>OY796860.1:14025482-23522111 GCA_963680765.1 Agrochola lychnidis | reverse complement strand
AAATGTATACCGTGCATGCGTCACGAGTGCACGGACGGGACGACGGACGACGTGGCAAAAACGGGAAAAATATCATCGGTGACGATGCGCACGCGCCGCGTCCCGTCCGTGTTTCCGTTGCGTATGTCATTACTTAACTCTAGCTAGGTAATGGTGCCGATTCCCTTGTTCACAAACTAAACTAAATTTAAGTTCAGTGCATCTTTTTATTTCTATTTCATTAAGAAAAGGACAGAAGATACATTTTAGTTTAGTCCTTTCAAATTAATCAGCGCTTGACGTAAATTGACGTAATTTTAGTCGGCAAGTTTTTAATCACGTCTAAACTTATATGGAGAATGACAGGCGCTGATTAATTTGACAGGACTAAACTAAAATTTATCTTCTGTCCTTTTCTTAATGAAAAAGAAAGAAAGATGCACTGAACTTAAATTTAGTTTGCGAACAAGGGAATCGGCACCATTGACATCTTTTCTTGTTCTCTACACTAGCACCACAAATTAATCCACATGGTTCTCTCCGCAAAATCATTTAAATAAAAAGCGGCTTGCTACGACACAATAAAGTGCAATCCAGGTCGCACAGTGCTAATTACCTATAGTTATATTCACCTAGAAGTTACCTCTCTATCGCGTAACTCTGATGTTCTGACTACGTTACACTCACTGAATTGGTCCAAAAAGTCGAGCCCGCCGCGTACTTGTAGCTGCATACCTAAAATGCGGAGTGAACCATCTGTGCTAGCAAGTTAGTTTTGAGTCACTGTCGCGGTGCGTGCGTATGCATAAGGCGCTTTGCAGATGGAGCAACTATTGCAGCAACTGGAAACTCAAGTGCGTGTTCCGGTGATAGACAACAATTTTCTGTTGCTGCAATCGATGACTAAGTTAGTTTCTAATTGCCACAACTAGCAATTTAACTGTCGAATTTGTATCGGTTGTGTAAAGTTGCTGGTTTTGTTGTTGACGCCGTCGACGGCGGCGACGTCAGCGCCGGCCCGAGAATTCCTGGCGCCCTAGGCGAAAGGCTGGAACGGCGCCCTTTTAAGAAAATTCGTGACAAAATAAAACCATGTTCTTTCTTTTTCGTGTGGTTAGTGACTAACCTGTGTCAGAGTTTTAAAGCCGCCCATGGGCCTCTGACTTGGCTTCACATGCCGTCGAGAAATATCTCTCAGGCGCGATCGATACAACGATCGCGGTCAAACTATAATAGTCAAATCAATTTTGAACAAAACACTATAACATACAATAAGAGAAGCAATAAATTTGAAATCGCGATTTTTTTAGAAATGGAGCAAGTTGAGACTATCAACTAAACTCGCTTTTGATTTCCGTACCGATGGTTTCGTAAATGTCCATGAGCGCATTTTGACAGAAAAATTGGTAAAAGATTAGGTATTTCCAAATTGTAGGTAAATAAAAATTAATGTACAGTATTATTTTCGATGCCGCCGATTACCGCCCCCCTAATACGAGCGCCCTAGGCCGTCGCCTAGTTCGCCTATATGAACGGGCCGGCTCTAGGCGACGTATTATAATGAGAACAAGTGCTGCTTCTTCGATATCCATTATCACATGTGGCGTAGATTGAGCAATTCAGCTATAAAAGTTGCTCACAGATTTCCATAAAATTGTGGCAACCGTAAACCGGGCTATTTGGTTGTAGCAACTGGTAACTTTAAAGGAAACAGTTGATAGTTGCCTATAGATGTAAGGCCGGTTTAAAACTAATTAAACCAATCCATTTAAAACGAAAAAAAAAACGTTTAAACCCGAAATAAACCATTTTTTTAGATTTAAAACGGTTGGTGTTGATGACTATATTTTTCTTAATTATAATTACATTTTCTTGATTTTACCGAGGTAGGGATATAACGGAGTACCTAAAAAATGTTGCGTCGGTAAATAAAAAAAAAACATTCTTGTCAAACGATTTAAATAATCAATTTGATTCGGTTTAAAACCAAACTCACACTCTTGTACTCTCGTTGACGTCGTCACTTGTGACGCGACCGACGCAACGTTGCCAGTTCGCCTACCCTACACACACACACACACACATGCACCTACATAAACTGCCGCGCCCGGCCGCTGCGCCGTACTTTTATTTTTGGAGGCGAGTTTTCAACCGTTTAAAACGATTTATTTGGGGTTTAAAACGGCAACATTTAATTTAAAACGTTTTAAATCGGTTGTTTTACATCTATATAGTTGCCACAACTAAAGTTGCTCCATCTGCAAAGCGCCTTAAACACCCGTCTGTGTTTAAAACGGCAACATTTAATTTAAAACGTTTTAAATCGGTTGTTTTACATCTATATAGTTGCCACAACTAAAGTTGCTCCATCTGCAAAGCGCCTTAAACACCCGTCTGTGTTTTCATAACACCACGTTCTGTCTCCACCCCGTACAGTATGCAGCTACTCTTAACCAGTATTGATCTGGGTCAACGAACGATACTTATCACTGCTGCATTAGTATCCTGAGGTAAAGGTCTTTTTTTTGGGTGGGATATTATCGAATAACTCCTAGCTCTGGGTGGAGCAGGAGGGCGTGTCAGACTCTGACTAAAACCCACTCGTGTTCCTTCAGTTGCCGGGGCCACGATCTCGGGATTTCGGATTCCTTCGCAACCCCGGCAGGAAGGTAAAGGTATGGTAGGAAGCGTTAAAAAAACATCAAGAAGATTGGTCGTGAAATAAAACCCAGTAGACTGATCTGATGTTTTTAATTACAGTTCAGTGTTCCACATTACCGTCTATTACATAATACAGTTACATTCAAAATGTCCACTAACTATAAAACTATAAATGAACAAATCACAAATCAATTGTTTTTATTAATTTAAGGGGTAGCTTGTATTGTGTCGTGAATTTATTAAAATATGTTATATTGTTGTGAAAAGGTGTCTGATAAATAAAGATTATTGATTAAAACATACTTATATCTGTTAAAAAAAATTACTTGAATAATCACCATTTTTGTTCTATGGTCAATGAAAGGTTTTCGACTTTTTGTGGATTCTAAAAAATCTATAATTATGCATATTTCTAAATGTTGCACTTCCCGACAAGCGAGACTTAAATACGGTCGTATTCTGCAGAAAATAATTAGTTTACTCAAAATTAATAAGAAAATAGTAAAATTGTCTGAACAACTACCCCTGCCGGAATCCCCTTTGAAGGTATACAAAGTTTTAAAGGATTCTTGCCTTTAGGTTCGTTAAATTGTTGTAAAACATTTGCTAGGGTTTGTGCGCTCCCTAAGTTCAAGGTAGGCGCACAACGTACATTTGTACTCAGACTTCAGAAATTCGTCTAGTGTTGACAGCTTCTAATAAATTTCATATTTGTAACAAGGAACTACCAAAGGCGAAAGTAAAAATAGCATCATACCACGTTTATATTATATATTTATTGTACTTAACATAACTATGTTTAGAAAAAATAAAATGTTCAGCGAATACTTTGTGTCGGTAACTTTTGAAACTAGGCATGGTAGAAATGTTAACAAAATAAAAAACTTATTAATAAGTTTCACAGAAAACAAAAACGTATAAAATGATTTATCCATAAAAAAATACCTTAACGAAAAATAGTATAAAATTATTTTATTTTCAACATAAAAATATAGAAATAAACTTTGTCGCAGTGTTGCTATAATTTAAACAATTTATAATTATATTACACGTTCACTTGATTATATCTAAAGGTTCGAATACAGAGGGACGATGAGGCCAGGTGGTTGCTGCAATGTTCGCGGTTTAAACAATTATTTACCTACTAGGGTCCTGACTACCCTCCTCAATAACCAAATAGCTCAACACTTAATCGATTGCGTTTGTTCTTTACCTTATTATCCAAAACAACTTGAGAATATAAATGCAGTGAAATTGTACACTTGAAGACTGATCAACGATTGCTTTCATTCATCCTTTTTTATCGTGGTAATTGTAAAGATGTGTGACGCGCTAGTCCTAATAATTAATTCTAGTTATAAATCAGTCAACCTGACGTCATCGTCTGCATATTTAAAAAAGTAGAATTTTTGTTTTCTACCATACGAAACACTGATGGAAGATAACGACGGAAGTCTAATCAAATTACCCTTTCATATTTTTACAATACCAACATTTACGTACATTTATACAGGACATCACAGATGTAGGACCGTTTACAAACCGAGCCGTGTTTTCAGAAAGCTTTTTGATCTCAAAGTAATAAGATTGAGTAGGAAATTATGTTATAGATCCTGTTTCGAGACTGATGAAACATTTTTTTTAAACAAACAGAAACAGTCATTTTTGCTCACACGGAAAAAAAGAACAACAAATACAGCTAAAGGGAAACACTGCGCGGTTTCAAAACGGTTCGTGCCAGTCAAACGTGGTCACAGCTGGTCATTCTGACAAGTGACGTCACAAGCCAGACCCGCCACTGCCACGTGGGCGCAGATACACACATGTTCTGTTCGGCACAGCTGGCGGCAAAATCGAATATATATACTAGATATATTATCTTCGAAAAAAAGCCGCTTGGCTAAGTTCAAATTGTGCCGAGCCGACCCGATCGTGATTAAGCAAGGGCATTTGCCAATGGACACAAACTGAATATGTGTATTAATTGCTTCGGGTCGGTGTTGCTGTTTAATAAATACTGCCGAATCGAATGTACCAGACCATGTATGTTCCACTCCTAATAGAAATTAATGTACTTAAACGGTACCGGTGTGCTGTAGTTTGTGCTCCGGACGTTGGCATTATGTGTCTATTCAGTCTTTTTTGACTTGCTCGTGTCTTCTACTGCGGCCTCTACTATCGCGGGCTGGTCCTCATAACTGTGGATACGATATTTATTGTTAGATTAGAAATAACGGGTAATTGACAAATAGAGAAAAAGTATTTATTGGGACTCGCACAGGAAGTTACAAAAATAGGACAAAAAACATAGTGTAAATGTTTTATAAATATTTTATAAGACTTTTTGTACTTATTATCAAAATTCACACTTTTGATTGGAAAAACAACAAAATCATCAGCCTATAATGTTCCCACTGCTGGGACACAGGCCTCCTCTCTGTGAGAGGGAGTGGGCCGTAATCCACCACGCGGGCCCAGTGTTGGTTAGTAGATGTCACATGTCTTCGAATTTTCGGTTCTAGGACATGCCGGTTTCCTCACGATGTTTTCCTTCACCCGTTTTGAGAGCAGTGGTGATGAAATAATTTACACAAAGTAAAGCGCCTGTCTAGGTTCGAACCTACGACCTACAACTCGTAAGTCGCGGTCGTTACCACTGGGCCACCACTGCTAAAAACAACAATATAAATAAATAAACAGGTTCTGTACGAGGCCGAAAGGTGCAAATATCTAAGAATGGTGCAAAAGAATGTCGGAAGCGTGTCAACTGGCAAAAGTGTAAGTTAGATGGCAGGCCTGTCCTGGAGCAGCAAAATTAGACCTATAAAGTCGACAGACACTCTGGTGAAGGTACGGGAATCGGTCAGCTACGGTAAGTACAGGAGCATTCGTTTTGGCGATACAGACGCGTCCGATCTATAATCATTTGCAGGGCAGGTTAAGTTGACAGTAATATTTGCTCCGCATACGGTTCAAAATCGCTTGACACCTCACTTTTTGAACAATATAGGTCCATACTAACTTGAAGAGCGCGTTGATATCTCCGCGCAGCAGTGCCAGCGACAGCGGCGTGGCGAGGCAGGCCGGCACCAGGTACAGCAGCGCGGGCTGCGCGTGCTTGAACACGTGCATCACGAAGATAGTGGCCAGCAGACCCACGACGTACGCCGTGAATGTCGCCCTGAACACATTATAAATATTAGTAAAAAGAGATGTTTGAGGAACAGGGTGTAAAGTTCACTCATCCTCCATAGAAAAGGGAGGATCCTCTGACGAGACGGGTGTTGTGTCTGGCGGGCTACTGCAGGACGATTGTTGTCGGGACGTTGTATACAACGTGTAATGTTAAATGCGCAAAACCTCAGACACCCCAACTGATTTTTAATTCAATTGACCCATTTCAGAGAGAAAAAAAAAACAAAAAATTTGTAAAGGTGCTGTTTTAGTTCGTAAGATTCGTATTTACATTGAAATAAAAGCTATTATTATCCCGCGTATGAGAAAATTTAAATTGGTCGACAACAATGTGTTTGTTTACCTATTTTGGGGTGAAACCATTGTGGTAACGCATTATTTCAAAAGTTGGCGAAATCTCTATAGATTTCGCCAACTTTTTGAAATAATGCGATTTGTTTTTGCAGAATGTTTAAACTTAATTAAAATGAGAAATTGAAAACTACACTTACTTAGGGTAATCGTATAATATTTTTTTAATAAATAAACTTTATTATAATATATAAGCAAATATACAATTCATAGAAAATAATTAATTGAGATGACTCTGTTAATTATTCTTTAATGCGGCCGTTTCGTTTGTAGGTCCAAGGTAGGAATTAAGACTTAGAATTAAATCACTCAAGAAACTCATGATGGTAAGATGTCCTTTTGATCAGTGAAACGTCATATTGAAAATCGATGAAAATAATTGAGGAATGATGATTGAACCGATAAAGAACACATTTATAAAATAAAACTGTAACTATGTTTTCTGATTAGCGCGGATTTAAGTAATCAATACAAAAAAAATACACGTCATATATGTATAGGATGATATTTTGACCAAGTTGTGCGAATATAAATGAAGGGAACAGCTGATTTTTTTCACGATTTCAGGTTCGGTCCCATAGTAAAAGTTGTTCATAATGATGAGTAAAGTTACGTGTTTAAGTATCGGTCACTAATTACCAGTCACCTTATATACAGCACCCAGCATTTCTAACGCGTATTTTTTTTTTCATTTAAAGAACATACTTCGTCTAAGACATGTATGGGTCAAAATGCTCTAAGTGGTGTCAATTATTCCAACCACCTGTATAGCATTTGAAACGTAAATTTAAATAAGATAATTTCTTCACTATTAAAACAGTAATGCCCCTTTCTTCACTAACACTAAATGAATGTCTGGACAAAAGCGCACTGTTGAATTTTCTACGTTTGGTTCAGTGCCGAGAATTGAAAATCCAACAGTACAATAATTTTTAGTTGTTAATTTAAGTGTTAGTGAAAACGGGCATAAGTATCAAACATACCTGAAGTAAAACTCGCTGTTACGCTTGAGACTCTTGTCGAAACGTAGCAGCAACGCAATGAAGATGCCGGGAACCACGATGTCGCCGAGCCCCAACATGGCGAAGTTGCTTGCGTCCAAACCGTTCACTAGCAGGTCTTGAGGAAATACCACTGTGGAAACAAGAGTTGTGTACTGACGTAACTATGGGCGACTAATCAAAAACAAAATCAAAAGTCATTTATTCAAACTAGATTGAGAATCGACACTTTTGGAACGTTAAAATTACATATGACAGTCCCCCAGAACGCCCACCCTTCACCACTTCCTAGTGCTTTAGCTAGGAAGAAGTAGCGCAACAAACTCTCCAGCGGCACAGCTGTCCCTTCAGTTAGAAAAACTTGAGTCTATTCAATATAGTATGTTGCATCCCAAACAAAAGATTTTCAAAGAACCAATAATCGGATGATCAATCGCAGCTCTAACTCATGAAAATAAACCACTTTTATTATGGCCACAGCATGGCACTCCGCATTTTAGGTATAAAGCTACAAGTCCGCGGCTCTTTTATACCGGACACCATTCTCTTCAAGATTTGCTTCATCTTCCGGAGAAATTAACAGATTAACACGAAAGGACTACCTGTAGCTAACTTCTGGGGGTCTACTCTCTAAGTCTGTCATCGAAGTTACACGCCCATCCGAAAGTAGTTGATCCGTCAAAAAAAACAGCGGGAGTAGGGACAACTGTCAAATCATGTTGTCATTCATTCTTAGTTCGAGCCCCACACTTATCTTACGTCCGTAAGTGATACGGTGCTGAAATCGCCCATAACTTCGATCGTAACTATGAAATTCCTGATTACGGAGTAGACTGTAATTACCAATATTGCATTACACGAACGCGTGTCAATCATGTCAATTTATACTGTATTACTATGAAATAAGATTCACATTATCTTAAAAATCAATCTGCCTAGCTTTTCCCAAATATGTTGAGGTCGGCTTCCAGTCTAACCGGATGCAGCTGAATACCAGTATTATAAAGCGACTGTCTATCTGACCTCCACAATCCAGTTACTGGGTAACACGATACCCCTTGGAAGATTGGTTGTCAGACTTTCAGGCTTCTGACTACCTGTAATGACTTTCAATGATCTACTAATGACAGCCGGGACCAAAGGCTTAACGTGCTTTCCGAGGCACGGAGGGGTCTCGATATGTAATGGATGGTCATCCATCCACGAACCGACCGCGGCAAGCATGGCTTAAGCATCGACCGAATCGTGCGACTGTTATCGTTTAAGATTCACATTATCTATAACAGTGTATACAGCACTTACGTTTGATGGGGGCTTCGAAAGACTTGGCGACGGTGACCATGACATTAGTGCCGAAGACCCAGAAGATGTCGTAGATGAAGAGCCCGCACAGCAGGATGCAGCCGGTCACCACGTTGTTGAGGTGCAGCAGTTCCACGCCGTTGACTGCGAACGCGATTCCGAAGAGGTTGTTGGCTATCCAATGCTGGATGGACATGATGGAATGTATGGTTAAGTGGAATGTTTCGATGGTTTGATTAGTTTAGGGGCGTTATTTATTATGTATTAGTTAGGTGCGGGGAGACTGCGACATGATCTTGCGATATCTATCACTTATGTATTTTAGTTTCAAGAAGCTGTGCGCTACGTAAGTGCAACTTGTGTCGCTAAAGGCGCGTTCACACCAGCGCATGTGCACGGACCGTGCACGCTAGGTGCCTTGAATGGCTATGGACGCGTCACATTCTATGCGCGCGCGCGCATGTTGTGAACGGTTCTCGTGCAGGGATCCACACATGCGCAATTTAATTGCGCAAGCATACGCGCACGAATCGTGAAGTGAAGGTGTCCATACTATGTTCTTAAGATGCACGCGAACCGCACTGTTCGTGCGCGCGAGAGGACATTTAACTTGCACACGAACTACTCGCGAACATGTGTAAAGGTGTCCATACTATAAATAAATTCTTTATTGCCATACAAAGATTACAGAAAAATTTGAGACCCTGGCTCCAGATCTAAGTTAAAGTACCTGTATTTCAGGAGCCAAACTATGTTCTTAAGATGCACACGAACCGCACTGTTCGTGCGCGTGCGCTGGTTTTGGACCCGCCTTTAGACTCAATAAGAAGTTGCGGTGTCTGAATGTTTTCGTACGTCGCGCTGGTTAGAACCCTTATCGTCTTGCGAAAGCGACAAAATGGAGTAGGTAATAGATATAGTCGACCTCGAAATTGTTTTCCAACGTTTGACACAAATTCCCAATAAATTATAACTTAATGAAGGTTGAAACTATCTAACTGTCACAAAGACAAATACAGGAAAAAAATAACCAGTGCGCAAACTTAAACAAGTGACTATGCTCATAAATTATGAACAACTTTTACTATGGGACCAAACCAGAAATAGCGAAAAAAAATCAGCTGTTCCCTACATTTTGACCGAGTTATGGGGACATAAATGTAATCGAGAACCGCTGATTTTTTTAGCGATTTCAGGTTTGGTCCTGTAGTAAAAGTTGTTCATAATGATAAGTAAGGTCACGCGTCTAAGTTTGCGCACTGGTTAAAAAAAACCTGTAGACCATGTCGTTATATGACTTGCAAGCGACAATCAACCTTGGGTGATTGGGTGATAAACCAATTACACGGTTGATACCTCAGCTTAGATTTAAATGAATTTGCCACACTGTTGTCAATCATTCCTGTCAGTAACACCATTATGAAATGCAAAGATATTTCACTGTAATGCGGTCGCTTTACTTACAAGGTCTTTTAGCGAATTAGCTACATCCATTGAGCTCACACTTACATTGTAATAAAATCCAAGGAAAATAGCCTATAAGAGGAGGCTCCCTAAATTGTATGTTAATTAGTATTAATATTCTGAAACAGTCACGCATACAATCAAAATGGAACTTTAGTATATGATTTATTGGATCTTTTCTTTCCATGTACAAGACAGTTACGTAATTTTAACATTTTCGTTCCATTCATTTTTTATTCAAAAATCATGTCTTTTTTTATAGATTATTTAAATAAAATCAAGATTACTCTGCTTTTATGTCTAAAATAAGTATTCACAGTAAGAAAATAGTTTATTATCCAGCCACAAGATATTTTTTCTCTAGATCAAACTTTAGTTATAAACGAAATAAGAATTGAGACTTACGCCATTTAGTTTCGTGCTCAAACACGATCAAAGACCGCACGCGAATTTAGACTTTATTACTGATGTGTTAGCGTTTAGAACATATTAGAGTGGCGGGGTGTATGGGGGCGGAGTTTGCGTGTAAATTGTCTTTGGAGTGCCTGATCTTGACCACAAAGTAACTTCAACAAAATAATCAAAAATTCGGTTCTCACCTTTTTAAGCAGATACCAGCCTCCCATGCCGAGCGAGATGATGATGCAGATGATATCGTAGGAAGTAAACTTGTAGTTGATGATGTCAGAGCGCGTGTCACTCTCGCCGCGCGTGAAGTGGATGTGGTACGACACGTTCGGGACCGATGCTGGCACCATGAATGAGATTATTGGGCTGGGGCGGGAGAAAAATAACTTATGATTAGGAAAACAGCGGCAGTATGACATCAGACAGGGGGATAAGCAGATAATGTTATCTGCCTAGTTATTACAACTGTTGCAGTTTGAACAGCTAACTTTATATCGGTCTTGTTTAAGTACACAATAAAGAAAATCAATGATTTTCTATTATATTTTTTTACTATGAATTCTTAGAAACGTTTCGTGTCCAAGTAGAATTAGTAGCCAGTGAAGTACAGTACGACACAACTTAGATGTAGCATCGGCAAAATTCGTAAAACCGATCACCATCTGAACTGGTTGCGCCTTCAAAATCATCAATCTTTATTAATCATCAAACTTTACTACTTTAGGTGAAAATTATCTTTAGGCTAACGCAATAACTTGGTAAGTCCTATAACCAAATATATTCGTAAAATTGAAATGAATGAATGCAAGTTTTCAAATTCATGCTACATCTAAGTTGTGTCGTACTGTACTAGTAAATTCTACTACGGTAAGTACAATTATTAGCCACTAGCTTCCGCCAGTGGTTTCACCCGCGTGATATCTTCATAAATGATAGCCTATGTTACTCAGTGATAAATTTATAATATGGCATTCCACCGTTGAAAGATTTTTTTAAATCGGTCCAGTAGTTTTTGTGTTTATGCATTACAAACAAATAAACATACAAAACATCAAATCTTTTCTCTTTGTAATATTATAGTTTAGATAAATATTCTGCCAAAATGGCACGATGTACAAGGATTCTCTATCTTTACTTACTGCTACTACTAACTATGGCATTAGTGTAGTTAGACTGTTAGATTCATAATAATATTTTCAATCAAGTCAACAATTATGAAAGGTCTTACCTAAGAAGATGGCTCAAGGCAAGAACTCCAAGGAAGAAGAAGTATCCAGTGAGCAGTAGGTTGATGTACTCCTTGGAGAAGAACTGGAAGAAGATGTACAGGCCGAAGAGTGCGGCGGAAGCGATCAGCGGGAACATTAGCGCGTCCTTGTTTGACATTGTCTCAGTTCGCTCGCCTGATTCCTAACAAAAAAACAAAAGATTTACTTAATCTATAAAATCTCCAGTGTTTTATGAAGTTGTAGCCCAAAATGAACTTTATATGCTCACACATAAAGTTCAGTTCAGTTTATATTTGTTTAAGTGGAAATAACATTAATTGGAAATAAGGATTTGACTATGGAATAGTGTGTCAAATGTGAAACATGAAAATAAATATAACAAGGACCTATGCATGAAATATATTATATAAGACTGATGTAAAAAAATAATGAACATTGCATTTTATTCTATTATTTTTCCCACAGTTTTGTTCCATTAAAACGTTAACTACATTGTTTCCTGATTCATAAGACACAGTAATATTGTCAAATTATCATTCCACAAAAAATAAATTGTTACCTTATCAAAAAGTCAAAGTCTATGCTGACAAGGCAAATTGCTATCACAAGTTGTAAACGGGTAATTTCACCAATGTAAGGCTAAGCGTGCACTACATTTTTTACCTATTGTGGTATAGTAATTTTATTCTAGGTGCATCGTCTTCACATATAATAATGATTTAACTAATGTACGTACATATACAAACAATTGTAAAACATTTTAAAAGAGTAACGGTGGAGTTTCTTGCCCATTCTTCTCCATACGAAAACTATCTTTTGGAAGGGGCAACTAGAATCAATTTTATTATTTTGCAATTTTTGACGTTCAAAAGTGCCATACATTGGCCTATTTGAAATAAATGATTTGACTTTTGACTTTGACGAATTTTCATCGTTGCGATTTTTTCAAACTGCGAAATAAAATCGCAAATGATCATAATTCCTAGGCGCAATCGCAAACGATTTCTTTTCGCAGTGCGCGGACTCTAGTATATTAGTATTGTTTACAGTTTGGAAATTATCATCCGCAATGATTAAAATTCGTAGTGCGCGCTTAGCCTAACTTAAACGTGATCAGCACCTCTGCTTTAACAGCTATAAGTATCATTGCTGTTGCGCAATATTTGAAACTGACAGCTCTTGAACTTGGTTTAGATGTGCTGATCACATTCAGTTTCATTGGTGAACCCCAGTGAAGTCAGTGATCATTCTAGTGAGAAAACAAGAAAAAAATACATTGAAATTATTATTAGGTGTGTGAATATGACTCCGCCCTTTCTCAACAGATGTCGTTTTTAGTATTGTTTACGTGTACTAATAAATGACCATACTTGTATTCGATAGTACTGAATGTCAGCTATCTAACGCATTTTATGATATTTGGTTGAAGTGTAAGCAACAATTGTTTTCACCTTTTCGAAAATGTCGGTTTTTATTCCAAATAAACGTCATTTGCGGGAAGTGTTATTACATTATTTTATTGCGAAGAAAACTGCAGCGGAAACTTATCGTTTGCTTGTGGAGATTTATGGTGAGCATGCTCCGTCTAATACAACTTGCAAGGAATGGTTTCGACGATTTCAAAATAACGATTTTAGTACTGAGGATAAAGAACATGGAAAACCACCAAAAAAATTTGAAGATGCTCAAACCCTCTGAAACTATTAATGGAGAAGTTTACCGACGACAACTAATGCGTTTGAAGCGATTTTTAATTTTGTAAGCGAACAAATGTGTTTTATTTTGACAAAAAGGGGCGGAGTCATATTCACACACCTAATACAATTTGCTTGAACCAAAACTTGTTCAATTCTTCTATATAAATTGATTTGCATATCTTCATGGCCACTTCAAGTTCAGTAGTTTATATGAAACATAAATTGTTTTTATAAAATATAGGTTTCTTATATATTTTTTCCTGTTTACAAATGTTTTTTAATGTAAATATGTTAATCATTCTAACACTTCAATGTTTTGTGTTTTCCATTTATTCACTGACTAGTTTCTGCCCATGACTTTATCTGCATTAACTGGGATAAAAAGTATCCTATGTCTTAAACTCCTAACCCAGGTCATGGTCTACCCATGTGCCAAATTTCGTCCAAATCCGTTCAGCCGTTTTAGCGTGAAAGTGTAACCAAACAAACTCACTTTCACATTTATAATGTTAGTTAGGATATTTTCATCTTAATATCCATATTTAGACTAATCAATTTCAGGTAGTGATATTGTGGTATTAAGGTATGTGAGCAGTGGTGGCCCAATGGTAGTGGTTCCAACTTATGAGTTGTAGGTTGTGGGTTTGAACCCATGCCCTTTACTTTACTTTGTGTAAATAATTTCCTCACCACTACTCTGAAAACGGTGAAGGAAAATATTGTGAGGAAACTAAACACATCCTAGGGCCAAAAATTCAAAGAGATGTGATATCAACCAATCTGCACTGGGCCCACGTACTAGATTACAGCCCACTCTCTCTGGAAGAGAGGAGGCCTGTGTCCCACCAGTGGGAATATTATAGGCTGATTATGCTATGCTTATGCAATTAAGGTGTTAAAAACTGATTACAAAAATACCTTTATTGCCCAAGCATAGTTTCTTTTTACATTTTCTTTTATTTTTATATCTATTAAAATACACTAATAAAATTTACTAACTCACTTTGCCCAGTGATAAAAACATGAATAAAATCTTATGAAAAACTTGAAGTTGACAAAGTACTTATTGAATAGGTACTGAATAAATTATCAGGATTTTCCTCATCATCTGAATCATCATCTCAAGACTTAGTATTATGTGAGAAAACATTGTGTAAAATGTTTTGATTGTGTCAGAATCTGAATACTGATTGTAAAAAGTTAATTACTACATTATCAGTGACGAGGACGATTACTGACGGGGACAAGCATTAATTAGAACCGAGAACGTCACGTTAAGATTTGAACTTCTCGGCAGAAAGTTCATATGTTTAAGATTTGACAGGCAACATATGCCACGATGTATAAACGTGTATCTATCTCATTGGGACAACCAAAATTCAACAAGTATGTGATAAAATTGTATTCTAGCATTTGAAAACTCTGTTAGGACTTACCTTTTGCTCCTTCAGGTATTTTACTGACCGAAAAGCCCCAAAGAATATAGGTAATACAGCCATAATCACTAAACTCAAGTAAGCTATCGCGATGCCTTCAATACTCGTCGGTGGCTTTTCTGTAACATTTTTTACAGTTTCCCTGACAGCTTCTTCAATGTTTATAGGGATATCCGTAGCTGATTCTGCCATTTCGGATGAATTATTTGCCAAAATGCGTGGCGAGACGGCTTTCGCTCTACGGACCAAGTTTGACAAGAAAATGACAAGTGTACAGTTACGTTTATAAAGTTGGTTAACCGTAATCGGCAATTTAGAGTAGATAATTAAAACCGAAAACAAAATGAGCGTTAAAATTCCTCGAGTTTGTAATCTTGATTATCTTGTGGGATACCTATGCTATGGAACAACAAGGAAAATATTTGATCGAAATTGTTTTTCTTCAGTAAAATCTATGATTATACAAAACACGACTGTACCGGTTTTTTATTATATTGACAGCACATTTAATTCAATCCATATGTCAAAATAAGTCAAACATAGGACACTTTCCACTTTCGTTTTTGATTTTTCGCTCGTATTAAATTATTTATTTCTTAATTGTCATGCCTACGTGCATAAATAATTGCAGGTTTCAAGATATATCATAAGATATTTACTCATTAAAATGGAAGTGTCGGGTGGCGCAGAAGAAGGTTTCGTTAGAGAATGGGCCCCTTGTTCGCATATTTTAAATTTAATTCCGCCTAGGATACAGACTGGCATATTTTCTAACGAGCTGTGCCTAACATGTGTGGACGCGGTCAGCGAGTACATAGCTTTGGGCACGAACGTCGGGCTGGTGTACTGGTACGATCGGAAGAAGGGAAACATTCAGAGACTACGATGCGAGGTGAGTCTCCCTTAGTTCAGTATGTCAGGGACGGAGTTTCTCCACGAAAGTCATTGGTGCCCTTGCGAGCATCCAGTACCAGACGCAGTTTCTAAGGATGCTGATCATTTTAAATAATAATTTGTGCTAGTAGTAGGTAGATCAAAACAATATGTTTAATTTAATTCTATAAGTTGAATATTCCAAGAACAAAACGTTATGTTGTGTGTGCTGTTTATAAATTCAATTTTAATTAATCCTAAGGGTTTTTAAGAGTCTAATCTGATCTAACTAGCCTGTATTGCTCCACGGGGGCAAAGACCTCATAATAAAAAGTCACAAAAAAAATTACATCCTTTAAAATGTTATTATTAGGTATGTTTTGTAATACTTAGTACTTACCTATATTTCCCTGGGTCCTTACAAAATATAATAAAGTGCTGTCCCTTAGGCACATTACAATAAATTTATGCCAGCATAGGACCTCAATTTGAGTACTGACAATGGAATTGTTCGGCAACCTACAGCACTAAACTAATTTAATAAACAGTCCTACCTTTAATTAATGTGATGAGTAAAAGTAATGTGGGCTTCTGGCAGGTCCATTGTGGTAGAAAAGAATATTTTTATCTGTATTAAAACATGGTGTCATTATTCTATGAAAACATTTACGACACTGTTGCAAAATTGTTACTCTAATGTTTTTACCATGTACATAACTATTTTTCAGGGTAGATATTATTCTTTTTGTCAAGTAAATATTGAAGAAAAAGAAATTAAATTGAAAATAACATTTTTTAATTGACTCATTTCTCTAAACTCAGTACAACAAACTTGCAGTGTAAACATTGTGAGTAAACAAGATAATGAAAACTAACTACATGATAAGATAATTTTGATTTCTTTGTGAACATGGTTTAATTGTATAGATAATAATATTGATATCTAAAATACTTTCAACATTGTTATCTGAACTTAATTAAAATATGCATGAATCATATTTTTTTTTAAGTTTCACAACAAATGATGTAATTAAAGTAATAGAAAAACTAATTATTTGCTCCCATTATTTTGAAAATAATGACTGAAAACATGTATCATCAGCATATTGCATTTATTATAAAATTAGACAAATAACTGTTATCAGGTATCACTCTTTCTTTATTTCAATATAAACATATAATATACTCTGCAAGTTCACGATAAACACAAAGCAATGTAATCTATTTACCATAAACATTTACATTTTATAATAACTATAAAATACTGCTCATTTCACAAAAACTGTTGTTATTTGGCCGTTACTTTTCGAATGTTATAATAAACTAGCTGCGTCCTGCGGTTTCACCTGCACAAGTCTCGATCATGAAGGAATATCACCATAAAAAATATCCTATGTAGGACATAGGATACTTTTCCTTTTACTTTTTATCCAGGTCATGATCTATCCATGTGCCAAATTTCATCCAAATCTGTTCAGCTGTTTTAGTGTGAAAGTGTAATAAATAAACTCACTTTCGCATTTATAATATTAGTTAGGATGGAGTATAGAAGAACCATAGGCCTTGATTTAAACACAGTCGTTTTTCAATGGCTATTATGGCACTGAGCATTGTATCAACATAATTTATTTCCCCAAATAAAACAGTTTTTACATCTCCAATTATATTTCAGGCGTCAACATCTGCAATAACATACGTAAAGATAGTAAGTACAGTTGACTACATGGTGGGGGCTGGCAATGCAGCTGGTCAAGTCACCGTGTTCCAAATACCTAAGGAGCACCCTGAAAATGTGCCGGACACCTTCAAACCTAAAGTGGAGCCCAAGGTCGAAAGGTGAGGATGGAAACTTATCTGAAAGATTTTTTTTGTCCAGCCCCTAATTTATCTTGAACATTAGGCAATTGCCACTATCACCAAAAGGCAAGCTAGGTGATCATGTTATCTTACAAAACTAAAATTTACTTATTAAATAAGAAATCAGTTTGTTTAACTGGATGCGTTGTTATGGTAATTATTATCAGTATTCTTAGCAATCATTTATCTAAATTAATTATGATAGAAGTATAATATAACCATGAACTTATCATTAGATATAAACAAATTTGTTATTTAATCATTTTAATCACATTTGCATAATGCATTAGTGAATGTCTCGCGATCAACTCAAATGAGGTTACCAAACTAAACTATGTTAATTTGGTAAGAGTTTTAAAGAGGTAATGGAAGGTTTATAAAAAGAGGAGGAGGTTTATGGATTTCCATCAGTGTTCTCCATTTTACTAAACACACAAATCTGACATTGTACATGCTAGGATAGCCTTGTTGGTATTATATTCTGTTGTGGTCATATAACCCTGACCTCAGTATAACCACAATTTATCAGAACTAAACAACAATATCATCCATAACAGTGATTTTATTGTCTATAGTGTCATGATATTTTTAGATCTATTCAAGTCGCAATATTGTCTCAGGGTTACTACACAGTTGTTCAGGCCCGCATTATTCGCCACACCCGAGCGGCAAAATCCAATATGTGTACAGTATTTCTATTTTATTAATGTCCCTCGGGAATCATCGCATTTCCGAATACAAACGAATGCTAATTTCCATGTTCATCAATTATTAGATTTATCATGTAAAATAATTTGAATTCAGAACTAAGTATGTACTTTATTTTTGTTTTGTTTTGATTTCCGTGTGAACTAAATAGAGCTGTAAAATTATTTTCCTATCTGTCGTGCCTGCGACTTTAGCAGCTTTCCTCCCATTTTTACCATTTCTAAAATAAATTACATTAAGTCTATCGAGAGCGTTTGGTCTGCACCAAGTGCAAAGGCTAACTGATAGAAATTCGACGACTGACGAAACACGAAGTTTGCCGAGGGACATTAAGAAAATAGAAATACTGTAGATATTTATGTTCGCGAAAAAGCTACTTTGCTTAGCTCGAATTGTGCCGAGCCGACCCGAACATGACACAGCGAGGGTAAATGCCAAACGGAGTCGGGGGTAGACTGCCTCGTTGGTCTAGTGTTCCCAAGCGCTACTGCTGAGCATGAGGTCCTGGGCTCGATTCCCAGTTTCTCAGTAGCAGCGCGGAGTCAGGAATTGTGCCCGGTTGATGACAATAGGGTCGCCCCCTATTACTTGGAACTTAAACATAACTGGCGAAATGTGGGTGTACTATAGGTGCACCTCTGCCTAACCCTTCGGGGAAACAAGGCGTGATGTTATGTTGTTTCGGATCGGCTTTGTTGGCCAATAAATACTGCCGAATTGAATGTGCCGACCCGAATAGCTGTGTAGCACCCTCAGTCATCAACTTGTGGACAAAAATCGACACAAACATGTTTCACTTTTTAAAATTTTCAGAGAATTTATTATGGGATTGTGCTTTATTTTCAGATACACAATAGGAGACTTACACAAGAGTAAAATCACAGCTATAGAGTGGTCCAAAAACGGCATGAGACTGTTCTCTGGTGACAAGAATGGCGTCATCATTATGACTGAGATCGACTTCTATATGGTAAGTTTAATATGCTAACAAGACAATGAGGCAGCTGGGAAGAGCATCGGTCCCGTGTTCGTACTAGTAACATTCAAATCTGCCAAACATTTGCTGATCACGACTTTAACATAAGTAAGATTTGGTAAGCTTGGATAGATTTTGCAAATTGTTGAAATCGTTTACTAATGCTTATTTCAAATTAATTTATTTCGCTTAGACAAAGTTCATAAATATACAAGTAGCATGGTATGAAATTCTCACCAGACAGATTCAACAGCGGGTCCCTACTAGGCACAGCCAGTATCTTGGTGACCCAAATACTAGACATTTCTAATTATTGTGAGGACTATGTGGATATTATTATTATTACTCAGCTAGTTTTATTGATGGTCTGGCAGTTTGAGTAGTTTATGCGGCCTACCCAAATGTCCTTTCTTTGGTATTGTTTGTCGAGTTGAGCTCCACGATTACTGACAAGTGACAAATGCTTGCACTGACTGGACAGGTCCACTCAAATCTGTGTGGTTCTTTCCTCAAAAGATCATTTCAGACTAATCTACATGGTCCTCATATGGCCTGACCAAGATTATGTATGGACTTTGAAAGAGACTGCAACCTCTTCGTTTATTTCGGCCTTTCTCCTCAGAGTAGTAAGATAGGAAACGCCGAACTCATCTAGCTTATTATTTATTTATTTTTTATGACGTGCAAAAGTGATTCCGATATCCAATTTACAGAATAAACAATTTCATTTCATTACTACACAAAATTAATAATTTAACGTCTTCTGCTAGCGTAAGATTGTATTACGCTCAAAGTTGTAGAAAAAGGTTGCTCTTTTACGGACGAAACCGGTATTAAAAGGTCCTAGTAGTTATGTTTCGTTTAACTCGTTTTAGAAAGTCTTATTTAAAGACAGATGTTTTTTATTAGCAAAGAAATTATGTTCCGTTTTCAATTATTTTTTTGTAGGTACTCAACAAAATCGATTACTTAATCGAAACCCCTCCGTGCTTCGGAAATACGTAAAGCCGTTGGTCCCAGCTGTGATTTGTAGATTATTGACCGTCGTTATGGCTAAACTCTGACAACCAGTCTTGCCAAGAGGTATCATCTAACCCAGTAACTGGGTGGTAAAGGTCAGATAGGCAGTCATTCCTTGATAAATACTGGTATTCAGCTGCATCCGGTAAGACTGGAACCAGACCTTAACATAATTGGGAAAAGGCTAGGGAGATGGTGACTCAACAGTTCAGTTCAGTTTGGTATTTAAGAGTGAATTCCTATAGAGTCCCCATATTTTATCGATTCTTTATCATGAAGTTTATACAAAGAGGTCTTCATATGACTATGTCTTCCCTGTTTGCGTGAAAACCGATAATAAAACTGTGTCTACTCTCTAAACTTTCCTCGTACTCGCCGGGGAAGATTCTGTGCAATACAATTATTAAATATACATTTTTATCATTAGCGGTAATTACGGTCGATATTACATTGAACGGGAACAATGATAGTATCGTGGCCAATGCTCTGACAAGGTTCATTTGTTTAAGGTCTCTTTGATAGGTCGATAGTGATGTTATGTCAAGCTCAAAGTTTATGACAAAAGGACAAATGGACATATTGATTATTTTAATTAATAAAAAACTTATTGAAGTGAAAACTTCTACTTCTGTAGGCGCGTTGAGCATTTTTGAGATGAGAAAAAACAATTGAACTCGCGACACTGTTACCGACACCAGCTTTTGACCATTAAAAAGACACCAACGCGCGATACATTTTCTTTGGGATTAATGACATTCCAAACATTGAGACATGACAACGACATGATTAACATTTCCTTTTTTTTACCGACTTCAAAAAAGAAAAGTATTTCCTGCACAATAAAATTGTTCAAGTTTTCACTTATGTGGGCACTCCCGAAGTGCCAGTGTTTTTTACAAAATAAAAGTTTTTATTTCTCGGTTTTTAGTGGGTCAGTTTGTAATGTATCTAAGTTACAATAGCTCCTCTTTTTATTAGAAGTCGGTTAAAAATGTAAAAAATTGGATGGATAAAAATTGCTTATATTGTGAACAAATTCAGCATGTAATGTGGGTACAGATGTAAAACAGCAGAAGTATTAGAAAATAAATGCTCCAACAGCTATAAGCTCAGCGCTCGGGCGATTTTTTTCGCTCATTAAATTTTTAACGCTCTGTTTAGCGCCGAGAGTTTAATATCCAACAGTGTGTTTTTTTTGACGCACTGGGATGCGCTGTGTTAGATTCTAAATGCGTGGCTCAATACCCAAAGTTGAAAATCCAGTGTACAAAAAAAATCGCCCGTGCGTACCTGGGTTAAAAGACGTATTAAGGCCTACAGATGATCGAGTAAAGTTCAAATTGATACTTATTTATGTACTCTTTCCGCAGCATCTCTGCAAATCAATGGAGATAGTGAACGAAGAACACGAGATAGTTCAGATGAGCTACTATCAGAACACGCTGCTGGTGTCCAGTGTGTACCGCAGTATCGTGTGCGAGCGACGCGACGCGCGCTGGCACGTCAACCAACTGGGCAAGAAGGAGCGCAAGAGGTGAGCACGCAGTCTGTGACATACAGATGAGCTATTATCAGAACACGCTGCTGGTGTCCAGTGTGTACCGCAGTATCGTGTGCGAGCGACGCGACGCGCGCTGGCACGTCAACCAACTAGGCAAGAAGGAGCGCAAGAGGTGAGCACGTAGTCTGTGACATACAGATGAGCTACTATCAGAACACGCTGCTGGTGTCCAGTGTGTACCGCAGTATCGTGTGCGAGCGACGCGACGCGCGCTGGCACGTCAACCAACTGGGCAAGAAGGAGCGCAAGAGGTGAGCACGCAGTCTGTGACATACAGATGAGCTATTATCAGAACACGCTGCTGGTGTCCAGTGTGTACCGCAGTATCGTGTGCGAGCGACGCGACGCGCGCTGGCACGTCAACCAACTAGGCAAGAAGGAGCGCAAGAGGTGAGCACGTAGTCTGTGACATACAGATGAGCTACTATCAGAACACGCTGCTGGTGTCCAGTGTGTACCGCAGTATCGTGTGCGAGCGACGCGACGCGCGCTGGCACGTCAACCAACTGGGCAAGAAGGAGCGCAAGAGGTGAGCACGCAGTCTGTGACATACAGATGAGCTATTATCAGAACACGCTGCTGGTGTCCAGTGTGTACCGCAGTATCGTGTGCGAGCGACGCGACGCGCGCTGGCACGTCAACCAACTGGGCAAGAAGGAGCGCAAGAGGTGAGCGCGTAGTCTGTGACATACAGATCAACTATAGACACCTCGACACCATCAGTTGAGCCATATACATATTTAGGCGTTAATGAAATCCTTGATATTCAAATTATAATCAACATTTTGTTTCTATAAGTTAAAGGAGATCATTCATTTTGGGCTAAATTATGAAAGTGCCGGCCAAACAAAAAAAATATTCCGTTAGAACATGTTATTCTCTTCACTTTTCACTATGGGACCAAATCTGTAGGGCCATTCCGTGCGCTGTTATACGAGTTTGAAAAATACTGTTTTCAGAATGTTTTAGTTAAAAGTATAACAGTAATCTAATTATAGTACTAGCTTTTTATGCCAGTAAACATTACAGTTATTATCTTTTACTGTGAAACTAGGCTCTAGGGTTATTCTCCATATAACTACAGTATGCGAAATAATTTTTTTTTTTCGACAGTAGTAGTATTAGCTTATTGAAATAGTATCACTAATATTAACTGGTTTTAGGTCTATTTAGTGGTTTCTATTCTCGCATAAACAGTGAAATTAAATAACACATTATTTTAGGTAGGTATATAAATAACGGTTGTAAAAAGAAGAATAATGAAGCCGAGAGCCACAGACTCCCCGTCATTGTGAATTTTTTGTTTAGCCCAAAATGTATAGACGGTGAATGTTCTCCTTTGCTGCGCAACGTCATGTTTTCGTGAAATTAATTGTACCTAGCAAAAGTATCTTAACGTTTATTTTCCTTTTTTAAGATTCTGTACCTCAGAAGGAAAAAACAGAACCCTTATAGGATCATTCTTGTGTCTGTCTGTCATAGACAATTTGCTCCGAATCTAATGGACTGATTAAGTTGAAATTTGGTACACATATTGTATTTCTTTGTGCTAAAAACGAACGTGTAACGTAAATAAATGAATTTTTGAATATGGGGGTCACTTTTGGGGGCAAATAAAAAAATAAAAAATAAAGTTTTGCAAACTGTAACGTGTGACATATCAAATGAAAGGGCTTATTGCGAGGATCTCAAATACATTTTTTTATACAATTTTAAAATAAATACTTTAAAGATATTTAAGAAAATTTATGAAAATTGACCATTCCCCACCCTTTCCTTTTAAATTTTGAAAAAAAAATACAGAGAATGGATTACAGGAAAACCTATAAAAAGTCAATGGTCTTAAAATAACATCTCTCAATATTGTGCGCACAAACTTACATTTGCAGTTGGAATGTATGGGAGAACATGTTTTTCAATTACAACACTACTACAACTACAATGTTAAGTTTGTTCTTGGGATAAATTCAGCCCAACTACGGTTGGTACGGTTACGGAACCTTTGATTGTTCGTGGTCCGACACGCACTTGGCCGGTTTTTTAGTTTAACTACAACTTAGTCACGTTCCTTACATTGTGTCCAGCCTGTGCGCGCTAGGAGCGGTGTTCCAGCACTCGTACGCGCGCGGCGGGCCGGCCGCGGCCTACTGCGCGCGGCCGGGCCTGCGCCTGTGGCGCGCGGACGCGCAGGGCAACGTGCTGCAGACGCTACTGTTCAAGGTACGTGCTAATCTTTGCGTGCACTCAAGAAATATCCATTTTAAACTTCATTTATTGAACTTAAAATAGGTACTCCGTAAATAAAGGTGTGAAGAACAAGAGCATTGTCAATATTCAACCAAAAATTTTTTTTTTTTTAAGTGAAGACTTTTTTAGGCGTGTTGAGATGGGACTAACCCATTGATTTCGCGACACCATGACGACACCTAATTTTTGTCTTTATTTATATTTCGTTACGGATCAATGTTCTATGCAAGTATTTTTACTTTAAAGGTTTTGTAAACGCGATTATGCTCTTTATTTATACTACGCGGATTAATGTTCTATGCAAGTATGTTTACTTTAAAGGTTTCGGAAGTATTATTGTTTGTAAACGCGATTGTGCTCTTTATTTAGATAAGGTTACGGACCAATGTTCTATACAAGTATTTTTCTTCCACCAAGGCGATCTTGTTCAAGTTTTCACTTTTGTCGGCACTCCCGGAGTACCACCACTTTTTTTACATATTGTTGCCATTCTGAATTAAATGACAATTAGTGAATTTTGTGTTTAGTGTTTTTAATTTTGTGAATACTGCACACGAAAGATCTTTATTTAAGAAAAGGTGTAAAAGTCGTGTCTCATCGTACTGCATGAATGCACACAACAACTCGAATGTTTTTCCTATTTAATTAATAATTTAAAAACTTTTTAATTATATTTGTAATTCCAGGAAGCGATATCAAACCCCCTTACAATAGCAGAGCTTCTAAACCCGAGCCAGCACAAACACTCTCACAGCCAGCACGAGTACAACCTGGGCCCGCTGCACGTGTTCAGGGAACACTTCCTGGTGGCGCACAACGAGCACATACTGTACATACTGGACCCGCGCTCGCTCACTGCTGTGGCCGTTGTCGACGACCTGAGAAGGTGAGCCTAGCTAGTAACACTTATGACTGCAATACTATCTGGACCCGCTCCACGTGTTCATGTGTTTGTCGATCTGAGAAATTAATTTAAAAAAAACCTGATAGTTACTAGAAAGGGAAAATAAGTTTAGATTCTGAAGCCAGGGGCTAAAATTTTAAACCAAGGCACCTATTTGCATGAAAGGGTTCCAATTCATAAGTGATTTGTCTTTACGTAAGTGATGTTTTTTTGAGTATCAATGCTGTCCATATTCATGCATACTATCCCTTTTTTTACATTCTGTGATTACTTGAACTCACACACTGACAAATTAGTATCACTTGTAATTTTTTTTAGGAATATCGTATAGGTACCCTACTTTTACAATGCTTGTAAATATGTGAACACCATGTATCCATTACATAATTATTTTTTCTGTCATTGCTTCATTTTTAATTATTTTTACCTATTGTGGTATAGTAATCTTATTCCAGGTGCATCGTCTTCACATATAATTATATAATTAATGTATACAAAATATTGTAAAACATTTTAAAAGAGTAACGGTGGAGTTTCTTGCCCATTCTTCTCCATACGAAAACTACCTTTTGGAAGGGGCGACTAGAATCAATTCTATTTTTTGTTTTTGACGTTCAAAAGTGCCTTTTTGTGCCTAATTGAAATAAATTATTTGACTTTAACTTTGTCTTTATTTGTAAACATAGGTTACAACAGTCTGCTACAATTGTTATATTATTATAGTTTCTCTATGTTTTGCCATTTGGTGTACAAATATACATTTACGGGAGGCTTTTGCCAATTAAGTAAATTAATTTATAATTCAGTAGTATCAATCTCAATTTTTTTAAATGCAGTAGATAATGTCAGGTAATGACAATATGAAACGAAATGTGATAATGTCAATAATAAATAATTATAATGTCTAATATTATTAGAAGTTATATAATATGAGCATTACATCACGGTCTTTCTCGCAGGATCCTGTCAGTATCAGTGAACAAGGACGAGCTGTTCGTGCTGGAGGGCCCGCGCTCGCTGGTGCGCCTCGCGCACGCGCCCGAGCCCGCCGCGCTGGCTGCAGGTCTGTTCAGCAAACTTCACTAGTTAGCTACAGTGTAGAGCATGTAGGCTGGATGAGGCATGACACACGAATTTCTATGAGAAAAAAAAATCATCAAAAAAAAAATAGCATATTAAATCCATTTGTGTGTTCGAAGTATTAAATAGATAATAATACATGGCGGACGGCTGTCACAGATAATAAATAAATGGAGTCCTCATTTATTATTATTCAAGTTATACAGGATTACCATCTATACTAATATTATAAAGAGGAAAGATTTGTATTTTTGTATGTAACGAATAAACTTAAAAACTACTGGACCGATTTGAAAAATTCTTTCAGCAATGGATAGCTACATTATCAGCGAATAACATAGGCTATATTTTATCCCCGTATGCCCACGGGAACGGGAACTACGTGGGTGAAACCGCGTGATGTCCGCTAGTTATTAATAAAATAATGAAAATTAGTAATTTTAATATAAATAATAAAATCGTATATTGATCAAATAAATAATTTTTACATTTCCTTAAAAGTAATACCAATAAACTATTTCTAAAATTATTGTCATAAAGGAAACATAATCTTAATATTTTAACTTGTGGACTCCATACTAGGTCGAGCCTGTCTCATGGAGTCCTTGAGAGTATTTAATAATTTAAAGCTTCAGTACAGAGGATTAATTACACTCCATTTGCTGTATAATCTGTGATGGTTTTCATCTTATTTCTGTTTTCTTGCTATCGTTATATATTTTACCCTGTCGCATGTCCCTTCCAGTGTGAATTCTCTACATGAATGTATTTTCGTACTTATTTGAGCACGTTTATAAAATTATAGAATGTTTCGCTGTCACATTGAATGCAGGTTAATTTTTATTTGTTAGTATATGGACTGTTTTTCGTTTATATTGCCTGTATTTTAGAACGATACTGAAGCAATAATACTTTGTAATTTTCGCGGAACTATATGTAAATATTTTTTATGTAAATAATTGGTCAATAGGGTTAGTAAATAAACTATGTTTCGAAAGGACCCGGATGAGAATTATACGGAATGTATTTGAGTGGAGAGATTGGATGAAATGTTGTTAAACTATGCTTGAGTATCATTCTAAAATATGGGCTTTAGTCATTATTAGATCACAGTAAATATAAGATTATTGACTTGAAGCCTTTTTGGAAAATAAGCAAGCATGAGCGTGTCCAAAAGTACAATATATTCTGAAATAAACTAAAAATGCCAAGGTGAGGTGGAGTGTTCGTGGAGTTTCTTGCCCGTTCCTCTCCATAGGAACCTACTATGCTTTGGAACGGGCAAACGCTTCATCTTTCTGAATGACCGACCCCTTGACAATTCAAAAGTGCCTGTAATTGGTTTATTTGACATAAATACTTTGAGTTGAGTTGAACAGTACTACCGGTAAACTTGATTTATTTATCGATCTTAGCTTGCTTAGTTTCTTTACCCTTGTAATATTCGGTTAAAATAAGAACATGATTGACCTCTTGTAACAACTTATCGCCCCAATCACGGTAGGCGTGGTCATAGAACGTGAGAGCGAGATGACACGAGAACAGTATCGATAGAGCTTTGGAAATTCCGTACTTAATATTGGTCGACGTTTTAGGATCACGACTACCGCGAATCAACAATTACTCACTCAAGTGAAATTAAGGCCAGTTCTATTTTTATTTTAATCGTATATTCCAAAAATTTCTACAAATTACACAGCACAGGATTATTGTTACAATACCTATACTTACAGTATTTCTATTTTCTTTATGTCCCTCGGGAATCATCGCATTTCCGAATAAAAACGAATGCTAATTTCAATGTCCATCAATTATTAGATTTATCGTGTATAATAATTTGAATTCAGAACTAAGTACTTTATTGTTGTTTTGATTTCCGTGTGAACTATATAGAGCTGTAAAACTATTTTCCTATCTGTCGTGCCTGCGACTTTAACAGCTTTCCTCCCATTTTTAAAATAAATTACATTAAGTTAAAAGAGTATTAATAACTCTATACACTTCTAAGTCGATTGAGAGCGTCCGGTCTGCACCAAATGCAAAGGGTAACTGATAGAAATTCGACGACTGACGAAACACGAGGTTTGCCGAGAGACATTAAGAAAATAGAAATACTGTACATTATATTTATAAAGTCTACTGAAGAGATACAAACTGTATGTATGTGTTATTTTGTATTCTTATGCCCTTATTCCTTCCAGTTTTTTGCCAAGCATAACTCAAAAGTGTTGTTCATTGTCGACTCCTCTATGTAACGTCATCAATAAGTTAAAGTTGAACTTTGCTTAAGTTATACAAGGTGTAACAGATCTAGAGAAATAATATTTTATCAAGGCAGACATCGTGCTCAAAAGTTGACGGCGTCCAAAAGTTTGGCCCATTTGTAGGTTTCCGTAGCCTCATAGCAAAAAAGAAACCTTTAATATTTTATAGTTTGACATCAGGTGGGCCGTCGTCTTGTTTGCTATCCATCATTTAAAAAAATGTCAACATCGACCTTTTATTGGTAAAATTCGATTCAATACTTCCTTGTAAATGTGGGTCCACACCAGTGCACGCGCACGAACAGTGAGGTTCGCGTGCATCTTAGGAACATAGTATGGACATCTTTGGACATGTTCACGACCGGTTAGCGAGTAGTTTGCGTGCAAGTTAAATGTCTTCTCGCGGATACGAACAGTACGGTTCGCGTGCATTTTAGGAACATACATAGTGTTAACGCGCACTGTGCGCACACCGCGAACCCACTGTGCAGCCTGCGGGACGCGGGGGACGAGGGCCGCGCGGCCGCATCGCGTCGCCGCCCGGCACGGGCAGTCGGCTTGGGTCACTCAAATAAGGAACACATAGTATGGACACCTTTGGACATGTTCGCGAGCCACTAGTGAATGGTTCGCGTGCAAGAGACAGTCAAAACAATCGTTTGCGAACACATGGTATGCATGCCGTATACCTGTGCCATACCTCGAATATGCTCAGTAGTTCGAGACGCGTGATGCGAATGTGTCGCGGCCATAGCCATTCGAGGCAACTAGCGTGCAGGGTTCGGTCGCGTGCGCTGGTGTGGACCCGACTTAATATCTTTATTACCCTAAGGTTGAATGTCACTTGCAAATCATAAAACGACAAGGTCTGTTCTGCTTTTAAGACCTATGTGTCAGTACGATATTATCAACTTTAGTCAATCAATCAGCCTAGCCTTTTCCCAACTATGTTGGGGTCGGCTTACAGTCTATCCGGATGCAGCTGAATACCAGTATTTTACATGGAGCATATTATCAACTTTAGTAAAGTTTTAATTTGCTGAGAATTGTTGTCAACAGTGTTAAAGTATTAATGAGGTCGACTATGCATATTCATGGGCGCTTTTATACCCACAAATATATTTTTTCGGTCTGTTACAATTTGGATACTTATAACTATGATATTAATCGGTTGAAGGATACTGAACGAGAGACAAAAGAATTTTTATTGTTATATTATAACGTCTGGGGCCATTTAGTGTTAATAAAATGAGAATTAAAGTCAGCATGATAGTTTTAAATCGGTTGTTATTATATATTACATAATGTGTTCAAGACAATATTGTGAACTACAAAAGTATTATGAACATATTTCCGTCCTATATCAAGCATGCATTTATGTATTATACGGTATGCTGTTAAACTTAAAGATTCCACGCTCAAATGTTTGAAAAGGGGCAGGTTTAAACATGAATGTCTCACGAAACTTATAATATAAGTTCACCTTAAATTATTAAGCCAAACTCTGCAGACGTAAAGGGTTTATCCAAACACGAAATTTTTTTTTTTTTATATTCTTTGTTGTAAGAATCGTTTCTGAAATGAAACTTCTTAGGCGGCGATTTGATAATTGGACGAGAATTGAGAGTGCAAGGACGCGTCACGTTTAGCCATATTTCGTTACATGAGAGAGAAGAAACATATAACTCCCTCTCTCTCTGTCCCTCACACTAAATTTCTATATATTTTTTGCTTTATCGTGTTTAGATATCGATACTGATCATGTGTCCAAGGTTTCGTTAGCTAATTTTTTTTGACCTTGTATAAATGCACCGAGTAACTTTTTTCGATCAATAATAAAAGTTAGACGATTTCACGTTTATACTAAAACTCCTCGGTTATACTATAATGAACACAAAAACTGTTATTTTTCTATTTAGTCAATTAAAGTACCTTTAAATCTATAATCTTAAATGAAGTAACTCTTGTACTAACATAATCATTATATACGCCATAAGTAAGTATAGTGCCATCATATTAACATTTTATAATATTATTTTCAAAATTACTTTGATGTTAAATGGTGCCTAAAATTTCGAGTAGAGTATCTTAGGTTTTTTTTATAACGTACCTTAATTTAATTTTAATTATATCATAGATGGTTGAAATACCAGTATTTCGTAAATTTAGTAAATGAAATTTTAACATTAATCACGTCTTTGTACCTTAGGTTGTGGAGATAAAGTTCATTTTAATTTAATTCTAAGTTATTTTGACACAATCTGTGCTAATTTAAACAATTCTGAAGAAATTATATTCTTACATATTATAAAACAAAGTCCGCGCCGCGTCTGTCTGTCTGTCTGAACGCGATAAACTCAAAAACTACCGAATGGATTCTCAAATGGTTTTCACCAATGGACGGAGTGATTCATGCGGAAGGTTTTAGTTTATAATTCATTACGGTTTTGTGTAAATTGGCTGAAATATGACGATTATTGTTGAAGAAGTCGGAAATAATCATGTCGACTGGGAGTTTTACTGGCGTGCGCTGCATTAACTGAAAAAGATACATCAAATTTATGTTCTACGGTATTGTTCATCTTAAAAAGTTCAACAAAAAAGTCCGCAATGGCATATGTCTATCTTCTAAGGATGACCCACAATAACCATTTTTTATCTTTTAGTATTTGATAAAAATTGAATTGTTATTTCCGAAGCTTTTTTGACGGGTATAGTATTAACCCTTATCCAAAAAATATGTAATTTAAATTGGGCATTTAATTTAGATTAAAATGTGCCTTTAAATCATTTTAGAATTTTAATGAATAGTTTAAAAGATATCACGGTTTCAAAATTACGCGTAGCAATGCAGACGCAGCGGTAGGAGTCAATGACCTTTTCCTATGTTATTAGGTATGAAATCTCGGTAGTACGTTCCCTTGGGATATTTTCCGACATCCACGCGGGCGAAGCCGTGGGCAAAAGCTAGTCTATCTTCTATATACTAATAATAAAACTGAAGAGTTTGTTTGTTTGTTTGAACGCGCTAATCTCTGAAACTACCAGTCGGATTTGAAAAAATATTTTTGCATTAGATAGCTCTATTCTTGACTATTATTGACTATTTACCATCACGCTACGACACTTAGGAGCCGAGCAAAAAGAAAAAAGTCAGAAATAACTCTAAGCGAAAACAAGTAATAGCGCGGACGATACGATGCGACGGGGTGGGACGGGGGAGCAAGAAATTTAACGCAAATAAAGTCGCGCGCAGAAGCTAGTTTTAGAAATATATGGGATCATGTTTAGAAACTAAAAAGATCTGACGTTGTTATTCAAGCAAGATGTGCTTGGAAAACTTTAAACAGTATTCGGCTGTGAGGCACATAGAGTCTTGGAAAATGTTCGGTCTTGTAATCACTCGTACCTGCGTCTCTTTCTAAAACTCGATGTGCCGTATTACCCATACAAATTCGCTTTACTGTGTGCGTAAATGCGGTAGTGGGGCGCGTCATTTCAGAGAGGACAAGCTTTACCTCCGGGGTAATGACAGGAATTAGTAGATTGTTATACGAGGGGCTAAAGTAACCCATTGTAACGAGGTAGTTTTTCTCCCGAGCTGTAGCGAGCGAGTAAATAGAAACCGAGTTATAATGGGTTTTAGCGCCGTGAGTTACACTCTACTTTTCACTACGATTGCGAGAAAATAAAATAATCCAATACAATATTAAATAGTTTATTTTATTAAATATACAATTTTTTTTTCGTCATCTTAATTTCAGTCTTCTGTGAAGATGCTCTCACTAAATGATGACATTTTCACTGTTGTAAATTATATTACGGTCACCAATTCAATTCGTAATTACAGAAAAATTCTAAAGATTTCGCGCCAACGCCTTTTTTATTTCTTCTGTAGCCGCAACGCACGCGTTCTACCGAAGAGATAGCCGCATTTAGTTCCATTTTCAAAAATAAAATGTTCTTTTTTTGGTGAACCAGTAATAAATTGAGTCCATAATCATGATTATTCTTCATAAGAATAAAGACTTTTTCGTTTTTCAAGGCTCGTTGGAACAGACAAAAATGAAAAAGAAATTACTTTTTCCCTAGAGCAAGAAATGCTATTTTTTCCCCGCTCTGGTACTCTACAATGACGGCCTTTTTGAGCAAGAGGTGTGAAAAATTAATTGTAAGGCGCTGACTAGACGATAGACAATTTGCCCGCGGACAATTTGGAATCGTATGAAAATGTAATGCGCACGTAGGACAAAATGCCGGGATTTCCATTCGATTCCCAATTGTTTGCTTAGCGCCTTATTGTTAACGAAATTGGCACCCTACGTCAATTTGCCGTGTGTACGACAATTTAAGTTGGTAGCGAATTAGATTAACAATTGATTTATCAATTTACAAATTTGTATAATGTGACAACACATAGAAAGCCGGTTGATAAAACAATATAGTTGTGAGATTATAAATAACATAGAAATAAGATTAATATGTAATAGTAAATAAGTTAGAATAGCTAAAAGTGCCTTAATCATACCAAATCGCGACCAATGTATTTCATACATCTTTATAATATAATTTATGTATAATAGACAATAATATATAGATTATTGTAATATGTGCTAAAAGTAGGTAGGATTTAATATTTCTCTTTTTCGCCAACTAAAATGAAATAAGAGTACTTATTCCTGTCTTTTACAGCGTGAGAAAAGTGCAGAGTTTATTAACACCTGTCCTTCTCTTTCTTTTATTTGCGAGTTTAAAGATGGTAATAACTTAAGGGTCGATTTTTTAAGAATAAATGTGACAGTTTGACATATTTTCCATACAAAAGCTGACAACGCTGTCAAACTGCAATATTTATTCTTCAAATAAAAGTTATCTGAAGATTGAAAATTCACCCATAAAATGTACTTTAGTTGTTGGTGCAGAAGAGATCAAACGCTTTTTTAATTTATAAAGTGACCACCATTTACGATCTAATAAAAATAATATAAGTTTTTATAAGGCGAAAGCGTCAGGGCAGCCCGCGAAATTAAAATTTTCTTCCGTTTTTTTGCATTTTGCAGGTCAGTATCATGTATGTTGATCTAAATATGATTCGCGGCCGTTTCAAATATTTAGTTATAGAATTATAATCATAAAAATCATCAATACAACTCTCTAAGTTCATGTAATCCTATTGCTTGACTATTTCATGAAATTATGACATTTGAGGATTATTCTGACTTAGGAGTTGTATTGCTGACTCTAATGATTATAGTTATGTAAAGCCATATTTGTTTCGGTCGGGAATCATATTTTAATCAACATAAAACCAGACACTGACCTGCAAATTGCAAAAAACGTAAGAAAATTTGAGTTTTAGTGGCTACCTTAGCGCATCCGTCTCTTAAATTTAACATTAGGAATCTAAAAAGTATTTATTCTAGTGCAAAATAATTTACTTATGTTTAATTAAGACATCACGTATGTACTTAAACTGACAATATGTACTTATATACCTACATTCCATTGTATAATTGTCATGACGTGACGTCATTATTGTGACGTTGCCATGACAAACTATGTATTAGGGTGTGCACACATCGGTGTAACTGAGTTACTCGTATGTGTACGCACCCTTATGGTGCTTGTGAAGTTGGCTTTATGTATCAATTATTTTATTTAGTATTTTACTAGATGTTAAGATAGATGCAGACATAAACGTACAGATATGTGTTTTAAAATAAAATTAAGTATGAAAGTTTATATTCATGCTATCGCAAAATTGTACAAACAATAGTTGAAATAATCAAAAATGAGTTAGATAGTTACAAAACATCACGCCTTGTTTCCCGAAGGGTTTGGCAGAGGTGTACCTGTAGTAGGTACACCCACATTGCGCCAGTTACGTTTAAGTCCCATGTAATAGGGGGCGAGCCTATTGCCATCAACCGGGCACAAATCCAGACTCCGGGTTAGATAGTTCTTCTTTGAAAAAAGCATTATGACTAGACTTATAACAGACGCAGACTGTAACTATGACATAACTGGCGAAATGTGGGTGTCCTATAGGTACACCTCTACCTAACCCTTCCTGGAAAACAGGCGTGATGTGTGTTCTTTGTTAGAACAGAAAATATTGATTGACATTACATTCCTGAAATGTCTTCTGAAATGATTGTTTTAAAATTATTTATTTCTGTATCTATCTTACAATAAAAAATATTGTAGATTAGATCTGTCGCTTATTTAAAGCTTCGTATACAGGGTGTACCTTTTGAGCTTGTTAAAAAATTATGTATTTACAGGGTAAAAATTATAAGTAGAATTATTCACATCCTGTATCTAGTTACCCGCTGTAGTGAGATGATTGACAACGACTTTTGTTTTATTTAATTATTTTTGGTACGTTTTGTTGCAAAAATATAATTAATTTATACTTTAAGTAAATTACAATATTTCGCTGTCCCCGGTGAATAAAATGGTAATGTGCTATTACGATAGTTTTAACTTTATTGCATATTCGATATTTAGAGGTCCAATTACACTCTGTCAATTTTTTTCATTAATTTTCTACGGTTTTCAGCAGATACGAGATTTTAAGGTGTATTGTAATAAATGTAAAAATCACTTTTCTTTTGGTATTTAAACAATTCCGCTATGTAGTTAATAAGATATTCACAAAAAACTGTTTTTTATTTTTCCTGTAAAATTTAGTTTTTACGATTACGATTTTATTCGCCGGGGACTGCGATTTATTTTGGATGTGATGTGTGTGCTAGTTTTTTATTTAAATAATACATGGAACGGTTTTACCGCACTTTTTTTCAGTACTATGAATGTTTTTGTTTAACTAGTTTTTATATTTTTTTCGTTAAACTGATGCATGTATTGTTTATTTTGATATATTTTTGCAAGCAAATGTAATCTGTACATGCGTTGTCTCGATGTCAGCATGGCCATTGACTTATATATAAATATACACATGCACAACATATATACGCATTTTTATTTTGTATCCGATCACCTTCCGCTTTTGTATCTGTATATTTATGTATACAAGCAATGGCTTAGTTTGTCCGCTTGTCTTGTTGCTCGAGTTTGCTAGTAACACTGCTATATGTATTTATGCTAACTTTGAATGTTTATAGTTAATTCACTAAGAAGAAACATTTATTTTTATACAGTACTAGCTGACCCGACAGACGCTGTAGTGTCAAAATTTCAATTATTCATACAAAAATCCCATGGAAAAAGGACGTTCAGTTAATCCCGAATTTGAAAATATTCCAATTTTTCTTCCCGTAAAAACCTAATTCGGACTATTACGAACGTTTTAAAACCAAAAAAAATATCACATCAGTCCAGCCGTTCCCAAGTTATGCGCTTACCAATGAACAGATTTCATTTTTATTATGTTATAAATTCTGAAAATATTTCTTAGAAAGTTACGCGATTATATCCTGCCACCATGATTACAGGAAATAATCCAAAATAATGATGCATCATGCATGATTGTGGGTTCGATTCCCGCTAAATAAGAAATTAATTCTATTGCACATCAAACTGAAAAAAAAGAACATTCTGTGAATAATACCTGAAGCTGCAGTTTGCTGCATTACAGTATATTATACGCAATGAACAAGACCACACTTTAGCATCAATGGCTTACCGGCCATAGACACACACTAGTTTGACCGAAACCGCTATGCCGCGCCTTAGGTATTAGGCTCCTTAGGCGCGGCGAGACGGACGGGGGGCCAGTGCAGGCCGCTCATTCGTTAACGCTCACGCCGTCCCGCCGCCAATGCTGCTTCGCCTCGCCCCGCATTTCTAAGGCGCGGAACAGCGGTCTCGGCGAAACTATAACACAGATGAATTGAATTTGTAATTAACATCGATCAATACGAATTATGAATACTGTATCAGCTTGTATTTTTATTTTACATTGTTTTTTTTAAAGCTAACAATATACGATGTTTTTTTCTGTTTTCTTTTATTTAAAGAAACACGTCGTACCATATCAAACCAAGTATCTTTTCCCAACAGAAGAACCAATGAACATGATGACGAAGTCGCTAACCTCATCCATCCAGCAAGCTGTGAACTCGGTGCGAGACTTCACACACATAGACCAGACGGTGCCATACATCTCCAGCGTTCTAGAACAGCCCATCTCCATGTTCACGAAGAACGAGCTCATAGAGACCGGCACCGTCGCAAGCGCTGAGGAATGCTTCGAACTACCCCCCATCAAACATTTACCCCTCGATCTATCCGAGAATGTTCTCGAATCGATTATTAACGAGTTTCGAGATGTCTCTAGCGACGCTGAGGAAATAAGAAGGGTGAAAACAGAGGAATTACAAAGGAAGTTGAAGTTGTATAACAGTATAATGGAGAAGAAGTACGATGGGGAGCTGATTCATAGTAGCAGACGCAGTCGGAGAAGAGATGGGGGGTCGGGGGGTAGTACTCCTAGGATGGCTACCCCGGTCAGAAAGGCGGCTGATAATGTCAGCTATACCAGCCCTTGTGTCATGAATATCAGCGTTTATGGGTGAGTAAGCCATGGTATAACTTGTTTTATTTGTTGGTATGATTTTTTTAATCATTCAAGTAATAGAAATAAAGGAATAAAAAACAAACCGTTTACTGAATGATACAGTTAGAATAAAAATACCATTTACTGAAAAACGCATATGTCGGAATCGATCTAGCAAGAGCAAGCATATTCGAAGATATCATTCGTTTATTTTTACTTTTTTGTAGCCCTAAATTTACTAAGTTTAAACTTTTCATGAAACTACCTTAAATGTGCTTGGACGGCTTTTTTCGTTAAAGTGAAATGAATAGGAACTTATCTTCAAAAATTCACAATTTCTAATTACCTGATTAAAATATTTTCGCTTTTTCACACAATATTCTTGTATCAACCATCCTGCATTTAAATTCCAGAGCAATTCCACAACAGAACGACGAACTATTGGAAAAGCAAATTGAAGAGAAGGAGAAAATACTCGCCAAGATGTTGAACTTGGAGTCGCTCAGCATAGACAGCCCCAAGGTTGACACGGAGACCCCCCCGGAGCCCGCACCCATCTTCAGACACGTCGACATACGACCCCCGTCCGAGGTAACCACCATCATAACCAAACCTGTTCAGAAACCCCCAAAAACTCCCATAAAAGATCCTAATCCCATAGACTTAGTGCCTAAAGTAGTCCAATTACCCAATACTTGGAATTTAGAGAATATTGAAATATTGAAATTGGACACGAAACATAACGGGTTCAAAGATAAATCCCTTTTGTCTCCCGACGACCATTTAGACAGTGAGTGGGAAATAATCTGATAGAAAATGATGACGAAATCTGGTTTGTTTAATTCGTTATGAAGTTAGACGCCAGATTTTGGTTGTACGATCCAAAACAACGTTGATTTTCTGTATTGATAAAAGCTTATTACATAAAGGGATGATTTCTGCAGAAATATATGAATAGTTCTTAGTCCACAAGCAAGTGTATAAAAATCATCAAAGCTTAAACATATTTTTATTTATTTCTTTATGAAACCATGGATTGTGCAACTATACAAGTCAATTTTGACGACTTATGACCAAGTATTTCTTATTAAGTGTTAAAGCAATGTTATTGTATACGCACTGTTTTGACACTGTAATTCGTAGCTTTCGAGATTTGATACCTATAACATAAATAAATTGAATGGAAGTTTGTAATGTTAGTAAAATGCAATTGGTGTGTTTTTTTGCACCCCAAACAAATATCACATTTAAAATTCGTGTGTAGTATAACTCTTTAAAAAAAGCAGCTGTAAAATATTTTATGGAATTAGGTAGATCCTAGAACCGTTCCTACATGTTTATTGAAAATCTATACATACATATTACATATAAAAATAAAATTGAAGTGTCTGTTTGTAATGTCAAAATAATAGCTTTTTACTAAATGCATATTATGAAAGTATATACGGTACTCATAACAAGAAAACAAATTTTGATTTTTTTGTTTGTTCCGGCTATTCTCCGAAACGGCTGGACCGATTATAACGGGACTTTCAATAACAGATGCAGCAGCTAGTTACTAATATAAATTGAAATCCTATTGGCAACTTTTTCACCGATCAATAGAATCAGCTTGTATAAGGTTTCTGATCGAAAAAATCTTTTGTAAAGGTACCGTTTACACTATCAATAAATAGGTTAGTTTTATAATCTCATACATGAATAGTCAATAGTTTTTAATGGACAAGATCAAATAGTATTGATTTGCACGCAAGACGTTGCACTTCGTTTAGAGGCTTATTTGGCAACAATTAGTACCTAGTATAAGTTTAGTACGCCCGATTATGATTTTATTAATTGAGCCACAATCAAGAACGTTAGGCAGAATAGATTTTATAATGTGTTTAATAGTGTGTAAGCTTCTCAAGGCACTTAATTAATTATAACTGGAATACCAGAATTATCTTATGAACTTTTGTATACATGCAGTTTTTATTTATTACCTAATCGGGTCTGGTCTTGACCTCGATTTTAGTTATTCTTAAAAAGATGTAATAACCAATGTACCTGTTACGTAATAATAATGTTTCTATTACATGTAGGTTTTTACATCTTTCTACAGACGAACTCTACATATTTTGAATAACGGATTAGTGGTGGCTATTAATATAAGTAGAAAGTGTCCTAATACCGCATTTAATTTATTATAATAAGAACAATAACGAGATTTTGACGAGGGATTGAATTATCATTATGAATTAATTTTATTTGACCAATTATATAGTGTATGTGCATAATATAAGTGATCAAAGTGGTTTTGCTCACTTTAATTAAAAGGGAAATGTTTACAGCTCTCTTAATAATTTAAGTTGTAAAATTCATCAACATTGTAATATTTATGTCAAGTATTTTTAACATTTTTTTTTCTTTTCACGCTTATCTGGCAACTAAAGTAAATCTGAGGGATGTAAGGAATATGATCAAACATTTTAATTTATTGACCTTTCGAGAAAGAACGAATAAATCCTATGTCAAACGGAAATTAATTATTTTTACATATCGATGTTTAGAAACTTACAAATATTATTATTTAGAGTATCTACAAACTTTGAAGTTACAAATAGAACGTTAAATTCAAAATCTTAAACAGTATTTGATTAAATTTCTTTAAAAAAAAAAGTATTACTATAATAAATTGTAATGTTTCAAAGAATCTAAATTTATTTTAAGCTTACTTCATATGTACCAATGCTATGCAAAAGCTTGATGAAGTACATATTGAATGAAACGAAAAATTAATTTTTTAAATAAATATAAAATGGCCATTTTGAAGTAGTGGCTACGAATACGTACGATAGATCTCTACACACATTATAACATTTTGTATAATATAGGGTTTGTATACATCCATGCACCAGTGCAATAGCAGCATAAGTAGATACAAAGCCACATTTTTTCCCCTAAAATGTAATCATTTTTTTTACTAGAGATAAATATGATTAAAAATATTACAAAGTGAAAAAAAAAAAACAATGTGATCAAATAGTTAAAAAATATCATCACAATTCAATTATTATTTCACCTTTGAATGTAGTTATATTATTATTATGTAAGCATAATGGATACAGTTCCTTGCATCACAATATAATAATTAATTATAAAAATACCACAATGATACAATACGGCCGATGAATCTTGGCCGGTCTGAACATTAACATTTTTTTGGAAACAAATGGTGAGATGAGGCGAGTGTGAGTGAGAGAACAAGCGCGAAAGGTGGGACCACGGAGCAATTGTATTTGCTCCGTGGGTGGGACTTCCCGCCTATGTTCAGATCGGCCATAATTCATCGGCCGTATTGTACATGAATGCTTTTAAATGCAATGTAACACAAAGAACTGCCACAATGCAGTTAATAAATAGGGTAATTATGTACTTATTAGTTCTTCTATATTTTTCATCAAAAAGTTTTTGTATCTCTAATCAGTGTTATTCACATTGGCTTTATTTATCCATAAAAAATATTTTACCGAGTTCTCTTTTTACTGTTTGAATAATAAATTTTACAATTTTATTATTTCTTTTATACAAATAATCTCGTATTCAGCGAATATGGTTGCATGTGCAACGCTAAAAACGCAAAAAATGTATAAATTGTGATATTATGTATTTTGGTTTTAGCTGAAAAATAAAGTATTTGATAATTTACGTTTTGTTTTATTTAGTCCTGGATTTTTGAAATATTTGATGCACTAGATGCGAGAGACGATGTTTGCCTTGGCTTGCAGATGTGACACCATTATTGGTGGATTTAATTAGATTAATTACCAAATGTTTTAAGACGAGTGCTAATCCTGCCGACAAACTGTCACGCAGTTTGGCAGGTTTATAAAATGTTAGCAAGTGTCTGGTCCAAAATAAGTGATTTATTTATTTTCTTCGGCCGATCCACACAATGGTGACACCCGAGCGTTTCCTCCCGCCTTATCCTGAACAGGAACCTCCCGAAATAGCCGTGTCCGGTGAGGACCTACGTCAGGCGGAAGGTGAGGACGCCGTGGCACCTCTCTAGCCACTCCTCAAAGAGGGGTCCATAGTAGACCCTCCCATATGGAAGTAGCTATTACAGGTAAGAATAGCTTACGAATCTAATAAAAATATTATACTTCATAAAAGATAGCTTGATCTCTGCGACAGCCGTCAGTAAAATCACGCCTATGAAGTCCTGAATTTCATAATAGTACAGACAGTAACTGTCAATGTCATACTTTATGGGCATGCCGACCTAATTAGTGATGGGCGATGAATCATCGTGACCACAGACTATAAACTATCGATATTTTAATTAAAAATTAATTTATTCTTTTAATTTTATTGTATATTTTAACACAACATTATTTACATTTGTACATACTTGATCTAAAATAATAGTAAATAAAATCCAATTTCTCACCTACTCATGTAACATTCCATCCGTCAACGTCCCATCGTTGGGTTTCGGGAGAAGACACGCCGCGTTTGGCTCACAGGCCGTGTTACCAGACCAAATGAAACCCAATTATATGTTACATCGATAATAGTAAGAAACGTCGATAATTTTTATCGACAAATTTTTATATCCTGACAACCCTAGGAATGTCAGTTTGACATATGTCGCAGAGATCAAGCTGTCTTAGTAGTATACTTTCGTTTATCGTTTTTTAATTGATAATTATGGATTCTTGATGGTCTGTAGTCAGTTACGATGTACACACGGCTACACATCAAGCTATAAATTTTCAGTTTATGCTGATCTCGCATTATATAGGATTTCCGTACAATGAGAGGTCAGCTTATACTGGAAATGTATAGCTTGATGTGTAGCCGTGTGTACAATACGAACCGCCCGCCGAGGACGGGACTAGCGATTTTCTCACACAAGAAACGTACAAAAGATGGCAAGCCCTGTGTAAATAAAACAGGTTCATACATAAATAGTTGATCGCCCACTGTTCACATGTCCAGCGAGTACTCGTTTGTCACAGAGACATAGCTATCAAAGAGAGTACTCGCTCAGCGACGCTTCCTTACCGACCCTGACGACCCCATTACCCTCCTCCAGGAGAGCAGTAGGGAAACCAGCATAGTGTACAAAAACAGACGCCTCCCGTCACTCCGACCTCGCCGCCGAGGTCCCCGAGTAAATGATATTCCCCCCGACCCTTGCTCGATAACGAGGTGCCAGCAGTTGTTGCAGCTGAACACGTAGCTTTAAATTCCCCGACTAATAATCGTGATCAAAACTTTGATCCAGCCCGTCCCATCCTTGATGTCCTCCCTCCGGTTGACGCCCTAAGCCGAGGTTCGTACCCCACAGGGGGTGCCCTTAGCGAGCGTTCAGCTAGTTTTAATTAGCATAGTTGAATAACCCCTGGCTGGAGGTTTTAAGTGTAGTAGCTTAAGGCATCCACAGGAAAGCCCGGTTAAGTAGTCATGATCTCAGAGGTCAACTACGAGATGCCCTACCTAAAAAACAAAATCAGCGACGCTTGCTGAGACACGCTTGGTACATACGCATACAGCGAGTAATCACTCGCAACTCGTTTTTAGTTGCTAGCTCTACTCGCTAGGCGGTGGCACAGGTTGCTCAACATCAAGTTTTTTCTTGCACTAGAGTATGCCGAAGGAGTATAGTGTCTACATCAGGACCAGTACACACGGCTACACATCAATACATTTCCAGTTTATGCTGATCTCGCATTGTAAACGGTTTCCGTATAATGTGAGGTCAGATCATACTGAAAATGTATAGCTTGATGTGTAGCCGTGTGTACATACAACCAAACATACTTACCTAGCCGCCTTTGTCGTCAGAGTATGTAAGCATGTATCTATGATAATATGTGATATACGGTAATTAATATTGGTATGCCTGTACAGTTGTACCTTATAAAGAAAGAAAAATAAAACACCAGTTGCACATACAAACTTTATTTGCATAACACAATGCAATATTATTTATCGACACTTCGCAGTACAATAAATAAACGCGAAAAAAAAACAAAACAATTTGGTCCATTACCGAATTCCGAACTAGCTGTCTAATATACGAATAAAAAAAATACTGTCTTTTCCACAATCAACAATGATTTTATTCAATTATGTTTAGAGCTCTCGCGTTCTTATTCCTCAAACTTGATCAACAGAGGTAACACCAGCTAATCAAGCAAATAGCTGCCGTGGTTGCAAATTATCAAATTGGTAATAGGTCCGAAAAAATACTTTGGACAAAATCAGATAAGGTTTTCAAAAACATTTAAGTTCTCTCCATTACACAACGACACAGATCTTCCAATATTAACTACAAACAAGTCTTTAATAATTCAAACTACAATAGAAGTACACAAAATTCTATTGCATAGACATAACAAGAGCTCTATTAATCAACCGAAAATAAAAAAAGGAAAACGTACACAAAAATCAAGAAAAAAAAAATGGTAACAAATTGTGATCAAGCAAAGCGGAAGAATAAAATTAATTCTCATGATATTTATAATTGTCGAAATAGAACAACAAAATTAGAATACTTTTTATACTTATAAAAATAAACAAACGCGTAAAAGGCTTCTCAATTGATTGAAATCAATCAAATTAAATCAATTGTTATAATTGCAATCATAATCGTAAGACAAACGAGTAATATCGATACTAAATAAAAATGCTAGATCTTAAGAGATCATTAGAAATCAGCCAAGAGGATCTGACAAAATCAATCAAAAGTAAGCAAGCTAAGTAATTAGCCGAATGTCATGATAGGCCATTTTAACGGTAAGTATACCTACAAAGTTAATTTAAATTAATTCTCGAAACTTCACAGTTCGACCTTGTATGATAACGATAAGCTATTTAAAAAAACGAATTCATTTAAGAATTCTTTGATTGACTTCTGTCACGATTCAGTCTCACAACTCTTCCATCTTTAGGCTGCCTGTCCACGAGCGGAGTGGAGAAATGTGCCAATATTAATACTGCGCGTCCAGTACAATAACGCTTTCAGGTTGCTTTTGGGGTGAGAAGCGCGCGTCGACGGGTTCGCCGCAATTACGCGGAAGCGATGCGCATCCATGATGACGGGCTTGCGCTCCTGCTCCAATGGCATCCTGAATGTGTTTTCAGACCGGTGGGACTCTCCTCTCTTACAAAGGTGGATAAGTGTTCAGACACATTAGTGTACCATTAGACGAAATTAATTTAATTTATTACTAACATTAGGCTAAGCTATACTGCTACTAACATGATATGGATTTTACCTGAATTAAAAAATTTGAATTAATAGAATCTAAACTCAGGTTCAGAGCTCCGCTCCTATTGGTTAATATTGGCACATTTCTCCGCTCCGCTGCCTCGCTTCGCTCCAGTGGACAGGCAGCCCAAAGGATGGATTAACCTCCCACATTAAGGATCATTCTGAAAAAATACTAAGCTGTGCTGTGTGCCAAAATGATAACGTTCATTAATTTTTATTAGTAAGTGTAGTTTAAGTACGATTACAGCTAGATACAAAATTGGTCCGTGCGTGTGTTGATATGAACGCGACCTACTATACTAAATTAGACTATGGCGGTCACCCACAATTCTGAGTAAATTTCTTTAACTATTCAACTCTCTATTCACCCTGTTGGCCTGTCCCCAAGAGACGCATCGGTCCTGAAAAATCTTCAATCAAAGCATGAAATAGTTTTTATTCTAAGATAAGCATCCATCTAACTGAAAGTTAAAGCAGATATAACAGCGTATAAACTAATGAGACGAGATCAATTTCATGCTTTGGGACTAAAAAAATTAACTTAATTGCGTATGGTTCAGTTTCCATTGCAACTAAAATTATTTATGATGTTTATCGATAGTTTTTTCATACAAAAATCAACTTAGAATAATTGTGTTTAAAGTTGATATTTGTACAAGTTGCAATTTAACGTATTTATCTCGTATCGTTGTTGATATTTTAATCACAATTTGGGAATTTCACGAAACCAAACAATTTGCGAATTCGACCATTATAAAACGTAGCAATAATAACCATAAAACTTTATACTACATCCTTAATCTTTTAATACCTAATCCTATCGAACTGTGGATGACGCCAACGAAATAAGCTATACAATTATAAGCTAAACATTAATAAAGATCAGCTGAATACTGCTTTTTGACTAAACACACAAACATTTGACAAAACATTGGCGCTGCGCATCAAACATTTGGCGGCAACGCGTAATATAGAAATAGGTATAACCAACAGAAGCCTTCAAGCTTATAGAAACGTTTTAACAAGTTATTAGCATTAAATATCACAACATATAGCAAATTAAGCCGTATACACATAAAAGCGAGACATTCGTCACACGACACTCAGGACACCAACTTCTAAATTAAATTAGTTATTTAAACCGAATATTGGACTAATGGTGTAGTTTTTCTCCAACGCGCTGGACGGAATTTGGCAGTTTTTATTATGCTTTCTAATATCATCAAATTACTAGGTCTATCACGAAAAGAGATTCGAAGTTAATGATAATTTTACTAAACTTATTGCAAAAATTAAAGACAAATTGCAACACGAAATACCATACATGCATATATGCAAGTGCTTAGTGTACAGTCTAAAACTTTGAAAAAAAAAAAAACTCTACTGTAAAGATCAAAGTTCTGAAAATATGAATCGACTTATGACCCCCTATTGTATGTGACTGGCGAAATATGGTGTACTACATTCTGCCTAGGCTCGAGAAATACAGGTATTATTTTTATTATTACTGAATCTTTTTGATATACCTACTATTAAGAGAATCACTTGCTCAGTAGTATACATTCACACAATACGATGAAATATACAAATAAATAATTGACTTAAACTAGCAAAAAGTCTTAAAAATCAGTACGTAATTTGGTCCCCAAGTGTCGCGAACATTGCCCTTATAATAATAATACAGTCCAAAACCTTCACGTCAACTCTTCACACCCGATAATACTGACCCTATGAAGTAAAATATCTCCAAAATACACTAGTCTTGTGCTTCAGTCTTTCGTTTTGATGACCGAACGATATTATTTACCTACATCTTTGTTCCCGCGGCTTGAGTATTAATTAAATCTATTAATATATAAATATTTTATGGCCCAAATATTTGCCAGAACCGCGTCAGAAGTATATTATAGAGGTGGCACCTTAAAAATAAATATAAAAATATATATATTGTTTGCAATAGCTGCCTTAAAAGTTTTTCGATATTTTATACACAACCTCTTGTAAACCCAGTCCTAGGAGGTTGCATTGGCGACCATCCTATAAATGAGTTTTAAAATTTGTCCCATTTCTTTAACTATGCGTTTGCACCAGAAAACATTCAACTCGTAAATGTTTCGAAACTTGTCTTGTTGAATTTGCACGAAACATTATTCTGTTCACTAGACATGTTTTGTATAAAGATTTGTCACGTTCGCGTTCGCAGTATTGTTTGTTTGTGTCTAGAAACTTGTCGATAGCTTTGTTTAGTGAAAGGTTTAGTGAGAAACATTTTGATAAGCAATTTGTCTGTAAAACATGTCAAGTGACACACGTCAAACATGTTTCGCGTCAAAAAGTTGCATAACAATGCGAACGCGAGTCGATACATTGACAGAAAACAGAGATTTCAACATGTTTATATGTGAATGTTTCGCCAGTGCAAACGCACAGTAAGAAACAGAAAAATGCTTCACAATTATACTGGAACATTTTTGAAATACGTTGCAAATTGCACACAGACAACTCTTGCCATATAATTACGTATCTTGAAGCCTCAATTCCTCATCAATAATTTAGTTTAATAATAACACAATACGTGAATTTTATTCCTCAAATACTTTAAAGTAAAAATACTATAGTATTTGAGGAATAAAATATGATTACCTTTCGTAAAGAAAGTTCTGTCGCTCTCAAGCCGCTCCTTACCCATATTAAACCTACATTTTTGGCAGTATCCGACGAACCAACATATACAAACAATCATAACTAGTTACTTGCTATATTACCTTCGTAATGGCGATCTGTAAAATAATTACATCGTCTTTCATGTCGGTTGAAAAAGCCTTAACTTTTTCCGAGTCCGTGGTACAGTCGTCAAAATAAATAAGTAACCAGGATTAGGCGCGGGACATACACAAGTGGCGAGGGGCGCGGGCGTTGGGCCGCCCATTTCATATTTCATACAAAATGTTTGGAGTGGCGTGGAACACACACAACGCCCGCGCCACGCCTCTTGTGCATGTTCCGCGCCACGTCGTTCCTATAAATTTTGTATGAAATATGAAACGAGCGGCGCAACGCCCGCGCCATACCGTCGCCACGCCCGCGCCGTTTGTGTATGTCCCGCGCCTACGACTGCTTTTTATTCAAACCGTGTCATGCAGGTGGTCAATAGACATCAGTATGACATTATTCCTCTGAGTGCGGTTAGAAAGTTATTACACACGCTACTTAATTTCTTTCCTCGTTTACTTATATCTTTTGTAGACTTCACCTTCAACAAAGTTTTTATTACTTTGTTCTTACATAAATTCTTTGAATATGTGTTTTTAATGCGGAAAAGCACTTATTTTTGGTAATACAAGATAATTTTAATGGCGAGTGTGAGTGCTTTTAATGATAGACGTGATTAAAAGTTTCAAGTTGATCACCAGCTGCCTAGTCTATTCCCAATTATGTTGGGGTCGGTTTCCAGTCTTACCAGATGCAGCTGAATACAAGTATTTTACATGGAGCGACTGCCTATCTGACCTCCACAACCCAAGTACTGGGTAACACGACGCCCCTCTTTTACCCCTAGGTAAGACTGGTTGTCAGATTTTCGGTTTCACTACTCATAGCAACTGTCAAAGATTTACGAATAAAAGCGATAAAACTATTCACAATTAATACGGACGAGGTCGAGACATTGAATATATCATGAGGGCTCTGGATAAAGACCCTAACGCCGCACAGTGGGAAAAAAATACGTTTTTTGTTCAAAAATCTGCCTACACCACAATTTTTGACGTATCGCTGCCATTTTTTTTATACACTCCTGAGATAGCACACTTTGGTGTGTCACTGCACTTTTCCAAAATCGAAATTTCTTTTAAAAAAAGACTTAAAAATCGGGAAGTGAATCAATTTTTTTTTTGGGCAGCCTTTTTGAATTTTTATAAACAGACAATAAATTCATGACCAGGGACCTGAAAAACACCTGAAAATTGATTTTTGTTAAAATATTTTTTTTTAGAAATTGTTTTTTGTTTGAGGTTATAATACAGTGTTGAATTTTAAGGAAAAGTGGCAGTGACACACCAAAGTGTGTTATCTCAAGAGTGTATAAAAAAAAATTGCAGCGATACGTCAAAAATTGTGGTGTAGACAGATTTTGAATAAAAAAAAGTCTTTTTTTTTTCCCACTGTGCGCCGCCTCAGAGCAAATAAAAAACCATAGCGTTGTCAACAGTGACGTGCGGCCGGTTTCGTAAACATGTGTGCACTTAGTGAGGTGTAGTTTGATTGTAAATGGTTGTAAATGTGTGCGTGTTAGCGTGTATGCGCAGAGCGGAGGTGTAGTTTTGGCATGCTTCACTGAACTGTTCGCAGCGGTATATTTTGGTTTTTTATTTGGTCTGAGACCGCCGCATAACTTTCTCATTAATCGCCGACTTCTTGTTTTTCATCTAAAGCAGCGACAATTTGACAGATTTCTTTGTTTTTTGGTTCTATCAACATTAAATACATATATTTTTTCCAACAAAATGAGGCGGTTTACCTGTCTTTATCAAAAATAGTTACATTTTCTGTTATGTATTTCATGAGGCTTTATTTATACGGAAGATTATTTTGAGGTAAATGATTATAACTATACTATAACAGAAATGTTTTCGTCTTTTCATTGATTGGGTAAATTTGACACACTCACGGAATGAAAAGGTAAGAAGGAAACCTTATTATTGATCAGTTTGAAATTAAGTTGACATGTTAGTTCATTGATTCAGGTGACCTCGCGGAAATCCATTATAAAATACAATAGACGTGGATATATTTAGTAACCTGTTCCACTTAACTATTCCTAAAGAGCCATAAAAAACCCTGTGAGAAATCGATACGTGTTTCACCTCTCAACGAGGCATCCTCTGGATGACGATTGACTTGTCGCGAGCCCGAGCACGGCGGCAACACGCCGGAACAGGTTACTAAATACATCTATGTCTATTGTATTTTAAGTTGACATGGACTGACACAAACAGTACACTCGCAAAATAAAAATGTTCACCAGTCTTTGTGCACTTATTATCAAGCTGATCACATTCTTTTCTCTCATTTATATTAGAAAAAAAGTAAGGTTTCCTGCTAACCTGTTCATTCCGTCAGTGTGCGTAAACCGTTAGAAAACTACCCCCGGTTTGTAAAAACATATAGGCAGTCTTAAAAAACCAAAATCCAAATATACTGTATATATCTCAAAAAATTTAAGAAAAATATGCAGAGGTATCATGAATTCCATTTTTAAAGAGCTTTTTTTATTGTACTAGCAATTATTTTAGAAAACAGCCGTTTTGTTTTAAAATTTAACTGCCGTCCTGTCACATCTTAGTGACATATGTATAAGTATCACTTTTTTTCATAGAGTATTTTTATGTGACATGACATAACTATCATGTGCTAGTCCTTTTACGTATGTTTTAAAAGTATGAAGGTATTACCTATCATATTCAGATCAATAAGCAGTCTATTAAAACACAGTTGTCTTAAGATTTAATTAAAAGACGAATTATGAAGTCTTTACAGTGAGTCGATATGTCTCACAAATCAGTTCGACAAAATGTCTTTTTTATCAGTTATCGATAAATCTATCGACCATCAGTACACACTTACTGTCATGCCTATTACGGGCAAAGTTGATATGTAAGCAATGTGAGCATTATCCGAGCAATATCAACATTGTGATATTTTATTTAAAAAAAAAATTACAACGTATGAACAATGTTGATAAATTGAATTTTGAACCAGGTCAATAAATATAGTTAAAATAAGTTTTATTGGCATTGCCCGGGCGATGTCGATCTCTAGCATAAATAACATAATCCAATTTTTTCACGAATTTGCACATAATTTTATCTACACTGAGTATTAAATTTAATTTTAATTTATTACTGAAGCTAAATACGATATGAAAATGATGTGCAAACCGTGAACAACAGACTAATATCAAAAACAATCTCTTTGAGAATGGTATTTGGTTAAACCATATCCAATGATTACAAAACATATACATTATGAAAACTGTCAACATGTCCATACTTACGGCTTAACTAACTTATAGTATAGGCGACTAGTTCAGGCGATATTGGTCCTTGGCGACATGACTATGTAGTGGTGTTCCATGGGCGGAGGCGGTATGATCGGCGACATTGGCATGTAGTCGTTTTCGATCTCATCTTTTCGGCGTACTATGCTCATTTGCTCGTGACCTAGGAGTAGGTCGACGATCTGTTGTGGGAGCGAGAGAGCGGCTACGTTATCTTCTGTGAATTCTATTGAAAGGTCAGCTTCGAAGTCAAAGTTATTTTCAAGACACTCTACTGACTTCGAACAGCGGTTGGTCTGCACGTGTTCGGTGTCGTCGAGAAATTCGCAGCTCTTTGTCTCGCCTTTAGACAAGTTCCCTGTAGTGATCTTTAGGTTCTTCATCTTGCGACTGACCTTGAAACTCTTGAATATGTCTCGTGTGGGTGTGAAGTCGAACTTCTTCTTTTTAGTTTCGACGTCTTTGTTTTCTTTTGATGTTTCGGATTTCTGTGAGCCAGTGATGCGGGAGTCGCTTTTGAGCCGTTTTCTAAAAAAAAACGAATAAGGTGTTAAAACTTAAACAATTTTCTAATGTGCTTGCTAGGTAAATGGAGCACATAAATAAGACTGAGCATCGGGTAAATACTAACTGGAAAGTACCCAGAAAAAATAACCCTCTTTTTTATAAAATATCCTATTCTTAACGTTATGAATTGCAGCTGTCGTGGTCGTAAAAAGTCCGAAGAGGCGAATTAGAATGGGATAACACTATACTGAGTCTTGTCGTCTTGCTTCCACGTTTTGTGCCCGCACCTGCCACGGACGGTGACGTTTAGTATATGTTCGCGCCCCACTCAGATAATTGACTAAACCCAACCGTAATGCAGCACATCTCTAGCGTGCGGACTGCTCTAACGTCGGCGCGACAATATGGCGACGAAAAACACTTCACTTCCTTCTTCAGTCAACAAACTAGTAGTCTACGATTTACACAATTTCAATATTTTCAATAAACCTAAGTAAGTCTTGACCAAATAAAAGTAAAGTAACATCATCATCCTCAGTATTTTAATCTAATATATGTGATCGGCACAAACAACGACTGGCCTTATACCAAGTACTGGGTGAAACTTGATTTTCTTCACGTTGCTCGTTACCTGAACACGCTGAAGGGTTGTCTCTTGGGCAGCGTGTTGGTGTGCGTGTGTGTGAGCGGGAGCGTGTTGCTGCAGCGCGGCAGAGAGCCCAGCGACGAGTGACGTGTCACGTTGCCTTCGCGAGGAGTTTTAGAGTAACGACCCCAGGTGTCGCCTGCTTTCAGTGTGCTGCAATGAAACAGTGGTTATATTTTACACATGTTCAGAAGTTGCCTGAAGTGTAAGTTATTGGGAGTCACCCAAGGAAAGATGGATTTCTTGGAGCTTATCTTATGGTTCAGTGATATACTCGCGTAGTAATGATAAAAAATACAGGGTGTAAAAAGACCCACACATGGCCGTCAACTATGCATTCTGTACACCATATTAAGTAAAATTGTACAAAAATAATTGCTGGAAACGACTTAAATTTTTGTGTGAAAATCGCTGTGCACATTACAGTTACATGTTACCTGCACGGGTGCCGCGGCGGCAGGGGCGGCGGGCGGCGCCTGCGCAGGGTGGCGTACACACAGTCGCCCACACACTCGTACGTCGGCTCCTCGCGCACCGACGCGCACAGCGCCTGGGCCACAGGGGGGACATTAACATTACAACACGCTTCTATTCCCCGAAGGGTTAGGCAGAGGTATACCTACTACCTACAGTACACCCACATTTCACCAGTTATGTTTAAGTCCCATGTAATAGGGAAGGAGGATAGAAGTCTGAATTCGTGCCCGGTTGATGGCATAAGGTTTACCACCTTATGCCATCAACCGGGCACGAATTCCGACTCCGGGGTGCTACTGAGAAATTCCAGTTGGAAAAACCCAATAACACTTTGGCCTACCTGGGAATCGAACCCAAGACCTCATGTTCCGCAGTTGCGCTTACGAACACTGCACCAAAGCGGCAGTCTCGGTACACACACATGTTTGTACTGTTAATCTTTATGCAACCACTTCACTTGGCGTATTTGTCGAAACATTCGCGTTACTTGGATAATACAAAATATACCCTATTCTTATTAAAATAAATTTAATTTTTAACCGACATCAAAAAACGAAGATATATATTTATTTTTAATTATAATACGTTCATCGATATTGTCATCAATATTATGGACCGATTTTGAAAATTGTTTTTTATTTGGTAAAAGAAGGCTCGCGCGATGGTCTTATATAAATTTGATTAACTCTGCTCGGGTAGTTTTCGATTTAGCTTCGATAATACGTATTTAATCCACTTAGTGTATCTTGATGATGTTATAATACTTCTTGACACTGTTGTTTACATAGCAAGTAGTGGTTTACGAATTAGTGTGGGGGTAGGCAACACAACTAAAAAAAAAAATCCATTATATTTCGTTGAAAGATTATTGTTTTGAGGGAAATAGACCACAAGGAATATTATTAGTCGTTTCTCAAAAACGGCCAACTAGCCTATTATGTCAATACAGTAACAGGTATTTTAAAACAAATTACCTTCAATACACCGTCGGGCACATCACAAGACGTGTAGCTACATAGCGTGTTGGAGCTGGTGCCCTCGGGCAGATCGGGGATCTCCTCGTAGATGCCCGACGCGACCGACAGCAGTGAGCGACGGTCTGATACGCTGCACACAAAAATACGATAACTGCAGTGATTTTTTTTTCCAAATATTTTTTACTACAAAAATTTTGTGCAAGCGCTGGTTCGTTCTTAAAACGATGAAGAGCAAGCATGTCCTAGAACCAAAAATTTGAAGACATGTGACATCTACCAACCCGCACTGGGCCCGCGTGGTGGATTACGGCCCACTCCCTCTCACCGAGAGGAGGCCGCAGTCCCAGCTGTGGGAACATTATAGGCTGATTATGTTGGTTTGTATGTGGAGAATTTGGAGGGGGCTTTGCTCAGCAGCGGGACAGACTTAGATAACAAAAAAAACAAAACAATTTTGAGGTGTTGAATGTGGACTTTATGGTACAGTATTGTCAGAATGTCAAGATTTGTACTCAAAATTAAATCAGTATCAACCCCTCACGTCCTGCGGTCGCGATATCGGCGAGATTTAATGGCTTTTTAATTGTTTCTTAAACTATGGGACGGGAAACACAAAACAGAAAGGTGTAATCCTTAAACATATTACATACTACGTCAAAACTAAAACGTTTATTGAAAGTGTCATTAATTAGCAGTTTGAGAAACACGGAATGCGTCTACTCGCTTATCTCAGTGCAAAGTCCGCTTGACCATACTCGCTGTGTTTACGTTCGGATTTCTTTTGCACCAAAATGTGTAACTTACTGCTTATATAGATTTATTCATTGGCTTGCTAACAAATATGTTTTGATGGATGTTGAACTGTTATTCTTTTCATATTGACTATCATGGTTTTAATATTATGAACATTCATTTAAATATATTTTCTGACCTACCCGTAATAACGAATACTTACACCTATACAGTAGTTTATATTAAATAAAATATTATTTATTCCTAAACGCACAATTTTGTGAGCTGTCGATAGAGCTTATTTATTTTATGTTGATAAACGTAAGTCTATATTTTTGGCCGGGTTTATCACACATTACTTACTCACTTTTTTAAAATTAATTACTTATGTATACTATATATCATGTTCTATAGTGTATGAACTAAACATTTATTACCAGAATGTTCGAGGGCTGCGGACGAAGTCAATTAACTTTTGTAGGAATTTAGCTAAGACCTGGCTCGTTGGTGGGAATTTGGACAGTGAACTTTTTGACGATAGGTACCTAGTGTGGCGGCGCGGCCGGGACTATGCAACCAAAGCGCTGTCGCGTGGTGGCGGCGTACTGGTGGCGATCCGCCGTGAACATGCTGTAGTTGAGAATATTGACTGGCAATCCAGTGCGGAAGACATTTGGATTTCGGATCAATTAAAAACCAGCTGTGATAAACATACGTACCTACCGCCTTCATACAGTGTGGGTCTTCATAATGTGCACATATCGAAATGAGGGAATCTATGCTTAATTTTAATGACAGAAAAAATATTTAAAAAATTCATTTTTTTTAATACTTTTTATGGAATTAAAAAAAATTGTAACAAAACTGTGTAACTTTTAAACTGAATCAACTATCGCGATGAAACAAACTCCATAATGATTGGAAGTAAGTAGGCGACCACAAAAAATTAAAATTTTGAAAAAAACCTACCCTCAATTGAAAATAAACATGTTTTTTTAGTAAAAATCTGTATTTTTTTCATCAATTTTTACAATAATTGTAAAATTTATAAATAAGATGCCCAAGAAAATAAAAAAATAAAAATTTTGATACTAAAAAATAAAAACAAAAATTTTGACCATTTTTTTCGTCGATAAAATTAAGCATAGATTCCCTCTTTTCGATATGTGCACATTATGAAGACTCACACTGTATAATATGTTAACGTTTACGTTTTTACACATTATGTACTTTGTATCTGTGCACTTAATAAATGACCACCCTACAGATAAATTTATTATTCTTGGAGACTTTAATATGAGCTCCATTACTTGGACTACTTCATATGATGGAATTAGTCCTATCGCGCCTCAAACTAGCTTGTTTACTCATTTTGTTGACACCATTGATTTTTGTAGTCTACAGCAATTTAACCTTATTAATAACAGACACCACAGAGACAAGGCCGGGCGGGGACGCCCTAGGAGGACATATACTGACCTTATTGGTGATGTTCTTCAGAAAGGCCAGGTGCGTAGTACTCGCAACCGGCGTGCGTGTATGACCAGATGTATGAACGTAAACGAGGCAAAAGGACTATGTAAGGATCGTAGCAGGTGGCGTTCTGTAGTTTCTGCCTACCCCCATGGGAAGAAGGCGTGAGTTTATGTATGTATGTATGTATGTAATAACAGACACGGCAAAATTCTAGATCTAGTCCTCGCTAATACTCGCGGTCACCGGCTCCGCATGTTTAGAACCGTTAACTATCGAGGACGCATATCACCCTGCATTGTTAATTCAGCTTATTTACTATACAACCTCAGTCACTTAACGTCAGTGCATGGCGTATCAATATAACAAAGGCAACTACGAACGTGTTCGATCTGACCTGCGGGGCACTAGCTGGGACGACATAATATTGAAAGGTACTGTTGAGAAAGCTGTTGGGAATTTTTATTCAACATTATTCGAGATCTGAGATAAGCACATCCCTTAGCGACTGTGTAAACTCTTTAAGTATCCATCTTGGTATAACTCGGCGCTCATATAAATTCAAATACTATAGGAAATTTAAAGTCTATGGTAATATTTCTGATCGTTTATCATATCAATTACTTCGCGACAGAGCCAATGATATTCGATCGGAACCGATCGGTGCGGTTAAAATTAGTCAAAGTCAAATCATTTATTTCAAAATTTACAAAATAATAAAATTGGTTCTAGTCGCCCCTTCCAAAAGGTAGTTTTCGTATGGAGAAGAATAGGCAAGAAACTCCACTGTTACTCTTTTAAAATGTTTTACAATAGTTTGTATAAGTACGTACATTAGTTAAATAATTATAATATGTGAAGACGATGCACCTAGAACAAAATTACTTTAACACAATAGGTAAAAAGAATTAAAATTGAAGTAACGTCAGTCTGTACCGACTACACTTTAACATATCGGGCAGTCGTGGGTTGTAACTATCAGTACCGACCTGTACCGACAAATCGGGACCGGAAAACCTGTATCTTCAAGCAAGCACCCTAAGGGTCTATATGTAGAACATATATCATCTGATGACAGAGTGGTACATACCTGTCATCAAAGGATATGGCAGACTGCATGTTGAAGGGTTGCGCGAGCGCAGTCGTGGACAAGAGCTGTCCCGCGCCGCTGTAGCGAGACAGCTGACCTGCCGGGATGTGCTTAGACTCCTGATGATAAATAAAAACAAATATTAACACAAAAAAGTTACAACACATGATCGTATTCGCCGAAGTTTTAGGCAAACGTATAATATTATACCTCTGCATAATCCTTCCATACGAGACATCTGAACTAATACACTCATGGACAATTTAGGAGAAACGCAAAAAAAGAGTTTAATTTCTCCTGTTGTAATTAACGTGTGTACTGGCCACAAACATTAATTAGTAAATGCTATTAAAAAAAACAAAGTTTTGGAATGTTTTTTTTCGAATTTCATTTGTTTTATGTAATTATTGCATAATATTGCGTTCATTCATACTGCGAAAAAAATTTCCTACTTTTGAGTTTGAGTTTAAATTTAGGTTTTGTTTAAATTTTTGCTTTGACTGCCCGTTTATCGTGTTAAGTGTGAATTGTTACTGCAAATAAACTGAGAATGCCAGAACTAAACACCACTCAAGTTGCGAAGGCTGTTACTTTAATTGAAACTGGGAACACCTACAAACATGTTGCCCAAACATTACGAGTATCAAAATCTGTGGTACACCGAGTTGTCAAGAGGTATCGGCAAACCGGACAGTATACGAGACTCGCAAGACAGGGACGTTAACGGAAAACTGTGGCCAGATATGACCGGTTCATTGTTATACACACTTTTTTTTGCGTTCCTCTAAATTTGTCCATGAGTGTATTATAAAGAGAAAAGATTTGATTTTTTGTATGTTTGTTTGTTACGCTTTCACGTTAAAACGGCTGAACGGATTTAGATGAAATTTGGTACATGGGTAGACCTTGACTTGGGTTAGGACATAGGCTACTTTTAATCCCGATATTCCCACGGGATCGAGACTTAAGCGGGTGAAACCGCGGGGCGCAGCTAGTTATTAATACTACTCACCGATTTCTTTTCTTGAAGTAACTACACTAACTGCGATCGTTCACCATCACCTGCCTAGCCTTTTCCCAACTATGTTGAGGTCAGCTTCCAGTCTAACCAGATGCAGCTGAATACCAGTATTTTACGTGGAGCGACTGCCTATCTGACCTCCACAACCCAGTTACAACTAACTGCGATCGTTGTCCCCAAAAAGGAAAAGTTTTTTTGTTTCGTTTTATCATGCTTAGATATTGATACCCATCACATTTGCGGAGTTTTGCTATATTATTAAATGTGACCCTGTAGAAAAACTTGTCCAAATTTAACTCACTTTATTCAATGATCATATTTTTATTATCATTACTTTCTTTCTAACTCAAAGGTCAATTCTTACCTTAGACATGACGAGGTCTATATCATCCAGAGATACTTCCGAGGGGCCGCTGTACCAACTACTGCGACGAACATCACCTGTAACAAACACAAATTTAAATATCTTCCTATATCTCAATTTTCTGGTCTGTGCAAGGATGACGATATGCTCAATTGTTGTATCATAAAGTCTACCTAAGAAGGACATACACGTTGAAAATTCTCGTAATCACAGATTTTAAAGAAATTATTGGCGGATGAACAGAAGACCATACTTGCAGAATGTTAAGGAAGTGTACCCTAATTTATTCATGTGTTTACGTAAAAATCTATACATCCTTAATATTATAAATGCGAAAGTAAGTTTGTTTGTTACGCCTTCACGCTAAAACGGCTGAACGGATTTGGACGAAATTTGGCACATATATAGATGATGCCCTGGAAAAGAACATAGGATACTTTTATTTTCCCACGGGATTGAGACTTATGCGGGTGAAACCGCGGGGCGCAGCTAGTATATTATAAATTAAAGTCCCTTTTCGTGTCGGTCTGTTTGTCCGCTTAGTTCTTTTAAACTACGCAACGGATTTTGATGCAGTTTTCAACATAATTAAGAGAATTGTATCCAGAAAGTATATGTGTATAAAACATTAATATTTAACTTAGATATAGCACAGAAAACTCAAAATTTTGACGTGACGGGACATCAGTCGATTCCAACCCCGTGTGTAGCAGGGGCGGGTCGCAAAGTTAATAAAAGTTAAGTACCCATATCAGTGTCGCTACACTTAGGAGATCGCAGGTCTCCCTCACTCTTGCTGAGCTTGTGTCCCGCTCGCACGCCGCCGCCGCTCAGCGCCGCCCGAAGTGCGCGCGCGAGCGAGCCCGCTAGTGGGGACGAGAACTTCAGCTCGCCGGCGCCGTTGCTGAACTCACTGGAAAAGGCAATAATCGTGAATACCGTGACATTATAGTAGTTTCTTGTCATCTCTAGTCGACGTACAGACGCCAGCATATCAAGCTACCCGAAACTGTCAAATTTTCCCAATCAACTTTGAACCTTATACTTCAGCGATAAAGTTGAAAATCTATTAAATAAATTTGACAGATTGTAGTAGCTTGAAGTGCTGGCGTCTGTACTAACTCCGTGGTCAATAGCTACACGCTCAAGCGACACGCGACTTACGACAGCGACTACGGAGTAAACAAATGAAAGTTGTTTAGAGCATGCTACAAGTCATCGCGATGCGGCTTGACGGACGGAAACAAGATACGCGCGCACTTGTCGCTTGACGCAAGTCCCATCGCTCGAAACCGTGAAAGGGGCCTAAGACTGAGGCCTGAAGAACTTTTCATATCACACAAATTTGGCCGCAGCCTGTTTTTTTCAACCCGTTCCGAACAAAGAATTAATAAAAGATACATGATTAGACAGGGACCGTAGAAGTACTCCATGAGGGGGGGGGGGGGGGGGGGGCAAATTTCTTTGGTCACCCCCTTCCGAAAACGATTCAAATTCCGCCATCGTAGGTTACTCGTAGAATAGCGCAACGGGGCGAGAAGTAAACAAATAAAGCGACGGGAACATATTTCTATACCCCCGTTTGATTTAAGGGGGGGCATTTGGCCCCTCTCCCTCCAATTCCGCGGTTCCTGTGACTAGACCATAAAAATTTATGAAAGTATCTTTTGGTAAAATGCACAAACAAAATAAAGTTAACGATTTTATTGAAAGTATAACTAATGTGTTAAGTGATTGAAATGTTAATGAAGTATGAAATGCTATTTAATTGACAATTAAACATAAAAAATGACTAAAGAAGATAGACGTACCTAAATTAAATAAATAATTTTCTTTTAACTCAAGGTCTACTCAAGGATACACCGGACTTGATACAAAAACATTACTGAACTTGTTTACTTGTAAACAATGTAAAAACCTAGTAAAGTAAAAACATAATTGTATTTTCCTAGGACACATCTGGCTTAGTCAGTTGAATGAATTTGACGTCAATGTGTTGAAAAATAAACAGTTGTAAGTAGGTGTTTACTACTCATTCATTTTAAAAACAAATGGTCATTATAGTACCAGTTATAGTTAGCAGTATTATAATACGAGACTACCTAAAGATGTTCCAGCCCGTCCCATCCTTGATGTACTCCCTCCGGTTGACGCCCTAAGCCGAGGTTCGTACCCCACAGGGGCTGCCCTTAGCGAGCGTTCACCTAGTTTTAATTAGCATAGTTGAATAACCCCTGGCTGGAGGTTTTAAGAGGCACCCACAGGAAAGCCCGGTTAAGTAGTCATGATCTCAGAGGTCAACTACTAGATGACCTAACTTAAAAAAAAAAAACCTAAAGATGTAGTGGAAAGTAAAATCTTTATCAATTGCTTTGCAACCATTGCTGTATGCAGAATACGTCCGACTTAGCTATTCACTCAGAAATATTAAACTCTCAGAAATTATGTTTGACAGTTCTATCTATATAAATAAAATGAAATGCTGTTCGTTGGTAAGCGCATCACTTGAGAACGGCTGGACCGATTAAACCAATTTTGTTTTAAAATATGCGTAATAGTCCGAAGTAGATCTTTATGGAATGGTTTCCCGGAAAATTTCCAAATTCGGGAAAAACTGAACGTCCTTTTTTATATGGGATTTTTGTATGTACAGTCAAAACTGTTTATAACGACTTCATTTAAAACGACGTAATTTTGTCAGGTTCCCGCATTTCTATTTATAGTCCGGTCAATATAGACATTTAAAATAACAAAAATTCCCGGAAAGCCAAATATTGGTGGAGAGCTGCCAGAGCTGGGGTTTACCATTACAAATAAAGTTTTAAAGATCCTAGATATTACCTTATTATTGACATTGATTATTGATATTGCTATTGATTATTGGGTTAACTATTGTTTTGATTTCTTTAGATATTTTAATCAGATTCATACTCTTGAAAGTCTACTTCAACAGTGATGTCTTTTTCGGTTTCTTCTTAGAATAGAATAGAATTATTATTTGTAAAACATAGGTAAAAGGTCAAGGTCTTATATAATAATTATATGTTGCGCTATGTTTTGTCATTGAATGACATACAAATAATGTGATTACACAAAATAAAGAAAAAACAAAATTTACCATAGACAACAAACTAAAAATTTCGAAACAAAATAAAATAGTATATTAATTACGCCGACTAAGTGGTAAAACAAAATTATGAAAAACATTTTTTTCTAGGGTACCTCTCATATACGTAAAGTGGTAATGTTAATTTTTTTACCCCATGGTGAGGGATATCATTGGAAAGGTCCTTCAAAAATATTGTGAGTTTGTGAAAACCATTTTTGGATTCAGGGATTCGTTTGCGAAATATTAAGCTTTAAAGTGCTAATTTTTGTTAGAGTCAAGTGTCCCCCCCCTGCCGGCTAAATGGTTGGTTTTGGGTGTGTGAAAAAAATCACAACAATAGCTTATATAACGAAATTAAAAGGAAAACTATCACAGCTAAGTAGGCTCTACAGGTTAACGAGTAATAATCGACCAACTTAATTTTGCAGTTGCAAAAACATGTTTTCCCATACATTCCGTATGGGAGAACATATTTTTCAACTACAAAGTTAAGTTTGTTTTTGGGATAAATTCATCCCAACTACAGAACCCTTAATTGTGCGTGGTCCGACACGCACTTGGCCGGTTTTTTTTGATAAAACTTACCGTTTTCGAGAAAAATCCAAAAAACCTAAAATTTTGACGTTTGACCCCAAATAACTTTTGTAGCACACATGCGATCGATGGGGACTTTTAAAACTTTATTTGTAATGGTAAACCACTCTCCACCAATATTTGGCTTTCCGGGAATTTTTGTTATTTGACCACTATTTTTATGTCTAAATTGACCGGACTATTACTTAATATAGTTTTTGGTTAAAACGACTATCGGCTCTAACAACCGTAATCAATCCGACGGTCCCTTTGAAGTCGTTGTAAACGGTTTTGACTGTACTGAAGAAGACCATAACTCACGATTTAAATATTATCAGTCAGAAATACGTAAGTACTTTTGCTCATATTTCCAACAGCTTTTCACGAATTCACAATACGATCATAAACAAATTCACTGAAATTTGGACAGGACCACGTCTGTCTTGCCAGCTTAATATCCAACACTCAAATCAAATGATTTTGATGGCCATAATGAACGAATTCAATTTGACACTGTCAATGACTTTCTAAATTTCAACATCACAGCTGTGGGAATCAGTTCATTGTGCATTGTGCGAGTTTTATAGACTATTGTGCATTATGCAATTTTATTTTTACCACTTAAATGTTTATTTACTATGCCCTTTTAGTCTTTTGTTCCCTGTATTTTGTCAATAGGCTCACTCCTTAAACGTAACTGGCGACATATGTGTGTACGATACCCCTGCTTAACCCTTGATGTACCTACATATCGTTACAAATCTTTCATAACAAGGTAAACAAAACATTTATTCGCCAGTCTTGGGCATGCGCAGTAAATCTATAACTAAATTTAATATTATAAAAAGTTTTGATTTTTTGTATGTTTGTTTGTTACGCTTTCACGCTAAAACAGCTGAACAGATTTCGATGAAATTTGGCACATGGGTAGACCATGAACTGGATTAGGACATAGGATATTTTTTATCCCGATATTCCTGCGGGATCGAGACTTTAATTAATATAAATATTATAATAATTAATATAATATTCATATTCAGGTCATATCTCACCTCCTCTACATGAATGACTTGAAACTCTTTGCCCCCAACAAATTGCGACTGATGGAGCTACTGAAGATAACTGAAACATTCAGTGGCGCCATCAGGATGGAATTTGGTGTGGACAAATGTGCAGTCATGCATGTAAAGCGAGGGGAGATTATGGAATCCGAGGGAACCCAACTCTCGGACTCCATACACCTCAGATCCCTCTCTCCAGCTGAAAGCTATAAGTATTTGGGTATGTCGGAAGCGTTAGGCATCAACGTTGCTGACATGAAGCAATCGTTGAAGGAGCGCTTCTTTGGTCGCCTGAAGAAGGTATTAATTAGTCTTCTTTCAGGCAGAAACAAGGTGCGCGCCTTCAACGGTTGGGTCATGCCGGTTTTGATGTATTCTTTCGGCATAATCAAATGGACTCAGACCGAACTGGACGCCCTGGACAGGAGGGTCCGTACACTGTTGACCGCAAACCGGATGCATCACCCACGTTCATCAGTGATGAGACTGTACATCCCGCGGAAGTGCGGGGGTCGAGGCTTTTTAAATGCGAAGACCCTCCACAACCGCGAGGTGTGCAGCCTCAGGGAATATTTTTTTTTTAAACCGATGTGGGTATGCACCGTGATGTGGTCGCAGTGGATAACGGGCTCACCCCGCTCTCCATGGCTAAAGAGAACTGGCGCAAACCTGTAGTACTTACTACAGATGACCGCAAGGAGGTATGGCAAAGCAAGTCGTTTCACGGGCGCTTCTATCGGGCTCTTCATGAGCCCGGTGTAGATTTCTTAGCGTCCGTATCCTGGCTACGTTTCGGTGACCTTTTCGGGGAAACCGAAGGTTTCGTCTGTGCAATTATGGACGAAGTTATCTTGACAAATAACTACCGGAGACATATTATGAAGGACGGTACGGTTGATGTGTGTCGGGCATGTCATCGTCCGGGTGAGTCCATCACACATATTATCTCTGGTTGTTCGCGTCAAGCTAACGGCAAGTACTTGCACAGACATAACCAAGTGGCCAGGATTATTCACCAGCAACTTGCTTTGAAATATAAACTTGTGGACTCTGAGGTACCGTATTACAAGTACGTGCCCGACCCAGTTCTCGAAAATGACCATGTCACGTTGTACTGGGATCGGTCTATCATTACTGACAGGACTATTATAGCAAATAAGCCTGATATAGTAGTGATAGATCGATTAGCGCGCCGCGCAATGATAGTCGATGTTACCATTCCACATGACGAGAACCTCGTGAAAGCTGAGAAAGAGAAACAAATAAAATATCTCGACTTAGCACATGAGGTTGTTGACATGTGGAATGTAAGCTCGGCTATCATTGTGCCGATTGTCGTAAAGGTTAATGGCCTGATAGCCGAAAGCCTCGACCAACATCTCTCGAGGCTCTCGTTAGGCGGTTGGATCAAGCGCCTGATTCAGAAGGCAGTACTTCCTCGATACGGCTCGCATTGTGAGGAGGTTCCTGTCTCTGCAGCCCTAACCACCGGTAGCTTGGACCCTGCTCCCGACACCGGCGGATCTTTATTTTTTTATATTTATAAATGTTTTTTTAATTATTTTATTTTAAGAAAAATTTAAAAATGTAATTTAATAAGAATAAAAATGAATAAACGAAAAAATAAAATATAAGATTCTAAAGATGAGATAATATTTCAGGAAATATAACAGAGTGTGAAACCGCGGGGCGCAGCTAGTCACACTAATATTAGAAAGGCGAAAGTTTGTAAGTGTGTATGTTTGTCTCTTCTTCATGCTCAAACAGCTGGACCAATTTGGATGAAATTTGGCACACAGATAGTTTATAACCTGGATTAATACATAGGATACTTTTATCTCAATATTCCCACGGGATCGCAACTTATGCGGGTGAAACCGCGGTGCACTGCTAGTTAATAATAAAAATGAAATAGGTACTGTTCGTTGGTAAGAGCATCACTTTAGAACAGCTGGACCAAAGACCGAGTTAGGTTTTTATGGAAAGAAAAGTTGGAAAAAATTCCCGGACAATCTTCAAACTCGGGTAAAACTGAACGTGTTTTTTCTATGGGATTTTTGTATGATTTTGAAATTTGGGCAGGGCAATGTCTGTCGGGCCAGCTAAGTTATATTTATTTTTATATCACCTTCTCTTCATGGACATTCAGCAATAGGTAGATGATGGTTCCTGATCTTGCACGGTATGAAGTCACTGCCTCATCCGATCGATACTACAACATTTCTTTCAGTTAACTGGATGGGGAATATATGTGTATTAAACAAATTTACACATATAACCTAATATAACACAAGCATTAAAAAAAAAACACCACCAATTCCGTATAATCAAACATACAACTACATAAAAAAAAAGCGGCCAAGTGCGAGTCGTACTCGCCCATGAAGGGTTCCGTAGCAGCAAGTATCGATAAGTTTACGATTTATGACGTATTAAAAAAAAACTACTTGCTAGATCTCGTTCAAACCAATTTTCGGTGGAAGTTTACATAGTAACGTACATCATATATTTTTTTTAGTTTTATCATTCTCTTATTTTAGAAGTCACAGGGGGGGGGGGACACATTTTACCACTTTGGAAGTGTCTCTCGCACAAACTATTCAGTTTAGAAAAAAATGATATTAGAAACCTCAATATCATTTTTGAAGACCTATCCATAGATACCCCACACGTATGGGATTGATGAAAAAAAATTTTTTGAGTTTCAGTTCTAAGTATGGGGAACTCCAAAATTATTTGTTTTTTTTCTATTTTTGTGTGAAAATCTTAATGCGGTTCACAGAATACATCTACTTACCAAGTTTCAACAGCATAGCTCTTATAGTTTCGGAAAAAAGTGGCTGTGACATACGGACGGACAGACAGACAGACAGACAGACAGACAGACAGACATGACGAATCTATAAGGGTTCCGTTTTTTAACGGAACCCTAAAAAGCAGTAACATACAACACAAGAACTAAAAACAAATTCCAACTAATAATTGCACGAGCACGGACTTATTACGGCAGAAAAACAGCATTAGTGGAGGAAACACGACTGTTCAATGATTTACCGGAAAATATAAAGAGATGTGATAGTATTAATATATTTAAGAGCAAACCCAAAAAACATGTATGTAACGTCACCAACGCCCCAGAGGCAAATCTTTATATATATAATTCTTCTGTGAGTGTGTATGTCACTGAACTCCTCCTAAACGGCTGAACCGATTTTGATGAAATTTTTGGTGTGTGTTTGAATGAGTCCCTGGGTGGTTTAGATTCACAATTGGACCCGGTAGGTGGCGCTGCGATCGAGTTATAGGAAACAGGACAACGTCTGTTCGGTCAGCTAGTATTATATATTATTTAGAAGTAACTCTGTATCTCATTATAAGTGAACTGTTATTTAGTTCTTATGGGAAAAGGGAAATAAATACCTGGTGACGAAGACGAACTAGATGCGTACCGCAAGGGTTGGATGGAGGTGGCCCTGGAAAAGGATACATGGAAGGATTTGAGGGAGGCCTTTGCTCAGCAGTGGGAAAGTGCAGGCTAAAGAAAAAAAAAAATGTGTCTGGCTTGGTTCTTTTGGTATTGGTTGAGGTTAAGTAAAACCAGGTACGACTTTAGCGTAAGTGGGTACAGTGTTGTTTTTGTATGATATGACATTTTGGGGTTAGCTGTTACCAGTTTGGCAGAAGGCGTTTTATAAGTTACAGATTGAGCTACTTTTTCAAATAATATTTTCTTTCTCAGCGGTGGGAATTTAGATTTTTGCACGTCTTTGCAGACCTTGTAATTGGTAGAATGATTGCCTTCACATAAAGCACACTTCACATTGTCTAGTCTCCCTTTGACTGGGCTTTCTGGTTGGGGTGGTTTTGCGCACATTTAATACACTTCGGCCGTCAGCGACAGTCACTTTTTGTATGACCGTATTCTTGGCAGTTCGCACATTGTAGGATTTCACGTTTGGGTCGTGGTTCTTCAAAAATTACACAAACTTGAAGCAGTACCCTAATTGCGTAATACAACACAATCACAATCTGCTTCGATTTGAAACAGATTGCTAATCTATTGCTTCATAAGTTGGAAAAAAAACTGCTCAACAACGTAAATAACGCAATGAATGTTGTTGAACTGTCAAAATGAAACAAATTAGGCATAATAGTGTACGAAAATAAGTTACACAATTAGGGTACAGGTCCTTTATGTTATAGATATCTTTATTGCTGCCGAGCATGAGATCCTGGGTTCGATTCCCGGGTCGGGCAAAGTGTTATTGGGTTTTTCTATCTGAAATTTCTCAGTAGCAGCTCGGAGTCTGGATTTGTGCCCGGTTGATGGCATTAGGCTCGCCCCCTATTACATGGGACTTAATGATTATGATCCTCATCGTAACTAAATAATTCCTGCTGAACCTGAAGAAAGTTGAGATCCGTATTCGTATCCGCGGATCACATTTTTTAACAATCCGGCACATCACTATTCCTTAATTTCTATACTCCGTTTGAAATAAGATTAGACATTTAAACAAACCTTTTTTACAGTCCGTTCAACCGATTTTGACTTCTATACCGTAGGCATAAGGATGGCATTAAAAGCAAAAAAGTGGTTACAATACCAACTGTTTACTGCAGCTGCCATTTGTCATGCGACCAACGCAATAGAAGTCAAAATCGGTTGAATGGACTGTAAAAAAGGTTTAGTTAAATGTCTAATCTTATTTCAAATGGAGTATAGTTGTTTAACAATGTTAATATATGCTTCGGATATTGTTGGTTGGATTTTGACACGGTCGTTTCTTAAACTTTGACAGTATCGTTGTCTTGTGCATGTTCATCAAGTAACTTGATTAGTGGTTTAATATTGCTTACTTTATCAATTTATATTGGAGGTGGTCTGGATATTTTTCGATAATTAGGTTGATTTTCACTAGGACTCTGATCTTTATCTTCCTCTAGCCCTGTGAAGCTGTTTGTTAAATCGATAGGTTGGCTGAGCCAGTATGAATCTAGTTTAGATTATTTATTTTGATTTTCCTTATTTTCCGGGCTGGCAAGGGGACGTTTTTTGTTGGGTACCGTGGTCCACTGCTGGTTATTATTGTTTTTTATTGTTTGAGTTGCTCCCAACATTCAATTATCAGAAAGAGTACGCGGACGGGTGATGAATAGCCCTTTGTGAAGGGCTGGCTGAATCATTGGTTTATCCTGTTAACTAGTAAATAATAATAACAATTAGCAATTAATATAATAATAATATCAAGAAACACGCGGGCAGAAGCTAGTGAGTAAATAAATATGAAACGAAATATTTTTGCAAATTCACGTCAGAAGCTTTTGTTTCTTGTTAAATAGTGTGGTAGTACCTCTACCTACTACAAAATTATGTTTGTGACGTAACTCTTCGTGAGAAAATAAAGTTTTACAGCACGATGTCTCAACTGTACCGTTTGAACTTTGTACTGTGTCAGTTTCCGTGTTATTGTGTTGTTTGTTATTCTATTAAACTTGTATTATAATTGTATTTCTGTGATTTCAACAATCTCCAAGTTTCATAAGCATGGCTTTATTTAGTATTATGTAAAATCTACCTTTTTAAAATTTATTTAACAAAAAAAGACAGGCGATTTATACAGGGTGTTTGGCAGAACGTTGAACATACGAAAATGGTGGATAGGTGGGGTCATCTGCTACTTACTCAGCCCTAATTTATTTGGCCCTGGCGCCCTGGATATTGAATTATTTTTTTTTTGCTTTCTTCTAGTTTCACAACTTTCTTAACTTTAAAGTGTAATTTTTATTTAAAAAATGGGTAAAACAGGCATTTTTTTTTAATCTTTAATATTGGCAGATTCTTATAACAGAAAGATGTAAAAAATACTTAAATCCTAATCTCAACCTGCCTTAAAAAAAAATATCCAGGGGGCCAGGGCCAAATAAATTAGGGCTGAGTAAGTAGCAGATGACCCCACCTATCCACCATTTTCGTATGTTCAACGTTCTGCCAAACATCCTGTAGATAAGACTTTTCGATAACTTCGCATTTTGACCGCTACAGTTTGAACACATGAGTAGATATTCAACAGAAGCCAAATTTCACACTGCTACACAGGAAGAACGGCTATGAAAGCTTTGTATTTGAGAGAAAATCATAATTCAAGAGTTGCAAGCTGACATAACAGCACTGTGTAGTAGTGGTGAAGTCGCAGACTCGCAGAACAAAAAGGTTTGGCAAATAGAAAAAGCTTAGCATCTGCTGCATATTTTAGCCTTTGCAGTACATCCAATCACAGTATATTACAAAAAACACCAACCTATCAACATTAAGAACACAAGTGCTGTTCTTATCGTCGTCAGCGAGGTGAACCTCCCTTATATGTTTCCACTCTAGGAAGGTGGCAAGCTGCGCACGCGCCACTATAACGCCGCCCGAAGACAGCGTGACCACGGTGTCGGCGCTCAGCCCGCACTTGCGGGATAACTCGGTCGCCACCACGCTCACCGAATACGAGTCTTTGAGCAATGGTTCAGTGTCTGAAATATGAGCAAGCATGAGGGTGAGGGGCGTTTTGCATTCAAAATTGATGAAAGATAAAAAAAACTCTTGTGTGGTATGTTTGGTAAAGCATTACACACACTCTTATTAAGTCAATTGTAGCTACATGATTTAAAAAAAAGCAGAATTTCCAAAAAAGCTACACAACAGAATTATCTAAACTAATATTATAAAGAGAAAAGATTTTATTTTTTGTATGTTTGTTTGTAATTAATAAACTCAAAAACTCCTGGACCGATTTAAAAAATTCTTTCACCAGTAGAATGCTATATTATCACTGGCTATTATTTATAAAGAAATCATGCGGGTGAAGCCGCTGCTGCTGGCGGAAGCTATTTTTAAATAAAAATGACTGCATAACACAGTTTAAGATGTTATTAAGTAATGTGATCACAAGGTTTGATTTTTGTCTTGTACTTGTGTACGAATTAGAAAACTTTAGTGAACATACATTATAATATTTAAAAGAGGTAATTGGGTAGTCAACTTACTCCAATTGAAAATTCTTATAATTTGCTTACAAAAAAAAACATTCTAACTTTTCTTTTTTAATTTTAACGCAAAAATACCCTCAGAAAGATTAAACAAACAGCCAAATGAAATGTAATTAGTAGGACAATGCTCTGATGTATGTTATTCTAATGATTTTGTGACATTGAGACATAGTACACAAATAATGTAACCAATCTAACATAACATCATACATACAACACAATGGTGCCGATTCCCTTGTTCACAAACTAAACTAAATTTAAGTTCAGTGCATCTTTTTCTTTGTATTTCATTAAGAAAAGGACAGAAGATAAATATTTGTTTAGTCCTGTCAAATTAATCAGCGCCTGTCACTACCCATACAAGTTTAGACGTGATTAAAAACTTGCCTACTAAAATTACATCAATTTACGTCCAGCGCTGATTAATTTGACAGGACTAAACTAAAATTTATCTTCTGTCTTTTTCTTAATGAAAAAGAAAAAAAAAGATGCACAGAACTTAAATTTAATTTAGTTTGTGAACAAGGGAATTGGCACCAATGTTACACGTTACCCAGACAATATAGCAGTATGTAATAGACTGTCGCAAGCGCTACTGCTGAACATGAGCTCCTAGGTTCGATTCCAAGGCCGGGCAGTGTCGTTGGGTTTTTCTATCTGGAATTTCTCAGTAGCAGCCCGGAGTCTGGATTTGTGCCCGGTTGATGGCAATAGGCTCGCTCCCTATTACATGGAACTTAAACATGGGTGGTTAAACGTGGGTGTACTATAGGTATACCTCTGCCTAACCCTTTGGGGAAACAAGGCGTGATGTTATGTTATAGCAGTATAATGTAATGGTTAATGTCAATAACACCCAGTGAATGTTGACATGGAACATGCAGTCAATGACTCATTTTTAGTAACAATGAGTAAAATAATGTTTACCCAATAACAGTGAAAATAACATGGTTTGTTTATTACCCGACTGAGGTGAAGCCAAAAAAGGAGGTTTATGAGTTTGTTTTGTATAATACTTCTTAGTCATAAATGTATTCATCATTTAATTGTTATTTTATGAATGCTAAAGAAACTGTGCTTCCCTTAAATTAAGGCAATTAATGCCCAGTGGCAGAAGCACAAGATATTACAGTTTCCAATAACCTAGTGGGCGCAAGCGCAACTAACAACTAGTGAGTATGAGGTCCTGTCTTGTTCCCAGGTTGTGTTTGCCCAACCTGGTAACACAACACAACAACTGGGAACAATTTCTCAGTCCAGAGACTGGTTTTGCGCCCTATTGAAGGCAATTGTTCTTCCCCTATAACATGGGACTTGATGTACTACAGACACGACTCTGCCGAACTCTTTGGAAATTACAGGCGTGATGTTACATTCATATTCCTCTATAAGTTACATTGAAAATGTTTCTTTTAAAATAAATAACTTATTGACATTGCATAATCAGTCGAAAACATGATGCTTCAGCTGGGTTTTTTTGTCTACCTAAAATGAGGTTACTCATACAAATAATGTTAGATCGTTTTGGTCAAGGCGGTCACAGCATTTAGAAGTCTACAAGCCGTAATGGGTTAGCCAAGTCCTTGGCCGCATTTCAATTGTAGTGAAATGTTACATACCTACACTGTATGTTAGGAAAACAATACCTATTGCTTTCTTCTAAAACAGTGTAAACGTGTGTACACAATAGAAGCAAAGTTAAAGCTAGACTCACACTGAGGCGTATCGAGGCCGAATTTTCTAGCCGGTCATACAATACAACTGCTATGAGCCAAATAATGGATGCATACGAATTCGGCGCAGTCTGTTTAAACCTTAAGAGCGTACCGACCATTTGCCTTTGTCTCTTTCTTTTTCTTTACGTGTAAAGAGTAAACAAAATAACCACACTTTTACACTTTTTCAATGTTTTTCGTTGTTACTTTCATCATATTGCTCTTAAATAAAAAACTAACGCGGACAAACGCTGGAGTTATCTATGAACTTTATTTTAGTAAATGAATCAAAACAAAAATTTACTTATTTATATAAAAAGTAGCAAAATAGAGGAAAAAAATACTCGATAAGAGGTAACTTTGCGAATTTATTCTATCGAGCCAACTTTATCAAATCGTGTTTCCATCACGGATGATGTCTTGTATGTATCTCCAATAATACCAATTTATTTTCCTACATTTTAATTTAATTGTTTACTACTTCAAATAAGCTTAATAGAAACATGTTTGTGTGCATAAAAAGCTCGGTACCCTCTTAATAGATCTTTGTGCAGGTATTACAATTTTAAATGGGTTTTGTGCGTATTTACATTGAATGTTGTGACGTCAATGGTGTGGATGCAAATTTCAGGCCATGGACGGGGCGTACAGTTGGTGCATGTAATATAAATTTGGACCGTATTAAGTGTCCTTATTTTATTTGTATGACGTAAATTTTCAGTACTTGTATAAGTTGTTAAGTTTCACAAATAACTGTCCTGACTAGTTTTTCCTTATTTCTTCTTTCAATAGGGAATATGCATGTATTTTTTTTTTCACAGAGTCAATAAAATACAGTAATACATATAAACTTAAGAAAAGTATTAGGTAAAAGTTAAATTCAACTGCTACTTGTTGCTCAAAAAAATTATGAAACCAACAATTTTCTAACTACAGTTCAAACGTCCTTTTCTATCGCGGTCAGGATGTGACGTCATTTGGCGCGTTACTGCTTTGTAAACATTTGTTTTTAAAAAATTTAGCCCTAAATCATATAAATTAAATTGTTTCTGTGCTTTATTCAAGCAGAAATCGCACTTACAAACTTACTGTGGTGAGAATTCAAGCAGTTTGCTAAGAAAAGATATTTATTCACATGCCTTTTGAGGTCACTTCCGGGATTTTCGAAGACGACGCGTTTCGAGTTTGCGTACCGCTCCACCAAAAAAACATAACATAATGAATTGTAAAATAAGTACTTAATGCATTAAATTTTTACAAAAAATTATGAATTTGTTTCTATATGTATAATATATATTTAAATAATGAATAAGTTTTGAATTACGTACATATTCCCTATTAACTCAAGTAGTAAAGTTATAGAAAATTCTATTAAAGACACTCACTAAAAATGTTGAGCTGAAAGTTAAAATAAAATATTTTTTTTTTTTTGTAATAAGTTTTTTATTTTTCAACTTTTAGTTGTGGTATTTACCCCACACAAATTCGAATACTACTACCTGCTATGTAAATAACAATGAGAGGAACTTAACATATCATCCACATACTAAGTGGGAAAAAATACGTATTATTGAAGCTAACTCAAAAACTACCCAAGCATAGTTATTTAAATTTATATGGGACCACCTCTGAAGTATTATTACCTATCTAACAAAAAAAGAATCATTAAAATTAATTCATAATTGGCCGAGTTATCGTGTAACAAACATACAAAAAAAAAAGAAAGAAAAAAAAGAAACATACAGTTGAATTGAGAACCTCCTCCTTTTGGAAGTTGGTTAACAAGTACTTTGTTCTACAATATTCCTTATCTGATTCAGTCACAAATAAACAGATGACTGTATTCCCAGAATTAAATTAACTTGGCTCCTAATTTAATTCCACTAAGGTGTTCGACCTTGTGTTCATCTGCATACAATACACATATACATAGCTATATTACACAATTCAAAGGTTCCATTGTGTGTGATTCCCATATGACTAAGAGTTTATTGACTTGTGGTAAAAATAATAGGGATGATGACTAAAAATGTATTTTTATCCATCAGGCAAATTAAAAAAAAAAAGAATTGACAATCTTTTTTATTTTTTACGTTATCAAAAAATTAAAACGTGCCATGGCGTCACGAGTATGTAGATTTTATACTTACTTGTGACGTAGCGACCCCCACTCCCCAACTTTAATGCGTTTTATCTAAGTATTTTTTTAAATATTATGATAGAGCAAAAACTACGTGTCTATATTTTTTTATTATCTGACTGACTAGTCGGCTGGACTGTGTTTACATCAATCATTGCTGCGCCATTTATCATGGAATGGCGCAGTAGTGATTGAGTTAACTTTCTTTTAAATGTTGTGGGTAGTTTTAAGTATTACTAACACTAGTCCATAAGAACATTGTTACAAACAAAATGGACACATGGTCTGAAATAAAGTCTTTAATTTAAACAGAATTTCTTTTTTTTTAACCAAGGCATCATCCCTATGATATGTGAAAATGATATGTCAAACTCTAAAATTGCAATTGCAAAGCTCTTTAAAAAAGACAGTTTTTATTATCTTTCGACCTTATTGCCTCAAGTTTAAGCCAAAAATAAAAAGTAGAAGTGGTGTCTCTTCAACAAACATCTTTCTGTTATTCAATGTGCAAGATATTTACCTTGTCACATTTAAATAAATGCGATTTAGAGCCTATGCACACCACGTTTTTTAAACGCGCCGTCGACGCGCGTTTGTAGCGATACAGACGCGATACGCACGCGAGTCAGACGCAGCCTGTAGACCTTCTGTAGGATAAAAGCGCGCCGTCGACGCGCGTTTCTAAAACGCGCGTCGACGGCGCGTTTAAAAAACGTAGTGTGCACAGGCCCTTAGTTTTGTCTTTTGGGAAACATTTTGTTGACAGTAAAATGTACCATCTCCTGGAGTTTTGGTGCACGACTTCAATCAAGCATTTTCTCTTCTTCAAAAACTTAAACCAACAATTTTTTTTAAAATGTTTTCTTCTCTTGTATTCCGATTTAAAATTGCAGCAAGAACTTTGAATGAGTTTAAGAAAGTTGACCGCTTACAGCAAAAATAATATTATCTTAGATGATGCTGGTGCCGATTCCCTTGTTCACAATCATCATCATCATTTCAGCCGAAAGACGTCCACTGCTAGTTCAGCGCATCTTTTTCTTTCTATTTCATTAAGAAAAGGACAAAAGATAATTTTTTGTTTTGTCCTGTCAAATTAAGGGCTTATTCCACTTCATTAAATTGAGACGTCTAAATTAGAATCCTAAAAAGAAGGCTAATTAGAAGCTTCTGATTACACTGTCTTGACTTATTTAGTTACTAATACAGTTGCAAGCGCGCGGCTATTTTCTTTTTTAGTGTTTTGATTGTTGTATTTTCGTCGAGGTTCTTATAGTTAAAAGCAGTTTGAATCCTTCATCTTTAATATTTTTATTTGAATAATTTTTGTCATTTTTGCTGCACAGATATGGCATATCTTTATATAATTCTATTTTACTAGCCATAATTTCTTTTTCTTTCGTCGCCGACGACATCGTACACTCACGTATTGACAAATAAAAAAATTGAAAGAATTGCACGTCCTCTCGCAGTGGCGGTTGCGGTGCGACTACCGCGTCTAAACGCTATTCCACCTTCTAAATGGCTTTCTAATTAGGATGCTAGATGATTTAGTCAGTCAGAAGCCTCACTTCTTCCGATTTACGATTCTAATTAGGATTCTAACTCCCTATATGCTATTTCACTTGACTGAATTTAGTTACTGAATCATTTAGACGTCTGAATTTAGTGAAGTGGAATAAGCCCTTTAATCAGCGCTTGACGTAATTTTAGTCAGCAAGTTTTTAATCACGTCTAAACTTGTATGGAGTAGTGACAGGTGCTGATTAATTTGACAGGACTAAACTAAAATTTATCTTCTGTCCTTTTCTTAATGAAATAGAAAGAAAAAGACGCACTGAACTTAAATTTAGTTTAGTTTGTGAACAAGGGAATCGGCACCACTGTCTTCTTGGTTTATAGTTTGTTTTTTAATCCCAGAGACTAATTTGACAGAACCAAATGTCAAACTCCAAATTGAAAAAACAAACAATCACTCGAAATGTCAAATTAGTTTCTGGGTTAAAAACGAACTTTAGTGTTTGCATGTGCTATGGCTGAGCATGAGGTCTTGGGATCGATTCTCAGGTTGGGCAAAGTGTTATTGGGTTTTTCCATCAGGTATTTCTCAGTAGTAGCATGGAGTCTGGATTTGTGCCCAGTTGATGGCAATAGGCTCGTCCCCAATTATATGGTACTAAAACATAACTGGCGAAATGTGGGTGTACTGTATGGTACGTGTATGTAGGTCCTGTGCCTAACCCTTCGGGGATCACAGGCATCAAGTTATATAAATGATTATTTAAAATTACAACATCATATTCTTTCGCATGGGAATGTTTATGTTTTCTGTTGAACTACTAATAACTATTATCTAGTATTCACAGTAATTATGAAGTTAGACCAGTTGTGCTTACATAAGCAACGGGTTGGTTGGTTGGTTACATAAATAAGAACCATTTATTTCACAGGCTTCCTAAGTACAGTTTATCTAGGTCACACACATACATATTTATGTATTGACACCTAGATGCTTCTAATAATTCCTGAAATAATTATTGTGAGTAACAGGGAGGTAAAATTGTTTAGTGTTTATGAACTTTTGTTTGTTTGATAGATTACTAAATTTCTTATTGTAATGATTTATCACTATGTAAAAATATTTCTTTTACAAGAAATATCAAGTTGTTTAGTGGTTCAAGAAAGTTAATATATCACAGTATTAACTTAAGACAATGTGCAATGAGTCATAACTTTACAAAGAAGACATTTTGGCAGAAAATGTTAAAATGATACTGAGCAATTAGGGTAATTTGATGATATTATTTTTTCCCATTGTATTAATTAATTATATAGGTATACATGTATTCATGCATACATTTAATTCAACAAAAAAAACAATGTCAACACAACACAGTCAATCAATGATAATAAATAAAAATAAATCCTACAAACACTAAGTTATATTCTGATTGGACTTTGGCCACATGCAAAAAATTAATAATAATGAAGGTAGACACTCACCTAATAATTTGCTCCCATTTAACAAAGCTCGGATTTTATCCATCCAAACTTGTGTGTCATGAAGCGATTGAGCTGCAAGCAACACGCGGGGCTTTCTCGGGTCGTCTACAGAGAACACGGCGAAGGCATGCGGCCGCGTGCGAGACTTCGCTCTCTTCACCACACAGCCCAACGGCAGCTCCACCGAACCCGCTGCAGCTCCCGCCTCGCTGCAGTACACCGCCAGAGAGGCCCCCGAACACGTCGGACTCGGTCTCAAAATACACCATTGTCTTTTCCACGACTGACAATAACAAAAATAATCAATGCCACAATGTTGTGATACATCCCAATGAATAAAAAACACTTTATGAAACTTACCTTGAAAGGATTTAAGCCCAAATTAGATTTGAACGGATACTTTATTTCCAAGTATCCGGACATCGTATGTTTTCCGTTTTTACAGTGTAAACAACATGATTGTCTAAATTAAATAAAGTTGAATAATAAACACGAGATGCACATGTTCAATCAAACAATATTGTTTACAAAAAATCATAGACAAACAACAAAAATAGTGGTTGGTCGTTTATTTAAAATCGATAACTTAAAACCGGTTTTTCCCGACGATGGTGTGTGTCTATGGTTCCGAAAAAATGTGAAAAATGTTGAAAGGTTTGTCCAAAATTAGAGCCAAAATGTGAAAAAAATCACAATAAAAACTTAGAAGTGGGAGCGCAATATATTTCCATATTTTTTAACAAAAAAAAACTTCCTGATATATTTTTACTATCCAACCGTACCAAGCATTATAAAAAAGTAAAAATGTCATACATGTCAATGACATGACAAATAAATTGTCAACTTTTATCTGTCATTTTAGAGTCTTCCTCTTCCATCACCTGACGGTACAGGCTACAATTTTTGTGAATTGGAAATCGATTGTGACTATTTTATTAATACGTAATTAAAATCAAAACGAACACTTATTAAAGCAAAAACTTCATACCAACTTTGAAAATGAAGCAACTCCTTTCAATCCTCATCACAGTGTGTACATTTTCATACGGACTGTCTGCAGTCAATATCCCTGAGGAGGAAGTTGGAAACGGTAGATATTCTATCGAGGGTAAAGTGTTTCCACCTGAGGATCAAGACCTAGGACCATGGCAAGTTGAAACACGAATCCATGTAAATGGTGGTGAATACATAGGCTTCATCAGAGGAGACGGAACATTCGTGATACATAATGTGCCCTCGGGTTCATACGTTATTGAAATTGTAAACCCTGACTACATGTATGAACCAGTCAGAGTAGAGATCAACTCTAAGGGCAAGTTCAGAGCCAGGAAAGTAAATTACATACAGACGTCGCAAGTTATCCAGGTGCCATACCCATTGAGACTCAAGGCTCTATCAAAATTCAGATATTTCCAAGTCAGAGAGCAATGGCGATTAACAGATTTCCTGTTCAACCCAATGGTTATCATGATGATTCTGCCACTCCTGTTCATCATGATTTTACCTAAAATGATGAATGACCCTGAGACCAAGGAGGATTTGAAACAAATAAGCAATTTGGCAAAGATGTCAGAAATGCCTGAAATGTCAGAGATGTTTACTTCATTGTTCAGTGGTGGCGCTGCAGCCAAAGCCTCTGCTTCTAAAGCTAAACAAGTTAAGAAAAGGCAGTAGCACTGTGCTAGTCCAGTTATTGATAAGTATTTATGATCAATAAGGTTATTGATATGTATTGTATAGTGATGTAAAAATTAAATAAATTGTTAAATGAACTGTGTTTATAAATATTTCCTTGTTGTATGACTAGATAAATGATGGAATGCTGATGTCTCATTGTTGAAATTGTTTCAATAGCAGAGGAGATTGATTGTCATGCATGTTGATAAGAAGCATTGGGATAACTGTTTAATAATCATTCCCTTAGCTCCTTATTATTTATACATTTGAGGAAACCAGTATGTCCTAGAAACAAAAACTCAAAGATGTGACATCTACCAACCAGCGTGGTTGATTACAGCCCACTCCCTCTCACCAATAAGGGGCACCAATATTTGTCGTAACTTCAAACCCTCATTGCTTCGGCCTGGATGCTAGAGAGCTCAAATTTTCAGGATATAATGTAGTTCACCATAAAATGTAGTTTTAGAATTATACAACACTGTCTATCTTTTATACTTTGGATTATTATTAATACCTAAAATACGTTGATTTCGTCACTGACCGATGAGTGAGTCACTCATCAAAACCTCTGGGAAACTGTTTCGACGGCACGGTTGGCGCAGTGGTTAAGCGATTGACTATTGCGCTGCGTATCGTGGGTTCGATTCCCGCACGGAACAAATATTTGTTTGACCTTTATCTAGTTGTTCCGGGTCTGGCTGTTAGTTTATGAGTTTAAATGTTTGTAAACGCACCCACAATACATACATGGCTGAAATTTGGTATGCAGGCTAGGATTTGCACACAAACAAAATAAATCTTTAACTTTCACCCTCCAACCCCAGTAATGGGGGGCGCAGGTCTGTATAATAAAAAAAGGGTACTTCCTGAAGTCCTAGAAAGCTGGAATTTGGTATGCAGGCTAGGATTTGCGCAAAAAGAAAAAACCGGACAAGTGCGTGTCGGACCACGCACAATGAAGAGTTCAGTAGTTGGGATGAATTTATCCCAAAAACAAACTTAACTTTGTAGTTGAAAAACATGTTCTCCCATACGGAATGTATGGGAAAACATGTTTTTACAACTGCAAAGTTAAGTTGGTCGATTATTACTCGTTAACTTGTAGAGCCTACTTAGCTGTGAGAGTTTTCCTTTTAATTTCGTTATATAAACTACTGCTGTGATTTTTTTCACATATACAAAACCAACCATTTAGCTGGCAGGGGGGACACACTTGACTCTAACAAAAATTAGCACTTTAAAGCTTAATATTTCCCAAACGGATCCCTGTATCCAAAAATGGTTGTCTCAAACTCCCAATGTCTTTAAAGGATCTTTCCAATGATACCCCACACCATGGGTTAAAAAAAAACATCAACACTTTACGTGTATGATAGGTACCCTAAAAAGAAATGTTTTTCATAATTTTGTTTTACCACTTTGTCGGCGTAATTAATATGTATACCTATGTCAAATTACAGCTTTCTAGTACTAAGGGTCTCGGAGCTAGACCGCGGACAGACAGACAGACAGACGGACATAACGAAACTATAAGGATTCCTTGTTTACTACGGAACCCTAAAAACAATTCATAACTGTAATTTTCACCCTCCAACACCCTTTAAAGAGAGGTGAAAGTCTGTATTTCTTACGGATAATAGGTATACCTACTTACACTTGTTATGAAAGCTAGATTTCTATGTATATGGCACCGTATAATTATGAACTTCGTTAGTTTATAATCTATCGGTACTATTTCCGTTAAATTATAAACTGTCGAAAAATTGTGAACTGTAACAAATCATTTACAATTTAACGCATAATTTTTCGATAGTTTATAATATATCCATGAAAAACTGACAAATTGTGAACTGGTATCAAACTTGCTTGCGACGTAACGCACCTTGCGCTAATATTAAATGGACTGCCTGGCTGCGAGCAACTTGGAAGTAGCGCACGCCGGCCGCTGCCGCAGCACCGCTCGCTCGGCTCGCGCGCGGTTGGTCACAGTTCTAACCTAACCCATTTCACAACAACAGACAGACACACACACACACAGTGTCAGTTTAAATCTAACACGTTTAAATCTAACGAAATAATTCCGGCAGATTATAAACTAACGGTTCTTACAATCTTACGGTGACATTTATAAACAATGAAGAAGAAAATAAATAAAATAACCAACGAAAAGGCTATAAGAAAGTTATTGCTGGCATACAAGAAAAAAAAAATGGTAATTTTTACCTGAAAGTCACAATTATGTGGCATAAAGTACAAGCTGTTGATAAATATGTTTTTGCTTGTAAAGCAAGCAAGAAATTTTGTGAAGGTAAAAATTTTTCAAGTGGTCATTGGTGCCGATTCCCTTGTTCACAAACTAAACTAAATTTAAGTTCAGTGCATCTTTTTCTTTCTATTTCATTAAGAAAAGGACAGAGGACACATTTTAGTTTAGTCCTGTCAAATTAATTAGCGCCTGTCACTCTCCATACCAGTTTAGACGTGATTAAAAACTTGCCGACTAAAATTACGTCAATTTACGTCAAGCGCTGATTAATTTGACAGGACTAAACTAAAATTTATCTTCTGTCCTTTTCTTAATGAAATAAAAAGAAAAAGATGCACTGAACTTAAATTTAGTTTAGTTTGTGAACAAGGGAATCGGTACCATTATATTTGAAATTTTTGAGAAAAAAATAACTTTTTAAAAATGCGTGAGAAAAAATCTACGCGACCGTTCTGAAGGGTTAAAACAATGTTAGGTAACGCGTAGTTCAAACCCCCCCTTCCCCTCAAATTGCGTTACGTAATACTTGAAGTCTTGAACGCTCCCTAATAACTAATGTCATTTTTTTGGTAAGTATATAGTAGGTACTTTATTGTGTACTTACATCAGATAACGCAACAAAAAAGAAATATACACTATAAAACATAGAATGGGCGGCCTTATCGCTTACTGCGATTTCTTCCAGGCTTCTCTTTTACATGGAACTGGATAAGAAATTTGTTTTGGTTCATACCAAATGCAATCTTATTGGTATTCATACAAAAAAAATGCTTACTGTTGATCACCTATATTTTTGGCAATACTCCTACATTCTATACCGAAATATAAGAATAAAACATACAGATATTTTTCATAAGGTTTTATTTGGAAATAAATCTATGACAATAAACCACTCTCCTACTCTACAGAGAAGCTTTGTAACAACTTAGGAAGATATTACACACAAATACATAAAGTAAAAAAGTCAGTCATTGGTAATTTGGACGGAAACTACTTAAGTAACATGCTCACATTGACTTACTGACATGAGATTCATTTTAATTTAATTTTGTATCATTTTTATTTTCCTTTGTTGGCAATTTTGGACGGGACATTTTTGTACATAATGTCATAAAATCTAAATGCTATCGAATATATTTTTGAATGTGGCCCTACATTATATAAACATAAGAAATAAATAGGTACTCTCAGTTACCACAATACAAAAACTTATATTACTAATTAATTATATAATTACAAATCAATGTATATTTTTCATTAAAATATTTCCAATAGCTTTTTAATTCCATATATTGTCTTTTGATAATAAGGCATAATGATTGACATTTTTGATACATTATTGCTTGGATATTTCACAGTAAATAGTGCGCAGTTGTAATAATATAGTTAAACTATTTGATAAACTATTCCACGTGATGTGTCAATAGTCAATACCAATCTAGCCAACGTTACTAGATTTTAAAATATATTCACCAGATTTACATCTGCACATATTTCTTTTCAAATACTAAATAGACTTAAACTATAATATTTACATACAATTGCATACATTGCCTTCATATAAAAATATTCGAATCAAGGCAAGGACGCATTTTATGCTATTTATCATCACAAAATTTTCTCTTTTCCCAATTGATCCAAATAAGTTGTAGATTTCGATATGTATGGTATATTCAGATTATGGATTAGTTTGTACAAGACATAGAACTAAAATCAGGTAAAACTAAATGCGAAATACAAATAATAAAAGTAAAGTAAAATGCTGACAGCACCCAGGAGAATAGAAACCGGGCATAGTGTTGAGATTCGTAAAAAGTTACACCAATAAAACTATGTAAAGAGATTCTAAATAAAAATGGATGAAAATATAAACAGATTACCTATAACATGATTAAAATAAATCATACAATTATTTTTTAATACAAACAGTACAAAAAGTGGATTTGCCATATGTAGACATGTATCGCGTTTCTAGAAGCAGTCAAAACCAGATCATTGACTGTGAATACTGTGATATCTGGGCATCCTGCTGGCACTAATCGTTAGAAATATTCGTGTGCCTTTTCATCTTTCTTCTAATAGATTTTCTCACACTCTGACTGAGGTTTACATTGAATATTCACTTCTAGATGTACGCGACACACGTCTATTTTAACACTTAAACTACGATGAACACTTCCTAACTAATACTAAATCATGGAATGGAGAAAGGAATCATGGTTGAAAAAGGTCCTCTATATAACATACATCGACATGTAAGCAGAAAGAGTTCCAAAGAATATAAATGGCGGTGTAAGAAAGTTAGAACACGAGGCAGTTAGGCCACAAATTTGGGGTTGTGGTATTTGTTGGCCAAGTGTACTTGTACCTGATCGGTCATAGACCAATAGCTGAATTATAATTATACGTATTTTCATAATACATCATTCAAAAGAAACAAGGCAATCTACTGTGTACGTATTATACTAATTTTAGGCTTGTTTTTTCCTTATACTCTTACAAGGCAATTGTTAAGATATACAAAGTGTTATCCTTAAACATGAATCGGCAGCGTAAACAAGTTTTCTGTAACATCTTGTTTAGGGGGCGTCCATAAATTACGTGAGGTGTTTGAGGGGGGAGGGGGTCGAGTCAAATCTCATCTAATCTTACGTTGCAGAGAGGGGTGGTCTCGGCAAATATCACGCCATTTAATCCAGATTGTATTTTGGTCCATTTAATCCAGATTGTACATGCTTAAGATTTAATCTTTATTTTCTCTCTTGAGACCGCGCATGATTCTCCATGGACTGAATTAGAGTAGATATTCTTTTTTTAATCACAGTAGTTACGATTTAAGTATTCTATTGTTAAATTTTTATTACACTTATAATTAAACTCTCAGCAATATTGATTACTAGTCTTAACTAGTCGTAAATAAAAGCACGAAGCATTTTTTTTTTTCTTTTTACAATAACAATCCAACGCGTTTACGTAAGAAACCCACATTTTGAAAAATCTCACGTGAGATTGGGGGATGGGGGAGGGGGTTGAATAAAATCTCACGACATCTCACCAGGGGTGGAGGGAGGGACATAAAATTTAAAAAAACACCTCACGTAATTTATGGACGCCCCCTTACACACATTTAAGTCACAGTCTGTCTTTTCATTGTAAAATACATATTATAAACTAATTTCTAAACGGTGGTTAGTATGGAACATAGTAGATCATAGATATATGAACGTAGCAGATTATAGCTGCACAAAGCAATAGTCACTATTCATAATAATTTGATAGCTGCCAGTTGTAATGAGAATGACCCAATAATAATTTTCATCATGAAAATAGTTGCAGATTCTTTTACAAAATTAATAATGTATGTTTTTACTTAAAATTATATATTTTGCAGTGGTGAATGAATTATATTTTGCAGTTGAGCAGTGGTGGCCCAGTGGTAACGGCCGCGACTTACGAGTTGTAGGTCGTGGGTTCGAACCCAGACAGGCGTTTTACTTTGTGTAAATTATTTCATCACCACTGCTCTCAAAACGGTAAAGGAAAACATCGTGAGGAAACCGGCATGTCCTAGAACCGAAAATTCGAAGACATGTGACATCTACCAACCCGCACTGGGCCCGCGTGGTGGATTACGGCCCACTCCCTCTCACAGAGAGGAGGCCGCAGTCCCAGCAGTGGGAACATTATAGGCTGATGAATTATATTTTTGCATTTCTGATAGCAACCATGCCTGTAGATTAGATTATTTAAAAGTTTGATACATATTAATAAAGCCAATGAATACTGGTGTTAATTTAAACTTTCATAGATAACTGGTACAGTTTTTCCTTTTTTTATTACACACAAACAATAATAACTATGATAAACTAATGTCATTTTCTGTGATTTTAGTCGCTCATGAGAATTTGTTAATCAATAATTGTATACTATCTACATTCCTATGGATGCTAGCTTTTTGCAATCGCAATGGCTTGTTTATAGAATGACTCAAAAGTTACAAAAAATATTAATTTGCCGTAATAAGTAGTGATAATGTACAGTCGACAAACATTAAGCATGCTCAGTTAAGAAAATATTTTTGCGGCGGCGCAGCTAGTGACAACTCACACCCCTTCCTGTACCCTAATTGCGTAACTTATTTTCGTAAACGATTATAGAATAGAATTATCTTTATTCTAATATCATATGACTCACAAATGACATAAACAACACACACACAACACAACAACAACACTTACAACTATATTCTGACACAAATAGTAGTGCATCACTGCAGTGACAGCCCATGTGAGATGGCACAACAGCGACCCACGAAAACACAGTCTAGGCGACTTGAAATCATGCTTAGGATACTGTTGGAGCTGCTCCACACCCTGCGCACCATGGAACAAATTTGGCACATAATGACAAATTTGTTCAATTTTGACAGTTCAACAACATTCATTGCGTTATTTATGCTGTTGAGCAGATTTTTTTTCCAAGTTATGAAGCAATGGATTAGCAATCTGTTTCAAATCGAAAGAAATTGTGATTGATCGTGCATTACGCAATTAGGGTACTGGTTTCGGCCAATTAGAGACAATATGCATTTGTTTGTGTCACACTTCTAGACATCTTTATATTGATACGAACACGATTAAAATACGCTTCGTGCATCCTATTGGTCAAGCGATCGAGTCATAAGCCGTGCTATGCGATTATCGCCTTAAAGGTGAGCTTGCGAAAGATTGGTCGATTGTACCTACGATCGACGGAAGATATTATCCAAAACGCCAATATTTGTGCAAGACACGGTCATTAAATGTGAGAGTGAGACGACACGAGTTTCTGCGGAGTTTTAAAAATCCCGTATCTACTAAATAATCCTTGTCCTATTCACACGTTTTATGACCGTAACTACAGCGTTAGCGTAGAGCTGCCTGTGTATATTTTGTATCATAGATATTTTCTTGTCACTGGGAATTAATTTATACCAATTCAATGATTAATAATTAACATAGGTATAAGTAACCTAAAATAAGTCATTCTTTATACAAACCACAAAGTTTTGGTATTCTATTTTCCATAAATCTTTCACAAAATCGATTGCTTGTAGAGTTATAACAAACATACCTATGAGATTCCGTAGAGATTCATTTGCGGTCGTAAGTAGCGTGTGATCGTAATAACGACGGTTATGAGGAGGAGCGGGGTCGCGATACTTGTTCGTAAGGCGTTGTTGTAAATCGCGCAGTACGGACATTGTGAGGAGCCGCACACTTCGCAAATGTTCAGGAGGTAAGTCGGTAGCGCGTCGAATATGCTCTCGTTGAAGCGTTCTGTTGGAAGAAATGGGTTGTTTTTTATTCTAGTTTCAAGTTCGAGCATGAGTTTACATAAAATCATATATTTTCGTCAGGGTCGGCTTCCAGTCTAACCGGATGCAGCTGAATACCAGTATTTTACATGGAGCGACTGTCTATCTGACCTCCACAACCCAGTTACTGGGTAATACGATACCCCTTGGTAAACTGATTGTCAGATTTTCGGGCTTCTGAAGACCCGTAACAACTGTCAAAGATCTACAAATGACAGCCGGGACCAACGGCTTAACGTGCTTTCCGAGGCACGGAGGGGTCTTGGTATGTAAAGATGGTCGATCACCCATCCACAGATCAACCGCGGCAAGCGTAGCTTAACCTGATAGATCGACCCTTGTAGATGTAGGAAGTGTTTGTAAGTAATTTAAAAAAAAATAAGCAGTCATGGGGACTCCCAGCAGAAGTGAAAACTTAAAACTGGTGTTAGCGCCATCTAGCTTCTATAGTGTACTATAGAAGCTAGATGGCGCTAGCACTGCGGCGCGAGCAAGTCGGTGACGCGAATTCATAAGTTTATCCCCTATCAAAAATCGTTCAACGCGCCTAAAGAAGTTTTCACTTCAAAAATTTGAATTGTACAAGCAATGTGATTACATACATACATACATGTATCATGGTTCATGACCATGGGGGTAGGCAGAACTACAGAACGCCACCTGCTACGATCCTTACATACTCCTTTTGCCTCGTTTACGTTCATACATTTGGTCATACTCGCACGGTCGGTTGCGATGCGATTAGGTTCTTTTAATTAGTTCGCAGTATGTTGTATAAACATTATAGTGACACTTTCTATTATATTTTTTCCAGAACTGGCACAAGGCCATAAGGGTAAAGAATAGAATACTCACCGGGTGCATAGTAGTCGTAAACACGCATGGGCAGGTACCGGGACATGTTGGCCACCGGGAACCAGCGCTCGATTGTGAAGTTCACGCACGTCGGCTCTTCAGACAGCTGTGTCAACATGTTGGATGTTAATTAGTTTCGTCGCTAATAATAAGTAAAGTCGCATACGAAACGAATTTTGCAATAATATTTAAAATATTCGACAAAAAGTCTTCCAGGCAGAACGCACATAATACCACAATGACACCACATTAAGTTGTGTAGTCGCTCAATACTTATAAACTACGTACTTGAAGAATTTTGTTAAGGTTTTTACCATCATTTACAGACTTTCTTGAGGAAGGCTCAAAGGTGTGATAGTCGAAAAACGTCATAAATTGCATCCGCACTCTGCCGGGACGCATATAAGCAGAGTCCACCAACTGAGTTTTGAATGTGGCTTCTGATTGGTCGTTAAACTCCCATAGTAGCCTTTGTCTACAAAATCCACCAACTGTGTTTGAAACAACCTCTGATTGGTTGATAAACTCTCTTAGTGGATTTTGCACAAAAATTGCAACTCTGAAGGTGGAATTTGTATCCGCGTGATCCGTGAAACACGGGTAATAAGACAATAGTGAAAAAAAACTGCGAGCAACTTGGAAGTAGCGCTCGCCGGCCGCTGCTGCGGTACCGCACGCTTCGCTCGCTCGGCTCAGGCGCTGGTTACAGTTCTAACCTAACCTATTTTACCCAGTTCAAAATGACGAATCATAGTCTGCCACAGAAATGTTTTTACTTTTGTCTAATTATCTAATCGCAAATTGTATGGTTCATCATTTTGAACTGGGTGTAATAGGTTAGATTAGAACTGTGACCAATCTATTTCCAAGTTGCTCGCAGAAGTGTTAAATCAGCCTTGTTATTGGTGGATTTTGTAGACAAAGGCTACTATGGGAGTTTAAGGATCAATCAGAAGCCACATTCAAAACTCAGTTGGTGGATTCTGCTAATATATGCTGCCGGGACGGGTCGCACTTAAAACCATAACATGAATTTAAAATACCTAAAATTACCTCACGCCTCTATTTTCCGAAAGCATATGCATAGGGTGTGTGTACTGTATGTATGGTACACACAGTAGTACTGAGTACTCACATAATCAAAGTAGAAGAGTATCTTGGTGGGCAGGTACTTGGCGCGCTGCAGCGTGGGCACGCGGCGGCTCAGCACGTAGGCGTCCAGCTTCTGTTGCTGGATCATGTAGCCCGTCGGCACGCCCACCTCCAGCACGGCCATGCCCGAGCGCGGGGACTCGGACGCCAGGGTCCAGCTGGAGGGGCAGTGCTCGATGTAGTTATTCAATAGAAGCATAAAAAAAACGGCATCGGATGACAGACCGCCCGCTTGATAGTCAATGGTGCCGATTCTCTTGTCACAAATGCCTCTAAACTAGACTACAAATCACCAAAATTTTGTTTGTTCCTGTCAAACGACAATTTCCCATTCTGAAATAAACTAAAGTGACACCATTTAACTATATTTTAGCTTGACAGCATTTAGAAGGCAGTGAGTTATTAATTTAGTGAAAATGGCAATTTAGCTATTTTGAATTTGACGTTTTTCATCTAAAATTTTGATTGTCTAACTAAATTTGACTATTTTTAATCGCGATTAAAAAGGTGTGGAATAAAATTAGTTATCATAAACTAAAATTCTCACCAACACCTCGACTTCAGGTGCAAAAACAGTACTACAAGGGCAAGCAAACAAGTACCACGTGGAGTCGCGATAGTCAAATTCGATTTAATTATGTCAAAAATATTTAAAATTTAGAGATTTTTTGACGCGACAACGTCTTATAAATCGATGCGAACACGAAAAAGTATCACGTTTCGCCTGAGCCGAGCGTGCAAGCGAGAGCGCGGAACAAGCGATAGAGAGGCACGATCGGCCTAAGCATTCGACTTGTGACGTTATCACGTAAAATGTATCGTCCATGAACCGACTTTACAGACAATTCTATTTGCAGAATATCTTTAAGATTCTCATTGCCAAAAGTAAGGAATTTTAGTGATAGTTTAGTTCGGTGTACAAGAGAATCGGCACCAATGCTGCTTAAGAACATCAAGTTGTATCAGAACCAACGCAGCTGCGTTACCATCCTAGAGATGAAACCATAGCCTTCAAACTAGAATATAGTAACACAAGTTTAATAGCATTATGGTAGAACTACAGGTACGGTTGTAGTACTTCAACATGACTTTAATTCATTGGCATCCTTGCAGGGGAAGAAATTAATAATTAACATTAACAAACTTTTATTATGAGAAAAATCAAAGAAATTACACACACAAAACGCAAGTTTGAAGTATAAACTTTTTTTTTTTAATTTTTTTTAATTAAAAGAAAAAAAAAGTTTATGAGAAAAATCAAAGAAATTACACACATAAAACGCAAGTTTGAAGTATAAACTGACCTGGCACATCCTTGAAACTCGATGTGCGACTGATTCCTGCCGTAGAAGTGATGGGATGAGAGCAGCGAGAAGCAGTTGAGGGGGGGCGGCGTCTGGAAGCGTTCGATGTCCACGTTGTACTGCACCGACATCTGCAGGATCGCGTACCCCGCGCCGCGAGCTGTCACCTTCACCGTGCCCCAGGCTTCCGGGATCTGGGGAGTTACATACTATTTATATTACCTGGCACAAGCACAATTGGCTTGAAAGAGACTGTCACGCGTGATGAAATTTGTGACAGAAAGGACGCTCTACAAAACCTAATTATAACTCGACAACCTAACTATTACGTCTAATCCTAGCGAGTGGTGAAGATGAATACCTATTATAACAAAAAAAAAAAACAGCGGCACTCCGGAAGTGCTGACGGAAGTGAAAAATTGAAAAAAAAAAATGAGTACCGTGGTAATCAACGTGTTTTTACTCTTTAGGGGCATGAGGAACAGGGTGTAAAGTTCACTCATCCACCATAGAAAAGGGAAGATCCTCCGACCAGACGGGTGTTGTGTCTGGCGGGCAACTGCCCATCGGTTTGAAGTTGAAATCTTCTATGTATATCGATCGCTCGGTAAACTCTAATTGCGCGATGCAGGATTTGTGTGACGTCATGTCTATGATGCGTAATTCGTATGTGGCGGTGTAACCGCTACAACTCCACGGTGTCGGCAAATTGCGTTACAGTATCGCAAAATCAATGTTTTAGACTTTAGTCCCATCTTAAAAATGCCCAGCGCGCAGAAGGAAATTTTCACTTAAAAAAATCGGCTAAAATATCGTAAATATTTTTATGCATTCGGGTAGTAAATATTACTCAAAAAGTAATGACTGATGAGACAATCGAAATTGCAACCTAGTTTTCTAGGACTGTATTTTCTGACTGACTAAGTTCGCATGGCTGATCAGATCACTGATAGGGCCGAAAAGTTCTAGAGCGGCGACTGCGTACCAGAGAAGTGATTAAGGTCCTGGAAATTCTCTGGTTGCAGGAAACACATGACTAAATTAATTGTTGTAGCGATCTTTGGGGGAGGTCCATGCCCAGCAGTGGACTTCTTTCAACTAAATGGAGGTCACAAGACTCACGTCGATGAACTGCATGACGGCGAGGTTGTCGTTCCGCACGTGCAGCGTGCGCGTGTCGCCGGCCAGCGCCACGGCGTCCACGCTCACCGTGAGCGACGACACGTCGCGCAGGCGCTTGCGGTTCGTGTACTCGATCAGCGCGCGTAGGGCGATGTACGTGTCCTGGGTGTACACAAATTATGACAAATATCAATGACCCAATGGAATAATAGCCAAACAAACAATAAAACCTAAAACAAGTATTCAAAAATAAATAGTTTCGAAGATAACATAACACTAGACTCTCGCAGCGAGCACGAGTTTTTTTTTAATTTATTTTTTTATTTTTTTCACGTACAGTATTTCTATTTTCTTAATGTCCCTCGGCAAACTTCGTGTTTCGTCAATCGTCGGATTTCTATCAGTTGCCCTTTGCACTTAGTGCAGTCTGGACGCTCTCAATCGACTTAAGAGAATATAGAGTTGTTAATACTCTTTTAACTTAATGTAATTTATTTCAAAATTGGGAAGAAAGCTGCTAAAGTCGCAGGCACGACAGATAGGAAAATAGTTTTACAGCTCTATATAGTTCACACAGAAATCAAAACAAAACAACAATAAAGTACTTAATTCAGAATTCAAATTATTATACACGATAAATCTAATAATTGATGGACATTAAGAATATAAAAATACTATTGTTTTACATAAATAATCGTGACTTTGTAGAATTATTTTGAATTAAAAATAATTCATACGCTAGTTAATTCTTTGACGTGGTCTCATTAATACACTAGAATTATGCGATATCAAAAGGAACACATTGTATAAACCACAAACCTGCGTAGAAGCCCATCCGCCATCTTGCAGCCTCTGCGAGTTGAGCCACATCACGATAGCCTCGTTGTTGTCCTGTCAAAGACAAATCATTTATATCAATCAGATTATTCATCAATTATCTAATAACAAGAAACATGGGCAGAGAAATGATGATTCATCAATTAATAAAAGGCGAATAAAATGATTCACAAGACTGATCCGTAAGTATATCAATAAAAGAGTGAAAGTATCAGTGCGTTAACATTTTATGATTTATGCAGGAATATAAATCGATTTCTATTGACCGATAGACACATTATTTTCCTCTTTAAGGTCTTTGATTGCATTCAAAAAAAGATTTTGTGATAATTGCCAATTTTCAAAAATTCAGCCTGTTTATCAATTTGTTTTTTTTTTCTTTTTTATTACTCGAGTTAACTGATCTTTTAGTTTAGACATGTTTCTGAGACAAATAAACCTTTTTTACTTCACATTCTTTTTTCTTTTTAAATATGCGAAAGTTTTGCGTGTCGTAGGGTAAAATAAAAATAGGTTTTCAATAACAGAAGGCATTTAGATACAATGTTATTGGAGATAACCTTTTAAGCAAGGAATTGCTTGTGTTAGGAGAAATGAATTGAGTAAATGTATATTGGGACTATCTGAAAAAATCCATCCACATACATACATCATAGCGAATAAATGTTTTTTTTTTTAATTTTTTTTTTGGTTGGAAAGACTTGACAACAGTGCTGTTTAAGGCTCCGTGCCGCCGCACCGCACGAAATCACTGATTTTGATCAATTTTGTTTATTCGTTGTGAGAAAGGGGACGAGAATTTAAACAAAATTATTTGTGATTTGAAAAGTCCAATTCTTCGTCTTGTACATAGGGGAAAGGAATTTTTGAAATAAATTAAGGATTCGTGGGAAATCACTAAAATTCGCAACAAGTTTTCCAAAAAATGACGCGAGACTGACGTTTGATCGTTTCGTTAGAAGAAACTGCTTTTGATGTTGAAAATTAAAAAATATCATCAACATCATTATATGGTCTACTTGTACATAGCGGAACCACTTTTTTCAACTTTCATACAAAATATAGCAGAAAAAAAATGTTGAAATAACGTAACTTTCTCAAAACTTCAAGCCAAATAAATATTTTTTTCTAATACTTAGAAACACTTTTAAGAAATTTTAAAAATTATATATTAATTTTAAGTTAATTGTTTAATAGAATCTAAATTTTATTTTATAAATAAACAATTATTTCATTACGTAAATAAATGGCAAAGTGAACTATATAAACGATCGCGGAAAATCTATTCCGTCAGTAGCGAACGGGCCTTCCCAGCGTGAGGACGTATCACTTTGCGTCGCAGCACGCACACACGCACGTACGTGTCCGATGTTAACATATTCCAGAAATTGTACGTCGACTACCACATTTTGATCCGCATTTTATTTTAGAGTACTTTGCTTGTTTTTGAAGAACATTAAAATTTTGCATGCCTGGCAATAAATAAAATACCGGTGTACGTGTGTTCGTAATTCTTCTTATCCTAAACGGCTTGACTGATTTAGATGTTTTTTTTTTTAATTCTTTTTGTGTAACTTGGATGGTTCATAACTATAGTTGGAGTCGCGTGGCGCTGTTGTCGCAGGACAACATCTGCCTGCTGGGTTCACTAGTTATATTTTGACTTTCGATTTCATAGTTTTGAGTGATTTTTGGTAGGGGAAAAAGTTATGGGTTCGCGTCACCGATATGCCCGCGCCGATATGCTGTTGTAGCAATAAGTGAAGTATTTTTGGAACGAAGTTCTTTAACGCTACTGAAGACTACTTTAAGTCAAAATAAAGATCCAAGATGACGGCTGCGAACATTTAAAAATATTTCGTCATGGATATCGTTTTCATAGTTTTCGAGGATGCTTAAGCTGTTAGTGAGGTCAAAATATAAATCCAAGATGGCGGCTGTGACAATATTCAGATTTTTCGTCATAGGTGTCTTTTTCATAGTTTTTGAGGATTCTAAAGCAGATTTTGATGTCAAAACGTAAATCTAAGATGGCGGCTGCGAAAATTTTCACATTTCTTCATAACATCACGCCATCAATTTCAAAGTGTTGGGCCCTTTGAAATTGATGGCGTGATTTTATGAAGAAATCTCATTTCCGCAACGTTTTCGCGCAAGTGTCTTTCGCGAAAATGCCTTTCGCGCAAGTGTCTCAGATCCTTTTATGGATACTGGTGCCAATTCTCTTGTCACAAATTAATGCCTCAAAACTAGACTAAAAATCACCAAAGTTTCGTTCATTCCTGTCAAACGATGATTTCCCATCGTGAAATAATTATAGAATATATTTTATTTTGACAGCACTAAGATGGCAATATGGTGCCGATTCTCTTGTATACCGAACTAAACTTACTAAACTATCACTAAAATTCCTTACTTTTGGCTATGAAAATCTTGAAGCTATTCTGCAACAAAAATTTTCTAAATTTAAATATATTTTGACACACTAAAATTATATTTGACAATCGCGAGTCCACGTGGTACTTGTTTGCCCTACCCCGTGAATTTTTTTTAAAGCTGGAGGCGCACAGGGGGCAGCTTTGACGTTTTATATAGAATTTTTACTTTTTGTAAGGAAAATAAGAAAAAATATTACCTACATGTAGAGTGTCAGGGGTTTAAGGGTTTCATAAAGGGGATCGAAATTCTCATTATTTTTGCGATTGGACGCACCATTTTCGAGATATATGCAAAAGAAAAAAAAAAGATACAGTACTGTTTTTTGCACCTGAAGCGAGGTGTTGGTGTGAATTTTAGTTCAAGATAACTAATTTTATTCCGCACCTTTTTAATCGCGATTAAAAATAGTCAGATTTAGTTAGACATGGTGCCGATTCTCTTGTCACAAATGCCTCTAAACTAGACTAAAAATCACCAAAATTTTGTTTTATTCCTGTCAAACGACGATTTCCCATTCTGAAATAGACTAAAAGTGACACAACTTAACTATATTTTAGTTTGACAGCACTGAGATATTAGTTTAGTGAAAATGGCAATTTTGCTATTCTGAATTTGACGTTTTTAACCTAAAATTTAGATTTTCTAACTAAATATGACTATTTTTAATCGCGACTAAAAACATGTGGCATAAAATTGGTTGTCATGAACTAAAATTCACACCAACACCTCGACTTCAGATGAAAAAACAGTACCGAATTTTTTTTTTTTTCTTTTGCTTATATCTCGAAAACGGTGTGTCCAATCGCAAAAATAATGAAAATTTCAACACCCTTTATAAAACCCTTAAACCCCTAACACTCTACATGTAGGTAATATTTTTTCTTGTTTTCCACACAAAAAGTGAAAAATCCATATAAAACACGTCGAGGCTGCCCCCCCTGCGCGCCTCCGGCTCTAAAAAGATTCACGTGGTTAGGTATCACGTGTGGAGTCGCGGTTGTCAAATTCGATTTAGATGTGTCAAAATTATTTTTAAATTTAGAGAATTTATTTTGCAGAATAGCTTTGAGATTCTCATAGTCAAAAGTAAGGAATTTTAGTGATAGTTTAGTAAGTTTAGTTCAGTATACAAGAGAATCGGCACCAATAGCGAATTTTTCATTTTCACTAAATTAATAACTCATTAATTTGCAAAAACTGTACTTTATCTTTTTTCTGTCCTTTTACTTATATCTCGAAAATTGTGTCTTATCGCAAAAATAATGAAAATTTCGACCCCCTTTATGAAACCCATAAACCCATAAAACTCAACATGTAGGTAATAATTTTTCATGTTTTCCATACAAAAAGTATAAAATTCCATATAAAACAGAATTGTTATAAATATACTAAACGAATATATACAAACATTCCAGACTTATTTCATAAGCGTACCTACGTAACTTAACAAAATACCGTCTATAGGATCAAAACTGTTTAAGCGATCACTACGCTCGATGTTTAGGCGTGTGTGCGTGAACGGTGCACACAAACATAGCATCGCAAGAATTTACCTAAACTCTGTCGAGTGAATTCACAGCCAGGAGCCTTAAGAATAGACTACGTAATTTTTTAAAGGATTAGGCGTACTACAGTGTGTCTGAGTTTTTATCAGAGAAATTCTTTTGCTGAAATGTTGCTCCCTTATGGTAATATTTTAATAATTATTTCAAATTGACATTTTTATTCTTTTTATTTAAGTTATTATTTTAGAAGAGAATGTGACTAAATACCTATCTGTTTATGTGCCATCTTAATTTATTGACATTTTATTATTATTATTGGCATGAAATTGTGACATGTACCTTGACTTTTTATTTTTATTTTCATTTTGTTAATGTTACATTTGATTAGCTATCTATTTACCTAAACAATTTTGTATGCCTTCTGGCGGGACGTAGTATGGACCGATATTTATTTGTAACAGCTGTATAATCTTTTACCCTATGTTCACAAAATTAATAAATGAATTTGAATTCTATTGTTTAACTAAATCAGTGTGTGAGTGAAATAGAACACATACCTGATGGTCCATACACGCGAGTAGCGCATATGCTGTGGCCGCGATGTTGTTGGAATCATACTTGTACGGCAGGCGCGGGAGAAGGAACGGCTTTTGATTCTCCATCTTGTATGGGGGCTGGGGGACTGGTTCCTTGCCCCAGTAGCTGAGACCGCCTGTGGGTGATAGTCGGGTTAGGATGGTTGGAAGAACATAGATGAATATATGCTGTACACCAAAATAAGACTCCGATTTTAATTAAAATTTAATAAAAAGTTTATTTAGGGCTGATTTTTCCAATGATAGATCATTTTTATTTATAAGATTTTTTTAAATAGTTTTTCCAAACAAAATCTGTCGTGTCGTAACGTCAATTTTAACAAGGATAAAAGATATCTGTCCTTGGAAATATTAGCTCTTATGCCTGTTGTACACGGCACGGCTACTTACGGTACGGCGCAGTAGCCGCACCGCAGAATAAACGTGTGAGCTTGTATATGACAAGGCAAACCACCACCGGTAGGTAGTGCCGCCGTGTCGTCAACAATTTCGAGACGTCGCGACGCCCCTACGAGGGGGCGTGGCGAGCGGGGTCAGGGCTTCGTCCTTCGCCCGCAGAGGCTATACGTTGGCCCATCAATATTGGCCCCTCTTTGTGTTTGCCTCGGACGGCATAATAAAAATGACCACATTTTGTTAGGCAAAATGCGTCTGTGTAATTGGTTGCTGTGAGTCGTCAACAAGCTTCCATAGTGATCCATACAATTCTGACGACCGTGCCTACATAAGGCGAATCAACAGTAGTTTTTCACGGCAAGGAAAGTGTGTGAAAAACGGGTTTTACTCTGTAAAATAGTAGTCCCTTTTAAGGCGAAAGCGTCAGGGTAGCCCGCGAAATTCAAATTTTCTTACGTTTTTGCAATTTGCAAGGCAGTATCATGTTGTATGTTGATCTAAATATGATTCGCGGCCGTAACAAATATGGCTTTACTCAATTATAATCATTACAATCAGCAATACATCCACAAGCATACTCCATAAGTTAGCAAAGGTGTCAAATGTATGAAATCATAACTTATGGAGTTGTATGGGGGCGGGGTTTGCGTGGAAATTGTTTTTGGAGTGCCTGGTCTTAATATGTACCATAACCCCGCGTCCTATTTAAAAACTATCGTTGCGCGAATACACGATTGTTCGAATTTTTGTTCGGTGAACCCGAACGTGTGGTTTCGTCGACTGAGGGCGGTTTCCGGTTTTCCGAACAAAAGTGATATATGCATGTGCATCGTGTATTTGCGATAGCATGCGGCCAAGTATTGAAAGGGACTGAGACATATTGTTTTGTATAGAAATTAACTCGAAAAAGAAATTTCGATTTTGCAGTACAGAACAATGATTCGTGGCATTCCTGTTGGCTTTCGTAAGTCGCATAAAACTTTTACTTTCTATGTGTTCAAAAAAGTTTTTTTTTTACATCTGTATGTAAACTAGCAAATGATGTAGCTAAGCAGTAACGCTTACCTTCATATCTCTGGCGGCGCTTCATCAGCCTGTAAGCGTGTTCGGAGCTCGGCGCCTTGGCGTGCGTGAGCGCGTGCGCCACGAGCGCCAGCGCGTAGGGCTCGCCGCACTCGTCCAGCAGGCGCAGGTGGCGCTCCAGCCAGCGCACGCCGCGCTGCTGGGCCGACGACACGCGCGCGCTGAGACCCTGCGCGGACAATGTACGTTACTGTTACGTTAGCTCAGTCTACCTATATACTGGTCTTAACAGTTGGCCAGAACGAGCGTTTTCGCAAAAAAATATTGTCAAAATTGGGTGGTTTTTTGGGAGTGCTGATGCCAAAATATTGTCAACATCAGAACCCAAGAACGCAGCCACGTACAAAATGATTTATTCGAAATCGACATGAGTATAGTTTTCCACCCTTTATAAACCTATCAACCATTTTTCTGTCTTTTTTATTCAACAGTGTGCTGAACTACTGATATCGAAATTAAAGTTTTCTAAAAGTAGAGATATTTAATACGTTTTTTATCACGTCTATTCAAAAAGAGCTAGTTTTAGATTCTTCGTAAACAGGGACTAAAATAGCTTTTTAATCCCTAGAGATTAAAAGTGATTTGAATTTGGAATGTGTATACAAAAAGTTCCAATCACCAAAGAGATCAAACACGAACATTGTATGAACAAGTAACAGGCTGGCAAGAGAGAGAGAGAGAGAAAGTGTGAATTTGACAAAATGAAAATCCAAGATGGCGGCTGCGAAAATTTTCAAAATATTCGTCATGGGTGTCGTTTTCATAGTTTTCGAAAGTGTTAAAGCCGATAGTGAGGTCAAAACGTAAATCCAAGATGGCGGCTCCGAAAATTTTCAAATTTTTCATCATGGGTACCGTTTTCATGGTTTTCAATGGTGCTAAAGCCGATTGTAAGGTTAAAATGAAAATCCAAGATGGCGACTGAAAGTTTAAAATTTTTCGTCATGGGTGTCATTTTCATAGTTTTCGAGGGTGCTAAAGCCGATAGTGAGGTCAAAATGTAAATCCAAGATAGCGGCTGCAGAAATTTACAAATTTTTCATCATGAGTGTTGTTTTCATAGTTTTCGAGAGTGCTAAAGCTGATAGTGAAGTCAAAATGTAAGTCCAAGTTTTTTTTTTCTCATAGAGTGTGATAAAAAGTAGAGTGTTCACCTCGGTAGCAACACTATTTTAAGCTTGAGTGAAGTACTTTGAATCCCTCGCTGCGCTCTAGATTCAAAGAAACACTCTCGCCTTAAAAATAGTTGTTTGCTCCCTTGGTAAAAAAATCCACTATTTAGCCATGGGTATTATTTTCATGATTTTGAAAAGGCGATCACTAATCGCAAGTGTTTTCATTTACAAAAAAACCGGCCAAGTGCGGGTCAGAGCACGCACATTGAAGGGTTCTGTAGTTGGAATGATTTATCCCAAGAACAAACTTAAAGACCTAAAAAGGGCAGCACAATGCTCTCGACATATGAGCTTTCAAACGAGTAAACTCTTTCTTACCTCTCGCACTCCAATATCCTTGAGATTCTTGACAGTTTCCAGCGTGATGACCACTTGCGCAGTCAGTGTGATGTTACGCTGCATTATTATTGAGTTATTTACCTGGCAACAAGATATACTTTATGTAAAACTGAAACCTATAAGTACATAGAAATGCACATATTATAAATCGTTGAGAGAATATTATGATTCAGTAAAGGAAAATTAAGCCCAGCTCAGTGCATTTTCAAACAAAAAAAGTGAGGTTCGGCTCGCTTGTAGTGTGCGTTGGTTCATAGAAAATGTACGAAAATGATGAAGGAGAAATTTTGCTATGCATTAAGTTGCGGCGCGGTCCGTCCAAATGTGCTTCAGCGTTTTAATGGTTTACTGGGACTTCTATTTCTGCCTACTCAATTCAACTATTTATTTGCATTTTAGGTATGAAGCTACAAGTACGCGGCGGGCTCGAAGATATAAGAGTTACGCAATGAAAAGAGAGGCAACTTCTAGGTGAATGTAACTGTAGTGTAGGTAATAAGCACTGTGCGACCTGAATTGCACTTTATTGTGTCGTGGCAAGAGTCGCTATTTATTTAAATGATTTTGCGGATAGAATCTTCTGAAATTTGTGGTGGACGAGAATTTTCCCAATATTATATCGTATAATTGCAACATGACAGAAGATTGAACTATAAAAGAGTAATTGCTACTTAAACTAAACCCTGCTTTCAGAAACTAGAAGTATAATCACTGCATTTTCAATATTAATATTACTGCTTTACCATAATGTGTACTTCGGTGGTAATTATACAGGGTGGCAGGTACATCGACGCGAAAACTGTTACCATGGATTCAGTACATGATTCTGAACCCCCCTACGCTAAAATCTTACGTCGATAATTTTTTTTAAAAATCAGCTGTTCCATACATTTTGACCGCGTAGGTATTGCACTTTTCTATGAAATGGGTGATTTTTTTTAAATAACCGACGAAAAATTTCAACGCAGGCGGGTTCAGAATTATACAGGGTCAGTTTTTATCCAGTGCGCTACTTTAACACGTGACTTTACTCATCATTATGAACAACTTTTACTATGGGACCAAACCTGAAATCGCGAAAAAAAAATCTGCTGTTCCATACATTTTGACGAGTTATGCGAACATAAATGTAAGGAACAGCTGTTTCGTTTTTTTTAAAGTTGTTTATAATGATGATTAAAGTCACGTGTTAAAGTTTGCGCACTGGATAAATAATTATTTTAATAACAAATATCTTTTTAATTATTATAATAATTTCTAATATTATAATATTTCTATCTATTATTTTATCAAAAAAAACTTATAGGAATTTTTTATGTTTTTAATGAGATAAATTGTATAATAATTTATTTTTTAAAATTTTTTAATTTAAATATTTATATTTTATATTTTTCTATAATTATAACTTATCTTGTATACTGAATCCATGGTAAGTTTTCGCGTCGATGTCCTGCCACCCTGTATAATGTAGATCGTTATCGACCCTGTAGGGCACAGCAAAAAGAGAAGGAGAGAGGAAGCCCTGTTTTAGGAGATCATAATGTTTAATGTTGATGTATAAATGAATAGTTAGCCAATCTTACTTCGACAGCGCTCGGGTCGTGCCAGCCCGCGTGTCCGAAGTTCTCTCTGTACAAGGAGCTGTTCTTGGGCACCACTATGGTCGAGTTGTCGTTCCTGTTGGGCAGCCATGTTACTTCGTAGAACGCACCGTCTGGCGTCTGATGGTCCAGCACCCACGCTACTGCCATTGAAATCACCTGCGAAGAAGGAAAAACTTAGGAGAATTGTACATTATACTATGAATGTAAAATCAACTTGATTCATTTTCACTATTACATACACACGGCTACACATCAAGCTATACATTTCCAGTTTGTGCTGATCTCGCATTGTATAGGATTTCCGTACAATGCGAGCTCAGCCTATACTAAATGTATAGCTTAATGTGTAGCCGTGTGTACAAGTAATGTCCGAACTAAAATTAAAACTGATTCCCAGAAAACAGACGACGATTTACAAAGCAATGAATTTGGTGATAAAAGTAAAAAAAAAAGTACAAAAATTAACAGAAATCAACCCATTTCGAAAATAAAAACGGAATTTCATAATCCTGTACCCTAATTGCGTAACTTATTTTCATAAACAATAATGAAAAATTTGTTTCATTTTGACAGTTCAACAACATTCATTGCGTTATTTACGTTGTTGAGCAGATTTTTTTCCAACTTGTGAAGCAATGGATTAGCAATCTGTTTCAAATCGAAACAAATTGTGAGTGATCGTGTATTACGCAATTAGGGTAGTGGATTTTAGAAACCTCTGAATATTGCCTGTTTGTTAGTTAAGTATGCTAGTTATTTTAATTAAAGTAGTTATTCACCTCAGGATCGATGTATATGAAGTTCTCCCACTCGTTGAACGACGCATCTTGAAATATCTTAGCGCAGAATGACGTCAACCAAACACTTGATGCCGATTGGTTCCTGATATGAGAATAAAAAGAAAAATGTTTTAGTCACAACATTTAAAAAATCCATATTGTATGTGACAGGTGCGGTCCGAGGTCCTGGGGGTCATGACCCCCCCAAAATCTTTCACGCTGTCGGCAGCCTTAATGATTTACTTGTATTACTAACTTTAAAACTGTACTACAGCCACGGGTTACATTTCAGGCTCGCTTTACTCGCTAAACGCGCGCCTTCTACATTCTCTTAATTCTTGAATTTTTCTTCATAAGTCGACATAGCAACTAATTCGTCGTTCTTTTTGAATAATCAAAAGAAAATCTAACCTATCCGAGTGTGTGCAAAATTTTCGAGCTCAGTTCGCTCGCTCTTGCATTCTGCATTCAGTTCAAAAGTTCTTAGAATTGAACATATCTAACACAACCTAACCTATCCAAGGCTGGTTGTATCAATAAGAGCTGCTACTGCGGCTAATTTGCCCGCAACCACAGCCCCCCCCCCCCGCATGTAAAGACTGCGTCCCTGAATAGCATAAGTAATGTGGAGCTGGAGATGATATTATTATATGCACAAAAATATTCCTCGGCACCAATGGTGACCCCCCAAAATCTTCGGCTGCGACTGCGCCTGGTATGTGATTCTTTGAAAATTATGCCTTCTAGTACTTTTACGTCTCTTGGTAATTCTTTCTGCTAATTTCTTACAATGGAATACACATTTTTTTAAGTGAAAACTTCTTTAGGCGCGTTGGGCATTTTTGAGATGGGAAAAAACAATTGAACTCGCGACACTGTTACCGACACCAGCTTTTGACCGTTAAAAAGACATCAACGCGCGATAAATTTTCTTTGGGATTAATGACATTCCAAACATTGAGACATGACAACGACATGATTGACTTTTCCCGTTTTTTTTACCAACTTCAAAAAAGAAAAGTATTTCCTGCACAATAAAATTGTTCAAGTTTTCACTTCTGAGTGCCACTGTTTTTTTTTTTGCAGTTTATGTTGCGTGCCTTTTAGTCTGTGCTAATATGTTCTTTATTTCTTTCTTATGGAGACCGCATACCGGAAAATCCACCGTAGGTAGGATCCCCAAGGTGAACTGGTGACCTGGTGAAAGTCGCGGGAATACGCTGGATGCGAGAAGCACAGGACCATTCGATGTAGCGACGCTTGGAGAAGGCCTATTTCCAGCAGTGGACGTCTTTCGGCTGAATAAACACGACGATATAACTCACCAATCACTTCGGAACAAGCTGAATGATCCGTCCGGTTTCATGAAGGACAGCTGTCGCTGGTACAGTATGTTCATGTGGTTGAACGCGTCTCGCTCCAGCGTCCGGTTACGTTGGTTGATCAGACGCATGTACAGCGTCAGGTACATGTTCGCCGCGAAACTGAACATGTTCTGTTCGGCTGAGTCCTGTGACGGAAATAAAACATGTTTACATACACGGGAATTTTGTATTAGAAGGTCAAAGACGACGAAAAGCCCTCAATTGTCTGATGGGTTTACAGAATCAATCACGGGTTAGTAAATCTGGCCGAATGAATGCAACCACGTTACAACTTTATTATGTTGGAATTGAACATACCATGGGATAGACGAAAAAAAAAAAACTTTACGTGTAGGAGAAGTACTCTAAAATGCGCAATGGAATGGCGTAGTAGTGATTGAGTTAACTTTTTATTTTTGTTTTGTTGTGGGTAGTTTTAAGTATTACTAACACTAGTCCATAAGAACATTGTTACTAAAAAAATTGACACATGGTCTGAAATAAAGCCTTTACGTAATTAAATTAATTAATTTAAAAAAAAAATTGATAATATTTTTCATGATTTTATTATACCACTTTGTCTTATGTGTATACCCATGGTAATTTACAGCTTTCTAGTACTAAGTGTGTTTGAGCTATGCCGCAAACAGACAAACAGACGGACATAGCAAAACTATAAAAGTTCCTTGTTGACTAAGGAACCCTAAAAATGTGCCATATTCGGCTACTGTGAAATTAGACTCTATTTCTCCTCTTGGTAATTATAATATTGAAGAGATTGTGATCGTTGTTTATTTTAACTTAGTAATTAAGGATCCAAAAAGCTTCATTAGCACCGCAAAAAAAAAAATTAGCTCACTTTTGTTTATAGTAACATAGTGATTTATCATGCCATGACTAAAAGATTCGCTCACCATGGGCAAGTGCAGCAGGCTGGTGGCGTTGACGGGCATGGTCGGGAACAGCGGGCCCACCACGTCGCCCACCACGGAGATGCGCGCGCGGTTGGAGCCGAACACGTAGTAGCGGTCCACCTCGTACGGGATGATGGGCGTCTCCGTCACGTTCACGTGCATGTACTGGAACACGTACGCGCGGTTGGACAGGTCCAGCAGCACGGACTGGTGACGGTACTGCGGAATGCCGTCCGGCTGCGGGAGGAAATGTGGTATTCATTATTTGTGTTCGTAAAAAGTAGTGAGTGGAAAATTAAGTCAAATAGTAGATCATTTCACTTCATCACTGGAGAAAGAGGATAAATTCAACTTGTTTGTAGTTACAAAAATTGAACAGGGTGCCGACTCCCTTGTTCACAAACTAAACCAAATTTAAGTTCAGTGCATCTTTTTCTTTCTATTTACTTTAGAAAAAGAAAAAAGATACATTTTAGTTTAGTCCTGTCAGATTAATCAGCACCTGTCACTACTCCATACAAGTTTAGACGTGATTAAAAACTTGCCTACTTTTACGTCAATTTACGTCAAGCGCTGATTAATTTGACAGGACTAAACTAAAATGTATGTTCTGTCCTTTTCTAAATGAAATAGAAAGAAAAAGATGCACTGAACTTAAATTTAGTTTAATTTGTGAACAAAGGAATCGGCACCAATATCATTTTTATTTCGCACATAAGTTAACACGTTAGTTAAATCATACACAAAAGTTGTGGTCCCCACGACATTTCATCTAGCATTTTCTTGGTTTTGTATCTTTTACAATAAATTAACTAGGCCCACGTTTGCGCAAAGTCAAAGTCAAATCATTTATTTCAAAAAGGCCCATGTATGGCACTTTTGAACGTCAAAATTTACAAAATAATAAAATTAATTCTAGTCGCCCCTTCCAAAAGGTAGTTTTCGTATGGAGAAGAATGGGCAAGAAACTCCATCGTTACTCTTTTAAAATGTTTTACAATTGTTTGTATAGGTACGTACATTAGTTAAATAATTATATGTGAAGACGATGCACCTAGAATAAAATTACTATACCACAATAGGTAAAAAAAATTAAAAATGAAGCAACGACAGATAATTTAATATGTGATACATGGTGCTCGCGGATACGTGGTCATATATAGATACGTGGTCGCTCACAATGGGCCTCATCAGAAGGCTAAAAGTCACCCAAAGGGCAATGGAGTGGACTATGCTTGGAGTTTCCCTACGTGATCGAATCAGAAATGAGGAGATCTGCAGGAGAACCAAGGTAACCGACATAGCCCGAAGAATTGCCAAACTTAAGTGGCAATGGGCAGGGCACATTGCTCGCAGAACGGATGGCCGATGGGGCCGAAAGGTTTCTGGAGTGGCGACCGCGTACCGGAAGACGTAGTGGTTGGTTCCTTTAGGACCTTTTTCATTTTTCACCATTGTGTGGGTTGAGTCCTTTTTGCAAAACTACGTCCAATTGAGTGAGTGACTAGTTTCGTTCAAAACTCACAATACGAGAACAAAATGTTTTGTGTAGCTAATCTGTGCCTGTGGTGTGTGGTAGCTAGCACATCAAATTCAAAAGAGTGAGTGACTCTTTTGATCCAAGTGAGTAGCTACAACTGTGCTAGCACACGTGCTGAGTTACACAACACTACTTATGAAACGTCAAAAGCTAGGTGCACAGTTCCAATTGGTCGTTTCCTATGGAGAAGAGCCAGCAAGAAATTCCACGGTTACTCTTTTAAAAATAAATGGTTTTTACAATGTTGTCAAATTACAGTGTTAATAGGTATGAGAGGACAGTGTAGGCCTATCAACAAGTACCAGGTAAAAAATAGAAAATGGTCCACAAGTCTACAACGTTCTCACATTCACAAAATCAAAAAAAAGCGGCCAAGTGCGAGTCGTACTCGCCCATGAAGGGTTCCGTAGCAGCAAGTAACGATAAGTTTACGATTTATGACGTATTAAAAAAAAACTACTTGCTAGATCTCGTTCAAACCAATTTTCGGTGGAAGTTTACATAGTAATGTACATCATATATTTTTTTTAGTTTTATTATTCTCTTATTTTAGAAGTTACAGGGGGGGACACACACATTTTACCACTTTGGAAGTGTCTCTCGCACAAACTATTCAGTTTAGAAAAAAATGATATTAGAAACCTCAATATCATTTTTGAAGACCTATCCATAGATACCCCACACGTATGGGATTGATGAAAAAAAATTTTTTGAGTTTCAGTTCTAAGTATGGGGAACTCCAAAATTATTTGTTTTTTTTCTATTTTTGTGTAAAAATCTTAATGCGGTTCACAGAATACATCTACTTACCAAGTTTCAACAGCATAGCTCTTATAGTTTCGGAAAAAAGTGGCTGTGACATACGGACGGACAGACAGACAGACAGACAGACAGACAGACAGACAGACAGACAGACATGACGAATCTATAAGGGTTCCGTTTTTTAACGGAACCCTAAAAAGGAAGAATCTATATAAAAGATCCTTGTACAGTTGTATAGATAGTGCAATCCACGAAGACGCGCCCCACTCCGCTCAGCTCCGTACTAGAGTTCAGCTTACAGTACAGAAATCGCGGAGTGGGCCGCGTCTTCGTGGATTGCACTATCTGTATATGGGTGTGAACGCGGGGTACTGACGTCTTGTCTCAGTCGTGTGTGTATGATTCTCACTCACCTCTACAGAGATCTTCTTGACGTAGTGGTGTTGTCCCATGAGCGTGGACGCGTGCAGGCGCACGTGGATGTCTCCCAGGCGCGTGGGCACGACGGGCACGTACACTGTGGCGGCGTCGCCCGAAGTTATGTACACGAAGAACTGGTGCTCGCCGAATGATGTACGTGGGTTGTATGAACGGACCTGGGTAGAAAATTGGGTTAATTAAAGCACAAGGTAAGGTTGAGTGAGATATCGAACTAGTGACTACAATATCGGACGCAACATCTAAGGGCTAATTTCCGTATTTTGACGTGATAACGTCTTATAAATCGATGAACGCCGGCTGCACACGAAAAAGTGTCACGTTCCGCCTGAGCCGAGCGTGCAAGCGAGAGCGCGGAACAAGCGATAGAGAGGCACGATCGGCCTAAGCGTTCGGCTTGTGACGTTATCACGTAAAATTATCGTCCGTAAACCGACTTTACAGACAACCAATTTTTTTTTAAAGAACTTTCGCAGTCTAATCTCCGCCTCAATCTGTTAAAAATATTTCTAATCTCCCTTCATATTAAGTTTTTAACATTGATTTTCGCGGAGATGAGAATTTCACTACATTTTTTAACCTTTGTGCGGGAATTGGCCTGAGACCACGCGGATTATGTGTTGCCTCGATGATAGCAACATCAGAATAATGATCCAATCACATCGAACTCGGATCATATCAACAGGCCTTAGAGATTTTTCACAAACAGGGTAATTAGACGTCTGTAGTGTGAACGTCCTGAGAGACACGCATCTATCCATGCTGCAGTCCACTTAAACCCCCTTTTAGAGGTATGAGGAACAGGGTGTAAAGTTCACTCATCCACCATAGAAAAGGGAGGATCCTCCGACCGACCGTCGTGTCTGGCGGGCAACTACCCAACGGTTGAAGTCGGGATCTTGTATAGTACAACGTGTAACGTTAAATGCGCAAAACCTCAGACACCCCAACTGATTTTTAATTCTATTGACCTATTTCAGAGAGAGAAAAAATCATTAAAAAAATTGTAAAGGTTTTATGTGCTGTTTTAGTTCGTAAGATTCGTATTTGCATTGAAATAAAAGCTATTATTATCCCGCGTATGAGAAAATTTAAATTGGTCGACAACAATTTGTGTTTGTTTACCTATTTTGGCAGGTTTGCGCATGTGATGGCTTGACCTATTAAGAAATAGACACGGCAACGTTATTAATTAAGATTTTTTTTTTAAATGAGACCTATACGAGTATTAAAAAGTGTTTCAATTGATTCTGCTCGTTATTCTGATCAAACTATTTTCAGGTTTTGCGCATTTAACGTTACACGTTGTATGTGTCGATCGCGCGGTAAACTCTAATTGCGCGATGCAGGATTTGTGTGACGTTATGTCCTTTTTGATGCGTAGTTCGTATGTGGCGGTGTAACCGCTACACCCTTATTAATAAACGCGGAGTTAAGTTATACCAAACGTAAACCTCAAAAATTTATGGTAAATCAGAATACAATACTGGTTGTAATTTTACCCGTGTTTATTAATAAAGGGGTGAGGATAGGCTTTACCGTGGTTATGACCCTCGGTCATTTCTCTACAGTCCGGTTTTCGAAAACATGCGTTCCTGAGTCCTGGTAATTGGACAATTTCTAGTAGTAATAAGGATCATATTCGCAAAACAAATTCGTTAGTATGAAACTGACGGCCGGAGTGTAATAGTCTAATTAGATCGAGTGCGTGCGTAAATTTGTAATGTGACCACTATTTCTCCCACAATTTGTATGACTAACTTAATAAATAAAAAAATACAGTGGCACTCCGGGAGTGCCGACAGAAGTGAAAACTTCAACAAGATCGCCTTGGTGGAAGAAAAATACTTGTATAGAACATTGGTTCGTAACCTTATCTAAATAAAGAGTACAATCGCGTTTACAAAAAAAAAAACTGCCAAGACCTTTAAAGTAAAAATACTTGCATAGAACATTGATCTGTAACGTTATATAAATAAAGAGCACAATCGCGTTTATAAAAATGAGGTGTTGGTAACGGTGTCGCGAGTTCAATTGTTTTTCCCATCTCAAAAATGCCCAACGCGCCTAAAGAAGTCTTCACTTCAATAATGTTTTATATATAATAGTAAAAATTCAGTGTATGTATTATGATTATAACATGATATTCTAATTGGGGTGTTTGGTGGTGTGCGTCTATTCCGGGATATGTTGTATACTCACAATGCCATTCTCTTCGACGTGCACGAACTTGTAGTCGGGCGAGGCGGACAGCACGACCACGGCCTCGATGTCCTGCGGCTGGTAGTTGAACACGATCACCCGCAGGCCGACCTGCTCGCCCTGGCGACACTGCTCGGGACCCTCCACTTTTATGAAGAATGGTAGGACGCCTATGTACTGTGTAAAAAAGATTATATTATTCAAAATTCAAAAGATTCTATTTCACATAAACCTACATGGGCACTTATGAAACGTCAGAAGCTAAGTGCACAGTTCCAATTGGTTGTTTCCTATGGAGAAGAGCCGGCAAGAAACTCCACGGTTACTCGGTTATTAAGAAGAGAAGTATATAGTTCTTATTTCTGAGAATTTTGGTTAAACTGTAACTGGCGACTGTGTTAGTCCGAGGCTATTGTTACCTATAGTAACATAACATCACGCCTTGTTTCCCCGAAGGGTTGGGCCCTGTAGCAGGTACACCCACATTTCGCCAGTTATGTTTAAGTCCCATGTAATAGGGGGCGAGCCTATTGCCATCAACCGGGCACAAATCCAGACTCCGGGCTGCTACTGAGAAATTCCAGATAGAAAAACCCAATAACACTTTGCCCGACCCGGGAATCGAACCCAGGACCTCATGCTCAGCAGTAGCGCTTGCGACCACTAGACCAACGAGGCAGTTGTTACCTATAGTACTTAAGATATATTATATTCAGAAGCTGTTGTTATACCAAAAAGTAGTTGTAATAAATAAGTCAGAGAAGTATTGTTATTAGGATATATTTTCACGTAAAATCTTGTTTATGAAATTATGATAGACTAGAATAAAAAACAAAAATCGTTGATTCATGGCCGAGAATCGGCACTTTTTGAACGTCAAAAGTGACTTAAGACTAGAGATGTAAAACGGTAAAATTACTCTGGTACAAAACGGTAAAAAATGTTATTTTACAGTAAAAAACGTATTAAACTTACTCATACAGTCATACCTACTAAAACACTACAAATACGGAAGTGAGTATGTTTGTGTGTATTATGTGTATGTCACTATTTCAATATAAACAGCTTTTAATTAAATTTGCCAGAGATATAAGCAGTATTGGAACTTTAAAAAAACAGAAAACTGGGCTCGTGCAACTCATGCATACTAAAAATCCCTAAAATTTAATTCTCAAGTCAAGAATTTTAAATATGAATCACACCATGTCATGGATTATAATAATATCATCTATGTGCAGGGGCAGAGCACAGGACAGCACAAATGAAAATTTAAAACTTGACAAGTCGCCGGTAATATTACCGTAATTTATATAAATGACCGTATTTTACCAGCGTTTTCAGTAAAATTACGTAATTTTGTAATCCTACTTAAGACGCACCCAAACAAAACGCCGGCCCTAATGTTAATGATCGTAAGTACTTACGCGTTTAGGCTCAGTTAACATGCCGAGACCAAGGCTGGGAGACATACTGAATGCTGACACTATCCAGTGCGCTGGTATCTGTAAAAATATAGAGCATTTTAACAAAATTCGAATACAAAAAAAAAGTTGTAATCATATTATTTGAGATACTGGCCCGAAAGAAAATTTAAAAGCTGAAAACTTTTGCGCAGTATAAAGCGATAAGCACAGAGTATCGAATGAACCATTTTACTGCTGGATTAATAATAGTAGATTGTTTGCCGAGGGAGCAAACAACTATTTTAAAGGCGAGAATGTGCGCTCCCGAGGTGGACACTACTTTTTATCATCCTCTATGAGAAAATAAACAAGTGTAACTTATGAATAAGAATAGTACCTACGTTTATTTATTTCATTCGCAATACTTGGAAGACACACTCATTTTTTATAAAAATAAATAAAATCCGAATTTGAGTTAACAATTACGAACTAAGGCGGAATGCATTTCGCGCGCTTTACTTTATCATACAGCCTGTTACTTGTTCAAACAATGTTCATGATTGATCTCTTTGGTAATTTGAACTTTTAGTAACAATAGCCACATTCCAAATTCAAATAACTTTTAGTCCCTAGGGATTAAAAAGCTGTTTTGATTCCTGTTTACGAAGAATAAACTAGCTCTTTTTGAATAATGTGATAAAAATATACATAATGAATTCCAAAATTAAATCTTTTGCACGTCGGCTTAACTTCAAGGTGACCTGCAGATAAATAAATGAACTTGTAAGGTAGGTTTAAAGTCGAGTATTATTAACTCACATGGCTTACGTCTTACGTCTACAAGACGTACAGTAGCAAGCTTACATACCTGCGGCACGTCCACAGTGAACACGTACCGGCCGTGCGGCCCGATGTTGACGTCACGCCACAGCCACACGTTGTCGTACTGTCGCTGCACGCGGTTGAACCGGAACTTGCGGAAGTGGGTCAGCTCGAACGACTTGTTAATATCGGTTTCACCTGGATAACAATAAGCCCTCATTATTAGACGGATAGAATACTCTTTATTATTTCTTTTGAAATGAAAATGGCGGAACATCGAAATAGTATGCGAAGTGTTTGCTAGGAAATGTTAGACTAGGGCAGGGATGGCGTGCCAACAAACCATCTTGACTTAGTGACTACTGGAAAAATATTACATAAATACTTTCATAATTCACATTAATACCTTTATTATTATACAGTAATGTTAAAATTTATTTGAAATAAACAACAAATTACTTCCGACTGCTGCTGTTGCAAACTAGATGACTCAAGTACCAGAATTCTTGAAATGATGCCGTGTCCAAATCATTTGGTTACGTGCCACCAATGGCACACGAGCCTATGGTTCGCCACCCCTGGACTAGGGCCTCGTATGAACAAGGTTTTTCAAGAGCGCATCACAACGTTTCAGAAAATCAAATGAAAAATTCAAAGGAGCTGTATGGACTTTCGGCGGCTATCATGTCACGTCTCAAATACACACAATACAGTTCAATTACCTTCAGTTTTAAAGGGCTGAGTCCACTAGTAAGTTCGATAGCACAAAGTAGACTTACTGTGCGCGTTTTGAACTTGCTAGCTAGAAGATTACGCGCTTTATAATCAAAGTATGCCACTTTATATTCAAGTATTGAGTTATCATTTCATTGTGCTTTTCTGTACTGTTATTAGGGTTCCGTAGTCAACAAGGAACCCTTATAGTTTCGCCATGTCCGTCTGTCTGTCTGTCCGCAGTCTAGCTCCGAGACTGTTAGTACAAGCAAGTTGTAATTTGGCATGGATATACATATTAATCATGCCGACAAAGTGGTAAAATAAAATTATGTTTTTTTATTTTTATTATAACAACCCTACACGTAAAGTGGGGATTTTTTTTTTCTATCCCTTTTTGTGGAGTATCGTTGGAAAGGTCTTTCAAAAACATTGTGAGTGTGTTAAAACCATTTTTTAATTCAGAGATCCGTTTGCGAAATATTAAGCTTTAAAGTGCAAATTTTTGTTTAAAGTGTCCCCCCCTGCCAGCTAAATGGTTGGATAAAGATACGTGAAAAAATTCACGGCAGTAGTAACGAATTTAAAAGGAAAACTATCACAGCTGATTAGGCTTTACAAGTTAACGAGTAATAATCGACCAACTTAGATTTGCGGTTGTAAAAACATGTATGAAAGAAAATGTTTTTCAACTATAAAGTTAAGTTTGTTCTTGGGATTAATTCATCTCAACCGTAGTTGGGTTAACCTTACATTGTGTGTGGTCCGACATTCACTTGGCCGGTTTTTTTTTTTAAGTTAGCCTACCTTATCTCACGTTGAGCAAAGGCCTCCCCCAAATCCTTCCAGGCATACTTTTCTAGAGTCACCTCGATCAGGCCCTTGCAGTACTCTATTACTTTTTATGTGCACTAAATCAATAATTTACCTATCCATCTTTACAAGGGTCCTATAATAACATAACATCACGCCTTGTTACCCCGAAGGGTTGGGCAGAGGTGTCTCTGTAGCAGGTACACCTACATTTCGCCAGTTATGTTTAAGTCCTATGTAATAGGGGGCGAGCCTATTGCCAAGGGTCCTATATTCAACTATAAACTATCAAGGTCGATTATAAACTCACAGTTAGACTCATCAGTGTGGTCGGAACAGTCGTAGGAGCCGTCACATCGCTTGGATAACGGGAAGCACCCTCCCTCCAGGCACTCGCCGAAGCCCTGCGACACGTTGCACGTCGTGTAGCGCCGGGTTACCGGCACGTCGCTGAACACTATGAGCCCTGCGTACCTGTGGGATCAAAATTATTCAGTATGACACGAATGTATGTTGCCCGCGCTCTTTAGGCCGAGATTAAGGACAAGTCGAATAAAGGCAATCCTTCCTAGCCATGAATAAATAGTCTTCTGTGAACACATCCTTTTATTTCTAAAGGACAAAAATGTTTAGTTCTTCATAGTAAATAAATATTATTTATTTGTAGCCTATGTTGTCCCACTGTAGGGCGAAGGACTCTTTTTGTCCTTTCCACTCCTCTCTGTCTTGAGCTAGTGTGGACCAATCCGGTCTGTAAGCGTCATGCTCGTCCCGTCATCTCCGCTTAGGTCTGCCGCGTTGTCGCCTGTCGTTTTTCGAGACCCACATTGTGATAGTAAACATAACGTTAAATTTAAAAACACGAAGAAAATTTAAACATTTGCTGCGATAAAAAGATCACACAAAGAACTCACTCACTCATCTCTCTACTCTCTTTTCGATACTCACTCGAAGGTCCTGTTAGCATCAATGCCGAAGGTGGACGAAGGGAAGTACACGAGGTCGTCCGCGTCGCCCAGGTGCGAGCGCCACGTGTACGCGAACGTGCCGTTCGTAGACTCGTCGAAGTGAGACATCTTTGATATCACCTGTACGATGTAGGTGTATTAAGTACAAAAGTAGTTTTGGAAAAAGTAATCATAAGAGATCTAAGACTGACGATGGATTGATAAGTAAATGGGTTCCCTGCAAAAAATGCTTCGATTTCTGAAAGCATGATCAAGCCGCTTCTTACCAGAAAGTATGTTGTCAAAATGATACTGGTTTGATGGGTTGGTAGACTAGTTATTTATGACTTCCTTCAGTAATATGGTATTAGTGTCATTGCAGTCCACATAATCAGACTATAATGTTCCCACTGCTGGGACACAGGCCTCCTCTCGGTGAGAGGGAGTGGGCCGTAATCCACCACGCGGGTCCAGTGCGGGTTGGTAGATGTCACATGTCTTAGAATTTTTGGTTCTAGGACATGCCGGTTTCCTTACGATGTTTTCCTTCACCATTTTGAGAGCAGTGATGAAATAATTTACACAAAGTAAAGCGCCTGGCTGGGTTCGAACCTACGACCTACAACTTGTAAGTTACAGCTGTTACCACTGGGCCACCACTGCTGTCCAACAAATGATTATTTTGGTTTGACACTCTCAGTCAACCAGAACATGACTTGTATCCATCATGCTTGCATCATACGAGTATTGCTGTTATCACAATAGCTTTAATCGTCGAAAGTTGAATTGGTTCGTCCAAAAATTTTAGACACAGAGGCGATGGACTTCCCATCGTAGTCTCAAGTTTACTGTGGAAGAACAGGAAACTATTTTAAACAGTATATAAATATAGACCTTGGCGTAAGTGAGCTCGTTCCCGGCCTGCATGGTGTAGAAGGTGTTGTCGATGCCGGACAGGCCGACGTAGGCGCCGGGCTCGCCGTAGATGGCCACCTCCACGCGCTCGCCCGTGCGGTGCTTGCGGTTGTTTATGAACACCGTGAACTGCGATAAGCAGATTATAATATTAGTGGATGGCAACACAAAAAGTACTAAAGTTCACGAATTCAAACATAATGTTTTTTATAATTTATTTGGGTCCCATAATTGTCGATTGATGCTATAAAATTACACAATCAATTTTTTGGCATTCTTGTCTGATCGTTTTTCAGCTGAACAAGCAAATTTCTAAAATATTTGAATACAGTTATACCAGTTACAAAAATTTGTAAAATAAATGTTTCCTTTCAGTGAAATGAACTATCATCAAGATTTGAATTACTTTTCCTCCATTCAACTCTTTTATTCCACCCAATACAAAGTTACATAGAAAAACACCACGTTTCAGTGTTTCGAGAACTTTATAGTTAAATTCCGCATTCTAATCTCAATCTGTCAAAAATATCTCTAATTTACCCTGTTTACCTACATTTTAGACATTGATTGTCGTGAGATGAGATTGCGACCAGATTTTGAATGTTTTTAAATACGGGAATTGGCGAGAGATCCGTTTAATTACCCTCTTTCTTTGCGTATAGTGCGTCGGAGCTGGCACACACATACTTTTTCAATCCGTGTACTATCCGTGTATACTCACATTGTTCCTAGAGATGCCGTTGACGGGGAAGGTGAGCGAGTCAGCCAGCACGTGCGCGCGTCGCTGCGCGCTCCACACCAGCACCGTGGCCACCGGCGACATCTCCGCCGACACCGTCACCGCGAACGTGCGCACGCCCTCCTGGGGCATTACAAAACTTTATATCAGACTCATAAATCACCAGACTTATAAATAAAAAAACAGTGGCACTCCGGGAGTGCCGACAGAAGTGACAACTTGAAAAAAAATCGGCACCGCGGTAATCAACGCGTTGATGTCTTTGGGCCGAGTCACACCGGTATGGCAGCGGCGAGCAGCGGCCGGCGGCGACGCCAGCCGACAAGAAGCGCGGGGCGCGCGGCCGCGAGCGTCGAAGCGGGCGACCTCGCGACCTTTTCAAGCTTTTCAAGCGATACTGGTGTTTTAAGTATGTTGATAAAGTTTAAAATTATTTCACACTGAAAGTGCTCGCCGCATCGCTGCCATTCCAATGTGACTTGGCCCTTTTACTCCACACACCGCGGTAATCAACGCGTTGATGTCTTTTTAATGGTCAAAAGCTGGTGTCGTAACAGTGTCACGAAAGAATGGTTTAGTCTCATCTCAAAAATGCCCAATGCGCCTAAATAAATTTTCACTTAAAAAAACCGGCCAAGTGCGAGTCGGACCACACACAATGAAGGGTTACGTAGTTAGGATGAATTTTTCTCAAGAACAAACTTAACTTAGTAATTGAGAAACATGTTCTCCCATACATCGATATACGTCATGGTCAATTCTCCAACTGCAAATGTAAGTCTGTTATCACAAAAAAAAATATTTTGATTTATGATAAAACTACAAATTATAAATTTTCGGCCTTTTTCCTTTACTAGAGCTGTGAGACCTTGCCTCCTGCCAAATTTTATGATGCTAGGTCAACGGGAAGTACCCTGTAGGTTCTGATTTATTTGCGAATATCAAAATATGTCACATAAATGGACGTTTTTATTATTGCGTTGATTTAGAAGCTTGATTTTTTTAGAACTCCAAGAGAACATAGATCTACGTATTTCATATTAATTTCAACTTGATACCTACCTTCACGCGTTCCTGAGAAAATGGGTCTTGAGAGACTGACGGACGGACTACCAAGTGATCCTATAAGGGTTCCGTTTTTTCTTTTGAGGTACGGAACCCTAAAAATATAAGCGCTCCGTGTATGCCATTTGGCTACGGAACCCTTAAAATTACCCCATACAATGCAGTTTAGTAAACCAGTAAAATAGTGTTCCTTCGAGCTACACATGGACTAGATCAAGCTTTTTAGTCGCTGTGAGTGCGACACTGTGCCTGCACGGATTTTTTTTATGCAGTAATATCCCTGCGTAAACTTCTTACTTGCGACCCATGCTGCGACTGTGAGCACATATAATAACATTTTTCCTTATAAACATCTGAATTTCAAAGTAAGTAATATGAAATAAAATGTCGAGAAGTTGCTAGGTTGCGCAATTTCATAACAATCTAAAAAAGCACCTCATTACAAACACTTGTAACATAGAAAAAGATTTTGTAACAAAATTTACAAAACAAAAGATTATTATTTCACAAAACCATTAAGAAAATATGGGAGGCAGTGGCGGACTAAGCCCGTCAGAGGCCCGGGCGGCAAAGCTGAATGAGGCTCCCAGTTTAAAAAAAATGGAACGTCAACTTAAATTTACTTTTTAAATGTTACGTTCCAGGTATTTTTAAATCGGGCCGCCCCTTCCGCCCCCTGTTAGTCCGCCACTGATAGGAGGTATACAAGTTTACCTGCATGATCTCCTGTCCGCTCGTGAGAATAATTCCCTTGGACATGACGACGTAGTTGAACGATTCCATGTAAAAGTTGCTCTGCACGTGGAAGATTATGTACTCGCCCACCTGTGTGACGACGGCTTAATATTAGTGTCATTTTATAACATCGAGGCCCCGCCATGGTCTGAACAGACGAGCATAAATGGTCTTAAAGATGTGAAAACTAATAAAGAAAAGTTTTTTTTTTTTTTTGTTAGGTCTTCCCCTTCGTCGATGGCCAATAGAGTTCCTGAATTTATCAAAAGCTGTTCGTGTTACTGCTTAGTAACTTTAAACCCAGCAGACAAAAATAGGAACCCCGTAACGTCAAGTAAATGCTTCCCATGCGTTATCCTTTGCTGCCACTGATAGTTTAGGTTCAGACACACATACGTGTAGTACCGACTCCACGCTGCACTGGCCAACGTTGGCTGTGGCTCAGTCCACATAAACGAGTGGCGTTGGTGCCAACTTTGGGACCAACGTGCGGAGCCAACACTTGCATAAGGCAGCTACTCACCCTAGCGTCAGTAGTGCTGGTGGCGATGCGGATGTGTTGGTTGTTGGCGCTGTAGTGCGCGATGAAGTGCACGTCAGCAGTTGCGTGCGAGCCCACTGCGTCCACTAGCTGGGCACTCAGGCGTACGCCCGTGATGCTGTTGAGGACGTCGCGGTAATTTGGGTCGTTTTGTAGACCTGGGACAAGGATGAAGTTAATAGAAGCACGCTACCCCCGCGGCCACGAGCTACAGGGTCAAGCGACACTCGTCTTTCGGCAGCGACTGCGTAAAAAAATTAAAAATATACCGGCCAAGTGCGTGTATGAGTTTATCCAAAAACAAACTTATACGGAATATTTTGTTTTCCTATACGGAATGTATGGGAAAACATGTTTTTGCAACTGCAAATATAAGTTGGTCGATTATTACTCGTTAACTTGTAGAGCCTACTTAGCTGTGATAGTTTTCCTTTTAATTTCGTTATATAAACCCTAAAAATATTTTTTTTCATACTTTTGTTTTACCACTTTGTCGGCGTAATTAATACCCATACCAAATTACAGCTTTCTAGTACTAAGAGTCTCGGAGCTAGACCGCGGACAGACAGACAAACGGACATGAAGAAACTATAAGAATTCCTTGTTTACTACGGAACCCTAAAAAGTTCTTTAGAGGATGCCACGAGTTACCGCGATGCGCCTTGCGGAGCAACAGACGGAAACAGGTGACGCGCGCGTTTGTCGCTTGACGCAAGTCGTATCGCTCGAGGCAGTGAACGAGGGCCACAGAGACTCCTCACAGCTCACATGTATGCAAAGGGTGTGTAGCTTTAAGCGCTTTATCTCGCGATTTTCTTTCGTTTTTCCTCTACCACCTTTTGTTGGTCTTCATAATACTCACGCAACAACTTGTAGAGGTCTAGCTTGAGATGCCACACGGCGTCGCTGCCCGGTACCAGCGCAGGCTGTTGAGGATCCACGCCACTTCCTCTGCCTTCCACCTGAACGTGAACCTGTAGTGATACTCCTCGGGCTTGCCAGCTTGGTAGAGGAGACCCGTCGTGGTAGGATACTACCATCTAGAAGAACAGTGTTATTAGTAATTGTGTTTTATGCAATAGAAAGATAAATAATACTTCGTGTAAAAGCGAAACTCGCTTTGAACGCGTTAAAAAAATTGTCGTATGATACGCCCTTTCGCTTTAATATTTTGTTTTTAATGCCTATGCATCAGTAGACTCCAAATTGGTTTTGGTTCAATTCTAGCAGGTTCACTGTCCCATATGCAGACACAATAGTTAAAACAATTGAACAGACCACATATGGTTCACTGGACTGTGAACCGGCTAGATATCGACAATGTCTGAATTTAAAAAGATCAATCGAACTATCTTGTCTCGTTAATTTAATTTATAGTACTAACTGTCATTTTTAACAATCAAATGCTATGTTAAACTAAACTTAACATTTTATACTTTGCTCGGCCAAAAATAAAGAACAAACAAAAAATTGGAAATCCAGACTACACAAGACGATTTTATTACAAAAAACCCAGAAACACATCTTAAAAATCTACTCACATAAACATCAAACGGCATCGAAGGCTTGAAGACCTGCGGCGTGCCACCCAGGAAGGTGACTTGTAACGACGAGTTGAAGATTCTCGCGATGCTGTAGCCCTCGATGACTTCGTCCAAGAACGGGTCGCCCACTGAGGCTGTGATGATGACTTCTACGCCGTCTAGGGTCGGGACCAGCTGGGCTAGCTCCGACATCGGGTATTTGAAGTCGTATGTGCCGTTGAACTGCGAATTTTTTGAGTTGGTTGTACTTATGTTGGTACTATGTTAGATATAGGTGAAGTGATACAGAAGAGGTGAAAGTACACATATATAATTTGAAGAACTTTTTGTATGGGAGCAACTGAATAGAATAGATTTTTTTTATTTGCGTATAATGTAAGTATACAGGAGAGCTGTTACAAAATAATGTTTTGTTTCAGGGACTTTTTACCACTTAGGATGCAATAATTTATACTTAATTATCTTAAAAGAACGGAGAATGTTCTTAAGACTCTCGTACAGCTCAAACAGCTAAAGATAGAAACTTGAATTTTAAACGTTAGTTGTTTTTTAAAACAAACGGTGTGTACTAACAACGAAATCATTATTAAGAAAAACAAAAATCCTTGTAACCAATACAATATCTGTGACTAATTTTACAGTTTTAGAAAGCCGAAAAGACTATTTCGTGAAACATTGTCATTAGTATCAAAGCCAAAAGTCAAAATTCATAGTTATGAGAAATTGGTAATTTTATTTGGCATCATAACAGTTCTCGCATCTAAAGAAAATTAAATTCAGTTAGAGGACGAAGAGCACCCATATTCTCCACAAGAATAGGCCTGTGTCCAAAAATATTTTTTGTCCTTCTTGTAGATTATTAAAAAATATTGAACACGTATTTTTTTCTTTTTTGAAGTAATCAAAAGATTTGATGTATTGTGTTAAATTGTGGCATGACGTCACGCCTTGCTAAATTTAATACTGAGTTGTGACGTAGCGAGCCCCCACTCCCCTGTTTTCTAAGTTATTTTTGATTAACATGATAAAGCAAAAAATACGTGTCTAATATTTTTTACTATCTGAAAGACGGACTAGTTTTTTTTTTTTACCTAGGCAACTACCGTATTCTGCTAGAAAACAAGTACAAAAAATTACTCACATATCTCAGGTAAGGCAGTTGATCGTAGTACGGGTTGTTGTAATAATTGTTGTACGTCGACGTTGTCGTGTAAGTGTTGTAGTTGGGATTGTTGTTGTTATTATTGTTGTTGTTGTTATGGTCGATAGCGTATTGAGTCGGGTCCTGTTTCAGCATCCAGAATGGGTACTTTTCATCCTGGTGGAAAAATAGATTTATTGTCAGTTAGAAAAGAGAATATCACATGGTATTTATGTGTATAGTAACTCCGCAATACTTGGGTAAGCTGTAATTCAGTAATGTTTCATAACCAGTAAACATCACAGTAGTATTTTTTTAATATGAAACTCGCTAGGGTCACCTAATCTCTACATAGCTACACTAAAAATAAATAAAGTTATGTTCACATTTTTTTATAAGAATACTAGTATTAACTGTCATGTGTATTGACAATGACAATCATGCAAGTATATGTTATTTAAAGAATTAACATATTTTAATACCATTGAATGAATGAATGAATGAATGATATGAATGATATATTTATTTGCAAGAATATAGGTACATATGTTCTTAAGTTCTATGGGTTTCACTATATTCGGCATTTCATCCGTGCAAATATTTAGATTTACATCTTGGTTATACTTATAGCATGCAGTAGGTACACATTTAATAATTAGCAATAAAATAAAAATACTAATAATAATTTCATAATTTAAATCTAGATTACAATGCCCGTATTACCGAACCTCACTCAAGACTCAGAGGCAGTGGTGGCCCAGTGGTAATGGCCGCGACTTACGAGTTGTAGGTCGTAGGTTCGAACCCAGACAGGCGCTTTACTTTATGTAAATTATTTCATCACCACTGCTCTCAAAATGGTGAAGGAAAAACATCGTGAGGAAACCGGCATGTCCTAGAACTGAAAAATTCGAAGACATGTGACATCTACCAACCCGCACTGGGCCCACGTGGTGGATTACGGCCCACTCCTTCTCACATAGAGGAGGACTGTGTCCAGCAGTGGGAACATTATAGGCTGATGATGACTCAAGACTCAAGCAGTACTTAAAACTCGTTTAAAGCCTTTTGATTGGTTGAAACTAGTTTTAAGTAATGCTTGAGTTTTGAGTGAGGTTCTGTAATACGGGCCTTAGAATACTAACATCATCTCATCATCTGCCTAGCCTTTTACCAACTATGTTGGGGTCGGCTTCCAGTCTAACCGGATGCAGCTGAATACCAGTATTTTACATGGAGCATCTGCCTATCTGACCTCCATAACCCAGTTACTACTGGGTAATACGATACCCCTTGGTAAGAATACCAACAAGGTTTAATAAATTAGTAAAATAGAGTGATGAAGTAAATAGGTTTTTTTAGAAACGACGCGTTTAATTTTTTAGATGTCTAGAAACACAACATATGCAAAGCTGGCGTCGCAAGGGGTTACTTCCTTAAGAGTTTCGCAGTCAATATTTGTTGTTATTTTAGAACTACAAACCTGCCAAGTATAACCCTAAACCTGCATATTTCTATAAAGCTGTACACAGTATTTTATACTTACAAAATTAAACATTCTGGTGACCACCTTCTGCGGGTCATACCACCAATCTGGCTGCTCCAATTGGTTCGGCTGACCAGGAATGTACCGATTCTCCTTACTAACCACCCTCCCGAATTCATCGACCATTGTTTGTCCGTAGTTGTCGTATTGTTGTTGCTGATAGTTGCCGTCGTATTGTTGCTGGTAGTTGCTGTCGTTGTTGTTGTTATAATTGTTGTTATAGTTATTGTTGTACCCGGGATTGTATGGATAGTTTTGACGGACTGTGGGAAAAAAGTTATGTTTAATGAATTTTTTTTCTACACTATTTTTTTTTATATACCCAGAGCAATATCAGAACCGTGCGAGATTCAAACATGCTATCCGTAATACTGTACCTAGTATATGTGTCATGACGATTTTTGTATCACTGAAAGACTGCCTTGAGAGGAAATAACAAAATCGCAGATGAAAGAAAATGGTTCTCTGATACAAGTGAACAGCTTCTTTTTTCATTTAGAAGCATCGAATTTTTGAACCGGTCTGTTGTCACGATACAGTGGGAACCGTGCCTACCGCATATAAAAAAATAAAAAAATTGTTTGTCTGTAAAGTCGGTTTACGGACGATAATTATACGTGATAACGTCACAAGCCGAACGCTTAGGCCGATCGTGCCTCTCTATCGCTTGTTCCGCGCTCTCGCTTGCACGTTCGGCTCAGGCGGAACGTGACACTTTTTCGTGCGTGCAGCCGGCGTTTATCGATTTATAAGACGAAATCACGCCAAAAAAAAATAGTTTAGTTTTCGTATTGCATAAATTCGAATTACATCCCAATTGAAAATGTTTGAAATTTTCACGTCTAGTGCGCAAACAGTACTACGGTTACTTCAAACCGAAATTTCTCGGATCCGAATCGAATGCAATACGCAAATACTCTTAAAACGGAAAAACTTATGAATTTATTTTTATTGACAACTTACTTCTGGTATACTGATTCCCTCCATACCCAGTAGGTACTCCAAACTGTCCTCTGTTATTGAACTGTCCCTGCATGTAATACCTCGGTCGGTACTGCGGTATCGGCCTGATGGTTGCCTTCAGGGTAAGATTGCCCCGGACAGGCGCCCCTGATGTGTAGTTCGCCATTATGCGGCCGTGGATAAACGGTTCAGTGTTGAAGAAGAACGCGGGCATTGTTACGTTAACCTGGGTGAGGAGATGGTTAAACTATAGATTTGCTTTAAATTTTGATGTTCGTGGAGAAGTAATGCTGTCCTTCTTCTAGAGGTAATTCTCAAAAAAAAAGTTACTGGGTAATACGATACCCCTGATATGTTTGTAAAACTTTCGGGCTTGTGATGACCCGTAACGACTGTCAAAGATCTTTCCATTTAATACTAAATTTTTGGTAGTGAACCAATTTTGGACCTGCAGTAAAGTGTTATTTACGTCGTCAAAATTTGTAGGACGTCTATCTACCTTAAAAATTAAGGAAGTATCGTCAGCAAAAAACACTATTTGTGGTTGATTTTTTAATAAATGGAGTAAATCATTAATACACTAAAAAGAGGAATGGACCCAATATCGAGTCTTGTGGCACACCTATTTGTACTTTTAAACCTAGTGAATTGATACCGTTTATTTGAACTATTATTATTTTTTATTTATTTTATTTATTTATTTCATTAACAATTTTTACATTGTATCGAAATGTAGCTATTTATAAACTAACACAACATGAAGACATTTAAATTAAAAAGTACATAATAATATATTCAAAATTGCAAATCCATGGTTCTGCAATTTTAACAATAATAAAATTCAATATTTAGGTACATTAACACCACGAAAACGTCAAGAAAGAAAAAAAAAAAAAATATACAATAACATTTCATTAAATTTGGGTACAATAACACCGATATAAAATGTCAAAAAATTCTATATAATGTCAAAAAATTCTATATAATGTCAAATAATAATACTAATAAAAAATAAGATTTGCAGTCATGATAGTTCCCCAGACACAGTCCCTACACATCACTGAGAAACTCATCAAGTGTATAATAGCACTTTTCCATCAGAAATGACTTTAGTTGGTTCTTAAACTGATTTACATTATAAATGGACTTTAATTGTACAGGCAGTTTATTATAAAGTTTAATTGACTGATAGCTTGCAGAATGACTAACTACTTTCAAATGCGGTTGTATTTTATATTGTAAGTCCTTACGCCTTGTAGCTTCCCGTTTATTTCTTTCCTCAAGTGTTTCAAAATTATGTAGTTTTTTTATGAGGTCTGTGAGTAGAACTAAAATATACAAGCAAGGGACCGTTAATATCTGCAATTCTTTAAAGTACTCCTTACACGATACCCATTGTGGAATTCTTACCATGGTTCTTATAGCCCTTTTTTGTATAACAAAAGCGGTACTCACATTGTAGGCGTAACTACCTCCCCATAGAGTAATACTGTACCTAAGCTTTGACTCAACAAGCGAGTAATATACAATTTTTAATTGTTTAATAGAAATCTCATCTCGAAGGCTTCGAAGGGCATAGCAAGCTGAACTAATTGAATTTTCTATGGTTGTCAGTTCTTTTTTCCAGTTTAGGCTTTCGTCAATATAAATACCTAAAAATTTCACACTGTCTACTAATATTATTTTATTATTATTTAAAGTTATGTCAATTGAATCTTTGTTGCTGCTAACTTGCTGTTGTCTATCATGTCTGGCTTTCAGTCTAACCAGATGCACCTGAATACCAGTAATTTACATGGAGCGACTGCCTATCTGACCTCCACATCCCAATTACTGGGTAATACGATACCCCTTGGTAAGACTGTTTGTAAAAATTTCGGGTTTCTGACGACCCGTAACGACTGTCAAAGATCCACGAATGGTAGTCGAGACCAACGGCTTAACGTGCTTTCCGAGGCACGGAGGGGTCTTGGTATGTAAATATGGTCACCCATAGCTTAACCTGATCGATCGACCCGTGCGGCTGTTATTTATTAGTCACAAGCCCTTCAGCTTTGAAAAAAGATATCTAACACAAAAGAAGGCGTTAATTACGCCCACATACGATCAAATATGGAATTATCAAAACATTCTGATAACTCATTCACTCACTCACTCACTCATTCTGATAATGAATTGTCAAAACGGTACATACCTCATATCGTGTCTGATAGTACTCCTCAACGAGGAATTGCGACTCCTCGATCTGTCCCAGTGCCTCCACGCGGATGGACCACTCACCATACAGCGGCTGGTCCGACATCTGGTACTGCAGACTTACTGTGCCGAAGTTACTCTGAATAGAATAGAATACTCTTTATTATGTACACTATACGAATCTCACATGGAGCAATTTTTTTATCACGGCGAATTTTTTCCACGCACTGGATTTTCAACGCTCTGCTTAGCGCCGAGAGTTGAAAATCCAACAGTGTGTTTTCTTGACGCGCTGGGATGCACTCTGTTGGATTCTCAATTCTGGGCTCAATACCGAGAGATGAAAATTGAGTGCGCGAAAAAAAAGCAGCTATTACAGATATAAATGTAGGAATTTTACACAAGGTGACACAATGGGCGGTCTTATCGCTAAAAGCGATCTTCTGTATAGACATAGATAGGATGGTATTCATACCGGAAGGCGATGATGTTACTTTAATGTTGTAATTTTAAGAGGGTGAGCCTGGAGATCTGTCATACAGGTCTCGAACCCAGTATAGACTTCAGCTCTCATAAAGGTTTGAATCTGCCTGTAACCTATACACCCTGTACCCTGTACTTACAGTAAAAATGGGAATGGTGGTGCCCTTAACACATCATAACATCACGCCAGTAATTCTCGAAAGGTACTGCAGAGGTTTACCTATTGTCCACATTTCACCAGTTATGTTTTCAAGTCCCATGTAACAAGCGGCGAGAGTATTACCGCCCTTACTCCTAAGAATTAAGAGTGCTGTTAAAGTCAAACTGCTTCCATGAACGTACGGTTATCTGTACATCGTATGAATACCCAGAAAATAACAAAAAAAAAAATGGTTGTCTGTAAAGTCGGTTTACAGACGATAATTTTACGTGATAACGTCACAAGCCGAACGCTTAGGCCGACCGTGCCTCTCTTTCGTTTGTTCCGCGCTCTCGCTTGCACGCTCGGCTCAGGCGGAATGTGACACTTTATCGTGCGTGCAGCCGGCGTTCATCGATTTATAAGACGTTATCACGTCAAAAAAACGGTTTTAGTCATTTGGGATCTGTCTGTATACCCCGCGCCTTCCTTCACTTCGACATGAAGAATCAATGAGGAATTTGATTGTATAAAGAACTCGTGGTCTTTCGCTTGTTCTTCAAAGTAGCAACACTTACAAAAGTTTTCATACGAATCCCAAAAAAAAAAAAAATAACATGCAAATTAAGTTTGATATTGAATCCAGTGTCAAGATCCAACACGTATGCTCAAAGTTCAAACTACGTAATTAAACAATGCACTCATAATAATAATTATGTATACAGTTAGAATAACACCTAGTAAACGTGTGAACTCCCGACCCTGTGAAGTTAACAGTTTATACTAGAGTTACGTTTAGAATTTAGTTAAGACTAATCAACCAACTCCTGAGTTGGTATTTCTATTTTCTTAACGTCCATCGGTAAACTTCGTGTTTCGTCAGTTGTCGGATTTCTATCAGTTGCCCTTTGCACTTGGTGCAGACCGGATGCTCTCAATCGACTTGGAAGTATATAGAGTTGTTAATACTCTTTTAACTTAATGTAATTTGTTTAAAAAATGGGAGGAAAGCTGCTAAAGTCGCAGACACGACAGATAGGAAAATAGTTTTACAGCTCTATATAGTTCACACAGAAATCAAAACAAAACAATAATAAAGTACTTAGTTCTGAATTCAAATGATTATACACGATATCTAATAATTGATGGACATGGAAATTACCATTCGTTTGTATTCGGAAATCCGATGATACCCGAGGGACATTAAGAAAATATAAATACTGTACTAGCTTCTGCCCGCGACTTCACCCCCGTGAAATATCGGCCCCGGCCACCGCGTCGCTGCGTATCACCCGCCCGCGCAACGTTTTTCTTTTTGCTCGGCTCCTAAGGCTCGTAGCGTGAAATATATAACCTTCCTCAAAAATTGGGCTATCAAATGCAAGAAGAATTTATGAAATCCGACTGGTAGTTCCAGAGATTAGCGCGTTCAAACAAATACTAACAAACTAATTGGTAATATATTTACTATATCAGTATAGATCAGGGATAACCAATTAGTTTTATTAGAGGTCCGTTTGAAAAAAAAGACTGTCGCGGTCCGTTTGGTAGACGATTTCTAGCAACCAAGTAATTAACAAATATTACCTATGTTATTAACAAAAATAACAAAGTAATTCATTTTTAACCGACTTTCAAAAAGGAGGAGGTTATATGTTCGTCGCGTATGTTTGTTTTTTTTTTTTATGTATGTCCACCGATTTCTCCGCCAATTGTGGACCGATTTTGAAAATTCTTTTTTTGTTTGAAAGGGTGTGCTCTGGAATTGGTCCCATATAATTTTTATTAACTTTGCTTGGATAGTTTTTGAGTTAGCTACAAAATACGTTTTTTTTTTTTCCACTTAGTATGTAGATGATATGATAAGTTTCTGTCACTGGTAGCAGGTAGTGGTATTCGAATGTGTGTGGGGTAGGTACCACAACTAAAAAGTGAAAAATAAAAACTTTTTACAAAAAAAAACAACCGACCTCCAAAAAAAACACTACAAAGTGAAAAATAACTTTAATTTCGGAAGTCGGTGGCAAAAAACGAAAATACAAAACCCAAGACACCGACTTCCGAAATTAAAGTTATTTTTCACTTTGTAATGTTTTTTTTTGGAGGTCGGTTGTTTTTTTTTGTAAAAAGTTTTTTTGTGATTATTTTCATTTCTTTTTTATTTTGAACTATCTGTCTGAAGTCCTGAAGTAAAGTTGGTGCAAGCTAAAATTCATTAAAAAAAAAAATACATTAAGTTTTAGTTATTTTTACTGTTTATGTAAGATCCGCAAAAAAAGATCGGCGGTTTTGCATTTGGTGACTCCAGTACCCTAATTGCGTAACTTATTTTCGTAAACAATTTCGCGAAATTTGTTCATTTTGACATTTCAACAACATTCATTGCGTTATTTACGTTGTTGAACAGATTTTTTTTTTTCCAACTTATGAAGCAATGGATTAGAAATCTGTTTCAAATCTAAACCAACTGTGATTGTGTTGTATTACGCAATTAGGGTACTGGTATAGATTTTTAGGCCAAAACATAGAAATCGTTTCATTTTATAATTGACTAAGTAGGGTCATTACGGATTGGAGATCAATATTGTTACGTAATATACATAGAGATAGAGACTGTTGATCGTTCTGAGGTTTGTAGCGTTGTGTGAGGTCTCAACCGTAATTAATCACAATTAGTAAGTTACTAACCACACATCACTAGAAACGTGGCACAACACTAATTTCCTAAGGACGCTCTGCCATTTCGACTTCCGCTGGCTTACATAAAGGAAGGTATTCCTTGATTATTAGGATTACTTGTGCCCCGACCTAGGGTGAGTTCCACATTACTTTGGTATTTATACTAGACCCTCTGCACCGGATAACCTATATTGATTTCATCACCTATGTAGTTTCTGATTTCTCGTGTGTCAATGTCAGACACGCGGCTGGGGTTATCCGGTGCACAGGAGATGGTAATATGTATGTATTGCTACTGCATCAAGGCTGTGTAGGGCCTCACTGTGTGTTACAAGCGATCAGCGAGCCATCTGCTAATATCATTATTGCATTGTTTTATACTCGCGTGTTCGCCATACTTAACCTCATTTCACATCTGTACATGTGCCATGCTATGTCTGCAAACTATGCCTGTAAGCCGCTGCGATGTATTGAGCTTCACCTACCATGCTTCCCACACCGTTCCTTGGCTTAGAAAGGGGAAGAAGCTAGCACATCGCATGCGGCTTGCTGATATTTGCACCGCATCTAACATGCGCTCCCTATGGCGCTTCCAGGGCTCTTTGTACGGGTTGAAGACACCTCTTACCCAATTCTGCACGTTGCTCGCATGCGTGGCTAACTGCACGCTACTGAGGTCCGACGTCCGGCCTGCCTGCCTGCAGCCTACCGCTGGGAGCCTGAGCTGTCAGGCGACCTCCACGGCTACTGACTACGTGCTACCACGTGCCAGGGCCGTCCGGCCTGCTACGGAGCCTGTGCTGACCAGGCGCCCGAATCTACCACGTGCTAACAAGGACGGTACCCTTCCCCTTTTACTGTGTTAGTGCTCAGAACAAATCAGTGTGACCTTACCGCGACCTAGCCGTGTACATTCTAGTGTTAAAAATATATGTATAAACTTGTCTAGCTGTTTTACTAACTACTACCTAAACCGTTAACGGCCTGCGCAGCCTACCCTGCGCAGCCCTAGCCGTTACAGGTTACGTTGAAGTTTTCAAGCTGTTTATCACTATGTTAGTAGGCTTAAAGTCATAAGTTATCTTGTATCATTTGACTACAGTTTGCGTGAACAATGGTCTTGAAGAGACCCGACACTAACTGGCCTATCCGATCGAGTGGCAGGGTGGCACAATAGGACATTGTTCACTCATTGTGATTCTATCAGCCTTGTTATGACGTGTGAAAGATGGACTGACTGCAAAATAGTACGGTTATGATTTATGAATTTAATTTAATTTTAATTTCCATTTTTACCCCACTGTCAAGAAGGGCTGTTTTGTCCATGTGTGATTATCATGAGCATTTAGTTTGTTGCTTTTCAAACTTGCACTTATTATATTGAAATTTTTAATGCGTCGTGCAGACCGACGCGACGCGATGCGACTCTAACAAAACAATTTCTAAGAAAAAATCACGGTAGAACAATTACCGGTGTCGCGCTAGTCTGCAAGAGCCCAAAAGGCTGCCATTACTGTAAGGCCTAAAATAACAAAATATAATACCGCTTACCTTTTTAAAAATTAAATTTTTGCGTCAATAGTTTTGCCCACATTTTACATATAAGTTTCCCGGGATTCTTTTGCATAACTTTTCCCTGTGAAAATATCAGCCTTCACCATTGATGGTCATAGCCATCTACTGCAAACCTCTACCAACATTTATTCTCACAGTACCACAAAGTTTATAGCTACATTACCTGTCTAGAGAGCCACCTCTTCATGATGCGTCGGTTGGGATCCAAGATGAACACGTCGATAGCTCGCCCGAACGCCTTCAGCTCCGTGTTGATCGGTATCACGCGGAAACGAACTGGAATATAGGGCTTTGTTGCAGTCTTTGTAATTAATGAAAAACCGGCCAATTGCGTGTCGGACTACGCACAATGAAGAGTTGCGTAGTTGGGATGAATTTATCCCAAGAACAAAAATAACTTTTTTACAAATGAAAATTATTCTGATTATGATTCGTGTGTTACGCAATTAGGGTATAGGGGATATAACCTTATCAAATCTGATCACTAAGCCAAAGTTCGCACGGACGTAAAAATATCGCGCCGGGACTTTTACAACAGTATATTTTTTCGACGCACTGGGATGCACTCTGTTGAATTCTCAACGCTCGCCTCAACACCGAGAGTCGAAAATCCAGTGCTCGTTAAAATCCCGCCGTGATATTTTTACGTCTGTGCGAACGTGGGTTAATTATATTCATCACACATCACCCAGCCTATAAATGTTCCCACTGCTGGGACACAGGCCTCCTCTCTGTGAGAGGGAGTGGGCCGTAATCCACAACGCGGGCCCAGTGCGGGTTGGTAGATTACACATGTCTTAAAATTTTCGGTTCTAGGACATGCCGATTTCCTCACGATGTTTTCCTTCACCGTTTTGAGAGCAGTGGTGATGAAATAATTAACACAAAGTAAAGCGCCTGTCTGGGTTCGAACCTACGACGTACGAATCGTAAGTCGCGGCCATTACCACTGGGCCACCACTGCTTAATTATATTGATGATGGGGAAATAGGTAGTACTTTCCCAGATCAAATGTTTTACATGGATTTCTATTATCAGATTTTTCTCATAAACTACTCGAAAACACTAGGACTTGAAGACATAAGCCTGTCATACCAATACATCCGAGTTCTTACCAGTTTGTCCCTGCATGTAGACAGGTTTGTCCATCTGTATAAAGATGGTCATAAATCGCCTGGAGAAGGACAGTTGTGACTCGTTGACGAAGGCGCGCCCTCCGAACGGCGTGTCCAGATATAGGCCTTCCACGCGGAGCTTGTAATCACCCGGCACTGTTGTTGGGGGCACCTATAAGACATAAGTTAGTTAGCAACCATGATCTGTTTCAAAATTATCTGATGAAAGTGTTAACAAATCCTCTTCAGGTTAAATTCTTATGCAATCAATTAATTATTTATTAATTTCAACTAAACATCTTTAATTGGTTGAGAAGAAAACGGTCTAGGTAGAAAGACTTGTGGATAAACTGATTTAAAATTATGTATCAGGTTTTTTAATGTTAATTTAATAATTTATTTTGACAGGTTACCCTCATATTTAATATTTCAGGAACTCCCTCTTTCACTCTCTGGTTAACATCGGTAATTTCCACTCCATTGCAAGAGATGGAGGCCCTAATAGTCATCTGCATGCGGGCTTGAAGAATGTTTGCCGATATCTTGTAGATCTGGCCTGGTCTCACCATTCTAGATGCCACTATGAAGTATGTTCTGTAAAATTAAAGCTTAATTGTAATTGTGTTTGTAAGTCTAGAAAATTATGTTTGTTAAATTGTTCATTTAAGTCAGACTCATAGCAGGACTTGACTGTCTATTCAAGAGATGTAACATTAAGCCGACGTTCGAACGGACGTAATAAAATCGCGGCGAGATTTTATCGCACACTGGATTTACAACTCTCGGTGTCGAGCCGAGCGTTGAGAATCCAACGCGCTAGGACACACTTTTGTCCCAATGCGTTGAAAAAACACACTGTTGGATTTTAAGTTTTCGGCGCTAAGCAGAGCGTTGAAAATCAAGTGCACGAAAAAAAATCGCCGCGATTTTATTACGTCTGTGCGAACGTGGGCTAACTTATGTTTGTTAAATTCAAGACATGTAAGATTTGAACTTATGGAAAGGCTTAAAAGGTATGGAAAAACCCAAATTAAGAATATAATTTATAGCCCAAGAGATTTCACTGATTGCAGTTAATAAGGGTTATGTATTAAAGAGCAAATACTTTTACACACCAGTGAATTACAAATATTATTTTGCCTAAAATAGAAAAGAAACTTACGCCTCATTAATTATGACACTCTCATGTTCTAAAGGAGCACCTTTGTACGAAGTGCTGTATGTTCTGCTGCTATCCCAGGCAGGTCTTGGAGTATTTTCAGGAGTGTACTGGTTCAGATTGTAGTTCACATCTTGATTCCGGTTCTCAAATTGATTGAACCTCTGTTCTGGGTTACGATTTGTATCATATTGGCTACGATTTGGATCATACTGATTCCGATTTGGGTCATACTGACTCCGATTTGGGTCATTTGGACGATTGGGATCATATTGTTGTGTTGGATTGTTCTGGTTACGATTCTGGTACTTTCTGTTTGGATCATATGGGTTGTCATACTTTGGGTCTGAGTTGAGGTAATCGTTTGTGGGGTTTGTTTGTTGAACATCTGGATTGTATGTTGGTGACGCATAATCTTGTGATGTGCATAGTTGTAATACTGTTGTTGATAGTATGTATGTTAATATTAAGAGATTCATAATTCAGTCTTTGATTTTAGCTGCCTGTAACAAAAATGACGATTGTAAAGTCATCAGAAGTTTTCAAAACAATTTTAAAGAAATAAAATATTATAAGTTGAATAACAGCTACATTATAGTGTTCAATCATTTCAACAGGTTTCTTGCAGAAAGTACACAGTATTTTCCTAATCCTATTGCAGTCCATAATTAGGAAAGTAGTGTACAGGCTACATTTTACTTATATTGAGTTACTACAGCACGAAAGTAAACAATACTTGTTCAATTTTATCACAATAAAGGGTCATGCATGATAGGTAATTACTATTCCAGCTTTAGTATTTAGTCAAATCTGCTGGCTTATGTTAGCAATATACATACAAGGCTTATGGAAACCAATTAAAAGAAAAATATTGAAAAGCTTCTTCAAAATGTAAAGTAAATTAGAGCGTATTGGCAGTTGTTGAAGTTAGTTTATATTCAAGATTCGAATTAGCAACAATCGTTAGGCAACATAAACACCGACTATTGTCAGTTAAAAGTTCAGTTAATTACATAACACCGGTCACTTAAACAAAATTATAGTTCAATAAGTAAAGATAGAACGAGTTTAATACTCGATTAACCTTAATTTTAATTTAATAATAAAGTTAACAATTCTCTTAACCTGAAGTTAACGCCCATGGATACTCTCCGCTTTTATATTATAAGCAAAAAACACAACCACATTTGCACTAAAACTTCACTTTACTACCTTTAAACACGCAAACTCACTTAATTTGAAAGAAATTCATTTAAAATAAGTTTAATTCAAATAAATAAACAAGAACGTTAGCAACGTCCCATTACTCACTTCATTCAAGAAAATGCGATTGTCGCGCAGCCGCACTTCACCACGCCCGGCTAGTGCGAAAACCGGTATGTTCCGTTAACGTTTTGACGTTATCGTAAATTCGACTTTTTTACATTCAAATTGAAATAAAATGTTAAATGCGCTTCTAGGAATGCATTAGTCTAATTATAAAAAAATATTTTTAAATGTTTATTCCAATGGTTTATTCAGATTTCTTGTGAATTTATCGCATTGGTTGTTTTTTTTTCTTGTCTGTGGTAAAATTATATGCTTCTGTGTAGAAAAGGCGTTAAAGTATAAAAATGTCCATAAAGGTTTGATATACGCAGAGCAAGTAGGTACGCGTACTTATGGCTCGGCGACTTTTCTCGCCCGTGTGTCCTACTAAGTACGCGTACTTTAAAACCACTGAGTAAGTTCGTCGGCGATTCAACAGGTTTGAAATTTTACCCGTAGCCCGCCTTGGTTTGTAGTTTCGTAGGTCTGTCATCGCCGCGAGTCGCGAGCCGCCATTTTCTTTCGACATTTGTGTATTGTTTGATTCAGAAAATTCAACAACATCGCGATACAGTGTGAGCAAGCTTCACGTGTGTCACCGACGACCGGCGCGGGCGAGCCAAGTAAGTCCGCGAACTTAAAAACCATATACTTTAAGTTCGCACGTCTATCACCCACTTTAGATACTTCCTCAACTTTCAGATTCTTTGGTTTGCAGTACCTACTATTATGCCAGGTAGTCACAGCAGGTGGTGAAATAAGAACTTTTAGCTGCATTTACCTACCGACTGTATAGTTGTCTTTGTAATCATTAACGCCAACACCATCACCAGGACCGCAGGACCGCGGCTTCTCCGTGCTGTAAGTACCTAACGTATGCATAATATATCCAAGGTATATAAGGTGTCCATCATAATAATTATCCAGTAGGTATCTACATCCTTAAATTTTGTCTATTATGGGTACCTAGTTTACAATGGAGCCGATTCCCTTGTTCACAAACTAAACTAAATTTAAGTTCAGTGCATCTTTTTCTTTCTATTTCATTAAGAAAAGGACAGAAGATAAATTTTAGTTTAGTCCTGTCAAATTAATCAGCGCTTGACGTAAATTGACGTAATTTTAGTCGGCAAGTTTTTAATCACGTCTAAACTTGTATGGAGAGTGACAGGCGATGATTAATTTGACAGGACTAAACTAAAATTTATCTTCTGTCCTTTTCTTAATGAAATAGAAAGAAAAAGATGCACTGAACTTAAATTTAGTTTAGTTTGTGAACAAGGGAATCGGCACCAATGTCAGTCCTCTTTATGATTCGTTTTTAGGTGCTTTGAACTAAGTTACCTACTTACTTTTATTCGGTCTAGCTATTTTCTCTTTAAAGCTTTTCCAAATAGCGTGGGTACGGTGCTTAAGAGGTTCACATTTTAACATCCTGTCTTAAAAGCACGATGTACGCACACTTCCCATAAACCACTAATAATTTTATGAGCGAATTAGGTAATAAGCTTTCTGGCATGTTTGTGGGCTTTATCTACTAAATTAGTGTTAAAGTATTTTCGTGGAGCCCCCACAGAGGTTTTGTGGAACTAGGTACTTAATTTTAGATTTGGCGGCATTTGCTTAATCACGTGTCTATGCAGGATAATAATATAATAGAACCACAACTAGGCGCTATAATTTTTATATTAGTTCTTGAGTAAGCGATAAAAATAATGAATTTCGTCAAAACTTGTCCACTGCAATCCAGATTGTTTTCAATATTGTGTGAAGATTATGGTAGCAAACATAAAATACTACTGCTCCATACAGAAGTGTGATGGTTATCTCGGAGTAAATCTTTAACAAGGCTATTAATTTGAAGTTACAACTGTGCGCAACCGGATTCTCAACTCAACCTGTGCAGCTATAAAACAAAATACCGCAATAGTGTTTTTTTTTTTGGGTGGGATGTTATCAAATATCTTCTCCCGTTCTGGGCGGAGCGGGAGGGCGTGTCAGACTCTTATTGACTAAAACCCACGCGTGTTCCTTCGGTTGACATGTTGCCGGGAGCCCTGATCTCCCTTTCGGATTTCTTCGCAGTCCCGGCAGGCATCGGCGCAATAGAGTGGATGCCGAACCTGACATGCGACTTTAACTCTCTTCAAACAAGTCAGGCTTGTATCATCAAACAGTTGATGAAAAGTAAAAATCTATTTCATATCCCCATTAGATGATGATTAGAAGAATAGGTAGGTTCACAACACCACGTCTTGATTATTCGCTGTAGGTACTAAATTATCTCGATCGATCTTTTATTCATTTAGATTTCATCACTACTTCCATTGCATTTTCTACCAAATCCCAACGCCATCGTAGCTAGCAACTCCACGCTAATGCGGTGTAAAATTGTAAATTACGTTCATGTTGGCCTACATCCACATCATTAATTTTATGTCCACAATCCGGATTTCTATATACGTACTTGCTTATTATGCTGTAATGCTAAACACAACTACGTAAGAGTTTATCCAGAAACCTAATTATGTGAAACCACTACTGTGTAGTGGCTTAAACAGTTTTAAGGCTGTCATTTTTCGCGGTATACAATCGGTAAATAACTTCATTCTTCGTTCGACCCCCTGGTGGCATCTATGATGTATACTTAGTAGTAGAGTTAGCAGTTGTTGTCTACGTCTCAAATTTTACCAACCATGTTATAGGAGGGTTCGAGTCTGTTGTCACTAACCGGGTCCAAATGTAGGAGTCCGAGCTGCTACTGAGAAATTACTACTGGATAAACCCAAATTCCATTTTAAATACCACTGGGGACCGAAACCAGGATCGGCAGGAAGTATCCCCTTGCTACGACTAGAATAGCAAGAAGTTTGTGTAACATGTAGTTGTAAAAACCTCTAGGAAAGAGTACGACAAGTAAAACCACTCAGCGGGGTGTTTCCATATTGTTCCTCATGCGAGATCGGAAATAAATTGGTCGTTGGTGTCGGCCACATCTCAGTTCCTCTTAAGGTTACGTGGGGTGGCGTGTAGGTACGTTAATCAGGGTGGTATGTGCGGGTTAAATAGGATGGTGCGTGCTGGTTAGGCGCTCAACGGGCAGCGATGTGATTTTTGTCCGCGAGTGACAGCGACAGGGGTCATCCAGCACGCGTAGCATGACCACCGTAGAAACGAGTTTTGTCGACGGAAAAGTAGATAAAATGACAGATAAACAATCACAATCTGTCATTTTGTCTATTCTTCCGTCGACAAAACTCGTTTCTACGGTGGTCATGCTACGCGTGCAGGAAACATCGGTTTTGTCCTCCGTGTGCGTTATTGCCTAGATTTCCATTCGTTCTATCATTAAGGACAAGTCAAATTGTCCATCTCCTTAACAGAGGCGTGTGTGTGCAGTCATAATATTTATGGGGGTGTTTAGGCTACATAATTATGGGGGTGTTTAGGCTACATAATTATGGGGGTGTTTAGGCTAAATAATTATGGTGGTGTTTAGGCTAAATAATTATGGTGGTGTTTAGGCTAAATAATTACGGTGGTGTTTAGGATAAATAATTATGGTGTTGTTTAGGCTAAATAATTATGGTGGTGTTAGTTAGCTGGTTCAATAGGGGGTGTGTGCAGGTTACATAGAGATAGTCAAGTGTGCACGTTATTTATTTATTTTTGTCAAGACTACAGTGAGCAGATGATTATCTTCCGATATTCGGAGAAGCGTGTTATCTTATACTGGCCTGAGCCCTAGCACATGTTCTTTGGTTACCATAGGCTGGACTACCTACTGTCTGATATACTTTTTGACGATTTCGACTTCGGGTTTGTCATCTTCCCTAGACAGCTATTGGAGGATTCAGAGTGAATACAGCATCAGGAAGGTTTTGCTTATACCCTTCCGTGTGGTCCATGTAAATTTTTTGGTGGTCTTACACAGCGTCTGTAATCTTCATAGGATGTCATGAATGCAAGGTGAATGTTTACCAGCATCCAAGTATCATATTAACTAATCAAGCATACTACGATGAACTTTTGCGAACTAACAATCTACAACAAAAGCTCATTTTAAGCAGTTCGAGGACAGCAGTTACATACTTACATTTCATTGACCAAAATAAAGGCAAGCTGTTGATGGCCAAATTTTTTTCTAAAAATACGTTTTTTTATTTTATTGTATCAACATTTGCTATCACACCGATACACAAGTCGTGTAGGTAATAAATATAATTCGAATGTATGTATTCTAGGTATGGTTGAAGGATAGGTATTGCCCTCTTGTTCAGTCAATTGATATGAGCTCAGTAATGTGATCTAAACTAAATTCAAATTATTACACTTGGGAGATATGAATCTAATAATTTGTGTGTTCGTGTTGTGAGCACATGTTAACAGTCAAAATAAATATCTATGATACTAACAAAACAGGGCAAGATGAAAACTTGTAAAATAATAAGGCAAGATTTTATTAATTAATCATCTCCCACTGTTATTTGAGTAATCATTATACATTTCAGTGTATTACAGAGAGGCACATTGACAGGGATAACAAAATAAAAAATGTTTTGATTGATGAAATTCTAATTAACCACTGAATTCTCCACAAGTTAGCAGGATCTCATAAACAAAGGAATTGATCAATAAAAATAAATCACGCGTAGTGATAGGATGTAAGATTGAGACTCGTCGGATCGCATACGATCGCGTAAGAACAACTGTATAACAAGACGAACAAGAGAGTCCAGTAGGGGTTCGGGTCGCTCCGGGGCCTCCACTCTTCATATTGAAAACTCATTATGTACGCCAGCATCCAATTTATCTTTTGTCAAAAAAATCTGTACAAAATATATTAAATATATACTCTGTAATGCTAAAAACTGTAACGCTACCTCCTCAATAGTTCAATCACGATTATTAAATGATTTAAAACACAATAACTCGTTCACGTCGTGCAAGAACAAACATTAACGTATCGACGAGCGCCGCCGGCGCTCGCGCGGCGGGGAGACCTATATACAAGTCAACATTTTTAAAATCATACACCTCAGTCTGTCACGTGAATACCGCTGCTGCATCTGATTTATAATTCCGTTGCATTAATTTCATACAGTCGTGTGGTCTTACGATCTAGTGTCGCGTATCGCGTCCTTTGCTTATCGTCCGTGCGTGGCATCATAATATACATAGTTTATTTTATATATAGGCAGTCGCGACGAGGCGTGTGTTAGTTCCGCTCCTCATCGCAGTCGCGGGAGATGTGTCCGGGCTTTCCGCACACATAGCAAGTCTTGGTGCCGTCGGGGCAGTTGCGGGAGATGTGGCCGGACTTGTTGCAGTTGTAGCAGGTCTGGTTGGAGCTGTCGCGGCCGCCCTCGGGGCAGTTCCGTGCGATGTGCCCGGTCTTGTTGCAGTTGTAACACGACGGCTCATCCGGACTCTGCGCGCACTCGCGCGCTATGTGTCCCGTGCCGTTACATCTGTACCACACAAATAAACACGAAAATTACATAATATAACAGCCTAAAAACCAGTAAACTTGAGTAAAAATGTCAGTATTAGATATTTAAATAAGACTGAAAGGTCGATGACAAGTTAATTGTATACGTATGTCGCCAAGGTCAATGCCAACAGTTCAACGTGACATTTAAACATTTGTGGCCACACTTTCACTATGACCTCGTTACTCAGGCGAATGTCTACAATACATCAATCAGTTATTGATTGCGCCAGTAACATCCTTTGCTTTGTTTTTACAGGTTGAACAACAAACTACTACCAACTAAGTATTTAAAATACTTATTTAGTCTGCAGCTTAAGCTCTTCACGTGGTGATTTCCGGAGATTCGAGAGTAAAAAAAACTTTTTACAAAAAAAAAACAACCTACTGGAATATTTAATTTCGGAAGTCGGTGTCTTTGAATTTTCGTTTATTGCCACCGACTTCCGAAATTAAAGTTATTTTTCATTTTGTAGTGTTTTTTTTTTTAAATCGGTTGTTTTTTTTTTTGTAAAGTTTTTACTTTTAACTTTTTAGTCGTGGTACCTACCCCACGCAACAGAAACTTATCATATCATCTACATACCAAGTCGGAAAAAATACGTATTATTGAAGCTAAGGCGATTGGCACACTGCCACGCACCACGCTGCATGTTGCGTGACTGCGTTGCTTGTAAGTATATCCGTTTGTATAGAAAACACGCACAGTCCAACACACAGAAAATGCATCCACGCGCGTTCATTTTGCTATGGCCGCCCCGCACCACGCTGCGTGATGCGGGGCAGTGTGCGAATCGCCTAACTCAAAAACTATCCAAGCAATCGGGGGACTTAAAAAAAAAAAACATTACGCTACGAACATACAACCTCCTTTTTGGAAGTCGGTTAACAACGAATAGCAAGGATACATCAAAGACGATTCTTGTTATCGAAGCTAGTTTTAGATATGATCCAATGATAAACCGACGTGACTCGGATAAGAGTCGCGGTTAGCTAACGTGCACCCAACGTTACTTAAACACGCCCAGCTTGGAATAACCGATAAGTTGGTAGGCGTAACTGGCCGAGAGACTTGTCTCGAGCAAAACTAGTTTAACTTAGCATATTGATTTTATTGAGTTGCTGAACAGAAATAGTGCAAACAGAAAAGTCGATCGATGAAACGTAGCCTATTATGTTTAGTAGTGTTTGAATTTCAACACTATATCAGTTTATAATGGGAAATGTTGAACTATTCAGATATTCCTTCCACGCGGATGCGAATGGCGCGTGGCACTTGTTTCCTCGTCGACGCACGCTACGCCGGCTTGGCGATACACGCGTGTGAGTCGAACCGCTCAAACGTGACCACTCATGCGTAACAAGCCAATGGAGATACTTCATGTCTACACGAAACACGTATCGTTTGAAGTGTCGTTAACCTATAGCAACGATATAACTATGAAGCTTGATTGATTTACGCTACTGCTTCATGCAACCGCTCGGGGCGGTTGAGCAATGGGTCACCGATCTTATGTTTTCCCTTCGACTCGACGTGCAGACCATTGACTAACCCTGCGTTCCGAAATGCGATATTATCGCGAATCCGACCAGTCACAATTATTATTTATTACTCAATAGCCCTTATATTTTGTGACTATTAAAGGAGATGTTTCATTTTCGGCTATAAAGTGTACGTTAATGTAAAAAAAGGAAAAAATTCCACGAATTGAGGAAAAATATTCTTTCCTGTTTATTCTCCTGATTACGTTGGCACAAAAAATAATAGTTTAACAAATTATTGCCATATTCTATTCATCATGGCGTCGTTTTACTTGCATACTGCTTTCGTCTAGAAATCATGTTACATTTTAACATAGTAATATCACGTAGACGTCATTTAAATAAATATGAAAGGCATGTATTTCTGTACTATATTAAGATAGCTATCTTATACAATTTTTTTGATTAATGAGAAAGTGTGATTCATCATAAAAATAAAAAACTGCTTTTCTGGATTGTAGATTTGTAGGTACTTCTGGACGAAAATGGCTAGCTATCGATGGTCATATTTCTCCTGACAAACGTCAAACATTTTCGGTTTTTATTTTGTGCCCAAAAAGTATTAGATATTATGGAAAAAAACAGTCTTTATTGTATTTAGGGGTTCGTTTCCCAGGTTTTCTGAAGTGTACATGTTATGGCCGGACTCCCATACAAAAATGAAACGTCTCCTTTGGGCGGATTCGCGATATTATCACTTTTAGCGCATTTCGGAACGCAGGGTTGGAAAAACAGACAAAGCGCGTGTCGGACTACGCACAATGAAGGGTTCCGTAGTTGGGATGAATTTATCCCAAATATAAACTTAACATTATAGTTGAAAAACATCCCATACATTCCAACTGCAAATGTAAGTTTGTACGCACAATATTGAGAGATCTACCATGTTATTTTAAGATCATAAGACTTCTTATAGGTTTTCCTGTAATCTATGAGTGAAGAACCATACTCTGTATTTTTTTTATTGGGCTCAGTAAATTCGGAGATACGGGGGGGGGGGGGGGGATGGTTAATTTTCATCTTTTTTTTAAATATCTTTAATTGTGTTTATTTTAAATAAAGATTTGAGATCCTAGCAACAAGCCCTTTATTTGATATGTCACACGATACAGTTCGAAAAACTGTTTTTAAAATTTTCTTATTAGCCCCCAAAAGTGACCCCCATATTCAAAATTCATTTATATTCATTAGATTTGAGCAAATTGGCTATGACAGACGGACAGTACACGAGTAATCCTATAAGGGTTCCGTTTTTCCTTTTGAGGTACGGAACCCTAAGAATGAAGGGATCTGAAGTCATGTTCAAAAGGCAGAAAGTGTGACCTGTTTTTTAACTTTTGGACCAGTTGTCGCATTTTCGCTGAGTCTTTAACAAGTATGTGATTTCGTCTGGTTGTACTGGAAGCTGATCCGATTCTATAATCGTAGGAAGAGGACATAGGAGACAATATTAACCTGTAGCAACGGTCGGCTTCCTCCTTGCAGTCACGCGCGAAGTGTCCGGCGCGGTTGCACTTGAAGCACTTTTCGCGCTGGCGGTTGAAGCCAGAGTCGCGAGCACCCTGCACGCCTCCTCCCTGGGTGCACTCGCGGGCGAAGTGCCCCGTCCGGTTGCACTTGTAGCATACGCTCGAACTCATTGTCTGGAACAATAGGATGCACTCCGTTGATTACACTTTTATCACTAACATAACGGCACCTCTACGAGAACCCCAAGTAACAGAAAACAACTTTGACTTGAAAAATACGCAGCTTGCTGTTAATGTTCCAATAATTTGGAATTACTCAAAGATAAGCTTATTGTAAGATGTGACGATAAAACACGTTTTGGGGCGTAAATTATTGAGTTAACATTTTGACCTTGTAATAATGACCTTTATAAAATACGGTCATTCGCCTTGTCTATCTCTTTCTCCCCCCTTTTTCGAGCGATAAGTGTAACAGAGATATGAAGTTTAATTATTTGCACAGAAGTTCCGCTGACGTGATGACCCTGAGGTTGATAACGCGCTTCATGTGCCAAGATCACGGCAAATTACGTCCGATTGCTCGATTGTCACCAATTGACTCGCGGCAAACATTTTGATCGAGACGTAAAGGGAGGCCCGATACGATGCAAAACAATTGAGAACGCGAACGTCGCACATTCCACAAGGTCTGTTGACTTCAGTACTTTAGCAGCATCTCGGGCCGGCTTTTAATGATGGGACAATGCGTAATATGACAATGATGAAGCACTACAACAGGAAAACTTTCAAGATAAATTTAGCAATTCTTTCCTTCGAGTTTATATCTTATAGTATTATCATATTAAATTTATTGCATTAAAGGTCTTAGAATAAATTATAAAAATGTTCCCGCAAAGATTTGAAGCAATAAAAAAAAAAATCGCAAAAATATAGATCCGACAATGTTAATTGCTACGGTCGTATTATTCTAATGTTATCAATCACAACATGGCTCAGTAAATTTGTTTGAGTATAACCAAGCTTTGGCTTGAATTGGATCGGAACCAAAATAGGTCAGCACAAAGTGCATTATGTAATTCTCAGAGGGCAAACAAGGGTTTATAAGACGCCACATGTACACCAATTCAAGTAGGTACCTACTATGTATCGACAATACAATGATAATATATAATATTATTCTTATTTGAACAGATGGTAGCAGACTTGTGTACATTTCAGCTAAAACCATAAATGATAGAAACCATAGTGTTAGAAGCACAAGTATAACGCCCGACCTCGACATGGCGACACCTTTCTTTGGCCTCTAAATTATTGATCAACACTATGGCAAGACATTATTGAGTACACAGTTTTATTTGCATAATCAATAAGTTTTACTTGCATAATTAATCCCGATATGTGACATTTTCGCTTATGTAGAATCTACGTTTTAAAAAGAGATTGGGTAAAACACGAAAACTATCTTGATGTTTGGGGATGATATTTTTAATTGAAAAAAAAAAAAAAAAAAAAAGTGAGTTTAAATACTCTTTGGACCATATTCTAATGAATTTTTTTAAACTAGAACAATACAAAACCTTCAGGTCAACCACATTACACGGCGATAAAGTGTGAGCAGATTGTAGAGGGGATGGAGTGAAAGCTGCAAGTGGAAAAGTCATTAACTTGTAGCAATTATGATAACTAGTGTATGTACAGTCACTATGTAAATAGCTGTCCCACACTTGTGTACCAAACATGTAATAGCAGCTCCCTGGAGAATCAAGACTTGTTTGGTTAAGTGTCCATTAAGTAAATTGACCGTTTTTTGTAGAGGAATAATTGTATGTCTATTTTGTTACAAAGAGCTTCAGATTAGGAAACTGACACATCTTTGTAAGAAGATGATGACCTCAATCAAATACCAAGTTACAAGATATACAGTTTAAAAAAATTGTTTTCAGCAAGTTATTGTTGTTCCCAGCATGAGTCTGTACACAAAGTTAATAAAAATCTTACCAAGTCTGTACAGTAAAGATTTCGAAACTTATCTCAAATAATTTAAAACAAATAATTACTTTAGAAAAGGTTCAACATAAAAATACAAAGTCCTACATGAATTTTAGTATGAAATCTAGTTGGTTGTGGTGCAATTATAAGAATTGAATGACTTTCTAAATGCATCTAAAGGGTCAATGGAGCAATAATTTGAAAGTTCTAACTGTACTCTTGTAAAAGTATAACAAACCTTTTTGGACTTATTTGGGATTGTTTGTAATGGTTTTTTTAATTATTATATTTACTTTCTTTTCTATTACTTTGTGTTAAAAGTTAATTTTACTAAAATAAATACTATAATATGGTTTTTAGTATTCGTAACCTGAATTTGACTGCTGTAATTCATGTAATTGTTGGTTTTTCATATTATTCTGCTAAGTGCATAAATCAAAGTTTTTAGGTATAATTTATATTGAAAATTGCTCTGCATTTGCAATCATTGTGGGATACAAATATTTATAATATTTAGCTTGAAATGAAATGTTCACAAAAAGCTAGTATTTTAATGCTTCTGCTGCCAGTGATATGTGAAACTTATATCGAAGAATTTAAATTCTTAGAAAGTGTATAATTGAAATTGTTCACTGACTACATTGACTTTCATACTGAGAAATTTAGCGAAAGGCAAGCAGCAATTAATTGAACAACAAATATGGTAAGCATTGTCTAGGTAATTGAAAAACAAGATCTTGGCAGAATGGTTTGTCCTTGAATATTATTAGAACAAGGGTGTTTGTTGAAAAATAAACACCTAGAATCCTGGGAGTAGTGTGGAATAATAAATTATCATTAACCAATGAACATTATTATTGTATCTACTGAAATGATGTCAATGAATTCATAAGTACATAGATAATACAGATGTACCATGTCAATGTACATTAATGAGTCCTTTGTGTGAGCATGTAACAGGTAGATAGCATAACACATGCTTAGATCTAGACTTGTAAGGTTCCTATAGGCATTATACGTATTAGTACTTTCCACATGCTGTTCATAGTGCAGCGATGCGTCATTGTCTTATACCAACAGAGAAAAAAAAGAAAGCTACAAGAGAAGGCATGATGAATACTTTGAAGCTGATGGAGACCGCAGAGTGATGACGGAGCAACTTCAGAAATTGTTTCAGGTGCAATTTAACGAATCTAAAAGAATCTCGATAGCATATTTCGAATATAAAATTACCTCAACAGCAGCTATATGTGTCAGCAACGAGTCACCGTTTGTCAAACTAACCACGTTCAATAAACAACCTAAGTATGATGCGTTGACATAAAAATGAGAAAATTACACTTGGAAACACTTGGGGAGTTTGCGTCGTTGCTTTATTAGCTGATAATTATAAGAAAACACATCTGTAATGTACGTACGCCATATAGCAGCCTAACCACGTGTAGAGGTACCGGTAGCGCGCGGTTTCACAATCAATGTTACACTTTTCACTTACCGATTAGTTGTGAAACTTCTTGAGCACTTAAATCACTATTGATTCGATCGTTTCACGACCAAATTTTTAATAAGATTTACAAATAAGATGTAATTTACGATGCTTCGTTTGCAAGGAAGCCAGCCACCATCACTATGAATTCGTAAAAGACATTTTGAGCATAGACAATGTAGCTAAAAAGTTTTCAACGCTCTTCCAACGTGACTAGCGAATGATTTAAAAATATATTTTTAGATACAATATCAACGTCAAATGATTCAAAAATAACAAAAAATTTCACGAAAACAGTTTTTTCAATTGATTTTTCTTTGAAATTATTTAGAAAAACATCTTTGATTTTTCTGGTTACGCTCGCTATTGTCTATGAAATCAAAGAGGCTGACCAATGGGAGGTATAGAAATTGTAGTCCCCAACCAATCAAAAATTCCGTCAATAAATTACCAATGAGCCATGAAATTTTGTTTAGTACCAAAAACGAATTGTATGCATCATTATTCTGTCTAGAGCTATTTGGTCTGTGGTATAAAGAAAACGATTTAGGAAGTCTCAAATAACTGGGAAGTTTGCATGAATTCACGAATTTTTAATTTTTGTAGGTTATTGAAGTATTGTCAAGCGAGTTGTACGGTGTCGGTGTTTACAAAACTGCGAAACCTATTTTATAATCCGATAATTCTGAGATAAAAGAGAAGCCAAATTGGTTTTAGGAGTGCCAATAATGTCCACGGAGAAAAGACGCAGTAGCATTGATAACAGTGAAGAAGCTGAAGAGACCGATGGCTGGATAGGGCCTATGCCCGCCGAAGCATCAAAGCCTAAAGCTAAAAAGAGACGAGGTAGTTTTATGATAAAAAAATCCATGATTTACGGTGTTTGAAGCAGTTGCAGATGCTAATCAATATTTTCTACTTTCCAGTGTTGGAGTTTGAATCTCTGTACATCGAGAACCTGCCTACATCTGAAACGTACGAGTTCAGCTACATGCATCGCGATGTGGTCACTCATGTAGTGGTTACTAAGACGGACTTCATAATCACCGCTAGTCAGGATGGCCACTTGAAGTTTTGGAAGAAACAGGTACACAACATCATTCTGTAACATATAAGAGACCAAGGGCCAGTTGCATTTTGGCGCCACAAAGGATAATTTGAAGTTTGAATTATTAAAATTTCTAGGCTTACTGCAACAAGTCGCACAACATGTTAAAGTTACAACTAGGTAGAATCTAAGTTAGTTCGAAGTATTTTGGTGCTAAAATATGACAACAAAAGGAACTTCAAATTGTCATACATTGCAGACAGATTGGTGATTGTAGTTCCTTTTTACTTAGAGAAATCCTACCCAGTCTTAAAAAATTAACTATAACAATGAACACAAGAGTAAAAAAAAACTTCTGACTTTTTGTTCTTTCTTGCCCTAAAAAATGTTTTTTCTAGAAACTATATGTTCAATATTGGTTTTCCAGGAAGAGGGCATAGAATTTGTGAAGCATTTCCGTTGCCACCTGGCACCGATCAGCCATGTTGCTACCAACACCACGGGTACATTGCTCTGCACCGCCTCTCTGGAGAAGACTATCAAGGTGTTTGATGTTGTTAATTTTGGTAAGATAATATGTTTAACTGGTTTTATAGTCATCATAATCATTGGCTTAGGTTTTTAATGTATCAACATAATAGTTATCATTATTCTGCACTTGTCCTAATTTATTGGGAGGTTACACAGCATGTTTTCTTCCATATATCACCTCAAAACTCCCTTGGTATCAGAATAATCTAAAGGAATTCATTGCTGAACAAAGCCCATTTTCACCTTCACTAAGTGACACTTAAATGAATCTATAAATAAAAGTGCACTGTTGGATTTTCAACTCCCTAGCACTGTAGTTCAGCACTGAGAATAAAAAATCCAACAATGCACTTTTATTTAGGGATTAATTTACGTGTTACTTAGTTGTCGTTAACCCCTTAAGCCCGCTCCACATTCTCTGCAAAACTACACGAGACTTCACGAATACGAGAGTGTAGAGGGAATATCTTGTTCTTCTCGGCGAATGTTCTCATCGTGACGTCCCGCTAAGAATGTGGAGCGGGCTTTATATTAGTGTCACGTGAACATCATCATTATCATCAGCTACAGCCCAAGGAAAAATTTAAAAGTGTTTTAATTTTGACAATACATAATTTCTTCTGACAAACTGCAAAACAGCTTGTTTGCAGATATAGCTCCCTTATTAGCATTTATAAAAAGATATTTATTTTTTTTATTCAGAAGATTGCCCTTTCGTAGTAATCATGAAATAAACAATGATTAATTAATCCAGCAAACAGAAAAGTCCACACCACCACTGAAGTCCAGCGGAAAATTGTGGAACTGTAATATTTTTAATGCAATTAGATTAAAAGGTTACTTCACCGTAAGCTACGTCGATGACATAACCATAATAATAAACGGGTCTCACGAAAACACTATGCAACCTCATGCGTCAAGCCCTGAAAATGGTAAAGGAATGGTGCAACAAGCACCAACTCTCGGTGAAACCTACAAAAACTGAACTGATTCTCTTCACAAAAAAGAGAAAATTGACGACGCTACAACTACTACGATTCTTTGGAACAACCTTAAGCCTATCAAATGAAACCAAATACCTGGGCATCTTTTTGGACAAACAGCTGAACTGGGCAAGACACCAACTATATCACTACAAACGCCAGCATATCCCTGTAGCAGTGTAAGCGACTGCTTGTCAGGAACTGGGGGATTAGCCCCAAGGTCACCCACAGGTATACACCACAGACATCTGACCAATTATCACATACGGTTTACTGGTCTGGTGGCTCAAGACAGCCCAAAGAAATCTCAAAAAACTGCAGTGGTTTTCTTGTGTTGCAATCACTAGCAGTATGAGAACTACACCCACAGCCGCCCTACATGCATTGTTTGGAATGCCGCCTCTGGCCTCTGCACCTCATCGTGCGGGAGGAGGCGGCCCTGGCCGCCTTTAGGTTCCATTTATCTATCAGGAACCCTAAGCAAAGACTCCAGAGTTAAGCATACACATAAAGGAAGATGCGATCAAACGACGGCCAATGATGGCATCACCCTGCGACAAATCCTCGAAAACACATCACTTTCAAAAGCACTACAGCATAATATTTACAGAAGAACGGTGTGACTACTCAGGCCCGAAAGAGATGAGAGTTATTGAAGGCCGACTTCAGTACCGGAGTCGGAGTCTTCTCACACGACCTCAACATAAATATATCCAGCCCGCTGGGAATGTTCAACACCGTCTATCAGGCGGAGTTTGTAGGCATCATACAAGTGGTCTACGCCATAGAAGCCAGGAGAGTTACGGACGCCCACATACGTATACTCTCCGATAGGCGCCTCATTTCTCCAATCATTAGGGAAAAAATATATTACCTCGAAGCTAACACTAGAATGTCACAATGCACTAGAACGAGGAACGGTATCTAGCCGCGACACGGTGACACTGCAATGAATAAAAGGACACAGCGGATCGCTAGGTAACTACGCAGCTGACGAACTTGCTAGAAGAGGGCCCAGCACGTCAGTCTGTGGACCTGATTCTATTGTACCCATCCCCTTCAACCAACTACGCAGGTGGCTATAGGAGATTAACCACAAGCCGAGAACTGGTGGATCTTGACACCGGGCTGCAGGCAGTCCAGGAAAGCTATGCCATCATGGGACACTGCTTGCTAAATAAACACTTCCACACAATAGGCATAACAGACAGTTCTCTGTGTAGGGCGTGCATGGGAAGAAACCGTCGCGCACATGCTCATTGAATGCACAGGCGTCACCCAGATTAGAACAGAAACTCTCGGGTCACCCATGTCTTTCACAGATGTTCTGAACAGACTAGGAGATTTAATTAATTTCTGGCGGGAGGTTGGGTGGTTGGAATAACCACCGACGGCCGCCATGGCCCACGCACAATGGTCCAACTGAGGGACTAAGTGCGGAAACTAAACTCCATAACATAGAACATGCAATTAAATGCAATGTATAGACACTAGGACCGCGTCAAAAGAACTTCAGTGGTGGCCCGGACCCTAGGTGATTTTAGTGAAAGATACTTCTTCTTTTTGTAGATAATGTAATAAAACTCCTTCGTAACCTTTTTACTACACTTGTTCCAAAGATTACCTATTAAGATTACATTATCTGCTGAACTTTGCTCTCATAATAATTGATATTAGATAGTCACAAGAAGACATTATGCCTTTCAAGTGTCATGATTAAAGTAAACAAATAGGTGTTTCTGGTATGTTTATTTCTTCTTTCTGAAGGCTTTTAAGTATGAACTCGCGACACTGTTACCGTTACCGACACCTTATTAAAAGTATTTCCTGCACAATAAAATTGTTCAAGTTTTCACTTCTGTCGGCACTCCCAGAGAGCCCCTGTTTTTTTTTGTAGTTTTCTATACTTGAAGAAAACATTCTTCTTCTTCATCGTTCCCTCAATGCTGAGAATCGCGACCACATATGACTCGTCTCCAATTAATCCGGTCTTAAGTCTTAGGCCTCTGCCTCGAATCTTGCGGGCAGCGGCGCGGGAGCGGCAGGATCTAATGTGTAAAATCAAATGGACCAGCCCTCGGAAACAGCGGCGTGGGGGCGGGTAACGAGCGGTTCGCTCCAGTCAAGCGGTGAACGTCTGACGCGTCTGTATTGCAGTGTTGTGCAATTTAAAATCGAGCGTTAGGAATAAATTTGAATCAAAAAATGTTGTCGCCGTTGTTCAGACATTTCGTTCGCGAATAAAAACAAATGTCTCGACGACACAACCACGAACATAACACTACGCCGCTATAGTGCTGCGCGATCTACCCGCCTGGTTTCGAGAACGGGTCTGCGTTGCCCGCGCCGCCGCCGCCGCCACCCCGCTGCCCGCAAGATTCGAGGCAGAGGCCTCAGGTCGCGTCCTATTAAAAAGTGATCGTCGCACGAATACATGATCGGTCGCGTGCATATATCACTTTTTTGTTCGGAAAACCGGAAAGCGCCCTCTATCGGCGCGATCACGCACTGGTTCACCGAACAAAAAGTTGGACTACCGTGTATTCGCGGCCGATCGCTTTTAAATGGGACGCGGGGTTACCAGAAAACATTACCTCACCTTTTACATTACCATTCTTTACTGTTATTTTATTATAATTTTATTTAATTCAATCTTGACTGTAATTTCTTTTCCAGACATGATCAACATGATAACCATAGAGTTTGAACCCTATGTTGCTGAATGGGTGCACTCAGCAGGGGATCCTATATCTGCACTTGCGATGTAAGTATTACTTTTCATCCATACCGAATTTAAACGGTTTAAAACCAATTACAATAATTAAATACAGTCAGACACACAACATACTTACCTCTTTCTTTATTAGCCATTATTATTCCACTGCTGAGCAAAGGTCTCCCTGCTCTCCTTCCACCTCTCTTTGTCCAGAGCTGCCAAGGACCAATCTTTATTAAAGAAGTCCAGCTCATCCCGTCGTCTTCGTCTGGGCCTGCCGCGACGTCGTTTGCCATTAAGCGGCACCCACTGGGTCGTAAGTTTGGCCCATTGATCGTTCGACATGCGGCAGATGTGTCCAGCCAAATTCCATTTAAGTGTGGCAGCTTTCCGAGTGACATCTGTTATTTTAATAATTGAACGGATTGTTGTATTCTTAACCCGGTCCACAAGTTTAATACCCAGAAAACTGTTCCATGGCTCTCTGGCAAACTTCGAGCGTGGACCTCTGCTGTATTTTCAAAGACATGGTCTTTTTTGAGAACCATACTTACTGAATAAAAATCTTAAATTAATTAATTCACTGACAGTCAACAAAGCCTAAACCACTGGGTCTTATGAAATTTTGCACAAAAGTTCTTTTTAGAGCCTACGCCCACTGGCGGCACGGCACGGCAAAGGATTTTTAATGCCACGAATAGAAATATAACTTAATAATATGACAATATAATTGAAATTTCAACGGCTACGATGCCGCGGTATCCTTAGGCATGCCGCGACGTCTTTAGGCATCATCACTGAAATTTCAATTCTATTTTCATGCATGTAAGTTATATTCCTGTTCGTCGCGTAAAAATCCCTTGCCGTGCCATACCGCCAGTGGGCGCAGGCCCTTATAACGAAGATGAGCACTAAAGGTTTTTTTTTTTAATTCATTCTAAATTTCTCAGTAGCAGCCCAGTGTGTGGATTTGTGCCCTATTTATGGCAATAGGCTCGCCCCCTATTACATGGGACTTTAACATAACTGGCGAAATGTGGGTGTACCTGCTACAGGGACACCTCTGCCCAACCCTTCGGGGAAACAAGGCGTGATGTTATGTTTCGTAATTTTTGCCGATGGAAAATCTAATCGGGCACGCGGCTTGTTGTCATAGAAAAAACAAAGTAATGGTTTGCTCACCGTTGATCAGTTTTTCATAGGACACCATAATTCTAAGAAAAAAAAAAAAGCGGCCAAGTGCGAGTCGTACTCGCCCATGAAGGGTTCCGTAGCAGCAAGTAACGATAAGTTTACGATTTATGACGTATTAAAAAAAAACTACTTGCTAGATCTCGTTCAAACCAATTTTCGGTGGAAGTTTACATAGTAATGTACATCATATATTTTTTTTAGTTTTATCATTCTCTTATTTTAGAAGTTACAGGGGGGGGGACACACATTTTACCACTTTGGAAGTGTCTCTCGCACAAACTATTCAGTTTAGAAAAAAATGATATTAGAAACCTCAATATCATTTTTGAAGACCTATCCATAGATACCCCACACGTATGGGATTGAGGAAAAAAAAATTTTTGAATTTCAGTTCTAAGTATGGGGAACTCCAAAATTATTTGTTTTTTTTTCTATTTTTGTGTGAAAATCTTAATGCGGTTCACAGAATACATCTACTTACCAAGTTTCAACAGCATAGCTCTTATAGTTTCGGAAAAAAATGGCTGTGACATACGGACGGACAGACAGACAGACAGACAGACAGACATGACGAATCTATAAGGGTTCCGTTTTTTAACGGAACCCTAAAAATGGTTGTTTATTTCTGAAAAATGTGAGACTTTTCATTTTCTATTAAACATGTGCTTCAAAATACCTAAGTCACTATGTTGTATGTAGCTTATAAAAAAAGGTGACTTTCCTACATTATTCCTCTATGCTTTTTTACCACCAGCTCAGAGAAAGCTAGCAACAAGATCCACATATTCGACGGCACACAGACAGCGAGCAAGCCACTGCACACCTTCGAGACCCTTCACCAAGCCACTGTCACCACCATCGCTTACAACCCAGTCTACGAAACAGCAGTGTCGGTTGACAAACAAGGTAAAGAAAAACATTTATTGGAATTAGCCTGTTAATAGAACCCATAGATAAATCTGTACCTTCAGTGAAAAGTGATGTAACTGGAAAATCATGATTCTGAGGAAATTAATGTTAAAGTTTAAAAAAAATTGACTCAGATGTCAGTAATTAGTACTCATTTTTAGTGAAGTAGACAACTTCACTAAAATGAGTACTGATTACTGACATTGGTAAACAATATCTTAGAGCACGATTTAGTATAAAAAATAAAATAATCTTTATTTCGGATAAGGGACATCCATATATGGGTTAGTAAACAAAACAAAAAGCTTATATCTATGTTAGTAAACTTATTATCTATTTCAAAACAAGGCTGTTGTTCGACATGCATCTTCGAATAACATCACCTAACAAAGGAGAATCGTACCTCCCGGCTATGGTCCTCAGGATGGAATTGGAGCTTTCCCGCACTCTGCAGAGCAAAGAGGCAGATTTTCGTCTGACGATGGCGTGGAAGCCATCGACGCGTGCTTGTGCGAACATACCTGATGCACTACAGAAACGAGGCAGCCCCATCAACATCCTGAACCCGTTATTATATTGGACCCGTAGAGCGCTGATAACCCGCTGAGTATAGTTGGTCCACAGGCTGCACGTGTAGAATATTTGGCAATAAGCTTTAAAAAGCGTTATTTTTACTGCCCTGCTACAGCGTGCATAAGAAGAAACAGATTAATTTGTATAGTTTTTTATAATTTAAAAAGAAATCCAGTTGTATCACCTAACATAACATTTATATTAAAGTCAGTAAAGAATTAAAGTAATTTAAAATGACTTGAACCATTTTACACATTATTTATTGGTTGGTGTTGGATGATTATGTGTAAATATATCAGTTTGTACTGATTCACATCTAAATATTTAGATCGCGTAATAAGAGTCACATACATTTGTATTAATATACATTAAGGTACTTGAAATATTTGTTCAGTTCACATTGATATTATTTAAAATGTATTTTAAAACACATTAATAAATGTAAAAAATGCTTAGTTAGAGTACTTTACATCAAAATAAGCTTGCTCAATTTTAATCTTAGAGGGGTACCAATTCCAGTCGCTCCATGTAAAATAGTGGTATTCAGCTGCATCCGGTTAGACTGGAAGCCGACCCCAACATAGTTTGGAAAAGGCTAGGCAGATTGAGGGGCACCAATTAGACCAAAAAATGGCATTTTTTTACTGTTAAACTTAGTGTATGAATATTAAAACTGACATAGGTCAAGATATATCACTTTTCACTGAAGGTACAGAAATCACCCGTTTCTCCACTATTCCATTGCCTACTCTAGGTTGCATTTGTGGTACGGCTCGCAAATGCTTCCATATCCTGAGGGCACGTTTTCCCTACCATTACTGCGCCACCCGGTCTACTCCTTGATATGCAAGGCTAACAGTGACCACTGTTAGCCTCATTAGTAGGGGAGGCCATAATGGTAAATGGGGATTTATTCGAGCGTCGTGGGGACCTATTGATTTTAAAGATTATAGATGGTAGAAAGAAAAAAAAGTCATATGTATATACATGAAACATGAGGCTTCAGGGGCTAGTGTAAATCTTGGGTTCATTCGATTAACCGCTCAACTATCGATTTGCCTATAGAAGTTGATAACAATTAAAATTCTATTGTGTCTCGTTAGTGACAGTTAAACTCTAAATAGGCATATTTAAGAAAAAAAATCAAAGAGAATTGCCTATTTCAAAGTGTAAATTACCACGGAGAAGAATGGGGAGAACAAAATGATTACACACAAAAAAAATTGTTTTACTTATCTCATCTTCTGTTACGACGCCTCATTGAGGTGGATAACAATTAAAATTCTATTGTGTCTCGTTAATGACAGTTGAAAGGTTAAGTAAAGACGCCAGCACATCAAGCTACCAGAAACTGTCAAATTTTCCCAATCAACTTTGAACCTTATTCTTCAGCGATAAAGTTGAAAATCTATTAAATAAATTTGACAGATTGTAGTAGCTTGATGTGCTAGCGTCTGTACCTACAATAATTTTATACTTACTACAGTATGTCACACCTCTATAGTTATGAACTAGCTGTTATTCGGGACTTCGTCTGCGATCCAGGGTGAAAAGTATCCTATGTTCTAACCCAGGTCATGGTCTACCCATGTACCAAATTTCGTCCAAATCCGTTCAGCCGTTTTAGCATGAAAGCGTAACAAACAAACTCACTTTCGCATTTATATGGTAGAAAATTAGTTACATGGTTCTCATATTTATTTAAGGTATTATCGAATACTGGACGGGTCCGAAACACGAGTACAAGTTCCCGAAAACGGTCAACTTCGGCTCGAAGTTAGACACAGATTTGTACGACTTCGTGAAGAACAAGACGTATCCGACTGCGCTTGCGTTCTCGCCCGACGGCAAGAAGATGGCGTCCATCAGCTTGGATAGAAAGGTAAGATGATATGGTGCTGATGTTTTCTGTAAATGAAATTGTAGCTGGAAATTATTAAGTTTAAATTTTAAGCGCTGGATGCAGAATGCAGCACCGGCCCTCCCACTCGCAAAAATTTGCCAATGCAGCATAATCAGCCTATAATGTTCCCACTGCTGAGACACAGGCCTCCTCTCTTCGAGAGGGAGTGGGCTGTAATCTACCACGCGGGTCCAGTGCGGGTTGGTAGATGTCACATGTCTTCGAATTTTTGGTTCTAGGATGTGCCGGTTTCCTCACGATGTTTTCCTTCACCATCTAGGAGGTGCGGTTATTATGATGAAGCATGCAACGCAAATCTATAGTCTACATGTGTTTCGCCCCCACGGGGCATCCTCAGGAGATGTTGACTCGTCGAAACACAATATTTTCGTTCAGGGGCAAAATGTCCAATTCTCAAAATGTCAAACGGTGTCAAAATGTCCAAATCCCAAAATGTCCAATTGTCAAAATGTCCAATTGACAAAATGTCCAATGTTCAAAATGTCCAATGGTCAAAATATCCAATTCCCAAAATGTCCAACTCCCAAAATGTCCAATCTTTGAGAATGTAGCAAATTTGTTCAATAACTCTTCAAAACGCTTTTTTTAATACTACTTATGATTATGACTTTATGACAAACAATAAATACAAAATAATGAAAGAATCAAAATATGTTTCATTTATCAGTAAGAAATTAAGACTAGAGAAGATTTTTGTCATAATGTAATATAAAAAAAATACAATAATCAACAGATTTAAAAAATACACAGAAACAAAGTAATTGAAATACCAGAAAACTTGGCAACAAAATAGCTCGATAGATGGCGTTATTAGCGTTAGATCGCGATGAGTTTTTTACCCGACTATTCCGAAGCAAAAAGGAGCCGGGCCGGTATGTATGTTTATCTGTTCCCTCATAACTTCTAAACTGCTTGTCATATTGTTTTGACAAGTGAGGTATCGTTGGAAGCGTCTTGATCGTCCGCTGGTGGCTATGTGAAGCATTAAATTGAATATGACGCCCTCTAGAGGACATAAAGTCATGAACTTAAAATTAAAGTATTAAAAAAGCGCTTTGATGAGTTTTTGAACAAATTTGCTACATTCTCAAAGATTGGATATTTTGGGAGTTGGATATTTTGGGAATTGGACATTTTGAGAATTGGAAATTTTGATCACTGGAAATTTTGACAATTGGACATTTTGACATTTGGACATTTTAGGATTTGGACATTTTGACACCGTTGGACATTTTGAGAATTGGACATTTTGCCCCTGAACGAATATTTTTGCGCTTTAATGTATTTCCGCAAAGTAACGCCTGATTCCATAATGTGCACCATTTGTGTTTTTAACGAAATAGTCATATTTGAAGCTCGAGTTCTTTTGAATCACTTTCCTCTGATATCTCGTTTGGTAGGTTGAATTGCTTTGGTTGGGTTGGTCTTCTTATCCTAATAAATATAGTACGGCAACAATACACACTTACATCTTATTTACTTAATAAAAATCTTAAATTTATTCAATCACTGACAGAACGCACAGATTAAGAGGGTTCATTCAAAAAGAAAAGAAAGAAATAAAGAAAAATAGGTTTATTTGTCACCGAAACACGTGCATACATAAAAGACAAGAGTAATCAGAGAACAACACAAAGTACATAACAAATCACGAGCATAGAACAGAAATTACTTAGGCAGCAGCTGCACGACATGACTTTGACAAGAAGGCTTCCACTCAGCATGATGCAGTGCTATGGGGGACCCATGATGCTGACTTTCAGTGGTCACTCGAAAAGTTTTGATTAATTTGGCAATATTACTGTATGGAAATATGAAATATTGTCAACGTTCAGAAAAGCATGAAATTTTTCACAAGAGTTACTAACCACAGAATAAAGGTGAGCACATCCCATACAGTCAGAAAAAAAAAAACTTATGGTTTGCCTACAGCTAATCAGTTCCTTCTTAAAATCTACACCTGCTATCTAATTGCGCAACACATTTTCGTAAATGTTTAAGACTAATTTGTTTCATTTTGACAGTTCAACAACATTCATTGCGTTACTTACGTTGTTGTGCAGATTTTTTTCGAACTTATGAAGCATTGGATTAGCAATCTCTTTCAAAACTATTCAAATTGTAATTGATCGTGTATAACGCAATTAGGGTGCAGATTATATTAAAAACTTATTTTAAATATTTAAGTTCTAGCAAAACTTTATGTTTATCTCGAAGCTATTTGAAGGGTGGGTACGTAAAATAAGACATTGGCGATAACCATAAGGTTGGTCAATCAACTGAACCTATCAGTCCACTGCTGGACATAGGCCTCTCCTAGGCTGTGAAACAACCTATCCTCTGCCTTCCGCATCTAGTCTGTCCCAGCCACCTTCGTAAGGTTGTCAGTCCATCCACATAGCTGGAGGGCGTCCCACATTACGCTTACCGATTCACGGTCTCAGGACTCGTCTAGTCCACCGGCCATCGGTCCTTCGACAAACATGGTCAGCCCACTGCCACTTCAGTTTGTCTACTCTGCAAGCTATGTCGGTTCTTTTCCGGATAATTTCATTTCTTGTCTTATCCTTAAAAGAAACTCAGAGCATAGCCCCCTGAGCGACCTTCAATTTGTGGACTAGCCCGACTGTCAATGTCCACGTTTTGGTATCGTATATCATAACGGCCACGACGCACTGGTTGACTGGCACAACTTGGCCAGTAAGCCCGTATCCCGACCATAACATAACCCACATTTTGCAAGTTATGTTTAAGCCCCATGTAATAAGGGGCGAGCCTATTGCCATCAACTAGGCACAGAGTCAGACTCCAGGCTGCTATTGAGAAATCTTATAATACTTAGCCTGCCCTGGGTATCCGACCCAGGATCCAAAGCAGTCCCTTGCGACCACTAGGCCAACCAATAAGACAGTCCTCTAACATTCAATCTGCTTAGCCTTTTCCCAACTATGTTGGGGTCGGCTTCCAGTCCAACCGGATGCAGCTGAATACCAGTATTTTACATGGAGTGACTGTCTATCTGACCTCCACAACCTAGTAACTGGGTAATACGATACCCCTTGGTAAGACTGGTTGTCAGACTTTCGGGGTTCTGACGACCCATAACGACTGTCAAAGATTCACGAATGACAGCCGGGACCAACGGCTTAACGTGCTTTCCGAAGCACGGAGGAGTCTTGGTGTGTAAAGATAGTCACCCATCTACGAACCAACCGCGGCAAGCGTAGCTTAACCTGATGGATTGATCCGTGCAACTGTTATTACTTAGCCACAATTTCCTCTTTAGACAGTCCTCTAACATTAACGAAACTAAAACCTTATTAACTTTATGCTGCATTTTGTGGTCTCCTATAAGTAAAGGAGTGTACTCCTTCACTATTTCCTGTAGATGTACCTACTTAATACCTGATGTTTCCCTTTACTTATGTGTCATGTTTTGTGTATGTGTTTTGTTGGAGATCCTAAATAACCTCTGAACCCAGTTTGAGCCCAGTACATAATAAGTAGGATGTTTGTCTGTTGATGTAATAGGTGCGTGTGTTCCATTTCCTGTCAGGCAAACTGCACAAGGTGCTGGACGAGAGCCTGCAGCGCTTCCAGGAGTTGCAGCATCAGACGCAGCAGCTGCCTAATATGGAGTTTGGTAGACGGTAAAGTTACATTCATCCTTACATATTATAAAACAAAGTCCCCCGCCGCGTCTGTCGGTCTGTCTGAACGCGATAAACTCAAAAACTACCGAACGGATTTTCAAACAGTTTTCACCAATGAACGGAGTGATTCTTGCGGAAAGTTTTGGTGTATAATTCATTAGGGTTTGTGTAAATTGGTTGAAATATGACGATTATTGTCGAAGATGTCGGGAAAAATCATACCGACTGGGAGCTTTACTGGCGTGCGCCGCGTAAACCGTTAGAGATATATCAAATTTATGTTCTACAGAATTGAAGATCTTAAAAAGTTCAACAAAAAAGTCCACGATGGCATATGTCTATCTTCTAAGGATGACCCACAGTAACCATTATTATCTTTCAGAATTTGATAAAAATTCCATTGTTATTTCCGAAGCTATATTGACCGGTATCATATTAATCCTTATCCAATAAAATATGTTATTTAAATTGGGTATTTAATTTAGATTAAAATATGCCTTGACATCATATAATTTAAATGAATGTTTTAAAAGATATCACAGATTCAGAATTACGCGTAACAAAATAATTATGGTTGGAGCGTAGTGGTAGGAGAGGAGTCAATAACCTTTTCCTGGACTATTAAATATGTAATCCCGGTACTGCCCGGTAGGCCGTTCCCGTGGGATATTTTCCGAAATCCTCGCGAGTGAAGCCGCGGACCAAAACTAAGGATTAATAATTATCTTTATTCAGGTTAAGAGTAACAAAATTCTAAATGAGACTCAAAGACCTAAAAAACCTAATGCATTGTTGGACATAGGACACATATATTTGGTAAATTGTTTATGTACAGTGCTCCTTCCTATTATCCAAATCTTACTTTTAACATAATGAGTCAACTTACTGATCGGCACAAGTTTATCGGACGGTGGGGCGCGACTTTCGCAAAAAAACTGCCATAGTGCAGTTTGATAAACTAATTCAAAGAGACGAAGGATAGGCAGATGATGACTCAAACTGACAGTTTTCTTCCGCACCCAGAATGGCAGCCGAACGTGACCTAGAGAAGTCAGACTCTGTCCACTTGGCCAATGTCCTGTTCGACACGAGCGGCCACTTTGTAATCTACGCGACAATGCTGGGAGTGAAGGTGGTCAACTTGGTCACCAATCGCTGTGTCGCCATGCTAGGGAAACCGGAGAACTTGAGGCCTTTACATCTTGCGCTGTTCCAGGTAAGACAGACATTATGTACCGTACGTGGATCCTGGAGCGTGATCTGATACTACTGAGGGTATCAGCAGGCATGTGCGGTATACACATCAGCTCGCTTGGGTTTGGTCGATTTAGGTTTTAGTACTATCAAACTTAATAGGGAATTTGTAAATAAAGCTTAGGCCATTTTGATAATAAAATATTCCAATCGCCAATCGTCTTCCGTTATTACTTACCTCACGCACTTGGTAAAGATAGATAGAATATGCTTTATTGTACCCCAAAATTTAACAAAGCTCATTTTATAACCAATATATATATTTTGTTGCATCTAGCATATAACGTTCAGATCAGCTTATTTATGAAACTTCAAAAAAATGCATGTGCTTGGAATTCTAATAGTTTCAACGAAAACAAAACTTGGAAGCATGTCTTGAAGATTGGTATAACTAGCTATAGTAAAACTAACAAACAAAACTCATTTTTTATCACACCACATTTCACCACAATCACAACACCCCCACATTTCAAATTTACATTTTACTTAATTTTTCCAGGGCCGTACAAACCAATCAAAAGTAGCAACAACTCTCGAGATGGAAGGCTCCGAGAACCCCACACTCCTGAACGTAAAAACGGACCCCACGCTGTTCTGTACCGCGTACAAGAAGAACCGCTTCTACATGTTCTCGAGACGGAGCCCCGATGATATCAAGAGCCCTGATGCTGACAGGGATATCTTTAACGAGAAGCCCTCCAAGGAGGATATTATTTCTGCTACTGAGGGACAAGGTACGACTGTTGTTAACACTGTTTTTTTTTGTCATCTATTAACAAATCTCAAATCATTTATTAAATTGGCAAAGAGGTAGATCATGACCTGGAGGACAAAGAAAACTTTTCATGAAAGTAGTATTTTCTCGTGGGGATAATTTCCGACCTCCAGACGGACGAAAGCGCGTTCAAAAGCTAATACGAAATAAAAAGAAGTCAATTAACATTATCTTTCAATTCCTTCCTAGGTGTCCAGCGTCTCTACGAGCAGGCGATCCTCCACACCTCCCTAGGCGACGTGCACATCCGTATCTTCGGCAAGGACGTGCCGCGCACAGCTGAGAACTTCTGCGTGCACTCGCGTAATGGCTACTACAACGGACATGTGTTCCATCGCGTTATCAAGGGCTTTATGGTGCAGACTGGAGATCCTACAGGTAAGATACAACTTGATTTTCCTTTGCCTGATAAAAGCTTCGGGTCCACTGCGTTGAGATAGCTTGGTTTGTATAGACAAAAAAGGCATGGTCAAAAATTAAATGCTATCGCTCCGATACCGACGAAGTGGTGCAAAAAGTGCCTCGTGCAACACGCTAGGTTAAGGAATCCTCTTTTGGAGACGAGGTTATAGATTCGAGCCCCATAGATAATTTATTTCATTTAACAGTTTATGTACACACATTATGTATATGCAGACAAGTAGAAAGGAACATCAAAATACGTTCAAAAGTGATACTTATTGATTTTCACCAATATCGCCACTCCTCAGTGCATTTTCGCTACTTTCAGCGTCATCAGCTAATGTCAGGTTTGGTTCAGGTCCGAGTCTATCCAGACTCCATACCTGAACCAGGTTTTCAATTCGACTGAAAGTTTTTGAAGTGAAAACTTCCTTAGGCGCGTTGGGCATTTTTGAGATGGGACTAAACCATTGTCAAAGTCAAATAATTTATTTCAATTAGGCACATCGAAGGCACTTTTGAACGTCAAAATTTACAAAATATAGAATTTATTCTAGTCGCCCCTTCCAAAAGGTAGTTTTCCTATGGAGAAGAATGGGCAAGAAACTCCACTGTTACTCTTTTAAGATGTTTTACAATATTTTTTATACATTAATTATATAATTATTGTGTACGATGCACCTGGAATAAGATTATTATATCATTGATTTCGCGACACTGTAACGACACCAGCTTTTGACTATTAAAAAGACATCATCGCGTTGATTACCGCGGCGTCGTTTTTTTTTTCAAGTTTTCACTTCTGTCGGCACTTCCGGAGTGCCACTGTTTTTTTTTGTATGTTTGTTACGCGATTACTCCGCCAATTATGAATTGATTTTGATAGTTCTTTTTTTGTTTGGTAGGTCATACTTCATAGGTGGTCCCATATAAATTGTATTAACTTTGCTTGCGTAGTTTTTGAGTTAGGTTTAATACTACGTATTTTTTCCCCACTTAGTATGTGGATGATATGATAAGTTCCTGTCACTGTTAGTGGTATTCGAATGTGTGGGTTAGGTACCACAACTAAAAAGTGAAAAAAAAAAACTTTAAAAAAAAGCAAGTGACTTCCGATATTAAAGTTATTTTTTACTTTGTAGTTTTTTTTTGGAAGTCGGTTGTTTTTTATAAAGGGAAATATGGTTGATTACAGTCAGTCACTTTCGTGAACTAATCACGGATTTCGAGGCGTGAATTATGTAATATTACTACTAAAATCTTTTATTATCATCACGTTTTTGCGACACGTTTCACATCCACGCGTCACTTATCATGACCTGATAAGAGAAATTTGCCGAATTATTGGTAATTTGAAGGACTCCTTATCAATAGAGATAATAAGTACGTCATCGGTATCACGCTCGTTTGAAAGCTAAACTCCATCATCATGAAATGCACAATGACCTGAAGATTATAACATTGTTCATGGATATGTTGAACAATCTCATCTTATACCGAATTTTGTCTGCAGCTGCATCACTGAAATGTTACAAGCAAGCATTAAATTCAAAAATATTTATAAAATTATCAAAACAACTCTTGGCTTATAAATTGTAATAGTTAAACTTATCATACAAAGAAAGACTTAAAAACGTAGGTGTGTCAATTTATTCAAGGCAATGGCACGTAAAATTTTATCGGAGAGGCAACCGGGTGGCGAGTGGTAATCTGGGTCTTGAAATGATACCGAACTCCCCCGTACCGTCCGAATGGACCCCAAATGCACGCCTTTTCAAAAAAATAAATGTTAGGTTCCCCGCATATCTCCGCCCCCGTCCATTTGGGGTCCATTCGGACGGTACGGGGGGTTCGGTATCACTTCAAGACCCAAATTACCACTCGCCATCCGGTTGCCGCTCCGATAAAATTTTACGTGCCATTGCTTTAACTAATTTATAGGTGCGATTATAAACAAGGATTAGTTGATGGGCCAGTATCTTATCGATAAGGGCAGGCAACAAAGTACCTATTTATGAAATCCCAATAATACGCCACGGTTTGTGTTGCTAGCAAGTTTTCCTTGTATGTCTAATCCCTCGATATAAAACATGTGTGTCTACTGTTTTCGTTTATCGTTATCACCTAAAACTATTTGTCAGATATGTCGGAAAAGTGAACAAAATAATTACCAAAACAAATCTCATTAAACAAATTCAATCCATACATGATTTGTACATGACATGTTTTTGACAAGACTTGTTGAAAACAAGTATCTTGTGTATGGGTGTAAACGCAGGATAATAACAACATTCTGTAATCATCAATTTGGTTGCCTAGCTAGAGTGTTGATTATTGTAAAATTCCGACACGACTTAATCAATCTGCCAACCCTTTTCCCAACTATTTTGGGGTCGGCTTCCAGTCTAACCGGATGCAGCCGAATACCAGCATTTTACATGGAGCGACTGCCTATCTGACCTTCACAACCCAGTAACTGGGTAGTAATATGATACCTCTAAAGTCTGACAAGCCCGAAAGTCTGACAAGCAGTCTTAACTGGTTGTCAGATTTACGGGCTTCTGACGACCCATAACGACTGTCAAAGATCCACATCCGGGATATGGGATGACAGCCAGGACCAACGGCTAAACTTGCTTTCCGAGGCACGGAGGAGTTTCCATATGTAAAGATGGTCACCCATTCTCGGACCAACTCCGGAAAGCGTAGCTTAACCTGATAGATCGACCCGTGCCGCTGTTATTACTTAGCCACGAGCTCCTCCGACACAACAGAAAATTCCGACACGACTATTCATTTTAAAAAGAGGTCTTGTTCTTTGAACTTTTGTCCTTCAAATGTTTAGCAGATGACTCTGAGTAAATTACTAACTGCTGCTTTAAGAAAAGAGTATGAAAGCAATATCTACTAATATTATTAATGCGAAAGTACCTCTGTCCGTCTGTTACCTTTTCACGTCTAATCAAATCAAATTAAAATGTCTTTATTCAGACAACAAAGATCCCTATACATATTGTGCAATTCACGAAGACGCGCCTCACTCCGCGATTACTGTACTGTAAGCTGAACTCTAGTACGTCGCGGAGCGGAGTGGGGCGCGTCTTCGTGGATTGCACCATCTATACTACTGAACTGATCGTTATGAAATTTGACAGATAAGTAGTCTACCTGGAGAAGGACAAACACTACTTTTCATCCTAGATACTTGTAAAAAAACATATGAAAATATAAAATACACGCAAAGTCGCGGGCAACAGCTCGTTTGTTTTTTTTTTAACCTTTCCTCCTATTTTCCAGGCACGGGTACCGGTGGTGAGAGTATATGGGGCGGCGAGTTCGCGGACGAGTTCAAGGCGCATCTGAAGCACGACCGGCCGTACACCGTCAGCATGGCCAACGCTGGACCCAACAGCAATGGCAGCCAGTTCTTCATCACGCTAGCACCTACGGTAAGTGACATAATAGTAACATTTTTCTTTAAATTTTCCGGGCTTTTCACGTTCGCGTATTTTTTATCGTTTATTATTCAAAAAATAAAGTACTACCAACATTTGGTTTAATAAAAATATACCAACACAAACCAACAGTTTTGTTTTTGTTTGTTTTTTGCGTTTTAAATTATTTTTAACCGACTTCCAAAAGGAGGAGGTTCTCAATTCGATTGTATGTTGTTTTTTTTTTTTTGTATGTTTGTTACGCGATTACTCCGTCAATTATGAATTGATTTTGATGATTCTTTTTTGTTTGGTAGATAATACTTCAGAGGTGGTCCCATATAAATTTTATTAACTTTGCTTGGGTGGTTTTTGAGTTAGCTTCAATAATACGTATTTTTTCGTCACTTAGTATGTGGATGATATGATAACTTTCTGTCATTGTTATTTACATAGCCGGTATTGGTATTCGAATTTGTGTGGGGTAGGTGTATCACAACTGAAAACTGAAAAATAAAAACTTTTTACAAAAAAAAAACAACCGACTTCAAAAAAACACTACAAAGTGAAAAATTACTTTAATTTCGGAAGTCGGTGACAAAGAACGAAAATTCAAAACCAAAGACACCGACTTCCGAAATTAAAGTTATTTTTCACTTTGTAGTGTTTTTTTGAAGTCGGTTGTTTTTTTTTTTGTAAAAAGTTTTTTTGAAGTGAAAACTTCATTAGGTGCGTTGGGCATTTTTGAAATAGGACTAAACCATTGATTTCGCGACACTGTAACGCAATTTACCGACACCGTGGAGTAAAAGACATTAACGCGTTGATTACCGCAGTGCGTGGAGTAAAAGACATCAACGCGTTGATTAATGCGGTGCTGATTTTTTTTCAAGTTTTCACTTCTGTTTGCACTCCCGGAGTGCCCCTGTTTTTTGTATTTATTTTTCGTTTTTCTAATCATCACACCACAAATTAATACACAACTTACGCGTCTTTAACTGACTGCAAGAAGGGTTATGTTTTCTGCGTGGCTCACAGTCATAGTTGGGCAATATGAACATAATTATTATAATAATATTATAAACTAAGTAACACTGCCAAGGATTCGCTAGTGGGGTATGGACTTTGATTGAGAACGTTGTCGCTAGGGGGAGGGCAACATGGGGCTAGCTAGATTTAGTTTGTATATTTACAAAAATATTGTAAAGTAACATGTCTTAGAAATCTACTTACAGAAATTTCAATATTGCAAACAGTACCCCGAGGAGCTCGTGGCTAAGTAATAACAGCCGCACGGGGTGATCCATCAGGTTAAGCTACGCTTGCCGGGGTTGGGTCCGTGGATGGGTGACCATCTTTACATATCGAGACTCCTCCGTGCTTCGGAAAGCACGTTAAGCCGTTGGTCCCGGCTGTCATTCGTGGATCTTTGACAGTCGTTACGGGTAGTCAGAAGCCCGAAAGTCTGACAACCAGTCTTACCAAGGGGTATCGTATTACCTAGTCACTGGGTTGTGGAGGTCAGATAGGCAGTCGCTTCATGTAAAATACTGGTATTCAGCTGCATCCAGTTAGACTGGAAGCCGACCCCAACATAGTTGCGAAAAGGCTAGGCAGATTGATTGCAAACAGTACCCCAATATGTTTAGCTTTATACAGTTATTCTTATTAGTAGAGGCAAGGAATTCTTGTTTATCTGCGGGTCTCAATACCTCTAAAGTAGTAAAACACACGTGTCCGGTGTCAGCAAGATAAACTTGGTATGATACCAGCATAAATTAGCATTGCTCTAAAACTGGTATGTGCTTTATCCTACATTTAAAAAAATGAGCCATTGCGGTGGGCTCATTTTTTAAATGTAGGTTTTTCTTTGTTAATACAGCATTAAAAACCGTGAAAGTTAAATCTGATGTGTATTTCAACAAGATTTATTAGTTGGTTGCGTTGGTTTTGAAATCCAAGCGTTTATTTATTTATTTTTTGTTCTCGGTTACACATATTCACTAAAAAATTTAAAGGTTAGAATTTACTTATAGCGACAAGATCCCCTTTTGGGTTGGAAATTATCAAATAACTTCTTCCGCTCTGGGTGAAGCGGGAGGGCGTGTCAGACTCTTACTGACTAAAACCCACCGTACCATGGCCCGAATTATGGCCGGACGCTCAGATCACCGCCGCCGATCGCCTCCACGAGGACACGGCGATGCTCCGTCCAAGCCGGGCAGACCTCCACCGTATGCTCCACCGTGTCCTCCGGGCGATCCACACAGTGATGACACCCGGGCGTTTCCTCCCGCCTCATCCTGAACAGGAACCTCCCGAAACAGCGACAAGACAGATCCCCTGAAAACAGTTCCAACAATGCCAATTCTAACATATGGAGTTGTATTGCTGATTCTAACGATTATAATTCTGTAAAGTTATATTTGTTACGGTCGCGAATCATATTTCAATAAACATACAACCTGACACTGACCTGCTAAATTGCAAAAACGTAAGAAAATTTTGAATTTTGCGGGCTACCTTACCGCATCCCCCTTAATATATCGGAACCGTTTTCCTAGGAAACCAAAGCTAAAGCGCGCATTACATTGCCATTTAAAAATTGCATTATAAATATGGGACACAATGTCATAGAGGTTTTGACTGTAGGCAGTGCGCGATTAACCAAAAGAAATTTAAAAGAATGTTTCGCTGTCCCCGGCGAATAAAATGGTAATGTGCTATTACGATAGTTTAACTACATTGCATAACCGATATTTAGGGGTCCGATTACACTGTCAATGTTTTTCATACATTTCCTACGGTTATTTCAGAAGTTACGAGATTTTAAGGTGTATTGTAATGAATGTAAAAAATCACTTTTGTTTTGGTATTTGAACAATTCCGCTATGTATATTAATTAGTCAATAAGATATTCACAAAAAACAGTTTTTTTTTCCTGTTAAATTTAGTTTTTACGATTACGATTTTATTCGCCGGGGACAGCGATTTCTTTTATTTATAGGTAATTAATTTCCGAAACGATTTTGTTTCGTAGTTCGTGCTTACCCTTCCTAAAGCACTATATAATTAACCGCGAAGGCTTGTGGTAGTTGTGGTCATAAAGCGTGCGAGCAGGACAGTGCATATTTAGTACTTCCAAAACTCTATGAGTGAGCCTCGTATTGCCTCGCTCCCACGTTTTTGACCGCGACTGCCACGAACTTTGGCGTATACTATAGCACTATAACAGTGCAATAATTTTGTAAAAAATCTCCTTTTTCCTCAGCCATGGTTGGACAACAAACACACAGTGTTCGGCCGCGTGGTCCGCGGTATGGAGGTGGTACAAAACATCGGCAGCGTCAAGACAAACCCCAAAACAGACAAGCCGTACGAAGACGTCAGAATTATATCAGTTACTGTGAAATAAATAAATTATTAAGTGATATAATATATTGAATAAGTTATGAGTTTATCTTGGACATTACTGACATCGGTGAAGGAAAAACATCGTGAGGAAACCTGGACTTCGCTGTCCGTAAAGTAGACACTATAGTTAAAACAAATACCTTGAACCTTATGTGGTTCATGGGACAGCGAAAGTGTTAATATAAGTCTCAAATCGGCAACCTGTCTTGACCAAGCGTGTCGTTCAATGAGCGCCGGCCTTAGCCCTTAGGCCTGAATTCTTCCTACACTGATGTCGGTCGCGTACGTCGGTTGCGCGTACTAATATACATTGTGTTCTAATAGAACCACACTGCGACGTTGATGTCAGCGGCGCGTACGTACGTACTTTGCGTACGCGCCCGACATCAGCGTAAGAGGAATTCAAGCCTTAATCAGGGTAGAGCGAATTGTCTTTCGGCGCCCTTTGATTGACGCTTTCACTTCACGTAAATTCTACTTCGGTTTCATGTTAAATAAATAATAATTCAAAAATTTTTAAATTAAGTAACTCTAATTAGTATACTCCTGCTTCTTTAACATTAAGAAAGCTTTTAGTGCTATATAATTAAATTTGTATTTGGTTTTAATTTCAATCAGTCACCGACCGACACTGACCATCACTGACTAAGTCTGGTCATTTCAATGGCGCCTTTTGAGAGGTGTAAGACTCCCGCGCCTCACAAAAGGCGCCATCAAAATTTTATTTTGCGCTGGAAATTGTTTTTCGCCTTTGGTTTTTGGCGCCCCTTGCTATCTGGCGCCTATAGCGACCACTTCTCTCTCTCTACCCTAGGGCCGGCGCTACGTTCAATACTCCTGCCTTCTCTGTATGAGAAAAGACCTTTGTCCTGCAGGTGGGACAGTAAGGCATATGCCGTATCACAGCATTATGTCATATGGCATTTTACTGTGGGGTCGGGCTGCTGACATTGAATCCGTCTTTATTTTACAAAAGAGGGCTGTCAGAGCCATTTATAACCTATGTCGTCGCGAATCTCTCAGGGAACTTTTTAAAAGGATTAATATTATGACGGTACCTTGCCAATTCATTTATGAAAATATTATGTATGTAAGGAAAAATCCACATCTCTTTAATAAAATAAGTGATAGACATAATTTTAATACTAGAAATAAAGATAAACTAGATCAACCATTTTTCAGGTTATCTAAAGTACATACATCTTTTATGGGGTACTGTGTTAAATGTTACAACAAAATACCTTGTGACATATTGCAATTAAATGAAAGAAAATTTAAAACTCATATAAAAAGTACACTTTGTAAACAAGCATATTACAAATTAGAGGATTATATCCAAGATAAGAGTGCTTGGAAACATGCTGGTCCTGCTCCATAGGACAATTTAGAATCAAGACAAAATCAAACTGGTTGCTAATGTAATTGTAAAATTTATTACTTTGTGTTTTATGACATTGATTTTACATTCTGTAATTACTTCCTTACACACTGACTTATTAATTGTAAAATTTTAGGAAAATCATCTACTTTTACAATGTTTGTAAATATGTGAGAACCATGTATCTATCACAAATTAAATTATCTCTCGTTGCTTCATTTTTAATTGTTTTTACCTATTGTGGTATAGTAATTTTATTCTAGGTGCATCGTCTTCACATATAATAATTATTTAACAAATGTACGTACATATACAAACAATATTGTAAAACATTTTAAAAGAGTAACGGTGGAGTTTCTTGCCCATTCTTCTCCATACGAAAACTACCTTTTGGAAGGGGCGACTAGAATCAATTTTATTATTTTGTAATTTTTGACGTTCAAAAGTGCCATACATGGGCCTATTTGAAATAAATGATTTGACTTTGACTTTGACTTTGCTGAAATGCAGGTGACGCAGCACAGCACAGTACAGATTTTGCAGGGCGAGGCAGATATAGGCCGCGAGCGCATGCTGCGACGCAGCTACACAGGCACGTTTGCGTCTTAGCTAGTACAAACAATAGACGATTGCAATAAAATTATGAATCATTGGTAAAAAAACACGTGACGACCTGCACGCGTCGTGCAGAAATCTGTGCCGGCACTACAACGAGACGCAGAGCAGGACTGACATATTATATCTGCGTCGCACGTGCCTGCGACGCAGCGCTCAGTACGTTCATGCATTACAAAATCTGCGCTGCGTGGACCTGCGTCACCTACGTCTCAGCATACGCTTAGCCTAATAGGCTGATTTTATTATTACATAACTATCGCAATAAGGCAACCTGTAAAGATAGTTGATAAAATAACATCACGCCTTGATTCCTCGAAGTGTTGGTGTTATAATAAGTAATAAATTAATTGTTAGATGAATCTACAATGTGATGTACAAATGAACTGTTGCAATAAATTTGATCGATTTTGTAAAAAGTGGGTTCTGTGTTTAATTTATAATTTCTCGGATTATCATAGTCCTCTGCTGGACAAAAGCATGTTCCAAGTTACTGTCACAACATTCCGTTACTCCTTTAGTCTCTGCAATGCAGATGTTAATGATCATGGACGGACTTCATCACGTTTCCTTAAATATGCTTAAACCAGTAAAACTATAGCGTTCCATACGGTGGTCCAAATGTACTTCAGAAATATTCCGACCCAATAAAACGTGATTTTATTTTTTCAGAATGTATGGAGACTACCACTTTTAAACCGGACTAGCGTCCATTTTGGTATTGTGATTTGCTATCATAATTTTCCTTTCAAGTTTTTCTTGGTAAAATTGAATAAAGTGGGCCATATGCCATAATATTTTTTCTTGACCGGTCTTCTTTTAATATAATTATAACAGACTAGCAGATGAACTATAAACTGGCTATTACAATATGGCTGAGAGGTGAATGGCCCTGCGCATAAAATCACAATAACGAACCGATCGTGATCCTAATCCTAATATAACGTGATGTTACAAAATGGGAACCACAGCAGAACACTGTTTATCTGTGTTGGTGCATTGTGCTGCCATGATTTACGAAAAAAGAAATTGCGTTTTACCTACTTTGTCTAACCTTATTTTGGTGACTCATAGGGTGGATGGCTGTGTAAATTTAAAACTTCCCATCTGTTATCGAGTAGATGCAAACTTAACTAGAGAATTACAACGCCATCTAGTGTGGAGTAGACGGACTAGTTTATATAGTAAATAACTTCAAATAGGTGGCAGCACTAGTATTCGTTTAACTATAATTTTCTTCTATGTGGTAATGTTGTTTGAATACAACTTTCGGGTTTGCCGGCAAATCATTCTTCGATAATAGTAATTCTCTCAATTTGCTTAGGGATGACTATGCATGTGTACTTTATAGTGTTGGTTTTTAGTAATAAACTCTGTAGTATCGGAAAATAGGAAATGCTATCAGCATCCATAAGTTTTCCGATAGTTTCTTGTTTTTCTTTTTTTAGTAGTGGCCATTTACAACACCCACGGAAATTGGCCTACAATATTCTCCAAGTGTACCTACTTCATATCTTGAGTATTCACATATATAAAGCAAACCTATAAAAGTCGTTTTCGTTGTTTCCGTATTATTAATATAAATAAATACATAGAATTAAGTTTCCCACATGGTTACCTTCAACTTGTCATTAATTTATATGGTGTTGGATACCTAGTACACACGGAACCTTCAGATGCGGTACGCAGATGTGCACTTGACCCTAAATAAATTAATGATGCGTAGGTTAGATCGGTCGGTGGGTACATCATATTATTATTATACACATGTATGTTCTTAAGTAGACAGAATTAGTTGATAGGACAGTTAAGCAGCTCGTAGAACTAGAATGCATTCCTTCTTTAAAGTCGGTTACAGATACTGGTGCCGATACCCTTGTTCACAAACTAAACTAAATATAAGTTCAGTGCCTCTTTTTCTATCTATTTCATTAAGAAAAGGACAGAAGATAAATTTTAGTTTAGTCCTGTCAAATTAATCAGCGTTTGACGTAAATTGATGTAATTTTAGTAGGCAAGTTTTTAATCACATCTAAACTTGTATGGAGTAGTGACAGGTGCTGATTAATTTGACAGAACTAAACTAAAATTCATCTTCTGTCCTTTTCTTAATGAAATAAAAAGAAAAAGATGCACTGAACTTAAATTTAGTTTACTTTGTGAACAAGGGAATCGGCACCAATAACATCGATTTCATTAATTTTCTGATTGGTTCGTATTTCGGGATTTGTGGCTTGAGGATTTATAATCATTTCATAAATGTATTTACTAGATGAGGAAAAATATATGTATACATACTATTTATAGGTAATAATAACTCCAACTACACTTATGTTATGTAGCCATAAAAACATAGTTAATAATTTAATGATGCTTAATATCCATAAAGAGTTCTCACAGCCGTTGGCTGCTACAGTACCTATGTACCTAGGTATCTAGAGGATTCTGTAGCTGGTGTTGTGTTTATGCCCATAAAAAATGAAGGTCAACTTTACAATAACATCAAAATGTGAGTCCACAATAATGAAGGAATTTTAGATGCATTTTATTTTCCTTTTGCTCAGTTATCTTACGTGAGAGCGAGACGGGCGTGAGCCGTCTCACTCTTTTCCGTACAGTTCCCCGCTCCCCGTCGCCCGCACAATATTTTCTTGCACCGCTCGCTAGCGGCTACCCCGCCTCCGTGCCTCACCCAAATTTGTGCGTTTCCATTGTTACACTTTGGCTCTCGTTCCACGATTTTTTAAATATTTTTTTACTTTATTAATTATTTGTGTAAATTAAATTATTACTAAACTAACCAATATTCTCCCATTAAATGTATTTAGATTACCCAGACTCCAATGAAAAAAAAAAGACTAAATGTGTTAGTTTTACCTATACCTAATTAAAATTATTGTTAGCAAATGACAAAATAATAAACAACATTTAAAAAAAAAACGAAAGAAAATAAATCATGTGACCATAATTTTTGTGTATAAATTGGGACTATTCCCAATCTAGTTTCAGTCGATTAAAATTGATTCCTAAATTGACACTTTAATTTATTGATTTTTAAGGTTATTAACTCTATGTACATTAACCCAATACCTTATGTACAGATGTACTATTTATTATAACATTAGAAAAATAACGGTTATGACTTATCACCCTTTCGTTATTTCGAGTTAAATGTATAATAAACTCCGTTATTTAGCGATAAATACAAAGCAACGATCTATTCACTATTTAATCTATAGTGCAGTAATTTCAACATTCGTTATTTTAATCATGGAAGAAAAAGACACGTTTCGCCGAACCCCAAATAAATTGGTACAAGAGCAGGAATATGTTGATGATGAAATGTCGTTATTTTGCCGTTATTTTTCTAATAAATGGAGTATATTTGTATTTTTGTTACGTTAACCGCCCAACAAAGGATAATCTGCTAAAACAATGCAGGATCAGAGAATTAAAACATTAACACCAAGAGTCTTTAAAATCTAATATTTCGAAAGGTTATTTTAGTGTCAACCTGCATTAATAAATAATATAAATATATTAATTAATATCGTTTTAATTATTATGTAACAGTATTTTTACTAGTGTGTGCTATAGTGCTTTATATATATTAAGATAAACAAGCATTAATTTGAATGCACGTTTAATGGTACGACAATTGTTATAATGGACTTGCGCCTCCTGATTCTCGGTAATCGTACGAAGTCGTAAACAGCCCGACGCGGCCTCGCGCTACGCTACGATGCCAATCACCAATCACATGCAAGCGTTACTTGGTATCGCGCGATATCCGACCAATGAGCGCTCGACTATATCACGCTACTTCTAAAAATAGCTTATCTGAGTCACTCAATAAAAGCAGTGGTTGTTTCTTAACAATGTTTAGAAACAAGTGGAACGTTGAGGCAGTCGGACGTGCGTTGCCGCATGAAAAAGTTTTGATATTCGCGCAGTGAGTTCAGTGATACCGAGTAATTCGGTGCAAACACATGGTTCGACGCTACCAACACGGCATGGAGACCACTTTCTATGACGAGCAGTATCCCCTCAGTGGACCTGTGGAGAACCTGAAGAGGCCCCTCACCTTGGACGTGGGGCGGGGCATCAAGCGGGCTCGGATCGGCGGGGCGCCGGTCCTGTCCTCGCCAGACCTGCAGATGCTGAAGCTCGGCTCTCCGGAGCTCGAGAAGCTGATCATACAGAACGGTATGATAACAACGGCGACTCCTACTCCCGGTGCGCCAGTGTTATTCCCGGCCAGTCTCGCGCCGACAGAGGAACAAGAAATGTACGCGCGGCCGTTCGTTGAGGCGCTGGACAAGTTACACCACTCGGACCCAACGCCGCAGATCGGACGCATCGTCGACAGGCGAGTATACGCCGACCTGGACAGGCCGCTTGACCGCTACCCCACACCAGTGGTCAAGGACGAACCTCAAACAGTTCCCAGTGCTGCAAGTTCGCCACCCCTGTCCCCCATAGACATGGATACACAAGAAAGAATCAAATTGGAACGTAAAAGGCAAAGAAATCGAGTGGCTGCATCCAAGTGCAGACGGCGCAAGCTGGAGCGCATCTCCAAGTTGGAGGATAAGGTGAAGATCCTGAAGGGCGAGAACGTGGAGCTGGCGCAGATGGTGGTGAAGCTAAAGGAGCACGTGCACCGGCTCAAGGAGCAGGTGCTGGAGCACGCCAACAGCGGCTGCCACATCGACTCGCACTTCTGATCGTGCCGTCGCAGCCGCTCCACCACATTCCATGCTAGTCGCGCCCGGTAGGACGCAGCATACAAAGCGATTTGTGATCTTAATTTTACTGTGTAATATATAGTTAATGAACACTAGTGTATAAGGTGTTGACGCTACGTTAAGGATGCTGTGGATGTATCGTTAAGTTTGAGAGATTAGGTTGCCAGTGATGTGTGCAGGCAGAACCTCCGCTCGGGTGAGCTGATTCCAGGACGTTTGTTGTTTGTGAAACGGTTATGTTATGGACGGTCCACTTAGCGAGGGATGTACTTAGTGCGAGTCACAACTGCAAAAGCTTTAGCTTCCATTGTAAGTTGCAGAACTAATGTTTTCCTTAAATCAGTATTGCGTTGTCTCATTTAGAATAGTGTAGAAACTAGAAAGGATAATCGTGCGACGTCATTCGTTTGCAGACTGACTGAACGAGGTTGAGGCGGCGTTGCCAGTTTTACGGCGAATTTCCCGTTTCAGCGATGTTGCCGCACTTGCCTCGCTGAATCGGGGATTTCCATTGTTCATTGTGTCCCGGCCATTGTGTGTATTTTTTCTGTCCAGTAGAATCTTATTATAATAATTAGTTTACGTTTCGGACGTTATTTATTGCGATTTAGACTGAGACGCACGTCGCCTCTGTGTTGTGACAGGTACGAAACGCAGCCGGTGTGAAAGAGATAGTGTAGCGTAGAGTGGCAACGGCGCATCAGGCCGAGTCACGAGCGGATGTTCTGCTAATTAAAATTCCGCCTGCGCCGCCCTCGCGGAATGGCGGCCATGTGTTCAACAGTCGGACGTTCCGAATCACGTTTTGTTGCACAAGGTTAACTTTTTAAACGCGACAATAGCGTTTTAACGCCGCCGTGGACTGGAACGTCTTTGTTCGCTTCGCTTGATTGTTTCGAGACAAACTAAGTGCTTGTGTGGGAGACTGATCGAATGCAAGTAAGGAGTGCCTTGTACGTTTGAGCGAGAGCGTGGATCGCGCAAATAATTTTCTCCTTTTTAAAGATGATTCTCGGAACTGACCCGGTGCTCTGTAGAGGACGTGACTTTAGTAATGCGAAGCCGTCCGATTTAAAATATTAGTTGTGGACGTATACAAGTGATTCGTAATGAGCAAATGTTTGACATGTGAACGATGCGAGTGAATGTGTGATGGAAGTATTTATTAGTGAGAATGTTTATCTTATAGGATGAAGTAGCAATCTCGAGTGCCTACGCTTTGTAAACTAAAGCCTATACCTATGTTTTTAATTGTTTTTGTTACCATTAATGTGCTACAGTAAATTATTCTGTACCATTGTCTTCTATAGGTTATTGTAAGTAATTATAATACCAATTAACAAGTTGAATTGTTATATAGACTATATACGGCGAGCGGGTGGCGTGGTAATGAGAACTCAAAGAAAGTTGTTCTGTAAACTGCAAAGAACGCACCCGACGCCTATTTGTATTATTTTTATACAAAAGAATTCGTCAGAATGTTAACAGTAATTTGTAAGTTTATAAAAGATATGGAAACAGTTATACTAAAATAATATATTTCTATGAATTTAACAAAGAATATTGTTTTATACGAAGTATCATATTGTATGATAAAATTGAAAGAGAAAATAAATTATGAAGATTATTATACCATTTATTCCTTGATTTCATTTCTATTCCCTTATAAATCATACATTTTGTAATAAACGAACTGACCTGAAATCTAAACACCCATACGATATTTGAGGCAGTTCTTTCTAGTTTCAATTAAACAAAGTTCAAAGCAGCGCAACTTCAAACAAAATGCGGCATTATACATTAACAAAAATTCAAAACAAAAACAATGATATGGCACATTCAAAGTATGTAAATAAATAATGACAAAGAAGCAAATAACAAATGCCATTACATAACATAGTAACGACACAATGTAATGAGCAATCGAAGCAGGAAAAGACATAACATTGCAAGTACATATACTTACAGTAATTTGACATTGAGGAACAACATCAACAGCTGTAGATGTTATATGATGGAGTAGGTAGATTTTGTTACTCCATAGGAAATCTCTGTCATAAATTATGAAATTATGAACGATCTACATAATTATCTAATCTGAGAACGTATTTCCTCAAGACACTATACCTGTTAACAGCACTAAAAGAAACCGGAAACAGGTGTCAAGAAGGTCATGCGCTCATTTGACCTGTCAAATTGCTCCTTTTCTCTAAAGAATATTGGGATTCTGGGAAAAAACTTTTAAATTCGTTTCGAAGAACACACCTCTTTAAAAAATCAAAATACGCATTCTGCGAATTTTGAAATGTTCATGTACTTCAATATTGTAAAAAAAAAACAAGCAGCAATAAATTACTGTCTAAACATTTTGTCACCAAAATAATTTTTGTGAAGATAAACAGTAATTTTCCTAAATGTAAACAATCCATTTACCCGTCCGAAGTATAAAATTGTATCAAATATACACTTTGATAACCATGTGACTGTGTGTGCTTGTTACTAGCCTATACCGGTGAATGAACGAATTAAGACTTTATTTATTAGTCAATGAGTCGATATTCGTGTTATGAAACAAAACGAAGGTCAAACGAATCGATGCCAATGATATTTCGCCGTCCGGATGTCCGATTTTTGTGGCAAAAGTACCTGATGACTTGGAAGTTTTGGGACGAACACGATTGGCCAATACGAATATTATGAATTAAAAAAAAATGTGGCACGCTACTACGTCACTGCGTTGGGATTATCAGTGGGCGGTACTAGCTGTAATAAATTACATTTATGATATATTTCCCATATATTTTGAAATGGAGGCAGCAATATTAGAGTGGAAAGAATTGCTCGATGACAGCTCTGGTAATTAATACTAGATTGATTACTTTCACAGACATGCATTTATGCAATGCAAGGTTGAGAAGTTCAATTATAACGGTCCGTATCCAGAAAGTTCTTAACTTCCCGTCAAAGCGCTGAGAACATTACGTCCAGTTCCGGGGGCGGCAAATCACGGTCACATATTATATGGGTCAGTATGCTGTTTAACATGAACATTAGCCACTGAAGCCTACGCATTGTTCTCGTTAAAACATCGCAATATTTACTAACATCACCGTGTTTATACTGGCTGTTGTTAAAACACTTATATTATTTATGATTCGATGTTTTTCATACGACGAGCATGTTGACTGATTGCGCTGCGTTTGCCTATTCATTTCATTCCCGAAAATAACATGCGAGCGTGTTGGAACATCAATATTTTATGTTGAGTTAATATCAACAAAATGTTCAAGTCGCAAAAGTATTTATTTTCAGTACTGCATTTGCATGAAGCGTGATTTCGCTGTTGTCTTTTGTGTACACAACGCACGGTCCCAAAATCTAAAATGAATAAGATCACGACTTTTCTTGCTGATCTAGTCACATATCCATTACCTGTTGATGTAGTATAGCATAATCAGCCTATAATGTTCCCACTGCTGGGACACAGGCCTCCTCTCTTCGGGAGGGAGTGGGCTGTAATCCACCACGCGGGCCCAGTGTGGGTTGGTAAATGTCTCATGTCTTCGAATTTTTGGTTCTAGGATATGCCGGTTTCCTCACGATGTAGTGTAAATTCTGATAATTAACTAGTCATTTATTCAAGCATTTAATGATCCTACAAACAGTAGCATAGAATTGGCAGAACTCACAGTCGCAAGTTGGACATATTATGACATTGTATTGTAATTTATATCTCTTGGAAGACGTTTATGATGATTGTAAAATGACATTATATTCAGACACTGGATGGAGAATTGGAGACCTATTTTATATAAATAATTAGGTAGAGAATCCAGAACGAGGTGATCCGGTAGAGAACTAAAGTTGTCGACATATCTCACAGAATAAGCAAGCTGAAGTGGGCCGGCCATATTAGCCGTAGAACCGAAGACCGTTGGGTAGACGTGGTCTCGAGTGGAGACCGCGGGAGCGACGATCTACGCAGGGTGGCTGGTAGCAGTTAGATGAGAGTTGCCGAAAACCGAGCAATTGGAGAGGCCTATCTCCAGCAGTGGACTACTCGTATTAAAGACTTTCCCAGTTTTCCAATTATCGACAGGAATACAATTAATCTCAGTAACTAAGTTCTACATAAAAATCGAAAAAACATCTTTATGTCTATGAACTAAATAAATGTCGATTTTCGTTGCTAAGCTTTTTATTAACATTGGAAAAGTTCCAAAGAAAACACCGTGTGCGGTCGTTTGCCCTCGGCAACGCTTCTGACTCACGTAAAAGAAAAGAATTCAAAAACTATTGGGCGTCCGTTGCAAGGATATTATAATGTTACAACGAGGACAATGTCGACGTAGGAATACTGTTAATTGGGTTCCAAGAATTGTTTTGTTAAATGGTTTCAAGTGGCACCGAGCTATTGTGTGGTTCACTAAAACTATTAGCTAAAATATCTAAACGAGCTGGGAAATGTTCTGAAATAATTTATCGGTACGCGATCTACGTGTTTCTTAGAAATTATGTTTTGAATTTTATATGACAACAAAAAGCTAAATTGCTGCCAATTTGTGCGACCTTTTATTTATCAAGAAGCCGATTGTATTTCTAGTGGCATTTAAAGGAAATTCGGCATTTGGCTGGTGGCGGAGGCAATTTCTGCGAAAGACCCCGTTGGCTTTTAATTTTAACCTGCGGGTCACCTTCAACTCGGCGACATGTTGTGCGCGCAGGTGCGCCCTCTGCTAGGCTAATATTCGATACAGTTCGGAAATCGGTTGGCGAGCCTCCAACCACCGCACGTGCCGTGATGCGTGTGGCTACCATGCGTGATTATTTTGAAGACTGTTCCTGTTGTTTATTAGAGAAAGCCTGTTAAATATCAGAAGCATTAGGCTAGAAAATAACGAATGTGCTTTAACCCGAGATTGGAAGCATGCCAGAAAAAAATTCAAAATCACATCATCTTACCTTTCGCATACTGGAAAATATGTAAGTAAAGCATTATCAGGTGTTGGTATCTAGCTCATACGGATATAGAGCAGTGCCAGCAGTGGATGTCTCTGGCATCCCTTTCTGAATCACAGCCGTGACGGTCATAATCTGACCTTGTCCTACTGACATCCTGTCAAGCAACAAGTTGATAAAATTAAATTATACACGAGGCTCCACATAAAATGTACAAAACAACATTTAAATCTGTAATCAGTATTTCTATTGTACCTACAACATAAAATAAAACGCATTTTTGTTTCCATTTATTTGAAAATAGTTTATTTTAAATGAAAACAAGTAAATTAAGCCATAAAATTAATGTCAACATCTGTCACCCTGTATAGATGACAGAACAAGAAAAGTCCTGTAAAATCAAAAACGATGGTGACTCTACCCTCGGCCCGCTGACAATAAATCAGGTAGATTCATTGCACCATTGTGTAGCGTCTCCAAACTGTCTAATAATAAATAGATTATGCAATTTAATAGATTTACTGCCTACGCCTTTTATTTTTGTAACACAAAAAACATAAGTATAGCTACTTACTAGAGAAAAATTGTCTCTGACGCAAGATCTTGATCTGGAATATCGTTTTGAATTCATTCTAAACTTTTATAATTATCTACGGGCCGACTTTTTAATCGTAAGACAAACTATTTAAAAAAACGGCCAATGCTCTCAAACCGCCAATTTATTTCCATAAAAGTTACCTGACGATTGAAATTTCCGATGAAAAAATGATTTTTATTGTACTATTCTTGATCCCCCTTTTAATTAAAAAAAATCACAACTCGTCTGTCAAAATTATCGTGGTATTTTTTTTCTTTTCGAATTGGTTAACTTCTAGATTAGATATTCTTTATTCTGTGCCAGAACGGCCATATGGCAGAATAGCAGAAATGACTTGCAGATTAAAAAGTTACCTAATCACCAGGCTTTTGTTATTAGGACATACTGATCCATAGGTAAGCCTGAGAATTCTATAGATTCCGGTCAGCTATTGTTCAATATCTACTCTTTAAGTATGTTCTTCACGGGGTGAAATTAAATACATATTTCCGTTGAACTTAATCATTTAATTCACCAACAGTTAGTTTCCTTTTAGTCGTTAGTCTGAAGTACCTAAACCGTTGTATGTGTAACCCTATGTTCTGAAATGATATCTGTCAAAATAGACTGGAGCCTTCGACCCAGTATCCTAGTGCGGCGTCCAGTGTTAAATTTAAATAATGTAACAATTCTATAAATTGTATTGTTTGTTTTATTACATTTTAACAGGATCCAAGCTCCAAAAGAGGGCTCCTGAGAGAGAACTTTCTATTATTATCTATTATTTCAAATGTTACAAATAAAGACGTTACAAATAGATAGGTTAAAACTAACTTTTTAAAATACACACATCATAATTGTTGTTTCAAGTTTTCCATTGTTTTTACCATCTGCTAGGTACTTACTAACTAACCACAAAATAACTTATTAAGAAAATTATTCTCGATAAATAAATTAATACATACCATAATGGCGTTAAAGTGTTCAAATGACCTAATTAACGGCAGGCGTTGCTTTTGATTAATTAATGAGGTGCAGTTAACACAGGGCTTAATGCTTAATAGCAGCGACCTGTTAAGGAAACTTAACCGTAATAAGAGAGATTATTTATTTGATTGCCTCATTAATCTAGTGGTCGCAAGCGGTACTACTGAGCATGAGGTTCAATGGAGGACTAAACCCGTCGGGGGCCCGGAGCGGCAAAACTAAATGGGACCGAAATATTTAGCACGCTGCCTCGAAAGGTAAGGTTTTCTTTTGAATATTGATACAGAAGTACGAGGTACTGTGTCGTCATCGGAAAATTAGCAAATGGTACGAAATGAGTATAGTAGAGCGAGCGAAGCGAGCTTGGAATTTTTTATACCCCGCATAGTAAACATTTTCTTTTGAATATTTATACAGTAATAGGAATTACTTAGTCTAACTATACAATAAAGTGTGAAACTGTAGGGTGCAAGAGTGAGCGGAGCGAGCTCGAAAATGTTAGCACCCCACCCCGGATAGGTAAGGTTTTCTTTTGACTAGGTACTTATTCATAAATAGGAGTTAACTTTGTCGACTTACGCAGAAAAGTATGAGAAAAACAGAATTTAGGTTGCAAGAGCGAGCGCAGCGAGCTCGAAATTTTTTGCACCCTATGCAAACGCATAATTATATATTTACCATGGCTATTTCTGAGTTTTGGGATCCCCCCAGGACCGGGAGACCGGGGCGAACCGCACCTGTCGGCCCCCCTTAGTCCGCCAGTGACGATGTCCTATTCTATTCTTTTGGGTTTTTCGCATCTGGAAATTCTCAGTAGCAGCTCGGAGTCTAGGGTTGTGCCCGGTTGATGGCAATCCCCTATTACATGGAACTTAAACATAACTGGCGAAATGTGTACTATAGGTAGGTACACCTCTGCCTAACCCTTCGGGAAATACAGGCGTGATGTTATCTTTGTTTTAAACTTCTCCTCTGAGCACCATTTTACCGTAGTTTTCCTTTAAAACTGACTTGTAAGTATAAAGGAGTAGACACATTACAACAAAGTAGTTCGATGTAAAAGCCGTTGTGTACCGTCGCGGCCACTTTCTATGGATTTCACAAGTTGTGCAAGCGCGGAAGCTCCCCGTTATAGTCCTGGCACACTTTCCACTCTTGTTCGCAACTGTACTCGCACCCACTGCTGTTTCATTGTAGCCACATTTATTTATACCTTCCAAGCTTCCTAAAAGGAGTTTATAATTTAATTGCTGCAATTTATTGTGGACCAGCTGTGGCCCGCGGTTTCACTCGACGAAACTAGCTAAAACAACAGAATACTTAAACAAAAAATTAATAAGTCAAAATAACCAACTCCAACTAAAATATTCAAAACAAGCTCAATTTTCAAACGTGTGATGCAAATGCTGGCAGTTATTTTAGTTCAATCCCAAAAAATGCTCTTCCATTCCGTTCCGCGGCAATGGAGCCTTACTAGTAAAATGTGGATGTTACAAAGACCTCTGCCCAACCCTGCTGAGAGTGCTGGCGTGATGTTATGTTATGTTATACGTGAATTCAACATTAATTGTTATATTATCGACCACCTGACGGGAAGTTTGATAAGGATAAAATAAACCTTTGCACAACCTCGCCATTTTTTTTTACCTGTTATATTTTAACACTTTCAGTGCCGCGAGCCTTCCTGGAGGGTTTACCTAGTCGCATATGGGATGCCGGGAACCCTTGCGGAGGGCTCACTTAGAATGTAGGTTTTTCTTAGCGAATACAGTATTATAAACCGTGAAAATAAAATCTGATATATATTTTAACAAGATTTATTAGTATATGCGTTAGATTTAAAATCAAAGCGTTTACAAATTTTCACAAAAAAATTATAAGGTTAGAAACTACTTATAACGACTACCCCCCCTTTTTTTATTGGGTGGGAAATTATCAAATAACTTCTCCCGCTCTGGGCGGAGCGGGAGGGCGTGTCAGACTCTTACTGACTAAAACCCACCTGTGTTCCTTTAGTTGCCATGTTGCCAGGGGCCACGGTATACCTTTCAAACTTTTCCGCAACCCCAGCAGTAGCAAGACCTCCTGAAAACACAATTTTACTTCGTTTTACAGTGTTTTATAACACGGTTTTAAACCTAATGCCTGACCGTCTGCGATGGTTTACTTTAGCGCAAACGTAAAGCCGGGAACCCTCCCGGAGGGTTCACTTTCAATATTTATGGCGTATGAGTTCTATGAAAAGTGGGTGGATTCAAAAGAGTTAAACTAGCTTGTACCTTTAATTGAAATCCGTTCAGCTATGAACACGAATATCTCAGTAGCAGCCCGGAGTCTGGATTTGTGCCCGGTTGATGGCAATAGGCTTGCCCCCTATTACATGTGAAGTGTGGGTGACTACCTCTGCCTAACCCTTCCGGGTAGACAGCCGTGAATCCGTGATGTTATGTTTTGTTTTGCCTCATTCCTTCACCGTATCAAAGTACAATAATTTATCATAACTATTTCCTAATTCAACTTCGTATTAAGACGCTGATATATGCCAGTGACCTTGAGTAGTTAGTTTGCGTGTTCTGTACTGAGCTCACGCAACGCGTCGTACGTCCAGCCAGTAATAGGACTCGCCCATCAAGGAGCGCTGTCTCAAATTAGACGCATTATTAATTTATTATACGTAAAACAAAAGGTATTTTAATAAAACACGTGTACTAAACGATCAATAATTCAATTATCTTTAAAATGGTGAAGGTTTCAGTAAAATACGCTTGATAGATTTTGCGTGATTCTCGGTTTTTTATCCGCGTTATATAACACATAATCTAAAATATTCCTATATTAAGTTATTAAAAAAATGCTCTCATTTTTAACATATATTTTTTCCAAATCATTAACACTACTCGTTTAGACGTGATCTTCAGTAGAAAATCATTAAAAGTCAGCTATCGTCGCCTTAAGCCTTGTGTAGACAGGCGCGACGCGACACGACACCGATAATTGTTCTACTGTGATGTTTTCTAAGAAATTGTTTTGTTAGAGTCGCGTCGCTGTCGCGCCGTCGCGTCATGTTGCGCCAGTCTGCACGATTCACGAGGCTTTAGTTTTAAGTATGTTACGTATGTTACTATAAATTGCTAATCTTATCATAATCACAATGATTGCTCAAGAGCACTGCAGGTGTTAGAGTAGGCACGAGGTAGGTATTCGAATGTGCACACAGCGCAATACCTTGTTTGTACTTTGAAAGTACCTACATGGGCCGCGGGAAACACCGCAGGAAATGCTTTGTTTAAATGACTATCAATGTAGGTACTTGTTGCATCGTTTTATTGTTTTTATTATAATCGCATTTGGAGTTGAAAACCATCCTGAAATAATGTTTGGTGCACACATTGTCAGTAGACCGGTTGATTTTAATCAAAGTCTTCAAGAATTTGGCTCTAAAGCTAAAAAGGTTTGCTTTGGTTTGTGGTTTTGGTGGAGGCTTTTTGTTTTTAGGGTTCCGTTCCGTACCCGAAGGTTGTCAAACGGAACCCTATTATACTAAGTCCGTCTGTCTGTCAGTATTTTTGTTTTCTTTTTTTAGGTAGGCTATAGCTATAGGTAGGTTAGGTAGTTGACCTCTGAGGTAACTACTTTTAACCTTCCTGTGGGTGCCAATTAAAGCCTCCAGCCAGGGCGTAAAAACTACTTATACTAGGCGAAGCTCGCTAAGGGCACCCCCTGTGGGGTACAAACCTTGGCTTAGGGCGTCGCTGAAGGGAGGACAGCAAGGTGGGACATGCTGGATCAAATCATGTCCGTCTGCGGGCTCTATCTCATGAACCGTAATAGGTAGACAGTTGAAATTTTCACAGATTGTTTATTTCTATTACCGCTATAACAACAAGTAATAAAATAAAATTTAATTGGGATCACCACCATACAAGTTTGGCGTCGACTTGCACGTAGTTTGAGCTGAAAAGGTTCCTGAAATAATGTTTGGTGAAAATTACATTGCCAGTACTTAAATTATTTGATTAATATAAAACAAATTGTCCCTTAAACAATGTAAAAAAATTGCTTTGTTTCGAAGTTTTGAAAGATGTCTTCGGTGTCCATGAAAATAAGTAGGTACCGGTCCAGTGTGTTTATGTAGGAAACTGAAATCTTAAGGAAAAACTGTAATTTTGGTTTTCCAATAAGGTAAAATGATCTACAATTTTCCTGAAATTATAAGAGGAAGTAAGTAAAGGCTTTCAATTTCCTGTAACAGAAAACAATTGTTTTGTCAGTCAAGTAGGTAAGTTAGAGTTACACAAAGGAGTTACCTATATTATCAACTTTTCAGTTTTCAGCGCGTAAGTATCTCATAGTTAAAAGCTACGTACCTACAACATACAGGGTGGCAGGGACATCGACGCGAAAACTGTTACCATGGATTGAATATGGAGTGTACTGAATCCATGGTAACAGTTTTCGCGTTTTCTGAAGCCCACTGCGTTGAAAAGTTGAAATTTTTAGTCGGTTATTTAAAAAAAAAAAATCTAAAAGAATTATACGCAGCCAGATAACTAAAAGTTCCTAAAAGAATTAAACGCAGCCTGAACCGTCTATTACCGACAAATGAGCCGGCCAGACGTTCAGTCTCTTAGCTACAAAACTAACAAACCGTAACAAAACAAAACGAGCAATTAATTGCGCTTCCTACTACATACGCGAACAATAATTATGTAGTAGGTATCTTATTATAATAGAACATACAATTTATACAAAGAGGTTTTTGTACTTTGATCTGACTGACGAACCTTTGTGAATTAAGGTAGATACTCAATTATAATTATGAATAATAATGATGTACCTATAATTTTAAATACAATTGACGTGGAAAAACAGTGGTCACCCTGTGGTGATACTGAAAATTGTGGCCAAAACATTGTAGCATTCATAATCAGTAGGTAATCTGTCAATTGTTAAAAGTAGTGCTATTATATTATTCATTCTATTAATATGTATGGACTGTAAATATTTTCTGAAGTAAAAGTTATATTACATTATATAATTATGATATAAATAATATTCCACAACGACTGAATACAGGCGCTCATAAAATACTCCACACAAAAACCAAAAATACATAGTACTAATTCCAATAAAATAAAAAAGAAACAAAAGACGTTTTAAATATCGAATGTTAAATGAAATGATCGAGCCTCTTTGTTCGCGCGGACAAAGAGACGTGCGAGCTAGCACGTACATGTGTGCAAATGTACACGTGTTTAACGTAGGCACGCCCACCACGATATTGAATTATGATGAAATCGTAATACTAATAAAGAAACTAATAGTTACATGGAAGATTTTTAAAACCATGAATGGATTGAGGAAAAACGTGTGTAAATCTGAAGACTTTGTTATTGAATGAATGAAAAAGATTTTCTGCAATTTATTACTAAGTAGGTACACACATCAACACCGTCTAGGGATATTTTGTATAAAGTTTTTTAACTCAAAAAATACTGGCCGATTTTAAAATCTTTTGAAGAAAGCTTATTTTGTAGGCCTTTTTGGATGATTCCAAATTTGAATTTGAAAAAATGAATTAAAAACAAAAGATTTGCGCGGCATAACTTGAGGGAAGTTGGAAGGTTTCAATTTACTTATCATAGTTTTTGGTAATTTTTATTATTCTGAAGTCTAGTCTGATAAATGGGCTTTATAAAAATATATCCATGTTGTATGTTATTTGTAACAAATTTTGAGTAAATTGAGAAAATCTGAAATATCCCTAGACGGTGTTGATGAGTGTAGTTCAAGAAAAAAGTATTCGTTTTTTCGTTTCATTTTAGTTGGAAATAATCAAAGTGCTAAGTGTTGTTGGGTGTTCCATCAGTTTCTCATTAGCATAGCAGCCTGGAGTTTGGTCAGAAATAAAGACAATTAAATGGCTGCCCCTTTTTTATTATATATGGATCTAGCATGACTATTTAAAAACGAAATAATGTATTACGGCTCAAAGGTTAATAACACCGATTGATTTTATTTTTAACTCTTTTATGTACTGTAGCTAAAAATAAAGGAATAGCGATACCTACTGTTTGTTCACTTCTTCACCAGTTAATTCTCGCTTGTTTCTTAGTTTGCCTATGAATCTTCATCAGGACATAATATTATTATTATCATGAAGAAATTCATAACATCTACGTCAAATTTTGGAAAAAAAAATAGTAAGGGAAACAGGCCCTTTTAAACCTAAGTAGCGGCTGAATTTTTCTCTGTAACGGCTGAATAGTTCGGCATGAATTTTGTAGCAAAAAAATATGTAAATGACTAATGACGTATTTAACAATTTAGTATTGTTTTTTTTTTCTTATTCCTTTTAATATTTTTAAATAATAAAAACCCGAAAAATCCCCACTACCACGCGGTACATCTACGGTCAGTGGCGGATTCAAATTTTTCGAACGTATGAAGCAATGGATTAGCAATATCCTTCAAAATCATTCAGATTGTGATTAAAAGTGTGTTACGCAATTAGGCTGCTGAATAGAAGTAAAGGGAAGGCCTCTCAATCATCACATATAGGGTACCTAGCCAGTATACGGTGGGCCAAAACGATGGGATGGATTTTTAGAACCCTCTCGCCAAGGGCTTTTTGAAATACCCCAATGTATGTTCAGCAATTAATAATATTTATAGTTTTAAGAGAAAACTTAGCTCAAAACATTTTGTTCGACAAAATTCTTTCGAGATTTTTGGTCCCTTAAAATTAAATATTCCATTCTGTATACATTTATACCAGGCGATATCAATAAATTAAAAAATCTTCAATATTTTAAGAGGTCGATACTTTTCATGCCGACGGTACACTTTATTTTTGACTGCGAAGTATCTGGTATTATTATTCGGGCTCAGTTGACTTGGGCCGAGCTGTCACTGACCCGATATTTCCATAATCACCTCGTAAGGAAGACGGGTCTGTAATTGCAGTGTATTTGATTTCTTGATAGAAAACAGTACCCTAATTGCGTAATACATGATCAATCACAATTTGTTTCGATTTGAAACAGATTGCTAATCCATTGCTTCATAAGTTGGAAAAAAAATCTGCTCAACAACGTAAATAACGCAATGAATGTTGTTGAACTGTCAAAATGAAACAAATTTGTCGTATTCGTTTACGAAAATAAGTTACGCAATTAGGATACACGTCGCCTATTCTTCGTCGGGAATCGCAGGCCGATTCCCGGCCACCGTAGGCGCGGGCTTGCGGACGGTGAGCAATAGGTAGCTCGCTGTCCGATAAGGACCAAGCCCGGGTCGACGGCGCGTTGTGATCCACGCGCGCCTCCAAGATATGTCAGCAGAACTGACTGGGTCCGCTAGGGCCGATGCTTGCCGGGGTCGCGGGATAATCCGAAAGGGATACCGTGGCCCCTGGCAACATGGCAACTGAAGGAACACGGGTGGGTTTTAGTCAGTAAGAGTCTGACTACCCAACCAAAAAAAAAGGTCTCCTATTCTTTGTAGGTATTCTAGCACTTACTAGTGTCTTTGTCCAATAGGTAGGTAGCTCAGAACGCTGGCACCATGGCAGCATTATGTATGTTAATGTTCATATTGACAATGTAAATTCTCTGGCAGGGGTTCAACCCGCATTCCGATCTGCAGGAGGCAGGAGCCTCTTCAAGGTTCTGAAGTGGAAGTACCTGGTAATGGCATGGGGTTTAAAAAGGTAAAGCCCTTATTTCAAACTCGATCAGAGAAATTTAAAAATGTTGGTCTGGGTATTCTTGAAAAGTAATAACAATCCTCATTTATTTCAGCTGTCGGAATTAGGACTAGCTACAAAACTTATTCAAGTAAATACAAAAAAACCGGCCAAGTGCGTGTCGGACTACGCACAATGAAAGGTTCCGTATTTGGAAAGAATTTATCCCAACGATTAACTCCCATACTAGGAGGAGCTCGTGGCTAAGCAATAACAGCCTCACGAGTTGATTCATCAGGTTAAGCTACGCTTGCCGGGGTTGGTCTGTGGATGGGTGACCATCTTAACATATCGAGACTCCTCCGTGCCTCGGAAAACACGTTAAGCTGTTGGTCCCAGCTGTCATTCGTGGATCTTTGACAGTCGTTACGGGTCGTCAGAAGCCCGAAAGTCTGACAACCAGTCTTACCAAGGGGTATCGTATTACCCAGTTACTGGGTTGTGGAGGTTAGATAGGCAGTCGCTCCATGAGTATTCAGCTGCATCCGGTTAGACTGGAAGCCGACCCCAATATAGTTGGGAAATGGCTAGGCAGATTGATTTATTAACTCCCATACATTCCAATTGCAAATGTAAGTTTGTACGCACTATATTGGGAGAATTACCATGTTATTTTAAGACCATAGACTTCTTATAGGTTTTTCTGCAATCTATAACTATAGAACTATTTTCTGTATTTTCTTAAAAATTTTAGGCTCGCTAGTGTCGGTGATAAGGCGGGGGAAAGGTAAATTTTCATCAATATTCTTATATATTTTTAAAAGTATTTATTTGAAAATTTAAAAAAATCCGATCTTCACAACAAGCCCTTTCATTTGATATGTCACACAGTACAATTTGCAAAACAATTTTTATTATTTTTCATTTATGCCCCCGAAAAGTGCCCCCAATATTCAAAATTCGTTTATTTTCGCTACACGTCCGTGTTTGGGTCATAGAAATTGATATTTGTACCAAATTTCAACTTAATCGATCCATTAGATTCGGAGCAAATTGACTGTAACAGACGAACAGACAGACAGACAAGAGTGATCCTATAAGGGTTCCGTTTTCCCTATTGAGGTACTACGGAACCCTAAAAGTACAATTTGATCTAGGTAGGTACACCTTCAACAACTACCTACTTATTTTTGGCAAAGTTGCCATATTCTTTTACGAATTTTTCATGACAAGACAGGCGACATTCATGCGACATCCGTTTCCTGAACAGATAAGTTTTTAGCACAAAAGATAACTGTAAGTTTCTTATTGTAGTTTTTGCCATAAACTAAAACTCATATCTCACCTCTAAATAAAACTTCATAACGGTCAAATTGTTTACTATTAAAAGACCAGTGTCCTTCAAGACAGCTTCCTATTATTTCGAGCCTCGATCAAAACATGTCGGCGTTAATTATATTCTGTTTGTGTATGTAAACACATTGTTGATGTTACCTACCTGACTCATTATAAGTTTGGTCATAGATTAAGCACGTGATGCTTAGGCCCGGAATCCATCAAAACGGAGACGAGATGTCTCGTAAACAAGCAATAATTTATTGTATTACTAGCTGCGCCCCGCGGTTTCACCCGCATAAGTCTCGATCCCGTGGGAAAAAAAAAAAAAAGTATCCTATGTTCTTTTCCAAGGCATCATCTATATATGTGCCAAATTTCATACAAATCCGTTTCATACCAATCCAGTTTCATACAATCCATCAGCCGTTTTAGCGTGAAGGCGTAACAAACAAACTTACTTTCGCATTTATAATATTAAGGAAGGATGTGTATATTGTGTTATATGTAAGCGGATAGATGATATTCGACCCTACATGCGCACGCTTTGGTAGAAAACGGGCCTTTTTGCACTGATAGCATGTCAACCAACCTGCCGGGATCCCGGGAAAACCTGCCGGAGTCGCGGGAAACCCTGCCGGGGTCGCGGGAAAGTCCGAAAGGGATACCGTGGCCCCCGGCAATATACAGGCAACTGACGGAACACGGGTGGGTTTTAGTCAGTAAGAGTCTGACACGCCCTCCCGCTCCACCCAGAGCGGGAGAAGTTATTTGATAATTTCCCACCCAAAAAAAAAGATTGTGTGGTTTTATGAAACCACGGTAAAAGTGAAACTTCTATAGGTGCCGCCATATTGGCCTTGGCTGCTCTGACGAGCGCCTTTCACTTTATCCCTACTTCGCGGCCGACCGTCACGCGACATGCAACACACAGACGAAAAAGTTTGAGACGATGTAATAAAAGTTTCACTTTAAAAAGGAAATTATGTCTACCACAGAAACGGGTTTTCTACGGGTTTTATCGACGGAAGAATAGATAAAATGACAGATTGTGATTGTTTATCTGTCATTTTGTCTATTCTTCCGTCGACAATACCCGTTTCTTAGGGTCAATTGGTCATGCTAAGTGTGCTGGAGGTATTAAGGTCTTTTTCTTCTTTTCGTTCTGATGGTACATCTATGTATGTTGCTTATACTGTTTGGGCTCAGTAGGTGGCCACGTTTACTGCAGCGTCAGAACCGTTGTTCAGATCGTCAAGGGTACAGGTAAATGGACATTTGGTACGCATGGGGAAAAAGGACATATGGGGCATGGTCTCATTAGGAGCACTGCACTCGCATTGGATGAACCGATAATGCCCCATTTCGCCAAATTATGTTTGCAGCGGCGTTATGGTCACTGTATCATTATATCTCATTTTCTTCATGTCTCTTGGGATGTAACGATTCCGATTCAATCCGATATATCGATATGCCGATATATCGGCATCGCCGTTGGTGAATCTGTTTATTCACACAGTACATACCTACTATAACGCACTGTTAAACAGTTGTGCTCAAAATACAAAAGACTTACAAACGCCCGAAGTTCATAACTTCATTATTTATTTGATTTATTATCTACTATCGATATCGGCATCGGTATCGGTATCGCCGATTGTATTACTACAATAATCGTTATCGTATCGGGAAAATTATGTGGGTATCGTTACATTTACGTCCCTAATAAAAGAGCAGGCGGAACGCGTGAGGGAGAGGCAAATTTCGCGCCCTCGCGCCCCTAACCGCCGCAGGAGGAGACGCCCTGGGCGTCGGGAATCACAGGCAGATTTCCGGCCACCGTAGGCGCGGGCTTGCGGACGGTGAGCAATGGGTAGCTCGCCGTCCGATAAGGACCAGGCCCGGGTCGACGCGACGGCGCGTTGTGTTCCACGCGCGCCTCAAAGAGATGTCAGCAGAATTGACGGGGTCCGCTAGGGCCAATGCCTGCCGGGGCTGCGAATATGGGCCGAAAGGGAAATCGTCGCCCCCCGACAACATGGCAAAAAAAAAAGACTACACTGAAAATTATCTTTGGCAGACTTCAGGAAAAGTTTACATGAAGCTAAAAAATAGAATAATAATACTATTTACTATATTGTAATATTTTTTACCAGTAGTTCATATATGTGTATATTATCGACAAAGTTTACCCACTGCCTTATGACTGGACGCGATGTAAATATTTTGCACATATTTCAATGACGTCGCCTCTCAGTTTACTTAAATGATATTCGTGAAGTGAGATCTATCAAAATATTGATTTGTTCGATAAGATAGAAGATGTAGCGCTCGTCAGTGCTGTTATCACTTGAGTTGCTATCAGTATTTTTAGGGTTCCGTACCCAAAGAGTGCCAACTGAACCCTATTACTATGGCTCCTCTGTCCGTCCGTCTGTTACAGGGATGTAGATTTTGAACTGTAACAAGTAGACGCTTGAAATTCTCACAGAGTATGCACTGTTTTGGCCGCTATAAACCTTCAACAGTCCAAAAAAAAAAAAATAGAATTTGAATTGTTATCGATTTCCAGGAGAGCTCCGGACTGTCAAGAGGAAAAATTAAAGGGGGACCCCCTTTAATTTTAGAGCGTGCCAAAGAAATAGACATACAGACATACATACATACTCTCGAAAAACATTTCCTTCCTTCTGGGGCAGTCGAGTAAAAAAGAGTATGGCACTATCGTTATTCAAAATCAAATAATTAAAATATCTTACTGCTGCTGAAAATTACAACGTCAAAAATCATGAATTTGCGTAAAAAATTTAATACGGGAACTGAGTCGCACTTACTTAGCAGTTTTTCTGTTATTACTAACTCCCAGCCAATAATCATGGTGCTTGACACCATCACGAATAATCATGATAATATTAGCCAAACGTATTTTCGTTAGCAGGTTTATTAGATCGGATTCTCCAACACATTTGTTTTATTTTAACTAACTGTTAACTAAACGACTACATAGGTAAATCGCTGGAATAATAACATACTCGGAATAACTCATAATCGAATGAATGAAAGAATTAAATGCACCGATCCCACAGCGCGGTTTAACCAGACTCGATAAATCGAACGAACCCCAAGATCTGCACTAGCTCCTGGAGCCAATCATAATGAAATGTACACACGGCTACACATGGCTAGCTTGACGTGTAGCCTTGTGTACAATATTAAAATTACCACTCATATTGCTAGTAAGTACTTAAGGTTGAACTAGTCGCGGGCTCGAATTCATTGGTGGTATAGACGACCCTAAGCCTAGGTCATCTGATGCCGACTCTTAGATAGCAGGCAGGCGGGGGTTCGGAGATCGGGTTTGAAATAAATCAACCATGAGTCACGATTGTATAAAACACTGTATTATTCACTTTACCACACGTTAATACATATAATGTTACAATTTACACAATTTAGGACACACAGAAAATCAAATAGTATAGATCGATTAATCACTTCGTTCAACTTATTTAACTTACGAGCTTACACGTTTACAAAACAAAACACAAGACTGAGACTTTGAATTACAAGGTATTTATAGCGCGGACAATACTTTGGAGCTTACATGAAGAGAGTCTAGGCTCATATGAGAGTTTTCTAGGAGATTATTCAGCGACTACGATTTTACAGACATTTTCCACTGTTTAAGTACTTTTCTCCCATATGGCAAGTTGCGGGTGCTCGGTTTAAACAGATTAATTTTTCCTCCTATTCACCAGGACAATTATGGAAATAGGAAGGTTACAGACGTTCGGGTGTCTGCGGGGTAATGCGCAGTTAGCGTGTCCGGGGGGGAAATCAGAGGCTCGGGAGGTGGGGTCGCGGCGAGTTTCTGTGTACATAACGCTGTGAACAAAGGATTCTATATGTTTCCCGACATAGAGCGTTATTTCTTTTATATATTTTCCTAACATAGGTGGGAAATGGCCTAGTTAGTAACTTTGTGAACTACAAAAGCTTATTTTTCAAAGGGGTAAGCAGATATTCCTGTTTTTTATTGCCAATGACAGTATATAGGTCTTTTTATTACGGTAATGTGTTGTATGAATAGCCTCATTGGAAATCGAATCCAATACATATAAATATTCTGGCTCGCAGGCCAATTCCTATTGGAAATTAGAATAAAGTCAAAACTGGAAAGGGATTTCTGTGCTTCCCTTACATTCCACCCCCTGTAAAAGGGTTCCACCGCATTACATCTTGTCTGTGGGAAGCACAACAAGCTTTGCTACGGGCCGACGCAGGACCCCACTTAAAGTTTTTACATCGGCTACACGGATGATACCGTCTTTCCCGTGGTACACATGCTTAATCAGTCCTTTGATCCACGCACTTCGGTCTTTATTGCCGTCCACTATCACTACTACGTCGTTTACGCGCACATTTGGAACGTTATTTAACCACTTTTCGCGACGCTGCAGCGTAGGTAGGTATTCCCGTAGCCAGCGCCGCCAGAACATGTCGGCGAGCGCATTCACACGGCGCCACTGCCGGCGGGAGTCGACATCCTCTGCATCTCTCGTCATGAACGGAGTACTCCCGGACGCCGTGCCCAGGAGCAGATGATTCGGAGTCAGGACCACAGGCTGGTTGTGGTCGTCATACACGTAGCTGAGAGGCCGGCTGTTTATGATCAGCTCGGCCTCAGTGAGGAGGGTATAGAGGACCTCCTCTCGGGGGGCACGCTCCTTGAGCGTGCTTCGAAGTGCGTTCTTCACCGATCGTACTAGGCGCTCCCAGCAGCCTCCCATGTGTGGGGCCGCCGGGGGATTGAAGTGCCACTCGATGCCTTTGCTGATGGCTTCGGCCCTGATTTGACCTTGGTTGAGGTCTTTCAGGGCTGCTCGTAGCTCGGAGTTGGCCCCGATGAAGTTAGTTCCCTGGTCGGAGTACATATGCGCCGGTTGCCCGCGGCGCGCAATGAGCCGCCGCAGGGCTAGTATGGCGGAGTCGGCGCTCAGTGAAGCAGCCAACTCAAGATGAACAGCGCGCGTGGTGAGGCAAGTAAATAGGGCGCCCCACCTCTTCTCACGGCGCCGTCCGATGGTCACTTCCATCGGGCCGAAGTAGTCGACGCCCACTCGGACGAAGGCTCGTCTGGACGTCTCCACCCTTGCGAGTGGTAGGTCACCCATTTTAGGTGGGGCTGGTCTGGCTCTGCAAATTCGACACAACTGACATTTGGCCACCACCATCTTTACTGAGGTTCTTACCTTTGTGACCCAGTACTTCTCTCTTAGATTGTTCACGACGGTCTCGTGATTCGCATGCAGGGCCATGGCATGGTAGAACGCGATGAGTTTTCGCGTTAGCGGGTGGCGTCCATCTAGAATTATGGGGTACTTTTCTTCGAAGGTGAGCACCTCGCAGGCACTGAGACGTCCCCTTACTCGCAGTAGACCGTCGTCCGTAATCATCGGATCGAGAGTTTTTATTCTGCTGGTTTTTGCAACTGGCAGACCTTGAAGTATGTCGGCCCGCTCATTTGAGAAGCTATCTTCCTGGCACAACTTTACCAAATGGTTGTGAGCTTCTTCTAAGTCGGACCGCTGCATCTCCGTTGTTGACCGGCGTTTACGACATCGGCCAATAAAAATGAGTACTTGAGCCATGACGCGTTGTATGCGCGCCCATGAAGAGTAGCGCTCGTACTCGAGGAGTGGTGCCGCTGGCGTTGTCGTAGCGTGGACCCGCTGGATGCGCTCGAGGTCCGCTTCCGCCGCCTCAGCCTCGCGACACACTGGCCACCCTTCCTGTGGATCAAGTAAAAACGGGGGGCCACACAGCCAGGCCGCATGGTTGTCGGGCCAAGACGATCTGGTTGCCTCGTCAGCCGGGTTATCCTCGGAAGGTACCCAGCGCCAATCGCCTCGGTCCGACAACCTATCTATCTCGGCTAGTCTGTGTGACACAAACCTTTGAAATTCTTGTGCCTCTGAATTAATCCACTTTAGGACTGTTTTGCTGTCAGTCCAATAAACTTTTCTTTTTATTGTTAGCCCCAGCTCTTTTTCGGCTGTGACTGCAAGTCGACAGGCTAACAATGCTGCTTGTAACTCAAGCCTAGGCACAGACACTACTTTTTGTGGGGCTACACGAGCTTTACCTAGAATCATGACTGACTTTCTTTTACCATCTCGGTAGCCTACCAGGTACGCAACCGCAGCGTATGCTTGTTCGCTTGCGTCGCCAAACACATGTATTTCTAGATCCTTATCTAGATCTAGCCCATACCACCTTGGTATTTGTATATGTTCCAGGTGATGTAGGTTATTGAGCCAAGTGAACCATGTTTTAGCGTCCTTTTCTTTCAATGGCTCGTCCCACTGGATCTCTGACTTCCAAATTTTTTGCATTAGTATGCGTGACTGTATCACGCAAGGATAGAGAAATCCCAGTGGGTCGTATATGGACATGATCACGCTCAAAAACTGCCTTTTAGTGGGCACTTGGGAACCGTTTATAATTTCTTTCGGTAGCCGTTTGAAGGACAAGTCGAAAGCTAAGTTGTCTTCCTTCGGCGCCCACATTAGCCCTAGGGTGCGTTCCGGAACGCCTACTCCCTTTTCTAGGGCTACCCTGTCCGGCATTTCTGACTGAAGCCTGGCCCTCAGCTCTGATGAGTTGGTGACCCACCCCCGGATTACAAACCCACCGGAGGCGTGTATCTGGGTCACCTCATCGATCAGTTTATTAGCTTGGTCCTCGGACCAAGCACTATCTAGATAATCATCCATGTAGTGCCTGGTCCTTATCGCCTCTACCGCCTGTGGGTATTGGTTAGCAAACTCATTGGCATTTTTATTTAGTATATATATTGCCGTGGTTGGTGATGACGTAGCCCCGAATATCATGGAGTTCATCGCGTACACAGCCGGTTCCACTGTTTGATCCGTGCCTCTCCACAAAAATAACTGGGCACTTTGATCTTCCGACCTTATCCTAACACGCATGAACATATCGGCTATGTCACCAGAGAAGGCTATGGGACCCAGGCGAAACTTCATCAAAATTCCGGGTAAAGAGTTTAATAGGTCAGGTCCGGTCAAAAGGTTGTCGTTCAGACAAGTACCGTGAGACGTAGCGGCCGCATCGAAAACTAATCTTAATTTTCCCGGTTTATTTGGGTTAATTACCCCGAAGTGGGGTAAATACCAGGTACTCGGATTTGTCACAATCCCCTCTACCTTTCGGGCGTATCCCTCCTCTAACAACCTATCTATCTGCTTGGAATACGCCTCCGCGAAACCGGTATCTTTTATCATTTTCTTTTCGATACCGTACAACCTCTGCCGGGCCTGTTTATAATTACTAGGTAACTCTATATTATCATGTTTCCATAATAAACCTACTTCCCACTGTGATTTATTATCCGGTACACGGTGGCTAGTTTTATCTAATATCTCTAGCGCCCTTTCATTAGATGCATGTTTTCGGACGTTTTGAGATATACCTATAGCTTCTAGCTCAAATTGAGCTTTGACTAGGTCATGCAGGTCAGGAAGTGACTCTGCCATACAATTTAACGTCTGTTCGCTTTTCGTATTCTTATCGAACGGACCGTGTATTACCCAACCTAGCTCGGTAAGGGAGGCAACTGGCTTTCCGGATTTTCCGTGACGGACGTCCCGGCCGACGAGTAGCTGCCAGTTGTCCTGACCTATTAATATTAGCGGCTTGGCGCCCCGCATTTCTACACATCCCAGGTCGCGGAGGTGAGCGTTGTCACTGAGCGTAGCTGCTGATACGGTTTGGGAAGGAAGATTCAAGTTGTTTATAGTGCGACATTTAATGTCATGACACTGTCCATTCGGACCTTTGACCTTTACTTCTACCGCTCGCGACGTTAGGTCAGTAATCCCGTGACCGCCAGCGGTCTTTAATGTTAGAGGTATACATGGGCCCTCTAACATATCAGCAATCGAATTATCAATTAACGATATGGTCGCGCCGTCATCTAACAATGCGTAACATTGACTATTGTTGTCTCTATTATGACACAATGTTATCGGAACTATTTTCAATAATGCTGTAGCGCGCCATTCACCAATATTCGTAACTGTTTCGATTTTATTGTTGTCATTATTACACGCTTTGTTTTCTTTGTTATGTTTGTCGGCGTGTAATAATACATGATGCGCGAAGCCACATTTTTCGCATTTATTTGCGCGGCAAAACTTCTTAGGATGTTTCCTCACTAGGCATTTAAAACAAGTATTCAGACCTTTTATAGTGTCCCAACGTTGTTGCGTAGTGAACTTTTTGAATGTGTCACACTTTTCTATTGTATGTTCGCGCTGACATACGACACACTCCTTAGGTACCGAGCTAGACTCATCACTCTGTGTATTTATTCTATGAGTCTGCTGCGGCCTAATATACGAATTTACTTGACGTGCGGTATTCATTGGTCGCATCTGACCGAAGACTTGTTTCTGTTGCCTAACAGGGGGTTTAGACGCACTAGACTCTATCATAGAAGCTTGAACATAATATGACGTCGTACGCGCTAACTGTATTAAGAAATGAGACAGGAATTCTAAGTTAGGTGAGACTCTCAAGTCCACCCCCTGTACATTGTCTAACCCCATGGCAAAGTCCCCGTACTGCGCACGTTGTATTGGCGTGAGTTTACCCAATAATTGACTGACTAACTGTGGATTGTTTAAATATCCGTCAGCTTTAATATTCTTAAGTAGGGCTACTACATTCCTCACGGTCGACGAGAACTTTCTTAGCTCGCGGCAATCCTCAGATATCCTAGGTAAATCCCTAACCTTTTGGAGCGCACTTTTTAATATTAAAGTCGGATGACCATATTCTTCGTCAAGCGCGCGCATTATATCGTTGGGATTCGTACCTGATCTTAATAAATCTTCTACTGATATCTTTGCCTCGCCGTGTAAAGACGTTTTAAGACGGGCTAAGTTCTCGTGAACTTTATAACTATATTGTTCAGTGGTATCCCAATACATATTTTTAAATGATATCCACTCAGCTGGGTCGCCACTAAAATGCGGTAATTCGTAAGCCTGTCTAGGTACCGGTCGCGGTCTTCCCATACTGGTTATTGCCTCTGCTAGCCTACTTAATCCTGTGTCCCTTTCGCCTGACGATTCTCGCCGCCTTTCTTTATCATCCGCTCCGTACTGCGTCTGTCGCCGTGTATCCGACTCGGGTATCGAAGCCCGAGGTACACTTGCGACCGGAGTGGTAAAGACGGGATAGTTATTGGGCAATTGGAACGTTACTCTATCTGTAGGCATTGGCATGTGCGTCTGTGTCATAGGTCCCGTTGTATTCGAAAACGGTACCGACACTGGCGTTTCCAGTACATGCGACATAACATTTTCACGGTATAGATTTGACTGAATAGTACTCACGTTTTGTGACTGACTCACGGTAATGTTTCGGGGCGCGGCCGCTCCTGTGGGCCGGCGCTCCGCAGACGGGGTACACAACACTGCATCCGGTTGGCACAACACTGCACTCGGTTCACGTAACGCACTAACTGAATCACGCAACACTGTTTCCTGTTGACCAACCTGTGGTGTGGTATCAATCCACTGCTCCACTCGATGTGCTGTACCCACGTCCGAGTTAGAGTCTTCACTCTCGGCAGCCGCTTCAATCTCAGCTACGTCGACCTCCACTCTTTTCTTGAGGAGGTTTTCTTTGAGCTGGACTAACTCTCTTTCCGCTTCATATTCGATCCTTTTTCTCAGGTAATCGACGCTCTTACGACTGCTTCTGGATGAGGCTCTGCTACGCGGCGACTTACGGCGATCTCGTACGGAGGCCTGCCCTCCCTGTGGTACCTCTGCCGTACTTCTTGCACTATAGTCGATTACTCGACCACCGGTCAGAGGAATATTGAGGGCAGACGTCGACGCCATAGTCGGCGCGACAGACGGTGAACCCGGAGCCCTGTCTGACGGCAACCCGGAGTCCGCGATGACGTCATCCTTGCGACGCGCGCCTTGTTCTTCGACTAACTTTCTCAGCTTGCTACGTGTAGCGATAGAGCTCTGCTGACTCATGGTTGCTGGAACAACCCGATCCGGCTCGAAGGACCAAAAAATATAGACGACCCTAAGCCTAGGTCATCTGATGCCGACTCTTAGATAGCAGGCAGGCGGGGGTTCGGAGATCGGGTTTGAAATAAATCAACCATGAGTCACGATTGTATAAAACACTGTATTATTCACTTTACCACACGTTAATACATATAATGTTACAATTTACACAATTTAGGACACACAGAAAATCAAATAGTATAGATCGATTAATCACTTCGTTCAACTTATTTAACTTACGAGCTTACACGTTTACAAAACAAAACACAAGACTGAGACTTTGAATTACAAGGTATTTATAGCGCGGACAATACTTTGGAGCTTACATGAAGAGAGTCTAGGCTCATATGAGAGTTTTCTAGGAGATTATTCAGCGACTACGATTTTACAGACATTTTCCACTGTTTAAGTACTTTTCTCCCATATGGCAAGTTGCGGGTGCTCGGTTTAAACAGATTAATTTTTCCTCCTATTCACCAGGACAATTATGGAAATAGGAAGGTTACAGACGTTCGGGTGTCTGCGGGGTAATGCGCAGTTAGCGTGTCCGGGGGGGAAATCAGAGGCTCGGGAGGTGGGGTCGCGGCGAGTTTCTGTGTACATAACGCTGTGAACAAAGGATTCTATATGTTTCCCGACATAGAGCGTTATTTCTTTTATATATTTTCCTAACATAGGTGGGAAATGGCCTAGTTAGTAACTTTGTGAACTACAAAAGCTTATTTTTCAAAGGGGTAAGCAGATATTCCTGTTTTTTATTGCCTATGACAGTATATAGGTCTTTTTATTACGGTAATGTGTTGTATGAATAGCCTCATTGGAAATCGAATCCAATACATATAAATATTCTGGCTCGCAGGCCAATTCCTATTGGAAATTAGAATAAAGTCAAAACTGGAAAGGGATTTCTGTGCTTCCCTTACAGGTGGGCTTGGTCAAAAAGCACGCTATCTCACCTGGCATCGTGTCCGACAGAGATAGTATCAGTGATGAGCAGTTAGACGATGCACAAACTCTAGTTCGCACGCACACAAACACCGTTCAGAACGATTTTAGTAAAACGAGCGCGTAAAAAATTACGAAAAGTCCTTTGGAAGGTGGAGTTTTATGAAAAAACTACTGCATACATCAATTACGAATAAAGTTTATTATAATCTTCGACAATTGAGCTTTGTCGGAACGAGCTTTGTTTTGGAGATTTTATACTTCTTTTATTACTTATTTAATCCCAAAGTTGCGTTAAAATTAGCAGGAAAAACGAATCTTTGTTGGCTCATAACTTTTTAATTGCTTTTTTTTACTATTCTGCTTCTGTACAGACAAAATTAATAATAAGACAAAACGATTTCATGTTTTACTTTGGATGTACAATGTGTAACAGTGGAGTAAAACCCCCCCGAAAGTATGGAAAAAGTATCGGCTAGTTGCACCTTAAGTACTAAACGCGTTTGTTATTGAAATAATAGCCATTTCCTTAGAAAAAAAGTAATTAACCCACTTATTCCAAGCTACAAGTTGCAACAAATACGACTACGTGACCGGAGGAAGGAAGCGGTTTTTCCCACTGCCCCTGCCACTTCTACTGTGCCACTGCGTTGTTTGATTTGGCTGCATATTGCTTGCCTAGCTCTAATCTAGAGGCAATAGATTGCTGGTGTTTCATCACCCGACATTTTCTTTATTATATTGGCTTTCTTGATTTCCGGATACTGAATGAATAAATTCTACTATATATACCTACTCCATTTGAAATAAGACATTTAAATAAACCTTTTTTACAGTCCGTTCAACCGATTTTGACTTCTATAGCGTTGGCGGCATGGCAAATGGCAGCTGCAGTAAACAGTTGGTATTGGAACTACTTTTTTGCTTTTATTGTCATCCTTATGCCTACGGTATAGAAGTCAAAATCCGATGAGCGAACTGTAAAAAAAGGTTTGTTTAAATGTCTAATCTTATTTCAAATGAGGTATAGTATTGCTCGCCGTGACTTCGTTTGCTTACAAACTTGAATCTGCCGTTTGGATTCAATTAATTTTCTTGATGCAACAAGAATTCCTTTGGATCTATCTTCGTTGAGTAGATATTTTCCTTCATCGTTACTTCAATTTCTTCTTCTTCATGTCGCTGGTCATCATCATCATCATCGGCAGTCTTGTTCCGCCCACTGCTAAGTGGAGGCTGCCTCTCTTTTGTGCCATGCTTCCCTGCACGCGTAGCATGACCACCGTAGAAACGAGTTTTGTCGACGGAAGAGTAGACAAAATGACAGATAAACAATCACAATCCGTCATTTTGTCTATTCTTCCGTCGACAAAACTCGTTTCTACGGTGGTCATGCTACGCGTGCTGGTCTGTGCGAGTCTCCTCCAGGTCATCCCTGCAACCTTCTGTAGGTCCCTGGTCGCTAGTAATACGGTCAATTATGCGAAGCTTCTTTATAGATATCTTGCAAAATTTCTGTCTTTAGTGGTTTAAACTCAGCATTTTTTTCTAATCACTAACTGTTTTTTTGATAATTACCATTTCTAAGTTTATAAAAGCCTTTTGATGAGTCACTAATAACTTTTTTTACTAACTTTTTGTTTACGTACAGACAGAGCAATCAAAACAAATATAAATTCGTACATTATTTCTTATGATTAACTTCAATCAGGAAGATTTCGTTAATAAAATAAGGAAAAAGAACGATTTCGTGAAGTTGATAACAACTGAATCATTTAAGTAATCATAACACCAGCTGAATGTAATGTTATTGATAACCTACTTATTTGAGTGCATAGTAGAATGATTTGAATAAAATCTACTGCTTACATAAACCAATATTATGCTGGTAACCTACATAATATCCTCGTTAAATGGTACTTGTTATCTAAGTAGGCCAATTTGTCATACTTACATAGGTACGTACATGTGTTGCACTATCAACTGGGAAAATAATTTGGACTAAGTACTTTCGGTCTGCCCTGACCCGGATTTTTTAAAATCTACTTATGTTTTCTGTTTTTGTGATGTTTTCGGTCGTGGACAAATAATTTTATAATTAACACATACATGTATAAACTCACGCCTTCTTCCCATGGGGTTAAGCAGACCTATAGAACGCCACCTGCTACGATCCTTACATACTTCTTCGTCTCGTTTACACAGTATAATTATTTACTGTACCAGCCACAGTCAATGGCTGGAAATGTATAGCTTGATGTGTAGCCGTGTGTACTATAAAATTTGTCTATGGATTAGTCTACATTGAAAAATTGAAAAGGGTTTCAGTGCTCCTTAGTTACTGAAAGCATTAACTAAAACTTTTGATTTTGGGTCTGCAGTGTCTTATACAAAGCATTTGGCAAAGCCGTTCTTACTCTCAATAAGACAAGAATACAAAGCAGTTATACAAGGATCAGCAATTAGATAAAAACAATACCCAAACATGGAAAACGACTTCACATTATTTGTTTCGTTTTCCGACAAAAGAAAGATGGCGGCAAGTCAACGACTTCGCGCCAAAAATACAAGTTGAAAAGAATGGTTCTCATCACTCTTTGTGTCAGTCTGATGGGGGAACGTGATATGAACAGACGGACAACTAATTATCTGACTACATTCAGTGTCGTATTTCATTATTATATTCCCCCAAATGACATGTAGGTAGGTGTAAATGTTTATTTTGGATTAAAATTGGTCGGATGCGTTTCAGCTGTTGTATATATTGTTTGGATATCGCAGGAAGTAGGTAGAATATAATTTGTATCTGTTTCCCTCTTTTATTGATATTAGTTGTTTAAGTTTCTCACAGATAGAGAAGATGCGGTGTGGATTATAACTTAAGTGTAACATTTGTCACGATAAAAGAGAATTTTCAGCATGACTTGTGATTCTTTTATGAATACTTTCATGACAATAAGATGCCTAAGTTTCTTCAGGCAGATTGTTGAAATTCATGATACTTAGGTATGCTATGAGTTTTTATTGTGTCATGTTTTCAATGGATCAATCATCAGGCATCCAGATCATTCTTCCATACACAAGCCACAGATGTAGGTACCTTATAGGATATAGGGTACTCGATTCTATTATCTTTATTGAGTTCTGCCAGGTCAATAGACCTATAGAATATCAATTGAAAAGTTTACAATTAGCTATTCTACAAAATAGTTTAATTAAAATTAGCATTAGTATCTAGTCACCTATTATGAAAACACTGTATTTTGTAACAGTCAAGCAATTATATCAATTGACGTAATAATTCAATTGACCTTTGCTAGTTTTGTTTATGGACTTGTACTTGTGTCGATTCAATTAATTTAAAAGTCTATGTATTAAAATATTTTTGTATTTGTTTTTTGGGTCAGCCAATCCTTATAATTTGCTTTAATTGCTTGTTCAATATAATAGGGGAAGATCCATCCTTAGTTAAGAATAGTCAAGTTATTTATAACAATAAAGTAAAAATTATGAGAACACATTTTATAACTATATCATTGTATTCCATAACATCATATTTATTAATGGCCTACTATGATTATCCAGAATGATGATGACTAGTGGAAAGAAGCAAAGATATCCTAAAAGAATGGACATCTTTTTCTTTTTCCTTTTCTTTTGGTCTAAAGAAATTGTGTCCAAATGTAATCCGTGTCAGTGTGTATTTTGGGTGCGATAGAGATGGGACTGTCATACATACGCATTGCGGTTATAAAAGTCCATAATTAAATAAAGAATAATAAATAGGAAAATGATATTATCCTTGACGATTACCACGCCCATTTACAAAAAGTAATTTAAAAAAAAAAACGAAGATTTATAATTTTAATAATGATCCGCCTACAGAATCCTGGCATACCTACCAGAGATAATAACATAACAGTATCGTATCGTATTTTATAATCCGTAGACTACAGAGTGGCGACAATGGAGTGTGTTGACCCCCCGTTCATTCCACCCGCATACATGTGCCGAAACTGAAGCTTAATCGCCGCTCACTTTGACAATAAACTGCTTATTAGAGCCATGTGCCGTGTAACGCCCTTTGATAGGTATTTAAGAGATGAATTAAAGTTTTTTTTGTTGATTTGTTCTGGCCAATTACTTATCGGATTTGGTCCTGCTCCTCTTCTATTTTTGGCTTCATCTTTCTAACAGCGCCATTTGTAATATGTGCCTGAATTACCATATTTTCTAGTTCCACTTTAAGTATATTCCTTGCATCTTCTTCTATCTGGCGACCTGGCGTTATTAATCCTGATGGCCTTGACAAGTGGCAATTGTTTTCACAACGTTTTTTATTTCTACGACTTGCAACAGGATTGACATTTGCTTTTCGGTATTTGTTAAGGTTTTTTTGCCCGTTTGAAAAGTTAATTAATCAGGCATATATAGGGTTCACTCTGAAGTATCGAACTACTTTCGGACAGGCGCATATCTTCGTTGGACGGATTTAGAGAGTAGATTCCTCATGCTGCATCACTTTTGCCAAACTTTTTCATCCTCAATCGTTAATCCATTGGCTCTAGTGTCATCCTTCATGACATCCAGCCAACCCCTTTTAGTGCGGCCCGAGGTCATGCTTTGACGACAATCGGGTCAAGGCAAAACTTACCGACGTTCTACAATTACGGTGAACTCTTTACCAGCTCATCACGAATTAGGTCAGTTTTATTCCTTTTTGGCTCCTTCTTATTACCAATTTTATTCTCCCTTTGTATCATATTTTCACTCTCCCAAGTTCCCAAACTCTCAAAGCATACTTAGATTTTTGATCATTCTTATCCCATAGCTATGTAACGATTACAACTATATGAAACACAATATTAATTAGGCTATAGTTAATTAGCTCAGTTCAAATAGAGCTTAGTCCGAGTAATTTGTCAGTGAGTTACAATAGTAAACGAGGGAGTTGGTGCCAACTCTTGGCGCCCTGCTATTGCCAAATAGTTATACATTCTTGGAACAAGTTTTAAATAATAACGCAGTTGACATTTTCTACATAGTTGTTGGAGCTATTTTGTTATTGTTTACTTTGTTATGCTTTGTATCTGTAGGGAACATCGGCTTTTGGGTACCTATCCAGATTCCTATTGACATACGGCCAAACCCAATAACTTATTGTCAGTAAAAGACAGATCGCTATTGATGGTAGCCAGTATAATTCTATCTGTCATTGTGTCACATTCCATAGGATTCCTAGTCTCTGACAGATTATTGGGACGTTAAAACCATAGATAGATAGGTTTTTCTATGTCAAGTATGCCAAAACTGGTGATAGATAGGTTATTGGCAGTTATTGGGTTCGGCCGATAGTCATCACGATGACATTAGGAACGTATCTATGATTCTGGCGGTTTCGTTGGTTCGCTTGCTATAAGCTTGATAGACCAGCACCCTAATTGCGTCACAAACTTCCAATCATAATCCAAGGATTAAAGGATCCAAGGGTCCAAATAACGCAGTGAACGTGGCTGAACTGTCAAAACGAAAGGTATCATCAATTGTCATTTTATGTGCGCAATTTCCACACAGTAGGTTCAATAGGTACAGCTGCACAGCAGGGTATAATTAAGGCCTGCCTGCATATGGGAGAGAGAACAGATGTTGTGTAATGGTCCCAATACTCCTAGCGACTAATGGCCGTATCCAATAATTTACGGACTGTTATTGGTTATAATTAAGGCTCTTGTATCTTTACCAATGTTTGTGGCTAAGTAATAACAGTCGCACGCATCGATTCGATAGGTTAAGCTTCGTTGGCCAGGGTTGGTGCGTGGATGGGTGACCATCTTTACAAACTGAGACTCCTCCGTGCCTCGGAAAGCACGTTAAGTCGTTGGTCCCGGCTGTCATTCGTGGATCTTTGGCAGTCGTTACGGGTTGTTAGAAGCCCGAAAGTCTGACAACTAGTCTTACCAAGGGGTATCGTGTTACCCAGTTACTGGGTTGTGGAGGTCAGATAGGCAGTCGCTTCATGTAAAATACTGGTATTCAGCTGCATCCGGTTAGACTGGAACCCGACCCCAACATAGTTGGGAAAAGGCTAGGCAGATTGATATACTCAATACTTTATTGCATTCCACAATGTATGTGCTTAGGTGGTAAACATTTGAAAAGAAACAATCGTGGACCCTGTTGGGCACAGCAAAAGAAATATAGTAGAGATGAGGACTTATTGTTTATCTTATAATCTAATTTATTCTAAAAAAAAAACATTTATTGTGTATTTTATTTGAGTTTTAGAGATTTATCATTTAAATATTCTTGTACACTGTAGTAACATTTACTTAATAATAGATTTTTTAATTTATTGGTGAATAGATGGAGTTTTTTTTCTTTTCTGATTGATTCAGGTAATTTGTTATATATTTTTATTGACATAACTAGAGGACTTGTTGAATGTATTTTTAGGCGGGATTTTGGTAAGTTTAGTCATGTTTTGTATCGGAGTGTGTATCTTGTTTGTATGTCTTCTCGTTTAGTGTAAAAGTGTGGCAAAAGGCAGAGTTAAAATGTTCAGGTTTATAAAATGGGGTTTGCAGCTATCTATTTGTTGTATATTAACTAGGATACGGACGAATTTCTTTTGAATTGTAAACAGTGTAGGTGCATCTGTACTATCTTTAACGAATAATGAAACAAAGACCTCATAGCTTTTCATACTAGACCCTCTCTTATGGAAGCAGCTATCACAGGTAAAACTAATTTACGAATCTTTATTTTCATTAACAAAAATGCTACGTTTTTGTTTATAGGAACCGAGCATAAACAATTTTCTACGTAGGATCGCGCTAATACCGTTCCATAAGTTATTCGAACACAAGATTAAATCGTTACAGATTACCACACAATTCCACTTCAGCTTAAAGTCATGATTCCCTATAATTAGCAGATAACCAGATAAGTGACGTCACAAGCATAATATCCTCTAATCTCTGAAGAGGGCAGTATATCTGCTGACAAAACAGAGATACGGTTCAGGAAAATGGACGCATGTTGTTTGTAGATACTTTGCTAATGTCTAATCTTGCGATAAGATATGACCAGGTAAACAGCTACGGTAAACAGTCGCTTCTTTGTAGATTTAAAAAAGATTACGGCTTTTTGCGTATGTTCACAATTTTTATAAAATAACATCTAGCAATCGTCTCAGATCAAATAAAAAACCAAGACAGCGCTGTCAACAGTGACGTGCGGCCATGTCTGTGTCACCGTATAATGATGAACTTCGTTAGTTTATAATCTATCGGTATTATTTCTGTTAAATTATAAACTGTCGAAAAATTGTGAACTGTGACAAATCATTTACAATTTAACGCATAATTTTTCAATAGTTTATAATGTATCCATGAAAAACTGACAAATTGTGAACTGGTATTCAAACTTGCTTGCGACGTAACGCACCTTGCGCTAATATTAAATAGCCTGCCTGGCTGCGACCAACTTGGAAGTAGCGCTCGCCGGCCGCTACCGCGGCACCGCTCGCTTCGCTCGCGCGGCTCGCGCGCGGTTGGTCACAGTTCTAACCTAACCTAACCCATTTCACCCAGTTCACAATTTTTCGACAGTTTATAATCTAACGGAAATGATTCCGACAGATTATGAATTAACGGTTCTCACAATGTTACGATGACATCTGCATTTAGTGAGGTATAGTCTGATTCTAAATATGTGCGTATCAGCGTGTATGTACAGAGTGGAGGTGCAGTTTTGACATGCTTCACTGTATTGTTCGCAGTGCTCTGTCTTGGTTTTTTATTTGGTCTGAGGCTGTCGTGTGTAATATGACTATTATTATGTTACAACTACTAATAGTTTCCTATAATTTTCCAACCGTTATCGGTAAATTCCAACTACAAACCACAATTGGTAAGGAAAACGACACATTTCTGTGTATAGAATCTATTTAGGTACAATTTGTCGGAAAAATATAAAGTTTTGTATGGGCGTGTATCTTTTTGTTTTTTCAACGGTCTCCCCAAAGCTTTCGACTGTACTGTGTTTAGTTTTAATTTGACTGAATAAATGAAATGCACCAACCCCAGCGTGGTTTAACCAGACTTGATAAATCGAATGAACCCCAAGATTTACACCAGCCCCTGGAGCATCATGCTTCATGAGGCCACAGAGGTCATAGCATATCAAGGAGTAGACCGGGAGCCGCGGTAATGGTAGGGAAGGAAGACGTGCCCTTAGGATATGGAAGGATTAGCGAGCCGTACCTGATATGTATCCTAGAGTAGGCAATGGAATAGTGGAGAGACGGGTGATATCTATGGATGGGCATCTTTTTACGACGTCGCCGCCGCCGTCGCCTCTCAGGGGGTTTACCACAAGCTCATAAAGCAGTATTATTTTAATATTACTTCAGTGTGGGAAAGAGATGAAGCTCTATAGGACGTATAGCTCCATCTCTTTCTCCCACTAAAGTAATATTAAAATAATACTGCTTTTGAGCTGGTGGTAGGCCCCTGGTCCAGCTTCACCGGTGCATCTGCTCTTTGCTATTTCAAATGTCTTCGTATGAGGTTTCGCCGCTATCCGTTTCAGGCTTCTTGTAAATCTCGCTAGCAGTCTTCTTAATCTTATCTCGGTCTTCAGCCGTGTCCATCCAGAAATTGATTTCCTTGTCCAAATAAGTCATCACTGTCATCAGTCAGGTGGGTAATTAAAATAATAGAAATTTTCATTAATAATCGACTAAGTTATCGATTAGAAGCTATTAAGGAAGGTATATTATTATAATATCAATCTCAAAACCACAAAAGTGCGTTTAGGGAATACCCGATTCCTATCTCAAGAGGAAATCCGGTCACGTGGTCGTTGGAGTTCGTTCCATACTAACGTATTCCTTCCTTTTTTTTCCAGTAGTGCTATTCTGTAACCATCTCACCGTGTTATCTTAGGTGAAGTGAGCGTGGAGTGAGCTGTCAGTTGCTAAGGATTGACACTATTGGCAGCTCACTTCACCTAAGTTATCACGGTGAGATTTTTACAGAATAGCAATACTGGTTATTATAATGATACTAGTCCAATTTTTTTTTTACTATATTATAATATGTATATCGATACCCATCACGTCTAGAGTTTTGCCAGCTAATTTAATTTGACCCTGTATTGGAATAAGGGCAAGAGAATGATGATGATGTTGTGAAATATGCTAATTTTAACTCACACACTACACACCCTCACACTTCACACCAGGGATGTTACGGAGCTTCGGTTCCGGTTCCGAAAGGTCGGAACTTCCGATTAATTTTACACCTCTGATTCCGTCCTCGGTTCCGATCATTTTGAATCGGAGTTATACCGAAGTTCGAAACGAAGCTATGCACGTGACTGGAGCGCGTACAAACAAATTTTAACTCGTCGCCAGTGTAATTTCAGTTTATTTTATACACGCTCGCGCTCAAAGTCTCAGTTTATTGTTTTGTATGTGGATGTTATCGCTAATATTTGACTGATTGAAGAGACTGAATTATATTTCAATTGTTTAATTAAGCCTTCCCATAACACATCTTTCTTCTACTTCCATCTTTGACTCCGGTTCCCGTTTCGATTCCGATCAATTAAATTTGAAACCTCCAATTCCGGTTTCGGTTTCGATAAAACGAATTCCGTAACATCCCTGTTTCACACTCTCACCCATACTCACACATATCACACGAATACGCGCATTTTGGCCCTTTTCTATGATAATGCTCATTCATTTACAGCTTGCTCTTTGCATAATTTAAATTTACCCATTTATTTTTAGTTTTGTATGTTCACTTTTCAATTGCTTAGTAGATAATGATAAGTGGAAGCGCGGAGTCTCCTTAACACAAGCAATTCGTGCTTAAAGGTGATCTCCAAAAATATGTATCTAAATGCCCTTTTTAATTGAAATAAACATTTTTTATTTATTATGATGGCAACCATCAATGATAAAGTTGTTTGCATAACGCTCATGGTCTAATTCAAAATTCAATTCAAATTCAAAAGTCATTTATTCAAACTAGGCTGAGAATCAGCACTTTTCGAACGTCAAAATTACATAAGACAGTCCCCCAAAACACCCACCCGTCACCACTTCCTAGTGCCTTTAGCTGGGAAGAAGAAGTGGCGCAACAAACTCCCCAGCAGCACAGCTGTCTGTTCAAGTTAGAAAAAATGATTCTATACAATAGTATGCAAAATGCATAATGTAAGTTCATTATGCAACACAAAACATAATTTAAATGATAAATTATTCGCCATATGTCAGCTAGCACACGCCAATATACCAACCAAAAACATCGAGAACTGTACTCAAGCAGAAATAAAAAATAAAAACTAAACGTAAACAGAACTAAATACTCGTATCTAAATAAAAGCCTCCAGGCATAAAGGGCGTGCCCGCTTACATAAAGCTATTTAAAGCTATAATTGGAAGTTATTATAAATGATACTAGGACCATCGAGGTAAAATAAATAAACAGTTAGTTACTAGTTACAATAACAAAACCATGATCAGCAAGACGACCAGTCACCGCAAGCAGCACCCGTTCACGAGCATAACGCAAAGACATAAGTAATAGTCGAAAGACCCACTCACGGCTCATCTAAGGCCCTAAGGCAGGCTTCAACGCTTGAAATGAACAGCATGGCCTTGTTTTAATTAATTCTAATAAATAGTAATGAGGTTCCTTCTAATTTTCCTGTTTACAACAAAGTTAGAGGAAAACACAGAGATCATAAAATATCGCTGATTTGTGGTTCAGTTCATACCTAATTACTTACAAGGTCCTGTCCTTATGTACAGTTCTCGATAGGAATTGATCGCATCCTTCCATTCTAGAGAGCACGTAGCTTTAAATTCCCCGACTAATAATCATGATCAAAACTTTGATTCAGCCCGTCCCATCCTTCCCCCCCTCCGGTTGACGCCCTAAGCCGAGGTTCGTACCCCATAGGGGGTGCCCTTAGCGAGTGTTCACCTAGTTTTAATTAGCATAGTTGAATAACCCCTACTGGAGGTTTTAAGTGTAGTAGCTTAAGGCACCCACAGGAAAGCCCGGTTAAGTTGTCATGATCTCAGAGGTCAACTACGAGATGGCCTAATTAAAAAAAAAAACTTCCGTTCTAGCCACACTTGGATTGGAAGGTATTTTGCAGAATAATCCAAGGTCCAAAAATTGTTTTTGTCCGTCTTGTAGATTATTAAAAATATTGCTCTAAAACCAAAAATTCGAAGACATGTGACATCTACCAACCCGCACTGGGCTCGCGTAGTGGATTACAGCCCACTCCCTCTCACAGAGAGGAGGCCTGTGTCCCAGCAGTGGGTATAATTTATAGGCTGATTATTTGTACCTACAGGTAACAGCCCTGGCAACTGAGTAGTTATTAGTAGCAGTCTGAATTTGTGCCGGACTTAAACATAACTGGCGAAATGTGGGTGTAGAGATAGGTACACCTCTGCCTAATCCTTCGGGGATTACAAGCGTGATGCCATTTATAATCTACGTCGCCGCGAATCTCTCAGGGAACTTTTTAAAAGGATTAATATTATGACGGTACCTTGCCAATTCATTTATGAAAATATTATGTATGTAAGGAAAAATCCACATCTCTTTAATAAAATAAGTGATAGACATAATTTTAATACTAGAAATAAAGATAAACTAGATCAACCATTTTTCAGGTTATCTAAAGTACATACATCTTTTATGGGGTACTGTGTTAAATGTTACAACAAAATACCTTATGACATATTGCAATTAAATGAAAGAAAATTTAAAACTCATATAAAAAGTACACTTTGTAAACAAGCATATTACAAATTAGAGGATTATATCCAAGATAAGAGTGCTTGGAAACATGCTGGTCCTGCTCCATAGGACAATTTAGAATCAAGACAAAATCAAACTGCACCCTGATTGCGTAATACAACACAATCACAATTTGTTTCGATTTGAAACAGATTTCTAATCCATTGCTTCATAAGTTAGAAAAAAAAATCTGTTCAACAACGTAAATAACGCAATGAATGTTATTGAAATGTCAAAATGAAACAAATTTCGCGAAATTGTTTACGAAAATGAGTTACGCAATTAGGGTACTGGTTGCTAATTTAATTGTAAAATTTATTACTTTGTGTTTTAAGTATGACATTGATTTTACATTCTGTGATTACTTCCTTACACACTGACTTATTAATTGTAACATTTTAGGAAAATCGTCTACTTTTACAATGTTTGTAAATATGTGAGAACCATGTATCTGTCACAAATTAAATTATCTATCGTTGCTTCATTTTTAATTTTTTTACCTATTGTGGTATAGTAATTTTATTCTAGGTGCATCGTCTTCACATATAATAATTATTTAACAAATGTACGTACATATACAAACAATATTGTAAAACATTTTAAAAGAGTAACGGTGGAGTTTCTTGCCCATTCTTCTCCATACGAAAACTACCTTTTGGAAGGGGCGACTAGAATCAATTTTATTATTTTGTAATTTTTGACGTTCAAAAGTGCCATACATGGGCCTATTTGAAATAAATGATTTGACTTTGACTTTGACTTTGATGTTATGTTGTGTTATATTACACATAAGGCATCCAAATTTTTTGGAATGGTATAAGAAATATATTTTAGCTACACAGTTTCTGCAGTAGAGCCACAAAAAACAAGCCTGCTGTTCTAAATGGCGCAAACAATATGATAATATTTTTTTTCTCGTCAGTGAGGGAGGAGCTCGTGGCTAAGTAATACCAGCCGCACGGGTCGATGCATCAGGTTAAGCTAGGCTTACCGGGGTTGGTGCGTGGATGGGTTACCGTGAGTGTTGAGCTCCACGATTATTGACAAATGCTTGGACTGACTAGACAGGTCCACACAAATCTGTGTGGTTCTTTCTTCAAAATACCATTTCAGACACTAATCTACATGGTCCTCATATGGCCTGAGCAAGATTATGTCTGGACTTTAAAAGAGACTGCGACCTCTGAGTTTGTTTCGGCCTTTCTTCTCAGAGTAGTCAGATAGGAAACGCCGAACTCATCTAGTTTTTTTTTTTTTTATTACGTTTAAAAGTGATTCCGATATCCTATTTACAAAATAAACAATTTCATTAAATTTTATTTCATATCACCATCTTTACATACCCGGGACTGCTACGTGCTTCGAAAAGCACGTTAAGCTGTTGGTCCCGGCTGTCATTCGTGGATCTTTGACAGTCGTTACGGATCATCGGAAGCCGGAAAGTCTGACAACCAGTTTTACCAAGGGGTATCGTATTACCCAGTTACTGGGTTGTGGAGGTTAGATAGGCAGTCGCCCCATCATAGTTGGGAAAAGGCTTTTTTCTGGTAAGTATGATAATGATTAATCTAAATTCTAAGAGGTCAACGAACCAACGCAATCAATAAAACAAACATTTTATTTATTTATCGTCGTTGAATCTATCACTCACAACAATTTCGTTGACGTAAAGTCAGCATTATCATTTTTAAAGAAAAACCTACCTGAAAATTCCCTGGAATTATGAAGTAAAAACCATTTAACGAAGTTAAATGAACAATGAACTCTTGTTCGATGCTCCTGGACCTCGCTATAAGGAAAATTTACAGACAAACAAAACAATAAAGTGTACAGTCTACTATAAAAGTCATATGATCATTTCAGATAATTTAAATTTATGTTAAAAAAAGTCATGTTGTAACAACACATAACATCACGCCTGTAATCCCCGAAGAGTTAGGCAGAGGTGTACCTATAGTACACCCACATTTCGCCAGTCATTAAGTCATAAGTAAGTAATTCTAGTTTTCAAATCCCTACTTTTCAATATAAATATGTAATTAATTAGTGCTACAAGCAGGTAACAATAAATTGGCAAGTTCTCTTCTTCATTCATTAAACTCTTCTCGTAACCAGGGTCTGATTAACCCTTAGACTAATTAGGCTGCAGCCTAGGGCGCGAGGATCGGGGGGGGGGGCGCGCTGAAATCGTGTCTTCGCATGCACTAATCTAGCATCATTGCATCTACCCTACATATTTCAACTAGACCGAGACAAAACACTAAAACTAAATGCACCCTAAGGTTGAATGTCATGCAGATTAAAGAACAACGTTAGTTTCGCTTGTAGATCGATCTGAAAACTTTTATAGGTATGTAGTATGAACAATGTTAAAATTTTCACACTACTATTCTACTCACTTACCTACTACTTTTTAGGCCGTCCGTACCTAACACACCGGGCGGGGGCGCGTCCTCATAATTAGCCTAGGGCGGTCAGAACTCTTGATCAGTCGCTGCTCGTAACCTATTATTTAAACTTCTCGCACACAAATAAGGTACCTACAAAAGCAGACATTATGCCTTAGGCATTCTCTACTAGTCTACCAAGGGTTAAAGGGCCAATAAATAATACGAAAAAATAAAAATAAAACACTCTTTTCCATTTTCAAATTATTTTCTTTCTTCTCTTCTGCGTTCTATTTTTAATTTCTACGGTGTACATACACTGAAGAGTATTCTAGCTGTTTGACCATCTCTTCTGAAATTTCGGCTGCTGCAAACCGGCTTCTCGTTGGCTGTACTATGCCTGGATTGTCGAAGAGCTGTGGGCGACACCACCGGTATGGAAACTTGCAGGCTGTGGGCACGGCTACTTTCTCTCAGGCGGTCTCAGGAAGTCTGTGGTCACGTAAACGTCTGTAAAAGGCGAAGAAAGGTCCTGTTATATTAATAAGGTATTATTATAAATTGAGAAGTTTCTATTTTGGAAGATTAAATTAAATTAGACATGTTTTGAACTTTTGATACAACCAATGGCCGTTGCTTGGCTCTTGAATTATGATTATGATTGAACAAGAATAAAATTTTTATTCTGGCACATATAAAAAAAAAACTGGCGCTCCGGGAGTGCCGACAGAAGTAAAATTTGAAAAAAAAATCGTCACTGCGGTAATCAACGCGTTAATGTCTTTTACTCCACGGTGTCGGTAACAGATCGCGAAATCAATGGTTTAGTCCCATCTCAAAAATGCCCAAAGAAGTTTTCACTTCAAAAATCTCGACTGCATGAAAAGCTAACTAAAAAGATAGAAATAAAATTAAAACATAAATAACTCCAAGCAGTTGGGGGCGATGGTCCTACAGGCAAGAGAACCTTGTCTATAGGTTTTCTTGCCAGTAACCATCACACAACCTAGACGAATCGATCTATAGAAACGTCATGTATTAAAATCCATCCGGCTGTTCGAATAATTCAAGGCCTACTGTCGGCAATTGGGTAATAACTTTAACGAAACCACTATTTTAGACGGCTTAGCATTTAGAAGCCTGCTGCGGCCTATCCTTCATTTCACCTTTTACATATACCACGGTACATTCATCCTCGGATCTAGAATTTTTTTGAGGCTGGGCAAAAACTGCCGTCTGCCGCCCCCCGCCAATCTTTTATGGGGATGCGCTAAGTTAGCCAGCGAAATACAAATTTTCTCAAAATGAAAATTACGCCAGCAACATATTAATCAAATTTTATCGATCGATAATGCATCAATCCAACAGGGGCGCCAAAACTGTTAAAGAAAAAAAAAAAAATAGAAAGATTATACCTATGTGCTGCGCGTCTCATTTATTGCAAAGTTGCGGTGTACTGGGTGGTGCACCTGTCTGCTACGCTTGAATTTTGACGCCCGGAGCACGTGCCCCCTTTGCAACCCCCCCCCTAGACCCGGGGCTTGGTAAATTAGGGGATGTACGGCCTTTTCCCAATGAATTTAATCAAATGCGTCACACAAGTATCAGTATTGTTATTCGGCACTTCCGAAGATATCGATTACCGATATAAAATTCTGGAAAGCGGAATATTATCTGATTACATTGAAGTTTACGATTCATAGGAAACAATACTGTGAAATGTCGGAGTCAATTGGTCTACCAGGTTCTCAGTAACGGTTGAGTAAAAGCAACAGAATATTCTGGAAAATGTTCTTTTTTTCCAACATATTTCATAGAAAACCAGCATTTGTCTGCGACTAAAGTCTGAGTGTATTTTTTGTTTCATCATTTTTGAATACAAATGTCCAGGATGAAAAGAAGCCTATATCCTTCCCCAGGTCCCAGGACTCCCAAGTCAGATGGCCTATCAAACATAACGATGGGTTTAGTGGTTTAAGCGTGAAAACGTTACAGACAGAGTTAGTTTCGCATTTATAATATTAAATATGGATGAAAAATGTGTTTCAGGATATGGAGCTGTCTAAATGCTCATGTGGTTATGATAAGCTTATAGAAAACAATTTGGAAAGCTACTTTGCACATGCACTGAATCTTGGGTTCTGAAATTGAAAGTGTTAAGCAGGAGGCTCTGATGACAATGTTTTACAGATGCTGAAATCACCCTTCCCTGTTATAGGTAACATTGTAAAAATCTTTTTGTCCAAAATGCCATTTTTATCTCCGAAAATTTTCCAAAATCTGTCCGCAACGATCGTACGATCGGTTGCTGGTAGTGATATCAGATAAACTGTGTTATCAGCTCTATAGGCTCAGGCAGCCAAATCCATATGTTTACTGATAACAGCATGCTTCGATCGTTATCAGGGCTTGATGATTATCGGATTATCCTCTTACGATATTTTTCACTGCCTCGGTGGTCTAGTGGTCGCAAGCGCTACTGCTGAGCATGAGGTCCTGGGTTCGATTCCCTGTTCGAGCAAAGTGTTTGGGTTTCTATCTGGAATTTTTCAGTAGCAGCCCGGAGTCTGGTTTTGTGGCCGGTTGATGGCAATAGGCTCGCCCCCTATTACATGGGACTTGAAACATAACTGGCGAAATGTGGGGGTACTATAAGGTACTTAATACTTTATTGCCACAATGTATATGCTTAGGTGGTAAACATTTGCTTATGAAACAATCGTGGACCCTGTCGGGCACAGCAAAAGAAAGATAGTAGAGATGAAGACGTATCGTTTATCTTATAATCTAACTTATTAAAAAAAAACAACTTTTTTTTAAATACTCGTTAACACTGTAATAACATTTAATTATCAACTGATGAACCATCATTGTAGTACACCTCTGCCTAACCCTTCGGGGAAACAAGGCGTGATGTTATGTAATGATATTTTGTTTTTTGGTACGAAGGTAACTCTTACTGTAGAATCCTAGGCTCGTAGAGTAGCGAACTGAGAGTTGCATAGTTATTTACAACCGTTCGATACGCTTCCGTGCCGAATCGAACATCAATCAATGATACCAAAAGAGTCCTCTAAAAGCTGCTCACAAATCCAAAACCCGAAAATTGCAACGCCAGTGCAACGTTGCCACAGCAACGCCAGTGAAGTCAGAAAATACAGTGGTGACTCACCAGAAAAGCCGTGCAATGAAACTTGGTGAGATCCAGCAAAAAATAAAATCGGAGAAATTAAAGGAGAAGGCCATTACAATAGCTTCATATCAAGTGAAAATGTCATCAGTAATTTCATGCCTTATCACCTGTACATGTGAGGAACCTGCGTCGGAGGATGTCTGCGTCAGTGAACGGTGTTAGCGTTACCGACTTCTGGGCCAAACAGAAAATTTAAAATATTTTTGCCATCGACACACTAAGAAAAATATCAAGTAGCAGCACAGATGAATACAGATGGTCCACTCCGTATAGCGATACGGCGGGCTCGTCTTGTCGCGCCAATTCAGTGAGCGGAACGTGGTCGGAAGATCTGTGAGTTACGTGATAGAAAGAGAGGCAACTTCTAGGTGAGTATAACTGCAGCTGCTAAATAGCAGTGATAGACTAGTGGTGTGACCATCGTACTGCCAATTCATAGGTGTCGAGTTCGAGACCTCTTTTTCGGATTCCTTCAAAAACGGTAAAGGAAAACATTATGAGGAATCGGCATGCCTGAGCGATATTTCTCGCGGCATGTGAAGCCAAGTCAGAGACCCATGGACCCATGGCGGCTTTAAAACTCTGACATCAGGTTAGTCACTGATCACACGAAAAGAAGACTGAAGGTAATTAGCGCTGTGCGACCTGAATTGTACTTTATTGTGTCGTAGCAAGAGTCGGTTTTTATTTAAATGGTTTTGCGGAGTGAACCATCTGTATTCATCTGTGGTAGCAGACGGCAAAGAGCTGGGAGAAAAAGATTTTGGACAGTTGCTTCTGATTTCATTCAAGTTTTATCAGAGTGTGCTCGTAAGCATGACTAGTTAACATTTCTCAATGCTACATCCGTATTGAGATTATTTTGAGATAAGTGACTGTTGTGTTTTCTTCTAGAAAGGCAACACTTGGAAAAGCCCTTGCGACCAAAATACCTACGAAAGTGGATTGTCAACGAAGACAACCTTTTGCCCTTTTGTTGTTTTATTTTCGATAACAGGACCTAGAAATCGTAATGATAGTTTTGGATCTGTTTTCTCTCCTACTATTTACGTACCTTATTCTACACATCGTGGAATTCGTGGACAATTAACGTGGTGGTTATATACTGAATATGAAATAATTATACTTCTGACCTATATTTCTTAGAGTAAAACTATAAATTTGAATGAAACACTTAGTGTGCACTTGCTGCGAACGTTTTGACATTAACGCTACTTGTAATTTATAATCTGTGAGTCAGGTCTTAGTCTGAGCTCAGGCTTAGCTTATAGTCGATGATCTAACCTACAATTTGTGGGCAAAGTTGAAAACTACCTCATCGATTTCATGGTCACAAAATTATAAAGGATTCTCCGCTGTTTTCCTCATGTTTCCACCTACCATCTTGAACAAGTTTTATACCAAAATAGGTACAGTGTTGGACTTGGAGAGAGGTGATGGCTCCGACTTACGAGTTTGTAGGTCGTGGGTACGAACCCAAGCAGGCGCTTTACTTTTTGTACATTATTTCATCACCACTGCTCTCAAAACGGTGAAGGAAAACATCGTGATGACACCGGCATGTCCTAGAACCGAAAATTCGAAGACATGTGACATCTACCAACCCGCACTAGACCCGCGTGGTGGATTTACAGCCAACTCCCTCACGAAGAGAGGAGGCCCGTGTCCCAGCAGTAGGAATTATAGGCTAATTATGCTATGGTTATGCTAGGTGCGTAAAGCTATTTATTTTACTTCGTTGTACGTCCTTATGTGCCGTCTGTGAAAATATACAAGAAAACTTAAAAGACACTTCACGTGACCAGAGGGCTGGCTCGTTCTTTGGCCAAAGAATTAGCATTGCCATTCAACGTGGCAATGCTGCCAGTCTTCTGGGTACGTTTCCGGATGACAGCGATGCGGACGAATACTTCGACGCCTAATTAGTGTCGTTTTGTTTTTATTTATACAGATAGCTAGTTAGTCTATTAATTTAGTACCTAAAGTAAATAGTTAGCTGTGTTAAAAACTGTAAAGTTATATTACTAGTGGCTGTAATAAAAAATAAAAAAAAGGATTGTGTGGTTTTATGAAACCACGGTAAAAGTGAAACTTTTAAGCGAACTATAGGCGCCGCCATATTGGCCTTGGCTGCTCTGACGAGCGCCTTTTACTTTATACTTACTCCGCGGCCGACCGTCACGCGACATGCAACACACAGACGAAAAAGTTTGAGACGATGTAATAAAAGTTTCACTTTAAAAAAAACGTGTGGCACTCGGGGACTGCCGCGGTAAAGCTATTGCATAGCATTTGTAACCTCCATGCTTCCTATTTGTCAACGCTACACTTGGGATGCGTAATTTTTGTTTTATGTCATCATCTGTCATTACATGGTAGGCGGAGTGGGGGGTGTTAGGTTTTTTTCGTTACGGAATTTCTTGATTCGGTCGCCCCGCTCAGAGCCCGCGATAAAAGCTATGCAATAGCTTAATAAAAGACACTGCAGATTGGAACATTCGAATTGTATCTTCTACGACGACAAGCACATGAATGACAAGTAACTTCATAGTTCTTGGCAAGTTAAAAAGACATTACTTCTTCAGCTCTGCGGCTCTGCCCACCCCTTCAAGGAATATTATCGTAACATCTATTAGTGTTGATTACTTACTACAAACCTATTTTCACTATATTATTCACATTTTCGTAAATATCCATGCGCCAATAGCGACGGTGTTTTGGCACTCGCCAGCGATAAGTCACATCCGCGCCACAATCGGTCAGTCGGAACTAAAAACATACGACTTTTTTAATCTAGTTCAAAGGAAATCTATTTTATATCTGATAGGTTATTTATTCTTGATTCATTGAGTGTTGTGGTTCGCAAGAAAATTTAAAGACAATCACGATTAAAGGCTCGTGTAGACCAGCGCGTCGCGTTTTGCGCCTTTTTGAAAGAGTTATTGAATTGAATTATTGATTGTATCATCGCTTACCATCTGGTGAGTGGTCAAATCAATCCGATTAAAATCGGTAAAAACTGGAATTATTTAGATTAGTATGAAATCTGTCAATTCATGGTTAAGTATCGTTCTAGAATACAACATGTAAAAAAAACCCTGATCGATCCGTGAGGGTACCTACTGTTAGGTATCGTACTGAGAATTCGTGGTAATTTAGGGGGGGAATAAATCTCCCGTTTTTTTAATGAGTAATTTTACCGGGTAATTACATGGGACGCGGGCGGCCGTCATTTAGCGGGTGTCTACAAGTCATATGGCTTATGACCCCTGATGAAATTAGAGGTAATTTTGGTGCCGAAAAATGTGAATTTTTAAATACTTAAATTTTTAGTACTTAAAATAAGATTTTTTACTACTTTTTGGTAATGTTATTGCAGTAGGTACACACGGCTACACATCAAGCTATACATTTCCAGTTTATACTGATCGCATTGTATAAGATTCCCGTACAGTGCGCGATCAGCTTATACTGGATTTGTATAGCTTGATGTGTAACCGTGTGTACCTTTATGCCCCTTTCGAATCGGACAGGGATTTTTTTACATATTGTAGATACCAATATCACCAAAGTTAATATTTATACCCATGAAATCTTAGAAAAGTCATTGACCTCGACGTGTGTCGACCGACATAAATCGATTCATTTTTGGGTAGTCTCGTTCCATTTTTGCTCGTGCTATGCATGCGAAATGATTTGATGACTAAACGAATTGATTGTTTTAAGTGAATTAAAAGTGTACATAGACGTGAAACATTGAGTGAAATGATTCTGATCATGTAAGTACCGGGTATGTAATATGATAGACACGTGTCACTTTTGAGCCCTACATGTGTCTCAGGCTACTGCGTTTGTTGCATAATAATGATAGAACACTATGCAATAGAAGAATAGTTCTGTGCAAACTAAACTTGTATGTAATTACTATGAAAACGCTACTTACAAACCGCTTTTATCCTATAATGTCTGGTCAAACTTTTGCAAACCAGTATTTGAGCTAGAGACCCACATTACTGACATTCAAAATTGAACCTTATAACTTGGATTTAAGTTTGAAAGTTCCATAATTTTGCTGACTTCGGAAATGACCCCATTCCGGGTAGTCGGCCCGCATTGCACAATCTCTTGTTCTTATGACAGCCTTGATTTGAGAGAAATTATACTCATATGGTTCTTAAGTTGTGTTTCATAAAGTGCACAATCGCATGGCTGGTTAGATATGGCGAATTAATTTGTTAATCGAAGAACTATGGCCATTTATCAAACGTTTTGCTTCCTATTAGAATTTGAGGGTTATGTAATTTAACTTAATATTTGTGCAATTTGTAGAAAACTATTCTGAATACAGGATATACAAAGTCGCCACAAAAAAGTAAAGTACCTAAGCAATTAAGTTTTGTGTAATCGATTATTAAATAAATACAAATCTTGCATCACTAGCCCTAATGATTCGGGGCTCTGAGGGCGGGCATAAACAAAATTCCCTAGAACAACGTCTGTCACAAAAATAAACAGCTTCAAATTAAGAACGAGAACTCTGTGGCATAAACAATAAACCACAGAACTAGAAACTAATTTAAAACGTCTCTCAAAGTTTTTACGATTTTTTTTATTTACGGTTTTCACATCTCTACAATGATCTCATCATTAATTTCTCCGCGACTTTTATAATTTAATTTGTAAAATGAATGATGAGCAAAATAAATAACATTATGGTAATTTTTATTTAAAATTAATTCCTAATGTATAATTTAATTAGGTTCGTTTTTATGGAGAACTTTTAGGGTGTGTGTTCTAATAACATGAGAACAGTACAAGGGAGTGTCACCTGCCATGTACAAAGTGCGTTGACACGTAACATAGTAACTATGTAAAGTATATAAGGGCACAGCTCTTAGGTTGGACCTTTATTGAACCACTGTGCAGCTTATTCCACATTTTACATTGTCATAAAACTATGTTAATGATCAGAAAATATCTCTAGACATTCCTGAAGTTACTTCATAGTCAATGTTGAGTCTAAGTAGTAGTAGTTGATAGATTTGGCATCCCTATTTGCAAACGTTATTCATAACGTTTCACGTTAGTAATTAAATAAGAAGTATTGAGGGCTGTGGCATCTATAGCGCTACATGCGAACTACACATCAAAGACATGACGTCACACAAATCCTGCATCGCGCAAGTGAAGTTCACCGCGTGACCGATATACATATTTACAATATCCCGACATGAATCGTCGGGCAGTAGCCCACCAGACACGATACCCGTCTGGTCGGAGGATCCTCCCTTTTCTATCTAGAGGATGAATGAACTGGACACCCTGATCCTCATAAGGGCTTATCTAATAGAAATGTCTTCTCGACAGCTCGAATATTTTAATCTTCCAATTTTAAACTAACAGCTTGTGTTAATTTAAAATTCGGTAGGAATTAAATTCAAGCTACATTGTTCAAATCCAAAAAAAAAGGGGTCAGGGGTCATTGGAACCATCACAAAACCTCCAGTTGAACAATTCTTGAACTTGATTATTTATAACTTATTTTGGATTCACAAAAAGAGAGAGATTAATTAGATTGTTCAATAATGTTGTTAGCAAAATGGGAATTAGATATTTCGAGGTTCGATTGGCGTGCCATTTAAAACTAAAAGACGAAAATCAAAAGGGAAGAACACAGTTTTTCCAATCAACGATACTTAAAATTAAACCTACTTAATACTTATTGACAGTATTGTCGAAGGCGACGTTTGTCCTGCTGAAACTGGGCCAAGGCGCAGCGGCCATCGGCACACGGTCAAGCCAAGCCTACGAAATTATCTGCCAGACGCTGGGAAAATACCAGCGGCCATGTCTGCTTCGTAAAAAGTGTTACATGATTAATATGATTATGATAACAGTTTTTAATAGGGTTTAAATATTGTTTTTTAAGAGTGGCATTCGTAGACAGATTTTTGGGAGAGTATTTTATAACGTTTATTATTGGTAGTAATAAAATCGTTTTGGCCACCCACTAAAGTTTACTTTAAATTAAATATTACTTATTACCAGAATGTACCTATATGAATAGTAAAAAAACTGATTATGAAGGGAGCAGAAAGATATACCACAGGGGGGGCCAATCGTGTTGAATGGTGCAATATTCCCTAAAACATGTTAATCAGAAAACATCTACGTTCTATTTCATTTTGCAGCTACCTGCCAGTAAATATTAGCCTCGCCGAATACTGATTTGTATTATAGACGAGGTAAACATTTACTTAATGTCTGAATAAACATACGAATCTATATCAAACGTAAACGAAACCAATGTGTATTATCTTTTACATAGTAACTCTTTGAACTTTATTGGCATTGTGTATTTTTCTGGAAACTACAATTTCAGTTCAAAAATAAAAATAATCTCTGGTAGTCTATGGAAACATTTTCGAAAATAGAAATCGTGCATTTCTGCATAACTATTCACAACCATTCGACATGTGTCGAATATAAAATGACACATTTTCAATCATAGTTTGCCTTGCCATGACAGCAAATAGCTGTCGGAAGAATGGCGGTCGATTATTTATCTTAAACTGACAAAATTTTTGGGTTTTGGATTTGTGAACAGCTTCTAGAGGACTCTTTAGATATCATTGAATGATGTTCGATCCGGCACGGAAGTGTATCGAACGGTTGTGAATAACTTCTGCACGTAAGTATGGTTTTCTGAAAATAAGTAGGTAGGTATTTGATTTCAAAAGGCGATTATATTAAATCATAATTAGATAACGAACTTTATATTATTACAATAATACTATTAGGGTGCTCTCATTAGACATAAATAATTATTATGTTCAGATAATTTAATAACAGATAGTGTTCTGAATTCGAATACCAATGAGTCACGCTATACCTGGACAAAGTTACTACGACAGTTGCGAAACTTGATTTTGTGTGTCTTTCTGTCACTTTTCTATAGAAATAAGGTTTAAAATTGCGTGGCATGGTGATATATAAACGGTAAATGCATAATAGGTGTCGTGTAAATTGAAATTTGTAACGTTTGACCTCATTGTGGGGGCTCCCTCGCGTAGTTAGTTGATTTATAATATCCGTCGGTACTGGCATTCGCTAATTCATAATATTGTTATCAAGATCTACTTACTTCATGTTTTACGAGACCAATGCAAATATAATTAAATATTATTTGCTTATATAAGAGCGTTCGCAGACGGCATAAAATCGGTGGCCGATTTTTGTTGGAGCTAAATAAAACAGAGAGATGAAAATATGTATCAAACGCATACGTCCAACAAAAGTAGGCTAACCAAAAAATCTGATCAATTGTAAAAAGTAAAGAAAAATATAAGGAGGAATAGGTAGGTACTAGAGAAATGCATAAAAAACTTATTTCATTTATCCAAAGCTGAGCTAGTTAGATAAAAATAATACTTTAATTATAAAAGTAGGTCGTGTTTCAAGGTGAATCAGCCCAAAATATCAGCAAGTTCACACCGTACCGTGTAAGCCTGCGTTTCCACCAGAGATGTGCGAGTTAGCTGAGCGGTGCGAGGATGCGTAACAAAGCTGTGAAACGATGTGAGCGTTTCCACCAGAGATGTGCTGGGCCGCTGAGCGGTGCGAAGATGCGTAACGAAGCTGTGAAACGGTGCGCAGATGACCGGTGCGAGGATGTGTAGCGGGCTCTTTTCAGATGCGATTTCTCGCTCGCGGCCATCCCTAGCATACATCCCTCACACATATCCCTCGCACACATCTCTCACACCCATCCCTCGCTTATTTTATACGTACAAAAACCTCGCACCGCTAAACCGTTTCCACCGGAGCTGCGCTGAGCGAGGCTGGGTAAATGAAGTGATTCTATTGGTTCTTAACAAACAGATCTCTCGCTACGCACATCTCTGGTGGAAACGCAGCCTAATATTAAACATTTCAGACATCCATTACCCATTACGTTAAATAATCTTAGTATCCGTCTTAGTGCACTTAGAAGCTCATTAAACATCCAATTAGCTGGCGGTCATGTTGGCTCGAAAACATCCTATAGGTAATACCTATGTATCACGGTGAGCCATTAAGGCTCCCCGCAGACAGGCGCGACGCGACGTAGCGAGTCGCGATTCTTTACCCTAATTACATAACTTATTTTCGTAAACAATTTTGCCTAATTTGTTTAATTTTGACAGTTCAACAACATTCATTGAGTTATTTAGCAGATGTTGTTGTTGAGCAGATTTTTTTTTCCAACTTATGAAGCAATGGATTAGCAATCTGTTTCAAATCGAAACACAGATTGTGATTGTGTTGTATTACGCAATTAAGGTACTGGGGGCCTACCACCAGCTCATAAAGCAATATTATTTTAATATTACTTCAGTGGGAGAAAGAGATGGAGCTATACGTCCTGTAGAGCTTCATCTCTTTCCCACACTGAAGTAATATTAAAATAATACTGCTTTATGAGCTGGTGGTAGGCCCCCCTAATTATTTGAACATGAAGCTGTGCGAAAATACAACTTACAGAAAATTGTCTAAAGGAAATACATACTCCCAAATCATCGAACTTGTTGAATAGATTGATAAAAGCAGTTTGTTCTACTGCTTAGGGAGGATCCGCAGTGGTAGCCCGCGAAATTCAAATTTTCTTGGGTTTTTTGCAATTTGCAGGTCAGTGTCAGGTTGGTCTGTGGTTGAGTGACCATCTTTACATAACGAGACTCCTCCGTGCTTCGGGTTGGTCCCGGCTGTCATTCGTGAATCTTTGACAGTCGTTACGGGTCGTCAGAAGCCCGAAAGTCTGATAACCAGTCTCCTACCAAGAGATATCGTATTACCTAGTCACTGGGTTGTGGAGGTCAGATAGGCAGTCGCTCCATGTAAAACACTGGTATTCAGCTGCATCCGGTTAGACTGGAAGCCGACCCCAACATAGTTGGGAAAAGGCTAGGCAGATTTATTGATCATCATTTATCATTTAAAACCAAAACTTTTCATGGTCATTAAAATGCTCAAAGGCGAAATTGATCTCCAAATGTTAAAATTAACAATTCATTGTTAAAAAAAAAAAACAAATATGAAGCCGCAATTTGTGTTAGAAAATACAATTATTTTTTCAAAACTTCGTAGCCAGGGAGTCTACAAATTCCCAGTGGAGCTTGCTACGCTGCTACGAGCAAATGTCTATGCTACGAAATTAGCATCATCTTATTTAATGGTCTACGGACAAAGAATCATAAAATATTTTTAACTGTATTTTTTATGTTTAGGTACCCATCACATTAAGTTCTGTGTGCAATAAAATATTTTATTACTTAATTATACGATTGCAGAGTTTTTGTCGTTTTTTAATACTTTAACCTTCACGTTTTTTTTTTGTCTTTGGTAATTCTTCATGGATACCCTCCATCTGAGGAGAACGGAGGGTTACGTCGGTCTCTTACCAGCTATAAAACCCCACTACCTTTTACTACCATGAGTCGCGAGCCCGGGAGATACTTGTACATTCGCGGCACCCCGACTGGAGCCATTTGAAGATACCTACTAAATTAAGTTAATCCTATTCAAAAATTCAAAAGTCATTTATTCAAACCAGGCTGAGAATCAGCACTTTTCGAACGTCAAAATTACATGAGACAGTCCCCCAAAAACGCCCATCCTTCACCACTTCCTAGTGCCTTTAGCTGGGAAGAAGAAGAAGTATCAATCACTCTGTCATCTCACAGAACCGCAAACATTCTGACATTATCATCTTTCATTCATCAGCAAACAATTCCAATCCGGGGTTGGTATCCACAAGCGCGTAGAGCATCGACAACATAATTGGGGAGAAATGCACTTATCCTAATACTATTAAATAAGCAATATCTCAGATTGATTACAGTTGTAACAGCAATCATATAATTGCGTTTTATTAAAATAGGTTTTTTACTTTTATTAATTTATTTATTTTTTGTATAAATTCTTTTCTACATATTTTGTGAATGTGAGAACGCTGTAGGCTTAGTGGATTGTAGACCTGTTGACCATTTTCTATTTTGTTAAGTACTTGGTACTTATTTGAAAGACCTACACTGTCCTCCCATACCTAGAAACACTGTTATATGAAAGTATTGTAAAAGCCAATTATTTTTAAAAGAGTAACCGTGGAGTTTCTTGCCGGCTCTTCTCCATAGGAAACGACCAATTGGAACCGTGCACCTAGCTTCTGACGTTTCATAAGTGCCCATGTAGGTTTATGTGAAATAAAATATTTTGATTTTGATTTTGAATATTTGTAATCACGTTCTCGAAAACGGCTCTAACGATTTCGATGAAAGTTGTAATATAGGGGTTTACGGGGTGAAAAATCGATCTAGCTAGGTCTCATACATGGGAAAAATCGTTTGTGAAAATAGAGATATTTTCACTCTCCAGGTACTAATTTTTTATACGTGCATAATTTATAATTACCAATATGGTGTCCTGCCAGTATAATGTAAAAACAGGTTTCAATGTTGTTTACTGAAATACCTTTGTACCTACTGCAAATTTAATGGTGTCTTGGTCACTCACGAAGAGTAATAAAATACATTGTAGTATCCTTGAGTTTTATAACTCAATCGGCTAAAATATCCAGTTGTTCAGACATAAAATACTTTTAGTACCTACTGTCAGCTAGATCTCAGAAAATCTACAATGTTAAATTCTAATTTCAAATGTATTTATTAATAATCAGGTTAGACGGTGACCCCAAAAGTAGGTAATTGTCTGTACTTGGGGGTCGGACATTTTTGTATTGAGTAAACAGCTGAAAAAACAGCGCAGATATCAGCGACCAGCGCTCGGTGTGGCAACACGCCGTGTTCGGGTTCACTACAAGTCAATCGTCATCCTGAGGATGCGTTGTGAGGTGAAACACGTGTCGATTTCTTTCAAGGTTTTTTATGACTCTTTAGAAATTGTTAAGCGGAACAGTTTACTAAATATTTATATCCACGTCTATTGTATTTTATAATGGATTTCCGCAAGGTCACGCCCGAATCAATTAACCACCTCAGTCCATGTAAGTAATTCACCAAGAAAAGGCCAACTTAAAGAAGAATTCCTCTCATTATTTTATATACAGCCTCATCTTCAATGTAATCAACTAGATTCCACTGCCATCAATAAATGCACACATTTTTAAGTATTTTTACATCTGAATGCGGTTTCATTTGCATAGACTCGCGTGAGAAACGTGCCTAGACTTGATTTTATCTAGCGATGTTCTATACACACCTATTATGTATGTAAGGGTGTACTGTACCGTAAATAGCTTCCTACATTAAGCACTGTACGGTTGGGTGCGTTTTCATACAAAATAGTTAGATTTTATCTGAGTTTTAGAGCGCTAACACACTGGGACGCCCATGGCGACGTCGCTGGACACGTAGTCCATGGCTACCTCTGGTTACCTACTGTAGCCAAATGAGGTTGCCAAATAAGTAGTCAGTAACACGCAGGCGTCCGTCTTGGCGATCAGTTGGCCGCTGAGTGAGGGCGTAATATACTTGTATACAAAACTAGCTACGCCCCACGGTTTTACCCGCAGAAGTCTCGATCCTGTGGGAATATCGGGATAAAAATCCTATGTGTTAATCCAGGTTATAAACTATTTGTGCACCAAATTTCATCCAAATCCGTTCTGCCGTTTGAGCGTGAAGAAGAGACAAACATACACATACACTCACAAACTTTCGCCTTTATAATATTAGTAGGATACTGGCGAATTGGCTACGCATCGCCAGGTCGCTAGAGTATCCAGTCTTCTCGTAAGGGCTGGTCGGTCGTGCCTACGCTTCGAAATTGGCGACGTCGCCAGACTAGCCAAGTGAGTTAACGTTCATACATTTCAATACGAATTGTTTGGATACGTAGTCGGCGACGTCGCCATGGCGTCCCAGTGTGTTAGTGCTCTTATGAAGGGGAGATAAGTTAATTAGTTGTACTATTTCATTATTGTATAGTAGCGTTTATTTGGACTAAGCAAGATCTTGATGAAAGTAAAAAAGCAAAACCTAGTAGGTACCTACTAGTAGTATCTACCTAATCTACGTTCGCAATTTATTTGCCAAACATGTAAACAAACACGATGTTTAGGAAAAACAACTGTAATGCGCACACATAAGGTTCAGTTTGCGCTACAACTTCTGCAACAGTACTAGTCAGTCTAAAATCAACTTTATATTCACCGAAATAAAGTTGATGTTTGTTTAACTGGAAATAACATCAATACTTTGTGTAAAGGAAAGGCTTGTGGCTAAGTAACAACAGTTGCACGATCGATCAGGTTAAGCTACGCTTGCCGCGGTTGGTCCGTGGATGGGTGACCATCTTTACATACCAAGTCCCCTCCGTGCCTCGGAAAGCACGTTAAGCCGTTGGTGCCGGCTGTCATTTGTAGATCTTTGACAGTCGTTACGGGTAGTTAGAAGCCCAAAAAGTCTGACAACCAGTCTTACCAAGGGGTATCGTGTTACCTAGTAACTAGGTTGTGGAGGTCAGATAGGCAGTCGGTCCATGTAAAATACTGGTATTCAGCTGCATCCGGTTAGACTGGAAGCTGACCCCAACATAGTTGGGAAAAGGCTAGGCAGATGATGATGACTTTGTGTAAAGGAAATATTTTAGTACCGTATGCACATTTGAAAAAATATAATAAAAAATATTAAATATATAGGGTCAATTTAAATTACCTAGCGAATTTCTGCAGACATGATGTAGCTGTACAAAAATAGCTTCTCGCACAGCTATAAGAAAAGAATAATAGAATTCACATGTCAAAACTTTATAAATAATACTTTAACAAAAAAAGGATTGTGTGGTTTTATGAAACCACGGTAAAAGTGAAACTTCTATAGGCGCCGCCATATTGGCCTTGGCTGCTCTGACGAGCGCCTTTCATTTTATCTCTACTCCGCGGCCGACCGTCATGCGACATGCAACACACAGACGAAAAAGTTTGAGACGATGTAATAAAAGTTTCACTATAATAAAAATTAGATAATAGTAGTGTACGTCGAGTACACGTCGTAGGTTCGAACCCAGACAGGTGCTTTACTTTGTGTAAGTTATTTCATCACCACTGCTCTCAAAACTGTGAAGGAACACATCGTGAGGAAACCGGCATGTCCTAGAACCGAAAATTCGAAGACATGTGACATCTACCAACCCGCACTGGGCCCGCGTGGTGGATTACGGCCCACTCCCTCTCACAGAGAGGAGACCTGTGTCCCAGCAGTGGGAACATTATAGGCTGATGATGAAATAATAGTAGTTTATGAAACTGTTGCATAATAAGGGGTATTAAAACATGAGTGTGTGTTTAAAAACCGAGCCGTAGGCGAGGTTTTTAATAGTATCACACGAATGTTTTAATACCTAGTTATGTGCAGTTTCATACACTGCTTTATCTACTCTCAAACATTGGGATTGAAACAAATACTAAATAAAAGATCAAAGTTAAAGATCAAGAATAAATTTAAAAATCCCACGAAATTCATTAAGTACTACAAAACAAATGAATGTCGCCTGCACCAGCACATCACCGCACATGCGCTACAGCGGGTGCTGATGTCCCCCGCCAAAAGTTGATGGAAACTCTTTGGTGATTAACTTCTTGGATTAGCGCTGTATCGTAATAGAAAAAAAATTGTTTTATAGTATTATTTTGTTAGAGAAAAGGTGTGTATAATATGATTCTATTTTTAAATTTCGGTATTCTGTTTATAAAGTATGTCAATATAAACTCGTTTTGAAGTTCATAATTCGAATATTACGCTATGAGAGTAGATAAACACATTTTGTATGAAACAGCGCCACTGTCCGCCGCCTTCATTAATCAGTTGCAAGGATATAAATAGATGTGTAGGTACTCGTATAACAAAACGTTAGCATTCAAGGCGGGAGGCTGTGTTGCATCATCACCGCTTGTTTTCACAGACAACCTCGTAGTCAACAGAAACACTTCCGGATTTATACTGATGACTTACTATACATTATGGTTACCGACACGAGGAAGGGGGCATTAATGCTCGGTTCCTATCAACAAAAACGAATCGTTTTTAACCGACTTCAAAAAAAGGAGGAGGTTTCTCAATTTGACCGTATATTTTTTTTATGTGTGTTCGCCGATAACTTCGTCATTTATGAACCGATTTTGATGATGATTTTTTTGTTGGAAAGGAGATATCTCAAGGGTGGTACCATGGTAAGGAAACCAGGATCTAATCATGGCATCCCAGAGAAATCGAGGGAACTCTTCAAATATTATAAGCACATCTATTGCAATTTGGGTATTTTTTATAGTAACTCGTGCAGTTGCTCTCGAAAAGCATCATTTGGTAAAGTGGAACTGATGATGAAGACCACAGATGGCCACCGGAACTTCTCAATAGTCAATACTAAGTATTCCACGGATTGCGATTCGATTACTTTAATATGGTTGCCAAGTAATTTATGCTCGTCACAATGCATGGTAATAAGTGGAGCTGAAGGTAAAGTACCAGGAGAACTCCTCAAAGATTAACGTCCCTGCATCGGGAAAAACAATATTTTGTAAAAGGTGATGAGCAGTTGACATTAGGCTATTGTAACTTAGATAAATTACAAACTGATCCACTAAAAAGCGAGAAATAAAAACTTTTAACAAAAAAAACTACCTACTTCCAAAAAAACTACAAAGTGAAAAATATCTTAAATTTCGGAAGTCGGTGGCAAATAACGAAAATACTAAACTAAAGACACCGACTTCCGAAATTTAAGTTATTTTTCACTTTGTAGTGTTTTTTTGGAAGTCGGATTTTTTTTTTCTCAAAAGTTTTTTCTTACCAATGTTAGAATTTTTATTGCCAAACTGGACATATAGCTTTGTAAGCTTTTTAACTGTAATAGCTACTTTGATATGGGAGGGGGAAGCACTGCAGTACTTCCGCAAACTGACTGACTGACAGATATCTACCTAGGTACACACGGCTACACATCAACCTATACAATTCCAGTATAAGCTGACCTCGCATTGTACGAAAATCCTATGCAATGCGAGATCAGCATGAACTAGTAATGTGTAGCTTGATGTGTAGCCGTGTGTACTATCTACTCTCCAATAACATTGGAGAGTTCATTATTGTACAAAATAACGCCTTTTTTCTTCGAGGGATAAGGTGGAGGTGTACTTATAGTACGCCAACATTTCGGCAGTAACTAACATTTAAGTCTCATGTAACCCCCTATTTCATGAGACTTAAACAAGCGAGCCTATTGCCATTAACCGGGCACAAATCTAGACTCTGGGCTTGATACTAAGAAATTCGATGGGAAACCCAATAACACTTTCCAGACCGGTACCCTAATTGCGTAACTCATTTTCGTAAACAATTTCGCGAAATTTGTTTCATTTTGACATTTCAACAACATTCATTGCGTTATTTACGTTGTTGAACAGATTTTTTTTCCAACTTATGAAGCAATGGATTAGAAATCTATTTCAAATCGAAACAAATTGTGATTGTGTTGTATTACGCAATTAGGGAGCTGGGAATCGAACCTAGGACCTCATACTCAGCAGTACCTCTTGCGATCACTAGGCAGACGAGGCAGATCAAGTGTAACTAGTCTTATATCATCAACTCTCCAATACTCTTCCATCTATGTTCAAAGGTTAGGCAGAGGTGTACCTTTAGTATCTACACCCTGCACGTTTGTCCGGTAATAGGGGGCGAGCCTATTGCCATCAACCGGACACAAATCCAGACTCCTGGCTGCAACTCATTCAATAACCCTGCAAATGTCATATGAACCAGTGCTTTTTCATAAAAAAAACCGACCAAGTGCGTGTCGGACCACGCACAATGAAGGGTTCCGTAGTTGGGATGAATTTATCCCAAAAACAAACTTAACTTTGTAGTTGAAAAATATGTTCTCCCATACGGAATGTATGGGAAAACATGTTTTTGCAACTGCAAAGTTAAGTTGGTTGATTATTACTCGTTAACCTGTAGAGCCTACTTAGCTGTGATAGTTTTCCTTTTAATTTCGTTATATAAACTACTGTTGGGATTTTTTTCACACACCCAACCATTTAGCCGGCAGGGGGGGGACACACACTTGACTCTCACAAAAATTAGCACTTTAAAGCTTAATATTTCGCAAACGAATCCCTGAAACCAAAAATGGTTTTCACAAACTCACAATATTTTTGAAGGACCTTTCCAATGATACCCCTCACCATGGGGTAAAAAAATAAAAAAATAAACGTCACCACTTTACGTGTATGAGAGATACCTTAAAAAAAAATGTTTTTCAAAATTTTGTTTTACCACTTTGTCGGCGTAATTTATATGTATACCTATGCCAAATTACAACTTTCTAGTACTAAGGGTCTCGGAGCTAGACCACGGACAGACAGACAGACGGACATGACGAAACTATAAGGGTTCCTTGTTTACTACGGAACCCTAAAAATACACTCGAAACGACAATAAAATCCTAACTTAATATTATAAACACGAAAATGAGTTTGTTTGTTCGTTAGAGTGGTTACGCACTACATCCGATCCAAATCCGAATTCAATCAGAATTGGGAATGTTCTAAATTCTGACGGACAAAGATCGGATCTAGTGCGCAACCACTCATACAAATAGGACTACGGTTACTTCGGACCGATATTTCTCGGATTCGGATCGAACGTAGTGTGTAACCGCTTTTACGTTTTCATGCTAAAACGGCTGAACGGATTTAAATAAAATTTGGCACATGGGTAGATCATGACCTGGAGAAGGACATAGGCTACTTTTCATTCTGGATCGCAGACGAAGTCACGGGCAACAGCTAGTTAAATATAATCGTTAAAATTGAGCGCTTACACACAGTTAGCTTCTAGTATGCAATCGTTTGACGTTATATTAGGTAGGCTTTTCCTTGCACCATCTTGCATTTTTATTAAGCTGTATCTATACACAATTGCCCACGGTGGCTAGCCTTCGATATCCATCAAGGCAAGGATGCTCTGTTGCATCACCAGCTTGTTTTCAAAGCGAACCTCGCAGTCAGTACAATTATTATCTTGCTTATTTCCGGATTCTAATGGGTGTGTTACTGTGTTAGGTAGATCGTTTGTTGTGTTTGTACAAAGAAGGCCTTGGATGTAGTAGGACTAAGATAACTTGTGTTATTTTGCTTCTAACTTGTTTTTGAATAAGTAAGTTGGGTTTGTATGAGTTCAAAAAAGTGTCCGTGGAGTTTTTTGCCCGTTCTTCTCCATAAGAACCTACTAAACGTTGGAATGGGCAACTAGCTTCATCTTTCTAACTGAGTGACTTCTTTGACAATTCAAAAGTGCCTGTAAATGGTTTAATTTAAATAAATGCTTTGAGTTTGAGTGCAGAAGTATAACATAAGATCACTTTTGGGGCGAACTCATTTAGGTAATGTAACGAGTCGAATAGAAATGCAGTAGTGAATCGGGACGAAACTTTTAAATGGATTTTAAAGTTGAAATAATTGTACTTAGTTTGTTGCCAACAAGGACACGTCTTAATCATAATAATAATCTTTTCACTCCTCTTGCTCAAAAAGGTCGTCATTGTAGAGTACCAGAGCGGGGAAAAAATTGCATTTCTTACTCTAGGGGAAAAGTAATTTCTTTTTAATTTTTGTCTGTTCCAACGAGCCTTGAAAAACGAAAAAGTCTTTATTCTTATGATAATGATTATGGACTCGACTTATTACAAGTACACAAAAAAAAAGAAGAACATTATATTTTTGAAAATGGAACTAAATGCGGCTATCTCTTCGGTAGAATGCGTGCATTGCTTTGCGGCTCCATTAGAAATAAAATAGGCGCGAAATCTTTAAAAAAAATCTCTAGTTACGAATTGAATTGGTGACCGTAATATAATTTACAGCAGTGAACATTTCATTGGGAGTAAAACTACCTCGTTACAATGGGTTATTTTAGCCCCTCGTATAACAATCTACTATTATTACATAAGAAAGTGGTTACAAATTGTGTGAAGTCCCTGACACTTGTGTGCTAGGTGGTTAACCTGTGTTTTACAAAAGCCAAATACAATCAATACACGAGTCCTTTTTGGCAACAAACTACATTATTTCAATGTTAAAATTTTCTCAAGTCCTGTCAAGAAGTGATCATAGATGCAAGCAGTGGAGCTATCTGCATAATTACACGAAAATAATGTGTAACTCAAACTTACAAGATGGGATATGGCACTATCGTTATTATAATTAAAATATCTTACTGCTGCTGAAAATTACAACGTCAAAAATCATGAATTTCCGCAAAAAAATAATTATAGGACTCTTAATAAATAAAAGACGTGCGTTGTTGGTTCCTTGTTTCACATAATGCCAGTATTGTCGATCACCCAGCCAGCCACATTCAAATTTCGAAACGCACGCTAATTTGTTCAACCCCATTCTGCCTAGACTGGTAAACAGACGATGTCTAGAATATAGATGAGCCCGACCTGCTTTGTATACAACCTCCTTTTCCGATGAATCATCCTTACAAAATCGGTATATTCCGAAAAATAAAATACGGTTTTTCAAAGGTTGAATGGACTCGTTTGTTAATGTTAAAAGGTGTTTTGGACTTTAAAAAATAAAAAGGCGTACCTAAGCGGGAAATGTGACTTGAACGTCTTTGTGTTTGAACTTAAACTGCACTCGTTCTTTTTAGGTCTTTCAAAGTTAAATTTTGAATTTGTCTTGTTTCAATAATTGAAAAAACTGACTACAAGACGGCACGTAACTTGGCATGAGTCATAGATGCGCAGAATGCGTTTTCGTTTTTAGCCGACTTCCAAAAGGAGGAGGTTCTCAATTCGACTGTATGTTTTTTTTTGTATGTTTGTTACGCGATTACTCCGTCAATTATGAATTGATTTTGATGATTCTTTTTTTGTTTGGTAGATCATACTTCAGAGGTGGTCCCATATAAATTTTATTAATTTTACTTGTGTAGTTTTTGAGTTAGCTTCAATAATACGTATTTTTACCGCACTTAGTATGTGGATGATATTATGATAACTTCCTGTCACTGTTATTTACATAGCAGGTAGTGGTATTCGAATTTGTGTGGGCTAGGTATCACAACTAAAAAGTGAAAAATAAAAACTTTTTACAAAAAAAAACAACCGATTTCCAAAAAAACACTACAAAGTGAAAAATAACTTTAATTTCGGAAGTCGGTGACAAAGAACGAAAATTCAAAACCAAAGACACCGACTTCCGAAATTAAAGTTATTTTTCACTTTGTAGTGTTTTTTTTTAAGTCGGTTGTTTTTTTTGTAAATAGTTTTTTTTCTTCTAAACAGACATGTTTATGGCAATAACCGAAAAATAATGACAAGCAATAAAAGTGTAATTTTTTCCTGCACTGCAGTATTTTTTTTTTTTTGTTGCACTAGGTGTAGTACAACTGCAAACTTACTCCCACTAGGTATTTACACCAAAACCTTGTCAAGTTACGGCGACTGCAACTGTTATGGAACTCACTTCCAGCGTATATCCCTGTTTTAGATCTGTAGTCAATGGTCAGTGCAAACAAAAAACTGCTAAGAATGCTACAGATTCTGGTTGCGATTGCGACACGTGTAAGCAATTATCATCTTTTGAACCTTGATTAGAGTGCTTATAATAGCTTGAACATTTTCTGTGTGTTTACACAAAACTTAGAGCATGAGCGTGCTAATCAACAGATCTAACTCATGGACTGTTGGTTTGTTCAGCGCATCGAAATTAATGCAATCGCTGTTATGATTCGTTTAATTACCTATCTTAACTACTTTAAGGTTGGTTCTAATATATTTTCATGAGTATTCTATTACTTCAAAAGTAATTGTTGCCATCCTTGTCTACATATATTATTTTGTACAGACGCCAGCACATCAAGCTACCAGAAACTGTCAAATTTTCCCAATCAACTTTGAACCTTATGCTTCAGCGATAAAGTTGAAAATCTATTAAATAAATTTGACAGATTGTAGTAGCTTGATGTGCTGGCGTCTGTACATCAGTGGATTGCAGGGCCGTACCTAGCTAAGGGCGGGCATTATGGGGCAATGCCTTACCTTAAAATACCAATGCCCTACCTTAAAAAAAACAATTATTCTAAATATCAATTAATATTAAACAAAGTACTGTGAACCTAAATTATGACATCTAACAATTCCGAACTAACCATTAATCACAATAAAATAATTCTTTATTCTGAATCTTATTCGAATTTAGTTGTTTTAGGGAGACTTTATATTGAGTAGGTATGTTTGGACATGATTGGAGAAATAATAATTTATGTCAGAATAAATTACTTTTTCATTTTTATCTATGTATCACCTCCGACAATTAATAACTGATACACATTACAAAATATCAGTCAAGTTAGATAAAAATCAATTGACCAGAACACATCAACATTCTTACTTCCGCCCTACCTGTAACAACAGCTGCCCTACCTTAAATTCAAGTCTAGCCACGTCCCTGCCTTTGCCTCTTCCAGAGATAGAATATCAACTCAATGTTCTTAGTTATAATCAGTGGAGGAGTTGAAAACTTCAATAGTATGCTCGTTCGACTCTAAGCTTTATTAGTTCTATCAGCTCGTTCTTTGTCGTTTCAACTAACGTCGCTTCATCGGCTGACATTGCCCGAATCAGTGTGTGTCGTTCTTAATGGCGAAAGCGTAACCCAAAAAAAAAAGAAAACGGTAGCCCTCGAAATTCAAATTTTCTCAAGTTTTTTGCAATTTGCAGGTCAGTATCAGGTTGTATGTTGATTCGCGATTTATCAAATACTTATAATTACTTATATAGAATTATAATCATAAAATTCATCAATACATAAATAGGTAACTACGTAAGAAAATTTTAATTTCGCGGTCTACCTTAACGCATCCCCCATATGTTACTTAGGGCTGATTTTTCCAGTGCTATATATTATTCCACGGATAAAAGATAATTATCTGACACTGGAAAAATAATTTGGCCTGTCGACGAAACTTCTTCGGTTGAGAATTTAGATATCAATAATGAAGCTAAATGTTGTATGTTTGTCCCTTACGTACGCATGTATTTATGTCCATTATAAGTACTTACTAACTCTAAAAATAATGACGATGACTCAACGACAACAACATTGATTTACTACTTAGATAGATATCGCTATTTTTACACAATACCACCAAACGGGTTATCTGATAAATGAGCAAACAAATTAAAAGTGTCCATGAATTTATCAATATTCAAACGTAGAACATTCCACGCGGAAGTCAAATGCACAACTGCGTCATTTATTTTGTGACAAAATTGGAAAATAACATTCTGTTGTCTATGGTTTTACTTGAATGTTGGTTTCGGGGTCACCCAATCAGTTTCGAACTGGAAAAGTAGTAGTTACCGTAGTTTAATGAACCATAAACATACATTAAATAATCATGAATGTGTCACTAAAAATACAAAAAAAAAAATTGCTATTCATAAAATATAAATTCTTAGAACAAAAAACATGTGTTCTGTCATTAAAATCATATTTACTATGTTCATTGTACCACAGTAGGTCTTCACGTTTACCTACTACGTCGATGAATCACCGAACTTCTCAGAACGGTTAACTCGACGAGAATTCACTCTCGATCCACATCCGGTCACATGTTTGTTCAGAATATGGCCTTCATAGAAAAAAAGGATTTATTGAAAAAAGAAGTGACCTCTTGTAGGAGTTGTAGGGCATTCAAGTGTTTTGTAAAACTTTTTGTGAAGATTATTTATTGAGTGGGGGGGCTGTTGGAAATGATTTATCATTCGGATTTTGGAGTGGCACCACAGAATAGTTCAGAAGGCGCACTCCGCATTTTAGATATGAAGATAAAAGCACAAGTACACGGCGGGCTCGTCTTGTCGAGCCAGTTTCGTGAGTGTGACGTAGTCAGAAGATAAAATAGTTAAGGCTCATACAGACCAGCGCGATATCGCAGACGCGGCATGGGTCGCGCTGCCTATCCCGCCCGCGATATCGCACTGGTCTGCACGAGCCTTTACGCAATAGAAAGAGAGACAACTTCTAGGTGAATATAACTGTAGATAATTAGCGCTGTGCGACCTGAATTGAACTTTATTGTGATCTAAATTTTATTTACACACGTATTTACATCGTTTAAAAACTATCAGACATAATATAATAATATGTACAAATATATAAAAAAAGGGGAGGAATAATCATAGGGCATCAAAAAATTCGTCCGCGTCGTTGTCAGTAGGAAAAATGCCCAAAAGGCTGGCAGCATTGCCACGTTGTATGGCAATGCTGATTCTTTGACCAAAGAATAGGCCAGCCCTCTGGTCACGTGAAGAGTCGACCAGCCGCTTGGCGATGTCTTGAAAAACTAGGTGGGCACTGGGACCCCATGGCCCTAGTGTTTCAACCCCAAACGGCTCAAACATATAAGTTCCAATAAGATTGGAGTATTTGCGCCGTTTGAGGTTTTCCGCACCTGCAGCAGCAGCCCCAGCACAGCCCGCCATGCTAGGAAGATGACACAATAACTACTTTATTGTGTCATAACAAAAGTCGCTTTTTATTTAAATGATTTTTGGAGTGAACCATCTGTTAATCTGTGGTGGCACTACAAAGATTAGTTTCTAGAATTTCAAGCGGCGGCGAAGCTAGGTACTACTAAACACTTAACGCCTATGGAATGTCGCAATAATAGGGAAACCCATAGCGATAGTGTGTGGTTTGGTCAGATATCCTCTTCATCACGTGCTTTTAAAGATTCGAAGGCTGCCGCAAACAGGCGCGCCACAATACCAATAGTACAATTTCCGAGAAGTTTTCATAGAAATTGTTCCACCAGTCAAGTCGCGCTATCGCGACGCGCCTGTCTGCGAGAGCCTTATTAGACAATTTAAGATGTTCGCGTGAGAAACGTAGCGCGATGATCTTTTTGAATCTTTCGCACTAGACGGTCACGACCACGACCCGTGACCAGCACCCTAATTGCGTAACACACGATCAATCATAATCTGAATAATTTTGAACGATATTGAAGCAATGGTCTAGCCATTGCTTCATAAATGTTAAAAAAATTTGTCTGTTCAACAACGTAAATAACGCAATTAATGTTGTTGAACTGTCAAAATGAAACAGATTGCGATTGATCGTATCTATCGACACGATCAGTATAGTAGTACCTATAGTATAGATTATATCCAATCAGTATAGACTATAGATCGGTATAGTTTAGTATAGAAACCGATACGAGTCGCGCACTTGGTCGCAACGGCCACTATAGATTGTGCAATCCACGAAGACGCGCCTCACTCCGCGATTACTGTACTGTAAGCTGAACTCTAGTACGGAGCGGAGCAGAGTGGGGCGCGTCTTCGTGGATTACCCTATCTATAACCGCACACCACTCAATACTACTCTAGTGTCTAGTGCGAGCTAGGATGTAAAAGGGTACAGTTATTAGGGTCGCATCGGAACGTCAATTTCAAGGCGTTCGTCGTGCGTGTACCGAACTTTTATCTGCCCCTCGTCATGCAAGAAGACTTTTGGCCACAGGACGTAGTGTTCCGTTCCGTCGCTTCCGCGGACAAGTTCCACAAGACGGCACTAAGTCAAGCTAGTGCATAGTGAAGTGCTACTAACATAGTCTAAGCCTTATTTATTAACACAAGTTTTATTTAAATTCGAATATGTATGTTTAGGTTAAGGTATTTTTCTATGGGCCTGTGTCGCCTGCAATAAATGGTATTATTTATTTATTTGATTTAAAAGATTTTGCAAGGATCTTCTAACTCTGGCGAGCTAGAAACTACTTTTTTTTTTTTGCAGTTATTTTCATTATGATGTATTATTGAAAATTCCTCAGGATGAAGATCGGTAAAGAACTGCTGTCCCTGGTAGAAACCTGAAAATCCAAGTACACACGGCTACACATCAAGCCATACATTCCAGTTTGTGCTGATCTCGCATTGTATATTATTTCCGTACAATGTGAGGTCAACTTATACTGGAAATGTATAGCTTGGTGTGTACCTACTGAACTGAACTTATTTTTCTTTATCAACACTTGCGAGTTCCGTTCGAGTAAATTCCACAAAGCAAGTGATATGACTAATCAGCGATAACGACGCAATAATCTGTAGAATTGTTTACTTTTTTATCATAAATACACCGTATCACACCACCTGAGACTCTGCACACTATGGCGCCATAAACATCTAAGTATACAGTGTGATTCTTCATAATGTGCACATATCGAAATGAGGGAATCTATGCTTAATTTTAATGACAGAAAAAATATTTAAAAAAATCTTTTTTTATTTATACTTTTTGTTTTTTTTAACAAGTCTGTAACATTTAAACTAAATCATCTATCGCGATGAAACAAACTCCATAATGATTGGAAGTAATTAGGCGTCCACATAAAATGAAAACTGAGAAAAAAACTACCCTCAATTGAAAATAAACATGTTTTTTTAGCAAAAATCTGTATTTTTTTCCATAAATTTTTACAATAATTGTAAAATTTATAAATAAGATGCCAAAGAGAAAAAAAAATATATAAAAAAAATAAAAACCATCGATAAAGTTAAGCATCGATTCCCTCATTTCGACATGTGCACATTATGAAGAATCTGTATCTATAAATACATAATAATTATAAATTAGAATCGCTTTTCGTGACTGTGTGACCGCGTTATATACTTCTAAACTAACTACGCAACGGATTTTGATGCGGTTTAAAGTCAAAGTCAAATAATTATTTCAAATAGGCCCATGTATGGCACTTTTGAACGTCAATATTTACAAAATAATAGAATTGATTCTAGTCGCCCCTTCCAAAAGGTAGTTTTCGTATGGAGAAGAATGGGCAAGAAACTTCACAATTACTCTTTTAAAATGTTTTACAATAGTTTGTATAGGATAGGTACCTACATTGGTTAAATATTTATATGTGAAGACGATGCACCTAGAATGAAATTACTATACCACAATAGGTATCACGATCATTTAGAAAATTTGTGCCGGAAGATTTATATTGTATAAATAAAATATTAAACATACATACGAAAATGGCAGATCCGTGGGGCCGTCTGACCCAGGCCACACGGATTTTTGAAGTGAAAACTTCTTTAGGCACGTTGGGCATTTTTAGGGTTCCGTTGCCAAATGGCAAAAAACGGAACCCTTATAGATTCGTCATGTCTGTCTGTCTGTCCGTCCGTATGTCACAGCCACTTTTTTCCAAAACTATAAGAGCTATGCTGTTGAAACTTGGTAAGTAGATGTATTCTGTGAACCGCCGATTTTCACACAAAAATAGAAAAAAAAGCAAAAAATTTTTTTTGAGTTTCAGTTCTAAGTATGGGGAACTTAGAACTGAAACTCAAAAAAAATTTTTTCATCAATCCCATACGTGTGTGTATCTATGAACAGGTCTTCAAAAATGATATTGAGGTTTCTAATCTTAAAGAAAATCATTTTTTTCTAAACTGAATAGTTTGCGCGAGAGACACTTCCAAAGTGGTAAAATGTGTGTGTCGCCCCTGTAACTTCTAAAATAAGAGAATGATAAAACTATAAAAATATATGATGTACCATCGAAGAAACCCATACCTATACACCGTAAGGACTATTTCTGCCTGCAGCGCTCGGCCGATGTAGTAACGGTTACCACGAAAAAAAAGGGTCGTGTGCACGAGATTTTGTTTTCGATTTGCTTAGGTATGGGTTTCTTCGATGGTACATTACCATGTAAACTTCCACCGAAAATTGGTTTGTACGAGATCTAGCAAGTAGTTTTTTTTTAATACGTCATAAATCGTAAACCGCAATTTACCTTTCATTCAATGTTACTTGCTGCTACGGAACCCTTCATGGGCGAGTACGACTCGCACTTGGCCGGCTTTTTTGAGATGGGACTAAATCATTGATTTCGCGACACTGTGAAGACACCATTTGCTTTGACCATTAAAAAGACATCAACGCGTTGATTACCGCGGTGCCGACTTTTTTTTAAGTTTTCACTTCTGTCGGCACTCCCGGAGTGCCACTGTTTTTTTTAATGGCTTTCTTCGTTGCTCGAACTTCAATAATTGCATTTAAAAATAACAAAACTGGCACCATTTTTTTTCCATCTATACTCCGTTTGAAATAAGATTAGACATTTAACTAAACCTTTTTTACAGTCCGTTCAACCGATTTTGACTTCTATTGCGATGGCGGCCTGACAAATGGCAGCTGCAGTAAACAGTTGGTTTGTAACCACTTTTTTTGCTTTTAATGCCATCCTTATGCCTACGGTATAGAAGTCAAAATCGGTTGAACGGACTGTAAAAAAGGTTTGTTTAAATGTCTCATCTTATTTCAAACGGAGTATAGTAAAATTGTAGAATCAAACACATTGTAAAAAAAAATTTGCTTGTAAGTAAGTAATTAATTTAACTTTCGCAAATGTAGAGTTCCGTGAAAAAAGGCCCTGGCAGTGAACATTTCTGCATTATTCTAGTCGTTTTAAAAGAAATTGTGAATATGGCATGCAAACCGTTAGAACGGGTATGAACCAAAGGTGTTTTCCTAAAATTAGAACTGCTCCTAGTTTTTTTTAACGCAGTTCAAAGTCGGGCTTTCGGTATTTATTTTAAATTTGTTTGTAGTTTAAGGGCTCGTATTTAATTTTTTAGCAATCATCTGCTTCAAATACGAATTTTATAAGATTCTAAAGATATTCTAGATAAAAATATTAAAAATATGTTGCCAGTTTTGTTATTTTTAAATGAAATTATTGACGTTTAAAGTTTGAGCAACGAAGAAGTTCAAATAAAATTTTAAAAAGTCCATTAAAAAAATGATGCGCCATTTTCGTATGTTCAACCGTCTGCCTAATACTCTGTATAAATAATACTACCAAACGTCTTCTACAGGGTCAAATAAAAATAATTTTCGAAACTTCGCAGACGTGATGGATGGTATCGAAATCTAAAAAACACCAAACAAAAAAGATCTGTTGATAGTTTTGCTTTCTTTTTCGATACCAATTACGTCTATAAAGTATACACAAAAAAAAAAAATGCAGATTTTTTCATTTAAACTGATATTTCTAGTGACTAAACTAACTGCGGTTGATGGCCCAAAAAAAAAAACACATTACATATTATTTTGGTCATGTTTATAAATCGATATCTATCAAGTCTGAGGAGTTACGCTATCAACTTTAATTTGACCCTGTAAGGTTTATTCAAATCCTCCTTTCCACATAAACAAACATTAACTTTATGCTTGTGTAAATAAAGTTGATTTTAGACTGACTAGTACTATTGAAAAAGTCATAAAAAAATGAAGTTGTAGCGCAAACTGAACGTGTAGACATTACAGTTGTTGTTCCTAAAACTCGTGTTTGTTTACATGTTTAGGAAATAAATTGAATCGTAGATTAGATAACGTTCGTTAAAATAGTCACAAGGACGCTATCTAGTTTACGGTGTAGGTACTCTATAGGTACAGTACGACACAACTTAGATGTAGCATCGGCAAAATTCGTAAAACCGATCACCGTCCGAACTGAGTGCGCCTTCAAAATCACCAATATTGATTACTGCTTTAGATGAAAATGATATTTACGCAAATGACAACAATATTAACTTATGAAGTCATATAACCAAACACATTCATAAAATCAAAATGAATGAATGCAAATTTTCATGCTGCATCTAAGTTCGCAAGTTGTGTCGTACAGGGGGCCTACCACCAGCTCAAAAGCAGTATTATTTTAATATTACTTCAGTGGGAGAAAGAGATGGAGCTATACGTCCTGTAGAGCTTCATCTCTTTCCCACACTGAAGTAATATTAAAATAATACTGCTTTATGAGCTTGTGGTAGGCCCCCTGTACCTGACTAGTTCACACCACTTGGTTCTTCCCATACAGACTGTCCTAGCTGCGTTTTTAAGGATATTTCCTACCTGGGATCGGAATGCATCCCACGCTACGTTCATAATAGGTAATTGCTATTGTTCTCTATAACTCCAGATTCCATAGGTAAACACCATTAATAATACCTATTCTATTTAATTAAATCTCAGATGGTGCTGTAAATGACATACTACAACTAATGATTTTTCTTACATTCCCATACTAATATGGACATGATTGTAAAGAACAACATAATATTGGCATTTACAACACTACTGCTTATTAAAGGCTCCGCAGATAGGCGCGACGCGACTCTAGTAGAACAATTTCTCTATGAAAACGTTCATGGAAATTGTTCTACCAGAACTGTCGCATCGTCGCGTCGCGCCTGTCCGCGGAGCCTTAAAGCCGTGTACACACCTGCGTATTCCATTCACGCAGAGTAGGTAACAAGTTGCCTTGTGTGGACAACAAGTACTGATTGCGTTCCCACTTGGTAAGTTGGTATTTACTTAATTGTGTTGCAATCTGTATTGTTCGTGGACATAGGCTTCATTATGCAGGTTCATAATGAACTACTGTTGAGCATAGGATTCTTAATAGGTTGCTAACGTGACTGACCAGAACGTCATCTGCGGATTGATGATCGCAAAATATTGCTAAGCGTTCGCACGTTCACTGTCGAGAGCCCTCCTGGAGGGTTCACCTAGTCGCATCTGGGATGCCGGGAGCCCTCCCGGAGGGCTCATTTTAAATGTAGGTTTTTCATAGCGAATAAAGCATTATAAACCGTGAAAATAAAATTTGATGTATATTTTAACAAGATTTATTAGTATATGCGTTCGTTTTAAAATCAATTTTTTTTTTTGTTCACGGTTTACAAAAAAAATTAAAGGTTGGTGACTTAAAGCGACAAGACTCTGAAAACACTATTTTGCTTCGTTTTACAGTGTTTCATGACACGGTTATAGGCCTAATGCCATTGACCGTCCGCGACGGTAACCCTCACGGAGGGTTCACTTCCATTATGTATGGCGGCAAGGCGTATGAGTTCTATGAAAAGTGGGTGGAGTCAAAAGTGTTAAACAATCCAACGAAATAATTATGTCGAAAATCCCGTTAAGGGGGAAGCGCTGAGGGAGCCCGCGAAATTCAAATTTTCTTAATTTTTTTTGCAATTCGCAGTTTAGTGTCAGGTTGTATGTTGATCAAAATACGATTCGCGACCGTAAAAAATGTGTATTTATAGAATTTAAATCATTAAACTCGTCGATACAACTCTCTAAGTAAGAATTGATCTAAAATGTTACGATTTCGTGAAACTATTTCACGAAATGTCATTCAATAGAGCGAGTTACCTATTTGAACTTAGATATTTGTATTAATGATTATAATGGTTATAATTCTGTAAACATTTATTTGTTTGTTGAGCCAGATGATGTGCATTTAAATCATATTCTTCTGACTTCTTTAAAATTGGTGCTAAGCCTCCTTCCCATCTAAGATCACTAAACGGATTTTTGAAAACTCTCTACATTTTCTTCTCTCGCTGTTATACATTTTCTTATCCACGATTAGACCACAAATAATAAACAGTGAATTGAACAGCGTTCCGCCCTTTACCTTCACTGAACACTTAGCACTTGTCCTTATCCATATCCTAGAACAATCGTGAGAAATGATTGTAATCTGGTAAAAACGTTACTGTAGATAATATTAGTTACAAGTCAGTAGGTACTGACATGGTAAGCTTACTACTGTTGTATGGCTTTTTGTGGATGAACTCGTCTGAGAATGGTAACCGTATTTTTTTATACAGATTAAAGTTTGATTTTATGCGTAAACACTACTAAATTATATCAAATTTTCAAAACAATCCATCATCGGCTAGTTCAAAGGTGGTTCCTCAATTCAAACGTAAAATTCACGCCACCAGTTGGCGCCACTTTGACAAGAGGTCTTACTTTTCGACAATGATTACCAAAATATATGACGACGTTCATCATTCGTTTCATTCATTCGTTGACGTTCATTTAGTCACGACTAAAGAAAAATAGGCGCTTTGACCCTTTTGACAGGTGTCCGGTCCTAACGTCTTAGTGCTGCCAGTACTGCCAACTAGTAAACGTCATTTCAGAAAACCCTCATTCAACCGCGTTCGATAACTGTCAGTGTCAAACTGACACTGACAGCTCTTGAACGCGGTTTATATGTGCTGATGGCGTTCAGTTGGTGAAATTAGCCATTAGTAACATAAAACTGAAATATATCTAACACAGATTTTTCAAATATCCTATTCTATACAAATTATGCTTGGCTTATTTAAAATAAACAACTTAGAGTATATGTATTCTGTATTGCTGAACGCATTTAGAAACTTATAATGCATTCATTTTATCGTTCGCCTTCACTGATCAGCCTTACTTATAATGTCCTTATTCGTGATTTATTCTAGAACAACTGTGTGATCGGTTTACAAATGATACGAAAGATATATTTCAATGTGCTTTATTTTAGGTTCATGCACGTCGGTCACGTCAAAAAATATACTTACGAGGAAGTTGTAGGACGTTGGTTACTGTGAGCAACTAACTTTGCTGCGATACTCGGGATCGTGTATTGTGTAATAATTTAAAGGACTTTAGAGAACACAAGATTATATTTAAATCAATAATACAAAGCAAAAGACAATATTACGCGACCGACGCCATGGGCTCAACTAATTTTTCTTTTAACAAATGCACACCATACGAAAATCCTAATTTAAATACAAAATGTTCGAATGTTCGGATACCATAGCGTTCTTGCCAGTCTGCATAATGTGTGAGGTTGAATTCCAATGATAAGTCCTCACATGAGCTACGCCCCACTTGAATAAAGGGATCAGGCAGAGACCTTTATTCAAAGTATCTGAACAATCGTACCCTTCCTGCCTATACCTAACAGAAACGTTACCTAACGATGGCAATTAAAATACAAGGTGAGGTCTTTCTCTTGCAGGAGAAGGCTTAAGTCAGAACGTACGAATCGCAAAGTCCTGATACCAGGTTAGGTATCAGCCAAGTTAAATGACAATATGTGCTAACAGTGCACAAATAATTAACATACTTCTGTTTAAACCTCACTGTACCAAAACCACCGCAAAAGATACAGCAAGCCTCTGACAACAAACAAACAGATGTGACAGTTCACATCTACCCAGAGGGGGTTTATGAAAATGAACTCTACATCCTAAGCCTTAACTCCATTGGACATAATTGAGCCAGAGGGAACGAAGGATCAAGAAGTAAGCGCTCAACAACATTAAAAAACTCACGACCATACTCCAGAGGGAAAATCTCAAAACCTCATTTTATCCTCACAAGACTCACTCTTTATCGAATGTCAGAAAGTCCTGACTAAACTGTGAGACCTCAGTCATAAGTTGAACCAATTGTGTCAACTAGACACACCTTGCAAGGGCTATGCCCCCGTTAGCGAGGCTGGTGTCAACCAAGACAGAGTACTTCCCCTCCCTCCTGAAGGGATCACAGTTTCCAAAAATATTTGCCTCTTCTAACTCGCATTAATAAATACTGGAGTACGTTCATGCTAATTTAGACGAAACGACACATAACATTGAAGACGCAGACAGTGGCTCATTCCCTCCGACTTCTCAGCGATGTGAGGAGTGACAACACCTCACTCGCTCCCGGCAGCGTCCGATGATTGCTCCCCATAACATGCAACGAGAAACAAATTATAACGCATTAAAATACTATTACATATTCCTCACTAAAATAATGTGTCAAATGATGTTTACATCTAAATGACATATGACAAAAAAATAAGTGACATAAAAACTAATAATTAAATTCTACTATGAAAAGGCTTTAATCTAAACAAAGAGTATGTAACACTAAAATTGCTGAACCTCTTATTATTTAATTTTAAAAACTCGTATTCTAAAATGTAAAACTTCTTTATAAAATGTCTATAAACTTTCGACCTTTTAAATTTGTTGCTTTTCGGTACGAAGTTTTTAATTATTCTCACATACGACTCCTTATTTTTATTTGGTGCTCTTCTTGAATTGTTTTTAGCACGTTGTTGTCGAAATGTGGCATTCAGAATTTTTATACATTTATGTTCCTTATGGGTAACATAACCTTGAACATTTGTGGTCTCGGCCATTTGAAGAATTTCAACATGTTTGACCAAGTCAACGACTACTTCACCATCACTCTCTTTCTCTATGACTGAACATGACTCCACGTCATCCTCAGAAATATTTTCCTTAATTTGATCAACGACGAAGTTATGTGTAGGAGTTTCCTCATCGTGATCAATAATTTCCCTTGGCAAGGACATAATCTGATTCTCTGAAACACACGTGAATGGTTTAATAAATGGACTGGACTGACCCGATTTTGTGGCTTCTTCCATGTGTTCCTTTTCGAACACCTGACTTGAGCCGTCTTCATCATCATCATAGTCATCTTCATCATCATCTCTGCCCTCTTGGCAGCTTTTCATTTCTTCCAGTGGGTCATCCTGTCTTCCACTAGAAAATAAATTGGTGTGATTATCTAAATTCATGTCGTTTTGTCCGCTTTCATCGGACATCTCTGTTTCTTGTCCCCTATATGCCGCTAATTCTTTGTGGCATTTGCATGGGAATTCTGCCCATAATTCTTTACAAAAAGATTGAAAACTCATACCCTCGTGGTATGTATATTTGTGGAAATACATTGCTGGCCCCACAAGAAATGCACGTAATATTAGAGCCAAATCATATTCCTGCCATTCGTTTTCGGTGGCCACTAGCCTGAACTCCTTAATAAAATTCTCTAGGCACATGCCGTTGATCCCCGAGAAGGGCTGCATTTGATACGCCATCTCGCTCTATATAAAATAATAATAAAAACCACTTAGCTTCGGACTTTTAGTCGTCGTATCTCATATCTTCTTCAGCTCCGGACTAATGCGCTTCCACTATATGTGAGCACCATATGTGACGACTATTTTTATAAATTGTAGAAGGGCAGGCGCCTCCACCATTTGTGAGCAACTAACTTTGCTGCGATACTCGGGATCGTGTATTGTGTAATAATTTAAAGGACTTTAGAGAACACAAGATTATATTTAAATCAATAATACAAAGCAAAAGACAATATTACGCGACCGACGCCATGGGCTCAACTAATTTTTCTTTTAACAAATGCACACCATACGAAAATCCTAATTTAAATACAAAATGTTCGAATGTTCGGATACCATAGCGTTCTTGCCAGTCTGCATAATGTGTGAGGTTGAATTCCAATGATAAGTCCTCACATTACACACATCACGTCACCGCGAACAGGAACACAATCATAAATAAGGTTTGTGATAGCTGCTCTAGTTTACATTGAACCTCAATGGTTTTGGGGCAACAAAATTGAATAAACTGTCGTGCCATCCACACAAAGAAGACAGTCAGAACTCAGAAAGTCAGAACAGTCCCTTGTAATAACAGGCGAGTTTATATTGCCATGAACTGGGCACAAATCATGACTCCGGGCTACTACTGAGAATTTCCGTTGATTATTATCAACTAGCTTCCGCCCGTGGCTTCCCCCGCATGGTATGTCCTTCCCCAGGGTTCAAAGTATCCCCAAACCAAATTTCATCAAAATCGGTTCAGCCGTTTAGCCGTGAAAGCGTAACAAACAAACAAACTCCCATTCGCATTTATAATATTAGGATTGTGGAGATTGCAGGGGTAATGTTTTGTAATGTTAGCTATAACAGTCTGACAACTCGACTTCTTGTGGAAAGTTGTTACTGCTCCCTCTTATGACAACTCGACTTGTGGAAAGTTGTTACTGCTCCCTCTTATGACGACTCGACTTCTTGTGGAAAGTTGTTACTGCTCCCTTTTGCTACCTGCAACACCCGAAGCGTTGTACCGATGCATCAATGTACAACCTTGGACTTTAAATCTACCTTCTATCTGGGCATGTCCTAGAACAAGAAAGACGTGACATCCACCGTAATCCACCATTACGGGTTAGGTACTGATGGATTACGGCCCACTACCACTCATAGAGAGGAGGCCTATGTCCCAGCAGTGGGAATGTTATCTTAGGTTGATTGCCATGCTATGCTTCTTCCTATAATAATAGATAATCGTGAGGAAACCGGCAAGTCCCAGAACCAAAAATTCGAAGACATGTGGCATCTATCAACCCGCACTGGGCCCGCGTGGTGGATTACAGCCCACTTCCTCTCACCGAGAGGAGGCCCAGTGGAAACATTATAGATTGACTAGCTTCGACCCGTGGTTTCACCCGCATCCCGGTATCCCGTGGGAATATCGGGATAAAAGTATCCTATGTCCTATCCTTTTTTTTTCTGTGGGACATTATCAAATAACTTCTCCCGCTCTGGGCGGAGCGGAAGGGCGTGTCAGACTCATAGATAATATTAGTAAGGATTATGCTCATGCTATGCTTCCACCTTGGACACAAGTGGTATACTTACCTACATACATTCCACAGGCACTCCTGTGCTTGTCTCCTTAACACCTTCGCTGTCCACGAAGCAGAAGCAAAATCACTTCCATTATGGACCTATAGCGAAACGTGGTCACTCACAATGGGCCTCAACACAAGGCAAAAAGTTACCCATAGGACAATGGAGAGGCTTGGAGTTTCCCTGCGTGTTCGAATCAGAAATAAAGAGATCCGTAGAAAAACTAAGGTAACTGACATAGCTCGAAGGATTGCCGAACTTAAGTGGCAGTGGGCAGGGCACATTGTTCGCAGTACAGATGGCTGATGGGGCTGAAAGGTAGCGTTGGAAGGCCTCCAACAAGGTGGACCAATGACTTGGTGAAGACCGCAGGAATCCGCTGGGTACGAGAAGCACAGAACCTGTCAAAGCGACGACTTGGGGGAGGCGTATTTTATTTTTATTTTGTCTGAGGCCTCTGCGCAAGCCTACGGGGAAACAACGCGTGTTTTATTTGAGCATTGATGCAGTGTGACAGTTGTGAGTGTAACTACATAAAAATATGGCTGGAATCTCCCTAAACCTATGACTTAGTAATTCAACGAAGACTTAAACTCCAAGCCTGTTATTCCAGTAATTTGTAACAGTAAATATTGACTTAGTTTATAAAGTAAACGTTAGTACCGGAGCAGGCCAACCAGGCAACTTTCTCGGAATTTGCAAGATTTGATAAGATTACACGTTTCATTCGAAACATGTCTGTTTGCTCGTCCGAGATAATGTTCTTTGTTCTTCGTGCCGGCGAATAGTTCAATGATAACTGGTGATAACGGATATCTTTGAAATTCCTCAGTTTAAAACTTAATATAACATAATCAGCCTATAATGTTCCTAGCACCCGCACTTGACCCGCGTGGTGGATAACCGCCCGCTCACTCTCACAGAGAGGAGGCCTGTGTCCCAGCAGTGGGAAAATTTTAGGCTGATTATGCTTGTGTGTGTGTGCGTGTGAGGATGTGTGTTAAGGATTCGGCACGCCACAATTGCGGCGATAAGACCCCTCTTTGAGGAGTGGCTTGAGAGACGCCACGGCGTCCTCACCTTCCGCCTGACGCAGGTCCTCACCGGACACGGCTGCTTCGGGAGGTTCCTGTTCAGGATAAGGCGGGAGGAAGCACCCGGGTGTCACCATTGTGTGGATCGGCCTGAGGACACGGTGGAGCATACGGTGGAGGTCTGCCCGGCTTGGGCGGAGCAACGTCGTGTCCTCGTAGAGGCGATCGGCGGCGGTGATCTCTCGCGTCCGGCCCTGGTTCAGGCCATGGTACGGAGCGAGAGGAAATGGCAGGCCGTCACCTCCTTCTGCGAAGCGGTAATGCTCGCGAAGGAGGAGGCGGAACGCGTGAGGGAGAGGAAAATTTTGCACCCTCACGCCCCTAACCGCCGCAATAGGAGGAGACGCCCGGGGCGGGAATCGCGAGCCGATTTCCGGCCACCGTAGGCGCGGGCTTGCGGACGGTGAGCAATGGGTAGCTCGCCGTCCGATAAGGACCAAGCCCGGGTCGACGGCGCGTTGTGTTCCACGCGCGCCTCAAAGAGATGTCAGCAGAATTGACGGGGTCCGCTAGGGCCAATGCCTGCCGGGGGTTCGAAGAAAACCGATAGGGAAATCGTGGCCCCCGGCAACAGGGCAACCGAAGGAACACGGGTGGGTCTTAGTCAGTAAGAGTCTGACACGCCCTCCCGCTCTGCCCAGAGCGGGAGAAGTTATTTGATAATTTCGCACCCAAAAAAAAAAAAAGGCCTCCCTTTATGGTAGAGAGTAGACCGCAATCGAAAGCACCTTGTTAGATAGAAGCCACATATCTCTTAGCATAATTGGATCTAGGACATCAAATAATTATACTGGTTTCCTAACGATGCGATGCATGATGTATTCCTTCACATTTGAAAATGTGTTGTAGTAAAGTTTGTACTTAATTTTCCATTTATAGAAAAAGGTTATCACCATCCGAGTTTTTGATCTCATTACATCAGAAGTCCTTAATCATCTACCAAGAAAAGGAATTGTCTTGCTGACCATCCTATTCAATGCAGTGTTGAGACTACACTATTTCCCTCTCATCTGGAAAGTCTCAATAATTAATATGGTAGCTAAACCTGGAAAGCCTCCTACAGAAGTTTCCTCGTACAGACCAATAAGTCTTCTTCCTTTATTGTCAAAACTGTTCGAGAAGTTATTGCTTCAACGACTGTTACCTATACTTGAGGAACAAAGAACAATCCCGGAGCATCAATTTAGTTTCCGAGCACACCATGGAACGACGGAACAAATACACAGAGTGGTTCACACAATCCGACAATCCCTGGAAAGAAGGGAGTACTGCTCAGCTGCTTTTCTTGACATACAACAGGCATTCGACAGAGTATGGCATAAGGGCCTCCTGTGTAAACTAAAAATTTGCTTACCACACACCGCATACATGCTGCTCAGATCTTACTTGGAGGACAGATTTTTCCAAGTTAAAACTGGAGACTGTCTCTCTTCATTCTATCCCATAGAAGCTGGAGTGCCCCAGGGTTCTGTGCTGGGCCCTGTACTGTACACAGTTTACACTGCTGACCTACCCACCTCAAAGCTAATAGTTACTGCAACCTACGCGGATGACACCGCAGTTCTATCCTGCGATAAAGACCAGATTACAGCATCCACGAAACTCCAAGACCACCTGGATAAAATCGGATCATGGCTGAAAAAGTGGAGAATCAAGGCTAGTGCTGCCAAGTCTGTCCATATTACCTTCGCCCTAAGAAGAGGAGACTGCCCACAAGTGACACTCGGTGAAGACGTGCTGCCACAGAAAAGTACTGCCAAATACCTAGGTATGCACATCGACAGAAGACTTACCTGGCGTGAACATATAAAGAGCAAAAGGGATCAAGCTAACATGAAACTAAGAGATATTCACTGGCTCATAGGCAGACAGTCATCACTAAGCTTGGAAAATAAAGAAAATAAAGTTCTAATCTACAAATGCATCCTTAAACCTGTTTGGACATATGGTATAGAGCTCTGGGGATCGGCAAGCAACTCAAATGTTGAGATAATACAGCGCTTCCAAAATAAAGCATTAAAAACCTTATGTAGTGCACCTTGGTTCACAAAAAACAATGAAGTTCATGAGTACCTACAAATCCCAACTATCAAGGAGGTTATAGAAAAGTCCTGCAATAATTATAAGGAAAGACTCCAACGACACAAAAATGAACTCGCTGTGACACTTCTCAAGTCCTCAGACTCTACTTACAGACTTAAAAGAGAGCGAATAGCGTCAATCTAATCAACACTAACAATATCCAATAACGAGATGACGCATCGCAGGATGTGAACAATCTCAAACTGCCAGTAAAGACACACAATCTGATTAAAGCTAGAAGGCTGATTGCAGATGGAGGAAATGAAATTACAAAAAAAAAAAAACTCAAAAATGCCCAACGCGCCTAAAGAAGTTTATCACTTCAAAAATGTGGGTCCATGAGATATGGGGGTCCGCGGTCCACGGATAGTGGATCTCATTTAAGCTGGTCGTGACTTTAATTTTGGGTTTTCATGAATGGAAAAATCCATATTTATATAATAGGTACCTATTTACTTCCATAATACTTTCTTATAAATATATAAATAAACACAGATCTCTATATCACAGATATCTCCCTTGAGGGACGCCATAAGAGACTGTATTTTCGTCACTGATATGTTCATCTATTTTAACTCTTTGCTTTCTGTTATTAAGGTAATCCTTAAAGTTATTATGGGCGATACCTCGTATTCCGAGCTTTTCTAATTTTGCTAAGAGAATGGGGGATTCTTTACTTTAAGCACTTCTATTTGCCAAGCCAGTTCGAAATTTAAATAATATCTTTGATAAGTTACCTCCTTGGTTGCCATGGGTCGAAGTAAACATTTTTTTACATTTTTAAATAACACGACAGTTAAGTGTTTTCATAGTAATTTATTTGGCCGCTAAACATGACAGTATAACATTGCCGGCCGCCTACTTGCTTGTTTTTGACCAGTACCAGCAATTTCGATATAGCTCGAAGAAGGTCAAACCAAAATAATGTTCGAATTACCAAGCATGTTTGAGAAATAATTATTTTCTATGCCGGTGTGAAAATATATGTAAGTAACAGAAATATGTCGACGTAGGTATAGCACTACAAGTTTATTTTGGCGCGTGACCAAAATCGGAACTTACGCCGCCGCCATCTTGTTTTTTGAATACATATCAAGTGACATTTTTGCCAAGACCTTAGTGGTCAAAACTGCGAGAGGCCTTAGTTAAAAAAAAACCAACAGCGTCATTCAAGCGCCCAAAATCGCTTGGTATTTTTACCCTATATTTACTTAACTACTATTAAATGAGCAATTATATATTTGTACATAACCACGTTCTCGAAAACGGCTCTAACGATTTCGGTGAAAGTTGAAATATAGGGTTTACGGGGCGAAAAATTGATCTAGGTAGGTCTAATATTTGGGAAAATTAGTTTTCTCTATTTTCACCCGAGCAGAGCTCGGTCGACCAGGCACTGTATATATTTATCCTTAATATAATTTTATCTATATTTTATAAACCTCCTTGAAGAAAATTACAGCGCAGGTAATAAATGCTAATGAATGTTCTATTTTCAAACACACAAAAATCAAACTACATTTTGCCGCGTAAAATAGGAAGCACTCTTGCGTCTGTTTGTGTATTTTCAATGTTCTCAAGGATTTTCGCAATACCCTGACAATTTTCGTGTTTTTTATGAAAACACTATTCATTTATTTATGGACGACAGGCTGTCTGTTATTTCATATTCCTGTTTGTGACTTGTGGCTTCTACTTGTGGTAGACATTGTGATAGATAGACTCATATTATTATTATAATAGAGTTTATATTATAACGTCACGCCTGTATTTTGCCGAAGGGTTAGGCAGAGGTGCAACTACACCCATATTTCGCCAGTTATGTTTCATCCCATGTAATAGGGGGCGAGCCTATTGCCATCAACCGGACACAAAGTAACCGGGCATAAAGAAGAAAGGAACCGAAAAATAAAGCAGCAGTTCTATTGCATCTAATGAGATGCAATAGTGCGCTTCACGTCAGTGCTAAGTGGAACGATCGTAGGGTAGGGGTGTGCAGCACTGCGCACTTTTACTACTATGTTCTTTAAAAAAAGACGAAGCGTTTTAGAATCAACATCGGTCTTTCTTCATTTACCTAGGTTATCTGCCTAGTAAGAAAACTTAAAAAAAGTAAATTAAAGGTAACGGTTTAGGAACTATTTAAAAAAATTGTAGCATCCTAAATGCGCACTTTTGCACAACGTATGAGGACAAGAGTGCGCAGCCAGATGTACAAGTTTGTGCACGTAGGTCAAGAGTGCGCATCACTCACAAATGTCACATTAAAAGCTACCGCGCCTACGTATGCTGTGCATTTTTCGTGCCAACAGTTTTTGCAAGAAATACACTAGATCCAGTCTTCTATAATTGGTTCTCTAAGCACTTCTGAGCAACCTGGATATGCCCAATTTTTATTCTTTGGTCCAATTGCTAATTTCTTTGGTTAACTCTTCTTAGGCAAACGTTTTTCATTCTTATTTTAAAATTATTCTTCGAGTATTCTTTTGTGTGGAAAGTGGCTTAAAATTTCAGACCTTATGCTGCTCTTATCGGTCGCGCGACAGATAACCTTGGATACGGCGACAACTCCAATAATTAGAATTTTTCTCTTACATTCGAATCTACTGTTTTTCTCCTCGTCTTCTTGACATCATAAAAACATAAATAATTGGTTTATTAGCATAGCTGTAAACATATTTCATTATAAAACACATAACATCTTAAATAAAAGTTTGAGATAGTGTACAAGACTGCGCGCGCATTCTTGTACACGATGGCTATGCGCACTCTTGCACATGGAGCACTAAAGACCTTTAAAAGACCACTACTACCATCTTTTGGGCAGGACGTCGTATTAACTCAGGTGAAACACGTTTCAATAGTAATTTGATAGAAATAAACGCATTAAAACTGTTTACCTGTATTACATTTATTGCAATCACGTTATCAAAGCACCTAAATATTGTAACACAGGTATCAAAATTAGTTTTTTTCAAAAAAATCTTCGGAAATGAAATTAAAAACGAAAATTTTTGTGCCGCCACGTTTAAAATGTTGATGGTGCGCTGTCAACCGAAGTTGGCCGCAGAAGACTGTTTCCTGATTTCAGAATCGCTCTGCGTATTCTTGTACACTGCGCAATCTTGCACATCCCTACCCTACCATTAAAGAGAACTGGTGGTAAGGTAGAACCATCCACCTTACCAATACTACGAGGACTCCCAATTATGATCGCCTGACACTTTTTAGAGTTTACTGCAACACCAAACCTATCAGATCAATTTATTATGGCTGCCACGTCTCTATTTAACTTGTCAATAGCGTCAGGTATTTCATCAACCCTTCCTTGACAGTACAACTGCAAGTCATCTGCATACAGATGATACGCACACTGAAGCTTGGAAATTACAAGATTAATACAAATAGAGAACAGAAGTTGTTTTTATTTTATTTTTAGGTAGGGCATCTCTTAGTTGACCTCTGAGATCATGACTACTTAACCAGGCTTTCCTGTGGGTGCCTTAAGCTACTACACTTAAAACATCCAGCCAGAGGTTATTCAACTATACTAATTAAAACTTATTAACGCTCGCAAAGGGTACCCCTTGTGGGGTACGAACCTCGGCTTAGGGCGTCAACCGGAGAGAGGACATCAAGGATGGGACGGGCTGGATCAAAGTTTTGATCATGATTCTTAGTCGGGGAATGTAAAGCTACGTGCTCAGCTGCAACAACTGCTGGCACCTTGTTATCTAGCAAGGGTCGGAGGGGAGTATCATTTACTCGGGGACGCGGTCGCGATCGCAAAGGACCTCGGCGGCGAGGTCGGAATGACGGGAGGCGTCTGTTTTTGTATACTGTGTTGGTTTCCCTACTGCTCTCCTGGAGGAGGGTAATGGGGTCGTCAGGGTCGGTAAGGATTCGCTTAGGGCGGCGAGTTCAATTGACACTAGAGGGAGTGTAACTAGCGGCCTCGACAACCAGAGGGTTGCGATGTTTGGCAACAGAAGTTGTCTATGTGGATGATGTTATAATAACTTTCTGTCACTGTTATTTACATAGCAGGTAGTGGTATTCGAATTTGTGCGGGGTAGGAACCACAACTAAAAAGTGAATAATAAAAACATTTTACAAAAAAGAAAACCACTAAGACTTCCAAAAAAACACTAAAATATGAAAAATAGCTTTAATTTCGGAAGGCAGTGGCAAAAACGAAAATTCTAAACTAAAAACACCGACTTCCGAAATGAAGATTATTTTTCGCTTTGTAATGTTTTTTTTGGAAGTCGATCGTGGTTTTTAGAACTGTATTTCTGTCTAATTAAACAGTAAGTAGGCAATTATGTAGGCATGCACTATAGGGAATCAATATGACGTTTCAAACAGGATAATGTGCAACTAGGAAATTCCCAATTATTATAAAATACATACTTACAAATAAATGAAACAGTTTCATTCAAAGAAAAGTACGTCATTTACGTGGAAAAGGCCATTCGATGTCGTAATATATTTATAAGATAATGATTTAATTAAATGGCATAATAAAACCTGTTTTTTACACCACAGTTTATCCAATAGGTACATTTGATGATTCATACATTGTGTAACTAAAAGTATGAATATTAACATAACTTGTATGAGCGTATAAACTTACAAAACGCCTTAGTGTCAAGTGTAATAGAGTATTGCTACAAAAAACTTCTCAACTTTTTTTTACAGCCTCGCACAGAATGCCCAGTATATTTTGGCATGCGGTTTTATAGTAAACGAAACGTATGTGACATTCTTGTCTATGCCAGCAGCGCCGCCATGACCTCTCAAGATATAATGGCCACTCTAAATTCAAAAAAGTTTGCTAAAAAAACGAACAATAAACGTTTTTTAAAAAACGCAGTCACACCCACTAGTAATTAGCCAAATTAATTTTTCAGTTCTAAAAACCTTATTGTAATTGCAATAAGGTCAAAAATCCAAATTTAGTGGTATTGCTAACGTTGCCATTCGTTCCCCAATTACGTTAAACGATTTTGAGTCTTATGACTATAAATTAAAGGCAAACCATACTAAAGAACTTTTATCAAAAGCTTTGCCAAGCTAGATTCGAATCTATTTAGCGCCTGTTTAAGGTTTATTTTCTGAAAATATGAAATGGCTATCACATATTTTGCTTGGATTTGTCTGACATTGGTGTCGAGGTCGATGGAGTACCTAAAATTATTATTGACTTTAAGTCAATGTCAAGTTTGGGTTTAGCTTACATTGTGTTGGTTTCAGAGTTTGTTTTGTTCAAACGACTTTTATCTGTTTCATTGTTTTCAGAAGTTTATTGATGAACTGCTAAACACAAAATCTTTTTTTGAGTTTTTGTTGCTAAATGATTTCTTTTTACGCCATTGGATCTCTGAAGCAATCAAAATAAGTTTTTCATTAGCTAAGAAAAATCTTAGTTTTGCGACTTTCTGTCGATTAAAAAGCTATCAACTGAATAAACATATCTACATATTCAGACCAAATAAAAAACCAAGACAGAGCGCTGCGAACAATACAGTGAAGCATGCCAAAACTACACCTCCGCTCTGTGCATACACGCTCACACGCACACATTTACAACCATTTACAATCAAACGACACCTCACAAAGTGCACACATGTTTACGAAACCGGCCGCACGTCACTGTTGACAGCGCTATGTCATGGTTTTTTATTTGGTCTGATTATGTAGATAAGTTCATTCAGTTGATAGCTTTTTAATCGACAGGAAGTCGCAAAACTAAGATTTTTCTTAGCACCTTAAGATATACATATTTATAAGGTATTTTAACTAAGTAGAAGTATATAAATAGGTTTCTTTGTAAGTTTTGTACGAAGCTAACGCCACCTACTGGGATTGCATTGAATCAGGGATGGTAAACCTTTTCAAACCTGGTGCAAGTTAAAAAACGCAACTTCTGAAGGCCAATTCTCGTACTTATAAAACGTTCACATTCAAGTCGCAATCTGTCAAACTTGTCAAAAAACTTGGTAAATTCTAAATTGATTGTATTTTTGACAGATTGCGAATGAGATTATAATGCGAACGTTCAATAAAAATTACGGGAATTGCTCCTCAGTTGTAGGTGCTAATCAAATCAAATCAAATCAAATCAAATGTTTATTTGCCAGAAATACATTGTTTTGGTACAGGTGAGATCTTATAACCTAAGTGTCATTGTATTCTGCCTGCAAGCAAGCGTGCAAATTTTTTATTAAGTTTACATTAATTCCTATTTTATTACTATTATTATTATATACTATTATCATGCATTTATTCACTATATTTATATTCTTCTAATTATAGGTAGGGATTGATTTTCAATTTTAAGTTCCATATATTCCTTAAAACTATAAAAACAACACTTTAGAAGCCATTCTGTCAATTTTGTCTTGAATACATTACCCGGTAATAATTTTAAATCATTTGGTAAGTTATTGTAAATTAAAACACACATATTAAATACATTTTTCTTATAGATATCCTTATGACAGGGTGGCTGGTACAGTAGGTTGTGGAACTTAGCCCTTTTTTGTCTAGTTAGGACCTCACTACGTTGTTTAAAGTAGTGCATGTGTCTTTTTGTGAAGATGCAGATATCTTTTATATACATGCAAGGTAATGGAAGAATTTTACATTTTTGAAATAAAGGTTTACAACTGTCTAGAAACCAAGCCTTGTTGATAACCCGGATGCATCGTTTTTGAATTTTAAAAACTCTGTCTCTAAGTACTATCGAAGAAATATATATCTGTACACTGTAAAGACTATTCTTGCTTGCAGCGCTCGGCGGCTTTAGTATCGCTTACCAACGGAAAAAAAGGATCGTGTGCACAGGATTTTGTTTTCAAATATGCGTTACACTGATGGTACCGATACTCGTTCAGCTAAATAAACAACATCTTGACAACATCATCTTACCTACCCAAGTACCTTTTTTTTGTGTTAATTAATGTACCTACCTAATTGGTGTTGTACCGTTTAAATTACTTATTAACTAAGTATAAATAAATATGTAAATCTTCGCAAAAACACGTACACACAGTCGCCTAGTCGTCACGTGTTTGTGGTTTCTCAAGTAGGTATATTTTATTATTTATTTATATTTATTATTCAAAAATACTTGTTAGTTAGGTATGGGATGGTGTCGATCACGTGATGTATTTGCCATTCATATTACATATCTACCACAGTATAAATATCTTGGAATTTCATTCAATTTATTTACATAAAATAAATATAATATTTCTGTAGTAAAGTCTAGTCCATGTCGTATTAGTCTGTACGACAGCAACAATATTGGCAAAACCTATAAATGAACTTCATATACAGGGTCAAATTAAAGAGGAGCTCGTGGCTAAGTAATAAGCCGCACGGGTCGATCCATCAGGTTAAACTACGCTTGGCGGGGTTGGTTCGTGGATGGGTGACCATCTTTACATACCAACTCCTCCGTGCCTCGGAAAGCTAAGCCGTTGGTCTCGGCTGTCATTCATCGATCTTTGACAGTCGTTACGGGCCGTCAGAGGCCCGAAAGTCTGACAACCAGTCTTACCAAGGGGTATGGTATTACCCAGTTGCTGGGTTGTAGAGGTCAGATAGGCAGTCGCTCCATGTAAAATACTGGTATTCAGCTGCATCCGGTTGGACTGGAAGCCGACCCCAACATAGTTGGGAAAAAGCTAGGCAGATTGATTGATACAGGGTCAAATTAAATAAGCTAGTGAAACTCCGCAGACGTGGTGGGTATCGAATATCGTTATCTAAACATTATAAAATGAAAAAGAAGTTAATTTGATGAGTTTTTTTGTGGTCATCAACCGCAGGTAGAGTCACTTGAAATATCAGTGAAAGTGCCGACAGCAGTGAAAACTTGAAAAAAAATCGACACCGCGATAATCAACACGTTGATGTCTTTTACTCCACAGTGTCGGTTTAGTCCCATCTCCAAAATGCCCAACGCGCCTAAAGAAGTTTTCACTTCAAAAACTGTTTTTTTGTGTAAACTTCACAGATGTGATGGGTATCAATATCTAAACACGATAAAGCAAAAAAAAACAAATTTTCTTAACTCATACTTCAAGTAACAAGACTACCAGCGCTCGTTGATCCCAAAAAAACATATCTTTTTTATTTTCATTTTGTCGTGTTAAGTTAGATATCGATTTACATGACGTTTGCGGAGTTCCACTAGCAAATTTAATTTGACCCTGTAGTTACTGAGATAAACCGCTGTAAGTATGACAGACAAACAGACAACAATTCATAAGCCTACTTATACCTAAATGCGTAAACCCTATTAACCCCCTTGGCCCTTCCCTATTACTGAAATGAAATGAAATTGTTTATTCTATAAATAGGATATCAGAATCACAATTACACGTCATATTAAAAAAATATTATAAGTAAGCTATATGAGTTCGGCGTTGCCTATCTGACTACTCTGAGAAGAAAGGCCGAAACAAACTCAGAGGTCGCAGTCTCTTTTAAAGTCCAGACATAATCATGGTCAGGCCATATGAGGACCATGTAGATTACTAATAATAGAGTCCCGTGATCTCGTTAGCACGTCATAGTTACAGAACCTTCCAACTAAGTACTATCGAAGAAACGCATTTAACTAAGCAGTTTGAAAACAAAATCCCGTGAACACGATGACCACATCTGTTTAACGGCTGCTTTCATAGCAACCGAGCGCTGCAGGCAGAAATAGTCCTTAACGCTGTATAGATATTGAGTTTCTTCGATAGTACCTAGTTCAATAAAAACTGGCCATGTGCGCGTGTCGAACCACGCACAGTGAAGGGTTCCGCAGTCATCATCACCATTTTCTTGCCCTTATCCCAATATTCAGGATGAATATGTCAATACTCATGCATGCACAGTACTGCCGTGTCAATCCAAAATACTGTGTCTCAGAAATACCTATTTCGTGAAAAGGGCATTTAAAACTTTTTTAAACCATACATACTATAAAATAAAAAATATTAATATAAGGATATGTAACTGCCTCGAAATAATCGAATGAGCGCTATTAAGGCAAAACACTGTAACTCGAGTTACAGTAGTATTGATTTTACCAGCCGCCAAAATAAGTTATTTATTTCTCGAAAAGCTATGAAAAAGTAAGTTATTTTGGGGTTGTAAGGTTGTAACCGAAAATATAGCTATAGCTATAGATTCATTTAAAGACATAATGATCTTTTTAATTATTATGAGATCCAACGATAGGGGCACACGCTTATGAATGAATGAATGAAATGCACCGATCCTAGCGTGCTTTAACCAGACTCGATAACTCGAATGAACCCCAAGATTTGCACTAGCCGCTAGAGCCTCATGCTTCATGGGGCTACAGAGGCCATTGCATATCAAGGAGTAGACCGGGCAGCGCGGTAATGGTAGGGAAGACGTGCCCTTAGGATATGGAAGGATTTGCGAGCCGTACCGCGAGGCAACCAGTGATATGTCGCACGCTTATGGGCATTAATTGTTTTTCATCTCTCATTTCCATGGGGAGTGCTAATATTTTTTTCGTAATTTCACTTCTTAATATACATCGATATAGTGCTAATAGTCTCCGAGTACAATAAAGAAACGGACGAACAAACAGGCACGATGAAATTATAAGGTTTCCGTTTTTGCCACTTGCCTACGGAACCCTAAAAATCGAACCCACGCTCTCACGCTTAAAATTCCTTCAACGACTAGACTATGACACTGATCTAAAAATACTTATGAATAACAAAACAATATTTGCTGCTTCTGATAATAATTATATTATGCTAGTGAATTAATTAAGTAAACATGTCTATTATAGTGAATACAGTATCAGCAGTGACTCAACGTTAGCTTGGACAATATGGCTTCCTACCTGGTGATAAGCCCACGTGCGCACGAGCGTAAAAATATCGCGGCGCGATTTTATCGCGCACTGGATTTTCAACTCTCGGTGTTAAGCTGAGCGTTGAGAATCCAACAGAGTACCTACATCCCAGCAGGTCAAAAAATACACTGTTGGATTTTCAACTCTCGGCCCTAAGCAGTGGGTTGAAAATCCAGTGCGCGGAAAAATATCGCCGCAGGAAAATATCGCCCGCGCGAACCCTGGGTCTGTGTTTAACCTTGTTAGTTCCGCGGTAATTCTCGGAATTAGTCTGATAAGTTAGCCTTTGTACACCTAACCTTTGTGTGGTGCTAAGATTACGGTAATCACCTGCTGTAGAGGGAACTAAATGCAACTGCAAGTTTGTCCAATAATTATAAAAATAATGACGAAGTTATCATCTTGAACTGCAGGTATGGATGGCATTGTACACTCAGCAGCAGTAAATATCGCCCAAGCATAATTTTCAAATTTTTCGTCATGGCTATCGTTTTCATGGTTTTCGAGGTTGCTAAATGTAAATCCAAGATTGCGGCTCTGAAAATTTACAAATTTATAATAAGCATAATCAGCCTATAACGTTCCCACTGCTGGGACACAGGCCTTCTTTCTGTGAAAAGGAGTGGGCTGTTATCCAACACGTGGGCCCAGCGCGGGTTTGGTGGATGTCACACACATGTCATCGAATTTTTGGGTATAGGACATGCCGTTTTCCTCACGATGTTTTCCTTCATCGTTTTGAGAGCAGTGGTGATGAAATTAAATGCAAAAAGTGCCCGTGTCGGTTCGAACTCACGATCTACAACTCGTAAGTCGAGGCCCATACCTTTGTGAACAAATTAAAACTTATTCTTTGGGATTTTTAAATGCCATGCTCAAATCCTTTTTTTTTTGGATCGGCATATCTTACACATCAAAAATAACTCTGCCCTCGCACAGTCGGGTAAAAAGTTAATTTTACAGTTTGAAAGCAAAAATATCTTATAATTTACGATCCTGGGAAACTTATAAAAATAGCTTTGGCATATTTTTTAAGTGAAAACTTCTATAGGCGCGTTGGTCAGTTTTGAGATGGGACTAAACCATTGATTTCGCGACACTTACCTAATTTACCGACACCGTGGAGTAAAAGTCATCATTGATTATCGCGGTGCCGATTTTTTTTCAAGTTTTCTCTTCTGTCGGCACTCCCGGAGTGCCACTGTTTTTTTTTTACACCAGTCATTTTTAAACTAATCTAATGTGACATTTATTTACTTAAACCGGCTAAAGAAGCTACTCGGCATCTATTCTCATAAAAAAAATACCAAAGAATAAGTTTAGTTTGCTCACAAATTCGCATCTAGGGCTTGGACCACATTTACTGCCGGTGAGTGTATATTCGTTTCAAATGAATTATCGACAGCTTTTGCTTATTCTATAATAATAAAAACAAATCATTACGATAATAGACACATCACATACAATACAATAGCCCTTTTATCCTGAATCTCCTTTCTTGACCTGTACCTGTACCCTAATTGCGTAACTTATTTTCGTAAACAATTTCGCGAAATTTGTTTCATTTTGACATTTCAACAACATTCATTGCGTCATTTAAGTACGTTGTTGAACAGATTTTCTTTTTCCAACTTATGAAGCAATGGATTAGAAATCTGTTTCAAATCGAAACAAATTGTGTTTGTGTTGTATTACGCAATTAGGGTACTGGTTCAATTGCTGTTATTTTCTTTCCTGAGTTATATAATATAATACATCTCGGAGTTCAGTGTGCCTCTTGGCAAAGGCCTCCTCTAACGATTTCTATTGCTTTCTGTCTTTTTCTTCTCCAGTTTGGACCTAGTGTGAAATTGAGTTCGTCCTCTTATCTTTTCTGTTGTCGACCTCTATTTCGTTTGCCATCTCTAGGGTACCATTCTGTAAGAATTTTACTTCATTTATTCTGGGTGCTTCGTAACATGTGACCTGCCTATCTCCATTTATCCTGGGGGCTCCGTAACATATGACCTGCCTATCTCCATTTATCTTGGGGGCTCCGTAACATGTGACCCGCTTATCTTCATTTACCCTGTGGGCTCCGTAACGTGTGACTTGCCCATCTCCATTTACACTGTGGGCTCCGTAGCATGTGACCTGCCTATCTCCATTTATTCTGGGGGCTCCGTAACATGTGTCCTGCCTATCTCCATTTATCCTGGGGGCTCCGTAGCATGTGACCTGCCTATCTCCATTTATCCCGGGGGCTCCATAACATATGACCTGCCTATCTCCATTTATCCTGGGGCTCCGTAGCATGTGCCCTGCCTATCTCCATTTATCCTGGGGCTCCGTAACATGTGACCCGCCCAACTCCATTTATCCTGGGAGATCCGTAACATGTGACTCGCCCATCTTCATTTCATTTCATCTATCTTAGTGAGGATGTCTGTCACTCCTGTTGTCCTAGCTCTTATAGATGTTTTCCTTTCTCTGTCTAGTTCACACATCACATAACAGAACATAAAAAAACAGTGGCACTCAGGGAGTGCCGACAGAAATGAAAACTTGAAAAAAAAATCAGCACTGCGGTAATCAACGCGTTGCATGTCTTTTTAATGGTTAAAAGCTGGTGTTGTAACAGTGTCGCGAAGTCAATGGTTTAGTCCCATGCCCATCAAAAAAATGCCCAACGCGCCTAAAGAAGTTTTCAACAAAACATTTTAGTATTTTTCAAAAAACTATTTTGGCAATGGAAGTTCTGTATCGACCTTCCACGTCCACAGAGTATGTAACTTTATCTGGGGTCTATTCTCTATGTCCCTCAACGAAGATATGGTCCGACCTCAAGGAGGACGAAACTTCGAAGTGAAACACATATTATCGGACAGACAAAAACACATCGGGAGTAAGGAACAACTGTTCGTGGTGTCATTCATTTTTAGATCCCAAACTAATCTTTTGTCCGTAGGTGATACGGAGTAGGAATCGCCCGTAACTTTTGCCGAAACTACGAAATTCATGCTTAGAGAGTAGACCTCCTGATTAGGGACCTTCCTTCCTCTCTAGGGGATCCTGCTATCAAATTGTCAATTTCAACTTTCTGATACTTTATGCTCTAAATTACTAAGTTGTAGGGGTTGTTACCTCTCGTAGCTAAAGAGACAAATAAATCCATCATCAAAATTAAACCAATGGCATGGCATGTCGTTAGTGACAGACATGTTTGTTTTGGTATAGCGTGCCGTAAATTCTTTAACAATAATAAACACCCCTTACTTTCAATTAAAAAAAGAAACACAATAAGCACAAAAGATTTTCAATTGTAACACACTACGTTAAGATTTAAAATTCGTTAAAGTATTCAGAATTTTTAAGCAGAGCGCGAGCTGATGCATTCCAAAGAGGCGTGATGCATTCCTTGCTTTTGCTCATAAATCACATGTGAAAAAAAAGTTGCATTCCTTTACAAGCAGAGTGAACGTAAAAGTTACATATTTCACGGTTGGTGAGGTCATGACGTTTTTAGTGAATGACTTTCGTAAAAAACGTTCATTGTTAATTTCACACTCGATTTGGTAGGATACCGAGAAATTATGAGGACTTCGTAAAAACAGCTTTGTGTTTCTTTATTTACATTTCTTGTGAAATACAAATTACAATGGCGTAAAAAAATAATATGTTAGTGAGTAAGTACCTACTGTTTGGTACCTAATACTTTCTACTGGTTTGATAGAGCTCCTGTCCACGATTAAAACGAGTAAACTAAGCCATGTTTTTAGTTTCCAAATCACATTTGTATCTACATTCCTTTATTTTGTATTTCTAAAAGCAAATACACCATTATTTTATAGATAGATCTAAATCTGCACGTCCACATTTTAACGTCTACTGCTCTATGCGTTTCGAATACATCAATCAGGGGGATCTATCAGCAGATAAGCATCGTAAATTACAGAGCAGTCACTAGGTAGGTACATGAGTCCATCACCTTTACTTGCCAATTTGCAAAATGAACATTAAACTAAAAAGGTTACATTACCCGTAACGAACGTTCCAGTGATCAAGGGAACATGATGTAAAGTTGCCTCGGGTCAAGGCGAGTAGGCACTTCACACATGCGAGTGCGTGTAAACAGTGCTTAGCATTGAGCTTTGACGGCTTTTGACGGTTTTAAATTAGGAAACAATTTGAAAAACGAATATCCTTGACATTCATTTTGTTTTCGTGTGGAATAACAACATTTTATTAATTTTTGTTTATTGACAGTTCCTCGGATTCGTAGTTTCTAGAGGTCTTGGCTGGCTCTAACACAAATTGACCCGAATAAACACGTGTTTATTTAACTTGTTTCCATTATTAAGTCTCGTCCTTGACAGACTGAAATGGTTTACATGTTTTCCCAGAATATTATTCGCCTCTTTGATTTTTATTATGAAATATTCCTGCAGTAAAAATGCTCTATAGCCATCCTCGAGTAAAATAGCAGAAGCTGTGCCTTTCGAGCAGTTTAATATTGTCTCAGTGGTCCTGTCAATCAAGCCAGTCCGCCATATTATTCCTTGTGTTTTTTATTCAGGGTCAATGCCCATCTTACAGGAAAATACTGACTTATTTAACTACCTCAGTACCTATTGAAAAAAATTACAACATTTTCTCAGAATTATCCTGTAAAGTGTAAACAGATCATTGACCCTGGACAAAAATATCCTTTACAATATCGCAATTGACAACGAAATGCAAATGCATCCGTAACTTTCACCGGCCACGCAACACTGTTGGGTAAACACACGTCCAACTTAAGGTGACCTCTCTAAATGTTCGAAAAATGTTCACTTTCCCTACAACACGTAGGTCAAGGAATACTGGCCACCAACAAACATGGCGTCGGCAATGGGTTTTTCCGTTCGCTGTAATAAAATGTATTTGTTATTGACGACGTTAATCTTTGTGGTTAGTTGTGAAGAATACCTAAATGTTTGAGCTGATAATTTTGTGGTGACTCGCACACATGTCCCGATTTGTATTATTCTATTATAACTGCTATTGTTTAAAAAAATATCAGTTGTCTATTGGTTTTAAAATAGCTCAAACTCAAGGAAAAACTTGGTAAGTCGGTATCGGAATTTATTTTGAAAGACGAAGGATTTACTGACTCAAATCTAACCACTTGTTGGAATTATAGTCATGTACTTACTTACAAACATAAGTAAGTACTTACTTATGTTTGGGGGAGGCCCACGTCCAGCAGTGGACGTCTTTCGGCTGAAATTATGTCTATATAGGCAGTCAAAGCTGTGAACTCATCGAAAAAAATAGCGTCCAACTGTTGGCCGCTAAATGAACGCTCACTAGAAAAGCAGAATGACGTATCGCGAGTGTAAGACGTAGCTGTCACGCACACCAGCATAACAAACAGGGCCGTCTTTACCCGGGGGTGCAAGGGGTGCGTGGCACCCGGGCGCAGGGTCTTAGGAGGCGCAAGCTGATCGCCTTATACCTACATATACCATGCGTAATCACAATTTTTTTTAATGTCATCTTTCATAACGTCAAACTAATAATCATTATACTAAAAATATAGGCACCTAAATTGTTTAAAAAAAAAACGCCTCTGAAGCTTTCGGCATACTCGCCTTGCGACTTGCGTTATGCAAGCCAATTTAGATCTTACTACTTCAAAAATTAAATTTATATTCTAGCAAACACACACGGCGAATTCAAAGAGAGCTTATGGCTACAAGTGCGGGCGCACGCCCTTTGAGACGTGACGCCCGCTTTTTGATCTAATGCCGCCCGCTTATCTAGTATCTAGTCACCAACACAAATTGTGTCAGCAAAAATGTAATGTTTTAGTAGTGATTTTATTTGTATAGTGTTAGAATTACCATTAAATTTCCGATGGCCATAGTAAAGTTACCGTACGTAACGTTTGGCATAAGTTTCTACTTATTTTGTATTTATTTGTATTGAAAAAAAAGTTATTTAATTCGTGTAGTGAAATGCAAATTTTGTGCAAAGAGTGTGTAAAATTGTTTTGTGGAAATTAATATAACGTGGTCAAGGTAAGTCGGTGGCAAAAAACTAAAATACTGATCCAAAGACATCGATTTCCGAAATTAAAGTAATTTTTCACTTTGTTGTTTGGAAGTCAGTTGTATTTTTTGTAAAAAGTTTTTTCGAAATTAAAATTAATAAAAAAACTACTTACGATCAACCATGACCCAAGATAGATTGACAAATTTGGCCATAATAAGTATCAAATCGAAAGTAATTTCAAAATAGACGAAATCATAAAAAGTTTGCCAACTTAAAAGCCAGAAAAATTTAATTTGATGTTTAAAAATGTACTTACCTAATTTTACTAAATAATAAAATGAAACATAAAATAATTAATATTAATAATTAAAATGTTATTACTATTAAATTATTGAAAATATGTATTTTTTTTCGTTGGTTAGGGGGGCGCAGGCTGATTTTCGCACCCCGGCGCCCAATATGGTTAAGACGGCCCTGATAACAAACATGGCTTCTTTGTTTTAGTTCTTCAGTCTAAATAGCGAGCAGTAATAGCCTAGTAAAGTGGACCATCAGACTGCCAAGTCATAGGTCTCGAGTTCGAACCCAAGGCACGCACCTCTGACTTTTCGGATTCATGTGCGTACCTATTGTATAATTATCACTTGCTTCAAAAACGGTGAAGGAAAACATCGTGAGGAAACCGGAAAGAGAGAGAAAGATATTTCTCGACGGCATGTGAAGCCAAGTCAGAGGCTCATGGGTGGTTTTAAAATTCTGACACCAGTACCCTAATTGCGTAACTTATTTTGGAAAACAATTTTGCCTAATTTGTTTCATTTTGACAGTTCAACAACATTCATTGCGTTATTTACGTTGTTGAGCAGATTTTTTTTCCAACTTATGAAGCAATGGATTAGCAATCTGTTTCAAATCGAAACAGATTGTGGTTGTGTTGTATTACGCAATTAGGGTACTGGTTGGCCAAACAAACCACACGAAAAGAGTTCATAAATGGCGCTCATAGAATTTCAACAGTGTTACAAATATTCCTGTAACAAATTAACTGAGATTGGAAAACCTAAAACCTTATAAAATAAGACCATATCAGTAATTCATGGACAGTCGTTGGGTAGTCAGAAACCCAAGTCTTGCAGCCAGTCTTACCAGGAGTTATCGTGTCACCCAGTACTTACCTATTAACTGGGTTGCAGAAGTCGGATAAGTACCTAGGCAGGTCAGTCACTCAATGTAAAATACTTTTATTCCAGCTTCATCCGGTTAGAATGAAAGCCAACCCCAAGATAGTTAACAAAAGGCTAGGCAGATTTGATCAGAATTCATGGACTCATGGATCTGTACCCTAATTGCGTAACTTATTTTCGCAAACAATTTTACCTAATTTGTTTCATTTTGACAGTTCAACAACATTTATTGCGTTATTTACGTTGTTGAGCAGATTTTTTTTCCAACTTATGATGCAATGGATTAGCAATCTGTTTCAAATCGAAACAGATTGTGTTGTATTACGCAATTAGGGTACTGTTCTAAACTAGAATCCAAATAGTTATTAAATACCTTTTAGGTAACTATACTCCGTTTGAAATAAGATTAGACATTTAAACAAACCTTTTTACAGTCCGTTCAACCGATTTTGACTTCTATACCGTAGGCATAAGGATGGCATTAAAAGCAAAAAAAGTGGTTACAAACCAACTGTTTACTGCAGCTGTCATTTGTCATGCCACCAACGCAATAGAAGTCAAAATCGGTTGAACGGACTGTAAAAAAGGTTTAGTTAAATGTCTAATCTTATTTCAAACGGAGTGTAGTTTCTGATAACATTTCAATATTAAGGAAAACGTCAAGGTAAATGGACGAAAAATCTTTATTGTTTGTCAAAACATTAAAATTTTCCTCTCGATATAAGTTTATTAGTATAATAATTTAGTTCTAATTACCTAACGTAGGTACAACTAAGTACTTATATTGTGTTTACCTACTAACCTCCATGACACGCCAAAAACAATTAGGATAATAATGTCAAACGATTCCATAGGGGAAATATCGCTAATTAATCATTGTTTTCAGGGACTTGTGAAGTTCGTACTAATGGCCACTTACCACACAATATTTTGACGGTGACCTAGTGTCATTATTGGCAGCCATCTTCCTTTGCTGAGTGTATCCCTCCTCCCTTTTGTGCCATGCTTCCCCGCTATCTAATTGTATAACACATTTTCGTAAATAATTAAGACTAATCTGCACCTTAATTGCTTAATCTTAACCTTAATACACGATCAATCACAATCAGAATCGTTTTGACAGAGATTCATAATCCATTGCTTCATAAGTTCGACAAAAAATCTGCTCAACAACGTAAATAACGCAATGAATGTTGTTGAACTGTCAAAATGAAACGGATTAGTCATCGTTTACGAAAATAAGTAACGCAATTATACAGTGTGATTCTTCATAATGTGCACATATCGAAATGAGGGAATCTATGCTTAATTTTACCGACAGAAAAAAATTTTTTTTTTTGTTTTTATACTATAATTTTATTTTTTGTTTTTTTACGATGAAAAAAAATTTTATTTTTTGTTCTCTTTTGCATCTTATTTATAAATTTTACAATTATTGTAAAAATGTATGAAAAACACAGATTTTTGCTAAAAAACATGTTTATTTTCAATTGAGAATAGTTTTTTTCTCAATTTTCATTTTAAGTGGACGCCTAATTACTTCCAATCATTATGGAGTTTGTTTCATCGCGATAGATGATTTAGTTTAAAAGTTACACAGTTTTGTTACTTTTTTTTAAATTCTATAAAAATAAATATTAGATTTTTTTTAAAAAAATTCTGTCATTAAAATTAAGCATAGATTCATTTCGATATGTGCACATTATGAAGAATCACACTGTATAGCTGTTTCATTTTGACAGTTCAACAACATTCATTGCGTTAACATTATTACAGTTATACCTTTCCTAAACATTTAATTACATATAATAAAACAAAGTCCCCGCGCCGCGTCTGTCTGTTTGAGCGCGATAAACTCAAAAACTACCGAACGAATTTTCATACTTCTTCGTTTTCATCAATGGACGGAGTGATTATAATTCATTAAGGTTTTGTGTAAATTGGCTGAAATATAACGATGATTGTTGAAGATGTCGGAAAAAATCATGCTGACTGGGAGCTTCACTGGCGTGCGCCGCGTAAACCAATAGAGTTATTGTTGTATATTAAAGGGCCGTGTACGAAATCGACTGATTTTGATCAATTTTGTTTATTAGTTGTGAGCAAGAGAAACGGAATTAAACAAAATTATTTGTGATTTGGAAAGTCGAATTCTTTGTCTTGTACATAGCGGAAAGGGATTTTTCAAATAAATGAAGGATTCGTGGAAAATCACTAAAAAGCGCAACAAGTTTTTCAAAAATTGACGCGAGACTGACATTTGATCGTTTCGTTAGAAGAAACCAATGTTGATTTTGAAAATTAAAAAATATCATCAACAGCATTATATGGTCCACTTGTATACACGGCTACACATCAAGCTAAACATTTCCTGTATAAGCTGACCTCCCATTGTACGGAAATCCTATGCAATGCGAGATCAGCATAAACTGGAAATGTATAGCTTGATGTGTAGCCGTGTGTACATAGGAAACCAGTTTTTTCAACTTCCATACAAAATATAGCTCAAAAATAATGTTGAAAAAACCATTTTTTCAGTAATGTATTTTTTCCTATTACACCATATCAAGAAATTTATAAATCGCACATTAGTCTTCAGCTACCCTTGAGAAAAAATCAACATTTTATTTTATGATTATAATTTTTTTTCAATAAGTAAATCAAAGACGAAATAAACCATATTTTCGAGACCGCAAAAGTGATGCAACTATTAACAGGTGCTGTGACATGAATGGTTTAGCACCACTAAAACTGTACTTGTATAGTTACACAGACGTAATGTTTCAATTACTTCAAGCTTTCTTATAATTAGATAATTTATTAACGAGAAAGGGTTTTTTTCGAGCACGGAGCCTTAACACATAGGGTACTTTAATTCCGGTAGCATTCTCGTGGGATATTTTCCGACATCCACGCGGACGAAACCGCGGGCAAAAGCCAGTTTGTAAATAAAACAATGTTGAATGTATATGCTGCTCTTTAATAAATAAATAAATGGTGATGATCCTTGACGACCTAGGTTTACACCTAGCATCAGATCCGAGGTGACACACAAATCGCCTGCATTGCACTTAACAACAACTTTACGACCGCGCCGAGGACGTTTCTATAGTAAAATGTTAATGATTATGCGGTGACCATGGAGTTGATGGACATTTCGTTATGTGCAGTTTTTACGGGTCAAGGTGACCTACCTCAAAATCGGGTAACCACAACATTAGCTGGTACAGGTACCTGCCAACGATGTGGTAGGTACCTAACTGTCGAGAATCAAGCAAGATGTTAGTTGCCGTGTTTCAAAATGGATATGATGTACTATACCGGGTGGCAGGGACATCGACGCGAATACTTTTACCATGGATTCAGTAGGTAAGTGATTCTGAACCGCCCCGCGTTTAAATTTTTGGCCGGTCATTAAAAAAAAATCTGCTGTTTCATAGAAAAGTGCAATACCTACGCGGTCAAAATGTATGGAACAGCAGATTAAAAAAAAAAATTACCGACAAAAAATTTCAACGCGCATAGTCATGTACTGAATCCATGGTAAAAGTTTTCGCGTCGATGTCCCTGCCACCCTGTATAAAAGACAATTGCGATAGACAAAAGATTTAATCGCAATGACTGGAAAACCTACTGAGGTAACTACACTCCGTTTGAAATAAGATTAGACATTTAAACAAACCTTTTTTACAGTCCGTTCAACCGATTTTGACTTCTATACTGTAGGCATAAGGATGGCATTAAAAGCAAAAAAAGTGGTTACAAACCAACTTTTTACTGCAGCTGTCATTTGTCATGCCGCCATCGTAATAGAAGTCAAAATCGGTTGAACGAACTGTAAAAAAGGTTTAGTTAAATGTCTAATCTTATTTCAAACGGAGTATAACATATTTCAAGGTTCCCAATTATGCAATAATAACAAAAATTGTCAAAAAATTCATGATCTATTGAAACATTTTTAGTAATTTATCTTTGTACATTCTAAATTCGGAAACACCAGTAAATTTACAGTCACCCTACCGCTATGACCTCTATCTGCTTCTACTTATTACATGTGTTGTCTGTAACCAGGGGGTTACACGTGGACACGCAGGCAAGCTACATGTAAACGGGCATCATATATCTGAGTACTCACATAAAATTATAATTCTGAACAATCTAAAGTGATCATAATTTTATTGCCAGACACGTGTCGCTATTGGTCGAGAAGCCCTTGGTAAATGGTAGTTAGCATCGCATCGCTTTGATCAATCAACGTTAGGTATTATAATCAGCTCGTAAAATACACGGAAGATAGCATAAAGATGGCATAAAACGCTTGCATGGACGACCTTCTCAAAATACAGCACCGCGAATCATATCTATTTATTATAAGGTCGTGTTAGTTACACCACTTTAACTTAAGAACGGCTGGACCGATTTTGATGGTTTTTGGATTTGTCTTCGTCCGGAATAGGATTATAACTATTATGACATTGGAAATATTCACGAAAAAAAAAAATTTATGAAGAAAAATGTTTTTATAAATTTTGCATTTATGATATCCCGGTATATGTTATGCCATAAATCCTAACAAAAAGTCCTAAGCTTGCATGAATTTTGATGACATCAGGTAGGTAGGGTAGGTAGGGTGGGTAGGTAGGGTAGGGTAGGTTAGGTTAGGCAGAGGTTTACTTATAGTAAGTACCTACTTCCACATTTTGCCAGTTATGTTAAAGTCCCATGTAATAGGGGGCGAGTCTATTACCATCAACCCGACACAAATCCAGACTGGACTGCGACCGAGAAATTCCTGATGGAAAAACAAACCCAATAACACATTACCCGAACTGGGAATCAAACCCAGGGCCTTGAAGGATTAGCCAGAAGTGTTTAGAATCCAAATATTTTGCCAGTTATGTTTAATGGGGGCAAGCCTATTGCCACGAACCAGGCATATATTTGAACTAATAATCCTACTTAGAAATTATGGTGGCAAAACTCAAAACACTACTGACCAGTACCTTAATTGCGTAATACACGATCAATCACAATCTGAATCGTTTTGGAACAGATTGCTAAACCATTGCTTCAAAAATGATAAGTTGAAAAAGAAAAACAGTGGCACTCCGGGAGTGCCGACAAAAGTGAAAACTTGAACAAGATCGCCTTGGTGGAAGAAAAATACTTGTACTTATAGAACATTGGTCCGTACCTAACCTTATCTAAATAAAGAGCACAATCGCGTTTACATAAAAAAACAGTGGCACTCCGGAGGTGCCGACAGAACTGAAAACTTGAACAATTTTATTATGCAAGAAATACTTTTAATGAGGTGTCGGTAACGGTAACAGTGTCGCGAGTTCAATTGTTTTTTCCCCATCTCAAAAATGCCCAACGCGCCTAAAAAAGTTTTCACTTAAAAAAATACTTCCAAAACCTTTAAAGTTAAAATACTTGCATAGAACATTGATCCGTAACATAATATAAATAAAGAGCACAATCGCGTTTACAAAAATGAGGTATCGGTAATGGTGTCGCGAGTCCAATTGTATTTTCCCACCTCACAAATGCCAAACGCGCCTAAAGAAGTTTTCACTTCAAAAATCTGCTCAACAACGTAAATAATGCAATGAATGTTGTTGAACTGTCAAAATGAAACAGATTAGTCATAATCGTTTACGAAATTATAATAAGGGGGTTTTGAAACCGTTGTTGGATGTTACTAAAAAGAAAATCAAAACACAACACACTAACAAAACCACATTACAATCTTTTAGAAGCCATCACACCTTGTCGCAACTAATAAAATCTATATGTATCTCACGTACCTACTTATTTGTCGTCAGTAGGTACTTCCATATGTATTAGCTGCTCCCATAACAGCTGGTTTTATGGGTGTGTTATGTACTGTTCAGCATTTATTTATAGATTTATGTGCTGCTGATATCTGAAGGCTGATCAAATGTGTGCATATTGAAACGTTTGATTTATTGTGCTACTGCGAAAATGTAATTGTTTGATACATTACGGGTTATTTTTAACTGACTTCCAAAAAGGAGAAGGTTATAATGTTCGTAGCGTTTGTATGTTTTTTTTTTGTTTTTTTTTTATGCATGTCCGCCGATTTCTCTGTCCTTTGTGGACCGATTTTGAAAACTCTTTTTTTGTTTGAAAGGGTATGCTCTCAAATTGGTCCAATATAAATTTTATTACCTTTGCTTGGGTAGTTTTTGAGTTAGCTACAAAATACGTATTTTTTTCCCACTTAGTACGTAGATGATATGATAAGTTCCTGTCACTGGTAGCAGGTAGTGGTATTCGAATGTGTGTTGGGTAGGTACCACAACTAAAAAGTCATCATCTGCCTAGCCTTTTCCCAACTATGTTGGGGTCGGCTTCCAGTCTAACCGGATGCAGCTGGATACCAGTATTTTACATGGAGTGACTATCTATCTGACCTCCACAACCTAGTTAGTACTAGGTAACACGATACCCCTTGGTAAGACTGGTTGTCAGACTTTTTTGGGCTTCTAACTACCCGTAACGACTGTCAAAGATCTACAAATGACAGCCGGGACCAACAGCTTAACGTGCTTTCCGAGGCACGGAGGGGTCTTGGTATGTAAAGATGGTCACCCATCCACAGACCAACCGCGGCAAGCGTAGCTTAACCTGATCGATCGACCCGTGCAGCTGTTGCTACTTAGCCACAAGCCCCTCTCTTCTTTGTTTTTATTTCTCAACTAAAAAGTGAAAAATAAAAACTTTTATTGTTTGGATAAGTTTTAGTATCTCTTAGTCAGTGGGAAGGTGTAAATTGAACCTCGTAAAATGGGGCTACCTCGACGGAACGGAAGCAGGGTGTGGAGCTGTCCCAAACTATGCTCCTCCTCGTATCCTGCCCTCTGTGCCCTCATGCAGCCAAAGTGACCTCTGTACTGCCACCGATAACGCCGTGAAAGTGATGAAGTTCTGGCCCTACAAAATTTGAATAATGGCTCCTGTAACGCGCGACGCGACAGCGCAACACGACTCTAGTAGAACAGTTTTTCTATGAAAACTTCTTGGAATTTTTTCTATTTGAATCATGTCGCGCATCGAATAGATCGATTGCTATTTTTTAAAGCTGACCCTTTTGTGAAGATATTTCGGTATTCAGAAATTAAAAAATTTCAAACATTATTACTACGGTCAAAAAACTATATCGCGCCAACTGAGGTTTTAAGTACAAGAATGTCTGTTTGCAGCAGCCTTAACTGTGGTGTCAGTGACAGCCAAGAAGAGGAAGCCAGTGGGTTAGGACATGCATAGCGCTACTGGGAACTCTTTGGAAGAAATTAATCCTAAATTAATACTTCAGTGTGGGAAAGAGATGAAGCTCTACAGGACGTATAGCTCCATCTCTTTCTCCCACTGAAGTAACATTAAAATAATACTGCTTTATGAGCTGGTGGTAGGCCCCTGATTTAATTCCGCCGCGCGCCGATTTCCCTTTCCTTGTTTTTCACTGACTGGATTGGAATCACGTTAAAAGGAAAATTAAATTGAAAGTAACGATATCGAGTTAAAGGACAAAAAGAAGAAGAAAGACCAGCACCCTAATTGCGTAACACACTATAAATTTTTACGGCACGGTTGGGTTCGATTCCCGCACGGAACAAATATTTGTATGACCTACAAGTAGTTGTTCCGGGTCTGGCTGTTTGTGTATGTGAGTTTAAATGTTTGTAAACGCACCCACAATACAGGAGAAATTCCTTGCGTGGGGCAACGTTTAAAAAAAAAAAAAACATTCACAATTTGAGTGATTTTGAAGGATATTGCTAATCCATTACTTCATTTGTATTCGAATAATTTGTCTGCTCAACGACGCAATGGTTAATGGTGTCGAAATGAAAGTCATTGCTACTGTCAGTGTGTTACGCAATTACCCCGCAACTTCGAAAAAGGACAACTCTTTGATATCGTTGTCAACGTTGTCATCACAACTTTATGGGACATTGATTAAAATGATAAGTTAACTTGTACTCTCCATTCTCCATGATAAATAAATCTTATCTTCAGAAAAAATGCCGTTTCAAGCATTGTTCAAACCTTAACAATCATAAAAATACCACTACCTGCGCTAAACCAATTGTTTAAAATAATGACCAGGAACAAAACCGCCAACGACATCTTTTTAATAGAGAAACTTTTTTTACGCAAAAATGCACTTTCCCCAAACCTCAATACTAAGAACAATTCCTCAAATAACGTTCAAAAACCGATGAATAAATAACTAACAAAGAGTAGGGAAGTTTTTGAAGTGGCACAGACTATAATATACGTCGTTTATTTGGCGGGGCGGCGCCCCGGCGGCGGGAGCGTCGCGCCGTCGTGGCGCCCTACGCCTTCGCCCCTGACGCGACAGGAACTACTATCAGAACTCGACTTCTTTCTGGAATAATGAGTTTAATGACCGTATTGTTGAGGGAATAGTCTGGTTGGATACTGCACATGTTGGTATTAAATAACAGGATGCCTGTTAGCTTCTCAGATCAAATAAAAAACCAAGACAACGCTGCGAACAATACAGTGAAGCATGACAAAACTACACCTCCGATCTGTGCGTACACGCTCACACGCACACATTTATACAACAAATTAAACTTACTTATACACATCCACCCATTAACCAAGAGCAAATGCAAAACGAAACTTGACTCCTGTACCCTAATTGCGTAATACAACACAATCACAATCTGTTTCGATTTGAAACAGATTGCTAATCCATTACTACCAAGTTGAAGAAAAAGATCTGCTCAACAACGTAAATAACGCAATGAATGTTGTTGAACTGTCAAAATGAAACAAATTAGGCAAATTTGTTTACGAAAATAAGTTACGCAATTAGGGTACTGGTTAAAATCACAAAATTATGATGAAAAATCACAAAAATTTACACTCGTGGAAGTTTAAAATACTCATCACTCCCTCACACACCCCAACAAAATCACACACAAACACCACAAACACCCCTCGCACACCTCATTAACAATCACCCACACACCCATTCAACCTACACTCACCACATTAACTCAACGTCAATCAAAATACATCCCAAATCAAATGTCCTGTACTGTTTATTTTTATAAAAAAAATAGTTTTTATTTTTAATAAACTAAATCTAAACCCATGAAGCACTTTTTGCATGGAACATCATTCCATTCTGTGTCTGGAGAACGGCGTTGTTAGCTGTGCTACAGTTTATACTTTTGCAGCTATCATCGTTTTACTTGTACTTAGTATTGTGTTATTGTTCCGAAATAAACGTTTTATTATTTATTTACAACCATTTACAATCAAACTACACCTCACTAAGCCCCCATACGTTTACGAAACCGGCTTCACGTCACTGTTGACAGCGCTGTGTCTTATTTTTTTATTTGGTCTGAGTTTAGCAAGCAACTAGCTTCATACCTATTTCTGACTGACCGATTCCTTGACAATTCAAAAGTGCCTGTAAATGGTTTAATTGAAATAAATGATTTGAGTTTGAGTTTTGAGTTTGAGTTTAGATTTAGGTACCATACTCAGTCACCAATATATTTATAGCAGAAAACTTAATGTTTGGGAGAATGAGTCAGAGTGACTGACTCAGTGAACTGGGTTATGAGGTCCTGGGTCCAATTCCTAGGTCGGGCAAAGTGTTATTGGGTTTTTTCGTTTGGGATTTCCCAGTAGCAACCCAGAGTCTGGATTTGTGCCCGGTTGATTGTGTCCTATTTACATGGGACTTGAAACATAACCGGCGAAATGAGGATGCACTGTAGGTACGCCTCTGCCCAACCCTTTGAGGAATACAAGCGTGAAGTTATGTAAAAAAAAATAAAAAACATTGATACTGCATTGATTCCAAAATATGGGATTAGGGCGGAATCCCGACACGGCCACAAGGGGATTAAAACACAAAGCTTTATAGCTAAAGAACACAAAACAGAAAAGAACAAGTTGAGAGAAAATATGCGTCACATCCATGCAAAACGGCCACCGCTCAGCATAATGCTGCGACCCGACAGAGCCACAGCGCTGGTTTTCAGCGACAGCCGGCGTTGATGTTATGACGTCGACCGGTGCAGCATATATAAACAAAGATTCTATACCAGAAATATCAAGGCAGCTGAAACCTGAACGCCATTGATATTTCTGAAATTTAGGTAACTCAGATGGACTAAGCCGCAGTCGTGAATAGGTTGGTGAATGCAGGGAGACGGGAGGACAATAAAAATATGGATACAGGGTTGATAAGAATGAAAATGGCAGCGTGAAGCTGACAGGGAAGAATGGAAGTAAAAATCATTTAACGCCGACACCATTAGTAACAATAATGGCCATGTAGAAGGAGGTAAGTAGACCAGACAGATGTAGCTGTTTGTCAACTCAAACTCAAAAGTTTGAGTTTGTAAGTACACCAGAGAGAGTTAGCTGTTTGTCATTGACTACCCTAACTGTGGGTTAAAGCAGACGGTGCTCTGATTTCTATCGAAACTTAGTCAATCAATTAATCTACCAACCTTTTCCCAACTATATTGAAATCGGCTTCTAGTGTAACCGGGTGCAGCAAATACCTGTATTTTATATGGAGCGACTGTCTATCTGACCTCCACAACCCAATTCCTGGGTAACACGATATCCCTTGGTAAGACTGGTTGTCACACTTTTGGGCTTCTGACTACCCGTAACGACTGTCAAAGATCTAGGAATGACAACCGGGACCAATGGCTTCACATGCTTTCCGAGTCACGGAGGGGCAAGTATGTAAAGGTGGTCACCCATCCACAGACTGACCTCGGCAAGGTGCGGTTGTTATTATAATATGCAGCAGTCAAAAAAAAACAAAACAAAATAAGAATTAGGTGTTCGCTATTGACAACCCAAACTGGGTTAATGCAGACAGTTACGGTAGTTGCATAGGTAAAAAAAAAAATCTATTAGGTACCTAATAAAAAAGAAATTCTATTTAGTCCGTCTTTCAGATAATAAAAAAATATTAGACACGTATTTTTTGCTTTATCATTTTAATCAAAAATAACTTAGAAAACACGCATTAAAGTTAGGGAGTGGGGGCTCGCTACGTCACAACATCGTATTAAATCTAGCAAGCCGTGACGTCAGGCCACATTTTAACTCAATGCATCGCCGTAATCTTTTGATTACGTCAAAAAATAAAAAATACGTGTTCAATATTTTTTAATAATCTACAAGACAGACAAAAAAAAATCGGACACAGGCCTATTACCATGTAACCAAGGAATGAAGGAAGTTCATAATATGCAGCAGTCTACAAAACGCAAATCGTAATAAATCTGTTCCATGCAAATGGTAGGGGAAAGTAACCCTATAAACAGACGCGCCACGTATTTTATATCGCTAGAGCGGGGGTCGCTACGCAATGGATTTTAGCTTAGCGTTTCATTAGAAGTGACAGGGTTAACCGGCTAACGGACAACTAGTAATTTATGTACATAATAATCACGAGCTTTTATATAGTTAAGACTTTCAGTTGGTTAATATAGGTCTTCTAATAGAACCGTCCATAGTGCTATACTAACTTATTACACGATTGACGATTTTCTTAATGATGATTCACTAACTAATTGACATACTATTACCCTGATTGACATAATTATTGGTTCGCTTACTTAGTCTTATTTAATATTTTTTATTGCTGTGACCACACTGACATTTTTATTTAATTTTTTGTAATTCCAATGATCTGCATATTTCTATTTTTTTTATTTGGAATTGTAAACCTTTGCATGCCCACGTGACGGTAAAATATGGAGAACTTTATTATAAAAACACTTATGTGCTATACCCATTTTTGCAAAGAAATAAATGATTTGATTTGATATAGCTTTTAATAAAGCAATATTTTCGGGATTTAGACATCTCGATTCTGAAAAATTGGTCTAGTTTTGAAATATGTATAATATTTTTCCTCTAGTTTGTGAACTGTTTATTACTTGACTCTTGGATTTGAGTCTGTTTTCCTACTTCCCTTGCTACGCACTGGTTGCCATGATTCAGAATCTTCCAACTCGGAGCCAATTTTTACCTTGTAAAATTTTTGTTTTTTTTGGAATACGAATTAATAAAAACAACAAGCAACGACGGGTTTGCAACAAGTCCACCATCATCCTGAGGATGCCTCGTTGAGAAGTGAAACACGTATCGATTTCTTTCAGTAGTTTTTTATGGCTCTTTAGAAATAGCTAAGCGGAACAGGCTACTAAATATATCCACGTCTATTGTGTTTTATAATGGATTTCCGCAAGGTCACGCCTGAATCAATTAACTATCAGTAAAAACAAGTTTTAAAAAACTCGGTGCAAACTTACTTTACCTATCTGTATATTTTCCACTTTAAATATCATGTATGGACAGAAATCTGGGCTGAGCGTCCCAGATTTCTGAATGTGGGCGGAGTATTTAAAGTTTATAACCCTTGATAGTAATAAAGTGCCCTGTGTGTTCCGATCCTACCTTGAGAGTGACATTCAACCCGGTGAAATCTCGAACTTTGATGGATAAATATTAGCTTGTTTCAGATTTGACATAAATAGATGGAGTACTGTGAGGTTTTATCATGAGATGCAACCTCATGCTATACAGGCAGGCATGAATGCTGTACGTCATCCGAACAATCTGACAAGATATATTTAAATTAGAATTTTTTATATGGTTTTCACTTGTTGATGAAAAAGTGATAGTCTGGCCTCGGCAACGGCGCGCGCGTGTGTTTTCATAATATTTTAATGGTCCAAATATACCTAATCTTCTCCTTAAAAGTTCTTTGATTTAATACGATCCTGAGTACCGCAGCCAAGCGTGATGCTCACAGTACCTACATAATTTTGACTACAATATCTAAAAAAAAACCTGTTCGATCCGAAAGGAGCATATAGGTACTGCAATAACATTACCTAAAAGTAATGAAAAATCTAATTGAAAATAAAAAGTTATTGCTATTAAATATTCACATTTTTAATACCAAAATTACCCCAAATACATGAAAAATTAGCGAATTTTCAACAGGGGTCTTAAGTTATGACTTGTAGACACCCGCTAAACGACGGCCGCCCGTGCCCCATGTAATAACCCGGAAATATTCCCCACTGATTTTTTTTTTCCTGGTATTACCTCATAAATACACTCTCAGTACGATACCAAACAACTCCCTCACGGATCGAACAGGGTTTTTTTGTACAGACGCCATAGCACATCAAGCTACCCGAAACTGTCAAATTTTCCCAATCAACTTTGAACCTTATACTTCAGCGATAAAGTTGAAAATCTATTAAATAAATTTGACAGATTGTAGTAGCTTGATGTGCTGGCGTCTGTACAGTCAGCTGCAGAGAAATCTCACCCCCTAGCGATACATTTTTACATTGCCAGGGGGTGAGATTTCTCTGCAACTGACTGTACATGTTGTATAAAGGCTTCCTGTAGAAAAGCGCGACGTGCCACCGCCCGGTAGAAATAGTTCCGTGAAGTTTTCATAGAAATTGTTCTAATAGAGGCGCGTCTCACCTGTCTGCGGGAGCCTTAATGCAATAAATAAATGTAAAACTGAATATACTTGCTTACTTATGTTAAACCACGAAATATTAAATACCATTATAATTTACTAATTTACAGGGGATCCAAACCTTTTCCCTGAGGGCTTCAGGGCGGGCGGGAGGAAGAAACACCGGGAGAAAACCCGAGTAGAAAACTATTTCAAAAACAGTAATAATTGTTACGAATATTAATTATTTCTTCGACTGAAAATGGAAATGTGTTCAGTGGACCAATAGATATAATTACAGCGAACAGGATCCATCAGTTTAAAATCGCCATTATTTTATTTTTACTACAATCTAACTTCATACAATTCAATTGTCACTGGCCGAACTAAGTGAGCAATTAATATTATGTCTGAAAATAGAATTAGCTGAAAAATAGTAGGTACAAAGCTGCGCCCGCGCCGACGTCGATCCGTGAGTGTCCGTGACTCACGGCCCACTGGCGCCACTTGATTTATAGCGGACACTTGCAGAACTAAGGGATTTAGAAGATCATTAACTTAAATAATAATTACCTATTTGTCACTTGACGACGCCTGGTTTAGTGATTTCTTACTTTTCTATATTAATAATTTAGTAGTCGAGGATGGACAGAAAGTCACACACAATGATCTAAGTTAATTTGTTTTTGTTTAAACTTTTAGTCATAATTGTTATATTTGTCTCTCAGCACGCGTAGCATGACCACCGTAGAAACGAGTTTTGTCGACGGAAGAATAGACAAAATGACAGATTGTGATTGTTTATCTGTCATTTTGTCTATTCTTCCGTCGACAAAACCTCTTTCTACGGTGGTCATGCTACGCGTGCTGGTATTGGTGCCGATTCCCTTGTTCACAAACTAAATTGATGATACTGGCCAGTCAAGCAGCTGCCTTGAGTCACATTCAGAAGTACCTACACAAATAAAGCCGAATTATTAGCACTTCAAATTCGTAGATGAAATCGAGTAGGATTTTATAAAAGCTAAACGGACTGAAGAGGTTGATAATGGTGACGATTCCCTTGTTCACAAACTAAACTAAATTTAAGTTCAGTGCATCTTTTTCTTTCTATTTCATTAAGAAAAGAACAGAAGATAAATTTTAGTTTAGTCCTGTCAAATCAATCAACGCCTGTCACTACTCCATACAAGTTTAGACGTGATTAACAACTTGCCGACTAAAATTACGTCAATTTACATCAAACGTTAATTAATTTGACAGGACTAAACTAAAATGTATCTTCTGTCCTTTTCTTAATGAAATAGAAAGAAAAAGATGCACTGAACTTAAATTTAGTTTAGTTTGTGAACAAGGGAATCGTCACCATTATCAACCTCTTCAGTCCGTTTAGCTTTTATAAAATCCTACTCGATTTCATCTACGAATTTGAAGTGCTAATAATTCGGCTTTATTTGTGTAGGTACTTCTGAATGTGACTCAAGGCAGCTGCTTGACTGGCCACTATCATCAATTTATTGAAGCGAGCAATATCCGAAGAAAATATTACAATGTCAAGGCTGTCGACAGACTGCCTCCATATTGTCAGATTTATAATAAACAAAAATGATCATCAGTTTCCATTGCATCGTGGTTTTCCTCTAGGAATACGTAAATTAGGGAAATAACAGAATAATAATGTGTTATTCCTTGAGAACCGCCGAGCCGTCGATAGTCCGGTCACGTTTTATAAAATACCAATAACGTGATTCGATGTAAGTACCTATGGTGACACTAATGTGTACGACAGAACTCAAATGTAGCATCGGCAAACTTCGTAAAACCGATCACCATCCGAACTGAGTGCGCCTTCAAAATCACCAATCATTATTACTGCTTGTGAAAATGATCTTTACACAAACGCAATAACTTCTAAAGTCATATAACCAAATACATTCGTAAAATTTAAATGAATAAATGTTATGGACAGGTCCAAAAATGTTTTTATATTATTCAATCATTCTAACCAGGATAAATTAAATATATGTCGGAGACGGGTATGTGACTCTTTCGTTATTATCAGCGATATTTTAACTACTGTGGGCGTAGTGTGAGTAGTGTTGGTTAATGCGCAATAGAAAAACTGTTTGCAGTTCAGATCACATTATAATTTACTATCAAATTAATCACACTAGCTAAATTATACACACTGGGTGCGACGGCGTTTATTAAAATCACCAATTAACACAATGATCACAAATTACAACTAACACAGTAACTGAGCACCACAAATCGAGAACAGTTCCGCGACGTCTTAACTCTGATGCGATCCGAGGCTGAATCCCCCCTCGCCGTGGCCTTAAAACATCACGACTCTGTAGAAGCGCACTTTATGGTGTGGGTAGATCACTTGATGTCACCAGTGGCGCGCTTGCGATTCGTGTCCGTACTAATAACCGGATCCGACAAATATATGGATAGACATCACAAAAACTAGTAGGTAGTTCTAACTATATCAAACATTTTTAAAGACCTCCAATTTGAGATTTTATTTTAGTGTGAATTTGCTCCTAAAACAAACAAACTTTCTAATTGAAAGATTTGTTCGTTTTAAGAGTACACGAGTACACACAGACAGGACAGTATCATATGTCAATCTATGTCATATTTGAATCATCTGTCAATTAAGACATTGTCAAAGTGTGTCGGAGGTTTTATTTGAGTTGCCGGCATTAAATAAAATAAATGTTAATAAACATTAATAGTTTATAATTTTTCTCATAAATGGAGGGGTCTAAAAATATTATTTCAATGGTTCCTAGTTCCATATTTTTGTCGCTTTTATTTAGGTTTAGGTAGTTTGATGCTGGTCCCTACAAAACGCGGACATCTCCTTTCAAAATGCTACATCTAAGCTGTGTCGTACTGTACCTCGCTTCATTTAATAAGTTGGCTAAAAAGCTTCGTTTCGTATGAAAAAAGTAGCTAACCGCAAATTTTCGTGCAAAGGCTTAGTACTCATAGTATACCAATTTGGTCAAACCTCCACAAATGTCTGACCAGTTTGTCCTTGTTCACTAATTGGCTATTCGTTTGACAACTGACAAATTGCAGGCTTTTTCACTGAACTTGCCACATCATTATTTTTAAAAGGCCTGTGGTGAAGTACTTAGCTTCGTTATGACAAAGCTGGGTCGTGGTCTTCTACTCACATAATTCTGTCCTTATTTTCATGGACATCTGCGACAAATAGCTTTGTCTTTCTGTCATTATCATCTATAAAATTATCAACGATATTTCCGCATCCTACTCAATTATAATATTACTAGCTGCGCCCCGCGGTTTCACCCGCATAAGTCTCGATCCCGAGTTAGTATCGGGATAAAAAGTATCCTATGTCCTAACGTGGTCCTAACTCTGTACCCTAATTGCGTAATGCAACACAATCACAATTTGTATCGATTTGAAACAGATTGCTAATCCATTGCTTCATAGGTTGGAAAAAAAAATCTGCTCAACAACGTAAATAACGCAATGAATGTTGTTGAACCGTCAAAATGAAACAAATTAGGCAAAATTGTTTACGAAAATAAGTTACGCAATTAGGGTACAGGTCTTGGTGCCAAATTTCATCCAAATCCGTTCAGTCGTTTTAGCATGAAATCGTAACAAACAAACATACAAACGTACTAAGAATCTAATCTTTATAATATTAGTTTAGATAAATGTGAAAGTTTGCACGTTTGTTGGTCAATTACACAAAAACGGCTCGACGGATTCGGATGAAATTTGGCATACAGTTAATTTCATAACCTGGATTAATAACACATACGGTACTTTTTATTTCGGTAGTTAGTTTTTGTCAGATAATTCCTGACCTTGTCGCGGGCGAAGACGCTGATAAAAGCTATTAATTAAGTATTTATAATTATCAATTCAATCAACTGCTTGACGTGGATTAATGAACAGAATTTGTCCCTCGATCTCTGCCCATCCGGGTATATAAATCCTCTCCACATACACAGCACTTCCTCTATACTAAAACAGAAATAGACTTTTCTTCTCAATGACAGTTCATCATCCATCATCATCATCAGCCTATAAATGTTCCCACTGCTGGGACACAGGCCTCCTCTCTGTGAGAGGGAGTGGGCCGTAATCCACCACGCGGGCCCAGTGCGGGTTGGTAGATGTCACATGTCTTCGAATTTTCGGTTCTAGGACATGCCGGTTTCCTCGTGATGTTTTCCTTCACCGTTTTGAGAGCAGTGGTGATGAAATAATTTACACAAAGTAAAGCGCCTGTCTGGGTTCGAACCTACGACCCACAACTCGTAAGTCGCGGCCGTTACCACTGGGCCACCACTGCTCTATGACAGTTCAATAAAAATATTCATTCTCAATGACAGTTCAATAAAAATATTTTAAAGTTTACATTGTTAAAAAAATACTGCCCATTTATGATAGAGGAGGAAATAAAACTATTATTAATCTATATCTAAATGATTTTCTGGGATATTGTCAGGGTTTTAATAATTGGGTTAAACAGTTGGCTTATAACGATAACATGGTAACTGTTATTACCCTCTGAATTGACACAGCAACTTCTGATAATATCCACTTTCTTCTTCTGACCAGTATCTTAAATGTAGATACTTACCTACCCCTTTTTTTGCAGGACTCAAAAGTCTTCGCCTGTGGAAAAGCCAAGTGAAGGGAAAAAGCGAGGAAAGCTGATCCTACCACAAAGTGAGAGTGATGCAGGAAAGAGACAGAGGAGATACGGTCTCCAAAAAACATGAGCCATGTTGGTATTGATATATCAAGTTGTAAGAGTCAACTACACTATTTATATTTTTTAAAGTCCCTCGGGAATCATCGCATTTCCATCAATTATTAGATTTATCTTGTATAATATTTATACTATGTATATACAAGTAACTATTATATATATTATGTACAAGTATGTAAAGGACAAAATAAAAATAAATAAGCTCATTGGGCGTCCAAAAATTCGTCCGCATCGCTGTCAGCGGGAAAAGTGCCCAAAAGGCTGGCAGCGTTACCACGTGGGATGGCAATGCTGATTCTTCTGGTTAACTTTTGTATAATAATTTGAATTCAGAACTAAGTTGTTTGTCTGTACAGGGCAACAGATAATTAAATATCCGTGATGCTCAACGATGGTACAGCTGCAGTCTCCGCTGAGTCATTCATAAGACTTGGTATAGGTGAAGTCATTCAAAGGTATACAATGTGTCATTCAAATTATCAGTCATTCAAAAAGGTCAATGAAGAAAAGCATATGAAAATATGTTAATATAGCATAGTGATCACTTTAAATATAAAAATTTTACTTGAAAAATTTAAAAGTCCACTCTAATGCGACTACTACTTTGTTTTTGTAGTGGATTTGATTATGATCTATTCTTTCGATTTAATTTGCCATCCTCTTATTAATCAATTAAAAACTTTATTTCGAGCCAAGACTTATAGAGGGTTAGTAACAATATTCTTAAAACTACGTGTTAGTAAACAACACAATACGGTGACACATGTAACTGACAGCAGTGAATTATATATGGACAGTCCACTCTGTCAGCTATCATTTTCAGAACCCTGTTGGGGCTGGCCATGACTCGTGCCACCATTGATGCAGCGCACATTAAAGTATAAAAACAACCTACACGCACCGCCACAGATATCCCTGACGCACTGCAACGCCATGGCAGCCCCATCAGTTTTCTGAACGCATGACTAAATTTTACACGAAGGGCTCCATACGATGCTCGCGAATACTTCTCCCACAAGCTGCATGTGTAGAAGGTAGAAGGTGGTACAGAATGGTCTAAAGAGCGTCACCTTTACGTTTGCAGTACAACATGCAAACCTGCAGGCTACCTATTCCAACTTTTTGGAGTCTGATTTGATCCAGCTGCAGCTTTTTCAATGCCTAAAACCATTGTAACGATGCCAGAAGTCTGCTTACTATTGTAATAATTTGCTGCCAAACGAATCCATATTCGACCTTCATTGTCATTTATGTATTTTCCATTACATTAGCATTTAATCACGTCCCATTTGAATTTATTTTCTATTCAGAATCATAAACAACAGAGTAGGGCACCTTGTGTTACAATGTCACACTACAAGTCATTTGCATCGGGACTTGATATTGGAATGATCTACAATCCTTGACCGTCATAATGTCCTACAATTTTTTTGGCTTTGTCAGTATACTGATATGGAGAATCATTGCTCTATCTTATAAAAAATGGACTCTTTTATTCAGATGTACGGCCAGCAACAAAAGTCCACTAACACTGCAGTTTTTAAATCTTAATTACTAAACAGTCAATCTGCCTAGCCCTTTCCTAACTATGTTGGGGTCGGCTTGACTGCCTATCTGACTTCCACAACCCAGTAACTGGGTAATACGATACCCCTTGGTAAGACTGGTTGTCAGACTTTCTGGCTTCTGACGACCCGTAACGACTGTCAAAGATCCACGAATGACAGCCAGGACCAACGGCTTAACGTGCTTACCGAGGCACGGAGGAGTCTCGGTATGTAAAGATGGTCACCTATCCACGGACCAACCCGGCAAGCGTAGCTTAACCTGATGGATAGACCCGTGCGGCTGTTATTACTTAGCCACGAGATCCTTAATTATTGAACAGTATTCGTAAAAAATCTGAACTGATACAAAATTAAAAGAGTATTTTAAACCTGCAATGTTTCGATCATTTTGTATCAAATTTAAATGATAGTTATGTAAAAATAATAGTGTTAATCGACTTTTGTTGTTTACAATACCTGCTTCAAGTACTTGCTTAGGTTTCAGGCGTGTGCTTGGTAAACTCTCTCTAAAATTCAAAAGTCGTTAATTCAAACTAGGCTGAGAATCAGGACTTTTCGAACGTCAAAATTACATAAGACAGTCCCCCAAAAACGCCCACCCTTCACCACTTCCTAGTGCCTTTAGCTGGGAAGAAGAAATGGCGCAACAAACTCCCCAGCAACTCTCTTTATTTCTCTTTCTCCTCCCGCTTCAACACGAGCTGTGGAAGAAAGTCAGGCCTTTCCTGGTGAAAGCTATTCAGTAGGTAAGGTTGTTCGGAAGTTAAGGAAGACTGCTTGACTAGGCAAGCAGTCTTCCTTAACTTCCGAACAGCGGACAACCGTGCGCTGCGTATCTACTCAAGTATCATCAAAAGTCTTCATTTATGAAGCTTGAATTCGCACCTCGACATCGTTCGAATTTCGAAGTGAAATTCAAAGAATAGCACCTGAGAAGATAAATTCTTAAACAAACAATAGAAAATTGGCAGCTTGAAGACTGAGGCCCCATAATTGATGCCATGAATAACGAAACAGCATGATTCAGAGTCCTGTTTTTAGTTTTAAGGTCGCTCCGCCAATTCTAGCTCGTCTTAGCTCTTCGAAGAATCGTGCGCATCCGAAAATAAATTGGGCCAATAAGAAGTATGGTGACAGTTGATGCCAGATGGGCACCACCAGTTTTAGACTGGTAAATTGGGCTTGAATGATGCCTGCTTGTTTTTTGCGTGTGGCTATTGTGTGTGGCTGTATTTGAATAAAATTTAAATAGTAGAACTGTCAAACGCTTGGTTGGAGAAGCTAAGGTTTCCATTGTAAAACTACCAATTTTATTTCTAAACCTCAGACCAACAAAAAAGGTTCTAAACCAACTCTGGTTCTAAAATAATGTTCAAAATCTGGTCACATTCTCATCCCAGAGACAATCTATGCCGAAAACTTGTCGAAAATTTATGAAAATTTGAGGTATTGTTGACAGTTTGAGATGAGATTTGAATGCAAACGTTCTTTTAACGATACCCCTTTGCCCTTTGTGTCATGGTAGTGCCATCTATTGCCATAAACAGGGTACAAATCCGTTCCGGAAGGAAAGTGACCATGTAGCCATGTCTTGTAACGTCGCAAATACGTATAAGATTCAGAAAATTACTGTTCAATATCAATCTATCATGTTTTGGGTATGATTGACGTGTCTATTCTTAGATGTTACATTTTGGTCGGGGCTGGGTACCAAGTACAAACTTTTACTTTTCAATATGGCGTCGATTGCTGGCTACATTTCATGTAATCCATCGTACCCACCGCTTTTTGTGCGCACACTGGATTTTCAACGCCCTGCTTAGCGCCGAGAGTCGAAAATCCAACAGTATGTTTTTTGGACGCGCTGGGATGCACTGTTGGATTGTCAATGTTCAACTCAACACCGAGGGTTGAAAATCCAGTGCGTGATACAAAATCGCCCGTAGCTGGGCTTAGAGCGTTATCACACTGTCGATTTGCCAACGTGTTTCCAGCGAAGCGATTTGTGAACGTGCTCTCCGCGGTTGCGAAGCGCGCTAGCCGCGAACACGCGACGTATTCGTTGCGATTTTACAATATTTTACACTCGATTGTCTCGATCTCTCTTGTGTCTGGTGAGAGGGCAAACGCGGCGAACTCGTTGCGCACACGTGGTGTGCTCGCTAGGGACAATCAGCGAGCACTTTAAACAATCGCCTCGCTGAAAACACGCTCGCAAAAAGATCTGTTTTTATTAGAACATCCTCATAATTCCTTATTACCTTGTTGACTGCCTTATTGGTATAGCAGTCGTAGCGCAGCGCGATGATTCCTGGGATTTAACCCCACGTGGGGCAAAACGTCATCGGGGTTTTCCAAAAGAATCTTAGAAGCAGCCGGGAGTCTGTATTTGTGCCACGTTCATGGTAATAAGAAAAAATGAAAGAAGAAAAGAAAAATATTTTGGGATACGCACAGAAATACAACAAAGAACCGGCTGAGTGCGAGTCGGACTCGCACACGAAGGATTCTATACCACCGGACAATATATTTATTTTGTAGTGTTTGATTTTTTTTTGTTATGTATTTTTGTGGTGTAAAATATTTATTTATTTATTTATAATATAAACTTTATATAAATAAATAAATAAATATTTAGCGAAGAAACGCCGAAAAAACATCTTTCTTGTATGAGGACCCCCTTTAATTTTAACTTTATTATATTTTTATTATTTGATGTTATAGCGGCAGGAAATACACAATCTGTTAAAATTTCAACTGTCTACTTATAACGGTTCGTTGGATACAGCCCGCTGACAGACAGACTGACGGATGGACAGACAGTGGAGGTTTAGTAATAGGGTTCCGTTTGGCACCCTTTCGCGTTCGGTACGGAACCCTAAAAAGGAACATTGAAAACTAACAAAATCTTAAACCAAAAAGGCTCCAAAAATTCAAAAGTCATTTATTCAAACTAGGCTGAGAATCAGCACTTTTCAAAACGTCAAAATTACATAAGACAGTCCCCCAAAACGCCCACCCTTCACCAATGCTACAAGCATTATGCTGAGATTGGATTTTTTAAATATTTACTAAATATTAAACTCGGCTCCCCCATAATTTGTATGGGACCATGGAGGTACGTAGGTACTTTTAAACGTATCTAGCGTTATCAAGAAAACACCTCTAACCTCTTGAAGCAAGAAAGTTGTGATGTTTATAATTATGCTATGTTATAATTCCTTAGTTAGCCATTTAACAACCAATTAATAGATGATTTATTATTAGCGCATTACTCACAGATCAATATGGAGATAAAGTTATTGGATTATTTTATAAAAGAGATAATTCTTAGTAAGTTGTAGGTACTGTCTGCGAGTAGATGAGGTCGTTTGGTATCCAAACAAGGCCAAGGCAACTAGCATTTAATAGTATTTAATAGATAAATATCCATTTACGATGATAGTTATTTATTAGGAACGCTTAATCGTAATCATTCATTTTATTTTTATTCCCACATCAAATTGCTCGGTACACAATGGCCCAGGCTTAGAGGAAAAGCCAGTGTGTTGTACTTTATACATAGTACATACTAATTCCACGGTTATTGTCAAGTACGTGCAACTGCACAAGAATGCAGAAAAAAGACTTTTTACAAAAAACACCTACTTCCAAAAAAACACTAAGTACAAAGTTAAAAAGCAAATTATTTAAAAAAAACAAAAAACCCGACTGCAAAAACACAAAATTGAAAAGTGAAAAACTTGAATTATATATAATCTATAAAATTTTGGTATTGCAGGCGGGACAAACAAAAGTTACACCATAATTTCAGGTTATTAGTTTATCCCCCGCCTGCAATACCAAAATTTTATAGATTATAATTCTTGTTTTCACTTTTCAGTTTTGTGTTTTTGCAGTCGGGTTTTTTGTTTTTAAATAATTTGCTTTATTTCAAGCTTTTTAGTTGTTAGTAGTATACATATATTTGGAATTGACTCATTACTAGCTTTCATTTGATACCTCCTTCCTTCCTCGCCTTCCTTTGGTCCTTTTTTTTTGTATTTGCAGATGCAATGTAATAAATATTATAAAGCCTATGTCACTCCCACAATTAAGACGAATTTAACGACACCTCATATTATGTTAAAATCTATCAAGCCGTTAAGGCTACAGAGCGTGCCAAAGAAATAGACAAACATACATACAACATACAAACATACTCTCGAAAAACATTACCCTCCTTCCGGGGCAGTCGGGTAAAAATAACTTTAATTTTAAAAGTCGGTGTCTTTGGTTTTGTATTTTAGTTTTTAGCCACCGATTTCCAAAATTAAAATAAGTACTTCATTTTGTACTTTGTTTTTAGGAAGTCGTTTTTTTTTTTGTAAAAAATATTTTATTTTTCACTTTGTAGTAGGTAGTGCTACCTACCTTACACAAATTCGTGTTCCACTAATAGCTATTTTATGTAAATAACAGTGACTAAAAGTTATTAAAACAACATCAACATACACTAAGTAGAAAAAATACGTATTATTGAAGCTAACTCAAAAACTACCCAAGCAAAGTTAATAACATTTATATGGGACCACCACGCAAGCTTTCTCTACCAAATAAGAAAAATATTTTCAAAATCGGTTCACAATTGACGAAAATATCGATGAAAATATGTAAAAATAAAAATAAACTGATGAATTGACAACCTCATCCTTTTTAAGATACCTGCATTTCCATGACAAAGTATTTAACTTTTAGATTTAATAGAAATATCACCATAAATCATTAATTATAATAAAATTATGAAATAATCTGGTGGGTGTGTGAGTCCCCTTAAATATCTGACTGAACGAAAAAAAGCTCATTTTAGAAATAAACATTGGAAAATTCCGTACCTCCTCGTTGTGCCGCCGAGATTCGACTTTTCTCAAAATAAAAAATGACGACATTTTTTTAAATATCCTAGTATTTATTTTCTTATGTAAAAAACAAACAATACAGATAATACGAAATACATTTTCTAGATGTTTCCATTGGTGCGTTGCGTCACATTTATTTATTCTGTGTTTTCATCCGTTTTAACGAACTATGTCGGTACTGGCACTTGTCCCATTACAGTACCGACGAAATAAATTGACACGAGACGTTATTGGCATATTTTTATCTACGTTGATTATAATATTAATAATTCAATTCAATTCAACAATCATTTCTCTCTTCACAAAGCTGACTTAAAGTTAATGTGTACAAAAAAAATGTTTCTGCTGTATTCCACCTGTGTGAGAGACTGGTGCCTGATATAGGTTTTTGGGAAAAACCTGTGTTACAGGTCACCAGGATAGAATTAGCTTTTGCAGGGATATCGTGGAAGAGTCGAAGTTAAACAAAATAAAAACTAAGTAAAAGTTAAAACAATATGCTTAAAACTAATAAAAGAAGAAGTAAAACTATAAAAAAAATACCTATCTATAATTTTGCAGAGGTATTGAGTCATGTTGTGAGTGAGTGTTTATCTTGTATGAAGTGTTAGACTAGTAGGAGATGTAGTAGGTAGGTATGTGAGTAATTCAGATGAGAGACGATTGGTGAATGAATTTTGCTTGGTGATAGGGCTTGTTCTAAGACCACCTGGCTAGCTACCACCACCTGGCTAGCTACCACCATCTTATCTAAGTCTGTCGCCATAACAACTATGTTAACGGCATTGTGTTTAGTTTCGGCAGTTAGAGGTAAGATAGCCAGTTCCTCTGTGGTTGAGGATTCCGGGTGAAGCTTGCTTCCAACTTTTGGCGTTTTCATCTCTTACCATTAGGTGAGATGCAGGCCAAGAGCTACCCCATTATGGTTAAAAAAAAACGCTATAGACTAATTACTTTAAAATTTATTTGATGAATTCATCCTTGTAGGAGAGTAGCAGAACACGTAAAACTCTATGTTTAGTGTTTACTGCATGATTTTCCAGAAAAAATGGAAGAAAATATAATCAAACGACAATAGCCAACACTCGGCACTCACCTAGTAAATGTAAATCCGGAATTAGAACATTTCCTTTGTACTTACACTAAGTTTCACTATACAGTTTTACTGCTTTGTTGCAGTTTTGCTCCTGGGGAGTGGGGAGTTTGTTGCGCCACTTCTTCCCCGCATTAGGAAGTGGTGAAGGGCGGGCGTTTTGGGGGACTGTCTTGTAATTAGGTGGCTGGGCATCACAGCGGGCCCTATCAGAATACCAGCGCTGCGGTATGTTTTTTTTCTAAATCTCAGCATTATGCTGAGATGTGGGCCTTTTTAGCCTCGCACAGGTAGTTATTATTTTTTTTGTTAGTTTTTTATTTTAAAATGCTCCTTTCTTATTTTTATTTTTATTACTGTTTCTATTTCCTGTGCGTGTCCCAAATAAAATATTTTTCTTTCTTTAATTTTGACGTTCAAAAAGTTCTGATTCTCAACTCAACTTAATAAATGACTTTTGATTGTAACACGACTTGTCCATGATTTTCATAATCTCCAAAAATAAAGACTGACTCATTATATTTATAATACAGCGTGCCAATAATTCGGCACGTTCTGTACTACCGAAACGGATCTTACGCAACATTTTCCCGGGAACTGTTTTCAGGAACATTTCATTCATCACTCGTTTGGCTCCATTCAGATGATTTCGTCGCGCTGTGTTATGAGATGATGCTGATTAATAGCTTCGGTAGATACAGGACGATTCTAATTACAATACCTTCACTCTTTACGAGGATTTTTGACTAGAATAATAGGTAAATACGGGCTGGTGTCTGGAAACATGCTGGTCCTGCTCCATAGGACAATTTAGAATCAAGACAAAATCAAACTGGTTGCTAATGTAATTGTAAAATTTATTACTTTGTGTTTTATGACATTGATTTTACATTCTGTGATTACTTCCTTACACACTGACTTATTAACTGTAAAATTTTAGGAAAATCGTCTACTTTTACAATGTTTGTAAATATGTGAGCACCATGTATCTATCACAAATTAAATTATCTATCGTTGCTTCATTTTTAATTGTTTTTACCTATGGTGGTATAGTAATTTTATTCTAGGTGCATCGTCTTCACATATAATAATTATTTAACAAATGTACAGACGCCAGCACATCAAGCTACTACAATCTGACAAATTTATTTAATAGATTTTCAACTTTATCGCTAATGTCTAAGGTTCAAAGTTGATTGGGAAAATTTGACAGTTTTGGGTAGCTTGATGTGCTGGCGTCTGTACGTACATATACAAACAATATTGTAAAACATTTTAAAAGAGTAACGGTGGAGTTTCTTGCCCATTCTTCTCCATACGAAAACTACCTTTTGGAAGGGGCGACTAGAATCAATTTTATTATTTTGTAATTTTTGACGTTCAAAAGTGCCATACATGGGCCTATTTGAAATAAATGATTTGACTTTGACAACTCCACGTCAAAGCGCGTATTTTGTGTACCTACTGGGATTTTTGACTAACGATGTATTTATGCACTAGTCAATACTTATTTGACAAACAGCAAAATGCTTTGCGGAGTTACAACTACAGTGCGTTCATTATAACTTCGACCCTTGATTCGAAGAAACTCTCACAAAAATCTTTGTTAGGCTAGTTACCAAAAAAAGAATTATACCGATGGATGAGGATTGAAAAATTTATATTTCTGTTTTTTTTTCAAACCTGAAAGTCTAACAGATATCCCTTTTATCGCGATTCAAAGTGCACGAAAACGTTTTTTGGCTCTCCTGTAAACCCTTATTTTCGAGTTACAATTTTATTCGAATCGCAGGTCGACTTGTCCCGTGACGCGATTGGTGGCACTGGTCCGTCAGCCCAGCCGCCATATTGAAACTAAGCTTGACAAGCAATGGTGCCAACATGACGGCAATGGACAAGTTATAGTGAACGGTCTGTAAGTATCCATAGCTGTCATTATTATGACTCTCTTATATTGTTGGAAATTCTGGAGTTTTTAGGTAAAGCAGCAGAAAAACGACGAGAAGCGTTACAAACTAAAAAGGTATCTATTTTAATGGTCTGGCGTATGTTTTAAATGTTGTATTTGCACTTTTAGATACATGTCATCATCAACAGATGCGTCGTCATTATACCCGAAATAAATACTTAGAAGAAAAATACAGATTTTATTATACCTATACCTAGACTGTCATTTTGTCTATTCTTCCGTCGATAAAACCCGTTTCTATGGTTGTCATGCTATGCGTGCTGTTCTCCGGCTTCTGCATGCAGTTTGCCCCTTCCTCATTTTTCAAATGGTCGTCCCACGCGGCCACGCTATAATTGTCGAGATGGATACCTACCTATTTTTACATTATCTTGGTAGATTACTCATCTTACCGGATGCATCGATGCATTTGCTAGCATATAGACAAGTTCCGACACGAATAATTTAGTCGCAGTAAGTATTGCACCATTCGGATAATTATTGCGTTCATGCTTTAAAATATTCCATAATAAATAATAATTATTCCGAAGACTTGATAACAAAGTATGAATCACAAACAGTATCGAAATAATAATTTATTTGTTAATTGTAGCCACAAATTACGCGGCTTGACAAACGTTGGTAACTCATAGGTATTGCTTATCACCAAGAACTTAATTAAGAAAATAATTAAGATCTTGGTGATAAGCAATACGTGAAGAAAATAAATGCTTGAGCACCAAAGTAACCTCCTGAGTTTAAACCCATTTCTTAACAAGGGATGACAAATTATCCGAAGGTTACGTTAAGTTTATGCAAGAATATTTGGAGATGAGAAATTACCTGCAGGAAAATGGGCACTGAGACGTGTAGCAAAGTTACACCCAGCACGCGTAGCATGACCACCGTAGAAACGGGTTTTGTCGACGGAAGAATAGACAAAATGACAGATAAACAATCACAATCTGTCATTTTATCTATTCTTCCGTCGACAAAACCCGTTTCTACGGTGGTCATGCTACGCGTGCTGGAAAGGACGGCCACACTAGAGTCGTCACACTACAAACTGCAAAAGGAGAATCAAAACGATCTATTAAAAAATGAGTACCAATAGTCGAGGCTAAAGAAAACCGCACTGACAATGACAAACTAACGAAAAACAGGCGCAACAGATCTAAAAACCTTACCTGGAAGTGTTTGGTTTGTTACACATTGATGCTAGTTACTAGCTCAAAATTAACGTGGTTGACCGGTTAAATAGTCATGACCTCAGAGGTCAGCTGCCCTATCGAGAAAAAATAAATGTAAATTAACGTAGCCCCCGAAATTCAAATTTTCTTACGTTATCAGGTTGTAGGTATGTTGATTTAAATATGTATTTTTTTTCTAACTTTACAGCTGTGCTGCTAGGGAGTTTGTGCCACTTCTTCTTCCAAGCTAAAGCACTAGGAAGTGGTGAAGGGTGGACGTTTTGGGGGACTATCTAATGTCATTTTGAAGTTCGAAAAGTGGTGGTTCTCAGCCTAGTTTGAATAAATGACTTTTGAATTTTGTTTTTTTTTTCTAATTCGCCTTTTAAAAAAGTCTATCCGAGAAAGAGTCCGAACTTATGAGTTCTGAGTCTATCGCCCTTTATCAAAAAGAGCATTTTGTGATATAACATCCCAAGAATGTTTGTACAGGAAACTAGGAACACTCACTTCACTGGTATGTTTTCGCCATTTCCATAATACCGAAGAAAATAAAATTCTAAACGACTTCTCAGATTAGTTTGATTTATATCTACTTTTATTATGACATTCGGAAGACGGTCATTGGCATACTTTATTAAAGTTCCGAGATTTCGGGAAAAATACTTTACGACCTACCTACCTACGCAAAGTCCTTCAAATGTTGAAATAAACAATCACATAAATTGCCATAAACTCGTTTCCATGGAAATGCGACCCATAAAATTTTCAAGGCTGGCAATTCTGTACGATTGCCAAAATCGATCGGGAATAACGCCACTGAAATCTTTAATTTACGATTTCCTATCGTTTTTCTGGGAAAACGTTTCTTTTCAGAGTCCAAATAAAAAAAACCGGTCAAGAGCGAGTCGGCCTCGCGCACCGAGGCAAGGGTTCCGTATTATTTTAAATTTTCATCGGCGAAGCCGACATTCGTCAGAGAATTTTAACATTGCACACTGTGGTGCAGAATATTGAAGTTTTAGGCCAGCGACATCTCTTGACCAATAGTGGAACTAATGTGATTTTGTAGAAGATTTCTGAAAAAGTGTGCTATTTAGAAACATCGTTTTATTTTTCCTGTAATCTTTACATAAACTTCTATCACATAGATTAATTTCAGATTTTCTCTATGCAAACTTCGGAGATAAGGACGGGAACGGTATTTTTTTTTAAATTTCGCGTCACAAGTCGAAAACTATGCGGCCCACAGAAAAAAAAATGTTTGAGAATGTGCAAATAGCGTTCTTTCATATGATACCCCACATGCCCTAGTAGCCCCACTTCGAATTTTTAAGACCCCCGTTAAGTCCCTGTTGCAAAAAAAAAAAAAATTAAACATTTTTATTTCTTGTCATCTAAAACTGTTCCAAATTTCAAGTTGATAGCATTAGTAGTTCTTGAGATATCCAGCTGTGACAGACAGACGGACAGACAGACTGAGTCGCACCATAAGGGTTCCTTTTTACCATTTTGGTACGGAACCCTAAAAATGATTATGAATGTCATTAAATGTGATAGTGACTCTGTTTGTCTGATACCTTATGCCTTAACGGCTGAACGGATTTCGATGAAATTTTGCACACAGGTAGACCATGACCTGGTTTAGGACATAGGATACTTTTAATCCTGGTATTACGTTTCCATCATATAATTTCCGACCTCCACCCGGGCGTAGCCGCGGGCAAGAGCTAGTAGGTACTCAACATATTCATCGATCTTCGATACCAGTAAGAAATCGACCATTGGTGGATCCTGTATTCTCCTCAAGCGGCGGTAATGCTACCAAGGCTTTCCACCAGCGAGTAAAACAGTTGTTACCCAGGTACATAAGTAATTACAACATTTACGATACTAATTAATTGGTCTTTGCATCCGGGTTAGTTAATTAAATCAAAGAAAAACAATAGAAGTTTTAAATGTAGGCAAAGTGCCAGAATCGTTGTTACTGGACTGATTTCTATAGGTACTTACTATAATATGTACAGACCTGCCTTTTTTTTTTTGGGTGGGAAATTATCAAATAACTTCTCCCGCTCTGGGTGGAGCGGGAGGGCGTGTCAGACTTTTACTGACTAAAACCCACCCGTGTTCCTTCGGTTGCCCTGTTGCCGGGGGCCACGATTTCCCTATCGGTTTTCTTCGAACCCCCGGCAGGCATTGGCCCTAGCGGACCCCGTCAATTCTGCTGACATCTCTTTGAGGCGCGCGTGGAACACAACGCGCCGTCGACCCGGGCTTGGTCCTTATCGGGCGGCGAGCTACCCATTGCTCACCGTCCGCAAGCCCGCGCCTACGGTGTCCGGAAATCGGCTCGCGATTCCCGCCCCGGGCGTCTCCTTCTATTGCGGCGGTTAGGGGCGTGAGGGCGCGAAATTTGCCTCTCCCTCACGCGTTCCGCCTCCTCTTTCGCGAGCATTACCGCTTCGCAGAAGGAGGTGACGGCCTGCCGTTTCCTCTCGCTCCGTACCATGGCCTGAACCAGGGCCGGACGCGAGAGATCACCGCCGCCGATCGCCTCTACGAGGACACGGCGTTGCTCCGCCCAAGCCGGGCAGACCTCCACCGTATGCTCCACCGTGTCCTCAGGGCGATCCACACAATGGTGACACCCGGGTGTTTCCTCCCGCCTTATCATGTACAGGAACCTCCCGAAACAGCCGTGTCCGGTGAGGACCTGCGTCAGGCGGAAGGTGAGGACGCCGTGGCGTCTCTCCAGCCACTCCTCAAAGAGGGGTCTTATCGCCGCAATTGTGGCGTGGAGATCGATATCTGCCACTGTCAGCTCTTGGACTTTCTAATATGTAATTTTAAAGTCCTCTAACTAAACTACTCTTCCACTGAGGCCCGATGTGATTTTTTTTTTAGGTAAGCCAATTAATTTTTTACTGATGACTGGGGAAATGACAATATCTTTCTGTTTGGCTTCGAATGGGGAGTCCGTGTCTACACATTAAGACAGTGGTCAGGGACAGGGCTGTTCTACACATGTCATACATTAAACACCTATTGTGAGGCCCAGTGGTAACGGCCGCGACTTACGAGTTGTAGGTCACAAATTCGAAACCTTTTTTTGTTTTTTTTTTGGGTTGGAATTATCAAAATAACTTTTCCCGCTCTGGGTGGGGCGTGTAACCCGCTTGTGTTCCTTCAATTGCCTATATTGCCGGGGGCCACGGTAACCCTTTCGGACAAAACTGTAACCCCGGCAGGTAGATTCGAACCCTGGCAGCTGTTTCACTGTGTGTAAATTATTTCACTACCACTGCTCTCAAAACGGTGAAGGAAAACATCGTGAGGAAACCGGCATGTCCTAGAACCAAACAATCGAAGACAGGTGACATCTACCAACCCGCACTGCACCCGCGTGGTGAATTTTACGGCCCACTCCCTTTCACAGAGAGGAGACCTGTGTCCCAGCAGTGGGAACATTATAGGCTATTTTGTGTATAATACTAAGTGTATTACAAGACCCAACGGGGGATTAATCGTGGTAGGTATTCAAGCCATTATAAGTCAAGAAAGTATACAACTAACGAAAACTTGATCTGTCTGAGAGGGACCATGTTTTCGTCGTAATATTCCGCTAATATCTTATTGGGACTTTGTTCTTTGGTCCGAAGATGATTACATCCAACTCTTGCTATCACATAATCTATGTTTATACCTGCTTCCAATCTCCTATGAGCATCAACATCTAGCGACAGGGAGTCTGTATCTCGCTGGCACGAATCCAAGAAGCGTTCAGTACGACCAGCCACTGTTGCTATCTGCCGGTGCGTTGAGTCGTTGACTCATTGGAACAGTTGCTTTAATGAAGGTCGTACTGTTTAATGCTGCTTTTGCTTGTTCGTTACTATCGGCCTGTTTAAGGGTTGGCAGTACCTACCACGCTTGAATTGCTTTTTTTTTTATTTTACCTCTAGCTTATGCTTTCGTTATTTAAATGTTTTTATGAAGAGGGCCATGTCTGCCTTCCGAGTTATTAAGTCTTTTGCTTGAATTTGCCATTAAAATGAAACAAAAAGAGTTTGTGAGGATCGTAGCAGTTGGCGTTCTGTAGTTTCTACAAGTAAGTATGTAAAATAATGCAAAAAAAAAACATCCTTGACACGTTCATTGCCGGGAGCCCACCTGGAGGGTTCACTCAAGTCACATATGGCATACCGGGAGCCCTCGCGGAGGGCTCATTTTAAATGTAGGTTTTTCTGAGCGAATTCGGGATTTTAAACTGTGAAAATAAAACCAGTTGTATATTTTAACAAAATTGCAAACCTAATGCCGGTGACACTCCCCGAGGGTTAACTTTAGCGCAAACGAAATGCCGGTGACCCTCCTGGAGTCCAGTTGCAATATGTATGGCGGTATGCCGTATGAGCTCTACGAAAATATCATGGCCCGTGGTGATCTTTCTTTACCTTCGTTTATAGTTACAAGATTGGCACTACAAGAAAGCCTACCTATTAAAATACCATCAATTCTTTCATGAGGCAGCCCTGAATTCATGCCATGACTTATTGTTTGTATAGTACTATCGTGGGGTCCCACTCCTGACCTTGCCGAAATGATAATGAATTAAAAAGCACAACGAAACATTGTACCAAGCAACTAATTGATAACACTAATTAATGTTTTACATTAATTATATCTGTCTTCTGAGTTATCATTACCGACTTGTTTTACTTTCTTTGTTTGATAAAAAACACAACGTAGTGTACTTTAACTTCATTTTCATACCAGACTGCTTCGTTGACCTAGTGGATAGACTATCACCAGCACGCGTTGCATGACAACCATAGAAACGGGTTTTGTCGACGGAAGAATAGACAAAATGACAGATAAACAATCGCAATCTGTCATTTTGTCTATTCTTCGGTCGACAAAACCCAGTCATGCTAAGCGTGCTGCAGTATATTGTCTCTCCTTTCTCCCTTAATCCAAAGGTTGTCTTTAAAGGTCAGCCCCGGATCTAAGGGGGGGCAAACCGGTGCTCGTGCCAGGGTGCCAACTTCAGAGGGCGACAAATTCAAGCGTAGCAGACAAGTGCACCACCCAGCACACAGCAACTTTTTTAATTGGTGGCGCCACTGCCAGTGTAAACAATAGCTCCGTATTATAAATAAATTAAATTGGTAATTTCGTCTAAAAGTGGCTGAAATTGTGTATAACGTGTGTGTAAACATATAGTAGTTACTATAAAACGTTTGTGAAAATATCTGTGCATAATAGCGCTGGAAACGAACTACTCGAACATTTTGATAACGTTTCATAACAATAACTAATAAACTTCCAATATTTCTCGGATAATAAGTCCCAAACTCATTCTACAACTGAATAAAGTGCATGGTGTCATTAAAGATCCACGTTTTTATGTGAAAACTAGTGAAAAATATAATATTATTTGAATCCTAGAAAGGTAACTGTTTGTTTTGAAATTTTGAATTTTGGCGTCATAAAACATAAACCTCTGTTCCACGAAACCAATCTGTCAAAAAATATTGAAACAGTGCCGTCTGGTGACGAGAAGAGATACTACACTGACAACCTACTTTTGACACCCAACGAACCTCTGTTCCACGATTAAGATTAAAATAAGTTTATTTTTTATTTTTATTAATAATATGATTCCGTAAATTAACATAAACATGGCGTCTAAGATGATAACAAGATCCACTAACGGTTGCCGCAAGATGTCAGGACTAGTACCTTGCTATAAATGTAAAAACTACGTCGACATAAAAACGACTGCATTGTGTTCAGTATGCAATAATAGATACGAGTTACATTGCGATGGATATCCAGAACACACATACCGGCTAAAGGACCAAGAAGCAAAAAATAAATGGAGATGCAAGAGGTGTATAAGAAATAAAAAAGATATTACTAGCGATGTATCACATCACGGAACTGAAAACACAACATTGCAAAAAAAACAGATTTCTCCTATTTTACCAGGTCCCCTTTACACAAAGAAAATTTTATGCAAAAAAACACCCACACCCCATACGACTACCTCTCAGAGCATGGATTCTCATATACTTACCGTTTGCGAGACATCGGATGAATCATTCTTCACACCTAATAAACTGTCTAAGAGTGTCGACAGTACAATATCTGATTTAGTAGCAGTTTCAACGATGAAAGATACTATATCTCAGTTGAGTGAAGAACTGAATAGTACACAGAAGGAGTTAGAAAAAACAAAACTGGAAAATAATGAACTTCACCTACAGGTAAACAAACTTAGTTTAGAAATTAAAACACTAAAATTGCAGTCTCATTATTCTGCGGTAGAAAATAATACTGAGAACAATTCAAAGAAGCAGAGTTTCTCCCTACAACTTCATAGCGCATTCTCTTCACCATCTTCGCTGCCACTCATGTCAAACGCCAATTCTACGAATAACACACAACTGGCATGCCTGCAAGTAGAAATCATAGATCTCCAGCAGAAATTAAAGACCGCTGAACAGGAAATTACAGCCCTTACAAAACAAATAGAGACTTTGACACAGTACATACACAGTGAAAACACAAGATCAGGAACCTCTACGCAAACAAATATTACCAGCCAGCAGCAAAACCACGAAACTGGAAGAAGAATACTTATCTTCGGCACTCAACAATGCGTTGGACTGGCTTCTGCCATTTTACACTCAAGAAAGGATACACAATATGAAAAATACGATGTGATGTCAGAAACGAAGCCTCATGCACTAGGCAGCCAAATAGTTAAAAACTGCCGGGATATTCAGCTAAGTACTAACGACAAACTCGTAATATGTTTAGGTGAAAACGATCACAACATAAAACTTGTTGTATCGCAATTACAAACTATCTTAGAAAAATTCAGTAAAAATAAGATAATTGTACTAAATGTTATCAAAAATCCTTATTTGAATGTCAATAAACTAAATTACCGTATGAAGAATTTATGTGCAATGTATAGTAAATGTCAATTTGTGTACTGTAAATACTACAAAGTTTCCGATATTTGTAAATCGATTAATTATGTTATTGACTGTAGCGATTACGACGAAAAATACTTAAATCCGAGCGAACTTAAGAAACGAATAGCGAGTAATAAACCAAGTCAAAAGTTAAATGAAAACATAATTATATCTGAAAAAGAGATCATTCCGTACAATTTTAATCAGACTGGTACAATTCAATTAAATATTCAACCTTCGAAAAACTTAATCGAGAACGTAAGAAAACTTAAGAAAGGGACAATACCTTACTATTTCCCTGTTATTAATAAAAACGATACGTTTTTTCGTGCCTAATAAAAATATTACCCCATATAATTTTAGAATCCTGCACCAAAATATTGCTAGCATTTTGTCAAAACGCGAATTACTGGAATTAACTATACAAGAGTTGCAAGAATCACAAATGAATCCAGACGTAATATGTCTTTCTGAAACATTTGTTAAAAAAGGCTACGAGAGCTATGTAAAAATATTTGATTATGAGTTGGCTTCCAGTTTCTGTAGGGAAAAACAAAGAGGAGGTACTTGTATTTTAGTTAAAAAAGGTTTAGTTTACAAAGAACTAACGTTAATAAAAACATTTGCCACACAGAATTCATTTGAAGTCAGTGGCATAGAACTCAAGTCTAGTAAATTAATTATTATTTGTCTCTATCGTACACCTACATCAGATCCTACCCAATTTTTAACTAAACTCAATAACCTTTTACATCATTTAAACAAGAAATATAAGCCAAACACACATGTAGTTTTAGCTGGTGATTTTAATATTAACACATTAAAAAAAGGCAAGATCACAAGTGAGTTACAAGACCTATCCTACAATTATAATATGAAAATTCACATCAATGAACCCACACGTAAATCAACCTGTATAGACCACATCTTAAGTAACATTCCTAAAGCGACTGCTTCAGTACTCCCGCTTCATCTTTCCGATCATGATACAGCACAAATGTTGAGCTTTCCTATAAAAGATAAAACAGCAACTAGCACATTTTCAATTTATAAGAGAGATTATAACTTTGATAATATTAGAAAGTTTAGGCAATGCTTACAAAGTCTGACATGGTCAGAAATATACGCCGAAAGTGATATAAACCAAGCATTTAGTTCCTTTCATGAATTGATACGCCTGTTCTACAATCTTTGTTTCCCTAAAATAAAGGTAAAAATAAGCATCGCAAATAAAAAGAAACAAAATTGGATTAGCAAAGGATTGAAACAAAGTTGCAAAACAAAGCGGACTCTACGCTTCAATTATTATGCAAATAAAGATGCGGCTAATAAAACGAAATATATTACATATTCAAAGTTATTACAAAAATGTATCTTCTCCTCAAAAAAGAACACAAATATCAAGTTTATAAATAAGAATGAAAATAAATGCAAGGCTACGTGGAGAGTAATTAAAGATGAAATTGGTAATACTAATTTTAAAGACAATATAGAGAACATCCAAATTGGGAACACAGTCATAACAAATCCAGTAGAAATTGCATCAGCTTTTAATAACCACTACATTAATATGACACATAATTGTACTAGTACGCAAACAAAAGGTAATTCCAATGAATATTCAACAGTCCACTCAATGTTCCTCAAACCTGTATCCGAAAGCGACGTTCGAACGGAGATATTATCATTAAATAACACAAATTCTGAAGGTTATGATGAAATTAACACGAAAATTATAAAAGCATGTGCAAATGAAGTAGTTGTAATCTTGACATATCTAATAAATTTATCGTTCTCACTTGGCACTTTTCCCGAAGCATTGAAACTATCGATAGTAAAGCCGCTTTTTAAAAAGGGAGAAAAATCCGACGTCAATAATTATCGTCCAATAACGTTAATACCCATTCTATCGAAGATATTTGAAAAGTGCATGTATAAAAGATTGATTGACTTCTGCAATAAATTCGGTATTATTAACCACGAACAGTATGGTTTTCAAAAACAAAAATCCACTACTTTAGCTATCTTCTCTCTTATTAATACAATTTTAACGAATGTTAACAAAAACCATCTTACTACCGGATTATTTTTTGACTTATCAAAAGCCTTTGACCTAGTGTCTCATGATTTATTATTACAGAAGTTAGAAAAAGTCGGGATTAGAGGACCTGCACTTCAATGGATATCATCATACCTGAACAACAGACAACAGCGGGTAACCATTACAAAAATAGATAAAAATAAAGACATGGTACCACACTCGTCCGAATATAAATGTAACAAATCTGGCGTCCCCCAAGGAAGTGTCTTGGGGCCAATCCTATTTCTACTTTATATAAATTCCATTACTGATATAACAAATCATAAATTTGTATTGTTTGCCGATGATATTTCTATTATTGTTACATCCGATAGAAAGAATAACACGGTTAGTGATCACGAGACTGAGATAAACAACACAATTGAAAAACTAATTGAATGGCTTAACATAAATAATTTATCAATAAACCTAAACAAGTCCGTCTGCATACAGTTTAATAAATCAAATAACCCTAAATACAATATAAAACTAAATATACCTAAAATTGACGTAGTAACACAAACAAAATTTCTAGGCGTATTTATAGACCAAGATATCAATTGGAAAACTCATATTGATAGTGTATCTAAAAGAATAAATAAGTTTGTATATGCACTCAAACAGGTTAGAAGCATTACTAACATTAAAACGGCAATAACATCATATCACGCATATGTCGAGTCGTTGTTGCGATACGGTTTGATAATGTGGGGTAACAGCACCGATCGTGATAGAGCATTCGTTGCTCAAAAAAGTGCATTAGGGCGATTTACGGGCTCCAACCAGACGAATCATGTAGACCTATATTCAAAAAACTTGGTTTGTTACCGCTACCATCTCTTTATATTTATGAGATTTGTATGTTTGTAAGGAAGAATCAGGATTTATTTCTTAAAGCAAATGATGTTAATGTCCGAAACCGACGAGACCCCAACAGGCTCGTACTAAGCGAGTTTCCAAGACTAACTAAATATAATAAAAGCTGCCTTGCAATGTGTGTACGTTTATATAATAAGTTACCAAATGATCTCAAAAATTTAAACACTAGATTATTTAAAAATAAAGTTTACGAATGGTTATGTGTTAATAGTTTCTATAGTGTTAAAGATTTCACTGACAGACAATGTTAATGAACAAGTCAAACCTACTGAAAAATTTGCATGCTTATTATTATATTGGCAAAACATGTTTTGTTCTAAATTGTTCTTTTACCATCTTTTTATACCGTGTTTTATGCAAATAAATATATTCTATTCTATTCTATTCTATTCTAATAAATGAGACGCGCAGCACATTTATTAAAGTGAAACTTTTATTACATCGTCTCAAACTTTTTCGTCTATGTGTTGCATGTCGCGTGACGGTCGGCCGCGGAGTAGGGATAAAGTGAAAGGCGCTCGTCGGAGCAGCCAAGGCCAATATGGCGGCGCCTATAGTTCGCTTAAAAGTTTCACTTTTACCGTGGTTTCATAAAACCACACAATCCTTTTTAATCTTTCTTTTTGAAGTGAAAACTTCTTTAGCATCGTTGTGATTTGAAAATCGATGAAACGAAAAAGCGACAGACACATAAATAACGTTGAAGAAAATGAGATAGGAAGCATTATACCGTGTTTCTTATGTTCATGGTTCTCTGAAGCTGAAGAGTTTGTTTGTTTGCTTGAACGCGCAAATCTCAGGAACCACTGGTCCGATTTAAAAAATTATTTCAGTGTTAGATAGCCCATTTATTGAGGAAGGCTATAGGCTATATATCATTACGCTAAGACCAATAGGAGCGGAGCACCAATGAAGAATGTTTCAAAATCGAGGGGTTTTATTTTTCCTTTTGAGAGCTTCCGCTGCGTGCGCTGCGTAAACGGTTAAAGTTTCGCAAAAATCATGTATGACAGAATTGTTCCCCTTTAAAAGTTCAAAAAAAAGTCCGCGACAGCATTTATCTATCTTTTAAGGATGGCTCACTATAACCTTTTTTATGCTTACCAAATTTATTCTAAAATAATGCATTATTTGCGAAGGTGTTTTTAAACATGATATTAATCCTTATCCAAATAAATACATTATTCATCACAAGTATTTAATTTAAAACAAAATTGCCCTCAACATCATTTGATTTAAATGAGATATCACAGTTTTAAAATAACATTGTAGCAAAATAATGATCAAGTACTGCGCGCGCATTTATGATGTGCATAAGGGGGAAGGGCGTGATATAAGATTACTAGCTTCTGCCCGCGACTTCGTCTGCATGGAATTTTACATTCGTCTCATTATCTTGAAGCCAAAATTTTTGAAGGTTTCACTTCTACCACGTGTGAATTGCACACATGTTTGTTTTTTTCTTTTTTACAACAGTTTTGGCGCCCCTGTTGAATTGGCGCATTATCGATTGATACAATTTGATTAATATGCTGCTGCCAAAATTTTAATTTTGAGAAAATTTTAATTTCGCGGGGGCTAACTTAGCGCATCCCCATCAAAGATTGGCGGGGGGCGGCAGACGGCAGTTTTTGCCCCGCCTAATAAAAATCTAGGTCCGGGGCTGGTAATGATACAAGTTCGTAGTCAACTGCAGGCAGCAGCAACAGGTGACGTGTCGCCGCGTCGCTACTAGTTTCTATGTATTTCTTTAAAAACCTTCCGTATAGCTAGCGACACTACTGTTGTCTATATATTTCTTTGAAATACCGTGTCGCTGCTACTAGAAACCGCTAATCACAGCAGCAGGCGACGGACTTGTACCTTCAAAGATCGCTTTTATATTTAAATCTATTGTTTTATTTTATTTTATTGTTCTCTTCTATTATACACGTGTTCCTGTGACAAACTTATTTTTCTTTCTTTTCGCTATAAGACCGCCTAGGTATATTCGATATACATCGATGCATCGAAAACATCGATGTTTACAATGCGATACATCGGATCGATCCAATCTTTTGAAATTATTTCGATATACTCGATGTATCGATGTTTTTTCAGTTTTAAGTAGAGAAACATCGAATCGATTATAACCAATTCATTTCATAAAAACTCAAGTTTGACCACAACAATTTTAGGAATTTGACCACTGAAGGTGGTGTTTTTTTTTTTAATCCACCACTTAATGATCTCGAGCTAATGAACAAGTGGCAACTTTCAAATAATGGTAACTTTATTATTGGCCTAGATATCCCTAGCTAAACTAATTTTTTGTCGGATGTCTGCTACTTTCAGGGTCATTAAAGTTTTAGCTAAAATCTTTTTTCCTATTTGTTTATTTAAAAAATAAAAGTTTATTATTCAATAGTGGACTCAAGATTCAGCTTCCTAAACTTCATACAATTGCATACAAATACTTAACCATGGTAGGAACTTCAGTCCCATCTGAAAGATTGTTTTCTAAAGCAGCACAAATCGTCAATCAACAACGAAATAGACTGAAAGGCAAACGTTTAAATAAACTGTTATTTTTGCAAAAACTCTCAAAAGAACACTGGCAATAGGATATGAGTATGACAGACTTTGCAAAATTATTGCGGATGAGTTTTTTTTTCGTTCTTACTTCAATTACAATAAAGATTTTTCTCATACATGGCTTTTACTTTTTTTAATAAAACAATGTTTGAATTAGTGATGGTTTGCATGAAAAGTTGTGTTGAAGTAGTATATCTGGTCTGTGTCTTGTGAATTCTATTTCTTAGTATTTGTTGTTTGTAGCGGCAACAGAAATACATAATCTGTGAAATTTCAAATGCCTAAATATCACGGTTCATGAGATAAAGCCTGGTGACAAACGGACAGCGAAGTCTTAGTAATAGGGTTCCGTTTTTACCCTTTGGGTTTGGGTACGAAACCCTAAAAAAGTACTCGATGCGTACAAAACATCGATGTTTTCACTCGATACATCGAAAGACATCGATGTACAGTTCTGATTTATCGAATCGAAAAAAACATCGATGTTTTTTCAAAGTGGACACCCCTAAGACCGCCCAATGTCACCCTATGTAAAATGTCTACATTTGTATCTGTAATATTTACAGTGTTTACAGGGTGGCAGGGACATCGACGCGAAAAGTGTTACCATGGATTCAGTACATGATTCTGAACCCCCAGCGTAGAAATTTTTCGTCGGGTTATTTAAAAAAAATCTGCTGTCCCATACATTTTGACCGCGTAGACATTGCACTTTTCTATGAAACAGCAGATTTTTTTTTAAATAAACGACAAAAATTTGAACGCAGGGGTGTTCAGAATCATGTACTGAATCCATGGTAACAGTTTTCGCGTCGATGTCCTTGCATCTGTAATATCTATGCTGTACATACAGTACATAATAAAGAGTATTCTAGGTATTCTAGGTAGATTCTAGGTATATATCTATCTATTGGTCGCGATTGCTGAGCTTAGAACACTAGGTTCGATTCCCATGTCGGGTGGTGTTATTTCTTTTCCCTGTCAGAAGTTCATAGTATCAACATTGGAGTCTAGATAATTATGTGCTTGTTCATCATCATCTGCGAAGCCTTTTCCTGTGTTGGGGTCGGCTTCCAGTCTAACCGGATGCAGCTAAATACCAGTATTTTACATGGAGCGTTGGTACCTTAGTAGTTTTCGAGAAACTCGACTTTGAACGTGGTCCGGTGGTAGTCACGCTCCCTTCAGCAGGATCACCATGAGCGCCGAAAAAGGGGGCATGCTGCAGCTATTCTAAGTATACAAATAATTAGTACCCTTTAATGTGATTCATTGCGTAAAAAAACAGAACTGAAACATTTTTATTTACCGAGAAATCAACGATGATAACTTTCGCGCGCTCGTTCAGCAAGACCACGACTTTGAATGTTGATTCCAAGTTTGACGAGCTTGTCGCTTTCCTCAAACCTATATAGAAAATTAGTACCCTGCAAAATAAAATTAGTGCCCAAAATTCAAAATTGGTTCTTCAGTAGTTTACGAGATATACCATGCCATTGGGTGGGGTGGCCGTAGTCACGGTGTAAAATTTTCATTTCAAGATTTCCCTATTAAAACCTCTGTGATTTCTTCCCAAATTTTTACAAAAATTAGTGCTCCTAAAGAAGTTATAGCGACCAAAAATTCAGATTCCTAAGTGTTGTATTTTCAGAGAAATTAGCTTTCATTACTTTTCCGTACTAAATCTCCGCGTATAACCCGACCAAATTAAGTTGTCAATGATATCGAGCAGTCTATCTATTCTGTAAAAATCTCACCGTGAAAACTTAAATGAAGTGAGCTTGAAGTGAGCTGCACTGACTGGATAGGTCCACTCAAATCTGTTTGGTTCTTGAAGACCATTTCAGACACTAATCTACATGGTCCTCATATGGCCTGACCAAGATTATGTCTGGACTTTAAAAGAGACTGCAACCTCTGAGTTTGTTTCGGCCTTTCTTCTCAGAGTAGTCAGATAGGAAACGCCGAACTCATCTAGCTTATTTTTTTTATATGACGTGTTATAGGATATCTATTTACTGAATAAACAATTTAATTTCATTTCAATAAAATTACGTTAGCCACCCGAAGCGGCAGCAAAATCAAAAGTCATTTATTCAAACTAGGCTGCGAAACAGCACTTTTTAAACTTCATAATTACATAAGACTGTCAACCAAAACGCTCACCCTTCTCCACTTTCTAGTGCGAAGCTGGCTGGGAAGAAGTGACGCAGACAACTCCCCAGCAGCACAGCTGTCTGTTCTGTTAGAAGTAGATTGTGCATAAACCCTACAGAGACAAGAATTGATTGAAGAAAATTGTCTGATCGTAATTAATGGATTAATGGCTACAGAACACAATTAATTAAAGAGTTTATTTCAGACCATGTGTCCATTTTGTTAGTAACAATGTTCTTACGGACTAGTGTTAGTAATACTTAAAACTACCGACAACAAAATATTTAAAAAGATTTAAAAAGATAGTTAACTCAATCACTACTGCGCCACTCCATGACAAATGGCGCAGCAATGATTGATGTAACCACAGTCCAGCCGACTAGCGATCATGCTAAGGATGCTGTTGGAGCTGCCACGTACTCTACGCACCAGGGATGCACACCTTTTACGCATTGTAGCGTAAAAGCAGTCTACGCGATGTTCAGCAAACATCCCTGATGCACTACAGAATCGCCGCAGCCCCATCAGCACCCTGAACGCATTATTAAATTGGACTCGGAGGGCACTGTAAGACTTTTGAGTATAGTCGGCCCACAGGCTGCACGTGTAGAATGATGTACAATAAGACCTAAAAAGTGTAATGTTCAATGACCGCTGATTGAACACTACAACGAACAATGCTCCAAGGTACAGTCAACGTAAAAAAACAAAAAACGCGACTGCAAAAACTCATAACTGAAGACAAACCAATAACCTGAAATTTTGGTGAAACAAAAGTTTCACCAAAATTTCAGGTTATTGGTTTGTCCCCGCCTACAATACCAAAATCCTATAGATTATAATGCTTGTTTTTCTCTTTTCAGTTATGAGTTTTTGCAGTCGCGTTTTTTGTTTTTTTAAATAATTTGTTTTATTTCAAACTTTTTAGTTTTATTAATATATAAATATGTATATATATTTGAAATTGACTCATTACTAACTTTTATTTGATACCAATAATGTTGTTTTTTTTTTTAAACCTGCCCCTCCCTTGTATTTGCAGATGCAATACATAAATATTATATAGCCTATGTCACTCCCACTATTAAGACGAACCTAACGACACCTATATGTTAAAATCCATCAAGCCGTTTAGGCTACAAAGCGTGACAAAGAAATAGACATACATACATACATACTCTCGAAAAACATTACCCTCCTTCTGGGGCAGTCGGGTAAAAAGAAGACGCGCATTTTACAAATTTACACAAAGTTTTATGCACCTATGTATCTTCTCATTTCAGTGCTAAAAGTCAGACATGACTCCTGCAGTAGGTAGGTTATAATATTTAAGTTTACCTAGTTTGTTTTTTCGTTCGGTTACATTATTAAAATTAGTATAATCAGCCTATAATGTTCCCACTGCTGGGACACAGGCCTTCTCTCTGTGAAAGGGGTGAGCCGTAATGAATCCAGCACACGGGCCCAGTGCGGGTTGGTAGATGTCACATGTCTTTGAATGTTTGGTTCTAGAGCATGCGGGTTTCCTCACGATGTTTTCCTTCACCGTTTTGAGAGCAGTGGTGATGAAATTATTTACAGTAAGTAAAGCACCCGTCTGGGTTCGAACCTACGACCTTACAATTCGTAGGTAGTAGCGGCTGTTACCACTCGGCCACCACTACTCAAATTAGCTGGTGGTTGCTAATCTAATAGCAGATATATATTTGATAACGATTACAATCAAATAAAATTGTCATGGCATTAATTAATTAACGATTATTAGAAAGTAACCCAGGTACATAAGTAATTACAACATTTACGATACTAATTAATTGGTCTTTGCATCCGGGTTAGTTAATTAAATCCAAGAAAAACAATAGAAGTTTTAAATGTAGGCAAAGTGCCAGAATCGTTGTTACTGGACTGATTTCTATAGGTACTTACTATAATATGTACAGACCTGCCTTTTTTTTGGGTGGAAAATTATCAAATAACTTCTCCCGCTCTGGGTGGAGCGGGAGGGCGTGTCAGACTTTTACTGACTAAAACCCACCCGTGTTCCTTCGGTTGACATGTTGCCGGGGGCCACGATTTCCCTATCGGTTTTCTTCGAACCCCCGGCAGGCATTGGCCCTAGCGGACCCCGTCAATTCTGCTGACATCTCTTTGAGGCGCGCGTGGAACACAACGCGCCGTTGACCCGGGCCTGGTCCTTATCGGATGGCGAGTTACCCATTGCTCACCGTCCGCAAGCCCGCGCCTACGGTGGCCGGAAATCGGCTCGCGATTCCCGCCCCGGGCGTCTCCTCCTGCGGCGGTTAGGGGCGTGAGGGCGCGAAATTTGACTCTCCCTCACGCGTTCCGCCTCCTCCTTCGCGAGATGTACAGAGCTGCCTTGGAATTTTTTTTTCCATTGTACTTGTACCTACAGTCGGCAACATAAATTCCTAGATTTAGGCTCTACCCCGAGTCAGTGGCAGATTTGCAATCTTGGGCGCCCTAGGCCCCAGGCCATATAGTAAGTATCAGCCGACCCTTTCTCAGCACCCATCATATAGACTACACAATGAATTTACTTCATTGCCAACTTTTATCGAAATCGGTTCAGAAATTTAGTTAACTATAATAAGCTGCTGGTTTATATTATTTTCCGAGGTTTCAGGGTTTAATGATTTTAAGTTATTATTGTTATACGATGCGGTGCAGTGCGGCCCGCCCCATAATGTGCGCGGACGTGTAGAATATATAGATACTTTGAGTTATTTCTAGTTATCATCAGTGATTTTTTTTGTCACGATTGGCCGCCCCTAATATCTGGCCGCCCTAGGCCCGGGCCTAGGACTGGGCCTTAGGGCAAATCCGCCACTGCCCCGAGCAAAACCTTGCGATTTTCTTCGTTATTCAAAGGCTATTAACTCATTAATTAAGAGAAATAAACTACATCTAAAAACATATTATTTTTCGATATCCTATCATCACATTGCACGTTCTTATTTGTTTTTATGTGTTATAAATACATTTAAAATCTCCTTGTAAAAAATGCCTAAAGTTATTGATAACATGCATTTTTTGCTATGTGACGTTACTAATGGATTATAGATTTATTTTAGTATTTCAAAAGATTGTTTTTCTTTTTTATTAAAATAATTCCAAAAAAATTGTGAATTCGGCGTGTGCAGGGAGCGGGATAGAGCGGCGGGACATCACAGGACTGAATCGCTCGCTAGGAGATAATACTGTAGGTAAAGCATGAAAAACCTTACTATTTAATCCTTATATCCTTACATATTATAAAACAAAGTCCCCCGCCGCATCTGTCTGACTGAACGCGATAAACTCAAAAACTACCGAACGGATTTTCAAACGGTTTTCACCAATGGACGGAGTGATTCATGCGGAAGGTTTTAGTTTATAATTCAATAGGCTCGCTCCTAACATCTATATCTATAAAAATGAATCCCTATTTCCCTTGGTCACGGCATCACGCTAAAACGGCTGAACGGATGTGGATGAAATTTGGCATATGGGTAGACCTGGAGAAGGATATAGGATACGTTTTATTCCGATATTCCCACGGGATCGAGACTTATGCGGGTAAAACCGCGGGGCGCAGCTAGTCTATAATATAAATTAATCCCTATTTCCCTTGGTCACGGCATCACACGTGAACGGCTGGACCGATTTCGCTAATTCTTTTTTTTTGTATTTGTTATTGTCTGGAGAAGGTAATTATGAAAAAAAAATAAGAAAGTTGCGCGGAAAATTTGAAAATTTAAGAAAACTTATCGACCATAATAACTTTTCTAATGTAACCTTAGCGCTTTTGACATAACTGTCAGTCGTTTGACAGTTGGCGCCATTGACAGAATGTGCGCTGCAAACATTGTTATGGCAGGACAGCGTCTGTCGGGTCAGCTAAGTAGTAACTGATGAATTGTGGGTGTACTTATTATGTATAGGTAAGTAGGTACGTACACCTCTCCCTAAACCTTCGGAGATTACAGGCGTACTAATGTTATTATGTATTTCCCTATGATCTCAATAATTGTCCCAAAAAAAAAAATGCATGTTTTGTTTCAGCAACTGCTGAAAAAGAAAACATAAAAACTGTAAGAAGATGCATGGTTTGGGTATTTTCTTTTGCCCATGTCAAACTTTTAAAGTCAACGCAGAAAAATGGCGTACAAACCATAGACACTAGCCTCTATATCCATAGATTACCGTCGTGATGACTAAACTTATTCTCTGTTACAATCGCTGTGCCTATTCGTGTACATCTGGTCGTGGATGTTCAGTGGTCCGAAATAGCCGCCTTATATTTAAACATCGGTCTATTATTGTGCCCCTGCCGATCTAATTGCAAGCCGTAGTAACGGATTTACAATATTTAGTAACTGTTAAAGGTGAAAAGGAAAATGATGAATGTTTCGGAATTTTCTAATGTACTATGGATTTATTATTACAGCAGTAGTAGGAATTTCTTTACGAAAGATTAATTTTTGAAAAAAGAAATCCTTCGACAGCTTGAACCGTAGCATAATCAACATTTTTATTTGATGTTGACTGTATTTACAAAGAAAAAAAAAGTTTGTATAATTTTGTTTACCAAATATTATTATTTATGAACATTCATCTATACTCCGTTTGAAATAAGATTAGACATTTAACTAAACCTTTTTTACAGTCCGTTCAACCGATTTTGACTTCTATTGCGATGGCGGCATGACAAATGACAGCTGCAGTACACAGTTGGTATGTAACCACTTTTTTTGCTTTTAATGCCATCCTTATGCCTACGGTATAGAAGTCAAAATCGGTTGAACGGACTGTAAAAAAGGTTTGTTTAAATGTCTAATCTTATTTCAAACGGTGTATAGTAACTGTTAAAGGTGAAAAGGAAAATGATGAATGTTTCGGAATTTTCTAACGTACTATGGATTTATTATTACAGCAGTAGTAGGAATTTCTTTACGAAAGATTAATTTTTGAAAAAAGAAACTTGTCCTTCGACAGCTTGAACCGTAGCATAATCAACATTTTTATTTGATATTTACAAAGAAATCTAATTGATAAAGTTTATATAATTTTGTTTACCAAATATTATTATTTATGAACATTCATCTATATAGGTATATTGATTTTAAAATTGTAATGTAACTCTCTGAGGGAAATGTACAATTTACGCATTAATAATATTTTAATAAAGATAATGTTTGATTAATTTACGTGTTTCATTTTATTTCAGAATATTTTACCCAAATCACTTCTGTGCGCCAGTGTACTTTACTACTACGTATTGCTGGAGTTGTGGATTCGTCCACAAATAAATTGAATTCGTGCGAATCGCCTCAAGAAAAACTAATATTAATTAAAATGGTCGATTCGCCCGGATTCGGGCAAGTAAGTTCTTGCGAGTCAACAATAAGCCGAAATATGAGGGTTTTGTCAAAGTTTCATTTAATGATGGTTATATTATCTGTGACGATGGTTAGTTGCAGACGTTGTAGATGCTTCGTCTCTTATTTTGGCTGTATTTCACTTCAGGTTTTGCAATTATTATAGTGTTACAATTTCCTTACTGATCTAAGATCTGAGAATAATGTTTAAAATTAAATTATTCATGAGGTTACGTTTATGATACCTTATGAATTGTGATACTTCCGTACCGCCTACACACATGATAGCAAACTTTCCTCTCTACAACAACTTGCTGAGAATAATAAACATACAAAATTGTCTATGATTTTATGGTTATAAAGTATTTGCTGATGAAAAATTAAAGAAAGCTCTACATAATTTATAAATAAATTGAATAACGACCAAACGTTTTAAACAGCTTATAAGTTATAATATAACACCTTCAATTTTATTTTAAGTAAAAAAATATTCGGAACAAAAACGAACATTTGGATTTAGAACCTCCACCATTTTTGAAAAATGGTTACAAAAATGGGTGGGTTGAAAAGTCATTCACTGCCACAAAAGCATCGATTTATGTAACTTTAATCTATATAAAATGCAATAACAAAGTTGTAATTTATTCGGACACGCACCCACTGCTTACCAGACGAGCAATTTTGTCCAAATTTATGTAATCTCGCGACCTTGGCGTCTCCCCTATGAACCGGCGGAACAGGGTTGCCCGATGTATTTAATTACCATCATGTTAATTACTTTTTTTTGTTTTTGTTATTTTTTTGTTATGTGTAGATGGCCAGCTAAGTATAGATACCTACTGTCGATAATTTACATTAAATGTGTTAAAATCCAGATCCTGTTTAGATGGTAATCTTCCACTCTTCTCTTCTTCTTCTAAGTCCTTGCTGGTTTGCCCAGCAGTGGTATGACAGTCGAGGAAAGCAGCCAGTATCCAGTATAATTAGAATTACTCTCTCTAGGTACCACTTAAAAAGAATGAGAATGACAAAAGAACCTAAATCACCATGCTTAGATAAAACTCTTATTACTAGTTATTACCTATCTACTAAAGTTCTTTTTCCAGATAAACATGGCAGTACAAAAACAAACATAAGAACCGTGAAATGCTTAGCTAACTGTTTTGTATTAATTTTAGATAAACTACGTGACTTGGCCGCTTCGAAGCATTTAAAAACCTTTTAAAGTAATTTGTAAGTAGGTAAGTACTTACCTTAAGGTCATGGTAAAATGTCCATTATGTAACTAAGTATTGGAAGATTTCGAGGTTTAAAAAAACAACATTTTACATTTAGTAAGTTTCTACTACATACCTAGTACACACGGCTACACACCAAGCTATACATTTCCAGTTTATTTTGATCTCGCATTGTATAGGATTTCCGTACAATGACAGGTCAGCTTATACTGGAAATTTATATCTTGATGTGTAGCCGTGTGTACAATAGAAATAGAAATATATAAATTTTCCAGCACTTTTCCAGCAATTTTTGCGTAACACACGATCAATCATAATCTGAATAACTTTCAAATTTTTCGAACTTATAAAGCAATGGACTAGCAATATCTCAGAAGATATATAGCTTAGGTAGGCTCTTGGACTAGCTCTGGTTCTGCCTATTCACTCAATTTTTTATAATTCGTGCATCTGCATCAACTATATTGTAGGTAAGTACCTTTAACCCAAGGTTCTTCATGAACAAGTTAAGTGATCTCAAAACGTTATATGCAAAACTTTTATTAATTTTCCCTAGAACACAGAGGTGTAAACAACAGAGTGTGATCTCAAAGATCATCAAGGTGGGCCTCTACTATGAGGTAGAAAGCGACTCTTTTTTTAACTGTTAACAGTATTAAATAAATAAATAGAAACACAAATAAAAAAATACAACAAAAACATCGTGAGGATATCGGCATGCCTGAGAGATATTTCTCGACGGCATGTGAAGCCAAGTCAGAGGCCCATGGGCGGCTTTAAAACTCTGACACCAGGTTAGTGACTAACCTGGTGTCACAGTTTTAACCTCACGAAAAGAAGAAGAAGTATTAAATTGACAAAATCCTGATCCTGGACTGATCATATTGATCGTCTGATGGTCTGAAAATAATACGAACCCAGGATTTTATATTTGACTTGTAACCAAAACACAAAGTAGTTTTTTTTTTAAATATAAATACCTACATCTTTACGAAAAAATAAATAAAAATCTACGTAATGTCAACCCTAGTTCCACCCTCGCAATAATGCAATGTCCACCCTAACCCCACTGCCCTTGCCCCTGCATTACGAACTGAACTTATATCTATAGAATCTGTAATATTTATTTTAATTGCTATAGATAAACAGCTGTGTTTTTTATATATACCTACTGATTGTTTGGTTAGTAGGTGGTATTATAATTTGATACCTGATCCTGACCCTGACTCGATGAAAATTTGAAAAGTTCGAAATTAGAGATACTTTAGTCTGTCTGTAGGCAATGAGTGCAATGAAAGATCTTCAAGGAAAGGAGGCTAATTTATAAAGCAAAACAAAGGTTTTATAATATAGATAAAAAAACATATAGGTGCTGATAGCTGCGGCTGTGATGTAAAATTTAATGCACTACCTAATAACAAAATCTAAAAATATTCTAATTTATTTCTGTTGAAAGAAATTTACATAATTGCCACCTAGTGTCGAGTAGCAAAACTAATAAGAGTTCAGTTTTGTTTTATCCTCGTAAGAGCATGGAAGATGTCTAAGAGTATTAATAGCGCCATCTGTTAAAAAATATGAAAAATAACTCAAGATGACGCATTCTTAAAATGACATGGACGTCTAAGAGTATTGATAGCGCCATCTGTTAAAAAATATAAAAAATAACTCAAGATGATTCATTCTTAAAATGAAAAAAATAAGACAGCAACATAAATGTATAAATACAACAAATATTTAGATCTAAATCGAACTATAACTATAGAATACTTTGGTAAAGATCACAACTATAAAGTATTATTTTTATTCCGACTGGGACGGTCACAGCTACAATAAATTCGGTCAATAAGTAAGGTACAGACGCCAGCACATCAAGCTACTACAATCTGTCAAATTTATTTAATAGATTTTCAACTTTATCGCTGATATCTAAGGTTCAAAGTTGATTGGGAAAATTTGACAGTTTCGGGTAGCTTGATGTGCTGGCGTCTGTACATACATACTCGGGACTAAATGTTATTTTTATACTATTACCACTTTGAGTCTTTTTTTACGATCTACGATTCACAACTTCCAAGATGTTTTGTATTAAAAAAAATAGTTTTGTGTGTATGAAGTTTTATTTTTTGTCTGTATTTTTTTTTGTGGAAGCATATTTATGGCAATATTGTGAACGCTAATAAAATTGTTCATACACGCCCGGACACCTGAATCGAGGCACCCTGCATATTTATATCTTTTTAGATAATAAAAAAGTGGTTATAAAAGCCTCACTGTCTATCATTTATCTAAATTTGAAATCGGAATACTAATAAAAAATATTTTAATTGCATTAAATCAGCTTTTCACGTTTCTCATGGGCCAAATTGGTTTGGAATTTTTGAAGAAAACGTTCATTTAGTAACTTATGTTACCTCCAAGACCATTTACGACGGTCTCATGAGAATAAAATAGAATAGGTCTTTATTTGCTTAGGATGTAGGTACAGAAGCCAGCACATCAAGCTAGCCGAAACTATCAAATTTTCCCAATCTACTTTGAACTTTACTCTTCAGCGATAAAGTTGAAAATCTATTAAATAAATTTGACAGATTGTAGTAGCCTGATGTGCTGGCGTCTGTACATAAAATAAGTTGTTAAATCATGGGAAAAATCAGGATCCATGTACAGACGTCAGCACATCAGGCTACTACAATCTGTCAAATTTATTTAATAGATTTTCAACTTTATCGCTGAAGTAAAAGGTTCAAAGTTGATTGGGAAAATTTGACAGTTTCGGGTAGCTTGATGTGCTGGCGTCTGTACATTCTGCCTTAATACAGCACGCAAATGTAATACAAAGTTGAGGATAATAAAGATATTACAAAAAAAATATAATTTAAGGAATCCTGCACAGAATAATAACATTTATCTACAAGTAATTCTTTTTTTTTACAACGGTAAGTTTTTAATTTGGTCAGGTATTTTACTAAAGACAGGAGCCATACAAATCACATTTCTTTTTAATAAGCTAGTTTTAAGAGGAGGCTCCCTAAATTGTATGATTTGCAAAAGTCACGCTTTCAATCATTGAGCAGATTTTTTTTTCCAACTTATGAAGCAATGGATTAGCAATCTGTTTCAAATCGAAACAAATTGTGATTATGTTGTATTACGCAATTAGGGTACATTACCCTAATTGCGTGACTTATTTTCGTAAACAATTATGCCTAATTTGTTTTTAATTTTGACAGTTCAACGACATTCATTGCGTTATTTACGTTGTTGAGCAGATTTTTTTTCCAATTTATGAAGCAATGGATTAGCAATCTGTTTCAAATCGAAACAAACTGTGATTGTGTTGTGTATTACGCAATAGGGTACTGGTCTTAAATACGCCTGTGCATAATAGATTCTGGTATTGAGATCTCATAGCTGTACTTCATTTTCTAGTTTATATTAAATTTGCAAATAGACATCGATTTGTTATTACAAATATTGCTAATTCAAGGATGTAATGAGGTTCGGCATGTAAAAATACCACTATGACGTACTGTGGGATATTCTCCTATGCTTCCAAGATGGTAGTTTTCAGCTCCTGCAAGTTTCTGAAGCTGGTTGGTTAGTTCCAACACGCCTCTTCAGCTCATCCCATATGTGTTCTATTATTTAGATTCGGGCTTCTTACTGGCCATTCTTTTAATGAATGCGATACTAACATGACTATGCAGGTATTCTAGAACAATTCGTGCAGTGTACGCCCTTGCATTATAATGCATAAAAATGAAATCCTGGCCCACACCATACGTATGGCATCACTTGAGCCTCTAGGCATTAACTAATGTATCTGTCGCTATTTAGTGGTGGCAACCGTGGTCCCGTCACAACCTCAAGTCCAGTTTTTCCTTCGGTGGAAATTCCGCCCCAGACTATCCATGACCCACCGCCATAACTCAACTTCTCTTCAATGCAACTTTGCTGAAAACGTTCTCCCTGTCTTCTGTAGACTTCTACGTCCATCATTGCTATACTGTATAATCTTGGTTTCATCCGTAAAGAGAACCTGGCTCTATTGACGTTAAGTCAAGAGTAAATGTTCGCGTGCAAACTGTAGGCGCGCCGTTTTGTGAGCTCGTGTCAGTTTTTGGCCCATTGGCTGGCTTATGAGGATTCAGGCCACATTCTTCGTCCTTAAAAGTCTCGAAGTTGTTCTAGACCTGTACTGAGGTTAATGACGATTGCGCTGGCTGGTGGCTGTCATGCTACGCGTGCTGGATTGCGTACAAAGCATGACAACCATAGAAACGGGTTCTCTACATGTTTTTTCGATGGAAGAATAGATAAAATTACAGATTGTGATTATTTATCTGTCATTTTGTCTATTCTTCCGTCGACAAAACCCGTTTCTATTGTGGTCATGCTAACTGTGCGTTTGCACTGGCGAAACATTTACAACGAAACATGTTGGAATCTCTATTTTCTGTCAATTTTCCATACAAAGTTTGACAGGCACTAGAGATTTCAACATGTTTTGTTGTGATGTTTCGCCAGTGCGAACGCATAGTTACTATGCGTTCGCACTGGCGAAACATTCACAACGAAACATGTTGGAATCTCTAGTGCCTGTCAATTTTCCGTACAAAGTTTGACAGGCACTTGAGATTTCAACATGTTTTGTTGTGAATGTTTCGCCAGTGCGAACGCACAGTAAGCGTGCTGGTATCGATGGTAAATTCTTTGAACGGCAGAATGATTTACGTGAAGTTGTGCACTAATGTTTCGCTGACTAAATCCAGACTGAAAAAGTGCCACAGCTTGTGCGACTACTATATTTTTATGCAAAACAAAACAAATAACAAAATAATTATTCACATAAAGATGCTCTAATCAAAGCTTGTTAGGTACTTCTTAATGAGCGACCAAACTTCAATTTTCTTCACTTTTTCAAATTTGTGTATTCAAGTTTGGAACAATGTTGATAGAATACCAAAATGATGGGCTTCAAAACTGCATATAAACTTTTTCTTTGACAAAATAATTATTTTGATGTTTTAGGTGACTTTTATTATTCGTAGTTTTAGGCCTATAAACATAAAATTGCAAGGTGATTCGATTTAGGAGTCCGGGAGTGTATTTATCTATATAAATACTAAACAGTAAGAATGAATAAATTTTTAGTAATAGTTGAAAAATATAGTAATGCTTCACATGAATCGTCTACATTAGATATGCTCCAAAGTAAAATCCACACTGGGCCAACGTATTGTCCAAGAATATTGTGTTTGTGTTGTCCAATCATTGTGCATGTTGTGCAATCAAGGTATAATAATATCTATGATAACAATACCACAAACAAAAATTGTATGTGAGTGCGAGACTAGAGGCACTAGCCTCTAGTCTAGTGAACCGTCTATGATTATAAATACCGAAACTGCATTAAAAATTCCCATTACCTTCGTTACTAGCAAAGTGAAATAACGTGATATATTTCAGCGGTTAAATTCACATAATTATCTTGCTTATAAGTGTGAATAGAACGTAGTCTAATATTTTCTGTAAATAATTTCATTTTTTTTAAAGATTATTTGTTAATGGCAATATAAGTTGTCTATGAACTGACTTTCATTTGACGGCTGCCTGCCACATCCGGCCCTCTCGAACGAAAGGGTCCTTTTTCAAGCGTACGCCATTGCTGGCGTATGGTAGTTTATTTTATTGAACGAAAAATCTAAAACCATCCAATATGGTGAGTATTTAACATCATAATTATGTGCCGAAAAGTGTTCCTGTGTATCCGTGCTAACGTTTCGCGTTCATATTTTACGGCTGTCGAGTTTTAAATGGAAATAAAATATAACTTCTTCACGACGGCCGTCTTTGTGATCGGGTGACGTTTCCAAGTGTTGCGGTGATTGATCGGTGTCGGTATAGAAGTAGATTCGTGGAAAATCTGCTAGAACAGCACAAATCGTTAGCGGATACGAAACCGAAGTTTATTAAACCGTCCGAAAATGAAACGTGCGTGTATCAAGTGTTCCATCTGTGTTGTGATGTTGGATATGTTGACGAACTGTTTTCTGGTTTGCGCAGGTGAATTTCACCGTAGACGAGATCCGGCAGATGATGGACAAAAAGCGGAATATCCGCAACATGTCCGTCATCGCTCACGTCGACCACGGCAAGTCCACACTGACGGACTCCCTGGTCTCAAAGGCCGGTATTATCGCTGGCGCCCGCGCTGGCGAGACGCGGTTCACGGACACGCGCAAGGACGAGCAGGACAGATGCATCACCATCAAGTCAACGTGAGTATTTTCGTCACCACATGGTGCAACTGACAGCCTTTTGTTTGCTTGACATGGATTCCGGTGAGCCGGCAATTATGTACCCTTGAACTTGACTGCTGAAATGATTGTCGATTTTGCAATTAGAGGTTATGCTCGCAGTGTTAACTCACGGTTGATAATTTGACATTCTGCAAACTTGCCAAGTGTAGCAAATAATATAATTAAGCATAGAAACCACTTGTAGCTTCTGTTCTAATCATATTCAGATGTTTCCTTTGTATTATAATTTGTTGTGACAATATGGTATTTACATGATGATACCAGCTAACAAAATCAGCTGTTCTTAAAATTTTCAACCAATAAATAAATATCACTATAAATTGAACAGTAAGCTATTCTAATAGTAATACTAAAATTGCACAATTTTTTTTGTCATGATTTCACAACATGACCAGTGTTGTGAAATATTTGAAAACTGAATTTGAATAAAAAATCATCTCCCAATGCAAATAAAATCAACATGATGAATGTTCTTACCATTTAAAACTGAAAATCAATGAAGATCTTTCAGAACGGCCATCTGATATAACTTTAACACATTATTACACAATGTACGCAACAATGACCGTGCTAAACAATAAAAATTCTTTCCCAGTGCTATCTCTATGTACTTCGAGCTCGAAGAGAAAGACTTGGTCTTCATCACCAACGCTGACCAGCGTGAGAAGAGCGAGAAGGGTTTCTTGATAAACCTGATCGACTCACCTGGACACGTTGACTTCTCGTCTGAAGTGACTGCTGCGCTCCGTGTAACTGATGGCGCCCTCGTCGTCGTTGACTGTGTCTCTGGTATGTTATCATCTTTTACATCAATTCAGACAAAACATTAATATATACTCCTCTAATTGATGGAAATTACAAACATTTCCTCATTGTTAATCTTGCTACTATCCAAATGGTCTTTCATTGATTTCTACGCTATACAAACAAGCATAATATAGAGATACAAAATTGCATTGAAAGAGTAAAAAAAGAGTTTCAGGATTGCATGCAATATTACATAACTTGTTTAAATAGGGGTGCATGACAGTGCATTACGTACTTACACTTAGTTATTGACAACCAAGCTAAAATAGCTTGCATACCAGAATACTAAAAGATTATAATAATTCCAAATGACTAGCAATTTCTAGGATAGCTATACGATAATTACAAAGTAATGTATATTGTCATTGGATGACATTAACTTTTACCAATACCAGATAAGACCGCATTTTGTTGATAAAGTTTTGAATAACAATTTCTTGATAACATGTGGTGAAATTTTCTAAAATACCCAACTATGAAAGGCTAACTCACAAATGAAACTGAACATAATTACTGTTTTATAAACTTGACATGATGTTTGTAGATCAAGCTGATGGCTATGTAAGTACGGCTTAATTATTAAGAAATGTATTTTGCTCAAAAAAACATGCAATCCAGATAAAGCATTAAAACTTGTTAAAAAACCCACAAATGATGAATGTTCTTACCATTTAAAACTGAATATCAATGAAGATCTTTCAGAACGGCCATCTGACATAACCTTAACACATTACACAACGTACACAACAATGACTGCCACATTAAACATGTTCCCTTTCCTTAGGTGTGTGCGTACAAACCGAGACTGTACTGCGTCAGGCTATTGCCGAGCGCATCAAGCCCATTCTGTTCATGAACAAGATGGACCGTGCTCTTCTGGAGCTGCAATTGGAAGCTGAGGAGCTTTACCAGACCTTCCAGCGTATCGTTGAAAACGTCAACGTCATCATTGCCACCTACAATGACGATGGCGGTCCCATGGGTGAGTTTACCTGCTAAGTAAATTAGATACAGATTAGATTCGTTGTACCAATCTTGCTGACTGGCCATTTTTTTTTCTAGGAATGATTCATGTGCTCTTTGCATAATGACAGGAGGTAAAAAATTTGTTGATCATGTTTGAGTTGTATTTATTTTATTTATTTATTTAGTTCGGACAACAACATGGTCCAATTTGTTAGTAAAACACCTTATCACTAGTGTTAGTAGTACACAAAAAAAAGAAAAAGTTTAGCTGGTGACTGCAGCAGGATGTGCAGAGAACGATAAAGCAAGGAATGCTACCTGACCATTCTCCCCACATAGTGCCTCAGAAAAGGGGAGTAAGGGCTCTCCACCACTGTTTTCAGGATGCTATTGTCACTGACCCGTATTCTACGCATCAGTGATGCAACTTTTTTGCGAATCACTGCATGGAAGCCGTCAGTTCGGTGCTGAGCAAACATCTCCGATGTGCTACAGAAACGGGGCAGTTTCAACAGCATCCTAAAAACATTATTGTATTGGATACGTAAGACATCCAGCGATCTTTTGGTGTAGCTGACCCATAGACCCCCCGCATACAGACCTTGACAAAACGCCTTGAACAGGGTGATTTTGCATGTTTTGCAGCAAGCACAATGATGGCTTGTGTGTATGACCCTGGAATATTAATTTCCTTGTGATCTTGGAAAAGGGTTGCTGTGACAGAATGATTATTTTATTCTTACTTTTGATTACCATGTAATTATTGAATGATCTGGATCATTTTATAAATCGCAAAAAATATTCTTCTTTAATCTAAAGTTTACAAAAGCTGCCATTTTGTGGTATTTACTGAGGTTACTACATAACGTGTGTTACTATACACGTGGCCTCGATGCATTGTATGAGTAGGTACCTACTGATAAAGGTTTGCAGGAAACACAAAGTAAACAAACAATTGCAACATTTAATATTACGTATTTGTGTAATTTGCATTCCGAAACTGGTAACACTGCTTCAATTTTTATCGCCATTTTAAGGCTCCCGCAAAAAGGCGCGACGCGACAAATTAAAAAACAAACGCGACTAATAAAAAAGAAATTGTTTTATTAGAGTCGCGTCGCGCCTATTTGCGGGATCCTTTTTAATCCAGATTACAGGACGTCGGGATCCCCACGTGTGATTTCCATGCCCTTCGCTTTATGCGTGCGTGGGATTGAATCAATAATGTATTTCAGTCGGGTATACTGACGTGTTTCCTCCATCTGCCCACGTAATGTTCCCTTTTGCCTGTGACGTCATAGCACTTTGTCCAATTTGCGCGAACCGAGAACCTTCCGTCTTGAGAAATAATAAGGGTGGGCGAGGGAACACTTTCAAAGCGAGTTATTAATGTCATTTGTACGTCAACGAGTTACGTAGAGTGCCCTCGGTTTGAGTAAAGAAATAAAATAAACTTCGATGTTAAAATATGAATTAATTTATCGGCAAATAGAAGTCTTCTATATATTCCTGTTAGTGAAGGTGATTAAAAGCCTACTGAAAGTGGATCAAATAAAATAAAGAATCGCGTAAATCGGTCCAAAAATCTTTAAGAATTTGCGGACAAGTCGAATACATAAAACAGTCGTTCTTCGTCTGAATAGATGAGGAAGTATACGTATAGACTACGGACTGGGTTTTGGCACTGATGGAGCACCGGCCCCCACTCCGCTCCCGACGCGTGTTCATTGAGTACATTCCACGCGATGAGAAAAGAATCCCGTCTACAATGACGTGGCATCCGGTGTTGCAAGCCTGTTTCCGATTTTGCTTTTAACAGACTTAAAGAAAAATACATAATTGTATTTTTTTTTAGTAATATTTTTACATGAGGGCATTCGCCTGTAATGTAACAATCCCCCCGACCCTTGCTCGAAAACGAGGTGCCAGCAGTTGTTGCAGCTGAGCACGTAGCTTTAAATTCCCCGACTAATGATCACGATCAAAACTTTGATCCAGCCCGTCCCATCCTCCCTCCGGTAAACGCCCTAAGCTGAGGTTCGTACCCCACAGGGGATGCCCTTACTGAGCGTTCACCTAGTTTTAATATTAGTTTGTACGCCCCTGGCTGGACGCTTTGAGTTTAACAGCTTAAGGCACCCACAGGATTGACCGGTTAAATAGTCATGACCTCAGAGGTCAGCTGTGAAATTCCCTACAGAAAAATGTTTATATAACATTCTAGTGTCACAATGTTAGTTACCTTACTCCTCCGAAATGGCTTTACTGATTTTTACCAAATTTTATATGCATATTCAGTAGGTCTGAGAATCGGCTACTATCTATTTTTCATACCCCTAAGTGATAAGGGTTGTCCACCCCAAACAAATAATTGGCAAAACAACGTTTGCCGGGGTCAGCTAGTAATAATGTAAAAATCGCAAGATTCCGCTGTAATGGCTAGGACTTTGCAATTAGACTGCGCAGGTCGTCTACAGCTAGATAGTGTAGAGGTAGTTGAAACCAGCTAGATAGGTTAATATTTATAAATAAATTGAATAGGTAGAAGTAACACGGCTAGATCGTAGGTAAAGGCGAATGCTTCCGGTGGGGGAGCGCCTATAGAAAATTTTATTGTTCTGATTGTTTTACCGCTACGCAAAAAAAAAAAATAGTGGATTACGTTTAGTTAGTTACCATTAAACCGAAGCCCAGGGGCCCTCAAAAGAACTGTGTGCAGAATCATTAATGAACAATAGAAGTACATACCTACCTAGTTTGAATACAAACTCGAACGTCACGTTATCATGATGCCGGCGTGTTTTGTACATGTGAGTCGCGCGATCCGCATTGATAAAGCGTCAAATCCACGCCAAGGTCGCCCAATGTGTTCTCTTGCAATAATATTGTGTCATTTTCACATTACGAACATTTCTGAACATCCGTTACGCTTGATAACGATTTCATGAATTTCGTTTCGATAAACTTGACGATTAGGGAGGGCTATGTTTCGAATTCTAGAAAATCTAATAAAATATGACTTTCTAAAATATTGCTTTCATGATACAATAGGCATTTTGAGGGCTGTCTTTTATAACTTTTCACCTTCAAAAACCGGTGACTCGGTATTAAAGAAAAGTTATTGAATACCTTTTAAACCTTAAATATTTCAATACTAGCTTTTGCTCGCGGCTTCGCCCGTGTGGATGTCGGAAATTATCCCACGGGCACGTACTACTATTAAAAATAACCCTTTGTGTTAAACCGGGTTATAAATTATCCGTGTGCCAAATTTCACCCGAATCCGTTGAGCCGTTTTAGAGCCAATCTGGAACATACATACAGACAAAAATTCTATTTATTTTCGGCATCAGACTCGTTCCCACACCCCATAGCAATTACTTTTTGTTTTTTTTTCAAAATTATTCAACGTAGTTTTGACCTTAAAAAAATTAAAGACTTAGTAGTCCTTTTGACTGCTATGAAGGTTACGTTCCAGAGGTCAACGATCTTAAGGTCACAACATTGGCTGCGCCAAGATCGATATATATAATTAATTAACATCGTCAATTTCGTCTGAATACGTACAAAGATGAATTGCTTATTTTCTATGAAATATCGTGATCGTAGAAAGTATTTTTTTTTTTCAAAATTATTCAACGTAGTTTTGACCTTAAAAAATACAAAAGTTATTCTGCAATTTGTAATTAGTCAGTCCTTTTGACTGCTATGAAGATTACGTTCCAGAGGTCAACGATCTTAAGGTCACGACATTGGCTGCTCCAAGATCGATATATTTGGTTAATTAACATCGTCAATTTCGTCTGAATACCTAAAAGATGAGTTGTTTATTTTCTATGAAATATCGTGACGATAGAAAGTAGTTCATTAGAGCTATAAAATAATTTAGCGGTAATCTAGTTCAATGCGTTTCTTACCCCTTGACTCCGTCTATTTGTACTTTGGTTTTTTTTATGCTATTGAAAAATAGTGCCTCGTTGGTTTAGTGGTCGCAAGCGCTATGAGGAGCTGAGTATGAGGTCCTGGGTTCGATTCCCGGGTCGGGCAAAGTGTTATTGGGTTTTTCCATCTGGAATTTCTCAGTAGCAGCTCGGAGTCTGGATTTGTGCCCGGTTGATGGCAATAGTCTCCACCCTATTACATGGGACTTAAACATAACTGGCGAAATGTGGGTGTTACTATAGGTACATTAGGTAGGTACACCTCTGCCTAACCCTTCAGGGATTACAGGCGTGTTGTTATGTGTGTGAAAAATAGTATAATGAAATGCATGGGCTTGGTATGGTATCAGACCCGAAAAGGGACCTGGCAGTAAGGGTCAAAACCATGTTGAGTTAGCTTGCAGATTTTGGCGATATAGCGGCGTGGTTTTGACTTTCAGTAAAAGCTCTTTGTTAGGCGCTGAGCAGACGGTGGACGATTTGTCTGAAAATGGAAATCTATGCAGTAACGCAGTCTTAGGACAAATAAAATTGATTTCCAAACGTTCTATCGTCGCGGACAAATTGTCCACCGTCTGCTCAGCATCTTTTAGGTTTTCTTTAAACATTCGTCCCATTGATACTGGGTTAAGCATTTAATGCTATACACCAGCGGCAGACCGGGACGAATATAAAATTCTCAACTTGGATTGGTGGATTGATCACTGTTGACTCTTCACAACGGTTGTTGAGATACATTTAAATATTATAGGAACAATAAATTACCACTTCTTTGTAATAGAAAATGTGGATAACTGCGAAAATGTCACAGCAACTACGTTTCATTATTTTTAGGGTTCCGTACCCAAAAGGTAAAAACGGGACCCTATTACTAAGACTTCGCTGTCTGTCCGTCCGTCTGTCTGTCTGTCACCAGGCTGTATCTCAAGAACCGCGATAGCTAGACAGTTGATTTCACAAATTATGTATTTCTGTTGCCGCTATAACAACAAATACTAAAAACAAAATAAATATTTAAGGGGGGCTCCCATACAACAAACGTGATTTTTTTTTTTGCCGTTTTTATAGATAATGTTACGGAATTTTCGGGGTTTTTTTAACACGAAACGTCTGTAAACGCGTATTCCATTCTTCTACACACAATAGGTACTGATGACCAGCTGAATAGCGGCGTTCCAAGAACAGTCCCCGACACAAAAAAATGCCCAAATCAGCAAAATTGGTAAATCGATCAGTATTTGTAACTGCTTCAAACTTCGATATACCCAACGTTCGTTTCCATTACTCAGGTGAGGTCCGTGTGGACCCCAGCAAGGGTTCCGTGGGTTTCGGATCCGGTCTCCACGGCTGGGCCTTCACCCTCAAGCAGTTCGCCGAGATGTACGCTGACAAGTTCAAGATCGACCTTGTCAAGCTTATGAACAGGTACGTCATATTTTACTCTTTTAAGCGTGCTGCACTTGTCGTGTTCGGGTCGGTTTGATTCGCCACAGCCTGCACGTAGCCGGGCGACAATTAGGACATATATTTTGCTGCTGTGCCGAATCATGTCGACCCGCGGGGCAATTGCGTAACACAAAAAATGACAATTGATCGTATTTTCTTTCATTTTGACAGTTAAGCCACGTTCTTTGCGTTATTTACGTTGTTGAGCAGACGAATTTATGAAGCATTGAATAAGAAATATATTCAAAAATGTTTGATTGTGATTAAAACTGTGGCAATTACGGTGCCGAATAATTGTGTGACACGCCTCAGGTTTTTAGAATAGCTGTATTACGGAAACTGTGTCGAAGAAAGGCACAATAATGTATAGCATTAGAAAAGGGAGATACTGGTGCCGATTCCCTTGTTCACAAACTAAACTAAATTTAAGTTCAGTGCATCTTTTTCTTTCTATTTCATTAAGAAAAGGACAGAAGATAAATTTTAGTTTAGTCCTGTCAAATTAATCAGCGCTTGACGTAAATTGACGTAATTTTAGTCGGCAAGTTTTTAATCACGTCTAAACTTGTATGGAGAGTGACAGGCGATGATTAATTTGACAGGACTAAACTAAAATTTATCTTCTGTCCTTTTCTTAATGAAATAGAAAGAAAAAGATGCACTGAACTTAAATTTAGTTTAGTTTGTGAACAAGGGAATCGGCACCATTTACTGTAGAAAATTTTCTAAAGCAGTCGATAAAATGTTTTCCACACTCGTTATTTTTTCCTTTCAGTATTTTCAATCTGATTTTATTACTTAATTGCCATGAAAACGGCCATCTGTGTGTAAATGTCGAAATTTTGAGGTTATGTTTGAACACGTGTTCGTGTTGTACGAATGTTTAGTTAGGTAGAAGTAAAGTTATACCAAAAATTGCTTACGAAAATTGAGTTTCTCAAGAAATTACTGAGCTAAAATTGCTTTCTTATATTCTAAACGGTTGTTTTTTAACTTTTCGTCCACATTTCGTCCTTCGCGAACTTTATATTCTATTAACCACAAATAAGGTCCCAAATGCAGCATTGCAGATGCACGTAATGACGTCGCGCGCATTGATTCGTGTACACGCGACCTCGTCTACAGCATAGCCTCACTGAAACGAACTTTATAGCCATCACATAGGACTTATTTTGTCTTTTATATCCAACTAGCGACCCGCCCCGGCTTCGCACGGGTATAAACCGGGTTATTATACATATAAACCTTCCTCTTCAATCACTCTATCTATTAAAAAAAACCGCATCAAAATCCGTTGCGTAGTTTTAAAGATTTAAGCATACATAGGGATATAGGGACAGAAAAAGCGACTTTGTTTTATACTATGTAGTGATGATAATAATAAGTTAGTGGTTTTCCTCGTACGTTAGCTTCGAATTCGAAATTCTCATACCACTTTGTTGGTTTGTAAATTTACGATATTTTTATCAATCGAATCAATCTAGATTGCCATCGAAACGCTTAGAAAAATGATGCGACAGATCTGCATCGGACGATGCTGTACTTTTACATACTACCTACTCATTCAAGATGTAAAGATTCTTTGTTCACGAGTATAGACTCCGACAAGAAGTTCTTCCCTCCTCCATTTCCGTTGTATCAAATTTCGTCCCATTGATACTGGGTTAAGCATTTAATGCTATACACCAGCGGCAGACCGGGACGAACATTAAATCTCGACTCTGAAATGGTGAATTACTTACTGTGGGCAATTTACTATGGTTGTTGAGATACATCTTGCTCCTATGAAACAATTAAAGTGGTGACGTAATCGTAATCGTTGGAACTCTTAACAAAAAACTTGTACCTAGCAAGGTTTCGAGATGGATTTGTAAATTAGAAGCACACAATGATAAAAATAATAACGTTAGATAGCGGAAATGTATGTGGCCTTAACTAGTTTCTATTTATAGAATTCTATTCATCATGTGTGAAGCATTTGTTTATAAAATCGATAATAAGAACACTGATACTTAGGGGTGTTCACTCTGCAAATACGCAACACGCACGGTATTTGAGGTTCAACGTTTAAAAACCTTAGTTCAGCACAATATTATAACACTTGTCATTGTCGTGTTCTCATTAATTTATTGGCCGTACCCTACACTTTGACAAAATTATTTACCCCAATCTTTCCTTCAGGCTGTGGGGAGAGAACTTCTTCAACGCCAAGACAAAGAAGTGGGCCAAACAGAAGGACAATGACAACAAGCGCTCCTTCTGCATGTACGTGTTGGACCCCATCTACAAGGTGTTCGACGCCATCATGAACTTCAAGAAAGAGGAGATCGACGGTCTACTCACCAAGATCGGAGTCACCCTCAAGCACGAAGATTCTGACAAGGACGGCAAAGCCCTGCTTAAGGTAGGAAACTTCAGCTTTACGTAATAGTTGATTTTTACCGTCTTACAAAAAAAGGAGGAGGTTATGCATTGGGCGAATGTATACTTTTTTTGAGTGACCAATTTCACTAAAAAAAATTTGGTTGTAGTCATATACGACTTAAAACTAGTTTCAACCAATCAAATGGCTTGAATCTAGTTTTAAGTAATGCTTGAGTATTGAGTGATGTTCTGTAATACGGGCCTAAGTTCAAGATAAGATTCTTGAGACTTCGTGTGAAGTCGCACGCGATTATTTCTTAGGATTTATAAATGAATTGTTTTAATACTGTAATTATGATCATCGCCACATTCGAGTGTGATGTGTTTATGTTAGTTAGGAGCAACTTATAAAGAATAGCCTTTTGTTTTAAAAGACGAATGTTTTCCAAACATCCAGCTCATCTTAAAAACAGTCTATTGTGTAAAGAAGCTTTAAATTTATTTTCTGACTAAGAATATACACTAGACTACTAAATACTATAAAATAAGTAATGTAATTTCGATTGAGTCCCAAGTGTTGCCAGTTACTTACAATAAGAATCTGGGTGTCAAAGAGGACTAACAGTAAACTTCATACTGGAATTGGTTGTAAGACTCCATAGCCTGCGACCCCATAAATGTATGAGACAGTTACCACATAAAACAGATGATATACAAATATATTTTTATAGCAAGCAGTAGTACACAAGGTGTAATTTTTTTTTTACCTCTATATTACTTTTTTTAAATAATATAAATTGTATTGAAAGTTGACAAAACTTTTGTTTCTATTGTCCAGGTGGTGATGCGTAGCTGGCTGCCAGCCGGTGAGGCTCTCCTGCAGATGATTGCCATCCATCTGCCTTCCCCAGTGGTCGCGCAGAAGTACCGTATGGAGATGTTGTACGAGGGACCTCATGACGACGAGGCCGCTCTCGGCATCAAGGTAAATCTCCAACTATGTTGTACTGTATTTACACTAGGTTAATAAAAAAATACTGACAAGATATTTTTATCATTAAACGTTCAGTCGAAGTTGTGGGCAAAAATCTATTTATATATGTTTATTTTTATAATATCTACTGCCATGATACTAATGAACAATGAAGTAAGTATGAAGTCTTACAGTGCCCTCCAAGTCCAATTTAATCATGCGTTCAGGGTGCTGATGGGGCTGCGGCGATTCTGTAGTGCATCAGGGATGTTTGCTGAACGTCGCGTAGACTGCTTTTACGCTACGATACGTAAAAGGTGTGCATCCCTGGTGCGTAGAGTACGTGGCAGCGCCAACAGCATCCTTAGCATGGTCGCTAGTCGGCTGGACTGCGGTTACATAAATCATTGCTGCGCCATTTGTCATGGACTTGCGCAGTAGTGATTAACTTGTTTTGTGGTGGATAGTTCTAAGTATTACTAACACTAGTCTATAAGAACATTGTTACTAACAAAATAGACACCATTTTCTGAAATAAAGTCTTTAATTAATTACTAATCGTTTCTCCCTGTTGCCCAGACCTGTGACCCCGAGGCGCCCCTCATGATGTACGTGAGCAAGATGGTGCCGACCTCCGACAAGGGTCGTTTCTACGCCTTCGGACGTGTGTTCTCCGGCAAGGTCATCACCGGACAGAAGGCCCGCATCATGGGACCCAACTTCACGCCCGGCAAGAAAGAGGTAAGGCAGTATTCAGAGGTCGAAAATTCAACTTTAGCAACAGTCCAAAAATATAGAAGTTGTTTGTTTAAGATAGTCTTCAAGAATGTGTGATTGTTCTGAAAAAAAAAAGCTGTTTCTATAATTTTCAAAACATTGATTGAAAAATCTTAAAAATTGTTTCCATAGGACGTGTACGAGAAGACCATCCAGCGCACCATCCTCATGATGGGTCGTTACGTAGAGGCTATCGAGGATGTGCCCTGCGGCAACATCTGCGGTCTGGTCGGCGTTGACCAGTTCCTTGTCAAGACAGGAACCATCACCACCTTCAAGAACGCACACAACATGAAGGTAAACAGAGTCATTATTTACAAGCCGTATACCTAATGGGAGTTCCCATGGGTAAAAATGTAGAACTTCCATAAAAACCATCCCCTAAACCCCTTTAGGGGATAAATTTTCAAAAATCCTTTTAAGTTCTCGGCTTCTTTATAGTATATACTCTTAAATTTCGTATTTCTAGACTCAGCAGTTTAGACTGAGCGTCAGTGAATGAATTTAAGATTTTTATTAATGATCTCCTCACCTCCCCCAGGTCATGAAGTTCAGTGTCTCCCCCGTCGTGCGTGTGGCCGTGGAGCCCAAGAACCCCGCTGACCTGCCCAAGCTGGTGGAAGGTCTGAAGCGTCTGGCCAAGTCCGACCCTATGGTGCAGTGCATCAACGAGGAGTCTGGAGAACACATTGTCGCTGGTGCCGGAGAGCTGCATCTTGAGATCTGTCTTAAGGTTTGTAAAGATTGCTTATTTTAGTAAAACATGTTTAAAGTTAAGTATAAATGGCGTAGCGTTGTTACAACAATACTTCATACAGAATGCAAATCGTGCATTTCGCGTTCACGTTTCCAGCAACACGAAATTACACGTTTTTGTTTACCATAAATACAGGGTCTTTAATGATGCGTACATTGTCTAATAGTGCGAACATTAGTATGGTATAAAAATCCATGTAATAAAAAAACTGCCAGAAGTGAAAACTTGAACAAGATCGCCTTGGTGGAAGAAAAATACTTGTATAGAACATTGGTCCGTAACCTTATGTAAATAAAGAGCACAATCGCGTTTACAAAAATGAGGTGTCGGTAACGGTGTCGCGAGTTCAATTGTTTTTTCCCATCTCAAAAATGCCCAACGCGCCCAAAGAAGTTTTCACTTCAAAAATGATTGGCCTATTAATTGGCAAAAGAAAATAGAAAAAAGAGTCCCAAGTGTTGCCAGTTACTTACAATAAGAATCTGGGTGTCAAAGAGGACTAACAGTATACTTCATACCGGAATTGGTTGTAAGACTCCATAGCCTGCGACCCCATAAATGTATGAGACAGTTATTTTACGAATATTTTGTTATGCTTTAAAAAATTCAAAATTACGACAAAATTCAAGAATAATATGTTGATGTGTACTAATGTACAATTGTTTCTTTATTTGCCCAGGACTTAGAAGAGGACCACGCTTGCATTCCAATCAAGAAATCCGACCCCGTGGTGTCGTACCGTGAGACCGTGGCGGAGGAGTCGGACCAGATGTGTCTGTCCAAGTCGCCCAACAAGCACAACCGTCTGTTCATGAGGGCGCAACCCATGCCCGAAGGTCTGCCCGAGGACATCGACGATGTAAGGAAACTATTTGATTATTTACTTATATTGCTGGTTATTGTCATCACAAGATGCATTATTTATATCTACATTTTTATAAACGTATAAATAAAAATCCTTCCGGCACACCGTGCCGCGCCGTAGCGAGTCGGTCGCTCGTCGGCCGCTTCGCGCAGACGGCTGCGGCGTGCTAACGAAGCATAGTGAAGCGAGCCCGCGTCCAAACGCTGCACAGGACCTCTATCCTTATGTCCCGGGACTGCATGCTACGGCGCAGGCACTACATTACTATTACATATTTTACATAAAGTAGATAATTTAGATATTACTAATCGGTTGCAGCGTCCCACAATGCGTTAACATTATTTCTGTATCTCAGGGCAAAGTGAACCCCCGCGACGACTTCAAGACCCGTGGGCGTTACTTGGCCGACAAGTACGAGTACGACGTCACCGAAGCGCGTAAGATCTGGTGCTTCGGTCCCGAGGGAACCGGCCCCAACCTCATGGTGGACTGCTCCAAGGGAGTGCAGTACCTCAACGAGATCAAGGACTCCGTGGTCGCCGGCTTCCAGTGGGCCGCCAAGGAGGGAGTCATGGCTGAGGAGAACCTGCGTGGTGTGAGGTTCAACATCTACGATGTCACGCTACACACTGATGCTATCCACAGGTTTGTCATTACTAAATGTTTAAAACACTACAAGAACCTTTTGGCCTGTTTTGTCAATACAATTTGTGACAATTTCACGAATAATTACCATCAATGCCCCACTGTATATGTCGAATCAGACACTGACTGTAATTTCTTCTTTAACGTTACAAAAAAAACTACAGATGTTATTAAATTATTATATAAAAATGAACGTTATGTTTTGCCATCAACTGCGTATAACGAAAATCTAATCTTTATCTGTTGTACAGGGGTGGCGGTCAAATCATTCCAACGACGAGAAGATGTCTGTACGCGTGTCTGCTGACCGCGCAGCCCAGACTTATGGAGCCCGTGTACCTGTGCGAGATTCAGGTACGTGCCGCCGCTAACCTGCATGCAGTGTCTGTCTGTAGAACCGCTAATCCAGTCTTTGTAATACCAGTCGCAAGAAATTTGGTTGATTCGTTAAATTGAACTCTCCAATGAGTCGGTATAGGGAGTGGTTTCCATAAAAGTAAGATTTTATTGTTTTGAAAGTTGTTTCGCGTCTAAATTACCTATCGATAAAGTTTAGTTTAATTTGCGGAAGTTTAGTAATAGTACAAAATATAACTAAATGACTTGACTTACTGATAAGACTGGATTGCGAGACTGCGATTAATATGTATTGTATTATATGTATATAAATGTGACAGCAACAGCTATCTAGTTCATGTGTTATCGGCTGCGAATGTTCCCAGCATGACCCCACGTTTTTCCTGAGCGGACTAGCATGCTTCGATAGTTCCGCCTTTCCGAGACGTGGCAGATCAACAGTTCCATGTTTAGGCACCGTCACCCATACATGCCTTGCCTGAATAGAGGAACTAACACTCCTACAAAATTATAACAACCCTTGATTGTTGGAATATCCTGAAAAACAGAAAATTTTCCATAGTGTGCGATTATCCGATGTTTGCTACTGACAGCTTTATGCTTTAGTATCAATACTAGATTTTCAGTGAAAGAAAGTTGGCATGAAACCTCGAAATCGAATAATTTCATTATATAATAAATTAAATATCAATATGAAATTATGTTGTACACGAATTTCTGAAGTAGAACATCTTACAATTGCAATATAATAACATACATCCATATGTGTACTCCCCACACAGTGCCCTGAGGTAGCCGTTGGAGGTATCTACGGCGTGTTGAACAGGCGTCGTGGCCACGTGTTCGAGGAGTCGCAAGTGACCGGCACGCCCATGTTCGTCGTGAAGGCGTACCTGCCCGTCAACGAATCGTTCGGCTTCACCGCTGACCTGCGCTCCAACACCGGAGGCCAGGCCTTCCCGCAGTGCGTGTTCGACCACTGGCAGGTCCTGCCCGGAGACCCGTGCGAGCCCGGCACCAAGCCCTACGTTGTTGTTCAGGTTTGTACTCAATACAAGATCTCATTGTCTTATTATCTTCTTCTTAGTGAGTGTATGGCTATCTAGTCGGCCCAGAATTTTGCTACGAGTTTGGCACTTTGAGTAGTGTCCATCAGTTCGTGAAACATGCAGATAATAGGATACGCTAATACCTCTCTGCTGGCACTTGAATTACATTTAAAAAGGAAGTCATTAAGGAGACTACTGAAAATACTTTTCGATTAGCTAAGTTCTGGGCTGAAGTGATATCGACATTGACATGCTCAAAAGGAAGTAATTTTCAATAAAAATGTTTGTTTGCTAGCCAAGTTTTAATCTATTCATAGATAATCTCTTTGGCTAACAGGGCTGTAATTTACAATATTTAGTTATGACATTTCTTAAATATACCTTCCGGCACACCGTGCCGCGCCGTAGCGAGTCGGTCGCTCGTCGGCCGCTTCGCGCAGACGGCTGCGGCGTGCTAACGAAGCATAGTGAAGCGAGCCCGCGTCCAAACGCTGCACAGGACCTCTATCCTTATGTCCCGGGACTGCATGCTACGGCGCGGGCGATACATTTACAATGTAACTGAAATAAATTATATTAATTATTTTTTGTTCTGAAATATAATTGATTTCTTTTTATCTTTGCAGGAGACAAGGAAAAGGAAAGGACTTAAGGAGGGTCTGCCCGACTTAGCTCAATATCTGGACAAACTGTAAACGTCGTAGCTAATGCAATCCATACTGTAATATATGTAACATTATTGAGAGCGCCTCACGCACTATACAATTTTACGTTTTAATATTATGAATATATTTTATTTTGAACATAAAACGGAATGTATCGCCTCAATTAAGTTAAGTGTTAAGCACGACGTCGCTGGTCGGACCGTTTGTTACTGAGTGGCGCAATGTTGCCACCACGAGATACTAAATAAACTATTGAAAATACACAGCCTGTTTGATATGAATCGCTATGATGTCGGGAACCATGATTCATTACTTGTACTGTAATTAATTTTTAAATTATAATTTTTCTATTGTAAACAACCTTAGTGTTTTTATTTGGCTGAAACAGTCATTTCGGAAAAGGTGAGTTGATAAATCAAACATTCAGAGGTATATTCTGACGTACATTTATATTTGAAAAAATCTGTCAGAATGTATCTTATTTTGTAACATACATAAGTGCAGAAGATAACATCGCTTTTAGTAAAAATCTTATCATAAATTAATGAGCAATGTTTCGTTAGATTTTGATCATAAAGTAACCTTCCACTTTGATTCACAGGGCAAACAGTTTCTGGAAACACTGCATGACGTGACAAAAATGGTAAGATTTTTTTTTAGTGTGTAATTTCTTATCACATCTAACAAGTCAGATATCTCAACAATATTCATGTATACGTGTAACGTTAAATGCGTAAAACCTGAAAATAGTTTATCAGAATAACGAGCAGAATCAATTTAACCACTTTTTAATTAAAAAATCTTCACTAAAAACGTTGCCGTGTCATTTAATAATATGTCAAGCCATCACATGCGCAAACCCGTCAATATAGGTAAACACAAATTGTTGTCGACCAATTTAAATTTTCTCATACGCGAGATAATAATAGCTTTTATTTCAATGCAAATAATCTTACGAACTAAAACAGCACATAAAACCTTTACAATTTTTTAAATGTTTTTTCTTCTGAAATAGGTCAATTGAATTAAAAATCAGTTGGGGTGTCTTGAGGTTTTGCGCATTTAACCTTTTAACCGCTTGGCCAAATATCAATTGGCGTGCCCCTAGCGCGCGGCTAAAAATCGACAAAATAATACCTACAATAAATAAGGAGGAGCAATCGTTGTATCGATAAAAAAAATAGTCAAAAAGTTTTTTATGTTTTTATTTTTAATCAGCCTTAATTTAACCACCCTAATCAACAGAAAGACGGACAGAGTCGTTAAAGTCCATACCTACGGATTTTAAAGCAGGTAGGTATAATATAAACGGGATATTTTTAAATGCACATCAAAGAACTCATCACCCATTCATCATCATCATTTCAGCCAAAAGACGTCCACTGCTGGACATAAGCCTCCCCAAGAGGGGGGTTTTGCCATAATCGCCAAGCTTGGTAGGCGGGTTGGCGGTAGCAGTATGAGAACGCTGCTGCCCATTCTCTAGTTAGTTCCTTAGTCGCCTACGACACCCACGGCAAGAAATGGGATGGGGCTATTCTTTTACGTCCGGCACCACACGGAACTTATCACCCATCAATTAAATAAGTTTATAAAAACGTGCCTACGCCAGTCTCTGACAGACTTCGATTTATCTAACCGTGCCCGGCGCGTGGTGTCGTCATAACTCAAACGTGCCGCGCTGAGTGTCATCGCCGGAGCACAGTAACAGACAACACCATAAGGAACTCGAGTGCGAGTGCCTGTCCCACTTGTAGGTACTGTCACAATACCTTTTTAATGGTAAGGACAACATTCAACACGGTTCCAAATTTGAACAATCAATAGGATATGTAGATAAATAATATAGTAAATAACAGAATTACACACAATATTTAAATAAAAACGTTTTTACAAAACAAAACAACCGACTTCCAAAAAACTACTACAAAGTAAAACATAACTTACATTTCGGAAGTCGGTCTTTGGTTTTGTATTTTCGTTATTTTCCACCGACTTCCGAAATTTAAGTTATTTTTACTTTGTACTTAGTAGTTTTTTGGAAGTCGTTTGTTTTTGTTTTTTTGTACAAAAGTCTATATTTCTCGCTTTTTAGTGGGTCAATTTGTAATTTGTCTAAGTTTCATTAGCATAATGCCAACAGCTCATCACCTTTTACAAAATATTGCTTTTCCCGATGCAGGGACGTTCATCATTGAGGAGTTCTCTTGGTACTTCACCATCAGCTCCACTTCTCCATATGCATTGTGACGAGCATAAATTGCATTGCAACCATATTAAAGTAATCGAATCGCAACACGTGAAATACTTATTATTGAGTAGTTCCGGTGGCTATTTGTGGTCTTCATCATCAGTTCCACTTAACCAAATGGTGCTTTCCAAGAGCAACTGCACGAGTTACTATAAAAAAATACCCAAATCGCTATAGGTTTGCCTATAATATTTGAAGAGTTCCCTCGATTTATCTGGGATGCCATCATCAGATCCTAGTTTCCTTATTATGGTACTACCCTTGGGATATCTCCTTTCCAATAAAAAAAGAATCATCAAAATCGGTTCATAAACGACGAAGTTATCCGCGAACACACATAAAAAAACTCCTCAGTAGTCATTGTTGAAAAGTGACTATTTTATCGATAATGTGTGTACCCACGAACAACATTATCCATTCGTTTGATCCGCTTGTGACGTAGGCAGTGGTCGCATTAATGCGACAGCCGCGCTAGACTAACTAGAGAAATTTGTTGCAAACATAAGTGTCTAGGGATGGGAACTAACGTGAAATGTTATCATAATACAAAGAACCTGAGGGATATTTTTCTTATGAAAAACAAGGAAAAGAATTCATAACACAAGGCAATATGTTAAATAAACTTTATTACGTTTGACACTGTTTATTTTATGCTGAAAATGATGCATTATACCTGATTATTTAACTATTTGTTATTTAGTTTTTAAAATGCGCATTGCATTGTATCCCATCCCTATGGTCGTATATATGCGACACGCGCGTTACACACCGAAGAAAAGTCCAAGCTGTATTTACGTATTTTTGTTTAAGCTTTTTCAAAACTTAGAGCGACGAGACATAATTTTAAGTAATTGTTTTATAAAATATATCTATTTAGTAATGGTTTTAGTTGTACCACGCAGTTAATAGGATGAAAATTGAACGAAAAAATCATACTTGTTTTCTGTCGCAGAAATACGACACGCGCGGTAGGGGCACGGAAATATTTGTCGCATAAATGCGACACAAGCGGTCAAAAGGTTAACGTTACACGTTGTATAGATTAAAATCTAAAAAGAAAAACAGCTCTAAAATATTCAAAGGAACACGAAACATTGTTCACAACTATCACTCAAATAATTTTTAATGATGAATATCACAGACCTGTACTGAGCAATGAGGAAAAAAATTATATCACACTGAAAATATAAACAAAAATAAAAAAAATATAAATGTAGAAATGAATTGGTTGCTTATTTGTTATTAATTGTTGCAGGTGTTGAGTAAGTGAGCAGACAAAACGATTGTATTCAACAAAAGGTAAATATTATTGAAATGTCTAGTATGAAGTAGAAAATCGATTATAGTAAAATGTATAAACGCGTTATTTTCCATTATAATGATCTGATCATCCATACAAGTCACGCTACGTCAATGGATGATAAGCAACTTAAGTTTTTAGCACTTTTTGTACAATCACCTTCAGTAGTTTTTTGAGACAATTTATTATTACTTGAATGGATAATATAAGCCTCGTTCATCATAATTATTTAGCATCTTTCGTTGTTTCGTTATTATTATTCTACTTTATAAAAAAAAATTAACAAAATGATATCCCACCTATGCCTGTCTATATTGTCCCACTGTGCCTATGTTGTCCCACTGCAGGGCAAGAGGCATTAGAGGGAAGGGAGGCTCCCTTCCCTCTTTCCACTTTTAATGGTCTAATGCAATTGTGGACCAATTCTTAATTAATCTTTTATTTCTTTTTAATTGAAAGTTAATTCGAGTTTCATAGTTACCACAATAGATATTGTTAGTTACTGTCATATACCTAAATTACTACTTATAATTATGATAAAATTCGTCTCGATTCTGTGACTATGATAGAATGCTTCCTTTAGTTCATAATTATCAATTCTTTGAATTGTATTCCATAATGATGACAACACTGTTCTAGATGCCCCGTGATGGTTTAACAAGCTCAACAGGCCTGAAAACTTATAATAGCTCAAAAAACATAACAAACTATTTGAAACGAACTCACGTTAGGTGTTTTTTGTTACAGATATGGATCTGTATGATTCGCGTGTACCGACGGACGCTGATTAGGCCCTTATCAGGTAAATAGCAACATTAAATCAGCTGACAAGATAGTTCCACTTGCATTTTCTAATCTATAAGTATGGTGGATACTTTTATTTATTTAAAATAATAATATTAATTTCTATAATAGAACACTTCCTTAGTTCGTAATTATCAATTCTTTGAATTGTATTCCATAATGATGACAACACTGTTCTAGATGCCTCGTGACGGTTTAACAAGCTCAACAGGCCTGAAAACTTATAATTGCTCAAAAAACATAATAAATTATTTGAAACAAACTAACATTAGGTGTTTTTTGTGACAGATATGCATCGGTATGATTCGCGTGTACCGAAGGACGCTGATTAGGCCCTTATCAGGTAATTAGCAACATTAAATTAACTGATAAAATAGTTCCACTAGCATTTTCTAAAAATAATAATATTAATTTCTATAATAGAACACTTCATTCGTTCGTAATTATCAATTCTTTGAATTGTATTTTATAATGATGACAACACTGTTCTAGATGCCCCGTGATGGTTTAACAAGCTCAACAGGCCTGAGATTTAATTTATTTCACTGAAATTTGACTAACCTTTTTGGTCACAGATTTTAACCTTTTTTTTTTTTAATAACAGATTCGGGTGCGGTTAAAAAGGAAGATGGAAGCTATCCAATAGGTGAGAACAATGACAAAAAATTAGACCAAGCTATTTAAAATTTAGCATACAATTTTCTTAAAATGATGAACATTCACAGACCTGTTCTGAATTATTTTGAGGTCAACCTATTATTACTTCTGATCAAACTTGGATGCTTTACATTATATTGTAATTGTGAACTTATTCACTATGTCACGAATTTTAACAGTTTTATTTTATTTATAGATGCCTGTTAACGGGTTCGGCTAAAAAGGAAGATGCAAGCTAAATCCAATAGGTGAGAACAACGGCTAAAAATCGAATTAAACTAATTTTAGCATATTCTTTTAAAATGATGAACATTCACAGACCTGTTCTGAATTATTTTGAGGTCAACCTATTATTTCTTCTGATTAAATTAAACTTTGATGCTTCACATTGTTTTGTGATTGGGAATCTGTTCACTAACTGGAATATATCTCTGTTTCAGGTACTCTGCTAGTTCTGATGATAACAACTTACGATTGAGTTATGTGCGAAAATATTTGAACCAATAAATGATTATGAGAAAAATGTTTTTCTATTTCATCATAGACCCTTCCACCACGTCTACCACAGATTACAAAATATATCACTTCATACAATTTTTTTAATACCTACTGCTATAATAGCCTACACCTTCGAGTCGCTAAACGCTGCGAACGGGACTTGAAAACGAAATGATTGATATATTTTTAAATGTATTTATTAATGATTTTTATAAAAATATTTAAAAATGTATTTAATATGTAAAAAAATGAATAAATGATAATGGTGCCGATTCTCTTGTCACAAATGCCTCTAAACTAAACTAAAAATCACCAAAATTTAGTTTATTCCTGTCAAACGACGATTTCCCATTCTGAAATAGACTAAAGTGACAACTATATTTTAGTTTGACAGCACTAAGATGGCACTGAGTTATTAGTTTAGTGAAAAATTAAATGGCAATTTTGCTATTCTGAATTTGACATTTTTAACCAAAAATTTAGATATTCTAACTAAATATGACTATTTTTAATCGCGACTAAAAACATGTGGAATAAAATTGGTTGTCATGAACTAAAATTCACACCAACACCTCGACTTTAGATGAAAAAACAGTACTGAATATATTTTTTTCTTTTGCTTATATCTCGAAAACGGTGTGTCCAATCGCAAAAATAATGAAAATTTCGACACCCTTTATAACACCCCTAAACCCCTAACACTACATGTAGGTAATATTTTTTCTTATTTTCCATACAAAAAGTGAAAAATCCATATAAAACACGTCGAGGCTGCCCCCCATGCGCGCCTCCGGCTCTAAAAAGATTCACGTGGTTATGTATCACGTGTGGAGTCGCGATTGTCAAATTCGATTTAGATGTGTCAAAATTTATTTTTAAATTTAGAGAATTTATTTTGCAGAATAGCTTTGAGATTCTCATAGTCAAAAGTAAGGAATTTTAGTGATAGTTTAGTTAGTTTAGTTCGGTGTACAAGAGAATCGGCACCAATATTCACTGTAACTGAAACTAAAACCTAAAAATATTAATAACGTTACAAAAAAAAACGTTATAGAATTTTATTTTTGTAGAACAATTTTATAGGTATCAGTAACATTATGCTTATATCCGCTTGTAATAACGTCAAAGATTCATTTGTATAACGTTAAGAACTTTTCCCGCTTACCACCGCTCCGACGCGACGTCGCCCACCACCACCACCACTACTGCCCACCCCCGTACGGCTGGTGGTAAGCCACCGCCGTATTCAAACGTAAGTTAGTACGAGAGTGCGCATTTTTTACAGATAGTGTTGAGAATGAATAGTTGTGGTTACCTACCTACTTTTATATTCATGTGATAGTGTCATCTTCACAATTTTATTTGGCAATGTTTCTTATTAAAATGAACAACGTTATTATTTCATTATACCGATATATTTTTAATATTGTTAAAATTTCGTTCCGTTTGTCAGTATCGTTATAGCCAAGGAATTAATTTTGTTGCAATCCTGGTGAAACGGTACAAATTATTGTTACCGGAACTTCGCGTTCCGTTATTTTGAGTAACGTTTCAAGTCCCTGCCATGGATTAAACAAAAAGTCCATAGTCCCTGCTGCGAACTAAAATCTGTGATTCTGTGTTAGTGTTCTGTGGTGCATCAATAGAAACTCAAACGTTTGACGTTTATTCGTTCAGCTTCAGTCGTTCATTCAAAATTTCTTCATACATCACAGTGTTGCCATATATACAGATTTCTCCGTATTTATACAGATTTTATGTAGGAAACAGATTGGCACTGGATACAGATTTTTATACAGATATCTCTAATTCTATTGATTAAATAGCCATAATCTATTTTAAAACGGAACTTAGCAAAATAAATCGTGATTGGTAATACTGTTCTGTCAGTCAGTCGCCAGTTTCACTTACTTTTCAGACGGGGAATCCGCCAAGCAAAGACTTTTGTGTGTTCTCTAATACAGTGTGAGTCTTCATAATGTGCACATATCGAAATGAGGGAGTCTATGCTTAATTTTATCGACGGAAAAAATGGTAATTTTTTTTTTTAGTTTAAAAAAAAAAAAAAAAATTACAAAAAAATTTTTTTTTTTAAAATTTTTTTTTGCTCTCTTTTTATTATTATCTTATTTATAAATTTTACAATTAAAAATTGAAGAAAAAAATACAGATTTTTACTAAAAAAACATGTTTATTTTCAATTGAGGGTAGTTTTTTTCTCAATTTTAATTTTATGTGGACGGCTACTTACTTTCAATCATTATGGAGTTTGTTTCATCGCGATAGCTGATTCAGTTTAAAAGTTACACAGTTTTGTTACAATTTTTTTTTAATTTCATAAAAAGTATAAAAAACAATATTTAGATTTTTTAAATATTTTTTCTGTCGTTAAAATTAAGCATAGATTTCCTCATTTCGATATGTGCACATTATGAAGACTCACACTGTATACTGCGCTCTCGTGATGCATTTATCATTAGTAATTAATTTTGTTCAAACTTTTAATGGTAATTGATATTGATTTAACGCACAAAAAAAAAATCCCGAAAGTCTGACAACCAGTCTCAAGGTGATTTTACACCGGCGAGGCGAGGCGTGGATGGGACGGGTGAGAATTGAAATCACGCTAACCCTTTTACACCGAAAGATGTCCATCGCTATACCGCGCCGCTCGGCAAGCAGTGTCTCACGCGCCTTCTACGTTTTGTGGTGAAAGTGCCAGTGCCGGTGTAAAACTACTTTTATCAAGGTATAAAGTGTTATCCTGTTACCCAGTAACTGAGTTGTGGAGGTCAGATAAGCAGTCGCTCCATGTAAAATACTTACTGATATTCAGCTGCATTTGGTTAGACTGGCAACCGACCCTTAAATAGTTGGTAAAAGGCTAGGCAGATGATGAATCAAACATATTTCCTTCTTTAAAAAAAAGGAGAACAAAGTAACTGGACTGCATACGGTAAGTAGGTATATTATTCTGTTTCGGTTCTTTTGACCATACATACAGATTTTATACACATTTCAAGTTAAAATAGCATAGGTACAGACGCCAGCACATCAAGCTACTACAATCTGTCAAATTTATTTAATAAATTTTCAACTTTATCGCTGATGTCTAAGGTTCAAAATTGATTGGGAAAATTTGACAGTTTCGGGTAGCTTGATGTGCTGGCATCTGTACAGATTTTAGCAGTTTCTATTACAGAAATAAGATTCAATGCATCTGGCAACACTGTCATTCATCTGTTACGTCAAAACTCAAGGCTGCAGCTGTGCGCAAAGTGCGCATGTTTTATAAAACTAATTGGAATCCAGCTTAATAAATTAGTCACGCTTATTTAATGCTGAGTAGCGCGTTGCGGCAGTGTTTACAGTATCTCAACAAAATGGTGCCTGAAGTTGTGTTCGTATTGGGTGCGCCTGGCGCCGGCAAAGGAACGCAATGTTCTTTTATTTCTAAAGAATATGGTTTTGTACATCTGTCCGCTGGCGATTTGCTACGCGAAGAGCGACAGAGGCCTGGGTCCGAGTACGGAGAAATGATCGAGGAGAAAATCCGAAACGGTGAGATTGTACCTGTAGAGGTTACGTGCTCTCTCATTCACAAGGCCATGCAGAACTCCGGTAAGACGCGCTTCCTTGTTGACGGCTTCCCGCGTAACAAGGACAATTTAGACGGCTGGGAACGCGTTATGTCTGACAAAACGAAGCTGCTCTTCGTGTTATTCTTCGAGTGCTCGCGGGACCTTTGCACGGAGCGGTGTTTAGGACGCGGCGCCGCCGGCAGCGGGCGGTCGGACGATAATCTGGAGAGCCTCCAGAAGAGATTCAGCACTTATTTAAACGACACCTTGCCTATCATCAAGCACTACGATGGAATGGGTCGTGTGCGCAGGATTAATGCTGAAGTGTCTCCTGTCGAAGTGTTTGAAGATGTAAAAGCTGCATTCAACAACATTGGATTGCAAAGAATATCAAACTAATTAATTTAGCATAAGTAGGTCAATCTTGAGCTGTGTACATTGCAGAGTACGGTCTTGTCCTAGGAATATTGATGTTATTTAATAATCCAGTGATTTTTAGAATGATGAATAAATGAAACATAAATACTTATAGCCACTACACTAAAATAAAAATATTGCATGAGATTATTTTGCAGCATGTAATTCAAGGTTTCAGTTCTTGAGTATGACATTAATTTTGACCTTTACAATAAAATTGTAGTTTGGATCAGGACTCAATTCGGTAGGTTTGGTGAAAAGCTGAATACACAATATTTGCATAAATATTCTCATAGTGGCTTTATCTCTTAAATTTGCCAACTCATTATTATAGGTAGGTACACTAAGTTGAATGATAAAATTATAAAATAAAAATTGAACTGAACCAATGTATTCTTATTTTTAAAATTGTGCATAAGTTTTAGTTTTAAATAGTGGGTCTACATACACATACTTTTGACTAAATGAAATATAATTTAACATTGCGTATTTGTTTATCACAATTTATAATATTTGAGTAGTTTTAATGTGTCAAATCAGATCGATATGGGCTTGGTAAAGTGGTTAATGAAGTAAATTGTTATCTTTACTAAAGTACTTTAAAATCACCTTATCAAGGACAGGTCTAGAGTTAACATTATTGTATTGAAGTATTCTGCATAACAAGCTCTAACGTAAACAAAATAAATAACATTGTAAAGTGTTTTTTGTTTCTTCGATTTCAAATCATATCTTGTCTTTACTGAAGATATAATTATTTTCATAATAAATATTAAAACCTGCAGTACTGTACAAGCTTAGTTTTGATGCCTTATCTAAGCAGTTTACTACTAGTACAATTTTTTATAAAATAAAATTCAAAGTCGATTACCAAAATATCTCTCCAATCTAGTATACTATTGTCGTGTAGCTGGATATACCAGTATGTTCAAAATGTGCATTGTCAAAAACACATTCCTTGATTTTCGTATTTATAGGTACTTAGCTAGCCCAATGTAAAAGTATGTGTAACACATAGATTGTTGACTAAGTAGATAATGTGGAAGTAAATACATATTTATTGTTGTAATTTGTTTTTATTATTTAATTTTATTTCCATTACACACCCTACTTCTTTTAGCTTATGCTTCTTTTAACCCAAACAGCATAAAGACTAAAAATAAAATTCAGTCGAATAATTGAGAGAGAACCTCCTTATGAAATCTGTACCTTAATTGCGTAACTTATTTTTACCCACGACGGAACGGAGACGGTATATGCGTTTGGGGTGAGGATGTTTGTGCAAATCCATGTTGCCATTTTCCTCCAAAACTACTAGTCCAATTTTAAAGCAGTTTTCAGTGATGGGTTTGGGTTTGATTGGTGCATGTACTTAGATAAGTGTTACGGTGACAACTCACCAGGGGGCGCTGCAGTAAACATTTATTTGTGCAAAACTTTTATCCTTTTTCAATTACTTTTTAAACGTCGTGGGTTTTTTCAAAATATTTAATTTTGCTTTTTATTATAGCAAACATAAGCCTAATTTATTTCATTTTGACAGTTCAACAACATTCATTGCGTTATTTACGTTATTCAGCAGATTTTTTTCAACTTATGAAGCAATGGATTAGCAATCTGTTTCAAATCGAAACAGATTGTATTGTATTACGTAATAAGGGTACTGTTTTAAAAACCGGTAAAATAGGAAGACCCTATTATAACCGGTGAGTGCTGTACAAAGCGGAAACTATTAGTTCAGAGCAAGAACACCTACAGTAGAGTAACGATCGGCGAACCGCTAGTCTACCGTACATCCGTATGTGCGAAGCGTTATTACTGCAATTTCCTCTTCGATTTATGCGAGACTGTTTAAAGCCTCGTGCAAACAGGAGCGACGCGACGCGACTCTAACAAAACAATTTCTAAGAAAACTTCACGGTACAGACGCCAGCACATAAAGCTATCCGAAACTGTCAAATTTTCCCAATCAACTTTAAACCTTAAACTTCAGCGATAAAGTTGAAAATCTATTAAATAAATTTGACAGATTGTAGTAGCTTGATGTGCTGGCGTCTGTACAACAATTGGACCCTGTCAAACTGAATAGATCCAACCAACAATTTTTATGAAATTGAGTTACGTACAGACGCCAGCACATCAGGCTACTACAATCTGTCAAATTTATTTAATAGATTTTCAACTTTATAATTGAAGCATAAGGTTCAAAGTTGATTGGGAAAATTTGATAGTTTCGGGTAGCTTGATGTGGTGGCGTCTGTAGATGACGAGAATCTACACATCGAGTTTTATATTTGCACAAAAGATCCTGGCGGTCTGATAACATTACCTTAACAAAAACTACCAGATGATTATAACTTGGCCTGATATTTTTGTTTACACTTCTTAACTTCAAATCGCATTTACTTACTCAAAACTAACAAAATGTTGGTTGGATCCAATTACAAGTCGCGCTAGTCTGTACGAGCCTTTATTGTAGCGGCCATAAGACTCGTGTTGTTCAGACGAAGTTTATAGGCTGATAATGTTATCATAACATTACCTAATCTAATTGTCGTGTTGAATTATTGTAATGCTGAATCATCAGATTCATGTTTTCAAATAAAATTAAGACTTTATTATATTTACTTAGGTACCTACTGTTAATTAACTACTTACCACTTTTTATCACATTCCGTGTGTTATGAAACGCGGCAGTGATTGAACATTAAAAATAATAATGGTCGTTAGAATAGCTATGACATAAGTAACTATACACTTTGTTTCTATCCGAAACCATTAATCACCATGTTACCTACTTACAGGCGCGGTCCGAGGGGGCGGGTCCTGGGGGTCATGACCCCCCCAAAATCTTTCACGCTGTCGGGAGCCTGAATGATTTACTTGTATTATTAACTTTTAAAACCGTACTTACAGCCACGGTTTACCATGGCTCAAGTACCTGCAGTTACGAATAATACGATAGGCATATTATCCAAAAACATTAAGAAAATAGGCAGTCATGGGGACTGCCGACAGAAGTGAAAACTTAAAACTATGAAATAACATTTTTTTCTTAATATTTTCCAATTAATTGAAATTAATATTATTAACATTAGTCTGGTTTTCACATATCTAATATATCGGCACTCCGGAGCAACAAGAAGCGCAACACGTCATACTCATAGTCATAGGTGCTGTGCTGCATTTGCATATCGGTGACGTGAACCCATAAGATTTTCCCCTACAATCGCTCAATGCGCCTGAAGAAGTTTTCACTTCAAAAAGTCAATTATAAAATAAAAATAGAGTATCTTGGATGCAAGAGTTTGAACACCCCGCTCGTACGTAGATAAGGTTTGAAAGTCTAAGGTTAAGGCAATCAGATTCTAAAACCTAAACTGCTGTAAAACTGTTCAGTTTAAGCTTTTCTTCATAACTATAGAACTTGCATTGTCATGTAAGTTCTACTTCTGTATAATGGGTTAAAAGAAAACAGAAGCTTTTCAGGGTGGAGTGCTAAAATTTTCAGGCTCGCTTCGCTCGCTCTTGCCTTCTACATTCTCTTAGGCCCGTATTACAGAACGTTACTCAATACTCAAGCATTACTTAAAACTAGATTCAAGCCATTTGATTGGTTGAAACTAGTTTTAAGTAATGCTTGAGTGTTGAGTGACGTTCTGTAATACGGGCCTTAATTCTTGAGATGTTTCTTCATAAGTCGACAAAGCAACTGATTCCTAGTTCTTTTGGAATTTTCAAAATAAAATCTAACCTATTCTAGTGTGTGTAAAATTTTCGAGCTCGCTACGCTCGCTCTTGCATTCTGAGTTCTTATGATTGAAAATATCAAACAAAACCTAAGGCGGTTTGTTCGCTCGCTCTTCTCATGACCTACTGTTCTAATATCTACTATCAATCAAAAAGTACTGCGACTGGGACCAATTTGCCCGCAAGTACACCCCCCCCCCGCCACCCCGCCGCATGTAAAATATGCATCCCTGAATAGCATAACTAATGGTTGGTCTAGTGGTCGCAAGCCCTACTCGCGCGTGCTCTTTTAGGAGGTACCTCCTAAAACTATTCCTCGGCACCCTTGGTGACCCCCCCAAAATCTTGGGCTGCGACCGCGCCTGCCTACTTACTTGAAACTAAAATGAGACAACAATAATAATGCTAACGCACGGTCGCATGACTCCGCGTCCTTTATAAGCAATAAGCATGCATCTTATCTTATCATACTTACATTATTAAATTTTAAAAAAAACGGCTGTTCCATACATTTTGACCGCGTAGGTATTGCACTTTTCTATGAAATAGCAGATTTAAAAAAAAATAACCTAAGTACGTAAAATTTCAACGCAGGGGCGGGCGTTCAGAATCATATCATGTACTGAATCCATGGTAACAGTATTCGCGTCGATATCCCCCTGCCACCCTGTATATTATCCTTTATCCTACTATCCTATTATAATAATATTCAGTAGCGGCGCGCGGCGTTAGGGTAGGGCGCGGTTGGTTGGGCGACCGCCCAGGGCGCCGGATATGAAGGGCCTTTTTTTTAATATGAGCATTTCGCAGTTTTGACCACTAAGGTCTAGTCTGCTTGACCGAACTTTCCTGGCTACACTTACAGCCTCCAGCCAGGGGCAAAAACTATTCGAAATTAAAATTAAGCGAACGCTCGCTAAGGGCACCCCCTGTGGAGTACGAACCTCGGCTTAGGGCGTCGCTGGGGGAAGGACAGCAAGAAGGGACAGGCTGAATTAAAGTTAGATTTTTATCATGATTATTATGCGGAGTATTTAAAGCTATGTGCTCAGCTGCAACAACTGCTGGCACTTCGTTTTCGAGCAAGGGTCGGGGGGGAGTATCATTTACTCGGGGGCGCGGTCGCGATCGCAAAGAACCTCGGCGGCGAGGTCGGAATGACGGGAGGTGTTTGTGCACTGTACTGGTGCCCCTATTCTTCTCCTGGAGGAGTGTTATGGGGTCATCTGGGTCGGAAAGGATAAGAAGGGGCGCCGCGGGCGCCTCTTTATAACCCCTCACTCGGGACCGGTGTTAGGGTAGGTCGCACATGGGCACCCGCCCAAGGCGCCGGACATGAAGGGGCGCCCAATGTTTTTCTCTAACTTTTCTGTACAAGTCGACAGTTTAGGTACTGTTTTTATATGAATGTGCCAAAGAAAAGACGCAGCGGGGTGCTAAAAAAAATTGAGCTCGCTCTTGCACCCTGCGTTCTCAGAAGTCTGAATTTTCAAAATTTTCTGCATAAAAAAATCCTAATAGGTTTCCATGGCGAGGTGCTCAAATTTTTGAGCTCGCTTCGCTCGCTTTAGCATGCTGCATTTTCCTATTCCTCAAACTAGAACAAAAGCTACAATTTTCGCCTCTCTACCTCTCCAGGAGTAGTGAGAGGTGCCATAGAAATCTCGCCCGGGGCGCTAAAACCGTTCAGTTTGTGAGGATGGATTGATGGATGTTTGTTACTGTTTCACGAAAAAACTACGGAACGGATTTAGAAGAAATTTGGCACACAGATAGTTTATAACCTGGATTAACACATAAGATACTTTTTATTCCGATATTCCCAGGGGATCGAGACTTATGTAGGTGAAACCGCAGGGTGCTGCTAGTACAAGAATAAGAATTCGAATGTGAAGTAAAAGTTACGTATTTACCCGGCTGTTTTTTTACAGATAATAATCTAAATCTACCTATACATACATACTACTTACAAGTAAATAAAATTGAAGAGTCTGTTTGTAATGTCAAATTAAAGCTTTTTACTAAATACAATACCGTCGACCGAGCTCTGCTCGGGTGAAAATAGAAATAAACATATCAACGTTGTATCACATTCCCGAGACTGACAATAGAGAAAATGAATTTTCGCACGTGCTCTTTGAATGCACAGGCGTCACCCAGATTAGAACAGAAACCACCCAGATTTTATACAGATGTTCTGAACAGACCAGGAGATTTAATTTACTTCTGGAGGGAGGTAGGCTGGTTGGAATAACCACCAATGGCCGCCATGGCCCACGTACAATGATCCACCTGAGGGACTACGTGCGGAAACCGAACCACATAACATAGAACATAATTATGGAGTAACTTAGGCTAATTTTATTTTTGAAAAAGATCTAGTGTTTACGCGGTCGAAGCCGCGGGGAGCAACTAGTTTTTCACTAAAAATGCAACCCAAGAAGCAACCTTACTGCAATCACAATAAAGATCACTGTGATTTTGACAGCGATGCAAAATCAGAGGTAAAAATAAAATGTGAAATGATTGGACTACTGTGACCAGTGACGTTTCTTCGTTTTCCTAAAATGGTTAGGTACTAGTTCTACCATAAGCCTAAGTCACAGTAATACGAGATATCACGAGCAAAAAAAAAGCAATTGTTCCGTTTTTTTCTGAAAACCGTCAAACAATGTAATTTTTAATCTTTCCGCAGTTACTTTTTTGTATAAGTAATCTGATTTGATTTTAATCATTTCCGTCAGTCATTTATTTGCTTAGAATATTTACGACCTTTTGTAAAGGTCGTAAATATTTCACCGACACATTTCACCATATTTTGGCATATAAATATTAATATCTAAAAAAAATACACTATCTGTGCCTACATAGATATTCTATACTATAATATATAATAGATTTTCAACTTTATTGCTGAAATGTAAGGTTCAAAATTGATTGGGAAAATTTGACAGTTTCGGGTAGCTTGATGTGCTGGCGTCTGTACGACTCTTATTTTTAAACAAGTAATTACTTGCTGCTAAGTAATTACTCAATGAAGTCATTACTTGAGGATAGAATGCTTCATTAGAAAATCTTATTCTATAGTCGAGTAATGTACGTTACTTACTTGAGTAAATACTTGAGTAAGAATCTACCCTCGATAGTTGTTTCGCTCTCACTCAGTTACTGCGTTTTGTTTCATTATAAGGCATACGTGAGATGTAGATTATTTAACTGTAACTTAAATAATACCTACTACTTAAATTTTATTTTACTTTTTAATTTTAATACAATTATCATTAAAATATTAATTTTAATATCATTATCATTAAAATATTAACAATTATCATTAAAATATTAATTTTAATACAATTATCATTAAAATATTTGTTTTAATAAAATTATCACTAAAATATTAATTTGAATACTTACAATTATCATTAAAATATTAATTTTAATTAAAAATTTTTTTTTTTTTTCTTGAAATTATGTCTAAATTAACCGTGAAGAAGTGATTGTTGGAAGAAAAAAAAGCGTTTGACACGACAAAATAAAAATACATATTTTTTTTTAAATTAAAGAAAAATAAAATAAAAAAGGACTTTAATTTACTGGAAACTTAATGAAATCAAAAGAGTCCGCAATTCTCGATAAAATCGCAAAATCAAACGCAAAATGGTCGAATTCTCAATGCTTAAGTAAAGGAAATGGTGACTATTACTTGGCTAAGAATTCTAATTTTTGACAGTTCTAACTTCAAGCAATTACTAAACTATAGAATAAAAATCATTACTTGAGTAATTACTTTTACTCAAGTAATTACTTTTACTTGTTTATAAATACGGGTGTTAGCAGCCGAGCAAAAGGAAAAATAAAACCGGTCAAGACCAAGTCGGACTCGCGCACCGAGGATTCCATATCATTTTATAAATAAATTTCATTTTAAATAAATAAATTTCATTTTAAATAAATAAATTTCATTTTAAATAAATAAATTTTAAATTTTCATCGGCGAGGCGGTATATTCGTCAGAGAATTTTAAGACTGCACACTGTGGTGTAGAATATTACAGTTTTAGGTCAGCGCCATCTCTTGACCAATAGTAGAACTAATGCAATTTTTGTTGATGATTTCTGAAAAAGTGTGCTATTTAGAGACATCGTTTTATTTATTCTGTAACCTTTACATAAACCTCTATCACATAGAATAATTTCAGATGTTTCTATATGCAAACTTCGGAGATAAGGTCCCCCTTATCTCCGAGGTTTGCATAAAACGGTTTTTTTTTTAATTTTTCGTCCCAAGTCGAAAACTATGTGGCCTAAAAAGAAAAATGTTTGAGAATGTGCAAATAGCGCTCTTTCATATGATATCCTACCCCATATGCCCCAGTAGACCCACTTCGAATTTTTAAGAAGCTCGTTCAGTCCCTGTTGCAAAAAAGAAACCATTTTTATTTCTTCATCATCTAAAACGATTCGAAGTTCAAAAGATATCCAGCTGTGACAGACAGACGGATAAACAGACTGAGTCGCACCATTAGGGTTTCTTTTTACCATTTTGGTACGGAATACTAAAAAGTCAGAAAGAACGATAAGCGAAAACGAAGTAATAGCGCGGACGGGCGATGGGATGCGACGCGGTGTGTCAGGCGGGGCCAAAATTTTACGCGGACGAAGTCGCGGTCAGAAGCTTGTTGAAGATAAACACTTTTCTTTCTCCCATGAGGGTAGGCCATAGACAGTACACTATAAATACGGGGGTAGGCAAAGAAAACTACAGAACGCCACCTGCTACTGCATCCTAGAAGTGGCCACACACGTGTGTGGCCACTTCAATGCACTGCAATGCAGGCAGCAGGCTTGTCATGCTTACAGTTACGTAACTGTAAGCATGACAAGCCTGCTGCCTGCATTGCAGACATTTAATTTATGTTTGTGGCCTATATGGTTATACACATTTATAGAGGCATGAACAATCATTTTGTGTGCGTCTGTCTGTATGATGATTTTGTGCAAGCATCTTGCTTGTGCAAACATCTTGCTTGTGCAAACATCTTGCTTGTGCAAGAGATATGAACATTGATGGAATTTTCATTAAGTATGCGGCTTGAACAAGCCACGATTGAACGTGTGTGTGCAGGTTAAGATTTCCGAATCATACGCACGCCAGTTGCACGCATTAATGCAGCTAATGCAAGCGCGTCGTCGTCGTCCATCGCTCAAGCAAAAACTGATGCTGCTCCAGCTTGCATATACAATGTGTAGCCTATAAGGAAGTTGTGCACGCTTGCACAATATGATTGTTCATGCGGGCTTGTCATGGCCACATTTATCGAGGATACACACGTAAGGTAAATTTCAAAATGTCGTGATTTTTCCTCAATTATTTATTTATTTCAAGCAACCTTCGTTCGCCTGCGTATCTCCTCGTTTCTGAATCGATCTCGCAGAGACACCCCAAGCATAGTCCTTTTGAAAGAGTATGCTATCGACTAACAGTCGATGTACAGACGCCAGCACATCAAGCTACCCGAAACTGTCAAATTTTCCCAATCAACTTTGAACCTTACACTTCTACGATAAAGTTGAAAATCTATTAAATAAATTTGACAGATTGTAGTAGCTTGAAGTGCTGGCGTCTGTACTGATGAACCGTGTATGAGTGCACTAAAATATCAAAAATCGGAGTAGATAGTGAGAAACCGTGAGGCGAATCATATCAGGACAAGAAACTCCATGAAGACCACGACCGCTCTGTCAAGAGTAGGTACTACTACTACGAAGAAGAAGAATAGTCGATCACAGATTTTACAATGACATCATAAGAAATAATGGTACCTCAGATTGATGAGTTTTTTTTAATTACAAATCCATCCACCGAAGATATCTTAAAAAGTCTCTGTATCATACTGTCCGTGCCAACACTCACTCAAGTCCATTAGACGCGGCGCTAGTGTCTATGTCATTGCATTAAAAACTATGTCGTTCCACTATTTTTCCACCGGACTCTAGCCGGACTTCTGTGTTGGCGCGGACTCTCATGGACTTGTTATACAATATAAGTCCATGCGGACTCTATAATTAACGTCATATTTATTGACATTTGAGACAAATTCGTGCGCAGCCTTATTCTCATTTTATTACATTCTGCGATCCAGTGGTATTATTTATGCTGCCTCAACTGGCAGCCCTCAGCCCCAGTGTTGAAAACTTTGAGGTTTTTTCCTTAGGTCTAAGGGTAAGAAGTGATATAAGGGGCATTTTCAGAGACAGACATTTTTTAGGGTATTTTTAGGGGCCTCAAACAAAACTTGCTTTTTTAATCAAACAACAGTAGGAATAGAATGACATCTCAAAAAACCACACCACGGTTATTCCTGAAATAAATTATTTTGAATTTGAATTTTAATTCTCAAATAAACGCGGCCAATCTGTTTCAATTTGATACCTCCACGCGGTTCTGAGAAAAAGTGTCTTGAGTAGTCTTGACAGAAAATGAAGTCATCCTATAAGAGTCCTATTTTTCATTTTGAGGTACGGAACCCTGTAAAAGATTATTTGAATTAATTATCTGATTGTCCGTCTGTCTGTCACCTTTTCTTGCCGTAATGGCTGAACAGATTTAGATGAAAGGCCACGACCTGGGTTAGGACATAGTTTACTTTGAATCCTGGTCGGTCCTGTGATAATTTCCGACCTTTACGCGGGCAAAGCCCTGGGGAAAAGCAAGTAGAGAATATGGATCTTGTATGAAATTTGAATAAAAGCCTTTGTATGACTATAACATGTATGACTTAAAATAAAAACAATCGGTTTCGACCTACCTATCCAAAAAATACTACAAAGTGAAAATTTTTTTCGGAAGTCAGTGGCAAAAAACGAAAATTCAAAACCAAAGACACCGACTTCTGAAATTAAAGTTATTTTTCACTTTGTAGTGTTTTTTTGGTTAGGTAGGTACAGACGCCAGCACATCAAGCTACTACAATCTGTCAAATTTATTTAATAGATTTTCAACTTTATCGCTGATGTCTAAGGTTCAAAGTTGATTGGAAAAATTTGACAGTTTCGGGTAGCTTGATGTGCTGGCGTCTGTACCTAAGTAAGTTTAGTTAGGTACCTATTTTGTCATATAAAAAGAATATAAACAACATTTGCATGCATTTTATTTTATGAGTTACGAACGACTTGGACTTAGTTGAGCACTACCTATATCAAATAAATTTTACTTATGAGAAACTTAGTTTGATTAGGGTTTTTTATAGTTAGTTTTTAATCCCAGAGACTAATTTGACAAAAACAAATGTCAAACTCCAAATTGAAGAAATAAACAACAGTCACTTGAAATGTCAAATTAGGCTTAGGGGATTAAAAAACGCACTTTAGGGGGATTAAAAAAAAATATAGGTGGAACATTTTGGTAGGGGTTGGCAACACTGCTCAGCCCAGCTTGTCAGTGGTGTCAACGATGTCAAACTGTCAACTGACTGTCCGCTGTCATGACAGTCAACGTCACATCACATCACACAATCATGAATCATTTCATTTCAATTGAATGTTTTTGGAAAATGAACACTTTATTTTGAGGAGTTTTCGTAAAATGTTCAATAAATTGTTCGTAAACTTTACACGAGCTTAATAAACCCGGTCTTTTTCGTATGTTTATACTGTCAATTTAAAACAACTATGCATGCGAATAATAATAACTTATGTTTAACTTCGGGTGTATACAATCCATTGTGATGTCTCGTTTATAAGAAAATTTGTGTTTATGTGTGGTGCAGTCGAATTAAATTGTTGTGAAATAGATATTTGGTGATCTTAGTGATAATGAATATAAGAGTATTGTCAGTTTTGATGTGGAAACATGGGGTGGTTAGGGTACGGAGGTTTATTCACACAGCTGCGGATTGTGTGTCTCCTCTAATGTTTTTCTTGTTATTGTTTGCCTTTAAAGATAACATGAGACCACCTACGAAATCCACACACGAGAGAGACCCAGTGGCCAACACGGTGAGTTTTTACATTGAATTTTTTCTTACATTCTGACTTTTCCTTACAACAAACTCATTATTCAACTACTGCTAAAAAGTAATTGCCTGGATTGTCAATCAAATATGTCTATTACATTGTTTAAACAATGCAATGCTGTAGAATTTATTTTAAAATTAAAGAAAATGGTTTTAATCTTGAGTTTTTAATGTAGCTTTACATGCTTACTTGGAGGTATATGTATAAAGTTTAAACATATACCTACTTGAAGACGACCCACTGACCTATAAATGGTGTTCTAAATATTATGAGCAACGGCAATTAAGTAATCATAATAGAGCAGTTTATAATATCCTTAATTATACTAATTAAGTATTTGGTCATTTCCGCAACCAAATTGTTAATTTTATAATTTCCTGTTTCTGTGATGTGTTTCCTCATCATTTACAAACAGCCAGGCAGGCAGGCATTATTAATAAAACGTGGCATCTTGTTCGTAGAGAAGAATACGTCTATTGCTTAAGTACCCGGTTTGTATTGAAAACCTCAGACCTCCCACTTCTGGTGCATTCTCAAAGTTGGCATGGTGTCACAAATTGGAGACAAATATTTTGCTATTTTGATTAATTTGTCAATATTACTAATGAAATATATCCTCGGTTGGATCTAGTATCGTTTGGCAGTTGTATGGGGGTAAAAGGGGTTAAAGTTGTATGGAGGTAAAATTGGTAAAAAGCGAATGCAAGTGACTGTGACGCTAACATTTGACAGTTCTCATTCATCGAATGTACAAATGGCAATGTTACTACTACTGTTATTAGGAGAACTTAGGATGCAATAGCGAGCGAAGCGAGCTCGGGACTTGAGGCACCCTGACTCGGACAGGTTATGTACGAAGGGGATCGCGGGATCTAGTGAGCGAACTGAGCGAGCAAACCTTGGCTCTGCCATCCCCTTCGTTGTTTTTTTCTTAACCATTCATAAACGGAGCTCCTATTTCTGCCGTTGACTACGCTGTATTATTGGCCAGTGTTTTCTGACTCAGATTTTTATCATTGTAATGAATGTGAAAGCAGTTTTATACAACTTTCACATTACAGCAGCAAACACAGGTTTGTTCACACACATGTATTTAAAAATAAAATAAAAAAAATGACATTGTGGCGTAATGTATATGTACAACAGCGGACCAAGGTCGAGGATGACTTTTAACCCTATTGGGTTAAAAGTGGTCCTCTACCTTGGTCCGTTGTCCACGGACAAGTTTTGAGCAGTTCAATAAGAACCATGTCTTGATCGTGTCAAGTCTTCTCTTGTATCAAGCAAACTAGGTACATGAGAGTAGATGCATGATCTACTTCTAAATACTTGATAAGCCAGTTTTATCCGATCCAGCCTGTCTCTTGCTGCCCTTCCCTAGCGACGCCCTAAGCAGAGGTCCGCACCCCACAGGTGGTGCCCGTAGCGGGTAGTCGCTTAGTTTATAAGTTGAATGCCCTGGCTGGAAGCCTTAATTTATTAAGGCATCTACAGGATAGCCTGGTTAAGTAGCCAACGACCTCCTAGGTTGACCCGCCAGACGCTGTGAACTTTTCCACATATCCAGAACCAACTATTTAGCTGGCAGGAGAGGGGACACATTTGACTCTAACAAAAATTAGCATTTTTAAAGCTAAATATTTAGCAAACGGATCCCTGAATCCAAAAATGGTATTCACAAACTCGCAATGTTTTTGAACGACCTTTCCAACAACACCCCACACTAAGGGATAGACGAGAAAAAAAAAACATCCCCACTTTACGTGTAGGTACGCAAAAAATTTTTTTTTATGATTTTATTTTACCACTTTATCGGCGTGAGCAATATGTATACTCATGCCAAATTAGTCTTCTAGTACTAACAGTCTCTGAGCTAAGCCGCGGACAGACAGACAGACGGACATGGCGAAACTATAAGGGTTCTTTGTTTTTTCGGCCATTTTCAGGCAAAAAACCATGATTCGGTCATATTGTCGTTATCGGCCATAAACCAGCCGAAGTTTCGTCCAAGCCGAAAATCTGAAGTTGGGGAATTGTCGCGCATCATTCGCCCTACTTCGTAAAGCTCGGCAATATCGAATCAATACAACAAGAAATACACGAAATTATCCTCGAATGGAATTATTGTTTTATTTCTTTAAGGCGAAAGCGTCAGGGTAGCCGCGAAATTCAAATTTTCTTACGTTTTTAGGGTTCCGTTAAAAAACGGAACCCTTATAGATTCGTCATGTCTGTCTGTTTGTCTGTCTATCTGTCTGTCTGTCTGTCCGTCCGTATGTCACAGCCACTTTTTTCCGAAACTATAAGAGCTATGCTGTTGAAATTTGGTAAGTAGATGTATTCTGTGAACCGCATTAAGATTTTCACACAAAAATAGAAAAAAAACAAATAATTTTGGAGTTCCCCATACTTAGAACTGAAACTCAACATTTTTTTTTTCATCAATCCCATACGTATGGGGTATCTATGGATAGGTCTTCAAAAATGATATTGAGGTTTCTAAAATCATTTTTTTCTAAACTGAATAGTTTGTGCGAGAGACACTTCCAAAGTGGTAAAATGTGTGTCCCCCCCCCTGTAACTTCTAAAATAAGAGAATGATAAAACTAAAAAAAATATATAATGTACATTACTATGTAAACTTCCACCGAAAATTGGTTTGAACGAGATCTAGCAAGTAGTTTTTTTTAATACGTCATAAATCGTAAACTTATCGTTACTTGCTGCTACGGAACCCTTCATGGGCGAGTACGACTCGCACTTGGCCGCTTTTTTTTGCATTTTGCAGGTCAGTGTCAGGTTTTATGTTGATTAAAATATGATTCGCGGCCGTAACAAATATGGCTTTACTCAATTATAATCATTACAATCAGCAATACAACTCCATAAGTTAGCAAAGGTGTCAAACGTCATGATTTCATGAAATCATTACAATCAGCAATACAACTCCACGCGAATCGTATTTTATTGCCATCAACCGGGCACAATAAGTAACACTTTGCCTTACCAGGGAATCGGAACGCAGGGCTTCATGGTCAGCAATAGCGCTTGCGACCACTAGATCAACGAGGCATAAATAAACAAATTCCATTTAAACGTAACCTTCAACACAACGAGTTCATTTGGGACCGATCAATATCATCCCCCTAGCTTGGCGCCAGTTGTCCTCGGTAGAACAGTTTTTGGCATAAAGCCATGTTGGACCGTTATCCTCACTTCCTGAGATCTGAAAAACAAGATAGGTACCTAATCTATACTTAATTTTATAAAGAGGTGAAATTCGTTTGTTTTGTCTGCGGGGGTATTCTCCGGAACTCCAGTCGGATCTGAAAAATTCTTTTTGCATTGGATAGCCCAATTCTTGAGGAAGGCTCGGATGAAGTCGCGGGCAGAAGCTAGTTATTAAATATAGCGACTTTGTACTCGTGACATTTCGGCCCTTCGGGCAAACAAGGCGTGATGTTATGTTATACTGTAGAGCAGGGGTCTACAACAAATTGAAGGTGGGGTCCGGATACTGTTCAAATGCTTTATCGAGTTCCAGAAAAAAAAGAGCTCTACTTTCTAGTAGATTTTTTTATTTTGAAAAATTTATGTACAAAATAATTATTATAAAACACAAATGACTAGTTTTTTGTTGTTTGGTTCACGCGGGGAACAGCTAATGCGAAGTGTCCTCAAGGTATTTGTTTAAAAAAAAAAACATTTTTGTAAAAGAAAGTCAAAGTCAAAAACGTTTATTGCGAACTAAGTGTACAATGTTGGTGTTATGGTATGTTCAGTTCCGACCTTTCACGGTCCGCCTGTTGCCGACCATTGCTATTAAGCAAGGGTTCCCAACATTTTAACATACGCGCCCCCTAACTTTCTTTTAAAATACGCTCCCGTGTTACTTTGTCGATATAAGGAGAAAAGCATAAGAATAAAAAGCAAGCGAAAGTGAGGTCGAAAATGTTTGCACCCCCTTGGAAAGCTTAAGATTTTCTTTTGATTATTCAAACAGAAATAGAAGTTACTTTGTCGACTTATGCAGAAAAGTTGATGAATCAAGAGAATATAGAATGGAAGAGCGCGCGAGCTCGAAAATTGTAGCAAGCCGCCTCGGATAGGTACAGAAATAGTAAAACTTATTTTGTCGACTTATGCAGAAAAGCTGGACCTCATTTTACAGCACCTAAGAAAGAATTATGAAACGTTTGGGTTTTGGAAATTAGTCTTCACCTTTTCCACACCAAGAACATAAAATTTCATAAATCTATATTTTTTTATTATTGGAGTCGCCGCGCCCCCTCATTGGGCACTCTACGCCCCCCGAGTGGGGCGCGCTCCACCGGTTGAGAATCCCTGAAAGCGAGTATAGATTAGTATTAGTATATTTATATTAGTAAGAGTTCTGTCAATTCTGCAACTGCATTTGTCCTTGCCGTGTCAGAGATAAAGCCTAACAGTATTTTCTCAACACACCAACATTGATTTTAAATTACAAGTTACCTCGTTAATAGCACATTAATAAATAGTCAACGAAAGAGATAAGTATCCAGGCGATAGTAATGTCTTGTTTACTTTCAATTGCTTGATTCTTAAAACTCAGCATGAACCACAGCCCCACGGGCTAACTATAGACTTCTCGTAATTCCAGTCAGTCAGTTCTTGTGTCAGTTCGTCAGTTAGTAATTAACAAAGCTCGTTTATCACAGCTCATAATTAGATTGTGAGCCCAGTATGTATGTTCATGATTCCTGGTATTTTGATATCGACACTGTAAGTAATTTCTGGAAAAAGAGCAACTAGCAGCGGCCCGCGGTTTCACCCGCATAAATCTCGATCCCGTGGGAATATCGGGATAAAAAGTATCCTATGTGTTAATCCAGATTATAAACTTCATCCAAATCCGTTTTTTAGTTTATTCATTCCAGACAAACAAACCTACAAAAAATCTTATCTTTTCTGTTTATACTATTAGTTTATTAAGATGAGCAATATTTGCAATCATATTCTCGAAAATGGTTTTAATGATTTCGATAAAAGTTGCATGCAATATAGGGGTTTACGGGGGCGACAAATTGATCTAGCTAGGTCTCGTATCTGGGAAAATTCGTTTTCTCTATTTTCACCTGAGCTGAGCTCGGCAGCTCGGTAGCCCAAAGTTTGGAACAAGATGGCTACCTTAATGACATAGCAGCATGGAATTAGTATGAACTATCCTATACTATTAAATGAGCATTATCTATTTTCACCAGAGCAGAGCTCGGTCGCCCAGGTACTGTTAAATTAAAGCAATATAATGTTCTAAAACTTTCCCCTCAAGTTTTAGAATATCCCCGCATAGTGACGTTGTCTGCACATGATTCTAGACCCACAAGCGTTGAATTTTTTTTTCAGTTTGATATTTTTTTTACTACCGAAGATAAACTCCAACGCTGTTCTAGAATCATTAACTTAATTTATAGTAACACTTAATTTATAGTAACAGTTTGCGTGTCGATGTCCCCTATACCCTGTAATTGGGCATAGCACTAAATAGGTAGGTTAGGTGTTGTCACGATCGCGGTCGAAAGCGCACTAGTTCGCGGAGACGGCCATTTGCCTATACCATGAGCATTTTGATCATGGCTCGCGGACACAGACACGCCCCCATGCCACTTCTCCTGTTTTTTTATATTTCTATGGTACTAGCAATGTTGAAATATTCTTAAAGTTTCCTGTTTGTTTGTTTCCTGTTAAATGTTCTTGTTGTTTGTAAGTACATATTTGATTGGAAATTCAGTTGCCAGGAAGTCTAGAATTTAGCCTGAGATCTACGCAAAAACCGTTGATGGTAAACACTCTCAAAAATAACTCTCTTCCGCAGGATATAATACCGATAGATGGGGACTTTATACCTCCGCCATATTGGATCATGTACTACCCCGAAACAATGCTCACCGATTCGCTCATGGATGACGTGGGCCGTAAACTGAACCTGAAGCGGCTGAACTCCACCTCAAGTAAGTAACGGAGAGGATGAAAGTAGATCCTCACTTTGACTGGTGAAACGAATTTCAGTCAGTCGGAAGTGTCCTGTGCCAAGTAAGATATTGAAAAGGTTGTCTGCAAAAGGGAACATAACATCAAGCAGGCTAGCATTCGATCACTCAAACGAATTTAGTACCAGTTTCAAAATTGAATATGCGGCGTTTGCTTTTATAAAACAACAGTTTTGTGATAGACGTGTAAAAGTGAGCACGTCCTCTTGAAATAAATAGCTAAAATTCAGTACTTATTGGTTCTTATTTTTTTATGTAGCACCTACGCCGTGTAGGTTCCGGTAATAAGTGCGGGTAGCGCTCATAATATTCCAGCCCGTCCCATCCTTGATGTCCTCCCTCCGGTTGACGCCCTAAGCCGAGGCTCGTACCCCACAGGGAGTGCCCTTAGCGAGCGTTCACCTAGTTTTAATTAGCATAGTTGATTAACCCCTGGCTGGAGGTTTTAAGTGTAGTAGCTTAAGGCACCCACAGGAAAGCCCGGTTAAGTAGTCATGATCTCAGAGGTCAACTACGAGATGCACTACCAATAAAAAAAAAAGCTCACAATATTAGTTTGTACAAGCGTGTGCGCAAATACAAGGTACACTCTCTTCCTCATCCTCATATAGTCCGTAGGCACGGCGCCGACAATCCGACACGACCAGAGAGACCGACGGCTTCACAAGCTCTTCGAGGCACGGGGGTGTCATACTCTTACCGCCAACTTCCTAACTCCAGGTTGCTAGTTGCTACTGAGTATTTCTTGAGAGAAACTCCAATAACTTTTATTCTTAACAGGTCTCAGAATATTAAGCCGGGGTCTCCACAGACGTAAAAAAGCGCGTACGTATAAGTTAGCCAGATGTAGATTAGACCAACAAGGCTCTAAATGACAATTGTGGGGGGATACCCGCACTATGTACGCACTCGGTGCTTACCGAACTGCGTCGCACTTGTCAGTTGTCAGTGCCAATCGATTGATCTCTGTCATGGAATTACTCACACGTCGCCTTATCTACCATTCCGAGGAGTTAGTAGCCAGTAGCAGTAGCCAAACAGCAAAGTTGATAGTAGTATAAACTATGAACATTACACATTTAAAATACTATGTATATAATCACAACATTGTTATTGTAGTGCCAGACTATATCTACCGACATTACTATGAAATTATTCATTGTAAAACTGATAACTGTATACGAATACGCAACGTAGTTAAATGCAAAAAGTAGTTCAACCTCATTCAGCCCCGGATTTAGATTTTTTTTGAGGCGGGGTAAATACTGCCGTCTGCTACCCCCCGCCAATCTTTTATGGGGATGCGCTAAGTTAGCCCCCGCGAAATTAAAATTTTCTCAAAATGAAAATTTTGGCAGCAACATATTAATCAAATTGTATCGATCGATAATGCGCAAATTCAACAGGGGCGCCAACACTAGTAAAAAAGAAAAAAAATTGAAAGATTTATAAATGTGCTGCGCGTCTCATTTATTGCAAATTTGTTGTGTGCTTGGTGGTGCACCTATCGTCAGTGCTACGCTTGAATTTGTCGCCCCCTGAAGTTGGCGCCCGGGGCACGGGCCCCGGCTTGCCCCCCCAGATCCGGGGCTGACCCCATTCAACTCATTTTCATAGGCAGAGGGGAGCCGGGCCGTTCTGGGTCACGCCGTTAAACGGTAATCGCCATAGCATAGTATAAATAAGTAGGTACAGTATTCTATCTTCATAGAAAATGGCCGAAACGACGCCCTTCGAAATGTCAGTGTATATCAGTATGCAACAGTATTGAGTGCGCGGCAGTTACGCATGGTTCCGCGTCCATGCGTAACTGTCGCGTACTTGGTACGGTTCATCTGCCGAGCGCCCGTAGGTAATTATTTCAAGGTCACTACCGAAATATAATACTGTTACTTATTTATTCTGTGGCCATAGGGAAAATATATTTTTTGGCAGAATAAATCCAGTATTAATAAATTACACTTATCGAACAAATTCTGCGAAATTAGTGTAAGATACGGTGACAAATTTAGCGTAGACTAATGTCCCATTTACTATGTATAAATATTGCTCATTTAATAGTATAGGATTTACTCCTTTTGCTTCATTTACGTTCAAATATTTGCAGCCTAATTGCGTAACACACGATCAATCATAATCTGAATAATTTTGAAGGATATTGCTAATCTATTGCTTTAAATGTTCGAAAAATTTGTCTGTTCAACAACGTAAATAACGCAATGAATGTTGTTGAACTGTCAAAATTAAACAGATTGTGTTTAAACATGCAATTAGGGTGCTGGTCATACAATAGATGCACGCGCCGGTTGCGAGTACTGCGCACCTGACCTTTCTGAAGAACATCTCCAATATCTTATTGGAGATGTTCTTCAGAAAAGTCAGGTACCTTATTGGCAATAAGGTCACTATAAATGTCCTTCTTTCCACTCACATCTGCCTTATATGGCAATTATACCTTTTGTTAGGCGCCTTGACGTGTTTCATTTAATACATCACTTAATTTAATTGTATTGCTCACAGGTTACTCGGAAAGAGGCTACTTTCCGTTATCGAATCTATCTCAGCTGCCTGATTTCGCGGCTAAAATGAAAATCACGGAAGCCGCCATCCTTTTTCAAGTAAGTACAGCATCATCATCATCATCATTTCAGCCGAAGGACGTTCACTGCTGGACATAGGCCTCCCCCAAGTACCGCCACTTCGACCGATTCTGTGTTTTCCGCATCCAGCGGATTCCTGCGGCCTACACAAGGTCATCGGTCCATCTTGTGGGAGGCCTTCCAACGTCGTACGTCTTCCGGTACGTGGTCGCCTCTCCAGAACCTTTCGACCCCATCGGCCATCCGTTCTGCGAGCAATGTGCCCTGCCCATTGCCACTTAAGTTTGGCAATTCTTCGGGCTATGTCGGTTACCTTGGTTCTCCTGCGGATCTCTTCATTTCTGATTCGATCACGCAGGGAAACTACAAGCATAGCCCTCTCCATTGCCCTTTGGGTCACTTTTAGCCTTCTGATAAGGCCCATTGTGAGCGACCACGTTTCAGTACCATAGGTCATCACTGGCAACACGCACTGGTCAAAGACTTTCGTCTTGAGACACTGTGGTATGTGGGACGAAAAGATATTGCGTAGCTTCCCGAACGCTGCCCAGCCGAGTCGGATTCGACGATTGACCTCTTTCTCGAAGTTGGACCTACCTAGCTGGACAGTTTGTCCTAGGTAAACATACTCGTCCACAACTTCGAGCGTAGCGTCTCCGATCTTCATAGGAGTGGGTGTCACACGGGCATTTGACATGACCTTTGTCTTGTCCATGTTCATTTTAAGACCCACTCTTTCGGAGGCTCTACTGAGGTCATCGAGCATTGTACTGAGTTTCTCCATGGTCTCAGCCATGATAACCATAAGTACAGCATAATCAGTCTATAATGTTCCCACTGCTGGGACACAGGCCTTCTCTTTATGAGAGGGAGTGGGCCGTTATTTTTTTAATCATCATTAAGTGTTCAATATTGAACGGTGGTATGGACCCCTTCGGGTGCGAGTCCAACTTGCACTAAACTTTTTTTTTGTTGTAAATGAATCGTTGTTTTGACAGGATATGACGGGCGAGTCGTGGCCCTCCCACCTAAACTACACCATTCGCATGAAGGTCGACTTCAAAACAGGGACGTACCAGTCTTTGGATGATACACCAGGACCTCATAGGATGTTTGGTAAGACTTACACTTTTTGTAGATCTAGTTATCTTAAGTACCCCACACGTAGTAAACACTTTTACTAAAATAAAAAAAACGCCAACGATAGCGCCAATCGTGGTCATAAAAAAATGAATTACTTACTAATTAATTTGTTACTTAAAAAACATTAAAATATTTTTTATTTATAAAAATAATATATTGTATAGAAACACATACCAACGAAGAAAATTAATTTTAAGCTTGCAAAAAGAGGAAGCGATATGACGCGAAACTCAGTGTTTTTTTTAAACTTCTATCATCCACCGTGTGGCATTCGTGGTCACTCGTTTTTTACCACGACTGCCATAATTATTATGTGTTTAAGTAGTTGGTATGGTACTGCATTGGATTCGTTACGTTACGAATACGAAACAACTCAACAAAGTAGGCTAAAAATCTAGGGAAGGGCTTAACTTATTATAGAAATTAACTTCCAAACCCAACATTTTCAGGAATAACAACATAAGAAACTGAACTACTGAAACGAGGCCAGTGGCGTAGCTAGGTAACCAAAGGCCCTGGGCCAAAAATAAACTAGAGCCCCAACTAAACTATTTGAAATCGTTTGTTCCGTATTTGTCGTGTTCCGAATTCAACGTACTCCAGATTTGTCGTAATCCAGATTCGTCGTACTCCAGATTCGTCGTAAAACGTATAATATAGTCGGTCAAGAAAGTGGTGTTAAATTTAGAATTTTTGTTTTAATATTTTCTGCTTGACTACGCTCATCTTAACTGGAACTTTTGAAAATGATTTCTGATAATGCTTTCATTATATCGAAATAACGAAGTTTTACTGCAGATATCGTATTGACCCAACTGGACCATCTAGTCGGATTTCGTTTGGGGGAGAAATTTTCACTAGTTCAATTTATAGTTTGTAAGTCAGAGTCCAAGGGGCCCCCTGAGCTTGGGGGCCCCGGGGCACTGCCCCGTCTAGCCCTCCGGTAGCTACGCCACTGAACGAGTCGTTATCATAACATTCGCATTATACGATACAATTCTCGTTGACCGTGTCAAAACATGTACCACTTACTCATGTGTATTTTATCACGTGGCTATGCAAGGTCAATTTAAAACTGCAACGTAAGCCTTTTGCAAACAATACGGTAGTTGTCTAGGTAAAAAAAAAAAACTATTTAGTCCGTCTTTCAGATAATAAAAAAATATTAGACACGTATTTTTTGCTTAATCAAAAATAACTTAGAAAACACGCATTAAAGTTGGGGAGTGGGGGCTCGCTACGTCACAACGCAGTATTAAATCTAGCAAGGCGTGACGTCATGGCACATTTTAACTCAATGCATCGCCGTGATCTTTTGATTACGTCAAAAAAGAAAAATACGTGTTCAATATTTTTAGGGTTCCGTAGTAAACAAGGAACCCTTATAGTTTCGTCATGTCCGTCTGTCTGTCTGTCTGTCCGCGGTCTAGCTCCGAGATCCTTAGTACTAGAAAGCTGTAATTTGGCATAGGTATACATATTAATTACGCCGACAAAGTGGTAAAACAAAATTATGAAAAACATTTTTTTTAGGGTATCTCCATCGATCACTAATAAAGAACTAGATACACAATGTCAAGCAAAAGTTCTCTTAAAACTCATCAAATTGTGTTTAGGTAATTCTAGTTGAAATAAATATACATTCATGTAAATTCAACCTTAAACGCAAACCTTAAAGTTGTTTTCACAAAGCTAGGTACAAAAAGCAATACATTTTTACGACCTACTCACTGGTCAACATACATCAAATCAAATTCAACCTTACACGCATATTTTAAAGTTAAAATTACAAAGTGCCAAAAAAAGCAATAAAGTTTTACGACCCAGGCTCGCCGCTAGGACAAGAAATGAGTGGAGCCGAACTGTCCAATATTTTTTGTTTATACTGTAATTATAAATTATAATTTTTTTTTTATTTCGTTAAGTTTAGTGTATAAAAAAAAAACATGTGTGCAATTCACACGTGGTAGAACCTTCAAAAATTTTGGCTTTCAGATAATCAAAATTTCGGGAAGAGGATAATTGTAGGTTTTAATTGTAGATCATATTGATACAAAGTCTGATAATTAGTTTATATTTTATTCGTGTATATTACATAGATTTATTCAGACTCAGAGCTTACATTTTCGATACACATCTACTGCGCGCGCATTTATGATGACTTGATCATTATTTTACTGCGATGTTATTTTAAAACTGCGATATCTACTAAGATATTCATTGAAATCGAATGATATAAATTAAATACTTCTGATGAGTATTTATTTGGATAAGGATTAATATCGTGTTTATAAAAACACCTTCGCAAATAATACATTATTTTAGAACAAATTTGGTTAGCATAAAAAAGGTTATAGTGAGCCAACCTTAAAAGATAGATATATGCTGTCGCAGACTTTTTTTTTAACTTTTAAAGAGAAACAATTCTGTCGTACATGATTTTTGCGAAACTTTAACCGTTTACGCAGCGCATGCAGCGGAAGCTCTCAAAAGGAAAAATAAAACCCCTCGATTTTGAAACATTCTTCATTGGTGCTCCACTCCTATTAGTCTTAGCGTGCAATATATAGCCTATAGCCTTCCTCAATAAATGGGCTATCTAACACTGAAAGAATTTTTCAAATCGGACCAGTAGTTCCTGAGATTTGCGCGTTTAAGCAAACAAACTCTTTAGCTTCAGAGAACCACGAACATAAGAAACACTGTATAATGCTTCCTATCTAATTTTCTCCCACATTAAATCTTATGAGTTTGTGTCAGTCTCTTTTTACTGTCGCTTTTTCGTTTCATCGACTTTCAAATCACAACGATGCTTAAGAAGTTTTCACTTCAAAATTATGAAAGCATATTTTATTATATTCCATGGTGTATACAGGGCGGCAGGGACATTATCTCACACACAACATCTTTGACGTGCTATAATTGATATTCATTTTCCAACCTCACTGGATCTCGAGGAAAGCTAAAAAAAATGTGAGTGAGTATGTGAGTTTATCTCACATCTTTAATTTTATTACATGTACTTAGTCAAAATTAAATGTATAAAATCTTACCATAATATTTATAGAAACAGCAAAGAAAGCTCATTAACCTAAAAAAAAAAAACAGTGGCACTCTGGGAGTACCGATAGAAGTGAAAACTTGAACAATTTTACTGTGCAGGAAATACTTTTAATGAGGTGTTGGTAACGGTGTCGCGAGTTCAATTGTTTTTTCGCATCTCAAAAATGTCCAACGCGCCTACAGAATTTTTCACTTCAAAAAAACAATCCTCCTTTAATAATAAAAAATAAAAAAAACAATAGCGTCTCCACAAATGGAACAGAGTCAACGCACATAACCTGTACAATTTAAGTGAGCATGCGATAGTATGATTAATAGGTTTAGTAAGAATCTTTACAATTGAGATGCTTTTTAACTCCTGCTGTTTAATAAGACTTAATTTTAAAAAAGTTTTTACGATGATTTCTTGGCAAAATATCAGCATTTACGGTACAGTGATAACAATTATATAATAATAATATTAATACTTATCGAAAATATGAAACTCCATCCTTTTTTAGCGTCCTAGATGTGTGATTTTTACAATTTTTTACGAGTTGTTTACAGTCGGAGCGTCCGAATGCTACTAAATGAAAAGAGCACCCAAATGTTCAATTGGGTGCTCATTCGGTGAGGACATTTTTTGGCGCTGATTGTGTATCTAGTTCTTTATTAGTGATCGATGGGTATCTCTCATACACGTAAAGTGGTGATGTTTATTTTTTTATTTTTTTACCCCATGGTGAGGGGTATCATTGGAAAGGTCCTTCAAAAATATTGTGAGTTTGTGAAAACCATTTTTGGATTCAGGGATTCGTTTGCGAAATATTAAGCTTTAAAGTGCTAATTTTTATTAGAGTCAAGTGTCCCCCCCCTGCCGGCTAAATGGTTGGTTTTGGGTGTGTGAAAAAAATCACAACAGTAGTTTATATAACGAAATTAAAAGGAAAACTATCACAGCTAAGTAGGCTTTACAGGTTAACGAGTAATAATCAACCAACTTAACTTTGCAGTTGCAAAAACATGTTTTCCCATACATTCCGTATGGGAGAACATATTTTTCAACTACAAAGTTAAGTTTGTTTTTGGAATAAATTCATCCCAACTACGGAAAACCCTTCATTGTGCGTGGTCCGACACGCACTTGGCCGGTTTTTAATAATCCAAAACGGACAAAAAAAAAATGGTTTTGGACACAGACCTATTCCAGTAACTGGCGTAATTACGACTTATGGCCGGCACACATCCGGTGAGGCGCAACGAAGCGTGATTTTCATTGCCATACATGTCAACATTGCCTATTCATACTTTATTATTTTATATTATATTTATTATATTATATTATATTTATTACATTATATTATATTTATTATATTATATTTATTACATTATATTATATTTTATTATATTAATATTATAAATGCGAAAATAGCTCTGTCTGTCTTTTTAATTAACTTTCTAATGAAGTTCGATGAAATTTGGCACACTGGTAGACCATGAAAGTATTTTGTCCTAACCCAGGTGGTTAGGACATAGGATACTTTTTACCCCGGTAGAACGTGCCCGTGGGATAATTTCAGAACTCCACGCGGGCGAAGCCGCGAGCAAAAGTTAGTCTTAAATGAAGTCGTAAAAAATCACAAAACTAAAACGTTCAAAACAAGATCACTTCTCAAGCAGTCAGATGCAATTTGTGGCAGTTATTTTAGAACAATCTCAGATTTATGCCACCAACTATATCAGACTGCTTGAAAAGTAATCTAATTTGAACTTTTTAGTTGCTTCTTAAAGTCAGAATCAAACTGTACTGTGTGACGTATATCAAATAAAAGGGCTTGTTGTGAGCATCTCAAACATTTTTAAAATAAATACTTTTAGAGATATTTAAGAAAATAGATGAAAATTGACCATTCCCCCTTAACTCCGAAACAAATGAGACATTTTTTTTGAAAAAATGCATAATATAGTTCTATAAGTACCTACTTATAGATTACAGGAAACCTATAATAAGTCTATGGTCTCAAAAAAAAAAACTTTTTACAAAAAACACAACCGACTTCCAAACTTCAAAATAAAAAATAACTTTAATTTCGGAAGTCGGGGTCTTTGGATCAGATCAGTATTTTAGATTTTTTGACACCGACTTCCGAAATTAAAGTTATTTTTACTTTGTAGTCGGTTGTGTTTTTTGTAAAAAAGTTTTTTTTTTCACTTTTTAGTGGGTTGGTTTGTAATTTATCTAAGTTACAATAGCCATAAGGCTAAAAAAACGATAAAAAAAATAAAAGCGATTTGGGAAATCGCTATAAGTGTGCCTTTAATATTTGAAGAGTTCCCTCGATTTCTCCAAGATCCCATTATCAGATCGTGACCAAATGACAATGGGACCAACTTGAAAGTATACCCTTTCAAACAAAAAAAGAATTTTTCAAATCGGTCCAGCCGTCTTCGAGTAAAAAAAATATCCCGACGAATTGAGAACCTCCTCCTTTTTTTTGAAGTCGGTTAATAACATGATGAATCTCCTCATATTGTGCGTACAAACTTAATTTTCAGTTGGAATGTATAGGAGAACATAAAATACAATAGAGGTTGATATATTTAGTAACCAGTTCCGCTTAACTATTCCTAAATAGCCATAAAAACCCTGTAAGAAATCGACACGTGTTTCACCTCTCAACGAGGTATCCTCAGGATGACCAATCGTCACTAGACGCTAGACTACAACGCTCGGTGTGGTAACACGCCGTGTTCGGGTTCGCGACAAGTGATTGACTTGTCGCGAACCCGAACACGGCGTGTTACCACACCGAGCGTTGTAGTCTAGCGTCTAGTTAAGCGGAACAGGATACTAAATAAAACAACGTCTATTGTATTTTACAATGGATTTCCGCAAGGTCACGCCTGAATCGATTAACTATGGGAGAAGATGTTTTTCAATTACAATGTTAAGTTTGTCCTTGGGTTAAATTCATTCCAACTACGGAACCCTTTATTGTGCGTGGTCCGACAAGCAGTTGGCCGATTTTTCAAATGAAAACTTCTTTAGGTGCGTTGGGCATTTTTGAGATGGGACTAAACCATTGATTTCGCGACACTGTAACGTAATTTACCGACACCGTGGAGTAAAAGACATCAACGCGTTGATTACCGCGGTGCCGACTTTTTAAAAAAGATTTTTTTTTAAGAAAGGCTTGGTTTATTTACAAGGCAGTCAAAATCTTGCTGCGCTGTGCCTCGCCAGATATGCACCGACTCTTAATAATTATAATACCAGCCTATTACTGTCCCACTGCAGGGCAAATGCCTCTTCTCATACAGAGAAGGCACGATCATTGATCAGCACGCTTGCACAAGACGGGTTGGCGATTTCAGACATATATTACCTACTTCTTGTTTCACGATGTTTTATCTACACCGATGTCAGTCATGTCCAACATAAATTCAGAAAGTAGTACAGAGAAGGCACGAGCATTGTTCACCACGCTTGCTCAAATCAGCCGACCTTCAATGTTCTTAAAAATGACTCCATTTCAACAGTTAGTAGTGACACAGTTTAGTACAGATGAAAAAGTGAAGTCTTAAAAAAAATATTGCCAAATCTATATACTTAGTTTGTGGTAGCGGAAAAAATATAATAATGTTAATCTTGAAAATATTTCTCAGGAATTGGTTTTTACCAAAACACGTTTTGAAAAATAAATTTCGATACAATTTTTTTTTTTTAAACGTTGCCCCACACTAGGAATTTCTCCTGTATTGTGGGTGCGTTTACAAACATTTAAACTCACATACACAAACAGCCAGACCCGGAACAACTACTTGTAGGTCATACAAATATTTGTTCCGTGCGGGAATCGAACCCGCGACACGCAGCGCAGCAGTCAATCGCTTAACCACTGCGCTAACCGTGCCATCAATCAATCAAATCCAATATTAAATTATATTTATTGATATTTAAACTTCTTATTCGAATGCAGAATTTGGTTGGTTTTATTTGTTGGCTAGCTGCGCCCCGCGATTTGACCCGCATAAGTCTCGATCCCGTGAGAATATCGGGATAAAATGTATCCTATGTCCTAACCCAGGTGATGGTCTAGCCATGTGCCAAATTACATCCAAATCTGTTCAGCCGTTTTAGCGTGAAAGCGTAACAAACTCACTTTCGCATTTATAATATTAGTTAGGATTACTCAACTTATTGCTTCATATTTTGCAATAAATAATAAGCGTTGTGTGAACTTGTGTCATCGCGCTTCTTTTTATTTTCTGTGCAGTCCGACAGTGACCGCGTTTTAGCTCTTTTCAGCTTCTTAAGGGGACGATAACTGACTTTTAATGATTTTATACTGAAGATGACGTCTAAACGAGTAGTGTTAGTGATTTGGAAAAAATATATGTTAAATTAGAGCATTTTCTTAATATTTTAATATAGGCATATTTTTGATTACGCTTATATTACATAGTGAAATTAATTTGTAAAGTTATGTCTAACGCGGATAAAAAACTGAGAATGACGCAAAATCTATCAAGCATATTTTTCTGAAAACTTCACCATTTTAAAGATAATTAATTGTTGTTTTTAGTACGTGTTTTATTAAAATACCTTTTGTTTTACGTGTAATAAATTAATAATGCGTTTAATTTGGGACAGCGCTCCTTGAGGGGCGAGTCATATTACGGGCTGGACGTACGACGCGTTGAGTGAGCTGAACAGAACACGCAAGCTAACCATTCAAGGTCACTGTCATATATCTGCGTCTTAAGTTGATGTATGTTGTGTGTTTTACAGGTTTCAAGTATGCAACATTTATGCGCATCCAATGGGCGGTCGACACAAGCTACATCACGTTACTGACAGGGCATGACGTGCCTCAGGTGAGAATATTTAATATTAAAAAAATAACACAAATTCTTGTTTTCACTAGCAACGAATAAAAACGAATGCAACGAATACTACTTTTACGAATACGAATATCAAACCTACTATTCGGCGAATACGAATACGAATATCTCGCCATGGTAATAAAAGACTAATAGTCTAGTACTACATAGACGCAGCCATTACTAACGTTCGTCTAAGTTCAACGCTTGGGTCTGCGCGGAAAACGTCAGTACGTCTACGGAAAAAAATTGCACGTCGACCGAACAATTCAAAATTACAAAAGATTCGAATAAAATTGATTGCCGGTAATAGGGCTGTAAACCAGGTTTGTAACGGATGTCATATAACGGATGAGGATGCGGATGAGGATGTCGAGATAATCGGGTTTGAGGATGCGGATGAGGATAAGGATATTGGAAAATTCCTTATTGAGGATGCGGATGAGGGTGCGGATGCGGATGTCTTATAAAAAGTAGCTCTTGTTTTTTATAGTATTTATATTTGTATTACGAGTATAGGTTGTAGGCATAGATATAAGAAAGAAGGAGATATGCCCGGTAGTTGAAAATGTATCGAAACCCAATGTCTCCAATTTGTCCCCACCACGTCGCCACAACTACACACGCAATCAGTAAACTTAATAGATACGAAGTCGCGCTCACACTTGCAATTCATAAATCATAACGTACTACACAATCAATTATAAACCTTATGAACTCGAACACAGCGTGCATTTACAATGCACCGTACAACTCACTCACACGAAAGTTATCGTTGTGCTATGCACAAGCAATTTATTTTACATATACGCTAGTGATTGACTAAATCGGAAACTTATCGATTCTCCTATTAATTATAATTATTGTATTAACATTTTGGAAGTTCCTGAAAAAATTATAAATAAAAACGATTTAAATGTAATAAGATGATATGAATAAACTGAATAAAGGAAACGGCACAAAAAGTGTGCGTGGCAGCTCCGACGCACGACTGGATTTCAGTAAGAAATTGTTATTATGTTGTGATCTAGGTAGATACATATTAGATTCTTATTAGGTTCGTGTTAAAATATTTATTTTGATCCAATAACAGTGTTAAAAGTTAATTTAGAAGGAAATTTTAACAAATTGAAATTGTCATAATTACGTAACTTGAAAACTCACTTTTTTGGTTGTAAAGATATTTCTTTAATTTTGATTTACTATTTTTAATTTTCTTAAATGAAAGGTCTAAACTTAAAACCATTTGTCACGTTTAGTTCATGAAAATCGGCCCGCGGAACAAAAAGATACGGTCATTTTATATGTGGAAATTTTGTTTAGTTAATAATTTGTAAATGTTTGTTCTAAAAAGGTGTAATTACTTAAGTAAATACCTTATATTTGTGTTTTATATGCATTTTAGTAAGCTGAGTATACTTTATTTATACACACATACATAATTTCGAAGTGAAAGGTGCGCAAAGGAACGTAACGCCTGACTTTTAGTTAATGCTCGATTTTACTCCTCATAAATTTTTTATACCGCTGGCTAAATATCAAATCGTTTCTTAAGGAGTAAACTCCAAAAAAATTAAGTAAATCAATTAATTTCAACATTATGAGAAAATCTAAATGAGTATAAAACAAGATTTCACATCAGTCTTCCGACCAGACTATAACTGGTGACAAATTGAAGAATAAACTTTCAAAGTAATATAAATTCGTACCACAATCGACATTGTTGTCGATATCCTACGTTAGTGGATCTGCACAAGCACATCACTAGCTCGACGCAAGATACAGCGGCCGTACTACGCGATGCAACCGCGTAACTAAAGTTTCGTTTTGTGATTTTTACATTGCTTGTCCAGTCAGTAAGTGACATACTTAGGTAGTGGTTAAGAAGCAATGTATTTGCTGCAAAAATAGTACAGTCGCTGTGATATATGAAAACAAAAATAACGTAGTAAAGGCAAGAAATATTTTACGATTTGTTGTTTTTCATGATTTTCAAGACAAATATAGTAAAATACTTGTCCTGTTAAATGATAAATGGTTCCATGATTTATAAAGATTTTAGTTTGGCATCGATTTTTACAAGAAACCACTGAACAACACGGTATTCTTAAATGTTGTCACGATCGCGGTCGAAAGCGCACTAGTTCGCGGATACGGCCATTTGTCTATACCATGAGCATTTTGATCATGGCTCGCGGACACAGACACGCCCCCATGCCACTTCTCCTGTTTTTTATATTTCTATGGTTGTAGGTAATCAATTGATAGGTTACCGTAGCGTAATTCGCCTGCAAAAAACTTCACTTCTACGAGCAAACAAAAAGTAAACAATAACACGCAACCGCAACCCGGTAACTCAAATTGTGACATGTGAAACCATAGTCGTGCCACAACTGCCACGTGCGGTCGATCGTCTGTCATAGGACAAGGATATTGCGAAATCAGCCAATAGGAACGCGTAACTCACTTATTGGCCCGCCCATTTAGCTCAGTATTTAAAAATTCACTATTTGTACGAACGACATAGGGTCACATCCCCATAGAAATTACGAGGATGCGGATGAGGATGCGGAGCTTTTAAAATCAAAAGTTGAGGATGCGGATGTTTTGCGGATATCAAAATTTATGCGGATGCTCCGCAGTTGCGGATGCGGATACGGATATCCGTTACATCCCTGCTGTAAACAGGTTCAATGAAATGGTTTTAAACGAAATAAGATAATTATAAAAAAAATATGCAGGCGTGAAACCCTGCAATTAGTAAAATCTGTGATTCGCACATTTACTGCTATGATATCTTGTAAACTATTACAGACACGATTGAAACTTTGCATCGGAATGTATTACCACATTGGGAGCGAGATGCGTCAAAAAACAGTTTTACGCGAAAATGACACATTCGCAACTTTATTGTTTGTGTGACGATATTATATATATATTTTATCTACTCTCATAGCGTAATATTCGAATTATGAACTTCAAAACGAGTTTATATTGACATACTTTATAAACAGAATACCGAAATTTAAAAATAGAATCATATTATAACACTTTTTCTCTAACAAAATAATACTATAAAACAATTTTTTCTATTACGACACAGCGCTAATCCAAGAAGTTAATATCACCAAAGAGTTTCCATCAACTTTTGGCGGGGGACAGCAGCACCCGCTGTACGCATGTGCGGTGATGTGCTGGTGCAGGCGACATTCATTTGTTTTGTAGTACTTACTGAATTTCGTGGGATTTTTAAATTTATTCTTGATCTTTTATTTAGTATTTGTATCAATCCCAATGTTTGTTTTGAGTAGATAAAGTAGTGTATGAAACTGCACATAACTAGGTATTAAAACATTCGCGTGATACTATTATAAAACCTCGCCTACGGCTCGGTTTTTAAACACACACTCATGTTTTAATACCCCTTATTATGCAACAGTTTCATAAACTACTATTATATTACATTTAATAATTATATAGTAGGATAATAGGATGTAATCAGTGGAGGAAAAACCTTTTTAGCTTCGACGCTGGTTGGAGGAATGTAATGAGGAGGTTGTTTACTCGACTAAGATGATTTTTTCTTGGTGTGTGCCATCTGTGTTCGTTAAAGAATTCTAAATCTTCTTTCTGTGACAGCTACATAGTATAAGGAGAGGTAGTAAGTTATCTTCATAGAAACGCACTGCGCGAGCCTTGTATGTGTGGGGCCATAGTATCTATGCGTCGCCGCATGCACACTTAACAAAATCTCGACCGGTTTCTCACGAGAAACGGTACCCTAATTGCGTAATACAACACAATCTGTTTCGATTTGAAACAGATTGCTAATCCATTGCTTTATAAGTTGAAAAACAAAATCTGCTCAACAACGTAAATAACGCAATGAATGTTGTTGAACTGTCAAAATGAAACAAATTAGGCATAATTGTTTACGAAAATAAGTTACGCAATTAGGGTACAGGTCGAGATTTTGTACACATACAAGCCGCGCGCGGTGCGTTTCTATGAAGATAGCTTACTACCTCTCCTTATACTATGACAGCGATGATGATCATTACTTCAAAAAATCATTACTTTAACAGCACTACGTTCACTTCAACTGATCGCAGTTCCAGTGGACGTTGAAGGTGTTTTTGGCATGGTCCTTTCGATCACTTTGCTCATTTTCTCTCTTATAGTAAATGATTTTCCAGTTTCTGCTGCTGGTAATCACTGAGCACTACGTCATCACCATCGCTGTCGACAACTGAAGTCGAGCTCTGAGCAAAAGCATTTTTGAATTATTTTTATGATGAATCTAGTAATTGTGTCATTAGATGAATTTTAGAAGATATACCATGAATTGTCACGATTGCGAATACCTATTTTATTAAAACGCAACGTTAAATGTAACAAAATATAGAAAACGAACAAAAGGAGCTATCCGTATTATTCATTTTATCCGGATAACATTTTCGACGGATATCCGAATAATTTGGATATCCGGATAGCATGCCCTAGAAAAGGCAGATGATGACGTCAAGTTATAAATTGTTTAGTATTTCGTCGCTACTGACTACACACACATACATAAATCAACAAAGTTATGTAGACTTTTATAAATAACTATCGATTTTATCAATACCGGATAACCGTTCGTCGTAGTTATTTATGTTCGAGCAGGAGAGGCGCACTCAGCATTTTAGGTATAAAGCTTACAATTAAGTATACGGCGGGCTCGATTTGTCAGTCATTTCAGTGGGCACAACGTAGTCGATGCTCACGGGCGATTTTCAACGCTCTGCTTAACGCCGAGAGTTGAAAATCCAGTGCGCGATAAAATCCCGCCGCGATATTTAGCGCCGTGCGAACGTGGGCTAAGAGTTACGCGATAGAAAGAGAGGCAACTTCTAGGTGAATATAACTGTAGGTAGTAATTAGCGCTGTGCGACCTGAATTGAATTTTATTGTGTCATAGCAAGAGTCGCTATTTATTTAAATTATTTTGCGGAGTTAATCTTCAGTACTTGTAATATTATGTATTCTGTGATTTGAGTACTTAATTAATAAGTGATACCTACTGTTAACCAATTATACAGTACCTATGTTTACTAACGAAAGGCGTTCACACATGATAAAAATAATAACACCCTTTAAAAAGTTTTTTTTAAATAATAATACATTCACATAAAATATTAAATTTATATCGGGTTATAGGGTTTTTTCCATCTGGAATTTCTCAGTAGCAGCCCGGAGTCTGGATTTGTGCCCGGTGGATGGCAATAGGCTCGCCCCCTATTACATGAGACTTTAAACATAACTGGCGAAATGTGGGTGTACACCTCTGCTGAACCCTTCAGGCATTACAGGCGTGATGTTATGTTATGTTGCCTTTACGCAGATGTCACCTGTTGATTATGAGCTAAGTTTATTTTTCAACAACAAAAGCTATTTAAAAAGGTCATGAAATAATTTCAGTTGTAATGGGAAATTGCTCGTCAGTGAAGTGGCAGCTTAATTGATTATACAGGGTTAGCTGTCGAACGAGCTATATGGTATATAAGCAATATAACATCACGCCTATAATCCCCGAAGGGTTAGGTAGAGGTGTATAGCTTGTCCAGTCTGAAATGACGCGCCCCACTACAGCATTTAACGCACACGGTAATGCGGTAGTGGGGCGCGTCATTTCAGAGTGGACAAGCTATACCTGTAGTATGACCAACATTTCACTTGTCTCTCTCCGACCCAGATGACCCCATTACACTCCTCCAGGAGCAGAATAGGGCTACCAGTACAGTGCACAGAAACAGACGCCTCCCGTCATTCCGACCTCGCCGCCGAGGTCCTTTACGATCGCGACCGAATCCCCGAGTAAATGAAACTCCCCCCCGACCCTTGCTCGAAAACGAGGTGCCAGCAGTTGTTGCAGCTGAGCACGTAGCTTTAAATACCCCGCATAATAATCACGATGAAAATATAAGTTTGAGCCTGTCCCTTCTTGCTATCTTCCCATCAGCGATGCCCTAAGCCGAGGTTCGTACCCCACAGGGGGTGCCCTTAGCGAGCATTCGCTTAATTTTAATTTAGAATAGTATAAAAAGCTCCTGGCTGGAGGCTCTAAGTGTAGAAGCTTATGGCACCCACAGGAAAATCCGGTTAAGCAGCCAAGACCTTAGTGGTCAATAACTGCGAGATGCCCCACAAAAAAAAAAAAAAACACCTGTTCAAGTGAACCCGGCAGGGGCCTGGACGCACGGGCGTCGTGAAGCACTTCGGGCGCTCCTTCAGATACACCCCAGAAACACACCCCAAAGCGCTGAGGGGAGGCAACCCCTCAGCGATTAGGTGTACAGTAAAGCACTTCCACCCCCTCCTAGGAGAGGGAGGGGAACCTAGTCACCGGCCCTCGTTTCCGAGGGCCGAGAGAACAACTCCTCGAGCAAGGGGCCAATAAGCCCCCAAATCGACGCCTCTCGCCCCCTTCGAGGGAGCAGAGACGACTACTCACCAGTTTCAAATTAGTCCGCCGTGAGGCCTTTCAGGGAGTGGACATGTCGCTCGGCGCTCTGCCTGATTGCTGTTGACCTTTGTCGTGCGTACAACGATAATGCACAAGTATATTATGATTGCCAAATCTTTGTACTTTAGTAAGTAAAATATTTTATTGAAATCAAAACTAGGCGCGTTGAGCGATTTTTTGATAGGGGAAAACTTATGATTTCGCGTCACCGACATGCTTTACTAGCAGTAGGTAAGTGAAGTTTGTTTTTGAAGCGCAGTTCTTTGACGCGGCTTGAAGTATAAGTAAACTGGCAGAAATCGTCAGGGAAAAAGCGTTTATTACTTAAGCGACTGACTTACACTAATAAAAAAAATAAAAAAATCGAAGAGGGCGGCTGCGAAAATTTTCAAATATTTCATCATGTCGTTTTCATAGTTTTCGAGAGTACTAAAACCGATAGTGAGGTCAAAATGTAAATCCAATATGACGGCTGCGAAAATTTTATTTTTGTTTTTAAATTATATGTGAGAAGGAACTTCGTTCCTGACGGGGTTCCCTCTACTGCACACGTTTTTTTTAAAGGGAAAACTTTTTTTAGGCTCTTTAAGCTTCGGGCTCTGAACTAATTTCATGTAAGTAGGTGTTACGGAGTAGGAAACGTTCATAACTAAGGTCGAAACGACGGATCTCGTGCTTAGGGAGTAGGCCTACAGCTTACATGGGCAATTAATTGCGCTATTCTTGGTAATTATGGTCAATACAACCTCTCAGCATTTCGGCAACATCGAATAATTTACGGCAATTCCAAGATTTTCTAGAAATTGGCAAGAATTGCTCAATTTGAGTTTCCCGCGTACGCGTCTGATTCTTGTGGTTTTATAATCAAACAATCGTTTGCTCCGCGCAGGCGCTGTCCCTTCAAGAATTCCCGTACTACTACAGGCATACGGACACGGTCTCGGAGATCATCTGCAAGGCCCTCATGCCGTTGTGTTGGCTCTCCTTGTTACTAACCTTCGTGTTCCTCATGGGTCGTCTGCTCCAGGAACGAGCCTCTGGTATTCAAGTAAGTGTCAGCATCTGCCTACCCATATAAGGTTGGCTTCTAGTCTAACCGCTTGCAGCTGAAGAACAGATTTTTTTATGGAGCGACTCGAATCTGACCTTCAAAACGCAGTTTACTGGGTTAAATGATACACCTTGGTTAGACTACATACAGGCAAGTTTATTTGTGTAATTATACTGATACGCTTTCGCGACGCGGTTGTGGAACAACTTTTTTGAAAACTTCATGGAAATTGTTCTACCGGTCGCGCTTGTCCTCAGGAGCCTTTACTGAATTTGAACTGATTAAAAGAGGTGATAGAATGAGGGTTTTCTGAAATGACGTAATGACTAGGTGGCAGCACTGAGATGTTAGGGGGCATCTGTCAAAAGTGTCGAAGCGCCTGTATTTTTAACCGACTTAAAAAAAAAGGAGGAGGTTCTCAATTCGTCGGGAATTTTTTTTTTTTTTAATGTATGTTCCCCGATTACTCGAAGACGGCTGGACCGATTTGAATTTTTTTTTGTTTGAAATGGTGTACTTTCAAGTTGGTCCCATTGTCATTTGGTCACGATCTGATGATGGGATCTTGGAGAAATCGAGGGGACTCTTCAAATATTATAGGCACATCTATAGCGATTTGGGTATTTTTGATGAGCTGTTGACATTAGCCTAAAAAAGTTTTTTCTTTAGTCGTGACTGAATAATTAACGTCACCATACATTTTATATTTATTGTCGAAATGGAAGACTTCTTGTTAAAGTGGCGCCAACTGGTGGCGTGAATTTTAGAGGTAAAACCTCACTGATCAAGGCAGAAGTAGCCATATTCTGTTTTCAAAATGTTTACCGACTGAGGGTCGGTCATTCATCAATCGGTATGGATGATCGATTATCTGTTGAGGCGATCAATATCGACATCGATCGACCGCAATCTAGTTGTAGTTTTACACACAATTAAAACCAATTCTTTTCACAGGAGCTGATGAAAATGTTAGGGGTGTCCCCGAAACTTCTAGGGCTGTCTCATATGCTGAATGTGCTGCCATGCGCGCTGATCTTTTCCATCGGAGGCACCATACTCTTGAAGGCGACCTCCAACCCTCTGATACCGCACACCTCAGGGTTCCTCATATTCCTGATGCTGCTGCTGTACTTCAATACGATTGTCTCCTTCGCTTTCGCCTGCAGTTACATTCCGTCAGGGAGTAAGTATTTTTACCTGACAGCAACGTTATTATTAATTTAGTTTAAGTTGTTTTTACTTATACTACACTCGCGAGCAAAAGTTTGGAATCACCTACTTGTTACTTGTTCCGAGCGATTTTTAAAACTAAATAACCGTTGAAAATTAATGAAAATACTACCATTTTAAAGGCTATACTGTAAACTTAAAATATATGCCATATGCATTTAAATTAAACCCGTATTTCAAGAGTTTTCCTACTTTGAGTGGAGGAGTAAGAAAAAAGACATGTTTGTATTTCTCGATACGCCGCGAGTTGCGCCATATTGATTCCCTATAAAAGCGCGTGGTATCGGTTTTTTTTTATCTCGCCTAGTATACAGGGTGGCAGGGACATCGACGCAAAAATGATTACCATGAATTCAGTACATAGTTACCCCCATGCGTTGAAATTTTTCGTCGGTTATTTAAAAAAAAAAACAGCTTTTTCATAGAAAAGTCCAATACCTAAGCGGTCAAAATGTATGGTTCAGCTGATTTTTTTATAACTGACGAAAAATTTCAACGTATAGGGGTTCAGAATCATGTACTGAATCCATGGTAACCGTTTTCGCGTCGATGTCCCTGCCACCTTGTAAACTAGGCGAGATAAAAAAAATCCGATACCATGCGTGCTTTTATATGGGATCAATATGGCGTAACTCGCGGCGTATCGAGAAATTGAAACACGTCTTTTTAGGGTTCCGTTGCCAAATGGCAAAAAACGGAACCCTTATAGATTCGTCATGTCTGTCTGTCTGTCTGTCTGTCTATCTGTCTGTCTGTCTGTCTGTCTGTCCGTCCGTATGTCACAGCCACTTTTTTCCGAAACTATAAGAGCTACGCTGTTGAAACTTGGTAAGTAGATGTATTTTGTGAACCGCATTAAGATTTTCACATAAAAATAGAAAAAAAACAAATAATTTTGGAGTTCCCCATACTTAGAACTGAAACTCAAAAAATTTTTTTTCATCAATCCCATACGTGTGGGGAATCTATGGATAGGTCTTCAAAAATAATATTGAGGTTTCTAAAATCATTTTTTTCTAAACCGAATAGTTTGCGCGAGAGACACTTCCAAAGTGGTAAAATGTGTGTCCCCCCCCCTGTAACTTCTAAAATAAGAGAATGATAAAACTAAAAAAAATATATGATGTACATTACCATGTAAACTTCCACCGAAAATTGGTTTGAACGAGATCTAACAAGTAGTTTTTTTTTTAATACGTCATAAATCGTAAACCGCAATTTACCTTTCATTCAATGTTACTTGCTGCTACGGAACCCTTCATGGGCGAGTACGACTCGCACTTGGCCGGTTTTTTCTTGCTCCTCCACTCAAAATAAGAAATCTCTTGAAATATGGATTTAATTTAAATGCATATGGCCTGAACTTTAAGTTTACAGTATAGCCTTTAAAATGGTAGCATTTTCATAAATTTTCAACTGTTATTTCGTTTTAAAGATCGCTCGGAACAAGTAACAAGTAGGTGATTCCAAACTTTTGCGCGCGAGTGTATATCAGTAGTGTGAACTTTAATATGTGGTTCGAAATAAAGTATAACACCTATATTATTATTAAAACACCCGACTGCAACCATAAAGTTTAAAACGAGCTGTTGGTGGGGGGTGTCATAACATCTGATATTGAACCAAAATAACTGCATCAGAATGCTTGAAAATTGAGCATGTTTTGAATTTTTTAGTTGCAGATGGATTTTTTAATAAGCATAGAATAGAAAATCATTTATTTCTGAATATGTTTATGGTATAAAATTACGACCTTAATAATACAGGGTGGCAGGGACATCGACGCGAAAACTGAAACCATGGATTCAATACATGATTCTGAAAGCCCCTGCGTTTAAATTTTTCGTCGGTTATAAAAAAAATCTGCTGTTTCATAGAAAAGTGCAATAGCTACCTACGCGATCAAAATGTAACGAAAAATTTCAACGCGTGGGTTCAGAATCATGTGCTGAATCCATGGTTTCAGTTTTCGCGTCGATGTCCCTGCCACCCGTATATTCCTTATTTTATTTATCTTTTGCATTATTTTGGAACGATGAAGGTTAACATCGTGGGAGAGCCGGCATGTCGTAGAACCAAAAATTCGAAGACATGTGACATCTACCAACCCGCACTGGGCCCGCGTGGTGGATTACGGCCCACTCCCTCTCACAGAGAGGAGGCCGCCGTCCCAGCAGTGGGAACATTACAGGCTGATTATGACAGAGAACTGCAATTTACAATATTTATGTATTATAAAGATTTATATTATTGTGTCTAGCTGTGATTTTACTAACGGAACTGACAACAGACCGACTACAGTTACTGACGTCATCACCATTAAGCCGCTAAGATACTAACTTCGGAATTTAACGACACTAAACTATTTTATAAGATGGTCACAAAAGTGTCTATAGCTTATAGTAGTATTATAGAAAATCACAGTGCCGACATAGAAGTTATTGGTGCCGATTCCCTTGTTCACAAACTAAACTAAATTTAAGTTCTTTGCATCTTTTTCTTTCTATTTCATTAAGAAAAGGACAAGATAAATTTTAGTTTAGTCCTGTCAAATTAATCAGCGGTTGACGTAAGGTGACGTAATTTTAGTCGGCAAGTTTTTAATCACGTCTAAACTTGTATGGAGAGTGACAGGCGCTGATTAATTTGACAGGACTAAACTAAAATTTATCTTCTGTCCTTTTCTTAATGAAATAGAAAGAAAATGAGGCACTGAACTTAAATTTAGTTTAGTTTGTGAACAAGGGAATCGGCACCAATGGCCGTTTAAAATTAAGTTACATTTCAGAATTCAACCCTATCTTATTCAGTGTTTTGTCCCCACAGCGCAATACGCAGCAAGCTTGTCCGTCCTGGCGTATATTTTTCTCTGGACACCAACGCGAGTAGTCTCCGAATACAAAATGCCGTACATATTGACAGTTGCCACCGGCTTCATCCCACATATGCCCATGTACTGGTTTTGGTCAGAGGTGGGCGCGCTTGAGATGTATGGTCAGTGTATTAATATAATACACTCCCGGAACACTAAATCGAGCCTCCAAACATTCCATATTGGGTATAAAGGCCTACAACATCAAAATAGTGTTAAATCAAAAAAAGTTTTGATGCAGATTTGAAGCCGACATACTGGCCATCACTTTGGTCTCATCATTGTTCCAAATTTGAATTCACAACCATTTAAAAAGTTATAGAACTTATTACAAATTAAGTAGGGTGGCTCGATTTAAGAGTCTGGGAGTGTTTAATAATATAATTATTTAATATATGTAATTCCTTTATTTCAACAAAAGTCTTATACAAATACTAGCTTTTGCCCGCGGCTTCGCCCGCGTGGAAGTCGGAAATTATCCCACGAGAACGTACTAAGTATCGGTAAAAAGTATCCTATGTCCTAACCCACGTCATGGTCTAATCATGTGCCAAATTTCATCCAAATTCATTTAGCCGTTTTAACGTGAAAGCGTAACGAACAAATAAAAAAACAAACTCACTTTTGAATTTATAATATTTTTATACAAATATTTAAGTGTTCTGACTCCAAAAATAAGTGTAAGTTCTTGTGACTTACGAGTCGATGATTCTCCGGAGCAACAAAGCCATAATATTTGTAGTAATTTCGAACATTTTAACCATAAATTATGTTTTTTTATTGTTATTGTGACTACCGTATTTCTAGATGTTAAATTGTATGGTGTATGAATAGTATAGGGTACTTTTCGACGCCTTAGAGTGAAAACTTCGTAAGTGTAAAAGAAGTAACTTTTCAGGAGGAAGAAAAAACTGCGTGCTGTAAAATTTTTGTACGGCGTCTTTTATATTCGCAGTTCTGGATATAAAAACGGGTTAAATTTCCATATTAATTCATTAAAAAACATAAAAGACGCCGTACAAAAATTTTACAGCACGCAGTTTTTTCTTCCTCCTGAAAAGTTACTGCTTTTATTTCACTTACGAGGTTTTCACTCTAAGGCGTCGTTTTGGGAAATACGCACCTGAAGATAAATATTAATAGGCTTGTTGACAGTTGTAGGGAAACCAATAAGTAAAGTTTAACTAGCCTAGCAAGGAATCCTGATTTGAAGGAAGTCATCAATAGATGTTAAAGTCAAAACAAAATTCTTCCGTATAAATCGTGCAGTCAAATTACTCCATAAATCAGTTATTTACCAGTTCAAATACAATTAGGCACTGGCTCCAAAACTAAGAATAACATTCTTTTGTTTGAAAGAAAAGAAGAAAGAAAGAAAATACATTTATTTAGCACAGACAAAAAGGCACACAACACAACATAATTATAACACAAGTAAAAGATAGAAATAAAAAAGGAAACAAAAAACAGTGTGTAAAATAATAATTTAACATGAAAGTTAGTGTGTCTCGCGGCTGCGCCAAATAGGCCCAGTTCAGCAAAAATGCCAGACAACTAGTGCCTGACGCTGGTTTCCAACTGGACCTGAAATGTGAGGTGACGGATGTAAATCAGTTTTGTACTATAATGTGTGTGTGTGTATACATATATATGACGGCGTCAGCGATGGCTGAGCGATAGAGCCGTCATCATGTCGATTCGATGGTACGGAATCCATAGTTCAGGTTTACAATAAAACACGATGATACATCAACTCAGTTTAGTATTTCACTTTCACAATAATTAACACAGTAGGCACAACACTTATAGCGTTCACGCACTATTTTCTAAGTTCGGGCAAACTGACAGTTTCGCGTGAGAGAAGTGTAGGTCTGTCTTCGTTCGAGCACTTCACAAGACTGCCTCGTCGTTCGGTTACTTCCCTTACCACGACTCTGTCCACGTGCCGTCCCTCTAGCGAGCGCGTCACGTGATTTACCTTCACCTTAGTACTACAATAATCAACTGAGTGACTATTATAGCTCAAATTTCATAATCTACGACACGGCCAACCTGACAGGTCTCACGTCCTCGTGTGTTCCTGGAACAAAACAATCATGTGGAGTAACAGTGTAACCTCGGCCAACCTGACCGAACTCAAAGAACATTACAAAAGAAAACGCATTTGCCTCAACTAATAAATCAAAAAGGTGCCTCTAAGCTGTAATTATCAAAATAAACTAAATGGTACACGTAACCCTGTGGTTACACTAGCACATAATTTGTTTTAAGATCACTGAAAACAAACTATGGCCCGGCTGCCTAAGCAGCTAGTGACAACTATGAAACGAAATGAAATGAAGTGAAATTGTTTATTCTGTAAACAATTTCATTCCATTCCACCCATATCGTCATCTATTGCCACCCATATCGTCATCACCTCACGTGATACGACCACCACTTACTTACACGTAACCCTGTGGTTACACTAGCACATAATTTGTTTTAAGATCACTGAAAACAAACTATGGCCCGGCTGCCTAAGCAGCTAGTGACAACTATGAAATGAAATGAAATGAAGTGAAATTGCTTATTCTGTAAACAATTTCATTCCATTCCACCCATATCGTCATCTATTGCCACTCATATCGTCATCACCTCACGTGATACGACCACCACTTCTTCAAGAAGTCACAGGTCATTGCATGACCAATACAATAGTCTCTTTCGAGACCCGGGTCCCCGCCACACCACTAACTGCCCATCGCCCCCTGAACAACTCGCAAGCGAATTGCAGTTACGACTACAGATTAGTGCGTGTAGTGCGACCAATAACCAAGGTAATAGTCCCCGCCACACCACTGACTGCCCATCGCCCCCTGAACAACTCACAAGTGAATTGCAGTTACGACTACAGTCAGTGCGTGCAGTGCGACCCATAATCAAGGCCCATAATCCATAATCACTTCTACAACTCTTTGGAAGTATCTTCCACAACATCAATAATACTACTAAGAGGCATCTTACGTATGCGTGTACTTCTAAATTCTATTACCAGTTAAGGTTTTCAATCATTGCCATCAAGTAACTCTTCAATTTTGAACGATCCCTTGTAGTTGGCGTCTAACTTCATTTGATTTCTCTCCTCACTTCGTATTAAAACGAAGTTCCCAACATCAAACTTAACAATATTGGCTATGCCTTTATCAAATCTAGACTTTCCATGACTAACATTATTTTCTTTTTCGTTGCCGCTTGCTCTCTGGTCGTCTAGTCAATATTTATCGCCGTTTCAGTACCACCAAAAGTTAAAAGATTTAATGGTCTAGCTGCGCGTTCTATCATAATCTCGAGATAGCTTGCCCCGATACCACGATGAACCATACAATTTAAAACTAGTTGCACATCATTCAACGCTTCCTGGCACGATCGACACGATCGACGAAGTCTCTACAGAAGTGAGCATCCTCTTTAATGTGTTTCATAACCCTTTCAACTTGACCGTTGGCACGACTCAATCCCGTAGAGATCATGTGCAATATAACACCATGAGACTCACGAAAATCTTGTTGGTAAAACAACGACCTTGATCAGCAATAACTCAACTCCGACATCCAAACAGGGACACACCAGACTTCAAAGCTTTAACTGCGCTAGCAGAATCGATGCGACTGTGTGGTACATAAGGACGAATTTAAAACGATGACGTATTCTTTACAATCATTTTTGTCGCTAAGTTTACTGGTTATATCAACGAGAACTGTATGCCATGGTACACGAACCTTAAGGATTGGGTGAAGCTATACCTGCACAAGACCTGAATGGGACTTCGATAGTTTACAGGTGATACAACCATCTACAAACTTACGGACATACTTGGCCATGTGTTGAAACTACAGTGTTCGTATACCTTTTCGAGGGTCTTTTCCCAGCCAAGATACATAAGCGATACATGCACATTGTTTATCACAGACCACCGAAAAGCCCGTGGAACTATTGGAAGGCAACGGATACGATTATTCCGTTGTATTTTGCGATGTAAAACGCCTGAGCGCATCTCATAAGTTTTAACAATATCAGCACATACGACATCAACACACCACCATAACAGGACACCAAGTTAGTCACTAACCACATGAAAAGAAGAAGAGCAATATCAGCTGAAATTCGACTGTCTTTGAGCATATTCACCACCAATTGGATTTCTTGATTACGAAGCTGTTCTGCCAATAACCAAATTTTTTGACAAGGTAGCGAGATCAACACGCTTCTGTTCGACCTTTTTCAAGGTAAATAGATCTGAACTAAGTGTTAATGTATTTTAAGACGAAAAATCAACATGAACCATACGGCAGCCTTCACGATAAAAGATCTGAAAGTCAAACGCTTGAAGAAAAGCCCACAATCGATGGACACGTGGTGTAATATCGACTTTGTTTCGAGAAGCTTTTGACGAATACAGTCTGTGTAACCTACATAATATCTTCCTTGCAAATAGTATCGAAAGTGTTTATCAGCGTTTACCACAGCCAGAGTTTCCAAGTACTCGACAACAAGAAGTTCGCTGTCAACCTTTTGGAAATTTTAGGAAGGTACATTTAGAAATGTTTAAAGAAAACCTTGCTTTATTTAAAGCTTCCAACACCTCACGTTATCTCTGAATGATTTGGTCTTGTGATGCCGCTGGAATCAGGATATACTCGACGTACAGGACAACATAAGGGAATACGAGGTCACCCAAGGCATGTGTCACTGCTTTTTGGAATACACTAGGTGCGTTTCGAAATCCGAAAGGCATTACAAGATATTCGCCTATAAGGCGTAATGAAATGAAAACGCTCAATACTCTCAAGAGTCAAGAATAGGTATCTTAATAAGACCGCTTGCACAGTTTCAACACGAATAAAAGCTAGCCCCGGACAGACTAGTAACTTGTTCAGCTATGAGAGGCAGAGGAAACTTATCAGGAACAGTGTTGCGAGTTCAATTCGCGATAATCTGCCACCATACGATCAGACTAAACACGCTTTTTTATTAACGAGAAGAATAGGACTCGCAAATGGAGACTAACTAGGACGAATGATGTTAGCATCTAATAGTTCTTTAATTTTAGAACGTACAATTTGCTTTTCGTTGGGGCCAAGTCTTATAAGGTATCAAACGGTAAACGAGTCGAGTCCTGAAGTTATTATCTTTAGTTCACTAGTTATAACACGCGTACCAGGTGAACCGTCAATAAAAGTGTACGAAAATCTTTTAAGCAACGATATTAGCGATTCCCTATTTTGAATATCAGCATCAATATCACTTAAATAATGCCTCGACTTAGATAGGCAACTACAGACAGCAACAGACTTTTGAAATCACTAAAGATGAACTAGACAAGTTGACCTAACCGTGTTTTAATAAAAACACCACAATGAATTTGTTCAGTACAGCCATGTTAGCACAACCATTATAAGAACGTTCGTGCACCTTTAGAATGACGACTAATATTTTTGACTAGAGAGCATTCGGCACCGGAATCAAAACAAAAATTATACGACTCACCGGATTGTTATAACTGTCCGTAAACACCAGCTATTTCAAGCATCTATGCGTCGCTTGTTCGCTGCGTCAGCGTGGTCACGCTGCGTCAGCGTGGTCACGCTATGTCAGCGTGGTCGCGCTGCTTACACCGGCGCCGGCACAGGCGCTGCTCGAACTCACAGCACTCGCAGACTTCACACCATCCGCGCTGCCGCATTGACAGTGTGACGGTGAGTGTGTTTTCGCCACAACGAAAACGAATCACTTGTTTGTCTCCAGACGATGCATTCAGTATCAATTGGCCTTTATTAACATTCGGTGTGATGGATAACGGAACATTGCGCGCCAGTAGGAGTCAGATCCTTTATCCCACTTCTGATGACGGCGTCAGCGATGGCTGAGCGATAGAGCCGTCATCATGTCGATTCGATGGTACGGAATCCATAGTTCAGGTTTACAATAAAACACGATGATACATCAACTCAGTTTAGTATTTCACTTTCACAATAATTAACACAGTAGGCACAACACTTATAGCGTTCACGCACTATTTTCTAAGTTCGGGCAAACTGACAGTTTCGCGTGAGAGAAGTGTAGGTCTGTCTTCGTTCGAGCACTTCACAAGACTGCCTCGTCGTTCGGTTACTTCCCTTACCACGACTCTGTCCACGTGCCGTCCCTCTAGCGAGCGCGTCACGTGATTTACCTTCACCTTAGTACTACAATAATCAACTGAGTGACTATTATAGCTCAAATTTCATAATCTACGACATATATAATATATAAAATAAATTAGTGTAATAATAATAACGAATATTCCAATACGTTGTGTGAAATAAAATAAAATTGTAAAACAACAAAATAAAAAGAAACTGACAAATAAATGAGACGGACGCATGTTATATCTTTCGAAACAAACAAAAACCTGTTTTGAACGTTACCAGGCTTCCACGTTCCAACAAATGTGATCTATTAAGCACTTGGGTACAGGGTTGTAACGGATGTCATATAACGGATGAGGATGCGGATGAGGATATCGAGATAATCTGGTTTGAGGATGCGGATGAGGATACGGATATTGGAAAATTCCTTATTGAGGATGCGGATGAGGGTGCGGATGCAGATGTCGTACTAAACATAGCCCTTGTTTTTTGTAGTATTTATATTTGTATAGGTTGTAGGCAATTATTTGGTAGGTAAAAAAAAATTATATTAAAGTTGTTAATATTCACCGAGAGGAGGCCTGTGTCCCAGCAGTGGGAACATTATAGGCTGATTATGATATATGATGATGAAATTTGGTAACTGAAATTTCAAATTGTGGAGTCAAATACACAACTTTAATATTCAAAATTAAGTAAAGGTAAATTATATTTGATAAAAAGTAACTGGCAGGCCGTTTCGCCTTCTAAGCGGTTTCTAAGTTCATCATAAATAAGGGCCTGCTCCACAAAATAATTGTTCGCTCGGGATACTTGCCAGTGGCGGTGATAAAAAAAATCGAATGATTTTATACCCAGTAAGCCGACGTAAACACAGAAGTAATATTATAATCTCGGCGGGATTTTATCGCGCACTGGATTTTCAACTCTTGGTGTTAAGCCGAACGTTGAGAATCCAATGCGCTGGGACGCACTCTCGTCCCAGCGCGTAGAAAAAACACACTGTTGGATTTTTAACTCTCGGCGCTAAGCAGAGCGTTGAAAATCCAATGCATGAAAAAAAAGATCGCTGCGATTTTATCACGTCCGTGCGAACGTCGGCTAACTCAGATTGTGACATGTGACACCACAGTCGTGCCACTATTTGTGCGAACAAGGTAGGGTCACATCCTCATAGAAATTATGAGGATGCGGATGAGGATGCGGAGCTTTTAAAATCAAAAGTTGAGGATGCGGATGTTTTGCGGATATCAAAATTTATGCGGATGCTCCGCAGTTGCGGATGCGGATACGGATATCCGTTACAACCCTGCTTGGGTACATATACATACAAATATCATGTTTCAAGGAACAAGAGTTTTTTTTACTCCAAAATGTCTTAATTTGATGGAACATAACTTACATAACTGAGCTACCACAGCAATAATTACCGTCTTGTCCTGTAATACAACAAAAAAACCGGTCAAGTGCGTGTCGGACCACGCACAATGAAAGGTTTCGTAGTTAGGATGAATTTATCTCAAAAACAAACTTATCATAGTAGTTGAAAAACATGTTCTCCCATACATTCCAACTGCAAATGTAAGTTTGTACGCACAATATTGAGAGATTTACCATGTTATTTTAAGACCATAGACTTCATAAAGGTTTTCCTGTAATCTATGAATAAAGAAACATTTTCTGTATTTTTTTCAAAATTTTGTGTCGGAGAAAACGGGGGGGAGGGTATGGTTTTTCATCTATTTTATTTATTGATATGTCACACGGTACAGTTTGCAAAACTTTTTTTTAATTTTCTTGTTTTGCTTCTAAAAGTGACCCCATATTCAAAATTCATTTGTTTACGTTACACATCCGTGTTTGGGTCACAAAAATACAACTTAATCGATCCATTAGATTCGGAGCAAATTGCTGTGACAGGCGGACAGACATAAACACGAGTGATCCTATAAGGGTTCCGGTGTTGCTATTGAGGTACGGAACCCAAAAAGCTAATGTATACAAAGTAATGCCCTGTAATTGTTACTGTACACACGGCTACACATCAAGCTATACATTTCCAGTTTATTTTATTTATTTATTTTATTTAAATTAACAAGTAACAAGACTCAGAAATGTTAGTAACAATATATCTTAACAACTATGTTAGTAAACATAACACATTTAATGAATCCCTGCTACACGCTCAACACAGATGTGGAAAGCTTGCAGCAGCGATTCATACACAAACAATCTAGTCTGCTCCCGACACACTGCAGTATATTGTTGGGGCTGGCCCGCACCCGGCGCACCAGGGAAGCGCATTTTTTTCGCATCGTAGCGTAAAAACAATCGACACGAGCATCAGCAAACATGCCTGATGCGCTACAGAAGCGGAACAGCCCCATCAATACCCGGAACGCATTATTATATTGCACGCGGAGGGCGCTGTACGATTTTTGAGTGTAATCTACCCACAGGCTGCACGTGTAAAATGAGGTGCAATATGCACGAAATAAGGTTTTTTTCACAACTCTAGAACAACGTGCAAACCTGCGAGCGATCATATTAGCTCTCACCGACAGAGCCCTCCTTTCTCTTTCTATATCCTCATCATCTTTGAGGTCAGCAGTCAAAAGATGTCCTAAGTATTTCACTTTAAATACCCTCACAAGCGATATTCCGTTCAACTTGACCGGAGGTATCGGATCTGAACATTGACTGCTGACACCAAAGACCATGACTTCACTTTTAGTGACGTTGTAGACCAATCCATGAAGTAAAGCATATTCTTCACAGATGGCCACCAACCTCCTAAGACCACAAACCGAGGCGCTCAGCAGTGCCATATCATCGGCGTAACTAATGTTGTTTACACATACTCCGTCAATGTAACAGCCGGCCCGCTCACTGCTGAGCACCTCGATCAGCCCATTGACATACAGATTGAAGAGCGTGGGTGAAGTCAACCCCCCTTGCCTCACCCCGCACTCCAACCTATACGACTCTGAAAAAGCCCCTGCCCAGCGTACCTGATTGATCTGGCCTCCATACCAGCATTTAAAAGTGTTTATCAACTCTGGAGGAACTCCAGCTTCCTCTAACTTCCTCCAAAGGATACTGTATGCAACCAGATCAAACGCTTTGGAGAGGTCGAGGAAACAAGCATACGTAGGTGTTTTTCTATGAGAGTAGTACCTAACAGTCCACTTTAGACACAAGATGGCACTTTCAGTTGATAGTCCGGATCGGAATCCGAACTGATTGTCGTGCAGCTGAACAAAGTTATTAAGTTGTCTGTTAAGCAGGCTGTCAAGCACTTTCGCGATCACCGTAGCCAGAGAAATGGGCCTGTAATTCTTTAAATCAGCGATATCACCCGTTTTATTTTTAATAATAGGCACTACAATAGTTTTTGTCATATGGCAAGGTAAATACGCATGACTCACACAAAAGTTATAAAACATTGCTAACACTCTTGGTAAATGAGGGCCCGCAAACTTGAGGTGCTCAATGCTCAGACCATCGTGACCTGGAGACTTGCCTCTTGACATACTGCTAATAACACTTTTAATGTCCTTAGCTGTGAATCTCGTTCCAAGGTCACGATGGTCAACAACATCAGGCTCGGATACGCAGGGACCCAGTGGAGACTTTATCCTAAAATGTTCCTTAAAGAGGTCAGCAATGCCTACGGGATCGCTTTCGCCATTGACAGACACGGGGAGGCCAGGCTTACTACTCAGCCTGTTCGTATGTTTCCAAAACGAGCGAAAATCACTGCTTGAGTGTTGTGAAGCCAAAATATCCATTTTTATTTGGTCCTCATTATTTTGACACCATTTCAAGCGTGACTTAAATATTCTCTTCGCTATATGCATTTCACAAAATGCGGGACCAGCAGAAGGCTTCCCAAGGTCTTCCCACAGTCGAAACTTCTGCCTGGCGTCCCTGTAAGCCTCACCAACATGCATATTCCAACCTACCACTACTTTCTTTTTCCTACGCTTATTGCTCCCCCGACCCACCGCAGCTGACTCAGATAAAGCACTAACTATATCTTTATACATATTGTCTATAACAGCGCGATGACATTCTTGTTTGCAACTTTTGTCACTACAGATTCTGAAGTCATCTGGGAAATCAATAAGTCTAAGTCTTTCATGACATGCCTTTGTATAAGACTGAGACTGTTCAAGACATCTGTCTCCCCAAACAACAACATTTTCCACACAATTCGAAACCCATTGCTTTACACAAACATTATCGAATAAACATTCTAAAACAAGCGGGTAGTGGTCCGACCATAATGTATCGTATACAACACTCGCAGTAACTACAGACTCACGGGCCGCTTTAGTCACCAAACAATGATCAAGCCACCTCCGTGAGCCGTGTGCGTCACTCACAAAAGTATAGATATCAGAGTCTAACCCTAATATCTCCGTATCGACACAGTTCCACTCAAATTCCTGGCAGAAGCCTATTAGTTCTGTAAAAAATCGTTCTGTTGGGTGTGCATTGAAATCACCAAGAATATAACAGTTTTCAACATTAGAGCTATCTATAATAGCACTCACCAAACTGAGGCAATCCGTGAATTCCACTAAGTTGCTAGCCACGTCCGTGGGCATGTACACATTAAACACTAATATTGACGTTTTGTTTAACACTATTTTAATAGCGCACACTCGCGGGTTATTGCACTTAACTACCGACACATTGTTGAACGCACTTTTCCTCCAAAGCAGAGCTAGGCCACCGTACGGTCGCCCCCGAAGAATGCCCGCCGTTGTATCCACCGCCGAAGTACCGGTGCAGCCGAACTCATCGCTGATACAATGTAGGTACGCAAGTTCCTCTGGTAACAACCATGTTTCTTGAAGTGCAATGATATCGTTATTGGAACAAAGCTCCCTTATGCCATCAATAGACCGTTTAACACTTTTACAGTTATAGGTCACCAGCTTATATGTGTTTTTATCCATTTATATTGGGCATAGGGTCGACACTAGAACTTATACTATTTCCAGTCGCATACGTATTTTTATAATACAAGAAACGTCTAAAAATTATGCCCTTCGGCCACAAGTTGTCATCCAAAAATACTTGTATTTTAGACTCAGGCACATAAAACTTGTAAGATTTATGCAAATTCTGTTTTTTGGTTATTATTCTATCTAACTTAACAGAAATCTGTGTTTTAGAAACAATATAATCCGCTATGTCTTTCACAGTCGTATTGATATGTACGTTCGAAATAAAAATAGGTAGTTTTCTCTCTGCTGCTTTGAAATTGCCAACAGAATCATTTGCTAAACCTATTTTACCTCTCCTACGATTCTTCGTACTTGATTTGCGGTAGGTAACTGTAGTCCACAGCCCTTGTACAGCCCGTTCTTTAGCTAAACTTTCTTTCAATACCGACGCCGCGGTTTGTTTACATTCATCCGTCGCACAGATCAGCTGCGCGCTCGACGTACTAGTTTGCGCAGTCCCCTTCTCCGCTAGCAATGACGTCAGCGCATGAGTACATGTTACAACGGTACTATCTGACTGTGGCGCAGCTCCGATGGCACTCGCGAGTTGTGACTGCACAAAACTACCCTCACATAGCAAATTGTTGGCATGACTTTGCAAATTTTCTTCTTCATCACCCTTAGGTGAATAACAGCAGTCTATGTCGGGAGAATTAGATATATCTGAATCTACTAACAGCGTCATATCCACATTTCTATCCCGTCTATTAACACCTCTTCTTGTGTTAACATTAGTGTTCCTCGTAACCTGGACCTCCTTCCTTAGTGCTTCTAACTGTTCAAGTGACACATATGATGTTTTAATCTGGTTAACTTCCTCTCGCAACAGAGTAATCTTTTTAAGAAGGTCAGATACGTCCAAGTGATCGAATGTAATCGGCGGGAGCTTCTCCAAACTACGGGCCACGAACACAGGCATCACGTCAGGCTCCGAGGCTTTGAAGGCACAGATAATGTCACTGAGAGCACGATTTTCCTTTCCTTGTCCTTTACGAACGGGTTTTCGTTTATCAGCCGGTAACGATTCAAATAGTAGTGATTTTGAGTTTTCAATTTCATCACCACGAAACGCCGACACACAAATTCTGATCAGGCTTTCTTCATCGATGATAGATATCTTATTTTGAATATAAGCCAATAATTCGTTGATAACTATATTACAACTACTACATTTTAAAGTAACTGCCATATTCACTCGTAACTTATGCGTAAGCGGTGAAACAAAGAACAAACATGACGCGTCGTACCGGTATGCGCGCGCGAACGAGACTCTGTGCTGATCTCGCATTGTATAGGATTTCCGTACAATGCGAGGTTAGCTTATACTGGAAATGTATAGCTTGATGTGTAGCTGTGTGTACATCAGAACTGCCATTCTTCTTTGGCTCACACACGGATAGAACAGACCTGGGTGAGGACATAAAAAAAAATAAGCCTTTATTGTTTTTAAAATTTATGTAATTAAAATATCGACGTTCGGTGCACTCTTTTTAAACAGCTTTTCCTTCGACAAAGGCCTCCTCTGAAGATGTCCATACCTTTCTGTCTCTCGCCCTCTGAATCCATTCTGAAGACCAGCTACTCTTTTGACGTCGTCTTTTCAACGTTTTGCTTGTCTTCCTTTGCTCCTTTTTCCATCCCTTGGGTGTCACTCTGTTATTAATTTGGTCCATTTATATAAACTCCTTTGCAAAAAAAACGGGCACCTTACAGTCATTGGCTTTTCTATGGATAATATTAATACATTTAGTGCGTCTTTAGCATACATGACTAGAAATTTCTTATTATCTGCTGTGTGACGTAGCATTGGCTACACCCCTCTTCCAGCAGCGCTATAATTTTACTAGTTCTTATTGCTTTTTTACCATTACAATCGACACAAAGATATCTGTTTTAATAAGGTAGGATTATGCGACAAATATAAATTATTCTACTAAAAATAACGAGAAGTTAGTTTTAGTTGCCTGATAACCTTTTATCCGCAAACCCGCGAAAAGTAAGTAAAAAGTCACAAACTGAAAAAAGGGTTTTTTTTTAAACAAAAGTTTCGAATTTGGAATTAACTTTTTTTCATACCGAGACTCTTTATTAAGTGCCAGTAACATAGTTTGGCTATAACCTCTTTAGGACTAAATTATTACCAATAATGTAGAAAAATCAAAACCGCCCGTTTTTTTTGGAAAGGAGTGTATGTAAAAAAAAGTATAACTAAGTTTAAGATGTAAATTAATTTCCTTACAGACGAAGGTTCATCCTTCAGCAACATGGCGAAGACACATGCTGCAAACAACTGCTCCATCCTCCTCAGTTACATCTTCATGTTGCTTCAAGCTGCTATCGGTTATTTCCTGACGTGGTACCTCTCCCACGTAAGGCCAGGCCAGTATGGTCAAGCCTTACCCTGGAACTTCCTCTGCCAGGTATGTGGGGTAAACGAAGGAGAAGTGACGATTGCTTTCTATGAGGACACCCGGAAACGTACATTTAAAGCGTTCATGGAGGCAATTCAGAGATATTTTTATTTATAATTTTGATGTAATGTTCTGACTGACGCAAAAGGTCACGTATTTCAGTGCAAAAAAAACATATTTTAGACTTGCTTCCCTACTAAAATGAGCTACTTGTACATTCTGTTGCTTTATTAAGCTTGGGTTTTCTAAGAAAGTGATGCCGTCTCTAGTCTTCTATATGTTCATACTAGCTTCCGCCAGTGGCTTCGCCCGCGTAATATCTTTATAAATTATAAATATGTTACTCAGTGATAATACAGGGTGGCAAGGACATCGACGCGAAAACTGTTACCATGGATTTAGTACATGATTCTGAATACGCCTTTTTTTTGGGTGGGAACTTATCAAATAACTTCTCCCGCTCTGAGTGGAGCGGGAGGGCGTGTCACTCTTACTGACTAAAATCCACCCGTGTTCCTTCAGTTGCCATGTTGCCAGGGGCCACGGTATCCCTTTCAGAATTCTGAACTGCGTTGAAGTTTTACGTCGGTTAATAAAAAAAAAATCTGCTGTTCCATACATTTTGACCGCGTAGGTATTGTACTTTTCTATGCAACAGCATATTTTTTTAATAACTGACGATAAATTTCAATGCTGGGGGATTCAGAATCATGTACTGAATCCATTGTAACAGTTTTCGTGTCGATGTCCCTGCCACCCTGTATAGCATTCTACTGGTAAAATAATTGATTAAATCGGTTCAGTAGTTTATTGAATAAAAACAAAAATACAAATCTTTTTATAATATTATTAGTGTAGATAGAGAACGTTTTTTGACACCGTCAAAACACCCACCGGTAAAAATTACAGGTGTTCATGACTACCATCATTTTGCGGCCGCTATATGACGCCACCGCTTTCTTAGGAAACCCGAGCTTTACAGTAGCCGGCCGTTTATATCGCAAATTGAGTTTTAGCATAGGATCGACTTTATAGAGTAAGGGAAGGTTTGTTAGTGATATAGGTAAGTTGCTGACTGCGCAAGTCGTTTGTGCTGTCTCGTGACAGCGCGTTGCGTGCCGGTGATTTTAGGAAATATTTAAAAAAAAATGTCACCAACAAACCTTTCCTTACCCTGTAGCGTCGTCTGTCACTAAGAGTCACTGTTATTGGGTTTTTCCATCTATAAATTCTCAGTAGCACCCCGGAATCTGGATTAGTGCCCGGTTGATGGCAATAGACTCGCCCCTTATTACATGGGACTTAAACATATCTGGCGAAATGTGGGTGTACTGCAGGTAGATACACCTCTGCCTAACCCTTCGGGGATACTGGCGTGATGTTATGTCTTTGTCACTCGTATCTGTGTGACAGTCTCAGTCTAAAACTCGATGTGTCATATTAATGCCGAGGTACTGTACGTTCCTGCTTTCAGCGGGAACCCAAGTCAAATGAAAAGGAAAACTACGAGAAAGCACAACGTGAGGAAAATAAGGACTATGAAAAGTCTGAGTATGGGAGCTCGGTTTTGTCCTCAAAGACGGTCACCTACGAACTGAAAAGAGTGACTCAGGGATTCGGCAGACAGAGTGATAACTCCACTCGGTCCTGTAGTAGTGAAGCTAATGATGTTAGTATAGCTGAATAGGGGTCTTTTGGCGCGTGGCCAACAGCGGAATTAGCGCTGCCATCTTTTTTTTTCCATTACATTTCACAAGTTTTACCAACAGCCAGTAAGGGGGATGCCATGTAGCCAGCGAAATTCAAATCTTCTTACTTTTTTTTTGCAATTTGCAAGTCAGTGTCAGGTTGTATATTGATCAAAATATGATTCGCGACCATATAACTTTACAGAATTATAATTTTTAGAATCAATACAACTCCTCATGTTAGAATTGGCCTCAAATGCAGTCCCGGATCTAGAATTTGTTTGAGGCGGGGCAAAAACTGTCGTCTGCCGCCCCCTGCCAATGTTTTATGGGGATGCGCTAAGTTAGCCCCCGCGAAATTAAAATATTTTCAAAACGAAAATTTTTCTACAATACGCCAATTCAACAGGGGCGCCAAAACAGTTAAAAGAAAAAAAAATAGAAAGATTTATAAATGTGCTGCGCGTCTCATTTATTGCAAAGTTGCTGTGTGCTGGGTGGTGCACTTGTCTGCTACGGGCCCCTATATTCGGGACTGCTCAAATGTCATGATTTTATGAAAGTCATTCAACAGGGTAGGTAATATGAACATAAAGAGTTGTATTGATCATTTTTATGATTATAATTCTGTAAATAAATATTTGTTACGGTCGCGAATCATATTTAGATCAACATACAACCTGATACTGACCTGCAAATTGCAAAAAAACGTAAGAAAATTTTTATTTCGCGGGCTACCCTGACGCTTTCGCCTTAACAGCTCCTCCCTGTCAACGCCATTCGAGCGCCAAATGATCCTTTTAATACTGTAGCTCTTGTATCGATAAATTGTAGAATCTGGTTACTTTGGTAGATGACATTCCAATTTCCAAAACATGTTGCTAGAATGTCATACATTAATAAATAGTTTTTATTAAATAAATTTAGAATGAAATGGCAGGCCGTCACTTCCTTCTGCGAAGGAGGAGGCGGAACGCGTGAGGGATAGGCAAATTTCGCGCCCTCACGCCCCTAACCGCCGCAGGAGGAGACGCCCGGGGCGGGAATCGCGAGCCGATTTCCGGCCACCGTAGGCGCGGGCTTGCGGACGGTGAGCAATGGGTAGCTCGCCGTCCGATAAGGACTAAGCCCGGGTCGATGGCGCGTTGTGTTCCACGCGCGCCTCAAAGAGATGTCAGTAGAATTGACGGGGTCCGTTAGGGCCAAAGCATTGTGGCCCCCGGCAACAGGGCAACCGAAGGAACACGGGTGGGTTATAGTCAGTAAGAGTCTGACACGCCCTCCCGCTCCACCCAGAGCGGGAGAAGTTATTTCATAATTTACCACGCAAAAAAAAAAAAATGGTTACTTTGGTAGATGACATTCCAATTTCCAAAACATGTTGCTAGAATGTTATACATTAATAAATAGTTTTATTAAATAAATAATGAATAGCCAGCGAAAACACTGTACTTGTAGGATATACTAATATTAGCACGCTGTTGCCCGTTTTCAATAATACTGAGGAACACATAATTGAACGCTTAAATATTATAGCGCTGTTGGATTTTCAACTCTCGGCGCTTAGCCGGGCATTGAAAATCCTTTGGGCGCAAATGTCCACCAGTGGTCGTCTGTAGGCTGAATTATGATAATGATATTTGCACTATCTGCAACCCTATCCCATATTAGTGTTATAGCTTGTCCACTCTTAAATGACGCGCCCTATTACCGTGTAGGTACGTAAAATGCGGTAGTGGGGCGCGTCATTTCAGAGTGAAAGTGGTTATTTCAGAGAATGTGAAAAGCAACATACTACATTAGTTTTAATAAATCCCAAAAAAGTACCCATATTATTTTCTTTAAAAAAAAGTGGTTCCATCGGATAAAAACTGACAACCCTAAAAAAAACAAATATTTGACTATAACTTCTAAACTCCACGAGATTATTACTTTTTTTTTGTGAGTAATAAAAAAATAATCTCTTCCTAAAACAGCGGATTACTTGAGAAAAAAAAAAATGGTTTTTAAAATTTACGTGATTCTTAAATTGACAATATTACTACAATACAAATTGATTGCAATCGATCGTTTCGGGGATCCCATAGTTAACAACAACAATTACATGTCTGAAACAACCTCAATACAGTATTTCTATTTTCTTAATGTCCCTCGGAAGTCATCGGATTTCCGAATACAAACGAATGCTAATTTCCATGTCCATCAATTATTAGATTTATCGTGTATAATAATTTGAATTCAGAACTAAGTACTTTATTGTTTTGTTTTGATTTCAATGTGAATTATATAGAGCTATAAAACTATTTTCCTATCTATCGTGCCTGTGACTTTTGCAACTTTCCTCCAAATTTCACCTTTTTTTTAATAATGAATTACATTAAGCTAAAAGAGTATTAACAATTCTATATACTTCCAAGTCCATCGAGATCATCCGGTCTGCACCAAGTGTAAAGGGCAACTGATACAAATCCGACGACTGACGAAACACGAGGTTTGTCGAGGGATATTAAGGAAATATGTACATGTATGATGACGTTTTATACCCGACATGTTTTTGACAAGTTTAATCTTTGAAAGACACACAACACAAGACTTGTTGAAAACAAGTATCACAACTAGTATATATGGGTGTAAACACATATTTGTATTTAGGCCTCGTATTGGAGCAAAAATGAGGTGAAACCGCATGCAGAAGCTGATGAAGAAGACCCCATGACTGCTGACCAGCGATTCTTTGAACCAGCGCCGGGGGATGCCGAGCTCGGAATCAAGGTCGTCAACGTTTCCAAGGTAGGAATCGTGTTTTAACTGAGGGAAACTGGAAAGAACAAAGTAATCTTCGATATTAAATAATACCAGTCTATTAGCCGACGTTCGACGTAATAAAATCGTGGCGATTGTTTTCCGTGCGCTGGATTTTCAACGCTCTGCTTAGCGCCGAGAGTTGAAAATCCAACAGTGTGTTTTTCAACGCGCTGGGACGAGAGTGCGTCCCAGCGCGTTGGATTCTCAACGCTCGGCTTAACACAGACAGTTGAAAATCCAGTGCGCGATAAAATCCCGCCGCTACGTCCGTGCGTACGTCGTGTTACTGTTCCACTGCGGGACAAAGGCCTCTTCTCAAACAGAAAAGGCATGAGCATTGATCACCACGCTTGCTCAAAAAGGGTTGGTGATTTCAAACTTAAAATATTAACTATTAAAGTTCAGGTTTCCTCACGATGTTTCCCTTCACCGATGTCATTAAAGTCCAAGATAAACTCAGAAAGTACATATGAATTCAAAAAGTCACATTGGTGCTTTACTGGCTTCGATATTATCTGAAATTAATTAATATACAGAGTCAAATTAAATTAGCTAGCAAACCTCAGCAGTCGTGTTGGTATCGATATTTTAGATATCGATACCAACGCGACTGCGGAGCTTCGTGATAGAGAAAAAAAACATATTTTTTTGCGCTCAGTGTTTGCAGTCCTTGCAAAGTTATTTTACCCCGCTTTTGCATAACATTGTAGTTGCTATAAGGTTGCTGTCAGATGTAAAATTGAGAAAGGACTGTTCACAATACAACTGACAGGTGCGTGCCTCAGGCACGCACTCTCTAATTATTTTTGGTGTATTATGTATAATTGCCTCTTTTAAAACAAAACTGAAATATTGGGTATGAATATTTACTATATTCATACCCAATATTTCAGTGCAACAGAGCGATATTTTATAATTTCAACTATTTGCGACGTTGTCAACTGTCAGAGTGCACAGCCTACATTTTTATTTTCGTATCGTATGACATTATTTACAACAACACTGACGTTATTTATTTAAATGAAACAGTTTTTTTAAATGTATTTATTTTGATCAGGTGTACCCGAATCATCGAGCGTTGAGGAATGTGTCCCTGGAGGTGTATAAGGGAGAGATCACAGTGCTGCTCGGTCACAACGGTGCCGGCAAGACCACACTCATGTCTATCATCACAGGTAAGAACAAAAGAAAAACATTTGTTTGCAACATTAAGGCGCGTCCACACCAGCGCACGCGCACGATCCGCGCACGCTAGGCGCTTCGGATGGCTATGTACGCGTCACACTCTCTACGCGCGCGTGCGCGCTTGTTGCGAACGGTTCGCGCAAGGATCCACGCCTGCGCAATTGAAGCTCACGCGCACGAACCGTGTAGTAAAGGTATCCCATACTATGTTCCTAAGATGCCCGCGAACCGTACTGTTCGTGCCCGCGACAAGACATTAAAGTTGCACGCGAACAACCCGCTAACCGCTCGCGAACATGTCCAAAGGCGTCCATACTATGTTCCTAATATGCACGCGAATCGCACTATTCATGCGCGTGCGCAGGTGTAGACAAGATACACCCTTTACAAGACACAAGAATAACAAGAGGCGGAATAAATTTGAACAAGAGAACAAACAAACGATGGCCCATATCTCCTCGTGGTATATCCAAGGAATGACAAAACCTACATTAAAAAAAGCACTTGTGTGCTTTCTTATTTTCAAAATTAAATATAAATACAGCGTGACATCGACGCGCAAACGGTTATCATGGATTCAGTACATGATTCTGAACCCCCCTGCGTTGAAATTTTTCGAACTTTACCCACCATCCTGTATAACTTTATAAAGAGGTAAAATTTGTTTGTTTGTTTGTACGTTTGTATGTAGGGGGTAATCTCTGGAACTCTCAGTCGGATTTGAAAAATTCTTTTTGCATTGGATAGTCCAATTTTTGAGGAAGGTTGTAGGTTCGCGGACGAAGTCGCGGGCAGAAGCTAGTATTAAATAAAATGGTATCATCTCATCTTACGACAACTAAAGAGAAGTATGGAAGAAAAGGACATGTTGCGTCAACCCCAATTAAATTGGAATAAGATCAAGAGAATTATCTCATCTTGGATCTATCCATGCCAGACTGACTATGTCGATGTTCCACGTCTATGCGATATCCACAGGAATGACAAGTGCCACAGAAGGGAAAGTATTTGTGAACGGCAAGGACTCGGTGACGCAGCAGAACGAAGTACGCAAGCACCTCGGTCTGTGTCCGCAACATAACCTGTTCTTCGAGGATTTGACTGTACGGGAACATATCGTGTTCTTTACGCTTGTAAGTATACTAAACAAATACATTGTTCCTTGCAATTAGTTGGCGAAACTTTATTTTATAAAATGGACTGTTTTAACAGAATTGTTCGCGACTAATTTATTTAAAAAATTTAGTTATGTCACAAATGAATACAGATGGTTAACTCCGCAAAATCATTTAAATAAAAAGTTACTCTTGCTAAGACACAATAAAGTGCAATTCAGGTCGCACAGTGCTAATTACCTATAGTTATATTTACCTAGAAGTTACCTCTCTTTCTATTGCGTAATTCTTATATCTTCTGACTACGTTACGCTCACTGAATTGGCCCGACAAGACGGGCCCGCCGCGTACTTGTAGCTTCATACCTAAAATGCGGAGTGAACCATTTGTATTCATCTGTGGTTATATTTGTAATTTCAGTTCTGAAAATGACATATTTATTTTCATAGGTTATTGTATCTTGTCGTAGTTGCGTACTTGAGTCTGGCCACACTAACTCTGCAATGGAATAAATGGGCAACCCCAAAAGTTTTATATATGGTATACTTTTACATCAGTCAATTTGGTAGTACTTGCGCTGTCAGATTGCTTACGCTGTAAGCTGTTTTCACAAAATAAAGTAGCTAAAAAATGGTTAAACCTATTAAAAGTAGAGAGCGGGAGTTATTATATAATATGTTAAGTAAATTCTAAGATGTGAAGGAACAGCACGATGGTGCCGATTCCCTTGTTCACAACCTAACTTAATTTTAAGTTCAGTGCATCTTTTTCTTTCTATTTCATTAAGAAAAGGACAGAAGATAAATTTTAGTTTAGTCCTGTCAAATTAATCAGCGTAAAAACTTGCCGACTAAAATTACGTCAATTTACGTCAAGCGCTGATTAATTTGACAGGACTAAACTAAAATTTATCTTCTGTCCTTTTCTTAATGAAATAGAAAGAAAAAGATGCATTGAACTTGAATTTAGTTTAGTTTGTGAACAAGAGAATCGGCACCATTGTCGTCCTTAGCCAAAAACGACAATGTTTACAAGATATCGAAAAGTTGACGTGTAAGATATAATAATTTTGATATTTTGCCTTTTGACTTTTGCATAATAGATTATGTCGTAACTATGCTCTACCTCCATACGATGACAAAACTGTATAAAATCTACACTGCATCGTGCTAAATTGACTATTCTTTACCAGGAAAGAATCAGAATATAAACAAAATAACCTATCAAATACAAAAAGACAAACAAAGTATCAAATTCTTTTTTCGTAGTACAGACGGTGTTGCCGTCTATAGATTTTTAAATTCCAATTTTTTTACTTATGCAGAGTTAGCGTGGCCAGACTATAGATCCTATGTTATTTTTCCTGTATAACATTTTCATAGGTATTTGTAATCGTTTTTCCTCAGCTCAAACACGGGACATTCGCAGAAGCGCGGATGTCGGCCAGCAAACTTGCCGAACGACTCACTATAAGTGACAAGCTCAATTCACTGCCAAGTCAACTATCAGGAGGGATGAAGAGAAGGGTTCAACTAGCTTGTGCCTTGACTGGCGGAGCTGATGTCCTGGTGCTGGACGAACCCACGTCAGGACTCGACGTGGAGACTCGCAGGGAACTGTGGGACTTGCTGCTGGTAAGTCATCTCAACTAAAGTGCTGCAAGGTTATTTTGACGTCCGAATGATATTGACAGGGAGGCAGTTGGTCATGTAGTTGTTTTGTGAAATGTCACGTGAATTAAAATGTACTCAAATACCAAGATGGCGGCCTTAGTTCCGATTTCAGCCACGCGCCAACATGACCTTGTAGCTTAGCCTGTGCTTCAACAGACGGAGCTGATATCTTGCCAGTCTATTCTGTAAAAATATCTCAAACTTAGGTGAAGTGAGCCGTCAGTAGTGTAAATCCCTAGCATCAGGTGGAATAACAGCTCACGTCAAGCTCACTTCACCTAAGTTTTCACGGTGAGCAGTTTACAGAATAGACGTGTTTGACAAACCCTCGACTGGTGGACGAGACGGCACTGGATAAAAAAATATCCAATTGAATTTAATACTTATCCACTCGAAATAAGGTATATATTTCAATGCCCAGTGATCGACCTTTGAGCATACCAGCGGATGCTCGCAGTATCGAAGAGGATTTTTCTTATCAGTGCGCGCTGGCGGATAGAGGAATCCTCCTCAATGCTCTCCCCTGCCGTCCGCCAGTGTGCGCAGGCGCTTACTGCTAGTAAATTTATGAACCCCCAACATATACACATTTAAAGTGTCTCGGGATCAAGGTATTTAAAAATAAATATTTTATTGCCAGATTGGTCCTTGGAAGCTCTAGACAGAGAGAGGTGGAAAGAGAGTAGAGAGGCCTTTGCCCAGCAGTGGGACAATAACGGCTATGTAATGTAATGTAATTGCCACATTGAAATTAAATAAAAATGTCTATTTAGACTGATTAAATTAAATGTTTTCATAGGTGTAGATCGACGAAATACTCTCTGTTTTTGCATTTTTTTAAAATAATTTTCGCGTTTTTTGCTTATGCTGAAATTAGTTAATCCTGTCATTTAAATGTGGTAAAAAGATAAAAATAAAAGTTTTTAAAGGTTTTTATTGTGTAAAATAAACAATTAGTAGTAGCGATTCGTGATATGCTCAATATGAGTTCATCCAAATCAAGTTGCGGAATGGTCGGCCACGTCCGCTGTGACAGGCCAAAAAGATTTTTTGGTGTGTGAACGGTATCCATATTAATTTCGCAGAGCTCTTCTTTGAAATGTCTCACGCGTGCTCAATGGGATTCAAGTCTGGCGATTGAGCAGGCCTTGGTAGGGCGTTGAGATTAGCTGCGGCAAGTGCGTTTGCAACGATTGGCAATGTGTGGACGTGCATTATCATGCATAAGCAGAAATGAAGCACCTAATTGGGTCCGCAAAAGAAGGACAACATCATTCTGATACAATCGTTTCAGCGTAAATCTGTAAATTGATATTGCCTCTGATCTACATCAGAAATAAAGAGCACAATCGCGTTTACAAAAAAATAATACTTCCGAAACCTTTAAAGTAAAAATGCTTGCATAGAACATTGATCCGTAACGTAATATAAATAAAGAGGATAATCGCGTTTACAAAACCTTTAAAGTAAAAATACTTGCATAGAACATTGATCCGTAACGTAATATAAATAAAGAGAACAATCGCGTTTACAAAACCTTTAAACTAAAAATACTTGCATAGAACATTGATCCGTAACGTAATATAAATAAAGAGCACAATCGCGTTTACAAAACCTTTAAACTAAAAATACTTGCATAGAACATTGATCCGTAACGTAATATAAATAAAGAGCACAATCGCGTTTACAAAACCTTTAAACTAAAAATACTTGCAAAGAACATTGATCCGTAACGTAATATAAATATAGAGCACAATCGCGTTTACAAAAATAAGGTGTATCATGGTGTCGCGAAATCAATGGTTTAGTCCCATCTCAAAAATGATTAACGCGCCTAAAGAAGTTTTCACTTCAAAAACCAGATATTTTCTAACTAAAAACGTGCTTAATCCCTAGAAGAAGGGGTGTTATAAGTTTTACAGCTGCGTCGTTCTGTGGCTGTCTGACATCGTAGCTCCAAAACAGGTGGTTCGATTTCAATGCGGATTTTTTTTTAATACGTAGGCTGTTTATCGGGCTGGTTCTAAGCTATGTTTCATGAAAATCTGTTCAACAATTTTTAAGATAATCAGATCTCAGCCACACAATGGTAATTTATTTCACCACGACCACGAGACTAACGGGGCAGTTACCAGTTATGAGACCGATGGCCAATATGATCGTACCTTTCGTTGCAGTCTCTCCGTGGCGAGCGTACAGTGCTGCTCACGACACACTTCATGGAAGAGGCGGACGCGCTCGGGGACCGCGTGGCGGCGCTGCACGCGGGCGTACTGCGCTGCTTCGCGACAACCATGTATCTCAAGAAGGCAGTGGGTGAGAACATACAGAGACCATTTTCTATTTTGCTAAGTACCTGGCACTAGTCTAAAATCTTGTGGATCTGCCCCACTAGGGTTGGTACCTTAGAATTTGTGTAGGTGGGTATATTAGTACTTTATATTTTACCTTAGAATTTGTGTAGATAGGTATGCTCGTATTTCATATTTTTTTGGAAAAGAAAGAAATGTATATCTCTCAATATGGCGTATAAAAACTTAAATTCGCAGTTGGAATGTATGGGAGAACATGTTTTTCAACTACAATTTTAAGTTTGTATTTAGGATAAATTCATCCCAACTACGGGTTGAATTTATCCTAAATACACTATACCCTTCATTGTGCGTGGACCGGCACGCACTTGGCCGGTTTTTTATATCCAAAAACGATAAAACTTATATTTCAAGTTCGAGTTCTAGTAATTTTATGGCGATTTCGAGGTCGGCCCCATAGTAAAGGTTGCTCATAATGATGAGTTCAATGACCCCCTTTTTTGTTTTAGATTTACACAAACAAAAAACATACATAAACTCGTGCCTTTTTCCCCATAGGGGTTAAACAAACAATGGATTTCCTCTTCATTTCAGGTTCCGGCTACCGTCTAACATTAACCACGATCGGATCCCCGAAAGAGCACGAGATTACTAAAGTAGTGACGTCAAAGGTGCCCGACGCGTCGGTAAAGGAGCAGACGATCAACTCGATTTCATACAGCCTGCCGGCGACGCAGAGCGGCAAGTTCCCGGGGTTGTTCTCTGCGCTGGAGGCAGAAAGATCCAAGCTGGGGATAGATTCTATAGGAGTTGGCGTGTCCACGCTTGAAGAGGTGTTCCTAAAGTAAGTCATCATCATAATTCAGCTTTTTTTTTTGGTTGTAGGTCTTGGGTTCGAACCCAGGCAGGCGCTTTACTTTAGGTAAATAATTTCATCACCACTGCTCGCAAAACGGCGAAGGAAAACATCGTGAGGAGACCGGCATGTCTTGGAATAAAAAAATCCAAGACATGTGACATCTACCAACCCGCACTGGGCCCGCGTGTTGGATTACGGCCCACTCCCTCTCACAGAGAGGAGGCCTGTGTCCCAGCAGTGGGAACATTACAAGCTGATTATGTCGGGTCAGTTAGTTACTTATAAAAAATCTAGGGTATTTAACATTGGCTAAATAACGTTGTCATTCTGTCCCAAGGTTATGCAGTGACATCGACACAACTTTATCTGAAGATGAAGTGGACAACGGTAGAGAGCCAGGTGAGTACCTCTCTTATTTATTATAGTGCGCTTATCTAACTAATAACAGCCGCACGGGTCGATCTATCAGGTTAAGCTACGCTTGCCGGGGTTGGTCCGTGGATGGGTGACCATCTTTACATACCGAGACTCCTCCGTGCCTTGGAAAGCACGTTTAGCCGTTGGTCCTGGCTGTCATTCGTGGATCTTTGACAGTCGTTACGAGTCGTCAGAAAGTCAACCATTCTTACCAAGGAGTATCGTATTACCTAGTTACTGGGTTGTGGAGGTCTGATAGGCAGTCACTCCATGTAAAATACTGGTATTCAGCTGCATCCGGTTAGACTGGAAGCCGACCCCAACATAGTTGGGAAAAGGCTAGGCAGATTGACTAGCTTATTGGGTAACCATATTAAAATATAATAGTATATACAGGTTACCGCCTAATGAAGTGGTAACCGCCGCTTTAAATTGGGTTAGATAACCGAAAAAACAGTTGTCAAACCGTGGCGTATGCGCATTTGTAAAGAAATCAAACAAATCAGTTATTTATAAAATAATTATTCTGACTTTATATTCACCAATCTGCACTGGCCCTGTCCCTCTCACCCAGAGGAGGCCCGGGGTCCTAGCAGTGAGAAATTTATAGACTAATATTTTACTCCTGAATGTTTCGTGATTGCACCTACGACTGTTTGTCTCTGCATCACCCAAAGGTTGTGTGGTACAAAAATGCCTATGGCGTTAAGTCCGACTCTGTACATTTGTGTGATTGAAGAATTAAATAACTTTATAACATCTCGACGGCCCCCACGTATACTATCGAAATTACAAAAAAGCCATTTTCGTTTTATTGCACTAATAACAAGTGGAGATAAAGATGTATGATTTTATATAAAAATTATGTACTAATTTTTATACCCTCAATTGTTTTTCAATTGAACAAAATCGAAATTGGCATATTCGGTAAAAAGTAACCAGCAGTAACCAAGTAAACTATTGTATGTGTAATATTAGAAAAAGTATAATAATTATCAAAAACTATAGTAGACAGTATAAAACGGTCAAATTTTCCATTTTAGATACATCGGTAATATAAAATTTTCGAATTTCAAGTTCGACAAAAATCTAAATCTTAACTTAGAATCGCTCTCCTGTAAAGTAGAGGTTTTGCAGTTTCGATACTTTACGTGGTGGCCGTCGCTCTGTTTGCGTCGGAGGTTAAGAGTCCTATTACATTTTACGCAAATTCGAGGAGTAACAGATCAAAGTGTATTAACTCCACCCACCGTAATAAGAATAGTACAAACGGATTTTTTATCTATTTCAAACCTTGTTACTAATGTCAAACTATGACGCACCAAACTTTTACTTTTTATTATAAAAAAGAATCAAAAGTGCACATCGTTTCAAACAATATTGAATCCAGGTTCGTTGCCTTTAAAGTATTATGGATTATGCCTTTATCCCTGCCTCCCTGCCTTCAGCAGCAGTAAAAATATTTTAATTATTTGATTTTGAATAACGATAGTGTATGTTGTATGTTGGAGTCACACATTTTAATTTTTCATTTCGTGTAATTTACTATAAATATTTTACGAACTCAGTTTACAAGAAAAACCGACGGCGATAGAACTTTGACGCTCAAATTCACATCGTTTCATTCAATTCTAATAAAAGCTAAAATTACTAAAAGATAAGTTGAATGTTTTACTTCTTTATTGGAGTTCTAGAATTCCTTTAAATTCCTTGAGTTTTCACGGAAAAAATCGTAAAGAAAACCAATAAATGTCTTGATTCAATTTCCATAATATTCCAAATAAACACAATTTTATCAAATAAACTAATATGATATAAAACTTCTATCTACAATCATCATCATTTCAGCTGAAAGAAAGCTGAAAGAAAGTCCACTGCTGCACGTAGGTCTCCCCCAAGCACCGCCACTTCGACCGATTCTGTGCTCTCTATCTATCTACAATGAATACGTTTAATTCGTTTTCGTTTCTCAATATGATAAGATAAAATTACAATAAATAAAATTAAAGTACTATTATATTCCGCGTCAATTCAGCAAATTCATCATCATCAAGCCTATAAATGTTCCCACTGCTGGGACACAGGCCTCCTCTCTGTGAGAGGGAGTGGGCTGTAATCCACCACGCGGGCCCAGTGCGGGTTGGTAGATGTCACATGTCTTCGAATTTTCAGTTCTAGGACATGCCGGTTTCCTCACGATGTTTTCCTTCATCGTTTTGAGAGCAGTGGTGATGAAATAATTTACACAAAGTAAAGCGCCTGTCTGGGTTCGAACCTACGACCTACAACTCGTAAGTCGCGGCCGTTACCACTGGGCCACCACTATTTAGCAAATTACACGAAAATAATGTGTAACTTCAACTTACAAGAAAGAGTATGGCACTATCGTTTTTATAATCAAATAATTAAAATATCTTACTACTGCTGACAATTACAACGTCAAAAATCATGAATTTCTGTAAAAAAATGTAATAGGACTCTTAAGAATGCGGCGACGCATGAATTGTCTATACAAACGTAGTACATAAATCATTTGCAATTTAAGCATATTTCCACCATATTATGTTGATATTCGGATTGAGACAGTACTTATCTAGGCTCCTACGTCTTTTTATTTCCAAAAACTTACCTTTAAATGAAGTGTAAGCGAATTGCAATTCGTACATTTTTACAGCGTAAATGACATGTTTTCATATTGTTTTTTCTGTATTAAAAACAACAATATTAGTAATATTGTTTCCGCAGAAGCATAGTTTATGTTATCAAGTTACAAATTATCGAAAAAAAAATTGAAATACATAAAGTTTTCATTCATAATTTTTTGTATTACGGAACACATCCAAATTTATCATAAATTTTCGAAAGCTAGTAGTATTATCGCGTCAAGCAATAATTGTCAATGTGTGCGTGGTAGTATTGCTCACTGTAGGTGTATATCGCTCCGACAGGCACTCACACTAGCGCAACATGCTTGGAATTGAATTTTGCAAACATTTCGATTTGTATTTGCGAGCCGTGTCGCCGGCCTCTTAATAAGATGCTGATTGTTTAATTAGTGAAAACAACAGTACCACTTTGTGTCTCCTGCTTGTTCCAGAACTGCCATCGAAGAAAGTTACTGGTGTTCCCTTGTATATGCGACAATTGTACGTGCTGTTGAAGAGACATGTCAAATTCGTTATACATAAGAAATGGGTCTTCCTTACAATGGTAAATTTGTAATATACAATATTAAAAATATTTTTATTTGATTTAAAAGAGTGTGAACCTACTACGCTTTGGAATGGGTAACTAGCTTCATATTGATTTACCGACTGCTGATGCCTGCCTTGGGTAAAAAAAAAAAATTGTAGACCTCCCGGAGTGGGAGTGCCGACAGAAGTGAAAACTTGATCAATTTAAAAAAAAATACTTTCAAAACCTTTAAAGTAAAAATACTTGCATAGAACATTGATCCGTAACGTAATATAAATAAAGAGCACAATCGCGTTTACAAAAATGATGAGTCGGTAACGGTGTCACGAGTTCCAATTGTTTTTTCCCATCTCAAAAATGCCCAACGCGCCTAAAGAAGTTTTCACTTCAAAAATGAATTTCTATTTAGTCCGTCAGTCAGATAATAAAAAATATTAGACACATATTTTTTGCTGTATCATATTAATAAAAAAATACTTAGATAAAACGCACTCAAGTTGGGGAGTGGGGGCTCGCTACGTCACAAGAGTCACAACTAAGTCTACATAGGCGTGACGTCATGCCATATTCTAACTCAATGTATCGCCGTAACCTTTAAATAACTTAAAAAAAAATTTTACAAAAAAAAAAAAACCGACTTCTAAAAAAACACAACAAAGTGAAAAATTACTTATATTTCGGAAGTCGGTGTCTTTGGTTTTGTATATTCGTTATTTGTCACCGACTTCCGAAATATAAGTTACTAGCGACCCGCCCCGGCTTCGCACAGGTATAAACCGGGTTATTATACATATAAACCTTCTTCTTCAATCAGTCTATCTATTAAAAAAAACCGCATCAAAATCCGTTGCTTTAAAGATTTAAGCATACATAGGGATATAGGGACAGAGAAAGCGACTTTGTTTTATACTATGTAGTGATTTTTCACTTTGTAGTGTTTTTTTAGAAGTCGGTTGTTTTTTTTTGTAAAAAGTTTTTATTTCTTGCTTTTTAGTGGGTCAGTACCCTTAAAGTTTGGCATGATATTGAGTTATTCGTCCATTTGTCGCGCACATGCTTAATGCAAATTTAAGACTTATATGGTTTTCTCATGGACGCCAATGTCATAACAGGACCAAATTGAAATGGCACCACACGAGAAGCACCGGCTTTCAAATAAAAAAAAGAATCATCAAAATCGGTTCACCCAGTCGAAAGTTCTGAGTAGTGATGTGCGAGATATCCGTATCCGCGGATATCCGAGGGAGAAAAAAGATCTGTATCTTGTATCTGTATACATTTCATTACGTATTCATTACGTATACGTAATGAAATGTATAATTATTTATTTATTTATTAAGCAAGGCACACCAATGACATATTTACAACGATAGTTATAACAGGTATCACGAGTCTTGAGTACTGTGTAAATACATCACTTATAGGCATGCACAACATTCTTATTATAAGGTGAACAATTATTCGACAAATTATGAAATCATTAAAATATTATCATTAACATTAATTTGATACATATTAAATTATGAAATAAGATTATAAAATACAATACAATTATAAAAGATCCGTTCAAGATTCGCCAAAAAGTAACGGATACAGATCTTTTTTCTCCCTCGGATACCCGCGGATACGGATATCCGGCACATCACTAGTTGTGAGGTAACAATCATTAAAAAAAAAACTGTCGAATTGAGAACCTCCTCCTTTTTTTGAAGTCGGTTAAAAATAAAAAAATACGTGTCCAATATTTTTTAATACACAACCTGTCAGGCAATAAAACATTTTGTATTCTAGACTTTACATCTTAACTTTTGTCCCCAGCAAATTCTTCTACCAATATTGATGATAATATTTATGACGCATTCATTGAACGGCACGGAGAGGGAGGACGAGCCGGATTCCCGGGCTATGAACCTGGACCTGTACAGAGACCGGGCGGACAGGCGCGTCATGTACCATATGTACGGACCGGTCGTCCGGTCGTCGGACGTCGATACGGTCCGGAAACGGTACCCCAAGGTCACCTTTCAGGATCCTGGTGATGTTGCCACTGGTTAGTACTATTATAAAACATATAATTAATACAATAAAAAAAGATTTGCTGACCTTTTTTTGGGGTCAACGACCGTAATTAGTGTAGTTACTTAATTTTGTTTTAAGGGTTCCGTACCTCAAAAGGAAAAAACGGAACCCTTATAGGATCACTCGTGTGTCTGTCTGTTCGTCCGTCTGTCACAGCTAATATGCTCCGAATCTAATGGACCGATAAGTTGAAATTTGGTATACATATATATTTCTGTGACCCAAACACGGACGTGTAACGTAAATAAATGTATTTTGAATCTGGGGGTCAGTTTTGGGGGACAAATAACAAATAAAAAAAAAGTTTTGTAATCTATACAGTGTGACTTATCAAATGAAATAGCTTGTTGCGAGGATTTCAAATATATTTTATTTATAATTTTAAAATAAATACATTTAAAGATATTTAAGAAAATTGATGAAAATTGACCCTTTATCTCCGAAATTACTGAGCCACTTTTTTTAAATATATAGTATCGTTCTTTACCTATAGATTACAGGAAAACTTATTACACTCACTTGGCCGGTTTTTTCCGTTTGAGGTACGGAACCCTAAAAATAAAATCTTCGAATTTCGAATGAATACGAATCATAATTTTATTTTTCTTTGAAAACGAAATCTAGATAGTCTGTTGCTTGTGATTTCTAACATTCTGTAACAAAAATGCTTTTAAATAACTTAGAACGTTTAGACTTGTTAAAAGCTTATATTTTAAACATTGTCAAATAAATATCGACCTTGCAATAGTTTAAATAAAGTTGAGAATAAATAAATTTTCATAGCTCGAGAGCGCATCTAAGCGACAAGAGGCGCGCGTCTCAAGTTCCTTATTTTAAGGCACGTAATGTTGATATTTGTTTGGCAGTGCCAACCGCGCTGCGTTGCGCCTACCTAGATGTGGGCCGGCCCTTACACTTAGTTGGATAGAATTGCCCTTTAATAACTTTTTTTCCAATGTTTCTTCGATGTTTTTATACGTAATTTTCTTTTCTATACAGCGGTACTCCAAACTGCTCAGAAGGACATTTTGGAGTACAACAAGTATTTAGTGGGAGTCGAGATCAACGAAACTGATGCCAAGGTAAGCAACAAGAATTACAAGAGCAGCTATAATAATAATACCATTTATTTCAGGCGACACAGGCCCATAGAAAAGTACCTTAACCTATACTCCATAGGTTTAGGTAGTTATATAAAGGTAAACAAAAAAAACTACGTGACGAGACAGCTGTCAAGTAACCGACTAAACGTAATACCTGTCACTTCAGTTGTTATGCTACGTCACAGTTGAACTCTTCAATTTAGCAACGTTATACTTCGTTGACGTTTAGAAATTGGGTTCTTTACAATAGACAGATTACAAAATCTTGTAAATCAGACAAAAAAAATGTGCTCAAGCAGTTACATCTACGAAAAGTATTTGAGAATAAACAATAAAGTTTACCATACATTAATAAAAGAGGAAACTATGGTAAAACACTAAAATAAATTTAATTTGGTTTTATTGTTTTTTTAACAAGAAAATGTCATCTATAAAAATCCTTTTTACGATTTGTTTACCTTTTTTTAACTACCTAAACCTCTGGAGTATAAACATACATATTTTAGTATAAACAAAAACAAAACTTGTGTTAGTAAATAAGGCTGAGACCATGTTAGTAACACTTCACTAAGCACTAGATTGTCTTGTCTTTGTGCTGTCCTGTGGAACTTGTCCGCGGAAGCGACGAAACACCACGTCCTGCGGCCAAAAGTCTTGTTCTATGACGAGGGGCAGATAACAGTTCGGTAACCGCACGACGAACGCCTTGAAATTGACGTTCGGGTGCGATTCCAGTAACTGCACCCTCGGCGCGTACCTCGTCTTTTGGCGCACATATTCCACGATGTCCTCCGCCTTAGTGGTGTAGTGCAGGCGGGAGATGTACACCGGTGTGTTCGGCTTTGCGGCACGCAGGCTCACTTCGGGGTCCGTAGGAGCTTTGCCACAACGGTTCTTGTTCGTTCGCTATACTATACCAACTCAATGCTGTAACCCACATATGGGTTATCGTGATTGTTTAAGAATTATAATTGAAATAATTATTAATAATCTCTCTAAGTTAAATTTGTTCTCAAATGTCATGATTTAATGAAAAATTCATCAATGAAGCAAATCTAACTTAGATATATAAATGATTTTTATGATTACAATTCTGTTAATACATATTTGTAACGGTCGCTAGATGCATTAATTATTCTTATGATTATAACTCTGTTAATACATATTTGTTATGATCGCGAATCATATTTTGATCAAGATACATACAACCTGACACTGACCTGCAAATTGCAAAAAAACGTAAGAAAATACGAATTTCGCAGATCCTCCTTAACTATTGTGTCAGTCAGTGAGCCTGTTAAAAGATAAATTATATTTTTATAACTCTATTGAATGCATCAAATCTACACAAATATTATAAACGCAAAAGTAACTCTGTCTGTTACCCTTTCACGCCTTAGCAGATTTCGATGAAATTTGGCAAACCGGTAGACCATAATTTATTTATTTATCCCATCATCTGTTACGACGCCTCATTAAGGTGGATAACAATTAAAATTCTATTGTGTCTCGTTAATGACAGTTGAAAGGTTAGTAAACATTTTGTAGACTTAACAGATCAACCCAAGGCGTCTACAAACAAGTTACATTTTCGTAATATACGCGTACTTAACATATTATATTATTAAATACCTACTTATGCTCAACTACTAACTTATAATGAATACAGCTTCGATGAGTTAGCCTGTTTGACATTGTGTGAGGTGGACATTTGCTGCAGATATAATTTTGCACAGATCATGACCTGGGTTAGTACATAGGATACTTTTTATCCCGGTAGTACAGGCCTGTGAGATAATTTCTGACCTCCACACGGACGAAGCCGCGAGCAAAACTAGTTTATACGATAAAGTTTTTTTGCTTGTGTAAGACTATCTTTAATATTTAAAATGCTAACTTTTATAAAATGAAATTGTTTATTCTGTAAATAAGATATCGGAATCACTTTTACACGTCATATTAAAAAAATATTAAAAATAAGTTAGATGAGTTCGGTGTTTCCTATCTGACTACTCTGAGAAGAAAGGCCGAAACAAACTCAGAGGTCGCAGTCTCTTTTAAAGTCCAGACATAATCTTGGCCAGGCCATATGAGGACCATCTAGATTAGAGTCTGAAATGGTCTTTTGAGGAAAGAACCACACAGACTTGAGTGTACCTGTCCAGTCAGTGCAAGCATTTGTCAGTAATCGTGGAGCTCAACTCAGAACTTAAGGAGCTCAACTCGACGAACAATACCAAAGAAAGGACATTTGGGTAGGCCGCATAAACTACTCAAACTGCCAGACCATCATTAAAACTAGCAGAGAAATAATAATAGTAGGATGAGGAACAGGGTGTAAAGTTCACTCATCCACCATAGAAAAGGGAGGATCCTCCGACCAGACGGATGTTGTGTCTGACGGGCAACTGCCCATCGGTTTGAAGTTGAAATCTTGTATGTATGTCGATCGCTCGGTAAACTCTAACTGCGCGATGCAGGATTTGTGTGACGTCATGTCTATGATGCATAGTTCGTATGTGGCGGTGTAACCGCTACAATATCCACATAATCCTTACATTCACAATAATTAAAATAATAATACTTTACAAAGTAATCATGTCATTTTCAATGATAACTATGTATAGTAAAGTAAATAAGTCTGTACATTAATGCGAGAACATCTGGGTATCATTTTTAGGGTTCCGTAGTAAAAATAAGAACCCTTCTAGTTTCGCCAAGTCTGTCTGTCTGTCCGTGGTTTAAGCCCTTGTTACTAAAAAGCTGTTATTTGGCATGGTTATACATATTAATCTCGCCCACAAAGTAATGGTGCGTAGTACTCGCAATCGGCGTGCGTGTATGGCCACATGTATGAACAAGCAAAAGGAGTATGTAACGAGCGTAGCAGGTGGCGTTCTATAGTTTCTGCCTACCCCCATGGGAAGAAGGCGTGAGTTTGAATGTAATGACAATAAATCTTGAAGATTCTTCTTTTTTTTTGGAACGAAGTTCTTTACCGTGGCTTTTAAACAGTCATAAATCACGCTAAAAAGTGTTAATACTTGCGACTGTCTTCTTCTAATTCAAAGAGAAAGAGAGAGAGAACGCCGGCAGAAAAAAACAAAAGAAAAGAGTAAAGTGATTACAGTGTCGTGGGATGAAATTGTACACATCGGCCCGAGTACACTGCATGAGAGAGAGAGAGAGAAAGAGTGAATTTTGTCAAAATGTAAATCCAAGATGACGGCTATGGAAATTCATCATGGGTATCGTTTTCATGGTTTTTAAGGGTGTTAAAGGCGATAGTGGGGTCGAAATGTAAATCCAAGATGGCGGCTGCAAAAAAATGATTTCTGTTTTAAATCATACGTGAGAAAGAACTTCGTTTCTGACGGGTATTCCCGAACGCACACTTTTTTTTTAAGCTCTTTGGCGTGGATGGACAATACGCCTCTGCCAACCCCTTCTGGGAAAACTAGCATAATATAATTTATTTTTTTAACCAATACTAACGTCCTAATGTGTTCAGATCCTATACACTACGGTAGTGCGGCACGCGGCGCCGGTGGCCCTCAACCTGCTGTCCAACCTGCTGGCGGCGCAGCACGTGCCGTGGGCCGACGGACACACCATCACCACTATGAACGACCCCATCAACCGCGAGCTGCGGCTCCCAAAACCCACCTCAGGAACTCCGCCCAAGAACGTTTACGATGCCTTCATGTGGGGCATCTTTATTGCAGTCAGTAAGTTATACTAATCATTTATTACTCAGAAAATACAATACATTTTTTTAGTGTTCTGTTCTAACACTAGTGCTGTTCTACACACAACACCTATACATACACACAACACTTGTGTGTTCCACTAGTGTTTATAGCGCAAAAAAGTTATTTTGGCGTGGCCAAAATCAGAACTAACACCGCCATTTAAAAAAAAATACATTTCAAGTGACCTTTCACAAAACAAACTGCACAAATGTTTACCAACAGCGTCCCCTCGTCAACATCATTCGAACTTCAAAAGATCCTTGTAGCAGTGTACGAGTAGGTTCATATTTACCCTGCGTCCTAATAGAAAGCGACTAAGGGTCCATCGCAAGTTCGCGCGATCTTTGTTCGTACGAACTAGCGATCAAACGTACTAAAATCGAACTGGTGACCTAATTGACATTCACGGCGTGTATTCGCGCGAATAAAACGCTCGTGCTGGTTGATTACTAATACGCGCGAACTTAGTTCGTACGATTACGCTATCAAATTTCTGTTGCGAACTTGTTTAAATTTTAGTAGGTATTTTAACTGTGGTTTTTTAAAAAGTTTTTTTCTGTGCTCCTGTCAGATATTTTTTGTGAGAAATAATTTTAGTTTTTTACTATTAATACTTAAGTTTTTCAGACCATGAAGAACCTCAAACACAGTCAGAAAATAGAATAATCATTGCCTACATCTTCGAAGAAATCGTCTAGATTTTCTGTGTTGTTTGCTGGTTTTTTAATAATATATTTGTCACCAACGTATTTGCTCTTCTCAGCTCGTAGAGCTTCGCCTGCTTCATAATAAAAACTGCGCGTTTCTTACGTCTATTCTGAAATGTGACTAATTGATGTGAATACGCGGTGCGATCATCCATCCTCGACGATCGCATATATTGGACACACATTTTGACACCGAGTCTCATTCGCGTGACGATCGCTTTTAGATAATGAAAGACGATAGTATTTTATAAACTCCCAAACTTTATGTATCTTAAATCATACAACGTGTAACGTTAAATGTACAAAACCTCAGACACGACACCCCAACTGATTTTTAATTCAATTGATCTATTTCAGAGAGAAAAAAACCATTTAAATTTTTCTAAAGGTTTTATGTGCTGTTTTAGTTCGTTTACACGTTGTATAAGCTCCCATTAAAATACATGGACAAACTTTTAGAAATCATTCAGACCACCAAAATAAGGACAATGGTAAAAAAATAATAAGGAAAACGCATTAGATACTTACAAGAAAAAAAATCTGCTAACGAAAATACACTAAAAATGTTGGTTACTAATGTTGGTTAATTATTTTAGGTCAAAATAAAATCACTTTAATCAGTGTTTTATTTGCTTGGATATCTTTGGTTAGACGTGAGACTGGACGCTGTTTTAAATTTGTCCATCTATTTTAATGGGACCTTATATATGCACCGTGACATTTTAGTCGTCTTACAAAAGCAGCCCACTTATTTATCCAATGACTACTAAACAATAATAAAAAAAGATATATTGTAACAATTTTTTAACTGCTCCTAGAGGTATTTTATGTCGGGTACATTGAGTGGCCCTTTGTAAGTCGGCTAAAATGTCACTGTGTATATTTTATTACCTTTACTGATTATGACTTCTAGAAAGTTCTAGACAGTATTTTGTTATAAAAATTAACTTTTTACAAGCAATTTTTTATTATATATTTGAATGCAGAATCGCAAATCATAACAACTTTTATATTTTTGTAAAAACTCGCCCTTAACAATAGCGCACCATGTACTTAACACGCAAACGCATAGGGGTGCATACAACGGTGCAGGTTTTGTGGGGTTGTTTAAATTGGAGATATAACTTTTAAAACTTGTGTTCGTAAAATCGTGACACGAGAAAAACCCCAGAATTTTGTCATGCTTGCAGGGCGAGCCTATTATTATTATTACCCTAATTGCATAACTTATTTTCGAAAACAATTTTGCCTAGTTTGTTTCATTTTGACAGTTCAACAAATTCAACCAATTTTTTTTCCAACTTATTAAGCAATGGATTAGCAATCTGTTTCAAATCGAAACAGATTGTGATTGTGTTGTATTAGGCAATTAGGGTACTGATCAGACCAACAAAGCACACACACAGCAGAGCAGCGATAGATTTTTATACGAGTAATACTCCGGAATTTCATCACATTTTTTTTTGTCCGTAGTAATCCTATCAACAAACGCCAACAACGTCTCGCTCCCGTGTAAGGAGCGGCAGACAAACTCGCGGCACATCCACGTGATGTCCGGCTGCCCGCCCGAGCTACACTGGATGGCCACGGTCAGCTTCCACGCCGCACTGGCCGCGCTGACGCTCGTGCTACCCACCGTGGTGTCGGTGCTCGTGTTAGAACAAAATGAGACCACCAACCAACCGGATATGTTAGGTGAGAGAGATAAAGAAAGAAAGAAAAAATATTAATACAATGTAAAAGAAAAACCTGTTCGATCAGAAAAGGGCATAAAGGCACTACAATAACATTACCAAAAGTAATAAAAAATCTTATTATTATCTTACTAATATTATAAAGGCGAAAGGTTGTGAGTGTATGTTTGTCTCTTCTTCACGCTCAAACGGCTGGACCAATTTGGATGAAATTTGGCAAAAAGATAGTTTATAACCTGGATTAACATATAGGATACTTTTTATCCCGATATTCCCACAGGATCGAGACTTACGCGGGTGAAGCCGCGGGGCGCAGCTAGTTGAAAATAAAAAAGTTATTGTTATTTGAAATTCACGTTTTTAGTACCAAAATTATCCCAATTATAGCCTACCGGATATGCATCCTTGAGTAGGCAATGGAATAGTGGAGAGACGGGTGATATTTATCTATGGATGGACGCCGCTAGATTGGTTCAGGCTTAGGTCCAGCCTCACAGGTGCATCTTCTCTTTGTTGTTTCCAATGTCTTATATAAAGCAAATAATAAGTTAATATGATTTTTTTTTAGGATCATTAACCGCTATGTAGTTGAAATATCAGTTTAAAAAATCCTTTTTTTTGTATACTTCACAGACGTGATGGGTATCAATATCTAAAAACGATAAAACAAAAAAAAGTACAGATTTCTCAGCTCATAGTTCAAGTAACAACACTACAAGCGGTCGTTGAACAAAATAAAAAATTATCAAATTATTTTTATTTTGTCGTGTTTAGACATCGATACCCATAACTTCTGCGGAATTTTGCTAGCTTATTTCAACTCTGTATAGTTTTTGTTACTTGAAAGTGCAAATAAACTATTTGAATTTTTTATTGCATTTTCGGCAAGTGTGCTAGGTATCAAAATAAGAAGCGATTTCCATAATATAAATACACGTAGTAAACATGAAATTGTGATACCCAAAACTAAAACTAGTAAGTCATTTCTTATAAACGGTATCCGCTTTTATAACAAGTTGCCAAAGTCTGTTACAGAACTAAGCGATGGGAAGTTCAAAACCCACATCAAACGTGTCCTTATCAAAAAAGCATATTATAAGATTAAAGACTACGTTGAAGACAAGGAAGTCTGGCAATAATTCCTTCTGCACATGTGGCTTCCCTGGTACCTCATTAACGGTATAACAATGTAAATGTCTATTGACTGCTCCCAAATTACGATGATTATTTTATTTAACTTTTTTACATACTTCATTGACATAATCTTTTCAGTATTTGACATTATATGCCTACAATTTCCTATTTTTTTTTTATCAAATTGGATTTGTTACAGCTATAGTGGCAATCATGTCATTTGGTTTAAATAGGTCCTTATTTTTATTATTTTGTTTATCTTTTATATATATTCTTTTCTTTTAGATTTTGTGAATGTGAAGTACCTGGTACTTGTTGATAGGTCTACACTGTCCTCCCATACCTATTAACACTGTAATTTGGAAACATTGTAGAAACAATTTATTTTGAAAAGAGTAACCGTGGAGTTTCTTGCCGGCTCTTCTCCATAGGAAGCGACCAATTGGAACCGTGCACCTAGCTTCTGACGTTTCATAAGTGCCCTTGTAGGTTTATGTGAAATAAAATATTTTGATTTTGATTTTATGGCCTCAAAAATATATAACACTATACTAGAAGCTATTAGAAATACAGAGTGATCCTTTAAGAGGTATTTGTTTAAATTCCTTTAGATAGATGTTACTACTCCATCATTGAGTTTACTACTGATAAACAGAGGTATGAAGATTCCGACTTGCTGATTAGACACTTATGATTTTATTTATTGACTAAGTATGAATGTGTTTATTTGTCTAAAGTTGTATGACCTGTTTACATAACTGACATATTATTTTAAATTGATATTATTATTTCTTTTAATGTAATCTATTGACATGCCACCTTAATTGTAATTGCATATTTGTGTTAATTTTGTACGCCATAAATATTGGCTAAACATAGTGCGCATATTTTAGACAAAATAGTATCTGTAACCATACCTATGTTCAAAGGCGGCGTAAGGCGTGGGCGACGTGGGCCATCGCCTACGGCCTCGCGGTCCGAGGGGCCTCGCACCTCGGAAGGTTTTTATGCATTTCATAAAAGCCGTGAACGCGTCGAAAAAATTTTACTCGTCCTAAAACGATAAATATATTAACACGAGCCCTCCAGGAGGGTTCCTGGCACTGAACGTATTAAAGCTTAATATAACGCAAACGGATCCCTGAATAGAAAAATGGTTTTCATAGACCCGCAATATTTTTAAACGGCCTATCCTATAACTCGACCTATACCAAAAAATTTGACAATTTATTGTTCAATTGTTTTTTTTTTTCGTCTTCTTGCGCCACTAGAGGGCCTCGTGAAATGTACCTCGCCCACATCAAATTTTGATCTTGCCCCACCACTGCCTATGTTTGACAAAATAAATGATCTATTGATTTTATTTAATGGTTCTATTTACAGCCACATTCGCGCTGATCCTGATGCTGGGCTGCCTGTCGTTCTCCGTGTTCAGTTACCTTATCAGCTTCAACTTCGGAGAGAGAGGCACCGCATCGCTACTCATTGCCTGCATCTTCATATTTGGTCAGTAATTTTTGGGAAAATTATCTATATCTTTAGGTCGCAGTAAGATGGTTATAGCCGTGATATACTTATATACCTAGGGATATAGCTAGCGGTCGGCGAGTGCTACGTCGAAATTGGTTGCAGTAACAAAATTAGGGCACTCCGAGAGTTATAAACCGCCTTCATACGGTTCTTATATTACGGTTTATAGCTATATCCCTAGGGATAGGAGCAGTGGCGTGCCTAGGGGTCAAAATTAGGGCAAGCCGCCAGATTTTTTACGAAAAATAAAATCTGCCAAGTGAGGGATTGACTTATTTTCATTTATGTTGTTCATGGTATAACATTATTATAATTTTGGTTAGAAAACCTTTCAAATGCGAAAAGGTCATGACATGTCAGGCACGTAATTGTCATAAGCGCCATCTATCGCCACGGATGCGCGTAATTACACCGCTTAGTCGAACCTTTTTACCATAATTCATATTGGCTTGTCTCATGCAAAATTTTTCGATCAAAAGTCACTAGATGGCTCCCATAGTATCGATTTGTTGTTCTATTGCCAAACGCATAATTTTATGAGTTTAAAATTTTAATGTCGATTGAAAATGTTAACATGAGATATTACCTACCTAAACAAAATTTTATAATTTATCATAATCATAATGACAATAGCCAACTCTAATCTTTATTTCAAAACACCTATGAAGAATCTCTTCGATACGGACATTATTGTTTTGTGATCTCAATGAGATGTACTTAAACATAATAGGATAGTTTATTTTTCAGCAGTTTTCCAAAACTACATTGCCATAAAAACAACACTAGTCATATGCTTTCATGGCACCAGCTACTTACATAAGTTTGTGTAATAGACATTCGAATGCCTATTTCAATCTATTCTTCGACTGACAAAAATACATGTTTTTTTTCCGAGAAATAGGTACAATAATTTGAGGTTGGTTACGGTGAAGTAAAGAGTTACTTATTGTCAGAAAAATCAATATAAATACCTTTACGAACACAGTTTCCGAATTCCCATTTTGATGATAAAATTACCTTTCCGAGTAACAATTTCACACACTTTAGTCCTTCACAAGGAACAATTGCATGCGTTTCCGAATTAATTTTAATGATAGGAAACTTTTGAATCACTTCAAAACAAAGATAATAATCACAGCAAAAACTAATCACAATTCACAACACTTAAATTCACAGAAAATGAAAAAAACATCAAAGCAAAAAAAAGCGCCAATAGCCGCTCAAAACAAATTTGAACTAACTTGAAAATTGTATCATTCTATAGAAAATCACGCATTGCGCAGCGTCTTGCGCAGCGTCTTGCAACGACATAGGTAGTTGCTTCACTCCTACTATTCATAATCAAATACACGATTCGTTCCATTCATAAAAAATCAAAAGCCGGGCTTAAAAATTAGAACATTTTGCGAAATGAGTACATACTAATGGTACCAACAACGTTAACAATTTTCCATGCGAAAGATGAGAGGTATGAAGCCTCATAAGAAGCCCCCTTGTGTGAGCGAGAAAGCAATGCAATGTACCACAGAATTGACGTTTTCATTCATCGATGCGATCTCGCGTCCTGCTTAACGCTATAGTGAGATCGCAACTGCGGCATCCGATATAGTTTGGCAACGTGCGTGATGAAAACGGCGCGGAATTTAAATATTATTCTTTGAGTACGTAAACCTGGCATCGTAGCTTCTAAAGCGCGCGGCTGATACGGTGCAGCGCGGAGTTTAATGTTATTATTCTTATCAATTCTTGCGACATGAATGAATTACTTGGTTGCTTTAGGTACAAGTTTACGGGTGTAGTTTTTTTTTTTGTGGGCTCATCTTTGAATGCAAGCCGGGCTTTTCGGCTTCTATGGAGGTACCGCCACTGGATAGGAGACGGGTATGTGACTGTCGTTATTATTAACGATATTTTAACTACTGTGGGCGTAGTGTGGGTAGTGTTGGTTAATGCGCATTAGAAAAACAGTTTGCAGTTCAGATCACATTATAATTTATTATCAAATGAATCACACTAACTAAATTATACACACACTGGGTGCGACGGCGTTTTTTAAAATCACCAATTAACAAAATGATCACAAATTACAACTAACACAATAACTGAGCACACGAATCGAGAACAGTTCCGCGACGTCTTAACTCCGATGCGACCAGAGGCTGAATATCCTCCTCGCCGTGGCCTTAAAACATCACGACTCTGTAGAAGCGCGCCTTTTTTGGTGTAGGTAGATCACTCTTGATGTCGCCAGTGGCGCGCTTGCGATTCGTTTCGTGTCCGTACTAATGACCGGATCCGACAACTATTATTTATTTTTGCAAATAATACCCCTCCGAAAAGGGTGAAATGAAAGTTTTTTATGGGAAACTTCGAAACTTTAACGGAAGAATTCGCTGGCTAAGTGCTCGTACCACATAATATATTTGGAGTCGTACGTGTGGTCATTAATGTATTTATTTTATTTTGTTTCGGAACCTTAGGCCTAGCCCGCACTGCGATTAAAAATCTCTGGAATTTTATCGTATTTCTGTAACATATGTATATCTTATGTATCTAAACACACTGGCGTTTTTAAATTCGCGCTCGTTGCGATGCCGTACACTGAATATGAACCGTGTTTTTTTTTTTCAGCTAACTTATTAGTGTTCTTAAAAAATGATGACATTGAAGGCCATCTACAAATTTCCGCTGATAAACACTAAAATAAAACCGAAAAATGTCGGTACAAAATACCTATAATAATCTTAAATTAAAAATAAATGGTACACAATCGATTCATACAAACCAATAATTATTTAGACTTTAAGTTACTTTTCCGTGAAGAAGCTTTTCACCGACAAATGCTTACGGCTGCCTGTCCACTGGAGCGGAGCGAGACAGCGGAGCGGAGAAATGTGCTAATTTAACCAATAGAATCTAAACTGCTTCAGAGCTCCGCTCCTATTGGTTAATATTGGCACATTTCTCCGCTCCGCTGCCTCACTCCGCTGCAGTGGACAGGCAGCCTTAGCGGAGAAAAACTGGTATTGAATATATCAAAAGTTTACACAGCCTGTAACCTTTATTTCTGCAGCTGTCTTCACGCCTACAGCGAAAGAAGCTCGAGAACTTACCCAGATGAACTCCGGTCCGCTGTACCATATCCTAGTGGTCTGCAATTACATCGCGCCCCCTCACACGCTGGTCGAAGCGATACTCAAGTGCCTCGGCGTGGCTCGTCTCAACGCGAAGTGCAAGTTCGTTAGGCCACGCTGTCCGGGGATCTTTAGTGAACCAGGCTTCGATGCGTACAAGTGTTGCGGTGAGTTTGGCTTTTAAAATGAAGATGAAAAAAGTACTTGGGGTCGATTTTCAGGTCGGGCACAGTGTTATTGGGTTTTTTTCATCCGGAATTTTTTAGTAGCATCTGGGAATCTGGATTTGTGCCCGGTTGATGGCAATAGGCTCGCCCCCTATTACATGGGACTTAAACATAACTGCTGAAATGTGGGTGTAGTATAGGTGCACCTCTGCCTAACCCTTAATAATAGGGGAATACAGGCGTGATGCTGTGTTATGAATAAAAAAAAGTCCAAAAAAGTATTAATAAATAAAAAGTTATTTATTCAAATTAGGATGAGCACTATTTGAACGTCAAGAGTTACATATGACATCCTCCAAAACACCCACCCTTCACTTTCTGATTTCTTAGCTTGTTTTTGGGGTTCCGTAGCCAAATGGCAAAAACGGTACCCTTATAATTTCGTCATGTCCGTTTGTCCATCGATCCAAATGTTACACTAGACTAGACTATTTGCACTATATTGATGAAAATTGCAACGAAAATGAATTCTGATGTACTAAAATTCCGGAAAAAATCATTAGGGATGCACATAAGCATGTGGGAAATGCATAAATATTCATCCCAACTACGGAACTCTTCACTGTGCTTAGTCCGACACGAACTTGGCCGGTTTTTAGGGTTCCGTAGTCAATAAGGGCCCCTTATAGTTTTGCCATGTCCATCTGTCTGTCCGTCTGTCTGTCTGTCCGCAGCTTAGCTCAGAGACTTAATACTAGATAGTTGTAATTTGGTACGGATATTAATCACACCGACAAAGTGGTAAAATAAAATCAAGATATTTTTATTTTTTAGGACTTTCCGTATACGTAGTGGGCATGTTTCTTTTTTCTTTCCCATTATCCCATTGTATGGGGTGTAGTTGGAAAGGTCGTTGAAAAATATTGTGAGTGTATGAAAACCATTTTTGGATTCAGCGATCCGTTTGCGAAATATTATGCTTTAAGTGCTAATTTTTGTTAGAGTCTAGTGTCCCCCATTGTCAGCTAAATGGTTGGTTTTGGATATGTAAAAAAAATCACGACAGTAGTACATATAACGAAATTAAAAGGAAAACTATTACAGCTAAGTAGGCCCTACAGGTTAACGAGTAATAATCGACCAACTTAAATTTGCAGTTGTAAAACATGTTCTCCCAAACATTCCATATGGGAGAACTACAATGTTTTATGTATGTATTTTCGACTACAATGTTAAGTTTGTTCTTAGGATAAATTTATCCCAACTACGGAACCCTTCATTGCGCGTGGTCCAACCAGCACTAGGGCGGTTTAAAAAAAATTAAAGTCTATCTCCGGCGTTAATGTGAAAAAATAATAAAATTATATTTGTTTTGTTTGGACTTATAGTTAATATTAGTCTGAAATCGCCAACCCATCTTGAGCAAGCGTGGTGATCAATGCTCGTGCCTTCTCTGTATGAGAAGAGGCCTTTGCCCTACAGTGGGACAGTAATAGGCTGGTATTATTATTTAATTATTATTGTTTCAGCTGGCGAAAACCCTCGGTGCTATTTATGCTTCGATGATTTCTCTCCCGCCAAAAACATTATCATACTGCTTGTCCAGTTCTTAGTCATGTTGGTAAGTGCAGGCACTTTCACAGGCTCTAAGGACCACTGACGATTTGCCAGCGTGCTTCTAGCGAGGCGATCTGTGAACGTGCTTTCCGCGGGTGCGAAGCGTGCTAACGGCGACTACGCGACGTGCTCGCTGCGTTTTCACATTATTGTACACTCGCTTGTCTCGCTCTCTCTTGTACACTCGCGTCAAACGCGGCGAACACGTTGCCCACACGTGCTTGCTATGCACACGCAGCGAGTGCGTTGAACAACCGCCTCGCTGATATCTCGCTCGCAAATCGCCAGTGTGATAAGATTCTTAGTCACTCGTGAAAACAGGCAATCTTTCTCGTCTTCTTTATTTATGTAATCGTTAATGGACACACATGTAAACAGACAAGAAGAAAAGAATAAAACAATATGTACACACGGCTACAAATCAAGCTATACATTTCCAGTTTCTGCTGATCTCGTATTGTATAGGATTTCCGTACAATGCGAGGTCAGCTTATAATGGAAATGTATAGCTTGATGTGTAGTTGTGTGTACAATGGTGCTGTATATTTCTAAAGAACTCTCATATTTTCTTATTTTTTCTTATTGACAGACAAGCTTATATTTTCATCTCCTATTTAACCCCTTAAGGCTGCCTGTCCGCTGTAGCGGAGCAAGGCAGCGGAGCGGAGAATGTACCAATATTAACCAATAGGAGCGGGGCTCTGAAGCGGCATATTTCTCCGCTCCGCTGCCTCGCTCCGCTCCAGTGAACAGGCAGCCTTAAGGGGTGAAGAGCAGCGGTAGCCCAGTGGTAACGTGGCGACTTACGAGTTGTAGGTCGTAGGTCCCAGACAGGCGCCCCCTTAAACAGAGTCACTCAGTTCAAGTATCTGGGTCACTGGGTTTCCGAGGACCTAAAGGATAATGCGGATGTGGAGAGGGCACGTAGGGCGTTGGCTGTCCGGTGTAATATGTTGGCCCGCAGGTTCGCGCGTAGCAGTAATCAAGTGAAAGTGACTCTTTTTAAGTCTTACTGCCAAACACTTTACACGTGCAGCCTGTGGGTTAACTACACACTTGGGTCATACAACGCCCTACGTGTTCAATATAACAACGCGTTTAGGGTGCTGCTGGGGCTACCACGATTCTGCAGTGCTTCGACTATGTTCGCAGAAGCGCACACCGATGGGTTTCATGCTCTTATAAGGAAGCAGTGTGCGTCGCTGCTGAGTCGTGTTAGGTCCAGTAGCAATAGTATAATAAGCGTGTTCGCGGACAGGTGGGACTCTCCACTGCTGCGCCACTGGATACGTTTGCATACTGCACTGTGAGCAGTGGACAGTTCCTCCCGGTCTTAGTGTATGTAACTGTGTCCTTAACTGGTTTTTATTTTGTGTATGTTGTTTTGTTTGTTTTTATTTTGATGTGAATTGTTTATAAAATGTGTGTGTCGGAATATGGATTTTTTCTGAATTAAATGATTATTATTATTTTTGGGAGTGTTCTTTTTCTCAGCTCTTGGGCTGGTTTTAGCTACATTTACGGGCCAAAGCCAAGTAAATGCAGCGTGTGGTGTGTATTTAAGATGAGGGTGTGTTTTCTTCTTCTAACTGCATGAATTTCCTAACTATTCTGCAGGTGTTTAAGATGGCGGCTTTCTGTAGAGTGATATAAATGGAGTCTTCTAAATCTATTAGTTTCAGGCTACGGAGAAGATGGTTGGGGATAACACCTGTCGTGGAGAGAACTATAGGGATATTATTTATTATTATTATTGTTACGTCTTTGACATTTCTCGGGACCCTAGGGTCCCGGACCTTTGGAAGGCGTACGAGGGGCCGAAGCCAACTCGCAGAGGCCCCTTCGATGTTTTTAATGAAATGAGGTACCAACCGACGATTATCCCTGTTCGCACTATGCAAGTGCAGCCAAGGACAACCCCCGGTTGGTGTAGGACTATTGTAATTAAGGAAACAAAGATATTGGACTATGGGTTTGGGTGGCTAAAGTGGACTGGTCACCTGAAACTATGGAAGGACTATGGCCCCTGCCTGATCAATGTTTTATATGCACACGGATAAAATGGCAGGGGGTGACTTGCACACTCATTAATGGGCCCCCGAAAACGGTCGCTAGCACAAAGTGTCGTAGCAACAAGGGGGCAACATGTTTTGAGGTGCTTGAGGAGTGGAGAGGTATTCCACGGCTTTCAGAACAATCCCAGAGCCCGGAAGATGGTCAAGATCCCTACGAGCACTTACTGAAATACTTCCTTCCTCCGAGCACGTTTGCTCTTGCGAATCTCCACTCAAGCCAGCCAATAAAGGCGAGAATGAGGTGGGAGCTCTGTTCCTCATCAGTGCTCACTCCAACCGGCCAATTAAGGCAAGCCAGAGGTGAGGAACAAGATTTCTCCGGGGAGATAGGGTCCGTGGGGTCGCTACTGCCCAACAGCTCGCCACATGCTGCCCTGCGGGTTTTTGTATCTCTCTTGGTCTGGCTCCTCATCCTAGACCTGTTCCGGCAAAATAAACTACCGGCATAGACCCAGAATTCGGAGCGCGCAAGCCCCACCACGACGTCAACGTAGAGATACGGCGGTGGGGTTATTTATTATTATTATTATTAACCAATAGGAGTGGAGCTCTGAAGCGGAGTTTAGATTTTATTGATTAAGGCTGCCCGTCCACTAGAGCGGAGTGAGGCAGCGGAGCGGAGAAATGTGCCAATATTAACCAATAGGAGCGGGGCTCTGAAGCGGCATATTTCTCCGCTCCGCTGCCTCGCTCCGCTCCAGTGAACAGGCAGCCTTAAGGGGTGAAGAGCAGCGGTAGCCCAGTGGTAACGTGGCGACTTACGAGTTGTAGGTCGTAGGTCCCAGACAGGCGCTTTACGTTGTGTAAATTATTTTATCACCACTGCTCTCAAAACTGTGAAGGAAAACATTGTGAGGAAACCGGAAAAAAAAATCTGCTGTTCCCTACATTTTAACGAGTTATGCGAACATAAATGTAGCGGCCAGTAGATTTTTTATTCGCGGTTTCCTGGTTGGTCTCATAGTAAATGTTATTCATAATGATGAGTACAAAGACCCCTTAAGAGAGCTCATGAATTCAATTTCACCTGTATATGTTATATGTCAAAAAGCGCATCATTAGGAGATCGACAGGTTTTAAAGAATCAATCAAATATTTTTTTTGTTCCTTAGACGATGGTATTCCTTACGGAACGCGGCTTCTTCGACGGAATGCTCGACAAAGTGATGAACATGGCCTACCGGCCAAAGCAGCCTGTAGAACAAGACGAGATGGTGCGCGCGGAAAGCGCATACGTTAGCAAAGCTATCACTCTTCGTAAGTACATAAACACTTTTCTATTAGAGGATACTAAATTTTTATGGGTAATAGTGGAAATAAGAACGCAGGAGAATTGCTCCAATATCATAGAATATTGTGCAAGATTACTTTAAGAAAAACGGTTTTTTTTTTAACTAGGACATCTCGCAGTTGACCTATGAGGACATGGCTGCTTAACCGGGTTTTCCTGTGGCTGCCTTGAGCTTCTACACTTAAAGCCTCCAGCCAGGGGCATAAACTATTCTAAATTAAAACTAGGCAAACGCTCGCTAAGGGCACCCCCTGTGGGGTACGAACCTCGGCTTAGGGCGTCGCTGAGGGGAGGACAGCAAGAAGGGACAGGCTGGATCAAACTTTGATTTTCATCTTGATTATTATTCGGGGTATTTAAAGCTACGTGCTCAACTGCAACAATTGCTTGCACCTCGTTATCGAGCAAGGGTAGGGGGGGAGTTTCATTTACTCGGGGACGCGGTCGCGATCGCGACGGACCTCGGCGGCGAGGTCGAACTGACGGGTGTCGTCTGTGTTTGTGCATTGCACTGGTGGCCCTATTCTTCTCCTGGAGGAGTGTTATGGGGTCATCTGGGTCGGAGAGGTTGTTTACATTCCCATATATAGTAACAGTTTGCCATAGGAAGAAAATAAATTAAGATTTTAAATTAATATGACATTGTATCAGGGGTCTACTCCCTATGAACGAAATCCGTAGTATCGGCCAAAGTTACGGGCCTTTCCTATTCTGTATCAGTTACGGACATAAGATAAGTTCGAACCCTTAACTAAAAATGAAAGACAACATGTTTTGACAGTTGTCTCTAACCCCGATGTGTTTTTACCCGTCCGAAAAATTGAATTTGTCACTTGTTTTGACGGATCTACTACTTTCGGACGGGCCCGTATCATCGTTGATAGACTTAGAGAGGTCACTTGTCAAAAGTGTCAAAGCGACGTCGGAGCAGTCTGGAAAAAGCGCGCCATCAAGTGGTATGGCTCCAGAACTGGAGAGAAAGCCAAAATCACAGAACATATGTTCTGTTTTGGTTCTGCTGATTTTCAAGCCAACTTTCTCCAGCTTCTGTTGCCATTTCTCCAATCTGCTCTGGATCTCAGGTTCATCTTCATCGACAAGAACAATGTCTTCGGTAAACTGCATGCACCAGGGTGCCTCTTCCTGTATGTCAGACGTCAGAGCGTCCATAATCAACAGGAAGAGGTAAACCCTTGTTCCAAGCCTACAGCCACACTGAACTCGTCGGTATTGCCAGCAGCCGACCGGACGTAGGTACGAGATTGACTGTACATAGCACGAATTAACTCTACATTTGCCAGACAAACCTTTTTCATTCAAGGCCCCGCCACAATACATCCCGTGGTACCCTTATCATACGCTTTCTCCAGATCAATGAATACCATGTGCAAGTCCTTGTATGCGCGTCTGTACTTCTTGCACAATTGGCGGAGTGCAAAAGCGGTTTCCATTTTTAGGGTTCCGTAGTAAACAAGGAACCCTTATAGTTTCGTCATGTCCGTCTGTCTGTTTGTCTGTCCGCGGTCTAGCTCTGAGACCCTCAGTACTAGAAAGCTGTAATTTGGCATAAATATACATATTAATTACGCCGACAAAGTGGTAAAACAAAATTATGAAAAACTTAGGCTATTATTAGACTATTATGACTAACTTACTTACTATTTTTTTAGGGTACCTCTCATACACGTAAAGTGGTGATGTTTATTTTTTAAATTTTTTACCCCATGGTGAGGGGTATCATTGGAAAGGTCTTTCAAAAATATTGGGAGTTTGCGAAAACCATTTTTGGATTCAGGGATTCGCTTGCGAAATATTAAGCTTTAAAGTGCTAATTTTTTTTAGAGTCAAGTGTGTGTCCCCCCCCCCCGCCGGCTAAATGGTTGGTTTTGGATGTGTGAAAAAAATCACAACAGTAGTTTATATAACGAAATTAAAAGGAAAACTATCACAGCTAAGTAGGCTCTACAGGTTAACGAGTAATAATCGACCAACTTAACTTTGCAGTTGCAAAAACATGTTTTCCCATACATTCTGTATGGGAGAACATATTTTTCAACTACAAAGTTAAGTTTGTTTTTGAGATAAATTCAACCCCACTACGGAACCCTTCATTGTGCGTGGTCCAACACGCACTTGGCCGGTTTTTTTTTCCTACTTGGTTTCAAAACAAAATTGCGTCAGAACTAAAGAAATATCCGAAAACGCCTAAAACAATAATAAAGAACTCAACTTATTCGAGGTGTGATCCAAAAATTTTCGAGTTCGCTTCGTTCGCTCTTGTATTCTACAATCTCTCAATTCTAAAACTTCTGTGCATTAGTCGACAAAGTACCGAACTCCTATTTCCGAAAATCTGATCGGTCCTAGGGTGCTAACATTATCGACTTTGCTTTGCTCGCTCTTACATCCTACTCAAAGTCAAATAACTTACAAAAAATAGAATTGATTCTAGTCGCCCCTTGCAAAAGGTAGTTTTCGTATGGAGAAGAATGGGCAAGAAACGCCACCGTTACTCTTTTAAAATGTTTTACAATATTTTGTATACATTAATCATATAATTATATGTGAAGACGATGTATCTGGAATAAGATTACTATACCACAATAGGTGAAAATAATTAAAAATGAAGCAATGACTGAAAAAAAAATTATATAAGTAATGGATACTTGCTGTTCACATATTTACAAGCATTGTAAAAGTAGGTACCTATACAATATTCCTAAAAAAAATTACAAGTAATACTAATAAGTCAGTGTGTGAGTTCAAGTAATACAGAATGTAAAATAAATGTTATAATAATTAATTCCTAATTACACAATTAAATTAGCAACCAGTTTGATTTTGTCTAGACTCTAAATTGTCCTATGGAGCTAGACCAGCATGCTTCCAAGCATTCTTATCTATCTTGATTCTTAAGCTTCTTTGTATAAATCGACACAGTTAGTCCTCTTTCTGTATGAATGGACAAAATAAAACCTATCCCATACAAGGCGAGATAAAAAAAAATCGAGCTAGCTTCGTTCGCTTTTGTATCCTACATTCTCTTATTTCTTAAGCTTTCCTGCATAAGTCGACAAAGGTACTTCTTCTATGAATGGACAAACGATAACCTAACATATCTGAAGTGAACTACAAAATTTATCGAGCTCGCTTCATAGAGCTGAAGAGAACCCCCTTGAAAAAAAAACCTGCCGGTGCCCATGTACGACACCCTAAAACTGACGAACTTTTAATACAAACTTTCGAAAATCCTGTTAAGGAAGGAACTCTTGTGCTTTTCATGTTTCTAGTCCCAGCGGCTTAGACTGTGCGTTGTCTGTCAGTGAATTAATGTTTTTTTATTTTTATTAAGTTGTTTTTTTTATTTACAGCTACAAAACAGATCCCGGACGCGATGTTAGTGCACGACCTGCACAAGAACTACAGGCCGTTTTGCAGGAAGAGTGTTAATGCCGTCAGGGGCATCAGCTTCTCTGTTAAGAAAGGTAAATAAATTAAGAAGAAAGGTAAGTAAATTTTGCCATTTCAGACTAGACTTAACATGGCCCTCTTGATTGAGCAATTTAATAACAAAAGCATTCAAATACCTATATCACATAAAATAATCACCAGAAGTATCACCAGAAATAAGCTAATAGTACCTCAGGTTAGAAATTATTATGTCAGGCGAACGGTAACATTTTTAATACCCACAATATACAATGAAATACCAAAATCTATTAAAAACGAAATAAACCCTAAAAACTATAAGCAAAAATACAAAAAATACTATTATAACTACTTATTTAACCTAGTTCAATAAAATAGTTTTCAAATTTAATTAAAACACTGACTAAAATATGTAAATAAAAGCGAAGCAACATGTATAAAAATTTCTTTGCGTTGACTAGAACCGGTCTTCTAATGACCGGCCCAATAGCAAGCAGCTAAGATTCAAAACATTACATGTGTGTGACTCACGTATTTGCTGATGGATGTTTACGGCTTAAAAAGTTACGTGCAAATTATTGTTCATGTACCTACATTGTTTGCTTATTTATATAATAGAAGCAAATAATGTGGGTGCATGGATAATATACATGAATAACATAGAATAAGTGAATACAAGTTATATTTAAGTAATTAAGGAGTGTTCTTATAGCGAATGTGAGTACCAATACAAACCATTTCTGGTTTAATGGTACAAAACAAACATGAACCTGTATCAAGACTGTATGTATAAATAAAAAAATAAAAAAAACAATTTCTCCTTTTATGGCGTTTCATCACCTCTAGCGGTACTTATGCGAAAAACTGTCTACTGCATGGCTCCATTAAAAAAAATAAACTACATAAAAGCTGGAAGCGGTGAAGAGACGAAGCATTTAAAAATAAAGTTATTAATTTCTTAGAGGCTTTAGAAACGTTATGGTGATCTTTTATTTTACTAATTTATTTTAATTATCTATATTATCATGACAATTATAAGTTCGTTTGTTCATAGGAGGTCGCGGCTAAGTAATAACAGCCGCACGGGTCGATTCATCAGGTTAAGCTACGCTTGCCGAGGGTTGGTCCGTGGATGGGTGACCATCTTTACATACCGAGACTTCCGTGCCTCGGAAAGCTCGTTAAGCTGTTGGTCCCGGCTGTTATTCGTGGATCTTTGACAGTCGTTACGGGTCGTCAGAAGCCCGAAAGTCTGATAAACAGTCTCACGAAGGGGTATCGTATTACCCAGTTACTGGGTTGTGGAGGTCAGATAGGCAGTCGCTCTATGTGAAATACTGATATTTAGCTGCATCCGGTTAGACTGGGAGCCGACTCCAACATAGTTGGGAAAAGGCTAGGCAGATTGATTGACTGGGGTGGTATAGGAAAAAAGAAATTAGGAAAAACCCAAAGTAACAGCCGATAAATCAAATATATCTAAGTTTTGTCTCATGTGGTACGACGTTCACCCCATCTTGTTACAGATATAAATGTATTAGTTAGCCTTTCCAAAATTATTTGCCCCTAAATTCAGCAACTTCTACTAAGAGTTTCCTTAAGGAAAAACTTAATAATAATACTTTGCTGGACTTGGGGATCGAATCCCCGATCCTAGGCTCAACAGTCGCGCTTTCGGCCATTAAACCAACGAGGTTGCCTCTACTACTCTTTTATTAATCTTGTCTTTATGTTTAGGCGAGTGTTTCGGTCTCTTGGGCGTCAACGGCGCGGGCAAGTCCTCCACCTTCAAGATGCTGACTGCCGAGGAGCCGGCCACTAGAGGAAATATCTTCGGGAACGGATGTCATCTCAAGAGAGGGAACAGTCAGGTAACGTACTGTAGTCCTTATGGCGTTGACATAAGGTTCACATTGTACTGCTAGGGTAAGTCCTCCACGTTCAAGATGCTGACTGCCGAGGAGCCGGCCGCCAGAGGAAATATCTTCTGGAACGGATACCACCTCAAGATAGGGAAAAGTTAGGTAACATACTGTAGTTCTTATGACGCTGACACAAGGTCCACATTCTGCTGCTGGGGTATCGTTAGATCCCATCATTAAAAAGAAGATGATATTTCTGAGTGACTTTTTATTTAAGTCTATTGTTTTAAGTTTATGAGATATGCGATGTTTTCGGTTAAAACTGCACTAATATCTTTGTTTTTCCGAAATTTATTGAACGTGGTCCCAACACACTTGGCCGGTTGTTCTATAATACCTTGTTCCCCCCTCACAGTACCTCCAGACTCTGGGCTACTGTCCGCAGTTCTTTGGGCTGGATATGTTCTTGACTGGCCAAGAGAACCTGGAGCTGATCCTCACTCTGCGAGGGTTTGACAAGCAACGGGTGAAAGAGGAAGTCAGGAACTGGATACATATTGTTGGTGAGTGATCGGTTTTTTACTTAGGGTTAAGGGGGATGCGCTAAAGTAACCCTCGAAATCCAAATTTGCAGGTCAATATCAGGTTGTATGTTGATTAGATTGATGATTTTAATAATTTTGTCCGCGGCTTTGCCCGCGTGGATGTCGGAAAATATCTCAAGGGAACGTACTACCGGAATTCATTCTTTTATCTAAACCTGTTCAGCTGTTACGGCATGAAAAGGTAACAGACAGACAGGCAGATAATAAATTAAAACTTAAAATGAAAAATTGGAACCCATATTGGATGACTTCGTTGTCTGTCAAGACCCTTTTTCTCAGGAACGCGTAGAGGTATCAAGTTGAAATAGATCTCAGAAACTTAAATCTACGCTCACTTGGAGCTGTAAAGAAAATCGAACTTCAAGTCAACGCAGTAAAAAAATACGGCCGTTTATGCCACATATATTGACACTCGCAAATAAACCAAAGCTTATATGGTACTTCCCGCATGATCCCGCATGACCTAGCAGCATGAAGTTTGGCGAGAAGCAAGGTTTTACAGTTCAAGTAAAGAGAAAAATCCGAAAATTGGTAGTTTATAATCATAGAGGATGTTTGGAAGCTGGCTGCAAAGCCTTAAGGGGGTAAACCATTTGAATGCTTCAAATGGCGTCATCTATCACCCCCTTACGGCTTTGCAACCACCTTCCAAACACCCTGTATTTCAACCAGGGATGTAACGGATATCCGTATCCGCATTCGCAACTGCGGAACATCCGCATAAATTTTGATATTCGCCAAACATCCGCTTCCTCAAGTTTTGATTTTAAAAGCTCTGCATCCTCATCCGCATCCTCATAATTTCTATGGGGATGTGACCCTACCTACGATGTTCGCTCAAATAGTGTTTTTTTTTTAATCGCTCCGAGGTTATGTGCGAGGTTATGTGTGTGTGTGTGGGTGCGAGGTAGTGTGAGGGACACGTTCCTATTGGCTGATTTCACAGTGTCCTTGTCCTGTGACAGACGATCGGCCGCACGTGACAGTGGTGGCATGATTTGGTGTCAGGTGTCAAAACAAGGGCTATTTTTCATACGAAATCTGCATCCGCACCCTCATCCGCATCCTCAATAAGGAATTTTCCAATATCCGTATCCTCATCCGCATCCTCAAACCCGATTATCTCGATATCCTCATCCGCATCCTCATCTGTTATACGACATCCGTTACAACCCTGATTTCAACTGCAAAGTTAAGTTTGTTCTTCAATTTGTCTTGACGTAATATTTAGTCTGTATTTCATTCAAATCGGTCCACGCTATACTCTATTTCGGAAAGTCACTATTAAAAGTTCTTTTTTCAACTGAAAAGTTAAGTTTGTCCTTCAATCCAAAATTGGAAATTTGGGCAGTCGTGCGAGCACAGCTTTGAGACGAAAGTGAGTTTGTTTGTTACACTTTCACGCTAAAACGGCTGAATGGATTTGGATGAAATTTGGCACATGGGTAGACCTTGACCTGGGTTAGGACAAATGATACTTCTTATCCAGACATTCCCACGGGATCGAGAGTTATGCGGGTGGAACCGCGGGACGTAGCTACTAACATTATAAATTCTAAAGTAGCTCAGTTTGTATGTTACCTATTCACGCCTAAACCACTGAAAGAATTTCGATAAAAATTGGCAAAGAGATAGATGGTATTCTGGGGCAGGACATAGGTTACTTTTTGTCTCAAAAAAATCCTATTGAGGGTGCTATAGGGGATGAAAGTTTGTACGAGAAACGCAGTATTTCTTAAGTTAGGGATATTACAATTCAAAATGTATGCTCTTGGTAAGAAATAAAGAATTACGTTTTTGTAAAATCATAATTTTAAGAGTTTTAGAGAGATTAATAATACTCACTTTCACAATTGTAATATTAGTTATGATATTATTTAAATAGTTAGGATTAGTATAATTAGTATGGGTTAAAGTCGCTTTTCGTGTCCGTCTGTGTGTCCGCGTTGTTCTTCTAAACTTCGCAACGGATTTTGATGCGGTTTTCACAATTGTTTAGAGAGTTTATTCCGGAAGTTTATGTGTATTATACATAATTATAATAAAGAAATTTCGATGATTTGTCAAGTCTTAAAATAAAAACCATGAATTGCAGCTATTTGCTTTCATCTTGGTCACATTTTTTTTTTACGGGAAATAATATTATTTATTACTATTTATTTAATAAAATTTTGCTTAAGTAGCTACTTAAGCAAAATTTTAACATCATTTTGTGGAGCTATAAGCTTATAGCTCCACAAAATGATGTGAATAATCTGAGTCAATCTCAAACGGACGCATGTAGATACACCCTTTTTACTGATCGGGGTGCTTTTGAGATACGACTTTTTGTCCAAAATAAGGATTTTTCGGCCGAAAATGACAACGAAAACAATGTCTTTTTGTTTAATGATAGGTTTTTATTTGGTAAAAGTAAAAGAATTGCAGTATTTTTCTTTTAATCATATTTAGCGGTTCTTAAACTTAAATCACACGAAACTTTATGCTTTTTTTAATTATATAATAATCTGATGTTATATGTGAGAAAAAGCATTTTATTAAATAATTTTCAGTTATTGTGTTGTAATCAGTACTTTCAATTTACAAGAAAATTTATAGTTACCACGTATAGATTTTCTTGTAAATTGAAAGTACTGATTTCTCGGCACTTAATTTGTTCGGCTAGTGCCGGATTATTTTTTGTTTCCGGCCCAAAAAATTATAAAATTGCCTAAAACTGAAAACGAATTTCGGTTATTAATACAATCTAAGAAGTGTTTCTTTGGTACATGTGCACGAGTTTCCCGCCAGGTCTGGAGAAGTACGCGCAACGCCGAGTGGACGGCTACAGCGGCGGCTGCGTGCGGCGCCTGGGCGCGGCCGCGGCGCTGTGCGGCGGGGCAGGTACACAGGCACATCGCATTATAGTTCCCCGCCAGGTCTGGAGAAGTACGCGCAACGCCGAGTGGACGGCTACAGCGGCGGCTGCGTGCGGCGCCTGGGCGCGGCCGCGGCGCTGTGCGGCGGGGCAGGTACACAGGCACATCGCATTATAGTTCCCCGCCAGGTCTGGAGAAGTACGCGCGGCGCCGAGTGGACGGCTACAGCGGCGGCTGCGTGCGGCGCCTGGGCGCGGCCGCGGCGCTGTGCGGCGGGGCAGGTACACAGGCACATCGCATTATAGTTCCCCGCCAGGTCTGGAGAAGTACGCGCAACGCCGAGTGGACGGCTACAGCGGCGGCTGCGTGCGGCGCCTGGGCGCGGCCGCGGCGCTGTGCGGCGGGGCAGGTACACAGGCACATCGCATTATAGTTCCCCGCCAGGTCTGGAGAAGTACGCGCAACGCCGAGTGGACGGCTACAGCGGCGGCTGCGTGCGGCGCCTGGGCGCGGCCGCGGCGCTGTGCGGCGGGGCAGGTACACAGGCACATCGCATTATAGTTCCCCGCCAGGTCTGGAGAAGTACGCGCAACGCCGAGTGGACGGCTACAGCGGCGGCTGCGTGCGGCGCCTGGGCGCGGCCGCGGTGCTGTGCGGCGGGGCAGGTACACAGGCACATCGCATTATAGTTCCCCGCCAGGTCTGGAGAAGTACGCGCGGCGCCGAGTGGACGGCTACAGCGGCGGCTGCGTGCGGCGCCTGGGCGCGGCCGCGGCGCTGTGCGGCGGGGCAGGTACACAGGCACATCGCATTATAGTTCCCCGCCAGGTCTGGAGAAGTACGCGCAACGCCGAGTGGACGGCTACAGCGGCGGCTGCGTGCGGCGCCTGGGCGCGGCCGCGGCGCTGTGCGGCGGGGCAGGTACACAGGCACATCGCATTATAGTTCCCCGCCAGGTCTGGAGAAGTACGCGCAACGCCGAGTGGACGGCTACAGCGGCGGCTGCGTGCGGCGCCTGGGCGCGGCCGCGGTGCTGTGCGGCGGGGCAGGTACACAGGCACATCGCATTATAGTTCCCCGCCAGGTCTGGAGAAGTACGCGCAACGCCGAGTGGACGGCTACAGCGGCGGCTGCGTGCGGCGCCTGGGCGCGGCCGCGGCGCTGTGCGGCGGGGCAGGTACACAGGCACATCGCATTATAGTTCCCCGCCAGGTCTGGAGAAGTACGCGCAACGCCGAGTGGACGGCTACAGCGGCGGCTGCGTGCGGCGCCTGGGCGCGGCCGCGGCGCTGTGCGGCGGGGCAGGTACACAGGCACATCGCATTATAGTTCCCCGCCAGGTCTGGAGAAGTACGCGCGGCGCCGGGTTTTTACCAGTTTTTAATCCGAAATGTCCTGGATTTCAAAATTTGGGGATGCCAACCCTAATCTACCCCGATGGAAAGGAGTGTGAGTTTTATGTATGTAATTGTGTGTGTTCCTTGCCCATTCTTCACCTTTTGGAAGGGGCACCTAGAATCTATTTTTTTTTTTGTGAATTTAGACGTTTAAGTGCTTGACTTTGACCTTGACAGAGCTCGTTTTGCTGGACGAGCCAAGCGCGGGCGTGGACGTGGCCGCGCGCAGGCGGCTGTGGACCGCACTCCGCAGGGCCTTGAGGCAAAAGCGAGCTATCATGATCACTTCACACAGGTACACTTTTGGACCAAATATAACGGGTGTAAAAAGATGCTTAATGGCCTGCGCAGACTGGCGAACGGGACAACAGAGGATTTTAAATTTACTAACCGAATGTAATACTTATAGAGATATTGGAACAGGGTTTAAAGTTCACTCATCCTCTATAGAAAAGGGAGGATCCTCCGACCAGACGGGTGTCGTGTCTGGCGGGCAACTGCCCATCCGTCAGTCTGCGCAGGCTGTAATAAATAAAAAATAAAATAACAGTTACGAGTATGTTTTTGTAAGTACTTTCTGAGTTTGTATTAGACATTATCACATGACCTACACCGAATGTGAGTCATCGGTGTAGGTAGAACATCGTGAAACCTGGACTTATAGTTAATATAAGTATTTTGAGCTAGCGTGGTGATCAATGTTCGATCTTTCTCTGTATGAGAAGAGGCTTTTCCCTTGCAGTGCATTATTATTACCATGTGTTTCGCAGCATGGACGAGATGGAAGCGCTGTGCTCGCGCATCGCGATCCTAGCGGCCGGGCGCGTGCGCGCGCTGGGCACGGCGAGCGGCCTGCGCGCCGCGTACGCGCACGGGCACGCCGTCGTGCTCAAGCTGGCCGGCAAGCAGCAAGCGGGAGGGGACGGTACGTACATACTGCAGCGGGGTCTTACCGTTGGACTTACACCCCAAGTACCTGAAACTCAAAGCATTTCATCATTCTCTTGCTCTTCTCCTAATTTATTTGTGTGTTGAACACACTATATATACACTTGAACAGAAACCCTGTTCAGGTGTTCAGTTTACACTTTCACCCGATACTTTGCAAAGCACAGTAGACAGATTGTCGTTTGCCTCATTGAAATTCCGGAGGTGCAAGCAGTTGTTCATGACGGGTAGGAAAGAATATGTTCCCCATTATTTATTTACAACATATGTATTGTGTATATCTTTTGTTGGAAACCCTAAAATATGCGACGTTTCATGTGAAGGACCTCGCTCTGTATTTTTGATGAGTCGACGGTACCTCAATTGCCCACAGTGGGTTAGTAAAATACTACTAATAAAGCTTGTATAATATTTCAGAGGTGGACGCCGTTAAGACAGAGATGAACCTATTAAAGGGGAAGATACAAACGACCTTCGACTGCGCACTAAAGGATGAACACAAAGTAAGTTGTTTTTGAAGTAAAAACTTCTTCAGTCACGTTGGGCATTTTTGAGACGAGATAAAACAGTCGAACTCGCGACACCGTTACCGACACCTCATTTTTGTAAACGCGATTGTGCTCTTTATTTATGCTACGTTACGGATCAATGTTCTATGCAAGTATTTTTACTTTAAAGGTTTTGGAAGTATTTTTTTCAAGTTCAAGTTTTCACTTCTGTCGGCGCTCTCTGAGTGCCACTGTTTTTTAATAACCTAACACAAACCCAACATCTTTAGAATAAATGATTAACTTGACAGTAAGTTACCAGCTTCTAAAAAGCTCTTAAAACGATACTTTTTCTTTTTGTGTGGTAAGTGACTAACCTCGTGGCAGAGATTTTATGTCTGTACAACTGTCCCCTGACTAAAAGTTCCATTACAAAAGTTGATGGAAACTCGTTTCTTGTTAAATGTTATAAAGCTTTATTTTGTTCGAGAAAAAGTGTTGCATCCAATATGCAACATTTTTCTCGAACAAAATCAATAGACAAAATTTGTCCAACTTTTTATTAGTATACGAAGTCGAATATTAAATACGAGGCTTTTGGCTTTTGGTGAATGTGTATTTTATGATTTAAGTAATATTTTTTTTTGTGCAATGTGCGTTTATTTTGTGCAGAATAAACAATTTTTCTTTCTTTTCTTTCTATATGCTTCTATTTTTAAATTTCGATATTATGTTTATTATGTCAATATAAACACGTTATGAAGTCTATAATTCGAATATTACGCTATGAGAGTAGATAAAAACGACCCCAAAAATAGAATGTATTTTTTTTTTTGTTTGATTGTGTTGAGAGATGTCAATACCCATCACGTCTGCATAATTTCGCTAGCTAATTTAATTTGACCTTATATAACTCACCACGACTAATTTGTCCACAGACAATGCTACACTACCACATAAACGAGACAATGCGCTACAGCGACCTCTTCACTGCACTAGAATCCCTTCGCACCGCGTTTCCCTCCCTCATCGAAGACTACTCCGTCACGGAGACTACCCTTGAGGAGGTGTTCCTGTCCATCGCCAAGGAACAGCAGAGCGAACCGCAGGATGTTTAACTACGAAAACTGCTTACTTAAAAAAGAGCCATGAACAAATCATTAAGGGTATGAACAGGCTCACGACACGCCATGGCTCGCGACGTCAATGTAACTTGCTGATTGGTCTCATTTTTCATGTCTCAGCGTGGCGTCGGGTGTAACAAGTGTGTCTTGTGTGTGTGTGTTTTAGTTGAGGCCTGATAAGTATTAGTTATAACAAACTCTTGCTTATTGTTGTTGTCAAACTGGTTTTTATGCGGGTAGCTTGTGTTGTACTAAATTAAAAAAAATATTAGTCTGTTTTAGAATTCAATAGAAATTATTTGTCTATCAATTTACTAGAGGAAATGCAAAGTTTTAATGCACACAACTTTTCGCACCGGGTTTAAAGTACCTATCAATTTCATCATGTCATCATCTGCCGAGGCTTTTCCAATTATGTTGGGGTAGGCTTCCAGTCTAACCGGATGCAGATAAAAACCAGTAGCAATTACCGACCACAAGTTATTAAAAAGATGGTCTAAAAGCTTAAGAGGCTTATAAAATTATCGATCTAGTATTAAAAGGAAAATCAATGTCCGCGGTTGTATTTAATTTTTTTAAACGAGCGAACCTTACTGTAGGCGCATATGATGTGTAACATTTGATATCCTGGCTGATAGTACCAACTTCTCGGAAAATGGGTTGGTACCATCTGACGGCCAAGTCTAGCACCGCGCGCGCTCATTGGTCCAATCCAATAGCGGGCGCTTCCACGCTTCCTGTTACACACTTCCGTCCCTTTTTACGAAATCATTCCCACATATAGCAGGAAAGATGTTAAAGTAAACCAGCACGTAATGTTACCAAACCATAAGAACGCAAACAAGATTTCTAACAAGACAATGCAAGCTGTTGTATGAGGAAAAAGAATACGTGAAAAAATGTTGTTCTAAAATAGTTTATTTTTTGACGAATTTTTCAAAATAATGCTGAATAAATATTAAAAGTCTATAGAAACTGATTTATCCACTTCTGAACTTGAACATTCCCAAAATAGCTTTTCTAGTCATAACATATTATATTATGTACGAGTAACTTCCGATTTCATTTTCCTCCCTTAAGGGGGATGCGCGATCACAAATATGTATTTCCAGAATTGTACTCATTATAATCATCAATACATCGCTCTCTAGAAAGAAACTCGAATGAAAAGTATTCAAAAAATATTATGCCTAGTAAGATGTTTATTTTGAAAGAAAGGTGGGAACTAATTAATTTTAAGGCACTGCGATTCAAAATCGCGCAAAATTTATATCGTGTTATGTATCTACACGCACAGGCGATTTAAAATTCTCGTACGAATCGTATCGTAATGGCATTAAAAATAAAGCCTTTGGCTTTGCAACCATAAGTTTAAGGAACAATAGAATTAGCATCGTCTTAACAGTGTTCAGACGAGTCGTTTATTGCTTCAATTTTATTGTATGTCATAGGCGAGAAACTTGCGTCGTGTATTTTTAACATATAATCAGGGCTTTATTAAACGTATCTGATAGCCTTTTATTGCTGTTCTACATGACAAAATTACGTTGGCCAAAAAAAAGGTTATCCGTTTATAGTCAAAATGTTAACACAATAAACTAGACATATAATATTTAGACAGTGACTCTGAAACGTTAAAACGAACCAATCAAGAGAATCAAGTTTTTGGCTCAATAGCACAGATTATTACAGATGGGTCACTCCTCAAAATCATTTAAATAAAAAGCGACTCTTGTTACGACACAATAAAGTGCAATTCAGGTCGCACAGCGCTAATTGTCTACAGTTATATCGTCGCACTCCCCGCTAACTGTCGTATCTCACAAACTGACGTATCTGCACTGACGTTACCTACGTGTTCAGAACTTTGTTTCGAAAAAGTTCTCTCTAATCGTCGTGTCTGTGTCGTTTACCATTTAGAAGATAATCACGTATTTTGTTTTGCGTGAGTTTTGTTTGAGGGAAAAAATATTTTCACCACCTGTCGTATATGCACACATCTACAGTTAGTGAGTTAAAGATTAAGCGAAGAGCTATTTATAAAAAGTTATTAATTCATTAATAAAGTCACAGCTAACGCAACTATATTAACATGATTGTAGCGCCCGACCGAAAAACTGGAAAAATATCAATTGCTATTTACGACAGTTGGCGGGGAGGGCGACGATATTTACCTAGAAGTTGCCTCTCTTTGTATCGCGTAACTCATATATCTTCTGACTACGTTACGCTCACTGACTTCGACAAGTCGAGCCTGCCGCGTACTTGTTGCTTCATACTTAAAATACAGAGTGTCAATAGTGAATACCCACCTAATAAAACTCCGTCCGAAAATCACGTCATTTATTCATCAACACTAATCGCTACAGTCATTTAATTAAATATATAGCTTGTATAGTTTATAATCACATGCCTTATCTGTAGATTTGTATCTTTGACTGAGTTCAAACGAGCGTAATTTTGTGTATCGCGTAATTTACGCTGCATTCGGTTTCATTTAAATAAACGTCATGTTTGTGGTGCAACACGACGACGCAAAATGAGTTGTCTGAATGTTAAATTTCATATGAACGTAAATTATGCGACTCATTTTGCGCGACCGAAATTACGCTCGTTTGGCTTCACCTTAGCTGATAGGGGACCGTGAGACGGAGTGGTACTAAATAATTATTGTAGATTGTGTCGTTCTCAATTATCACGATATCATTGCATTTTATGATGATCTAAGAAGAAAATTAAATTCATGTTTATTAACTTATTATTGTATTTATAGGCAATATGATTTGATGCCACACAGCAAAAGGGTAAATAAATCAATTACCTAATAGTAATTAAATGAATTATGTTAATGTTTAGTATAATTTAAAAAAAGGCGCGTCGTAGTCGACTGCATAAAAAATTGTATAATAGTCTTACAAGCTTCATAGACTTTATTGGCAACTATTTATTAATGTTAAGGGGCAAGAAATTGACTGAAATACTAGTACTTACTCTAAACGGAACAAAAATCTGAAACATTATCGACGACAATCGACATAGTCTCACGTGGTGACATTTGGAACGAATTATTTTAGTAATGCAGACCTGTGATGGTGGCTCTACTTTGTTGACAAGTGTTAGTAGGTTTTGAGTCACCCACAAGCAGCGTTCCCATTCGAAGTCACCTAAGTGCGATAGTAGCGCTCTAATTTTTTCCAGACTTTTTCTGCCAAGCTGTACACTTAAATAAGCACAATAATTTACAAACTAATAGTTAACTAATACATAACTGGCAAAATGTCGGTGTACTGTGAACCTCTGCTTCCCCCATCGGGGAATGCTGGCGTGATGTTATGTTATTCTACCAACTCGTAACTGAAATTAAAATGTTATTTTTGATTGTGTAATAGTATTCGTTTTTGTCATTAATGTACCTATCTATACAATCTTATTGTTTATGCGTATGTTTATATTTTTAAACTTATTTTCACTATCAATAAATATTTTTTTACATGTAATTGAATGTTTTTTTTTTACTACCCGACTGCGCGACAGCAACGGTAGGAACCAAATCTGAGATAATCTGAGATTAAATAAAATAACCGCCACCAACTGCATCAACCAAAAGTGAACTGGTTTTGAATTAAAATTTAAGTAAAAACCTTTTTAAAAACAAGCTTTTAATGAACTAAAAAGTACAAATAAAACTTACGTAAACAAAGAACTGTACCTAATATTTTCTTAAAAGCTTGAGGTGTGACCGTCCTTCTTACCCTTTTTAAGATAAGCCTCAAGCTTTTAAGAAAATATTAAAGTTCTATGTCTACGTACATTTTATTTTGCAATTTTTAGCATTAGGATTTGTTTATATATCTGTTCTATTTACCTTCACTTGAAAGGTATTTGTAAAGACAAATCCAACGAACCCAAACACGTCGTTACATAAGTCATGGTGTGAAACCAACCAAGTTACACTATCCAAGTCATGCTATAATTTAGAATGGGTTATCATAATCGATAGCGTCCCTATATAAAAAGAACTGTCTGTGCTGTTGACCGTTTAGGAGTTCTCTCGTCTGAAGTGATGCCTGGGTGCAGTACCGAGGTCATGGTAGACTTGAGAGCGGGCTGTCATAATTGAATGCGTATATAAAATTTAATGTCGCTGCTGTTGGCCGCTGAACAGGTTCCTCGTCTTGAGCCAGTCTTGGGTGCAGCTGCCAGGTCATGGTGGACTTTAGAACGGACTATCATAATTAAATGCACATATAACATTTCATCTCAGTTGGTACTGTTGGCCGCTGAGGAGTTCCCTCATCTGGAGCCAATCCTGGGTGCAGCAGCCAGGTCATGGTAGACGTTTGAATGGACTATCATAATTTAATGCGTATATAAAATTTCTTGTCAGTAGGTACTGTTGACCGTTGAGGAGTTCCCTCGTCTGGAGCCAATCCTGGGTGCAGCTGCAAGGTCATGGTGGACTTTATAGCGGACTATAATAATTAAATGCGTTTGTAAATTTTTTGTCTGTGCTGTTGACCGCTGAGGAAATTCCTCGTCTGGAGCCAATTGTGGGTGCTGCAGTCAGGGCATGGTAGACTTCAAAACGGACTATCAACATTAAATGCGTATATACAATTTCGTGTCTGTACTGTTGACCGTTAAAGAGTTCTCTGGTCTGGAGCCAATCCTGGGTGCAGCAGCCAGGTCATGGTGAACTTTAAAACGAGCCATCATAATTGAATGCATATATAACATTTAGTGTCTCTGCTGTTGACCGCTGAGGAGTTTCCTCGTCTGGAGCCAATCCCAGCTGCTGTAGCCAGGTCATGGTAGACTTTAGAATGGACTGTCATAATTAAATGCGTATATTAAAATTCGTGTCTGTTCCGTAAACTGTTGTGTAGTTCCTTCGTCTCAAGTCAATCCTGGCTGTCAAATCAGGTCATGCATTATAAAAAAATGCATTGTCTTCGAAACTGAACCAACATGTAAAATTTAAACTCCGTAAGATAAGAGGAAGTGGTTTTAATTCAGCTTGCAAGATTTGCTAACCAACACACTAACAAGGCAAATTAATATAAAGCTTGTAAAAAAAAAATACAATGTCACCAAAATGTAAAAGGCTTCTCTGGCAAAATCCTATACGTGGAAATGTTAGTAGATAAATATCATATGGATATCTTATGTTTTTGTGGAACCTGGTTAAAATCAGATAGGATGTTGTTAAATGTAAATCATTTTTCAGTTGCCAGTGGAATCTTGATATTATGTAATAGTTGTGTTTTGTTTCGGCGTTAGTTGAAGTAGTAGTTAATAGTTGTTGGGGCATCTCCTTTAAGGTTCTAGGAGATATTATTGACACAATTGCCCCTGTCCTAACAGGCATATTTAATCAATGTTTGGACAACGGTACGTTTCCTGTTTTAATGAAACATAGTAAAGTTGTACCAATTTTCAAATCGGGTAGTAAAAGTGTTTCCTCTAATTATATACCAATATCTGTACTACCAGCATTGAGCAAAATCTATGAAAAATCATGCTAAACCAGATGTCACATTTTAACTCAAATGGGATTTTAAATAGTCACCAGTTTGGCTTCACGAAAGGTGGGTCGACGACTGACGCGGGAATAAAACTCATCAGTCACATTTTGGAGTCCTGGGAGAAGTCTTAGGATGCAATTGGTATCTTTTGTGACTTCTCAAAAGCATTTGACTGCGTTAAATGCTTTTGAGAAGTCAATACACTGATCTGTAAATTACACAACTACGGAATTCGTGGACAAGCTGCAAATCTTCTTACCTATTTATCAAATAGGCAGCAAAAAGTAAACGTTAACGAGGCGACGTCCTAGGGTTTCTAGTTAAAATGGGCATGCCTCAAGGTTAAATTCTCGGCCCTTTCTTATTTCTAGTTTATTTATATGACTTTTCTTACATGATGGCTAACTTATCGGATATAATTCTTTTTTTTCCCTTATTTTTTAAATAGTGTTGAGACCTCTGTTCTCATCATCGCCGCATGCTGGCGGTATTGAACGAGGAGTGCGGGGACAGCGGCGAGTCAGCTGGCCTCACAGACATGCGCGGACCCCCGCGCCTCAACAGTCAGCTGTTGCACACCTTCATGCACGCATGTTAAGAACAGAGGTCTCAGGAGGAAACGCCCTGGGCGTCAGGAATCGCAGGCCGATTTCTGGCCACCGTAGGCGCGGGCTTGTGGACGGTGAGCAATGGGTAGCACGCCGTCCGATAAGGACCAGGCCCAGATCGACGGCACGTTGTGTTCCACGCACGCTTCAAAGAGATGTCAGCAGAATTGACGGGGTCCACTAGCCAGGGTAGGGTTGTGAGTTTAATGGAAAATAATCGATTAAATAAAAATCGATTTTTCTTTATTCAAAATTAATCGATTTGTCAAAAATCGATTTTATTAAAAATAAATAATCGATTTCTGCGAAAAAATCGATTTTTTTTGTATTATTTAAAAAAACATGCTTTTCAAATTCCAATAATAAACCTAAGAGATTTATATTAACAATTTTTCAGATAAAAAATCAAATAAAATTATATGAATAAAAAAATAACCAAATCAAAACTAAAAATCAAAGGTTCCTTTAAAATTTCAAGGTAAGGAATTAGGAAACCAAATAGCATTATTGAAACAAATTTTAGTACTATTAATCGTTTTATTTATTATAATAAAAATTAAATGATGAGCATCCCAACAAAATGACAAACTTATTGTCTCGAAAACTAAAATATAAATCAAATAAAAAATAAATGCCTACAGATGGCGCCGTTTTTATTTAATCAACTTATACGTATGAACTTAATTCGAGATTTTTCATCCAACGCATAGACGGCGCTGTTTATAAAATTAAAACTTACTACTACATTTTTTCATCCGTCTCATACACGGAACAGAAAAAACAGTGGAAGTGCAAAGTAGGCGTGGCACGCGTGTCACAATTAAGCGCTGTTCCGCAACTTTACTTCAGTCGTGTTCTAGCAACGCGTCGAGCTGCTAGTCTCGAGACAAATTTATTTTTACGTAAATATGCCGTATTGTTCTGTTTTGGAGTGCAAAAATGATAGTAGGAGAAATAATCTTAAAAATGGAGGTGTTTCGTACCTTCAGTAAATATGATTTTATTTATTTTCTAATAAAATCTCAGTTTTTGTCAATTTACTAATAATTTAATAGAACGTTTAGTTAAAATCAACTTTCATCATCATCATCATCAGCCTATAAATGTTCCCACTGCTGGGACACAGGCCTCCTCTCTGTGAGAGGGAGTGGGCCGTAATCCACCACGCGGGCCCAGTGCGGGTTGGTAGATGTCACATGTCTTCGAAATCAACTTTACGTGATTAAAATAAAGTTTATATTGGATTGAATGTTTTCACTATTTCGTTCTCGAAAGTTCTTCGCTACTCAATTAGGGATGTAGTCAGGTCGGGTATTGATGTTATAGATAGTTATCGATAAAAGAAAATAAGTACCTAATTTAATATTTGTTGTATAACATTACAATACAGATATAATGTCGCCTAACATTCATACACGAAATATAAGGTTGCATAGATGCTATATAGCGAGATTGTAATCAAACTTTTACATAATGTTTGAGACGCGTTGCATTGTTCAGCCGGTAATTTCAAGTCATTTCGGTGTGCAAGATCATGATAAAAGCTTCCACACCGGGTTGCCGATGCCCGCCTCAAGGATAATACATAATTAAATTAGTACATAATTTCAAACAAATAATTGCGAGAGATCAAGGTGGATTGTTGTATCCTTCGCCAGATGTTGTCAAAATATGTCAGACGGCGGAAACATTTTTAAAAAACGTTGACATAGGGGTTTTTCGAAAGGAAGTGGCGATAACTCTAATTATGCGAAAGTTTATAGGAACTGTTTTATTTAATGATATTGCCTCCCATCAAATAGGCGAATTTCCTGCGTCCAATCACGTCACTGATTTGATGAAGGTAATAGTCGAAAAATATATAAATGTTCGTGTACACCATTTCGCCGCCCCCGCAGAATAAACGCGCAAGTTTAAAATTGTTGTTGTTTTTAATGAATATTGATTAACATCAAAACCGCCGCAATAGTAGTTACGCGTTTATTCTGCGGGGGCGGCGATTTGTTAAAATTAAAAATAAGACTTTCGAAACGCCAGTTTTTAACAAATACGTTCTATTTCAAGGATAATAAATAAAAAGATAGAACAACGCATTTTTAATTTCAACCCAAGCACAGATAATATAATACTACACCCAAGTAAGATGATTTTCACAATTTATTCAATATTACCTGTGGTACCTGCCGCCCGCGGCTCCGCCTGCGTTGTATTAGTACTTCTCCCAATATACCTAATAAAATATAGCTACATACATATAAAAATAATATACCTACCTACCCCATTTTACGTACCTACCTACCTACCCACCTTACCCTACCCACCTACCCTTCCTATCCAACGTACCCTACCTACCTACCTACCCGACATTTTTTAAACTTTTCCTGTGTTCAGGCGAACACAACAAAAATGAATTATTCAAATCGGTCAAGCCGTTTTTGAGTTTTAGCGAGAACAACGAATAGCAATTGATTTTTATTATTTAGAAGATATTATTTAAAACTAAAATCTTATATATTATGTAAGATTCTATTTTTAAATAATACTACGTCATTCATCTTACAGTTTTACTCAACTCTTATTTTCTCGAATTATGAAATCGGGTATCTATCGATATCGATAATGTTATTGAAAATTCAATGTGTTGCTGCCTTGATCGAGTAGCAGAAGACACGACCTATGACGCGAATGACAACCTTACGACTAACGCAATTAAGTTTATAATTGCGACAACTGAGAATACCGCCATCTATGGTTGGGTAGCAGAATTTACTTGGCGATCGAATCCAGTTTGACTTTAGATTATAAATCGTCGTTGATACTTTCTGCACGAACGCAAAATAAATCCTATTATAAGAGCTTGAAGGTTTCTTTCCAAATGTAAAAATCTGTGACTTATGCTAGTTTTGACTAAAATTTAAACGACAAATCAAACGATCGGCTTATTTGTAGTGCATTATATGATTATCAGTTTATTTGTGAGGGTTTGGCGACAACGGTTCTCATAGTAATTTTGTTGCATTGCACTTCCACTGTTTTTTCTGTTCCGTGGTCTCATAGATACAAGCTGTTTCTGAAAATCGATTTAAACACGTAATTTATATAATCGATTTACTAAAAATCGATTAATATTAAAATAAAAAACGACAATAAAAAATCGATTATTAGAAAATAATAATCGATTTAAATAAAAATCGATTATTTTTTAGCATCCCTAAGCCAGGGTCGATGCCTGCCGGGCTTGCGAAGAAAACCGAAAGGGAGATCGTGGCCCCCGGCAACAGAGCAACCGAAGGAACACGGGTGGGTTTTAGTCAGTAAGAGTATGACACGCCCTCCCGCTCCGCCCAGAGCAGAAGTTATTTGATAATTTGCGAACCAAAAAAAAGCTCTCAACAAATAGATAAAAAAGATACAGATGTCTTACAAATCAACGATAGTCTGGCTGTTCTTTCGAAATGGTTCGCAGCTAATAATTTTTAACTTAATACGAACAAAACTAAATGTATTAGGTTCTCATTACCAAATGTACCTGTATTTGTATATTGTGTTTTTCTTTCTTTCAATGGGGCGCCCACATTAGAACTCTTTCAGGTAGATTAAGTTCAGTTGCATATGCAGTAATAAAAAAAGGCAATTGACTCAGGCATGCCGGTTTCCTCACGATGTTTTCCTTCACCGTTTTTGAAGCATAAGTGATAATTTTATTATACAATACGCACATTAATCCGAAAGTCTGAGGTGCGTGCCTTGGGTTCGAACTCGAGACATACGACTTGGAAGTCTGACGGTCACGCATCTAGGATATCACTGCTCTGCTGTACTTTGCTTATTTCCATAGTATTCTGTCTTGTGGCGTTCTACTCAGGCGCGGTCGCAGCCTAAAATTTGGGGGTCATCATGGGTGCCAAGGAATATTTTTAGGGAAATATTTAACTGATCCTCTAAACACTTATTGACTTTCTAATGATGCACAGTTTTTTTAAATAAATGAACCTCTTTTTAACTTTCTTATCTTTTTTCACAATTGGTCGCAGTAACTAAGCTAGGGTACCCGGTGCCCCTATCAAATTATTTGACGTTTGATTAAATACAAGCCTAACATGCCATATTTTTAGGGAGGTACATCTCCAGCTCGACATTACTTATGCTATTCTTTTACCTTATGATGTGGTCAAATTGGCCGCCAACTTTTTGATAAATAGTATGTATTAGAACAGTAGATTACGTAGGGCGAGAAGAGCGAGCGAAGGTAAGTCGAAAATTATAACATCCCGTCTCGGATAGGTTAGTATTTGATTTACATTTTCAAACAGAAATACCTAGCAGTTACATTGTCGACTTATTCAGGAAAGGCCAAGGAACTATGAGAATGTAAAATACAAGAGCGAGCGAAGCGAGCTCAAAAATTTTGCACCTCTCGGATAGGTTAGATTTTATTTTGATCAAAGAACTAAGAATTACTTGCTTTGTCGACTTATGAATAAAATCTTAATTAAACTTATTTTACGGCAGTTTAAAGTTTTGAAATCTGGCTTTAACCACAGGTTAATACAGATATGGTTCACTCCGCATTTTAGGTATGAAGCTACAAGTACGCGGCCGGCTCGACTTGTCGGGCCAATTCAGTGAGTGTAACATAATCAGAAGATCTAAAGAAGAGTTCCGCGATAGAAGAGAGGCAACTTCTAGGTAGTAATTAGTAAATATAGCTGTAGGTAATTAGCGCTGATTGCTATTTATTGTGTCGTAGCACGAATCGCTTTTTATTTAAGTGATTTTGCAGAGTGAACCATCTGTATTAGTGCCTTAACCCGAGCGTAGCAGTGCCCAAATTCCTGAGTTTGCTTCCTCTATTTTTTTGTAGGTACAGTTTTTATTTAAAGACACGTAAACCAAACAGGCTCTCAACAGCTTGAATGGTTTTGGGGGGGTCATGACCCCCAGGACCCCCCCCCCCTCGGACCGCGCCTGGTTCTACTGTGGGGATCGGCAGCTGACGTAGATTCAATTTTAAGTTTACAAAAGAGGGCAATCCACACGATCTATAAAATGGGTCCTCGCGAGTCTCTTAGAAACATTCAAAGAAATTTAAATACTGACTTTCCCTTCTCTTTATATTTTAGAAAGTATTTTGTATGTTCACAAAAACTTAAGGCTTTTCAAAATTAGAAGCGGTTTTCATAATATAAATACACGTAGTAGAAATGAAGTTGTGGTGTCCTAGATTTACTAAAACAAACAAGTCATTTCTTATCCACTTTTATAACAAGTTGCCAAAGTCGGTTACAGAAATTTGCGATGGGAAGTTCAAAGCCCACATCAAACGTGTCCTTAACAAGAAAGCATATTATAAAATTAAAGACTACGTACGGCAATAATTCCTTCTGTACATGTGGCTTCCTTGGTAGCTAATTAACGGCATAATTATATAAGAGTCTATTAACTGCCCCCAAATTACCATGTTTATTTTTTTTACATTCTTCCTTGACATAATCATCCTACCTACCTATTATTTGACATTATATACAATTAATTTCAACTCTTTGTTAGTGGTTTTTGTGGACATGATATCTAATTATTCAGATTTGTTACAAAATTCAAAAGTCATTTATTCAAACTAGGCTGACAATCAGCACTTTTCGAACGTCAAAATTACATAAGACAGTCCCCCAAAAACGCCCACTCTTTACCACTTCCTAGTGCCTTTAACTGGGAAGAAGAAGTGGCGCAGCAAACTCCCCAGCAGCACAGCTGTCTGTTCAAGTTAGAAAAAAAAAAAAAAATCCAAACAATAGTATGCAAAATAACTTACATTATGCAACACAAAACATAATAATGTCAGCTACAGTTGTAATGGCGTTTTTTTAAAATAGGTTTTTATTTTTTGTATAGATTCTTTTCTATTTTGTGAATGTGAGAACGTTGTAGGCTTAATGGACTGTAGATTTGTTGTTTCTATTTTGTTAAGTAACTGGCACTTGTTGAAAGACCTACACTGTCCTCCCATACCTATTAACACTGCTTTTTGAAAATATTGTAAAAGCCAATTATTTTTAAAAGAGTAATCGTGGAGTTTCTTGCCGGCTCTTCTCCGTAGGAAACGAGTAACGACCAACTGGAACCGTGCACCTAGCTTCTGACGTTTCATAAGTGCCCATGTAGGTTTATGTGAAATAAAATATTTTAAATTTTGTTTTTTATTTGTGAAGTTTACACAAAAACTGATATTTCAAGTGACTAAACAAATTGCGGCCATGATCCCACAAAAAAAACATGCCATTAATTTCTTTTTTGTTTTATCACGTTTAGTTATCGATATTCATCTCGTCTGCGCAGTTTTGCTTGCTAATTTAATTTGACCCTGTGTAATCTAAACTAGTATTGTAAAGAGAAAAGATTTGATTTTTTGTATGTTTGTCACACTGACTTTTTAATTATACAATTTTGGGAAAATCGTATACTATTACAATGTTTGTAAATATGTGAGCACCATGTATCTATCATATAATTAAATTATCTGTCGTTGTTTCATTTTTAATTCTTTTTACCTATTGTGGTGTAGTAATTTTATTCTAGGTGCATCGTTTTCACATATAATTATTTAACCTTTACAAACTATTGTAAAACATTTTAAAAGAGTAACGGTGGAGTTTCTAGCCCATTCTTCTCCATACGAAAACTACCTTTTGGAAGGGGTGACTAGAATCAAATTTATTAGTTTGTAAATTTTGACGTTCAAAAGTGCCATACATGGGCCTATTTGAAATAAATGATTTACTTGAAATTTTACTTGACTTTATTTGAAATTAATAAACTCAAAAACGGCTGGAGCCATTTAAAAATTCCTTGACCAGTTGAATGCTATAATATCACTGAGTAACATAGACGATAATTTATAAAGATATCACGATATATGCGAAGCTGCTGGCGGAAGCTAGTTATTTATATTTGTGTAATTTTATCAATCGACACGAAATAGTGTGAGCATCTACTCTACAATCGGGTTAGTTCAAGTTCAGACGATAAGTGTCTCAAACAAGATTTGTTGGTGGAAAGGTGAAAGACGGGCACAAAACACAGGATTTTCAGTACCTTACACAGTCACAATTTGTTTCGATTTGAAACAAGATTGTTAATCCATTGATTCATAAGTTGGAAAAAAAAACCGGCCATGTGCGTGTCGGACCACGCACAATGAAGGGTTCCGTAGTTGGGATGAATTAATCCCAAAAACAAACTTAACTTTGTAGTTGAAAAATATGTTCTCCCATACGGAATGTATGGGAAAACATGTTTTTGCAACTGCAAAGTTAAGTTGGTCGATTATTACTCGTTAACTTGTAGAGCCTACTTAGCTATGATAGTTTTTCTTTTAATTTCGTTATATAAACTACTGTTGTGATTTTTTTCACACACCCAAAACCAACCATTTAGCCGGCAGGGGGGGTGGGACACTTGACTCTAACAAAAATTAGCAATTTAATGCTTAATATTTCGCAAACGGATCCCTGAATCCAAAAATGGTTTTCACAAACTCACAATGTTTTTAAGGGACCTTTCCAATGATACCCCTCACTATGGGTTAAAAAAAGAAAAAAAATAACATCACCACTTTACGTGTATGAGAGGTACCCTAAAAAAAATGTTTTTATAATTTTATTTTACCACTTTGTCGGCGTAATTAAAATATATACCTATGCCAAATTATAGTTTTCTAGTACTAAGGGTCTCGGAGCTAGACCGCGGACAGACAGACAGACAGACGGACATGACGAAACTATAAGGGTTCCTTATTTACTACAGAACCCTAAAAAGGATTGTGTGGTTTTATGAAACCACGGTAAAAGTGAAACTTCTATAGGCGCCGCCATATTGGCCTTGGCTGCTCTGACGAGTGCCTTTCACTTTATCCCTACTCCGCGGCCGACCGTCACGCGACATGCAACACACAGATGAAGAAGTTTGAGACGATGTAATAAAAGTTTCACTTTAAAAATTTGCTCAACAATGTAAATAACGCAATGAATGTTGTTGAACTGTCAAAATGATACAAATTAGGCAAAATTGTTTACGAAAATAAGTTATGCAATTAAGGTACAGGTGAGCATAGGTACTATAAGAATATTATTTATTTACGTCGAGCAGTTGATTCTTTTTAAAAGAAACCGTTAAATTGTGTCTCTTACGGTTTCACTTCTCAGGAGTCGAATTCGTGACCTGCATACGAGTCGCGGACTAGCGGCCCGTCGCGTGTTCTGTTTCTACCATAGCCCGTCCGTCAAATCTTAAAAACCTAGTTAAATTGGTACTTATTGTAATTTTAAAATTACAATAGTTCCTTTAAAAAGTAAAATAAGTTTTTTCTAGGAATTTATTATCAATAATACCACCGCACCACAATCTGAAAAACATTCCAATAGTGATAATATTGTGCCTACCTCTCGTATGTATGGAATTCAGCCTCGTACAGACTGGCGCGACGCGACTCTAACAAAACAATTTCTAAAGAAATGTCACGATAGAACAATTACCGGTGTCGCATCGCGCCAGTCTGCACGAGGCTTTAATCAAATAAATACCTACCACGTACAGTATAACTATTTATTAATGTCCCTCGGCAAACTTCGTGTTTTGTCAGTCGTCATCGGTTGCCTTTTGCACTTGGTGCAGACCGGACGCTCTCAATCGACTTGGAAGTATATAGAGTTGTTAATACTCTTGTAACTTAGTGTAATTTATTTTTAAAATGGAAGGAAAGCTGCTCAAGTCGCAGGCACGAAAATAGTTTTACAGCTCCATATAGTTCATATGGAAATCTGAATAAAACAACAAAAGAGTAAGTAATCTTTTGTAACTAAGTAGTTATGAATTCAAATTATGATAAACTAGCTGCGCCCCGCGGTTTCACCCGCATAAGTATCGATCCCGTGGGAAAAAAAAGATGTATCCTATGTTCTTTTCCAGGGCATCATATATGTGCCAAATTTCATCCAAATCCGTTCAGCCGTTTTAGCGTGAAGGCGTAACAAACAAACTTACTTTCGCATTTATAATATTAAGGATATAATAATTGATGGACATGGAAATTAGCATTCGTTTGTATTCGGAAATGCGATGAGTCCCGAGGGTCATTAAGGAAATAGTCAGGCTGTAGTTTGATAGCTTCCGCCTCTACGTACATGAAGGTTAATTTCCGATTTTCAACCACGTCATTTATAATTTAGTTTGTTACCCGCGGCTCCACCTGCGATCCAGGTTAAAAAGTAGCCTATGTCCTTCTCCAGTTCCAGGCTACCTATCTGCCAAACTTTATGTAAGTCTCAATTCACGCAAATCTTTTCTCTTTATAATATTAGTTTAGATCAGGGATTCCTAGCCTTTTAAGTACAACTTTCTTTTAAAATCACTACGCCCCTTTTTTTTTTTTTTTTTTTGGGTGGGAAATCATCAAATAACTTCTCCCGCTCTGGGCGGAGCGGGAGGGCGTGTCAGACTCTTACTGACTAAAACCCACCCGTGTTCCTTCAGTTGCCGTGTTGCCAGGGGGCCACGATTTCCCTATCGGTTTTCTTCGAACCCCCGGCAGGCATTGGCCCTAGCGGACCCCGTCAATTCTGCTGACATCTCTTTGAGGCGCGCGTGGAACACAACGCGCCGTCGACCCGGACTTGGTCCTTACCGGACGGCAAGCTGCCCATTGCTTACCGTCCGCAAGCCCGCGCCTACGGTGGCCGGAAATCTTCTTGTGATTCCCGACGCCCAGGGCGTCTCCTATCACTACGCCCCTGAGTTACTTTTTCGACATAAGTACAAAAGCATAAGAATGTAAAGCAAGTGAAAGTGAGGTCGAAAATGTTTGCACCTCTTGGATAGGTCAGATTTTCTTTAGATCATTCAAACAGAAATAGAAGTTACTTTTTCGAGTGTTGCAGAGCGAGCAAAGCGAGCTCGAAAAATTACAATTTCGGATTCGTTATATTTTTCTATTGACCATTCATATAGAAATAGAAAAACTTATTTCGACATATGCAGAAAAGCTGAACCTCATTTTAGAACACGATCTCGGTTAAACTATGTAGTTTAACTTTTTCTAATATCAAGAACATAAAATTTTGTAAATCTATACTTTATTATTGGAGCCGCCGCGCCCCCATTGGTCACTTTACGTCCCCCGAGGGGGTCACGCCCCACCGGTTGGGAATCCCTAGTTTAGATTATACTGGGTCAAATTGAATTAGCTAGCAAAACTGCGCAGACGTGATGGGTATCGATATTTATATGATATCAAGGATATCTTGTTTTTTTTATATCTAAACTTGTAAAATGACTTTATATTTAACCTATTTCTTATTATTATTTTATTCTAAATTACTAATGCCATCTGACTTAATATGACTATGTGTGTTATTGTGTTTGATTTGATAGTTTATTACTGATAATATTAATTGAAATCATTTCGACGTCTTGACATGTATTTTTATTTTATTTTTATTTCTGAAATGTATTTGATTGTATTTTTATAAGTTTTGACTAAATTTATGACAACTTAAATTCAAATTATTTAATGTTCACAAACTCAACAGCAAATCAACATTATTCTTTGCAGTGCCCTGACAGGGTTCATGTACAAAAACCGACAGTAAATATTGTAAAATGTGTGATGTGCATGAGAGCAAATAAAATAGAATAAATAAAACATGATAAAATAAAAAATAAATTAATAAAAAAATATGGGGTCATTGACTCATAGACCGCAGTTTGTGTAGTCACTTGAAATGTCAGTTTCTTTTACGTAAACTTTACAGACATGATGGGTATCGATATCTAAACATGATAAAACAAAAAATAAATTAATGATTTCTTTATGGGGTCATTGACTCATAGACCGCAGTTTGTGTAGTCACTTGAAATGTCAGTTTCTTTTACGTAAACTTTACAGACATGATGGGTATCGATATCTAAACATGATAAAACAAAAAATAAATTAATGATTTCTTTATGGGGTCATTGACTCATAGACCGCAGTTTGTGTAGTCACTTGAAATGTCAGTTTCTTTTACGTAAACTTCACAGACGTGAAGATCACACACACACGTATCTAAACACGACAAAACTAAAGAAACCAGATTTTATCAACGCATAAAATAAAAAGCCTTTATTCTACCATAAATACATAGAATAATTTTAAGCACATTATTTTATATTAACACATAATGGTTTATTACATTTTGACATTTCATTATCATTAATATTATTGTTTATTATTTAAGTAAACGCATACTATCTTACAAATAACATACACTAACAGCGGTCGCAGACCCCCAGAAAATACATCAAATCTTTTCAATTTGACCATGACGTCTAGTTTCGCTAGGCAATTTAATTTGACCTATATATAGGGAACTATAGGGACAGTGATAGGTTAGACAAACAATGAAAAGAAAAGGGCAATTTAGAATGTCTTTATCAAAAATAATCTTATAAATTCAAAACAAGTTCACTTTTCAAGTAGTGCAATGCAGTTGGTGGCGGTTATTTTATTTAATCTCAGATTATCTCAGATTTGCCTACCGTTGCTGTCGCGCAGTCGGGTAATAAAAAAAACATTTAATTACATGTAAAAATATTTATTGATAGTGAGAATAAGTTAAAAAAAAATATATACGCATAAACAATAAGATTGTATACATTAATGACAAAAACTGATACAATTACACAATACAAAATTTAAAATAGTTATTTATGCAACTGTTTTAACACCTAATTACAACAGTTGCATACAAGACTTTATCTACATTGCACCCATGATATGAATCCTCTATAAAAGTTTCTGAAACCATTGGGTGTTTGTAATTCAAGATCAAGAATAAAGAAATTCCCACGAAATTCAGTACAACTGCACGTGCGAGTGTCGCCTGCAGCAGCACATCACACACACATGCGTGCAGCGGGTGTGCTGTCCCCCAGTACTACTACCTACACGTGCGAGTGTCGCCTGCAGCAGCACATCACACACACATGCGTGCAGCGGGTGTGCTGTCCCCCAGTACTACTACCTACACGTGCGAGTGTCGCCTGCAGCAGCACATCACACACACATGCGTGCAGCGGGTGTGCTGTCCCCCAGTACTACTACCTACACGTGCGAGTGTCGCCTGCAGCAGCACATCACACACACATGCGTGCAGCGGGTGTGCTGTCGGCCAGTACTACTACCTACACGTGCGAGTGTCGCCTGCAGCAGCACATCACACACACATGCGTGCAGCGGGTGTGCTGTCCCCCAGTACTACTACCTACACGTGCGAGTGTCGCCTGCAGCAGCACATCACACACACATGCGTGCAGCGGGTGCTGCTGTCCCCCAGTACTACTACCTACACGTGCGAGTGTCGCCTGCAGCAGCACATCACACACACATGCGTGCAGCGGGTGTGCTGTCCCCCAGTACTACTACCTATACGTGCGAGTGTCGCCTGCAGCAGCACATCACACACACATGCGTGCAGCGGGTGTGCTGTCCCCCAGTACTACTACCTATACGTGCGAGTGTCGCCTGCAGCAGCACATCACACACACATGCGTGCAGCGGGTGTGCTGTCCCCCAGTACTACTACCTATACGTGCGAGTGTCGCCTGCAGCAGCACATCACACACACATGCGTGCAGCGGGTGTGCTGTCCCCCAGTACTACTACCTACACGTGCGAGTGTCGCCTGCAGCAGCACATCACACACACATGCGTGCAGCGGGTGTGCTGTCCCCCAGTACTACTACCTATACGTGCGAGTGTCGCCTGCAGCAGCACATCACACACACATGCGTGCAGCGGGTGTGCTGTCCCCCAGTACTACTACCTATACGTGCGAGTGTCGCCTGCAGCAGCACATCACACACACATGCGTGCAGCGGGTGTGCTGTCCCCCAGTACTACTACCTACACGTGCGAGTGTCACCTGCAGCAGCACATCACACACAAATGCGTGCAGCGGGTGCCGCTATCCCCCGTTTGAACGTTGAAACGAGTTGCGTAATGAAATTTAGTACAACATTGTAACACTCGTTTGGATGATGTAATGGCTGTTATAATGTTGTCAATAAGCTAACTGTTTCAGAAACTTTTATATAGGTATTATAGCATGGGTGTAGATAAAAACATTTCAATTTCAGTTACGAGTTGGTAGAATAACGTAACATCACGCCAGCATTCCCCGATGTGGGAGGCAGAGGTTTACAATACACCCACATTTTGCCAGTTATGTATTAGTTAACTATTGGTTTATAAATTATTGTGCTTATTTAAGTGTACAGCTTGGCAAAAGAGCCTAAAAAAATGAGGGCGCCACTATCGCACTTAGGTGACTTCGAATGGGAACGCTGCTTGTGAGTGACTCAAAACCTACTAACACTTGTCGGCAAAGTAGTGCCATCATCACAGGTCTGCATTACTTAAGTTAATTAATTAGTTCCAAATGTCACCACGTGGGGCTTTTTTATATCGATCGTCGGCGATATTATTAGATTTTTGTTCCGTTTAGAGTAAGTACTAGTATTTCAGTCAATTTCTTGCTTCTTAACATTAATACATAGTTGCCAATAAAATCTATGAAGCTTGTAAGACTATTATACAATTTTTGATTCAGTCGACTACGACGCGCCTTTTTTTAAATTATACTACACATTAACATAATTCATTTAATTACTATTAGGTAATTGATTTATTTGCCCTTTTGCTGTGTGGCACCAAATCATATTGCCTATAAATCCTATAATACAATAATAAGTTAATAAACATGAATTAAATATTCTTCTTAGATCATGATAAGGGGTCACTATCATAATTCTATATGATCACAGATCTATGAGCACTTTTAACACACATGAATACAGATGGTTCATTGGAATCTTTCCAAATGTTTTTTTTACACCTAAAACGGTTACAACATCAAATTTTGTTGTAATTGCAATTCATTATTAAAATTCTAGTTCACTAGTTAGCGATATTTCATATTTACATACAGTAATATTGCCAAATTAATCAAAACAGGTAAATATTTGACTTGCCAAATTTTAGAATGAAAACTCAAATTATTATAAGTAGGTGAATTAAGTCTGATTCTTTTTACACGACTGCCCAAAAGGAGTGTAGTCAATAATAAAAATAAAATAAAAAAATGCGGCTGCACTGCCAAAAAAACGAACTAAAATGTAAAAAACAAGTTGTATTAGTTAATCTGTATAACAAAATTTATTTATTATTTAATAAACGTATAATATTATAGTTTAGTTAAGTAACAAGCACTTAACTATATTATAATGTATAGTATGGACTTTGTTGGATTTTTTAAATTAAGATACATAGAGATAAGTTAAAACTATTGGATCGTTTAAGTAAAACCTGTACCCTAATTGCGGAATACACGTTCAATCACAATTTGTTTCGATTTGAAACAGATTGTTAATTCATTGCTTCATAAGTTGGAAAAAGAATCTGCTCGACAAAGTAAATAACGCAATGAATGTGGTTGAACTGTCAAAATTAAACAAATTAGTCATAATCGTTTACGAAAATAAGTTACGTAATTAGGGTACCGATTTTAATTTAGATTTTGATATTATCATAACTTTATATAGGTACCTACGTAATTTAATAGGTACCTATTAGGTACTTGTGTTATTTATAAGGAGATTTACTTTTTATTTTATTTAGATAGAGGTATTATTACATTTTATTTCATTTTCTATAATGATGTTGGTTAATTCTAAGTGACCTAAGACAAACATAGCATACTTGTAAAAATGTTGCAACTTTAAGAACATGTTCACAAAATAAAACGTGTATTTTCACACAGAGTTCTGTAAGCTTCTGGGTGCATAAATTACATTTTTGGAGGTTGTTCAAAGTGACAACGGCACAAATGCATGCCTCTTCCACTTCGTTGAACTTTATGAAGTATATCCTGAAAACCTGAAGTTGAAATTTTTATGCCTGAATATCTATTGACGTCTATACTAGTAACCAAACCAATAAAATCTGTAAACAAACGTAAAATTAACCCATAAATTAATTTCAAACATTTATAAATCTTTGATCCTCGTTTTTGTAAAATGTGAAAAAGTAGCTATTTTAGCGAGGTTTCTATGCTTTAGTTATTATTCTGAGGTTATTATAATGTTGTACTAAATTTCATTATGCAAAACGATTTAAAAAAATAACAACTTTGTCATGCACGCGCGTTTCACTACCACAGCGCCGTAATTAAAAAAAAAAAAAAACTTATAGGTTATTCGAATTCACGTCCTATCCCGCCATTTTTGTTCGATAATAGTCAACCGCGAACATGGATGTTCCTTTAGATCGATAATTTTATAAGCCTCTTTAGCTTTCGGACCAACTTTTTGATAACTTGTGGTCGGAAATTGCTACTTGTTTTTAGCTGGATTCGGTTAGACTGGAAGCCTACCCCAACTTAGTTGGGAAACGACTCGGGAGATGATGACATGGTGAAATTGATACCTACTTTAAATCCAGTGTGAAAAGTAGTATACATTAAAACTTTGCATTTTCTCTAATAATTGAATTGATATTGGATTCTAAAACAGACAATTTTTTTTAAAGGTAATTAAGTCCAATACAAGCTACCCGCATAAAACCCAGTTTGACAACAACAATTAGCAAGCGAGTTTGTTTTAATTAATACTTATCAAGCTTCGACTAAGACACTTGTTACACCCGACACCACGCTGAGACATAAAAAATGACGCCAATCAGCAAGCTATGTACATTGACGTCGCGTGGCAAGGCGTGTCGTTAGCCTGTTCTTGCCCTTAATGATGTGTTCGTGGCTCTTTTGGGAGTAAGTAGGTTTCGTTGTTAAACATTCAGCGCTCTGATCTGCTGTTCCTTGGCGAAGGACAGGAACACCTCCTCGAGGGTAGTCTCCGTGACGGAGTAGTCTTCGATGAGGGAGGGGAACTCGTTACGAAGGGATTCTAGTGCAGTGAAGATGTCGCTGTAGCGCATTGTCTCGTTTATGTGGTAGTGTAGCATTGTCTGTGGACAAATTAGCCGTGGTGAGTTATATAAAGTCAAATAAAATTAAATAAGCTAGCGAAACTACGCAGACGTAATGGGTATTGATATCTAAACACGATAAAATAAAAATAAAACAATTTTTTTTTTGGGTCTATGACCACTTTTCGTGTAGTTGAAGTACCTATGAGTTGCGTTTTTTTTTTCTTTAACCGTGTTTATATATTGATACAAATCACATCTGCGAAGTTTACATAAAAAACTGATATTCTAAGTACCTAACTACATTAATAGAGTCGTTGATCAGAAGTGGGATAAGATCCACCGTCCACTAAACGATAGCAACAGTAATTTAATGCAAAAACATTTAATTGTTTTCTGCTGGCAAGGACGCTATATAAAAAAAAAACTGCGGATGCCAGATACTCCAAGTAAAGCTGTGCTCGTTGCTTTTGATCCTGATAAAATCAAAATCTGATATTGTTAATTGGTGTGCACTCAGTAAAACGATAATTGAGAAAAAGAAATTATAGGGTGGAGGAGCTCGCGGCTAAGTGATAGCGGCCGCCCGGGTCGATCCATCAGGTCGGGCTGCGCTTGCCGAGGTTGGTCCGTGGATGGGTGATCATCTTTACATGCCGATACTCCACCGTGCCTCGGAAGGCGGGTGAGGTTGTTGGTCCTGGCTGTCACACGTGGATCTGTAACGTCTTCGGTGTCGAGATAGGTGGCCGTCGGCAAGGCCCTTTGTGTGCTTCACGTGTAGGAGGCTAGAGGAGCGCGTGTTGCAGTAGTGAACGGCGAGTGGAAGTTTGCGTCGCACGGCTACCCTCGAGTAGTGGGGAGAGTGGGGAGGCCTTAGTGATGCATTGCACCTGCGTAACTCGGGCCGCTGCACGTGCTGTTTACAATGGTGACGCCGTCAAAAAAAATATAGAATTATTATTTATTTGTTTAAATATCGATACCATCACGTGTGCGGAGTATCGCTAATCAATTTAATTTGACCTTGAATTTATTACTGAACAGACATTAAAAGAGACAAGTAACCAAGAAAATAACATCTGTATACTACGTATGCATCTTTGTAAATATTTCACACGTACGAAGCCAATGATTAATATTGACTACTGGCTATGTGCTGCTGATTTAAATGTGTTACAATTTGAATCTTATGACTCGCGTGATTAGCGCGTGGACCGTCGTCGGGGGTGCACCACGTGCGATGAGATGCGTTCGGTTCGGACCCTGTTTGTTTCGAGTGGTGCGTATTGTGTAGTGTCATGAATTATATTTTTAATGATAGTGAGTTTTCAAATTGAGGTTTTGTTTTGATAGTGGTGACTTTTAGAGTCGCCAAGGGAAATACATGCAGAGGTGCTTCGTTGCGACAAGGTTTGGCCAGGCTAATCTGGTGAGATCTTTTATAATTATATTTTAGTGACTTGCTCTTTTCTGCAAGACCGCCTTAGTTTCATCATTTTAAGTCACTAGTTTATTTTATACCTACAGGTTTATTTGGCTAAATAAAGATATAATGCGTGTATGACAATTATAATAATATTATGTGCTGAGGAAGTTCAAGAGAGTCTTGTTTTGCGAGTGGTGCGTGGTGTTTTTACAATTCCGGGCATGCATACCTAACAACTTTGAAAACGGAATTCTTTGTACTCGATGACCACATCGGCTTTCAGCCCCTTTTGCACCTCGCCAGATGTGCGCCCGCGCTGGCCTTTAGACTCACCTCTGGACACTAGTTTTATATTTTTCAGATAGCATAGAAAATCAATTTATAAAAGAAAAAACCAATACCCTTGTTCCGATTCTGCTCGAAGTACGACTGAACGAAGGTATTGATATTTAATTCCGTTAAAAAAACGCACCACCTCTGCTGGTTTCATACGGTCCTTTTCTTTTTTATTTTCATTTACAAAAATCAAGGCAAATATCTGATACTGCAATGCTATTGGCTGATGAGCGTAGGTAAGCGTTACTATAGCGGCCGAGCGCTACAAACAGGAGTAGTCAGTCCTTACGGTGGTCAGATATGCGCGCCCCCGATAGTACAGACAGAAAAATAAGAATTCGGGTGACGCGGGTCGGGATTTTTGTCGAGGTCTTATTAATTATTTGTACCGAATAGAGTGCATAATTTAGAACCATAATATTTCCAATCGCGTTAATCTGAGGTGAACAGCGGGGAGCTATAGGTCGAACTTAACCGCGTCGGAGCTGGACGTAAACAACGAGGAGCGGGCCGATCGTGCCCTGGACACTGCTGCTGACAACTCATCAGAACGAAAAAGAAAAGTGCCGAGAAAGCAGTTTAACCCTGCCAAAAGATTCATCGGTGAAGCTGGACTTGAACCAACCTGGGGACAACGCTAGGAATAAACCAAGACAAAAGAAAATATATGAACTGTTAGACGGAAAAACAGTAGCCAAACACATCAAGAATACTATTTCGCACATATTCACAGGCACCGCTAAATCCAAGAAAGCCGGCCGACCTATTTACGCATGAAATGCCAACCTAAAACAGGACATAACTTACTTCGACAAGGAAATCATTTTTTGGATGGACACGGTTGGCAACCGAGATAAGTTTATAAAGACTACTAGCGATATTTACAAGAAATCTAAAACGGATAGCAGCTAGAACCTCAAACATTGAAAACAGCAAAGAGCAGATGCACCGGTGAAGCTGGACCTGAATCTGAACCAACCTAGTAGCGCCGTCGTAAAAAGATGCCCATCGATAGATTAATATTACCCGTCTCTCCACTATTCCATTGCCTACTCTAAAATACATATCCGGTACGGCTCACAAATCCTTCCATATCCTGAGGGCACGTCTTCCCTACCATTACCGCGTCTCCCGGTCTACTCCTTGATAGGCAATGACCCCTGTAGCCTCATGAAGCATGAGGCTCCAGGGGCTAGTGCAAATCTTGGGGTTCATTCGAGTAATCGAGTCTGGTTAAACCACGCTGGGGCCGGTGCATTTCATCCATTCATTCATCCATTCATATAATTTGAACCTTATCACGTGCACATAAAAGCTCCTTGCGCCATTGATAATGCATGTTTTTTTTTAGTAGTCCTATTTCCTATTTGAAGTCAAGTACGTAATTATGTACATAGTATCTCGTTCGGCATGTGAAGCTAAGTCAGAGATCCATGAACGGCATAAAAACTCTGCCACCAGGCTAGTCACTAACCACACGAAAAAGTATAGTTTTAAAAGCTTTCTTGAAGCTGGTAACTTACTGTCAAGTTAATCATTTATTCTAAAGATTTGTCGGGTTTATGTTAGGTTTTAAAAACTTACTTTGTGTTGATCCCTTAGTGTGCAGTCGAAGATCCTTTTTATCTTCCCCTTTAATATATTCATCTCTGTCTTAGCGGCTTTCACCTCTGAAATAATAAACGAGCTTTAATTCTGACTGCAATACATTAATCAAGTATTTTACGAACCCACTTTGGGCGATTGAGTCATTTGGTTAAGTATCATCGACTCATCAAAAATACCAGCTGACCAGATCTGATTTCCGGTTTTACGGGAAAGACCGTTTTTTTTTTATTAAAAATCAACATTATTTTTTTTATTACTAAAATTTGGCATAATCAATTCAGGCATAAAAACCTATACAATTGCTAAATTCCTTAATGAAAGACTTTAAAAAACAATATTAAATATTTAAAAACAACAATTTAACAAATTTATTATTAATTAATAATAATAATGTAAATATTAAAAATGTATATATTTATATATTAAAATATATATATTATCTTATTAAATCATTTTTTTAAATATTTTTTTATTTAATTTTATATTATCTGAATCTAAACCAATTAATTACAGGCACTTTTGAATCGTCAAGGGGTCGGTCAGTCAGAAAGACGAAGCTAGTTGCCCATTCCAAAGCGTAGTAGGTACCTATGGAGAAGAACGGGCAAGAAATTCCACGGACACTCTTTTAAATCAAAACATGGTTGCAAATTATTGGTTACATCATTCATGTTGAAGTTATACATGTGAGAACGATGCAGAACGTTAAAAGCGTCAGTAATAAAAAATGAAACAATTAAAAAATTAAATTAAAATAAGCCGTGGCAGCTAAGAGATGACCAGTCCCTACTGATAGCGCCCGTTCACGAACATGACGTATGGATTAGCATCATTCAGCTCACCTATTTTGAAGGGAGCTAAATGATCCAACACACACGCCACCGTCAACAAGACATTAGAGTGAGCATGACATACTCTCAGCCGCCAGGGCACATTCAAGTCAATTAAAGAAGTACCTAGTAAATAGTAGCTTTATAGTAGGTACATAGTACTTACACATGTGTTATGCAATTATACAATGCCAAGGGATTGAATTTATACAATGCAAAGATAGTTTTTAAAATCTTCAGCAGCTTCAACAGTATTTTCAAATGCTAATCAGTTTATGCACCCTTGTGGAGCAGGACCAGCGTTTAGCCAAGCATTTATATCAGCAATGTAATCCCCCAACTTATAATATGCTTGGCTGCATAGTGTGCGTTTTATATAAGATTTTTTCGTTTCATTCAGTTGAAGTATATGGGGAGGTATTTTATTGTAACATTTTAAACAGTACCCCATGAAAGATGAGTCCACTTTAGCCAGTCTGAAACCCGGTTGAACTAATTGGTCCCTATTTTTAGTGATATAATTGTGTCTTGCACCTCTTTTACGTCGTCAAGATTTGATGCATGTCTATTAATTTTAAAAATTAAGGAAGTATTGTCAGCAAATAACACCATTTGTGGTTGGGTTTTTTAAAAATGGGGTAGATCGTTAATATATACTAAAACTAGCGACCCGCCCCGGCTTTGCACGGGTATGAACCGGGTTATTATACATATAAACCTTCCTCTTCAATCACTCTATCTATTAAAAAAAAAACCGCATCAAAATCTGTTGCGTAGTTTTAAAGCTTTAAGCATACATAGGGACAGAGAAAGCGACTTTGTTTTATACTATGTAGTGAAGAGGAAAGGACCCAATATTGATCCTTGTGGCACACCCATTTTTACTTTTAAACCGAGTGAATTGACACCATTTATTTGAACATGCTGCTGTCTATCATTTATATAGGATTTTACTAAACTGAGCGCAAGTTTTGCAAGTCCGTAATGCTCAAGTTTGAAGATTAAGGTTTCGTGGACGACGCAATCAAACGCCTAGGAGAGGTCACACAAAATTTCAATGGCATCTAGGGCCTCTTCCTACGCCGTAAATATATGCTTTAATAAGGTAACACCGGCGTCAGTCGTACAATGTCCCTTGGTGAAACCATACTGTTGATCATGTTAGATTTAATTGGTATTAAAATGATTGAGCATTTGATTAAGCATTACCTTTTCAAACACCTTGCTGAAAACCGGTAACACGGATACGGGTCTATAGTTATTGGTGTCTTTACTGTTCTCGGATTTAAAAAGTGGTATTTCCTTACTATATTTCATTAGATCAGGGAAGACTCCTTGATCCACACATAAATTAAATATTAAGGCTAAGTACGGCGCTATAGTCTCAATGATGGAGGTACAAACTTTGATAGACATTCCCCATAGATCTTCGGTTAATTTGCTTGAAAGCTTTTATTACTGTTATGGGGTTGGTTGAAAGCTTTGCTTGAAAGCTTTTATTACTGTTATGTTTGAATTTAAATTCAACCGGGCAGGATGAAACGTTTGCTCTTAATAAATCAATGGAACGCGAGGGCGAGGAATTTAAGGTTTCAGTAGTTTTAAGTGAGATACTGGTAAAGAAATTTACAAATTCTTGAGCAACTTCTTTGTTAGTGCTTATGAGACCACGTGAAGTTTCTAGTGTGAAATCATTAATGTGTCTTTTATTCCTGTTAGTCTCGTCATTGACAATTTTCCAAACAGTCTTTATTTTATTTTCGGCTGATTTGATCAATATATAGGATTACCATTAAAACAATCATAAATTAACAATTTGTTAATTATAAGAAAATGTGGATTAATCAACTAACTAAATATATAAACAAATTCTGACTTTGCCAATGAAATACCCTTAAAACAAAAATAAATATTAATAATCACAAAAATTTGTAAATTATTTGGAAAATATGGAATAATAAATAGGTATTTTTATTGTTAAATGCAATTGAATCATAAAATTACGAGACAATGTACTGTCCCGTATTGGTTTGGCTAAATTACGGGACAGTGAAAAATTTGTGCCTGAAATACGGGACAACCCGTAAAATACGGGAAATCAGCACGCGTAGCATGACCACCGTAGAAACAAGTTTTGTCGACGGAAGAATAGACAAAAATGACGTTCCGTGTAGATAGAAAGGCAGGTAGAAAGATTCAACTGCACTTTTTACGAAATTCACTCTTTTCATAATTCGACTCAAAATTCTTTGTTTTGACATAGAATTTTTTTCCGTTTGATTCTCAATTTTTATTGATATTAAGTCACGTCAACTACAAAAAAAATCTCAAAGTGTCGAAGTATCGTATTTTGGAAGAAAAATAAAAAAATAACAGTAATATTGGATTTAACCATTTCCTTGGTCCTTGGTAATTTTTTTAGAGCCGGAGGCTCGACGTATTTTATTTATATGGAATTTTTCACTTTTTGTATGGAAAATAAGAAAAATGATTACCTATTTGTTGAGTCTTGGGGGTTTAAGGCTTTCATAAAGGGGGTCGAAATTTTCATTATTTTTTCTGGACACGCCATTTTCGAGATATAAGCAAAAGAAAACAAAAAGATACAGTACTGTTTTTGCATCTGAATTTGTGGTATTGGTGTGAATTTTGGTTCATATTTTATTCCACACCTTTTTAATCGCGATTAAAAATACTTAGATTTAAATAAACAATCAAAATTATTAAAACGCTCTCTTGTAAAATCATGATTTTGTAAATAACCGTATATACTTTGTGGCTGTCGAGTAAAAAGTTTTCTACTGTCTTTAGCATGGATGGCGATTACAAAATCAAATTGTCTTCACTACCTTAGTGATTTTGACAGTTTGGATAGAAAACTTTCTTCTGAAATAGTCTACATGTAAAAGGACCTAGACAAAGATCGTTAGAAAAGAAAGACAAAATGACAGATTGTAGAAGGATTTCTACGATGCGATGTCAAAAATAGAGAAACGAAATGTCACTTGTATAGAAAAAGCTGTGTTTATTCTTCGTAGAGATAGAACGCGTCATGTTACGCGTGCTGCTGGTCACCCTATACACAATACATATATATCGTTGGTGTAGGTGGAGAACTAAATAACAAAAAAAATCTTGTTTGGAGAAAATTGCGATTTATTTATGCGGCATGATTTGGGTGTTACGAAAGTCAATTTGATCAAAATCGCAGTTATTTAGTTCTCCACCTACGCCAACGATATTGTAAATAAATAATGGGGAACATATTCTTTCCTACCCGTCGTGAACAACTGCTTGCACCTCCGGGATTTCAATGAGGCAAACGACAGACCGGTCTACTGTGCGTTGCAAAGTATCGGGTGAAAGTGTAAACTGAACACTTGAACAGGGTTTCTGTTCAAGTGTTCTGGTGGCCTACCACCAGCTCAAAAGCAGTATTATTTTAATATTACTTCAGTGGGAGAAAGAGATGGAGCTATACGTCCTGTAGAGCTTCATCTCTTTCCCACACTGAAATATTAAAATAATACTGCTTTATGAGCTGGTGGTAGGCCCCCAGGTTAAATTCTTGAGCTAGCACACACGAGTGACTTTAATTTGTCACCGTGACTATTTTGTCACTCTTGTCCGGTGTGTGGATATGTATAGAGATGGGCGCACGTTACGACGTGACAACGTGGTGACACTTTCGTCCGCCGACCCACGAACAAGCCCGCACAGTGTATTATTCAGACGTCAGTTGTTAATTGAAATACAGATATAATTAATCATTTAAAACGTGAGACTAGAACTCCCGAGTGACAAATATGCATGACCAAGTAGTCATCTGGATTAAGTTTAAAAAAATCTACAGCAAAAACTAATTCCAGTAAAAAGTAAATAATTTGGTAGTTCAAAAGTGTCTTTTAAGCTTCATTTTTAACCGACTTCAAAAAAAAGGAGGAGGTTCTCAATTCGTCGGGATATTTTTTTTTTTTATGTATGTTCCCCGATTACTCGAAGACGGCTGGAGCGATTTGAAAAATTCTTTTTTTGTTCGAAAGGGTATATTTTCAAGTTGGTCCCATTGTCATTTGGTTACGATCTGATGATGGGATCTTGGAGAAATCGAGGGAACTCTTCAAATATTAAAGGCACATCTATAGCGATTTGGGTATTTTTGATGAGCAGTTGACATAAGGCTATTGTAACTTAGATAAATTACAAACCAACCCACTAAAAAGTGAAAAAAAAAATCTTTTTTGCAAAAAACACAACCGACTTCCAAACTACAAAGTGAAAAATAACTTTAATTTCGGAAGTCGGTGTCAAAAAACTAAAATACTGATCTGATCCAAAGACACCGACTTCCGAAATTAAAGTTATTTTTCACTTTGTAGTTTGGAAGTCGGTTGTGTTTTTTGTAAAAAAGATTTTTATAGAGCTTTAAAGAATAGCGTAAATTGCGTAGAGTCAGACATAATGTATATGTCACCGTAAGATTGTGAGAACCGTTAGTTTATTATAATCTATCGGTATTATTTCCGTTAGATTATAAACTGTCGAAAATTGTGAACTGGGTGAAATGGGTTAGGTTAGGTTAGAACTGTGACCAAGAGTACTTCCAAGTTGCTCGCAGCTAGGCAGGCTATTTAATATTAGCGCACGGTGCGTTACGTCGCAAGCAAGTTTGATACCAGTTCACAATTTGTCGGTTTCCCTTGGAAAGATTATAAACTAGCGAAAAATAATGCGTTAAATTGTAAATGGTTCGTTGCAGTTCACAATTTTTCGACAGTTTATAATTTAACGGAAATAATACCGATAGATTATAAACTAACGAAGTTCATAATTATACGGTGACATATATATTTTTTCTTAGTTAATTCGCTATTTTGGGAAAAGATATTAATACTAAAATTGACATTATTCTTAAACCTGAAAATGGTTGATATTGGCATAGGGATCATTAGGTGTAATTTGGTTGCAAATGACCTCTCAAGGGCGGATCCAGCCTTCGAGTCAGGGGGGGGTCACATAGTCGGGATCAGTCAGGACAGGTTCCAATCAGTGGCGGACTAAGCCTGTCGGGGGCCCAGGGGAGCAAAACAAAATAAAGCCGGCGGCGGTCTTCTCAGTTTATGTAGGTATTTCTAGTAACACTTCGCAAAAAAATAATAATGACAGCAAAACAAGTATAATGTGTCTAATTATACGTAATCTAACTACACCATGGACCTCGCAACAGTCAGGAGAATTTTTTCAGGGAGGTGCATTTTCGTCTCTTCATCAATAGGATACGAAAAGCAAAAATGTAGGGGAACGCGAGCAAGGCGAGCTCGAATTTTTTTGCACCTCGTCTCGGAATTCTCGGTTAGGTTTCTATTAAACATCCTTACGGAAATAGGAGTTGCTTTGTCGACTTATGCAGAAAAGTTTAAGTTAGAAAAACATAGAATTCAAGAGCGAGTGAAACGAGCTCGAAAATTTTAGCACACCGCCTTGTGTAGGAGATAAGGTTTTTTTTTCGAGTTCCTTTGTCGACTTATACAGAAAGTTTGAGAATGTAGATTGTAGCGAGCGGAGCGAGCTCGAAAATGTTCATCCTCAACCTCCAACTCTAAACTGCTTCTTACTGAATATTTATGTTGACCGTGTTTGGGATATCATTAAAAAGTACTTAGATTTAGGGGGCCGCCAGGACCGGGGCCGGGGTGGTTTGTCTTGACACTATTCTGGGGTCTACGACGTTAATTTCTACGTCTAGTTGCTAGCTTCAGATAAACCTACATGGACACTTATGAAACGTCAGAAGCTAGGAATCGTTTCACTTGGTCGTTTTCTATGGAAAAGAGCCGGCAGAAAACTCCACGGTCAATCATCATAATTAGAATAACAGCACATAATCTTATTTTGCATGTCGTTCGCATGTGTGGCAATGGCAAACATCCTACGTGGCAACATCATACAAAGTATTTATTTGATTAAATTTATAAATGAGATTGGAAAAAATACCAGTGGTTGACCTAAACGTAGCCCAGGGGGGGGGGTCATGACCCCCATGACCCCCCCCCCCTGGATCCGCCCTTGTGACCTCTCTTACATCTCCTTAATGGATTGCCGACATATAACCAATAACTCTGTACATGCTATTGCCGTGAATTTTTTACAAATCCAATAATCTATTTAGCTAGCAGGAGGGCACTCTAACAAAAATGAGCACTTTAAAGCTTAATATTTCGTAAACGGCTCTGAATCCAAGGGATAGACGAGAAAAAAATACGTCCCTGCTTTACGTGTAGGGAAGGTACTCTAAAGGTACCATTCCGTAACCGGCCGCAGGCGACCGACGTATCGCAGCGTGACACCGCGAGCCTAGTTGTGTGACCGTTGGACTGCCAAGTCATAGGTCTCGAGTTTGAACCCAAGGCACGTACCTCTCTCTGGACACGCCACAATTGCGGCTCTTGGAGGAGTGGCTAGAGAGGCGCCACGGGGTCCTCACCTTCCGCCTGGCGCATGTCCTCAACGGACACGGTTGTTTCGGGAGGTTCATGTTCAGGATAAGGCGGGAGGAAACGCCCGGGTGTCACCATTGTGTAGATCGCCCGGAGGACACGGTGGAGCATACGGTGGAGGTCTGCCCGGTTTGGGCGGAGCATCGCCGTGTTCTCGTGGAGGCGATCGGCGACGGTGATCTCTCGCGTCCGGTCCTGGTTCAGGCCATGGTACGGAGCGAGAGGGCATGGGAGGCCGTGACCTCATTTTGCGAAGTAGTAATGCTCGCAAAGAAGGAGGCGGAACGCGTGAGGGAGAGGCAAATTTCGCGCCCTCACGCCCCTAACCACCGCAGGAGACGCCCTGGGCGTCGGGAGTCGCAGGCCGATTTCCGGCTACCGTGGACGCGGGCTTGCGGACGATGAGCAATGGGTAGCTCGTCGTCCGACAAGAACCAGGCCCGGGTCGACGGCGCGTTGTGTTCCACATGCGTCTCAAAGAGATGTCAGCAGAACTGACGGGGTTGCGGTTTTGTCCGAAAGGGTTACCGTGGCCCCTGGCAATGAAGGCAACTGAAGGAACACTGGTGGGTTTTAGTCAGTAAGAGTCTGACACGCCCTCCCGCTCCACCCAGAGTGGGAGAAGTTATTTGATAATTTTCCACCAAAAAAAAAGGCCCACATCTCTGACTTTTCAGATTCGTGTGTGTACCATTTAATTATCACTTGCTTAAAAACGGTTAAGGAAAACTTCGCGAGGAAACATGTCTGAGAGATATTTTTCGATGGCATGCGAGGCCAAGTCAGAGGCCCATGGGCGACTTCAAAATTCTGACACCAGGTTAACTCAAGCATTCTTGTTCTTCTTTTCGTATGACTGTGACTACAGGGAAAGAAGAACAAGAATGCTTGAGTTTGAGAAATGGAGGAAATGTCGTCTGCAAAGTTTTGAGTATGAATGTGGATGGCTATAAGAGTAGGGGAAGACCAAAGGAACGATGGATAGACTGTGTGGAAGATGATGTGGCTAGAAAGCGGGTGAAAGACATGTTGCGTCGACCACAAATAAACTAGGAGAAGGGCAAGATGTACGTACCAGCCACTCCCAGCTTGCCGGCCAGCTTGAGCATGAAGGAGTGCCCCTGCCCGTGCGCGGCGCGCAGTTCGTTCACCGTACCCAGCGCGCGCACGCGCCCGGCCGCTAGGATCGCGACGCGCGTACTCAGCGCTTCCATCTCGTCCATGCTGCGAAACACATATAGTAATAATAATACCAGCCTACCAAAGCGTACACTGCATGGCAAAGGCCTCTTCTCATACAGAGAAGGCTTGAGCATTGATCACCACGCTTGCTCAAGATGGGTGGCAATTTCAGACTTTACTATACTATAATAATAATAATAATAACCCCACCGCCGTATCTCTACGTTGACGTCGTGGTGCGGTTTGCGCGCTCCGAACAGTACCCTAATTGCGTAAATGATTATGCCTAATTTTTTTCATTTTGACAGTTCAACAACATTCATTGCGTTATTTATGTTCTTGAGCAGATTTTTGTTTCCAACTTATGAAGCAATCGATTAGCAATCTGTTTCAAATCGAAACAAATTGTGATTGATCGTGTATTACGCAATTAGGGTACTGTTTTAGAATGAGGAGCCAGACCAAGAGAGATACAGAAACCCGCAGGGCAGCATGTGGCGAGCTGTTGGGCAGTAGCGACCCCACGAACCCTACATTCCGGGAGAAGTCTTGTTCCTCACCTCTGGCTTGCCTTTTTGGCCGGCTGGAGTGAAAACTGACGAGGAACAGAGCTCTCACCTCTTTCTTGCCTTTATTGGCCGGCTTGAGTGGAGATTCGCAAGAGCAAACGTGCTCGGAGGAAGGAAGTATTCCAGTAAGATGCTGGTAGAGATTTTGACCGTACTTCCGGGATTGTCCTGATAGCCGTGGAATACCTCTCCACTCCTCATAAGCATCTCAGGACATGTTGCCCCCTTGTCGCTATGACACTTTGTGCTAGTGACCATTTTCGGGGGTCCATTATTGAGTGTGCAAGTCACCCCCTGCCATTTTACCTGTGTATTGTATATAAAATATTGGTCAGGCAGGGGCCGTAAGTCTTTCCATAGTTCTAGATAACCAGTTCACTTAGCCAGCCAAACCCATAATCCAATATCTTTGTTTCCATATCCTGCAAAAGTCCTGCACCAATTGGGGATTGTCCTTGGGTGCACTTGCATAGTACACACAGGGATAATTGTCAGTTGGTGCCTCAACACTTACGAGTTGATTTCGGCCCCTTGTATGCCTTCCAAAGGTCCGGGGCCCCAGGGTCCCGAGATATGTCAAAGACGTAGGGCAGCATGTGGCGAGCTGTTGGGCAGTAGCGACCCCACGGACCCTATCTCCCCGGAGAAATCTTGTTCTTCACCTCTGGCTTGCCTTAATTGGCCGGTTGGAGTGAGCACTGACGAGGAACTGAGCTCCCATCTCATTCTCGCCTTTATTGGCCGGCTTGAGTGGAGATTCGCAAGAGCAAACGTGCTCGGAGGAAGGAAGTATTTCAGTAAGTGCTTGTAGGGATCTTGACCATCTTCCGGGCTCTGGGATTGTTCTGAAAGCCGTGAAATACCTCTCCACTCCTCAAGCACCTCAAGACATGTTGCCCCCTTGTTGCTACGACACTTTGTGCTAGCGACCGTTTTCGGGGGCCCATTAATGAGTGTGCAAGTCACCCCCTGCCATTTTATCCGTGTGCATATAAAACATTGATCAGGCAGGGGCCATAGTCCTTCCATAGTTTCAGGTGATCAGTCCACTTTAGCCACCCAAACCCATAGTCCAATATCTTTGTTTCCTTAATTACAATAGTCCTACATCAACCGGGGGTTGTCCTTGGCTGCACTTGCATAGTACGAACAGGGATAATCGTCGGTTGGTACCTCATTTCATTAAAAACGTCTAAGGGGCCTCTGCGAGTTGGATTCGGCCCCTCGTACGCCTTCCAAAGGTCCGGGACCCTAGGGTCCCGAGAAATGTCAAAGACGTAAAAATAATAATAATGATGGCGCCTGTCAATCACAGCGAAGGAGATTGGACTGGGAAGATCGAGCGGGCGTGCGAGCCAATACCAGAAATGGGGCCACTTATCATCAGCCCCCAAATGTAGCTCGTGCAGTCCGTCCGTTGTTTAACTGGAAATTTCCAGGGCCGGACGGGCGGCACAACTTTTGGATAAAGTGGTTTCAAAGATCGCACGCCTGTTTGGCATCCCAGTTCCAGTCAGCCTTAGAGTCAGGATCGCTGCCTCAGTTCTTAAGGACAGGAATAGCCCATCTGCTCCATAAATCAGGTAGTACTGCGGAACCCAAAAATTATAGACCAATCACTTGTCTACCGACGGTCTTTAAAGTTTTTACATCAATTTTGAGAACTAAAATTAACAAACATATAGACACCAACTCTATAATGTCTGCCTCTCAAAATGGATGCAGGAATGGATCCCGCAGTACTAAGGAGCTGCTCCTCATCGATATGACCATTAGCTAACAGGTTCGTCATTCCCGATGGAATCTGTGGACATGTTCGATAGATTATAAGAAAGCTTTTGGTCTTGTTTGACATCTTTGCAATGCTTCTTCATTATTAGTATCTGTCTTTTGAAAGCTGAGTGAAAAAGAGCGGCAAATTTTAAAAAATTACATTGGGTATTACCGGATCAAAACTATGAAAAAATGTATTTGATACTTGAATATTTATTTTTGTAGCATAAAGCAAAAAATAGTGTAGAGCTTTTATGATCATAAGGTTGTGAGTCACATAGAAATTAATATTACAAAATAATTAATGTACGATATTATCGGTTTTTTTTTTTTATTATCCTGTTTCTATGTATTAATACAAGTTTTCTTCGATGATGGTTTCCATAGCAGAAAACCTAGGATGTTAAACTGGATTAGGTTCCACTGCAGATTATAACCCGCGCGTGCGAAGCTTCACAATTTTATAGCGTACTAGCAAACCCGGCGAACTCCGTTTCGCCACCAGATGGCTTCGTTTTATGTAACATTTCGTTTGGTGATTAAAAGAAGAGATTTTTTTTTTTTGTTTTATATTTGAAAAGGAAAAATTTTATTTCATTATTTCATTTCACAACAGTAATGAATTCATTTCGATTACAAAAATGAAGTGTTATTTAGTTGAACTTCTCTAAGTAAATGAAAGTGAATCCAAAGTAAATACTGTGTACCTGTAATTGGAGCGACCATCTTCAACGTGATGTCGTATCCGTCTTGCCCTTGCCAATAAATGATTGGATATTGTAACGCATCGTACAAACGATGTGTCTCGTTTACACGATGCATGATATTGCTTCTTCGCTGAACGACAATGTCTCGCGAATTAGTTGGATCGCCAACAATAATTGCAGCAACATCATTAACGGTGGGTGCATTGAATCTTCGCACATGTTCACCTGTTGGGGTACAATCCGCTCTTATGACAAAGTGCATATCCGATGGCATTCGTTCAAATGCTGTTTTGAACATATTAACCACAGCATTATTAGCGTGAAAAAATGCTTGCAACTGTTCAATAATTCGTCTCTTTAACTGTTGTGTTCCCTGTATATTGCACCGCACATTAAGCTGATCCACCATCGACGAAATGAAATATATTTGCAGAAATTGATGCGGTTCATCTGGTGTTGGCACCGTTGAACCATGCAAATGATATATTTGTCCTTGTATCTGTAATTGCAAACAATTATTTGTTGAAGAATACGGTGTAACTTCTGATCGTGTGATGGTGTAGTGTGTGGTGTATATGTAGTTGTTATGTGTTGCAATTCATTGTGTTGGTGTGAGTGATTGGTTATGTGTGTTGTATCTTTTCCCTTGCAAGTCGGCATGATATTAGCTCCAAAGGAAGTCATGCGATAGCAGTTATTGTATTCAAGGATGTGTTGAAGAAAATGGCTGGAATCGGGATCACTTCCATCGAACAATGGTTTCAGTGGCTGTGGTGGTGTAAGTAATGGATCCAGTTTGACTTTTCCACTTGCGCAGCACAATCCAGCCGTTTCTCTTTTGAACTTTAACGCATTGCAATATCGGCATATAGTCGTCATTGGTCCAATATCTAAATTTTCATCATCACTGTAGTTCGCAGTGGGATCATATTGGAATGCCAAGCGATTGTATGATGCCAATGATCTTCGTGTGCTCACGCGTTGTCTCAATCGGGCATTTTCTCTTATTATATTTTGTCTTTCTTCGCTTAAGTTCTGTGAATACACTTGTTGCTGGCTTGCATGTCTTGTGCGGCGGCCGATGTTCGCACGTCGTCCTCTAGGCATTTTGGACTATGGACAGAGTGGTGAATTTAACCTCAAATGCACGATCCACATAATTTACACAGTTCAACTTACCACCTTAAAGACAAATGCCTGCTGTTGAAATTGAATAAAAATTTGCACAATACACGTGATTGATTTGATGGTTTCCAATTGAAATGTTAGGAAACGAATAACTTATTTTTTTTAAACTTTTTTTTCACAATTTCACAGTGAACACAATACCGGTTTGTCCATTGATGTAAATCAAGGATTCGCCCTCGCCATACTTACGTCGCGCGAAAACTGTCACTCCCTAAATTGTGCGACGTGGCTCACTTGCGAATCATTTCCTCATTCGTCACAGTTCGTAACACATCGGAGCAACTTTCTTGTTTTTAATACACATAGCTGTACAAAGATGCCTTCTTGTGCCTTCAGGAATGTACCAACAACTCCAAAAATTCATATAAAACTGAAGGTATTACTTTCCATGCGTAATTTTTTTTTTCAAATTTATTATGATTTCTAAAATAAATATTATGACGGAAGATGACAAGTAACAAAAATTACGTTCCCGTGACAACGAACGATAGGGTAGTGTAACGTTGACAAAAAAAGTTTGAAATGTGAATTAGGAAGTATGGAGGTTACATGCCATTATGATTTAAAATATTTTAACTGCCGGATTTTTTAATGTCTTTCTTTTTTTAGATTAACTTTTCTTTGAAACTATGTTTTCGAATACAAAATTATAGGTACTTAAACAATTATTATAAAACGCGACTTGCTTGGAAAGCACAGCGTGGGCCCTTCGCCTGATCTCTCTCCGCCATCCCGTCAGACTATGAGTGTGAGGAAATGAAGATTCCACCTATTTAAGCACGTCGAAAGAATCCAAAGTAGCGTGAATAAAGGCGCAGCACAAAATTTTGTCTTTCAACCTTAAAGCGTGAAAAGGTAACAGACGGACAGTTACTTTCGGATTTAAAATATTAAATAGATGTACTGATAATGAATCACTATTTGTATTTAACTATTAAGTTCCCACAAGAAACATGTGTTAAAGAAAAATGGATTCAAATAATCCAAGAAGAACAAAGAGACGATGAATGGTTGCCAACCAAATACAGCCGCATTTGGTCACCGCATTTGATCAGAGGTCCGTGGATCGGAACCACGCTCTGCTACCATTTTAAGATGGTAACAAAATAATGTATCTGTGGAACCAGCAGAGCAATCTTGTATTAACTATGTGAACTAATGTTGAAATAAACTTAGTCTATGCAAAACAGCTATTGTTTTAATAATTTAAATGATGATATGTTCTACTAGACACAACATTATAAAAACAAATATTTTATTTTTACAAATGCAGCTCCTTTTAAAATTAAGTATTCTTTTCAAAACGAGTATGCTGACCGTACAGCGACAATTCTCTACGTCATTGTGTGACAGATGACAAATCATGCACAAATGCGGTCATCTTTTGACGCGGTAAGGCGTATCCTTCGATGTAAATCGATGGGTTTGTCACATGAAATTAACTGAGCAGAGAACAATGAGTAGCTGTCAAACAATGTATCACGCACCGGCGCCATCTACTTAAAATATTGGTTTGTAGTACATGCTATGTATCAGAGATGGCGCTGTATGTGAAAAAAGATTTTTTCGCTTTTCTGTTGAAATTTTTCCTGAATTTTCTTTGCTATAAACCTCACGGAGCCCGAGACCTTTCCAACGAATACAAAACCGTGGAAATCGGTTCGTGCGTTCTGGAGTTATAGCGTCAGGAAGGAAAACCCGACTTATTTTTATATAGTAGAAGATAGATGTCGTCATGTAAAATGCTTTTGCAAAATATTACACAGCGCAAACGTGTAGTTTTTGAGGGAAAAAAAATCCTAGTTTAAAAAAATAATTAAGCTAGGATTTTTTTTCTATTTTTTTTTTAATTTTTACGTAATAAATTTAACATTTTACCACAGATATTATACGAATTTCACTCTTAGGTTGTTCCGTTTTACGTTCAGACAAAGCGACAGCGGATTTGAATGGTTTTTAGTATAAATATTGTATAACTTTAATTTCGGAAGTCGGTGGCAAAAAACGAAAATTCAAAACCAAAGTCACTGACTTCCGAAGTCTTTGGAAATCGGTTCTTTTTTTTGTAAAAAGTTTTATGATGAATATTTTTGGCGGCTATGCATCACGCTCATTCAACGTTCCTTTTCGCATGAGGAATAATGACTTTTTTTTTGTTAACCTATTTCGTCCCACTGCTGGGCAAAGGTTTCCCCCATACATTTCCAGTCTTCCTTAGTCTAAGTCTACCAATTTAGTAGCAGTCACGTGACATCTCTAAAGCTAATGTCAACTCGATCCAATTTGATATTTCTGTTGGCGTTAACGATCACAGAAAAGGGATTTTGTTGATCGAAATTGACTAAAATAATGATTTTGGATTTTTTGACGTTCACAAAAAGAAGCGCAAATATTATTTTCTACTTCTTCTTCTTCTTCACCACTTCCACCGCGTTAGTAGGAGGATAGGAGCATATAATATGATATTAGAGTGTTCAATAATATTTTTAGGAGCGCAAAATGGGAATTGTTACAGGATTGATTAAATACATGTCCTTAATTTTTATGTGAAGGCGTTCATAAAAATGATAAATTGACCATTTTGTTTAAATGCCGTTTGTTTGTGTAAGCGAAGGAAGCCCACTTGCCGTAATCAATGTGGTACTGCTCTAGCGGGACCAAATATGTTGCTGCGTCCTGCTACACCGTCGACGCAGCTGTACGTATCCCGTCTGCATCACTCCACGATGACTGAAGACATCGTGGAATACATCAGATCCAACACCAAGTGGACATTGAGAGTGGAGAAGTTGGAGTCGCGCCATAACATAAACTTCAAGTCGTTTGTGGTGCGGGTTCCAACTCAGTACCTAGAAACCTTCATGAAAGAAGAGTTTTGGCCGAAAGGTGTGGCGTACCGACGATTTCGTGGAAGCGCAACACGACGCCGACACAGTCATCACTTCGTGTACAATAGTTATTTGTTATTATAATTTAAAAAATATGTATGTTTAGGTTAAGGTATTTATTTATGGGCCTGCGTCGCCTGAATTAAATGGATTATTATTATAATTTCATTGTATGCGGAAGAAAAAAAATCTGTGTGGCGGCATCTATCGCCACAGGTGAACTACGCATCAAAGACCTGACGTCATACAAAATCCTGACGTCACACAAATCCTGCATCACGCAACTAGAGTTTACCGCGCAACCAGAATATATATAACTTCCCCGTCATCAATCGTTGGGCAGTTGCCCGCCAGACACGACACCCGTCTGGTCGGAGGATCCTCCCTTTTCTATAGAGGATGAGTGAACTTTACACCCTATTCCAATAGATACCTGGTCTAAAATGGTCTGCTGTCCCGTCCGTCAGTCTGCGCAGGCCATTAAGTGTCTTTTTACACCCGTTATGTTTGGTTCAAGTGTACCTGTGTGAGGTGATGATGATAGCTCGCTTTTGCCTCAGAGCCTTGCGCATTGCGATCCACAGCCGCCTGCGCGCGGCCACGTCCACGCCCGCGGTGGGCTCGTCCAGCAGAACAAGCTCTGTCAAGGTCAAAGTCAAGCACGTGAACGTCTAAATTTACAAGAAAATATTATTGATTCTTAGTGCCCCTTCCAAAAGGTGAAGAATGGGCAAGGAACTCTTTAAAAATGATTTATAAAATGTTGTATATGTCACCGTATAATTATGAACTTCGTTAGTTTATAATCTATCGGTATTATTTCCGTTAAATTATAAACTGTCGAAAAATTGTGAACTGCAACGAACCATTTACAATTTTAACGCATTATTTTTCGCTAGTTTATAATCTTTTCATGGGAAACCAACAAATTGTGAACTGGTATCAAACTTGCATGCGACGTAACGCACCTTGCGCTAATACTAAATAGCTAGCCTAGCTGTGAGCAACTTGGAAGTAGCGCTCGCCGGCCGCTGCCGCGGCACAGCTCGCTCCGCTCGCTCAGCTCGCGCGCGGTTAGTCACAGTTCTAACCTAACCCATTTCACCCAATTCACAATTTTTTACAATTTATAATCTAACGGAAATAATACCGATAGATTATAAACTAACGGTTCTCACAATCTTACGGTGATATATACATCACATACATAAAACTCACACCTTCCCATCGGGGTAGGTTAGGGTTGGCATCCCCAAATTTTGAAAACCCAGGATTAGAAGGTGAAAATACTAGGATATTTCGGATTAAAAATAGAACGCAGTTTATGAGCCGTTGTTAATGGCAACACGCAATGAAAACAGGGTCAATGAAACTCAATTATGTATTTACTTTATTTTAATAATTTTGTATGAACGTTTCTTCTAAAAAAACTCACTACTGTTAGCTAAGTTAGATAGAGAGAGCTCTAGTGCGCGAAAATAGTAGTGAAAAAGAGACAACAAGCAGAGTGCACGTTGCCTACATAAATCTTTATTTTTTTAAATACCTCGCGCCCCTGGTTTTAAGGTTATAGAAAATACTTTTTTATGACCTTCAAACGCGGGGTGCGGGGTCGAGCGATTAACGTAATGTGATTAACTATGTGCCTGTGTACCTGCCCCGCCGCACAGCACCGCGGCCGCGCCCAGGCGCCGCACGCAGCCGCCGCTGTAGCCGTCCACTCGGCGTTGCGCGTACTTCTCCAGACCTGGCGGGGAACTATAATGCGATGTGCCTGTGTACCTGCCCCGCCGCACAGCGCCGCGGCCGCGCCCAGGCGCCGCACGCAGCCGCCGCTGTAGCCGTCCACTCGGCGTTGCGCGTACTTCTCCAGACCTGACGGGGAACTATAATGCGATGTGCCTGTGTACCTGCCCCGCCGCACAGCGCCGCGGCCGCGCCCAGGCGCCGCACGCAGCCGCCGCTGTAGGCCGCCACTCGGCGTTGCGCGTACTTCTCCAGACCTGGCGGGGAACTATAATGCGATGTGCCTGTGTACCTGCCCCGCCGCACAGCGCCGCGGCCGCGCCCAGGCGCCGCACGCAGCCGCCGCTGTAGCCGTCCACTCGGCGTTGCGCGTACTTCTCCAGACCTGGCGGGGAACTATAATGCGATGTGCCTGTGTACCTGCCCCGCCGCACAGCGCCGCGGCCGCGCCCAGGCGCCGCACGCAGCCGCCGCTGTAGCCGTCCACTCGGCGTTGCGCGTACTTCTCCAGACCTGGCGGGGAACTATAATGCGATGTGCCTGTGTACCTGCCCCGCCGCACAGCGCCGCGGCCGCGCCCAGGCGCCGCACGCAGCCGCCGCTGTAGCCGTCCACTCGGCGTTGCGCGTACTTCTCCAGACCTGGCGGGGAACTATAATGCGATGTGCCTGTGTACCTGCCCCGCCGCACAGCGCCGCGGCCGCGCCCAGGCGCCGCACGCAGCCGCCGCTGTAGCCGTCCACTCGGCGCCGCGCGTACTTCTCCAGACCTGGCGGGGAACTATAATGCGATGTGCCTGTGTACCTGCCCCGCCGCACAGCGCCGCGGCCGCGCCCAGGCGCCGCACGCAGCCGCCGCTGTAGGCCGCCACTCGGCGTTGCGCGTACTTCTCCAGACCTGGCAGAAAACTCGTGCACATGTACCAAAGAAACACTTCTTAGATTGTATTAATAACCGAAATTCGTTTTCGGTTTTGGGCAATTTTAATATTTTTTGGGTCAAAAACAAAAATAAATCCGGCACTAGCCGAACGAGTTAAGTGCCGGGAAATCAATACGTTTAAAAACTGCTATGATAAAAATTGAAACTGCAATTCATTTACTTTTACCAAAGAAAAACCTATCATTAAAGAAAAAGACATTGTTTTCGTTTTCGGCCGAAAAAATCCTTATTTTGGTAGGATTAGTATTAGGTCGTCTAAAAGCGCCAAGCTGACGAAATCGTATAAGCCCATGTACATGTACGCACAGGCGATTTCTTTACGGGAAGATTTTTATTCGCGCTCTAGATTTTCAACTCTCGGCGCTAAGCAAAGCGTTGAAAATCGAGTGCGCAAAAAAATCGTGCGGAAATCGTGAACAAACATAGAAACAAAAGCTTCTAAAATCGTTTTTTTCCCTTTAGTCATATCGGCCGTTTAATGATTTCTGGTTTTTTCCCGCGGCTGCGCCCGCGTGGATGTCAGAAAATATCGCAAGGGAACGTACTACCGAAATTCATAGTAGTTATCCTATGTACTAATCACGGAGCAAATACAAGTACTAATCCAGGTCATGGCCTGTCCGTATGCCTTTCATCTAAATCTGTTTAGCTGTTACGTCATGAAAAGGTAACAGACAGACAGCCAGGCATATAATAAACCTAAACTAAAAATGAAAAATTGGAACCCATATTGGATGACTTTGTTGTCTGTCAAGACCCCTTTTCTCAGGAACACGTGGTATCAAATTGAAATAGATTTCAAAAACTTAGATTTACGGTCACTAGGAGCTGTGAAGAAAATCAAACTTCAGGTCAACGCAATAAAAACATACGGTCGTTTATGCCGCATATGTTGACACTCGCAAATAAACCAAAGCCAAACTTCATGCTGCTAGGTCAGCGGGAAGTATCCCGTTGACCTAGCAGCATGAAGTTTGGCGAGAAGCAAGGTTTTGCAGTTCAAGTAATGAGAAAAACCCGAAAATCCGAAAATTAGTCTTAAGGGGGTACACCATCCCGGAGAACACGGTGGAGCATACGGTGGAGGTCTGCCCGGCTTGGACGGAGCATCGCCGTGTCGGAGTGGAGGCGATCGGCGGCAGTGATCTCTTGCGTCCGGCCCTGATTCGGGCCATGAAACGGAGCGAGAGGAAATGGGAGGCCGTCGCCTCCTTCTGCGAAGCAGTATTGCTCGCGAAGGAGGAGGCGAAACGCGTGAGGGAGAGGCAAAATTCGCGCCCTCACGCCCCTAACCGCCGCAGAAGGAGACGTCCTGGGCGTCGGGAATCACAGGCTCATTTCCGGGCACCGTAGGCGCGGGCTTGCGGACGGTGAGCAATGGGTAGCTCGCCGTCCGCCGTGCGAAGAAAACCGACAGTGAGATCGTGGCCCCCGGCAACAGGGTAACCGAAGGAACACGGGTGGGTTTTAGTCTGTAAGAGTCTGACACGCTCTCTCGCTCCGCCCAGAGCGGGAGAAGTTATTTGATAATTTCCCACACACACAAAAAAAAGGGTACACCATTTTAAGACTAATTTTCAGAGAGCCAATTTTGTTTCCAGGGGGCGCTTTACGGTAGATGCCATCATGCGCATGCGGGTCCTCACTACGGGGGATGGTGTGGTCTGGAGTGGAGTTATCTTGGCGGTGTCTTTAGACAATACCCTGCCCTGGAGTTGCATTAGGGAGGCGCTCCGGTATCACCGGATGCCGACCTACCTCTGTCGTGTGGTCGAGGCATATTTGACGGACAGGGCCGTTATATACCCCGGTCACCAGGGAGAATGTAACCGGCAAGAGATGTCGTGCGGTGTCCCACAGGGATCGGTCTTGGGGCTGCATCTGTGTTACATAGAATACGACTGAGTGCTGCGCGCCGACTTCCCTAGCGGCATCAGCGTCGTTTGTTACGCTGACGACACGTTAGTCCTGGATGCAGTTGAGGTCGCACCAGGCGGCAGCCGAACTGGCGACACGCGGGGTTGCGACAATCGTTGACAGTATCCGGCAGTTGGGACTCGAGGTGGCCCTGCACAAATCCGAGGCCATGTGTTTTCATGGTCCTCGGAATGCGCCACCGTCGGGTTCCCAGGTAACGGTGGAAGGGGTTTTCATCGGCGTTGAGTCGACGATGAAGTATTTGGGACTCGTCCTCGACAGCCGGTGGAACTTCGTGGAGCATTTCCAACGTTTGGCTCCTACACTGGAGCGGGCAGGGGCTGCCTTGAAGCGGCTCCTGCCCAATTTAGGGGGTCCAAACGCCTCCTGCTGGAGCGTCCCGAAGGGTCATGGCCATCCGGCTGGCCCGAAGATACCGCACGGTCTCCTGTGAGGCGGCGAGCCTCCTTGCCGCCATGGGATCTGGAGGCAAAAGTCCTCGCGCCACTTCCAGATGTCCGGTTTAAATAAAATATATATAAAAAAAAACATTAAAAAACATAAACAATAGTAGCCCACCGGTATCGGGAACAAGGTCCGAGCTACCAAGGGCTCCAGAGAGAGGAACCTCCTAACAATGCGAGTCGTGTCCATAAGTATAGCTCACTGAATCAAGCCCTTGATCCAGCTGTCCAACGAGATTAAGCCATTGGCTGTCACGAATTTCGGCATAATGATCGCTGACTCCACATTCCACATGTCGACAACCTCGCGAGCCAAGTCAAGATACTTGATTTGTTTATCTTTCTCGGCTTTCACGAGGTTCCCATCATGCGGGACCGTAACGTTAATCTTTGGTTTATTTGATAGTGTCAACATATGCGGTTATTGACTTGAAGTTTGATTTTCTTTACAAGTGCCCAAGTGACCGTAGATCTAAGTTTTTCAACTTGATACCTCCACGTGTTCCTGAGAAAAAGGGTCTTTACAGACAATGAAGTCATCCAATATGAGTACCAATTTTTCGTTTTGAATTTGAGTTTGAATTTATTATCTGCCTGTCTGTCTGTTACCTTTTCATACCGTAACAGCTGAACAGGTTTAGATGAAAGGTATACGGATAGGCCATGACCTGGATTAGTACATAGGATACTATCTATGAATTCCGGTAGTACCAACGTTCCCTTGAGATATTTTCTGACATCCACGCGGGCGAAGCCGCGTACAAAATTATTAAAATCATCAATGTAATCACCATACAACCTGACATTGACCTGCAAATTTGGATTTCGAGGGTTACTTTAGCGCATCCCCCTTAAATTTGTAGTAAAAAACTGATCACTCACCAATAATATGTATCCAGTTCCTGACTTCCTCTTTTACCCGTTGTTTGTCAAACCCTCGCAGAGTGAGGATCAGCTCCAGGTTCTCTTGGCCAGTCAAGAACATATCCAGCCCAAAGAACTGCGGACAGTAGCCCAGGGTACGGAGGTACTGTGGGGGAGGAACAAAGGATTATCGAAAAATTGGCCAAGTGTGTGTGACCATGCTCAGTAAATTTCGGAGTCGGGACGAGTATTTACGTATGATCAGTATTGATTATACCGACCACAACAATAAGTTTGTATTTCATAGTATTTCTCGAAAAAACTACGAAAAACAAAGTTATTACTGCAGTTTTAACCGAAAAAATCGCATTTCTCATAAACTTAAATTAAAAGGCACTCCGAAACATCATCATCTTTTTAATTATGGGATCTAACGATACCCTAGCAGTAGAATGTGGACCTTGTGTCTGCGTCATAAGGACTACAGTACGTTACCTGACTTTGCCCTGTCTTGAGGTGGTATCCGTTCGCGAAGATATTTCCTCTAGTGGCCGGCTCCTCGGCAGTCAGCATCTTGAAGGCGGAGGACTTGCCCGCGCCGTTGACGCCCAGGAGACCGAAACACTCGCCTAAACATAAAGACAAGATTAATAAAAGAGTAGTAACCTCGTTGGTTTAATGGCTGAAAACACGACTGTTGAGCCTAGGGTCGGGGATTCGATCCCCAGAACCAGCAAAGTTTACAAATTCAAATTCTTTAATTCAGACATGAGCTCATAGTGTTAGTAACAACAAAATAACTTAATAACTAGAGTTAGTAATAAGGAGATAAAATAAACAAAAATAAAATCAACTCTTATGGATTCCTACCCAGTGGCGCAGCAGAGGGGAGTCCCACCGATCTGAGAACACGCTCAGTAGACCGTTGGTAGTGGCGCGTAGCTGGCCGGCCATGGAGGCGGTCCTTTTTCTTATAATGGCGTAAAAATCGTCTGTGCGCGCCTTCGCAAACATTGTGGACGCACTACAACGCCACGACATCCCCAACAGTATCCTAAAGCGTTATTATATTGGACACGCAGATCGCTGTATGCCCTCTGCGTATAGGTGGTCCAAAGACTGCACGTGTAGAAAGATTGACAGAAAGCTTTGAAAAGACTGACTTTAACTTGATTTGTACAACGTGCAAATCTTCGAACCAGCATGTTACATCGAACAGCCAACGACCTGCGCTCCCTCTCTATATCCATATTGTCCTTAAGATCATCAGTGACCCAATGACCCAAGTACTTAAACTTAGTTACCCATGGTAAAGGAGTGCCACAGAGCGAGACACCGGGAACATCACAATAGTTTATGGTACTCGCTTTAAACATAATAAGTTCGCTCTTCTTAACATTGTACTTGAGCCCATGGGACACTGCATAGGACTCAATTTTTATTATTATGTTTTTCCTTAAGGAAACTCTTAGTAGGAGTTGCTGAATTTAGGGGCAAATAATTTTGGAAAGGCAAGCTAGTACATTTCTATCTGTTACAAGGTGGGGTGAACGTCGTACCACAAGAATTTTTAGTCTTGTGGTCGTACCACGTTAGACATTTTTTTTTTCGATTTTTCGGCTGTTACTTACGTATGAGAAAATTATACTCATTTACATTGTTTTTAAATAAAACAATAAAAAATGTTACTATTATTTTAACTTATTTTTTTTCAGATTAGAATAAAGGTTCTATAAATCGATTATTATCAGTTTTTGGCAACTATATCGTTTATAGAGATGATCGATCCGGTTGCTTTGTATCGATATTCTGCTTCCCAATGGATCATTTCGATCCAAGCATCGATATAAAATCGCTTTTAATTAATAATTTTTAATATGTTTGCCCTTAATTCAATACAATTACTTACTACATTGGCAGAGTCCTGGTTTTGCCCAAACAATTCTGCAAATGTCAGTAGTGATTGAGAAGCGTGTTTATGGAAAATAACGGCCCACCTTAATTTTATTTTTCCCGAGATTTTATTTTTGTCACGTTTAACTAAAAAAATGTATATAGATCTGACCACTACGATTTTACAGTATGATTGTACAGTAATACGATTTTTTGATCGATCTTCACTAACTTTATCAATTTACAGTAGTGGATCGTATAGGTATGTCGTGGATGGATGGCGCCACAGTACAGTGGACAGCGCCATCTAACAATTTGATTCGTAAACGAATAATCATGTGATCGGAAATGCATGCGAGCCCTACCGCTTGAACACGATAGTCAGTGGAGGGCATGCAGCGATGACTGGGGGAGAGACCAAGTGTTGCAGCAGTCTACGTTGGACAGTCGAGCTCGGACAATCTTGGCAAACTCTCAGTACCAACGCACGTGCTTATTTCCAAAGCACGTGTTTATTTCGTTCGCTGGTTTATTAAGTTATTTATTTTTAAACTCAAATTATCTTTCCGTTCGAGTACCCACAACAGTGCCCACACTAAACTATGTCGGATCGTGAAGAAGACCCGATGTTTCGCATCTCGGCTACCCATGATGCGACAGGTATATTGTTGAATCGATGTAAAAATCGATCAAATCCCGTAGTACCGACCATCTTGAGTATCGATACATATCGAACATCCCTAACGTCAAGTGAAATGACAACATTGACAATAATGAAAAAAACCATTCGCTTTGGTTTCGTGCACCCACAGTGCACGAAACCAAAGCTGTTATTTTGTTTCTTTTTTTTTCCAAAAATGTTATTTTGTTTACTCGCAGCTTCGAACGTTTTTTTTTCTTATCATGGACTCCAATATCGCTCTTCACGATGACCCGGCCTTACCCTTGGACACTGAATCTGCACCTCACGTTGAACCTAGCGCTATAATGGTCTTCGAACCGGCTTTAAATGGCAACTACGGCACGAATAACAAAGATTTTACCCGGCAAGGCTAATTGCAAGGCTAACTTACGTGCATGAGGACATGCACGATGTCAGGATGGTCGAGTGTTAGGTTTCAATTTAATACATAATTGTTTGATATTGTACTGGCAACACCGAAAGATTCGATATGTTAAAATGGCGAACACAACTGTCTTGTGGGTCGAGCGCTCGTGACGGTAAGACGTGCTTAATGGCTGTGTCGGTAAAAAGATAGATTGGGATAGTAATGGTTGGAGATCTACTGTAAATTAAGGTAACCTATTAGTTTTATGGTAAATATTAGAATACTGATTGAATTGTAATATTATGTGGGGAATAGGAGATGTGATGGTATGGTGTAGAATATTGAATTTGATGTTGGCAAAGTAATATAAATGACTGACAAAATATCTTGGTGTTTCATATTATTTTCCTTATCCTTGAAATATTGATAATTATATTCGGAATTATTTCGGTTCTTCACATGCCAGTTGAAGCATATTCTTACATCTTGCTACAACTTTATTATAATATTTGCTTTCCTATAGATAAGTGGTTTTTAAAATGCAAGTCTTTTATTAATAAAGATCTTGTCCTCGCTTAGCCAGATCACCCGAACAAACTGAGCAATTCCCTTTATAACTTTCTTTTTAAACGCTTCGTTACTTAACTGCTTCCAGCTTTAAATGTAGTTATTTTTAAAAAATGGAGACATGCAATATACAGTTTTTCGCATAAATGTTGCTAGAGTGGTGAAACGCCATAAAAGGAGAAATTGTTACCTTTCTTGACAGAAAAGTTGATGCCGCTGACGGCGTTAACACTCTTCTTGAATAACGTCCTGTAGTAGTTCTTGTGCAGGTCGTGCACTAACATCGCGTCCGGGATCTGTTTCGTAGCTGTAAGTACAAAAAAACAACTTAATAAAAATAAAAAACATTCATTCACTGACAGACAACGCACTGTCTAAGCCGCTGGGACTAGAAACATGAAATGCAAAAGAGTTCCTTCCTTAACAGGATTTTCGAAAGTTTGTATTGAAAGTTCGTCAGTTTTAGAGTTTCGTACATGGGCAACGGCAGGTTTTTTTTCAGGGAGGTGCTCTTCTGCTCTATGAAGCGAGCTCGATAAATTCACTTCGGATATGTTAGGTAATCGTTTGTCCATTCATAGAAGGAGTACCTTTGTCGACTTATGCAGAAAAGTTTAACCAATAAGAGATGGAGTAGGATTCAAAAGCGAGCGAAGCGAGCTCGATAATTTTTGCATCTCGCCTTGAATGGGATAGGTTTTATTTTGCCCATTCATACAGAAAGAGGACTAACTGTGTCGATTTATACAAAGAAGCTTAAGAATCAAGATAGAGTAGGATGTAAGAGCGAGCGAAGCAAAGTCGATAATGTTAGCACCCTAGGACCGACCAGATTTTCGGAAATAGGAGTTCGGTACTTTGTCGACTAATGCACAGAAATTTTAGAATTGAGAGATTGTAGAGTATTTACGTTTAAATATCTTGGTCATATATTGACTCTTGACCTCAATGACGGACTCGATATTGAGCGGGAACGAAGGGCGTTGTCGGTAAGGGCGAACATGCTGGCTCGCAGGTGTGCACGCTGCTCACTTAAAAAGTCAAAATAACTGTTTCGAGCTTATTGTACAACGTTTTACACGTGCAGCCTGTAAGGTCGTGCAACGCCCTTCGTGTCCAATACAACAACACTTTCAGGGTATTTGGTGGTTTTTGTAACGCATCGGGAATGTTCGCGGACGCACATATTAATTGCTTTTACGAAACGATGCGAATGAGGTGTGCATCCCTGGTGCGCAGAGTGCGGGCCAGCTCCAACAATTTCCTAAAAATGATCGCTAGTAGGCTGGATTGCATGTACATCAATCACTGCAGTGCCATCTCCCATGGGGTGAAATAAATATAAACTAGATTACGTGGGGTACTCAGAAAGTTTTGCAATACTAGAAAAAATATACTACAGGTTATGACTTTTTTATTATATCTTTTCAAAGAACTCTCCATTGGCGTCTATACACAGTTTCATACGTCTAAACCAATTTTCATAACACATTTTCCAGTCCGCATCAGACACCTTTCCAATCTCCTTCTCAAATGCAGCCAGTGCATCTTCAGGTGATGAAAACTGTTTTCCTTTGAGTTGATTTTTTTTTTGGGAACAAGAAAAAGTCGCACGGAGGCAAATTGGGGTTGAAAGGAAGATGACCTATAAATATGACCGGTGTGCTGTCCAGAAAGTCCCTTGTTTTGAGCGTCGAGTGAGCCAGAGCGTTGTCGTGGTGAACCAGTAGCCCACGGAGGCCAGTGTTTGATCGCTTGCTGCTTGCAGTAGCAAAAACTTTTGGCAAACATTTGGTAACATACCATTCAGCATTGATGCTCCTTTGATCTTATAAGGGTACTGACACCAGATAACCCGTCAAAGAAAAAAAACTTGCGATCAAAATTTTGCCTGCACTTTTGGCTCGTTTCACTTTGGTAGGCATTGGTTCATTTTGAAACAGCCACACGGTCGCCTGACGCTTCGTTTCTGGATCATACTGATAAATCCAAGATTCATCACCCGTAAAGATATCTTAAACGCGCCGAGACGAGCCTGCTTCAAATTTTGTTATCATGTCTCGGCACCATTGTGCCCGAACCTCCTTTAGAATCAGAATCAGAAATCTTTATTTGTGAACATAGGTCAAGTTACACATAGTGTGAGGTGTTATAAATAGGTAGATCCTCCATGTTTTGCCCAGAGGCGTACAAATATAATTGTTTAAGTTTTAAAAGTAACAAATCGGTGAAATTATGTCAACTTTCACGTCAGTTATAAAAAGTATAAATAGGCATAGCATATCAAAAGAAAAAAAAAAATATTTACAATCATTTTCCAAATAGATGTCAAATAGTTAAGTTTCATGTCATATTTAAGTTAATGATAATGTCGAACAAAATTCAAGGTCATTAAAACAGGTCAGGTAGGGTGTTCTAAGGCAGTAATTATAGAATTGTCGTCGAAATAGTCCTTTATTGAGTGATAGCATTTATTAGTCAAAATTCTAAATAGTTCTTTTTTGAATTTGTCCAGATTTAACATTTTAATTTTTTCGGGTAGTCTATTAAATATTTTTTTAGCCATACAGAATGTGCTTTTATTCATTAGTGCAGTTTTGCCATAAGTTACTTCGAGTTCTGACTTATTTTTATCGCGTAATTTTCTGTAGGAACTTTTAGTAGCTATTTTGTATGATGAAATGTTGGATTTGACGAATACATTTGTTTCATATATGTACAACGATGGTAAGGTAAGAATTTTTAGTCGTATAAAAGTCGGTTGGCAACTGTCTGTGCTTTTAAGGCCACACATAGCTCTGATACATCTTTTTAGGGCTCTAAAGACTAATTCTCTATCAACTGAATTGCCCCAGTACATTACGCCATATCTGAGTGTTGATGCAACATAACCGTGATAGGCTGTAAGTACGGATTCTAGACTGACTATTTTTGAAAGTTTATATAGAACATAGGTAAATGTATTAAGCTTTTTGCATATTACGTCTGTCTGGGATCTCCAAGTCAAGTTATTATCTATATTGATACCAAGAAATTTAGTAGCAGTAGTTGATTCAATATTAGTCCCGAAATAGCTAATGTCAAGATTTTTATTTGGAATTCTTTGATAAAAATGCATAATGAGCCTGCGTTAGATTTTGCGGTACCAGCGTGCAACTATCTTCCTTACCCGAAGATGGCCTTGTAGAATTTCATGCACACTTCCCGATTCAATCTGCAGTATAACCTTTTCATATGTAATTCCCCTATTCTCTTGAATTAAATTTTTCACAGCCAGCACGTTTTGTCATGTAACAGCCGTCATGGCCACTTCTTTCTTCGTCCGCCAAAATTACTTGAGCACGCATAAATTCGTTGAACCAGCGGAAAACAGTCGCTTTAGAAGGGCTTTTTTATATGAACATCATTCGAAGTCTTTCAAACGATTCTTCTGCTTTTAGTCGACATTTGATATCGTACAAAATCATCGCGCGAAAATGTTCTCGTTGTAAATCCACTTTTTAAAAGTTATTTTTTACTTTGTAGTGTTTTTTTTGGAAGTCGGTTGTTTTTTTTTTTGTAATAAGTAGTCATAGTTTTAATTGACATCAAAACCAGCCAGTATCCCATAGACAAAAACTGTTAGTCACAAAACTTCCTGAGTGACCTGGTAAAATAAGTTAACATAGTTCATAAGTTTACTAGTCCTTGTTACTTGAATAAAGAAAAATATCTAGATGACCTTTTTTTTTTTGAATGACGTTTTCTAAAAATAAAACCTAGCTAGATCGATTTATCACTCCCGAAACTCCCTGCATACTAAATTTCATGTGATCCTGCAATTACAAAAAAAAAAGTAAAAAATGTCATATTCGCGGTATTGAATGCCGAGCGACGATTTGCAGTTGGAATGTATGGAAGAACATGTTTTTCAACTACAATGTTAGGTTTGTTCTTGGGATAAATAAATTCATCTCAACTACGAAACCCTTCATTGTGCGTAGTCCGACACGCACTTGGCCGGTTTTAATCTATGCAAACGAACCTTATCAACTGAACGTGAAAAATTGCAAAATATTCGCCTATGCACATGACACCGCTATACTCTTGTGTAGCAAAACCTGGGAAGATACTCAAACTGATGCAAAAAAAACTTTTTACAAAAAAAAAATACAACCGACTTCCAAAAAAAACACTACAAAGTGAAAAATTATTTCGGAAGTCAGTGTCTTTGGTTTAGAATTTTCGTTTTTTGCCACCGACTTCCGAAATTATTTTTCACTTTGTAGTGTTTTTTTTTGGAAGTCGGTTGTATTTTTTAACCGACTTCTAAAAGGAGGAGGTTCTCAATTCGACTGTATGTTGTTTTTTTTTTGTATGTTTTTTACGCGATTACTCCGTCAATTATGAATTGATTTTGATGATTCTTTTTTTGTTTGGTAGATCATACTTCAGAGGTGGTCCCATATAAATTTTATTAACTTTACTTGGGTAGTTTTTGAGTTAGCTTCAATAATACGTATTTTTACCTCACTTAGTATGTGGATGATATTATATATCTTCCTTATTAGATAACTTCCTGTCACTGTTATTTACATAGCAGGTAGTGGTATTAGAATTTTTTTGTAAAAAGTTTTTATTTTTCACTTTTTTGTTGTGGTACCTACCCCACACAAATTCGAATACCACTACCTGCTATGTAAATAACAGTGACAAGAACTTATTATATCATCCACATACTAAGTGGTAAAAAATACGTATTATTGAAGCTAACTCAAAAACTACCCAAGCAAACTTAATAAAATTTTCATGGGACCACCTCTGAAGTATGACCTACCAAACAAAAATGAATCATCAAAATCAATTCATAATTGGCGGATTAATCGCGTAACAAACATACAAAAAAAAAAAAACATACAGTCGAATTGAGAACCTCCTCCTTTTGGAAGTCGGTTAAAAATGCTCTCAGAATTATCATGTCGTGGTTGAATAATAACGTCTTGCTCACTGTAAATATCGCTAAAACTAATTTTTTACACTTTCTCACCATCCACTCAATCCCAACCTTCAAATAATTTCCTCTCCCTCGAGGTTCATAGTTGTGATGGCACGAATACACACACCTGCAATTGCCCAATGCATAAAGAGCGCAAATAACGTCAAGTACCTTGGTATCTTCCTTGACTCTACCCTGAATTGGCACACACATCTTAAAGTTCTGACGGGACGTGTGCGTAAACTAGTATATACTTTCAAGAGGCTTAGATCGACTCTGCAGAGCGGTTCACTTACAGCAGTGTAACATGCTTTGGCACAGTCCTTTCTCTGATTCTGTATCTCAGCGAGGGGTGGTGCTTATGCCACGGCTTTTCTAAAAGTTGAAAGAGCACAGAGAGCTGCCTTGAAGGTTATGTTTAAGAAACCACGCATGCATTAGCATGAATGAACTAAGAAAGGTAGTTCAAAGTATGAAAAATGGAAAGGTTATGGGCCCAGATGATATTATCAGTAGAAGTATGGAAGCATTTTAAAGAAGATGGATATATATGGCTGTTTTTATTCTTTAATATGTTGTTTCATGAAGGAGGGATCCCACAAGAATGGTGTAATAGTTCGCTAGTGCCCATCTTCAAGAATAAAGGTGATGTATAAGAATGCAACAACTATCGACGGGTAAAGCTTATGTTACATAGTATGAAGGTATGGGAGAAAGTAATACAGAAAAGACTGCGAGTGGAGAGTGAGATCACCACAAACCAGTTTTGGTTTATACCAGGTCGAGGAACAATGGACGGCACTTTTGAACTCCGCCAATTGTGCGAAAAGTACAGATGTGCATACAAGAACTTGCACATGGTATTCATTGATCTGGAGAAAGCGTATGATAAACCTCGGAATGTGTTGTGGTGAGCCTTGAAAGAGAAAGGTTTGCCTCGGAAGTATGAAGAGTTAATTCGTGCTATGTACAGTCAATCTCGTACCTACGTCCGGTCGGCTGCTGGCAATACCGACGAGTTCAGTGTGGCTGTAGGCTTGGAACAAGGGTTTACCTCTTCCTGTTGATTATGGACGCTCTGACGCTGACATACAGGAAAAGGCACCTTGGTGTATGCAGTTTGCCGATGACATTATTCTTGTTGATGAAGATGAACCTGAGATCCAGAGCAGATTGGAGAAATGGCAACAGAAGCTGAAGAATGTTGGCTTCAAAATCAGCAGAACCAAAACTGAATATATGTTCTGCGATTTCCGCTTTCTCTCCAGTTCTGGAGCCACATAATAGCGCTTGACAGCAGGCTTCTCCCAGTCTGCTCCAACGGCGCTTTGACACTTTTAACAGGTGACCTCTCTAAGTTTGTCAACGATGATACGGGCCCGTCCGAAAGTAGTTGATCCATCAAAACAAGTGACAAATTAAATTTTTCGGACGGGTAAGAACACATCGGGGTTAGGGACAATTGTGAAATCGTGTTGTCTTTCATTCTTAGTTAAGGGTCCGAACTAATCTTATGTCCGTAAGTGATACAGAGTAGGAAAGGCACGTAACTTCGGCCGATACTACGGATTTCGTGTATAGGGAGTAGACCACCTGATACAATGTCATATTAATTTATATCTTTACTTTCTTCCCGTGGAAAACTGTTACTATATATGGGAATGTAAACAACATAGTTTTTCTTAAAGTAAGGTTCACAATGTTCTACAATATTGTTGCAATTCTCTTGCGTTCATATTTCCACTATAACACATAAAAATGTAGTATCCTCTAGCTATAGAAGAGTGTTTATGTACTTACGAAGAGTGATGGCCTCGTTAACGTATGCGGTTTCCGCGCGCACCATCTCGTCTTGTTCTTCGTGCTTTGGCTGGTAGTTTATGTTCATCACTTTGTCGAGCACTCGGCCGAAGAAGCCGCGTTCCGTTAGGAATACCAACGTCTAAGGAACAAAAAATAAGAGAAATAAAAACCTAATAATCTCCTTATGATGCCGCTTTTTGATGTGAAACATTTACAGGTGAAATTGAATTCATGGGCGCTCTTAAGGGGTCATTGTACGCATCATTATGAATAACATTCACTATGAGACCAACCAGGACATCGCGAAAAAACATTTATGTTCGCATAACTCGCTAAAATGTAGGGAACTGTTGATTTTTTTGCCGAATTTCTCACGATGTTTTTCTTCACAGTTTTGAAAGCAGTGGTGATGAAATAATTTACACTAGCGTGGGTTCCAACCTACGACCTACAACTCGTAAGTCACCACGTTACCACTGGGCCACCGTTGCTCTTCATCCCCTAAAGGTGATGAAAATATGTATACGCTTGTCTGTTTACAAAATAAACGATTACATAAATAAAGAAGACTAGAAAGATTGCCTGTTTTCACGAGTGACTAAGAATCTTAATACTGGAAATTTACGAGCGAGTTATCAGCGAGGCGGTTGTTCAATGCGCTTGCTGCGTGTGCGTAGCGAGCACGCCACGTGTGGGCAACGTGTTCGCCGCGTTTGCGTAGCGAGAGCGATTGACGCGAGTGTACAAGAGAGAGCGAGACAAGCGAGTGTAAAATAATGTGAAAACGCAGAGAGCACGTCGCGTAGTCGCCGTTAGCACGCATCGCACCCGCGGAGAGCACGTTCACAGATCGCCTCGCTAGAAACACGCTGGCAAATCGTCAATGGTCCTTAGAGCCTGTGTAAGCCTGCACTTACCAACATGACTAAGAACTGCACAACCAGTATGATAATGTTTTTGGCGGGAGAGAAATCATCGAAGCATAAATAGCACCGAGAGTTTTCGCCAGCTGAAACAATAATAATGAAATAATAATATCAGCCTATTACTGTCCCACTGCAGGGCAAGGGCCACTTCTCATACAGAGAAGGCACGAGCATTGATCACCACGCGCGCTCAAGATCGGTTGGCGATTTCAGACTTCACCTTCTTCTCCTCCTTTCTTCATATAAGTTTACTAGCTTTTGCCCGCGGCTTCGCCCGCGTGGATGTCGGAAAATATCCAACAGGAACGTGCTATCGGGATTCAGAGTATCCAATTTCCTATAGCAAATAACGTGATAATAATTTAAAAAAATCTATTGTGACGTTTCCATTATTTGACTTATAGACTATTTATACCAATTTTCAAGTTAATCAAGCCACACAGTAAAATTCTCCACTTTAAAATGAATACCCCGTTTTACCCAGTTAGGGGTATATTTAAAAAAAATCGTGATATAATTTTTTATAAATTTTCAGTTTTAATTATAAATATTGAATTTCGAGTTAATCAAACAGCTCGTTAAAATTCTTCCATACAAACTTTGACACCCCCAATCCTCCCTTTAGGGGGTAGTTTAGAAAAAAAAACTTAATTGACTAATTTTATTATACATTATGAGTTGTTTACTCTATTCTGTAGTATATTTTAATTTTTAAAATTCTAATTTGGACTGTTCATTATTTGAATAATGGATAAATTATATAGTAATAAATATAGTAATAAAATTATAAAGTAATTTTATAGTATCAAAATATACCACCGTAGGCGCGGGCTTGCGGACGGTGAGCAATGGGTAGCTCGCCGTCCGATAAGGACCAAGCCCGGGTCGACGGCGCGTTGTGTTCCACGCGCGCCTCAAAGAGATGTCAGCAGAATTGACGGGGTCCACTAGGGCCAATGCCTGCCGGGGGTTCGAAGAAAACCGATCGGGAAATCGGGCCCCCGGCAACAGGGCAACCGAAGGAACACGGGTGGGTTTTAGTCAGTAAGAGTCTGACACGCCCTCCCGCTCCGCCCAGAGCGGGAGAAGTTATTTGATAATTTCCCACCCAAAAAAAAAAAAAAAAAAAAAAAAAAAAAGGGGGTAGTTTAGAAAAAAAAACTTAATTGACTAATTTTATTATACATTATGAGTTGTTTACTCTATTCTGTAGTATATTTTAATTTTTTAAATTCTAATTTGGACTATTCATTATTTGAATGATGGATAAATTTATAATTATTTGATTAAATGTAATAACCTACCTACTTATATTTGTACGCCGTTAAGGCAAAACATGACTGTAGTAAAATTTAATTGTAACATCTTGCATGCCATGTGTGTATATACTCATGTTTTGGACAAATAAATGATCTTTATCTTTATCTTTAAAAATGGGAAACTTTAAAATTTACATAGATAAGTATTCGTGCCAAGTTTCAAGTTTATTAACCCAAGGAATAAGATTTTTCATACAAACAAAATCCCCCTTTTCACCCCTTAAAGGTCGAATTTCCAAAAATCCGTTCTTATTATTATTAATTCATTTATTTCAGACAAAGTTCATAAAAAACATTACATACATTAAATTAAAAACATAAAATTGATATAAAAATCACACACAATAAATAATCCTCAAACATTCAATTATAATAAAATTAAAATAAATACACATGTCATTTTCAAATAAATTTAAAATACATACAAATGTCAACTGAAACTTAATAATATATAATTGAAATAAAATTGAAATTGAAATAAAATTGAAATTGAAATAAAATTGAAATTGAAATAAAACTGAAATTGAAATAAAATTGAAATTAAAATGAAATTGAAATAAATACAAACAAATATCATTCAAAACGAAAACAACATAAATTACATAATACGAGGGGACGCGCTACTATGAAGCTGCATCCACCTCTGTAACAGGGGGAGATCCCACCGCTCGGATAATACCTTCAAGATGCTGTTCGAGCTGTTTCGTAGTCGACTTAGTAGCGAAGCGCTCCGTTTCCTTATGATCGCGAAAAAATCATCTGTCCGCGCCTCAGCAAACATAGTCGAGGCACTACAACACCGCGGAAACCCTAACAACATCCTGAAAGCATTGTTACACTGTACGCGCAGTGCGCTGTACGCCCGCTGCGTAAAGTTGGTCCACAGGCTGCACGTGTAAAACGACTGACAATATGCTTTAAATAAAGTCACCTTTACTGGTCTAGTACATCGTGCGAACCTGCGAGCCAACATATTACACCGGACAGACAGCGCCCTGCGCTCCCTCTCAATGTCCTGATTGTCACACAGGTCATCGGAGACCCAGTGGCCCAAATACTTGAATTGCTTCACCCTGTTTAAAGGAATGCCGCAAACAGTGACAGGAGGTACAGATGAGTAGCATTTGGTACCGGCTTTAAAAATCATAAATTCACTCTTCTTAGCATTGTACTTGAGCCCATGGGCCTCCGCATATGACTCACATAAGCTCAAAAGTTTACGTAATGCACCGATCGATGGGCTCAGCAACACCATATCATCCGCGTAGCTGATGTTGTTTATACATACCCCATCTATAGAACACCCAATATTAGTGCTGCTGAGCTCACCGATCAGCCGGTTCATATACAAGTTAAAGAGGCGAGGCGAGGATAAACCCCCTTGCCTGACTCCGCAATCCAACCTGTACATGTCCGACCGCGCACCCGCCCATCTGACACTATTCAGCTGTTTATTGTACCAGTACCTGAATAAAGATACAATCTCATGTGGCAGATCCGTTTCACATTGCAGCTTCTGCCACAGCTTGTCATAACACACCAGATCAAAAGCTTTTGACAGGTCTAAATAGCATGCATATACTGGTGTGGTTCTGTCTGTGTAGTACTGAACAGTTTGCTTGAGACAGAGAATAGCACTCTCAGTTGACAAACCGGGTGTAAAACCAAACTGAGCGTCATGCAATTGGAGGTGCTTCTCCAACTGTTGGTCAAGCAAACTGTCCAGCACCTTAGCTATGACAGTCGCAAGCGAGATCGGTCTATAATTCGCAAGATCTGAGGAGTCACCTGTCTTATCCTTAACGATTGGCACTACAACCGTGTGCATTAAGTCATCGGGCAAATAACTATGACTAACACATAAGTTAAAAAATAATGCTAGGACTCTTGGCAGGTGTACGCCAGCGTTCTTCAAATGCTCGATGCTAAGACTGTCGTGACCCGGGGACTTGCCTCTCACCATCTTCTTTATAACGCTAGCCACATCCTTGGCGAAGAATCTGACGTTAATATCCCCAGGGCGATCCTCAGCAGCGAGCATCCGAGACGCAGACCCGAGCGGTGACATCACATTAAAATGACGCTGAAAGGCGCATGCTATGTCCGGCGGCTCATGCGCGCCACCTACACTCACCGGAGAGCCCGACCTTGGATTCAGTTTATGTGTGTTTTTCCAAAAGTCACCAAAATTTTTATTCGCATGATGTTCCGCAATAATATCCATCTTTATCTGAGTTTCATTGTCTTGACAGTACTTTAATTTAGCTTTAAATATTTTCCTAGACTCACACATTTGAAAGTAAACATGACCAGATCTAGGTCGTCCATAAGACACCCAAGTCTGAAAACATAGTTTCGCCCTCCGGTGAGCATCACTAACATGCTTGTTCCACCCTGTTACATATTTAAAATTGTTCCATTTAGGTACAGTGCAGCTACTCTTAGCTGCTTCGGTCAAAATATTTACAATTTTGTCATACATTGAATTTATTGTCATTTTGTGGCTCTGATCACTACACATTCTATCTGCGCAATAACTACACTCAGATGGAAAGTCAATCTGTTTTAATCTTGAGTTACAATAACTGGTATAATCTTCTGTTTGATTATGGTCTCTAATTCCCCATTTGACATCACTGACAGGGTTAGCATTGGTTGTAATTTTTGGTAAAATAATATTCATATTACATTCAATCAATAACGGATAGTGATCAGACCAGTATGTATCGTACAGTACGCACACGTCCACAACCGTACGCCGCGTCGCACTTGTCACTAAAAAGTGATCAAGCCAACGCCGGCACCCGTGTGCCTCACTCACAAATGTATAAGTATCGCGAGGCAGCCGCTCAATGTCTAGACACGACCACGATTGTTCCGTACAAAAAGTTAACAACTCGTTAGAAAACAGCTCACCTGGGTGCGCGTTGAAGTCCCCGAGAATGAATACCGATTCCACATCATTACTTTCAATTATCGCGTTTAACTCACTGAGGCACTCTGTAAACTCGATTAAATTTTCGTTCGAATCGGTAGGCATGTACACCGATATCACTAGCATCGACCGGTCGTGAAGCACTAACTTAATCGCTGCGAGACGCACACTAGTACACGCGATCACAGACACCGTTGGAAACACCGCTTTTCTCCACAGCAAAGCGACACCCCCGTACGGCCTTCCTCTAAGGACTCCAGCAGATGTATCAACAGCAGACTTCCCAGTAAAGGAAAATGCGTCATCAATGCTACCCAGGAACTGAATATCGTGAGGCAGAAGCCAAGTCTCCTGTAGTGCCACAATGTCCGCCGCACGACAGAGTCCTCTTACACACTCGACTGACCTGGTGACACTTTTGCAATTGAAAGTAATAAGTTTAGTTGTACTATCCATTGACTGACGATATTACTTCATTCATCTCCCGGTAGGTACGTTTGTCCGCGTTTCGCCTAAAGTCAACAAAACGGCGATATATTATACCGTCGGGCCAAACGTCATCTTTCAGAAATATTTCAAGCTTATGTTTAGGAACAAAAACTATGTATCCATCGTAATCTTTATTTAATTTCATATTCATTTTATCCAATTTTATGTCTAGATTAGTTTTCTTCAATAAATAAGTGTGTATGTCATTTGCAGACGTCTCCTTGGACACGTTATAAATATAAATCGGAACTTTAGTATTCGCCGCCTTGAACTTAGTGTCAGAATCAATAATAGCTTTTCCTGTATTTGCAACAAAACGGTTCCGTAGCCTCTTTTTCTGAACCTAAACATCTAACGAGGAATGGACCCTCCATTCCTCGTTAGATATTTGGGGTTTGGACTGCGGTTTCGGCACACTATCCTGAACAACATCAGAGAAACTTTTCCTGTTTTCGATGCACAATTGTGGACTTGGCGGTTGGTCACAGTTTTGCGCGCATTTAGCGGCAGAGGCCGGTAACGTCGGCTGACTCATCACCGCCTTAGACAGAGCGCGAGCAGCTGTTATTTTGTCGCTTGCGGGCGCCGCCGGTACGTTCCCAACTGCGCACGGTGTTTTTATCGCGCTACCCACATCCGACAAAATGTTACGCTGCTTCTTTAAGGGAGTCATTGCAGGCTGTTTTTCTGCAGACTTATACGTGCCACATATTGGGGATAGTCCCATAGGCCCACTTTCGTGCTCAAAACTGGACAGCGCACAGGCGCCCCGTTTCACGTTTATGTTTCGTGAGAAATTATTCACGATTGACGCGTTCTTAAGTGCTTCTACTTCTGCACGTAGCTCCTTTAACTGATTAACTGTGGTGTACTCTTCAGAAATACGGTCTATTTCATTTCGCATTCGCACCAGATCTTTGAGAAGTCGAGTCACATCTACATGGTCGAACAAGACTGGGGGTAGTTTTTGTAAATCCCGAGCGACAAAGATGGGGATTTCTTCGGGATCCGTTTCCTTTAACAGGCAGACGATATCGTCTATGTCACGAAGTGTTTTTCCCTGTCTTTTCCTTAACTTTTTGCGCTTTGTTGTCGAAATAGAATCAAACAACAAGTTTTTGGCATTCAAAATTTCACTTTCCGTAAATGCACTGACACAAATGCGGGCAATACTTTGCTCGTCCATCACATCCAGTTTATTACAAATAAAAGCCAATGTCTCATTTATAACTACATTGCAGCTTCCACACTTTACAATATTAGTAGCCATTGTTTGCACAACGACTTCTCATCCCGAGCAGAAAACGAAACACAACGCGACTAATCGACGGCGCGCGCAACGCAAGACTGACAGTTTCGGGTAGCCTGATGTGCTGGCGTCTGTACGTATTATTGAAGCTAACTCAAAAACTATCGAAGCAAAGTTAATACAATTTATATGGGACTGCCTCGAAAGCATACCCTTTCAAACGAAAAAGCATTTTCAAAATCGGTCCACAATTCACGGAGAAATCGGTGGACATACATAAAAAAAGAAAAAAGAAAAACAAACACACGCGACGAACATATAACCTCCTTTTTGTCGGTTAAAAAAGCAAGCTTACCGCAACACTTGTCCGCATCCAAGCCCGGTTCGGTAAACATGATGATATTCGGACAATCTGACTTGATGTACTTGCACAGCGCGTTGACACGAGCCACGCCGACACACTTCATTAACGCTTCGGTCATCGTGTGAGGGGGCACGAGGTAATTGCAGACCTCTAGGAATTTGGCCGTCGCACCGGTGTTAATTTGTAATGTTTCTCGAGTTAACTTCGTGATAGGCGTGAAGATTGCTGCAAAAATAAACGTTACAGGCTGTTCAATGAACATGGTTTGGATATATTCAAAACCTACCATTACATAAAAGTATTAAAGTAGTAGTAGTGTAGTGGTAGTTTTAGTAGTATTAATTATTGGTTTGTATGAATTGATCGTGTACTTATTTTTTTAATTTATGATAACAATTTTGTACAGATATTTTTCGTTTTTATTTTGGTGTTTATCAGCGGAAACTTGTAGATGGCCTTCAAAGTCATATTTTTTAAGAACACTAATATGTGAAGGGTGGGCGTTTTTGGATTGTCTTATGTAATTTTTGACGTCCGAAAAGTGCTGATTCTCAGCCTAGTTTGAATAAATGACGTTTGAATTTGAATTTGAAGTTAGCTGTAGGGCCTAGTCCGCACTGCGAATTTTATTCGCGCGGTTCATATTCAGCATTGCAACGAGCGCGAATTTTAAATCGCCAGTGCGTGTATGTCGATACATAAGGTACCATGTGTTACAGAATTGCGATTAAAAATATATATATTATATGGGCCTACGTTTCCGAAACATAATATACAAAAATATGAGTGGTAAGAGTATTTAGCCAGCGAGTTCTTCCGTGAAAGTTTCAAAGTTTCCCATATAAAATTTCTTGAACACGTTTAATTTTTTTAACAGAAACTTAAGAAACAAATTTTCATAGATTATTTTTATTTAATGTCGAATTTTCATATAAACTTTAAGGTACGCGTTTTTAGGCTGCTTCGCCTGACCAAGTTCAGACAACACAAGATACATTTAAAAAAACAGTGATAAAGGTTAAAATTGTAAGGTATTTGTTTCTACTTTGATGATTTAGTAACTAACGACCCGTCCCTGCTTCGCAGAGTTATGACAATTTGACAAAACATCGAGATTCCTATTTTATGTGTAAGTTTAATATTAATGTATTAAACACATAAAATATATAAGATAAGATATAAGTATATTACGGCTATAACCATCTTTTATTTATTTATTTATTTTTTTGTGTGGGAAATTATCAAATAACTTCTCCCGCTCTGGGTGGAGCGGGAGGGCGTGTCAGACTCTTACTGACTAAAACCCACCCGTGTTCCTTCGGTTACCCTGTTGCCGGGGGCCACGATGTCCCTATCGGTTTTCTTCGACCCCCGGCAGGCATTGGCCCTAGCGAGCCCCGTTAGTTCTGCTGACATCTCTTTGAGGCGCGCGTGGAACACAACGCGCCGTCGACCCGGGCTTGGTCCTTATCGGACGGCGAGCTATCCATTGCTCACCGTCTGCAAGCCCGCGCCTACGGTGGCCGGAAATCGGCTCGCGATTCCCGCCCCGGGCGTCTCCTCCTGCGGCGGTTAGGGGCGCGAAGGCGCGAGGGCGCGAAGTTTGCCTCTCCGTCACGTTCGCGAGCATTACCGCTTCGCAGAAGGAGGTGACGGCCTGCCATTTCCTCTCGCTCCGTACCATGGCCTGAACCAGGGTCGGACGCGAGAGATCACCGCCGCCGATCGCCTCTACGAGGACACGGCGTTGCTCTGCCCAAGCCGGGCAGACCTCCACCGTATGCTCCACCGTGTCCTCAGGCCGATCCACACAATGGTGACACCCGGGTGTTTCCTCCCGCCTTATCCTGAACAGGAACCTCCCGAAGCAGCCGTGTCCGGTAAGGACCTGCGTCAGGCGGAAGGTGAGGACGCCGTGGCGTCTCTCAAGCCACTCCTCAAAGAGGGGTCTTATCGCCGCAATTGTGGCGTGCCCAACCACGGCTATAACCATCTTGCTGCGACATATAAATAATTTTCCCACAAATTACTGACCAAATATGAAGACGCAGCTAAAGACGATCAGGCCGGTGCCTGTCTCCCCGAAGTTGAAGCTGATGAGGTAAGTGAACACGGAGAACGACAGGCAGCCCAGCATCAGGATCAGCACCAGCGTGGCTGCAGATAGAAACATTAAATTAAATTCAAATAGCTTATTTGCACTTTCAAGTAAAAAAAATATACAGAGTTTATATTACTTAGCAAAACTGCGCAAACGTTATCCTTTCAACTGTCATTAACGAGACACAATAGAATTTTAATTGTTATCCACCTCAATGAGGCATCGCAACAGATAATGAGTTATGGGTATCATGTCTAAACACGATCAAATTAAAATAATTTGATGATTTTTGCTTGTAGTGTTGTTACTTGAACTATGTTAAATTTGTTTTTTTTTTTGTTTTGTCGTGTTTAGGTATCGATATCCATTACGTCTGTGAAGTCAATCTGCCTAGCCTTTTCCCAACTATGTTGAGGTCGGCTTCCAGTCTAACCGGATGCAGCTGAATACCAGTATTTTACATAAAGCGACTGCCAATCTGACCTCTACAAGCCGTAACTAGGTAATAGACACCTTGGTAAGACTGGTTTACAGACTTTCGGGGTTCTGACGATCCGTAACGACTGTCAAAGATCCACGAATAACAGCCCGGACCAACGGCTTATGCTTTCCAAGACACGGAGGAGTCTCGGTATGTAGAAATGGTCACCCATTCACGAACTGACCCCGGCAAGCGTAGCTTAACCTGATGGATCGACCCGTGCGGCTGGTAGTACTTAGCCACGAACTCCTGTGAAGTATACAAAAAAAAAATGCGTCTGGGAAGGGATACAAAAAAAAAATCATTTATTGTGGATCATAGGTTTATAAGATGTTGTGTTAGTTACAGATATGTCCCGCCATTGAGACATACAAAATTCATATTATCTGTTCGAAAAATAGTTATATAAAATTCAAATTCAAAATAATTTATTTCAGGAATACACCCATATGAAATTCACGACAGATTACAAATTCAATTAATTAATACAATTTATACATTATAATAAAACAATAAAAAAATACAAAAAATTAATAGTAAAGTATTATTTTAGCTGGAATATTAATTGCCATATACGAAGAAATAATTAACCTCGTATATGGCCCTCAATATTCCATTGTCAGATTTATGTATTCGGTTCATAAAGGAGGCCTGCGACTTTCTCAAGACTGCATAAAAGTCATCTACCCTGTTTTCGGCAAACATGCCGGACGCACTACACCGCCAAGGCAGACCCAGTATGCATCAGAATGCGTTGTTATATTGAACACGCAACGTGTTGTAAGCACGCTGCGTATATTTGTACCATAGGGCAAATTGTCATGCAATACATTAAGGTTAAGTTAGTATAATATTTATGTCAAATTACAACTAGTCATGTTAGAATAGTAGTTTATGAAACTGTTGCATAATGAGGGGTATTAAAACATGAGTATGCGAGGTTTTTTATAGTATCACACGAATGTTTTAATACCTAGTTATGTGCAGTTTCATACACTTCTTTATCTACTCTCAAACATTGGGATTGAAACAAATACTAAATAAAAGATCAAAGTTAAAGATCAAGAATAAATTTAAAAATCCCACAAAATTCAGTACATCAAAACAAATGAATATCGTCTGCACCAGCACATCACCGCACATGCGCTACAGCGGGTGCTGCTGTCCCCCGTCAAAAGTTGATGGAAACTCTTTGGTGATATTAACTTCTTGGATTAGCGCTGTATCGTAATAGAAAAAAAATTGTTTTATAGTATTATTTTGTTAGAGAAAAAGTGTTATAATATGATTCTATTTTTAAAATTCGGTATTGTGTTTATAAAGTATGTCAATATGAACTCCTTTTGAAGTTTATAATTCGAATATTACGCTATGAGAGTAGATAAAAGAGTTTACAAAATAATTGCTCAGTGCGTACTTCACAGTTTATGAGTACCTATCTAGTTTTTAACTTCATGATTATGTTCCCATTGGCTTGTTGTAATAAACCGGCTGATTTAATGTATTGTCATTTAGAAATTCACTTATAGAGTAATAACATTTACTTATCAATAATTCGTGTAGTTTTTTCTTTAAGATATTTATATTACTCATAGTTTAGAAAAAAGGCGGAAGATTATTAAATATACGTGGGCCCATACAAAAGATGCTTTAGTGCAAAAGCTTTGTTTTACTGGCTACGGTGCGCAGCTTGTCTTTGTGTCTGGCCCGAGTGCAAAATTCAAATAATTTTATTTATTTATTTAAACTTTTTACACACAAAAAGGTACAAAGGCGGACTTAATGCCTTAGGCATTCTCTACCAGTCAACCAAGGGTGGTGAAGAGATTGGATGGCAGGTGCTCTGTTTGAGAGGAACAAAGAAAAAAATTATTTAAAATATATCATTAGAAATAAAATAACAGTACATAAATAGGTTATAACTTATAATACACATACATATTTTATATAATATACATATATTTATTATAAATATACATATATACAAATTCAAGGGAGAGTGGTATTGAGATGATTCTACTCTATTTATTTTGAAAAAAAAAAACTCTGCAATTTCCGCTTAAGTTTGGATTTGATTTTATGAACATTACAGTTTCATATATGTATACCCTAGGAAGAGTTAATATTTTTAAATTTGAAAAATGTGGTCTCCATGAATCTGCTTGGTGTATATTGCACATCGATCTAATGCAACGTTTTTGAGCTATAAAAGCACGCTCTTTTTCTACTGAGTTGCCCCAGAAAATGCTACTGTAGCGTATCATTGAAGCAACATATCCAGGATAGGCAGTTAGTAATGCAGACTGATTGACAGTGTTTTTTAATCTGTAAAGAGCATATGAGCTCTCACTAAGTTTTTTGCAAACTTGCTCCAATTTACTTTGCTATCAATATAAAGACCCACAAATGTGGTTAGATCGATTTCTTTTATGGTGGTTTGAGAGTAGCGTATATTTAAATTGGTATCACTCGCTTTTACTCGCTGTTTAAAATTCATGATTTTTGTTTTTTCTAAGTTTATTTTCAGGGGGCCTACCACCAGCTCTTATAGCAGTATTATTATAATCTTACTTTGACTTATTGTAATGTTGAAACAATCTTATTTTCTTAGTGATTTTGGTGACGTCACCTCTAAAAGTTCATTCAATTCGTACCACGGCGTGACTTTTGACAACTAGCAATATTGTTTTAATGTCAAATTTAGCAATCTTAAAAAAGTTCCTCGGACTCGACGGAAATATTACCTACTAGCTGCGCCCCGCGGTTTCACCCGCATAAGTCTCGATACAGTGGGAAAAAAAAAGGATCCTATGTTCTTTTCCAGGGCATTATCTATATATGTGCCAAATTTCATCCAAATTCGTTCAGCCGTTTTAGCGTGAAGGCGTAACAAACAAACTTACTTTCGCATTTATAATATTAAGGATTGTTTTGCAAATTTATATAAAGAAAAAACATTTTCGTGTCATGCAAAGTTAGTAAAATGTATTTATTTACGTAAACTTGCCGAATGAATTGTGTAAGTATCTAGAGATTTTAGTACATGTGTAATTAATTTCTTGTTTGATTGTAGATGGCGAATGCATACGAATCATTTGAGTTTTAGGAAGCTGTTATCGCAGAAAAATAAAAATTCCCAGAGTACCTCTAGCTGCCACCCGGAAACCCGACTGCAAAATTAATAACAAAACACTAATCACCGAGTCTGACCACAATATATTGTTTCGAACTATCTTCGTCAAAACATTACACATTTCTTTGTTTTAAAACTTTTCATTGAGTAACCTTAACAACATATAAAATATATTTCTGTCAAAATGACGAAGTGTTTTTTTTTTTGAAGACTGTTTTATTTTATAATGTACACTTATAAACAACACAGCTTTGCAGCAGCAGGTCACTTATCACAGTGTAAGTCACGCTTACGAACGTGGCCTTTCCTTCTTTTCTTTGTATAAGGCTAGGAGGGAGACGTTGGCCACCTTCACGACCTTATACCTGACTCCGGGAATGTAACCAACGGCGTGACCCTTACGACCGAAGCCTGCTACTAGTACTTCGTCGTTCTCCTCAATGTGGTTGAGACAACCATCCCGGGGCACGAACGCTGTTACTTTCTTGCCGTTTTTAATCAGCTGTACTCTCACACACTTGCGAATGGCAGAGTTAGGCTGCTTGGCTTCAACGCCAACTTTCTCCAGGACGATGCCCTTAGCGTGAGATGCACCACCGAAGGGATTGGCCTTCCACCTCGTCCCCATGTGGGCTTTCTTGTAATCTTTGTCAGCCCATCGCTGCTCTCTGCGGTGGTTCACGTGCTTTCGCGCCGTGCGAATACCACGGGGCTTACCCATTTGATGACGATTTGATGACTGATAATATAAATTTTTAATGATGATTTTTAATGATAATTTTTAATGATAATTTTTGAATATTTTTAATGTTTTACTTCTTATTTATTCTTTTTTGTATATGGGTATTTTGCCTGAATTAAAACACCATTTATTTTTTATTTTTTTATTAAAGATATTTGCCATAATATTAGGATCAGTAAGTACCTCGTCATTAATTATTATTTTCTCAATGCCCTTAATAGGATAGTTATATTTAGCGTCATTAATGACTTTCCACGTTGCTTTGGATTTATTAACAGCTGTATTAATAAAATAATTTTTCTGGGACATTTTTGTTAGCGAAATAATTGTTTTATATTTTTTAGAGTAAGCTTTAAACTTCATTTTATTTTATAAAACGGACTTTTAAACTGATATTTCAACTACATTGCGGTGAATGATCCAAAAAAAAAATAATCATCAAATTAACTTATTTTTTGCGTTATCATCCTTTAATAACATCACTTACTTAAATATAAAATAATTATCAAGTTTTTCGGCAATTTGCGGAAAGTAAAAATGAATTACAAAGATAAGGAGAAATATAATATGAAACAATCACTTGTAGACGACAACACGGTTGACTAGTTTACGAATACTTAAAAAAAATACATTATTATACGTACAACTATGAAAAGAAACTATGTAACTAACACTATTATCAACCAAAATATCTGCCGGCGCCCACGATAAAATTTTGGCAACGATCACCGGCGAACAATATTAATCGGCGCCTAAGTGCCGGTAGCAGAAGCACTCTTTAAATTTTAAGGAGCTCAGTGGGGATTTCTGGACGTTGGTTTTTACAGATTCCAGTTTTCCCCTTCACTTTCAGGTGGGATCTATGGAATAAGTATATTTTTGAATTCAGTTTTCCCCCTAACGGGGATTATCAGGGGGAATTCCAGACTTTTTTATAGATTCCACTTTTCCCTTTCTTTCACTTTTCACTTTTTTCTTTTGACTTTCAGGGTGGATTTGTGGAATGTGTCGATTCCCTCAGGGGGAAATAGTGGAATAACTCAAAATGAAAAGGGGACTATCTGTTTTTTTACATTAGGGTCCAGTTTTCCCCCTTGAGGGGGATTCTCTCAGGGGAATAGTAGAATAACACGAATAAGTGCCCTAACTGCCAGTATTATTGTAGTACACTGCACGGTGGTAAGCGCACTAAGGGAGTGAGGCGGACCGGGTCCACTCTGACGACCTAATTAGGGACCCTTACAAAGTCAAAGTCAAATCATTTATTTCAAATAGGCCCATGTATGGCACTTTTACTGCTTTACTCTTATTGCACCTCTCTTACGAGGGGTGTTCAATAAATAGTGAGAATGAGTAAGACGCAATTATCTTTTATTATATGTTATTTTATTTTTCGACGTAGTCACCTTTCAGGTTTATACTCTTTGTATATCTTTTCTCTAATCCTAAAATTCCCTTTCTAAAAAAATCTTCTTCCTGATCCCTTAAAAAAATCATTTACGGCGGTGACTACTCCGTCATCATCTTCGAATTTCTGGCCCCTGAGATGTTCCTTTAAGCGCGGAAATAGGTAGAAATCACTAGGAGCAAGGTCCGGTGAATATGGAGGATGTTCTATCAATTCGAAGCCAGCTTCTTGAATGGCAGCCATCGCAACTCTGGACTTGTGCGCAGGGGCGTTATCTTGGTGAAACAAAACAACTTTAGCGAGTTTGCCACGCCGTTTCTTGCGTATTTCCTCACGCAACTTTGTTACTTGTCCTGCGTACATAGTCCCCGTAATAGTGGCTCCATGATTAAGGTATTCGATCATTACCACCCCTTGGCTGTCCCAGAAAAGAGAGCCCATGATCTTCCCGGCGGATGGAATCGCCTTAAATTTATTTGGAGTTGGAGACGACGGTCGCTTCCAAGTCATGGACTGTTGTTTCGTTTCCGGGTCATAATGGTGAAGCCATGTTTCGTCCATAGTTATGAATCGAGCCAAAAATCGGTCAGGAGCTTGTTGTAACAAATCCAAACAGCTTTGTGAAATTCTCAGTCGAGTTTGTTTCTGCGCATCAGAAAGCATTCTGGGCACTCAGCGCGCTGACACTTTTTTCATACCCAAATGGTCGTTTATAATATTATGGACACTTCCTATCGAAATCTTTACTTCTTTAGCTATAAAACGAACAGTAACACGACGATCCGCTAAGACAATATTTTCAACTTTTTTAATAATTTGTTCAGTCACTGCCGATATGGGGCGTCCCGTTCGTGGGTCGTCGTTAGTAGAAGTTCTTCCTCGCTTGAACTCAGCACACCAACGCGCAACCATAGAATATGGAGGAGCATGAACCCCTAATGTTGCTCTCAAGTCTTGATTTACCTGCTCCGTAGTAAAATGTTTCAAGCAGAGATATTTTATTACCGCGCGAACTTCAATTTTATCCATTTTTAAGAACACGTTCCAAAACGACGCAAACAATAGACTTCTACTATTAAAAAAACAAAAGAGAATTAATTGCTTTTTTTATTATCATCTTAACTAATGTCTGGGCTATGCCTGCCAGTATTATTTTTTTCTTTCCAAGGAGAATGTATCGCATTCTCACTATTTATTGAACACCGTAGTATTAAGGGTTTAGGGACCCTGATTCAGCGCAGTGTAATACCTGCATTATCTCGAAGAAGGTTGTTAAAATAATGTTCGAATTTCAAAGCATGTTTGAGAAAAGATTTTTTTTTGTATTCTGTGACATATGAACCAAATTTTCTTTCTTTCTCTCACCTAACATATCCGTTTGGTTGGTGGTCTCATCTTTTTCAAACAAGAGCACCACCAGCACGGTGGGTATCACGAGCGCCAGCGCGGCCAGTGCAGCGTGGAAGCTGACCGTGACCAGCCAGTGCAGCTCGGGCGGGCAGCCGGCCATTATGTGGATGTGCCGCGAGCCTGTTTGCCGCTCCTTGCACGGGAGTGAGACGTTGTTGATTTGTGTTGATAGGATTACTACGGACAAAAAAAAGTGTGATGACATTCCGGGGTATTTCTCATATAAAAATCTATCGCTACTCTGTTGTGTGTGTGTGCTTTGTTGGTCTGGTAGTCACAAGCGCTACTTGATCGGGCAAACTGTTATTGGATTATTTCCATCGGGAATTTCTCAGTAACAGCCCGGAGTCTGGATTTGTGCCCGGTTGATGGTAATAGGCTCGCCCTGCAAGCATGACAAAATTCTGGGGTTCTTCTCGTATAAAAATCTGTTCCGATTTCACGAACATAAGTTTCAAAAGTTATATCTCCAATTTAAACAACCCCACAAACCCTGTACCGTTGCATGCACCCCTATGCGTTTGCGTGTTAGGTACAGTAAGCGTTCAAAAGTGCATAGGCACGTTAAGAGTCGTATTACTGTGAACACGCGGTATAGCCCGTACATCTGTATGTGTAAGCAACACAATACACACACCACAGAGAACGCAGTTTTGCACTACACAAAACAAAAATATATTTCCGTCACTTTTGTTAAACACGGTAGTTATGCAACCTGAACCGCAACGAGTGATCACCGTGAGAGCATAAAATGCATGATTGCAGTTTAGGGTGGTCCTTCCAGAAGGTTCGATGCGTTTTGTCAACTTAGCATTAGTCTCACCATGTAACCGATAGGTTAAGTTTTATTCATTATATTAGAGCATGCGTTTCTGCTCACACCTATTTCTACTTCTTTTATTTTTTAATTAATATAACGCTCCCAAAAACTTGACTGGCGCAGCCGGTAGGATCGCCGAATAGAGCTGCGCTGTCCTTCGCGTTTTTCCGGAATAAAACTTTTTCGTGTTACGCGTTCGGGTGGCCCTGGATGCAGCTGCGGTGATTCTACGAACCAAACAAATTTGTCATGGTGGAGCTGAAAATGAGAAAGGCGAACTGGTGAGTCCAAAATTTCACCTTCCTTTCCTATTTCCTTTGTTTGTTATTTTGCGATTAGAAGTCTCGCGTTATAACGTTATCTGGTTTAGCATAAAATCTGTAAGGCTAGTTTAGTAATAGAAAAAATTATTTAAAGTGATTTAAAAAATTTTTTTTTTTAATATATTGTAAAAATATTTTATTCAGACAAACGATTTAAAGTTTAATTTAAGATTACTATTACATAATTACATTATTATGTGTTACGAGTGTTTAAAAGGACTTTATACTTTTTATACGTATATTTTTATCTTTTATTGTCATTGTGTGTTAATTAATAGTGTTAAAAATGGAAGATCACGTAAAAATTGTCATGATTCCAAATGAAATGATTAAAATTGTTCCGCTTTTTGACGGCGATAAACGCCATTTAAATCTTTTTATACGTAATTGTGAATATATTATAAATAAATACAGGGGAAGCGGCGAGCAAAACTTGTATGTAATGCATGCTATAACGAGTAGATTAGCGGGGAATGCAGCCGCGCTTATCAGTGAGCGCGAGGATATTGTTACATGGGAAGAGTTCAAGGATTTATTAATACAACATTTCGGAGACCCCAGAAGTGAAGAATGTTTAGCTATTGAATTGGAAACTTTGCGTATAAGAAATGGTGAATCATTTTTGGATTTTTGCAATCGTATTCATTCAGTGCGTAGTATTTTAATATCAAAAGTTAATAGATTATCGGATAGTATGCGTGAGAGTAAAATAACTATTTATAATAATACGTCATTAAACGTGTTCCTTTATAATCTACCGGAAAATATGGTGCGTATTGTGAGATTAAAAGCGCCGTCCACTTTGGAACAGGCTTTATCTTTTGTATTAGAAGAAGTCAATTTCCATGACCAATATAATGCCCGAAATAAAATACTGCTGACGTCCTCCAGTAAGCATGCTATACCAAATAATACACAAACGTTTAAATTCGGCACAAATAATAATAACACGCCTATTAATAATAATAAGCCTATTTTTACGCAACCAAATACACAACCCAAATTTTATTTTGGTAATTCCCAAGGTCAACCATTTGGGACGCGTTCTCCACAACCTGGATTTCAAGGCCAGACATTTGGTTATCGCCCGCAACAATTTGGGATACGTCCGCAGCAATTTGGGATGCGCCTTCAATATTTTGGAATGCGTCCGCAACAATTTGCAAATCAACAACAATTATATAATAGGCCCTTACAGCCATTTGGCAACCAGAACCAATCGTTCAATAGACCTTTACAGTCATTCGGTGGTACTCAGCAACCGAAAATGGAATCTAGTGACGTCACAATGCGTACGGCGCCTCCGGCCAAGGTCTACATAAAAGGATTTAAATTAAACGAGCTTGACCTTGACCATTATGATGATAGTCAGTTTCCCTGCGATTACCAAAGTAACGATGAATATTATCACGAATATTGCCTTCCTACCAAAAATGAAGATGAGCATTATTCGGAAGAAATTAACAAAGAAGTTTCAACAGAAAATAATGAGGATTTTCAATTACTGGCCTCGGAAGACGTACGGAAATAATAAATTTAAATTGCGATGTATGCCTTAAATTGCCATACATATATATACCCGAGATAGATGCCAAATTTATGATAAATACGGGAAGTAGTAAATCATTTATAAACCCGGGAAAGGCCTATTACTACTTTTACGATTACATTTATCACGACCCATTTGAGGTTAGAAGTACTCACGGTACAAGCCAGCACGAACAAGTACTTTCAATTCCAGCTTTTCCGACTTTCAATGTTAATGAAACTCACAAATTTCATATCTATGAAGTCGATCCTAGCTTCGATGGTTTACTGGGTAATGATATTTTAAAAAGCGTAGAGGCAGTGATAGATTTAAAAAATGAGGTCATGAAAACTAAAACTACGGCGATACCGATTATGCGCGATAAGAAAAAACATATATTAGAGTTAGCACTTCGGTCAGAACAAAGAGTTAAAATTCCTGCAAATTATCATTCTGGTAATGCTTTAGTGGATTTTACAGAATTTACTGAAGGAGTGCGTATGCCCAGCGCTTTAGTTAAATGCAAAGACGGTTACTTTACTACCATCATTCAAAATACCCTTAACAAACCAATTAAATTAGCAATTACTAAACCATTTCAAGTAGAACCATATGAAAATCATATAGATGATTGTGATGTTGATAATTTAAAAGACATAGAAATAGAAAAATTATTAACAGATAACTTAGAGAAGCTTCGTCTAAATCACATGTCAGTTGAAGAAAGTAAAGCTAGAAGTGCATTATGTTTGGAATATAAAGATATATTCTATTGTGATGGCATTCCATTAAGTTTCACGAATCAAGTCAAGCATTGTATTAGGACAAAACACGAAGATCCTATTTACGTCAAGCCATACAGACAGCCCCCTAGTCAGTCACAAGAAATAAAAAATCAAATCGAGAAGTTACTTAAAGAAAACGTCATTCAGGAATCACATTCACCTTGGTCAGCCCCAGTTCATCTAGTCCCAAAAAAGAAAGATGCATCAGGAGAAATAAAATATAGAATGGTAATTGATTACAGACGGCTTAACGAAATAACAGTTGATGATCGATACCCACTTCCCAATATCACTGATCTGTTCGATAAATTAGGTAAAAGTACATATTTTACGACATTAGATTTAGCTAGCGGTTATCATCAGATTGAAATTAATGAAAATGACAGAGAAAAGACAGCATTCAGCACCGACAACGGACATTTTGAATTTTTAAGAATGCCGTTTGGTCTTAAAACCGCTCCAGCGACCTTCCAGCGAGCAATGGATAGTGTTCTAAGAGGGTTACATGGAATCCATTGCCTGGTTTATTTGGATGATGACATTATAATCTTCTCTAATTCACTAGCCGAACATATCCAGAAATTAAGAGCAGTTTTTGATCATTTAAAGTCAAATAACCTCAAAATTCAACTCGATAAATCCGAATTTCTCCGCAAGGAAGTTCTATACTTAGGTCATGTTATAACTAAGGATGGCCTTAAGCCTAATGATGATAAAATCAAAGCAGTTCTAAAGTACCCACTGCCAAAGACTGTGACAGAAATTAAAAGCTTTTTGGGCTTGATAGGTTATTACAGGCGATTTATTGAAGATTTTGCCAAGGTAACACAACCACTGACTAATTGCTTAAAGAAAAGGAACAAAATTATTATAAATCAAGCTTACATAGATGCGTTTCAAAAATGTAAAGAGCTTCTTACTAATACTCCTTTATTCCAATATCCTGATCCAGAAAAGCCTTATATCTTAACCACAGATGCTTCGTCAAATGCCTTAGGCGCAGTACTGTCGCAAGGCACCATAGGGTCTGATAAACCAGTTGCTTATGCCAGTAGAACCTTAAGTGATACGGAGACCAGATACAGTACTATAGAACGTGAACTTTTAGCGATTATTTGGGCAGTAAAACATTTCCGGCCATACCTTTACGGTAATAAATTCATCATTTATACTGACCATAGACCTTTAGTCTGGCTGTATTCCCTTAAAGAGCCGAATAGCAAGCTCACCCGTTGGCGACTTCGCCTTCAAGAATACGATTTTGAAATCAAATATAAAAATGGCAAGCAGAATACAAACGCTGATGCTCTGTCTCGAATAAAATTAAATGAAGAACAAAAACAAAACAAAATAAAACTTACTCACGAAATAGAAAACTTAACTGATAACGAAAGTGACGAATCTAGAACAATTTCTATCTCGGATTTGTCTGCTACGGTAACAGCTAGCTCTGAATATGATAGAAATGAACCCATTCCACATATTTTTGTAGAAGATAGAACATTCACAGTACATTCAGTTGAAGATATGGAATCAATTGGTGTTCCAATATTACAAGAAGCGATAGACACTAAACCCAATCAAATATTAGTCTTTACATGGCATAAAAACGATATCTAAGTAAGAGATCTTTCACGTGAAAAACAAAAAATCCTTGAAGTATTTCTACCAGTAAACAATGAAGAATTAATTAAACAGTTTTTAAAAGAATACGTTAAATATAAAATTAAATACTTTATATATTTTGAAAGTATCGAGCATAGGAAACAATTTAGCAAAGTTATTATACAGTTATTTAAAAAGGGAATGGTAGAATTTGTGGAATGTACAGAGCGTGTTGTATTTGTTGAAGATGAAAATGAACTACAACACCATGAAGGAAAAACGTGTCACAGAGGTATAAGGGAGACCATGTCTAGGATAAGAAGAAATTATTTTTGGAATAACATGCAAGAGACGATTTCAGCCGTAATAAATAATTGTGAAGCATGTCGTAAAACCAAGTATGATAGAAAACCCATAAAGCCTTTTCTACAGTTAACTCAAACACAAAATGCACCATTCCAAGAAATTTTCATAGACATTTTTGCTATAGAATCTGTATATTATCTAACATTAGTCGACGCGTTCAGTAAATTAGGACAAGCAATCGAAATATCGAATAGATCTACACCCGAAGTAATACGTGCACTTATTAAATATTTTTCCGTGTATGGAACCCCCAAAAGAATTAGTTGCGATCCGGGCAGTGAATTCAATAATGAATTACTGAAGGAATTAATGATAATGTACAATATACAATTACATATCAGTACACCTAATAACCCTAATTCCACAGGCATAGTAGAGCGTTTTCATTCGACTATCATAGAAATATATCGTTTAGCTAAATACGATCGAAAATGCACTGATGCAGCCTCCGTTATGACCTACTCAATAATGGCTTATAATCATACCATACATACAACCACAGGTTTGACACCATTTGAAGTTGTTTTCGGTCATACTGATTCAAATTCTATATTAAGTGCAAATTTCGAGAAAAACTATACACAACAATTACTAAAGGATCATGCCAAGCGTACTAAACGTCTCTATAGTTACATATCAGATCAGATGATAGAAACAAAGCAAAACATTAGAAATAGAAAGGGCGGTGAGATAAGTAAAAGGTTTGAAATAGGTGACATAATTTATGCAAAAGAGGTTAACACCAGATTAAGTAAAGACAAGCCACTTATAGAAAGGCAACTGTTAGCGGTGATGTAAAACATAATGTAATCCCTGTAAAAATTGGAACTAGAAACACAAAAGTCCCAATTAAAAATATTAAACGTCCTCCGCAGGTGGGGCCTCACGCTATTGGCAGTAGCGCAAATAACATGGGCCCTTCAACTTCAAAAGGTTGAGAAAAACCCTGGCATCCTTCCCGTGAAACAAGGACAGGCGTTTAAACAAATAGATAAGTGGTTAATTATAAAACTTTTAAATCTAGATAGCTTAGGTAATGATCTAGAATTAAGTATAATTAAATATAATGAATTCAGTAAATTAGTAGATGTTAACAAACCTTACAGCCATGAGTTTTTAGGCATTCGTACTCAAACGGATTATCTAAAGGATAGGACTATCGAAAAGTTTCAGCAACTTGTACCGGCTAAAAGATTTAAGCGAGGACTAATTGATCCACTTGGGTCTATGATTAAAATTGTTACAGGTAATCTAGACCATAGTGACGCAATCCGATACGATTCTCTCATTTCTCGGTTAAAAAGCAATCAATTAATAATAGTTAAGAAAATAACTTTGGTCTCCAAAATGTTAAATGGTTTTGTTAACAGTACAAAAATCTTACATAACAATACATTAATTTTAGACGAACGCTTAAAAAGGATTGAGAGATTAGTTAAGAATATAATTACCAAAGAAGAAAATTCTATTTACTCTACTTATATTTTAGGAATGTTTAGTATGTTTTTAACCAATTTTAGAACTATTAATATAATTTTAAGTGAGATTGAAACGGCCTTAGCCTTTAGTAAGGTGTCTGTACTGCATCGAGCAATTGTCAATTCTACCGAATTATTGCATATGTTACAATCTATAGCCAAGACAGAAACCCTGTTATATGCCGTAAATGAAAATAATTTAGTGAAATTTGAAGATTGTATTACTGTTAAAGCTTTTACTAAACAAAACCAGATTACGTTCATCATAGAGATTCCTTTAATTGAAAACAGTACTTATAGTTATTTTAAACTTTACTCCTTACCTATTCATAACACAGATTTAAATGAAACTGTAATAGTAGTTCCTAAATATCCCTACCTTTTGGTGAAAGACTCAGATTACTTACCAGTTGTGAGAGCATGTGAGCAGATTGCAATAGATGACAAATTCTTATGTACCGATGATGATGTGTTGACCCACCTAGAGCCACTATGTGAAGAGCAGTTGATGAAGTTCCATTCTAATGCTAGTGCATGCGAGCAGCATATAGTTGACATTGAAGATTTGAAAGTTCAACGAATTGGGCGCGGAAGTTGGATTCTATATACAAAGAATCATATTAAAGCAAGTAGAAAATGCTATGATGATGCCATGAGCTACGAGTCTCTACAAGGAACATACATAGTTACCCTGGACGATGCTTGTAAGGTTAACATCGGACATATACATCTACAAAATTATCAATTTTCTCTCACACATTTGAATTATCCAATAACTCCAACCATTACCCTACCACAGTTGAAGCCTGAAAAACGTACCAACAGTGAAGTCAGTGCAGTGAATATGAAAGGTATAAATTTAGATGAGTTGAAAGAATTAGCTCAAGTGGTGAAAATGAGCAAAGTGAAATACAGTGAAAATGACAGTGCAGTTAACACGAAAAACGTTAGTTTAGGTACGGTAGTTCTATATGTAATTCTATCTCTAGGACTCATAAGCATTCTTGTTTTTAGATATAAGATCAAATTGTTAAACTGCCGGCGAAATAATCAGAATCTTAACAATTCTGATAATTTCGTTCTTGAGGAGGGAGGAGTTATGCAACCTGAACCGCAACGAGTGATCACCGTGAGAGCATAAAATGCATGATTGCAGTTTAGGGTGGTCCTTCCAGAAGGTTCGATGCGTTTTGTCAACTTAGCATTAGTCTCACCATGTAACCGATAGGTTAAGTTTTATTCATTATATTAGAGCATGCGTTTCTGCTCACACCTATTTCTACTTCTTTTATTTTTTAATTAATATAACGCTCTCAAAAACTTGACTCGGTAGCATACATGCATCATGCGAATGACCTTGGCCAGTTTATGGCATTGCTAAAATTCGAATGTAACTTAACAAGTGCAGATAGCAGAAGGCATTAAGCGTTGGTATGAAAATCAAACTGCCTCAGGTTCTAATCTCGTTAAGCACAGCGCGGTTTTTTGCAAATATTACTATTTTTGTTTTCGATAATAATATTTTTCAAATATTGCTGCTTTTTTATTAATGTTGTTATTGCAATAAATAGTTTAGAATAAAAAATGCGTGATATGTGATAATAAAATTAAAAAAATATATTTATTCGTTATATTTATTTTACATAAGTTAACAAACTGCTACAATTATTTATCATTACTTCAGCTGAATAAGATGTGAAATAGATGTCAAGAAACTTAAAAGCAATTTGTATTATTTTGAAATATTTAAATTATGAAATGTTTTAAATTCTAAATGGATTTTTTTCACCATAAATATTAAGCTTTGATCATGGTCGAAGTAATTAAGTGATAAATAAGAATATTAGACTACTTAAAATGTAAAAAAAAACTACTTACAGAATTGGTGATTTTAAGGTTAAATACATAGTTTGTTTACATTAATTATTGTACATTTTATTTGACTTTAGTAAATATTGGTTGGTATTGAGGTCATGGCTTAAGTATTTTTATTTATTTTTTTAATTTTCTTTACGAAAAGCCGATTGAAACTAAACCTCAAATTATAATCCTAAAATAATAATATTGTAGCGGTTACACCGCCACATACGAACTACGCATCATAGACATGACGTCACACAAATCCTGCATCGCGCAGTTAGAGTTTACCGAGCGATCGACATACATACAAGATTTCAACTTCAAACCGATGGGCAGTTGCCCGCCAGACACAACACCCGTCTGGTCGGAGGATACTCCCTTTTCTATGGTGGATGAGTGAACTTTACACCCTGTTCCTCATGCCCCTAAATTGGTGACCCCGAGTATGAACGTCAGCGCAGCCTTCGAGCAATTACTTCGGCGTGACGTCATCATCATCATCACTCCCGCAAGCTTTCGTGAGGCGACTCACACAGCCGGCCAGCACCCACGGCTTCAACGGGTATCCTGACCACCAGCATGCAGCGAACGCGCATTCCTGGTCATCACCCTCAGCCTCATCACCCCGACTCACTGGGGAATCAACGCAATCAGTCTCATCACCCCGACTCACTGGGGAATCACCGCAATCACCACAGACAGTTCCGACTCACCGCGAACTATGTGGCACCCGGTTCCGACTCACTGGAACCACAGCTGGCACCGTGAAGCATCGCAAGATTCAGCCCACTATCGACCTCCGGTCTCTGGAGGGGAGTGATGTAGCGGTTAGACCGCCACATACGAACTACCCATCATAGACATGACGTCACACAAATCCTGCATCGCGCAGTTAGAGTTTACCGAGCGATCGACATACATACAAGATTTCAACTTCAAACCGATGGGCAGTTGCCCGCCAGACACAACACCCGTCTGGTCGGAGGATCCTCCCTTTTCTATGGTGGATGAGTGAACTTTACACCCTGTTCCTCATACCACTAAAATATTACTAAAAAAACTTTTTACAAAAAAAAAACAACCGACCTCCAAAAAAAAACACTACAAAGTGAAAAATAACTTTAATTTCGGAAGTCGGTGTCTTGGGTTTTGTATTTTCGTTTTTTGCCACCGACTTCCGAAATTAAAGTTATTTTTGACTTTGTAGTGTTTTTTTTTGGAGGTCGGTTGTTTTTTTTGTAAAAAGTTTTTATTTTTCACTTTTTAGTTGTGGTACCTACCCCACACACATTCGAATACCACTACCTGCTACCAGTGACAGAAACTTATCATATCATCTACATATTAAGTGGGAAAAAAATTCGTATTTTGTAGCTAACTCAAAAACTATCCAAGCAAAGTTAATAAAATTTATATGAAACCATTTCGAGAGCACACCCTTTCAAACAAAAAAAGAATTTTCAAAATCGGTCCACAATTGACGGAGAAATCGGTGGAAATACATAAAAAAAAACAAACATACGCGACGAACATATAGAAAGAAGAAAGAAAGAAAAATTGTTTATTCTGCACAAAATAAACGCACATTACACAAAAATAAAAACAATGTTACATAAAATACACATTCACCAAAAGCCAAAAGCCTCGTATTCAATATTCGAAAACGAATAAAAAGTTCGACAAATTTTGTCTATTGTTTATGTCAAGGCCAGATACCAAAAACAATTTAGTTTTGTTTGCATTATTAGCAAATGAAAACAACATACAATCAAAACATAAACAAAAATGCCGATAGCTGAGTGAAATAATAAATTAATAAAATTGTAACAAGCAAACAACATTAACAAGAACAATTAATCTGTGCGTCGCATCTGTGCAAGAATAGGTCATTGCTCAGCGAAATGCCACAACTTCGGACATATAACCTCCTCCTTTTTGGAAGTCGGTTAAATAATTTTTAAACATTTTCGGTCTATCTGCAAGAAACACGACAAACACCATATTGAAACGTGCTTAAAAAATTCGTTACCATAAATTCATGCAATAACGAATCTGTTGTTTATTAAGTTGGTATGGTAAATATTTTAAGATTAAAATATAGCAGTGGCTCACTTGAAGTCTTAATATTATCGTGCGAAACTTAAATGTTCAGGTTTATGCCTTTCTGTCAAAAAACGGTTTTCTAGCTGGTTTTCGGTGATGCAAGGCTTCAGAGTCACGGCGAACGGTTCATAATGAAATATCTCGTTGGTATGGAACCATTTGTTTCTTAATCATTCGACATTTGACGTCGCTGCACCTTGATAATAAGCCTCTTACTCATATCTCTTAACCCTCACAGTATTTCTCTATAATAAAGAATAACATTGTATTTATTACACATAATACCTAATTATTTATCATTCACTAATCGAATTAAACGTCATAATGAATTTAAAACTTTAAAGGCATCTTCTGCTACAACAATACCTGTGTTCTATAAACAATACTTTTGATTAAGATTTGTGTTTAGTAAAATATGAAATATTTAAATGATAACACTCAGACTTAGTCCGATTTCATTAGATATTTGTGTAAATACGCAGCGCAATAATATTTGATCTCCCTTCAATATTTATATTTGACTGCATTTTGAAAATAATAACCACAACACCGCTAATAGTTAAATACTTGTCACCGAGAATAATCACGAACCAACAAAGTTCTATTAAGTGAATACTCGTAACGAACTGCATCTGTTTACCCCACATAAATCGAAATAATTTACTTAGTTTACTGGGGTCTTTTTTTTTTTTTGGGTTGGAAATTATCAAATAACTTCTCTCGCTCTGGGTGGAGCGGGAGGGCGTATCAGACTCTTACTGACTAAAACCCACCCGTGTTCCTTCAGTTGCCATGTTGCCGAGGGGCCACGATTTCCCTTTCGGCCCGTATTCGCAGCCCCGACAGGCATTGGCCCTAGCGGACCCCGTCAATTCTGCTGACATCTCTTTGAGGCGCGTGTGGAACACAACGCGCCGTTGACCCGGGCTTGGTCCTTATCGGATGGCGAGCTACCCATTGCTCACCGTCCGCAAGCTCGCGCTTACAGTGGCCGGAAATCTGCCTGTGATTCCCGACGCCCAGGGCGTCTCCTCCTGCTGCGGTTAGGGGCACGAGGGCGCGAAATTTGCCTCTCCCTCACGCGTTCCACCTCCTCCTTCGCGAGCATTACTGCTTCGCAGAAAGAGGTGACGGCCTCCCATTTCCTCTCGCTCCGTACCATGGCCCGAATCAGGGCCGGACGCGAGAGATCATCGCCGCCAGTTTTCTGTGGTCTTTTTTTTTTTGGGTCGGAAATTATCAAATAACTTCTCCCGCTCTGGGCGGAGCGAAAACCCACCCGTGTTCCTTCGGTTGCCATGTTGCCGGGGGCCACGATTTCTCTTTCGGACTTCTTCGCAACTCCGGCAGGCATCGGCTCTAGCGGACCCCATCAGTTCTGCTGACATCTCTAGGAGGCGCGCGTGGAACACAACGCGCCGTCGACCCGGGCTTGGTCCTTATCGGACGGCGAGCTACCCATTGCTCACCGTCCGCAAGCCCGCGCCTACGGTGGTATATTTTGATACTCGCAAATAAATCAAAACCTACAGGATACTTCCCGTTGACCTAGAATCATGAAATTTGGCACAAAGCCCGTCGTCTCACAGCATAAGTAAAGGAAAATGTGTGAAAATCGTAAATTTTCAGTTTAATCACATATATAAATAAAAAAAACCATTATAAACTTACATTTGCAGTTGGAGAATTGACCGTGATGTTTATCGATATATGGGAGAACATGTTTTTCAACTACAAAGTTATCATATCTCTTCATTGTGCGTGGTCTGACACGCACTTGGCCAGTTTTTTAAACATCATCAAAGTCAAAGTCAAATAATTTATTTCAATTAGGCACAAAGAGGCACTTTTGAACGTCAAAAACAAAAAATAGAATTGATTCTAAATGCCCCTTCCAAAAGGTAGTTTTCGTATGGAGAAGAATGGGCAAGAAACTCCACCGTTACTCTTTTAAAATGTTTTACAATATTTTGTATACATTAATTATATAATTATATGTGAAGACGATGCACCTGGAATAAGATACCACAATAGGTAAAATTAATTAAAAATGAAGCAATGACAGAAAAAATAATTATGTAGTGGATACATGGTGTTCACATATTTACAAGCATTGTAAAAGTAGGTACCTATACGATATTCCTAAAAAAAATTACAAGTCTATTAGCCAGTGTGTGAGTTCAAGTAATCACAGAATGTAAAAAAAAAAAAAAAAAAATTTAATTACACTATTTAATTAGCAACCAGTTTGATTTTGTTTAGACTCAAATTGTCCTATGGAGCTAGACCAGCATGCTTCCAAGCATTGTTATTTAGGATGTAATCCTCTAATTTGTAATATACTTGTTTACAAAGAGTACTTTTAACATGAGTTTTAAATTTTCTTTCAGTTAACTGTAATATATCACAAGGTATTTTGTTGTAACATTTAACACAGTACCCCATAAAAGATGTTTGTACTTTGAACAATCTGAAAAATGGTTGATCTATTTTATCTTTATTTCTAGTATTAAAATTATGTCTATCACTTATTTTCTTAAAAGATGAAGATTTTTCCTTACATGTATATATAAAAGCGAAAGGTCACTCACTCACTCATCACAAAATATCAAAAACCGTTTGACGTATAAAGATGAAATTTGGCAGGAAGGTAGTTTATAGTTAGTAGACGTCCGTTAGGAACGGATTTTTGGAAATTCGACTTTTAAGGGGGGATTTTGTTTGTATGAAAAATCTTATTCCTTGAGTTAAACTTGAAACTTGGCACGAATACTTATCTATATAAAATATAAAGTTTGCCATTTTTAGTTTTTTTAAACTACCCCCTAGAAGAGAATTGGGGGGTGTCAAAGTTTGTATGGCAGAATTTTAATGAGCGGTCTGATTAACTTGAAACTCGGTATTTATAATTAAAACTGAAAAGAAATAAAAAATTATATCAGGTTTTTTTGAAAATGTACCCCTAACGGGGTGAAACGGGGTATTCATTTGTACAGTGGAGGATTTTACTGTCTTGCTTAATTAACTTGAAAATTGGTAAAAATAATCTAAAGTCAAATAATGGAAACGTCGCAATAGATTTTTCAAAAATTATTATCACGCTATTTGCTATGGGGAATGAGCAATATTGCATTATGTTCGTATTCTTCTATAGTTTACTGCAAATTGTAATAAGACTAACCAAAGGGTTAAAATATTGCAGATAGTCACGGATTTAACCTTTAAGAAGATTATCATCACGTTAAAGCTTTATGGGTCTTTTTTTTTTTTTTTTTTTTGGGTGGGAAATTATCAAATAACTTCTCCCGCTCTGGGCGGAGCGGGAGGGCGTGTCAGACTCTTACTGACTAAAACCCACCCGTGTTCCTTCGGTTGCCCTGTTGCCGGGGGCCACGATTTCCCGATCGGTTTTCTTCGAACCCCCGGCAGGCATTGGCCCTAGTGGACCCCGTCAATTCTGCTGACATCTCTTTGAGGCGCGCGTGGAACACAACGCGCCGTCGACCCGGGCTTGGTCCTTATCGGACGGTGAGCTACCCATTGCTCACCGTCCGCAAGCCCGCGCCTACGGTGGCCGGAAATCGGCTCGCGATTCCCGCCCCGGGCGTCTCCTCCTGCGGCGGTTAGGGGCGTGAGGGCGCGAAATTTGCCTCTCCCTCACGCGTTCCGCCTCCTCCTTCACGAGCATTACCGCTTCGCAGAAGGAGGTGACGGCCTGCCATTTCCTCTCGCTCCGTACCATGGCCTGAACCAGGGCCGGACGCGAGAGATCACCGCCGCCGATCGCCTCTACGAGAACACGGCGTTGCTCCGCCCAAGCCGGGCAGACCTCCACCGTATGCTCCACCGTGTCCTCAGGCCGATCCACACAATGGTGACACCCGGGTGTTTCCTCCCGCCTTATCCTGAACAGGAACCTCCCGAAGCAGCCGTGTCCGGTAAGGACCTGCGTCAGGCGGAAGGTGAGAACGCCGTGGCGTCTCTCCAGCCACTCCTCAAAGACGGGTCTTATCGCCGCGATTGTGGCGTGCCCAAAGCTTTATGGGTCTAAGCAGTCAATCATAACATATTTATACAGAGTGGATTTTGAGGTGGGGCAATAAGGCCAGGTACCTTAATCGTTGTCGCTACAAGAAAACAGTCTTAGGAGACTGTCCTTAACTTTTTAAAACATAATGATTTGCAATCACAGATTTTGAAAAAAAAATACATTAGCAAGAAAATGACCAATTTTCACAAAAACTGTTTTGATGCCTGTCGATCCTATTTTTATGACTAGGATAAAAAAAAAATATCGTGCCAACTGAGGTTTGAGTAGAAGAAGAGTCTGTCTGTATGTTACCTTTTCACGCCTAAATCACTAAACGGATTTCGATACAACTTGGCGAGAAGATAAATGGCATCCTAGGGTAGGACATAGGCTACTTTTTGTCTCAAAAACAATCCTAAAGGGGGTGATATTTAGGGGATGAAAATTTTCTCGCCAAACTTCATGCTGCTAGGTCAACGGGAAGTACCATATAGGCTTTGTTTTATTTGCGAGTCTCAACATAATAAATATGCGGTATAATTAAATGGCCGCATTTTTTTATTGCGTTGTCTTGGTAGTTTTATTTTCTTTACAGCTCCAAGGGACCATAGATCTAAGTTTTTGATATCTATTTTAACTTGATGCCTTCACGCGTATCTGAGAAAAAGGGTCTTGACAGACAACGAAGTCATCCTTAAACGGTTTCAATTTTTCATTTTGAGTACGGAACCCTAAAACAGATTTATTATTTGCCTGTTACCTTTCATGCCGTATGCCTTTCATCTAAATACGTTCAGCCGTTACGGATAGGCCATAAACTGGGTTAGGACATAGGATACTCTGAATTCCGGTAGCATGTTCCTGTGGGACATTTTCCGACATCCACGCGGGCGAAGCCGCGGGCAAAGGCTAGTATATAATATTTTCATAGATGAATTGGCAAGGTACCGTCATAATATTGATTTTTTTTAAATAGTTCCTTCGCGACGACATAGATTATAAATGGCTCTGACAGCCCTCTTTTGTAAAATAAAGATGGATTCAATGTCAGCAGCCCGACCCCACAGTAAAATGCCATATGACATAATACTATGAAAGTAGCTAAAATAGACCAAACGCGCGGTTTCTACATCTGTTAACTGTCTTATCTTTCTAACAGCATAAGCGGCCGAGCTTAACCGCCCCGCAAGAGATGTTATATGAGGTCCCCATTTCTCGTCTAGAGTGATTCCTAGGAAAACTGTTTGATTAATAAATTCCAGTTTTTCTCCATTCAATATGATGTCACATTCGCTACTTCTAACATTCGGTAATTTAAATCTAATGCATTTGGTTTTTTTCTCATTTAGTACCAAATTATTTACCGTAAACCAATCTTGGACCTGAAGAATAGAGTTATTCACGTCGTCAAGATTTTGTGACCGTCGGTCTATTTACTACCGGTCTTACTATGTATAATATCACACAATATTTGTATCATATATTTGTCCTTCAAAAACGAGCTGTTCGAGCAATTTACCAGCTAGGTGCCAGAGTTTCACTGAGAGATTTTTTCAAAGATATTGGTAGGTCCCTGTCTTCTTCTAAAATTGTTTGTCCAAATATCATTATCCATAACACGTTTGCTATAAACTTCAGTAACCATAATGTTCAAAAAGTCGAAACTTTGTTCAACATATTCATCTTTACTTCTAAAACTATTCTGTCCTAATATCGAGTACTACAACTCAAGACAATGCTTATGTTCTTTCTCCAGAATTAGTTTACCTACTGACAGTTTATATAACTGTTTATTTTATTTGAATTTATAAGTCAAGTTATTTTTTATGAGTCAATTTATTTTTATTTTATTGTTGACATTATCTACTCATTATAATATTTTTGTTATGAGTTGTATTGCAACTTGTGGTTAGCTAAGCGACCTCGACAATTGATCATATTATTTTTTGCCTGAGCGACCGGCAGCAAGTTCGTCATGCTCCCTTAAATTTATTGCGGTAGCGTCGAGGGTCGGATTGCCTCCTTCCCTCAAATATGGCGAGGGGGGTAATGGCTGATTTTTGCGTTATGCTTGTGAACGGGTGCTGCTTGTGGTCATCTTGCTGATCATGGTTTTGTTATTGTAACTAGTAATTAACTGTTTATTTATTTTACCTCGATAGTCCTAGTTTATCATTTATAACTTCGAATTACAGCTTAAAATAACTTTATGTAAGCGGGCACGCCCTTTATGCCTGGAGGTTTTTATTTAGATATTTAGTTGTTTACGTTTGATGTTTATTTATGCTTGAGTGTAGTTCTCGATGTTTTTGGTTGGTATATTGGCGTGTGCTAGCTGACATATGGCCAATAATTTATCATTTGAATTATGTTTTGTGTTGCGTAATGTATTTAATTATTTTGCATACTATTGTATAGAATCATTTTTTTCTAACTTGAACAGACATCTGTGCTGCTGGGGAGTTTGTTGCGCCACTTCTTCCCAGCTAAAGGCACTAAGAAGTGGGGACTGTCTTATGTCATTTTGACGTTCGAAAAGCGCTGATTCTCAGCCTAGTTTGAATAAATGACTTTAGAATTTTGTTTTATTTTTTGTGTTTTGAATAATTAAGGAAAAAGTTAGTGAAGATGTTTGTTAGATACATAATAAAATAATGGCCTAACAATAGATTTTTTTATCCCGGAAGTTTGATCCCGTGGGATATTTTTTTCGAAATGACGTTGTTTTTCGATATCCACTCAGGCGGAGCTTCTATTTGGCTTCACTATATTCGTCATGCTGAACAGTCTTTCCAAATCAGCGTTCGAATCCGCAGTGGTTTCGGCGTTTGAAAGAAATAAATCACAAAATTCCTGACACAAGTGTTAGACAAACAATAAAAGAATAAATATGCCATTATCGCGTTATTTTAATATTTTCTCGAGTCAAAGTTTTAGTAATTGATTGTATTGTTTTCTACAAACTGAATTAAACTATCCACTAGACAAAACCACCAGCCACTAAAAGCAAAATTCCTTCGCCAGTAAGGACTAGGGGTGTCCTTGGACACCCAAGGAAGCGAAACGCCGGGGCTTAACTCCGCTGCCATGAGAAATCACGGTACAGCGGACAGAGCTCCGGCGGGATCTCATGGCGTCATGGAGAGTGCGATTGTCGCAACCCAGCGCTGGGCACGCCACAATTGCGGCGATAAGTCCATTCTTGAGAGGAGTGGCTACAGAGGCGCCACGGCGTCCTCACCTTCCGCCTGATGCAGGTCCTCACCGGACACGGCTGTTTCGGGAGGTTCCTGTTCAGGATAAGGCGGAAGGAAACGCCCGGGTGTCACCATTGTGTGGATCGCCCGGAGGACACAGTGGAGGTCTGCCCGGCTTGGGAGGAGCATCACCGTGCCTTCGTGCAGGCGATCGGCGGAGGTGATTTCGCATCCGGCTCTGGTTCAGGCCATGGTACAGAGCGAGAGGAAATGGGAGGCCGTCACCTCCTTCTGCGAAGTAGTAATGCTCGTGAAGGAGGAGGCAGAACGCGTGACGGAGAGGCAAATATCGCGCCCTCACGCCCCTAATCGCCGCAGGAGGAAATACCCTAGGCGTCGGGAATCGCAGGCCGATTTCCGGCTACCGTAGGCCGTAGACTCGGGCTTGCGGACGGTGAGCAATGGGTAGTTCGCCATCCGATAAGGACCAGGCCCGGGTCGACGTCGCGTTGTGTTCCACGCGCACCTCATAGAGATGTCAGCAAAACTGACGGGGTCCGCTAGGAACGATGCCTGCCGGGGTTACGAAGAAGTCCGAAAGGGAGATCGTGGCCCCCGGCAACATGGCAACTGAAAGAACACGGGTGGGTTTTAGTCAGTAACAGTCTGTCACGCCCTCCCGCCCCGCCCAGAGCGGGAGAAGTTATTTGATAAATTCCCAAGAAAAAAAAAATATTAGGGGTGTCCAAACCCCCAGGTTTAGTAGAAATCCCACTTAAGTTGACAACACTGCTTTTCTACGATTTTGTCACTGGCCACAGATAACAAAAACGTGAAAAGAAAAACGTTTTGTTTCGTACTTCAATTATGGTAGTTTTTGGTAGAAAGTGTTTAATAGTAGATTGTTATACGAGGGGCTAAAATAATCCATTGTAACGAGGTAGTTTTACTCCCGAGCTTTAGCGAGGGAGTAAATAGAAACCAAGTTATAGTGGGTTTTAGCGCCGTGTGTTACACTCTACTTTTCACTTCGATTGCGAGAAAATAAAATAATCCAATACAATATTAAATGGGTAGTTTATTATAATTGAATGTACAATTTGTACAATTCTGGATATATTTAACGAAATGTTTTTTTCCGGCAACTTAATTTCAGTCCTCTATGAAGATGTTCTCACTAGATGATGACATTTTCACTGTTGTAAATTATATTACGGTCCCCAATTCAATTCGTAATTAGGGAAAAATTCTAAAGATTTCGCGCCAATGCCTTTTTTATTTCTTCTGTAGCCGCATTCTACCGAAGAGATAGCCGCATTATGTTCCATTTCAAAAATAAATGTTCTTCTTTTTTTTTTGTGAACCAGTAATAAGTCGAGTCCATAATCATGATTATTCTACATAAGAATAAAGACTTTTTCGTTTTTCAATGCTCGTTGGAACAGACAAAAATTAAAAAGAAATTACTTTTTCCCCTAGAGCAAGAAATGCTATTTTTTCCCCGCTCTGGTACTCTACAATGACGGCCTTTTTGAGCAAGAGGAGTGAAAAAATCGTTTTTTTTAATTTTCGTCAATCATTGTACATATTGATTTATAAACACTAGTAGAGCATCAGTTGTAATTAAAACAAAATTAAATTATAGCACAATCATTTGGAATTTAACCATGCCTTTTGTTTTAACTAAACATATCAATTTATAGATTATAGCCAATTGCTTTGAACAACCCTAGCCAATTCCAGTCGATTGGTAAAAAAATTATATCGCAATTCCAATTATGGCATGCGATAATGATTGGACTTGTTTTCGTTTCAGAATTGCAATCAAAAATAAAATATGTCACGCAATTAGGCTGCGAGCTGCGGTGCAGCATAATATGTTGAAATAAATACAAAATTAAATAAATACAATACTTAGTCCTAAATGTTTTTATAAACGTAGTATATGTAAAATGGCAACGGCATGGCAAATCTGACAGGAACACAAAAAAAATCTTTTAGTTTGGTCAAAAAACCACAGATAAATACTCAAATTTCAAGAAGTTCGCAACAAAATTTTTACAGAAAAGAGTTTTTACTTTTGTTTCCAACAAACAAAAAGCCTCTGTGACGCTCGCCTGAATGTCAGTTAGGCCACCTGTTTGGTATAAATAAGTTTGATCGTGTAATCGTACGAACTTATGAGTTCGCGCGAATTAGTAGTCAAACATTTTTTTCATGCGAATGTCGATTAGGTCAACAGTTTGACTCCGGTACGTTTGATCGCTAGTTCGTACGAACAACGATCACGCGAATTTGCGATGGACCCGTAGTCGCTTTCTGTTAGAACGCAGGGTAAGTATGAACCTACTCGTTCACTGCTACAAGGATCTTTTGACGTTCGAATGACGTTGACAAGGGGGCGCTGTTGGTAAACATTTGGTACAATTGTTTTGTGAAATGTCACTTGAAATGTATAAAAAAGATGGCGGTGTTAGTTCTGAATTCTGATTTAGGCCACGCCAAAGTAACTTTGTAGTGCTATAAAACTAGTGGAACACACAAGTCGACGGTGGAAATTTAAAATGTCGTAAGGTACAGGGAATACAATGGTGCCGATTCCCTTGTTCACAAACTAAACTAAATTTAAGTTCAGTGCATCTTTTTCTTTCTATTTCATTAAGAAAAGGACAGAAGATAAATTTTAGTTTAGTCCTGTCAAATTAATCAGCGCTTGACGTAAATTGACGTAATTTTAGTTGGCAAGTTTTTAATCACGTCTAAACTTGTATGGAGACTGACAGGCGCTGATTAATTTGATAGGACTAAACTAAAATTTATCTTCTGTCCTTTTCTTAATGAAATAGAAAGAAAAAGATGCACTGAACTTAAATTTAGTTTAGTTTGTGAACAAGGGAATCGGCACCAATGTCCCTTACGACATTTGAAATTTCCACCATCGAAGTGTTTTGTGTGGTGTTCTATTCTAACACTGGTGATTAAGCTGTTCTAACACTGGTGATTAATTACTAAAATAATTATTTGTATTTTCTGGGAAATAAATGCTAAGCATAACTTACTGAATGAAATAAAGACGCACCACGCGGTGGCATGGAGCACGTTCTTGGGCAGAATTTCTGAGGTGGGTTTTGAGAGCCGCAGCTCGCGATTGACGGGGTCGTCAATAGTGGTGATGGTGCGTCCGTCGGCCCACGGCACGTGCTGCGCCGCTAGCAGGTTGGACAGCAGGTTGAGGGCCACCGGCGCCGCGTGCCGCACTTTCGTAGTGTATAGGATCTGAACAAATTGGGACGCTAGTATTGGTAAAAAAAAAACAATTAGACTATGCTAGTTTTCCCAAAAGGGGTTGGCAGAGGCGTATTGTCCATCCACGCAAAGGAAAAAAAAACCAGTCAAGAGCGAGTTGGACTCGCGCACCGAGGGTTCCGTACCATTCATCCATATCATAACAATTGGTTTAAATAGGTCCTTACTTTTATAATTTTGTTTATCTTTTATATACATTCTTTTCTTTTAGATTTTGTGAATGTGAGAACGTTGGAGGCTGTAGACTTGTGGACCATTTTCTATTTTACTAAGTACCTGGTACTTGTTGATAGGCCTACACTGTCCTCTCATACCTATTAACATTGTAATTTGAAAACATTGTAGAAACAATTTATTTTTAAAAGAATAGGTAACCGTCGAGTTTCTTGCCGGCTCTTCTCCATAGGAAGCGACCAATTCAAATCATGCGCCTAGCTTCTGACGTTTCATAAGTGCCCTTGTAGGTTTATGTGAAATTAAATATATGTATGTCGGATCCGGTCATTAGTACGGACACGAAACGAATCGCAAGCGCGCCGCTGGCGGCAGGGCGTGATTCACCCACACCAAGCGTGCGCTACTACAGAGTCGTGATGTTTTAAGGCCACGGCGAGGAGGGCATTCAGCCTCGGACTGCATCTGAGTCAAGACGTCACGGAACTGTTCTCGATTCGTGGTGCTCAGTTATTGTGTTAGTTGTAATTTGTGATCATTGTGTTAATTGGTGATTTTAATAAACGCCGTCACACTCAGTGTGTGTATAATTTAGCTAGTGTGATTAATTTGATAGTAAATTATAATGTGATCTGAACTGCAAACTGTTTTTCTATTGCGCATTAACCAACACTACCCACACTACGCCTACAGTAATTAAAATATCGCTGATAATAACGAGAGTCCCGTCTCCGGAACATATATATTTTTTTAAAATTTTAAATTTTCATCATCGAGGCCTTTATTTGTCAGAGAATTTTAACAACGCACATAGTGCACGCACACTGCCGTGTAGAATATTGCAGTTTTAGATCAGCGCCATCTCTTGACCGATAGTGGAACTAATGTAATTGATAAATGATTAATATTGATGATTTCTGAAAAAGTGCACTATTTAGAGTCATCGTTTTATGGAAATATGAATATCGCTAACTAATGAACTAGAATATTAATAACGAATTGCAATTATAACCCTGATGTTGAAAATGACATTCCCGCGCGGTCAAAATGACAGTAAAAACGTCACTCCCGGGATGCGCGCGTTCGCAGTAATAATTCGTTTTTTAATGGTTTTAGTGTGTAAATCGTCGGAAAGTGGTGATATTTTCATTTTGAAGTAAATATTACATCGTTTTAGATAATATTCGCACTAAATAACGTTAGATTATACCTATTTTGACCCAACCAAAAAAAGTGTAAACAAACGTGAAGGAGAAAGTTCTCGTGAAAGTGAAAGTTGATATATTTTGTGAGTTTTCTGTATGGATCTGATCGGTAAGTGTTTTATTTATTATATAGAATAAATATTTCAGCGTTTTAGAAAAAAATTAGACAAAAATATAAATAAAAAATATTTTTTTGGTACGGAGAAAGTTATGAAAGCACTAGAAATTCTAGATCAGCAAAAACCTAGATTTTTTGAAATTTTTTGAAAAAAATTTTGTCTCTGAAAACGCTTTTATTAGATAACTTATCTATCCATAATGTACCCTGAAAAATTTCGTGTGAATTGGTACGGTAGTTTTATTAGAAATCGTAAAAACATTAGAACATGGAAAACAAAAAAAAAACGGGTAATAAAGATTAGTAAACGTTGATAACAAAGACTGTAACCATTTACAATGTATCTCTAATCTATTCGAGTAGCAAAAAACATAAACAAAACACTATAGACGTTATTATGAAACCCGATGCTTTTGTTTATTCAAGTGCGGTCGTAAATCTGTCACGGCGCGGACCACCCGCGGTCCCTGATCGGTTAATGTTGTAACCGATACTTTTTTTTACATCTGTAACTAAATATTCGATGTTACGATATTAAAATCAATATTTTAGTTCACTTGCTAGCCATATTTTATATTTCTTTGCAGTTATATTGCCAAATTAATCAAAACAGCGAAATATTTGACATCTGTTTACTACGTTGCTCACTTTTAGAATGCACGAGTGAACGAATGAACAATCTCTATTTTCACCTGAGCACAGATGTGTACTTTTTTAATCTCATCAAAGAGACTTCATGCCTTTTACTTATGCCTTCTGCGTAAATAAATAAAATATGATAAGTCAACATAATATTTCATCAAATTATATATTTTTCACTATTTATTAACCTTAATTTGAGTAATCTAAACATTATTTTGTATTTATTATAAAGGCTGTTCAACGGTTTTGTCAGTGCCTTTATTTACACCTGCGCGCGCATCGCTAGTGGAAAAAACAAAACAAGCGCGCCATTTTCCATAAATATTTGTTGTTGTTTTCGTTGTGTGATTTATTATTACCAAAAATACGAAATCTAAAGTATTGTCACCAATCGATGCTGAAAAGTTTTTAAAGTAAGCTCTGGATCCTCAGATCTAGCAACAAAGGTCAGTTGAACTTTATAAATCTAAATGTATCATCTCTACATATGTATAGTTACGTAATTGTAGCATAAGTTCTTATTACAAGTCTGGTTTTTTCCTCGCAGGTGTGTTGAAAAACGTATGAAACGCGTGGCATTGATCATTATTATGCACTCGGCTACCTTACCGAATAATACCGCCTGCACGCGTAGCATGACGCTTTCTATCTCTACGAAGAATAGACACAGCTCTTTCTATACAAGTGACCAGTGTTGCCAGCTGGTTATTGTCAAAAGTTACCTGAAATGAATAAAAAAGTAACCTTTTGGCGTGAAAAATAACCTTTTATATTTTTTTTCAGTTTCCAAAGACAGTTGTTGGTTTAAACTTCATTTTAGAAAAGTTTTTGTAAAAAAAAGATGTAGGAGCCTACATAAACAGTGTCTAAATCCGAATAACAACATATTGGTGCCGATTCTCTTGTACACCGAACTAAACTAACTAAACTATCACTAAAATTCCTTACTTTTGACTATGAGAATCTCAAAGCTATTCTGCAAAATAAATTCTCTAAATTTAAAAATTATTTTGACACATCTAAATCGAATTTGACAATCGCGACTCCACACGTGATACCTAACCACGTGAATCTTTTTAGAGCCGGAGGCGCGCAGGGGGGGCAGCCTCGACGTGTTTTATATGGATTTTTCATTTTTTGTATGGAAAATAAGAAAACATATTACCTACATGTAGAGTGTTAGAGGTTTACGGGTCTTATAAAGGGTGTCGAAATTTTTATTATTTTTGCGATTGGACACACCGTTTTCGAGATATAAGCAAAAGAAAAAAAAAAAAATTAGTACTGTTTTTTCATCTGAAGTCGAGCTGTTGGTTTGAATTTTAGTTCATGACAACCAATTTTATTCCACATGTTTTTAGTCGCGATTAAAAATAGTCATATTTGGTTAGAAAATCTAAATTTTAGGTTAAAAACGTCAAAATCAGAATAGCAAAATTTGCCATTTTCACTAAACTAATATCTCAGTGCCATCTTAGTGCTGTCAAACTAAAATTTAGTTAAGTTGTGTCGCTTTAGTCTATTTCAGAATGGGAAATTGTCGTTTGACAGGAATAAATTAAATTTTGGTGATTTTTAGTTTAGTTTAGAGGCATTTGTGACAAGAGAATCGGCACCAATATGGTGGAAATATGCCCAAATTGCAAATGATTTAGGTATTACGTTTATATGGACAGTTCATGCTTCGCTGCGTTCTTAAAATTATGTTCTACAAATTCCTCAAAATAACCTAAAAATAACCTTTCGAGTCGTGTAACCTAGAAGTAACCTAAAGGAGTTAAAAATCACCTAAAAGGTTACAAAAGTAACCTTCTGGCAACGCTGCAAGTGACATTTCGTTTCTCCATTTTTGACATCGCACCGTAGAAATCTTTCTACAATCTGTCATTTTGTCTTTCGTTTCTAACGATCTTTGTCTAGGTCCTTTTACATGTAGATTATTTCAGAAGAAAGTTTTCTATCCCAAACTGTCAAAATCACTAAGGTAGTGAAGACAATTTGATTTTGTAATCGCCATGCTAAAGACAGTAGAAAACTTTTTACTCGACGGCCACAAAATATATACGGTTATCTGCAAAATCATGATTTTACAGGAGAGCGTTTTAAGAATTTTGATTGTTTAGACAATCTTAGTTAGCTAAATCTGACTATTTTTAATTGCGATTAAAAAGGTGTGGAATAAAATATGAACTAAAATGTACACCAACACCTCGAATTCAGGTGCAAAAACAGTACCTATTGTATCTTTTTTTTTCTTTTGCTTATATCTCGAAAATGGCGTGTCCAATCGCAAAAATAATGAAAATTTCGACCCTTTTTATAAAACGCTTAAACCCGTAAGGCTTACATGTAGGTAATCATTTTTCTTAATTTCCATAAAAAAATTGAAAAATTCCATAAAAAATACTGTAATATTTTTTTCTTCCAAAATACGATACTTCGACACTTTAAGATTTTTTTGTAGTTGACGTGACTATCAATAAAAATTGAGAATCAAACAGAAAAAAAATCCTATGACAAAACAAAGAATTCCGAGTCGAATTATGAAAAAAGTGAATTTCGTAAAAAGTGCAGTTGAGTCTTTCTACTTTCCTGCCGTCCTGTCTACACGGAACGTCATTTTTGTCTATTCTTCCGTCGACAAAACTCGTTTCTACGGTGGTCATGCTACGCGTGCTGGAGTATAATAAATTAATGACCAATACACCACATTTGTATCATAAATTCATAATGTACTATTTATCGTATAACTAGTTTTGCTCGCGGCTTCGCCCGCGTGAAGGTTGGAAATTATCTCACAGGCCCGTACTACCGGGATAAAAAGTATCCTATGTCCTAACCTAGGTCATGATCTGTGCAAAATTATATCTGCAGCAAATGTCCACCTCACACAATGTCAAACAGGCTAACTCATCGAAGCTGTATTCATTATAAGTTAGTAGTTGAGCATAAGTAGGTATTTAATAATATAATATGTTAAGCACAAATGACGCCTTGGGTTGACCTGTTAAGTCTTCAAAATGTTTAATAAATAAATAAATTATGGCCTACCATCATCATCATCATCATCATCAGCCTATAAATTTCCCACTGCTGGGACACAGGCCTCCTCTCTGTGAGAGGGAGTGGGCCGTAATCCACCACGCGGGCCCAGTGCGGGTTGGTAGATGTCACATGTCTTCGAATTTTCGGTTCTAGGACATGCCGGTTTCCTCACGATGTTTTCCTTCACCGTTTTGAGAGCAGTGGCCTACCATGGTTTGCCAAATTTCATTGAAATCTGCTAAAGCGTGAAAAGGTAACAGACAGACAGAGTTACTTTTACATTTATAATATTTGTGTGGATTTGATTCTTTCAATAGAGTTATAAAAATATAATTTCTCTTTTAACAGGCTTACTGACTGACACAATAGTTAAGGAGGATCTGCGACATAACGACATTCATATTTTCTTACGTTTTTTGCAATTTGCAGGTCAGTGGTGCCAATTCCCTTGTTCACAAATTAAACTAAATTTTAGTTCAGTGCATCTTTTTCTTTCCATTTAATTAAGAAAAGGACAGAACATAAATTTTAGTTTAGTCCTGTCAAATTAATCAGCACCTGTCACTACCCCATACAAGTTTAGACGTGATTAAAAACTTGCCGACTAAAATTACGTCAATTTACGTCAAGCGCTGATTAATTTGGCAGGACTAAACAAAAATTTATCCTCTGTCCTTTTCTTAATGAAATAGAAAGGAAAAGATGCACTGAACTTAAATTTAGTTTAGTTTGTGAACAAGGGAATCGGCACCATTGTCAGGTTGTATGTATTTTGATCAAAATATGATTCGCGACGATCAATGTTTGCGACCATAACAAATATTTATTTAAAAAAAAAAACGTCCCCACTGTACGTGTAGGTGAGCTACCCTAAAAAAAGGAAGTAATGTAATTTTATTTTACCACTTTGTCGGCGTAATTAATATGTATACCCATGCCAAATTACAGCTTTCTAGTACTAAGAGTCTCGGAGCTAGACCGCGGACAGACAGACAGACAGACGGACATGGCGAAACTATAAGGGTTCCTTGTTTACACGGAACCCTAAAAAGGCTGAGTTTATTTAACTAGTGGGGATTTCTGGAAAAATAAAATCCCCACTGGTGGGGATTTGTGGAATAAACCGTTTCATTGAATGAACTTTTCATGAAGTCTTGACATTTGAGAACAAAGGAGACGTTTCATTTTTGTATGGGACTCCGGCCATAACATGTACACTTTAGAAAACCTGGGAAACGAACCCTTAAATACAATAAAGACTGTTTTTTTCCATAATATCTAATACTTTTTGGGCACAAAATAAAAACCGAAAATGCTTGACGTTTGTCAGGAGAAATACGACCATCGACAGCTAGCCATTTTCGTCCAGAAGTACCTACAAATCTACAATCCACAAAAGCAGTTTTTTATTTTTATGATGAATCACACTTTCTAATTAATCAAAAAAGTTGTATAAGATAGCTATCTTAATATAGTACAGAAATACATGCCTTTCATATTTATTTAAATGACGTCTACGTGATATTATTATGTTAAAATGTAACATGATTTCTGGACGAAAGCAGTATGCAAGTAAAACGACGCCATGATGAATAAAATATGGCAATAATTTGTTAAACTATTATTTTTTGTGCCGAAGTAATCAGGGGAATAAACAGGAAAGAATATTTTTCCTCAATTCGTGGAATTTTTTCCTTTTTTTACATTAACGTACACTTTATGGCCGAAAATGAAACATCTCCTTTAACTTGGAGAGATGTACCTATTAATTAATTCTCATGATTATAATTCTTAAACAATCACGATGACCCATATGTGGGTTACAGCATTGAGTTGGTGTAGTATAGCTGGTCTCGTAAATCTTGTTGCTTACCTTGGCATCAGTTTCGTTGATCTCCACTCCCGCTAAATACTTGTTGTACTCAAAATCGTCCTTCTGGCCAGTTCGGAGTACCGCTGTACAGAAAACATATATTTATAGAAACATCGAAGAACCCTTGGGTTTTTTTTATTAAAGGGCAATTCTAACCAACTAAGTGTAAGGGCCGGCCCACATCTGGGTAGACGCAACGCAGCGCGGTTGGCATTGCCAAACATTGGTGCCGATTCTCTTGTACACCGAACTAAACTAACTAAACTATCATAAAATTCCTTACTTTTGACTATGAGATTCTCAATGCTATTCTGCAAAATAAATTTTCTAAATTTAAAAAAATATTTTTTATCGCGACTCCACACGTGATACCTAACCACGTGAATCTTTTTAGAGCCGGAGGCGCGCGTTGGGGGCAGCTTTGACGTGTTTTATATGGAATTTTTCACTTTTTATATAAAAAGTGAAAAATTCCATATAAAACACATACTTACGGAAAATAAGAAAAAATATTACCTACATGTAGTGTCCCTAATACTCTACATGTAGGTAAGTTTAAAGGTTCTATAAAGGGGGTCGACATTTTTATTATTTTTGTATTGGACCGTATTCGAGATATAAGCAAAAGAAAAAAAAAAAAAGATTCAGTACTGTTTTTGCATCTGAAGTCGAGGTGTTGGTGTGAATTTAAAGTTCATGACAACCAATTTTATTCCACACGTTTTTAGTCGCGATAAAAAATAGTCAGATTTAGTTAGAAAATCTAAATTTTAGGTAAAAAACGTCAAATTCAGAATAGCAAAATTCCTATTTTCACTAAATTAATATCTCAGTACCATCTTAGTGCTGTCAAACTAAAATATAATTAAGTCTATTTCAGAATGGGAAATCGTCGTTTGACAGGATTAAACTAAATTTTGGTGATTTTTAGTCTAGTTTAGAAGCATTTGTGACAAGAGAATCACCATTGTGTGCCTTAAAATAAAGAACTTGAGACGCGCACCTCTTACCGCTTAGATGCGCTCTCGAGCTATAAAAGTTTATTTATTCTCAACTTTATTTAAACATTTGCAAGGATTGCGGCGATAAGACCCCTCTTTGAAGAGTGACTAGAGAGGCGCCACGGCGTCCTCACCTTCCGCCTGACGCAGGTCCTCACCGGACACGGCTGCTTCGGGAGGTTCCTGTTCAGGATAAGGCGGGAGGAAACGCCCTGGTGTCACCATTATGTGGATCGGCCTGAGCACACGGTGGAGCATACGGTGGAGGTCTGCCCGGCTTGGGCGGAGCAACGCCGTGTCCTCGTAGAGGCGATCGGCGGCGGTGATCTCTCGCGTCCGGTCCTGGTTCAGGCCATGGTACGGACCAAGAGGAAATGGCAGGCCGTCACCTCCTTCTGCGAAGCGGTAACGCTCGCGAAGGAGAAGGCGGAACGCGTGAGGGAGAGGAAAATTTCGCGCCCTCACGCCCCTAACCGACGCAATAGGAGGAGACGCCCGGGGCGGGAATCGCGAGCCGATTTCTGCCCGGGTCGACGGCGCGTTGTGTTCCACGCGCGCCTCAAAGAGATGTCAGCAGAATTGACGGGGTCCGCTAGGGCCAATGCCTGCCGGGGGTTCGAAGAAAACCGATAGGGACATCGTGGCTCCCGGCAACAGGGCAACCGAAGGAACACGGGTGGGTTTTAGTCAGTAAGAGCCCCCCCGCTCCGCCCAGAGCGAGAGAAGTTATTTAATAGTTAGGCAGGTGAAAACTAGTGTGTTGATAAAGGGCGAAGAATTGAATCCTGATGATAGCACAGTTTTCTTGGGCTTAACTTTGGATGCTAAGCTTCAGTGGGGCCCACATATAGATAAATTGTCAAAAAAGCTTAGCTCCGCAGCATATGCTGTTAGAAAAATTCGTAATTTGACTGACATAGAGACAGCCCGTTTAGTGTACTTTAGCTATTTTCATAGTGTAATGTCGTACGGTATTCTGTTGTGGGGAAATGCCGCCGACATTCAGACTATTTTTGTTTTGCAGAAAAGAGCTGTTCGATCAATTTATAAATTAAGTCCGAGACACTCTCTCAGAGATAAATTTAAGGAGATTAATATAATGACTGTGCCTTCTCAGTATATTTTTGATAATCTTTTATATGCCCATAAAAATATAAAATTGTTTAAAAAATACAGTGATATCCATAACATAAATACTAGGAACAAACACAAATTTGTTGTACCCACAACAAGGCTCAAAAAAATAGGTGGATCGTTTAGATGTCAATGTATACGCTTTTATAATAAACTTCCAAGCCACGTACAAGATCTAAGCCTTAATAAATTCAAATCATTCATTAAACGTAAGTTGTGCCAGAAAGCTTTTTATACCGTTAAAGATTACATTGAGGACAAAAAGGCTTGGGATTGAGCTGCTCCAATTATTATTTTTATTTTTTACTTTTGAAATTTGTTTTTTTTTTTTTTGCAAACTTTAAAATTATATACACAATGACATGAATATTTACTTTGTTAAGTATAACATTATTATTATTTTAATTGTTGTGAATGTGAGGACTATGTAGTTCATGTATATATATTTATTTATTTTTTCTCAGTTAGTTTTTAATGATAATCTGGCAGTTTTGAGTACTTTATGCGGCCTACCTAAATGTCCTTTCTTTGGTATTGTTCGTCGCATCGTTGAGCTCCTTTTAAGTTCTGAGTTGAGCTGCACGATTACTGACAAATGCGTGCACTGACTGGACAGGTCCACTCAAATCTGTATGGTTCTTTCCTCAAAAGACCATTTCAGACACAAATCTACATGGTCCTCAAATGAAATGCTCTGACCAAGATCATTTCCGGATTTTTTTTTTTTTTATATACACATTGACATTAATGATTTTTATATACATATACAATGACGTGAATATTTACTTTTAAAGTATTATATTATTTTAATTATTGTGAATGTGAAGACTATATGGGTCATTCCTTTTGTTTTGTTTTTAATTTTTTCTCAGTTAGTTTTAATCATGGTCTGACAGTTTGAGTAATTTATGTGGCCTACACAAATGTCCTTTTTTTGGTATTGTTCGTCGAATCGTTGAGCTCCTTAAATTCTGAGTTGAGCTACACGATAACTGACAAATGCGTGCACTGACTGGACAGGCCCTCTCAATCTGTGTGGTGCTTTCCTATAAAGACCACTTCAGACACCAATCCACATGGCCTTCACATGATCTGACCAAGATTATGTCTGGACTTTAAAAGAGACTGTGACCTCTGAGTTTGTTTCGGCCTTTCTTCTCGGAGTAGTCAGATAGGAAACGCCGACTTCATCTAGTTTTTAAAATATGATTGACGTGTAAAAGTGTTTGTACAAACCTACTTACAGAAATAAAATCATTTATCATTTATCAATAAAGTCTGAGTTTTTCTAATTAATCTATTAATTTCTTTTTGTGAGTTCAGGTAATCACAGAATGTAAAATAAATGTTATTATATTTAATTACACAATTAAATTAGCAACCAGTTTGATTTTGTCTAGACTCTAAACTCTAGTGCCTAATTGAAATAAATTATTTGACTTTGACTTTGCTGTAGGCATGCACTAAGAAAGGATTTTAAGAAATTCTACCCTCCTTTTTTGGTGTGGTAGTCTTTTCTTTGTTTCAATATTATTTGAACCCAGTAGGTGTCCAAGTTGGTAGCAGCATCAGTGGCATTATTTAGGTCATCAAATTTGCAAGTGGGGGCATGGTCTACTCAGAAGCACCGCACTCGCACTAGGCGTTGGAAGGGTCAGTAAACCCACTCTTCGATAAATTGTGTCTATCGCGGCCTATTTGGGTACGTTATAAATATAAAATAATAAACATAGATTTAAGAAGGTCAAATTAAACCCTGGAAAAGGATGCTTGCAAGGATTTGGGGGAGGCCTTCGCTCAGCAGTGGGGCAACGTAAGCTAACAAAAAAAAAAATCTAGCAAAACTCCTCAGACGTGATAATGTCGGTATCTACACAAAATAATACAAAAAAAAACCGGCCAAGTGCGTGTCCGACCACGCACAATGAAGGGTTCCATAGTTGGAATGAATTTATCCCAAAAACAAACTTAAATTTGTAGTTGAAAAACATGTTCTCCCATACGAAATGTATGGGAAAACATGTTTTTGCAACTGCAAAGTTAAGTTGGTCGATTATTACTCGTTAACTTGTAAAGCCTACTTAGCTGTGATAGTTTTCCTTTTAATTTCATTGTGTAAACTACTACTGTGATTTTTTCACACATCCAAGACCAACCATTTAACTGGCAGGGGGGACTTGACTCTAACAAAAATTAGCACTTTAAAGCTTAATATTTCGCAAACGGATCCCTGAATCCAAAAATGGTTTTCGCAAACTCACAATGTTTTTGAAGGACCTTTCCAATGATACCCCACATTACGTCTATGGGAGGTACCCTAAAAAAAATGTTTTTCATAATTTTATTTTACCACTTTGTCGGCATAATTAATATGTATACCTATGCCAAATAACAGTTTTCTAGTACTAAGGGTCTCGGACCTAGACCGCGGACAGACAGACAGACGGACATGACCAAACTATAAGGGTTCCTTGTTTACGGAACTTTAAAAAAGAAACATTGATGAACCTTTTTTTGGGGTCAACGACCGCTGGTAGTACAATTACATGATGTATGAGTTGAGAAAATATATTTTTTTTGTTTCATCGTGTTTAGATATCGATCCATGACGTCTGTGAAGTTTACACAAAAATACAAATATTTTAAGTAACTACACTAATTACGGTCGTTGACCCCAAAAAAAAAGATCATCAAAACAATTTTTATGTGTTTTATAATGTTTAGATAACAATTTAATATGACCCTGTATACGAACCAGTGGCAAAATTACCAGAATCCTGAAAGGCGACCTTGGGATACTGTTTCCAGACCCTATCGACGTTCGACGACCGGACGACCGGTTCGTTTATATGGTACATGACGCGCTTGTCCGTCCGGTCTTCGTACAGATCCAAGTTCATAGCCAGGGCTGTCGACAAGTCCTCCTCCTCCTTCGTTGCGTTCAATGAATGCGTCATACCGGCTATCATCGTTATAGGTAGAATTATTCCCTGGGGACAAAAGTTGAGATGTAAGGTCTAGAATACTAAATATAATTGAGTATAATATGTATATTATGGAATAATTCTTATCTTACTTTAAATAAGAAAATGAAATGTAAAATGTATAGTAAATGTACAGACGCCAGCACATCAGGCTACTACAATCTGTCAAATTTATTTAATAGATTTTCAACTTTATTGCAGAAGTATAAGGTTCAAAGTTGATTGGGAAAATTTGACAGTTTCGGGTAGCTTGATGTGCTGGCGTCTGTACTTAAATAAATAAATAAAAATATAATTACTACTTTTACAATGTTTGTAAATATAATTATGACCACCATGTAATTATCACCGAATTAATTTATCTATCGTTGCTTCATTTTTAATTTATTTTACGTATTGTGGTATAGTAATTTTATTCCAGGTGCATCGTCTCCACATATCAGGAGCTCGTGGCTAAATACTAACAGCCGCTCGGGTCGATCTGTCAGGTTAAGCTATGCTTGCCGGGGTTGGTCCGTGGATGGGTGAACATTTCTACATACCGAGACTCCTCCGTGCCTCGGAAAGCACGTTAAGCCGTTGGTCCCGGCTGTCATTCGTGGATCTTTGACAGTCGTTACGGGTCGTCAGAAGCTCGAAAGTCTGACAACCAGTCTTACCAAGGGGTATCATATTACCCAGTTACTGGGTTGTGGAGGTCAGATAGGCAGTCGCTCCATGTAAAATACTGGTATTCAGCTGTATCCTGTTAGACTGGAAGCCGACCCCAATATAGTTGGGAAAAGGCTAGGTAGATTGATTGATCGTCTTCACATATAATTATTTAAATAATGTAGGTAACTAGGTACCCATACAAAATATTGTATAACATTTTAAAAGAGTAACGGTGGAGTTTCTTGCCCATTCTTCTCCAAACGAAAACTACCTTCTAAATTTTTTAATCAAATTAGATTTGTTACAGCTGTAGTGGCATTTCATTTGGTTCAAATAGGTTCTTATTTTTATTATTTTGTTTATCTTTTATATATGTCGTGGCCAGATCTTAGAATAGTACATTTCATGAAATGATCGACCATTTCATGAAATAGAACATCGACCGCTGGCCACATCATGATGTGGTCTGACCAGATCATTGAATATTCAACGTTTGACGATATGAACAGTTAAACGCACGACTACTTCACGATGTGGCCAAACATTGGTGATCATATCGTAAAATAGTTACATTAGCCACCAGTAGAGGCGTTGATGTCGCTTTGTTTTTGTTGTGCATCATGGCGGCGGACGATAATTCGATTGGAAAAGCAATTATAAATATGCAAATGGAAGATAAAAGTGCAGTGAAGTATCGTTATAATACCAAGCTACGTGTCTTTTATGAAATTCACCCGAAAAACGAGCGCAACCTTAAAAAACCATGTAGTTTGGAAGTTGGAACGTATTTCATAGGTTAGTATTTAACTATTCAAATATTATTAATTATCATATTTCTTCTGGAATAAAAGCTATTTTAAATGTTTTATTTATCCATTGACCCAGATTACTAAAAGTTAATGAATACCAGTAATATTTGCATCAATACCTTACTTAATGATATGGCCAAACGTCGACTGACATATCATTAAACGTTGACATTTGAACGATATGGTCAATTTTAGCTGGCCATTTCATGAAACACAACCATGAATCATGAAATGGTCGATCATTTCATGAAATGATCAATTCTAAGATTTGGCCACGACATATAGATTCTTTTCTTTTAGATTTTGTGAATGTGAGAACGTTGTAGGCTGTAGACTTGTGGACCATTTTCTATTTTACTAAGTACCTGGTACTTCTTGATAGGCCTACACTGTCCTTCCATACCTATTAACACTGTAATTTGAAAACATTGTAGAAACCACTTATTTTGAAAAGAGTAACCGTGGAGTTTCCTGCCGGCTCTTCTCCATAGGAAGCGACCAATTGGAACCGTGCACCTAGCTTCTGACGTTTCATAAGTGCCCTTGTAGGTTTATGTGAAAAAAATTATTTTGAATTGAATTGAATTAAGTACCTTTTGGGACTACTAGAAATACGACTACAATCAATTCTATTATTTTGTACCTAAATTAAGTTCAAAAGTGCCATACAGAGCCTATTTAAAATAAATGATTTGATTTTGACTTTGAATTATAAGGGAGTGTCTCCGCTGCCGGCGCGGCAGCGCCGGCTCCCATAATGGACGCCGGTGGCGGCAGCGCAGTGTTTATGGAAAACCTTCGAATATTCAGAACCCCAACTAACTAGCCCTAACTAAAGTATTTTTTTCTATAATTATATACTAGTCGTTTTTGGCACTCGTCAGCCACTGTCGCGGATCGCTCGCTTCGCTCGCTCGGCTCGTGCGTAGGGAGTCACAATTCTAACCTAACCTAGCCTGTTTCGCGACTAAAAATATTTAATTTTTTTTTTGTTTGCGAAATTATCAAATAACTTCTCCCGTTTTGGGCGGAGCGGGAGGGCGTGTCAGACTCTTACTGACTAAAACCCACCCGTGTTCCTTCGGTTGCCCTGAAGCCGGGGGCCACGATCTCCCTGTCGGTTTTCTTCGTAGCCCCGGCAGGCATCGGCCCTAACGGACCCCGTCAATTCTGCTGACATCTCTTTGAGGCGCGCGTGGAACACAACGCGCTGTCGACCTGGGCTTGGGCCTTATCGGACTGCAAGCTACCCATTGCTCACCGTCCGCAAGTTCGCGCCTATGGTGGCCAGAAATCGGGTTCGAACCCACGACTTACAATTCGTAAGTCGGGGCCGATACCACTGGGCCACCACTGCTCACATCGTTAATGTGCGTTTGAACTCGTTTAAAGACCCAACACATACCCTGAGAAGAACTTTCCTATACGTGTCTAATATTTTTATTATCTGGCTGACGGACTAAATATAATTTCTTTTTGTTTTTACCCAGGCATCATCAGTCGGTCAGTCAATATGAAGCTGATGGACCCAATCCAAAGCGTAGTAGGTTCCTAATAGAAGAACGGGCAAGAAACTCCATGGACACTCTTTTATCAAATAAAAATTATTTTAATGTTCTGTACTACTAACTTACAGTTATAAGGAAGAACCATTTCTTAAAGATAATGTATTTGACATGTCTCCTCCACAGCACACACAATTGTCGCATATACAAGGGACAGCCAGTTATTTTCTTCGGTGGCACTTCTGCAATAAGTGGGAAACACAAAGTGGTACTGTTGTTTTCACTAATTACATAATCAGTATTTAATTAACCTCCGACGCAAACAGAGAGGTGTTATATAGTTATTTAATTCTTCAAGCACACAAATGTACAGAGTCTGACGCCATAAGCATTTTTGTACCACACAACTTTTGGGTGATGCAGAGACAAACAGTCGTAGGTGCAATCACGAAGTACTTAAATGATTAGAGTCTATAAATTTCTCACTGCTAGGACCCCAGGCCTCCTCTGGGTAAGAGAGACTGGGACTGCAGATTGGTGAATATAAAGTCAGAATAATTATTTTATAAACAACTGTTTTGTTTGATTTCTTTTGCTGGATTGTTGCTTCTATCTTTACAAACGCGCAAGTGCCACGGTATGGCACCTGTTCTTTCGGTACTATAATATATAAGAGAGGTATTCACCCGGCTCTCCAACGTTGTCCACTTCATCTTCAGTTAAAGTTGTGTCGATGTCACTGCATAACCTTGGGACAGAATGATAACATTATTTAGCCAACGCTATGGGCCTACCACACGCACAAGCTTCACCACAGCCTGAGCAGGCCGGTTTGTACACGGAACATCGTGTGCAGGGTAGGCTGCGCAGGCCGTTAACGGATAGGTAGGTAGAGGTAGAATAATTGAAACAGATAGGTTAATACTTATAATTGACAGGTAGTAAAAACACGACTAGGTTGTGGGTACCGTCTTTGGCAGCACGTGGTAGACGTGGGGGTCTGTTCAACACAGGCTGCACAATAGGCCGGACGGCCCTCGTAAGACGCTGGTAGTCAGCGTCGTAGCACGTGGAGGTCGCCTGTCAGCACAGGCGCGCGGCGGCAGGCCGTAGGTAGGCAGACCTTCATCAGACCTCGGTAGCGTGCTAGTTAGCTACGCGTGCAAGCAGCGTGCTTAATCAGGCAAGGGGTCCTGCCCTCAGCCCGTACAGAGAAGCGACCTCTGCGCGCTACGACGCTGACTACCAGCGTCTTACGAGGGCCTTTTTACACCAAACTTGAAGAGACTCAAGGTTTGAAGAAAATATTAAAGTTCTATGTTTATGTAAGTTTCATTTAGTACTTTTTATATAAAAACTAGCTGACCCCGGCAAACGTTGTTTTGCCAATTATTTGTTTGGGGTGGACAACCCTTATCACTTAGGGGTATGAAAAATAGATAGTAGCCGATTCTCAGACCTACTGAATATGCATATAAAATTTGGTAAAAATCAGTAAAGCCGTTTCGGAGGAGTAAGGTAACTAACATTGTGACACGAGAATTTTATATATAAGATTAATTTGGCGATTTTGGAGGTCTTTGTCCAGCAGTGAACGTCTTTCAGCTGCATGATTATAAATGATTTAATTCTGTAAGTAGGTTTGTACAAACTACAAACACTTTTACTCGTCAATTTAAAAAACTAGATGAGGTCTGCGTTTCCGATCAGACTACTTTGAAAAGAAATAACGAAACAAACTAAGAGGTCACAGTCTCTTTTAAAGTCCAGACATAATCTTGGTCAGATCATGTGGGTACCATGTTGATTAGTGTCTGAAATGGTCTTTTGAGAAAAGAACCACACAGATTTAAGAAGACCTGTCCACAGTCACTACATGCATTTTTCAGTAATCCACTAGCTCAACTCAGAATTTAAGTAATTAAACGACTCGACGAACAATATAAAAAAAATAAAAAAAACGTGTGGCACTCGGGGACTGCCGCGGTAAAGCTATTGCATAGCATTTGTAACCTCCATACTTCATATTTGTCAACGCTACACTTGGGATGATAACGTGATGACATAAAACAAAAATTACGTTCCCATGACAATATCACGTTAGGTTTTTTTCGTTACGAAATTTCTTGATTCGGTCGCCGCGCTCAAAGCCCGCGATAAAAGCTATGCAATAGCTTAAAAACATTTGGGTAGGCCACATAAAATACTCAAACTGCCAGATCATCACTAAAACGACAAAATCAGTCTATAATGTTCCTACTGCTGGGACACAGGCCTCCTCTCTTCGAGAGGGAGTGGGCTGTAATCTACCACGCTGGCCCAGTGCGGGTTGGTAGATCTCACATGTCTTAGAATTTTTGATTCTAGGACATGCCGGTTTCCTCACGATGATTTCCTTCACCGTTTTGAGAGCAGTAGCGATGAAATTGTTTACACAAAGTTAAGTGCCTGCCTGGATTCGAAGCCACGACCTACAACTTGTATGTCGGGGCCGTCATTAAAACTAACTGAGACGTTTTTGTAATCCATTTTTTTTTTCTTTTAGCTATTGTTTCTTTTATTTTTTAATTTAATTTAATAAAAAAATTCCAAATTAATTCACTAGTTCAAACTAATAAATAATTGTTTGCCTTACTTGGGAAGAGACTGGACCCCACGACACAGGGAATCCTAGTGTGGGGTCCAGGGAATTTGTAAAAAACTAGCACCTAAGGCTCCTATGTAATTTGTTACTCGTTTTTATTTTTATTGTACCGTGTTTTTGTGAACTGAATAAAGCTTTTTTACTTTTACTTTTACAAACAAGTATATAAATGAAAAAACTAAAAAACCCGACTGCAAAAATACATAATTGAAAAGAGAAAAAAACAGCCTCTTACTCACTTCAAAAGTTCGGGATTGTTTTATCATTTCTTATTCTAAATAACATTTAAGCAAATAACTTGTATTTATTTTTGGAATCACATTTTAAAACCCTTTATTTTGATATCCCTTTTTTACGATTTTTAAATTTTTTAAACATACATTTTGGTGTCAAAAATCCGTAATTTTGTTTTATTTTATTTTAATATACCCAATGACACTCGCACAATAAATACAAATCTAACGACATATCATTAATCGATATCGGTTTAGCCGTTTTGTAGTTACGAGGGAACATAGAGACGGACACATACAAACATATACACATACGTAAATACAGGACACATAACCCTCCTTTCTTGGCTGCGCTGCAGTCGGGTTAAAAAAGCTGAAATATAATGACGACTTACTTTATGAACACTTCCTCAAGCGTGGACAAGCCAACTCCTATAGAATCTATCCCCAGATTGGATTTTTCTGCCTCCAACGCAGAGAACAGCCCCGGGAACTTGCCGCTCTGCGTCGCCAGCAGGCTGTACGAGATCGAATTGATCGTCTGCTCCTTTACCGACGCGTCGGGCACATTTGACGTCACTACTTTAGTAATCTCGTGCTCGTTCGGGGATCCGATCGTGGTTAATGTTAGGCGGTAGCCGGAATCTGAAATGAAGAGAAAATATATTTTTTGTTTAACCCCCACGGGAAAAAGGCATGCATTAATTAATGTTTTTTGTTTGTGTAACTCAAAAAAACACAACAAAGTGAAAAATAACTTTAATTTCGGAAGTCGGTGTCTTTGGTTTTTAATTTTCGTTCTTTGTCACCGACTTCCGAAATTAAAGTTATTTTTCACTTTGTAGTGTTTTTTTTGAAGTCGGTTGTTTTTTTTTTGTAAAAAGTTTTTATTTTTCACTTTTTAGTTGTGATACCTACCCCACACAAATTCGAATACCACTACTTGCTATGTAAATAACAGTGACAGGAAGTTATCATAATATCATCCACATACTAAGTGGGGCAAAAATACCTATTATTGAAGCTAACTCAAAAACTACCCAAGCAAAGTTAATAAAATTTATATGGGACCACCTCTGAAGTATGACCTACCAAACAAAAAAAGAACCATCAAAATCAATTCATAATTGACGGAGTAATCGCGTAACAAACATACAAAAAAAAAAAAACAAAAAAAACATACAGTCGAATTGAGAACCTCCTCCTTTTGGAAGTCCGTTAAAAACAAAAAAAGGGGCATGGCCCCATAGTAAGCAACTTTTACTATGGGGCCAACCCCGAATTCGCCAAAAAATTACTAGAACTCGAACTTGAAATATGATAATAGGAATGATGCCTAAAAAATTTTGATTAGTCCGTCAGGTATTTTTTCTTATTTTACTTGATCAAAAGATTACAGCGATACATTGAGATATAAAAAAGTACTCTGTGTCATTGAGTTAGAATATGACGACGTCAGGAGTATGTAGATTTTAAACCTACTTGTGACGTAGCGACCCGCACTCCCCAACTTTAATGCATTTTATCTAAGTCATTTTTTATTATTAATATAAAGCAAAAAAATACGTGTTTAATATTTTTTATTATCTGACTGAATGACGGACTAAATACAGGCGGGGTGACTAAATTCAGTACATGATTCTGAACCTCCTTGCGTTGAAATTTTTCGTCGGTTATTTAAAAAAAACTCTGTTGTTTCATAGAAAAGTGCAATACCTACGCGGTCAAAATATATGGAACAGCTGATTTTTATTTTACTAACCGACGAAAAATTTTTTTTTTTTTCAAGATTATAATCTCCTCCTTTTTGGAAGTCGTTGTCGAAATATGTTCGTAGCGTATGTTTTTTTTTTAATGTATCTCCGCCGATTTCTCCGTCATTTGTGGACCGATTTTGAAAATTATTTTTGTGTCTCAAATTGGTCCAGTATAAATTTTATTAACTTTGCTTGGGTAGTTTTTGAGTTAGCTACAAAATACGTATTTTTTTCCACTTAGTATGTAGATGATATGATAAGTTCCTGTCACTGGTAGCAGGTAGTGGTATTCGAATATGTGTTGGGTAGGTATCACAACTAAAAAGTGAAAAATAAAAACTTTTACAAAAAAAAACTACCGACTTCCAAAAAAAAACACTACAAAGTGAAAAATAACTTTAATTTCGGAAGTCGGTGGCAAAAAACGAAAATAAAAAACCCAACAGTTCAATATAATTCATAATATAATTCAGACACCGACTTCCGAAATTAAAGTTATTTTTCACTTTGTAGTGTTTTTTTTTTTGAAGTCAGTAGTTTTTTTTTTTGTAAAAAGTTTTTTTTTGTTTGCTTTTTGCTCGGCGGTCGGAAGATTACCTATAGCGTGATGTTAAATAGCCTTAAACCTTTCTCAAGAATTAGGCTTTCATTTAACATGGGTTTTAATTTCAATAAAGATTGTTATACCATTCTTGTGTTGAGTTTTGTGTCACAGTTATGGCCTTTATTACTATTTAAATCCATAAATAGCAACAACAATCGATAAAACCAAGTCAATACCATCACAGCACTATTGTCCCTTATGAAGTAATTTTTTGTCACTCTATGAGAACAGTGGCGCAGCTGGCACGGATTTCTTAAAATTGTTCTCTTCTGCTCTAGAGGTGCGACACCGATAGTTATTAATAATATCGAAATATTTTTATTGTTTTGTACTTTCAACAGTGTCAAGTAATAAATGTAAGTTTCTCTGAAAGAACATCCAATATTAATGCTTTTTCAACACACTTGCTCGTAAAGTGGCTCATTAAGAATAACTAGCGACCCGCCCCGGCTTCGCACGGGTATAAACCGGGTTATTATACATATAAACCTTCCTCTTCAATCACTCTATCTATTAAAAAAAACTGCATCAAAATCCGTTGCGTAGTTTTAAAGATTTAAGCATACATAGGGATATAGGGACAGAGAAAGCGACTTTGTTTTATACTATGTAGTGATAATAGCGGTTCATTAAGAACCGCTATTAGGTCCATGATACAGTGTATTAGAAACGCGTGCTTTTTACTTTACGTTACTGTACTAGTGCTATAACGCCACAGATAACTATTTACTAGTCGGAGGTCGGAGATGTGCGTTTTTTTTTAAAATCTCATCAATCAACAAACAACGACTCATCGACTTCATATTTTCCATACAAATTAATAATTAACAATACAAGTCTGTTTTTTTTCCTCGCATGTGTGTTGAAAAACATCGTATGAAACGCGTGTGCAATGATCAACATAGCACACGTGTATCATAATGTACTATATATAGTGCATCGCTACTAACTGATGACATCAGTACTGAAAAATACCGTTAACTGTGTTAGTGTTGTTTACTTTCGATTGTAGACAATTTACAACATTGAAATGAATAGGAAATAATGAGGAATATTGCAGTATATTTAATAGGTCTTCACTACTCATATTATAGTCCTCCATTATTATTAATAATATTTAATAACAGTAAATGAACTATTCTTTAAAAAAAAAATCCGCAGATATCAAGGGACTGTCAAACATAGACGACTGTGGCGTTCCCGGTACAGACAATACAACAGTGTGATAGAGATGGGCATTGCAGTCATTACAATTAATCGATAATCTACTAACAGTCGACTTTTAAAGAGCGTATAGTTCAGTATTTTAATATTTTCTTGATTTCTCAAACATATAAGTTCAATATCAAATGTTTTATTTATTTACTAGTGCAGAATTCAGAGTAAATTAAATATAACGTAGGTTGCCGTCAAGGTCGATATTTTTGTTATATTGACTGCTATCTACACCACTACGTGTCCTGTTATGGTGACTGTGGCGTCGAGGGCACTAAGTTTTTCAAACTTTATAACTGGTTTTCTTTTTTTAATCTTATGTTACTATACATGAAATCTGACGAAAGCAGTTCACTTCAAATAAATTAAGAAGAGTTAAGATACATAATTAACAATAAACAAAACAATGCTGTTTTATGACATTTATTTACGTTTAAAATTCTGTCACCCAGTCGCGACCGTGGCGTGCTGGGCACATTTTGTTTTGTCGTCTATACACGACTGTGGCGGTCAAAAGGTTAAATCCGATTGGTAGTTTCAGAGATTAGCGCGTTCAAACAAACAATCTCTTCAGGTTTGTTAATAGTATATAGATAATATAATTCTGTTTTTATTGAAACTTAACTATGCAATAACTTGCATTGATGTAATGTCGTGCATAGCGTTCACTGTATGTACTTACCCATTGCCTTCTTGAGATACATGGGTGACGCGAAGCAGCGCAGTACGCCCGCGTGCAGCGCCGCCACGCGGTCCCCGAGCGCGTCCGCTTCTTCCATGAAGTGTGTCGTGAGCAGCACAGTACGCTCGCCACGGAGAGACTGCAACGAAAGGTACGATCATATTGGCCGTCGGTCTCGTAACACCAGTTACCAAACTGCCCCGCTAGTCTCGTGGTCGTGGTAAAATAAATTACCATTGTGTGGCTGAGATCTGATTATCTTCAAAGTTGCTGAACAGGGTTTCATGAAACTTAGCTTAGAAGCACCCCAATAAACAGCCTTGTAATAAAAAATCCGCATTGAAGTCGGACCACCCGTTTTGTAGCTACGATGCTAGACAGCCATAGAACGGCGGAGCTGTAAAACTTATAACACCCCTCTTTAGGTATATATGTCGTGGCCAGATCTTAGAATTGATCATTTCATGAAATAATCGACCATTTCATGAAATGGTTGCATTTCATGAAATGGTTGCATTTCATGAAATGGAACATCGACCGCTGGCCACATGATGATGTGGTCTGTGGCCGTATTTAACTGTTCAAATCTATATAACTTCATTCCAGAACAATGAAAGCTATATTTATAATGTTTTATTTATCCACTGACCCAGATTACTTAAAGGCAATGAATGCCAGTAATATTTGCATAGATATCCTACTTAATGAAATGGCCAAACGTCAACTGACATATCATTAAACGTTGACGTTTGAACGATATGGTCAATTTTAGCTGGCCATTTCATGAAACAACCATGTCATGAAATAGTCGATCATTTCATGAAATGATTAATTCTAAGATCTGACCACGACATATACACAAATCAAAACTGTCTAGGAATCAAGATGTTGACGCCCCGAGTCACCATAAGTACCACATTGAAGGTAAACCGCTTCAGCGTGTCATGGAGGTCAAAGATGGATTTGCACTTCTGCAAACATGTTGTAGAGATTTGCAAAAGGCATACCGCAATCTGGGGTTTATTTTGCGACAGGCAAATCAATTCACTAACATGAGTGCTTTAAGACCTTGTACGAAGCACTTGTAAAGAGCCACTTAGAATACAACACGGTTATTTGGAGACTTAGTGAAGCCAAATTCAGTACGATGCTGGAGCGGATACAAAACAAATTATCATCATCATCATTTCAGCCGAAAGACGTCCACTGCTGGACATAGGCCTCCCCCAAGCACCGCCACTTCGACCGATTCTGTGCTTTCCGCATCCAGCGGATTCCTGCGGCCTTAACAAGGTCATCGGTCCATCTTGTGGGAGGCCTTCCAACGCTACGTCTTCCGGTACGTGGTCGCCACTCCAGAACCTTTCGACCCCATCGGCCATCCGTTCTGCGAGCAATGTGCCCTGCCCGTTGCCACTTAAGTTTGGCAAAACAAAACAAATATATTAGGTTTATGTATTTGAGGTTACATAGAGTACCTATAATATCCAAGATATCCTTTGTTGTATCCAACCTTATTTATTTTGGGAATGGTTAGATATTATAGAGGTTAAGCGGGAACTAGTACTAGCCATATACTTGTTCCATGTAATGAAGGGTCAAATTTCAAATTTTGCTATACTACAGTCGATTCGGCTGTGCGTACCAGATGAGTATGTGCCGCAGCTGCTGATGGTGCCGGCCGCACGCACCAATCTGCTTCAGCGCGCACCGCTGACGCACGCGCTGTGCACGATCAACAGGGTAGCTGATAAAATTGACTTGTTTTCTTGTTCTCTGAACGACTTTAATGGCTATCGCCCAATTCAAAATTTAGAAAGAAAGTTGGAAAAACAAACACATTTGGCAAACGCTTATAAAGACTTCATGATTAAATATATTGATCTAGGTCATATGAAGCAATCAACAGTCAGCATCAAAATACTTGAGTGTTACCTACCGCACCACGGCGTGCAACGCGCTGAATCAACAACAACAAAGTACAGAGTGGTGTTTAATGCGTCAGCGAAACTATCTACAGGATGCAGTTTGAACGACCTCATGTACAAAGGTCCCAATCTTCAACAGGACCCACAAACATTATTCAAAAACGGAGGGTTTAACCTTCGAAAATGTTCAGCAAACAATCAAGAACTTCTGGAAGATATCTCCGAACAACACAACAAATCTAAACAATCTAAACTAGCTGACCCACTCGGCTGGCTGGCTCCCGTGTCAACAAATTTAAAATTACTATTTCAAAAACTGTAGGATGGAAACTTACAATGGGACGACGAAGTGTCCGACAGCATACATGCGGAGTAGTGCAAGATACAAGCGGACGTAACGGCGATAAACTCTTGCGAAATACCTAGATGGCTTAAGTGTAGCGAAAAGCAGACAATGGAGCTACATGGGTTCAGCGACGCCTCGCTGGATGCCTTTGTTTGTGTCATCTACGCACGGGTCCATTCATCAACAATACTTGTAGCCGCGAAGTCAAAGATTGTACCACACCGAAAAACAACAACATTCCCTAGACTGGAATTGACTGGAGCGCATCTTCTATCACAACTAATGCGCAAAGCCAAACAGTCATTAAATCAATATGAAGTACACGTCTACGGCAGGACTGATTTTATGGTGGGCCTGGGTTGGCTAAAAGGAGACCCATTCCGCTGGAAAACATATAAAACAGAGTACGAAGTACTGACGTCATACCACGATCGTGATGGAACTACGTCAAAACAAAGGAAAATCCCGCTAACGCCGCAAGCAGAGGTCAATATGCTAGTCAGCTGAAAGAAAAACAACTGTGATGGCAAGGGCCTACATGGCTTCTATCGCTTAAAACAAATAACATAGAAAATGTCATTATAACACAGACCAAGAAGAAAAAACAGTCTGGAAACAAGCCAATGTATCCCAACACAACATGGAAAATCCGAGCATTGTGGAAAAAACTATTGCAAAATCACAGCTCTATCGAACATATTATACGCATTATTGCATGGATACTCAGACCAATGAACCCGAAACGGCGACAACTATCGAGATATCTGACGTTGCACGAATTGTATAACGCAACGAAGGTGCTCGTAAAACAAACACAGCAAAAATCATTTGACTCAGATATTTGCTATTTACAAAAACATAACACGGTGCAGTCTAACAGTAAAATAAAAGCGCTCACTCCGTTCATTAACCATCAAGACATCCTACGAGTAAGAGGAAGATTAGAAAACACCTTGCTAACCGAAAACATGAAACATCCGATGATCATTCTACACGACAGTCGATTAACACATCTTCTCATCGACCAAGCTCATCGAATGACGTTTCACGGCGGCCCGAGACTCACCCTATCACACTTACGTGAGAAAAATTGGATCTCGGCGGAAACCGAACAAATGAAAATGAGTCATACATAAACAGCGAATCGCAAAGTTCACGACGATGCAAAACAACAAACAGAAAAATAAATTTCATTGGAATGGTCATGGCACTGCTAAATCCTGGCGCGGCTGCTAACACAACAAACATTGCCGAGCTTCAACAAGGTATATACTTTGATAAAGTGACCAATATGCAACTAATATGCGGCGAGTAGAAGATTATCGTGTACTATGACGTCAAGCCCTACTGGCACGGTATAGCAGTATCCAGTAAATTCACCGATTATCTAGAAAACGTCTGCGAGAAAATAAAACAGAAAACACAATGTAACGTAATTTTAACACAACTACAACACTCGACCGACGAAATAGGACATATGGTTGTAGACCATATGTTGCTGAATCCGCAAGGCCGAGTGAATACGAGAAGCAAACGTGGGCTTATCAACGGTGTCGGTTCCATCGCGCGCTCGCTGTTTGGCGTATTAGATGACGAATTTGCGAAACAATATCAAGAAGACATTGATCATGTCAAGGCAAACGAGAAACACCTGGCACTGTTGTTAAGAAATCAGACATCCGTGATCGAAGCAGAATATAATTTACTGAAGAGGTCGGAAGATGCAGTTGAAAAACAGTACAAACTGTTTAACCAACATCTGATAAACCTTGATAAGTTTACGAATAATCTCAAGAAGGAACTGGATTCTCAAGAACTGTCCATCGAATTTGCGATGTCAGCTATTACGGCAAATAGCCTGATTGAGCATCTCAGAAATGTCCAGGAGACCCTTATAGATACTGTAACCAACATCTACAACGGCAAAATGAATTTACATCTCATTGCACCGGAACAGCTTCGGGATGAATTGAACATAATCTCAGGTCAATTGTCCAGCCGATTTCCGGCCACCGTAGGCGCGGGCTTGCGGACGGTGAGCAATAGGTAGCTCGCCGTCCGATAAGGACCAAGCCCGGGTCGACGGCGCGTTGTGTTCCACGCGCGCCTCAAAGAGATGTCAGCAGAATTGACGGGGTCCGCTAGGGCCAATGCCTGCCGGGGGGTTCGAAGGAAACCGATAGGGAAATCGTGGCCCCCGGCAACAGGGCAACCGAAGGAACACGGGTGGGTTTTAGTCAGTAAGAGTCTGACACGCCCTCCCGCTCCGCCCAGAGCGGGAGAAGTTATTTGATAATTTTCCAACCAAAAAAAAAAAAAAAAAAAGTTCAATTGTCCAAGGATTTAGTCCTACAGTCCCCGTCACGAGAAGCTATAATTTTTGTAAATAAAGAACTTCTACCAAGTTACGTAGCGACAATTTAATCAACAACAAATAATCCCAAATTTGATGAAGTCAAAGTAACGTACGTGTTATACGAAACTAATGAGCAATTTCACTTGATCGGGTTATATTTTAGCGATATAAAGCGCTGTCGTCTAAGGTTTTGTGGTACTGGAACGCATCTGATTCATGGAACGTAAACATTTGGGCCACGATTTTGAAGTAAGTTCACGCTGACGTTGTCTCTGCTGTCTTTCGAGTTTCGAATGCGTTATATTGTTTGTTTGTAATTAGATGTGTGTGTTAATATAATTATATCCCTGTAAAAAAATAGTACAAAACCGTTTTTATTTTATTTTACCCAAAGATTTCAAACCCCTGAATGTGTGTTTACAAAATTTATAGCTTCTCGTGATGGGGACTTTACTCATCACCAACATTCAAACAGATTTGTTTCACCTGTATCATCTTCTACAAGTAAATGCGAAAATGACTGACCGATACCTTGTAATCGAAGTAAAGGTACCTTTAATCAGCAGAGATAACTTCGAGATTTACCGAACAATACCAATACTGAAAAACAATGACGTGGATATGGTCACTCTAATACCTATTGCGACGAGCTACGCTGTACAGGCAAATAACTTACCTATTTACAACAAACGTTGCAATTTGTCAACCCAACATTAATTGTACATTATTACTTTATAACATATTATTTTTAGTAGCAATAAAACCTTTAAAACAATCGGTTGTTTACTCGTTCAACATAACATCCCAATACACAACACCAACATAACATTTTCACTGTTGGGAGTTACGCCCCAACAAAGACTTTTATTTTTCAAAATATACATCCAATATAAAAGCATTTCTATGTTATAGATATAATTATGATTTAATATTATACATACACTTCCAATCTATATACTTTTATTATTTTGTAAATCATTTTTGTGCCTGACAGTACATTTAATCAAAAATTGCTTTGAATTAAATTAATCCAATCGGGGGCGTCGGCCACAGGTGTCTCGACCACTGGGGGCCTAAGCCACGGACCCGCATTCCGCCGCCTCCTACCGCGGTATCCTCCAGCGTGCTCTTCGATGTTCCAGAGAAAACTGCGCTGCGATGCTCCAAGGTCGATCACCGAGCATTGAAATATATATCTTATTTCGATTGGATAAGTATTAAATTCAATTAATAAATTTAAAATCCTGTGCCGTTCTGTCCGCCGGTCTGCGTAGAGTTCTCTGCGAGTGTCCACGTCGGGTCCTGACGAGGGTTTGTTAAGCACGTGCCGGTCTATTCTGTAAACTGCTCACCGTGAAAACTTAGGTGAAGTGAGCTTGATGTGAGCTGTCATTCTGTAGCGTTGTGAGCGGTCTCAACTATTAATAGTCGAGTGATGCTTTCTATCAATTAGTAAGTAACTAACCACATCACTACAAACGTGGCACAACACTAATTTCCTAAGGACACTCTGTCATTTCGACTGCCGCTTGCCTCCCTGAAGGGAGTGACCCTCAGGACTGTGTGCCCCGACCTAGGGTGAGTTCCACATTAGTGGTATTGTTATATATAAGCTATCAATCAAGCTATCTGCTATCTATTTCCCTTTTATTCTATGCTCGCGTGTTCACCATACTTAACCTCACTTGTCATCTGTTATTGTGCTACGCTAGCTCTGCTCCTTCTGCCGCTGCGATGTGTTAGCTACCACCTACTCTGCTTTCCCCGTACCGTACCTTAGTCACTAAAAGGGGGAAGAAGCTGACACATCGCATGCGGCCTGCTATTGCTCGCACCCACCTGACATGCGCTTCCTACCGCGCCTTTCAGGGCTCTCTGTGCGGGCTCAGGCTGCACGCTGACAAAGGCCTGCCTACCTGCGGCCTACCGCCGCACGCCTGTGCTGACAGGCGACCTTTCGAGTGCACGTGCTTCCACTGCCTACCTGTGGCCTACCACCGCGCGCTTGTGCTGACAGGCGACCTCCACATGCTGCGTCGCTAACTACCAGCAGCTTAAGAGGGCCGTCCGACCTACCACGGAGCCTGTGCTGTGCAGGCGCCCACATCTACCATTTGCTACCTAGGACGGTACCCTTCCTGCCTATCCTAAGTGTGCGAGTGCTCGGAACTTAGTGTCAGGATCTTACCCTCGACCTAGCCGTGTTCTTACTATCTAAATTATATCTATAAACCCATCTAGCTGTTTTACTATCTACCTCTACTTTCTATTACCTAACCGTCTGGCCTGCGCAGCCTACCCTGCGCAGCCCTAGCCGTTGCCGTCACCTGATGGATTCACACTACTGACGGCTCACTTCACCTAAGTTTGAGATATTTTTACAGAATAGACTGGCAAGACATCAGCTCCGTCTGTTGAAACACAGACTAAAGCGCTACAAGGTCATGTTGGCGCGTGGCTGAAAACAGAACCAAGGCCGCTATCTTGGTCCTTTGAGTAGGTACATTTTCATTCAAGTGACATTTTACAAAACAATCGCACGACCAACAGCCCCCCGGTCAATTCATTCGGACGTCAAAATAACCTTGCAGCAGTTTAGTTGAGATGACTTACCAGCAGCAAGTCCCACAGTTCCCTGCGAGTCTCCATGTCGAGTCCTGACGTGGGTTCGTCCAGCACCAGGACATTAGCTTCGCCAGTCAAGGCACAAGCTAGTTGAACCCTTCTCTTCATCCCTCCTGATAGTAGCTTTGGCAGTGAACTGAGCTTGTCGCTAATAGCCAGTCGTTCGGTAAGTTTGCTGGCCGACATCCGTGCTTCTGCGAATGTCCCGTGTTTGAGCTGAAGAAAAACGAATACAAAAATATGAAAATTTTATACAGGAAAAATAACATACAGGATTTAGTACGCAACTACGACAAGATACAATAGTCTAAGAAAATAAATATGTCATTTTCAGAATTGAAATTACAAACATAACCACAGATGAAATGAAATGGTTCACTCCGCATTTTAGATATGAAGCTACAAGTACGCAGCGGGCTCGACTTGTCGGGCCAATTCAGTGAGTCGGGCCAGTTACGCGATAGAAAGAGAGGCAACTTCTAGTTGAATATAACTGTAGGTAATTAGCACTGTGCAACCTGAATTGCACTTTATTATGTCTTAGCAAGAGTAACTTTTTATTTAAATGATTTTGCGGAGTGAACCATCTGTATTCATCTGTGACATAACAAAATTTTTAAATAAATTAGTCGTGAACAATTCTGTTAAAACAGTCCATTTTATAAAATAAAGTTTCGTCAACTAGTTGCAAAGAACAATTTATTTGTGTGGTATACTTACGAGCGTATAGAATATGATATGTTCCCGTACAGTCAAATTCTTAAAGAACAGGTTATGTTGCGGACACAGACCGAGGTGCTTGCGTACTTCGTTCTGCTGCGTCACCGAGTCCTTGCCGTTCACAAATACTTTCCCCTCTGTGGCACTTGTCATTCCTGTGGACATAGCATAGATGTGGAACGTCGACATAGTCCAGGGGGACTCTGGCGTACATAGATCCAAGATGAGATAATTATCTCTTTCTCTTATCCCAATTTATTTAGGGTAGGCGCCACATGTCTTTTTCTTCCATAATTCGCTTTAGGCGTCGTAAGATGAGATTTTATTTAAATTAAATTTATAATCGACTTCAAAAAAAGGAGGAGGTTCTCAATTCAACTGTATTTTTTTTTTACCCGACTGCCCCAGAAGGAGAGAGAGTATTTCGAAAGTATGTATGTATGTATGTCTATTTCTTTGACACGCTCTGTAGCCTAAACGGCTTGATGGATTTTAACATATGAGGTGTCGTTAGGTTCGTCTTAATAGTGGGAGTGACATAGGCTATATAATATTTATGTATTGCATCTGCAAATACAAGAAAAAGGGAGGGGTAGGTTTAAAAAAAACAACATTTTTGGTATCAAATAAAAGTTAGTGATGAGTCAATTTCAAATATATATACATATTTACATTTTAATAAAACTAAAAAGTTTGAAATAAAACAAATTATTAAAAAAAACAAAAAACCCGAATGCAAAAACTCATAACTGAAAAGAGAAAAACAAGCATTATCTTCTTCTTCTTATATATATATAATATATATATAAATTACGTGTCACGTTGTTTGTCCGCGATGAACTCCTAAACTACTTAACCGATTTTAATCAAATTTGCACACCGTGTGCAGTTTGATCCAACTTGAAAGATAGGATAGGTAGGGTAGGTAGAGTAGGTAGGGCAGGTAGGGTAGGTAGGGCAGATAGGGCAGGTAGGGTAGTAAGTGATAAAGATGGTCCACCCCAAACATTTATATGGCAAAACAACGTTTGCAGGGTCAGCTAGTAATCTATAGGATTTTGGTATTGCAGGCGGGGACAAATAAAAGTTTCACCAAATAGTTCAGGTTATTGGTTTGTCTCCCGCCTACAATGCCAAAATCCTATAGATTATAATGCTTGTTTTTTTTTCTCTTTTCAGTTATGAGTTTTTGCAGTCGGGTTTTTTGTTTTTTTAATTTTTTGTGTTTGTTACCTCAGAACTTTCTACTGCGTGAACCGATTTTGATGATTCTTTTTTTATTTGAAAGTTGGTGCTTTCCGTGTGGTCCTACATAAATTTTATTAACTTTGCTTGGATAGTTTTTGAGTTAGCTTCAGTAATACGTATTTTTTCCCACTTAGTATGTGGATGATATGTTAAGTTCCTCTCACTGTTATTTACATAGCAGGTAGTGGTATTCGAATTTGTGTGGGGGTAAATACCACAACTAAAAAGTGAAAAATAGTAACTTTTTACAAAAAATAAATAACCGACTTCCAAAAAAACCACTACAAAGTGAAAATTAACTTTAATTTCGGAAGTCGGTGTCTTTGGTTTTGAATTTTCGTTTTTGCGGTGGCAAAAACGAAAAACCAAAGACGGTTGTTTTTTTTTTGTAAAAAGTTTTTATATACTTAAGAAAATAAGTAAGCACACAAATGCATTTTATGTAAGTCTTGTCATTCCTGGGATATATCACGAGGAGATATGGGCCATCGTTTTTTGTTTATGTTTCAATCTTTCTCTCGTTCAGGTTTATTCCGTCTCTTGTTATTCTTGTCTTATAGAGGCGGGTCCACACCTGCGCACGCGCGCGAACAGTGCGGTTCGCGTGCATCTTAGGAACATAGTATGGACACCTTTGGACATGTTCGCGAGCGATTAGCGAGTAGTTCGCGTGCAACTTTTTTGTCCTCTCGTGGACACGAACATTACGGTTCGCGTGCATCTTAGAGCGGATTCGACCAAACCCGAATTTATACATGAGAACTATACCAGTACCCTAATTGCGTAACTTATTTTCTTAAACAATTTTGCCTAATTTGTTTCATTATGACAGTTCAACAACATTCATTGCGTTATTTACGTTGTTGAGCAGATATTTTTTTCCAACTTATGAAGCTATGGATTAGCAATCTGTTTCAAATCGAAACAGATTTCAGATTGTGTTGTATTACGCAATTAGGGTACAGGAATAATCTATTCCACGATTTTATTCACGAATAAATCAACAGTTGTTTAATACTTCAAGCACACAAATGTACAGAGGCGGTGTTTGTCCATGCAATTTAACGTATAGCTATACTTGGATTAGCTATGCGCGAATAGCGGAGTGAATGTGAATGAATGTAATAACCGGCAAAACAACGTTGTTCTATACTAACGGGACGGTGCAGAAGTCTTAACGTTTTTCAACTCTCATTTGTCGTATTAAAGTTTGGAAAATTAGCTGTCAATGTACAAATTGTAGTAGTATCTATGTAGTTTGAAATTTTGCTTGTCGGTTTGGTTTGGTTCATGTGGTGTTTATTTTCTGGTTTTGCAAGTGAAATAATTTATGTTCAGTTCTCGTTAGCAAAAACAAAGTTGCTTCTTGGCTCAAAGGAAACCCCTATCGTGAAAATCACGATCAGTCATAGTATTCAAATAAATCTATTCTCTCTTTTAACCACCTTGGATGTCTAGAAATAACTTCCTCATTACTGTCGCTATCTTGAATCAAATCGCTTAAACGTTACATTTTATGTTTTTGAAACAATAATTCCACAGTACAAAATAATTCCTTGTGTTGAGTTGAAATGACAGCAAAAAACAACAGGACGCCATTTCGTTATTCTTGGAATAGCTCCGTATTTTATGCTTATCGGCGGTATACCTAGTGACTATTCCCGAATAGATTCGCTATTCCTCGAATTGTTGTTGGTTCAACGTGAAATTGATTTACTCTCGAGTAAGTAGCGATTTATTCCGAGGCTAAAATTTATTCCTGTTTGGTCGAATCCACTCTTGAGGAGCTCGTGGCTAAGCAATAACAGTCGCACGGGTCAATTCATCTGGTTTAAGCTACGCTGTTCGGGGTTGGTCTGTGGATGGGTGACCAGTTACATACCGAGACTCCTCCGTGTCTCGGAAATCCGTTGTTCCCGGCTGTCATTAGTTGATCTTTGACAGTCGTTACGGGTCGTCAGAAGCCCGAAAGTCTGACAACCAGTCTTACCAAGGGGTATCGTATTACCCAGTTACTGGGTTGTGGAGGAGTCGTGCCATGTAAAATACTGGTATTCAGCTGCATCCGGTAAGATTGGAAGCCGTCCCCAATATAGTTGGGAAAAGGCTAAGCGGATTGATTGGTCGAATCCGCCCTTAGGAACATAGTATGGACACCTTCACTACACGGTTCGTGCGCGTGAGCTTCAATTGCGTAGGCGTGGATCCTTGCACGCGAACCGTTCGTAACATACGCGCGCGCGCGCGAGTAGAGACTGTGACGCGTCGATAGCCATTCGAAGCGCCTAGCGTGCGCGGATCGTGCGCGTGCGCTGGTGTGGACGCGCCTTAATGTTGCAAACAAATGTTTTTCTTTTGTTCTTACCTGTGATGATAGACATGAGTGTGGTCTTGCCGGCACCGTTGTGACCGAGCAGCACTGTGATCTCTCCCTTATACACCTCCAGGGACACATTATTCAACACTCGGTTATTCGAGTACACCTGATGAAACAAATAATTTAATTTCAAAGAACTGTCTCATATAATTATATAACGTCAGTATTGTTGTAAATAATGGTAAACGACACGAAAATAAAAACTTAGGCTGTGCATTCTGACAGTTGACAATGTCGCAAATTCGGACCAAATAAAAATACCAAGACAGAGCGCGGTTTCGTAAACATGTGTGCACTTAGCGAGGTGTAGTTTGATTGTAAATAATAATAATTCTTATTTTTCCAAAAACAGTGTTACAGATACTTTTTCCACTAGTTATTGATAACCAGAAACTATGCAATACAATACAGTTCTTAACTTTAGTGGAAAAGATCACCTGTATACCTGTACTAGTTAAAAAAAAAAACTATCACAGGAGACATGGCCTTCCGTTTAAAATGAATCAGCGTATTGACAATGTATGTTAGCCAAAGATTGTTGGAAAAAAAAAACTAATAGTTAATAAACGGATACATGAAAAGGTAGAAACATGTTGGTAATAAAAAAAAGTAACTGTAGTGTGTGTGTGCTGTGTAGGTGTGTTGTGTAAGTGTGTTGTGTGTGTGTGATTGCGTATGAGTATACAGATTTCACTGTAGAATTATGTCGGTAATAAGTAGAGTTTCAAGTCGTAAGACTTTCAATATCACCATATCAAAGTTTTAGAAACCAATCTCACAGCAGTAATTTGCACTTTGGGAATGAGTGCTCGTAAATTTTGAGTAGTTTATTCGCTTTGTTATAAAGACGAGGAACAAGGACATATAAATGTCTACTAGCAAGAGTGGTCTTCTGGCGTACGGTGGGACAAACATGACTTTTGCGTCGTTCTCACTTATGAGCCCTGGAACATAGGTGAGAGATGAATGTTGGCTCTAAATTGATTGAAGGACAAAGAGCTGTCTCACAGATAAAAGTTTACACTCTATATAACAGAAATGTAGAGTACATGCGTGGTTTCTTCTGCATAACCTTTAAGACAGCTCTCTGCGCTCTTTCAACTTTTAGAAACGCAGTGGCATAAGCACCACCCCACACTGAGATACAGTATGAGAGAAGGGACTGTGCCATTGCATAGTCGATCTAAGCCTTTTGAAGGTAAATTATAATTATTATTTATTTATATATGTTTAATATCTCGGGACCATGGGGTCCCGGTCTTTTGGAAGGCGTACGAGGGGCCGAAACCAACTTGCAGAGGCCCCTTAGACAATTTTAAATGGAATGAGGCACCAAACGACGATTATCCCTGTATGCACTATGCAAGTGCACCAAAGGACAACCCCCGGTTGGTGCAGGACTATTGCAGGATATGGAAATAGAGCTATTGGACTATGGATTTGGGTGGCTTAAATTGACTGGTGACCTGGAATTATGGACGGACCCTTACCTGATCAATGTTTTATATGTACACGGATAAATTGGCAGGGGGGTGACTTGCACGCTCAATAATGGGCCCCAGCACATAGTGACGTAGCGACAAAGGGGCAACATGTCCTGAGGTGCTTGAGGAGTGGAGAGGTATTCCACGGCTTTCAGAACAATCCCAGAGCCCGGAAGATGGTCAAGATCCCTACGAGCACTTACTGAAATACTTCCTTCCTCCGAGCACGTTTGCTCTTGCGAGTCTACACTCAAGCCGGACACGACCTGTCAGTACTTTTAGATGTGTGTGCCAATTCAGGGTGGAGTCAAAGAAGACTCAAGGTACTTGACATTATTTGCCCTCTCTATACATTGGCAATTAGAGGTCAGGTATTTGTGCCAAGACAACTATGAGCCTCAAGGGAGGGCAAATTACTTGAAGGTTGGGATTGAGTGGATGGTGAGAAATCGACATAAGTTTTAGCGACATTTAGAGTGAGCAAGTTATTATTCAAACTGATGCAAAGAATGCTCTTAGAATTATCATGACGTCATGATAATTCTAAGAGCATTCTTTGCATCAGTTTGAACATCCTCCTAGGTTTTACTGCACACAAGTACAGCGGTGTCATCTGCATAGGTAAATATTTTATAATTTTTTAAGTTTAATTGACAGAGTTCGTTTGCACAGATTAGAAAGAGCGTAGGACCAAGTACACTACCTTGGGGCACCCAAAAGCCACTGACATCAATGTTATCACTTTGTGAGTTTTGAATTTTCACAAATTGGCTTTATCCTATAAGGTAGTCTTTGAAAATGTTCAGAGCCATGCCCCTTATTCCCATGCGTTCTTCAGAAAGATGGTGACAGAGATAGTGTCAAATGCTTTGGACAGATCTAGAAATATGCTTAGTGTTATCGCCATATACATGGCTGATATTCAAATCTACCTACTACAAATCTTTTCAACTTTAGTATATTAGAATGTGGCGGTAGTAGGTATGTTTCCCATCAAACACCTTCCTTCCCATTCATTCCTGCAGCGTCTACCATAGGTCAGAGCGAGACAGCAATACAAGGCTCGAAGAAGATTGACCTCAACAGACGCCATTTTCGAAAGGAGTTCAAGTTCGTCCTAATCCGCCGCAGCGAAAGCATCTCTCCAGAGCTTTTACCGCTATTATATCTGGATTTCGTGATAAATCCAGGTTTTCGGGTCTTTATATGAAACTAGACCTATCTACTTATCAAGTTATATTAATTTTGAAGTGCTGTGTAAGAAATAGGAATCGTTTATTCGTGAAACCACGCTGGCTTGCCGCGTGGTTAACCTACACATCGAGGACCTACGAAGTCCTAGCATCAGGAAGGCGACTCCAGACTTCTAGAAAGGTAAGGCGCTGCATCCTGTGTCCTTCTCTTATTCCTATTTCTCCATACCAAAATAGCCTCATTCCAAGTCGATGTATATTGCCACATAAAGTTTATTACAGTCCACAAAACCGCCGATTCTCATAGCAAGGCTTTGAATCACCGCTCCAGGCTTTTAGAAGCCTGGAAAGAGCTGTGTAGGCAGTTCTATCCATTTTATGGTAAATTTCCCGCACCCCCTCATGTTAGCGTTTAAAGGTTTCACAGTGAGCTCAAGGCGCTAACACTTACTGTTTTGGTTTTATTAACTAGGGCATTAATTATGCTATTGGTCAGATCTAGAACTGCATCTTCAGTACATTTATGTTTTCTGAACCCATACTGGTTTTGCGTAAGTATATTATTCTTTTATAGATAATTAGTTGTGAATTTAAAGCCTTTTCAAAGATTTTTGATAATAAGGTAAAAACCGATATGGGTCTGTAGTAAGTGACATTGTCTCTGTCACCTCCCTTATAAATGGGGTGTAGGTACTAGTAAATGTGTGCGTGTGAGCTTGTATACCCAGAGTGGAGGTATAGTTTTGGAATGATTCTCTGTATTGTTCGCAGCGCTGTCTTGGTTTTTATTTGGTCTGAGGTCGCGAATAGTTGAAAATAGGTTATGAATATAATAAATATTGATTATGAATATAATAATAAAATGATCTTTTCGTATTGACGGTACATCTATTCATACTGTTTGATACCAGTAGGTGGCCACATCAATTGCGGCGTCAGAGTCGTTGTTCAGACCGTCAAGGGTGCAGGGGAACGGACAACTGGGACACTCTAGCAGATGGGACATAGTCTGTTCAGAAGCACCGCACTCGCACTGGATGTTGGGTGAATTGATAAAGTCCGATTTCGTATTTTAGCGCAATAATAACATTGGATTAGGTGAAGTAACAGTTTTGGGTTTTAATATTCTAGTACTTTTTTACACCTAAAACTAAATATTAGATAGGTCAAGATATTATAGTTATTGCAATTCAAAATAAATATTTCAGTTCAACATTGTCGTATGAATATTTCATCATTTCATTTAGTAACATTGATTCATTCATCAATACTGCGAAATATTTGACAGCTACGACGTTGCCAACTTTCACTATGCACCCTCATAGACAAAGTGGCTAAATTTCTGAAGAGACTCTTGTTAAGCACTTGGATTAGGGTTTGATGCAAAATGCCTTTATTGTCAAGAGATGACATTCTATAGCTTGTACTCTGATCTCGATAACGATAATACATACATAAACCAACACCTTCTTCCCATGGCGGTAGGCAGAAACTACAGAACGCCACCTGCTACGATCCTAACATATATGTGCGTGTATGACCAAATGTATGAACCCCAAAAATGATGGGGTTGGCAGCTGTCAAAGTGGCGTTAGCATAGCTTTAACCAAAATAGGGGACAAGGTCTGCTTTCCTTCCTCGGAAAGAGACACCTTGTTTCTTCAATTCAGCTTTTAACTCAATTATCCGCCATGTGGAATACACGTTTTTTCACAACAGTTTTTTGAATATAATTTAAAAAACATGGAACATGTCATTATGGAAAGCCAAAACACAACACAAAATTGACAGGTGAAAGCTATGATAGCGCCATCTTTCTAAAGTTTTCACCGACCAACCCCATTAGGGAGTGCGTGCCTGACACTTGTTAGTTTTATGCATGGGCGCCGGGAGGGGGGCCGATTCGCTCGCTCTTGCACATTCTGTAATCTCTGAATTCTAAAGCTTCTATGCATTAGTCGACAAAGTACCGAACTCCTATTTCCGAAAATCGAATCAGCAACTACAGTTTTATGCAAAATCAGAGGTAAAATAACTGTGCAAGCAGTGCAAACACTGAGTGCAAAATTAATTTATTTTTGCTTTATCAGAAAATTCCGAAGACATGTTGGTATCGATATCCAACATGTCTGCAGAGTTTTGTTAGCTAATTTAATTTGACTCTCTATATTAATTAATTTCAGATAATACCGAAGCCGGGCAAGCACCAATGTGAATTTTTGAATTCATATGTACTTTCTGAGTTAATCTTGGACATTACTGACATCGGTGAAGGGAAAAATCGAGAAGGAAACATGAACTTTTAGTTAATATTAAAATTTTGAAATCACCAACCCGTTTTGAGCAAGCGTGGTGATGAAGACTCGTGCCTTCTCTGTACTATTTAATATAGAAAATTACTTTATTCTTTCCAGTCTCCTTCAGTTAAAACCTTCATGATTCCTACCTTGGAAACGTTGATGATCTTGATTCCGGGCTCGGCATTCGTCGGCACTGGTTCAAAGTATCGCTGCTCGACATTCGTGGGGTAGACTTCATCAGCTTCCACGTACTGATTCACCTCTTTTTTGCTCCAATACGAGTTCTATATACAAATATGTGTTTACAACCATATATACAAGTTGTGATACTTGTTTTCAACAAGTCTTGTGTTGTGTGTCTTTCAAAGACTAAACTTGTCAAAAACATGTCGGGTATAAAACATGTATCATACATGTATTGAGGTTGTTTCAGACATGTATTGTTGTTGTTAACTATGGGCTCCCCGAAACGCTCAATTGCAATCAATTTGTATTGTAGTAATATTATCAATCGGTTCAATTGCATTTGGTATATGAGGGGAAGTTTGAAATTGGCGCCAGTTACAGAAACTTTGAAAGGAAATCGTTTAGCTCGGTATCATGGGCATGTGATGAGGAGAGAGGAAACGCATGTGACTAAAAGAGTGAGGAATACAAATATTGATGGATGAAGAAGGAGAGGAAGACCAAAAAAAAGATGCGTTGGATTGTGTGAGGAATGATATGAAAGAGAAGGGAGTGAATGATAGCGTGACGGTAGACAGCGGCGAATGGAAAGACAAAACATGTTTTACACAAGTAACCCCATGTTACTTGAGGTGGGCGCAACATATTTTGTCTACAATGCCAAGAAGATGATGAGATAATGCTTCAATTGCATTTAGTAGACGATCAATTTGCGGATCAATGTGTATCAATCACGTAAAAATAGACAATTGCAATTGATCGTTTCGGGGACTCTTTTCTGTTCACCTATTTGACAAGTTTTGAATACAACTAGTCTTTACAACTTGTTTTTTGGTGTAGACGATATAGACAATAGACACAACATGTACTTACAATACATGTTTTATACCTTGATGACGTGGGGTAAGTATGGTATAGGTACTAATGTGCCATGTGGAATAGTTTAGAAGCAAAGAGAGAGATGCACAAAACGTGAAAGCACTAATGGTTTCACTTTTCAGATTGTGATTTTTTAAACAAATTTTTCAGTGTTTTTCTGTATTTATTGTTAATAATTGTATGCTCTAAAACTATTTCTGGGCTGCCACGTACTAAGCTATTAGTACAGTCAATCAAACAGATGTGTACACAGGCAGCTTACTGTATCGTTTTAGCTTATTGTGCATGTGCAGAAAAGACAAGATTTTGAAAAAATCGACCGTTATTTTGTTGTTTAAAAGTTGTACTCTATTTTCCCGTAATAACGTTCCTTTAAATTTAAAAAATATGTGAATTCAATTATCAGACTCAACAAATAAATGTTGTTAGACAACAAATAATGTAAATAAATGTATCAGTAACGTACCCGTGGGTGCCAATTCATTGTGCCACTTAAAAATTGAGTGCTTTGATATGTTTATTTGAATAATTTAAACCCGTTTGACATCATCATCATCATCAGCCTATAATGTTCCCACTGCTGGGACACAGGCCTCCTCTCTGTTAGAGGGAGTGGGCCGTAATCCACCACGCGGGCCCAGTGCGGGTTGGTAGATGTCACATGTCTTCAAATTTTCGGTTCTAGGACATGCCGGTTTCCTCACGATGTTTTCCTTCACCGTTTTGAGAGCAGTGGTGATGAAATAATTTACACAAAGTAAAGCGCCTGTCTGGGTTCGAACCTACGACCTACAACTCGTAAGTTGCGGCCGTCACCACTGGGCCACCACTGCCCGTTTGACCATTGTGGTTATTTCCGTCGATGATTTTTAACCGACTTCCAAAAAGGAGGAGGTTATAGATTTAAAATTTTATAAGTTTTATTTTTATTCTTTTAATTTTTGTTGTTTAATAACCTTAGTCTAATTTTGTAGCTTGCTGTAATGATTACTATTTATAAAATATTTAACACGTGCTATTTTTAAGTCAACCATTTATGACGGGGATCGGAATTGTTTCTCCTAAACACAGGTTATTTTGTAACCTATCTAGGAGAACAGTACGGCATCCACTAACTAGTTTATGAAACTGTGCTTGTCTTTTATATATTACCTTGCCTTGATTTTTTATTGTTTCACTAGGACTAGATTACATCTAGTCCTAGTGAAACAATAAAAAATCTTATCTTATCTTATATGTTCGTAACGTGTTTTTTTATTTTTTTTTTATGTATGTCCGCCGATTTCTCCGTCATTTGTGGACCGATTTTGAAAATTATTTTTTGTTTGAAAGGGTATTGTAGAAGTTAGGAAGATATTCAATGATACTGCTGCGTTTAAGGTAAAAATAACTGTATTTAACGGACCAAAGGCTATATAATATAAAGGAGCGAGGGAGCACACGCGATGACCGCTAATCGAGTACTAATTGCTATATTGGTATGAATTTATGAAGTTATGTAAAAATGCTTAGTTGTCAATAGTGTATGGTTTCACCGTACATGCTCCCGGGCCAAAAAGTTACACATCTTCTAATCTAAAGCGGCATGTTTTAGACATAGGTGACGTAGATACGTCTCGTTTAGGGTTAGTGCCCTCACTAGTTATATTCACTTCACTGGGCTGACGGTCAGCCATACTCTGCTTTCGCGAGAACACAACACTATTTGCCACACTTTGTGATAGAAGTTCCACGGAAGAAACTGCACGGCACCTTCTCCATAGGAAGTATGACGCCAATAAGACGGCTACGCCCAGCAAGCCGTAGCAAATTATATATTGATGAATGTCATGTGTAGACAGAGAGTACTCTGGTAAGTTAGTATTGGCAGATTTCAGTTGTTCTATTCGTTCTCCCAGATCCACTAATGTGCTGTTCAGTGGATCTTCGTATGCGATGTAGTGAGATAATGATATATTAACCATATGGTTTAATTCTGCTATCTGAGGGGTCGGAATTTCAGAGTTTGATTTAATTGTGTTGGCTGATAGGGCATGAGAATACAAAGTAAAATCTTTACTTTTTATTACGCATTTCGGACCTAGGTCAATAATTCCGACTCCAGTCACCTGTTTAAAGGAAACTTGATCTTGACATATAATCCTCACTGAGTAGGTATTGCAGCAAAAATACATATACCTCGACGCATCATTTAGTTCGAGCCAGCTGTCTTGGCAAGGGGATTTAATTACAACGCATTGCTTTAATTTGTTATCCCGTTTGCAGAATTTTTCATCGATGCTTAAGTGATTAATTGGTTTGTTAGCTTGGCATAAATATGACTGATCATTATGCAGGCATGATTGGAGTTCCATAAATGACATTGTGAAGAAAGCATCTTTTTTCAAACTAATAGCCACGAACTCCGCAGCTGGTAGTACGCTAATCATATCATTTTGAACCTGCTGAGGAACTGGTATGATTTTATAAATCTTGTAGCTGTCTCTGCTGGTCAATGGAAAAGTAATCTCAAATATAAAGTATTCTTCCATCATTCTCGCTTTTACCTTCAGCATACTGTAAACATGTTTTAGGTCAGATTGTAGGTTGTCCACGGGCAAGGTAGTATCCTTTGTTAGTTGTCCAGAAATGAACTGTAACTCACGCTGTAACTGATCTGGAGTTAACAGGTGAGGGTTGAATTTCCCGTGGTAAATATCCGTGATGATATCTAACAGAGTATCCTGGATCCTTTTGAGGTTTTGAAGCAAGTTGATAGTTGTGACTGCCGACAGAGCAAAGTCTTGCGTTTTAGCTAAACCTTCAACCTCTTGCTTAATAGCAAAGGCAGCATTATCCAATTGATTCAAATGTTTGTGTGTGTGTTATGTGTTGTTCTGGTCCGTTAAATACAGTTATTTTTACCTTAAACGCAGCAGTATCATTGAATATCTTCCTAACTTCTACATGGTCCTTCGAGCTATAGGGCGGGACCTCGCGAGTTTTAGTATTTGTTATTCTTTGGGGAGTTACGTATACTTAGAATCTTGTGAGTGATCTCGTTCGGGAATCAGCATATCGGATAACAGTGATACGCGTGAACTGTGGACATAGGTTAACAACCGCAGAACTTTAGCAAAGTATTTGTAGCGAAACCCATAGCAGCACAGGGTGAAGTTGCAATACTAGTGAAAACGAGCAATTTTCCTGAGCATCCCAAGCAACGGAAAATCAGCTCTTCAAGCACGAAGCAATCAGCATCCGGCGTAGCTAGCAGCAAATCGGTATTTACAACAGCAGCACTCGGCATCTACAGCAGCAGGACGACCGTGTCCAGTCATAGCAGAGCATCAGCATTCGGAGTGCGACAACAGCAAACCAGCAGCAATCAGCCAAAGTAAAGCCAGGAGTTTCCAAGTAAGATCTTTCCTTTTTTATATCAAAAACTAACTAGCAGCAAAATGGAGGATCTTTATTATCAACAAATTGAACTTTGCGAATTAATCCGAAAAACATAAAAAAGGATAGCGTCGATAGGAAATCTGATGACTATGTCAAAAGGCGATTAGAGATGTTAGAGAAGTATTGGTCAGATTATCAGAATAATCACTTAGCTATGTGTGAATATGGGGTTAAAGATCATACTTACTTTATAAATTCTGAGCATGAAAAGGTTAGCAAGCATTATACAGCCGCCAAATCTCTAATCAGCGAACAACGCCTGCAGTTATCGAGCAACCTAATGCCTTTGAGAACCATTAGGAGTACTCAAGCGACACAAGAAGAGCAAAAAGAAGCCGAACAAGAAGCAGGGCCATCGGGTTATGAACAGCCAAGAAAAGTCAGCAGTTTACGTACCATGGAGTCAAGAGGCTCAACTAGCAAACTAGATGAGATGATACGTAAACAAGCAGCGAATTTTAAAGCGTTCAAGAGATCGGCGGGTTTTATCGACCTAGACTCCATGTCAGAAAAGTGGGAAATGGAGGACGCACTACGAACTCTACAAGCACGCTGGTCACAAATTGACTCTCTGCATTGGGAGATTGATAGCGAGATAGGTGGAGAGGACGATGATTACGAGGCAGTTTATACCCAGCATGAGCGATCATATATTCATTTAAAGAGAATGATCAACAAAAAGCTTTGGAGTGTATCACATAGAGAGCACTCCACACCGAAAATGGACATCCCTGTATTTTCAGGAAATTATCAGTATTGGACGTCATTCAAGGACCTCTTTACCGAAGCTATTCACAGCAACCCTACCTTGTCGCAAGCGCAAAAAATGCAATTTTTGAAAGGAAAGGTCAAGGGCGAAGCAGAAAGACTTATACAGCATCTTCCCATAAGTTCCAGTAACTATGATACCTGTTGGGAAATCTTAAACCATCGGTATAACAATAAAAAGCTCATCTTTTCATCAATCATAAATACTATGCTAGGTTTATCTAATATGCAACATCAGACAGTAGGTCATATTAAAATACTGCATGACGTAGCGCTGGAAAGCTTACATGCCATACGGAACTTAGGGATTGATATCAGCATTTGGGATCCGCTTCTTGTGCATTTATTGTCACAGAAGCTTGATAGCGAAACCTACGGAGATTACATAGACTCCCTTAAAAATTCTAGAGAGCTACCGGTTTTGCAGGATTTTTTGGACTACTTAGAAAGTAAATTTACGAGCCTGGAAATATCCCGCAGAAAGCCAGATCAAGCATCACCGAAATCAAACAATCATACAAGTAACGATTTTCCTGAAAATCTAAAAGCAAGACGGCACAACTTTGCCAATAAGTTTAACAAGCCGCAATTAAAAGCCTTACACGTGTCAACCAACAAATGTCAATTTTGCGGTCAACAACATGCCATGTTCAATTGCGAAAAATTTTTGCAGTTGCCGAATGAAGCGAAATTGAAAACAGCCGCAAAACTAAAATTATGCCAAAATTGTTTATTTGACCATAATGGCAAGCAATGCATTTCCGTTAGGCGATGTCGCAAATGTGACGGAAATCACCACTCCGTTTTACATGACGCCTGCACAAAAAATATATCGCAGTCGAATAGCGTTGCAACAACAACAGCTGACCCAAATCCGCAAGACAATGTCGCAATGACTGCGCATGTGTCACAAAATGATCCAGGAACGAATGAAGTTTTGTTAGCTACAGCCTTGATTAAAGTCGCAGCGATTGATGGATCTTATCATATCTTAAGGGCTCTCATTGACCCTGGATCACAAGTTTCTCTGATAAGAGAAAGGGCAGCGAAGAAGTTAGGATTACGAAGATCTAAATTCAACGGATTAATATTCGGAGTAGGAGAAGTCGAAAACAACTGTAACGGTGTGGTCACACTAAGCTGTTTCTCTACACATAACGACTATTCTTTTACTACCGACGTACTTATTATGAGCAACCTACTAAAAGATATCCCATATAAATCCTTTGACACATCGAAGTGGTCCTACATAGATAATCTGAAACTAGCTGATCCATATTTTAACCATAGCCGTCCAGTGGACTTATTACTAAGCGCTCAAGTGAATGGCTTGATATTATTAGGAGGATTGATTAAAGGAGAGAGCTTATCGCAACCTGTGTTACAAGAAACACAGCTTGGGTGGATCATATACGGCGGTGGCCAAATGTCATCACTTCAATGCAACGTCGTCATGAATAATATTCACGATATTCAGCAGTTTTGGGAGATCGAGGATATAAGCGAAAATACGAAATTATCATTAGAAGATCAAGAATGTGTTGACTTCTATTCATCTACGACAAAACGTTGTGAAGACGGGCGGTATGAAGTAAGACTGCCACTAAAATCCGATATTAATGAGAAACTAGGTTCATCGAAAGAGATGGCCGTAGCACAGTTCCAAAATATGGAACGAAAATTTAGCAAACAACCCATTTTAGCAGAACAATATAAAGCATTCATTAGTGAGTACATTGCCTTAGGACATATGGTACCTAGTAACGGTAAAAATAACTGTATTTAACGGACCAAAGGCTATATAATATAAAGGAGCGAGGGAGCACACGCGATGACCGCTAATCGAGTACTAATTGCTATATTGGTATGAAGTTATGTAAAAATGCTTAGTTGTCAATAGTGTATGGTTTCACCGTACAGGTATACTCTTAAATTGGTTCCATATAAATTTTATTAACTTTGCTTGGGTATTTTTTGAGTTAGCTACAAAATACGTATTTATTTCCCACTTAGTATGTAGATGATATGATTAGTTCCTGTCACTGGAAGCAGATTGTGGTATTCGAATGTGTGTGGGGTAGGTAGGTACCACAACTAAAAAGTGAAAAATAAAAACTTTTTAAAAAAGTTTTTTCAATTATAATTTTATTGAAAAATAATTTATTGTTGGAAAAAGTGGTGAGTTAAAAGCTGAAACCTTCTAAATACAGATGAATGTATTATTTATTCCCTTTAGTGAGTGAACAGGGTTTGTTTACACTTTCATCACACAGTTTTGGAAGAGACATTACGTTGTGCAAAGATGTTTGTATCTTTCCTGCATACCCAATTCTTTGGTTGTCTATACCCAATGACTATACAGGCTCTTGACTGCTCATACGGGCGTCTCAGGCTCACGAAACATATATGAAATTGCTCTTATGTTAGATGACTATTATGACTGGCCTTTGTAGTTTTGACCTGTTATTGGATCTCTGCACACGTGGTTATTTTGATACCTTCTAAAACATTTCTGCATAAATAAAAACAATTATGAGATCCTGTTTAATTAAATGGTCTGGGAAATCGTCTAGAACATCCAGCTATAAAAAAGATGGCATAACTTTTCATCGGTAAGTAAAATCTTAATATATATAAATTACGTGTCACGTTGTTTGTTCGCGATGGACTCCTAAACTACTCAACCGATTTTAATCAAATTTGCACACCATGTGCAGTTTGATCCAACTTGAAAGATAGGATAGGTAGGGTAGGTAGGGTAGGTAGGGTAGGTAGGGTGGGTAGGGTAGGTAGGGTGGGTAGGTTTTTAGGGTAGGTAGGGTGGGTAGGGTAGGTAGGGTGGGTAGGGTGGGTAGGGTAGGTAGGGTAGTACATTTATATGCCAAAACAACGTTTGCAGGGTCAGCTAGTATATTTATAATTTAATAATATTATGAATATATAATGTGTAATAAAGTAATAATATATAATATAAATCTGAATCGATTTGATACAGATTGCTTCATTGCTTCATAAGTTGGAAAAAAAATCTGCTCAACAATGTAAATAACGCAATGAATGTTGTTGAACTGTCAAAACGAAACATATCAGTCATAACCGTTTACGAAAATAAGTTACGTAGTTAGGGTACCGGTTGGTTACGTTAAATGGTATAAAAATGTATACCGCGTTGATGTCTTTTTGAAAAGTCCCGTTCTGTCACAAGGGTATTGTCAATACGTCTGTCCCTTTCTTTTCTGTACTAATGCTGTAGTGTTGTGACAACTTTAAAACAAAGTCTATAATAATGACGATAAAAATTTGGATGTTTCATATTGGGAACAAAAGTAACATTAATTCGTTAATTTTTTAGTAATTGTTTCGTTAATTTTTTATTATTGTTTAAACATTAATACCTTAATATTAGTGTCCAAGTAAATATAACTAACTATATACAAAGGAAAAAATTAAATAAAATATAGGAACAAATCATTGGGCATAAAAAAAATCATCCGAATCGTTGTCGGTGGGAAAGGTGCCCAAAAGTGCCTGGCAGCATTGCCACGTTGTATGGCAATGCTAATTCTTTGGCCTAAAAATTTGCCAACCCTTTGGTCACGTGAAGAGTCGACCAACCGCTTGGCGATGTCCCGGAATAATCGATGAGCACTCGGACCTCATGGCCCTAACTATATTTTTGAACCGTTTGGCAACAAAACGTTTGGGAACAAAAGGTTCAAAAATATAGTTACATATTAGATTTCAAAATATTCCGGAACTGAAAATAAAGTGGATTAATGCAGTTCACAGGGAAAATTGGTTTCCAAAAAAACACAAGTAGCGTTGTTTGTTCAACACATTTCACAGCAGATTGCTTTAAAACTTCAAAGAAACGACGCCATTTATTTCGTTCAGCAACACCAACCCAGGGTGGGTTGGTGTTTTGCCTATTTTGGTATAATTTATAATAAATACATAATTATTTCAGATTAATATATATATATATATTTTTTTATAAGTTACATTACGTGTAACTATGCATGAAAAAATAATTTATTTATAGTTTTTTTTTCTTAAAATATAATTGAGGGTCTTGTGGCTAAGTAATAACAGTCGCATGGGTCGATTGGTAAGATTAAGCTACGCTTGCCGCGGTTGGTCCGTGGATGGGTGACCATCTTTACATACCAAGACCCCTCCGTGCCTCGAAAAGCACGTTAAGCCGTTGTTCCCGGCTGTCATTTGCAGATCTTTGACAGTCGTTACACCCGTAACGACTGTCAAAGATCTACAAATGTTAGAACCCCAAGTCTGACAACCAGTCTTACCAAGGGGTATCGTGTTACCTAGTAACTAGGTTGTGGAAGTCAGATAGGCAGTCGCTCCATGTAAAATACTGGTATTCAGCTGCATCCGGTTAGACTGGAAGCCGACCCTAACATAGTTGGGAAAAGGCTAGGCAGATGATGATATGCACGAAAAAAATAAGTTACATAACAATATGTTACTAATTTTTAAGAATAAAAACTTTATAATTTACAGGCTTTACCAAAGAATACAGCTGATCTATATGTGTATGGTTCTAATTTACCTGGGCCTTCCCATCTAACTATATCACAAGAAGTCAATTTATTTTAACGACGTGATTCGTGATTCTTGGCCGCATTGTTGCAATATTAATGCCAGATGTATAATTACAGGATTTATTATCAAGAGGAGAAATTAAGGATTTAATAAGACCCTCACAGAAATACAAAGATGATCATAAAATACCTGGAACTTCCTTTGATAATGTCTCCGTCCTAAGTTAATTTTCATTTGTTATTTAACTGTTATATCAAAAGTCAGATTTTTATCTGCTCCTGTCAGAAGTCAGATTTTTATGGTTTGCAGAATTCACCTACCGTAAAAGTCGAGCCACAAGTTGAGGACTCCACGAAAACACAAAATGAAGCGCCACGCCACATAGACCATCTAAAATTTTCACTTAGTAAAAACAAGAAAAACATTAAGAGGCCTCAAGACAGAAATAGAGTGCTTACCAAACAAGTGGCCAATTTTCAAGAAATTTTAAATACGTTAACAAAAAAATATTTTATCACTACTGAGAACCAAAATATTTTAAACTGCATAGGTGTTCAAAATAGAGAAATAATTAAATGCCAAATTCTAAAATCTAAAACAGGTGATATATACCAAACATTAAATATTCACCGGAACTACAAGCGTTCGCTTTAAGACTGCATTTTTATTCGCGGAAGATACAAAAGCGTCAGAAAAATTTTCAGTACTGTTTATCTGCTATATGCAATATATGCAAGGATGGGCGTTTTTGGGGGGCTGTCTTATGTAATTTTGACGTTCGAAAAGTGCTGATTCACAGCCTAGTTTGAATAAATGACTTTTGAATTTAGAATTTTTAGAATTTTGAATTTTGCATGCTAAGATCTTGGTACCATTCGGTTGATAGAAACCAGGATTCTCAAAGGAGGCAATAGGCAAAGCAAAATAATCTGTTAAGAAAATTTACTCCTCTTTTATATTTGATGAAATGGTTATCAGAAGTGATGTTGAATATCATCCTCAGGGATGAAGGTATGGTCACGTAAGTTTTGGTACCAGTTTGCATATGGATTGTCAAGATGAAGCCAAAGAGGCACTTCTGGTAGAATTAAATTATAGCTGGAAAATTCCTATTGAATATTTTTTGATAAATGGCATTAATGCGGAACAAAAAGTTGATCTTTTAACTCAAGCCATCCATTTAGTAGAAGATACAACAAAGCCACACATATACACAGGTACTTAGCAAAGCCATTATGTTTGACGGCTGCCCGGCAAATATAACCATAGCCAAAAAGTCAGGCTGTATTTTTGACAATCATAATTTAAATTCCACTTTCAAAAATTCTTGCAACAACTCAAAACTCGTACGAAATGCGTCCGAGTTTTATAAAATTTTGCAAGACAAATGTGGTATATTTTATGGCAACATTTTTTAACTTACACAGATAGCGGAAAATTTTCACTTGGCTATATAATTTGAGTTGAGAGCTGCTTACATTTTCTTTAAAACAAAACTAATAAAAGTTAGGTTAGCTACCCAATTTTAAGTGTGTCACACGCACTTACATTCAGCAATGAAAATCTCAATTTACGCGAATTTGAGGAAGGCAAACCTACAGCACGCTTTTTAATCACGATGAATGAAATATTTGATATATTGGACTCGCACACCCATAAGTATGGCTTAAAAAGAGCAGTCAATGAAGAAAATGCTGCACATGTTTTAACAAAACTTAAGGCGGCAAAGATTATTTGTTAAACATGTCAGCAGAAATTAAGTTACGAGATTCTATAGAAACGGTTCTATTAGTGAAATCGCCTAGATATACCGAATTTTTTGGATTTTGTGTATGCATAGAAAGTGCAATATTCCTCATCCAGGACGTAATTTTAAATACAGAGTGTGCAATGAAATACCCTCCCCTACACACGATAAGCCAGGACCATTAAGAACATTTCATGGTGCATTGCATGGTGGGTCTAACAATAATACCAGTGCTTTGCTGTTCGAGAGCATTTACAAAAAGCTCCTGACTTACGCTCAAATCAAAAATAGCGGAAGCGGTAATTGCTCCGCACTTTACCAAATATCTATATTACAGTGTACATCTGCAGTGGAGAGCATTATCGTGACTACAAGACACATGGAACAAAACACAATCGATGATGAGTCCATTAGTAACGAAACTGTTGAATTTCCTAAACTTGAAGACATTAGAACAACGGTGATGTTTTTACTAAACCGTTATTGTCGCGTCTAGCATTATAAAAAACATACTATGTCAAGAAGAGCTGAAATTTGTAAAAACTAATGAAAAATTGAATTTCGCGGCTAGGTTAAACGATGCCACTTAAGCAAATTTACTATTTATTTTTTTATGTACAATTAAAAATTGCACAAAGGAGAAATTTATTGTCTCAGGCATGTTATTGCAGTCTATCTTAGGGTGATGCAGAGATAACATATATTATGAACCAACAAAATGAAATTTCTGTACTTTTTTTTTTTTTTTGGGTGGGAAATTATCAAATAACTTCTCCCGCTCTGGACGGAGCGGGAGGGCGTGTCAGACTCTTACTGACTAAAACCCACCCGTGTTCCTTCGGTTGCCCTGTTGCCGGGGGCCCCGATGTTCCCATCGGTTTTCTTCGAAACCCCGGCAGGCATTGGCCCTAGCGGACCCCGTCAATTCCGCTGACATCTCTTTGAGGCGCGTGTGGAACACAACGCGCCGTCGACCCGGGCTTGGTCCTTATCGAACGGCGAGCTACCCATTGCTCACCGTCCGCAAGCCCGCGCCTACGGTGGCCGGATATCGGCTAGCGATTCCCGCCCCGGGCGTCTCCTCCTATTGCGGCGGTTAGGGGCGTGAGGGCGCGAAATTTGCCTCTTCCTTACGCGTTCCGCCTCCTCCTTCGCGAGCATTACCGCTTCGCAGAAGGAGGTGACGGCCTGCCATTTCCTCTCTCTCCGTACCATGGCCTGAACCAGGGCCGGAAAACAGACAGTGACCCTTGAGTTTGTTTTGACATTCCTTATGACTGTAAGTTAGGAAATGTCTCCAGCTAATTTGTTAAATAATGACGTGTAAAAGTGATTTTTTAATCCTAATTGCACAATAAATTATTTGAATTTCACTTATGGTAATTTATTTTTCTATCCAATAGGGATTGACATTGCTATTATTTTTATCAGACATACTTTCAGTCGATCAAATAAGCTTGATTTAATTTTAGCATTGATTTAATCGAATAAAGTTAAATTTGAAGTGTTCCGTCAGTGTTTTATTTGCACCCAGTTAGCACCCTATCAGTATAGTTTAAAAACATGTAGAATTAATTGACGTCGATTTTATCGATATGGATATTATTTTTGCAAAACTGACTTGTGCATCACTATCGTTGAAACATGCACGTGGTTGCAACGGTCAACCACAACTTCTGCCTTTTCTTCGTCCCCCGGCCCGCAGTGGTGAGTCGTAGTCGTGTGCTTAAATGAAATCGGTCTATCAGCTCTCAAGTGGTTTATTTTTCTTTGTCTGTACCTGACATGGAAACCGTGGTCAATAATCAGAATAGCTTGTTCATTCTGGAATGATGCGCCTACCGCATCTTACGCACACTGTTCGGGCGTCTCCGACCACTCGGCGATCTTCGGCTGCTGTCGGGGACAGCGGAAGGAGGCGAGCGGCGGCGTGCGGGATGCGGGCCATCGGACCACTTCGCTACCGATCACGGACAACGGCATGCGCGCGCACTCCATACGTTTACCAACACCGATATAGTACCTATTTTGGATTATAACATACAGTCCACTGCTTTTAATAAAGTCCTTTGTTTAGGTCCCTAACACACACGATAATGCGGTAGTGGAGCGCGACATTTCAGAGTGGACAAGCTATAACACTAATATAGGATAGGGTTGCAGATAGTGCAAATATCATTATCATAATTTCAGCCCACAGACGACCACTGGTGGACATTTGCGCCCAAAGGATTTTCAATGCCCGGCTAAGCGCCGAGAGTTGAAAATCCAACAGTGCTATAATATTTAGGCGTTCAATTATGTGTTTCTCAGTGTTATTGAAAACGGGCAACAGAGTGCTAATATTAGTATATCCTGCAAGTACAGTGTTTTCGTTAGCTATTCATTATTTATTTACTAAAACTATTTATTAATGTATAACATTCTAGCAACATGTTTTGGAAATTGGAATGTCATCTACCAAAGTAACCAGATTCTACAATTTATCGATACAAGAGCTACTGTGGTAAAAGGATCATTTGGCGCTCGAATGGCGTTGACGGGAGGAGCTGTTAAGGCGAAAGCGTCAGGGTAGCCCGCGAGTAGCTCGCCGTCCGATAAGGACCAAGCCCGGGTCGACGGCGCGTTGTGTTCCACGCGCGCCTCAAAGAGATGTCAGCAGAATTGACGGGGTCCGCTAGGGCCAGTGCCTGCCGGGGGTTCGAAGAAAACCGATAGGGACATCGTGGCCCCCGGCAACAGGGCAACCGAAGGAACACGGGTGGGTTTTAGTCAGTAAGAGTCTGACACGCCCTCCCGCTCCACCCAGAGCGGGAGAAGTTATTTGATAATTTCCCACCCAGAAAAAAAAAAAGGTTAGCCCACGAAATAAAAAAAATCGTACGTTTTTTGCAATTTGCAGGTCAGTATCAGGTTGTATGTCGATCTAAATATGATTCGCGGCCTACCTTAGCGCATCTCCCTTACTGGCTGTTGGTAAAAACTTATAAAATGTAATGGAAAAATAAAGATGGCGTTGCTAGTACCGCTTTTGGCCACGCGCTAGACGACCCCTATTCAGCTATACTAACATCATTAGCTTCACTACTACAGGACCGAGTGGAGTTATCACTCAGTCTGCCGAATCTCTGAGACACTTTTCTCAGTTTGTGGGTTCTTGCTTATGACAAAACCGAGCTCCCATACTCGGACTTTTCATAGTCCTCAATTTCCTCACTTTGCTCTTTCTCGTAGTTTTCCTTTTCATTTGACTTGGGTTCCCGCTGAAAGCAGGAACGTACAGTACCCGGCGTTAATATGACACATCGAGTTTTAGACTGAGACGGTCACACAGATATGAGTGACAGAGACAAAACATCACGCCAGTATTCCCCGAAGGGTTAGGCAGAGGTGTATCTACCTATAGTACACCCCACATTTCGCCAGATATATTTAAGTCCCATGTAATAGGGGGCGAGTCTATTGCCATCAACCGGGTACTAATCCAGATTCCGGGATGCCACTGAGAAATTATAGATGAAAAAACCCAATAACACTGACTCTTAGTGACAGACGACGCTACAGGGTAAGGAAAGGTTTGTTGGTGATATAGGAATGTTGGTGATATTTTTATTTTTTAAATTTATTATAAAATCACCGACACTCAATGCACACAGTCACGAGACAGCGCAAGCGACTTGCGCAGTCACCAACTTACCTATAACACTAACAAACCTTTCCTTACTCTATAAAGCTGATCCTATGCTAAAACTCAATTTGCGATATAAACGGCCGGCTACTGTGAAGCTCGGTTTTCCTAAGAAAATGGTGCCGTCATATAGCGGCCGCAAAATGATGGAAACTTATGAATATCTGTAATTTTAACCGGTGGGTGTTATGGACATAATGGCTTCAAAAAATGTTCTCTATCTACACTAATCAATCTATATGTCACCGTAAAATTATAAACTTCGTTAGTTTATAATCTATCGGTATTATTTCCGTTAGATTACAAACTGTCGAAAAATTGTGAACTGCGACAAATCATTTACGATTTAACGCATTATTTTTCGAAAGTTTATATTATATCTATGAGAAACGAGCTTACTACGCTCGCTCGACTCACGCGGTTGGTCACAGTTCTAACCTAACCTAACCCATTTCACCCAGTTCACAATTTTTCGACAGATTATGATCTAACGGAAATAATACCGATAGATTATGAACTAACGGTGCTCACAATCTTACGGTGACATATATATACAATGTCACGCATCGGCATGTGACCGCCCGTATTTTTCATAGTCGATAAATTTTATCAAAAAATGTTAGTTAATTCGATAAAACAACTCAAAAACTTTTAGAAATAATAAACAGAATCTAAATCGAACCAATAATATCGGAGATATGGCAAAAAATGTAAAGCAAGGTCACAAGCGCTACTCAAAAATTAAAAATTGAATAATATGAAAAATATTAAAGTTAGACCCCCCTTTTAAAGTTTAATTTTCAATAATTTTTAATGAAAATTCAGAAAAATACGGGCGGTCACATGCCGATGGGCGACATTGTATAGGTATTATATTTCTATAAAAAGAAAGGGTGACTAACTGAATGACTGATCTATAAACGCACAGCTCAAACCACTGAATAGATTGTGCTGAAATTTGGCACACAGGTAGTTATTATGACGTATGCATCCAATAAGAAAGGGTTTTCGATCTTTAAGGGGATGAAAAGGGGGGATTTTGTTTGTATGAAAAATCTTGTTCCTTGAGTTAATAAACTTGAAACTTGGCACGAAAACTTATCTATGTAAATTATAAAGTTTTCCGTTTTTAGTTTTTCTAAACTGAGGAGGTTTGGGGGGTGTCAAAGTTAATATGGAAGAATTTTACCGAACGGTCCGTTTAACTCGAAACTCGGTATTTATACTTAAGACTCAAAATAAATAAAAAAGGTATATCAGGATTTTTCGATAATCTACCCCTATCGGAGTGAAAAGGTATCCCATACATTTCGTAGAAAATGAGATTTAGATGAGAATGAACACAATGTATCTTTGTATGCTGAAAAAACTTTTTAATGCGGTATCTACTATTATTTAAATGAACACAATATACCACAATACAACAATCGAATTAGTCAAATCCTGGGGCTGGGCTGAAAAGCGAATTAATTAAAAGAAAGGCATTGAAAAAAAAAATGTTTATTCTGTAATCGGAATCACTTTTACACGTCATATAAAAAAAAGGATAAGAATAAAGCTCCTGAAAAAAAAAAAAAAATAACTTCCGAAAATCTGTGGTTGACTGTAATACTAAATTTCTAAAAGAATACTAAACTTCCGAAAAAAATACTACGTTTCCGAAAAGTCAATATGTTGTGCTACAAAAGTTAGTGACAGAAACAAATCGCTGCAAAACCGACTTCACGTAGTCTTGTGTGCCCTACCCATATATTGTAATTTAAGCCCGCGTAGGCGCGGAGGGGCGAGGCGTGGGACTGCCGAAGCCTCGCAGCACCGGAGCCGTGACAGAAACCATGTCTGCTGCATATTGCATGCTGTTTGAAAAATATTACGTCAGCAAATTCTGTTTTGATTTTTCGGAATTTTCAGTGTTTTATTCGGTTATTTCAGTATTTTATTCGGTCGTTTCTTTATTTGTATTCGCATATATAAACTGTCGGAAAATTAGTATTTATAGCAGTAAATTTCATATTTTGAGTATGCACATATTTTAATTTTTTTCCGTGTCGTTTATTATATATTATATACCCTTAAAAAAAAGATTTAAAATAAGATAGATGGAGTCGACATTTCCGATCTGATTAGTCCTGAGAAGAAATGGCGAAACAAACTCAAGGGTAACAGATGGTTACAGATTTAACCCTATTATCATCATCCCGCTAAACTTTTATGGAGCTAAGTAGTCAATCATATCATGACATATATAAGAATTTTAGTCAACTTTCAATAAAGCAAATAGCGGTTTGACGAATGCTTTACAAACCTAAGTTCGATGCCCAAAAGTTTTTTTTTTACATTTTGATGTTATATGAATAGTTTTAACTCGGTTGTTTGTTTGTAAAAAAGTTTTTATTTTTACTTTACTTATGGTAGGTAGGTACCTACCCCACACCAATTCGTGCACCACTACTTGCTATGTAAACAACAGTGACAGGAAGTATTATAACATCATCAAGATATACGAAATACGTATTATCAAAGCTAACTCAAAAACTACCCAAGCGAAGTAATAAAGTTTTTTTTATATTAGACCACAGCGCATGCTTGCTCTACCATTTTGGTTAGGTGACTGGGGTAATGAGAAATCCCGTGAGTTTACAATCTACTGTTACTAGTGGAATACTATATTATCACTGAGTAACATAGCCTATAATTTATAAAGGTACTAGTTTTTCCCGCGGCTTCGCACGCGTAAAGGTCGGAAAATATCCCACAGGAACGTACTACTGGGATTCAGAGTACTTATCATATGTCGTAACCCATGGCCTATCCGTATGCTATTCATCTAAATCTGTTCAGTTATTACGGCATGAAAAGGTAACAGGCAGATAATAAATCTGTTTTAGGGTTCCGTACCTCAAAATAAAAAATGGAAACCCTTAAAGTTGACATAGATATCAAAAACTTAGTAATAAGTTAGTTAATTAATAACTTAGTATTAAAATTCGTAGTGCGCGCTTAGCCTTAGATCTACGGTCCCTTGGATCTGTAACGAAAATCAAATCAAATCTGCTGTTTCATAGAAAAGTGCAATGTCTACGCGGTCAAAATGTATGGAACAGCAGATTTCTTTTTTAAATAACCGACATAAAAATTCAACGCAGGGGTTAAGAATACCAAAAGGGAAATCGTGGCCCCCGGCAACATGGCAACCGAAGGAACACGGGTGGGTTTTAGTCAGTAAGAGTCTGGCACACCCTCCCGCTCCACCCAGAGCGAGAGAAGTTATTTGATAATTTATCAACCAAAAAAAAGGGGGGTATCAGTTTTCGCGTCTATTTCCCTGCCAGCCTGTATATGAAAGTTTGTTCTTCAATCTGGGATCAAAATGATGATGACCATTTTATGCCCCAATCATGTCCAGCCAATTCATATTTTTAAGTAACATACATAACATGACATCACACCTGTAATCCTCGAAGAGTTAGGCAGAGGTGTACCTATAGTACACCCACATTTCGCCAGTTATGTTTAAGTCCCATGTAATAGGGGGCGATCCTATTGCCATCAACCAGGCACCAATCCAGACTCCGGGCTGCTACTGAGAAATTCCAGATGGAAAAACCCAATAACACTTTGCCCGATCCGGGAATCGAACACAGGACCTCATACTCAGCAGTAGCGCTTGCGACCACTAGACCAACGAGGTAGTATATTTTTAAGTATCCTTTATTTATTCAGTTAGTGTTTTAGTGGTTTTTTTAAATCTAACCTATCAAAGCATTTTTTTAAGATTTAATCAAAATAAATATTATTTGAAGTTCAGGTTACGTTTTCGGTTTAATGGCGACAATAAGTGAAAAATTACAGTTTATTCCGTTCATTCGTTCAATATGTGATTTTCAAAAATAAGGTATATTCCTACCATTCAGATGAATGGTAGGAGTATACCTTATTTTTGAAATTTAAATTCGACACTGAACTGTGTATAAAAACGCCTGACAGAAAATGATTAGTAATAAATAGTTTTTTAACATGTAACGAATGAGCTATTTGGCAGGATTTTTTTTTTTGTGTTACGAAATATACAAAAACTGGACATTAAATTAAAATAGAGATTTTTTTTAAGATCTAGGTCTAATATGCTTTTAAATGAACCATGTGTGGCTTTTGGATATGTTTGTTTTGCTTATGGTACTCATGTATAGGACTTTGATCCTTTCATAGGCCGTGTCTTGAAGTAACCTTTTGACTAGTCTTTTTACAATTTGGCATTATTGCTCATCCCCCATAGCAAATAGCGTGATATTTTATTTAGTCTTTTGTGACGTTTCTATCATTTGACGTATAGATTATTTATACCAATTTTCAAGTTAATCAAGCCACACAGTAAAATACTCCTCTGTAAAAATTACTACCCCTTTTCACTCCGTAAGGGGTAGATTTTCGAAAAACCCTGATATAGGTACCTATGTTTTTATTTATTTTCAGTCTTAAATACAAATAAGGAGGAGTGGCTGGAGAGACGCCACGGCGTTCTCACCTTCCGCCTGACGCAGGTCCTCACCGGACACGGCTGCTTCGGGAGGTTCATGTTCAGGATAAGGCGGGAGGAAACACCCGGGTGTCACCATTGTGTGGATCGGCCTGAGGACACGGTGGAGCATACGGTGGAGGTCTACCCGGCTTGGGCGGAGCAACGCCGTGTTCTCGTAGAGGCGATCGGCGGCGGTGATCTCTCGCGTCCGGCCCTGGTTCAGGCCATGGTACGGAGCGAGAGGAAATGGCAGGCCGTCACCTCCTTCTGCGAAGCGGTAATGCTCGCGAAGGAGGAGGCGGAACGCGTGAGGGAGAGGCAAACTTCGCGCCCTCATGCCCCTAACCGCCGCAGGAGGAGACGCCCGGGGCGGGAATCGCGAGACGATTTCCGGCCACCGTAGGCGCAGGCTTGCGGACGGTGAGCAATGGGTAGCTCGCCGTCCGATAAGGACCAAGCCCGGGTCGACGGCGCATTGTGTTCCACGCGCGCCTCAAAGAGATGTCAGCAGAATTGACGGGGTCCGCTAGGGCCAATGCCTGCCGGGGGTTCGAAGAAAACCGATAGGGAAATCGTGGCCCCCGGCAACAGGGCAATCGAAGGAACACGGGTGGGTTTTATTCAGTAAGAGTCTGACACGCCCTCCCGCTCCGCCCAGAGCGGGAGAAGTTATTTGATAATTTCCGAGCCAAAAAAAAAAGGGGGGTACCTTAGAAAAAGCAAAAATGGGAAACTTTGTAATTTACATAGATAAGTATTCGTGCCAAGTTTCAAGTTTATTAACTCAAGGAATAAGATTTTTCATACAAACAAAACCCCCTCTTTTCACCCCCTTAAAGGACAAATTTCCAAAAACCATTTCTTAGTGGATGCCTACGTCATAATAACCTGTGTGCCCAATCCGTTCAGTGGTTTGAGCTGTGCGTTGATCAGTCAGTCAGTCACCCTTTCCTTTTATAGAGATATTTATTTAGATGAATTACGCGGGCGAAGCCACTGACGGAAGCTAGTATGAACATATAGAGGACTACACAGACGGCATCACTTTCATAGAAAACCCAAGCTTAATGAAGCAACAGAATGTACAAGTAGCTCATTTTAATAGGAAAGCAAGTCTAAAATATGTTTTTTTTGCATTGAATTACGTGACCTTTTGCATCAGTCAGAACATCACATCAAAATTCTAAAAAAATATCTCTGAATTGCCTCCATGAACGCTTTAAATGTACGTTTCCGGGTGTCCTCATAGAAGCAATCGTCATGATGGTTTGTTCCACACCGGCGAGGTATTAACGTAACACACTCCCATCCCATTCATTTTGACAATTCAATACATTATTTACGAATTTTTCAATCATGTGAAATAATGATTTATGATATTCCTTCAAAATCCTTCGGATTGTGATAAGACACTTTGTATCGGACGCGGGTTTAACCTTAGGGATGATGCTTGGGTAAAAAAAAGAGATTCTATTTAGTCCGTCAGTTAGATATAAATAGTATTATGCAATTAGTGAATAAAGGACGGATTTAAAGCGAGGGCCATAGATGAATCACGAGAAAGTAAAGGATTCTAACGACTGAATCACGATCGTAGGGAGTGATTCATGATGATTGAATCACGAGTGCAGCGACTGATTCAAATGTTAGAATTCTGAGCGACGCGAGTGATTCATGGCCCTCGATATTGCATAATATACTAGTAGACACGTATTTTTGCTTTATCATATTAATAAAAAATGACTTAGATAAAACGCATTGAAGTTGGGGAGTGGGGGCTGCTACGTCACAAGTAAGTATAAAATCTACATAAAATGTCGTGACATCATGGCACATTTTAACTCAATGTATCGCCGAAATCTTTTGATTACGTAAGAAAAGAAAAAATACGTGTCCAATATTTTTTAACAATGTAATTGACGGACAAAAAAAAATGTTCAGTCATCATCCCTATTTGACTACTGTATGAGCTATTTTCATTTAGTATCAAAACGAAAAAGATCTCTCCCTTCACTTCTCCTTCGTTTACCCCACATACCTTGCAGAGGAAGTTCCAGGGTAAGGCTTGACCATACTGGCCTGGCCTTACGTGGGAGAGGTACCACGTCAGGAAATAACCGATGGCGGCTTGAATCAACATGAAGATGTAACTGAGGAGGACGGAACAGTTGTTTTTAGCATGTGTCGTCGCCATGTTGCTGAAGGACAAACCTTCGTCTGTAAAGAAATTAATTTACATCTGAAACTTAGTTATATTTCTTTAAAAAAATATATAAATGGACCTGTGGGACTCACGTATCCACATACTTACGCCAGCGCCCACATAAACATTCACCGCGCGAGACAGACGACATGCCGGCCTCGGAAGCAAATACGTACTGAGCAGCGGCATTTTTTTTTTTTGTTTGGCATCTCGCAGTTTTGACCACTAAGGTCGTGGCTGCTTATTAACCGGATTGTTCCTGTGGGTGCCATAAGCTTCTACACTTAGAGCCAGGAGCTTTTAAAACTTATTCTAAATTAAAATTAAGCGAATGCTCACTAAGGGCACCCCCTGTGGGGTACGAACCTCGGCTTAGGGCATCGCTGATGGGAGGACAGCAAGAAGGTTCAGGCTGGATCAAATTTGTATTTACATCATGATTATTATGCGGGGTATTTAAAGCTACGTGTTCAGCTGCAACAACTGCTGGCACCTCGTTTTCGAGCAAGGGTCGGAGGGGAGGAGCAGCGGCGCTGGCGACGATAATATTTATATAAGTGCATGTTGAGACGGCGCTATACGTTGCGCGTGTGCCAGAGTGAGATGGCTGCCCGGACATCGTAGTACGTTAATTTTAAGTTTTATAAATTAATTGGTGTTCTCCTATTGGCTGATTAAATATTTGTGTGTTTAGCATAAGGACAAGTTGTGATACCAAAAATATAATGTAAGGCAGGATTCCAATGAATAAAATAAAACAATTATTTCCACAATTCGTATTTCATTTTTTACCTTCTGACCCCAACAGACTAAATTAATAGCTAAGTGGTACCCAAGGGATGGAAAAAGGAGCAAAGGAAGACAAGCGAAACGTTGGGAAGACACCTGTTTATAGATAAATATTATAATAATAATAAATATTTATTTACTCAAAAACAAAGCATTGTTGTACATGTTAGTAGATATGATTTGTCTCGAGCGCATACGTCACAAGGCGCGGGCTGAGTGGGGGTCATTCTATGCCCAACTGCCAGCCCGCAAGCACGTGATGGTGCGTAGGCAAGCCAAATACCATTTTAATATTGTGTAGCTATACAAGCTACTACATTTGGCGACGAGGATTGAAAAAAAAAAAATTGGTTCGAGATCATTAATAATTTTAGTTATTTCATCAGCACTACATGGATCCAATGTCAAAAGTTCATATTTATTATTTTTAAGGGATTTGTAAACAGGTTGGGTTGAGATGTCATGATATTTCTTCGGTATTCTGTTTGCCAGTATGGATCCGATGGTAGAAAAGTACTTGTTGAAAACCTCGCAGATCTCATTTGTGTTAGTAACTAAGTATGTTAGCATCAACTAAAAGCTTTGAAGGAGCACCACTTTGTTTTATTTTATTTTTAGCAAAATTGTTTATAAGTGACCATGTTTTATTGGGGTTGTTAACACAATATGTAAATAGTTTGTAGTAGTAAGAATTTTTCGTAGTTTGTATTAATTTAGTGATTCTTTCTTTAATATATTTATAATTCTTTTCTAATAACTCATTTTCTTGATCACTCTTGTATTGATTGATAGATGGTTTCTTTGGCTGATTCCAGTCATTATATCGTTGTTAACCCAATCTTCTTGAAGTGGATTCAAAACCTTTGTTCTCAATATTTTATTGCCTTCTAAGCACCGCTTTATCTTTGATTCTAGTTCACTTTAGTTGTTTGACATGTCTTCTATTCCACAGGATTCCATTTAAGCATATAGTTTCTTGTAATCACATCAAAAAAAGTTTGCGATCGGTTTGAAAAATCGAAATATTTTTTGTTACGGTATATTATAAGTAATGTAAGTTCTTCTTCTTTTTGGATTCTTTACTTAAAAATATAGAATAAGAATATAAAACGAAAAAAAACAAATTCAATAGTTTTCCATATAAAAAGAAATTCAATCCAAGCTTACGCTCATTCAGAAATCTGACTTAGTCAATTTTAACGGATTAATAATATTTTTTCGAGGAAAGTTGTTATTGATAAAATGCCTAGAGGATTATCAGAAGTTTTACGAGTAAGAATTGTAACTTTGAGGGAAGAAGGATATTCCACGAGAGAAATAGCATGCAGAGTTGTTGTATCCCAATCCTGTGGCGTGGCTACGTTGCAGAGGTACCACGGCATGGATAATTTAGCTGACTGACCCCGCAGTGGTCGCCCAACTGTTCTGACTGCTGCTCAGAAGCGCTATGTCAGATTTTTGGCAGCCCGTGACCCAACAATCAACGCCACTACAATAAAAGCAGAAGTGCGGGCCGCCTCTGGACTTGAAGTTAGCACTCAGACCATTCCCAATTGTTTACACCAGGCTGGACTACAAGCATGGAGGTCTTGGCGAGCAACGTCAGCGACGGAGTTTGCAGTAGGCTAGGCTCCGGCAAAATGAAGAAGATGAGGAGGAAAACATTTGGCAAAACTGTCTCTTCGTTGACGAATCGCGAATCAGTACTCATCCAGATAACCGACGTATTCGTATCTGGAGAAGACCTGGAGCCTCTGAAGGGAAAAAAACTTTTGGGGTGGGTGGAATTATGATTGGAGCTAGAACGCCTTTGATCCCGTATCGAGGCTCATGACGGCAGATAGGTACAAAACAGTCGCTATTGATGGAATTGTCAGACCATTCCGAGTAAACCATGGGCACCAATTCGTACTGGTCGATGATAATGCGCCCGGACATCGAGCTCAACGAGTCAATGCTGCTCTCTGAGAATACGACATCACAAGGTTAGACTGGCCTGCCGGCTCTTCTGACTTAAACCCAATAGAGCACGCGTGGGATGCTCTTAAGCGAGTTGTTTGGAATCGTCAGCCAGCTCCCCAGACAGTGCCAGAGATCAGGCAAGCCGCTATTCAAGAATGGCACAGGTTACCGCAAGAAATGCTGGATAACTTGATCCTCAGCATGCCTAGGAGGATCTCCGCATGTGTGCGAGCCAGGGGAGGAATTATATTGTATTAAATTCTATTATATTCTATTAATAAATTGTTGTATAACTTTGGTTAAACGATACTTTTCTTTTCATCAAATTTCTGTTACAATTACATACGGATTGAATTACTCAATTTTTGTTATTAAAAAATTAAAAATTAATAATTTTTTAATTTCATACAGTGTATTTTTATTTTGTTAAAGATATAACGTAAAGACTTTTTCTTGATAAAGTTAAATTTTAAAAATATATCAGCTTTTGCTAGTGATCACAAACTTTTTTTGATGTATTTCGTCATTTAGGCATTTAGGTGGTTTCAATTTGTTTATTTATAGGTATATTTCTGTAGCTTCAGTGAAAAGTGATGTAACTGGAAAATCATGATTTTGAGAAAATTAATGTTAAAGTTTAAAAAAAACATACTCCTTGTCTACTTCACTAAAATGAGTACTGATTACTGACATTGGTAAACAATATCTTAGAGCACGATTTAGTGTAAGAAGAAACAGATTAATTTGTATAGTTTTTTATAATTTAAAAAGAAATCCAGTTGTATCACCTAACACAACATATATTAAAGTCGTTTTATGTGTAAATTAATTTAAAATGACTTGAACCATTTTATAACTTAAGATTGTTCAACATAGTCCTCAATATCAAGCAGTGCGGATTTTTAACAGGTTGCCATTGGACTTAAAAACTATAATTTATAAGAGCTTTTTTAAGTCAAGACTCAGAGCATTTCTATTGGAGAAATGTTTGTATTCAATAGACGATGACATATCCACGTTTAAAAAAATTGATATTAGTTAATGTGAGACACGGTAATATTTATGAATGAAGTAGCTTGTTATGTTATTGAATTGAATGTTTAATTTGTAATGTTATTGAATTTTTATTTTTTGTTATTTTCTATAATTTATTGTACTTTGAATGTGTTAGTTTTATAATTTAAATGAACGTGTTTTTATTAATATTTATTTATGTTTTCAAACACAATGTTAATTGTTTCTGAAATAAATTGAATTGAATTGAATTGAATATACATTATTTATTGGTTGGTGTTGGATGATTATGTGTAGGTAAATATATCAGTTTGTACTAATTCACATAGATCGCGTAATAAGAGTCGCATACATTTGTATTAATATACATTAAGGTACTTGAAATATTTGTGCAGTTCACATTGATATAATTTAAAATGTATTTTATAACACATTAATAAATGTAAAAAATGCTTAGTTTGCACTTTACACCAAAATAAGCTTGCTGAATTTTAATCTTAGAGGGGTACCAATTAGACCAAAAAAATGCATTTTTTACTGTTAAAATTATTGTAAGAATATTAAAACCGATATAGGTCAAGATATATCACTTTTCACTGAAGGTACAGATTTGGTTATGATCTGAAATGGATGAATTGATGATAGTCAGGTTGAAATGTTCATCTTTTAAATTTGTACTATTTGTTTGTATTTCTTTGTATTAGAGTCTCTTGTGCAATAGGTTTATTGATTTTGTTAAGTATTTTATGTCCTGATTCTTTTATTACCTAAGATTTTAAGTAACTTTTTCACTTTATTTTACATTCTTCTTCAGCACAACCACAAATGAATGAATTCCATTGGTTATTTGTTGTTGACTGTTGTAATGGTATTACTTGGGATATATTTTTTAGAACGGTCATATGGTCTACTGTAAGCTATTTCAAGGTTATCAATTCATTACCGGACACCGTAACGACTTAGGTGACTACTCATCCGCAAAATATTTCATCCGCGGATGAAACGTTACCCTTTTAAAATTGTAAGGCGACGAATCATCCGCAAGTTCGGATTAGTCGTCGCATAGTTAATATTTTTGTGGTCATATCGGCCAAATAGACGAACAAACATATTTTGTGTATAGGAACATTGTCTGTTCTTTAGTTTCATCGGTTTCGCTAGCTGCTATGTGTAATAATATCGTGGTTAAATCGAACAAAAATACTTCTATGCATAAGAATCGTTTTTATTAAGAATATAATTTTTTATACTGGTAAATCAGAATAATAAGCAATTTCCCTAAACAAATGACAGGTAGTTACTGTTTTTCTGAGAAGTTATTTGATAATTTCACACCCAAAAAAAAAAAAAGGACGGTAATTATTGCTGTGGTAGCTCAGTTGTGTAAGTTATGTTCCTTCAAATTAAGACATTTTGTAGAAAAAAATTCCTGTCTCTTGAAACACAAGAATGTTATACTTAGCTTTGGAGCCAGTGTATATGTATTTACATAGGTAAATAAGTGATTTATGGAGTTTATTGTTAACGACAGTAATATAAAAGCACGATTTATACGGAAGAATTTTGTTTTTAAGCCAACTTTAAAATCTATTGATGACTTCCTTAAAATCGGGATTATTTGCTAGGCTAGTTAAACTTTACTAATTGGTTTCCCTACAACTGTCAACAAGCCTGTTATTTTATTTATCATCAGGTGCGTATTTCCCAAAAGCACCCTATACTATTAAAACAAACACTATTATTCATCTAGAAATACGGTAATCACAATAACATTAAAAAAAACACCATTTATTGTACCAAATTATTACAAATATTATGGTTTTGTTGCTACGGAGAATCAATGACTCGTAAGTCAAAAGAACTTACACTTAGTTTAGGAGTAAGAATGTTTAAATATTTGTATAAATGCGAGGCTATTGTAGAATGGCTTTTGATGACACAAATAAATTATATAATATATTACATTAAATAATTATATTATTATACACTCCCAGACTCTTAAATCAAGCCTTTGCTTTATTTTGTAATAAGATCTATAACTTTTTAAATGGTTGTGAATTCAAATTTGGAACAATGATGATAACAAAAATGATGGCCAGTACCTACGTCGGTTTTAAATCTGCATCAAAACTTTTTCTGTGATTTGATGTTGTAGGCCTTTATACCCAACATGAAATGTATGGAGGCTCGATTTAGTATTCCGGGAGTGTATTTATATTCATACACTGACCATGCAACCCAAGCGCGCCAACCTCTGACCAAAACCAGTGCATGGGCATATGCGGAAAGACGCCGGTGACAACTGTCAATATGTACGGCAAGTCGAACTCCGAGAGTATTCGCGATGGCAACCAGAGAAAAAAATTCGCCAGGCCGGCCAGGCTTGTCGCGTGTTCCACTGTGGGGACAAAACACTGAATAAGATAGGGTTGAATTCTGAAATGTAACTTAATTTTAAACGGCCATTAAGTTCTGTGTCGGCACTGTGATTCTCTATAATACTGTATCTATAGACAGGCTTTTGTGAACATCTTATAAAATCTTTATAAAATAGTTCAGTGTTGTTAAATTCGGAGGTTTAGTATCTTATCGGCTTATCGTTTATACCGTCAGTAACTATAGTCAGTCAGTTGTCACTTCCGTTAGTAAAATCACAGCTAGACACAATAATATAAAACCTGATACTTAAATATTGTAAATTACATTTCTCTGTCGTAACTATTCATAGCTTATTTATAAAAATATAGTTCATTGATACAGGCGTCACCTTGCGGAAACCCATAATAAAATACAATAGACGTGGACATATTTAGTAACCTGTTCCGCTTAGCTATTCTTAAAGAGCCATAAAAAACCCTGAAAGAAATCGACAATTGTTTCACCTTTCAATGAGGCATCCTCAGGATGACGATTAACTTGTCGCGAACCCGAACACGGCGTGTTGCCACACCAAACGCTGGACGCAGAGTTCAGCGTACGGACGTAGAGCGAAGAGATAGATAGATAGAATATTCTTTATTATATAGAAATTTTAGACTCGAGTTCTTTCTCACGTATGATTTAAAACAGAAAACCGCCATCTTTCATTTACATTTTGACCTCATAACGGCTTTAGCACCCTCGAAAACTATGAAAACGATACCCATGATGAAAATATTGAAAATTTTCGCAGCTGTCATCTTGGATTTTCATTTTATTTTATTTTATTGTGTTTGGGTGGCTTACAGTTATAGTAATTGACGACAAGCGATTTACAAGCCTCCACAGTTAGCAATAGAATATTGTTGTACAAATTTTCAAATTGATTAGATTCGTAAACTATAACACTAAACCTTAAATCAACTATTAAATTAATTACCTGAAAAGATGCATGCGCAACCGCTATTATAATACATCAGAAACAATATTACAGTGTTTAGATAAAACAGTAGTAATGGACGCTAAGCTGCTTGCAAACAAATCGATTGAGGAGTGTTTATTCTTGACAATTTAGTTAAATACTTTGACTGAGCGAATCATGTAAGAATTACTACGGTAGACTGTGCGAGCATATGGAGCATGAAGAAGATTTCTCAAACGAGAATATCGACGTGGAACATTCAGAGACAACTTAGAAAGAAGTTCAGGACATTAAATCCTTGATTGTGCTATTTTCACTAGGAACCGTAAGTCAGATATTATATTTCTCCGAGTAACAAGTGGTGATTTTAATATTGACTTATTAGAAAATAACTCGAATACTGTCAGATTATTAAGTTTTTTTAGGTCATTTAATTTGTCAAATGTTTTTATTGAACCAACCCGAGTGACAGACAACTTCTTCTGCCACTTGTATAGATAATATTTTTTGTAATTGTGATAACTTACACAAACAAATTGTAAATAAGTTGCCATCAGATCACAGTGGACAAACAATAACATTTTGCTCCTACATACCTTTACAAAAAATTCAAATAAGGTTTAGGCCAATTACATGTAAAAGTTTAGAGAAATTAAATACTTCTTTGGCCAATAAATTATGTGTTCAGAGTTTTAATGATATAGGTGACCCAAATGAGTTCTACGCCGAGTTCTTTTCACTATTAAACACGCAATTTAATGACAGTTTTCCACTAAAGACTAAAAGTATTTACACAAAGTTCTTATTTAGTGATTGGGCGACTCCAGGTATTCGTAAAAGCAGGGAAAAACTATTTGAACTTTATGGCTTAAAGCAACATATGAATAAAACAGCTTTCATACGTATGTTGCAAAATATTCAAAATCTTTTAAAAGTGTTTGCAAAATAGCCAAAGCTCTTTATATTAGCAATAAAATAAAATCAGCTGACGATAAAATAAAAAACTACCTGGCAAGTAATAAATAATGAAACAGGTGGGAAAAAACAGCGAAATACTGAATTTAATTTAGAGACTGCACATGGCCCCATTAACTCGGATATAGAAAAAGCACAAGAATTTGAAAACTTTTTTGCTAATATTCCCCTTAAAACTTTAAATTCCTCACCCGCACTTTCTGCTGCCTTACTTAGACAGAATGTGAAGGCATGCCCTTTGGAGTTTAGGTTTCAGCATACAAACCCCCAGGCTGTTATAAAAGCTTTTAAAGATCTTAAAATTTTATCAACAGAAGATCTCTGGGGAATGTCTGTAAAAGTTTGTAGATTTATTATAGAAACCATTGCGCCCTATTTAGCTTACATATTTAAGATCAGTGTAGACCAAAGAGTCTTTCCGGATCTCATGAAACACAGTAAACTAGTTCCATTGTTCAAATCTGGTAATAGTAAAGAACCCAACAATTATAGGCCTGTGTCAATTCTACCAGTTCTCAGTAATTGAAAAGTTGATGCTCAATCTAATGTTACGTCACTTTAATAAAAATTCCATCTTTCATGAACAACAGTACGATTTCACCAAAGGGCGTTGTACCACTGACGCCGGTGTCACCGTAATAAAGAACATTTTTAATGCCTGGGAAGAAGCACAAGATGCCATTGGAATCTTTTGCGACCTCTCGAAGGCGTTCGATTGTGTAGATCATGAGACACTTCTGCTGAAACTAGAGCATTATGGGATTAGGAATACAGCTCTTGATTTACTTAGATCATAAAGAAAGGTTAAAGTTCAGGTAAACGGCGTAAACTCATTAGGGTCTGAAATGGCAATGGGCGTTCCTCAAGGTTCGATATTGGGTCCTTTCCTCTTTTTAGTTTACATTAATGATTTACCCTAACTACTTCAAAACCGAAGATGGTGTTATTTGCAGATGGCATACACATTTTTTGACGGTCACAAAATCTTGACGACGTGAATAGCTCTATTTTGCAAGTCCAAGATTGGTTTACGGTAAATAATCTGGTACTTAATAAAAAAAAAACCAAATACATTAGATTTAAATTACTTAATGTTAAAAGTAGCGAATGTGACATCATATTGAATGGAGAAAAACTGGAATTTATTAATCAAACGGTTTTCCTAGGAATCACGTTAGATGATAAATTACAATGGGGACCTCATATAACATCTCTTGCGGGGTGGTCAAGCTCGGCCGCTTATGCTGTTAGAATGATAAGACAGGCGCGGTTTCTACATTTTAGCTACTTCCACAGCATTATGTCGTATGACATTTTACTGTGGGGTTGGGTTGCTGACATTGAATTCATCTTTATTTTGCAAAAGAGAGCTGTCAGAGCCATTTATAATCTCATCACATCTCTTTAATAAAATAAGTGATAGATATAATTTTAATACTAGAAATAAAGATAAACTAGATCAACCATTTTACAGATTATCTAAAGTACATACATCTTTTATGGGGTACTGTGTTAAATGTTACAACAAAATAGTCCGTGAGCCAGATAGTATATTTTGTCAGTCATTTCCTCTCAAGCGATAACTCGTGAAATGCTTCAGAGAGTAGTATTAAACAGCATGATTAACGTCAGCTGCCACTCCGTGGGTGGGTGGCGCAGCGGCAGCATCTCAATCACGTAAAAAAAATGTTTTCAATCATTTCCTCCCGACTGAAAATTTGTTAAATGTTTAACGCAATTATTCGAAGATAAAAAAAACCGGCCAAGTGCGAGTCGTACTCGCCCATAAAGGGTTCCGTAGCAGCAAGTAACATTGAATGAAAGGTAAATTGCGGTTTACGATTTATGACGTATTAAAAAAAAACTAGTTGTTCGATCTCGTTCAAACCAATTTTCGGTGGAAGTTTACATGGTAATGTACATCATATATTTTTTTTAGTTTTATCATTCTCTTATTTTAGAAGTTACAGGGGGGGGACACACATTTTACCACTTTGGAAGTGTCTCTCGCGCAAACTATTCAGTTTAGAAAAAAATGATATTAGAAACCTCAATATCATTTTTGAAGACCTATCCATAGATACCCCACACGTATGGGATTGACGAAAAAAAATTTTTTGAGTTTCAGTTCTAAGTATGGGGAACTCCAAAATTATTTGTTTTTTTTCTATTTTTATGTGAAAATCTTAATGCGGTTCACAGAATACATCTACTTACCAAGTTTCAACAGCGTAGCTCTTATAGTTTCGGAAAAAAGTGGCTGTGACATACGGACGGACAGACAGACAGACAGACAGACAGACAGACAGACAGACAGACAGATAGACAGACAGACAGACAGACAGACAGACATGACGAATCTATAAGGGTTCCGTTTTTTGCCATTTGGCAACGGAACCCTAAAAAGTCAGCTGGCCATACCGTGGTGGATTATACGTCAGCTGGTCACACGAAAACGCAAAAAAAAAAAAAATCCGTTCAGTGATTTCCTCCCACTTGAAAATGTATCAGATGATAGTTTACATGCTATTTTGAATAAATAAAAACGTCAGCTGGCTCTATGTTGGTGGAAAGGTCGTCAGCTGATGCAGTAAAAGGTGGAGCATGGGAGCCATCGCTTATTTAAATACGTCAGCTAATGGGTTTTCCACCAACATAGAGGCAGCTGACGTTTTTATTTATTCAAAATTGCATGTAAACTATCATCTGATATATTTTGCTGGCTGCCGCTGCCCCACCCACCCACGGAGCGGCAGCTGACGTTCACCATGCTGTTTAATACAACTCTCTGAAGCATTTCACGAGTTATCGCTTGAGAGGAAATTGGTCCGAAAAACCTGTTGCTGACTCACGGACTAAAATATCTTGTGACATATTGCAATTAAATGAAAGAAAATTTAAAACTCATATTAAAAGTACACTTTGTAAACAAGCATATTACAAATTAGAGGATTATATCCAAGATAAGAGTGCTTGGAAACATGCTGGTCCTGCTCCATAGGACAATTTAGAATCAAGACAAAATCAAACTGGTTGCTAATTTAATTGTAAAATTTATTATTTTGTGTTTTATGACTGTTGGGGATTTGCATTGAAACTCCACTTTTGACTTCTTGTTGATTTATATTTGAGCCGCACACTAAAAACTAGGGTTTAACAATTCGGTCGAGCTTAAGTAATATTTTACTATGGTACAAGTAGCGGGTGGATCTTATATTAAGTTTATACATTTTACGTTTTCTAGCCAATGATAGATGTTGAAATCTTAGATTTTCTGGTCAAGCATGAACTTGTTTCTTGACAGGTTGAAACCTACCTTTTTGTCCGACAAGTTTGAACTTGTTCGTGGGCGATACCATATTTCTTGTATGTGTGTTTAGGTGTTTGTTAGTGGTTTACCTGTGTGTTCTTGACAAGTTGAGACTTGTTTTTTGGGCGATACCATTACTTTCTCAGGTGTTTTTGTATGTAATTTACTTAATTACCTTTAGTGTAGGGATGTGTTGGGGCGCTAACTATGTTTAATTTAATTGTTTAATCAATAGAGCTTATAACTAATTAACTTAACGAAAGGGAATAGGTATCAAATCAGACTTAGTACTAGAGGAAATGAAACTAGCCCTATGCTTATTCGAATACAATTAAATAATTTGCTTATGTCTAATGACTACGTGAAATGGTTTTTATTTGGTTTAATCAAAACTCTTAATTACTAATCAATTATTGTTTCTTGTCGTCGCCAACAGTCTCCCCCTCAGTGCGTTGCACTCCATCTCGTTGGGGCGACGTTGCAGGTACAATCAGGACCAATCGTGACGCTGGCCGCCGCAGGATTCCCGCTGCTGTTCGCACGTCGACGATCCTAGTTCTTCCGTCTGGTCCGGGGTGAGTGGCGACTATTTCGCCGCGTGGCCACGAGTATCGTGGGAGGGTGTGGTCCACGATTAGGACAATGTCGCCCAAGGTCGGGTCTCTGTAGTGAGGACCTTGGTTATAGCGAGGCGACAAAGTTGGGAGGTACTCTCGCAACCATCTTGACCAGAAATGATCGGCCAAGCGTTGGGATGTCTTCCAATTGGGGGAACCTATGAGTTCTGTGTCGTCAAAGGAGCCAAAGAGGGTAGCTCCGCATGACCGCCCGATGAGGAAATGATTCGGGGTCAAAGCTTCTTCTTCTTCTGGGTCGGTGCTGACGGAGAAAAGGGGCCTTGAGTTAACGACGTGCTCGGCTTCTAGCAGCAATGTGTGGAGGATTTCTTCCCTAGGTTGTCGTTCGTGTAGCGTAGCTGCGAGTGCGACTTTTACAGATCGCACCATTCTTTCCCAGGCTCCGCCCATGTGGGGGGCTCCAGGGGGTATGAACTTCCAAACGATGCCCATTTTGTTTACTTGTTCGCCTAGACTTGCGATGGCTTCAGCGATCTCTCTGTTGGCACCGATGAAGTTGGTTCCATTGTCGCTCAGGATGATTTTTGGCGCTCCTCTTCTGGCGATCATTCTTCGTAGTGCGAGAATCATGGAGTCGGTTGATAGCGAGTTAGCCAGCTCTAGATGAATTGCTCTCGTGGTTAGGCACGTAAATAATGCCCCCCATCGTTTTTTTGTACGTCTTCCAATGGTGACGAGCATGGGCCCGAAATAGTCCACTCCTAGGCAGGTGAAAGGGGGGCTGGTTTTCGTGAGGCGTTCAGGTGGCAGATCTCCTTGAGGCGTAATCTGTGGTGTTCTCTTCCGAATTCCACACCATCCGCAGTCCCGTGCTATTTTCTTTACCAGGTTTCGAAGCGACGGTATCCAGTATTTCTGCCGGACTTCATTCATCACGGTGTTGTGGTTCCCGTGATTGAAGGTTTCATGGATGTGCTTGACTAACAGCTGAGTTATTCGGTGGCGTTTGTCTAACAGAATCGGATTTTTGTATGAAGCTATCAAGTATTTTGCTGCTCCGATGCGGGTGGATAATCTGATGAATCCGCCTTCCAGTTTGATTGTGATGTTTTTCAGATTGGATGTTGAATCGAGGTTTTCTTTCTTTCGCAGAGCTGTCAGTTCATCTGGGAAGCTGTCTTCTTGCACTCTTCTTATTAGTAGTTGTTCCGCCTTTTCCACGTAGAGTGCGGACTTTGGTAAGAAGGCTTCTTTTTTTCTGCTTGGTCTCTTTTCTGATGATTGAATCATCGGCTTTTGTGTCTTCTTCCCAGCTGGATCTTGCGTATTCTTGGTGATGAGCTTCGTGATGTTAGTCCTTTTCTTTATTCTTCGTTTGAAGACATCTATGGCTTGTAAGTATCTAGCTGTGGCGTGGAGTAGGCGTGTCCAGTTGGAGAACCTTGCTGGATCAGGCACGATAATAGGGCTTGCTTTTCTAACGCTTAGAGTGATGGCGTTAGGTTTTTCTTCTCCTGTGTTGGTTATGGAGACTTTTTTCTCTTCGGTGGGCCAACTTCCGGGTTCTTCATGCAAGAAGGCTGGGCCCTTGAACCATCGATGTGTTGCATCGAAGTTGGATGGGGTTTCTCTGGTTGCGTCGTCGGCCACGTTGTGTTTCGTCGGCACCCAGTGCCATTCTTTATGTTTAGTCAGCTCTTCTATTTCGGCGAGTCGATGTGCGACAAAGGGCTTGAATCTTCTAGGGTCCGATTTGATCCATGTCAGTGCTGTTCTTGAGTCGGTCCAGAAGTATCTTCGAGTCACAATCAGGTCCATTTCTTGGCTTGCACTGTTGGCTAAGCGACTTCCCAATAGACACGCTTGTAGTTCGAGTCGGGGTATTGACGTCGGCTTGAGAGGTGACACTCTAGCTTTCGCTGTCAGCAGCTTCACTTCTATGCGATCGTCCGGATGTCGGGAGCGCCAGTACACTGCACATGCGTATGCCTTTTCGCTTGCGTCGCAGAATGTGTGCAACTCCCCCTCGGTTGCGTCGTATGTGAGGCAGCGGGGGATTCGAAGATCTTCAAGTTTCTTCAGATCTTCAAGCCACTTTCTCCATTCCTCTTCTCTCGGTGGAGGTAATCTCTTCGTTGTGGAATGCAGCACGTCGAGAGCCCGCTGGTCGACGTCGCTCGATGGTCTTTTTGCGGCGACTCCTAGGGCTTCGATGTCGAAGTGGTCTCTGATCATCTTCTCGAGGTAATCATCTTTTCCTTTGGGCTGCATCACAAGATGATTGACTATTCGTACCGGAGCGTTGTTGCTTGATTTGGTCCCGTGTAAAACCCATCCCAACTGAGTTCTGGAGGCCACTGGTTTGCTTCGGTCACCAGTCTTCACTTCTTGGGACACTATGAGATGCCAATTGTCCTGTCCGATAAGTACAGTAGGGCGGGCGTTAGGGTATTTCAGTTGCTCCGCTATTTTTTCTAAGTGTTGACAGTCTTCCAGATCCTTATCGCTGACTTCTTCAGGGGATAGGTTGAGGGTCTTCACGGTATACCCTGTCATCTTCTCTATGTTTCTCTCGAACTTCCCTCTGATCTTAATGTCAATCTTCTTTGACTTCTGATCCATTCGATGGCCTCCTACGCCTTCGATTCTTAATTCTTCTTCAGGGCCCTGGGCTCCAATCGCGTTCACGATGTCGTCTTCTATAAGAGTCACTGTTGATCCTTCGTCCATGAGAGCATAGACTTCAACTTTAGCATCTGGTCCCCATAGTTCTACTGGCACGATTTTCAAGTAAGCTCTTGATATTGTCCGTGTTGCGTTTACTGTTGATGCTACTGCTTGGGTTTCTTGCGTAGTTGGCTTCGTCCTTTCTTCTTGGTGTAACATCACATGATGTCTTTTCTTGCATTTTCCACATGGTTTTGCTTTGCAAGTGTATCCTCTGTGTCGCCCCAGTAGGCATTTGAAACATATGAAGGCTCGCTTAGCCTGTTCCCATCTTTCATCTATGGAGGAGTCAATGAACTTCTTGCATTTCAGCAACGTATGTTCCCCTGCGCATTCAGGGCAGGTGGTTTTTTCTGGTTTCTTTGTGTCGTCCTTGCATGAACAAACTATTGCTGTTTGTGGTTCGGCTGACTTTTCATCTGAATCCTCTTCATTCGATGAATGTTCTTCTTCACCGTGCTGTGTGGCTCGAGTGGTGTTCACGCCGCGAGAACCTGAAGGTCGCATACGACTTCTCAATGCTTCTTTCTTCACCTTGGTTCCTGTGAACTCGTGCATCTCGAACTGGTCCACCATCTGGTTGAAGAAGTTCATAAGGCTGATGAGGATTGGTTCATCATCTTCTTCTTTGGATCCTCTGTACTCGTACCATCTGAATCGCACCAAGATACACATCTTCTCAATTATTCGATTCGATATATCACTCGAGTGCAGGTAACTTTGTTTCTTCATTTGCTTCACGACGCTGACTGTATTGGCCACGGCTCCAGCGTATCGCACCAACTCTCTCGCATCTTCAAACATAGGAGGTAGATTCTCTATGTTTTCTATCTCGCTTCTTATTAGGTAAGTGGGTCTTCCGAATCGGCGTTCTAATGCAGTTATTACTTCTTCTGGATCCACTTGTGTGTAGAGAAGGGACTTCACCGCTTCCTTGGCTTTTCCTTTGATTGCTCTTCTTAATCTTCCTATATTTTCAATACAGCTGAAGAGAGCCTGCGTGTCTTTGTATGTTGCTTTGAAAGCCATCCAGTCTCTTGCATCGCCGTCGAATTGATGAAGCTCGCTGACATACTTCGGTGCACGTTGCATGATCGCTGTTGCTTTGTGGTCCGTCGCGACCTTGACTGCTTCCATTATCGCTTCAGCCAGCTGATTAGTATGAGTCGTAGTGGATGGCATGGTTTCAGCGATGGGCGGCGTTTCCTTGCTGATTTCTGCTTCATCGTGCTCTGCTTCCTTTGACTTTGATACCCAGGCTTCAGTGGCTTTCTCAGCAGCGGCTTTGGTTGCAGCATCTTCTTCTTCATCACTCAAGTCCGTATCATCTTGGTTGATACGTGATAATTCTAACTTGGTATTTGCCAGCTTGGTTTTTATGGTAATTTCTTCCAATTGCAGTTTTTCTAATTCCAATCTGGCTTCCAGCTCTTTCTTCTTGTTGCTTGCTTTATTTGAAGTCGCTTTTGTCTTTTTCTTTTCCACTATGGTGGCATCAGCTGTTTCGACCAAGGTAGTGTCTTCAGTACGCGCGCTGCTGTCCGTCACCGTCTCAGAGGTGGCGGCGGACGTCTCCGTAGTTTCTTCTTCCGTGGTCGAGCGCGAGCTTTCTCCTTTGCGGCTTCGCGTCATCATTGTTTATTCACTTTCACAGCACTTATTGTCAATATTGTTCAGTGACTTACCAATAAGTTACAATCCTTCAGCAGGAGGTGTGTCGATGTGTAGGCGTACACATTGTTCGACACACACACAGTTAATACTTCACTAAATAATGTTCACTTAAGTTCAATGTCCTTTATGTACTCACTAAATAGCGTTCGATAACACTTACGACGTTCAATGTCCTTTATGTACTCACTAAATAACGTTCGATAACACTTACGGCGTTCAATGTCCTTTATGTATTCACTAAATAACGTTCACGTAACTTTAGTGCACATAGAGCTTCGAGTGGCGCAGGGCTTCGAGAGGGTGCGGCTTGGCTTGTAGTCGTCCCTCCCAGCTGTATTTTTCACTCAGCAGGTCGTGTGCACACCAACAGATCTTTCGTAGAGGGCCTGGCTTCGAAAATAAGCGATCTTCCAAGTCGCCTATTTCCAGCGATATTCTTCACGGGCGCACGTAGGGCTTTGAGTGACGAGGGGCTTCGAGAGGGCGCGGCGTGGCTTGCAGTCGTCCCTCCCAGCTGTCCAACAGGTCTTCCGTAGAGGGCCTGGCTTCGAGAATAAGCGATCTTCCAAGTTGCTTATTCCCAGCAATATTCTTCACTCAGCAGGTCGTGTGCGCGCCAACAGGTCTTTCGTAGGCCTGGCTTCGAGAATAAACGATCTTCTAAGCCGTCTATTCCCAGCAATATTCTTCACGGGTACACGTAGGGCTTCGAGTGACGAGTCTTGTGCGCGGCTCGTAGAGATAATTTTCATGTAACTTCAGGCTCAGGCTTCAGTTCTTCAAATCCGGCTGCAGAAGGACCAATTCTTGTTGGGGATTTGCATTGAAACTCCACTTTTGACTTCTTGTTGATTTATATTTGAGCCGCACACTAAAAACTAGGGTTTAATTTTTTTTTTTTTTCTGTTGGGCATCTCACAGCTGGTTCCGAAAACCGTAGCTGTTTAACCGGTCAATCCTGTGGTTGCCTTAAGCTACTACACTCAAAGCCTCCAGCCAGGGCACAAATAACTAAGCTAAAAATTTAAGGATGAACGCTCACTAAGGGCACCCCCTGCGGGGTTCGAGCCTCGGCTTAGGGCGTTATCCGGAGGGAGGACATCAAAAGATGGGACGGGCTGGATCAAAAGGTTTTGATCATTATTATTAGTCGGGGAATTTAAAGCTACGTGCACAGCTGCAACAACTGCTGGCACCTCGTTTTCGAGCAAGGGTCGGGGGGGAGTATTATTTACTCGGGGGCGCGGCGGTCAAGATCGCAAAGGACCTCGGCGGTGAGGTCGGTATGACGGGAGGCGTCTGTGTTTGTACACTGTACTTGTTTCCCTATTGCTCTCCTGGAGGAGGGTTATGGGGTCATCGGGATCTACGAGGATATGCCTTGGACGGCGAACATGACTGATTCTACTCGGGACATAACTGGCGGCCTCGACAACCAGAGGGTTGCGATGTTTGGCCGCGGACTCAAAGAAACGCTTGGAAAGGCGTTTTAGAAACTGATGGATTGTGGGAATCTTTAGGTCGAGGTGGAGTGCCTCGTTCCTGACGAACCAGGGGGAACCTGTGGCCCTACGGAGGAATTTATTTTGCACTGTTTGCATTCTATGGATATGACGGGGTTTCGCATGAGCGAAGACGGCACCCGCATAGGTCATGATCGGTCGAATGCACGCCGTGTAAACGCGCAATTTGCACCTAAGTGACAATTTGCTACGTGCATTCACCAGATAAAAGAGTCTACCGAGAGCGAAAGAGGCTCGCGAACGAACCATCTTTATGTGCTCTGCGAAAGTCAAATGATGGTCTAGAACGACACCGAGATATTTAGCTCGCTTCTCCCAAGGGATCGGCTTGCCGAACATGGTGATTGGTCGGGGGAGGGGGTTTTTGAGCCTTGAACGCGGCTTCGTAAAGAGAACCGCTTGGCTTTTATCGGGGTTGACTTCTATCCGCCATTTTGTAAACCAAGCTGCCAGTCTATTGACTGCGCGTTGGAGATTTAGGCGAATGATGTCGGGGGATCTAGAGCTGAAGTAGATGGCAGTGTCGTCTGCGAACAGACCCAACTGCGACCTACCGCAACCTTTTGGGATATCGCTTGTGTATAGCGTAAAAATGAGGGGGGACACCACAGAGCCCTGGGGGACACCTGCGCGGATGGGACGGGGAGTGGATAACGCTCCTTCGATACGATAACGGAAGACGCGATTCGATAAAAAGTCTCGTAAGATGAGTACGAGACGATCTGGCACGCCGAGTTGGTACAGCTTGTATATTAAGCCGTTGTGCCAGACTTTATCGAACGCTTTCGCTACGTCGAAGAATACTGCACCGGTCATAGTCCCGAGCTGGAAACCAGCGCTTATGGATTCTACGATGCGGTGGGCCTGATGCACGCTAGAGTGCTCAGTTCGAAAGCCGAACTGTTCGTTGGGGATGAGGCCCTTGGTCTCGGCGAAATCTCTGAGGCGCTTATAAATAAGCCTCTCATAGATTTTTCCGAGAACCTTGAGCAGACTGATGGGACGGTAGCTAGAGGCCTCGGTTTTGGGCTTGCCGGGCTTTGGGATACCGATAACCGTGGCCTCCTTCCATGACTGGGGGAAGATATTGTTGCTTAAGGCACCATTGAAGATGGTGGTCAAAAGCATTATTAGGTGGGCAGGGAATAGTTGGATCACCCTATTGGTGATGCCATCTGAACCGGGGGCTTTACGGACTTTAAGACCCTTGATGATGTCGTGCATCTCGTCCGGGAGGACGGGGGGCAGTGGACAATCAGGGTCATCGACGGGAGGGAGGGAGGCTCTACGTTCGACTTCGGCGTCGACCTTTTTCAGGTGAGCTTTGTCTACAGGTAGAGAACTGGGAGTGCATTGGGCCTCGAGGCTGTCTGCGAGGCATTCAGCCTTTTCGGCATCGTCGAATGCGATGGATTTCTCGGGACGGGTCAGGGGGGGCATGGCTGAGACCTGGGGAGACCTGAGTTTCCTCTGGAGCTCCCAGAAGGCCTGATGGGTGGGCTCTAGTTCGCCGAGTAACTTTCCCCAGCTCGCGTCCCGCAGCTCCGCTATACGTGTCTTTACAGATCTCTGTAAATAGCGCATATGGGCTTTGTTAGCGTTACAGGGAAAGCTATCGTAGGCACGTATGGCCGCGTTCTTCTCAGTCAGTAATGCACGCACGTCGTCCGGCAATTTCCAGCGACGGTCGTCCGTCGCTGGAACTTCCCTTGAACAATCGTTCAGGACGGTTTGTACGTGATTAGTGAGTGAGTCGATCGCGGCCGTGGTGTCGGCGACCGAGTCGAAAAGGTCGGGGATAGAGTCTAGTTGAGGGGACGTGTTGGATTTCAGCTGTGTGCTTACTTTCTTCCAGTCCGTGATCCTCTTAGTGATAGGGGGGGCGTTCGGGTCGGAAAGACCTATGCGGGGGTGTAGTCTCATGACTACCGGGCGGTGATCAGAGTCTAGCTCTTGTACCGTTTCTATTGAATCTAACTTTAGGTTGACGTTCTTAAGGAGCGCCACGTCTAAGATATCGGGGGCATGATTTGGATTCGTGAGCGGAAAATGGGTGGGAGTCATGGGAGCGATGACGTCAAAGGTCAGGGAGTTTGAGAGGTCGAACAGGTGTTGACCTCTGAGATTGGTTACCGAACTGTTCCAAGAGGGATGTTTGGCATTTAGATCGCCCGCTATAATGAGCGAGTTACTCATAGCGAGTAGAATCGAGAGGTCGTTTGAGAGGCGTTGGTGATGGTAATGCCCCGTGGTGTTACCGGGGGGATTATAGACCGATACGAGAGTGATCGGCTCGTGACCTGACATGCCTAGACGGCAGGCGGAGACTTCTAATACCGAGAGGGGGGGAGGGTCTAGTGGGATGCAGTGAAGCTGCTTTCTATAATAGATCAGGGTGCCACCCTTGTGACATCGCGACCTGTCATTGCGAACTATCCGGTAATTGGCAAGTGACGGATCACGATGGCAAGGCTTTAGGAAAGTCTCTTGTATTAAGAACTAGGGTTTAACAATTCGGTCGAGCTTAAGTAGTATTTTACTATGGTACAAGTAGCGGGTGGATCTTATATTAAGTTTATACATTTTACGTTTTCTAGCCAATGATAGATGTTGAAATCTTAGATTTTCTGGTCAAGCATGAACTTGTTTCTCGACAGGTTGAAACCTGTTCCCTGAGTGATACCTTTTTGTCCGACAAGTTTGAACTTGTTCGTGGGCGATACCATATTTCTTGTATGTGTGTTTAGGTGTTTGTTAGTGGTTTACCTGTGTGTTCTTGACAAGTTGAGACTTGTTTTTTGGGCGATACCATTACTTTCTCAGGTGTTTTTGTATGTAATTTACTTAATTACCTTTAGTGTAGGGATGTGTTGGGGCGCTAACTATAAAAAAATAAAAATAAAATAATAAAAACTTTATTCATATAAAAAGGTAAAACACTAAATACTAATTTGCTTAAATCGACGAAAAATTCAACTATGTTATGTGCCTGAACTAGGTCATCCTGTGTTTCAGGCTACTATACAACTATGTTTAATTTAATTGTTTAATCAATAGAGCTTATAACTAATTAACTTAACGAAAGGGAATAGGTATCAAATCAGACTTAGTACTAGAGGAAATGAAACTAGCCCTATGCTTATTCGAATACAATTAAATAATTTGCTTATGTCTAATGCGTAGATTTTTTAAGCTTTTACGATTTGTTGGTTGACATCAGAAAAAAGCGTTTGGTGGACAAAACCACCTCAATGTATGTGACAGCCTCAGTTGCAAAGGCTTCCGCGACGTGCTCAGTAAAGGTCTCAGTCGGTGACTCCAGGTATCACTTGATACTCAATAAGTACCCCGAGATCACGCGACCCGCTGGCACACACCGCATAACCACGCACCACACAGTACATCACATACGCACCACACCCGGTCCGCCCATCTCTTGTTCCCCTCGCAGGCTAGCTCCAGACAAACTGCAGATCGCTAAGCAGTAATTTGAAATCATGCTTAGTAACGGCACTGCTCGACCATCTGAGAGCCCTTGGTCTTCACCCCTTCATTTAGCGCCAAAGAAGGACAACAGCTGGCGACCCTGTGGCGACTACAGGCTGCTCAACGCGAGGACCATACCCGACAGGTATCCCATAAAACATGTCCACGACCTCACCCACAGCATAGCCGGTTGCAAGGTCTTCTCCACTATCGACCTGGTTAAGGCCTATAACCAGATTCCGGTCAACGAGGACGACATTCAGAAGACAGCGATAACAACACCGTTTGGCCTGTACGAGTTTCCTTATATGACTTTTGGTCTGAGGAACGCAGGTCAAACATTCCAGAGATTCGTCGATGAAATGACGCGCGGGCTTGACTTCTGCTACTGCTACCTTGACGATTTTCTTATATTCTCGAAAGACCAGGAGCAGCACGAGGACCACCTGCATCAGCTCTTCACCAGGATGCAGAAATATGGCATAGTCATCAACACCTCGAAGTGTGTGTTTGGATCTGATGAAGTCACATTTTTAGGTTATCGCATCTCTGCAGCCGGCACCAAACCCTTGGAATCCAAGGTAGAAGCCATTAAGGACTTCCCTACGCCTAAAACTGTAAGGGAACTCAGGCGTTTCTTAGGGATGTTGAACTTTTACAGGCGGTTTATACCCAAAGCCGCAAAATTTCAAGGTCCCCTTAATGCCCTGCTAACTGGCTCAGTAAAAGGTCAACATCCCGTGGAAATAACAGGTGAGGCCCTCACCGCCTTTAATATGTGCAAAGACAGCCTCTGCAACGCAGTATTGCTTGCACACCCTAACTACCAAGCAAAGCTCGCCCTAGTTACAGATGCGTCAGATCTGGCAATGGGTGCAGTTTTGCAACAGTTCAGGGACGAGCAGTGGCAACCACTTGCCTTCTTCTCACGCAAGTTGACCCCCGCTCAGCAGAAGTACTCGCCATACGATCGTGAGCTTCTCGCGATCTACGAAGGCATAAAATACTTCCGCCACATGTTGGAAGCGAGACACTTCACCGTCTATACTGACCACAAGCCGTTGATATACGCATTCCATGAGCGAAAGCACAACTGCGCACCTCGTCAGTATAGACATCTCGACTTTATTTCGCAGTTCACAACGGACATTCAACATATTTCCGGCAAGGACAACATCGTCGCCGATACATTGTCCCGTGTCAGTGAATTGCAAACTCCGGTCGATTTAGAAGTTCTCGCTAAGTCACAAGCTTCCGACCCGGAACTGTTGCAACTTCTAAAGTCAGAAACATCTCTCCAACTAAAGAGGCTTAAAATCGACGGCAGTCCCGTCGAGTTACTCTGTGATGTGAGTACAGCCATTCCCAGACCATTCGTGACAAAACCCCTACGACGGTAAATATTTGAGAGCCTTCATAGCCTCAGCCATCCAGGAGCAAACACGTCCGCAAAATTAGTTGCACAGCGATACGTTTGGCCTGGAGTCCGCAAGGACTGTCGACAATGGTCACGAACGTGTCTCAGCTGTCAACGCACAAAGGTAAATCGCCATGTGTCATCACCATTGGGCACATTCGAATTACCCCGTGCTAGATTTGCCTTCGTGCACATCGACCTAATAGGTCCTCTTCCTCCATCACAGGGGTACCGGTATTGCCTAACGGCCGTGGATCGTTTCACTAGGTGGCCAGAAGTAGTACCGATTGCAGATATTACAGCGGAGACAGTCGGTAAAGCATTGCTCACCAACTGGATCTCCCGCTTCGGTTGTCCAACGGATATTGTCACAGACAGAAGACGGCAATTTGAATCCGCACTGTTCCAATATCTAGCCAAAATAGTCGGATTCAAACATCGAAAGACCACAGCCTACCACCCAGCATGCAACGGCCTAGTGGAACGATTCCACAGGCAACTCAAAACAGCGATAATGTGCCACGCTGACCATAACTGGACAGAATCTCTGCCCTTGGTTTTACTGGGTGTCCGGAGCGCTTTTAAAGAGGATCTACAAACTTCTTCTGCGGAACTCCTATACGGTGAGCCATTACGACTTCCAGGAGAATTTTTCCTTTCCGGTGACAGCGGCACCACCGACATCTCGGAGTTCACCACTGGTTTACGCTCGTTTGCCGCAAAATTACAGCCCACTCCAGCTGCACGTCATTGCAGGGACAAAATATTTGTCCATAAGGACCTCATTACCTCAAGCCACATATTCCTTAGGGACGATGCGCTTAGAGGTTCATTACAACCAGCTTACACCGGTCCTTATGAAGTGTTGCAAAAAGGCGACAAAACCTATACAATACTGGTAAAAGGGAAACAGGTCAAAGTTTCCGTGGACCGCCTAAAACCCGCCTACATATTGGCTGACACGTCACCATCCGACCAGGATGATGAAGAAGAAGAAGAACAGCCCACGGCCTCTCCCGTCAGAACTACCAGGTCTGGTCGAAGGGTTCGATTCCCAGATTATTATCGCCCGTAGGACGGTCTCTGGAGGGGAGTGATGTGGCGTCCCTTTACATTTATTCTACTCACTATAATATTATATATAAATATATATATCTATCTCAAACACATTACACTAATTCATCATTTACACTAATTCATCATTTCGTACACAACAGTACGTCTAATGGAAACGCGCCGCGTCTACGTCATGCGGTGACGTAGTCGAGGCGCAGGAGTGGGGTCGCGATACTCAGCGCGCGTTCGATCACCTTACCTGACCTTCAGTCCGATCTCGCTGTCGCGACGCGAAGCCTACGCAACTTTGTGCCCTTCCGATTAATTAGATGTACCATAGATTCAGTGTATAAACTATCTCCTTGTGTGTCGAACTCTAGTGCCTGTTCTTGTGTATGTTCTGTGTTTTGTGTACCTATTCAACAATACAACTGTGAGTAGTAACCTATATCTTTTATTGACTGCTCCCCGCAAACACAATAATTAGTGCTATAACTAGCCACTAAATACTAATCAATTATTGTTTCTTGTCGTCGCCAACAATGACATTGATTTTACATTCTGTGATTACTTCCTCACACACTGACTTATTAATTACAAAATTTTAGGAAAATCGTCTACTTTTACTTTTACAATTTGTAAATATGTGAGCACCATGTATCTATCACATATTAAATTATCTGTCGTTGCTTAATTTTTAATTTTTTTACCTATTGTGGTACAGTAATTTTATTCTAAGTGCATCGTCTTCACATATAATTATTTAACTAATATACGTAGTACGTACCTATACAAATAATTGTAAAACATTTTAAAAGAGTAACGGTGGAGTTTCTTGCCCATTCTTCTCCATACGAAAACTACCTTTTGGAAAGGGCGACTAGAATCAATTTTATTATTTTGTACATTTTGACGTTCAAAAGTGCCATACATGGGTCTATTTGAAATAAATGACTGAATGGACTTTTGACTTTGACTTTGAAGTAAGTGGAATTGGGTGCATCTTTCATTGACAATGGATTTTAAATTTGTAGCCTAGGTATCTCGTGAGTTTTCTTTGTATTCGTTCCAATCTGTCAGAATGCACTGCATAATTCAGATTCCAAATTTGACTTTGTGTTTTATGACATTGATTTTACATTCTGTGACTTCCTCACACACTTATTAATTGTAAAATTTTAGGAAAATAGTCTACTTTTACAATGTTTGTAAATATGTGAGCACAATGTATCTATCACATATTAAATTATCTATCGTTGCTTCATTTTTAATTCTTTTTACCTATTGTGGTATAGTAATTTTATTCTAGGTGCATCGTCTTCACATATAATAATTATTTAACAAATGTATGTACATATACAAACAATTGTAAAACATTTTTAAAAGAGTAACGGTGGAGTTTCTTGCCCATTCTTCTCCATACGAAAACTACCTTTTGGAAGGGGCGACTAGAATCAATTTTATTATTTTGTAATTTTTGACGTTCAAAAGTGCCATACATGGGCCTATTTGAAATAAATGATTTGACTTTGACTTTGACTTTGACTCCCATAATCGAGATGACTGCGGACGTAAGCACAATACAATTTTTTTTTTACGTTTTCATTTTATTGAACGAACTAGCATTACGGATAATGAATCCCAGGGCTTTGGATGCTTTTTTGGCGATATGGTCGACATGACACTCAAAAGCAAGCTTACTGTCAAGCAGAATACCAAGATCTCTGGTGACATGAGTTCAAGATAAAGGCTGATTTGCAATTGAGTAGTCAAACATGACTGATAGGTTCTTCCGGGTAAAGATGATTACTAAGCATTTCGATATGTTAAGATCTCATTTATTAATTCTACAATAGCTTACCAATCTAGATATGTCCGCCTGCAATAGTCCAGCGTGATTTGAACTCTCAACTGATGTATAGATTTTCATGTCATCAGCAAAAATTTGGTATTTAGAATGTTTCAAGCACTCGCCGATATCATTAATGAAAAGTACAAATAATAACGGCCCCAGCAGGGAACCCTGCTATACACCATAGTGGATGATCGACCAGGAGGATATAAAACCACTGAGGACCACTGCTTGTGTCTCATTTTGCACATAAGACGAAAACCATCTGTATAGGTCTCCCCTATTGCCCAAGTCAAAAAGTTTCCTCAGTAGAATGTCATGGTCGATCGAACGCCTTGCTATAATCAGTATAAAATAGCGTCCACCTGGGATCCATTATCCATGTGCTCAGTAATATAATCTGTGAACAGAATCAGGTTAGAGACTGTAGACCTTCCATTCAGAAATCCGTGTTGTTGAAGACTCAAGCTAGAAACCACGCTGCTATATAATTGATTATAAATTATGCGTTCCAGTACTTTAGCTAGCAAGCAAAGTTTTGATATTGGACTATAATTTTGTCTTTGGCATCCTTCTTATGGATGGGTGATATAAATGCAGATGTCCATAAAGAAGGCACAATACCGTCAGATATTCACAAATTATAAAAAGCTCACAAATTTTGACCTCATTATCGACTTTTGCCCCTTGAAAACCATAACAACGATACCCATGATAAAAAATTTGAAAATTATCTGAGCTATCATCTTGGATTTTCATTTTGACCAAATTCACACTTTCTCTCTCTCTCCGTCTATGCAGTGTACTCGGGCCGCTGTGTACAATTTTATCCCACGACACTGTAATCACTTTACTCTTTTCTTTTGTTTTTTCTGCCGGCGTTCTCTCTCTTTCTTTCTCTTTGAATTAGAAGAAAACAGTTGCTAGTATTAACACTTTTTAGCGTGAAGGTTTCTGAAAGTTTACAAGCCGCGTTGAAGAACTTTGTTCCAAAATATGGTTATAGGGAAATCCCCAGGGCACGATGGACTAAGCATCGAGCAACTACAGCATGCTGGTACACACTTGCCACGAGTATTCGCACTACTATTTAACTTGTGTCTGTCTTATTCGTACTTGTCCTCGGACATGATGCTGACTCTGGTAGTGCCAGTAGTCAAGAACAAGATTGGAAACGTATCGGACGGGTCAAACAGGCCAATCTCACTAGCGACCGTCGTAGCCAAGGTACTTGACAGCGTGCTCACCTCTCATCTAAATAGGCATGTCAATATTCATGATGTGTATGTAGTTCGGTTTTCGGGCAGGGCTGTCAACGGAGACGGACATTCTTTGTCTGAAGCACGCTGTTAAATATTATACGCATAGACAGACACCAGATTACACGGTTTTCCTGGACCTATCCAAGGCCTTTGACCTAATCTCTTACGATTTACTCTGGCAGAAACTAGGAGACACAATACTGCCGCCAGAGATCGCATTCCTCCTCAAATACGGGTACCTACACCAAGAGACTCGGGTGAGATGGGTAGGGGAGCTTTCGGAGCCATGCAGGCTGGAGTGTGGGGTGAGACAGGGGAGACTGTCCTCGCCCTTGCTCTTCGGTTTCTATGTGAATGCCTTGGTCGAGCGACTCAGCAGCATACGTGTCGGCTGTTATGTAGACGGTGTTTGTTTTAATAATAGCTACGCGGACGACATGGTGCTGCTGGCTCCCTCAATCAATGCTCTCCGAAAGTTACTGGCTGTGTGTTAGTGGTACGATCTGTTGTTATACAACACCAAAAAGCCAGAGTATATCGTCTTCAGGTCTGGTGCCCTGTGGTTCAGATATACCCAAAGGGCTTGCAATGCTCTGCGTATCCGATATAAAAATGCGTTCAGAGTGCTGTTGCGACCGCCACGCTTTTGCAGGGCGTCGGCGATGTTTGCCGACGCGCGCACTGACAGCTTTGACGCAGTATGGCGCAAGAAATCTTCCTTGTTACTTCGCAGGTTGCATGACAGTCTCAACATCATTCTACACTCGATAGCCGCCCGGGCAGTTAGTTCGCTTGTGTGGGCGTTAGCCGATCGAACAAGATCTGTTTTAGTTATTAAGTACTAACAACATAGGCTAACACAATGCACCTCATTTGAAGTCTAAATAAATAAATAATAATTACGGTTCATGAGATACAGCTCGCTGACAGACAGACAGACAGACGGACAGTGGAGCCTTAGTAATAGGGTTCTGTTTGGCACCCTTCGGGTACGGAACCCTAATAAAATAGGTATTATGCTTTATTTCGAATCACACATTGAAGTTCACACTATTCATATAGTATTAGTAAAAACAACTTAAAACTAAACTAATATGAACGTTGCTGTCAGTTAAAAATACTTACTCCTTGGCGGAATGTAACTGCAGGCGAAAGCGAAGGAGACAATCGTATTGAAGTACAGCAGCAGCATCAGGAATATGAGGAACCCTGAGGAGTGCGGTAACAGAGGGTTGGAGGTCTCTGTCAAGAGTATGGCGCTTACGATGGAAAAGATCAGGCCAATTGGCACCACGTTCAGAAAATGAGACAGCCCTAGAAGTTTCGGGGACACCCCTAACATTTTCATCAGCTCCTGTGAAAGGAATTGGTTTTAATTGTGTGTAAAACTACAACTAGATTGCGGTCGATCGATGTCGATATTGATCGCCTCAACAGATAATCGATCATCCATACCGATTGATGAATGACCGACCCTCGGTCGGTAAACATTTTGAAAACAGAATATGGCTACTTCTGCCTTGATCAGTGAGGTTTTACATGAAAATTCACGCCACCAGTTGGCGCCACTTTGACAAGAGGTCTCTCATTTCGACAATAAATCTTCTAAATATATAAAAGCGAAAGGTCACTCACTCATTACGAAATATTGAAAACCGCTTGACATATAAAGAAGAAATTTGGCAGGAAGGTAGTTTATAGTTAGTAGACGTCCGCTAAGAACGGATTTTTGGAAATTCGACCTTTAAGGGGGTGAAAAGGGGGGATTTTGTTTGTATGAAAATCTTATTCCTTGAGTTAATAAACTTGAAACTTGGCACGAAAACTTATGTATACAAGCTGAAATGTTTATGGTTGTTTTTCCGCGGCAGAGAAGTTTGCCCTTAGTTGCTAGTACTATTGAATCATAGAGTTAAACTCAAAAAATTTAAATGTTTTTGTTTTCAAAGAATTCAAAAGTTTGCATAAACTTGAAAGCGTGAGAAACAATAGTATCCACTAGACATAATGTAGGTACTTCTCGAACGGCATGTGTGGCGGCGCGCTTCCGAGAAAGCGAAGAGCGGTTCGTAAATGTTCAGATCAAAATAAGCTGTCGCGCGTAGTGATACGGCATAAACTAGTCTGCACGCACGAGGGCGGTCGGCGGCGGTGGCGGTGGCGGCGAGCCTCTCCCCACGCAACCCCACACCGCGCCCCTTTTTTTTTTTTTTTGGTTAGGAAATCATCAAATAACTTCTCCCGCTCTGGGCGGAGCGGGAGGGCGTGTCAGACTCTTGCTGACTAAAACCCACCCGTGTTCCTTCAGTTGCCGTGTTGCCAGGGGGCCACGATGTCCCTATCGGTTTTCTTCGAACCCCCGGCAGGCATTGGCCCTAGCGGACCCCGTCAATTCTACTGACATCTCTTTGAGGCGCGCGTGGAACACAACGCGCCGTCGACCCGGGCTTGGTCCTTATCGGACGGCGAGCTACCCATTGCTCACCGTCCGCAAACCCGCGCCTACGGTGGCCGGAAATCTTCACGTGATTCCCGACGCCCAGGGCGTCTCCTGCTGCGGCGGTTAGGGGCGCGAGGGCGCGAAATTTGCCTCTCCCTCACGCGCTCCGTCTCCTCCTTCGCGAGCATTACTGCTTCGCAGAACGAGGTGACGGCCTGCCATTTCCTCTCGCTCCGTAGCATGGCCCGAATTAGGGCCGGACGCGAGAGATCACCGCCGCCGATTGCTTCCACGAGGACACGGCGATGCTCTGCCCAAGCCGGGCAGACCTCCACCGTATGCTCCACCGTGTCCTCCGGGCGATCCACACAGTGATGACACCCGGGCGTTTCCTCCCGCTTTATCCTGAACAGGTACCTCCCGAAACAGCCGTGTCCGGTGAGCACCTGTGTCAGGCGGAAGGTGAGGACGCCGTGGCGCCTCTCTAGCCACTCCTCAAAGAGGGGTCTTATCGCCGCAATTGTGGCGTGCCCAGCGCTGGGTTGCGACAATCGCACTCTCCATTCCGCCATGAGATCCCGCCGGAGCTCTGTCCGCTGTGCCGCGACTTCTTGCGGCATCGGAGTTAAGCCCCGGCGTTTCGCCTCCTTGCGCCACTCCCAAATGTGCGCGAGACCGGCGCCAGCTCTCTCAGTGGACCCGCGATCGTCCTATGACGCGTAATACGATATCGTAATTTGCAAAAATGGATCGACATTACAGTTATTCCAATTTGGAGTACGTCGCTATTGTACAACCTGTACGCTAGGGCTAGTTATAACTTTATGCGGAGCCGCAAATCCTGGGAGTCGCTCCGTCTTCACGGGGTTCTGAACCTGGGATGACGACACATACAACAACTGTGAAGTGTGTGACGTGACTATGAAGTGTGTGTGACTGTGAACTGTGCATGCATCCCTATCATTTTCGTATAGTTCATATGGCACTCCAAGAAAACGAATGCGAAAGCGAATGCGCCGCGCCGCACCGGCCACATTTGCTTTTTGTCAGTGATTGATAGAAAATCGTTACCGGGAAGTGTAAGTACCTACTCGTACCTTTGTAAATAGCGAACAGTGAAAAAGTAGGTTAGTTATTAAAATCATTGTATTATGTTAAGGTTGTAGGTAAGTTTATTGTTAAGTTTTTAATACGCCTTAAATACTTAAATTTTATTGTACCATAGCAACGTACTCCAAATTGGAATAACTGTTATTTCGATCCATTTTATTTATTAAATTCAGAAAATAATTTTATGTAAGAAAATAAACTTGTTTTTTTAGTATCGTGTTCAGTAAGTTGTAGGTAAAAAAGTATTTATAGTGGTTCTAAGCCCGTAAAAGTATGAAGGGAAAATTTGAATAACTTTTAGGTAAAGGAGTTATTAGCTCTGCCCCCGATAGAAAAAAGGGGTCCCCTATGTTGTTTCGAACGCCGCTGTTGCGAATTATTTTTCCACTGCCTCACAGGTTCGAAAGCTCATGGACTCGAATGAAGTAGTCGCGAAAGACGCTGTTTCGAAAAACATTTTCACTGCCTCATATGCTCCTCGAATGCTTATTATTTCGATTTATTTAGTCATAAAGTGTACAGAAAAATATTTAAGCAGTAATTAAATAAAATCAACAAATTCGGTGTCAACATCATCATTTAATATTATTATTAACAAAGTAACAATCAAAAATATTAGTACCTCAACTGTACATTTTTTTCTATGAGTACTTAACACAAAATCTAAGACTGATCTTTATAAAAAATTGTCTAGGTACCTAAGTGGTATTAATTATTAGTGGTATTTTTCTATAATAATAAATATTTTTCTGTACACTTTATGACTAAATAAATCGAAATCACAAGCATTCGAGCGTATGAGGCAGTGAAAATGTTTTTCGAAACAGCGTCTTTCGCGACTACTTCATTCGAGTCCATGAGCTTTCGAACCTGTGAGGCAGTGGAAAAATAATTCGCAACAGCGTGTGTCGCAACAGCGTGTGTCGCAACAGCGTGTGTCGCAACAGCGACGTTCGAAATAACATAGGGGACCCAGAAAAAAGAAACATCTAACATTTTTCCCAGATTTGAGTTATATACATTACCGGAATCAGAAAAAAAGCGCATCTGTCTGGTATATAACGCAAATCTGAAAAAAATATTAGATGCGTCTTTTTTTCGATCGGGGGCAGAGCTGTAGGGGAGGGTCAACGACCGCGCGTAGCCCGCGCGTTGCTCACTCCTATCTCGTAGGTATAGTCAGTCGATCGCGCTGTAGAGATACTATGGGTTCTAGGTTGCTTTCAAGTTTTGTTTTTCACAATTCTAAATCCACCATTTTTTATATTAAAAAAAATCTTTTTATGAATCTATTGTACTACAAGACAAAATCATTTTGCTGCGGAAAAACAACCATTCAAATTTCAGCTTGTATAAATTATGTTTGCCACTTCGTTTTTCTAAACTACGCCCTAAAGAGTGTCATGTAACAGAACCAGATGGAGGGAGATCGTGAGGCCGGCAACGACTACACCTTTTTTTTTTTTTGGGGTGGGAAATCATCAAATAACTTCTCCCGCTCTGGGCGGAGCGGGAGGGCGTGTCAAACTCTTACTGACTAAAACTCACCCGTGTTCCTTCAGTTGCCGTGTTGCCAGGGGGGCCACGATTTCCCTATCGGTTTTCTTCGAACCCCCAGCAGGCACTGGCCCTAGCGGACCCCGTCAATTCTGCTGACATCTCTTTGAGGCGCGCGTGGAACACAACGCGCCGTCGACCCGGGCTTGGTCCTTATCGGATGGCGAGCTACCCATTGCTCACCGTCCGCAAGCCCGCGCCTACGGTGGCCGGAAATCTTCCTGTGATTCCCGACGCCCAGGGCGTCTCCTCCTGCGGCGGTTAGGGGCGCGAGGGCGCGAAATTTGCCTCTCCCTCACGCGCTCCGTCTCCTCCTTCGCGAGCATTACTGCTTCGCAGAAGGAGGTGACGGCCTCCCATTTCCTCTCGCTCCGTAGCATGGCCCGAATCAGGGCCGGACGCGAGAGGTCACCGCCGCCGATCGCTTCCACGAGGACACGGCGATGCCCTGCCCAAGCAGGGCAGATCTCCACCGTATGCTCCACCGTGTCCTCCGGGCGGTCCACACAGTGATGACACCCGGGCGTTTCCTCCCGCTTTATCCTGAACAGGTACTTCCCGAAACAGCCGTGTCCGGTGAGCACCTGTGTCAGGCGGAAGGTGAGAACGCCGTGGCGCCTCTCTAGCCACTCCTCAAAGAGGGGTCTTACCGCCGCAATTGTGGCGTGCCCAGCGCTGGGTTGCGACAATCGCACTCTCCATTCCGCCATGAGATCCCGCCGGAGCTCTGTCCGCTGTGCCACGACTTCTTGCGGCATCGGAGTTAAGCCCCGTCGTTTCGCCTCCTCGCGCCACTCCCAAATGTGCGCGAGGACCTTTGCCTCTAGATCCCATGGCGGTATTCCGGCAAGGAGGCTCGCCGCCTCGCAGGAGACCGTGCGGTATCCTCGGGCCAGCCGGATGGCCATGACCCTTTGGGACGCGTTAAGCCGGCGGGCTGGCTGCCGCCTCAATGAAGGCGCCCACACCGGCGCCCCGTAAAGGGCCATGGACCGCACGACCCCCGCGTAGAGCCTCCGGCAGGAGGCGTTTGGACCTCCCAGGTTGGGCAGGAGCCGCATCAAGGCAGCTCCGGCCCGGTCCAGTCTGGGAGCCAAACGTCGGAAATGCTCCACGAAGTTCCACCGGCTGTCGAGGACGAGTCCCAGATACTTCATCGTCGACTCGACGCCGATGTGAACCCCTCCCGCCATTACCTGGGAACCCGACGGTGGCGCACTACGAGGACCATAAAAACCTATGGCCTCGGACTTGTGCAGGGCCACCTCGAGTCCCAGCTGCCGGATTCTGTCGACGATTGTCGCAACCCCGCGTGTCGCTAAGTCGGCCGCCGCCTGGTACGACCTCCCTTGCGCCAGGACCAGCGTGTCGTCAGCGTAACAAACGACGCTGACGCCAGTAGGGAGATCGGCGCGCAGCACCCAGTCGTATCCGATGTCCCACAGATGCGGCCCCAGGACCGATCCCTGTGGGACACCGCACGACATCTCTCGCCGGTTCCACTCTCCTTGGTGACCGGGGTAGATGAAAGCCCTGTCCGTCAAATAGGCCTCGACCACACGACAGAGATAGGTCGGCATCCGGTGATACTGGAGTGCCTCCCTGATGCAACTCCAGGGCAGGGTGTTGAAGGCATTGGTGATGTCTAGAGACACCGCCAAGACGACCCTACCCCGGACCATAGCATCCCCCGTCGTGAGGGCGTCCACCGTAGAGCGCCCCCTGCGGAAACCGAACTGGCTCTCCGCCAGATCCGGCCCCAACAACGACTACACCTGCGATTGGATAAAGTTCAAGTCAAGTCAAGAGCGATACGAAGAAGAAGAAGGATTGGGGGGTGTCAAAGTTTGTATGGAAGAATTTTAACGAGCGGTCTGATTAACTCGAAACTCAGTAATTATAATTAAAACTGAAAATAAATAAATCATAGGTATCTATATCAGGGTTTTTTGAAAATCTACCCCTAACGGGGTGAAACGGGGTACCTATTTATTTTTACAGTGGAGGATTTTACTGTGTGGCTTGATTAACTTGAAAATTGGTATAAATAATCTATAAGTCAAAAAATAGAAACGTCATAATAGATTTTTCAAAAATTATTATCACGCTATTTGCAATGGGGGATGAGCAATATTGTATTATTTTATAGTTTACCGCAAATTATAAAAAGACTAGCCAAAAGGTTAGAATATTGCAAATAGTTATGAATTTAACCTTTTAAAAGATTATCATCACGCTATACCTTTATGGAGTTAAGCAGTCAATCATAACATATAAAGGTTGGATTTTGAGATGGGGCAATAAGGGCAGGTACCTTAATCGTTGTCGCTACAAGAAAACGGTCTTAGGAGACTGTCCTTAAGTTTTTGCAACATTTTGATCTGCATTCACAGATTTTGAAAAAAAATGTACAGTCAGCAAGAAAATTTTCACAAAAACTTTTTTGATGCCAGTCGATCCTATTTCTTATTACTTATTAGGGTCAAAAAACTATATCGGGCCAACTGAGGTTTGAGTACGAGAAAAGTCAGAAATTATAAAAAACTTCCCATACATTTCATAGGAAAAGAACCTGAGAGGAGATAGAACGCAATATACCTTTGAATGATGAAATAACTTTTTATTGAGGTAAGTACTTAATATTATTTAAATGAACAATTGTGTTCATTTAAATAATATTAAGTAATTGATACCACTATACAACAGTTGAATTATTCCAATACTTCATTGGGCTGAATAGAGAAGGAATTTAGCAGATGGACATTTTCCGACATCCACGCGGGCGAAGCCGCGGCCAAAAGCTAGTATAAAATAATTATGATGACGTTCATCATTTAGCCACGACTAAAGAAAATACAGGTGCTTCGAACTTTTGACAGGTGCCCGGACCTGACGCCTCAGTGCTGCCACCTAGTGATTACGTCATTTCAGAAAACCCATTATTGAACCCAGTGACGATGTTGATCTTTTATCATCACAACACTTGATCGATCCGAATGCCCAAACTACCTAAGATTCAAAGTATACCGTTTTCAATTTTAGCCACTCCCTACATAGTTTCTTAATCCCCAACATTGTCTTAATTATGACACCATTCTTCAATCTCCCAATCAGAATAACTTACCATACCATAATTATACAGTTTATAAAAACACCTTCTCTTTTAATTAGTTCAAATTCAGTAAAGGGCGCGCAGGCGCGACCTGTAGAACAATTTCCGGGAATTTTCACAGAAATTGTTCCACAATCGCGTCGCGAAACCGTATCAGTATAATTACACAAATAAACTTGCCTGTAAGTAGTCTAACTAAGGGGTAGCATTTTACCCAGTAAATTGCGTTTTGAAGGTCAGATTCGAGTCGCTCCATAAAAAAAATCTACTATTCAGCTGCATGCGGTTAAACTAGAAGCCAACCTGATTGCTTAACCGCATGATGCTGACACTCACTTGAATGCCAGAGGCTCGTTCCTGGAGCAGACGAGTCATGAGGAACACGAAGGTAAGAAACAAAGATGACCAGCACACCGCTCCGAAAAGGAGGCAGAGGTTGGACGTGATCTCGTCCAAACGTTTGTAGTGGTACGGGAACTCTTGAAGGGACAGCGTCTGCGTGGAACACACCATTGTTTGATTATAAAACAACAAGAATCAAACGCTACACGTACACGGGAAACTAAAATTGAGCAATTCTTGGCAGTTTCTACACAATTTTGGAATTCCGAGTGGATGTTGCCGAAATGCTGAGAGGTCGTATTGACCATAATCGCCAAAAATAGCGCAATGAATTGCCCGTGTAAGCTGATCCTAAGGTTTCTAAGGTTTTCTGGGCGAAATCGCTGGTTGTGATAAGACTGCCCATTGTATCACTCTTATTTTTAACCGACTTCCAAAAGGAGGAGGTTATCAATTCGACTGTATGTTGTTTTTTTTTTTTTTTTTGTATGTTTGTTACGCGATTACTCCGTTAATTATGAATTGATTTTGATGATTCTTTTTTTGTTTGGTAGATCATACTTCAGAGGTGGTCCCATATAAATTTTATTAACTTTACTTGGGTAGTTTTTGAGTTAGCTTCAATAATACGTATTTTTACCTCACTTAGTATGTGGATGATATTATGATAACTTCCTGTCACTGTTATTTACATAGCAGTTAGTGGTATTCGAATTTGTGTGGGGTAGGTATCACAACTAAAAAGTGAAAAATAAAAACTTTTTACAAAAAAAAAACAACCGACTTCAAAGAAAACACTACAAAGTGAAAAATAACTTTAATTTCGGAAGTCGGTGACAAAGAACGAAAATTCAAAACCAAAGACACCGACTTCCGAAATTAAAGTTATTTTTCACTTTGTAGTGTTTTCTTTGAAGTCGGTTGTTTTTTTTTTGTAAAAAGTTTTTTTACCTACGACGGAACGGAGACGGTATATGCGTTTGGGGTGAGAGGATGTTTGTGCAAATCCATGTTGCTATTTTTCTCCAAAACTACTAGTCCGATTTTGATGCAGTTTTCAGTTATGGGTTTGAGTTTGATTGATGCATGTTCTTAGTTAGGTGTTACGGTGACAATTAACCAGGGGGCGCTGCAGCAAAAAAATTTTGTGCAAATCAATGTTGCCATTTTTCTCCAAGAATACTAGTTCGATTTTGATGCAGTTTTCAGTGATGGGTTTGGGTTTGATTGATGCATGTTCTTTGATAAGTGTTACGGTGACAACTCACCAGGGGGTGCTGCAGTAAACTTTTATTTGTGTAAAACTTTTATCCTTTTTCAATTACTTTTTAACCGTCGTGGGTTTTTTCAAAATATTTAATTTTGCTTTTTATTTATATACGTAAGTAATACACGAGTATGGCCGCCAAAAATTGTACAATAACACTCGTGAATTGGGAACACACAGTAACATAGTGAATGAAGGTAACACATGTGAATTTGTAAAGCCTAGGGTTCATATGAGAGAAATTCCTAATTATTTTGTTATGGTTATTTCGACAATTCGAAAACATACATAATTATGTTGTCAAGGGCTTGTAATAACAGCTGCACGGGTCGCTCGATCAGGTTAAGCTACTCTTGCCGCGGTTGGTCCGTGGATGGGTGACCATCTTTACATACCGAGACCCCTCCGTGCCTCGGAAAGCACGTTAAGCCGTTGGTCCCGGCTGTCATTTATAGATCTTTGACAGTCGTTACGGGTCGTTAGAAGCCCGAAAGTGACAACCAGTCTTACCAAGGGGTATCGTATTACGTGAAACTAAAGCTCTAGGGTTATTCTCCACATAACTGCAGTATGCGAAATAAAGTTTTTTTTTTCACCAATAGGTACTAGTATTAGCTTATTGAAATAGGTATCACTCGTAGGTATCACTAGTATGTATTAACTGGTTTTAGGTCTATTTACTGGTTTCTATTCTCGCAAAAACAGTGAAATAAAATAACACATTATTACCTATTGTTAACAACCTAAAACCAGTTAATACATACTAGTGATACCAACGATTGATACCTATTTCAATCAGTTAATATTAGTACTGGAGAAAAAAATAACTATTTCGCACACTGTAGTTATGTGGAGAATAACCCTAGAGCCTTAGTTTCACAGTAAAAGATAATAACTGTAATGTTTACTGGCATAAAAAGCTATTACTATAATTAGATTACTGTTATTCTTTTATCTAAAACATACTGAAAATAGTATTTTTCAAGCTCGTATAACAGCGCAGGGAATGGCCCTACAGATTTGGTCCGATTATAAAAAGTTAAGAGAATAACATGTTCTAACGTAATATAACATTTTTTTGTTTGGCCGGCACTTTCACATTTAGCCCAAAAATGTATGGACGGTGCATGTTCTCCTTTGACGGCGCGCGGCAGCGGATACGCTCGTGTGCATCTAGTGAAATAGGTATGCCACGCACACATGCAAACCGCTCTGTGTCGGACGCGAGGAACAAACGAACCTTTGGTGCTTTTGTTTCGAAATAAATTAAATTATTGATAATATAGTTCGTGAAATATTATTTGTACTGATGAAAAATGAAAATAGTCTATTATTTTAACAAGTAAACCTTAACAACTAGTGATTGGGGCCTCCTTTTAAGCAAATAAGCCTGTGTTAGGAGACTCCGTTCTTCCATAACTTGAATAAGTATCATTTACTTGTCGTATACAAATGTAGGTACTTACTACGAAATAATAATATATAAAAAAAAAGAGAATTAAAGCTAAACATGCAGCACGCACGCAGGCATGCGAGTGTGTGTGAGAGTGAGGGTGTGTGAATGTGAACACGAATGGATCAGTGTATGCGTGAGGTTAAGAATGAGGGTTATATTTTATTCCAGTAGCGCTTCCGTGTCGTCATAGGTGAGTGGTTTTATCCAATCGGTAGTAAATTTTTTAAATTCATTTTGTTACTTATTATGTACGTAAATCTCTTTGTTAAGTCTATTGTATACAGTGCCGGATTAAGCAAGCGCGGGGCCCGTAGCAAATTTTATTGAGGGGCCCTTGTTCTGCTATGGGTTCTTAAGTATAAAGTGGTAATTTATTTATTCAATACTCAGTACGTTTATTTGTCATCAACTTTTAGGAATATGTAAAAAAAATATTACAGATTATCTGACGTGGATTGTCTAAGGGCCGGTTGTTTCACGTCCACTTAACGCACGGGTATACGTCAAAAATGGCTTTAACTATCGTCAAACCAAAAAAAGCGTTGTTTCACAAAATGATGGCTTTAACGTCCGTTAGACAATAACGATTACAGTAACCGGTGCCATACCCAAGTTAACGTCATTTTATTCTCAAACATCTGGACATTATGGACGCTCTTTTGTTGTATTCAATTTTGTTCGACGATAGTTCATCTCATGATGAAAAAAATAGTTTAGAAAGAAAGAAAAAAGTATAAAACTCGTGTCAATAACCTATGGGGACGAGCAGGAATTTATTGCAAGATATCGTGTTTCAAAGAAAGAATCGTATCAAAGCTCTATTTTTATTGAAAATGCGACGTTGTCATTTTTTTTTGACAGAAATTCTCTGAATTAAGTTTTTTTTGTTTAAATATATTTCACGTTAGGGTATTTTACATCATCATCATCATCTGCCTAGCCTTTTCTCAACTATGTTGGGGTCGGCTTCCAGTCTAACCGGATGCAGCTGAATACCAGTATTTTACATGGAGCGACTGCCTATCTGACCTCCACAACGGTATTTTACATATTAATAATTATGACTTTGTTAAAAAAAAATCTTACAAAAAAAAAAAAATTTGTTTACTTAATAATAATGCCAGTTGATTCTTTGACATGATCTCATTAGTACCCTATAGTTATGGGATATCAAAAGGAACACCTTGTTTAAGCTTGCCAGCTAACGATGAGGAAAGATTAGCTGTTGCAACTGACTTATATAAAATATCTAGATTTCCGAAAGTATTGGGTCCATGATTGATGTTGTCACTTGAAAATTTGAAGTGAACGGCGAAATGTTGCCATATTATAAAAATCTCCCAACCATTTTTATTGGGAAAAAGTATTACTTTTTACTGGCAGCCCGAATAACTTTGACAATCGGTTTTTTATGCAGTGAAACAACACTGTATTTAACGAACGTTAAACATCTTACGTAATCGTTATTATTTGACGTACGTATGTTACGTTAACCAACCGTTTGAAACAACCGACCCTTAGTCGGAAAAGGTGTTACTTACATATCACGTTTTTGTGACATTAAGTAAATTCAATATACTTATCACATCTAAGTTTCATACGCACAAGCGGAGGTGGACGGGTTTGGATACGCGGGGCCCCCTTTTGTGCGGGGCCCGTAGCAATTGCTATTCTTGCTACGTGGTTAATCCGGCACTGATTGTATAGCTGAGCTGAGCGTTTTTTGTATTGTATACGGCGAACTTGGTTGATTAATGTTATTTATTACCTAGAATGGTATATGGGTGAATATCTCCGTGGCAAATTTTATGTGTCCACGTTGAGAATCGAGGTGTTAAATGATAGGATGTTTCTTATTTTTTTTTATAGTGAACTACGTAACTTGGTTCAGTTAGGGCCACATTTTTTTTTTATATAATCTTATTTAGGTAATCGGGTTAAAAAAAATCGCCTTAAAATTCAAGTTGGGTGGCTTGTCCCAGCTCCATTTTTTGATAAAATTGCATTCACCAAAATAACAATTTAAGGTAAAATAAAAAATAAACAATTTCGTTAGTATATGCATAAGACACATTATGTAAAAACAATTTAACCATATTAGAAAATCTAATTTAAAAGCACGGGATACTCGATCAAAGTTTGTCCAAGCAAAAATCAAAATTTTGGTGGCACTTGTTCAACTTACTATAACATGAAGTTTCGTGCGTGTGCGATCAATCGCGTTTTATTATTTCGCATCTCTCAGTCGTGCGCCGGCACTTGCGCATAACAAGTGTGTGATTAGAGCTGTGATTTCCCGCCAAAAAAGTAAGTATCATCTTGGGTGGCACGGGGGACAAGAATTTTTCAATTTTGGTGGATCGATTTGCTGTTGATTTTAAAGTGTTTTAATAGTAAGCTACACGTTATAGATAGTGATTTGGGTTACGCATAAATCAGTGATATTAATTTAATTGTAACTTAAAACCCCTATTTTTAAAGATTTTTATTATGTCTGGTTCCAATTTTGGTGGCTCAATTTTGGTGGCTTTGGTGGCGTTCTCACTCCACCAAAATTGAAAACGGGCCACCAAATTTTAAGTATGTACTGTATATGTATTGTTTGTACATAAATAACCAGTTTTTACGTTGCAAGACAGTTTGATTAGCGAACAAATAAATTTTTTGTACTTGGCAGTAAGTAAGACCTATTATTATAAGGGTGGCATACTAATGATCAAGTTTCTTATTCATATATTTTTATTTTGTTGCTTTTTAGAATGCCAAAACAAACCAGCTAAGAGAGGCTGCTTAAAAAGAGAATGGCAGAAAGAAGAAAAAAAGCAAGAATAAAGAGCAATCCCGAACAGACTGAAATACTACGAAAAAGAGAAAGCGAGAGATATCACCAAAAAAGCGAGAAGGTACTTGTTTCACAGCAACAAAAGTCACAACGCGAGCGTCGAGCTTTACAAAGAAGAAATAAAATATATCAACAAGAATATTATCAAAAAAAAAAAACAACAAAAAGGCTCGCAAGAGAAGCAGAATCAAAAGCGTCACCCCAACATATACTCTGTGACAGCAATTCTCAACAAGACATCTTACCTAATTGTAGAGTTGTTGATGCGCACGACCCTCTTGCAAACAGCACGACGAGATCTTCACGATTTGATAAAAAATCGATAAATAATCGAAAATTTGATAAATTTACGTCCTCGAACCTGTCGTGATTGCAGTAGTCCAGACACTCGCACCAGAAGTTACAATCAAATGACTCCACATCCACTATACCCATTTTTGCAAAGAAATAAATGATTTGATTTGATTTTATGATTTGATTTGATTTGATCAATACTCCAACAGCTTACAACCGACCACAAGTCGTGCTAATCCACAACTAAGTAAGTCACGAAATCTTCGCACAAGTAGCCCTGTTGAACTTACGGCGCTGCGGCCCCCTACATCTCCATGCGTCAGAAGCATTGATATTTCTACTGTTCCTATGGTATGCCCTAATAGTCCAACATCAGATACATCAATTACTTCAGTGGACTTAAACGTGAGTTTAAGAATAAATTTCGACGATATCTAAAAAGTAAAGCCAAAGAAATATATTTATTGCAGCGAAGAATTGCAGAACTTAGAAGAGATAACACTACCTACAGGAAATAAGTACAAAGATTAGGAAATGTTAATAAAATACTAAAGACTGAGAAGAAGACTGACAGAATCAAATGAGATAATAAGTGATGGATATAATTTTAATACTAGAAATAAAGATAAAGTAGATCAATCATTTTTCAGATTATCCAAAGTACAAACATCTTTTATGGGGTACTGTGTTAAATGTTACAACAAAATACCTTGTGATATATTACAGTTAACTGAAAGAAAATTTAAAACTCATATTAAAGTACTCTTTGTAAACAAGCGTATTACAAATTAGAGGATTATATTCTAGATAAGAATACTTGGAAACATGCTGGTCTAGCTCCATAGGACAATTTAGAGTCTAGACAAAATCAAACTGGTTGCTAATTTAATTGTGTAATTAAATATTATAACATTTTTTTTTTTTACATTCTGTGATTACTCACACACTGACTAATTAGTATCACTTGTAATTTTTTTAGGAATATCGTATAGGTGAACACCATGTATCCATTACATAATTATTATTTTTTCTGTCATTGCTTCATTTTTAATTATTTTTACCTATTGTGGTATAGTAATATTATTCCAGGTGCATCGCCTTCACATATCGCCGTCCCCGGGGAATAAAATGGTAATCGTAAAAACCAAATTTTACAGGAAAAATAAAAAACAGTTTTTTGTGAAAATCTTATTAACTAGTACACATAGCGGAACTGTTCAAATATCAAAAGAAAAGTGATTTTTTACATTCATTACAATACAACTTAAAATCTCGTAACTTCTGAAATAACCGTAGGAAATAAATGAAAAAAATTGACAGAGTGTAATCGGACCTCTAAATATCGAATATGCAATAAAGTTAAAACTATCGTAATAGCACATTACAATTTTATTCGCCGGGGACAGCGATATAATTAATGTATACAAAATATTGTAAAACATTTTAAAAGAGTAACGGTGGAGTTTCTTGCCCATTCTTTTCCATACAAAAACTACCTTTTGGAAGGGGCGACTAGAATCAATTCTATTTTTTGTTTTTGACGTTCAAAAGTGCCTTTTTGTGCCTAATTGAAATAAATTATTTGACTTGACTTGATAGTTGTCTTACCGAAGCGAAACACAAAGAGTAAAAGTACAAGTAAAGTAGTTAGTTTTATTTCGGAAACCTTTGTAGGTAGTTGTTGGCAAAGCTTACAATAAAAAGATTAATGTTTGTTTTTGTTTTTGTGTTATCTGATATCAGATAAATAATAATAAATATTTTTTTAACAATAGAGAGTTTTATTAACCGATGAAAGTTATTGATAATTCCCGAGAATTTGTGAGATTAGTTGCATTGAGCTTTATTAGTGAGCTTGAGGTTTGTGACAGAGAAATCCAATTTTGGTGCCACTAATTTTCAATTTTGGTGGGCACTTTCGATTTTGGTGGGCGATTTTCAATTTTGGTGGCCACACTAGACTTTAAACTAAATTATCTCAAAAAGTTATCGAGATATTCTCAGACCTTTTGAAGATCCTTCTAGCTTGGACTTTCTATTCTTATACCAGGTCCTCATTTTTCACAAAAACTGAAGAAAAAATTTCGCTACCAAAATTGAAAAAAAATGCACTTTGTTGATATTGACCCATATCTTTTGAGTTACAATAGGATCATAAAAATTTACTTTCACTTGCGCGTTAGCAGCCTCTAGGATTCGCACTGCTGCTTATAAAAATGCTTTTTGTAAATATGTACCTACTTTTATACGATTTTTGTATAATGTAATTTTAGCAGGTAAGTGGACATTTTAGTAATTATTTATATAAATTAATGCAACGTGATGTTGTTTCTACAGTTTGAATAATGTTATACATAATACAGTTGTAATGTATTAAAAAAGGTAGGTTAGTAGATAATTATAATCAAATATGCACACTTAAAGACTTCATCAAAATGTATAGTGACGCAATCCTATTAAGAATGCGGCGACGCATGAATTGTCCAGACAAACGTAATACATAAATCATTTGCAATTTGAGCATATTTCCACCATATTATGTTGATATTCGGATTGAGACAGTATTTACATAGTATAGAGTTCCATGTATGCTATCTTCATACTAGCTACGCGGATGACATGGTGCTGCTGAGTCCAGCTGTCACTGCAACAAGGCAGCTCTTACTGATCTGTGAAAAGTATGCCCATAAACATGGTCTGTTGTATAATGGTAAAAAAAGTGAGTTCATGGTCTTCAGGGCCTCTGGCAAGTGTCCGCCTAGTGTGCTCGCCATAAAACTAAATGGTGTTGAGCTAAAACGGGTCTACCAGTTCAAATACCTAGGGCACTATGTCACTGAGAATCTTAATGACCAAGTTGACATTGAAAGGGAGCGCAGGGCATTGGCGGTTAAAAGTAATATGCTGGCACGCAGATTCGCTCGCTGCAGTAAACAGGCAAAGGTTACACTGTTTAAAGCTTACTGCCAAACTTTTTATACGAGTAGCCTGTGAGTCAGTTGTACTCAAAGATCGATCAATACCTTTGCGTGTCCAGTATAATAATGGATTCAGGATGCTACTGGGGCTGCCCCGCTTTTGTAGCGCTTCGGGCATGTTTGTGGAGGCTCGGGTTGATGGCTTCCATGCTATAATGCGCAAGCGAACCGCTTCCCTACTAAGCAGAGCGCAGGGCAGCACTAACAGTAAGTATCCTTCAAGTAATTGCTGAGAAGTATGACTCGGCAGTCATGAAGGCTTTCGTTCGGATTCTGGTCGGATAGCGTGGCAATCTATCCTGAACTTGAGCGGGAGGTTTCATAACTACTTACACCTTTTATGTACCTACCTTTTTGTAATTTATGTCTGTACTAACATAGCTTGTAAGATAATTCATGTGACTAACAATTATGGACTTTGTCTGAATAAATAAATAAATAATAATAATAATTATGTTTTCATTCATAATTTTTTGTATTACGGAACACATCCAAATTTATCATAAATTTTCGAAAGCTAGTAGTGCTATCGTGTCAAGCAATAATTGTCAATGTGTGCGTGGTAGTATTGCTCACTGTAGGTGTATATCGCTCTGACAGGCACTCACACTAGCGCAACGTGCTTGGAATTCAATTTTGCAAACATCTCGATTTGTAGTTGAGAGCCGTGTCGCCCGAGCAGTGGTGGCCCAGTGGTAACGACCGTGATTTACGAGTTGTAGGTCGTAGGTTTGAACCCAGACAGGCGCTTTACTTTGTGTAAATTATTTCATCACCACTGCTCTCAAAAAGGTGAAGTAAAACATCGTGAGGAAACCGGCATGTCCTAAAACCGTAAATTCGAAGACATGTGACATCTACCAAACCGCACTGGGCCCGCGTGGTGGATTACGGCCCACTCCCTCTTACAGAGAGGAGGCCCTGCAGTGGGAACATTTATAGGCTGATGATGAAAGCTAAAAACCTTTATTTTTTTTAACTATGGCCTCTCGCAGTTTTCGGTCTTGGCTGCTTAACCGAACTTTCCTGTGGGTGTCTTAAGCTACTACACTTATTCTAAATTAAAATTAAACGATAGCTCGCTAAGGGTACGAAACTCGGCTTAGGGTATCGCTGGGGGAGGACAGCAAGAAGGGACAGGCTGGATCATAGTTCGATTTTCATCATGATTATTAGGCGGGGTATCTCAGTGAAAGCGTGGTTGATGGAAAAAAACTACGACGAAATAGAAAACCTTCTATTCTCTTCAATTCAATAGTCCAACACAAACTTCTCATCTCCATTCATACGCTTGACACTCCTCAAACACACACACTTACACACCCTAACACACACATACACACCCCCACACTCATCAAACAAACTCACACACTCACTCACTCATCAAACACACACACAAACACTCTCAACACACCTTCCCGCACATTTTATGATTGTTATTTTTATTTTATTTTTTTGTATTTTGTCTGTAGAAAATGTGCCTTTGTTTTATTTTTCACTACTTTTTTAATAACCAACGACATACGTAACGATTTTTTATAATGGAGGAACACTGACTCCCAAGCCCCAGGTATAAACCTAGTTTGGGAGCCAGGGGACCTATGTTTAAGACACTTCTTCTGTATGTCGTAAATGTATTTAATGTTTGTAACAATGTTGTAACATTTTTCAATAAAGAAAAATAAAAATAAATAAATAAAATAAAATTGTTTATTTCAATTACAAAAGGCATTTAGACAATAATATTGGAGATCACCTTTTAAGCAAGGAATTGCTTGTGTTAGGAGACTCCGCGCTTCCACTTATCATTATCTTGTGCAATTGAATGTAGACAATGTAAACATGCAGAAAAATTAAATAAATGGGTAACTTAAAAATATACAAAAATGAAAAAGTGAATGATTTGCTAATGAATGAGCGTTATGCATAGAAAAAGGGCCAAGTCGCGCGTTTACGTATGATTATGTGTGAGTATGGGTGAGAGTGTGAAGAGAGGCTGTGTAGTGTGTGAGTTATAATAAGCATATTTAGTTAAATGTGTTATCCTTTAATATCCTGCCCGAATATTAAATATAAATACGAAAGTGTATTTACTTTTATTAGGTATTTATGTGTTTGTCTGCCTATTACGCCTTCACGCCAGAACGGCTGATCAAATCCGGATGAGGTTTGGCACTTAGGTAGACCATGTCTCGGTTCGCTGGGTTAGGACACAGGACAATACCGTCCCGACGCCCCCGAGGAATCGGGACCCACTCGGGTGACACCGGAAGGCGCAGCCAGTATAAGTTGAAGAAAGATATTTAAAGCCACATGCTCAGCTGCAACTATTGCTGGCACCTCGTTTTCGAGACCAACGGGGCATTCAAATGAATACACTCAATAGGAAATTGAAATTTAACTCTCTTATAACCTCGTGCCTCAAGAAATCTGTGACAAACTTTCTACTTACAAACAACTACAGAACACACAAGCAATTCCTTGCTTAAAAGGTGATCTCCAATAACATTGTATCTAAATGCCTTTCGTAATTGAAATAAACCATTTTTATTTTATTATACATGTGTAAAATTTCGAGAGTATTATTATTATTTAACGAATGTTTTTAAGCTATTGCATAGCTTTTATCGCGGGCTTTGAGCGCGGCGACCGAATCAAGAAATTCCGTAACGAAAATAAAACCTAACACCCCCCACTCACATGTAATGACGGTTCCCATGACAATGTGATGTTGTCATGGGAACGTAATATTTATGTCATCACGTCATCATCCCAAGTGTAGCGTTGACAAATAGGAAGTATGGAGGTTACAAATGCTATGCAATAGCTTTACCGCGGCAGTCCCCGAGTGCCACACTTTAAAAAAAAAATGAAATTGTCAAAAATAAATGGCTTTTGTGGACATTATATGCATTCAGATTTATTGACAAATACGTCATTTGGTTTAATAGGTGTATATAATATTCTCACCTGAGGCACTTCATTCCTTGTCAGTAACGTAATGTAGCTTGTGTCGACCGCCCATTGGATGAGCATAAATGTTGCATACTCGACACCTGTAAAACACACAACATACATCAATACGCCGACAAGAGCTAAAACGCGGTCGCTGTTGGACTGCACGGAAAATGAAGATGACACAAGTTCACATAACATTTGTAATTTATTGCAAAAATGAAGCAATTATTTATTTACTCAAAAACGAGTTGAGAAAGCCTAACTAAAATTAATTATTATAAATGTTAAAGTGAGTTTGTTACGCAAAACGGCTAAACGGATTTGGATGAAATTTGGCACATGGCTAGACCATGACCTGGATTAGGACATAGGATACATTTTATCCCGATATTTCTACGAGATCGAGACTTATGCGGGTGCGGGTTTTTAAGTAACAAATTAATTAGTAAGTGACTAATTTTTTTATGACCACGATTGCCGCTAACGTTGGCGTTTAGTAAAAGTGTTAATTACTTGTGGTACCAAACATCTCATGAGGTCCTGATGTATGATCCGAAGTCCGGGACGTCCCCGTTTTGAAGTCGACCTTCATGCGAATGGTGTAGTTCAGGCGGCTGGGCCACGTCACGCCCGTCATATCCTGTCAAAACAACATTTCACTTACATAAAAAGAATTGGGCAAGTGCGTGTGAAGGGTTCCGTAGTTGGTATGAATTTATCCCAAGAACAAACTTAACATTGTAGTTGAAAATCATGTCGTACCAAAATACACTCTCTCACACCCCCAAATACACTCACACACCCACACAATCACCCATACTACACATCTACATACATTCGTCTCGCATCTTTCAGTCAGCGCGCAATACATCACACTTATAATTATTATAAAGGCGAAAGTTTGTGAGTGTGTGTGTATGTTTGTCTCTTCTTCACGCTCAAACGGCTGAACGTATTTGGATGAAATTTGGCACACAGATAGTTTATAGCCTGTATTAACACATAGAATACTTTTCATCTCGATATTCCCTCGGGATCGAGACTTATGTGGGTGAAACCGCGGGGCGCAGCTAGTAATTTATAAAATGAAAATGTAAAGGGGTGGGATCCTGGTGTCCTGAAACACAGGCGAGCATGAACATGAGCCTAGCTTAAACACCAGTCTCGAATCGAATCTGACCAATGTAAAATAATTTATGCATATTCTGGTGAGAAATAAAGTGATTGATTGATTGATGTTCACCATTCCTTCCCCTAAATTACATCCCTTTCATTGATAAATGATAAATGATTTTATTTCTGTAAGTAGGTTTGTACAAACACTTTTACACGTCAATCATATTTTAAAGCTAGATGAGGTCGGCGTTTCCTAACTGACTACTCTGAGAAGAAAGGCCGAAACAAACTCAGAGGTGTCAGTCTCTTTTAAAGTCCAGACATAATCTTGGTCAGATCATGCGAAGGCCATGTGGATTGGTGTCTGAAGTGGTCTTTTGAGGAAAGCACCACACAGATTGAGAGGGCTTGTCCAGTCAGTGCACGCATTTGTCAGTTATCGTGCAGCTCAACTCAGAATTTAAGGAGCTCAACGATTCGACGAACAATACCAAAAAAAGGACATTTGGATAGGCCACTTAAATTACTCAAACTGTCAGACCATGATTAGAACTAACTGAACAAAATAATAAAAACAAAACTAAAAGGAATCACCCACATAGTCTTCATATTCACAATAATTAAAATACTTTAAAAGTAATTCATTGATATGTCACACGGTCAGATCGCACTTATTTTTTCTTATTTGCCCTCCAAAAGTGACCTTCATATTAAAAATTCATTTATTTACGTTACACATCCATGTTTGGGTCACAGAAATACACAATCATGTGTACACACGGCTACACATCAAGCTATTCATTTCCAGTTTATGCTGATCTCGCATTGTATAGGATTTCCGTATAATGAGAGGTCAGCTTATTCTGGAAAGAATAGCTTGATGTGTAGCCGTGTGTACCAAATTTTAACGTAGTCGGTCCATTAAAAACAAAAAAAAAAAAAACAAAACAAATTGATTACACCAACATCAAAATGAAAAATAATGAAAAATAGCCCCAACTATAGAATCGCAACAATTTATAATAAATTACCGAATTACGTAAAAGATGACGAGAATATAAACTCATTCTATAGCAAACTTAGATTACTTTTATTGGGGAAATGTTATTACACAGTAAACGAATTTATGACGGATAAAACTTTTTAGATGTAGGTACTTCATAATTTATTTTTATTTTGTTAGATCCGGCCTGATCATGGACATAAATATTGTATATTTCAGTGACATTAATCTATTTTCTTTTGTATTGTATTGTAAAATGACTTTATATTTAACCTATTCCTTATTATTATTTTATTCTAAATTAATCTGACTAAATATGACTATGTGTGTTATTGTGTTTAATTTTATATTGTTTATTACTGTTAATATTAATTGAAATCATATCGACGTCTTGACATGTATTTTTTTTTTTTTTTTACTTTTATTTCTGAAATGTATTTCATTGTATTTTTATTAGTTTTGACTAAATTCACGACAATTGCTCACGAACTCAACAGCAAACCAACATTGTTCTTTGCAGTGCCCTGACAGGGTTCATGTACCTACAAAAACCGACAGTAAATATTGTAAAATGTATTATGTGCATGAGAGCAAATAAATAAATAAATTCGGAGCAAATTGGCTGTGACAGACGGACAAACAGACAGACAGTCATTTGTTGTCTATCGGCCGTATTAGTACACGAACACGTTCGGTGAAAATTTCAAGTTTCTACCTGTTACGGTACGGTTGGTACAAGTATCACTTGCTTAAAAAACGGTAAAGGAAAACATCGTGAGGAAACCGGCATGCCTGAGATATATTTTTCGACGGCATGTGAAACCAAGTCAGAGGCTCATGAGCGCTTTAAAACTCTACCAGGTTAGTCTCTAACCACACGAAAAGAAGAAAAAGATGGTTCAACAGATACAGCCCTGTGACAGACGGATGGACGCACAGCGGAGCCTTAGTAATAGGGTACTGTTAGTACCCTATGGGTACGGAACCATAAAAACAAACACGGTTACCGATGCCTTTCACAACTGCAATACACTACCCGTGCGGGTTTATCCTAAAAGTTGGCAACGTCGTAAATAGCTGTCAAACTCAAATTCAAATCAGGGGACGATAGCTGACTTTTAATGATTTTATACTGAAGATGACGTCTGAACGAAGAGTGTTAGTGATTTGGAAAAAATATATGTTAAATTAGAGCATTTTTTTAATATTTTAATATAGGCATATTTTTGATTATATTTATATTACATAGTGAAATTAATTTGTAAATTTATGTCTAACGCAGATAAAAACTAAGAATGACGCAAAATCTATCAAGCGTATTTTTCTGAAAACTTCACCATATTAAAGATAATTAAATTATTGATCTTTTAGTATACGTGTTTTATGAAAATACCTTTTGTTTTACGTGTAATAAATTAATAATGCGTCTAATTTGGGACAGCGCTCCTTGATGGGCGAGTCCTATTACTGGCTGGACGTACGACGCGTTGCGTGAGCTCAGTACAGAACACGCAAAGTAACCATTCAAGGTCACTGTCATATATCTGCGTCTTAAGGCACTTTTGAATTGTCAAGGAATCGGTCAGTCAGAAATAAGTATGAAGCTAGTTGCTCATTCCAAAGCGTAGTAGGTACCTATGGAGAAGAACGGGCAAGAAACTCCACGGACACTCTTTTAAATAAAAATATGTTACAAAATATTGGTTACATCATTCATGTTGAAATTATACATGTGAGAATAATGGAGAAAGACGTGCACATGAGAAGCGTCCGTAATAAAAAGATAAAAAAAGAACAATTCAAAAAATTAAAAAATAAGCCCTGGCAGCTAAGAGTTGACCAGTCCCAACTGACGGCGTCCGTTCACGAACATGACGCATGGATTAGCACCATTCAGCTCAACCATTTTGAAGGGAGCTAAATGATCCAACACACGCACCACCATCAGCGAAACATTTGAGTGAGCATGACATACTCACAGCCGCCAGGGCACATTCAAGTCAATACAAGACATATTACCCGGTAAATGGTAACTCTTTAGTACATAGTGCTCACATAGTGTGCTATGCAATTATATAATACAAAAGAGATTGAGATTATACAATGCAAAAATGGTCTTACAATCTTCAGCAGCTCCAACAGTATTTGCAAATGTTAATCAATTAGTTGTGGTTGTGGAGCAGGACCAGTATTGAGCCAAGCATTTTTATCAGTGATGTAATCCCCCAACGTATAATATGCCTGCCTGCATAGTGTGCGTTTTATACAAGATTTGAATTTCGTCTCATTCAGTTGAAGTATGTGGGGAGGAATTTTATTGTAACATTTTAAACAGTATCCCATGAAAGATGAATCTACTTTAGCCAGTCTGAAACCTGGTTGAACTAATAGGTCCCTATTTCTATTACTATAATTATGTCTATCACCTCTTTTGCTAAAAAGATGTAAATTCTTTCTTACGTACATGATGTTTTCATAGATATATTGACAAGGTACCGTCATGATGTTAATTATCCTTAAACAGTTTCCTTAGAGAATCGCGCCTGCGGAGACAATATATGGCTCTGATCGCTCTTTTCTGGAGAATAAAAATAGACTCGATGTCTGCAGCCCGTCCCCTGCAGCCTGTCCAATGTTTACCTGTTTTGATTAATTTAGCAATATTACTGTATGGAATTAAGAAATGTGGCTAAATAGGGAACTAAAATATTGATTATGAAATGCAATAATCAAATCAAATCAAATCATTTATTTATTTGCAAACATGGGTAAGAGATACATAGATATTTTTCATTATAATAAAGTCCTCCATATTTTACCACTATATGGGTATGCAAATAGTGTAACAAAATTTAAAACTGTCAATAAAATGTCAACTAAATTCAATAAATTACATTAAAACAGTAAAAAAATAATTTTAAATAAATCAATAATAACTAAATTAAATAATAATAATACATACCCAACCAACATTTAATTTTAGAATAATTAATATTAATCAAGTCCAAAACAATAAATAATAAATAACTAATAATTTTCCTAACATAGTAAATCAGATGTAACAGGCCTAGCATCTTTCATTTAAATATTCATTAATATTATAATAGCATTTCGCAACTAAAAATTCGTGTGTTTTGGTTTTAAACAGATCTATATCTTTAATTTCCATAATGTGTTTAGGTAGTTTATTGTAAATTTTGGGTGCCATACCCAAAAAGTTTTTATAGAAAATAGCTTTTTCAATCAATATCGTAATACCGAATATTTAGTTTTAGACATGCCTTTTTTACACCTAAAATTGTTACAAAATCAAATTCAGTGTTATAATTGCAATTCTCAATATTCTAAGGAACTAGTTAGCCACATTTCTTATTTCCATACCTACAGTAATATTGCCAAATTAATCAAAACAGCGAATTATTTGACATCTATATGCGACGTTGCCCACTTTCAGAGTAAACGATCGTAATATGGCACAGTCGCGTTTTTCAAAGAAACTGACATTGGTATGTGTGACAACGACAACGCTATAACGAAATTTTTGTAAAACTTAAGTTGCTACATCTACAGCCACGTGCTTACTCACTTGGAAGATGATAACAGCCTCCATGGTTTTCATTTTAGACAACGTTTCATTTAAATACTAAAAACTTTACGCTAACCTCTGCCTTTCACAACGGGATAATTGCGTAATACACAGTAGCAATAACTTTAATTTTGACAGTTCAATGACAGTTCATTGCGTTATTTGGGACGAGGCTTTATTTGGGATATCATGGGACGAGGCTTTTAATGCTGCGCAAACTGGATTTAACATTATTAATAACTGGCTTCGACGTCATCTTTTGACTCTAAATACTGATAAAACTAAATTTCTGACTTTCAGTATTCGTCAACCGTCACTAATTAGGAGTAACTACAGTATAGTGTCTCATCAGTGCTCACTGGGTACAAATTGCTCGTGCGAAACAATAGAACATGTAAATACCATCAAATATTTAGGGATTTTGATAGACAGTAATCTCAGCTTTAAAGACCATATAAAACTACTTAGTGCTCGAGTCAGAAAGCTCATATATGTCTTCAAGAAGCTAAGAAATGTTGTGGATGCAATATTATTAAAACAAATTTACTTTGCCCTATGCCAGTCTGTCATAACGCATTGCATCTCATCCTGGGGAGGAGCTCCTAAAACTATTATAAAACCTATTGAGATTGCGCAACGCGCTATCCTAAAGATCTGCACGTTTAAGCCACGCTTATTTTCAACAAATTTACTGTACCAATACTGTGAAGTACTTACAGTTCGTCAGCTCTTCCTACTTACTACCGTTCTAAGTCAACATAAAGATATGAACTATGACTCTAACCATAAACGTAGGCGCAGGGATCGAATAGTGTGTACTCGTAAACACCAACCACAAACATCTTTCATCAGAAGATTTTTTCTATTTTTGGGACCCTATATCTATAGTAAATTAACTCTCACCTACATATTTATTCTCTTAATAAGACTCAGTGTAAAAATAAGGTCAATGAGTACTTTTTGACACTATCTTATGAAGAGACAGAAAAACTTTTAATCATACCAGAGTAACCAGGTTTCCTTTAATCAATTATACATCTTAAAAGATTTATTTTATTTTTTTACTAACTTCTCAACGTAAACTATCACACACACATTCACATTCACTCTCGCACACCAAAATACACACTCATCCACACACACCGACTTACTCTCGTCCACACTCCACAACTCATATAAGTGTAATCAATCAATTTCTCTATTTAAAAATACTGTATATCAATACTATTCTGTAAGATTTAACAAAATTGTAAATGTTGGCTAAATTTTTTCCAGTCCATTATCAGAGAGGTTTGGCGCTGTATGCCGAGATACAGGTTTTTCACCTAATTCGGCTGCAGATGCTCCTATGTTGTATTATTTTCATTATAGCCTACAAATTTATTTTAAGCAATATGGTTGTTATGTAGTGTTAATATTTTTGGTGTCAATAAATAAATAAATAAAAATAAATAAATTTACGTTGTTGAGCAAACACATTTTTCGAACATATCAAGCAATGGATTAGCAATATCTTTCAAAATCATTCTGATTGTGATTGAAAGTGTATTACGCAATTAAGGTGCTGCAATACACTACCCTAGCGTTAATATGTTAATATGGTGATCGCATTTCTCAAAGAAACTGACACTGGTATGTGTGACGGCGAGGACGCTGTACAAACCCGAAGTTTTTGTAAAATTCCATATTTACAGCCACGTGCTGTACTTACTCCTGAGTAACTTAACTACTACTACTAACTAGTTACTTTGTGTAAATTATTTTATCACCACTGCTCTCAAAACGGTGAAGGAAAACATCGTGAGGAAATCGGCATGTCCTAGAACCAAAAAACATTGAAGACATGTGACATCTACCAACCCGCGCTTGACCCGCGTGGTAGATTACGGCCCACACCCTCTCATAAAGAGGAGGCATATGTCCCAGCAGTGGGAATATTAAAAGCTGATTATGATGTACTTACTTGAAAAATGATGATGGCCTCCGTGCTTTCCATTTTAGCCGCGATATCAGGCAGCTGAGATAGATTCGGTAACGGAGAGTAATAGCCGCTTTCTGGGTTAACTGTGAGCAATAGAATTAAGTGATGTATTAAATGAAACACGTCAAGGCGCCTAACAAAAGGTATAATTGCCATATAAGGCAGATGTGAGTGGAAAGAAGGACATATAGTGACATTAAGACGCAGATATATGACAGTGACCATGAATGGTTAGCTTGCGTGTTCTGTACTGAGCTCAAGCAATGCGTCGTACGTCCAGCCAGTAATAGGACTCGCCCATCAAGGAGCGCTGTCCCAAATTAGACGCATTATTAATTTATTACACGTAAAACAAAAAGTATTTTAATAAAACAAGTATACTAAAAGATCAATAATTTAATTATCTTTAAAATGGTGAAGTTTTCAGAAAAATACGCTCGATAAATTTTGCGTCATTCTCAGTTTTTTATCCGCGTTAGACATAACTTTACAAATTAATTTTACTATGTAATATAAACAATCAAAAATATGCCTATATTAAAATATTAAAAATATGCTCTAATTTAACATATATTTTTTCCAAATCACTAACATCACTCGTTTAGACATCATCTTCAGTATAAAATCATTAAAAGTCGGTTATCGTCCCCTTAATAGAGTTGTTCTTCAGAAAGGTCAGGTGCGCAGTACTCGCAACCGGCGCGTGCGTCTATTATATGACCAGCACCCTAATTGCGTAACACACAATCTGTTTCATTTTGACAGTTCAACAACGTTCATTGCGTTATTTACGTTGTTGAACACACACATTTTTCGAACTTATGAAGCAATGGATTAGCAATATCCTTCAAAATAATTCAGATTATGATTGATCGTATATTAAGCAATAATCTTATACTATTAAATGAGCATTCTCTATTTCACCAGAGCAGAGCTCGTTCGCCCAAAGTTTAGAACAAGTTGGCTACCTTAGAATAATGACATGTACTTATATACTATCATGGCAGCATGTAATTAGTGTGTACTATTCTTATAAGGAATTAGTATGAATATACTATAGATAGTAGATAAGACGCGCCCCACTCCGCTCCGCGCCGTGCTAAAGTACAGCTTATAGTACAGTAATCGCGGAGCGGGGCGCGTCTTCGTGGATTGCACAATCTATACTGGACAGCAAAGAAACCGGGCCACCCGCCACCTTGGAACTCTAATTCGATTTTCTCAAAAAGTATAAAACTTACAACTATCTCCTTTAGGTCGGGTTTCGAAATTTAAGTATTTGGGTCACTGGGTCACTGATGACTTAAAAGACAATGTAGACTTAGACAGGGAGCGCAGGTCGCTGGCTGTCCGTGGCAACATGCTGGCCCGCAGGTTTGCGCGCTGTACCGATTCTGTAAAGATAACGCTTTTTAAGGTCTTCTGCCAGTCATTTTACACGTGCAGCCTGTGGACCAAGTATACCCAGCGGGCCCTTAGCGACCTGCGCGTCCAGTACAATAACGCTTTCAGGGTGCTTTTGGGGTTGCCGTGGCGATGTAGCGCGTCAGGGATGTTTGCGGAGGCGCGCGTCGACGGGTTCGCCGCGATTATGCGGAAGCGATGCGCATCCATGATGGCGCGCTTGCGCTCCTGCTCCAATGGCATCCTGAATGTGTTTTCAGACCGGTGGGATTCTCCCCTCTTACAGCGGTGGATATGTATTCAGACACATTAGTGTACCATAGAACGAACTGTTCAATGGTACATTGGTTGTTTATTATTATTAATTTAATTTATTACTAACATTAGGCTAAGCTATACTGCTGCTAACACTATATGGATGTTTATCTGAAATAAAATATTTGAATTTGAATTTGAAAAGCTATGCAATAGCTTAAAAAATTTTTGGTCAGTATTCAGTGTTCCCTACCCTTGCCCGGATAACTGCCAGCATTCTCGTATTCATCGACCTCACAAGCCTGACGATGAAATCTTGAGAAATTGCATTCCACTCTTCTTCAGTTGCGATTCGCAGCTCTAGAAGCCTTATTGGAGCAGGTATCCGGGCTCGAACCCGACGTTTCCGCTCATCCTATAAGTGTTCATTGGATTCAAGTCCGGGTTTCGAGCTGGTCAGTCCATCTTACGAATGTCGGCGTCGCGTAGATACTGGGTCACCAAATGAGCAACATGAGGCCGTGCATTATCATGCATCATGCCCGATATATCCTGCGTAAAGTACCACATAGTCTGCGAGGGTTTCAGTAATGTACCGATGAGAAGTCAATCCACGTGTACGGCCCGTCGGTTTGATGAAAACTAACGCTGTAAGTGCGGTTAACGAGATGCCGTCCCAGACCATTACAGATTCTCCTCCATAAGCAACAGTTTCCTTGATGCAACACTGAGAATAACGTTCTCCAGGGCGACGATATACTCTCTGACGTCGACCACTTCCATGTAGACTCACCCTGGTTTCATCAGTGAAGAGTACATTACCCCACCGCTCTAACGTCCAATCCCTATGCTTTCGAGCAAATTTAAGTCGTGCTCGACGGTGGGCTACCGTTAATGGGCCTGTTGCAGCTTTCTTTGGAGTCAGGTTCCATTCACCAAGTCTCCTTCTGACGGTATCTGAACTTATTAACACTTGGCGTTCGTCACGCAGACTTTGTTGGACTTGAACTGCTTTGGGGCGGCGATTTCGCATAACAGTAAGTTGGATGTAACGATCATCTGCTGCTGATGTAGCCCTAGGTCTGCCCGTACCTGGACGGCGATCGAATGCTCCAGTCTCTAGGTATCGTCTGTAAACTCCTTACACCGAAGATCTGCTGATTCAAAATCTTCGAGCGACCTCACGTTGGGCAACGCCTGCTTGAAGTAGTGCTACAGCTTGAGCTGCTTTCTGCGGTGTAGTATCCATTATTGACCGAAAAAAGTAGCAAATATACACGCGTTTGAGCAAAGGATGGACAAAAACTAAAGAAATGATAAGAAATATCCGACTTCCCTCATTGTAGAAAAAAAGAACAGTAATTGCGAACTCCATTCAAAACAGAGCAAATCGTTAGCATTGTGTTTGTTGCATGATTACATTGTGAGTATTTTAATCAGCATGAAACGCACTTTCTGATTCTCTATTTCACCAGAGCAGAGCTCGGTCACCCAGGTACTAATATACATAAACTCATGCCTTTTCCCATGAGAGTAGGCACTAGGCAGAAAGTACAGTACGCCACCTGCTACGATTCCAATAATACTCGATTTACTCTGTTCGTCTTACATCTGGTCTTACACGTATGTCGGTTACGAGTACTTAATGTACCCGACTATTTTGAAGGACGTCATCAATGAGGTATTCTCTAATATTCTAGCCTTCTAGGTCATCTCCGCCCGGCGATTGTGGAATCGCCGTAGATTTTACATCAGTATACGTCACGTACGTTTGTTACGTCTAATTATATGTACTTGTTACTAATAGTCACAGTTATGGTAAAATAGTTTTAAAAAATCATATCCTTTTCCAAAATCATGCAAAAATGACAGATTCTGACAGATCGGAGCGTAAAGCCCTATTTATACGGTGCAAGTTTCTGGAACGTTCAAGAGCAATAATTGCATGCCATGAAGCACGTTCAATGTGGTTTTTATTTATTTTTTCGTTTTATTCATTTTTGTTCTTTTTAAATTACATTTTTAAATATTTCTTAAAATAAAATAATTCAAAAAACATTTAAAAATAATCCTTTTGGCTTTGCCGTAGTCGGGTAAAAAAATAGAGGTCCGCCGGTGTCGGGAGCAGGGTCCAAGCTACCGGTGGTTAGGGCTGCAGAGACAGGAACCTCCTCACAATGCGAGCCGTATCGAGGAGTACTGCCTTCTGAATCAGGCGCTTGATCCAACCGCCTAACGGAAGCCTCGAGAGATGTTGGTCGAGGCTTTTGGCCATCAGGCCATTAGCCGTTACGACAATCGGCACAATGATAGCCGAGCTCACATTCCACATGTCAACAACCTCGTGTGCTAAGTCGAGATATTTTATTTGTTTCTCTTTCTCAGCTTTCACGAGGTTCTCGTCATGTGGAATGGTAACATCGACTATCATTGCGCGGCGCGCTAATCGATCTATCACTACTATATCAGGCTTATTTGCTACAATAGTCCTGTCAGTAATGATAGACCGATCCCAGTACAACGTGACATGGTCATTTTCGACAACTGGGTCGGGCACATACTTGTAATACGGTACCTCAGAGTCCACAAGTTTATATTTCAAAGCAAGTTGCTGGTGAATAATCCTAGCCACTTGGTTATGTCTGTGCAAGTACTCGCCGTTAGCTAGACGCGAGTAACCAGAGATAATATGTCTGATGGACTCACCCGGACGATGGCATGCCCGACACACGTCAACCGTACCGTCCTTCATAACATGTCTCCGGTAGTTATATATAAGATACTTATTATTGTTTGTAACTATAGATGTGCAATAAGTGGAAATTAAGTATCCGCACTAGTAAACCTTATTTGTAATTTTATTTGTTCTGTTCCCACAAACAAACCATGAAAAACGTTTTTGCGGGGCATTGTTCTTAAGTTAAGATTTTTTATAAACTTTGTTTGATAAATAAATAAATAATAACTATTATTAATCGTTATTCAAGAGTTGCATGCAAGTGTTTACACGGGTTGTGATTTCCGTTAAATGGCATACAATAATTGAATGCAGGTTTTACCATTCAATAATTGCATGCGACTTCTGTTTACACCAAGGCAATTATTGCATGCAAGTTTTGCCTCGTCTAAACAGAATTGTACGTCCTTTTACAATTGATTTAAGTACGATATTTGCGCTGCCAAATATTTAATTCAATTTTATTGAACATCTTAGATTTGAATGCGATTTTATTGTAATGTGGTTTTATACCACTTTGAATGGCAACTAACTTGCCCGTATTGTGCAAAAATTGTATGTACTGTTTATATTGTGCCAGTCAATTGTTGCTTCAATTTTATAGTATGCCACAGCCACAGGCTATAAACTTGCACCGTGTAAATGGAGCTTTAGTCTACGCTAAGTTTGTTTCTTATCTTACACAAATTTCGCAAAATTTGTTCGATGAGTTCAGTACAGAACAGTTATCAGTTTTACAATAAATAATTTTATAGTATTAATGTCGGTAGATATAGTCTGACTCTACAATAACAATGCTGTGATTATATATGTCACCGTATAATTATAAACTTCGTTAGTTTATAATCTATCGGTATTATTTCCATTAGATTATAAACTGTCGAAAAATTGTGAACTGTGACTAATCATTTACAATTTAAGAGGCCGGCGACACGGCTCGCAATTACAAATCAAGATGTTTGCAAAATTCAATTCCAAGCACGTTGCGCTAATGTGAGTGCCTGTCGGAGCGATATACATCTACAGTGAGCAATACTACCACGCACACATTGACAATTTTTGCTTGACGCGATAGTACTACTAGCTTTCGAAACTTTATGATAAATTTGGATGTGTTCCGTAATACAAAAAATTATGAATGAAAACTTAAAGTATTTCCATTTTTTTCGATAATATGTAACTGGATAACATAAACTATGCTTCTGCGGAAACAATATTACAAATATTGTTGTTTATAATACAGAAATAATATGAAAACATGTCATTTACGCTGTAAAAATGTACGAAATGCAATTCGCTTACACTTCATTTAAAGGTAAGTTTTTGGAAATAAAAAGACGTAGGAGCCTAGATAAATACTGTCTCAATCTGAAAATCAACATAATATGGTGGAAATATGCTCAAATTGCAAATTATTTATATACTACGTTTGTATTGGCAATTCATGCGTCGCCGCATTCTTAACGCATAATTTTTCGATAGTTCATAATGTATTCATGAAAAACTGACAAATTGTGAACTGGTAACCAACTTGTTTGAAACGTAATGCACCTTGCGCTAATATTAAATAGCCTGTGTAGCTGCGAGCAACTTAGAAGTAGCGTTAGCTGGCCGCTGCCGCGGCACCGCTCGCTTCGCTCGCTCAGCTCGCGCGCGGTTGGTCACAGTTCTAACCTAACCTAACCCATTTCACCCAGTTCACAATTTTTCGATAGATTATGATCTAACGGAAATAATAAAATCTTACGGTGACATATACATAATATTTTAAGTTAAGTGTAGTGTTCATAGTTTATAACTACTATCAACTTTGCTGTTTGGCTACTGCTACTGGCTACTAATTCCTCGGAATGGTAGATAAGGCGACGTGTGAGTAATTCCATGACAGAGATCAATCGATTGGCACTGACAACTGACAAGTGCGATGCGGTTCGGTACGCACCGAGTACGTGTCACTTGTCATTTAGAGCCCTGTTGGTCTAATCTATATCTGGGTAACTTATACGTACGCGCGCTAGTACGCCAGCGGAGCGCGAGGTCACCGTTTAAAATTTTGAGACTTGTTAAGAAAAAAAGTTATTGGAGTTTCTCTCAAGAAATACTCAGTAGCAACTAGCAACCTGGAGTTAGGAAGTTGGCGGTCTAAGTATGACACCCCGTGCCTCGAAGAGCTTGTGAAGCCGTCGGTCTCTCTCTGGTCGTGTCGGATTGTTGGCGCAGCCGCCGTGCCTACGGACTATATGAGGATGAGGGAAGAGAGTGAACCTTGTACTTGCGCCACGCTTGTACACTCTAATATTGTGAGCGCTACTCGCACTTATTACCGGAACCTACACGGCGTAGGTACTACATAAGAAAATAAGAACCAATAAGTACTGAATTTTAGCTATTTATTTTGTAGCGACCCTTTTTTTTTTTTTTTTTTTTTGGGTGGGAAATTATCAAATAACTTCTCCCGCTCTGGGCGGAGCGGGAGGGCGTGTCAGACTCTTACTGACTAAAACCCACCCGTGTTCCTTCGATTGCCCTGTTGCCGGGGGCCACGATTTCCCGATCGGTTTTCTTCGAACCCCCGGCAGGCATTGGCCCTAGTGGACCCCTTCAATTCTGCTGACATCTCTTTGAGGCGCGCGTGGAACACAACGCGCCGTCGACCCGGGCTTGGTCCTTATCGGACAGCGAGCTACCCATTGCTCACCGTCCGCAAGCCCGCGCCTACGGTGGCCGGAAATCGGCTCGCGATTCCCGCCCCGGGCGTCTCCTCCTGCGGCGGTTAGGGGCGTGAGGGCGCGAAATTTGCCTCTCCCTCACGCGTTCCGCCTCCTCCTTCGCGAGCATTACCGCTTCGCAGAAGGAGGTGACGGCCTGCCATTTCCTCTCGCTCCGTACCATGGCCTGAACCAGGGCCGGACGCGAGAGATCACCGCCGCCGATCGCCTCTACGAGAACACGGCGTTGCTCCGCCCAAGCCGGGCAGACCTCCACCGTATGCTCCACCGTGTCCTCAGGCCGATCCACACAATGGTGACACCCGGGTGTTTCCTACCGCCTTATCCTGAACAGGAACCTCCCGAAGCAGCCGTGTCCGGTGAGGACCTGCGTCAGGCGGAAGGTGAGAACGCCGTGGCGTCTCTCCAGCCACTCCTCAAAGACGGGTCTTATCACCGCGATTGTGGCGTGCCCAGCGCGGGGTTGCGACAATCGCACCCTCCATGACGCCATGAGATCCCGCCGGAGCTCTGTCCGCTGTGCCGCAATTTCTTGCGGCATCGGGGTTAAGCCCCGGCGTTTCGCCTCCTCGCGCCACTCCCAGACGTGCGCGAGGACCTTTGCCTCCAGATCCCATGGCGGTAATCCGGCAAGGAGGCTCGCCGCCTCGCAGGAGACCGTGCGGTATCCTCGGGCCAGCCGGATGGCCATGACCCTCTGGGACGCGTTCAACCGGCGGGCTGGCCGCAGCCTCAATGAACGCGCCCACACCGGTGCCCCGTAAAGGGCCATGGACCGCACGATCCCCGCATAGAGCCTCCGGCAGGAGGCGTTTGGATCCCCTAGATTGGGCAGGAGCCGCTTCAGTGCAGCCCCGGCCCGCTCGAGTCTGGGAGCCAAACGTCGGAAATGTTCTACGAAGTTCCACCGGCTGTCGAGGACGAGTCCCAGATACTTCATCGTCGACTCGACACCGATGTGAACCCCTCCCGCCATTACCTGGGAACCCGACGGTGGCGCATTCCGAGGACCATGAAAACCCATGGCCTCAGACTTGTGCAGGGCCACCTCGAGTCCCAGCTGCCGGATCCTATCGACGATTGTCGCAACCCCGCGTGTCGCTAAATCGGCCGCCGCCTGGTACGACCCCCCCTGCGCCAGGACAAGCGTGTCGTCAGCGTAACAAACGACGCTGACGCCGCTAGGGAGGTCGGCGCGCAGCACCCAGTCGTATCCGATGTCCCACAGATGCGGCCCCAGGACCGAACCCTGTGGGACACCGCACGACATCTCTTGCCGGTTCCACTCTCCTTGGTGACCGGGGTAGATGACGGCCCTGTCCGTCAGATAGGCCTCGACCACACGACAGAGGTAGGTCGGCATCCGGTGATACCGGAGTGCCTCCCTTATGCAACTCCAGGGCAGGGTGTTGAAGGCATTGGCGATGTCTAGAGACACCGCCAAGACGACCCCACCCCGGGCCACAGCATCCCCCGTCGTGAGGGCCCGCACGCGCATGATGGCGTCCACCGTAGAGCGCCCCCTGCGGAAACCGAACTGGCTCTCCGCCAGATCCGGCCCCACTCGCACCAGCTGCCCGACGAGGCGGTCTGCAATGACTCTTTCAAAGAGCTTGCCCACCTCGTCGAGCAGCACAATGGGCCGATAAGCGGACGGAGAGTCCGCTGGGCGCCCCGGCTTCTTGATGAGGACCAGTTTCCCCGTCTTCCAACGAAGTGGGAACTGGCCCCTCTCCATGCATGCGCTTAGGAGCCCCCTCAGTCGAGGCCCGAGAGCCCCCATGGCCAGGACCCAGGCTTTTCCGGGTATGCCGTCGGGTCCTGGGGCGGTATTCTTCGCACTCATCTTGCGTACCGCCACTCTCATTTCTACCTCAGTCACCTCAGGAGAATCGTCGTCGTCGGTGTGGTCCGCATTGGGCATCGCAGTAGGCGGAGCCATGGGCGGAGCAGTATGATCCCCTCTAGAGGGGAACAGAGCGCTCACCACGTCCCCCACAAGCTGGGGCCGGAGACTCTGCGTCAGCGGGGGAGCCCATGGGCGGAGTTTCTCCCGCACCATCTTGTATGGGCGCCCCCACGGGTCCCGGTTGAGAGTCTCCAGCATCTCCTCGCGGGCCAGCGCCCTGGCCCGCAGGATCTCCGCTTGGAGGGCGGTCTTCGCCGCTCTGTACCCCTCGTACAGCTCCGCCTCAATGGCTTGCGTATCCGGAGGGTGGATACGGAGCCTGCGATGCCTGGCGTACCGGCGTCGCGCAGCAACACACGCCTTGCGCAGAGCCTCCAGCTCTTGCGACCACCAGTACAGCCGGCGCGAAGCATGTCTAGGATGGACCCGGGGCATTGCCATGTCACACACATTGGACATGGCCTCCCGGAACCACTCCGCCTCGTCATTGATGTCGGCAGGCCTGTCCGGTGATGACACCCAGGCCTGCACGATCGAGGCTTCCAGGAGAAGCTCCCGGTCCAGCTGCTTCAGCGCCCACCGCGGACCACTCGGGGCCTGTCGGACCGGCGCACTCGAGGTCTGGGTGGAGACGTCAAACCGGATGTACCGGTGATCGGAGTAGGTCTCCACCCCCTCCATGACGCGCCAGTCAATGACACGCGGCGACAGAGCGGGGCTGGCGAACGAAATGTCAACCACCGATTCGCCCCGCATCCGCACACACGTGGGGACAGAACCCCGGTTTAGGACGACCAGGCCTGTCTCCAGAGCCCAGTCCTCCACCATCCTGCCCCGTGTGTCCGTATACCGGGAACCCCAAGCCAGATTCTTGGCATTGAAGTCCCCGAGCACGAGCACGGGGAGGGAACCAAACCCGACGACGACGACTCTTAACTCCGCAAGGGAGTTGTGGAACTCGGCAAGAGTTCGGTTCGGGGAGAAGTAAACACCCACCACGACAATCTCCCCGAACCGTGCTGCAACGCAACCCCGTCCTCTCTTGACCGACTCGAGGGACGGAGTACCGGCGGCGGCCGATGAAATGAGGGTCACTGAGCCGCTCAGGTCCTCCACCCAGTCATCCCTGGGCGGGACAAAGTACGGCTCAGCGACCACGGCGATGTTGATCGACCACTGCGCCATGCTCTGGAGCAACAGATCCTGAGCGGCGGCGCAGTGGTTGATGTTCGCCTGGAGGAGGCAAAATGGGGCCGTTATTGGCATTCCATCTCTACCTCCCCCCGAGCCCCCTGCGAGGGCCCTGCCGCGGCGGAAACGGCAGCGGCGACAGCGACGGTGGACGCGGCGGTGGCCACGGTGGAAGTGGCGGCGGCTGCGGCGGTGACGGCGGTGGTGGCGGAGCGCTTGCCCCTGCCTCTGGCCTCGGCGGGTGGAGCGCAGGCCCTGCTCCCAGCCCGATGATCGGCCGGCTTGCCAGCCGCCGCACATACGACACAGTGCGGCGTGGCGTTGCACGAGCCGGCCTTGTGACCGGGCTGACCACAGCGGAAGCAGAGGTTGCTGCGGTCTACCTCCGAGGTGCACTTGGCCCCCACGTGGTGGCCCACCTGGCACCGGAAGCACCTCAGAGGTCTGGTCTGGGCGGCTCGCCAGTCGCTTACATACCACCGCCTTGCCACGTCATATATCCCTGTAATAATTAACTAAGTAATTGTGGAACAATATTAAACAAATAGTACTTTCAGTTCGAGTATTCTTTTCATCTTTATTCAACCCCTTTAAATACATAACACGCACAACAATTTCAAGAAGACGTGCTCACTTTTACATGTCTATCAAAAAACTGTTGTTTTATAAAAGCAAACGCCGCATATTCAATTTTGAAATTGGTACTAAGTTCGTTTAAGTGATCGAATGCTAGCCTGCTTGATGTTATGTTCCCTTTTGCAGACAATCTTTTCAATATCTTACTTGGCACAGGACACTTCCGACTGACTGAAATTCGGTTCACCAGTCAAAGTGAGGATCTACTCTCATCCTCTCTATTACTTACCCGTGGTGGAGTTCAGCCGCTTCAAGTCCAGTTTACGACCCACTTTTTCCATGAGCGATTCTGTGAGTATTGTTTCTGGGTAGTACATGATCCAAGATGGCGGAGGTATAAAGTCCCCATCGAGCGGTATTATATCCTGCGGAAGAGAGTTATTTTTGAAATTGTTTACCATCAACGGTTCTTTTGTAGATCTCAGGCTAAGTTCTAGACTTCCTGGCAACTGAATTTTCAATCAAATATGTACAAACAACAAAAACATTTAATAGGAAACAAACAAACAGGAAACTTCAAGAATATTTCAACACTACCAGTACCATAAAAATATAAAAAAACAGGAGAAGTGGCATGGGGGCGTGTCTGTGTCCGCGAGCCATGATCAAAATGCTCATGGTATAGGCAAATGGCCGTCTCCGCGAACTAGTGCGCTTTCGACCGCGATCGTGACAACACCCAACTTACCCATTTAGTGCTATGCCCAAATACAGGGTATAAGGGACATCGACACGCAAACTGTTACTATAAATTAAGTTAATGATTCTAGAACAGCGTTGGAGTTTATCTTCGGTAGTAAAAAAATATCAAAGCTGAAGAAAATTTTCAACGCTGTGGGTCTAGAATCATGTGCAGACAACGTCACTATGTGGGGATATTCTAAAACTTGAGGGGAAAGTTTTAGAATATTATACTGCTTTAATTTAACAGTACCTGGACGACCGAGCTCAGCTCTGGTGAAAATAGATAATGCTCATTTAATAGTATAGGATACTACATACAAACTTACCAACTGATCTCGGGAAGTGGGGATAACGGTCCAACATGGCTTTTATGCCCAAAACTGTTCTACCGAGGACAACTGGCGCCAAGCAAGGGGGATGATATTGATCGGGTGGATACAAATGAACTCGTTGTGTTGAAGGTTGCATTTAAATTGAATTTGTTTGTTATAACAACGAGGCCGTTGGTCTAGTGGTCGCAAGCGCTATTGTTGACCATGAGGTCAGACCGATTCCCCGGTAGGACAAAGTGTTATTTATTGTGCCCGGTTGATGGCAATAGGCTCGTCCGCTGTTACATGGGACCTGAACAACTGGCGAAATGTATGTGTACTATAGGTACACCTCTGCCTAACCGTTTGGGGAATACAGGCGTGATGTTGTTTTTTTTTTATTCTTCTTCAAATTTTTTGAAAATACTAGTTAGTGTCCGACGTCCCATGGATGTTCAGCCGAAAACCAAAACGAAAAAGAAGCTTCGGCTTAAGTCTTACATTTTTGTCCGAAAACGAAGCCGAAAACGAAAATGATTTAGACATTAAAAAATATTAATATTTCCGCTGTACACACTTTTTTTTTACTCTTAGTGCGGAGCGAATATATGCTTTAAAATAAATAAAACAATAATTCCATTCGAGGATACAACATTTCGTGTATTTCTTCTTGTATTGATTCACCTGATACTGCCGAGCTTTACGAAGTAGGCCGAATGACGCGCGACAATTCACGAACATCTGATTTTCGGCTTGGCCGAAGCTTCGGCTGGTTTACAGCCGAAAACGAAAATATGGCTGAATCATCAATGTTTGGCCGAAAATAGCCGAAGAAAACGAAAACGAAGCTTTGGTTGGTCACTAATACTAGTAAGAGGAGTTGCCGACAATCGAGTTAAATGGCGTGCAATAGGAGAAACCTATGTCCAGCAGTGGTAAGAACAACTTTGAGAGGGAGGCTAACAGAAGAATTCAGCTGGGCTGGGCAGCGTTTGGGAAACTTCGTCGAGTCTTCTCGTCGCGTATTCCACAGAGCCTAAAGACGAAGGTCTTCAATCAGTGCGTCCTGCCTGTTATGACTTACGGAGCCGAAACCTGGACACTCACGGTACGGCTGGTCCATAAATTTAAGGTTGCTCAGCGAGCCATGGAGCGGGCTATGCTTGGAGTCTCTCTGAGGGATCGAATCCGGAACGAAGTGATCCGGCAGAGAACCAAAGTTATCGACATAGCTCACAGAATTAGCAAGCTGAAGTGGCAGTGGGCCGGCCATATCAGCCGTTGAACCGATGACCGTTGGGGTATACGTGTTCTTGAGTGGAGACCGCAAATTGGCAAACGTAAGGTAGGACGCCCTCAGGCTAGGTGGAGTGACGATCTTCGAAGGGTGGCTGGTAGCAGCTGGATGAGAGTTGCCGAGAATCGAGCTGAATGGCGTGCAATTGGAGAGGCCTATGTCCAGCAGTGGACTGCTATAGGCTGATGATGATGATGATGATGTCCAGCAGTGAACTGCTGTAGACTGATGATGATGAGGATTAGAGCTAAACAATGTAGTAAATGATATTCCATTTGGTTTTTTTTTTGGTTAGGGAAGTACCAAGTCACGTAATTTATTTATTTTTCGGCGTAAATAATATTGTCGCTTGGCATCCAATACCGCGAATGTGACGTTTTTGACGAAAATTATTTCTTAAATGCAGGATTACATATTTGAACGTGTAGAATGAAATAAAACAAAAATCTGATTTTCGTCAAAAATGTCACATTCGCGGTATTGGATCGACGATATGTGGGTGATTCTTTGAACATATAACTAAGAAATGTGACGTGTTAGATATCTACATCATCAGGTAATTTCGTTGATAATCGCATAAATAATGTAATTAACGTAATATTATATTATGTTAGAGAAATTGTGTCACATAGTGTAATATTCAAACCACTCAACTTATTAATTATACTCTAGCACTATCAGAAAAAACCCCTGGCACACTCCTGGGCTCATAACCTAATGGAAAACAGGAGGGGTAATAAATGAGCAGTGGTCTGATAAATTACTTTACTCAAAAATGCATGTTATGTGGTCATTATTTTGACAACCTTGTTTGAGCAAAGTCGACCTTACCGTTCTGTTTCAAGGAGCGGCCGGAAAAGGCTCTAACAGGCTGGCCAAATATTGCCGGCCGCTATTTTGACGTTTCAACGTTTTAATATATATTTTATTGAAATTACTTGCTGGTTTTATTTAGATAAGGTACTTGCATTTTTGAGTAAAGCACTATACAAGCCTTGGCCCACTATGACTGCTTCGCTGGTCATGCTATGATTGCCTCGAGCTAGCCTAGCTACGCTCTAGGCCTTCCAGCTTGGCCATCATTGCAGCCCTTGCTGTCCTCGCTGTTAAGGCTTCGACCTACGGCTTCGGCCTTTATCTCAGCTCGTCCATCAAGTGCTGCATGCTGACCGCGCTGTGTCGGCCTGGAGCTGCGCTACGCTGCGCTGTCGGTCATCATCAGCGCGATCAGCAAAGTAGTCATAAACCGCGGCAGTAATGTACTAATATTTCGTGGTCAATATTTTTATACACGTGACAAATGACAAGGTACAAAAACAATAGCCGTGACTGTATTAATTTGAATCTTTGAATCGGTAACAGGCATGTGCAACAGGTCAGTGCATACATATATGCGATCTCTTCCAATAATATGCATGCCATTTAGTATAGTTATTTATTTATTTAAGATTTATTTGTCTAGTTTTTATTTATATTTATATTTAGTTTTTTTTTTGTTTGGAACTGTTGATAATGTCGATACTTTATTTACACACGTATTTACATCGTTTTAAAACTATCAGCATAAGCTGCTGTTGCAGACACTGTCCCATTCCATATGTTCTTAGAGAACAGATGTGACAGAACTGGTATAGCAGCAACAATTTTTTTATACAAGAAATTAGTGTCAAACTGGTGTGACTCAGTGTCCGTCAACATGATAATGACTTTGTTGTAAGGAAAAGTCGGAATATAAGAAAAAAAATCAACGCTACAAACTCACCGTGTTGGCCACTGGGTCTTCCTTATGCGTGGATGCCGTAGGTTGTCTCAGCCTATCTTTTAAGGCAAAAAATAGTAAGAAAAATATTAGAGGAGACACACAATCCACAGTTGTGTGGATAAACCTCCGTTTCCTAACCACCGCATGTTTCCACATCAAAACTAACAATACTCTTAACATCATTATCACTAATATCACCAAATATCTATTTCACAACGATTTAATTCGACTGCACCACACATAAACACAAATTTTCATCTATATGAGACATCACAATGGACTATACAGACCCGAAATTTAAATATAAGTTGTTATTATTGTTCGCATGTTCTATATTGACAGTATAAACATACGTAACAGACAGGGTTTAGGCTCGTGTAAAGTTTACGAATAATTTTGGAAAATTCCTCAAAATAAAGTGTAAAATATTCAATTGAAAAATTTTAATAAAACGATTCATGATTGTGTGATGTGACGTTGAAATGACGTGGGAAAGTTGACACCATTGACACCGCAGCTACTGACGGACAAGCAGGGCTGAGAACTGCCAGTTGGAGCAACTTAAATTATACCACTGGGTTGCAGATTTAATAAAATGAGAATAAGGCCGTGCGCACTTTGGACGCGTATTCGTACGAATCTTATTCGTGCGAACATATACGAACACGCACGAATCAATCCCAACCTTTCAAGTACTAGGGGAGTGTGCAGACTGAGTGCGAGTTAGTCGTACGTATACAGCATGCATATAACATAATCACTATAGAAACGGGTTTTGTCGACGGAAGATAATGACGTTAAAATGATTTAGATCGATACATGCACGTAATCGAAGCAAAAGGAATATGTAAATGAGGATACACACATTACTGCAAGCATAAAGCTTGCACGAACAATCATTTTTGTGCAAGCGTGCACAATTTACCTATAGGCTACACACCTCCTAGAGTATTATATTGTTTGGCAGAACGTTGAACATACGAAAATGGTTAATAAGTGAGGTCATCTGCTACTTACTCAGCCCTAATTTATTTGGCCCTGGCCCCTGGTTTTTTTAAAATGTAAGTTGAAATTAAGATTTAAGTATTTTTTACATCTTTCTGTAAGTTTGAGGACTCATAACTGTTTTTCTGGCTAACATCGGAATAAAGCAATAATTTTATATATATATCTGCCAACATAAAGATTAAAAAAACAGAAATATTGCCTGTTTTACCTATTTTTAATAAAAATTACACTTTAAATTTGAGAAAGTGGTGAAACTAGAAGAAAGCAAAAAAAAATTTTTTTGTATAAAAGGGGTCAGGGCCAAATAAATTAGGGCTGAGTAAGTAGCAGATGACCTCACCTATCCACTATTTTCGTATGTTCAACGTTCTGCCAAACACCCTGTATGTTCTGTGTTACAAACCAGTAGCGGATCCAGGATTGTCGTATGGGAGGGACTTGACCCTGCTGAGGGCAGGTTTTGGCAAAGTTAACACTAAAAAAGCACTCGACATTTTACAAGCCTCCTCGGATTACTTTTTGCAAATTCCTCAATGACTTCGTTAGGTTGTAGACTACCAGAGATATTTCGGTGAATATACATGGTGGCCAAACCGGGCAACGTAAGGGCAAAATTCGTCACGAAAACAAAACATAGGTACTTGAAAAAGTATAATTTTCCTTGACCTTTTTCTACCTTTGTTTTTTGGTAATTTTCTAAAAATTTAATCTAACTAGATCGGTTTATAGCCCCCAAAACCCCCTGCATACTAAATTTAATGAAAATCGATGGATCCGTTTCCGAGATTCAGATTATATATACACATATATACAAGGAAGAGACGACATTACGACCATAAATTTAACTACGTATATCTAATGACGTTCTTAGTCCGCATACGAATATTCAATCAAATATATCCAATAGTTTAGTTACTATAGCTAGTCAAAGATTGGCAAAACCCATAGTCGGCACATCACTACTATTTAGTTTGTTTGAAAAAATCACTTTTTTAATTTCGATGCCAGGGTTTATTTGATGGTTCCAAAATACTCTTTTGTATTAGTATTGTCAGTGTTTTCATTTATTGTCTCCACATTGTATACAAGAATTGCATGATTTTACAATTTCACAATTTACGGATACTTAATCAGTAAAACAGTAACAATTGATAGAATTGAATCTGGCGTCCTAGCTAGGTTACACGATAACCTGTATTAAGGATCGGCAGCTCATTTCCCCACAGAAGGAGCTCAATTTTTTATTTTTTATTAGACTGCTTAGGCCTGCTTAATACTGGGTCCTTTCCTCTTTTTAGTATATATTAATGATCTACCCTATTTATTAAAAAAAACAACCACAAATGGTGTTATTTGCTGACGACACTTCCTTATGATATCACCAGCCCCACTTCGAATTTTTAAGACCCCCGTTCAGTCCCAGTTGCAAAAAAGAATATTATTTCTTATTTGCAAAAAAGTTGGGCAAACGTCATCTAAAACTATTCCAAATTTCAAGTTCTTGAGATGTCCAGCTGTGACAGACAGATGGAAAGACAGACTGAGTCGCACAATAAGGGTACTTTTTTATCATTTTGGTACGGAACCCTAATAAATTTAAGTGATAAAATAGCCATTCTAACATATAGTAATTTTAAAAAACCAGACAAGTGTGAGTAAGATTGGCGCCATGAGGGGTCACAAAGTTCCCCGAATTTCCAATTCCGGATTAAAGGGCAAACTTAACTTTTCAGTTGAAAAGAGAACTTTTAATAGATTGGAGTGGACCGATTTGAATGAAATAAAGACCAAATGTTACTTCAAGACAGATTGAAGAACAAACGTAACTTTGCAGTTGATATATAACTATAAGTAAATGACTAAATTACGAATTTTCGGACATTTTACTTTAATTGTAAAACCTATACTCTCTCCAACTTTATATTGCTAGGCCAACGGGAACTACCATATAGGTAGGATTTGTTTTATTTGCGAGTGTCAACATAATTATGCGGTTTAGTGGTATGAGGAACAGGGTGTAAAGTTCACTCATCCACCATAGAAAAGGGAGGATCCTCCGACCAGACGGGTGTTGTGTCTGGCGGGCAACTGCCCATCAGTTTGAAGTTGAAATCTTGTATGTATGTCGATCGCTCGGTAAACTCTAACTGCGCGATGCAGGATTTGTGTGACGTCATGTCTTTGATGCGTAGTTCGTATGTGGCGGTGTAACCGCTACATCACTCCCCTCCGGAGACCGGAGGTCGATAGTGGGCTGAATATTGCGATGCTTCACGGTGCCAGCTGTGGTTCCAGTGAGTCGGAACCGGGTGCCACATAGTTCGCGGTGAGTCGGAACTGTCTGTGGTGATGGTGGTGATTGCGGTGATTCCCCAGTGAGTCGGGGTGATTGAGGGTGATTCCCCAGTGAGTCGGGGTGATTGAGGTTGATTGCGTTGATTCCCCAGTGAGTCGAGGTGATGAGGCTGATTGCGTTGATTCCCCAGTGAGTCGGGGTGATGAGGCTGAGGGTGATGACCAGGAATGCGCGTTCGCTGCATGCTGGTGGTCATGATACCCGTTGAAGCCGTGGGTGCTGGCCGGCTGTGTGAGTCGCCTCACGAAAGCTTGCGGGAGTGATGATGATGATGACGTCACGCCGAAGTAATTGCTCGAAGGCTGCGCTGACGTTCATACTCGGGGTCACCAATTTAGTGGTATAAGGAACAGGGTGTAAAGTTCACTCATCCACCATAGAAAAGGGAGGATCCTCCGACCGTCTGGTCGGAGGATCCTCCCTTTTCTATGTTGTGTCTGGCGGGCAACTGCCCATCGGTTTGAAGTTGAAATCTTGTATGTATGTCGATCGCTCGGTAAACTCTAACTGCGCGATGCAGGATTTGTGTGACGTCATGTCTTTGATGCGTAGTTCGTATGTGGCGGTGTAACCGCTACAGCGGTATAATTAAATGGCCGTATTTTTTTATTACGTTGACTTGGAAGTTTTATTTTCTTTACAGCTCCAAGGGACCGTAGATCTAAGTTTTTTTATATCTATTTCAACTTGATACCTCCGCGCGTTCTTGAGAAAAAGGTTCTTGACAGACAATGAAGTCATCCTATAAGGGTTTCTGTTTTTAGGGTTCTGTACCTCAAAAGGAAAAAAACGGAACCTTTATAGGATCACTTTGTTGTCCGTTTGTTTGTCTGTCCGTTTGTCTGTCAAGATCCTTTATCTCTGGAACGCGTAAAGTTATCGAGTTGGAATTAAAACCATATACTCAAGTCTACAGTTTCTTGAAGCTGTCAAAAAAATCAAACTTATAAGTTAACGTAAAAAAAAGATACGGCCATTTATACTGCAAAAAATGTATATTTCGATACTCTCAAGGGAATCAAAATTTATAGGGTACTTTCCGTTGACCTAGAACTATGAAATTTGACAAGTAATCATCATCTGCCTAGCCTTTTCCCAACTATGTTGGGGTCGGCTTCCAGTCTAACCGGATGCAGCTGAATACCAGTATTTTACATGGACCGACTGCCTATCTGACCTCCACAAGACTAAGACTGGTTGTCAGACTTTTTGGGCTTCTAACTACACGTAACGACTGTCAAAGATCTACAAATGACAGCCGGGACCAACGGCTTAACGTGCTTTTCGAGGCACGGAGGAGTCTTGGTATGTAAAGATGGTCACCCATCCACAGACCAACCGCGGCAAGCGTAGCTTAACCTGATTGATCGACCCGTGCAGCTGTTGTTACTTAGCCAATTGCCAATTATTAAGAAATTTGACAAGTAATATCGTTTTATATTATAAGTACATGGAAAAATCTGAAAACTATACATTTGTAATTAAATCCTAAAAAATATAGTCTTTATTTGAAGTAGGTTATCTAACTAATTTAGGTAGGAACTGTGCTTCCACCTTTTTGCTGACCTACGCGGTCAGCAAAAGGTATTGCACTTTTCTATGAAACAGCAGATTTTTTTTTAATAACCAATGAAACATTTCGACGCTGCGGGTTTCAGAATCATGTACTGAATCCATGGTAACAGTTTTCGCGTCGATGTCACTGCCTGCTTAGATATTTTCGTCAATAAATATTGTGGATCGATTTTTAAAATTCTTTAATATTTCATTTGGTAGAGGAAGATTGCGCGGTGGTTCCATATAAATTTTATTAACTTTGTTTGGATAGTTTTTAAGTTAGCTTCGATATACGTATTTAATCCACTTTGTGCGTATCTTAATGATATTAAAATACTTTCTGTCACCGTTGTTTACTTAGCAATTAGTGGTATACGAATTGGTGCGGAAAGCGAAAACTAAAAAAAAATTACAATAAAAACAATGAACTTAAAAAAAATAGATACAAATTAAAAAATAACTTTAATTTCGGAAGTCGGTGGCAAAAAACTAAAATACAGATCCAAAGATACCCACTTCTGAAATTAAAGTTATTTTTCACTACGTGTAGTGTTTTGTTTTTGGATTCGGTTGTTTTTTTAAACAATACGGGTAACCCTTAATGTACCTTTAATGAACTGAGTTTTTCACCATGTTATCGTGATAAATCAAATTCATTTAAGTAATTCATTATTGATTTCCTCCATTCCAAAGTCATCATAATTTAATTAGATGAGGGTTATTTATTAGCTAACCACTGAAACATTTGTGTACCAGGAAGCCACAGTCAGTACTGTCTATTTAAAAATGAATAAACTCCGTAATATTCAACAGAACTATCCTATTAATTTTGTTTTAAATAACACGGTGGACAAAGACGTGCAGTCTATGTTTCTGCCTTTAAATCTGCTGCAAAATATTATGTTTTGTCCTAAATATCGCATCAAAAACAATGCTTTAATTCCAAATAGTTTCTTCTCCAATTTTGTCTCAATGCTTGGAACACTAGTATTAACATTTTTAGTCATATATCGCACATATAATTTGCTGTATCTTTGTAAAGGTTTACTCGAATGTACCACTTTTATGAAAATCTTTTCCTTATATGACGTCGTCTACTATTTTTTCGGATTCACTATGAATTTCGTGGTCGGGATACTTCAAACGAAAAAATCTGTCAAGTTTGTATTAACTTTTCAAAGAGTGCACAGATTTTTAAATAATAAAACCAATTCTAGACGCTTCATCACTTGGAATTGGTATTTTGTCATCGTGGCTTTGCTCGCGTGGCCCATCGTTATCACATATATTAGCACAAATCTCAGTAAACCTGACATTTATATGTTCATTACCTATCTTTTGATGTTGTTTGATTTTAATATACTTTATTTCACTCGCGTCATTAAATTGTTGGAAAATAAAATTGATCAATGGCATATTCAAGCTTTAAATTCTCAAAATATTGAAGAAACACTACAACAAAGCTATTGCCTAAAAATGTTTCAAGCTTACGTTAATATATTAGAGTGTTATGAGATGCATAAATGTTGTTTTCAACAATTCGTAAGTACCTTGTAATCAAATGTATTCATTCATTCATTTCAGCTTAAAGATTGCCTCCCCCAAGCACCGCCACCCCGACCAACATGTGCTTTATGCATCCAGCGGATTTCTGCGACCCTTACCAGTTCATCGGTCCACCTTGTGGGAGGCCTTCGAACGCTACGTCTTCCAGTACGCGGTCACCACTCCAGAACCTTTTGGCCCCATCGGCTATCCGTTTTTTTCATTTCTGATTTGGTCACGTAGGGAAACTTCAAGCATGGCCCTCTTCATTGCCCTATGGGTGACTTTCAGCCTTCTAACTCAATCAATAATAATCAAATTGAACTTTAGAAAATCTTATCAACATTTTGAACTTTTTTATTTTATACGGGAATGCAAAAGAGGAATCTAATTTGATTTTATTGCTTTTCAGATACTTTACTACATTTTAGAAATATTTAGTCACAATCTATTTTACATTCAAATGTCAATACAACTGTTGAAATACGGAAAGATGAATAATAGATGGGTAAGCATTATTCTGTTTTATTTTTATCCGACTACGGCGAAACAAAAAGGAAGGTTATGATTCTGCATTCCATTTTCTGTTTCCATATCAAGCCATATCATATTTCTCATAATTTTTAAATCAAAATATTGGGCAGAAGTATCTCCAAGTAAGTGAACACTTTTTTACTAAAACTGTATATGATTAAACCGTCTTATATTTATTTTATTACAGGATGAACCAATTATAATTTCGTTGTACTTATTCGTATGGTTGATAAAGAATATAACGTGGCAAACGATGCTGAACAAACAATGTGAGAAGTTCTACATAGCTATTGAAAGTATCCAAGATTCATGCGCGCTCATTTTGAAGTCAAATTGCTCAGGTATTCGTTATCATTTCTTTATTCAGATCTAGTCCAATTTTAGAGTGGTAAGTTTCTCCCAAGAATAAAATAAAACATTGACTTGAAATTCCACAGCAGTAACATCAGCCAAACTTAGGAATGAAAAATCAAGTGTTTACGTTTTCAAAATATCTTTTTGCCAATTGACAGATGAGGAGAAAAAGCTGTGCAAGAACGTACTGCGCTTGCATCGAGCATCATTTAGCAAGATCCGTGTGTGTGGCCTGTTCTACGTAGACGCTGCATTACAATTAAGTCTGATGAGCCTTCTTGCAAAATATTCTATTGTGTTGCTACAGTTCGCATTCTTGTAACCTAAGTTTAAATAAATTGATTCCATGAAAAGTCTTTGCCTATATTATGTAAAATTTTCTCTACTTCTTGACTATGCACGTTGATTAAAATATGATTTATGCTGATAATATGATTTGAGCTGTAAATTGAAAATATGAATTTAAATTATGAAGTTTACTTATATTTGTGTAAACTGTTTCAACTTAATATTTATTCAGAAATCCATTTAATGAATAAATTCAATACATTTTATATGGCCATGCTTCACTTATAAAAACCCTTTCAATTTGATTAACAAGAACCTTGACTTTTAAAATGATATTCTGGACAAACGACAATAAGTAATAATTTGAAGACGTCTATCGAATTGTACATCAGCACATCAAGCGGATTAGAAAGTGAATTCAACATGATGAAAAAACCCCTTGAAAGATACATCGGTTCCAAAGTATGATCCTCCCATTCAGGTGTTTGAAGCACATGTTTTTTCTATCAAGTTTCTCCGTTAAGTGCAACCTTATCATGCCCGATACTGTGTCCTACTGTATCGTATCGCTTATCGGTACCGTTGTTTTTATAATTTTCCATTCGTTAATGTATCTAAATGGGGAATATTTTGGATACTACAGTCCATTTCTCAAATTTTTCAGTAAATTGAATCATTAAATGTTGATGACGTCTTTTTTTGTCTTTTACTCTATTAACATTCTCCCAAAGGAAGCCAACGTGCAAATGATTTTTAAGATTCAAGAAGTTTTTAGAATCATCCATTACAAGAACTTCATGATATTTACTATTTGGAACTGGATCAGCGTATTGCGGCAATTTATCACGTTCATTATTCTGGCGTCAATGTTGTCTAATATGCGCAACGCATTATTTTTCTATTTTTTTATTTATTTTGTCGTGAACACAACTTATAGCATACATGTGATGATCTCTTTAATGAGAGATGGCGTGATTACATGGATCTCTGAGGTCGAGAAGAAAAATCGACAACTTTTTAATGAAATAAGTGATAGACTTCATTTTAATACTAGAAATAAAGATAAAATAGATCAACCGTTTTTCAGATTATCTAAAGTACATACATCTTTTATGGGGTACTGTGTTAAATGTTACAGCAAAATACCTTGTGATATATTGCGATTAACTGAAAAAAAATTTAAAACTCATATTAAAAGTACTCTTTGTAAGTAAGCATACTCGTATTACAAATTAGAGGATTATATCCAAGACAAGAATGCTTGGAAGCATGCTGGTCTAGCTCCATAGGATAATTTAGAGTCTAGACAAAATCAAATTGGTTGCTAATTTAATTGAGTTATTAATTATTTTAACATTTATTTTACATTCTGTGATTACCTGAACTCACACACTGACTTATTAGTATTACTTGTAATTTTTTTAGGAATATCAAGGTAGAGTAAGCGTTCAAAAGTGCATAGGCACGCTAAGAGTCGTATTGCTGTGAACACGCGGTGTAGTACTCTAAATTGTCCTATGGAGCTAGACTAGCATGCTTCCAAGCATTCTTGAGTTTAGAGAATCAAACTGGTTGCTAATTTAATTGTATAATAATTAATTATCGTACGCCTTCCAAAGGTCCCCAGGGTCCCAAGATTTGTCAAAGACATTTAAAAATAATAATATAATATGTTCTTTATTTCAGACTACACATACAAGTACAAACAATCCATATAGTGTTAGTAACAATAATGTGAATGTTATATAACACATGTATTCTACCGTGTCTTACTTATGGATGTCAAACTTGACCTGCGACGAGCAAAAACAACCAAAGAATAGTAGTTTGTCAACGCAGCATGGAAAGAAGCATGCTTAACATAAGACTACGGGATCGATGGACAACTTCATAAATAAGGAAAAGAACAAAAGTCAGTGACGTGTTACAAAAATTAAGAAAACTTAAATGGAACTGGACTGGACATATAATGAGGACTAACAAAGAAAAATGGACTAAGGATGTAATAGAGTGGTATCCGAGGAACGGGAAAAGACAACGAGGAGGGCAAATCAAAAGATGGGAGGAAGATTTACTAAAAGGGTGGAGGTCTGGAAACAATTGGGGGAGGCCTATGTCGACAGACAACCTGACCAAAGTAGTTGCTAGTAAATTTATTATTTTGTGCTATGTATGTAAATTAGATGAATACTACTGTTTTATAAGAATAGCATGTAAGTTAAAAAGGTCAGCGAATAAAGGCTTTTATTATTATTATTATTGGGAGTGTTCTTTTTCTCAGCTCTTGGGCTGGTTTTAGCTACATTTACGGGCCAAAGCCAAGTAAATGCAGCGTGTGGTGTGTATTTAAGATGAGGGTGTGTTTTCTTCTTCTAACTGCATGAATTTCCTAACTATTCTGCAGGTGTTTAAGATGGCGGCTTTCTGTAGAGTGATATAAATGGAGTCTTCTAAATCTATTAGTTTCAGGCTACGGAGAAGATGGTTGGGGATAACACCTGTCGTGGAGAGAACTATAGGGATAACGTACACTTTTTCTTGTCTCCAGATTCTTGCGACTTCTTCCTTAAGTTCAGCATATTTACTTATTTTTTCAGTTATGGTTTTTTGTAGGTTATGGGTATTAGGAACTGCAATGTCGATGAGGTAAGTGATTTTTCTTATTTTATCTTGTAGGGTTATGTCTGGTCTGTTGTAGTGGATAGTCCTATCTGTAAGTATTCCGCGATCGTAGTACATTTTGTGCGTATTATTTTCTAGTATAGTTTGTGGTGTGTACTTGTAGTAAGGAGTGTTAGAGTTTTGTATGAGACTGTATTTGAGTGCTAGTTTTTGGTGAATGATGTTTACAACCTGGTTGTGTCTGTGAGTATAGTCTGTCTGTGTGAGGGTTGTGCATGCTCCGGTTATGTGTTGTATGGTTTCTGATTGAATGTGGCATCTGCGGCATTTGTCGTTTGTGATGGTAGGGTCTTTAATTATAAATTTTCTGTAGTTTTTGGTGTTGATGATTTGATCTTGTATAGCTATGATAAAGCCTTCTGTTTCCGGGAATAGGTTTCCTATCTTAAGCCACTTATTTGATGCTAATTTGTTTATATGGGACTGCTCTAGGTCATGAGGGTGCCGGCCGTGAAGTACTTTCTTCTTCCATTCTTCAATTTTTTGTTTCTCCGGGTCGTCATTGGTAGTGTTTTGTGTTTCTATCTGGTCGTTTAAGTTAAGTGGAGTGTAGTTGAGATCGTTTATCACTATGGCTTTATGTATATTACTGGTGCGAGATTTTGTGTGAAAGAATGTTTTAAGTCGACTGACTTGTTTCCGGCAAAGGTGCTGAATGTCGATTAGGCCTCTCCCTCCATGCTGTCGTTTAATAGTTAATCTTTCTATGGCAGATTTAGGGTGTAAATTGTTGTGTTTCGTAAGTGTTGTTCGTGTAGTTCGCTCTAGATTTTCTGTGTCTGTTTTGGTCCATTTTATAACTCCGAATGAGTACGTTAATACAGGGATGGCGAATGTATTGAGGGCTTTAATGAGATGTTTACTTGAAAGTTGGGTCTTACAGATGGCGTTTAGTCTCCTTTTGTACTCTGTAGTTAGTTTATTTTTAATTCTTACGTGATCGAGTCCCTTTAGCTGCTCGTACCCTAAATATTTATACAAGTCAGTCGGTTCCATTGCTGTTATTGTGTCCGTGTCATTCACCGCATAGTCGCCTGGCCGCACCTTTCCTCTTATAATGTGGAGTGTTTTACATTTGTCTAAACCAAATTGCATGTTAATATCCTTACTGAACTCTGCTGTAACATCTACTAATTTTTTCATATCTTTTTCTGTTTTGGCATATAATTTGATGTCGTCCATGTAAATAAGATGTGATATTGTTGTTTCCTCTGTAGTGTGTTTGAGGCAATATCCGGCCCTACTGGCCTGTAGTAAATGAGACAGAGGATTGAGGGCGAGACAGAACCACAGGGGGCTTAGGGAGTCACCTTGGTAGATACCTTTTTTAATAGATATCTGTCGCGTTATGACAGTGCCGTGGTTGCTATTTATTTGTAGAGTAGTTTTCCACTGTAGCATTATATGGCGCATGAAATCAATTATTTTCGGGTTTATTCTATAAATCTCTAATATTTTTATTAACCAAGAGTGAGGAACACTGTCAAAAGCTTTTTTGTAATCAATATAGGTGCAATGAAGATTTCTGTTTTTTGAGGTGGCATGTTTATGAATAGTGGAATCTATAATAAGCTGTTCTTTGCATCCCATGTGGCCCTGCCTGCATCCCTTTTGTTCCTCTGCAATAATGTTGTGTTGTTCAATGTGAGAGCTAATTTTTTTTGTAATTATTGATGTTAGTATTTTGTATATTGTGGGTAGGCATGTAATTGGTCTGTATTGGGAAGGCTGAGGTGTGTTTTTAGTTTTAGGTAGCATGTAGGTAATCCCTGTTGCGATAAATTCGGGTGTGTTCTGCTGTCCTAATATGATGTCTGTTAAATTTTTTGCTATAGATTTATGTAATGAAGTTAATTTTTTGTACCAGAAATTATGTATTTTATCTATACCTGGTGATTTCCAGTTATGTAATCTAGCTGTTATGAGTGTAATGTCAGACTCTGCTACCTCTGCGAATTCCATTTCGTCAATTGCTCTCCATTTTGCTTCTTCATCCGCTATCCAAGATGCTTTGTCATTGTGCTGTACTTGCTCTTCCCAAATGCTAGACCAATATGTTTCTAGTTGTTCTTTTGATGGTGCGTCTGTGTTGCTTTCTATTGTTGTGTCAGTGTGTGTTTTCTGCATGTTTCTGTAAAATGCTTTTTCATTCATTGCAAATGTTGCATTATCATTTTTGCGCTGTTGTGCCTTCATATATCTCCTAAGCCTGTGAACTTTAAGAGCTAGTTTCTGCTTTAGTGTGTCTAGAAACTCCTCAGGTTTTCTATTGTTATTTTCGTGCCTAGTGTGATTAGAATAATTTTTAAATATTGTTTCAACTCTCTTAACTACTTTATTTGATCTGATGCCGTTGATATATTGTGTGAGCCTACCACAGTCTGCTCTTAATTTTTCAATATCTTTTTCTAGTCTCTGTTGCCATGCTGGCTTGACAACATGACTAGTTCTTGTGGTTCCTGTGTGGTTAGTGATTTTAAAGTTGAGTTCTTCAGATATAACTACAGCTGTGCAATATATAAGTAAATTTATGTCTATAAGTTGTGTGTCATCAGATATATATTGTATGAGTATATTTTCATTAAATAAATTAACTAAACGGAATAGGTTACGGGTGTATTTAAGTTTAGGTAGTTTTGGTCGGGCTGCTGGATCCATCCCAGAGTATTGTGTTATTGCTGTTCTAAATTTGTCATGTATTTCTTGTATATACGTATCTGTGGTTAGGTTTTGATCTGCGATAACTAAGGTCTCAATATCATTTTCAAGCGTTAGGGTTAAGGCTTCGGTTTGTGTGGATGTGTGTGCTGTTTGTGTGTAAGCTTGCGATTGGTTGTATGTTAGAAGTTGACTGTTAGGGTGTAATTGAGTGAGCGATTGTGGTTGTTCTTGCAGAATATTTTCGTTTGTGTTTTGTGTTAGTGTGATAGTGTTAGTGTCTGCATAGTTTTCTGATTCTTGTTGCAATTGAGTGCGTACTTCTTCATTTAACTGATCTAATTCGAGTTGTGATAAGAGTTTATTCCTAACTATAGTTCTTCGTTGATCTGAAATTCGTTGTTCAGAAACGGAAATCTCAGGATATTGACGTGAAAAACGTTCATGCAGTTGTTGTCTGTAGGTGGTCATGTCGGTCTCTAATTTAGTGATGTATAGATAAGTTCGCATGATAAATAGGTTTACTTCTTTGCTCCATCTCATGCGAACTCTTGCTTTTCCAGCCTTGGTGGACGCGGGTAAGAAGGTAGATACCTCCCGCGCAACATTCAAGGCCGGAGTGGGTGAAACTGTATTAAAACTAGTTATGGGAGGTGACGATGGTATGGGTGAAGATGGTATTGACGGTGATGATGTTTTTGAAGGTGCGTACGATACTGTACTTGGACTATAAGGCTCTACAGGGGTGTCTGTCCTGTTTGTCAGTCTATCACCATCGTCAATGGCTTCGGCTGTAGCATCTTTTTCGGTGGGAGCCCGCCTGTTCAACTCCTCACCGCTGACGGTTCGCATGCTGAGACACCCAGCGTCAGCTCCAGGTGTGCCCCGGCGATCGCCCCCGGGCAGCGGTCCTATACGTTTTCTTTTTGAACGAGTCTCCATTTTGAATGGGTTTCCAGAGCCACGTTAGCCACGCCAGTAATTTCTCATTCGTGTGTCCGCCCCCCACGTGATTAGCTGGTCAATCAGGACGTGTGGTTGTTTAGGGGGCTTATTATTATTATTATTATTATATTATTATAGTAACAATGACTTAAAAACTATGTTAGTAAACTTTTACATACTAAAACAGCTAAAACTGACGTGGCCCAACACACGTTAGCACGTGCCTCCGTACCCAGTGCCTTATAAAGGGACTGTCCATTTTGTCTAATAATGTTTTTAAAATTAAATTAAATAAAACTTTATTTCAGACTAAGGTCCATAATTTTGTTAGTATATTGGTGTTAGTAACAATGGTAAAAAATAAAATGGTAAGTAGGTTAGTATTGTTATTTTTACAAGATTATTTATTTATGCAGACCTATGACTGTCCCCACCCAGTGTCCCTGAAAGGGACCGTCCGGTCTGGCAGTGATCATTTTTAGAATGCTGTTGTCACTACCATGCAGGCCCTGTAGTAATGAGGCCGCTTTCTTTCGCATGATGGCATGGAAGCCATCTGTGCGAGCCTCCGCGAACATTCCTGAAGCGCTACAACGCCATGGCAGCCCCAACAGCATCCTAAAAGCATTATTAAATTGAACACGGAGGACGTTGTAGGCTCGGCGCGTGTATGACACCCACAGGCCACTCGTGTAAAAGGTTTGACAGAACGCCTTAAAAAGGGTTACTTTGATGTCTGTAGTACAACGAGCGAACCAGCAGACAAGCATATTGCTCCTCACAGACAACGCCCTGCGCGCCCTCTCTAGTATATCTACGTTATCTCTTAGGTCGCTCGTGAAAATGTGGCCAAGGTACCTAAAACTGTCAACAATTTTCAGTGCTACGCCGTTGAGACTTATGGGCGGAACACTGCGCGGCTGCTGCTTGGGTGCTTTAAATACAAGAAGTTCACTCTTTTTCGAGTTGTAAACTAAGCCATGCTCCTCCGCATAAGCCTCGCAGGTCGATAACAACTTCTTCAACCCACCCATCGAGGTACTGAGAAGCACCATATCGTCTGCATAGCTTATATTGTTGACACACATTCCGTCAATGTGGCAGCCGACATGTGTACTGCTCAGTCCCTCGATGAGCCGGTTGATATAGAGGTTAAACAGCAAAGGCGAGCTTAAGCCCTCCTGTCTAACTCCGCATTCCAGTCTGCACCGTGAACGCTTAGGTGAAGTGAGCTGTCATTCCACCATATACTAGGCATTGACACTATTGACACCTCACTTTCAAGCTCACTTTGACTAACTTAAAACATATCTTTTCCGTTATTCTTATCGGTGACATTAAGGGCCTATATTGAAAATAAATAGTAGTTTGGTGGGCGTGGCTTATTACCCCCGCACGCGGGGAGTGGCGGTTCTATATTCGATGGTTGGCCGCCACATCGTTGCGCTGCCACAAACGTATCTGAACCAGTAGCAAAAAGTGGAACTAACGAAATAACTGACTGGAATTTGAAAACGTTAGTTACTTAGCATGGGCTTTGGCTAAGCATTATTCTTGTCACTGTCGCACAACTGTCATACTAAAAGTGCATGATAAAGACAGAAACATATCTAAGAAAAAAGCGCGTGCTAAGTAACAATAATTTATCTCGGTCTATGAAATTTTGCGAACTATGGAGTAGACAAATAATACAAAATATTTAATTATCAGCAAAAATATTTATTGTTTACAGAGTGACATTCCCACACACAAAACGTATGGGAAAAGTTTTTTGCGATTTCTGACTTGGTTCTGAGTTGGCCACTTAAGTTTTTTGTTCCATAAAAGAAACAGGTTCGATTGGCATCAAAAAAAGTTTTTGTGAAAACTGCCCATTTTCTTGCTGACTAATATTTTTTTCGAAATCTGTGAATGCAGATCAAAATGTCTTAAAAAGTTAAGGACAGTCTTCTAAGACTGTTTTCCTGTAGCAACAACGGTTATAGTAGTTGCCCTTATTGCCCCATCTCAAAAATCCAACCTGTATACAGGTTGTCTCAAACGTAATGATCCAAAGGCAAATGGGGTTAAGTGGAGGTGGCCACCTATTGTTTAAAAATTTAAAAGTTAGGATATTCTCAACAGTTCAGAAAATTAACCATTTTCAAGAAACTTTTTACTTTCATTTGGATTTTTCGACCCTGTGAACAAAATTTTTGACGTAGCGAGTTCAATGGCTGGAAGATGTCTTGATAGTATAGATACAAGCCCATGCCCAATGCCTATAGGTAGATTATGGGCTATGATGGCTTTTGATAATGACAACACAAGTTGTGAAGGCCTACGAAGGTCAACAGCGAAAGTAAAAAAAAAAGAATTAATAATTAAACACATGTACCGAAGGAACACGAACACGTTTAAATATGTTAAATTTTAATACTAAACGCTTTTCTGAGATGTTTCGGTAAAATTAGAGCATAAAGTTTTGCAGGTAGTTCGACCATGTTATGAAACCCATTTTTTTTAAAGGTTTTCATTAAGCTATCTTTGTAAAATTTTCCCAGTCTAACTATTAATAATTAAGGTACTTTTAAAGCTATGTGCTATGTGCACTTTTTTAAATCTGGGCTTAGAAAGTTTCGATAAAGTTTAATGAAAAATTAGAAAAGATAAGTAAAAATAAAATCTGAAGCGCTGCAGAGCCACACTAAACGTAAATAGGAACGTAATCTTCCAGCCTACACTATCAAGGCATCTTTAAGCCAGATTTATTTATTTAAGGAAAAACAAATAGTAGCACAATAAAAAATAGTCACAATATCTTAAATATAACATTTTAAACCGGTGTATAACCGTTGTAATTAATAATAATAATAAATAAACAATTTTCCCACTATGTTTTCGTACTTACGATTTAAACTCGCTACGTCGAAAATGTTGTTCACAGGGCCGAAAAATCCAAATGAAAATGTAAAGTTTCTTGAAAATGGTTAAATTAGTGAAATCTTCTGAACTATTGAGAATATCGAAACTTAAATTTTTTTAAATGATTGGTGGCCACCTCTACTTTACCCCATTTGCCTTTGGACCACTACGTTTGAGACATCCTGTATAATACTTGCTGTATGCCGCGATTTCACCCGCGTAAGTCTCGATCCATTGGGAATATCGGGATAAAAAGTATCTTATGTAGGACATACCCAGGTCATGGTCTACCCATGTGCGAAATTTTATCCAAATCCGTTCAGCCGTTTTTGCATGAAAGCGTAACAAACAAACATACAAAAAAAACTGGCCACGTGCGTGTCAGACTACGCACAATGAAGGGTTCCGTAGTTGGGATGAATTTATCCCAAAAAAAACTTAACTTAGTAGTTGAGAAACATGTTCTCCCATACATCGATAGTGTACGTCACGGTCAATTCTCCAATTTCAAATGGAAGTTTGTAATCGCAAAAAAATATTTTTTATGTGATAAATCTACAAATTATTATCAATGTTCGGACTTTTTCCTTTACCTGTGCTGTGAGACCTTGCTTCCTGCCAAAATATCATAATTCTAGGTCAACTGGAAGTACCCTGTAGTTTTTGATTTACTTGCGATTATCAAAATATGCCACATAAATGGCCGTATTTTTTTATTGCGTTGACTTAGAAGCTTGATTTTTTTAGAGTTCTGAGAGAATAATATTTGAAATTTGGCAAAGGGTAGACCATGACCTGGTTAAGTCATAATCTGGCTATCAAATGCAAAATAAAATTCAAGTCAGACTGTTACATACATACATACATACATGTTAAAATCATAACCCTCCTTTGATTTTGCCGTAGTCGGGTAAAAACTCTCCTTTTTTACAATTCAAATGCGACTCCATTTCTTTTTTGTGATCTATGATTCGTAGTGACAGTACTTGACATATTGATGTACTGTTGACGTATTTCAAAACCTAAAAACGAATTTTATTTAGCCTATTTCTTTAGATAAAAGATTATTAAAAGTTGTAGGTATAAAAATAGATGTTCTTAGAAAATAAAATGCTTACACAATAATACATTAAAAAGCGGGAATAGATTGTGTTGGTTGTGCTTTAGTGAAGGTGGAGAATTCGACTCACTATTATCATCATCTTATTGCTATTGAATTCCTGTAAAATGAGTTCATTGATAGCCCTGTGCACTCCAAACGTTGCAGGTACTGTTCAGTTTTGATTTTATATTTCTTTCTATATTTATAAATAATTTAAATGTCACCACGAAATCATAATAGAAAAATATGTTATATTGTTCGCAGGACTCACAAGAATACACACACACAGTCTGAATACCTATTCAACACTAATTGCATTCAATAATTACTTCAACTTGCTGAAGTACTAACTTTTTCTGTAAACAAAATTCTTTAAATCACGTAAATTTGATCGCACCGATTTGTAAAAAAGTGACATAGATTCTTCGTCGATGAGCCCCATCGGGCGACTGATCTATGAATGAACGAGAGTGATGACAATACTTTATATAGGCGAAAGAAGAGATGACGATAATGTGTGTCCGCTCGGAATAAAACAACGTATGTGCCAAAACGAAATGCCGTCTTTTGTAAATGAAAAGTATTATTTAAAAAAAAACTGCTTTTCTTAAAACTCGAAACGCTTACTCTCTATGTTTTAAAGTAAATTCCATTGAATAACGCATAAGCGTTGCGCCATGATACTCAAAAAAAGATAAAAATAGATAGACATTTGCAAATTTTTTGTATCGAGAAAATTTCATTGTATCGTGTATTCCTTTTTCCGGATACTAGATCATATAGTCAAAAATCATACACCAAAATTTGAAAACCCTATTCCAAATACTTTGAAAGTTACACGATAAAGAAAAAGCCCATTTTTTTCAATATATCACCTTAATATTGACATCTGCTTTACTCTCGACGGCTGCAATAGTGAATTGAATACCTATTCTTAACGGCACGGTCTAACAAATCTATTAGGAATAAAGCATGTCTGGACCACATCTTAATAAAATCGAAATCTAAAACTTCTGGCATGATGCAAGTTATCAGTGACAGACCATGATATTCTTGTCGCTGGTCTGGTCTTACCTAAATGCGTCACATCAAATATAAACTCCCGTTTGAAACAGAAGATCGACGTCGAGGCTGCCACTGCCGAAATTAATAACGCAGACTGGTCTCCCGTGATCAACAGCCTGTCGTTAAACACAGCAATCGACAACTTCCTTTCAATAATGTTCGCGACATGTGAGAAACATACAGCATATTAGGCCCTACGCTTTTTACGCTCGATAGAGGAGGGTATGACTTCTATTACAAAGGCACTCAAAATCAAAATCAAAATATTTTATTTCACATAAACCTACATGGGCACTTATGAAACGTCAGAAGCTAGGTGCACGGTTTCAATTGGTTGTTTCCTATGGAGAAGAGCCGGCAAGAAACTCCATGGTTACTCTTTTAAAAATAATTGGCTTTTACAATACTTTCAAATAACAGTGTTTCTAGGTATGGGAGGACAGTGTAGGTCTTTCAATAAGTACCAATTACTTAACAAAATAGAAAATGGTCAACAGGTCTACAATCCACTAAGCCTACAGCGTTCTCACATTCACAAAATATGTAGAAAAGAATCTATACAAAAGATAAATAAATTAATAAAAGTAAAAAACCTATTTTAATAAAACGCAATTACATGATTGACAACTGTAATCAATTTGAATAATTATCATGTCCACAAAAGTCACTAGGTAATAAAAAGTTGAAATTAAATCGTAGTGTCAAATAATAGAATAGTAAATATGTCAAGGACGAATGTAAAAATAAATAAAAATAAAGATTTAAATAAACATGGTCGATAATAACTTACTGTCACTTAATACTGAAAAAAAAAACGAAATACATTGCCTTCTCGAAAACCTTAACCTCTAGTCCTCCAAATGACTTACAACTGGCAATAAGTAAATAATATCCCTCTCTCACATTTTCACCCTCACTCACACAAACACACAAACTCACACAATATAGTACATGCTTTACACTCCTTCCTTTAGGTTCACAACCTGCAAACTGCACATGCCACCTGATTGAACGCACCTCGTCAGTCAGATATCTGGGCATCACTATTGACTCGAGGCTTTCCTTCTGGCCACATATCTCCGCTTTAGAAGGAAACTAATATTCATAATGAAGAATCTTCGTGACTGCCTGCCTCAAGATTTCTTAAGAAAGGTCTACCTTGCTATCTATCAGCCCATTATTCAGAACTGTGTCTCAATCTGGGGAAATGCCGGAAAAAGCCACATAATTTACGTTGTAAGAGCTCAGAGGGCACTTCTGAAAGTCCTATTCTCAACTGATAAGCTCTACAGTGAAATCAAAGTCCTCCGCGTGAGACAAGTTTTCATTTTAACTGCAATTGTTCGCACTCAAAAGACCCTCCCCAAAAGAGGTCACCTCTTTTGGGGAGGGTCTTTATCATAGTGAACTTTTGTCTAAGCGGGTGTTCAGAATTCCAACTCCGCCTGCGAAGTCGCTTTTGGCCAGACGCAGTCCAACTCACTCTCACCTGCACACATTTAACAAGGTTTGCAAATCACTGGACATCAAAGACTTGCTTTCCGCTCGCCTTAAAACTGTTCTAAAGAAATGGCTTCTGGAGATTACATACACCAAAACAGAATCATTTCTTTAACGTTTATCGACAACTCAAAGTGCCAGCAAATAATATCCCTCTCTCACACTTTTAACCTCACTCACACAAACTCACACAATATAGTACATGCTTTACTAAACTAGCCCTTTAAACTGACATATTTCTTTCTGCTCATTCGCTCTCCGACCCCCAAGATATTTAGAAAATGTTGGAAAATCCACCGAAAAAGTCGGAAATCCACCCGAGCGACGCCGGGCACGGAACCGCTAGTAAATAAATAAACAAACAAACTCACTTTCGCATTTATAATATTAGTTACGATTAGAAAAAGAAAGAAAAAGAAAAAACGTTTATATGCGGTAAACATGACGCAAAAAAAAAAAAATTACATTACAAAAATGAGAAAAAGTTGGGGGAAGTATGCGTCACATCCACGCAAATCGGCTATCGCTCAGCATTATGCTACAACCCTATGCAAGACAGAGCCCCAGCGCTGGTTTTCAGCGACAGCCGGCGCCGACGTAATGACGTCGACCGGTGCAGCAAACAAATATTAAGTCGCTGTACCAGTACAGCGTAGTTAAAGAAAAATAATTTATTAAAATTAAAATGTGATGCAACTAAATACACAACTGATATATAACTGATATGCTAAATAGATATAAAAAATAAATAGACTTACTTTATTCTATGTTACGAGAAGGAATATCATCCTCAATTATCCTCATCCTCGATTAGGAATAAACAATATGTAAAAAACCCTGTGTCCGATCCGAAAGGGGCATATGGTTACTGCAATAACATTTATGTATTTATCAACTCATCATCACTATCATTACAGGATTGTCTTAATTCAATAGTGTGGCTACAATTACAGTTTTATTATTTATCATATTCATAACATATTCTGTACATAGTGATTTTTGTGAACTCACCCAGATAACAAGTAAAAAGATCTATGCTGTCTGCTACGTCATTAAGTATACGCAAGGTACGTGTTATAGGGGCTTTACTCAGTAGATTGGTCCTACTACTGGGAACCATCAATAGACGTGGCCGTCGCCTTTGCAATACATAATTGTCGGGCACACACAGGTTTATTTCTTTTAATATACCCGGATTTGAAGTCTTGCCACGCAATAATTTAAAAATATAGGTAGCAAGAGCTATGTCCCTCCTTGTTTCCAATTTATTGTATCCTACCATGTCTATAACAAACAAGGTTGGATACATCAATGGATAAAATGGATATACACCATATAACCTTAAATACAGAAACCTAGTAAATTTATTTTGTATACGCTCCAGCATGAGACTGTATTTAGCTTCATGCGGAGCCCATGTGATTGCGTTACATTCGAGCTGACTTCTTACCAATGCATTATACAAAGAAGTTAGCGCAGCGATGCTCGTAAAACCCTCAGCTCTTCTTAGGACGAACCCTAGGCTCCTGTAGGCTTTTTTACAAACATTTACGATGTGATTACGAAATGCCAGGTCCGAGTCAAGGCGTACTCCTAAATAACATTACCTAAAAGTATCAGAAATCTTATTGTTGTTAAAAATAAAAAACTTACTGCTATTTCAAATTCATATTTTTAGTATCTACCGAAATTAATTCCATAAAAATTTGCAAATTTTCAACAAGGGTCGTAATCATAAGTTATGACTTGTAGACACCCGCTAAACGACTGCGCCTCATGTACCCGGAAAAATTCACAATTGAGAAAAAAAATGCGAATTTTATTTTTGAAAATTACCACGTAGAATAGAATAGTAAAACCAACCGGTATGTGACTTTCGTTATTATCAGCGATATTTTAACTGCTGTGGGCGTAGTGTGGGTAGTGTTGGTTAATGCGCAATATAAAAACAGTTTGCAGTTCAGATCACATTATAATTTACTATCAAATGAATCACACTAGTTAAATTATGCACACACTGGGTGCAACGGCGTTTATTAAAATCACCAATTAACACAATGATCACAAATTACAACTATCACAATAACTGAGCACCACGAATCGAGAACAGTTCCGCGACGTCTTGACTCCAATGCGACCAAAGGTTGGTAGTAGTGGAATAGTGTGTAGTGAGTAGTCTTTATTTGCTTAGAATGTAGGTACATAAAAATAAGTTCTTAAATATATATATAGGATCCATGTATATTCTGCCTTATTACAGCATGCAAATGTAATACAAAGTTAGAGGATAATAAAGATAATATATTACAAAAAATTATCGTTCAAGAAATCCTGCACAGAATAATAACATTTATCTACAAGTAATTCTGTGAAACCTTTTTTAAATTTTTGCAACGGTAAGTTTTTAATTTGGTCAGGTATTTTATTAAAGATTACAGGAGCCATACAAATCACATTTTTTTTTAAATAAGCTAGTTTTAAATACGCCCGTGCATAATAGATTCTGGTATTGCGATCTCATAGCTGTACTTCGTTTTCTAGTTTCTAATAAAGTTGCAAATAGACATCGATTTGTTATTACAAATATTGCTAAGTAGATTCTCAGTACGATACTTAACTCATATATATTTAAAATACTGAGAGGGAAGGTGCATAATGCAGTTGTTTTAGGCCAGGTGAGTCTGTGTGTTCCGGACAGGTACGTGTGGTGACGACGGCAGCCACGACTGCTGGTGGAACCGCGTGCTAGGACCAACTTTCTGAAGGAAGCACCACTGACGCGTGCACTCCGCACGCTCAACCTCATAGCGAGTGAGGCAGACCTATTCTGTTGTTCTCTGAGTGAATTCACAAGGAATGCTTTGTTTGTTATTAGTTATAAGGAACAATTATGTTAAAGTATTAATTAAGGTTTATTTACTGCTGCATTGGTTAGCTGTAAGGGTAGATGTATGATGATTGATGATAAAAAAATAAATAAACACACGGATCGGACAGGGTTTTTTTACATGTTGTATAATAGGATAGGATATCCAATTATCAACACCGGCCCGAGGAAACAAGAAGAAACAAATTAACATACTGGCACGTTAAAAATTATCGGTGTTTATCATTGATTCTGGAATTTATAATGAACTGATAAAAGTATCCTATGTGTTAATCCAGGTTATAAACTATCTGTGTGCCAAATTTCATCCAAATCTATCCAGCCGTTTGAGCGTGAAGAAGAGACAAACATACACACACACACAAACTTTTTCTTTGTAATATTAGTAGGAAGTAGGATTTATTTCATTTGAATTTCCGCGCATTATTTGAGAAAATTACTAAACAAGCCTTGGCCGCAATCAGGCATTAATGGACTCACATGTGTGTGGGTTCGCCTCGCCTATAGATGTAAGGCCGGTTTAAAATCAATTAAACCAATTCATTTAAAACGAAATAACCCGTTTAAAACCGAAATAAACCATTTTCGATTTAAAACGGTTGGTGTTGATGACTATGTTTTTCTTAATTATAACTACATTTTCTTGATTTTACCGAGGTAGAGATATAACGGAATACCTAAAAACTCTGTGTTGGTAATTTTTTTCATTATTTTTTTCATAGTTTTGAAACGATATAAATAATCAATTTGATTCGGTTTAAAACCAAACTCACACTCTCACTCACACTCTCGTTGACGATCACAACACACTTTGGTGTATCGCTGCCACTTTTCCAAAATAGAAAATTCTTTTTTTAAAGGACATGTCCTAAAATGGTTTTTTGTTATTCAATAATTCTAACCAGGATAAGTTAAATAAATTTGGATAGACATCCCAAAAACTAGTGGTTCTAACTATATCATACATTTTTAAAGACCTCCAATTTTGAGAAAAATCGTTTTTTATTTTAGTAAGAATTTACTCTTAAAACGAACAAACCTTTCTAATTATCTAGGATAATATAGTGAACACACCCCATAAAATAGACAACTTGTCAAAATTGACACATGTTACTGTCATTACTGTCAATTCATTGACAGTAATGACAGTACTATGTGTCAATTTATGTCATATTGACATACTCAAATAGTAAACTTGTCAAAATTGTCACATGTTACTGTCATCACTGTCAATTGATTGACAGTAATGACTGTACCATGTATCAATTTATATCATATTTATCATAGTTGCTATCAACAAATAAAATATTTGTACTTTAAATAGTTTATAATTTTTCTCATAAATGGAGGGGTCTAAAAATATTATTTCAGTGGTTCCTAGTTCCATATTTTGTCGTTTTTATTTAGATGTAATTTGATGCTGGTTAGATTTTTCTCGGAATAAAAAACCAACGTCGCTACAAAAAGCGGACATCTCCTGTTCTTTTAAGAATCGGGAAATGAATCAAATTTTTTTAGGCTACGTTTTTGTATCCGCCTTTTAGATTTTTTATAAACAGACAATAAATTCATGACCAGGGACCTGAAAAACCCCTGAAAATTGATTTTTGTTAAAATATTTTTTAGAAATTGTTTTTTATTCATTTCCCGATTTTTTGAGGTTATAGTATTGACTTTTAAGGAAAAGTGGCAGTGAGAGTGACACACCAAAGTGTGTTATCTCAGGAGTGTATAAAACGAGCAGCGATACGTCAAAAATTGTGGTGTAGGCAGATTTTTGAACAAAAAAAGTCATTTTTCTCCCACTGTGATGCGTGGCGAGCGGAGTTAAAGCTTCGCCCTTCGCCCGCGGAGGCAATACATTGACCCATAAATATGGGCCCCTCACTTAGGTTCGCCCGACTAACTCAATGATTATTACGGAGCTTCTTAAAATACAAAGTGGCAGGGACATCGACGCGAAAACTGGTACCATAGATTCAGTACATGATTCTAGACGCCCCTGCGTTAAAATTTTTTGTCGGTTATTAAAACAAAAATCTGCTGTTTCATAGAAAAGTGCAATACCTACGCGACCAAAATAAGCGGAAAAGCTGTTATATTTTTAAATAACCGACGAAAAATTTCGACGTAAGGGGTTCAGAATCCCAGATGGTCATGGCCATCCGGCTGACCCGAGGATACGGCACGGTCACCTGCGAGGCGGCGAGCCTCCTTGCCGGATTACCGCCATGGGATCTGGAGGCAAAGGTCCTCGCGCTCATCTGGGAGTGGCGCGAGGAGGCGAAATGCCGGGGCTTAACTTCGATGCTGCAAGAAATCGCAGCACAGCGGACAGAGCTCCGGCGGGATCTCATGGCGTCATGGAGAGTGCGATTGTCGCAACCCAGCGTTGGGCCTCCCCTCTTTAAGGAGTGGCTTGAGAGGCGCCACGGCGTCCTCACCTTCCGCCTGACGCAGGTGCTCACCGGACACGGCTGCTTCGGGAGGTTCCTGTTCAGGATAAGGCGGGAGGAAACGCCCGGGTGTCACCATTGTGTGGATTACCCGGAGGACACGGTGGAGTATACGTTGGAGGTTTGCCCGGCTTGGGCGGAGCATCGCTGTGTTCTCGTGGAGGCGATCGGCGGCGATGATCTCTCGGGTCCGGCCCTGGTTCAGGCCATGGTACGGAGCGAGAGGAAATGGCAGGCCGTCACTTCCTTATGCGAAGCGATAATGCTCGCAAAGAAGGAGGCGGAACGCGTGAGTGAAAGGCAAACTTCGCGCCCTCACACACCTAACCGCCGCAGGAGGAGATGCCCAGGGCGTCGGGAATCGAGAACCGATTTCCGATCACCGTAGGCGCGGGCTTGCGGACGGTGAGCAATAGGTAGCTCGCCGTCCGATAAGGACCAGGCCTGGGTCAACGGCGCGTTGTGTTCCACGCGCGCCTCAAAGAGATGTCAGTAGAATTGACGGAGTCCGCTAGGGCCAATGCCTGCCAGGGGTGCGAAGAAAACCGATAGGGAAATCGTGGCCCCCGGCACCAGGGCAACCGAAGGAACACGGGTGGGTTTAGTCAGTAAGAGTCTGACACACCCTCCCGCTCCGCCCAGAGCGGGAGAAGTTATTTGATAATTTTTCAACAAAAAAAAAGAGTAGTTTCAGAATCATGTACTGAATCCATGGTAACAGTTTTCGCGTTGATGTCCCTGCCACCCCGTATATAAAATGAGACTAAAGATGCAACATACCGCCCTCCAAAGGGACAACAAGTCCCCCATTTGTGAGCCGTGTGAGCCCGTATCAATTTTACAGGAGTCGGGGAGAACCAGTAAAAAGGAATGTCATACCTTCTTAGACATTATGTCTATGGTTGGTATATATATGGTTTTAAGGTGAACATTTGGAATTCTGTATCAAAATCCGGATGCTCAAAAACTTCGTTAACACTCCGAGGGAATCAGAAAAAGGACAAAAGAAATAAAACTTAAAAATAATAACCATGATCGATTTAATTAATCTAAGATCTAGGAGACTTGTCCAATATACCGGAATCGATGGCACAGGTCGGTGGTGTAGGTTTTTTACAATGCTTTATACATTTAGACATCGAAATAAATTTGTTGCGAGTGCCGCCACATCCACTCCATGCGTATGGCTGGCACTCGTCCGTGTAAGGGTTGTAGCCCCATCTGTGAAACGGTGGGTCGTGTTGTAGAGGCACTGTAATACTGTAACCACTTATATTCCATTTGAAATAAGATTAGACATTTAAACAAACCTTTTTTACAGTCCGTTCAACCGATTTTGACTTCTATACCGTAGGCATAAGGATGGCATTAAAAGCAAAAAAAGTGGTTACAATACCAATGTTTACTGCAGCTGCCATTTGTCATGCCACTAACGCAATAGAAGTCAAAATCGGTTGAACGGACTGTAAAAAAGGTTTAGTTAAATGTCTAATCTTATTTCAAATGGAGTATAGAGGGGTTTAATTTCAAAACCTGCTAAAATGATTTTTCCTTGAAATCGACTTTCAATCTATATTGAAAGTTTCCTCAATTCTGTACTAAGTGACAAACTTACTTCCCAGCAAATCTCTCTTTAGCAGGCCTAAATTGAGCCTCCAACGATAAGCATGGTAACAAAATTCACTATAAATGACATGGGTAAATTCAAATTCTTCGAAAAAGTAAACAACCAATCACAGCGCTTGGTTTTGCACCAAGTGACCATACGAATAGTATGGCGGACCAATGGCTTTTTGTTGTATTGTGCATCAAGGCGTACGATGAAATTTTATTGAATTTAAAAATCTTAAATTGAATTAAAAAAAAACGGTTTTAGCTGGTTTTGAAATTAGATCCCACTTATGGCGATAGCTTCAATGTATCCTATATGTTGCTTAGATGCAAGGTCGACATAAAAAAATCTGACGTGGTGACATATGGAACTAATTATTTCACTAAGTAATGCAGACCTATATTATGATGGCACTACTTTGCCAACAAGTGCTAGTAGGTATTGTATTGAGTCACCCACAAGTAGCAGCGTTTTTAACAATTTGTTTAAATTCTTTTAAAAGTACTCATTTTGCATTCGAAGTGATCTAAGTGCGATAGTGGCGCCCTCGTTTTCATTTTACTCTGTTTTGCCAAGCTGCATGTAATAATTTTCTGTAATTCACAAAAACTTGATAATTCGAATTTCGCGGGTTAACTTGACGGATCCTCTTTGAAAATACTATCCAATTTGCTTTTAAGCATTCGATCTTGTGTCTGTGGCTTTCTGACAGACCTGGCGTTGGCGTTTTGGGTTTCACGCAACTGCCGCAGTACCATATCATATTTTTTTCCCTTGCTATTGATACCTAAGCAAGCCGACGACTAAGGCCATTCATACATGAACCAGTTTTCAACGCCGACGCAACCAATCGCGTCAGCACACACGACTACATTATCAAGCTATAATTTACAGTATAAGCTGATCTCGCATTGTATACGGTTTCCGTACAGTGAGAGGTCAGCTTATGATGGAAATATATCACTTCCTAAGTAGCCGTGTGTACATACATTATTTCTATGGCAGTTCTCACATGACACAACTGTCAAAAACTAGATGTCAAGGGCGACGCAATCAGTCACGCGCGGTGGTCGTTGCCAACGTTATTTTTCATAAAATTGGCGCATTATCGTGTGTCATAAAATCAGCGCACAAAAATGATATTACAATTGATTACAACTTGAGCTGCGTCATGTGAGAGTACCAATCGCATCGCAGTTGGCAAAGGGGTCGTCCATTAATCCCGTGATGTTTTTTTTGCATTTTTTAAACCCCCCCCCCCCCTCTGGTGATACGTGGTGATGTTTTAGACTAACCCCTCCCCCTATCCAAAGTCACGTGTATTTTGTTGCTGCAAAGAATCTTAAAAAAATACAGAATACTAGCTTCTGCCCGCGACTTCGTCTGCGAGCCTATAACCTTCCTCAAGAATTGAGCTAACCAGTGCAAAAAGCTTTTTCAATTTCGACTGGTAGTTCCAGAGATTACCCCCTACATACAAACATACATAGGTACACAATTTATAACATATTAGTATAGATTTTATCTTTAAATAGAAAGAAAGAAAAATATTTAACTTTTTTTTTTGGGTTAACCAAAAAAATTAATAAGTAGATTAGTAGTTATTAATTTTTTTGGGGAGGGCCCCCTTGTGGTATTTCGTCATTTTTTCCGAACCCTCTCCCCCCCTTTCGAGCTTCACGTGATTTATGGGTGACCCCGACGCCCGTTGCTAACCAGTTTAGGTTGAGTTACCGCCACCCCGTGTGAGAATGGCGTATCATGATGGTAAGATGGCTTAGCGTGATGGTAAGATATGGCAGATGTAGCAACCGTCGCCTTTCGATATAGTCAGCAATATCACAGGTATGTTGCCATCCCAGAGACAAAGCTGAAATGTCTTGTGTCTGTAATGTAATGATGGTTTCTGAAATGGCGTTCACTAGGTGGCAGCACTGAGACGTCAGTCCGGTCACCTGTCAAAGGGGTCAAAGTGCCTTTATTGAGGTTAAAAAAAAAACAACCGACTTACAAAAAACACTACAAAGTGAAAAATAACTTTAATTTCGGAAATCGGTGTCTTTGGTTTTGAATTTTGGTTTTTTGTCACCGACTTCCGAAATTAAAATTATGTTTCACTTTGTAGTGTTTTTTGGAAGTCGGTTGTTTTATTTTTTGGAAAAAAAAAATATTTTTCACGTTTTAGTTGTGGTACCTACCCCACACAAATTCGAAAACCACTACCTGCTATGTAAATAACAGTGTCAGGAAATTATCATATCATCCACATACTAAGTGGGAAAAAAGTACGTATTATTGAAGCTAACTCAAAAACTATCTAAGCAAAGTTAATAAAATTTATATGGGACCTTTTTCAAAAGTGTACCCTTTCAAACAAAAACAAGATTTTTCAAAATCGGTCCACAATTGACGGAGAAATCGGAGAAATCCTCCTTTTTGGAAGTCGGTTAAAAACTGAAAGCAGAACAGATGGCATCACATTTGTACGTCCTTAAACCGCCATTGTTGTGTTTATGTTTACTTTTGTGTCGATCAGAAATTATCTGAAAACTAGATAAATATACATTTATTTCGAGTTTCGAGTTAAGACTTGGAGTGTAGCACTATTAAAAGATGACCTAAGGACAAGCGAAGCGTCTACCACTGGTAAAAAAGCAGCTTTAGTGGAAAAGTCAGTAAATTATGAACGTTTAATATTTTATAGGTTATATTGTGTTTGTTAACTTTAAGTTCGTTTTTTGTTAAAGAAAGGTGTACGATAGAAATAACCTGATCAGAGTTGAAAACCAACTCAGGCATGAACTTCCTGACTGAAAAACCTCAGAAATAGCACTTCTAGCACTGATCTAATATGATAATATAAACACACACATACTTTACTATAATTTACTTAATATCACATCACAAGTCCCTGTATTTATAATGAAAACAGACTTAGTTCTCTTGGGAGCTTCACCCATAAAAGGCTTAAAGATAGCATATCGTCTCGAGGAAATATCGGATTCCAATTTTTTTCGGAGAGCTTTCTCCCACAGTTTTCTTCTTATAACATCTTTGGCAAATACATGGGGCCCCGTATTTTTACAGTAAACAGCTGCCCAACTGAGCTCAATAATTAATTAAGCGTAAAAGAAGTCGCTTGTTTACAAAAAATGTATGGCTAGCTGTCAAATTATAAGACGCTGGAGATCAGCGCTATCTGAAGTGAGCAAGTGACAGTTTTTATCCCCATTTCTTTAATCGTGACTGAATGATGAACGAATGAATGAAACGAATGATGAACGTCATCATACATTTATCTAAGTACATTGTTGAAATGGAAGACCACTTGTCAAAGTGGCGCCAACTGGTTGCGTCAATTTTGAAAACCCTCAATGCATGGCTGGCACCTAAACAACGTTGTTGTAATAAGTGAATCGAATGTGTTTAAAAATTGCCCCACCTTGTGATTTTCACAACGCTAAGCTGTAACCTATTGGGGTTTATTCATAAACGTTGCTTAAAGTAATGATTAGCGACTCTTTAACCATACATTTTTGACGTATGAACGTCACTTAACTTTAAAGAACGTTTATAAATAAACCCAGTGCCTTTTCATACGTCCCGGTTGCCGGGTAGCCGGTGCCAAGTACCCAGAGGCTTGGCATGTACGTTATCTTTCACACGTACCGGCGAAGGATAACGGACATGCCCATAAAATTAGCCGCTAGTTACCCGGCACCAGCTATCTGGCAACCGGGACGTATGAAAAGGCACATACCCTGGGTTGAAAATTTAAAACTAGATACAGACAGTAAGATAACTGTCGACAGTAAGGTAACCTTGACGTTTTATAACGTGCAAGTGACATTCAACCCTATGGTCGTAAATGTTGAGTCCTAAAGAAATTACGAAGTCGACTACTTTTAAGAAATTAATGTCATTTTTGATATTAATATCTGGATGACTATGGTCATCCAGACATTACTATCAAAAAAAAATTTTTTTTTTGAACGACGTTTTCTAAAAATGAAACCTAGCTAGATCGATTTATCGCCCCCGAAACCCCCTGCATACTAAATTTCATGAAAATCGTCGGAGCTGTATCCGAGATTCAGATTATTTATGTATATAATATGTAGGTACAAGAATTGCTTGTTTAAAGGTATTAGCTGATATGAATTCTGACCTCTGTCCCGGTTTGCTGTCTCTTCGTTCTTGAACGGACCTGCAAGTTCCTTCTATTGGTGGCAGATAGCATAATGAAGGCTTGCCAACGTTTTTGGGAACAAATGCCCACGGCGGAACAGGAGATCCACCATTGCCCACGCCTAGATCTGTTTTAATCATAAAAGGCAGGTATGTATTTTTCACTTTTACTAATTTTATTGAATTTATGAATACTTATACTCCGTTTGAAATAAGATTAGACGTTTAACTAAACCTTTTTTACAGTCCGTTCAACCGATTTTGACTTCTATTGCGTTGGTGGCATGACAAATGGCAGCTGCAGTAAACAGTTGGTTTGTAACCACTTTTTTTGCTTTTAATGCCATCCTTATATACTGTATAGAAGTCAAAATCGGTTGAACGGACTGTAAAAAAGGTTTGTTTAAATGTCTAATCTTATTTCAAACGGAGTATATGTAGGTACGGACAAACTTCGTGACCAAATCGCGATGGACATTATTTTACGACATATACAGGTTGAATTTTTCAAGTGCCAATTAAAAAAAAAAACAATATTAGCAACCCGCATATAATCAATCTCAAGTAATCTTAACCAGTTAAGGCTCCGCAAAGAGACGCGACGCGACTCTAATAAGACAATTTCAAAGAAAACTTCACGGGGTAGAACAATTACCGGTGTCGAGTCGTGCGACCAGCCGTGCGCCCGTGCCTATCTTCACAAGCCTTTAGGGCGTCCCGCGGTCTCGTGCTGTCACGATAATATCGTGACGAAAGAGATTATAAATATTAAATATAGTAATCTATACCTATGTCTCTTTTCCTCGCCGCCACCCGCTAGGCTTCCTATCTCTGCCGGAATATCGGGAGTGTGCCGGAAAACAGATTAGAAAATTGAAATCTCCCGGCTCCCGGAAAGAATTTCAAATATACATTAAATTCTGCCGGAATTTAAAATTCACACGCGCTGGCGGAATAATTAACAGACAACATGTAGAATTATTGTGTATTTATTTATTTTTATCATCATCATCATCATCATCAGCCTATAAATGTTCCCACTGCTGGGACACAGGCCTCCTCTCTGTGAGAGGGAGTGGGCCGTAATCTACCACGCGGGCCCAGTGCGGGTTGGTAGATGCCACATGTCTTTGAATTTTCGGTTCTAGGACATGCCGGTTTCCTCACGATGTTTTCCTTCACCGTTTTGAGAGCAGTGGTGATGAAATAATTTACACAAAGTAAAGCGCCTGTCTGGGTTCGAACCTACGACCTACAACTCGTAAGTCGCAGCCGTTACCACTGAGCCACCACTGCTCTATTATTATTATTTTATTTATTTTTATATCTTATTTAAATATCATTGTATGCTGCACCGGTGCGAACAGTTACAGCAGCTGTAACTGACCATGGGTTATTTAATATACACCTCTTTATCATAGGAGTCACAGTCTGCTGTGCAGAGCCTGCATGGAGGACGAAGAGACAGCAGTTCATGTGCTGTTAAACTGCCCGGGGGTCGCCACATACAGGGCCAAGTACTTCAGTAACCCAGGTACCCTACATGAGATTGTGAGTGTCATCAAGGCGTTGCCGTTGCTGGCCTTTGAGGAGCTGGGGTGGATCGAATAGCCGATTTTCCCACCGTGGAGTTGCGGATACCAGCCCGTATTACCTATTTATCTATGCTGCACCGGTCGACGTCATAACGTCAGCCACGCTGTCGTTGAAAACCAGCGCTGGGGCTCTGTCTCGCGTAGGGTCGCAGCATTATACTGAGCAATAGAGTCTGGTCACGCTAAGTCTGCATAAGTAAAAAAACGGTGGAATTTGAAAATTTATAGACGGCAACATCTGCCCTACAAAAAAAGAATTTCATACTTTGTTTGTCTTTTTGTTTTTGATAGGTCATTTTGTTTATATTCTGATTCTTTCCTGGTAAAGAATAGTCACTTTAGCACGATGCAGTGTGGATTTGATACAGTTTTGTCATCGTGTGGAGGTAGAGCATAGCTACGACATAGTTTATTACACATAATCTATTATGCAAAAATCAAAAGGCAAAATATCAAAATCATTAGATCTACTTACACGTCAACTTTGCGAAATCTTGTAAACATTGTCGTTTTTGGTTAAAGACGACATCGTGCTGTTCCTTCACATATTGGAATTTACGTTTTATAAATTATATAATAACTCCCGCACTCTACTTTTAATAAATAGGTTTAACCATTTTTCGCTTTTATTTTGTGAAAACAACTTACAGCGTAAACAATCTGACAGCTCAAGTACTCCGCAACTGACATAACTGACTGATATAAAAGTATACCATATTAAACTTTTTGGGCTTGCCCATTTATTCTATTGAAGAGTTAGCGTGGCCAGACTAGCCGTTTTGCGTGGATGTGACGCATATTTTCCCCCAACTTGTTCTTTTTTCGGGCTCCGTACCTCAAAAGGAAAAAACGGAACCCTTATAGGATCACTCCATCTGTCACAGCCAATTTACTCCGAATCCAATGAACCGATTAAGTTGAAATTTGGTACACATATGTATTTTTGTGACCCAAACACAAATGTGTAACGTAAATAAATTAATTTTGAATATAGAGGTCACTTTTGGGGGGTAAACAAGAAATTTAAAAAAAAAGTTATGCTAACAGTACCATGTGACATATCAAATGAAAAAGACTTACTGCGAGGATCTTAAACATATTTTTTATATAATTTTAAAATAAACACTTTTAAAGATATTTAAGAAATTCAATGAATATTGACCATTCTCCCCCCTTATCTCCGAAACTACTGGACCAAAAACAATAAATTTTATGGCTCTTTACTCATAGATTACAGGAAAACCTATAAGAAGTCTATGGTCTTAAAATAACATGGTAAATCTCTCAATATTGTGCGTATAAACTTAATTTCGTCGCTCGGCATCCAATAGGCCCATCTCTCTAGCTACTATAATATAAAATAAAAATATCAAAAGTGTCTGACAGTCTGCTTAATACACAAAGAAATAAAACAGTAAATGTTCATGACAACCAATTCTGGTTTCGGCGTGGTTTGTCAACAGAAAGTGCAGTGTTGTGTCTTAATCATACTGTCACATACTATACACAGCGTGGGACGCCGATTTATGCTAGCTTCCTCGACTTATCAAGGCTTTTGATCTGGTTGCTTATGACGTATTGTGGAGAAAGATGGAGAAGGATTGGTTGCCAAAGAAGCTTAAAAACATTTTTAAATATTGGTAGTGGAACTTAATGGAAAAAGATCTCCCGGATCTATAGTAACAATGGGAGTCCCTCAGGGCTCAATTCTTGGTCCTTTCTTGTTTCTTATTTATATTAATGACTTGCCTTACCTCATAAAGGATAACCATGATGTAGTGTTGTTTGCGGATGACACTTCACTTTTGTTTAAACTTAAATGTCAGCAGCTGGTTACTGACGATGTAAATAGCGCGATCTCAAAAGTCTCACTAGTTCAATGTTAACAATTTACTTCTTAATGAAAAAAAAAAAACCAAATGCATTAAGTTTATCCTACCTCATGTTAGGCAGGTGAAAACTAGTATGTTGATAAAGGGCGAAGAATTGAATCCTGATGAAAGCACAGTTTTCTTGGGCTTAACTTTGGATGCTAAGCTTCAGTGGGGCCCACATATAGATAAATTGTCAAAAAAGCTAAGCTCCGCAGCATATGCTGTTAGAAAAATTCGTAATTTGACTGACATAGAGACAGCCCGTTTAGTGTACTTTAGCTATTTTCATAGTGTAATGTCGTACGGTATTCTGTTGTGGGGAAATGCCGCCGACATTCAGACTATCTTTGTTTTGCAGAAAAGAGCTGTTCGATCAATTTATAAGTTAAGTCCGAGACACTCTCTCAGAGATAAATTTAAGGAGATTAATGTAATGACTGTGCCTTCTCAGTATATTTTTGATAATCTTTTATATGCCCATAAAAATATAAAATTGTTTAAAAAAATACAGTGATATCCATAACATAAATACTAGGATTATACACAAATTTGTTGTACCCACAACAAGGCTCAAAAAAATAGGTGGATCGTTCAGATGTCAATGTATACGCTTTTATAATAAACCTCCAAGCCACATACAAGATCTAAGCCTTAATAAATTCAAATCATTCATTAAACGTAAGTTGTGCCAGAAAGCTTTTAATACCGTTAAAGATTACATTGAGGACAAGAAGGCTTGGGATTGAGCTGCTCCAATTATTATTATTATTTTTTAGTTTTGGAACTTTGTTTATTTTGCAAACTTTAAAATTATATACACAATGACATGAATATTTACTTTGTTAAGTATAGCATTATTATTATTTTAATTGTTGTGAATGTAAGGACTATGTAGCTCATGTACACTTATTTATTTTTTCTCAGTTACTTCTAATGATAATCTGGCAGTTTTTAATACTTTATGCGGCCTACCCAAATGTCCTTTCTTTGGTATTGTTCGTCGAATCGTTGAGCTCCTTTTAAGTTCTGAGTTGAGCTACACGATTACTGACAAATGCGTGCACTGACTGGACAGGTCCACTCAAATCTGTATGGTTCTTTCCTCAAAAGACCATTTCAGACACAAATCTACATGGTCCTCAAATGAAATGCTCTGACCAAGATTATTTCCGGGTTTTTTTTTATACTATGATTAATGATTTTTATATATACAATGACATGAATATTTACTTTTAAAGTATTATATTATTTTAATTATTGTGAATGTGAAGACTATATGGGTCATTCCTTTTTGTTTTGTTTTTAATTTTTTCTCAGTTAGTTCTAATCATGGTCTGACAGTTTGAGTAATTTATGTGGCCTACACAAATGTCCTTTTTTTTGGTATTGTTCGTCGAATCGTTGAGCTCCTTAAATTCTGAGTTGAGCTGCACGATAACTGACAAATGCGTGCACTGACTGGACAGGCCCTCTCAATCTGTGTGGTGCTTTCCTCTAAAGACCACTTCAGACACCAATCCACATGGCCTTCACATGATCTGACCAAGATTATGTTTGGACTTTAAAAGAGACTGTGACCTCTGAGTTTGTTTCGGCCTTTCTTCTCAGAGTAGTCAGATAGGAAACGCCGACCTCATCTAGTTTTTAAAATATGATTGACGTGTAAAAGTGTTTGTACAAACCTACTTACAGAAATAAAATCATTTATCATTTGTACCTATGGTAACATCCGCTGCATCCGGTTAGACTGGAAGCCGACCCCAACATAGTTGGGAAAAGGCTAGGCAGATGATGACCTATGGTAACCAGATCAATAGTGTACGATGGGCTGGAACTTTTTCTAGGCCACACAGGTTGGAATGCGGGGTGAGGCAGGATTGGCGAGCTCAGCAGCACCAGAGTGGGTTGCTATATAGATGGTATTTGTGTAAGTAATATTATCTATGCAGACGATATGGTCCTTCCGAGCGCGTCAATCTCTGGTCTCAGAAAGTTGGTCGCCAAATGTTAGCAGTATGCCAAAACACATGGTTTGATGTATAACTCCAATGAGTCGGAGATCATGGTCTTTGAGGCTGGGGGTAGACCGGGTTATGTACCACCTGTATTACTCAATGGGACTCCACTACAAAGAGTAACATTTAAATATCTTGGTCATAAATAAATTGACCCCTGACCTCAATGATGGACTCGATATTGAGTGGGAACGAAGGGCGTTGTCGGTAAGGGCGAACATGCTGGCTCGGAGGTTTACATGCTGCTTACTTAAAAAGTCAAAATTACTTCGTTTCGAGCTTATAGTACAACGTTTTACACGAGCAGCCTGTGGGCTAGATATACTCTAAGGTAGTGCAACGCACTTCGTTTCCAATACAACAACGCTTTCAGGGTATTGGTGGGGCTGCCCTGTTTTTGTAGCGCATCGGGAATGTTCGCGGATGCACATATTAATTGCTTTTACGCAACGATACGAATGAGGGGTGCATCCCTGGTGCGTACAGTGCGGGCCAGCTCCAACAATATCCTAAAAATTATCGCTAGCAAGCTGGATTTCATGTACATCAATTACTGCAGTGCCATCTCCCATGAGGTGAAATAAATTTAAACTAGATTACGTGGGGCACTCAGAAAGTTTTGCGATACCAGAAAAAAACATACCACAGGTTATAATTATTTTTATTATATCTTTTCAAAGAACTCTCCATTGGCGTCCATACACAGTTTCATACGTCTAAACCAATTTTCATAACACATTTTCCAGTCCGCATCAGACACCTCTCCAATCTCCTTCTCAAATGCAGTCAGTGGATCTTCAGGTGATGAAAACTGTTTTCCTTTGAGTTGATTTTTTATTTTGAGGAACAAGAAAAAGTCGCACGAAGCCAAATCGGGACTGTAAGGAGGATGACCTATAAATTTGACCGATGTGTGCTGTCCAGAAAATCCCTTGTTTTGAGCGCCGAGTGAGCCAGCGCGTTGTCGTGGTGAAGCAGTAGCCCACGGAGGCCAGAGTTCGGTTGCTTGCTGCTTGCAGTAAGTAGTAAAAACTTCTTACAAACATTTGGTAACATACTATTCAACATTGATGCTCCTTTGATCTCGTCAGGGTACTGACACCAGATATCCCGACAAAGAAAAAAAACTTGCGATCAAAATTTTGCCTGCACTACTGGCTCGCTTTACTTTGGTAGGCGTTGGTTCATTTTGAAACAGCCACACGGTCGACTGACGCTTCGTTTCTGGATCATACTGATAAATCCAAGATTTATCACCCGTAATGAAATCTTAAACGTAACGAGACGAGCCTGCTTCAAATTTTGCTATCATGTCTCGGCACCATTCTACCCGAACCTCCTTCTGAGCCTACGTTAGATTTTGCGGTACCAGCGTGAAACTATCTTCCTTACCCGAAGATACCCGTGTAGAATTTCATGCACACTTCCTGATCCAATCTGCAGTACCTATATGCTGAACCTCTTCATATGTAATTCGTCTATTCTCTTGAATTAAATTTTTCGCAGTCAGCACGTTTTGTAATGTAACAGCCGTCATCATAGGGCGGCCACTTCTTTCTTCGTCTGCCAAAATTACTCGACCATGCATAAATTCGTTGAACTAGCGGAAAACAGTCGCTTTAGAAGGGTTTTTTTCTATGAACACCATTCGAAGTCTTTCAAATGATTCTTTTGATTTCAGTCGACATTTGAAATCGTATAAAATCATCGCGCGAAAAAATTCTCGTTGTAAATCCACTTTTCAATAAGACAGAGTATTTTGATTTTGCTCGTAAAAAAATGTGGAGGGAATTTAAAATTTGGAATGTTGTTTTTTTATAATAAATAGTCATAGTTTTAATTTACATCAAAACCAGCCAGTATCCCATAGACAACAACTGTTAGTCGCAAAACTTTCTAAGTGACCTGGTAAAATTAGCTACAGTTCATAAGTTTACTAACACAATGAGTCCTTGTTACTTGAATAAAGAAAAATATCTAGATGACCATTTTTTTTAAACGACGTTTTTAAAACGATTTATCGCTCCTGAAACGCCCTGCATACTAAATTTCATAAAAAAAATTGGAACCGTTTCCGAGATTCAGATTATATACAAGAATTGCTCGTTTAAAAGTATTAGATTTATATATTTTAACAAATCTCGGGACCATGGATCCCGGTCCTTTGGAAGGCGTACGAGGGGCCGAAGCCAACTCGCAGAGGCCCCTTAGACATTAATAAGTGTTGAGGCACCAACCGACGATTATCTCTGTATGCACCATACAAGTGCACCCAAGGACAACCCCCGGTTGGTGTACTATTGCAGAACATGGAAACAAAACATATTGGGCGATGGATTTGGCTATAATGGATTAGTTAACTGGAACTATGGAAAGACTATGGCCCCTACCTCATCAATGTTTTAAATGCACACGGATAAAATGGCAGGGGGTGACTTGCACACTCAATAATGGGCCCCCGAAAACTGTCACTAGCACAAAGTGTTGTAGCGACAAGGGGGCAACATGTCCTGAGGTGCTTGAGGAGTGGAGAGGTATTCCACGGCTTTCAGAACAATCCCAGAGCCCGGAAGATGGTCAAGATCCTTACGAGCACTTACTGGAATACTTCCTTCCTACAAGCACGTTTGCTCTTGCGAATCTCCACTCAAGCCAATTAAGGCAGGAATGAGATGGGAGCTCTGTTCCTCGTCAGTGTTCACTCCAGCCGGCCAATTAAGGCAAGCCAGAGGTGAGGAACAAGACTTCTCTCGGGAGATAGGGTCCGTGGGGTCGCTACTGCCCATCAGCTCGCCACATGCTGCCCTGCGGGTTTTTGTATCTCTCTTGGTCTGGCTCCTCATCCTAGACCTGTTCCGGCAAAGTAAACTCTACCGGCTAGTAGTGACTGCCTCGTTGGTCTAGTGGTCGCAAGCGCTACTGCTGAGCGTGAGGTCCTGGGTTCGATTCCCGGGTCGGGCAAAGTGTTATTGGGTTTTTCTATCTGAAATTTCTCAGTAGCAGCTCGGAGTCTGGATTTGTGCCCGGTTGATGGCAATAGGCTCGCCCCCTACTACATGGGACTTGAACATAACTGGCGAAATGTGGGTGTACCTGCTTGCTACAGGGACACCTCTGCCCAACCCTTCGGGGAAACAAGGCGTGATGTTATGTTATGTGTAAACTCTACCAGCACAGACCTAGAGTTCGGAGCGCGCAAGCCCCACCACGACGTCAACGTAGAGATACGGCGGTGGGGAGATTTATATTATTATTATATTAATAACGCGAATGTGAAATTTTTAACGAAAATCTGATTAACAAAAATCTGATTTTCGTTAAAAAATTCACATACACGTTCAAATAAGTGATCCTGCAATAAAAAAAAAAACGTAAAAAATGTTACATTCGCGGTATTGGATGCCGAGCGACGATTTGCAGTTGGAATGTATGGAAGAACATGTTTTTCAACTACAATGTCAAGTTTGTTCTTGGGATAAAATAAATTCATCTCAACTACGGAACCCTTCATTGTGCGTAGTCCGACACGCACTTGGCCGGTTTTTTTTTTGGTGCTCTTTCCTGTGAGAGTGTTTTTATTACTAGTATTCGAAATTATGGACATAAGAAAGAACCCGCTGAAATGACAAACATGTAGGTAAAGGCAGAAATCCAAAATTTTTCAATTTTAAAATGGACTGCAAACATTTTTTTTAAAGTTAGTTCACGATTTTGAAGTCTGTACGTTTAAATGGAAAATATAAATTCAAAATAAAAAAAAACTTGAGAGGTTCCTTTCGATTAATTAGTGAAGGAACTGTAATTTTTTTTTTAAGTTATATTAATATTTTTTTTATTATTCACTGTTCAATGCGAAATAGAAAGACAAAACGAAAATAACTGGCTTGCTTTCTATGAGAGAGAGAGAGAGAGACAGACAGAGAAACACGCGCACGCCGCACGGCTTACACCTATAGCAAAAAGCGGCTAAGTGCGAGTCGTACTCGCCCATGAAGGGTTCCGTAGCAGCAAGTAACGATAAGTTTACGATTTATGACGTATTAAAAAAAAACTACTTGCTAGATCTCATTCAAACCAATTTTCGGTGGAAGTTTACATAGTAATGTACATTATATATTTTTTTTAGTTTTATCATTCTCTTATTTTAGAAGTTACAGGGGGGGGGGACACATTTTACCACTTTGGAAGTGTCTCTCGCACAAACTATTCAGTTTAGAAAAAAATGATATTAGAAACCTCAATATCATTTTTGAAGACCTATCCATAGATACCCCACACGTATGGGATTGATGAAAAAAAAAAAATTGAGTTTCAGTTCTAAGTATGGGGAACTCCAAAATTATTTGTTTTTTTTCTATTTTTGTGTAAAAATCTTAATGCGGTTCACAGAATACATCTACTTACCAAATTTCAACAGCATAGCTCTTATAGTTTCGGAAAAAAGTGGCTGTGACATACGGACGGACAGTTGGCGATGCGCACCAGTCCGTTGCCCACCCAAAGAGTAAAGTTTAGTAACTAAAGTCCCGACGCGAAGCAGGAAGAATTTCGTACTTTAACCTGTTATTACCTGTCTCTGTCACTCCTGCGTAAAATAATGAGTCTCGCTCGCACAGATGCAATGGCCGTTGTCCTTAGGGATTGTAAACCTTTTACCTGAGACTGTAAGGTTTGTTCTTGTTTGCATGTGGTTTTTCGGTTGGCCTTGAGTCACGACAAAAAATCCTTGGCTTGCTTGACATAAATCATTTTTTTTTTTAAAACGAACGAACTACATTCCATGTTGGGATGCATTAGTGATCGCTTAGTTTTCGGACACAGTTATCTCAGTTTTTATACCTATTTGTTATAATTGTTAAGTAGTTTTGTTAATTTGTTAAGTTTTCTTCACTGTTTTAAAATGGTACCAGCGCCATCTACCTCGCGTCTATTCAAGAAATTTGTTTCTTCGCGGAAGAAAAGAAAAATGCCATACTTTAGTATATCTGAGAAGATAATGATTATTAACGTATTTAAATACGTTAAAGAATCCTGGCCTGCTGATAAATATCCTTCAAAAAAGAAACGAAGGACAAAACAGCCAATATCTTGGGCATTTCGAAATCGGCCATATATCGTACCTTAAAAGAATATACCGAAACAGACACCGTCGAGCCAGCTGCTTCACCGAAAAAACGACTCTCATTAATTGAAAAGATTGGTGGGTTTTCCCAACGGTGTGTGTCGGTCACGCAGACCGACACACACCGTCGGAAAAGGCATGTGTGTTGTGTAGCTGTCTGTGGTCGTCGGCCGTGTAGACTGGTGCGTGTGCGTGCGCAATATCGCACACCGTGGGAAGACTCTTGGTGCGTGGTCGTGCGCCGTGCGGGCCGGTGCGCGTGCATCCGCAGTATCGCGCACCGTGCGAAGCCGCCTTTAAGACGTTGATAACTTTTAGACCCTCTTAATACCAGCCTCCCATCTCAGGATCGGACTATCTAGCAAAAATACCAAATCCTCGTCCATGGTTTGCCACTCCTGAAATACGTCAGCGCTACAACAGCTCGCACGTCACTGGCCACCGCACGCCCCCGCCGTCGCGCCCGCTACGGCCCTAGCTTGGGCTTTAGTCACCGCGCATTCACTGTGGACGCACACTAAGTATACTGATATAATAAATGCGAAAGAAACTTTGTCCGTTAGAAAAAGAAAAGAAAGAAAGAAAAACATTTATTTGGACACAGTTCGTGAAACACAAAACACAAATAACAGTGAAAATAAAAAATTTAAAACAATAGTGTGTGCTTCACGGCTGCGCCAAAAAGGTTCATTTCAGCATTAATGCCAGACAGATGCTGTCTGACGCTGGTTTTCTAATGAACCTTTAAGGACAAGCGGGTGGGCACGAAACCAATAGCGAGGAGCGATGGCAGAGCACTTAACCGACGTTCGCACGGACTTAGTAAAATCGTGGCGGGATTTTATCGCGCACTGGATTTTCAACTCTCGGTGTCAAGCCGAGCGTTGAGAATTCAACGCGCTAAGACGCACTCTCGTCCCAGCGCGTTGAAAAAACACACTGTTGGATTTTCAACTCTCGGCGCTAAGCAGAGCGTTGAAAATCCAGTGCACGAAAAAATTCACCGCGATTTTATTACGTCCGTCCGAACGTCGGCTTAGTGTTTGGCTAGACTGCAAAGGCGGGCTCGGCACGACGTAATCTAACATAAGAACTTGAGCGTGCATAGTGGGCTCGCGGGTGCGGGGAGCGGCGCGGGCTGTTTGGCGCGGGGAACGCGCGGGCAACTCACGCTATAGCTCGTTCATACAAGTGGCCGCAGTGAGTGCGCGAAATTCAAATTTTCTTACGTTTTTTGCATTTTGCAGGTCAATGTCAGGTTTTATGTTGATTAAAATATGATTCGCGGTCGTAACAAATATGGTTTTAGTCAATTATAATCATTACAATCAGCAATACAACTCCTTAAGTTAGCAAAGGTGTCAAATGTCATGATTTCATGAAATCATGACATTTGACACCTTTATCTTCTTCTTAATCACTATTGCTGATTGTAATGATTATAATTGACTAAAACCATATTTGTTACGACCGCGAATCATATTTTAATCAACATAAAACCTGACATTGACCTGCAAAATGCAAAAAACGTAAGAAAATTTGATTTTCGCGGGCTACCCTGACGCTTCCCCCTTAAATTAGTTCGAACTGACCGCGCGCGTTGAAGTCGCGCTCGACTGCAGACAGGCACGATCGCTCGCTTCCGCGGACCGCGCTGCCAGTGTGGCCAAGCACTTACTCTTTCACGACTTAACATCTGAACGAATTTCGATCCCGTGCGATAATTTCCGAAACCCACGCGGGTGCAGCCGTGATCAAAAGCTAGTAAAGAATAAAGCGGATAAAGCATTGTACAAATAATACCTGCCCAGTCGGGTGAATCGGGCCAGCCACTTCCTGGTCCACGTTCATGACTAAAGTCCTGCCCTCCAGGCCCGCCAGACCCGTCCCCATCAGCATCTCCCTTTTTCTTGTTCCAGGGTCCCTCTCCATTCTTTGCATTTTCTGCTAGATAATTTTCATACCATTTCTTCCAATCTTGCTTTGTTTGATCAGAAGGTTCCCAACCATCATACGCAGTCTTTATGTTTCGTTCCAATGGGTCTTTGATACCGGTCAGGTTTACGACAAGCTTTTCATCTATTTCGGGAACTAAATCGGCGCTTTTATTCTTATTCAAATAGTTTTCCCAGTCGTCTGACTCGGTCGTTGTCGGTGGTTCTGTTGTTGTTGTTGTTGTAGTAGTTGTTGTTGTTGTTGTTGGTTCTTCACCACCTCCGCCGCCGCCGCCGCCGCCAAAGCATGCCAGTGAGGTTGTAGACGTCAAAACTATGAACACTATGCAAAATTTTAATGTCCATCCAAAGCAAGGGAATTGGAAGTACTCCTTCGTGAACACTCCTAGAGGTATCCACATGTTTTTTTGTTACTTGTTGCTGACTGCCTGTCAACTCAAAACCTATTCTTATGAATTTTACTCTACATACAGTTTGCTTGTGTTTTATAAAGTGAACTGATTTCCAATTATTTTTTAATTTGTATTCGTTAATGAACATGTTAGTTAATTAGCATGATTTGATTTTTGTTTCATTTTACCGTTATGCATTGTAGATTTTTAACCTTTTAACAGTAGATAGATAGATAGAATATTCTTTACACAATGGGCGGTCTTATCGCTAAAAGCGATCTTTTACAGACAACCTTTGGATGTATTTAAATGGAAAAGGAGAGACAATACTGCAGGTAGTCAGTGGTGTACCATTTACATATACAACAGAATACACAGATACATAAAGCATATAATTACCTATATAAATATATATATTAGATAGATATATATAAAATTTAGTAGGTACCTATAGTCCACCTGGTGATTGCTTTACCACCCTAAGGTTGAATGCCACTTAGAATAATCAGTCTTGTCCCCACTGCTGGGACACAGGCCTCCTCTCTTCGAGAGAGAGTGGGCTGCAATCTACCACGCGGACCCCGTGCGGGATGGTAGACGTCACATGTCTTCGAATTTTTAGTTCTAGCACGTATGTCGGTTTCCTTATGTTTTCCTTCAACGTTTTGAGAGCAGTGGTGATTATTTACATAAAGTAAAGCGCCTGCCTGGGTTCGAACCTACGATCTACATCTCGGCAAGTCGGGGCCGTTACCACTGGGCCACCACTGCTCTCTTGTACCATCGGGGTAACGCATAACTTAGCAATTTGAAAACAAAATCCTGTACACACGACCCTTTTTTTTCGTAGGTAAGCGATACTATAGCGGCCAAGCGCTGCAAGCAAGAATAGTCCTTACAGTGTACAGATATGCGTTTTTTTTATAGTACTTCATAAATGACATAGGGTAATCACGTAACACACTAACAGTATTAATGGCTTTCACTTTGACAGTTCAACGACATTCATTGCGTTATAATTACAATTACGTTGTTAAGTAGACAAATTGAGTAGAGGAGGAGCTCGCGGCTAAGTAATAACAGCCGCACGGGTCGATCCATCAGGTTAAGCTACGCTTGCCGAGGTTGGTCTGTGGATGGGTGACCATCATAACATACCGAGACTCCTCCGTGCCTCGGAAAAGCACGTTAAGCCGTTGGTCCCGGCTGTCATTTGTAGATCTTTGACAGTCGTTACGGGTCGTCAGAAGCCCGAAAGTCTGACAACCAGTCTTACCAAGGGGTATCGTATTACCCAGTTACTGGGTTGTGGAGGTCAGATAGGCAGTCGCTCCATGTAAAATACTGGTATTCAGCTGCATCCGGCTAGACTGGAACCCGACCCCAACATAGTTGGGAAAAGGCTAGGCAGATTTGTTTTTAGTGTGTGAAAATGGCGTGTTGATTGAAGTTTTTTTAGGAAAAGTTGATATCAACGTAGTAGGTATCAAAAGTAGGTATTAGGTAGCGTGCTACACGTTTCACGTCACAAATAGGAAAACAAACTAATCACATTAAGTACAATTTTATTAAAGCACACAATTTATTTTCTCGGCAATAATTTCAATTCCTTTTCTAAAAAAAGGCACCACCCAAATTAAATGGATAAAACTCCATGCTCTTCCCCTACCATAGACAATAAAGCCTCGTGCAGACTAGCGGGACGCGACGACGCACAGTGGGAACTTTTTGTTCAAAAATCTGCCTACACCACAATTTTTGACGTATCGCTGCTCGTTTTATACACTCCTGAGATAACACACTTTGGTGTGTCACTGCCACTTTTCTTTAAAAGTCAATACCATAACCTCAAAAAATCGGCTAATGAAGCAAAAAACAATTTCTAAAAAAAATATTTTAACAAAAATCAGTTTCCAGGGGTTTTTCAGGTCCCTGGTCATGAATGTATTGTCTGTTTATAAAAAATCAAAATGGCGGACACAAAAAGGCGGCCCAAAAAAAAAGATTCATCAATTTTTAAAAGAAAATTAAAAAAAGATAAAAGTTAAAAAAGATAAAGATAATTTTATTTTGCAAATATGGGTAACAGCAAATGATGACAAAAAAAATAAGAGTTCAGCCATATTTTACCATGCAGGCATGCAAAAGATTTACATTAAACTTATAACTAAATAATTAAATACAATTCTAAAAATTACACAATGAATTAAGTACAACAAATAATATATATACACTAGCTTAAAAATTATTTCTCAGTTAGAAACTCCTTAATATTATAATATGCTTTCGCCACTAAAAAGCTTCGGAGTTTCTTTTTAAATAATGAAAGCGGAAGCTCTTTCCATGTCTTTGGCAATTAAGAAAGAAAGAAGAATTTTCTATTTTGGAAAAGTGGCAGTGACACACCAAAGTGTGTTATCTCAGGAGTATATAAAAAAAATATGGCAGCGATACGTCAAAAATTGTGGTGTAGGTAGATTTTTGAACAAAAAAAGTAATTTTTTTCCCACTGTGCGACAGCGCGACGCGACACCGGTTATTGTTATACCGTGAAGTTTTCTAAAAAATTGTTTTGTTCGAGTCGCGACGGGGCGCTAGTCTGCACGAGGCTTAATGAACCAAGACAATGCATAGACAAGCGGGACGTGGAATGATGGGTGTGCACATTTTGGTCGTACACAGACTAGTACCTACACACTGCAACAAGGATATTTTGACGCTCGGGGGCGCTGTCGGGGAACATTTTTGCAATTGTTTTGTGAAACGTCACTTCAAATGTATTCAAGAAACAAGATGGCGTCGTTCGTTCCGTTTTTGGCTACGTGCCACAATAACCTTGTAGTGCTAGACTAGACAAGCCACGTCCCGGCAACGTCTCTGATTCGGCACAGATGTGGCTTTAAAGCGCCAATCTGGACACAGGTTTACAGGTGTCGGAGTCAGAGGGTCGGACCCAGTGATTAAGGTCAGGATCACAGGGACAGGTGTAGTGATTGAGGACAGGATCACAGGGACGGGTGTAGTGATCAGGGGCCTACCACCAGCTCATAAAGCAGTATTATTTTAATATTACTTCAGTGTGGGAAAGAGATGATGCTCTACAGGACGTATAGCTCCATCTCTTTCTTCCACTGAAGTAATTAAAATAATACTGCTTTATGAGCTGGTGGTAGGCCCCCAGGATAAATTCACAGGGTTGCCGGAGGTGCTTCCTCTTCGTCTTCTTCGTTTGCGACCTTCTCTTCGACAACTTCTACGACCTGGAGACAAAATTAAGGGATTTTTTCTGTTTATTGGCAGCATTACTTACTCAAATAGGTGCCTTTAAGAGGGTTTATCCTAAAAGTTGGCAATGTAGTAAATACATAGCTGTCAAATATTTACCTGTTTTGATTAATTTAGCAATATTACTGTATGGAATTAAGAAATATGGCTAACTAGTGAACTAAAGTATTGATTATGAAATGCAATAATTAATATCGTAATACCGAATATTTAGTTTTGTTTATATATAAAATTGTTACAAAATCAAATTCAGTGTTATAATTGCAATTCATTATTAATATAATAGGGAACTAGTTAGCCACATTTCTTATTTCCATACAGTAATATTGCCAAATTCATCAAAACAGCGAAATATTTGACATCTATATGCGACGTTCAGAATAAACGCTCATAAAGGTGGGTTTAGACCAAAACGAACATAGTACCGAAAGAGCAAGAGCATTCTTTTTTCTTGGTATTCCAACAAAAGACTGCTCTGTCCCTGTTGACATAACAAGAATTTGGCAGAATGGGAATAGATTGATTGCCGCCCGTGCCCCATGTAATAACCCGGAAATATTCCCCACTGAATTTTTTTTTTCCTGGTATTACCTCATAAATACACTCTCAGTACGATACCAAACAACTCCCTCACGGATCGAACAGGGTTTTTTTGTACAGACGCCATAGCACATCAAGCTACCCGAAACTGTCAAATTTTCCCAATCAACTTTGAACCTTTTGTTTCAGCAATAAAGTTGAAAATCTATTAAATAAATTTGACAGATTGTAGTAGCTTGATGTGCTGGCGTCTGTACATTCGCTCATTTTGTTTAAACCGACCTTTGCAGTTAGTATGCAAGAGTTTGTTAATTAATTTGGAATAAAGACATTTTTTTTTTTACTTTTTACGCTATTATAAAAACATCTGGGCCATAATTTGAAACTTAACATCTTAACTTGCAAACTGCAATTTGGAGGTACTGTTTACTCATACATTGGTGCCGATTCCCTTGTTCACAAACTAAACTAAATAAAAAAAATTCAGTGCATCTTTTTCTTTCTACTTCATTAAGAAAAGGAAAATTAAATTTTAGTTTAGTCCTGTCAAATTAATCAGCGCTTGACGTAAATTGACGTAATTTTAGTCGGCAAGTTTTTAATCACGTCTAAACTTGTATGGAGAGTGACAGGCGCTGATTAATTTGACACGACTAAACTAAAATTTATCCTCTGTCCTTTTCTTAATGAAATAGAAAGAAAAAGATGCACTGAACTTAAATTTAGTTTAGTTTGTGAACAAGGGAATCGGCACCATAATCTTTTATCTTTTAATCCATTGTGCCATGACAAATTCTGATTGGTGATTGGCAATGGCATGCAAGCTACATGCATAATTTTGTGAAGGTCCTAGAAAAGCGATGTTCGCCACAAAGCGTCCCCAATTTATCAGCAAATCACGTCACTGAAACGTTTTTATGAAAGTAAGTTGGTGTGTTTTCCTAGAGAGCATTTTTTGATACCTTAAAGTCAAACCCCGCTGTCAGCATATTTAAGATGGCCGTCATGGCGGCCGTTATGTGGCGGCCGTTATGTGGCAGCCACCGCTCTTCAAGGAAACCGTAGCTTTACAGGCATGTGTATTACGTGCTTTACAGATAGGTACTATCGAAGAAACGCATTTCTATACACCATAAGGACTATTTTTATTTGCAGCGCTCGGCGATATAGTAACGTTTATCTAAGAAAAAAAGGGTTGCGTGCACGGAATTTTGTTTTCAAACTGCTTAGATATATATATCGTTTCTTTGATGATAGTACGCTCTTTAAGAAGGCTTTAGAAAGGAAAGTTTTAGATAGAAATTATACTCGTAACTATATCACTGAAAAAAAAGGTCTGCCCATAACCAAGTTTAGGACCACTGTCCGAATTAACTTTAACACGTGCAGTGCCGGGAGCTCTCCTGGAGGGTTCACCTAGTCGCATATGTGATGCGGGGAGCCATCGCGGAGGAGCTTAATAAAGTTAATCTATACAGGGTCAAATTAAATTAGCTAGCTAAAGTTTGCAGACGTGATGGATATTAAGAAAGAAAAGAAAGAAAAATAGATTTATTATAAGGGGGGGGGGGTTAGGTGTTTGGTTTGTTTATATCGATATCGTAATACGATAAATCGAAAATATAAGGTCCCATTAAAATAGATGGACAAATTTTAACACAGCGTCCAGTACGTCTAACCAAAGATATTCAAGCAAATAAAACACTGATTAAGTGAGTTTATTTTGACCTAAAATAAACCAACATGCGTTACCAACATTTTTAGAGTAGGTGTTATCGTTGGCCGATTTGTTTTCTTGTAATTATCTAATGCGTTTTTCTCATATATTTTTTTACCATTGTCCATATTTTGGTGGTCTTAATGATTTCTAAATGTTTGTTCATCTATTTTAATGGGACCTTACATGTTTAAAAAAAAATGTTTTTTTGGAGTCAACGAGTGTAGTTACTTGAAATATCAGTTTTTCAAAATCTGATTTTTTTATCTGTAAACTTCACAGGCGTGGTAGGTATCAATATCCAAATACTATAAAACAAAAGCAAAAACAGAGTTTTTCAACTACTTCAAGTAACTTCAACCGTGGTCTTTGACACCCAAAAAAGTCTTAATTTGACCCTTGTATAATAAAAATTAAATGCTGTTGTTGGTATGCGCATCACTTGAGAACGGCTGGACCGATTTGGCTATTTATCATTTCAAAATGTTCGTGATAGTCCGAATTTGGTTTTTATGGAAAGAAATTTTGTAAAATCATCCCGGAAAATTTACAAATTTAGGAATAACTTAACGTTTATTTTACGATGGTTTTTTTTGGCCAGACATCGTCTGTCGGATGTGCTAGTAATCAATACATATTTAATTACCTCTGCAACTGTTCCCTGATGGGGGCCCACATCCATTATCTGTAAATACAAATTATTTATGTACACATTTATTTTTACTTTTCGGTTTCCTATGAGTCCATGGCTAATGAACCGCTAGAGAGCCTGGACTCGATTGCCCAATGGTTGCAACTCTTGCAATTGTGTCTTCTGAGAAGAGAAGGTTAAGTGTAAAATTGTATTGTTCCATCAGAATTTTCACGATAAGTTTCAGTCGGTTTTATGAAAACAGGTTCGCTCACTATTACATGTGAGTTCATACAACTTAATTGTGATTGCAGTAGGTACTAGGTATTTACATAACACCTCTGCCAGGCCCTCTGCTCTTCGGGGAACACAAGCGTTATTTCAAGGAGAGAGACTCCAGGAATGTCCCAACTGATGTCGAAAGGGAGGGGTTTCCTCCTTGTGCTAAAAATCCCACACTCCCCGGCCTCATTCCCAGGGCCGAGCGCCTTTTGAAGGGTTACCCTCATAAAACATGACACACAAACACTGAGCAGCGGCCATAATAACACTAGCTGCTCACACACACGCGACAGTCCCCCCCCAATCCGTAAACGGCTAGATCTGTGAGCGGGGCGGGGGGGAGCTACATGCCTCCCCGTAGGCGCGCAGAGTCGGCACCCTCGCCACTGGACGTTTCCTGCTGGCCCTCCCCCAGGAACTGGGGATCTCACTCGGCAGGGATGGACCGCCGGGTTGTCGTGAAGAAAGCGACGCCACTATAAGCGTCGCGGCGCTCCTACGGTACCTATTGTACCCTTGCGGGGGCGTAGCGAACTCTTTCGATAAGGCTTACTCTGCGTTCAACGCTCGGTGTGGCATCACACCGTGGTCGAGTTTGCGATAAGTCAATCGTCATCCTGAGGATGCCTCGTTGAGAGGTGAAACACGTGTCGATTTCTTTCAAGGTTTTTTATGGCTCTTTAGAAATAGCTAAGCGGAACAGGTTGCTAAATATATCCACGTCTATTGTATTTTATTTTATTATGTAACAAAAGAAGGTACGAGTCGTTATAGCCCTCACTACCTCTTCCTCTTCCTTAATGCTCTCCTCTTCAACGTATTCATCGCCGTACCCCACGGGGAACATGGCCAAGCACTCCCTCTCGCCAGAGTTGACGTCAGAGCTGATGTACACGGGGTTGAGGCCGGCTAGTTGCAAGAGAGCCAAGCTTCGTTTGCGGGACACCATAAGAGCTAGACGGTCGAAACTGGGAACAAGAAGTTTTATGTAGGATATTATCGACGTAAAACCATTAGTAACTATAAAATAAAATAAAATAAAATTTATTCAAGTATAAAGTAAAAGTATGATTTACATTAAATTACAATCGAGGAAAATTTAATTCTATCTGTAATGTAGACTAGCCTGATCTAGGTTTATGAAAACCTGTGTTTCAGGCCATCAATTTACATCAAACATTTAAAAAGAAGACAACAATACATATAATAGAAGCTAAAATAAAAAAGAAGACATAAAATTTTCAATGACTTAAACAGTAACTATTTGGGTATATTATTTTACAACTAGATTATGTAAGATATTATGTTTAAATAAATTAACGAATAATATTAAAGTAGACAAAGTATTACTAATTTGGTAAAGGAAGAAACTTAATATAGAGTATAGATTTAAGATAGAGTATGTAGATATGAATTTTATTTTAAAATTTCTAGTAGTTTTTCCGTGTCTGCATAATTGAGTTTTGCCAAATATTCTTGTACAAGTAAGTTACACCTATTATAACTTAAACTATAAATCTTTAGGACTCTGTTAAACTGGTTATACAAGTAGGGTCCTAAGAATAAATAAAAACGATTAGTAAAAGCATGTTTAGTTAGTACAAACCAAATCTTTCCTTCTCCTATCTGAAGGTACTGGGTTAAAATAAAGTTCAGTGTGTTGTAATAAAACTACATTCAAAATAAATAATTGACGTACTGTTAGCACTTTACATGCCATATAAAGCTGGTGTGTTGGAAATCTAAATGGACGAAAAGTAGCAACCTTTAAAACTGCTCTTTGGGTGCGTTCTAGGTGCAGTAAAATTGATTTAGCGGCACCACCCCAGGACGTTATACAGTAGGTAATAATAGATTGACACAAAACTAAATAAACCTGCCTAATTAATTTAAAGTCGGCAATGGTACGTAAATTTTTAAAAATGTATATTAGTTTACGCACTCTGGTGCATAATAAATCGATGTGTTTGCGGAAATTCAGGTTTGTGTCAATTGTGACGCCTAGATATTTGATATGGTCGGTTTTGGCTAAAGTGGGACAAGTGCATGCAATGTCAGCATAATGTAAATTACAATTGTTATGCGCTTGAATGTTTGGATTAGTAAGCGTTGGATTAGTGTTTCTCATTGTAAATAATAGGTACTTGGTTTTTTCTGTATTTAATGTTAAGAGATTTTTATGGAGCCAATTAGACACAGTATTAAACCCATTCTGTGCTACTTCATAAACCTCATCCTTTGATTTAGCTGCGAACAGTAGAGCTGTGTCATCCGCATATGACATAATTACACCCTTTTGAAGTGTCAAATTGCACAGGTCATTTATATAAATTAAAAACAAAGTAGGACCCAAAATACTGCCTTGTGGGATTCCATAACAGCTATTCTCAAGATCAGAACTCATGTACTGACCTATTTTTACACACTGATGGCGGCCGCTAAGGTAATCAGTTAATAGTTGCAATTGTACTCCTCTTATTCCCAGCATTTCCAGCTTGTACAAAAGCAAAGTACAAGAAATTGTGTCAAAAGCCTTAGCAAGGTCTAAAAATATCCCTATGGTGTGCATGCCATTATCCAGGTTTGTGCCTACAAAATTAGTCAGATGGTGAACAGCTTGGCTTGTTGATCTTTTAGGCCTAAAACCAAATTGATGATCAGAGAGTAATTTATTACTTTCAAGATATTTTACTAATCTACTGTTTATAATTTTTTCCAAAATCTTTGAGAGGCCTGTTAAAACTGAAATTGGCCTGTAATTATTCACACAATTTTTGTCTCCAGCTTTAAACACGGGGGTGACTATAGCTTTTTTAAGCAATTTAGGAAATATTCCTTTTGTTAAACATAAATGAAAAATGTGAGTCAAGGGAGGGGCAATGACGTATTTAAATCTTTTGAGTATGCTGTTAGGTATGTTATCACATCCTACGGCACAAATTTCCTTTAATCCATCTATTATACTTACTACCTCATTAACATCAATATCTAATAAGACCATAGAGTTTCGTGTTGCATATGTCTTTCTGTATGTTAGTTTGGCTTTGAATGGAAAAATAACTATTAGATAATACAGATTTTTCAGCTAAGTTTTTTCCTACGTTTATGAAGAAGTTGTTAGCTTTATTTGCTGCTTCGGTAGGGCTTAGCTCAGAAGATAAAAGATCAAGTGCTGGTTCGGGATTTTTTGACCTAATAGTGTTAGTTTTTAAGAATTTCCATATAAGTTTAGTGTTTTTACCTGCTTTCTGTAGTTGACTTTGATCATATTGGTTTTTTAGCTTTTTCAACAGATTATTACAGAAATTCCTATATCTTTTGTAAGTAATTGATAGTAGTTCGTTATCCGGTGCATTTTTTAATTTTCGGTGAAGTTTATCTCTATGTCTGATACAGCGAACAAGTCCGGGCGTAATCCATGGTTTAATATTACTATATTTTCTAGGTATTACTTTAGTAAATGTATTTTTCCTTATCGTAGATTGCAACAAATCGACAAAGTATTGTAGAGAAACATTTGGATCATGCGAAATGTAAACGGGGTCAAAATTAATACCGCGAAAGTCAGTTTTAAGACTTGTCATATTGAGTTTAGTATAGCTACGCATGCAGTTATTTCTAGGTGAGGATATTTGTAATGTTAGTAAAACAGCTTGATGATCGGTAAGTGACGAATTAGTAACCAATGTTTTGGATGAACTTTTCGATTTTATGAGGATATGGTCTAGACAAGAGCCGCTCTGGTGGGTTGGATGATAATGAGCTGGTAATAGTCCATGAAATGAGCAAATATTTAGGTAATTATGTGAATGAGTATCGATTTTTTCGGCAGCAATGTTTATGTTGATATCACCTACCAGCACGATATTTTTAAATGAAGATAACTTTTCTAAGTTACTATTAAGCGAATCCAAAAAACCATCAATACTTTGGGATGGAGGCCTATAAATAGCCATAATTACTGTATCGGGAATAATTTTAATTACTAAGCAGTTGCAGCCTAGAAAATGGGGTTCTTCTACTAATGTTTTTAAATTATTTTTAATATAAACCACTATGCCGTCATTCTGGTTGAGTGTTCTATCGCTTTTGTAAAGATTAAAGCCATCGAGAGATGGTATATTGGCCGTTTGTTTGGATAACCAACATTCTGTTAGAACGATAATGTCGAAGCATATATTAAGATCTTGTAACAAAACTTGGAAACCATTAAAATTTCGGGTTATACTGCGTATATTTTGTGTAAGTAAAGTCAATGTTTTATCCCCAGTATAGACTATGTTTTTGCATTCCTCAACATTGCAGATTTTAGCTTCAGACACGGAAAACGCATCTAGATCACAGATTAGCTGATTGGCCATAAAATAAATTATATGTAGAAGTTAACCTACTATCTATGTGCTTAATTAACTAGTTAGTCGGCGGCGCTCCTAGGCGCCTTCATAATCAATAGAATTAATATAATTGTCTTCTGCATATTTACGTGCTGGGCAATTTAAATCTCCAGTTGGATGATCATTTTTCCTCTTGAAGCGTTTGCAGGTCGCACATTGAGGCGGAGAACCTTTATTACTGCATTCCTTAAATGAATGTCCTGTTTCGCCACAGAGGTTGCAAGTAGGGCTCGTTTCTCTACAAAATTTGGCTGCGTGTCCGAACTGCTGGCAGTTAAAACACCTAGTTACGATAGTGAAATCTCTCACTGGACACGATGTCCAATTTATGAAAATTCGGCCTTGATCCATCATAATTTTCCTGATATTAGCAGGAACTTGCAATATGTAGTTGCAAGTAGGACGATCTTTCTTTCCTGACTTATGGCTCAATTTTATATTTTCTAAAAAGGTCTCACGAGTAATGTTAGGCAATTTTTCTGTCAAGTTTTGGACGTAAATGCAATCAAATACCTCTTTTTCAGTCAGGGCTACGGGGACACCAATGACAGCAATCCTAGGGCGGCGTTTGGAAGGTTCTTCAACTGTAAGGCCTGAGGAAAGTAGTTTCTGTGAGCTTTTTAATTTATTAATGTCGTCTTTGTTATCCGTCCTAATGATGACGCCTCCGTTTCTAGTTTTACTTAGACCGCGAACATGGAGTTTTAATTCCTCAGGCGAGATAATTTTTTGTACCAAAGACTTGGTGTCGTCACTAGTTTTGGTTTTATCGCTGGGATATATAGCGACCGAACTGAGATTTGCTGGGCGAATAAATTTATCAGAGCCTTTCATCACTATGTTAGCATAAGAAGTATTTTCTGGTGCGGTTCGGCTCATCTTCGTTTCCACGACTTTTTTGAACTGGCAAAGGGATTCCGCAACATTCTGCTGCACTTGAAGGTGCTGGATGGTTGAGTGCGCCTGGATAGACTTCTGCTTCAGGGATTGGTACAGTACGGCCATCTGAGACGTCCCATGATTGACTTTCCGACAGAGATTGGTGACACGAAGTTTTTGGTCGGAATTCATTTTTCCCTCGGCCACAATCGTGCAAATTTCGTTCAAAACTGTGTCGATGGATCCAAGCCATCTCTGAATCTCCGACGTAGAGACGACTTCAGTCGGTAGTTCGTTCTCCGTGGTTGCTGGCGGCGCTGGTTCTCTTGTCTGACTTTGATCGGCAGGCGATGGCGTCGGTGGGGGACTTCGTCGTACCAATTGGCTACGGCCAAAGGGGCTATCTCCTGGGTTAGACATAGTACTAACGCCGAAAACGCTGATTGTCTATAAAACTATTTTGGTCATCTTTCACAACGAACAAATTGTTAGTCACACTCGTCACTTGCACAATAAACTGACTCCGCAATTATTGTAATAACATTATTCGTAATTACTTATCAATATCGTTATAATCAACACAAAAAACACGTCCGCTTAGTCTCGCGGCAAATGGCATTCCTCCAACTCATTACAATGTGACTTTTATCTCGGTACGGTAAGGTGTAAATTAGAATGATTGCCGGGAGTTTTATCAATGTTACGGCAGTAATTCTAATTTATCTATTCAGGGTGGATTTTTGAGGCGGGCAGTAAGGGTACTTTAACCGATGTAGCTACAGGAAAACGGTCTTAGGAGACTGTCCTTAAATTTTTTGAGTCATTTTCCAAATATGATTGCGAATGTCCCTACTTTGTGCGGTACAGTGTAAAATGAAATGAAATGAAATTGTTTATTCTGTAAATAGGATATCGGAATCTCTTTTACACGTCATATAAAAAATATTAAAAATAAGCTAGATGAGTTCGGCGTTTCCTATCTGACTACTCTGAGAAGAAAGGCCGAAACAAACTCAGAGGTCGCAGTCTCTTTTAAAGTCCAGACATAATCTTGGTCAGGCCATATGAGGACCATGTAGATTATTGTCTGAAAAGGTCTTTTGAGGAAAGAACCACACAGATTTGAGTGGACCTGTCCAGTCAGTGCAAATATTTGTCAGTAATCGTGGAGCTCAACTCAGAACTTAGGAGCTCAACTCGATGAGCAATACCAAAGAAAGGATATTTGGGTAGGCCGCAAAAACTACTCAAACTGCCAGACCATCACTAAAACTAGAAGAGAAATAAAAATAATATCCACATGGTCCTCACATTCACAATAGTTAAAATAATATAATACTTTACAAAGTAATCATGTCATTTTGAATATAATTTTCAACAATGTCAATGTGTTTATAAAACTGGTATATGTTGATTTTACATGATAATTAAAATGTCTAGTTTTATGGTTTTATCACAAGGCTTAGCAGAGCGAGCAGTTCAATCCCAAGCTTTTTTATCTTCTAAATAATCTAAAATTGTATAGTACCCTTTTTTACAAAGTTTGGTTTTAAATACAGATTTTAAATCGTTTAATGGGTAAGTTTCGAATGTCAGTGGGAAGTTTGTTGTAAAAGCGTATACATTGACCCATGAATGAGTTGCCTACTTTGTGGAGACGTGTGCGATATACAGCAAGGTTGTGTTTATTCCTGGTATTTAAACTATGAATATCGGACATTTTCTTAAAATTTGATATATTTTTGTGTACATACAATAGGTTTTCAAGAATATATTGTGAGGCTATAGTCAGAATATTTATTTCTTTGAAGTGTGTGTTTTCACTGAAGCGAAGGTGACGGAGAAGAGAGGGAACGTGCAGGAATTGACCAATCACAAGGGTTGAAATCCACATCGAATTTCCCTTCTCGTTTGTGTTTAGTCGATTCCTGCACGTCTCTGCTTTAGTACAAACGCACGTGTACAGTTTTAAACGTTAAGGCGAAAATACGGGGTAGCCAGCGAAATAATTAAAAATGTTCGTACTTTTATTGGCATGTGTTGTAAGGTCAGTATCGGGTTCATGTTAATTTAAATATAATTCGTGACCGTAAAAAATACGTATTTACAGAATTATAATCATTGGAATCAGCAATACAATTCCATATGTTAGGATTGGCCTCAAATAGTCATTTAATAAATGATTTGACTTTACAACTCTCTAAGTTAACAGGGTAGGTAACTTAGAGAGTTGTAAAGTTCAATTTTTTTTTTTTTTCAAATATTCACTTCTTTATTAAAATATTTGTATATCCAATAAAATACCATCAACTTTTTTTGCGTGGTAACCCTACTTTGTTTGTTGTGCTATGATGTACAGACGCCAGCACATCAAGCTACCCGAAACCGTCAAATTTTCCCAATCAACTTTGAACCTTACACTTCAGCAATAAAGTTGAAAATCTATTAAATAAATTTGACAGATTGTAGTAGCTTGATGTGCTGGCGTCTGTACAACAAAAACAAAGCGACATTACGCCTCTGCCGGTGGATAATCTAACTATTTTAGGTACGATATGGTCACTAATGTTTGGTCACATCATGAAGTAGTCGTGCGTTTAACTGGTCATATCGTCAAACGTTGAGTATTCAATGATCTGGCCAGACCACATCATGATGTAACCAGCGGTCGATGTTCTATTTCATGAAATGGTCGAACACTTCATGAAATGATCAATTCTAAGATCGGGCCACGACATCTACCCATTTATACAAGTAAACAAAATTGAAATGGCCGTAGTTATACAGGGTGTATAATGTTAAAATAACCTGTATAATGTTAAAATAACAGGTTTTTACTAAATGCATAATTCTGAAAGTATCTACGGTACTTATAACGTGCGAATATGTTAGCCTGCAGGTTTGCACGTTGTACTGCAGACGTAAAGGTGACGCTTTTTAGAGAATTCTGTACCACCTTCTACACATGCGGCTTGTGGGAGAAGTATTCGCGAGCATCGTATGGAGCCCTTCGTGTCCAATTTAGTAACGCGTTCAGAAAACTGATGGGGCTGCCATGGCGTTGCAGTGCGTCAGGGATGTCTGCGGCGGCGCGTGTATATTGTTTTATACTATTTTTCCATTACACGACACCACACAACACACACACACACTCACACACCCAAACGCACATAACATATATAATTACATTCATCACCAACCACCAAATCACACTAACATACACATCTGCACTTACCAACGTCTTATTATTTTATTTTGTTTTTTTTCTTTCTTTTCACTAGTAAATAATCTTATCTTTGACAATTCTATAACTCTAAATCAACTTGTATGCTCATAATAATCGCTCAACCTTATTTTATCTACGCGAAGACACTGCCGCCCAAGATACAGGATTTTCCTAGTTTGGGGGCAGGGTACATTTCTTCTTGGACTTTCGACCTCACTTTTGTAAATTATACTTAAGTTTGCTTACCTTTCTGTATCTCTTGTCTCTATCTATTGTCAAAGTTTATGTTTTTTGTGAATAAAGAATTTATTTTATTTTTATTTTTTACTATAATGCGCGCTGCATCATGGTGGCACGAGTCATGGCCAGCCCCAACAGGGTTTTGAAAATGATAGCTGACAGAGTGGACTGTCCATATATAATTCACTGCTGTCAGTTACATGTGTCACCGTATTGTGTTGTTTACTAACACGTAGTTTTAAGGATATTGTTACTAACCCTCTATGAGTCTTGGCTCGAAATTAAGTTTTTAATTAAATAATAATATAACAGAAAATCAATTTTTAAAATGTTTGTCTGACTGTCTATTTGTTTGTGAGGGTTAATCTCCGAAAGAGCTGAACCGATTTTGACGGGACTTTCACTGGCAGATAGCTGATGTTAGAAGGAGTTATTTTAGCGGGCAAAGCCGCGGCCAGCAGCTAGTGATGTTATACGTTAGAAACAAAATGTTAGGTGGACAAAGAACATACTATTTCCTAGGTCGTATAATTTTGTCGTATTGCTTGATGGTAAAAGCGATGTGTTCTGCCTTGTACGGATCGTCGCCCACGAAGATACCCATCTGCAAAAGCAAGTATTTTTTGGCGTAATTGAACTCGACTACTAAATACAGTTATTATTATACTCCATAGAACAGGTTTAGGTGGTTAAATAAAAGTAAACAAATCGTAAAAAGGGTTTTTATAGATGACACTCTCTTGTTTAAAAATACGATAAACCAAATTAATTTATTTTAGATTTTCACAATAGTTTCCTCTTTTATTAAGGTATGTTAAACTTTATCATTTATTCTTAAACTACTGTGCGTAGATGTAACTGCTTGAGCACACTTTTTTAGTTAGATATTGAATAATAATATAATATTTTGTAATCTATTGTAAAGAGCTCAAACTCTAAACGTCAACGAATTATAAAGTTGCTAAATTGAAGAGTACAGCTGTGACGTACAATGACAACTAAAGTGACAGGTATTACGTTTAGTCGGTTACTTGACAGCTGTCTCGTCACGTGGTTTTTTTTTTTTGTTTATCTTTATTTAACTATCTAAACCTATGGATTATAGAGTTCGTTTGAGACCGTAAGACGTATAGTCAGGGAAATGTTTTGTTTGCCGCCTTGTCACAGATAGCTGTTTCATTCGACGAATAAGCGGCTTTCGCAGCTCAAATGACAGGTACTACTACAGATACAGTTTAGCGAGCGAAAATTTAAAAATCGCCATACTCGTGTAAAATCTGTTTTTAAATCTCAGAAACTAAATTGACAACTGCAAATCGTCGCTTATCGAACAACACCGCTCAAGTCATTTTGACTGACTTTACAGGGGGGTAAAAAAACCGCTTAAATGATTAATTTCAAGAGTTTATGAGTTACTTTTTGTAAAAGATGAACTGTTTATAGATAATAAGTAATATTGAATGTTAATGTTTATGTTTTTTACCTTTTTATTTTGACTTATTGGCCGCTTATTGGTTGAATAGTCGTAATTTGACAATGTGGTTTCGCGCGGGAAAAGTAGCTTTATCCAATCACATTCAAAAGTAAAAACCGCCAATTTTTGACTTGAGCGGTGTTGTTCGATAAGCGACGAAATGTCAAACTTCAAAATAATGTGGCCAGCTTCTTATCGCAGTGTTGTTCCGATGATTTCGGTTTTTTTTTATCGTATCGTTTTATGTTTTTGTCAAATGTCTAACATTAGAATTTGTATTATTCTTGTTACTAACGCGTGACATAAAATTATCCAAATATTATTCGTAGTGTCCAAACAATAATTATACGTATTTTTCGGTATTTTATGTAATGATAATAACCATACAAAATATATTATTTCGGGCATCATAATTGTACCAACATGATAAAAAAAGATGCAAAATATCCGTCGTCAAAAAATCACACGCCGCTCGACGCCCGCCGTGAACGGACATGCCGTTCCTACTTGCTCGCTACACCGCTGACTCACCGCAATCGCCTACCTGATCGATACGTCTATCGTAACGATGTCTGTAGTCTTCGACTACAACTAGTGTTATCAATTTGCTGCCTTTGTCAAGGCTGAGTTGATAGTGTATTTCTTTAACGTATTAATTGCCATTGCATTGTAATACATTTGTCGAGGTCTTCCCTTCCGATGTCTTCAATATTATTACTCCAATGCTCGCTCCACCCAGCAGGGCATTAAAGTCGCAGTTCCCACTGTCTTCGGACTAGGGATCTCTCACGTCTCCTCAGTGCTCAGAACTACTCGTTCCATACCTTTTCCCTCCTGGAGGAAACTATAACCCGCGTTGTCATCAAGCGTATTTCAAAGGAGATCCCTACTGAGGATGTAATAAACTTGTAGCCTAAGGTATTCACGTTTCGGCCATCCATCTCGTGTGTAACTATGTTACTCTAGAATTATCAGACTAGAACGTTTGCTTTCACAACGCTTTCAGCAGATTCTGGCGATACGACTTGGCGTGGATTTTGTTCCACCAGCTCTGCTCCCACGTGTGTTAGACTATCTCAACTCAGCAAAAGGAAATTTGATAATAGTAGCACCCAAGTGAAAACATCATTTGTGGACACAATGACTGGGCGTCTCCCAGCTAGCTCAAGTACTCAATCTACAGCTGGATGCCTGGCTGATTTCGGCTGGAACTCCCTAACACAAAATTGGTCAGGTGAGGAAAAACAGCTTTTGTCAACATATTGGAGAGCTTCTATGCTCAAAAATTATAATATTTTATGGAGCAAATGGGTACTGTGGTGTAATCTTAATAATCTAAACTGTCTTTGTCCAGCACACGCCAATCTACTTTTGGAACTATTAAAATCTTATTTAAGTGACAGCAATCAATATACAGAAATAACTATAATCAATTTAAATAAGAAACGGAAAATAAATATGGGATACCACAGGGCAGTGTATTTGGGCCACCATTATTTCTTATACAATATTAATGACCTACTACGACAAATAAAGCATCCAATGATCCTCTTCGCTGATGACAGTACAGCAATAATTAAATGTTCCAATAATCTGACGTATGAAGAAATGTAAATAACATCCTTACAAAATAATTGATTGGCTTGACAGAAATAACTTGGTTATTAATATACAAAAACCAAGTTATTGCATTTCTACCCAACCATTTAAATGTTTCGTATAACGGACAAAGTGTAGAAGAGGTAAAAGTAGCAAGATTTTTTGGCACTTACGATATAATATGTGCGCGGCTAAGTAAATCTGCTTATGATCTTTTCATCTTGGTAAAGAAAGTTAACTTACAAACAGTACTAATAGCATACCATGGCATGGTTTCCTCAGTATTGAGATTTGGCATAATATTTTGGGGCAACTGTGCTGAAAGAGAAACTATATTTAAAACTCAAAAAAGATGTATACGATGTATGGTAGGCCTAAAAACTACTGATAGCTGTGAGCCTGTCTTCAAATCATTAAAAGTCTTGACTTTCCCATGCCTAAATATATTTGAAGTAGCAATGTTTGTCAAATGTAACTTGAATTTATTTCCTGCGATAGTAGATACTAGAAAACGAACCACTCAACTTAGATCCCAATACAAAACCATGTTGTGTACAAGTAAATACAAAACAGCACTAGCAAGGAGAAGTATTTTAGGCATGGATCCGGTTATATACAATAAAATTCCTGATAGCATTAAGAATGAAAATTTGCACAACTTTAAAAGAAAATTAAAGAATTTTTTAATAGAAAAATGCTATTATTTAATCACCGAATATTTGAATGAGCTGTTATAAAATTTCTGACATTTCATAAGTATTATTGATCTACCCTAATGAAGTAGTGACATTTAATTTTAACTTATGACATCATTCGACTTCTTTAGCATTCTTTTTTTTTTCTTTAGCTAGTCTTTAAATACTTCCTATTGTAATCTGTGGAAAACGTAGTGGGTAGCATAATTGTTCAAAATGTTATATTTAAGATATTATGACTGTTTTTTATTGTGCTACTGTTTGTTTTTCCTTAAATAAATAAATAAAATAAATATTTTACAATAACTGTGGACATTTTTTTTTTCACACACTTATACTCCGTTTGAAATAAGATTAGACATTTAAACAAACCTTTTTTACAGTCCGTTTAACCGATTTTGACTTCTATTGCGATGGACCTTCTCGGACGTGATAGTGTGACCCATTTGCAACAATTAAGCACCCCATAAAGCCTAGGCGAAAATTCATGGAAATCGAGAAAAACCAATCTTAATGTTATTTTGAAAAATTTCCAGAATTCGTCACTAAATATCACTTTTCTCTAAACTCTCAAATTGAATGGCCTTTATTGCTTTTCCATGGGATACCTAATACTTTAATGAACCTTTCGATGTAACCAAATTTTCTAAAACATCAAACAGGTAAAAAAGCTATAGGAAGCAGTTTACTAACAATTTTCAAAAATCATTTGAGTACATGAACTTTGACACCAGTTATCTTGAAATTTTACTATGGCATTAAGCGTACAAATTACGAAGAAGACATCTTCATTTAATCGGCTACCTAACAAGGTACTGTGAGCACCACGCTTGGCTGCGGTTCCCGGGACAGTGTGTAAATCAAAGAGCTTTTGCAAAAGAAACTTATATTGAATTCTTCAGTGTAACATTATAAAGACGCGCGCGCCGCTACAGGCTAGATTCTCATTTTTTCATCAACAAGTGAAAACCATCTCAAAATCCTAATTTAAAGAAAGAAAGAAAAGAAGAAAGAAAATACATTTATTTAGCACAGACAAAAAGGCACACAACACAACATAATTATAACACAAGTAAAAGATAGAAATAAAAAAGGAAACAAAAAACAGTGTGTAAAATAATAAATTAACATGAAAGTTAGTGTGCCTCGCGGCTGCGCCAAATAGGCCCAGTTCAGCAAAAATGCCAGACAACTAGTGCCTGACGCTGGTTTTCAACTGGACCTGAAATGTGAGGTGACGGATGTAAATCAGTTTGTACTACAATGTGTGTGTGTATACATATATATAATAAATTAGTGTAATAATAATAACGAATATTCCAATACATTGTGTGAATAAAATAAAATTGTAAAACAACAAAACAAAAAGAAACTGACAAATAAATGAGACGGACGCATGTTATATCTTTTGAAACAAACAAAAACCTGTTTTGAACGTTACCAGGCTTCCACGTTCCAACAAATGTAATCTATTAAGCACTTGGGTACATATACATACAAATATCATATTATTGACACATTTAGTGTGACCATATCCAACTTCCGCTGCGCATCTATGAATTTAAATAATATTTACCTCTATCATGAGTTGCCATCGAAAACTTACTCGCTAGCGCTAGCGTATTAACACGTTCAGTGCTGGAGTCCTCCCGGAGGGTTCACCTAGTCGCATAAGGGACGCCGATAGCCCTCGCGGAGGGCTCATTTTAAATGTAGGTGTTTCTTAGCGAATACAGCATTATAAACCGTGAAAATAAAATCTGATGTTTATTTTAACAAGATTTATTAGTATAAACGTTGGTTTAAAAAAAAGCATTTTTATTTTCAAAAAATATTTTGTTCGCTGTTACAATTAATTAAATAAATTCACAAAAAAATAAAAAGTTGGAAACTACGTATAGCGATAAGACTCCCTGAAAACACTATTTTACTTTGTTTACAGTGTTTTGTAATACTGTTTTAAACCTAATGCCGTTGGCCGTCCGCGATGGTTAACTTTAGCGCAAACGTAATGCCGGTGACCCTCCTGGAGGGTTCACTTCCATTATGTATCGCTGCATGGCGGTATGGCTCTATGAAAAGTAGGTGCAGTCGGAAGGGTTAACGTGGACCAAATAGATTTCGACAATGCCCGCACCATGAGTTTTACGGAGTCTTACGCAGGCGCTAAGGTAAGCTCGATAGACCGTGTCATCTAACTGACTTCACTCTTATGTTTTGTTTCTTTCTTTCTCAGTAATAAGAAGAGAGAACGGCTCATATGATCAAAACGTAGTAGTGTCGCCATGGTAACTATAAATGTTATGACAGTCAATATCATGAAATAATCCAACTAAATAGAAAGGTTGGCGGTTAGGGGACTACTTATGGTATTCAAGGGTTGTTGAATTTTTATTCCATAATAATTATGTACGTCTATTCAATTTAGAATTTTGTTGTTAATGTGTGATTCGCGGCGTTTTTTATTTAAATTTAAAATGAACTATGTTTACAAAACAGTGGCGACGAGTGGTTTTGGAGTGGTGACCGCGTACCGGAAGACGTAGCGTTGGAAGGCCTCCCACGAGGTGAACCGATGACTTTGTGAAGGCCGCAGGAATGCGCTGGATGTGGAGAGCACAGAATCGGTCGAAGTGGCGGTGCTTGGGGGAGGCCTATGTCCAGCAGTGGACGTCTTTCGGCTGAAATGATGATTATGTCCGTGAAATGTCCGTGGAGTTTCTTGCCCGTTCTTCTCCATAGGTACCTACTACGCTTTGGAATGGGCAACTAGCATCATATTTCTGACTGACTGATTCAAAAGTGCCTGTAAATGGTTTAATTGAAATAAATGCTTTGAGTTTCAGTTTGAGTTTTAATGTTTATAAAAACAGAATATTTTGTAAAGGAACTTATTTGGTTTATTTCTTGAAATTTACGTTGTTCACGTCGTTGATCTTCAAATTCAGCGGCCACTAACATATTCCATGCTAAATAAGCTCTTCCAGACAGTAATTTTGACTTTAATAGAGTCAAAAACCGGCCAAGTGCGTGTCGGACCACGCACAATGAAGGGTTCCGTTGTTGGGATGAATTTATCCCAAAAACAAACTTAACTTTGTAGTTGAAAAATATGTTCTCCCATACGGAATGTATGGGAAAACATGTTTTTGCAACTGCAAAGTTAAGTTGGTTGATTATTACTCGTTAACCTGTAGAGCCTACTTAGCTGTGATAGTTTTCCTTTTAATTTCGTTATATAAACTACTGTTGTGATGTTTTTCACATACCCAAAACCAACCATTTAGCCGGCAGGGAGGGGGATACTTGACTCTAACAAAAATTAGCACTTTAAAGCTTAATATTTCGCAAACGAATCCCTGAATCCAAAAATGGTTTTCACAAACTCGCAATATTTTTGAAGGACCTTTCCAATGATACCCCTCACTATGGGGTAAAAAAATAAAAAAATAAACATCACCACTTTACGTGTATGAGAGATACCCTAAAAAAAAATGTTTTTCATAATTTTGTTTTACCACTTTGTCGGCGTAATTAATATGTATACCTATGCCAAATTACAGCTTTCTAGTACTAAGGGTCTCGGAGCTAGACCGCGGACAGACAGACAGACAGACAGACGGACATGACGAAACTATAAGGGTTCCTTGTTTACTACGGAACCCTAAAAACGGATATAATTTTAATGTAAACATGTGTTTCACACCTCAAAATGCTAGTGAGTGACGTAACTACTATCGCAAGCGTATTTTTCGATAGCATCTGTCGAATTAGTGACCCATGGTGCCGTTTTGTATAGTGACAGTTGAAAAACGTTGTGACTATCGAATAGTTTACGCTAGGTTTCTTACCTATCGAAACCTATAGTGCTACCTGGTACAAATTTTAATTCTTTCTGTGACCGCTAGGGGCGCTGTACAATATCTTTTCAAATAAATAATTTACGGAGACGCTAGCGAGTTTTGGCTATCGAAATCTATTTGATTCACGTTAATACGCTAGCGTTTTAACGCTAGCGAGTAAGTTTTCGATGACAACTCATGGTAGAGGTACTTGTCAGATTGTTCTGATGACGTACAGCGTTCTTGCCAACTTGTACAGCATGAGCTTGCATCTCATTATAAAATCTCACATGAGCTACGCCCCACTTGAATAAATGGACCAGGCAGAGACTTTTATTCAAAGCATCCGAACAATCGACCCCTTCCTGCCTATACCTAAAAGAAACATTGCCTAACGATGGCAATTAAAATACATAGTGAGATCTTTCTCTTGCAAGCGAAGGCTTAAGTCAGGACGAACGAATTGCAAAATTCTGATACCAGGCTAGGTATCAGCCAAGTTAAATGACAATATGTGCTAACATGCACCCAGAAAATTAACATCGTCATGCTTAAACCTTACCGCACTAAAACCATCGAAAAAGATGCGGCAAGCCTCAAAAAAAAAAAAACAAACTGATGTGACAGTTGCAGTATCTTGTCAAATTGTTTGGATGACGTACAGCGTTCTTGCCAGCCTGTACAGCATGAGGTTGCATCTCATGATAAAACCTCACAGTACAAATATTAAAAAAATATTTAGAGGTGCCGATGAAACAGTCGGTAGTGCTGGCAAAGGTCGAATTAGCAAATTGATGAAACATTAAAAAATTGTGAGATAATCGAAGTAATAAATTGGTTTATGCCATCCCACTACTTCCTAACCTCCCAGATAGCGGTGAGTCAGCGGGATGTAGCGAGCAGGTAGAGACGGCATGGCATGTCCGTTCACGGCGGGCGTCGGGCGGCGTGTGATTTTTTGGCGACGGCCATATTTTGCATCTTTTTTTATCATGTTGGTACAGTTATGATGCCCGAAATAATATATTTTGTATCGTTATGTCACTAAATAAAACCTCCTCGTTTTAGGAGTCGGTTAAAAACTGCCAAAACCAGGTAACACTGGAAATATCAATTTAGTCTCAGAGATTAAAAAACAGACTTTAGGATATGTTTTAATCAGTCCTTTTTTTTGTAGGCAATGAATTTTTCTCTTTATTTTTTAACGATGTTACCAACCCAATAAAGAAGAAACTCACGTTCAAGATCTCAGTGGGATAACTGTTGACGACTTCCATGACGTCATATCGCTTGTCTATGGGGAATATGACGAGTACGTGAGGCGGCAGGAACTCAGTCTCAACGGCTTCTACTATCGTGTTCACTTGCTGCAAATAAAGTTTGAAAGTTACAGAACAGAAGGACCCTTTTTATTAATAACTAGCTTTTGCCCGCGGCTTCGCCCGCGTGCATGTCGGAAAATATCCCACGGGAACGTACTACCGAGACTTTAAAAAAAAACCATACCAACACAACCAAAACATAAACACAACCATTTCATGAAGTGGTCGATCATTTCATGAAATGATCAATTCTAAGATCTGGCCACGACATATCTATCTATATATCTAAAAGACAAAACTTTCTGAATTCTTTTTTATCCTTTTTTTTTAGCGGTAAATAGGAAACCCACCCTGCCGCCTTTTTTTTGGGTGGGAAATTATCAAATAACTTCTCCCGCTCTGGGTGGAGCAAGAGAGCGTGTCAGACTCTTACCTAAACCCACCCGTGTTCCTTCAGCTGCCATGTTGCCGGAGGCCACGATTTCCCTTTCGGCCTTATTCGCAACCCCGGCAGGCATCGGCCCTAGCGGACCCTGTCAATTCTGCTGACATCTCATAGAGGCGCGCGTGGATCATAACGTGCCGTCGACCCGGGCCTGGTCCGACGGCGAGCTACCCAATGAAAAAACTGTACGTATCCATTTTTAATGTGTTAGCTAATTCCATAACAATTCCAACGACATAAGTGTAAGTAATTACAATATAAATCAAGATATTTCAATGTGATTTTAAGATTTTATTAGTAACAATAATTTGGTTGATAAAAGATGATGTGTTTTAATGTTATGATTAAACACGTAGAAATTAACTTCAGTTTAAATACAAAACATTAATGATTAATATAATAAATAGTTACCATTTTATATAAGTTTAACGTCCATCTATTGCGCGCGCTTTGCCGCATTTTTGTAACGTGGACACGTGGTGTCGTGATCTCTCGCGTCCGGCCCTAGTTCAGGCCATGGTACGGAGCGAGAGGAAATGGCAGGCCGTCACCTCCTTCTGCGAAGCGGTAATGCTCGCGAAGGAGGAGCCGGAACGCGTGAGGGAGAGGCAAATTTCGCGCCCTCACGCCCCTAACCGCCGCAGGAGGAGACGCCCGGGGCGGGAATCGCAAGCCGATTTCCGGCCACCGTAGGCGCGGGCTTGCGGACGGTGAGCAATGGGTAGCTCGCCGTCCGATAAGGACCAAGCCCGGGTCAACGGCGCGTTGTGTTCCACGCGCGCCTCAAAGAGATATCAGCAGAATTGACGGGGTCCGCTAGGGCCAATGCCTGCCGGGGGTTCGAAGAAAACCGATAGGGACATCGTGGCCCCCGGCAACAGGGCAACCGAAGGAACACGGGTGGGTTTTAGTCAGTAAGAGTCTGACACGCCCTCCCACTCCACCCAGATCGGGAGAAGTTATTTGATAATTACCAACCAAAAAAAAAAAAAGTGTTCCGTAGTTGGGATGAATTTATTCCAAGAACAAAATTAACACTGTAGTTAAAAACATATTCTCTCATACATTCCAACTGCAAATTTAAGTTTGTACGCACAATATTGAGCGATTTACCATGTTATTTTAAGACCATAGACTTCTTTTATAGGTTTTCCTGTAATCTATAAGTATCTAATTATTTTCCTAAACATTTAGTTTGTCCCTCAAAAGTGAATCCCTTATTCAACATTCATTAATTACGTTACACGTCTGTGTTTGGTTCACAGAAATTCAAATGTTTACAAAATTTCAACTTAATCGGTCCAGTAGATTCGAAAAAAAAATGGCAGTAGCACTCCGGGAGTGCCGACAGAAGTGAAAACTTGAACAAGATCGCCTTGGTGGAAGAAAAATACTTATATAGAACATTGGTCCGTAACCTTATCTAAATAAAGAGCACAATCGCGAATACAAAAAAAAAAAACTTCCGAAACCTTTAAAGTAAAAATACTTGCATAGAACATTGATCCGTAATGTAATATAAATAAAGAATATAATCGCGTTTACAAAAATAAGGTGTCGTCATGGTGTCGCAAAATCAATGGTTTAGTCCCATCTCAAAAATACCCAACGCGCCTAAAGAAGTTTTCACTTCAAAAATTGGCTGTGACAGACGGACAGACAGACAGACGATTGATCCTATAAGGGTTCAATTTTTTCATTCGGACGTACTAAACCCTAAAAAGGTGAAATAGGGCATGAAAGTTTGTATGGAAGTTCATGAATTTTTGCTAGTTATGAAATCCCATCGGGTGCTGGGCTTGTATTATGATAAAAATGTACCTTGGGGAAGAAGTAAGCGAGTCCACAAGCCCTGGACAGCTCATTGGCTGGTGTGTAAAACCCGGGCACGAACAGGCCTCCAGCAGGGATGAAGTCTTCGCCCTCCACCTCGATGTCAGAATGGAAAACCTCCACTTCTTCAACCGGTTCCGCCACAACTTCTTCTGTTGGAACCTCTTCTCCAACCACGCCCTGCTTGAAATTATTTGTTGGTTTAAATAAAAATCTGCTGTTCCATACAAAAGTGCCATATCTATAAGATGATATTGTTGTCTGGCATTTTTGCTGAACTGGGCCTTTTTGGCGCAGAGTGAGGCACACTCCCCTGCTAATTTCTTACATCGCTCTTTACATTTATTGTTTGATTTTTATTTTTTATCTGCTGTTAATTATGTTGTGTGCTTTTTTTGGTCTGTGCTAAATAAATGTATTTTCTTTCTTTCTTTCTTTTTTTCTATGAAAATGGATAGAACAGCTCTGATCCCTCTGCACCGCGTATATACATATATATAGTCTAGTACTTCGCTCGCGACTTCATCCGCGCGGATTTCTTATTATCCAAAACAAAAATAAACACCCCTCCACCCCCTTTAAAAGGCAATTTATAAATAAAAGGTGTTTAAGTACAAACTTTATTATTTATTCGGGTAATGTTTTCAAGTTCATTGATCAAACGAAAACATTTTTTTCATATAAACTGTATCCCTCCATTTAATCCCAACCCATGGGCCTATGGGCGGCTTTAAAACTGACACCAGGTTTGTCATTAACCACATGAAAAGAAGAAGACCCCAACGGATTTAGATTTTTGAAAAAATTTCAAATATATGTTCCATTGTTAAATTTTTGGATTATACAGGGTGGCAGGGAAAACTGAAACCATGGATTCAGTACATGATTCTGAAACCCCTGCGTTGAAATTTTTCGTCGGTTATTAAAAAAAAAACAGCTGTTCCATACATTTTGACCGCGTATGTATTGCACTTTTCTATGAAACAGCAGATTTAAAAAAAAACTACCGACGAAAAATTTCAACGCAGGGGTTTCATGAGAGGAAATGGCAGGCCGTCACCTCCTTCTGCGAAGTGGTAATGCTCGCGAAGGAGGAGGCGGAACGCGTGAGGTAGAGGCAAATTTCGCGCCCTCACGCCCCTAACCGCCGCAGGAGGAGACGCCCGAGGCGGAAATCGTTAGCCGATGTCCGGCCACCGTAGGCGCGGGCTTGCGGATGGTGAGCAATGAGTAGCTTGCTGTCCGATAAGGACCAAGCCCGGGTCGACGGAAAAAAAAAAATCAGCTGTTTCATACATTTTGGTCAAGTAGATATTGAACTTTTGTATAAACAGCAGATTTTTTTTTCGTGATTTCAGAGTTGCTCCCATAGTGAAAGTTGTTTATATTCATGGGTAGAACAGCCTGTAAAAATTTCGAGACGGTAAAAAAAAACCGCCCGGTATACAAGTATAGACGCTATTATATTATAATTTGTACAGTAAAGCGTAGACCTTAAATGGGTGGCTGGGACAGACTGCAGAAGGCGGAGGACAGGGTGTTGTGGCGCAGCCTGGGAGAGGTTGTCCAGCAGTGGACTGTTATGCAAGGGCGGATCCAGAGGGGGGTCATGGGGGTCATGACCCCCCCCTGGCTGCGACCACTGGTATTTTTTCTAATCTCATTGATAAATCAAATAAATACATTGTATGATGTTGCCACGTAGGATGTTTGCCATTGGTGCCGATTCCCTTGTTCACAAACTAAACTAAATTTAAGTTCAGTGCATCTTTTTCTTTCTATTTCATTAAGAAAAGGACAGAAGATAAATTTTGGTTTAGTCCTGTCAAATTAATCAGCGCCTGTCACTCTCCATACAAGTTTAGACGTGATTAAAAACATGCCGACTAAAATTACGTCAATTGACGTCAAGCGCTGATTAATTTGACAGGACTAAACTAAAATTTATCTTCTGTCCTTTTCTTAATGAATTAGAAAGAAAAAGATGCACTGAACTTAAATTTAGTTTAGTTTGTGAACAAAGGAATCGGCACCATTGCCACACATGCGAACGAGATGCAAAATAAGACTATGTGCTGTTATTATAATTATGATAATTGACCGTGGATTTTTCTGCCGGCTCTTTTCCATAGAAAACGACCAAGTGAAACGATTCTTAGCTTCTGACGTTTCATAAGTGTCCATGTAGGTTTATCAGAAGCTAGCAACTAGACGTAGAAATTAAATACCTCAGAATAGTGTCAAGACAAACCGACCCGGCCCCGGTCCTGGCGGCCCCCTAAATCTTAAGAAATACTTTTTAATGATATCCCAAACACGGTCAACATAAATATTCAGTAAGAAGCAGTTTAGAGTTGGAGGCTGAGGATGAAAATTTTCGAGCTCGCTCCGCTCGCTACATTACACTCTCAAACTTTACATTCTCAAACTTTCTGCATAAGTCAACAAAGGAACTCGAAAAAAAAAACCTTATCTCCTACACAAGGCGGTGTGCTAAAATTTTCGAGCTCGCTTCGCTCGCTCTTGAATTCTATATTTTTCTAACTCTCAAACTTTTCTGCATAAGTCGACAAAGCAACTCCTATTTCCGTAAGGATGTTAAATAGAAACCTTACCGAGAATTCCGAGACGAGGTGCAAAAAAATTCGAGCTCGCCTTACTCGCGCTCTCCTACATTTTTGCTTTTCGTATCCTATTGATGAAGAGACGAAAATGCACCTCCTTGAAAAAAAATCTCCTGCCTGTTGCGAGGTCCATGGTGTAGTTAGATTATAATTAGACACGTTATACTTGTTTTTTTTTTGCTGATTGGAACCTGTTCTGACTGACCCCGACTATGTGACCCCCCCTATATCCAGACCATTGGGCATGTTCAACACCGTCTATCAGGCGGAGTGTGTGGGCATCATACAAGCGGTCCACGCCCTGGAAGCCAGGAGGGTTACGGACACTCACATACGTATACTCTCCGACAGTGCCTCAGTTCTCCAATCCTTACGCAAAAAATATATTACCTCGAAGCTAATACTAGAATGTCACAACGCACTAGAACATACAACGGTATCTAGCCGCAACACGGTGACACTACAATGGATAAAAGGGCACAGCGGATCGCTAGGTAACGACGCAGCTGACGAACTTGCTAGACGAGGATCCGGCATGGCAGTATGTGGACCCGAGCCTATCGTACCCATCCCCTTCAATCAAATACGCAGATGGCTACAGGAGTTCACTCACACACAAGCGGGGAACTGGTGGACCTCGACACCGGGCTGCAGGCAGTCTAAGGAAGCTTTGCCATCCTTGGATAGCAGGCTAACCAGGCGCTTATTACGCCTAGATAGGAACGGCCTGCGCCTGGTGACGGGGACCATCACGGGACATTGCTCGCTAAATAGAGACTTCCACACAATAGGCATAACGGACAGTCCTCTGTGCAGGGCGTGCATGGAGGCTGAAGAAACCGTAGCGCATGTGCTCTTTGAATGCACAGGCGTCACCCAGATTAGAACAGAAACCCTCGGGTCACCCAGATCCTACACAGATGTTCTGAACAGACTAGGAGATTTAATTAGCTTCTGGAGGGAGGTGGGCTGGTTGGAATAACCACCAAACGGCCGCCATGGCCCACGCACAATGGTCCACTTTACGGACTAAGTGCGGAAACCAAACCCTATAACATAGAACATAGTGACCCCCCCCTGACTCGAAGGCTGGATCCGCCCTTGCTGCTATGCCAATCAACTCAGCTCGAATTGATTGGCAGTAGAGGATCGTCTTTGTCATTCGTGCCTGTGTGTCTTCGACGAGGCCAAATAGTAGGGGTATGTGTTTGACATGTATGTCCCAATGCTACCTCGTAACTACTAAACGCCTCAACCGATTTTGATGAATGATATTATGTCGTTAGTTTCGTCTTTATTGCGCTAGTGTCACTGTATACTGTTTTAAAAAAATTAGCTCGAGTCTGGGTACCTACTAATAATGAAGGTAAGTTTGTTTTTAAACATTTCCTTTCTAAAATGTCACGTAAATAGTGTAAATTAATCAATGAGGTTATTAACTTCATTGATATTAGTCATGAGATTTCTTTAGAAATAAGCACTTTTGTACGTATTTTTTTTATACTTTTCTTATTGTCTGTTTATATGTGTGTACATAAACTTTAAATAAATAAACAACTATCACTTTGGTATTTAAACAATACAAAATACCGCGCCTCTCTCGGCGCACTTAGATTACGCACCTCTCCTGGCGTGGGCGCATCTCCTTCTGTCACGTCTCCTTCTATCACCTCTCCATCTTCGCCTATTATCTGTTCCGGTACCGGTGCCGCGACTGGTGCTGGATCTGCTGGTAACTAGAACATTTTAAATTTTACTTAACGCATTCAACGAGACGCAATAGAACTTTTATTTTTATAACGCCTATGAGCGTTATGGGCGTTTAGTGTCCCTGAAAGTGTTAACTTTACTTTTTTACACTAAAAATGAAAACGATGGATGGACTATGTGTAAGATGATGCATAGCTAGAAAGACTACTGAGGTGACGATTAATAGAGACGTATGGAAGAAAAATAAAACTTTTTTTTACAAAAAAATACAACCGTCTTCCAAACTACAAAGTGAAAAAAACTTTTTACAAAAAAAAAAACAACCGACTTAATTTTTTTTAAAGTCGGTTGTTTTTTTTGTAAAAAGTTTTTATTTTTCACTTTTTAGTTGTGATACATACCCCACACAAATTCGAATACCACTACCTGCTATGTAAATAACAGTGACAGGAAGTTATAATATCATCCACATACTAAGTGGGAAAAAATACGTATTATTGAAGCTAACTCAAAAACTACTCAAGCAAAGTTATTAAAATTTATATGGGACTACCTCTGAAGTATGATCTACCAAACAAAAAAAGAACCATCAAAATCAATTGATAATTGACGGAGTAATCGCGTAATAAACATACAAAAAAAAACATACAGTCGAATTGAGAACCTCCTCCTTTTGGAAGTCGGTTAAAAATAACTTTAATGTCGGAAGTCGGTTGTAATTTTTATAAAAACTTTTTTTTTTCACTTTTTGGTGGGTTGGTTTGTAATTTATCTAAGTTACAAATAGCCTAATGACAACTGCTCATCAAAAATACCCAAATCGCTATAGATGTGCTTATAATATTTGAAGATTCCCCTCGATTTCTCCAAGATCCCATCATCAGATCGTGACCAAATGACAATGGGACCCACTTGAAAGTACATATATCCTTTCAAACAAAAAAAGAATTTGTCAAATCGGTCCAGCCGCCTTCGAGTAATAGGGGAACATAAATAAAAAAAAAATTTAAAAAAAACCGACGAACTGAGAACCTACTCCTTTTTTTGGAGTCAGTTAAAAAGAACATGTTGCGCCGTCACCAAATAAATAAGGATAAGGGCGAGAATGATGATGTGACTTTTAATCATTCCAAGGCAAGACGGGCACTAGAAAAGTCAAAAGTACTGCGATGTTTAGACTGCCTTAAAGAATTAAGAGTAGGTACACACGGCTACATAAAGCTATACATTTCCAGTATAAGCTAACTTCTCATTGTAGTGGTATGTAAACCACACATGCACACAACCTACGAACTCAACTACTTAAGACGTAGATATATGACAGTGACCTTGAATGGTTAGCTTGCGTGTACTGTACTGAGCTTAAGCAACGCGTCGTTCGTCCAGCCAGTAATAGGACTCGCCCATCAAGGAGTGCTGTTCCAAATTAGACGCATTATTAATTTATTACACGTAAAACAAAAAGTATTTTAATAAAACAAGTATACTAGAAGATCAATAATTTAATTATCTTTAAAATGGTGAAGTTTTCAGAAAAATACGTTCGACAGATTTTGCGTCATTCTCAGTTTTTTATCCGCGTTAGACATAACTTTACAAATTAATTTCATTATGTAATATAAACATAATCAAAAATATGCCTATATTAAAATATTAGGAACATGCTCTAATTTAACATATATTTTTTCCGAATCATTAATACTACTCGTTTAGACGTCATCTTCAGTATAAAATCATTAAAAGTCGGTTATCGTCCCCTTAAGACGTGCGTCGCCCGTCTGTGGGCCCCCAGCCTGTCCCATCCTTGATGTCCTCCCTCTGGTAAACGCCCTAAGCCGAGGTTCGTACCCCACAGGGGGTGCCCTTAGCGAGCGTTCACCTAGTTTTAATTAGCTTAGTTGAAAAACCCCTGGCTGGAGGTTTTAAGTGTAGCAGCTTAACGCACCCACAGGATTGACCGGTTAAATAGTCATGGCCTCAGAGGTCAGCTATGAGATGCCCTAAAGAAAAAAAAAAGCGTCTGTGGGCCCAGTCAGTCAGAGAGTAGGAATACGATACGCACACAAGCAGTCACTAACTGCGTCTCGCGTCATCTCGCGTCACTTTATATTATACCTACTATTATTAATGTTTACAAACCGTGTTTATTTATAGTAACTCCATAATTAAAATCAGTGTGTTATACTTAATGAACATTTAATTTCAATTACTATAGAACTTATAACACACCTTAACAAAAGTTCTATATCATGTACGGAAATTCTATACAATGCGAGATCAGCTTATACTGGAAATTTATAGCTTGATATGTAGCCATACCACTATCACGAGGAGGTACTCTGTCTAGGTTCACACCAGCCTCGCTAATGGGGGCATAGCCCTTGCAAGGTGTGACTAGTTGACACAATTGGTTCAACCTACGACTGAGGTCTCACAGTTTAGTCAGGACTTACTGACATTTGATAAAGATTGTTTTGTGAGGATAAAATGAGGTTTTAAGATTTTCCCTCTGGAGTATGGTTGTGAATTGTTAATGTTGTTGAACGCTTACTTCTTGATCCTTCGTTCCCTCTGGCTCATTTATGTCCGATAGAGTTAAGGCTTAGGATGTAGAGTTCTTTATTTTCATAAACCCCCTCTGGGTAGATGTGAACTGTCACATCAGTTTGTTTGTTGTTTGAGGCTTGCCGTATTTTTTTCGATGGTTTTGGTACGGTAAGGTTTAAGCATGACGACGTTAATTTTTTGGGTGCATGTTAGCACATAATTATTGTCATTTCACTTGGCTGATACCTAGCCTGGTATCAGGACTTTGCGATTCGTACGTCCTGACTTAAGCCTTCTCTTGCAAGAGAAAGACCTCACTTTGTATTTTAATTGCCATCGTTAGGTAACGTTTCTTTTAGGTATAGGCAGGAAGGGTACGATTGTTCAGATACTTTGAATAAAGGTATCTGCCTGATCCCTTTATTCAAGTGGGGCGTAGCTCATGTGAGGTCTTGTCATTGGAATTCAACCTCACAAATTATGCAGGCTGGCAAGAACACTCTATGGCATCCGAACAATCGAACATTATTAATATTTAAATTAGGATTTTCGTATGGTGTTCATTTGTTGATGAAAGAAAACTAGTTTAGCCCCTGGTGTCGGTCGCGTAATATTGTCTTTTGCATTATACTCTTGGTTTAAATATAGTCTTGTGCTCCCAAAAGTTCTTTAATTTAAACACTATACACGATCCTGAGTGCCGCAGCCAAGTGTGGTGCTTACAGTACACTAACATTACAAACAGGCGTTTTTTAGGCGAAGGACAGAAACTAATGGCCATCCCTAGAACTCGAATCAAAAGTGTGTGAAAAACCACTGGTCCAAACCTAACCGACTATGTGGTCTACCAGAGGTTTCGGATTAAATTCCCAGTGGGGGCAAAATTTTCTGCTCGGTTTGGTTGGTGTTAGGGCTTGTTCTAAGTCCGCCTGGCTAGCTACCACCATCTTATCTAAATCTGTTGCCATAACAACAACGTTAACAGCATTGTGTTTCGGCAGTTAGAGGTAAGATAGCCAGTTTCTCTGTGGTTGAGGAATCCGGGTGAAGCTCGCTTACACCTTCGGTCTGATCATCACTTACCATCAGGTGAATTGCAAGACCTTCCCCGAAGTGAAACAAAATGGTACCGTAAGCCACAGTAGTAACAAAACCAGTATAATTGGCGTCGCATTCTAATGAAACTCCATATTACGTGTTACCACTAATGTGTGATCCACTGTTCCCTACGGTAGGACAAGAAAACGAAAGAAATAAAGCTTACCTGATACTTGTTTTCTTCCAAATATGTTTAGCGCTGTAATTGCCTTTTGTTTTTAACCGACTTCCAAAAGGAGGAGGTTCTCAATTCGACTGTATGTTTTTTTTTTGTATGTTTGTTACGCGATTACTCCGTCAATTATGAATTGATTTTGATGATTCTTTTTTTGTTTGGTAGATCATACTTCAGAGGTGGTCCCATATAAATTTTATTAACTTTGCTTGGGCAGTTTTTGAGTTAGCTTCAATACTACGTATTTTTACCTCACTTAGTATGTGGATGATATTATGATAACTTCCTGTCACTGTTATTTACATAGCAGGTAGTGGTATTCGAATTTGTGTGGGGTAGGTATCACAACTAAAAAGTGAAAAATAAAAACTTTTTACAAAAGTTTTTTTTAATAGAAAGATGACAATAACGGTGGCAAGGTTAGTCATTAACCAGAGTCCGAATATTATGACGTTTTTAAGAATCAACCATGATTGTTCCGTTGCGAAAAAGCGATGATGCTATTCATCCTGTATAACTCCATCTCTCCTTCACACTGGAGGAGGAATGAGGAAAATGTCGTGAGCGAAGTTTCGAGTCTGATTGATGGATGGACTGTCTGTGAAAGATGCTGGAAAGGGGGATGACCACCAAAATGACGACTTATGGAGAAGTATGGATGAAAAATATGTACCCCAAATAAATTAGCATAAGATTATAAATGAGCATTAGATGATGAATACAGCCCCTGTTGTTGATTGAGAAAAAAGGATATTACAAAGAAGAATGTCTTACTCCAGCAGCTATCCTGGCCATTCTCTCCTCATCCAGGCGAGCCTTCTCGAGCCTCTCATGTTCCTCTGCAGCGAGTCGATCTAGACGTGCTTGCTCAGATGCTAAACGTTCTGCTTCTTCTCTTTCCTCTGCCTGTACGAGAAGCAGACTTTAGTGTGGGTATGTCATGAACTCATGAGTCATTACTTGAATCATCTCTAAATATATTTAGTTTTTGATATCTACTTATTTAGTTTCTCAAGAAAGCGTTACCGTCATAATTATAACGGTTGTAAAATGACGTCATTTCTATGACTGTGGGGTTTGGTCTCAACTCTCAACAGTGTAAAAATGCTCTTTAGAGCATTTTGCTTGGGTTTCCTAGGAAAACGGTTTTTGGAAGGCAATAACCTAAAAATCTATCCCCGTTTTAGGTTGCACTTGCAAGTTAGGCTTTTTAACAATAACTCAAGACACCTTCAAATGAGATTAAAAACTGAAAGCTCAGAACAGATGGCAGCACAGTTGTATGTCTTAAAACCGCCATTGTTGTGTTTATGTTTATTTTTGTGTCGATCAGAAATTATACGAAAACTAGATAAATATGTATGAGACTTGGAGTGTAGCACTATTAAAAGATGACCACGTCCAGATAGAGACGCAGTACTGAATTATGGGCTGACAGATAGCAAGGCTTTCATAAGATATCCAGAGTCACGAATATTCTTTATTGTGATGGTATAGTATGGAGTTAATGCTTATATTTCCGGACCAGAGAGAATAACCTTAATACCGATATAAGCAATTAGCACCAATATATTTTGAAAAAAAAATTAATGAGTTGCCAATTTGCGTACCAGATTGTATCTTTTAATATATTTATGCATACTATTGGCTATTAGAAGGCATTTCAAGCAAAAAAACCACTTTAAAATTTAAGCTCCTGTGTCTTTGAGGGCTTTTTTTGATCCACAATGTGGAGCTGCGTTTATTTGCCATGGCGGTTAAGAGGCCGGCGACACGGCTCGCAACTACAAATCGAGATGTTTGCAAAATTCAATTCCAAGCACGTTGCGCTAGTGTGAGTGTCTGTCAGAGCGATAGACACCTACAGTGAGCAATACTACCACGCTCACATTGACAATTATTGCTTGACGCGATAGTACTACCAGCTTTCGAAAATTTATGATAAATTTAGATGTGTTCCGTAGTACAAAAAATTATGAATGAAAACTTAATACAATTTTTTTTTCCGATAATTTGTAACTTGATAACATAAACTATGCTTCTGCGGAAACAATATTTCAAATATTGATGTTTATAATACAGAAAAAACAATATGAAAACATGTAATTTACGCTGTAAAAATGTATGAAATGCTAAAATTCGCTTACACTTCATTTAAAGGTAAGTTTTTGGAAATAAAAAGACGTAGGAGTCTAGATAAATACTGTCTCAATCCGAATGTCAACATAATATGGTGGAAATATGCTCAAATTGCAAATGATTTATGTACTACGATTGTATGGATAATTCGTGCGTCGATGTATTCTTAAGGGGGATGCGCTAAGCTAATTCGCGAAATAAAAAAATATACATATATTTTGGCCCTTCTGTCTAATAGGTTTTCCTCACCAATTTCTGCTGTTTAGCATTGTACCGGTCCCGGCGTATTTCCCTCGCAGTCTTACTGATGCTGGCGTAACGCTCATACGCGGGTATTGGAGGCAGCTGCTTCGCAGGAGGCACATCCTCCTTGGGCACCGGGATGTCCTCATATAAGATGTAGCGCATCAGTTCTGTTTGGGAGGAGATTAAGGAAGGCAGGATTTTTAGACGGACAGGAAATGTATGTGAAGGGTACTTGGGTTAAGGCTGATTTATAATATAACTTGAAGCAACAATTAAGTCTGCCTCGTTAGTCTAGTGGTCGCAAGCGCTACTGCTGAGCACGAGGTTGGTTCGGGCAGTGTTATTGAGTTTTCCATCTGTAATTTCTCAGTAACAGCCCGGAGTCTGGATTTGTGCTTGGCATCAACCGGGCACAAATGGCAATAGGTTCGCCCCCTATTATATGGAACTTGTGGGTGTACCTATGGGTACACATCTGCCTAACCCTTCGGGGAAACAAGGCATGATGTTATGATATTTGGATTCTGAAATCTCGTGTAGAGGCTAAAATGATTTCGCGAAGCTTTTGTAGTTTTGCTAAAGCAATCTACTGAGTATTTTTTTTTTTTGCCAGTGGCTCTTGTTTCGTGCTATGTTAGGGTCTTAGGGTGCAAATAAATGTTGGTCCGGAATACCGACCGCAGTTAGTACGTCTGTTATAAACTTATAAACTGACTGGATAATATTATAATTAAAATATTTAAGTAATCAAATATCAGCTTGTACTACTTCATATTAACTTAAACAAAGTCTTACATAGAAGACAATTAAGGATATCAAAAAATGTTGGTACAGGAGATGCTGTAATCTTGTTAAATGATGTATCAATTAGATACACAGATCACTCAGAGAGTTTTGCACACAACAACAGTTTTTGTCTATGGGACACTGGCTGGTTTTGATGTCAATTAAAAGTATGGCTATTTATTACCAAAAACACACATTCCAAATTCGAAATTCAACGAAATTCCCCAGCAGATTTGACGCAAAAGGTATGTTTTTAGATGTAAGCCATGATTGCATGGTTCCTTTTATAGAGTTAGAATTCGGTGCATTATTGTCTGTCCCTGTGTTATAGTAAGAAGCGTTATCAACGACCACAGCAGTATTAGGTCGTAGATTCGGAATGAGATGTTGTTTTAACAATTTTTCGTAATTATCTTTTCACTACTCTTGCTCAAAAAGTCCGTCATTGTAGCATATCAGAGCGGGGAAAAAGTTGCATTTCTTGCTCTAGGGGAAAAGTAATTTTTGTCTGTAACCAACGAGCCTGCAAAAACGAAAAAGTCTTAATTCTTCTGTAAAACTAGCTTTTTGTACGAAATTCTTTAACGCGGCTTGTAAACTTTAAGAAATCGTCACGCTAAAAAGTGTTAATACTTGCGACTGTCTTCTTCTAATTCAAAGAGAAAGAAAGAGTAAAGTAATTACAGTGTCGTGGGATAAAAGTGTACGCATTGGCCCGAGTAGGTATACTGCATGCCGCAGAGAGAGAGAAAGTGTGAATTTGGTCAAAATGAAAATCCAAGATGGCGGCTCTGAAAATTTTCATATTTTTCATCATGGGTATCGTTTTCATGGTTTTTGAGTGTGTTAAAGCCGATGCATTATAAGATGCTTGCAATCCTCGACACAGCAAGACCGAGATTCTGAAACAGATATATTATCTATTTCTCTAGCCAAATCATCCATTTAGCACATGACTTTATAAGGGAACAAATATTAAAGCAGTAAAAGTGTAGCAGTTGTCAGTCAGTGACATAATTGAAAACGTGTCCCTATGTAATAGCGGTACAAATTCCCGGTTTTTTTTTTTTCTGATGAATTTTATTAGCAGAAGGTATATATAGCAGGTGTATCAAGTTTGTGACCAATTGAAACATTCAAAAACGAAAACCTCAGAACGATTTTTGAGTAGTGTAGAATTAGTAAGTAGATTACACATCATCATCATCATCAGCCTATAAATGTTCCCACTGCTGGGACACAGGCCTCTTCTCTGTGAGAGGGAGTGGGCCGTAATCCACCACGCGGGCCCAGTGCGGGTTGGTAGATGTCACATGTCTTCGAATTTTCGGATCTAGGACATGCCGGTTTCCTCACGATGTTTTCCTTCACCGTTTTGAGAGCAGTGGTGATGAAATAATTTACACAAAGTAAAGCGCCTGGGTTCGAACCTACGACCTACAACTCGTAAGTCGCGGCCGTTACCACTGAGCCACCACTGCTCTAGATTACACAAGAAAACAATTTTAAAATAACAATTTCAACTAAAATAGCATGCAACACAAAAATACGAAATAAGGGTGAGAAAAGAAAATTAACATTATACGGAGTTACAGTAAGGTACTTCTAACAATAGTCATACTGTGTTGACCTTCATCTTAGTGCGATCAGCCTCCTCTTCGACGTGTGCCATTCCTTCCTTTTTCCGTAAATAAGTTTTGCCATAAGATGTCCAGCAATACTTGTAGTTATTTGAACTAGCAAAATCTCTCGCGAGAAAGAACAGTCGCCTTCCCTTAGGGGTAAGACATAGGGCCAATGCCTGCCGGGGGTTCGAAGAAAACCGATAGGGAAATCGTGGCCCCCGGCAACAGGGTAACTGAAGGAACACGGGTGGGTTTTAGTCAGTAAGAGTCTGACACGCCCTCCCGCTCCGCCCAGAGCGGGAGAAGTTATTTGATAATTTCCCAACCAAAAAAAGTTTCCGAGATTCAGATTATATAATATATCCATTTATACAAGAATTGCTCGTTTAAAGGTATTAGATATAGGAAATGAAAAAATTTAATAATTTTTATGTTTTTTTTTTTGATGATGACGTGAGTTGTTGCTAATTTTTAACCGACTTCAAAAAAAGGAGGAGGTTCTCAATTCGTCGGGATAGTTTTTTATTTTTATTTTTGTTCCCCGATTACTCGAAGACGACTGAACCGATTTTAAAAACCTTTTTTTGTTTGAAAGGGTATACTTTCAAGTTGGTCCCATTGTCATTTGGTCACGATCTGATGATGGGATCTTGGAGAAATCGAGGGAACTCTTCAAATATTAAAGGCACATCTATAGCGATTTGGGTATTTTTGATGAGCTGTTGACATAAGGCTATTGTAACTTAGATAAATTACAAACCAACCCATTAAAAAGTAAAAAAAAAAAACTTTTTTACCAAAAATACAACCGACTTCCAAACTACAAAGTGAAAAATAACTTTAATTTCGGAAGTCGGTGTCAAAAATCTAAAATACTACTCTGATCCAAGGACACCGACTTCCGAAATTAAAGTTATTTCTCAGTTTGTAGTTTGGAAGTCGGTTGTATTTTTTGTATATGCCAAACTTACTTTTTTGTACAATCGGCAAAAAAGGGTTTGTATTTTAATTGCAGTGAGTTAGACGTTGATTTTTACCTAGTTATTTGTTTTTTGAAATATATCTCTTAGTTTACTGTTGATCCAATTTTTATACATCGACACCGGAAATTTCAATTGTCGTAAAGGACATTGTATTCCCTGACCTTTACGACAATTGAAATTTCCGGTGTCGATATGAATGTTGATTTTAAAATGTTTGTTTTATCCATGATTGTATAATAATCACAATTTTTGTTGATTTAATTTTAAATTGGGCATGGTGTTTTTGAAATTTTAAAATTATAAAAATGATTGCTTTTTTTTTTTGATACTCTCATTTAATTGTTGGTCGGTAAAATTTTTGGTAATTAAAATTATCATTGTCTTAAATATTGTTTATTACAGATCTGACTGTTCTGTATGTTTACACTGTAGTAATGATAAGATGATCATTATACCATTTCTGTGATTTTGATTGTGATACTGGATAATAAAGATGATTTATACCAAAATGTTAAAAATTGTGTTATTATTGAATTATTATTGTTTCAAAAATTTCAAATAAGTACATAATTTTTTTGTTGACTGTACCTTTAATGTACTTGTAATTTGGGACGAAGCACAACTTTAATTGTGCTATGGGACAAACTAAGATTTTTTTGGAATGTGGGACAAAACTTCAGGACAAACGAAGAATAAATAAATAAAAGTTTCACTTTACAAAAAAAAACATGTGTGTGGAATTCACACTTGGTAGAAGTGAAACCTTAAAAAATTTTGGCTTTTAGATAATGAAAATTTCGGGAAGAGGATAATTGTAGGTTTTAGTAATGATCATAGTGACACAAAGTTTGATAATTATTTTATTTGTATATATTACATAGATTTATTCAGAGCTATTTTAGGTACCTACATCACGCTTTTATCAGTAAAAGTGGAATTTTAAAACGTTAGATAAAAGTACTGGATCTTATAATCTTATATCACGCCCTTCCCCCTCATGCACATCATAAATGCGCGCGCAGTAATTGATCATTATTTTGCTGCGATGTTATTTTAAAACTGCGATATCTCCTAAGATATTCATTGAAATCGAATGATGTAAAGGGCAATTTTGTTTCAAATTAAATACTTGTGATGAATAATGTATTTATTTGGATAAAGATTAATATCATGTTTATAAAAACACCTTCGCAAGTAACGCATTATTTCAGAACAAATTTGGTTAGCATAAAAAAGGTTATAGTGAGCCAACCTTAAAAGGTAGACATATGCTGTCGCGGACTTTTTTTTAGAACTTTTAAAGGGAAACAATTCTGTAATACATGATTTTTGCGAAACTTTAACTGTTTACGCAGCGCACGCAGCGGAAGCTCTCAAAAGGTAAAATAAAACCCCCCGATTTTGAAACATTCTTCATTGGTACTCCGCTCCTATTGGTCTTAGCGTGATAGTATATAACCTATTGCCTTCCTCAATAAATGGGCTATCTAACACTGAAATAATTTTTCAAATCGAACCAGTAGTTCCTGAGATTAGCACGTTCAAGCAATCAAACAAACTCTTCAGCTTCAGAGAACCAGAAACATAAGAAACACTGTATAATGCTTCCTATCTCATTTTTTCCCACGTTAAATCTTATGAATTTGTGTCTGTCTCTTTTCACTGTCGCTTTTTCGTTTCATCGACTTTCAAATCACAACGATGCTAAAGAAGTTTTCACTTCAAAAATGTTATAACAAAATCCTGATTACTCACTAACAAAGTCCCGGGTATCCGACTCTGACATCTTGAACAGCACGAGGAGCACTTCGCCGTCAAACAGCGCGTGTAGACACGCTTCGTTAGGATCCACGTCACTCATGTAGAGGGCCTCCCGCGCATCGTCCTCGTTCATTACCATGGTTTCTTTAGCAGCTACGGTTACATCTAGAAGTAATAAATAGGAAACTAACATACATACTAACACACTAACACACATTTATACTGTACTTCTATTTTCTTAAAGTCCCTCGGCAAACTTCGTGTTTCGTCAGTTGTCGGATTTCTCTCAGTTGCCCTTTGCACTTGATGCAGACCGGACACTCTCAATCGACTTGGAAATATATAGAGTTGTTAATACTCTTTTACTTAATGTAATTTATTTTTTTTTAAATGGGAGGAAACCCGCTGAAGTCGCAGGCACGACAGATAGTAAAAATAGTTTTAAGGCGGAGTCCTACCGATGCGCACGGAGAGGCTACGCACTTGTGTCTACCTTCGTTTTCCAAGAAAATGTATTTGATAACGTCCACTGCAACCCACGAACAAGCTACGCATGAATACAAGATTAAAGACGTCATTGCTACATGCGTGGCTTGCTCGAATAAGGCGCCCACGCAGCTCAACGCTGTCAACGCTATGCACGCGGTACACGGAAGCGTGCGTCTGCGTAGCTTCACTGCGGAAGGTAGGACACGGTGACATAGTCGTGGGTTTAATATTCGTGTATAGTGTGTGCTGTAATGGAAACGTAGATCCACATTGTCAAAAAAAAGAAACCGCGCAGCTAAAATGCGGCGTGTGTCCGTGCACACCGTGCGCCGATACTTCACACGGAAATCAAAACAAAACAACAATAAAGTATTTAGTTCTGAATTCAAATTATTATACACGATAAATCTAATAATTGATGGACATGGAAATTAGCATTCGTTTGTATTCGGAAGTCCGATGGTACCCGAGGGACATAAAGAAAATAGAAGTACTGTTCATAAAGGGGGTGAGCGTACTACCATTTTTACATGGCACACATCACGATGCCGAGCTAAATAATTCTATATTGTCTTCATGCAGTGAAAACCGCGTAAAGAAAAACTGTTCTTTTTAGCCTTTGTGGTCTAGTGGTTAGACCACCTGTCTCAGACCCAGAGGTCCCGGGTTCGATTCCCAGTTAGGGCTTGTTTTAAGTTCGCCTGGCTAGCTACCATCATCTTATCCAAGTCTGTCGTCATAACAACATTGTTAACAGCATTGTTGTGTTTCGGCAGTTAGAGGTAAGATAACCAGTTCCTCCGTGGTTGAGGATTCCGGGTGAACCTCGCTTCCACCTTTGGCCTGATCATCATTTACCATCAGGTGGGATGCAGGCCAAGAGCTTCCCCAGTGGGGACAAAACCTTTTTATGTATTTAGAACAAATGTGCACAGCTCTAGGATTCTTATAATGCCTTCTATTGATGAGAGAAAACGCCAATAGGGATGATGTCTGGGTTAAAAAAAAAAACTATTAAGTCCGTCAGTCAGAAAATAAAAAATATTAGACACGTATTTTTTGCTTTATCATAATAATAAAAAATGACTTATGGCAGGTATGGCAAAGCAAAGAGCTTCACGGGCGCTTTTACCGGGCCTTACATGGGCCCGATGTAGACCTGCTAGCGTCCGTATCCTGGTTGCGATTCGGTGACCTCTTTGGGGAAACCGAAGGTTTTGTCTTTGCGATTATGGACGAAGTTATGATGACAAACAACTACCGGAAATATATTGTGAAGGACGGCACGGTTGACATCTGTCGGGCATGCCACCGTCCCGGAGAATCAATCCGACACATTATTTCTGGCTGTTCTCGTCTGGCTAACGGAGAGTACTTGCATAGGCACAACCTTGTAGCCAGGATTATCCACCAGCAACTTGCTCTGAAATACAGTCTTGTGGAATCGGAAGTACCGTACTATAGATATGTGCCCGACCCAGTCCTCGAAAACGGTAATATCACGTTGTATTAGGATCGATCTATCATCACTGACAGGACTATTGTTGCCAATAAGCCAGACATAGTGGTGATAGATCGATTAGAGCGTCGCACAATGATTATTGATATAGCGGTCCCGCATGACGAGAACCTCGTGAAAGCTGAAAAAGATAAACAGATTAAGTATCTTGACCTGGCTCACGAGGTTGTCGACTTGTGGGATGTGGATACAGCAATCATTGTGCCGATAGTCGTGACGGCCAATGGCATAATAGCCAAGAGCCTCGACCAACAGCTGAGGAGGCTCTCGTTAGGCAGCTGGATCAAGGGTTTGATCCAGAAAGCGGTACTCCTGGACACGGCGCGTATTGTTAGGAGGTTCCTCTCTCAGGAGCCCTGACCACCGGTAGCTTGGACCCTGTTCCCGATACCGGTGGGCTACTATTTTTTATATTTTTAAATGTTTATTTTTTTTTGTTTTCAGATGAATATTTAAAATGTAAATAATATGTTTAGAAACGAAATAAAGGAAAAATGGTTAGAACAGTAACCATTAACGCTCGAAGGCGAGCGAGCGAAGCGAGCGTGCAGCGGGAGCGGCCGCCAAACACCAGATCCCCTTTATTGCTCGTGAATAATTTGGGTTGGATGAGGTTATAAGTATAATATAACAGTATGATGTATGATGTTTCCTGATATTAACACACACACAGAAACACACACACACACAGAATTTTGGCTGAAAATCAGTAATTAAGAAAATTAGGTCAACTGAATGTTATATACTAAATGTTATTAGAGCAAAAGAAGGTTATATGAAATATAACATTAGATCACATGAAATTAGGTTATTTGTTTTTATAGCATATGAAAATTATATCATGTGAACGTTATTTCAAGTGATTTTAAACTACTTATTATTATGCCATTTATATTACACACCCACCCTTGCGCATCCCAGTACCTATACTCCGTTTGAAATAAGATTAGACATTTAACTAAACCTTTTTTACAGTCCGTTCAACCGATTTTGACTTCTATTGCGCTGTAGCTTGACAAATGGCAGCTGCAGTAAACAGTTGGTTTGTAACCACTTTTTTTGCTTTTAATGCCATCCTTATGCCTACGGTATAGAAGTCAAAATCGGTTGAACGGACTGTAAAAAAGGTTTGTTTAAATATCTAATCTTATTTCAAACGGAGTATAGGTATGTCAAACTACTAAATGTAAGTACTGTCATGTTCGCTTACAGTACAGTAATCACGTTTAGGAAGAAGAGTGAGGCGCATCTTAGTGAATGGCACTATCTATACCTTGCTGCAAACTGAGAAGTTTTTGTGTTTGAATAGTTATAAAGACTCACCGTTCATGTCCCACTTTTCGTACAAGTCGTAGTGCGCCTGGTGGCAGTGCGGCCAGAACATAATGAAATTGAGATGTCTAATCTTTTGCGATAAGCGGTCGTTCACTCTCTTCTTGCGGGCGGCGAGGGTCAGCACTCGCAGCCTCTCTGTTGCTTCCTGGTATTCTTCCTCTAGCTTCAAGTTTACTTGCATTTTTTTCTTCAACAACGATAGGAAACTCTTAGCATTTGCCTTTTAAAATGCCGTTGCTCAACGGAGCCATAAATAAACCATTAGCGAGGGCCTAAGATTTATTCTTCGTTTGGCCCACTGAGTTTTGTCCTACATAAAAAAATCCTGGTTCGTCCCAAACAATATGCTTCCTTTGTCCCAAAATATAATTTTAATTTTTTAATCCCGCTTCGTCCTATTATATATTCCTTTTTCGGCCCATATTTTTTTTGTATATGCTAAACTTACTTTTTTGTATAATCGGCAAAAAAGGGTTACTTAATATTAAATATTTAACATCAACTTTTTCAAACAACCGCTCCTCTCTGTCTTCTCCGCGAGAGAAAATTTGCCCGTATTATTTTATAATAACACTCTTTAGCCGCTTTTAGTGAGCAAGTTATTTGTAAACAACTGACGTCACTGGAATTTTTTCAAAAGAGCAGGTAAAAAAAGCGGCCAAGTGCGAGTCGTACTCGCCCATGAAGGGTTCCGTAGCAGCAAGTAACGATAAGTTTACGATTTATGACGTATTAAAAAAAAACTACTTGCTAGATCTCGTTCAAACCAATTTTCGGTGGAAGTTTACATAGTAACGTACATCATATATTTTTTTTAGTTTTATCATTCTCTTATTTTAGAAGTTACAGGGGGACACACATTTTACCACTTTGGAAGTGTCTCTCGCACAAACTATTCAGTTTAGAAAAAAATGATATTAGAAACCTCAATATCATTTTTGAAGACCTATCCATAGATACCCCACACGTATGGGATTGATGAAAAAATTTTTTTTGAGTTTCAGTTCTAAGTATGGGGAACTCCAAAATTATTTGTTTTTTTTCTATTTTTGTGTGAAAATCTTAATGCGGTTCACAGAATACATCTACTTACCAAGTTTCAATAGCATAGCTCTTATAGTTTCGGAAAAAAGTGGCTGTGACATACGGACGGACAGACAGACAGACAGACAGACAGACATGACGAATCTATAAGGGTTCCGTTTTTTAACGGAACCCTAAAAATGACCACCCCTTTTTTATTGCATCCTTTGTTTGTTTGCTTGTATTGACTCATTTGGCCAATAGCATTAGTTTTCGTTATCTGCAAAATGGGATTCACGCTAGCTCCCGTGATGCACAGTGCATTCAGATACTCATTCGTTACTTGGTTAAATTATTGTTTAAAAAAATTCAAAAAAGAACATTATTTTTTTGTTGACTGTACCTTTAATGTACTTGCAATTTGGGACGAAGCACAACTTTAATTGTGCTATGGGACAAACTAAGATTTTTTGGAATGTGGGACAAAACTTCAGGACGAACGAAGAATAATTCGTGCCTAAACCACTTGTGTGGGAATAACTGTAGTAACACATCACATCTGCCGACAATAGGTACGCGACGCAAAGTTCAGCGTGTTTATACCCTGCAATTGCTTTTTTTTTAATCAGTACCTTTGACAAATCAAGCCGAAATTAGTAGTGGAATTTTCATAGAGAACTTAAGGTGGACCCGCAGTGGCAGCCCGCGCGAAATTCTTACGTTTTTGCAATTTGCGGGTCAGTGTCAGGTTTATCTTGATCAAAATATAATTCGCGGGCATATCAAGTATGTATTTTATAATCATCAGAATCCTTACTATCCTAACTAATATTATAAATGCGAAAGTATGTTTGTTTATTTGTTTGTATGTTTGTTACGCTTTTACACTAAAACAGCTGAACGGATTTGGATGAAATTTGGCATATGGGTGGTCCATGATCCGGAGAAGGACATAGGATACTTTTTATCCAGATATTCCCACAGGATCGAGACTTATGCGGAACCGCGGGGTGCAGCTAGTATTTATTTATATAAAAATGAATCTCTATTTCCCCTGGTCACGCCATAACTTGAGAACGGCTGCACTTTATTTGTTGTGTTCGTTATTCTCAGGACAAGGTTTGTAGGAGGATAAGTAAGTGTAGGTAGGTAAGAGCAATGAATACTGCCTTATTTAAGAAAAGTCTAAAGCGTCTTTTAGTTGATAAATGTTACTATAACTTGAACGACTTCTTAAACGATAATTTTTCCAAACTTAAGACCTCACAGTGACATCAAGCAATAACAATTATTATTTTGCATGAATCTTTAAATATTGTAATAATTCTAGGAACGACATTAAAATGATTTAAATATTACTATTATTAAATAAATAATTAATCTGTATAATATTGCATTAATTTAATATCGAAAAGTATTTTATGATTTGTTTTTTATTTATTTGTTGATTGAATTTTATGATTGTACCTATACATTTTGCATGCCTTACGGTAGAATCACTTGAAACATTTAAATTTTTATAACACCATTGTAACAGTGTTTTTCTGCAAAAATAAATGATTTGATTTGATTAGATAGGTAGGTGCGCCGTAGATAAGTACTTAGTGCTACCCGTGCAAAGCCGGGGCGGACAGCCAGTATCATAATATAAATGCGAGAGTGAGTTTGTTTATTTGCTACACTTCCACACTAAAACGGCTGAACGGATTTGGATAAAATTTGCCACATGAGTAGACCATGACTTAGGGTAGTACTCAGGATACTTTTTATATCGATACGGATCGATACTTATGCGGGTGAAACCACGGGGCGCAGATACTCATTAATACATCTCTGTAAGTTAAATTTGTTCCATTGAATGACTGTTCCATGAAATCATGACATTTGAAAAGAAAGAAAGAAAATAAAGAAAGAAAAGAAAGAAAGAAAGAAAAGAAAGAAAGAAAAGAAAGAAAGAAAGAAAGAAAAGACAGACAATTTTTTAAGTGAAAACTTCTTTATGCGCATTGGGTATTTTTGAGATGGGAAAAAACAATTGTATTCGCGACACCGTTACCGACACCTCATTTTTGTAAACGCGATTGTGCTCTTTATTTAGATAAGGTTACGGACTAATGTTCTATACAAGTATTTTTCTTCCACCAAGGCGATCTTGTTCAAGTTTTCACTTCTGTCGGCACTCCCGGAGTGCCACTGGTTTTTTTTCTTTTTGAGAACCAATCTAACTTAAGAGAGATATAATAATGATTCTAATGATTATAATTCTGTATTTATCGGTTATGGAGGATCCGAAGTGGTAGTCCGTGAAATTCAAATTTTCTTCCATTTCTCGCAATTTACAGGTCAATGTCAGGTTGTATATTGATCTAAATATGATTCGATTTCGTTCGCGTAAGGTCTGTACAGTATAAATTAAATATGTTCTTAATGTCCCTCGGCGAACCTTGTGTTTCGTCAGTCGTCGGATTTCTATCAGTTGCCCTTTACACTTGGTGCAGACCGGACGCTCTCAATCGACTTGGAAAGTATGTAGAGTTGTTAATACTCTTTTAACTTAATGTAATTTGTTTTAAAAATTGGAGAAACGCTGCTAAAGTCGCAGGCACGACAGATAGGGAAATAGTTTTACAGCTCTATATAGTTCACACGGAAATCAAAACAAAACAACAATAATAGTACATACTTTGCTGGTCGCGCTGATGATGGCCGATAGCGCAGCGTAGCGCAGCTCCAGGCCGACACAGCGCGGTCAGCGTGCAGCACTTGATGGACGAGCTGAGATAAAGGCCGAGGCCGTAGGGCGAGGCCTTTACAGCGAGGACAGCAAGGGCTGCAATGATGGCCAAGCTGGAAGGCCTAGAGCGTAGCTAGGCTAGCTCGAGGCAATCATAGCGTGACCAGCGAAGCAGTCATAGTGGGCCAAGGCTTGTATAGTGCTTTACTCAAAAATGCAAGTACCTAATCTAAATAAAACCAGCAAGTAAAGATTTAGATTTCCTACTGATTTTCCACTGCACAAATTTTTCATATGCAAGCTTATATTTTTCCTTTGAGTTTCGCGGTATTAAATTTTCAACCACTAATTTAGCTTCATCCTTAATGTCTGGCGGTGTTAAACACATTGAATCGGAAGAATTTTCGCTTTGAGAATCTCATTTTTAGCAAAAAAGTCACTAAATAAAAATAAAATTTTCGCTGAACCGCGCTTTTGTTACTTCTTTGTTTTTTTAACAATGGTAGTTGGAACTATACAGCCAAATATGGAATAAAATCTTTTTGTACTTATCTTTATAAATACAAACAGCTGTGTTTTAAATAAAATCTTTTTGCATTTGATTTTTAAAACGTTGAAACGTCAAAATAGCGGCCGGAAATGTTTTGCCGGCCTGTTAGAGCGACCAGCAAAACTTTGCCGGCCGCTCCTTGAAACAGAACGGCAAGGTCGACTTTGCTCAAACAAGGTTGTCAAAATAATTTTATTCTATGTTCTATGTTATGGGGTTTGGTTTCCGCACTTAGTCCGTCAGGTGGACCATTGTGCGTGGGCCATGGCGGCCGTTTGGTGGTTATTCCAACCAGCCCACCTCCCTCCAGAAGTTAATCAAAACTCCTGGTTTGTTCAGAACATCTGTAAACGATCTGGGTGACCCGAGGGTTTCTGTTCTAATCTGGGTGACGCCTGTGCATTCGAAGAGCACGTGCGCGACGGTTTCCTCAGCCTCCATGCATGCCCTGCACAGAGGGCTGTCCGTTATGCCTATTGTGTGGAAGTGCTTGTTTAGCGAGCAGTGTCCCGTGATGGTTCCCGTCACCAGGCGCAGGCCGTTCCTGTCCAGGCGTAATAAACGCCTGGTTAGCCTGCTATCCAGGGATGGCATAGCTTCCTTGGACTGCCTGCAGCCCGGTGTCGAGGTCCACCAGTACTCCGCTTGTGTGAGGGTGAACTCCTGTAGCCACCTGCGTATTTGGTTGAACGGGATTGGTACGATAGGTTTGGGTCCACAGACTGCCGTGCCAGAACCTCTTCTAGCAAGTTCGTCAGCTGCGTCGTTACCTAGCGAACCGCTGTGTCCTTTTATCCATTGTAGCGTCACCGTGTTGCGACTAGATACCGTTACTTGTTCTAGTGCATTGTGACATTCTAGTATTAACTTCGAGGTAATATATTTTTTCTTCAAGGATTGGAGAACTGAGGCGCTGTCAGAGAGTATACGTATGTGAGTGTCCGTAACTCTCCTGGCTTCAATGGCATGGACCGCTTGTATGATGCCCACACACTCCGCCTGATAGACGGTGTTGAACATTCCTAGCGGTCGGGATATCTTAATGTTGAGGTCGTATGAGAAGACTCCGACCCCGGTACCGGAATCGGTCTTCGATCCGTCAGTGTAAACCCTCAGCTCTTCCGAGCCAGAGTAGTCACACTGTTCTTCTGTAAGTATTATATTGTAGTGCCTTTGAAAATGGTGTGATTTCGGGGCTTTGTCGCAGGGTGATGCCATCATTGGCCGACGTTTGATTACATCTTCCTTTATGCGTGTGTGCTTAATTCTAGAATCTCTGCTTAGAGTTCCTGATAAATGCAGCCTAAAGGCGGCCAGAGCCGCCTCTTCCCGCACAATGAGGTGCAGAGGCGGCAGTCCAAGCATTGCTTGTAGGGCGGCTGTGGGTGTAGTTCTCATACTGCTAGTGATTGCAACACAAGCAAATCGCTGCAGTTTTTCGAGATCTCTTTGGGCTGTGCTCAGGTCTGTCCTGGGCCACCAGACCAGTGAGCCGTATGTGATAAGCGGTCGAATGACTGTAGTGTATAACCAGTGGGTGACCTTGGGGCTAATCCCCCAATTCCTGCCAAGCAGTCGCTTACACTGCCACAGGGATATGCTGGCTTTAGTTGTGACATAGTTCGTGTGTTTTGCCCAGTTCAGTTGTTTGTCCAAAAAGATGCCCAAGTATTTGGTTTCAGTTGAGAGGCTTAGGGTTGTTCCAAAGAATCGTGGTAGCTGTAGTGTCATCAATTTTCTCTTTTTTGTGAAGAGAATCAGTTCGGTTTTTGTAGGGTTCACTGAGAGTTGGTGCATGCTGCACCATTCCTCTACTATTTTCAGAGCTTGACGCATGAGATTGCATAGGGTGTTTTCGTGTGTCCCGTTTATTATTATGGTTATGTCGTCGGCGTAGCCTACGGTGAAATAACCTTTGTCATTGAGTGTTTTGATGAGGCTGTCTACTACCAGGTTCCATAGCAGCGGCGAGAGGACGCCCCCTTGTGGGCAGCCCTTCGCAACGATGGCTCTCGTAGTGTGTAATAATTTTATTATTACGAGTATTTAGTGACTTTTTGCTAAAAATGAGCTATCAAAGCGAAAATTCTTCCGATTCATTGTGTTTAACACCGCCAGACATTAAAGATGAAGCTAAATTAGTGGTTGAAAATTGATTAAACTCAAAGGAAAATATAAGCTTGCATATTAAAAATTTGTGCAGTGGAAAATCAGTAGGAAATCTAAATCTTTACTTGCTGGTTTTATTTAGATTAGGTACTTGCATTTTTGAGTAAAGCACTATACAAGCCTTGGCCCACTATGACTGCTTCGCTGGTCACGCTATGATTGCCTCGAGCTAGCCTAGCTACGCTCTAGGCCTTCCAGCTTGGCCATCATTGCAGCCCTTGCTGTCCTCACTGTAAAGGCCTCGACCTACGGCCTCGGCCTTTATCTCAGCTCGTCCATCACGTGCTGCACGCTGACCGCGCTGTGTCGGCCTGGAGCTGCGCTACGCTACGCTGTCGGCCATCATCAGCGCGACCAGCAAAGTAGTCATTATAGACCGCGGCAGTAATGTACTAAATTAGTTCTGAATTCAAATTATTATACAAGATAAATCTAATAATTGATGGACATGGAAATTAGCACTCGTTTGTATTCGGAAATCCGATGATACCCGATGGACATTAAGTAAATAGAAATACTGTTCCTACATGTCGGCTGTGTGTGTCGGTAAGGTCGGTAGGTTAAATGGTCGAAAAGAAAATATTGCGTCACAAATTTTCACGTTTTTTTTTTCACAGACCTCAAAGCTTTTTCATTTAGGTCTTAAAAATACTTCCTAAAACATGCACGTATATTTAGGTCCTGGAAAATAGGATTCGATAGCTGCCTTGTTTTGCTGTAAATACAAATCTATACTCCGTTTGAAATAAGATTAGACATTTAAACAAACCTTTTTTACAGTCCGTTCAACCGATTTTGACTTCTATACCGTAGGCATAAAGATGGCATTAAAAGCAAAAAAAGTGGTTACAAACCAACTGTTTACTACAGCTGTCATTTGTCATGCCGCCATCGCAATAGAAGTCAAAATTGGTTGAACGGACTGTAAAAAAGGTTTAGTTAAATGTCTAATCTTATTTCAAACGGAGTATAGTTCAGCTCTATAAAATAAAGATATTTTTTATTCCATTATAAGTCTGTAATATTTTTTTGAGGTTTATGGCCAATTTGAATAATTTTAGATCCAGATATACGAGGTGAAGTCTTAACGTCATCGGTCGAACACAGCGCAGCTTTATGTGGTCAACTGGTCATATCGTACAGCGGCGTCAAAGTTCCAAATGCTTGCCACAGGAATGCCCTCAGCGGGCCTATCACCAGCTCAAAAGCAGTCATCTGCCTAGCCTTTTCCCAACTATGTTGGGGTCGGCTTCCAGTCTAACCGGATGCAGCTGAATACCAGTATTTTACATGGAGCGACTGCCTATCTGACCTCCACAACCTAGTGACTAGGTAACACGATACCCCTTGGTAAGACTGGTTGTCAGACTTTTTGGGCTTCTAACTACCCGTAACGACTGTCAAAGATCTACAAATGACAGCCGGACCAACGGCTTAATGTGCTTTCCGAGGCACGGAGGGGACTTGGTATGTAAAGATGGTCACCCATCCACGGACCAACCGCGGCAAGCGTAGCTTAACCTGATCGATCGACCCGTGCAGCTGTTATTACTTAGCCACAAGCCCCTCCAACCGTACAGCGGCGTCAAAGTTCCAAATGCTTGCCACAGGAATGCCCTCAGGGGGCCTATCACCAGCTCAAAAGCAGTATTATTTTAATATTACTTCAGTGTGCTAAAGAGATGAAGCTCTACAGCAGGTCTAACATGACACAAGCGACAATTGTCCACTCTCACGCGACTAATTTTTGTCTATTTCTGTAGTTTTATGGTTTTCTGACAGCTACGCCATACAAAATACTCGACTCGTTCTGTCAAACTTGATGTTTTGTCGACAAATCCTAATATGACACGTTATTTAACTCGATTTTTGACAGTTCAACACGAGATAATCAGTCATTTTGTCGTATTTAGTCGTCCTCGATTTTGACGACGAGAAGAGTGGACAAAAAGACAAAATTATGATACATACAAAAATTCGAAAATAAGATGGTAGATTCATAGTCGTACTTATTGTAAGCATATTTTTTTACTGTTTTGGAGGGGAGCACTATCACGTAGATGACTATTACTTTCAGTAATAACCAGTCACTTTGCCTTTATGGTGATTGAATAAATTAATTAAGTAGATTTCTCATCGTTGGAATCGCTAAATCCACTCCCTGTTTGTTGCCTAGCAGTAATAATAGAGTGAAAATAGACTACCCAAATTTATCCAAAGCAATCGCCGAATCTGATTGGAGCCACATCTATAACTACAGCGACGTAACCGAAGCCGTCTCAGATTTCACAGGAATGCTCAGTGAGAAAATATCCGCTTTTACAACAACGGAGACTGTACGAAACTCAAAGGCCATTAAAAAACCTTGGATTACTAAAGGCTTGTTAAAGTGCATTCGAAAAAGAGACCTGTTACACATGGAAGCGAAAAAACCCGTAAACAAAGATAACCCGATCATACAGCAGCGATATAAAACCTATAGAAACTTTTGTAACAACTTAATGCAAAATTTGAAAACAGACAATGAAAGGAAACTATTAGAAGATGCAAACGGAGACAGTAAAAAAACATGGACGGCTATTAAAAATATCTGTAATATTAAAAATAAGAGCCAGAGTGGCTTAGAACTACTAAAAATACACTCGGATCCCATAAAGTCCCTAAATAATGTGAATCAATACTTCACGAAAGTTGGTGAGCAGCTTGCTGAAAAGACTTTGCTCCGTATTAATAAAACAGAAACAGAACTCGCTGCTATGACACTTTTCCACGATAAAAACCCATCTAGCGAATCTTTCTTTGCAACGCCAACAGACGAAGTTGAGGTTAAAAAGATCATAGCAAACCTCAGAGATAATTCAGCACCTGGATGGGATGGAATTACGAACAGGACACTAAAGTTATGCAAAAATGTTCTTGCTGCACCAATTACCTTCTTGTGCAATTTGAGTATCTCAACTGGGAAAGTTCCTAGGCTAATGAAAACCGCTAATGTATGTCCAATCTTTAAAGCAGGTGATAAAAAAGTCCCATCGAATTATCGACCGATATCTCTACTTACATCCCTATCTAAAATCTTGGAGAAGATTATGAACAGCAGACTCCTCAGTTTCCTTGAGAAAAACGGCTTGATATCAGAAAATCAGTATGGCTTTCGCAAGCACAGGTCAACGGAGGACGCAGTCACTAACCTAGTTGATTTTGTAGTAAATAAAGTGGACAACGGGTATAAATGCACTGGTGTCTTCCTTGACCTGGCAAAAGCATTTGATACGGTGTCCAGGCGTATTCTCCTTAAAAAGATGGAAGCTATTGGTATTCGTGGTTTGACTCTGGAGTGGTTTCAGTCTTATTTAACTAACCGCACACAAAAGGTTCGCGTGAGTGACAAGTGCAGCAGCTATGCCAGCCTTAACTACGGAGTTCCTCAGGGTAGTGTGCTCGGGCCGACACTCTTTATCCTATACATAAACAGCCTCTGTACTTTGGAACTGGACCGAGCAAAAATATTCGCCTACGCTGATGATACTGCCATAGTTTTCTTTGACAAAACTTGGGAAGGCGTCCAAGAGGCTGCAAACATGGGTGTAAGCTTGGTTTCCAGTTGGCTTACCCACAATCTACTGACGCTCAACGTAGAGAAAACGAAGGTTATTAATTTTAGCGTCAGCATAAGAACTTCCTGCCCGGACCATCTGTTAGTAAAATTACACTCCTGTGATAGTAATGAACCAACAAGATGTACCTGCCCAAGCCTTGGGCAAGTCAAACACATCAGGTACCTCGGCGTTCACATAGATCAACACCTTAGCTGGTCAAAACAAATAGAGCATGTAAGTGGTCGGGTAAGAAAGCTTATACACATTTTCAAAAAAATGGGCCGGATTGCTAACAACACTGTTTTGAAAATACTTTATCACACACTCTGCCAATCTGTTCTCAACTACTGCATCATAACATGGGGTGTAGCACATAAGACGCATCTAATGAAAGTGGAGCGCGCTCAACGGGCTCTTCTTAAGGTAACTCACAAAAAACCAATGCGCTTCTCGACTGACACACTGTACCAAGAGACTGGTGTTCTGCGTGTGCGCCAATTGTACATTATGGCAGTCGCACTGAGGTACCACAAAAATGCCCATAGCGCCTTAACATACACCAACGTGCGCTCTCTTAGAAATGCAAATAAGCCCAAATGGCATAAACCTAAATGTAGACTCTTCTTTGGCAATAGATGCTTTCTTTATATGGGACCATTTATTTACAGTAAGCTCAACAGTGAAATGGATATACTGACCATGACTAGAAATAAATGTAAAAATCACCTTCCAAAATTTCTGGCAGGAATGGACTACGAAAGCACAGAGAAGTTCCTTAACTCATGAGCACAACACACACATTCATCACACTAATACATAAAGGTCGACTTGGACCATACGAGCGTAAGATTTTTCTGTACCCACTTTTCTGGTGTCCCTTTGTCTAAACGGAGTGGGAGTATTCTTTCGTTGGTCTATCCATACCTGCAGAAATGTAGGGGATGTCAGGAAAGGATTTGCTCTTACCTTGTCTTATCTTCGTTTGGTCCAAACCCACCTTAACTCACTCATTCATCACACATCCACACCACACACGTATACAATACACCAAAGACTTTTAAATATAATGCATGTAACTTTATTACAATATTTTAAGGTTAATTTATTGTACTGGAATAACACTCGATTATTGTCACTTCATAAATCTTACCGACTGATGTTACTTAAGTGCCTACATATAGTACCTACTATGTATTAGAATTGTAAGACGAAAGAGACTAGTCTCCACGACACAGGGAATCCTAGTGTGGAGGCTAGTGCTATTTGAATTTGTACTGTTTACTTGAACAATAAAGTTTTTATATTTATATTTATATATTTAGGGATTATGGCTGTATGGTAATATCCAACCTTCGCAACATAATTAATAAAATCACCAGTTTATTTCCTAAGGGTGGTGATTAACAATTTTTATGGTTATAATAATAGCGGAATCAACTCCACCTGCCAATTTCTTTGAACGTCAGTCTTTTTGGTGAGTGTGGTGATTAACAAAATTTGCAATGTCATGGACTTTATGGTGGCTGTGGTGGTGTCTTTGTGGTGTGATAATAAACTTCGATTTGTCAAATTACGATCGTCGGCCCATTTGTCATTTGTGGTGATATGCTACTAATTTTAATTTCCATCATTTTGTATTTTAATTTCAGCATGCCAAAGAAATCATTGTATTTTAATTTTAATCAAAAAGTCGGTTACACAAAAAACTAATCATAAATAATTAAAAGAGAGAGTAATTAAGAGAGAGAGACGTTTATTCAATAAAGTACATAATTCCATGCATAAAATTGAATGAATGAAATAGAACTTCAAGCCGATGTTGCTATCATAAAAATAATTTGTTTTTAATAATTTGCAACACCGGTCTCTCGTTGCGCAATAAAGAAGTATCAAAGTGCCTTTTTCGAGTTTACTCGTCGTTTACGGTCATGTTAGGGATTAAAATGACGTCAGAATCGTAGACAAATTACGATAAAACGAAAAAAAGAGCGTTCTCGCGCTTGTCATGCCTCACCGGACACGGCTGCTTCGGGAGGTTCCTGTTCAGGATAAGGCGGGAGGAAACACCCGGGTGTCACCATTGTGTGGATCGGCCTGAGGACACGGTGGAGCATACGGTGGAGGTCTGCCCAGCTTGGGCAGAGCAACGCCGTGTCCTCGTAGAGGCGATCGGCGGCGGTGATCTCTCGCGTCCGGCCCTGGTTCAGGCCATGGTACGGAGCGAGAGGAAATGGCAGGCCGTCACCTCCTTCTGCGAAGCGGTAATGCTCGCGAAGGAGGAGGCGGAACGCGTGAGGGAGAGGCTAACTTCGCGCCCTCACGCCCCAAACCGCCGCAATAGGAGGAGACGCCCGGGTCGGGAATCGCGAGCCGATTTCCGGCCACCGTAGGCGCGGGCTTGCGGACGGTGAGCAATGGGTAGCTCGCCGTCCGATAAGGACCAAGCCCGGGTCGACGGCGCGTTGTGTTCCACGCGCGCCTCAAAGAGATGTCAGCAGAATTGACGGGGTCCGCTAGGGCCAGTGCCTGCCGGGGGTTCGAAGAAAACCGATAGGGAAATCGTGGCCCCCGGCAACAGGGCAACCGAAGGAACACGGGTGGGTTTTAGTCAGTAGGAGTCTGACACGCCCTTCCGCTCCACCCAGAGCGGGAGAAGTTATATGATAATTTCCCACCCAGGAAAAAAAAAAAAAAAAGCCCTGCTGGTCGTATAGCTCCAACTCTTTCTCCCACTGAAGTAATATTAAAATAATACTGCTTTTGAGCTGGTAGTAGGACCCCTGGTGGTTTTATTGAAACGCTCACTGTGGCTTAAAAATATTCTCTGAAATAACGCTGACGTCAGAAGTCGACTGAGAGCCTTTAATACAAGTTTGCAGCCTAATTTATGATTGTGTCACAAATATAATTTTAATATATTATTCTTCTGTACGTGCGTTTGTTACCTAACTCCTCCTAAACGGCTGGACCGATTTGGATGAAATTTTATATATTTGAGTGGGTCCCTGGATGGTTTGAAAATACAAATTGGACCCGGTAGGTGGCGCTGTTCGGACAGGACAACGTCTGTCGGGTCGGCTAGTTATTGTATAAATACTTAGAATTGAGTTATTTCATTTTAAATGTGTGTCTGTTGTTTCGACACTACTAACTTTATTATTATTATTTGTGTGCTCTCGAGTAAAATGTAGCGAACTTGTTACGCTACGGTGTAACACAAGGACCGCTGAGACTTCGCGGCGCCGAGACGGTGTGAGACGAGGACGTGACACCGTCTAACGTTACACTAGACGTCGACGCAGCATATTTCGTGGGGCAGCATCCGTTCTGATCTGAGGTTTGGCATTCTCGGTACAAGCATCGACCGTTTATCACCTAAATTTAGAACCATATTACTGTAATTTTAAATTCATTAAAACTAAGTTTTATGAATCTTGTTTTTTTTTGCATCCTCCGGCTTCAGCCTTCGTAATTAACTGACCATCTTATTATAACATCCTATTGTATTGAAACCTACATTTACGAATAAATTTGATTTGATTTGAAGAATTTCTCAGTAGCGCAGCGTCTGGATTTGTGACCGGTTGATGTAATAGGGGCTCACGCCATTATGTAATAGGGGGCGGGTAAGACCCGCCAACAACATGACTGACGAAATATGGGTGCACTAACTATAGGTCTGCTCTGCCTAACCCTTCGAGGATTACTGCATAAGCATAGCATAATCAGCCAATAGTTTTCCTACTGGTGGGACCCTCCTCTCTGTGAGAGGGAGTGGGCCGTAATCCATCAAGCTGGATTTATATTACTGTGTTGTGTCGTGTCGTGACGCCTTCTGACGCAATCTTAGCCATTAAAAAGTCGTTGTGATTTGACGTAGTCCTGAACAGATTCGTTTGATTGGTGTATCCCGCATCAAGACACAACACGACACAGTAATGTGTCGGTGGCTTCACGCGGTCCCAGTGCGGGTTTGTAGATGTCACATGTCTTCGAACTTTTGGTTCTAGAACATGCCGGTTTCCTCACGATATTTTCCTTCACCGTTTTGAGAGCAGTCGTGATGAAATAAATTACACAAAGTGCCTGCCTGGGTTCGAACCTACGACCTACAATACTGCTGCGTTAATTAGAAGTGCAGAAATCATTTATTTTGCAATGAATGTGGGTAACAAATAAGGTGTAAACATTGTTAAAGCAGTTCCAACACACTCTACCTTTCGGCATGCAAAAGTTAAAAAATATTTATATCTACTCAATTATGTAACCAAATAAATAAAAAAAACAAAAGTACAGGTATGTGGATCTGGAGCCTTCCTAAATAAACTAAAAATCAAAAACAACAATCATAATAAGGAGCAGTGAGGTAACCTCCTAACTGCTCCTTATTATGATTATTATTTTTGATTTTTCGTAGTTTCGAGTAAATGGCGCCTAAAGTTTTTTGCTCTCTATGAGGATTCCTAATCTATAAGTAACTCAAATTAAAAAAATCCTTCCTTTTTGCGTTTCTAATTAAGAGGCCGGCGACACGGCGTGCAACTACAAATCGAGATGTTTGCAAAATTCAATTCCAAGCACGTTGCGCTAGTGTGAGTGCCTGTCGGAGCGATATACACCTACAGTGAGCAATACTACCACGCAAACATTGACAATTATTGCTAGACGCGATAGTACTACTAGCTTTCGAAAATTTATGATAAATTTCGATGTGTTCCGTAATACAAAAAATTATGAATGAAAACTTAATGTATTTCCATTTTTTTTCGATAATTTGTAACTTGATAACATAAACTATGTTTCTGCGGAAACAATATTACAAATATTGTTGTTTATAATACAGAAAAAACAATATGAAAACATATCATTTACGCTGTAAAAATGTACGAAATGCAATTCGCTTACACTTCATTTAAAGGTAAGTTTTTGGAAATAAAAAGACGTAGGAGCCTAGATAAATACTGTCTCAATCCGAATATCAATATAATATGCTGGAAATATGCTCAAATTGTAAATGACTACTGATGATTTTTAACTCGACAGAACAGTAGGTACAACTCGAAAGCCGCGGTCGTTTCCACTGGGCCACCACAGCTCGAAGATTAGATACATGTACCTACTAGCGTGATGTTATGTATGTGTAGGCATAGTATAAAGAGAGGTAGTAAGGTACTAGAATAAGATGTCCTACCGCTTCTTCAGGCAGCATCTCATCAATCTCAAGCTGTGCTCGATCAACATGGATGCCCTCTTTTTGTAGCTCGCTTTTCTTTAGCTCTTCTTCAATGATCCGACACAAATCTATCCCGTTCGGGCCGAACATTGCACGAATCAGTTTGTGGTTCTGCCGTAAAATGGATAGTTGTCATTATTAAATCGTAATAATCTAAGTAGGGGTCTATTTTGCAGTATATATACCTTGATGTTTGCATTTATTTTTGGGCTGGCGCGCACTGCTGTGTGTGCGGTAGAATGCACAGCGTTATTTCTGCCGTAGGTACGGTAAAAAAAAACGCTGTAATAGCTTAGCGCATTTCTTGCCTGTTCTTCTCTATAGGTACCTACTACGCTTTGGAATGGGCAACTAGCTTTATCTTTCTGACTGACCGACACCTTAACAATTCAAAAGTGCCTGTAATTGGTTTATTTGAAATAAATGCTTTGAGTTTGCACTGGGGTGAAAAAATGCACGATGACTATCTACATATATATACAATGTCGCCCATCGGCATGTGTCTATCTTTAATATTTTCATGTCATTCCATTTTTTATGTTTTGAGTAGCGTTTGCCATATCTCCGATGTTATTAGCTCGATTTGAATTCCGTTTATCATTTCTAAAAGCTTATGAGTTATTTTATCGGATTAACTAACATTTTCATTAAAATTTGAGAAGAATTTATCCCAAAAACAAACTTAAGTTTGTAGTTGAAAAACATATTCTCCCATAAGGAAACTGCAAATATAAGTTGGTCGATTATTACTCGTTAACTTGTAAAGCCTAATTAGCTGTGATAGTTTTCCTTTTAACTTCGTTATTATATAAACTACTTCACACATCTAAAAGCTTAATTTCTCGCAAACGGATCCCTGAATCCTAAAATGGTTTATACATATTCCCAATTTTTTTGAAGGACCTTTCCAATGATACCCCACACAATGAGATAAAAAAAAACATCACCAGTTTACGTGTAGGGGAGGTACCCTAAATATTTTTTTTTTCCTAATTTTGTTTTATCACTTGGTCGGCGTGATTAATATGTATAGTATACCCGTGCCAAATTACAGCTTTCTAGTACTAAGAGTCTCGGAGCTAGACCACGGACAGACAGACAGACGGACATGACGAAACTATAAGGGTTCCTTGTTTACTACGGAACCCTAAAAACGGAGGTGAAAACATTTAAAAAAAAACTTTTTCTTTTTTTAAAAGCATATGTGTTACTTCATAGGTGATTTTGAAAAAAAAAATTGAAAACAAGAAAGTCAAGATCCCTTTTAAAGTTATTTTTAGACAATTTTCAGAAAAATGCGGTTGCCCACGGGCGACATTGAACATGTTTATCTAAAATAAAAGGAGAAACTGACTGACTGACATATCAACGCATAGCCGAAACCGTGAGCAAAATTTCACGATCCTAGTCCCAATAGACATTGAGAAATTTCACGATCCTACGTGAAGTTTTGCACACGGTTTCCTTAAAGGCAGAGGGGAGATTTTTGTTTTTAATTCGACCTATAAAGGGGGTGAAAAGGAAGGATTTTGTTTGTATGAAAAATCTTATTCAAATTCAAAGCATTTATTTAAATTAAACCATTTTATAGGCAGTTTTGAACTGTCGAAGAGTCGGTCAGTTAGTCAGAAAGTTGAAGCTAGTTGCCCATTCCAAAATGTAGATCTCTATGGAGAAGAACAGGCAAGAAACTCCAAAGACACTCTTTTAAATCAAGTACAAACAGTGGCGCACCGCAAATTTACAGCGGGAGGCTCACTGTGAATAAACCGCATGCGTTTTTTTTATCGCAATACGCGCACTTCTATGACATTCCTGACTTCACAGATCATGCGGTAAAAAAAAGCACGGCAGTGCGCGCTAGGCCCTCGCGGAATCCCTTTGTAAATACTAATCTCTCTAAAATGGGTAGCTGAAGTTATCTGAAAAGTATAAGTAAGCTAAAAATATCTAAATGGGTCCATTCTCTATTATGTGTTTTTGTATGGCATAAAAGTTTATTTTAAATTAATATTTTCTATTCTGTTTCTTCGCCGTGTGTCCCAAAGGAAAAGGTCTTTACTGTTTGGGGAAGAGTTTGATCTAATGCCGGGTACCTACAGATTGGTGAAACGTAACTAACATGAAATGTAACACAAATGAGCCATCCTTAGTATAATGCAACATGAAATGTAACACAAATGAGCCATCCTTAGTATAATGCAACATAAAATGTAACACAAGTGAGCTATCCTTAGTATAATTGAACATGAAATGTAACAAATGAGCCATCCTTAGCATAAATAAATATGTATAAGATACCAAGTAATCTCAAGACATTAAATATGAGATTATTTAAAAATTAATTGCATGAATGGTTGTATAGTCATAGTTTTTATAGTGTCAAAGACTTCTTTGAAAATAAATGTTAGGTAAATTATGCTTGTGAAAATTTGTACGCTTATGACTGTTAAGCAAAAACATGTATGCTCTTGTTATGCTATTTTTATACCATGTTTTTAAGCAAATAAATATTATTCTATTCTATTCTAAAAATGTAACATAACAACGTGTTTTATTCCATGTTACGTTTCACCAAATATCTGTGGGAGTAATTTCGTGAAAAGTGACGGAAGGGTGTAACAGGAAGCTGGAGACGCGCGCGCTATTTTATTTGACCAAAGAGCGCGCGCGGTGCTAGAGTTGGACGTCAGAAACGACATTGAAGAGGCCCCGCCCCTTTAATGTTGCTTATTACCAAGATGAGATGTCAGATGTTACACATCATATGCGACTATTGTAAGGCTCGATCGTTTTTTTAATAATTTTATGAAAGAATTAGTTTATTATTTCGTAAGAATACTTTGTGTATTTATCTATGGGCCTTAGTTGCCTAACAATAAAGAAACTATTATTATAATTTATTATTAATAAATAAATACCACAATGAATAAGAATACAGGCTCACTGTGATCCTTGAATCTATGCAACGCTGTTATATTGTCGGCAGGACACTGCAACAAGAACACGTAGTGGGTTACATAAAGGATTTTATCCCTTGAACGTCCTAAGACCCGACGTTGGTCTATAAAGGTGCTGATAAACTTGAGCATTCTAGCAAATGTTACATTACAGAAAAATAAACGGGAGCGTTTTAGCGAGCATTCTAGCGAAAGGACAGTAAAGGACATGTTCTAAAATGGTTTTTTATTATTCAATCATTCTAACCAGGATAAGTTAAATATATTTGGATTGACATCCCAAAAACTAGTGGTTCTTACTATATCATACATTTTTAAAGACATCCAATTTTGAGAAAAATCGTTTTTTATTTTAGTAAGAATTTACTCCGAAAACAAATAAACAACATAACATAACATAACATCACGCCTTGTTTCCCCGAAGGGTTGGGCAGAGGTGTCCTTGTAACAGGTACACCCACATTTCGCCAGTTATGTTTAAGTCCCATGTAATAGGGGGCGAGCCTATTGCCATCAACCGGGCACAAATCCAGACTCCGAGCTGCTACTGAGAAATTTCAGATAGAAAAACCCAATTACACTGCCCGACCCAAGAATCGAACCCAGGACCTCATACTCAGCAGTAGCGCTTGCGACCACTAGACCAACGAGGCAGTCACTAGACAAATAACCCTTTCTAATTATCTAGGATAATATAGTGAACACACCTCATAAAATAGTAAACTTGTCAAAGTTGACACATGTTACTGTCAATTCATTGACAGTAATGACAGTACTATGTGACAGTTTATGTCATATTGACATATTCAAATAATAAACTTGTCAAAATTGACACATGTTACTGTCATCACTGTCAATTGATTGACAGTAATGACTGTACCATGTGTCAATTTATATCATATTTGTCATAGTTGCCATCAACAAATAAAATATTTGTACTAAAGTACAAATATTTGTACTAAAGTACAAATATTTTAGTAATAGTTTATAATTTTTCTCTTAAATGTCTAAAAATATTATTTCAGTGGTTCCTAGTTCCATATTTTGTAGTTTTTATTTAGATGTAGTTTGATGCTGGTTAGATTTTTCTCGGAATAAAAAAACCAACGTCCCTACAAAAAGCGGACATCTCCTTTGCTTCGATCTTTTTGCCGAGCCGAGCCAACACTGACATCTTCGTGAAGATTTTTTTTTTTTACGAGCATTGACTAGAGCATTTGCTAGAATTATCTTGAAAATGTTCGTAGCGATGTTTGGCTCTATGCTTGGCTCTGTTCTTTGTTCAGTTCGACAAATTTAAAAACGGGAATGCTCGATGTTCTGATAAAAGTGAATGCTCAAGTTTATCAGCTCCTAATGATGAGTTTAAGGTCGCGTCCTATTTAAAAGCAACCGTCGCGCGAATACGCGATCGTCGCGTTCATAATATGTTTCTTCCCATACCCTTTCACTCCGTACCATGGCCTGGACCAGGGCCGGACGCGAGATATCGCCACCGCCGCCGCCGCAGCTACTCGCCTCGTGTTCAAAGCCGCCATAAAGTTTGCGTCAGACTGTAACCGCTGTGATTTGCTAACAACATCTAATCAAATTACTTGGCTTGAGTTATACCGGGTTCACACTGTTTGATTTTAGTTGAACAACTTTTGTTGTTCAACAAAAAATACTTTGAATTTGAAATTTAATTAGATTGAAACTTTCAGACGGTTCATATCAACTAAAATTGAACCGCGTGGACTCAGTATTCGATAGTTTGATAAAATACCGATGCAAGTACTGACCTTGACCATAGCGATGTCATCTTGACCAATCTCCATCTTAGCCTTTCTAATAGCATTTCCAGTTGCTAGACAAGGGCCACAGAATTCGGAGTACACCTCCATACCTACAGAAAGTCAAATCATCTCGTCAAAAACTTTTTTAGGCTTTTAAGAACACGAGGTGGGCCTTGATTTTAGGGACGTGCTTCGTGCATGCGCATTTCACAAGCGACTTTTCATTTTATTGCTAGATTAATTAAAAATAGGTATTAAGATCATAATTGAAATACCGATTGCGTCTAGCTTTTTTGGTCTGCGATTTGTAATTGAATGGGTAACAAGTCTTTAAGTCTTACCAATGGGTATCGTGTTACCCAGTAACTCAGTTGTGGAGGTCAGATAAGCAGTTGCTTCATGTAAAATACTGGTATTCAGTTGCATCCGGTTAGACTGGAAGTCGATTCCAACATAGTTGGGAAAAGGCTAGTCAGATGCAGCCGCCAAATAGCGTTGCTGTGGTCTGGTAAGTTTAAGTTTACAACGGACCGGTGTCCTCAAGCGGCAGGGACCGCTTACCATCAGGTAGAATGCCTGCTTGTTTGACAACTCATAACAGAAACTCCAACCAATCAAGAACAGAGAAAAAGAGTAGGTACTAATTCACTCACAAATCAGCACATTCGCATGAGTGTCGATGTAGTGCTGAAAGTCCTCATCTGTCTCTATAGTCTCTTGAATTGCTATTGCCGGTTTACGCGCCATGTTTTAGTTCTTAGAACAATATTTTATGAACTAAAAATTCTTAAATATTTTCTGACAGAACTTTTCATAATAATTTTGTTTTGCTTTTCTAAATCAATCAAAATTGTTTACGTCCCTTGTGTGCTTAAAGCAGAATGAGGTTGATTCACCATTGCAAAGATTCAACTGAACGGAATATTAAACAGGTTTTAATACGACCCATCATCAAGCCGAAATCTCTCGCGTAAAATTGAGTCAAAACAATAGGGATGACGAAAAAGATTTTTTTTTGGCCTTCATGTACATCAAGCTACCCGAAACTGTCAAATTTTCCCAATCAACTATGAACCTTATGCTTCAGCGATAAAGTTGAAAATCTATTAAATAAATTTGACAGATTGTAGTAGCTTGATGTGCTGGCGTCTGTACCTAAATTATTAAAAAATATTTGACACTTATTTTACGTACTCTTAGGATTACGGCGATACATTGAGTTAAAATGTGCTATGACCTCACGAGTATGTAGATTTTATACTTACTTGTGACGTAGCGACCCCCACTCCCCAACTTTAATGCGTCATAACTAAGCAATGTTTCGTTTATTCATTTTGGTTCTTATTAACTTACATTTTTAAATATTTCTTAAAATAAAAGAATTAAAAAATATAAAAAAATAGAGGTCCGCCGGTGTCGGGAGCAGGGTCCAAGCTACCGGTGGTTAGGGCTGCAGAGACAGGAACCTCCTCACAATGCGAGCCGTATCGAGGAATACTGCCTTCTGAATCAGGCGCTTGATCCAACCGCCTAACGAAAGCCTCGAGAGATGTTGGTCGAGGCTTTCGGCCATCAGGCCATTAGCCGTAACGACAATCGGCACAATGATAGCTGAGCTCACATTCCACATGTCAACAACCTCGTGTGCTAAGTCGAGATATTTTATTTTTTTCTCTTTCTCAGCTTTCACGAGGTTCTCGTCATGTGGAATGGTAACATCGATTATCATTAAGCAATTTTTTATTATTACGATAGAGCAAAAAATACGTGTCTAATAGGTATTTTTTATTATCTGATTGACGGATTGAATAGAATTTCTTTATTTTGACCCAGACATCATCCCTATTACTGGGAAAAGATCACCGTAGTGATAAGAACAAACGTGAATCACCGCTTGGTACCTACCTAATGTAGATTCTTTTACCCGTCTGCACCAGAGAGAAAATGAAGCATGCTAGCGTACTACACAGTTGTTCGGATGCTGTGCCGAATCGTGCCGAATCATGATGACCCGAACATGTGCATCCCTTACATTTTTTATAATGGTAAGATAGTAAAGCCTTCTTAATTTAGACTGACATGCAGTAATCAAATAAAAATACGATATAAGACGTATTTAATAAGACGTAAGTTCTTAGAAGCCATGAATCTATATAATATTGTAAGAAATATATTTGACTGCATTGAATTGTCCAACATGGTATGCTATGCGGTTCCTAGGACAGTCCACAAGCGAAAAGTGCGTGCTGGCAGATTATTTTCAGTAGGTACTTGCAAGGCCAACTCTGGCCTGCGTTCGCCTGTTCGCAGAATGGTCGATTCCTACAATGGGAATTTTGAACACATAGACATTTTTGTTTGTGCTCCCTATACGTTCAGAACTCTTATACTCAAGGAGCTTTCTTGAACATAATTTTCTTCTATTTTTGTGTACCATTTCTTAAAATTTATATGGATATACTACAAACACGTTAGTTAAGAAAAAAAAAATGTATTTGTAACCCTAGCGATTATTTTCATTGTCACTGTCCTATAGCTAATCCGTGAACAGCGTTGTGGGCTGCAATATTGTCTATATTTTTTTATGTATTTCTTGTTCCTGTTTTATATTGTAGCTGTTTGTTGTTCCTTTTGAATAAAAATAAAAAAATAAAATATAAAATGTCTAGTACCTATCAGTTTACCGGCTTTCATATCCTCGGTCCACGGCACTGATAAATTAATTAGGAAAATCCTAGCCTCCGTAGTGCCATGCTTCACCGAGGCTATAGATGCCTGGGGACTCGCCTGCCTGAAATCACATCCACCCGACGATCTATCTTCTGAGAGACCGTAGGATGAGCTGCTCTACAGAGTAGTACAGAACAATTTACTTGACACGTCTGCTACATACTGAGGAGCTTGCGCGCCTGCTGGCTGTGGGTAAGTGGGAGTCGGGTCTTTGGTTTCAATGTTTCATGCACTACCGTCGTCGAACTTAGGCACTTTGTTCGACGACATTACTTTCCGCCTCGCTGCTTCTCTGCGACTAATAAGCTTGTTGTTCTCCTCATCGCTGTTACTGTGGCAAAGTTGTCAACATCCTCGGACACCACGACCTGTCTTGCAGCCGAAGTTCGGGTCGCTTAGTTCGGCACGTGAAAATTAATGACATCATCAAATGAGCTCTTGTCACCGTCGGCGTTCAAGCTACCCAATGGCTTGGCACGCGACGATGGCAAGAGACCGGACGGCGTGTCTTTATTTCCATGTAAGGGGGTAGGCCTTTAGTCAGGGGCGTAGCTACCGCGGTATCAGCCGTCAAGTCAATGATACGGGGCCCCCAAGCTTGTGGGGCCCCCCGACGTGTGTCAGCAAACATTCGTAATCCAATTCTCAAATTGTTGCATGCATTCATTCATTAAAATCACACAGCAAATCTAACCTATACAATTCAGTTCAATTTTCGAGCTCGCTTCGCTCGTTCTTGCACTCTCTTAGTAAAATGTCACACGACAGCTTAAAACCTATCGGAGTCAGAATGTTCTAATTTTCTAAATCGTTTCATTCGCTCTTGCATTTTCTTATTAAGGTCACAATGACAGCCTAACCTCTAGAATAAAGATGCTATTTTATTTATTTTGTAAAAACCCTCCTTTGGAGCTTCGCCGTAGTCGGATAAAAAGGGCCCCCACAAAATATTTAATACCTACGGGGCCCCTGTAAGACTAGCTACGCCACTGCTTTTAGTGTGAGATTTAACGTGTGTCGATACTATTGCGCCATCCCGTCTTCCTGCCTCGTCGTTCTGTGCTGGGGCTGCTGCTACGGCTGCGGAAAACCTCAAGTGGCGAAAGTATAATAACCTTATCGGCAATTATATTTTCGAGCCGTTTGGTTTTGAAACCCTCGGGTCGTGGGGTCCAAGTGCTCATGGTTTGTCAACGAAATCTCTAAACGGCTGGTTGCCACTTCCCGTGAGGCCGTGACCCAAGGGCTGGCTTTTACCGTGGCCAGAGGCTAAGCATTGCCATATAACGTGGCAATGCCACCAGTATCTTAGGTACATTACCAGTCGACAGCGATGCGGAGGAATTCTTCGACGTCATATTTTAGTTTGCTAATAGTTTACGTGCTTTACGCGCCATTGCTTTCAATGGCACGTAAAAGGTCATGTCCTAAAATGGTTTTTTATTATTCAATAATTCTAACCAGAATAAGTTAAATATATTTGGATAGACATCCCAAAAACTAGTAGTTCTAACTATATCATACATTTTTAAAGACCTCCAATTTTGAGAAAAATCGTTTTTTATTTTAGTAAGAGTTTACTCCTAAAACGAACAAACCTTTCAAATTATCTAGGATAATATAGTGAACACACCCCATAAAATAGTAAACTTGTCAAAATTGACACATGTTACTGTCATTACCGTCTATTCATTGACAGTAATGACTGTACCAAGTGTCAATTTATATCATATTTATCATAGTTGCCATCAACAAATAAAATATTTGTACTTTATAATTTTTCTCTTAAATGGAGGGGTCTAAAAATATTATTTCAGTGGTTCCTAGTTCCATATTTTGTCGTTTTGATTTAGATGTAGTTTGATGCTGGTTAGATTTTTCTCGGAATAAAAAACCAACGTCCCTACAAAAAGCGGACATCTCCTTTAATCGGAGAGGCAACCGAATGGCAAGTGGTAATCTTGGTCTTGAAGTGATACCGAACCCCCCCATACCGTCCGAATGGACCTCAAATGGACGGGGGCGGAGATATGGGGGATGGGAGCAAAACATTGTTTTTTTGACATTGCATTCAAAATTTAAGCTCTAATGGGTGCAAGGGATTTGTGTGTATCAATGCCATCCGGTTACCATCCCCTAACATTGTTATAATTGAAATAATGTCTTACGCTGTATATAATTCTTGAAACTCCTTACCGATGATTTATCACTGAAAATGAAGGTGAATTTTATCAAAACTGGATGGCATTGATACACACAAATTCCTTGCACTTATTAGAGCTTAAATTTTGAATGCCATGTCAAAAAAAATGTTTTTGCCCCCATCCCCATATCTCCATCCCCGTCCATTTGGAGACCATTCGGACAGTACGGGGGGGTTCAGTATCACTTCAATACCCATATCGCCATCCAGTTGCCTCTCCGATTAAATGTTACGTGCCGTTGCCTTGAATATTAGTTTAGGTTAGGATATTATATTTTTATCAAGTTAATAAAACACAAGTACATATAATAAAATAGACATATTTAATTTATAATAACATTTACTCATGACATCATATCAATAACATTGTATAAATAATATCAACAATATTTAGGTCCAAACAATAAAGGTGACCAAGAAACGATCAGTCTTAATTATTGTATATTAATTACCTTTATGAGTATTTATAAAAAAAAATTAAGACAAAGTCTTTGGTTACTTCGTCTGTGTATAAAAAAAAGATCATCTCTATTATTAATCAGCCCATAACCATTTTAGAGTTGGACACTTTGGTAAAAAAAATGCATAGTTGAAGTTACCTTAGCATAGTATTTTAAAATGCAGTTTTAACCTAAAAAACCTATGTTGCTTTTAAACAGAAAAAAATATATTTTATTATTATTTTGAAAATATCACAAATGTTCAACACAATTTCGCATTCACCTTATGACAATAGAGCTTGGAACTAAGTTTGACCGATAAAATTCTAAGTTGACTGTATGGATCAAATTATTTATCGATAAGGCATCAGCCTCCACTGTTGTTCAGAATCATGTACGGAATCCATGGTAAAAGTTTTCGTGTCAATGTCCATGCCAGCCTGTATACCTACTGGCGTGATGTTATGTATGTGTAGGTACTAGAATAAGATGTTCTGCCGCTTCTTCAGGCAGCATCTCATGAATCTCAAACTCTGTTCGATCAATCGGGATGCCATTTTTTTCTTTTCTTTTCTTTAGCTCTTCTTTAATGATCCGAAACAAATTTATCACGTTCGGGCCAAACATTGCACGAACCAGTTTGTGTCTCTGCCGTAAAATGAATGGTTGACATTATTCAATTAATCTAGGGGTCTATTTTGCAATATGTATACCTAGTTGTTTGCAGTTTTTTAGGGCTAGCGCGCACTGTGGTGCGTACGCTGCGTTATTTCTGCCGAACGGTGTAACAAACACAGTGATAGCATAGCGCACTGCGATGAAAAAAATGCACGATGACCATATAGGTATGCATATATATATCTAAAATTAAAGGAGAAACTGACTGACTGACAACTGATTCAACGCACAGCCGAAACTGATGCGACTAAGAACGTGAAATTTTGCACACGGTTTCCTTAAATGTTGGGGACAAAAGAGTTTTTGAAAATTCGACCTTTAAGGGGCGATTTTGTTTGTATGAAAAATATTTTTCAAATTCAAAGCATTTATTTCAATTAAACCATTTTATAGGCACTTTTGAATTGTCAAAGAGTCGGTCAGTTAGAAAGTTGAAGCTTGCCCATTCCAAAATGTAGATCTCTATGGAGAAGAACGGCCAAGAAACTCCAAAGACACTCTTTTAAAACAAGATATTTAAGTACAAACGTGCGGTGGCGCACCGCAAAACAGCGGGAGGCTCGCTGTGAATAAACCGCATGCATTTTTTTCATCGCAATGCGCGCATTTCCATGACATTCCATACTTCACAGATCATGCTGTAAAAAAACGCACGGTAGTGCGCCATAGGCCTTGAATTCATAAATCCCTTTGTAAATCTCTCTAAAATGGGTAACTAAAAATATCTAAAAGTACTAAGTTAAAAGGATCTAAATGGGTCCATTCTACCTATTATGTGTTTTTGTATGGCATAAAAACATTATTTTAAATTGATTTTTTCTATTCTGTTTCTACACCGTGTGTCACAAAAGTTATAAATGAAAAGGTCTGTACTGTTTGGGGAAGAGTTTGATCTAATGCCGGGTATAGTCCGTGCAATCCACGAAGACGCACCCCACTCCGCAATTACTGTACTGTAAGCTGAACTCTAGCACGGCGCGTAGCGGAGTGGGGCGCGTCTTCTTGGATTGCACGGACACTTACAGATTGGTGAAACGTACCTAACATGAAATGTAACACAAATGAGCCATCCTTAGTATAATGCAACATGAAATGTAACACAAATGAGCCATCCTGAGTATAATGTAACATGAAATGTAATATAAATGGACCATCCTTAGTGTAATGCAACATGAAATGTAACTCAAATGAGTCAATGAGTTCCTGTAACACAGGTACCACCTAGCTCAGGAGTCAGGGCTTCAAATTAATATGTAACGTCTTTTTATATGTCAATAAAATATTTTTATTTTATTTATTTTAATGCAATATGAAATGTAACACAAATGAGCCATCCTTAGTATAATGTAACATTAAATGTAATACAAATGGACCATCCTTAGTATAATGCAACATGAAATGTAACACAAATGAGTCATCTTTACACCAATTTGTACCACAAGGAAACCTATCAATGCATTTGTAAACGAAAAATAACGCAAAAACCACAAATAAATTATTTGTGGAGCGTGTTCCGACTCATCGCAACCCTAATTGCGTAACACACAATCAATCTCAATCTGTTTCATTTTGACAGTTCAACAACATTCATTGCGTTATTTATACGTTGTTGAGCAGACAAATTTTTCGAATTTGTGAAGCAATGGATAAGCAATATCCTTCAACATTTTTCAGATTATGATTGATCGTGTGTTACGTAATTAGGGGGAGACCTGTATGAAGGAGGAATAATTGCCGAAGGGTATTATGATCCAACGTACTACTTAATGAATAGATTATCGAAGTACTAATGCTACTTTTCTGTGCTAGTTCCTAGTGTTTTTGATGTGTAACATCTTTCCTCTAACTTTCCTGCAATCTGTGTACAGAACGTATATATACCGTACATATCTGTGGGAGTGATTTCATGAAAAGTGACGGACGTGTGTAACAAGAAGCTGGGGAAGCGCGCGCTATTTGATTTGACCAAAGAGCGCACACGGTGCTAGAGTTGGCCGTCAGAAACGACCTTGACGAGGCTCCGCCCCTTTAATGTTGCTTATTACTAGTGATGTGCCGGATATCCGTGATTCGCAGATATCCGCGGATCTCCGAGGGAGAAAAAAATCTGTATCCTGTTTCTGTATACATTTCATCATTTTCATTTTTTTTTCACTGGTGTGGAGCCTCACCCAGAGGACTAAGTCTCTCTTAGTTATTAGGTACTAACATAGTCTTTAAGTTCATACTAACAATCTAAATGTAATGGATCAATGTTGTCTGAATAAATATATTATATTATTATCCTTTATTTCATTATTTACATATAAATTATATTTTTAAATATTAGAATAAAATAATATAAAAACATTTAAAAATATAAAAAATAGTGTCCCGCCGGTATCGGGAGCAGGATCCAAGCTACCGGCGGTCAGGGCTCCAGAGAGAGGAACCTCCTAACGATGCGAGCCGTGTCCAGGAGTACCGCTTTCTGAATCAAGCCCTTAATCCAGCTGCCCAACGAGAGCCTCCTTAGGTGTTGGTCGAGGCTCTTGGCAATTAAGCCATTGGCTGATACGACTATCGGCACAATGATTGCTGAGTCCACATCCCACATGTCGACAACCTCGCGAGCTAAGTCAAGATACTTGATTTGTTTATCTTTCTCGGCTTTCACGAGGTTTCCGTCATGCGGGACCGTTATGTCAATAATCATTGCGCGCCGCTCTACTCGATCCACCACCACTATATCAGGCTTATTGGCAACAATAGTCCTGTCAGTGATGATGGATCGATCCCAGTACAATGTGATATTTCCATTTTCGAGAACTGGGTCGGGCACATACCTGTAGTACGGCACTTCCGATACCACAAGGCTGTATTTCAGGGCAAGTTGCTGATGGATAATCCTGGCTACAAGGTTATGTCTATGCAAGTACTCTTCGTTAGCTAGACGAGAACACCCGGAGATAATATGTCGGATTGATTCTCCCGGACGGTGGCATGCCCGACAGATGTCAACCGTGCCGTCCTTCACAATAAATCTCCGATAATTGTTCGTCATCATAACTTCGTCCATAATTGCACAGACAAAACCTTCGGTTTCCCAAAAGAGGTCACCAAAGTGCAGCCAGGCTACGGACGCTAGTAAGTCTACATCGGGCCCATGCAGGGCCCGGAAGTAGCGCCCGTGAAGCTCCTTGCTCTGCCATATCTCCCTGCGGTCGTTAGTGTCAAGCACTATAGGCTTGCGCCAGTTCTCTTTAGCCAAGGAGAGCGGGGTAAGGCCCTTGTCTATCGCAACCACATCTCGATGCATCCCCACGTCGGTTTCTAGGAAATATTCCCTGAGACTGTATATCTCGCGATTGTGGAGTGTCTTAGCGTTTAAAAAGCCTCGACCTCCACATTTTCGCGGGACATACAGTCTCATTGCCGATGACCGTGGGTGATGCATTCGAAATGCAGTTAGCAGCGTACGGACCCTCCTATCCAGGGCGTCGAGTTCGGTCTGAGTCCATTTGAGTATGCCGAAAGAGTACATCAACACCGGCATGACCCAGCCGTTGAAGGCGCGCACCTTGTTTCCGCCTGATAGAAGACTATTAAATACTTTCTTCAGGCGGCCAAAGAAGCGCTCCTTCAACGATTGCTTCATGTCAGTAACATTGATGCCCAAAGCTTCCGACATACCCAAATACTTATAGGTTTCAGATGTGGAGAGGGCTCTAAGGTTTATGGAATCCGAGAGTTGGGTTCCCGCGGATTCCACAATCTCCCCTCGCTTTACATGCATGACCGCACATTTATCCACACCAAATTCCATCCTGATGGCGCTACTGAAAGTTTCAGTTACTTTCAGTAGCTCCATCAGTTGCAAATTGTTGGGGGCAAAGAGTTTTAGGTCATCCATGTAGAGGAGGTGAGATATAACCTGACCACCTCTCCTCAGCCGATAGCCAAGACCTGAATCCTCCAGCAGTGTGCTTAGAGGATTCAGGGCTAAGCAGAACCAGAGCGGACTCAAACTATCTCCCTGGAATATACCTCGCTCGATCCTTATCGGCTCACTACTCCTCTGGATATTTCGACATCCTGGGTAGCGAAGGACCGTCCTCCATTGCCCCATACACGACATCAGGAAGGTGCGCAGAGTTGTATCTACTTTATACAACTCCAGCACCCTCATGAGCCATGTATGTGGCACCGAGTCATAGGCCTTCTTATAGTCTATCCAGCATGTCGACAGATCCTTTCGGGAACGGCGAACTTGTTGGCTAATGGCCATATCAATGAGGAGTTGCTCCTTAGTACCGCGGGACCCATTCCTACATCCATTTTGAGAGGCAGACATGATGGAGTTGGTGTCTATATGTTTGTTAATTTTAGCTCTCAAAATGGATGTAAGAACTTTATAGACCGTCGGTAAACACGTGATCGGCCTATAATTTTTGGGTTCCGCGGTGCTACCAGATTTATGGAGCAGGTGGGTAACTCCTGTCGTTAGGAACTGGGGTAGCGAACCAGACTCTAAAGCAGTCTGGTACTGAGCCGCCAAGCGAGCGTGCGATCTTACAAACCATTTAATCCAGAAATTGTGCAGCCCGTCCGGCCCTGGAGACTTCCAGTTAGGCAACGGACGGACTGCACGAGCCACATCTTGGGGACAGATGGTAATGGCCCCCATTTCTGCTATTGGATCGCAGGCTCGCTCGACTTCTCGAGTCCAATCACCTTCGGTGTGACTGACAGGCACCGACCAGATGCTGCGCCAGAAAGAGCATATGGCATCATCATCTGGCAGATGCGTGTCAGCCACACCTTGGTTCGGTCGCTCCCAAGCCCTATAAACCCACCTTTCATCTCTCTGGAAGGTGCGATTCTGAGTGTATCGATCTACTCGCCGCTTATACCTACGGATACGGTTTGCCCATGCATACACTTTCTGCTTCAGGAAGTCGATGCGCTCTGTGACACGGGCCATATATTCCTGTGGGCAGATATCAGTCCCTAAGAACGCCCGCCTCACAAAGCGCATCACTCTAGGGCGAGTATTGCCCTCCCTGAAGCAGATTAGTTTGCCGATGAGGGCTCTGGCCCCACCAATACGGCGCTCAATTCTGCACTGCCAAGCTGGCACGGCTGGTTTCGGTCGTGTAGCTCTTGAGTCATTAGCAAATTTGACGTGAGCTACACGACATGCCGCTACAGCTGCGCAGTACATAATTGAGTGAGTATCAGTGAGGTCTGCGCAGTCATCAAAATAGTTTGACAACTGCGAATCCAGAACCGCCACCAGCGCCCTATTTTTGCTATGCATGGGCAGACGAGGTAAACGTGGTCTAAGTTCGGGCGACATGAATCGATATTCCTGAATCGCACCCTCCAAAGCACTCCTCAATTCCTCATTGCACTGGGTACTTACGTTTGTAGCCCTGTCATCAATCCTCTCGTCAGCTTGGCTTGTAGTGTCCTGTACTGGTGCTATAACACTCTGCGACGGGGGAGCGATGACATGGCTACTTCGCATTTCATTTCGCAGGCGATCAAGTACAGTGTCATCCAACATATGATTACGCTGGATGACTCGCACCTGATCCGACAGTCGTTGGGCCGACACGTTGACAGCTGGTTCAAGCACCTGAAACAGAGAGAGCATCCGACCACGGTACGCAGTCAAGTTACTTCCTCCCTCTGTAGCCCCAAAGTATGCGCGCATGACATTTTCGTTCACAGTTTGTGTCCACCTCATGCGCCGCACACTTCCACCGGGAGCGGGGACCCTATCAGAGGCCGATGGGCCTCGGAGTCCTAAGCTGGCCGGTGGTCGGCCTCTTCCGCGCCGACGTACTGGTGGTGGTGTCGTCGGCGGCGAGAAGTATTCGTCGCTCGAGCTCGACGCAACTGCAGCGGCCGGTGTCACTGGACTCGCGTCTGGAGCAGGATCCGGCAACTGCGAGGCGGAGCTGAGCGACGAACCCGAAGATGTTGGGTGTGTGTCGATCAGTTTTTGTGCCCGGCTTCGTGTCAGCATTTCATTGATGTTCTCCGTGTATTGTCATAAATCCATTTCTTTACATCCTGGCATGTAGTTTTATGCATACTCCAGTTCTTATTTTATATTATTCACAGCATTGTTGGATGTTTATTTCGTACAAATTATAGAAATTATAAAAACTACCACGGAGACAATTTTTTTTGACCGTCATCTTGACAGTCGGGCCACAGATATTATTATTACGTATACGCAATGAAATGTATTAATATAAAAGATCCGTTCAAGATCCGCCAAAAAGTAACGGATACAGATCTTTTTCTCCCTCGGATATCCGCGGATACGGATATCCTGCACATCACTACTTATTACCAAGATGAAATATCAGATGTTACACATCATTTGCGACTACTGTAAAGCTCGATCGTTTTTTTAATAATATTATGTAAGAATTCGTTTATTATTTCGTAAGAATAATTTGTGTATCTATGGGCCTTAGTTGCCTGACAACAAAGGAATTATTATAATAATTTAGTATTAATAAATAAATACCACAATGAATAAGAATACAGGCTCACTGTGGTCCTTGAATCTTTGCAACGCTGTTATATTGTCGGCGGGACACTGCAACAAGAACACGTAGTGGATTACATAATAGTAGTTTATGAAACTGTTGCATAATGAGGGGTATTAAAACATAGTATCACACGAATGTTTTAATACCTAGTTATGTGCAGTTTCATACACTAGGTACTTTATCTACTCTCATACATTGGGATTGAACCTAATACTAAATAAAAGATCAAAGTTAAAGATCAAAAACTTTGACAAATCCCAAGAAATTCAGTACAACAAAACAAATGAATGTCGTCTGCACCAGCTCATCACCGCACATGCGCTGCAGCGGGTGCTGCTGTCCCCCGTTTAAACGTTCCAATGTAAAAGTTGATGGAAACTCCTTGGTGATATTAACTTCTTAGAATAGCCCTGTATCGTAATAGAAAAAAAATTGTTTTATAGTATTATTTTGTTAGAGAATTCTTTTTATAATATGATTCTATTTTTAAATTTCGGTATTGTGTTTATAAAGTATGTCAATATAAACTCGTTTTGAATTTTATAATTCGAATATTACGCTATGAGAGTAGATAATAGTTATTTATGCAACTGTTGTATAATAAGGGGTATTAAAACACGAATGTGGGTTTGTATCACATTAGTGTTTTAATACCTAATTATAACAGTTGCATACAATACTTTATCTACACCCATGATATGAATCCTCTATAAAAGTTTCTGAAACCATTGGGTGTTTGTAATTCAAGATCAAGAATAAAGAAATTCCCACGAAATTCAGTACAACTGCACGTATGTACGGCGCCTGCAGCAGCATATCACACACACATGCGTTCAGCGGGTGCTGCTGTCCCCCGCTTGAACGTTGAAATGTGTTGCGTAATGAAATTTAGTACAACATTGTAACACTCATTGGGATGAGGTAATGGTTACTACGACACTGGCTGTTTTCATGTTGGCCATGCTAACTGTATCTGAAACTTTTATAGAGGTTTTATAGCATGGGTATAGATAAAGGATTTTACCCCTTGAACGTCCTAAGACCCGACGTTGGTCCATAAAGGCGCTGATAAACTTGAGCATTCACTTGTAATGAGCATTCTAGCGAATGTTACATTACAGAAATTGACGAGCATTGACTAGAGCATTTGCTAGAATAATCGTGAAAATGTTCGTAGCGATGTTTGACTCTATGCTTGGCTCTGTTCCAGGGCCGGATTTAGGGGGGGGCAACCGGGGCGAAAGCCCCGGGGCCTCCACAAGCAGGGGGCCTCCACAATAGAGACTTCGGAAAAAAAAAATCTTTCAAATTTCAACTAGTAAACCTAGTAAACATCTTTTCCTTTGATATTTTTTTTTCGCTTTTACCTTTACCTACAGCCTAAAGTACTTTATACATACATGATTATTTGATTATATCAATCTTAAATATTAACAGAAACAGAAATCATTGATCTATATTTGTTCACTCCGTGTCTCGACCATTAAAAAAAAAAATATACATATATATACATATATATATATATATATACATATAAATTAATTGCAGTATGTGAACAATTGGTGTTCTTCAATTCTTAAATGAAAACAAATCAATTATTATTGACTAATTGGTAATTTTTTTTTTTCATATTTTTTTATGCAGCAAGGTATGCAGTTTGATAGGCAAATAATTATTATTGTGACACAATTAAATGCCATCAATTATTCACGAACTTTACTGCATATGCAAGAAATTGCGAAAAATCATAGTCGATCAATAATAATTTATTTGTATAATTATTGAAGAATATCGATTTCGATTGTCATACAAAACCCACCTCATCGTGACAAGGAGTCGAACGCTAACATTAACAATCGAGTCATGAGTCATGATCGAGGAAAGAATGTGTCCATTGAAGTTTCCGTGCGTAATTTCGTCTTCATGTAGTTGTCTATTCTTTTATTAATATATTTTTCCAAAAGCATAATTTTCTTCAACCAGCGAGCGAGTGTGAGTTTTTTGTGCCCTCTGCCTGTCCATGTGAATACGATAGAATAAAAATTGCCAGTTTGGATGGGGAATTTATAGTATATTCTGCGGATTTTACAAGCCTATTCAGCCTATTTTTCGTATTTGCGTATCGATACGAGATACGACGGCACCGACGGTACCTGTTTCCCCCGTTTTTTGTCTATACGAGTGTACGACCTGTCGCAGCGTTGACGAGTGTCCGCTGAGTGGCGTGCTTGTAGCAGGGAATCCCAGAATTTGATACATTCTCGTGCGTCTGAGAAGCTACGAACTTGCGAACATTGTGCAACAAATGTAAATCATTTCGAATTTTTACGGATAGACCACAGACGTTAAGACGTAAGTATTTTCATCGTTATCTTGTAATCTACAATATAAACCGAATGTCATATTTGATTTTGCAATTACGAAAACGTGTTTTTTTTTTCTTAACATATAATAGAATATATGGAATATATGCAGAGAACAAAAGAACATAAAAAACGGTTACGGAGAGGTTATGATTTATTGTTTATCATGCGTTTGTTTGGTTCTGCGTAAGTAAGTTAATTATTTAATCAATGAGGCGACTGAAATATCATAACATGTAACATCCTAATATTTAATAGGTAAATTGACGTTTCCTAATTTAATTTTGAAATAATTTTTTCTCAACTCACTTCTGTTTTTGTCTCTTATTTTTTGAGTGCATACACATAACTGGACAGGTTTCAGTACATTGCTTGCAGCTTCTCTATTCTTTTCTTTTTTCATGTGCACTGCTCGTAACTCTTTTTGGTGTTTCTGCGAATATATTATTTTTCTCGACTATCAGCTCCACGACTATGTTCGTATTGGTGAAGGGCTTTTTCAGGTGCATGTTTTCTTAATTAATTTTACAGCGGAATCATGAGTGATCGTCACAAAACTCCTCGAGTTTTTGCTAGTGGCTCTCAGAAGAGGAAATTGCAAGCAGAACGTATGAAGAAATCCGAAGAAACTTTAGCTAAAACACCCAAATTGACCAGTTTTTTTACGTCGTCAAATAAAGAAGAAATCTCTGAAGATCCTAACAAAACAGCAGGAGATTCAACAGTAGATGGAGATGTCGTCGATAGTATTCAAGATCATCTTGAGGCTGAGGTTTCATCATGCAACACCACACAATTTTCTATAAGCGAATATCAGACCCAAGAGGAAGCAAAATTTTGCGGTCTCGAAAATGACATCGGTCTTTGGCCTGCTAAAATAACAAAGGAAATGATCGAATATTGGGCGAAAAAAAGTTCCACAGAACTTCAAAATTGCGATCAAGTATCTCTGCAAAATTCGGTTCATCAAGATCAGCCGCGAGATAATTCCAACTTTGTTCGGAAATGTACGAAGAACATGTTTACACGCCGCAATAAAAATCAAGAGACCGTCAATCGATTCTGGCTTTGCTTTTCTCCAACTACGGGGAAAATATATTGTTATGCGTGTAAATTGATGTCCCCTCAAAACAACAAACTCAGTGGAGAAGGCTTCAGTGACTGGAAGCATGCATCCGATCGTCTCTATGAACATGAGATTTCGAAAACTCATTTGGAATCAGTAATGAGTTTAGTGCAACGGGGAAAAGTCACAGGACGCATCGATCAAGAGCTAGCGATGCAAGAAGCTAATCAAATCGAGTATTGGCGAAAAATCCTGAGAATTATCGTTAGTACCATCAAATTCATTGCTGAACGTGGATTAGCCTTTCGAGGTGACAATGAAATTGTTGGCTCACCAAGAAATGGAAATTTTCTGGGAATTTTGGAATTGCTAGCCGAGTATGAACCAATCCTGGCAACCCATTTGAAAGAGCATGCAAACAAAGGGAGTGGTCATGTCAGTTACCTTTCGTCTACGATTTGCGAAGAACTGATCGGTTCTATGGGTGATAAGGTACTAACTGAAATAGTATCCAGGATTAAAAAATCGAAATATTATTCCGTATCAGTGGACTCTACTCCCGACGAAGCTCACATCGATCAACTAACTATAGTTGTTCGATATATGGAAGGATCGACGCCAAAAGAAAGGTTTCTCACCTTTTTACCAAACTGCGGTCATACTGGCGAAGCCACAGCAAACGCTCTGCTCAAATTTTTAGGTGACCATCAAATAGACATCATGGATTGCCGCGGTCAATCATATGACAATGCTGCAAACATGAGTGGCAAATACAAGGGGATGCAGGCTCTTATTTTGGAGAAAAATCATTTATCGGCGTTTGTACCTTGTTGTGGTCATTCTCTGAATTTAGTGGGAAAGGCAGCTGCTAACTCTTGTCCATCGGCTGTTCAATTCTTTGATTTCGTGCAGAATTTGTACACGTTTTTCACAGCCAGTACAGAGCGACACCGAATTCTGATCGAGAAATTATCGGAGAAAAAAAGCGGCCAGTTTTTAGTGTTGAAAAAGCTCAGCGACACTCGTTGGTCTTGTCGAGCTGAAGCTACGAAAGCCTTAGTCAACGGCTATTCAGAAATCGAAGAAGCTCTAACCAGCATATCTTCCGATAAAGAGCAAAAAGACATCGTGAGGAATGAAGCAACGCACCTTCTACAGAAGATGAGTGGTCTCGAAACCGCTTTGTTTGCAACATTTTGGAACGATATCTTGGAACGATTCAACGCTACAAACAAGATGTTGCAAGACCCGAAAATGATTCTTGAATCGGCAATGCGTGCAATAGAATCATTGAAATCATTTGTGGAATCCAAACGAAATGATTTCGATAAATACGAGGAAGCAGCCAAAAAAATATCCCATACTGATGAATATGTACAATCACGCACCCGCACTAGAACGAGAAACGTGAGGTTGAATCCACTCGATTACGGGAAAGCACAAAACGCAAATCTGTCACCCAAGGAGAAATACAAAGTATCCGCCTTCATCCCAGTTGTTGACCAGCTATCTGTTTCTCTTACTGAAAGATTGCATGCCTATGAAGCTGTACGTTCGAGATTTGGATTTCTGAATCACATCGAGAAGATGGATGCTGAAAATTTGCACGCTGCAGCAGAGGCATTGGTGAAAGTGTATACGGATGATTTAGAGCCTAGTCTTGGTAATGAGTTGGTTCAATTTGTGACTTTGATTGATTCATACAAAAAGGACTATGGAAAAGATCAATCGCCGGAACTATTTTACTACCAAATTCTCGAAGATCAAAATTTCAGAGCTACATTCCCAAACCTCGAAATTGCATTGAGAATGTATTTGGTTTTGATGGTATCAAATTGCACTGGAGAGCGCTCATTTTCAAAAATGAAAATTATAAAAAATAGGCTTCGTACCACGATGGGACAAAACCGTCTATCAAAGCTTTCTCTCCTGAGCATTGAAAGCGATTTACTCCGAGAACTGGATTTCAGCGAAATCATCAACGATTTTTCGGCAAAAAAAGCTCGAAAGGTTCCGTTCGTTAACACTAAAATTTAATTTCAAATAATTCTTGTTTCCGATTATATTTATATGTGTTCGTTAAATACTAAGACGAATCTACTTGGTTTCACAATAAATTATTTATTGAAAAACTCGACTGAAAAAAATTGTTCATTTTATTTGGAAAATAATTTGGGGCAAGGGGGCCTCCATTCCTTTGTTGCCCCGAGGCCTCTGGACCCCTAAATCCGGCCCTGCTCTGTTCACTGTTCAGTTCGACTTTAAAAACGGCGAATGCTCGATGTTCGGTTACAAGTAAATGCTCAAGTTTATCAGCACCTGATGGATGCGTTTATGGCCGCGTCCTATTTAAAAGCGACCGTCGCGAGAATCCGCGATCGTCGCGTTCATAATGTCACTTTTTGATCGGTGAACCCGAACGCGTGGTCGTGCCGACAGAGGGCGCTTACCGGTTTTACGAACAAAAAGTGACATTATGACCGCGACGATCGCATTTTCGCACGACGGTCGCTTTACTAGGACGCAGGGGATGTGTTTAGAATAGAACATACAGGCTGTAAAAATACCCATCACACAGCTATTTTCTACGGATTCTGTACATCAAACTAAATAACAGTGAGAAAAAGTTACTGCTGGAAAATGTCTTATTTTTGATGTGAAATATCGTGTTTACGGCAGCGCGCAATGTAACGCACTCAAAACAATAAATATTTATGGCATGCAACAGTACACGAGTTGCGGGGGTATTCTATCTTTGAATACCCCCGCAACTCGTGTACTGTGATAATCGTTGGAATTTTGACCTTTAATATTTCCGTAACCAGAAGGTTCCCAGGAATGACGCAGTACAAAAAACAACTTTATGACGGTAAGAACGAGTAACTCTCGGCTTCTCTAAGACCGCGCACACTTTGGATACGTTTTTGTACGAATTTCACTCGTGCGTACACGTAAGACCATGGTCGTATGAATTAAGTGCGCACGCTGGATACGTTTTCCTCCGTCAAATAGAACAAATTCCAACAAGTTCGGATTGTTTGCGGACGTCGGAACTATACGTACGTGTGTTCCCTTTGTTCTTGGAAGGTCGAGATCGGTCGTGCGTGTTCGTACGTGTAGGTACGCTCGAGTGAAATTCGTACGTAAACGCATCCAAAATGGGCGCGGCTTAAACGTCTTTTTACATGATCAGAGAGACGGACACATCTCTACAATGTCAAATTAAATTAGGTAGAAAAACTCCGCAGACGTGATGGGTAGGTATTTAAAAGTGATAAAAAATTCGATGAGTTTTTTTGTTTTATGTAATTTTGACGTACGAAAAGTGCTGAAACTCAATCTAAATTGAATCACTTACTTTTAATTTTGATCAAATATCGAGTCATTTATCGATCGTTAACAGTAACGATCGATAAAATGGAGAAAATCCGGTAGAATCTGTCAGATCTTATTGACCGTCAAAACACAACATATCGAGCTGCAATAAAGATCTTGAAAAATAAACACAAACAACATAAAATGAAGGTTAAACTAATATAAAATATCAAATTAAATGAATTGGCGAGACTTCACAGATAGAGTTTCGTTTGGCAACGGAAAAAAAATAAAAACAATTTATACGCATATTGTCAAATAACTACAGCTGAAAGCGGGGTTCAACAGCGTTGGAAGTGGATTTACTTGAATTGTGTAGAGTTTACAAAAACATTTATTTATTTATTTTATCATTGTTAGATATCGACCACGTCTCTGGAGTTTCGCCAGCCGGTTTCTGAGATGCTGATAAACAAAACAATTTGCCAACAGATTTTCAAACTCATGTTACAGTGAGCTTGAAACTTTATGCGGCGGTTCAGAAATGGGCTACTCGCTGCGCAGTACCCCACCCCTCACCCCAGCAGTCACGTGAATTTGTTACCTACTCGCCTTTTTTATAGGTGGGAAATTATCAAATAACTTCTCCCAGTTTGAGTGGAGCGGGAGGGCGTGTCAGACTCTTACTGACTAAAACCCACCCGTGTGCCTTCAGTTGCCATGTTGACAGGGGCCACGGTAACCCTTTCGGACAAACCCACAGCCCCGGCAGGCATCGGCCCTATCGGACCCCTTCAATTGTGCTGACATTTCTTTGAGGCGCGCGTGGAACAAAACGTGCCGTCGACCCGGGCCTGGTCGTTATCGGACGGCGAGCTGCCTATTGCTCATCGTCCGCAAGCCCGCACCTACGGTGGCCGGGAATCGGCCTGCGACTCCCGGCGTCTCATGCGGCGGTTAAGGGCTTGAGGGCGCGAAATTTGCCTCTCCCCTCACGCGTTTCGCCTCCTCCTTCGCGAGCATTACTGCTACGCAGAAGGAGGTGACGACCTCCCATACCCTCTCGCTCCGTACCATGGCCTGGACCAGGGCCGGACGCGAGATATCGCCACCGCCGCAGCTACTCGCCTCTTGTTCAAAGCCGCCATAAAGTTTACGTCGGGCTGTAACTGTTGTGATTTGCTAACAACATCTAATCAAATTACTTGGCATGAGTTATACCGGGTTCACACTAATGGATTTTAGTTGATCAACTTTTGTTATTCAACAAAAAAATACTTTGAATTTTAAATTCAATTAGATTGAAACTTTTCAGACGGTTCATATCGCTTTTGACATAGCAGTTGATCAACTAAAAATTAACCGTGTGAACTCAGTATTCGATAGTTTGATAAAATACCGATGCAAATATCAATTAAGGACTCGCCTTGACCATAGCGATGTTATCTCGACCAATCTCCATCTTAGCCCTTCTAATAGCGTTTCCAATTGCAAGACAAGGACCAAAGAATTCAGAGTACACCTCCATACCTACAGAAAGTAAAATGATTTCGTCAAAAAAAAAATTAGCTTTTAAGAACACGAGGTCGGCCTTGATTTTAGGGACGTCCTTCGTGCGTGCGCATTTCACAAGCGACTTTAAATTATGTTGCTAGATTAATTAAGAATAGGTATTAAGATCATAATTGAAATACCGATTGCGTCTAGCTTTTTTGGTCTGCGACTTGTAATTGAATGGGTAACCAGTCTTACCAGGGACGGCGAGTCCATACAACCCAATTCCTACGGGCTTCCCTTCGGAATCGTCATTGAATAATCAAACTATAAGTATTTGATACTTACACCATAAAATTAAAACATTACAAAACGCCTACATACATTAAAAAAATTGTCTTAATATCCCAACAACATAACACTTTGCGCTAAAATAACTCGTAGGCGCGTCCGGCTTATTGTGAATTCAATTTCTTTAGAAACTAAAGTCCATCACGACGTCACTTCGGTCACGTGACACCACGGTTTCTTAGCAGCCGGCTAAGCCGATCTGCAACGAGTTACGATAGGGATAGTAGTAGAAAACGCGCGCGCGGGGGCGAGAAGGAATGATTGTTATTGAATCACCTCTTTCTGGCACACGCATTTGATTCGATTGTTTTCGTTCAGCTGAGAGTTCGTAAACATTTCATCATTCGATTGACAATGTGTGGTGGTTTTTTGACGCATTAGAACCATATTAATTTGCATTTTGTTCGCTCAGTATTCATTAGTTTATCAGTACAACTAGTAGTAGTATTTGTTTGTAGACAGTGATTATTGTGATTAAGATAGCGTTTTTTAAGTGTATTGAGGTTAGTGAATGTAAAAGTAAAGTACGTTGTAATTAGGTATTTAGGGTGAGTAGACAGTTTGTTATGTTGAAATTACTTATTTAGAGTAGATTTGAAAAGTAATTAGTACGATCAGTAGGATTAGGAATGGCGGCTTGTTAATTGACAGATTATTTACTTTGTGTGGCAATTAAGTTTTGAAAATAAGAAACACATAACAAAGTTAGGCCGTGCTCACCCAGATATGATTATAAATTACAAATGACGTGATGGTTTTTTCAAACATTTTAATGTTTCCCTTTACGATAAATATCAATGACTGACTGGCAGTCGTAAATTAAATAAAATGTATTGTTCCCGTGTTTACTTTTCTTAGATTCTAGTAGTTTATAGAATAAAGGGTTTTTTAACACTTTCTATCTAAATCATTTTAGTTTTTGGTTTCGTATTCAGCCAAAAATAAGACTAAAGCCGAAGCTTCTTTTTCGTTTTCGGCTAAAAATCCATTTTCGGTCGGACACTAGTTATACTAGTGCACCATCGTCGATCGATATGCTAAGAAAGTTGTCGAGCCTACTGAAAAAACCATGAAAACTTTAGTTTTTTTTTCCGATTCAGACAATTCTACGTTCAGAAGTTTTCATACTGTTCAGTTCTGGCAGAATCTATAGGTATTCAGTTCTAAATGCCAAGGTTAAATATAAACAAAGTAATCGTAAAATGACCTACTAAGTTAAGTTTCGAAAATTCAAAGTAGCTCGTGCCGTTTAGAGCGTTCTAAATATTAAGGTCGAAAATAATCCGCCTAAAGTTAGGTTTATTACAAATTAAATAGGTTTATAAGTAGAAATTAACTCTAATGTTACAATACGTCCCTACTTTAAGAACATTTAATTGTGATTGAGCGACTTGTCTTGGTGCTTAGTTTATAAATTCGATGCTATCATTCAAACAAGTAAATAAATAACTACCGTAGGTATTTCATCCCTTACTTTAGTAAAGTTCAAGTGACAAGTTCTCAACTGTCAATTTAGAAAACGGTTGTAAATCTTTCCACACTTTTACAGATAAAAGTCTAGGATTCTAGGTAATACAAGGAAACAAGTGGTAACTTCTGAATGTTTAATTTTTCGTAGAAAGTTGGTATTCAGTGGGAATTATCCGCATTTACATTAAAAAAAAATGTTTTTAGATAATCCGAAAATGTACTGGTAGGAATTGAATTATTTTCACTAATTTGCACGAAGCTCACAATAAAAAAGGAATTTAATGAAAAGTTTTATTGACACCGTTATTTTGATAAGTAAACAAGATTTAACTTTTCGCAGCCACGACGAATGTCCGAAGTAATTTTTTTTTTTATGCTGCTCCAGCTTACCTCCTCCATAAAACCAACCTTCGCCATTGAGTCTTACCAATGGGTTTCGTGTTACCCAGGAACTCTGTTGTGGAGGTCAGATAAGCAGTTGCTTCATGTAAAATACTGGTATTCGGCTGCATCCGATTAGACTGGAAGTCGACCCCAACATTGTTGAGAAAAGGCTAGTCAGATGATGATGATGAAGGTGTAATTGAATGGTGGTACGGATGCCGTCAGTTGGGACTGGTCATCTCTTAGCTGCCAGGGCTTATTTTTAATTTTTTGAATTGTTCTTTTTTATCTTTTTATTATGGACGCTTCTCACGTGCACGAACCAGTTTGTGTCTCTGCCGTAAAATGAATGGTTGACATTATTCAATTAATCTAGGGGTCTATTTTGCAATATGCATACCTAGTTGTTTGCAGTTTTTTAGGGCTAGCGCGCACTGTGGTGCGTACGCTGCGTTATTTCTGCCGAACGGTATAACAAACACAGTGATAGCATAGCGCACTGCGGTGAAAAAAATGTACGATGACCATATGCATATTATATATATTTAATGCGTCATGTTCGTGAACGGGCGCCGTCAGTTGGGACTGGTCATCTCTTAGCTGCCAGGGCTTATTTTTAATTTTTTTGAATTGTTCTTTTTTATCTTTTTATTACGGACGCTTCTCATGTGCACGTCTTTCTACATTGTTCTCACATGTATAATTTCAACATGAATGATGTAACCAATATTTTGCAACAATTTTTTATTTAAAAGAGTGTCCGTGGAGTTTCTTGCCCGTTATTCTCCATAGGTACCTACTACGCTTTGGAATGGGCAACTAGCTTCATACCTATTTCTGACTGACCGATTCCTTGACAATTCAAAAGTGCCTGTAAATGGTTTAATTGAAATAAATTATTTGAGTTTGAGTTTGAAACATTACCATCGCATCGTATGGTGAGGAAGAATTACCATTTACTATCGTATAGCTAGACCGGGAACTCTGTTCTGCGCCTTAGGAATGAGCGGCGCGGCTGGGGCGTTGACGAATGAGCTACGAGTGGGACGCCATGCGCCTTGAGCATTGACGAATGAGCGGCCTGCACTGCCCCCCCGTCTCGCCGCGCACATACCTAACGCGTGGAACAGCGATCTCGGTCAAACTTTAGCTAAACAAAGAAATAAGTTAGTATTTCTTTGTGAAAGAGCTTCGGGGTTTATACTGCCAACCACCAGCATACTTTTTTTGTAGCCGCCAAATAGCTTTGCCGTGGTCTGGTAAGTGTAAATTTACAACGCACCGGTGTCCTCAAGCGGCAGGGACCGCTTACCATCAGATAAAATGCCTGCTTGTTTGCCAACTCATAACAGAAACTCCAACCAATGCAAGAACGGAGAAAAAGAGTAGGTACTAATTTACTCACAAATCAGCACCTCCGCATGAGTTTCGATGTAGTGCTGAAAGTCCTCGTCAGTCTCTATAGTCTCTTGAATTGCTATCGCCGGTTTACGCGCCATGTTTTAGTTCTTAGAACAATATTTTATGAACTGAAAATTCTTCGATACTTTCTGACAGAACTTTTCATAATCCTTTTGTTTTTCTTTTCTGAATCAATCAAACTTGTTTATGTACCTTACGTATCCAAACTTAAACTCAGAATGAGGTCGATTCACCATTGCAAAAATTCAACTGAACAGAATATTAAACAGGTTTCGACCCATCATCAAGCCGTAATCTACGCTCTGTCTAAACAATAGAGATGATGACAAAAACAATATTTAAAATGTCTAGTATTAGTTTACCGGCTTTCGTATCCTCGGTGCACGGCACTGAGAAATTAATCAGGAAAATCCTAGCCTCCGTAGTGAAGCACACTTCACCGAGGCTATTTGAATACCCTGGAGACTCGCTTGCCCGAATTCAGATCCACTCGACGATCCATCTTCCGAGAGACGGTAGGATGAGCTGCTCTGCGGAGTAGTACAGAACAATTTACTTAACACGTCTGCTACTACTGCGGAGCATCATTTTAAATGATACTATAAATTAACGGCTATTGACATTTTATTTTATTCTTTTAACATTTATCTACATTATATTATATTAGAAATTGACTTAGACTTTTGAAGTCATTAATTTAATCTTAATTAATTCTTTTGATTATTATCATTGCATGTTATAAGTATTTATTAAAATAACAAATTATTTGTATACCAATTGCATTGGTAGAACATTGAGATCACGCTAAAATATGTATTTTTAAGACCTTTCTGTACCCCTATGTTCACAAATAAAGTTTGATTTGATTTGATTTGAGCATGCGCCTGCTGGCTGTGGGTAAGTGGGAGTCAGGCCTGTGGCTTCAATGCTTCATGCACTATCGTTGCACTTAGGCAATTTGGTCGACATTACTTTCCACCTCACTGCTTCCCAGCGACTAGGAGCTCCTTGTTGTTCTCCTCATCGCTGTTACTGTGGCGAAGTTGTCAACATCCTCGGACACCACGACCTGTCATGCAGCCGAAGTGCGGGTCACTTAGCTCGGCACGTGAATATTAATGTCACCATCGGACGAGCTCTTGTCACCGGCGGCGTTCCAGCTGTATTAGAACCCAATGGCAAGGAGTTTTTGTGTATCAATGCCATCCAGTTACCATCCCCCAACATCGTTATAATTTAAATAATATCTTATGCTGTATATCATTCTTGAAACTCTTTACCTATGATTTATCACTGAAAATGAAGGTGAATTTTACCAAACTGGACGCCTTATTAGAGCTTAAATTTTGAATGCAATGTCAAAAAGAAAGTGTTTTGCCCCCATCCCCCTATCTCCGCCCCCATCCATTTGTGGTCCATTCGGACGGTACGGGGGGATTCGGCATCACACAAGACCCAGATTACCACTCGCTACCCGGTTGCCTCTCCGATTAAATTTTACTTGGTGCCGATTCTCTTTTGTACACCGAACTAAACTATCACACTATGAGAATCTCAAAGCTATTCTGCAAAATAAATTCTTTAAATTTAAAAATAATTTGGACACATCTAAATCGATTTGACAATCGCGACTCCACACGTAATACCTAACCACGTGAATCTTTTTAGAGCCGGAGGCGCGCAGGGGGGGCAGCCTCGACGTGTTTTATATGGAATTTTTATGGAGTAGTGACAGGCGCTGATTAATTTGACAGGACTAAACTAAAATTTACCTTCTGTCCTTTTCTTAATGAAATAGAAAGAAAAAGATGCACTGAACTTAAATTTAGTTTAGTTTGTGAACAAGGGAATCGGCACCAATGCCTTGAATATTAGTTTAGGTAAGGATATTATATTTTTATCAAGTTAATAAAACACATGTACATTTAATAAAATAAACATTTTAATTTATAATAACTTAACATTTACTCATGACAACATATCAGTAACATTGTATAAATAATATCAACAACATTTAAGGTCCAAACAATAGAGGTGACCAAGAAACGATCAGTCTTAATTATTGTCTATTAATTAACTTTATGAGTATTTATAAAAAAAAATAATTAAAGACAGCTTTTTTGGTTGCTTCGTCTGTGTATAAAAAAATAGATCATCTCTATTATTAATCAGCCCATAACCGTTTTAGAGGTGGACAGTTTGGTAAAAAAAAAATGCATAATTCAAGTCACCATACCATAGTATTTTAAAATGCATTTTTAACCTAAACCTATGTTTTTTAAACAGAAAAAAAAATACGAATTATTTTGAAAATATCACAAATATTCAACACAATTTCGCCTTCACCTTATGACAATAGAGCTTGGAACTAGGTTTGACCGATCAAATTCTAAGTTGACCATATGGATCAAATTTTTGATCGATAAGGCATCAGCCTCCACTGCGATTGAATCATCTCCTTGTTGTTCTCAATCATCGCCAGTTTTGTTACGTCTGAAAACATAAGGGATATTTTTGAGATAATAATAATAAATAATAATCCTCTCGAGCGATTTTGGTCACAGTGGCCAATCTCAGCCAAGTACGCAGGGGATATTATAGTGTACAAATGTATGCGCAAACACTCTCTCTTCCTTAAGGCGACACTAACCGCCTTTTAATGATTTTATATTATAGATCACGTCTAAACGAGTAGTGTTAATGATTTGGAAAAAATATATGTTAAATTAGAGCATTTTCTTAATAACTTAATCTGTGAATATTTTAGATTATGTTTATATTACATAGTGTAATTAATTTGTAAAGTTATGTCCAACACGGATAAAAAACTGAGAATCACGCAAAATCTATCAAGCATTTTTTTTCACCATTTTAAAGATATTATAATATCTATATTTTAGTATACGTGATTTATTACAATACTTTTTGATTTATGTATAATAAATTAATAATTTGGGACAGAGAATCTTGATGGGCGAGTCCTATTACTGGCTAAACGTACGACGCGTTGCGTGAGCTGAACAAAACACGCAAGCTAACCACTCAAGGTCACTAACATATATCTGCATCTTAACTCTCAAAGTCCTCAGAGACGGCAGTCCCACACGACTGGGGATCAGGCGCAGGGCCAGCAGCAAAACGTGCGCGAGCCACGGGGGTGTCACCAACTTCTAAACTCCGGGCTGCTACTGAGAAATTCCTAATGGAAAAACCCAATAACACTTTGCCCGACCTGAGAATCGAACCCAGGAGTCATGCCCTCACGCTCAGCAGTCACGCTTGCAAATGCAAGACCAACGGGACGGGTAAAACTTCACTTGGCATGAATGGGTGACCATCTTTACAAACCGAGACTCCTCCGTGCCTCGGAAAGCACGTTAAGCCGTTGGTCCCGGCTGTCATTTGTAGATCTTTGACAGTCGTTACGGGTCGTCAGAAGCCCAAAAGTCTGACAACCAGTCTTACCAAGGGGTATCGTATTACCCAGTTACTAGGTTGTGGAGGTCAGATCGGCAGTCGCTCCATGTAAAATACTGGTATTCAGCTGCATCCGGTTAGACTGGAAGCCGACTCCAACATAGTTGAGAAAAGGCTAGGCAGATTGATTGTTTAGAGGACTCCTTCAATAAAATTGATTGATTTTCGATTCGGAACGGAAGCATTTGGAATGGTTGTGAATAACTATACAGTATAGCAGTGGTGGCCCAGTGATAACGGCCGTGACTTAAGAGTTATAGGTCATAGGTTCGAACCCGGACAGGCGCTTTACTTTGTGTAAATTATTTCATCACCATTGCTCTCAAAACGGTGTAGGAAAACATCGTGAGGAAACCGGCATGTCGTAGAACCAAAAATTCGAAGACATGTGACATCTACCAACCCGCACTGGGCTCGCGTGGTAAATTACGGCCCACTTCCTTTCACAAAGAGGCCTGAGTCCCAGCAGTGGGAACATTATGTAGCTGGTAGGACAAAATAAGAGTTATGGACACGAGAAGAAAAAGATGAAGTTGTAGTTCTCACCTTTATCGAGGATGTAGTGCGCAAGCGCATCGCTGAACACGGTGACGGGCACGGCCATGTTGACGTACGGGAAGCACGCGCCGCCGTCTGACGTCACGTTGATGGCTATGATGCCCAGCACTTCCACACGGTTCTTTGGACTGGATAGCAAAGCAAAAAAATATAAGGTTTAATAAAACCGGCCAAGTGCGTGTCGAACCACGTACAATGAAGGGTTCCGTAGTTGGGATGATTTATTCCAAAAAACAAACTTAACTTTGTAGTTAAAAAATATGTTCTCCCATACGGAATGTATGGGAAAACATGTTTTTGCAACTGCAAAGTTAAGTTGGTCGATTATTACTAACGAGTAATAATCGACCAACTTAACTTTGCAGTTGCAAAAACATGTTACAAGTAGGCTCTACAAGTTAACGAACTTGTAGAGCCTACTTAGCTGTGATAGTTTTCCTTTTAATTTCGTTATATAAACTACTGTTGTGATTTTTTTCACACACCCAAAACCAACCATTTAGCCGGCAGGGGGGGGGACACTTGACTCTAACAAAAATTAGCACTTTAAAGCTTAATATTTCGCAAACGGATCCCTGAATCCAAAAATGGTTTCCACAAACTCACAATGTTTTTAAAGGACCTTTCCAATGATACCCCTCACCATGGGTTAAAAAAAGAAAAAAAATAACATCACCACTTTACGTATATGAGACTCTAAAAAAAAATGTTTTTCATAATTTTATTTTACCACTTTGTCGGTGTAATTAAAATATATACCTATGCCAAATTACAGTTTTCTAGTACTAAGGGTCTCGGAGCTAGACCGCGGACAGACAGACAGACAGACAGACAGACGGACATGACGAAACTATAAGGGTTCCTTGTTTACTACGAAACCGAAAGAGTTGCGTTTTTCATTTAAAATATCTCAGTAGGTAAGGTAAAGAGTAAGATTTTTCATACAAACGAAATCCCCCCTTTTCGTTTCTTATAGGTAGGAATAGAAATGAGGGTTTGTATCGCAAGTAACAAAAGCTTATATAACCAAGGCGTTTTGTCACCAATCAGTGATATAGTAGGCCTATAATGGTAACTATTGTGAGTTGGTTCTATAAGATTAAAGAGCATTTGAGATCCTTAATTTAGCTCTTAAAACGGTTACAGGACCATACAAAAGAATCTTTAAAGTGTTGCACTGTAATAGATATGAAAAAAGCGAGTATAGTACTATTTAGTACTATTGACGACCTTACTGACACCTTTATGTATCTATTTTGCACTAATATTGTGTTAAAATAACTTTTTCAGTACTAGTATTGTAGCAGTATCGAGAACACTATTACAGGATTAATTTTCACTATAAAAGTACCTTGCACAACCATTACATAATCTTTTAGCTTCTTAAAAGCTCCCTCAACATCGCTATGAGGCTAGTTCTGAAAAGTCATAAAAACTCTTCTATAGTACTAAATAGTACCATAGCGACTTTTGGTGCAGTTGCTAAATAACTTGAATTCTAAAAAAGCTCTATAAATGAGTTTGTGTTACTGCTACGAGACTAAAGCGTGACATAAAAGCACTAAAATGAATAATTAATGGACTAATTAGATCTATACTACATTTTCAGTATCAATTACATCACTAGTAAGTATTTCATAAATGGTGGCACACTGTCGATTGTTTACGTTTTCTAGATACATATTTACCATATCCCAAATTATGCCCCAGTGTGCATTTAATGCAACTCCATACAAATAAATTTATTTTGACTATTTTATATTTGAACAACGAATCCTAATTCGTTTTTAGTGAAAATATGGCTGCTGTTTTCTGCCATAATAGCACATTAGCAGCACAGCTGGCGCTAATGTATACTACAGCAGCCATATTCGGAACAACTCCTTATTTTATTAATTTAAATTTAATCAAAATACGAAAATTACGAGGACGCATTTTCAAATTTGAAATTAGCATAATGATTTTATCGATACAAATATTTTCGCAAGTGCAAGTTATGGCAAAGTTACGGTCCATGAATGGTTTGTAGTATGTCCTTTTCATTACATGTGTAAAGCATCATTTACCGATATATTTTGTTTTCTTAGGGAACACAATGTGATAAAATAGATCACTGGAATCGTTTACGGTGCGAAATAGTACTATAAACATGTTTTGGTTACTTTTATAGTGCAAATTTGTGACATAAACGTGGCAGACAGCACTATTTTAATACTAAAAAGCGTTTCTCTACACTTTTATATTTCAACTATACAGCTGATTTATCACCGTGAGAGCCTTTATGTTATGTTTATAGTATAAATCAGTGATAAAACTAGGGCTTTTTTGGGGTTATGTAAACGTTTACAACACCATTATAGTACTGATTATGAACACTAATTGGCACGTTCTAAAACGTTCTCAGGACTTTTATAGTACCAAATTTTGTTATTTGGGATTGAAGTTAATCCCCGACGGAAAAAGAGAGGTGTTATTGCCGATGAGAATCTCACATCGGGTGGAAGACTTGTACCTGCATAAAGAGCGTGCATGCATCTCTAACTACTTTCGGGGAATAAACATTTGAGGTTATATGTAAGAATTTTACGATCATAAGAAATTATTTGACAAAGCGTAATTCGGGAGAGAGAAAAAGAGAAGTTCAATAAAATTGTCTCTTTCTACATTGTTCGATTTGCTGAACAGTGTTGGACTCTCTTGCCACCAAAATGTTTAGTGGTATGAGGAACAGGGTGTAAAGTTCACTCATCCACCATAGAAAAGGGAGGATCCTCCGACCAGGTGGGTGTCGTGTCTGGCGGGCAACTGTCCATTGGTTTGAAGTCGGAATCTTGTATATATGTCGATCGCACGGTAAACTCTAATTGCGCGATGCAGGATTTGTGTGACGTCATGTCTATGATGCGTAGTTCGTATGTGGCGATGTAACCGCTACAAATTTATGTTTTTTTTTTCATTTGGATCATAGTGGCCCATATTATTATGATCATTTAAATCATAGCGGTATTTGATCATATTTTACCTGGTAACCCTGAATATCGGTCCGCCACTGAAGCCCGACTGTACGCAGCAAGAAGTCTGAATCATAGATGGCGACACTGTGTTGACGTGGCCCGATGTTATCGTTGGTATTAAGTTAGTTAGGTCATACTCGTTGTAGTAAGGGAAGCCGGCGGCGAGCACTGATTCGCCTGAAAAAAAAAACATTGAATACAGTACCCTAGTTGCGTAATACAACACAATCACAATCTGTTTCGATTTGAAACAGATTGCTAATCGATTGCTCCATAAGTTGGAAAAAAAATCTGCTCAACGACGTAAATAACGCAATGAATGTTGTTGAACTGTCAAAATAAAACAAATTAGGCAAAATTGTTTACGAAAATAAGTTACGCAATTAGGGTACTGGTGTAACTTTTATTAAAAACTAGATGACCCGGTGAACTTTGTACCACGTGAGACGAAATTTAGATTTTTTCGATTTTTCGTTCGAGTTTTCCCAAATTTTTGAAGTGAAAACTTCTTTAGGCGCGTTGGGCATTTTTGAGATGGGACTAAACCATTGATTTCGCGACACTGTTACGACACCAGCTTTTGACCATTAAAAAGACATCAACGCGTTGATTACCGCGGTGTGCGAAATAAAAGACATCAACGCGTTGATTACTGCGATGCCGATTTTTTTTTTTTCAAGATTTTACTTCTGTCGGCATTCCCGGAGGGGCACTGCACAGAGTACATTTTTATATGGGCACTGTTTGCCGCCGGTGAGGCGAAATAAACACAAAACAAAAAATGAAATCGGTCAAGCCATTTTCGAGTTTTTGCAAGACTAATGCACGGCAATTGATTTTTATATTTAGAGATAGATAGACCAGCTGTGAACCCTTCGTGTGCGAGACCGATTCGCACTTGGCCGCCATTTTTACCTTTCCAAGGTAAATATTACTAATATTTACTTTCAAACAAGACATTTACTTTTATGAGCGGTCCGCGAATTGGCAACGTCGCATTTCTAGAGGATTTTGTGATTATTTTATTAAATTTAAATCAAAGTACAATTTTTTTCAGCTTAGCACTAAATCCTTGGTATTTATAATTTTTAACATTTGCTCTATAGTAAATCATCATCATCATCAGCCTATAATGTTCCCACTGCTGGGACTGCGGCCTCCTCTCTGTGAGAGGGAGTGGGCCGTAGTCCACCACGCGGGCCCAGTGCGGGTTGGTAGATGTCACATGTCTTCGAATTTTCAGTTCTAGGACATGCCGGTTTCCTCACGATGTTTTCCTTCACCGTTTTGAGAGCAGTGGTGATGAAATAATTTACACAAAGTAAAGCGCCTGTCTGGGTACGAACCTATGACCTACAACTCATAAGTCGCGCTGTTACCACTGGGCCACCACTGCTTTCTATAGTAAATAAAAATATTTAATCGTAATACTGCAAATAGAAAATATATGACAATATCAAATTTTATAAGTAAATAACAAAATAACTGTAAAAAAATAGCATACATACATAAAAATACCAACAATCCACTGCTTGGCAAAAAAAAATTGTACTTTGATTTTTTAATAAAATAATCACGAAAACCTCTAGAAATGCGACGTTGCCAGCCCGCACGGGATGAACGCTCTTAATCTTTAAAATATAAATTGAAAATGAAGACGGAAGTTCTTTTAAATGAAATTAACAGTGTTGCCAGATGCCAAAAATGAATGAACATACCTTTTTCAGCCGTTACATTAGATAGTACAGCAGATTTCATATGACTCAATCTCTCAGGGTTGGTGAATAGTAGAGCTAAGTCATATGCCTTCTTGTCTGGCGTCTTGTATCGCACTATTGCTGTCTCGTTCACTCCTCGGCAATACACCGACAGCTTATGTGTTTGGTACTGAAAAAAGGTGTATTGCAATTTTTTAAAATTATTGCCCAAATATACATAAAATGACGCCTTGTTTCCCCGAAGGGTTGGGCAGAGGTGTGCCCGTAGCAGGTACACCCACATTTCGCCAGTTATGTTTAAGTCCCACGTAATAGGGGGCGAGCCTATTGCCATCAACATGGCACAAATCTAGACTACGAGCTGCTACTGAGAAATTTCTGATAGAAAAACCCAATAACACTTTGCCCGACCCGGGAATCGAACCCAGGACCTCATGCTCAGCAGTAGCGCTATAGACCACTAGACCAACGAGGCAGTCTGCACAAATATAACCGAGATTAATAGGGTATTGAGGTATTTTAATTAAGTTTAAGTAAAAACTTTTGATTTAACTAAAAAATATCTACTTTTGAATGCATTTACACAATTTCTTGACTGTACTATTGACCGTTGAAGAGGGAACTCTTCAACGTCTGGAGCCAATCCTGGGTGTTGAATCAGTTCATGCATCATAAAAATGTATTGTCTTCGAAACTGAACCAACTTGTAAAATTTCAACTCCGTTTGATAAGAGAAAGTGGTTTGAATTCAGCTTGCAAGATTTGACGCATACGTACTAACAAAATAAGTTAAATAAAGCTTGTAAAAATGTTTGCTCTCGGACTAAATGCAACGGAATTTGACAAATTACTTAAAACAAAAAAAAAATAAACAAAAAATTAATTTATTTGTTTATTAAAAATTTGAATTTGAATTTGACTTTTTCGTAATGGCACATTTTTCGAAATGGGCCTTTGACTATTTCGTAGTTACATACAGTGTAAGTATTTATAATATGCACATATCGAAATGAGATTTATGATATATCGAATGAGAAGGTTTTTTTTGTACTTTACGATTATTGTAAAAATGTATTTAAAAAAAGTGTGCAATTCATACGTCGTAGAGTACGCTCACAAACATGTATTAACACACGTACAACGCTGAGGCCCAAGCAAACTCCCACTATACCTCGGTAAACACGAGTGGAGGAGGTACGAAGCAGAGCATAAAGAGAACCACGAACATAAGAAACACTGTATAATGCTTCCTATCTCATTTTCTCCCACGTTAAATCTTATGAATTTGTGTCTGTCTCTTTTTACTGTCGCTTTTTCGTTTTATCGACTTTCAAATCACAACGATGCTAAAGAAGTTTTCACTTCAAAAACAGATTTTTGCTAAAAAAAAAAACATGTTTATTTTCAATTGTGGTAGTGTTTTTCCCCCAAATTAGTTTCATCGCGATAGATCGTTTAGTTTAAAAGTTACAACGTATTGTTATTTTTTTTTTTTAATTCCATAACAAATATTAAAAAAAAAAATAGATTTTTTTTAAATATTTGTGTCGTCGATAAAATTAAGCATAGATTCCCTCATTTCGATATGTAAACATATTAAAGACTCACAATTAGGACTGGGAAGATTCCACATACTTAGTATAATGTTATGTAAAAGTATTTACTTTTGGCTTTGGTTTTTCAGGTTTGGGTGCAGTATGTAGCACTGCCCTCCGTCCGCAAAAATATGCACATGCTATGCATATGCAGATACGGTTATTATGGTGCAACAGATATGAACAGGCATCCTCAGATATTGACTCGTCCACCGCTCGGATAATTTTATACAGGGTGGCAAGGACATCAACGCGAAAACTTTTACGATGGATTAAGTAAGTACATGTTTCTGAATGCCCCCCTGCGTTGAAATTTTTCGTCAGGTAAAAAAAATCTGCTGTTTCATAGAAAAATGCAATACCTGAGCGGTCAAAATTTATGGAACAGCTGATTTTTTTAAGGGCTACCCTGTTTATAAATGTAATATGGATTTCGAGCCCGCAAATCCACTGATGAGGCTGTTCACAGTTTTTCTGATTTTGTGGTAAGAAATATAGACGGAAAAAAGAAATGCCTAACCATCTTTCTCGATCTTGCTAAAGCTTTTGACACAGTCTCTATCCCCACCCTAATTCGTAAATTAACTAATATGGGAATACGGGGTAATGAACTTTTATTAATAGCCGACTATTTATCCGATCGAACGCAACGTGTAAGGATCGGGAACCACTTGAGTGATGAACTTCCTATTGAGCACGGGGTTCCCCAGGGAAGCGTTCTTGGCCCCACTTTGTTTTTGTGTTATATAAATGAACTATGTCAACTAAATCTTGAAAACTGCAAAGTAATATCTTACGCAGATGACACAACTCTTACTTTCAGGGGTGATTCTTGGGAAGAAGTATATTCCTTAGCTCAATCAGGTCTGAACAAGGTCTGCCACTGGCTCGCTGCAAACTCGCTCACTCTTAACGCAGATAAAACAAAATACATTCCTTTTGCAATCAGGAGCGTAGAAACCTTTCAAGATAAGCCTCTCATATATGTTCATCAGTGTTCATTTCCGCCTTTGGATCAATGTAGCTGCTCAACTATACAGCCGACACAAAGTATTCGTTATTTGGGTGTAACTATTGATAAAAGGTTGTCCTTTGATGAGCACATTCACAACTTATGTAAAAGAGTACGGAAACTGACTTATATTTTTAAACAGCTTAGACAGGTTGCAAATGGTGAAACACTTAAAATGGTATATTTTGCCCTTGTTCAATCTATACTTACATATTGTGTAACAACTTGGGGAGGTGTCGGTAAAACTAAAATGTTGGAAATAGAAAGAGCCCAAAGGTTGATTCTGAAAGTTGGCCTTTCAAAACCACGACTCTATCCTACTGAAGCACTGTATCGGGAAGCTGAGGTGTTAACTGTTAGGCAAAGTTACATCCTTTTTACTATTCTGCGGCAACATTCAGATCCATCCTCTTTCGATCTTCCTAAATTAACAACGAGGAGGCAGTATGCAATATGTAGCACCTTCAAATCTAAAACAGGATTTGCTCAAAAATTTTATACTTTCCGAGGACCTGAACTGTACAATAAGTTAAATAAAGAGTTAGGTATTTTTAATTACAATAAATCTAAATGTAAAATTATATTGACTAACTGGCTACAAAAATTGAACTACACAAAAACAGAGGAGCTACTAGTCATAAAAACATAATAGGAACCATTCGTCTAGTTGGATATGAACCCAATACATACCCTCTCAACACTACACACACACACACGCTCACACACACACACATACAGACAAACACAAAATACATCACACCCTCTCCTTCATCCCACATCACCTTGAATTCCACTACACTTCATACACATTTAACATTTATTATTTTTATTTTTGTTGTTTTCTTCTCCAACAAATAGTTGGTTATAACATGAAAATGTAATAATGGCTTCATTAATGTTTTTAATTGGTATTTTTACCTGTAGGGGGGAGTCCCTGGTGTCCTGAAATACAAGTCACGGCTTAGTTTAGGCACCAGTCTCCCACAAATGAACATTGTCCTGCATGATAATTTTAATTTTTTCCATTTTTAAGTTTTAGTTTTGGTGTTATTTGTGGAAGAAAAATAAACATTTTTATTATTATTATTATTTCCTTTATTTCATTTTAAAACATACTATTTACATTTTTAAATATTCTTATAAAAATAATTTAAAAAAACATTTAAAAATATAAAAAATAGTAGCCCACCGGTGTCGGGAACAGGGTCCAAGCCACCGGTGGTCAGGGCTCCTGAGAGAGGAACCTCCTAACGATACGCGCCGTGTCCAGGAGTACTGCTTTCTGGATCAAGCCCTTGATCCAGCTACCTAACGAGAGCCTCCTCAGGTGTTGGTCGAGGCTCTTAGCTATTATGCCATTGGCCGTAACGATTATCGGCACAATGATTGCTGTATCCACATCCCACAAGTCGACAACCTCGTGAGCCAGATCAAGATACTTAATCTGTTTATCTTTTTCAGCTTTCACGAGGTTCTCGTCGTGCGGGACCGCTATATCAATAATCATTGTGCGACGCTCTAATCGATCTATCACCACTATGTCTGGCTTATTGGCAACAATAGTCCGGTCAGTGATGATAGATCGATCCCAATACAACGTGATATTGCCATTTTCGAGGACTGGGTCGGGCACATATCTATAGTACGGTACTTCCGATTCCACAAGACTGTATTTTAGAGCAAGTTGCTGGTGGATAATCCTGGCTACAAGGTTGTGCCTATGCAAGTAGTCTCCGTTAGCCAGACGAGAACAGCCAGAAATAATGTGTCTGATTGATTCTCCGGGACGGTGGCATGCCCGACAGATGTCAACCGTGCCGTCCTTCACAATATATTTCCGGTAGTTTTTCGTCATCATAACTTCGTCCATAATCGCAAAGACAAAACCTTCGGTTTCCCCAAAGAGGTCACCGAATCGCAACCAGGATACGGACGCTAACAGGTCTACATCGGGCCCATGTAAGTTATTATTATTATCGGGAGTGTTTTTTTTTCTCAGCTCTTAGGCTGGTTTTAGCTACAATTACGGGCCAATGCCAAGTAAATGCAGCGTGTGGTGTGTAATTAAGATGAGGGTGTATTTTCGTCTAACTGCATAAATTTCCTAACGATTCTACATGTGTTTAGGATGGCTGCTTTCTGCAGATTGATGTAAAGGGATTCTTCTAGATCTATTAATTTCAAGCTACGGAGGAGATGGTTGGGAATAACACCAGTTGTGGAGAGAACTATAGGAACAACATAAACTTTTTCTTGCCTCCAGATTCTTGTAACTTCTTCTTTGAGCTCAGCGTATTTGCTTATTTTTTCAGCGATTGTTTTTTGTAGGTTATGGGTGTTGGGGACTGCAATGTCTATGAGGTAAGTGATTTTTTTAAATTTATCCTGAAGGGTTATGTCTGGTCTATTATAGTGGATGGTCCTATCTGTAAGTATGGCGCGATCGTAATACAGTTTATGTGTGTCATTTTCTAGGATAGTTTGCGGCGCGTACTTATAGTAGGGAGTATTAGTGTTTTGTATAAGACTGTGTTTGAGTGCTAGTTTTTGATGGATGATGTTTGCAACCTGGTTGTGCCTGTGTGTGTAGTCAGTCTGTGTGAGGGTTATGCATGCTCCGGTTATGTGTTGTATGGTTTCTGATTGAGTGTGGCATCTACGGCATTTGTCGTTTGTGATGGTAGGGTCTTTAATGATAAATTTTCTGTAGTTTTTGGTGTTGATAATTTGGTCTTGTATAGCTACCATGAAGCCTTCTGTTTCAGGGAACAGGTTTCCTATTTTAAGCCACTTGTTTGATGCTAATTTGTTAATGTGGGAGTGCTCTAGGTCATGTGGGTGTCTACCGTGAAGGACTTTCTTTTTCCAGTTTTCAATTTTTTGGTTTTGCGGGTCGGTGATGTTTATGTCTTGTATATTTTGTTCATTTAAGTTAAGCGGGGTGTAATTAAAATCATTTAAAGCAATGGCTTTGTGTATGTTACTAGTGCGAGATTTTGTGTAGAAAAATGTTTTTAGCCCAGTGATTTGTTTCTGCCAAAGGTGATGTATGTCGATTAGGCCTCTCCCTCCATTTTGTCTTTTGATGGTGAGTCGTTCGATCGCAGATTTAGGATGTAGGTTGTTGTGTTTAGTGAGTGTTGTGCGTGTGATTCTTTCTAAGTTTTCAATGTCAGTTTTTGACCATTTTATTACTCCGAATGAGTAGGTCAATCTATTATTATTATGTCCTTTATTTCATTATTTACATATAAATTATATTTTTAAATATTAGAATAAAATAATATAAAAACATTTAAAAATATAAAAAATAGTGTCCCACCGGTATCGGGAACAGGGTCCAAGCTACCGGCGGTCAGGGCTCCAGAGAGAGGAACCTCCTAACGATGCGAGCCGTGTCCAGGAGTACCGCTTTCTGAATCAAGCCCTTAATCCAGCTGCCCAACGAGAGCCTCCTTAGGTGTTGGTCGAGGCTCTTGGCAATTAAGCCATTGGCTGATACGACTATCGGCACAATGATTGCTGAGTCCACATCCCACATGTCGACAACCTCGCGAGCCAAGTCAAGATACTTGATTTGTTTATCTTTCTCGGCTTTCACGAGGTTTCCGTCATGCGGGACCGTTATGTCAATAATCATTGCGCGCCGCTCTCCTCGATCCACCACCACTATATCAGGCCAATAGGCAACAATAGTCCTGTCAGTGATGATGGATCGATCCCAGTACAATGTGATATTTCCATTTTCGAGAACTGGGTCGGGCACATACCTGTAGTACGGCACTTCCGATATCACAAGGCTGTATTTCAGGGCAAGTTGCTGATGGATAATCCTGGCTACAAGGTTATGTCTATGCAAGTACTCTTCGTTAGCTAGACGAGAACACCCGGAGATAATATGTCGGATTGATTCTCCCGGACGGTGGCATGCCCGACAGATGTCAACCGTGCCGTCCTTCACAATAAATCTCCGATAATTGTTCGTCATCATAACTTCGTCCATAATTGCACAGACAAAACCTTCGGTTTCCCCAAAGAGGTCACCAAAGCGCAGCCAGGCTACGGACGCTAGTAAGTCTACATCGGGCCCATGCAGGGCCCGGTAGTAGCGCCCGTGAAGCTCCTTGCTCTGCCATATCTCCCTGCGGTCGTTAGTGTCAAGCACTATAGGCTTGCGCCAGTTCTCTTTAGCCAAGGAGAGCGGGGTAAGGCCCTTGTCTATCGCAACCACATCTCGATGCATCCCCACGTCGGTTTCTAGGAAATATTCCCTGAGACTGCATATCTCGCGATTGTGGAGTGTCTTAGCGTTTAAAAAGCCTCGACCTCCACATTTTCGCGGGACATACAGTCTCATTCCCGATGACCGTGGGTGATTCATTCGATATGCAGTTAGCAGCGTACGGACCCTCCTATCCAGGGCGTCGAGTTCGGTCTGAGTCCATTTGAGTATGCCGAAAGAGTACATCAAAACCGGCATGACCCAGCCGTTGAAGGCGCGCACCTTGTTTCCGCCTGATAGAAGACTATTAAATACTTTCTTCAGGCGGCCAAAGAAGCGCTCCTTCAACGATTGCTTCATGTCAGTAACATTGATGCCCAACGCTTCCGACATACCCAAATACTTATAGGTTTCGGATGTGGAGAGGGCTCTAAGGTTTATGGAATCCGAGAGTTGGGTTCCCGCGGATTCCACAATCTCCCCTCGCTTTACATGCATGACCGCACATTTATCCACACCAAATTCCATCCTGATGGCGCTACTGAAAGTTTCAGTTACTTTCAGTAGCTCCATCAGTTGCAAATTGTTGGGGGCAAAGAGTTTTAGGTCATCCATGTAGAGGAGGTGAGATATAACCTGACCACCTCTCCTCAGCCGATAGCCAAGACCTGAATTCTCCAGCAGTGTGCTTAGAGGATTCAGGGCTAAGCAGAACCAGAGCGGACTCAAACTATCTCCCTGGAATATACCTCGCTCAATCCTTATCGGCTCACTATTCCTCTGGATATTTCGACATCCTGGATAGCGAAGGACCGTCCTCCATTGCCCCATACACGACATCAGGAAGGTGCGCAGAGTTGTATCTACTTTATACAACTCCAGCACCCTCATGAGCCATGTATGTGGCACCAAGTCATAGGCCTTCTTATAGTCTATCCAGCATGTCGACAGATCCTTTCGGGAACGGCGAACTTGTTGGCTAATGGCCATATCAATGAGGAGTTGCTCCTTAGTACCGCGGGACCCATTCCTACATCCATTTTGAGAGGCAGACATGATGGAGTTGGTGTCTATATGTTTGTTAATTTTAGCTCTCAAAATGGATGTAAGAACTTTATAGACCGTCGGTAAACACGTGATCGGCCTATAATTTTTGGGTTCCGCGGTTCTACCAGATTTATGGAGCAGGTGGGTAACTCCTGTCGTTAGGAACTGGGGTAGCGAACCAGACTCTAAAGCAGTCTGGTACTGAGCCGCCAAGCTAGCGTGCGATCTTACAAACCATTTAATCCAGAAATTGTGCAGCCCGTCCGGCCCTGGAGACTTCCAGTTAGGCAACGGACGGACTGCACGAGCCACATCTTGGGGACAGATGGTAATGGCCCCCATTTCTGCTATTGGATCGCAGGTTCGCTCGACTTCTCGAGTCCAATCACCTTCGGTGTGACTGACAGGCACCGACCAGATGCTGCGCCAGAAAGAGCACATGGCATCATCATCTGGCAGATGCGTGTCAGTCACACCTTGGTTCGGTCGCTCCCAAGCCCTATAAACCCACCTTTCATCTCTCTGGAAGGTGCGATTCTGAGTGTATCGATCCACTCGCCGCTTATACCTACGGATACGGTTTGCCCATGCATACACTTTCTGCTTCAGGAAGTCGATGCGCTCTGTGACACGGGCCATATATTCCTGTGGGCAGATATCAGTCCCTAAGAACGCCCGCCTCACAAAGCGCATCACTCTAGGGCGAGTATTGCCCTCCCTGAAGCAGATTAGTTTGCCGATGAGGGCTCTGGCCCCACCAATACGGCGCTCAATTCTGCACTGCCAAGCAGGCACGGCTGGTTTCGGTCGTGTAGCTCTTGAGTCATTAGCAAATTTAACGTGAGCTACACGACATGCCGCTACAGCCGCGCAGTACAGAATTGAGTGAGTATCAGTGAGGTCTGCGCAGTCATCAAAATAGTTTGACAACTGCGAATCCAGAACCGCCACCAGCGCCCTATTTTTGTTATATTATTATTAATAATATAATATGACTATACTCCATTTGAAATAAGATTAGACATTTAACTAAACCTTTTTTATAGTTCGTTCAACCGATTTTGACTTCTATTGCGTTGGTGGCATGACAAATGGCAGCTGCAGTAAACAGTTGGTATTGTAACCACTTTTTTGCTGTTAATGCCATCCTTATGCCTACGGTATAGAAGTCAAAATCGGTTGAACGGACTGTAAAAAGGTTCATTTAAATGTCTAAACTTATTTCAAATGGAGTATAGAATATAATATAGGTCAACTTTGTTTATTCATTCCAAATGCGTATATCTATTTGTGACTATACAAACATAAAAAATCAAATAAATAAAATATAAAGTCGAAAATATAAAATTTGAACTGAACTTAGCAAATATTAAATAAATAAGTTGAGTTGACATTTTTCGTCAGTTAATACTCTTACGGTTAGTACTGTATCCATGGTAACAGTTTTCGCGTCGATGTCCCTGCCACCCTGTATATACTTAAATATTTTTGCATAATATTATACAGTTAAGGATTTACGCAAAGTAACGCCTGATTCCATAACTTAAGACTTCAGATGATTATAGCCCAAGATTTAAACAAATCCTCCACCAATGTACTCACAGTTTTGACGACGTGTGCGCACGTGACCACGTACCCGCCGCCCAGGTGCACGCCCGCGCCCCACGCGTGCCCGCACCTCACTAGCACCGTGCACTCGTCTATCTGACCTATAGGATACGTCAGTATAAGTGAAGTAAAGGCGAAAGAGGCTTCTCTAGCCCGTCCCATCTTTGATGGCCTCCCTCCGGTAAACGCCCTAAGCCGAGGTTCGTACCCCACAGGGGGTGCCCTTCGGGAGCTTTCGCCTAGTTCATAAGTTTAGTTTGTAAGTCCCTGGCTGGAGGCTTTGAATGTAGCAGCTTAGATCACCCACAGGTTTGCTTGGTTAAATAGTCATGGCCTCAGAGGCCAGCTATGAGATGCCCTACAGAAAAAAAAAATAGGCTTTCTGTGTATTGACGCCTCTAAGATCTTGATATAATAATACTCTATAGATGTACACATACATCTGTTGCGTGGCGTATTCTAGGTTAATATAGACCTAGAGGGTCTCACCTGGTGGGGACAGATTGCCGAGATGTCGTGAAGAAAGCGGCGCTACATTAGTAAGAGTCGTGGCGCGCTTACAGAAATATTCATAGCAACCAATTACACCGACGCATCTTTGCTTCACAAAATGCGGTCAATTTTATTAAGCCGACATAGGCGAACACGACGAGGGGCCCATATTCATGGGCCAACGTATTGCCTCCGCGGGCGAGGGGCAAAGGCCTCTGTAGCAGTTGAGTGTGGTAGATTGGACTCACTGAGCACGTCGTGCAGCGGATGGTTGTGCAAGGGCCTGGCGGGCTGCTGCGGCTGCACGCGCAGCTTGGCGGCCAGCACGGACGTGAGCGGCGCCACCAGCGTGAGCCCCACCCACTCGCCGCGGCACCACGACACCGCGCACACCACGCAGCCGATCAGCTCCTTGCTGGAAGAACACGCACCTCCTTATAGCGCTACAAGGTTATTTTTGCTCGTGGTCGAGATTGGAACTAACGCCGCCATTTTGTTCTTTAAAGAATGAAAGAAAGAAAGAAAAATGCGTTTATTGGCATTACTGCATAATAGATTAACAACACACAACAAAAAAACACAACACAAACACACACAACACAAACACACACACAAACACACACAACACAAACACACACAACACAAACACACACAACACAAACACACACAACACAAACACACACAACAAAAATACATTTCAAGTGACATTTCACAAAACCATTGCTCAAATGTTTACCAACAGCGCCTCCTCTATCAACGTCATTCGAGCGACAAAAGATCCGTAGCAGTGTTTAAATAAATGCGGAGTAGATTGCCAATTTCCACCGAAACGGGAGACGAGCGGAGATGTGCAGCAATCGTCCAATTATAGACAAGACGAGAGACGCGATGAGGATTTAAACCATTGTGATTGGTCGATTCCTGCAAGTCTTCGCTCAGAAACGCACCCTTAGTTGGGCAACCTACTCCCCAAATTGAAAGTAATTTAGGAATATAGTTCGTTATATTTTGCCCTCTTGGTCACTGAAAATTCAGACTTTTAGCTTTATCCACAACGAAATTACAGGGGGATCGAGAAAAGATGATACGGCTGCACCTCTGTTTATTTATTTGCCTCCAGATAAAAAAATCTGACTCTTAGACACGATCGATAACAAAGTAATTTAGAGACTAGGTTAGGAACACAATACATCTATCGCAAGATACTCACGTTGGTCCTTCAGTGAAGACTGGCCCACCTTCAGAACCTAAAGCTGTGGCCGCGTCAGTTAACAGTAACGATGGTCTATTGCCTACCACGCCGCATATAGAACCTCGCGTCACTGCATTTAGGAACACCTGCAATGAATTAACACTACATAAGTCATCTGCTTAATCTTTTTTCATCTATGTTGGGGTCGGTTTCCAGTGTGACCGGATGCAGGTGAATACCAGTATTTTACATAGAGCGACTACTTATTTGACCTCTTCCTGAATCATGCCTCTAGAGGAAACTTTTTTATTTTTTCATAAAATCAAGGTCTGCTGTAGACACGACCCTGTCGTTTCCTTTTTTTCAGCAACTAATTAATAAAGAAAATATAATCCACCAAAAATTACAAAAAATACTCCATTTTTACTGCCGTGATTACCAGACAAATTCTAAGAGTTTTTAATTTAAAAGAAAATGATAGGAACCTAGAAATACTTTTTCTTTAAAATCTGTATATATAAAATGGTAAACTGACTGACTGACTGACTGACTGACTGGGTGATATATCAACGCACAGCTCAAACCACTGAACGGATTGGGCTGAAATTTAGCACACAGGTAGATAATATGACATAGGCATCCACTAAGAAAGGGTTTTTGGAAAATCGACCTGTAAGGGGGTGAAAAGGGGGGATTTTGTTTGTATGAAAAATCTTATTCCTTGAGTTAATAAACTTGAAACTTGGCACGAATACTTATCTATGTAAATTATAAAGTTTGCCATTTTTAATTTTTTCTAATTTACCCCCTAAGGGAGGATTGGGGGGTGTCAAAGTTTGTATGGAAGAATTTTAACGCGCGGTCTGATTAACTTGAAACTCAGTATTTATACTAAAAACTGAAAACAAATAAAAACGTATATCAAGGTTTTTTGAAAATCTACCCCTAATGGGGTGAAAAGGGGTTTTCATTTTTACAAGGGAGGATTTTACTGTTTGGCTTGATTAACTTGAAAATTGGTATAAATAATCTGTCAAATAATGGAAACGTCACAATAGACATTTTTAAAAATTATTATCACGCTATTTGCTATGGGGGATGAGCAATATTGCATTATGTTCGTATTCTTCTATAGTTTACCGCAAACTGTAAAAAGACTTTCCAAAAAATTAGAATATTGCAGATAATTACGGATTTAACCTTTTAAAAGATTATCATCACGCTATACCTTTATGGAGCTAAGTAGTCAATCATAACACATACAGGCTGAATATTAATATGGGGCAATAAAGGCAGGTACCTTAACCGTTGTCGCTACAAGAAAACGGTCTTAGGTGACTGTCCTTAACTTTTTGAAATATTTTGATCTGCATTCACAGATTTTGCAAAAATTGTACTGTAAGCAAAAACATGGGCAATATTCACAAAACTTTTTTGATGCCAGTTGATCCTATTTCTTATTACTAGGGTCAAAAAACTATATCGGGCCAACTGAGGTTTGAGTACGAGAAAATTCAAAAATTGCAAAAATCTTTCCATACATTTCGTTGGAAATGAGCCTGAGAGAAGATAGAACAACACGAAATATTATCCGCAACGATCAAAATCCGTAGTGCGCGCTTAACCTAAGTTTATAATATCTATTTCAACTTGATGCCTCCACGCGTTTCTGGGAAAAAGTGTCTTGACAGGCAAGGATGTCATTCTTTAAGGGTTTCCATTTTTCATTTTGAGGTACGGAACCCTAAAACAGATTTATTATCTATCTGTTTGTTACCTTTTTATGCCGTAACGGCTGAACAGATTTAGATGAATGGCATACGGATAGGCCATGACCTGGGTTAGTACATTTGATAAGTACTCTGAATATCGGTAGTACGTTCCTGTGGGATATTTTCCGACCTTTACGCGTGCGAAGCCGCGGGCAAAAGCTAGTAATCAATAAAAAAATTCAATCGGCTCAGTTTTCGAGGAGAAAAATTTCCCCATACGTGTTTAATCGGTGTGAGCTTCAGATGTCCCTATTGTACTCTACGGCGGCAGACTTGAGGTAAGACAACGGCAATAGTTTCTTCAAATACCTCTTTTTCAATTTCCATAAACTGGATTGGATTTCTGAATTATACAATGAGAAGATGTTCGTTACATTACCTCACACCCAAAAGGCGTCGAGTGGACTTCAAGAGTAGAACCTCTTCCTGTCGGTGGCCGAACCACGTCCAGCAAATAAGACAGCGGCCGTAAACTTTCAACACCTGAAATTTTAAAAAGGTTTTTGAAGTGAAAACTTCTATAGGCGCGTTGGGCATTTTTGAGATGGAACTAAATAAACCATTGATTTCGCGACACTGTAACGACACCTCATTTTTGTAAACGCAATTGTGCTCTTTATTTACTTAAATTACGTTAGGCACATTTATTTTAAAGGTTTTGTAAACGCGATTGTGCTCTTTATTTAGATAAGGTTACGGACCAATGGTCTATACAAGTATTTTTCTTCCACCAAGGCGATCTTGTTCAAGTTTTCACTTCTGTCGGCACTCCCGGAGTGCCACTGTTTTTTTTTTGTGTCAATAGGCTCGCCCCATAATACGTAGGACTTAAACATAACCGGCGAAATGTGGGTGTACTATAGGTGCACCTCTGCCTAACCCTTTGGGAAATATAGGCGTGATATTATGTCATTAGCGTTTGGCTGATCCTTTAATATTAGGGGTTTTATGACTGGCGGAGCACGTTCCTTCACAAGGAGATCTATATATCTGACGGGGTCCGCTAGGGTCGATGATGGTTGCGGGGAAGTCCGAAAGGGATACTGTGGCCCCTGGCAACATGGCAACTGAAGGAACATGGGTGGGTTTTAGTCAGTAAGAGTCTGACACGCCCTCCGCCCAAAGCGGGAGAAGTTATTTGATAATTTGCCAACCAAAAAAAAAGGTGATATACAGGATGTTTGGCAGAACGTTGAACATAAGAAAATGGTGGACAGGTGGGGGTCATCTGCTACTTACTCAGTCCTAATTTATTTGGCCCTGGCGCCCTAGATATAATTTTTTTTTTTTTGCTTTCTTCTAGTTTCACAACTTTCTTAACTTTAAAGTGTAATTTTTATTTAAAAAATGGGAAACAGGCATTTTTTTTAATCTTTAATATTGGCAAATTCTTATAACAGAAAGATGTAAAAAATACTTAAATCCTAATCTCAACCTGCATTAAAAAAAAATATCCAGGGGGCCAGAGCCAAATAAATTAGGGCTGAGTAAGTAGCAGATGACCCCACCTATCCACCATTTTCGTATGTTCAACGTTCTGCCAAACATCCTGTATATTTCCGCTACCACTGAAAATCCTAACCTCTTGGGTTTTTTTATATTTAAAAATATATTCTAAATTAGTAAATTATTTATACTATGTATGTAGAATTAACTAATAAATAGTAAAGGAAAAAATAATAAAAAATAAAAATAAAGGGAAGAGCTCATGAGCGTCAAAAAATTCATCCGCATTGCTGTCAGCGGGAAAAGTGCCCAAAAGACTGGCAGCGTTGCCGCGTTGGATGGCAATGCTGATTCTTTAGCCTAAGAATTGGCCAGCCCTGTGGTCACATGAAGAAACAACCTAACCTCTTTATCTTTTTTTTCCAATACAAACTTTTTGACAATAGAAGTCAACATACCTATGACAACCGATATGACAGTGTTCGTGTCAACATTTGACTTGTACATTACTACATAATCTGTGAGTTTGGCTTTTAATCAGTCAAGCCAAACATGTCAGAAAAGGAAAAGAAGGAACCACCATGTGATACTCGGAATTATGCTAGATATTACGATTCTCCCGATGGGTGCGACTTATCTACAAAGGTAAATGTATCTCACTGTACCTACAGTTCAAAATGAGAACTTGCTATGATTTCGCTACAACCCTCGATATTTTGTCAAGCATTTTGTTCTACAACGCAAAGTCTACAGCAGTGATAGCCTAGTGGTGGACCATCGCGACCGACTCGAGTTCGAACCTCTGACTTTTCGGATTCATGTGCGTATAATTATCACTTGCTTCAAAAACGGTGAAGGAAAACAATCATCGTCATGAAACGGGTATGCCTGAGAGATATTTCTCGACGGCATGTGAAGTCAAGTCAGAGGCCTGGTCGGTGCCACCATTAGTCGTGGTCGTGGCATCTAGTGCGCGGGATCCCTTAGGCCTGGCTACACACAGCAACTTGCATTCCATGTGCAAAAGTTTGCACGAAAAACACGGTTTACTAAGCATCCACATGACATTGCACGATAAACTGTTTTGCCGTCTGCTTGCTTGTGGAATTTTGTGAAAATTTAAATGAATGCAAATAAGATTGAGCGTGTCAGAGCTTTAAAAACAACACGACTCCTAAAAGACAATGAGATATAACTGTCTGAGTAAGCAAAAGCAATAAGGTGAAACTTTTTCTTAGAGAGCTTGCTTTGAACTCCATTTTACAATATGGAAGCTAAGAAATCGTCCATTAATCACGTGAGGCTCGAAAGGGGGGGAAATATTTATTTATTTATTTTATTTATTTACACATACATTTTTTTAACAGGTACAACCCAATACAGCAATGTAGTCACAATGTCCACTGTGTGGTAGATCATACTTCAGAGGTGGTCCCATATAAATTTTATTAACTTTACTTGGGTAGTTTTTGAGTTAGCTTCAATAATACGTATTTTTACCTCACTTAGTATGTGGATGATATTATGATCCCATCAAAAACATAAATGTGAAAATGGGAGCCAAATTCCATAAATATGGTTGTCGACTTCGCCGACAAAAGAATTGAAATCTAAATGGGTGCCAAGTTCTGTAGATAATCCTGAAATTTATTTATAAGAACATGCAACTTTCTAAATTAAAATTAAAACACAAATTCTTGTTTTTTCTGCTATAACAATGTTTGCTATTTAAAAATATAACTTCTTAAATTTGAACAGTCGAATTATTTACACAAAGCACTTAGGATAAATTGAAGCTCAAGATTTGACTTGGCTAGTTTTTACATACAAGTTATCTTATATTTGGCTAATCAATTTATCATCTTTATATTTGTCTACAGTGTCGCGGTGCAAAAGAACTAAAACAAACAGGGTAACTTTTTTATGCTGGTGTGCATTACAGCTACGTCTTACACTCGCGCCACGTCATTGTGCTGTAATTTTACTTTTTTAGTGTGCGTGCATTAAGCGGCTAACAGTTGGACGCTATTTTTTTATCGAGTTTACAGCTTTGACTGTCTACCTAGGCATATTTAATTATTATTATTTAATTTTAAGTAGGCACTCAAAATCAAATAAGTAATTCATGATGTGCTTACCTGTAAGAAATTTGTACACTAGTCTATAAGTTTATTGCATGTATCTCATATCTTTGTATCGGTGTACTTAATTGTTGGTGAGCCAAATAAATAAAGTAAAATATTCATATCTTTGTTCTTTATGTTATGCGCAAGTTACTGTTTCTTATTGTAACTGTTTACAGGTTTGACTGTCTACCTAGGCGTATTTATATATTTGTTCTTTATGTTATGCGCAAGTTACTGTTTCTTATTGTAACTGTAAGGTCAAAATATCTTCTTTCTCTAAAATTTCAGCTTGCTGGTAAAAACTAGCCAAGTCAAATCTTGAGCTTCAATTTATCCTAAGTGCTTTGTGTAAATAATTCGACTGTTCAAATTTAAGAAGTTATATTTTAAATAGCAAACATTGTTATAGCAGAAAAAACAAGAATTTGTGTTTTAATTTTATTTTAGAAAGTTGCATGTTCTTATAAATAAATTTCAGGATTATCTACAGAACTTGGCACCCATTTAGATTTCAATTCTTTTGTCGGCGAAGTCGACAACCATATTTATGGAATTTGGCTCCCATTTTCACATTTATGTTTTTGATGGGATATCATTACTTTTTGTAAAGAAATTATTATTATTCGTCAATCAAACGTGATCTATTAAATTCTTTTTGTAAATATGCGTAGCAATATTGTGTAAGAATGTAGGTATTTCTTTCGTAACAATTGTTACAATTTTCCGCAATGATGTCAGATCGCTGAGCCGGTGCGGCAAGTATTATTATTAAAAAAAAACGTGTACAGTCGGGGAGCCTTATGTCGTATGGTATTTTACTGTGGGGTCGGGCTGCTGACATTGAATCCATCTTTATTTTGCAAAAGAGAGCTATCAGAGCCATTTATAATCTACGTCGCCGCGAATCTCTCAGGAAACTTTTTAAAAGGATTAATATTATGACGGTACCTTGCCAATTCATTTATGAAAATATTATGTATGTAAGGAAAAATCCACATCTCTTTAATAAAATAAGTGATAGACATAATTTTAATACTAGAAATAAAGATAAACTAGATCAACCATTTTTTAGATTAACTTCAGTACATACATCTTTTATGGGGTACTGTGTTAAATGTTACAACAAAATACCTTGTGACATTTTGCAATTAAATGAAAGAAAATTTAAAACTCATATTAAAAATACACTTTGTAAACAAGCATATTACAAATTAGAGGATTATATCCAAGATAAGAGTGCTTGGAAACATGCTGGTCCTGCTCCATAGGACAATTTAGAATCAAGACAAAATCAAACTGTTTGCTAATTTAATTGTAAAATTTATTACTTTGTGTTTTATGACATTGATTTTACATTCTTTGATTACTTCCTCACACACTGACTTATTAATTGTAAAATTTTAGGAAAATCGTCTACTTTTACAATGTTTGTAAATATGTGAGCACCATGTATCTATCATATATTAAATTATTTGTCGTTGTTTCATTTTTAATTCTTTTTACCTATTGTGGTATAGTAATTTTATTCTAGGTGCACCGTCTTCACATATAATTATTATTTAACAAATGTACGTACATATACAAACAATTGTAAAACATTTTAAAAGAGTAACGGTGGAGTTTCTTGCCCATTCTTCTCCATACGAAAACTACCTTTTGGAAGGGGCGAATAGAATCAATTTTATTATTTTGTAATTTTTGACGTTCAAAAGTGCCATACATGGGCCTATTTGAAATTAATGATTTGACTTTGACTTTGACCCCGTCAGGAACAAAGTTCCTTCTCACGTATGATTTAATTATTTAATTTTTGCAGCCGCCCCTTTTTTTTTAAGTATCTTCTCCCGCTCTGGGCGGAGCGGGAGGGCGTGTCAGATTCTTACTGACTAAAACCCACCCGTGTTCCTTCGGTTGCCCTGTTGCCGGGGGCCACGATGTCCTTATCGGTTTTCTGCGAACCCCCGGCAGGCATTGGCCCTAGCGGATCCCGTCATTTCTGCTGACATCTCTTTGAGGCGCGCGTGGAACACAACGCGCCGTCGACCCGGGCTTGGTCCTTATCGGACGGCGAGCTACCCATTGCTCACCGTTCGCAATCCCGCGCCTACGGTGGCCGGAAATCGGCTCGCGATTCCCGCCCCGGGCGTCTCCTCCTGCAGCGGTTAGGGGCGTGAGGGCGCGAACTTTGCCTCTACCTCACGCGTTCCGCCTCCTCCTTCGCGAGCATTACCGCTTCGCAGAAGGAGGTGACGGCCTGCCATTTCCTCTCGCTCCGTACCATGGCCTGAACCAGAGCCGGACGCGAGAGATCACCGCCGCCGTTGCAGCCGCCCCTTGGATTTACATTTTGACCTCACTATGGACTTAACTATTCGTAAGTTTATATAAAAAATTAAACGACAATAGTCCCTAAAACAATAGCCATACGATCTATCAATTCAAAAACGTCTCAAGCATAGTACCAACCTACCAACTACCTTGAACATACCAACCTGACGTTTGTAACAACGTTTTTCGAGATCAGAGAATGAATGAAATGAATTCATTGCCGCCTAACATTAGGGACCAAGATTTTGACACGTGACACATCAGTTGACTCGACGGGGTGTTTTGAATTCAGTCATGAAATTCAGGAATTTACATCAACTTTTGGCATTCGAATCAAAAATGTATAGTTAGCTGTCAAATTATAAGACGCTGGAGATCAGCGCCATTTGAAGTGAGCAAGTGGCAGTTTTTAACCCCATTTGAAAATTTGTCGTCATGACTGTCATTTTCATAGTTTTCGGGAGATAGTGCTGATATCGAATTAGATGGACATTCTGGATTTTAAGATGGCGGCTATTCCAAATAATAATAATATTGTAGATCAATTGTCATAGACATCAATTTCATGCCAATTGTAAACTTGATAATTAAAATCCGTAAAAAAACGGACCTCTTAATTTCGTCAAGTTCGTCTGTCCGTGCGTCCGGATGTCATACAGTCATTTAACATGGAGACTATTTACACTCTATCGATGAAAATTTTGAAAAAGGTGTATTTTTGCACCGTTAAACAATGGTGTAGTGAAATTACGATAAACATAATAGTGGGGGTGGCATTCTCCATACTTACATATAACCGAGAGATGAAAAAAATCTATGCATATAAAGCGTGTATTGTTGGATCTCATAATTAAAATGTTAAGATGTTTCTAAGTGACTTTGCTTTTGAAGTCAATAATTTTTGAGATACAGTTTATTTTCGGTTACAACCGCAGAATTAACTTTGTTTGTTATAGTTTTTTCGAGAAATACAAACTTATTTTTGCAGTCGATAAAATTGATATTATGCAATGTTTATGCGTAAATATTCATCCCAATTACGGAACCCTTCACTGTGCGTAGTCCGACATACACTTGGGCAGTTTTTTTTAAATTTCGTTTTGAAACTACCTCAAAAATAAACAACTTCTATTACTCGAGTAAGATTATCCTATTAAAAACAAATACTATCAAACTCATACAACTAAAAAAAAATGATTGTTGGTTTTATGAAACCACGGTAAAAGTGAAACTTTACACGGTCAGCTGCTGCGAACTATAGGCGCCGCCATATTGGCCTTGGCTGCTCTGACGATCGCCTTTCACTTTATCCCTACTCCGCGGCCGACCGACACGCGACATGCAACACACAGACGAAAAAGTTTGAGACGATGTAATAAAAGTTTCAATTTAAAAATATAGACGTCATTTAAAAGTGTTTGCGGAATACCTACCTAATTTATATAATTAATTTAACATCATTCCCAAACAAAATTTTCTTAAGCCTACCTAAAAAATGTATACTAGGCATTCTATATCAGAAAGTATCAAAAATAAAATCCACAGTAAATAATTGTCCAATAAATTAAAAATAATTTTGAACAACGTTCCGAATTTAAATTCAAATAAATAGAAACAATTCGGCGCGAAATTCAATAAATGAGGTAAGTATCTATCCTCGTTCTATGTGTTGACTCGTTTTATATTGAATGTCCTAAAAACGATTAAACACTAGAAAAGTATAAATAATTATTTTAAACAATGTTTATTGTATTTAATGCTTAAAACAATTTTATTTTAATTTTCAAGTATAGATTTCAGACATTCGACATAATTATAAATTAATCGAGACAATCAAAATAGGAAAAAAAAAAAAAACGTTTGGCATAATCGTTTTCGCACATCATTACAATAAAAAAAAAAAACAATGATCGACGATTTTTAACACAAATTGAGTAGTAGTAATGAATATTACGTGTTATTGAACATGTGTTCGTATAATAAGTAAAGATCTGGGCATTTTCTAGTTACTTATAATATTTTTAATCACATTTGTCACATTTAAAGTCGTATCAGATATGTGTACGTGTGTTAATTGTGAAAAGTTAAAATGTAAACACGCACGATTGGCGCGAATCTTCGACTTTTGATATCAAAAACTTCATTACTACTACTTATTTAACATGAAAAATGGATGAATTCGTCAAATAATTAAATGTTGTAATAGTCGCTGTCCTTATGGTGGAGTTTGGATGTTCGCAATCCCCAATTTTTATGTTTTTTAGCCTCGACCTCGACTGTCATCAAAATGGCGATTATCGCATTTACAGACTTGAATTTTATAAAGGTAAATTAATAATCTTGCGCGCTAAATATGAAAGATTTAATGGCATAAACATTATTTTAGCCAACTCTCTTAATTAAAGATGAATAATCTCATTGGCAGCAGCATTTTCAGTGCTTCTATAGGAAGGTTTACTTTAACAAATAACACAACAATACCTAAATACTAAAAACATTTTATTTCTCATAGAATTTAAAACGGCTTCAGCTTCATTCTCATAAAAAAGCAGCGTAGGTACGGTAGATGGTAGATGTACGCTTTTCCACAAAACAGTAATAAGCAATGATGATCTCTTAAACAATTTGTCCTATTTTGCTCACTTATCAATAATTATGTACACTAAGTCCTGCTGCTCACATGTCACGATTTGATTCTTCTGGCCCTAACCAGATTATTGTTTTGATCTATTATGGGTAAATCTTTTACACTCTAGGGTGACTCTGTTTTTATCATCACTTGCTTGCCTATAAACATCTCTGGTAGCAGCCTCTCTCAGTAAGCATGACAAACTTTATCCAAATGTATACCTAACCTAGAAAGTAAGAAAATACTCTTATTGTTGTTTATTTACTTTTGTATAATAATTATATCACTCATAGTAATTCTGCCATTTTAAAAACACTAACCTGATGACTTCTGTGACTTGCAATTGACATGCCACATACATAACATAATATGCTTAGATTTTCCTGAGCAAGTAATACTTGGGATAGAGTTGTAGATAATATAATCAATAATGAAAAATAATTTCTTTCTTTCTTTCTTTCTTCTTTAATGTCAAGTCTTGCAATAACACATGTCATCGTCATACCTGAAAAAGGTAAAAAAATTCAGTGTATTTACTTATACTATATAATTACATCATACTATAGACATTTACAGCTGACGACGCGCGACGTACCCCTGACTGAACATAGGCCTTCTACTAATAGGCTGCTAAAATCAATGAGGTTATACAATACGACGGTGTTTATAAATATTTAGAGAACATAATAAACTTACCCAGGGCCATGGAAAGATAAGCAATAGTTCCTCTGGCTTCAATTTAAATTGACAGCATTAAATCGTAACGTAATATAAGTATAAAGTAAATACGGAAAAATAAATTCAAATCAACGTAAAACAAACAGCCAACAATGCCATTGATCTGACAGATTATTTTTGACAGTTTTCTTGGAGTCCGATCACCTATATACTATTAAACAGACAGCAAAAGGGTTGAACATTTCTTATTCATATTGATGTATTCTTTATTCTACACATTACAACATTTGAAATTCCTTAAAAAATCTTAATAATTTCAAAATCCCGGAATCCCGGAGGCGTATCCATACTAATATACGTGCCAGTTCATTGACCTCAAATCAATCTACTTACTCTGATCACTGGTAGTTTATAAAACAACATTACTGCCTCGAAACACTTGAGTATATTCAGACCATATAATATTTTATTTATTGTAAAATCATAATTTTACAGTATTTGAGTATAATAAATAGCATTTAAAACATTCTCGTGTAGTGGATACTCCACCTACTCCATGTGGGTTAGTATCGATATTTTCAATCGATTACAAATTATTTTATTGGAATAGTCTGTCATCTGGCAACATTCAGGTTAGGATTGAATGGCGGATGTAGTTCTTTAAGTATCAACAAAATAAATATTTATTAGGTTCTCTAATGCTAGAAGAAATAAATTTTGATAAAACGACTTGAAAAAAATACGACATAATTTTTGATAAATAAGCTTTGACACAGTATCATACCATGGGCCTGCTTTCGGGAAATCTCTTTTCAACTTTCTAGGTCACCCGGAAATGGGTTAAATGTTTTTGATGTCTAGTGACAGGTCGTTGATAAAAATGCCGATTTTTATACGTTAATATCTCAATAACCGTTTGAGTTTTATTTATGAAACTTGGAGTTCTAGTTAATCTAAGGGGTTTTTATAAATAAACCAAATTTCATGAGTCTATGTTACATAGATTTTGAGTTATTAAGGGGTCAAAAGTGGCTCCAAATGGTTCGTGTAATATAACACACTGCAGCCGTGTCTTGCCTAGTACTTGGCTCGACACGCTGCCGCGTGTCTAGATAACTTCCTGTCACTGTTATTTACATAGCAGGTAGTGGTATTCGAATTTGTGTGGGGTAGGTATCACAACTAAAAAGTGAAAAATAAAAACTTTTTACAAAAAAAAAAAACAACCGACTTCAAAGAAAACACCGCAAAGTGAAAAATAACTTTAATTTCGGAAGTCGGTATCTTTGGTTTTGAATTTTCGTTCTTTGTCACCGACTTCCGAAATTAAAGTTATTTTTCACTTTGCAGTGTTTTCTTTGAAGTCGGTTTTTTTTTTTTTGTAAAAAGTTTTTATTTTTTAGTGTACCGTCTTTTTGTGAACTGAATAAAGCTTTTTTACTTTACTTTAATACTTTTTGGAATTTAAAAAAACGTTGTAACAAAACGGTGTACCTTTTTAACCGAATTCAAAAAAAAGGAGGAGGTTCTCAATTCGTCGGGATATTTTTTTTTTTTAATTTTTTTTTTTGTGTATGTTCCCCGATTACTCGAAGACGGCTGGACCGATTTGAAAAATTCTTTTTTTGTTTGAAAGGGTAGGTATACTTTCAAGTTGGTCCCATTGTCATTTGGTCACGATCTGTTGATGGGATCTTGGAGAAATCGAGGGAACTCTTCAAATATTAAAGGCACATCTATAGCGATTTGGGTATTTTTGATGAGCAGTTGACATAAGGCTATTGTAACTTAGATAAATTACAAACCAACCCACTAAAAAGTGAAAAAAAAAATCTTTTTTGCAAAAAACACAACCGACTTCCAAACTACAAAGTGAAAAATAACTTTAATTTCGGAAGTCGGTGTCAAAAAACTAAAATACTGATCTGATCCAAAGACACCGACTTCCGAAATTAAAGTTATATTTCACTTTGTAGTTTGGAAGTCGGTTGTGTTTTTTGTAAAAAAAAATTTTTAAACTTAATCATCTATCGCGATGAAACTAACTCCTTAATGATTGGAAGTAATTAGGCGTCCTCATAAAATGAAAATTGTAAAAAAACTACCCTCAATTGAAAATAAACATGTTTTTTAGCAAAAATCTGTATTTTTTTCATAATTTTTAATCATCATCAGCCTATAAATGTTCCCACTGCTGGGACACAGGCCTCCTCTCTGTGAGAGGGAGTGAGCCGTAATCTACCACGCAGGCCCAGTGTGGGTTGGTAGATGTCACATGTCTTCGAATTTTCGGTTCTAGGACATGCCGGTTTCCTCACGATGTTTTCCCTCACCGTTTTGAGAGCAGTGGTGATGAAATAATTTACACAAAGTAAAGCGCCTGTCTGGGTTCGAACCTACGACCTACAACTCGTAATTCGCGGCCGTTACCACTAGGCCACCACTGCTCTCATATTTTTTAATAATAATTGTAACATTTATCAATAAGACGCCAAAGAGAGAAAAAAAAAATTTAAGCAGGTTTTTTTTCCTTCGATAAAATTAAGCATAGATTTCATTTCGATGTGTACACATTATAAAGATTCACACTGTATTATAAAGATTCACACTGTATAAGGATACAATCCTTACATACCTACTCCTTCGCAAGTGGCGTTCTGTAGTTTCTGTCTACCCCCATGGGAAGAAGACATGAGTTTAAGTGAGGTCTATTTTATAACCTTGTTTCCAATTGATGTTATTTCCAACAAACATCAACTCTACGCAAGTGTAAATTAAGTTGATTTTAGACTGACTAGGGCCGCATTCCGAGTTAGGCCTTAATCGCTCACATCGATACTTCGCGTTCCTAGTTACATATCACGATTATGACAGCTCAGAGCTGTCAACAACTCGGAACGCTCGTGAACATGCTCAAACTGCTCACAGTGGTCGCTCATTGTCAAAACTAATAACATAACCCCAAAATTTGCACAAGATGGTTGGATTACAGTATTTCTTTGAGTATTCACCACAAATTTCTTCTTTGGTTAGGTGGCAACTGTAGCCAGAAGCACAAATTCGAAATTGCCACGTTAGTTTATAAATAAGATGCAACTCAAAACAAAACAGCACAACTGTCATTTTTGACAGCGCTCACGGTGATATTAATTTAGGGCATGGTCGGTGTTATCGCAAGATGGCGCATGTCATGACGTCATCTATGACGATTCACGGGACATCGTTATCGCGATAACGCTAACACGGTACGGGTGTTAGCACGCTCAAATCGATTACAGTGTAAGTCGGAACGCACCCTAGTACCTACTGTTAAAAAAGTCATAAAAAATATGAAGTTGTAGCGCAAACTGAACCTTATGTATGCGCATTACAGTAGTTTTTCCTAAAACTCGTGTTTGTTTATTACAAATAAATTGCGGACGTAGATTAGGTATGTATGGAAAATTGCATAGCCAGTAATTTTTTTATTCTTTATGGCTTTCCATCAGATCCAGGTTGCCAGCCGCTACGGCATTGTCGCTGGGCTCATCGCGGGAACGTACGATGTTCTGATGTATTCTCATGCTGTGGGAATGGGGCCTATGATGAGACGGTAAGTTTTAGTGAATTACAAAGGGTTAAATTAAATAAGCTAGCTAAACTTCAGAGACTTGATGATAATATATCACACAATAAAACAAACATAACAAACACAACACAATAAAGAAAAAAAAATAATAAAGAATATTCTATCTATCTATCTATCTAAAACAAAAAAAAAACGGCCAAATGCGAGTCGGACTCGCGCACGAAGTGTTAAAAAAAACGCCAAAAAAAATCATGTCTGTTATGTGCCCCCTTAAATATTTTTTTTTAGTATTTGTTGTTATAGCGGCAACAGATATACATCATCTGTGAAAATTTCAACTGTCTTAACAATCAAAGTCAAAGTCAAAAACGTTTATTGCGAACTAAGTGTACAATGTAGGTGTTAATGTATGTTAGTACTTATGACTTAGCAGCCTTTTACAAGCATTGCAATTTTCATTCGCCTGCTCTCATCATCCTAAATTAGCATGCATCAAACATTATTATTAATTAATTATTTTCTTTTATATTAGCACAATTAAATAGAGAAATTATAGTTATGTCAAAAATAAAATGTCAATAATAATAAATTTAATACAATTATTCAGCAATATTAATGTCATCCTTTTCAAATAGTACAAATTATAATTTTATATAAAGTCAAATAGGATAAGCTAAATCTTATTGTTTGTATAGGACAGATCGTCACTTTTGTACTTGAGAGAAAATCGTTATTTTAAGCTAGAATCTAAATATTCTTTTACCGAGTAGAAACTTTTTTGGATTAGGTATAGTTTTAGCCTTTTTTGGAATATTATTACTGATTTTTCAATTTTAAATACGTTGGGCAACTTATTATATATTTTTATTGCCATATAATATGGGCTATCACTTAACATTTTAATTCTTGAGAATGGAGCGCATAATCTCTTTTTATGGCGAGTGTTGACGTTGTGCGTATCTTCTACTTTAGCGAACTTGTTGATATTTTTAAAAACAAAAATGCAAATTTCAAGTATGTATATTGACGGCAGAGTTAGAATCTGATATTTTATGTAGTAAGGTTTGCAGCTCTCCGTATTATCTATTTGGGCTAGAATTCTTATACACTTCTTTTGCATTATGAATAATTCATCTACGTTAACACTATTTCCCCATAGCATGACACCATATTGCAGCCATGAGTATGCGTGTGCGTAGTAAGCAGCCATAGCTGTTTGTGTATTAGTGCTTTGTTTAATTTGAAAAAGAGCATAAGAGAATCTGGAGAGTTTTGTTTTTATATGTTCTATGTGTGACTTCCAATTAATGTGTGTGTCAATATTTATGCCAAGTAGGTTAAACGTATTAACTTCTTATATTTGCGTGTTTCTAAATGTTGTTTTTAGATTGAGAGGTGGTTTTTTGTATGATCTAAATTGTATTATTTTGGTTTTATTACTATTAATTTCCAAGTTGTGGGTCTGGAGCCAAGTATCTACAGTTTGGTGGGTATCTTGTATTTGTAGACTAGGGTTATTTACATTTCCACACTTAACTAATATGGAAATATCGTCTGCAAATAATACTGGTAAAGCGTTTTCTTTATCTAATGTTTTGGGCAGGTCATTAATATATATTAAAATCACGGTTTATGAGATACGGCCTGGTGACAGACGGACAGATAGATAGACGGACGGACAGTGGAGTCTTAGTAATAGGGTCCCGTTTTACCCTTTGGGTACAGAACCCTAAAAACAAAAAACTAATCTTTAAAAAAAACTTTTTTTTTTGTATAAAGTTTATTGGGTGGGAAATGATCAAATTACTTCTTCCCGCTCTGGGCGGAGCGGGCCGTGTCAGACTCTTACTGACTAAAACCCACCCGTGTTCCTTCGGTTGCCCTGTTGGCGGGGGCCACGATTTCCCTATCGGCCTTATTCACAACCCTGGCTCGCATCGGCCCTTTCAGACCCCGTCAATTCTACTGACATCTCTTTGAGGCGCACGTGGAACACAACGCGCCGTCGACCCGGGCCTGGTCCTTATCGGACGGGAATACCACTACCTACTGTATGTAAATAACAGTGACAGGAACTATAACAACATCCATATTGACTAAGTGGGAAAAATTCGTATTATTGAAGCTAACTCAAAAACTACGCAAGCAAAGTTAGTAAAATTTATATGGGACCACCTCTAATTAAAGTATGACCTATCAAACAGAAAAGAATCATCAAAATCAATTAATGATTGGCGGAATAATCGCGTAGCAAAATAACAAAAAAAAAACTTTGTCAAAAGTCAAAAAGTCTAATAATTTATTTCAATTAGGCACATAAAAAGCACTTTTGAACGTCAAAATTTACAAAAAATAGAATTGATTCTAGTCGCCCCTTCCGAAAGGTAGTTTTCGTATGGAGAAGAATGGGCAAGAAACTCAACCGTTACTCATTTAAAATGTTTTACAAGTCGAATTGAGAACCTCCTTCTATTTTTTAATTGGTTAAAATCCGGCCAAGTGCGAGTCGGACTCGCCAAAGGGTTCGGTACCGTATTAAGATCGAGCAAAAAGCACCGAAAAAACACGTTTTTTGTATTAACTATTTAATTTTTATTATTTTTTGTTGTAGCGGCAATAGAAATACACAATCTGTGAAAATTTAGTTTGTCTACTTATTACGGTTCATGAGATGCAGCCCACTGATAGACAGACGGACAGCGGAGGCTTAGTAATAGGGTTCCGTGTGACTATAACTGAATACGGAGTCGACAGTCGCGGATAGTTTAGTTAATTACTTGAAAATTAGTTTTTTTTTGCATTGATATTGCTTTTTCAAAAATAGTGCAACCGGGGTCTAGAGCGTCCTCAATTATTAAGATAGAAATGAAAATAATACTAAAAGATTCGTTATTGAAAGGACTACAATTCAGCAAAAAAAATGTACAACGTTAATATTTTTATTTTATTTAAAAAAAAACTCCAATTTTTGACCGTTACTTTACAAATTTAAAACATGATCCTGGTGAATTTAAAGAGCTTCAAAATGATACTATTCTAGTTTCGATAGGATTACAATTAAGGGTAAGATACCCCTTTCAAAGACACCTTTTTGGTGATTTCATATTTATTACGTTCAGAATCTGGTATTATGTCTTCGAATTGTTGGTTCTAGAACATGCCGGTTTCCTCACGATGTGTCACCGTTTGAGAGCAGTGGTGATGAAATAATTTACACAAAGTAAAAGCGCTGATCAGGGTTAGAACCTACCGCAGGAGACGCCCTGGGAATCTGGAATCGCAGGCCAATTCCCGGCCACCGTGGGCGCGGGCTTGCGGACGGTGAGCAATGGGTAGCTCGCCGTCCGGATAAAGACCAGGCCCGGGTCGACGGCGCGTTGTGTTCCACGCGCGCCTCAAAGAGATGTCAGCAGAACTGACGGGGTCCGCTAGGGCCGATGCCTGCCGGGGTTGCAAAGAATACCGAAAGAGATACCGTGGCCCCCGGCAACATGGCAACTGAAGGAACACGGGTGGGTTTTAGTCAGTAAGAGTCTGATGCCCTCCCGCTCCGCCCAGAGTGGGAAAAGATATTAGATAATTTCCTACCCAAAAAAAAAAAAAGGTTTCAAACCTACGACCTACAACTCGTAAATCGCGGCCATTACTTACCATTGGGCCACATCTGCTTCATTTATTCGTCTATTTTAATTGTTTTCCAGGTACGCCCGTCACGTCCTGCCTCTTGGTCTAATGGGAGCAACATTCGCCACAGTCTCTACCTTATCACTGCGCGCACGAAATATCGACGACAAATTGAATTATTTTCTTGGTAAGTTTCTTCTGCCTTAGGCTGCCTTTCTACTGGAACGGAGAAATGTGCTAATAGAATCTAAACTCCGCTTCAGATCTCCGCTCCTATTGGTTAGGCTGCTTGTCCACTGGAGCGGAACGAGGCAGCGGAGCGGAGAAATGTGAATAGAATAGAAAAGAATACAAAAAATACAAAATAATATAAAGGAATACAAAAGAATGGAAAAGAACAGAAAAGTAAATTCATTTATTAATCAATAGGAGCGAAACTCTGAAGCGTAGTTTAGATTCTATTGGTTAATATTTGCACATTTCTCCGCTCTGCTGCCTCGCTCCGTTCCAATAGACAGGCAGCCTTACGGACTTTCTTAATTGCACTTACATCATCATCGGGATCATCCTTTGGACTTTTTTCAATTTTATAGTGTCGATGCAGCATAGCTTTTCGTCCCTTCATCTCTTCATCTCAGTATTCGATAACGTTACCAACAATCTTAGCCTGATCGTACAGGATTAGTAAGCCTATGTGAAACTGTGACGTCAAAATGCTTAGATGGTATGGTAACGTGATGCCCAATGACTGATGTTCTTCATGTTATGTTGCATACCAAGTCGTCTAAAAATACCTCCCTCCCTCCCATCCTTGGTCTTTTTTACCATTTTTTGAAGTGAAAACTTCTTTAGGCATGTTGGGCATTTTTGAGATGGGAAAAAACAATTGAACTCGCTACACCGCTACCGAACCCTCATTTTTTTAAACACGATTGTGCTCTTTATTCATATTACTTTACGGATCAATGTTACATGCAGGTATTTTTACTTTAAAGGTTTTGGAAGTTTTTTTTTTTTGTAAACGCGATTGTGCTTTTAATTTAGATAAGGTTACGGACCAATGTTTTATACAAGTATTTTTCTTCCACCAAGGCGATCTTGTTCAAGTTTTCACTTCTGTGGCACTCCCGGAGTACCATTGTTTTTAGGGTTCCGTACCAAAATGGTAAAAGGAACCCTTGGGTGCGACTCAGTCTGTCTGTCCGTCTGTCTGTCACAGCTGGATATCTCAAGAACTACTAATGCTATCAACTTGAAATTTGGAATAGTTTTAGATGACGTTTGCCCAACTATTTTTCAAATAAGAAAGAAATAAAAAAAAAATGTATTTTTTTGCAACAGGTACTGAACGGGGGTCTTAAAAATTCGAAGGGGGGTAAGAAAATATGAAAGCGCTATTTGCACATTCTCAAACATTTTTCTTTTTTTTTAGGCCGCATAGTTTTCGCCTTGTGACGAAAAATGTAAAAATAAATACCATTCCCCCTTATCTCCGAAGTATACATAGAGAAAAATCTGAAATTATTCTATGTGATGAACGAGGTCTCTAAATAGCACACTTTTCAGAAATAATCAACAAAAATTACATTAGTTCCACTATCTGTCAAGATATGGCGCTGACCTAAAACTGCAATATTCTACACCGCAGTGTGCAGTGTTAAAATTCTCTGACGAATATAGGCCTCGCCGATAAAAATTTAAAATGATACGGAACCCTCGGTGCGCGAGTCCTACTCGCTCTTAACCGGTTTTTTTTTTATACTCTTGACGACTTGGTCTTCTTAGTGATCGCAAGCACTACTGAGCATGAGCTCCTGGGTTCGATTCCCACGTCGGGCAAAGTGTTATTGAGGTTTTCTATCTGACTCAGAATTAGGGCCCATCATTCATCATCATCATCATTTCAGCCGAAAGACGTCCACTGCTGGACATAGGCCTCCCCCAAGCACCGCCACTTCGACCGATTCTGTGCTTTCCGCATCCAGCGGATTCCTGCGGCCTTCACAAGGTCATCGGTCCATCTTGTGGGAGGCCTTCCAACGCTACGTCTTAATTAGGGCCCGGTTGATGGCAATATTAGGCTCGCTCCCTATTACATGGACCTTAAACATAACTGCCGAAACGTGGGTGTACTATCGTAGACATCTGCCCAACCTTCCGGGGGATACGGGCGTGAAGTTATGACCATGGTCGATGGACGTAACGACTCATCAAGAGCTCATCAAACACCGTATCCGTACGAGAATACAGCACATTGGGTTTTAGAAATAAGACTGTCATACAAGGTACTTATACTCCGTTTGAAATAAGATTAGACATTTAACTAAACCCTTTTTACAGTCCGTTCAACCGATTTTGACTTTTATTGCGTTGATGGCATGACAAATGGCAGCTGCAGTAAACAGTTGGTATTGTAACCACTTTTTTGCTTTTAATGCCATCCTTATACCTACGGTATAGGAGTCAGAATCGGTTGAACGGACTGTAAAAAAGGTTTGTTTAAATATCTAATCTTATTTCAAACGGAGTATAAGTGTGTATGTCCCAGTAAAATGGTTGAAGCCGTGATATAGTTATATCCCTAGGGATATAGCTGGAAGCTGGCGGGGGCGCGTCCTCATAATTAGCCTAGGGCGGTCAGAACTCTTGATCAGTCGCTGAACTACATCTTATATCACGGTTTCAATCATCTTATTGTGACATATACATTATACTATATGTATATAAATAAGACTTACAGACAGATGACGCTCTTCAAAGCCGAACTTAATTTTTTATTTTACAGATTTTTTTGCGAATACATAACATTGCCAGGGCGGCGCTGTTGGTAAAAATTTGTTTAACTGTTTTGAACAAACAAGATGGCGCCGTTAGTTCTGATTTTGGCCACGCAAAGTCAAAGTCAAATCGTTTATTTCAAATAGGCCCCTTGTATAGCACTTTTGAACGTCAAAATTTACAAAATAATAAAATTGATTATAGTCGCCCCTTCCAAAAGATAATTTTCGTATGGAGAAGAATGGGCAAGAAACTCCACCGTTCATCATCTGCCTAGCCTTTTCCCAACTATGTTGGGGTCGTTTTTCAGTCTAACCGGATGCAGCTGAATACCAGTATTTTAGATAGAGCGACTGCCTTTCTGACCTCCACAACCTAGTGACTAGGTAACACGATACCCCTTGGTAAGACTGGTTGTCAGACTTTTTGGGCTTCTAACTACCCGTAACGACTGTCAAACATCTACAAATGACAGCCGGGACCAACGGCTTAACGTGCTTTCCGAGGCACGGAGGGGACTTGGTATGTAAAGATGGTCACCCATCCACGGACCAACCCCGGCAAGCGTAGCTTAACCTGATCGATCAACCCGTGCAGCTGTTATTACTTAGCCACAAGCCCCCCCAAGAAACTCCACCGTTACTCTTTTAAAATGTTTTACAATATTCTGTACGCGGCAAAAGATCCCTGAGGGTATTTAATAATGCTGGTTGAATACTAAAGTAATAATTTTGTTGTTATCCAGGTGGTTTAGCTTGTGGACCGCTGGTTGCGGTGTACATTCGCAGCGGGCACGGGGTCGTGGCTGGTGGAATTTTCCTCGGCCTCGTAGGAATAGTGAAGAAGGAAGCACTCGAAAGAAACTATGAACTCCTTCACAAGATTCCTGACCACATGAATACGATCACCAGCTGGAGGGCAAATACTTCATTAATAAGTGACCCTCGCGATGGTAATCTATATCTATGTCGCGGCCAGATTTTAAAATTGACCATTTCAAGAAATGGCCAGCTAAAATTGACCATATGATAAGTCAGTCGACGTTTAGCCATATCATTATGTAGGATATCCATGCAAATATTACAGGCATTAATTAACTTTTAGTCATCATCAGCCTATAATGTTCCCACTGCTGGGACACAAGGCCTCCTCTCTGTGAGAGGGAGTGGGCCGTAATCTACCACGCGGGCCCAGTGCGGGTTGGTAGATGTCACATGTCTTCGAATTTTCGGTTCTAGGACATGCCGGTTTCCTCACGATGTTTTCCTTCACCGAGTTTTTTTCTTTTCCGGTTTTCTTTAACTTTTAGTAATCTGGGTCAATGGATAAATAAAACATTTTAATTAGCTTTCATTCCAGAAGGAAAATAATGAAATTTAATTCATGAAATGGTCGAACATTTCATGAAATGATCAATTCTAAGATCTGGCCACGACATATATACTTAATGTAAATTAAAGTCGCTTTCCATGTCCGTCTCTGTAACCGATTTGTTCTTACGGATTTTGATGTGGTTTTAAGTTTCACCATCAGACAGAGCATTTATTCCGGTAGGTTTAGGTATGTCATAAACTCATAATCAGTGATCGGATAATCGGATGCATATTTACCTAAAGTGTAGGTGTTGGCTATTATGGAATGCACTTTTGTGTCGAAAAAATCCCGGGATTCCCGGATCGACTTTAAGAGTTGTGATTAAAGAATCGAATGTATTATAATTACTAACGTTCAGGTGTTGGCTAATATGGAATGCACTTTTGTATCGATCGCAAAAATCTCGCGACTCTGGAATTGATAAATTTTGTACTTTTTATTTATAGAAATGCTAGCTAATGTTGTAAAGTAGGTTACCAAATTGGCATAGCACATAACGACAAACAACTCGGTGTCTTGAGTTTCGTAAAAAAGTGTTTAGTGGGTATATAAATTTTTATGTTAACACCTCAAAAGTAACCTTCATAAGAGGGCTGATAAGTCATTTCCGTACCATGTATCTGATTAGTTATGCATTCCCGGATGTTATGGAATTCCGGGATTTATGTTAATTTTTTTATTTATTAAGGTGTCACTTCCATAATTTCTTATTCAAATATTAACTTTAGGTAAATATGCATCCGAATATTCGATCTCTACTCATAATACATTAATTTTAAACTTATACAGGGTGGCATCGACGCGAAAACTGTTATGTACAGACGCCAGCACATCAAGCTACTACAATCTGTCAAATTTATTTAATAGATTTTCAACTTTATCGCTGAAGTCTAAGGTTCAAAGTTGATTGGGAAAATTTGACAGTTTCGGGTAGCTTGATGTGCTGACGTCTGTAACATGGATTCAGTACATGATTCTGAAATTTTTCGTCGGTTATTTAAAAAAATCTGATGTTTTATAGAAAAGTGCAATAAGTATGTATGGAACAGCAGATTTTAAAAATAAATTCCAACGCAGGGCGGTTCAGAATCATGTACTGAATCCATGGTAACAGTTTTCACGTCGATGTCCCTGCCACCCTGTAAATATATAATAAAGAAATGTCGATGTTTTGTCAAGTATCAAAAACCGTGCGAAGCAGGTACTTGAGCAGTTTGTGAAGGAACTCGCGGCCACGACTACGAGCGACTGGTCTTAACGTTGTACGCTTAAGCTCCGACTAAAATGCTGACTTCTATTTTTAAGAGCACAAAGCTTGACCGCAACTAGTCGGACAGCACGTCGTGCGACCGGTCGTTGCGGCCAGGTACGCGATGCGTTAAGTTACGATACTTGGACGGTGCGGCCACTGGCGAGAGTCGTGGCCGCGTAGTGTGCGATGTCCCTTATGATACGCACTGATTTAATAAAACCCGAAAATAACGCAAAACATTGTTATTCATCAAAGACCATCTCAGACACAAATCATTAATTTATTTCAAATAGACCCTTACATGGCACTTTTGAATGTCAAAATTAACAAAAAAATAGAATTGATTCTAGTTGCCCCTTCCAAAAGATAGTTTTCGTATGGAGAAGAATGGACAAGAAACTCCACCGTTACTCTTTTAAAATATTTTGTATAGGTACAATAGTTAAATAATTGTACGGCTCGACCGACTGGACTTCAAAAGAGTCTGTGGCCTCTGCCCAGGGGTAAGACAATTCCATACATTGACAGATTTGGGGTAATTTTTTCAAAATGTGCCATCTGTTATCCCCATCCAAAACGGTTAGTTACTTTGGGATGCCACAGATGACGACACCATCGATACAAATATAATTTATGACAAGAAAATAAATAAATTAAATATCAATTTCATTACCTAATCATTTTATTTAACACGGGTTATAATTATTTGCTTATATTTGTGTAGATAATAATTGTTGAGGAATGCATACTCCTTATTAATACTCTATGGTTGTGTTTCCTAGCAATACTAACTGTTGATGAATGTCATTCGTATTATTCTGTTTTTAGACATCAATATAGTTTTATCGTTTCTCATAATAAATGTTTTTCTATATTCTCCACCTAACTTTAACATGGTAGCAGAGCGTGGTTAGAATAGAAATTGTGCAGAGATTTAAAGTTGCGAGAAAGTGTAGGTATCTAGACAACTCCATCGAAAATGGATAAGGCTATAGTTGAAGCCTCAAAAGTACAAATAGTTCACCTAACTTCAAGCACTGGGGATATGGGATCGAAACAGTGTGCAGAGCCACTCCTGGAGCTGAACAAATTTTGGAAGGAAAAATAATCAAGCTCGGAGAAGAGAACCAGCAAAGACTGCTGCTGCTGCCAAAGTAAAACTGAGAACGATTTACAACAATTTGTAAAGATTGATTGTATAGTATTGACTCTGATGACAACGATTAAGACAGATAAAAATAAAACAAGACAAATAAATAAGTAATTGTATAAAAGAAAAGTTGTTTTTATGTATCCACTGTGCACCTTTTGAAATTGATGCTTCCTTACTAATTTGCTTGTTTTAAATTTGCTAAAGTTTTACTATGATTATGTTCACAGAGAGAAAATTATGAGTAAAACTTTATCACATTAAAAACAAGTAAATTAGTAAGGAAGCTAAAGTATAGGCACTACCTATTGCGTAGGTAGTACCTAAAGCTATACTTAGCACAAGTTTGTGGATGGCGACAATAGATGGCCCTATCCGACCAATAAACATTAGCGTTTTTAAAAAATTCTGCGAGGGGGCTCTCTATACCCGTACTATATTACTTTCCTCTATGCCTCTGCCTCTGAGTTTGTTTCGGTCTTCGCTCTCGGAGGAGTTGGATAGGAAACACTGAACTCCTCTTTTAAAACATAAAGTAGGTATTTTTTTAAACCAATTTACAGAAACAAATATCATTTATTTCACAGAAATGGTTCACACTTGCACGGAAGACTACGACGATCCGGTGACGCAGAAGAAAAAGGCAATTGCCAAACGAAAGAAGCGGCTGGAATCGGGTGACTGCGATTAGTTATATACAGGATTTCCGGTAATCTTATTATTGGATAGCTTTGAAATGGATTAAAGACAGGGTTGGGAAAAAAACAGGTTTTTTAATTTAATAATACAAACAGTTCAAAATATTTTAAACAAGAGTTACGTACACGTATTTTAATCTACCCGGATCTAGTTTTTTTTTTTTTGAGGTGTGGCAAAAACTGCCGTCTGCCGTCCCCCGCCAATCTTTTTTGGGGATGCGCTAAGTTAGCCCGCGAAATTAAAATTTTCTCAAAATAAAAAAATTGCCAGCAAAATTAATCACATTTTATCGATCGATGCGCCAATCCAACAAGGGCGCCAAAACTTGTAAAAAGAAAAAAAAATAAAAAGATTTTATTTATGCTGCGCGTTTCATTTATTGCAAAGTTGCGGGTTTTTTTTTTTTAGGTAGGTCATCTCGTAGGTGACCTCTGAGATCATGACTACTTAACTGGGCTTTCCTGTGGGTGCCTTAAGCTACTACACTTAAAACCTTCAGCCAGGGGTTATTCTATGCTAATTAAAACTAGGTGAACGCTCGCTAAGGGCACCCCCTGTGGGGTACGAACCTCGGCTTAGGGCGTCAACCGGAGGGAGGACATCAAGGATGGGACGGGCTGGATCAAAGTTTTGATCATGATTATTAGTCGGGGAATTTAAATCTACGTGCTCTCCTGCAACAACTGCTGGCACCTCGTTATCGAGCAAGGGTCGGGGGGAGTATCATTTACTCGGGGATACGGTCGCGATCGCAAAGAACCTCGGCGGCGAGGTCGGAATGACGGGAGGCGTCTGTTTTTGTACACTGTGCTGGTTTCTCTACTGCTCTCCTGGAGGAGAGTAATGGGGTCGTCAGGGTCAGTAAGGGGTGTGCTGGGTGGTGCACCTGTTACGCTTGAATTTGTCGCTCCCTGAAACCCCCGGTTGGCGCCCGAAGCACGTACCCCGGTTTGCCCCTCCTAGATTCGGGGCTGATTTGTACGTGGTCCGACCAGCACTTGGCCGGTTTTTATAGTAGACAAATTATGTAACATACTATACGCAATTTTAATTGTTTATGGTTCGGACATTCAAGCAATAGACAAAATTGACACACTTCTATGCTTGGTTACGAGGCTTTTGGCTAATTTGTGAAAGTGCATTTTATGTGATATTTTTGGAATGTACGTTTAGTTTGTGCAGAATAAACAATTTTTCTTTCTTTCTGACATAACATCACGCCTGTATTCCCCAAAGGGTTAGGCAGAGGTGTAGCCAACTTATTCACTTTATTTATAATTTTGTACGCCATGGCGAACAAATGTATGGATTTCATCGGTTATTTGTTGTAATAATAGTAATTACTTTCACTTATTTACAGCCATTCGTTTTTATACATATAAGCCATTTCAAGGTTATCCATTTATTACCAACACCCTCTATATGTTCTGTGGTTTCTGACGTGCGGTAGACAGTACAGCCATTAGGACTATAATAACCTCAAAGTAATTGAAAGAATAAAAGATTTTTGTAATAATTTATGGCTTATTAATTAAGTACCTTAATAAGAATAACCTGTAATAACGGAAAAGCTACAAAACATTCAATTTTGTGCGTGGCTACAATCATCATCTGCCCAGCCTTTTCCCAACCATGTTGGGGTCGGCTTCCAGTCTAACCGGATGCAGCTGAATACCAGTATTTTACATGGAGCGACTGCCTATCTGACCTCCACTGAACTGGGTAATACGATACCCCGATAAGACTGGTTGTCAGACTTTCGGGCTTCTGACGACCCGTAACGACTGTCAAAGATCCACGAATGACAGCCGGGACCAACGGCTTAACGTGCTTTCTGAGGCACGGAAGAGTCTCGGTATGTAAAGATGGTCACCCATCCACTGACCAACCCTGGCAAGCGTAGCTTAACCTGATGGATCGACCAGTGCGGCTGTTATTACTTAGCTACGAGCTGCTCTGTGCGTGGCTACAATAGGGATGATATATGTGTAATGCGTCCATGTTCCTACCACTCTGTATATTATGGGCATTTTCACAAAAATTTATAGGGTATAAAAGAAGTGAGATGTAATTTCAACTTCTTTTTTTATGCGAGATTGTACTTGTTTGCATTGCCTCAAATTCTATATTTTACGATTCCCAGCTTAAAACCAATAATTAATCACGTAATTATGAGATATAAAATAAAATAGAGGGTAAGTCAAGGATATTTCGTCAGGTTTGTTACTAAATTAAATGCGATTAAAAAATAAACAATCAAAACAATCAAATTTTCTTTAATATTTAATAAAAGAACATAAGTTGGATCTACTAAATCAATTTGAGAAAATGCGATATATTATAATATAACCAAGAAAAATGCCTCATAATTACAATTTTGTTACCAGTGATGACATTCGAACGTTACGATATTCTATTATTGAGTTTAAAATACGAAAGCATACATTATGAATATAAAACTTATTCTGTTATTAAATTTGTCATTTAATTAACATCGGAATTTAAGTAATTAATGCTTTAAATTATCAATAAAAAAGATTTTGACTTGAAAATTAGGGGGACAGTAACAAAGCTGACGGTAACAAAATTGTTATGAAGCATTTACACTAGTTTATGTTTTCTTATATTAATGAGATACTTTGTTGAGTTTGTTTTTTTTTTTTTTTTAATCAAGCAAAATCTACACAAAATTGCAAGCTAATAAAATATTTAACTACTCAGTACGAATTTACATTTAAAATGCAAGACGTGGATTCAAAATTTAGATTATGAAAATATAAGTATACACTTCTTTTTATCAGGCGCGGTCGCAGCCCAAGATTTTGGGGGGGTCACCATGGGTGCCGCCGAGGAATAGCTTTAGGGAGGTATCTAAGCCACGGTAACCCGTGGCTGTAGTAGTTTTAAAAGTTAGTAATATAAGTAAATCATTCAGGCTCCATACAACGTGAAAGATTTTGGGGGGGTCATGACCCCCAGGACCCCCCACCCTCGGACCGCGCCTGCTTTTTATAAAGACTATGATATCATAACCTCCTTTAGACCAAGTTGGTAAAGTAGCATGTGTAATATTCCTAACAGTCAGTTTTATTACTTAGGTTGTCAGGCCTCTATGTTACCACACAAAACTGACGTAACGTTACCTTACCTTTGCGCGATTTGTATTAAATTTAAATAGGTACAATTGCAGTGATTCGTCATTAACTATTTATTTATGAAGCTACATGTTAAAGCTCTCAATAACTACCACAATCATGTTGTTTACATGTTAAATTATACAACATTTTGGTAACTTACCTTGACAGAAAGTTTTCTACCGAGCGATGAGTGCTACTACGCAACGCAATTTATAGTGTTTCGGGCAAAACTGACGAATACAAAATAGTGGATGACTTAAAGCTTCTGATTTTGTTATTATATGAATAAAATCTAACAAAATTTTAGTTATGTTCATGGAAAAAATACGGTAACAAACTTGACGTGTCAGGTTGCTCACAATTTAATTTCTACAATAAAATTTCCATAATTTAAAAAGTTTAAGATAGAATATTTGAATTATGCTTTAAAATAGTCTACCACAATCTCTTGAAGAAATAAAATAGTATACCTGCAGTCAATTCTAAGGATAAAATGCAATTATTGTATGTTCAATATAGCTGCACCGTCCAGGGACAAGTCAAAATGCTATCTCCCTATCACTTAATTAATATTTAATTTAAATAATCGAGTACTTGGGGAGTTAAGTTATTAATGGAATAATAACTAGATGTCTACTAAAACTAACGGTAATCGTTTTTTGTTGATACTGGTAATATTAGAAAAGAAAAACGACTATCTTTTCGAGGGACAGGGCTAAACACACACCTATGCATTTTTGTGAAAATGCCCTTATACATACACACAGGTTAAACACATAATCCTCCTCTTTTGGTTTCGCCGCAGTCGGCAAAAAATAAGATGGCAGCGTTGGTTTCAATTTTGAACACGTGCCAAAAGAACGTTATAACGTATGTTTGAACGTAATTAAACTGCATTGTGGCAATGGTGGGACTTGCCACCTACAATCCTCTGACAGCAGCAGCCCAAAAGCAACTTTATACTAACGAGAATAAAGATCACTGTTATTTCTACAGACTTCTCAGTGGCAGAAACCTAAAAGCAACCTTATTGCAATGACAATAAAGATCGATGTGATTTTGAGTGATGCAAAATCATAGGCAAAATAACTGTGAAAAGGACTGTACTGACAAGAGTAGGTCCTCACTGGTTCAAGATGGGAGAGAAATGGAAAAGAAAAAATAAAAAATAAACCATCACACTTCCGCTGGCCGCGAGAAGCACAGGACCGGTTAATATGGCCAAGCTTAGGGAATGCCTATGTCCAGAAGTGGAAGTCTTTCGGCTGAAATTGTGATGATGATATCCCGAAGAGGTAGTCAGAGTTGTATTAAGTATCTTCACCCAAATTGTTTGTGGGTCAGACTCTTACTGACTAAAACCCACCCGTGTTCCTTCAGTTGCCATGTTGCCAGGAGCCACGATCTCCCTTTCGGTATTCTTCGCAATCCCGGCAAGCATTGGCCCTAGCGGACCCCGTCAGTTCTGCTGACATCTCTTTGAGGCGCGCGTGGAACACAACGCGCCGTCGACCCGAGCTTGGTCCTTATCGAACGGCGAGCTACCCATTGCTCACCGTGCCAATAAGTACCTAATGTTTCAATTCCCATGTTAGAGGGCGAGCTTACTTAATCAACAAAGAAAAAAAAAATTGACCAGCTGTTGCGTATCTAGGATGAAAAGTAGCGTATGTCCTTCTCCAGGTTCCAAGTTACCTGACTAATAAAAAATACAACAGCCTATTTTTGTCCCACTCCAGGGCAAAGACTGGTTCTAATACAGAGACAGCACGAGCAAATGATGACCAATAACGATGCGTCAGATACATCAAAACGAACCTCAAATCCGATTTCAGTCAGAAATCGAATTGTATCGATAATCCGAACTAGACAAACCGATTTCACAAAACCACGGCAAGAGTAGATTGCGTAAGCACGTATTGGGTTATGTTTGGATAGTTTTGATCGATGTATATTGCACGACGATCGAGACTGGATTAATAGGATGCAACTCAAAACAAAACAGCACAACTGTCATTTTTGACAGCGCTCACGGTGATATTAATTTAGGGCATGGTCAGTGTTATCGCAAGATGGCGCATGTCATGACGTCATCTATAACGATTCACGGGACATCGTTATCGCGATAACGCTAACACGGTACGGGTGTTAGCACGCTCAAATCGATTACGACGTAAGTCGGAACGCACCCCAAATTGTCTTTGGTATCTGGCCTTGACATAAACAATAGACAAAATTTGTCGAACTTTTTATTCGTTTTCGAATATTGAATACGAGGCTTTTGGCTTTGGTATTTATGGATGCATGGTGAATGTGTATTTTATGTAATATTGTTTTTTTTTTTTTTTAATGTGCGTTTATTTTGTGCAGAATAAACAATTTTTCTTTCTTTTCTTTCTTTCTTTCATTTTCAAAAACTGATTCTGAAAACGATTTCAAAATCGGAAATCGAATATTTAACCGTTTGCGTAAAAATGTCTAATCACCACGATTAATTGCTACCTATCTGTTAAATTTCATAACGATCGGTTCAATGGTTTAGGTTTAAAAAGGTAACTGTTGGACAGAATAGTTACTTTATTCATAATAGTAGTACGGTTACCTCTTTTATCGCTCTCCAAGTCAATGAGTACGAAGACGGAAAACAGCGCGTTGCCGAGCTTCATCTGGCTGTCTATGTCGCCGTCCTTGTGGCCGATGGTCCAGCTGTAGAGGATGTCGTCTGCACATCGGTCCAGGATCGGACACTGCCACACGTGGCATATCCTGGTCACGAAAACAGTTCATTGTAGAAGCCAAGCGCACATTTCAGCCGCAACGGGCCGCAGTGCAACGTATTTTCATACAAAAAAGATCCCGCCTGTGCGTTGGTTTATAGAAAATGTATGAGTGATGAATGCGGATTTTTGGAATGCTTTGCATTGTGGCGTGGTCCGCTGCAGGCTGCTTTAATATACCTATGATTCCGAACAATGCTTCACTAGTCACTACTAGTCCCCATAAATTTTCTATAGGTTTATATGAGATTTAATTCCGAACACAGCAGCAATGTCGTGTAGCAAAGAAGTTGTTTACAGCATACTACGATTCACCACGACGTGACTTGCGAAACGACGCCAGCGACGGATGGAAACAGGTGACGCGCGCACATCGCTTCTCGCAAGTGTCGTCGCAAATCGGATCGTAAGGTCGTGAACGGGACCTTACGGGAATCTCACTAAGCATTCGATTGGTTTTGCAACCAATAATATATTTTTTAATTATTCCTCGTAGATACACTTTTGGAAAATTCTCACTTCTGTTCCTTATAGATACACTTTCGTTATGTAAATTTAATTTAAAGAAGGACTCATCATAAATAGGTAATGGGACCATAGACAATAAACAATTTTAGTTTTTTTTTTTTTGTATTATCGTGGGGCTCGCTTACGCGGTAATGAAAAGTTAAAATTAAAAAAAAAAACACAATTATTTGCGGTAAATATGACGCAAATAAAGAAAACAGTTTCATCATGGGTATCGTTTTCATGGTTTACAAGGGTGCTCAAGTCGATAGTAAAGTCAAAATGTAAATCCAAGATAATTATTTATTCATCAACATAATTATTATAATTTTATAATTAATTATAAGTTTATAACTGTATCTAAGAAGACCATCTGTTCAGGATTTTAAAAAGTGTATCTACGAGGAATAATTTGTTAAACTGTATAATTACTCAGTTCGGTTCAGTTCCAGGAGTAAAGTATAAAATCGACATACCTTCCAGTAAGCACCCTTATCAAATAACTGCTATGATCCAAATCTCCCTGCTGCAAATTCCGTTCCCTGCTTAATTTTTCAACAGTCTCATATAGATTCGGATTCTTCGACTGTCTCTTTTCGCACGTGACATGGATTTCTGGTAAATTAGCATAGAATTCATCACTAAGAATAGGTTTTCCTCTAGCTTTTTTGATTATCTTGGCTTCTTTGAGAGGAGAGAGTATGGAACCGTGTGTGAGGACCCAGCGTTTGGAGAATCTGATGCCTGAAGCTGATACTGTCAAGATATTTGCATATTCACCGTCTTCTGAGTAATTGTAGGTTACCATTACCCCTTCGACTGCCATGGTTCTGGAAAGACACAAGGAGATGAGGACTTGGAATTAAGTGTAGCTTACGAGCAAATCCTCATTATGACCTCTATGAAACGTCATTGGGGATTTGAGGAAGAAAAGTTCATAAATCCGATTAGTGGAATTACCCTCGGAACCAGCGTGCGTGTGAACGTAAACAAAGCAAAAGAAGTATGTAAAGATCGTAACTGCTGGTGTTCTGTAGTTTCTGCCTACTGCCATGGGAAGATGGCGTGAATGTATGTATGTGTGTATGTGTTCTTCGGATGAACTCCTTTTCCTCGGATGAGCTCTACAATCTTTTCTTGTCTGATTAGGTTTAGGTTCAAAGATATTTATTCTCCAAAAGACACCCCGCCCCAGACCCGCTATCTAATTACGTAACACATTTTCGTAAACGATTACGACTAATCTGTTTTATTTTGATAGTTCAACAACATTCATTGCATTATTTACGTTGTTGAGCAGGCGAATTTTTCAAACCTATGAAGCAATGGATTAGAAATTTCCTTCGAAACCCTTGAATTGTGATTGAAATTATGTTACGCAGATAGGGTGCAAGCTCCTAGGCGTCTATGACGTCACAGGAAATTCATTATGGCTGACGTAAGAAATCATCAACACATCATAGTGTGATGATATTTCACACTTTACTAACAGTTTGTTTTTAACTGACTTCAAAAAAGGAGGAGGTTCTATGTTCGTCTGTATATGTATTTTTTTTTAATGTATGTTCATCGATATTTTCGTCAGTTGTGAACCGATATTTAAAACTGTATTTTTCATTTGGTAGAGGAAGCTTGCGCAGTAATCCCATCCATTTTAAACTTTGTTGAGTAGTTTTTGAGTTAGCTTCAATAATACGTATTTTTCCCACTTAGTTTATGTGGATGATGTTATAATAATTTCCTGTCACTGTTATTTACGTAGCAGGTAGTGGTATTCGAATTTGTGTGGGGTAGGTACCATACCACAATTTAAAAGTGAAAAATAAAAACTTTTACAGAAAAAAAAAAGCCTAGTTTTGGAAGTCGGTGGCAAAAAACGAACATTCAAAACCAAAGACACCGACTTCCGAAATTAAAGTAATTTTTCACTTTGTAGTGTATTTTTTTTTGGAAGTCGGTCTTTTTTATGCTGTAGAGTTCTTTACTCTTAAATGGTTATGTCCTATGTCCTATTACCGCATTTGCCAGTCATTTATTTATAAATTTATCGACGTTCACACCTACAATCCTTTTTTTTTTTTTTTGGGTGGGAAATTATCAAATAACTTCTCCCGCTCTGGGCGGAGCGGGAGGGCGTGTCAGACTCTTACTGACTAAAACCCACCCGTGTTCCTTCGGTTGCCCTGTTGCCGGGGGCCACGATTTCCCGATCGGTTTTCTTCGAACCCCCGGCAGGCATTGGCCCTAGTGGACCCCGTCAATTCTTCTTCGTCAGTTCTTTACTCTTAAATGGTTATGTCCTATGTCTTATTACCGCATTTACTAGTCATTTATTTATAAATTTTATCGACGTTCACACCTACAATCCTAGAGTAATAAAGCTATCTAAAATGAAGACCGCAATGCACTATAAATAGAACTATCTGGAGGAAACTGGAATCGTCTGTACGCCGGCAATGATAGGACGACAAATAGATAACGTGCGCGTGATTCCTTTTAGGAATAACACTTGTGTAAATCTAATACATCTTTAGTATTACTAATACACCGTGACATTTTAGTCGTCTCACAAAAGCAGCTCACTTCATGCATCCAATGACTACTAAACATGTTTTTTTTTAATGATATATTGTAATTATTTTTTGGCTTGTGGCTAAGTAATAACAACCGCACGGGTCGATCGATCAGGTTAAGCTACGCTTGCCGCGGTTGGTCCGTGGATGGGTGACCATCTTAACATACCAAGACCCCTCCGTGCCTCGGAAAGCACGTTAAGCCGTTTGTCCCGGCTGTCATTTATAGATCTTTGACAGTCGTTACGGGTAGTTAGAAGCCCAAAAAGTCTGACAACCAGTCTTACCAAGGGGTATCGTGTTACTTAGTAACTAGGTTGTGGATGTCAGATAGGCAGTCGCTCCATGTAAAATACTGGTATTCAGCTGCATCCGGTTAGACTGGAAGCCGACCCCAATATAGTTGGGAAAAGGCTAGGTAGATGATGATTGTAACAATTTTTTAATTGCTTGTAGAGATATTTTATGTCGGGTTCATTGAGTGGCCCTTTGTAAGACGACTAAAATATCACGGCGAATATCAATTTTTTTTTAAATGAATCTTTAGTAGTCATTGGGTATTATGAAGAGGGCTGCTTTTGTAAGTCGACTATAATGTCACGGTGTATATAAATAAAATAAAAATAGTTTATTTTCCTTGACAAGCTTTGTACTACATAGCTAGTGATAGAAGTGTCCGTTTGTAATGTCAAAATAACAGCTTTTTACTAAATGCATTTATGAAAGTATATACGGTACTTAAATTATTTTTTTTTAATGTTTGGTGGTCTGTCTGTTTGTACTGGCTAATCTCCGAAACTGCTGGATCGATTTTGACGGGACTTCCACTGGCAGATAGCTGATGTTATAAGCAGTAACTTTTAATTTAGAAAAAGCCACGGGCAGCAGCTAGGAGGCAATAATGAGGTAAAGGATGCTACAGGAGGAACATATAAAGTCTTAAAAAATCAGCCAATCTAGTCTGTCAAAATCTCTATTCTATTCTATTTTTATTTAATGTCAAAATCTCACCGTGACTTGAAAACTTGACGTGACATGAGGTTTAAGTGAGCTGTCAATCCCTAGCACCAGCTGTGTAATTGCGTTACACACTTACATTAGCTATGGCTTTCATTTTGACAGTTCAACAACATTCACTACGTTATTTACGTTGGTGAGCAGACAAAATTTTCAAACATATGAAGCAATGGATTAGCAATATCCTTCAAAATCATTCAGACTGTGATTGAAAATGTGTTACGCAATTAAGGTGCAGCCGGTCTATTCTCTAAAAATCTACTGCTCATAGTGAGCTGTCTTTCCACTTAATGCTAGGGATTGACACTATTGACAGCTCACTTCACCTTAGTTTTGACGTATAGAATAGATCGACAGGTGGAGTGACAGCTCACTTCACCTTAGTTTTGACGTATAGAATAGATCGACAGGTGGAGTGACAGCTCACTTCACCTTAGTTTTGACATATAGAATAGATCGCCAGGTGGAATGACAACTGACTTCACCTTAGTTTTGACGTATAGAATAGATCGCCAGGTGGAGTGACAGCTCACTTCACCTTAGTTTTGACGTATAGAATAGATCGCCAGGTGGAGTGACAGCTCGCTTCACCTTATTTTTGACGTATAGAATAGATCGCCAGGTGGAGTGACAGCTCACTTCACCTTATTTTTGACGTATAGAATAGATCGCCAGGTGGAATGACAACTGACTTCACCTTAGTTTTGACGTATAGAATAGATCGCCAGCACGCGTAGCATGAACACCGTAGAAACGAGTTTTGTCGACGGAAGAATAGACAAAATGACAGATTGTGATTGTTTATCTGTCATTTTGTCTACTCTTCCGTCGACAAAACTCGTTTCTACGGTGGTCATGCTATGCGTGCAGATGGAGTGACAGCTCACTTCTCCTTATTTTTGACGTATAGAATAGGTCGCCAGATGGAGTAACAGCTCACTTCACCTTAGTTTTGACGTATAGAATAGGTCGCCAGATGGAGTGACAGCTCACTTCACCTTATTTTTGACGTATAGAATAGATCGCCAGGTGGAGTGACTGCTCACTTCGCCTTAGTTGGGATTAATGAAGTAAGATTACTGATACACATTTAACACCAATTAAAATCTTGACCTCTATTTGTTTTAATATTGTCATGATTCATTCATTGTCATGATAATAGATAATTATAGCATTGCGATAGATAAATTGTATTCTATACTTTGTTGTCTTATTACAAACAGTTTACTAGGTAATTAAAAGTATGCTAGAGGGCGCTACTAGTTACTTAAACATACTGCTAATTTATTGATGAGACATTAACCTGTATTAGGTACCTATCTACATAAACAACGCTTATCCTCAAAAACAAATATAAAATCACATAACTGAAAAGAGAAAAATCTATAGAATTTTATGATTTCGCAGGCGGGACAAACTAAAGTTACACCATTTTTTCAGGTTATTGGTATGTCCCGCCTGCAATACCATACAGTAATATAGATTTTATATGCTTGTTTTTCTCTTTTCAGATATGTGATTTTAAGTTTTTTTTTTATACATCGTCTCAAACTTTTTCGTCTATGTGTTGCATGTCGCGTGACGGTCGGCCGCGGAGTAGAGATAAAGTGAAAAGTTTCACTTTTACCGTGGTTTCATAAAACCACACAATCCTTTTTTAGTTTTTAGTGTCTCGGCCCCAGCACACTCTTGTGAACAAAAACTGGACTGACACAAACATGGCCTATTTTAACCCTATATTATTATTTTTAAACCAATTTATTATTCCTAATTAAATTTAAACATGAAATTTATTTAAATTTCGTAATCCCCTTTTAATTTTCTTTATTTTGATACCCTACCTACTTGATAGGTGTGGTTATTTTTTTAATTCACCTATTACTTCGCGCCAAAAATCCGCCATTTTGTTTTTTTTTCAAGCTCCTATCTAAGGACATTTGGGATTTTAAGACGAATATAACGATACCGTAACTGTCAAAATCCATCTAGCCGTTTGGAAAATACGAACAAGGTAATAAAAAAATTACAAACATAGATACAAACAAGATACGCGCAAAAAACATAACCCTTCCTTGGCAGTCGGGTAAATATTGGAACAGACATAAGGATTTTTGGGATAGTTGAGCTACAATCAACCTAGTATGGACGCCAGTCTCTCGCAAAGGATCATATTTTATGCATTTTTGTCAAACGCTATTATTCTTGTCGCTTTGTTTATTACTATGTGAACCTTTGTGAAGAGAGAAATAAAAACTATTATGATATGAATCCCCGAATAACTATACAAAATGTAAATAAATAAAATACAAAGTATAAACTGTAATGAAATAAGAAGATTACGTCACGTTAATTATTATTTATCTTACCTAGTATCCATGTAAATAAAGTACTAAAACTTTCAATTTCATTACTTAACTCCATCACACATCAGATTGTGAATAAAAATAGATGAAAAAGTAATTTACTCACATTTTCTTTTAGCAACGAGAATAATCATAGCGTGACGTGGGAGGTCCCGTGCAAATTGTGCGATTGAAAAACACAACAACGTTTTACAATACATTGCTTGCTCACACGACATGCCAAGATCAAACGTTCCTATTAACACGTCGATGTATACTGAACAAAGTGATAGTATTGCAGACATGCGAGACTATAAAAATGCGGTGGTACAAGTAAAAGATGAGCTGAAGACAGGGTGCGAACACAATTACAAATTAGACATAAACACACCCATGGAATGGAAGTAATGAACCATATTCAAGCGGGTGGTCAATATAGTCATGCAATTTGCGATGGTATAAAAACGATACGCCAGCCATTTCCCGCCAACTTGTGTCGAAGCGTCTTCCAGAAGGCGCTTGTGACTTGTGTTCGAATTTCGAATTCAGTTTTTTTTTCTGTGCAACCTGTGTTATTTGCCGAGTGTATAAAGGTGAGTTAACGTTTTTTTTTTTAGAATATGAATTTTATTAGGTAATCGATTGCTTACAGGCCAGTAACTTATATGTTGAAAGTGAATTAAATAATTTTATAATAGCATTGAGGTCAAGTTTAGTGTTTCTAAAACAGTAAAGATTAAATAATTTACTCAAAACAATTTAAAATAAATAAAAGGGAGGGTTAAATTACTCCCTACTTGAAGTGAACTCTAATTTCGAAAACCTTCTCGTCGTTTCCGTAGTGTAGCGGTTATCACGTGTGCTTCACACGCACAAGGTCCCCGGTTCGATCCCGGGCGGAAACAGTTAGTTTCTTTTGCATTTTAATATCATAAAACAATTAAAATTATAATTAGTATAAATATTTCCTAATATTTTCCTTTTCTAAGTTAAAGCAGGCAAAAATACGTTTTTAATTTTAGATCGCAAGAGGACATTCTGGAAAAGTTTCCTTCTTTTTGCTAATTTAAAGCTAATGAACATCACAATATTATTATGCTATTTAACTTCGTTTTAATTTCGAGCATCGTAACTTATTTTGGAGAATCTTAAAAAGAGATAAGTACTGACTACCCCTAAAGACCATTTATAATTAACAGAAAAAAAAAAAACACAAATTGCTAAAAAGATTCCTTCGAGCCGGATTTGAACCAGCGACCTATGGATAACAATTTCAATACATCTACAGTCCACCGCTCTACCAACTGAGCTATCGAAGGTTGAGAAACTCTGTTGAAATTATAAGCCAGTTGCCAATCGTCTTTGTTCTTATAAAACTTTTTGAAACAATGGTAATACAAAACATACAGCTTTTACGAGTCTGACAAGGTATATAGGAACTTTTTAGATTTATATTTTCTATCTACAAGTGCCAAAGCACCAATAATTCTATTTATGTAACTAACTCTAAAGTCGGTCAATAAATTAATTGCAGTTAGACACAGTGCCCAGTATTTAATCGCCCTTTATCAACTTCAAATAATTCTTGTAAATAAAAAAAATAGATCTCTAGGTTAAATCACTCAACTAATCGTCAAGCATTATGTTTAATAATCATAATTAGAACGTCCCGGCGCTAACTTTAAAAAAAACCATTTGCTGGTGCTGTCAAAACGTCAAATAAATTTGTTGGCGGGAAAAGTGAAAAGATGGTGGCCGACAGCTGTCATCAATCCAGTTTTGTGTTACGCAGAATTGTTCCGTTTATCAGATAAGATTAGCCTATCTTGTGACCCAGTTGTAATGAACTTGGTTTTATCTATTGCATTACAAGTTAAGCAAGCTTTTCTACGAGCTGACACAATGACACAGTGCACACGTGCTAGTATGAATAACCAGAAATAACTGGAAATAATGTCAGGAAAATGTGACACAAAGTTAACAATAGATCATTTTCTTCTTTCCTCGATGTTTCCAATGATTGTTTTATCATCTTTGTAACTTGGGAATAATCGAAGTACTTATCTACTGTTTGTCTGTAGTGAGTAGATAGGTTCTAACATAGAGGGTCCCCGAAACGATCAATTGTTAATGTTTACGTGATTGATACGTTACATTGATGCGCAAAATGATCGTCTACCATATGCAATTGAAGCTATTGAGAATATTACTACAATTGTAATTAATAGGTACAGTTGCAATGGATCGTTTCGGGGACCCTTAGAACAAAATGGAAATCAAGTAGGTACCTACTTAATAAGTTACCCATTTTACCCCTTTTAAAATTAGATCACGAGCATACTGCCTCGTTGGTCTAGTGGTCGCAAGCGCTACTGCTGAGCATGAGGTCCTGGGTTCGATTCCCGGGTCGGGCAAAGTGTTATTGAGTTTTTCTATCTGGAATTTCTTAGTAGCAGCCCGGAGTCTGGATTTGTGCCCGGTTGATGGCAATAGGCTCGCCCCCTATTACATGGGACTTAAACATAACTGGCGAAATGTGGGTGTACCTGCTACAGGGACACCTCTGCCCAACCCTTCGGGGAAACAAGGCGTGATGTTATGTATGTATGTATCACGAGCATTGCGCATTTAAAATGAAATTCAGAAGTTTTAATTCGGTTTCTATTTTATTTTTCTTTAATCTATGAAATAATTAAAGTACGACTGAATGCTATTTAAAGTGTAGAGTGGAATAGACATGCGCTAAATTGAGTCAGATTTGTCGGGAGTCCAAAGTCGATTAAACTTAGACCATCTCTATCATTGACCTAATCAAAGTTCGAAACTAGTTACTAATCTAACTAGCGACCCGTTCCTGCTTCGAGATCGAGATTTCTTAGGTAAGTAAACGTAACTTCAATATTAACGTATTATACACAGAAACCTTCCGGAATAAATTCTCTAAACGATGGTGAAAACCTCATCAAAATCGGTTGCGTGGTTTAGAGGAACAACGCGGACATACAAACAAACGCGAAAAGTGACTATGTTTTATAATATGTATAAATTACGTAACACTAGTTTCCTCTTTAGATTGGTTAAAGACACTATAACCTTTAACAACGATCAAAAACGGTAACAGTATTTGTAAGTAGGTAAGTAGATACCTCTCTACCTCTGATACCTCTCTCTTCTCTCTGGTAAGTAGATCCTCTTTCGTATCGACGGTACATCTATGTTGCTTTAGTACTGTTTGGGCTCAGTAGGTGGCCTCGTCAAATGCGGCGTCAGACCCATTGTTCGGATCGTCAAGGGTGCAGGTGAACGGACATTTGGGACACTCTAGCGTGGGACATAGTCTGTTCAGGAGCACTGCGCTCGCGCTGGATGTTGGATGAATACAGGGCTCGGAAACGTTATTTAAAATAACGTTTCTAAATAATATAATATAAGTCGTTTATTTTCTCTACACAAGTTATGTACTTAATGCTAGTGTTTGACAATAGTGCACGAACAAGGAGCTAACTTTGTGAGAGACTGGTGCCTGAAATAGGTTTAAATAAAAACCTGTATTACAGGTCACCAGGGCCCTCCCGCGGCTAGATGCCTGTTTCTAACAGTTATTTGTACAACATTTTGTTCGAAACGAAAACGATGAGAACGTTTTCAAAAACCGGTTTATTCGGCAGGACGCAGCCGCGCACGGGGCGTGCACCGACAAGCATGAATTTGTTTGGTTAAATTGTGCCTTATCTTCATTTCAATGTATCATTGATTCCAATGCACTTGCCGCTTACGTATCGATTAGGGTTGTGTTGCGAGTTTCTTATCGATCAACCCAAAAATGGAAAAAAACGGTTAGAAACGTCATATTAATCTAGAACGATTTCAATTTTTTTCTTCTTCAAAAACGTTTTTATAACGTTCCTTTCGAACGCAACCGAAACAAAATAGTTTCTTAGGTTTTTAAATACGAAACCGTTTCGAAAAATATACCGTTATTCGAGCCCTAGATGAATCGATAATGCAGAACTTTTTCATGTTTATTTATCGCCTTTTGTACTCCATCCTAGACATATCGATGTTTTAAGACGCAGATATATGACAGTGACCTTGAATGGTTAGCTTGCGTGTTCTGTACTGAGCTCACGCAACGCGTCGTACGTCCAGCCAATAATAGGACTCGCCCATCAAGGAGCACTGTCATAAATTAGACGCATTATTAATTTATTACACGTAAAACAAAAGGTATTTTAATAAAACACGTATACTAAAAGATCAGTAATTTAATTTTCTTTAATATGGTGAAGTTTTCAGAAAAATACGCTTGATGGATTTTGCGTCATTCTCAGTTTTTTATCCGCGTTAGACATAACTTTACAAATTAATTTCACTATGTGATATAAACATAATCAAAAATATGCCTATATTAAAATATTAAAAAAATGCTCTAATTTAACACATATTTTTTCCAAATCACTAACACTACTCGTTCAGACGTCATCTTCAGTATAAAATCATTAAAAGTCCGCTATCTTCCCCTTAAGCACTGATACGCAAAGATCATTTAAAGCAAAATAAGTTGAATATCTAATCGAATGGGTAAGCTGTAGTAATGTCCTTGAGTGACCTAGAAAATTGTACTGTATACTTAAGTTAATATTTTTCTACCGACATTAACACGAGAAACGAACGTCTAAACAAGTCAGGGTTCCTTTAGTTTTATTAATTACCTATTAGTTCCCTACGTAATACGAGGAGGTGAGGCACACGCCTTCCTACGGCTTCGAATACCCCTTCACAATAATTTTCCCTCGTAAAAGGTTACGCGACAAGATTTCCTTAGTTTTGTTTTCATTTATTTGCTGAAATGTGACTGGTGGCACGTTGGATGGTGTGTAATTACTTACTTTAATTTCTAAGAAGAACCAATAAATTGGCGCACTTCCATTTAATTTTCATAAAAGAAAAAAAGAGGGAAAAACTTTTATTTGGGACACGCACAGGAATACAACATTAAAACTAAGAAAATCATACAAAATTTCAATTTAAAAAAAGAACACAATTTTTTTTTTATTGATGTCAATAAGAAGACCTGTGCGAGACCAATAAGGTCAGGTTAGGTGAGGTTCATAATGTTTCCATGTGAAATACTGAAATATTCAGCTGCATCCGGTTAGACTGGAAGCCGACCTCAACATATTGAGTAGTTTTGAAAAGGCTAGGCAGATGTGTTTTCTTTCAATGTATAGATTTCGGTTTTGTTTCTGCCCTTCGCATGTCTCAAAAACTTCCAAATTTCTAAAAATATGTTAGTTATAAATTATCAAAGAAACGTAATAATTTATTAAGTATTGGAATTAAAATAGATAATAATAGAAGATTACAATTTTATCTATCTTTTTAATAACTATGTGGGGCAAAGACACGCCACATTAGAAGCTGATAACAAAGTTACGTAAATATTATTTTAAAGATTTTTGCAATGACGCAAAGACACTTGTAAAAATAATACAATTTGAACTTTTATCGACTACTGCAATGTTATCAGTTTGTTTAAATTCATCGCCCTTAAAATGTGCATAAATGCAAAACAACATCGTGAGGAAACCTGTACCCTAATTACGTAATACACGATCAATCAGAATCTTAAGTTTTGAAACAGATTGCCAATCCATTGCTTCATGAGGTGGAAAAAAAATCTGCTCAACAACGTAAATAACGCAATGTATGTTGTTGAACTGTCAAAACGAAATGTATTAGGTACGTAATTAGATAACTAAAGTCTGAAATCACCAATCAGTCTTGAGCGCGCGTGGTGATCAATGCTCGTGCCTTCTCTGTATGAGAAGAGGTCTTTGCTCTGCAGTGGGACAATAATAGGCTAGTATTATTATTATTATTTCCTATATTTCACTATTTTTAAGTGAATTATATTTTTATTATATTTGAATAAAATTATAATTTTCGTTTATAAATATTTATACCTACACATTAACTATATTTTAAAATATTTCTTTTATAAATCATTTAAAAACAAAACATTTAAAAATATAAAAATTGTGGTCTGCCAGTATCAGGAGCAGGGTCCAAGCTACCGAATGGTTAGGGCTGCAGAGACACGAACCTCCTCACAATGCGAGCCGTATCGAGGAGTACCTACTGCCTTCTGAATCAGGCCCTTGATCCAACCGCCTAACGAGAGCTTCGAGAGATGTTGGTCGAGACTTTCGGCCATCAGACCATTGGCCATTACGACAATCGGCACAATGATAGCCGAGCTCACATTCCACGTGTCGACAACCTCGTGTGCTAAGTCGAGATATTTTATTGTTTCTCTTTCTCAGCTTTCACGAGGTTCCTTTTGTAACCAAACTTATTTAGTTACTCTATTTTATTCTATTACAATTCCGTTTATTAATATTAAATGGTAGTTAGTTTGACATCAGTTAGCAAACGGAAGTACTTAGCATTATTTTGCTACGATTAAAGTATCTCAATTGACTAACGTCAGAATTATAAGATTGAAGTTGTGGACGGCATTCGGGTTCCAACCGTTAAGTCGTACAGACGTTCATAATATTAAGTGTAAAACTGTGCTGAGTGATCATGTGCTATCTATGATTGTGTTGAACGATTAAACTAAGAATAAGAAAAATAAAACTGACGTTTTATTACTAGTGAAATGTTATTCGTTTTACACTTTGATGTGAAATGGTAACATCGATTCTCTTATTATAATATTATTTATGTCTATATGACATAATAATCATGCTTTTAAAAATATCTCTCTTTTATTAGTGAGTAGTCTGATTAAAGCATTATAAATATGGACAATAACTTTAGAAAGTAGGGATATTCGAGTCAGTTCAAAAGTCTACCATAGAAAATGAATGCAAAGGTATTTATTAGAAATCCTATATTAAACTAAATGGTGATCCACCATTGGTTGAAATGAGTTGTGTGACTGGTGCACCTCACACGACCGTTACCCGTTTAACATCTGCACATGCGTAATAAGAAACCCATGCATAAATACTATCGATTTAATCGATTCCTTTCGAAATTCTTTAGTACTAATCATTGGGAATACTGAAATCGATATTCAGTTTAGTACGGGTTTAAACAATTCTTGATAGCTACTTACATAAAACTAGCTGCGCCCGCGGTTACACCCGCATAAGTCTCGATACCGTGGGAATATCGGGATAAAAAGTATCTTATGTCCTAATCCAGGTCATGCTCTACCCATGTGCCAAATTTCATCCAAATCTGTTCAGCCGTTTTAGCGTGTAAGCGTACCTACTTAACAAACAAACTCACTTTCGCATTAATAATAATATCTGCACGCGTAGCATGACCACCGTAGAAACGAGTTTTGTCGACGGAAGAATAGACAAAATGACAGATAGTGATTGTTTATCTGTCATTTTGTCGATTCTTCCGTCGACAAAACTCGTTTCTACGGTGTTCATGCTACGCGTGCTGCACGCCAAACAAGTTTTGTCGACGGAAGAATAGACAAAATGACAGATTGTGATTGTTTATCTGTCATTTTGTCTACTCTTCCGTCGACAAAACTCGTTTCTACGGTGGTCATGCTACGCGTGCTGGATGAGAGCTGGATTTTTTTTTAAACGTCGTTTTCTAAAAATGAAACCTATATTATCAAAGAACTTCTCCCGCTCTGGGCGGAGCTAGGGCGTGTCAGACTCTTACTGACTAAAACCCACCCGTGTTCCTTCAGTTGCCATGTTGCCGGGAGCCACGATCTCCCTTTCGGACTTCTTCGCAACCCCAGTGGCAATCCCCGAAACCCCCTACATACTAAATTTCATGAAAATCGTTGGAGCCGTTTCCGAGATTCAGATTATATCGCGGGTCTCAAACCATAGGGGCGTATCCACAAAACCGTTACTTTTCAGGAGAGACAAAAAACTGAATAACTTTTTTTGTGATTGAGCCAGCTTTTTGTGTTTTTGCATGTGGCCATATATTTACAGTTCAGTTCATATGGGATGCTTGATTTTAAGTTATTTCCTCTATAACACCAGTTTTTCGTTCTTACGTCTATTTGGCATGACGGAAATACGGTAAAACTCCATCAAAATTCCCCCAAAAATGCTTGGAATTTATAGACGTAAAACTTTTTTCCTTAAATTATTAATAATTATACCAATATTTATTTTAACTTAGTTGGTGATTTAAAATATTGCAATTTAGGAATGAGAAACCATCAAAATTAACGATATTTCTGTGATTTTAATAATTTATGCGCCTGTCTGGCTTGTCATTAATACTGAGAGGTTTTTGAATTCTTAGTGGAAGTATATACCATTTTTGTTCTAAAATGTAGAAAAAAAAGAACAAATGGTAGAAATTACAATTTTTTTCGGTGTGAATAAAAATAAGAACAAAAAATAAGCATATAAAAATGTAAAAAGTCATAAATCTGAACAAAATTATTTTAAATGGTATAAAAACACAAACATACAAAATTGAGTTCATTATTGATTGATACATTATCACAATCACCGAAAATTGGCCGTGGCAACACACACAACGCGTAAACTCTGGACGGACGAAAAGATCACCGAACTCGAGGAAGAATTGAGCAGGTTACGATCGGGTATTTGGGTTATCTGAAGTCCGAAGAGAGGAGGAGGACTCGGTAATCCTCAAATCCGGGAACCTACTCTATTTGCGGGAGGGGCGATCAGCAGTCTCAAGGTGATGTCGGGTTTATCATTCACAAGTCCTTTGTAAGCAACGTGCTGAAGATAGGGAGTGTGTCGACCAGGGTGGCGTACTTTGTACTCAGAATATTAGCAAGATATTCGTTGAAGGTAATACAGGTTTTAGCCCCGACCTCGTGACACCCCGACGTTGAGGTGGAGACCATGTATGAGAAAATTTTCAGAGCCATGTTTGCCTCTAAAACTCACTTCACCGTTGTTATGGAGGACTTCAATGCGAAACTGGGCAAACGAGACAATTATGAACTACGAGTGGGTCAATTTGGAGTTGGACATCGGAACCACCGGAGTCACCTACTGGCCAATTTTATGGAGAATGAAGGCCTCTTTATAAGAAATTCCTTCTTCAGAAAGTATGATGCAACTAAGAAGAAGAAAGAAGACAGATATATCATTATGTCGACGAAGAAACAAACATTTAATAATGTCTCTGTCATCAATGCGCTGAAAACCGGAAGTGATCACCACATAGTAACAATTGCAAATAGTACATTGAATCTAAATATCAAGCTGGAAAGATCTCGACTGATGAAGTCTACGCTCCGTCCAGCACCGATCCAAATCCAAAACCCCGAGAGCTTTCAGCTCAAACTTCAGAATCGTTTCAAGTGCTTAGGGACCTCCATGGACGATTATAACGATGGGTTCGTGAAAACTGTTTATACGGTTGGGTCTAAGATTTTCAAGACCCGTCGTAAAAATAGAAACAAGAAGCTCTCTGAATCTACTTTACAGATCTTCGAGAAAGAGGTCAATCGTCGACTCCGACTCCGTTGTCCGACTCGGCTGGGGAGCGTTCGGGAAGCTGCGTTATATCTTCTCGTTTCATATACCACAGTGTCTCAAGACGAAAGTCTTAGACCAGTGCGTGTTGCCAGTGATGACCTATGGCACTGAAACGTGACGCTCAAAATCGGCCTCAATAGAAGGCTGAAAATCATCCTAAGAGCAAAGGAGTAAGCTATGCTTGGAGTTTCCCTACGTGATCGAATCAGAAAAGTGGCAGTGTGCAGGCATATTGCGCGCAGAACAGATGGCCGATAGGACTCACGAAAGATAATTAATTCAAAATTAAAGTCTACTCCATATGGCAGCTCATTGCAGAATGACCGTGTTGGGTATTCTTGATATGACTATACGTCTACATTTTGACGAAATCTTGAGACAGCAATACTAAAATGTGTAGATGTGTGTACACACGTCTGCAAGTGATGACTAAATATCTTCAGGATCATGTTGAAATGGACAGTCGATGCGCATAAGTCCCTATGGCCCGACATAATTCCCTTAGATCATAATAAAATTGAAGGTCGTACGTGCATACGTCTTTGTGGCACGTTAAAACTGCCCCAAAAAGTAATAATTATTGCTCTTACGTCTACTATACGGCTATATGGCCTAAAAATAATTGCAGATTGTCAAGCTTACGATAAATAATGTTTTGTAATTAATTCCAAAAGTAATTAATATTAAATTATAAGAAAAATTGATGTTACGTATCGCATATAGTAGAATCCAATGGCATTAAAAACGAAAAATCGCATTTTTGCATGTACGCCCCTATGGTTTGAGACCCGCGATATATATATACAAGAATTGTTCGTTTAAAGGTATAAGATTAGTTAGGATTTCATGTAGGCAATAGAATGTTTAGTGATACCTAGATTTCTAACCAACCAGTGTTTATTATTTAATTCAAGGATAAAAGATGACGTCACGCATTTTATTCACATAATTAATGACATCCTTGCAAACATCTTTGTATTAGGACTAGAATTCTTCGCCTACGGTATGTGTGACTTCCTGAAGATACAATTGAAGCATTAAGCTCGTTAATTTCCTTACATATTAATAGCATGTGTACTAAATTAACAACAATTAGTATAAGTATTTATTGTTTATTTAATATCTACTTTGAGCACACAAATGTACAGAGGTGGACTTCATGCCATAGGAATTTTCTTCAAGTCAACGTTTGGGTGATGCAGAGACATAAGTGACGGGTGCAATAGCGAAAATAGAGGTTTTTTTTTTGTATAAAGATATAATACGTCGTGGCCAGATCTTAGAATTGATATATTCATGAAGTGTTCGACCATTTCATGAAATAGAAGATCAACCGCTGCCGCTGTCGCGTACTTAAAATTAGTTTTAAAAAAATTAAAATATTCACGCCGCTTTTGGCACTCCGACGAAATAGATTAGGTTAGGTTGGAACTGTGACCAACCGTGAGCGAGCCGAGCGAGCGAAACGAGCGGTGTCGCGACAGCGGCCGGCGAGCGCTTCTTCCAAGTTGCTCGCAGTTACTTGGCAATTTTGACTACACCTTGGATACTCTACATTAATGATATGGCCAAACATCGATTGACATATTATCATTAAACGTTGACGTTTAAACAATATGGTCAATTTTAACTAGCTATTTCATGAAACACACATTTTATGAAATGGTTGAACACTACATGAAATGATCAATTCGAAGATGTGGCCACAATATATACATATACCTATTAAAAATTATAAATATAATAAGTATATTGTACCTAATTACGACATACTTACTCTCATATTACTTATTCAAGGTTTGTAATCGTAGCGATGGAGTTCTGTGAGTGAGTGAGTGAGTGTATGAATTTTGTGTAATTTTCTTTAACTAATGTAATAGGCGGATAACCGTTATATGGTAATGAAAAAATACGTAAATAAATAAACGATATTATGGCAGAAGTAGCTAAAATCATTATCGCACAACGACATACGTAATGTCCGGATCTGCCATATCTATATTCCAGAAAAATTAAACCTTATAACAGAATTTGAAAGAGAAGTGAACCCATTGGTTCCTCCAATCTGAAGATCGTTGGATCGGCTATAATAAATATAGCATAGCCTATAAAGTTACCACTGCTGGGACAGGCCTCCTCTCTTCTAGAAAAAGTGGGCTGTAAATGTCACATGTCTTCGAATTTTTGATTCTAGGACATGCCGGTTTCCTCTCGATATTTTCCTTCACCGTTTTGAGAGCAGTGGTGATGAAATTATTTACACAAAGTAAAGCGCCTGTCTGTGTTCGAACCCACGACCTACAACTCGTATGTCGGGGCCGTTACCACTGGGCCAACACTGCTCTCAGATAATATATCAATATTATTATAGATAATACTAGCTGACCCCGTCAAACGTTGTTTTGCCAATTATTTGTTTGGGGTGGACAACCCTTATCATTTAGGGGTATGAAAAATAGATAGTAGCCGATTCTCAGACCTACTGAATATGCATATAAAATTTGGTAAAAATCAGTAAAGCCGTTTCGGAGGAGTAAGGTAACTAACATTGAGACACGAGAATTTTATATATAAGATAAAACTGAGAATATCGCTATTAGAACAGTAATTTTGAATTGACTCATTTTGGAACGATTAATGATGCGATATTTTCCCAACTGCCACTTAAAAACTTCCCTTAGCTGTGTTTCATCACTAATAGCTAACCGTAGGTTCCATGACACTCCTATAAATCCTTCTGACCCACTCAAAACACAACGACAGAGCTGTCAGTTTGAAAAATCAGCATCGAATATGTTTACAATAAACCACAAATAGCAGTTGAATCGTTCGACCTTATAAACTCATTGTGCACATTAGGCATGGGCAAAAAATATCGACATATAAAAATATCGATATTTTTCCATACAACTATCGATATATATCGTCGATATTTTTAATCACGATATATCGATATTCGATATTTATTTTAGAGTATCGAATTCGTATCAATTTCGATTTTTTTTTAACGCAACTTTGGTTTCGTGTTTAACCTCTTTGACAGGCGAGCACATCAAACAGAAGGTGCTCCTAATGTCCATATCTGATGACTACTGGCTTGATTAAATTGTGTATAATTGTTTAGGCTCGAGCATTAATAAAAAATACTATTTTCTTCTATTTTCGTCTATTCTTTTTTACGAAGTTTGAATGTTTTGTGAATTTATGTAGTCATGAATAAACTGACGATATATCGATATTTTTCACTCGATAATTATCGATACTGTTTAAAAATATCGATACGATAAATATCGATTTATTTTTTTCACTTGCCCATCCCTAGTGCACATCCTTGATCGAATTCGTTGGAGTCGCTTGCTCTCACAGAGACGTCCGAGTGCCAACGACATCGTTATAAAAACAGACCGACAAACATCTCTGTGTACGTAATCCCGGTGCTGCTTGTCTATGGAAGATGTCAGAAAGCTGCCATATCCTGTTCATTTCATGTTAGTTTTTAAAGTGAAACTTTTATTATATCGTCTCAAACTTTTTCGTCTGTGTGTTGCATGTCGCGTGACGGTCGGCCGCGGAGTAGGGATAAAGTGAAAGGCTCTCGTCAGAGCAGCCAAGGCCAATATGGCGGCGCCTATAGAAGTTTCACTTTTACCGTGGTTTCATAAAACCACATCCTTTTTTTTTGTTTCGCCAAATGCAATACTTTGTCGATCTATCTAAATTCTCATGGCTCGGTTTAAACCGAAGTTTAGCAGATACTAAGAGATCTTACGAGAAGCACGACATAGTATTACAGTAATATATTTTGCTACAAGCTAAAGATAGTCGTGGATTTGTCATTGCGGCGTCGCTTTTTAACCTGCTTGAACTGGGAACAATCTGAGACGTGTCTTTGCATTAATTACTGGTCTGTACGATGACTAACAGGCATTTGGCTGCATAACATGGATCTGGTGTAATTACAAGATGTTCCTATCATTCTGTTAGTAAGACGAGATCTGTAAAAACTCGACCTACTTATCTCTATGGAAGGGTCGTCAAGTTACGCCACGTTCCCGTTTCCCTCCGCAGGTTCCTGTGTGAAATATCAACGGAAATGGCCGGCTTCAGAGCTTCGCCGGTACTTAAGTGTCCAATTGAGCAAACGAGCGTGATAACTCTGGATCCGGTCCCGTGACTTGATTCGTTGTGGCCTCTTAATGTACCTAAATGCAGTCATTACTGATGATGACTGATTTACGTCACGATAGGACCATGAAACGATGTTTATGGCGTTTCTGACATGGACATTTAAGCCGTTCCTACACTGTAATTAGTGTGAGTGTAAAAAAATACTATTGGCTATCTTCCAGATGATCTCCAAGATCGCCAGAGCCAAAAAGTGCATTTACATTTCTCAAATAGTTAATGGCAACGCTCCCAAATTTCTGAGTAGCACTCACGTTCACTCAGTCCGGGTCGGCAATTTAAGGAGACACTAGCACTACGATAAGCCCACGACAATACAATAATGGACGCTCTTTTGCCTAATGGGGCGCATCCTGCACGGCCCAAGCGCAGTCCAGTCAATGCTAAGAGTTCGCTCCTCCACGGCACTTGTTCGTTTTCAGAAACTAAATTTCATTGTTCATGTTTCCCTAATCGTGTGTGTGATCACGTTTCGTGTCATTGTAGACATCCTCGTGTGGGTTTCATGTGTCGTAGTTCTGGTGAGGCATCGCTGCGCCAATCGACGGACGTCGGCGACGACGGACGATGTGCCTGTTGCGATCTCGAAAACGATAACGAATTTCGACAACTTTAAGCCACGGTTATCTGTTTATCTTTATATTTATATTTATTGTGTTATGGATGCAGTGTTGAGGATGGGAAAGTGCATTTTATGAGAGAATTTTACCTGTGCAGTGTATAGTGACGGACATGCCTGAGTTTCGACGCCTGGCAGCCAGTGTGAAAAAAAAGAAGCCACTTTTGCCGACTCAGCGGTTGAGTCACTCAAACAGTTCTATTTACTTGATGCGATAACGTTTTAGGTGAGTCTGTCATTAGAGTAAAGTGGTGTTAGGTACTTACTTTAATGGCCACTTAGCTATCGTGGACAGGTGTGTGCTTCAAAGGCATTATCGCTGTCCTTAAAATGTTCACAATTTTTACCATTTTTAGTTATCAGTGTTTGTTACAAGGTGGGATTTCGATTTTTTCCGTTCATCTTAACGGTGAAAAAAACAATTTACAAAATATTGTAAGTTACTTATTTATATTTCTAAAGCATTATAGTAATAGTAATAGGCTCCATGCATGATTTTTTTTTGCATAAGTTCATAATCTATGAAGCGATTTGACAGTTGACAGATGAAAAAAACAAACCAACAAACTTGAAAATAGAATTGGAAAACATACCTACATAACTTTGGTATATATTGACACTGGTGTGCAATCACAGCTTATTCACACAACAACACAGTCGATAAATCATTAGCACAAATTATAAACTGAACAACATTCAATACTTTAACAATAACAAAAATATTAAACAAATATCTACTAAGTTTAATTAAATTCCAACTCACTGGAAGATTACCAACTATTAAAACGTCATTTAAATATCGTCAAAACAAAGAAAGAGAATATTTACCTTTGACCTTAGTGCGTTTGTTTACTTTTTTGAGGTTATGTTAAACATTGGCCACCAAACAAACTTCAGAATTCTTTTTTCAAAGTTAACTTTTTCTTAGCACATCACAGACACACAAAACGTACTGATTCCATTACAATCTTCTTGAATAATGATTGTTTTCTTTTATTATGTCTACATTAAATACTATTACTCTATTACTTATCAGCTGATGAGCTGAGCTGACTGTTTTGTGTTTAATTTGTTGCAATTTAATATCTCTACGCATTCTTATTGGTTGTAGTGTAACGATCTCTCGCGGACTCATTCATTACTACATTCATTCATGATTTACGAGTCGACGTCGTGGTTCTTTGTGATATCGCGAGATGGCGTTAGTATAAAAAACGGATGGCTCAATAATATAAAAACCAGGTAATTTTAAAAAATTCTCAAGATATTGTTAATTGTATTTTTGTTCATTATAATTTTTTGAAGAAAGCTGCATTGATATAATTGTGGTATCTTGATCATTCTTGGCATCGATCGTGTCGGTCCCAGGATTGACTTGAGGCAAAACAAAACGTTCCAACTGTTTTTATTTATTTAAAATTTATCTTTAGAAAAACTGCCCCTTACGCCCTTCTAAGACCGATCCTCCGTTTGATAAGAGCGTGCATTCTAAAAGTTGGCAACGTCGCAATTAACTGTCAAATATTTACCTGTTTTTTTTTTGTATTTGTTAATTACTGTATGGAAATATGAACTGACTTAATGAACTAAAATATTAAAAATGTTTTGCAATTTTATTAAAACATTGTATTTTATTGTTTTATGTGTAAAAACAGCATTTGGAAAGTTTCCAAATACTTTTTCTACATCTGAAAGTAAATATTCAGTGTTACGTTTCATAATGGAAATATGAGCGATATTTCATATTTCCATACAGTGATATTGCCAAATTAATCAAAACAGTAAAATATCTGATAGCTATTTGCGAAGTTGCCAACTTTCAGAATAAACTCAGAATAAGCTTTAGGTAAAGGTGTGACCTGGGATATTTTCTCAAATTACCTACAGTACGACACAACTTAGATGTAGCATCGGCAAAATTCGTAAAACCGATCACCATCTGAACTGAGTGCGCCTTCAAAATTACCAATCTTTATTACTGCTTTAGGTGAAAATGAGCTTTAGGCAAACGCAATAACTTGTAAAGTCATATAACCTACCTATACTCCATTTGAAATAAGATTAGACATTTAAACAAACCTTTTTTACAGTCCGTGCAACCGATTCTGACTTCAATACCGTAAGCATAAGGATGGCATTAAAAACAAAAAAGTGGTTACAATAGCAACTGTTTACTGCAGCAGCCATTTTTCATGCCACCAACGCAATAGAAGTCAAAATCGATTGAATGGACTGTAAAAAAGGTTTAGTTAAATGTCTAATCTTATTTCAAATGGAGTATAGTACATTAAAAAAATTGAAATAAAATAAAAGAATGCAAATTTTCAAATTTAAGCTACATCTAAGTTGTGTCATACTGTATCATGTTTACATCCACGAAGACCGTAGGTTGAATTGAAACTTGAAAGAGTTACCTATGTATTTTTCTGGGAAAAAAATCGCAATTAAGCCGGAAAATACGGGACTATTCTACAAACAAATTGCCTTTTAAATACTATGTAGAAGTTTCTGGTAAAACGTTTCTTGCTTACCTATCCGTTATTGTAATGAAAATTGAAAATCTTAATTGGTCATTCCAATTAATCAACATGTTTTTATCGGTGAAGCCTTCTAAAGAGATCGCGTGGACATTTAATTAATTTTCCTAATGGCGAAAAATAATAAGAAAATAATTGTATCAAAAAGAAAATGTGAATATTGGAGAGAGGGAACTTAGACCTATCTCAATCACTTCAGACATAGAAACATAAAATAACATCACGCCTGCATTTCTCGAAGGGTTAGCAGAGGTATACCTATACCATCTACACCCTCATTTCGCTAGTACCATGTTCTTAGGTCCGCAGGAGAACCAAGGTAACCGACATAGCCCGACGCCCGAAGAATTGCCAAACTTAAATGGCAATGGGCAGGGCACAATGTTCGCAGAACGGATGGCCGATGGGGTCGAAAGATTCTGGAGTGGCGACCACGTACCGGAAGACGTAGCGTTGGAAGGCCTCCCACAAGATGGACCGATGACCTTGTGAAGGCCGCAGGAATCCGCTGGATGCGCAAAGCACAGAATCGGTCGAAGTGGCGGTGCTTGGGAGAGGCCTATGTCCAGCAGTGGACGTCTTTCGGTTGATATGACGATGGTGATGTTCTTAGGTAATAGGTAACACGGGCTGGTATCCGCAACTCCACGTCAAAGCGTGTATTTTGTTTACGGATGGGAAAATCGGTTATTCGATCCACCCTAGCTCCTCAAAGAAGACCAGCAACGCTTTGGTGTCACTAACAATCTCACGTAGGGTACCTGGGTTACCGAAGTACTTGGCCCTGTATGTGGCGACCACCGGGCAGTTTGACAGCACATGAGCCGTTGTCTCGTCGTCCTCCATGCAGGCTCTGCACAGCGGACTGTCTGTGACTCCTATGACAAAGAGGTGTTTATTAAATGACCCATAGCCATTAACAGCTGCTGTAACTGTATGCAGCTGTTGTTTCGTTAGTCGGAGAACCTGTTTCGTGAGGCGGGAGTACCATGTAATAGGGGGCGAGCCTTTTGCCATCAACCGGGCACAAATCCAGACTCCGGGCTGCTACTGAGAAATTCCAGATGGAAAAACCCAATAAATCTTTGTTCGACTCGAAGATCGAACCCAGAACCTCATACTCAGTAGCAGATCAATCTGCCTAGCCTTTTCCCAACTATTTTGAGGTCGGTTTCCAGTCTAACCAGATGCAGCTACTGCGACTGCCTATCTGACCTCCACAACCCAGTAACTTGGGTAATACGATACCCCTTCGTTAAGACTGGTTGTCAGACTTTCGGGCTTCTGACGGCTGTCAAAGATCCACGGAGGAGTCTCGGTATGTAAAGATGCTCACCCATCCACGGACCAACCCGGGCAAGCGTAGCTTAACCTGATGGATCGACCCGTCCCGCTGTTATTATTTTGCCACGAACTCCTCAGATGCAGATGTAGAAAGGTTTTCTCGAAAAATTTATTAAAAAAATGTAAAACAAGTTTACAAATACGTACAGGTTAACTTGAGTCTGTGTGAAATGAGGGCACCACTATCACACTTAGGTGACTTCGAATGGGAAATAAGTTATAGAATTTAACCCTAGATCACTAACCATTCGTATAATAGACGACGCGCACCTAGTGCTTTCGCCATTTCGCCAACTTCCCGTTGCCCCTCGCCCCGCACTCTTTTAGTACCTTCCTGGATAGTGAAATTAGTCACCCGCAAGGACTCATCGCGGATGCACGATAATTAGGTGGACATATATCGCGTGATCGTCGTCTCACGGACGAAAGGTTAGTAATGCTGTATAGTTTTTAGTAAAATTGTACATACTTTTATGCTTCTGTTTATATTGCATTTTATGCTTCTGTTTATTAGCAACGGCTCCAAAAAACCGGAAATTATTGAATTTTACAATTCAACTAAAGGAGCAGTTGATACAGTGGACCAGATGTGCTCAATTATGAGCACAAGCCGTAAAACCAACCGATGGCCGTTGTGCTTGTTTTACGGTATACTAAACATATCTATAATTAATGCTTATGTCCTGCACGTATCACACGAGATCCGTAATAATAAAAAACCTACAAAAAGAAGGGATTTTGCCTTAGCAATGGCAGAAGAACTTATGGCACCTTGGCTTCGTGAGCGATATAACACTGTGACTTTGCAGCGTAATTTGAAGCAAATTATCGGCGAAATTCTAAAAATAGATGTTTCTGACGAATAGTCAAGTCAAGAGCAACCAAGAAACCGAAAAATTTGCAATTTGTGCCCAGCGAAAAAACGTCGCATGACCAAATACTTTTGCAAGGGCTGCAAGAGGGCCATTTGTGGCGAACATACAGTTTCTATGTGTAATTCCTGTACTGATTAAGATATTTCATTATGTTTTATTATTATATGATACGTTAAAAGCTTAATTACTGTGAACTTTAATTTGATTAAAGAAAATTAAACAGATTTTTAAAAGTAATGTTTTTTTTTTCGTAGTCTCAGAGACGAAAGGTTAGTTACAGCGTTACTCGAAAATAAGGTTAGTGAGCTAGGGTTAAACAAATTGTCAAAAACACTGCTTGTGGGTGACTCAAAACCTACTAGAGTCTGGCCACGCTAAGTCTGCAATGGAATAACTGGGCAACCCCAAAAAGTTTTATATATGGTATACTTTTACAGCAGTCAGTTACGTCAATGTCAGTTTCGGGATTTTATCTAGATCTAATGATTTTGATATTTTCCTTTTGATTTTTGCATAATCGATTATGTGTAATAGACTATGTCGTAGTTATGCTCTACCTTCATACGATGACAAAACTGTATCAAATCCACACTGCATCGTGCTAAAGTGACTATTCTTTACCAGGAATAAATCAGAATATAAACAAAATAACCTATCAAAAACAAAAAGACAAACAAAGTATCAAATTCTTTTTTCGTAGGACAGATGGTGTTGCCGTCTATAGATTTTCAAATTCAAACTATTTTATGTCGACCAAACTGTATACTTCTCTAGGTACCTACGTCCTCTGCTCATAGTATGATAATCCCGCATAAAATCTAGTTTACCTATTGCACAATGCATCTGATTATAGCATAGGTATACATTCTTTTACTTAATATTGTATTTTTAGAATTACCTACATAGGGAAGCCAAGCAGGTTTTCCAAGTCGTGATTATTTCTATAGTTTTCCTGCCTATCATGTGTTACTTATTATCTGCAGTCTATGCACGTACCTGTGACTAAACGTTATCAACGGAATCCTTACCTGCACCCTAATTACGTAATACACGATCAATTACAATTTGAATCATTTCGAAAAAGATTGTCACAAGTTCGAAAAAAAAATCTCCTCAACAACGTAAATAACGCAATGAATGATAAATGATAAATGATTAAATGATAAATGATTAAATGATAAATGATTTTATTTCTGTAAGTAGGTTTGTACAAACACTTTTACACGTCAATCATATTTTAAAAACTAGATGAGGTCGGCGTTTCCTATCTGACTACTCTGAGAAGAAAGGCCGAAACAAACTCAGAGGTCACAGTCTCTTTTAAAGTCCAGACATAATCTTGGTCAGATCATGTGAAGGCCATGTGGATTGGTGTCTGAAGTGGTCTTTAGAGGAAAGCATCACACAGATTGAGAGGGTCTGTCCAGTCAGTGCACGCATTTGTCATTTATCGTGTAGCTCAACTCAGAATTTAAGGAGCTCAACGATTCGACGAACAATACCAAAAAAAGGACATTTGTGTAGGCCACATAAATTACTCAAACTGTCAGACCATGATTAAAACTAACTGAGAAAAAATTAAAAACAAAACAAAAAGGAATGACCCATATAGTCTTCACATTCACAATAATTAAAATAATATAATACTTTAAAAGTAAATATTCATGTCATTGTATATATAAAAATCATTAATGTCAATGTGTATATAATAAAATAAAAAAACCCCAGAAATAATCTTGGTCAGAGCGTTTCATATGAGGACCATGTAGATTTGTGTCTGAAATGATCTTTTGAGGAAAGAACCATACAGATTTGAGTGGACCTGTCCAGTCAGTGCACGCATTTGTCAGTAATTGTGCAGCTCAACTCAGAACTTAAAAGGAGCTCAACGATTCGACGAACAATACCAAAGAAAGGACAGGAATGTTGTTGAACTGTCAAAATGAAACTTAAGTCTTATTCGTTTACCGAAAATGTTTACTCAATTATATAACTGTAATGATTCTTTTGTTCTGAAAATCCCAGAGTTGAAACATTATGCCCCACATATTTTCAATCGAGTTCATATCTGCTGACCGAGCAAGCCATTGAATTTTAATGAGACGAATGTCACAGTGCACATTGAACCACACCATAGTAGACCGGGCCGTGTGTATCCGCGCATTATCCTGAACGTAATCAATTTGTGGGAATTCTGCTGCAGGGTGCACAACGCGCACAGTAGGCAGCATCACCTTTTCCAGCGACACATAATTATTCGCACGGGCCGTGTGTATCCGTGCATTATCCTGAACGTAATCAATTTGTGGGAGTTCTGCTGCAGGATGCACAACGCGCACAGTAGGCAGCATTACCTTTTCCAGCGACACATAATTATTCGCACGGGCGTGTGTATCCATGCATTATCCTGAACGTAATCAATTTGTGGGAATTCTGCTGCAGGATACACAATGTATACAATAGGCAGCATCAACTCTTCCAAAAGCGACACATAATTATTGACAGTATACTTTCTAACAACGTCAGTTCTCCGACGTCGTCGTTGCTCATCCAGCTCCTGTTCTACAAGTAGAACGGGGGTGAACGGGAGTAAGGAATTTAGCTTCGCCAAGAAGATAGAAAGAAGATAGAATATTCTTTATTATGTACACCATACAAATTGCGCAAGATTATTGAGGCCTGAAAAAAAGAAGCGAAAAACTTCTGACACAGAAAAGATAGAGAAGCGAGATGACACAACGCTGGTAATTTATTGCAAAATAAGAAGCAATAATCTGTTTACAAAAAATCCATTGATTGGATTAAAAAATTAAAATACTTTGATAAATTGCTTGTAGAATAATCTGACAAAAACTTAATGATTGCACGTATATTAATATGGGTTTTAATCGTTAAAATAAATTTTTAGAGATATCTTCATTATTTTTTTTCTATCGTATCAAATTAAGTAAGTAGTTGTATGTTTTGACTGCCTCGTTGGTCTAGTGGTTGCAAGCGCTACTGCTGAGTATGAGGTCCTGGGTTCGATTCCCGGGTCAGGAAAAGTGTTATTGGGTTTTTCCATCTGGAATTTCTCAGTAGCAGCCCGGAGTCTGGATTTGTGTCCGGTTTATGGCAATAGGCTCGCCCCCTATTACATGGGACTGAAACATAACTGGCGAAATGTGGCTGTACTATAGGTACACCTCTGTCCAACCCTTAGGGGATTACAGGCGTGATGTTATGTTATGTTGTATGTTTTCAACATACATATTTAAATAGCATATCCTGAAGAATTTCATATATTTTTCTGATTTTGTTTACTACAGTTGATCCTAGTGAATCGTATACTATTAAGCGATACAAAACTTGCGTTTAGCTCCTAGCTTAAATTTGTAAAGTCCCTGTGTCTCTTAAAGTAAAATTATTGCCTCTGGCTAGGCGGTTTAGGGCGGATCTCATCAATGAAACTGAAAAGATGAGAAAGAGATGGAGCTATACATCCTGTAGAGCTTCATCTCTTTCCCACACTGAAGTAATATTAAAATAATACTGCTTTGTGAGCTGGTGGTAGGCCCCCAGCTCGTCTTAAGTGCGTTCAAGAGTGGTCAGTGTCAATATTCCACAACAAAACAGAAACTAACGAACACGATCAGCAAATCCAATTGCATTTAAGACATCCAAGGCAGCAGCGTTACAGGCACTTTTAAATGGAAAAGTGGTTCTAGAACATGGCGATTTTCTCACGATGTTTTCCTTCACCGTTAGGACGCGACTTATTAACATTGACTTGTTTGTAATTAGTGGCGTCATCGTTTGTTTGAGTTTGTAACACGTTACTAAAGTACGTGGGCCTGTATTACATCATCATCATCATTTCAGCCGAAAGACGTCCACTGCTGGACATAGGCCTCCCCCAAGTAATGCCACTTCGACGGATTCTGTGCTTCTCGCATCCAGCGGATTCCTGCGGCCTTCACAAGGTCATCGATCCACCTTATGGGAGGCCTTCCAACGCTACTACGTCTACTGGTACGCGGTCGCCACTCCAAAACTTTTCGGCCCCATCAGCCATTTGTTCTGCGAGCAATGTGCCCTGCCCACTGCCACTTAAGTTTAGCAATTCTTCTGGCTATGTCGGTTACCTTGGTTCTTCTACGGATGATGAAGGGCCTTACTTTACCAAAAATCAAATCGACGGTTGAAAGGCTAATTGATCTAAGCGACATTTTGTAAAACTTGCTCCTGCAATTTTATGATTCGTCCTCCTGGACGGATCATAGTTACCTATATTTAAAAAAAAAACATGTAAAAACAACTATTTGATAGACTTTTATTTACTTAAATCAATCAATCATAATAAGATCTTATTATGATTTAAAAAAAACAACCAATCCATCCTCCTGCAAGTTTTACTAAATGTCGCTTAGATCTATTAGATTTTCAACCGTCGAAATGAAACAAAAATATTAATAGACACAAATCAATTACATATCGAGGCAGTGACAGTGCTGTGTCCGTACCGGATCCATTCACTTTTCATGAGCTTAATTATTTGAACTCTTAGTCACCAAGTTATGTTAGTTATAATGAAATCACTTGTATTTGTCAAACCATTTACTTAGCGGATGTCGCCAAACCTAAAGCAGTGTTTACATTATGAAACTAGTATCGTAAAACAGTAGCTTAACTAAATTTTGTTTTGGAATATAGCTAACTAGCTTTCGCCCGCGTGATACCTATAATTTATAGAGAAATTATAGCCTGTGTTACTCACTGATAATATAGCATTCTACTGGTGAAACGTTTTTTTTTTAATCGGTCCAGTAGTTTTGAGTTTATTCATTGAGAAACAGAAATACAAATCTTTTCTCAAACATGCATGGAAATATTGTCATTATTTTCGAACAAAGAACACGCGAAGTATCGAATTTACGGTCAAAGAAAAACAAATCCATTGCAGGCGCGTTTTTTGAATTTGGAACATTACAACGCTCCAGCAATGTTGTACGAAATGGCGTGCTGGGGTTATTAAATACTCTTTGATTGGATCTCTTTTATCATTCTTGGCATACCAAAGTTCTCTTTGCTTAGTACAAATTACGTTCACGTGGCTGTATAGCCTTAGATGCGTTTGCCTTTCGGCACAGATGATAAATAGAAAATTGGTGGCAAAGCTGAAAATTCGTCTTGATTTGTTATTTACTTATACTCGTATAATAGATAATTAAAATGAATTCCAACGGTTCAGAGAGTGAAATGGAGATTGATTGTACTCCACCAGATTTAAGATCAGAAGCCAAATTATATAGCAATGGAAAACCTGCTTCCAGCGAAGTCAAAAGAAAAATACATGAAAGTATATGGAAATTTTATGATTTGGAAAAACGAGAATAAAGTGAACATTTTCTACAAACTGTGTATTTTTGGCGTATTTTAATGAGATTACTAAAACTATAAAGCCATCTACATTATGGGCAATTTATTCCATGCTGAAATGTTCATGTTAAAAACGGCATTAACTTGAAAAATTATGGAAATTTAACTACTTTTATTTCCCTGCATTCTTTTGAGAAAAGCACTATATTATTATATGCCTCGGCGAAAATGGCAATTGCCTATTTCCCGGCCTTTGCAATAATGTACTATTTCTCTTTATGGGAAGTAATATAATAATAATATTAGGAAGTGTAGATTGTGATTTCGTATTTGATATTTGTACGCCGTTATAACGGCAGATCTCTGTACCTATATTATTTATAACACCTATTTTTACAACAATGTTTAACAAAAAAAAACAATGGCACTCCGGGAGTGCCGACAGAAGTGAAAACTTGAAAAAATTAACAGTGTGGGAAATAATGAATCGCGCGTTGATGTCTTTTTCATGGTCAAAAGCTGGTGTCGTAACAGTGTCGTGAAATCAAATGTTTAGTCCCATCTCAAAAACTTTGACTTTAAAAAAAAAGCGGGGTTTACATTCTGAACTAGTGTCGTGAAACAGCAGCTTGACTATTCTGATTCGGGTCATATCTAACTAATACATGGTTTTTGAAAAGCTGATAAATTGAACTTAACTTAGTAATAGTTGATGGCTGACTGTTCACTCAAACCGCCGTCGAGTACTCGTTTTTCGCGGCGATAAGAGCTATTAAAGAGAGTAGTACTCGTTCTGCGACGCTCGCTTGGCAGGCAGAACACTCGCTGAGAGCAGAGGTGGACTTGCAGTCTCGCTCGCCCTAGGCCATTTAGTAGTAAAAGTTAGTAGTTTATATCTATATCATATGAGCGCCGGCAGATTTATTTTCGATACATCTTCAGCTCCACGAAGCGAGCTCGACAAGTTTTGTACTTCACCTCGTATATGTTAGGTTTTCGTTTGTACATTCATACAAGGAATAACTTTGTCAACTTACAGACAAGCTAATAACCTAATCTAATTACCTAGAATGCAAGAGCGACCGAAGCAAGCTCGAAAATTTTACATTATTTTTTGGCTATTGGCTACAAGCCTTGCGCCTGCCCTCTATTATTTACTGAGCTGAGATATTGCCAGCCGCAAGCGCAGCGCAGGTTGAGCGCCCCTTAAATCTGGCTGCCCTAGGCCCGGGCCTCTTTGGCCCTAGGGAAAATCCGCCACTGGCTGAGAGACTGACCACGCTTGGCACATACGTATCCAGCGCATACGCGCCGCTTGTTGCTCGCCAACTCGTTTTTAGTTACTAGCTCTACTGGCTTCTCATCTATCGCCGTCACGTTGGTGGGACAGGTGCCTAATCAAAAGCTTTGTAAGCTTAATAGCTACAAACAATACAATGAAGATTTTCTGAACTGACGTTCAGTAGGTCACGGAGACATCAGGTCCTTAAGGTTACCATCCGTCCGGATTTTTCCGGACATGTCCGGCTTTTTGGCCCCCCGTCCGGACCATGTCCGATCTTCTCATTTGTCGGGACTTTTCGATTTAAGGGGATTTTCTTTAAAAATATAAATGATACTAAAAAAAATACAATAAAAAGTTAAATATCCAGACTTTTTTGCAAATGTCAGGTTTTTCCATATTTTGAAATGGCAACCCTAGGTCCGGGCATCTATCAAAAGTTTCAGATGCCTATATTTTTTTTGTCGTGACTATGATGATTGATGAACGAATGAATGAAACGAATGATGAAAGTCATCATATGTTTTTTGAACATTTTCGAAATGGAAGACCTCTTATCAAAGTGGCGTCAACAGGTGTTGTAAATTTTAAATGAAAACCCTAATTTCCCAAACACAAAACCAAAGACCGCACAGCACATTTTACACCCTAATCACAATTTGTTTCGATCTGAAACAGATTGCTAATCCATTACTTCATAAGTTGGAAAAAAAAATCTGCTCAACAACGTAAATAACGCAATGAATGTTGTTGAACTGTCAAAATGAAACAAATTAGGCAAAATTGTTTTCGAAAATAAGTTACACAATTAGGGTACTGAATATTTTCCTATGTCACGAGACTAGTCAGGAAAGTTCCAACAAAGTGCAAAGTCACCATACAACCATGACGTTTCAATACAAATACACTTTTCCATCTAAACAATGACTCAAGACCTAATTGACCCTAGTTCCAGTAAAGCCATTAGAACAAAAATTGCACAATGGAAACTGCGAATACTTGAGGTCGTACTCATAATACTTACCTTTGATGCTAAATACTGCCGCCGGACATTAATCACTAGTTATAAAATGATAGTGGGACTCGGAAAAACACTTCAAATAGGTACATATTATGGTAATTACTTAGTTGTGTTATGGGAAAAACGATGGGGTGACGTAGAATTTGTTTGTTTTTAGGATCTGTAAAGTTTTAACACTTTTGACTCCACCCACTTTTCATAGATACATATTGAAAGGGAACCCTCCGGGAGGGTTGCCGTCATAACGTTTGCGCTAAAGTTAACCATCGCAGACGGGCAACGGCATTAAGTTTAAAACCGTGTTACAAAACACTGTAAAACGAAGTAAAATAGTGTTTTCAGGGGGTCTTGTTGCTGTACGTAGTTTCCAACCTTTTAAATTTTTTATCAATAAGTATTTGTAACCGTAAACAAAAAAAAACTTTTTATTTTCACGGTATATAATGCTGTATTCGATAAGAAAAACCTACATTTAAAATGAACCCTCCACGAGGACTCCCGGCATCCCATATGTGACTAGGTGAACCCTCCAGGAGGGCTCCCGGTAATAAACATGTTTGGTTAGTGAAAAAAGCATATCAAATTATGCGTTCGTGTAACGTGCAGTTGACAAAGACATGCAAGGAATGATATAAAGTGTCCCATCGTCTGTGAAACAGCACCACATTTACACTCCAAGGCAGTCTTCTATGAATCTCCACCTGAACAGGTTTTCACCGGCCAACCTAAGTCCGGAGTCTGTTTAAAGACTTCCAGGTTACTCAAGGCGACTCATGTCCAGGTGAAAAACTTCAGCAGGTGGAATTAATAGACGCTAGTGATGAAGCCAAACACGTAGCCGAATTCTGGGCCGAGTCCCTTTAGATTGCCATTGACACGCGAAGAAGAAGAATTAAGCCTCGTGTAGACTAGCGCGACGCGACTTCAACAAAACATTTCTAAGAAAATTTCTCGGTAGAAGAATTACCGGTGTCGTGCCAGTCTGCACGAGCCTTTACATACATACACAAGCTCACGCCTTCTTCCCATGGCGGTAGACAGAAACTACAGAACGCCACCTACTACGATCCTTACATAGTCCTTTTGCCTCGTTCACGTTCATACATCTGGTCATACACGCACGCCGGTTACGAGTACTACGCACCTGACCTTTCTGAAGAACATCACCAATAAGGTCAGTATATATCCTCCTAGGGCGGCTTCCCGGCGTTTCCAGTCACATCTGCCTTGTAAATACCTTTTGTTAGTCGCCTTTCATTCAACCTCTCAACATAATCAAACCATTTATAAGCATACTCTTACCCTATCCTCTTATACTCTCTTCTGCTTTCAAAGAAGAATTAATGCGCGGATAGTTGGTTAGAGTCGTTTTTCTTGAAATTGTCTATGTTTGCTCCTACATTTTAATGGTCTTTGAACCATAGAAGACGGTTAATTTTTACTAAAAGATCACATGAAAATGAATTTCCAGAACTTCCTTAGTTTGGTAGGATTCTGAATGAAATTATATTAAACCAGAACTTCATGTTTTGAATGTTTTTTTGACGTAGCTTTTTAAGTAGTCATCTCGTTTATGTACATAATATTTTTAGTAATCAAATTCATCTAAGTAGATTATTAAAAAAACGGCCAAATGCGAGTCGAGCTCGCAGACGAAGGGTTCCGTACTAAGATCGAGCAATAACCACCAAACGGCTGCCATGGCCCACGCACAATGGTCCACCTGACGGACTAAGTGCGGAAACCAAACCCCATAACATAGATAGAACAACAACAAGATCGAGCAAAAAACGCCGAAAAAAGCACGTCTCTTGTATGGAGTGGGAAGCTTTTAATTATTAACAATATTTAATTTTATTATTTGCTGTTATAGTGGCATTAAAAATACACAATCTGTGAAAATTTAAACTGTCTACTGATTACGACGACAGACAGACAGCGGAGGCTTAGTAGTAGGGTTCTTTTTGGCACCTCACGGGTATGGAACTCTAAAAAGGCGCTAAGAAACTTAATATTGATATAATTCTAACTCAATAATTCCGGTTATATCGGTACCCAGTAAACCTGAGTCACTAACAACAAATGACTTCGCGACGTTGCACAAAAAAGCAAACAAAAAGTGGGTATACTGACACCTCATGTTCTAATCATTATGGTATATAGGTAAGATGTGTCATCTTGTCATATTGAATAAATTTGTGCAATTGGCGTGGTGGAAAAGATGCTGGCTGACCGGTGTATGTACGAACGAATTTAAAAAGTAGGACACCCTGTGTGTGGCATGGCAACGGAACCGAGATTTAACTTTGAGACATTATAGATCTAGTGGCCGCAAGCACTGCTGCTGAACATGAGGTCCAAGTTCGATTCCCAGGTCGAGCAAAGTGTTATTGAGTTTTTCCATCTCGAATTTCTCAGTATCAGCCCGCAGTCCGGATTTGAGCCCGGTTGATGGCAATACGCTCACCCGTATTTACAAGTGATTTGAACATAACAGGCGTAATGTGGGAGTAACTCTACAATTCAATTGGTAGACCTCTGCCTAACTTATCGGGGAATACAGTCGTGATCTTATGTTATGAGAAACAGTCAGATGTTCTTCAAGAATCCTTGGTTTGTAGGTAATGAAGAATAAAAGACATAATTGAATAATCTAGGAACGTGCTAGGTACCTCGTAGACGGTCTACGAAAAATATCGTAGAGGGTGAATCTCGTAGACCCCGGAAGATTCGTGATTGATGTAACTCGGTACATCGCGCGGTACGGTATTCTGGTTAAAGAGAAAAAAATACAGTGGCACTCCGGTGTGCCGACAAAAGTAAATCTTGAACAATAAAAAAAAAAAACTTCCAAAACCTTTAAAGTAAAAGTACTTGCATAGAACATTGATCCGTAACAAAATATAAATAAAGAGCACAATTGCGTTTACAAAAATGAGGTGTTGGTAACGGTGTCGCGAGTTCAATTGTTTTTTCCCATCTTAAAAATGTCCAACGCTCCTAAAGAAGTTTTTCACTTAAAAAACATATTTTTTTAGAAAAAATAGTCTAGTCTTATTATAATTCAATACTCAGCATCGCCATACAACGTGGCAATGCTGCCAGCCTTTTGGGCACTTTTCCTGTTGACAGCGATGCGGACGAATTTTTTGATGCCCTATGATTCTTGCACCTTGTTTGTTATATACATGTAAGTAAGTACATATTATTAATCTGCTAGCGCATATATTACGTAATAGAAAACGTGTGGCACTCAAGCTATTGCATAGCATTTGTAACCTCCATGCTTCCTATTTGTCAACGCTACACTTGGGATGATGACGTGATGACATAAAACAAAAATTACGTTCTCATGACAACATCACGTTTCCCATGACGTCACGTTGTCATGGGAACCGTCATTACATGGTAGGCGGAGTGGGGGGTGTTAGGTTTTATTTTCGGGTTTTATTTTCGTTACGGAATTTCTTGATTCGGTCGCCGCGCTCAAAGCCCGCGATAAAAGCTATGCAATAGCTTAAAAACATGTTTAACTCGTTCAACTTTACGATGTTTTCACACGAAAATCATGAGGCAGGTAGGTACTGTGTCTGATCAAAATATTGTTACTGAATTCAGTAGACAAGAGGCTTTAGTTATGTCCACAAACTGTAAACTCATGGTCTACATACATGGACATTGATTTATAATGTCAACATGGGCGGATTTTCATTTTCCTGACATAAGTACATTTTCTCGGAAAATATATTCATCATTATGTGTACACTGTAGTTTGTGCAGTTCTCAGAGCCATATACAATCTGTCACGTCATTTAGGACTTAGGGCAGATAATTATTATCTCCCATGGATTAATATAATAATTACCTATATTGAAATTCTCTGTAATACTTGTATACGGGTCTTAAGTAAAAAATGTTGTGCAATGTTTGGCGTAGCGATTTTCCGGGTAGGTATATTTTTTCTTACAAGTAGATTTTTTCCATGAGTTTGATAGGGGAATATACATAGGTAGGTACTTATTAAATAAGATGAGAACTAAACAATAAGGATGTTTAGTCCGTCAGTCATATAATTAAAAAATATAAGTTTTGTATTTTTTGTTTTAAAATATTAATCAATTTTTTTTTATATAAAACGCATTAAATTTGGGGAGTGGGGGCTCGCTACGTCACAATTCAGTATAAAATCTATCGAAGAGTGACGTCATGCCACATTTTAACTCAATGTCAATATATCTTTAAAATCTGATGAACAAAAAATAGTAGATTGTGATACAACGGTCGAAAGGAATCAATTCCGATACGAGGTATTTAGACGCCCGAGCGCAGCGAGGGCGGCTATAGTCCGAGTAGGAATTGATGACTTTCACCCGTGTTAAACACTCTACTTTTCATTTCGAATATAAGGAAAGTTAAAAGTTGTAGTTTTTCTAAAATATTAATTGATAATAATAACATAGGTATTCTGGTACCTATTAGTCTTTTTTAATTTTGAATATGGAACACACCGCGTCACCGCCGCGCGTCGTCCCGCTTATGGCGCATCCACACATGCCGCCGGCTTATGCCGCTGGCTTTCAGGCTCCCTTTTCGCTGAATAGAAAAAAAAGTTGCACATGTTGGCATGTGTGGATGCGCCATTAGGTATTTTTTTAATTCACACTGGCTGTTTATACAATGACAAGACTGCAGCATTTTTTTTAAATCAGTATTTTTCTATAAGGGGGGTATTACACCATCATATCTACGATCACAGATCCATGTTCAAAGACATAACTAAATTGTGAAATAGACATAACATGGGTAATTTGTAAGCTTCGTAGATAGGTATATGATATAACATGATAATGTAATATCCCCAAGGGGGATATACCCATAACAAATGTATATTTTACTATTCCATTATATCTTCGATCACAGATCCATTGACCACAGACTCGACAGTGTAATACTCCCTTAGTAATTTTTTTTGTAGCCGACTACCTAACCTGTATAGTTCTATTTTTAAAATTCATTCCCGCCCTAGAGAGGGAAGCAATTACTATGAGTCTTTCCCGCCCAAGGGTGGGGATCAGCGTCTTCCACCCGCTACTTGGATCAAACAAGCACTACTTTCCGAGTATGAGAAATGAAAAAATATTTTCATCATCCTGATTAGCTAAGAAACAGTCATTTGTTTTCCTCGGTGGACTGTTTACCTTCAAGACAAGGCAGTGATACATTAAATCCTAATCCAATTTCATTCGATCTAAAAGAAACAGAATACCTATTCCAATCTTATTGGGTGTGATAATGTTCGAGTCGTTTGGGGTTGAAACACTAGGGCCGTGGGGTCCGAGTGCCCACATCGCCAAGCGGTTGGTGGACTCTTCACGTTACCAGAGGGCTGGCCCATTTTTTGTCCAAAGAATTGCCAGTGTCATAAATCGTGGCAAAGATGTCAGTCTTTTGGGCACTTTTTCTCTTGACTGATACGGACAATTTTTCCCCCTCCTTTTTGACATATTTTTTTTTTAGAGTTGTAAGAGAACGTAGACGTACGTACGTATTTGATATTAATTTCACCTCCACGCGTTTCTGAAAAAAGAGTCTTGACAGACTGACGGACAGACGGACAACGAAGTAATCCTGTATGGGTTTTAGTTTTTCCTTTTTAGGTACGGAACCCTAAAAATTAAAAAAAAGGAAGAAGAAAGCGGAATGTCACTTAAAAAGATTTAAAAGATTTGCTCTTCTTTATGATGCTATAAAACTATTTCAGTATAATAGTGATTAATATTAATAAAACAGTCCAAACCGTAAATGGTTTTGGAAATATACCTAGTTGCCTAATTTCCTTCGGAAGGAGAAAGGTCGGGCGGAAAATACACATATTATTTTAATCAGATAAAACATGCCCAAATAATTATAATAATGATATCATAATGACGTAGGCAAAAGTGTGGTATTTCCTACCACTTAACGGTAGTCATTTTAATAATTATAATATTTAATTGAATATAAGGAAGTGTGTTCCGAATGTCATAAAATTATTTTGTGGTCTCCATAATGGATGTATTTTTGTGGGAAATTTCACAAAAAACTGGTTTGTTCATCGTTTCTTTGGTTTTTAGATCAACTTTTAAGATTAAACATAAATGGGAGAATCCAATAAAAAATTGTCATTTTAATCCACCAACGGCTTTTCTACACGACATTTCTCCTTTTAAGTACGTCATTATTACCTCTTTTGCTAATCTTGTCATTGTTTTTCTGAAAAACAGATATGACAATTAATTAATCACGTTATCGATGTTCTAACGCGGTGAATCCTTTAATTTGGCTCAATTATTAATTAAAATTATTGAACTTTGGGTGGCAAAAAAATTTTTTTTGCCACCCAAAGTTCGTTTTTAATCTCAGAGCCAGAGACTAATTTAACATTTCAAGTGATTATTGTTTGTTTTTTAGAAAGAAAAAAGTATTTTATTTGGGAAACGCCCATGGAATATAAAAAGTAGATAATAAAAAAATAAATAAAAAAGGAGCATTTTAAACTAATAAACTAACAACAAAAAGAAAAAACCGGCCAAATGCGTGTCGGACCACGCACAATGAAGGGTTCCGTAGTTGGGATGAATTTATCCCAAAAACAAACTTAACTTTGTAGTTGAAAAATATGTTCTCCCATACGGAATGTATGGGAAAACATGTTTTTGCAACTGCAAAGTTAAGTTGGTCGATTATTACCCGTTAACTTGTAAAGCCTACTTAGCTGTGATAGTTTTCCTTTTAATTTCGTTATATAAACTACTGCTGTGGTTTTTTACACACATCCAAAACCAACCATTTAGCTGGCAGGGGGGGGACACTTGACTCTAACAAAAATTAGCACTTTAAAGCTTAATATTTCGCAAACGGATCCCTGAATCCAAAAACGTTTTCCACAAACTCTCAATGTTTTTAAAGGACCTTTCTAATGATGCCCCACACAAAGGGATAAAAAAATTAAAAAAAAACATCGCCACTTTACGTGTAGGAGAGGTACCCTAAAAAAAAATGTTTTACAAAATTTTGTTTTACCACTTTGTCGGCGTAATTAATATGTATGTACCTATGCCAAATTACAGCTTCCTGGGTAGGTACTAAAGGTCTTGGAGCTAGACCGCGGACAGACAGACAGACGGACATGACGAAACTATAAGGGTTCCGAACCCTAAAATCGACCTGTGCGAGGCCAAACAGGCATCTCAGCATAAAGCTGCAATAAAAAAAATACCGCAGCGTTGGTTTCAATTTGGAGTTTGATATTTGCACCTGTCAAATTAGTCTCTGGGATTAAAAAACGAACTTTGTGGTTTGTAGTATCTATATTAAGTATCTAAATTAAAAACAAAAAACCTAGTAGTTTGAACACGTACCTACATTACCTACACCTAAGTATGGACCTATTTACTGAACATTTAATTTTTACTTGATTTATGCAACCGGTTTAACTCCTTCACCTCGATCGACTGCAAACTAATAGAAAATTAATTCACACAGACCATAGACGCCAGTTCATTACTCTATGTAATTATGTCTTCAATACCTACCTACTTTTTTTTCTACGTCTTCACAATATTTCAATGTCAGGTCGTATATCTCGAATGACGCGATTTTTTGTTGCAAAATCTATCGGCACAGACAGTCTGTGTCGATTTTAACTAAAATATAATGTTACCAACATTACGGGATTATATACGGGACTTCTTTGAGAATTTAAAAAGTTATTGGGTGTGAATTTGTGTTAACATTTCGCGCAGACGTGCTAATTGAGTTGGTTTTACTTTTTGCTGTTCAAGTAGTCGAATTTGTAGTGCCATACTACGTTGTCGGTTTAATATGTATGAACTCAAATGATATGAAAAGAGATAACTTTAAATACACGTCCTGTTATGTTTCTGAGAAATGAGTTAAAGCTCGGGTGCGGTCAAACGGGGTGCGTTTACGTACGTTTACGTACGCGGTAAGTTGTAATCGCGGGAAACGTCACAGTATTTTCCCTAACCTGACTTCCCGCGCGAACTTAAACGTCACTGAATCCCACAGATAAAAAAAACCATAGAGGCATATTTTTTATTTTCCTTAGCTCTCAGACTACAGCAGTTTATTCTGAGGTTGAAGGCCAACCACTTCCGTTTGTTGTCGGCTAGCGGCGCCAACTTTTTACATATCATAATATGTACCTACCTACGTTAATTTATTGATGCCATATTGAAAATCGATTTGTTAGTTTTATTCTTATGATTAATTATATTAATTTATAATGTACACTTGTGTAAAACATGATCTGTCGGAGTTTTTCAAAGGTGAATGGCTATTAGCAAACACGTATTAACTACGTAGAATTAAAAGAACTTGTTTTTTGTCGGTACGAGAAAATTCGTTCATCGTCTTCTAGGCGCCAGTTCTGTTGTTATTAAATATTTAATATCGATCAGTACCTACAATGCAATGACATTATATTAATAATAATTGTAAGTATTCAGTTTTTATGTTATAGTTTGACGCACTTAAAATAATGCATGTACAAAAACATGTTGTGAAAATCAAGTAATTATTGACCTAGTTTATCTATGGTTTAATCAGAAATAAAACAAAGACTTGCGATTTCCGGTCGAAAAACATGCCAAATAGGCACAAAAAAAAATAAAAAAGGCTAAAGTGTTAATTTTACTAAAACCACTTTAGAAGCAATAATAAACACCAATCTACGAAAAATATATGTCACGCACCAGACAGCTTGACGACGCGCCTATTAACTTTCCAACAATTAAATTTCATCCTTATCTTTATTACTCGTAAGTGTTAAAATCATTTGTAAGCTATCTGGGACACTAATTTGTATTTGCTTTTGGAACACATGGCATTCCATTCCTGAGTTCCATTCATAGTTACCCAACAGTACTGTCATTAGAAGACATGGAAGTAGTAAGTACTACTTATATAGTAGAAAAGCACACATCTGTCAAGCCGGTAAAAAATTTGACTTGGCTGATTCGACAGCCTTTTCACAAATTTCTAATTCAGATGGACCCATTTAGTCAAGCCTAAATCTTTTAGTGGTTTGCGCTTTACCTAGATCGTCTACCTTTCAGTTACAAAAGCTTCATGATTTTCCATTTTTATGATTTTCTGCCTCGATGCTAAAAACTAACTAACCTTTTCTCGCGGAACTGCGTTCAAAACCAGCACTGCTTACGAGACTTATTTTTGTTTATCGACTTCATCTACCTATGTTTAATAACTCTGTAGATAATAATAATTGAGTAGGAAGCTTTATATTTTCTTTGTTATGAATCCAAACAGGAGTGAGTAGGATTCTTTAGTTTATTTTTGATTTTTGAACAATTGGAGAACTGCAGATCGTTCACTATAACTTGTCCTTAACCGTAATGTTGGCACCATTGTTTGTCAAGCTTAGTTTCCATACCTACTACATAAGTTCAAAATGGCGACTGACAGTAGTGCTAGGTACCAATCGCGTTACGAAACAAGTTTTAATGAACGCGCTGCAAAATTCAGTGCATATCAATCGCGTTTTTGTTTTTTTTTGCCAGAACGATGTAGGTAGTGTTTTTAACTTAAGTACTGTTTTATATCTTTTAAATAATATACAATTTAAAGTGTAATGCTGAATTATATTTGCCCTAACATCCCACAATTTTTCTTATAAGGCCTCGTGCAGACTGGCGCGACGCGACACCAGTAATTGTTTTACCGTGAAGTTTTCTTAGAAATTGTTTTGTTAGAGTCGCGTCGCGTCAATCTGCCCGAGGCTTTAAACATAGATGAAGTGTAGAGCATTGGACATCCAAATTAACGGTTATTCAATTCAAAAGTTACCTTACTTTTAAGCTCATATAACGTATTCAGATCTTCATAGCCACAATCAAACTAAACACACGTATAATTTCACATCGCTAGCATTCACAGACGATGACGCAAAACCCTTGCAGCAATTTAACCAAAAAATACACAAAAAGAACAATCTTAACAGTCTTCTTTCAATGATCTTCATTGATAGACCATTTTTGTGCGGGTACCAAATTAATTAACGTTCCAATAGCGACTTTATTGGGTAAAGAATACAGTCTATAGCTTAAGTAATGGGGGTAAAAATAAGTTGGCATCGTAACTCTGCGTGCTGACAAGAATTATTGGAAGGCTTGAGTAATGAAGTCATAAATAAAACCAGTTTTAATTTTCAGGAATTCAGACTAAGCCCGTTTACGATCAATTACAATCTGAATCGTTTTGAAATATATTGCTAATCCATTGCTTCATAAGTTGGAAAAAAATCTGCTCAACAACGTAAATACCGCAATGAATGTTGTTGAACTGTCAAAATGACAGATTATTCTTAATAATTTACGAAAATGTGTTACGTAATTAGATAGCTGGTGCGCACGAGTGATTTTATTTCGAGCACTGAATTTTCAACGCATTGTCTACCGCCTAAAGTTGAAAATTCAACGGTGCGTTTTTTTTACGCGCTCTGTGGGATTCTCAATATTCCGCTTAATGCCGAGAGTTGAAATTCCAGTGCGCTATAAAAAAATCGGCGCGTTCAAAAATTGCCCGTATTACCGCAACCGCACCGCACCGCTGCTAAATTGGTTATGTTCCCCGTACTATGTCAGGACGTGTAGTTACGTCGAATAGCGAGAAACTGTCGCGATATCTGACGGTTACATAATTAACATTCTATTAATCTTAATTGTAGTGGGTTTTTCTCGTGGGTTTCTGTCTTTGATCTTGTTAAAAATAGCTTACTGTTCCAAAGATGGCGGAAATTCTAGGACTATGATTTCTTTTTATACTGAGGTTTCTTCTACGTTAGTCCTACCGACTTTACCTACTAATTATATTACTGTTGAGGATTGTCCTTTTACATCATAAAAGATCTACGTGCCATTGTACCTACCAAAATTCGCTAGGTACCACTATAGTCCAACCCATCTTGAGAATGCGTTCTTGACACCTGTCAGTTTCAAACTAACGATTATGTCGCTGTCCCCGGCGAATAAAATGGTAATGTGCTATTACGATAGTTTTAACATTATTCCATATTCGATATTTAAGAGGTCCGATCACACTCTGTCAATTTTTTTCATTCATTTCCTACGGTTATTTCAGAAGTTACGAGATTTTAAGTTGTATTGTAAAGAATGTAAAAAATCACTTTCCTTTTGGTATTTGAACAATTCCGCTATGTAGTTAATAAGATATTCACAAAACACTGCTTTTTATTTTTCCTGTAAAATTTGGTTTTTACGATTACGATTTTATTCGCCGGAGACAGCGATGTATTTTGCAAATTTGATCCTTATTACTACCAGAAATTGTCCGACTGACAGGTGTCAGGAACACATTCTCTCGGCGGCCGGACTGTACCTACAATCAGTCCTCTTTTACAAAATCCAGAATTATGTCCTTTGCTTTCTTTGCGAATAACTGTGCAAAGAAAAAGTATTGTCAAATGATAATGGAAAATGGCGGACCGCTCTATAACATCCCTTAACACACGACACTTTTTTGCTCTTGAGGAGCTCGTGGCTAAGTAATAACAGACGTACGGGTCGATCCATCAGGTTAAGCTACGCTTGCCGGGGTTAATCCGTGAATGGGTGACCATTTCTACATACCGAGTCTCCACTGTGCCTTAGAAAGCACGTTAAGCCCAAACGGGACCCACCCGCCGGGACCCACCCAGTCGGGACCAACTTCCCGGCTGTCATTCGTGGATCTTTGAAAGTCGTTACAGATCGTCAGAAGCCTGAAAGTCTGACAACCAGTCTTACCAAGGGGTATCGTATTTCCTAGTTACTGGGTTGTGGAGATCAGATAGGCAGTCGCTCCATGTAAAATACTGATATTCAGCTGCATCCAGTTAGATTGGAAGCCGACCCCAACATTCCCCTTTGGGAAAAGGCTAGGCAGATTGATTGACACTCGACACTTTTTTTGTCATTACACACATTCTGCTTCGTGCATACCGCTCCTAAAATTAGCGCAAATAAATTAACTAGAGGTTAAACACCTGTAGTTATTTTGACATCAATCAGTTTGGCACCGCGCGTGCCCCGACACGTGGGGTAATCAGACTTGGTATTATAGTATAGTAGAATACCTATATAGCTAGGGATCGATAAACTATGCTTGTATTAATCGATTATCGAATCGGATTGATGGTTCGTTAGTCTTGTATTGATTATGGACTGTTAACAGGGTCGTAGCTAGACTTAAATTTTAGTTAGAGCAGCTGTTGTCACAGGTAGGGCGAAAGTAAAAATTTTGATCTGTTCTGGTCAATTGATTTTTGGTTTTCTAGACTGATATTTGTAATGTGTGAGTCAGTTAATACTTACATAATTGTCGGAGGTGATAAACAAATAAAAATAAAAAAACGTCTGGCACTCTGGGACTGCCGCGGTAAAGCTATTGCATAGCATTTGTAACCTCCATACTTCCTATTTGTCAACGCTATACTTGGGATGATGACGTGATGACATAAAACAAAAATTACGTTCCCATGACAACATCACGTTTCCCATTACAACATCACGTTGTCATGGGAACCGTCATTACATGGTAGGCGGAGTGGGGGGTGTTAGGTTTTATTTTCGTTACGGAATTTCTTGATTCGGTCGCCGCGCTCAAAGCCCGCGATTAAAGCTATGCAATAGCTTAAAAAGTAATTTATTCTGACATACATTATTATTTCTCCATTTATGTCCAACATACCTATTCAATGTAAAGTCTTTCCTTAAAACAACTGAATTCGAATAAGATTCAGAATAAAGAATTATTTTATTGTGATTGTAAGATGCTTGCTTAATTCGGAATTGTTTAGATGTCATAAGTTAACTTAGCTTCACAATAAGTACTTTGCTTATTATTTAGTTGATATTTAGAATACTTTGTTGGTATTTTTTTTAAAGTTGGTATTTTAAGATAGGGCATTGCCCCACAATGCCCGCCCTTCACTACGGCCCTGGCTGTAAGATATTATTTTTGAACGATATGTCGGTTACTACGTTTTTTAGGAAAAAGGACAAGTTCGTCGCAAATCCATCTATCTTGCCAGTTAGTATTTATTTTTTGTCTTTTGATCCTCGAATTCGTCAATCAATTTAATTCGACAAAACAATTTAGTAAATTGTTTTCATCACTTGTGACAGTGCATTATCTTTATATTATTTTCCCGCAGCTCCTCTAAATGCGTCTGCCACAGATAATCTCTCAAAAAATGGAACAGAAAGATCCTCCTTCTAAATTTAAAAGTGGCCAGTTGACATATTAATCATTGCAAAAAAAAAAACCGTTACAACGAGTTCCAACTTGCAAATTATCGTGTGACTGGTCGTGGTCAATAATGATAAAACCTTCAATCAACAGTATCTAAATCGCAGTACAATCTATCAGCTGCAAGGTAAACTAGTTATTTGTATTTATAAATGTCGCACGGTTTTTTTAACAGTCGTTGTATGCGGAATAACTGCTGAGTTAATAATCAAATAGTTTTTCGTCAGCTGTTATTGACACCCATTCTTTACTAATGGTGCCGATTCCCTTGTTCACAAACTAAAGTAAATTTAAGTTCAGTGCATCTTTTTATTTCTATTTCATTAAGAAAAGGACAGAAGATAAATTTTAGTTTAGTTCTGTCAAATTAATAAGCGCTTGACGTAAATTGACGTAATTTTAGTCGTTAAGTTTTTAATCACGTCTAAACTTGTATGAAGAGTGACAGGCGCTGATTAATTTGACACGACTAAACTAAAATTTATCCTCTGTCCTTTTCTTAATGAAATAGAAAGAAAAAGATGCACTGAACTTAAATTTAGTTTAGTTTGTGAACAAGGGAATCGGCACCATTGACTGTCTTTCTCTTAGGAAATTAAATTTTGATGAAAAATCAAATGTTAAGGTTGCTAACAAACTATTTGGTACTTAAGCCTTAATAATCCAAAAGTCACTGTATTATAAAAAAAGTGTTTTAACATCTTGTCTGATGAGATCAATCTTTATAAAATCACCTATCAATAAAGTAAGTTCTTCTCAAAAGATCGATCTTAAACGTGGGTGTGATTCTAATTGAAGAAAAACGAAAAAAAAACTTATAAAAAAAAATCAACCGACTTCCAAAAAACACACTACAAAGCGAAAAATAACTTTAATTTCGGTAGTCGGTATCTTTGGTTTTGAATTTTCGTTTTTTTGCCACCGACTTCCGAAAAGTTTTTATTTTTCAGTTTTTAGCTGTGGTACCTATCCCACACAAATTCAAATACCTAATTCAATACCTGCTATGTAAATAACAGTGACGTATTATTAAACCCAACTCAAAAACTATCCATGCAACGTTAATAAAGTTTATATGGGACCACACGGGAAGCACCAGCTTTCAAAAAAAGAATCATCAAAATCGGTTCACCCAATCGAAAGTTCTGAAGTAACAAACATTAAAAAAAATATATATACAGTCGTATTGAGAACCTCCCCCTTTTTTAAGTCGGTTAAAAATAAAAATGTTCCGAATAAAATTAACTATGTTTAAGTACCATCTTTTTTCATGGCTTCATTCAATGCCTGCCAAATATCACTAAGCTCTTGAATCCTTAGCTTATTTTGAGTTTCCAATTCTATCTCTCTATTCTAACCCTCTCTTTTCCAATTTCTAACGCAAAAATTCACCAGGCTATAGTCTACCAACACACTAATTCATTGACGACTTCCCCCTCTTCATCGATGTAACCATCGGTCAACTTTACATCAGACAGACAATCGCGATAGTAACCTTAAAATGCAATTACGAAATACGCGAAATTGGCGGCTGCAACCAATGACTTAACTTTGGAACACGTTGCATCATCCTGCGTACGCGCAGTCTGTCGTAAATGAAGAACTTGAATGACCAATTTGAGAGGATGAGTGATAAAAATTGGAACACTGTCCGTTGCCGTTGTTGTGAATATTGAGAATTTTGAATACTGATTATTGGGTGTGCCTGGGGTAAAGATGACAATTGATTTAGTTCGTAAAGCAATTGACACAGCCTTTGAAATATGGGGTAGAATTTTAAGATAGTTAATTGATACAGGCGTGACCTTGCGGAAATACATTATAAAATACAATAGACGTGGATATATTTAGTGCCTGCGTGCCTGCGTGCCTGTGTTTTATTTAGTGTGTCTGCGTTCAGCGCTCGGTGTGGCAGCACGCCGTGTTCGGGTTCGCGACAAGTCCATCGTCATCCTGAGGATGCCTCTTTAAGAGGTGAAACACGTGTCGATTTATTTCAGGAGATTTATATGGCTCTTTAGAAATAGCTAAGTGGAACAGGTTACTAAATATATCCACGTCGATTGTATTTTTAGGTAGAATTTTGTCAGAGGTTCCGTGTAAAATACTGGTATTCAGCTGCATCCGGTCAGACTGGAAGCCGACCCCATAAGAAAAGTCTAGGCAGATGATAATAGGATAGCAATTTGAGTCAGATCTTACTCTGAGTTTTTGACTTGAAAGAGCCAGGCTACTATTTTGGTTAAAATTTTCATTATCACCTACTCACTAAACATGAACGCAATCTTGAAAAAGACGGCGACGCGGCGACGTGTCATACGCAAATATTTCACGCATGTTTACATTATGACGTCGTAGAACTTGTTACGCCAAGAAAAATGTCGGTAGGTAACGAGCAGTGAGTACTTAAATCATCAGATTTTATCTCGATTTTTATCTGTCAACAACACGGTTTAAACATTTTTTTTTTTGTGAATGGCATCTCGCTGGTCAACTAAGGAGGTTGTCGACTGCTTAACCAAGCTATCCTGTGGATGCCTTTAGGGCTGGCGCATATCTGGCGAGGCGCAGCACAGCGCGGTTATCACTGCCACACAAATATCAACATTGAAAGTCTTAAAATAAAGTCGAAAATAAATAACCTGAGACGCGTACCTAATTCCGCTTAGATAAGCTCTCGAGCTAACGGAAGTTTATTTATTCTCAACTTTATTTCAACTATAGTAAGGTCGATATTTGTTTGGCAGTGACAACCGCGCTGCGCTGCGTCTCGCCAAGTGAGCGCTAGCCCTTATGAATTAAGGCCTATAGCTAACTACAACAGCTTATAAAACTAAGCGACTACGCGGTAAGGCACCCCCTGTGGGGTACAGACCTTGGTTTAGGACAGCGCTGAGGCAAGGCAGCAAGGTCTGCCTGGATCATACGCTATCCACACAATTTTATTTCGTCTTAAAACGTCAACAAGCCTTGAGTAAAGTTAGGGCCTTCTCTGTATGAGACAAAACAGTGGGAAAATAATCGGCTGGTATGTTCATCAAGAAATAATAGTCCCATAGACAGAATTTCGGCCGTAGTAGCCATTTTCCGCGGAGAGTAGTCATCGACGCAGAACATATGATATTGCACAAATGTGTGCGCAGACACAGGTGTACTCTCTCTTCCCTCACTCTCATAGTCCGATGGGACGGCAGTCCGACACGACAGGAGAGAGATCAAGCGCAGGACACACGGCTTAACGTGCTCAGGGAATACAGTGTGGTCAACATGGTCAGTAGCTTAATAAATGAGAGGTTTAGTTAGACCAAAGAAATGATGGACGGGTCATGTGAAGATGAAGATGATGTTCCGAGATAGTGAATGAATGTTGAGATGACAACTAAGTAGTAGAGATGTGTCGAGGAAGAAAACACACAGTCCCGATACAGCTCAGTAATTTTTGAGGAATTCAATAGGTCTGGCAAAAATAAAATTGGTTCTATTAAGACGCAGATATATGCCAGTGACCTTGAGTGGTTACCATACGTGTTTTGTACTGAGCTCACGCAACGCGTCGTACGTCCAGCCAGTAATAGGACTCCCCCATCAAGGAGCACTGTCCCAAATTAGACGCATTATTAATTTATTATACATAAAACAAAAGGTATTTTAATAAAACACGTACACTAAAAGATCAATAATTAAATTATCTTTAAATTGGTGAAGGTTTCAGAAAAATACGCTTAATAAATTTTTCTTGATTCTTAATTTTTTATCCGCGTGAGACATAATTTTACAAATTAATTTCACTATGTAATATAAACATAATCTAAAATATTCGTATACTAAGTTATTAAAGAAATGCTCTTATTTAACATATATTTTTTCCAAATTATTAACACTACTCGTTTAGACGTGATCTTCAGTATAAAATCATTAAAAGTCGGCTATCGTAAAACATAAATTATGGCGAAGGAAAACATTGTATGGAAACCTGGGACCCACGACGGTAAAACACAATGAGTAACCGTGGCTCGTTCCTTTTTAACTTTTTAGTATGCTAGGACGCCTTTGCACTGCTGGGAGACAGTTACTGGCTGATACCAGTAACTTTTTCCCTTCGAAGTAATATCCAAGTTTAGTCACACAGTTTTGTCGAGGAAGATCAATACAAAATTTAAAAGCAAAAAGAAAACTGTTAAGACTTTTTTAACGTCGAAATGAATCATTATAAGGAGATATGTCCACGATTTTAATTGTTGGTATTCGAGGGGTATTCCCATGAGTTCACCGCGATATTTTTAAAGGGTTGGTGGCGCCTCTTGTCGATAAACAGAATAGGGTTGCCTATACTTGGAACTTCACGGCATTTGCAACGTGAAGGCAAAAGTGGATTGTTGAATTAGAAAGAAACAAAACTAAATTTATTTGTCACAGAAACACGTGCATAAAAGAAGAGAACAATAAAATAAAACAATAGTTTTAAATATTAAAAAAATAAAAAAATGATAAAAACAAAAAACAAAAAAAAAAGTGAATGAAATGAAGTTTGGTGTCTCATGCCTACTTCTTATGTTTCACAATTCCCCTGCCCGTATCCGAATTTATTCCCAAACTAGTAAAGAGTGAAAAGTAGTAGTGAGTAAGTTCATCATCATCATCATCAGCCTATAATGTTCCCACTGCTGGGACACAGGCCTCCTCTCTGTGGGAGGGAGTGGGCCGTAATCCACCACGCGGGCCCAGTGCGGGTTGGTAGATGTCACATGTCATCGAATTTTCGGTTCTAGGACATGCCGGTGTCCTCACGATGTTTTCCTTCACCGTTTTGAGAGCAGTGGTGATGAAATAATTTACACAAAGTAAAGCACCTGTCTGGGTTCGAACCCACGACGTACAACTCGTAAGTCGCGGCCGTTACCACTGGGCCACCAGTACTTCTTTATTAATCGTCATATCGGTAGTCACCTTCTTTCTAGCCATACGATCTTTCTTGCAACTGCATCTTAGCATTAAAATTTTACCTCAGACTAGGCGGTTTGAAAGAAAGAAAGAAAATATATTTATTGTGACTCGCCTCGACAGGAAGATCAAAAGTTAAACAAAACACTCAAAGACGCGTAAAAAATACAAAAGTAAAATGAAAATAAAAACAGGCCAAAAGGCTCCTACCCCAGCATAATGCTGCAACATTAAAAAATAAGAGTTTTTGTGGGCAATACCTATTCAATAGCGCGAAGACTGCTGAGTGGGACGTTTAAGTTCGATAATTATTCAAGGTCAGCGAAAATTATTCAAGAAAATTTTCGGAGCATGTCCAATCGAACCACAAATAATTCCCATTTTGTTATTGGACACTAAATCTAAGATAATAATTATGGTTAGAAAGGGTCACACAATCCATTCATTTATTTGTTTTTCCTCTACTCTTGCTAAGCAAGCATCTGCAACTATTAGCCAACTTCGTAAGTTAAGTGATTTATAATTTGATACCTTCCTTCTTCGAATACTTAAAAAATATCTATTAGTTGGATTATGAGGAAGTTTGATTATTATATGAGTCAGATTTATCAGTTTTTTTTTTTATCGTAGAATGGTGACTGAATCAATTGCGGATTGTAACATCCGCTTTTATCGTTTTTTCTTGTCTTTTTTTTGTATAAAACACGTCATAACTAGATTGAAATTATTTTTAAGACTGTGACTCATCAAGTTATTCATAGTTTTCAATATTTTTCGTGCGGCTAGACATGAGAGGCAAGATATGCGAGGCACAGCCCTACTGATGTAAACGCAACCACAACACGCAATCATTTGTGGTTTGCGTGAACTTGAGGCTTGTGCACATGAAACACTTTTTTTTTGTAGAGTTTTTTCTGTCATAAAAAAACTTTTTTACAATAAACACAACCGACTTCCAAACTACAAAGTGAAAAATAACTTTAATTTTGGAAGTCGGTGTCTTTGGATCAGATCAGTATTTTAGTTTTTTGACACCGACTTCCGAAATTAAAGTTATTTTTCACTTTGTAGTTTGGAAGTCGGTTGTGTTTTTGTAAAAAAGTTTTTTTTTCACTTTTTAGTGGGTTGGTTTGTAATTTATTTAAGTTACAATAGCCTTATGTCAACTGCTCATCAAAAATACCCAAATCGCTATAGATGTGCCTTTAATATTTGAAGAGTTCCCTCGATTTCTCCAAGATCCCATCATCAGATCGTGACCAAATGACAATGGGACCAACTTGAAAGTATACCCTTTCAAAGAAAAAAAGAATTTTTCAAATCGGTCCAGCCGTCTTCGAGTAATCGAGGAACATACATTAAAAAAAAAATATCCCGACGAATTGAGAACCTCCTCCTTTTTTTCGAAGTCGGTTAAAAACATGATTAAATGAAAATGGACTAATATAATGTCGTTTAAAACGCACTTGCTCGGAAAATCTAGGAATCTCGTGTGTTTTTTCATGTGTAACATCTTTCCTCTCGGTTTTCTGCAATCTGTGGGAGTGATTTCGTGAAAAGGGACGGAAGTGTGTAACAGGAAGCCGGGGAAGCGTGCTATTTGATTGGACCAATGAGCGCGCGCGGTGCTACAGTTGGCCGTCAGATGGTACCAACCCGGACGGTGAGCAATGGGCAGCTTGCCGTCCGATAAGGACCAAGCCCGGGTCGACGGCGCGTTGTGTTCCACGCGCGCCTCAAAGAAATGTCAGCAGAATTGACGGGGTCCGCTAGGGCCAATGCCTGCCGGGGGTTCGAAGAAAACCGATAGGGAAATCGTGGCCCCCCTGGCAACACGGCAACTGAAGGAACACGGGTGGGTTTTAGTCAGTAAGAGTCTGACACGCCCTCCCGCTCCGCCCAGAGCGGGAGAAGTTATTTGATGATTTCCCACCCAAAAAAAAAAAGATGGTACCGGTTGGTACCATCTTTTTTTTTCCGAGAAGTTGATACTGGTCAGCCAAGATGTCAAATGTTACACATCATATGCGACTACTGTGCGGCTCTTTTTGTTGATTTAATTTATACTGCGTTCATTGTAAATAAGGTTAAAAAATCTATCAAATCAGCAATACCCAACTTTAAAAAACACATTTTTGCGGTTACGGAATTTCCATAGTACCAATAATTGGTTTAGGTACCTATTTTAATTAATTTGATAGGCACGACCGGTCCTAAATTAACCACAAAACAGATCCTACATCTGTTTTTTCGTGTGGTTAGTGAATTACCTGGTGTCAGAGTTTTAAAGCTGCCCATCGGCCTCTGACTTGGCTTCACATGCATTCTCTGTTTCAGTTATGTTCGTCAATGAAACTCAAAATTGTTGACCAGTCAACAGACACCAATGTGAGCACAGGTTAAAGTTGATAATAAAATTGTTGGTCTTATAATTATCTTTATTTTAGAAATCTTGGGAAGCCCGTCTTAATATAGATTAATTAAGAAATCTATATCACCTGACCTTCAATGTGATAATAAATAAAAAATGAAATGTGATTTTTTTGGGTTTTTACTGGCAGGTCCAAAAACACTTAACATAATCTCATTTGGAAGAGCACTTAGGATTTGGGAATTATTTTTGACGTAAATAGCGAATTAATCAAATTAGGTTTAAATAAACTATAGTTTTGTTTTAATTTTTAGTTTTCTGTTACTTTAGTTTTCTGTTATTTTAACTTAAGTTTTAGCTATGTACCTATCTAAATCTAATAATAAATTTTGCTGTGCCCTGACACGGTCTACAATGGCTCTTAGCTTTAAGCCTTTTGTTAACATCTTGTTTTTACCTTGTGGAACGCAAATAAATGAATATGAATATGAAACTTTATTCTCAATAAAGACATTATACATAGGTATCACTTACTTGAGAACAACATACATAAATTACACAAAGTTTGTCGTCATCAGTTACAAACTAGATACAAATCCAATGCTTTTATTTCTCCAAAAGTGATCGATCCGCAATACTGACCAAGTTGAGTTTTAAATGCATTGAACGGGTGTAGATTTCTTATACTAGAGGGCATTCTCTTTTAAAGTTGTGCTCCTTCAAAGTAAGCCTTTTTTGCCTTAATTAGTTATGTCCACCGATTTCTCCGTCAATTGTGGACCGATTTTGAAAATCCTTTTTTTTTTTTCGAGGTGGTCCCATATAAATTTTATTAACTTTGCTTCTATAGTTTTTGAGTTAGCTTCAATAATACGTACGTTTTCCCACTTAGTATGTGGATAATATGATAAGTTCCAGTCATAGCTGTTATTTACATAGCAGGTAGTGGTTTTCGAATTTGTCTGTGGGGTAGGTACCACAACGAAAACGTGAAAAATAAATACTTTTTACAAAAAAAAAAACGACAGACTTCCAAAAAACACTACAAAGAGAAAAATAACTTTAATTTCGGAAGTCGGTGGCAAAAAACGAAAATTCAAAACCAAAGACACTTACTTCCGAAATTAAAGTTATTTTTCTCTTTGTAGTGTTTTTTGGAAGTCGGTAGTTTTTTTTTGTAAAAAGTTTTTTCAAATATACAATGTTCTGCAGCGATACACAACATGTAGAAAAACTCTGTCCGCCGATCCGTGAGGGTGTTGTTAGGTATCGTACTAAGAGTATATTTCTGTGGTAAATTTCAGGAAAAAAAAGAAAAAAATCGCCACATTCTTTTTAATGCGATATTTGACGGGGTTATTACACGGGGCGCGAGCGGCCGTCGTTTAGCGGGTGTCTACAAGTCATAACTGAAAATGAAAATGAAAAAGAAAATGAAAATTTTTAATGGATTTGGGGTAATTTTGGTGCTAAAAATGTGATTTATAAACAGCAATAACTTTTTTTATTTTCAATAACAATTATACAGGGTGGCAGGAAAAAAAAAGCAACTGTTCCATACATTTTGACCGCGTAGGTATTGCAGTTTCCGAAGAAACAGCATATTATAAAAAAAATAAAAGACGTAAAATTTTAAAGCAGGGGATTTCATAATCATACACTGAACCCGTGGTAAAAGTTTTCGTGGCGATGTGCCTGACATCCTGTATCTTTTATTACTTTTAGGTAATATTATTGCAGTACCTATGTGCTTTCGGATCAGACGAGGTTTTTTTTTTACATAATTTAATAATAGGTATGCGTTGTAAAAAACTTTTTTACAAAAAATACAACCGACTTCCAAACCACAAAGTGAAAAATAACTTTAATTTCGGAAATTGTTGTCTTTAGATCAGTATTTAAGTTTTTTGACACCGACTTCCGAAATTAAAGTTATTTTTCACTTTGTAGTTTGGAAGTCAGTTGTATTTTTTGAAAAAAAAAAAAACTCTTTTTAGTGGGTTGATTTGTAATTTATCTAAGTTACAATAGCCTTATGTCAACTGCTCATCAAAAATACCCAAATCGGTATAGATGTGCCTTCAATATTTGAAGAGTTCCCTCGATTTCTCCAAGATTCCATCATCAGATCGTGACCAAATGACAATGGGACCAACTTGAAAGTATACCCTTTCAAACAAAAAAAGAACATACATAAAAAAAAAAAATATCCCGACGAATTGAGAACCTCCTCCTTTTTTTTGAAGTCGGTTAATAAAAGATGATGACGAATATGAAGACACGCCAAACTCTTCACTGCAGCTTCCATACTGCCATTCCATCAAAATAGCACACTTACATCTGACTCAGCAAATCTTACATCTAATACTACAGATATAAATCCGATTCCTATTATTACGGATACTAAACTCCACCTGTTTTATGTCAGACTCTCATGCCGGTACCTCTCAGCTAACGTGAGTAATAGCGATGCGCCGGCGCTTACCCATATACCTGCAAAGGATCACGGCTGACACACGTGTTATTGCAAATGTTTGCACAAAAGCACGTGATCGCTGCGGTAAACCGTTTTCTACACATGTCTGAAAATTTCTGTCCGTCTGACTGAAGTAGTCCACTTAGAGCACCCGTCCGAATAGCACCTGCGGCTCAGCAGCCTACTGCTGGGATGTATTTGTTTTGCAGGACGTTATTAAATGAAAGATATCGATAAAAATCACAAGAATGTTTATTAATTACACATACTTACGAAATTTGTTTTATAGATATCTTTCATTTAATAACGTCCTGTAAAACAAATATATCCCAGCAGTAGGCTGCTAAGTCGCAGGTGCTATTCGGACGGGTGCTCTAAGTGGACTACTTCGTCTGACTGATAGAAGAGTTCTGATTTTCGTGACTTTTCTTTTTTTATATAGCTTATTAACCTGTTACTGTCTCATCTAGTAAAGATGTTTCTTCGTGTTATTCTGTCATACGGAAGCACAACAAATCTTCGGATGATTTTTTGTCCAAATACGATTTTCTACATAAGCGAACAAACCCGCGGACAGTCATAATTTGTTAGTTTGTCTGTGTCAATATTTGTTAAAAACATATGAAATAAATTAAATATCGTTCTAATCCCTGAAATAATATAGGAGTCATGTGATTTTGATCACTTTCCGCTAACGAAAACATTGTGACGTCAATCTAAATTCTCATTATACACACTATGTATGTATTATTAGATAATATACGTAATTTAATTGTACAGGACAACTGCAGTGCATATCCTCAAGGGAAATATACAATTTATCATCATCGTGTATCGGCATATTTATTCAAAATGCATTTAAAATACACTACACTACAAATAATGACTGTAAATCAAGGTTAGTTCCAGTGTTCTTTAATCTATAGTCAGAGCTAAATATCGCACTATTTCATTAAAAAATACTGCATTATATTAAAGTAAGTCGTTTATCAAATTAATTGTCTATCAACTTAAATTGTCCTTTTTTTTTTGGGTGGGAAATTATCAAATAACTTCTCCCGCTCTGGGTGGAGCGGGAGGGCGTGTCAGACTCTTACTGACTAAAACCCACCCGTGTTCCTTCGGTTGCCCTGTTGCCGGGGGCCACGATGTCCCTATCGGTTTTCTTCGAACCCCCGGCAGGCATTGGCCCTAGCGGACCCCGTCAATTCTGCTGACATCTCTTTGAGGCGCGCGTGGAACACAACGCGCCGTCGACCCGGGCTTGGTCCTTATCGGACGGCGAGCTACCCACTGCTCACCGTCCGCAAGCCCGCGCCTATGGTGGCCGGAAATTGGCTCGCGATTCCCGCCCCGGGCGTCTCCTCCTGCGGCGGTTAGGGGAGTGAGGGCGCGAACTTTGCCTCTCCCTCACGCGTTCCGCCTCCTCCTTCGCGAGCATTACCGCTTCGCAGAAGGAGGTGACGGCCTGCCATTTCCTCTCGCTCCGTACCATGGCCTGAACCAGGGCCGGACGCGAGAGATCACCGCCGCCGATCGCCTCTACGAGGACACGGCGTTGCTCCGCCCAAGCCGGGCAGACCTCCACCGTATGCTCCACCGTGTCCTCAGGCCGATCCACACAATGGTGACACCCGGGTGTTTCTTCCCGCCTTATCCTGAACAGGAACCTCCCGAAGCAGCCGTGTCCGGTGAGGACCTGCGTCAGGCGGAAGGTGAGGACGCCGTGGCGTCTCTCAAGCCACTCCTCAAAGAGGGGTCTTATCGCCGCAATTGTGGCGTGCCCAACTTAAATTGTCCTTCAATCAAAATATGTATTTTGCGAATTTGATCCTTATTACTACTACAAATTGTCCAACTGACAGGTGTCAGGAACACATACTCTCAACGACCGGACTGTAACGCCGCCATCTTGTTTTAGCAATGCATTTCACAAAACAATTGCATAATGTTTCTCCTTAGAATAATAACAAGTGTTTCTCAACAGCACCATGTCATGTCAACGTCATTCGAACGTCAAAAACTCCTTGCCGATAGACACGGCGCTAGTGTCTATAACGTTGCATCAAATTGCATTAAAAAAATGTAGTTCCACAACTTTTCCGCAGGACTTCGGTAGTGGCGCGAACTCTACATTCAAATCACAACTGTCATTCTTTGACAGTTTGAGGCAAATGTGTTATTTTGGTAAACAAAATAATTTCTATAACTGTACAATAGCTCTCACTAACGTTTAATCTATCTTTTCAATAATTAACCCTATAAGAATCTCCAACCTAACCTTTGCAGGACATTATTTTGTAGGGTACACGTGCACATAAAAGTGTTTTCCTCAAACTTAATAGATCCATCGGCAATAAGTAATTAAAATAATTACTATGCAATGTAATTGACCTGTGCACGCGACTGTCTCCAATGTGACTGTGCGCACATATAACTTTGACTGTACAGATTTTAATTAAGTAGATTATAAAGTTTATTTTTATACCACTAAGATCTACATTTGTGTGTCAGTGTGCGATAAATACAGAATCCCTGTTGCAATCTAAGTACTGAATCTAAATATCGTAAATCTATTGATCTTCAATGAATGCATTCCTAGTAGTGCAGTGTATATAGAATTCTATTTACCGGTTTATTACATAGTTCAAAGGCATTTTAGTAGAATATTCACCTGAAGTATATGAGTCAGGAGATTTTATACATTTAGGTATTTCATGTTTTCTAACATTAGGAAATTCTGAGACTGCCTCGTTGGTGTAGTGGTCGTAAGCGCTATGCAGAGCATATGGTCCCGCATGGTTCGACTTCCAGGTCGGGCAAAGTGTTATTGGGTTTTTCTATAAGGGATTTCTCAGTAGCAATCGGCTCGCCCCCTATCTATGGGACTTTTAAATATCCCAGGTGAAATGTGGGTGTACATGCTAAGGTTTACCTCTGCCTAATCCTTCGGGGAATTACAGTCGTGATGTTATGTAGAAAATTCTGGTAGAACTCACTAGTACAATTTATTAAACACAAGATAATATTTAAAAAAATTGTCAAAATAATGCTCGAATTTCCAAGCATGTTTGAGAAAAGGCGCTTTTTGTGTCTGTGAATGTGACTGCTTAAATGATACTTAGATCTTCTAAACAACCCAGTGGATTTTGATGTGTATTTTACCATCTTTTAGAGCATTTGTTTGTGGAAAAGTTCCGGAATGTTTGTGTGTATAATAATAAAGAAATAAAGAAAGAAAAATATTTTATTTGGGACACGCACAGGAAATACAAACAGTTATAACAACTAAAAAGGAGCATCTAAAACGATTTTTTTTTCGAATTACCGAAAGAAAAAAACTACCTGTACGAGCGCTGGTATTCTGATAGGGCCCGCTGTGATGCCACGGACACACCTACGAACACATAATCCCACTATAATAATACATTAATGTTTAACTTAGATATAGCGCAGAAATCTCGAGGTTTTTCACCGGGGCTGGTCAATAGTATGTCATATTGATGGTTTTCAAATTGTAAAAATTTCTTGTGGTGTTTTGTAAGGCTCAATTGTGGGAAAAAAAAGATAATAATTGAGACGGAATTGTTTTAAACTAGAATAGAAAGAAAGAAAAGAAAGAAATAATAATAGGTTTATTTGTCACAGAAATACGTGCATACATAAAAGACAAGAGTAATCAGAAAACAACACAAAGTACATAACAAATCACGAGCATAGAACAGAAAACATCAAACAGAACAGAACACTGTAAGTAAGTTCTGTAGATAGTAGGTACACAATGGTACAGACTTTTTACACCAAGAAATAGCTTAAAAAATCGAACAGGAAGGTCATAATTTAAAATGATACCTTAACTCTAATGAGTTTCCTGCTCATGACTCAGAGCTAGCAATTTTCCGGCGAAAATTCTTTGTTCTTTTTAGGTTAAAGGTATTATTCTTGGTGTTGCCAGTTTAGCCGAATTGAGATGAGATGTGATTCCGACCCACAAAATTGCACCATGTTTCAAATTTTTTAATGACGTGTCGGATTTTAAGAGTGAATAATTCGTGGGACGCCCCTCATACCACTTGGATCAACGACCTGAAGATGATAGGTAGGCTAGAGCTGAAGTGAAAGGCGGGGAACTGGGTATTACCATTTTATTAAAGACTAGTAGAAGAATTTTCTAAATCGGTCCGGTAGTTTTTGAGTTTATTCATTACAAACAAACAAACATCCAAAAAACAAATATTTTCTCTTTATTTTTAATATTAACTTCAACTATTGACAGAATACTTTTTAATGGCTGCTGTACACTCCTGTCCGAGCGCTATCGCTAGGTCTCGGAAAAAGTCTCGAGCGAGGGGCTTCAGCCCGAGTACGGCTATGTACGCTATCGCCTAGTTCAGTTGAAATTGTGAACCCCGAGAGATGGACGCAGACATTGAACTTCTTCTGCTTCTCTGTAAATCAGCGCAAGCAACACTGGAGACACGAGAGTGTACAGCGAGGCAATCGCAACAGCCGTGAGATCCTTTGACTCGGGCACAAAAAACCGACATGGGACGGAGAGCGAGTGAAGAACACCGAGATATACCGAGGCAGGCTGAGCGCCCTCATCTACATTCTCGCACTCGGCCGTTCTCGGTGTGCCTCGGCGAGAGTGTACAGCCGCCATAATACATCTTGACGCCACATTATGACCCTAGAAAAGCAAGTGGTGTTGTAACGACTAAACCTTTTAAGGAAAAGTGCGTAAAATATGCGCTTTCTTCTGAAAAGTGCCGATAGCGTAGAAGAAAGACATCATTCTACATCTTCTACATATTACACAAAATATAACATCACACCTTGTTTCCTCAAAGGGTTGGGCAGAGGTGTACCAATAGTACACCCACATTTCGCCAGTTATGTTTAAGTCCCATGTAATAGGGGACGAGTCAATCGCCATCAACCGGGTTCAAATACAGACACCGGCGGGCTGCTACTGAGAAATTCCATATAGAATAACCCAATAACACTTTGCCCGACTTGAGAATCAAACCCAGGACTTCACGCATACAATACATAACAATCAATACTTATCAGCGATGTTACGGAGTTTCGGTTCCGGTTCTGAAAGGTCGAAACTTCCGATTAATTTTACACCTATACCGATTAATTCCGACCTCGGTTCCGATCATTTTGAATTGGAGTTATACCGAAGTTCGAAACGCAGCGATGCACGTGACTAGAGCGCGTACAAACAAGTTTTAACTCGTCGCCAGTGTAATTTTAGTTTATTTTATACACGCTCGCACTCGAAGTCTCAGTTCATTGTTTTGTTTGTGGATGTTATCGCTAATATTTGACTGATTTAAGAGACCTAATTAAGCCATAACACATCTTTCATCTACTTCCACCTTGAACTCCGGGTCCGGTGCCGATTCCGATTCCGGTTCCGATCAATCAAATTTAAATCCTCCAGTTCCGGTTCCAGTTTAACGACTTCCGTAACATTCCTGATACATATTATAAAATACCAAAATTCCCCATTCGTGGGTCTGTGAGACCGCGTAGGTAGTTCTTCTAAACTGCACAACGGATTTTGATGCGGTTTTCACCGTCATTTAGAGAATTTAATGCGGAAGGTTTATGTGTACAATACATTAATAATAAACTTACACGTAATAAACAAACCTCGATGTTTTAGCAAGTCGTAAAAACCGTGCGAAGCTGGGCAGCTAGTAAATACAAAATAAATTACTCAATTACAATCCTAAGGAAAGCTAAAAGGTAGATAGTATAAAAAAACGTCGGAAAAACTAGTGTCCATAGATTGAGGAGCCATGTCTCATATTTAAACACGGGTAAGCTACCAATATTCGGCCGATTTTGTAGACCCGGTTCTAGAATTTGTAGTAAAACCTTTAAAAAGATACAGGACGTTTAAGGTGGCTCCTCAATCCCGACGATCTATAGAAAATATATGTACGTAGCTACTAAAGTAGTTGATCAAATCGGATAACAATAGCACCAATATTTAGTAGAAATTTCTACAAAATATTGACACAATCCAACACAATCAGTATTTCAAAAGATATAAATAAAATAAAAGTTCCTTAATAATTTAGTGTGGTACGAGAGCCCACGACCAAAACCGTGTCACATCGTTTTACGGCTGCTTAAATAGCTTCTCAATCCATACGGACGCAAAAACGAAATCTTGACGAACATAGATATTGGTGCCGATTCCCTTATTCACAACCTAAACTAAATTTAAGTTCAGTGCATCTTTTTCTTTCTATTTCATTAAGAAAATTACAGAAGATAAATTTTAGTTTAGTCCTGTCAAATTGTCAAATTAATCAGCGCCTGTCATTACTCCATACAAGTTTAGACGTGATTAAAAACTTGCCTACTAAAACTACGTCAATTTACTTCAAGCGCTGATTAATTTGACAGGACTAAACTAAAATTTATCTTCTGTCCTTTTCTTAATGAAATAGAAAGAAAAAGATGCACTGAACTTAAATTTAGTTTAGTTTGTGAACAAGAGAATCGGCATCAATACCTTTCCGCTAAGCCTTTCCGTATCACATGATTCAATCCAGGAAAAATAAATATGATGCAATAAATCAGTGATTAATCTCTTGATAGTACCTTAAACGGGAAAATAGGGAAAATTAAAGTGTTAGGTATTAAGTACTGATAAAATCCACGCGCGTGCGACCAGCTCGCTTCAATAATAATAAGCGCCATACTCCCTCTACGTCAGCGATATACGTCACACAGGACGTTGATTCGGATAATTTGCGGTTTTTCAAAAATAAAATGATATTACATAATTTAATGGCAAAATAACAGGGCCAAATAAGGGAAATAGGGATACTGGGATAATTAAAGCAGTTTGCTTTGAGTTCAGTGTGAACGACGGTCGAAAACCCGGACCCTTATCGGCCACAAATCTTTACCACGTCTATAATTCTAGAAAATGTTAATTTACATTAATATTTTGAAAAAGTCACGCATGCAAAATGGAACTTTATGATTTATTAGATCTTTTTCTTCCCATAAGACAGTTAAGACTTTGGAACATTTTCGCTCGATTCTTTTTTTATTCGATGTCTAAAATAATTATTGACAGTAAGAAAATATAGTTTATTATCCAGATATAAGATATATTTTTTCTTTAGATCAATGTGTACTTTATTTATAAGCGAAATAAGAATTGAGACTTACGACATTTAAGTTCCGTGCTCGAACATGACCAAAGAGCGCACGCGACATTCAACTTTATTACTGATGCGTTAGCGTTTAGTACATAATGGAACGGTGAGGTGCATGGGGGCGGAGTTTGCGTGGAAATTTTCTTTGGAGTGCCTGGTTTTAAACCGCGGGGCTTGACAGTTACAACGTTACATTAGGGAGGGGGGATCGGCTAAACTCGACTCTTATTTTCTCTTCAGAACACGATGTTCCTAAAAACAACTGAGAATATGACAAATATTTCTTTATATGTGCTATTATTATTATCATGCATTTTATAAAGCTTGTTCCAGTTTATTTTTAATTTTCTCACAGGCCTGGTAACCGGGGTTTTTATTGCATCATCCAAGAGTTTTAGTATACAGGGTGCCTAAGTTTTTTAACTGGCATTTAGAATCTATTGATTGATTGATTGATTTTTAAAGGTCTTTATTAACAGAAAAAAAAAGGTTAATACAAGTTAACAAAAAGATCTTATTCTAAATGTAAACTAACATAATCCGAACAATGTTAAATAGGCTAAAACACCTCTCTTAACATACAACATGTATGATTGTTAGTGTGACTACAAATTTAATAGATACATAACATAAGATTGTGCTGTTATGTAGGGTTTGCAGACCCACATTTTTAAATTTAAGTTACCCAGGCCCCCCATTTTACATTATTTTGAAATGATTAAATTGTCACATTATTAAGACAAAACATTATTTAACAAAACGACATAATTTTAAGCATATAAACGTAATCTAATGTACATATTACTGTGTAAGTTGACAGTAGTCACGCTGGATAGGTGGTAAGTGAGTTAACGTTAGAATCTATTGAAGAAAAGTTATTCTTAATTCTAATTCCAATGCCCAAAAAAGTTTTTGATTGGTTAGAAGCAGTTTTTTTTTTGGAACGTACCATCGGGGTAACGTATATCTAAGCATTTTGAAAACAAAATCCCATGCTCACAATCCTTTTTTTTCGTAGGTAAGCGATACTGTAGCGGTCGAGCACTGCAAGCAAGAATTAGTCCTTATAGTGAACAGATTCTTCGATAGTACATATCGCACTTTATAAATACTCTGCACACTTGAGCTAGACCAAAAAAAAAGTATAACATTTTGACCGTGTTCGCCCAAAATCTACCCCAAATCGCAAAAGCGAAAGAAACTTCACTTTTGTCCAAGACTTGAGTACCTACTTAGTCCAAGTTTGGTCATCAAACATTTAGAGACACACTTACCAACTCCCCTGCTATTTTGAAAAATTTCACCACGAAAAGTTAGGTGAAGTGAATTTGAAGTAAGCTGTCATGTCACCTGATGCTAACATATTTACAGTATTGCACAGGCACAGTATAATTATATAACAGTATTACGTCTTCATAGAAAACGGCCAAAACGACGCGCTTCCAAATTTCAGTGTATACCAGTACGCAACAGTCTCGAGTGCGCGGCAGTTACACACGAACGCGGAAGGTTTATCCACCGAGCGGCCGTAGGTAATTATTTAAAGATCACTGCCGAGACGTAGTACTGTTACTTTAATGTACTGTGGCACAGGTGGAATTACAGTTCACTACACCTAAGCTTTCATGGTAAGATTTGTACATCATAGACCGGCTATTGTCTTGTTCAAAAGCTCACTCTGTAAACTTAACACAAACTGTTAGCTGTGATTGATTTCTCAAGAAAACATGAGTCATGTCAGCGTAGCGCAGCGGCGCTTGTGCAACGTGTAGTATTTCTTAGGAAATACTATTGTGGTCACTTATTGCAAGTCTTTGTAAAATATTGGCTGCGTCATTATCCATTTTTAGGATTTTTCGAAAAGCTACACAACCTTCCTCCAATTTATATAAAGTGTTTATGTGCAACGGTTACTTTTTTGTCGCATCATCATCATCATCAGCCTATAAATGTTCCCACTGCTGAGACACAGGCCTCCTCTCTATGAGAGGGAGTGGGCCGTAATCCACCACGCGGGCCCAGTGCGGGTTGGTAGATGTCACATGTCTTCGAATTTTCGGTTCTAGGACATGCCGGTTTCCTCACGATGTTTTCCTTCACCGTTTTGAGAGCAGTGGTGATGAAATAATTTACACAAAGTAAAGCGCCTGTCTGGGTTCGAACCTACGACCTACAACTCGTAAGTCGCGGCCGTTACCACTGGGCCACTACTTTTGTCGCATATTGATACCTAAATAAAATAAAAATAACTGTTGTTTTGTAGGCATATTATTGGAAAGGATCTACGGGGCTTCTTGTTCCTTTCGTGTGGTAATTGACAAACCTGGTGTCAGAGTTTTAAAGCCGCCCATGGGCCTCTGACTTGACTTCACATACCGTCGAGAAATATCTCACAGGCATGCCGGTTACCTCACGATGTTTTCCTTCACCGTTTTCGAAGCAAGTGATAATCATACAATACGCACATGAATCCGAAAAGTCAGAGGTGCGTGCCTTGGGTTCGGACTCGAGACCTTTGACTTGGCAGTCTGATGGTCACACCACTAGGCTATCACTGATCTACGGGGCTGACATGACATGTCTATTTTGTAGAATAAAATAAAAATAGGCGACAGTTTTTTTTTACATCTTGCTATCACAAAAAAAAAAACAGATAAAAAAAATATATACATTTCAAATGTCAAGAAAAGATCATGTAAATGTATGAAAACATAAACGTAACATAACATCACGCCTGTAATCCTCAAAGGGTATCAGCACAGGTGTATCTATAGTACACCCACATTTCCCCAGTTATGTTTAAGCCCCAAGTAATAGGGGGCGAGTCTATTGCCATCAACCGGGTACAAATCCAGACTCAGACAATGTATGAACAGCCGGTGAAAAATGGGTAGCTTGCCGTCCGATAAGGACCAGGCCCGGGTCGACGGCGCGTTGTGTTCCACGCGCACCTCAAAGAGATGTCAGCAGAACTGACGGGGTCCATTAGGGCCGATGCCTGCCGAGGTTGAGAAGAAGTCCGAAATGGATATCGTGGCCCCCGGCAACATGGCAACTGAAGGAACACGGGTGGGTTTTAGTCAGTAAGAGTCTGACACGCCCTCCCACTCCGCCCAGGGCGGGAGAAATATTTGATAACTACCCACAGAAAAAAAAAAGACAATGTATGAAAACTCAGCGAATTTTCAGCTGCGGAAAACTATGAGCTTTTTACGCAAGCGGAAGTGCATTTAACGATAAACTGAACTGCAATACAAATTCAAGGCCAACTCTCCATTCACTGTACCTAGAATTACCGTGCAGTACACAGTACACCTGTTTAATTTCGTCCACTTTATGACTTTAAATACCAAAGAAACGGAAATATCCCGCTTCCTAGAAACCCGGAAAAGTTTGGCTTAAAACTTCCAATAGCTACATTACCTAAATGATTCATCATTCAGCATAATTTCTCGTAAGTCTATAACCTAAATTCTAGATAGGAATTATACGCGGTCGCTGCGTTTTTTTTCTAAAACTATTGGAGCAACAATTATAATTATAGGTATTTAAAAATGTAAAATTATATTTCCATAGTTATCTTGGATTGAGGAAAATCCTGTCTGGGTGACGATATAGAGCATATCACAATTCTAGTGTTTATTAATAATAACAGGTTGGTGCCTCATTCCATATTAGGTCTAAGGGGCCTCTGCGAGTTGGGCACGCCGCAATTGCGGCGATAAGACCCCTCTTTGAGGAGTGGCTAGAGAGGCGCCACGGCGTCCTCACCTTCCGCCTGACACAGGTGCTTACCGGACACGGCTGTTTCGGGAGGTACCTGTTCAGGATAAAGCGGGAGGAAACGCCCGGGTGTCATCACTGTGTGGATCGCCCGGAGGACACGGTGGAGCATACGGTGGAGGTCTGCCCGGCTTGGGCAGAGCATCGCCGTGTCCTCGTGGAAGCGATCGGCGGCGGTGATCTCTCGCGTCCGGCCCTGATTCGGGCCATGCTACGGAGCGAGAGGAAATGGCAGGCCGTCACCTCGTTCTGCGAAGCAGTAATGCTCGCGAAGGAGGAGATGGAGCGCGTGAGGGAAAGGCAAATTTCGCGCCCTCGCGCCCCTAACCGCCGCAGCAGGAGACGCCCTGGGCGTCGGGAGTCACGAGAGGATTTCCGGCCACCGTAGGCGCGGGCTTGCGGACGGTGAGCAATGGGTAGCTCGCCGTCCGATAAGGACCAAGCCCGGGTCGACGGCGCGTTGTGTTCCACGCGCGCCTCAAAGAGATGTCAGCAGAACTGACGGGGTCCGCTAGGGCCAATGCCTGCCGGGGGTTCGAAGAAAACCGATAGGGAAATCGTGGCCCCCTGGCAACACGGCAACCGAAGGAACACGGGTGGGTTTTAGTCAGTAAGAGTCTGACACGCCCTCCCGCTCCGCCCAGAGCGGGAGAAGTTATTTGATAATTTCCCACCCAAAAAAAAAAAAAAAGGGGCCTCTGCGAGTTGGCTTCGGTCCTTCGTACGCCTTCCAAAGGTCCGGGACCCCAGGGTCCCGAGATATGTGAAAGGCATTTTAATAATAACTAGCTTTTGCCCGCGGCTTCGCCCGCTTGGATTTCGGAAAATATCCCACGGAAACGTACTACCGAGATTTCATACCTAATAACAGAGGTAAACGTCATTGACTCTTACTTACCGCTGCGCCCGCGTTGCTCCGCGTAATTTTGAAACTGTGATATCTTTTAAACTGTTCATTTAAATTACATGATTTAAGGCATATTTTAATCTAAATTAAATGCCCAATTTAAATAACATATTTTTTTGGATAAGGATTAATAATAGTATACCGGTCAAAAAAGCTTCGGAAATAACAAGTAAATTTTTATCATATTCTGAAAGATAAAAATGGTTATTGTGGATCATCCTTAGAAGATAGACATATGCCATCGCGGACTTTTTTGTTGAACTTTTTAAGATAAACAATACCGTAGAACATAAATTTGATGTATCTTTTCCGGTTAACGCAGCGCACGCCAGTAAAGCTCCCAGTCGGTATGTTTTTTCCGACTTCTTCAACAATAATCATCATATTTCAGCCAATTTACACAAAACCTTAATCAATTATAGACTAAAACCTTCCGCATGAATCACTCCGTCCATTGGTGAAAACCGTTTGAAAATCCGTTCGGTAGTTTTTGAGTTTATCGCGTTCAGACAGACAGACAGACGCGGCGGGGGACTTTGTTTTATAATATGTAAGGATAATTGCTTTATTTTCAGGCAATTAAGGCCCATAGACAAAATACACAAAATAATAAACTAATACATAGTAAAAACATCACTACAAAATCTAGTTACTACATTGGGTTGGCAACGTATTGCGCTGAGTCGTGGTGTCATGTAGCCTTCCGCGAAAACGCGACACCCGTCGGGCAAAATTCCTCCTTCATGAAAGTCTCTGACGAGTCGGAACCCGCACCACAAAAGATTTGAAGTTAATCTTATAGCGTGGTTAATAGTATAGTAGTCCTGATTGCATTCAGACGTCTGAACTATGAAGGTCCTGACAAATCAAAAAGAAGGCAGAGCGTGATAAAAGGGGGAGAGGAGTTTTTTCTCCTGTGAAAAAATACTAGGTCTTTCGTACATTCTTTCCGCTGAGAAAATGCGTTCTTGTTTTGGGGAATAGCATCTCGCAGGCCAACCTAGGAGGTTGTCGGCTGCTTAACCAGTATTTCCTGTGGGTGCCTCAATAAATTAAGGTCTCTAACCAGGGTATAGAACTTATAAACTAAGCCACTGCATGCTAAGGGCACCCCCTGTGGGGTACGGACCTCAGCTTAAGGCGTCGCTGGGGGAGATCACCAAGGGATAGCCTGGATAGGAACAAGATTATTTTGGGACGAATTTCAAGCTACAAGCTCAGGGGCGTGCGCTGGTTCGAACAAGGGTCAGGGAGAGAATGTGTTCCTGACGCATGTCAGTTATATACAGTTATTTTACATCTGACAGCAACCTTATAACAACGACAATAAAGATCACTGTGGTGCAAAATGAAAAATGAAATTACTGCAAACGCTGAGTACAAAAGAATACCTAGGTGTTCTACGAACTTAAACTTTATTAATTCCTAATCGTGTCCAACTGACAACTGTCAGGACCGCAATCTTTCGGTGGATGGAATATATCTCCTGTTCGTTTTTCAAAAGTTGTGATTATAGTCAGCGCCATTCATTAGGGTTCTATAAAAAACTTTTTACAAAAAAAAAAACAACCGACTTCAAAAAAACACTACAAAGTGAAAAATTACTTTAATTTCGGAAGTCGGTGTCTTTGGTTTTTAATTTTCGTTCTTTGTCACCGACTTCCGAAATTAAAGTTATTTATTTTTCACTTTGTAGTGTTTTTTTGAAGTCGGATGTTTTTTTTTTTGTAAAAAGTTTTTATTTTTCACTTTTTAGTTGTGATACCTACCCCACACAAATTCGAATACCACTACCTGCTATGTAAATAACAGTGACAGGAAGTTATCATAATATCATCCACATACTAAGTGAGGAAAAAATAGGTATTATTGAAGCTAACTCAAAAACTACCCAAGCAAAGTTAATAAAATTTATATGGGACCACCTCTGAAGTATGATCTACCAAACAAAAAAAGAATCATCAAAATCAATTCATAATTGACGGAGTAATCGCGTAACAAACGTACAAAAAAAAAAACATAGTCGAATTGAGAACCTCCTCCTTTTGGAAGTCGGTTAAAAAAGGCTCACGTTGATAACGATGAAAATCCCTCATTAGTTGATTTTGGATTAAATGTTATCAATCAGCCAGCATTAATTTACAGTTTCTTAATTTCCCTCGGGAATCATCGCATTTCCGAATACAAACGAATGCTAATTTCCATGTCCATCAATTATTAGATTTATCGTGTATAATAATTTGAATTCGGAACTGAGTATTTTATTGTTGTTTTGTTTTGATTTTTGTGTGAACTATATAGAGCTGTAAAACTATTTTCCTATCTGTCGTGCCTGCGACTTTAGTAACTTTCTTACTATTTTTAAATAAATTACATTACGTTAAAAGAGTATTAACAACTCTATATACTTCCAAGTCGATTGAGAGCGTCCGGTCTGCACCAAGTGTAAAGAACAACTGATAGAAATCCGACGACTGACGAAACACGAGGTTTGCCGAAGGACATTAAGAACATATTTGTACTGTACACGAAATTGAAATAGATACCCGTACGCAAACAAATGAAAAACGAGTACAGAACACAGAGCAATTAAATACTAGAGAGATAAATACCAAATTCACCAGTAGACTCATAATTGTCGACTCGTCACGGAATTCCCGTAACTGACGTCAGAGTTAGTTATGTAACATTTCACAATGACAATAATTGTTTACCTACGCTAGATGGTAAACGGGAAGAAATTGTACTATTAATATTGACGTCATAAAATGTGTAGCCAGAGGACAGACTCCATGCGGTGCGAAAACTATATATAATTAAAACTCTTCTAAAGAAACACAAAACTCTTCCTTTTGACCCCAGTTTAACCTTGAAAAGAAGAAAAGATATAATAGCCGAAGTTCCTCAAACTAAAACCAAGTTCGCCCGTATACAATACCAAAAACGTTCAGCTCAGCTATACAATAGACTTAACAAAGATATTTACTTACATAATAAGAAACAAAATGAATTTAAAAAATTTATTACCGATTGGATAAAACCACTCACCTATGACGACACGGAAGCGCTGCTGGAATAAAATATAACCCTCATTCACACACCCTCACTCTCACTCACACACTCGCATGCCTGCGTGCGTGCTGCATGTTTAGCTTTAATTCTCTTTTTTTTATGTATTATTATTTCGTAGTAAGTACCTACATTTGTATAAGACAAGTAAATGATATTTATTCAAGTTATGGAAGAGCGGAGTCTCCTAACACAGGCTTATTTGCTTAAAAGGAGGCTCCAATCACTAGTTGTTAAGGTTTACTTGTTAAAATAATAAACTATTTTCATTTTTTTTTTTTTTTTCCATGGTTGGCTTGAGTCACTATTTTGATTGTGGTCGCCCATAAGTTCACGCCTCCTTGAGAAGTAGTCCACTTAGAGCACCCGTCCGAATGGCACCTGCGCGAATAGCACCTAGCCTAGTCCATCTAGCCTATACTCCATTTGAAATAAGATTAGATATTTAACTAAACCTTTTTTACAATCCGTTCAACCGATTTTGACTTCTATTGCGTTGGTGGCATGACAAATGGCAGCTGCAGTAAACAATTGGTTTGTAACCACTTTTTTTGCTTTTAATGCCATCCTTATGCCTACGCAATAGAAGTCAAAATCGGTTGAATGGACTGTAAAAAAGGTTTGTTTAAATGTCTAATATTATTTCAAACGGAGTATAGTTAGGTTAGCTTAGGTAAAATATACTCAGCTCCGCCTCTACACCAAGCTCCCCCACAGTTAAAACTACTGTAGTTTTGAAGACATTACTTCTCCCTTTACTCACGCCAAAGCGCATCGAAATCTGTCCCGGGGTTATTCAGTTCCAACATTGTAAACTTAGGTTAGTTTAGGTAAAATATACAGTTAAAACAATAGGCTGATTTTGCAATAAATGTGATATGTGGAGACTGATTGTGATATATCAAAAATAAGAAGTGTTATTATTTGGTAAGATTAATAATTATTGGTATATATCTGCGTCTTAAGCCCCATTTACACGGTGCAAGTGTATTGCCTGTGGCATACCATAAAATTGAAGCACAATTAACTGGCACCTTCTAAAAACACCTACAATTGTTGCAAGATACGGGCAAGTTAGTTGCCGTTCAAAACTAGTATGGCACATACAATAAAATCGCACGAACAATAAAATCGCATTCACTACTTGCATGATTTTTTTTTCTATCATTCAAAATTTTAAAAATCTTGAGAAAACGATCAATAAAAAATTTAAAATATTTGGTAGCGCAAATACAAACAATACATACAAATCAATAGTAGAAGGACGTGCAACTCTGTATTAAGAAGAGGCAAAACTTGCATGCAATAATCGCCTTGCAATAAAATAGCCTTGGTGTAAAGTCGCATGCAAAACTTGCATTCAATTATTGTACTTATCCCATTTCATGAAAATCGCACGCGTGTAAACACTTGCATGCATTTCTTGAATGGTAATAATTAATTGAACGTGCTTTATGGCATGCGATTATTGCTCTTAAACGTTCCAAAAACTTGCACCGTGTAAATGGGGCTTTATTCTTTGCATAGATGAATATAGATGGGACACTCCGCAAAATCATTTAAATAAAAACCGACTCTTGTTACGACACAATAAAGTACAATTCAGATTGCACAGCGCTAATTACCTACAGTTATATTCACCTAGAAGTTGCCTCTCTTTCTATCGCGTAACTCTTATATCTTCTGACTACGTTACACTCACTGAATTGGCCCGACAAGTCGAGCCCGCCGCGTACTTGTAGCTTCATACCTAAACTGCGGAGTGTCCCATCTGCACGCGTAGCTTGACCACCGTAGAAACGAGTTTTGTCGACGGAAGAATAGACAAAATGACAGATAAACAATCACAATCTGTCGTTTTGTCTATTCTTCCGTCCACAAAACTCGTTTCTACGGTGGTCATGCTACGCGTGCTGTATTCATCTGTGTTTTTAGGCAAAGATGAGCTACAATAATACCAGTACTTCTTTACCAATATAGTGCAACTGCAGCCACTTCTGCCTGCAGTTAAACCAAACAATGCATCATTAGTCATCATCATTGTCTAGAGCAGCCATACTCAAAGTGTGCTCCGCGGAACCCTAGGGCTCCGCAAAGCCTCTGTGGGACTCCCCGAAAATATTAGCCTATGGCTTATTTCCAGCAGAGGACGTCATTGCTTTGTGGTATTTTACCTGCTTCAATATCATCCTAATCTCGTACAAATAGGTACGATATTTTTTTTTCGCCATAATATTTTATTAAATCCGACAGTGCCAGCCCTAGTAGGAAAAAGTGACCTCAGAGTTTATGCGAGTGCCATTTGCCCCACCACAATCAATTAGTGGGACACAGTGGACAACAAAACTGTCCAACAATCCACTTTGTTCCACTGGTGGAACAGATTGGTGGGGCAAACTGGAATAATACATAAAACGCAGGTTTTGATTATTTTTAGGCTCCGTCAAATATTTCGTTTTCCAAAAGGTTTCCATCGCCAAAAAAGTTTGAGAAACGCTGGTCTAGCGACATCATTATTATGGTCAATCGCTCAAACTGTATTGAGACGACCGACGGCGCCACTTGACGGCTTAGACAAGTGGCAATAGCTTTCAAAGCGTTTCATCTTTCTTCTACAATGACTTTCAACGGGATTGACATAAGATCAATCAAAATCAAAAGTCATTTATTCAAACTAGGCTGAGAATCAGCACTTTTCAAATGTCAAAATTACATGAGACAATTCCCCCAAACCGCCCTTCACCACTTCCTAGTGCTTTAGCTGGTAAGAAGAAGTGGCGCAACAAACTCCAATAAACGATAGAATGTCACAGTCTAAACCCTCTGTATTGAGATTGATAAGGCAGAGCTGTACGCGAACCAAAAATCACCAATCGTCAATTTCATTATTGACTTCATCTCAACACGAAACTCCGATCTTCAATCTGCTCGCCGTGAAATGATTTGGCAAATCTTTCGGTGAAAGGTCAGAGTGCTCATTTCGTACGTAAATCAATAAGTAGAAAAAGTACCTACACGGAAGTATTGGGGTACCTACCTACATTTGACGTCATATTCTGCGGTATGCACCATGCTCTGTAGGTTTCCTAGAGCGAAACCAAGAGATTTAATGATACGTCACTATGACGTCGATGAATTAAACTTGACGAGGACCACGTGTCTTCCAGAGGAAAAATGAAAGAAATTAGACTACATCTTCCTCTTACGGGGGTTGGAAATCAGTATGCACCATGTTTTGCAATACTCAGTGAATGACGTTCCCCTCCAGCTGCGGTTTGCTGAATGAATCCAATAAAATGGCGTTTCAAACGAAAATAATAGTCATGTCTATTGGATAAAAAAATTTAGGAGATTCGATACAATAAAATTAGCACCCAAACTTACATAATAGGTACCACAAAAGTTAGCACATTTTTGAACGATTTGTATTATCAATACAATATATTGATAAATCATGCATTTATTAGGATATAGAAGCAAATAATAGTAATGATAAATTCAAACATACTGATTTGATTATAATAAACTTTGGCATTTTTATATTTTATCGAGTTAAAAGTAAGCTTAGCTTTTACATCAAGCTTAGTTCTTGCCAGACCATGGCGTTAATTCACTTTGTTTAATCTATTGAACTTAAAGATGCTGCTAATGGAATGTCTTTTGAATCGGAATCATGATTCATTAGGAGCTCTAAAAAATGCTCACAGGGATGATTCGTAAAACAATCTTGGTATATATATGAATGATGATACAGGCACCATGAATCGCGGATCGACATTGTTTAAATGTTAAAACGATGAGTCGTCATCATCGTTACTATTATTTGCCTTCTATTTATCTCGTTGGATAAGGCAAAATAAATTTTACTCGTGTAGTTCTGTGATGTCAATGTATATATATGACGCTAGATATACCTATTGTTATATTGTACTCTAAAGTTAACAAGTTAGGCAATCTCTCTGTCATCGTTTTCTTTATTTTCCTTAGCAATTTCATGTATTTCAATTTAGCGTTCGTATCTACATATGTTCACGGCCATTCATTTCTTAGTTAAAGCTTTAACTTCTAGATACTCGTGTAGACAACTATTGCCGCTTCCTACAGACAGTTTAAACAAAAACAATGGTCCTCTAAATATCCTACATAGATACAGCTATAAAAAATTCCATAGTTCAAAGATTTTTTCCGGAAATCTACAACTGTTATATTATGTTACAAAATTAATTTGTTACACATTCTTATCTACTGATAAAAATAACCGGGTCCGTGTTTCCTTGTTTCATTTCGAGTTGGAACAAGGAAATTATTCATTTAGGTATGACACTACGGTAATAATGGCCGTTAATTAATAATTTCCATGTCCATCAATTATTAGATTTATCGTGTATAATAATTTGAATTCGGAACTGAGTATTTTATTGTTGTTTTGTTTTGATTTTTGTGTGAACTATATAGAGCTGTAAAACTATTTTCCTATCTGTCGTGCCTGCGACTTTAGTAACTTTCTTACTATTTTTAAATAAATTACATTACGTTAAAAGAGTATTAACAACTCTATATACTTCCAAGTCGATTGAGAGCGTCCGGTCTGCACCAAGTGTAAAGAACAACTGATAGAAATCCGACGACTGACGAAACACGAGGTTTGCCGAAGGACATTAAGAACATATTTGTACTGTACACGAAATTGAAATAGATACCCGTACGCAAACAAATGAAAAACGAGTACAGAACACAGAGCAATTAAATACTAGAGAGATAAATACCAAATTCACCAGTAGACTCATAATTGTCGACTCGTCACGGAATTCCCGTAACTGACGTCAGAGTTAGTTATGTAACATTTCACAATGACAATAATTGTTTACCTACGCTAGATGGTAAACGGGAAGAAATTGTACTATTAATATTGACGTCATAAAATGTGTAGCCAGAGGACAGACTCCATGCGGTGCGAAAACTATATATAATTAAAACTCTTCTAAAGAAACACAAAACTCTTCCTTTTGACCCCAGTTTAACCTTGAAAAGAAGAAAAGATATAATAGCCGAAGTTCCTCAAACTAAAACCAAGTTCGCCCGTATACAATACCAAAAACGTTCAGCTCAGCTATACAATAGACTTAACAAAGATATTTACTTACATAATAAGAAACAAAATGAATTTAAAAAATTTATTACCGATTGGATAAAACCACTCACCTATGACGACACGGAAGCGCTGCTGGAATAAAATATAACCCTCATTCACACACCCTCACTCTCACTCACACACTCGCATGCCTGCGTGCGTGCTGCATGTTTAGCTTTAATTCTCTTTTTTTTATGTATTATTATTTCGTAGTAAGTACCTACATTTGTATAAGACAAGTAAATGATATTTATTCAAGTTATGGAAGAGCGGAGTCTCCTAACACAGGCTTATTTGCTTAAAAGGAGGCTCCAATCACTAGTTGTTAAGGTTTACTTGTTAAAATAATAAACTATTTTCATTTTTTTTTTTTTTTTCCATGGTTGGCTTGAGTCACTATTTTGATTGTGGTCGCCCATAAGTTCACGCCTCCTTGAGAAGTAGTCCACTTAGAGCACCCGTCCGAATGGCACCTGCGCGAATAGCACCTAGCCTAGTCCATCTAGCCTATACTCCATTTGAAATAAGATTAGATATTTAACTAAACCTTTTTTACAATCCGTTCAACCGATTTTGACTTCTATTGCGTTGGTGGCATGACAAATGGCAGCTGCAGTAAACAATTGGTTTGTAACCACTTTTTTTGCTTTTAATGCCATCCTTATGCCTACGCAATAGAAGTCAAAATCGGTTGAATGGACTGTAAAAAAGGTTTGTTTAAATGTCTAATATTATTTCAAACGGAGTATAGTTAGGTTAGCTTAGGTAAAATATACTCAGCTCCGCCTCTACACCAAGCTCCCCCACAGTTAAAACTACTGTAGTTTTGAAGACATTACTTCTCCCTTTACTCACGCCAAAGCGCATCGAAATCTGTCCCGGGGTTATTCAGTTCCAACATTGTAAACTTAGGTTAGTTTAGGTAAAATATACAGTTAAAACAATAGGCTGATTTTGCAATAAATGTGATATGTGGAGACTGATTGTGATATATCAAAAATAAGAAGTGTTATTATTTGGTAAGATTAATAATTATTGGTATATATCTGCGTCTTAAGCCCCATTTACACGGTGCAAGTGTATTGCCTGTGGCATACCATAAAATTGAAGCACAATTAACTGGCACCTTCTAAAAACACCTACAATTGTTGCAAGATACGGGCAAGTTAGTTGCCGTTCAAAACTAGTATGGCACATACAATAAAATCGCACGAACAATAAAATCGCATTCACTACTTGCATGATTTTTTTTTCTATCATTCAAAATTTTAAAAATCTTGAGAAAACGATCAATAAAAAATTTAAAATATTTGGTAGCGCAAATACAAACAATACATACAAATCAATAGTAGAAGGACGTGCAACTCTGTATTAAGAAGAGGCAAAACTTGCATGCAATAATCGCCTTGCAATAAAATAGCCTTGGTGTAAAGTCGCATGCAAAACTTGCATTCAATTATTGTACTTATCCCATTTCATGAAAATCGCACGCGTGTAAACACTTGCATGCATTTCTTGAATGGTAATAATTAATTGAACGTGCTTTATGGCATGCGATTATTGCTCTTAAACGTTCCAAAAACTTGCACCGTGTAAATGGGGCTTTATTCTTTGCATAGATGAATATAGATGGGACACTCCGCAAAATCATTTAAATAAAAACCGACTCTTGTTACGACACAATAAAGTACAATTCAGATTGCACAGCGCTAATTACCTACAGTTATATTCACCTAGAAGTTGCCTCTCTTTCTATCGCGTAACTCTTATATCTTCTGACTACGTTACACTCACTGAATTGGCCCGACAAGTCGAGCCCGCCGCGTACTTGTAGCTTCATACCTAAACTGCGGAGTGTCCCATCTGCACGCGTAGCTTGACCACCGTAGAAACGAGTTTTGTCGACGGAAGAATAGACAAAATGACAGATAAACAATCACAATCTGTCGTTTTGTCTATTCTTCCGTCCACAAAACTCGTTTCTACGGTGGTCATGCTACGCGTGCTGTATTCATCTGTGTTTTTAGGCAAAGATGAGCTACAATAATACCAGTACTTCTTTACCAATATAGTGCAACTGCAGCCACTTCTGCCTGCAGTTAAACCAAACAATGCATCATTAGTCATCATCATTGTCTAGAGCAGCCATACTCAAAGTGTGCTCCGCGGAACCCTAGGGCTCCGCAAAGCCTCTGTGGGACTCCCCGAAAATATTAGCCTATGGCTTATTTCCAGCAGAGGACGTCATTGCTTTGTGGTATTTTACCTGCTTCAATATCATCCTAATCTCGTACAAATAGGTACGATATTTTTTTTTCGCCATAATATTTTATTAAATCCGACAGTGCCAGCCCTAGTAGGAAAAAGTGACCTCAGAGTTTATGCGAGTGCCATTTGCCCCACCACAATCAATTAGTGGGACACAGTGGACAACAAAACTGTCCAACAATCCACTTTGTTCCACTGGTGGAACAGATTGGTGGGGCAAACTGGAATAATACATAAAACGCAGGTTTTGATTATTTTTAGGCTCCGTCAAATATTTCGTTTTCCAAAAGGTTTCCATCGCCAAAAAAGTTTGAGAAACGCTGGTCTAGCGACATCATTATTATGGTCAATCGCTCAAACTGTATTGAGACGACCGACGGCGCCACTTGACGGCTTAGACAAGTGGCAATAGCTTTCAAAGCGTTTCATCTTTCTTCTACAATGACTTTCAACGGGATTGACATAAGATCAATCAAAATCAAAAGTCATTTATTCAAACTAGGCTGAGAATCAGCACTTTTCAAATGTCAAAATTACATGAGACAATTCCCCCAAACCGCCCTTCACCACTTCCTAGTGCTTTAGCTGGTAAGAAGAAGTGGCGCAACAAACTCCAATAAACGATAGAATGTCACAGTCTAAACCCTCTGTATTGAGATTGATAAGGCAGAGCTGTACGCGAACCAAAAATCACCAATCGTCAATTTCATTATTGACTTCATCTCAACACGAAACTCCGATCTTCAATCTGCTCGCCGTGAAATGATTTGGCAAATCTTTCGGTGAAAGGTCAGAGTGCTCATTTCGTACGTAAATCAATAAGTAGAAAAAGTACCTACACGGAAGTATTGGGGTACCTACCTACATTTGACGTCATATTCTGCGGTATGCACCATGCTCTGTAGGTTTCCTAGAGCGAAACCAAGAGATTTAATGATACGTCACTATGACGTCGATGAATTAAACTTGACGAGGACCACGTGTCTTCCAGAGGAAAAATGAAAGAAATTAGACTACATCTTCCTCTTACGGGGGTTGGAAATCAGTATGCACCATGTTTTGCAATACTCAGTGAATGACGTTCCCCTCCAGCTGCGGTTTGCTGAATGAATCCAATAAAATGGCGTTTCAAACGAAAATAATAGTCATGTCTATTGGATAAAAAAATTTAGGAGATTCGATACAATAAAATTAGCACCCAAACTTACATAATAGGTACCACAAAAGTTAGCACATTTTTGAACGATTTGTATTATCAATACAATATATTGATAAATCATGCATTTATTAGGATATAGAAGCAAATAATAGTAATGATAAATTCAAACATACTGATTTGATTATAATAAACTTTGGCATTTTTATATTTTATCGAGTTAAAAGTAAGCTTAGCTTTTACATCAAGCTTAGTTCTTGCCAGACCATGGCGTTAATTCACTTTGTTTAATCTATTGAACTTAAAGATGCTGCTAATGGAATGTCTTTTGAATCGGAATCATGATTCATTAGGAGCTCTAAAAAATGCTCACAGGGATGATTCGTAAAACAATCTTGGTATATATATGAATGATGATACAGGCACCATGAATCGCGGATCGACATTGTTTAAATGTTAAAACGATGAGTCGTCATCATCGTTACTATTATTTGCCTTCTATTTATCTCGTTGGATAAGGCAAAATAAATTTTACTCGTGTAGTTCTGTGATGTCAATGTATATATATGACGCTAGATATACCTATTGTTATATTGTACTCTAAAGTTAACAAGTTAGGCAATCTCTCTGTCATCGTTTTCTTTATTTTCCTTAGCAATTTCATGTATTTCAATTTAGCGTTCGTATCTACATATGTTCACGGCCATTCATTTCTTAGTTAAAGCTTTAACTTCTAGATACTCGTGTAGACAACTATTGCCGCTTCCTACAGACAGTTTAAACAAAAACAATGGTCCTCTAAATATCCTACATAGATACAGCTATAAAAAATTCCATAGTTCAAAGATTTTTTCCGGAAATCTACAACTGTTATATTATGTTACAAAATTAATTTGTTACACATTCTTATCTACTGATAAAAATAACCGGGTCCGTGTTTCCTTGTTTCATTTCGAGTTGGAACAAGGAAATTATTCATTTAGGTATGACACTACGGTAATAATGGCCGTTTTTAATCTATTTACCTCCTTTGAGTGACTTATTGATAACGCTTATATCACTCGTCGGAATAATATTTATCTCTTTTATCATAGGATCAATGATTATTATATAACTCTCAGGATTATAATAAAGATTAGTCCTGCAAAGAACAACAACATTGTGGTCAATATTGAGAGGCCTAGGATAGTTCCCTGAGGTAATCTCTGGAATAACCCACATATATTTCTCTTTTTACTGACTGAACTAATATTACTTATTGACTATTAATAAACATTTTCAAGCATTTTTTAATAGATCAACACCAAAGGCATATCAAAGACCTATTAATAAAACTGTTTAAAAAAAACGAGATAAAATGATGAAGATAAAAGTACTAGAATACTTTCTTTGAAGTGAGTACCAAAATGTGATCAAACTTTTTCACAAGCAAAAATAAATTCAATTCAACATTTTAATATGGGAGATATTAAAATGTTGAATTGAATAATTTTTGCCGCTTTGATCAGGGGAGTGGCAAAACCTAAGATGAAGATAAAATGCATCTTTTCCTCAAAATCTTGGATTATCAAGGAAATCTACTTCAATACAATATGATTTATTGATATAATCTAGATTAATATTGACAGCTGGCCGCTCCACCAATGATTGATGCATGGGAATGTGAAGGCTTTAGCGGCGGGGCATCTACATATTATCGGTCAAAGGTTCTATTTCTATTCTAATACATCCTTATTGGCGAATGTTCCCATTGTGTGGTTACACATAAACATACATAAACTCACGCCTTCTTCCCATGGAGGGTAGGCAGAAACCACAGGACGGTTGCTTTGTGGTTTCTGCTAAGATCCTTACATACTCTTTTTGCTTCGTTTACATTCATACATCTGGTCATATACACACGACAATTGCAAGTACTACGCACCTGACCTTTCTGAAGAATATCACCAATAAGGTCCCTTTATATCCTTCTAGAGTGTCCCCTCCTGGCGTTTCCACTCACATCTGCTTTGAAGTTCTTTTTGTTAGTCGCCTTTCATTCGTCCTTTCAACATGATCAAACCTTCGAGCATACTCATTAAAAATTTTGTCACTACATTGTGTCGAGATAATAGATAAATCGTCCTGGGCCCATAGCAGAACTGTTTTCGGGATAGTTTTAGTCCCATATCCCTCCAGAACCTCATTCAAGACTGAAGCATTAATTAAAACTGGTTCAAACCCATTTGATTAGTTGAAACTTCTTGACACCTTGCTTTTTGAATATAGTCTTGCTGAGTGCAAGTTAACCTTCCCTCTTCAAAGTGTCATGGGATTATATTTCTAGGCTTTTATATCTAAATTTACTTGTCCAAATCTACACGATTAAGTCTGCGACTATTTACAGTGCGATTTTCATTTTTCATATAGTTTTTGGTCACTAGGTCTATTGAAGTCCCAACGATAAAAATCCTCACGAACCACTCGAAACACACAAATGTCAGAAATCATAAAACAGCCTGTGAAATGTAGGTTTAAGATAGTGCATCTTCGATTTGAACAGTCGAAATGGTAATGTGTTTATACAAAAGCATCATTTCTCAGATTCGGTGAACGTTGGCTGAGCTGAATACATAAATAGCTGCATTCAATGGTCTTTTGGTCCACTTGTAGTGATTTGAATAAATAATATTTTGTCCTTCTACCTTAGTTTAGGAATATGAAACTTTTGCTGTGGCATGAATATTTTAGTTGTTAATCTCTCAAAAGTAAAGGATAATTTGACCTGAAGCTACTTTGAAACACTAAGATACGGTACCGTTTTCAGGTTTACAGAAGTTATTTAAGTAAAAGTAAAACTAATTACTCCAGTAGACATGAAATGACGTGTTGATGACCCTGTTAGCTTCCGTGGTACCGTCACGGTCAGGCTTGTTTGCGTTCAAAGTCACGGTCGACGCTTCTTAATGATTCACCACCTAGACAAGCCAAAATTATTAAAATTTGCGGTTTTCGGTGAGTAGATATCTCCTAACGAGTTTTTTTCTACATGTTCATAACATGTGTATATTAGTTTAATGGTTGTATGTGCTTCTGATTCTGACTAATCCGGTGTTAGATTTCCTTTTTGTGTTCATATGGTTTTTTCGGTATTACAGATTCGGTTTTGTTTTTTTATTCTAGTCTGTACTTGGACTTCTCCGCATTCATCATCATCGTCATCGTCATCATACAAATGATTGGTCCATGCGAAAATTTTATTCAATTGTAGTGCACCAACTTTAGTATTCCTTCCTAACTCTTTTGAACTATTTTACTACTTTCGTAGGTACAGACGCCAGCACCACAAGCTACTACAATCTGTCAAATTTCTTTAATAGATTTTCAACTTTTTCGCTAAATCATTTAGTTTAAAGCTGATTGGGAAAATTTGACAGTTTCGGGTAGCTTGATGTGCTGGCGTCTGTACATTTTGTAGGTAGTATCGATATGTTATATGATGCTAATTTCTACTTGCCAAACATTTCGTCTAACAAATATAACAGCTTCTTCTTCTGTAATGATGATTTCTTTACCTTCAACGGACGTAAATTCCCCTGTATTTACTTGAATAAATTAGTCACATGTGTTTACGTCACATATCAACACATGCATAATCTACGTAACGATACCCTTATCTGATTAGAGTCCAAATCTTGTTTATTAAACATAAATATTTTGGATGTTTGTGTTCTGATTCCGTATGTAGTTGTGAACTAAGAATAAAATCTGCTATTAATATACAATGTGACTACCAATCTGTTAAGCATGATGAAAATGACGTATTTAGGATTATTCCATATTTGGTAGGTCCATGTTCAAAATCAAAATCAAAAAATATTTTATTTTTGTTATTTCTCATAAAGTCAGAAACTAGGTACGAGCACGGTTCTGATTAGTCGTTTCCTATGGAGAAGAACCGGCAAGAAACTCTACCACTACACTTTAAAAAATATATAATTGGCCTTTAAAATGTTATTAGGTACGGGAGGACAGTGCAGGCCAGTCAACAAGTTCATAAATGAACTCTCTTGAAGAAATGAGCATTGATCTACAAGATTACAGAACTTTGTCTCTAAAACTTTGATACATCTTCTCTTATATATAAAATTCTCGTGTCACAATGTTAGTTACCTTACTCCTCCGAAACGGCTTTACTGATTTTTACCAAATTTTATATGCATATTCAGTAGGTCTGAGAATCGGCTACTATCTATTTTTCATACCCCTAAGTAATAAGGGTTGTCCACCCCAAACAAATAATTGGCAATACAACGTTTGCCGGGGTCAGCTAGTAATTAGATATAGTGTTTTATGGAAACACCATGACATAAAACCATGAAGTACTTGAAAAGGAATTTACTGTAGCTAAAGATGATTCCCTTATCACAAGTAATTCGGTGACGTGATAAGATATGGGTTTTTCGGTTGATCTACGCATGATTTTCATGCTTGTGATGTCTCCGTGGACCATCGATGACCATAGATCTTTGGCAGTCGTTACAGGTCATCAGAAGCTTGAAAGTCTGACAATCAGTCTTAGCAAGGGGTAATATCGTGTTACCCAGTAACTGGGTTGTGGTGGTCAGATAGGCGGTCGCGCAACATAGTTGGGAAAGAGCTAGGTAGATTGATTGTCCCAATGGACCATTCTCTGAGTATGGTGCTGTATTCTGTAAAAATGTCTCTGACGAAACTTTGGTGGAGTAGGTAATTGCTGCTATTAATGTACTTACCTTAGTTGTGTCTAATCATTAATGTTAAGTGAAGTGACCTGAGTGCGAGTTTAGTTTACAGAATAATGCTTTTACTCTCTTGGAAATACACCCGGACTTTAGTTACACCAGTATTAATATCAGTTTAACCATAAATTCAAGAGGTTTAAGTTTGACGTAAAGGATGATTTCCACCAAACGGCTCGCATCGCATCGTATCGGAACGGATTAACAATCTTTAAACGATATTAAATCGTGTACACAGTATTTAACGTCTATATTACCAAGCCGCGCACAGCATCTTGACCGTGAGTGTCTTCCGCGACACGCGATCGTTATAGCCGAAAGTATGCTGCGACGCACGATCGGCTCCGTTCGCCTATCGTCGTATCCGATCGGATCCTTTCGGCTTTCGGTTTTTGCCATAAATCATCAATCCCAATATATCTTTTTGTCTTCTGTGTTTTATGATTATTTTCTTCTTCTTCTAATGCAATAGCCAACAATACTAAGTCAACTTAATTTTTTTTTTTTTTCAATCTTTTCAAATATAATATTAAAGTTAATTGATTATTAATTATTTACAAAATAAAAATAGATATTATATACTAACTTAACTAGAACTATTTACAAACTAAAATATAGTGTCGTCAGTCAGTATAAAAGTCAAATAGTTCTAGTTAAGTTAGTATATAATATCTATTTTTATTTTGTCAACTTCAATAATTTTCAAAAATTAGAACACATCAACACGGTAGTAATGAAACTATTTGACTAGGCGCAGTAACGAATACGTTCGCAAGCGATGGTACGGAGCCGATCGTATGCGTCGACATCCTGCCGGACGCGATCGGCTGTCGCCGCATCCGTTCGTATCCTTTCCGATCCGATGCGATGCGAGCCGTTTGGTGGAAATCATCCTTTAGTTTACTCCGAGTTTATTAATAAGGATTAGAGTATAATGCACTTCTTTAGCTTCTTTACTTCCGAACTTAATATTGATCCTTTTGTACGAGTAATGCAGTTCGGTCTTTCTGGGAAACGGGGTGTCTATAAAAGTCACGTCATCTTCCAGTGGCGCCACTAAGTAATATCTTTAAAGATACACTTAGAGTGTCTGCATTTACTTTTATCGCTACTTATCTATCTACATCTTGAACTATAGGCGCTTAAGTAATCGCTTTTCCATTTGACTGATAAGATAGATTGAGTGATCGCTACTGATAATTTTCTTTCTCTCTTATCGTGACCTAAAAGGAAAAGTTTTTTTCTTATATTTTTCCAAAACACACCCACATTTCAATATTATATGGTTTGACTTAACAGGCGGAGGAAGAGAGAATAGTGGTAGCCTAGTGGTAATTGTTAATGGCCGCGACTTACGAGTTGTAAATCGTAGATTCGAACCCAGACAGGCACTTTACTTAGTGTAAATTATTTAATCACCACTGTTCTCAAAACGGTGAAGGAAAAAATCGTGAGGAAACCGGCATGTCCTAGAACCAAAAATTCGAAAACATGTGACATCTACCAACCCGCACTGGGCCCACGTGGTGGATTACGGCCCACTCCCTCTCACCGAGAGGAGGCCTGTATCCCAGCAGTGGGAACATAGGCTGATTATGTTATAAAGAGATATCTTTAACACCATTAATTTCCTTGGATGTTATAACTCGGTGTAGGCTTTTTTTTCTAAGCTGTGGTGTTACCAGAAGTTTTATTTTGTTATATTTAGTAAGTTTTCTATCGTTAAATTTAATAAGCCGGAAAAAAAAACGAGAACTTGATTTAAAAATACTAAAACCAAGTTAGCTGGGAACTCTACAAAATACACCTTGGCATTTACCAAGCAAAGATAAATAACCGTAATATTACGTAGGTAAAAAATACAACTAACTTCTTTTTCTTATAGCACTCATGTGGGGTCCCGTAGTAATAGTACCAGTGGGCTAATCTTTCCATCACCCTGTAAAAGAACCCAAAGATAGAACTTAAGAGCGCTTATCCTAAAAGTTGGCAACATCGCATATAGCTGTCAAATATTTACCAACCCAAAGATAGCACTTAAGAGGGCTTATCCTAAAAGTTGGCAAAGTCGCAAATAGCTGTCAAATTTGTTTTTATTAATTTGGCAATATTACCTACTGTTTGGAAATAAGAAATGTGGCTAACTAGTGAACTAAAATATTGATTATGAAATGCAATAATTAATATCGTAACACCGAATATTTCGTTATAGATGCAAAAAAATATATTTGGAAACTTTCTAAATGCCTTTTTTACACCTAAAACGGTTACAACATCAAATTCAGTGTCATAATTGCAATTCATTATTAATATTCTAGTTTACTAGTTAGCCACATTTCTTATTTCCATACAGAAATATTGCCAAATTAATCAAAACAGCGAAATATTTGACATCTTTTTGCGACATTGCCCACTTTCAGAATAAATGCTCTTACTATAAATACAAAATTGCTTTGACACTGTGCAACATCCGTGCATGACAGAACAAAGAAGATTATGGTGTGACGAAGGCTGCGTTATCGGTTCCGAGAAAATTCTCGTAATAATCTCGGTGTATGAAATGAATCTAATCATTGGCTTTAATATTTGCACACCTCCTGCAAAAATTGGGTTATTGCTAGAGTTATTCTTTTGGATGGATTGGTCCAGGGTGGACAAAAGGTGGATGTAAAAGCCTCTGTTTTTACATAAGGATATTCTAACATAACATAACATATTGCTGAAATACAGGTCTCCTCTCTGTCAGAGTAGGCGTAATCCGTCACGCGGACCCAGTGCGGGTTGGTGGATGTCACATGTATTCACATTTTGGTTCTAGGACATGCCGGTTTCCTCACGGTGTTTTCCTTCACCGTTTTGCGAGCAGTGGTGATGAAATAATTTACATTCATAGATCCTACATTTCTTGAAATATTCATCCATCGTTTGTACTTTATTTTTAGAGCTATTCAATGAATTCGTATAATGTTGAATCAATTCCGAATAAAAAAAAACCTTCCTTTTTCTTACTTCTGAATTATTTGGTAGTAGAAATTGGGTTTTTATCTACGTCATTTAGCGTTAAGGCGACGATAACCGACTTTCAATGATTTATACTGAAGATCACATCTAAACGAGTAGTGTCAATGATTTGGAAAAAATATAATAATATGTTAAATTAAAACAGTAACTTAATGTAAGAATATTTTAGACTATGTTAATTACATAGTGAAAATAATTTTGTAAAGTTGCACACGCAAGCTGACCACTCAAGGTCACTGGCATGTATCTGCTTCTTAAAAAAATCACAGATCTCATGCACCACATGACCTTCAAATAGCATTGGAAATGAACTTCGGTAGTAAAAAAAGAAAACAAACATGTTGGAATATTTTATTTTTATTTTTCAAAACATAAAAGTTGGCGCCCAGCAGCTGAACATAGGTGTGGGACGCCTAGTAACAAATACTTATTTATTGAAATTAAAAATTATTATTTTATAATTTTACAATTGAGGTTTACACCTTAAATAATTTTCATAAAAACTCGTTTCACCAGTGACATTATTTAAGGATTTTTTTATGTGTAACATCTTTTCTCTCGCTTTCCTGCAATCAAAATCAAAATCTAAAAAATCTAAAGAATCAAATCTGAGGGTGTGATTTCGTGAAAAGGGATGGAAGTGTATCACAGGAAGCCGGGGAAGCGCGCGCTATTTGATTTGACAATGAGCGCGCGCGGTACTAGAGTTGGCCGTCAGAAACGACCTTGACGAGGCCCCGCCCTTTAAATGTTGCATTTAAGGTGAGATGTCGGATGTTACACATCTTATGCCACTTCTGTAAAGGCTCACTTGTTTTTGAATATTAACGTAAAACAACAGAATTACAAAAATATAATTAATACTGTAGCAATTTATCGACCAAAACCCTAAGTATTGTTACTTAAAGAAGCGCGCCCGAGACGCTCAAACCTAGGTCTTAAAATCGTATACTAAATCCAAAAAAAATTTTTTTAGAAATTTTGATATACATCCGAGCAACCTTTCTGAACATGTATACGTAGTATTTTTTTTATATTCGTAAATAAAGACTAGATGTCGGTCATGTAGGGTACATAAGGTACCCCAAAAACCAGCGTATTAGAGCTATTTTATAAATTTTTCATAAAAAAATATATGACATTCTCAATTTAAATTTTTGACACCTCAATTATATTGACTAAGAAATAACGGAAATGTCGCACTTTGGTTGAAAAAGGGGATCCACCAGAGCGAGAGAGATATCAAATCCATCGAAAAAACATTTCCAATGCTAAAAGTGATGTGGTTCTCTGGTTCGGTATATCTAAGTTTTAGCGGAACCACTGCCCAGCGTTATGAGACGGGTTAAGGTGACCGCCGACGCTTGATTTTATTCAGACATAGCTATTGACGTCACAGTGGGTACTTTCGTTTAATTGCTTGAGAATGCAGACGCTTAGTGCATCATCTTACTTAATTATGATCAATAACTAGCTTTTGTTCGCACCTCCGCTTGTAAATGAGAACGTAAGGACCGAATTCACTGGTGATTTTGACGGCATTAGTGAATAAACTCACAAGTTTGGTAGCACTATGATAAATACACATCGACCATAAATAGATTTAGAAAAAAGCCGACATAAATATTATTCTAAAAACCAGTAATTGTATTTTTAGATTTAAATGATCATAGTTTTATACTTGGTCGACTATCAAATTAGTTTTTTGTACAACATATAATGAATTGCAACCATCTCATGCATCATCAGAATTCAAATTAACATTTTTTCCCAAGACATGACTACAAAAAATCATAACAAATTAATTAGGTAACCAAAACCTCAATCAAACAGAAACACAAACAAACACACACAGACGCGGCCCACAATACAAGTATATTCGACAAACAATAGGACGCGATGTACTCGCGTATTTCAAAGACACAAAACACACACAGCTTGGACGTTAGTCGCTTACTGCGGGGAGCATCAGAAAGACGTTAGTGATCGTGCTACTGTGTGGATTTGCCGAATAAACGTTTTGTTATAACACTTGGGTAAGTCCTTTATAATAATGTTTTGATCATAAATTTAGTCTGTCTATAGTTTTTTTTTTTTGCCGGGCACTGGTCAGAAGTGTGACGGAAATTTTCTGATTGGATTTTTTTGTCGTGCATTGAGAGGATTTTAATTCTAAATTAATGTTGTTGGACTTGAACTTTTGTAGTGTTGATTTGGGGCGTGTTTATCATTAAAATGGTATAAACTAGATGTGTTAATTGGATTTAGTTTAGATTACTAATAGTTTATCTACTAAAGACTAACTTTGGAGTCGGAAAAAAGGGTGCTAAGTTATAGAAATCTATAACTAGGACTTACAAACTTTTTTAAGTTACTAATAAAAAAAAAAATGAATTTCAGATGTAGATGATGGTATATTTCATTCAATTATATATTAAACATAATAATTTTAATATGATTTGCAATAAAACAAAACAACAGTGAAAAGCTCAAACGCGAAGCTCACATCTCTACCAAATCAATCCAACCACCGTACTGTGTTACAACTCTAAACAAATTGACAAACTGTAGTAAAAATCTATCGGTTGTGTGAGCCCTAAAGGCTTTCATGTGACGTAGCGACGGGCTCGTCGTCTCGACCAATCGCAGCGTTGACTGATCCATAAAAACGTCAAGCGTGAAGCGGAAAGGCCAAACGCGAAACGTACGTGAGGCAGAACGCACGCCGGTATCAAACGGGACGCGCCACATTAGTTCGCTCAATAAAATTTACGCTCGCTTACGGTCAGTGTAGTGTTGTTCGCATTTCGGAATATAAAAAGTGAGTAAAAAAGAAAAAAAATATTTTTCTGCAATATTTTTCGTTTTGTCTCTCGTGGGTGTCCAGTCGGAACCGATGTGTAATTGGATGCTGGATTGGTTCAAGTGATATTAACTTAGTTCCAAGTAAGCTGTCAGTTTTTTATATCAATTTATAAGTTGTTTGCAAACAAAATTCTCGATTTGGTTCCAAGTGGACATTCATGGACTGTGATAGTGGTAATCATGAAGTCGCAATATTTGAATTTATCTTTTTTGATAATGTTTGTATTAAAGTTAGTGAATGCTGGAGTTGTGTTTGCAGTGTTTCTCAACATTGGATTTGTAACTTTAAAGTTTCAAAGATTTTCTCAGCTTTTGTATCCTAACTTGAAACTGCTCCTGAGCATAAAGTTAACATTAATAGTTAAGTTGTTAAGTCATGTTTGAGAATCATTGAAAACTTTTGCTCCTACTTACGAAATATCTATATGTCTACAGATTTCTTATCTAAATATTTCTATATGATCAGTCATCATTGATGAAATCGCTTATCTTGATCTATTACATAAATACTATCGGAAGATTTTACTTTATCAGATTATTAAACTAATAATCTTATTGGATGCTTAGGATTCCTTGTAATCCTTGAGAGAGATCAACATTCAATATTTTGGACAAGCTCCTTTGATATTTATCTTTTCATCTTCTTTCAAAATACAAAATGTATACAGAATCTTTCAAAAGCCACACGAATCCACGATTCAAAATCTCCAGCAAATATTGAAAGAACTCCTTACACATAAACGTCCAGAGCATTAATCTCAAGCATATTGTTGCCATTGATAAAACTGTGTCATTTTTATCGTGTTACGTGCAAAAAGTAAATATCATTCTTGATACCACTTATGGGATAAGCAGAGATACGTATGGTTTAGTCATGCAAGAGGCTGAGCTCAGGTGAACACATACCAAACTTGAGTAAATAAAAAACGAAAGTTGATGTTTAGTTATCTTAAGTCTTTAAACCACAAATATGCTTAGAGTTGGTGAAGTAGGGAATGCAATCAGAATCATGTGTGCTACTAATGGAATTTCAGATGTAGACGATGGTATATATCTTATCCGGAATACAATTTTAGATGTTCATAATCCTATGTAAATCGAATTAGAACTTATCGATAGGATACATGATAAGAATCGGAAACCAAATAAAAATGAGCTTAAGACAATGAGAGCTATCAATCAACATGGTATGAAAGATTATTCTAATCAAATCCATCAACATTGAGGCCTAGCACAAATATTGATTTATTAGGATGTAAGATCATTGAATTAACTTTACAAAAACACATCTTACAATGTTTCTACCATTAAGAGATTCTCCATAACGCTATTTCTTATATATCCAAAGCATAGTATCAATTCACTTCAACGTTTGTTGCATTCATAAACTCACTATCCAATATTTTTTCCTCCGTGAATCCCAATGTAATCACAATCAAGGATACTGCTTTCATCCTTCCGGGATATATTTGCATTATCAGCTACAGCATGTTTGCATTCATGCATTCAATTATTTGTATAATTCGTTAGTAACTGTATGATTATCGAGTGCATTAGAGCGATCTATTTTGTCATGATCGTCTGTTGACACCTTTCTCTGTGCGACGTCATCGGATGACGCAATAACTGTTACTGTTTCGCTAAGATGCATACCTGTCCTTTCTAATGCTTTTGTAATTTCTTCGAAATTGTTACCTTTTTTGTCTTAATTTCATCTATTGTATGTACTATGCCAATTTTGGCAGGGTTTTTAAGTGCAGGTCAATACTGACCAATCGTACATTTCATAATATCATGACTTTTACCTCTATGACATACTTTTAGTGTTACTAATCTGTTTCTATGGATTTAGTGTAAGATAAGTAGTAAACTAACAATTGAAACCTTTAACAGATTTAAAGTTATTAACGAGGCTTTTAAATATTATGAAAATGGCAGCTTCTGTGAGTGGCCATTTCAATTTCAATATATCTTAAACGTTATAATTGATTCAGTAATTTCTTTTAAAAACATAACTTGAGTATATGATAAATGTAAGTCGCTTACTGTAAAATGGTGGGCACACATTTAGAGCCTAGCGCAGCAAAGCCTCCTGACATATGACATGAAGAATTTACTCAGACACGTTTGTTTCCGCATCTAACACTACTTACCTCAAAAGTAAATAGTACAATAACGAATAAAACAAACAAACCTGTTTGAAGCAAGAAGACAAATTTTAAACTTTGCCTAGGCTTGGGGACCTAACCTGAGAGACTGGAGTTCAAACTTGGGGCAGGGAAATGAAGTTCTAGTAAGAAACCTAACGATAATTTGCTAGCAAAATGAGAGAATGAACCATTTTTTGGAAAACCGATGAAGACAAACTAAGAAAATTATACCCAAGCTATTGAATTGCCAATAACTAACAAGCAGAAAGCAAACTCTAACATGGTAATCTTTCCTTCTCTTTAAGAGAAGAGGCCTCTTAGTAAGAATGCAAGTAAGAACAAGCTGGCATTATCTATGATTCAAAGCCTAATAAAAAAGCTTCAAAGCTTAATATTCTAAGCCTGCAAATACCCACATAAGATCTTCTCTACCATGTGACTTATCGAAATCAAAATATTTTATTTCACATAAACCTACTTGGGCACTTATGAAACATCAGAAGCTAGGTGCTTCCTATGAAGAAGAGCCGGCAAGAAACTCCTCAATAACCTGCCTCAGGAGACCTGAGACCCACGACGGTATTCCTCTAAAAACCGTTCGGCTATCAATCGTAAACCTTTTAAACAAAGTAGCTGTAAGAACAATCAAATGTTCAGCGCATACTTCAGCATCCATAAACACTAGTAAACTCAACGACATATCAAACTGTAGATTCCCAGTATAAAATGACCTCGTATTGTATAAGGTTTCTGTACAATGAGTGGTCAGATTATACTGGTAAAGTTTAGCGGGGTTTTCGTTCGTACATAAATATAGGTAACATTACGACTGCGCCGTACGGGGCTAAAGGAGTCAAAGATTTATAGCCCGTCAAACCAACTGTTTGTGTGACTAATATCCTGAAGTTTATAAACGGCAAAAAGGCAATGGTCGTGAGTTTGAAGCAAGCCCCGGTTGATTACAGTCTCTTCAATTTAATATCAGAAAAGCAATTCCTGTAGTTTTAAAAACATTGGCATTTCATTCGCAATTTGTCAAAAATACAATCAATTTACCAACATTTTTGACAAGTTTGACAGTTTGCGACTTGAATCTGAACGTTTTTGAACGCACGAGTATTGGCCTTCTGATATTATGGTCACGAAAAACCATTACATTTATCAACTTAATATCGTTACAACTTAAAATCAAGAACAAGACAACGCGATTTTAGTTACACAGTAAAGCTCCATTTTTTTAAAATTATTATTTAATATACTGATATTTAAAAATCAAAAAACATATTTATTTAACTCGAAAACTAAACATAATTACTGAACAAATCCATCAAATAACAAAAAAACTACGCAGCCGTCTCAAAAAATATGTGCAAATAGCGTTCTTATAAAAGACATCAACGCACTCGGACCCCACACACGTTCGCCCGCTACTTTGGTCTCAAACCTTCCAGGAATAACTTTACTTATCGGACGATAGTGACCCTTAGTCCCCAATCCGCACGTGTAACCGAACGTCCTCTCTTAGAATATCTCTCTGTACCTGGATTTTGTACAATGTGTACCTCTTTCTTAGAAGTATACCAGCTAGGTACATTCTGTAAGGTGCAAGTTAAATGAAATTAAAAATACTGTTGTCTCTTTCTTGTTAGTCAAGTAAGAAAAAGATGGAAGATAGTTAGAGCTGTCAAAATAAGTAAATTTCGTTAAAAATCATGTTGAAGTTCTAAGTTTGAATTTGACAGCTTTTTTTTTCTTTTTTTCTTTTAGCTTGTATTATTTTAATTTTATTAAAATTGGTTTCGTACAAACCGTTATCTATGTTAACCACAGTTAGATTTAATGTTAAACTTTTATAAAATGGTTCAGTTTGATTGTTAACTCGGTAGGTACCGTTAATAAGTGAAGGGAAGCATTTCATTGACTGGTTACTTTATTAAATACATTAATTTTACGATATAAAACTCTTATACCCTTATTTAAATTCAATATATGTAATGGTTTGAGATTGTATGAGTCCGTGAAATGAGCAAACTTACTTATAAAGTGTACTTAACTATTCTTATTTAGTTTATCTATCTGGAAAAGCATGCCTGGAAAGATTTAGAGGAGGCCTTTGCTAAGCATTGGGACAGTGTAAATTATATAAAATAAAATTAGAAGTATATTTAATATCATAAATTCGTAAAAGTTTTTATTTCTTTAATATTACAACTCTTATTGTAAACTGTTTACCTAGATAAAGTATGTAATGTGATGAAAAGGAACAATAAGTGATCATTAATCTATTTATTTTAATGTGGGGTTTTTCGCTCGTGGCAGCCATCAGTCTTAATGTTTTACTAATATATTTCTAATTGATTTCGGACTATGCGGTTTTTTAATTAGTCCCAAGACATCAACTTATTACATATCAAATTGGTATTAAGAAAATCTATAAATAATATATAATATGAAGAAAATGATAACCAATTAAGTAATATCATATTTCAACTAATAATAAAAACTTTTAAACCTACTTAACAACTTTTTTAATGACTAACATAGAAAAAAACAGTGATATAGTTTGTGCACAGGTGTAGTCATTAATAATAATAATAAGCAATTTACATAATAGCTCAATAATTAATATGTTAAATTAATTATATAAAAATAAAAGACAGTTCCAATCTATTTACTAGGGACTCCATAGACGTAAAACCTTTTCGGAAAATACTACTAAAAACGACATAATATTTGAAAATAGAATACAGGCACAGAAACAAAATGCAAACGTTAGTTGCGAATATATTATGCAACCATGTTAATTGTTGCTCTCGTTACAAACTTACAATGTAAGTATTCTCTTACAAAAGTTAAGTAGTTCACTAAGACATGTGCTAAGTTGGGTTCAAGCTTTTATTCACCACGCCACGCGCTGTGACATGCAAAGAAAACTTAGTAACAGATTCCATTTATATTTTAAAAAGCTGTTGCCCGCTGCACTTGTACTTCAGAGGAACGTCTTCATGTAAACCGTACCCAAAATCGGAGTAATTTAATAATAAAAATAATACCAGCCTATTACTGTCCCACTGCGGGGCAAAGGCGTCTTCTCATACAGAGAAGGCACGAGCATTGATCACCATTGCTCAAGACGGGTTGGCGATTTCAAACTTATATTAACTATGAGTCCAGGTTTCCTCACGATGTTTTACTTTACCGATGTCAGTAATGTCCAAGATAAACTTAAAAAGAAACAATATTGCAAAAGAAAATAATTCCTTTCTTGAGAACAAGAACAATAAATATTTGGTCGCTAACAATGCAAGTTATAAGTCAAATGAGGAAAACTGGGTTAGACTAGTTCACATTATAGTAATCTTAAGATCTATTGATTAACAAAATTAATATTATAGAAAATATGATATGAAAGAGAAGGGAGTGACGGTTGACAGAGGAGAATGGAAGATAAAACGTGTTGTATCGACCCCACGTAACATGGAACAAGGTTAAGAAGACGATGATGAAAATTAATACACAGAGAAGTATTCATTTGTTTTCGACAATTTTATGATAACTAGTCACTTATTCTAGCAGCAATAGAAAGCCCATATTTTAGAGTACATATAAGGATAATGACGTGAAACTGGGTACAAAGTCCAATGAATTTTGACCCCATAGTAATGGCCGGGTTGCTGAACTCAATGAATATCATCTTAATATGTCTATTTTAACATATTGATATAAGCATTGGTTATCAAGTCGAGTTAATACTTAGAGAATATAATTTTAATGGGATAACTGCTGATCGCGATATAACACTGACTGGTGATCAAGAGTCCAATCCATAATGACGATAAATTCTATCCTAAAGAAAAAACACATTTGACTAAGCTTAAGTAGCAATTTTTCTAGTACATACTCTAAATCCTAGCAGCCTCTTCTGTCACCCACTGACATCCGTTCTGAACCAGTGATTATCCAAGATCAAACTCCATAGAACTTGAGAGCATATTTCACCAAACTTGTTTAAAAATCTACGGAACCCAAAACTACACAATCTTAAAGCACCCATTCAAATTGATATAAACGATTGGATAATTAATTTAAATTAATTTGATGTTAAACAATATTTATATTATTGTTCCAATATTTGAATATGGCCGAACACCTGTGTGCAACCCGATACGGCCGTCGGCGCCGACTAACCATAAATTGACCATTAATATGACCATCAACATTATGTTTTTTTCGAATATCGAATATCATTTGGGTTGGTTCTTCAGGTAGAGTTCGAAGGAGGTTTCATTGGTGATTCATTTGGATTGATTGGAATCAAGCCATTAAATCTTCTCATAATTTCAAGCTAATTGTAGTTTATGATTTTGAATTTCGATTAGCATATTCTCGGGCTTATTTTTGAGTGGCTTACATTAATGTTCATACTCATGTCTGCTTTTATAACTAAAGTTTGACAGTTCTTATTTTAAACCCGTTCGTCTATGACCCACCAGATTCTTTATCCAATACAGTACAGCCGGTACTAATACAGCCAACACAGCCAATACAGTACGGTAAACACCTCAAAACGTACTTTATAGTACCGGCCCATTCAATAAACTAAGAGTACTCGGACATAGTCAGTATTATGCTTCACACGCTAGCAGTAAGCTAACACCACGGCTATATGATTACGCGGAAGCGTCTGGTATGTCGGCAGACGTTAACATTGACACTTGACCTATCCAGCGTGTGTTTTATTATCGTTAATCAATGGAAATTGTGGGGTTGTCTCATCTAATACAGCTTTTTTATCTACTTTATCTTTTAAGCTTGATTTTTGGAGTTGTTCTGAATTTTAAGCTCTAGTAATTTCAGTGGAAATGTTGTCGTTAACTTTAGCTTGCACTAGTTTATGATAAGGCTGTACGTTTCTGTTTTTGTAATTTTTAACTTATTCTTTTGGCTCATTGACTAATTCTCTACTAAATGTATTATGAATAACTTCAAAGCTTTTGAAATGTACATAAAACATCTAACCGCCATCTTTTAACTAACTGACTTTCTCAAACTCCTCATCCAGACGTAAATTTAAATCAGAAACCCATTGATAGCGGCGATTTTCATCATCTTAATCCTCGGACCGGCTCGGGCGTGCTCGTACACAGTCGGGCGTATTCGGAACCAGCGCAAGAGTCGCCATCCAGTCTCGTTCAACTCGCTACTTATGTTACAAACCAGATCTTGTTAAGTTACATTTTATTTTTTGTAATATTATTTTCTTTTAGTGTGATATTTCTTTTATGACCATATGGTAATGCTTCTTTTTCTTTGGTCTATTTTTGTACCTACATTCTTGTTTATTTATGGATTTTAATTATCTAAAAAAGCTCATGAATATCTTGGCAGACACAAGTGACTTGATGCAGACACTTTGAATAATTTAATAGAATCTTCCCAAAAGTTTATTTTCTCATGTCTGTCAAATTAGTGATAACATCTGCTCTTATCTTCAAACTCTATACTCTTACGTGTCTCATCTCCAAAATCATCAAGCCCGTTAATATCCCAAGAACTAAAATCCATGAAAATAGAATTATCAAAGTCAGTTGACATAATAACTTTCTCATCGCGTTCATTGCCAACTTTCATGTGATATTTTACTGATTTCAATGTTGCGGTGACTCAAACGAATTTTCTTATAAACGAGGTTACTGTACATATAATATTAGTTCAAAAGAAAAGTACGTTCATGTGTAAACTGAATTATTCTGAGATCAAAATGAAATAATCAACACTGGTAATTTAACACCTTACGGTGAAAGAAATAGAGTTTAAAATGTTGAATATCAGACTACTAAAGCTGTTCTTAATAGTGCACAGAATAATATAGAATTACTACTAATTTGTTTATGAATGGTCATGACATACAATGTCAGTTTGAGAGGTGAAATGTTCTTCTCAGAACTGAAGAGAGAACTGCCATCTTTGTAGTCCAGTTGAAGTGCTGTAGGCATGGTTACTAACGTATACTTTATAATAAATAGTCTCAAAGTAGCATTAGTAACAAACAAAGCAACCTGTGAAGACGGCTCGGTCAAATACACTATTATGACGAATATGGTAAGCTGTATGCTGAATAGCCATGCCGACATCATTTGTAGTCATATTAAATGCATCTTCATTTCTGCTTCTGTCGACACCGATTCTCAAGATAGCTTTTGAAGAGTCAATGACAAACGTCTGAAAGCCAACAGTCAACATCTGTATAAAGCTCATAAATTATTGATATCAATTATACATAAACCAACTACGGAAGTACCGACCCGATACCTACTAGAACATTACACAAATCGTTACCCATATATTCACGCATAATCTTAAGAGGACTAAGCAGATAAAGAATCTCGTTGATTGCCAGTAATTATCACGAAGGCTTAGTGAAAGGTGGTACATATCTGTAATTAGATCTCCAATGTTGTTTTCCTTGAGAACTTGAGACCGATTAATGTGCCGTCAAAAGGCAATCTGATCTTAGTGAGTTATGAATATTTTCACGTAGACTGGGATATGGGTAGAGAATTGATAGGTTATAAGTGTGATGACGTTGATGAAGTACGTGAAGTGAAATTAATAGGAGAGTGAAACAAGGGAAATGGGAACGTCGGTACAACGGATGAGATTTGGCTAGACGTTGAGAAGAATATGAAGAGTGATGAAAGATTACTTGTGAATCCCACGCATTCTCAAATTAAGTATATATCAGACAAAATAAAACTGGAGAATTCCAATGAAATTTGAGTAAAGAAGAAAGTAATATAGACCTAGCGTACCCACCAATCATTAACACAGTTTAAATAAGCACGACATTGCGGTATTCATTCTCACTAGCGGAGCTGTGGTCCAAGAGACACAACAAAGTGTCGTAAAGCCATAAGTAGCAATAACATTACTTACCTACCCACTAAAATACTCCGAAGTTAAGTTGTTGAACAACACGTCTTACTTACAAACAACTTGAAAGTAGAGCCGTTTATTTTGAGAGCAACGCTAAAATATGTTGTTATTTCTCAACCTTATTGTCATTTCTAGCATTTTTATGTGCTAGACCTCGATTTAGCCGGGCCTCTTGTCTAGCAGGTTGCTCATGTCCAGATAAAAGGAGAAATATTCGCAAACTAGGCTGATTCAAATTATGTTACCTGTCGAAGGAGTTCTAGTGGGAAACGAACTTATGAAGCTCCGTTTCTACCATCTGTTGCTCTATCGAAATTATACTTTACAACTGGCGGTACTAATAGTACCAAATTTTGGTTAGCACTTACAATCTATCCCCTTTCGACATGGATTTTTAGATGTCTCCCAAAATTCGTTCAGTTTTGCGTCAAGATAACAAACTGCTACATTTACTTCACACTTTATGTAAGCTGAAAGCAAAACCTGCTATGCATCTTATATAATGCCTAGAAACACTGTAATGTTGGCATATTCATCATTTTTCTTTACTAACTAATAGTTACAAAATTCAGCTAAACATCTTTAGGAATAAACTTGACGGTTGCATGTTTGTACAGTATTTTATTAAGCTATCGTTAAAGTGTGACTAACCAAGATTTGTTAGTCAATTGTCTCCTAACTGTATGACTGTTTTCACATACTATTATTAGATGTGGCTACATTTGAATATATTCATGCAATTGCTGTGCTATTAATACTGGTAAACTCAATACCTTACTTGCCCGTCTTATTTTGATTAGAAATACATTGGCAGTGGGTTAGATTTGTGTTAGCAATTTCATTTCTATTGTAAATAATTATATGTTCAGGATTTAAATAAAGCCCCAGATCAATAATTTCTACAGGTCCATCCTTTTTAAGTTTAGCCAATAGTTTCACTGAAACTGTTTTTGTCTATTTACTTTTCGTTCATGTCTCTGTATTCGTTTAGGATAATTACATCAACACTTACCTACACTCGCCTTGTAGCCTTTGCTATACCTATTTGTCTATAATGTTTGATTCTTCATTTGATTCTCAACTTCTGATTGTCGACCTAATTTCTAATTACTTAGGTTATATTTCCAATGAGGCAATTATCAACTTTCTCAAACTTCAAAACACATCCTCCTCTTTTATCAGCTCCCACAAGATCAGGGACAATTTTCGAAGCCACAACATGCAGTAGGTGTTTAGTTGCAACACGTCGCTCCGACGCAGTTACGATGTAGATTGGATTGCGCGCATGTGCCGTAGATGGCGTCAAGTTGTCTCCGTGTGTCCTCGGCTTAGCGTTGTCAACGCACACTTGAGCAAGTCTGTAGGGACGCGATATGCTGGACCTTAGGAATATTCTATAATAATAAAAAGTTTATTTAGGTAAAAAAGTAAAACACAAAATTTTGATTAAATCTACGAAAAATTCAATTGTGTTATGTGCCTGAACTAGATCATCTGTGGCTCAGGCGAATTCTGGAATTTAAAAGAATTATGGGCTTCAGAATGATTCTGACCCTGAAAATAATTTATCATCTTTAGCCTAGACTTTTCCCAACTTTGTTGGGGTCGGCTTCCAGTCTAACCGGAAAATAATTATGGACCTTAAAATAATAAAAGACAGTGTAGATTTTCTTGTACAAAGGTGGTCAATTAATGCAGCAATAAACAACTGAGAGCAACCAATAAGGTATTGAAACCTCTAAATTTTTCGGAAAAAAAAAATGGCCATATACCAACAAAAACTTTAAAAAATCTCGTTAACTTTTGAGCAAATCTAGCAGCTTTCAGCGACTTGTAACCACTTCCTAACTCAATCAAACAAACAGAGTACTTCTGCATTTTTGTCAAAAACAGGTCCAAATCCTGCACCAAATATGTGATCAGAGTTTATTTCTATCATGCATCGGAATGTTTGCAAATCGTTACAATGTAACAGTTTGCGTAATGTCAACTTCAGTTATGTCTGTGCAAATGATGGCAAACGGATCTTACTGTGTGATTAGACTTTACGAGCTTAGTTTTAACTTACAATTTTGTTTGTAATTCGTAATCGTTAATAGGTCGCAAGAATTTGTTTGTATAAACTTAGGTAATTTGCGTAATTAACATTTTTCTTTTTAACTTTTGGTATATATTGCTTTAGCTAAAATAATATTGATTTAGCTGACGTTCGCACGGACGTAATAAAATCGTGGCGATCTTTTTTCGTGCACTAGATTTTCAACACTCTGCTCAGCGCCGAGAGTTGACAATCCAACAATGTGTTTTTTCAACGCTCTAGGACGAGAGTGCGTCCCAGCGCGTTGGATTTTCAACGCTTGGCTTAACACTGAGAGTTGAAAATTCAGTGTGCGATAAAATCCCCCCGCGATTTTATGACGTCTGTGCGAACGTCGGCTTACAGTCCGGCCGTCGAGAAAATGTGTTCTTGACACCGATCAGTTTCACACTAACGAATATGTGTTTTGCGAATTTGATCCTTATTACAACTAGAAATTTTCCAACTGACAGGTGTCAGAAAGGCATTCTCTTCTAATACAATCTCTGTATTATTTTTCTGAGCCTATCATTAAAGTGCTCAAAGAAATTGTTCAAACACACGACAGCACTCTAATTGCGTAATAGACGATCATTCACAATCTGAACCGTTTTGAAAGAGATTGTTAATCCATTGCTTCATAAGTTCGTAAAAAAAACTGCTCAACAACGTAAATAACGCAATGAATGCTGTTGAACTGTCAAGTGAAACAGATTAGTCTTAATCATTTACTGAAAATGTGGCAGGACCCATTTATAGAAAAAGCCTTAGATATTAATCCCAAACTACAAAGTTTACGCTTGTTAAGTACATATTTTCAATGTTTTTCATTAGGGATGCCTGTAGTAACTGCATATTTACTCTTATCCAATCAAAATTAGCTACCACTTTTACTACGCTAGTCTGGCTACGCCCTTAGCTGCGCAAGCGCGCGTTGCCATCGAGTCTGCCGCAGTCACCCACACAGGCGCACGTACTCGCGTGTGAAACCCGATACACACACACATACACGCAGGCAGACACGCAGGGAAAATCAACGAACTGCATAGAAGACAACTCTGAACCAACTTGCTTTTTAAAATGTTATACTTTGCCTTTACTTATTTATCATCTGAGGAGCTTGTGGCTAAGTAATAACAGCCGCACTGGTCGATCCATCAGGTTAAGCTACGCTTGCCAGGGTTGGTCAGTGGATGGGTGACCATTTTTACATACCGAGACTCCTCCGTGCCTCGGAAAGCACGTTACGCCGTTGGTCCCGGCTGTCATTCGTAGATCGTTGACAGTCGTTACGGGTTGTCACAAGCCCGAAAAGTCTGACAACCAGTCTCACCAAGGGGTATCGTATTACTCAGTTACTGGGTTGTGGAGGTCAGATAGGCAGTCGCTCCATGTAAAATACTGGTATTCAGCTGCATCCGGTTAGACTGGAAGTCGACCCCAACATAGTTGGGAAAAGGCTAGGCAGATGATGACTTATTTATCATCTGATTTTGTAACGATTTTCTATACTCTTGGTCTGGTTTCAGTCTAACTTGGTTGAACATTAGTATTTTTGTCGAACAACTACTTATAAGAAACAATCGAGTCATCAATTTGTAATTACCAGTCCGCTTATGGCCGCGTTTTGGGGGGTACTCGGCCATCCTTATAAATTGATTTGACGTTCGAAGCCTGATTTGGATAAATAAGTTTAATTAATTAGCTACTTCATTTCACCTACACATTCATATAGATAATTTCATGCAAATTCCATAGTATCCTAACAGTTTCATTACTAAATTAATCCAGTAGATAATATTAAATGAAAACAGACTCACGGGTCGACCGAGAGTTGCCACAGTCATTAAGTGAATGGATGACCATTACACATCAAGACCCCTCTGTGCTTCGGAAAGCTCGCTAAGCCGTTAGTCCCGGCTGTCATTTGTAGATCTTTGACAGTCGTAACAGGTAGTCAGAAGCCCAAAAGTCTGACAACCAGTCTTACCAAGGGTATCGTGTTACTCAGTAACTGGGTTGTGGTCTTATAGGCGGTCGCTCCAGTATTCAGTTCAAACTCAAAGCATTTATTTCAATTAAACTATTTACAGGCACTTTTGAATTGTCAACGAATCGGTCAGTCAGAAATATGAAGCTAGTTGCCCATTCCAAAGCGTAGTAGGTGCCTATGGAGAAGAACGGGCAAAAAACTCCACGGACACTCTTTTAAATAAAAAATTGTTACAAAATATTGGTTACATTAATCAGTTGCATCTGGTTAGACTGGAAGCCGACCCCAACTTAGTTGGGAAAAGGCTAGGCAGATTGAATGCTACCTGGATACTGTGTATTTTATTAAGACGCAGATACATAACAGTGACCTTGAGTGGTTAGCTTGCGTGTTCTGTACTGAGCTCACGCAACGCGTCGTACGTCCAGCCAGTAATAGGACTCGCCCATCAAGGAGCGCTGTCACAAATTAGACGCATTATTAATTTATTACACGTAAAACAAAAGGTATTTTAATAAAACACGTATACTAAAAGATCAATAATTTAATTATCTTTAAAATGGTGAAGTTTTCAGAAAAATACGCTCGATAGATTTTGCGTCATTCTCAGTTTTTATCCGCGTTAGACATAATTTTGTAAATTAATTTCACTATGTAATATAAATATAATCAAAAATATGCCTATATTAAAATATTAAAAAAATGCTTTAATTTAACATATATTTTTTTCAAATCACTAACACTACTCGTTTAGACGTCATCTTCAGTATAAAATCATTATAAGTCGGTTATCGTCCCCTTAAATATACAAACATAGTGTCTTATCTACTGCATTCAGTTTAAATATTTTACAGTCTGTCCTGCGCAAGCACAACACCATAATTCTGATTTAATTTTATTTCCTCAAGTTTAAAACTGTATTACGTCTGAGTTAAATAATAAGGTGTCTGTTCCAATTGTTATTATTTAAAAGTTTTTCCTGCTATTTTGTAAACAGCTGGAATTTGAAGGTCGGCTTTTAATTATTTAAAATCGATACTCATCAATAAGTCGAAAGACGTCCACTGCTGAACATAGGCCTCCCCAAAACACCGCCACTTCGACCGGTTCTGTGCTTCCCGCATCCAGCGAATTCAGGCGGCCTTCACAAGGTCATCGGTCCACCTTGTAGGAGGCCTTCCAACGCTACGTACGTCTTCCGGTACGTGGTCGCCACTCCAGAACCTTTCGGCCCCATCGGCCATCTGTTCTACGAGCAATGTGCCCTGCCCATTGCCACTTAAGTTTGGCAATTCTTCGGGCTATGTCGGTTACTGTGGTTCTCCTGCGGATCTCTTCATTTCTGATTCGCTCACGTAGGGAAACTCCAAGCATAGCCCTCTCCATTGCCTTTTGGGTGACTTTTAGCCTTCTGATAAGGCCCATTGTCAGCGACCATCGTAACTGTAAGTTCTTTTTAAAATTTCGTTTTACAAGTAAACTTATGACTCAAAGACCTTGCTATACTTTTTACATATTATTTCTTCCACACAATAGCCACAGATCCTATTTAAAGCGTTCTTAATCCGATCCAGCCTGTCCCTTGCTGTCCTCCGCCAGCGACGCCCTAAGCCGAGGTCCGTACCCCACAGGGAGTGCCCTTAGCGTGTAGTCGCTTAGTTTCTAAGTTTTATGCCCTGGCTGGAGGCCTTAATTTATTGAGGCAGCCACAGGAAAGTCTAGTTAAGCAGCCGACAACCTCCTGCAAGATGCCATTGCCAAAAATACAGTGCGTTCATCCCCTGGCTGGAGGTTTTAAGTGTAGTAGCTAAGGGCTGCTACAGAATAGCCCGGTTAAGTAGTCATGACCTCAGAGGTCAGCTACGAGATGCCATAGAACAAAATAAAAGGAAAAAAAAGTGCGTTCATTTTAACTTGTTCCGTGACGCGGTTGGTAGCACTGTTCTGTCAATTGTATTATTACTGAGACTAAGCTTGACAGGCAATGGCGCCAACATGGCGGCAAGAGACAAGTTATACTGAACTGTAATTTGGATTTTCCTAAAACATACCTACGCAACGTAGAAATTTACCCGTGGAAATATATGGTGCGTCAAGTAAATTAATGATGTTAGGGCCGCGATACACGAGAGATTTTTTACCGCACGTCTGTTTGACGCATTTCTTGTTTCTAATTTACGTCACAATGATACAAGTTTTTTTTTTCTCTTTAATTTTTATTTTTTTGAAACACGTCTCATTTCCGAATTTAACGTTTTTTTTTTTTTTTTTATTATATAAAACTTTGCGTCTTAGAAACAGCTTTGATAAATTTTCCTAACAAATGAACAAGTATGCAGATTCAAACTAAGTATAAATACAGTATATTAACATAAGTTATTACAAGTCAGAGTTTCCCAACGCGATATGGAGACATGAATGAAAATACAATATAATATACTATTTATAATAATAATTCTAACATTTATTGACATAAAATGTTAGTCACTGATAGTAATTTACTTTAGAATAGTATTGTCCTTCCTCTATTACTTACTTTTATTAAATAAACCACATAATGTGACGATAATTAAGTGATTTTGCAATAGCTAACCTTTTTAGACCTGTTTATCTTCGAAATTATTTGAATGGGATTTTATATGACATCATTTCCATAATTATAATTGTACCTATAGGCAAGCTAGCAGGTAGGTACCAATTTTTACTTAGGTACCTACAATAATTTGGGTAAACAAATATCTTTTAGACATGCATCCATCCATCCTAGCAAGTTATCCATTTTCAGCACCTTCAACTTTTTTTTCTGTCACTATTTTCCAGTTTAGCTTTCAGATCTACCCATCCATTCCAAATATTAGTTATACCTATCATTTTAAAATAAACACTGAAGCAATGCCCTTGAAAACATAACACCCCTTTTTTTGGGCAGTAGTGTAAAAACAGACAAAGTCATCCATAAAGTTGGCAACATCGCAAGTAGCTGTCAAATATTTACCTGTTTTGATTAATTTGGCAATATTGCTGTATGGAAATAAGAAATATGGCTAACTAGTGAACTAGAATATTAAAAATGAATTGCAATTATAACACTGAACTTGATGTTGTAACCGTTTTAGGTGTAAAAAGGCATTTGGAAAGTTTCCAAATACTTTTTTTACATTTAAAACTAAATATTCGGTGTCACGATATTAATCGTTGCATTTCATAATCAATATTTTAGTTCACTAGTTAGCCATATTTTTTATTTCCATACAGTAATAATGGTGTCGATTCCCTTGTTCACAAACTAAACTAAATTTAAGTTCAGTGCCCATACAAGTTTAGACGTGATTAAAAACTTGCCAACTAAAATTACGTCAATTTACGTCAAGCGCTGATTAATTTGACAGGACTAAACTAAAATTTATCTTCTGTCCTTTTCTTAATGAAATAGAAAGAAAAAGATACACTGAACTTAAATTTAGTTTAGTTTGTGAACAAGGGAATCGGCACCATTACCAAATTAATCAAAACAGCGAAAAATATTACAGCTATTTGCGACGTTGCCCAGTTTCAGTATAAACGTTCTTAGAGCCAAGTAAATGCAGCGGTGATTTACAAAGCTTGCTAGCACCACAAGATATGCATTAATATTCCAATAAATCAATTGATCTATTCAGTAGCACTTAACCCTCATAACTTCATACGCCTTTATGACGTAATATATTTCAACCTGTCAATACTTATTCACAATCGTGGTCGTTAAGTCAACACGTTATGCACCACGTGTTGCTTGGAGCCAACGCACCTATAAAACGATTCTTCTCAGTTTATTAATATTCTCAATGAAAAAGAACGTGGGTTTAGATATTTCATACGATTTATCGCTGTTGTCATTGTTCTTGAAATAGATTTTATAGTCTAAGGGAGGATAATTGGCTGATGCAGATTTTTTGTTCATTTTTTGTAGAAACGAAATGTCACTATCCGTTTTTTATCGATTGTACAAGAAGTACAATCGATATATCCTATAAATGTATTACCTTGAAAAATTGAGTGAAGTGAGCTGTCACTCCATGCTAGGTATTGACACTAGTGACATCTCACTTCAAACTCTCGGTTCAGTTATTTTAAGTGCCTTTATTGCAAGCCTATCTCAACAGGATAGGTAGACTATTTAAAAAATCCCAAGCAAAGAATTTCACAAATTTATCCTCTTCAACATTGTTATACAGTGAAGAAAACCTGCACTTAGTTTTCCTCAACCACGCTCACAATTGGTGCTAAATATACCCAATACTTATTATGTATATTAGTCACTTTCATTATGGAGTCGCTAATTTTGTTGCAATTCATAACTTCACTAGACTAACTGACGCATTAGTCATTTAATTCAAATCGCATTTCAATCTTCATGTCTGCATTTGTTTATAAATATTCCATCAAAGCTGTAACTACTCGTTCAATGTATACAAACATAGTCAACTAATTCTTATTGCCTATTACATTTGACATTACTCACTCATTCTTGACATAATGTACCTATTTATAGATAAATTACTACGTCAGCCACCGCACTGTAATGTTAATTATTGTAATATTTATCACCATGACCCCAATCGACGGTCATATGATTTTCCTTTTGTATTCGAACTTATTCATAGTACTTTAGTATCCTTATAGTTTTCCGGACTATCACCAGTATTTTCTATGCTTAAAAAGTCTGGACTTGAGTTGATATCAGAATATGGTTCAATCAGTGGTTGCTTTAGCATTTTCAACAATCATCAACGTCATTCTCTTTCCCTTGTCCCAAATTCGGCGTAACATGTCTGTTTTCCATTTCCAAGCATAATATTGTCATTAGTCAGATCAGATGCTTATCCAATATTCTGCTCAGACACAAGAGGTGGCGTGGTGTGCGCGCGAGGAGCCACACGACGATACACGTGACGATGAACACAACCATTAAAAATAAAAACTTGTAATGATCAAAGAATTGGCCATAAAACTTGCACAGCGCCCCGTGACCTCTAAATGTATAGAATATAAAATTGAATGCGGTATTAATTAAATATCTTGTGTCGTATACGAGATGACCCAAATAAGGAGATCATGTTACGCGGCGACGATGCGTCTGCGGACGCTCGTCTACCAGAAACTTAAAATGTATGTTGAAATAATATTGTGTCTGTATGATATTTTATAGTTGAAAGATTTTCAATAAGACGTAGAACAATAGCAGATATATTGAGGGCATTCGACAATATTTTGTTTAAAACTGTCATTTTTAAAGTAATGAGGGAACTATCAAAAATCTTAGATAATATTTTAACAAGCATTGATGTTGACGTAGAAGAACTGAATAATCGCTAGCTACATAACGTTAAAGCTATGTGTACCGTCAAGAAATGAATGTTTGACGGTAGCAAAGTTAAATACAGAAAGGAGGAAAATATGAATAAACTATTACAATATGCAGTTAATAATAAAACAGTTATTAGCATTGATTCAAAATTCCCATGAAATCAAATGGAAATCTAACTGAGTACAAAATCGCAAAACGATTCGTAGTGAAAGTAGATATATCTAGGCAAAAAGCTTGTAGGTAGTAAATGTGAAGATATTGACTACATAATGGTTTAATGAAGTCCAAATATGAATTTAAAAGTCCCAAAACTTGGCTCCTACTTTTAACCTTACCAACATCCTAATAGTTGTATATGAAACTCTCAGCTATCATTTTATATAGCAGTTGATTTGTAGGTCACAAATGAATTCCCTCGATGGTTGTAGCTAGTAACTTGACACTGGTAGCTAAATATAGTAGCACATTCGCATCGATTACGGTCGTATCGATATTTGGTGTCGATTCATTGAAGTACTTACATGTATCGTTTGGTAGAAGGAAATCAGTTTTAGGAGATAAAAGTGGTGGTTTCGTGATAGTGTTGACATAGATTTTTGAAAAAGATTATCAGCTCCTATTATTACTATATTTTCAGTCATATTTTTTGTTTTTAAAATTGAGTGCATATTTGATCCGACCTCTAGAGGCTTCATAAATTAGGTAATTGTTGTTTTTTTCGATAGAGATCAATTTTCTAGATTAATGTATGACTTTGTATGTATGACTTTTCATAATCCCGAAAAATTGTCAGATATGGCAGCAGACAAGTTTTTACAAAATATTAATAGGTACATCTTTTAAAACCACCAAGAATAAGCCCAAATTAAACTCACAGAGAGTAACATCGGGTTTATCCTCAAAATAAACCGAATTTACAGTTAAAGCCGCCGTCTGGACACCAATAAGACATATTTACAACTCTTTAATGAAATAAATAAAATAAAACAAGCCCGCTCTGGAGCTAAAGTTAGCTTTTGTCTCTTGCCAATTGTCGACCGGGTCTATCAGACGGTAGACGGTCATGTTGATCTTATTCTAAGAGAAGTTCTGATTCTATATATTCATACATACCATCAACCTGTATTCCACAAAGGGTCACCTTCAGTAAACCCATATTTCGCCAGTTATGTTTAAGTCCCATGTAATAGGGGGCGAGCCTATTGCCATCAACCGGGCACAAATCTAGACTCCGGGCTGCTACTGATTCTATATCAACGGATTTATTGGAAAAATTTGCTCAAACAATTCTATCTATAACTAAATCAGCAGCAGATCTATCATCAACCTCTTCAACTATATTTGCATTGTCTCTATCATTAAATCGATGGGAATCAGCATTTTTTCAACAAATCTGTTTCTTTCAACTATTATAACTTCCTATCTGTCCTTGATTTTCTTTCAACATTGCACTCTCAAACTATACACTAAACTCAAAACAATCCGCTTTTAAACTCACTCACCGCTTCCAAAAACGTCATTTCCTCCTCTACCTACCCTCTTACATTGCATTTAATATCGTTGCGTATTTTAATATTTATGATGTCGGAGTCTGCCAAGTCTCTCTCAATTACTTTTTCTTGAAAATGTCATTGAAGATGAAAGCGTATTTTTCCACGGCGGGCACACACGATATCATTGACAGTTTGATATCAATCGGAAACCGCTCGGTTCACCTTCCTCCCGGCTGGTTGTCACGCCTGCGGCTGCGGTGGAGCCGACCACGAAATACACGCGCTTACGCATACGTGCAGGGATGCACTCAGGATGGGTACTAGGGTGCATCATCAAGAAAATAATTCAATCATAACATAGTATTTAGAGCAGTGATAGCCTAGTGGTGTGACCGTCAGACTGCCAAGTCATAGGTATCGAGTTCGAACCCAAGGCACGCACCTCTGACTTTTCGGATTCATGTTCGTATTGTATAATTATCACTTGCTTCAAAAACGGTGAAGGGAGGCATCGCCTGAGAGATATTTCTCGACGGCATGTGAAGCCAAGTCAGAGGCCCATGGGCGGCTTTAAAACTCTGACATCAGGTTAGTCACTAACCAAATGAAAAGAAGAAGATTTATATTTTTTGTCAGTAAGATTAATAATTTTGTCTTACCTGTTACATGCATTTGTGCATTCTGATATCCAGAATAGCGTCTAAAAACTTTTTTTAAAGACTTCTTTCCTTAATTCGAAAACTCCCGAGGTGCACCCGGTAACATTGCACCCTAACTCGCCCTGCTCCCACCCTGTAAAAGATGACCGTCTTCGAACCCGCGCCGTCTCGAGAGCCAGATGCCTATCACGCAATTTACAACCACTATATTTAAACGAAAATATCTTCATTAAAACTGGGTGGTCTTTCTTCTGCAGAAAAAACGAACTAATAAAAATATTTTCTGTTTAACACTATCTTTTGATCCGCCATAAGTAGTTTATTGGAGCTATAAAATAGCGCTTCAAAAAATGTAGAGCAAATTTTATCACAAAGTTTTTCTTTCGATTTTAAAATGTCAATTTCAACTAACATTTTTATTTATAAATCTATATGAAACTAATAGCCTAAACATTGAAAAATATTACTAAAAATATCTTTCATGTGTATTTAACTCATTCATGAACTTTAAATGGCAAATAATCCGACACCTTTAGGGATCTCGTGCACTAGACGGCCACCGGCCACTCGTGACCGTCTAGTGTATGGTCTGCGGCTAGTTGGCCGTTGCGACCAAGTGCGCGCTTCGTATTGGTTTCTATAGTTTACTTGGTCACTGCGACCACTTGTCGGGGTCGTGGCCGTCTAGTGCGTGAGATCCTCGACCATAAACAAAACAAAGTAATAACAATACTTTTTTAGTACTTCAATAACTAACAAAACCTTTTTTTAAATTATAATTAATCTAAATTAATATTTTAAATTTTGTTTTGGTGAAGTTTTCACCATAATTTAGAGAATTTAAGGTTTATGCGTATTTTAAGTTATCATATAATCATGAAATCTCGATGTTTTTTCAAATCGTAAAAACTATGCGAAGCCGGGTGTTAGAATATTTAAATAATAATTAATTTTAACCGCTGTGAATGGCAACCCACACTTCCGAAGCGTGAATGAATCTGAATTATAACATCCTCAAAATGATAAGCAGATTTGGAAGATGGCCAAGTTTAAAGACGACATTATATCTGGGAAGACTCAATAAATATAGTTAATGTATACCGTCCAGACACCGGTGACACTTTTACTAAACATGTTTAATAAAAAGAGTAAAATAAAACAACTCAGATTATGTTTTTACGCTTGAAACTGTTTGACATTTCGTATTCTGTAGTATCTATCTGTAGTATTTAGACATTTATGGATTACATGAAAGGTTAATGGACTTAAATTATGGATATTGTTATTAAATTAAATTGTTTTTTTTTATTTTTCGTCGTGGTAAGGTGAAGAATAGATTATCAGAAAAAAAAATGGGTATAAAGGATAGTATTACACACGATCAATCATAATCTATTCTCAGAATTATATATTCTAATATAATTATATTATTTGTAATATATAATTATTTTATTTATATAATGTAATTATTTTATTTATATAATATAATTATTTTATTTATATAAATAAAAATTATATTCTCTACAGAGTTGCAGTTGCTTCGAAAATTGGCACCTATTGAGTTCGCATGAACTCAATCAAGCGCATTAATTACTAACAATGTATAAGTCACAAATTTTTATTTTTCATAATTAAATAAGTAATTACACCAATTCTCACGCTTTTGCTGAACTACCATCTGATGAGAACTATTGTTTATTTAATTAAATGTATCACGACATTATTATCTTATCCAGATTACGCTAATGTGCGAAAAAATTGCTTTTCTATTCAAATGTTCGCTCAAAAAAGATAAAAAAATATATAATTACACTATTTCTGAACCAGTCTACATAAAAATGATCACATAACTTAACTAGCTTGTGTCCGCGACTTCGTTCGCGTGAAATTTCTAGTTCCCACCCCGTCACATCGCATCGCCCGTTCGACTTTTTTTCTTTTTGCTCGGCTCCTAAGGATCGTAGCGTAATGTTACATAGTCTCTAGCCTTCTTCAAGAATTGGGCTATCAAATTAACAAAGATTTTTTTTAAATCCGACTGATAGTTCCAGAGATTAGCGCGTTCAAACAAACAAGCAAACAAATAAACTAACTCTTCAGCTTTATTATTAGAATCTAAGATTATTAAATTACGTAATTATTTAAATTAGTATTTGAACTCCTTAATACCTAATATAAATAATAACTAACATAAATTATTAGTAGAAGTCGCGATCTTTTAAGCAAAAGGTCGCGAATTCTAGAGATTGCGTTAGAATTGTTCAGACCGTAGTGCAAAACCCACAGACGCGGTAAACAGTGAGTCATTTTATAGTTTGTCTTACGAAGTAGAATAACTTTAAAATAGTTTCATCGTATTATAAGTGCAATGAAAAAGAAACTACTGGTCGTGTTTATGATAGTAACGTGTGTTATAAGTAATTTATTATACAATGGCGTAATTATGAAGCGTCTCTTAGGAATCTTGTAAGCAAAATAGACTCGTAGAAGAAAAATACTTTAGTGAAAAATGTTGAGAACTTACGGTGAATTTCACTTATGAACCCGATCAGCACATCTAAACGCGTTCAAGAGCTGTCAAGTATTTATCAACAATGATGACACTGACAGTTCTTGATCGAGGTTTAGATGTGCTGATCCCGTTCAGATTCATTTGTAAAATTCACCCTAGTGCCTTTGTCTAGTGTTGTTAAATGTAAAACCGCGTTATTGCAAAAAAGTTTTTTTGGTATTGCCCCACTCATATATAATAGAGTACCTAATATTATAAAAAATATGACTACATTAAAATTTAAAAGGGCGCTAAATGATTTTAAAATTTTTATTTGGAATTGTAAACCTTTGCATGGACTACGTGACGGTAAAATATGGAGAACTTTATTATAAAAACATCTATGTACTATATCCATTTTTTGCAAAGAAATAAATGATTTGATTTGAACAATGTTTTAGTCAAGCTCTATAAAAGACAGCCAAGAAATTATTTCTTCATGTAGTTTCGGGGATACCGATAAAGCTGCGCGCGCGCCGTCTGAGCGTTCTGTTGCTAATGTATGATTGGTTAATTTTGGCCGCAGACGCACGTTGACATGACTTGTTTATATGCGACAGACGGGTGTCCTCTAAACTTTGTTTATTTTGGTTTTTTCATCGATGGCTATGTTTCATTTTATTTTATTAATGTTTTAAATGTTCTGGAGTTGGCAGACTTCCTTTGATGTGGTTGCTATGTTATTAAATGTGCGGTCTCTTGCGCAGTTAGATAAATACAGTATCTAATAATCATAAAATCTGTGAATTTATAAAATTATTCATATGAAATACTACAATTATGTCAATTATATACAAGATTATTTTAATACGTAGAAGTATTGCTTGCCTACAGTAAACCAACCGTTTTATCAACACGGTTATTGCCCTTTATTTCAAAAAGAAATAGAGGAGAATATATTATTATAATTATATTAATTTGTAATCACGTTCTCGAAAACAGCTCTAACGGTTTCGATGAAAGTTGCAATATAGGGGTTTTCGGGGGCGAAAAATCGATCTAGCTAGGTCTCATATCTGGGAAAATTCGTTTTCTCCGTATTTTCACCCGAGCAGAGCTCGGTCGCCCAAAGTTTAGAACAAAATGGCTACCATAGAATAATGACATGGCAGCATGGAATTAGTATGTACTATACATGGAATTTGTGTAAGCTTTCCTATACTATTAAATGAGCATTCTCTATTTTCACCAGAGCAGAGCTCGGTAGCCTAGGTAATCATACTATTAAATATTTATATATAAATAGAATACCCTGACAAAACTAGCAGACTACTTATTGTTAAAATATTTATGTAGCCAAATGGTACATACATAACAAAATAATAAAGTACCTACATGGAATATGTAACCGCAATGATTCCATTTTCATAAATAAATTGTTCCAGTTTTTGTATAATTTTATTTAGAATCAAAATAATGAGCGTTAGGTAGTATTTAGACTTTTGAACATAGTAACTTCGATTCTGAAAAAACAAATATTAATTTAATAGGTACCTAGTAGCAGCCCGGAGTCTGGATCTGTGCCCGGTTGATGGCAATAGGCTCACCCCCTATTACATGGAACTTAAACATAACTGGTGAAATGTGGGTGTACTATACTTGAGTACACCTCTGCCTACCCTTTAGGGGTTACAAGCGTGATATTATGTTACAAAATATATTAATTTTACTGAAATTTTACAAACACATAGTTTTGAAAACTGTCGTACTTAAGTAAATTAATTGTTAAGAGCGCGTTTGTTGTTTCTGTGGAATAAAAATAAACCTATTTTTATTTTTAACTATTATATTGAAAACCAATTTAGATTGTCCGTATATTCAATCACTGTCATTCTTTGAAAGGGTTCAGTCACAAAATTACCACTTCGCAAAATGTCCATTTCTCAGAATGACTCTTTCTCAAAATGACCACTTCGCAAACTGTGCCTTTCGTAAAATGTCTATTTCTCAGAATATCACTTTGGCAAAATGACCACTTCGCAAAATGTCCCCCATTTTCAATGTAATACTCAATCTTTCGTGTCAGTATTTGACAGTTGTATGAAATAGCTATAACACGGCAGATTGAAGTAGGGTGTCAATTTATTTAACAATTAATTTTCGAAACAACATCCGATTCCGATTCCGATTCATAACTGGCGAAATGTGGGTGTACCTGCTACAGGGTCACCTCTGCCCAACCCTTCGGGGACACAAGGCGTGATATTATGTTATGTGTGTGTGTTAATTTCCCTAATTGTGTTTCAGTCACAAACACTGACAAATTAATTTAACGGTTACCAAAGCAATTGCACAATTTATGTTCCTGGGAGCCATTTTTGGTCAAAAACAGAAATGAGTTCCCCTTTTATCATGGAGAAACTTATACAGACAGTACATGAATACATAAGTGTTCCTGTATTTTAACATGTATTTTCTTGGGTATTATGATTTATACGGTTTTATTTATATACTGCATTATCATGTAATAAGTACCTATAGGTAATTAGCAATTACATGACACAAGCGGAACACGTTTCAGGAAGCGGACATAAACATAGATCACACTAGACTTGGTAATTGTCTATGACACCTAGAGAATTATTACCCATAGGAATTGTTTTTAGACTTAAAACTTTTCCATGCCGTACACTGTTGTGTTGACAAGATTACCTAGTTTTTAAGCTATTGCATAGCTTTTATCGCGGGCTTTGAGCGCGGCGACCGAATCAAGAAATTCCGTAACGTAACGAAAATAAAACCTAACACCCCCCACTCCGCCTACCATGTAATGACGGTTCCCATGACAACGTGATGTTGTCATGGGAACGTAATATTTGTTTTATATCATCACGTCATCATCCCAAGTGTAGCGTTGACAAATAGGAAGTATGGAGGTTACAAATGCTATGCAATAGCTTTACCGCGGCAGTCCCCGAGTGCCACACGTTTATTTTTTTTATTTTTCTATCCCAATATTCTAGAATCTAGACTTCTATTTATACTTACATAAATCTGACTTTCTGACTCATTTTTCGTCATAACTTTTTGCGCAATTTTAGATTACAGTAGGTAAAGTTTTTGACGTAAGAAAAGGTGTTCGTCAGCAGGGTTGCGTAGTGTGTTATCTATTAGGAAAGAAAAATCCTAGAAATACGCCGCGTATTCTTTTACTACCAGTAAAAATTATATTCGAACATAGATATTTTTCTGTATATCTTACTTAAAATAATTACCTATTAGGGGAATTTATGTAAAATTAATTTGCATGCCCTAAACAGGGAAAATATGAAAAAAGAAATTATGTCAAAAAAAAATATGGTGTATAAAATGATGTCTAAATGATTCTTATTCTTATAGCATAGAAATAAAATTCATATTCATAATTATCTTTATTTGCACTCCATAATATAGGTATAAAAGTGTTAGTACAATTACGGACCCTGTAGGGCACAGCAAAAAGTATAAAATTAATTCTTAAATAAAAATAATATTAAGAAATAAATTAAGTAACAATCAACAATTTTTAAATATGTTCGTAACATACCTAAATTGAGATCAGTTATAGGTTGTGGTAATTTAATAATAATTATTTGATAAGGTCAATTAAACATATATCATATTATAATATAATAATAATGTCATAATATAATCATGTGACAAAGTAGATACTAAATTTGATTGCAAAAAAACTCATGGAAAAAAAGAGGTTACACAATTTTGCTACGCAGAATAGACGCATGACGATCAGTCATTAACATAATATGAATGCCTTGATGATAATAGCAATGCACGGTTTTTTGATACTTATCGAGGAAAACCGTACCGTACCGCAATTTGTTTAATTACCTGCTGCAAGTAATATAATTTTACATTTACTTACCTTTTTAATTCAGGATGACACTGTTAAGGTATCATAATTCTACATTTAATTAATAAAAATATTTCTGCAACATTTCCGAAGAACACGAAAGTTTTCCCACGAATAGTGTTGTACAGTTAAAAAACCGTAACTATCCCATGTTTCCCTCGCCACCCGACTCTCGGTTTCTGTCGGGACGTCGCACGTCAATCGCCTCTCTATTATTATGCTGTATTAAATTTATCTCTAGTAATTCAAGGACCACCTGTGCAGTTCATCGGCACTAGACCGAACCAGTCAGTCTGGTTAGCACAACCGCGTCATTTACACCTGTCAAATGTTATTCTGAACGATATTCAACTTTATTACATGTATAAAAGCGGCAAACTGGATGAACGATCTGAAACAAGTTTTGCCGCCAAAGCGCCGTTTGTGTATATATTTATTTATACTTTTTTAATCTGTATCTCCGTCTGGACGCTCGCGATAAATGCCTGTGCCCGCGAATGGTGCTTCTTTTTTAACCTTCCACGGTGGGCCAAATAATAATCATTTCATGATTGATAATCTAAAATTGATGTTTTGTGGGTTAGTGGTTGAACAAAGTTTGCATTCTACTTAATATTGTATATACTCTTTTAAAATTCATAGCTCACCTCATTACATTTCCCTATTTAGGTACTTAAATCTCAATGCTTAAAATTGAAATGAGACTGAAGTGCATAAACAATATTATTATACAAACATGGATTCTACTGATTTATGACACCTTCATTTTAATTTACACTCAGTTCACGACTTCGACCAAAATTAATTACCGTTTCAAAATCCGCAGCCTCCGCCAATGACGTGTCGTTGTCAAAAAAAACCGTCTCTGATCAAAAACCGGTATCTTGTACCCGTTTGAAAAAAAACAAGAGACGTCTGCAATAAATTTTCGCATGCGTTATTATCTGTACAGTAATCAGCTGTACGATGACGTCATCCTGGAGCCCGCCACTTTCTTTTCTTACACTAATTGGCAAAGGAAACTTGCGTGGATTGCATTCTTCCTATGTGAGTAATTGGAAATAGGACGAACTCGACTAATAGGGTAGGTGGTGTTAGTCGAATATCAGGAATTTATTTATATAAGATGCCAAGTAATTTTCACTACTTAGACATGTATACAATTGTTACTTCAAACGCGAGGAAAATCCATGATTTATTACATACTATGGCAAAAGATGTCTGTCTACTCTAGCAGCAAACCCAATGCATCATGAAACATTGAAAACACCATAAACGCCTACTAAATATTTGAAAAGCCTCCTCTCCCATCCATATACTCCAGATAATTCAAACAGGACACTTTAACTTAAAGTTCTATTTACCTCGTAAGTATAAAACCGAACGATATAACCATGTGATCGGCCGAAGTCGTGCGCTCGACTTGTTACGTTCAAACAGGCTAGCTTCTCGAATGTTCCGACTTTCCTACCGAAGTCGTTTTGCGCGACAATTTTCCAATACGTGTTTTTTTTTAGTTGCGTGACTAGGGATCTAGTTTTACATAAATAAACTTGATCTAGTCTAGTTATATAGTATAATGGTGGGACTACAGGGAGCGGAGCGATAATTAGTAGCTTTGCCTCGTTCTTGATTGTCGGATGAATTATGTAGACGATATTTCTCGTGGTAAAGTTGTTATAGGCGGGAACCCTTTCCGAGAATCCCGCACACGAACAAACGAAAATAACTTCATTTGAATTCGGAATCGGGAACCGGTTTTTAATTGGCTTCTTGTCAAAGCTGTCAAATTTGACAGATCAGAAATTCCCAACACTATTTTTCGGAGTCGATTTTTATTGAAATATCGACTAATAAGTTGTGGATGAAGTACAACAATTTCATCAAAGAGAAACGCATATTTAACGTATTAGTCATATGATTGTAATATTTATAATGTTTACGCATGTCAGATGTATGCCTACTGATATTGAGCTCGCCTATGCAACTCATGCGCTGTGCATTGTTGCACTGACACAATATAATTATGTATTTGAGTTCTTGTCAATGTATGTTGATGCTCATTTGTCGGGCGTGGTATTTGCGTAGGCCTTCGCGTGAAGTAGCATGTCAACAAGTCTTGTTAAAATGAAAACGATACTTCTTAGGGATATTTTATCTTTTGATTGTAAAACACACGCGTGTGTTTCTGTTATAACTTTGTTTAGATAAGACCTTGCTCATCATTGATTCCTTCATCTAAATTCAAATGCTAATCTTATACTATGTTCCAATTTGTTTTCGATCATTCTTGAGACGACTGTCAATTGAGAAACAGGAAAATGTGAAAGGGAAAAAAGATTTCACTTGGCTCTTTACTACGCATAAAAATTACGTATCTTGATATAAAGATTATTCCAAGAATTCTCTAGACGAAAAGTCTACCTATACCGTTACCTAGTCACCTATTTCGCCAAGCTCCGGTGTTGCAAGCATTTAATAGTTCAAGCTAATAAAACATTAAACTAACGTTAAACTACAGCCAATAATTTAGCTAAATTAATTCTGATGAAATTACTCGTAAGTGCAGCATGCATGATATATTTACACGTTTAACTTAAAGTCAATCATAATCAGAAAATGATTACATCCTATCTGCTGGAGAACGTACGCCTATTAAGTGGCTAACGATTGCGAAAAAGGAAAATTCATGTAATTTCCACTAAGAAGCGGTTAGGGTTGCCAGTTTCGAAGTCTTTCAAAAATATTTTGAGCAGCTTTTAGCCATTAAAGTGTTTTTCTTACACTTTTTAGTATAATATAATAGGGATTTAGATCAACTGTTTTCTTACAAAAATCCCTATCTATCTTCATAAATATTCAAAATCATTGAAAGCTGGACCCACCATAAACCTAAAAAAAAAACCATTCAAAAAAACTCGAAGCTTTTATTTCAATTAAACCAATTAACAGGCACTTTTAAACTGTCACGGCATTTTGAATAAGTTACATAAAAAGTCGTCAATTCGTCAGCCCTATCTACCATACGCATGTAGAGATACGCACTGCCTGCATGTGCGCATAACAGGCCGCTGATTCTCGCTGCAGACAGCGAGGCGCGATCGCAAACGCAGGCGCACGATGTACCCGCGATGAATACATTCAACATTGCCAACTAGTGCCAATCGACTCCCATGCATGGACTAGTAGATAGAAGTCAACTTGTATCGAGTTCGGTGACTCTAAAAATGTAACCAAGAATGAATGTGGAATCAATTTAGTTAGGACAGGTTGGTAAATTTGGAAGAAACGAATTTGTCAATTTTAACTGTCATTATTTTGTTAAGGTCACTTATCTATTATTTGAAGTGTAACGGCCATTGACTCGTAATTTAAGAAAGGACGCTGAATAAAAAATTCATTTTCAATTTTTCGTTCACTTGTAACTGTTGCAAACTTATAAACGTGATATAAGTTAGTATGTAAACATTTTAATGAGATGTTAATTACTACTTCTAATCTGACAGATCCTATACAATAGTAAAAAAAAACCTGTCAGATTCGAGGTACTGCAATATCATTACCTAAAAGTAATTAAATACCTTATTACGTATAAAAAAGTTATTGTTATTTAAAAATCACATCATTAGTATCAAAAATACCCCAAATTCAATAAAAAATTAGCAAATTTTCAACAGGGGTCATAAGTTATAACTTGTAGACACCCGCTAAACGGCGCCCCATGTAAATAACCCGGTAAAATTCCCTATTGAAAAAAAGTTGACTTTTTTAACTATTTTCCTGAAATTTACCACATAAATAGACTCTCAGTACGATACCTAACAACATTCTCACGGATCAGGTAGTTTTTTTTTTTTACATGTTGTATATGCACCAAGTTTGAAGTTTTTCCCGCTCACTGGAGTTTCAAAGATTTGTTTTTTTTTTAGGTGAAAAACGAAAAAAATACCAACAAAAAGCAAATGACGTGTCATTTTAATATTAATCCCTCTTACAGACTACACTTTCATGCCGCGCTGTGACAAACGGTACCTATCCTAACGGTATTTTAATAGTTTCCAAAATCACTCACAGACTGCCTCGTTGGTCACTTAGTCGCAAGCGCCACTGCTGAGCATGAGGTCCTGAGTTCGATTCCAGGGTCGGACAAAGTGTTATTGGAGTTTTTTCATCAGGAATTTCTCAGCCCGGAATCAGGATTTGTGCCCGGTTGATGGCAATAGGTTCGCCCCCTATGCATGGGACTTAAACATAACTGGCGAAATGTGGGTGTACCATACAGGGTAAGTTTTATCCAGTGCGCAAACTTAAACACGTGACTTTACTCATCATTATGAACAACTTTTACTATGGGACAAAACCTGAAATCGCGGAAAAAATAATCAGCCGTTCCCTACATTTTGACGAGTTATGCGAACATAAATGTAAGGAACAGCTGATTTTTTATTCGAAACTTATCCTGTATGTGCACCTCTGCGTAACCCTTCGAGGAATATATAGGCGTGGTGTTATGTTATGTTTAAAAATCATAAATACTCAATCAGTGGTACCAAAATACTTGTTACAGAAATAGTATCTCCTATTTAATTGGCATCAGACAATAGATGACGACGGTTTTATACAATGACACTAGCACAGACTTAAAACCAACTGGATGTGGCTAAGGACGTACTATTTTATCACTTTTATAAGTGTTATGTCATCGTAAAACAAAGTTGCGTTTGTTAGCTTGGGATAATCTTGACTACACATGGATTTAATTAGAGATATGGAGTTGTTCGTTGGAAATAGTGGTGTACATTCTAAAGCCAAAAATTCAAAATATTTTAAACCTACATGGGCACTTATGAAACGTCAGAAGCTAGGTGCACGGTTCCTATTGGTCGTTTCCTATGGAGAAGAGCCGGCAAGAAACTCCACGGTTACTCTTTTAAAAATAATTGGCTTTTACAATATTAATAGGTATGGGAGGACAGTGTAGGTCTTTCAACAAGTACCAAGTTCTTAATAAAATAGAAAATGGTCAACAAATCTACAGTCCACTAAGCCTACAGCGTTCTCACATTCACAAAATAGAAAAGAATCTATTCAAAAGATAAATAAAAATAAAAACTTATTTCAATTAAACTCAATTACATGATAGCTATTGTTAATCCAGCTGCTTCTACAAAAGCAATCCGTCAAAATACTTGGCCAGAAATCAATGAAACATTGGTTTTAGTGACAGTTATTATTGACCTGTCCAAAAATTGTTTCAAGCGAGGCATCAGGGACATACATCTTTCATTTCCTCACACGAGTCTTTCTTCTGCAAATTTATTAGTGCTAGTTTCTAAAAAAAAAGTGGCTCTCTGGGAGTGCCAACAGAAGTGAAAACTTGAACAATTAAAAAAAAAACTTCCAAAACCTTTAAAGTAAAAATACTTGCAGAGAACATTGATCCGTAATGTACCTAATATAAATAAAGAGCGCAATCGCGTTTACAAAAATAAGGTATCGGTAACGATGTCGCGAGTTCAATTGTTTTTTCCCATCTCAAAAATGTCCAACGCGCCTAAAGAAGTTTTCGCTTCAAAAATCTTGGTAAGTATTTTACTGAAGCTTTTCCCAATATAAAATCTCACCATTCCGCAGCATTGCACCACACTACCACCATATCTTTACAATCCGGATTACCAGGGACACATAATCACGCCGACACCATATTCTCTAATTCCTCGTTGACCCACATCGCTGCGCACGCGGCTAATTGTCACTCATTGGTTAGTGAGGCATCACGCGACGTCGACCTAGCCTGCTAATTGTCCTACGAGATACACAATCGTTTAGCGAGCTTACATAAAGAAACTACGATGTTCGTCAGTTGTTTGATGTGTACATTTCTATTTTCTTAACGTCCCTCGGGAATCATCGAATTTCCGAATACAAACGAATGCTAATATCCATGTCCATCAATTATTAGATTTATCTTATATAATAATTTGAATTCAGTACTAAGTACCTACATTATTATTGTTTTGTTTTGATTTTCGTGTGAACTATACCGAGCTGTAAAACTATTTTCGTATCTGTCATGCCTGCGACTTTAGCAGCTTTCCTAGCATTTTTAAAACAAATTACATTAAGTTAAAAGAGTATTAACAACTCTATATACTTCCAAGTCGATTGAGAGCGTCCAGTCTGCACCAAGTGCAAATAGCAACTGATAGAAATCCGACGACCGACGAAACACGAGGTTTGCCGAGGGACATTAAGAACATATTTGTACTGTACACGTGATTTGACTGCCTTGTTGTAGTACCGAGCTGGGTTCGATTCCCGGGTCGGGCAAAGTGTTATTGGGTTCTTCTATTTTTTTAGTAACAACCCAGAGTATGGAAGTTGGCGGTGTGATACCTTCGTGCCTCGGAAAGCACGATAAGCCGTTGGTCTTGCGCCTGATCTCTCTCCGGTCGTGTCGGATTGCCGTCCCATCGGACTATGAGAGTGAGGGAAGAGAGAGTGCACCTGTGTCTGCGCACACGCTTGTGCACTATAATATCCCCTGCGCCGAAGGCTGTTCTCCATCTGAGATTGGTCGTCATGGCCGTAATTCAGTCTGGAGGACTATTATTATTCCACGTGTTTTTGCATGCTTTTGATAGAAAGTTTGCAAGTTTATCGTAAGTAGAAAGTTCAGCCTCATCTTTACTTAGCTAGTCAGGTAGCTATTGTCCTCTGTTATCACCCCTGCCATTTCAAACTTCGAATCTTGGACCTTCTGAAAGAGCCTTGTAGTGGCTCTCCTTGATGCAGGGACCCTATACAGCAAAGTCTAAGGTATGGTTTTCATCGCTTTTCGATAAATACCTCCCGAAGTTAAGCAGGTAGGGAACAGCAATTTTTTCATAGAACCTATCGTATCTCAAAACAAGTGACAATCAAACGACACGTCTTGTTTACAATGAGATTAATCAGTCGACCTTGTACAGTGATCGCTAAGCTTCTCCCGATGATAACATTCTAGGACTTCGCTTATGAAGGCGTCACTAAAAGAACGATGATTTACTGAGAAAAGTAAATACTTGTTGGCATATGGACTTATGATCCGTGCAATCCACGAAGACGCGCCCCACTCCGCGATTACTGTACTGTAAGCTGAACTCTAGTACGGCGCGGAGCGGAGTGGGGCGCGTCTTCGTGGATTGCACGGACTGTAATTGCTATGTTATAGATCCTTGAGACTCCGGAGCAAGGATTGTTGACTTCTTCTAAGTGTGTTGACTTCTAGGAGTCAAACATCTTACTGTTTGGATCGTTCGATTGCCTTACCTTCTTCAATAATACATAGAAATTATTACTTCGGGACAATAGTCTTAAAAATCATGAAGTAATGATGGAAATTCTTTTGCATTGGCAGATTCCTGTCTCTGTCTAAGTGTTGTTGTATTTACATTGAACCGTCAGAGAACACCATCACAATCTATTTTTGTTTTCAAAGATTACAGGACCTCCTTTTAAATTATGATTTGCCCATCCCGATACGAAATCCCTGGGGCAGATTATGATTAAGAGACTCCGGAGTCGATATTTTTTGAAAACTCTCCTCTGCTCTTGTCTTCCAGTTCCAATCTCATCCAGCATCAAGTCAGTCCTCTCCTTTCAGTGAATCTAGGAAGTAAGAGCGTCCGAATTGGTCCACTAAGGCCACAGTGAGGCCGGCCCGAAGGTTGCGCCCGCGCAGACACAATGGCGGACGATGTGCGCCATACACGCTATTGTCTCTACTCGTGAATTAATTTAACGGATCGCGGGTCTGATTTTTGTGTGATTATAGTAGGTTTACTACGACAAATGTTATCATTTACCCAACTATGAAGTCGAGGAAATTAATGGTTATGTATTGACTATCAACATAAATTATCAGAACTGTCATACTTTGACAGCTGTCAATTATCTTAAATGACAACTCATTAGTAAGAAATCAAAGGGCTCCATATGACATTAAAATTTTCCTTCATTATTCTCTTAAAGATGAAGTGATCACTCGATTTGATGACTAGATATTAAAGTCATTTTTCGCTATTCATACGAGTATTACGTAAAAGTCCGTAGTTACATTATAAAACTCTTATAAAACGTTGCACAGCTAACAGTGGGCCATAATATTGCCATAAACACCTCGCTAAACAAACTTGCAGTGTGTCTGACGTCACAGTCCCCAGGTACCTAGAGTGCCCATCCTTCCTTATGTCAACAATCGTGCCTTTGTTTACATTAAAACCACCACGTTAGAAGATGAAAAACAATAAATATTACTCGCTACTCGTTCGGGTCGTTTGTGGGCGTCTGTAATCAAAATACTCGTAAAACCAAGCGGTGCCATACCGTCTATAGAACATCCAGTCGAGAGAGACCTCTTAGTACACAATAAACTTAGTACGAAAGAGGTCTTAATAAGATGGTTAGATGAATTTGTTAATTTTGTAAACAATATAAAATGGTAGAGTTTATATGCGATTTGAGGACATATCTAAATGCAGTTGTCTGCAACTAGATTCTACTGTTATTCTATTTGTAAACAGGAATTGGAAAACATTTTTCTGACATATTATAGGGGCTGACTCTTGCCCTACCCTATAGGTATTTCAATACTTCTTTTTTTAACCGACTTCAAAAAAAAGGAGGAGATTCTCAATTCGTCGGGATATTTTTTTTTTATGTATGTTCCCCGATTACTCGAAGACGGCTGGATCGATTTGAAAAATTCTTTTATTGTTTGAAAGGGTATACTTTCAAGTTGGTCCCATTGTCATTTGGTCACGATCTGATGATGGGATCTTGGAGAAATCGAGGGAACTCTTCAAATATTAAAGGCACATCTATAGCGATTTGGGTATTTTTGATGAGCAGTTGACATAAGGCTATTGTAACTTAGATAAATTACAAACCAACCCACTAAAAAGTGAAAAAAAAAACTTTTTTACAAAAAACACAACCGACTTCCAAACTACAAAGTGAAAAATAACTTTAATTTCGGAAGTTGGTGTCAAAAAGGTTGTGTTTTTTGTAAAAAAGTTTTTCGGTTAAAATATCCAGTATTTTTCAGTAATATGAGTTACAATTTCAGCCTTCAGGACTGAATCATGTTACCTTCTTAGCTAAACTTGTCGTCATCATCAATCACAAGCATTTTTAGAGCCTTTTTCGACCTACCTACTACGGAACAAGTCTCCTTTTACACCATCCTTTTTGCTCCAATCTTGACTAAACTAGTCCGCAAAACTTATTCGACTTCGCAGAAATAAACTCGTTACACTATTTTAGTAACTAAAGCAGTTTCTCGCCCACCTTGTTTACGCACACGAAGCCAATCTGCATCAGAGTTTTTCTTGAACACAAAGTTGCGCTTACGCCGTGCATAGCAAGCAGGATTGCAGGCGCATTGGGTGGCTGCCGAGCAGTCTAGCTAGTCGAGTTGTCGCCGTAATTGCCATGCAGAGGGCGTGCCGAGCGGTGCGTGTGCGTCGATTCGCCGCACACTCTCACAAACTTTGCGTAACGTTGTATCTGTGTAGGTATCTCACGCCGGACTCTGTCCAAGTTCTGAGGAATTATTTATGTGCATATTGGATACATAGTTGAAGCTTTTTTTTTTGGGTGGGATATTATCAAATAACTTCTCCCGCTCTGGGTGGAGCGGGAGGGTGTGTCAAACTCTTACTGACTAAAACCCACCCGTGTTCCTTCGGTTGCCATGTTGCCGGGGGCCACGATCTCCCTTTTGGACTTTTTCGCAGCCCCGGCAGCACATAGTTGAAGCTGATGTTTTAATTTTAGTTGCTCGGGGTGCAAAATGACACTTGAAACCTTATGATTTTACCTGACACTAAGGCCAAGCCCAAGCTAAGAGATGTGATATCTCTTAGCGAAAACATACCTTAAATCTCGTGTCTAGCTAAAGTTCAGCTTCCCACTTTTAAAGTACCTATTGTTTGATGCAACAAGTAAGAAGGCTAAAGGCTCCCGCAGACAGGCCGCCCGCTGTCTGCGGGAGCCTTAAGTCTATTAGTACTGAATACCCAAATATTTTACCTACCTAATTGGTCCACTATTAAGATAATGACGTTATGGCTACTTCTAAAAATCTTTCAATGTAGAACATGGCACACCACTTTAGATCAATTAAAGCTATGCAGCACATCTACGTAGGCATGTATCTCACACCAACCGATCTAGTCTCGTTGGGCAGTAGCCGAGCAGTCTGCTATCTATAATTTCTATGCACCCTGCGCGTGAGTGCGTGATCTGTAAAGCGGCGTACACACTAGCCGGTAACTGTTGAGAAACTACTGCGTTTAGTTGTTGCCTGCAGATTAGTTTAGTATAATTGGAAATGACTGGTTGTGAGCTTGTGATGTCAACAAAATTAAGTTAGAATTTGCTTGTCACAGTAAAACTTTGGTAACTACCTACAGTAAAGGTATTTGGTATGATTTGATCTGGACTAAAACTTCATCCTGGTCCAGTAAATGCTGTTGTACTAATCATCGACTCAGCCTCATGCAATGTTTAATAGTTCGGCCAAAAGTTGCCCAATTGTTGATCAACATTTTTCCCAAGTGTCGGGCGACTTTTTTCCCAAGTGTCGGGCGACATTTTTTTACCATGACATGTCGGGTGACATTTTTCCAAGTGTCGAGCGACTTTTTCCCAAGTGTCGGGTGACATTTTTTCCCAAAACATGTCGGGCGACATTTTTCAAAGTATCGAGCGACTTATTCCCAAGTGTCGGGCGACATTGTTTTCCAAATGTCGAGCGACATCTGTCAGCCAATGAACACACTACTTCAGCCGCACACTTACGTAACAAGCGACAGTTTGTGCCCACTGATAAATTATTTATGACCTCGTTAAAATATGTGTGAAACGTACCTAATCCCATGCCAGAAGAAAGTTAAGTTTTCAATGAATTGGATGCTCTTTTAATGAATATGTAGTGCAAGTTAAATTCCTTTTGAATGGCATACGTTCTGCAATTTTATTAATGTCCTTTGGCAATTGAATATGTTTTAGTTAACGAAAATTAAAAATAGAAATTGCTTTCACTGTAGAGTTTTGCATACATTCGGAAAACAGTCTGGTTCATTCACTGAAATATCCTTCTACACTTATAGTTATAACAAAAAAATTATTACTGAGTAGTCTTAACAATCATGAAGTTATGACAGTGATTGTAGAGTTTTGCATAGATTCAGAGAAATTGATAATCCCAAAAGAAATGGATTATCTTATCAGTTTAAAAAAACTAAGGTAGGTACTGTATCGAAATTGACGTGTAAAAGTGTTTGTAACCTACTTACAGAAATAAAATAATTTATCATTTAAACATGAACTCGCCTTTTTAAATTCATCATTGCGCTTACGTCTAATCTAACCAACATTCTAGTTCTAAAATGCAGCAAATACTGGTTATAACTAGTTCGGTAATGTTCTCATGTATTATTCTATGTCTGTTCAGCCTACATTCACTAACCGCTAGTTAGAAGGCTAGTTTTACTATACGATATCTTTTTAGGTTTTATCGAATATAACTATTTATAAAAAGTTATAATTGGTATGAAGGGAAATACCGGCTGCCAATTGGCCTATTAAAAGTACGCATATTTGTAAAATTCATTAATAAAATAATTTTAACCCTACAAATGACAGTGAAATTCACACTGACAAAGTCATTTCGTAAGATTTATTTTGCAGAATTCTTTTCGAAATTATTTTAGTTAACCCTAAAGATAATTAATATTCAATTCAATTAACAAATTACCCTAAAAATAGTAGGAAAATTCACACCGAAAGTGACGCAGAGTATTCTCTCAAAGTTATTTCGAAGGATGTAAAATTATTTCCAAACTGTATTACTTACATGATACTAATGATACTATCTTCCTCTGTGCACTTCTTTTTACTTTGCACACAAACAACACAGTTGCTGCATTGTTTCTTTGAGAAAGCCGAGTGCATTACACAATGCACGTCTGTTCTGAATGATTTTAAGATCTGCATTGTATAGCAGTGAAAGGGTTGGATCTGAAAGTTTAGTTATATATCTGACTTTAGTATTTAATAATTAAATGAACGTTCGGTTTGGTAAGCTGAAAAGGCTACACAAAGTGCACTGCTACAATAAGTGTCGCACATTTGAAAAAGTAAAAAAAAAATGGACCTTGGCGACTCGCTGATAAATCCTTCAATCAGTACAAAACTTCCTAAAAAAATCTACACATTTTCTTAAAAATTAGGCCTAGGTACCTAAAATTACTCACATTTTTTACCAGCAAACTCCCAGTAATTTGACTGTCATTTAATAACTTAAAATCAACCGAACAAGTGCAAGTAACCTAAAGTCCCCGTCACGAGAAGCTATAAATTTTGTAAACACACATTCAGGGGTTTGCAATCTTTGGGTACTTAAAATAAAATAAAAACAGTTATGTACTATTTTTTACAGGATATAATTATATTAACACACACATCTAATTACAAACAAACAATATAACCTAATCCGCGAAAACACCACAAACAATCAGACGCATTCGAAACTCGAAAGACAGCAGAGACAACGTCAGCGTGAACTTACTTCAAAATCGTGGCTCAAATGTTTACGTTCCATGAATCAGATGCGTTCCAGTACCACAAAACCTTAGACGACAGCGCTTTATATCGCTAAAATATAACCCGATCAAATGAAATTGCTCATTAGTTTCGTATAACACGTACGTTACTTTGACTTCATTGAATTTAGGATTATTTGTTGTTGATTAAATTGTCGCTACGTAACTTGGTAGAAGTTCTTTATTTACAAAAATTATAGCTTCTCGTGACGGGTACTTTACCTATACCATAAACTACAATAAAGGTAGATCTATCCAGTCTGTTCCTACCACACAAGTAAACGTTGACAACTACTAACCATCGGACCACCATTGAACGAGCCCACCATGGCATAATAACTTCATAAAATCGTCCATGAATCACCATTGCCTGGGGGCGTCCCTCGTTACTGAATCGTAAAAGCGATGCCGACTGTCGACGTATCGATACGAAAAATACGTTGAAGAAGGCTCAGTTATTGTAAAATGTATATAGAAACCATAAACGGAAGAAAAGTGACCTTTTCACGGTGATTCCCTCATATTTTTCATTTCTAGAAACCGTTGGATTTGACGAAATCTTCAGTGCGTTGCCGTCTCTTGGTTCGGAAAATCCGTAAGCCCCATTTTGATGTGTAAAACTTCTGTTCCAAATTTTCGGTGGGACTGTCGGCTCACTTTATACCGATACCGAAGTCAGAACCGGTCCACTTGGCCCAATCAGGAAACGTTACGTATATATTATGTTAGTTTATTGAGACGGATAACACTTTATTTAAGTGCGTTCGCGGCGGAGGGTTAAGTAGTGACAAGTTTTGGGTATTATTGATAAGAAACAATGGGAAAATTGTTTTAAACTTTTAGTCTTTTGATTCGGAGATGAGATTTTTTGCAGTGCCTCGCAATATAAATAACCTTAATGTCTTGTCATTATGGTGTAAGGTACTCAATGACCTTAGAAAGTGAAATTAGTTTCACTTTTCTTTCGCAAAAATGATTAAACTATTAAGGTCTGTACCTTCGCAGATAAAATTGCAAAAAATTAGGTCAAAACCACCCATTAGCATAGTTTAGGACAATCACCTCACATGAGTCATCCAAAGTAGGCTTGAGATGAAAGAATGCGAAATAAATTATTGTTTCGAGTGTCCATTCACAATAATGTGCCTTTCGCCTTACACGAGATGATTTAGTGTGATTATTTAATTGACACCTGCGGTTTTTCTACAACAGTTACGCTAAAATTGCTCATTTAATCGATGTGGTAGATAATAATAGTAACTAAGTAGGTACCTACAAGTAGAATTCGCAGAAGTTTTAAATAAGAAGACAAAAAAGTGATGAATAATCGCATTTGAATTTTTAATGAGATGACTAGGTTAAATTACTCAAAACTTAAAAAAAAAACTGCATGAATAGTTTCTATTCTATGATGTAGAAGTGTGTTAGGGTAAAATTCGCCGCTGGGATACAAATCAAATTCCCGAATATTTTTTAATGCGGACAACTTTTTGTCCTGCGCCATTTTATTCTGCCCCGACAACGATCTGGGGGCTTACCACCATCTTTTACAAAACGATCAAAAAATTTTTTTTTGTAATGTAATGGCGCTGAATTTCGTACGGTCTTATCCCAGCATACTCTAATCGATTTACGAATCGAGTTGACTAACTCCAAGTAAATTTAAAGTAAAATATTAAACATGAGATATCGTTAAATGTTCACTATAGAAATTACACAAGTTCCTAATATCCGTGTTGATTGGAAAGCTAGGGAAAGGAGCGTGGAATATGTTGTAAGTTGTGAAATTTCCTGCTTCATTTATTAGTAATAGTTGGTCAACAATGGCGCTTAGTGGCACAGAAACAGCTATCCTTAAGTAACATAGATTAATCACACATTAGACGGTAAAGTGTTACTAGATGTCAATGGGTATTTCATCGGCTATACAGCTTTAGATAAATAAAAAATAAACACAAAGTATAATTTATTTAACTAGACATGATTTAGACCCCGGAGCCTTAATTTAAGCTGTAATTGCCAGTCTATTGCCATTTATTTTCTACCAAGCAATTATGTCTCTCGAATAGCTCTAGGCTTGACTTGCTAATTGAAACATAACTATTTCTTATTTTAAACACTAATCGAACAACTTTACGTAACACAATTTAGAAGGCAATATCTACCACTTAAGCGCTCTAAAGTTACAAGGAGGTTGCCGAGCTCCATACAGGGTTATTGGTTTTATGTTGGCAACCCATTAAAGGGACGTAGGAGGGGTCATTTACAACCAAATGACCCCGTTTGACTCCTATGCAAATGTCAAAAAAATCGAGTCATATTTTATATTTATTTATTTTATTTTTCTATTCTGGAAACTTAGTTATTCAGCTAACTTACACAGTGGTACCGATTCCCTTGTTCACAAACTAAACTAAATTTAAGTTCAGTGCATCTTTTTCTTTCTATTTCATTAAGAAAAAGACAAGATAAATTTTAGTTTAGTCCTGTCAAATTAATCAGCGCCTGTCACTCTCCATACAAGTTTAGACGTGATTAAAAACTTGCCGACTAAAATTACGTCAATTTACGTCAAGCGCTGATTAATTTGACAGGACTAAACTAAAATTTATCTTCTGTCCTTTTCTTAATGAAATAGAAAGAAAAAGATGCACTGAACTTAAATTTAGTTTAGTTTGTGAACAAGGGAATCGGCACCATTGTTTTTAAATAATATAAAATTGAAGACCATTAACAAGTTTCCACTGATAAACACTCAACATAAAAACGACAACACAACAACATAACATTTAATTCATTTTAAAATGTCAAATTACTCGAAAATTGTTAACACTGACATAGGGGTCATTTAGTTGCATATGACCTCTCCTACATCCCCTTAACGGATTGCTGACGTATAACCATTAACCCTGTAGAATCTACAGGTTAATTGATTTATTGGTCGATATACATTTTGTATATCAACATGGTGTCTTACACTATATTAAGCATGTTAGCCTCAAATACCTATAGGCACACATCTGCTTCTTGTAACTAATCTACTGCACAACGAAGAATAACAAGCTATTCATATAAAAAAAAACAAATCTTTTTATTGTGGGCATAGGTTACACAGACAGATGTTAAGTAAATTACAGTTCCATTATGTCCTGCCTAATAGGTATACAATAATTATGTCAACATCAACATGCAATGTAAAAAAGATCTCTTTTTTTTCCTTTTTTCTCTTTTCCTCTTTCTTTTTTCATACGAGCAGTCATCAACGAGCTTGATCACTGTGTATTATTTCGAATCAGTTTGTTTCTCAATCAGTGCTAAATTTACCTACTTATTTAGAAAATGCATGTGAAATTTAAAAGGTTGTGCAAACTAGCCAACTTTTACTTTAATGATCTGCAGGCAAATGCCGCAAATATGTAAAAGAACCTAAGTACAGTTTTAGTTTCTTATTTCCCTGCTTACCCACTAATACTGGGCCACCGTGTACTTACAGAGTCCACTTTAAGATAATCGCCCGTTCACTTTGCGCTTTAATCTATCGATGTATTAGTTAAGGCGGAGCAGTGGCGTAGGGTGCCTTGGCGGGGCCCCGTATAAAAATTTGTTTGGGGCCCCCAAACAAATTTTTATACGGGGCCCCGCCAAGGCACCCTACGTTATGAAGGGTAAAGATTTCTCACAAAAGAAAAAAAATGTTTGCATAAAATTAAAAGAAATATTTATTCATCACTAGCTTCTGCCCGCGACTTCGTTCGCATGGAAATCGTAAGACATCACAATATACTACAATAACAGCCACATTTTTATAAAACTTCCCTGTATACTACGTTTGTAGTTTTATTCTCAGCAGCCAAAATATACAGAGAGTCAGGAATGGTGACTCGGGAGCAAGCGACGTAACAGTTGTCCGTGTGAGAAGCAGCTTATCCTGAGGTCGACACCCGCAGCCTTCAGCCTTTAGTGTCGGCCCCTGTGACTTGTTGATCGCAAAGCATACACTCCCAGAGAACTGCACGCGCTTTAACTGGTAATGGTGGGGAATTTGTACTTTATACGCGCTATAAACACTGTCTCACCATCGCCACAACCTGTTAGAATTTCCACCTCGATGACGTTTCTCTGCAAAGACATGACTTTGAGCTGGTTTCCGTTACACAGATATACAACCGGAAGTCCACTTGCCATTTAATGCTGAAATGAACCTTTTTGGCGCAGCCGTGAGGCACACACTATTGTTTTAAAAACACTATTTTTTATTTCCACTGTAATTTGTGTTTTGTGTTTCGCGAACTGTGTCCAAATAAATGTTTTTTCTATCTTTCTTTCTTTTCTTTCTATTTGTAAATTGAGAAATTCTACGGGGTGATATTTGGCATCATCTTCCTCCACATCACTATTAATGGAGGTGTATATCACTTCACTCCCTTCAATTTATGAGAGAATACTGTGGTTGATCGCTGTAGCTTGATCATCTTCGGAGTTAAAACGGAAACACACCTAAGAATTCTCTTGGTACGGTATTTGACTGATATCCCCGTATATCAGACAAATAAGATCTTCTAAAGTGGGATCTACTCTACCAAGAGTCTCTGGTAGAGTGCTTTCACCAACTTTTAGAAGAACATCGGAGAATTCTTGAGCATTTGAATTACCGCCAAGCCGAGCTCGTATGATGATGGTCAAGCGCAGTTTATGAACTCTCGACCATAGAGTCGACCTTTTCAACGAAGTTTTCACTTTTTTTGTCAAAACTGTGACACCACCCATCATATCTTGGTTTCTGCGGATGTCCTGCAGGGTTCTGTTTACAGTTTCCACTGCTTTCCTTTTTGCCATTACGCATTCATCCCATACGACGAAGCGCAATCCCCTAAGCACACATCCCTTGTTACTGTTGCGTGACACCCCACAAACAGGTGTTTCGTTGCTCTCTAAATCGATGGGAATCTTAAACATGACGTGCGCTGTTTTGCCACCAGGAAGCAGTGTGGCAGCGATTCCAGAAGATCCACATACATATTATAAAATCGCTAGGACAAATCTGCTGTCAAAATCTGTAAAAAAACATTTTATTCCTACAGTCTTTTGCTCTAAAATGATCAGAATACAACCTTGAATGTTTTGTGACTGTAAAGTACTTGTAACTTAGTAGTTTCCCATAGCTTACGAAGTTTTCCATTTTTTGTGAATTAATACATTCTATGAACTATTACATACACAATCCAAAAAAAAATCGTTTTACAAAAAGAGTTTAAAAAAACAGATGTAAATCGAACTTACTACCCCGGGCGGCCTACCACCAGCTCATAAAGCAGTATTTTTTTAATGTTACTTCAGTGGGAGAAAGAGATGGAGCTATACATCCTGTAGAGCTTCATCTCTTTCCCACACTGAAGTAAACTAAAGTAATATTAAAATAATACTGCTTTTAAGCTGGTGGTAGGCCCTCAGGACTTCAAATCATTCGTCCAATCGCTTACTTATTCGCTTTGTTGAAAGTTAGCTAAAATAGCCGTTCCTATATAAAAGGTAGCGTGATGATAATCATTTAAAAAGTTAAATCGGTAACTACCTATCTACAATATCCCAACCTTTTGGCGCGTCCTTTTACAATTTGCAGAGAAAAATACGAACATGATGTAATATTGCTCATCCCCCATAGCAAATAGCGTGATAGTTTATGCCCTACGGTTAGTACAGACAAACATTCTAAAAACTTTATTTTCCGCATAAGAATCGATCCCAGACCTCTTAGCAATAACTTTCTTCAAAAAAAATTAACTTCGTTACGATTTTATTATATCTATAGATTATAGGTAGATTATCAAAAAAAATAATAATCGTATAACAAAATGTGAAAAAAAAGAAAAAAAAACCGTAGGTGGGAATCGAACTTACAACCCCACGTTTACAAAGCAACCGCCCAACCGCTGAGCTAATTGCTTTGTTGAAACTTGTCTAAAATAGCCGTTCCTATATATTTTTTGATTGACTGCTTAGTTCCATAAAGGTATAGCGTGATGATAATCATTTAAAAAGTTAAATCGATAACCATCTACAATATCCTAAAATTTTGGCGCGTTTTTTCCCAAAAATACGAACATAATATAATATTGCTCGTCCCCCATAGTAAATAGCGTGATAGTTTATACCCTATAGTTTGACCAGACTTATAGGGAACACCTATGCAAAATTTTAACAGAATCTATCCGGTAGAATTTGCGTCATGCTAGAACATAAAAATACAACATAATGTAATATTGCTCGTCCCCCATAGTAAATAGCGTGATAGTTTATACCCTATAGTTTGACCAGACACACAGGGAATATCTATGCAAAATTTTAACAGAATCTGTCCGGTAGAATTTGCGTGATGCTGGAACATACATACAGACAAACAGACAAACAGACAAAAATTCTAAAAAAAATATTTTCGGCATTAAAATCGATCCTAGACCTCGTAGCAATTACTTTTTTTCAAAAATATTCAATGTACAGTTTTGACTTCGCTACGATTTTATTATATGTATAGATAATTATCTATCTGTCACTTTTTCCAATTTTTTTACAAACAATTCAAAAATATACACTCTCCTTGCCTTTTTTTTGGCAAACTGATTTATTAAATCATTTATAGCTAATGATAAATTTGGGAAGTTTTTATTAATTTTTGCTTACCCACGTCGGGGACCTCCTGTAGCCCGGGGGCCCCGTATAATTGATACGGCAGATACGGCGGTAGCTACGCCCCTGAGGCGGAGTCTTAAACTAAAGTTTTTAAGTTATAGTTTGCCTATGGGTCACGTGATCCTTAGGTGCCCTAAACCACACAACTTTAAAAAACTAACTGAACAGCATTTCATAACACGCTCGAGAGGAATTGATTGTTAATAGTTTCTCAAATTGTAATAGGAAAACCGTCTGCAACCAGAACCAGACAGCATCATTTGCTTATCCTTTTCCCAAATAAGTTGTGGTCGGCTTCCAGTTTAAACAGATGCAGCTGAATACCAGTATTTTACATGGAGCGACTGCCTATCTGACCTTCATAACCCATTTACTGGGTAACGCAAAACCCGTTAGTAAGACTGAAACTAGAATCAGAACCACAATAGGTACCCAATCAAAGTCTTTTTACCGTTAGGTAGGTACTTACCTATTCTTTAAAGTGTTGTAGTTTATAACAATGTTATCAATTAATAGAAATTACAGCTCATCACATACTTACATTTATATTATGTGGTTTAATAAAATACTGGCTATGATACGCGTATTTCCCTTAACCGCGTGACAACACGCGCTGCTCAGGCGCAGAAGCTGCGTAATATTGCGCCATGGCCGCGCACTCCTTTGATCCTCCTCGCCGCTTCTAAATAACGGCCTTTTATTGATAATATTAAAGTACTTATTATAATAACTGTAAAACTTATACATGCATACGAATGCATGTTTAATTATAATACCTTCTTCCTGGTGTGAATAATTTTTGCTGCAACGGTAACCATCTATTTATACGCGTTTTGTGGTAACTTACAACCCAATATTGGTAGGTGTTTGAAGTAAAATCATGACTTAAATACCTACAAGTATGAAACATAACGACCTAGACCTTATATATGAGGGAAATCCTCTTTCCATAAATAATGATTTAAATGCGATGCAATGGTGCCGATTCCCTTGTTCACAAACTAAACTAAATTTAAGTTCAGTGCATCTTTTTCTTTCTATTTCATTAAGAAAAGTACAGAAGATAAATTTTAGTTTAGTCCTGTTAAATTAATCAGCGCTTGACGTAAATTGACGTAATTTTAGTAGGCAAGTTTTTAATCACGTCTAATCTTGTGTGTAGTAGTAACAGGCGCTGATTATCTAGTTTGACAGCACTAAACTACCTAAAATTTATCTTCTGTCCTTTTCTTATTGAAATAGAAAGAAAAAGATGGACTGAACTTAATATAGTTTAGTTTGTGAACAAGGGAATCGGCACCACTGTCAACCACAACTCAAGTTTCTTACTTCATAAAACACTTGCAATAGCTATTCCTTTCATTTTAACAATTCAAAAACGTTCATTGCGCTATTCACGTCGCTGAGCAGACGAATTTTTCAAATAATATGAAGCCATGGATTATGAATTTCCTTCGAAATTATTCAATTGTGATTTTAACGCCCGATTTCTGTTACCCGTAAGTCAAGTGATGCGGTTGGCATTTGATAATTAATTCAACCAATCATAGGAGTTTACGCGTGCTTGATAATTTGTTAACTCTACTGCCTACTCTTTGTCTACTCTACGCGCGACTGCTACTCACCGCCTAAAGTATGTGAGCGGTGAGACGGAGGAGGGCGCCATTGACAAAATTTGCGGACTGAGTTAGCTTGACCTTTGTCTACCTCCACCGTCTCATCGCGCATATGCCTCAAGCGGTGACTAGAAGTCGCGCACGAATTATAGCTAATTATTTGTGTTGATTTTCGTTCCAGAAACCGGTCGTAAGGTTATATGCAATTGGGCTGCAGTTTTCTTTAAATTTATTAACGTTTTATTTTTTCTTGTTTCCAGATGCATCTAAGTTCGATTCAGTTGGCGTGCGCGGCAGTGGTGGCGGTGGCCCTGGGCGCAGCGGCGCCGCCCTCGTCGTCGCACCACGTCGCACGGCGCTCCTTCTTCACCCTCGAGTGCAAAGGAGTCTATGACGCGGCCATCTTTGCCCGCCTCGACAGGATCTGCGACGACTGCTACAACCTCTTTAGAGAACCACAGCTCTTTACCCTATGCAGGTTCGTTGCGTTTTGTCTTCGATTCTTTTTTCAAATGTGACGTTTTACAGTATTTTTGTTGAATTTGTGGCGGGAATTTCGAGTTGTGAAATGTTGGTTTGGAATTTTGAATTAGTTTAGACGAGATTATGATTTTGACTCGTGTTGTAAAGATAAGCCTGATTAGATAAGATAAGGTATGATAGTCACATTACATTTGAAAGATATTTAGCATAATAACGATGACACTACGAATTCACAATTCAAAACCAACATACCTACTCAATTCCAACCTTAAAGAACATGTATTAAAGTGCATTATTCCTTGTTGGGGCACAGGAAAGACTGTTTCACGACAGATTACTTCAAAGGCTGCGTGGAGGTGCTTCAAGAAACTGATAAGTTAGAAGAGTTCAAGGAATATATAAGAATATTACACGGGGCCCTCCCCCCGGCTGGGAATTAGGTACCAACCGAATTTATTTTGACTCTCCTTCTCACAACTTTATATTTCCTATATCTATATATTTCTAATGCGTCAAGCATTCCTTCAGCTTTGGGGTATTAACAGCACGCTATTTACATCGCACTCTCGTATTATATTTTAACACTGCTATGCAAAAGCACACAATAATAATAGTATTAAAAAAACACAAACCATGGATCGTAAGTATAAACTTCAGGTAAAAAGGTCTAATCTTCTTGTTTTCACAGCATTTTTTAATATCTTCTAGCATTTTAGAAGTTGACTTAACAGCATGCTATTTTGCCTTCTTTTCAGCACTATTATAAATTTTATTTAAGTATTTATAAATAAAATAAATAATATTTTCTAACTTTAACTGAGCACTATTATAATAATTTACCTACCTATATCTTTATTTGAGCACTATTGCAATAATTTCTAACTTTTAAAGCACTATAATAAGGCAGATAACACACTAGATGAAATAAGTCCACTTATATTTTTTATTAAACATGATTTAAACAAATTAGACATCACCTTGTGTACACACGGCTTGGCTACATATCAAGCTATAAATTTCCAGTATAAGCTGATCTCGCATTGTATAGAATTTCCGTATAATAAGAGGTCAGCTTATAACGAATAAACGAATATGATCATGATGTAAAATTCAGAAACCTGATTTTCAAGTGACACTTATCTGCCTTACATTTAACTCTAAAGGGATAACATATAATTAAAATAATGTATTATATTGGAATATTTACTTATTTTCCTACTAATAATACAGATTTTTATAAGCTAACAAATTAACTGAGCCTTTTGCAGTCTACTTTTGGACACGCCCATTTGAATATAATTAATTGATTTTATATTTAAAAAAAATGTTATCTTTTAATTTGCCAGCAGTTTACTTTGGATACAGAAAAATATTTTCACTAACGAAAAAAAATATAGTCTCTTCTTTTATAAAACTCTCTGCTACCTGCTATTGCCTACCTCTAAAAAAAACCCAATACAAGAAACTAATTTCCATTTTTTTATTTTCCAGGGAGAAATGCTTCACATCACCCTATTTCAAGGGATGCATGGAGTCTTTGTACCTATACGACGAAAAGGAACAAATTGATCAGATGATCGACTTCGTCGGTAAACGCTAACTACAACAATCGCGACCAAATCGTTCCGACGCCTGCGCATCTTACCGTGTAAAATAAACTACGCAGTTTAACTTCCAACGCAACGGTTACGCAACGACCGCTTTGACATAAGCAGACCATAGACAATGATCCTGGTGAATCTGCTTTCTTCCTCAACATATTCTAGTCCTAAGCGACGTAAATAGTTTTATGTTCGCAACTAAATGTAATGTTATTGTAATTTGTATTAAGTAATACTAAGAACATTTATTATTATCTATTTTATGGTTTATATGTTATTAAATGTTGTAAGCTTCTTATGTAGGGAAGTGTAAAGTACATTGTATCACCTCCTAGTATTTGAAATTCGAAAATTTGAGGCAGCCTTTGGTGTCGATGCTGGTCATCTGTTCTGTCTCGTGAGATCCGACTGAGATTTACGATTTTATTGTCTAGGTGTTGTTCTGAGATGGCGACGGAGGGTCGAGGTGTCAACTGGTTGCTTACACCGCTTCCTATCAACCGATAGCTTCGCCCGATAATCGTCTCGTCCTCCCTCGAATGTCTCAAAACGACAACTGATTTGCGACGCATTCCAATCACAGTATTTAAAAAGAATACTTACGCTTTTTTTCAATCTACAATTCATTTTATCACATTTTTGTATTATCTTTTGAATTATGTTTTCAAGAGCCTAATTATAGTTCTTACAAGATAGTATTTCTTTTTGTATCATAGATAGGTTCTGAACCAATATTACTTTTTTGCTATACGAATTTGAACTTAATTACCAAGAAACATAACTTTGAATTTAGTTTTTATTGAAATTTAGTAATCACAATCTGTTGATAGTTAGTTTATAAATATTTAAATCACGCATGTGGCTTATACATCACTTAGATTTATCACTACAAAACTCAGGGAGTTTATTGTTTTAATTTCATTCGCGTTTATTTATTTATTATTCATGTTCATAAAAAAGGGCTAGTTTCACTAATTGATTAAAACAAAACTTTCCAATTTTAAAATAATAGATTAGAATTTTTTTTAAATAAGTTCATATTTCAGGTTACCTAGGTTAGTAAAACTGGCCCTTAAATAAGTAAAGCTGGGTTCTCATTTGTACAACTGAATGTAAAGTTCGCACGTTTGTGTCGTTTTTAGATGTAAGTCCGTTTGTACAAATGATACCCGAACCGTATACAGGATTACCGAAATTGTGCTCACTTCGCATTAAAGATTTCGATTGCCAAGCGAGTTTTAATGATTATTTTTATTAGTTAATTTCACTAGTTAGTAAGTATTTAAAAAAAGATTTATTTTTATATACTTCCGACCTATTTATTACCTATTGTTACTTTTTATTTATATTTTTTTAATCATAAGTACCTATGAATAGAACCTTTTTCGTGCAGCGATAGTGTACCAGTGTGAAAAAAATATTTAACTGTACTCATATTATATTCCTGATTTTTTTTATTATCTTTAAGTTGCGGTTTATACTTATTTAAAAGTTTTCTTTTTGTAAAATCCGCTGTAACTCTTGTCTGTGTTCGAATCTCATCTTTGTTTAGTTTACTAGCGTTTCTTATATTTCATTCACAAACTTGTAATGAATATCGACACAGTGACGTCTTAGTTTCGACAAAAGGTTTTCCTGTGACGTCGATAAAATGGTGCCAATTATTGTCAGCAAGACACTAGGTTAAAAAATTAGCTAATGGTATATAAACAATTTATAGGACGCGTTTGTAAAAATGAATTAGTAAATTATTATAAATAATTGTATAAATTTTATAAAAACAGCTAAGAAACGCTACGGGTTCCATGAAATATATTTGATTTGAAAATCACACCTGCATTTTCTTTATCCTTTGTGTTTTTACCTAATATTCCGCATATTGATAAATGATTTTATTGCTGCAAGTAAAAACTAGATGAGGTTGGCGTTTCCTATCTGACTACTCTGAGAAGGCCGAAACAAACTCAGAGGTCACAGTCTCTTTTAAAGTCCAAAAATTGGTCGTTTGGACATGGGACTTCAGAACATATAATTTCAAAGGGCGTTCCAACGAAGATATCACATGAAATCATAGTAACAATCCTGCTGCTCAATTTTAAACTTAACGACACACAAAATACGACACAATTTTGCATACATCAGGGAGTTAGTACTAATAACACAACAATATTATGTATTTCCTAATTTATTCATATATTTTAACGTAACAAATCTTTGACATTAGATATGACAACGTAGTTCGGGGGATCACAGTACATAAGTATACAAATTACATTATTATTCAATTCCTTACATTATTTCATTAATTACAGTTAACTATTTTACATTAAATTTTCTATACGTTTTACATCTTTAGCACGCGAGATTTTATTTTATTTTATTGGGGCTATATTACACCAATGAATAGAAAAGGAATTCTTTTAACTTGGGGTATTTTAGGTAAATTGTAATATTCTTATTTAGCCCCATTAAATTTTACAAAAAAAAAAACATGACAGAAGACTAATTCAAAATAATGTATGAATCAAACGTGGCTAGTATCCACTAGTCATCATGGTCCGGTGACTGTACCTACGCCAACTATTACGTTGTACAATCACCACTTAAACTAGGAAAATGACCTTTACTGCGGCGTAATAAAGATGCTGTCAAAATGCTACCATGGTCGTGCGGTTGACCGTACATAGCCAACAACGAGCTTTACACAAAATTTATGGAATTAATATTTACACAAAATTACATTTTCTACACAAATAGAAATGTCGAAAATAAAGCAATGTATTTATTAATTCGAAAGTAATATGAATATTTGCGAAATTCAATAATCAAATCAACAGGCGGCCAAAAGGAATAACAACTAAAACTAAATTTAGAATTTTATAAATAAATACATTCCAGTCTCATAACAATCACTTATTCAAAATACAGTTCCATCTTTAGAGGTTATCCAAATGGCAATGCTGGTAAAAAAAAAAGGTTTATATAGGAAGCTTTCAGGAAAAAATGGCGTTTCTGAGCCTCTGAGCGACTTTTAGATGGCATGACAATACAGGGTGGCAGGGACATCGACGCGAAAACTGAAACCATGGATTCAGTACATGGTTCTGAACCCCCTGCGTTGAAATTTTTCGTCGGTTATTTAAAAAAAAAAATCTGGTGTTCCATACATTTTGACCGCGTAGGTATTGCACTTTTCTATGAAACAGCTGATTTTGAAAAAAATAACCGACGAAAAATTTCAACGCAGGGGTTCAGGATCATGTACTGAATCCATGGTTTCAGTTTTCGCGTCGATGTCCCTGCCACCTTGTATACTGCAATTCAATCTAATGTGGCAGTCCCAAATTCTCTCAATCACATACAACATGTAAAAAAAACCGTGTCCGATCCAATCCGTGTTAGGCATCTGAGAGTCTGTTTATGTGGAAATATCAGGAATATCGAAAGAAATATCGACATTTTTTTTCAATGAGGAATTTTACCGGGTTATTACATGGGGTGCGGGCGGCCGTCGTTTAGCGGGTGTCTACAAGTCATAACTTATGACCCCTGTTGAAAATTTTTAATGATTTTGGCGTAACAATAACTTTTTTATTTTCAATAATAATTAGTTTTTTTATTACTTTTAGGTAAATGTTATTGCAGTACCTATGAGCCCATTTTCGGATCGGACACGGTTTTTTTTACATATTGTATATACGCGGACAAGGATTCATTTGACCTATTGTCTACAATCATTCTTCCATAGTGTATCAATGTATACCTAAAATTAAGTATAATCATTTATCTAAGCAACGCATGCTTTACTTGTGGTAACCAAGTGTAAAAACACGCTGTGAATGTGTGCGTGAAGACGAGTAGCGTCTGCGCATAACACACACTTCTGACTTCGCCATTGTCTCCGTACCGAGAGTTCGTGCGCTTACACACACATTCACAGCGTGTTCGTACACTTTGTAACCACAAGTAAAGCGTGCGCCGCTTCGTGAGATAAAAATACTGTACACAATTAAATTAAATTAAATAAAACTTTATTTCAGACTAAGGTCCATAATTTTGTTAGTATATTGATTTTAGTAACAATGGTGCTTAAATAAATAGGTAAGTATTGTTATTTTTTACAATATTGCAGATCTATGACTGTCCCCACCCAGTGACCCTGAAAGGGACAGTCCGGTCTGGCAGCGATCATTTTGTTAGTATATTGATTTTAGTAACAATGGTGCTTAAATAAATAGGTAAGTATTGTTATTTTTTACAATATTGCAGATCTATGACTGTCCCCACCCAGTGACCCTGAAAGGGACAGTCCGGTCTGGCAGCGATCATTTTTAGAATACGTATTAAGCTTTGCAGCTATATATTGATACAATATTATGGCACAAAGCTTGTCGACAGTAGATAAAATGAATACTTGTCCGCGTATATATGTGATTGAGGTTAGTTTTAGGCTAAGTTTAGAGCGGCCAAGAACTTTGCGCAATTTCAACTCAGTATTTCGTTGCATGGAAAAAAATTGTACCTCAGTTCCATCATTTAGATAAAATCTTAAAACCTTTAAACAGAAGACAGGACATTTAAATTTTCAGACAAGTATATTTGTCTTGCAAGCACTACAACCTGTCTTCTGAGGATCTCAAGCTGTCTCTACACTATCCCAATTTAGTTATGTGCACGCATTAAGACTAGCAGTCAGTGTAGACTACGCCTATTTGGGCAGCTATTTTTTTTTAACGTAATTCCATAGCATTCCATACTACTTATCCGATTTAAAAATAAAGATGAAATATTTTAAAAATCTTAACATTATCTTTTCCTATAAACCGTTTGTACAATAATACGTAAATGCCAAAAATGTACAACAGCGCTACAAGGTCCTCGGGCGCGTGGCCAAAATCGGAACTAAATTCGCCATCTTGTTTCGTAAGTACAATCTCTGTGACAATTTTACAAATGTTTACTATCAATGTCATTCAGGCACAGATTATCAGATAAATCACTCCATTCAAATTTTTAATACCTACTGCTATAATAGCCTACACCTTCGAGTCGCTAGACGCTGCGAACGAAAATGTACCTAACCTTACAAGCGTAAAGTGAGTTTCGCTTTGTAGCTGCGCGACGCCCGCGTCGTTATTGTGAGTTGCCAGGGCTGCCTCTTTCGATAAAGATGTCAGTAGGTATACTTTATGAAATAAAATAAAATGCTTTTTAATGTTTTAGCATGTGCACGTCATGCACGCTTTTCTAACACTTGCACACCATTAAATAAACAATAATCATATGAAAATAACATTAACAAGATAATAACGATAATAAATATTATTGAAAGTTAATTTGCACAAAGTAGATTTCTACTGAACGTAATTTTCAAATGACAGTTGACAAATGGAGGTCATTGGCCTTTCTACTCTTATTCGCATAGTAGAAGCAGAGAGTATGTGGTAGAAGTAATTACGTACCTACCAATAAAATACAAAACACGAAACATGCAAGTTTTAGTACATTACTGCCGCGGTCTATAATGACTACTTTACTGGTCGCGCTGATGATGGCCGACAGCGCAGCGTAGCGCAGCTCCAGGCCGACACAGCGCGGTCTGCGTGCAGCACTTGATGGACGAGCTGAGATAAAGGCCGAGGCCGTAGGTCGAGGCGTTTACAGCGAGGACAGCAAGGGCTGCAATGATGGCCAAGCTGGAAGGCCTAGAGCGTAGCTAGGCTAGCTCGAGGCAATCATAGCGTGACCAGCGAAGCAGTCATAGTGGGCCAAGGCTTGTATAGTGCTTTACTCAAAAATGCAAGTACCTAATCTAAATAAAACCAGCAAGTAATTTCAATAAAATATATATTAATTAACTAGAAATTGGTGGTGTTAAACACATTGAATCGGAAGAATTTTCGCTTTGAGAGCTCATTTTTAGCAAAAAAGTCAAAATCAAAATTTTCGCTGAACCGCGCTTTTGTTACTTCTTTTTTTTTAACAATGGTAGTTGGAACTATACAGCCAAATATGGAATAAAATCTTTTTGTACCTATCTCTATAAATACAAACAGCTGTGTTTTAAATAAAATCTTTTTACATTTGATTTTTTAAAACGTTGAAACGTCAAAATAGCGGCCGGCAATGTTTTGCCGGCCTGTTAGAGCGACCAGCAAAACTTTGCCGGCCGCTCCTTGAAACAGAACGGCAAGGTCGACTTTGCTCAAACAAGATTGTTAAAATAATGACCACATTACATGCATTTTTGAGTAAAAACAATTTACCTATTTAAAAAACGATAGTAAAACAAATTAGATACTCGCATTTCTGTATCAGCAGGTAAACTGAAAAAAGATAAATTTTTATCTCTTCTCTTGCTAGATCTACATCTATCAACTGCACATAATACACGAGAACCAGCCATATCATAAGAATTTGAAACTAAGTACGTCAGGTCGATCGAAATATATGCATACGTACGCGCCTCGCAGCTGTCAGCAACCCACTGAGAAATGGGTCGCGTGCGACCCGGCCGGTAAGTAGTTAGCGCGCGTGGGTACATGGAGTGATTTATCTAGTAATCTGTGATTCAGGTGTCAAAAGATCCTTGTAGCACTCTAGCGTTGCTTTATATATTTAGATTGAATACAATTCTTACTACGATATTTATGCCTAAGGCCGCGTCCTATTTAAGAGCGATTATCGCGCGAATTCGCGATCAGTCGCGTGCAAGTCACTTTTTGTTCGGAAAACCGGAGAGCGCCCTCTGTCGGCGCGAACACGCGTTCAGGGGCCTCTGTGACGTGTTGTAGCCATTATCGTTCCGCTGCGAAAATGGGACAGAGCTATTTATGCTGTATAGCTCCATCTCTCTCTCACACTGAAACAATGTTGGCAAACAGTTTGTACGATCGTGTATTCGCGCGACAATCACTTTTAAATAGGACGCGGGTTCATTACTATTGAATTAGCTTGGCTAATTAATTATCAAAAGTTTGCTGCTAATTACTTAAAGCCATGGACAGAATTGCGGGTGACAATCTACTAAAAAAGTATATAATTTTTTGGAAGACTTTATTTAGGCATATTACATACAGGGTGGCAAGGACATCGACGCAAAACTGTTACCATAGATTCAATACATGATTCTGAAACCCACGTGCAATACCTATGCGGTTAAAATGTATGGAACAGCTGTTTTCCAACGAAAAATTTCATCGCAGGCGGTTTCAGAATCATGTACTGAATTCATGGTAACAGTTTTCGCGTCGATATCCCTGCCACCCTGTATAGATAACCATACTGTATAAATGAACGGCATGTATTTAATCGGTCCCTAAATATTTCCCATTTTGATTTGCTAGCAATCCTAATATTGGCAGTTGGCACTGATAGTCTTTTTGTGAATGTGCCTTAGCCTAGCAGTGCCTGGATTCGAACCCACGACCTAGAACTTCTTTAGGCGCATTGGGCATTTTTGAGATAGGAAAAACAATTGAACTCGCGACACCGTTTCCGACACCTCATTTTTGTAAACGCGATTGTGCTCTTTATTTATATATATATATTTGGCGTCGCTGGTGGAGGACAGCAAGGGACAGGCTGGATCGGACTAAAGGGGAGTTCTATAATATACAGTTGGTTTTATACTAACAGATAGAACGGGATATTACTGTGACAACATTTATACAATTTAACTAACAAAACTTTTACGTAATACGGAATGGTTTGTGCAAAAATATGTCTATAAGTACTATTCTAGATGTTATTAAAAGGTCACAGATAAATATGTACACTTTTTTGTTGGCATTGACAATTACATTTATCGGGTAGGTCAAAATTGAACCCTAATACTTTGTGCATAAGATTGCTTTTGAGTGTACTAAAAGACAAAATTCTGCGGACACAAGGACCAAAACTAAACACTCTTTTTAGGCTTTGCCGCAGTTGGGTAATAGTAATCTAATTAGAGGAAAATCAAAATGAAATGCATATTTCATTGTTCTCCTAATGAAGGCTAAGAACCAAATAATTATATGGAAATTATAAAAATATATCATCTATATTTCTAATAATAATCAGTTTACGCTAAAATATTTATAATTTCATAATAACGATCTAATATTACAGTAAGGAATAGCCACCGAAATGACGATATTTAAATTACAGGGTGAAACATCTAGTTATCGACCTTTTGTTAAGCTATAATAATGTAATATTCAATTAAATAAGGCACTGGTATCTTATTATTTTTACAGAGAAAAACAAAAGAAACAAATTCAGCCCTAGATAATTCCAAACACTTGTTGAAAAATAATATAATCCATTTCAAAATTAATAAAAAACATTTTATTTATTTACAATTTTGGACTAGGTCGACAACCATCCGATTCACCTACAGTCAGACTAGTATATATATTAATACTACCATTAGAAGTCATCCAGGCAGAAATCGAAGTGGTCTTCCATCACTTTGTACTGGTCGCATGAAAACCGCATGCATTTTGGGCATGTGAAGACCTGGAAAATAACAAAAATAATTATAAAAAAATATTCGGGTATTTTTTTTTTTCGGACACAACCATGCGCTTTCATTTTGAAAATGCATACATGCATTACAAAACTTTGTTCAACAAATTGCACTAGATTAATGCCCGATTTCACCGACGACTGACACTTAAATTAATCTCTAAATAAAAGTGCATTGTTGGATTTTCAACTCTCATCGCTAGCGTCGAAAATCCAACAGTGAACTTTTATTTAGGGATTAATTTAAGTGTCATTTCCTGAAGGTGAAAACGGGCATAAGGATCAGAAACAAGGAACACATTGCTCAAGTGGCCGCGAATGCATTTTACTTGATTATAAACCTTAACTTTCAAACATAAAGTTTATTATCGTTTGCAATATATCTACTATTTCGAAGGAAAAGTAAACGTATTTTTAAAATAAGAACAAAAATATTTATGGAAAAATAAAACATAATTCCTAAGCAATAAGGTTGAAAATACTATTTTGCAAAATAAGACCACAACATTGTTTGTGGTCTTATTTTTCTGGCCGCTTTTGATACGCTCATCGGAAATCTAGTACTATTGTTAATAGAAGATTACAAATCCAAGATTATTAAAGTTATCTGATTTTATGCTAATGGGCAATGTTGGTGGCAGGCGTGGTCATAAAAAGTGAGAACGATAAATATTCAGTCCTGTCCTGCTTGGAAGCATGCTGGTCTAGCTCCATAGGACAATTTAGAGTCTAGACAAAATCAAACTGGTTGCTAATTTAATTGTGTTATTAAATATTATAAAAAAAAATATTATATTCTGTGATTACTTGAACTCACACACTGACTAATTAGTATCACTTGTAATTTTTTTAGGAATATCGTATAGGGACCTACTTTTACAATGCTTTTAAATAATGTGAACACCATGTATCCATTACATAATTATTTTTTCTGTCATTGCTTCATTTTTAATTATTTTTACCTATTGTGGTATGGTAATCTTATTCCAAGTGCATCGTCTTCACATATAATTATATAATTAATGTATACAAAATATATTAAAACATTTTAAAAGAGTAACGGTGGAGTTTCTTGCCCATTCTTCTCCATACGAAAACTACCTTTTGGAAGGGGCGACTAGAAACAATTCTATTTTTTGTTTTTGACGTTCAAAAGTGCCTTTTTGTGCCTCATTGAAATAAATTATTTGACTTTGACTTTGAGTCCTATTCGCATCTTTCATGACCGCGACTGCTGCGTGTTTTGGTGTTTAGTTCAATATTTAGTTTTACTATAGTTAGTCGGGAATTTCAAGATGAATCAGTCGCGATCAAAACACTTAAATTAGGTAAACTTATCACCACAAACATCAAGGGGTTAAGTAACAACTAAAAAAATTTAGATCATGCATAATTAAAAGAAAAGTTAGAACGAGGATATTATTATTAATACCTAAAATAATACACACGACACACAACAGAACACAGTCTCACCTAAGTGTAGAAACCTTAAAAATTATTCGTAGATGGGATACAAAAAATAACTAAACAATAGTTGTTAATATGTATTATTATTTTATAATTTTTATTACAAAAACTGTGTGATTGATAATAAAAATAAATGCACTAGGTTAGTAATAATATAATAATAATAAATATAGAAGGTCCTCTATGGAGCCCTGACCGCGGTAGCTTAGACCCTGTTCCCGATACCGGTGGGCTACTATTTTTTATATTTTTATATATTTTTTTTATAAAAAATATTTAAAATATAATTTATAAGTACCTATTTAAATGAAATAACGGGGAATAATATAAAAACAATTAGACGGATAACCGACAGTTTGGCTGCGAAATAACGCTAACACCAACATTTCAAGATAAGTAAAAAAGTTTAATATAATACTAGCTGACCCAGACGTTGTAATCTTGTCTATATTTCAGTAATTCATATAAAATTCCTATAGAAAATGCACCAATCTTCATGGCAACATATCCAATTTTTCTTTACATAAGCCTGATTCGGGCTTTTACGAACATTTAAAAAACCAAAAAAATTGCCAAATCGTCCAGAGTTCAAAAGTCATGCGCTTATTATAAACATAAATTAATATTCTTAATTTCCTATTAAAGAATTTAAAATGTTTAGAATAAATGGTATATTAAACATAAAGTAACTAAAAATCCCATTTACACGATGCAAATTTCTTGCCTGTAACAAACAATCAAATTGATTTATAGTCTAAACCAAGGCTGCTCAACTTTTTTATCAGTCGGGCCAAACGGACAATTCAGATATTTCTGGCGGGCCACTGATGGTTACTATTTTAGTTACTTATTAATAAGACTTATTTATATATACACCGTACACGGACTCTCAACTTGACGGGTGTTTTCAGGCTTGCGCGGGCCATTTAAAAAAGATCACAGCCTTGGTCTAAACTCTAAAAGTAGACAATGTAAGTCAGTAAAGTTGCACCATCTAAACTTCAGACGGTGCAACTTTTATTATTGCTTCAACTAATAGTAAGCCACGGGCAATTAAATCGCACTGTGTAAATCAGCTTTATTCTCGACCTACGCACGATATCCACTAGGAAGTTTTATTGGGGTCCAGAAAAGACCTGGCGAAGCGCAGCGCGATTTTCAGCGGCAAACAAATATGAACCTTACATAATCAGCCTACAATGTTCCCACTGCTGGGACACAGACCTCCTCTCTTAGAGTGGGAATGGACTGTAATCTACCACGCGGGCCCAGTGCGGGTTGGTAGATGTCACATGTCTTCAATTTTTTGGTTCTAGGACATGCCGGTTTCCTCACGATGTTTTCCTTCACCGTTTTGAGAGCAATGGTAATTAAATAATTAACACAAAGTAAAGTGCTTGTCAGGGTTCGAACCTATATGGATCGCCCGGAGGACACAGTGGAGCATACGGTGGAGGTCTGCCCGGCTTGGGCAGGGCATCGCCGTGTCCTCGTGAAAGCGATCGGCGGTGGTGAACTCTCGCATCCGGCCCTGATTCGGGCCATGCTACGGAGCGAGAGGAAATGGGAGGGCGTCACCTCCTTCTGCGAAGCAATAATGCTCGCGAAGGAGGAGACGGAGCGCGTGAGGGAGAGGCAAATTTCGCGCCCTCGCGCCCCTAACCGCCGCAGGAGAAGACGCCCTGGGCGTCGGGAATCACAGGCAGATTTCCGGCCACCGTAGGCGCGGGCTTGCGGACGGTGAGCAATGGGCAGCTCGCCGTCCGATAAGGATCAAGCCCGGGTCAACGGCGCGTTGTGTTCCACGCGCGCCTCAAAGAGATGTCAGCAGAATTGACGGGGTCCGCTAGGGCCAATGCCTGCCGGGGGTTCGAAGAAAACCGATAGGGATATCGTGGCCCCCCGGCAACATGACAACTGAAGGAACACGGGTGGGTTTTAGTCAGAAAGAGTCTGACACGCCCTCCCGCTCCGCCCAGAGCGGGAGAAGTTATTTGATAATTTCCCACCAAAAAAAAAAAAAGGGTTCGGACCTACAACTCGTAATTCGGAGTGGGAGCGGAGTGGGTCGCGTATTCGTGAATTGCACTATCTATATATGTCAACCGTACGTTAGTTAAAATCGATTTAATTTTAAGAGACGCAATGTCGATACTTGTTTGGCAGGGAAATCCGCGCTGTACTACACTTAGCCAACTTGGGCCGTGTGATCATTTACACCATTCGACTTGCAGTGACTGTTTACACTGTGCAAGCCCGGTTCGGACGTTAACTTGCACAATAAAACTTGCCAGTGTACCTATATCGTGCAATCGTATCTCAACGATTTCTTCACATAAATGCAACACATAAATATAATTTAATACTTTTTCAGATAATTATTCTGTACAAAAAAACTAGATATTAAATAGAGTTCTGTGCACGAATCGCTTGACAAAATTACAGTTAACTGTATAGCTGAGGACGCGTGAATATTTTTGATTTTCTAAATTTTTTATGAATCTATCTTTATTTAGTTGTAAAAATTCAAGAGATCGACTTGACCACTCACCCTTATCTATACAAATAAAATTAAATTGTCTGTTTGTAATGTCTAAATAACAGCTTTTTACTAAATGCATATGAAAGTATATACGGTACTTATAACAAAATTATTTTTTTTACTTTTTTGTCTGTCTGTCTGCTTGTTCCGGCTCACCTCCAAAACGGCTGGACAGATGTTATAAGAAGTAACTTAAGCTACTTTTATGATAGAAAAAATCATGGTTCAGCAACTAGTAGTTTATAAAATTGGTGAGGACTTTTGAAAGACTTAAGTTTAAGTGCTTTACGAATGAATTCACAACCCCTTATTTGCTCAATCTGCCTAGCCTTTTCCCAACTATGGGGATAATTTGAGGTCGGATACCACTCTAACCGGATGCAGCTGAATACCAGTTTTTATTTGGAGCGACTGCCTATCTGACCTCCACAACCCAGTAACTGGGTACCCTCTTGGTAAGACTGGCTGTCAGACTTTCGGGCTTCTGACAAAGATCCACAAATAATAACATCGGGACCAACGGCTTAACGTGCTTTCCGAGGCACGAAGGAGTCTCGGTTTGTAGAAATGGTCACCCGTCCACGGACTAACACCGGCAAGCGTAGCTTAACCTGATGGATCGAACCGTGTGGCTGTTATTACTTAGCCACGAGCTCCTCTGGATTCACAACCCCTTATTTACTCATAAACGCGAATAACTTGGAATAAAAATAAAAAAAAATCAAATAACACATCTTTTTGCCCAAGTTTCCAAATAAATGCGTAAAATGCGTATCAACTGAGTCAATTCGCGCACAAAACTCCATTTCACTTTCCTATCTATCTTGATAAATAAATACAATTTCAAACTATCATTAAAACTATTCTACGACGTGTAACATTAAATGCGCAAAACCTGAAAATAGTTTGATAAGAATAACGAGCAGAATCCATTGAACCACTTTTTAATATACGTCACATTTTTCAAAAAATCTTCATTAAAAACGTTGCCGTGTCTATTTATTAATAGGTCAAGCCATCACATGCGCAAACCCGCCAAAATAGGTAAACAAACACAAATTATTGTCGACAAATTTAAATTTTCTCATACGCGGGATAATAATAGCTTTTATTTCAATGCAAATACAAATCTTACGAACTAAAATAGCACCTTTACAATTTTTTTAATGATTTTTTGAAGTGAAAACTTCTTTAGCATCGTTGTCATTTGAAAGTCGATGAAACGAAAAAGCGACAGTAAAAAGAGACAGGCACATAAATTTATAAGATTTAACGTGGGAGAAAATTATATAGGAAGCATTATATAATACAGTGTTTCTTATGTTCGTGGTTCTCTTTGTGCTCTGCTTCGTACCCCCTCCACTCGTGTTTACTAAGGCATAGTGGGAGTTTGCTTGGGCCTCAGCGTTGTACGTGTGTCAATACGTGTTTGTGCGCGTACAATTTTTAAGCTATTGCATAGCTTTTATCGCGGGCTTTGAGCGCGGCGACCAAATCAAGAAATTCCGTAACGAACATAAAACCTAACACCCCACTCCGCCTACCATGTAAACGTGATGTTGTCATGGGAACGTAATTTTTGTTTTATGTCATCACGTCATCATCCCAAGTGTAGCGTTGACAAATAGGAAGTATGAAGGTTACAAATGCTATGCAATAGCTTTACCGCGGCAGGCCCCGAGTGCCACATGTTTTTTTTATTTTTGAAGGTTTCACTTCTACCACGTGTGAATTGAACACATGTTTTTTTTTATCTCTGAAATAGGTCAAATGAATTAAAAATCAGTTGGGGTGTCTGAGGTTTTGCGCATTTAACGTTACACGTTGTATAATCAACCTAGACAGTGATCAACATGTTGTTGTAACAGTATGAGCGTTTTGTACGGCTGGTCGCACACGGGACAGTCGAACCGCAGCGGTGGCGGGGTGGTCTCCTTTGGTGCGGTCGCGCCTTCCTCCGACTTGTCTGATAGTTTTTTCTTTTTGTGAACCTTTTTGCACGATGAATCGTTTAGAATGGGGAAGTTTCATCGAAAATATTTGGTGAAAATTTAATATGTAATAAAAAAGAAATCGTAGTCATAATAATTGTTGCGCAGAATGACGTTTTTCTTAATGCCGACAAACATATACAGTATTTGTATTTTCTTAATGTCACTCGGGAATCATCGCATTTCCGAATACAAACGAATGCTAATTTCCATGTCCATCAATTATTAGATTTATCTTGTATAATAATTTGAATTCAGAACTAAGTACTTTATTTATTTATTTAACCATTTATGTACACACATATATACACAGAAAAGACAAAAGGAACAGAAAAATACGAACAAAGGTGGTTGTTATTGTTGTTTTGTTTTGATTTTCGTGTGAACTATATAGAGCTGTAAAACTATTTTCCTATCTGTCGTGCCTGCGACTTTAGCAGTTTTCCTACAATTTTTAAAATAAATTACATTAAGTTGAAAGAGTGTTAACAACTCTATATACTTCCAAGTCGATTGAGAGCGTCCGGTCTGCACCAAGTGCAAAGGGCAACTAATAGAAATCCGACGACTGACGAAACACGAGGTTTGCCGAGGGACATTAAGAACATAGTTTGTCTATAAGTGGTACAACGTCGCAGTGCGGATACTTCGGGCATTTAAGAAACTGTTCGAAAGTCGTCGCAGACTTTTTCGATGCAACGTCGCAAAGCATTTATGTGTGTCGCACGCCGTTATATAGTTTAAAACTGCGGTTTATCGGGCAATGTCACGAAATATTCATTATAAACCTATTAGCAAAGGTCCCACTTGTCTATTGAAGTTTTCACAGTTCACTGAAGCATCGACCCAGTCTTTTGAATACGACTTCTCTCTCTTGAGTCTGTCGTTGTAAAGGTATAATTCTGACGGCAACGGCAACGACACTAATGATTTCTATGAATTTTTATGAAAATTCTTCTGATGGCAATATTGCCACATGCGTCTGCGGTCGAGCGGCGACTGCAGACGGTAAACCAGAAGTTCTGTCAATGGATGTCACTAAGCCCAGGTTGGCACGGTGATTTTTTCCCGCACATTGAATTTTCAACGCTCTGCTTAGCGCCAAGAGTTGAAAATCCAACAGTGTGTTTTTCGACGCACTGGAATGTACTCTCGTTGGATTCTCAACGCTCGGCTCAATACAGAGAGTTGAAAGTCCAGTGCGCGATAAAATACCGTCGCGATATTTTTACGTTCGTGCGAACGTGGGCTAACAGAGCGACCAGACGTATTTCTTTTGTTAGACAAATGAGTTCGCGAAACAGAAGTAGACAAATGCCGGTGCCTTCGAAGTTGTTACGTCCAAGAAATTAATCCGCAGGGGCACTTTCACTTGCGGTTATTGCTAACCACAACACCGCTGCCGTCTATGGTTCGCAGTCGCCTTCAGAAGTGTACCTTTATGTTATCCTGAAAAGTGATGTCACAGAAAACGGTGACGTCACTTTTTTCGATCCCTCCTTAGTAGTTGAGAATAAACACCTTGAAGAAGTGTTGTTTATTTTGTAATAATGATAGTACTGACCATGTTCCCAGTAGTACTGGCAGGCTGCGCGGGCGCAGAGCGCGCGGGCGCGCTGCGGGCGGGCGAGGCCGGCGCGGCGCGAGCACTCGCGGTACTGCGCGACGTGCTGGTGGCGCTGCGGTACACTACCGGGTTTATCTTGCGCACTTCCTCCAACTGCAAAGAGAATAATACTTATTAGCATACTGTCTGGCGGGATTTTATCGCGCACTGGATTTTCAACTCTCAGTGTTAAGCCGAGCGTTGAGAATCTGACCGCATGCAACTCAGCACGGCGAAAAAACACACTATTGGATTTTCAACTCTTGGCGCTATGCAGAGCGTTGAAAATCCAGTGTGTAAAAAAAAACTTAGTAGTGGCTTGGAAACTTAGTTCTGCAGATTTTAACATATAGCCTGTTGGATTACTTCAAAGTAATCTATCAAATAATTCATTTATCTGTCGTTGCTTCATTTTTATTCTTTTGACTTATTGTGATATAGTAATTTTATTCTAGGTGCATCGTCTCCACATATAATGATATAATCAATGTTTAAAAAATATTGAAAAACATTTTAAAAGAGTAATGATGGAGTTTCTTGTTCATTCTTCTCCATATGAAACTACCTTTTGGAAGGGGCGACTAGAATCAATTCTATTTTCTTGTTAATTTTGAACGTTCAAAAGTGTATTTTATGTGCCTATTTGAAATAAATTATTTGAGATTTTAATTAATTTAAAAAAATGGAAAATCACTAGCAAAACAGCATTATATTATCGGCCCAAAATTCATAGAAAACATTTTATTTTTACTACGTTTGTCAGTGATAGATAGCCTAGTGGTGTGACCGTCAGACTGCCAAGTCATAGGTCTCGAGTTCGAACCCAAGGCCTCTCGACTTTTCGGATTCATGTGCGTATTGTATAATTATCACTTGCTTTAAAAACGGTGAAGGAAAACATCGTGAGGAAACCGTACTTAAAACAAAAAACATTTTATTTTTTATTTTTGTCTGTCTGTTCCGGCTGATCTCCGAAACGGCTGGACGGGACTTTCACAAGCAGATAGCTTTTATTTTAGAAAAAGAATGAGAGGTGTCCACGCGGGTGACGCCGCGGGCAGCAGCTAGTTAACAATAAAAAAAAACAGTGAAAAATATCGCCTTGGTGGAAGAAAAGTATTGAACATTGGTCCGTAGTAACCTTATCTAAATAAAGAGCAAAAAAAAAACTTCCTAAACCTTTAGGGGCAGCGCAGACGACACACTTTTTGTGCGATCGAGTCTGTGGTATCTTATTCGTAATGTGAACTACGGAGTAAAGATTCAAGTTAATGGTTCCTGTATTTAAATTTTAAACTGACAGAAATTACTATCGAGCGACACATCCTATAAAAAATAACCTGCATGCGGAAAAACATCGGGGACAAATAAGAAATTATGTGCGCCACAGACTCGATCGCACAAAAAGTGCGTCGTCTGCGCTGCACCTTAAAGTAAAAATACTTGCATAGAACATTGATCCGTAACATAATATAAATAAAGAACACAATCGCGTTTACAAAAATGATTATTCGGTAACAGTGTCGCGAATTCAATTGTTTTTTCTCTTCTCAAAAGTGCCCAACGCGCCTAAAGAAGTTTTCACTTCAAAAATGACAATAGTAACACACCTGTTGCGTAAGTTCCTGGTTACGTTTCTTTGTGGTTCTGAGATCTGTGAGTATGTTTTCCTTCTCACTCGCCATCTTCTCGCGAGATTCCCTCTCGGCTTCGAAGTCACTTCTGTAAATAGAAGAACTATTTAGTGACCAAGCAGGGCGCAAGTAATAGTTTAAAAGTCGTAAAAAAAAAAACTACAAAATTTTCAAGCAGACTGCGAAATATATCTCTGTTTACGTATACAGGGTGGCAGGGACATCGACGTGAAAACTGTTACCATGGATTCAGTACATGATCACAGATTACTAAATAGTTACTACGTAACAGATAGTTCACTCAGTAGAAAATTTCCAATACCTACTGCTATAATAGCCTACTCCGTCGCGTCAGCAACCGCTGCATGCTAAAATGTGCCTAAATGCTCAAGCGTACAGTTGTAAAATTGAATAACGTGCGTGCGCTTCGCTTGCGAAAACCGCACTGAATAAGGTCCGCAAACGGCCCGAGACCGCTCGTCCGGGCGGTAGGTAATTATAGCGCGCAAGTACATAGAGTGACGGAGGCCTGACATGATTCTAAGCCCCCTGCGTTGAAATTATTAGTCGGTTATTTTTTTTTTTAATCTGCTGTTCCATACATTTTGACCGCATAGCTATTGCACTTTTCTATGAAACAGCTGTTTTTTTTTAAATAACTAAAGAAATTTTTCAACGCACGGGTTTCAGAATCATGTACTGAATCCATAGTAACAGTTTTCGCGTCGATGTCCCTGCCACCCTGTATGTCATGTTGATGCAAAGTATGACTTGTGTTGCGTCGTCATAAGGTACGAACTCGCTTAATTGAGGAAACATCAATACTAACATTATATCATGCCTGTTATCCCCGAAGGGTTAGGCAGAGGTATACCTATAGTACAGCCACATCTGGCCCAGTTATGTTAAAGTCCCATGTAATAGGGGGCGAGCCTATTGCCATCAACCGGGCACAAATCCAAGCTCGGGGCTGCTACTGAGAAATTCCAGATGGAAAAACCCCAATAACACTTTTCCCGACCCGGGAATCGAACCCAGGACCTCATACTCAGCAGTAGCGCTTGCTACCACTAGACCAACGAGGCAGTTAATAATATTGTGCCATTTGGTATTTTGCAAGAAAAACGAAAAATATTATACCGCACCTCCTCATCATCATCATCATCAGTCTATAATGTTCCCACTGCTGGGACTGCGGCCTCCTCTCTGTGAGAGGGAGTGGGCCGTAATCCACCACGCGGGCCCAGTGCGGGTTGGTAGATGTCACATGTCTTCGAATTTTCAGTTCTAGGACATGCCGGTTTCCTCACGATGTTTTCCTTCACCGTTTTGAGAGCAGTGGTGATGGAATAATTTACACAAAGTAAAGCGCCTGTCTGGGTTCGAACCTACGACCTACAAGTCGTAAGTCACGGCCGTTACCACTGGGCCACCACTGCTCACCTCCTCACACTCACATTATACCGTATTTTCTATTAGCGAGTTAGCACTATTAAGCACCACATCGCAATGACAAAATGTGGGCAAGCAAGTTGCGTGTGAGAGTATAAAGCAGTTCAAACTCACTTATACAAGTCCATTTGTGCCTTAAGCAGTTCAGTATCATCCTTCTCCCCCTTCAACTTGTTAAGTTCAGCTTGTAACATAGTCAGTTCCTGTCCCCTTGCGACTAGGGCTGCGGTCAGGGCTTCCACGTTGCCCGAGCGCTCCACTCGGGGCTTCGCCACAGACTTCTTTAGGACTTCGCTGTAGTCCTTGAAGATGCCATCGAATATTGAGAGGGTGCCTCGCACTTGGCCTCTGGAAAGGAAATTGATTGGTGAGTTTAGGATAGTTAAAAGTACACACTGGTGCCGATGCCCTTGTTCACAAACTAAACTAAATTTAAGTTCAGTGCATCTTTTTCTTTCTATTTCATTAAGAAAAGGACAGAAGATAAATTTTAGTTTAGTCCTGTCAAATTAATAAGCGCTTGACGTAAATTGACGTAATTTTAGTCGGCAAGTTTTTAATCACGTCTAAACTTGTATGGAGAGTGATAGGCGCTGATTAATTTGACAGGACTAAACTAAAATTTATCCTCTGTCCTTTTCTTAATGAAATAGAAAGAAAAAGATGCACTGAACTTAAATTTAGTTTAGTTTGTGAACAAGTGAATCGGCACCAATATTGACGAATTTACAGCGAAATATCAGTTTCACGGATAAAAAGAAAAATTAATAAGTCTGATGAAATCAAAGAATAAAACCACAGATATAGATAGACCTAGATAACGCAAGAGTAACTACTTCGCGTGCCCAGCTTACGTACAATAATCGTAAGCTGCCACTTTCGCGCTCAGTCTGCATCGGTGCCACGCTTGTTGAACATCAGTAAAAAAATTGAAAATGGTTAATTGCGCTGTTATAAATTGTAAAAACTGTGCAAATGCGAAGAGAAAATATAAAAAACTTTTTTACAAAAAACACAACCGACTTCCAAACTACAAAGTGAAAAATAACTTTAATTTCGGAAGTCGGTGTCTTTGGTTCAGATCAGTATTTTAGTTTTTTTGACACCGACTTCCGAAATTAAAGTTATTTTTCACTTTGTAGTTTGGAAGTCGGTTGTGTTTTTTGTAAAAAAGTTTTTTTTTTCACTTTTTAGTGGGTTGGTTTGTAATTTATCTAAGTTACAATAGCCTTATGTCAACTGCTCATCAAAAATACCCAAATCGCTATAGATGTGCCTATTATATTTGAAGATTTCCCTCGATTTCTCCAAGATCCCATTATCAGATCGTGACCAAATGACAATGGGACCAACTTGAAAGTATACCCTTTCAAACAAAAAAAGAATTTTTCAAATCGGTCCAGCCGTCTTCGAGTAATCGGGACACATACATAAAAAAAAAAAACCCGACGAATTGAGAACCTCCTCCTTTTTTTTGAAGTCGGTTACAAAGAAACGTTTCCTAGTGCTTTTGACGTCATAAAAGTCAAAAAATGGCACGCTTGGTTTTCATACAGATCGTGATACTTGCTTTATCTAGGTCTATCTATATCTGTGAGTAAAACCCATTGCCCATCGTTTTTTTTTTTAAATGGCCTCCCGCTATTTTGACCACTACCACTAAGGTCTTGGCTACTTAACCGGACTTTCCTGTGGGTGCCTTAAGCTACTACACTTAGAGCCTCCAGCCAGGAGAGCCCGCCCCCCCGTTCATTGTCCACTAGTTTTAATTATATTTATCCTTTTTATTTTATGTGTTATACAACAAATTTTTCATTTATTCAGTTAGTTAAGGGGGATGCGCTAAGATAGCCCACGAAATTCAAAGTTTCTCTCGTATTTTGCAATTTGCAGGTCAGTGTCAGATTGTATGTTGATTAAAATATGATTCGCGGCCGTAACAAATATGGCTTCACAGAATTATAATCATTACAATCAGCAATACAACTCCGTAAGTTAGCATAATCCTCAAGTGTCATGATTTCATGAAATAGTCATTCAATAGGATTACATGAACTTACGAGAGAGTAGAGAGTTGTATTGATGATTTTTATGATTACACAGTTTACATGACTTTTGTCCATGAAATGGAATATATACGGTTATGTTACTTTGGGTATCTACAACTCGGGAAAAATATTTTAAAAAATCCAGCACGTCAGTTTTTTTAAATATTTACTAAGAATATTTTTACAGAAAACGACATCTAAATAAACAATAAACAGTTAAAAATGGGTAATTTTTGCTCTTTTTTATAAATATTTTCATCTGTATTTCTCACGACAGACCAACAATAGTCACCTAGCATATTTTGATCACAAAAACCTTGATAATTTTGCTCAAATAATTTTAAATCTTGGTGAAATCGCTCACCATGTTCATCACTCACACTACCAAGATTTTCTGGAAAAATTCTAAATGGGAATGAAAAAAATGTATTTTTAGTGACATATTTACATTCATACGATCATAATTTTGTAATAGATTTTCAACAATCTCTTTGTAATTATCACTTTTTTTATTGCCTAAAAAATTTTTAACAACAATTTTGAAAGAGTTCCTGGTTGCTTTTTCTACCTTGGTTAAAAGGCTCTCGAATTTTGTATCGTCCAATATTCTCCTGATTTGAGGACCCACAAATATTCCTTCCTTTAATTTAGCCCCAGAAAGATTTGTAAATACAGAGCAAAGGTATTGAAATGCAGGCTTAGATACGTTACGTTGGCTTGGTTACGTGGTTAGTTGGCTCTCTCCATATCATTGGTTTACCAAATTTCAGTGATCTATTTTTACGTGAATACCAGGACCTGAGGACCAATCTGCCATTAGTGCAAATCACATGAGGAACCCAATTTTTATCTTGATTTGACACCGGAAATCCAAAATAATGTAAATAGGCTTCTTGCAATGGTTTTGTTACAGGGAAACCACGATTTAACTGAACAATTTTCCCACAAACATAACAAAATCGATTTGGATGTAGTTTACATACTCTAGATGACATTTTTATGTAAAAATAAGACTTTTGAATCACACAGTTGTTTACAAAATAGAACGATAAACGTATAACAATTGCGGGTAGATAAAGAACATAGACCTCTAATATCTCAGAATTGTGACGTGCTACGATTTGTTTAATTTTTTTTTTAAATTACCGTCCATAGCCTACATAAATAATAAATGTACCATTTCATGAACAAAAAAAAAAATTTTTTTGTAAACTAGTGTTATCTTTCTTCTTAATATATATAAATTACGTGTCACGTTGTTTGTTCGCGATGGACTCCTAAACTACTTAACCGATTTTAATCAAATTTGCACACCGTGTGCAGTTTGATCCAACTTGAAAGATAGGATAGGTAGGGTGGGTAGGGTAGATAGAGTGGGTAGGGTAGGTAGGGTGGGTAGGGTCGAAGTGATAAAGATGGTCCACCCCAAACATTTATATGGCAAAACAACGTTTGCAGGGTCAGCTAGTAATTCTATAAATAAACATTCGATACGGGCCGCAAATCGTTTTAGATCAACATACAACCTGATACTGACCTGCAAATTGCAAAAACGTATGAAAATTTTAATTCCGTGGGCTACCTTGATGCTTTCGCCTTAAGAGGACGCTCCCTAAATTGTATATTAATTTGCATTAATATTCTGAAAAAGTCACGCATACAATCAAAATTGAATTTAAGTATGTGATTTATTGGATCTTTTTCTTTCCAAATATAAGACAGTTACGTAATTGGAACATTTTCGCTCGATTCTTTTTTTATTCGAAAATCACGTCTTTTTTAAAGATTATTTGAAACATAAACAAGATTACTCGGCTTTTATATCTACAAATAATTATTGACAGTAAGGAAATATAGTTTATTATCCAAATATAAGATATTTTTTCTCAAGATCAATTACTACTTTAATTATAAACGAAATAAGAATTGAGACTTTTAGTTCCGTGCTTGAACATGACCAAAGAGCGCACGCGATATTCAACTTTAGTACTGATGTGTTAGCGTTTAGCACATAGTGGAGTGGTGGGGAGCATTGGGGCGGAGTTTGCGTGGAAATTGTGTTTGGAGTGCCTGGTCTTAACATTTAGTTTTTATTATAACCATAGATCACAAATCTTATTTGTGGTGTCTTTAAATTGACTACATTGCCCAATTTATAGCACTTTCAAAAACAGTCGAGACGGGATACTGACTCAGACAGACCATGGCAACTAATACCCTGCCAAAGTTCGTTTAAAACGAATTTGAACCAGTTTGGTAGCCGGCAATAAACTTGAAACTTCAAAATTGTTCATTAAACTTACATATTATTGAGCGCCGTACTATGTTGTTTTTCCATCTGCTGCTTGACCTCTGCCAGGCCGGTCTTGAACTGATCTGCTGTCGTTCTTTCAAGCTTGTAGTCGTGAAGGCTCGTGATTAAACCGAAGGTTTCGACTAGACTGTCTGACATGCTATAACAAATATATCACAGTGAATAATATTAATTTATATAAATTTATATAAATATAAATGCCGCAGAATTTTATAAAAACGTATAACACCAAAAATAATAATACGAAACACAAAAAAAAATTGTGGCACTCCGGGAGTGCCGACAGAAGTGAAAACTTGAATAAGATTGCCTTAGTGGAAGAAAAATCCTTGCATAGAACATTGATTCGTAACGTAATATAAATAAAGAGCACAATCGCGTTTACAAAAATGAGGTGTCGGTAACGGTGTCGCGAGTTCAATTGTTTTTTCCCATCTCAAAAATGCCCAACGCGCCTAAAGAAGTCATCACTTTAAAAACATACCCATGTGTCAATATATTGAGTAGCTCCGCCAAATGTTTGAGCGTCTTGTCGTACAGTTTGACGTTTGTCGTGAGGCTGGCGAACTCCGACGACGAAGACTCCGGCTCCGAACTGATCGAGAAACGAACTGGTTGGAACACCTGGTAAAAATAAATAATCATTTATTTATTTATATTACACGTGCTATTGTAACTAAGATACATTCAAAGTCAATTTATTTCAATTAGGCACATAAAAGGCACTTTTGAACGTCAAAATTTACAAAAAATAGAATTGATTCTAGTCGCCCCTTCCAAAAGGTAGTTTTCGTATTGAGAAGAATAGGAAAGAAACTCCACCATTACTCTTTTAAAATGTTTTACAATATTTTGTATACATTAATTATATAATTATATGTGAAGACGATGCACCTGGAATAAGATTACTATACCACAATAGGTAAAAATAATTAAAAATGAAGCAATGACAGAAAAAATAATTATGTAACGGATACATGGTGTTCACATATTTACAAGCATTGTAAAAGTAGGTACCTATACGATATTCCTAAAAAAATTACAAGTAACACTTATTAGTGCTACTTGTAATTTTTTTTTGGTAATGGTACTATTGTACCATTACAAACTGACTCACTAAAAAGCGAGAAAAAAAACAACCGACTTCCAAAAAAACACTACAAAGTGAAAAATTACTTTAATTTCGGAAGTCGGTGTCTTTGGTTTTGTATTTTCGTTATTTGCCCTGTATTTTTGTTTTTAGTTCCCGCTCTACCTACTCTTAGCGAACGAATCCGACAGGAATACTTTGAGTTCTCCAGTATGTTTCAAACTTTATAAATAAAATCAACATTCACCGATGTTCTTCAGAAAGGTCAGGTGCGTACCACTCGCAACCGGCGTGCGAGTATGACCAGTACCCTAATTGCGTAATACAACACAATCACAATCTGCTTCGATTTGAAACAGATTTCTAATCCGTTGCTTCATAAGTTGGAAGAAAATCTGCTCAACAATGTAAATAACGCAATGAATGTTGTTGAACTGTCAAAATGAAACAAATTAGGCAAAATTGTTTACGAAAATAAGTTACGCAATTAGGGTGCAGATATATGAATGTAAACGAAACAAAAGGAGTATGTCAGGATCGTAGCAGGTGGCGTTCTGTAGTTTCTGCCTACTGCCATGGGATGAAGGCGTGAGTTTATGTATGTATGGAAAATCTGCATTTTTTTTACTTCAGAAGCATGGTTACGACATAAAATATATCGTATGACACTCTGCAACACTGTAGCTTCCCATCAGTGAAAGAATTTTCAAAATCGTATCAGTAGTTCCGAAGATGCCCTCTACCACACAATAGTAGAAATGGTTCACTCCGCATTTTAGGTATGAAGCTACAAGTACGCGGCGGGCCCGTCTTGTCGAGCCAATTCAGTGAGTGTAACGTAGTCAGAAGATATAAGAGTTACGCGATAGAAAGTGTGGCAACTTCTAGGTGAATATAACTGTAGGTATCTAGCGCTGTGCGACCTGAATTGCACTTTATTGTGTCGTAGCAAGAGTCGCTTTTTATTTAAATGATTTTGCGGAGTGTCCCATCTGTATTAATCTGTGCTCGTACATACAAACTCATAAATTTTACTAGTACTTTAGTATAGATAATTATTGGGTATCGGATCGAAACGTTATAATACTCACGGTAGTAGACGCTTCCTTTAGCCTGATGTGTAGATCCTGTATTTGGTCCTTGTATGTCTTGACAGCCTCAGATACGCCAGACTTGTGTTTACTAAATTCCAACTGAAAAAAGAAAAATAAAACATATAGTACAGGCCAACTTTCACATGTCAAAAAGAGTTTTTGAAGTGAAAACTCCTTCACTCGCGACCTGTTACCGATTTTTTCAAATTTTCACTTCTGTCGGCACTCCCGGAGTGCCATTTAAAAGAGAAGGATTAGAGTTGTTTCTGACGTCAAAGCGTTAACAAAATCGAACTTCACGTGGGTTTTCTTTATATAGTTTTACTACTAACTATGTATATAAAGAAAACCGCTACATTAAGCTAAGCGCACATTAGGAGCCGCGGCGGGCCGCACCGCAACGCCGTAATAGGCATGTGTCCAAAAATTTTTTTCACTCTTCTTGCTCAAAAAGGCCGTCATTGTTGTACTCAACAATGACGGCCTTTTTGAGCAAGAAGAGTGAAAAGAAATTTAACCAGAGCGGGGAAAAAATAGCATTTCTTGCTCTAGGGGAAAAAGTAATTTCTTTTTAATTTTTGTCTGTTCCAACGAACCTTGAAAAACGAAAAAGTCTTTATTCTTATGTAGAATAATCATAATTATGGACTCGACTTATTACTGGCTCACATAAAAAAAGAACATTTTATTTTTGAAAATGGAACTAAATGCGGCTTCTCTAATTACGAATTGAATTGGTGACCGTAATATAATTTACAACAGTGAAAATGTCACCATCTAGTGAAGACATCTTCACAGAGGACTGAAATTAAGTTGCCGGAAAAAGACATCTCGTTAAATATCCAGAATTGTACAAATTGTACATTTAAATTAAATAAACTATTTAATATTGTATTGAATTATTTTATTTTCTCGCAATCGTAGTGAAAAGTAGAGTGTAACACACGGCGCTAAAACCCATTATAACTCGGTTTCTATTTACTCCCTCGCTAAAGCTCGGGAGTAAAACTACCTCGTTACAATGGGTTATTTTAGCCCCTCGTATAACAATCTACTATTTTGTCCGTCTTGTAGATTATTAAAAAATATTGAATATGTTTTTTTTTTCTTTTTTGACGTAAGAAAAACAAAAGATTACGGCGATACATTGAGTTAAAATGTGGCATGACGTCACGCCTTGCTAGATTTAATACTACGTTGTGACGTAGCGAGCCCCCAGTCCCGACTTCACTCACAACTTTAATGTGTGTTTTTTAAGTTATTTTTGATTAAGGCTCCTGGCTGTGAATTCACTCGACAGAGTTTAGGTAAATTCTTGCGATGCTATGTTTGTGTGCACCGTTCACGCACACACGCCTAAACATCGAGCGTAGTGATCGCTTAAACAGTTTTGATCCTATAGACGGTATTTTGTTAAGTTACGTAGGTACGCTTATGAAATAAGTCTGGAATGTTTGTGTATATTCGTTTAGTATATTTATAACAATTCTGTTTTATATGGAATTTTATACTTTTTGTATGGAAAACATGAAAAATTATTACCTACATGTTGAGTTTTATGGGTTTATGGGTTTCATAAAGGGGGTCGAAATTTTCATTATTTTTGCGATAAGACACAATTTTCGAGATATAAGCAAAAGAACAGAAAAAAGATAAAGTACAGTTTTTGCAACTGAATGAGTTATTAATTTAGTGAAAATGAAAAATTCGCTATTCTGAATTTGACTTTTTTCACCTAAAGTTTTGATTGGTGCCGATTCTCTTATACACCGAACTAAACTAACTAAACTATCACTAAAATTTCTTACTTTTGACTATGAGAATCTCAAAGCTATTGGTGCCGATTCCCTTGTTCACAAACTAAACTAAATTTAAGTTCAGTGCATCTTTTTCTTACAATTTCATTAAGAAAAGAACAGAAGATAAATTTTAGTTTAGTCCTGTCAAATTAATCACCGCCTATCACTTTCCATACAAGTTTAGACGTGATTAAAAACTTGCCGACTAAAATTACGTCAATTAACGTCAAGCGCTGATTAATTTGACAGGACTAAACTAAAATTTATTTTCTGTCCTTTTTTTAATGAAATAGAAAGAAAAAGATGCACTTAAATTTAGTTTAGTTTGTGAACAAGGGAATCGGCACAATTATGCAAAATAAATTCTCTAAATTTAAGAAAATTTGTGACACATCTAAATCAAATTTGACAACAATTCGACTCCACACGTGATACCTAACCATGTGAATCTTTTTAGAGCCGGAGGCGCGCACGCTCGACGTGTTTTATATGGAACTTTTCACTTTTTGTATGGAAAATAAGAAAAAATGTTACCTACATGTAGAGTATAAGGGGTTTAAGGGTTTTATAAAGGGAGACGAAATTTTCATTATTTTTGCGATTGGACACACCGTTTTCGAGATATAAGCAAAAGAAAAAAAAAAATTCAGTACTGTTTTTGCATGTGAAATCGAGGTGTTGGTGTGAATTTAAAGTTCATGACAATCAATTTTATTCCACACGTTTTTAATCGCGAAAAATAGTCAGATTCGGTTAGAAAATCTAAATTTTAAGTGAAAAACGTCAAATTCAGAATAGTAAAATTGCTATTTTCACTAAATGAAAATCTCAGTTCCATCTTAGTGCTGTCAAACTAAAATCTAGTTAAGTTGTGTCACATTAGTCTATTTCAGAATGGGAAATCGTCGTTTGACAGGAATAAAACAAAATTTTGGTGATTTTTAGTCTAGTTTAGAGGCATTTGTGACAAGAGAATCGGCACCATGTCTAACTAAATCTGACTATTTTTAATCGCGATTAAAAAGGTGCGGAATAAAATTAGTTACTTGAACTAAAATTCACACCAACACCTCGCTTCAGGTGCAAAAAACAGTACTGTATCTTTTTTTTTTTCTTTTGCATATATCTCGCAAATGGTGCGTCCAATTGCAAAAATAATGAGAATTTCGATCCCCTTTATAAAACCCTTAAACCCCTGACACTCTACATATAGGTAATATTTTTTCTTATTTTCCTTACAAAAAGTAAAAATTCTATATAAAACGTCAAGGCTGCCCCCTGTGCGCCTCCAGCTCTAAAAAAAATTCACGGGGTAGGGCAAACAAGTACCACGTGGACTCGCGATTGTCAAATATAATTTTAGTGTGTCAAAATATATTTAAATTTAGAAAATTTTTGTTGCAGAATAGCTTCAAGATTTTCATAGCCAAAAGTAAGGAATTTTAGTGATAGTTTAGTAAGTTTAGTTCGGTATACAAGAGAATGGGCACCATATTGCCATCTTAGTGCTGTCAAAATAAAATATATTCTATAATAATTTCACGATAGGAAATCATCGTTTGACAGGAATGAACGAAACTTTGGTGATTTTTAGTCTAGTTTTGAGGCAATAATTTGTGACAAGAGAATTGGCACCAGTATCCATAAAGGGATCTGAGACACTTGCGCGAAATACATTTTCGCGAAAGACACTTGCGCGAACCCACTTGCGCGAAAAAGTTGCGGAAATGAGATTTAAATTTGAATTTTAAATTTAAATGAGATTTAGAAAGTGTTGGGCCCTTTGAAATTGATGGCGTGATGTTATGAAGAAATGTGAAAATTTTCGCAGCCGCCATCTTATATTTACGTTTTGACATCAAAATCTGCTTTAGAATCTTCAAAAACTATGAAAAAGACACCCATGACGAAAAATCTGAATATTGTCACAGCCGCCATCTTGGATTTATATTTTGACCTCACTATCAGCTTTAGCATCCTCGAAAACTATGAAAACGATACCCATGACGAAATATTTTTTAATGTTCGCAGCCGCCATCTTGGATCTTTATTTTGACTTAAAGTAGTCTTCAGTAGCGTTAAAGAAACTTCGTTCCAAAAATACTTCACTTATTGCTACAACAGCATATAGGCGCGGGCATATCGGTGACGCGAACCCATAACTTTTTTCCTTACCAAAAATCACTCAAAACTATGAAATCTAAAGTCAAAATATAACTAGTGAACCCAGCAGGCAGATGTTGTCCTGCGACAACAGCGCCACGCGAGTCCAACTATAGTTATGAACCATCCAAGTTACACAAAAAGAATTAAAAAAAAACATCTAAATCAGTCAAGCCGTTTAGGATAAGAAGAATTACGAACACACGTACACCGGTATTTTATTTATTGCCAGGCATGCAAAATTTTAATGTTCTTCAAAAACAAGCAAAGTACTTTAAAATAAAATGCGGATCAAAATGTGGTAGTCGACGTACAATTTCTGGAATATGTTAACATCGGACACGTACGTGCGTGTGTGCGTGCTGCGACGCAAAGTGATACCTCCTCACGCTGGGAAGGCCCGTTCGCTACTGACGGAATAGATTTTCCGCGATCGTTTACATAGTTCACTTTGCCATTTATTTACGTAATTAAGTAATTGTTTATTTATAAAATAAAATTTAGATTCTATTAAACAATTAACTTAAAATTAATATAGAATTTTTTAAATTTCTTAAAAGTGTTTCTAAGTATTAGAAAAAAATATTTATTTGGCTTGAAGTTTTGAGAAAGTTACGTTATTTCAACATTTTTTTTCTGCTATATTTTGTATGAAAGTTGAAAAAAGTGGTTCCCCTATGTACAAGTAGACCATATAATGATGTTGATGATATTTTTTAATTTTCAACATCAAAAGCAGTTTCTTCTAACGAAACGATCAAACGTCAGTCTCACGTCATTTTTTGGAAAACTTGTTGCGAATTTTAGTAATTTCCCACGAATCCTTAATTTATTTCAAAAATCCCTTTCCCCTATGTACAAGACGAAGAATTGGACTTTTCAAATCATAAATAATTTTGTTTAAATTCTCGTCCCAGGTCTCACAACGAATAAACAAAATTGATCAAAATCAGTGATTTCGTGCGGTGCGGCGGCACGGAGCCTTAATATGATAAAGCAAAAAATACGTGTCTAATATTTTTTTATTATCTGAAAGATGGACTAAATAGAATTTCTTTTTTTTTACCTAGGCAACTGCCGTATGTTTTCAGACATATTCGAATTTGAATTGTTTCCGCTCCAGTGCAATGAGGCACATAGGGCCGCGCCGCAACGCACCGCATTGCAGAAATCATCCTGCATCACTTTCGTAAATTTTGTATGAACCATCGCACACTACAAGCGAGCCGCATTGCAACGCAAAACAGTAGCCGCAAAAATACACCTGGCGAGCGATCCGCCAGTGCGTTGCGCTGCGACCCGGCCGCATGTGCAACGGGCTTATAAACAACTTCGTGAAACACATTCGTGTCTGTTATTGTTTTACTTCTACGTGCCTGTTTCGGGATTTTTCGACTAATTTCGAGATAGAATTAAGTATCAATGAAGTAATTATGTCTAAAAGAGATGTCAGCATAACTGAAGGGGTCCGCTAGGGCCGATACCTGCCGGGGTTGCGGGTTTGTCCGAAAGGGTTACCGTGGCCCCGTGGCGTGACCGTGGGTACAGGCAAGTGGGTTTTAGTCAGTAAGAGTCTGACACGCCCTCCCGCTCCGACCAGAGTGGGAGAAGTTATTTGATAACTTCCAACACCAAAAAAAAAACCGGCCGAGTGCGTGTCGGATCACGCACAATGAAGGGTTCCGTAGTTGGGATGAATTTATCCCAAAAACAAACTTAACTTTGTAGTTGAAAAATATGTTCTCCCATACGGAATGTATGGGAAAACATGTTTTTGCAACTGCAAAGTTAAGTTGGTCGATTATTACTCGTTAACTTGTAGAACCTACTTAGCTGTGATAGTTTTCCTTTTAATTTCGTTATATAAACTACTGCTGTGTTTTTTTCCACATACCCAAAACTAACCATTTAGCTGGCGGGGGGGGGGGGGGGGACACTTGACTCTAACAAAAATTAGCACTTTAAAGCTTAATATTTCGCAAACGGATCCCTGAATCCAAAAATGATTTTCACAAACTCACAATGTTTTTAAAGGACCTTTCCAATTATATTTTCATAATTTTGTTTTACCACTTTGTCGGCGTAATTAATATACCTATGCCAAATTACAGCTTTCTAGTACTAAGGGTCTCGGAGCTAGACCGCGGACAGACAGACAGACAGACAGACGGACATGACGAAACTATAAGGGTTCCTTGTTTACTACGGAACCCTAAAAAGGACTGGGGAAAGTTCGACTTGCGAACACTCTAAATCAATAAAGTCCACTCGACAAAAGAAGTATCCGTTTTGGGTAGTGTAAATAAGCATACCTTAACACTCTCGAGGTCCAGTATTTTGAGCTGTGCGGTCTTGAGTTCAGACTGTAGTGAAGACACCTTGGCTTCTAGCTGACGTAAGAGCTGGTCGCGTTTAGCAACCTCCTCGGATGATATGCTTGTCTGAAAGAAAGAAATAAACTCTATGAAGAGGGCGATATTTTTTCAATATTTAAAATTAATGTTTAAAAACTTTTATTCAAAAGAAATTGTTAATTCGTTGGTGAAAATCGTTGTTGCTTCAAATTCGAATTTCAATTACTTTTATTTTTTTACATGTTTAAAATAAAATAAAAACAGTACTATAAAGGGTGGCAGGGACATCGACGCGAAAACTGTTACCATGGATTCAGTACATGATTCTGAACACCCCTGCGTTGGAATTTTCCGTCGGTTACTTTTTTTAAATCAACAGGTGTTCAGTAGGGTGGAATGAAACCGACAAAAAAAATATTTTGTATTTGTTTCTTATCTCCTGTGTCATTAATAGTTGATCCTATAGCATAGAATTAAGAATACAAAATATCAAGAGCGTAGGACTTCATCTTCAGGTGGCGCACAGACGTTAAATGAACAAAAAAGTCAGGTTATACTACATACTTCTACCCGCTATTATGAAGTGTTTCAACTATTTTCACTGTCATTATGTGTTGTTATTGCGTTCATAATAGCTTACTACTACATGAATAGTTGCTGTTTACCCATAATTTCGATCAGATTTTTCACTGTAAAGCTTCAATTCAAGCCAATTTGACGAAAGTTCGTTTAATATCTATGTTTTATAAGTGTCTAGCCTAACTTAGCTGAAAAAGGTCCAGGAAAGCTAGCTCATTCCAGATGGTAAACTTGCGCAAACATAATTCTGCGTTTGTATATGGGAACCGCAAATACATCCTCAAACCGAATGAATTAGCAATTTTTATTATGAAAGTTTACGCATAAACCTGGTTACGCGTAAACCTTCTTGTAAAGATGGCCCAATCCATATAGGTACAGTCAAAACCGTTATTAACGAAGGAAACGTCTGATTACGATTGTTATAGCCGAGTCGTTATAACCAAACACTATGTTATGTAAACAGAAATGCTGGGTCCTCAAAATTTCGTCGTTAAAACCAGAACGTCGTTTAAAACGAAGTCTTTATTAATCGGTTTTGACTGTATTTAATATGGTAAAAAGGTGTTTGAACTTGAGAGACGATCTGAAAACAATTGTCTTAAAGACTATTCAACACAATTCTTTCTTTGTGCATCCAGAAAATGTTTTGCTTGCTTTGTTACAAGACGATGCACCAGAAATAACAGAGTTGGCTCTTCGAAGAATTTTGAAGGCTAGGTAGGGTACATACTAAATGCAAGAAAGTGCGTCAATTTCAGCATCCTGAACTTCAGATTGAGGCGTCACACTATTACGATTTAATAGACTCAAAAGAATAATTTACCGAGCCAGCAATGACAATGAATTACAGTGACGGCCAAATCATAGAGACGATATATTCTGGAGACAATTTACTGTATTTCCAGAAGTTCTCTTGTCACACCCAGGCTGTAGAGCGATGTGTTAAGCTTGTAACAGAAGCTTCTTTATCCGTTGGTAAGAGATGGGTTCATAAGATCAAGAATAAAAGCTGGGCAAGACTTACCAGTTTTTGACACAAAATCGCAATATTTCCTTCAAAAACAAAGACCAACGTCTCCTGAAGAAGACCCTGAATGCTCTTCATACTAGTGTATTTTGTTAAAATGTGTATTATTCATTCAATATCTTCAATAAAAATTATAAAACATTCATCTTTCATTGTTAGTACCTAATATTTGTACTTCGACTTTTAGCTATTAAATTGAAATTTTGAAACATGGTGCGCCACCTGAAGATGTTGACTTAGCAGGCTGATTTTTTGCATACATATATCTTACTACCCAGGTCAATGATTGATCATACAGGAAAAACATTATTTAAAAATAAAAAAATTCGCTCCACCCTAGTGTTCAGAATCATGTACTAAATCTATTGCAAGTTTTCGCGTCGATGCCACCCTGTACGCTCGTATAAAAATAAAACTTTGGCTACTAGACTACACTTTACACCATAATAGTTATACAGTGTGATTCTTCATAATGTGCACATATCGAAATGAGGGAATTTATGCTTAATTTTAAAGACAGAAAAAATATTTTAAATTTTCTAAATATTTTTTTAGTGTTTTTTATGGAATTAAAAAAAATTGTAACAAAACTGTGTAACTTTTAAACTAAATCATCTATCGCGATGAAAGAAACTCCATAATGATTGGAAGTAATTAAGCGTCTACATAAAATGAAAATTGAGATTTTTTTTTTACAATAATTGTAAAATTTATAAATAAGATGCCAAAGAGAACAAAAAAAATTTTTTTTAATAAAAAATGTAAAAAAAAAAAAAAAACTACATATTTTTTCCCTCGCTAAAATTAAGCATAAATTCCCTCATTTCGATATGTGCACATTATGAAGAATCACACTGTATATTTATTTGTAAAGTTAACATCACGCCCGCTTTCCCCAAAGGGTTAGGCAGAGAGGGTTATGTTTTATTTATTCGTAAGTGAGCAACATGTTCTTTAAGAATAAATAATCTCACCTCAAACACGAAGCCTATAAAAAAACAGAGGCACTCCGGGAGTGCCGACAGAAGTGAAAACTTGAACAATTTTATTGTGCAGGAAATACTTTTAATGAGGTGTCGGTAACGGTGTCGCGAGTTCAATTGTTTTTCCCATCTCAAAAATGCCCAACGCGCCTAAAGAAGTTTTCACTTCAATAAACTAATTAAATAGAAAACCAACTTACAAAATGACTAGCGGACTGTAACTGTGCTTGTAGGTCCTGTACGGTAAACCTCAGGTTGTTTAGTTCTGTCGCGTGCTCAGTGTCCTTAGTCGATAGCAGAAGCTGTAAATACCAAGAATTTACATCATTTATATGAAAAATGAAGGAGTTCGTGGCTAAGTAATAACAGCCGCACGGATTAATCCATCAGGTTAAGCTACGCTTGCCGGGATTGGTCCATGGATGGGTGACCATCTTTACATACCGAGACTCTTCCGTGCCTCGGAAAGCATATTAAGCCGTTGATCCCGGCTGTCATTCGTGGATCTTTGACAATCGTTACGGGTCATCAGAAGCCCGAAAGTCTGACAACCGTCTTATCAAGGGGTATCGTATTATCGGCGGCGGTGATCTCTCGCGTCCGGCCCTGATTCGGGCCATGCTACGGAGCGAAAGGAAATGGGAGGCCGTCACCTCCTTCTGCGAAGCAGTAATCTCGCGAAGGAGGAGACGGAGCGCGTGAGGGAGAGGCAAATTTCGCGCCCTCGCGCCCCTAACCGCCGCAGGAGGAGACGCCCTGGGCGTCGGGAATCACGGGAAGATTTCCGGCCACCGTAGGCGCGGGCTTGCGGACGGTGAGCAATGGGCAGCTTGCCGTCCGATAAGGACCAAGCCCGGGTCGACGGCGCGTTGTGTTCCACGCGCGCCTCAAAGAGATGTCAGCAGAATTGACGGGGTCCGCTAGGGCCAATGCCTGCCGGGGGTTCGAAGAAAACCGATAGGGAAATCGTGGCCCCCTTGGCAACACGGCAACTGAAGGAACACGGGTGGGTTTTAGTCGGTAAGAGTCTGACACGCCCTCCCGCTCCACCCAGAGCGGGAGAAGTTATTTGATGATTTCCCACCCAAAAAAAAAAGGGGTATCGTATTACCCAGTTATATATTTTGTTATAGTTCTAATTTTTTTTTATGGCAAGCCAAGCCGATGTCGACCATTCTGCCAATGTCTAAGTGAATTGGAAAAGCAAGTGTGTATTGCAAATAAAATAATAATAAAAATCTTCGATAATACGCCGGTTAAATTGTGGATTCGATTTGTGGAATATTGACATTGACAAATTATTTGTTTTTAAACAGCGGTAAGGACTTATAATGGCAAGGGAACTGTTGACCAGCAAAATACTTGGCAGCAGCCATTTTTGAGCTACAGTTCATAAATAAATACAGCTAATATTTGAATTACTCACTTCAGCGTTCTTGAGTTTCTCCTTGAGGTCATCTCTCTCTTTCGAAGTAGCGTCAACGATGTGCTCCAACGATTCCTTCTGCCAGGTCAGGTTCTCGTTATCTACTATCACCTGCAACGAAAAATAACAATAAAAATCAATGCATACAAGTGGATAACAAACGAAATTCACCTTTAGTTCGTTTTACATACGGTTGAAGTTAGTATAACGAAAATGAATGTACAATATTATCAATCTGCAATCTGCCCAGCCTTTTTCCAACTATGTTGGGTCGGCTTCCAGTCTAACCGGATGCGCTGAGTACTAGTATTTTATATGGAGCGACTGCCTATCTGACCTCCACAACCCAGTAACTGGGTTATACGATACCCCTTGGTAAGCCTGGTTGTCAGACTTTCGGGCTGCTGGATCCACGAATGACAGCTGGGACCAACGGCTTAACGCGCTTTCCGAGGCACGAAGGAGTCTTTAACAATATCCGGATAGACACTATTTATCAGATAAAAATAATAAAATACCTTCCAAACAAGTTAACCGTAACTTACCGTGAGGTGGTGAAACAGGTCATTTCTAAGTTAAAAATTAAATGATTTTCAAGAAGAAAAGTTTAGTATGTTATTTACCTGTCTCCTCTGCTTCTCAACTAGTTCCAACTGCACAGTCAGCTTATTAATAGTATCATCATCGGGTGACGTCACGAACTCCAGCGCAGACGAAGGGCCCGACTGCCCCGACTGTGCCGAATGTACAGACTGTGCCAGCTGTGCCGACTGAGCCGACCGCACCGACTCCCCAGTCTCGCTGCTAACGAGTGAATGTGCGTCGGAGTCGGCGAGTCGAGCTATGTCCGTCTTTAGTTTTTTGTTTTCTTGACGTAGCTGTGAAATGGAGAAAAATTGTTTAGGTATTTTACATTATAAGTACAGGAGCTTTCGTCCGCAACCTCGTCCGCGTGAAATTTCGGCCCCCGATCTACCGCGTCGCATCACATCGCCCGCCCGCGCTTTTACTTCGTTATCACTTAGCGTTCTTTCAGACTTTTTGACGTGACAACGTCTTATAAATTGGTTTGCCGGGTGACACTTCAAGAAACTGTGTTACGCTCCGCTCACGTTATGCGCTCACAATGAGAGCGAGTGAGAGGCACGCGTCCCTTCCACTCGGGCATGGTTAGCCCGCCTAAGAGCGAGAGAGACAGACATAAAAAGTGAAAGGCACGCGTCCCTTTATAATTCTTTGTATAAATAAATGTTTGAAATTGTTACTATTATTTCATCCTTCTTCCTACTATACGAATGAATATTCACATTAAAATTATTTTACCACTCAAAGTCGTTGTCACGTAAAACTTTCGCCCGTATACCGACTTTACAGGCAACCAATTTTTTTTTTTCTTTTTGCTCGGTTCCTAAGGGTCGTAACGTGATGTTATCATCTACCTAACCTTTTCCCAACTATGTTGGGGTCAGCTTCCAGTCTAACCGGATGCAGCTGAATACCAGTATTTTACATGGAGCGACAGCCTATCTGACCTCCACAACCCAGTAACTGGGTAATACGATACCCCTTGGTAAGACTGGTTGTCAGACTTTCGGGTTTCTAACTACTCATAACGACTGACAAAGATCTACGAATGACGGTTGGGACCAACGGCTTAACGTGCTTTCCGAGGCACGGAGGGATCTCGACATGTAATGGATGGTCACCCATCCACGAACCGACCGCGGCTAGCGTAGCTTAACCTTCGATCGACCCGTGCGGCTGTTATTATTTAGCCATGAGCCCCTCCCCGTAGCGTGATGTTATATAGCCTATAATCTTCCTCGAAAATTGGGCTATCCGTTGCAATAATTTTTTTTTGCGTTAGGCACGTACTCTGTACTCTGTTGTTACCGAAATGAGGGGTACGCACTGTTTCTACTTATCACGGGTAGCTTCGCAACCAGTCAAATGGCTGATTCCTATAATTTACGGACAGTTATTGGTTAAAATTAAGACTCTTGTATCTTTATCAATAATGAAGCAAATACCTTATAGTTTTGGTAGACCCTTCCATATAAAAGTAGGTTTCACAGACAAAATTAACTTACGAATCTATCTACCCATATAGAGAAGCTGGCAGTATCATCACAACGGTAATGTTTTCCCATTGTTTGTCTTATTTTGTTTTAGTTTATTTATTTGTGCTTAGAGCAGTGGTAACGGCCGCGACTTACGAGTTGTAGGTCGTAGGTTCGAACCCAGACAAGCGCTTTACTTTGTGTAAATTATTTCATCATCACTGCTCTCAAAACGGTGAAGGAAAACATCGTGAGGAAACCGGCATGTCCTAGAACCGAAAATTCGAAGACATGTGACATCTACCAACCCGCACTGGGCCCGCGTGGTGGATTACGGCCCACTCCCTCTCACAGAGAGGAGGCCTGTGTCCCAGCAGTGGGAACATTTATAGGCTGATGAAAAATAAAAATATAAATTTAAGCACAAATCATCATCATCATGATGATGATTTGTGCTTAAATTTATATTTAATTAGTTGTATATATTATGTTTATAGTTTTTAATAGGTATTTGTATATCTATAAATTTAAATAAATATTTATTCCTCAATTCTCGCTATTGCACCTACCACAGTTTGTCTCTGCATCACCCAAAGGTTGACTGGTAGAAAATGCCTTTGGCATTAAATCTGCCTCTGTACATTTGTGTACTTAAAGTATTAAATAAATAAATATGCCCAATTTGGCAATGAAAATATCTACCATTGATAAAAAACAATTCATTTTTTTATAGGAACCGAGCATTAGAGAACATCGCCTTACCCACATATTTGCAGTTTACAGATAATTAGTTCGCCCCCTATTACATGGGACTTAAACTTAATTGGCTAAATGTGTACTAAGGTACAGTTCTGCCAAACCCTTCGTGCATTACAGGCGTGATATTATACAGTGTGAGTCTTCATAATGTGCACATATCGAAATGAGTTTTTTTATTCTCTTGGGCATCTTATTTATAAATTTTACAATTATTGTAAAAATTTATGAAAAAAATATGTTAATTTTCAATTGAGGGTAGTTTTTTTCTCAATTTTAATTTTATGTGGGGGTGTACTTACTTCCAATCATTATGGAGTTTGTTTCATCGCGATAGCTGATTCAGTTTAAAAGTTACACAGTTTTGTTACAATTCTTTTTTTTATTCCATAGAAAGTATAAAAAATATTTAGATTTCTTTAATATTTTTTCTGTCGTTAAAATTAAGCATAGATTCCCTCATTTCGATATGTGCACATTATGAAGAATATATGTAATCAGTTAAAAACACATTAAATTCGTTACATCATCATCTGCCTAAATGAAATGAAATTTTTATTTGCAAGAATTGTAGTACATTACAGTTGGTCGGGTTTTTTAACAAGTTCTAAAGCAATTCGCTAAAACTAGCATGCAAAATTACATAAATAAAATAAGAAGCTAATAAAATTGGAACGTACATCATAATTATTAAATTAAGAATAAAAATGTCAATCATTTGTCAAATTATAATAGTAAAATGTCAGTGTAAATCTTTAAAATTTAGATACTCTTTCACAGAATAAAAAGATTTTTCTACGAGCCATTTGAATAACGCTGTTTTAAAACGATTGATTGGCAGTTCCCTATATGATTTGGGTAATTTATTATATATCCTTATAACCATTGGAAAGCAACTTCTGTGATATAAGTGGCTTTTCATTGGAGGCCTAGCCTTTTCCCAACTATATTGGGGACGGCTTCCAGTCTAACAGGATGCAGCTGAATACCAGTATTTTACATGGAACGACTGCCTATCTGACCTCCACAACCCAGTTAGGTATTGGGTAACACGATACCCCTTAGTAAGACTGGTAGTCAGACTTTCGGGCTTCTGACGACCCGTAAAAACTGTCAAAGATCTACAAATGACAGCCGGGACCAAAGGCTTAACGTGCTTTCCGAGGCACGGAGGGGTCTCAGTATGTAAAGATGGTCACCCATCGACGGACCAACCCCGGAAAGCGAAGCTTAACCAGTTGGATTGCTCCTCAATTTCGTTACATGCTTTTAGAAAAAAAACTTTGAGAATATTTTGGATAACATACCTTCTCAACCAGCCCCTTAGTCTCATCAAACTTCTCCTTATGCAGTACATGAGTCTTCATCATATCCTCCTGACAGGACGCGATTAATAAGAACTGTTCCTTCATGGACTCATTGTTCTGTTTCAACGTGTCCTTAAGGATTACATTCTCGTCTAGAAGTTCACCGAAACGTTTTTGTAGTTCCTCTGTGCTTCTGTCATCAGTTATTATGGTACTGGCCACCATCATGCTTCCTGGTGATGGCTGGAAAGAGAAGGGAAAAATACAATTATAAAATACTACTGGGCCCAATTATGCTGAAGAGTACCATCGACCCGTAAAGAAGAACAAGAATAAAAATAATGAAGTATCGTTTTTAAGGTTCCGTATCTGAAGAGTGCCAAACGGAACCCTATTACTAAGCCTCCGCTGTCCGTCTATCTGTCAGCGGGTTGTATCTCATGAACCGTAATAGATAGAATAGATAGTTGAAATTTTCACATGATAAAAATTTAATAAAGTTAATAATTAAAGATCCCAACTCCCCATATAAGAAACGTGTTTTTTTTTCGGCGTTTTTTTTTGCTGTTGCTTTGGACTTAGTTTTTTATCAGTTAAGATTTATTTACATTTAGGAAATAAGTTCTTTAAAAGGTCAACCAAGAATACATTGAGTCCCTAAAATTATCCCAAGTAAAGTTTTTAAAAAACTCTGTCAAGAAATTTTTATAATGCCAAAAAAATTAATAGAAATTTTTAAATGTAATAAAAATAACCCTACCTCTAAGTTAGATATTTTCAGTTAAGTAGACACAAAGAGGAAAAAAAAAACAAATTCCAACAAAAAAAATTTGCTCCGACCACCGACAATGCCCAACACTGAATGAACACTGTTAACAAGGAAACGACTATCCAAGCACTCGACCACGACCTAAAACAATCACGGATTATATCGTCCATAACAGAATAATATTACTATCTAAGGTAAATCCCCTTAGAAAAGACACGTAAAGGTGTGCACACATTTGTACACAAAAGCATCAGAAATTAGAAATTTTTACTCATGTGGGCAAATAATTTTTAAAAGAAACGAAAACCCAATGAAACGTTGGATTGATTGTGTGAAAGAAGTTGCGGCAGAAAGGGGGTGAATATTGAGATAGCGGATAAAGAAACATGTTCAGACAAAAAATAAAATAAATAATTTATTACCATTCAGTTGTACAAAAACTATGCAGCGTTAAAACTAAAGAAAAGAGTGTTTCGATGGGCACATCGAAACAATAATAATAATAAGTGAGGAGGTTCCTCTCTCTAGAGCCCTGACCACCGGCAGCTTGGACCCTGTTCCTGATGCCGATGGGCCACTGTTTTTTTTATATTTTTAAATATTTTTTAATGATTTTTATAAAAATATTTAAAAATGTATTTAATATGTAAAAAAATGAATACATGAAAATAATAACTCTAATGTAATTATTTTTTAAATGTCGCAGCATCATGCTGAGATAGGAGCCTTTTGGCCTCGTACAGAACTTTCTACTTTTATTTTAATTTTACTTTGTTTTTTTTCTAATATTTTTATTTTTTGTGTGTTTTAGTTTAATTTGTGATTTCCTGTGCGAGTCTCAATAAATACTTTTTCTTTCACCATAAGAAAAAAGCGTTGGGCAACGACTGCACTGGCTTTTTAACGTCAAGCGCCATACCAGATTTTATCGATTCCATCGTGCTCTAAAATGTTATAAAGGAGAACGCAACTATGAGCGAATATTATCATCTAATGTAATAAAGTACACATAAATACCGCAACGAATGTGTTCACGCCCTTACAAAGTTTATGTTTTTATTTTCGTTTCATTTAATGACATTAAAGGAAAACGCAACTATGAGCGAATATTGTCATCTAATGTAAAGTACTCACGAATACCGCAACGAAAATGTGTTCACGCCCTTACAAAGTTTATGTTTTTATTTTCGTTACATTTAATGACATTTCTATCACCAACAGTGGCATTACCTGATGTGATTGATTGATAAGGGGATCAATACAATTATGATAATGTTAAAAAATATTAAGTAATACAATTATGATAACGTTAAAAAAAACCCTATGTCTAATAAGATAATGAGGTTTTTTACCATTCATTGTTAATAAAATATTCGGTTTAGCAACGTCATAAAATATATTCATTAGATTGTATGCGGTATTTAAACATTAAAACTTTATCTTCAATTCTTGTGGTTATATGACGGTAGTACATTTAATATTGATTACATAATGATTATTATTGATAAATAATTTTATTGTGTGTCGACAGTAGGGTTGCAAAATTACGTAATTTTACGGAAAACGCTGGTAAAATACACGTATTTTGCAGTCATTTATATAAATTACGGTAAAATTACCGGCGATTTATGAAGTTTTACATTTTTATTTGTGCTGTCCTCTGCACTGCCCCTGCACATAGATGATATTATTATAATCCATGACATGATGACGTGATTCATATCTTGAATTCTTGAGAATTAAATTTTAGGGATTTTTAGTACGCATGAGTCGCACGAGCCCAGTTTCTGTTTTTTTTTTTTAGTTCCAATACTGCTTATATCTCTGGCAAATGTCATTCAAATCCATTTATCCGTTAATAGTGAAGTAGTGACATACACATGATACACACAAACATACTCACTTCCGTATTTGTAATGTTTTAGTGGGTATGACTGTATGAGTACGTTTAATACGTTTTTTACCGAAAATTACCATATTTTACCGTAAAATACCGTAAAATAACATTTTTTACCGTATTATACCAGGGTAATTTTACCGTTTTACATCCCTAGTCGACAGTCACAGATGGGGATTGAGACAAGTAAATAGACATGCGGCAAAGTTGTTTATTAAATAAGAGTATCTAAGATAAGATAGTGGTGCAGATTCCCTTGTTCACAAACTAAACTAAATTTAAGTTCAGTGCATCTTTTTCTTTCTGTTTCATTAAGAAAAGGACAGAAGATAAATTTTAGTTTAGACCTGTCAAATTAATCAGCGCTTGATTGACGTAATTTTAGTTGGCAAGTTTTTAATCACGTCTAAACTTGTATGGAGTAGTGACAGGCGCTGATTAATTTGACAGGACTAAACTAAAATTTATCTTCTGTCCTTTTTTTAATGAAATAGAAAGAAAAAGATGCACTGAACTTAAATTTAGTTTAGTTTGTAAACAAGGGAATCGACACCATTGTCTCTTTAAAAAATATACAACGTGAACATGTTTCTTCTGATATCTCATAACTAGTATTAATGAGACCATGTTAAAGAATCAATTGGCATGTAATTTTATTATTTTATTTTTAGTTTCTTTGTTAAGTACGAGTAAATCATTTTCATTCAAACCAATCATTCATATTTAAAGTTAATAAAATGCGACGTTGACATAGCACAGCATCATGCTAAGTGGAAGCCTTCTTGTCACAGTCATGACGTGCCAACAGCTGCTGCATATTTCTGTTTTGTGCTCGTGATTATATTTAAATCTATTGTTTTATTTTATTTTATTGTTCTCTTCTTTTATGCACGTGTTTCTGTGACAAATAAACTTGTATTTCTTTCTTTATTTTCTATTTTAAGTTATAAAATAATTATCACCAAAAAAATGGAGTTACATTAAAATTGCTTATTAGTCTGGCTAGATTGTGATCTGAAAAAAAAACGGCTGTGCCACGGTAACATGTAGGAGCAGTGGTTAGGGAATCATGTTCTGCACTGCAGGTTGCGGATTTGAATCGCTACGGATTTTACTTAAATCAAATTTCGGGAAAAAATGTCATCAACATCGATAATAGCACAAATATAAAAAAGTTACACAGAAATGAACTTTAAACACATGTTAAATAAAATTGAGTATGGATTTATTCATAGTAACAACATTATTAAACAATTTTTTGTGCAATGGAAACTGAACTTTGTGTAACAAAAATAATAGGTATCTTTTTCCACAGCAAGCATGTTAATTAAACAATTGCAAATGCAGTTTTAAGTGTTATGACTTATGAGTGTGTGTGTTTAACTAAGTAAAGTCCCTGTTAAATGGTTTGTTACATAAGTGCAAGGCTTAATATTATTACCTTATACAGCTGATTCAAACCGCACTTGCCTCGCATTCCAATAGCCAGTTTGTTTTTAATTTTTAATAGGTAGGTACGTTCGTTCTGCCTAGCCTTTTCCCAACTATATTGGGGTCGGCTTCCAGTCTAACCGGATGCAGCTGAATACCAGTATTTTACATGGAGCGACTGCCTATCTGACCTCCACAACCCAGTAACTGGGTAATACGATACCCCTTGGTAAGACTGGTTGTCAGACTTTCGGGCTTCTGACGACCCGTAACGACTGTCAAAGATCCACGAATGACAGCCGGGACCAACGGCTTAACGTGCTTTCCGAGGCACGGAGGAGTCTCGGTATGTAGAAATGGTCACCCATCCACGGACCAACCCCGGCAAGCGTAGTTTAACCTGACAGATCGACCCGAGCGGCTATTAGTACTTAGCCACGAGCTCCTCAATAGGTAGGTACGTCAATAGAGGAAAATAATTTAGAAAAACGTCATTTGACAACCTATACCCAGTGTATAATTAATATACTAATAACAAAATAAATTAATATATTAATATAATATAATTAATTTGAACAATTACATCGCCGTGGCAAAACATTGAATTTATAGCCATATTTAAAGGGAAATTCTGCGATAAATTCGAAGGATCCTAGATGTCATACAAACCTACGCTTCTGATATTTTGTCCCACAGACTTCCTCGTATTTTAATGGAAAGCAGATGACAGCTGTCATGGCAGTTGCTGTGCTATGCTTAAGAGGCCTAAGAACACGGCTCGCAACTGCAAGTCGAGATGTTTGCAAAATTAAATTCCAAGCACGTTGCACTAGTCTGAGTGCCTTTCGGAGCGATATACACCTACAGTGAGCAATACTACCACGCACACATTGGCAATTATTGCTTGACGCGATAGCACTACCAGCTTTCGAAAATGTATGATTTTGGATGTGTTCCGTAATACCAAAAATGATGAACGAAAACTTAATATTTTTCCATTTTTTTTTTTTCGATAATTTGTAACTTGATAAATGATAATATAAGCTATGCTTCTGCAGAAACAATATTATAAATAATACAGAAAAAACAAAATGAAGCGCTGAACGCTGTAAAAATGTGCGAAATTAAATTCGTTTAAACTTCATTTTAGAACAAATAAATGTAGGAGCCTAGATAAACACTGTCTAAATCCGAATAACAACATAATATGGTGGAAATATGCCCAAATTGCAAATGATTTAGATATTACGTTTGCATCGACAATTCATGCGTCGCCGCGTTCTTAACTAAAACTAATTAGATAATATCAGCCCAAAAAAGTTATGAGTCTAGATTAATGACAAAACTCATATCTAAAAAAAAAACCTAAACCAAAAAATAGCTAAACTCTAATAAACTACTACAACATGAATCATGATTGCATCAGCCGGTTATCAGTAAAATAGGCATCGATTGAGCGAGCGATAGTAGAGGTACAGTCACGAGCATATTAAATGTATATTACAATGGACAGCTCGGCAATAATATCTGATTTCACGATTAATCCATTAATATCTGTCGTCAAGATGATGGTGTCAGATATTTTTAAAAGTCAATGCAGCATGCATTACTTTAGCGTCGCATGTCTCGTCAGATATTTTTGGTGTTACTCCGATGTCACATATTTGTGATGCCACTACTATATGCCTTCCACAAATGATCACATATAAATTTGCCGTCATTTTGACGACAGATATTTAATGGATGTATCATGAAATCAGATATTATTGTAGACTCGTTCATAGTAATATATTTATGCTGGTAACTGTACACAAATTCAATTAAATGAAATTGTTTATTATGTAAATAGGATATCGGAATCACTTATACACGTCATACTAAAACAAAAAAGCTACATGGAGTTGACATTTCCTATCTAACTACACCTGAGAAGAAATAGCGAAACAAACTCAGGGGAAATCAAAACTATAAATCTTTATCTATTAAGTTGTGTACCTGTATGTATCTTTCTCTCTTCTCTAATCTCTAAATATATAGTAAGAAACAAAGTTGTTTTCACTCCTCTTGCTCAAAAAGTGCGTCATTGTAGCGTATGCGTACCAGAGCGGGGAAAAAATAGCATTGCTTGCTCTAGAGGAAAAAGTAATTTTTGTCTGTATGGCTCAAAACCGAAAAAGTCTTTATTCTTATGTAAAACTAGCTTTTTACTACCGCATACCGGGATAAAGTTTCCTTAGAAATTCAGATTGAACAAATTGTATATTTTTTTTTATAAAATTTTAATATTGTATTGGATTATTTTATTTTCTCGCAATCGTAATGAAAAGTAGAGTGTAACACACGGCGCTAAAACCCATTATAACTCGGCTTCTATTTACTCGATAGAATGGGTTATTTTAGCCCCTCGTATAAAAATCTACTATTGTCTATGTGTGCAAACTAAGTACTTAACGGAGATGTGATTTTGAATGATGGGAAAAAAACAGTGACAATTACATTGTTATTTCCGTTACAATAAAAAAAAAAATACTCGTTGCTAAAGTTTCACCTAATTAAATTTGACCTTGCATATCCTGAAACTAAGTTAACATTATTTTAATTTAAAAGTGTCTATTAAGTTTTTTGCTCGTTCTTCTCCATTGGAACCTACAGCTTCATCTCTCTGACCAACTCTGACAATAGGGACCAATATAAGAAATGTTCGAACAAATATGGAGAAGCTACACGATTTAAAAGTTTTTGGAAGGGATTATTACCAGTGATCGGAATAGGTAGATTGATTTGGGGTCAATGAACTGGCACGTATATTATTACGTATTTGAAATTATTATTATTTTTTTAAGGAATTTAAAATGTTGTAATGTGTAGAATAAAGAATACATCAATATGAATAAGAAATGTTTAACACTTTTGCTGTCTTTTTAATAGTATACAGCGTGTAACGGAAAGGGTATATACATATCGAGTGCACGGCTTCTTTGGATGATATCAGACTATACGGCAAGGGTTTTTAAATTCTATGTCTTCATGTTAGGAACATATGAGAATTTCCAATACATGAAACCAAAAAACCAAACATTTCAAATTGAAACGGACACATCACTAGCACCAAGTCAGCTGGTCAGTGTCAGTGAACTATTCATAAGTAAAAACAAACCTCTTTTCCAGCTTGCTCCTGGTATTTTTGGATAATTGGGTTCTGGATGTTTATTTTTGCTTTGCAAAATAATATTACCGACTTTTACAAAAACTATGATTATGTTTGTGACCAAACTAAAATACAAATATTCATTTGCAAATTTAAAATGTTTTAACTTAGGTAAAGGTAATTAGGTTTCCCAGTCCGTACCCCCTGTACGGACTGGGAAACCTAATTACCTACCTACGTAAAACAATCTTATAACAAACATAACGGAGTAGGTATGTAATGTGTAAAAGAGTAAACGAAACAATTATCTACATAGTAATTCTCTACCACAAAATTTGGGAACAACATAGTAACTACCTAATAACATTATTCCTGTAAATTAGGTACCTTACGTAATATTTTTTTAAGTTAATTGCCATACCTACATACTGTCCCAGATATTAATTGCCCAGGTTAATACTGCGAATGTTTGTACATTAGATTGGAACTTAGAAGTTTAGAACAGAAAAAGGGTTTTGTAACATAATATCCAAATCAAAATGAACCCTAAATAACTTTCCTACGCAACTTATGTGTGTCCTGGTACATTAATAATGCTAAAGGGTTCTGTTTTCAGTTAAACTAGATTTAAAAAAATCTAGTATTGTATGTAAGAAAGTTTACCTAGCTCACGACTTTTGATGGACGTGCAAATGTTTGCCTGCCAATTTGCCGGCCAAAGGTGCCTGATAATTATGTACATAGTAATTTTCTTACAACATTTGTTTACGTCATAGTAGGTATTAACAAAAATATTCCTGTGAATTTCTTTTATCGTTATCCTTTTTGACGTGATAAGGTTTTATAATCGATGAACGCTGGCTGCACACACGAAAAAGTGTCACGTTCCGCCTGAGCCGAGCGTGCAAGCGAGAGCGCGGAACAAGCGATAGAGAGACAAGCTAAGCATTCGGCATGTGACGTTATCACGTAAAATTATCATCCGTAAACCGACTTTACAGAAAACCAACTTTTTTATTATGAATTTTTGATTACCATAGTACATACCTACCTACTTGAAATTAAAAGCTAAAGACTGCGAAATTGGAAATGTTATTTAATATTTAATACTAATTAAGAGAAAAATGATTTTGTTGCATACTTTATTTCAAAATGAACCCTAAATAACTTTCCTCTATGCAACTTATGTGTCTCCTGGTACAAATTAAATGCCAGTGGGTTCCGCTTTTAATTTAAATATTATTTTAATACCTAGGTTTTTGGCAAAATTACTAACACGTACACCGCTAAGTAACAACTAACAACACTACAATGAAACATTTACATTTTGTCGACGCCTTGACGCCCATTTTGAATGAGACAGTTTTGGTTTCAGTCTTTATTTATGTTTAATCACAATAAAAATTAAACCGTAAAAATGAATTTACAGTACGTACGAACTTGGCCGGAGTGAAGTTATCACAAAATCATCGGCATCGTAGTAATCACTTGGTGTCAGTTTGAGGCGGGAGGTAGGATACATGCGCAGAACCGAACTTCACTCAGGCCAAAATGTGAAAAATACTGTTGTAACTATGGAAATAATTGCTAAAACTAGTTAAAAAAGTACTAGGACCTCATGAGTAACGTGAGTTGTTCGGACAGCGTTTGCGCACAATAATAACTGAACCCTAAACTAGTCAAAGTTACACACACAATGATATTTAGAGTAAATACACCAGTTGCAGGTTACGGTCCCAAAAATATTTATTATTATTATCTTTTAATTTTGATCTCCGGCAACCTAGTTCAATAAATAAATTGAAACAATACTCAACTTATTCATCGCAATCTTGGTTCTTAATCAATACTTACAAATTAATTCTATGGATTTATGTAGGTATGTAGAGTAGGTACCACCACCACAGTCCACAAGTGATCTTATCGGTTTACTTTGCCAACTCAGCTCTTGGGTTCAGATTCTAACGTACCTACGTATTACGTAATTAACTAGTACCTACCTACCTTGGCGATGTAAGTACCTAGGTATTAAATTGATCGGAGTTTTCAGGTTGAATTGAATTTATTCACTGATAACTATTGTACATGTTTCTTGAAATTTTTATTAGGTAGTCAATTAATTATAACAATAAAATACTATTTTATTTCAAATTATTGTTAATAATTTTAAAATAGTATTTTACAATAGTTGGGCTATCTACAATGCTAGGTACCCTATTACTAGGATAGTAGAAAAGTAGAAGTTTTATTTTTCCGTACCGTTCGGCGGTCGCGTCATCGTCAGTCGTAGAGATGGGTTGTAACAGGTTAAACACGATATCTGTTATCACTGTTACTGTTACACAAAAATAACAGATCCAAATATCTGTTATTAAATAACAGCCTGTTATTTTCATACGGACGATAAATACGTATACATAAATAACAGCCTGTTATTTTATACCGACGATAAATACGTTTTTAAATCTCAATTAAATATCTTCTTTGTTTCTTTTCGTTTAAAGTTCAAAATCGTATCTGAACTTTTGTCTAGGAATGACGGGGTGATGTAAATTACGTTCATTTATAAATATACCGACCCCAACATAGTTTTAAAAGGCTAGGCAGATTGATTGATTATTATTTTAAATTAAATTCCAAACTGAACACTTTCCTTATAATTTCGCTTTACATATATTGCAGGTCGCGTAGTGACCACCTACATCCACAAAATGGTCCCACACAACACTTAACTCTTCTATTTATATTAGCCATTGTTTTTCTTACCTAAACCTTTTAATATTCACAACTTAACTTAAATTAAATAAATAACTGCACTATTACAATAACACTCCTAAACTATAAAACCAAAACCTCTAAACTATAAAACCTAAACTAAAAACTATAATATACATAAATCGAATATGAACACTAAATACTAATACGCCGTAAACACTTAGAAATGTTTTCGAAACAATTTAAATTACCATTCACCAGTTCACCTTTCGTTAGAAAGAAAGAAGTGAAAAAAGCAATCGTATCAGATTTCAAAAACTCAAAATTTTAAAAATGTCAACAAATAAACCAGCCAAATTAAATTTTAATTGAATATCATCTCTAACCTTATTTAAATAAAGTCGTACATGCATAGAACATTTTGCGACCAATCCCATCAAACGTCAAACCAAAGATAAAAAAGGCGTCCGGACACGATCACTATAATTTTTGTGGTTGCATCACAAAGAAAATAATATAGAATTAAAGTATTTTTGATGTCAACAATAACAAACAAACCAGACAAATTACTCTCAATAAAATTGTTTAAATCTATCATGGTTTATCAAAAAAAACTCGTGGAAAATTTTGGAATTTTCCGTTAAACCACAGATAAAAGCATTCGGATACGATCACTAGACTACGCACAAGATAAGTCTGCACGCGACTGGTGGCGTGCTTAATTCTATCTTTAATGTATTATTTAAAATATAAAATTATACCTATATTAATAATTATTCTATTCATATTTATTAATTAAATAATTCTTTAACATAAACGTCAAGACGGCACGGCGTGGCATACGATTAGTTCCGATTTCAGCCGCGTGCAGACATATCTTGCAAGCAATCTAATTTTTTTGGTTGCAAATCAAATTGCCTTATAGAAAAATAGAGAATATAAATTATTATGGTATTTTTGTTATGGTCACATTGGTCAGTAACAGGTAACAGGTAACACGACCTAATTATGAAGTCACATTTTTGATAATGTTTGTTCCTGTAAAACCACCAACTATATTTTAGGGATAATAAATACTAAGTGCTTCTCTTTTTAGCGTAGTTTAACCGCTTTAGTAAGAGTGAGAAGTAAACATATTTCGAAGTAAATAATAGGTGTTTCTCTTTTTAGCAAGGGTCATTCTTTAATGAGGAAGAGAGATAAATCGATAACCTTGATATATACCTTCTTTGTGTGAGTGTTTATGTAAGTAACAGCCTTAGAACAGCTGTGTGGGGACTAAGATGAAGTATCAGTAACAGCAAACAGTCGTGGTAACAGTCTTTGAGGGTCTGTTATTTTAGGTAACAGATATATTGTATTGATAAGAACAATTGTTATTTGTTATTTTTAAATATCTGTTATTTCTACCTGTTACGATAAATACGCCTCACTCCTAGTCAGTCGTAAACTATCACTTGTGACGTGTGCTTCAGTCGCTCTCCATCTGTATCAGTGTTTTCGTGATTGTTAAAAATGTCGTTAAGTAATAGCGAATATTATGAGATGATGTTGTGTGTCGGAGCAGAACATGGTAATCTGCGAGCTGCTCGAGAGCTGTATCGTCAGCGATTTATCCAGGGCAGACCAGATGCTGAGCGTCGGCAGCTGCCTTCGTTGTCCTGCTTCAGTCGGATGGTACATCGTCTGCACCAAACTGGTTCCTTCCACGCATCTGCTTCGGAGGGTCGCCCGAGCATAAGCGATCCAGGATTTGAGGAAGCTGTACTGGAGCATTTCCAAAGTAATCCACGCACTAGCACACGTCGAGCTGCATTAGCGCTGGGTGCCTCAAACCATATGCAAGTATGGCGAGTGCTGAACAATGACGGCCAGCACCCATACCACTTCCGTCGCACCCAGGAGCTGACACCAGCAGACTTTTTGCCTCGCGTGACTTTTTGCGAGTGGTACCTGAGCCAGATAGAAGCTTCACCAGATTTTAGTTCCAAAGTGCTATGGACCGATGAAGCATCATTCACGAGAGCAGGCATAAGTAATATCCATAATGAACATGTTTGGTCGCACACGAATCCGCATGCTTCGACAGAGTCGTCCTTTCAACATCAATGGCGACTGAACGTGTGGGCTGGTATCATCGGAGATGTCGTCGTAGGACCAGTTTTCTTGCCGCAAAGTTTAAACGGCCAAAATTACTTAAACTTCTTAAGGAATGAATTAGACGATGTCCTCTTAGTGCTACCGGTGTCAAGTTACGTAAATCTTGTTATGGATAATAATATGACTTTCCAACACGACGGTGCACCGGCGCACTATGCACGTGACGTACGCCATTATTTGGACGCTCGCTTCTCCCAGTGGATCGGGCGCGGTAGCAGGAGCGTGGCTTGGCCACCGCGATCCCCAGACTTAACGCCGCTAGATTTTTTTTTGTGGGGCTACATAAAAAACGTAGTGTACGCAGTGCAGTGTGATACAGTGCAAGAAATGAAGTTGCGGATCAAGGCCGCCTTCAGGACAGTAACACCAGAGATGCTGCGCAATGTTCAGGTGTCCATGAACAAGCGAGCGGCCTTGTGCATACAATACCAAGGTCACCACATCGAACCTCATCTTTAAACATGTGAGTTAATGTACTTAATTAAGCATGGCTCTTAGATTTTACTGTTTACTCGGTAATTAATAAGGGATAACAATAGCTAAGTAGCTATCTACCTAAACCTTGTTCTGAATTTTAACGTAAGTTTTTTACATCACAAACATCAGTCATTCTGGATCGATATTAACGTGTAAACCGTGATTAAGTAAATAAATAATTAATAAAGTATGTAATGTTAACTAATGTACTACCTAATGTGTGAATGCGCACACGCGCTTGCCGCCATTGTCGGCTCGTTTGATCCCGTCAGTTCGCGCCGACAAAGGGCGACCGCGGCGACAGGCTACCTAAACCGTGTACTAGGCGCACAGATAGCAGAGAGATGTATCTTAATATTAGCAAGTGACGTGAAATGCTAATGACCGTCGTAGTGCGGTGACACGTTTGTTATGATTTGAATTTAATAAACTTATTAAACCAAAAATTTGGTGTGAATTATTTGAGTAATTTATTTTGAGCTGAAACTATGCATATAGATTCTATACCAGATGTACTCTTCACCCCTTTCGGATAGATATACCCTTTCCGTTACACGCTGTATAGGTGATCGGATTCCAAGAAAAGGATAGGTATACTATAAAAAATATAACATATTTTAAATGTTTATCTATCGCATTCTATAAATTTCTAATGTAGTAGTTTAAAAATCCTTACTTTAACAATATTTGATTCAATCCCGTAAGTACCAAAATGAAATCCCGGAAAAAAGGCTTATCCATGTTATAATTTCTATGACTATTCATGATGCAAGTACGTAAAATCAATCTACCTACTCCGATCACTGATTATTACCGTCCTTGTCGCTTTTTTTATTTTATTTTAGGCATCTCGTAGTTGACCTCTGAGATCATGACTACTTAACCGGGCTTTCCTGTGGGTGGGTGCCTTAGGCTACACTTAAAACCTCCAGCCAGGGGTTATTCAACTATGCTAATTAAAACTAGGTGAACGCTCGCTAAGGGCATAGTATAAAGAGAGGAAGTAAGTTATCTTCATAGAAACGCACCGCGCGCGGCTTGTATGTGTGCGCGGCTTGTATCTATGCGTCGCCGCACGCACACTTAACAAAATCAAGCCCGTTTATGAGTGCGCCAGTCGGGGCTAACGCCGCACAAGGTTTCCGCGTCGCGGCTGTTCGGCACTGCTAAATGTATGAAAAATAAGTCATAATCGCAGGAGAAATTATTGCTGTGCGTTTGGGTGTCTAAATAATTCATCGATTCCAGAGTTGTCTCTGTTCAGATTACCTACTGAACAGAAAAGGTAACTAAGTCACTTATTCTAGCATATAATTTTTACTTGATGATGAGATACCTACTTATTTTTTGTTGTATTAGTTATCTATCAGACAGACGAAGTAGGCAGGCCTACTTTCCCACTAAAATGTATTAGGTACCTACTTTTGATCTGTCAATTGACATGCCGCTAATGCTTTGTTTACGTTTACCTATACTCCGTTTGAAATAAGATTAGACATTTAAACAAACCTTTTTTAAAGTCCGTTCAACCGATTTTGACTTCTATACCGTAGACATAAGGATGGCATTAAAAGCAAAAAATGTGGTTACAAACCAAATGTTTACTGCAGCTGTCATTAGTCATGCTACCAACGCAATAGATGTCAAAATCGGTTGAACGGACTGTAAAAAGGTTTAGTTAAATGTCTAATCTTATTTCAAACGGAGTGTAGTCATGCCGATTTCTCAGTAATGTAGGTATAGTAAAGTACTTAACTAAGTACTTACAGTTATAAAATCGTAATTTCAAATATTTGGCGAATTGTGAATCAGATAAATAGAGCAAAGTTCGAATCGTAACCATTCGTAACAACAGAACAAAAATTGATTATAGTCCAAGAGACGGGCGTTATTTTTTTTAGGTTGTTATACGATGTTTTTTTAATATGATATTTAGTCACTTTATTCAACTTTTTATTATAGATATCTTATGTATATTAAATGTGCTTTTCATTTCAGACGCCTTCAGTGGCTGCGCTTAATTGACGATTAAGATTCATATTTAAACACAAGCTCTTAGTCTATAAATTCAAGGCGTTTTTTTTGGTCAGTTGCAAGCATGAAACTACAGCTTTCATTCATAAAACTGAACAACTTTCCCCAAGAAACATGGGTTGAAATATGAAAAAAATAATTGGACTTCCCATAGTACCTAAATCGATCACGTGATCAGCAACTTTTGTACGGGAAGTCCTAATTTTTTTTTGGGGTGTCTATGGATAGGTCTTTAAAAATGACATTGAGGTTTCCAAAACCATTTTTTCTCAAAGTCAATCGTTTGAAAGATAAACTCTTCCGAAGTGGTAAAATGTGTGTCACCCCCCCCTCTAACTTTTAAAGTAAGAGAGTAAAAAATCTAATAAAAATATATGCTGTAGATGTCAAAAAACACTTTCAACGAAAATTGGTTTGAAGGAGATATAGTTAGCAGTTTTTGAGATATAGCACTTTTTCAAAAACCGCAAATATAACTTTGCCATTCACACGAACAGGTAAAACCGACCTCACCAACCCTGAACTCAGACAACACATAAGTAAAAAATAGAACTTCCCGGCCCTTGCCAATTTCTAGGCACTGAATTAAAATTTAGCTAAAAGTGACAACCCTGAGACAGGCAAGTATGGTAGGCAATTATATCACGAATTGGGCCTGAGATAGCCTACTTGAACTCTTTATACTATGCTAAGGGCACCCCCTGTGGGGTACGAAACTCGGCTTAGGGCGTCAACCGGAGGGAGGACATCAAGGATGGGACGGGCTGGCGTCCTTGTCGCGCGGTACAGACAATTTATGGCACTAGTATGAAGTTACATAATCGTGACGTCACTTCTGTGAATGCCGTCTTTGTCGAGCATTTATTTTAAAACATTTACAACTTGCAATTTTTTAAACTTTTTATAAGTAGATAACTAGCTGCGCCCCTCGATTTCACCTGCATAATCCTGTGGAAATATCTGGATAAAAAAGTGTCCTACGTCCTAACCCAGGTCATGGTGACCATGTGCCAAATTTCATCCAAATCTGTACAGCGGTTTTAGCGTGATAGCGTAACAAACAAATACACTAGTGATGCAACGAATACGAATACGAATATTCGTATTCGCCGAATAGTAGACATTTACCGAATATTCGTATTCGGCGAATACTAATACGAATACTAATACGAATATTTAAAAATTAATATGTTTGTACGCAAATCTAATTACTGGCAGACTTGGAAAACGCGCGTCGTCGGCACGTAAAAATACGACGTGTGCAAGGGCCTTAACCGCAACGACGACGCGACGGGGGACTCCCCGGCCATAGTTTATACAGTGCCGCGGCCCGGGAGTTTTCCTATCATTACGAACCATGGATTGATTGATTCATTCATTCCTTTCATTTCATTTGTCAGTCGAAAGCACAAGTCAAGCAATAGAACTGTTTTATTTATTTTCTGAGGTTGCTGCGAAGTGAAAGAAGTTGAAGTTGAATAGAAAATGTCTTCTCGTAAATGAGATCAAAGTGACATATGGAAACACTTCGATAAATTACCAAGTAAGTAGTTATATGGTCTGTATTTCTTTTGTATGAACAAAAGGTAGGATAGTAAGTCCTAAGTAACTTAGACGAACGTTAGTAATGGCTGCGTCTATGTAGTACTAGACTATTAGTCTTTTATTACCATGGCGAGATATTCGTATTCGTAATCGTAAAAGTAGTATTCGGTGCATCACTAAAATAAACTAATTCTCTTTCGCATTTATAATAAAATTATAATAGTCAGGATAGATAGGTATTGTTTGCACTATTTGCAATCAATATTTTTTTTGTTTAGAATAAAAAAATTGTCATAATCCCTATTAAAAAGTGCCTGTAATTGGTTTAATTGTAATAAATGCTTGAGTTTTACATGAAATTCTAGTAAACCACACTCCATTTGAAATAAAAGTTTAGACATTTAAACAAACCTTTTTTACCGTCCGTTCAACCGATTTTGACTTCTATACCGTAGGCATAAGGATGGCATTAAGAGCAAAAAAGCGGTTACAATACCAACTGTTTACTGCAGCTGCCATTTGTCATGCCACCAACGCAATAGAAGTCAAAATCGATTGAACGGACTGCAAAAAAGGTTTAGTTAACTGTCTAATCTTATTTCAAATGGGGTATAACGTACTAATAATTAAAAGAGATTGAAAGTAATCTTAATCGTTTGTCGACTCACATTTGTAGTCCGATGACTTATGCATTATGCGAATAATGTTTATAAAACATTATCTCGTTACTCATAATAAACTGTAGTATGTAGCAATAGTGATAAGTTTAATCTATGCTACTGACGCAGGCAAGCCCAAATCACTCCGCATTTTAGGTATGTCCCGCTCTACCCAGAGCGGGAGAAGTTATTTGATAATTTCCTACCAAAAAAAAAAAAAAAGTATGGAGCTACAAGTACGCAGCGGGCTCGACCTGTCAAAAGGGGTTTAGTCCCATCTCGGCACCCATGAATTTATCATGCCCACATAAAATCCCCATTTCGGCATTCTGTCTTAAGACGCAGATATATGCCAGTGACCTTGAGTGGTCAGCTTGCGTGTTCTGTACTGAACTCACGCAACGCGTCGTACGTCCAGCCAGTAAAGGACTCGCCCATCAAGGAGCTTTGTCCCAAATTAGACGCATTTTTAATTTATTATACGTAAAACAAAAAGTATTTTAATAAAACACGTATACTAAAAGATCAATAATTGAATTATCTTTAAAATGGTGAAGGTTTCAGAAAAATACGCTTGATAGACTTTGCGTCATCCACGTTAGACATAACTTTACAAATTAATTAACGGATGTCACGCGGTTTCACCCATGTAGTTCCCGTTCCCGTGGGAGTACGGGGATAAAATATAGCCTATGTTACTCGCTGATAATGTAGCTATCCATTGCTGAAAGAATTTTTCAAATCGGTCCAGTAGTTTTTAAGTTTATTCGTTACATACAAAAATACAAATCTTTCCTCTTTGTAATATTAGTAAAGATTTCACTATGTAATATGAACATAATCTAAAATTTTCATATATTAAGTTATTAAGAAAATGCTTTAATCTAACATTCATTTTTTCTAAATCATTAACACTCCTCAGACGTGATTTTCAGTATAAAATCATTAAAAGTCGGTTATTGTCACCTTTAGTATTTTATTTTAAAACAGGTCAAGTGCCAGCTTCCCGTCCTTTTTAAATAAGTTGAAAATTAATTTTTAGAAGTCTATTCAACTTAGCCTATTGTCTTTTATGTCAAGTCAAGTGTTCTCTCAACGGCTTCCATGGATCGTGTTTCCGATACACTTTTTGTTAGGGAACTCAGAACGCGTGGTTACGTAAAACTTGACTAGGTCAAAAAAGCATGTTATGTAACGTTTTAAACTTCAGTAAGTACTCAGTAAGTCAGTACTTTCAAACAGGGTTGGCATGATTAAATCATGATTTAAATCACGATTTAAATCAAGTGATTTTTTCAATAAAAATAATAGTTGATTAATTCAAATTGTTTTAAATATTTCTTATTTGTAATACAAATAAAAATCTTAATTTTAGATAACGGATAGATAAATACAAATGTATGTTAAAAATCACTTTGTGTTAGAAACATAATATTTAAACAAAAACATCAACTGTCCTACTTTTTCCGTTCCTAATCTGTTCCTGATTTTAGAATGTACAAACTTTTTTCTATAATAATTTCTATTCAAAAATGCCAGATGGCATTCTTCTGTCTTCCACCAGGCATTTAACTGTTTTATTCATCAAAAATTGTGTTTCTTCCGAACTAATCCGAACCGAACTCAAGTGTCAAACAAAACAAAGCAAGGGAAATCCCCCAGCCGCCGTCAAACAAAAGCGCGTTTCGTTTTAAGCACAATTTTAAGTGGATTTTAAAGGCTCAAGCAAAAAATCTAAAAATCACGATCTTTTGGATTTTATGTAAAAAATCAATGATTTTCGATTTTTTGCAAAAAATCGTGATTATTTTACAACCCTGCTTTCAAACAGACTGTCTTACATCGACGTTGAAAGTTTCGTTATTTTTGCCTCGTAAGTAGTCGCGCACTTGCGATTCATGTATTACAACAACTAGTACCGACAGAGAGATTTTTTGTTCCTTTTCTGATATATTTAATTTTGCAGTCTGAGTCACACCTCTAATTGAATCGATTATATCTAAGTATCTCTCTCTCTCTCCTTCAATAACCAATGGATAAAATGGCGAACAATGGAAGTGACCTACACTCTCCCTGCTTCTATAATTGTTTAACTACCGTCCCTCTGCTGGGCAATGGGACACCACCTCTTTTTGTCATAAGCTTGATGTGGCCCATCTTCAAAAAAGGTGTGTTGGTGAACAGTCTCGCTAGCATTCGTGCGCATTACCGGCCTAACCCGACAATGCATTCCGTCCGTCATCTGATTTCATATGCCGCCGCCGCACAGTGGATCGTCCCCATACAAGAGGTCGGACATAGAATTAAAAATTGAAAAAGTATTTAATTGAAAAAAATGAAATATACAGTTGCATTACTCTATTATGGAACTACAAAAAATGTTACTACAATTTTTTTATTTGACCAGTACTTTATGAGCAATTCGATGAAAACTGTTATTTTTCTATGGAAATGGTCACAAAAATGTCTGTATCTCATGATTCCCTCCTTGTTTCGATTTGCGGTTTTCACTACTGTTATTTACCCATTTTATGCCACATTTTCTTCAAGGACACATGGTGCCCCCAGCGACCCCCTTCCGAGATATTTTGCTTTTAGTAACTATACTTTTTATTGTATAACTGATGAAATGGAGGTACATTAAGTATATTCATTACTGAGAATAAGTCATCCCTAAGTAGTTCCTTAAATAACAGGTGCATTTGCGATTACTTTAATGACTTATGAACGCTTCTGTTGCCATACAACAAAAGCGTTAATGAGTCCTTAAGTAAAGATTACCAGTACTTGCTTAATCTAATTAGTTATTGTAATTACTATGTTAACAGCCCTTAATCTCTGCATTGTGATTGTCTAATGTCATTATTAGCTTATCAAATTCATTGCTAGTTGCCTACTTGCTGCCCTATATATTTGAGTGTGTTTAGCAAATGTAATTCAGTTGTAATTATAACTTCTATCAAGTGTTGTCATTATGGCTTTCCGTGGGTTTTCTACTTATCTAGATCTTTACGTTGCTCTTCGTAATCATAAAGATCTTCGTGACTATGACAATTTATTTAACACATTGAAGTCGAGTACTAACGTCCAGTTAAGTGAAAGTGATGTGACGGATCTCAAGAACTGGTGTCGACGATTTTGCTATAGGGTTTACACCAAATGGGTGCAATCAAGAAGGACAGTCGACAGGTTCATTAACAAGAACGGAGAGTGGTTAAATTCCGATATCGTTTGGCCAGATTGCTTTAAAGAAAATGTTGTTGACACTGAAGAAGCAAATGAAAATGAGGCAGAAGAGGTAGTCAGTCCATCAAAATCAGATGCATCAACTTCAACATATACATCTCCTCGCAAACGCTTTGAAGATTTATCGACTAGACACAAAAGAAGACGTGTTAATGAAAATGTTGCTAGTTGCAGTCGTCCGGATGAGCTTTTGCATACTGTTGAAAGTATACTTAAGTCTGCCGGAAAAAATGATATGGCCAGAATAATGAAAAATTTGCTGGAAAATCCTGAACACGTCTCAACAGTTTTAAATGTCCTGGAAACTAAGCAGAATCCTTCGCTTCGTGAAGTTCCTACTCACAAAGCACTTGCTCTTTACGTTTACTTGCAGTTATCCAAGTGGCGTTACATCACACTTCGGGACTTTAGTTTAAAAGAAGGTCATGCGAAATACCCAAGCTACTACTTGTTAGTTAAAGAAAAGCTTAAATGCTACCCGGCAAAAGAAGACATAACTGTGACTGAAACTTCCGCAAAGATACGGATCCAAGCCCTCCTTGATCTCACAGTTAGGAGGCTGATCGATTCACTTGAATCAAATTTTGATGCTGGTGAACCACTTGTGCTTTACAGTAAATGGGGTTTTGATGGAGCTTCAAGTCAAAGCATTTACCATCAAACGACAACAACAAGTGAACAAGACTTATCCAGTGTATTTATGGCAAGTCTTGTACCGCTTAAGTTAGTGACTTCTAGTGGAAGTATAGTGTGGCAGAATGATCGGCCATCGTCAACCACATATTGTCGCCCGATTTCATTTACATTTATGAAAGAAACGGAAGCGAATGTTAAGGCTGAAATGGAAATATTTGAGACCGAGATTCGTGAACTGAACCCGACTGATTGCGGCAATGCTACTGTTACTCACAATCTATGGCTAACCATGATTGATGGTAAGGTACATTCAATCATATCTGGTACATCGGCAGCAGTGTGTGATTTGTGCAAAGCTCGCCCAAGCGAAATGAATAACTTGGAAGAAGTGAGAGCTAAACCCGTGAATACAGATTTATACAAGCATGGATTTAGTTCATTGCATGCTTGGATTCGGTCTATGGAGTGTTTATTACACATTGTTTACAGAATGGACATAAAATCATGGCAAGCAAAAGGTGACGAAAATAAAAAAAAAGTTAAAGATAAGAAAGAAGCCATTCAAGAAGCTTTCCGAAGAAGCACAGGCTTACTTCTAGACGTTGTTAAGCAGGGTAGTGGCAATACAAACCCTGAAATGACTGCGGAAATTACTAAATTAGACGTTAATTTAATTAGAAGACTCGCCGTTATTTTGCAATGCATTTCCTCAGGCGAAAAAATTCAAGTCCAAAAATTTAAATTATATTGTGATGAAACAGCAAATTTATTCGTGGAATTATATCCATGGTATAACATGCCAGCAAGTTTACACAAATTGCTGATTCATGGATCACAGATAGTGGACCACTTATCAGTAGTACCTATAGGTTTTTTGTCTGAAGAAGCATCTGAAGCAAGAAACAAGGATTTTCGTAAATTTAGAGAATATCATACACGAAAGCATAGTAGCATCGCCACTAATGAAGACATTCTTCATAATCTGCTATTATCTTCCGATCCTCTTCTCACCAGCTTACGACCGAAGATGACAAATAAAGCCAAAAAGTCTTCATTTAGTGAACTAGACGATTTACTCATAGTTGATCAGAGTGAATTGGAGTTCATTGACGTTTCAACTGATACACTTGCTGCATGTAGTGACGTTGAAGAAGATGATGACGATAATAATGATCATGATGTCGTTATTGATGAAGATGAAGAAAATATAGTTTAAGTCTTATAGTACCTAATATTATTATTAACAAGCAGTTTCTTTGTTAATTTCTTGTTTTTGTGTATTTTTTTTTTATTCTGTTCTTTTTTTGTTTTGTGTTATGCCACCCATCGGCCAATAAATGTTTTTTTTTTCTTTCTTTTCTGTTGTTGTTAGTAACTAAATGGTCGTGTTAATTAATTAATTTCCTATTATAATTTAGTTCTTAGTAGTTGTTTAATTTTTTAGTTTGTTTTAGGGTACATAGTTGTTTTATTTTTAAATTATTTTTACAGTGTTATATTATTTAAATAAAAAATATTTTTATACCTACATATTTTCTTATTGATCATAAAACTCTATTTCTTTTCGATGTGTTATTGTAAATTCGACTCAGTCATTACTAAGCTAATGATGACATTATCCAATCACAATGCAGAGATTAAGGGCTGTTAACATAGTAATTACAATAACTAATTAGATTAAGCAAGTACTGGTAATCTTTACTTAAGGACTCATTAACGCTTTTGTTGTATGGCAACAGAAGCGTTCAAAAGTCATTAAAGTAATCGCAAATGCACCTGTTATTTAAGGAACAACTTAGGGATGACTTATTCTCAGTAATGAATATACTTAATGTACCTCCATTTCGTCAGTTATACAATAAAAAGTATAGGTACTAAAAGCAAAATATCTCGGAAGGGGGTCGATGGGGGCACCATGTGTCCTTGAAGAAAATGTGGCATAAAATGGGTAAATAACAGTAGTGAAAACCGCAAATCGAAACAAGGAGGGAATCATGAGATACAGACATTTTTGTGACCATTTCCATAGAAAAATAACAGTTTTCATCGAATTGCTCATAAAGTACTGGTCAAATAAAAAAATTGTAGTAACATTTTGTAGTTCCATAATAGAGTAATGCAACTGTATATTTCATTTTTTTCAATTAAATACTTTTTCAATTTTTAATTCTATGTCCGACCTCTTGTATGGGGACGATCCACTGTGCGCCGCCGCTGCCACGAATAAAACTGATACGTATAACTATGTAAGCGACGCATATATGGCGAAGCGCAGCGCGGTTGTCAAACAAATATCAACGTTGCCAGCCTAAAAATAAAGTTGAGAATAAATAACCTGAGACGCGCGCATCTTTCCGCTTCGTCGCGCTCTCGAGCTAATGGAAGTTTATTTATTTTGAACTTTATTTCAATGAGCACAATGTCGATAATAGTTTGACAGTGAAAAATGCTCTGCGCTGCGCTCCGCCATATTATGTGCGCTGGCCCTTAGGCGAATGATTATTTAATGTAGACTATTTAGTGAATCATAGCAAACGCTTATCTATCAGCAGTAAGTATTAGGATTTCCCAACAAGGGGTACAGATAGTGCAATCCACGAAGACGCGCCCCACTCCGCGATTACTGTACTGTAAGCTGTACTTTAGTACGGAGCAGAGCGGAGTGGGGCGCGTCTTCGTGGATTGTACTATCTATAAAATAAAGCTAAAAATAAATACATGTATCATCAAAATATCTACCCAGCTAAAATCTTTCTATGATAAAAACGTGTATGATGTTGAAGTATTAAAAAGATAAGTCAACAATCTCGTATTGATTTTTGCATACGCATAAGCACAAGGTCATAATATTAAAGTAAGGAGCAGTGATACTGAATTTAAATCGCAAATAATATAAATAATAATTTAAGTCGCAATACGCTGTAAACTTAGTGGACTGTAGATCTGTTGACCATTTTCTATTTTGTTAAGTACCTGGTACTTGTTGAAAGACCTACACTGTCCTGCCATAGGTACCTAGTAACACTGTTATTTGAAAGTATTGTAAAAGCCAATTATTTTAAAAAAAGTACTTAACCGTGGAGTTTCTTGCCGGCTTTTCTCCATAGGAAACGACCAATTGGAACCGTGCACCTAGCTTCAGACGTTTCATAAGTACCCATGTAGGTTTATGTGAAATAAAATATTTTGATTTTTTTGAATATTGTATCATATATTTTCAAGTTCAGCCATATAGACGGAGGTGCTCCATGCAACGGGGAGAGGCTGGCTGAAGGCCAAAACCGGAAGCTGTGGCGCAACTAGGGCTCTCCCTAGTTGCGTCACAGCTTCGGCACGGTCCAGTATTGGACATAGGCCTCTGCCTATGTCCAACACTGGACCGTGATAGGCTGAGCCGATTGATTAGTTGTTATGTCAGAACGTTATGTATAATATATTTTTTAAATATCGCAGCATTATGCTGAGATAAGAGCCTTTTTGGCCTGGTCGTTATTTATATTTTATTTTTTCATTTTTTTTCGTTTATTCAATAAATATGTTATTTTTTTTAATTGTAGATGCTACTTTTTGAAGTAAAAACTTCTTTAGGCGCGTTGGGCATTTTTGAGATGGGATTAAACCATTGATTTCGCGACACTGTTACCGAGTTTACCGACACCGTGGAGTAAAAGACATCAACGCGTTGATTACCGCGAATACCGCGATGCCGATTTTTTTTTCAAGTTTTCACTCCCGGAGTGTCACTGTTTATTTTATTTTTTATTACTGTTTGTGTTTCCTGTGCGTATCTTAAATAAAATAATTTTCTTAATTTTCTTCTTTCTTCGCAGTATCTTTAACCCCACATGCGAACTATGCATCGATACACCTGACGTCACGCAAATCCTACATCGCGCAAACAAGAGTTATCCGTGCGATTGCCCTAAATACAGAAACCCGACAACAACCTTCGAGCAGTAGCCCACCCATAAGACACAACATCCGTCTGGGCGAAGGATCCTCCCTTTTCTATGGAGAATGGAGAACTTTCCACCATGGTTCTCATACCTCTACAGTTATGTACATGCGTGTATAGTGCTTGTTACTAAGCCAACGTTCGCACGGACGTAATAAAATCGCGGCGGGATTTTATCGCGCAATGCATTTTAAACTCTCGGTGTTAAGTTGAGCATTGAGAATCCAACACGCTTGGACGCACTCCCGTCCCAGCGCGTTGAAAAACACACTGTTGGATTTTCAACTCTCACCGCTGAGCAGAGCGTTGAAAATTAAGAGCACAAAAAAAATCGCCGGGCGAACGTGGGCTTAAGATGAGACTTGACACACCACGTGGTTTGACATGCGCAGTAGACGATTTATAGGTCTCTTCAGCGGTATGAGGTCTGCGCCCGCGTCGCCGCGCCAGGGCGTCATCGGGGCGGGGAAAAGAGCGCGGGAGGTGCGGTCAAGTCTCATCTTTCGTAGACTATATCGTACTTAGCAAATAGTTGTAATAAGACGCTGAATTGACGCAAAAGGAATTCGTTGTCGATTACTTGGATTGAATTCCTAAGTCGGCTTCGGAAATATACTGGCCGCTTAACATAAACAGGATGTTGTGACAGGAAACTACATTATGTATTATGCAGTCAAAGGTTTCGAGGTGTACAATCTTTTATCAAAAAGCAAGGAGCAGATAGCCATAAAAAATATGTTAAACAAGCTGCGCCCTGCGGTTTCACCCGCATAAGTTTCAATCCCGTGGGAATATCGGAATAAAAAGTATCCTATGTCCTAACCCAGGTCATGATCTACCCATGTGCCAAATTTCATCTAAATCCGTTCAGCTGTTTTAGCGTGAAAGCGTAACAAACAAACTCACTTTCGCATTTATAATATTAGTTAGGATTATCATATTGGTAATCCAACCTCATGTCATCCCATTTTCACAAAGAGTGGTCGCTGACTTTGTTTTTTACCCGACTACGGCAAAGCCAAAAGGAAGGGTTATGATTTTAGCAGTCTATGTATGTATGTTTGTATGTATGTATGTTTGTATGTATGTATGTTTGTTTTTACGTGTGTTCCACCGTAGCGCCTAAACTACTAAACCGATTTTGATGAATGAAGTATCAATAGATTCGTAATAATGGTCCGGGTGACATAGGCTATATAATTTTTCCCTAAATTTAATTTGGTGGACTTTACACGTAAATTTCTAACCTCGAAAAAAATTAAAATGGGATGATCATGACATGTTTGGTATCAAAAGAAAGGTCTTGACGAGCACATTACAAATATGTATATAATATTATATTTTCAAAGTATCAAATATGTTTAAATCGTTAAAAACTAGCAAAAGTGAGACTACGCTACGTAGTATCGCAAGATGTTACCAACATGCAGTTAATCAAATCTTAATAAGTAGTACCGATTTGTAATTCCACTCTTATGAAGAAAAACAAGTACAACGAAATATTTATATTTTGGATTTCTTCGAAGCTCGATATCGGTATATGGTGTTGGCGTCGAAATAAATCGCTCTATGGTTTCGTCCAAAGCACTATGCACTGCTATTGGAATTTAAAATAGGTTAATTACTGAACTATTTATTACTCTACTCTTATTTACGTTTATCAAGTTTAAAAACGGAAAAGTATAAAATAAAAAAATAAAGTTTAATAAAAAACTGTAACCCGACTACGGGAAAATAAAAATGATCTAAAAAGTACGAAACAAGCAAATATTTTCAGACATAAATCAAGACATAGGTACAAAAATGGTCAAATCCTAAACATATATCCCCTAACGACCCGTGAAACAAAAAAGAAGATAAAGATCTGGCTACTGACACAGGACTACAACGCAACTGAAAACTTACTGCAATCAATCTAAATATATTAGAACACAAATCATCGGTATTCGCACACACATACACACACTCCAACACACATGCATACATACACGCACTCACACACACGCTTACCAGTTCCCCATGTTTATTTAATTTTGTTTAATCCTAACTTAAATAATTTGTAATTTGTTTTAATTTTATTCCATTAATATTTGTTCCCGATTTTTGTATTAATCCAAATTTATTTATTCTAATTTAATTTTAATTTAATGAAAGCATTTTATTTGCTTTATTAATTGTAATTAATTTTTCTAATTATTATTTTTTTAACCTTAATTTTAAGTAAGATAATCATCTTTTGCTGCATAAACTTGCAAACAGTAACACAAATGGAAGATGTCACTGGCTCCTGAAATACAGGTACTCTAACTTAGCTCTGGAGCCAGGGTCTCAAATTTTTCTGTAATATTTGTATGGCAATAAAGAATTTATTTATTTATTTATTTATTTAGGTAAAGCCGTCGTCGCATGCCATTATAATTTTATAGGTGTTCTAGGCACCAACATGGTATACAGGCATGCGACCACGGCTTTACCTTGACCATTTTTGTACCTATGTCTTGATTTCTGTCTGAAATATTTGCTTGTTTCGTACTTTTTAGATCATTTTTATTTTCCCGTAGTCGGGTTACAGTTTTTTATTAAACTTTATTTTTTATGCATGAAAATGCTCGCGAACATACGGCCCGCCCGTGCCACACAAAAAGCACTTTCAGAGGCCAATATCACGGTTTTGCCATAGCCAGCTATGAGTCCCGATCTTAACCCATCGAGCATTTATGGGATCAATTGAAAATAAACCGTAAAGAAAACTAGAGCCATGTTAACAGTCAACAGGAGCTCATTAATGCGCTAAAACTCGGATGGGAACGAATTCCGGAACAAAATGTTACCCATCTTATTAAGTGTACCAGATTAGCTCAGACAGAGCAGAGGCCCCCCTCGCTACTAACCATAACATTTTTCATCAAATGGTTACAGGAAATGGGCGACAGACAAGTTTATTTTTCAAGTTAATTTGAGTTTATTTCCCTAAACAGTGATTTGTTTGTGTAAATCGATCAAAATAAACAAATTTTACCACTGGATAGGTTTAAACAATTTTTAAATCCCTACTTCAAACACATCTATCCATGAAAACCACTTAATCATGCATAGTTTTAAACAACAGCAAAAAAACTTAATGGGCCCTATTTTCTTTTGAGTAGTTTATTACGTTGCGGATCAATGTTTTATGCAAGTATTTTTTACTTTAAAAGTTTTCGAAGTTTTATTTTTTTTGTAAACGCGATTGTGCTCTTTATTTAGATAAGGCTACGGATCAATGTTCTTTACAAGTATGTTTCTTCCACCAAGGCGATCTTGTTCAAGTTTTCACTTCTGTCGGCACTCCCGGAGTGTCACTGTTTTTTTGTTCAACCTGACGTTTTGTGAATTAGACGGTCGACTTCAAGACCCTCCTAATAATATCAAGCTTAAACTGCTACACAAATTCTCCTTGATTAACTTAACACAAAGGGTACTTTTATCCCGTTTTATGAAGCAGTTCCTTTGAGATGCGAGTGAAACCGGGAGTAACTGCTTGTATAGTATAAAAAATAAACTTACACAATCTCCAAGTTTAAAATGCGCCTTGAAGGCCATGTTAGCTTCAACGGAGAGATCCTTCATAGCCTCTTCCATCTGCTCCTTGTCCAGACACAAGTCCCCCCCATTATCTATGCCGTTGCACTTCATATCCAGACTGGTCCCAGGAGAAGTTCCCAGGATTATGAACGAGTCCTCGTCCCCGATCTGCAGGCTTGTCGTCATGTTCTTACATCAATCTGGAAAGAGGAACTTGATTTGAATTGTGTGAAGATGAAGAGTGGAAGGTATAGGATATTTGTTGAGGAGGCTGCCCATACCAATTAGAACACAGAACACGGAGACGTCTCGACAGCAGCTGCTAGCGACAGTGTAGTCAATTCATGCAAATCAAGCGTGTCACCAAAAGGTGACGCACATTGACATTTTGTCTGGGCTATTTGATTGTTTGAGCCTGTGACAATTTATATTATGCGTTCAATGACTGTGACAGTCGAAACTTGCGCTTGGCGCTTATTGTGCGGTCACTAATATTAGGCCTGAAACTGCGTTAAGCGGACGTCCGCGCGGTTCCATACAAAAGTGCCCCGTTACGGGGACACGCGCGGGCGTCCGTCGCGGGGAAACGAGTCCCGAGCTCGCGCCACGTGACCCGCCTAATATATTAAGTTCTTCATCAACACGGCTGTGCATGCACACCGTTAAGGGGACGATAGCTGACTTTTAATGATTTTATACTGAAGATGACGTCTAAACGAGTAGTGTTAGTGATTTGGAAAAAATATGTGTTAAATTAGAGCATTTTCTTAATATTTTAATATAGGCATATTTTTGATTATGTTTATATTACATAGTGAAATTAATTTGTAAAGTTATGTCTAATGCGGATAAAAAACTGAGAATGACGCAAAATTCATCAAGCGTATTTTTCTAAAAACTTCACCATTTTAAAGATAATTAAAGTACTGATCTTTTAGTATACGTGTTTTATTAAAATACCTTTTGTTTTACGTGTAATAAATTAATAATGCGTCTAATTTGGGACAGCGCTCCTTGACGGGCGAGTCCTATTACTGGCTGGACGTACGACGCGTTGCGTGAGCTCAGTACAGAACACGCAAGCTAACCATTCAAGGTCACTGTCATATATCTGCGTCTTAAAATGGAACTAGCGACACTGCGTAAAAAAAATAATCCGTTCTCCGGAACGGCGGCCGTCGCGTTCCCACGGAGTCCATAAGCGTGTCCATGCGCGTAGACACGCGACGGGTGCCCGTCGCGGGCGCCCGCTTAACGCAGTTTCAGGCCTGAATAATAGGTAATGTGCATCTCTAGTCGCTGCCGGTGAAGCGATTCCGTGCTCTGTGGTCTAGAACGCCGATAATCCTGTTTCATGACGAACTTTTATGGGAGCAAGCATGACGTGGTAAAAGTCGTAAAGAAGGAGTGACTGCCTTTTTTTTTTTTTTTTTTGGGTGGGAAATCATCAAATAACTTCTCCCGCTCTGGGCGGAGCGGGAGGGCGTGTCAGACTCTTACTGACTAAAACCCACCCGTGTTCCTTCAGTTGCCGTGTTGCCAGGGGGCCACGATTTCCCTATCGGTTTTCTTCGAACCCCCGGCAGGCATTGGCCCTAGCGGACCCCGTCAATTCTGCTGACATCTCTTTGAGGCGCGCGTGGAACACAACGCGCCGTCGACCCGGGCTTGGTCCTTATCGGACGGCGAGCTACCCATTGCTCACCGTCCGCAAGCCCGCGCCTACGGTGGCCGGAAATCTTCACGTGATTCCCGACGCCCAGGGCGTCTCCTGCTGCGGCGGTTAGGGGCGCGAGGGCGCGAAATTTGCCTCTCCCTCACGCGCTCCGTCTCCTCCTTCGCGAGCATTACTGCTTCGCAGAACGAGGTGACGGCCTGCCATTTCCTCTCGCTCCGTAGCATGGCCCGAATCAGGGCCGGACGCGAGAGATCACCGCCGCCGATCGCTTCCACGAGGACACGGCGATGCTCCGCCCAAGCCGGGCAGACCTCCACCGTATGCTCCACCGTGTCCTCCGGGCGATCCACACAGTGATGACACCCGGGCGTTTCCTCCCGCTTTAAAGGAGTGACTGCCTAAGGGGGAGACGTAGGTAAGTACCAATTTGTTATCGCCCGAACGTGCATTTAAGCCTACGTTCGCACGGACGTAAAAATATCGCGGCGGGATTTTATCGCGCACTGGATTTTCAACTCTTGAGTGTTGAGCCGAGCGTTGAGAATCTAACAGAGTGCAACTCAGCGCGGCGAAAAAACACACTATTGGATTTTCAACTCTTGGCGCTAAGCAGAACGTTAAAAATCCAGTGTGTGAAAAAAATCGTCACGGGAAAAAAATTACCATGTTAACCTGTACCGTAATTGCGTAATACAACACAATTACAATTTGTTTCGATTTGAAACAGATTGCTAATCAATTGTTTCTTATGTTGGAAAACAAAATCTGCTCAACAACGTAAATAACGCAATGAATGTTGTTGAACTGTCAAAATGAAACAAATTAGGCAAAATTGTTTACGAAAATAAGTTACGTAATTAGGGTGCTGGGCTAAGTATCGCCACGCACACAAATCGGGTGCATCAAAAGCTCGGAAACTTTTTGCCATTTGACCGATCCTAAGGTTGCTTTCGGTCGACTAATCAGTTCCCCAAATCTACCTCCTCTTCGTCCGATCTGTCGTCCTAGTCTTTTGTATTACAGCGTTTTTAAATGTATGAGTTAACTAGAAGAAATAGGTGAGTGCGCTACTTTCAAACAATAGGGTAACAACCTGTTAATAGATTGTTATTTTAGCAAGTGACACATTTTGCAGTTCAATGATTATGTACAAATGATTTTGAGAGCAATGTTCAATGTTCTTAACATAGCAGTTAATAGTAGGTATTCGAATTTTTATAGGGTACCTAAGTACCATAACTAAAAAGTGACAAATATCAACTTTTTCTTTTAAGTCCTTTTTTTAGTTTTTGTTAAGGGGACGATAGCTGACTTTTAATGATTTTATACTGAAGATGACGTCTAAACGAGTAGTATTAGTGATTTGGAAAAAATATGTGTTAAATTAGAGCGTTTTTTAAATATTTTAATATAGGCATATTTTTGATTATGTATAAATTACATAGTGAAATTAATTTGTAAAGTTATGTCTAACGCAGATAAAAAACTGAGAATGACGCAAAATCCATCAAGCGTATTTTTCTGAAAACTTCAACATTTTTAAGATAATTAAATTACTGATCTATTAGTATACGTGTTTTATTAAAATACCTTTTGTTTTACGTGTAATAAATTAATAATGCGTCTAATTTGGGACAGCGCTCCTTGATGGGCGAGTCCAATTACTGGCTGGACGTACGACGCGTTGCGTGAGCTCAGTACAGAACACGCAAGCTAACCATTCAAGGTCACTGACATATATCTGCGTCTTAAGCTTTCACGCAAAAACGGCCGAGCGAATTCAAACAAAAAAAAAAACATAATTTCATAACGATCCCGTTATGAAATTATGTTTTTTTTTTTGTTTGAATTTTAATTTGGCTGGGACATAGACTATTTTTCATCCTGTATCGCAGATGAAGTCGCGGGCAACAACTAGTAGCCTATAAGTTAATACCTAATTCCAATCCATAAATGTTTCATGCCAGCCAAACCATAATTGATTCCAATTGATAGTATATAATTATATAAAAGGAAATCTGTTTTGTTTTCCGTATCGTGTTTACATATTTAACACGTGACAATAGTGAGTTGTTATTGTTTTCATTCCAAACCTAACATTACAAAAAAAAAACATGATGAATGACATTGATTTTGTAGGTATCATTAGTGTTTCATTGACCTAGAAGCATATTAAGCAACTTGAATTGTTAATAAGTGTTATCAGAATTATTCAAATGCTCATTCTGCTTTAATTAAGAATATTTCCCATGGAGTTTCTTGCCCATTCTTTTTCATATTAATTTTGTATTTATTTTATTTCTTTATTCTGCAAATAGGATATTGGAATTACTTTACAAGTCATATAAAAAATAATCAAAATTATCATTTATTATTACTTCATCATCAACCTATAAATGTTCCCACTGCTGGGACACAGGCCTCCTCTCTGTGAGAGGGAGTGGGCCGTAATCCACCACGCGGGCCCAGTGCGGGTTGGTAGATGTCACATGTCTTCGAATTTTCGGTTCTAGGACATGCCGGTTTCCTCACGATGTTTTCCTTCACCGTTTTGAGAGCAGTGGTGAATTTACACAAAGTAAAGCGTCTGTCTGGGTTCGAACCTACGACCTACAACTCGTAAGTCGCGGCCTTTACCACTGGGCCACCACTGCTCTCTCACCTCTGCTCTTATTATTACTTATTATTTTTTTTTCTTTTTTTCCAAAGCATAGGTACCTACTACGCTTTGGAATGGGCAACTATACTCCATTTGAAATAAGATTAGACATTTAAATATATTATTTTTACAGTCCGTTCAACCGATTTTGACTTCTATTGCATTGGTGGTATGACAAATGGCAGCTGCAGTAAACAGTTGGTATTGTAACCACTTTTTTGCTTTTAATGCCATCTTTATGCCTACGGTATAGAAGTCAAAATCGGTTGAACGGACTGTAAAAAAGGTTTGTTTAAATGTCTAATCTTATTTCAAATGGAGTATAGTTTCATATTTCTCACTGACCGACTCATAGACAATTGTTAAGTGCCTGTAAATGGTTTAATTGAAATAAATAGTTTGAATTTATATTTGTAACACCGAAGTTACTCCTACATTATGGTCTATTTAGAGAATCAGAACCTTCTTCTTTGGCATTGGGATCTTTTTCTTTGGCAATGTCATACAGGTAAAGAATATTGGGTGCACTGATTTGGTAAGGACAACCTATACTCCATAGGTTTAGGTAGTTAAATAAAGGTAAATAAAAAATACCACGTGACGAGACAGCTGTCAAGTAACCGACTAAACGTAATACCTGTCACTTCAGTTGTTATGCTACGTCACAGTTTTACTCTTCAATTTAGCAACGTTATATTTCGTTGACATTTAGAAATTGGGCTCTTTACAATAGACAGATTACAAAATATTATAAATCTAACAAAAAAAATTGTGCTCAAGCAGTTACATCTACAAAAAGTAGTTTAAGAATAAATGATAAAGTTTATCATACATTAATAAAAGAGGAAACTATGGTAAAACATAAAAAAACAATAAATAAATTTAATTTAGTTTAATCGTATTTTTAAACAAGAAAGTGTCCTCTATAAAAACCCTTTTTACGATTTGTTTACCTTTTTTTAACTACCTAAACCTATGGAGTATATAGCTTTTCAAATGACACTTTCAATCTTTTTATTAAGTTGTGGGTGTTTATGAATGTTTTAATATACTTATTATTATTACACTCGGTCATTAAACTCATCATTATGAACTTAAGGTCTATTTAATCCTTGTTTCCAATTGATCTTATTTCTACTTAAACAAACATCAACTTTATTTGAGTGTTAATAAAGTTGATTTTAGACTGAAGAGTACTGTTCAAAAATTCATAAAAAAATATTATTATTTATACGTCTTTGACATTTCTCGGGACCCTAGGGTCCCGGACCTTTGGAAGGCGTACGAGGGGCCGAAGCCAACTCGCAGAGGCCCCTTAGACGTTTTTAATGAAATGAGGTACCAACCGACGATTATCCCTGTTCGTACTATGCAAGTGCAGCCAAGTACAACCCCCGGTTGGTGTAGGACTATTGTAATTAAGGAAACAAAGATATTGGACTATGGGTTTGGGTGGCTAAAGTGGACTGGTCACCTGAAACTATGGAAGGACTATGGCCCCTGCCTGATCAATGTTTTATATGCACACGGATAAAATGGCAGGGGGTGACTTGCACACTCATTAATGGGCCCCCGAAAACGGTCGCTAGCACAAAGTGTCGTAGCGACAAGGGGGCAACATGTCTTGAGGTGCTTGAGGAGTGGAGAGGTATTTCACGGCTTTCAGAACAATCCCAGAGCCCGGAAGATGGTCAAGATCCCTACGAGCACTTACTGAAATACTTCCTTCCTCCGAGCACGTTTGCTCTTGCGAATCTCCACTCAAGTCGGCCAATAAAGGCGAGAATGAGGTGGGAGCTCTGTTCCTCGTCAGTGCTCACTCCAACCGGCCAATTAAGGCAAGCCAGAGATGAGGAACAAGATTTCTCCGGGGAGATAGGGTCCGTGGGGTCGCTACTGCCCAACAGCTCGCCACCTGCTGCCCTGCGGGTTTTTGTATCTCTCTTGGTCTGGCTCCTCATCCTAGACCTGTTCCGGCAAAATAAACTACCGGCACAGACCCAGAATTCGGAGCGCGCAAGCCCCACCACGACGTCAACGTAGAGATACGGCGGTGGGGTTATTATTATTATTATTTATTATTTAATACTTCAAGCACACAAATGTACAGAGGCGGACTTAATGCCAAAGGCATTTTCTACCAGTCAACCTTTGGGTGATGCAAACAGTGGTAGGTGCAATAGCGAGAATTGAGGAATAAATATTTATTTAAATATAAAGATATACACAAACATATATTTCCAATTATATATAAATATAAACAAAATTAAATATATATAAAAATACTACTAAAGCAAATAAGACAAACAATGGGAAATCATTACCGTTGTGATGATACTGCCAGCTTCCTGCGAATGTGCTCGCGAACTTTAACTTTAAAAGATAATCGGTTGGTCGCCATCCTGATTTCCTGGGGGAGCGCATTCCACAGAGAGATAGACTGAACGAAAAAGGAAGAGTGAATGAAGTCTGTGCGGTGGGTGGGACATTGAAGAAGACGATTGTGAGATGAACGTAGATTTCTATTGTGGCTGTCGCAAATGTACTGAAAGTGCGGGACTAGATAACTCGGGGAAGACGGTTTGTATCGCAAACTAAACCTTATGTGTAGGCATTACAGTCGTTTTTCCTAAAACTCGTGTTTGTTTACATGATTGGCAAATAAATTGCAAACGCAGAATAATAACAAAGGGATCAATACTGAAATTGCGAAAAAGAAATCTACTGTTCCATACATTTTGTCGAATTAAGTGAACATTAATGTATGGAGCAGCAAATTTTTTGTTAGTTGTTAAAAAGAACACGTCATTCCGACTCAGCGTCAGAGTGTGTTCATTGAGCCTCAGGCGATTTCGCGTCAAATGTAACTTCATATGAGAGAAAGTTCGTTACATAACTGTGGAGCTAAAACTAACAGGTAGAAAGATTCTTAAATAATGACGAATTCAAAGAAATTCCACATAAAAGTGGGGGACAGACTTCCGATGACAATTTAACAGAAATAAAATCAAATAAACAGTTTTTTATTATTTCCAGAATAAATGTATTTTTTTAATAGGAAATGTTTCTGTCCATGCCCTTTAGAATACTAATACTGTATAAAATAAATAAATTACATACATTATATTGTTGACAGTTATTTAATTCCTGCTACTAAAAACGCATATTAATATCTGAGATTATCTTTTACAGGTAGAGGAGGAACCCAAGCAAAAGTCAAATTTATTAAAGCAAAATATTAAACCCACTGCGTAAATAGAAACACGTAATTTATATTCAAAATTAATTATGAAACATGAAAACTTAGGTAACAGCTGTGCACATTGTAATGATATTGCTAATTGCTTTAATATGGTACTTTTATTTTTTTAATAGTTACTAAGCATTTTTTATCAAAAATTACTTTTAACTATTACTGGTAAATTGTTTTTTCCAAATAAATAAATATTCAGCAAATAATGGAACACTTAACATCATATAAATTATCCTGTATGCCCTCGTATCTACATGAAACATTATGGATGCTAATGACATGACATAACAATACATTTAGCTATTTCTAGGTTGCAATTTAGTTTGCTGTTAGCAGATTTGTATAGCCACAAGCAGAAAAACCTTACACGTATACTACATTTGACATTTAAATAAACCTTTTTTACAGTCCATTCAACGGACTTTGACTTCTATTGCGTTGGTGGCATGACAAATGGCAGCTGCAGTAAACAGTTGGTATTGTAACCCATTTTTTCCTTTTAATGTCATCCTTATGCCTACAGTATAGAAGTCAAAATCAGTTGAACGGACTGTAAAAAAGGTTTGTTTAAATATCTATTCTTATTTCAAATGGAGTATAGACAAGCTTTAAAAGCAATTTTCTCCTAAAGTATTGATAGAAACTTTATGTTGTTACGAACATCATATTCTCGAAACCATAATATTATGAAATTGGTCTTTTCTCAAAGTAGCCATTTTTATTTCCTGAGAAAAATACTTTTGAATGATGCGTTACTGTATACTGTGTACTGGTATTATGCTTGTGACTGTATCTAGCAAAAAAGATATGTTATGTAATTAAATGCAAGTAAGCAGCATCAATGCAAGTAAAGCATGATAAGCATTTAATCAATATTAAATAAATACCTAAGTAATTAGAATGCTTAATGCTTGCTCAAATAAGTGTTCTTATCTTTTAATGATTTTTATTTTCTTTCTCTTTCTTTCTTTCATGAATGGTCAAACAATTTAATGATAATAACATCCTGCTGTCCTTGATAAGGAACTCATTACATGACATACATAATGTTTAGTTGTCTATGCTGCTTGTCAGTTTGAAATTGATCAAGTAATAGCTACAGAAAAAACCGGCCAAGTGTGAGTCGGACTCGCGCACGAAGGGTTCCGTACCATTATCTATAAAAACGGCAAAAAAAATCGCTTTTGTTGTATGGGAGCCCCCTTAAATATTTATTTTATTTTGTTTTTAGTATTTGTTGCTATAGCGGCAACAGAAATACATCATTTGTGAATATTTCAACTGTCTAGCTATCGCGGTTCTTGAGATACAGCCTGGTGATAGACAGACGGACGGACAGACAGCGAAGTCTTAGTAATAGGGTCCCGTTTTTACCCTTTGGGTACGGAACCCTAAAAATGATGAAATTAAAATAATATGTTGTCATTTTTTGGTATGGGCAGGGAATGCAGAGCAATGACTGGCTCTATGAGTAAGGGAAGATCAAAGAAACAATGGATGAATTAGGTAAAAATGTTACGGCTAGAAAAGAGGTGAAAACTGAGAAGATAGCTAATTAAGATGTTTTAAGAATATGACATTGCTGACCCAAATAAATTGGTTGTTAAAAATATAAGTAAGTTGTGCAATTCAATTTACTAATAAGTTTTAAACTGCTTACCAATATGCTGGCTCTACAAGTAGCCTCTGTAGATTTAAACGATTTAATTTAAAGCACTTTGTATCTATGTTATGACTCAGAGATATCACAGCTTAATTTACTCAATAGTCAATTGAAATTACTCACTTTTTCACCTACTTTTTAAATTAGCAAGTCAGTGGGAGATAAGTCGTGAATTTGCGATAGACATCGAAAAGTTCTTACCTTTGCAACAAGTTATTCTGTCACACGGGAAGTCCCCCAATACAATGAAAGATGATACGCACTTAGAAAATAAGCCAAAAACGCGAATATTCAATATGCTTATGAAATTAAATATCACTTAATATAAGCACCAACAATCTTTGATTAGCCTGAATTCTTGTGAGCCCGAGCCACTTGACGCCGTAACTAAAAATAAATTATGAAACTTGTCATATTTTCGCGTGTAGGTAGAAAAATAACACTTACCGGATAATTCGAAGCGATGACAAAATACAGTCGTTGTGGTCATACACAAGTTTGTATTACATGATATGCAAATTGCACCACCAATTATTTGTTATCGTAGGCACTTTAGCTATCTGAGACGGAAAGTAAATATTTTTTTGATAGCGGAGGGCGACGAAATTCACTCACAAGACCTTGGGGGATATTTTGACACTGACAGTATTTTGGTGAACTGAAAGATGAGATGACACTCGTCACATGATTTGTCACAGCAATAATAAAACGTGGCAAAAGACCATGAAATAATAATAGAAACAACATTAGAATCATCTGGAATCACCGGAAACCTACAATGTGTTTAAAAAAAATTCACTTCTAAAGTTGAACAGTAAATACAAATAAACACGTTTTATTTAGGTATTACGATTTGATTTGAATATTACGGTTCTTGACTCGGCAAAAACAATGTGTCTCACCTCTAGGCCGCATTCCGAGTTACGCTAAAAGTGAATATATCGCGAATCCGACCAAATTTAATAGTCAGAAAATATAAGGGTTATTGAGTAATAATTATGATTTTGGACTTTGGTAGGATTTGCGATATTTTCACTTTTAGGGCCTCTTTCACCACCCTCAAGTAAAGTGTCGAGTAGGCTAACCGCCAGTTAAAGTCACCCGTAACTTCATGTGCGAATTTCACGACGTTCGAGTAGCACTATTCATAAGATTATCTGACCCGTAACTTACTTGCCACGACATCTGCCGATTAGCGTGTTTACTTGACAGTTGACGTTGCGTTAAGTTGTCCGTTGTCATTTTGTGTAGGTAACACATGGCACATAGCAAATAACACCAACGATTATTTTATTTATGAATAAAAATGGATTTATTTGACTTGATAGATCACCAATTGGATGAATTAGAACATTCTATGATGCAATGAGTACCTAGGATTCGTGTATTTAAATTCCGTGTTGATTATTTTACGGACCTAGATGAAACTGATTTTTTTGCTAGATTTCGTTTATCGAAGTATGCAGTAAACAAAGTGCTTCACTTTATAAAACATAAAAGAATACCTAAATCGCAAAGTTGAGTGGTATTTTCTGGTAGTGCTGTGTTCTTAACACCTCTGGTACGATATATTTCTGAGCGTATTGTAGCAGACTTTTTCTGACCGTAGGTACAGACGCCAGCACATCAGGCTACTACAATCTGTCAAATTTATTTAATAGATTTTCAACTTTATTGCTGAATCATAAGGTTCAAAGTTAATTGGGAAAATTTGACAGTTTCGGGTAGGTTGATGTGCTGGCGTCTGTACGTTTCAGGCCCTCGTACTTGACCTTCAATGTTTTGGTCGATCTGAATGTGCCTCCAGATCGAGCATTGAATTCGTTATGGATACTTTCTCAAGCGGGTTCTTTCTTCTACCACGTCGAAGCATCGCTTTGCTTGTTTTCAAGCACAGTTTGGTATTTCTGCACAAATAATACAAAAATGTCCCTCTCATGTATAGAAAAGTTTGCATGTCACGGCGCGGACCACCCAAGGAGCCTGAGCGGTTAACTTTATCCATGCTAATTAAAAAATAAATGTAATTATACCTAATAACAATCACACGTTTTCTAAACCAGACACAAAAACACCACAAATGACAACTGCCAATGGCGTTTAACGAGTAACATTGACGTATTATTGAACGAATATAACGTATAATTTGTTACGTCATTCACCTAACCAGTAAGTTGTTACTCGGAGCTTTATTTTCGTTTGTGAAATTGACAAAAGATACTCGTAACTTTAATCTTGGGGTCACTTTCTCGGAAGATTTGTCGTTTCGCACACATATCGTACAGGTGTGTAAGAAAGCCTTCAAAAATCTTGGATTTGTAATGCGTGAAACTCGGGAGTTTACTAACATAACAGCTGTGAAATCACTTTATAATGCTCTAGTAAGAAGTAACCTGGAAACGAGTGCTATCATCTGGAATCCATTTGAAACAAAGTATTGTCTGATGGTAGAAAAAATGCAAAATAAATTTACCCGGTTCCTTTATATGAAGCAATTTGGCGTCTACCCATTCTATCCACTTATGTATCCAACCCTCTTTGTAATAGGGATGGTTGGTTACTATAAGTTGGAGGTAAGGCGCAATTTCGCTCTAGTTAAATATGTTTTTATGGTTTTTCGTGGTATGCTGAATAATCCTCAAATGCTAGAATATTTGGGATTGCTCGTTCCAAACAGTAGGCTGCGGCAAGGGCCGAGAGAGAGGCTGTTTAAAGTCCCGGTGGCCCGTACAAACCTATTAAAGTTTGCACCAGTGGGGCGGGCAATAAAGATACTCAACAGCGTCTCTCTGCAAGTGGATATCTTTACATGCTCATTGGCGGAATTCCAGAGGGTGACACTTAACACACTTGTCCTCTGTATGACTTGTGCCACACAGTGGATATTGTGACTACATTTCTATATTGGGATGTACCTGTTAAAAAAATGTATGTGTGAATAGTAAATAAATAAATAAGTAATAAATTTGCCGATTAACGTTAAAAAGTAACTAAACACCTTACTTGGAGATGGTGAACGAGGCCCTTAGCGTAACTCGGAATGCGGCCCTAAACGATAGTCAGAAAAAACAAAAAAGCTGTCAATGTTAAATTTGTCAATGTCAGTCTCGGTTATGTCAGTCTCACTCGGTTCGCGAGTAAATCGTTTGTGCAGTGTAGTGTTATTCAAAATTATTTTTCATTATTTTGAGAGAAATGTCGAATGAAAACGTATTAGATTTACACCATGTCCATCAAAGCTTTCAAAGAAGTCTCAAAGAGGAAGATGACGTTGTCATTGAAGCATACATAGACGGTTACAACGAATTAGTAAAGTAAGCTATTTACATTGTTTCCATAAGGATTTTAAAATTCTAAGTGCTTAGATAAGATTGGACAATAGGTTTGCGAGGTCATGTAGCGTAAATTGGCACGAAATTGCAAAATAAGATTCTTTGTATTGATGCATTCAAAGGTGAAAAATGTTTTTGCATTAAACAGCGAAGAACACCAGTCTTACCAAGCGATATCGTGTTACCCAGTAACTGTGTTGTGGAGGTCAGATAGGCAGTCGCTCCATGTAAAATAAAGGTATTCAGCTGCATCTGGTTAGACTGGAAGCCAACCCAAGAATGAAGACAACACATTTTCTATAGAGTAGTTAGTGCTAAGACGACCCACTGATCCAACTTTCCTCTTTAACAGGAAGTCTGATACATATTTGGTCAATAGAAATGTGGATGTTAATATGTCAAATTAAGTGTAATTTTCTATTATGGTAAATTACAAGCTGATTCATGTATAATTGCTACTTGAGATAGTTAATTACTTCTAAAGAATTTGCATTATGTACTTACTGAGTACTTCGAATAATGTATTCATTAGATCAAAATGTGAGCAGCAATCTGTCTGCCATGTGTAGCAGTTGTAGTCATGTTTAAGATGTTTATGAATGTCAGTATACCATATTGTTATGTTCTTGTGCTTGCAACAGCAACATTGTAAGAATTGTTGTTGATTGTTGTTATGTTGTTTGTGTTGATTGTTGTTGTTTGCAAGAATATTCTGTCAATTATTGTAACAGCAAATCAATTTTTACGCTGCCCCTTAAAACCTTGGCCAAATATTTTTTTTAATATTTGGATAGCTCATGACCAAAAGCCATAAAGAATATTAATAAAAATCTCAACTAATTAAAAGGTTATGCAACGGTGAAATTCTGTGGGAATCTGGATATTTATAAAACAGTAAAAAAAAATATGAAACCCAATTTCACCCATGTTTATAAAAAAGAACCCATACATACATACATTTATGATACATTTTTAATATGCATTCTTTGAGATAAAACTTCTCCACTATTAACATTAAATTGCTTACCCATATACAATTATTACACAACTAAGTATTAACACTAAGTACTAAATTAAATGACTAATTAAAACACAAAAAAATACGAAACACAAACAAAAGTGCACTTAAAACCTCCTCATTAACTTTTATAAAAGAAAAATATAAAAGATATTTTATTTTGCAAATATGAGTACAATACATGGTAATATAGGGAATAGGTTCAGTCATATTTTACCAGTAGGAATGCAAAATTTACAAAAGTATAAACAAAAACCACTAAACTAATTTACTAAATTTTAACAAACAGAACAAAAACCAAATATAATTTGTATTTTTAAACATTACAAACAGTCTCAAGTTAAAAAAAATCGCTTAAGAATTCTGTTACGCTATAGTATGCTTTGACTGTCAAGAAGCTTGAAGCCTTTTCTTAAATAACGATAGCTGCAATTCTTTCCAACTTTTAAGTATTTTATCATATATGACCAGGAGCCATGCAGTAAACACTTTTTCGAGTGCTGTCTTAGCGGACTGGTGACATGGTGGGGTATTGTCGCATCTGTTAAGTAAAACTATATTGGCCTGATGTTTAAAACGATTTGGGTTCAACTTAACAAAAACACGGCTACTTCTAGTATGTATAAACACGGTAGTGTCAGTATTTTATACTGTTTAAAGTATGGCATGCCAACTATATATATATGTCATTTATTCTGATAAAAATGTATGGAGAACAAAACGCAAAAAAGACCGAAGGAGATGAATAAGTGTTGGGCCAATTGGCCTTCATATTAACACAATGATGTTACAGTTAGGAGAAATAAATATAGGTACTGAAACGTTGCAGAACAAAAACGACCACATTAACTAACCAAACTACCGATATAGTCCGCGCAATCCACGAAGACGTGCCCCACTCCGCGATTACTGTCCTGTAAGCTGAACTCTAGTACGGCGCGGAGCGGAGTGGGGCGCGTCTTCGTGGATTGCGCGGACTATATCGGTAGTATGGTTAGTTAATGTGGTCGTTTTTGTTCTGCAACGTTTCAGTACCTATATTTATTTCTCCTAACTGTAACATCATTGTGTTAATATGAAGGCCAATTGGCCCAACACTTATTCATCTCCTTCGGTCTTTTTTGCGTTTTGTTCTCCATACATTTTTATCAGAATAAATTACACATTTCTTAAGTTATAATTAGATTCACATTATAATAAATTCTTCTAACCGATTTCGGTCACAGTGGCCAATCTCAACAGCGATTAGCCAGGAACGCGAAAGATATTAAACCTGGCGTTGACTTCAGACGAAACGCGTCGAATCGAAGAGAGCCGAGTCGACTCGAATTTATTCTTACTTCAGACGAGACGCATCGAATCGAAGAGAGCCGAGTCCGAGACCCACTGATCGTCGCGTCGCATTTATTCCTTTTGCGTCCATCTCAGCAGAATCGAAATTGCTGGTGGCTAATATTCACCAGCGATGAAATTCCATACAACTTTGCTAACGTCTATTCTAGTAGTGCGGACTGGTCGACTTTCCTCAAAGAAGGTTGTCAAAATAATGACCACATTTGATTAAACACACATAACATCACGCCTGTAATCCCCGAAGGGTTAGGCAGAGGTGTACCTATAGTACACCCACATTTCGCCAGTTATGTTTAAGTTCCATTTAATAGGGGCGAGCCTATTGCCATCAACCGGGCACAAATCCAGACTCCGGGCTCCAGGCTGCCGGCCGCGTCGACTGAGGTGCGCCGAGTAGAGTCGAAACGCGTCGGCGAAGAAATTCGCCTGTCGAGCAGCAATGCGCGCGGATGATTCGAATCGGTGCGCCGAGTTGAGTCGAAACGTATCATCGAAGAAATTCGCCTACAGTCGAAAAATGCGCGCGGGTGATTCGATTCGGCGCGCCTCGGCTCGTCGCTAATAAACGCAGTTTCATAGTAAATATAGAGCATGCAAATTTCTGCGATGCGATTCGATTCGCCTCGACTCGGTAAGGCTAGTTGATCGCGAGCCTTTAAAGTGCATAAGTGTGTTAAAGGCTTGCTACACGGCTGCCAACCGCGTTCCCGACAGAGCTGACCTTGGTTGACGACAGGCAGAACTGTTTGAAAGGTCGTAAACCACCAAGGTCACCTCTGTTGGGACGCGATTGGCAGCCGTGTAGCAAGCCCTTTACTCTCATAATCCGATGGGACGGATTCACATTAGAAAGTAACCTAACTAAAATTTTTCAGATTCCTTAATCTAATAGGATCAGTATTCTCATTTGTAAGCAGTGATGTTAGAAGTAAAATAAAAATAATGGACAAGTATAGAGAAGGAGAAGACGCAGTACATTACGATTCTTTTAAGAAAATGATGAAGTTTGAAAAAGAAACGGGTATCTCTGAAAAGATTGGGTTTGTGTCCGGCTCGAGAACAATGCTGCGTTTGCATCGAGGATTGGGTATGTTATTTTCTTTATTATTTTTAACGAATGAGTATTGTAATTGTAATGAGGGTATTGTAACGCTTGATTGTGTTTATTTCATCATCTAAACTAATATTTTAAAGAGAAAAGATTTGTATTTTTATTTTGTAAGTAATGAATAAACTCAAAAACTGTTGGACCGATTTAAAAAAACGATCGAGCCTTACAGTAGCCGCATATGATGTGTAACATCTGACCTCTCACCTTGGTAATAAGCAACATTAAAGGGGCGGGGCTTCGTCAAGGTCGTTTCTGACGGCCAACTCTAGCACCGCGCGCGCTCATTGGTCAAATTAAATAGTGCGCGCTTCCCCGGTTTCCTGTAATACACTTCCGTCCCTTTTCACGAAATCACTCCCACAGATTTCCCGCTCACATCACGACTCTCATTTCACGAGAGGAAAGATTTGAAGGAGAGCGAGAGGAGATGTCACACATCAAAATTCTTTACCAGTAAAATGCTGAGTTAGTGAGTGAGTGCTCAGTCTTCTGTTAGTGAGAATTTCATACCATGCTATTTAGGTTGTATATTTATGAACTTTGTGTGAGCTAAATAAATGAATTTGAATTTGACATTAGCTTTAGTGTTTTGCATAAATTAGTAAAAATGATGACAAATCATGGAAACTACATTATTCATTTAATTAAGTAAAGTGGACACGAATTAATGGATTCATTATCCTTAATTGGAAGGTCGGGCTTAGACGTAAACGGCATAGTAAATTAATTTGCAAATTGTATTATTTTGTAAGACTTCACGCACGCAAATAATATCACTAGGGATTTTGATGCAAATTGTTAATTTAAAGACTCGAAGTTCGCTTTTAAGGTCAGTGTAGCCTGTCTTTAGACCAAACGAGTAAATATACCTACATTCTATTCATACAGTCGGTCACTTTTAATTAGCTGCAGTAAAATGACACTTCTTTCTTACTAACATTTCGTAAAAAAAAATTTTCTATATAGAAATGACTGTAAAGGCGACTAATGAAAAAAAGTAAGTTTAAAAACTAAAACCCGTCTACTGAAAAAGAGTTGTCTGTAAAGAAGAGTACAATTGACATGAAAAAAAGAAGAAGAAGAATATGAAACTATGAAAAAGGTATTAGAAAATTCTAGACACACTTACCGAGGTCCTTACTAGCCGTTATTCATAATTCTTTCTCAGTCACGAGATAATGTTTTTTGAAAGGAGTGGCGCTAGTGGACCATTGAGCGCCCTCTTAAGACGCAGTTATATGCCAGTGACCTTGAGTGGTTAGTTTGCGTGTTCTGTACTGAGCTTACGCAATGCGTCGTACGTCCAGCCAGTAAGCCGACGTACGCACGGACGTAATTTAATCGCGGCAGGATTTTATCGCGCACTGGATTTTAAACTCTCGGTGTTAAGCCGAGCGTTGAGAATCCAACGCGCTGGGACGCACTTTCGTCCCAGCGCGTTGAAAAAACACACTGTTAGATTTTCAACTCTCGGCGCTAAACAGAGCGTTGATAATCAAGAGAACGAAAAAAAAGCGGCCAAGTGCGAGTCGGACTCGCCCATGAAGGGTTCCGTAGCAGCAAGTAACATTGAATAAAAGGTAAATTGCGGTTTACGATTTATGACGTATTAAAAAAAAAACTACTTGCTAGATCTCGTTTAAACTAATTTTCCGTGGAAGTTTACATGGTAATGTACATCATATTTCTTTTTAGTTATATCATTCTCTTATTTTAGAAGTGTAAAAGTGTTTGTAGAAACCTACTTACATAAATAAAATCATTTATCATTTACTTACTGCAATAAAACAGTTTCACGGCTGAGGGCACGGTTGGTGCAGTGGCTGAGCGATTCGTTGTGTCGTGAGTTCGATTCCCGCACGGAAAGAAAATGATTGTATAGCATACAGATAGTTATTTCGGTTCTGAGTGTTTAAGTGATATAACGTGTGTCATAGTAAATAAATAAAGATTGAAAAAAAAACAAAAAAAAAAACGTGTGTCATCATCTTTATTTATTTACTCAATTATAACCAAACCATTCAGTAGAAGTTTTAATACTCCGTCCGTCCTTACGATACCGATGACATTAACTTCTATCTGCACACACATACCACCTCTCTTCGTAGCTAACGCAAGCATTTGTTTTTCAGACTTCATACGTTTGTTCCTGAAGCGTCTGAGCGAGGCTGAAGAGACCATGAACACTTGTACCACATGCCAGGGCTCTTACAACGAGACCCTGGCGAACTTCCACCCCTGGTATATAAGGAAAGCAGCTACATTGGCCATGCATGCGTTGCCGTCGAGACCAGATCTATTGAAAAAGGTACATTTTGATATTAATTTCTGACTGCCTCGAATTTCTAGTAATGGAGGTCGCAAGCGTGACTGCCAGGGTCCCTAGGTTAGATTGGGTCGGGCAAATTGCTAAAACATATCTCGCGAAATGTGGGTAAAAATTTAGGTAGGTACAATTTACAACAGAAAACCAGCCACCAGGTGCATTAGAAAATCGGCGGCAGACAGCATCAGTTTGGCATGCTGAAATGGACCTTTTTGATGCAGCTCTAAGGCACAAACCTGTTTTCAAAACATTTCACTTTTTTATATTTGTTAAAACGGGACCCTATTACTAAGACTCCCTGTCCGTCTGTCACCAGGCTGTATCTCATGAACCGTGATAGTTAGACAGTTGAAATTTTCACAGATGATGTATTTCTGTTGCCGCTATAACAACAAATACTAAAAAACAGAATAAAATAAATATTTAAGGGGGATCCCATACAACAGACATGATTTTTTTGCTCTTTTTGTAGATAATGATACGGAATCCTTCGTGCGGGAGTCCGACTCGCTCTTGGCCGGTTTTTTGTATTTCATGAACTGTTGTCAAATAAATGTTATGCTTTCTTTCAACACCGCAGTCTGCGATGCTGCTTCGATAGTGAGCTACATGGTAGAGCACCCAAGCAACATTGCAGAATGCGGTGTTTCAGTTGGTTCGGATGCCAGTAACAAGAATTGTCAATTTTATTTTAAGGTCATCGACGAATGTCCGCGGATTCGCGATGCTAAAAAACCGGACAAATGCGAGTCGGACTCCCCCACGAAGGGTTCCGTATCGTATTAAGCAAAAAACGCCAAAAAATACATATTTCTTGTACGAGGGACTCCCTTTAATTATTAACTTTATTCAATTGAAGTGAAAACTTCTTTAGGCGCGTTGGGCATTTTGGAGATGGGACTAAACTATTGATTTCGCGACACTGTTACGACATCAGCATTTGATCATTAAAAAGACATCAACGCGTTGATTCCCACGGTGCGTGGAGTAAAAGACATCAACGCGTTGATTACCGCGGTGCCTTTTTTTTCAAGTTTTCACTTCTGTCGGCACTCCCGGAGTGCCACTGTTTTTTATATTATTTGTTGTTACAGCGGCAATAGAAATCTTTGAAAATTTCAACTGTCTACCTGTTCATGTGATACAGTCTACTGACAGACAGACTACAGTCTACTGTCAGACGGACGGACAGTGGAGTCCTAGTAATAGGGTTCCGTAAAACGGAATGAAACGGGAATCCTAAAATACTGTATAGGTTTTCATTCGTTCATTATCAAACCAGACAAGTGTCTTATTTCTGCTTGACTTAAAACAAGGTCGTCGAAATAAAGCCTTGACAATCAATACAGTGTAACAATTGGGCCAATTTGTGAAGCCAATCAATACTACTCGGTATAATTATAAGAATCACTGGCATGGCTGTGATATCGCGTTGTTAGTTTATATTAGGTTTTATAGTATCGGTAGTTTCTAGGCTGTATACATACTACATACACACATATTTACATACATACACATATCACATATACATATCTACATATTTCTTTTACCGTCTCGAAATTTTTACAGGGTGTTCTACCCATGAATATTAACAACTTTCATTATGGGAGCAAAGTCAAAGTCAATCATTTATTTCAAATAGGCCCATGTATGGCACTTTTGAACGTCAAAAATTACAAAATAATAAAATTGATTCTAGTCGCCCCTTCCAAAAGGTAGTTTTCGTATGGAGAAGAATGGGCAAGAAACTCCACCGTTACTCTTTTAAAATGTTTTACAATAGTTTGTATATGTACGTACATTTGTTAAATAATTATTATATGTGAAAGCAACTCTGAAATCACGAAAAAAAATCAGCTATTTATACAAAAGTTCAATACCTACTTGACCAAAATGTATGAAACAGCTGATTTTTTTTTTTCGTGATCTCAGAGTTGCTCCCATAGTGAAATTTGTTTACATTCATGGGTAGAACACTCTGTAAAAATTTCGAGACGGTAAAAAAAATCACCCAGTATAGTGCCGTAAGCGATTCTTTCTTTGTAGTACTTTTTACACGACTGCCCAAAAAGGAGTGTATTGTTTTCAGGGTTCGTGTATGTATGCGAGTTTCTTTGTGACACCATAACTTTTAAATGCCTGGACAGATTTGGATGTTTGGGGTATCGTTAGAATCCTTACATCATCCCGAGTGACATATTTAAAATAATAAAATGGCGGTTGTATGGCATCATATTTAAATGTGTAAATAAAAAAAAAAAAACTTCATTTGTTACAATATTGTTATCCAATTGAAGGCCTTGATGAGCACATTCCAAAACTATATAATTTATTGGCATACATTTTACATAGGTAGGGTGTAGGTACATGCAAAACAAACATTTAATCCCCACGCGAGGCTAGGCGAGAGGTGGACCCCTTGCCTCGCCTAGCCGTGAGAGTATAAAACCACCTTAAGTGCTTAAATATTAAAATAAAAATGACAGGTTTTAAAATTAAAATAAAACTTGACACTAAAATGTACAAAAGAAAAATAAATAATTTAAAAAACACAACTGCCCTGTCATGTCAGCCGCATGCATCGTGACCGTTGGGCAACAGTCTCCACACGGTGGGATTCTAACGATACCCCAAACATTTAAATCTGTCCAGGCATTTAAAAGTTATTGTGCCACAAAGAAACTAACGTACTATCGAAGAAACGCATATAAGCAGTTTGAAAACAAAATCCCGTGCACACTACCCTTTTATTTCGTAGGTAAGCGTTACTATAGCGGTCGAGCGCTGCAAGCAGAAATAATCCTTATGGTGTGTATAGATAGACGTTTCTTCGATAATAATACTACACTCCTTTTTGGTCAGTCTTGTAAAAATGAATTCCGTCACTCCAACATGGCTATGATTGTAGTCACACCACTTAATATTGTCATCTAATTGTACGATTTTGATTTGTATCTTATCATGTACGATTTCGATTTGTATCTTATCATGAGTGTTATAATGAGGTTCGGTTCTTCACCATTTCACTTTTGGATTAGTTGCTCTTGATCTGTTCAGGCTTGATTCATTATTCATATTATTTATTTTTTTACATTACATAGCCGTTATTGTCCCACTGCTGGGCAAAGGCCTCTCTACTCTCTTTCCACATTTATTTATTTATCTTTAAATCCGGCACATTACCCATAATTTGTTAGTATAATTAATTAAGACAAACTTTTACAACTAGAAACAATAACAATAATACAACACACTTACAGAACACTATATCTATTAAGCCACCTTCTGGAGACACCTGGCAACAGTACATGTACTGCGCACAGGTGCCCCATCAGGTCGCCTTCAGTCTTACTAGCAACAATGCTCAGGAGACTGCTGTCGCTGTGTCGCATCCGACGCAGCAGTGACGCGGATCTTTTACGCATGATCGCAAAAAAGTCATCTGTACGCGCTGCTGCGAACATCCCTGACGCGCTACAGAAACGTGGCAGCGACAGCAGTATCCTAAAAGCATTGTTGTATTGCACACGCAGGGCATTAAACGTTAGTTACAAATAAGTAAAAATCATTTGTTTCAGACAAAAAAGTCCATAGGCAAGGCAATTTGAGGTTGTTAGTAACAATAATTTCGCTTATGACTAAGGTTAGTAACTAAAATAAAAAGAAGAAACTAGACACACTGTCTACCCCTGCACGGTCTCGCAACATATGGAGTTCAGTGAACCTACTGAGCAGAACAGTGTCGGTTCTCTCGCCAGTCATCCTCAGGACACTATTCGCGCTCCCCCGTACTCGTCGCACCACCGCACCGACACAACTTTTTTACGCATTATTGCGTAGAAGTCATCTACGCTGGCGTCAGTAAACATGCCGGATGCACTGCAGCATCGAGGGAGCCGAAACAGCGCACTTTTTTTTTGGGTGGGAAATTATCAAAAAACTTTTCCCGCTCTGGGTGGAGCGGGAGGGCGTGTCAGACGCTTACTGACTAAAACCCACCCTCGGTTAATTTTGAAGTCAGACAAATATTTCCAACTAGCTTGCGCCAGCTTGCGTATTTTACAGCCGCGAAAATACGGAAATAAATACAAATATAAAAATATACATATACAGGGTGACTGGTAATTTAACGTATTCCTTCCAGGAAGTGATAGTGTGACCCATTTGCAACAATTAAGCAAATCCCATGAATTTTCATGATAAATAAAGGATTTATTCTAAAGTCTCAATGATGCTACCCACTACGTTTTCCACAGATTACAATATGAAATATTTAAGACGCAGGTATATGACAGTGACCTTGAATGGTTAGCTTGCGTCATGGGGTCTCAACTCGAACAAATTATAATTAGTTCTGAAAAAAATCATAGATGGCAGCATAGGTAACAAATATGAAATTAACAATCACTAAAAAGCGATAAACGGCTGATTTTGGCGTAAGTATGATTAATAAAAATCAAAACTTCTTGTTTAATGCTGATTTATCTATATAAACTCATAAATCATCTATTTTCAACAAAAATGATGAATGAAACATTTTGTTCAGAGCTCTTTGCAATAAATAGATGGCGTATTATTCAATTTGTCATCACATCTGTCGCTATTATTTTACGTTTAGTAGTAAATCAAACAATTTTTGAAGTGAAAACATCTTTAGGTGCGTTGGGCATTTTTGAGATGGGAAAAACAATTGAACTCGCGACACCGTTACCGACATCTCATTTTAGTAACCGCGATTGTGCTCTTTATTAATATCAAGTTACGGATCAATGTTCTATGCAAGTATTTGTACAAAGGTTTTGGAAGTATTTTTTTTTTTGTAAACGCGATTGCGATCTTTATTTAGATAAAGTTACGGACCAATGTTCAATACAAGTATTTTTCTTCCAACAAGATCTTGTTCAAGTTTTCGCTTCTGTCGGCACTCCCGGAGCGCCACTGTTTTTTTTAATAATCTATTACCTACTTTACGTAGAAATATAATATCTGAAAGAAATCTATACATGTTTTTGGCAAGTACCTACCTACTTATATTTTTATCATTTTACTGAAAAACCGGCCAAGTGCGAGTCGGACTCGCGCATGAAGGGTTCCGCACCATTATCTATAAAAACGGCAAAAAAATCAAGTTTGTTGTAGGGGAGCCCCCTTAGATATTTATTTTATTCTGTTTTTCAGTATTTGTTGAAAAGATTGTAAAAACTATCTTTGCTTTGTTTAAATTCAATCTCTTTTTATTGTATGTAATTGCATATCACGTGTGCACTGTGAACATGTACATTCTATAACGCTACCAAATACTGGGTACGTCTTTCATCGACTTGAATATGCCCTGGCGGCTGAGAGTATGTCATGCTCACTCAAATGTCTCGCTGATGGTGGCGTGTGTGTTGCATCACTAAGGGGACGATTACTGACTTTTCATGATTTTATACTGAAGATGACGTCTAAACGAGTAGTGTTAGTAATTTAGAAAAAATATATGTTGAATTAGAGCATTTTCTTAATATTTTAGTATAGGCATATTTTTGATTATGTTTATATTACATAGTGAAATTAATTTGTAAAGTTATGTCTAACGCGTATAAAAACCGAGAATGACGCAAAATCTATCAAGCGTATTTTTCTGAAAACTTCACCATTTTAAAGATAATTAAATTATTGATCGTTTAGTATACGTGTTTTATTAAAATATCTTTTGATTTACGGGTAATAAATTAATAATGCGTCTAATTTGGGACAGCGCTCCTTGATGGGCGAGTCCTATTACTGGCTGGTCGTACGACGCGTTGCGTGAGCTCAGTGCAGAATACGCAAGCTAACCATTGAAGGTCACTGTAATATATCTGCGTCTTAAGTTCCCTTCAAAATGGTTGAGCTAAATGGTGCTGATCCATGCGTCATGTTCGTGAACGGGCGCTGTCAGTAGGGACTGGTCATCTCTTAGCTGCCACGGTTTATTTTAATTTTTGAATTGTTTTTGTTTTATATTTTTATTACGGACGCTTTTAACGTGCACGTCTTTCCATATTGTTCTCACATGTATAATTTCAACATGAATGATGTAACCAATATTTTGTAACAACATTTTTATTTAAAAGAGTGACCATGGAGTTTCTTGCCCGTTCTTCTCCATAGGTACCTACTACAATTAGGAATGGGCAACTAGCTTCATCTTTCTGACTGACCGACCCCTTGACAATTCAAAAGTACCTGTAATTGGTTTATTTGAAATAAATGGTTTGAGTTTATAGCGGCAACAGAAATACATCATCTGTGAAAACAACTGTCTTAATAGAGACACAGCCTGGTGACAGACAGACGGACAGCGGAGTCTTAGTAAGAGTCCCGATTTACCCTTTAGGTACGGAACCCTAAAAAGGATTGCACGAAACATTTTAAAAGTAGATAGGTAGCTAATGGTGCCGATTCTCTTGTACACCGAACGAAACTAACTAAACTATCACAAAAATTCCTTTACTATGAGAATCTCAAAGCTATTCTGCAAAATAAATTCTCTTTTTAAAATAATTTTGACATACCTAAATCGAATTTGACAGTCGCGACTCCACACGTTATACCTAACCACGTGAATCTTTTTAGAGCCGGAGGCGCGCAGGGGGGCAACCTCGATGTGTTTTATATGAAATTTTTCACTTTGCGTAGAAAAATAATATATACCTACATGTAGAGCGTTAAGGGTTTAAGGGTTTTATAAAGGGGGTCGAAATTTTCATTATTTTTGCGATTGGACACACCGTTTTCGAGATATAAGCAAAAGAAAAAAAACGTGTGCAATTCACACGTGGTAGAAGTGAAACCTTCAAAAATTAAAAAAAAATGTTTTTGTACGCGCACGAACACGTATTAACACACGTCCACACGGCTATACATCAAGCTATACATTTCCAGTATTAGCGGACCTCGCATTGTACGGTAATCCTATACAATGCGAGATCAGCATAAACTGGAAATGTATAGCTTGATGTGTAGCCGTGTGTACAACGCTGAGGCCCAAACAAACTCCCACTATGCCTTGGCAAACACGAGTGGAGGGGGTACGAAGCAGAGCATAAAGAGAACCACGAACATAAGAACATACACAGACACACCCCCACACACACAGACACCCCCACAAACACACAGACACCCCCGCATACACACACAGACACACCCCCACACACACCCTCAGACACACCCCCACACACACACTCAGGCACACCCCCACACTCACCCCCACACACACCCTCAGACACACCCCCACACACAACCTCAGACACACATACCCTCAGACACACGCCCACACATACCCTCAGACACACCCCCACACACCCTCAGACATACCCCCACACACACAGACACCCCCACAAACACACAGACACACCCCCACATACACACAGACACACCCCCACACACACCCTCAGACACACACCCTCAGACACACCCAAGCAGGAAGCATTATAGTGTGTGGGGGACACTATAATGCTTCCTATCTCATTTTCTCCCACGTTAAATCTTATGAATTTATGTGTCTGTCTCTTTTTCGTTTCATCGAGTTTCAAATCACAACGATGCTAAAGAAGTTTTCACTTCAAAAAAAAGATTCAGTACTGTTTTTGTATCTGAAGTCGAGGTGTTGGTGTGAATTTAAAGTTCATGACAACCAATTTTATTCCACATGTTTTTAGTCGAAAAACGTTAAATTCAGAATAGCAAAATTGCCATTTTCACTAAAGTAATATCTCAGTTCCATCTTCAAAATATAGTTGTGTCATTTTAGTCTTTAGAAACTATTCCGCCAACTCGAGATATTTTTTTGTTGTTTTGTTATTACACTTGTCCTTGAACGTACCGTGCGATGTAGAGAATCTAAAATATCTAAGTCGACTCCTAGATGGCGTTGTAAAAGTCGCTTATGCTACCATCTGTTAATAAAAATGGAGGAAAAAAAATAGCCAGTTCAATAGCCAGTTTTAGGGAGGTGTCATTTCCTTGTATGGGATTGGGTATCTGTACGTAGTATTATATTATCTGTGCTTGCGTGTTCTGTACTGAGCTCACGCAACGCGTCGTACGTCCAGCCAGTAATAGGACTCGCCCATCAAGGAGCGCTGTCCCAAATTAAACGCATTATTAATTTATTACACGTAAAAAAAAGGTATTTTAATAAAACACGTATACTAAAAGATTAGTAATTTAATTATCTTTAAAATGGTGAAGTTTTCAGAAAAATACGCTTGATGGTTTTTGCGTCATTCTCAGTTTTTTATCCGCGTTAGACATAACTTTAAAAATTAATTTGACTATGTAATATAAACATAATCAAAAATATGCCTATATTAAAATATTAAAAAATGCTCTAATTTAACATATATTTTTTCCAAATCACTAACACTACTCGTTCAGACGTCATCTTCAGTATAAAATCATTAAAAATCAGCTATCGTCCCCTTAAAAACTAGCTAGTAACACAGATACAATACCTACACAACCGGCATTATCCTGGAACTCATATCTGAATTTTTATTGCTCGTTTAATAGTATTGAATAGGATATCTTTCCTCACACAATCCATCCATCTTTTCTTTGATCTTCCTCTCTCCATCCATCAACATTTAACATACTTTCACTAATGGGAAATTACATTATCCCTGAGTGTCAGAAACTACCTATATTTAAAAAAAGAGAGCGTCTGCTTTACAGTCTGGCAAAGCCGCGGGCGAAGCGCTAGTACAGTATAAATCTTGTCATTATGGCGACAATTGTATCAAACTATACTCCGTTTGAAATAAGATCAGACATTTAACTAAACCTTTTTTACAGTCCGTTCAACCGATTTTGACTTCTATTGCGATGGCGGCATGACAAATGACAGCTGCAGTAAACAGTTGGTTTGTAACCACTTTTTTGCTGTTAATGCCATCCTTATGCCTACGGTATAGAAGTCAAAATCGGTTGAACGGACTGTAAAAAAGGTTTGTTTAAATGTCTAATCTTATTTCAAACGGAGTATAGATAATCTATGATGCGTGTGTTGTGTGTATGTATTCTGCTACCTACTAAGGTCATAATAGATAAGTATGCACTATGCAGGCAATGTGTTTTCACGCGATCGCATTAATGCTGCCATAATGTGACTTATCACCTTGAGCTACAGTAACTATGATAATTGAATGCGCCAGTGAATTATTATCCTTTGTTGCTTGTACACTCTTTACTGCGGATAATCATTGTTACCGAACTTAGGGCCGGTCTTCACTAAAGTGTAGAGGAGAAAAAACAGTGGCGCTCCAGGAGTGCCGACAGAAGTGAAAACTTGAACAAGATCGCCTTGGTGGAAGAAAAATACTTGTATATACATTGGTCCGTAACCTTATAAAGAGCACAATCGCGTTTACAAAAAAAAACTTCCCAAACCTTTAAAGTAAAAATACTTGCATAGAATATTGATCCGTAACGTAATATAAATAAAGAGCACAATCGCGTTTGCAAAAATGGGGTGTCGGTAACGGTGTCCCGACTTCAATTGTTTTTTCCCATCTCTAATATGCCCAACGCGCCTAAAGAAGTTTTCACTTCAAAAAATCTCGAGTAACCAAGGTTTGTTGCATAACTTTTTTATTCTCTTATCTCTCCGCTTTACAGCTGCCACCCCCGGCTTTTGTATGCCTAAGTACCTATTGTTGTCTATAAAAATTGTTAGTCACGTTTAGACTTACTTTACAATTTCAATATATTATGCATTAATTTTAGATAAAACCGCGCTGCGCGGCAGATTGGGCGTCCATGAGTATTTCACGATACCGCAAAAAAATAAATACAAAGTGCTCGAAGTCGAAGTCGCGGGCAACAGCTAGTCTACACTAATATTATATAGAGAAAAGATTTGTATTTTTGAAGTGAAAACTTCTTTAGGCGCGTTGGGCATTTTTGAGATGGGAAAAACAATTGAACTCGCGAGACCGTTACCGATCTCACTTTTAACCGACATAAAAAAAAAGGAGGAGGTTCTTAAGGAGGTTTTTTCAATCAATCAATCAATCAATCAATCTTTATTTGTGAACACAGGTATTACAATAAAGGTCTTATGTATACATTTTAGTCGAGCTCTATGTCCTACCAATGAAATTGGTGTACAAATATATTAGGTTTTAGCAATAATTCTGAATTTATACAATACAAAGTCACGTTCGAGTATGTATGTTGTGTTGTATGTATGTATGTTTATGTATGTTCCCCGATTATTCGAAGACGGTGAGACCGATTTGAAAAATTCTTTTTTTGTTTGAAAGGGTATACTTTCAAGTTGGTCCCATTGTCATGTGGTCACGATCTGATTATGGGATCTTGGAGAAATCGAGGGAACTCTTCAAATATTAAAGGCACATCTATAGCGATTTGGATATTTTTGATGAGCAGTTGACATAAGGCTAAGGCATAAGGCTATAAAGCTAAGGCATATAAGGTATATAAGGGTATAAGGCTTAGATAAATTACAAACCAACCCACTAAAAAGTGAAAAAAAAACTTTGTTACAAAAACACAACCGACTTCCAAACTACAAAGTGAAAAATAACTTTAATTTCGGAAGTCGGTGTCAAAAAACTAAAATACTGATCTGATCGAAAAACACCGACTTCCGAAATTAAAGTTATTTTTCACTTTGTAGTTTGGAAGTCGGTTGTGTTTTTGTAAAAAAGTTTTTTGTAAACGCGATTGTGCTCTTTACTTATATTACGTTACGGATCAATGTTCTATGCATGTATTTTTACTATTAAGGTTTTGGAAGTATTTTTTTAAAAACACGACTGTGCTCTTTATTTAGATAAGGTTACGGACCAATGTTCTATACAAGTACTTTTCTTCTACCAAGGCGATCTTGTTCAAGTTTTCACTTCTGTCGGCACTCCGGGAGTGCCACTGTTTTTTAGGGTTCCGTAGTAAACAAGGAACCCTTATAGTTTCGTCATGTCCGTCTATCTGTCTGTCTGTCTGTCTGTCTGTCCGTCTGTCTGTCTGTCTGTCTGTCTGTCTGTCTGTCTGTCTGTCTGTCCGTCCGCGGTCTAGCTCCGAGACCCTTAGTACTAGAAAGTTGTAATTTGGCATAGATATACATATTAATTACGCCGACAAAGTGGTAAAACAAAATTATGAAAAACATTTTTTTTAGGGTACCTCTCCTCTCATACACGTAAAGTGGTAATGTTTATTTTTTTATTTTTTTACCCCATGGTGAGGGGTATCATTGGAAAGGTCCTTCAAAAATATTGGGAGTTTGTGAAAACCATTTTTGGATTCAAGGATTCGTTTGCGAAATATTAAGCTTTAAAGTGCTAATTTATGTTAGAGTCAAGTGTCCCCCCCCCCTGCCGGCTAAATGGTTGGTTTTGGGTGTGTGAAAATAATCACAACAGTAGCTGATATAACGAAATTAAAAGGAAAACTATCACAGCTAAGTAGGCTTTACAGGTTAACGAGTAATAATCGACCAACTTAACTTTGCAGTTGCAAAAACATGTTTTCCCATACATTCCGTATGGGAGAACATATTTTTCAACTACAAAGTTAAGTTTGTTTTTGGCATAAATTCATCCCAACTACGGAACCCTTAATTGTGCGTGGTTCGACACGCACTTGGCCGGTTTTTTTTTTACTACCTATAGCTTAGGATCTCCTGCACACTACATGTAGGGTAAAACATGTGCCCCCCGGCTTTAGAAGTTTCTGTTTTGCCCCCCCCCCCCCCCGCCCCCGCCCTCCCCGTCGACACAACATGTCCCTTCCATACTTCTCTATCAGTCGTCAGCTCGGTAGTCACCCGCTTTCTAGCCATATCATCTTCCACACAGTCCATCCATCGTTTCCTAGGTCTTCCTCTACTCTTATAGCATCCACACTCATACTCAAAACTTTCATCACGACATTTTCCTCTTTCATCATGCCAACCGATTATTTCCACACAACATTTCAGTCAGGTGCCAGTTACAGATTTCCTCTGATGTACTCATTTCCTTTTTTTATGGGAACGTCATTAGATATATGCAGTTTATTAGGGTTCCGTACCAAAATGGTAAAAAGGAACCCTTATGGTGCGACTCAGTCTGTATGTCCGTCTATCTGTCACAGCTGGATATCTCAAGAACTACTAATGCTATCAACTTGAAATTTGGAATAGTTTTAGATGACGTTTGTCCAACTATTTTTCAAATAAGATTTTTTTTTTCTTAAAAATTCGAAGTGGAGCTACTAAGGCATGTGGGGTATCATATTATGAAAGAGCGCTATTTGCACATTCTTTTTTTTTGGCCGCATAGTTTTCGAATTGGGACGAAAAATTAAAAAAAAAAATACCGTTCTCTCCACCTTATCTCCGAAGTTGGCTTAGAGAAAAATCTGAAATTATTCTATGTCATAGAAGTTTATGTAAAGATTACAGAAAAAATAAAAAGATGTCTCTAAATAGCACACTTTTTCAGAAATCATCAACAAAAATTACATTAGTTCCACTATCGGTCATAAGATGACGCTGACCTAAAACTGCAATATTCTACACCGCCGATGAAAATTTTAAATGATACGGAACTTTCGGTGCGCGAGTCCGACTCGCTTTTGACAGGTTTTTTTTATTGTAGCATTGTTGTTACTCCACCTTGTAAATATTGTAGTACCTCTTCCTAGATTTCCCTTGTGTAAAAAAAACTTCTAACTGTAAGCAAACTGTACGATCACTTTCTTAAATGCATATTTCCTCTCTGTTACAGATCTTCGGCTCAGATGAAAGCCTAATAGCAGCGTTAGCCATCTTACCTCAGACGTTATCATCCTGCGACGAAGTATACAATCGAGTAGAACAGCTGTACACCGACTTCGACTTCCACGGACTTCCTTAACGTGTCGTAAGACTTTTAAATAGAAAATTGTTACAGCTGTCTTTGATAGCGGGATGACTGAGTCAGTCTTGCAGCGCTCATGAATTTTCTATAAATGGTAACGCTTTGTGATACGGCTTTAAGGCATCCAGAGAAGCGATCGTACTACGTTGCGATATGGGGCCATCCATTAATTACGTCACACGAATTTCATCATTTTTAACCCCCCCCCCCCTCCCCGAGAAGGGGGACCTTGTTACAGGTAGTCATATTTTTGCGACTCCCCCTCTCCTGTTGTGACGTCATATATTCTGAAAACTACATACCTACATAATAAAAATAAAATGCTGTTCGTTGGTAAGCGACTTGCTCACGGCTCACGGCTGGACCGAAATGGGTCCGATTAGGTTCTTACGGAAAGAAAAATTGTATTGTTTGCCGGAAAATCTTCAAATTCGGGAATCATTTAACGTCGTTTTTTGTATGAATTATAAATTATTGAGATTTGGACAGGGCAACGCCTGTTGGGTCAGCTAGTTTTAAATAAAACCTCTGAGAGTTGGTAATATTTTAAAGTTTTTCGTTATAGTTGAAGTTTAGAGTTTTAATACTTTAGATTTACACATTGTGACGTCACGAAGCCTGTGACTCGTCCCCGTCCTTGTCACACTTTGTTGACCACCTCCATCCCCCTTAAAGTGTGACGTGATTTATGCATGGCCCCTGAGGAGGTTCAATCCACTATGCTTCTTTGCGATCTAAACTTCTAAGCGCCACGCTGTTGCTCGAAATTGAATCGAGTATTTGATAATAAGCTTTCTTTTTTTCGATCATTTAAAATGCTGGGTCCAAGTCCTATATCATTTAATTACCCTATTCAACACAAAAAAAACTGTCATTAGGAAACGTTTTAAACAAATTAATTGATAACCTCATGTCTATTTTGATGTAGACCAAATTACTTTTAGGCTTAGCGTTTTAATTGTTTTCCTGATGTGTTTGCAGACTTCGAAATTAAATTTTAAATGGACCTCTGATAATGGTCCTAAAATTAAAGTGACTATTCTCTGTTTATTTTATAATGATTTACATGACACGAGATGCAGACCAAGAGAATCCCCATTGTTGTAAAAAAAGGGTATAAACACAGTGGCTGGCAGTAAATGTGGCACACCGCGAGTTTCAGTAAAAGCTTGGCTTTATAGAACGACCTCTCAGTCACTCCTACCTGTGACAGTGAATGTCTCTTTCTAACACTCGGTGTGTCATAATTAGAGATCGGATATTCGGATGCATATTTACCTAAAGTTGAGGTGTTGGCTATTATGGAATGCACTTTTGTATCGAAAAAATCCCGGGATTCCCGGATCGACTTTAACAGTTGTGATTATAGAATCGAATGTATTATATTACTAACGTTCAGGTGTTGGCTAATATAGAATGCACTTTTGTATCGATCGCAAAAATCTTGCGACTCTGGAATTGATAAATTTAGTACTTTTATATATAGAAATGCTAGCTAATGTTGTAAAGCAGGTTGCCAAATTCGCATAGCACATAGCGACAAACAACTCGGTGTCCTGAGTTTCATAAAAAACTGTTTAGTGTGTATATAAATTTTTATGTTAACACCGCAAAAGTAACCTTCATAAGAAGGCTGATAAGTCATATCCATACCATGTATCTGATTAGTTGTGCATTCCCGGATGTTATGGAATTCCGGGATTTATGTTAATTTATTTATTTATTAAGAAGCCACTTCCATAATTTCTTAGAAAAATATTAACTTTAGGTAAATATGCATCCGAATATCCGATCACTAGTCATAATAAACGCCTCTGTGGTCTAGTGGTTAGACCACCTGACCAGACCCAGAGCTCCCGGGTTCGATTCCCAGAGGAGGAAAAAAAACTGCTCGGTTTGGTTGGTGGTAGGGCTTGTTCTAAGTCCGCCTGGCTAGCTACCACCATCTTATCTAAGTCTATCGACATAACAACAATGTTAACAGCATTGTTGTGTTTCGGCAGTTAGAGGTAAGATAGCCAGTTCCTCTGTGGTTGAGGATTCCGGGTGAAGCTCTCTTCCACCTTCGGCCTGATCATCACTTACCATCAGGTGAGATACAAGCAAAGAGCTTCACCGTAGCGGTAAAAAAAACGCCCGGTTTTGGTAAATGGTTCGATAAAGCCAAGCGCACATTACGAAGTAGTCCACTTAGAGCACCCGTCTGAATAGCACCTGCGACTTAGCAGCCTACTCTACTGGGATGCATTTATTTTACAGGACGTTATTAAATGAAAGATATCGATCAAAATCACTATATTTCATTTGAAATAAGATTAGACATTTAAACAAACCTTTTTTACAGTCCGTTCAACCGATTTTGACTTCTATACCGTAGGCATAAGGATGGCATTAAAAGCAAAAAAAGTGGTTACAATACCAATGTTTACTGCAGCTGCCATTTGTCATGCCACCAACGCAATAGAAGTCAAAATCGGTTGAACGAACTGTAAAAAAGGTTTAGTTAAATGTCTAATCTTATTTCAAATGGAGTATAGAATGTTTATTAATTACACATACGTACATACGAAATTTGTTTTATCGAAATCTTTCATTTAATTCAAAATTCAAAATTCAAAAGTCATTTATTCAAATTAGGCTGAGAACCAGCACTTTTCGAACGTCAAAATTACATAAGACAGTCCCCCAAAAACGCCCACCCTTCACCACTTCCTAGTGCCTTTAGCTGGGAAGAAGAAGTGGCGCAACAAACTCCCCAGCAGCACAGCTGTCTGTTCAAGTTAGAAAAAAATACAAATGACTCTATACAATAGTATGCAAAATTATTATGCAACACAAAACATTATTTTAATTAAGTATAAATTATTGGCCATATGTTAGCTAGCACACGCCGATATACCAACCAAAAACATCGAGAACTATACTCAAGCAGAATTTAAAAATAAAAAATAAACGTAAAAAGAACTAAATATCTAAATAAAAGCCTCCAGGCATAAAGGGCGTGCCCGCTTACATAAAGCTGTAAATTGGAAGTTATAAATGATAAACTAGGACCATCGAGGTAAAATAAATGTACAGTTAATTACTAGTAACAATAACAAAACCATGGTCAGCAAGACGACCAGTCACCACAAGCAGCACCCGTTCACGAGCATAACGCAAAGATCAGCCATTACCCCCCTCGCCATATTTGAGGGAAGGAGGCAACCCGACTCCCGACGCTACCGCAAGCATTGACATCTAAGGGAGCATGACGAACTTGCTGCCGGTTGCTCAGGTAAAAAATAATATAATCAATTGTCGAGGTCACTAGCCAACCACAAATTGCAATACAAACTCATAACAAAAACATTGTAATGAGTAGATTATGTCAACAATAAAATAAAAATAAATAGACTCGTAAAAAAATAATTAAAAAATTGACTCATAAAGTCAAATAAAATAAAAAAAAATATATAAACTTATATAAACTGTCAGTAGGTAAGTTAAATCTGGAGAAAGAACATAAACATTGTCTTGAGTTAATCACAGCGACCAACTATTCTTATCATTTAAGTAGTCGTTGATACAATAGTATGCCTTTGAAAAAAGGTTGGATTTTACTTTATTTTTAAACGCATTAAAAGGCAAATCTAGCATAGAAGAGGGTAGCTTGTTATAAAAGGTTATACCAAGCCCAACAAATGAGTTATGAACCTTATGAAGCCGGTGAAAGGGAGCTCGTAGTTTGTCCTTATTTCTAGTGTTAACATTGTGAATATCACTGTTTTTAGTGTATAAGTGTATATTTTGCCTAATATATAAGATGTTGGCGAAAATGAATTGTGATGCCACCGTGAGAATACCAACATCTTTAAAAAAATCTCTTAGAGAAACTCTGGCACGTAGCTGGTAAATTGCTCGAACAGCTCGTTTTTGAAGAACAAATATATTTTGAATGTCAGCGGCTTTGCCCCACAGCAGAATACCATACGACATAACGCTATGGAAATAACTAAAATAGACTAACCGAGCTGTATCAATGTCAGTGTATTGTCTTACTTTCCTGACAGCGTAGGCGGCCGAACTGAGCCTCCCCGCTAGGTTTGATATATGTGGGCCCCACTGAAGTTTGGCATCTACTGTTATGCCCAGAAAAACTGCCGAGTTCACAGTTTCAAGCACCTCTTTATCTAAGACGATGTTGGGTCCTAGATTTCTAACATTTGGTAGAGCGAACTTTACACATTTCGTTTTCTTGGCATTGAGAACTAGGTTATTTGTCGTAAACCAATCCGTAACCATTGAGAGTGCACTGTTTACGTCGTCAAAATCTTGTCTATTCCTGTCTACTTTAAAAATAAGAGAGGTATCATCTGCAAACAGTACAACGTTACAGATATCCTTTAAATAAAAAGGTAAGTCATTTATATACACTAAGAATAAGAATGGACCCAGTATTGAGCCTTGAGGTACACCTAACTGAACTGGTAGCCCGGAAGATTTCACACCATTAACATCTACTATCTAATCACGTCCTGTAAAACAAATACATCCCAGCAGTAGGCTGCTGAGTCGCAGGTGCTATTCGGACGGGTGCTCTAAGTGGACTACTTCGGCATTACAGCCGTAGCGCAACGAATTTTCACACAAAAAATTGCGATAGAGCCTGCCTGACCAACGCGTATAGTCCTCCAGACCAAATTTCGGTCATGGCGACCAATCTCAGCGGAGACCAACCTTCGGCGCAGGAGAAATTATAGTGCACAAGCGCGTGCGCAGACACAGGTGCACTCTCTTCCCTCACTCTCATAGTCCGATGGGACGGCAATCCGACACGACCGGAGAGAGATTTTTTTATAAAAATGCATAGAAAATGAGAGCATTTTTGCAATGCATTGCGTTGCGGTTGTGGCGCGGCCCGCCTCTATCTGCGTTAACCTTTAATGTGTCACGCAAATCACCATAAAATTTACATGATATAAACGTAAGTGCTTAGCTAAAAACTGTATTTAAGCGTGAAGATATATTGCCTATCTCGCAGAGGCCATATTAACTAACCAATAGTTGTGTTAAAATATGATCTCAGACATAACAAGTACTAAAATTCGCATAATGTTTTAGTTAGTTAGTAAAATATGGGGCTGATTCTCTTGTTTACCAACTTAACACAAAAAGTGTTCTACATACAGACTCAGGCACATTTTTTTCCTTTATGCAGTAGTCTATTGAGCAGATATCAGACGATTCACTTTTTGTTCGGCATCATTCATCGAAGAGAAACGTCAATTAATAAAAAAATGAATTCATTAGTGATCCAACGATGTTGTATTTCGGCACATGTCGAGTGCCTTTCACTCGCCTATCGAATGATTGAAAAGTTAAATGAAAGGAGCAGATTTACGGTCATTCCTATGTAATCTTGTCGGTGTCGAGTGAACGTGCAATAAAAAAAACAGTGGCACTCCGGGAGTGCCGACAGAAGTGAAAACTTGAACAAGATCGCCTTGGTGGAAGAAAATACTTGTATAGAACATTGGTCCGTAACCTTATCTAAATAAAGAGCACAATCGCGTTTACAAAAAAAAAAAATACTTGCAAAACCTTTAAAGTAAAAATACTTGCATAGAATATTGATCCGTAACGAAATATAAATAAAGAGCACAATCGTGTTTACAAAAATGCAGTGTCGGTAACGGTGTCGCGAGTTCAATTGCTTTTTCCCATCTCAAAAATGCCCAACGCCCCTAAAGAAGTTTTCACTTCAAAAAATTCACTCGAGTGTAGCGTCTGATATCAGCTTTCTCTAGACCAAAATCAAGGTCAGATCTGATTGAAATAAATACTTTCGTATCTTTTTTATTTTAATTGTAAACAAAAGACAGGAACAACGTATAGTTGGTTCGCGACAGAATCGGCGCCAATGTATTGGAAATAATGTAAATAAACACAATGCAAGCTATCACTAAATCAATGCATTTAAATAGAAAATCATAGTAAGCTTACCCTAGTTAATTGCTGCTTAGTTATTAATACTAGTGCTTCGAAATGTATAAAATTAATGATACTGTTTTACATAGTGCCAATAATTTTGAGTAAATCAACTCTTGTTGGTAATGTAAAGTCTGGGAAATTAATTTGTTAAGCAAATTCACTACCAACTTAAGAGGGTTTATCCTAAAAGTTGGCAACGTCGTAAATAGCTGTCAAATATTTTCCTGTTTTTTGAATAATTTAGCAATATTACTGTATGGAAATAAGAAATGTGGCTACCTAGTTCCCTAGAATATTAATAATGAAATGCAATAATTAATATCGTAATACCGAATATTTAGTTTTAGATGTAAAAAAATAATTTGGAAAGTCAAATGCTTTTTTTACACCTAAAATTGTTACAACATCAAATTCAGTGTTATAATTGCAATTCATTATTAATATTCTAGGAAACTAGTTAGCCACATTTCTTATTTCCATACAGTACTATTGCCAAATTAATCAAAACAGCGAAATATTTGACATCTATTGGCGACGTTGCCCACTTTCAGAATAAACGCTCTTAAATTGTCCGTATATTAAAATAACAACTGTTATTCTTTGACAGTTCTTCTTCTTTTCGTGTGGTTAATGACTAACCTGGTGTCAGAGTTTTAAAGTCGCCCATGGGCCTCTGACTTGACTTCACATGTCGTCGAGAAATATCTCAGGATCAGGATCTTACAATGTTTTCCTTTAGGCGATTATCACACTGCCACGCACCACGCTGCATGTTGCGTGACTGCGTGTTTTAACGTTACTTGTAAGGCGATTGGCACTCTGCCACGCACCACGCTGCATGTTGCGTGACTGCGTTGCTTGTAAGTATATCCGTTTGTATAGAAAACACGCACAGTCCAACACACAGAAAATACATCCACGCGCGTTCATTTTGCTATGGCCGCCCCGCACCACGCTGCGTGATGCGGGGCAGTGTGCGAATCGCCTAAGTATCTCCGTTTGTATAGAAAACACGCACAGTCCAACACACTGAAAACGCAACCACGCGCGTTCATGCGGATCACGCACATACACGCGGAGAAACATGCACCCCCGCGTGTAGGTGCGGGGCGAGACGCAAGGTATGGCACACCGAATCCCGCAGTGCCGCGCGTGATTTTGAATGGGCGTGACGTGTGTGTTTGAAAATGGATACGACCACCACAGAGAACGGCGAATAAATGAGAGCCGCCGTGCGTGAATCTACAAAACGCACCTACGCGCGTGAGTGCGCAAAAAACCCGCACGATGATGCAGATCTGCACTCCCGCAGGAACGCGCGTAGGTGCGTCGACACGCAATATGCAGCATGATGCGGGGCAGTGTGTAAATCGCCTTACCGTTTGACAGTTGTATGAAATTGTTATAAACAGGCACATTGCTTACAGATTAATTCTCCTGACTGTACAGAAATATAATTTTCACAATATAAGAACAACTTATTTATTTCAGTATTTTATGAGTAAGTAAGTAAAAAATAAAAATAAATCGATCCACAACATTATTATAATTCAAAACAAATCTGCTATTCTAATAATTTGTTATACTTAATCTAGTGACGAAACAAATCTGTTAAATATTTAAATATTTTTTAGTGTGATTTAGTTTTAAAACATAGTTTGTAAATAATTTCATTATCTAAATTAGTAAATTTAATTTTTTGAACAATTTTTTTTTAATTTTTTTTTTTTATTGTCATACAAGCTAGCAACGAAAGATCTATGTATTTGCTTAATTTAAAATTAATATAATTATTTGAGCACCTTTATTTAATATTTTTAGTTTATACTTTTTATACAGTAGAAATTAGTGCAATATAAAAAAGTAATTTAATCTATATTAGTCACCATTATAAACGAAATTGGAGATAAGTTAAAATTAACTGTTAGCACTGCCACCGAGGCTTGTCTATATCATGAAATAATAATTAAGAGCGTTCATTCTAAAAGTTGGCAAAGTCGCAAATAGCTGTCAAATATTTACCCGTTTTGATTAATTTGGCAATATTACTATATGAAATATCGCCAACTAGTGACCTAATAAATAACAATTGATGTTATAACCGTTTTAGGTGTAAAGAAAGAGCATTTAGAAATTTTCCAAATACTTTTTTTATATCTAAAACTGAATATTCGGTGTAGCATTTCTTAATCAATATTTTAGTTCACTAGTTAGCTATGTTTCATATTTCCATACAGTATTATTGCCAAATTAATCAAAACAGGTAAGTATTTGACAGTTATTTGCGACGTTGCCAACTTTCAGAATGCACGCTCTTAATCCGTTAAGTAATTACTACCTAAGTTACTCCAATGCGAAAAAAGCGTGAGTTCATATATATTATGTAAAGTTACACAGGATGTATCAGAAAGGTGTGGACAAATGTAAGGATCTTTATTTCTTTTTCGTGTGGTAAGTGACTAACCTGGTGTCAGAGATTTTAAACCGCCCATGACTCTGACTTGGCTTCACATACCGTCGAGAAATATCTCAGGCATGCCTGTTACCTCACGATGTTTTTTTTCACCGTTTTTGAAGCAAGTGATAATTATACAATACGCACATGAATTCGAAAAGTCAGAGGTGCCTTGAAAAAAATAATCAACCATCCCATACATTTGGGTCAAGTAGGTATTGAAGTTTTGTATTAGACAACTTAATTTTTGTTCACGATTACGATGTTGGTTCCATGAAGAAAGTTGTTCAGTTTGATAGTCTGTACCACACCGTAAATATGACCACACCTTTCTGAAACAACCTGTATAATATACAATTACATAGTTCGCGGCCGTCAATATGGTATTTACATCGAATTTAAGAGCGTTTATTCTGAAAGTGGACAACGTCGCAAATAGATGTCAAATATTTCGCTGTTTTGATGAATTTGGCAATATTACTGTATGGAAATAAGAAATGTGGCTAACTAGCGAACTAGAATAATGATTATGAAATGCAATAAATAATATCGTATATTTATTTTTAGATGTAAAAATTAAAGTATTTGGAAACTTTCCAAATGCCTTTTTTACACCTAAAACGGGTACAACATCAAATTCAATGTTATAATTGCAAATCATTATTATTATTCTAGTTCGCTAGTTAGCCACATTTCTTATTTCCATACAGTAATATTGCCAAATGAATCAAAACAGGTAAATTTTTGACAGCTATTTGGGACGTTGCCAACTTTTAGGATAAACGCTCTTTAGGAAAAAATCGGCTAAGTAGGAATTTAAAGACACTTGATCGTTAACATTTACAAGAAAATAGAATTGATTCTAGTTACCCCTTCCAAAAGGTAGTTTTGTATGGAGAAGAATGAGCAAAAAACTTCATAGTTACTCTTTTAAAATGTTTTTCAATATTTTGTATACATAATTATAGTTATATGTGAAAACGATGTTAATACCAGTCGCACGGATTGATCTCAAGGTTAAGCAACGCTTGCCGAGGTTGGTCCGTGGATGGTGATCATCCATAACATACCAAGACCCCTCCGTGTCCGTTTCCGGAGAGTACATTAAACCGTTGGTCCCGTCTGTCATTCGTAGATCTTTGATATTAGTTACGGGTAGTCAGAAGCCAGAAAGTCTGACGACCAGTCTTACCACGGAGTATCGTGTTACCTAGTAACTGGGTTGTGGAGGTCAGATAGGTAGTCGCTCCATATAAAATACTGGTATCCAACTGCATCCGGTTAGACTGGAAGCCGACCCCAACATAGTTGGGAAAAGGCTAGCCTAATAGACCTGTGTCTAAAATTTTGTTTTGTCCGTCTTATAGATTATTAAAAACTTTTGAACACGTTATTTTTCTTTTTTGACGTAATCAAAAGATTACGGCGATACATTGAGTTAAAATGTGGCATAACGTCACGCCTTGCTAGATTTAATACTGCGTTGCGACGTAGCGAGCCCCACTCCCCAACTTTAATGCGTATTTTCTAAGTTATTTTTGATTAATAATAAAGCAAAAAATACGTGTCCAATATTTTTTTATTATCTCAAAGACGGACTAGTCTTTTTTTTTTATATAGGCAACTACCCTATTGATATGTGAAGACGATGCACCTAGAATAAAATGACTAAAAAATCAAATGAAATGATTATACAGGGTGTTTGGCAGAACGTTGAACATACGAATATGGTGAATAGGTGGGGTCATCTGCTACTTACTCAGCCTTAATTTATTTGGCCCTGGCCCCCTAGATTTTTGTTTTTAATGCAAGTTGAAATTAAGATTTAAGTATTTTTACATCTTTCTGTAAGTTTGAGGACTCATAACTTTTTTCTAGATAACATCTGAATAAAGCAATAATTTTGTAAGAATCTGCCAACATTAAAGATTAAAAAACAAAACAAAAATACTGTCTGTTTTACCCATTTTTAATAAAAAATACACTTTAAAGTTAAAAAAGTGGTGAAACTAGAAGAAAGCAAAAATAATTTTTTTTAAATATCCAGGGGGCCAAGGCCAAATAAATTAGGGCTGAGTAAGTAGCAGATGACCCCACCTATCCACCATTTTCGTATGTTCAACGTTCTGCGAAACACCCTGTATATTAACTAGGTATCAAAAAGCTTGATGTGTCATATTTCCACCCGGGTATTGTAATTTTTATACGCGTGCAATGAGCTCAATTGTAACGGTTGCTCATTCAACAATATTTGTAGCTTTTGATAACCTTTGTTATAGAATTAAATGTATTTCGACGTAATCATAATCGGAAAATAATAAACATTAAAATAATAATCATATTTTTGTCTGCAGTGTAAGTTGCCATTAAGAATTAAGATACTGCATTTAGACGCCTGCATACTTCTCTTTGACCAACTGTATATACACGTTGAACGGTTATATTACAGCTACTTAAACAATATTATACATAAAACACTATTTTATGAGCTCATACAAAAGTTATATTTTATAGTCAATAAAAGTAAGTAATAAACAAAATAATCATGGTTTCATTTAACACTGTTAACTGGAAAAATCATATAATTTTTATCACTACAATATTGATTTATATCATACCCAAAGTTCCTTTTAATAATTTATTTTCCTGTCTAAGCTTTCGATATTAAGAATTATAAAATTAAATGTAAGTGTGAAATTGTATCTTCATAATCATGTTACATATAATATGTAAAATAAAAAAAAAGATATTATAGTTGTTTCATGTCACGAGCTCGCGTCAATGATTGTAATTTGAACCTTATAGCAATGGGAATAAGCTATGTGATTTACAACTGGGTACTATACACCGTGACAATTTAGTCGTCTTACAAAAGCAGCCCACTTCATGTATCCAATGACTACAAAAAAAATCATAATCTTTTTTATATATTGTAATAATTTTTTTATTGCTTTTAGAGGTATTTTATGACGGGTACATTGAGTGGCCCTTTGTAAGTCGACTAAAATGTCACGGTGTATAGAAACATATCATAATTTAGTAAAACTATTGTTTGTTTAGAAATTAATAATCAGAATAATTATGCATTCTAACAAATGCGCCTGTCATTTTGACTTCAAGTGTACCGTATGCTTGATACATTCCCAAATCATTCCTAATATAGGAAAGCGTTTTATAATTTTTTGTAACAACGTTTTGATGAATAAAATGTTTTTGCAAAGCATTTTGTATTTTTATTTTAAAAGTGTTTGCTCCTCGAGATGAGTGCACACGGCTACACATCAAGGTGTATTTTCCCAGTATAAGCTGATCTCGCATTGTATAGGATTAGCTTATCTGGAAATTTATAGCTTGATATGTAGCCGTGTGTACCTACCAGCTAATAGGACTGTAGTGTTATTGGGTGTTTTTATAATTTCTAACGTATTATTATATTATCGTGTACGTCCACGGGATCACGATAACACAAGTAAAATGTATGGAAACATAATATGAAGACCTTAATTTCCGTCCACGATAACGTTTTAACGTACACGCGTGTATAATTTCATACATTTCATGGACGTGGGCGTCCACGATATCGTCACGTTAGAATTGATAAAAGTGCACAATAGTGCCGATTCCCTTGTTCACAAACTAAACTAAATTTAAGTTCAGTTTATCTTTTTCTTTCTATTTCATTAAATAAAGGACAGAAGATAAATTTTAGTTTAGTCCCTCCTGTCAAATTAATCAGCGCCTCTCACTACTCCATACAAGTTTAGACGTGATTAAAAACTTGCCGACTAAAATTACGTCAATTTACGTCAAGCGCTGATTAATTTGACAGTACTAAACTAAAATTTATCTTCTGTCCTTGACTTAATGAAATAGACAGAAAAAAAAGGATTGTGTGGTTTTATGAAACCACGGTAAAAGTGAAACTTTTCACTTTATCCCTACTCCGCGGCCGACCGTCACGCGACATGCAACACACAGACGAAAAAGTTTGAGACGATGTAATAAAAGTTTCACTTTAAAAGATGCACTGAACTTAAATTTAGTTTAGTTTGTGAACAAGGGAATCGGCACCAATATGTATGGATTTACAGTTCGCATCACGTAAGTGGGTCGATGTGTTTCAAAGATGTAACAATTTTTGACAAAGTTCAATGAAAATTTCAATATTTGCAACAAATCCCCACCAGTGTGGATTGTTTTTTTTTTTCAGAAATCCCCATTAGTTAAATAAACTCAGCCTTTTTTTCTAATATTCTAGTCGTTTTTGGCGTAGGGGTCACAGTTCTAACCTAACCTTTTAACTAGTGGGGATTTCTGGAAAAATAAATAACAATCCCCACTGGTAAGGATTTGTCGGTGGGGATTTCTGGTTTTCTTAGTTTTTGAGATATTTCCGAAAAACTCAAAAGTGGGATTCCGTTCTACTTAGTTAAGTCTGTGTAGGTACTACAGGTAAACCTCTGCCAAAGCCTGAATTCCTCTTACGCTGATGTCGGTCGCGTACGTAACGGACGTAGGTAGGTATGCGCCGCTGACGTCAGCGTCGCCGTATGGTGCTAAGTATATGGAAAACTATGTTAAGTGCATGCCAAAAAGTTTTTAATGTTTGCGATCGGAGCATAGACACACTTGACTTCATCAAATGAAGTTGTTCACCAAAGTTTTTAAAACTTATTTCACCAAGAGGAATTCAAGACTAACCCTTCGGGGCAATACAGGCGGGACCTTATGTTGTAATAAATCCTATCAATTCCACATACGTTTCAGAGGATTGTTTAATTGTCATTATACATAAACGAATGATGACATTAAACAGAGCATTATCAATCAACTCAGCCTATTGCAGTCTACTGCTGGACATAAGCTTCATGCAGGCTGCGCCACGACACCCTGTCCTCCGCCTTCCGCAGCCAGTCTGTCACAGCCACCGTCCATCTAGCTGAAGTGTATCTGTCACCGTAAGATTGTGAGCACCGTTAGTTTATAATCTATCGGTATTATTTTCGTTAGATCTTAATCTGTCGAAAAATTGTGAACTGGGTTAGGTTAGGTTAGAACTGTGACCAACCACGCGTGAGCCGAGCGAGCGAAGCGAGAGGTGCCGCGGCAGCGGCCGACGAGCGCTACTTCCAAGTTGCTCGCAGCCACGCAGGCTATTTAATATTAGCGCAAGGTGTATTACGTCGCAAACAAGTTGGTTACCAGTTCACAATTTGTCAGTTTATAATTATACGGTGACATATCCACTACGCTTGCCGATACGCGGTGTCCACTCCAGGACTCGTCTCCTCCACCGGCCATCGGTCTCGACAAACATGGCCGGCCCACTGCCTCTTCAGCTTCATAAAACAGTGCATTATAGGAGTGTAATTGAGGAGCTCGTGGCTAAGTACTAACAGCCGCACGGGTCGATCCATCAGGTTAAGCTACGCTTGCCGGGGTTAGTCCGTGGATGGGTGACCATTTCTACATACCAAGACTCCTCCGTGTCTCGGAAAGCAGTCGTTAAGCCGTTGTCCTGGCTGTCATTTGTGAGTCTTTGACAGTGGTTACGGGTCGTCAGAAGCTCGAAAGTCTGACAACCAGTCTTACCAAGCGGTATCGTATTACCTAGTTACTGGGTCGTGAAGGTCAGATAGGCAGTCGCTCCATGTAAAATACAGTTGCATCTGGTTAGACTGGAAGCCAACCCTAACATAGTTGGGAAAAGGCTAGGTAGATTGATTTTTATAGGAGTGTAATTATCAGTGATCGGAGTAGGTAGATTGATTTGGGGTCAATGAACTGGCACGTATATATTAGTATGGATATGCCCCCGGGATTCCGGGATTTTGAAATTATTATTATAAAGAATACATCAATATGAATAAGAAATGTTTAACCTTTTGCTGTCTTTTTAATAGTATATATGATCGGACTCCAAGAAAAGGATAGGTATACTATAAAAACAATATAATAATATAATATATTTTAAATGTTTATCCATCGCATTCTATAAATTTCTAATGTAGTAGTTTAAAAATCCTTACTTTAACAATATTTGATTCAATCCCGTAAGTACCAAAGTGAAATCCCGGAAAAAAGGTTTATCCATGTTATGATTTCTACGACTATTCATGATGCGAGTACGTAAAATCAATTTACCTATTCCGATCACTGGTAATTATAAAAGAAACAATAATAAGTATTATAAATATCGCATTTTATTCGCTGCATTCATATTTGTTCACACAATGCAAAACAACAATAAGTAGAACAACAATCTAACATTCATTACATTATATGTTATATTAACTTATTATTTCACATTTCAGACACCTTTTCTATAAAGGTACTTCGACTCCAAATAGTGGCTTAAAATTAACGAAGAATATACATTATTTTACTCTATTAAGGGCCAGTTTCTCGAACGAAAACTTTAATTTATAACAAAATTAATGTGACAAATTGTGAACCGCGCCTAAACTGCTGTGATTGGTTGAGTGGTTTATCAACAGCCAATCACAGCAGTTTACGCGCGTTTGACTATGAAATCTCATAATCGCAGAAAAATACGCTGTACCACCGAAGAAATACCGTAAGGATTATTTCTGCTTGCAGCGCTCAGCTGCTATAGTAACGCTTACCTTCGAAAAAAAAGGGTCGTGTGCACGGGATTTTGTTTTCAAACTGCTTAGATATGCATTTCTTCGATAGTACCTATTTTGGACCAGAATCATAAATATGTGTTGTCCAAAACCAATGTTATAGCATTAGGCTAAGCGCAAACAGAAAGAACTTCAGAGCAGATATTGATGGTATACAATATTAAACTTTATTGTCAGTTTTATAAAGAGCAAACTTGTCCAAACATCAACTCACACCATTAACGGCTTCACTGGCCTTCCACGAGCCTGCTCATGCGATTTTATTCGCTATGCGACACCATAATAAAGATTAATATTCAATATCATCAAAAAATATTCTAATCTGCGCTCTTCTCAACAAATAATAAAAAATGCAAGACAAAATATTTTACACTAAAAATATTTTTTCGTTTCAATCATAACATTATTATGTAATATGATACATGGAACGCAATGAAAGCTATAACAATAAAACAATTTTGGTGATACCAACTGTTTTGGTCGACTGAATAAATATATGTATAAATCACCTTAATTTAAATAAATAGTCAGCCGCAAGTTGCACACCCAACAATAAATATTAGATGCTTATTTATTTAAATATTTAAAATATTAGTCTACTTAGTGCTAAGGTCTGGTATTCAACCGGATATAGACCGACTTATGGATTTAGCCAGGATTTAGATTAAGGGTAGTTTAATTCCCTTCCTTCCTTTTTTGAGTAATCTGTGAACACTTCGAGTGTGCAAAAACGACGGTACAACTATTAAGTACTTGTGGCGTCGTTGACCAAAATTAATAATTATTTTTGATGTGTTACATCTTTCCTGCAATCTGTGGGAATGATTTCGTGAAAAGGGACGGAAGTGTGTAACAGGAAGCCCCCAAGCGCGCGCTATTTCATTTGACTTTCAGTCTGTTTTTGTCTTTGGGCTATGTGGTCACCTTGTGTTCTCAGGCGAATCTGCTTTTTTTTATTGTATCACGCAGGGAAACGACAACGATAACTCATGATAATGATTTTTAATTTCTAAGGTTCGAAAATTTTCATTAAAAAAATAATCCTGTCTAAATCCATTGCCGTTCGTTGACGAATACACCCGGTTCTCAATATCACAATGTTGCAATACATTTTAACATACATTCTCTAAAATTTGTATTAATCAAGCTAAGCATATACTTTACATATAATCTCTTAACATTACCAATGAAAAAATTAGACACATCTAGCAAATGTTCTAAAACTATTTGAAGCCAGGAATAACTATATGTAGAAGTGTTTTATATAAACTCTATTTATTTACTATTAATTTAATACAATATTGCTTTTCAAAACAGGTCACTAATGAAAAATGGAGATCCCTTACATTAGAACTCAAAATTGATAAAATGCTGTAGAATTGACTTTTCCAGTTTTTAAATTGTACAAGGCATAATATTATGGAAAGCATTTAATCCTACTTCAAAGTACACACGGCAAAATAGTTACACATGCAGGCAACTATTTCTACCACAAAACGCAGACTCATAGAAGTCGCGGTGTGAAATGTGCGAGTAGGACAGTGAATATCTAGTATAAGATTTTTTTAAACTGTCATACTTACTCCCATGTCATCTCGCTTCTATGTTTTATGACTGCGGCTGCCACAAAAGTTGGCGTATACTATAGTGTAAAAGTGTTTAGTCGACCCGTTCGAAAAATATGCCTGTATACCTATCTGTTTTGCCGTTAGTACTACAGACTCGATTTGAAATTGTAACTCATCACTTTTAAACACAGCCTGACCTTGCGGCGATGCGCTTACGCACTCTACATAACAAAATGTACAATAATTTCATCGATCGGCCGCCATGGCCCACGCACAATGGTCCACCTGACGGACTAAGTGCGGAAACCAAACCCCATAACATAGAATTTCATCGATTTAGTTTTTTGCTATGTGTAAAATTGTATAGTGCACTATTTAATTGAACATTATTGAGCGTCATCATAGTCCTCAGACCATCGGCTTTTTTCTAAAACTATTTTTTTTTCTACTCGTTTTAAACGTACTTTTAGTCGTACTTAGTCAAAACCCATTTTTCTGTTCTTAGATCTTGTATTAATATTAAAAAACATTGTTATTAGAGAAATATTATTTAGACATTTCATAAAAAAAGCTATAATATCAAGATAGTATATTGTACACAGATTATATTAAGCCGCACACAGTAATCCATTGGAACACACGATTGAATACAAAACTGTGATTTGGAATATTATATGATTATTAAAAGACAAGTTTAAGATAGTTAATTGATTCAGGCGTGACCTTGCAGAAATCCATTATAAAATACAATAGACGTGGATATATTTAGTAAGCTGTTCCGCTTAGCTATTTCTGAAGAGCCATAAAATACTCTAAGAAATCGACACGTGTTTCACCTCTCAACGAGGCATCCTCAGGATGATGATTGAATTGTCGCGAACCCGAACACGGCGTGTTGCCACACCGAGCGCTGAACGCAGACATCAGAGTCAGTCTGCGTTCAGCGCTCGGTAAATATATCCACGTCTATTGTATTTTTTTAAAGACAAGTTGTATTGACAGATGATGCTACTGTATTTTGCACCCAATGCACTAAACAACTAAATAATATGCGTCGGGGAGAATATGAATAGCATCAACATAATTGGAACACTGTTTTTTTTGGCAATAAACAAAATCCAAAAAATAAAGGCATGGCTTCTGACCAGTAATGCAATAGGCAGTGTAGTTAAGACCAAAGTAACATCATCGTCAAACAGTGATCTAGGTACTTACTTGAAACTATGAGCATATAAAGCTAACGCACACTTGGACGGGCCGCGGGCCGCAACACAACGCAAAAATCTTTCTTTGTATAAGTAAGTAATTAAGTAAGTAATTTCTTTATTTCCCAAAAAACATATACAGAAAATCGCACTATAGGTTTACAATTTTTAATTTATGGTAGAGAACATAGACACAAAACATTTGGATGTTGCAGAAATCTGTACACAATAGATTGAACTCTGTCTCTTAAACTAGGGTATCCTGTATCTTAAGAGACAGTGTATCACAATGAGGTTCCAATTGATATATGTATGAGTGGACTGTGTCGATTTACGTTCAGAAGGGAAACAAGTTATAATTTACTTTAATATTTAAATTATGTATGAGTTAGTGAGAGTGCGAGGGTGAGGGTGAATGTAGGTGTGTAGGTATTTGTATAAGAGTAAGGATAAGTAGGTGATGTGGTGTTGGTGTGTAAGTGAGTGAGGGATTTGTATGTACGAGTGTATATGTATAAACCGCACACTACAGTTTTTTTCCGTACGCCAAGAGTGCCAAACAAAACCTTATTACTTAGCCTCCGCTGTCCGTCTGTCTGTCAGCGGGCTGTATCTCATAAACCGTTAAAGGTGGACAGTTGTTTTCACAGATTGTATGTGATTGCCGCTATAACAACAAATATTAAAAACAAAATAAAATAAATATTTAAGGGGGACAACAAACGCGACTTTTTTGCCCTTTTTTGCTCGATATCAATAATGGCAACAGGTAGGCACTTGAAATATTCACAAAATACTCAGTTGTATTTTTACTTTAATAATAAAATAAAATAAATATTCAAGGGGGGCTCCCATACAACAAACGTGATTTTTTTGCCGTTTTTATAGATAATGGTACCTTTCCCTTCGTGCGTGAGTCCGATTCGCACTTGGCCGGTCTTTTTCCGTACCCCAAGGGTGCCAAATAGAACCTTTTTACTTAGCCTCCGCTGTCCGTCTATCTGTCAGCGGGCTATATCTCATGAATCGTAATAGGTAGACAGTTGTTTTCACAGATTGTATGTGATTGACGCTACAAAAACAAATAATAATAAAAAGTAAATAATTAAACGGGTTCCAATACAAGAAACATGTTATTTTCGGCGTATTTGCTCGATTTTAATACGGTTCAAAACCCTTTGTGCGCGAGTCCAACTCGCATTTGGCCGGTTTTTTTGTTTTGAAATGCGTTGAGCTGCGGCAATGCGGCTGTAATGTGCACTTGCCTATAAACTTCTTATTTTTATACATTAGATAATTTAGATAATTGAAAACGTCAACGTTGAGCTTAGACTCCTGATCATAATGGCTCATGACAACACTATTTATTAAAACATTTATAGGCAAGAAAATAAAGATATGAAAATGCGCGTTGCATGTGAAAGGTTTATGCAACGTGTAACGTTAAATTCGCAAAACCTCAGACACGGCAACTGATTTTGTATTCAATTGACCTATATCAGAGAAAAAAAATCATTAAAAAAAATGTAAAGGTTTTATATGCTGTTTTAGTTCGTAAGATTCGTATTTTCATCGAAATAAAAGCTATTATTATCCCGCGTATGAGAAAATTTAAATCTGTCGACAACAATTTGTGTTTGTTTACCTATTTTGGCGGGTTGTATAATCCCTAATTTTAAGTAACACCACAGCTGAACACTGTCTCTTAAGATACAGGTTATCCTAGTTTGAGAGGCAGGGCTCACAATATCTGTATACAGACTTCTGCAGCGTAGTTAGCATCTTGTTAATCAGTGTATACTAATGTATTTTTCTTGTGACAATAAACTATTCTGCTATTCTATCCACCTCAGTGAGGCGTCGTAACAGATGATGAGATAAAAGGACGCGCACTCAAGGCCTAAAGTCCTTTGTATATGGCACGGTTCCTTTACGGTACGGCGTATAAACCGCGCCGTAGAAGAAACGTATTTGTCAACAAGCTTCCATAAAACACTGACTACCGTGCATACGCACAGCAAATAAACCGTAGTTTTTTACGGCAAGAAAAACGTGTGTTTAAGGCCTAAAAATGCAATTTTTACTTTCATATGAAGTAAGGAAGACCTGAAAGAAATTGGGTGTAATCATTGTCATATGCTATTATGTACAAGAGATTTTATTACTTAATATATTGGACAGAATAGATTTACACAGCTAATGAGCTACATCGAATTTTATTTAACGGTGCATGAATTTTTTTTTTGTAGGTTCGCCCATGGGCGTACCCACGGTGGGGCAAGGTCTCTGAAAAATGTAGGTTTCATAAGTAACAAAATTAATTATGTTCTAATAAAAATAATTCATTTGGGAAAATTCAAAATTACCGCACGAAACAATGCAGTATCGATGAACCGTGCATGCGTAGTTATAGTTCTATCAAGAGAGTGAAATTCCTTCTACTTATATGAGTCTATTTGCTCCTGCCCCACCCCTAAAAAAATGCTAGGTACGCCCATGGAGTCGCCCATTTTGGATAATATTTACGAAAATATGACCATCATAATTCATAAATACAAGGGCACACTTCACTTTTTTAAATGTAGATGGCGTTAGTAGCCTGCTTACTTATTAGTTTTGCCGTATGTACCACAGCAAAACTGGCTTTCATTGTGAGTCGAAAGGGGCAGAAGGATACTTTCGTATATATTGTAATAGTCAAACGTAATAATATAATTAAAAAATGTTATATTAAAAATATAATTTATACAGTGCGTTCATTATAAATTGACCCGTGACGCCATTGGTAGTACTGTTCCGTCAGTAGCCATTTTTAACTCTATTAGTATTGTAACTAAGGTTGACAAGCAATGGTACCAACACGACGGCAGGGGACAAGTTATAGTAAACGGTCTGTACTTAGCCTCTGTTTCGTTTTTATTATGGCAAGTATTAAATTGACTAAATTATTATGTGATTATTTCAATATAGGAAATCTACAGAGCTGATATAATTAAAAACATTCACTAAATCGTATTTGAGTACTTTCACAATAATTTTTCAAGTCACGAATTAAACTGATCTCACAATTAATAATAAATCTCAAACTGTGCTTATTAAATACAAGAATAAAAGACAAAACTGTGCTGAAAGAGACATAAATATTGTCCGACGTATATTAAAAAAAATATCTTCTATTCCATTCACAGTTATAATTTGAAATAAATATAATTTACAAGATTACATTAAGTTGCCATCGACTGACTGACTTATATTACGAGAAATAAAAATGGTCAGGTTGGACGATTTCTTATTCTTGTAGATTAAAAATAAACGTAAGCCTACGTTACTTCAACCGAAATTCACGACTTTATACTCCCGACATGTCGTACGACTGATCGTGCCCACGATTAGTCGTGATCGTGTAGCAAGCGCGTGCCTACACGATGTGTCAAGCCTGTGGCGGTTCGTCCAGTGGATTGGCTCGCGGTAACTCGTCGTTCTGCGATTCTTCGCGCGTCTCCGGGAATGTGGCGGAGGAGGATCCGCTGCGACTTGTCGAAGTTGATGTAGCGGTGGATGAGTCGCCTGCTTGTGGACTGTTTGAGTCCCTGAAAATGATGAAAGTATTAAGTACAGGTAAAAAAACAACTCGAACCATTATGTCCTGAGCTGATGTTTTCAGCACAAATGCTCGCGCTGACCGATCATACGGAAGGGTAAAGGCAGACGGGCTTTCCATAAGGCCGACCAGGCCCGGGCCTAGAGCGGCCAGATATCATGCGGCTGGCAAAATCTCAGCTCGGTAAATAATTAAGCAATGACGGCTAATTAAATAGTAATGCTAACATAAAACTTCTAACCGAAGATATAAATATTTTTTGGTTAAATCTACCGCAATATCTGTATAATTTTTACACTGCAAAATCAGCAGCCAAACGCAGCTAAACGGCCTAGGGTGGCTGAGACAGCTAATCCGCCTCTGGGTAAAGGTACACATGAAATTTCTATGTAATCTGGCAATTCTGGCATATCGTGCGTCTTTTCATATAGAAAAACAACGAGCATTAATTCTCAAACTCAAAGCATTTATTTAAATTAAACCATTTACAGGCACTTTTGAACCGTCAAAGAGTCGGTCAGTTAGTTAGAAAGTTGAAGCTAGTTGCCCATTACAAAACGTAGATCTCTATGGAGAAGAACGGGCACTCTTTTAAATATTGATATTACAAAATTCTGGGTACATTATTCTTGTTGCTTCTATATGTGAGAACAATGTACAAAAAATTATCAAAAGTAATTGAAAATATAAGATTAAAAATAAGCCCGGGCAGATAAGAGATGACCAGTCTCAACTGACGGCACCCGTTCACGAACATGACGCGTGGGTCAGCACCATCCAGCTCAACCATTTTGTAGGGAACCGAATGATCCAACACACTCGCCACCATCAGCGAGACATTTAAGTGAGCATGACATACTCTCAACTGCCATGCTCTTTCAAGTCAACATACATCTTAATAACGTAATATATTTATTATGTCCGTGGCTGGCGTGAATACATTGACATCTCGACTTGTATGTTTTTTTTATTGGCTTAATACATTCTACGCATTAGGAAGTTACATGAAAAAAAAATACAGCTCAAAATATAAATAACTTTTGGAACAATCGACTATGGTATTATGTTGACATCTCGCATTTTTACGTGTTTTACTTGATAACAACATGTCAAATTAACGATTCACATGGTTTTGTGAACGAACATTGATATTTCCTTAAATCAACTTAACCTCTAAAACAACTAAAACACATACTGTAAACTTATTTACCGATTTACCAGAAGAGGTCAAACCTTTAAAATGGCCGTCCTGAAAAATTGCCATTTTAGACATGTCAACATATTCACGCCAGCCAAGGATGTAGTAATAGTGCATTGGGGATGTTCGCACTGTTTCGCACTGATGGCTTTCATGCCATCATTCGCAAGAAGACGGTATCCCTGATCTGCAGAAAGCGTGGCAGCCGCAACGAAAACTTGAAGACAGTAGCTGGTAGCCAGAGGCGGCGTAAGGCGTGGGCGACGTAGGCCATCGCCTACGGCCTCGCGGTCCGAAGGGCCTCGCACCTCAAAGGTTTATTCATTACATAAAAGACGTGAACGCGTCGAAAAAAAAATATTCGTCCTAAAACGATAAATATATTGGCACGAGCCCTCCAGGAGGGTTCCCGGCACTAAACGTGTTAAAGCTTAATATTACGCAAACGGATCCCTGAATAGAAAAATGGTTTTCACAGACCCGCAATATTTTTGAACGGCCTATCCTATAACTCGACTTATACCTACCTAAAAATTTGACAACTGTTCAACTGTATTTTTTTTTTCGTCTTCTTGCGGCACCACTTCTTGGGCCTCGCGAAATGTACCTCGCCCACATCAAATTTTGATCTTGCTCCGCCTCCTGAATCTGACTTTTTTATTTTTATTATTTATGTTTAATTATTGTTTTATAATTTTAATTAACATTAATTTTAATTAATTTAAAATGATTGCGATTAACTTATTCATTTATCTTATACAATTTGATTGTATGTATGTACCTATTTCACTTATTTATTTAAGTTATAATAGTATTATTGTGGCATGTATTTTAATATTTGACTACTAACATAATTTTTAAGTAGGTATACTATCATAAATATGGATCACTGTATCTGATTTAAATAAATAAATAAAATTATCACCACGCTTACTCAGTGTATTTTGGCTATTTCAGAATATTATAAGTTCAGGTTTCCACTCTCGATGAAGCAATGATCTAAAACCACATTATTATAGTAAAGTGTATGTACTTACTTATGAAATCCATTGGTCTGGCACGTGTTGTAGGCGCCGCAGTGCTGGCACTTGAGTCCTACCACGTGAAACTTCACGGTCGACAGCTGTAATAAAGTAGAAATAGAAAATCGTTTATTATGCTTGGGTAAATGATATTTATGATCCTGTGCATAACATCTGTTTACCGGCCCGTTTCTTTGTAGGTAAGCGTTACTAGAGTCTGACCACACTAAATCTGCATAAGTAAAAAAACGGTGGAATTTTAAAATCTATAGACGGCAACACCATCCTGTCCTACGAAAAAAGAATTTGATACTTTGTCTTTTTGATAGGATATTTTGATTATATTCTGATTTATTCCTGGTATACAATAGTCACTTTAGCACGATGCAGTGTGGATTTGATACAGTTTTGTCATCGTATGGAGGTAGAGCATAGGTACGACACATAATCTATTATGCAAAAATCAAAATATCAAAATCATGATCTACTTACAACCCCGAAACTGACTGATGTAAAAGTATACCATATATAAAGTTTTTGGGGTTGCCCATTTATTCCATTGCAGACTTAGATGGCCAGACTTTAGCGAACGAACGCTGCAAGCAAGAATAGTCCTTACGGTGTTCAGATATGCGTTTCCGCGATAGTACGAGTACATGAGGTGCATGGCCCATGCAATTTGCAATTTTATTTCTAACTCCTCACATGACCCATGCAGCATGGGTCATGTGAGGAGTTAGAAATAAATGAACGCGTTTGAAGACTTAAATATATCGCCGTCCCCGGAGAATAAAATGATAACTGCCATTATCTTAGTTTTAGTGTTATGTCATTTTTGGGATTATTGGGTGCTAACACATCTGCTCAATTTTTTTCGTAATTTTATACAGCTAATTCATCATCATCATCATCATTTCAGCCGAAAGACGTCCACTGCTGGACATAGGCCTCCCCCAAGCACCGCCACTTCGACCGATTCTGTGCTTTCCGCATCCAGTGGATTCCTGCGGCCTTCACAAAGTCATCGGTCCATCTTGCCTTGGCCTTCCATTTAAGACAGGCCTTAAATTACGAGAATAAAGTGCTAATATTATATTATCAAAATGTATTCCCACTTGTTAGTATGACAAACAGTCATAGAATTATGTTCTCGTGACAAAAAATAACTTTTTTTCAAAGCTGACAATCATCTCTCTACGTCCATTAAATTATTTTTGGAGCAATCAACGAAAACATGTTTTTTATGTTTCCTGAAAAGTTGCGTTTTTGTAGTTATGATTTTATTCTCCGAGGACGGCGATGTGTGCTATAAATAATTTACCTTATGACAGTCCTTGCAGAGTATAGTTGCCTTGTAATCTGCGTATTCCGGCGGCATCGGTGTCGCCGCTACCTCGGAGTCCAAGTAGCTCCATAACTGTAAAGAAAAACGACAAACTTAAGTTTATACAAGATGGTCCTTTTGATATCCCACAACTCTAGGGTATTAATGAGACCATGTCAAAGAATCAACTGCCAAATGAATTCATTTTTTTTTTCGTGTTTTATACAAAATAATCCGATAAAGTCACGATTGTAAAACTTACGTGAAATATAAAAAAAAAACAATTTAATTCAGAATATTTTTGTCCAGAAAAAAATGTGGTGGCACTCCGGGAGTGCCGACAGAAGTGAAAACTTGAACAAGATCGCCTTGGTGGAAGAACAATACTTGTATAGAACATTGGTCCGTAACCTTATCTAAATATATATATAAAACTTTATTTCGGGTGGCATAGACCCATAGTAACCTTAACCTAATAAGTACATTTTATTTTATTTGCCATGACTCGCCACACCTACACAACCACGTCATGACCCACTGATGTTGAATGGGACAGTCAAAACGTACAGCTATTGCGTTCAGAATGCTGTTTTTGCTACCCCGTGTACGGGCCAGCAGGGAAGCTGCTTTTTGGCGCATGATGGCCTGGAAACCATCAGTGCGCGCTTCAGCAAACAAACCAGACGCGCTGCATCGCCACGGGGTAAAAAGCATAATCGCGTTTACAAAACCTTTAAAGTAAAAATACTTGCATAGAACATTGATCCGTAACAAAATATAAATAAAGAACACAATCGCGTTTACAAAACCTTTAAAGTAAAAATACTTGCATAGAACATTGATCCGTAACGTAATATAAATAAAGAACACAATCGCGTTTACAAAAATTAGGTGTCGTCATGGTGTCGCGAAATCAATGGTTTAGTCCCATCTCAAAAATGCCCAACGCGCATAAAGAAGTTTTCACTTCAATAAACATGAAACAAGAGCAAGGAACTATGTGTAATGATGATATTTACGACTCGATAAAATCTTGGAAGTTTAACTCACGTTAGCCATGTCGATCATGCTAGTCTGGCACGTGGGACAGGCGTAGTGTCCGGAGTGCAGCAGCTGCTCGAAGCAGGGCCGGTGCAACAGGTGTCCGCAGTCCGGGATGTGGCACGGGATGCGGGACGTGTGGATGTCTTCCAGACAAACAGGACAGTTCGAGCGGGATACATTTTCTACGCACTGTGAATGGCAAATTTTTACATGTTATTTTTTTGACGTCTTATAAATCGATGAACGTTAGCTGCACGCACGAAAAAGTGTCACGTTCCGCCAGAGCCGAGCGTGCAAGCGAGAGCGCGGAACAAGCGATAGAGAGGCACGATCGGCCTAAGCGTTCGGCTTGTGACGTTATCACGTAAAATTATCGTCCGTAAACCGACTATACAGACAACCAATTTTTTTTTTTTATAGCAGACTTTTGTGCTACTTTGAGTATTAAAATAAGAGAGGCATAGTATTCTTGGAAGGCATTAGGAGTCAATCTGCATGAACAAAGGTAAGACAGCGATGATTGTGACGGAACTTTTAAATCATTCCTGTTCCTTGTAGCCTAATATCCAAATAGAACTTTTGAATGTGTCATAAACTGCTGCTCATGTCCTATTCTAAGTAGCATAATAGCTTCCTCTTCTTCTTTTTGTGTGGTCAGTGACTAACCTGGTGTCCTCAAGCCGCCCATGGGCCTCTGACTTGCCGCCGAGAAATATCTCTCAGGCATGCCGGTTTCCTCACTATGTTTTCCTTCACTGTTTTTGAAGCAAGTGTTAATTATACAATACGCACATGAATCCGAAAAGTCAGAGGTGCGTGCCTTGGGTTCGAACTCGAGACCTATGACTTGGCAGTCTGACGGTCACACCACTAGGTTATCACTGCTCCTAATAGCTTAATCAGCCTATAATGTTCCCACTGCTGGGACACAGGCCTCTTCTGGCTGTAATCTACCACACGGGCCCAGTGCGGATTGGTAGATGTCACATGTCTTCGAATTTTTGGTTATAGGACATGCCGGTTAACTCAAGATGTTTTCCTTCACCGTTTTGAGAGCAGTGGTGATCAAATAATTTACACAAAGTAAAGCGCCTGTCTGGGTTCGAAGTCGCTGCCGTTACCGCTGGGCCACCACTGCTGTTCAAGTAGCCTAATAACGAAATAGGACTTTTGAATGTAAAATCAACTGCTGCTCATGTTTAAAAACTTATACCATCTGGCTGTATAGATATGAGTTTTACTTCTTGCAGTGGAAGCAGAAACTCACTCTCCTGAATATTTATTTTCGGTTGCCTACATAAGCAAATAGCTGCAGCTCGCGGTTTCACCTGCATAAGTCTCGATCCCGTGAGAATATCAGGATAAAAAGTATCCTATGTCTAAATCCAGGTCATGGTCTACCCATGTGCCAAATTTCATCCAAATCCGTTCAGCCGTTTTAGCGTGAAAGCGTAACAAACAAACTCACTTTCGCATTTGTAATATTAAGTTGGGATGTACTGCCACCTGTCTCAACAATGTACTGCTAGTCTCACCCTGTGGCCGACTTGCTGCAGTTGCACGGGCAGGCACATGTTGCAGCGCTCGCAGTGGAAGAACCGGTCCCTTCCTCCAACGCGGCAGATGCCACAACCGTCGCAATGGTACTGCCGTTTGTCATCATCGTCGAACAAATTGCAGATCAGGCATGAGTACTGCGGAAATTAAGACATAGGATGATTAATTACAGGAATAGGCAAAAATAGGTTAAAAAAATGGTCAGTTCTTAAAATAAAAAAACCCTAAACTACCGCTGGTTACTCAGTAAGGCAGAATACAGACGAGCAGCACTTTGCTGTCGACAGAGCCAACTTCAGCTGTCGACAGAGGCAACTGCAGCTGCCGCCATTGGTCGGCGTTTACCGTCGACACGTGGACAGCTAAAGCCGACCAATGGCGACAGCTACAGTATGAACGCAGCACGCGCGCTGCCTAGTCAGTTGACTTGCGGCACTCTACAACAATGCTGTCGACATGGTGGTCAGCAGTCGGCGTGTATACTGAATACTGCACCAGTTGCTTTTGTCGACAGTAGCAGTTGCCTCTGTCGACAGCTGAATTTGGCTTTGTCGACAGCAAAGTGCTGCTCGTCTGTTTGACGCCAAAGTGCTCATATACACGAGAGGCACGTTGCCACCGGCAGAAGCAACTGCAGCCTTATCGTCACTAGTCGGCGTCAGCCGTAGACGCGTCGACGGCTGCCGCCGACGAATGTCGACGCTCCTGTATATGAGCACAAAGATATTATAGTAATTTGGGGTCCGGTTGTTGTGACAGCAGCTTCTTGTAGTGTCCCTAAAACATTATTAAAAACTACTTAACTACTCTTCAACACCACAACAATTCAGAATGCATAATTGTTGTGGCGGAAGAATCAAATTATTGGTTTGAAACGCTGCCATCGCTAGAATATTATCATCAAAGATATCACAATAAGAGAGATTTTGTTGTGGAATTGTCAGTTATTCTTTCAATCTTAACCCACATTTTTGAAAAAAATGAAATGCAGAAATCATATTTTATGTCTATTGTAACAGAAAATTTGAGTTTATATTTCAGTTTTATATTTTAAAGTTTACCTCAATGAGTCTCAAGTTTTACCTGCAGACAAAATAGAAATTCAGCAGCAGGTGGCATTCTGTTTCTGCCTACCCCCATAGAAAAACTGCGTGAGTTATGTATGTATGAGTATGTAAAATAGAAATTACTGATAACAAGCTAGACTTGCTTCAATGCATAAATGTTTCTTTATCAATAATCTTGGGTTTTTTTAAGCTAAAAGGGATGACGACAAAAAAAAAATGGACACGTATTTTTTCTTTTTTACCTTATCAAAAGATTACGGCGATACATTGAGTTTAAATGTGCCATGACGTCACGTGTGTGTAGATTTTATACTTGTGACGTAGCAACCCCCCACTCCCAAACTTCAATGCGTTTTATCTAAGTAAGTCATTTTTTATTATTATGATAAAGCAAAAAATACTTGTTTAATAAATTTTTTATTATGTAATTGATGAACTTAATAGTTTCTTTTTTTGACTCGGGCATCATCACTATTGAGTATAAATAAATTATCATCACCTACGGTGCAAAAACGTCACTTATGCAATTTTTGTCAAAATTTCAAAGTTGTAGTTGAAATATTACCAGTTCATTTCTTTAGTCAAGAAGAACTATACATTAAGTATAATAGGATGTCGAATATTTAAACGCTTCTCCTGAAAAATTACATCATTTGCATAAGTGACGTTTTTGCACCGTAGATGCGATATGTCATCAATAACTATCATGATATGGCAGTAAAAAAGTGGTTTTATGAGATAAACTTTTACAGCATTGCTTTTTTTACAAGTTTTGAGACTGGCAAAACTAAGTAAATATTCTTAATTACGTGTCATGAACTCATGAGTAATATTTAAATTATGTACAAAATATGTAATCTTAATCAAATATTTGATAAATTTTCAAGGCTATTGCAGAGTTTGAATAGTGGAGTATAACCATTTATTTGTATGATATAAATTAAAGTAAATTGATGATGAACTGATGATGCAATAAGACCTATGAATAAGAGATAAAGACAAAATTTCCTATTTATCAACCAAATTACTTATCACTCAATAATCTCCTTAGCCAATTATTCACCAAATAATTTTGTAACATCATGCAGCATAGAAAACCATCTCCCATAGCCAGAGTGCATGTTGTTATGAAATTGTGGTGGATATCACAAACTTCTTCATCTTGTTTTCGTAGCAATAGACCAACCAACGATAACAAGAAACTAAATTAATGTTTTAAAACTCACCTTTCCAAAGCGCACTCCACAGTTCTCGCACTCTTCCTGCACTTTCTGTCTCTTGTCACATTCCGTACATATGAGCTCCGTGACTGACTTCCGGTTGAAATAGTGCTGTTCGTTTTCATCATGGCAGTATCGGCAGACGTAAACTTTGTTGCAGCATGGTGTCTGAAAATATTAATGTATGCATTAAAGCTCAATTATATGGATAGAAAACTATTTACTATGTACACCATAAATATATAAATGTAGAAATTATTGTTATGCTTATTATTTCGTCTTTGACATTTCTTGGGACCCTGGCGGTCCCGAACCTTTGTAAGGAGTATGAGAGGCCGAGGCCACTCACAAAGGCCCGTTAGAAGTTTGAATGAAATAAGACATTTTGTAAAACTTGCTCCTGCAATTTTATGATTCGTTCTCCTGGACGGATAATAGTTATTTTTTTGAAAAAAATTCATTAAAAAACAACTATTTGATAGACTTTTATTTACTTAAATCAATCAATCATAATAAGATCTTATTATGATTTAAAAAAAACAACCAATCCATCCTCCTGCAAGTTTTACAAAATGTTGCTTAGATCAATTAACCTTTCAACCGTCGATATGTTGATAAAAGGGATTTTGGAGACTTTCACTGTACATTAGGTTAGCGTTTTTTATAACATTTTGATAAAATTAAATGATCTAATGGCTATGTCACCGTAAAATTATAAACTTCGTTAGTTTATAATCTATCGGTATTATTTCCGTTAGATTACAAACTGTCGAATAATTGTGAACTGCGACAAATCATTTACGATTTAACGCATTATTTTTCGATAGTTTATATTATATCCATGAGAAACGAGCGCATAAGCGCTGCCGCTGCCGCGGCAGCGCTTACTGCGCTCGCTCGACTCACGCGGTTGGTCACAGTTCTAACCTAACCTAACCCTAATTTCACCCAGTTCACAATTTTTCGACAGATTATGATCTAACGGAAATAATACCGATAGATTATAAACTAACGGTGCTCACAATCTTACGGTGACAGCTATATTGTAATTAAATAGGGCAGACCTGCAATAATTTTGGAGATTGTTACTTCTTCAAGCGGAAGAAAATCTGTCCCTAAGCAACCATGAAAAGGAAATATCCAAAACAGTAGTGACTCATATTCATCATTTCCATTTTCAAAAAAAAAAAAAATCCTTCGACTTATTTACTTTAGAGAACAAAGGACTCTCCATCATGTTACATTCAATGTTCTAAATATAAAATCATATATGTACCAAACTGCAATAACAAATCTTAGAAGCTGAACTCTAAATAGTACCTACTAAAAGAGGCCAAATGCCAATTACTTCCAATAACTGGAATCTATCTTGCCTATACAATGCCGTATCTTGTGAGAACATATTGGGAAAAATTTAAGGATTGCTTCGTTTATTTCGCCGCAATAATAACGCATGATGCGCATCTTCCAGTTCGTTGACTTTATCTTTGTTTCTGAAATCCGCATGTCACTATAGCAAGACTTCTACGATGTTGTGTTTATATATAGACCGCGACTGTTTTGTTCCCGGCTATTGCATAAAAACCAAATCCTAAGACGACCCACTGGCCAATAAATCAACTTATATCGATTAACTAACATCTGTGATCTACTTCTTACCACGAACTTTGCGCGACGTTTATAATGAGCGCAGCCGATCCGTTTTTCTTTACTCGGTTCTGCGTTCACTGCACCATTGTTAATCACAGTTTCTTCGTTTTCCGTTGACATATTTTCGGCTAATACACCGATGCACTTCCTGATAACAACACACCAAGGTCTCAGGACGTCATTCAATAGATTCTTTCATTTATATTTGATTATTGAACAACATTTTATTTACGTGACATCTGGCTGAGTTGCGTTATTTTCCACGGATCTAAATTAGTTAATGCGCATAGTTCAAGCGTGACGGAGATGGTATATAAAAATTTACTTGAGTAAAACAGAGACAGACAGAAACATGATGTCAGAGACCAATTTATTTTGAGCACGAAATGGAATCAACTGAGTTTGACGTTTAACACGTTTAGTTATTCCGTCATGCTGATGTGCTAAATAAAATAATTATTTCTAAAAACTTGCACTAGGCTACCTGTCCACTGGAGCGGAGAGAAGAGGAGCGGAGCGGAGCTGTGCCAATATTAACCAATGGAATTGCATAAAATCTTCGCTCCGCTTCAGTGGACAGGAATTTGCGAACTATTAAAAATTTATACAAAACCGGGAAGCGGAGAGGGGATGCGGAAAATTACTCAAATTACTCGTCGTGTGTATTCGGCCTAGCTCCGCATAGTCTGCAACTCTGCTCAGCTGCCTCGCTGCCTCGCTCCGCATCAATGGACAGACACTGTCCGCTCCGCTCCGCTTCAATGGACAGGGAGCCTTATGCTTTTATATACCTAACCACAACAGCATTCAACTAAAAATTAAATATGTTATAGTGATATTTTGTATTTTAGCTCATGCATGAGCAGGTTTTTTAGTAAAGGAGGACGAGCGCGCCGAGCAAGCCCACAGGAGTATGAACTCCTGTGGATGCAGCGCAAATCTTCTTCGTCGTGTGTCGGTTTCAAAACAAAGTAAAGCAAAACTTAGAACTCAGGCAGATCGACAGATTTAACAGTGGCCTCTGGCAGCTCCTTAAGTTCTTTATAGTGCAGGTAGTATTGCATAAATAGTCAGGAAGTGAGGCAGCGTTTGCGTTATGGGACTATAGTCGCACTCCTGGCACTTAAGCTCATTGGAGTACTCCCATCCGACTTAACTGCAGCAGCCCACGGCCCACCTTACTTTAGACATAAATCTTATAACCAGGCGCGGTCCGAGGGGGGGGTCCTGGGGGTCATGACCCCCCCAAAATCTTTCACGATGTCGTGAGCCTGAATGATTTACTTATATTACTAACTTTTAAAACTGTACTTACAGCCATGGGTTATCGTGGCTTAAGTACCTGCAGTTACGATAGGCATTTTATCCAAAAAAATATAAGAAAATAGGCAGTCATGGGGACTGCTGACAGAAGTGAAAACTTAAATCTATGAAATAATAGTGTTTTCTTAATATTTTCCAATTAATTGTACAATTAATTGAAATTAATATTATTAACATTAGTCAGGTTTTCACATTATATCGGCAATCCCGAGCAACAACAAGCGCAACACGTCATACTCATAGGTGCTGTGCTGTTAACATTAGCATATCGGTGACGCGAACCCATAAGATTTTCTCCTATAATCGTTCAATGCGCCTGAAGAAGTTTTCACTTCAAAAAGTCAATTTGAAAATAGAGTATCTTGGATGCAAGAGTTTGGGCACTCCGCTCGTACGTAAGGTTTGAAAGTCTAAGGTTAAGGCCATCAGATTCCAAAACCTAAACTGCTGTAAAACTGTTCAGTTTAAGCTTTTCTTCATAACTCGACAATGTAAGTTCTATTTCTGTATAATGGTCAAAAGAAAACCGAAGCTTTTCATGGTGGAGTGCTAAAATTTTCAGGCACGCTTCGCTCGCTCTTACCTTCTACATTCTTTTAATTCCTGAGATGTTTCTTCATAAGTCGACAAAGCAACTAATTCCTAGTTCTTTTGGAATGATCAAAAGAAAACCTAACCTATCGTGTGTGCAAAATTTTCGAGCTCGCTGCGCTCGCTCTCGCATTCTGTATTAAGTTCAAGTTCAAAAGAGTTCTTATGATTGAAAATATCAAACAAAACCTAACCTATCCAAGGCGAGTTGTTCGCTCCCCACCCCCGCATGTAAAAGACGCATCCCTGAATAGCATAACTAATGGTTGGTCTAGTGGTCGCAAGCACTACTCGCGTACTCTTTTGGGAGGTACCTCCCTAAAACTATTCCTCGGTAGCCATGGTGACCCCCCCCAAAATCTTAGGCTGCGACCGCGCCTGCTTATAACTCATTATCTGTTACGACGCCTCATTGAGGTGGATAACAATTAAAATTCTATTGTGTCTCGTTAATGACAGTTGAAAGGAAAATAAATACTGCCTCGTTGGTCTAGTGGTCGCAAGCGTTACTGCTGAGCATGAAGTCCTGGGTTCCATTCCCAGGTCGGGCAAAGTGATATTGGGTTTTTCCATTAGGAATTTCTCAGTACTAGCCCGGAATCTGGATTTGTGCCCGGATGATGGCAATAGGCTCGCTATTCAGTGGCGGGGCAAGACCTTAATTTGATGTGGGCGAGGTACATTTCGCGAGGTCCTCTGGTGAAAAAGAAAAAAAAAAAACTGTTGAACAGAGTTGTCAATTTTTTTGCCTATTATAAGTCGAGTTATAGGATAGATCATTCAAAAATATTGCCGGTATGTGAAAACCATTTTTCTATTCAGGGATCCGTTATCGTAATATTAAGCTTTAACACGTTCAGTGCCGGGAGCCCTCATGGAGGGCTCATGTCAATATATTATACGAGTATCTAAAATTTTTTCGTCGCGTTCATGGCTTTTATGTAATGCATAAAACTTCGAAATGCGAGGCCCATCGGACCGTGAGGCCGTAGGCGGTGGCCCACGTTGCCCACGCCTTACGCCGCCTCAGCACCTATTACAGTTACACATTACAGCACTCAACAGCGTCTCTCTGCAAGTGGATATCTTTACATGCTCATTGGCGGAATTCCAGAGGGTGACACTTAACATATTGTCCTCTGTATGACTTGTGCCACACAGTGGATATTGTGACTACATTTCTGTATTGGGTTGTACCTGTTAAAAAAATGTATGTGTGAATAGTAAATAAATAAATAAAATAAAAATACATGGGACTTAAACATAACCTGCGAAATGTGGGTGTACCTATTATGGGTACGTACACCTCTGCCTAACTCTTCGGGGAAACAAGGCGTGATGTTATGTTATGTTAGACCGTAAGGCTGCGTTTCCACCAGAGATGTGCGAGGTAGCTAAGCAGTGCGAGGATGCGTAACGAAGATGTGAAACAATGTAAGCATTTCCACCAGAAATGTGCTAGGCCGCTGAGCGGTGCGAGGATGCGTAGCGACGCTGTGAAACGGTGCGCAGATGAGCGGTGCGAGGATGTGTAGCGGGCTCTTTTCAGATACGATTTCTCGTTCGCTTCCATCCCTAGCACACATCCCTCGCATACATCTCTTACACACATCCCTGGCACCCATCCGTCACTTGTTTTGTACGTACAAAAACTTCGCTCCGCTAAGCCGTTTCCACAAGAGCTGCGCTGAGCGAGGCTAGATGAATAAAACGATTCTATTGGTTCTTAACAAACACAAACACATCCCTGGCTACGCATCCTCGCACATCTCTGGTGGAAACGCAGCTTAATACCTGTTCTAATCCTTTTTTGTCTTTATGAGCCTACACACCTACAAGCTATCACCTATCATCGCAATGTCAGAGAAGTGTAATGTCAGTAAAGACAAGACAATGGCAAAAATTTAAATAATAAGCATAAAAAGTAAAAATTAAATAAAAATTGTAAAAATACAAAAAAACCGTTTGCAACATGTCAAATTTTTCCGTAATTTTAGTTCTTCTAATCGTTTATCAGGCGCAAGCGCTGGTACCTCCGAAATTCCAATGGAAATTCATGGACTTTGCATGGGCCTGCGATAATGATTGCTGCAAAGACAGAGAATCGTCTTTAGCCAATAAGACGTATATACCGACTAATAATATGCCAACTGGAATAGCGAGGTGGAAGGACAAATTATTCATCACCATACCTCGATGGAGAAAAGGCTAGATCTTTATTTTTATTTGCTTTTTAGGAAAAACGCAAATGTTTGAAGGCTTGTGCAGACCAGCGCGATACGCGACGCGACACAAAGGCACCGCTCGTCGCGCGACGAGCGGTGCCTTTGTGTCGCGTCGCGTGTCGCGCTGGTCTGCACGAGCCTTTACTCGATACCCCCGCCCGATAGGCTCATTTGAGAGATTATAAACATATGGCGTAATGTGGGAGTTTTAGGTACCTACACCCCGTTCTGGGTGGAGTGGGGGTGGGGTCAGACTCCGTATTCCTTCAGTTGTCATGTTGCCGGGGGCCACGATTTCCTTTTCAGCCTTATTCGCAACCCCGGCAGGCATCGGCCCTAGCGGACCCCATCAATTCTGCTGACATTTCTCTGAGGCGCGCGTGGAACACAACGCGCCGTCGACCCGGGCTTGGTCCTTATCGGACGGCGAGTTACCCATTGCTCACCGTCCGCAAACCCGCGCCTACGGTGGCCGGAAATCTGTCTGTGATTCCCGACGCCCAGGGTGTCTCCTCCTGCGGCGGTTGGGGGCGCGAGGGCGTGAAATTTGCCTCTCTCTCACGCGTTCCGCCTCCTCCTTTGCGAGCATTACTGCTTCGCAGGAGGACCTACACCTCTGCTTAACCCTTCGGAGAATACAGTACAGGCGTGATGTGTTTAGTTCAGATACCTTTTGCAATTATTACAAGAAATTTCGTGTCGATTTCTCATGAATCTCAAGCAGTTCCGATCCAATATTATACATTTCAATAATATAAATTTTAACGCATGGGGTTCAGAATCATGTACTGAATCCATGGTAACAGTTTTCGCGTCAATGCCACCTGCCACCCCGTATGCCTATGAACTTCCTCGTCAGTGTAAAAACACGGGATCGGTGAACATTGGGTCCTGGATTAGATATTCGGGTCATTTGGGTTTTTGGCATCTCATGTCCAGATTTGTCCAGGTTTATGGTAATGGGACTCTCCCTCTAATGCCCTCTTTATATTGCACTTAAAACATAACGAGATCTGAGTGCACCTACTTTAAGAGCCTTTTCTGATTTGTCGGCGCAGTAGCGGTTCGACATCGTATACACGGTACCGAGCGCTTATACATATATTTACAATTGAGTGTTCCTGATAAGCACGGTATGCACGGAGTGGCGCGGTACGGATTCGACTTACCGCGTCTCGGCATGCATGTCCATCCAGTGGCCGCTCTGCATTCTGCCAAGCCGGACGCGTAACAAGCTTAATACCAATATTCAAATTCAAATTTTAAATTTAAAGTTTAAAATTCAAATTCAAAATTCAAATTCAAATTCAAAATTCAAAATTCAAAATTCAAAATTCAAAATTCAAATTCAAAATTCAAATTCAAATTCAAAATTCAAATTCATTACTCAACTTCAAATTCAAAATTCAAATTTAAAAATCATTTATTCAAACTAGGCTAAGAATCAGCACTTTTCGAACGTTAAAATTACATAAGACAGTCCCCCTAAAACCCCCACCCTTCACCACTTCCTAGTGCCTTTAGCTGGGAAGAAGAAGTGGCGCAACAAACTCCCCAGCAGCATCACTCGAACTCGAAGTCGACCTTATTTCGCGACGGTACAACCGCTCTGCATTTTTTTACCGACATGTCCGTAGGTGCAGGCGACGCGGTAAGTTTTCGGCATCCGAGCATGCTGATGTCGCACCGCTGCTGCACTGACAAATCAGAAAAGGCCCTGAGTCTACACCTCTGTCTTTCCCTCCATCGTGAATACAGCTGGCATGTTACTCTGCAGTTATAATAATTCCTAGAGCATAGATCTAACCCGAGATATTTCTCTTACCAGGTATCCCTTCTTCCCTGAACTTCGTCTATCTGAACGGCACACAAGATGCACCTCTGTATCCGTATCCGAACTGGAATGAGGGATGCCTGACCCCCGAGGGCAAAGTGACCTCCAACAGAACTGTCGTGTCCACCTTCAGGATTCACGTTGACAAGTGCAATCGTCTCTGGGCCGTAGATAATGGAGTAACTGATATGGCTGGTTAGTGCTTTTCATACTCATACCTACTTCGAGGTTTCATAGAAAAGTGACAAAACGAACAGAACAGATTTCAACGCAGGGGGGTACAGAATCATGTACACACGGCTACACATCAAGCCATGCATTTCCAAATGTATAGCTTGATGTGTAGCCGTGTGTACTGAATCCATGGTAACAGTTTTCACGTCGATGTCCCTGCCACCCTGTAACGTAAGATAGTGGATAGGTACACGATTTCTTACTTCTACCACAGATGAATACCTACAGATGTTTCACTCCGCAAAATAATGAAATTAAAAGCGACTCTTGCTACGACACAAAAAAGTGCAATTAAGGTCGCACAGCGCTAATTACCTACAATTATATTCACCTAGAAGTTGCCTTTCTAACGCGTAATTACTCTTCTTATATCTTCTGACTACGTTGACACTCACTGAATTGGCCCGACAAGACGGGCCCGCCGCGTACTTGTAGCTTCATAAGTACCTAAAATGTGGAGTGAACCATTTGTTTTCATCAGTACTTCTACTTACTGTTTTTTCTTTTAATTCTTACTAGCAGCGCCCCGCGGTTTCACCCGCATAAGTCTCAATCCCGTGAGAATATCGGGATCCAAAGTATCCTGTGTGGTAATCCTGTACCCTAATTGCGTATTACACGATCAATCACAATTTGTTTCGATTTGAAACAGATTGCTAATTCATTGTTTCATAAATTGGAAAAAAATCTGCTCAACAACGTAAATAACGCAATGAATGTTGTTGAACTGTCAAAATGAAACAAATTTGTCACAATCGTTTACGAAAATAAGTTACGCAATTAGGGTACAGGTTACAAACTATCAGTAGTTTTTACGTAAAAGAGTAACAAACATCCATCCATCCATCCTCACAATCTTTCGCGTTTCGACAATTATTGTTTGAATTCCACAGAGGATGTAAAGCAAGTATCAGATCCAGCCGTGATGGTGTTCGACTTGAATACAAACGCGCTGATCAAGAAGTACATCCTCCAAGGAGATGTGTTAAGAGACTCATCCATGCTGACTAGCATCGTAAGTACTTAGGTCAAGTAGAGGTATACTTTCTGTGTTTCGTAAAGCAGAAATAACGCTTCACATTTTGTTAATTTTTGTCACTAAAAACGTTGCAACACGACCAGCGAAGCGCGTAAAGCGTGCGAAGCCTTGCAGGACCGTTGGGGTTCTGAACTGTGTAAAATTTGGGCACTCGATATCTTTCATTTTAGAATGATGTAATAATTAAAATAAAGAAGCAGATTAACGTTCTTTCAATTATTATTATCCTAAAATCCGCAAAGGAACGACCTTCACCCATCTGTATAATAAATGAAAAGTATTTTATATTCAATTTAGTATGTTAAAAATATATCGCGAGTGAGTTAGAAAAAAAAAAAACGAAAATGACTTTTTTAAATAGGGAATATTTATTTTTAGTATCGAAAATATGTATGAGTATTTGAAAAAAATCACAGATATTCCTAATTCTCGATAATAAAATAGACTGTCAATACAAAAAAAAAAAACGAGCGAGCCTTACAGTAGTCGCATATTTGATATGTAACATCTGACATCTCACCTTGGTAATAAGTAATATTAAAGGGGCGGGGCTTCATCAAGGTCGTTTCTGACGGCCAACTCCAGCATCGCACGCGCTCATTGGTCAAAACAAATAGCGCGTGCTTCCCTGGCTCCCTGTTACACACTTCCGTGCCTTATTTCACTAAATCACTTCCACAGATTTTTAGGGTAGGTATAGTATAATGTTCTGTGCACAGATTGCAGGAAACCGACAGGAAAAATGTTACACATAAAAAAAAAAACTTTTTTACAAAAAACACAACCGACTTCCAAACTACAAAGTGAAAAATAACTTTAATTTCGGAAGTCGGTGTCTTTGGATCAGATCAGTATTTTAGTTTTTTGACACCGACTTCCGAAATTAAAGTTATTTTTCACTTTGTAGTTTGGAAGTCGGTTGTGTTTTAAGTAAAAAAGTTTTTTTTTCACTTTTTAGTGGGTTGGTTTGTAATTTATCTAAGTTACAATAGCCTTATGTCAACTGCTCATCAAAAATACCCAAATCGCTATAGATGTTCCTTTAATATTTGAAGAGTTCCCTCGATTTCTCCAAGATCCCATCATCAGATCGTGACCAAATGACAATGGGACCAACTTGAAAGTATACCCTTTCAAACAAAAAAAAAAAATTTTCAAATCGGTCCAGCCGTCTTCGAGTAATCGGGGAACATAAATAAAAAAAAAAATATCGCGACGAATTGAGAACCTCCTCCTTTTTTTAACCGACTTCCAAAAGGTTCTCAATTCGACTGTATGTTGTTTTTTTTTTTGTATGTTTGTTACGCGATTACTCCGTCAATTATGAATTGATTTTGATTGTTCTTTTTTTGTTTGGTAGATCATACTTCAGAGGTGGTCCCATATAAATTTTATTAACTTTGCTTGGGTAGTTTTTGAGTTAGCTTCAATAATACGTATTTTTTCCTCACTTAGTATGTGGATGATATCATGATAACTTCCTGTCACTGTTATTTACATAGCAGGTAGTCCTATTCGAATTTGTGTGGGGTAGGTATCACAACTAAAAAGTGAAAAATAACATCTTTTTACAAAAAAAAAAACAACCGACTTCAAAAAAAAACACTACAAAGTGAAAAATAACTTTAATTTCGGAAGTCGGTGACAAAGAACGAAAATTAAAAACCAAAGACACCGACTTCCGAAATTAAAGTTATTTTTCACTTTGTAGTGTTTTTTTTTGAAGTCGGTTGTTTTTTTTTTTTGAAGTCGGTTAATAAAAACATGAATATTTGAATCTTATAATACCGTTTTTTATGCTTTGGGTAGACATTACTTCCAGAATTAATTTAATAAAGTATTTTACTACAATACTTAAATATTCACATAGAATTGATGTGTAGTAGGTATGCGTTCTAGTTCTGCATACCTACATTTTTTGCATATTTACTAGTATTATTTGAAGGCGTAATAACAGATTTAAAAGTCACTAAAATTATATAATATCTGCGCCTTAATTACGATTACCTACTTTAAGTTATCTCCTTTTGTGAATGAAAACTTTGCGAACTTGCTACACTCGCTGCCTACCTACTAAACACATCTTACCTGATATTTACTCCCAGTTATGTGTGCTCTCAAAACGGTGAAGGAAAAACATCGCGAGGAAACCGGCATGTCCTAGAACCAAAAAATTCGAAGACATGTGACATCTACCAACCCGCACTGGGCCCGCGTAGTAGATTAAGGGCTTGCTACACGGCAACTAACCGCGTCCCCAACAGAGGTGACCTTGGTTGGCGACAGGCAGAGCCGTTTACCGCCTACACGGATGTAAACCACCAAGGTCACCTCTGTTGGGACGCGATTGGCAGTCGTGTAGCAAGTCCTTTACAGCCCACTACCTCTCACCGAGAGGAGGCATGTGTCCCAGCAGTGGGAACATTAAGCTGATTATGATGTGTGCAGTAGGGTAGGGTATGGAGAGATTGGTGGCCCAGTGGTAACGGCTGCGACTTATCGAGTTGTTGGTCGAAGGTTCCAACTCAGACAGGCACTTTACATGTATCAACCCGCACTGGGCCGGCGTGGTGGATTACGGCCCACTCCCTCCCACCGAGAGGAGGCCTGTGTCCCAGTAGTGGGAACATTATAGGCTGATTATCTTGTATTAGGGTACCTATTTATGCAGGTAGGCTTATCACAGCGCAACAATGTGAGCACTGTTGAAAGTTACAAATGTGACAGAAGAACTGACTCTATGGTAATGAATCTCAAATCTAATTTCCAACACCAGCAGCTCAGATTCCTGTCTTTTTTTCAGTCGGTAGAAATATTAGGGAAGGATTGCAGCAACAGTTTCGCATATATCACGGATATGGGGTCCAACGCCCTCATCGTGTACAATATGAAAAACGACGAGGCGTGGCGAGTTGAAAATCATTACTTCCACTTTGACCCCCACGCTGGGGTCTACAAAGTTGGAGGTATTGACTTCTATTGGAGTGATGGAGTATCTTCTTCGACTTTATCACAGCCGAAGAAAGATGGGTGAGCTGGTTTTTGTATTTACTTGATTTAATGGTACCACTCACCATCAAACAAAGAGTAGAACGGCCAAGGTTAGGTGGAGCTTACAATCTTCAGGACGGCTGGTAGCACCGATTGAGAGCAGGCAAAGATCGAAAATCGAGAAAAAAAATCAGCTGTTCCTAGGGATGTAAAACGGTAAATTTACCCTAGTAAAATACGGTAAAAAAATTATTTTGCGTAATTTACGGTATTTTACGATAAAATATGGTAATTTTCGGTAATAAACATATTAAACGTACTCATACAATCATACCCACTAAAACACTACAAATACGGAAGTGAGAGTGTACCATTGTATGTCATTTCTTCACTATTAACGGATAAAAGGATTTGAATGAAATTTGCCACAGATATAAGCAGTATTGGAACTTAAAAAAAACAGAAAACTGGGCTCGTGCGACTCTTGCGTACTAAAAATCCTTAAAACTTAATTCTCAAGTCAAGAATTCAAGATATGAATCACACCATGCCAAGGATTATAATAATGTAATCTATGTGCAGAGGCAGAGCAGAGGATAGCACAAATTAAAATTTAAAACTTCATAAGTCTAAGTAATTTTACCGCAATTTATATAAATGACCGTAAAATACCCCTATTTTACCAGCGTTTTCAGTAAAATTACGTAATTTTGTAATCTTAGCTGTTCCCTACATTTATGTTCGCAAAACTCGTCAAAATGTAAGGAACAGTAGATATTTTTTTGTGATTCCATATTTGGTCCCATAGTTAAAGTTGTTCATAATGATAAGTAAAATCACATGTTTAAGTATCGGTCACTAATTACCAGTCACCCTATATGGCAGTGCGATTGGTAATGTCCATCTCCTAAAATTATTACTATTATAGGCAGCTGATGATGGACTCTCAATCTTCTAAAATTCAACGTTCAGTTCAGTCTGAAAATCAGCGCTGTGCTGTGGGTCTCCCATAGCACAGCATCATGCTGAGTGGAAGCCTTTTTGTCACAGTAATGATAAAAAAAAAAAAAACATGTATAAAGTAAAAATTATTTACATTAAATTACAATCGAGGAAAGTTTAATTCTATCTGATGTGCAGCTGCCGACTATTTCTGTTTTATACTCATTTTTGCATATTATGTACTAAGTTATATCTATTTTGTTTTCTGCTTACCTACTCTTGTCTTTGTTATGCACTTGTTTAAATCTATTTTTCTTTCTTTCTTTCAGTTACAGCGATTTGTATCTTCATCCGACGTCCAGCACTAAACTGTTCAAAATGTCGACCAAGCTGTTAAGGGATAAGAATGCGCCGCAAGAAGACATATTCAATGGAGTTGAGGTTTGTATGAGGACAGTTCATGTACCCAGTGCGCAGACATTGTCACAGAGGGAAACTTGGGTTTCCTAAAAATGCGTTGGTGTCATTTCCTATGTCGCAAAATATGTGTGACTGACACTGGCATGGCCACCATCAGGGATTTTAACTTTGATAACACAAAAAATTTGTCGCTAATTAGTTGAAATTTGTCGCCAAATATCAGAATTTGTCGGTCACTGGTTCAAAAGTTATAAGATCGAAAATTTTCCGTAAATTCTTTGATCTAGCTCTTGGACTACTACTTCAAAATTGAACTTATTATATTTTCTAAACTAAGACACGACTAAATCTGTGACTTCGCGAAAAATTGCGACTGTCGCTTTTTATTTAAGTGATTTTGCGGAGTGACCGATCTATACTAATCTGTGGTAGAGATATCAGTCGCTTTTCAGATTAGTTCCCGAAATGTTTCATGTTTTTTTTTTTTTCCAGATAATTGGTGACAGAGGGCCCAAGTCACAAGCCACAGCCTGTGACATAGATCCATCTACCAACGTTATGTTTTATACACAGGTAAATGCATGCCTCGACTGCCTCGGTGGTCTAGTGGTCGCAAGCACTACTGTTGAGCATGAGGTCCTGGGTTCGATTGCCAGATCGGGCAAAGTATTTTTGGGTTTTTCCATCAGGAATTTCTCAGTAACAGTCTGAAATCTGGATAAGTGCCTGGTTGATGGCAATAGGCTCGTAGGCTCGTCCCCTATTACATGGGGCTTATTTATATATCTTTGAATCAGGCACATTACCCATAATTTGTTAGTATCACTCACGGAATAGATATTTATCTATTCCGTGGTATTACTTATAGTCCGCGCAATCCACGAAGACGCGCCCCACTCCTCTCCGCGCCGTACTAAAGTTCGGCTTACAGTACAGTATTCGCGGAGTGGGGCGCGTCGTCGTGGATTGCACGGACTATACCACTATGTTAGCATAATTAATTAAGACAAACTTATACAACTAGAAACGATAACAATAACAACACAACTTACAGAACACTATATCAATTAAGCCATCTTCTGGAGACACCTGGCAACAATACATGTACTGCGCACAGGTGCCCCATCAGGTGGCCTTCAGTCTTACTAGCAACAATGCTCAGGAGACTGCTGTCGCTGTGTCGCATCCGACGCAGTAGTGACGCGGATCTTTTACGCATGCTCGCAATGAAGTCATCTGTACCAGGGATGTCACGGATATCCGTATCCGCATAAATTTTGATATCCGCAAAACATCCGCTTCCTCAACTCTTGATTTTAAAAGCTCCGCATCCTCATAATTCTATGGGGATGTGACCCTACGTTGTCCGCACAAATAGTGATTTTTTTAAAACTCGCGCCGATCTAAATGGGCGGGCCGATAAGTGAGTTACGCGTTCCCATTGGCTGAATTCGCAATGTCCTTGTCCTATGATAGACGATCGGCCGCACGTGGTAGTGGTGGCACGTCTGTGGTGTCACATGTCACAATTTAAGTTACTAAGTGCCGGGTGGCGTGTTATTGTTTACTTTTTGTTTGCTCGTAGAAGTGAAGTTTTTTGCAGGCGAATTACGCTACGGTAACCTACCAAATGATTACCTACGACCTATACTTAATACAAAAATAAATACTATAAAAACAAGGGCTATTTTTTGTACGACATCCGCATCCGCACCCTCATCCGCATCCTCAATAAGGAATTTTCTAATATCCGTATCCTCATCCGCATCCTCAAACCCGATTATCTCGATATCCTCATCCGTTAAATGACATCCGTTACAACCCTGATCTGTACGCGCTGCTGCGAACATCCCTGACGCGCTACAGAAACGTGGCAGCGGCAGCTTAAACATAACTCGCGAAATGTGGGTGTACTATTAGGTACACCTCTGCCTATCCTTTCGGGGAATTAACGGCGTGATGTTATGTTATGTTATGTAAATGAATGCACCCTGTAAACCTCAAACACGAATACACAATGCTTGTGGTTAGTATAAGTGACGTACTTTTGCAACAGGTATGCAAAAACGGCTTGGGATGTTGGAACATGGACAAAGATTTTAACAGTAACAACACACCATTGATCCTCAGCGACTGCAATTTAATGGAATTTCCGAATGACCTCAAGGTATGTAATAAAAAACGAGCGGGCGACAACAGTCGCTTAAGGGGGAAGCGACTGTTAGCCCGCGAAATTTAAATTTTCTTACGTTTTTTGCATTTCGCAGGTCAGTGTCAGGTTTTATGTTGATTAAAATATGATTCGCGGCCGTAACAAATATGCCTTTACTCAATTATAATCATTACAATCAGCAATACAAATCCATAAGTTAGCAAAAGTGTCAAAGACAAAGTCAAATAATTTATTTCAATTATGCACAAAAAGTCACTTTTGAACGTCAAAAACAAAAAATAGAATTGATTCACATGTCATGATTTCATGAAATCATGACATTTGACACCTTTATCTTCTTCTTAATCACTATTGCTGATTGTAATAATTATAATTGAGTAAAACCATATTTGTTACGGCCGCGAATCATATTTTAATCAACATAAAACCTGACACTGACCTGCAAAATGCAAAAAACGTAAGAAAATTTGAATTTCGCGGGCTACCCTGACGCTTCCCCCTTTTGCTTAACAGTGGGAGGCTTAATAATAATCTTACCATTTAACCGACTTAACCTGCTGACGGGTTGGGTACATTTGAATGATCGCCAATTTAGATCAGCTTGACGAATACTGGCTTCCTTCGAGGCGATTGACCCCCATAATAAATTTACCATTTAACCTAATACCACCCACCCACCTATTTTACCTATTGGATTTTTCTATCTGGAATTTCTCAGTAGCAGCTCGGAGTCTGGATCTGTGCCCGGTTGATGGCAATAGGTTCGCCCCCTATTACATGGGACTTCAACATAACTGGCGAAACGTGGGTGTACCTGTTACAGGCACATCTCTGTTCAATCCTTCGGGGAAACAAGGCGTGATGTTATGTTAACCTAATCAATAATTCCTTGCAAATCCAGGTAGACCGAGAAGGCAACCTCTGGATCCTAAGTGACAAGCAGTCGAAGTTCCTGTACGATGCCATGGATTTCAATGATGTCAACTTCAGGGTAATGACTGCGCCCACTGCTACCCTCGTTAAGGGCACGCCGTGCGAGAAGAAGTCTTTCTTTGGTGAGTAGGTATATAACGTATATGTCGGAGACGATTATGTGACTCTTTCGTTATTATCATTAAACAGTCCCGCGACGTCTTGACTCCGATGCGATCCGAGGCTGAATCCCCTCCTCGCCATGGCCTTAAAACATCACTGTGTGACTCTGTAGAAGTGCGCGCCTTTTAGGTGTGCCTAAAAAGCGCGACAGCCAGCGGCGCGCTTGCGATTCGTTTCGTGTCCGTACTAATGACCGGATCCGCCATAATAAATCATAAATAAATATATATAATGGTCTGTTCTGAAAATATCAGATGGTGTAAACAAACCAGGATAATTATAAATTCTTACGCAAGAAGTCACTAAATTATCAAGGAAAAAACATCTCTAAAGCAATTTAAAATTGTATTCAAATAATCAAATCTCTCAATTTGTAAGAGGCACTAACAGGTACAGACGGCTACACATCAAGCTATGCCATTCCAGTTTATGCTGATCTCGCATTGTATAGGATTTCCGTATAATACGAGGTCAGCTTATACTGGAAATGTATAGCTTGATGTGTAGCCGTGTGTACGTATTCTAATGTATTTGTTTACATTTTTATCAGATATGTACAGTATTAATTTCTATTTTCTTAACGTCCCTCGGGAATCATCGCATTTCAATACAAACGAATGCTAATTTCCGTGTCCATCAATTACTAGATTTATCTTGCATAATAATTTGAATTCAGAACAAAGTACTTTACTGTTGTTTTATTTTGATTTCCGTGTGAACTATACAGGGTTATTGGTAAAACACCAACAACCTCTTAACGGGTCATTGTACTCATCATTATGAACAACTTTTACTATGGGACCAAACCTGAAATCGCGAAAAAAAATATCTGCTGTTCCCTACATTTTGACGAGATAAGCGAACATAAATGTAGGGAACAGCAGATATTTTTTTCGCGATTTCAGTGTTGGTCCCATAGTAAAAGTTGATCATAATGATGAGTACATTGACCCCTTAAGAGGTTGTTGGTGTTTTACAAATAACCCTGTATAGAGCTGTAAAACATATTTCCCTATCTGTCGTGCCTGCGACTTTAGCAGCTTTCCTTCCATTTTTAAAATAAATTACATTATGTTGAAAGAGTATTAACAACTCTATATACTTCCAAGTCGATTGAGAGCGTCCGGTCTGCACCAAGTGCAAAGGGCAACTGATAGAAATCCGACTGACGAAACACGAAGTTTGCCGAGGGAAATTAAAACATAGAAATACTGTAGGTACATTTGGAACCAACTATACCAACCCCTTTAAAATGTATGTAATGTAACAGCTGTTTCTTTCAAATAAAGAAAAAAATAAAAGTATTTTTATGGACTCGCAAAAGTTACGAAAAAAAAAAACCGTATAAAAAAGACAAAAAAGTCCTGAAATAACTAAGATTAGGTATTATTTCAGGGTTGAGAAAATAAAATCTGCGAAGAAGGTACCTATATCAAGATGGCGTCAGCGGTTCAATTGTCAAAATCCGTTAAGTATTTGAGACTAGTCAAAATCCTGACTCTTTATAATTTTGTGCAATATTTTTTTACAATGTTTTCTTGGTCGTAATTTTATTACACTACTAATTAAATTCAAATTGAAACAGAATTTATTTGTTTTATTCCCCATTTTCAGCCATTATTCATGATACTTGTTTGCCTAATGTTGACATTTATCACTCAAAAAATCTTTGCAATATTATGTGTTACCGCGTCACAACACTAGAACTAGAAGTCGCCCTTAGTGCGACGTGATAAGGGGGCTGTCTCAAATGGTCACAAGGACATTTGGTTGGATTTGGGTTCGTGGATGAGTGACTATCCATATACATACACAATGTCGCCCATCGGCATGTGCCCGCCCGCATTTTTCTGAATATTCATGAAAAAATATCGAAAAATAACTTTAAAAGGGGAGTCTTTTCACTCTTGTCACTTTTTTTTTCTTAAATTTTTTCAATTTTTTTTTCAATATCTATTCTGTTTATTGCCCCTATGATTTTATGAACTTGTTTTTTTTATTAACTGTTTTTTTCTTTAAAAAAAATGTTTTCAAATTGTTGTCAAATTTTAATAAAATGTTAGTTAATTCGATAAAATAATTCATAAGCTTTTAAAAATAATAAACAGAATCCAAATCGAGCCAATAATATCGGAGATAATGGCAAACGCTAATCAAAACATAAAAAAATTAATATTAACATGAAAAATATTAAAGATAGACCCCCCTTTTAAAAAGTTATTTTTCGATCTTTTTCATGAATATTCAGAAAAATACGGGCGGTCACATGCCGATGGGCGATATGGTATATCGAGACCCCTCCGTGCCTCGGAAAGCACGTTAAGCCGTAGGGCCCGGCTGTCATTAGTCATTCGTAGATCTTTGACAGTCGTTACGGGTAGTCAGAACCCCCAAAAGTCTGACAACCAGCCTTACTAAGGGGTGCCGATCGTGTTACCCAGTAACTGGGTTGTGGAGGTCAGATAGGCAGTCGCTATATGTAAAATACTGGTATTCAGCTGCATCCGGTTAGACTGGAAGTCGACTCCAACATAGTTGGGAAAACGCTAGGCAGATTGATTTGAGTAAAAACAAAACACATAAAATAATTTAATTTTTTATTTAAATATACAACATGGTAGTTATAACTATGTAATTAAATAAGTCTATGTGATTGAATAATTCATAATTAATCATAATTTTGCACGTGACCGTCGATTCCGTTTGATTTCGTTCACATTGTCAGTCTTTTAGCTAATTATTACAATTGAACCGACGTACAGTGGACTTAGAAATGTGAGCACCTACTGACTAAAGTTAGGTGAAGTTTAGAGTCCCGTGGACATCGCAGAAACGGATGGACAAGGATGCTTGAAGACATGAGAGTGGTAAAGTAAAAGGTTTAGTAATATCCCGAAAAAACCGCGTCGTTGAAAGAAACTACCATGATGGGAGTCAAGTTTAGTAGGATTATGGTTTGACCGAGATCGCTGTTCCGCGCCTTAGGAATGCGTGGTGAGGCGGGGGGCGGGACGCCATGAGCGTTGACGATTGAGCGGCCTGCACTGCCCCCCCGTTAGGCGCGCACATACCACAGACGTGGCGGTCTCGGTCAAGCTAAAGTAAATGAAGAGAACGAGTGTACGATCGACACAACTACACCCTGCTTTGAGTAGCTAATCACCAATGAGGATATTTCGTCTCGCAGCATATAAGCACTCCATAAATATAATATCGGGATATTACTAACAATAATAGAATTATTTGCACTACATACGAACTACAGTAGCATACAAAAAGTATAGAATCTAAATGGACTTTAGAAGAACATTGTATGAAAAAGTTTTGCATGAAACATTACTTATTTGATCATCGGTTTCATTATTGTTCAGTTTCACATTATCTTCCAAAAGATCTGTTTTATTCTAAAATGAAATATGGAAAACTTTTCCATAGAATGTTTGACAAATGATTTCTACGGCGATTTAAATCGACTGACTTATCAAATTGCATTAATCATGAATACAGATGTATTGCTTGTGTTTACGCAAAGATTCAATGGTGACCGAAGAGAATTCTTATTTGAAGACTTGTTTATATTTTACAAATTAGTTAAAACATACCTTAGTTCTCACAACGCTACAGCTGCCGACTAAATCCAACTAGTCACTATAATAACATTTCTTTCATAATACTCATTAAATTCGCGACTTTTACACTACCGTACTTCGACCAAAACGTATCTATTTTTTTATTTTATTTCTAAGTCCATGCGTGGCTCATACGTGGCCCATCGCGTGTTCAAATCGAACGGAAATTACATAAGCGTTGCAATTTGAAATATAACATTATTTACAAGTATTATTGCTGAATTATCTATCATAGGCCATAACAAGATTGAGAATTTACAAGAAAATATGAATTACAAAATAAAACTTATAAAATAGTGTCGCGCATGCTGATAGGATTAACTGTTGAAAATGTATCGATTAAATCGATAGTCGATATTTTTGACTCCTCTACTTCACTAAAGCTTGATGGGTTCGATTCCTAAGCTAAACAAACGCGGCTCAATATCGGTATTTTAGTCGATAAATTATCTCAACTATTTACCAATATTTAATTGACGATAATTACTGATTAGTGCATATTTTTTTTCTTGTGCAGAAACGATAAGGAAACACCAACTAAATCAGTTACAAATAGTTCATAAGTTTTCATTCACGTCTCGTTTTTAGGCAAATCAATCGTTTATCGTTTATTCAATACATTTTCAGCTGTATTTAGGCATAATGGCCGCACAACCACATAACCTTAAGATTTTTATAGCCGATAGTGAGGTCAAAATGTAAATCCAAGATGGGGGCTGCGATAATTTTCAAATTTTTCGTCATGGTTGTCGTTTTTATAGTTTTCGAGGGTGCTAAAATTAGATTTTTATTGATAAATTAAGACATTCACATTACTTTGCATCGATTTTAGGTATTAGCATAATTAGCCAGTTCCCACTGCTGGGACACAGGCCTGCTCTTTGTTGGAGGAAGTGGGCCATAATCGCAACATACGGCCCAGTGCGGGTTGGTAGATGTCACATGTCTTCGAATTTTTTGTTTCTGGGACATGTCGGTTTCCTCACGATGTTTTCCTTAACCGGTTTAGGTCTTATTCACAGATAAATATTGATAAAATGTACGTTGCCGTCAGCATAATTGTACATGTAAATTCAACCCATCAACTCAGCCTATTGCATTCCACTGAGCTGGCATAGTAATTTCACTATTGGGTAACAAAACTACACAGACTTTCGCATCTAGTTCAAAATCAGCTACCTTCTTTCACAAATAATGAAAAATAAAAAGTAAAGATGGCAGGACAGACGCTAGAGCGATATGCCGTTAACTTTTCGTCCTCAATAGTATAAAAATTGAGTATATTTTTATTGTAAAACATTGTGTGCATAACAACATCAACATTTACTAATCGAAATTTTGCAATGTGAATGTGGTGTATCTTTTTTAGGAGTTACCTGATGATGTGACCGAAAAAGTCAATACATATTTATTTTAAGCTTTTGAAGTGTACACACAAAATAGAAAATAATTTCGTAAACTTGTAAATAAACTTAACAATAAGTTTCAAATTAATGGGTGCAGTGCTACAACCTTTTAAATATTGTCTTACTGAAATTACTTTTGAATTCTGCACAAATATTATTATTTTACGAAACAAGGCTGTTTTCTTACTGAAAAACCTTTCTTGGGTTCAATTCAAAGATAACAATAATACATTAAAAAATATATAATTAAAAAACCCATTGCATACGCGACATCCAAAACCGTAAAAGTATGGCAAAAGTGACTTAACTGTCCAACTTTCCCGATTTCTAAAACATACAACACTTCGGCTATCTTTCAAAACCCATTTAAAAGTAAAAGACAACAAGATACTGTTGTCTCTTTCGATTCCCGAACATAGCCGAAGTGAGGTGCCGTTAGAACAGTGCGTCACTGAGAACATTGTCCTACCCTACAAGGTCCGTTTTGCTGTGACAAAGGAATTGCTACCTTATTGAAATAGTCCAAGGTTGTTTGTTGAGTAGATTATCTAGTGTTTTCGGCGGATTCTCCGTTTTTATGTTGGGGCGTCGTCTTAACGGTGTTGACTGGGCTGAGGCGCTTTCTGAGGGGTGTCGTGTACTCCCATCCGTCTTCGCCTTTAGGGTTGAACAGCTGTAACGAAAATTACGTACAATTAAATCTCGTGAATTATTTCAAAAATCGATGTTATCTTTCCAGCTAGAGGAAGTCTAGAATGCTGTACTTAAAAAAAAAAAAACTATTTTCATTTGTATGCTGTTATAAGTATTTTATTTTTGCGCATATTTTCGTGAGTAAGTATATTTCTAACTTTTTTCCCAACTATGTTGGGGTCAGCTTCCAGTCTAATCGGATGCAGCTGGATACCAGCATTTTACATGGAGCGATTGCCTATCTGATCTCCACAATCTAGTTACTAGGTAACACGATACCCCTTGGTAAGACTGGTTGTCAGACTGTGTCTGACTTTTACTCGTAACGATTGTCAAAGATCTACAAATGACAGTCGGGATCAACGGGTTAACGTGCTTTCCGAGGCACGGACATGCTTTCCGATTAGAGGAGTTGTAGAAGTGAAAGTAACCGGGCATGGTATGATTCTCATACTTTTAGTGGTATGAGGAACAAGGTGTAAAGTTCACTAATCCACTATAGTAAAGGGAGGATCCTTCGACCAGACGGGTGTTGTGTTTGGCGGGCAACTGCCCCACAGTTGAAGTCGGAATCTTGTATATATGTCGATCGCATGGTAAACTCTAATTGCGCGATGCAGGATTTATTTTCTTGTGTGACGTTATGTCTTTGATGCGTAGTTCATGCCCATACGGGCAAAGAAGTGTAGTCCCGTCCACAGAACGTACCAGCGTGGCCCACTTGTCGCCGTTGGCCTCGCGCGTCTTGACGGCGTCGCGCTGCGCCTGCTCCACGGCGCGCTTGGCGGCGGTGGCGGCGTCGCAGTCGGCGGCGCGCAGCGCGCACGTGACGTGGCGCCACACGCGCCGCGACTCGTGCGCCTGCTGCCGCGACACCGGCGCCACGCGCTTGCGGCGCGGCTTCATGTTGGATACTTCGAATAGGACTTCTGAGCGCTGTAATAAAAGAAACGTTAAATTAAGGTTTAGGATAGATAGATAAAAATTAAATACTCTTTGGTTGGGGAGCCCAGCCGCAGGAGGAGATCCGCAAATCGGCTCGCGATTTCCGACGCCTAGGGTAGGCGTCGGAAATCGCGAGCCGATTTCCAGCCACCGTAGGCGTGGGCTTGCGGACGGTGAGCAATGGGTAGCTCGCCGTCCGATTAGGACTAAGCTCGGGTTGACGGCGCGTTGTGTTCCACACGAGCCTCAAAGAGATGTCAGCAGAACTGACGGGGTCCGCTAGAGCCGATGCCTGCCGGGGTTGCGAAGAAAACCGATAGGGAAATCGTGGCCCCCGGCAACAGGGCAACCGAAGGAACACGGGTGGGTTTTAGTTAGTAAGAGTCTGACACGCCCTCCCGCTCCGCCCAGAGCGGGAGAAGTTATTTGATAATTTCTCACCCAAAAAAAAAGGGGAGCCAAGGGGGTTTTTGAGCAAGCATATGCAAGGCGAAAAGTTGATAGCTGAGTAGGTGCGGCATAACGAGAGAACATCAAAAATGTATTTGAAAATTTTCAGATAGGAGCCCGTGGTCAGGAGTCCACTTTCAGATTTTCAAATTGGGCCAAAAATAAAGTGATCTTCAGTCTTTGATTTTGGTATGATTGTCTGCGGCCTAACCAATAATGATTTTCCATCTTTGCAAGTTTTATCTAACAATTGACGAGTACCTCTGAATATTTTTTTAAACGTTGGTAGCTTCTTTGGCAACCCATAAGACAAGGATGTTTTTCAAATAATTTGAATGGTTAGTGACAGAATTTTTTTAAAATAATCAACTCTGTCTATGGTGTATTCTGACGATGTTCTAATTTTTCTACTTAAGGGGGAAGCGTCAGGGTAGCCCGCGAAATTCAAATTTTCTTACGTTTTTTGCATTTTGCAGGTCAGTGTCAGGTTTTATGTTGATTATTCGCTTCCCCCTTAAGTAGAAAAATTACTTTCAAGTGTTTGATATTTTCAAATTTCTGAATACCAACAAATCTTCATAAAAGGGTCAGCTTTAAATTCAAATATCCATAAAACTTATTTGATTTAGAGATAAATGCAAAATTATGACCAGTTTTGGTACTTTCCTAAATCAATGAAATTTTGTTATATTTGCCAAAAGGCTCCATAAATCCGTCAGATAATTTATTAATACTCATAATATAATAGTTACTTACTCCAGAATCAGTCCATCTTCCATCCATTCTAGAATTCCATTCTCCCTGGGCTGTGTAATAAGGTTTCTTGTCCACGCCGGCGAATATTTCGCAGGTGACCCGATGTTTCTTGCCGCCATAGAAAGGTTTCGTGAGGAACTCGATGTTCGCTTTGTTGCCCGTTTGGACGCATTCTATGCACACTGAGCCGCCCAGTTCTATCCAGGGGACTGTAAGTATTGACCTGTGGATGAGAAAGTAAATATATACTTATATTATAACTAGCTGACCCGGCAAACGTTGTTTTGCCATATAAATGTTTGGGGTGGACCACCCTTATCACTTAGGGGTATGAAAAATAGATTACGACCGATTCTCAGATCTACCGAATATCATCACACGAAGGCGAAAGTTTGTGTGTATGTTAGTCTGTTCTTCACGCTCAAACGGCTGCACCAATTTGGATGAAATTTGGCACACAGATAGTTTATAACCTGGATTAACACATATGATACTTTTTATCCCGATATTCCCACAGGATCGAGACTTACGCGGGTGAAACCGCGGGGCGCCACTAGTACCTAATTAATAAATTGAATACAAGATACTGTTTTATATTTTAAATGTTTTTGTAGTTTTTTATTTGTTGAATAAAGGAGATAATAACGGGCCTGTTTCACAATATCCAGATAGACACTATGCACCAGATGAATTTTATTGGTAGATAAGTTAACCGGAACTTATTCGGAGGACGTAAAACAGGAAGTAAACAAACAGCGTAGGTATGAGTTTTATATTTTGATATTTATCAATAGAATTAATTATCCCACACACACGCATTAAATATTTAATCGTTTTCTGAACTATGAGATCATAAATGCTCTTTCATTGAAGCAGAGCGACATCGATGTGTGAATACTTTCACGCGCTTAAACATGTGAGATCATTAACATAAGTGCGTATTATTATTTGATTTATGTTTCCATCAAGCTTAGGATAAGATTATCTAAAAGTTGTAAAAAAAGATTTAATTAAGCTATTGCATAGCTTTTATCGCGGGCTTTTAGCGCGGCGACCGAATCAAGAAATTCCGTAGCGTAACGAAAATAAAACCTAACACCCCCCACTCCACCTACTGACAACGTGATGTTATCATGGTGGTTACAAATGCTATGCAATAGCTTTACCGCGGCAGTCCCCGAGTGCCACACGTTTTTTGTTTAAAGTTGCAAAAAGAAAATGCCTTTTTTAAATTAATTAACATTAGTTTCTGCTCGCCTCTTCTTCTGCGTGAACTTTAGATTTGGGGCCAGAGGGAAATGAAAAATGATGGACTTTAGATTTGGGGTCAGCGGGAAATGAAAAATTTTGGCTTTTAGATTTGGGGTCTGAGAGAAATGAAAAATTCTGGCCTTTAGATTTGGGGTCAGAGGGAAATGAGAAATGCTGGACTTTAGATTTGAGGCCAGAGGGAAATGAAAAATGCAGATAGACATCTATATGTCTATCTGCATTTTTACAACTTTTTACATTTTTTTTTTTATCATTTTTTGAGATTTACAACTGTGGTAACACTATCGTTACCACAGTTGTAAATCTCTGGCTCTAGCCAATGTAGCGCCCGTGTGCAATCAATACCTTGGCACCCTCTAGCAGTGGCGGACTAAGCCTGTCGGGGGCCCGGGGTGGCGAAACTCAATGGGCCCCCCCAGGAATCATACGTTGAAATATTTAGCACACTGCCTCAAAAAGGTTAGGTTTTCTTTTGACCATTGATACAGAAATAGGGAAAAAGGAATTACGTTGTTGACCTATACAAAATAATTTGAAAATTTAGGATGCGAGAGCGAGCGAATCGAGCTCGAAAATTTAACACCTCGCCCCAGATAGGTCAGTTTTTCTTTTGACCATTCATACGTAAATAGGAATTAGATTGTCGGTTTACACAGAGAATTCTAAGAAAAAAGAGAATGTTGAGGTTGCAAGAGCGAGTGTAGCGAGCTCGACATTTTAGCCAACTACAAACAGCCTTTTTACTGAACATGTTTTGGTCTTGTTAGGGATTTGATTAAAAAGTTGTCGCGAGCGACCCTCGGCGCCCCCTAAGGCCCTGCGCCCGTGTGCGCTGCACACCCTGCACCATAGGTAAAGCCGGCTCCGAGTTTAATAGATCTTTATAAGAGGAATAATTCCGTATTATAGTTTTCATATAACTCTATTGGTTTACGTGGCGCACGCCAGTGAAGCTCCCAATTGGCATGATTTTTTCCGACATCTTCAACAATCATCGTCATATTTCAGCCATTTTCATAAAACCTTAATGAATTATACACCTAAACCTTCCGCATGAATCATTCCATCCAATGGTAAAATATATAGATCTGTTCAGGAGTTCTTGAGTATAACGCGTTCAGACAGACGCGACGGGGACACTTTGTTCTATAATATGTAGTGATACTGTGGTCCTAGTACGAACGCACGGAGTAAACGTAATATAAATTCGACAATTTTAAATTTAGAAATACTCGTTTAGCACATAATATTTTGAGACTATTCATATCTATGGGAGCTTTTAGCAAAAAAAAAAAAAAAAATGCTATAGGATAGTTGTATTTTCCGTTCAGGGTCAAAATGATCAATTCTCAAAATATCCAACGGTGTCAAAATGTCCAAAATCCCAAAATGTCCAATTACTAAATATATAACTTACTAACTACTTAATTAATAATACAATTGTTACATTAAACGAGCAGTGCTCTTCCTCCTCTCTCCTACTTGATCTATGCTGTGCCCGACAGGGTCCATAATTGTGACTAATATAATTATTTCCCTACCAACTATATACATTATGGTACGCAATAAAGAATTTGAGATTTGATTTGAGATTTTTCTCAAAATGTCCAGTTCCCATAATGTCCAACTCCCAAAATTTCCAATCTTTGAGAATGTGGTAAATTTATTCTAAAACTCATCAAAGCGCTTTTTTAATACTTATGACAAACAATAAATACAAAATACTGAGTATTTTCGATTCAAAAATCGTTCTAATGTTAGAAATCTACATATAACAGCGAATCAATTTTAACGCCTCCCTCTGAAGACCTAGGCCAAATATTTTTTGATATTCGAACAGTGGTTTAAAGAGGTGCCTTATAGAACATGAATTAAAAAGACGCGAAATTACGCGGGTATTCTGGTCTTCAACACGTCTCGCGGCTTGAGCAATCGTGGTGATCAATGCTCACGCCTTCTCTGTATGAGAAGAGGCTTTTGCCCAGCAGTGGGACAATAATAGGCTGGTATTATTATTATAATGGTCTCTATAGTTATCTAATAGTTATTTATGCAACTGTTGTATAATACCTAATTATGTACAGTTGCATACAAGACTTTATCTACACCCATGATTATGAATCCTTAATATTATAAATGCGAAAGTAAGTTTGTTTGTTACGCCTTCACGCTAAAACCGCTAAACGAATTTGGATGAAATTTGGCACATATATAGATGATGCCCTGGAAAAGAACATAGGATACTTTTTTTTTTACCACGGGATCGAGACTTATGAAAAGGTTCTGAAACTTTAGGTTGTTGTACAATATTTTTTTCTCGAATTTTCTGGTAATAATTGGTTAGAAATGTCCTTTGCTGCATTAGAAATATCTGGTGGTGTGTTATCAAAGCTTGTTCACTCATTTTTGTAAACAACAAAGTAATAAAATTTTGCAATACTATTATCGAACAAAAGTGGCGGGATACGACGTGAATTCGAATAACCTTTAAGTTTATTTTTTATTTTATTACATCGCTGTGGTAGTGAAACGCGCGTGCATGACAATGTTCTTATTTTGAAATTCGAGTTGCATAATGAAATTTAGTACAACATTATAACACTCGTTTGGATGATATTATGGTTACTATGTATGTAGATAAATAAAAAAACTCACCTGCCATATCCATTAGGGAATGTAAACGTATACTCCTCTCCAGTGTCTAACAACGTAACAGTTCCTTTGCCGATATTATGCACCCCGATGGACAGGCCTAGGAACTTGCTCTTAGTCCACACCCAGGCCTCGAACTGGATGCGTTTGTTCACATGCTCGGCGTAGAAGGCCGATATTGGGGGGTGGTGGGACACTTGTTCGGCTACGAAGGATATCTGGTCTGGCGTGCACCAAGGGACGGGGCCGTCGCCAACTTCTTGCTGTAAAAATTAAGTATAAAATGATTCTGAAATCAAACCATCATCATTTTTAGGGGAGGTGATGTGCAGGACAGTTGATAGTGAAGAGCTTATGGTACAAAATCGCATGAGCTTTGCGCTAATGGTAACGATAACCTTCCAGACTGGTTTTTGACAGGCAGAATGAGATGAGAAAACATTCAGGTCGAATAAGAAAACCGGGGTTGGTCTGTGGATGGGTGACCATCTTTATATACCAAGACTCCACCGTGCCTCGGATAGCACGTTAAGCCGTTGGTCAAAACTGTCATTTGTTGATCTTTGACAGTCGTTGCTGGTCGTCAGAAGCCCTGACAACCAGTCTTACCAAGGGGTATCGTATTACCCAGTTACTGGGGTCAGATAGGCAGTCGCTCCATGTAAAATACTGATATTCAGCTGCATCCGGTTAGACTGGAAGCCGACACCAACATAGTTGGGAGAAGGCTAGGCAGATTGATTGAAGGACAAGAGTAGTCAGTTATCTTACAGGGTATTTGTTTGTAGGTGCAAACATAGCCATATTGCATGTATGGTCCCATCAAAAAAAAAATTTCGACATCCATAATTTTGAAGTATTACCTATCTTGATTTATTTTAGTTTAATTGGGATTTCACGAGGAAAAGACAGCATTTCTGATAGATCTGCAGTAGAACCGAATTTCCGCCAGTGCCGAAAACAACTGACGTTATCGATGCAAAAAAAAGTTCTGAAGCTAGTTTGTACCTTACCTTCTCAATGTTAGTGTTACTATCGGCGGGCGTACCATCCAGGTCCCAGTGGCATCTGAACACCTCTCCCAGGATGGGGTTGTACGGTTTCTTGGCGACCTGAGACTTACGGCCCGCGTGGTATGAACTGAGGTACCAGCGCACTACTTGCACCATGCGATCGCGAGGCGTTGGTTGGTCTACTATCCTGGGAAGGTAAAGAGAGGAATGTTTTGTAGTGATTTGTTTGAGATCCTTGATGATTATAGAGTAATGGCGATTTTAGAACTGGAAACGGTTTAGCTAGTTAAAGGTTTTTCAGACAGTGTTCACAGGGTTAGTAACAATTTACGTATGTAGTGTCATGTATGTATCGTCAACGACATTTTAATCATGATAATTTTCTCAAAATGTGGTGTTACCGATTTCGTAAAAAATACTTAGTAAACCTACAAAATACCACTGCAGTAGCTCAGCACAAGGCATTTAAAAAAATTAAGAATAAAAATAAATCATCATCATTATCATCATCATTTCAGCCGAAAGACCTCCCCCAAGCACCGCCACTTCGACCGATTCTGTGCTTTCCGCATCCAGCGGATTCCTGCGGCCTTCACAAGGTCATCGGTCTATCTTGTGGGAGGCCTTCCAACGCTACGTCTTCCGGTACGTCGTCGCCACTCCAGAACCTTTCGACCCCATCGGCTATCCGTTCTGCGAGCAATGTGCCCTGCCTATTGCCACTTAAGTTTGGCAATTCTTCGGGCTATGGCGGTTACCTTGGTTCTCCTGCGGATCTCTTCATTTCTGATTCAATCACGTAGGGAAACTCCAAAAATAAATAAAGAATATAAATTAAAAATATTTAATTTCACTAAGCGTTTGATAGCTTGAAAAATATATTTGTCGTTTGTCTACGTGGTTCTTCAATGGTTGATAGTTAGATAAAGCGTATGATAACTCACTTTACGAACTGGTCCGGATGTGCGAAGGAGTCTGCGTACATCTCTAGGAGCGATCGCCTCTCCAAGATGAATGTCGGTAACACAACCTGAAACAGATAGTTTAATTATGACACCGTCCCTATGTTACCCAGCCCTCTTGCCCAGGAAGGGGACTGTCTAAGCTGCTCCTAGGTTTTGGGACGAGAGCGTTAAAAACAAACGAATTCTCATTCTAATGTGGGTTTTCATGAAAATTCACGCGACCAGTTGGCGCCACTTTGACAAGAGGTCTTGATAGAATATATTCTTTATTATGTACACCATAAAATTACAGACATTGATTTAGAAATTTTACATTAGGTGGCACAATGGGCGGTCTTATCACTAAAAGCGATCTACGAAATGAATACAGGATGTTTTTTAACCAGTGCGCAAACACGTGACTTTACTCATCATAATGAACAACTTTTACTATGGGACCAAACCTGAAACCGTAGATCAGCTGTTCCTTACATTTATGTTCGCATAACTCGTCAAAATGTAGGGAACAGCTGATTTTTTTTCGCGATTTCAGGTTTGGTCCTCAAACTCAAATCATTTATTTCAATTAAACCATTTACAGGCACTTTTGAATTGTCAAGGAATCGGTCAGTCAGAAATAGGTATGAAGCTAGTTGCCCATTCCAAAGCGTAGTAGGTACCTATGGAGAAGAACGGGCAAGAAACTCCACGGACACTCTTTTAAATAAAAAATTGTTACAAAATAAAAAAATTGTCCCATAGTGAAAGTTGTTCATGATGATGAGATGAGTGAAGTCACGTGTTTAAGTTTGCGCACTGGTTTAAAAAAATCCTGTAGGTATGAAATATACTATGCTGACGTTCATCATTCAGTCACGACTAAAGAAAATATAGGCGCTTTGACACTTTTGACAGGTGCCCGGACCTGACGTCTCAGTGCTGCCATCTAGTGAACTACATTTCAGAAAACCCTCATTGTGTACGGTCACATGAGTGAGGTTCGAAGTGAACTTTACAGAATATCACCACACGGCTGTGGTGATATTCTTAGCGTTTGTTGATACTTGAATTACGATAAGGGTCATTGAATTAAGTGAATGCTTAGCCCTGAAAGTGTGTTGTGCTGTAATCCAATCAACGGAAACGTGAACAGGTTCGAATTACAAGTCCTTTTTAGGGTTCCGTAGTAAACAAGGAACCTTTATAGTTTCGTCATGTCCGTCTGTCTGTCCGTCGGCGGTCTAGCTCCGAAACTCTTAGTACTAGAAAGCTGTGGTTTGGCATTACACCGATAAAGTGGTAAAACAAAATTATTAAAAAAGAAATTTTTAGGGTACCTCCCCTGCACCTAAAGTGGTGATGTTTTTTTTTTCTGTCCCCTTATGTGGGGTATCATTGGAAAGGTCCTTCTTTTTATAACACCATTGTAACAGTGTTTTTCTGCAAAAATAAATGATTTGATTTGATTTGATTTTTTGATTTGATTCAAAAACATTGTGAGTATGTAAAACCATTTTTGGATTCAGGGATCTGTTTGCGAAATATTAAGCTTTAAAGTGCAAATTTTTGTTAGAGTCAAGTGTCCCCCCCCCTGCCAGCTAAATGGTTGGTTTGGATGTGTGAAAAAAATCACAGCAGTAGTTTACATAACGAAATTAAAAGGAAAAGTATCACAGCTAAGTAGGCTCTACAAGTTAGCGAGTAGTAATCGCCCAACTTATATTTACAGTTGAAAAAACATGTTTTCCCATACATTCCATATTAGAAAATGTTTTTCAACTACAATGTTAAGTTTGTTTTTGGGATAAACTCATTCCAACTACGGAACCCTTCACTGTGCGTGGTCCAACACGCACTTGGCCGGTTTTTATGTTTGTCATTGATAATTCTGTACATGTGAATATTCCCCGGTTTTCGGAAGCCAAGTAAATCCTATTATCAGGAAATTTGCGGTCACAATTTTTTGTATTCATTGTAATTAATTCACAACAAATGAGGGTAATTCGTTGTCATCCGCTGGATATGGGAAGCACAGAACCGGTCGAAGTGGCGGTACTTGGGGGAGGCCTGTGTCCAGCAATGGACCGAGTGGACGTCTTTTGGCTGAAAAAGATGAGGGGTAATTTCCGTATTTTTTAGAACATTCGCATTCCAATCTTAACCTGCCAAAAAAGCTTCTAATTTGACTACATTTATCGCAAGATTTTTAAATTGATTATCGCGTGCGACTTGAGTTTGAACTTCTTTTTAGTGGTACGAGAATTGGCTTTCTGTAGGCCTAACACGAACTTACTTTAAAAGACTTAATTCATATCTATGGGTAGTAGGTACTTATTGTGTAGTAAAATTTCAACCAACATGCTATAGGATAGTGCTTAAAAATCATTAAAATTTATGTTACGCTTACGTCGCGCGTGCGTGCTGAGGCCTGTGATCAAACTAATAAGTTATCATGAGGTTTGACATAAAATTAAATTGGCTTTCAGAAACAGGGGCTTTTAAACTACCAACGTTAACTAATAAGCTAATCTGTCAAGTTTACATCCTTATAAGAGGTATGAGGAACAGAGTGTAAAGTTCACTCATCCTCCATAGAAAAGGGAGGATCATCCGACCAGACGGGTGTTGTGTCTAGTCAAAGTCAAATAATTTATTTCAATTAGGCACATAAAAGGCACTTTTGAACGTTAAAATTTACAAAAAATAGAATTGATTCTAGTCGCCTCTTCTAAAAGGTAGTTTTCGTATGGAGAAGAATGGGCAAGAAACTCCACCGTTACTCTTTTAAAATGTTTTACAATATTTTGTATACATTAATTATATGTGAAGACGATGCACCTGGAATAAGATTACTATACCACAATAGGTAAAAATAATTAAAAATGAAGCAATGACAGAAAAAATAATTATGTAACGGATACATGATGTTCACATATTTACAAGCATTGTAAAAGTAGGAACCTATACGATATTCCTAAAAAATGTACAAGTAATATTAATAAGTCAGTTTGTGAGTTCAAGTAATCACAGTCTGGTGGGCAACTGACTGACGATTGATGTCAGGATATTGTATATACGCTAGTCGCGCTGTAAACCCTGCTTGCGCGATGCAGGATTTGGCGTGACGTGTTTCGCATGTGGCGTGGTAGATGCCACCACATCCCTATTCAAGTTGAACACTTATTTTTGAAGCAAACTCATTGCGGATTGACATCTTGGCACCTTCCGAACTTCGATATGCTGTTTTTTTGGGAATAACGCTCAGAAAATAGTGTGATGGAAAGCATTTATTTACCTTAGTGAGATCCATTCCGATCTTGACCTGCGACAGGAGGTGGGTGACCACGGAGCCGTGGTTTTCCATCGAACCGAGGTCGCTGTCCGACTCATCTTCATACAACGCTGTTAACAGAAATGAGGTTATTTGGTATGGAACTTATGACGTTCGTTGGTTTCATTGTGAAATGAAAACACGTCTCCTGCTTGGCGTGGTTTTATTCTCTGGTTCGTTCGACATGATATTCATATAGTAAAGAGGAAAAGTGGGAGTTTATTTGGTACGTTTACCCGGTAAAAGCTAAACCTATTCTAGTTTGATCGCGACCGCTGTTCCGCGCCATAGGTGTGTGCGCGGTGAGACGGGGGGCAGTGCAGGCCACTCATTCGTCAATGCTCACCGTGCCCGGCGTCCCGCCCACCGCTGATTCGACAACGCTGTCCCCCGCTTCGCCGCGCATTCGTAAGGCGCGGAACATCGGTGGCGGTCAAACTATGGCATTGTTCAGATAGGAAATGTCGACTCCATCTAACTTATTTTTTGTACAACATGTAAAAGTGATTCCGATTTCCTATTCACAGAATAAACAATTTCATTTCATTTCATTTTCCACCATAGTCTAAGCTAAAGCATAATAAAGGAATTCTGCCGACTTGACAGACTATAGTACTAGACTAATAAACCTAGTCTTCACAAATGACTAGCCCAGTATGATTTTCAGCTGACATGAAAGTATGTCGAGTCCTTCATTCAGCACACCCGCCTCAGTTGTAGTTGGAACTGTGCCAGGGAAACTGGGAGAGGCTTGGCCGGGCGGATCGAATTTTATAGGTTTCCATCGAATGACTGTCAGTGTATGTATGTACTCGTATGTGTCGCAGGGATAATGGTGCCGATTCCCTTGGTCGCAAACTAAACTAAATTTAAGTTCAGTGCATCTTTTTCTTTTTATTTCATTAAGAAAAGGACAGAACATAAATTTTAGTTTAGTCCTGTCAAATTAATCAGCGTTTGACGTAATTTTAGTAGGCAAGATTTTAATCACGTCTAAACTTGAATGAAGTAGTAACAGGCGCTGATTAATTTGACAGGACTAAACTAAAATTTATCTTCTGTCCTTTTCTTAATGAAATAGAAAGAAAAAGATGCACTGAACTTAAATTTAGTTTAGTTTGTGAACAAGGGAATCGGCACCATTGTCAAACCAGTGAAATTATAATTGCACGAAACTTTGTTAACCGCCTCCATTTCTCACAATTTAACGGGCTCATTTCAGTGACATTATAATTCCACTGGACCCACGCAGTGATATTGAAAATTTCACTGTATGTGCAAGACCGTTCAATTGTGAGACGATCAATGATTGGTCCGTTTCGAATGTCATAAAATGAATAAAATTCTACACGTTATTATGCAGATCTTAAAGGTGGATGAAGAAGAGTTGACCAATCAAAACGCATGAAGATCACCACAAACTTGACTCATAATATACCCAGGGTTATTATAAAATCACAGCGTTCCCGTGAAATTACAATAACACTAATAAAAGTCCGTTAAATTGTGAGAAATGGATGCGGTTGACAATGTTTCGTGCAATAGGCCTGTGTCCAAAATTTTTTTTGTCCGTCTTATAGTTTAATAAAAAATACTAAACACGTATTTTTTCTTTTTTGACGTAATCAAAAGATTACGGCGATACATTGAGTTAAAATGTGGCATGACGTCACGCCTTGTTAGATTTAATACTGCGTTGTGACGTAGCGAGCCCCTACTCCCCAGCTTTAATGCGTGTCTAATATTTTTTTTATTATCTGAAAGACGGACTAAATAGTTTTTTTTTTTTACCTAGGCAACTACCCTATTATAATTTCAGTAATGAAATTATAATATCACTGGTTTGACAGTATCTCTGCGACATATGTACTGTTTATTTAACGGCACTATTTCTATAGGTACTATAAAGCCTCAAGAGCGACGAGAAGGTTATATTACTCCTATGGCTATATTATTTATAGTTAATTAAAACGGTACAACACCAATTACATTAATTAACATAGAAACTTAAAATATTAATATTAACTATTTTGTTGTGTATAATTTAATTAAAACTAACATAGAACAGTGGACTTCCTTGCATACTTTTTCTCACAGAACATAATTTTATTCCATTCATCCGCAAACACATCACATTCAGGGTTGGCCGTCAGAAGGGCGTTGAGCATCTTCAAAGTACGACACACTGGGGATTCAGCTCTGGCGACAGTTTTGGATAACGGTTATATTAAAGGTCATAGGTTGCCAGAGAAAATACAGATTGTCTCCCATCCTATCCTACTATAATATTATAAACGCGAAACTTTGTGAGGATGGATGGATGTTTGTTACTCTTTCACGTAAAAACTACTGAACGGATTTTGATGAAATTTGGCACACAGATAGATTACCTGGATTAACACATAGGATACTTTTTATATGAATATTTCCACGGGATCGTTATGCGGTTGAAACCGCGGGGCGCTGCTAGTTCAAGTATAATATCGAAAGCATTTTTCTGTGGTTCAATGTAGGTAATAGGGTTGTGAGCTTATTACTTTTTGTGGACATGTGTCAAAACTGTAGGATGTTATTTTGACCACGAAAATTGCACCAAAAGCTTGTGTTTGGTAGGCAACCATTGATGCAGTTTCGAAGTAAACAGTTAGAAGGTGTTCTAGTAGATAGATAATTATGTAAGTGAACTTTTATTAAAAAATGAGATCGTTGTTTAACCAAGGGGTACGGTCCGATACGCGGCAGGCTCGTCTTGTGTCGGGCCAATTCAGTGAGCGTAACATAGTCAAGAAATATAAGAGTAACGCGATAGAAAGAGAAGCAATTTCTGTATCAGCCGACGTTCGCACGGACGTAATAAAATAGCGGCGGGATTTTATCGCGCACTGGATTTTCAACTCTCGGTGTTAAGCCGAGCGTTGAGAATCTAACGCGCTGGGACGCACTCTCGTCTCAGCGCGTTGAAAAAACACACAGCTGGATTTTCAACTCTCGGCGCTAAGCAGAGCAATGAAAATTAAGTGCATGAAAAAAAATCGCCGCGATTTTATTACGTCCGTGCGAACGTCAGCTAACTGTCAAAATAGCTGTAGGTATTAGTGCTGTGCGACCTGAATTGTACTTTATTGTGTCGTGGCAAGAGTCGCTTTTTATCCGACTACGGCAAAGCCAAAAGGAAGGGTTATGATTTTAGCAGTCTATGTATGTATGTTTATATGTATGTTTGGTTTTACGTGTGTTCCATCGTATCGCCTAAACTACAGAACCGATTTTGATGAATGAGGTATCAATAGATTTGTAATAATAGTCCGGGTGTCATAGGCTATATAAATTTTCCCGAAATTTAATATGGTGGATTTTACACGTAAATTTCTAACCTCGAAAAAAATTAAAATGAGATGATCATGACATGTTTGGTACCAAAAGAAAGGTCTTGACGAGCACATTACAAATATGTAAATAATGTTATACTTTCAAAGTAAATAAATATGTTTAAATTGTTAAAAACAAGCAAAAGTGAGACTGCGTGCTACGTTGTCTCGCAAGATGATACCAACGTGCATTTAATCAAATCTTAATAAATAGTAACAGTTTGTAATTCCATCCTCAATTCCTCTATGAAGAAAAACAAGTCCACACGGCTACACATCAAGCTATACATTTCTAGTTTAAGCTGATTTGGCATTGTAAAGGATTTCCGTACAATGCGAGGTCAGCTAATACTGGAAATTTATAGCTTGATGTGTAGCCCTGTGTACAACGAAATATTAATATTAATACATGGGGCACTCAGAAAATTTTGCGATAGGTAATAAAAAAAATAAAAAAATACTACAGGTTATATTTTTTTTATTAAATCTTTTCAAATGACTAACTCTCCATTGGCGTCTATACACAGTTTCATGCATCTTAACCAATTTTCATTACACATTTTCCAGTCCGCATCAGACACCTCTTTAATCCCTGTTTTCCCTTGAGTTGATTTTTTATTTTGGGGAACAAAAATGACAAATCCATGATTCATCACCCGTAATGAAATCGTAAACGCGCCGAGACGAGCCTGCTTCAAATTTTGCTATCATGTCTCGGCACCATTCTACCCGAACCTCCTGAGCCTGCGTTAGATTGTGCGGTAACCAGCGCGGCAGCGTGAAACTATCTTCCTTACCTGAAGATGCCCGTGTAGAATTTCATGTACCTACACTTCCTGATCCAATCTGCAGTATATGCTGAATCTCTTCATATGTAATTCGCCTATTCTCTTAAATTTCATTTTTCACAGCCAGCACGTTTTCTTATAGCCGTCATAGCCCTATGACGGCCACTTCTTTCTTCGTCCGCCAAAGTTACTTGACCACGCTTAAATTCGTTGAACCAGCGGAAAACAGTCGCTTTAGAAGGGCTTTTGTCTATGAATATCATTCGAAGTCTTTCAAATGATTCTTCTGGTTTTAGTCGATATTTGAAATCGTACAAAATCATCGCGCAAAAATGTTCTCGTTGTAAATTCAATTTTCAGTAAGACAGAGTATTTTGATTTTGCTCGTAAAAAATGTGGCGGGAATTTCGAATTTGGAATATTGTGTTTTTTTTAAAAATAAATAGTCATAGTTTTAATCGACATCAAAACTAGCCAGTGTCCCATAGACAAAAACTGTTAGTCGCAAAACTTTCTGAGTATGGTGTTGGTGTTGGTGTCGAAATAAATCGCGCTATGGTTTCGTCTAAGGCACTATGCACTGCTATTAATGACCTATTGAATTACTCTTATTTACGTTGTTGTAACGTTTAGCAAGTGTAAAAACGGAAAAGTATAAAATAAAAAATAAAGTTAATAAAAAACTGTAACCCGACCACGGGAAAATAAAAATGATCTAAAAAGTACGTAACAAGCAAATATTTCAGACAGAAATCAAGACATAGGTACAAAAATGGTCAAGGTAAAGCCGTCGTCGCATGCCATTATAATTTTGTAGGTGTTCCTGGCACCCACATGGCATACAGGCATGCGACCACGGCTTTACCTTGACCATTTTTGTACCTATATCTTGATTTCTGTCTAAAATATTTGCTTGTTTCGTACTTTTTAGATCATTTTTATTTTCCCGTGGTCGGGTTACAGTTTTTTATTAAACTTTATTTTTTATTTAAATGATTTAACGGAATGAACCATCTTTAGTAATCTGTGGTATGGTGCTACTTAATAGTAAAGTTGTGGAGGTCAGATAGCCAGTAGCTAGACTCGCAAGCAGCCGTCAAGCTGTGAAAACGTACCAAATAAACAAGACAACTAACTCATTTTTGCAATTAAAACATATATCATTAAGGCTAAATTAAGTAACCGCTTAAGGGATACTACGTCTGTGTGCGTAAACACACGACAATATTGCCAGTAAGCCCCGTCTTGCACATTGTGTGCTAATCACAAGAAGCCCCACGAACTCGCTATACACGCATGTGTCAAAGAATATTCCTTGTAAAACAATCGTGAGGGGAATAACGAATGGTATCATATTGTTTTCTTTGAAATTGTTTGATGTACGTGCGTATGAGCACGAGCCATAACATGACTGTTATGACTTTTGTTATTAATTAGGGTTCCGTACCTCAAAAGGAAAAAACGGAACCGTTATAGGATCACTCGTGTGTCTGTCTCTCCGTCTGTCAATTTGCTCCGAATCTAATGGACCGATTAAGTTGAAATTTGATACACATATGTACCTATTTCTGTGACCCAAACACGAACGTGTAACGTAAATAAATGAATTTTGAATATGGGGATCACTTTTGGGAGCAAATAAGAAAATTAAAACAAAAAAGTTTTTTTAACAGTACCGTGTGACATATCAAATGAAAGGGCTTGTTGCGAGGATCTTAAACATATTTTTTATATAATTTTAAAATAAATACTTTTAAAGATATTCAAGAAATTCGATGAAAATTGACCCTTATCTCCGAAACTACTGGACCTAAAATAAAATACATAGTATGGCTCTTTACTCATAGATTACAGGAAGATCAGCATTATCTTAAAAGAACATGGTAAATCTCTCAATATTGTGCATACAAACTTACATTTGCAGTTGGAATGTATGGAAGAACATGTTTTTCAACTACAATGCTAAGTTTGTTCTTGGGATAAATAAATTCATTTCAACTACGGAACCCTTCATTGTGCGTAGTCGGACACGCACATGGCAGGTTTTTTTTTTGAGTTGAGGAAGACACGAAACTAATAAAACTGATTTACGAAATATACGAGAAACCACGGCAATCTAGTCAGCAAGTTAGTAGCGGAGCTGCTAATATGGGCCGAAAGGGAAATCGTGGCCCCCGGCAACATGGCAACCGAAGGAACACGGGTGGGTTTTAGTCAGTAAGAGTCTGACACGCCCTCCCGCTCCACCCAGAGCGGGAGAAGTTATTTGATAATTTCCCACCCAAAACAAAAAAGTTAGTAGCGGAGTTGAAAACCCACCCAGGGTGTACTGGACGAATACATTTATCTATCGCCACAAGTGGACAATATTTAAGTGCCTTTTTCTTGCTTCAGGATCAAACCAATCTGCCTTTTCCTAACTATGTTGTGGTCGACTTCCTGTCTAACCGGATGCAGCTGAATACCAGTATTTTACATGGAGCGACTGCCTATCTGACCTTCACAACCCAGTAACTGGGTAATACGATACCCTTTTGTCGGTAAGACTGGTTGTCAGTGTCAGGCTTCTGAAGATCCGTATCGACTGTCAAAGATCCACGAATGACAGCCGGGACCAATGGCTTAACGTGCTTTCCGAGGCACGGAGGAGTCTCGGTTGTAGAAATGGTCATCCATTCACGAACTGACGGGGTAGCTAAAACAGCTCATGTCGTGATGAGAATATTTGCTAGCAAGATGGAAGTGACGCTGACTTCCCAGGCTGCGCCGGACGTACTACTTCAATATCTTCACTCGTGGTGGCTTTATAAGACTAACACAGCTTCACAGCATCATGTCCAAGAAAATTGAATTTCCTCTTCACCAGTAACTATAATATTATTGTTGTATCTACATGAATGCGACGATTTGTAGTTTGAGATCGTACTTTCCATTTTTTAGTTCAGCAATACGCCGAATATTGTAGTCGTAACGACGTATACCCGGATAAAGGGGTTATTATGTCTCCTATAGTTTGATCGATACCGCTGTACCATTAACACTAGTCTTAGGAACTCGCGGCGAGACAGGGGGCGGGACGCCGGCACCGTGAGCGTTGACAAATGAGTGGCCTGCACTGCCACTGTCTTGCCACGCACATACCTTAAGCGCGGTACAGCGGTCAAACTATAACAGCTTATACTAAGGCTCTAAAGTTGCAAAAAAAGATTGTGTTATGCTTACCATCATAGTCGATTTCTCCATCACGCGTGCGGGGCAGGTCGACGGGCTGCGACGAGTCCTGCTCGGCCGCGCCCTCCGCCTGGCAAGTGCGACTGGCGCTGTAACAATACAGAACATATTTAGTGATATGGCCACCATTTAAGAAGGTCTGCATCATCTTTAAACCGTTAGACGTCCCTTAGACATTTATCAGTAAACAAAATTATACAACTACTCGACAGTGCACATACGCTCATCTCACATTACTCCAGACATACTGACAAGATCTTCTTTCATTCATCCGCGAACACATCACAGTCAGGCTTAGCGTCCAAGAGAGCGTTAGAGTGTGCGAGGGACGCCCGACAGGGCTCGAGCGACGGTTCGACTCCGAGGCACGGCGAACAATCTATGCCTCCTTCCACGGTTATAGTTTATCGGAGCAAAAAGATGGGACAATTCATCAAACAGTTCAGAAGCATCTGATTTTCCGTGAAGGATTTTACACATATTAATTATTTGTATTTTTTTTGGACATATGCCTCCTCAAAGCATTCAGCGGATTCTTGCAATCAAGAAGAAAAATAAGGCCGCGTCCTATTTAAAAGCGATCGTCACGGGAATACGTGATCGGTCGCGTGCGTGCATATGTCACTTTTTGTTCGGAAAACCGGATAGCTGTCTCTGTCAGCGCGACCACGCGTTCAGGTTCACCGAACCAAAAGTTTGGATGATCGTCTATTCGCATGACGATTGCTTTCAGGCTGGTTTCACAGCTGTCCGCGGGCCGCCTGTAAAATTTATGGAACAGAGCTTTTTTTTTTATAACCTACAAGTAATTTCAACTCTGGTGTGTCTAGAATGATGTATTGAATTCATGGTAATGGTGTACCCATCGACGTCCCTTACACCCTGTATATAACCACATGACGTTGTGGCGGCACCTACATTGCGAACTATGCATCAAAGACCTGACGTCACACAAATCCTGCATCACGCAATTAAAGTTTACCGCGCGAACGACATATCGTCGGCGTAGGTGGAGAACTAAATTTAATTGGCGCAGCCGTGAGGCACACTCTCCTGCTAATTTCTTACATCGCTCTTTACACTTATTATTTGATTTTTATTTTTTTATCTGCTGTTAATTATATTGTGTGCTTTTTTGGTCTGTGCTAAATAAATGTATTTTCTTTCTTTCTTTAAATAACTGCGATTTTGGTCAAATTGACTTTTCACCATTTTCGTAACACCCAAATCATGACGCATAAATAAATCGCAATTTTCTCCACACAAGATTTTTTTTTGTTATTTAGTTCTACGCCAACGATATATATGACTATCCGACATCAATCGTTGGGCAGTTGTTCGCCAGATATGACACCCATCTGGTCGGAGGATCCTCCCTTTTCCATAGAGGATGAGTGAACTTTACACCCTGTTCTTCATACCCCTAAAACGTCACAGCAGCACTTCTGTGACAGCGCTCCTGCTGATCCCATATTAATCACACTTATGAGACAGTTCGAACTCAATTTTGAAAATGAAATTGCCTTCATACGTCGTGTGAAGACGATAGAGCCAGCTATTAAAGAAAATAAAAAAATGTAATAAGTCTCCTACCTAAAAGAAATTGCCTAAAAACAATTTACTAAGAACTGATGGCTCTGGGGAGGAAAAGGATTGGTCGCTGCAAGCCGCGTATTATGGTAGGGCTAAGGTATTTTAGAATCCAATGTATGTATGTAAGTTTGGGCCGAAGGAATCCTTAATGTAAGTTGTAAAAGTCCCTGAAGATCGGGTCTTCACGAGTGCTTAAATTCAAATTGCAGGGTAAATTGGAAATTCTTACACCGTCTTTGGACCTTTGGACATATGGCTGGTGACGACTTCATTCTAAAAGTTGGCAACGTTGCAATTAGCTGTCAAATATTTATATGTTTTGATTAATTTGGCAATATTAACACACATAACATAACACCTTGTTTCCCCGAAGGGTTGGGCAGAGGTGTACCTGTAGTAGGTACACCCACATTTCGCCAGCAATATTATTGAATGGAAATTTGAAATAATATCACTAACTAGTGAACTAGAACATGAATAATAAATTGCAATTATAACACTGAATTTGAGAACCGCTTTAAAAACTCGCGAAAACTAAATATTCGGTGTTACGACATTAATTATTGCATTTCATAATCAATATTTTATTTCACTAGTTAGCCATATTTCTATTTCCATATAAATAAAAACAGCGAAATATTTTACATCTATTTGCAACGTTGCCAACTTTTAGTACAAACGCTCTAAAGCATTTCACTAAATAATAATATTATCAAAATGAAGCAAAAGGATCGATGGCGTGAGTTTATTTATGTATGAAATAATATAATCAAAGTAAAAGTAGGTAACGGATTCAACATTTAATTAAGGCCACCAGATTTTAATTAATTAATAATTACATTACCACGTTATTTCATATTATGATAAGAATGAATTGCGTATCCTACACGAGTAATATTGAAAATGTGTTGCAAAAATATTGAGATCACGAGCGTCATAATTGCCCGCTTACATGCTATTACAATTTGCACGAACGTTAATTAACTTGAAAACACGGAGTAATGGAAAAGTGTACTGTAAGTAGGTATAGGTTTATGGTACTATTAGAACATTTTATTACTGGTTTATCAAAGGTCAGGTATGAAAGCGAAATTAATCACAGAATGACACAGCAATCGAATACCTAGTAGGGATCGAATCGATAATTACGATTCGAGTATTTTTTTGCGATTTCGATGTTCGAAGTCATTCTTCTAGCTATATTTTATCGCCGGAGCTTTTTACAAATATAAACAAACATATCATTGAAATATTTGTTGGTAATTGATAATCGACAGGTTGTCTGTCAAAGTAAAGATAAAATAAATATTGCGTCGTGTGGCTGGCGAAATGTCTCGATCGATGCTCGACTAGAAAAAAACCTGTTAAAATATTAACATTTCAGTCGTGTCACAGACAACTTTTTTGCTGCAGATTAATTAACTTGACATGTTAATATTTAAGATTTAATTATTTATTTTTTCTCTATTTTTATTTTTATCCCGTTTACATATAGTTGTGCATGCTGTGGTGTTCTGTAATTTAAAGGTACAATTCCGTACCCGACCGCAGGAGGCAACTGCAGGCGACGTGTCGCCGCGACACGACTGGTTTCTATGAATTTCTATGAAATACCTTCCGTAGCTGGCGACACTTCGTTGGCAGCTACGGGCGAGTGGCAGGCGACAAATGCAGCCTGACCGCAAACCAGTAGTGCCGCCAACGCTCGAGCGATAGTCACGTTTTTAACACGCTTTTGTTAGGTCGACCTGTATGTAACTAACTATGTAATGGAATCTAAGGTAACTAATTTAACCATTTTCCAAGGGTCGTAGCGTAATGAAAATTGGCAGCTGTATGTAGTTCTGATGACAATACAATAATATGGTACTGTCGAATTGATTTGATGATGGAGCCGGAAGATATGAACTGGAACTTCATGATGGAAAATCAAATCATAGCTGTTTTGAATTTCTTAGAAAAGTCTTGTAATGAACTTTGACCACGATTAGGTTTCAAGGTCTGATGATGAAGCCGGAAGATAGGCACTGGCATTCCATGATGGAATATCGTATCATAGTCGTGTTTGCACTTGTGAGAAAGGCCACGTAATGGACTTTGAACACGATCAGGTTTCAAGCGTGTTTTTCTAGTGTTTTTTAAACTATTAATGTTTATTCTATCTACCGACTGGAATACGGGCAATTGCCGCCTGCGGTCGGGTTCGGAATCATGATTGCAGTGACATGTCGCCGCGTCACGTCGTTGTTGCCTCTTGCGGTCGGGTAGGGAATGGGACCTTAAGGAGCACACGTAAGAACCCTTTTACTATTGTGATTTATTTTGTAAATGTGTATCCTTCGTTGGAGATCCTTAATAAATAAATAAATAACCAGTCATCAAAAAGGAAATAAAGTGACGACGTAGCTCGTCAAACCCTCGACATTTTGTATAACAGAATAAAGCCTACTTTGGGCCATCTGTCGTACATAACGACGGTTCCCGTTACTTATCGCTCCATGGAGAATAACCCGAATTTATTATTAAAAGGAGGCTTCTGTAACTTCTGTTAGCGGTTCAGGCATGTGGTTTGTAGTTAGTGAAACATATTTTAGAGGAAATGATTCCTATATTTATGTACGTAGCTACCGCTGTATCAATGATACGCGCTTCCCGAGCTACAGGAGCCCCACCGAATTGGTATCTACTTATCCTATACTATTAAACGAGGAATATTTGTAAGCTAATACCTTTAAACGAGCAATTCTTGTATATATATAATATAATCTGAATCTCGCAAACGGCTCCAACGATTTTCATGAAATTTAGTATGCAAGGGGTTCCGGCGGCGATAGACCGATCTAGATTTCATTACTAGAAAACTTTCAAAAAAAAATATGGTCATCTAGATATTATATATTTATTTGTAATCACGTTATCGAAAACGGCTCTAACGATTTCGATGAAAGTTGCAATATACGGGTTTACGAAAAATCGATCTAGCTAGGTCTCATATCTGGGAAAAAAATAGTTTTCTCCGTATTTTCTCCCGAACAGAGCTCGGTCGCCCAAGTTTAGAACAAGCCTTACCTTATAATAATGACATGGCAGCATGGAATTAGTAAGTACTATACATGGATTAGTATGAACTATCCTATACTATTAAATGAGTATTCTCTTGTTTCACCAGAGCAGAGCTCGGTCGCCAAGGTACTTTTGTTAATGCGAGAATGTTTTTGTTTTTTTATTTTGTAAAAAACAATTTATCTTCTTTTGGGATTCACAGAACATTCAACAAATTTTGATATCCTAGGGCCCATTTACGACTAGCTAAGCTAATGCCTTTGTTACTATACCCTATTTTAGCTTTATTCTTATGTTGATTTACGTAACAACACAATGCATCTAAAAACGTTTATATTATGCACTTTACTACTTTATCCATTACAAGATGTTTATATCGATATCGAACAACCAAGTTTCAATTTGTCCAAGCTCTATACTATCTATCCAAACCCATGACCCATAACGACAAGTTGCATGCTTATCATAATCTTAAAATGAACAGAGATAAACAGGAGACAATTTACAATATTTTTCTGAAGATATGAACACATTTATTTTATATAGCTCTTCAACAATGAGTACACTATTAAACTTAAGAGCGTTTATTCTGAAAGTGGGCAACGTCGCAAATAGATGTCAAATATTTCGCTGTTTTGATTAATTTGGCAACATTACTGTATGGAAATAAGAAATGTGGCTAACTAGCGAACTAGAATATTAATAATGAATTGCAAATATAATACTGAATTTGATGTTGTAACCGTTTTAGGTGTAAAAAAGGCAATAGGAAAGTTTCCAAATACTTTTTTTCTAAAGCAAAATATTCGGTGTTACGATATTAATTATTGCATTTAATAAGCAATATTTTAGTGCACTAGTTAGCCACATTTCTTAATTCCATACAGTAATATTGGCAAATTAATCAAAACAGGTAAATATTTGACAGCTATTTACGACGTTGCCAACTTTTAGGATAAACCCTCTTAACAAGATTAACTTTTATAGTTATAATAATATATGTACGTAATTGATCCCCTTAGCGTGTGGATGGTAAATTATAAAGAGTTAGCCCAGAATTTTAACTACGAGTTTGGCACTTAATAATTGAAGTATAAAATTTTAATGGCGCCCAACAAAATTTTGATCCGTAGGTAGACCGCGTGGGCTAAAGGTCAGACTGTAGGTGGATAGCGATAAAGCTGCTATAGGTATATTAAAAATTTATTTTTTTGCTTTCTTCTATTTTCACAACTATCTTAACTTTAAAGTGTAATTTTTATTTAAAAAATGGGTAAAACAGTCATTTTTTTTTAAATCTTTAATATTGGCAGATTCTTATAACAGAAAGATGTAAAAAATACTTAAATCCTAATTTCAACCTGCATTAAAAAAATATCCAGGACGCCAGGGCCAAATAAATTAGGGCTGAGTAAGTAGCAGATGACCCCACCTATCCACCATTTTCGTATGTTCAACGTTCTGCCAAACACCCTATATATGCATTTGTAATCACGTTATTGAAAACGGCTTTAACGATTTCGATGAAAGTTGTAATATAGATTTTTTACGGGGGCGAAAAATCGATCTAGCTAGGTCTCATATCTGGGAAAATTCGTTTTCTCCGTATTTTCACCCGAGCAGAGCTCGATCGCCCGTTTAGAATAAGTTAATGAATAATGACATGGCAGCATGGAATTAGTATGTACATGGGATTATTATGAACTATCCTATTCTACTAAATGAGCATTCTCTATTTTCACCAGAGCAGAGCTCGGTCGCCCAGGTATGATATGAAATGTTTTAAAAGGTTCATTCATCATTAATATTAAGTAATTAATGAAATACCTACTTCCTTATTTAATTAAACATACAGGGCTACAAGCAGCACAATTTCACGTTATGAATAAAATAAAAGCGTTAATTTTGCTTCAGAGAGCTGAAAAATATTTAATGTTAAGTAGCACGCGTTGGAAATAATTCATAAAAGAGAATTAATTATGTACTTTTCACTGTTCTTTGATCTACTGAAAGCAAAATGTTTTACTTTCGACCCTTTACAAATAATTCATACTTGCATTTCCAGTTTTAATTTAGCACGGAAAATTGCCGTGTTTAATTAAAAACCTAGTCTTGAAAATATGGCGGATTTAAGGTTTAATAAGAAGCGACAAAGCTATCCTCAGCCACTGTTTGAAGTCTCAAAATGACATACGAGAGAGTGGCGAGACATTCCATAAAAGTATGTATGATTGAAGAAGTGTGAAAGTCTCAGAAGTGAATAATAGGCAACAACGTGACGAATTTCGCTTCTGTGTCCGCCGAACACATACCGCTTTAATGCACAAAAGTGTGTTTCATATGGCTCCTGTCATTTTCAGTAAATTACCTAAAGAAATAAGGGCAATGAATACTGCCTTATTTAAGAAAAGTGTAGAGTCTTTTAGTTGATAAATGTTCCTATAATTTGAACGACTTCTTAAACGATAATTTTTCCAAAATAAGACCTCACAGTGACATCAAGCAATAACAATTATTATTTTGCATGGATCTTTAAATATTGTAATAATTCTAGGAACGACATTAAAATGATTTAAATACTACTATCATTGAATAAATAATTAATCTGTATAACATTGCATTAATTTAATATCTTAAAGTATTTTATGATTGTTTTTTATCTATTTGTTGATTGTATTTTATGATTGTACCTATACATTTTGCATGCCTTACGGTAGAATCACTTGAAACATGTAAATTTTTATAACACCATTGTAACAGTGTTTTTCTGCAAAAATAAATGATTTGATTTGATTGAACATTACTGGATATTACTATTACTATTGCATCCATTCAGTATCTACATTGTGTGTCGAAGTAAATTGCATGTACTTAATCGAAACCCAAATACCTAATTCCATTTTATTTTAATCTCTAGTATATATAATAAATGTTCCTCTTTTTGTGGGCCTCAAATTCCCATTTCGGTATCCTAAAATACTAAACAATACTCAATATCTTTATTGCTTTACCATAATGTGTAATTGGGTGGTAACTATATAAGGACCCTGTAGGGCACAGCAAAAAGGGTAGGAGAGAGGAAGCCCTGTTTTAGGAGATCATTAAGTTGTTATTGTGGGAACAAGTTTTAACTTACATATAAAATCAAAGTGATGACCTATGGTACTGAAACGTGGTCTCTCACAATGGGCCTTATCAGAAGGCTAAAAGTCACCCAAAGGGCAATGGAGAGGGCTATGCTTGGAGTTTCCCTACGTGATCGAATCAGAAATGAAGAGATCCGCAGGAGAACCAAGGTAATCGACATAGCCCGAAGAATTGCCAAACTTAAGTGGCAATGGGCAGGGAACATTGCTCGCAGAACGGATGGCCGATGGGGCCGAAAGGTTCTGGAGTAGCGACCGCGTATTGGAAGACGTAGCGTTGGAAGGCCTCCGACAAGATGGACCGATGACCTTGTGAAGGCCGCAGGAATCCGCTGGATGCGGAGAGCACAGAATCGGTCGAAGTGGAGGTGCTTGGGGGAGGCCTATGTCCAGCAGTGGACGCCTTTCGGCTGAAATGATGATGATGATGATGATAAAATCAAAGTCAGGAGATCGCGAATAAGATACTAACATTTCGCTTAAATGTATTATAATTCTGTTTATTCATATAAATAAATTGTTTTCCTTTGAATATTCGATTATTATTGCTGCTAAACAGCCAGGTAAATGTGACCAACTTGGAAGTAGGCTGTAGCGGAAGAAGACGCGGTTAGTTACAGTTCTAATCAAACCTAACCTATTTGATCGGGATGCCCTAGCTCAGTTACTTCGACCATCTCGGGTCGCGCGCGGTTGGTCACAGTTGTTAACTCATTTGGTCGAGGTGCCTGTTACTGCGACCAACTTTGAGAAAAGGCAAGAAAGATAAAAAATAAGTATTTTTTTTTGAAGTGGAAACTTCTTTAGACGCTTTGGGCATTTCTGAGATGGGAAAAAACAATTGAACTCACGACACCGTTACCGATACCTCATTTTTGTAAACGCGATTGTGCTCTTTATTTATATTACATTACGGATCAATGTTCTATGCAAGTATTTTTACTTTAAAGGTTTTGGAAGTTTTTTTTTTGTAAACGCGATTGTGCTCTTTATTTAGATAAGGCTACGGAACAATGTTCTATACAAGTATTTTTCTTTCACCAAGGCGATCTTGTTCAAGTTTTCACTTCTGTCGGCACTCTCGGAGTGCCACAGGCGTGTCGGACCACGCACAATGGAGGGTTCCATTTTTGGGATGAATTTATCAAAAAAAAAAACAAACGATTTTCGGACTTTTTCCTTTACATACACTGTGAGACCTAGAGGTCAACGAGAAGTACCTTGTAAGTTTTGGTTTATTTGTGAGTATCAAAATAAGTCGCATAAATGGCCGTATTTTTTATTGCGTTGACTTAGAAACTTGATTTGTAGAGCTCCAAGAGACCATAGCCTTCGTATTTGATTTTTTCATTTCAACTTGATACCTTCACGCGATCCTGAGAAAAAGGGTCTTGACAGACTAGACACAGACGGACGGTCAGCAAAGTGATCCTATAAGGGTTCCGTTTTTTCGTTTTGAGGTACCAAACCCAAAAAGCGTACTTACATTATTTTAGAAGGTCAATGAGTTTTGAGAGGATCAATTCAATATTTCCAGAAGTAAATATTCATAAGTTTATTGTTGTCACACCTAGAAAATCACAGCCCTACCTAATACCTGTTTATCTTTAGCCTTGAGAACATAATTAGGTTACTTTATTACATTACAATGAGGTTAACAACAGCCTAAAAGTGAGGTCAAGTCAAGTTATGAACGAAACTAATGAAAAATATAAAAGCAAGCTATTAAGTCGACCTCAAGATTATCCTCTAAGTTCCTACTAACCTATATACATAAAACATTTAAGGTGATGTCGGGTGAGACATAGCTATTATGTCTTCCATTAGCTTCTCTATATCATCGCCGTGCAGTGAAAACCTCGTAGTTTTAAAGTGAATACTTCTTTAGGCGCGTTGGGAATTTTTGAGATGGGAAAAAACAATTGAACTCGCGACACCGTTACGGATCAATGTTCTACGCAAGTATTTTACTTTAAAGATTTTGGAAGTATTTTTTTTTTGTAAACGCGATTGTGCTCTTTATTTAGATAAGGTTACGGACCAATGTTCTACCTATACAAATATTTTTCTTCCACCAAGGCGATCTTGTTCAAGTTTTCACTTCTGTCGGCACTCCCGGAGTGCCACTATTTTTTTTAAGCTATTGCATAGCTTTTATCGCGGGCTTTGAGCTCGTCGACCGAATTAAGAAATTCCGTAACGAAAATAAAACCTAACATCCCCTATTCTGCCTAACTACGGTCCCATGACAACGTGATGTTGTCATGGGAACGTAATTGTTGTTTTATGTCATCATCCGTCATCATCCCAAGTGTAGCGTTAACAAATAGGAAGTATGGAGGTTACAAATGCTATGCAATAGCTTTACCGCGGCAGTCCCCGAGTGCCACACGTTTTTATTTTGTTTGTTACGCGATTACTCCGCCAATTTATGAATTGATTTTGATGATTCTTTTTTGTTTGGTAGGTCATACTTCAGAGGTGGACCCGTATAAATTTTATTAACTTTGCTTGGGTTCTTTTTGAGTTAGCTTCAATAATACGTATTTATCCCATTTAGTCTACGTGGATGATAATTATGATGATAAGTTTCTGTCACTGATATTTACATAGCAGGTAGTGGGACTAGAATTTGTGTGGGGTAGTAGTACCACAATGAAAAAGAGAAAAAAAAAATACAAAATAAAACAGCCGACTTCCTAAAAAAAAAACTCTTAAAGTGAAAAGTAACTTTAATTTCGGAAATCTGTGGTAAAAAACGAAAATTCAAAACTAAAGACACCGACTTGCGAATTTAAAGTTATTTTTCACTTTGTAGTTTTTTTTTGGAAGTCGGTTGTTTTTCTTTTTATTTATTTCTTGGGTAAAAAAACCCGTAACGCATATTTGGAATAAACGTGCACAGTTCTAAGATGCTTCTAATTCCATATATTGGATTACAATGCGATCCTTGGGCCTTGACTCATTTTTCTGACAGTTTTATCATCCCCTGTAAAATAATATTCATTATAATCACGAGGTTTTCACAGCACGGCGACGATATTATGTGTTTAGACTAAGGTACTAGAGAATTAATAGCTTAGCAGCTGGGATAGAGCGTAACAGAGAGGCACAAACGCTGCGGCCACATAGTCACGAAAAGACAAACTACACTACGCGCGCTCTCTCTCGCACACCACACGTCTCGCTGTGAAACAGAGAGCGGATGAAGTGTACTTCGCTTTATCGCAACAATGTAGCCGTAGAATAAAGAGCACATTATCTATGCTCACTTGCAAAATTGTGTACGACTATTCAGCAGTTTATTTCATCGGGACAACAGCGACAATACTCTGCTTTTTAGGTCAGGACAGGATATAAACACAGACCCATAAAGAAAACGACCGGAGTGATAAAGGCGGGCTGTATCGTGAATAGATGAGATTGGAAATTCCAGAAACTATTACTTCTTTAAACCCACAGAAAAACAAAAAAACGTGTGGCACTCGGGGACTGCCGCGGTAAAGCTATTGCATAGCATTTGTAACCTCCATACTTCCTATTTGTCAACGCTACACTTGGGATGATGACATAAAACAAAAATTACGTTCCCATGACAACATCACGTTGTCATGAGAATTTTTGTTTTATGTCATCATCCGTCATTACATGGTAGGCGGAGTGAGAGGTGTTAGGTTTTTTCGTTACGGAATTTCTTGATTCGGTCGCCACGCTCGAAGCCCGCGATAAAAGCTATGCCATAGCTTAATAGCTTTTAGAGAAGTTCTAGCTTTAACATCATGAGAATATGAAAGAGCAGAAGACTGGTACAGATGGACCAAGTGACCCTGGTTTTCGGTACATTAAAGCAGAGCAGAATTTACAATCCACAAATCATAACATACTGACCATTCCGGCGTATCATGCAAATGCTATAATCCAATATAACAGATTTAGTGGGTAGTTGTAAATAATAATTTTTGGCATCTAATCTAATGTATGAATATAAAGGTCGGGGCTCGGCCTTGTGACCAATACGTAACATTTTGGGAAAATTATTCACCAAGCCACGCGTAGTCAAATCTAAGCTTATGACTTGGAAGGGTTGTCAAACTTCGGACAAACCGAAGGAACAAAATGGACTCATGCAAATTACTTTTAAAAAATCTCTTAAAATAAGAAAGAAGTAGATTTGAATAACTGGTGACAGATCGAGAGAAGAATAAGGGAAACCCAGGGATTTCGTTTCAACATCGACCAATGATAAATCACTGTCCTACTTATGAATAATTTCAGCGTACTTTATTTTAGCCTCACACATGGGTCAATAGAAGGTTAAGCTACGCTTGCCGCGGTCGGTTTGTGGATGCGTGACCATCCATTACATATCAAGATCCCTCTGTGCCTCGGAAAGCACGTTAAGCCGTTGGTACCGGTTGTCATTCGTAAATCTTTGAGAGCCGTTACGGGTAGTCAGAAACGCAAAAAGTCTGGCAAACAGTCTTAGCAAGGGGTATCATGATGATACCCAGTAATTGGTTTGTGAAGGTCAGATAGGCAGTTGCTTCATGTGAAATTATGGGTATTCAGCTGCATCCGGTTAGACTGGAAGTCGACCCCAACATAGCCGGGAAAAGGCTAGGGAGATTGATTGATAAGTTCACGTTTGACAACTATATCACCTAAGCAATGTTGCGGTCCACAATGGCACACGCTTTGGTCGAAGTAAAATATTCGCTTAAGACTCCCAAATGGCATAAAACCGAAGCAGCATAGTCACCCGAACGCCATTTTGTTTTTTGTTTCCAAGTTCAAAAAGTTAATGTTAGAGTGCGAAAAGCAGCCCTAAATGTGAGGGTATTTTGTATTTTGGGATATCACGACCTCATTATGTATCCTGTGAATAAAAGGGAAGCTGGTAAAGGTGTGTTGTGATATTAATCTGTCAGATTATGCTCTATTGTGGTTAGGAATTGAATGCCTTTGTACTCGCTCTGTCGGAGCGAATAGGATTATATTTCTTGTTAATATCTAATAATAATTTATCTATGCATCAATCTTCTAATAAGGACATCCGGGAAAGCGCCAAGTGAGTATATGATCAGTCAGGAAGGGAAACATACATTACATAAAAATATTCATTAAAATGTATCCGTGTTACTCTTGTCGTGTCAAATAAAGCTTATGGTTATTCTATGTATCTATTATAGAAATACTAGCTGACCCGGCAAACGTTGTTTTGCTATATAAATGTTTGGGGTGAACCCTTATCACTTAGGGGTATGAAAAATAGATTACGACCGATTCTCAGACCTACCGAATATACATATAAAATTTCATAAAAATCAATGAAGCCGTTTCAGAGGAGTATGGCAACTAACATTGTGACACGAGAATTTTATATATACATATCGACGGTTGAAAGGCTCATTGATCTAAGCGACATTTTGTAAAACTTGCTCCTGCAATTTTATGATTAGTTACTTTTTTTGAAAAAAAAAAAAAACATAGGTAATAAACAACTATTTGATAGACTTTTATTAACTTAAATCAATCAATCATAATAAGATCTTATTATGATTTAAAAAAAAACAACCAATCCATCCTCCTGTAAGTTTTACAAAATGTCGCTTAGATCAATTAGCCTTTCAACCGTCGATATAAATTACACTCTGATTCGATATGACAGTCTTATGAATTCAATTCTGTCAGAACTGAGGTAGTAACACATTTTCTAAAATTCTTTTCAGTTACAACTTGGTCGCTTTAAGGCTCGTGCAGACCTGCGCGACACGCGACGCGACTCAAAGCCACCGCTCGTTGCGCGACGAGCTGTGCCTTTGTGTCGCGTCGCGTGTCGTGCCTTTTTGAAAGAGCCTTTACTCTCCCTGAAAAATGTACAAATGTATACCTGTCATAAAACGAAGTGAGGAAACATGAGTTCCGGGACCTTTCAAGGTAATTCAGGAATATCAAATCGTATTATCGTAACGTTGAAGGTACGGTGAGCAACAAAGTCGCTTGAGCACGTACTTTAACCTGCAATACTGAAGTTTCTCGTCGAGTTGGATCACTTAGTGGCGGATCCTATAGGAAACTTTATGGAGATTGCTTGTATCCTGCATTTGTAAGGCGCGGACTCTACCAAAGCGGAGATGTGCGGAGATGTCTGTGGTTGAGCTAAATGGTGCTAATCCATGCGTCATGTTCGTGAACGGGCGCCATCAGTAGGGACTCGTCATCTCTTAGCTGCCACGGTTTATTATTCTTGAATTGTTTGTTTTTACATTTTTATTGCGAACGCTTTTAACGTGCAAATCTTTCCACATTGTTTTCACATGTATAATTTCAACACGAATGATGTAACCAATATTTTGTAACAAAATTTTGATTTAAAAGAGTGTCCGTGGAGTTTCTTGCCCGTTCTTCTCCATAAGTACCTACTACGCTTTGGAATGGGTAACTAGCTTCATTTTTCTGACTGGCCGACCCCTTGACAATTCAAAAGTACCTGTAATTGGTTTATTTGAAATAAATACTTTGAGTTTGAGTTGAGACGAGAAGAGATGTTTTTCAGCTAGGGTGTATACACCGAAGCTGTGCGGAGATGTGTACTGGCTAGAGTGGACCTGAGCTGCGAGGTACAGCTCACATCTCCGCGTCAATCGCGCCATACAAATATGATACATCTCTGCTCAGTAGTCTGCACTGAAGCTGAGTAGAGACGAGATGTGTGAATAACGAAATACTATTGGCTGTTTAAAACACATCTCCTCTCCTCTCGTCTTGTCTGCGCTTTGGTAGAGTCTGGGCCTGATACAACATACCTTATACTGTGGTTAAAATCCAGTTAGATTGGTACCGGAGTAAATTACCCAGGGTGTTACAGAAAGTATTTTTGTATGGTCACTCGTGTAGTCTTTTTGAAGTGAAAACTTCTTTAGGCGCGTTGGGCGTTTTTGAGATGGGGAAAAACAATTGAACTCGCGACACCGTTACCGACACCTCATTTTTGTAAACGCGATTGTGCTCTTTATTTATATTACTTTATGGATTAATTTTCTATGCAAGTATTTTTACTTTAAAGGTTTTGGAAGTATTTTTACTTTAAAGGTTTTGGGAGTATTTTTGAAGTGAAAACTTCTTTAGGCGCGTTGGGCATTTTTGAGATGGGAAAAACATTTGAACTCGCGACACCGTTACCGACACCTCATATTTGTAAACGCGATTGTGCTATTTATTTATATTACGTTATGGATTAATTTTCTATGCAAGTATTTTTACTTTAAAGATTTTGGAAGTATTTTTGGAATGAAAACTTCTTTAGGCGCGTTGGGCATTTTTGAGATGGGAAAAACAATTGAACTCGCGACACCGTTATCCTCACCTCATTTTTGTAAACGCGATTGTGCTCTTTATTTATGTTAAGTTACGGATCAGTTTTTTTATTTTTAAGGCATTTCATAATCACATAATATCACGCCTGTTTCCCCCGAAAGGTTAGGCGGAGGTGTACCTTACCACACCCACATTTCGCCCGTTATGTTTAAGCCCCATGAAATAGGGAGCGAATCTAATGCCATCAACCGGGTACAAATTTCAAACTCCGGACTGACAATAAAATTTCACTTCATAAACGGGATTAGAAAAAGTACAGTAAGGGCGTTTGTCCATTTATCCGTATACGGGTCGTGTTCGATACGTGAAAAAGACAGACGGGAAATTCACGACCTAGCGTTTGCGTAGTTATCCGCATTTGATTGGTTTTGTTTGATATACTCGGTTTTGATCCGTCAAAAAAACGAGTCGAAGTGAGAATTTACGAAGTGTGTCTTCATAATGTGCACATATTGTAATGAGGGGAATCTATGCTTAATTTTATCGACGGAAAAAATGGTAAAAAATTTTTTTTGGTTTTTTTTAAAAATAATTTTGTATCAAAATAATATTTTTTTTAGTCTCTTGGGCATCTTATTTATAAATTTTACAATTATTGTAAAAATTAATGAAAAAAAATACAGATTTTTGCTGAAAAAACGTATATTTTCAATTCAGGGTAGTTTTTTTCTCAATTTTAATTTTATGTGGACGCCTACTTACTTCCAATCATTATGGAGTTCGTTTTATCGCGATAGCTGATTCAGTTTAAAAGTTACACAGTTTTGTTACAATTTTTTTTAATTCTTTAAAAAGTATAAAAAAATATATCGTTTTTTTTTTTAATCTGTCGTTAAAATTAAGCATATATTCCCTCACTTCGGTATGTGCACATTATGAAGACTCACACTGTATGCATGACTCCCTCAAAAACAATCATACAATTACCTACCGGTAATTGTATGATTGTTTTTGAGGGAGTCATGCATACATAGATGTTCAAACCGATACCCTAATTGCGTAATACACGATCAATCACAATCTTTTTCAATTTGAAACAGATTACAAACTGCTCAATAAATGAATGTGTCAAAATGAAATAAATTTGGAAAAATCGTTTACGAAAGTTACGCAATTAGGGTACCGGATACGGATAAGTGGGCAAACGCCTTTACTCTACACACACTTACTGATATTTGGATGTGTTCAAAACTTTTTTAGGCAACCGTACATAACGTCAGTACTAATTTCCGCGCCCTACTTTCTTACTACCCACACTAAGTTACTATTACAGTCATTATATTTCTTTTCAGAGCCTTCAAGGTAACTTCAGTCACGATTTTACGAATCGTGTTTGCCATTACAGTTTTACATCATAATGGAAGTTTAATGTGTATTTTGTTGTCGAGAAAGTTCGATGAGTTTAATTCAGGCGTGTTGTTTTTGTCAGGAAAATAAACGAAGCATGTGCTTATCGTTCTGTTTTTCTGACCGTAAGATTGTTTTGTTTTTCTGACGGTGTTCTCTCTCTCTTTTTCTTTCTCTTTGAATTAGAAGACGGTCGCAAGTATTAACACTTTTTAGCGTGACGATTTCTGAAAGTTTACAGAACTTCGTTCCAAAAAAGTTTGGGGAAAATATGCGTCACATCTACGTAAAATGGCCATCGCTCAGCTTAATGCCGAAAAGCCAAACGAGACAGAGCCACAGCGCTTTTCAATAATAGCCGGCGCTGACGTGATAACGTCACCCGGTGTAGCATAAAATGAGATAATAAATAGAAAATAAAATAAATACACAAAAGGAGGGACATTCTATTCAATTCCATCTCCTCTCTAATTTGAAGTCAAGTTAAATAGATAAGGCCGCCCATTGTACATTTTGTAGTGTTTGTATTTTTTTATATCTTTTTAGTCAAAGTCAAATAATTTATTTCAATTAGGCACAAAAAGGCACTTTTGAACGTCAAAATTGATAAAAAATAGAATTGATTCTAGTCGTTAACGATTATACATTTAAAACGACATTTATAAATTATCTTATATGTAAAATTCTCGTGTCACAATGTTAGTTACCTTACTCCTCCGAAACGGCTTTACTGATTTTTACCAAATTTTATATGCATATTCAGTAGGTCTGAGAATCGGCTACTATCTATTTTTCATACCCCTAAGTGATAAGGGTTGTCCACCCCAAACAAATAATTGGCAAAACAACGTTTGCCGGGGTCAGCTAGTTATATATAAATAAATAATTTTAATCGTAACTAATATAATAAATGCGAAAGTGAATTTGTTTATTTGTTTGTTACGCTTTCACGCTGCCATTGCCACTTCAGCCATCATGGCCAGGGAAGTTAAGGACCACTCGATACGAATACTCTCAGACAGTATGGCTGTTCTGCAAGCGCTTAACAGTCACACTGTTGACTCTGGGCTGATATACGAGTGCCACCAGCGCCTTAACCAGGTGAGTAGCCTCAATAATATAACCATTCAATGGATCAAGGGACACAGCGGTTCGCGGGGCAATGACGCAGCCGACGAACTTGCCAGAAGGGGGTCGAGCATGGCACCAGTGGGGCCTGAACCCATTGCGCCACTCCTTCCGGTAGGTACCCTACGCACTCTGGTAAGGAAAAGAACCAGGGATCAACATCACAAACTTTGGTTGGACCACGGTGAATGCAGGCAGGCCAAGGAGGCACTCCCTATAATTGATGGCTGCCTCACGAAACAGGTTCTCCGACTAACGAAACAGCAGCTGCGTACAGTTACAGCAGCTGTAACTGGCCATGGGTCACTTAATAAACACCTCTTTGTCAAAGGAGTCACAGACAGTCCGCTGTGCAGAGCTTGCATGGAGGACGACGAGACAGCAGCTCATGTGCTGTTAAACTGCCCGGTGGTCGCCACATACAGGGCCAAGTACTTCGGTAACCCAGGTACTCTACGTGAGATTGTCAGTGACACCAAGGCGTTGCTGGCCTTCTTTGAAGAGCTGGGGTGGATCGAATAATCGATTTTCCCACCCGTACGCAAAATACGCGCTTTGACGTGGAGTTGCGGATACCAGCCCGTATTACCTATTACGCTTTCACGCTATAACGGCTGAACAGATCTAGATGAAATTTGGCACATAGGTAGACTATGACTTGGGTTAGGACATAGAATACTATTTATCTCAATATTCTCACGGAATCGAGACTTATGCGGGTGAAACCGCGGGGCACAGCTAGTAAGGAATAATATTTCCAAGTACTTAAACATGATTAATTATTCGTAGTACCCACTTACCTTCCATCAAGTGGAAGTAATTGATGGCTGTGTAAACACTTTACCGTGATTAGGGTCTAACTTTGAGCCTAAAACATTTCAAACCTTTGAAATCTAATTCTGTACGACAGACTAATTATTCAAATTCGCCTTTTAAAACCATTAGTAATTACAAAGAGCGTATCCATTAACGACTGTCACATTAATTACCAAAAAGATAATTTATGAAGCCATTTTCTTTTTATCGCTTTAATTATAAGCTTTGGAAATGAGTGAAAAAGTTTGTTAATGAAGCTTTGAAGGCAGAACGCGGAGTTTTGCAAAGTCGACAACAAAAGCTCTTGAATATTGTTTGTTTAGAAATGTGGTTAACTAACGTAAATTGTTAACATAACAAAGAGCTTTATTTGAACATTAGTATAAAGATAATTAAACATTTTTAAATTAATAGCGTTGAAAACGTTTTATTCTATGTAAATAAAAATGAAATGCTGTTCGTTGGTAAGTTCATGACTTCAGACCGGCTGGACCGACATGGCTATTTTTTGTTTTAAAATGTTCATTATAGTCCGAACTTGGTTTTTATGAAAAAAAAAAAAAAACATTGGAAAGAGTGCCGGCAGAAGTGAAAACTTGAACAATTTTATTGTGCAGGAAATACTTTTAATGAAGTGTCGGTAACGGTAACAGTGTCGCGAGTTCAATTGTTTTTTCCCATCTCTAAAATGCCTAAAGAAGTTTTCACTTCAAAGACACAGTGGCACTCCGGGAGTGCCGACAGAAGTGAAAACTTGAACAATTTTGTTGTGCAGGAAATACTTTTATCTACTCTCATAGCGTAATATTCGAATTATGAACTTCAAAACGAGTTATATTGACATACTTTATAAACAGAATACCGAAATTTAAAAATAGAATCATATTATAACACTTTTTCTCTAACAAAATAATACTATAAAACAATTTTTTTTCTATTACGATACAGCGCTAATCCAAGAAGTTAATATCACCAAAGAGTTTCCATCAACTTTTGGCGGGGGACAGCAGCACCCGCTGTAGCGCATGTGCGGTGATGTGCTGGTGCAGGCGACATTCATTTGTTTTGTAGTAGGTACTTACTGAATTTCGTGGGATTTTTTAATATATTCTTGATCTTTAACTTTGATCTTTTATTTAGTATTTGTTTCAATCCCAATGTTTGTTTTGAGTAGATAAAGTAGTGTATGAAACTGCACATAACTAGGTAAAACATGAGTGTGTGTTTAAAAACCGAGCCGTAGGCGAGGTTTTTAATAGTATTACACGAATGTTTTAATACCTAGTTATGTACCTTATTATGCAACAGTTTCATAAACTACTATTAATGAGGTATCGGTAACGGTAACAGTGTCGCGAGTTCAATTGCTTTTTCCTATCTCAAAAATGCCCAACGCGCCTAAGAAGTTTTCAATTAAAAAAAATCATATTCGGGAAAGACTTGACGTTCTTTTTTCGGTGGGATTTTTGTGTGAATTGTTGAAAATTGGACAAGACGTTTGTCGGGTCAGCTAGATCTATACTAATATTATAAAGAGGAAAGACTTGTATTTTTGAATTTTTGTATGTAACGAATAAACTTAAAAACTACTGGACCGATTTGAAAAATTCTTTCAGCAATGGATAGCTACATTATCAGCGAGTAACATTAGCTATATTTTATCTCCGTACTCCCACGGGAACGAGAACTACGTGGGTGAAACCGCGTGACGTCCGCTAGTATTAAATAAAGTTCAATGGCTCAAGTTTCTATGTCAGAAAAAAACAGAAATATTGCGGTATTTTTTATAGATTTTATAATAATAATCAATGGCTAGTATTGAGTACGTTGCCTTGCAGTGTGACACAAAAATCTCAAAATAATAATAATTACAATATTTTACGATTTTTTACATGTTGTGTTCATGTGGCATTTGCTTGTTACTGAAAATTGAATTGGCAATAAGTTCGCCTCCTATTACATGGGACTTAAACATAACTAGCGAAATGTGGGTGTACCTGCTACAGGGACATCTCTGCTCAATCCTTCGGGGAAATAAGGCGTGATGTTATGTATTTTGTTTTGAAAATTGAAATCGATAACGGATGAGCCATTGCAGAGCATTTTACACATTGAATCTTTTATGTTTTTAACATAAAGATCCAAATAGCCAATCGCCAAAGCGAAACAGTCGACAATTCCAAGAAAACGACAAGGCTATTTTATACACACATATGTATACTTACTACAAACAAATATGCAAAATGCATGACAAGCGATCAAAAGATTACAAATCAAACAACATAAAAATCGAATGGCCATTCCTATTTACAATGACATTTATTGTGTCAACTACGAAGGACCTTCGACCTCGTCCTTGGACTTGACCTTGCAAGCTACTTGACCTCGACACTAAGCCACGACCTTCGGTCCCATTCGGCATCGAGCGATACGACTTGGCTCGACGTCACCTGACGGGCAATTCCCGTATTTAAAAGAACGTTCACATTTTAATCTTGGTTTGAAACTGTCAAAAAAAATTATTTCCTAAGATTTTTGACAAGTTTTTGACATTTGTTGTAGCCGAGATTAGATGGCGACTAGATTTTTGATGTTTTAAAATTTAAACACGGGAATTGGTCCTTTGTTTGCCCATCGCTCCACAAGTCGCGTTACGGTGACTCGTGACATGCTCTAAACAACTTCTTACATTTTTTTCTCCGCAGTCGCAAGACCCGTGTCGCTTAAGCGTGGAGCTCGAAGCCACGGCATTAGAGCGTCAGTAATGGCGGCAAAACGGTATGTATAATCGACGCCAGTGGGTCTGCCGATCGATAGTGAATGGTAATGGACTGATTAGCTGGGAACGTGAATCACACACGCCGAAGGGCTATTTAGCCGCTACAGAGAATTTCGTGATGGAAAACCTTACAACCGTTAGCCCGACCTGAGAATCAAAATCAAGACCTGACACTCTGCAGTCGTGGTCACTCTTTTGAACTGATAGTTCAGCTAATCCATATATTAATACGTGAAGCAAAAACTTTGTACCCAATTTTTTAGAAAATTACGCGGACGGAGGAGTATCAAATTTGGCACTGTTAAAGTTTAATGGAGAAAGAGTGCAGAAAGCTAATATTTTTATATAATATGCATTAGAAATAAATTAAATTATACACCACCATGCGTTTGACACACACACACACACACACACTCACACTCTTGTTTATGGTCAAAGATGGCTTAGAATAATGACATGGCAGCCTGGAATTAGTATGTCCTATACATGGAAATAATATTTAAACTGTTCTAAACTATCCTATCAAACTGAAATTTAAATGAATTATGGTCAAATATCGACCATTGGGCAACCAATAGTTTAATTAAATTATGGGGACACGCAATCTTGCTCCAAGAGACACACACACACTAAAACTTGAATGAAAACTATTTTGCATTTTTTGAGATTAGCGCTTTCATAGAAAAAGACGCGGCGCGGGGCCGTCTGACTTTATATAATCTGAAAACTTTCACCTTCATCAAGAATTCCTTCTTCTCTCCTTCTCTACAGACCCAAGTCTTGCATGAACAAATACCCAGACCTAAATAACTGTTCCTGGCTGTTTGAAGGAGTTTCAATTGGAACTTATCTATGCAAAGTTGCGATGCTGACTCTCGGTGATTGATTGCACTAGTTGTGTAGATAAGGCGTAATCTGTGTGCTTAGTTGTGGAGGACCCGAGGGCCCTGGGGGGGTTTGGCCTTGTAGTTCATAGTAGTTGAGTTTTTTTTTTATATAGCTCTACGAACGTCGCTAATAGCAGGCCGTAGATATTCTCAGATAAATCAAATGTACTTATCAGAATTTAGTGGTTGAAAAACAATATTCCAACTTCTGCGTGAATTATTTGCCAGAAGTTGTAAATAACTATGCCGAATATAAGTGGTATTTTGAGGGCTTATATCTAAAGTGCTTTAAGATTTCTCTAGTGAGCAAGTCTCAATTCGTAGAGTGTTTCAGAACAAAGATATTCCAAAAATTTCGTGACGTTATTCCCACTTAGCCTTGATCGCCAAGGCCACTCCATTGCTGCATTGACCTCAAATGCCAAGTATTAGTAATTCCACGCAATATATTGGGGCGGGCGTACAGGGATCAATGCTAATGTGATTCTAAATGCTTTGGCTTTGGAGAGCTAATGAGCTGGAAGGGGTTCCCATATCCTGCAGAGGTAGGATTGTGATATACTGTTATTTAAAGAAGGAAAATCGAAACCACAAGAATCTAAAGAAAAGACAAGTTCGCAGAGAAAAACAATCAATCACAGTAAAACAAGAATAAAAGAACATCCATAGTATAGAGTTATAGAAACTTTTGTTGCCAACGATCCAACAAAGGCTAAAAGAGAATAACATGTCAATATGTATCTATGCCTCGAGGTTGTACATGACATGTCCTATACAAGTAAAAAAACCCGAACAAGTCCAAATTAGACTTTTGTATTTGGGGACTACATGACCACCAATAAAGAGAACAAAAGGTAATTCCAATTTTTCCTCTCAATCGTAATATTCTTTAACATCCCACCCACGTATCGACGATGAACGTCGAAGCATGATTGTAGGGGTAAATTGATATTGACATACCCCTTTTAATTATGACCTGCACCCTAATTTCGTAACTTATTTTCGTAAACAATTATGCCTAATTTGTTTCATTTTGATAGTTCAACAACATTCATTGCGTTATTTACGTTGCTGAGCAGATTTTTTTTCCAACTTATGAAGCAATGGATTGGCAATCTGTGTCAAATCGAAACAGATTGTGATTGTGTTGTATTACGCAATTAGGGTACTGGTTCACACCGCACGGGAGTTTGACAGCTGCACCGCCAGGGTCATTGTCAACTTACATCCTATACTATTAAACGAGCAATATTTGTAGATAAGTGTCGTTAGAGCCGATTTCGATGAAAGTTGCAATATAGGGGTTTACGGGGGCGAAAAATCGATCTAGCTAGGTCTCATATCTGAGAAAATTCGTTTTCTCCGTATTTTGTTCACCCGAGCTGAGCTCGGTCGACCAAAGTTTAGAACAAGACATTGAATAATGACCTGGCAGCATGGAATTAGTAAGTACTATACATGGATTAGTATGAATTTTCCTATATACTATTAAATGAGCATTTTCTATTTTCACCAGAGCAGAGCTCGGTCGCCCAGGTACTATTATTTATGCGTGTATTTTATTTTTTATTTTTATTAAAAAGGAACAACAAACAGCTACAATATACAGTATAGAAAAAGAAGTATTGATTGTACTCTTGCATTTTATAGCAGCTTTGGTTGGTGGTTAGGCTTGTTCTGAGTCTTCCTGGCTACCACCATCTTATGTAAGTCTGTCGCCATAACAACTATGTTAACAGCATTGTTGTGTTTCGGCAGTTTTAGAGGTAAGGTAGCCAGTTCCTCTGGTTAGTGAAGCTCACTTCCGGCCTGATCATTACTTATCAAGTGAGATGCAGGCCAAGAGCTTCCTGTACCCTAATTGCGTAACTTATTTTCGAAAACAAATTTTACCTAATTTGTTTCATTTTGACAGTTCAACAACATTCATTGCGTTATTTACGTTGTTGAGCAGATTTTTTTTTCCAACTTATGAAGCAATGGATTAGCAATCTGTTTCAGATCGAAACAAATTGTGATTGTGTTGTATTACGCAATTAGGGTACTGGTTGTGAATAAAAATAAAAAGCAGTTTGACCATGACCTGGATTAGGACATAGGATACTTTTAGGATCGAGACTTATGCGGGTGAAACCGCGGGGCGTAGCTTGTTAATAAATTTGAGAATGATCTGTGCAAAACAAAGGGGAATCAGTACCCTAATTGCGTAATACACGATCAATCACAATTTGTTTCGATTTGAAACAGATTGCTAATCCATTGCTTCATAAGTTGGAAAAATTTATCTGCTCAAAAACGTAAATAATGCAATGAACGTTGTTGAACTGTCAAAATGAAACAAATTAGTCATGATTGTTTACGAAAAAGTTACGCAATTAGGGTACAGGTCACCTTTCATCAAACAGGTTTTAAATTACAATTTTTTTGCCGTTACTCGTGATTTCATCACCCTACCAATGTTAAATTCAACCAAACACCCTTTTTTCTGCGACACGGTTTAAACAGTTATACCTAATAGCATTAATGTAACAGACATTTATAGCTTTAATTTTGATTGACCTTGACCTTGACATGTAATTATAATTACTTGTTTGTATTGTATTTTTACATGATTTTTTTATTTTAATTTAATTTTGAATTCTGTGACCTAAACAATTTGTATCTTTAATAATTCTGTGACCTTTTTAATTTGTCTACATATTAATTTATTTTAATTGTATTGACATTTTATTCTGATGTAATCTGTGGCAGTACCTATTGTAAATTTTTTTTTTTTTTTTGGTCTTGCCTGAATTAAATGAATAATAAATAAATTAGGGAAAAACATCACTTGTGCTTTTCATACCAGTGAAAACTATTATGTAAACTGATGGCAGTTTCCCACGGTCGACACTTTGTATCAATTTTATTGCTAAATAACAGTAATAGTAGAGCAACGTGGGAGATTTGACAGTTGTCTGACAGGGTCATTGTCAACTTGCATTATAGATGAATATCGATTAAACTTGACTCGCCCTCATTCGTTCACGTTCAGTGTTGCCACCTTGTCACTGATGAATCGTCGAGTCATGTTGGATTCAAGGTTTATTTATTTTAAAACTACTTTTCTAGCTGTTGTTCAGTTAGTTTTCAATAACGTTTCAAGGCTTTTATTCGGCCTAGTGAACATGGCTACGCTAAGTTTTGGTTTCAAAGAAAAGTTCCTTAAAATTCAAAAGTCATTCATTCAAACTAGGCTGAGAATCAGCACTTTTCGAACGTCAAAATTAAATAAGACAGTCCCCCAAAAACGCCCACCCTTCACCACTTCCTAGTGCCTTTAGCTGGGAAGAAGAAGTGGCGCAACAAACTCCCCAGCAGCACAGCTGTCTGTTCAAGTTAGAAAAAAAATAAATGATTGCGTACTATTGTATACAATAGTATGCAAAATAACTTACATTATGCAACACAAAACATAATTCAAATGATCAGTTATTGGCCATATGTCAGCTAGCACACGCCAATATACCAACCAAAAACATCGAGAACTATACTCAAGCAGAATTAAGAAAAATAAAAACCAATAAAATAAAAATAAAAGCCTCCAGGCATAAAGGCCGTGCCCGCTTACATAAAGCTGTAATTGGAAGTTATAAATGATAAACTAGGACCATCGAGGTAAAATAAATGAACAATTAATTACTAGTAACAATAACAAAACCATGATTTTCGACTATCAAAATATTTTTCAACCTCTTTAAGAATCTAAGCATGGATTTTCTAATCATAGTAATGTCTTCAAATAAAATCTTGCCAAGGGAATATATGTATAGGTGCATTACAAATAGGATAAAACCAAATCGAAAAACAATGTCATGCGCAATACAGTTGAATTGATCCGAAGGAGAAATGTGATAGCGGATTCCATATTACATAAGGAGATCATAACATAGTTACTCTAACCACATACACATTCGAGATGAAGATATTTATTATTTACAACGTACGCATTCTCCTAGATCTACATATTTTATGCTTGTGTAGTTTGTGTGATAGTTATATAGTTTGAAGCTAATGATTTAGGCAAGCAGGTATACAGGGTGACTGGATCTGGACCCGCCATAGCAAATTCGCATATAGAGGAGGTCATTTACTAATCATTGAAATATACTTTCCCTAACTAAAGTTTTATAGTTTGGGAGATATGTAAATTTTTATACTTTATTTAAATTTTTCCAAATTTTTTTAGTCGTTTTTTTTATTATTTGTTGGTAGTCATAAACATTGGTGATTAAAATACCTCGGAACTTCCCTCAAACTAGGGTTAAAAAATAAGATAGAGAGGTACGCGTTTTTTTTTAAATACTATAAAAAATCTTACGATCAAAGAAAAGTAAGTTCTAATAATTAGCAAATGACCTCCTTTATATGCGAATTTGCTATGGCGGGTCCAGATCCAGTCATCCTGTATAAGCACCACAAGAATAGGAAAGTATACTTCTTCTCCTAAGTGTCGCTGACACGACAGTATTTCAGATCTTGTTGGTCTAAAAATTCGCTACTTACACGGCGTCGAGAGGTCTACTGTCTCTCAGACCATTTATTTGAAATAAACAGGCACTTTTGAATTGTCAAGGGGTCGCTCAGTCAGAAAGATGAAGCTTGTTGTCCATTCTAAAGCCTAGTAGGTTCCTATGGAGAAGAACGGGCAAGAAACTCCACGGACACTCTTTTAAATCAAAATATTGGTTACATAATTTATGTTGAAATTATACAATGTCGCCCATCGGCATGTGACCGCCTGCATTTTTCTGAATGTTCATGAAAGATTATTGAAAAATAACTTTAAAAGGGGGGTCTATCTTATTTTATTTTTTTAATATTTTAAATTTTCTTTTTTTCAAAATCCCTCCCTATTATTTTATGAACTTACACATGTGTTATTTTTTTTAAATACGATTTTTTTTAGAAAAAAAAATGTTATCACCTCCGTTTTTTTTTTGCATGGTTGGCAAATTTTAATAAAAATGTTCGTTAATCCGATAAGATAACTCATAAGCTTTTAGAAATAAAAAAACAGAATCCAAATCGAGCCAATAACATCGGAGATATGGCAAACGCTAATCAAAACATAAAAAATTGTATAACATGAAAAATATTAAAGATAGACCCCCCCTTTGAAAGTTATTTTTCGATCATTTTTCATGAATATTCAGAAAAATTCGGGCGGTCACATACCGATGGGCGACATTGTATATGCAGCATTAGACGGCTAACGGGGTGATGATAATGTAGCAATAAAAAAAAGTCGACTCTCTGCAGGTGAGATGAGTGAACAGGACCAAATGAAGGGAGAAAATGAGAACATCTGAGTCCACCACAATAATGGTAGTACCATGCATGAAGAGAGGGAGATATTCTTTGGGAATGCCTAGTCCTCATGAGTAACTACGGATCAAAGACTTGACGTCACACAAATCCTACATCGCGCAAGCGAAGTTTATCGCGCATTTAGTTCATACACCATCCCGACATCAACCGTCGGGTAATAGCCCACCAGACACAACACCCGTCCGGTCGGAAGATACTCCCTTTTCTATGGAGGATGAGTGAACTTTACACCCTGTTCCTTTTGCTTCTGTAATAGTTAAAGCAATGGCACGTCAAATTTATTTGGAGAGGCAACCGGATGGCGAGTGGTAATCTGGGTTTTGAAGTGATACCGAACGTTCCCGTACCGTCCGAATGGACCCAAATGGACAGGGGCGTAGATATGGGGAATGGGGTCCTAACATTTTTTTTTTGATATGGCATTCAAAGTTTAAGCTCTATTATGTGCAAGGAATTTGTGTGTATCAATGCCATCCGGTTTCCACTCTCCAACATCGTTATAATTGAAATAATGTGTATAATTCTTGAAACTCCTTACCGATGATTTATCACCGAAAATGAGGGTTATCCAAACCAGAAGGCATTGATACACACAAATTCCTTGCACATAATAGAGCTCAAATTTTGAATGCAATGTCAAAAAAAAAATTGTAGGCCCCCATCCCCCATATCTCCGCCCCCGTCCATTTGGGGTCCATTCGGACGGTACGGGGGGGTTCGGTATCACTTCAATACCCAGATTACCACTTGCCAACCGGTTGCCTCTCCGATTAAATTTTACGTGCCATTGCCTTGAATAAAAGGCTAATAGGCACGGTTTCCCTCAATCTGTCTACTGCAAAACTACAAAACACATATCCAACTGATCTACTACAAACGTCAGGTACTTTCCAATGCCCGAATAAATAAATAACAAAATAAACAAGTCAAACGCAATAGCAGCACACCTACTGTTTATTTACTTGCTCATGCCAAGAGCATACGCACTCAGCTAGACAATAACGTCTGCCGTGCCAAATGTAATGTCATAAATTTTGTAAGAATCGTCTGTGCAGAAGACGTCATCAAATACAAATTATTATACGCTTATTTTTTTGGAAACAATATGCTGGTCTTTTACATAAGATTCTTTAAAAAAAAAGGTGTTTTTTCAATAGGTTCTGAAGCAGCATCCTCATCTGCAATTATAATAACAATAGCTCTTGACCGCGACTTCACCCGCGTGGATGTCGGAAAATATATCACGGGAATGTACTACCGGGATTTAGAGATGTGTTGGTCCAAGTTTTAACTATCTGTAATATTTATGCGGTATGATTTTTTCCAACATCTTCAACAAACATCGTCATTCTTCATGAATTACTCCGTCTATTGGTGAAAACCATGTGAAAATACTTTCGGTCGTTTTTGAGTTTATCGTGGTATATGTAGTGATAGTGATGAATAATAATAATAATAGTTTTTATTTCTCTCTTCACAAAGGTTCACATAGTAATAAACATAGCGACAATAATAATAGAGTTTTGACAAAAATGCATAAAATATGATCCTTTGCGAGAGACTGGCGTCCATACTAGGATACCCTGTGTGACGGATCACGATCACCAAAGCAACTATTTTGCATAGAGAATATTGTTTTCTAAATTGTTTAATTACTTCCTTTACTTTGTATTTTGATAAACTGGCCGTACGTAGGCCAAGGAGATTGCCGATCAATGAGACAAAGTGAAAACTCTGAGGTGTAATTTCACCAACATTTTATTTCTTAAAGATGAAGCAAAGGAGTCCTGCTTGAAAACAGGAATGAATTAGGACACTAAATAATTTCCTAGGTGAAAGTACAAAAGACTACTAGGCCAGTATTTACAGTGAACGTTTGCTAGCTGGTAACATTCTCAATGTTTGAAAACCATTGTTGGAGGTTCTAAATAGATGTGACTTAGTACCCTAGTCCGTTTCTTGTACGTGGGCACGTAGCACGGTAATCAGTATCTAACAAAGTAATAGGAGCACAGCTACCAGTGGAGGTCGTTTCGTTTCAGTGACTGCAAGCTAGAGCTACTTAGGTTATTAGTTCAGTGCTCCTAGATACACTTCAACTTACATGATATATAGTACTCCCTCAGAAAAACTTTTGGATTTGGCACAGTCGGAGGAAAACTTGCGAGACCATTTCGTTGATCGTTTTTATCTCTGCTAGTCTTCGATCGAATTCTTAAACGTAACTCAGTTTCAAGTCATTGCTAAGTTTTATGCTGTCTTTGTCACTAGGTATATTATAGCGAAGAAAGACTTTCAAGATCGTCTTAAAGTTAAGTATCCTTTGTGATTTCATTTGTTAGTTTTGAAAAGTCATACGGAACGTTACAAATTTAAGTTTCCATCTTTGACCACACTATCAGTAATTATGACATTAAAGGAGACGAAAACGATTACATACACTCTTGGGCCTGAATAGTAACGAGATCAAAATGGTGTGAATTTATAGATTCATACATACATTAGTGTATTGCAATGACTCGTTGCTATCCCACAATTCACAGAGCGACCCATAGTTTCAACAATATCCAATCCACAAAGCGGCGGTAAAATCCAAAATAAAAATTCCAAGTCAATCGTGTGAGCGATTTTCGGTGTCCAGTGTGAAAGCAAGGGTCGAACAAGGTAGGCAGAGTCAGAATCCGTAAAAATCAAAGCGGTGGTCGTTGAAAATGAAAAATAATTGGGAAAGCACTCAAAACACATCGGAAAACACGAAATAAGTGACAGCTGTCTAGTAGGGGTGGGCGTTGGACAACGAACCGTTTACAAAGACCGTTTTGTGATGATGAAACCGTTTTACGTCCTGGGTTCAACTTCAAAGTCTTCATTGCACAAACCAGTCTTCGAATTACTTGGTGCGATTTTTATTTTACATCTAAGAATTTACAGTCGGGTACAATGATTCAACTATCTATCACACTCGTAAAACAGTCCTTCCAATAAAAAGTGAACTCTTTGAAATGAAATACAGTCGGTAATGTATTACCAGTTGTCAATGCTGTCGTTCGTGATGCGAAAAAACCATTTCATACATTTCAAATCGTTGATAGTTTTAAGAATCTGTGCCCGACGTAAACGCAATTCTATTCCATGTTGGATAAGTTTCGGCCGTCAAAAATTCGAGAACGACCCACCACTAATGTCTACTGTCAAATTGTCAATGTCAGTCAGCTCATGTCAGTGCAGAATATGCACTGCCAGTGACATAGACAAAAAATATAAAACTGATTTTAATCGATGTGAAATTGGTAATCATTATTTTGGATTTTCAGTAATTAATAGAGATGGGCCGAATGTGGTTTGAACCGAATCCGAACTTCGGCCGAACATTCAGTTAAAATGAAAAGTTCGGCCGAATTTCGGTTCAATTTCGCGCGCTTTTTCGAGAGCGACACGTCGTGACTTGTTTATGCATTTACTTCAATTATTGCTAGATGTACCCCGCCTGCACACCGCGCTTCTACCGCGTGGCCTAATAAGAAGAACAGATTTTCAAGACTAATAAAAAGAACTGATTTAATTTAAGGTTTACATTTACAATGTTCCCAACTAAAATAAATGACCATGAGTGAAAAAGACATAATTTTATTTTACAGTAATGCTATTCTATACTGTTAAATCTCAGTCAAAATAGTGCAAGTACGTATTATTTTTCTTGTGACGAATGTTCGGCATCTGAACCGAATTTCGGCCGAAGTTCGGTTCAAGCTGCCGAAATTCGGTTGAACCGAATGTGAACCGAATTTCGGCCCATCCCTGGTAATTAATTATGTTTTATTTAAATTAAATGCACTATATTGTGTAAAAGTATATATATATAGAGCATTTAATTACTTTGAGTTAATTATATTACCTACCTAGTGCTACCCAGTGGGTAGGTTTTCTTTTTGTAGTTGTGTAATCGATAATCTCACAAAAACTATCTTTATCATATTTCTCCGCTTCCAGACTGAGAATTAAGATGATTTTTGATATTCAAAAATAAAAAAGTATGACTAATTTTTAGATCATATATCAACTTATTACATTGGGCCCAACATTTTCCATCTCCTTTAAGTAATGTCATTACTACTGACAGTGTGGTGGTTGGAATGATGACGTGATCTAAATCCATAGCCCATTGTATATTTTGTAGTGTTTGATTTATTTTTTGTTATGTATTTTTGTGGTGTACAATAAAGTATATATATATAAATATTTTAATAGTTTTACGTCAATGACAGTAATATTGATGTCATTATTACTAATAGTGTCTGGTCCGCATAAGAGTATAAATAACTTAAGCCACGAATTTATTATTAAACCATAGAGCGTTATTTATAGACCTTTATAAATAGCTCGCTTTTAGGGCGCCCGCTGTGATATTTCATATAAAGTAGCCAATAATGTCTGCTTGAAAACATTGTTATAAAGTGTTCGGAAAATTGTGGTTTCATAAATAACATAAAAGTTCATTATGATCATCGTTTGTTTCCTTGTGGGAAGTGCACTGAAAGGCTAATAGCAATAGGGACTTTTATGGAAGAAGAAGACGACACGATATGCTGTAACGGCCTCAAAATAAATTGGGCTAAGAGAATGAGGATAATGGAGAAAAAGCAATGCAGAAAAAGAATACAGAGAAAGAATTTCAATTGCAGTATTCAACCATAAAATAAACGGAAATAATCATTTGTTTAAAGATACAGAAAAACAATACAAATGTAAACACATGTGGTGCACAACGGCGCCATTTAGAAATAATGCGGAAAATTCTATTGCTTAGAAACAAGGCTAAGCTAGGAACAAAATATTCATACAACACGACACAAATCCAAATAATGGACCAAACCAACTGTCTATTAGAACTAATGAATCTCACTAATGGGTGAGCACATACCTACTTACCCTATCATAAAGTGTATAAGCCCCTGCTAATGATCCTAATATTTTGTCGAGGCACAAGAGGTAAAACGAAGAAATAGGAGGACAAAGACGCGATAAAGGAGATTAGCTTAATTAAGAGTCAAGATTGCTGTTGTGAATAAATCTATTAGATATGACGTGCACGTTTCGTGCGTTAGTATAGGGCATGTGATGCGGAGGACTGAGGATGTCGTGAGGAAAGTTTGTGGATGGCTATAAGAGTAGAGGAAGACCTAAGAAACGATGGATGGACTGTGTGAAAGATGATATGACTAGAAAGGAGGGGACTTCCGAGATGACAAATAATAGAGAAGTATTGAAGAAAGAGATTATGTTGAGCTGACCACAAATAAATTGGGATAAGGGCGAGAGAATGATGATTATGTGGACAACAATTAAAATAATGGTATTGCTACAACGTTAAGGGACGATATCCCGACCTTCATTTGCGTACTCGCTACAGGTCCAATGACTTTATAGGCCAGTTTATAAATATTCATGCCATGTCAACTCATGACGGGGTATCCAAGGGCAGATCTAGTCAACTAGTGTGAAACGATTATCCAGTTGAATTTCCTACTTGCCGACAATTGGCTATAGACGTCAACATACGTTTAAGAAGAGCATGATCTAATGCACTGGGAGCCTTTTTAGACTCAGACATGTCTTTTTTTGTTGGTTTTAAATGTTCCTTTTTTATTGTTTGTATTTCTTGTGCGTATCCCAAATATTTTCTTTCTTTCACTACACATGTATTGCAGTTTTTCCGGAGGCGTTTCATTCTTTTGATTGCCTTCTAAATAAATAATAGGCAAAGGAACTTTTGGTATAGATGGAATAGACTTGCTACTGTCAAGGGATTCTTACAAGTAGTTAGCTACATCTATGAGTTTACATACATAGACGATGTGTCATTTTACAATAACATCTTGCTATGTGGGATTTGGGTTCTCTAGAAGCCATTTTCTACTACTAGTTGTATATCCACTTTGACGATCATCAAGGTATCCACTTCAATAAGATCTCCCTATAGCCGAGGTAAAACATGGGGTAGATTTGCAAGCCATTGATCAATATCCCTATTACGTGGAACTTCTTTGTATATGTAATTCTTCTGTACGTGTGTTTGTTACCTAACTTCTCCTAGACGGCCAGACTGATTTGGATGAAATTGAATTTGAGTAGGTGCGCCACCCGGTAGGTGTCGCTGTTCGGACAGGACAACGTCTGTCAGGTCCGCTAGTACATATATTTTGGCCGTTTTGCGTGGATGTGAGTCATATTTCCCCCCAATTTGTTATTTACGTGTTTTTTTAAATCTTTCTTTGCGTCATGTTTACCGCAAATAAACGAATTTTCTTTCTTTTCTTTCTTCTATACATAGTTTTTGAATTTGTTCAGCCCAAAATTCAGCAACGCGAATACACACGCGAGGACACGTGCGCAGGTAACAGGGCATGGGGTGCAAGACAGGAGGTGAGCCATTGTCTGTGGAGACACGCTGCATACACACTGGAGATCTAAGTCGTCCATGAACCCCCACTTGTGGAGGTTGTCCTTAATGTCCTTGCTGCGGCCTACTTGGATACTAAGTCTATTTAAGGTTTCCCAAGCTGGCCACGGTAACTTATGCCCAGTTGGAAGAAGAAAACATGGGACTCATAACGTACAATGTAGCTATCTAGCATTTGATGCACTATTAAGTAGATCAAAGATGACGTCAACAACTTCAATGACAATAAACTTCATTGCCAGCTTCCGTACCTTATCACAATAATCCGCTTTTTCTTCCACTTTCTTTCAGCTCCATCGTCAATCAAGCGTGTCGTATCCGAGTCGTATTAGTGTCGCGTCCGTGACGAGCGCGTGCCTCGAACGGTTGGACGCACTGTTCAAGATCAGCGGGCGTGAAGCGAGTCCGTTATGTTGACCGATCAGAGTGCTGCACTGATAAATTGTAGCAATTGTGAAGAGTGTGTTGAGGAAATGTCAGCTGATTGTGAACGGAGGAAGTTTTACAGGCTGCTGAGGGTGGTGAAGTATATGTGAGCTAGGTAAATAGTGGCGAAACATGTGGAAACTCACTTAGATAGTCACTTTAAAAACCTGACGTGGTCACCACATCAGAGGCATTACCATATTCTTTTATCAGGTCAGGCAGAAGAAAAGTTAAGTGTCATGCGAAGTGAATTGCGATTTTGTATGAACTGTAAACTGTTAATCACCTCTACAGTGCAAATAATAATGGTATATTGCCCAGCTTATTGACAGGAACCTAAGTGCCGCGGTATTTTAAAATTATCGCCGACCGCGCCAAATGGCTCTTAAATGAGAGTGCCAGCTTTGTTTACCATGCCAAACAAAACCATATTGATGTGTATACGTAAAAAGTTAATTTAAGGTAAAGAGGTGTACTATAAAAGCCACAATGGTTACGCAAAATTGACCCTGAACTTGGATAAGGGTTGAGAAAAAGTGCGTCAAAACAAAAACAGTCTTACGTAAGTTTTTATATGGGTTGAAAGATTAAGGAAGATCCCAAGGGAGGTTTATGACGTAAGCGACCACTTGGAAACATTATCCTTTTGGCGCGAACCTTTTACAGGCTTCTCGCATTTACGTGCCTTTACAATGAAATTTAAAATTGAATAGAATTCATGAAAAACATTCTACGTATGTAGAGGTGTCGAATTAACTTTTGGTTCAACCATTGTAAATTATTGTGTTAGTTTAGGATTAGATAAATGTTGTTTTAAGAAGGGTTCCAGTTTAGATTCTGTAATGAATTGAAAGGTTTAGGCGTGAATAAATAAGGTTTCTGCTCAGGCAGAATAAACACTCAACCAAAAATAGAGTAGCTACAAACTTTACGTTAGGAGTTTAATTAGGTAGGTATAGTCAACCGAATCAGTGGTTACAATTTGACATTGATAGCTTGATTACAAGTGTTACTACTTATGTGCGGTTGACTGTACTACGACGAACACAATTATAAATTAACCAAAAAACTTACGAAAATGGTCATATCCGTGTCACTTCAAACAGTTCAAGCGGAAACTTCAAAGAAAAACTTACTTCTAACATTTATAAACGTTCTCTGCTCATCGTATCTACAAACAACTTCATAAAGGAACATGACAAGTCGACACCATGAAACAAAAGACAGCTTCTGAAACCGAGTATGATCCAGCGATTGTCAAGGCGAAAGGTCTTTTGACAAAGGGAAACAGGCAGAACAGTAAAACCCTTCAGACTCACCTTTGGCATTTAAACTTGAAAAATATAATGAGGCTTTACAATACAGAAGATACGAGGCGAAGGAGGATACTCTTAAGAGATAGAACGTTGAGTTTATGCACGAATATTTCCAGACGGATTTTGCGAAACACACTTGTATTTTCAAGACTCTGTAATTATAAAGTTAGTTTGCGTCTCGCGAGCCTTGAGGACTTGAATTTAATTCTCTTGGAAAGGCACGGTAATTTTGCGAAGAGATTCATGAACTATTGAATTTTATAGTCCCTTTATAGCTAAAGGAGAATGTAGACAGCTTGTCTACTAATTCAAGTCTCAAAGAACAGTGGGCGGTTTTGGCCCTGCATTAAAAATCACTGCGGACTGCTTTTGAGATGAAATTTTAATAATAAATAACTAGGTATAGAAACCCAGCTCTGAAATTAAAGCCGTCGCGAGATTGAGCTGAAGGCAATGTTGCAATAATTACGTATTGTAATTACTGTTTGTTTTTCCTCTTTTTGACTCGATCTCATTACTGCGCAGAGAATATTGACAAAACCTCACCCTCCACAGTATTTCTTCCTCTGCCCTTTGATTTCAGAATCATGGCTGTTTGCTTATTTATTCTGCTAACATAACATCACAGTATGTACGTATATGTGGGATTGGCTTATGTGTTCTGTCCGCTTAATGAATTATTTAACTAAGCCGGCCGCTACATGTTTACAGATATTGAAGCGCACGAGTGGTACATTATTAACAAAGGTTTATGTAATTAAAACAATAAGCACCGATAGTGAGAGGTTATTCTGTATAAGCTGTAAAATTCCCTAAAGAAATATTTATATTTAGATTAAAATATATTTTGCAGGTAAAATGAGATAGTTAATATTCATTGTTTTTGTTTCTCCTACCAAAAACCTCTGCGGCGTTATGAAAAACTTTGAAAAAATACAGGTTAATGGCAAAAGTTTGTTGAAATTAAAAATAACGTGGCATTCCTGCTGGATATCAGAACAGTTCATGAAATTTTTGCAAAAAACAAAGGAATCCTCGGAGGTAAAATTAGTTTTGTAGAGCGGCAAACGAGATGAATACTAATTAGATAAAGGTACTGTTCATTTTCTTTTAGGTTCTAGGCAGATTGAAAATTGGAATCAACCCAGAGGTAATCACGTACATACAAAATCTAAACATTATGCAAATAGACTCTTGAGAACACCAAAACGAGTAAAAAGAAGCAGGCACGTATAGGATACGCACTAAAATATAGCAAGTTTATTAGAGCTTACCCGACTATTAAAAGTGAATGAAGACGTCACAGAGAATGAAGAAATTATAGGATCTTTAGAGGTATGAGGGACAGGGTGTAAAGTTCACTCATCCTCTATAGACAAGGGAGTAACTTTCGACCAGACGGGTGTCGTGTCTGGCGGGAACTGCCCAACGATAGATGTTGGGGAAGTTATATACAGGATGAAATTGAAAACATGCGACAAATTGATGGGAGATTCAGTAACTGTTACCTAATCATTATAAATTGTTATTTCCGAAATATAAATTGTGAAAAAAAATCGTGTAATTATCGTCTTAGATAGTGCAAACTAAATTATTATCATCACGTAGACACGATTTTATGGCGTTCCAGTAAAATAAAATAAATTTAAAACAAACAAAAAAAATTTAAGGCTCGTTCAGACCAGCGCGACACGCGACGCGACACAAAGGCACCGCTAGTCGCGCGCGATTTTTTTTCACAATTTATATTTCGGAAATAACAATTTATAATGATTAGGTAACAGTTACTGAATCTCCCATTTCAATTTGTCGCTGTCGCATGTTTTCAATTTTATCATGTATATGCTGTTCGTGCGGTGAACTCTAATTGCGCGATGCAGAATTTGTGTGACGTCAGGTTTTGATGCGTAGTACGCATGCAGCGATATATATGCCGCCATAAATCTATTTCAATATTTGCACATTTTTCACCGAACCATCAAGCGGTTTTCCCTAAAACAATAATTCCATTAACAGAATAAAGCCACCACAACTTTAATAATGTTATATACATTTTGGCAAAGCTTATTTAATCCGATGGATTTTGGGCGGAACGGGATTATGCGAATAGGAACGACTTCGACTTTATATATCGAAAGAACTATAAATGGAATTGTTTTTTTCTTATTTATTGAATCAGATAAGCGTACCTATAGTAAATTGAGTTTATGTCAGTATGTTAGTAAGTAGGAAGCATGTTCTGATCTTGCAAAAATATGCCGCTATCTAGCCGTGGATACTGTGAATGTAGAATTGGATAATTTTGCAAGAGTGTAACCAGAAGCGTGGGAAATAAGGACAATCCTAATGTTTCGTTGAACTTTAACAATTAGAGCCAGCTACCATAGCTGTCTCAGGATCAGTTTAGACCATTCCAAAGGATGCAGTACAAAAAAAAACATACAAGTGTAAAGTACGATGTAAGAACTTAGAAGGAAAGTGTGCCTCACGGCTGCGCCAAAAACGCGTTGTTCAGCAAAAATATCAGACAACTTAAGTGCCTGACGCTGGTTTGACCAACTGTGTAAAGCAGATAAGTAGCCATAAAGCCGCGTAGCTATTTGGAACATCGCGTGTGGCCATTAGTAACAACAAGCCATCAAACCTTCTCCTGTGGGTGTCGTAAAATGCGGCCAGACAAAAATTGGCACTTACAACATCATAATTTTACAGCGTCAAACTGTCTGCCAAACGCAATTGTTACACCAGAATCATTTATTTTACCCATCCTTGGGAAAGTTGAAAACAGAGAGGAATTTACGGCACTGGAACTAAACTAAGTTAAAGATGAAATAGACAAGCACTGCATGAAGTAGAATGACATACTGGCTACTGACGAAGATGATGTGGGAATCCCATGAATGGCTGAAACGATTGGTGGACTAGAAATACTAAATACTTATGATAAAATTCTTCTTGCAATTGATGCATTAACTGCGATATCTCCTAACACACTTCAAATCTAAATAATAAATTAGCAAGATGACAAGTAAAAGTTGCCAAATTGACTATTCTAACTGGGTTATTTATGCGTATATTGGATTATCTACGTTAACTGTTATAAATCTTAGTTGGAAAATAAACAATTCATTACTGTAAATTCAAAACAGACTAACTCGATCCTGTGGGCGTCGTAAAAGGGGACTAAGAGGGTGTTGAATAAGACCAGAATCCTAGATACCTACTGCGAGAGTAGTGATTATGGCATTCTGCCAGGTTTTTTAGGTACAGGCTATAGAGCCGGCTTATGTTCGGCACTTAAGTTCAAGGCTGATAAGTAAATGGTTTTAAATAGTTAAGATTATAATGGAGCGCCTGGGTTAAAATTTTTGTCGGGTTTCGTTGGTTTCAGCATTTAGAACATTTGTTTTTTTTTTTTTTTTTTTTTTTTTTTTTTAAAAACGTTGCCCCACACTAGGAATTTCTCCTGTATCGTGGGTGCGATTACAAACATTTAAACTCACATACACAAACAGCCAGACCCGGAACAACTACTGGTAGGTCATACAAATATTTGTTCCGTTCGGGAATCGAACCCGCGACACGCGTTTAGTTCAAAGACCCTATTTATTTCTCTTTATTTTATAGACAGACAGATAACAGTCTGTAAACTAATTATTCTATTTGTTAGGTTTATTATGGCCATCATCGATTTTTCTTACAACGGGTTATAGGTTATTATTGCTAATTGTCTTGAACTCATTAGTGACAAAACTCACAACACACATAACATCACGCCTTGTTTCCCCGAAGGGTTGGGCAGAGGTGTCCCTGTAGCAGGTACACCCACATTTCGCCAGTTATGTGACAAAACTCGTTCTGATATAATTATCATTTTTGATACATAAACTGGTTTTACGCTTGATAAGGATTTCAATTGTTATGCTTAGTTTAGTGGTGCAAAGCTATCTCTGCCAAGAAAGGAATAAATAAACGTTGCATGAGACGAAGAAAACAGTTTTTTTGGTAAAGTAAGTTTCGAACATCTTGATATAAACAAAGGCTTCTACAAAGATTTTGTTGCAGAAATTGCTGTAGACGAAAACGACGATTAAATCAATATAAGGTACTTTACATTTAAAGAAAAAGCGTAGATTTATTATAAAAAAACCTCACCTGCCACTGTCCCGTCGCAACGACCACCTCCTAGAAGTTAACGCACGAAGCATCGTACACAGTTCAATACACTACAGTCAACATCACGGAATCTAGTGAAATTTAACAATCATAGTATAAATGCACTTTTCTCACTTTCTGTTACACTGCTTTTATTACATTTGGAAAGTTTTACATTATCACACTTCCGAGGCACTGAGTTTTGGTTTTAAGTAATTGTATTGGAAGAAGAGGTTTATAGGAATGATCTAAGAGACAGAATTTATTAGGATTTTAAAGAAAAGTCAAATGGGTGTACAGGGGTCAAATTTATTGAAATGGCAAATTACACAGACGTGATTGGTTTTGATTGATGTTTTAACGATATTCGTCGTATCTGTGAAGTTTTCGCCAGCTAATTTAATGCGACCGCGTATAGGTGAAGGAGAAGTATTCTTTGCTACAATACGTTAAAATGACTATTATACCTATTTCAATTCAAAGTATTTCTATTATTAATGTGCCTCGACGCAGGCGATATAAGCAAAGTGGTGCCACGATATAAGCAGTCAAATTTATTTTTAGTACTGTTTTCAACTATCTTATTCTGAGTATTGGGTAGACTATGCGCAAGTTTAAGGCCATTAGGAAATTGGTGTTCATTTTTATCTGGTGCATATATTAGTTCACGTTTTATAGTTTTGCGTATAATAATTATATCTGGAGTTTCTATCATAGCAGTGTTGTCTATATCCTGTCTTATGTTAAATCCAGCAACGTCTTTGAAGTTTCTAATATTATAGGGCATCTGGATAGTTGAAACAATAAAAATTTAAAACATATGTCGTATCCTATGGCATAATAACGTCGCTATGTTTAAAAATGTTTGTATTAATTTTTACTGTATCATGGAAACAGTATAAATTAAAAAAAAAATATAACGTAGCTAAAGCTTCTGAAGCTACATTAGATTTTTGAGGTTTATGTTTTTTCTGAAGTTCAATATTTCAGCAAAATGCCTCAAAATCATGGTTCAACTATAATCAAAACATCAATAATGTTTTTAATGACAGATAAGAAAGAAATTCCTTATTTGCGGTAAACATGACGCAAAGAAAGATAAAAAAAACACGTAAATAACAAATTAGGGGAAAATATGCGTCACATTCACGCAAAACGACAGACAACAGTGCTCTAGCAGATACTAATCAATAAAGTGTCGATTACCAATTATTTCAACACCAAGGGTACCTTTGCACGTGTGCATATAGCCCTCATCGGAAAAATCATCTAACTATGAAATAATTTTTCGTAATGATGCTAAATAGCAACGTGCATCATAGCCGAGGAATGGGCCAGCGTGTGAAAGTACTGGCGAAGACAATGGCCGCTAGAATGACGTCACCGCATAGAAATATTAGAGCAAACGTTAAGAAAGGAACGTCGCGTCGGCTTGTCTGGTAGATAACTCAAAGTATTCCATTTTTACTAGGATTTGGTATTTATAAATAAAAGGCAGATAAACACGTGGACAATTAAGAAAAAAATGTGGCTGGAAACAACAAGAATATTGAAGACAATTTTGAAATGAATATTACGCAGGAGGGCGGTTGAAAAGCGAATGCAAAATTTGCAAAAACCGATAAAAGAGCTTAAACTGTTGAAGATCCCGAAGTTGAAAATTATGAAATTATGGACCAGATGGTTTCAATATTAAACTTGTGTAAGTTTTGAAAGGAGAGATACAGTGAATAAATATTCGACGACGATAAATCATCCAACTATAACCCACTATTAATAAAACTTGACATCGCCCGACAAATCTTATCAGAGCTCACAGACATTTTCTTTTATAAGAAAACGACAATGAGGATTAACATTTTAGTGACCATTAAACGTATTATTAAACTTTGATATTAGGTTATATTGTATGTTACCAACGTTTGTTGGTTCAAGTAACAACTAGAGGAGTTCACGCGTCATCGAAATTTTCTTCTTTATCATTATTATTGATTGTAAATCATGTAATCAATGAACATAATTATCAAAAAGCAAATTTTCGTAATTAAACGTTCAAAATCTAGTCGCAATCACATCTCAGCGACGATCAATGTCAAAAGCTCGTTAAAAATGTAGGGAAATTAGAGGTATTTTTGCCAGCTTGAGACTGAGATTAGAACGCGAACGTTCTTTAAAATACGGGAATTGCACCTCTGTTTTTTATAAATTCCAAGTGTATTTTTGATAACAACCTTCCATCATAAAAATAATTTGTCGCTATTTGTCGTTTGTTTGTTTGTTTGTTTTCTATTAAAGCTCCAGTTTTCCCAATAAAGTTATTCTACCAACCCCGAGCAGTACTAATACAAATTGCTTTATCGTCACTTAAAACTTCGTCCCATCGCCGTTTTTAATCCCGCACAGGATACCTGGCAATTTTATCGATATCTGTAAATCGGTATACTTCGACAATTTTATCGATACCTATTATTCGGTTTACCTCGAATAGTTTGCTTTGCATTTAATTAAACTTGATAAAGACTGGTTATTTTTTTTGCTCTGGTTCCGAGTTACTAATCATTGTTGCTACATTATTTTGCTAGCGAAGTTTCTGGTTGCCTCTTTAAGAAATTCAAATTATAATTCGGTTTACCTCGAATAGTCTGCTTTGTATTAAACCTGATGAAGACTAGTTTTTGTGGTTACGAGTTACCAATCATTATTGCTACATTCTTTTGCTACCGAAGTTTCTAGTTGCCTAGAACATTTTGATTTTCTTTAAGTTATTCAAATTACAGTTCGTTTATTTGAAAAGCAATTCGATTCGATACTGGATATATCGATACTGGAAATTTCAATTGTCGTAAAGGACATTGTATTCCCTGTCCTTTACGACAGTGTACGACAGAAATTTCCAGTGTCGATATTATATAGAGGAAAATATTATTAAACAATACGTAAAAAAAATCTAATTATAATTTAAAATAAAAGAGATTGCTATGTAAAAATCACATTTTTAATACCAAAATTACCCCGAATTCACTAAAAATGAGCAAATTTTCAAGAGTTATGACTTATACACACCCGCTAAACGACGGCCGCCCGCGCCCCATGTAATAACCAGGTAAAATTCACCATAAAAAAAAGAGGGTTTTTTTTTTCGATTTTCCTGCAAATTACCACATAAATAGACTCCCAGTACGATACCTAACAATACCCTCACGGATCGGACAGAGTTTTTTTTTTCATATTGTATATTTGATCGAATATTTTCTTTTTATTTCTAGTTATTTTTCCAGTATTCCACTAATGTTAAACCTTTCTCTCAAGGGACACAAATCGGGGACACTTTCCTTTTGTTCACAAGCACAATACAGAAAGTTGTATTGAGGCCTTACTTTTTTACAGGACGATACAAAATATCTTCAAAAACGATAACAAACGTCTTATTCTTTAGAGAATGCAAAGCAAAATAATGACTTATGAAATTTTCAAGATAAATTCATCGAGTCTTCTCTCTTCTGTTTTATCGAGGTAAATTCAAATGAATACGTAGGTAACAAAAAACCTGTTGTATCAAATCGTTTTAGTTACCAAAAAGAAGTGTCAAGGACAATCAAAATATACATTAAAATAAATTAAAATTCTCGTTTAAAATGTAGGTGCCGATGTAGGATTCATGTGCCGAGTTTTAGAAAGATTTAATATAAAATTATTTTTAATAAAGCTCCGTTTATATGAAAAGAAATGAAATTTTATTTGCAAGAATTATAGTACATTATAGTTGGTCGGGTTTTTTAACAAGTTCTAAAACAATTCGCCAAAGCTAGCATGCAAAATTACATAACCTTTCAACTGTCATTAACGAGACGCAATAGAATTTTAATTGTTATCCACCTCAATGAGGCGTCGTAACAGATGATGAGTTATCTCATCATCAAGAAGCTAATAAAATGCAGCAGGTTTTGAAAGCAATACGAGTGACGTGATGACAGGCATCAGTATGATGTGCTTGATAAGAAGCAACTGGACTAAATCTGACTTGCTAATAGTAGATTTTTCTTGGGAGCATATATTTCGCGAAACTTGTAAAAGGATAGTGGTAAACGAAAGAGGTGTAAAGTGCAACAGTCCAAAATTTGGCTACATTGTTGCTGCTTTACAAAATTGTCCTCTAGTGTGGACGATACATTAAGATAGCTTAGTTGCTAGATTACTAACAACGATGCAAGAATGACAGAGTTCAAGGCACAGCCTGGTCTAGTTAGCCATAAACATCTTATAAATATATAAATTATATGTTTACGTACATATGAAAACTTATTTAATTGACAAAAGAAGATTAAAGCGATGAAGTTTGAAGTTAAATCAGAGCGCAGCACCATCCGTAATCAGATTATCCTGATGACATACTGAGCAGACTTAATTATTTTGCTCTGATATGAGCAGAAGTTAAAAGGTCAGTCAGCTTTTGTAATACAACTAGCAGACAAGGTAACAGCGTGACAAGCAGTCCACGAGATCATATCGAAGACTAACAAAAGGCCAATACAATGCTGGACTGGAGACAAAACACTAGATCTAAAGACGAACTATCGGCAAGTGCAGCTAGATATAAAAAATAACTCTCATCTTGTTACTTTTATAGCACAAGCAAGAATATACTCCTACATATTTCTATGCAGAGTAGAAAGTAATGCAATTTACAACAGCCACCCGGTTGTTGGAAATTGCGATATGTGAAGCATAAAACTAAATTATTTTAATCTAGATGAATCGAATTTATAAACATTACATCATATCAAACAACATTTACAACTATTTTCCGCGATTGTTTGATTTTTCTAGGTCCAATAACAAATAACTTTAAGATTTGTCAGAAGAGTGTGTCATAAGTTTTCATAAAAAAATATAAATACTGAATCACCAGAATTCAAAACGGGTGAAAAACAATAATCGATTTAATTATGAGCAGGAAAAATCAATGATTTAGATACCTGAATTCATAAACAGCACAATAACAATAATTCATATCATTAAAATAACTAGGGAATTAAAGGAAGAGTTGAAGAAGAAGACTACCGAACAACTTAGTTTGACAATGGCGTAATGTCACTCACAGATAAAATCAATTTAGCAGAGCCAATTGTGTCGCAGAATGGAAGCCTTATATCTAATCAGAAAAACTGGTGTTTGACCGAAAATCGATCGTATGTAAACGCTTAAGCCAGGGCCACGACAATTATTTTTATTGTCAAGACACACAATGGGAGGTATTTCTCCGTAGGAAACGACCAATTAGAACCATTCACCTAAATTCATCCTTTTCATAAGAGCCTGTTCAAGGTTCAATTAGAATGGAAGATAAGTTTTCATCTTTGTTAGCGAGATAACGTAGATTTTCATTGATTATTACTTGATGAGTTATCTCTATCATCGTTTCAATATAAATATTATCTATTTTAATCTTCCTTTTAGCATATCGATGGCGAAAACTTCAAACATCTGTGGCCCAAAATTCAGCTGCGCGAACTCCGCTTACTGACGCAGTCATAAGACTATCTAGTGCACAGGTGATCGGCGCATCTATTTTAATTTGGAGTTATCTTGGCTCCAAATTTTTGTTTTAATTTGAATACCGGAAAGGATCAAGTTCTTCATTTTATTACCCAATTTCGGGATTCGGAAGGAATTCTTAATTTATGTTTTCTTCCTTTATCCAGTTTATTACCTCCAATTTTATGGTTGTTATGCATATAATTTTATCATTTTAGGTTTGTGGTATTCGTATAACAAGGTTTTTGAACCATTGTTAAGGATCACAACGTTTGGTATATCTGTCGTGGCCAGATCTTAGAATTGATCATTTCACGAAATGATCAAGCATTTCATGAAATAGAACATCGACCGCTGGCCACATCATAATGTGGTCTGGCCAGATCATTCAATACTCAACGTTTGACGATATGAACAGTTAAACGCACGACTACTTCATGATGTGGCCAAACATTAGTAATCATATAGTAAAATAGTTAGATTATTCACCGGTAGAGGCGTTGATGTCGCTTTGTTTTTGTTGTGCATCATGGCGGCGGACGATAATTCGATTGGAAAAGCAATTATAAAAATGCAAATGGAAGATGAAAGTGCAGTGAAGTATCGTTATTATACCAAGCTACGTGATTTTTATGAAATTCACAAGAAAAACGAGCGCAACCTTCAAAAACCATGGAGTTTGGAACGTATTTCACAGGTTAGTATTTAACTATTCAAATCTTATTACTATTATTTTTCTTCTGGAATGAACGCCATTTAAAATGTTTTATTCATCCACTGACCCATATTACTAAAAGTTAATGAATGCCAGTAATATTTACAAGGATAACCCTACTTAATGATATGGCCAAACGTCGACTGACATATCACTAAACGTTGATGTTTGAATGATATCCGGTCAATTTTAGCAGGCCATTTCATGAAACACAACCATTTCATGAAATGGTCGATCATTTCATGAAATGATCAATTCTAAGATCTAGCCACAACATACTCGTATCAACTATAGTATCGTAACATGCCGCGCTACTGAATAAGCGTTATTCATATATTAAGTTTATAAATAAGATGTACCAGATACGTTATGGCAAAGCTTGTAACTCCAAAATATAGATTACCTCTAGGTAATCTATATTTTGAGCATATTGTACTCTGGGATGGTTAGTAGTAATAGTTACATGAATGACATTATTTTCCATGACGTAACCAATTAAAAACTGGGTGAGTTAATGAAACAGTGTTATATCAAGTTGCGGTGCTCCTAAATGTATTATACCATTGCATTTGTAACTATTTGACTGATATATTTCTACAATATTATATGTTTTACAATATGTTAATTAACGAAAGGCTTTCCCGTTAATCTGCAATAGTATAGAGTCCAAAGAAACACTCTGTACACACGGCTGCATATCAAGCTATACGTATATATTTCCAGTTTATACTGATCTCGCATTGTATTGGATTTCCGTACAATGCGAGGTCAGCTTATACTGGAAATGTATAGCTTGATGTGTAGCCGTGTGTACACACGCACTTGTGCGATAAGTGTACAGAGTATTTCTATTACGTACCAATTTAATATTTATTGTAAATATTAAAAAAAAAATACTGGAAAAAATTGGTAATATTAATTTTGCATGTATGGACGCTATATTATTGCGGGTTAACAGGAACGACTTTCGTTAGTTAACATACTCTATATATGTTGCAGCACTGTATTTTTTTGTAACAAGTAAATTTGTTCGCTTCTATTGCAAAAAATACTAAACAGAACGGTTGACTTTTCCATCAAAACATTTTCCCCTTATCCGTTTCCTTACCCTTTTAAACAGAGCCCTAAACATGTTTAATGATAACCACCCCTCAAGCGAAGGGTTTATTGACCTTACCCAGACCTCTGCCTTTTCCGGAAAATCTTTAAAGGGCTCCCCGTGGACCATAAAACGTTATTATATACATCAAGTTACACTTTTGTAAGATAATAGCTTACAGATAGCAATCTGTATTGTGTAATATTATTGTAATATAATTGACAATTTGAAAAGAAAACATTCCTTTCAGGACCTTTTCAGTGGCGTACGGCTGAAGGGTTCCAATAATATTGACAGAGAGGGTTTGAAATGATTATACAGAATGGTTCAATGTTTGTCGCAAAAGATACAGGTGGAGCGCGTGTCTAGAATATAATGTTTCCCTGAATGTCATGTTAGAGTACTTGGAAATTGTTCAGAACGAGTTGTAAGTAGGAATATGGTGACTAGGTTAAGAGTTCATGGTCTTTAAAAAAGAAACAGCACAATATGAACTGATTGGACTAAAAATATCTCCGCTTATAAACCTGACATTTGGAAGACCTGAAAAGGAAGCAGTTTCCTCACTAATGAGCCCGGTATATCGTTTAACTACCACCATCCCCAAATCAACCTTACCAAACAACGAATAAAGTCGAATGTCTTCCAAAACATACACAACCGAATCAGAAGTCGCAAAAACCAATCTAAACACGGTTTACGTTCCCAAAATCTACAATAGAACAATGTTGAACAGTTTGAACGTAAACATTTAATTTATAACTGAAAAAGAACACCACAGCACACACAAACACAGAACATGCGGTCCAAAATGAGGTGAAAACTCGCGTTTACAAGTAATCATACGACGTACGTAATTTTGCCGTTTATTGCGACGAGCGGTAGAATAGTCGCGTACAGTCGTCGTGTAGCGTGTGTTGAGCGTATCGATCGCGTGTCGCGGCGGAGCCGAGTTGCAGAGGTGTGCCGTCCGGCACGTACCGTCGGCCACTGCTGTGCGAGCGTTCGAGATGAACTTAGACTAAAATAGAACAGAGGGGCAACCGGAATTATATTATGGATTCCGGTTTGTTTGTTTCGGAAGTCTTTTGACTGAGGAAAGGCTGTTCTATCAATAGGCAAAGAAATGGGACATCAGATATGGGTTTGCATAGTTAACCGTTGAAGTGGGTTGCAGGGATCGATAAAAATATTGAATGTTTAAGTCTCTAACGTTCAATACTAAGAATGAAATGATTTTTATTTAAGTCGGTTTCAAAATGTTTGACTGATTACGTTATAAAAAATATTCTTCTTCTTTTCGTGTGGTTAGTGGTCAACCTGGTGTCAGAGTTTTAAAGCCGCCCATGAGCCTCTGACTAGGCTTCACATGCGTATCGTGAAATATCTCTATGTCGGATCCGGTCATTAGTACGGACATGAAACGAATCGCAAGCGCGCCACTGGCGACATCAAGAGAGATCTATCCTCACCAAAAAAGGCGCGCTTCTACAGAGTCGTGATGTTTTAAGGTCAAGGCGAGGAGGACATTCAACCTCTGGTCGCATTGGAGTCAAGACGTCGCGGAACTGTTCTCGATTCGTGGTGCTCAGTTATTGTGTTAGTTGTAATTTGTGATCATTTTGTTAATTGGTGATTTTAATAAACGCCGTCGCACCCGGTGTGTGTACAAATTAGCTAGTGTGATTCATTTGATAGTAAATTATAATGTGATCTGAACTGCAGACTGTTTTTCTATTGCGCATTAACCAACACTACCCACACTACGCTCACAGTAGTTAAAATATCGCTGATAATAACGAGAGTCACATACCCGTCTCCGACATCTATATATTATACTATTACTATTTTTTTATGTTTCTTTTCTATTATTATATTATTTTCCTTTATATATCGTCGGCGTAGGTGGAGAACTAAATAACTGCGATTTTGGTCAAATTGATTTTTCACCATTTTAATAACACCCAAATCATGCCGCATAAAACAAATCGCAATTTTGTCCAAACAAGATTCTTTTTGTTATTTAGTTCTCCACCTACGCCAACGATATATTCTACCTATATATAAAGAAAAAATTAAATTTTTGCTAGGCGAATATTAAATAAATATGTAAATAGACGGCAATGATATCCAAATAAATAAACAGCGTTAATAGTGTTGACTTTTTCCTGTTTATTGGCTTAGTCACAAAGTTGTTATGAGTTAAATAATTTTCCTCCTAACGTGATGTTAATCATATTCAAATGCCTATAATTTGGTTATAAACGAGTTTATTATACGTAAATTTTATGAACAAAACTGGCATGAAATCAGGTTAAATTATAATGACAAACTAATATGTTTTCCTGTTATGTCTGGTCTGTATTTTCCTGCCCAAATACTAGTTATTTCTGTATTACGTATTGTACCTACATCCAACAGACAGTCTACTTGACATACTCTTTGTCCGCTGACCGTACCGCGGCGGCGCATCGCTGCGTCGATCGACGGCAACGCACGGGACGCAGCCGAATTCTGTTTATAAATAAACAGCTATGTGCGTTCGCATTTACAACAAAACACTCGCTTCCTCGACTGTACTGATTGAGATTATTATAAACGCTAATAAAAATGGACTTTATTGCTATTCGCTTTGGGTGGTAAATATGACTTAATGGAAATGTTCTATGAATTGTTTTGTTCTTTTTTTTTAGCACAGAGATCAGTATAGACGTTACGATCTACGCTAGGCTACTTAGTTAATTATCCCTCTGTATATCTGTATAAATAAAGGGATAATTAACTAAGCAGGTTTGCGTTACTAGTCACCAACTGTATGAGTTGGCTCTGGGGGCACTTACCTACTCGATAACACAGACTTATTTAGGTACGCATCAAGGCTTGTGCAGACCAGCGCGATATCGCGGGCGCGACACTGGTAGCGCTGCCTGTCGCGCCCGCGATATCGCGCTGGTCTGCACAAGCCTTCAAGTGTTGCTACTTTTTGGAACATAGCTCCATGTTTTTGTTATAAATAACAAATATAATATTGATCCTTCTAAAATTATTTACCATTTTCCTGCAGGATAATCCTAATTCTAATATTATAAATGCGAAAGTGAGTTTGTTTATTACGCTTTCACGCTAAAACGGCTGAACGGATTTGGACGAAATTTGGCAAGTGGGTAGACCATGACCTGGGTTAGGACACAGGATATACTTTTATCTCGATTTGCCCACGGGACCGAGACTTATGCGGGTGAAACCGCGAGGCGCAGCTAGTCTATACTAATTTTATATGGAGGAAAGATATGTATTTTTGTATGTAACGAATAAACTTAAAAACTACTGGACCGTATTGTAAAATTCTTTCAGAAATGGATAGCTACATTATTAGCGAGTAACATAGGCTCTACTTTATCTCCGTACTCCCACGGGAACGGGAACTACACGGGTGAAACCGCGTGACGTCCGCTAGTAATACATAATGTGGTTTGACTCTCTCTCATCTTAAAACTTTTAAGCCCTCGATTCATTGAGAACATTTCTTTCGATTTTCCCATTCGTAAAATTTATAAGACGCAAAGAAAAGCGTAAATGGAAAGCAAGTCTTTTTGGCTCGCGTAAAATGAATCAAAGTTGATTAATGTACTGTCAGGACGGATAGTGTTTCCTCCGTCGGAAATGGAGGATTACAATTAATGGTGCGTAACAGTAACTAATGTGTTATAGTACTAATACCTACAAGGTAGGTGTTTAACAGACAGGTAAAAGATACTTCAGGAGGTAAAATCACAGGAGGAAAAAAAACTATGTTGTAGCTTACCTACCTGTACTTTTTGCCCTTATGTTAGCAATAATTACTAGCTATACTCCGTTTTTTAGCATTAGACAAATAACGGCTAATAACGACAGTTATTGTGGTAATAATATTGTGGAAACTAATGCACTTTAGAGTTATTTTTTTAATGGTAAATAGATTACATTGCTATGTATTTATCGCGAAATAACGATGTTTAATATACGTTTATATCGAAATAACGAAAGGGTGCTATGCGTTATTTTTCTACTGTTATAATAAATGGAGTATTGCGTTATATCTGTTAATGAGAAAGATCGAAAATAATCTATTCAAAATGTATGGGTTCCGTAGTAAACAAGGAACCCTTATAGTTTCGTCATGTCCGTCTGTCTGTCCGCGGTCTAGCTCCGAGACCCTTAATACTAGAAAACTGTAATTTGGCATAGGTATATATTTTAATTACGCCGATAAAGTGGTAAAATAAAATTATGAAAACATTTTTTTTTAGGGTACCTCTCATACGTTATTTTTTTTCTTTTTTTAACCCATAGTGAGGGGTATCATTGGAAAGGTCCTTTAAAAACATTGTAAGTTTGTGAAAAACATTTTTGGATTCAGGAATTCGTTTGCGAAATATTAAGCTTTAAAGTGCTAATTTTTGTTAGAGTCAAGTGTTCCCCCCCCGCCGGCTAAATGGTTGGTTTTGGGTGTGTGAAAAAAATCACAACAGTAGTTTATATAACGAAATTAAAAGGAAAACTATCACAGCTAAGTAGACTCTACAAGTTAACGAGTAATAATCGACCAATTTAACTTTGCAGTTGCAGAAACATGTTTTCCCATACATTCCGTATGGGAGAACATATTTTTCAACTACAAAGTTAAGTTTTTTTTTGGGATAAATTCATCCCAACTACGGAACCCTTCATTGTGCGTGGTCCGACACGCACTTGGCCGGTTTTTTTTATTACTTGAAGGTGCAAATAAACAATTTTTTTAAATAATTTTAACGAATTATCGTGCAATAATCCAAGATGGCTTTCCATTATTTCGACAGAGCGTCTACGCAGTCCGGCAACAACAGTCGAAATTACCAACACTACCGCTAGTCTGACTAAACGCCACGCTTATTATGTACCGCCACCCAGGCGATAAGTGATACGCAGCCCGAACTATCGCGACGATAACCGATAATGATTGGTGTATCGTATCATTACAGACGCAGATGCGGCCCTAGCGTTACCAATTTGCTGAGGCTGAACGGATTTCGATGGATTTGGCATACAAGTGCAAAGAAATAAGATGCTATTTATATCCCGGTAGTACGTTCCCGTGAGATTATTTCCGACCTCCGCGCTGGCGAAGACACGGGCAAAAGCAGGTGCTTATATAAATTAGCATGCTACTCACTAGCAAACAAGCATGCTACTTATAAAGCATGCTACTTATTAAGCATGCTATTTATAAACCATGCTTTCCGTGTGAAATATAAACACGCTGCTAATTGTGTGCTTCTAGCATGCTTTTGTGCTACTTCATAGCATGTGTATTCCCTTAACAGTTTATCGTTGAACGAACGGTAAAATAGTTTTGAGGAAACATTATCATAATTTTAATAGCTTGGACAAACAGATTGATGAAAGAGGCTTCAGAACTTGACAAAGTTGAGCTTTGTAGAGCCAATAGATTACTTAATGAATGATGAGCCTTTGTCGAGTTGACAAAGTAGTTGTATATCAAACGCCACCCAAAGGAATTCTGGGAAGTGAGCATACTACCCGTCATGCTGACTGGCTAATCTTATCATAAGGACATGAGAACAGATATTCTCGTGTTGGTTCTGATACACAAATGACAATTTATTAGTGCATATTATATTGTTGAAAGAGCAAGCTAAAGTGGCCATGGATTGGCCATATTAGCTGTAGAACCGATGACCGTTGGGGTAGACGTGTTCTCGAGTGGAGACCGCGAATCGGCAAACGTAAGGTAGGACGCCTTTAGGTTAGTTAGGTGGAGCGACGATCTTCGCAGGGTGGCTGGCAGCAGCTGGATGAGAGTTGACGAGAATCGAACAGTGCAATTAATTTTTGTTTTTAATAATATTTATTTTTATAATTTTATTCGTTGTATAGTTGTCTTATATTCTAAGCACTGTTTATTTTATTCTGTTACATATTTAATAGAAAAATCACTGAACCTGACTTGATATCCGTACATGTTTTTTTTTTCGGGTGACCACTGGAAATTCGCGCTGTGCTGTGTGTCCCCCATAGTACTGCATCATGCTGAGTGGAAGCCTTCTTGTCACAGTCATGTCGTGCAGCTGCCGCCTAAGTAATTTCTGTTCTATGCTCGTGATTTCTGTGATTACTCTTGTCTTTTATGTATGCACGTGTTTCTGTGACAAATAAACCTATTTTTCTTTCTTTCTTTCTTTCAATTGGAGAGGCCTATGTCCATCAGTGGACTGTGTAGGCAGATGATGATGACATTGTTGGTTATCTCATGACAACATACTATTACATGTAGATTAAATATTATCTATAGCTTCGGAACGGGCAAAATAGCCCGGAATTTCTGACTGACCGACTCTTTGTAAATTAATAAGATGGTTTATATGAAATAAATGGCTTTAGTTTGAATTTGAGCCAGTTCTTAATCAAAAACACACCTATTGTTGATATAACGTCTAATGAAATATAAGTAGATACTGAATTATATAACAAACTTTACAATGATTACAATTGCAATGAAAAGTTTCACTGATACAGCTCCAAAAATAGAAGCCACATCATTCAGCAAGATATACTAACAATATAAGTAGGATTTTGGCAGATAGGAAGACAGCAAGCTGTAATAATTCAGCGAGCTGTGATTACTTACCTACGTTAATATAAATTGACGTAGGTAAGTAATTGTGATAAACACATTCACGACACAAATAGACTGTGATACGTCTATGTCTAGGCCGTGTCTGCGTGTGTATGTAGTGAAATATTTAGAACAGTTTCAAGGCTAACTAAAAGACAACGCACAACCGAAATCTTTGAAGATAGAAACATGGAAATTGGATTATATTGGTACAAGCTGAGCCTCGCGGTTTCACCCGCATAAGTCTCGATCCCGTGGGAATATCGAGATAAAAAGTATCGTATGTGTTATTCCAGGTTGTAAACTATATGTGTGCCAAATTTCATCCAAATCCGTTCAGCCGTTTGAGCGTGAAGAAGAGACAAACATACACACACACTTACAAACTTTATAATATTAGTGTGATTGGTATTGGTATAACTACCTCATTGGTGCATTGGTTGCAAGCGGTACTGCTGAGCATGAGGTCCTGGTTATTAAATTAAGAATAAAAATGCAATCATTTGTCAAATTATAATAGTAAAATGTCAGTGTAAATCTTTAAAATTTAGGTACTCTTTCACAGAATAGAAAGATTTTTTTATGAGCCATTTGAATAACGCTGTTTTAAAACGATGCAGTTCCCTATATGATTTGGGATTGGTGAATGTCAGTTTTATTAAATAAATACCAGCGGAATAATTGCGTTACAACTTACACTAGCAATGGTTTTCAGTTTGACAGTTCAACAACATTCATTGCGTTATTTACGTTGTTAAGCAGATAATTTTTTCGAACATATGCATCAATGGATTAGCGATATCCTCGAAAGTGTGTTACGCAATTAGGGCGTAGGCCGACAAAATAAAGAGTCATTGAAACTTTTGAAAGTTGGATATATTATTACAGGAATCGTAAAGAAACTAAATTCATCTTTCAGGCATTATGACAAGGCGCGTTGTGTTCCAAGCGCGCCTCAAAGAGATGTCAGCATAACTGAAGGGATCCGCTAGGGCCGATGCCTGCCGGGGTTGCGGGGGTCCGAAAGGGTTACCGTGGCCCCTGGCAACATTCAGGCAACTGATGGAACACGGGTGGGTTTTAGTCAGTAAGAGTCTGACACGAAGAGCGGGAGAAGTTATTTGATAATTTCGAACCCAAAAAAAAGAAAAAAAGGCATTATGACAAAACAAAGCAAACCAGTAAACCAACACTCATAATTCAATAGAAAAACATAGGTCTATAAATAATAGACTTTCAACGTAAACACAAATATTGAAAGTGCGTCAGTCTGACCAAACAGAGCATTTCTTTTATGGGTACAATAGCTGCCCTACCCACTAGCTAGTCGACTGGAATGGGCCCAAAAAGCCTGCAATGTAAAGTTCAATGAACCGGTAACTTCATGACATTAAGACTTATTAGTTTAGATTTATGCACTGACAAGCAATATAAAAAAGCCACCAACTTATCATGAAATATTTCCGAAACCACGCAAAATAGCTTCTTGAAGTAATAAAAAAAGGTTTGTGTGGTTTTATGAAACCACGGTAAAGGTGAAACTTGTAAGCGAACTATAGGCGCCAATCCATTACAAAACGGTAATAATGTCAAAATACACAAAGTCACCTGATACACATTTTATTTGATAAAATTAGTCTAGAATTCGGCCTTTACACAGAACGCTTTTAGACGAATCAATACGGCGACATTGGTCGACTAAAATAGATAATATTTTAATGAGAATTTATTATTTATGGCGACGACACTTCAATTTAAAATATTAGCGGCTGGTGTTTATAAACGGTCGAAATTTAAAATGCCAGAGGTAATCACCAGTTTAGGCTAGAATGCATACTAAAATGGCGGCTGCTAGGAATGAATAAAAGAATAACAGTGCTGGGCTGACTCCAAGTAAACTGGAATAAGAGCAGAAGGACGATGGCAGAATAGTCACTAAAGTTTGTTCTTATGAGCTGGGACCGAAAACCTTTACAAATAAAAAATATTGCTAAAATAAGTAGAGGTATAAACAATTTTTTTGATTCGATCCTCCTTTTAGGCAGATAGTGCCTGTATTAGGAGAATCCGCTCTTCCATAGCAAGTCGTATTATATAAATAGCAAATCGTATATGTTTTTGCTAAAACTACATAAATTAACATTACTTAAATCAAATGTGTGTATATGTGTGTATGTGGGGTGTAAGTATGTGTGTGAGTATTGTGAGTGAGAGTGTAGCCTGTACGTATGACTGAGAGTACATGAGTGTGAGGATGTGATGTGTCAAGGTTTAAGAAGTGTTTCGGTATCATTGTAGGTAAGCTTTTGTATCCATTCCATAGGTAATAATTTTTTTACTGTCATAGTAGTTTTTGGGATAAATGTAGATGTATTTATTGATTTTATAAATTACGGTACAGGACCATGGAGTTTCTTGCGGGCTCTTCTCCATAGGAAACGACAAATGGGAACCGTGCACCTAGCTTCTGACGTTTCATAAGTGCTCATGTAGGTTTATGTGAAATAAAATATATTTGAATTGAATTTGAATTGATAGATATCGAAGATTATTGTTTACTTCTATTATGCCGACGGCTCGTGTAAGAAACGGATATTTTTTATTTCGGTAACCGGTATTAATACAGGTTGTATTCAATTTAAGGTAACCTTTAAAAATACTCGCAAAAAATATAAGTGCTGTAACCGAAAAAATACCTGTATTGCTCATACCGGTTTCGGACCCTGCTTATGAGCAGACAAGAATACGCTGACTGTCTTCCTGACTTAATCCTATTGGTTTTCAGGACATTGTGGGAAAAAACCGAAACAGTTCTTTTCTCTGTCCCGTCCATATGGTGGAGATAAATGAACTATCTAATAGACAAAATCTTAGATTTAGTATCTCAAAATAATCATCTGGCCATTCCAGACCAATCCACAACAATTACCTTACACATGTAAATTCCATATTGTTTGTAAGTAAGAATAACCACTTCTACTAAATATTTATACTAGTGCAAATATTTCACTTCTATTGTTAATTATTTTAAGAATTATCTTTCTTATGTGCACATGCAATGCAGCGCAAAGTATAGTGTGAGTAATAATTGTTAGAAATCTTGGCAGTTGCAACGAGACAGCGTTAGTGATGTTTATATTGGTGATTCAGATGCACGATATTTGAGGGATGCTATGCAACTACTTGTGTAGATATCTTTACACACTATAAAGCAAAAATTACAGGCAATGATAAGTGGGGGCGAATACATATTTTAGAATCCTGTTGATCCCGTATTTAAGCTGATTATATCACTACACTGGCTCATCCCTTTCTGACCCAGATGACCCCATAACACTCCTCCAGGAGAAGAATAGGGTCACCAGTACAGTACACAAACACAGACGCCTCCCGTCATTCCGACCTCGCCGCCGAGGTCCTTTGCGTTCGCGACCGCGTCCCCGAGTAAATGATACTCCCCCTCACCCAAGCCCGAAAACAAGGTGCCAGCAGTTGTTGCAGCTGAGCATGTAGCTTTAAATACACCGCATAATAATCATGATGAAAATCTAACTTTGATCCAGCTTGTCCCTTCTTGCTGTCCTCCCCCTAGCGACGCCCTAGGCTGAGGTTCGTACCCCACAGGAGATGCCCTTAGCGAGTGTTCGCCTAATTTTAATTTAGAATAGTTTTTTGCCCCAGGTTGGAGGCTTTAAGCGTAGATGGTTAAGGCACCCACAGGTAAGTCAGGTTGAGCAGCCAAGACTTTAGTGCTCAGAACTGCGAGATGCCCTAGTTAAAAAAGAAATGAATACACTGGCTCATCACCACACCAAGCCTCCCGTGCAGGCACCGCCTAACTTTTCACTGTTTCCCGCCATTCGTGGTGAACTGACAGTTGACATTAGTGACAGCGACCTCATTACTGACGTGCTTGAGATAGTGTTTACATATCTATTAAATAGATACACTACACATATTAAAGCAGAATAGTTGGGAAATTTGTTTTTGTATAAGCCTCTAGTAAAAATATATTTTACGTTTATTTATAATGTGCGTCTTATTCGTGCACAATAAACAATGTTTCTTTCGTTATTTCCTTTCTTCCCATATATTTTAATTATAGAAAAATGAAACCCGACCAATTAAAATATACTTCACTTGGATCATTGGATGTATGCAAAGGATGGGCGGGGGGGGGCTTAATGTATTTTCCAAGGACAAGATAGTGGATATTCCGTTCTAAATAAATGGAATAATTAAGCATATTTTACGGACATGTCCTAGGCGTCATCGAGAGTGAATATTCTTTCCTTTCAAAACTTGTTAAATCTAACAAATAAGGTCGAAGTAGTTTAAATTGCACAAGCAATGAAATATACGTGAAAACAGGATCATTAATACGAAACCTTCGAAAAGTTTTATTACATTGCTGATTTATTTGCTTTCTAAATTTTTTTAGCAACGACAAGCATTCAGCCATTCACGCGTAAATTCAAGTGGTCACGCGATATACAGTGTTGATTCAACCTAGCCCACAACTTTAGATCACACCCATCTAAAAATATACAAGTCCGACATTTATACCGGATCAGCTGTTTCATACATTGTTGTGGAGATCAGATAGACAGTCGTTACAGTTACAGTCAGTCTGAAATCGCCAATCCGTCTTAAGCAAGCGTGGTGATCAATGCTCGTGCCTTCTCTGTATGAGAAGAGGCCTTTGCCCTGCAGTGGGACAGTAATAGGCTGGTATTATTAATAATGTACGTGCTATTAGCGCGTGACCGTCCTCATTTTGAAGTCTAGCCTAGGTCCGTACTAGCTAAATATTAGGATAAAACTTGCCATAAATCAACTCAGTGTAGAACAAGGCTAGATTTCGTTTATAGATAACTGAATATGAGTAGTTGTGAAGTCTGTGTCGACAAATAGATGTGAAAAGCCGAGTGGATTGGTTAGCGAATAGGTGAAGCGATTTGGGTTTAACTGAACGCCACACTTATCGATGCGGAATCGGCTTGTGCCGATCACATGTGTCGCGTCGTGTCGTCAAAGCCGACATGAGGCGAATGACGTCTACTTCGCTTTTATTGCACGGACAAAAGCTCCTTTTGACCGGCTCAAGCCGACTCCATGTCGATAAGCGTGGTTCAGTCCCTTAGATCAGTTCAGTGAGTATTCCTTATAAATAATACGGTTAAATGTCGTCTATAATTCAAGCAATTTTATTTCGGTTACTGCTTGTAATGACTGTTTAAAATAAATTGTACAGAAAACACAGTTTTGGACTTCCAAATGCAAATGCAAAAATGCATGAACGGCAAACCGTTTTCTGGCTGAAAGCTGTAGTATTCAATAGAAAAAACTTTTTACAAAAAAAAAAACAACCGACTTCAAAAAAATACACTACAAAGTGAAAAATAACTTTAATTTCGGAAGTCGGTGTCTTTGGTTTTTAATTTTCGTTCTTTGTCACCGACTTCCGAAATTAAAGTTATTTTTCACTTTGTAGTGTTTTTTTTGAAGTCGGTTGTTTTTTTTTGTAAAAAGTTTTTATTTTTCACTTTTTAGTTGTGATACCTACCCCACACAAATTCGAATACCACTACCTGCTATGTAAATAACAGTGACAGGAAGTTATCATAATATCATCCACATACTAAGTGAGGCAAAAAATACGTATTATTGAAGCTAACTCAAAAACTACCCACGCAAAGTTAATAAAATTTATATGGGACCACCTCTGAAGTATGATCTACCAAACAAAAAAAGAATCATCAAAATCAATTCATAAATGACGGAGTAATCGCGTAACAAACATACAAAAAAAAAAAAAACAACATACAGTCGAATTGAGAACCTCCTCCTTTTGGAAGTCGGTTAAAAATATAGAAACCTTATCACAATCTTGAAAGAAACTCACAAAAGGTATACTTAAAACGTCAATCCTTTGTTCTCAAAACCAATAGCTTTCAGTGCATTGTGACTGAAACTCATTGGCCCACAAAGAAAACATTGCCTTATACATATTACGTACATTCGACAATGTTCTTCGTTGACTACTTTTATTTTAAACCTTATTTTTGAGGGTTTAAGGGTGAAAGTGGTCAATTTAATCAGTGTACATAGCAATATACTGATAAATAGACTGCCTTGTGTGTGGGTGTAGGGGTTGATCTCTCATCATCTGCTTAGCCTTTTCCCAACTATGTTGGGGTCGGCTTCCAGTCTAACCGGATGCAGCTGAATACCAGTATTTTACATGGAGCGACTGCCTATCTGACCTCCACAACCTAGTTACTAAGGGCGCATTCCGACTTACGTTAAAAGTGATAATATCGCGAATCCAACCAAATTTAATAGTTACAAAATATAAGGGTTATTGAGTAATAATTGTGGCTTTGGACTTTGGTCGGATTCGCGATATAATCACTTTTGGCGTAACTCGGAATGCGGCCTAGGTTACACAAAACCCCTTGGTAAAACTGGTTGTCAGACTTTTTGGGTTTCTAACTACCCGTAACGATTGTCAAAGATCTACGAATAACAGCCGGGACCAACGGCTTAACGTGCTTTCCGAGGCACGGAGGGGTCTTGGTATGTAAAAATGGTCACCCATCCACAGACCAACCGCGGCAAGCGTAGCTTAACCTGATCGATCGACCCGTGCAGCTGTTGTTAGCCACAAGCCCTAGGGGTTGATCTCTGTGTGTGGCAAAATGTTTTACCTATTTAGGAAACTGACCGCAGTAAAAAAGAGTCTTGCTTGGATAAAGGCAAAATTGCTTCTCCCCCTTCCTATTACTTGAAACTTACAACATAACTGGCGAAAGGTCTACTTCACACATTTGCCCATCCCTTTGGGGAATGCAGGGGTAATGTTACGCTCAATACTATAATTTCTGCTTATTTCCTTTGCGTAACAATTAAGAATAAGGTAAGTATTATTGTACGTGTTATTGGATATTTTGTACCGTATGTTTTTAGGATAAGAAGAAAATTATCTTTCTCGCGAGTGTTGTGGAGGTGGTTAATGTGGGTAATACTGAACAATGTGGGGTAATACTGTGCTGTTTTGACTAAAGTGTGTGGTGTTTGAGTAAATTGGTGATAACATTGTGTGTTAAGAAATTACAGCATTATTCACAAGAAAATTTATATCTTAGCTTTTAAACAAAAATATCCAAGTTCCAGCTCTGTTCGAATAGATTTTTTTTCTGGGCCAAATCGAAAATTATCTTGTAACAAATCACTTGAAGGCCATATATCGTACTTAAAAAAACGTTCAATTTCATGTCGCAATTTGTCAAACTTGTCAAAAATGTTGGTAAATTGATCGTATTTTTGACAGATTATGAATGAGATGCATATGCGAACGTTCTTAAAAATTACGGGAATTGCCCCTTTGTTCTCCTGAATACTTCACACATTTTATGCAAATAAACTTATATATAACTAGCTATCGCAAGATCACCGTGGCGGGTGGGGAGGTTGAATATGTCGATGAGTATCTCTATCTCGGTCAAATAGTCTCTTTCCAGGCAAGACAAAACAAAGAAGTTGCAAGACGCACCGAAAATGCCTGGAAGAGCTATTGGGCCATGAAAGACCTAATGAAGGGCGATCTCCCTCTATCCCTCAAAAGAAGACTCATCGACGTGTGTATTCTTCCCATCCTCACGTATGGTTCTCAAACATGGTCTTTGACAATTCAGCAGAGGTCCACGCTCAAGGTTTGCCAGAGAGCTATGGAACGGAGTATTCTTGGTATTAAACTTGTGGACCGGGTTAAGAATACAACAATCCGTTCCATCACTAAAATAACTGATGTCACTCGGAAAGCTGCCACGCTTAAATGGAATTGGGCTGGACACATCTGCCGCATGTCAAACGATCAATGGGCCAAACTTACGACCCAGTGGGTCCCGCTTAATGGCAAACGACATCGCGGCAGGCCCAGACGGAGATGGCGGGATGAGCTGGACTCCTTTAAGAAAGATTGGTCCTTGGAAGCTTTAGACAGAGAGAGGTGGAAAGAGAGTAGGGAGGCCTTTGCCCAGCAGTGGGACAATAACGGCTAAGTAAAAAAAAAAAAATAACTAGCTGACCCTGCAAACGTTGTTTTGCCATATAAATGTTTGGGGTGGACCATCTTTATCACTTACTACCCTACCTACCGAGATTATCATCAAAAATCATGCAAACCTAGTACTTTTTGTTAGGAATTATGGCATAATACCGGGATATCATAAATGCATAATTTTTCTTCATATCTTTTTTTTTTAATCTAAGATGTAAGCTATCCTATCTTTCAAGTTGGATCAAACTGCACACGGTGTGCAAATTTGATTAAAATCGGTTAAGTAGTTTAGGAGTCCATCGTGGACAAACAACGTGACACGTAATTTATATATATTAAGAAGATTTGTATTTCAAGTTATACAAAAACTCGAACTTCTAACCAAAAACTGCGTTTTCTTTTATAAACCAACAGCAAAATATTGTTACATTTAAATAACAAAGCGAGGAAGCCTCAACTTTCGATATAAACTATTTATTACCCTCGCGAATTATTCAAAGGGTCTGTCCTAAAGCCTGTATATCATAGAGGTCCGTGAGGGGAATAGTAATCAGATGTATCTTTCAGATGTTAAGCCAATTAATATTTATGAAGCGTTTGGTAATGGTTTGTGATAATGAGATCTCTGTCATATTCATGTAGTTGTAGAAGGAAGTCGAATCTTTTGGCAAAAAGCTGAAATAATTATGCTCTTAAAGAAGGCGGAAAAAGGGGGGTTAGGAGACGGTGCTGGTGGTGTTGGTAAAGAAGGGTATGTACGTGTACCTCCAGTCACGAGTATAAATGCCTACTTATCCGTATTCGATTCGTGTTTGTTTCTGATCCAGTTTGGCCATCCTAGTAATTGTATGGACGTTTGTGCACTTATGCGTATACGGTTCGTACAATTACTAGGATGGCTAAACCGGATCAGAAACGAACACGAATCGAATACAAACCGAATACGGGATAAGTGGGCAAACGCCCTTACACGTACCTAAAATTCAAAAGCGAAAGAATAATTGCAACTTGTTGGGGAATTTTAGGTGACTTTTCAAGGAAACTCCAAAAATGCTGATATTTAGTCAAACATGTATTGCGTCGATGACGAACAAAAATGGAAGGGGAGATGACACGAAAGTACAAATATTTCTTACATCTAACTACAAGCTAATTGGCACGCAACGTTGATTTGCTCATTCTAAACGAGCAGGCGTAAGCTCGAACATGCCCCCGGACGTTGAAAGCAGCAGAGGCGCTTTCAACCAGACGCAGAATCAACGGGCAATGGGCAAATCCTGTTAAACGCTCTTCTGACGACTCCAACAGATGTTTTTACGTCTGCCACACGAACAATTCCATCTGATCCTGGATGGACAGCGACGACTCTTCCCAATCTCCATTTAAGAGGAGGAAGGTGGTCCTCCTTTATGATGACCAGAGAACCCAGCTTTAGCGTGTCTTTGCAAGTATGCCACTTGGTCCTTTGCTGCAGCTCGGACACAAACTCCTTACTCCAACGAGCCCAAAAATGCTGACGTAGCTGCTCGATCCGTTGGAAACGAGACAATGAAGCAGTGAAGTGGTTCTGTAGATCTTGCTGCGGAAGTGACGTCAGCGGCCGGCCAACAAGAAAATGACCCGGAGTCAGTGGGGTGCAGTCAGCTGGATCGGATGACAGCGGCGTCAGTGGACGTGAATTCAGTATCGCCTCAATCTGGACTAATGTGGTGTTAAGCTCTTCAAAGGTTAAGTTACAATTTCCCAACACTCGTTTGAGATGATATTTTGTTGACTTAACACCCGCTTCCCAGAGTCCGCCAAAATGAGGAGTATACGCCGGTATAAAATGGAATTTAATTCCGTCATTAGCCAATTGCTCGCCCAAGGAATTGCAATTAGATTTAAGGAACTTCGAAAGTTCGTTGCAGGCACCGACGAAAGAGGTACCGTTGTCGGAGTAGATGTCACTGGGTTTTCCCCGTCGCGAGATGAATCTAAATAAAGCTAGTAAATACTTATTGCTGGTTAAGTCACTCACCAGCTCCAAGTGAATAGCCTTAGTGGTGAAACACACAAAGATGGCTATGTACACTTTTACTAGCCTGCATCCTCGACCTTGCCTACTAGCGGCCATAATGGGACCTGCATAATCCACACCAGTGCTTTGAAAAGGATAACCGCCTGGAAGGAGACGCTGCTGTGGCAAATTACCCATCAATGGAGTAACTGTTCTACCCGACATGCGACAACAACGCACGCAATTACGATAACAACTCTTAGCTAGGCTTCGTCCGCCTATGGGCCAGTATGAATCTCTAATCGAAGCCAGCAATAACTGAGGACCTGCATGCATCAGCTTTACATGTTCAAAATCGAATAGTAACTTTGTAAATTTGTGAGTGGACTGTAAAAGAATAGGGTGCTTTTTATCAAAAGCAAAAGTTGAATTTGCTAAGCGTCCTCCGACACGCATGATTTTATTATTATCTAAGAATACGTTAAATTTTATAAGGGCGCTTTTATAAGGCAACTTCTGATTATTAACGAGTAATTCATACTCAGGAAAAGACTCAATTTGGCTTTTAATTATAATAATATTTAATGCATACTGCAACTCGACTTGTGATAGAAATTTATCAACAGAAGGAATTTTCCTACACAATTTTATAAATCTTAAAACTGTTGCTACACTACGGATCAACCTTAAATAACTAGAAAAACGATTAAAATCGATAAATGTATGGCATTGGCTATTATTAATAACACTGGCAGTCAATAAAACATGAGGTCGAGTTTCAGGCAGCTTGTCTGGCTCTAATGATTTATGTTGAGACGGCCAATGAGACTGCACTTGCTTCAAAAAACTGGGACCACTCCACCACAAGTCCAAAGATTGCAGAATACTAATATCCACGCCACGAGATATTAGGTCTGCAGGGTTCTTGGCGGTTGGGACGTGTCGCCAAGTACAGTGTCCTGCCTTATCTAAAACTTCAGCAACGCGATTGCGCACAAATGGCTGAAGCTTAGAAGGTAACATCTGCAACCATCCCAACACGACGGTGGAGTCAGTCCAACAATAAACATGACTAAACTTTAGTCGCAGTGAACTTATAACCTTCTCACACAAACGAGCTCCGACTACGGCGCCACACAATTCCAGTCTTGGAATGGTGGTCGGCTTAATGGGTGCCACTCGACTTTTAGCAGCTAACAGACGAACCATGTATTCACCTTGATCATTGGCACTACGTACATAGACGCACGCACCATACGCACGCTCAGATGCGTCGGTGAATACATGTAGTTCCAGTGTAGTAAATGCGTTACATATAACGAGTCGTGGAACGCGATAATTATTGATAAGCGGCAATGCTTTAATAATAGCATTCCAATTAGCATTAAGTGACGGCGTTAATGGCTCATCCCAGGAGAGCTTGTCTAACCACATTCGCTGTAATAACATTTTCATTGTGACTACGCAAGGGGATAAAAGTCCTAGGGGGTCAAAAATACGTGCAATGATAGAAAGTATATCACGCTTTGTAACAGAATCCGTAGAAGGTAACGTTAAACTTGAAAATCCAAATTCGTCGGAACTAGAAAACCAGTCAAGCCCTAATAACTTATTAGGCTCATTAGATCCCATATCTAAATCTAATGACGACTGAGATGCTCCGGCGACTAATTTAGGAACGTTAGACCTCCACTTTCTAAGCGGCATGCCAGCAGATGCTAGTGCGTTGGTGACCTCTGTGCGGATAAACATAACTTCATTTAAATCATCAGCTCCAGTCAACAGGTCGTCAACGTAAAAATCATGCTTGATGACGTCAGCAATCCTATCTCTGCTATCTGAGGATGACTCACCCACAGAACCCGAAGTGATCTTAGTGTCATTGGTTTGATAGTCCATCCCTATTTGCTTGAGGCAACGTGTAGCAAGAAATGGTGCACTAGCCGTACCATATGTGACGGTATTCAATTTATAAACCTTGACAGGATCGCATGCTTTATCACGCCACAGAACCTGTTGCAGATACCTATCAGATGGGTGGACGTATATACATCTAAACATCCTCGCAACATCAGCTGACAAGACGAACTTGTGTTGTCGAAACCGAAGAAGTATAGATATAAGATCGTCCTGCACAGTAGGACCCACCATCTGCACGTCATTGAAAGACACTCCTGAAGAAGTAGCACAGCTTGCATTAAAAACTACACGGAGCTTGGTAGTCGTGCTACTTTCACGCAGTACCCCGTGGTGTGGTATGAAATATCCACTGGGACTGCCATTATCATGGTTTTCGGTCATATGTCCTAAAGTCTCATATTCAGACATGAAGTCACGATATAACTTACCGAACTCAGGCTTGGACTTCAGTCTGCGTTCTAGGGAATATAGAAACTTAGAAGCCCTTTGGAAAGATTCTCCTAAAATAGAAGGATTTTGCTTAACAGGAATACGAACGCAAAAATGACCGTTCTCTAAACGTGTCGTATTCTTGACAAAATGCTCCTCACACAACTTCTCCTCGGGTAAATAATTTGAGGATAGTGAACTAATCTCTTCAAGATTCCAGAATTTTTCTAAATCGGTGCGAATTTTATTTAAATCACCGTTACTAGGGGAATCAGTTTGAATTAAATTGCATGAAATGTTATTTGACATTAATTTACCATTATTATAGGTAACAGGGCCAGAAACAATCCAACCTAACAACGTTCCACACAACACTGGCTTACCTACTCCTAGTCTAATTCTCTGTGAACCAACCAAGTCCCAGAAGAGATCCGCTCCTATTAAGACATCTACTTCTGAAGGCTTGTAAAAAGTGGGGTCAGCTAAACAGATATTATCTGGTATATTCAGGTCAGAAATGTCGACTTCACGACAGGGCACAACAGTCGTTAATGATGGCAAAACAAAACAATAAAACTTAGTAACATAACTATTGTCTAATGACGTCATTTTCACATGACATGTTTTGCCTACACGAGAACTTACGTTATTAATGCCATAGACCAAACCATTTATCTGACTAGTATTTAAATTAAGCCGTGTACATAATCGTTCCGTCATAAAACACGATGTGCTCCCACTATCAAGCATGGCTCGCACTATGTGCTCACGATCATTGTGATCACATAACTTGATAAGAGCAGTGGACAATAACACAGCGCGTTGTTTACGCTCACTAATTAACGAACTGAGATCCGCAGACAAAGTTAAATTATTTGCACTCGCATTAGTGCTAGCCACGGCGTCAGTGGGTGATGACGTTGATACGGAATGGGACGAGCTACCGTGTGATTTGTTGTCATTATTGCAAGAATTCGCCGTACCTTTATTCTCCGACGAATGAATCAAAGTGTTATGTCGGCGCTTACATATCTTGCATCCCGGCTTTTTGCATCGGTTAGCAAAGTGACCTGCACGAAAACAGTTATAGCACACTTTATAGTTAGGTATTAATTTGAGTCGGGCGTCTATGCTAAGTGCAAGGAATTGTGAACAACTACTTAAAACGTGATCAGCTTTACAGTGCGGGCACAACTTACTTAATTCAGTGCTGGAATTATTAGAATCTTGTGATACAACCATAGATTTCATCTTATTAGTATTTGAACTAGGCTTAGCGGGGGTGGGATTACTACTATTTCGTGCTGTTTCTAATGTTTCTAACAAGTCAGCGCGAAACCGAATGAATTGAATGAGTGCAGCGAATGTTATGGTGCTATCTTTGTCTATACGACCTTTGTGCTCCTCCCACTCACGATAAGTTAATTGATCTAGCTTCCGAGTGATTATAAATATTAATAAAGTGTCCCAATACTTTATGGGTTCATCTAATGATTCCAACGCACGGAGATTTTTGTTAATTTGGTCAATCAATCCTTTCAATGCAACAGAGGACTCCTTTGCAATAGAATTTAAGTTAAATAGGGATGATACATGATTTTGAACTAACATCCTCTTGTTATCAAAACGATCACAAATTAGCTTCCAAGCTGTCTCGTAATTGCTTGCGGAAAACTCAATCGCATGGATTACAACAGCAGCAGATCCTTCCAGGGTCGCTCGCAAATAGTGGAATTTATTAATTTGATCGATTTCATCATTATTGTGGATGAGGCTGGTATAAGTGTCACGGAACTCTAACCAATTGCTAAAATTCCCATTAAATTTAGGTAACTGTATTGTGGGCAACTTAACAGGCTTTCGTTGACTGATACGGATACATTTTTCACTGCTCATAGACTCATTTTCGCTGTTATACTTACATAACAGCTCCTGTGACCTAGACAGTGCTTTATAATACTGTGAATCAAATTCAGTACGCTCAGAGAATTGAGCTTTAACATCTTCTACCAGACATTCTAATCGCAACTGTACCTCATCGTAATGCCCATACAAAGACTCGATTCTTCCAATTCGTAACTGCAATTCCTTGACCTCACAACTGGTTAACTCCTTGTCACAGGATGCATCAAGATAATTAATGAATGCAGTTAAGCGTCCCTTGTAACTTCCTCGTTTTTTGATTAATTCTCTTTCTTCGGACATACTGGGAATCGAATGTAGTCAACCTGGAATTAATATAATAACAACTTAGTTGTCTTTTTATACAATACTTAATTTAAGGTACCTACGTTTAGCTATTATGGTATAACAATTTAAATTAATACTGTAAATATGTAGGGACTTTTACGTGTTGCAAATTAGAATTTTATTTAAGCTACATACAATTCCTCAAAACTTGAACACTTAATTACCTAACGTCGAACTTTAAAACAATACACTAACAATACTTATCAAGTAAATTGACTAATACGGTTTAATTAACTGAATAATTTGGGTTTAACACTTGCAATATCCATCTAACACCAACCTACGCACTAATAACTATTTAATATGAATAGTTAACTAAAATACTGCTATACAATTATAAATGTAGTAAATATCTACTGGACTTAACAGAAAGAACATATAATCGTATTTGCAGAATAAGTATCATCAAATAAATGACAAGTATTAGACACTATTCACAATCCAAATAGGTATTTTAAAATATGTTAATTTGAACAATAATTTAGCCATTTAGGTAAATAAAACACTAACCTTTTAAAATCCTTAATTATATTAGATAGGTACTACCTGAACGAGTGTTGGGTGATGATTTTTAACCAAAATATTCTTAACACCGTAAATTTGCTTGAAGTCCTTTGTTCACAATCACGTTGCCGGCCGGCTTATAACCTCCTCGGCAAAACTCCACGATAATTATCCGAATCCACTGATTTTTAGTAAATCTTCAAGTAATTACCAATCCGGCTCGGTAATGGACCAAAATGTTGGGGAATTTTAGGTGACTTTTCAAGGAAACTCCAAAAATGCTGATATTTAGTCAAACATGTATTGCGTCGATGACGAACAAAAATGGAAGGGGAGATGACACGAAAGTACAAATATTTCTTACATCTAACTACAAGCTAATTGGCACGCAACGTTGATTTGCTCATTCTAAACGAGCAGGCGTAAGCTCGAACACAACTTTAAGAAAAGACCTTTCTCGCAACAGTGTGGTTTCGAAAACACTAAGTATTCGTAACACTATAGGTACAATTTTATCAATGATTTAGGAGAAAATAGCTTTTGAATCTTGCGTAAATGTAACGTATTATATGCCTGAGACTGTACTAGGCACAGAACAGATAAAATATCTGTTCTGTGGTACACACGGCTACACATCAAGCTATACATTTCCAGTTTATGTTGATCTCGCATTGTATGGGATTTCCGTACAATGCGAGGTCAGCTTATACTGTAAATGTATATACAGTGTGTCCGGACATGGACTAGCGATATTCTAAATACTTAAATATAAACTATTTTAAAGTACAATTACACTCTAAGCTTGGGTCCACTATACTTGCCCGTTTTTGTGAAAATTAACAATTACTGGTTGAATTGCATTATTTTTTGTTTTATTTTTCAACTTTCACATTTTTTTTCAAAAGTTTTGGAATTGTGAATACATTTTTTTATAATGCATACGGTAGACAATATTATTGCATTTCGAATAAGCCTATTTTTATCTCAGTATGACTAAAACTTTGAGAGATATGATTTTTTTTGTACTCGCACAGAGAATATTTCAACAAAAAAAGCAAAATGGCTGCCACATAGCGGAGAAGTGTATTGGACTCAAGCTTAGAGTGTAATTGTACTTTTAAATAGTTTAGATTTAAGTATTTAGAATATCGCTAGTCCATGTCCGGACACATTGTATAGCTTGATGTGTAGCCGTGCGTACTAGGTATCACTTCATGTAAATCGGTTAGTGTAAATCTTTTCAAATAACAAGTTACTTCATTCGCTTCGGCAGGAATTATCAGTAACTTTTGCCATGATAAATCCAACCTAAAAATAAAGATACAATTCCCAATCCATACGGGTAGGTACATTAACAATAAAACTAGGTCCACGTATCCGATACAATAATGCTTTCATGCGAAACGACCGCGAAACAATTCAGTAGTTCATTGACCGATTATTTCAACAGTAGCCGCTGTCAATTGACCTGAAAACGGCAATGCATATCTACTTTACCCCGTAACCCGAATACGGGTAATGGAGTGGTCGGATTTAGTTGGGATAACCGAATAGTTTTGTTTTGTATTCCAATACTTAAATAAAATGTATGATAAAATAGTTATTTATGCTACAAGTGCGGAAAGTAGGTGATTTCCGACAAGTGACATTTTTATTCACGAGCAAGCGAAGCGAGTGAGTGTATAAGGCGACACGAGTCGGAAATCATCTTACGCACGTGTATCATACAACGTTTTACTATACATTGTGCGAGGAAAGAAAAAATGTTGCGAACCTTCCAGTAGTCGCATAATATGATGAGTAACATATGACATCTTGGCTGATGTATGTAAATGTTAAACACTATTCATCTTCGCCATCGCCATCGTCATCGCTATCGCCATGACTATGACTGACTGACTTTGACTTTGACCATCGCCATCGTCATCACCATCGCCATGACTTTGACTGACTGACTTTCACCATCGTCATGGCCATCGCCATCGCCGTCGTCATCGCTATCGCCATCATCATCGTCAAATTTGTAAAACTTTTCTCAAATAATAAAATCTCTTTTTCGTCGCGTCGGGCTGAAAACAGGGAATTTGTTCAATCCGTTTAAAAAACTTGCCAGTTTTAATAGGATCTAATAATAATTACCCGACTGCCCCAGAAGGAGGGTAATGTTTTTTTATGAAATTTTTTCATAACATCATCAGCTATCATCATATAGCATCTTGTCGATATTCTGTTTTTATTTTACTATGTTTCTGTCATACTATTTAGTTCGTTCTCTTCCGCGTTCCTGTGCGGGGTTCCCATAAATACATTTTCTTTGTTTTTATTGGGGGTAAACAAACAACAACGCATTGCACCACGGGACCATTTAAAAGCTCGTCTTTTTCTTTCCTCATCGCGATTGACCTAGCGATAAGTGAGCCAATACATCAATAGCCCCATCCGTCAACAAAAACCTCGTCACTCAACACATTAGTATGCATACACACTGCATACAATATGCATCGGACGACATACTGGAATTAGGTCGCGGGTCGACGACACAACCACCCTTAGGTCGTGAACTTTTGAGTTACTGTGACTGAAACATGACGGGAATTTATTAAGAATTGGATATGTAGGTAGAATTGGATATGTAGGTAGAATTGAATTTGTAGGTATGACGATAGGTTGGTCTGGATTAGAGATGCAGCGAATAGGCCGAGTTATAGCGATTAGTCGAATACCGATTAATCGCCATTCCCTATGGCGAATAGTCGAATACTCGACATAAAAAAGGACATAGAAAAACTAGTTTTTTTCAGCACCACAATCTGCAACCTTTTGGGACTTATATTAAATTACTAGCGGACCCGACAGACGTTGTCCTGTCAAAACATTGTCCAGCGGACAAAATTGTGAATCTAAACCATTCCCAGATCCCCTTGAACACACACAAAAAATTTCATCAAAATCGGTCCAGTCGTTTGAGAGAAGTTCAGTGACATACACACTCACAGAAGAATTATACAGGGTGTTTGGTGCATCGTGTGCCAAATTGAAATGGTCGACTGAAGGAGTCATCCGCTAGCCTTTCAGACCCTTTAACACCCCTCATGCTCTGTGGATTTTTTTTTATCGACTTTTTATTGTTTTCCAAAAAAAAGACCCAAATTTTACATTCAAATACAGATTTTAAAAAAAATATAAGGCGTAGACTCTGAATTTTAATTTTATTTCGATGTGTATTGTTTAAGAATACTTTTAAATACAAAATTAGTGATATTAGTCACCTAGTTCTTTTTTAATTCACTCGCAAAGGTAAAACTTAAATTAAAGCTGTACATGTTACAGCTGTTTATAAGGCTACAAAAAAAAAATCAAAAGCGACCGGGATCTTTCAACTCCCTCATTAATTCTCCAGTCTATCCTCTTTCTAATGATGTGCCACATGCCATAAAAGTATTTTAACAACTTTGTGAATTCGCTAGAATTGTGAATCGAGTCACCTAAGGCTAAAATTCAAAATTATGATTTAAAAAAAATCTCTTAAATGATACCTGTCAAACCTATAAATCTGCTATCTCATTCTTATGGTTAGGTAAATTCGTGTCTCATATCTGTATCTTTCGTGGGATTTACTTGAAATAAAAAAACAAAATTGCATTTTTAACATTTATTTAATCATTGTTACAAATCTTGCTCAAATTGTTGGCCTCTGTTGCGAATGCAGGCCCGACACCTGTTTCGTATTTCAACAGTTGTTGTACGAAGTCGTATTTCCTCCTTAATAGTATTGAATGCCGCTTCTATGCGTTGGACTAATACCTCAATAGTTGGAACCTCCGTGGCATATACCAACTCTTTGGCACGTCCCCAGACATAAAAGTCTAACGGAGTTAGATCTGGAGAACGTGGCGGCCATGGAATAGGGCCATGGCGTCCAATCCATGCATTGGGGAACACATTGTCGAGATATTCCCTCACAGTCAATCGCCAATGCGCGGGACAGCCGTCATTTTGAAATACAATGGGCACACGTTCATTAAATACGGGCACATCGGTCACTAATTCGGGCAGGTCATTTTGTAGGAATTCCAGGTAGAAACAAAAAACTCAAAGTTTAACAATAACAACAAAAATTAAACAAATGTAACAAGAACCAACAAAACTTAACGATAACAAAGTAATAAAAGAATCGCGGAGTATGGTGAACTAGCACACACGTTAGGAAGCAGAGGCAGTGATGTCTTGACTAAAAAAATGGCGGGTCGGGCGGCGCGATTTGTTCAAACCTATTTAAGGTATGCAAGAAAGAGATAGAAGATAGATTTTACTGTGAAAGAGTGAGAAAACAAATTTTACCTCTTTCTCAAGTAACAGTTCCGCAATAAATATTTTTTCATTAGAATTTGGAATGTAGTTTTATGTGACTTGATTCACAATTCTAGCGAATTCACAAAGTTGTTAAAATACTTTTATGGCATGTGGCACATCATTAGAAAGAGGATAGACTGAAGAATTAATGAGGGAGTTGGAAGATCCCGGTCGCTTTTGGTTTTTTTTTTGTAGCCTTATAAATAGCTGTAACATGTACAGCTTTAATTTAAGTTTTACCTTTGCGAGTGAATTAAAAAAAAAACTAGGTGACTAATATCACTAATTTTGTATTTAAAAGTATTCTTAAACAATACACATCGAAATAAAATTAAAATTCAGAGTCTACGCCTTATATTTTTTTTAAATCTGTATTTGAATGTAAAATTTGGGTCTTTTTTTTGGAAAACAATAAAAAGTCGATAAAAAAAATCCACAGAGCATGAGGGGTGTTAAGGGGTCTGAAAGGCTAGCGGATGACCCCTTCAGTCGACCATTTCAATTTGGCACACGATGCACCAAACACCCTGTATATACAAAGATTAATTAAAAACCTAACTAACTTCCTAGCCTAACTAATTAACTACAACATGACTGGTTTTTGGCAAACTTTTTATATTAATGATAATAATAATACCCGATTGTCGTTACGGCCAATGGCCTGATGGCCGATAGCCTCGATCAACATCTCTCGAGGCTCTCGTTAGGCGGTTGGATCAAGCGCCTGATTCAGAAGGCAGTACTCCTCGATACGGCTCGCATTGTGCGGAGGTTCCTGTCTCTGCAGCCCTAACCACCGGTAGCATGGACCCTGCTCCCGACACCGGAGGAACTCTATTTTTTTATATTTTTCAATGTTTTTTTTTATCCTTTTTATTTTAAGAAATATTTAAAAATGTAATCGAATAAGAATTAAAATGAATAAACGAAATAATAATACTAAGTGTATTTTGTTTTTTAAGATTAATAAAACTTTAATTATTTTTAAGTCAATAGTTTTTACACTATTATTCGGTATACGACGAATAACAAGAAAATGTCGAATAATGCCGAATACCGAATAATAGCGAGTATTCGTGGTATTTCTAGTCTGGATATCAATGAGAAATGAAGGCGTCATTGGCATAAGTTGAAGCGAAACATTGATTCGGGAGCCAAATCTGAATAGCGTGTTTGCAGGCCTTGAACAACTGAATTCACAATCATTATAGATTTACAGCTCATAGCGTTGTATTGAAAGTATATTTGACTATGGATATGTTAGCGGCTAGACTTACTACCTATGTTTCCATCTATCTACACTAATATTATAAAGAGGAAAGATTTGATTGTTTTTTTGTTTGCATTGAATAAGCTCCGAAACTGCTTGACCGATTTGAAAAATTCTTTAACTGTTGGGAAGCTACACTATCTCCGGTGAACATAGGCTATATTTTATTCCCATACTCCCACGGGAACGGGAACTATGCGGGTGAAACCGCGTGACGTCCGCTAGTAAATAATAATCTATCCTTATATAATCCTTAATATTATAAATGCGAAAGTAAGTTTGTTTGTTACGCCTTCACGCTAAAACGGCTGAACGGATTTGGATGAAATTTGGCACATATATAGATGATGCCCTGGAAAAGAACATAGGATACTTTATTTTTTCCCGCGGGATCGAGACTTATGCGGGTGAAACCGCGGGGCGCAGCTAGTACTTAATATTATAAAGAGGAAAGATTTGTATTTTTGTATGTAACGAATAAACTTAGAAACTACTGAACCGATTTGAAAAATTCTTTCGGCAATGGATAGCTACATTATCAGCGAGTAACATAGGCTATATTTTATCCCCGTACTCCCACGGGAACGGGAACTACGCGGGTGAAACCGCGTGACGTCCGCTAGTATAATATAAAATATTATAAAAATTTGTTTGTTTGTATGTAGGGGGTAATCTCCGAAACTACCAGTCGGATTTTAAAAATTCTTTTTGCATCGGATAGCCCAATTCTTGAGGAAGATTATAGGCTATGTAACATCACGCTACGACCCTTAGGACCCGAGCAAAAAGAAAGAACGCTAAGCGTAAATGAGTAATATAGCGCGGACGGGCGACGGGGATGCGGCGCGGTGGGACGGGAGCCGAAATTTCACGCAGACGAAGTCGCGGGCAGAAGCCAGTAGGATTTTTGAAGTGAAAACTTCTTTAGGCGCGTTGGGCTTTTTTGAGATGGGAAAAACAATTGAACTCGCGACACCGTTACCAACACCTCATTTTTGTAAACGCGATTGTGCTCTTTATTTATATTATGTTACGAATCAATGTTCTATGCAAGTATTTTTACTTTGAAGGTTTTGGAAGTATTTTTTTTTTGTAAACGCGATTACGCTCTTTATTTAGATAAGGTTACGGATCAATGTTCTATACAAGTATTTTTCTTCCACCAAAGCGATCTTTTTCAAGTTTTCACTTCTGTCGGCACTCCCGGAGTGGATTTTTTTAACCACAACGAGGAAGCTCTTGGCTTGCATCCCACCTAATGGAAAGTGATGATCAGGCTGAAGGTGGAAGCGAGCTTCACCCGGAATCCTCAACCACAGAGGAACTGGCTATCTTACCTGCCGAAACACAACAATGCTGTTAACATTGTTGTTATGGCGACAGACTTAGATGAGTCTAATAACTCTAATCGTTAATAAAGGTTAACTTTCAACGTTTACGAGGAAAATTCTATCATTAACAAACCTAAATAATACTGGGTCACATTAAATTAGCTGGCAAAACTTCCATACATCACATCACATTACATCCATCACGTCTGTCGTGATAGATATCGATATTTAAACATGATAAAATAAGAATAAACAAAGTTTGTATGAGCTGAGAAAATCTGTTTTCATTTGTTTCATCGTGTTTAGATATCGATACCAAATCACGTCTGTGAAGTTAACAAAAAAAAAAACAGATTTTTTAAACAGATTTTTCAAGAATATCATAGGTAAAAAACTACATATTACTAATACAATAACATACTTTTTACGAACAACCTGTATCAATCTAAATCACATTCCTCCACTACTTTTTGTTTTAAGGACGGTCAGTAGATTGGTCACCGATATTCGCTCGTTAGTAATAGATAAATATTTCGCTTACTACCCTCGTTGTGTTTTTGTTATTGTCTCATTTTATATTTTTGTTTTAATTGTCTAAAACTCTAAATCATGTGGTCGATGATTTTGGTGCACGGTAAAACTAATGAGTTTATGTTTGCACCAACTTATTATATATAAAGATATAAGTATACTACTGAATGAATATAAATAAATAAATAATAATAAGTGTCTACGCTAACTGCGGTCTATGACCCCACAAAAAGCTCGTAATTATTTTGTTATTTTTGTTTTTCATGTTTAGCTATCGATACCCATCACGTCCACGGAGTTTTGCTAGCTAATTTAATTGACGCTGTATATTGATAATCGCAGTATGTTGAAAGGTATAGAAACTTGCTGCTTTCCCTCCTACTCACGATTTTTAGGGTTCCGTATCTCAAAAGGATAAAAACAGAACCCTTATAGGATCACTCGTGTGTCTGTCTGTCCGTCTGTCACAGTCAATTTTCTCCAAATCTAACGAACTGATAAATTGAAATTTGGTACACATATGTATTTCTGTGACCCAAACACGGACATGTAACGAAAATAAATTAATTTTGAATATGGGGGTCACTTTTTGGGGGAAAACAGGAAAAAATTAAAAAAAAAACTTTTGCAAATTGTACCGTGTGACATATCTAATGAAAGTGATAATGCGAGTATCACTTTATTGTTTTGTTGAAAATCTCAATTTATTGTTTTTTTTTTTATAAATAATTTTAAAGATACCATTCCGCCTCCCTTATATCCGAAATTATTGAGGCTAGGAGGTAGGGTTGACTATTGTGGTTGTTTACTCATAGATTACAGGAAAACCTATAAGGACTCTATGGTCTTAAAATAACACGGTAAATCTCTCAATATTGTGCGTACAAACTTACATTTGCAGTTGGAATGTATGGGAGAGCATGTTTTTCAATTACAATGAAAAGTTTGTCCAACATTGTGCGTGGTCCGACACGCACTTGGCCGGGCTTTTTATCGAGATATTGTAAGTCTATGTAGTACCCTAATACAAATGATTAACTTTAAAGCGGTTCAATGCACGATAAAGCCCACCTAAAACTACGATGTATAAACTGTTAGCTGTTAGGTAAACGAATAATATCGTTACATTTGTGTATGATAAAGATCTAAAACTCGGTCTCAATGGAGCTATTAACAACTAATGTAATATTACCAAAGTTATGTCGTTATCAAGTTATCAACTGTTTGAGTCACGGAAAAGGGTACTTACAGAAGAACGGAATATGTATAAGAATTCGGTATTACCGTTATTTTGTTTTGTAACTTTAGCTGTCTTCTGAATACCAATGTGTGATTGTCTGCCATTTGCTCATAGTTAATAACAAAATATTAGTTACTAGCTGCGCCCCGCGGTTTCACCCGCATAAGTCTCGATCCCGTGGGAAAAAAAAAGTATCCTATGTTCTTTTCCAGGGCATCATCTATATATGTTGCAAATTTCATCCAAATCCGTTCAGCCGTTTTAGCGTGAAGGCGTAACAAACAAACTTACTTTCGCATTTATAATATTAAGGATTATGAGTGTTAGTTATTAAGTTAAATATAGTTGGGTAAAAGCCCAGATTAGACTAATTTTGTACTTAATGTAATATGTGTGTGTGTGTTGGCGCGACTGGGTGAGTCTTTCATTCTAATAATTATCCTTAGAATATATTTGAAGTTCTTGTAACTAAACAGACAGAGACGTGTTGCTGGGGAGTTTGTTGCGCCACTTCTTCTCCCCAGCTCAAACACTAGGAAGTGGTGAAGGGAGGGCGCTTTGGGACTGTCTATAGACCTTCAGAAGACTTGACTCACAATTCTATTAATTAATGATTCTTTAATTATGAATCTCTACACTATTATGTAGTACCAAAATCTTGAATTCTTTAAAAATTACAAAAAATTCGTTAAACCTGTATACCAAATTTCGTCCAGATCGGTTGTAAAATACGACCTGTAGACGAGTACGTACAAACTGACACACGAAAGCAAATTTTGCCAGACCTGATCTAGAGACACTACGCTCGCTCGGTCAATTAATTACGTTGAACCGTGCAATTTTGCCATAAGCCGAATTTTTTATTAAATTTTAGCGCGGAAAAGTAGAAAAATTACTCGTTAAACTAACTTGTTTCCGCTTTATAACAATTTAAAATTAAAGACAAGTCATAGTTAGAATTCAATATCTAAACAAAACTGAACACAGTAATTCTGTATAACATTTCAAATGTTTGAATACCAATACACAGAATCATCTATTACAATAGGAATAGTTTAGCTAAAGTCTATAATAGCCGAGCTCGCTCTGCATATTTTAGCCGCGAACTGTGGCCAAACTTAGCTCGGGTCGATAGCGGGCCAAACTGAGACATTATTTAGTTACAGTTCTGAGGGTAGTATTCACTTACCTGCGTACATGTTGTGATGCTTCCAGATTATTCTTTTTAGGATAACACTTCCAAGTAGTGGTACATTCTTGATATCGACGCCTTAGAGTGAAAACCTCGTAATTGTAAAAGAAGTAACTTTTCAGGAGGAAGAAATAACTGCGTGCTGTAAAATTTTTGTACGGTTTCTTTTATTTTTTTAAGCTATTGCATAGCTTTTATCGCGGGCTTTGAGCGCGGCGACTGAATCAAGAAATTCCGTAACTTAATGAAAATAAAACCTAACACCCTACTCCGCCTACCATGTAATGACGGTTCCCATGACAAACTCAAACTCTTTATTGCATTCATGTGTACATTTAGTTGTTACATTTAAGTTAGTAAGTTCCAACACGAAACCCGACAACGTGATGTTGTCATGGGAAACGTGATGTTGTCATGGAGGTTACAAATGCTATGCAATAGCTTTACCGCGGCAGTCCTCGAGTGCCACACGTTTTTTTTTTATTAATAAATTTAACCCGCTTTTATATCCAGAACTGCGAACATAAAAGACGCCGGTACAAAAATCTTACAGCACGCAGTTTTTTCTTCCTCCTGAAAGTTACTTCTTTTTTTACACTTACGAGGTTTTCACTATGTTATTACGTATATATGAATAGTTTTTAAATTTATATTACGTGTACTACAAACACCTACTGTGGACCAATAAGTTGTCTTTTTAAAATAAATGAATTTGAATTACCGTCTTCTTTTTTTCGTATGGTAGAAGACTAACCTGGTGTCACAGTTTTCGAGCCGCCCATTGGCCTCTGACTTGGCTTCACATACCGGCGAGAAATATCTTTCAGGCCGGTTTCCCTTTACCGTTTTTGAAGCAAACGATAATTACACAATACGCACATGAATCCGAAAAGTCAGAGGCGCGTGCCTTGGAATCGAATTCGAGACCTATGACTTGGCAGTCTGAAGGTCACACCACTAGGCTATCACTGCTACTTATTACATGTTATTACCGTAATAAACAAGAGTGGAAAAATCTAAACACATAGAAGCACTCGGAAAAAGTTCTTGTCACACCGACAGACTCCTATAAGACACTTTTAGACTAGCCGGCAGATTAAAATTCAGATTTATTTTGCCAACATATTGCTAACATATTTTGGCACCACCATGTTATAATACTTAGTTGAGATATTTTATACTAATAAGCAAATTTTTCTTGTATTTAATTAAATTTTGTGTCTTGTTCAATAAGTAGTGTAAAAATTTCGCTCACCAAAATTGACATGACTTCTACGCTTGATAGCAATCATAACAAGCGGTTTCGAAAAAAAAAAAAAAACTACTCTACGACATAAGTTAATCACAGTGGCAGTTATGTTAAGGCTTTTTGGAAGAAAAAACTGCACAGAAGAGCATGCATTTTGAAAGTGGGCAACGTTGCAAATAGCTGTCAAATATTTCGCTGTTTTAATTAATTTGGCAACATTACTGTATTTACGGAAATCTTAAATATCGCTCTATAGTGAACAAAAATATTGATTATGAAATGCAATAATTAATATCCTAACACCGAATATTTAGTTTTAGACGTTAAAAAAGTGTTTGGAAACTTTCCAAATGCTCTTTTTATACCTAAAACGGTTAAATCACCAAATACAGTATTATTATTGCAATTCATTTATTAATATTTTAGCTCACTATAGAGCGATATTTCATATTTCCATACAGTAATATACAAGTTAATAAAAACAGGTAATTATTTGAAAGCTATTTGCGACGTTGCCAACTTTTAAAATGCACGTTCCGAAGAATTTTTGGAACACAAAAAACAAAAGTTGAAATTAAATTTTAAACACCACTTTCTGACATGTTATCGATACAAAAGTTAGCTAACAGACTGTCAAGTGATTTGATTGGCTGTTACTATTTAAATCTGCCAATCACAGCCACATAAGTTTAGTTTTTTGGTAAAATTGACTTTTGTGCTAACTAGCCTGTGTTGGTATGGTCAACGAGCAACGAAGCGCGAATTCGTCTCTCTTAGGCAATACACGAAAGGTACTTAAAACTATGTAAGTGATAACTGTCACTAACCTGGGTCCCGGCATGGTGTCCACAGGCTCGTCGTCCGCATCATAGAAGTCGTCCTCTCCCTCAGACGAGGAGTAGGACGTGTCTGGCACCAGCAGGGACATTGCTTGTCATGTAAACAAATGGCGTTGTCAATTCATGGACAGTAGGAAAATACTATCAAAATACAGTACCTACCTACTTAATACAGAAATAGGTATAAGGACAGTACCAACTCGGACGGTGAGCAATGGGTAGCTCGCCGTCCGATAAGGACCAAGCCCGGGTCGACAGCGCGTTGTGTTCCACGCGCGCCTCAAAGAGATGTCAGCAGAATTGACTGGGTCCGCTAGGGCCAATGCCTGCCGGGGGTTCGAAGAAAACCGATAGGGACATGACACAACTGAAGGAACACGGGTGGGTTTTGGCAACTGAAGGAACACGGGTGGGTTTTAGTCAGTAAGAGTCTGATATGCCCTCCCGCTCCGCCCAGAGCGGGAGAAGTTATTTGATAATTTCCCATCCAAAAAAAAAAAGGACAGTGACCAACTAAATGAATAATTTAATCATTTGTTTATGGCCATTTAAGGCACAGTACTCATTTGAGTGTTGACTTGGAGATAACTGTTAAAATACAGGATCAAATTACGACTATTTAGGGTAAACGAGACAGAAATATAAATTCTTTATCTCTTTCGCGTATGCAAACTTTTCGTCTGGGAATTTTTTTGTTTGGAAAGTATTACCCGACTACATAAAATAGTAGATTTATTTTGTTGTCAACTAAATTTAGTGAGTGCATCGTTCGCGTCAAAGGGACATGTCCAACAGTTTAGTTCGACTGCGCGGCACCGCGAACAAGTTGGGCCGTCGTCGGCGCTGCACGTACCCATCTAGCACATACAAGCCTATCCGCTGTAGCACACCCGGATTATTTATGTTACCCCGGAACACTCCAAGGTTATACGACGCCAGTGCTAGATCCCTCCTTGTTGCCAACTTGTTGTATCCAACCATATCCAACACGAACAATGATTCAATGGAGAAAGTTGTTCAATGTGATGGTCTCGTATCACACCCTTTAATTTGACCACACCTTTCTAATACACCCTGTATGTCTGAAATCGCAAATTCCGTCTTGAGCGTGCGTGGTGATCAATGCTCGTGCCTTCTCTGTATGGAGAAGAGGCCTTTGCCCTACAGTGGGACAGTAATAGGCTGGTAACTAAGATTTAATTTCAACTCTTGATTACTGGTTTTTGTGGACATGATAATTATTCAGATTTATTACAGTTATAATAGCAATCCGTCAGTTGTTATAGTTTAGTGTTTAATTAAAATAGGTTTTTATTTTTATTAATTTATTTATTTTTTGTATAGTATCTTTTCCATTTTGAGAATGTGAGAACGCTTAGTGGACTTTAGATCGGTTGACCAATTTCTATTTTGTTAAGTACCTGGTATAGTCCGTGCAATCCACGACGACGCGCCCCACTCCGCGATTACTGTACTGTAAGCTGAACTCTAGTACGGCGCGGAGCGGAGTGGGGCGCGTCTTCGTGGATTGCGCGGACTATACTTACTGAAAGACCTACACTGTCCTCCCATACCTAGTAACACTGTTATATGAAAGTATTGTAAAAGCCAATTATTTTTAAAAGAGTAACCGTGGAGTTTCTTGCCGGCTCTTCTCCATAGGAAACGACCAATTGGAACCGTGCACCTAGCTTCAGACGTTTCATAAGTGCCCATGTAGGTTTATATGAAATAAAATAATTTGAATTTGACTATAATTATTAAAATGAAGTTCATACAGGTCGGAACTAACTCCACGTTTATTAAGAAGGGGCGATAGAACCCATCCATAGTCGGAATACTTACTAGGAGCGTCGAGATGTTCCATCGACGGTAACGGGTGCGTCGGCGTGGTGAGCTCGCGACATTCAGCGCCCATCTCCACTCGAGGAGATAACTCTGCATCTAAGAGGGAAATATGTGTTTATAAACAAAGTCTACAGTAGCCAGGTGATACGTAAGGTACTTAGTCGTTGAATACAACGATTTTTCAGTTCATAAAAGTATTGTCTGAAAAAGATCGCCATGTGCGATAAGAATGCATATAAAAGGGTGTCTCAATAAGAGTGTATTATTGAAATTTTGTGTTCTTTGAAGTGGAAACTTCTTTAGACGCGTTGGGCATTTTTGAGATGGGACTAAACCATTGATTTCGCGACCTGTTACCGACACCGTGGAGTAAAAGACATCAACGCGTTGATTACAGCGGTGCGTGGAGTAAAAGACATGAATGCACTGATTACCGCGGTGCCGATATTTTTTCAACTTTTCACCTTTTTTTTCGTGCAATCTTGTTCTTCTGAACTTTGACAGGTCAAGCATATGATTGTTCTGATTATTAAAAGTGAAGCGCTATACAAAAGAAGAAAGCGTTAAAATTGTGAAAACCCAACACAAAAATGGACTTTACCAGAACTGGAAAAAAAAAGTAATGTTCTAGAAACGCGATGCTAGAGAAGAATGCTTGGGGTATCATGGACATAATTCCGCATAAACGTCTCGATACTCCAAGAGCTCAGCATCAAAACAGCGTCTATCAAGCACTAGTACAGTCTTGTATACTAAAGTTTTTTGGTCATGTCTCCAGGCGGAATAATGACTCCATAGAGCGTCTAGTGATGCAGGGCAGAGTGGAAGGCAATAGGCCACGCGGGAGGTCGCCGATGAGGTGGAGCGATCAAATAAAATCGGCGGTTGGAGGCCAGACTGTCATGTAACAGAACCAGATGGAGGGAGACCGTGAGGCGGGCAACGACTACACCTGCGATTGGACATAGTTCATTGTGACCACGACCGCTCTGTCAAGAGCGAACCGAAGAAGAAGAACACAAAAATGAAGAAAATGAGGCCAGAATGCAGTTACTGCGAACGGCATTCGTTACAGGAACATCATAACGGAGTTCCTGTGGCCTCAGCTGGACGGTATTGATCTGGACGACATGTGGTTTCAGCAGGACAGCGCCATCTGCCACACCGCGTATGAAAAATCAATTTATTGCAGCAACGATTCAACATTTATTGTAAACCAAATCGTTGTCAAAAAATCATCGAAAATTTCATGAAAAGAGCTATACTTAATCGAAACATGTCTACTTTACAATACAATAAAAATATCACAACTCGCTCATAAAATACGTGTCTTATTTTTAAATGAAATAGTGCACTCTTATTGAGACACCCGTTACTACACAATTTGTTACTTGGTGTACAATAAAGTGCAATTATGAAAGAGGTATTATGTTTTCACAAAAGTTTTGCGGTGTCATAAATGGGTTGCGACTTGCTTGATATTACTATCGTGATAATAGTCCAGTCATTTGGTAGTTTTACCGTTTTCCGGGGGTTTTGAAAATTGGTGATTTTATTGTTTACGTTTCTCTTTTCGAATTTTCACTTTGCCATCTTAACGCTCGCGCCGCCATTTTGGAAAAATGACTTGTCCAAAACAGATTTTTTCTGAATAACTCCTTTCAGATTTAAGGTTATAATAGCACATATATACATACATAGCACTCGGAAAGGGATCGTCACCGTATCACCTTTCGCCTCGCCGTCAAACAGGCGTCAATCTAACGTAAGCACGTAACCAAAGCGGATCAGCAGCTCTGATACGTCGACTCGGCTACGGCTAGGCGACGCCGCGCTTACGGCTCGCCGTAAGCGTGCGCGGCAAGCCGCGGGAGTAGGGACACGGTATCGAATAGACAGTATCGATACTGTACTCATGAGTAGTATCGAAAAAAATATCGTACTCATAAAAGTATCGAAACAAAAGTATCGATACTTCAAGGTATCGAGTACTTTTCTTAGGGCCTAATGCGCATAGAGCATAGGTCAATATCAGTCAGTAAAAAACAAATGACAACGGTGAACGAGTGAGTGAATGAGTGATTAATTAGTGTAGTAAATTAATGAAGGAAAGGTTAGGAATTTAACTGTGAACGGAAGGAACGATTTCGAGCAAAGATGATATAATGTTTTAGAAGGTTTAGAACGAGTGAACTAGATGGCGTTGCCACAACCATAAATATGAGCCGTAAGGTCGCAAGTTTTAAATGGGTAATTTCTAAGATTACCCATTTAAAACTTAATTTAGTATTCGATACGATACCTGCCAAAAAGTACTCATTGAGTAAAAGTATCGAATGCAAAGTATCGAGTACAAAAGTATCGGTATCGAATGGAAATGTACTCGATACCACAAAGTATCGATACTTATCTCGTGTCCCTACGCGGGAGGGGCGAGAGGGGCAAGGGTGCACGAAGGAACGTAAGCTCGGGTACGGAGGTCTCTCCGGTCTTACGTCTGTAAGCGCGGGAACTGCAAGTTGACCACGCACCGCACCGCGGTTCGTGAGCTTGTCCCGAGGCGAGCCGATTACGTTACGATTCCGATTAGTGTGCGTTGCAGTAGGGAGTTTCACACAAAGAATTGTACCATCTTGTACCTGTACAGTCCATTTTCTTAATGTCCATCGGGTATCATCGGATTTCCGAATACAAACGAATGCTAATTTCCATGTCCATCAATTATTAGATTTATCGTGTATAATAATTTGAATTCAGAACTAAGTACTTTATTATTGTTTTGTTTTGATTTCTGTGTGAACTATATAGTTGTAAAACCATTTTCCTATCTGTCGTGCCTGCGACTTTAGCGGCTTTCCTCTCATTTTATAAATAAATTACATTAAGTTAAAAGAGTATTAACAACTCTATATCCTTCCAAGTCGATTGAGAGCGTCCGATCTGCACCAAGTGCAAAGGGCAACTGATAGAAATCCGACGACTGACGAAAAACGAGGTTTTCCGAGAGACATTAAGAACATATTTCTACTGCACCTACATTGTTGGCAAATAAATAATTTTGAATCTGAATCTGAGTCTACGTATTTAACTTATTCATCTAAATTGTCTGTATGTGTAATTAACATTGCAGTCAGCGTATCAATGATTCTTGTTTAAAAATGATGAAATATATTTTTAATTCACTCTCAAATAGAGAGAGGGCCTGTGTCCCAGCAGTGGGTACATTATAGACTGATTATGTTAAGATACCCCCCAAATTATCATTTTGAATCAATGGCATAATTTTTTTAGTGAGCTTCTGCAGTGAAAATGTTAAAAAGAACTCAAATACCTTGTTTGATATGTGTTTGTGAAGGATTTGTAGGTCCCTGATATACTCCGTTTACTGGATTTACTGTGTTCTGCAAGAAAACAATCATTTATTTAAAAATAAAATATGTATGAACGACGAACAAGTTACTGTGAGTGTTTCTCAAATTTTCCTAAGTTGCTAGGGATATCAGTGTGAATTGAATTTTACCGTGAATGTTAGGTAAATAATTGTGGTGAATTTTGAACATAATATTCTTAATTATGACTTAATTCTACAATAATTTATTGACAAATGGATAGATTAACCTTACCTTAGCTATTTGTAGCAGCACAATGGAATGTTTGATATGATCCAACATGACCTGTAAATCAATAAAATATATTAGAAAATAATTATAATTATATGTCACCGTATTATTATGAATTTTATTGGTTTATAATCTATCCATGGGAGACCGATAAATTGTGAACTGGTATCAAACTTGCTTGTAGCGCTCAACGGCAGCTGCCGCGGCACCGTTCGCTTCGCTCGCTCGGCTCGCGCGCCGTTGGCCAAAGTTCAAATAAGACGTTCTTGTTGTTAGTACGTTGATATTTACTACATATGTATTGGATTGGAACTCAAGGTAAAAGGTTACTTTACTGTTAATTTGTTTCGAGTTTTTTTTTTTCAAATGTATTTTGGTAACAACCAAGTTCTGAGAAATATGTTCAAGATTGAAAAAAAAAAACCGGTATCACAAACTTTACAATGTGTATAAAAAACCTGTCCGATCCGTAAGGATGTCGTTAAGTATCGTGCTGAGTCTATTTATGTGGTAATTTTTAGGAAAAAATAATTTTAAATAAAACCCATCATTTTTTTTAAAGGGGGATTTTTCCGGTAAGTATAATACGTGAGGCGCGGGCGGCCGTCGTTTAGCGGGTGTCTACAAGTCATAACTTTTGACCCCTGTTGAAAATTTGCTAATTTTTAATGAATTTGGGGTAATTTTGGTACTCAAAATTTACTTATTTACACTTGTATAAAGTTGATGTTTGTTTAAGTGAAAATAACATCAATTGGAAACAAGGTTATAAATAGACTTTACGTACCTCTCATTGCGAATTATGTTGCAGTTGCATTTTCGTTGCAGATGAGAATGCAGAATTCATAATCAATTTCGGCAAGGTTCGATCGATTAAGGCACTGGCCAAATACGCTAAACAAGATGCAAATATTCTAAGTAATGTCTTAAAAAAAAGTATTGGTAAATCTATAATATGTAAAAAAACCTGTCCGATCCGAAAGGTACTGCAATAACTTTACTTAAAAGTTGTAAAAACATATTTTTGTTTTTGAAAATAAAAATGTTATTGGTATTTAAAAATCACATTTTGAGTACCAAAATTACCCTAAATCCATTAAAAATTAGCAAATTTTCAACAGGTCATAAGTTATGACTTGTAGACACTCGCTAAGCTAAACGACGGTCACCCGAGCCCCATGTAATAAACCGGTTAAATGACCCGTTGAAAAAAAAAAGTGACAACTTTTTTTTTCTTTTTCCTGAATATGAATACGTAAATAGCCTCTCAGTACGATACCTAACAACATCCTCACGGATTGGACAGGGTTTTTTTTACATGTTGTATAGGTAAACTACTTACATTGGAATGGTCTAATATAACTTGTCCCTTGCTCCTCTCGAGTGGGTCAGCCAGCTCCGACACACGTATGCCCATTTTCTGAAACAAATAGAAAAACACATTTATTATAGTAAAAGTATTTATTTTTAAATTATATAAAAAATATGTTTAAGATCCTTGCAACAAGCACTTTGTATTTGATATCACACGGTACTGTTAGCAAAACTTTTTTTTCTTGTTTGCCCTCCCAAAACTGATAATATATATAAATATTCAATATTAATTTATTTACGTTACACGTTCGTGCATTTTGGTACACATATTTATTTCTGTGACCCAATCACAGAAATAAATATGTGTACCAAATTTCAACTTAATCGGTCCATTCGATTCGGAGCAAATTGGCTGTGACAGACGGACAGACAGACTGACACACGAGTGATCCTATAAGGGTTCCGTTTTTTCCTTTTGAGGTACGGAACCCTAAAAACAAACAACAATCACTTGAAATGTCTTTAGGATTTAAAAAAACCGGCCAAGTGCGAGACGGACTCGCACCGTACTACTCCGTACCACCATACATTATTTAGCAAATAAATGAAAATACTAAACGAAGAATATTATTATTTTTCCTCTTAAATTTTTTAAATCGCAAAGATAAATTTGTATTTCATAATGATATTATGAATTACAAAGTTATTTTTGCAGTTGCAGAAAATCACCCAAAATACCTTATGAATCGGCGGTTTTAGTATTTGTCGATTATATATAGTATTTGGTAAACGATATACACAAGTTTCAAATTCCAAACTTGCTTAGTTGTTGAGATAGAGCTCGTACAAAAATGGTCTAAAATTTACAACTTTTACGGCTCCCTATTTCATCATGTTTGAAGATAAAAATAATATTATATTTGTTCTCTACTGGATGAGTTGTAGATAATGACACCCCACATGCCTAGTGGCACAAGGCCTAGTGCGTTTTGGTATATAATGTCACATGTCTTCGAATTTTCGGTTCTACGACATGCCGGTTTCCTCACGATGTTTTCCTTCACCGTTTTGAGAGCAGTGGTGATGAAATGATTTACACAAAGTAAAGCCTGCTTGAGCTCGAACCCACGTCTCGTAAGACGGAGCCGTTACCACGAGGCCACCGCTGCTCTCGTAGATGAGTGAGTGCAGTGTTGCCAGCCCCAAATAATGGATTACGGTGTTCCCAGTTTATAAATACGGTAGATTTTAAAAAGTAAATTAATTTGTTGTTTGAAAAAACAAAAATAAAATTAGCTTATTCTATATTTTAATTAGTCTGAATATGACAAAATAACTGTGTGATCATAATTTTTATACATTTCAGTATTATGTCTCCTAAGCATCAACTCAACTGCGAGAGAAACAAACGACCTGTACCCTAATGTCTTTCAACGCAAATTTAGTACAACGCAATTACGCAAAGAATTACCTGAATGAAGAAAGTTGGTAATAAATACGGAACCCTAAAAACGGAACTTAAGAAGTCTGTCAAATTAGGCAATTGTATAGTTTTTACGTATTACATTGGTTCAAACTTTTATCTATGGTTGGGGAATTCCCCCTAGTCCACCGCTATATGACATAAAATTAAGCTCAATAATCTATCTGCCCCATTACGGTGTTTTTTGACACCGTAATTACATTGTTACGGTAGGTGGTAGATATATGCTGATTACGGTGTTTTTACCGTAATTACGGTGCAGTTGGCAACACTGAGTGAGTGGTACATAAACATAACTGGCGAAATGTGGGTGTACTTGCTATAGATACTATCGAAGAAACGCATCTATACACCGTAAGGACTATTTCTGCTTACAGCGCTAGGCCGCTATAGAAAGCGGCCGTTAAACAGATGTGGTCATCGTGTTTTCGGGATTTTGTTTTCAAACTACTTGGATATGCATTTCTTCGATAGTACATCTCTTCGTAATCCTTCGTGGAATTTAAGCGTGATATTATATTATATGAGGGACTTACAGAAACCAGCTCGATCATGATCTGCAGATAGGCGTCCGCCTCAGATATCCTGCGCTCCAGGTCGCCGTGTCTGTGCCGCGGGGCTGGCATGCTGCGCGACCATCGCTCTCGTCTGCCGTGCCGCGATATGGTGTCTTCTAGAGCTCGCACCCAACGTTCCCGTTCGGAGCCGTCTCGAGCCTGGAAATATGGAACAACAAAAGATTATTTATTGTTCTGTAAGTTGGTATTAGGGTTGCCAGCCATACTGTTAAAAACTGTTTAACAAAAATAAAGTAAATTAATATACTGTTTTCACTGGTATCCAGAATTATGCCTAAATAAAAAGGAAGTCGGTGGTCACTTTGACCATAACATACTTTATTTTTTTTTCTTATCAAACGACGAAAAAATATTTAAAAAAATCTATTTTTTCTTTTTTTTTGGTCTGTTTGGCGTCCTATTGAGAAATTTTACGATTATTGTAAAAAAATATGAAAAAATAACCAGATTTTTGCTAAAAAACATGTTTATTTTCAATTGAGAGTAGTTTTTCCCACAATTTTAATTTTATGAAGACGCCTAATTACTTCCAATCATTATGGAGTTTGTTTCATCGCGATAGATAATTTAGTTTAAAAGTTACATAGTTTTGTTATAAAATATGTTTTTTTTTTTGCATTTTAAAATATTTTTTCCATCGATAAAATTAAGCATAGATTCCCTATTTCAATATGTGCACATTATAAAGACTCACACTGTATATTAAACGGGATGTTGCCATCATTAGAACGTTTGATATTAATCTGAGTTAGTTATTTGCTGGTTTTATTTGCATGGACGAAACTTGCGTGGACGAAACAACCTTATTTCTTTTGAATATCAATATTGAGAAAAACAGACTGATACAGTTAAATAATATTGAATCTTAACACGGTGACATAAAGATTAATTTTGAAAATTACCTGGAAATGGAACGTCTTGTGGTCTACAGTGATCGTGAACGTGGAGTCGTCTTCATCATCGATGCCTATGACAGCTGCTCGCAGTCGCACGCAGCCTCTTCGAACACCTCGGGTCATTTTCTCCTTGGACTGAAAAGATAAATTAAAACTTCGTTAACAAAGGAAATATACCAAGAGAGAACTAAAGTTTCCAAAATTTACATCCTTTCAATTATTAATTGGTTCGCTATTTTCTTCTTAGTTGTGTTGTCATTGAATGTCCTATAACGTCATAATAAGCTAAAAGGTCAATTCCCGTAATTAGAAACGTTCAATATCTAGACGCAGTCTCATGTCAGCGACATAGGCCTGTATCCAAAAATGATTATTTTCGTCCGTCTTTTAGATTATTAAAAAATATTGAACACGTATTTTTTCTTTTTTGACGTAAGTAATCAAAATATTACGGCGATACATTGAGTTAAATTGTGGCATGACGTCACGCCTTGCTAGATTTAATACTGTGTTGTGACGTCGACGAGCCCTCACTCTCCAACTTTAATGCGTGTTTTTTAAGTTATTTTTTATTAATATGTTAAAGAAAAAATACGTGTCTAATATTTTTTTTATTATCTGAAATACGGACTAAATATAATTTTTTTTTTACCTACGCAACTACCGTATGGGGAGAAAATTTTGGCGGATTGAGACTCAGTTTGGTACAGATAGTTCATTCCGCAAAAACATTTAAATAAAAACCGACTCTTGCTACGACACAATACAGTACAATTCAGGTCGCACAGCGCTAATTACCTATAGTTATATCCACCTAGAAGTTAAATTGCCTCTTTTTCTATCGCGTAACTCATATCTTCTGACTACGTTACGCTCAATGCATTGGCCCGAGAAGACGAGCCCGCCGTGCCGCGTACTTGTAGCTTCATACCTAAAATGCGCCTTCTGTACCTATTCTGTGACTGAGATTAGAATGCGACCGTTTTTTTATTAAAATTCGGGAATTGCCTGATTTTATTCTGGTTCGACACATCAATCGATCGAAATCTTGTTAGTTGAAATTGGTTCATTACTTTAAGAGTTGCTGGAGCTAGACTATAAGAAACATGTCTTTTCAAAATGTAGATTTAATTACACAATTATAGTTAAAAAACATCATATACCGTGGCCTTGCTTAATATTTTAAGATTTCTAAAACATGAGGTCACTAAAAAAATTAGACGTTTAGCGACAAGATGTAAAAAAAAAACCTTTCACCTTATTTAAAAAGCATACTAATACATAGACATTAACATAACAAAGTCCTTGTATTTAAACATAATACATAGTGAATTTAATTAACTTCAATGCAGGTTCAAATTCCTTTGCAGTTCCAAGTGATCGTCACAGTGAAGAGGTGTTGACACACTGCTATAAACATGGATACAATTCAAAGAGTATACAATATAGTGTTTTACGAAAGATCAGGTAATAAAATATACATTATTACGTGTTGCATGATGGTATAAAATGTAATGAAATTCATTGCAAAGTTGTGATGCAAACAGTTAGTGCAATGGGCAGTGAGTGATGGAAAGCGGTATCCAAGATGAGTTTCGATATTGGATTCTCTAGCTTGGTTTCAGTCCAGCATCTGACTGTGTTAAAAAAAAAACCGCCTAAGTGCGTGTCAGACACGCACAATGAAGGGCTCCGTAGTTGGGATCAACTTATCCCAAACACAAACTTAACATTGTAGTTGAAAAACATGTTCTCCCATACATTCCAACTGCAAATGTAAGTTTGTACGCACAATATTGAGAGATTTACCATGTTATTTTAAGACCATATACTTCTTATAGGTTTTTCTGTAATCTGTGGGTAAAGAACCATTCTCTGTATTTTTGTCAACATAATTGGCTTAGTAGTTTCGCAGATAAGGGGGGAATGGTCAATTTTCATCTATTTTCTTAAATATCTTTAAATGTATTTATTTTAAAATTAAGGAAAAAATATATTTGAGATCCTCGCAATAAGTCCTTTCATTTAATATGTCACACCACACGGTACCTACAGGTTGCAAAACTGTTTTACCCCAAAAGTGACCCCTATATACAAAGTATTAAATTTCAACTTAATCAGTCCATTAGATTCGGAGAGAAATTGGCTGTGACAGACCGAAAGACATACACACGAGTGATCCTATAAGGGTTCCGTTTTTCCTTTTGAGGTACGGACCCCCTAAAAATTATCATATCAGCCTGTACCTAATGCAATGTAGCGTCTCACTGCAGTGGATAAGATTATTTATATACAGAGAAAAAGGAGTGTTAGCCATTTCCACTGATGTACGATGTTACCACGAATCCGTAAAAAAACAATTCCCAACTTCCCAAATTGTTCCCAAATTAAATAACAAGACGATGGTATTTATAAAATTGCTTGTCCGAAACATTTAAAGGTTCATAACCCTCTTTCTGCGTCGTTATAATCGAGCAATAACAAGCGAATATCCCAAAATGCGACATTATTGTCGGGGAAATCTGTCATTTCGCCAAATGGTTCGACATTTTTATAAATGTCAGCAGTATAAACGTTTTTAAACGACTTCCAAAACTGCTGACCTCCTTTGTTATGTACTCGTGAAATACTCGTGCTTATTTTGAGGATATGCAACAAGTACATTTTGGGTGGGCAACAAAATCGAATTCTACTAAGTTACAGAATAGTACAGAAGGCGCACTCCGCATTTTAGGTATGAAGCTACAAGTACTCAGCGGGCTCGTCTTGTCGGGCCAATTCAGTGAGTGTAACGTAGTCAGAAGATATAAGAGTTACGCGATAGAAAGAGAGGCAACTTCTAGGTGAACATAACTGTAGGTAATTAGCACTGTGCGACCTAAATTGCACTTTATTGTGTCGTCGCAAGAGTAGCTTTTTATTTAAAAGATTTTGCGGAGCGAACCATCTGAATCTCACTAATAAAACTGAACGCGATCTGTACATAATTATGAGCTCCTGATCGTTTCAAATCTTTTAACAACCATTATAATAAATCCAACAGAGCCCATTCATAATTTGACATTACCCTTTATAAAGCAGAAACGAGCTGCCATAAATCCATGGACCTTTGACTGGCACAACACAATTGCCTAGAACCAGTTACCAACAACATAGACAACTAAAATTCAATTACCATCATGCCACGGGGAGGGCACAATAACGGGGCATAATAGCCTGAAAACTTGTCCGTGTCTACCCACAATCATGACAACATGATCGTTTATCTACTGTACATCAGACGATATAGCTTTTGCATGGAAAAATACCGCAAAATATGGACAGAAGACCCACTTTGTACTTAAAAGGGCTTATACTAAAAGTTGGCAACGTCGCAAATAGCTGTCAAATATTTACCTGTTTTGATTAATTTGGCAATATTACTGTATGGAAACATGAAATGTGGCTAACTAGTGCACTAAAATATTGATTATGAAGCGCAATATTTCTACATTTATATTTGTAATTTATGTGGTGCTCAACATTATAAAGATTATTCTATAAGTGATTTCTAGCTAGAGGGTTAAGAATCTATAAAGTACATCACAGGTTCAAGATTTTCTGGACCAATCGTGAGTTTAAGTGTCTTGTCAGGTTCAGGAAAAAAATATTGCTTACATAAATATTATGACTGTTCAGGTATGTCCTGAGCAAGGTCATACAGTCCAGTCCCCGGATCTAGATTTTTTTTGAGGCGAGGAAAAAAACTGCAGTCTGCCGACCCCCGCCAATCTTTTATGGGGATGCGCTAAGTTAGCCCCCGCGAAATTAAAATTCTCTCAAAATTAAAATTTTGGCAGCAACATATTAATCAAATTGTATCAATCGATAATGCGCCAATTCAACTGGGGCGCCAAAACTGTTGTAAAAAAGAAAAAAAAAATTTGAAAGATTATAAATGTAGTGCTGCGCGTCATTATTGCAAAGTTGCTGCAATTGAATTTGTTGCCCCCTGAAGTTGGCGCCCGTGGCACGGGCCCCGGCTTGCCCCCCCCCCCCCCCCCCCCGATCCGGGGCTGATACAGTCGGAGAATTTTGTGACGTACTCGATCACTGCCTGTTGCCTAGACCCTGTCGCGATCTAACGCGATCAGCACATATAAAACTCAGTTCAAGAGCTATCAGTGTCAATATTGCAAAGGAAATAATGACACTGACAACTCTTAAGGGGACTTGTCACACTGGATGCGTTCTGAATTTAAATTCGCCCGAAGTAAAATTGGAGTTGATCTTCTGTGGTCTCTATTTCGTGGCGTTCAAGACTACCGTACTAAACAAAATTAGTCACGATTTTAAGATGGCAAAATAAAGTAAATGGAACATGTGTTGTGTAGCAAGTTGCTGTAACAAGGAAATGTGCAATCATGTGGTGTTCGTTGCTTTAATTACAGGTGCTTAAATACACGACGAATAGGATCATCAGATTGGGTGCGAGATTATGGGTATGATTCCAATACGTACAGTCACGAGCATAAAAATCTTACACTTAGGGCTCCCACACAAAACTGCGAATTCGAATCGTATTGTAAAAATCTACGAGCTCGGCCTAGGCCGTGCGCACTGTAAGCTCGCAGATTTTTGCAATGCGATGCGAATTCGCAGTTTTGTGTCCGCCCTCAAGATTCAAAACCGTTTTTCTCCTAAAGTATTGATAGATATGTTTTAGTGTTATGAACATAATATACCTTTTTATTATCGAAATCATACTATTATGAAATTGGTATTTTTTTGCAATTTTTTTTTAACGAGAATAACCGGCCAAGTGCGAGTCGCACACCAAGGGAATTCGCAGTTTTGTGTGGGAGCCCTAAAAATTCAAAACCGTTTTCCTCCTAAAGTATTGATAGATAATGTTATAGTGTTATGATAATAATATATTTATCATCGAAATCATACTATTATGAAATTGGTCTTTTCTTTAAGTTTAAATTTTTATTTAACGAGAAAAAACCGGCTAAGTGCGAGTTGGACTCGCACACCAAGGGAGTGCCGCCGTACAATATTTAATGTTCTTGTAGGGCGTTTTTAATTTAATTTAAATTATTTGTTGTTATAGAGGCAACAGAAATACACAATATTATTATTAGTGATGCAACGAATACTACTTTTACGAATACGAATACGAATATCAAACCTACTATTCGGCGAATACGAATACGAATATCTCGCCATGGTAATAAAAGACTAATAGTCTAGTACTACATAGACGCAGCTATTACTAACGTTCGTCTAAGTTACTTAGGACTTACTATCCTACCTTTTGTTCATACAAAAGAAATACAGACCATATAAAACTTATTTGGTAATTTATCGAAGTGTTTCCATATGTCACTTTGATCTCGTTTACGAGAAGACATTTTCTATTCAACTTCAACTCCTTTCACTTCGCAGCAACCTCAGAAAATAAATAAAACAATACTCTCTTGCTTGACTTGTGCTTTCGACTGACAAATGAAATGAAAGGAATGAATGAATGAATCAGTCCATGGTTCGTAATGATAGGAAAACTCCCGGGCCGCAGCACTGTATAAACTATGGCCGGGGAGTTCCCCGTCGCGTCGTCGTTGCGGTTAAGGCCCTTGCACACGTCGTATTTTTACGTGCCGACGACGCGCGTTTTCCAAGTCTGCCAGTAATTAGATTTGCGTACAAACATATTAATTTTTAAATATTCGTATTAGTATTCGCCGAATACGAATATTCGGTAAATGTCTACTATTCGGCGAATACGAATATTCGTATTCGTATACGTTGCATCACTAATTATTATGTGAAAATTTCAACTGTCTATCTATTACGGTTCATGAGATACAGCCCCCTGACAAACAGACGGACAGACAGCGGAGGCTTAGTAATAGGCATCCGTTTGGCACCCTCGTGACTGAACTTATGGAATACTTACAGCAGCTCTGGTCAAGATCTTATTCCATGCAGATTCAGACGTCAGCGGTCATGTGTGACGTCAGCTCACCATGATCACCACATCGCCTTGCCATTAGATCCTAACTACAACCATACATTACAATCTAACTATTTAATTGGGGCCTCCATCTAGGAGCTTAATAAAACCCATCTGTTCCGTTTCTAGGTCCCCTCAATCACGATACAACACAAAACAATATAAAATTAGACTCAATTCCATACCATAGTATAATAAAGTAACAGTATTAAGTCTCGGCAGTGACCTTGAAATCCACACAAAAAGCACAGTATGGGAGTTTCGTTGCAGAAGATTATCGGTCTTCTTTTTAAAATAATTTTAAGACCATTCTAAGATTCGTTATCGCTCAAGCACAGTATAATAATGTGACAGTATTATAATATCTCGGCAGTGACCTTGAAATAATTACCTACGGCCGCTCGGTAGATAAACCTTCTGCGTCCGTGCGTAACTGCCGCGCACTAGATACTGTTGCGTACTAATATTATTATCTCATCATCTGTTACGACGCCTCATTGAGGTGGATAACAATTAAATTCTATTGTGTCTCGTTAATGACAGTTGAAAGGTTAACACTGAGATTTCGAAGCGCGTCCTTTCGTTTTCTATGAAGACATAATACTAATACTCAATCTACTTAGCCTTTTCCCAACTATGTTGGGGTCGTCTTCCAGTCTAACCGAATGCAGCTGAATACCAGTATTTTATATGGAGCGACTGCCTATCTAACCTCCACAACTCGGTAACTAGGTAATACGATACCCCTTGGTAAGACTGGTTGTCAGATTTTCGGGCTTCTGACGACCCGTAACGACTGTCAAAGATCCACGAATGACAGCCGGGATCAATGGCTTAACGTGCTTTCTGAGGCACGGAGGAGTCTCGGTATATAAAGATGGTCACCTATCCACAGACCAACCCCGGCAAGCGTAGCTTAATCGGATGAATCGACCCGTGCGGCTGTTATTTTTTACTGTTACTTGTTTATACTGTGTCCATACTAACAAAAGACAAGACGAACGGACATTATATCATTAGTATCCTTTCACCTAAGTAACGTGTTGCAAAATCATGTTGAATATGATTTAATATTGCTTTGTTGTGCCTGATGCAACGATAACGGACGGTGGAGATTAATTTATGCCGATACTAATAGTAACGGGAGTAAATCGTGCGTTTGCGCATTGACTGTAAAGGGGTTCTGTAAGGTTTTGCGAGAACGATTTGATTAAAGAGATTGTCTATGCCTCTGGCGTGATTTGGAAGCAAAAACGGTTTCGGATTTGACTTAGGAAATTGTTTGTACCTCTAGGGTGTTTCCCGGTTTAAAATATGCGGTATCTCTAATCGTGGTGGCCATAAAAAGGGTTGGAGGAATTATTTTGTGATGTAATAGTCCTTCAGATTGAATTTCGGCCATGGTGGCCAATTTCAACCGAACCGACCCTTCGGCGCGGGAGGTATTATAGTGCACAAGTGTGACACAGGTGCACTCTCTCTTCCCTCACTCTCATAGTCCGATGGGACGGCAATCCGACACGACCGGAGAGAGATTAGGCGCAGGGTCAACGGCTTATCGTGCTTTCCGAGGCACGGAGGGGGTATGTTAAAATGGTCACCCATCTTGGACTGCACGTGGCAAGCGTAGCTTAACCTGACCGATGGATCCGTGCAGCTGTTATTACTTAGCCACGATCTCCTAATTTGTAATGAATTGTGATGTAAGTTTGTCTTGAAGTGAATATCACTTTTCGGATGATGAACATTATTGGTTTCGGGATTATTGTGGCTCTAGAATTATATGGTTGTCCAAACGGTGCAGCGATAATGTTAATCTATTTTTTACAGGTGCAACCGCTTTTTAACCAATGCTTCCAAATTACTGAAAAATAAGACTAAAAAGTTTAGACGATGGTAGCGGACAAGATTTTTATTTGAACAGACAGCTGTGCTGCTGGGGAGTTTGTTGCGCCACTTCTTCCCAGCTAAAGGCACTAGGAAGTGGTGAAGGGTGGGCGTTTTGGGGGACTGTCTTATGTAATTTTGACGTTCGAAAAGTGCTGATTGTCAGCCTAGTTTGATAAATGACTTTTGAATTTGAATTTAAAGGTAAATTTTAATATATTTTTTATAATAGTGGCAATCGATTTTTAATTAGTGCTTCGAAATTACTCAAAAATAAGATTAAAAAGTTTAGGCGGTGGTAGCGGAAAAGATTTTAATTTAAAAGTAACCAAATCACTTAAATAAAAATTACGGAACCCTCACCTGCACTCAGCACTTGATATAATAAAGCTGCAATTTGCAGCATTACGAAATCTAGGTCAGTCAGACTGAAGCCACCTCGTTCGGTTAAAAAGTGAAATACTTCTTTATAATGTTGCTGATCTGTTTCAGAGATTAAATTGTTAGTTGTTTCGCTTCTTCCTTGATATTACGGGTAAGTTACAGAATGTGGATTGCTGAACTGCAATTCAAGCAAATTGCAGTTTTAGGTATCATTGACCAGGCGTTGCACAGAGGGGGTTTTGGATCGGTCATTTGAGAGGTAACGTTGCCACCTTCCATGTGCTGATGGTGACCACCGGGGTGGTTTTAGTGAGGTAAAAACCCACACTCCCCGGTCTTATCCTCAAAGCCAAAACCTTCCGAAGGTTTCCTCCCGTAAAAAAGTGTTATCCATGACCAAAGATACACATTTTATTTATGTCTATGTCCAACAGTGGGACTTCTTTTGACTGAAATTATGATAATGATTGCTGCGTAATATTATTATGTCGTTTAGACACCCATTAGATATAAAATTTGCCAAAAAAATTTAATCTCATCAAATTCTCTTTTCCAATCAGAAGAATTCTTTAAAGTTAAACAAAAAAATTCACTATATTTTATTTCACATAAACCTACAAGGGCATTTATGAAACGTCAGAAGCTAGGTGCACGGTTCCAATTGGTCGCTTCCTATGGAGAAGAGCCGGCAAGAAACTCCACGGTTACTCTTTTAAAAATAAATGGTATCTAGAAGCCACTGATATAAAAAGTTTACAATATAGGTAATTGAATCATAATACCTACTTAATTCAGTTAAGAGTTCCATTATATTATTACCTGAAGCCTGAGAATATATCTAAAGCCTTCGTGACGCTGTGACAGGAAGTTAAAAATAGATAAGTGCAGAGTATTTACACGCGGTGGAACCTCGTGGGAAACTTCTTTTAGAACAGTTTATTTTAATTTGAAAATTGCTAACTGAAATAATTCGTGCAAATTATGCTGAACAAAATCTGCCTTCCTTATTCCCGTCGTGTTGGGGCCGGCTTCCAAACTAACAGGAAAATTATGCAGAATTGTGGGCTTTTAGAAGCCCGCACAGTCAGTCGCAGAAGTAGGTAGGTAGGTTTTTAGGAGTGAAAAACAGGTAGACTCAAATGCAGTCATGTATTGACAACAATAGACAAGAGAGTAAAGTTAAATCAGTAGAAAAATTCTAAATAAAATTTATATCTTTCTAAAAATAGGCCAGTGCTTTGATTATAGAAGAAATGTTGACTTGTAAGGCTTATTTTTCTGAAATAAAATTAAATGTTTACATTTACATTTTAATCGAATTATGCTTCGAATTTGTAAAAAAAACGATTTTTCTACCTACTATAAAAATAGCTACAGCTAAATACAGTTCGACAGCTAAATTTGGCGAGCTCTCATCGATAAACTCAGTCATAAATAACATCACGCTTAAGTGCTCAACTTCATCCAAAAATTCTCTACTTCCAGATCAGCGCGTCAAAGACTGGGCTCTGATGACGTCACCGAAGCCATTGGCGGCCATCATAGCCACGTACCTGGTCATCATCAAACTGGTCCTGCCTTGTTACATGAGGACCAGGAGGCCGTATGAACTGAGGAGCCTTATCAAGTGGTACAATGTGGTGCAGATCGTTGCTAATGCTGTTGTGACTTGGGGGGTGAGTTCGTTACACATGATTTTAACCCCCACCAACGTTGAAATTTTTGTCCCATATAATTTGACCGTGTAGACATTGTACTTTGGTACAAACCAGCAGATTATTTTAAACAACTTTCGAGAAATGTCTACCTTGGGGGCGAAAAATGTCTAGAACGATGTGCTGAATTTACAGTTTTCGCGTCGATATACACCGTGTATATCCCATAAATAAATCGCCATAATTCTTTCTTTTTTTTCCTTTTTCTTTTTCCAGCGCTGAGATATTTATTTATTTTTAAATATCGCAGCATAGGAGCCTTTTTGGCCTCGCACAGGTCGTTATTATTTTTGTTTGTTAGTTTAAAATGCTCCTTTCTTATTTTTTATTACTGTTTGTATTTCCTGTGCGTGTCCCAAATAAAATATTTTTCTTTCTTTCTTCTTTCTTTAAAACCCTTACAGATAATATTTTGACACCAGATCAGAAGACCAGAGGCACATAGTTGTTACTGCTTCAATTAAAGCTTTCAAGAAGCAATAAATTTTAGCGTTAAACTAAAACCATAAACGTATGGGTATAAAAAATAAAATAGACCTCAATCTATGCAGTGCTATAAGACACGATCTTGGACAGCTGCCAAATAGTTCAGCAGTTAGTGGTTGAAAATGGAGGTGAGGTATTTAATATGACATAAAACTTCCACTGCAGAATTAGTTATCAAGACGTTTTGCTGCTAATCACAGGCAGTAGAGGCCTCTAAAAACCGTCATAAGCCACAAGAATGTGTAAGTAGTTCATTTGTAAAAAAATGACAAAACACAATGCAACAGAAAGGTTCATGCCTTTAAACGTTGTTATTTTCTTAAACGTGTTCTTTTCTTTAACCTTTGTTCTTTTTATTAAACACGGTAATCTTTGGAACTACCAATCGGATCTGAAAAATTATTTTTGCATTTGATAGCTTAATTATTGAGGAAAGTTATATTTAACATCACGCTACGGCCCTAGGAGCAGAGCCAGAAGAAAAAATTCGGAAAGAACGCTAAGCGAAAACGAAGTAATAACGCGAGCGGGCGATGCGATGCGACGTGGTGTGCCGGAGGTCGAAATTTCACGTGGGCGAAGTCGCAGACAAAATCTAGTCTTTTAATAAATACCAATACTTTGTCTTTCCTTGTAAGAACTAAGATGTGCACAAATCGAATCGCTAAGTACCTCAACATCGGAACTAAGCATAATATTGAGCTCAGTTTCTCCTAAAATAATTCCCTACATTTCTCAAGGTCTGTTCCTAAGAGGCAAACTAATCTGACTAATGGTGAATCCATTAGTCAAATTAGTTGACTCAGGCAACATACTTCAGGATACATGTTTACTAAAAAAGAACAACTTAGATGAGGAACAATGATTCGCTCTGTTGGTTTTGCAAGTTAAAAAGTATCTCCGTAAAAGTATCTCCGCCTCTCTTGCCTCGTTCGTCTAGTGGTCGCAAGTGCTACTGCTGAGCATGAGGTCATGGGTTCGATTAGAAATAGAAAATAGTTTATTGTCCAGGTAATACAGTAAGCAGGTTTACAGGTTAACACCAAGTTGAGACGACATGAGTAGCTTAAAATATTACCTATAGCTAGGTTACAAAATATTATTTACCAGTGAGCCCCAAACTAGACAGTTAGTCTGTATCTTGGGGCTCGGGGTACGAATTCCATAGTGGAGACTAGATAGGTGATTCCAGGTGTTGTATGCTATATCTGGTGTGTTTGTGTACGTGATGTGAGTGTGGTGTGTGATGTGTGTGAGTGTGGTGTATGTGATTGTGGTGTGTGGTGTGTGTGAGTGTATGTTTGCGTATTTGTTCCCATTGTGTAAAGTTTGATTCAGATTCCCAGGTTGGGTAAGATTTTTCCATCATTAATTTCTCAGTACCTAGCAGCCCAGTTTGGATTTGTGCCCGGTTGATAGCAATCGGCTGCTCGCCCTCTATTTCATGGGACTTAAACATACCTGCCGAAAGGGGGGTGTAAGACTGTAGGTACTTTAGCTACACCTCTGCCTAACCCTTCGGGGATTGCGTACAGGCATGATGTTATGTGTTATTTAAAAAGAATCGTCTTGTTAAGGCACTATGTGAATATGTGAGTATAGTTAATACGCAGATATATGCCAGTGACCTTGAGTGGTTAGCTTGCGTGTTCTGTACTGAGCTCGCGCAACGCGTCGTACGTCCAGCCAGTAATAGGACTCGCCCATCAAGGAGCGCTGTCCCAAATTAGACTCATTATAAATTTATTATACATAAAACAAATGGTATTTTAATAGAACACGTATAGTAAAAGATAAATAATTAAATTATCTTGAAAATGGTGAAGGTTTAAAAAAAATACGCTTGATAGTTTTTACGTGATTCTCAGTTTTTTATCTGCGTTAGACATAACTTTACAAATTAATTTCACTATGTAATAAAAACATAATCTAAAATATTCCTATATTAAGTTATTAAGAAAATGCTCTTATTTAATATATATTTTTTCCAAATCATTAACATTACTCGTTTAGACGTGATCTTCAGTACAAAATCATTAAAAGTCTGTTATCGTCGCCTTAAAGCAAATGTTGACGGTACGGTTGGCGAAGTGGCTTTACAGGATTGCCCCGCCACAGCAACAGACCGGGAAAGTGAAAAGGAAATGGCCTTTTCCCTGCAATGGGACGAAATAGACTAAATAATAATAGTATGAATACCCCTCAATAACTGAAAATCATCGCAATTTTACAAATTCAACGTGTGAAAGCAACTAGGTACCTACTAATCATCACACATACATAAACAATATGTATATACAGTAATTATACATACATCTGTGTATCACACCGGATGTTCTCGTCCGCGTTACGTGCGGGTCACGCAATGTCAACTTGATCAATTTCATACCGCCCAGTTGGTGTAGGGTGTCCATTTACCAGGTGATACCTTGACATGGGTCAATATGAAACAAATCAGAAAGTAGAGTATTCAAGGTAGAGAGATTTATTTTAGAATAAAATCTTTTCAATGATTTTTGGAAAACCTAAACGCGACTCGGAACTCCAATAGCTATGGTTACTTCCCTTTATAAACTCGAAAGGTGATTTATTGCTATAAAACTTTAAATAAAATAACCGGATTCGAAAGAGAGTAAGAAGGTCTTTGCCCTGCACTGGGACATTCAGGCTTTTGATAATAATAAACGGATTCGGAGTTGTGCACAAGCTTTCCGAAAATCTTTGGATGCAGTATTTGTCACCTCTGAAATCGACTACGTGGTTCCTTGTTGTCGGGGGCCACGTTTCGGCCTTATTCGCAAATCCGGCAGGCATCGGCCCTAGCAGACCCCGTCAATTCTGCTGACATCTCTTTGAGGCGCGCGTGGAACAAAACGCGCCGTCGACCCGGGCCTGGTCTTTATCGGGCGGCGAGCTACCCATTGCTCACTGTCCGCAAGCCCACGCCTACGGTGGCCGGAAATCGGCTCGCGATTCCCGACGCTCAGGGCGTCTCCTGCGGCGGTTAGGGGCGTGAGGGCGCGAATTTTGCCTCTCCCTCACGCGTTCCGCCTCCTCCTTCGCGAACATTACTGCTTCGAAGGAGGTGACGGCCTCCCATTTCCTCTCGCTCCGTACCATGGCCCGAATCAGGGCCGAACGCAGTCACCCTGTATACGTTTTCAAGCGATTGTATATTTTTCCATTGTTTATTCACCTCCATTTTCCCGGAGATGAAGAGGGATTCCATTCCATTGTGTGTCAGTCACGCGGTTAAACAGTTGATATCTGAATAATTTGTGTGTACTTGTGTACTTTGAGCTGGGTCAATATGACTTGGCGTTCAAAAGCTGTTCATAAATGTTGATTTATTTTTATTTATTCAAGTCCGAAACAAATTGATTTTGAGTTTCTTTTAGAGATAACATTCTGACCCGGATGAAAGAGATAATTGAATTTTTGTTGTTTCTTTTTATTATTTATCGAGTGTTTGCATAAAAAAGCAGTTTAATTAATTGGTAATACATATCTTGAGTTAGAACACTGTCCTGTCCAGCTTAACAAAAGCTTCTTAATATTTTGTCTTTCAATAATGATGCCTGGGATAAAAAATAAAAAAAAACTATTTAGTCTGTAAGATAATAAAAAAATGTAGACACGTATTTTTTGCTTTACCATATTTTTAAAAAAATACTTAGATAAAACGCATTAAAGTTCCAGTGGAGGTCGCTACGTCACAAGTAAGTATAAAATCTACATACTCGTGACGTCATGGCACATTTTAACTCAATGTATCGCCGTAATCTTTTGCTTACGTGAAAAAAGAAAAAAAAATAAGTGACCAATATTTTTTAATAATCCAGCTCAAGGATAATTTTTTTTTTGTCTTCGTCCCTATTGCATAAGTACGTTTCAAAATCCACACACGTCAACCAAAGAACATTTCTTTTTAAACCACAAGCACACTAACAAATTCTGCCTTTTCAAAAACTCATGCTCACACTATCGAGTTGTCAGACAATCACAATGCAATGATTGATAATGATTGTATCATACAATACTATTACGAGCTCCAGACGTTTATCATCTGCGCTAACATGTTTATTCCATTCCAGTTTATTGCTTTCGTGACATGACAGTATAATATTTTGAGTGACTGATTGTTCCGTTTTATGTTCTGTATGATCTTGGGTAGGCTGTGGTTGGTACAGAGCTTTTTCTACTAGTGTCTTAAGGCGAGAATAAATTATTTTTGATAATTTTATATTGAAGATCACGTGTAAACGAGTAGTGTTAATGATTTGGAAAAAATATATGTTAAATTAGAGCATTTTCTAACTTAACTTAATTTGTGAACATTTAAGATTATGTTTATATTACATAGCATAATTAATTTGTAAAGTTACGTCTAACGCGGATAAAAACTGAGAATCACACAAAAACTATCAAGTGTATTTTTCTGAAACTTTCACCATTTTAAAGATAATTTAATTATATATCGTTTCGCGTTTTATTAAAATACTTTTTTTTGTGTAATAAATTAATAATGCGTCTAATTAGGGACCGCGTTCCTTGATGGGTGAGTCCTATTACTGGCTGGACTGGACGTACGACACGTTGCGTGTGCTCAGTACAGAACACACAAATTAATCACTCAAGGTCATTGGCATTTAGTCGCGTCTTAACTAATCATAATAATAGTGGTTGTCAGGAAGTTTAAGCAGATAAAAGAGAACGCAGACTCAAAGCACGTCTTTAATTAAACCATCTAAAGGTACTTTTGAGTTGTCAAGGAAGCGGTCAGTCAGAAATACATTATCTGTGGAAATACGAAGCTAGAGTTGCCAATTCCAAAGCGTAGTAGGTATCTATGGAGAAGAACAGACAAGAAACTCCATGGATAATCTTTTAAATCAAAGAAGTAGGACCTCATCATAACACACATGAACATCCATGAAATTTTGGACGTGGTGTCTAACTTAGTTGCGTTAACCTGGCTTTGGTCGCAAATGTGGGTAAAAACAGATGAAGAGCTGAGAGAAATAACGCTTACCTGAAAGTAATTAGGAAAAGCCGCGGGCAAAACTTAGTTTACATATAGATTACATTTTTAAACAATTGAATTTTTAAAAAAACGACCACCGGCGCGGCGGCACCAGGAACAGGGTCTATGCTGCCGGTGGTCAGGGCTCTAGTGAGAGGAATCTCCCCAGTCCCCACCACGCGTGCCTTATCCAGGGGTACTTACTGCTTATGGGTAGCTCACCGTCCGATAAGCACCAAGCCCGGGTCGACGGCGCGTTGTGTTCCACGCGCGCCTCAAAAACATGTCAGCAGAATTGACGGGGTCCGCTAGGGCCAATGCCTGCCGGGGTTGCGAATAAGGGCCGAAAGGGAAATCGTGGCCTCCTGGCAACACGGCAACTGAAGGAACACGGGTGGGTTTTAGTCAGTAAGAGTCTGACACGCCCTCCCGCTCCACCCAAAGCGGTAGAAGTTATTTGATAATTTCCCACCCAAAAAAAAGGGGTACTGCTTTCTATATGAAGACCTTGATAATTATTATTAATTATTGCTATTTACATTCCGTTATTACAATATCGTAGGTTATAATGTTATCATGCATATTGTTTATTTTTATCCATTCTGGATTACAACGTATACATATTTTATCGTTTTTAGCACGCAGTGCAATGACTCACTGGCTTTATCGGTCACTATTCACGATACTTTTTATAATATTTACTAAAGCAGATATCAGACGCTTCACTTTTTGTTCATTTACGTCTTTTTTCACTCAGAGTGAAACGAAAGAGAAAAAATCCAAAAAATAAATAAAAATCGTGTGGCACTCGGGGACTGCCGCGGTAAAGCTATTGTATAGCATTTGTAACCTCCATACTTCCTATTTGTCAACGCTACACTTGGGATGATGACGTGATGACATAAAACAAAAATTGCGTTCCCATGACAACATCACGTTGTCATGGGAACCGTCATTACATGATAGGCGGAGTAGGGGGTGTTAGGTTTTATTTTCGTTACGTTACGGAATTTCTTGATTCGGTCGCCGCGCTCAAAGCCCGCGATAAAAGCTATGCAATAGCTTAAAATAACTTTAATTTTGGAAGTCGGTGTCTTTAGATCAGTATTTTAGTTTTTTGCCATTTTTTGTGAAAAAGTTTTTTTTTTCACTTTTTATTGGGTTGGTTTGTAATTTATCTTAGTTACAATAGCCTAATGTCAACAGCTCATCAAAAATACCCAAATCGCTATCGATGTGCCTATAATATTTGAAGAGTTCCCTCGATTTCTCCAAGATCCCATCATCAGATCGTGACCAAATGACAATGGGACCAACTTGAAAGAATACCCTTTAAAAAAAAACAATTCTCCAAATCGGTCCAGGCCATCTTCGAGTAATCGGGGAACGTAATTTTTTTTTTTAATCCGACGTACTGAGAACTTCTTCCTTTTTTTTGAAGTCGGTTAAAAATGTATACCGACGAAAATGAATCAACAGTAAAAAATTAATCCATTAGTGAACCGATTCCACGATGTTAGATTTCGGCACCTCGATATCTTTCATTTGCCAACCGAATGATCGAAAAATTAAATGAAAGGAGCAGATGAAGGTGTATTCCTATGTGATTTTATCAGTGCCGTGTGAACGTGGAATGAAACACAAATAATCGTTCACTCAAGTTAAGTTTGATATCAGCTTCAGCATCCGGACAGACAATGATTTTTAAATTCTTGCTCTGATATCTAGTCTGATTAATATCAGATCAGAAGTCGATAATCAAAACTTAATAAATTGCAACAGTGAACATGAATAGTCGCACGTGTTTGAAACGTTTTTTACTACGTATATACTGAACCCAAATTGATCTTTTTTGGCACGTTGAGAAAACGACGTAAAAGTTTTATTGTTTTTCCGTACCAATATTATCCATGTTTGGTTCCGAAAACAGCGAAACTTTTCATGCAGACAAAGTCTCAAATAGTCTTATAACATTTTTTTTAACCTCTCCTTATTTTGTACCTACAAGCATCAAGATTCTAGATCTGTTTATTTTACTAACAGCAGTCAACGATATGCGAAGCTCATAAATTTTGTGTTTGCTATTCCTAGATCCAACAATAAACAAACTGTTACAAAACTGTTTACTTTTTTATAAACTTCTGGCAGGCAAAATGTACACAACTTTACAAAAAGTAAAAACATGAGTCGCACACGAAGGGTTCCGTTTCTTGTATGGACCTTTAATTCTTAACTTTATTTTAGTTTTATTATTTGTTGTTAAAGCGGCAAGAAAAATACACAATCTGTGAAAATTTCAACTGTCTACCTATTACGGTTCGTGAGATACAGCCCGCTGACAGACTGACTGACAGACAGACAACCACTTTTTTTTTTTTTTGGGTGGGAAGTCATCAAATAACTTCTACCGCTCTGGGCGGAGCGGGAGGGCGTGTCAGACTCTTACTGACTAAATCCCACCCGTGTTCCTTCAGTTGCCGTGTTGCCAGGGGGCCACGATGTCCCTATCGGTTTTCTTCGAACCCCCGGCAGGCATTGGCCCTAGCGGACCCCGTCAATTCTGCTGACATCTCTTTGAGGCGCGCGTGGAACACAACGCGCCGTCGACCCGGGCTTGGTCCTTATCGGACGGCGAGCTACCCATTGCTCACCGTCCGCAAGCTCGCGCCTACGGTGGCCGGAAATCTTCTCGTGATTCCCGACGCCCAGGGCGTCTCCACAACCCCTGGTAACATACAGGCAAATAAAGGAACACGGGTAGGTTTTAGTCAGTAAGAGTCTGACACTCCCTCCTAGAAAATATTTGATAATTTCCCAACCAAAAAAAAGGGGGCGCTTTTGGTAAACATTTGCGTTAAGGCTCCTGGCCGTGACTTCACTCGACAGAGTTTAGGTAAATTCTTGCGATGCTATGTTTGTGTGCACCGTTCACGCACACACGCCTAAACATCGAGCGTAGTGATCGCTTAAACAGTTTTGATCCTATAGACGGTATTTTGTTAAGTTACGTAGGTACGCTTATGAAATAAGTCTGGAATGTTTGTGTATATTCGTTTAGTATATTTATAACAATTCTGTTTTATATGGAATTTTATACTTTTTGTATGGAAAACATGAAAAATTATTACCTACATGTTGAGTTTTATGGGTTTATGGGTTTCATAAAGGGGGTCGAAATTTTCATTATTTTTGCGATAAGACACAATTTTCGAGATATAAGCAAAAGAACAGAAAAAAGATAAAGTACAGTTTTTGCAACTGAATGAGTTATTAATTTAGTGAAAATGAAAAATTCGCTATTGGTGCCGATTCTCTTGTATACCGAACTAAACTTACTAAACTATCACTAAAATTCCTTAATTTTGACTATGAGAATCTCAAAGCTAATCTGCAAAATAATTTCTCTAAATTTAAAAATAATTTTGACACATCTAAATCGAATTTGACAACCGCGACTCCACACGTGATACCTAACCACGTGAATCTTTTTAGAGCCGGAGGCGCGCAGGGGGGGCAGCCTCGACGTGTTTTATATGGATTTTTCACTTTTTGTGTGGAAAATAAGAAAAAATATTACCTACATGTAGAGTGTTAGAGGTTTAAAGGTTTTTTAAAGGGTGTCGAAATTTTCATTATTTTTGCGATTGGACACACCGTTTTCGAGATATAAGCAAAAGAAAAAAAAAAGATTCAGTACTGTTTTTGCATGTGAAATCGAGGTGTTGGTGTGAATTTAAAGTTCATGACAATCAATTTTATTCCACACGTTTTTAATCGCGAAAAATAGTCAGATTCGGTTAGAAAATCTAAATTTTAAGTGAAAAACGTCAAATTCAGAATAGTAAAGTTGCTTTTTTCACTAAATGAAAATCTCAGTTCCATCTCAGTGCTGTCAAATTAAAATCTAGTTAAGTTGTGTCACTTTAGTCTATTTCAGAATGGGAAATCGATTGCCCATTCTGAAATAGATTAAAGTGACACAACTTAACTATATTTTAGTTTGACAGCACTAAGATGGCACTGAGATATTAGTTTAGTGAAAATGGCAATTTTGCTATTCTGAATTTGACGTTTTTAACCTAAAATTTAGATTTTCTAACTAAATATGACTATTTTTAATCGCGACTAAAAACATGTGGAATAAAATTGGTTGTCATGAACTAAAATTCACACCAACACCTCGACTTCAGATGAAAAAACAGTACTGATTTTTTTTTTCTTTTGCTTATATCTCGAAAACGGTGTGTCCAATCGCAAAAATAATGAAAATTTCGACACCCTTTATAAAACCCTTAAACCCCTAACACTCTACAAGTAGGTAATATTTTTTCTTATTTTCCACACAAAAAGTGAAAAATCCATATAAAACACGTCGAGGCTGCCCCCCCTGCGCGCCTCCGTCTCTAAAAAGATTCACGTGGTTAGGTATCACGTGTGGAGTCGCGGTTGTCAAATTCGATTTAGATGTGTCAAAATTATTTTTAAATTTAGAGAATTTATTTTGCAGAATAGCTTTGAGATTCTCATAGTCAAAAATAAGGAATTTTAGTGATAGTTTAGTTAGTTTAGTTCGGTGTACAAGAGAATCGGCACCCATGTCTAACTAAATATGACTTTTTTTAATCGCGATTAAAAAGGTGCGGAATAAAATTAGTTATCTTGAACTAAAATTCACACCAACACCTCGCTTCAGGTGCAAAAAACAGTACTGTATCTTTTTTTTTTCTTTTGCATATATCTCGAAAACGGTGTGTCCAATCGCAAAAATAATGAGAATTTCGATCCCCTTTATAAAACCCTTAAACCCCTGACACTCTACATGTAGGTAATATTTTTTCTTATTTTCCTTACAAAAAGTAAAAATTCTATATAAAACGTCAAGGCTGCCCCCTGTGCGCCTCCAGCTCTAAAAAAAATTCACGGGGTAGGGCAAATAAGTACCACGTGGACTCGCGATTGTCAAATATAATTTTAGTGTGTCAAAATATATTTAAATTTAATTTAGAAAATTTTTGTTGCAGAATAGCTTCAAGATTTTCATAGCCAAAAGTAAGGAATTTTAGTGATAGTTTAGTAAGTTTAGTTCGGTATACAAGAGAATCGGCACCATATTGCCATCTTAGTGCTGTCAAAATAAAATATATTCTAAAATTATTTCACGATAGGAAATCATCGTTTGACAGGAATGAACGAAACTTTGGTGATTTTTAGTCTAGTTTTGAGGCATTAATTTGTGACAAGAGAATTGGCACCAGTATCCATAAAGGGATCTGAGACACTTGCGCGAAAGACATTTTCGCGAAAGACACTTGCGCGAACCCACTTGCGCGAAAAAGTTGCGGAAATGAGATTTCTTCATAACATCACGCCATCAATTTCAAAGGGCCCAACACTTTGAAATTGATAGCGTGATGTTATGAAGAAATGTGAAAATTTTCGCAGCCGCCATCTTAGATTTACGTTTTGACATCAAAATCTGCTTTAGAATCCTCAAAAACTATGAAAAAGACACCTATGACGAAAAATCTGAATATTGTCACAGCCGCCATCTTGGATTTATATTTTGACCTCACTATCAGCTTTAGCATCCTCGAAAACTATGAAAACGATACCCATGACGAAATATTTTTAAATGTTCGCAGCCGTCATCTTGGATCTTTATTTTGACTTAAAGTAGTCTTCAGTAGCGTTAAAGAACTTCGTTCCAAAAATACTTCACTTATTGCTACAACAGCATATCGGCGCGGGCATATCGGTGACGCGAACCCATAACTTTTTCCCCTACCAAAAATCATTCAAAACTATGAAATCTAAAGTCAAAATATAACTAGTGAACCCAGCAGGCAGATGTTGTCCTGCGACAACAGCGCCACGCGAGTCCAACTATAGTTATGAACCATCCAAGTTACACAAAAAGAATTAAAAAAAAAAACATCTAAATCAGTCAAGCCGTTTAGGATAAGAAGAATTACGAACACACGTACACCGGTATTTTATTTATTGCCAGGCATGCAAAATTTTAATGTTCTTCAAAAACAAGCAAAGTACTTTAAAATAAAATGCGGATCAAAATGTGGTAGTCGACGTACAATTTCTGGAATATGTTAACATCGGACACGTACGTGCGTGTGTGCGTGCTGCGACGCAAAGTGATACATCCTCACGCTGGGAAGGCCCGTTCGCTACTGACGGAATAGATTTTCCGCGATCGTTTATATAGTTCACTTTGCCATTTATTTACGTAATGAAGTAATTGTTTATTTATAAAATAAAATTTAGATTCTATTAAACAATTAACTTAAAATTAATATATAATTTTTAAAATTTCTTAAAAGTGTTTCTAAGTATTAGAAAAAAATATTTATTTGGCTTGAAGTTTTGAGAAAGTTACGTTATTTCAACATTTTTTTTCTGCTATATTTTGTATGAAAGTTGAAAAAAGTGGTTCCCCTATGTACAAGTAGACCATATAATGATGTTGATGATATTTTTTAATTTTCAACATCAAAAGCAGTTTCTTCTAACGAAACGATCAAACGTCAGTCTCGCGTCATTTTTTGGAAAACTTGTTGCGAATTTTAGTGATTTCCCACGAATCCTTAATTTATTTCAAAAATCCCTTTCCCCTATGTACAAGACGAAGAATTGGACTTTTCAAATCACAAATAATTTTGTTTAAATTCTCGTCCCCTTTCTCACAACGAATAAACAAAATTGATCAAAATCAGTGATTTCGTGCGGTGCGGCGGCACGGAGCCTTAATTGCTTTGTGAAAGGAAAAAATAAGATGGCGTTAGTTCCAATTTTAGACACGCGCTAAAAGAACCTTGTAGCGCTATATGTACGAAGGCGATGTATCTTATACATAGCAAGGCCTTTGCCCTATACAGGGAAAGTTACAGGATTTGAACTTATGGAGGCTTGACCGCCAATCAATGCTGTACCTAGCCACTGGCATTTGTTACTTCATGCATATTGTATTGTATGCTACAAGTGGGTTCAAAAACAAAAAAAGTCCCTCTCGAGTCTTGAGGGATATACATTGACTATATATAGATTTTGTTCCCTTCATATGAGACATATGCCAAGTAAAGCTTGTCCACTCTGAAATGACGCGCCCCACTACCATATTTTACGCACCGGGCTTATTTTTAATCTTATATTTTCAATTGCTTCGATTTTTTTTGTACATTATTCTCACATACAGAAGCAACAAGAATAATGTACCCAGGATTTTGTAATATCTTTATTTAAAAGCTGCCACGCTTAAATGGAATTGGGCTGGACACTTCTGCCGCATGTCAAACGATCAATGGGCTTTTTACGACCCAGTGGGTGCCGCTTAATGGCAAACGACATCGCGGCAGGCCCAGACGGAGATGGCGGGATGAGCTGGACTCCTTAAAGAAAGATTGGTCCTTGGAAGCTCTAGACAGAGAGGTGGAAAGAGGGTAGGGAGGCCTTTGCCCAGCAGTGGGAAAATAACGGCTAAGAAATTTTTTTTTTTTTAAAAGAGTATTCTTGGAGTTTCTTGCCCGTTCTTCTCCATAGAAATCTACGTTTTGGAATGGGCAACTAGCTTCAACTGTCTAACTAACTGACCGATTCTTTGACAATTCAAAAATGCCTGTAAATGGTTTAATTGAAATAGATGCTTTGAGTTTGAGTTTGCACATAGTAATGCGGTAATAGGGCGCGTCATTTCAGAGTAGACAAGCTATACTTGCTTGTTTGAAAAAAGAGATACATGAATTGAAAATGGACGAAGCCCGTCTGTATTACAAAGAAAGGTCTTAAGACGCAGATATATGACAGTGACCTTGAATAGTTAGCTTGCGTGTTCTGTACTGAGCTCATGCAACGCGTCGTGCGACCAGCCAGTAATACGACTCGCCCATCAAGGAGCGCTGTCCCAAATTAGACGCATTATTAATTTATTACACGTAAAACAAAAGGTATTTTAATAAAACACGTATACTAAAAGATTAGTAATTTAATTATCTTTAAAATGATGAAGTTTTCAGAAAAATACGCTTGATGGATTTTGCGTCATTCTCAGTTTTTTATCCGCGTTAGACATAACTTTACAAATTAATTTCACTATGTAATATAAACATAATCAAAAATATGCCTATATTCAAATATTAAGAAAATGCTGCATGCAGTGTTAGTGATTTGGAAAAAAAATTATGTTAAATTAGTTTAACATAATTTTTTTTCCAAATCACTAACACTGCTCGTTTAGACGTCATCTTCAGTATAAAATCATTAAAAGTCGGTTATCGTCCCCTTAAGATTCTGCCCGCCAATGACTAAGAACTACAACTATTTCACTTGTCCAAACGAATCGCCAACTTTCTTCAGCCTATCACCGGAATACATTAAACGTACAATTAATCGTACATAATGACCGTTGAATTTAACATTGCGTGACACTAGAAATTCCAAAGAAATTAACTTAAAATCTTATGAGTTACGACTTATGAGACGAAACGTGTTATGGACCTAAAGCCACACCCATACTTTCATTCAACAGAATGTCGGAGGCCACGAAAAAGGCGTTAGAGAGAGCGGAGCGAGTTAATTCTAGAAAACGCGTTAAATGTCTTGTTTATAGATAGTGCAATCCACGAAGACGCGCCCCACTCCGCGATTACTGTACTGTAAGCTGAACTCTAGTATGGCGCGGAGCGGAGTGGGGCGCGTCTTTGTGGATTGCACTATCTATAAGGTATTGCAATAGTGGTTTGATAAGGTGAAATGATTAGGTATTATTGATGTCAAAACTCCCGAATTTTCAGGATAAGTTTATAAATACAGTTTTTGGAGTGTACTCCTCGAGAATCGATTTTCATATAGGTTAAGCTCCCGGTATGAAAATTTATACAAGCGTAAAACTTGTTTTATTCGTAAATAGCACGGTTAAAATTTTGATAAAAACATATTACATATTTCACACTTCGATCTAAATATTTCGGTAGAGATGCGTTTATTTACCCTCTTTGCCTATTGCATGTTCAAAGACAATCGTATTAACCTTTTAAGCGCTTGGCCAAATATCAATTGGCGTGCCCCTAGCGCGCGGCTAAAAATCGACAGAATAATACCTACAATAAATAAGGAGGAGCAATCGTTGTATCGATAAAAAATAGTCAAAAAGTTTTTTATGTTTTTATTTTAAATCAGCCTTCATTTAACCACCCTAATCAACAGAAAGACAGACAGAGTCGTTAAAGTCCATACCTACGGATTTTAAAGCAGGTAGGTATAATATAAACGGGATATTTTTAAATGCACATCAAAGAACTTATCACCCATTCATCATCATCATTTCAGCCAAAAGACGTCCACTGCTGGACATAAGCCTCCCCAAGAGGGGGGTTTTGCCATAATCGCCAAGCTTGGTAGGCGGGTTGGCGGTAGCAGTATGAGAACGCTGCTGCCCATACTCTAGTTAGTTCCTTAGTCGCCTACGACACCCACGGCAAGAAATGGGATGGTGCTATTCTTTTACGTCCGGCACCACACGGAACTTATCACCCATCAATTAAATAAGTTTTATAAAAACGTGCCTACGCCAGTCTCTGACAGACTTCGATTTATCTAACCGTGCCCGGCGCGTGGCGTCGTCATAACTCAAACGTGCCGCTCTGAGTGTCATCGCCGGAGCACAGTAAGAGACAACACCATAAGGAACTCGAGTGCGAGTGCCTGTCCGACTTGTAGGTACTGTCACTACCTTTTTAATGGTAAGGACAACATTCAACACGGTTCCAAATTTGAACAATCAATAGGATATGTAGATAAATAATATAGTAAATAACAAAATTACATCACAATATTTAAATAAAAACGTTTTTACAAAAAAAAACAACCGACTTCCAAAAAACTACTACAAAGTAAAAAATAACTTACATTTCGGAAGTCGGTCTTTGGTTTTGTATTTTCGTTATTTTCCACCGACTTCCGAAATTTAAGTTATTTTTTACTTTGTACTTAGTAGTTTTTTGGAAGTCGGTTGTTTTTGTTTTTTTGTAAAAAAGTTTTTATTTCTCGCTTTTTAGTGGGTCAATTTGTAATTTGTCTAAGTTTCATTAGCCTAATGCCAATAGCTCATCACCTTTTACAAAATATTGCTTTTCCCGATGCAGGGACGTTCATCGTTGAGGAGTTCTCTTGGTACTTCACCATCAGCTCCACTTCTCCATATGCATTGTGACGAGCATAAATTGCATTGCAACCATATTAAAGTAATCGAATCGCAACCCGTGAAATACTTATTATTGAGTAGTTCCGGTGGCTATTTGTGGTCTTCATCATCAGTTCCACTTAACCAAATGGTGTTTTCCAAGAGCAACTGCACGAGTTACTATAAAAAAATACCCAAATCGCTATAGGTTTGCCTATAATATTTGAAGAGTTCCCTCGATTTATCTGGGATGCCATCATCAGATCCTAGTTTCCTTATCATGGTACTATCCTTGAGATATCTCCTTTCCAATAAAAAAAGAATCATCAAAATCGGTTCATAAACGACGAAGTTATCCGCGAACACATAAAAAAACTCCTCAGTAGTCATTGTTGAAAAGTGACTATCGATAATGTGTGTACCCACGAACAACATTATCCATTCGTTTGATCCGCTTGTGACGTAGGCAGTGGTCGCATAAATGCGACAGCCGCGCTAGACTAACTAGAGAAATTTGTTGCAAACATAAGCGTCTAGGGATGGGAACTAATGTGAAATGTTATCATAATACAAAGATCCTGAGGGATATTTTTCTTATGAAAAACAAGGAAAAGAATTCATAACACAAGGCAATATGTTAAATAAACTTTATTTCGTATGACACTGTTTATTTTATGCTGAAAATGATGCATTAAACCTTATTATTTAACTATTTGTTATTTAGTTTTTTAAATGCGCATTGCATTGTATCCCATCCCTATGGTCGTATATATGCGACACGCGCGTTACACACCGAAGAAAAGTCCAAGCTGTATTTACGTATTTTTGTTTAAGCTTTTTCAAAACTTAGAGCGACGAGACATAATTTTAAGTAATTGTTTTATAAAATATATCTATTTAGTAATGGTTTTAGTTGTACCACGCAGTTAATAGGACGAAAATTGAACGAAAAAATCATACTTGTTTTCTGTCGCAGAAATACGACACGCGCGGTAGGGGCACGGAAATATTTGTCGCATAAATGCGACACAAGCGGTCAAAAGGTTAAGGAGTAAACTCCAGTCGTACGTCGGAGCTGACATACACACACTTTTTTATTTGAACTTTTTTGCTTTACAGAAGAAAAACCCGAAAAAAAAAAAAATTGCCGGAATTCCACTATTACATAGATTTCTTTCGCACATTTCTGTATCTGTTTACCTTACCCGAAATAAAAAATTCACAATACTATTGCCTTTACCCAAGTAAGAAAAATCTCTTGGGGCCAAATTGATTTGTTTTATTCAGTGTACCATTTTTGATCGCTTCCTCACAAACGACGAAGGTATAGTTTTCAAATCAAATTATTTATTTGCTTAATACAGGTAAGGTATAAATAGATGTTACAAATAAATATAAAGTACTCTGTATCATTACCTATTATGGTGTGCAAATATTTAAATTATTATTAATCTAATTAAATAATTATTAAAATAACAAAACCATAATTATTAAAACCTTTTCGCTAATAACTACAAGAATACAAAAATCGCTGTTCTCGCAGCCCATAATCGCGCTCGGCTATCAATAGATTGGTCATTACCGTGAGTCATACAGCCAGCGGTTTTGAAGGCGGATACAAGTGTCCATTAGATTATATGGCACCCTTACTGACCACGTTTATGGTCTAATTGAGCATTTAGACCATAAACTGGATAGGTGAAGAAATTAAGGTAAAAATGGACACGTTTTTGAAAACAGTTCGTTTTTAATCCCAGAGACTAATTTGACATGTGCAAATGTCAAACTCCAAATTGAAAAAACAAACAACAATCACCTGGAATGGCAAATTTGTCTCTGGGATTAAAAAACGAACTTTAGAGAGCTACTGATGCCGATTCCCTTGTTCACAAACTAAACTAAATTATGTTCAGTGCATCTTTTTCTTTCTATTTCATTAAGAAAAGGACAGAAGATAAATTTTAGTTTAGTCCTGTCAAATTAATCATCGCCTGTCACTATTCCATACAAGTTTAGACGTGATTAAAACTTTCCTACTAAAATTACGTCAATTTACGTCAAGCGCTGATTAATTTGACAGGACTAAACTAAAATTTATCTTCTGTCCTTTTCTTAATGAAATAGAAAGAAAAAATGCACTGAACTTAAATTTAGTTTAGTTTGTGAACAAGGGAATCGGCACCATTGACGAAATTTAGACAATTTTTGGAAAATTTTCTCAATAGAAAAGAAGGCTTTACAGAAGCTAACATAACTTATTTTGGCGGCTTTTCAATCAAGATTCCTTTATATTTTCAATCTTTGTATCATAGAAATTACTTCTCATAATAATATAGGAAGTACAAGACCGAACGTTTATTATAGCTTCACCACAATCGTTTCTAATGAAAGATTTTCGCGGAACAATTCAACGCTACACAGAAACAAAAGGCAGGGGCAGCAATTAATTACAAACAACTATTCAAAACTCCTCACTGTCTACACTGCCAGAGTAATAACAAACTGTTCTATCATACTGTTACACAAATACTTTAGTGTGTAAACCGTAGACTAAGTAATTGTTAAACGGACTGTAATGTCTTGGAAGAATCCTCGGTCAGGACCGCAGACCACGGAGATGCCTCGGCAGCTACTACTAGAAGCGGCATTGTCACCACTTTCCATACAGAATATGGCGACGATAACCGACATAGCCCGAAGAATTGCCAAACTTAAGTGGCAATGGGCAGGACACATTGCTCGCAGAACGGATGGCCGATGGGGCCGAAAGGTTCTGGAGTGGCGACCGCGTACCGGAAGACGTAGCGTTGGAAGGCCTCCCACAAGATGGACCGATAACCTTGTGAAGGCCGCAGGAATCCGCTGGATGCGGAAAGCACAGAATCGGTCGAAGTGGAGGTGCTTGGGGGAGGCCTATGTTCAGCAGTGGACGTCTTTCGGCTGAAATGATGATGATGAACCGATTTTTAATTATTTTATACTGAAGATCACGTCTAAACGAGTGTTAATAATTTGGAAAAAATATATGTTAAATTAAAGCATTTTCTTAATAACTTAATATAGGAATATTTTAGATTATGTTTATATTACATTAATTTGTAAAGTTGTGTTTAACGCAGATAAAAGTCTGAGAATGACGCAAAATCTATCAAGCGTATTTTTCTGAAACCTTCACCATTTTAAAAATATAATAATTTAATTATTGATCTTTTAGTATACGTGTTTTATTAAAATACCTTTTGTTTTATGTATAATAAATTAATAATGCGTCTAATTTGGGACAGCGCTTCTTGATGGGTGAGTCCTATTACTGGCTGGACGTACGACGCGTTGCGTGAGCTCAGTACAGAACACGCAAGCTAACCACTCAAGGTCACTAGCATATATCTGCATCTTAAGCGTGACACCGCAGTCATAGTCAGCCGTAGTCAGTAATTTATTTTTAAGGGATTCTTAAAAGTCAGATCATTACATTATCGTATACTCTGTGTGAACGGTGAAGGAAAACATCGTGAGGAAACCGGCATGTCCTAGAACCAACAATTCGAAGACACGCGACATCCACCAACCCGCACTGCCCACGCGTGGTGGATTGTGGCCCACTCCCTCTCACAGAAGGAGGCATTTGTCACATTGTAGACTGATTATGATACTCTGTGTATTCGCACTAAGACACAAATGCTCAACGCACTTTCAGTGCCATATTTTTTTTGAGTTCTTCGTCTCTTGACGCTTCCGTCAAGGCAATTCCGTGTTCTGTGATCAGGCAGGACTAAACAATGTCTTTACGCCTGTTCTGTCTCAAAGAGGGAAGTTTCTGCGGTTGACTTGAACAAATAGCGAGAGGAACTAATTACGGGTTGGAACGTGGCTTTAGGAAACTATTAGTGGCAGTTATGTAGCCTTTATCTGAGAAATGGGAGTAATTTTTCAGAATAATTGGCTTGGCTTGGGTTAGAAAACAAGCATAAGACTATTCCACACAGAATACAGTAAAAAAAACTATGGTAAGTACTTTTACCTGCTGTCTATGAGGGATCAAATTCTGCTGAGTTTTGGGTATGACAGCGAAGACACCTGACATTGATCGGAACATATATATTAAATAAATAAAATAAAAAAACATTTGTTTCAGGTCCTAGACCCATATTAAAAACAAAAAAAAAACAATACACAAAATTTGTCAATTTTATAAGTGTCACAGAAAAATGTCGGATCAAATCAATTAATGTCAAAAGTACACAACAAAATAAAAATTAAATTAAATAGAACAATGAATTAAATTATGTCAGAAGTAAAAATTTAAATTATAATATTCATAAAATATGCCTGCTACAACAGTGCCCAACGTAGGGGCAATCCAGTCGTTGAGCTATCATAAATATATATATTAGGTATTATTAGGTATATATTATTACTAGCGGACCCGACAGACGTTGTCCTGTCAAAACATTGTCCAGCGGACAAAATTGTGAATCTAAACCATTCCCAGATCCCCTTGAACACACACAAAAAATTTCATCAAAATCGGTCCAGTCGTTTGAGAGAAGTTCAGTGACATACACACTCACAGAAGAATTATATATATAAAGATTAGGTATATATTAGGTAATAATTATAAACCACACGTCATATTTCTTAGCTCATTACTGTCCTTAAACTTGGCACTTCAGACGTATACACTTATTTATTCACACACGCTTCAGTAGGTCCTAAATTTTCGACCACCTGGCTGGTTTTGGCACCCATTTATTTTGGGCAAATTGTCCTCTAAGAGCGTTAGTCAAGTAGGGGTCTGTACCAACATTGGCTCAGCAGAGACCCTCATTTAAGAACCCACACTTTATGTGTTAAATGTACACGCATTAATCATTCAAGCAGACCCAAAGTTTCCTAAGAAGCTATTAATAAATTCGAAGGTTTGGTAATTTTAGTAGAATTAGATCGGTAAGTATCTATTTTGGTTTCCTTTATACCAAGGCTTATTAAGTTATTAGTCTCGTCGGTCTTAAGCCGACATGATAAACGAAATAAAACCGACGCGGTGATCAATCATGTCCCTAAAGAATAGATACTTTAAATCCATGATTTTAGTATAATGAGAAAAACCCTAATTGATTTCTTCTGTGAGCTTGTCTGCCTTGTTGGTGTAGTGGTCGTAAGCGCCACTGCTGAGCATAAGGTCCTGGGTTCGATTCCCAGGTCGGGTACAGTGTTATTGGGTTTTCCATCAAGAATTTTTAAGCACGCGTGCGCGGTTCGTGCGTGGAGTGGGTCGGGTCGGGAGCGGGAGCCGCGCACGCTTTTCGTGTGCTGACATCCACATAATACAAGTAATTACAACTTAAACAAGCCCGCCGTACTCCCGTCCCGACCCGCGCCCGACACGCACCCGCTTTGTGTGTGTGTTGAGCTTTAATAGCAGCCCGGAGTCTGGATTTGTGCCCAGTTGATGGCAATAGGCTCGTCCCTATTAAATGGGACTTAAACATACCTGGTGAAATGTGGGTGTACTACAACCTCTGCCTTACCCTTCGAGTATTGCAGGTGTGATGCTGTGTTATATTCCAGAGACTATTTATTAGGTGCTACACCTAATAATTCCGTTGCAATACTTGAGTTTGGGAGAGTCAAAACGATCCTCCAAAAATATTTTTAGGCCGTTCAGGTATAATTTTGCTAACCTTTGACATTTAATTTTCAAAGGCTCTTGTAACTTCCAGATAATGACGTCAGGCTGGACCACAACGTATCACTTCGGCTGCATGCTTCCAGACTACTCCATGAACCCAGAGGCTTTGAGGATGCTTCGGTTTCTCTGGTGGACTGTGATGCTGAAGCTTCTCGAGCTGTTTGAGACAGCGTTCTTCATATTAAGGAAGAAGGAAAGGCAGGCTTCGTTCCTGCACGTTTACCACCACGTTAGTACGCTGATCATCATTTGGTCTGCTTTGAAATATGTTGGAGGTATGTATACTGTGTATGTAATCTGCTTACGATGCCAAATCTTTTAAATGGTCACACAACAGCCACCGTTTCGTGCTTAAGTGTGATCTTTTACGTCTTTATTAGATACAAGAGCTTAGGAGAGATTAGGGGCTTGTGGCTAAGTAATAACAGCTGCACGGGTCGATCGATCAGGTTAAGCTACGCTTGCCGCGGTTGGTCCGTGGATGGGTGACCATCTTTACATACCAAGTCCCCTCCGTGCCTCGGAAAGCACGTTAAGCCGTTGGTCCCGGCTGTCATTTGTAGATCTTTGACAGTCGTTACGGGTAGTTAGAAGCCCAAAAAGTCGGACAACCAGTCTTACCAAGGGGTATCGTGTTACCTAGTCACTAGGTTGTGGAGGTCAGATAGGCAGTCGCTCCATGTAAAATACTGGTATTCAGCTGCATCCGGTTAGACTGGAAGCCGACCCCAACATAGTTGGGAAAAAGGCTAGGCAGATGATGATTAGATACAAGACGATACCAAACCAGTTATCTTTTTTTGAGTTCGATGTCTTACATATGAGGCGCCAAGACTATTTGGATAGTGAAGATAATGTAGTATTTATAATGTACTATAATGTCATCAGCATAACAGTATGTTAACGTATCATCATATGCATATGATGCATCATCACAACAAATTCATATTGTTTGTCGTGATAAAGAAAGATCTAACACAATAATAACAACATCAGCCTTGAAATTTATCCTCTTTATTTACTAACTTATGAATACCAACAAACAGAATACTGAGGGGGAACTCGAATCCTTTCAAGAACTTTCACGCAATCAACGTGTGAATAGTTATCCGGAGCTACCGGATGAACAAATATGCCTTCAGTAAATAACCACATGCTTGATTGAGCGTTAGGAATAATCTAATATTCTGCTATACTTGTTAGAATCAAAACATTATTATACTGTAAAGATACAATATATGGAATCTGCAGTATTCATTGTTCGGTAAAGGTTGAAGGATCCCTCGTCAACCCGAAAATGTCCACGACTGAATGAAGGTACACTCCACAATAACATTATCTACTCGAATGGTCATCAGATTTTCATACAAAGGAGAATGCCTTCTATTCAATGAGACAAGAAAACAAAGAAGAACTTAAAAGATTTGCTGATAAACATGGTAAAAGAGTAAGGTAGAAGAGTAAGGTCGTTTCTGGAACCCTAACTTAGCCCGAGCAAAAAACGCGTCACTAATCTATCACCCCAGAGAATTAACGCTAAACGTGTATGTTACCAAAAAATAAAAACAGCTCTTTGCATTGTAAATATATTATTTAACCGTTTTATTTACGGTTCGCGTGTACTCGGGTCGTTTGACGGCACAGTGCGGGCAAACCAATCCCAACGGGTGATTTTCGCAAACTCGCCGCGCCGAAAAAAAATAGTAGGTATGCAATTTATTCTTACATGAAGACGTTTAGTGAACTTATTGAGGTTAATTTTGTTAGGTTGTTAGTTATTTGTTTATTACGTCGATTAGCCTATTATCTCTTTAGAGGGATTATTGCCAAAGACGTCAAGGTAGGCTGGCGGATTAGACACGGTTTTAGAAATTGGCTTCTTACCCCTGTGACACATATTACCAGGCTGACATATTTTAGCAGAAGAAAGCTGTTAGTTTTACCTATCGTATCGTCAACGGCAGTTCGATTAAGTTTGAAAAATTTAAATTAATAGCGCTTTTTGGAGTGAAAATTTGTTTAGACGCACTTAGCGCTCTTTCTGAACAGTGAAAGAAAATGAACCGTCACGATCGGGTCGGTGACGCTGAATCGGGCATACTCGGCTTCAGTCGGTTGGTGACATACTCGGCTCCAGACGTAAATTTCCACATTTTCACATCTTCTTTCATTAATCAAAAACTACGTTAAGATCTTTACAAAGTCCAGACCATTCAAGATTCCATCTAACAACTCTATCAAAGAAAACCAGAACAAAATACGAAATCCTATAAAGCCATTATGAAATTTCAACGAGCCTGTAACAATTGGAGTAACGAACCAGTAAATAGGCGGTTATGGACCATGAAATAACTGTGTAATGGGTCTTAAGAAACAGCATTAGTAGAACCAGTGGGGTGTCTATAGACATAGATATTGGAATAAAGCAATTGTTATGACAATGCTTTAAAAGATCTTGAGATATGCATTTTGTCAAAGAATTCTTCCGGGCCTCGGTAAGCAGGTTAAGCCGTTGGTCTCGGCTGTCATTCGTAGTTCTTTGACATTCGTTACGGGTAGTCAGAAGCCCAACAGTCTGACAACCAATTTTACCAAGGAGTATTGTGTTACCCAGTTACTGGGTTGTGGAGGTCAGATAGGCAGTCGCTCCATGTAAAATACTGGTATTCTGCTGCATCCGGTTACACTGGAAGCCGACCCCAACATAGTTGGGAAAAGTCTAGGCAGATTGATTGGGTCTTAAGAAACAGCATTAGTACCAGCCAGTGGGATTTCTATTGATTTAGATATTGGAAAATTGTGATTCAATGCCTTTAGAGATTATGAGATATTATGCAATACTAGCGGACGTCACGCGGTTTGACCCGCGTACTTCCCGTTCCCGTGGGAGTACGGGGATAAAATATAGCCTATGTTACTCGCTGATAATGTAGCTATCCATTGCTGAAAGAATTTTTCAAATTGGGCCAGTAGTTTTTGAGTTTTCATTACAAACATACACACACACACAAAAATACAAACTTTTTCCTCTTTATAATATTAGTGTAGATTGACAGTTAAAGTAAAAGAATCTTGAGATTGGCAACATTTGTTTAAATCAACTGCGGAAAAGAGGGTGTACTATAGTAACACCCTTATCTAACCCTTCAGGAAATAGAGGAGTGATGTAATTTATACTGTTAAATGAGCAATATTTGTATATATTTATATATTTTTTTATTCACGTTCTCGAAAACGGCTCTAACGATTTTGATGTAGAGTTGAAAGTTGCAACTGTAGGGGTTTACGGGGGCGAAAAATCGATCTAGCTAGGTCTCATTTGGGAAAATTCGTTTTCTCTGTATTTTCACCCGAACAGAGCTCGGTCGCCCAGAGTTGAGATTGAGAACAAGATGGCTACCATAGAATAATAGTAAGTACCTACTATCATGGCAGCATGGAATTAGTATGTACTATACTTCCATGGAATTAGTATGAACTATCCTATACTTACTTTTAAATGAGCATTCTCTATTTTCACCAGAGCAGAGCTCGGTCGCCCAGGTACTATTTTAAACTAATATAATTTCTATCTTTTTATGTTGTAAAATGAAGGCTATTCTAGATTTCCAGTTACTCGGTTCCCAAAGCAACAATAAATAAAGCAAAAATAACCTTGTTACATTAAACATTGCGAAAATAATAGTACCTTAAATCGCCGTTAAATGTGGAAATGGCATTTTTACGATAAGTTTCATTCAACCATTTTAATCGCCCATAAAGTCAGATGTCGCACCGACCGAATAGCTTAGGGGTGACGAACGCTGTAACATGAACTAGCGGATTTTTATCCTACCGCAAAACCTTTCAAAATCTAGCTCGTAATAGTAATTTTCAAAAATTAATAATTTTTTAAAGTTGACTGCCTCGTTGGTCTAGTGGTCGCAAGCGCTACTGCTGAGCATGAGGTCCTGGGTTCGATTCCCGGGTCGGGCAAAGTGTTATTGGTTTTTTCTATCTGGAATTTCTCAGTAGCAGCCCGGAGTCTGGATTTGTGCCCGGTTGATGGCAATAGGCTCGCCCCCTATTACATGGGACTTAAACAAGACTGGCGAAATGTGGGTGTTCCTACTACAGGTACACCTTTGCTCAACCCTTCGGGGAAGCAAGGCGTGATGTTATGGTTATGTAATTAATTTTTAAATAAGCTTACTTGAGCAATAATAAGGTCTACCATAAATAGACGAAATTTTCTCGATAGAATTCCAATAACGCGACCTGATTTTTTAAAAATTAAATATCTCTTATCACACCCAGGAAACGATCAATATTTCAGGCAATCTCACTAAACCCATAAGACAGTTGTTGTTCTATGATAATAACCAGCCCGTCTCATCTTTTGATGTCCTCCCTCCGGTTAATGCCCTAAGCCGAGGCTCGTACCCCACAGGGGGTGCCCTTAGCGAGCTTTTTAGCTTAGTTTATGTGTGCCCTGGTTGGAGGCTTTGAGTGTAGCAGCTTAAGGCAGCCACAGGATTGACCGGTTAAATAGTCATGGTGTCAGAGACCAGCTATGAGATGCCCTACAGAAAAAAAAGAGTCTGGATTTGTGCCCGGTTGATGTCAATATTCTCGCCCCTAACTACATATGTATATAAAATTCTCGTGTCACAGTGTTAGTTGCCATACTCCTCCGAAACGGCTTGATCGATTTTTATGAAATTTTATATGTATATTCGGTGGGTTTGAGAATCGTTCGTAATCTATTTTTCATACCCCTAAGTGATAAGGGTGGTCCACCCCAAACATTTATATGGCAAAATAACGTTTGCCGGGTCAGCTAGTTACATATAAAAATTACTGTCGAAATGTGGGTGGACTATGGGTTGACCTCTGCCTAATCCTCTGTGGTAAACAGGAGTGATGTTATATCATATAGGCCCTCAGTTGACTATCATAAACTATAGACAGTTAGCAAAGCTCATTTCAAACAAAGATGTCCAATTCGTGTAGTAGAAAAATTTGCTTGAAATCTTCGCCAACCCTAGTTAGGGATTTACCATAAAAGATTTTTTGCGTTCCAAATGTGGGCCAATAGGCTTTTTGGGCCAGCGCCGCTCCATTTTGACATGTTTCCATAATAGCAATCAAGTGAACTGTTACAACCACTGATTGAATTCTATTGATCGTTGAGATGAGCGCTTTGATTGATACTTTTGGGTTTAGTTAAGGGAATTGTTGGTCGATTTTGGGTGAATTGGGAGGTAAATGTTGATCGAATGCTGGTATATAGTTGGAAATGTGTCTGTCTGTATGTCTGCCTGTGTGTCTGTTGTTGTTATTACTGTTTATATTTCCTGTGCGTGTCTCAAATAAAATAATTTTCTTTCTTTAAACCTTCAAGAGGCCTCAAATAATATTTGACAATACGGAGAAATACGAATCTGAATTAGGGTTCATATGGCATAGGACGTTGGTAAAGGCGATTGTTTTTCTGTTTCCAAGGGCAGTGAAAGATGGAAAGAGTCATAAAGAAAAAACGTGTGGCCCTCGGGGACTGCCGCGGTAAAGCTATTGCATAGCATTTGTAACTTCCATACTTACTTCCTATTTGTCAACGCTACACTTTTAAGTTCCCATGACAACATCACGTTGTCATGGGAACCGTCATTACATGGTAGGCGGAGTGGGGGGGTGTTAGGTTTTATTTTCGTTACGTTACGGAATTTCTTGATTCGGTCGCCGCGCTCAAAGCCCGCGATAAAAGCTATGCAATAGCTTAAAATGTAGAATCGATGTTTTCTAGTAATATTTTTGTTTGGTCGGTGGAGGCACAGAATAGATCATGAGTTAGTTTTTTGAAAATTCTCTAGTTTTTCACACCTTGCCAACGATATACAATGTTGCCCATGGGCATGTAACCGCCCGTATTTTCTTATTTTTTTATCTATAAATATTTTTCATGTTATTCAATTTTTTATTTTTTGAGTAGCGTTTGCCATGTCTCCGATGTTATCGGCTCGATTTGGATTATATTTATTATTTCTAAAAGCTTATGAGTTATTTTACCGGATTAACTAAAAAAGTTTTTTAAAATTTGTCGCATACGAAAAAAAAAAACAAAGGGGAAGACATTGTTAAAAAAACAATTTATTTAAAAACACAAGTTTAAGTACATAAAACATACGGGAATTTTGAAAAAAAAAAAAAGGCACTCCGGTAGTACCGACAGAAGTGAATACTTGAAAAGATATCGGCACCGCGGTAATCAACGCGTTGATGTCTTTACTCCACGGTGTCGGTAACAGGTCGCGAAATCAATGGTTAAGTCCCATCTCAAAAATGCCCAACGCGCTTAAAGAAGTTGACACTTCAAAAAAAAAATATTGCGATAGGCCTCCATTTAAGTTAATTTACATTGTATACTGATGACCTGCAGTGAGGTACCTTCGTAACATTAGTTTTCCCAGAGTACCTAACGTTTGCTAAGCGCTTTTCTCTAAAGAGTCGGCACCGTTCCAACCCACACGAGGGTCTACTTAATATACATAACAAAATATCCCGTATATTTAAGGCAAGGTTGCCCATCTCTTACATAAGATAACTCTCTGAAATATCGGAGCTTGGTTTACTCGATACAGATGACTGACTGCCTGGGACGCGGACACATAAAGTTCATTGGAATGGAGCTGCGTAAACTTTCAAGCTGTATGAAACCGTCCATTCGAGCTGAATAAAACACAGTCTTTCAAGCTTCTATTTACGTATACAGTGTGATTCTTCATAATGTGCACATATCGAAACGAGGAAATCTATGCTTAATTTAAACGACAGAAAAAATATAAAAAACACAAATTATTTTTTTAATACTTTTTATGGAATAAAAAAAAATGTAACAAAACTGTGTAACTTTCAAACTAAATCATCTTTCGCGATGAAACGAACTCCATCATGATTGGAAGTAATTAGGCGTCCACATAAAATGAAAATTGAGAAAAAAACTACCCTCAATTGAAAATAAACATGTTTTTTTTAGCAAAAATCTGTATTTTTTTCATCAATTTTTACAATATTTGTAAAATTTATAAATAAGATGCCAAAGAGAAAAAGAAAAATTATTAAAAAAAAAATAAAAAAATACAACAAAATTTTTAAGCTATTGCATAGCTTTTATCGCGGGCTTTGAGAGCGGCGACAGAATCAAGAAATTCCGTAACGAAAAAAACCTAACATCCCCTACTCCGCCTACCATGTAATGACGGATGATGACATAAAACAAAACAAAAATTACGTTCCCATGTTGACATCACGTTGTCAACATACACGTTGACAACGTTATCATCCCAAGTGTAGCGTTGACAAATAGGAAGTATGGAGGTTACAAATGCTATGTAATAGCTTTAGGCGATTAACACACTGTCCCGCACCACGCAGCGTAGCGCGTGAATGCGTTGCTTGTAAGTATATCCGTTTGTATAGAAAACACGCACAGTCCAACACACAGAAAATGCATCCACGCGCGTTCATTTTGTATGGCCGCCCCGCACCACGCTGCGTGATGCGGTGCAGTGTGCGAATCGCCTTACCGCGGCAGTCTCCGAGTGCCAAACGTTTTTTTTTTAAATATTTTTTCCGTCGATAAAATTAAGCATAGGTTCCCTCATTTCGATATGTGCACATTATGAAGAATCACACTGTATAGGTCAGTTATTCTTGTCTTTCTAGGCTCAAAAGACAGCTTTACCTATTATAGATAAAAGAAAAGGTAATAATAGGATTTGCTGCTATGCAAAGTGGTATGAAAAGGCTTAAAGCTTCGCCGCAGTGCTAACAAAACCACAACAGCTTTGTAACTAAAGCACAAAGAGATTCAGTTATCTCGAGCTACACAATACCTCTGATCAGTCCGTTCCAGATTTGTTTCATAATTCCTTTTATGTAATAAGCTTAGTTAACAGTCGAGTTCAATGTGTATTTTCATTTATTTATTTAATACTTCAAGCACAGAAATGTAGAGGCGGACTTAATGCCATGGGCATTTTCTACCAGTCAACCTTTGGATGATGCAGAGACAAACTGTGGTAGGTGCAATTACGAAAATGGAGGAATAAAAAAAAAAATCAAATATGAAGATACACATATACTTATTACAAACTATATTACACACCTATTATTCTACACCTTTTATTTATGGCAAAATACAATACCTGTGTAAAAAAACCCTGTTTGATCTCAAAAGGGCACATAAGTACTAACATTACCAATTTTTTTTATTTATGATTTTTTTAAATAAAATATAATTAATAATTATATAATTTTTATTCAAAATTCTCGTTTTTTTTTTACCAAAATTACCCCAAATCCATTAAAAATTAGAAAAATTTCAACAGGGGTCATACTTATAAGTTATAACTTGTAGACACCCGCTAAACGACGGCCGCCCTCGCCCCATGTCATAACCCGGTAAAAAACCCCATTGACAAAAAATGTGGCGAATTGTTTTCTTTTTTCCTGAAAATTACTTCAAAAATACTCTCAGTACAATACCTAACACCCTCACGGATTGGACAGGGTTTTTTTTACATGTATATTTGGTACTTTAACCTAACATCGGTTTTGTACACCTTTACAAACATTAACTATAGGTTTGCAATGTAGAATTTATAAAAGTTCAGTTCCGTTAACTTTGATAGTTGTTCGTTAAGTGAGACCATACTCAAAAGAAGGAATAAATTAATAGTTTAAAAAACACTAGAAAAACACGCTTGAAACCTGATCGTGTTCAAAGACCATTACCTGGCCTTTCTCACAAGTGCAAACACGACTATGATACGATATTCCATCATGGAATGCCAGTGCCTATCTTCCGGCTTCATCATCAGACCTTGAAACCTAATCGTGGTCAAAGTTCATTACAAGACTTTTCTAAGAAATCCAAAACAGCTATGATACGATTTTCCATCATGAAGTTTCAGTTCATATCTTCCGGCTCCATTATCAGATCAGTTCGACAGTACCATATTATTGTATTGTCATCAGAACTACATACAGCTGCCAATTTTCGTTACGCTACGACCCTTGGAAGATGGTTAAATTAGTTACCTTAGATTCTATTACATAGTTACATACAGGTCGCCCTAATAAAAGCGTTTTAAAAAGAACATTGAATGCAAAGGTTGAAAAATGTTACAAATGTAGGTACATCGGTTATGTATGACCTGGCATTAAAATAACGAAACCAATTAAGACTCCCAGAATCATAAACTTTAACCACGATGTTGTAGTAATTAATGAGAAATGTTGATCGTTAAGTCAAACATGCAGCTGTTAGCATAAAACTTGACCTTTACCTGTGAAGGCAAATAGCGTGAATACATTACTTAGAGAAATGCAGAGACTGAAACGAAAACGTACATATACAACTACTACCTTTAAAGAAATTTTATTTTATAAATGTTTACAGTGCCAGCTTGTTAGCGAGAACTTGTCAAAACTCTTAGATTTTTCTGTGCGTTATTTACGCATAGAAAATTCTAAAGCGACGTTTCTTAGGAAAAACGAACGAAAAATTCTTAAAGGCTCATACTATTTGCTTGTATAGCCTTTTATGAATTTTTAGAATTGGTCCAAGTTCCTAACTAACGATCAAGGGTTGATTAAATGCCGTCTGTCACTTGTCAAAGTCTGAGTTGGACTGACGCGTGAACGCGCCACGTGGATCAAATTAAGGTTGACTATCAGGCAACTTGGAAAAGTTGCACGTTCTCTGCCCTTTTCATGGGAAATTATTTAAAAACACTTATTATAAGTTTTTAGCCGGATTCTCGACTTTTCGTATTGTATAATTATTAATTGCTTCAAAAACGGTGAAGGAAAATATCTTGAGGAAACCGGCATGCTTTTTTTTTGACGTGATAACGTTTTATAAATCGATGAACGCCGGCTGCACGCACGAAAAAGTGTCACGTTCCGCTTGACCCGAGCGTGCAAGCGAGAACGCGGAACAAGCGATAGAGAGGCACGATCGGCCTAAGCGTTCGGCTTGTGACGTTATCACGTAAAATTATTGTCCGTAAACCGACTTTACAGACAACCAATTTTTTTTCTTTTGGGTGCGATATTATCAGTATCAAATAACTTCTCCCGCTCTGGGCGGAGCGGGAGGGCGTGTCAGACTCTTACTGACTAAAACCCACCCGTGTTCCTTCAGTTGCCTGTATTGCCAGGGGCCACGGAAACCGGCATGCCTGAGAGATATTTCTCGACGGCATGTGAAGCCATGTCAGAAGCCCATGGGCGGCTTTAAAACTCTGACACCAGGTTAGTAACTAACCACACGTAAAGAAGTTTTTAGCCGATACTTACTAATTTAAAAAAAAATTGGCATCAAGATAGAACTAGAAACTCAACAATGGTTACAAAGCAAGAAAATATGAGCTTTTTCTTAAAGGGTACACTCCCCTTAAGATAGTTCTCCAATTGCTAAATGCCGTTATTAAGAGTAACCATTAGGTACCCAACTTTCTTCAATTTCCCGAGCCGTCCACAAATCTTCCGAAGGTACTACTTTCAATGAATTACCTGTAACTGGAAGTGGGTAAGTACTCGACTTCCTATTACCAATGACTTATGGATCTTATGCGCTCGTTTCAAGGAACGTTAAATATTGGTCTATTCGCTGGAACCGATAGAACGGTACTAGTTATCCGATATTCGCTGTATCAACATTTCTGGGTAGTGCAATGACGTGTGTCGGAACTAGGAAAACTTGTTGTGGAGTTTTGAACTGTCTATTATCTATAGTGCAGACTAGGGGTGGTCGAGATAAAGGTCACACGTGGCGTCTATTTTTATACATAGTGTTCTGTCTGAACATATAAGGCGACGATTCCTTTATAAACAGGAGATAGTTGAGAGAAAGGGAAATACACTTTCAAGAAACCTTTTGCTAAATTCGTATCCTATGAGTAGTAAGCTTGGTGATAATGGACAGAAAGGGGGTAAATACTGAGATGACAGCTAAAAAAGATTTTTGTAAGAGGACATGCTGCGTCGACTTCAAATAGTAGGATGCAACGAATACGAATATTCGTATTCGTCGAATACCATCAAATTACCGAATAAGTATTCGAATTCGCCGAATATCTTTCATGACATTCGTAATTAGTGACTTCCTAGAAATCCCGATATATTGCGTTGCGAGATATTGCGAAAATATTTCTCGATAAAACCTTCCACAGTGGCCTCAGAAAAGCTGTTTTCAACAGCAGGAAATACCAAAAACCTCGCGACTATTATGTTTTTTAAATAAAAATGTACCTACATTTAATTATTAAATTACATGTAAATATTTATGTTGCTTTCACCTTTTTTTAATAATTGCGTGCAGCAGCCATAGTAGAATCAGGTATTCGTATTCGGCGAATAGTACAATCGATATTCGTAAAAGTATTATTCGCTGCATCACTATCAAAAAGGTAAATTGGGATAATGGCAGGAGGATGTTTCAACATGTTTGGGCTGATAATATATAGATATTTATCGTACACCAAAACTTAACGAAGCACATTTTAAAACCATTCATATTCAGGGTACAACGGCGATCTTATAGCTAATAGCGATGTCTACTAAACAGCCTTTGGATAGTCAGAGAGACAAATAATCCAGAGGAAAAAAGAGAGACAGAGAGAGAGAGAGAGAGATTATGATAGCGTATTGAAAAGTGAAAATTGACTTATCCCTTACAATTAACACTTAGCATTCGGCGAGACGAAACCAGACAAAGATAGAAGCACCAATCAAAATTTAGGTCAATCCGAACATGAACTAAGTGCCATTGTCATTTGTCACGTGTTTGAGCCCTGTTAATGGCGCTGTGTGTAGATAATAATGGCCTTTGCAAATAAATGGAACAGTGGTTAATAGTTTGCCGTCGTAGTTACGTAAGGGCTTGTTCCCACCCGATTTCCGGCCACCATAGGCGCGGGCTTGCGGACGGTGAGCAATGGGTAGCTCGCCGTCCGATAAGGACCAAGCCCGGGTCGACGGCGCGTTGTGTTCCACGCGCGCCTCAAAGAGATGTCAGCAGAATTGACGGGGTCCGCTAGGGCCAATGCCTGCCGGGGGTTCGAAGAAAACCGATAGGGACATCGTGGCCCCCGGCAACAGGGCAACCGAAGGAACACGGGTGGGTTTTAGTCAGTAAGAGTCTGACACGCCCTCCCACTCCGCCCAGAGCGGGAGAAGTTACTTGAAAATTTCCCACCCAAAAAAAAAAAGCCTTGTTCCCACTGTGCCGGACCGGCGGATATGCCGAAACCGGCAACCGGCTCCCGGACAATAATGTTCACATTACACCGGACCCCACAAAAAAAATTACGCGAGGCGCAAAAAAGCACGGGCGGGGCGAGCGGGGGACATAGATACCAGCGCAAACTCGTTCACATTACTCCGGTCCGGGTGTTCTGCCGGCCTTCGCGGTGACAAAACGCTCGGTTAAAATGCAGAGCTCGGTTGCCGGATCCAGCATAATGTGAACAACTTTAAATTCTTTAGCCACAAGCTCTTCTGGCAGTTTTGCTATGCTGGTAAATCTGCCGGTCCGGCGTAATGGGACCCTGGCCTAAGTCGTTATTCTGATTTAGCATCGGAAAATTATTAAGGTCGCTACTTACACCAAAAGCACTACATGCGCTTAACGCAAAACATCATTCAGCCTCCGTCATCACACTATTGACACAGATAAGTATAGATGGTTCACTCCGCAAAATCATTTAAATAAAAAGCGACTCTTGCTACGACACAATAAAGTGCTATTCAGGTCGCACAGCGCTAATAACCTATTTATATTCACCTAGAAAGAAGTTGCCTCTCTTTCTATCGCGTAACTCTTATTTCTGACTACGTTACGCCCACTGAATTCGACAAGTCGAGCCCGCCGCGTACCTACTTGTAGCTTCATACCTTAAATGCAGAATGAACCATCTGTAATCATCTGTGCTATTGACCGAAACAAAATGTTTTAAATTCGTTTAGCGCTACACGTAGATAGTGATTTGTGTACAAGCTCGGTTTTAAAAGGACCGATAAAAAAAATTGAAGTGAAAACTTCTTTAGGCGCGTTGGGCATTTTTGAGATGGGACTAAACCATTGATTTCGCGACACCATGACGACACCTCATTTTTGTAAATGCGATTGTGCTCTTTATTTATATTATGTTACGGATCAATGTTCTATGCAAGTATTTTTACTTTAAAGGTTTTGTAAACGCGATTGTGCTCTTTATTTATACTAGGTTACGGATCAATGTTCTATGCAAGTATTTTTACTTTAAAGGTTTCGGAAGTTTTTTTTTTTTTTGTAAACTCGATTATGCTTTTTATTTAGATAAGGTTATAGACCAATGTTCTATACAAGTATTTTTCTTCCACCAAGGCGATCTTGTTCAAGTTTTCCCTTCTGTCGGCAATCCCGAAGTGCCACCACTTTTTTAAATTTTCCTTTTACTTGGACCACTGTTTGTTACTGCCTTTATGAATATCAGGCCTTTATTCACAATTTGTTTGGCTTAGAAGCTGCCCAGACGAAAATGCTTAAACAAATTACACGCATATTTGAAATACTCCCGTCTGCCCTTTACGACCCAAATATTTGTGAGCCCGTATTATATTAGGAAGCGGTTTAAGGATAGTCTCTTTGGCCAGTTATAATCCTGTACTATTAAATGAGCAATCCTTAATAATCCTTTAATATTATAAATGCGAAAGTAAGTTTGTTTGTTACGCCTTCACGCTAAAACGGCTGAACGGATTTGGATGAAATTTGGCACATATATAGATGATGCCCTGGAAAAGAACATAGGATACTTTTTTTTCCCACGGGATCGAGACTTATGCGGGTGAAACCGCGGGGCGCAGCTAGTATTTGTATATATTTACATATTTGTGATCCTAATGACTATTAATTAATGTGACAAATCTTTAGCCACAGTATAAAGCCACAGTATAAATAAGTAACAGTATTATATCTTCATAGAAAACGATCAATAACGCGCTTCGAAATCAGTGTATATCAGTACGCAACAGTATCGAGTGCGCGGTAGTTACGCACGGACGCGGAAGGTTTACCGTGCGGCCATTAATTATTTCAAAGTCACTGCCGAGATATAATACTGTTACTTATTTATACTGTGCCTTAGCCCACAGTTACACGTTGTTAAGCCAATTTTCTATAAATACTGCAATCAATAAACGTTAACCAGAGTCAATTGGCTCAGTTTGCGAAACATTGTTTTTTTTTATAATAAAAAAGGGACAGAAATAATAGAAAATTGCGTGGCGCCTACGATGGTCAATATATGGTAGGAATATAATGACAGAACTAATAACGAAACAACATATCAAATAATAGCCGCATATTAGAGAAAAGCCATCAATAAAACAAGGAATGCCCGTTCTTCTCCATAGAGATCAACGTTTTGGAATGGGCTTCAACTTTCTGACTAACTGACCGATTCTTTGACAATTCAAAAGTGCCTGTAATGGTTTAATTTAAATAAATGCTTTGAGTTTGAGTTTGAATATCGTAGGTCGGTAGAAACACCAGCATGCGTAGCATGACCACCGTAGAAACGAGTTTTGTCGACGGAAGAATAGACTAAATGACAGATTGTGATTGTTTATCTGTCATTTTGTCTATTCTTGCGTCGACAAAACTCGTTTCTACGGTGGTCATGCTACGCGTACTGTAATTTGCCATAAAACCTAAACAAGAACGTATGGTATACCTAAAAAAGAACCACAGGGTAACCAAAATGGTTGAATGTTCATTGAAAAACCAAGTCTGCCACACTTTTAAGAAATCTTTCAGTTGGTTAATAGGTCTGTAACAATGAATGATAAGCCTAATCTAAATCAGCCAAAAAACGAAAATATAAAACCCAAGACACCGACTTCCGAAATTAAAGTTATTTTTCACTTTGTAGTGTTTTTTTTTTGAAGTCGGTTGTTTTTATTTTTGTAAAAAGTTTTTAGAGTTATGTTACAACAGTTCGTCAAAATGCCAAATTGCCGAAAAAAATTGTAGCAAAGCAAGAAATCGCAATTTATTATTGTAAGAATGTTTGCTCATCAGTTTTTACAAGCTAAACAAATACGATTTGACGAAGGTGTAGCCGATACACCTTCGATGTGTACAAAATGAGTTAACGTTGTTTACACAGGGCGTGCGCTGTTTCTGTAACATACACGTGCTGACTGTTTTCTTTATGTATCGACCTACTGTTTTATTGTACTGAACTACAGTAAGGTGCTATTAAGACGCAGATATATGCCAGTGACCTTGAGTGGTTAGCTTGCGTGTTCTGTACTGAGCTCACGCAACGCGTCGTACGTCCAGCCAGTAATAGGATTCGCCCATCAAGGAGCGCTGTACCAAATTAAACGCATTATTAATTTATTATACATAAAACAAAAGGTATTTTAATAATACACGTATACTAAAAAATCATTCAGAAAAATACGCTAAATAGATTTTGCGTAACTTTCAGTTTTTTATCCGCGTTAGACATAACTTTACAAATTAATTTTACTATGTAATATAAACATAATCTGAAATATTCATATATTAAGTTATTAAGAAAATGCTCTAATTTAAAATATATTTTTTCCAAATCATTAACACTACTCGTTTAGACGTGATCTTCGGTATAAAATCATTAAAAGTCGGTTATCGTCGCCTTAAAATAGTATTTTTGTAACGCTGTCTTTAATCTTCATCAGATTTTCGCAGTACCCTGCCAGGGCCGCGCCGACCCTCGGCAGCGCCTGTGTGCGAAACCTATGAAGCGCCTCTTTTTTGACGTCCTGTTTCGCCGCGTATTTTTTTTTTTTGTTTAAAATTTTGTCTTGGAGATTTACGCTTACTCATCGATACTCAACTATGATGAATGTTATGTTATTAATACTCATAATCTAAGCCAAAGCCTCATGATTTGTGTAAAAAGAAAACAGTAATTAGCGCTGACATTTAATTAAGTCCTAAGGTCGCCTCCGGCGCCCCTAGTGCCCTAGCGCCTGTGTGCGCCGCACACTTCGCACATACGGGCGGCTCGGCCCTGTACCCTGCTACTACACGCCACAGCAATTAGCTCAATCCTTAGCCACCCACATCCCAGTCAGGATACACTTAAAAGACCCAAATCTTTATTATAAATCACAGAAAACTGCAGTCCCACCAAAGGTTCTGAAACTGAATTACCTAGAACTTTTATGGACATCGTAAAATTTTATTTTCGGTTTTATTAATTCCGTGCGTGAAACCGGGATGATCTTTTCATAGGCTTTATTTAGACCGTACTATAATACTTATCTCAACAGAATATTGTATCTCAAAGATTTTTCCATCAAGAATTTCTCAGTAGCAGCCCGGAGTCTGGATTTGAGCCCGGTTGATGGCAATAGGCTCGCCCCCTATTACATGGGACTTAAAAACATAACTGGCGAAATGTAGGTGTACTATGGGTATAGATAGTGCAATCCACGAAGAGCGCCCCACTCCGCTCCTCGCCGTACTAGAGTTCAGCTTACAGTACAGTAACCGCGGAGTGGGGCGCGTCTTCGTGGATTGCACTATCTATACACCTCTGGCTAACCCTTCGGGGATAAGCGTGAAATTATGTTAATATTGTATCTCGATTAATCTAAGGGAAACAAAACCATAGGTATCAAGATATCAAACAATCTATCTGCCACAGTGACAGACAGTGTTAATCAATCAAATCTAGTCTGCAGTATTGCATTATCATCTCAGCCATCTCTCATCAGTCTTGGATTATCATCCAGGTACGTTTACCTGTCCAAGACTCAAGTTCTCTCATCAATCATCCTCCTTTATTAACTTATTAAAACTTTTGGGACATTGGTGACGTTACCTCGTTAAAGTTATAATTTTGGAAAACCTAAAACATTTTGTACAAACAAGGGCTGGCGCTGGAAACTCAAATCCCTCGGTAGTATGTTTTGGTTGAGAATTCTGCATCATTTCAGCCGAAAGAAGTTCACTGCTGGACATAGGCCTCCCCTAAGCATCGCCACTTCGATCGATTCTGTGTTTCTCGCATCCAGCGGATTCCTGCGGCCTTCATAAGGTCATCGGTCCACCTTGTGGGAGACCTTCCAACGCTACGTCTTCCGGTGCTTGGTCCCTATTCCAGAACCTTTCGGCCCCATCGGCCCTATGTCCTGCGAGCGATGTGTGTTTTTTTGTGGGTTAGAAATTATCACATGACTTCTCCCGCTCTGGGCGGAGCGGGAGGGCTTGTCAGATTCTTACTGACTAAAACCCACTCGTGTTCCTTCAGTTGCCTGTATTGTGAGAGGCCACGGTATCCCTTTCGGACTTTCCCGCGACCTCGGCAGACATCGGCCTTTTGCGAACCCCGTCAGTTCTGCTGACATCTCTTTGAGGCGCGCGTGGAAAACAACGCGCCGTCGACCCGAGCTTGGTTCTTATCGGACAGAGAGCTACCCATTGCTCATCGTCCGCAAGCCCGCACCTACGGTTGCCGGGAATCGACCTGCGATTCCCGACGCTTAGGGCGTCTCCAGCGGCGGTTAAGGGTGTGAGGGCGTGAAATTTGCCTCTCCCTTACGCTTTCCGCCTCCTCCTTCTCGAGTATTACTGCTTCGCAGAAGGAAGTGACGGCCTCCCATGCCCTCTCGCTCCGTACTATGGCCTGGACCAGGACCGGACGCGAGAGATCACCGCCGCCGATCATCTCCACGAGGACACGGCGATACTTCGCCCAAGCCGGGCAGACCTCCACCGTATGCTCCACCGTGTCCTCCGGGCGATCCACATAATAGTGACAACCCGAGCGTTTCCTCCCGCCGTATCCGGAACAGGAACCTCCCTAAGAGCGATTTGCCCTGCCCACTGCCACTTAAGGTTACCTTGGCCTAAAATCATTTTGTTCCCGAACTGGGACATTTACTCAAAACAAGAGTTTTCCTGCTCAATTGCAAATTTAAATGATTAACTGTATACATATATCTATCTTATCATAGCAAAAGAAGCGAACTAACATTATATTATTATTACTACCATTTCCGACCTATAAAAGGTTATATAGGTACCGCACGTTTCTGCTTCATATCTAAGACACCATGGTTGATATTACGAGGGTTGCGTCATTTTAGTACACATAATCGCTACGATTTATCATATAATATTTGAGGCAATATTGGCTATCAAAGACTTGATTGCTTGGATACGCGTTACTAAGTATATAAGGACCACGGCAAACAATTATGGCTGTATAGGGCTTATCAATCCATGAAGCAATCAACACATTTTCTATAATCACCGTAGTTGCAAGAAAATTGATCCATCATTATTTCCTAGCAAGACTTTCGCCTTACTTGGCTCAAAATACATAATTGGTGAATCGGACCCCGTAAAAAGCTACAGTTGATAATTGCTCCAGGCAGCTAAAAGTATTTGAAACCTTTTATCCACCAAAAATTTGTCCTTTGTAAACTTTTTAACATCAACATGATCTTAATTACATAAATTATTAAATTATAAAGCTTAAATACGGATAAAATCCTCATATTACCTTCTCATAATTCGCGCACGACCTTTTTATTAAGTCATTATTATTCAATTATCTCAGTGAAAAGCTTTGGAGTACATTCCGAGGGTTCTTTTGAAGATCAGCATGTTCAGCTAAGTGAATTTAATCTTATGATCAAAGCTGGGATTGAGGATAGCTTTCAGGTTCATAGGGTTGGGTTACTTTAATTGATTAAAAGTGAATTAGTAATGGATTTGGAAGGACTGTGTAGATAAAAATTTTTACTTGTTTAGATTCTCTTTATCATCGTCTCGATTGAAATTCTTGTTTCTTTGCAAACGATGTTGATTACAATTTCCACTCAAAGGTTTTTTCTTGACGCAACAAAGCAAGAATAACACACTTTTCCAAAAGGACCAAATAAGTTTCAAAGGACCAATCCGAATCTATACTCCATAGGTTTAGGTAGTTAAAAAAAGGTAAACAAAAAAAACCACGTGACGAGACAGCTGTCAAGTAACCGACTAAACGTAATACCAGTCACTTTAGTTGTTATGCTACGTCACAGTTGAACTCTTCAAATTAGCAACGTTATATTTCGTTGACGTTTAGAAATTGGGCTCTTTACAATAGACAAATTACAAAATCTTATAAATCAGACAAAAAAAATTGTGCTCAAGCAGTTACATCTACGAAAAGTAGTGAAGAATAAACGATAAAGTTTAACATACATTAATAAAAGAGGAAACTATAGATAAATACTAAAATAAATTTAATTTGGTTTTATTGTTTTTTTAACAAAAAGTGTCATCTATAAAAACCCTTTTTACGATTTGTTTACCTTTTTTTAACTACCTAAACCCATAGGTTTAGTTTATACTCCATAGAGTATAGACTGATATAGAAGTTTAGAGGTATGAGGAACAGGGTGTAAAGTCCACTCATTTTCCATAGAAAAGGGAGAATCCTCCGACCGTGGATATCGTATCTGGTGGGCAACTGCCCGATGATTCATGTCGGGACGTTGTAAATATACTCGTCGCGCGGTAAACTTTGCTTGCGCGATGCAGGATTTAGCGTGACGTCAGCGTGATGCGTAGTTTGCATGTCGCGTTGTAGATGGCGCCACAACCCAATTCAGCACTATAGGTATTACCACTTATACTCCGTTTGAAATAAGATTAGACATTTAACTAAATCTTTTTTACAGTCCATTCAACCGATTTTGACTTCTATTGCGTTGGTGGCATGACAAATGGCAGCTGCAGTAAACATTGGTATTGTAACCACTTTTTTTGCTTTTAATGCCATCCTTATGCCTACGGTATAGAAATCAAAATCGGTTGAACGGACTGTAAAAAGGTTTGTTAACTACGAAATTGTGCTCTCAGTTTGCTTGGAAACTTCAGGTTTTAATACTTTTGCGTGATTTGTCGAGAAAATTGCAAAACAAAGCGAACACTTCGACTAAGTACCTACGTGATGTCGGAGACATTTTTGTGTCTCTCGTTTATTATTTGTTTTTTATACATTACAAGACCCTACGAAGTTGTAAGCCCCTACAGCGTTTCAATTAACATGGTATTGTCTGCATTATAATTTTGGTCCATCTTGTTTATTTTTTTACGTATCACCGTCTCGTTTGTTCGTCTTGTGCGAGTAATAATAAATAGTATTTCTTTTTTTCTTTTATCTCGCATATCAATTTTGATTACATTACGTAACTGATATCTCTAGTTTTAGTATGGATTTAATTCACTGACGTGCCATCGATACGACGAAGTAGTATGGATACGAATACCCTTATTGCGTACTAAAACACAATCACAATCTGTTTCGATTTGAAACAGATTGCTACTTCATAAGTTGGAGAAAAAAATCTGCTCAACAACGTAAATAACGCAATGAATGTTGTGGAACTGTCAAAATGAAACAAATTAGGCACAATTGTTTACGAAAATAAGTTACGTAATTAGGGTTTAAGGTTGCAGTGAAGCTATAAGGAGAGCCATAGACACTTGCCCTCTACGCAATCTTGAGCAACAGTTTCAACCAACAATTCCCGCTTGAAGCCGCGACAGGCTTATAAAGAGCGTCTTATTCCCCTGAACTGAAAAAAAAAGAACGAGCAAGCTTTACAGTAGTCGCATATGACGTGTAGGTACACCATCTGACATCTTGACTGTCGTATATAGTATATAAACAATATTCATCATCAGCATCATCATCCTGTTTACCACCTTTCGGAAAATATGCTGGTACCATCTGACGGCCAACTCTAGAACCGCGCGCGCTCATTGGTCAAATCAAATAGCGCGCGTTTCCCCGGCTTCCTGTTACACACTTCTGTCCCTTTTCACGAAATCACTTCCATAGATTGCAGGAAAGCGAGAGGAAAGGAAAAAGAAAGTCAACAACAACACCTATTACTATTCCCTTTTCCAAAGCCTCAATTACCACCATTTATTTACATCAATCAACATCAAATTCAAATACCATATAGTCGCCAAACGCCATCTTAGTTGAAGAGCATTTGAATGTTTTCGCTCGACGGACGGCCTCTAAATAAAACATGGAGGTTTTATTTAAAAACATGAAAGCCAGGGGCTTTCGTTTGTACCAGTGCTAAATATAGAAGCGGTGTTAAGTATTTTTTAGGGTTCCGTTGCCAAATGGCAAAAAACGGAACCCTTATAGATTCGTCATGTCTGTCTGTCTGTCTGTCTGTCTGTCTGTCTGTCTGTCCGTCCGTATGTCACAGCCACTTTTTTCCGAAACTATAAGAGCTACGCTGTTGAAACTTGGTAAGTAGATGTATTCTGTGAACCGCATTAAGATTTTTTAATAAAAATAGAAAAAAAAACAAATAATTTTGGAGTTCCCCATACTTAGAACTGAAACTCAAAAAATTTTTTTTCATCAATCCCATACGTGTGGGGTATCTATGGATAGGTCTTCAAAAATGATATTGAGGTTTCTAATATCATTTTTTCCTAAACTGAATAGTTTGCGTGAGAGACACTTCCAAAGTGGTAAAATGTGTGTCCCCCCCCCTGTAACTTCTAAAATAAGAGAATGATAAAACTAAAAAAAATATATGATGTACATTACCATGTAAACTTCCACCGAAAATTGGTTTGAACGAGATCTAACAAGTAGTTTTTTTTTAATACGTCATAAATCGTAAACCGCAATTTACCTTTCATTCAATGTTACTTGCTGCTACGGAACCCTTCATGGGCGAGTACGACTCGCGCTTGGCCGGTTTTTTTGTTTCTCAAGCGATGTTTGTGGATTTGTTTTTATTTGAGGAATTTGGAGACCTTGTGGAAGAAGCTGGTTTGGATTTGATTGGACGTTTAAGGAATTATGGAAATTAGGTCGTGTGGAAATTTTATGGCCGTGTTCTTGCCCGATGTGTACCTTAACAGACGAAAAGGAATTACGTTTAATGCCGGGTACAGAGATCGTACTACGACGTGTTAAAGCCATCATTATTCCAGTGTGAAAATGGGACAGTGCTATTTATGCTGTATAGCTCCATCTCTCTCTCATATTGGAACAATGATGGCTTTAACACGTTGTAGTACGGCCCCAGATTGGTGAAATGTAACATACCTACGTTGAAAGAAATTCGCCCTACTTGTTGTTACATTTCATGTTACTTTTAACCCGACTACGGCGAAGCAATAAGGAAGGTTATGATTTTGACCGGTATGTATGTATGTTCATCTGTTCCCTCATAACTTCTAAATACTCATCATAATTTGACAAATGAGGTATCGTTGGTAGCGTCTAGATCGTTCGCTGGTTATAGGCTATGTGACATCACATTAAATGAATATGGCGCCCTCTAGAGACCATAAAGTCACTAACAATTTTTTTTTTATGATTACCTTATGGTTATCAAATCAAAGGGGGTTAATTAGCACATTTAAAAAATATATATAACCCCAAAATAATTTAAATAGAATTAATAATAAAAATAAAATAATTTGTCGGTCTGCGATGTTTTGTTTAAAAAAAACAACCGACTTCCAAAAAACACTACATAGTGAAAAATAACTTTAATTTCGGAAGTCGGTGTCTTTGGTTTCGAATTTTCGTTTTTTGTCACCGACTTTCGAAATTAAAGTTATTTTTCACTTTGTAGTGTTTTTTGGAAGTCGGTTGTTTTTTTTATGTAAAAAGTTTTTATTTTTCACTTTTTAGCTGTGGTACCTACCCCACACAAATTCGAAAACCACAACCTGACAGGAACTTATCATATCATCCACATACTAAGTGGGAAAAAGTACGTATTATTGAAGCTAACTGAAAAACTATCGAAGCAAAGTTAATAAAATTTATATGGGACCACTTCGAGAGCACTCTTTCAAACAAAAAAAATAATTTTTAAAATCGATCCAAAATTAACGGAGAAATCGGTGGACATACATAAAAAAAAACAAAAAAAAAAAAAACAAACATACGCGACGAACATAAATAACCTCCTCCTTTTTGGAAATCGGTTAAAAACAGCCAATGCAGTCCCTTAGTTAAACGAGATTGTTTATTTGAATAGCGGCGATATAAATTGATGTTTGCACTTAGATAAATGTTACCCGTACTTCCGAAAGGTACTTAGCTATTAGCACTCCAACCAGCTTTTACAACACAAAGTAATGTTTGTTCACATGCCCAATAAACATTTACTGCGAGAACGGTTAATTTGCTCCCATCGTTAATTTGTATTTCCATAAACACGATTTTGTAGCTTTACCTATTAGCGAGGGATAAAATAATTAACACAAACATAACGCCCCACTTGACCCACATTTTGCCAGCTATATTTAAGTCCCATGTAATAGGGGGCGAGCCTATTGCCATCAACCGGGCACAAATCCAGACTCTAAACTGCTGCCGAGTAATTCCTGATGGAAACCTCAATAACTTTGCTCGACCTGGGAATCATGTCAGGACCCCATGTTGAGTAGTAGCGCTTGCGATCCCTACGATACGGTAGTTTCCTAGATAAAAAAAAAGAAATTCTATTTAGTCCGTCTTTCAGATAATAAAAAAATATTAGACACGTATTTTTTGCTTTATCATATTAATCAAAAATAACTTAGAAAACACGCATTAAAGTTGGGGAGTGGGGGCTCGCTACGTCACAACTCAGTATAAAATGTAGCAAGGCGTGAAGTCATGCCACATTTTAACTCAACGTATCGCCGTAATCTTTTGATTACGTCAAAAAAGAAAAAATACGTGTTCAATATTTTTTAACAATCTACAAGACGGAAAAATTTTTTTTTGGACACAGGCTTATTTTTTTAATTCAAATATTTTGCCATAAGTGTTGGCACAATTTTGGTCTTCAAATAAATAATTATACAAATTCATAATCATAACACTGAGACTAGACTAGAGCAGTGATGGCCCAGTGGTAACGGCCGCGACTTACGAGTTGCAGGTCGTAGGTTCGAACCCAGACAGGCACTTTACTTTGTGTAAATTATTTCATCACCACTGCTCTCAAAACGGTGAAGGAAAACATCGTGAGGAAACCGGTCATGTCCTAGAACCGAAAATTCGAAGACATGTGACATCTACCAACCCGCACTGGGCCCGCGTGGTGGATTACGGCTCACTCCCTCTCACAGAGAGGAGGCCTGTGTCCCAGCAGTGGGAACATTATAGGCTGATGATGATGATGACGATAACACTTAAATAATGTGATATGCAAACCAAAGAGGCAGCCAATCAATAATTATTAACATCAAATATGCCAAGTTATAGCGACAGTAGGTACTTTAGCTTTTTGCTATTAGTCTATTACGAAGTAAACTGACTACCTATTGAGTGCAAAATGACAGTTTAATAGGATATCATATTCACTCTATAATGTGTCGTGTTACTGTCTACATTAAGCGATCGATCAAAGTCCCCTATGCGTCGATCGGAAATCGAAGACATAATAATTTCTTAGCCCTTTTAGATATAGTACCTGGGCGACCGAGCTCTGCTCGAGTGAAAATAGAGAAAATCATTTAATAGTATAGGAAAGTTTATACTAATCCATGTATAGCCAACGACACCTCATTTGTCAAATTATGATGAGTAGTTTAGAAGTTATGAGGGAACAGATGAACATACATAAATACCGGTCAAAATCATAATCCTCCTTTTTGCTTCGCCGTAGTCGGGTAACAAAGGTTCAGGAAATTGTATGCAGAGTAATGCATGCCCACGTTTTCCCTGTCAACTGAAGATGAGCCCCGTGACCCATATACGGGGTACCCAACACCCATACCTGTAGAGGAATATTTTGCTTGTTTTAAGCCAAGACTTAAGCCAACGCGACATTTTTTCTTTTTACCCGACTACGGCAAAGCCAAAAGGAAGGGTTATGATTTTAGCAGTCTATGTATGTATGTTTATATGTTTGTATGTTTGTATGTATGTATGTATGTATGTTTGCTTTTACGTGTGTTCCACCGTAGCGCCTAAACTACTTAACCGATTTTAATGAATGAGGTATCAATAGATTTGTAATAATGGTCCGGGTGACATAGGCTATATAAATTTTCCCTTAATTTAATATGGTGGACACACGTAAATTTCTAACCTCGAAAAAAATTAAAATGAGGTGATCATGACATGTTTGGTATCAAAAGAAAGGTCTTGACGAGCACATTTCAGATATGTGTATAATACTTTCAAAGTAAATAAATATGTTTAAATTGTTAAAACAAGCAAAAATGAGACTGCGCTACGAAGTATCGCAAGATGAAACCAACGTGCAGGTAATCAAATCTTAATAAATAGTAACGATTTGTAATTCCACTTTTATGAAGAAAAACAAGTACAACGAAATATTTGTATTTTGGATTTCTTCAATGCTCGATATCGATATACATGGGGCACTCAGAAAATTTTGCAATAGGTATTAGAAAAAATATACTACAGGTTATGTTTTTTTATTAAATCTTTTCAAATAACTCTCCATTTGCGACTATACACAGTTTCATGCGTCTAAACCAATTTTCATCACACATTTCCAGTTCGCATCAGACACCTCCCACCTTTAATCCCCTCCTCAAATGCAGCCAGTGCATCTTCCGGTGATGAAAACTGTTTTCCCTAGAGTTGATTTTCTCTTGAGTTGATTTTTTTATTTTAGGGAACAAAAATTATAAATTCATGATTTTCACCCGTAATGAAATCGTAAACGCGCCGAGACGAGCCTGCTTCACATTTTGCTATCATGTTTCGGTACGGTACCGTTCTACCAAAACCTCCTTCTGAGCCTGCGTTAGATTGTGCGGTATCAAATGCAGCCAGTGCATCTTCCGGTGATGAAAAATGTTTTCCCTAGAGTTGATTTTTTATTTTGGGGAACAAAAATGATAAATTCATGATTTTCACCCGTAATGAAATCATAAACGCGCCGAGACGAGCCTGCTTCAAATTTTGCTATCATGTCTCGGCACCGTTCTACCCGAACCTCCTTCTGAGCCTGCGTTGGATTGTGCGGTACCCAGCGTGAAACTATCTTCCTTACCCGAAGATGCCCGTGTAGAATTTCATGCACACTTCCCGATCCAATCTGCAGTATATGCTGAATCCCTTCATATGTAATTCACCTATTCTCTTAAATTAAATTTTTCACAGCCAGCACGTTTTCTTATGTAACAGCCGTCATAGCCCTATGACGGCCACTTCTTTATTCGTCCGCCAAAGTTACTTGACCACATTTAAATTCGTTGAACCAGCGGAAAACAGTCGCTTTAGAAGGGCTTTTTTCTATGAACACCATTCGAAGTCTTTCAAACGATTCTTCTGGTTTTAGTCGACATTTGAAATCGTACAAAATCATCACGCGAATATTATATGTTCTCGTTGTAAATTAAATTTTCAGTAGGACAGAGTATTTTGATTTTGCTTTTAAAAAAATGTGGAGGGAATTTCGAATCTGGAATGTTGTGTTTTGTTTTTTAAATAAAGAGTCATAGTTTTAATCGTTATCAAAACTAGCCAGTGTCCCATAAACAAAAATTGTTAGTCGTTAAACTTTCTGAGTATGGTGTTGTTTCGTCTCAAGCACTATGCACTGCTATTGGAATTTATAATAGGTTAATTATGGTTGGTGGTTATGGTGGTGGTTATTATGGTTGGTTATTAGGTTAATCTTATTTACGTTGTCGGAACGTTTAGGAAGCGTAAAAACGGAAAAGTATAAAATAAAAAATAAAGTTTAATAAAAAACTGTAACCCGACTACGGGAAAATAAAAATGATCTAAAAAGTACGAAACAAGCAAATATTTCAGACAAAAATCAAGACATAGGTACAAAAATGGTCAAGGTAAAGCCGTGGTCGCATGCCTGTATGCCATGTGGGTACCAGGAACATTTACAAAATTATAATGGCATGCGACGACGGCTTTACCTTGACCATTTTTGTACCTATGTCTTGATTTTTGTCTGAAATATTTGCTTGTTTCGTACTTTTTAGATCATTTTTATTTTCCCGTAGTCGGGTTACAGTTTTTTATTAAACTTTATTTTTTATTGTGAATAGTTCTTAGAAATGAATGAAAAGGCTGTGGATTCCATATACTTATGGTGAATATTTTCAAAGCTTATTGTATCATACAGGTCTGTTTTATGCGTTTTTTTAAGATTCCGGACCCGAAGGATGCCAACGGAACCCTATTACTAAGCCTCCGCTGTCCGTCTGCCTGTCAGCGGGCTGTATCTCATGAACCGTACTATTTAAACAGTTGATATTTTCACAGATTATGTATTTCTATTGCCGCTATAACAAATAATAAAAATTTAAATAAAGTTATATGTATACAAGAAACCTGTTTCTTTTCGGCGTTTTTTTGCTAAATATTGTACTGTGGTACGGAACCTGTGCGAGTCCCCCACTTGGCCGGTTTTTAACACGCTTTTATTAGGTCGACCTGGAAGTAAGTATGTAATGGAATCTAAGGTAATTAATTTAACCATCTTCCAAGGGTCGTAGCGTAATGAAAATTGGCACCTGTATGTAGTTCTGATGACAATACAATAATATGGTACTGTCGAACTGATCTGATGATGGAGCCGGAAGATATGAACTGAAACTTCATGATGGAAAATCGTATCATAGTTGTTTTGGATTTCTTAGAAAAGTCTTGTAATGAACTTTGACCACGATTAGATTTCAAGGTCTGATGATGAAGCCGGAAGATAGGCACTGGCATTCCATGATGGAATATCGTATCATAGTCGTGTTTGCACTTGTGAGAAAGGCCACGTAATGGACTTAAGCGTGTTTTTCTAGTGTTTTTTAAACTATTAATTTATTTACAAATAACGACTGCTGTGTGTCCTCGTAATTCTCGCAATTTCTGATCAATTCGCCAATGAATGCAGCGAATTTATCTGTTCTTGCACCACTCACAAGAACATAGTTTTATTTATAGCTGGGCTCAGATAACACAGCTTTCAAGTGACGTTGGAATCATCATTGTGCATTACTTCTACAAGGAACTGATCTGTAGGTACCTATTATACACCGTGAAATTTGAATCAGTTTTGCTAGAACAAACGTTATTCAGACCATGGTCTACAACCATTCTACAGCAACCAATACAAAAAAAAAAAACATAATTGGTTTTTGAAAAACACAAAAAAGACAAAGTTTAAAATGTCAAGATTATCTACTGCTTACGAAATTTCGTTTATGGAGGTACATTTCCCTGTAAACAATGCTGTATCCCGTGCGTGGTGTCTGTGTCGTAGGGAGTAACGATAATTTTGACATTTTAAACTTTGTCGTTTTTGTGTTTTTTTCAAAAACCAGTTATGTTTTTTTTAAAACCAATTTATGTTTTTTAATAGGATGCTGTAGAATGGTAGTAGACCATGGTCTGCACAACGTTTGTTCTAGCAAAACTGTGATTAAAATTTCACGGTGTATATTATTATATGATTTTAGAACTGCCCTAATTATTATAAACGATCAATCAATTACGTTCTTCTAAATAAACAACTTTCCATCCACTAACCCGTGCTCCGATTCGCGAGTTCCGTAATTCTGACAGACGATTACATCTCGATGTTATCTCCAGCCATACATTCGCTGATAAAACTGACCCTAAACAATGTCTACTAGTTTATCGTTGGACAAGAGTTGTGAAGATAGCGATGGCCAGCGAGAGAAAGTGATGGGTATTGCTACACACCTCACAACAGAAAACAAACTCTATCGGCAAAAAGCGAGAGTATAGTTTTGAGCGATCCGAGACCTTTCTGAAGGTGGTATGATATTAAATGTTATTGTATAACACTGTACAATGTGTATGTCTTGGATAGTCTTCGTGTTTGTCGACTGGCTCTCATAACACTTAATTTGCAGTGAAGCCAGCAAGTCAAATGAAAGGTTTCTAACCGCAGTCAAGTCTTATTTATAATTGAAGAAACAAGTTCGCTCGATTGTTGAGTAGTTTAGAATGGAGCTGATTTTGCGCTTCTTTTAAATATGTTGGTGAATGTAAATAGAAATGGCGTAACCTGTACAAAAGATAAGTATAATATACGACAATTTTACTCACGGGTTTTAGGACTCGAAAAAACATCGACATTTCTTTATTATATTTAGGAGTTTAATATTGTGTTACATATAAACTTTCCAGAGCTCGTGGCTAAGTACTAACAGCCGCACGGGTCGATCCATCAGGTTAAGCTACGCTTGCCAGGGTTGGTCCCTGGATGGGTGACCATTTCTACATACCGAGACTCCTCCGTGCCTCGGAAAGCACGTTAAGCCGTTGTTCCCGGCTGTCATTCGTAGATCTTTGAGAGTCGTTAGGTGCGGGTCGTCAGAAACCCGAAAGTCTGACAACCAGTCTTACCATGGGGTATCGTATTACCTAGATACTGCGTTGTGGAGGTCAGATAGGCAGTCGCTTCATGTAAAATACTGGTATTCGGCTGTATCCGGCTAGACTGGAAGTCGACCCCAATATAGTTGGGAAAGGGCTAGGAAGATTGATTTTGACATAAACCTTCCAGAAATGGTGGTGAAAACCACACCAAAACCCATTGCGTAATTTAGAAGAACAAAGCGCGGTCACACAGGCACGAAAAGCGACTTTTATTAATTAATTTATTTTATTATAATAATATCTATTAACCACCAAAATCACGACAGACACAAAAGCCACTCCCTATTTGTATCCAATGAGGAACCATTCTGTACCTATTGCAAAAGCACAGTACATATGACTAAAGTTCTGTGGTCAAAAAGACCAGGCGTGGAGAAACAGATCACAAAACAAACACTCTTGAGAGAAATAAAGAAAAAAAGAAAGAAATCGTTTATTTGAACAGTTGGGAAACACTGAATATAAACAAAAAACATAAAAGAGTGAAAAAAAATTTTTGAGTTGTTTTAAGCACCCATAACTACATGTCATGATGAGCAGAAGATATCAAAGCAACTGAGATATTATGTAGCAGGTGACTGCCCATTCATCTCAAAGGAGTGACAGGCCAATCTTAGGTACGGAGTGCACGGAATTTCGGAGTATGCAAATTACTAACCCAACGTGACAAAGGTATAGTACAACGTCGCTCTGGTAAATTCCAATGGAGATCCCAGTGTCCACATTTCATGTGCTGGTGCTGAGGACAGTTATACCACTACATAAGGATTGTGTCCAACAAATAGAGATGATGTCCTCCTCTTCGCAGAACTGTTCTTGGGGCTAATTCTCCAATCCCCGTCTATGTAAATTATTAAATAGCCGCAGTGATCTTATTGATGTGCACTCTGACTCACTTGGTAAGTTCCGAAGCATTATATGTAAAAATTTGTAAAATCATTTCAGTGTTATAATTTCGATTTTAATTTTAATTTTTGTTTTGATTTAGATTTTATTTTTAGTATTGATTTAAATTTTATGTGATTTTAATTAATTATGATTTAAATTTTTGTTTTAAATTCAATTATAGATTTTAAATTGGAATTTTGTTGAAATAATAATTATGTTCGGTGAGTGTAAGAACTCATCTAATTTTAAGTAGGCACTAAACAACAAATAAGTAATGCATGATGTGCTTACCTGTAAGAAATTGGTACACTAGTCTATAAGTTTATTGCATGTATCTCATATCTTTGTATCGGTGTATTCAATTGTTGGTGAGCCAAATAAATAAAATAAAAATAAAATAAATGATGCTGTACATTATGTCTGTCAAAGCATTCCAAATGACATTAAAGAGACATCTAATATTTTCGTTTTATAATTTCTTTTGTTTATCGTGTGTGAGAACGTAGCTATTGTTGTCAATATGCTCAATATATACGAAACGATACCTTTATATAACCCCTAAAGCAAATCAAGCGGCAATTCAGGGTTACAAGCACGATTTGGGACTACATTTCTGATAAAAAAAGGGTCAGGTATCGCTCGGGATTGGAACATGGCCGATAGATATTGATAAGTCGCATTAGGACCAAAATGATGTTTTTGGTCCTAAGATAGTCGTACGGTGTCTACCGAAATGAAGGCCCGATGCTAATGACTCTTGAGGTGCTTAGAGAGATACTAAATGTAACTTAGATGCCATTAGTTTTTTGGGATTCTACTTTAGTTACCTTCGGCTTTCCTGGGATTAGATTAAAATATCAGCCTGAATAAAGCTTACACTACAGTCACGTTTCCATTATGCAAATGACTTGCATACAAGTTGCATGCTATTTGTATAGTGGAAACCACAGCTTGCAAACAAGTTGCAACTTGTATGCAATTAGATTTAAACTTGTACACACAACACTCAAGTCAGCTCATTTGCATACAAGTTGCAAGCGCATGCGTAGGTGTATAGAGGGAGGTGTGCAGGATTATTTTGTAAAAATGACTTCTAAATGGGATACGGAGAAAAACAAAATATTTATTGAAGAATATCATAGACATGATTGTTTCTGGGAACAAAAAACCATCTATAATTATTTCGTGTACAACTCTGCACGCAGCGGCAACCACAGCACGTCTTCTACTCATGATGAACACTGTAGGTACAACTAGAAAAACTTGTATGCTACTAAAATCTTGTATGCAAACTGCAAGTTGAACAAATTCGTGTTTTCAATTCAAATCACTTGCACACAAGTGTGACGTCATACATGCATGCAAGACTTGCCTAATGGAAACGCGGTTTACGGAACTTTTTGAGGAGCTCGTTGTTAAGTAGGTAATAGCAGCCGCACGGGTCAATCCATCAGGTTAAGCTGCGCTTACCGGGGTTGGACCGTGGATGGGAGACCATCTTTACATACCGAGACTCTCCCGTGCCTCGGAAAGCACGTGAAGCCGTTGGTCCCGCCTGTTATTCGTGGATCTTTGACAGTCGTTAAGGGTCGTCAGAAGCCCGAAAGTCTGACAACCAGTCTTACCAAGGGGTATCGTATTACCCAGTAACTGGGTTGTGGAAGTCAGACAGGCAGTAGCTCCATGTAAAATAGTGATATTCAGCTGCATCCGGTTAGACTGGAAGTCGACCTCAACATAGTTGGGAAAAGGCTAGGCAGATTGACTATGGAACTTTTTGCTCAAGTCACTTGTCACCGTGTTTTTAATCCTCCAAAGCTCAGTCACTCATCGTAGTAGTTTGACATTTAACAGGTATCGTGGGAATTAATGTTCTGAAGATGTTTCTATCAATCAATTTACTTTCACTGTGAATGTACTCGGCCTTCCGCTACTCGATGGTACTTGAGCACCTTTTGCCAAAGTGAGTTGGACTTCTTTTGTGGCTTTGTGTCGAGAATAATGCTTTTGCAGCAATATGCTTATCATTCCCATCATTAGTAAGGTTTCGCCCTCCGTTGTTAAGTTTTACGATAAATGATTAAATCTAATATCTAGGCGAAGGTATAGACCGTACGTCAATGGATCCAAAACCAGTATTAGCTTATTAAAACTTCGTACTACGCGCGTGTTGGATTCAAAATGGTTGAGCTAAATGGTGCTGATCTATGCGTCATGCTCGTAAACGGGCGCCGTCAGTAGGGACTGGTCATCTTTTAGCTGCCACGGTTTTGTTTTAATTTTTTAATTGTTTTTGTTTTTTATATTTTTATTACGGACGCTTTTAACGTTCACGTCTTTCTACATTGTTCTTACATGTATAATTTCAACATGAATGATGTAACCAATATTTTGATTTAAAAGAGTGTCCGTGGAGTTTCTTGCCCGTTCTTCTCCATAGGTCACCTACTACGCTTTAGAATGGGCAACTAGCTTCATCTTTCTGACTGATCGACTCCTTGACAATTCAAAAGTACCTGGAATTGGTTTATTTGAAATAAATGGTTTGAGTTTGACGCTTGGGCAGCTCAAGGTCAAAGTATTACCATCGACATGCGGTCGACTGTACCTCTTTAGTCTGTAAACAAAAACGAATAATTTTGTTTACCAATGGTAGCATTTTTTATTGTCAAACTGGTCATATAAATAGATTCGTGAGCTAATTTTACCTGTGATAGCTACTTCCTTAAGGGATGGTCTTTATGCAAAGGTATGAGGTCTTTGCTTCATTATTGGTAAAGATACAAGAGTCTTAATTTTAAGCTAAACGGTCCGTACATTACAGGAATCGGCTATAAAGCGATCAAAAGTATTATTAAGTCAGTCTGCACCTTTGTGAATCTTGTATCGTTTTCTATTTAGCATAATTTATTCGCAAGGCCACAAACTTTAGCACGGAATCTTCTCTTATATCTAAAAGTTGATACAAGTTTTCGACGACCCAGCATGAAATGGTTAATAAAAGAATAAAAATATCAGTTTTGCTAATTATTGTTTAAATTTGAATATCTGTACCTCAGACCAAATAAAAAAACGAAGACATAGCGCTGCGAACAATACAGCCAAAACTTACACCTCCGCTCTGTGAATACACACTCACATGCACACATTTACAATCAAACGACACCTTACTAAGTGCACACATGTTTACGAAAGCGGCCGCACGTCACTGTTGACAGCGCTCTGTCTTGGTTTTTATTTGGTCTGAGATCTGTACATGGCGGTGCTTGTAGCTGATTCCAAATAACTACCTACTCTATACGTTTTTGTGTAAGTAAGTTATTTATTCAAGTTCCCGGTTAGTTACTAAAGCCCATGATTGGATTTGAGATTATGCTTGATAACAGATAACACAGCCGACACCTAAATTGACAGCACAAACCTAATGGAATCGTGATGACAGCATCCATTAGATTCTCCCAACCTGATTATTTGATAGCTCAGTGCCAACAAAATCGTCTTTAGCTTTGTTTCATGTTCCAAAAAAAAATGTACATTATTATTCTCTTTCCAGGTGGAATAACGTCCTTCTCTCCAATGATAAACAACTCGGTACATGTTATCATGTACAGCTACTACCTCCTATCGGCAGAAGGAAGCCCCAAGATGAAGGCAATCCTTATCAAGTATAAGAAATGGCTCACTATTATGCAGATGGTAAGTGCTTTGGCAAGAATTCTTGCGGAAAAATGGCCGATTTCTGTACAAACGGACTTATGGAGGAGTTGTAACTGAGGACCAATAATTTTGTAGATCTTGTTCCTAAGTTACGAGTCTGAAATTATCGAGTGCTAGGCCATACTTATCCTGTACCCTAATTACGCAAATTATTTTAGTAAACGATTATGACAAAGGAGATGTCCGCTTTTAAGAGGGACGCTGGTTTTTATTCCGAGAAAAATCCAACCAGCATCAAACTACATCTAAATAAAACGACAAAAATATGGAACTAAGAAGCACTGAAATAATATTTTTAGACCCCTCCATTTAAGAGAAAAATTATAAACTATTTAAAGTACATATATTTTATTTGTTGATGGCAATTATGACAAATCTTTATATATATAATTCTTCTGTGAGTGTGTATGTCACTGAACTTCTCTCAAACGACTGGACCGATTTTGATGAAATTTTTTGTGTGTGTTCAAGGGGATCTGGGAATGGTTTAGATTCACAATCGGACCCGATAGGTGGCGGTATTCGGTCAGGACAACGTCTGTCAGGTCCGCTAGTATGATATAAATTTTGACAAATTTACTATTTGAATATGTCAATATGACAACAATTGACATATGGTACTGCCATTACTGTCATTCAATTTCAAGTTTAATTTTTTTTGGGGTGTGTTCACTATATTACCCTAGATAATAAGAAAGATTTGTTCGTTTTAGGGACTAAATTCTCACTAAAATAAAAAACAATTTTTCTCAAAATTGGAGGTCTTTAAAAATTTATAATCCTATAGTTATTTTGAGATGTCTAATATATTTAACTTATCCTGGTTAGAATGATTGAATAATAAAAAACCATTTTTGGACTTGTCTTGTTTCATTTTGACAGTTCAACAATATTCATTGCGTTATTTACGTTGTTGAGCAGTTTTGTTTCCAACTTATGAAGCAATGGATTAGCAATCTGTTTCAAATCGAAACAAATTGTGATTGATCGTGTATTACGCAATTAGGGTACTGTACTAAGAACGTTTTCGCACTGCATCCGATCCGAATCCGAATTCAATCCGAATTGGGAATGTTCTAAATTCGGACGGACAAAGATCGGATCTAGTGCACAACCTCTCATACAAATAGTACTATGGCTACTTGGAACCGACATTTCTTGGATCCGGATCGGATAGTGCGAAATCGCTCTTAACTCAACTCAAAGCATTTATTTAAATTAAACAATTTACAGGCACTTTTGAATTATCAAGGAATCGGTCAGTCAGAAATATGAAGCTAGTTGCTCATTCCAAAGCGTAGTAGGTAGGTACCTATGGAGAAGAACGGACAACTTTTTTAAATAAAAAATTGTTACAAAATATTGACTACATCATTCATGTTGAAATTATACATGTGAGAACAATGTAGAAAGACGTGCACGTTAGAAGCGTCCGTAATAAAAATATAAAACAAAGAACAATTCAAAAATTAAAAATAAGCCATGGCAGTTAAGGAGATGACCAGTCCCAACTGACAGCGCCCATTCACGAACACAACGCATGGATTAGCACCATTCAGCTCAACAATTTTACGTTCGATAAAACTATACATAGGTATTTCTTGGGGGTATGATTCCCAGTTTCATTTTCTATTTCTAGCAGAAAATGTTTCCAACAAAATTAAGGCTACAATTTGAATTCATACTGATGTATCCGCGGGGATGTCGAGAACCCAATTTCCTGCCAAACGGCAGGCAGAAATAGCAAGGTCGAACCGTATACGATTGACACTTTTGGAGCACTGGCTTTATTGTACGATTTTTAATTCCTTTTCGTGTTGTATAGATCATGTTGTTGTAAAATCTGCTGGATTAGATTCTCATATTTATGTGATTCTCAACTTTGATTGAATTCAGTGAATTTAAGCATGAGATAGGGCTTTTTAGGGTTCCGTAGTAAACAAGGAACCCTTATAGTTTCGTCATGTCCGTCCGTCTGTCTGTCTGTCTGTCTGTCCGCGGTCTAGCTCCGAGACCCTTAGTACTAGAAAGTTGTAATTTGGCATAAATATACATATTAATTACGTCGACAAAGTGGTAAAACAAAATTATGAAAAACATTTTTTTTTAGGGTACCTCTCATACACGTAAAGTGGTAATGTTTATTTTTTTAACCCATGGTGAGGGGTATCATTGGAAAGGTCCTTCAAAAATATTGTGAGTTTGTGGAAACCATTTTTGGATTCAGGGATTCGTTTGCGAAATATTAAGCTTTAAAGTGCTAATTTTTGTTAGAGTCAAGTGTCCCCCCCCCCCTGCCGGCTAAATGGTTGGTTTTGGGTGTGTGAAAAAAATCACAACAGTAGCTGATATAACGAAATTAAAAGGAAAACTATCACAGCTAAGTAGGCTCTACAGGTTAACGAGTAATAATCGACCAACTTAACTTTGCAGTTGCAAAAACATGTTTTCCCATACATTCCGTATGGGAGAACATATGTTTCAACTACAAAGTTAAGTTTGTTTTTGGGATTAATTCATCCCAACTACGGAACCCTTCATTGTGCGTGGTCCGACACGCACTTGGCCGGTTTTTTATTTTATGAAAGCACAGTTTATTAGTAATCTATGATACGTTGAAACGAAATCACATTAGTAAATCGATTGGCCCTTAGGACCGCGCGAGTGACTACGTGTAGGCACGACTTGTGGCATCTTGCTAATAACAGCTTAAAAGGTTACAATTAAGGGCCTATACTACCTCAAATGCTTAACATGATCCTCCGTTATATCGAAAATACTGCAGCATTAATTTTGAAATAAATATATGTTAAAGTTAAGGATTAATGTTAAGTACTATGTTAGACGAAAACACGATTCCATAAAATTTTCTCAATAGAAAAAAATTCCAAAGTTACCTCCAAACCGAACAATAAACCGCTGGTATTCAAAAAATACTTCAAATTAGATCTTGAAACTTTGCATAATAATTGAACTAACTATAAAGCAGCGACTATGTTTTTTATTTTTTTTTAATTAACTTTATTTTCGCAGTAAAAAGCAATTACCTAAATTATTGGCGCCTCGGAGCCGCTAGCACCCCACTCTGTCTCGCTCTCACTCAGTCCGCGAGCAGTATGGTGCGAGCGAGATAAAAAGTGAATTTGAGCTGAGGTTGTATAGGCTCTTAAAAGTTATGGGTAGGTACTTTGAACATAAATTACGCCGAGTCAGATGACGATGATGAGGAGCGTCTACAGTCCATTACTATATTCGCAATAGAGGATTTATGCCAGTTATGGCCGGTTTTTGAAATCCTCAGATAAACTCTTAATCCTGACTATCCTAACTAATCCTACTAATATTAATATAATTTATATTAATAATAAATATTTTAAATGCGAAAGTTTGTGAGGATGGATGGATATTTGTTACAATTTCACGCAAAACCGGATTTGGATAAAATTTGGCACACAGATAATTTATAACCTGGAATAACACATAGGATACTTTTTATCCCGATATTTCCACGGGATCGAGGCTTATGCGGGTGAAATCGCGGGGCCCAGCTAGTATTATAAATGAGAAAGTGAGTTTGTTTGTTTGTTACGCTTTCACGCTAAAACGGCTGAACGGATTTGGATGAAATTTGGCACATAGGCTACTTTTCATTCTGGATTGCAGACGAAGTCGCGGGCAACAGGTAGTAAGTAAAATACAATAGACGTTGATATATTTAGTAACCAGTACCCTAATTGCGTAACTTGTTTTCGTAAACAATTATGCCTAATTTGTTTCATTTTGACAGTTCAACAACATTCATTGCGTTATTTACGTTGTTGAGCAGATTCTTTTTTCCAACTTATGAAGCAGTGGATTAGCAATCTGTTTCAAATCGAAACAAATTGTGATTGTGTTGTATTACGCAATTAGGGTACTGTTCCGCTTAGCTATTTCTAAAGAGCCATAAAAAAACCCTTCAAGAAGTCGACACGTATTTCACCTCTCAACGAGGCATCTTCAGGATGACGATTGACTTGTTAAGAACCCGAACACGGCGTGTTGCCACACCGAGCGCTGAACGCAGAGAACGCGCTCTGCGTTCTATTGTATTTTATAATGGATTTCCGCAAGGTCACGCCTGAATCAATTAACACTTTCAATTGAAACCTCTTAAATACTTTTGTCGAAGTAAAATTTCGACAAAACTATTTAAGAGGTTTCCTTACGACTGACTGTTCTGAAACGAAATGCGTTAAGATTATCAAACCAATAGCACGATCGGATAGTTAAACTCAGGTTTAAAAAATACTCCAAGAACAACTAGACCTAGTATTTAGGTTACAAATTGACTCCCAAATTAGCCCACAAAGTTTTAAATGTCCTGATTCTGGATTTGTGTCCGGTTGAAGGCAATAGGTTCGCCCCCTATTGGGACTTAAACATAACTGGCGAAATGTGGGTGTACTATAGGTACACCTCAGCCCAACCCTTTGGGAAAGCAAGGCGTGATGTTACGTAAATAAACATAGCACTATAATCCCTCTCAAATGACATGGGAGTAGTCGAGATAAATTAACCGTTCCGTCAAGGATAAGGGTGGTTAGCTTCATTTGCATTTTATTATCAATTCCTTTGAGATAGTTTAACTGAATGTACTGACTTTTATGCCTCGTTTGCACATCTGATTGAGATTGATTGGAATGGTAATTTGATGGGAAGCTTAATTATTATGCTGATGGGTCTTATTTCTGAGATAGGTGGCGATAATTCAGGGTCTTTGCGTTAAGTAATTACAGATAGTGTTAATTCATGTAAGACTTTAGGCCTGTAAATTACAATTTTTCATCTTACTGGTGCGTGTTACTTTCGCCTACACAAGAATCTTCATTCTAAGACACAAATCGTTGACGTCACCCAAAAAGCAGCCAAGCTCAAGTGGCGTTTGCTGCATGTCGGATGCATTGTGGACTAAGACCACTACAACATGGGTTCCTGAAAACGTCCAGCGGTATCGTGGAAGACCCAGGCGTGGATGGCCGGACGAGCTTGACGCGTATAGGAGGAATTGGTCCATATTGGCTCAGGATCGAGTCGAGTGCAAAAAGGAAAGGGAGGCCTTTACCCTGCAGTGGGAAAATACGGGCTAATTATTATTAAGTGTCTTCCCTGACCACCCTGACAGTGAAAACTCGTAGAAAACAGTTCAAACCGTCTCCCATTACGACAGAAGCTGGCTCAATTTTATGGTAGAGCTTTTAAATATGAAAATATTTGTTGCTAAATATGGGGCTCTTAAACAGGCATTGATGAAAATGGTTGTGAAAGATGATTCAAATACTGATAATAACTTCAGTGACTTTAGATTTACTTAGGCATCATACTACATCATAGACTGTCAAAAAAATAAATTGTTGATGAATTGAAACAAGAATTACAAGTCATTGCCATGGTACTTATTAAATTGATACCTGTACCCTAATTGCGTGACTTATTTTCGAAAACAGTTTTGCCTAATTTGTTTCATTTTGATAGTTCAACAACATTCATTGCGTTATTTACGTTGTTGAGCAGATTTTTTTTTCCAACTTATGAAGCAATGGATTAGCAATCTGTTTCAGATCGAAAGAAATTGTGATTGTGTTGTATTACGCAATTAGGATACTGGTCGACCGAGCTCTGCTTGGCTGAAAATAGAGAAAACTAACTTCCCAGATATGAGACCTAGCTAGATCGATTTTTCGCCTCCGTAAACCTCTATTTTGCAACTTTAATCGAAAACGTTAGAGTCGTTTTCGAGATCGTGATACACAAATATTGCTCATTTAATAAATAGTATAGGATACCAAATAGTTTACTTAATAATCTCTTCTGGTAAACAATGGTTTGTTTGAAAAACAAATAATTATTAATACTTTTTCTGTTTCCAGATCCAATTCACATTCATGTTAATATACTCCTCACAAGTGTTCCTGCCGAGCTGCCCCGCACCACTGGGCATCACGTTTCTATACTTTCCAAACGTCATATTTGTATACTACATGTTTTATAACTTCTTCAGACAAAACTATTTAAAAGATAAGAAAAAAAGTGCAGAGTCACTTTGAGAATGGTGGCAATAAAAATATTTAGGTAGGTTTTATTATGATAGCAAGTTTAGATAAGATTCTTTCATTTTTGTTTGATTTTGAATCTAATTATTGAATTTAATCATACATACATAAACTCATGCCTTCCCATTGGGGTAGGCAGAAACTTCAGAACGCCGCCTGGTTTGATCCATACTCCTTTTACTACGTTTACATTCACACATCTGGTCATACACACACTGGTTGCGAGTACTACGTGACCTGCATTTAATCTGTTTATGTATATTATTGTTTAAGCAGTCTCAGGCCACCTTCATTTGCCGAGGTTGTGAAGAAATCCGAAAGGGAGATTGTGGCCCCAGCAATATGGCAACTGAAGGAACACGGGTGGGTTTTAGTCAGTAAGAGTCTGACACGCCCTCCCGCTCCCCCCAGAGTGGGAGAAGTAATTTCCCACCCTCCTTCATAGAAGTGGACTGTAATCCACCAGAAATCTAATGTAGATTTGTAAATACTACACATGCCTCTATATGTGTTGAGGAATAATACAATGGAGGGAAAATGTCAAAATGATAGAACAACAGTTTGGCTTTATCCATAACATACAACATTCAATCTTATTGCTTTGTGATAATCTCGAACCAATAAAAATGCTATTATTTTTAAAATATGTAAAACACCTGTATTTTCCTACCAAATCCATGTCAGTTATTGCATGAAAAACAATAAACAAAGTTTATTTTTAGTTGCAAGAAATGGACAACTAAAGGTTTTATAAGAATTCAAAGTAAGTTTTTTAGTTTTTCTTGTAATGCTTATCAATGGTTAACTGCACAGTGCCATCTATTTGTTTTTAATAAAATCATGACGCAATCCAGTCTAATCATTCAGCTGTCTTTAAAAAGTATGAATAAGTAAATTTTGCCTTATTATTAAAATGGTTTTCTTGAAAGTCTATTCTTAGCTATGGCATGGACACATAAGGTTATTGTGGTTTAATTTAAACCATAACCACTTAGTTTCTAAGACATAATATTTTATTTATTAAAAAGAAACTACCTAATAGTAGTTTGACACATCACACACTTGATACATAATTTAGCTGCAGGTTTCCCAAAGTTAAGGTGCTAACCTTAACTTTGGGAAACCTGCAGCTAAACTAAATTAATCAATGTCATTGTATGCTTTCTACCTAAGTATTGTTTGTTATACTCTTTTCTATCACTAATCAGCAAGAAGTCTTTTTATTGGCTGTTTACCCACGGCCTTTGCCTCACCTTGGCATCTATGGTGCACATAAACAACAAACTCTAACCTTGACATTGCCACTAAAGAGTTTGAAATTTGAACACTACAAATATTTTTGTTTTGAATTTCCGATACCTATTATTAATTCTAAGTTGGTATTTATGTCACGGTATTGAGCAGTCCAATATAATGTGTATTTTTATACATTTAAGTGTTTGTTCTATGTGATTTTCTCACAAGAAGGTTAAATCTTGAATTAAAATTTCGAATGTTTTGTTGAACTTAAGCATTTGAGTAATATTTTCAAGGTAAGTCAACATAATGTAAGCAAAAACCGTGTACAAATCACAGTTTTAATGACGATTAATTTGGTAATACGGTTAGTATGAAACGTCACTTACCGTGTAATAAGAAAGCAGGCCAGCATTCTCGTCCAGCACGAACCACCGGTACTGCCAACCCTTCATCACATTTGTCCATTTACTTAGAGAACCCTCCATCATGATTACAAGTCAAAAATGATAGCAAAATACATGAAAATAAATAAAGACTGTGAATTTTACACTGCGGTATGAACCTCTTCCACCATAAATAATCCATATGTTTGACAGTTTGAATCTGTGTTGCTAGCTGTGAAAAAATTGAATCGCCTTCGAAAGAATCGATTTTGTTTGATTATTAAAAATCGATTTGAATGTAATTGGAATAGCAATAAAATATTGCACATAAGTACTCAAATAAAATATTTAATTGTGGTCTCTGTTATTTTAGTGGTGTTTGTTATTTTAATGGAATAATTCAAATTTTGTAGAAACTTGAGCCGAAGTAGGAAACAAAATGGAATCATATTGGATTCCTCATCATCATTTTAGAATGATGATGAGAAATCCAATATAATCTTAAATCTTCTTAATCTCTTTAATTAATCTTCTTATAACCTTCTAAATCTATGCATACCAATGAATTTTAATATAATTGAAGTGTATGTAGTCTCTACTCAATGCATATGAAGTGTATACGGTATATAAAACACAGATAGTAAAATATAAACGTAGTAGATACAAAAAAAAAATAATCTACACGGCACTAAACATATTTTTGTGAGACAAGCAGGGATAAAAATGAAAGCAAGTATAATAGGCAGTTATTTTATATTGTACAACCATTATCACTTTTGTAAAAAAAAAAACAATTACGACTACACGCAACAATCGCGTTGAATTTAATTTAGTAATACTAATACTAGACTATTTACAAGGATCAGACACCATTTGGCATTATGCATATTAATGTCTCCTAAACGATCTGCCGTGTTTCGTTTTACTGTAACCTGATGATATTGACACTTGATTTGTGTTTTCCTGATCTAAGTTTAAGCCTGATAAGTCTACAAATAATGGCACATTTTCAGAACCTTCCGCAGCTACGTCGTCGCTTTTATCCTTGTCAAAGTTTTCTGGAGTACCCTCTCCTTCAATGGCCAGTGATTCAATGTCTTTGCTTAGAGAGTTGTTCTCTGCAGCTTCAACGAATGCATTTGATAGGTCACCATCGAGTTTGTTTACGTTTCCTGAAGCAATGTCGTACATGAAGATTTCTTTTCCATCAGCAGCTTCAGCATCCCTGTAAACAAATATATTTGGTTAAAACATATTATTATCATGAAACGTCAGCAGTGATAGCTTAGTGATGTGACCGTCAGACTGCCAAGTCATAGGTCTCGAGTTCGAACCCAAGGCACCTCTGACTTTTCAGATTCATGTGCGTATTGTATAATTATCACTTGCTTCAAAAAAAAGTTGAAGGAAAACATCGTGAGGAAACCGGCATGTGAAGTAGAGGCTCATGGGTGGTTTTAAAACTCTGACACCAAGTTAGTCACTACCCACACGAGAAGAAGAAAATCATGAAACAGATTGTTTTCGTTTTAAAACCAGAAAATAAAATAAACTCTATAATTTCTTACCCAGTCACAAGCAAGACGACCGATTGCAGATCAGTGGCAGTCTTCTTCTCAACATCCAACCACTTCTCGAAGTTGTCCTTTGTTGGTCGTTTGAGTACTTCTTGCAAGCTCTCACCGGCAACAAATTTAATTCCTTTTAAGTTTTCTTCGGCTGCTCGTTCTGTCCTCGAATGGGGGGCACCTAAGGCTTCAGTCTCAACGGGAGCCAAAACAACGACTGAAGTTACCTTTCTCCCCTTAAGAACATCCGGTAGTGGGAACTGATTACCACTCACTTTCAATGGCAAATATCTGTTGTACCTTTTGTCGTTCAATGCTACGGGATCAACTTGCGTGGCGTTTTCTTTTATGTATTTCTCAGCTAGTTGCTGCCCTTCGGGAGTTTCAGGGTTAAAATGAACAACTTTCATTTCAACGGCTTGACCATTTGGCGGAGGAGCAACGTAACTGGCAACATTTTCTGAAGCAGCGAATTCCTGGTCATCTTCAATGTCTTCATCAATTCTAGATTGAATAGAATCTCCGTTAGGCTTAACATAGACGGGCCTATTTTCACTAGAAGCAATCTGTTGACCACCACCAGCACTAAAGAAGTTAGCCAGCTGGTCTGGAGGCAGAGAATCCAAAGGCGTTTCTCCTACTTTATCGTAATCCAATACACTGATGTCAGCGTTGTCTAAGATGCCTGAAGACAACAGCTGCTCACGAAGGTCATCGGGAACTTCATCAGGAAGTTCGAAAGTAGGCTTCTTTTTCTTCTCTTCCTTTTTAGTTTCTGGTGCAGAAGTTACTGAATTCTGTGTAGAAGACACATATTTCGACGTTGTTGGTTTGATTTCCACCGTCCTAGATGATGATTGATAGTAAGGAGGAGACACTGTGCTTGTGGGAAATGTAGGATGTGGTCGTGACCTTTCTTGTATGTATTGAGATCTTGGCGATGTAGCTTGAACTTGCTGCTGGTAGACGCTCTGGTATTGTTCTTGTTGTTGCTGCTGTTGATGTTGTGAATGCAATAGTTGCGCTTGTAGTCGTTGGATTTCTTCTTGTTGCTTTTGAACGTTATGCGCTAACTGTAACCTAACTTGTTCCTGTTCCGCATCCAGTTGTTGTTGCTGCTGTTGATATTGCTGCTGCTGCTGTTGTTGTTGCTGTTGACGATGTTGTAGTTCGTGTTGGTTACGCTGCTGTTGTTCTTGTTGCTGACGCTGCTGTTGCTGCTGTTGCTCTTGTTGTTGGTGACGTTGTTGCTGTTCTTGTTGCTGGTGACGCTGTTGTTGTTCTTGTTGTTGGTGACGCTGTTGTTGTTCTTGTTGTTGGTGACGCTGTTGTTGTTCCTGTCGCTGTTGCTGTTCGTGTTGGTTACGCAGTTGTTGTTGCACTTGATGGTACTGTTGTTGTTGACTAGGTGTTGGTGTAGGTTGACTAGGGCTAGATTCTCCGAGGCCACTGAATGGTTGAGCTGTAGGTCCATTTACAGTAATGTGCTGTTCAAATTTAGATATAGCTGGTACCAGTTCACCTCCACCAGGAACTAGGCCGGCAACATTTTGTTGATGTTCAATGTTAAAAGGTCTTTCTGACGGTGAGCCTTGGTGGAAAACATTAGGCGTTGGCGAGGGTTGAGGATGGAAATTGTATGAAGGAGCAGCAGAAGGTGATGGAACAAACTGATTCTGAGGGGAGGGAGATGGTGAGGGGAATGAGTGTTGTTGTTGAAACGGAATCTGAGGTGATGGTCTAGGTAGCCCCTGGGGTCCTTGGTGGAAACTGAATTGTTGTTGGGGTTGAGGCTGCAGGGAATGTTGGTGGAAAGGTGGGCGATTATCTTCTATAAGCGGTGGGGAAGGTTTCAGATTAAAGAACGGGGATGCACTGGGGTTTATAGCTATAGATGGTTTATTGTGGAATGAATCAAATTGATGAACTGGTCTCTGCTGAGGAAGTTGTTGGTTAAGTGGAACGACTGGAGGGCGGCGATGCTCTTGAAATTGAGCTGGGCTCGGGCTGGGACTTTGGTGACCAAAAGACTGCAGAGGCCTATTAGGTAGCGGTTGCTGTTTTGGAGAATCAACTTGTTCGGTAGTGATCGTGTGATAATTCTCTTGCAAGTATTTAGGATCATCGAAATAAGTCTTAGGTTGGGATGGGAAAGGCCTCTGTGGTCCAGAGTGGAAGCTAGTTCTTGGGGGTCCATTGAACTGTGGTCTTGAGGCAAAGGAAGGTGGATTATTTATGCGTGAATGGAAACTGGGTCCATTGTTTACTCTGGGAAATGAGGCTGTAGGGAAAGCAGTAACTGGGCTGGGAGCAGTTGGGCTGCCAAAATGTGTAACAGGACCGATGGGACCATTAGAGAAAGCTGCGTTGAAGGTAGGAGTTGGTCCAAATGGGATACGGGGTGTTTGAGGCTGTTGTTGGGATCTGAACGGTGACACTGAAGGTCCTTGTCTTGGTAGCTGTTGTTCATTAGGCACTGGTTGAGGCTGGAATTGGATACGACTTTGAGCTTGCGGGGGTCCAGACCTGAAGAATTGTGATTGCTGCTGATGCTGGTGTTGGTGTTGTAAGAAAGATGGTCTGGTACTGGATTCCACGAACTGTGGCTTTGGCGACGCTGATCGCTCTAACTGCGGATGACTCTGATGAATGTGGACGCTATGGTGGCTCTGTGGAGAGGGTTGCGGAGGTGAATTGGGCAATGCAATAGCCGGTTTTGGTGCTGTCTCTTCATGGTGTTCAGAGTGGCTGTGGCTTTCACGTCTGTCACCATAATGGCGGCCTTCGTTGCCAAAAGTAATTTTTACACTGCTGTCACTGTGGTACTGTTCGGATTCCGGCTTGATGATAGCTCGTAAAGTAGTAGTCTTTGGAGGGTAATAAGGCTCAGGAGTCACTGTCACATATTCATCTTCATGATCATGATGTTCGTCTTCTTCGTTAGTTGGAGGAGTAATAGCGGGGATGGGTTTCTCATATATGACCTTGTCCTTAGAATGAGGGTCTTTACTGTATTTAACATAGAAAACGTGAACGGGTTCTTTCTTTTTCTTTTGAACTGGTTGAGGAGGAGGTGCCGGTAGCGTCTCATTGGACTCCTTGATAATGATTTCGATAATGGGTTCAGGTTCTTCATAGTACTGAGGACGGTGACTGTACAGAGGAGCGGTTGGTAAAGTGCCGTAAGGAGGACCGTAGCTTTCGGCACTGGACTGGTCTTGTAAGTTCAGGATTTTGGACTGAGCGTAGATCTCGTTTTTGTTTACAACCGTTTCTTCTAAGTTTTCCTGATTGGGGTCATAGAGGGGATCCTTTTGCGAATACTGCACGACTGGCTCCATCTGAACCGCATATGGCGGCAGCTTTCCTTTCGTTGGGCCATGAGAAATACGTCGGTTGTTGCCCAGTGCTCTATAATGCTGAACTCTTGAATGTGGGAGTACGAGAGAGTACTGTAAGTTTTCATGCGTTCTTATGTTGTCTAACTGTCGTTTCGGTTTCGTTTTTGCCGTCGAATTCTTTGCCGTTGCTATGCTGAGCACAGCCAAGGCTGTGACCTGAAACAAGAAAAATTATAATGTTAATCGATTTGTTATACGAATATTTTATCGATAAGATTTTTTGCATCGGGCAACATTTTATAATAACAATGGCATATTGGGAGTAATGGGTATGAACAGAGGTAATAAATAATGTTTTAATCTATCATTATAGCCTGTGCTTAGTATTAAATAAGCACACAGGTTTTAATGATAGATAGTTATTAAGAATAAACAATTCTTAGTTATCTCATGGATACAGCTCATATGTAATGATTTCAAAGAAAGTTTTATTATTTTACTGTCGTAACTCGTAAGCACTTGTTATGTTAAACAATTACAAACAAAACCTATTGTTGTCACTGCGGCTGCCTCCGCCTCCCATAAATAGTGTTGTACAGACACTATGAATGATAATACAGTGAATAGAATCGATTTCATGGTGGATCACTTGAGTAGGAAGTCATGTTTTTTAATTTGTTTAGTTTAGGTCTCTTGTTTTTCGATGTTATTGATTGTTTTTGTTACCTAACATTATTAAGGGAGATTTATGTTATTTTTTTAAGAAATCAATAAGTTGGTACCTATGTTAAGTAAGTTATTTATGTTCTTAATCATATTTATTACATCACTAACATACTTATTTATAAAACAAAGCCCTGCCGCGTCTGTCTGTCTGAACGCGATAAACTCAAAAACTACTGAACGGATTTTTACACGGTTTTCACCAATGGATGGAGTCAGTCATAATGAGGAAGGTTTAGGTGTATAATTCATTAAAGTTTTGTGTAAATTGGCTGAAATAATGACGATAATATTGTTGAAGATGTCAGAAAAAATCATGCCGACTGGGAGCTTTACTGCGGTGTGTGCCGCGTATGAAAACCATGTAGGTATTACGGAATTATTACAATGGTGCCGATTCCCTTGTTCACAAACTAAACTAAATTTAAGTTCAGTGCATCTTTTTCTTTCTATTTCATTAAGAAAAGGACAGAGGATAAATTTTAGTTTAGTCCTGTCAAATTAATCAGCGCCTGTCACTCTCCATACAAGTTTAGACGTGATTAAAAACTTGCCGACTAAAATTACGTCAATTTACGTCAAGCGCTGATTAATTTGACAGGACTAAACTAAAATTTATCTTCTGTCCTTTTCTTAATGCAATAGAAAGAAAAAGATGCACTGAACTTAAATTTAGTTTAGTTTGTAAACAAGTGAATCGGCACCATTGTTGATCAGTACCCTAATTGCGTAATACAACACAATCTGTTTCGATTTGAAACAGATTGCTGATCCATTGCTGCATAAGTTGAAAAAAAAAACTGCTCTACAACGTGAATAACGCAATGAATGTTGTTGAACTGTCAAAATGAAACAAATTAGGCATATTGTTTACGAAAATAAGTTAGTACGCAATTAGGGTGCTGGATTAACACATAGGGTTCTTTTCCCAATAGTACGTTCCCGTGGGATATTTACCGACATTCACGCAGGCGAAGTCGCGGGCAGAAGCTTAGTAAATTAAAATATTGATTTCCGCCTGAGTCTTAAATTGATAGGAAGTAAAAGTTATTGACAAGATTAGAGCGGTTCGATTAATTATGTAAATTGGAATGGGTGTTTCGAAAACAGCTGTTTAGGTGCCGCTCACACTGGCCAGCCTAGTTATGGGAGGATACGTAACCTATAGGATTATGTTATCAGTAGGGAAAGTTTCGGTTAAATTTTAGAAAAGTGCCGCATCGCTATAAAAAAAATTGAGGTTATTTGGGGATCTAGTTTTTTTAAAACTCAGTTACGGTACAGACGCCAGCACATCAAGCTACCCGAAACTGTCAAATTTTCCCAATCAACTTTGAACCTTATACTTCTACGATAAGGTTGAAAATCTATTAAATAAATTTGACAGATTGTAGTAGCCTGATGTGCTGGCGTCTGTACTTACCTAAAAAAAACAATACTTTTTATTTAAAAAAAAAACATCTCTAGCAAAAAAAATTGTTGTGTAGGATTTAGGAAACCCTCTAGAACCCCTAAATAAAATAACCTCACATTTTTATCTAGCGAGGCGGCACATTTCTAAATCCAACCAAAGGTTTTTTAAGTATCTACCTACCCACTAAGTACCACCCCTTTCGCATTAATAACTATATTTTCCTACTTTCAAAACTCAAATTAGTATCATCATATTCATCAACCTCCCTTATATCTGGCTCATCATTTATGGTGGGTGTCAGCTTCCAGTCTGACCGGATACAGTTGAATACCAGTATTTTACATAGAGCGATATTATTGCCTATGTGAGTTCCAGTTACATAATATGATGATCTTATCCCTGATTGATAAAAAAAAGTGGCACTCCGGGAGTGCCGACGGAAGTGAAAACTTGAACAAGATCGCCTTGGTGGAAGAAAAATACTTGTATAGAACATTGGTCCGTAACCTTATCCAAATAACGAGAAAAAAAAAAAAACTTCCGAAGCCTTTAAAGTAAAAAAGTTGCATGGAACATTGATCCGTAATGTAATATAAATAAAGAGCACAATCGCGTTTACAAAAATGAGGTGTCGGTAACGGTGTCGCGAGTACAATTTTTTTTTTCTCATTTCAAAAATGGCCAACGCGCCTAAAGAAGTTTTCACTTCAAAATCCGACAGAAATTACGTCACTATCATCAGCTTAGCCCTAGGTCTGATTCTGTCACCTCAGCCAAGATGGATGACGAGAAACAAATAAAGAAAGCAATGCAATATTCAAACACGTCATTATTACGAGGAAGATGCGAGTAAACACACACACATACACACACTAGACGTAACGACGGAGAAAGTGTTTTGATGTGAAAAGGCTCATGTTTGCCCACTTTGGGACCACCGCCTGCGCCTGCGCGGATGGCACGCGCGGAAGCGATTTATGATGTCAACGCACTTTGTACAATAGAAATCTGTTTGTGAATAAATAAGGATGTAGCTCTACTTATGTAGGTTCAAACTATTTAATGTTAGATCAGTACCTACCTACCATGAGTACGTGGTATGGTCAGCTACGAAAGTCGATGAACACTTCAGTTTTTGAAATATTAAATGATTAATAAACAAAATGTAAAAAATAAAATATTTTGGTCAACCTTAGAATAGGGATGATGCCTGAATAAAAAAAAGAAATTCTATTTAGTTCGTCAGTCAGATAATAAAAAAATATTTGACACGTATTTTTTGCTTTATCATAACAATAAAAAATTACTTATATAAAACGCATTAGAGTTGGGGAGTGGGGGCTCGCTACGTCACAAATATACATACAAGTGACGTCAGGTCACATTTCAACTCAATGTATCGCTGTAATCTTTAAATTACGTAAAAAAATAAAAAATATGTGTTCAATATTTTTTAATAATCTACAAGACAGACATTTTTTTTTTTGTAATCATACCTATTTATTTAGATAACAGCTAAGTAATAAACAACAATAACTTTATTGTTCTTTATCAGCTTTAAAAAGCCGCTCATCGTCTACTCTTGCGCCGGTAGCCCCAAGGAAATTTGGTAGGCTGTCCAGTTGACCAGTCGGTCAGCATTCCAATAAGATTAAAGTAAACTACGGAAAGCCAGCATCCATTTTTGATTCCGACACTCCCCGGACGATTTTGAAATTTTGATAGTCATAATTATGTACTTTTTTTGTTTTGATTGAGAGAAGCGTGAAAATAACGTGTAGGTAGTGAGAAAAATGGTGCAAGAATTTTGGTTGAGTGTCAAGTTTTGAACTGCGTACGTACCTAAAATCTATGTATGTTTTTTCTACTTAAACAAACATCAACTTTATGCACGTGTAAATAAAGTTGATTTTAGTCTGATTAGTACTGTTGAAAAAGTCATAAAAAATATGAAGTTGTAGCGCAAACTGAACGTTATGTGTGGGCATTACAGCTGTTTTTCCTAAAACTCGTGTTTGTTTACATGTTTGGGAAATTAATTGCGAACGCAGATAAGTACCTACGTAGGTCAAAACCTAACACCTAAAAGTTTTATCTACATAGTGCACATTCATAATGAGAACCGTTTGACTGCAGTAGACCGTCAGAAAAAAAACGTTTGTAATAAAAAGTGGAAATATTTCAGTAACTCGGAGCACTCACTTAGCATTTGTAGGTATTCATGAAAAAAATCATACATAATGAACGTTGCAAAATGCATTTTGTGTATCTCTCAACACTGACATTATGCACGGTGTTGCCAAATTGAAAAAAAAGTAAAAGTTACCATTTCGGTCAAACCTGCGGCCATCATCCCAAAAGTGGAGTGATAATGGGTGTTAATGTTTCTTGAAGCGTGGGCAGTGAAAATTCTTGCAAAATTGAGTCAAATAACTGTCAATGTGGGTCGTAGTATAATTTGCACCAAGTTGTCCAAAATAAAATGTTATCAAATATTTCTAGTTTTTGACGCTGCTCATACGCAACGACTTTTGACAGTCAGTTTCGGCAATTAGCATTAGGACAAGCGTGTAAATAGTTATACAATTTCGATGTAACTGTCAAAATAAATTGTCAATAGCTATAGGTACAAAATTGAGAGGTTGCCGTATGACAACCTAACAAAAAGCTCACGTGGTCTTATGAATCGCGAATTGCAAGTATGCACAACAATCACATAGCAATATTTGAAGTCGACTAGAACACTGACATGAGGGCTGATGGAGAGCCTCTACCTCCGTCTTTAAGAGATGGAGATTATACCTAGAAGAATAATACGAACTATCCAGATCATAAGACGAGGGCAAGAGGATGATTAAATCAATAATAGAGTAAACGAAAAATCAGGAGTTTTTGCTCCCTCTTTTCTAAACTTATGTAGTCAACCCAAGGATAGTACCTATAACTCTTGACAAAAAAGATCTTCACAAAACCTAGTCCAGGAAAATTCTAAAGAATAGTGCCAATGTCTTTACAGTACATGAATGTTATAACCACGAGCCTAAGAAAGTACGTTTCACTGTTCCTTTGTGTATAATTGCCGTGTTTAACCTTTACGTCTGTGGCTGCGTTTGCGCAACAAATCTGACCACTCTCTTGGGCTTTGCATCATTTTGCTGTATTATTTTAATGTTTTCCTATACTGTTCTGTTATTTTAGCGTCTTGGGAACTGTTTGTAACATCTTGCAAAACTTAGCTTAAACATAATGGAGTGAGAACGTGATTATTGTGCGGTTCCTGTTTATGAAAACTTCGGTTTTCTTACCTTATCCGTACCTATTTTCTTTGGGTGGGAAATTATCAAATATCTTCTCCTTCAGTTACCTGTATGTTGCCAGGAGCCACGGTAGGTATCGCTTTCGGACTTTCCCGCGACCCCGGCAGGCATCGACCCTAGCGGACCCCGTTAGTTGTGCTGACATCTCTTTGAGGCTCGCATGGTACACAACCACGTGTGGCGTGGTGTATATCTACAGTAACTTTTGGCAATATATATGTCACCGTAAAATTATAAACTTCGTTAGTTTATAATCTATCGGTATTATTTCCGTTAGATTATAAACTGTCGAAAAATTGTGAACTGCGACAAATCATTTACGATTTAACGCATTATTTTTCGAAAGTTTATATTATATCCATGAGAAACGAGCATAGTAAGCGCTGCCGCTACCGCGGCAGCGCTTACTATGCTCACTCGACTCACGCGGTTGGTCACAGTTCTAACCTAACCTAACCCATTTCACCCAGTTCACAATTTTTCGACAGATTATGATCTAACGGAAATAATACCGATAGATTATGAACTAACGGTGCTCACAATCTTACGGTGACATATATAATACACTGTGGACCTTACAAAATACAATTTTTAACATGTCTAGAGAATTTTAGGGCTTCTGCTAAACTATGGAAACAATCTATAAATTTCGATTCTTCCGAATTGTTTTGTCGTATCGAAACGTTTCTATTTGGAATCAGTGATGTTCCGTTAACGCCTGTTGAGAATGTAAGCATTTCTAATAAACTATGAAAACTAAACTTCGATTCTTCTAAATACATTTTGTCTTATATCGAAACTTCCTTGTCAGTATCGTTTCGTAAAAGCGTGTCTATGTTGCCTGTTGACTCATCGCAAGTAAAACTGTTGCGTGGTCTTTCATCATCCATAAACTTGTGTCCAAAGACGGAAGCTATTGTTTTCATCAGCACGTGCGTCCCAATTCCTAAGGATCTGTTTAGTAGGAATTACCAATCTTCTTAGTCATGTCCATGGCACGACAGTTTATTAAATTTTGTTGGCCCAAAATTCCGCCACTATACTCGTACAATGATCCCATCTATGCTTAATTTTTATCGAAAAGTTACATCATTTTGTTACAATTTTTTTTTTAATTCTATGCAGAAAAAAGAAGAAATAGAAATGCGTTTATTGGCATTACATCATAAAAAATACACCTTTAAATCTATAAATGACAGAAAACAATGATTATAATGCCAAAAGGGCCTCAGCTCAGCATAATGTCAGATGACAACACAAAGTGTGCCAGCTGACGCTGATTTTCAGCTGCAACCCACGAGTGCCATACGCTAGAATAATAAACAGGGAAGTGTGTGTCCGTTATATTTAAATAAAAAATATTACAAAATATTTAGTTTTTTTAAATATTTTTTCTAGATAGATTCCCCTCATTTCGATATGTGCACATTATGAAGACTCACACTGAATAGGCAAGGTATTCCTAATATAGGCAACTTCTTCTTTTCGTGTCGATGGCACTCTTCTTTATAATTATATTATTTTATATGAGCCCAGTAGGTGGCCACGTTGATTGCGGCATCAGTGGCATTCTTTAGGTCATCCGAGGTGCAGATGGACGGGCACCTAGGAAACTCCAACAAGTGGGGCATGGTCTGATAAGCACCGCACTCGCACTGGGTGTTGGATGGTATAGTGATCCCCCACTTCGACAAATTGTGTCTGCAGCGGCATACTTGAGTACGCAATCGATTCAGGGCTTTCCATATAGGCAACTATAAGCAGATACACTAGTGAATAGCCAAAAGTAGATTAACTAAAACGAGTTAGCCATTTGAAGGCCTTGGAATAGCTGCATCGTTTAATCCGACAGTTGAAGAGATAGATAGATTTGCTACCACAGCTGCAGAGCCTGACTGGCCAATGATTTATTTGCTAATCTCAAGTTAGCTGCCATCAATACGAATTTATGAATTTGGAAAACCTCGCTGGTGCAGTGGTCGCAAGCGCTACGGCTGAGCATGAGGTCCTGGGTTCGATTCCCGGGTCGGGTAAAGTGTTATTGGGTTTTTCCATCTGGAATTTCTCAGTAGCAGCCCGGGGTCTGGATTTCTGCCCGGTTGATGGCAATAGGCTCGGCCCCTATTACATGGGACTTAAACGTAACTGTTGAAATGAATGTGTATGTGAATTTAGAGTGCATACTATTAATTTAGGTACTCAGCCTAACGACTCAAATTATTTTAATCTTTGGTCAATGCTAGTATGTACTTATGAGCAGTAAATGAAAGTCGAAGGATGTTGCATATGACACTCGACCTACATTTGTAAGCTTTGCATCTTCATTTGGAAGATTAAGAGTTGTAGATAATCCGTTTGAGCACGTTTTGAAGATTTATCACTACCAATAAAAAGCTCCTACTTGTTTGAACAGAAACTAGCTTTCAAAGAGTGTTAATATTTAAACAATGTGTTGGACACATACAGTTTATAAACAAAACAAAGATTTTGTTTTGTGAAGTCAAATGCTGCTTTAATAGTAACAATTATTAAACGCGGATTAAAAGACCCAAAAATACAATTTTGTTTCTATAGATTTATAACAAAGCTATGACATTTTTTTTCTAATCTATGGAAACCGTTAACCTACGCTGATGGGCAAGTTACGGTCTCTAAACGCTCACAGACTCAAAAGACCAGATTAAATAAATCACTAAGCACGTTAAATCACGAAATCCAACTTCTCTTTTTATAGAATCACCTCAATCGCGTAACATCATTACATGAATTGCGTCCGCGCATCGCATCTACTTCAGATTAGACAGTCATTAGGTTCCACACGTAATAACTGGCCCATATTGGAGTGCTCAGCAAAATCACGGGGCAATTTAGAATGTGGTTATACTTAGGGTCACCATTTGCCAGCTACATACTGCAAAAACTACTACTTAAGAGCGTTTATCCAAAAAGTTGGCAACATCGCAAATAGCTGTCAAATCTTTACCTGTTTTGATTAATTTGACTTTAATACTTGTATCGAAATATGAAATCTCCCTAACTGGTGAACTAGAATATTAATAATAACTTGCAATTATAACACTGAATTTGATGTAGCTGTAAAAAAGGCATTTGGAAAGTTTCAAAATACTTTTTTACGTCTAAAACTAAATATTCGGTGTTACGATATTAATTATTGTATTTCATAATCAACATTTCAGTTCACTAGTTTATCATAATTCATATTTCCATATTGCCAAATTAATCAAAACAGCGAAATATTTTACAGCTGTTTGCGACGTTGCCCACTTTGCGTGAAGTTCTCTCGCGCTCCACCGAGATAAAAAGTATTCTATGTCCTAACCCAGGTCACCTGTGTGCCAAATTTTATCAAAGGCGTTTAGACGCAAGGGCGTGAAATAGTTACATACCGACAGAGTTTCTTTCGTATTAGTATGGATTTATTGGAATCCAGTGCACCTTAAAATCTAGGGCACGCTTTTTTATTTTTTTGCGTGGGAAATTATCAAATAACTTCTCCCGCTCTGGGTGGAGCAGGAGGGCGTGTCAGACTCTTATTGATTAAAACCCACCCGTGCTCCTTCGGTTGCCCTGTTGCCGGGGGCCACGATATCCCTTTCGGCCTTTATTCGCAGCCCCGGCAGGTCTAGGGCACCCTGAGCCCTGAAAGAATCCAGTGAGCTCGAGTGTTTAATAGTGTCATACAGTACTCCTGTCCAGTACGGCTTACAGTCAAAAATTTGTCTTATTAGGCTAATTTTAGACTGTAGGTGGAAAGCGTGATAGCCCTGAAGTCAATTTAGTCATAACTGCCTGTATTTCATAATGTAGGTACCAAACAAGTCGGTATATAATACTTAGTTGCGTCGAAACCCTGGCTGCGCCCGGGCCGTAGTAAGTCATTTAGATTCATCAACCGATTAGTTACGCTCCGGTTGATTTGCAACGAGTGTTTGTCAGTTTGTCACGGTTCCTCGGGTTAAAGGTTAATGGATTATTGTCGAATTTTCAATTTAGAATGCGTAGATTTTATTCCGATTAGAGTTGCTTTAATAAGAAGAAATAAAACATTCTCTATTAGAAATTTCTGCTCACAAAATTCTTCAAATTCCTTTAGTGATTGAATTAGTCAGTCAATACAACATGTAAAAAAATCCTGTTCAATCAGTGAGGGTATTGTTAGGTATCGTACTGAGAGTCTATTTATGTGGTAATTTCCACGAAAAAATAAAAAATAAAAATTTGTCATTTTTTTTTTTTCAATGGGGAATTTTACCATCTTACCTATATCATGGAGCACGGGCGACCGTCTTTTAGCGGGTGTCTTCATGTCATAACTTATGACCCCTGTTGCAATTTTTTTTAATAACAATAACTTTTATATTTTCAATAATAATAAGATTTTTTATTACTTTTAGATAATGTTATTGCAGTAGGTACCTGTGCTCCTTTCGGATCGGACTGGGTATTTTTTTACATATTGTATTTATTAGGAACCCAAAGGCCAATGGTAGACTTCATAAACGGTCTTTCATCATCATTATCATCATTTTAGCCGAAAGATGTCCAGTGCCATAGGACTTCTCCAAGGATCGTCACAACGACCGGTATTGTGCTGTCCATGTTCATCGCATTCCCAGGATCTTAGGGCGTAGACAAAGTGACATTCTATCAGCGATAGCGATGATGGAAAACTCTAGAATGTGTGTAAAATTATATTTTTATTTATTTATTGACATATGCTACCGAAAAGCTTATGTCAGTCCTGTTGAAATTCGTTGTAAAAATACGAAACGCTTTGAAAGCGATTGACGTTGTCTTTGTCCTCTTCTCCAGAATGTCGATCAACGCTCTTTAGTATATAGTACTAAATATTTTTATTCGAAACCCAAATATTATCCAGTTCATTCATTTAGTGACCTCGTTCCCTCCTCGCTCATTTACAGAAGCTGAAAAAGTGACCATCATCGCAAATAACCCGCTGCGCGTGAGCATTACGTAATGTTATGTATTTGAGTAAACTCTTGAAATTGAAAGGCGTCTGCCATTTAACGTGCCGTCACTTGCAAGTGTCGAAACTTTGTATTTCAGTTAGGTACTTTTACAGTAAATGTTACAGCAAATAATGTTGTGGACTCGTGGAGCTTTCTCAATGCGTATGATAGTTTTGAAATCCCTATGTATTCATTAATTTTATATTAAATGCACCTAAGTGGCAATTACTGCAATAAAGAAATGAAATGAAATGAAATGAAATGAAATGAAATGAAATTGTTTATTCTGTAAATAGGATATCGGAATCACTTTTACACGTCATATAAAAAAATATTAAAAATAAGCTAGATGAGTTCGGCTTTTCCTATCTGACTACTCTGAGAAGAAAGGCCGAAAGAAACTCAGAGGTCATAGTCTCTTTTAAAGTCCAGACATAATCTTGGTCAGGCCATATGAGGACCATGTAGATTAGTGTCTGAAAAGGTCTTTTGAGGAAAGAACCACACAGATTTGAGTGGACCTGTCCAGTCAGTGCAAGCATTTGTCAGTAATCGTGGAGCTCAACTTAGAACTTAAGGAGCTCAACTCGACGAGCAATACCAAAGAAAGGACATTTGGGTAGGCCGCAAAAACTACTCAAACTGCCAGACCATCACTAAAACTAGAAGAGAAATGAAAATAATATCCACATAGTCCTCACATTCACAATAGTTAAAATAATATAATACTTTACAAAGTAATCATGTCATTTTGATTATATTTTCCAACAATGTCAACGTTTTATAAAACTGGTATATGTTGATTTTACATAATAATTAAAATGTCTAGTTCTATGGTTTTATCACAAGGCTTAGCAGAGCGAGCAGTTCAATCCCAAGCTTTTTTATCTTCTAAATAATCTGAAATTGTATAGTACCCTTTTCTACAAAGTTTGGTTTTAATACAGATTTTAAATCGTTTAATGGGTAAGTTTCGAATGTCAATAGGGAGTTTGTTGTAAAAGCGTATACATTGACCCATGAATGAGTTGCCTACTTTGTGGAGACGTGTGCGATGTACAGCAAGGTTGTGTTTATTCCTGGTATTTAAACTATGAATATCGGACATTTTCTTAAAATTTGATATATTTTTGTGTACATACAATAGGTTTTCAAAAATATATTGTGAGGCTACAGTCAGAATATTTATTTCTTTGAATTTTTCTCTAAGGGAATCTCTTGGACCTAGGTTGTAAATGGCTCGAACAGCCCTTTTCTGTAGAACAAAGATAGTATTAATGTCCGCACAGGTTCCCCAAAGAAGAATCCCATATGACATAAGACTATGAAAATAACTAAAATAAACAATTCTGGCTGTATCCACGTCAGTTATCTGTCTAATTTTTTTAACAGCATAGGCGGCCGAACTTAGCCTTCCTGACAATTTTTCTATGTGTGGGCCCCATTGTAATTTACCATCAATAGTAATTCCAAGAAAAACTGTCGACTCAACAGGGTCCAATTCTGTTCCATTAACCTGAACATTGGTAGATAGCTGCCTGACATTTGGCATTGAAAATTTTATGAGTTTAGTTTTTTTTTCGTTCAGGAGAAGATTATTTACATTAAACCAATGCACAACTTTAGAGAGTGCATCATTAACTTGTTCAAAGTTGACTAACTGACGTTTGATTTTAAAAATGAGGGAAGTATCATCTGCGAATAATACGATCTTGTGATTATCCCTTATGTGATAGGGCAAGTCATTTATATAAATTAGAAATAAAAAAGGACCAAGAATTGAACCCTGCGGAACGCCCATGGTGACCGCAGATCCTGCAGATCTCTTGCCATTAACATCGACCCTCTGAATTCTGTTGTTCAGATAAGAAGTCAGAAGGTCAAGAGCCTTGTCCCTCATACCATAGTGGTACAGTTTCCTGATGAGTGTATCATGATGTACGCAATCGAAGGCCTTAGACAAGTCGCAGAAAATGCCAAGAGCATCTTGCGACTCCTCCCAGGCCTCGAATATGTTCTTTAGTAATTCCACGCCCGCATCTGTAGTTGAACGACCCTTTGTAAAACCAAACTGTTTCAGATGAAGTAAATTATGTGCATTGAAATGTCCCAACATTTGTTTTAAAATTAATTTTTCAAAGATTTTGCTCAATGTGGGTAATATCGAAATAGGCCGAAAATTTGTAGGATCAGTTGTGCTGCCAGATTTGAACAGTGGAATCACTTTGCTAAGTTTCATCAGATCAGGAAATACACCAGATGCAATACAAGAGTTAAAAACGATTGCTAAGAAGGGTGAAATAACATCAATTATTGAGGACACGGTATGTACTGATAATCCCCAAAGGTCAGCAGTTTTTTTTACATCAAGATTTTTAAAAGATTCTATAATGTCTTTAGCAGTAATAATTGTGAATTCAAAAAGTTTGTCACATTCTGGTACACATTCTTTAAGTATTGAGTAAGCAGAAGTGGAGGACGACGATGACAGAGTTTTGGTTGTTAGAATGGGAATATTAGTAAAGAAATTTTCAAACTCAGTTGCCACCTCCACGTCTGCCTTAATATCTACATCATTGATTTTTAGATGGAAGTCACGATTCCGTACTGTCGTTCTTCCCGTTTCTGAATTAATAATATTCCAAGTTGTTTTAATTTTATTTCCAGAAGATTTTATTTTATTTTTAATGTTTATGGCTTTTGCTGAGGAACAGGCTCTTTTAAAAGTTTTAGAATATTTCCTAACAAATTCTTTAAAAGTTTCATCATGGTTACATGTTTTTTCATGATACAATTCAAATAACCTCTGCCTACTTTTGTAAATACCTGGTGTTGCCCAATCACTAAATAGAACGCGGTCACAAACAGGCAATGTTTTTGAGGTGAAAATCTTATTAAACTCACAATTGATGAGGTTAAATAGTAAAGTGTAAGCTTGATCCGGGTCATCATGATAAGGCAAACCCGGTAGTTTTTCCATTAAATTATTTTTAAATTGTCCTAAGCGACTTTTATTTACAGGAACAAAACTTACAAGTTTTCTTTGAGCTCTGACTGTTTTCAGAGGGAAAGTGACTAACTGGCCACAGTGATCAGAGTCCAACTCATTTATAATTAAATGGCTGGAAGGTCTTAAGTTTGTAAAAATGTTGTCAATACAGGTAGCACTAGTGGCAGTTATTCTAGTCGGCTCAAAGAATGTATTGTACAAATTATATGACTTTAATAAAGTTATAAATTTATTTACTACAGCAGATTTTTCCAGTATATTAATGTTGAAATCTCCACAGACTAAAACTGTTTTATTACTGTTACAAGTCTTTAATAACACTTCTTCCATACATTTCTCAAAAATATCATATGAAGCACATGGGGGCCTGTACACGCTCATTACAATGAACCGCTCAAGCTCAATGCAAGCTATTTCAATAACTCGCTCAACAGAGAGGCTCACAATATCCTTACGTTCTTTAAATTTCATATTGTTACGAACAATTATTAGATAGCCGCCACGTATCATATTAACTCTGCAGACTTCTTCTTGTATGAGGTGATCGTAAAAATCTTGCAAAATGAGCTTTAATAATAAAGATTTATATTTGATTGCATACCGAAATCTCAAACACATTGCAGAATAAAGATTAGAATTCTCTATACCTAACTAGTTTCTGCCCGCGACTTCTTCCGCGAGCCTATAACCTTCCTTAAGAATTGGGCTATCCAATGTAAAAATATTTTTTCTAATCCGACTGGCAGTTCCGGAGATAACCCCCTACATACAAACAAACAAATACTTTATATTATTGTTATATAGTATAGTTTATAGTATAGATAACACGTCTACATTTACCTAATTATGTAGATATATGCTTTAGAAGAGGTACGAGAGGTTATTTAAAATTGTACGATCCTCCTCTGCTTGTTGTATGTCACGACTAAAACCCGAAGTTCGGCTATGTCTAGTTTTAGTCGGCTACAACTAGGCGCGGCCGGTAGCAGTTAAATTTAGTTGTATCAAATGAAAACGGCTGAAAGTTAGGTTAGGTGAGAACTGTGACCACATAACACACCGCACGAGCCGAGCGAGTGAAGCGAGCGGTGCCGCGGCAGCGGCCGGCGAGTGCCAGGGTCCATTGAGGCAAGCTTAACCAACTGCTACCGGCCGCACCTAATTGTAGCCGGCTAAAACTAGGTTTAGCCGCACTTCGGGTTTTAGCCGTAACATTTCAACTGTTTGTATGGAAATTTTAGTGGAGCGTGAAATTTTAAATTAGACGATTTCTACCTATTCTAAAGCTTATAAGGACCTAAATCTAAGGACTTAATTAAGTGGTCCACCAGATAAACTGATTAAAATTTTGCCAAAGTAAGCCACTGGACCTAATACAGATCCTAACCTACTTTATTTCCTCAATCCAACCTGTCACTTAACTCAAATAAATCAGATCTTTCTACTTTCCTGAACATCATCATAACGTAACCATACTTTTCGCGTAATGGCTTCCTAGTCGACCACTAATCGTAGTTTGTACTGTTCGTGCTACTTCTAGGGTGCGTACACACTCGCGTGCAAGACTTGCGTGATGTCGCTAACTTGCGACACGCATTTTTAGACACGCAAGGTGCCTGGGACTGTTGTTACATGTATTACAGTACCTGCCTTACAGTAGTTTCTTGGACTCTTCGTACTTTTCTTCGTCATTTAACTAAAGTTAAATTGAAGATTATAACTAAAATGGTATTTTAAACACCTTGTCGCGTTTTTGTTAACGGCTCAGTCTTGAACATGTTGGTGGAATTTGTAGGTTTTGTTATTGTTAATTATGTTGCATCGCATTACGCATGGTTCTAACGCCACTCGGAAGTGCTAACCAGTTAGTGAATCAAGCCTCATCGTCACTTATTGCTAGACCAGAAATTGATGTTTTGTCGAAAAGGATAAATATCCTATAGATGTGCAAGTTGCACGTCAACTAAACACCATCGAATTGTCCTTCAAGATACAGGATTTTCCTAGTTTGAAGGGCAGGGGTCTTACTCATTGTAATAGCCATACCCATCCCATAGTTTAAACTACACTGATGTTACCTAGGCTAAGTTTTTGGTAAATAAAATGATTACTTACTTACTTACTTAATTAAAACCCACAACGTGGTGAGAACTCGCGCATTTGCCAATGTGTAATGCTCCTTACATTGATTTGAAGTCTGAGATTTGTGGCAATTTGCCAGCTCGTGGGAATGTGAGGGACGGGAAAAATGTGGCAAACATAATTGTGTGGTGATATTGTTTACATGGGGTTATAGGGTTAGGTTAGTTGAGCACTGTTGGCAAGTAACCTGTAGTTAGTTGATTACTGAGTGCGGCTTCATGGGAAGTTGCTTGATTAGTTAAAAGCTGCTGCTCTTGTTTGGCTGGTTTGCTTCCGTTCCATGCTTTGGAAGTATCATGTTTGCGTTTGGCCATGTCTTTCAATGTCATTAAAAGAAAGTATAAATATTCCCAAGTACCCTAATTAACTTGTCAAACATCTACTGTCCTTTATGTCCTGTCCATACAATTTCATACTGACTCACTGAGACTAAAAATTATACTACAAATAAAGAAGGAATTCTAAGGCAATTCTTGAACCGTAGCGTGAATAATCTCTCAATTCGTGCGGGTCGATACAATAAACTATTGAACTTAACAGTGGATATGTGCAACTTAACTACCTACAATAATTACCGAGGTATCCGTTAACGACGAGAAAATCCCAACAACTTTTGGTCCTTCGAGCCGAATTTGTAGAAAAGTATTGTAGTATGTAAGTAATCTATAATATTTACATAGCATGTACTTAGGCGCGCGGTGTTATTCCTGTCCCTGTCAAAGTACAAGTGGTAGATAGGGACGGTAACAGTGTAGGTTAAAACCCACAACCACGCACGACCTAAGTGACGTTTATAGATCTCGGCCTTAGCAGTTCTGAGAAAAGATGGGAGAAAATTGCAGAAAAAGAATCAAACCTTCTGTCTACATTGTGATAATCTGTAAAAATTACGACCATCTTTCGTAACTAAAGATACAAATCTATCAGAAATGATTAATTAATCAGATCTAATTAAGATTATTATCAGACTGTGAGACGGTTTAATTAAAATCTCACAAAAACTATCAGAATCGGCCACAATGACACAATGGCTTCTTCACTAGGAACTGATTAACAGTTGCATCAATTCATTGTTATAAACGTTGGTTACTTCCTTTCTTTTTGTCCATTTGTATGTCTATTTGAGGTAAAAATGTTGTTCCGTTTGTTCTTCCAAGTTTTGATTTCCGTTGATAATCATTTGCATTTTTCCTATCTTGACTTGTTATTTATATTCATCCGTCTTCATCTTCAATACTCGATTGTGCATTGCTTTCACTACTCTAGTAGTCGTGAGTTCTTGACTAATGAGATGAGATACAAAATAATTGTCTATGGTTAAGTTACCGATGAGAATAGAAATAAAAACAAAAATCTTTTTTTAAAATTTTTGCTATTCAGATCTTTCTTTTTGTGTCATTTCATAGACACAAAATATTCCGCCAACGCTATTTCTTTCACAAACCCGCGACCTTTCCAGAATCATTCGCTATCTGTATCACATTTAGGCTGTCTGTTCTAACATCAAAGGATACGAAAGGTCAGATACTCAGCTGGCCGGTGTCAATGCACCGCGCGGTATAATGGGTGCCTCGAACATGATTCCGGCGCCTTTGACTACGGTCACGGTAATTTTCACGCCCACCTACATTCAGGTCTGGGTAAAGTGATGAGCGGATGGCAGGTGTTTTATTTTCTTTTTTAATTTAGATACAGGAGAATCAAAGAAGAAGACACACTTTGCTGACCAAAAATAAATTGAAATAGGATGATAATGAGGACATAAAAAACGCTTGGTCAAGTTTTAAAGTGATAGCTGATATATTTGGGACAGGTTTGCAATTCGTTTTAAAAAAGGTGCAAAATATTTGTGGACTTCATTCATCATCATCATTTCAGCCAAAGACGTCCACTGCTGGACATAGGCCTCCCCCAAGCATCGCCTCTTCGACCGGTTCTGTGCTTCCCGCATCCAGCGGATTCCTGCAGCCTTCACAAGTTCATCGGTCCACCTCGGCCTTACAACGCTACGTCTTCCGGTACGCGGTTGCCATTCCAGAACCTTTCGGCCCCATCGGCCATCTGTTTTGCGAGTAATATGCCCTGCCCATTGCCACTTAAGTTTGGGCCATGTCGATTACCTTAGTTCTCTTTATGAATTTACTCGCCATTATAAGAGAAAATTTAAATTTGGCTACATGCATCTCTATGTGAATGGTTTTATTATAAAAAGTGAACCTTGTATTGGAAGGGTTAACTACATAACCTTTAAACTCGACCTGTTACATTCATGTTGGTTTGAGTGACTTTGATAAGGGCAGGTTGCATGCAGACTGATATCAATCAGAATTATAAGTATGTTATATCTGAAGCAGCACACGATAATTAAAGATGATACTGAGATGGCGGCTGATGGCGATGAATGGAAGAAAGAGATCGACCCATGAAACAATAGAATCAGAGCAGGAGGGGATGATGATGATGAGTCGAAAAGATTACAATTACGAGAAGGAACGAGGTTTGGAGGATAGTCATTCGATGCAGTGGGAGGAAGCTACGGCCAGACTGGTGATATTGTTGCCAAATTAACACACAATAATTTAATACCCGCTATTTCTTACAATTTAACAACACATAACAGTAATGCCCATCGCATTAATTCCATTACATTATCTCTATCGCATAATCTTCTGAACGTTTTTAAAGCGAATGATAATAATCAAATCATAAGTCACGAAAATGAAAGTAAAGTTTATACTTAAGATACTGATGGTGTTTCATTTGGTGTGGTTGAAAGTGATGAGAGTTGTGATGGGAAAGGCTGGTGTGACAAGAGAAAGAAAAGATATGATGGATATAGATGAATGATGTGAGCAGGAAGGCGAAATTAAAACATTTTAGTTTAAGTTTATTAAGGCTAAGAGATAGATAGGAAATTACATAATTGTTTACAGTTGTTGAAGATTGACCTGTAGCTTGCGCTTTTTTGTGTTCAAGGGAACGGAAAATCAGATAGATTAATGAAGAGGAAGCAACACTGGGAGGGTGCACCATGGATAAGTTCTTTAAAGTCTATCAAATTAGAGGACCAAAAATTGTATACCGAATATATCAAAGAAAAAAAATTAACTCCCATAAAGTAAAAGATCTAGTTTAAGACATTTCAATTCAATTTGTAATAAATAGATCAAATAAGTATATGAAATAGAAATACCAACAAAGACAAGGCTACAGCAAGGATGGCCAAGAAACTCCTAGATATAATTAAAATAATTATTCAATAACCTTATCAATCAAGTCATGCTGCGTTCTTCATTCACACAATCATTCAATGTTCCTAATTCTAAACAATTGACCACCATAACTCACAATGGATCGACCAAAAGATTTGATTGACGAGTACATCAATCGATTGTTGTTTGATTGACGGCTCGACGTGTTAATCATACGTTTTGAAGTGGCCGTGACGTTTTGACGTAATTATCGTTACGTCATTGAGAGGAAAGTGCGGTAATTATTATAATTACTTTCTTTTACTGTTACTGTTGTGTGGGATGTGGTTAATTACTACACTCCTAACACCCACCCACATGTTAAGTATAAAAGTTAATTATGATAATATTATTGTTATAATTGAGGTAAATTGTCTCTGTAGGGATCGCTTTATAGGTTCCGATATGGTGTTGTTTTTTTAGAAGAGAATGAATTAGGTAAAGTGATTGTGGATAATTAAATAATTAGAATAGAATTTTTTATTTTTGTTGTCGATGGTTAAAAAATAAACTTGATTAAAATGAAAAGAGTTTAAAACAAACAATAAAGAATATAAATTTGCTCAAGACTTAACCTTTTTTACAATAATTGTACCTTAAATTAGACTTTATAACTTAGTGGGAAGATACAAGCAAGACATGTGCAACTGGACTTCAATTAGGAGGACTCCTGTGCTATATGCACCAGTTAGTTCCGTCACCACCGTGATCGAGCTGCCATTACAAGTGTGGTGCGGTGCAAATGTAAGTATTACAATATTATTAATTCAACAACATACCTTCATCATTCCCAAACTAACTAAACAACTAAGCGAATATTGGAAAATTGATTTTCCGTTATGATTAATATTAATACTAAATATATAATAAACTAGCGAACGTCACGCGGTTTCACCCACGTAGTTTCCGTTCCCGTGGGAGTGCGGGAATAAAATATAGCCTATGTTACTCACTGATAATGTAGCTATCCATTGCTGAAAGAATTTTTCAAATCTGTCCAGCAGTTTTTAAGTTTATTCGTTACATACAAAAATGCAAAAATACAAATCTTTCCTCTTTATAATATTAGTATAGAAGTATAGATTGGACGTATCAAACTCATTGCGATTAAAAGTAACTATAGTTGAAGTTGATGCTAAAACTATAATGACAAAAAATAGGAAACAAATACATTCTTCTCATTTAAATAACACTCCTTGTATTTAATTAAGTATTAAATTTTTCGATTGTAACTGAATGTTTTTTTCTTATTTGAACAGTCCTTCTTTCATATAGTGAAGTATGCCCTTTATTCAACATGACAACCAAGAGGTGAGTCCCGAATTTTGAAGTTCTTGTTAGGATGGTCGCGGTCCAGTCAGCTTTGGGAACCATTGCTCTAGGGTGTTATTCTGCGAAGCAGTAATGCTCGCGAAGGAGGAGGCGGAACGCGTGCGGGAGAGGCAAAATTCGCGCCCTCACGCCCCTAACCGCCGCAGGAGGAGACGCCCTGGGCGTCGGGAATCGCGAGCCGATTTCCGGCCACCGTAGGCGCGGGCTTGCGGACGGTGAGCAATGGGTAGCTCGCCGCCCGATAAGGACCAAACCCGGGTCGACGGCGCGTTGTGTTCCACGTGCGCCTCAAAGAGATGTCAGCAGAATTGACGGAGTCCGCTAGGGCCGATGCCTGCCGGGCTTGCAAATATGGCCGAAAGGGAAATCGTGGCCCCCGGCAACATGGCAACTGAAGGAACACGGGTGTGTTTTATTCAGTAAGAGCTCCACCCGGAGCGGGAGAAGTTATTTGATAATTCCCAACCCAAAAAAAAAATTGATGTTATCAATTGTAGGAAGGTAAGAATCTAGCTATAGGTATAATAGGTACCGAGGCACCCCACCGATAGGTGACGAATAAAAAACAAACACAACAAAATATGCCTATCTCATTTAGAACCTACTTACCAACTTATGTACTTACCAAGTAGATACCTAATCTAGGAAAAGTTAGATCAACGATTGCAAATTTCATTATTTCATTAATGTTTCTAAAGCCTAAAACACAAAATGCACAGTAATTAGTCTATTATATTAGCAATCTCTTTCACTTTCATCTTATTACTGCAATTAATTATAATCTTAGACATCAACTGTTATTGTTCTTGCAACACATTGTAAAGAAAACGTCATCTTGTTTTACGTTCATCTCTGCCTTAATTCGAAAAAAGATATGCATCTTCAGAACAAAAAACTCAATGAAAATTGAACATAATGGTATCGTCTGACAATATCTTAAGAATAATGACATCATGTGGTTACTTCACCTTAGCGGTTACATAGATGCATTTGCATACGTTGCCAGAGCAAAAAAAAACTGAATTTCAAATCGGTGTTGCCAACAATAAACATTCTATCTTCACCGTGAGAATAAAAAATAAACAATAGATCCGATTACCTCACTTTTAGCGATACACTTTCATTTAAATCTGTGTTCTTTATGTTAATGGGATAAGGTTGAAATTGGCAAATAGACGTTGTAATGGGGTATTCTAATGTGAATATTATGGTAAAATACATTTCACTTATAGTTGTTATGCAAATATCTTGGGGTTTTTCTCGTATGATCTAAAGTCAGCTTAAACTTAATGTTACGTAAAGTGGCTAATAGGCCAATTAATGACTAGAAACTATAGTTTTATTGGCTTACGCTGTGCTTTTATTTTGAGGGCAAAGGTCTCATATTAATTAATGAGGGTTCTCTGATATGACGTTTACTAGGTGGCAGCACTGAGACGTCACCTGTCAAAAGTGTCAAACCGCCTTTATTTTCTTTAGTCGTGACTGAATGATGAACGAATGAATGAAACGAATGATAAACGTCATAATATGTTTTATATTAATTGTCGCAATAGAAGACCACTTGTCAAAGTGGCGCTAATTGGTGTTTTCACGAAAAACCCTCATTAAACTAATGTCCTTCGATACGACTGTTCACTGCTCAAGGCAACCCCATATATTTTTTTACCGTGGTCAAGAAAAAACTTAACTCTACCTACATTTAAATATTATTTGTTTCCTCCTTTTCCGAAACCCCATCTTTCTGCATTAGGCCACTATTTCTGTTCAATAGCCACTTGCGGTGCTATTCTGTAAAATCTCAGCGTGAAAATGTTGTTGATGTGAGCTTTAGGTACTGTCATCCGTCATCATCAGACACCGGCTAGTTCTGTCCTATTTTGATATGAACTTCTACTTTAAGTTCACGGCCCCTTCTTAACAATTCTCGTAGTAAGGTGCCAACAACCTGTCCTCCAAACTAGCCTTGTAAGCAGTACCAATAAATGCCAGCACATTAGGTGTACGTGAATGCCACCACTATCACCGCAGGTGTCGCGGTTGGCATAGTAATGGCCCCACTAAAGGTGATAGACCATCGTTAACACGTATGTCCAATTTCGCCCATCTCTCTTTGACTTTCTCGACAATTCATTTGTTTTTCCTTAGTTTTCCAAAAGATAATGTTGTATTTAACATCTTTTCGAAAAGCCCATTGAAGTCTAAACTTGTCTCTTTTGAATGCATAATGTCTATTTAGCCTTGCAAATAACAACTGCACTAAGAAAGAATTTAAATAATTTTCAAAATACAATCACATGTTGCTACTAAAATGACGGGGAATAAAAATATGTATGGAAAAATAAAACATGCTGAACGACCGCTACATAAATTAGTCTATGGCCAGGATGATGACATTATGACGATGTACCTAAGGCTGGACAGAAAACTTTTATTGACCGAAAAAGACGTTCACTTCGCTTTGTGGCCTCTTTCAATCTTCCAAACACACACAACGCGATTTTCTTGTTCTGACACTTGTAAAAGTCGCAAAACGTTGAGGTACCCTGGCACACCTCCGCCGCGAAACCATAGCAGTGAAACCATGGTAGTTCAATTCAACCGAGTCGCGTCATGTTCCGCTACTCGAATCCGATTCGAGGTGTGCTAAGACCCACGAACCACAAAGCGAAATTCGTCAAAGGCTTAATTTAAACAATCTATTATTATGTAAAATCAACATATACCAGTTTTATATACACATTAAAATTGTTGAAAATTACATTCAAAATGACATGATTACTTTGTAAAGTATTATATTATTTTAATTATTGTGAATGTGAGGACTATGTGGATATTATTTTAATTTCTCTGCTAGTTTTAGTGACGGTCTGGCAGTTTGAGTAGTTTAGGCGGCCTACTCAAATGTCCTTTCTTTGGTATTGTTCGTCATTTTGAGCTCCTTATGTTCTGAGTTGAGCTCCACGATTACTGACAAATGCTTGCACTGATTGGACAGGTCCACTCAAATCTGTGTGGTTCTTTCCTCAAAATACCTTTTCAGGCACTAATCTACATGGTCCTCATATGGCCTGACCAAGATTATGTCTGGACTTTAAAAGAGACTGCGACCTATGAGTTTGTTTCGGCCTTTCTTCTCAGAGTAGGCAGATAGGAAACGCCGAACTCATCTAGCTTATTTTTAACTAATTTTTAATATGAGGTGTAAAAGTGATTCCGATATCCTATTTACAGAATAAACAATTTCATTTCAATCGTTGTCGCCATTTAATCAGTCTTTAACAAAACCCATTCACGTTTGCGGTAGCGTATATCTACCGAAACTAAGATCAAGTTCACGACACTTTCTCCGCAGGTATGGGAGGCGCCATGTTTTATTTATCAATACGGACGTATAATGAGCTCCTACGCATTCACTGTGCGAGTACCGTGTACATCCGTGATAGGACTAGGTTATACTGATGGCGGGGAGAGGTATAATTTAACGGGTGTTAAATGTTTTGTGATTGACACATGGATGACAAGAATAAAAAAACTTGGAAATTAAACGCTTTTCTAGTGAGAATTAAACTCTTTTCAGTTTTAGTTTGCAACTGGGGGTAAGAGTTTGATTTGAATGCGTTAATTTTTAGGTTGGCATATTTTTTTGTAATTACCTAGTTATTGATTATGATATGTCTATATAAAGGTTTGAGAAAACTTTAATGGTAAGTGTAGGTAAATGATAGTCCATCAACATTTAGATTTTTACTAAAAGTATCAACTTGGGAGAGGCTTATAGCCAGCCGCTGCTGGCCATAAATAACAGTATCCTGAGCGTATTGTCCGAACGGTGGGACTCGGTGGTGTTGGAGAGGTGGATGCACCTGCATGCCAGTTCGTCATAATTTATTAAGTGAATATTGTTTTATAATTGTGATTTAATGTAATCAAATTAATTTTAATCTAGTAACTATAATTATTGTACATTTATTTTATTTTTAAAGCAATGGTTTTGTAATGTATAATTTCTGTGTAATTTGTAGTGCTTAATATGGGAATAATTTCCTGAAATAAATGATTAATAAGGCTGACTACGAAAGGCTGAATTGATTGAGTGACTGATTGTTTGATATTATACTAAAATCGCTTCAAAACGCAGCAATACCACCGTTAAATTTCATGAACTCAGTAATATTAAACTCTTTTCGCTCGCGGTGTAACCTTGTCTCTACATAGCGATTGTTCAGAGCAGGTTTAGTGAAGATAAATGATTGTTAAAACTTACTCTCGTTAGCATAACATTTGACAGTTTAATTTTACTCTCTACTAACTTACTAGACAGGTAGCGAAATGTAATTTCTGAGTCTGAATATTGAGTAGTTTTACGTAACTTTAAGATTGCGGTTGGAAAAAATCAATACATTAGAGAGGCTTTTTTTTTTTGGGTGGGAAATTATCAAATAACTTCTCCCGCTCTGGGTGAAGCCCACCCGTGTTTCTTCAATTGCCATGTTGCCGGGGGCCACGATTTCCCTTTCGGCCTTATTCGTAACCCTGGCAGGCATCGGCTCTAGCGGACCCCGTCAATTCTGCTGACATCTCTTTGAGGCGCGCGTGGAACACAACGCGCCGTCGACCCGGGCCTGGTCCTTATCGGACGGCGAGCTACCCATTGCTCACCGTCCGCAAGCCCGCACCTACGGTGGCCGGAAATCGGCTCGCGGTTCCTATTAGAGATGCCTGAGTGCATAATTGATTGACGTGATTTTTTTAAAGACCCTAGGAGATTATTAGCAGTTTTTAAAGAGATAAATTGTTTGTTCTGCCTAATCCTCAAAATGTAACGTAGGTAAAATGAGGATCAGGGAAGAGATTTTGTGCTGTTTTATGACCAATCCAATATGAAAGTTCTAGTAAAATAGCATCTCGGGAATTACGCAGTTTTTATACTAAAATTTGGCACATCCTTCCACCGATCTTTGTCAAAATATACAAGGTTTTACGTAATGAGTAGAAGCTTTCTATAAACACTATGACGTTGTAGAACTGGATTTTTTAATTAAGTAGATTGGACATAACACTTTGCGGAAACGAATATTTACAATGAAGTTAGAAAGTATGAGATAATCTGTTCTGCTGCTGTGCAATCGTGCAATTTACCTTATTTATTATGTAAATCGTATCTTGGAGTTATTGAAGTTAAATTCATCTTCGTTAAGATGGTTTCTATATTTAATTTCCGTCCTGAGGGCTTAGACAAATGGCAATCGCTTTCAAAATGTTTCGTATTTCTACAACGAGTTGTAACAGAATTGACATTGGTGCCGATTCCCTTGTTCACAAACTAAACTAAATTTAAGTTCAGTGCATCTTTTTCTTTCTATTTCATTAAGAAAAGGACAGAAGATACATTTTAGTTTAGTCCTGTCAAATTAATCAGCGCTTGACGTAAATTGACGTAATTTTAGTCGGCAAGTTTTTAATCACGTCTAAACTTGTATGGAGAGTGACAGGCGCTGATTAATTTGACAGGACTAAACTAAAATTTATCCTCTGTCCTTTTCTTAATGAAATAGAAAGAAAAAGATGCACTGAACTTAAATTTAGTTTAGTTTGTGAACAAGGGAATCGGCACCAATAGCTTTTCGATAGCTTATGTCAGTCCCATAATTTTTTTACTTTTCCATTATAGTTATCGCTAATGTCACTTTCTCTAGAGCCCTCACGTCTATCAGCTATCAATGATAGCCTAGTGGTGTGACCGTCAGACTGCCAAGTCATAGGTCTCGAGTTCGCACCCAAGGCACGCACCTCTGACTTTTCGGATTCATGTACGTATTGTATAATTATCACTTGGTTCAAAAACCGAGAAGGAAAACATCGTGAGGAAACCAGTATGCCTGAGAGATATTCCTCGACGTCATGTGAAGCCATGGGTGGCTTTAAAACTCTGTTGATAAAAGAGACTTGATGGAATTTTTATAGAAACTTTGTTACAAAACCGATTACTGAAGACTCTGGTGAATATGAGAACTCTAAAAATCCAATTTTAAAGTAATTACTGCCAAAACTGTTGGCACCATTTTCTTGATACTATATAGAATATTGAATGTTTCCTGCACACATCATTCAAAGGTTTAAAAACAAAAAGCATTATTTAAAAAAAAAAAAAACATTGTTCTTTGACGTGATAAAACGTTCAAGCTCAAGGCCACAGCATAACTTATAGCGCAGTAGGTCAATGCATTTTAGCGTTAGCGATATGGCTGTCGCTGATATACTTCCTTTGTACTTGTCGTCACGTCGTCATCTCGGAATTTATTTCCTTACTAAACTTGTCATGTCACCTTTTTCCCCACAAAATATTGCAATATTAAATTAAGTTAAAGTAAGTAAGTACTAATAATGCATATATATAATTATCATTTATATCATCACTGTTGTATATATGTGGGTTAAATAAATTGCGGCGATAAATGAAATTAAAAATGTTAATTAAAAAAGTTCTGTACAAAATGTCGTTGCAATGACAAATTGCCAAACTTTGACATTTGTCATTACAGTGACTATCTTTCCTTCTTCTTATAACTCATCAATATCAAACAGCAAAAAAAAAAGACTAATATCCTCTATCACTCACAGCGGGGAACTCCGCGGAAATGAACAAAGCGTTCAATTTCAAGGCCACAGCATACAGTAATAGAGCAGTAGGTCAATGCATTGTATCGATCGCTACGGCTGTCACTGATCCACTTCGTAACGTACAATAGATCACGTAGTATAGTAAAAGTATTGTGGCTATCAAAATGTTTGCGAATCAAGCGGTAAATTGAGAGTCGAATGGCTGTCAACTGTCAAGTTGACGTTTATTGTGAAGTCGAGAGTTTATTTCTGACAGTTTAATTGGAACAGGTGCTTCGTGGGTAAAGGAATGTAGAAGATGTGTATGTTTCTACGGTTTTGATGGTCAGTTAGGCTATTATTCTTCCTATTGGCAAGAGTGCTGTTTGGAGATCTCAAGATAGATGGACTCTTTGCTTCAAAAGTTTTCGGAGGTCCAATTCTGCCGTGCTAATTAGAAACGCAGTAAGGAAGGATTTTTGTAAAATTGAGTTACTTATGGATTCGGAATCCAAAAAAAGAGAAAAAAACTTTAGGCGCTGTTTACTCGAAACTACGAATAATCTACTTGCTGTACTTCTAATTAGCGCGGCAGAATTTATCCATTATTTATCAAAAGCGAGCCTTTAGAAACTAAGAAAAATGTCTAACAATGGAATGTAATAAATTTTAATGATTTGACAGAATAGTAGACTTCAAATATGCCGATTTTACCCAATATTAAACCAACACAGCACACAGCTATTACAAACTTGGTATAAAAACAGGTAACTAATCTGCCAGCCCTTGCAGTCAATTAGCGTTAAGTTAAAGAGAGAATAAATTTCGCATGCACACCCATCATTGAAGTACCAAAAGTGAATGCAAATGCACGCGTTATGACGACAGATGATCGGCTTTCTAACGAGCTGCGCGTACGCATCCACACTTGATACTTACATGTGACAGTTGTATAGAGAATCTAAAAGGTTCAATTGGTGTGAGTAGGAATTAAATTGATAAATAAAATTGAATTGCTGCTGCTCATAGTAAAGAATGCTGCATATCCTAATCTGAAGCAAGCCGTGGCGTGGTTTTGCGACAGCATTATTTTTGGGCCATGATCTTAACCACAAAGGAACTGATCCAAGAAAAGAGAAGAGAGGGAAATACTCAAATGTGGTATCCAGTGATCCATCTGTTAAAACTTATACTGTGTCAATCACACAACAGTGATGTAAATCATGATATTATTCAGTTTATCAGGAAACGCGGTCATGTGGTCTTTCGCGTTCATTCGATACAAAAATAATTGGACTATGGAATTATTTTTCTACGATATATCGACGGCCACCACGTAAAGTATCGAAACTGTAAAACCTCTACTTTACAGGAGAGCGATTCTAAGTTAAGATTTAGATTTTTGTCGAACATGAAATTCGAAAATTTTATATTATCGATGTATCTAAAGTGGAAAATTTGACTGTTTTATACTGTCTACTATAGTTTTTGATAATTATTATACTTTTTCTAATATTACACATTCAATAGTTTACTTGGTTACTGCTGGTTACTTTTTTACCGAATATGCCAATTTCGATTTTGTTCAATTGAAAAACAAAGATGTATAAAATCATACATCTTTATCTCTACTTGCTATTAGTGCAATAAAACGAAAATGGCTTTTTTGTAATTTCGATAGTATACGTGGGGGCCGTCGATATAATGTATATCTACCACTGCCATGTCCCATGTTTTGTTTTTAGCGTAGTATTTTAGAGAAAAAATTAAAAATAATACCATTAAATTTCCTCGTTCAAACCAGTAAGAATTTAAGAATAGTGATCTACTTGCCGATAGTCAAAAACTTTTTTTTTAAACATACATACATACATAACATCACGCCTTGTTTCCCCGAAGGGTTGGGCAGAGGTGTCCCTGTAGCAGGTACACCCACATTTCGCCAGTTATGTTTAAGTCCCATGTAATAGGGGGCGAGCCTATTGCCATCAACCGGGCACAAATCCAGACTCCGAGCTGCTACTGAGAAAAGCAAAAGTTAAAGTTTCGTCAATATTTAAATTAAAAATGCCTTCTTCTGCTAAACCTTCTATCAACTTGGTGATTATTTACACAGTTAATTCCATTACGAATCCAGTTTGACTGTATTTCTGCCTATATTGCAGATATTTTGAGCCGCAAGTGATATTGCAGACATAACGGTGGGCAGCACCGGTCTGGCGGGAATGTAGAAAGCTGGGCAGCGTGCGCCGGCGCATCGTAATCAAGCTGTTTCGGTGATCGCTGTTCTCTCTACAGTATTGCGTTTAGAGGGTAGGCAGTAATTGATAAATATGTTGTAAGTTTAGACTTCTATGTTTTACATATAGATATTCCCCGAGGGGTTAGGCAGAGCTGTTCAGTCATGAGCATAAATATCTTACATTCACGCATTTCAATACAGTTTTGACGTGAAATAGCGATTGCAACTTTGGAAAAAGGCCTATTTCTTAATAGTCTGTTTTCCAAAATGTTCGCAACTTTAAAAATTTCTATGGTATTCATACTCGTGACTGTACCTATATTTTGGCGTCGCTTGTCTCGCTAGATAGTTTTGGCGTTCCTTCGATGCCACATATTTGTGCTGCCACTTGTATATGCCTTCCACAAATGATCACATATTTTTGCCGTCATATCTTCTTATATATAAAATTCTCGTGTCACAATGTCAGTTACCTTACTCCTCCGAAACGGCGTTACTGATTTTTACCAAATTTTATATGCATATTCAGTAGGTCTGAGAATCGGCTACTATCTATTTTTCATACCCCTAAGTGATAAGGGTTGTCCACCCCAAACAAATAATTGGCAAAACAACGTTTGCCGGGGTCAGCTAGTAGGTATTAATGGATGAATCATGAAATCAGATATTATTGCTGGGCTCTCCATAGTAATATATTAATGCTCGTGATTGTACACCCACATTTCACAATTATTTTTAAGTGCCCTGAAATAGGGGGCGAGCTTATTGATATCAACCGGGCACAAATCCAGACTCCAGTCTTGATAAAATCCCACTAAAAAAAAAAGAATGTGTATGACTGCAGCAGATTATTTTATTGAAGTGAAAACTTCTTTAGGCACGTTTGGCATTTTTGAGATGGGACTGAACCGTTGATTTCGCGACACTGTAATGCAATTCGACATCGTGGAGTAAAAGACATCAACGCGTTGATTACCGCGGTGCTGATTTTTTTTCAAGTTTTCACTTCTGTCGGCACTCCCGGAGTGTCACTGTTTCTTTTTTTTATTAAAGCACACTGTAAAACATATAGGGAAACGACATTTCTTAATTTGCGTCATATTTTAATCGCCTTGAGTTCAGATCTTGAAAGAGGCCTATGCCCAGTGGACTACGACAGTCTGAGTAGATTGATTGACAGATAATGTCAATCTTTAGATATAGTTTTATGCGCAAACGACGTCAGTGTTAGATCGACGTCGCCAAATCTTTTGGCGTCTAAAACTGGTTGCCTATTAGAAAGCGTCCTATCAGTTTAATAATCGGCCTCTCTTATTTTACATAGGCTGTTGTTTGCCTCAAGCCTGTCCAATCTCCATTAATGTAACATATAACATAGCTGTCTTAAAATATTAAGTATAACGACATAATAGTATTGTATTTAAAAATGGGGAGCGGAAAGAATACCATCAAAAAATTCGTCCGCCTCGCTGCCAAGAGGAAAAGTGCCCAAAAGACTGCCAGCATTGCCACGTTGTATGACGATGTTGATTCTTTGGCCTCGTGAAGAGTCGAGACATGGAATTATAATTTCATTTAAGCTCAAACTACGCTAGTCAAGCAGCTCCCTAAAAGCAAACTGTATATCTTCTTAGTTAATTAACTTTGCATATCTAAATAAATCATCATAAACTTAGAAGACTGATTAAGTTCTAGTATGGCAGTTTTATGTCTAAACATTAGAAAAGATTGACGAGTTACTAGGCTAACTCACAAAATTTTAATTTTAATGTGTAACCTTTTGAAGTTTTTGAAATCTCAAAACGACTATTTGACACTTCCCGTGACCCAAGGGCTGGTTTTTACCTTGGCCAGAGGCTAAGCATTGCCATACAACGTGGCAATGCGGCCAGTCTCTTGGGTACATTACCAGTTGACAGCGATGCGGATGAATTTTTCGATGCTATATTTTACTTTGTGAATAGTTTTAGTTAAGTTAGTATAAAATTTTGTTATTTTTTTAGCACAAAGTAATTGTATTACAAACCACACAACTTCCCAACAGAAGACGTTACTTAGTTCTAACAACAACCCGCATAATAACAACGTTACATAAGTTAAACCAGCAAGTTAACTTAACCACAGCGGATAAACTAACAGTAAGTGGCAGTTTCACAGTTTTCACTAAAAACGAGTCTGCGTGGGAACCGAATGTCGTTTGAAGGATGCAATGCCGACCAGAGTACTAGCAGTTAGTCTACATCGACACCGGATCATAATTAAGTAGCAACAGATCGATCGGTTTCACTTTGATAAGTACCTATTTACTTGATGATGAGAAAGGTACACATACGTAATTTGTATGTTATTAAACTTGGATGAAGACTTTTTTTATTAAATTTGTATGCACAAGTAAAATACTGTACAAAGCCGGACTTAGTGCCAGTCAACCTTGGGTGATGCAGAGAGGAAACTTGACAGATGCCACTTAAGGGATTTTTAACACGAAAATAACTATAAAATGCAATAATAAATACATAGATAGATACATACAACTTTATGATTTTGGGTATACCTGACAAATTATTTCCAGCCACTGTAACTTCTGTGAGCCAGAATCTAGTTAAGTCGAGACAATGTGAAGTTTTGCAAATCCTAGATTGATTGAAGAGTCTTGAACAAGTAACGAAATCAATCAGAAAAGAAATTAAGTAGGACACATAAAATAACAAATCCATAAGGAGCTCGTGGCTAAGTAATAACAGCCGCACGGGTCGATAAATCGGGTTAAGCTACGCTTGCTAGAGTTGGTCCATGTATGACCTTCTTTACATACGGAGACTCCTCCATGCCTCGGAAAGCACGTTAAGCCGTTGCCTCCGGCTGGCATTCGTGGCTCTTTGACAGTCGTTACAGGTCGTCAGAAGCCCGAAAGTCTGACAACCAGTCTTACAAAGGGGTATCGTATTACCTAGTTACAGGGTTGTGGAAGTCAGATAGGCAGTCGCTCCATGTAAAATACTGGTATTTAGCTGCATCCGGTTAGACTGGAAGCCAACCCCAACATAGTTGGGAAAAGGCTAGGCAGATTGAGATTGACAAAGCACAGCGCAAAGGGCAACAAACAAGACATTGGTGCCGATTCCCTTGTTCACAAACTAAACTAAATTTAAGTTCAGTGCATCATTTTCTTTCTATTTCATCAAGAAAAGGACAGAAGATAAATGTTATTTTAGTCCTGTGAAATTAATCAGCGCCTGTCACTCTCCATACAAGTTTAGACGTGATTAAAAACTTGCCGACTAAAATTACGTCAATTTATGTTTATGTTGACAGGCCGTCACCTCCTTCTGCGAAGCGGTAATGCTCGCGAAGGAGGAGGCGGAACGCGTGAGGGAGAGGCAAATTTCGCGCCCTCACGCCCCTAACCGCCGCAGGAGGAGACGCCCGGGGCGGGAATCGCGAGCCGATTTCCGGCCACCGTAGGCGCGGGCTTGCGGACGGTGAGCAATGGGTAGCTCGCCGTCCGGTAAGGACCAGGCCCGGGTCGACGGCGCGTTGTGTTCCACGCGCGCCTCAAAGAGATGTCAGCAGAATTGACGGGGCCCACTAGGGCCAATGCCTGCCGGGGGTTCGAAGAAAACCGATCGGGAAATCGTGGCCCCCGGCAACAGGGCAACCGAAGGAACACGGGTGGGTTTTAGTCAGTAAGAGTCTGACACGCCCTCCCGCTCCGCCCAGAGCGGGAGAAGTTATTTGATAATTTCCCACCCAAAAAAAAAAAAAAAAAAAGGACTAAACTAAAATTTATCTTCTGTCCTTTTCTTAATGAAATAGAAAGAAAAAGATGCGCTGAACTTAAATTTAGTTTAGTTAGTGAACAAGGGAATCGGCACCATTGTATGCCCAAAATGTAGTGCAGAAACTAACCGTTCTGCCACTGCGCCAACTGTACCACCGATTATTAGAATAGTGGTTATAATAACTGTATTTTGCAATAGACGAATATTAGTTTATTTGTTGATCTAACAGACGACCTTGAGCAGTGAAGACGAATCTTGAAAAGAACGTTGGCTACTGTAACCGTAGCGAATTCGGAATTTTTTAGTTACAACATATTTTAAAAGTTACAAAATCCTTGCGATTTTAGTAATCTGTTTTCGTATGTGTAACCTAGAAACAGATTGATACAACAAATCGCGTAAGTAATAGATTAAGAAGATTTCATCATTTTAATAATTTATTCTTCTTTTTTGCGTGATTATTGACTTACTTGGTGTCAAAGTTTTTATGCTGCCCATGGGCCTTTGACTTGGCTTCACATGCCGTCGAGAAATATCTCTCAGGCATGCCGGTTTCCTCACGATGTTTTTCCTACACTATTTTTGAAGCACGTGATTTATACAATACGCACATGAATCCGAAAAATCACGGGTGCGTGTCTTGGGTTCGAACTCGAGACCTATGACTTGGCAGTCCGACGGTCATACCACTAGGCTATATTTTTGTTTTTATTCACATGTGACTTAACTATCAACTATTTTTACACCAGGTACAATTTTTTTTTTCAATTGTTTACTTGTAAATTGGGCATGAATTTTGATGGTCACTACATGACTTTTTGACCATGAATTGTTCATCATACCAGTCCGTAAAATGCTCTTCTAAAGTTCTAAGTGATCGGTCAAAGAAATCGTTTGTCATTAGTTTGTTGTCATAAGCAAACACGCTATTAGCAATCCTTTTGACACAACTGTTATTCTAATCTACAAAAATCTCATCGGTGAAGTGAGCTGTCATTCCACTTGATGATTTTATTGACAGGTCACTTCAAGGTCACTTCGCATAAATTTTCATGGCCATATTTTCACAGAACAGGTCGTCAGACCCCCGTAGGTTAGGAAAGGTTAACTCTAGGTATTTTATCGCCTTCACCATCAAATCAAACGTTTATTTTCTAGAAATACATTGTTTTAAAGGTGAGATCTTATAGCTTCAAATTTCACTGGATTTTGTTTGCAAGGAAGAGTGAAATTTTTCATTTTGTTTATCTTTTTTGTCATCATTGGCAGCCTTGTTCCACACACATCTAAACGTTTCCTCCCTTTTATGCCATGAGTTTTTGGTCTGTGCGAGTCTTTTCCTCTACTTAATTGCGTAACTTATTTTCGTAAACGATTATACCTAATTTGTTTCATTTTGACAGTTCAACAACATTCATTGGGTTATTTGCGTTGTGGAGCAGATTTTTTTCCAACTTATGAAGCAATGGATTAGTACTCTGTTTCAAATCGAAATAAATTGTGATTGATCGTGTATATGATTTCTATTCTATGCCTGGAATTACATATTCTTTGGTTTATCAACACTTTTAATATTACAGCCATTTCCATAAAAGCCTCCTACCCAAAGTAGCCCAAGTGGCCTTGTCGTAACCTCGTAAAAGGAAAAGTTTAATCAATATGCAGACTTTCTACCACGCCTATCGAAAGACGACTCGTTTATCAAAATTGGTTCAGTGGTTTACGAGATCATTGCGAACTGATAATTATCGGTGGTAGAGAGGAAATCGCTTATTTAGGTACTAGTTAAGTTACTACTTACTCGTTTACTTAACCTCGTTGTAAGTAGTAGATAGTTAATCCGTACATATGTAATTACCTAGACATTATCTACCTATCACACATTCTCTATAATTATTTCTTTACTTTTAATCGATTTAATTGCTAGACTGTGACTCTGATGCCGATTCTCTTGTCACAAATGACTCTAAATTAGACTAAAAATTACCAAATTTAAGTTTGGTAGAAGCAAGATATTTTTTTTCTTAAACCCACAATAAAAATTGCTTAGTTTTGAAAATCCGTCAAAGCTCCTCACATGCAGAAAGTCACAAATATTAGACCACCCCAATGAAATATTGTCTTATGCTCTACCCACATCTTGGAATGTCTACACATAGGTATATAATAGTCTTCCAGACCGAATTTCGGCCAATCCCAACGTTCTTTTCGTTTTTCTTTCTTTCTTTTTCTTTATAGACTAGCAATCGGCGAGGGAGATATTCCACTATTATTATTGACTAGCTGTCCTGTCAGACGTTGTCCTGTCAAAATGTCAACTAAGATTTTTCGGCTGTTCCTTTGAGTTTTTCGTAATTTTCTTTTTTCCTAAACCACCCCAGAATTCAGGCGAAAAAAACAAATCGGTCGAGCCATTTTCGAGTTTTTGTGAGACTTAATGCACGGCAATCAATTTTTATATATTTAGATGTCCGCCAAGTGTCTGCACAGATACAGGTGTGCCCTCTCTTCCCTCACTCTCATAGTACGATGGGTTGGCATCCGACACGACCGGAGAGAGATCAGCTGTATAGGTTTTAACGAAGGTACTGAGTAACCTATATTTTGTAAATACTTTTCATTCTCCCTCTCTGCTATAGCTCCCCTTGAATATGTATCTTCTGACGTCAAAGGCTGCAAGCAAGCAAACAAGTCATCAGAGAGTATTTCCATCATGAAAAAATCATTGGCCCTAATGGACTATAATCCCAAAATAAATAAATACATTAACAACTATTACATCGAATTAACATATTTTATAACGATATAACCAACATTAGAAACGTAATCAGTGGGTAATATGGGCATAGTTTTAAAAGAGCCATTATATTTTAAAAGAGCCATCATATTTTGTAATCTTGTCCAAATTATCGTGTTCTCTGTTTGTTTATGGAGTTATTGTGTTATGTCATGGCTACTCTTAGCGGAATCTTATGTATTGTGGAAAATGTTATGGTTATGTTAAAGGGTTATGACCGAAATTAAGTGGTAATTTCTTTTTTTATTTTGGTACTAGCTGTGACCCGCGGGTTCAGCCATTTTAGCGTGAAAGCGTAAAATACAAACATACAAAAAATCTAATATTTTCTCTTTATAATATTATTTTATATTATAACATAACATAAAATCACGCCTTGTTTCCCTAAAGGGTTGGGCAGAGGTGTCCCTGTAGCAGTATTTTATATTACATACAGTCAAACCTGGGTAAGTGAGTGAGTGAGTGTAAAAGAGAGTAATTGCCTGGTCCCGTCATTTTAACCGTCTAAAACCTCTATAAGTGAGTAACAGAAACCTCTATAAGAGAAAGTCGTTTTACCTCGTGGACCTCTATAATTGAGACTGCTACTTGCCTGTACCTCAATAAGCGACAGTCGAGTGTATTTTAACAGCTGCTATTTATGATTAATTCTTAAATTTCGTGGAAATAACATTGTTTTTTTTCCTCTCTACCTTTCCCAACCAGCCTCAACCTCTATAAGTGGCCGCTCCTGTACCTCTATAAGCTAGAAACCCGAGTTACTGAGAAACCTCCATAAAAGGAAAAAAGGAGGAAAGAGATCGCGGTCCCTTGAACTCTCGCTTATCCAGGTTCAACTATTAGTTTAGATATAAGATTTCATTTCAGAATTGGACATGTACGAGTAGTAACCAAAATTCATACTAAAATAAAATAGATAGATAGATAGATAGAATATTCTTTATTATGTACACCATAAAAATTACAGACATTAATATAGAAATTTTACATTGGGTGACACAATGGGCGGTCTTATCGCTAAAAGCGATCTTTTACAGACAACCTTTGGATGGATTTAAATGGAAAAGGAGAGACAATACTGCAGGTAGTCAGTGGTGTACCATTTACATATACAACAGAATACACAGATACATAAAGCATATAATTACCTATATATATATGTCGGATCTGGTAATTAGTACGGACACGAAACGAATCGCAAGCGCGCTACTGGCGACATCAAGAGTGATTTACCGTCACTAAAAAAGGCGCGCTTCTACAGAGTCGTGATGTTTGATGGCCAAGGCGAGGAGGACAGTCAACCTTTGGTCGCATTGGAGTCAAGACGTCGCGAAACTGTTCTCGATTCGTGGTGCTCAGTTATTGTGTTTAGTTGTAATTTGTGATCGTTTTGTTAATTGGTGATTTTAATAAACGCCGTCGCACCCAGTGTGTGTGTAATTTAGCTAGTGTGATTCATTTGATAGTAAATTATAATGTGATCTGAACTGCAAACTGTTTTTTTATTGCGCATTAACCAACACTACCCACACTACGCCCACAGTAGTTAAAATATCGCTGATAATAACGAAAGTCACATACCCGTCTCCGACATATATATATATATTAGACAGATATACATAAAATTATAAACATGAAACAAGAGCAAGGAATTATATGTAATGATGATGTTTAAGGAGAGAGAAAGTGTTTTTTTACCAGAATTTTAAAAGTGGACAAAGATTGAGCACGCCTTATCGACACGGGCAATGCATTCCATAACCGTACTGCTTGAACCTTAAAAGATTTGTCATAAAAGCCGGTGGAATGCATCGGCATCTCTAGTCTCAAATTTTCCGATGACCTCAGATATCTATTATGTGTGTCATGAAGGAACTTGAAACGTTCTTTAAGATAAGAGGGGGTTTTAGGATTGAACAGAATACTGTAGAGCTGAAATAAGATATGAGCATTCCGGCGAAGACGTATGGGAAGCCACTTGAGCTTTGTACGAAATTCAGAAATGTGATCATATTTGCGCAGGCCAAATATAAATCAAATAAAATACAGTGTATCCAATTCCGCTCCTTCCCTCCTTCTCCTCCTTCTTTTCTCTAATAGAGCCTTTTGACAAACAGTCAGTGTTTTCATAACATAACATCAAATAACATGACGCTTGTATTCCTCAAAGGGTTAGGCAGAGGTGCACCCACATTTCGCCAGTTATATCTATGTCTCCTGTAATAGGGGGCGAGCTTATTGCCATCAACCGGGCACGAATGCAGACTCCGGGCTGCTACTGAGAAATTCCTGATGAAAAAACCCAATAACATTTTATCCGATCTAGGAATTGAACCCACGATCTCATACTCAGTAGTAGCGCTTGCGACCACTAGACCAACCAACGAGGCAGACAGTTTGTGTTTTCATATACGCTTTTTTTATTTTTGGGTGGTAAATTATCAAATAACTTCTCACGCTCTGGGTGGAGCTGAGGGCGTGTCAGACTCTTACTGACTAAAACCCACCCGTGTTCCTTCAGTTGCCATGTTGCCGGGGGCCACGATTACCCTTTCGGCCTTATTCGCAACCCCGGCAGGTTTTCATATACGCTAATGCGCTCTATTTATCATTCATTTTATGAAAGAAATTAATTAGCGGTACAACTTTGTCACGTACAAGAGTTGCAAAGTTGACAAGTGGAAGTAAGTAAATACATTACGTTATGATGAATGGAGACTAATAATTTATTTTTCATTGTTTTGAACATTTGAATTAAAAACATAACGAATATGCGTTCAAACTCAAACCGTTCCCTTACTACCTACTGAGAATTATAGTGATGCGACAAATTTAAATATTTTATCGATAAAAACATGTACTCGCTTACGAAATAAAACTATACTCGTATATCACAATTTACATTACACATACCAATGAAAAAGTAAACATCCAGTTTTGTCACCATTTTCAACCCGTGGCGGCCTTCTAAGAACTTTCTAATTCAAATAGACTTATAAAACCATAAACCACGTGTATTTATCTTATCATAACTTAAGACTAGAGATAGTCGAATGAACATAAATTGCTTTATTATAACGATATTCGATTGTGTTGAGGTTAGAGTATTATCGATAATTTCTATTTTTTATTGACATGTTAATTGGAAAAAACATGATGGGTGAATGGTCGTGGACATGGTTGAATTTAGTAGGTACTTAGATGGCTTTCTCGTTACTCATTTATGCCTCCAATTAAACGTAGTTAAAAAAATTCAAGTTATTGATGTAAACAACTCTATGCTCCATGAGTTACACAAATTAATTTGTTACCTCGGAAACTAAGAAGAATTATAGCTATGTTAGCTACCACCCACGACCTGCTGATGTCAACTTGGATAATGGAAAACATTACAATTTTATCGATACTTAAAATCCTACAAAACACAAATCACATCACTATCACTTGACATCTCTGCCATCCTTCCTTTTTTAAAGTCGTTAAGATAAATCAGGGACATAAGTTACGTAATTATTATTATAAATCTGTGATTCAGCCTAACGACTGCAGCTACGCGAGTGATATAAAAAAGTTAAACGTCTTTTTTTAATGGCGGGAAAAATGGATTATGTAAAAGAGATTGGTGTGTTTAATGTGATAATATGGGACTACTTAAATCTTGAGCAAGAGCATTATGTTGAAGTTATGAAATATAATATCAGGTATTAATTCGTAAGGTGGTTATTTGTTCTCTCCGGTCGTTCATAAAATGAGTGATCTGTACAATTTGATCAAATTATTAACAAAATTGATGAGCGAATTGAAATTTAATTAAATGTTGTTTGTTTCTGTAAGTAGATTTACTTTTAAGGTATCATTCCGTAGCCGACCGCACGCGCAGGTGGCAACTGCAGGCAACCATGTGTCGCCGCGACACGACTGGTTTCTATGAATTTCTCTGAAATACCTTCCGTTGCCAGCGACACGTCGCCTTCATAGAATACATAGAATCTAGTCGTGTCGCAGCGACACGTCACCTGCAGTTGCCGCCTGCGGTCGGTAACGTAGTAGTATCTTTAAGACACTTTTACAAATCTATATATAACGTATAATGGTGCCGATTCCCTTGTTCACAAACTAAACTAAAGTTAAGTTCAGTCCATCTTTTTCTTTCTATTTCATTAAGAAAAGGATAGAAGATAAATTTTAGTTTAGTCCTGTCAAATTAATCAGCGCCTGTCACTACTCCATACAAGTTTAGACGTGATTAAAAACTTGCCTACTAGAATTACGTCAATTTACGTCAAGCGCTGATTCATATGACAGAACTAAACTAAAATGTATCTTCTGTCCTTTTCTTAATGAAATAGAAAGAAAAAGATGCACTGAACTTAAATTTAGTTTAGTTGTGAACAAGGGAATCGGCAGCAATGTCCATATTTTAAAACTAGATTTAAGTTCTACAAACATTTCAAAAAATATTACTAGTGATATAATATGACGTATTTCTCCATTCATTAAAATAACACCGAACCGACAAAAAATAAACGAAAGTGAATCTCCAATTCTCCAACTATTTGCGTTGCTCTTAGCGATTTATGAAAAAGTAAAAGTTGTAATAACCATGACACTTAACGTTAAAGTTACACGGTTCATAATTGAATGGCAGTTTGGTGCCGAAATGGCAATTTTCTGTTACGTTGTATGTGTCAATTGCCGACACCTTCGAACTTTCACTGAAGGTCACACGAAAAAGCGTAGAGACTGCATTGCGACTAAAGTTTTTATTGTTTGTTTTACGTAATCTGTAGTACTTTGTATAATTTAATTAGCGTTAATGGTATGTTTTTAGCACTTTTGAAGGTTTTAATTACGGTTTAAAGTACCTATTAGAATCTTTTATGGCTCATTTTATGATTGTTTATCAGAGAAATTATCAGTGTTATCTAATGTTTTTATTGCAGTTCTGACTGACAGATGAGATGACGACTGTAAGTGCCCTTACTTCTACTGCGCTGACATTGTCAAGCAATTTTGAAATCCCCTCCTTTCTCATAACTGTCATTTTTAAATGCCAAGTCAAGGTACATATTAAACTTGACCTTAAATAGGCCTTTAATAGGCGACTACGTAATTGAAACTATAATCGGCAGAAAAAGATACTTTGCCCAAAAATCTATGTCAATTTTAAGTACAATATTTCAATTTAAAAGAGTGTCCATGGAGTTTCTTGCTCATTCAGCTCCATAGGAATCTACTAAGCTTTAAAATGGGCAACTAGCTTCATCTTTCTAACTGATCGACTCCTTGACAGCAGCCCCTGATCTAGGGGGGGGGGGGGCTCAAGCCGGGGCCTGGGGCCCACTTTCCGGGCGCCAACTTCAGGGGGCGACAAATTCAAGCGTAGCAGACAAGTGCACCACCCAGCACACAGCAAATTTGCAATAAATGAAACGCGCAGCACATTTATAATCTTTCTATTTTTTTTCTTTTTTACAATAGTTTTGGCGCCCTGTTGAATTGGCGCATTATCGATCGATACAATTTGATTAATATGTTGTTACCAAAATTTTCCTTTTGATAAAATTTTAATTTCGCGGTTGCCAACTTAGTGCATCCCCATAAAAGATTGGCGGGGGCGGTAGATGGGAGTTTTTGCCCCGCCTCAAAATAAATCTAGATCCGGAGCTGCTTGAAAGTTCGGAAGTGCCAGTCATTGGTTTAATTTGAATAATGCAATTGGGTTTGAGTTTGTAAATAAAATCTACCGGCAAGTTTTACCACACTTCACTTTTTCTTCCACTCACAACTTCCCACAAGAAACGCTTCAACACGATTGTTCCACATACATAAAGACCAACAATGGCATCATAATACAGTAATATCAGCTATTATCCAATTGGCTGAACAAATCTACTTATTAACCGTACCATTGATTATACACGGCTGTTATTTACTGCGAGTGTCTGTTGCTTGTTAATTAGGTTTTCACGGTGTGTTGGTCGCACGGTGTAAACAAAGGTTTTAGATAATCTGGGAGGATTAGGATAATTTGAAGATGGTACCTGGGAACGGGAGGTAGGATTTGGTCCTGCACTAGGAATAGTCTAGAATCATTCTGCTGGGGAGTCCGTTGCGCCACATCTTTTTCCTTCGAGGAAGTCAATGGAAGATATGGGACTTGGGAACAGGAGGTAGGATTTTATCCCGCACTAGAAATAAACTAGAATCATTCTGCTGGGGAGTCCGTTGCGTCACTTCTTCTTCCTACGAGGAAGTAAATGGATGATGTGGGACTTGGGAACAGGAGGTAGGATTTTGTCCCGCAGTAGGAATAATCTAGAAACATTCTGCTGGGGAGTCCGTTGCGCCACATCTTTTTCCTTCGAGGAAGTCAATGGAAGATATGGGACTTGGGAAAGGGAGGTAGGATTTTGTCCCGCACTAGGAATAATCTAGAATCATTCTGCTGGGGAGTCCGTTGCGCCACATCTTTTTCCTTCGAGGAAGTCAATGGAAGATATGGGACTTGGGAACAGGAGGTAGGATTTTATCCCGCACTAGAAATAATCTAGAATCATTCTGCTGGGGAGTCCGTTGCGTCACTTCTTCTTCCTACGAGGAAGTAAATGGATGATGTGGGACTTGGGAAAGGGAGGTAGGATTTTGTCCCGCACTAGAAATAATCTAGAATCATTCTGCTGGGGAGTCCGTTGCACCACTTCTTCTTCCTACGAGGAAGTAAATGGAAGATATGGGACTTGGGAACGGGAGATGTCAGCAGAACTGACGAGGTCTGCTAGGGCCGATGCTTGCCGGGTTTGCGAAGAAATCCGAAAGGGAGATCGTGGCCCCCGGCAACATGGCAACTGAAGGAACACGGGTAGATTTTACTCAGTAAGAGTCTGACACACCCTCCCGCTCCACTCAGAGCGGAAGAAGTTATATGATAATAATTTACCACCCAAAAAAAAAGGCTAGGATTCGGTACAGATGACGCATTGTCACCGACCTCCTTCCGAACTATTCTGGCAGTAGCACAGCAAATTCTTGTCATACCAATATTGGCATTAAATCAACCGTGTATCATTGATTACGGTCATATTTAACGTTTTTTTATACTTTTACCAATAACGGAAGTATTAGGCAATAGGTGAAGAGTGATGTAACTCGTTTTACATTATACGAGGAAATGTTTAAATGTATACTAAAACTTATACAGTGAAAGTTTGTTATTTAGGAAATATTTTTAGAAACTGTTTTGTGTTACTATATTTATAGGGATATTATGGTAAATAAATATGGAAAAATAATTCGTAAGGAATCGAAAATAGGACTACCTCGTCGGTTTACTGCTGACCTCATGGTCCTGGCCTCGATTCTCAGGTCGGCCAAAGTGTTATTGGGTTTTCCATCTGGAATTTTAGTAGCAGCCCGGAGTCTGAATTTGTGACCGGTTGATGGCGATAGGCTCGCCCCCTATTACATGCCACTTAAACATAATTGGCGAAATGTGGGTGTACTATAAGTACCTACACCTCTGCTTAACCCTTCGGGAAATAAAGCGTGATGTTGTGTTATGAATTCAAAATAAAATAGGTTGTTTGATTTCGTTTTGTTTTCCGATTTTTCTATCGACACTTATAAGTCTTCTGACCATTTTTTTGTAGACTACAGTTAGTTATGATAACATAACATAACATCACGCCTTGTTTCCCCGAAGGGTTGGGCAGAGGTGTACCTGTAGTAGGCACACCCACATTTCGCCAGTTATGTTTAAATCCTATGTAATAGGGGGCGAGCCTATTGCCATCAACCGGGCACAAATCCAGACTCCGGGCTGCTACTGAGAAATTCCAGATAGAAAAACCCAATAACACTTTGTCCGACCCGGGAATGGAACCCAGGACCTCATGCTCAGCAGTAGCGCTTGCGACCACTAGACTAACGAGGCAGTCAAATCAGTTATGATCTTTAAAAAAAAAAACTATTCAAGAAACCAGCACAATGAAAACTAACTGCTTTTGATTCAACAAAGAAGGACTTGTCATGAACGGGACACTATAAATGACTTAAGGCAAAAGCATCAGGATACCCCGCGACATTAAAAAATTCTTACGTTTTTTTGCAATTTGAAGGTCAGCAACGGTTGTTTGTATGTTGATCTAAATATGATTCGCGGCCGTATTAAATATTTAATTTTATTTATAGAATAATAATCATAATAAGTGGCGAGCTGCTGGGCAGTAGTGACCCCACGGACCCTATCTCCCGGGAGAAGTCTTGTTCCTCACCTCTGGCTTGCCTTTATAGGCCGACTGGAGTGAACACTGATGAGGAACGGCGCTCTCGCCTCATTCTTGCCTTAATTGGCCGGCTTGAGTGGAGATTCGCAAGAGCAAACGTGCTCGGAGGAAGGAAGTATTCCAGTAAGTGCTCGTAGGGATCTTGACCATCTTCCGGGCTCTGGGATTGTTCTGAAAGCCGTGGAATACCTCTCCACTCCTCAAGCACCTCAGGACATGTTGCCCCCTTGTTGCTACGTCACTATGTGCTAGCAACCGTTTCTGGGGGCCCATTATTGAGTGTGCAAGTCACCCCTGCCATTTTATCCGTGTAAATATAAAACATTGATTAGGCAGGGTCTATAGTCCTACCATAGTTCCAGATAACCAGTCCACTTTAGCTACCCAAACCCATAGTCCAATGTTTTGTTTCCATGTACTGCAATAGTCCTACACCAACCGGGGGTTGTCCTTTGATGCACTTGCATAGTGCATACAGGGATAATCGTCGGTTGGTGCCTCATTTCTTTAAAAGCATCTAACGGGCCTCTACGAGTTGGCTTCGACCCCTCGTACGCCTTCCAAAGGACCGGGATCCATGGTCCCGAGAATAGATAAAAACAAAAAATAATCATAATAATCATCAATACAACTCTCTAAATTCATATTACCCTATTTAATGAGTAATATCTGGATGACCGTTTCTTTTTTGGTAGTTTTCTAAAAATTAAATCTAGCTAGATCGATTTATCGTCCCCGAAACCCCCTGCATACTAAATTTCATGAAAATCGTTAGAGCCGTTTCCGAGATTCACATTATATATATACAAGAATTGCTCGTTTAAAGGTTTTAGATTTCATGAAATCATGACATTTGAGGCCAATTTTAACTTAAGGAGTTGTATTGCTGATTCTAATAATTCTGATTCTGTAAAGCCATATTTGTTCCGGTCGCGAGTCTTATTTTTTTATCATGTTGATAGAATCCGAAACTGACCTGCAAATTGCAAAAAACGTAAGAAAATTTGAATTTCACAGGCTGCCTTAGCGCAGCCCCCTTAAGGAAACAACAGTAATTACTAATTGAAGTCGTAACAGCCATAAACATCTGGTTAATAGCTTTTTCTAATGAAGTAATATTTTGGTGATGACCGAATGAAATTATAAGTGAAAGTTGGCGGAGAAACAAGAAAGATATGCTCGGTAGTGGCTAAAGCCTGCTGATTCGCCTTGTTGGAGTTTCTTGTCGATTCTTCTAAATAGGTAGGTACCTATGTAGAAGAACTGGCAAGAAACTCTGGCATAGGTACTACGCTACAGATGGTGCCATTCACGAAGACGCGCCCCACTCCGCGATTACTGTACGGAGCGAACCGGAGTGGGGAGCGTCTTCGTGGATAGCACTATATATAATGAGCAACTAGCTTCATCTTTCTGAACCCCTGGCTGGAGTTTTTAAGTGTAGCAGCTTAAGGCACCCACAGAATTGACCGGTTAAATAGTCATGACCTCAGAGGTCAGCTATGAGATGTCCTACAGAAAAAAAAAAACATCTTCCTGACTGATCGACTCCTTTACAATTCAAAACTGCCTGAAATTGGTTTGTTTGAAATTAATGCTTTGAGTTTGAGTTCAGTTTATTTCTAGAAGATGTAAGGGTAAAAGTCCAATAAATTCAATAAGTATGCAAGAGAATAAAACTGTAGTTACATACTATTTAGATAATTCTCATAATCATCAACACACTAAAAAACAATCGACACCTCATTTGGCAAAATCGAATCAGTAGTTTTTGAGCTACGACCGAACATCCATACATATATAGACTATTAATAAACTCAAAACCCTACCTTTGCTACATCATAACCGGGTAAAAGCACGTGTATTTATAACAAGCCGACTTGTACTAGAGCACGTGCTCACCGTTGTCACGGTCCATTTCATGTAATGTCAAGGTCGACACCAGCCAATTGTGACGGTGCTGCACACCCTTGTTTACGTCACGACTTGAAGAAAAGTGTTGTGCCTCGTTGATCTAGTGGTGGCAAGCGCGTGGTGGTTCGATTTCCACGTCGGGTAAATTTTCATTGGGTTTTTCTATCTGAAATTTCCCAGTAGCAGCTCGGAGTCTGGATTTGTGCCCGGTTGATGGCAATAGGCTCGCCCCCTATTACATGGGACTTAAACATAACTGGCGAAATGTGGGTGTACTATGGGTATACCTCTGCCCAACCCTTTGGGGAAACAAGGTGTGATGTTATGTTATGTAATGTGAGCAGTGTTGGCCCAGTAATATCGGCCCCAACTTACGAGTTGTAGGTCGTGGGTTCGAACCAGGGTTGTTGCGAACATCAGCATCCGCAGAACTTCAGCATCATTTTTAACATCAGCATCAGCATTGATCGATGCTGATTATTAATGCTGAAGTTCGAGTCGGGACATGACCGCAGAGAGGGTGGGGCTTATAGCCCGTGTTATGTTCGGGGGTTTTACAGGCCAGGGCCTGTGCTAAAAAACACACTTCGGTCGAAGCGCTCAAAGTTACTCTTATGCGAGAATGGAATTGTTTGAGTGACGACGTCGTTCGAGCAGCCTTATTTCAGAAAGAGACTTCAGGTTGTAGTAAAGGCTGTTCGAAGAAAACCGATCGGGAAATCGTGGCCCCCGGCAACAGGGCAACCGAAGGAACACGGGTGGGTTTTAGTCAGTAAGAGTCTGACACGCCCTCCCGCTCCGCCCAGAGCGGGAGAAGTTATTTGATAATTTCCCACCCAAAAAAAAAAAAAAGGTTGTAGTAAAGGCTAAAGGCGGTTTTATTCCTTCGGAATAAGTCATAATAAAACTTTAAACTTTCTATTTTCACATGGCAAAAGTGTATAAATAAATATTAAAAATTAACAGAAATATTTCTTTTTCACATACGGACAGTTCAATCGCCGCACCTGGTACATATTATGTACTATCACTAGGTACTAAAGTCAAAGTCAAATCATTTAATTCAGATAGGCACTTTTGAACGTCAAAATTTACAAAATAATAAAATTGATTCTAGTCGTACGTAGTACGAAACTACCTTTTGGAAGGGGCCTTCCAAAAGGTAGTTTCGTATGGAGAAGAATGGGCAAGAAACTCCACCGTTACTCTTTTAAAATGTTTTACAATTGTTTGTATATGTACGTACATTAGTTAAATAATTATTATATGTGAAGACGATGCAAGATACTTAATTACTAACCTAGTACTAATTATTACTAAACTAGGTAATTTGTTTGATTTTATTTTTATTAAAAGTCACAAAATTATTGAACTAACCTTTTATTTTAATACCAAGGAAAACTGTGCAACTTTTAGGTATAAATTCATAATGGTCACTGCTTTTTTAAAGCAAATAATTAAAATCAGCTTCCGCTGATGTGAAAAAATATGCATCAGCAACAACCCTGGTTCGAACCCAAGCACCTATATAGGGTGCCCTGAATAGGTATCTTTATAAGTACCTATTCAAGGCACATCAGGCACGATTTTGAACCGGTTACTGCGAAATCAAAGACTTTCATTTTTGCTCAGTTATTAAGAAGGTATAGCAAATCCTTAAAGTGTAAGATAAAAATCTTTAGGACCTACTTTTAATTTTAATTATCACTTACAATGCTAAAAATATTTCAACATTGGATTGTAAAATGTCACCGTAAATTCGAGCGATTTTTGACAGCCGAACCAGTTACAATTGCAAAGTAAAAGGGACGGTATTGACATACATACATACACTCACATACAGAGTGTTTAATCATTTTTAAGGTTGTATAGGAAGCAATTTATATGACATTATTAAATTCCTAGTATCTAGGTCCTAGAGAGAGAAATATTGGGTACCTAAGTAAAATTGGCTCCCTATGCGCTACTTTTTCAAATTGGCTTTTAAAATTAAAATTATGGCAGTACTATTTCTCAAAAACATTATGATACGGTCTATATGAAACAATTATTTTTTTCCTTTTTAAAGGCCCGATTTAACCTTGGTGATTCTCTATTAAAATACAATAAATTCCATTTTTTTTAAACCTGTATATTTAACTGTACACACGTACAAATATCCGTATATACATTTATTTACATACCATACGTGCATGTCCTTGTATAGTGTTAGGTTAAGGCGGACAGGTTAATATGTTGGTTAATATTACGAACATGTACAACCTCATTGGTTCAAGTCGGAATTCACCAGATTTCACTAACACACTGCCCGATTTAAATATACAGGATTTATATTTATATGCGGAAACGTATACCTTGGTAATTTGAATATAATTTACATAGCGAATAAATCTTTGAAATTGGTATTTAAAAATATGTACACAGCTTTTCTTTGATTTTAATTTCAAGCACGTTTACGATTAGAAATGATGGAGTGAAAATAGTACTTCCTTAGTTTCATACAACAGTTTAAACCTAATAAAAATATAAACCTATCACTCCGATACGTAAACTGTATTGGTTAAGAGCAATACAATTAGTTATTAAAATTATCCAGCTCAAAGTCAAATCATTTATTTCAAATAGGCCCATGTATGGCATTTTTGAACGTCAAAATTTACAAGATAATAACATTGATTCTAGTCGCCCCTTCCAAAAGGTAGTTTTCGTATGGAGAAGAATGGGCAAGAAACTCCACCGTTACTCTTTTAAAATGTTTTAAAATATAGCTAAATGGGGTTGTACTATAAGTAGGTACAACTCTGCTTATCTCGCCGGGAAAAACAGGTATGAAGCTGTGTAATGTTATTTGGATAACATCGTTGTTCGAAACCCACATTCACACTGCCTAATCTCTTCCCATTTCAAATCTAAAACTTGATGGCAAAAACCTAGATGCAATAACGGAAACTATATTCTTAGGAATTACTTTAGATTCAAAATTACAATGGGGCGCCCATATTAGAACTCTTTCAGGTAGATTAAGTTCAGCTGCATATGCAGTAAGAAAAATAAGGCAGTTGACTGATATAGCCACAGCTAGGTTAGTATACTTTGCTTATTTCCACAGTATTATGTCTTATGGCGTCTTGCTGTGGGGATCGGCAGCTGACGTAGATTCAATTTTCATTTTACAAAAGAGGGCAATCCGCGCGATCTATAAAATGGGCCCTCGCGAGTCCCTTAGAGACAAATTTAAAGAAATTGATATACTGACTTTGCCTTCACTTTATATCTTAGAAAGTATTATGTATGTTCGCAAAAACTTAAGACTTTTCAAAATAAGAAGCGATTTCCATAATATAAATACACGTAGTCGACATGAAATTGTGATACCCAAATTTAGATTAACTAAAACAAGCAAGTCATTTCTTATAAACAGTATCCGCTTTTATAACAAGTTGCCAAAGTCTGTGACAGAACTTAGCGATGGGAAGTTCAAAACCCACATCAAACGTGTCCTTATCAAGAAAGCATATTATAAAATTAAAGACTATGTTGAAGATAAGGAAGTTTGGCAATAATTCCTTCTGCACATGTGGCTTCCCTGGTACCTCATTAAATGGCATAAATAAGTAAGAGTCTATTAACTGCTCCCAAATTACCATGTTTATTTAAATCTTAATTTTTTTTTTTTTTTGTTTTACATTCGTCCTTGACATATTTATTATTCTATTATTTGACATTATATACCTACGATTTAATTTGAACTTTTTTTTTTTTGTGACTTGTGGACATGATAATTACTCAGATTGATTACAGTTGTAACAGCAATCAAATAATTGCGTTTTATTAAAATAGGTTTTTTACTTTTATTAATCTATTTATTTTTTGTATAGATTCTTTTCTACATATTTTGTGAATGTGAGAACGCTGTAGGCTTAGTGGATTGTAGACCTGTTGACTATTTTCTATTTTGTTAAGTACTTGGTACTTATTGAAAGACCTACACTGTCCTCCCATACCTAGAAACACTGTTATATGAAAGTATTGTAAAAGCCAATTATTTTTAAAAGAGTAACCGTGGAGTTTCTTGCCGGCTCTTCTCCATAGGAAACGACCAATTGGAACCGTGCACCTAGCTTCTGACGTTTCATAAGTGCCCATGTAGGTTTATGTGAAATAAAATATTTTGATTTTGATTTTGATTTTTGATTTCCCGTTTCGACACTAAACCCAAACAATTTTTTTCCTATCACACTTATCTGTCAAAATCTTTATCTTTATTCAAATCTTTTACTACACTATCTTTTTCAACGCTTTACAAACAAACTCCACGTCGGACGAGTCGTCCCATTCACTGCAGTCAATCGTGCGTAACTTTCGACTCACGGTATATTACAACACAATGAAGTTCAGAAGTTTAAATCTTTTCAATAAACTAGTAAATTAAATGTGTATATAGAAGCGTCTAAAATGCCTTGAAAGTAAAAGGTTACAATTGTATGTCTTTTAAGAACAATTTCCCTCAAATAGTATTCTGTCTTACTGTTACAAAACTATCATATCATATTCATTCATTTCTGTCATATTATTCTATTCTATAGTTTTGATATCTAGAACAATGATCTTAGTTGGAGCTGAAAACATGGCTAAGGACCTTAGGCAAGGTTTCAGCTTCAAAAAAGCAAATCCTTAGCTGTTATTAGCATAAAGTAGGTTCAACTTATTTTATTTATTAATTTATACATCCTGTACAGTACTGGTACGTAGACGGACTTAATGCCACAAAGCATTCTCTACAAGACAACCTTTGATATGTAATAATATAGAAATTATAATTAGGTATTGTTATAATTATGTATCATGTAGATCATATTGATACTTGAACAACACTTGCCACCACGTTTATGTTAAAATGCTATCTGTATTTGACTTTAGAGTTGATATTTTCTTGATATCGTCTATATTGATACTTCTGGATAACCTGTATATTTATTGTCTGTCACCGTTCGCCGGTCACGACTCGCACCTGTTAGTTCCTGCCGCTATGTCACTCAGGTAGTCTCATCTATACGGATGATAGTGTCATTTCTTGTGACATTTTTTACCCAAATAAAACTGTTTGAAACTCCGTTATAGTTTAATAGGTTCGGTTTTTGTATAAAGTTTAAGTGAATAGAAATTTAGATGTAGTGCACTCTTAGGTATCTAGTGAAAAACTGGTTTATAAGTTCGTTATTTGGATAGATAAATACAAATGTATCTAAACAACAACAAAAGTTTAATAAAAGACTTAGCTGATATTACTGCTTTGCTCGTAATCTTAAAATATCTCAACATCTTTTTGACGCCATGAGAATAAACCATGTCATTATTAATCATTTATTACTATTGAAATTTGCTGGATATATTACGCTTAAATTAAAACCATAATAAATATGTAATTTAAGATTAAATTCTCCTCCTATTCTATAATGAAACTGCAAATTATTCGCAATAAAACATTATATTTATCACTTCATTAACTTTCGTAATACGCCCATAATAACACATTTGATTTTTACATGTATATTCTAGTATACATTTAATTTTAACTTGTATAATTTAGAATACATTTTAAAGTGTTCTTAATTACTTTTTGTGCAATTATGATATAATTGTATACTCATAATATGTCTGTTAAATGTAGAAATGAGTAATGTTAATTTGGAATTACACTTTCTCTGCTGTAATGTTACATCATTTTAATAATTTGAACTTTGTAAAATGTGTGATTTATTACAATGTAACTTGAAAGGAGGATAATGTGCTGACTTGTAATACAAAATTCGTTTTATTTAAAATAAAAAACAATATTTCATCAGGTCATTGTCATTACCATTAATTTATGTCAATTGATTCTATTTTATTTTTGACCATTTGTGTTAATGTCTAGACACAATTACATATTTATTTATTAATAGTTAACTAAAATATTGCCACTGTTACTTTAACAAAGGTCTTGCCTTGATATGATTAATTAGAATAGGTATTTATTTTTAAACTTCTTATTAAGAATCCTCAACACTTGCGCTAGAAGATCCACAAGATACAATTTCGTAACGAAGAGATTACCGAAGCATTGCATACATCTCAACGACCTTGGCATTTCATTAATTATATGAAAAAATACATACAATCTAAACTTTGGGCAAAATTTAGCAACTTTCGCATATATTGCTTTACTTACTTTTACTTGTTTACGTTGTTCAAGGTCTCGAGTTCGATTCCCTGAGTGAACAATATTCATGTATTACTCAATGTTGAGTAGAACATTTTTAAAGTTACTTGAATATGCAATTGTGTGTTATGTAATGCATTGTATAGATTGTTATTAATTCATATCACTACATATTATAAAACAAAGTCCTCCGCCGTCTGTCTGTCTGAACGCGATAAACTCAAAAATTGCAGAACGAATTTTCATACGGTTTTCATTAATGGACGGAGGGATTCATGAGGAAGTTTTAAGTTTATAAATTCATTAAGGAATCCTTATTAAATAATTAGGGTAATTTTATAAGTTTAATTTTTTTTGGTACCCTTTTTTTGCGGAAAATCTTAGCGTAATATATAGAACGTATTTGGATGTTTGGCACACAGATAGTTAATAACCTGGATTATCATATATAGTCCTTTTTATCTCGGGAGTATGTTCCCTTTAGGATATTTTCCAACATTATGGGCGCAACATCCACGCGGCTTCGTCCACGTGGATGTGACGAAGACGCGGTCACTAGAATAAATCATATATCGTACATTTTACTTTCATAATGTACAAATCTAATTTAGAGATTTCACTGAAGTGTCGACACAAGGGGGCGCTGCCCCATTGGGCCATGGACCGAGGCTACGATAAGAGGCATACCAAGCACCACAAGGAGAAGCATAAGAAGCGAGCTCACAAGAAACATAAGTCTAAGTCTCATTCAGTCTCACTGAAAAAAATACTAAGATGTTTTAATAAAAAATCGTGAAACTTAAAAAATTCATTCCAATAAATAAAATGAATCTCAGAATACACTTACAATTCGTTCCGTTAAATAGCAAACGTCAATTAAAGTTATTAAATTTATGCAAACGGTAGCCTTATGCATTTCTGTTGCATAAACCCAAAGCCGGAAGTCTGAAGCTGTAATTATTGAAGTCTCTCTCGAGATGAGGGATGCTAAGGGGTTAATGCCCGAGCTTGCCCTAGATTTTGTAGAAAATATGGCTTTTAGAACATTGATCAAGTGACTGTAATTATATTGATTAACAATTTTATTTATTCTCGATGAGAATTAAATCTTAGTGAGATTCAAAGATAACGTAAAAAAAAATCTGTTAAATGAAAATGGTTTTTATACTGCGATTTATTCTAAAAATTATGTCAAATTATATTTTATACAATTTCAATCGTTACTGTCCCTAATAATTCAAATAGATGTTGTTTGATTATGACATATAATTTCCCATCCGTGTATTACATTAACAGGGAGAGCTGGACAATCTCTAGCTATCTAGCTAGATAAATATAGAGAGTGGACATTGTAAGTTGTATAATACAGCCGTAGACTCGAGATAAAGTAAATAGGTGAAAACTGTGTGCACCTTCCGAGAGCGCGCGTCGATGTCTTTTGCACCGAAGAGTTCCGTCCGCGAATCTGACCGAGCGACGAGTCGACCTACTTTTGACAGACTTTTCTGTACATTTTACGTAATCAACGAGGACGTAATGTATAGAGAATATCTATACATTTTGTACATCATTATGCAGGTGAAATTTTAGTTTTGGATGATTTACTCGCGCATTCTCTTAGGTGAATGTTCGTTCGGTTATAAAAGTTTATGGATTTTTATTGGAATGTATAATTTATTATTTATTTTTAAATGTGTTTCATTAGTATGGATTATATCAGTCTCTTGTTTTCTCCAATTACGTAAAAATTCATTTAATTGAAAGCTGTTTTGCGGTGACGGCTTTATAAATAGAAGCCTATGTATAGAGAGAAATTGTACGGTCAAGCGTTATTTTTAAATAATGCAGTCCTAAGATTTTCTAATACTTTTACACATGTTTCGTACTCAGAAAAATCTAGGTTTATTTGTTACATTTAAAAATGTGAGTTAAAATCTCTTAAAACTAATTTAGTTTACATACACATGTATGTAGCCCTAAATGATAAAGTATGTAATTTAATTTAACCTTCAAGTTGTAGTAAATTAATTAATTCTCACACCACAAAATCCACCAGTCGTTATATACCGATTTCCGAAAATACCGCATTAAATTTTCTTTTTTTATATCCGACAGATAAGTACATCGATGGGTCACAACTCAACCAAAGATAAAACAATTTAAAACAATGATTTCCCGCTTTTACATTTGAATCGAAAACACTTGGACACGAAAATCCGAATCTTGGAACCGAAAAACTTTCACTAAGAAAAAAAAAACCCCGAAAAATGTAAAGTTATAAATATCACTGATTTCGAACTTACCCAAAATATTAGCCTCATTTTATTATCCATACACAGCACTATAGAAAAGTTTAAAAAGTAGAGTAACCGTCACTACACATGCGCGAGGGTGCGCGCGTCTCCTGCGACTGACGGCGGCGTGCGCCGGCGAAGCCTCCCCGCCTAAGAAAGTCTACAACCTTCACATTATATATTATGTAAACTTGAAAAAGTGCAAGTGCATTATGGCTATGAGAAGATTTTTTTTATGATGATTATTTATGAAATATTACAAATTCGTTGTTAATAATCGTACAGTATACAGCAGCAGATTGGACAGTGATTCCCAAAATAGACGGTTGCTTGTATCCTGGAGATCAGATTTACTCATTTTGATTAAATAAAATAAAGTAGGTAGTACGTGGGGAGAGCAGTGGTGGCCCAGTGGTAACGGCCGTGACTTACGAGTTGTAGGTCGTAGGTTCGAACCCAGACAGGCGCTTTACTTTGTGTAAATTATTTCATCAAAACTGCTCTCAAAACGGTGAAGGAAAACATCGTGAGGAAACCGGCATGTCCTAGAACCGAAAATTCGAAGACATGTGACATCTACCAACCCGCACTGGGCCCGCGTGGTGGATTACGGCCCACTCCCTCTCACAGAGAGGAGGCCTGTGTCCCAGCAGTGGGAACATTTATAGGCTGATGATGATGATAAGGTAGTACTTAGTGATTATTTTCATAAGCAAAATTAAAGTATTATTACTATAAAGTCACGACCTGCCCCGGCTTTGCATTGTTGAAATATCAAAAATGAATTCTGTGCTTAAATCTTCCTTAAAATAATCTCTAAATGATGATGTAATTCATCAACTACATAGTTTAGAATTACTAAGGGAATACACAGAAAAGGGAAATATGTCTTGGGTTGAAGTAGGTTTTCTCAAAATGGGCCTGGTTAATTATTCCCATAAGGACATGTATTTGTTTATACACGGCCAGATTTTAATAATTTTATTTATTTATTTATTTATAAAGCTTTAATTCATTCCACACAATTAGACAACAATTAAAATTATGAATAACATTAAATCACAATAAATTCAACAAATTAAATTAAATTTTACATTCCTATTATTAATATTTGATTTCGTATTACTTACAATAAATATTATTGAATTCAATTTGAATCATGCATTAAAGTAAATAAATTGATTAATTTTAATTACAATAAAATAATTATGATTAAAAACATTAACATTAATGTGTGGACCCCCTTCGGGTAAAAGCCTCCTCCAAAGAATTCCAGTTTTCTCTATCTGACGCGTTGACTAGCCAGTCTCGTCCTGCGTTCGCAATAATCTCGTCCTGCCATCGGGCGCACGGCCGGCCTCTGTTTCTGGTACCTCGTGGACCTTCCCATTTAGTTGTCCTTATTGTCCAACGATCATCAGAATACCTTTCAACGTGGCCTGCCCACCTCCATTTCAGGCTTTGCGAATAAGTGAGAGCATCTGTGGCTTTAGTTCTGTTGCGAATGTCTACGTTCCTTACTCTATCACTTAGTTTGATGCTTAAGCAGCTTCTTTCCATAGATCTCTGTGTGTTTTGAATCTTGTTTCTCGCCTTGTATATATATCCAAGTCTGACAACCATAAGTGAGACATCTCCTTCAGGAAGAACCGGAATTTTGATGAAATAAACCGAAGGATAGCTATTAGCTGGAAAAAATACTGGGCTCATAAAGAGATATTTAAATCACAACTTTCGATTAAAATGAAAAAGACAGTTCTAGACTCTGCTATTTTGCCATGTCTCACTTATGGTTGTCAGACTTATGATTTTAATAATACGGGCAGGTAATAACTTAAGCATTTAACTTAAGGTATAACTCCGAAGACTCTACACTCAAAGTTGTTGACGATTATAATTACCTAGGACTTAGAACAAACAGTGCAGTTATAAAGAGGTCAATCGTCGAATCCGACTCGGCTCGGCAGCGTTCGGAAAGCTACGCAATATCTTCTCGTCCCACATACCGCAGTGTCTCAAGACGAAAGTCTTTGACCAGTGCGTGTTGCCAGGGATGACCTACGGCACTGAAACGTGGTCACTCACAATGGGTCTGATTAGAAGGCTGAAAGTCATCCAAAGGGCAATGGAGAGGGCTATGCTTGGAGTTTCCCTACGTGATCGAATCAGCAACGAAGAGATTCGCAGGAGAACTAAGGTAACCTAAGAACTGCCAAACTTAAGTGGCAGTGGGCAGCGCACATTGCTCGCAGAACAGATGACCGATGGGGCCGAACGGTTCTGGAATGGCGGAAGACGTAGCCTTGGAAGACACAAGACGGACCGATGACTTTGTAAAATACGTAGGAATCCGCTGGATGCGAGAACCGGTTCAAGTAGCGATGCTTGGGGGAAGAATCGAAAAATGGTTTTCACACACCCACAATATTTTTAAACGACCTTTCTTTCGACCCCACCATATCAGCATATCTCCCTATCTATTCCCTGGTTTATTAGCATTATAGAATTAAAAATTACAGTTAACTAGTGTGACAGTGTTGGTGATATTTAAAAAAAACTCAAAAAAACTCAAAACTCAAAGCATTTATTTCAATTAAACCATTTACAGGCACTTTTGAATTGTCAAAGAATCGGTCAGTTAGTCAAAAAGTTGAAGCTAGTTGCCCATTCCAAAACGTAGATTTCTATGGAGAAGAACGGGCAAGAAACTCCAAGGTCACTCTTTTAAATATAGATATTACAAAATCCTGGGTACAATATTCTTGTTGCTTCTATATGTGAGAACAATGTAGAAAAAATAATCAAAACAATTGAAAATATAAGATTAAAAATAAGCCCTGGCAGATAAGAGATGACCCGTCTCAACTGACGGCGCCCATTCACGAACATGACGCGTGGATCAGCACCATCCAGCTCAACCATTTTGTAGGGAACCGAATGATCCAACACACTCGCCACCATCAGCGAGACATTTAAGTGAGCTTGACATTCTCTCAACTGCCATGCTCTTTCAAGTCAACATACATCTTAATAATATAATAAACGACTCCATGGTACTCACATTTACAGTAATTAAAAAAAAAATGCTTCTAAATTATACAAAACTATAGTTTGCAATGTATTTAAGAGATTAATAGAATTTAACTACCAAAAAAATAAAAACTTTTTACAAAAAAAAAACAACCGACCTCCAAAAAAAACACTACAAAGTGAAAAATAACTTTAATTTCGGAAGTCGTTGTCTTGTATTTTGTATTTTCTTTTTTTGCCACCGACTTCCGAAATTAAAGTTATTTTTCACTTTGTAGTGTTTTTTTTGGAGGTCGGTTGTTTTTTTTTGTAAAAAGTTTTTATTTTTCACTTTTTAGTTGTGGTACCTACCCCACACACATTCGAATACCACTACCTGCTACCAGGGACAGAAACTTATCATATCATCTACATAGCAAGTGGGAAAAAAATACGTATTTTGTAGCTAACTCAAAAACTATCAAAGCAAAGTTAATAAAATTTATATGGAACCAATTCGAGAGCACACCCTTTCAAACAAAAAAATAATTTTCAAAATCGGTCCACAATTTGACGGAGAAATCGGTGGACATACATAAAAAAAAATAAAAAAAACAAACATACGCGACGAACATATAATAACCTCCTCCTTTTTGGAAGTCGGTTAAAAAGAAAGAAAATCATTATATTTCATCGCCCTCCCAGCTAAATGTCGTAACTAGCAACTGATATTTTTCCAAGGCAACAGCTTTTCGGTCGGGCGCTACAATCATGTTAATATAGTTGCGTTAGCTGTGACTTTATTAATGAATTAATAACTTTTTATAAATAGCTCTTGACTTAATCTTTAACTCACTAACTGTAGATGTGTGCATATACGACAGGTGGTGAGAATATTTTTTCCCTCAAACAAAACTGACGCAAATCAAAATACGTGATTATCTTCTAAACGGTAAACGACACAGACACGACGATTAGAGAGAACTTTTTCGAAACAAAGTTCTGAACACGTAGGTAATGTCAGTGCAGATACGTCAGTTTGTGAGATACGACAGTTAGCGGGGAGGGCGAGGATTTATCTAATCGCAACTACATCGAGTGGCACCTCGAGAGAAAATGGACTCGAGCCATTATTTTATTGACTCGAGTAACGAATATAATCGAGCCGCATCACTATCTGATACTGACAGAAAGACAAGTGTCAAGTGACAACAACACTTCATTCATTTGAATGATATTTCTGTTTTCCTGTGACTAATTGAAGGAATATAATGAATATGGAATTTTCAAATTCAAATTATTTTATTTCACATAAACCTACATGGGCACTTATGAAACGTCAGAAGCTAGGTGCACGGTTCCAATTGGTCGTTTCCTATGGAGAAGAGCCGGCAAGAAACTCCATGGTTACTCTTTTAAAAATAATTGCCTTTTACAATACTTTCAAATAACAGTGTTACTAGGTATGGGAGGACAGTGTAGGTCTTTCAATAAGTACCAGGTACTTAACAAATTAGAAAATGGTCAACAGGTCTACAATCCACTAAGCCTACAGCGTTCTCACATTCACAAAATAGAAAATAATCTATGCAAAAGATAAATAAATGAATAAAAGTAAAAAACCTATTTTAATAAAACGCAATTATATGATTGCTATTACAACTGTAATCAATCTGAATAATTGTCATGTCCACAAAAGTCACTGATAAAGAGTTGAAATTAAATTGTATGTTTATAATATCAAGTAATAGAATAAATATGTCAAGGACGGATGTAAAAGAAATAAAAACTAAAGATTAAAATAAACATGGTAATTTGGGAGCAGTTAATAGACTCTTACTTATTTATGCCATTAATGAGGTACCAGGGAAGCCAAATGTGCAGAAAGAATTATTGCCAAACTTCCTTGTCTTCAACGTAGTCTTTAATTTTATAAATGCTTTCTTGATAAGGACACGTTTGATGTGGGTTTTGAACTTCCCATCGCTAAGTTCTGTTCAAGATGGTACACAGCATTACTAGATACTTATTATGCTGTGGCATTTACTCCAGAAGGATGTTGTGTTCAGTAAGATTTCAACGCAATGTGCGAAGAAATTGTCCGAGACTGCTGCAGAAGTGCGATAACTAGTATAACAGTTTGAGGAAAGTGCGTATTGATGATGCAAGAAAGTATTGAAACTGTTTATTTGTTTGGATACAGGAATATTTACATTCCATGTCGATCTGCACAACAAACGCATACTGTGCCTGATGAATCTACGGAAAAGAACATTATTTTGCAGTAGATCCCAGCACGCCAAAGAGAAAAATAAAAATTTTAGTTAAAATACGCTGTTTTCTAAAACGAAATTTCTATTTTTTTTCAGGTGCATTATTTGGCTTTCTGGATACTGTTGCTACTGATGGGTGGGCAGACGTTGGTATTGTTGCCTGTTGTGCACATGTAATGTTGAGCGTGCAATATTTAAGTATTTTTATCTTGGACACGGTATCAAGATGAGAGGGGGAGCAACCTGCATCTTTTTAGATGAAATACTGTCTACTTCTAAGTCGTCTGACGTTTAAATTGATAAACTTACAGTCATAAAAAACCTTTTCACTCCTCTTGCTCAAAAAGTCTGTCATTGTAGAGTACCAGAGCGAGGAAAAATTAGCATATCTTGCTCTAGGGGAAAAAGTAATTTTTGTCTGTAACCACTCTATAACCAACGAGCCTACAAAAACGAAAAAGTATTTATTTTTATGTAAAACTAGCTTTCATACCGGTATAAAAAGTTTCCTTAAAAATTCAGATTGAACAAATTGTTTTTTTTTAAATAAAATAAACTATTTAATATTGTATTGGATTATTTTATTTTCTCGCAATCGTAGTGAAAAGTAGAGTAACACACGGCGTTAAATCCCATTATAACTCGGTTTCTATTTACTCCCTCGCTAGAGCTCGAGAGTAAAACTACCTCGACAGAATGGGTTATTTTAGCCCCTCGTACAACAATCTACTATTGTTACGTACGTGATTTTTTATTTAATGAACGGTTTAAAACACCCTATATTCCTACTAACTGAACTGTGCACTATTTTACTAAATTATAATACCGTTGAGGCTAACCTACTCAGTAAACAATAGCTCTTTTAATGATTTTTTATTTAGGTTATGATCGTATTTCTCAGTATTCCCGTTAGACGAAGTATAATTTTAATTACTACCTCTGTAATCTAGAGATCATAAGGAACTTATCAACATGCGTTTCATTAATAGACGCCACTATTTTTGGGGAACCTAATCGCCGACCAAAAAAAACTATCTGTAGGTATATAAATAAAATAAATAAATAATTAAGAAAGCGGCGACGCATGAATTGTCCATACAAACGTAATACCTAAATCATTTGCAATTTGGGCATATTTCCACCATATTATGTTTATTCGGATTTAGACAGTGTTTATCGAGGCTCCTACATATTTTTTTTTATAAAAAACTTTTCTAAAATTAAGTTTTAACGAATTTAATTTTGCATATTTTTACAGCGTAAATGACATGTCTTCGTATTGTTTTTTTTTTTTTGTATTATAAACAACAATATTTTTGTAATTGTTTCTGCAGAAGCATAGCTTAAATTATCAAGTTACAAATTAACGAAAAAAAAAAGTGGAAAAATATTAAGTTTTCATTATTTATTTATATTTTTTTTTTCTTTGAAATCAGAATACTTTATAAAAACAGTTTATTTGCAATAAGTCGTCCTTTCGTTTTTCAGGGGCAAAATTAGAGTGGATTTATTGAAGAAAACAATGATTTATAATTTACATGAGGTATTAATAACTTGTGTTATCTCCAAGAGCATTTACAACGGTCGTCATGCGGTATAACTTGTAATTATTAATGCCACTATGACGTGCTGGATTGTTCTCCTATGCTTCCAAGATGTAGTTTTCACCTTCTGCAAAATTTCTGGAGCTGGTTGGTTAGCTCCAAAACTGCTCTTCAGCTCAGCCCATAAGCGCTGTATTGGATTCATATCAGGACTTCTTGCTGACTATTCCATAACTACGATACTAACGTCATTCTCGAACTATTCTTGCAGTGTGTGCGCCTTTGCATTATCATGCATAAAAGTAAAATCCTGACCCACAAACTCAGCATTATGGCATTACATGAACGTCTAGGTAGTGGCAACCATGGTCCCATTACACCCTCAAGGCCAGTTTTTCCTTCGGTGGAAATTCCGCTCCAGACTGTTCATGACCTGTATTACTCACCTTCAATGCAAGATTGCTGAAAACGTTCTCCCTGTCTTCGGTAGACTTTCCTACGTCCATCATGGCCATACAGCAATCTAAATCTTCTTTTCATTCGTAAAAAGAACCTGACTCCATTGACGTTAAGTCCAATGCAAATGTTCACGTCCCAACTACAGGCGCACTATTCTGTGAGCGCCCGTAATTTTTTTATATCTTACGAAAAAGTAGACCTAACTATGTCTTAGGGACGTCGGTCGCCGTCCGATAAGGACCAAGCCCGGGTCGACGGCGCGTTGTGTTCCACGCGCGCCTCAAAGAGATGTCAGCAGAATTGACGGGGTCCGCTAGGGCCAATGCCTGCCGGGGGTTCGAAGAAAACCGATAGGGACATCGTGGCCCCCGGCAACAGGGCAACCGAAGGAACACGGGTGGATTTTAGTCAGTAAGAGTCCGACACGCCCTCCCGCTCCACCCAGAGCGGGAGAAGTTATTTGATAATTTTCCAACAAAAAAAAAAAAAAAGGGGTGCACCCAAAGCAGTTTGGGTACGAAAAACGCGCATTTTTTTCACCCACAGTGCGCGGTCCCGTGATTGCATTTATTATACTGTACGGTAGAAATAACGCACCACATTCCACCGCACCGCAGTGCTCACTCGCCCTAATATGATGCACCTTGGACTGCTGTGTCTTTAATCATTAAAATAAATATTATTCTAGCTTTTACGGAAATAACGAAAATAGAGTCTGTCTAATAAAACTCAAGAGTGATTTTTCACGTCTTCATAAATTGACAACACTGTTGCAAGTGTCACTTGTTGTCAGTTGTTGTTTTTATAACCTCTTACGAAAACAAATTTGCGTATATTTTGTCATATTTCAAATAAAACAATGCCTTAACTTTAAGAAGCAGTGCGAGAAAGTTGCTATACACTACGATAAATAATTACAACCGAATGAAAGCGAACGCGAAGATGCATTTAACGAAAAAGTACAATTGTTTACAATAATTTCGAAAATTACTGGTAAACTATTGAATTCGTTTTGATACTAAGTAAACAGGATTCATATTTATTAGACCTGTACCCTAATTGCGTAATGCAACACAATCATAATTTGTTTCGATTTAAAACAGATTGATAATCCATTGCTTCACAAGTTGGGAAAAAAATCTGCTCAGCATCGTAAATAACGCAATGAATATTATTAGACTGTCAAAATGAAACAAATTAGGTAAAATTGTTTACGAAAATAAGTTACGCAATTAGGGTACTGGTCCATCAATATCACAGTTTTAAATATGGAATCATAATTGAATATAGCGATGAGAAATCGCGTGACATCAATATACAAATCTGTGTTACTATTTATGTAATCCAGTTTAATATCCAAGGTTTTCTGCTATGGAACCAAAATTGCCAAATTGAAGTGGCCAGCAAAAATCCCAGACATGAATCCCATAGAACATGGGACATGCTTAAAAAGCAAATCCGGTAAAGTCTCAACCCTCCTTAGACCCTCCATGATTTGAAAACCGCTCTGGTGGTTGCCTGGGACGAAATTCTCTAAGTAAATATTAAGAACGTTATCCAGAGCATGCCTGATCGTATGCGGGCGATGATCAGAGTCGAAATACACGTTATTAATTTTTAGTACTTATTTTGTGTTTTTTGTAACAAAACTTTTATTTCAATGTTATGCCGTTTTTGTAATTTAATTAAGTTAATAAAGTTTTTGATTTTTTTTCGGAATTTATGATTTAAATTTAGGTATCAGACCATCCTCTAAGTTTTATAAAACAACAAACATGTCCTTCGTGTTTCATTTTGACAATAAACTACATAATAGGCTTGGGCCAAATTCGTGCCACTTAGTGTACATAGAATCAGGATACCTAATCAAATATTTAAAAAATATGACCTTTTTCCCATGGGTGTCGAAAAGGCGACGAAGGGACTTACTAGAGAATGGGCAGCAACGTTCTCTATGCATTTTGAACACCATAATGCGATCGGTAAGCTACCTGCCAAGCGTGGCGATTATGGCATACCCCCCAAAAAAGGATATGCACCAAAAAGATTTGGCCCCTAGTGCCCGGCGGTCAACCTATCCTTGGCTACGGTAGCGGTCAAAACCACGGTGAGGCAAAGGATGCGAAGAATCCCTGGAAGAGATCCGGCTACCACAATCACCGGAAACTGGACCTGGCAACATACAACTCGCGTACACTCCGGACCGACGAGAAGATCATCGAACTCGAAGAAGAATTGAGCAGGTTACGATGGGGTATAGCAGGGTTATCTGAAGTCCGAAGAGAGATGGACTCGTCATACTTACAGTGTGATTATTCAATGACGACAGAGTGGCTGTGTTCCGAATTTCCGAAGGGAAGCCGGTAGGAATCGAGTTGTTTGAAGCCGTTGCTCGTGTGGCGTAGGTACTTTATACTTAGAATGTCCACAAGGTGGACCGATGACTTTGTGAAGGCGGCAGGAATCCGCTGATGCGGGAAGCACAGAATCGGTCAAAGTGGCGGTGCTTGGGGGAGGCCTATGTCCAGCAGTGGACGTCTTTCGGATGAAATGATGATGATGTGACTACAACCTTACCAACTCATAAAAGCTTATCTATACAATTTTTTGCTTTGCTGTAAAAATAAAAATAAATATTCTGCATAAAAATATTCAAGTATCAAACACGTTTTTCCATAGTAGATCCGGGGATACCCATTGTAATTTTTTTAAAGGGAAATGCCCATTTGATAAAGAGATTTTGGCCAAGTGACGCCCATGAAAGAAACAAGTTATAGGCATTAGGGTTGATATTATAGATAAAGAAACAACCACTATTTTTTACATAGAACTTGGTAGGTCTCTTATAAATTAAAGGTTAATCAAAAATATTTTATAGTTTTTGTGTAATCCATTCTGCAATTATAGTTCTTATTTGTATGTCTCTTGTGCCTGTTTTGTGTTGGTATAAATGATGAAAGTACTTTCTTAATACCGACTTTACAGTTTACACAATTTTATTTGTCAATGCCCAACATTTCGTTCTTGTGGTGCAGAAGACTGCTGTGCATTCCTTGCCAACATCTAACATTGGTCACACATCAAACTATTATCTGAAACATAATTGCATACTGTCATAAAAATAATTTATACCTATTAACATGCTGTAGCATCAAAAGGTCTTTATGTATAAATATATTGAACGAAACCGGTCACGTGATACCATTTTTGATGATCACACAATTCATTACTTATGTCACATAAAATATGTGGGAATGGTTTGAGACAAAACAAACTTCAATTATTTATTTCTATGGTTTTCGTGACACTAACCAACCGAATTATTTAATTCAAACCTAACGTAAAGTAGCTATGCAGTAAGAGTTGCTGAGTATGTACCTTGTATGTTCATAAAGTAACTTAGTTTTTGTGGTGCAATCCATTGCGGAAATATAAACCGAACTTCCACGTTGCTTAAAGGAAATCTCTTAAAATAAGTCTTCGTGTACCCACGCCACAGTTAACACAGAGATGGCTCCGTGGTGAGCTGGTAAGTTTGTGTAATTCAGGTTCCATATTCGTCCGAGGAGGTGAGGGCGGGCACCATCCACCCTGACTCCACGGGGATGCGAGCCGTTACGGTGAGCTGCCCCGTGTCCGCGGCCAAGCTGATAGCCGGGGAGGGCCGAAGGCTTCTGGTGGGTTGGGTCTCTGCGCAGGTCAAACTGCTGGAGCCCAGACCTCTGAGGTGCTTCCGCTGCCGGGTGGGCGACCACGTGGGAGCGAAGTGCACCTCGGAGGTAGACTGCAGCGACCACTGCTTCCGCTGTGGTCAGCCTGGTCATAAGGCCGGCTCGTGCAACGCCGCGCCGCACTGCAATGTATGTGCGGCGGCTGGCAAGCCGGCCGATCACCGGGCTGGGAGCAAGGCCTGCGCTCCACCCGCCAAAGCCAGAGGCAGGGGCAAGCCCTCCGCCACCGCCGTCACCGCCGCAGCCGCCGCCACTACTGCCGCCGCCGCTGCCGCCTCCACTGTCGTCGTCGCCGCCATTGCCGCCGCGGCGGTGCCCTCAGAGGGGGCTAGGGAGGGGGTTGAAATGGAGTGTCAATAACGGCCCCATTACGCCTCCTCCAGGCGAACATCAACCACTGCGCTGCCGCTCAGGATCTGTTGCTCCAGAGCATGGCGCAGTGGTCGATTAACATCGCCGTGGTCGCTGAGCCGTACTTTGTCCCGCCCAGGGATGACTGGGTGGAGGACCTGAGCGGCTCAGTGACCCTCATTTCGTCGGCCGCCGCTGGTACCCCGTCCCTCGAGTCTGTCAAGAGAGGACGGGGTTGCGTGGCAGCACGGTTCGGGGAGATTGTCGTGGTAGGGGTATACTTCTCCCCGAACCGAACTCTTGCCGAGTTCCACAACTCCCTCGTGGAGTTGAGAGTCGTCGTCGTCGGGTTCGGTTCCCTCCCCGTGTTCGTCCTCGGGGACTTCAATGCCAAAAATCTGGCTTGGGGTTCCCGCTTTACGGACACACGGGGTAGGATGGTGGAGGACTGGGCTCTGGAGACGGGCCTGGTCGTCCTAAATCGGGGTTCTGTCCCCACGTGTGTGCGGATGCGGGGCGAGTCAGTGGTGGACATTTCGTTCGCCAGCCCCGCTCTGTCGCCGCGTGTAATCGACTGGCGCGTCATAGAGGAGGTGGAGACCTATTCCGATCACCGGTACATCCGGTTTGACGTCTCCGCCCAGACCTCGAGCGCGCCGGTCCGACAGGCCCCGAGTGGTCCGCGGTGGGCGCTGAAGCAGATGGACCGGGAGCTTCTCCTGGAAGCCTCGATCGTGCAGGCCTGGGTGTCATCACCGGACAGGCCTGCCGACATCAACGACGAGGCGGAGTGGTTCCGGGAGGCCATGTCCAATATATGCGACGTGGCAATGCCCCGGGTCCATCCTGGACGTGCTTCGCGCCAGCTGTACTGGTGGTCGCAAGAGCTGGAAGCTCTGCGCAGGGCGTGCGTAGCTGTGCGACGCCGGTACGCCAGGCACCGCAGGCTCCGTATCCGCCCTCCGGATACGGAAGCCATTGAGGCGGAGCTGTACGAGGGGTACAGAGCGGCGAAGACCGCCCTCCAAGCGGAGATCCTGCGGGCCAGGACACTGGCCCGCGAGGAGTTGCTGGAGTCTCTGAACAGAGACCCGTGGGGACGCCCATATAAGATGGTGCGGGAGAAGCTCCGCCCATGGGCTCCCCCGCTGACGCAGAGTCTCCGGCCCCAGCTTGTGGAGGACGTGGTGAGCGCTCTGTTCCCTTCAAGAGGGGAACATACGCCCCCGCCCATGGCTCCGCCTATTGCGGTGCCCGATGCGGACCACACCGCCGACGACGACGACGATGCTCCGGAGGTGACCGAGGTAGAGATGAGAGTGGCGGTACGCAAGATGAGTGCGAAGAATACCGCCCCAGGACCCGACGGCATTCCCGGGAAAGCCTGGGTCCTGGCCATGGGGACTCTCGGGCCTCGACTAAGGGGGCTCCTATGCGCATGCATGGAGAGGGGCCAGTTCCCACTTTGTTGGAAGACTGGGAAACTGGTCCTCATCAGGAAGCCGGGGCGCCCGGCGGACTCTCCGTCCGCCTATCGGCCCATTGTGCTGCTCGACGAGGTGGGCAAGCTCTTTGAAAGAGTCATTGCAGACCGCCTCGTCGGGCAGCTGGTGCGGGTGGGGCCGGATCTGGCGGAGAGCCAGTTCGGTTTCCGCAGGGGGCGCTCTACGGTGGACGCCATCATGCGCGTGCGGGCCCTCACGACGGGGAATGCTGTGGCCCGGGGTGGGGTCGTCTTGGCGGTGTCTCTAGACATCGCCAATGCCTTTAACACCCTGCCCTGGAGTTGCATCAGGGAGGCACTTCGGTATCACCGGATGCCGACCTACCTCTGTCGTGTGGTCGAGGCCTATTTGACAGATAGGGCTGTCATCTACCCCGGTCACCAAGGAGAGTGGAACCGGCGAGAGATGTCGTGCGGTGTCCCACAGGGATCGGTCCTGGGGCCGCATCTGTGGGACATCGGATACGACTGGGTGCTGCGCGCCGATCTCCCTACTGGCGTCAGCGTCGTCTGTTACGCTGACGAAACGCTGGTCCTGGCGCAGGGGAGGTCGTACCAGGCGGCGGCCGACTTAGCGACACGCGGGGTTGCGACAATCGTCGACAGAATCCGGCAGCTGGGACTCGAGGTGGCCCTGCACAAGTCCGAGGCCATGGGTTTCTATGGTCCTCGTAGTGCGCCACCGCCGGGTTCCCAGGTAATGGCGGGAGGGGTTCACATCGGCGTCGAGTCGACGATGAAGTATCTGGGACTCGTCCTCGACAGCCGGTGGAACTTCGTGGAGCATTTCCGACGTTTGGCTCCCAGACTGGACCGGGCCGGGGCTGCCTTGAAGCGGCTCCTGCCCAATCTGGGAGGTCCAAACGCCTCCTGCCGGAGGCTCTACGCGGGGGTCGTGCGGTCCATGGCCCTTTACGGGGCGCCGGTGTGGGCGCCTTCATTGAGGCGACAGCCAGCCCGCCGGCTTAACGCGTCCCAAAGGGTCATGGCCATCCGGCTGGCCCGAGGATACCGCACGGTCTCCTGCGAGGCGGCGAGCCTCCTTGCCGGAGTACCGCCATGGGATCTGGAGGCAAAGGTCCTCGCGCACATTTGGGAGTGGCGCGAGGAGGCGAAACGCCGGGGCTTAACTCCGATGCCGCAAGAAGTTGCGGCACAGCGGACAGAGCTCCGGCGGGATCTCATGGCGGAATGGAGAGTGCGATTGTCGCAACCCAGCGCTGGGCACGCCGCAATTGCGGCGATAAGACCCCTCTTTGAGGAGTGGCTAGAGAGGCGCCACGGCGTCCTCACCTTCCGCCTGACACAGGTGCTCACCGGACACGGCTGTTTCGGGAGGTACCTGTTCAGGATAAAGCGGGAGGAAACGCCCGGGTGTCATCACTGTGTGGATCGCCCGGAGGACACGGTGGAGCATACGGTGGAGGTCTGCCCGGCTTGGGCAGAGCATCGCCGTGTCCTCGTGGAAGCGATCGGCGGCGGTGATCTCTCGCGTCCGGCCCTGATTCGGGCCATGCTACGGAGCGAGAGGAAATGGCAGGCCGTCACCTCGTTCTGCGAAGCAGTAATGCTCGCGAAGGAGGAGACGGAGCGCGTGAGGGAAAGGCAAATTTCGCGCCCTCGCGCCCCTAACCGCCGCAGCAGGAGACGCCCTGGGCGTCGGGAGTCACGAGAGGATTTCCGGCCACCGTAGGCGCGGGCTTGCGGACGGTGAGCAATGGGTAGCTCGCTGTCCGATAAGGACCAAGCCCGGGTCGACGGCGCGTTGTGTTCCACGCGCGCCTCAAAGAGATGTCAGCAGAATTGACGGGGTCCGCTAGGGCCAATGCCTGCCGGGGGTTCGAAGAAAACCGATAGGGAAATCGTGGCCCCCTGGCAACACGGCAACTGAAAGAACACGGGTGGGTTTTAGTCAGTAAGAGTCTGACACGCCCTCCCGCTCCGCCCAGAGCGGGAGAAGTTATTTGATAATTTCCCACCCAAAAAAAAAAAAAAAAAAAAAGGTTCCATATTCGTGTCAGATCCTTGGCGAGAAACAGGTACGGTATCCATTGGCAAGCTGGTGTCGTCGTGGGAGGCGGGTAAAAAATCCAATGTAAAGCCAAGGTCGTCATCGGGAGAGGTTACAGGCTCCATAATCGTAATCAAAGTCTTCGGAAAATCAAACAGAAAAACGCAGTCGGAAAAATACAGCACCAAACAAAATGTGAAATATCAATGTCAAACAGTTGTCAATTACGATTATTATTGCCGTAGGGATGCCATATGACATCCATTTTTCGAAAAATCGATATTAAAAAAGAATCTATACAGAATTGGTTCAATAGATTATATTTAGAAGTCGGAAAATGAACAAACACATTGTTTTTTGTCTCTAAAGAAAATAACAAAACCGGAACAACTGACGCTGACGAGACGCTGGGACAGTTAGACCAGATACTGCACAGCCTAAATAGAACCTCTCGGCTGATTGGCCTCGGCATGAATTTGGACGAGACGAAAGTCATGTACAATTCGCATGTCTTGTCAAATGCAATCCACATCAGAGGGTCGCTTCTCGAAGTTGTGAAGGAGTACGTCTACCTAGGGCAAGTCATCCGGCTCGGTGGGCACAATTTTGAGAAAGAAGCCGACAGAAGGATCCAGTTAGATTGGGCAGCATTTGGAAAACTTCGTCAAGTCTTGTCGTTGCCAATCGCGCAGTGTTCGAAGACTAAGGTCTTTAACCAGCGCGTCCTGCTCGTTATGACACGGTGCCGAAACGTGGACACTGACCCGACTGCCAGTCCACAAATTCAAGGTTGCTCAGTGCGCTATGGAGCGGGCTGTGCTCGAAGTTTCTTTAAATAAGATCAGAAATGAAATTATCCGAAAAAGAACCGGATTTACAGACATAGCCTGCAGAGTAAGCAAGCTGAAGTGACAGTGAGCTGGTCATATTCGTTGAAGGACCGATGGCCGGAGCACACGAGTCCTAGAGTGGAGACCGCGTATCGGTAAGCGTAGTGTGGGACGCCCCCAGCTAGATGGACCAACGACTTTAAAAAGGTGGCTGGGACAGACTGAATGCGGAAGGCGGAGGTTGTGGCGCAGCGTAGGAGAGGCCTATGTCCAGTAGTGGACTGCGATAGGTTGAGTTGATTGTAACAACTACATAATAAAAGATCGATTTTCCATAAATCTATTTTTGATAACCGGTTTTGAGTGCATCGATTTTTTCAGTAAAAGTTGCCATCCCTACTTTGACAGGATTGACCAACAATCGGAAGTGGAAGTGGAATAAGGAAATAAACGATTGAGTGTTTTGATTAAATCGGCTTTTAATTCCGGAGATTTCGTTACAAATAAGTAACAGCAATATTTTAGCTACTAAATGGGTATTTTTTTTGTATTTACTATATTGCTGGGCAAACTATGGCCAAAAATAGGCGTTTCCCTTTGCCGCTGTTTTTCACTCTCAGTTTTCAGTAGACAGACTCTAAAAACAAAAATAAATACTGGCACTTCACATTGCATACAATCTATTTGTGTTCAATTCAAATGACATAATATTTTTCGTGGTTTTTCGTTTAACTACGTTTTCTGATGGAAAAAATGAAATGACATTTCTTTAAATTTTTGTGTTACTTTTAATATGTCTGGAAAAATAAAAATTAACGTAAAAAAAATCATACTTGGATGTCATAATTTTAGTAATATAGCAACGCATAACTCGAGTTTTTCCAGTCTGTACCTCGTACCGAGGGCTATACCCCTTTGTAGACCCGAGTGTGACTATTATAAGCAAGCTTGTGTAAAAAGAAGTATATTAAATCATGGCGAATCCCTTCCCCGAAAATTTGAAAACTTATTTTTGGATCGGGTAGTTTCGGAGAAACCAGTAACCAGCAAATGGCTTGATAAGGTAAGAAAATTATTGATTTTGGTTCTAATCTCGTGACAATCTATGAAGCCCGATTTGACGTCTCTCAGTATTACATGCCATGACAACTTTGTATGAATGTCTACGTAAGAAATCGAAAAATCAAATTCATAATCCTAATTAATTACTATAACAATGAGTATAGATATAGGGGAAGAGGGGGGAAGGTCAGAACGCGAGGAATACAGCGCGCCGTCGACCCGGGCCTGGTCCTTATCGGATGGTGGTCGGGAATCGGCCTGCGATTCACGACGCCCAGGGCGTCTCCTATGGCGGTTAGGGGCATGAGGGCGCGAAATTTGCCTCTCCCTCACTGTTCCACAACCTCCTACGCGAGCATTACTGCTTCGCAGAAAGAGGTGACTGCTTTCCATGCCCTCTCGCACCGTATCATGGCCGGTCGCGAGAGATTACTACCGCCGATCGCCTCCACGAGGACACGGAGGGGGTGGAGACCTACTCCGATCACCAGTACATCCGGTTTGACGTCTCCGCTCAGACCTCGAGCGCGCCGGTCCGACAGGCCCCGAGTGGTCCGCGGTGGGCGCTGAAGCAGCTGGACCGGGAGCTTCTCCTAGAAGCCTTAATCGTGCAGGTCTGGGTTATTACCAGATAGGCTTGCTGACATCAACGACGAGGCGGAGTGGTTCCGGGAGGCCATGTCCGGAATATGTGACGTAGCAATGCCCGGACGTGCTTCGCGCCAGGTGTACTGGTGGTCGCAACAGCTGACGACGCTGCGCTATGCGTGCGTTGCTGCGTGACGCCGGTACATCAGACACCGCAGACTCCGTATCCACCCTCCGGATACGGAAGCTATTCAGGCGGAGTTGTACGAGAAGTACAGAGCGGCGAAGACCACCCTTAAAGCGAAGATCCTGCGGGCCAGGGCACTGGCCAGCGAGAAGTCGCTGGAGACTCTGAGGACGCCCATATAAGATGGCGCAGGAGAAATTCCACCCATGGGCTCGGAACGCTGACGCAGTCTCCAACCCCAGCTTGTAGGGGACGTAGTGATTGCTCTGTTCCTTTCAAGAAGGGAACATACTCCCCCACCCATGGCTCCGCCTACTGCGATGCCCGATGCGGACCACACCGCCGAGGACGATGACGATGCTCCGGAGGTGACCGAGGTAGAAATGAGAGTGGCGGTACGCAGGCTGAATGCCAAAAATACCGCCCCAGGACCCGATGGCTTACCTGGAAAAGCCTGGGTCTTGGCCTTGGAGGCTCTTGGGCCTCGACTAAGGGGGCTCCTAAGCGCATGCTTGGAGAGGGGCTAGTTTCCACTTCGTTGGAAGACGGAGAAACTGGTCCTCATCAGGAAGCCAAGGCGCCTTGCGGACTCTGTCCACTTATCGGGCCATTGTGCTGCTCGACGAGGTGGGCAAGCTCTTTGAAAGTCATTGCAGACCGCCTCGTCGGGCGGCTGGTGCAGGTGGGGCCGGATTTGGCGGAGAGCCAATTTGGTTTCCGCAAGGGGTACTCTACGGTGGACGCTATCATGCGCGTGCGGGCCCTCACAACGGGAAATACTATGGCCTGGGGTGGGAATGTCTTGGCGCTGTCTGTAGACATCGCCAATGCGTTCAACACCCTGCCCTGAAGTTGCATCGGGAAGCCACTCCGGTATCACCTACCTCTGTCATGAGGTCGAGGCTTATTTGACGGACAGGGCCGTCATCTACCCCGGTCACCAAGGAGAGTGGAACCGGCGAGAGATGTCATGCGGTATCCCACAGGGATCGGTCTTGGGGCCGCTTCTGTTGGACATCGGATACGACTAGGTGCTGCGCGCCGACCTCCCTAGTAGCGTCAACGTCGTTTGCTACGCTGACGACACGTTGGTCCTGGCGCAGGGGAGTTCGCACCAGGTGGAGGCCGAACTAACGACATGCGGGGTTGCGACAATCGTCGACGGGATCCGGCATTTGGGACTCGAGGTGGCCCTGCACAAGTCCGAGGTCATGTGTTTTCATGGTCCTCGGAATGCGCCAGCGTCAAAATTTTACGTGGGTTATTAAAAAAAAAAATCTGCTGTTTCATAGAAAAGTCCTACGCGGTCAAAATGTATGGAACAGCAGATTTTTTTTTTAAAATAACCGACGAAAAATTCCATCGCAGGGGGTTTCAAAATCATGTACTGAATCCATGGTAACAGTTTTTGTGTCGATGTCTCTGCCACCCTGTATGTGGTACTGTAATATGTGTGGTAATATACAGATGATGGCACATAGCCATGGCCATGGCACATAGCCATGGCCATGGCACATAGCCATCATCTGTCCATAAAGTCCTAAGTCACGGGAATAGCGTCATTCGGCATTATTCAGTGTTTCCTCTTGGCCAGCTCTCCGAAGATGCCCAGGAATCAAGGCACAAAGACTATATACGATTCAAACTTCATGCTAGAAAATGCTCTAGAGTAGGTAGCCACAAATGAAGATGTTCTACAAACACTTTTGTACACTTCGGACCCTTACATAACAAGTTTAAGAAAACCTTCCAATTAAAATCCAATGGAACTTATGAATGAAGCTTTGGAGCTAGTAGAATAATACATTTAAATTTTTTTTTTCTTATTTTATTAATTAACAACAGTAATTTTAAGAGTTTATTTTGTATCAATTATAAAATTTTAGGTCACATTATAAAAAATAGTTTTGAATTTCTGATCATTTTTCAATATTTCATATTTTTACCCGACTACGGCAAAGCCAAAAGGAAGGGTTATGATTTTAGCAGTCTATGTATGTATGTTTGTATGTTTGTATGTTTGTATGTATGTATGTATGTTTGTTTTTACGTGTGTTCCACCGTAGCGCCTAAACTACTAAACTGATTTTGATGAATAAGGTATCAATAGATTCGTAATAATGGTCCGGGTGACATAGGCTATATAATTTTTCCCTAAATTTAATTTGGTGGACTTTACACGTAAATTTCTAACCTCGAAAAAAATTAAAATGGGATGATCATGACATGTTTGGTATCAAAAGAAAGGTCTTGACAAGCACATTACAAATATGTATATAATATTATATTTTAAAAGTAAATAAATATGTAAAAATCGTTAAAAACAAGCAAAAGTGAGACTGCGTTACGTAGTATTGGAAGATGTTACCAACGTGCAGTTAATCAAATCTTAATAAACAGTAACGATTTGTAATTCCACTCTTATGAAGAAAAACAAGTACAACGAAATATTTATATTTTGGATTTCTTCGAAGCTCGATATCGATATATGGTGTTGGCGTCGAAATAAATCACTCTATGGTTTCGTCCAAAGCACTATGCACTGCTATTGGAATTTAAAATAGGTTAATTACTGAACTATTGTATTATTCTTATTTACGTTTATCAAGTGTAAAAACGGAAAAGTATAAAATAAAAAATAAAGTTTAATAAAAAACTGTAACTTATAATTTTGTAGGTGTTCCTGGCACCAACATGGTATACAGGCATGCGACCACGGCTTTACCTGGACCATTTTTGTACCTATTTCTTGATTTCTGTCTGAAATATTTGCTTGTTTCGCACTTTTTAGATCATTTTCATTTTCCCGTAGGTAGTCGGGTTACAGTTTTTTATTAAACTTTATTTTTTATGTATTTTTATGACTATCAAATATATATTTATATCCATAAACTGTATATTATTTTAAAGTACATTTATTCTAGATTATCTAAAAAAAATTGAATTGAATCTATAAAAACCGGCCATGTACAAATCGGACTAGTGCACGAAGGGTTCCGTACCATTATCTATAAAATGTCTGTTGTATGGGAGCCCCCTTAAATATTTATTTTATTCTGTTTTTTAATAGGTATTTGTTGTTATAGCGGCAACAGAAATAGATCTTCTGTGAAAATTTCAACTGTTTAACTATCACGGTTCATGAGATACAGCCTGGTGACAGACGGACAGACAGACAGACGGGACGGACAGTGGAGTCTTAGTAATAGGGTCCCGTTTTACCCTTTGGGTACGGAACCCTAAAAACATGGAAGTTATGGATTTATGACCCGAAACCGGCTCAATCTCCACATAGTGCACCGGTTGAACGAGTCCCAAAGGGTCACGGCCATCCGGCTGACCCGAAGATACCGCACGGTCTCCTGCGAGGCAGGGAGTCTTCTTGCCGGAGTACCGCCATGGGATCTGGAAGCGAAAGTCCTCGCGCACATTTGGGAGTGGCGTGAGGAGGCGAAACGCCGGGGCTTAACTCCGCTGCCGCGAGAACGGAACAGCGGACAGAGCTCCGGCGGGATCTCATGGCGTCATGGAGAGTGCGATTGTCGCAATTCAGTATTGGACACGCCACGATTGCGTCGATAAGTCCCCTCTTTGAGGAGTGGCTAGAGAGGCGCCACGTTGTCCTCACCTTCCACCTGCCGCAGGTCCTCGCCGGACACGGTTGTTTCGGGAGGTTCCTGTTCAGGATAAGGCGGGAGGAAACGCTCATGTGTCACCATTGTGTGGATCGCCCGGAGGACACGGTGGAGCATACGGTGGAGGTCTGCTCGGCTTGGGCGGAGCATCGCCGTGTCCTCGTGGAGGTAATCGGCGGCGGTGATCTCTCGCGTCCGGCCCTGGTCCAGGCCATGGTACGGAGCGAGAGGACATGGGAGGCTGTCACCTCCTTCTGCGAAACAGTAATGCTCGCGAAGGAGGAGGCGGAAAGTTCGCGCCCTCACGCCCGTAATCGTCGCTGGAGACGCCCTGGGCGTCTGGAATCTCAGGCCGATTTCCGGCCACCGTAGGCGTGGGCTTGCGGACGGTGAGCAATGGGTAGCTCGCTGTCCAATAAGGACCAGGCCCGGGTCGATGGCGCGTTGTGTTCCACCCGCGCCCTAATGAGATGTCAGCAGAACTGACGGGGTCCGCTAAGGCCGATGCCTGCCGGGGTTGCGGAAGAGTCCGAAAGGGATACCGTGTGGCGGGAGAAGTTATTTGATAATTTCACTCCCAAAAAAAAAGGTTTGCAGCTGGATAAGATTTGCCGAAAATCGAGCTGAATGGCGAGCAATTTGAGAGGCCTATGTCCAGCAGTGGACTGCTGTATGTTAATGATGATGATGATGACGTGTAATAAAACGATATGCCTCGAGAATCAGTTTCAAGCAAAGTAGATTACTCGTAAGTGTGAAAAATATGTAGATATGTCCCGAGAATTGGGACATATCTACATATTTTTGAATTGAACTGGGTTATGGAGGTCAGATAGGCAGTCGCTCCATATAAAATACGGTATTCAGTTGCATCCGGTTAGACTAGAAGCCGACCCCAACATAGTTGAGAAAAGGCTAGGCAGATTGATGTCCCGAGAATTGGTTTTTAAAGCAACCGATTTTTTATCCCATCACTACACAAAATATTTTGATATAGGTGTCAAATTGGGCTTCTTAGAATGCATGTTTTCACATAGCACGATAACAATAATGACACGATATCGTTGGACTGGTAGTTTCATACAATTACCACAAAACACTTTGTGTCGATTCCCTTGTTCACAAACTAAACTAAATTTAAGTTCAGTGCATCTTTTTCTTTCTATTTCATTAAGAAAAGGACAGAAGATACATTTTAGTTTAGTCCTGTCAAATTAATCAGCGCCTGTCACTACTCCACGTGATTAAAACTTGCCGACTAAAATTACGTCAATTTACGTCAAGCGCTGATTAATTTGACAGGACTAAACTAAAATTTATCTTCTGTCCTTTTCTTAATGAAATAGAAAGAAAAAGATGCACTGAACTTAAATTTAGTTTAGTTTGTGAACAAGGGAATCGGCACCATTGTGTCGTTGTGGTATCAGTATCTTCTCCGACACTGATTGTCGTGCCGATATCGGCGGACGACACAGTGCACTTGTTCACTGCTGCTATGATTACCTCGGAATACACTTATACACTTGGAATCACGCGGCGATGTAAGCTTTTAATGGCACAACGCGACTGTTCGAGACTGATGTGGCATACCGAATGATAATAAGCTGTTGGTTACCTACATCGTGTCACATACCGATATCGTCAGACGATATCGTTGTCGTCCGAGCTCACGATATATCGGTGACGTTATCGTCGCAGTGTGAAAACGGCCTTTGTCGCAGGATTAAGAGGGCTTATACTAAAAGTTGGCAACGTCGCAAATAGCTGTCAAATATTTACCTGTTTTGATTAATTTGGCAATATTACTGTATGGAAACAAAATGTGGCTAACTAGTGCACTAAAATATTGATTATGAAATGCAATAATTAATATCGTAACACCGAATATTTAGTTTTAGATATAAAAAAAGCATTTGGAAACATTCCAAGTGCCTTTTTTACACCTAAAACGGTTACAACATCAAATTCAGTGTTATAATTGCAATTCATTATTAATATTCTAGGGAACTAGTTAGCCACATTTCTTATTTCCATTCAGTAATATTGCCAAATTAATCAAAACAGGTAAATATTTGACAGCTATTTGCGACGTTGCCAACTTTTAGTATAAGCCCTCTTAAGACGAAATACTCCAACGTTTCAAACACACAATTTGATGCTTGTTTTCGATTAGCACGTGCTCTAAGTTAAACCCTCGTCCCCCGTTTATTAAGCCCCACTTACATGGTGTAAGTTCATTGCCTGTGGGATATCATAAAACTGAAGCAGCAATTAACTGGCACCGTCGAAACAACACGTACAATTGTTGTACGATACGGGCAATTTATCTACCGTTCAAAACTGGTATAGGTGTAACCAGCAAGTACAATAAAATTGCGTTCAATTTGGCATGAAAATGTTCTAACATTCAAACATGAGTGCGGTGAGTGAGGGTGTGTTAATATCGCAGATGGATTGTCGAATCCGCTGTTTTAAATAACCGCTAGCTGTTTCACAAAACAGCTCCGTTATGTAAAACAGCTGAACGATGATAAAATTTTATTAAATGGGTAGGTATTTGCCAGCGCAAATACGGGCAATACTTGAATCAATTGTACAAACGGCTACACATCAAGCTATACATTTCCAGTTTATGCTGATCTCGCATTGTAGGTATAAAATTTCCGTACAATGCAAGGTTAGCTTATACTGGAAATGTATAGTTTGATGTGTAGCCGTGTGTACAAGAACGTGCAACCTGTGTTTAGACAAGGCAAAACTTGAATGCATTAATCGACTTGCAATTTTATTGCCTTGGTGTAAAAGTCGCATTCCATTTTATTGAATGGCAAAACTTGCATTTATTTATTGTATGCCATATTAAGGAAATCGCACGCGTGTAAACACTTGCATGCAATAATTATTGAACGGCAATAATTGAACGTGGTTGCGTGGCATGCGATTATTGCTCTTGAACGTTCCAGAAACTTGCACCGTGTAAATGGGGTTTTAGTCTTTTGGTCTACTATATTAGACATGATACAAAACAGGATCGTTGAAGGCACTTGAAAGGAATATGAAAATCGCGTGGATAGCGTGCGCATGTAGTTCGCGACTTTTCATGCTCAAGTAACATGCACCGGGTACGATAGCCTTGAATCACTGGCGCCGCGCACATTTTGATGATCGTTTGATGCCTATAGCCTGCGCATGTGCTAGAACTTGCGCATGTAACATGTATCGTGTAAAAGCATCTTTAATGTTTTAAAATTATGAATTAATAAAATAGTATGCAGATAAAAATAACCCCTAAAATAATGGTATTCTGAGAACCCGTTTATCAGTTACTTATAACGGTTATATAAGCTGTCCTTACTATCCATAGTGTCAAATTCAAATTATCTATCTCGGACCAGATACAAATTCCTAGTTTATTTTCAGGTGCGAACCCGTCCAATCTGCACCCCAGGTTGTGGGCTACCTTGGGAGTCATCATACAGTTTTTATTGCGATCCATTTGCTGATACATCGTGTACTTTAAACACTGTACCTTTAAATATCTGTAGATTTTATTCTGCTAATCCATGCCAACCTAGGAGACGTAGAAGGAAGGCAAAAGCTTTAAAATGCCCTTGTGAACCACCGTGCAGGCCGGTGCCGAAATGCCCGGCGAAAAAATGTAAACCGAAATTTTGTGTACCAAGACCAAAAAAGGGTTCACCGAAAAAATGTTGTTCGTCGAAAAATGCAAATACATGTGGGAAGAAAATATGTTATCCGAAACCTCCCAAACCAAAAGGGGACCCGAAGTGACAAGTCCACATTTATTTTTATTGTACTTAACCAAAAAAAGTAAGTTTGTAATATGTTTGCTCGTGGTTTGAATTTATTAAATGCGTGTTTAAAATAACATATAACTAATTTATTGCGTTAACACAATATTATTAGAAATCAAACGTCATGCAACTCTTTAAAGGCAAGTGCATATGGAAGCCGCAGCGATCCGCAGCGCATCGCGTTCCATTACAAAAAGCTCGGTGCGGTCCGCCTGTAGCGTGCGATGGTTTATGCAAAATTTACGATAGTGATTTAGAAACTGAACGCGATCAGCACTTCTAACCACGTTCAAGAGCTGTCAGTGACAATATTCCATGACAATGTTGACACTAACAGCTTTTGAACGAGGTTTAGATGTGCATGTGAAGTCCGCACTAAGGAGGATTTTTGCGTTTCGGTCGGCTCGCCTTAATGTGCGTAAACTTTTATTGTGATTTATCTGTCAGACGCTCTATCTGTCTCGGGTACATAGACAGTACGCAGATATTAGTATAGCTCATTAAGTTAGTAAAAAGTTCTGCTTGTTTAACGTCGTCTTTGCCTGCATGTGTGACCGTCTCTTTCTATGCTGTAAGCCATACACGCTGCGGTCTACCTGTCCAGGTTTGTTTGCATAGATCTACCGTCACGATGTATGGTCCAAGAACTTCTCAGGTCCATGTAGACATTTGTATCTCATTTTATTCAAATGCTCATTTAAAAAAAAGTGTTTTATTAAACAGTTTTTTTTTTGGAAACATTCCTATCGCTCTTTAGGTGACCCACAGATATGCGCACCCTGCTTCAACTCTCAATGTTCGGCGAAGCTTTGTCTGAAGAATGAATTTTATAGTCTAAAGGCGAGCGCGTACTACGATTTTTATCGCGCGATTATTTTTTCGCAGAAATGCAACGTATTGGTTTGTATGGCAGAAAAATTTCAACGCGATTTAGAAACTATGATTTATGACATTTTGGCACAACTGCTTGCGATACGATTGTCGTAAAAGTGAATTACAACACATGAAATTGTATGGTCTCGTGCACACTGCGATAATAAAATTGCACCCTGCGACGGATTCGCGATTATAAAATCGTGTAGCAAAAAATAAAATTGTATTGCGTGCTGGGCCTAAGGTCTGAGGTTGAGGTAGGTCATATTAACGACAAATGCAATGTAAAATTCAATTTTTTTATAAACGTACTCTCGTTAATTAGTTTATTAGCCTTTTAGTATATTTTATAAGACCTGATACAAAATAGGATTTTTTATGACTTTTATTCACGTTGATTCACTTGAGTTGAGCATGTAAAGGTGCGACACACATGCACGAGTTACCCACGCATGATACATAATATATTATGCAATGCGTAAGTCACACGTTACACGATGCCTATAGACTGCGCATGTGCCTGGACTTGCGCATGTTCACGCATCGTGTTAAAGGACCTTTAGGATTATAAAAATAATGAATTTAATATAGAAATAATTAAATATAATTTATTTATTTTCACCAAAAAATTTACAATGAATTAATTACACATACTTCTAGGCTAGGGCTAGGACTTGGGAGCTCTTTTAAGGTCCTGTTTACCAGCTACCTACTTGTAATGGTTATGGATGTTATGATAACTGCCCTTATAGTCCATCGTGTCATTAAAATTACAAAGCTCTAACCAACTATAAATAATAAATTTATTTTCAGGTACTAACTGGTCCAATCTGCACCCCAGCTTGTGTGTTACCTTGGGAGTCACCATACAGTTTTTATTACGATAAAAAGTGTCCTCAGTGTCCTCCTCCGGTTGCTAAACCACGATCAGACTGTTTACCTAAGTGCCCTGTTCCGCCGTGTCCCCCACCAAAGTTGGAGCCCGCATGTCCCCAAAAGCCTAGATGCTACCCTTGCACGCCGCCGAAAAACGATCCGTGTGCTAAAACTACACCGTGTACTATGAAACATATTCTTATAAATAATTACAGATTTTATTCAGCCGATCCATGCAAACCTCCCTATCCAACGCTGAACCCCTGTCAAGGCAGTGGTTCAAAACCGGACACCGAACAGAAGGACTGTAGACCAAAAATAAAACCAAAACTTTGTGAATCGACACCGACAGCAAATCCAAGTGGACCAGGAGGAGCTGGAGGAGGAGGAGCAATAAAAGGGGGGCCAATTTGCCCACCGAGTGGGAAAGGAAATCCGTGTGGGGGAACATCTAGAGCAAAAACAGGGCCAGTTTGCCCACCGTAGGCGAAGTGCTAACAGTTATTTATGCAACTGTTGTACAATAAGGGGTATTAAAACACGAATGTGGGCTTATGATAATAGTATCACATGAGTGTTTTAATATCTAATTGTATACAGTTGCATACAAGACTTTATCTACACCCATGATGTGAATCCTCTATAAAAGGTTCTGAAATCATAGGGTGTTTGTAATTCAAGATCAAGAATAAAAAAAGTCCCACGAAATTCCAAGTGCACGTATGAATGTCGCCTGCAGCAGCACATCACCGCACATGCGTGCAGCGGGTGCTGCTGTCTCCCGCTTAAACGTTGAAACGAGTAACATAATGAAATTTAGTACAACATTATAACACTCATTTGGATGATATTATGGTTATTATGACACTGGCTGATTTAATGATAGCAATAAGCTGTTTCTGAAACTTTTATAGAGGTTTTATAGCATGGGTGTAGATAAAACATTTAATGAATTTACTTTTATTGTTCTACAACCAAAAAGAGTGCAATTTTTATTTTTTTTGGTTACTTGAATTAAATGCATAAAAATAAGACGTATATCGTAATTTATTGCGTTTTCCTTCACCGTTGGTCGGCAAAGATGGCCCGGAGTGTATCAGAATAGTATCTGCCATGCCACACAATCGATTATTGACAGCATTATCTTAACGCTAAGCTTAAGTGGGACTGGGCGGACATGTCTGTCGCATGTCAGATGACAAATGGGCTAAAAGAACTACTGATTGGGTCCCACTAAACGCACGACGACATCGCGGCAGGCCGAGACGAAGATGGCGGGTCGAGCTTGACTCCTACCGAAAGGACTGGCCGACACTAGCAATGGACAGAGTTGTGTGGAAAAGGGAGAGGGAGGCCTTTGCCCTGCAGTGGGACAATATAGGCTAGTTAAATTATCTTAACACAAGATCCTGAAAATTACAATGTCATGTGATAACTCCAGATATTACTTCAATCTATCAGATACTTCATTTATCTCGCCCTCGGTTACATGGGACTTAAATCTGACGAAATGTGGGTGTATTATGTAATATGTATATTATTGCCTATTCCTTTGGGAATCACAGGTGTGATGTGATGTGTGTTTATTTAGCTCAGATAACGCAGCCGTTAGTCTCAATGCACATCAATCTGGCACACACTTGGCAAATCAAGCTGGCACACACACAGCAAATCAAGCTGGCACACATATGGCACATAAAGCTGGCACACATATGGCACATAAAACTGGCACACATATGGCACATAAAGCTGGCACACATATGGCACACCAAACTGCCACACACATAGCACATCAAGCTGGCACAGACATGGTATAAACATGCACATCAAGCTAGCACATACATGGTACATCAAGCTAGTACACACATGGAACATCAAACTGGCACATAAATGGTACATCAAGCTGGCATATCAAGCTGGCACACACATTACACATCAAGCTGGCACACTCATAGTATCAAGCTGGCACATACATGGTACATCAAGCTGGCATATCAAGCTGGCACATACATGGTACATCAAGCTGGCACATACATGGTACATCAAGCTGGCATATCAAGCTGGCACACACATTACACATCAAGCTGGCACACACATTACACATCAAGCTGGCACACTCATAGTATCAAGCTGGCACATACATGGTACATCAAGCTGGCATATCAAGCTGGCCCACACAGTGCACATCAAGCTGGCACACTCATAGTATCAAGTTGGCACAAACATGGTATATACATGTTATATCAAGCTGGCACATACATGGTACATCAAGCTAGCACACACAGTGCACATCAAGCTGGCACACTCATAGTATCAAGCTAGCACACTCATAGTATCAAGCTGGCACAAACATGGTATATACATGGCATATCAAGCTGGCACATACATGGTACATCAAGGTGGTACACACATGGAACATCAAACTGGCACATAAATGGTACATCAAGCTGGCATATCAAGCTGGCACATCAAGCTGGAACATAAATGGTACATCAAGCTGGCACACACATGGCACATCAAATTTCGAAAAAAGTTCCGCTTTGTAGAGCTTCTCTGTCACCCATACCTGCACGCCACTGTCTCTGTGTAGAGAAAATAAACGTCTTATATTATTATTTATTTATTTTTGCTTTGAGATCAATGTGACAGATAGTTCCAACCACAATGAAGTTTCAATTTACTGGAAGTTTTCGTCAGAAGTGGTAAACCAGTTACGTGGCTAGCTATTCATGCTAACATGCTTGTGTAGAATAACACTTCCTTCGGGCACCGACAACGGGAATAGCCGTTGTCCGTAACACCTTTTGAACGCTAACGTTGGCTATACTCGACATGCGCAAGCGTGCCCTGTGCGCCAATGACGTCTATACTTGACAATAAACAGGTCACAGAAAAATACTAAATAAACATATTAAATATTTACTTTTATGTATTTTACTGATACAGCTTAAAAACTCAATCTTCAATTATTACTTAATTGTACACAGCAAATAAAATTACATATTAGTTATTCAAATATTTGATGACAAAAAACAACATAATTAATGGTTAAAAAAGTATGAAGGCCCGTGTTGACATTATCATCTCGTTTTAATGAAATGCTCATGGGCGTTCATTAATTACGTGAGGCGATTTTGGCCATTTTTCGAACCGAAAAAAAAACCGCATCGAAGAAAGCTTCCGTCTTAAGCTGGCTTCCAACGCGTGCGTGAAATGGCGCACGCACGCGCACCGGCCCGCACGACGCACCGTGGGAAGGGTATCGTGCGTGGTAGCGAAGACGCGTGCGTCGCGGTGCGTCCCGGTGCGTCCGAGTTTGGATACATTCCCTTTGAAGTTACCGACTCGGTGCGGATCAGCTCGCACGGACACGCACCATGGGAAGGGTAACGTGCGTGGTAGCGCAGACGCGTGCGTGGCGGTGCGCCCGATCCGCGGCGAGTCGGTAGACTTCAAAGGTGCGCGAGGTTTTGCTCGGTTCCTATAAACAAAAACGAATCGTTTTGCTTACCAATGGTAGCGTTTTTATTGCCCAACTTGGCATATAAATCGGGGATGTTCGCGCTGTTTCGCACTGATGGCTTTCATGCCATCATTCGCAAGAGAACGGTATCCCTGATCTGCAGAATGCGTGGCAGCCGCATCAAAATCTAGAAGACAATAGCCGATAAGATCTCATCCCCGCTTTGGAGGTCACTTGTTAAACAGTCATCTAGACATAGTTTGACTGATTCTGACTTTTATTTTTATTATTTTTAATATTTGTAATTTTTACATAATGAATTTTTGGATTTTAATTTTAATGAATTTAAAGAATGTAAATTATTTTAAAGATTTGATTTAATTTAAAAATCGATTTATTTTACAATTAGATTTTATGAAACTTACTAATTAATTTTACAATTTGATTTTATGTACAGACGCCAGCACATCAGGCTACTACAATCTGTCAAATTTATTTAATAGATTTTCAACTTTATTGCTGAAGTATAAGGTTCAAAGTTGATTGGGAAAATTTGACAGTTTCGGGTAGCTTGATGTGCTGGCGTCTGTACGTCTGTCTCTATTTTAATTTCTATGTAGTTATTTATTTTGATTATAATAATATTTATTATTGTAGCATGTATCTTTGATTAAGTACTAACGTAATTTTTAAGTAGGTCTACTAACATTAATATGGATCACTGTATCTGATTTAAATAAATAAATTAAAAAATAAATATGTATGTATGTAAATTCATAAGATTTTTTTTAGACATGGGCGTTTATAGATTTTTACGCAAACGGTTAAATATTCGATTTCAGATTATGAAATCGTTTTCAAAATCCGTTTTTAGAAATCAATTTCCGGAGCTGCTCTGGCGCCTCCGGCTCGCAGTTTCGATCGTCTCTAGTAATATTATAATTCGGTTGTAAGTGCATCGATCAAAACTATCCAAACATAAACAAATACTTGCTTACGCAAATCTACTCATGCCGTAGTTTTGTGAAATCGGTTTGTCTAGTTCGGCTTATCGATACGATACAATTTGTGACTAAAATCGGATTTTAGATACCTACGTTTCGATATATCTGACGCATGTCTACTAATTTTACCTTTGACAGCTAAGTAGTTCCATAATTTGCGTATATGTGCATATTATCTGCAAAGCTATGAGTTTTTGCATCATTATTGGTAAAGATACAAAAAAGTGGTAATGCAACTATTTATTTATGATTTTTTAGTGAAAATATCAAGTACTTATTTGATATTTTCGTCGAATTTGAAAAAAAAAAAAATTGTTATGGTTATACTTTCTAGTTGGTTCCATTGTCATTTGATCAGGATCTGATGATGGGATCTTGGAGAAATCGAGGGAACTCTTCAAATATTATAGGCACACCTATAGTGATTTGGGTATTTTTATAGTAACTCATAGATTTGCTCTCAGAAAGCACCATTTGGTAAAGCGGAACTGATGATGAAGGACACAGATGGCCAACGGAACTTCTCAATAATAAGTAGGTATTTCACGGGTTTCAATTTGATTACTTTATATGGTGAAGGGTGGGCGTTTTGGGGGACTGTCTTATGTAATTTTGACGTTTGAAAAATGCTGATTTTTAGCCTAGTTTGAATAAATGACTTTTGTATTTCCATTTTTTTTTAATGTTTATGGTTGCCAAACAATTTATCTTCGTCACAATGCATATGATATGGAGAAGTGTTTGCGATCAACAAGTCACAGAGGCCGACACCAAAGGCTGAAGGCTGCGGGTCTCGACCTCAGGACAAGCTGCTTCTCACACGGACAACTGTTACGTTGCTTTCTCCCGAGTCACCATTCCTGACTCTCTGTATATTTTGACTGCTAAGAATAAAACTACAAACGTAGTATACAAGGAAGTTTTTTGAAATGTGGCTGTTACTGTAGTATATTGTGGTGTTTTACGACTTTCACGCGAACGAAGTCGCGGGCAGAAGCTATTAATGTAATATTGCTCATCCCCATAGCAAATAGCGTGATAGTCTATACCCTACAGTTGGAATAGACAAACATTTTAAAAACTATATTTTCGGCATAAGAATCGATCCCAGACCTCGTAGCAATAACTTTCTTTCAAAAATATTCAACGTACGTTTTTAACTTCGCTACGATTTTATCATGTGTATAGATATAGATAATAAAAAATAAAAAAATCGTAATACAAAATGTGAAAAAAAGAAAAACAGCAAAACCGTAATTGGGAATCGAACTTACAACCCCATGTTTGCAAAGCAATGGTCCAACCGCTGCATTAATTGCTTCACTGAAATTTACCTATAATAGCCGTTCCTATACAATATGTCCGGTTTCGGACTGTACAAACTTAAAGGGGTGGTAGTTTGCTCTATTCTATCAATAAAATTATTCTACATGTAGGGTCGGAACCCATCCCCCTCCTGAATGGCAGCCATTTTTGTGTTTTGATCGCCTTTTATGGAGCGTGCATACTAAAAGTACAGTAACTTTAAAATGTAAAGCCCAATTGTCATAAAAAAATACTTTTAGCAACGGAAAAGTATTAACAATGGGTTAAATAACTCAAATAATAACATTGAATGCTGCATCATATTGAAATAAATGCTAAAATATCAATTTTACGTTAAAAATAACATCGTTTTTTTTTGTTAATCACGGTTATTACAAAATTCACCCCGGTGAACTACCTTTTTTTATCTACTCGTCTAACAAATGTTTAGTTCACCTAAATAATGATACCAAAAAATCGATTCTATGACAATTAGTTTAAGAGATATTGTTGCTTGAACGCAGCCATTCCGTACGTGCGATATGAATGAGCGCTGCATTCCATGTGGTAGCAGCCAGTAGCAGGTACAAAAAAGATTTTCTGCATGTTATTGAAGTGAGAAAGGGATAAAATACACTTTTCGGGGGATGACGCGAAAACAAAAGAAGTATTCATCAAATTAAAACTTAACTAGTTTTTTTTTTATCAGTCCGTTTGTTCTATACTCCGTTTGAAATAAGATTAGACATTTAAACAAACCTTTTTTACAGTCCTTTCGACCGATTTTGACTTCTATTGCGTAGGCATAAGGATGGCATTAAAAGCAAAAAAAGTGGTTACAAACCAACTGTTTACTGCAGCTGCCATTTGTCATGCCACCAACGCAATAGAAGTCAAAATCGGTTGAACGGACTGTAAAAAATGTTTAGTTAAATGTCTAGTCTTATTTCAAATGGAGTATAGTTATTGAGACTACACCTGTTGTTCCAACAACAATATCTCTTAAACCATTAGTCATAGAATCAATTTTTTGGTATCATTATTTAGGTGAACTAAACATCTGTTAGACAAGTAGATAAAAAAAGGTAGTTCTCCGGGGTGAATTTTATAATACTTAACCGTGATTAACAAAAAAAACCGGCCAAGTGCATGTCGGACCACGCACAATGTAGGGTTCCGTAGTTGGGATGAATTTATCCCAAGAACAAACTTAACTTTGTAGTTGAAAAAAAAAATCTTTCATCCGGAATGTATAGGAGAACATGTTTTTACAACCGCAAATCTAAGTTGGTCAATTATTACTCGTTAACTTGTAAAGCCTGCTCAGCTGTGATAGTTTTCCTTTTAAATTCGTTATATAAGCTACTACTGTAATTTTTTTTCACACATCCAAAACTAACCATTTAGCTGGCAGGGGGGGGGACACTTGACTCTAACAAAAATTAGCACTTTAAAGCCTAATATTTCACAAACGGATCCCTGAATCCAAAAATGGTTTTCACAAACTCACAATATTTTTGAAGGACCTTTCCAATGATACCCCACATCATGAGATAAAAAAAAAACATCACCACTTTACGTGTATGGGAGGTACCCTAAAAAAATATGTTTTTCATAATTTAGTTTTACCACTTTGTCGGCGTAATTAATATGTATACCTATGCCAAATTACAGCTTTCTAGTACTAAGGGTCTCGGAGCTAGACCGCGGACAGACAGACAGACAGACATGATGAAACTATAAGGGTTCCTTGTTTACTACGGAACCCTAAAAACGATGTTTTTTTAATGTAAAATTGATCTTAAAATTCTTTTTCTTATAATTTAAGCATAAGCAATGTGATGCAGCATTCAATGTTATTATTTGAGTTATTTAACCCATTGTTAATACTTATCCGTTGCTAAAAGTATAATTTTTATGACAATTGAGTTTTAAATTTTAAAGTTACTGTACTTTTAGTATGCACGCTCCATAAAAGGCGATCAAAACACAAAAATGGCTGCCATTCAGGTTCCGACCCTACATGTAGAATTATTTTATTGATAGAATAGAGCAAACTACCACCCCTTTAAGTTTGTACATTCCGAAACCGGATATATTGTATATTTCATGATTGACTGCTTAGTTCCATAAAGGTATAGCGTGATGATAATCATTTAAAAAGTTAAATCGATAACCATCTACAATATCCTAATATTTTGGCGCGCTTTTTTCCAAAAATACGAACATAATATAATATTGCTCGTCCCCAATAGTAAATAGCGTGATAGTTTATACCCTACAGTTTGACCAGACTTATATAATAATACCTATGCAAAATTTTAACAGAATCTATCCGCTAGAATTTGCGACATGCTGGAACATACATACAGACAAACAGACAAAAATTCAAAAAAATATTATATTTTCGGCATTAAAATCGATCGTAGACCTCGTAGCAAATACTTTTTTTCAAAAATATTCAATGTACAGTTTTGACTTCGCTACGATTTTATTATATGTATAGATAAATGGTCTTAGCAGATAGAGTTAGAAAGAAACATTTTTTTTATTTGGGACACGTACAGGAAATACAACATCAAAACTGAGAAAATTATAAAAACAATAGCAATTTCAGAAAAGAATATTAAAATTGACTGCCTTGTTGGTCTAGTGGTTGCAAGCGCTACTGCTGAGGTCCTGGATTCGATTCCCGGGTCGGGCAGTGTTATTGTGTTTTTAACCGACTTCCAAAAAGGAGGAGGTATGTTCGTCGCGTATGTTTGTTTTTTTTTTATTTATGTCCTCCGATTTCTCCGTCAATTGTGAACCGAGTTTGAAAATTCTTTTTTGTTTGAAAGGGTATGCTCTCAAATTGGTCCCATATAAATTTTATTAACTTTGCTTTGATAGTTTTTGAGTTAGTTACAAAATACGTATTTTTTTCCCACTTGCTATGTACATAGATGATATGATAAGTTAGTAGTAAGTAAGTAAGTTATAAGCAGGTAGTGGTATTCAAATGTGTGTTTTAATTGTGGTACGTAGGTACCACAACTAAAAAGTGAAAAATAAAAACTTTTTACAAAAAAAAAACAACCGACCTCCAAAAAAACACTACAAAGTGAAAAATAACTTTAATTTCGGAAGTCGGTGGCAGAAAACGAAAATACAAAACCCAAGACATCGACTTCCGAAATTAAAGTTATTTTTCACTTTGTAGTGTTTTTTTTGGAGGTCGGTTGTTTTTTTTTGTAAAAAGTTTTTTTCTATCTGAAATTTCTCAGTAGCAGCTCGGAGTCTGAATTTGTGCCCGGGTTGATGGCAATAGACTCGCCCCCTATTACATGGGACTTAAACATAACTGCCGAAATGTGGGGGTACCTGCTACAGGGACACCTCTAGCCATGTTATGTAATTTTAAAAAATTGTGTGTTCAAAAAAGTTGCTCTTCTTGGAAGATTCTTCATAGATATCAAGAAAGTATTTCCTTGAGGATCATTTGGCCATGAGCCTGGATGCACTCCACCTTCATTTTCAGTATCAAAAGTACCGGTATACGTGGTGAATTTTTAGATTGCCTTAAAAAGTTGCACAGTAAACAACTCTTCATAACAATATTGGATAAGTACTTTTGGTTCCAATAAAAATGTTTTCTTAAGTACCCTAAAATAAAAATAAGGACCTATTTAAACCAAATAACGTGATTGCCACTACAGCTGTAACAAATCTAATTTGATAAAAACAATATAGAAAACTAGCTTTTGCCCGCGGCTTCGCACGCGTAAAGGTCGGAAAATATCCCACAGGAACGTACTACCGATATTCAGAGTACTTATCATATGTCCTAACCCAGGTCATGGCCTATCCGATGTATGCCTTTCATCTAAATCTGTTCAGCCGTTACGGCATGAAAAGGTAACAAACAGAAAGATAATAAATCTGTTTTAGGGTTCCGTACCTCTAAATGAAAAACGGAAACCCTTTAAGGATGACATCGTTGCCAGTCAAGACACTTTTTCTCAGAAACGCGTAGAGGTATCAATTTGAAATACCTAGATATTAAAAACTTAGGCTAAGCGCGCACTACGGATTTTGATCGTTGCGGATAATATTTCGTGTTGTTCTATCTCCTCTCAGGCTCATTTCCTACGAAATGTATGGAAAGTTTTTTGTAATTTCTGAATTTTCTCATACTCAAACCTCAGTTGGCCCGATATAGTTTTTGACCCTCGTAATAAGAAATAGGATCGACTGGCATCAAAAAAGTTTTTGTGAAAATTGCCCATGTTCTTGCTGACTGTACAATTTTTTCAAAATCTGTGAATGTAGATCAAAATGTTTCAAAAAGTTAAGGACAGTCTCCTAAGACCATTATCTTATAGCGATAACGGTTAAGGTACCTGCCCTTATTGCCCCATATCAACATCCACCCTGTATATGTTATGATTGACTACTTAGCTCCATAAAGGTATGGCGTGATTATGATCTTTTAAAAGGTTAAATCCGTAATTATCTGCAATATTCTAACCTTTTGGATAGTCTTTTTACAGTTTGCAGTAAACTATAGAAGAATACGAACATAATGCAATATTGCTCATCCTCCATAGCAAATAGCGTGATAATAATATTTTTTGAAAAAGTCTATTATGACGTTTCCATTATTTGATATAGATTATTTATACCAATTTTCAAGTTAATCAAGCCAAACAGTAAAATCCTCCCCTGTAAAAATGAATACCCCTTTTCACCCCGTTAGGGGTAGATTTTCAAAAAACCCTGATATAAGTTTTTATTTGTTTTCAGTCTTAAGTATAAATATTGAGTTTCGAGTTAATCAGACCGCGCGTCTTCCATACAAACTTTGACACCCCCCAATCCTCCCTTAGGGGGTAGTTTAGAAAAACTAAAAATGGCAAACTTTATAATTTACATAGATGAGTATTTGTGCTAAGTTTCAAGTTTATTAACTAAAGGAATAAGATTTTTCATACAAACAAAATCCCCCCTTTTCACCCCCTTAAAAGTCGATTTTCCAAAAACCCTTTCTTAGTGGATGCCTACGTCATATTATCTACTTGTGTGCCAAATTTCAGCCCATTCCGTTCAGTGGTTTGAGCTGTGCGTTGATAGATCAGTCAGTCAGTCATTCAGTCAGTCACCCTTTCCTTTTATAGATATAGATTGTAGGTATATAATGTCAAAAAATTAAAGATTATGTCAAGGAAGAATGTAAAAAAAATTAAATAATCATCGTAATTTGGGAGCAGTTAATAGACATTTACATTGTTATGCCGTTAATGAGGTATCTTTCTTTTGTTCCCTTAGCGTGGAGACGGCTTCAACATATTTTCAGTGAGAGAAATGCACTATCTGGCACAAACACGTAGGGAAGTGGTTCCTCCTTGAAGGGCAAATTAGTCGATGCTGGAAAATACAGTACATTTCTAAAAAAAAAACTATACGTCTCTGTATTTCTGCAAACACCGCCATTATTTATTCTACCATAACATCCGCAATCCACAAATGTGAAGTTATATTCAGCATCCACCAAAGCTAACAGAACAATGCTAATGTGGCTTTGAATCTCGAGGCCCACACAGACCGACACACACCGTCGGAAAAGGCATGGTGTGTGTTGTGTAGCTATCTGTGGTCGTCAGAATACAATAGAATAGAATGGAATCATTATTTATTTGCATAGAACGTAGGTACAAAAAATACAGATGTTTGTGTGGGCTGGTGCGCTTGCGTGCGCAATATCGCGCACCGTCGGAAGACCCTTCGTGCGCGGTGCGTGGTCGTGCGCTGTGCGAGCCGGTGCGCGTGCGTGCGCGATATCGCGCACCGTGGGAACTCGCCTTTACGTGATGAGCCTAAAAATCGAATGCCGAGCAAATAAAAAAAACGGCAGTACCTATTAGAAACCGTAAGATTTCTTGCAAATTTAAGATGTCGTCTCATATCGTCCGTAAATCTGCTTGACCTGAAAAATATGGGTGAAAAATTACTCACGACATCTTTTCATCACGGATTTTTATTTGATTCTGCGCAGATCTAAGGCTGATTTGAGTCTATATAAATAAAATTATTTTGCTATTGTCGACTTCATAATGCATTTTTAACTCTATTTTACGAAATGTTGTCCTGGTGTCCTTTGTCAATTTTTGGGAACGACATCTGAATCACCGTTCTAGCTGAACACGTTTTTGTACTATACTAAGTAATTGGAATTTCGGCATACAGTGAAAAATAGAGGGTCGCGCGTATGCGCCTGCCCGCTCGATACGACGTCATAGGCAAATTATATCCTGCCTCAAAATTGTTATATATATGACCTATCTTTTGGGTGCTCAACCATTACTCTAGCATTAAAAGTCTTGTAGTTATTAGCGATTCAAATCTTACATGTCATGTTTTTGACGGTGAGAAATATCGAACTTACTATACCAGCAGTGTTATTCTGTTAAAATCTCACCGTGAACGTTAAGGTGAAGTGAACTTGAAGTAAGCTGTCATTCCACCATATACTAGGGATTGACACTGTTGACAGCTCACTTTCAAGGTCACTTCACCTAAGCATTCACGGTGAGATTTTTACAGAATAGCACTGCAGTACTCCGAGCGAAAAGACGTTTTCACGTCAAAATCAAACAATAAAATAAAAAAAAATCATGAAAGAACATTCATTCTTATTCAATCCACGGGGACTCATGTGTGGTCTCAAGAGTGACTACTGGAACCAATTACATATTGTTAATGTGATTTTCAGTAAAATCATCTGCTCCTTCAACCTCGTTTTGATTTAGCTATTCTAAACCGTTGTAGCTTGCACACAGAAGCTTAGTAGCTCGACGTCTGACAACCCGCGAGGCTCGTACTTTGCGCGCTGGTGCAGCCAGTGCACTGTGGAGCGGTGCTCTGCAGCTCTTGATGGATGAAAAGTAGACACCGCTTTTACTGTTTTTCGTTTAGTTCAACTCTTAAACGATGCTAAATTTTGTTACGTAATATACAGCAAAAGGAACTTCCTTTCAACCGAGTGTCCCATGACACCTCTCGTTTTTGTGTATGATTTAGCCATATTTTAGTGGAGAACCATGTTTTGGTTAATTTAACAGCGCAAAATTGCACTGTTTCTTGCGGAAAAAAAAATTACGTTCTATTTGCCGATACCCGAATCTTACCCAATCACACGCGGGGGGGGGGGGGCGCGTGAGATTGGGTAAGATTCGGCTCGACTCCCTCCGCCCCCTAAACGCCTCACGTAATTAATGAACGTCCGTCCCCTTAAAATACAACGTTTTGCATCTTCTAATTTTGAATTATGTAAAATACAGTTACAGTTACCAGTGTTTTTTTTCATCATAATCAGCCTATAATGTTCCCACTGCTGGGACACAGGCCTCCTCTCTTCGAGAGAGAGTGGGGCTGTAATTTAATCTGCCACGCCGGCCCACTGCGGGTTGGTAGATGTCACAAGTCTTCGAATTTTTGATTCTAGGACATGCTGGTTTCCTCACGATGTTTTCCTTCACCGTTTGAGAGCAGTGGTTATGAAATAATTTACACAAAGTAAAGCGCCTGCCTGGGTTCGAACCCACGACCTACAACTCTTCAAGTCAGGGCCGTTACACTGGGCTACCACAGCTCTCTGCCCAGTGTTTTTTTTAGGTAATTGTTATTTACACTTCTAGTAAGAACCAAATATGCTTTATAATAGTATTAGTACACACAGCGTTCATGTGCGTTCAAATCCATGATAGGCCCAAGTTGTTTTTTTTTATTTTACAAAAACATTTTATAATAATTTAGTGAATAGGCTTAACATTTACAAAAAGTTATTAAACGTCTAAATAGACCGGAGGTTTTAAGACCAAATATTATACGAAACATTTTCTGCGAAACGAAATTCGATGTGACTGTCTGCGAAACAAGGGGACACCGGGCAAATCTCGCGATTTAAATCTTTGGTGGGCGGGGATTGCGTTATGGTGTCAACAACGATCTCCAGGAAACCACACCAACTTACTTTCATTATCAACGTTTCAGTGACGTCTTGCGCCCGTTAATTGCGGACGGTACGTGATCGGTCACCGCTTTTCTAGGAAACTGTAGCTTTAGAAACTGTTAGCTGACATGACATATAAAAATGTACTCTGTGGTCATGACTGCCAAACACACTAGCGCCACCATGCGGGAGCAATGACAGACATCCCTGCCATTGCATACAACCTATTTGTGTGTAATTCAAATTGACATAATATTTTTCGTGGCTTTTCATTTAGCAACATTTTCAGATGGAAAAAATGCAATGACATTTATTTAAATTTTTGTGATATGTTTAATATGTTTTTAAAACTAAAATTAGATCTAAAAAATGTAATACAAGGATGTCATAATTTATGTTATATATTAGCAACGCATAACTCTAGAATTCCGTCGAGTTTTTCCCAATTGCTCGTACCGAGAGCTATACTCCTTTGTAGACCCGACTGTGACTATTATAAGCAAGCTTGTGTAAAAAGAAGTACATTCAATCATGGAGAAGCCCATTTTCCCCGAAAATTAGAAAATTTACTTTTGGAACGGATATCTTCAGAGAAACCAGTAACCAGCAAATGGCTTGATAAGGTAAGAAAAAGTTGATTTGATACTAAGTAGGTTATATTGACGAAAAAGTCCAACGATTCAAACACACAATTCGGTGCTTGTTTTTGACTAGCACGTGCTCTAAGTCTATTAAGTAAGCCCCACTTACACGGTGCAAATTCATTGCCCTTGGCATACCATATAATTGAAGCAGCAATTAAATGGCATCGTTTATACAACACAACACTTAAAATAAAATTGCATATACAATAATCGCACGTACAATAAAATCGCATTCAATTCTGCCACGAAAATTGTCTATCATTCAAACATGAGTGCGGTGAGTGAGGGTGTGATGGATTTTTGAATCGGTTGTTTTACATTACCGCTAGCTATTTCACAAAACAGCTCCGTTATGTAAAACAGCTGAATGAGGATAAAATTGTATGAAATATTTGGCACCGCCAAAGAAATTTAAGAAGTAAATAATTGAATGTCTTTGGGCATCGTAAATACGAGCAATACTTGATTTAATTGTACAAGAATGTGCAATTCTGTATTTAGAAGAAGCAAAACTTGCATGCAGTGATCGCCTTGCAATTTGATTGCCTTGGTGTAAAAGTAGCATGCAATTTCATTGAATCGCAAAATTTGCATTCATTTATTGTATGCCATTTTATAGAAATCGCACGCGTGTAAACACTTACATGCAATTATTGAATGGTAATAATTAAACGTGCGTTATGGTATGCAATTATTGCTCTTGAAAGTTCCAGAAACTTGCACCGTGTGAATGGGGCTTTAGTCTTATGGTCTATTTTATTAGACCTGATAAAAAACAGGATCGTTGAAGGCTCTTGAAAGGCATAATTATGGAAATTGTGTGGGTAGTGTGCGCAGAGTAGTGGTGGCCCAGTGGTAACAACCGCGACTTACGAGTAGGTCGTAGGTTCGAACCCAGACAGGCGCTTTACTTTGTGTAAATTATTTCATCATCACTACTCTCAAAAGGGTGACGGAAAATATCGTGAGGATACCGGCAAGTCTTAGAACCAAAAATTACGAAAACATAATTATGACATCTACCAACCCGCACTAGGTCCGCGTGGTGGATTACGGCCCACTCCCTCTCACCGAGAGGCAATATTATAGATTGATTATGCAGCGTGCGCATGTAGCTCGCGACTTTACATGCTCAAGTAACTTGCACCGGGTACGATAGCCTTGAATCACTGGCCCCGCGCACATTTTGATGCGGTCGTTTGATGCCTATAGCCTGCGCATGTGCTAGAACTTGCGCATGTTACATGCAACCTGTACAAGCACAATTAATATTTTAATATTTAATAAAATAGAATGCAGATACAAATGACCCCTTTTTAGGGTTCCGTAGTAAACAAGGAACCCTTATAGTTTCGTCATGTCCGTCTGTCTGTCTGTCTGTCTGTCGGTCTGTCTGTCTGTCTGTCTGTCTGTCCGCGGTCTAGCTCCGAGACTCTTAGTACTAGAAAGCTGTAATTTGGCATATTAATTACGCCGACAAAGTAGTAAAATAAAATTATGAAAAACATGTTTTTTTAGGGTATCTCTCATACACGTAAGGTGGTGATGTTTATTTTTTTATTTTTTTACCCCATGGTGAGGGGTATCATTGAAAAGGTCCTTCAAAAATATTGTGAGTTTGTGAAAACCATTTTTGGATTCAGGAATCCGTTTGCTAAATATTATATGAGATACTTTATATGAGAATTAAATTATATGAGATAATTTATATGAGACACTTGAACTCTCAGATTAATTGTTTGTTGTTGTTTTATAATACTTCTTTTTTCTGTTTTTATAATATTAGTGTAACTGACATGCATGAACAGTTCACCTCCTAGTGACTTAAGGTTTTATTTATTAATGGTAATCTGTGAACAGCGCTGTGGGCTACATTATTACTTATGTTATTTATATTTTTCTGTGTGTAATATTACATAATGTAGCTGTTTGTTGTTCCTATTGAATAAAATAAAATAAAATAAAATAAAATAAAATAAAATAAAATAAAATAAAATAAAATAAAATAAAATAAAATAAAATAAAATAAAATAAAATAAAATAAAATTAAGCTTTAAAGTGCTAATTTTTGTTAGAGTCAAGTATCCTCCCCCCCTGCCGGCTAAATGGTTGGTTTTGGGTGTGTGAAAAAAATCACAACAGTAGTTCATATAACGAAATTAAAAGAAAAACTATCACAGCTAAGTAGGCTCTCAAGGTTAACGAGTAATAATCAACCAACTTAACTTTACAGTTGCAAAAACATGTTTTCCCATACATTCCGTATGGGAGAACATATTTTTCAACTACAAAGTTAAGTTTGTTTTTGGGATAAATTCATCCCAACTACGGAACCCTTCATTGTGCGTGGTCCGACACGCACTTGGCCGGTTTTTATAAGGCCACAGTTTGCTCACGTTGAGATGACCAAGTGGCAGCGGCTCCATTTTTAAGGAATACATAGCCAGTTCTCGAAGTTCTGGTCCCTATATCATTTGCAAAATCAGCATCGCTGTATCCAAAAATCAGTACTGTAAGGGTTAGATGTTTAGCATAATCCATAACTTTTTGTCTCTTTCAGGTATTTTAATATTTTCTTTACAGCATTCCAGTGGGAGTCATCATATGAATGTAAGTATTGACTCAACTGGCTCACGGTAAACATAATGTCAGACCTGCTAACAGTAGCTGCAAGGCAGTGATCCTACTGCTTCTCGGTAAGGATAGCTTTTCTTAAGCGTTGTTTACGGCTTTTATTCACGTTGCAAGATACTTGAGTTAAGCATGTAAAGGTGCGAGATACATGCACGAGCTACCCACGCATGATACATAATATATTATGCAATGCGTAAGTCACACGTTACACGATGCCTATAGACTGCGCATGTGCCTGGACTTGCGCATGTTCACGCATTGTGTACAAGCACCTTTAGTATTATAAAAAATTATGAAATAAATATTGAAACCATAAATAGTACATCTCTATTTTACTTATAATTTCAATATTTATTATAATAACTCTTTAACATAATGGTCTTTTAAGGACCCGTTTACCAGTTAATTGTAACGGTTATGAATGTTAAGGCTTGTGCAGACCAGCGCGATATCGCGGGCGCGACAGGCAGCGCTACCAGTGTCGCGCCCGCGATATCGCGCTGGTCTGCACAAGCCTTTATGGTAATCGTCCCTATAAGTTCATCGTGTCAATAAAATTACAACGCTCGAATCAACTACCAATTCTAAATTTATTTTCAGGTACTAACAACTGATTCAATCTGTACCCCAGCTTGTGGGTTACCTTGGGGGTCATCACACAGTTTCTATTACGATAAAAAGCGACCTCAGTGTCCTCCTTCGGATAGATGCGACCCTTGCAATCAGCCGAAAAAAATCGATCCGTGTGCTAAGACTACACTGTTCTTTTATTCTATGAAAACTATTTTTTTAAATAACTATAGATTTTATTCTGCTAGTCCATGCGTACCTACAAAGAGAACGAAGAAAAAACCCTGTAAAACCAAATATTGTGCACCACACCATCGCAAAAAATGGTCTGCATTTCGGCGACGCAAACCATCGCCGATATTGAGTAAACCGGCGAAAAAATGTGAACCGAAAGGAGATCCGTGTGAGGGAAAAGATGAAAAAACAACAAAAAAAGGGCCAGTTTGCCCACCGGAATAATGAAGTAAGATTTATTTTTGTTTGAATTAAATGCATGTTTAAAATAAAACATATTATCGTAATTTATTGCGTTTTCTTTCACCGTTGGTCGGCAAAGATGGCCCGGAGAGTACCAGAGAATAGTATCCGCTACGCCACACAATCGATTATACCGGATGATTTTTTTACCGTTTCGAAATTTTTACGGGGTGTTCTACCCATGAATATAAACAACTTTCACTATGGGAGCAACTCTGAAATCACGAAAAAAAAATCAGCTGTTTATACAAAAGTACAATACCTACTTGACCAAAATGTATGAAACAGCTGATTTTTTTTCGTGATCTCAGAGTTGCTCCCATAGTGAAAGTTGTTTACATTCATGGGTAGAACACCCTGTAAAAATTTCGAGACGGTAAAAAAAATCACCCGGTAGACAGCATTATTTTAACACAAGATCCTGAAAATAACAAGGGCTCTATCAAATATAGTATCTATCAGATACTATATATATCTCGCCCTCGGTTACATGGGACTTAAACCTAACTGACGAAATGTAGGTGTACTATGGGTACATTTCTGCCTTATCCTTCAAGAAATTACAGGTGTGATTGTGTGTGTTTATTTTATTTTATTCTATTAGGGAAACTTACAGCTAACTTACACAGTATTCTTAAATAATATAAAATTAAAGGCCATTAAAACAAAAAAAAAAAAAACGGTCGGTACAAAAGCCTATCTCAGATAACGCAGCCACTAGTCTCGATACAGTCGATACTCATCAAGCACGTACATGGCAAATCAAGCTGGCACACTTATGGCACATCAAGCTGGCACACATACAGAGTGGCAGGGACATCGACGCGAAAACTTACCATGGATTCAGTTCATGATTTTGAACCCCCTGAGCTGAACTTTTTATTCAGTTAATTAAAAAAAAACTGATGTTTCATAGAAATGTGCAATACCTATGCAGTCAAAATGTATGGAACAGCAATTTTTTTTAAATATCCGACAAAAAATTTCGACGCATGGGGGTTCAGAATCTGAACATGATTCTGAACCCCCATGTTCAGAATCATGTACTGAATCCATGGTAACAGTTTTTGCGTCGATGTCCCTGCCACCCTGTATAGCACATCAAGCTGGCATACAAATGACACATCAAACTGGCACACACATGACACATCAAGCTGTCATACACATGGCCAGATCAAGTTTAGAAAAAGTTCAGCTTTGTGGAGTTTCTCTGTCACCCATACTTGTACATGTGTGACTGTCTCTTTCTCTGAATCATTGGTTTCATATTAATGCAAGGGTCTTGATGTATCTTCGACCTCGTGATTGCTTCACCTATCAGTTTACCAGCCTTATGGTTGAATTGAATGTCACTTTCACGTCATAAAACGTCAAGGTCATGTCTATTTATTTTTGCTTTGAAACCAATGTAACAGATAGTTCCAACCATAGTACTTCATCATCAGCCTATAAATGTTGCCATTGCTGGGACACAGGCCTTCTCTCGAGGGAGCGGGCCGTAATCCACCACGCGGGCCCAGTTGGTAGATGTCACATGTCTTCGAATTTTCGGTTCTAGGACATGCCGGTTTCCTCACGATGTTTTCCTTCACCGTTTTGAGAGTAGTGATGATGAAATAATTTACACAAAGTAAAGCGCCTGTCTGGGTACGAACCTACGACCTACAACTCGTAAGTCGCGGCATTACCACTGGGCCACCACTGCTCGTCCATACTCCATACCAAAGTCCAAACCAACTATAGTAAAGTTTCAATTTACTGGAAGTTTTTGTTAGAAGTTGTAATCCAATTACAAGGTCGGCTATTCATGCTAACATAATCAGTGCTTCTTTCGTGCACGGGCCTTCTTAACCGACAGCGGAAATAGCCGTCGGTTAAGAAGGCCCATGTAAACATTACTATCTCATTTTAATCAAATGCTCATTAATAAAATACGACGATTTCATATAATAGTACTAGCTGACCCTGCAAACGTTGTTTTGCCATATAAATGTTTGGGGTGGACCATCTTTATCACTTACTACCCTACCTGCCCTACCTGCCCTGCCTGCCCTACCTGTCCTACCTGCCCTACCTGCCCTACCTGCCCTACCTGCCCTACCTGCCCTACTTGCCCTACCTGCCCTACCTGCCCTACCTGCCCTACCTGCCCTACCTGCCCTATCTGGCCTACCTGCCCTACCTACCCTACCTGCCCTACCCACCCTACCCACCCTACCTACTCTACCCACCCTACCTACCCTCGCTTTTAGCGATAAGACCGCCCATTGTGTCACCCAATGTAAAATTTCTAAATTAATGTCTGTAATTTTTATGGTGTACATAATAAAGAATATTCTATCTATCTATCTATCTACCCTACCTACCCTACCTATCCTATCTTTCAAGTTGGATCAAACTGCACAAGGTGTGCAAATTTGATTAAAATCGGCTAAGTAGTTTTGGAGTCCATCGCGGACAAACAACGTGACACGTAATTTATATATATTAAGAAGAAGATAAGATAAGACTAGCACCTACTCATTCTTGCATGGGTCATGGGTTGATGGGCATTGTCAATATACTGACATTGAAACTGTAAAAATTTTTAAGTGCCAGCACAAACTGCGTCTAGTTGTTGCGACAAGTAGCGAGACCGTGTGACTCCTTAGCCTTTTTTTTTGGCTTGGAAATTATCAAATGACTTCTCCTGCTCTGGGTGGAGCGGGAGGGTGTGTCAGACTCTTACTGACTAATACCCACCCGTGTTCCTTCGGTTGCCATGTTGCCGGGGGTCACGATTTCCCTTTCGGCCTTATTCGTAACCACCGTCAATTCTGCTGACATCTCTTTGAGGCGCGCGTGGAGCACAACGCGCCATCGACCCGGGCCTGGTCCTTATCGGGCGGCGAGCTACCCATTGCTCACCGTCCTCAAACCCGCGCCTACGGTGGCCGGAAATCGGCTCGCGATTCCCGACGCCCAGGGCGTTTCCTCCTGTGACTCCCTAGCCTGTCGTTGCGACTCTGCAACTCGACGCCAAGTGTGCGGAGCTATGAAAGTAGGCTCGCAGCCTGTCGTTGCATCTAGTCGCCAAGCTGTCGCAGTCGTATGTCGCATAGTGTGTGCCATTGCCATGGCTGTGCCGAAGTGCATCGTCGGCGCTGCGCCTGAGGCGTCCAGCGCGACTGCGCCATTCCAGTCATCGTTGTCATCAGTGTCAAACCTTTCAGTTTTTTGAATTCATTTAGTTTGTTATAGTTATTAGAAGTGTGTGTATAGAGTGCCACAAGCGGCATTGTAGCGACATTGTAATTCATCTTGCATGAACTCCAGAGCTTTCTCTATGGTTTTTGGACGCACGCACTCTATACGTGAGCCAGTAAGAGTTCCTTTAGTCCACGTACAAAAGCCTGCATGGTCATTTTTTTATAGAGCGTCCGTTTCGCTTCAATAGTCGTTTGTAAGGTCTCGTGTAACGTCCGATCTATCTATTTAAAAACGTGAAGCAAAAACTTAGTACCCTCTTTTTACGAAAATTACGCGGACGGAGGAGTATGAAAGGATGGTGAGCAAAAATGAATGGGAGCTGGTCCCACTACCGCCACCGTTAAAACCACTGTAGTTTTAAAGGCATTACTTCTTCCTTTACACAGGCCAAGGCGCAACAAAATCTGTCCCAAGGTTTTCATTTCTGACAATGTGTTAGGTTAGTACATGTAGGGTTTTACGGTTGTGACACGTAAACAGTTTATAGTTAGGTTAGCAATTTATATATATTCATTTGTATACATACATATATAGACAAAATAAAAATTAATTAATGAACAAAGAATACTTTATTTCCCATGAAACAAAAAACTAACATTTTGATTTATTCAAGCTTCTGGGTCGATAATTGTGGAGTCCAGAAACAGTGCCGGTCGATGAATACTATCTTCATACCTTGCCATACTCAAAAACCAAATAATGACCATCACATGAGCGCAGCATCCTAACGTCCTGTGCAGTAAAATCTCTTTCATCTTCATTAATTAAAGGAAGTGTATAAAGTGCCGCAAGCGGCATTCTATCACAAAATGTGTGTGTAGTAACGTCTTACTCTTGTTTCTCTGGACTGTGTTCTTACTCGCAAAAGCCATAGATTAATGCCAAAAATGCCCATATTATTGAGATCTTAACGAACTCTATGCCAACATCAGTTGGTACGTCCCTAGAGCAAACAATCAGTTCTTTTTCTGATAGTCTAAGAAAAGTCTCTAACCTAGGCAAATCAGCACTCATTAACCTGCTATCTATTCAGATTGCACCCTATGAGATACTCACTCAAGATATTCTGCATGTCTTGTCTTTCAAGAGCTCTCTGTATTATTTGTGGCACATGCTCATTGTCATTAATAGGGCCATGAAAACATTTATCAATGCCGAGTCAATTCTGAAGTCCTCAAACATTATGAGACTTGACACTTTTTAATTTGATTAAATCTTTCTATTATATAATGCACTCAAAACCAATCGATGTTTGATGTAAAGAAAAATACTTTACATACACGTAGATCGGTTCCTCTAGGATATAGGCATCGATTTACATCAATGGATATAGGTATTTTGATGGTAACATAATAAAAAAAGAGTCATTCATACTTTGTGGCTGGTGGTACTGGGACCATTATTGCCCACCATCCTTTGGCACCATTCAAGTTTACGGAGAAGGTGTGCAAAAAGCAAAAGTTTTTTATTTAACATGCATTAGAAATAAAATAAAATTAATAAAAAACATAGACACTATCATTCGTAGTATACCTTAGAATAATGACATTTAGTAGTAATAATGACGTGTAGGCAGTATGGAATTAGTATGTACTTTAATGGCAGCATGGAATTAGTATGTACTATATCCATGGCATTAGTAAAAACTATCCTAAACTATCCTATCAAACTATCATTTAAATGAGTTATGGTCGAATTTCGACCACTGGGTGACCACTAGTATCTCAATATTGTACTAAACAATGTTTGGTATTGATCGTAAAATTCCTGAGGCTATTACTCTGCGTAGCCAACGAGAGGTCATTGTATAAAGCTGTTTCGTATCTCTTGTCTTAGAAGTTATTAAATGAGAGCTGGTCTTATACCTGCCCAAGTTTCAGGAATGCCATTCGAGTTGATAGTAGATGCGACAGGCCTTGTGATGTTGCTTAAAATGTCATTTAGGAGACATAGATTCTCCAGCTCACGGCCAGGCTTGGGGTTTGCATACTGAGATACTATCCGGTCGTAGATGTTAATAAACCTGTACCCTAATTGCGTAACATATTTTCGTAAACAATTTCGCGAAATTTGTTTCATTTTGACATTTCAACAACATTCATTGCGTTATTTACGTTGTTGAACAGATTTTTTTCCAACTTATGAAGCAATGGATTAGAAATCTGTTTCAAATCGAAACAAATTGTGATTGTGTTGTATTACGCAATTACGGTACTGGTCAATATATTGGGGTTTCCGTAAAAATCAGGTACAAGGCGAGGCCTTAAAAATTACGTCAAGGTCGTATGGCATGTTAGGTTCAAATAAACTACTCAAATTAAAATCTAATTCAATGTCTAAATCTCTGTTAATATATATCTAGTATATATCAGCGCGCCTGTCGCGATGCAAGTTCCCGGGGATAAAATCCTTCGTGATGAATAATCTTGGACATAAAAGTAACTAAGAATAGATAGGAAGCACTACGAGAAAGATTCTGGTATACTCACATTTATTTCTAAAGATTCAGGTTACTCGTGACGTGACTTGATAGCCAGCCACCCAGGCGACTACCGATCGTCATTATCGATGTGAGATTATTCTAAACCACTTCGCGAACAGGCCCGCGAGTATCCTACCGACTGCGCCAATTACTTAAACTGCAGACGAAGAATCGAAAAAAAAAAACAAACTTATTTTAAAACAAATATATTTTATGGGAAATTATTACAGTTGAAAATGGTGAAATCTATTCGATGCTAGAATATGGATAATGTCGAATTTCGCTGCGTCCGGGCTCATAGCGTCATCGATGCAGTTTCTATGCGCTCGGCGTAAACGTACTCGGGCACTATACAATTCCATACGACCTATTTGTGTCCAATTCAAATTGACATAATAATTTTCGTGCTTTTTCGTTTAAAAAATTACATACACTGACATACACTCTATGGCCAACATTTTCGGAAAAAATGCAGTAAAATTTCTTTAGATTTTTTCAATAGTTTTATTATGTCTGTAAAAATAAAATTTAATGTAACAAATGTGATTCAAGGATGTCGTAATTTTAGTTATATATTAGCAACGCATAACTCTAAAATTCTGTCGAGTTTTTCCCAATTGCCCGTACCGAGGGCTATACCCCTTTGTAGACCCGACTGTGACTATTATAAGCAAGCTTGTGTAAAAAGAAGTACATTAAATCATGAAGAAGCTCTGTTTCCCCGAAAATTAGAAAATTTATTTTTGGAACGGTTTTCTTCGGAGAAACCAGTAACCAGCAAATGCCTTGATGAGGTAAGAAAATAATTGATTTGATACTAAGTAGGTCATATTGACGAAAAAGTCCAACGATTGATGTTTGTTTTTGACTAGCACGTGCTTTAAGTTACTAGTCTATTAAGCCCCACTTACACGGTGCAACTTAATTGCTTGTGGCATATCATAAAATTGAAGCAGCAATTAAATGGCACCGTTTAAACAGCACGTACAATTTTTACACGATACGGGCAAGTTAGTTGCCATAGAAATCTACAGCAAGTATAATAAAATTGCACATTCAATAATCGCACGTACAGTAAAATCGCATTCAATTCTGGCATGAAAATTTAATACCATTCAAACATGGGTGCGGTGAGTGGCAGTGTGTTAATGTCACAGACGGATTGTCGAATCCGCTGTTTTACATAACCGCTAGCCGTTTCCCAAAACAGCTTCGTTATGTAAAACAGCTGAAGGACGATAAAAAATTATGAAATATTTGGAAGCGCAAATACGGGCAAAACTTGAATCAATTGTACAAGGATGTGCAACTCTGTTTAGACGAGGCAAAACTTCCATGCTATAATGGTCTTTCAATTTTATTGCCTTTGTGTAAAAGTCGCATGCAATTTTATTAAACGGCAAAACTTGCATTTTATGGAAACCGCACGATGCAATTCTTGAACAGCAATCATTGAAAGTGTTTTATGGCATGCGATTATTGTTCTTGAACGTTCCAGATACTTGCACCGTGTAAATGGAGTTTTAGTCTTTTGGTCTATTTTACTAGACCTGATACAAAACAGGATCGTTGAAGGCTCTTGAAAGGCATATGAAAATCGCGTGGATAGCGTGCGCATGTAGCTCGCGACTTTTCATGCTCAAGTAACTTGCACCGGGTACGAGAGCCTTGAATCACTGGCGCACATTTTGATGCGGTCGTTTGATGCCTATAGCCTGCGCATGTGCTAGAACTTGCGCATGTAACATGTATCGTGTACAAGCATCTTTATTATTTTAAAATTATGAATTAATAAAATAGATTGCAGATACAAACAACCCCTAAAATAATGGTATTCTGAGAACCCGTTTATCAGTTACTTATAACGGTTATATAAGCTGCCCTTACTGTCCATAGTATCAAATTCAAATTACCAAGCTCGGATCAGATACAAATTCCTAGTTTCTTTTCAGGTGCGAACCCATGCAATCTGCTCCCCAGGTTGTGGGCTACCTTGGGAGTCATCGTACAGTTTCTATTACGACCAAAAGAACCCCAAGTGCCCCGTGAAGCCAAAATACCTCCCATATCCCCCATGTCCCTCGATGCTTTCATGTAACCCTTACAAGGAGCCAATAAAATCCAATCCATTTGCTTCTACACCGAGTACTTTCAACACTGTTCTTTTAAATATCTGTAGATTTTATTCTGCTAATTCATGCCAACCTAGGAGACGTAGAAGAATGGCAAAAGCATGTAAATCCAACCCTTGTGGACCGACCAGGCGGGAGCCGATATGTTGCCCACAAACGAAAGAATGTAAACTAGCATATTGTGGAACGAGACCAAAAAGATCACGGAAAAAAAAGTCGCCAAAAAATGAAAATTCATGTGCGAGGAAAAGGTCTTGCCCACAACCTCCCAAATCAAAGTGGCCCAAACCGAAATCCTGATACATAGTCCACATTTATTTTTATTGTTCTTAACCAAAAAAAAGTGAGTTTGAAATATGTAATGCTCGTTGTTTGTATTTATTAAATGCGTGTTTAAAATAATATAATAACTTATTTATTACGTTAACTGTATTTAATATAATCTTTTCATACAAAATTATGAGAAAGCCAACGTCATGCGACTCCATAAAGGCAAGTGTATATGGCAGCCGCATCGGTCCGCAGCACATCGCGCGTATTATCTATGGCATCGCGTTCGAATACAATGAAGCCCGGTGCGGTCCGCCTGTAGTGAGTAGTGGTTAACACAAAATTTACGATAGTGATTTAGGGCGATGAAACTGAATACGATCAGTAATTCTAAACCACGTTCAAAAGCTGTCAGTATCAATGTTCCATAAAATTTTTGACACTGACTCTTGAATTTTTTAATGTTCATGTGAAATCCGCACTAAGGAGGATTTCTGTGATTCGATCGGCTCGCCTATGTGCATAAGCTTTAATTCTGTACCTTCAGTGAAAAGTGATGTAACTGGAAAATCATGATTTTGAGAAAATTAATGTTAAAGTTTTAAAAAAATACTCTGTCTACTTCACTAAAATGAGTACTGATTACTGACATTGGTAATCACATCATTAGAGCACGATTTAGTGTAAGAAGAAACAGATTAATTTGTATAGCTTATTTATATTTTAAAAAGAAATCCAGTTGTATCACGTAACACAACAATATTAAAGTCGGTTTATGTGTAAATTAATTTAAAATGACTTGAACCATTTTACTCATTATTTATTTATTGGTTGGTGTTGGATGATTATGTGTAAATATATCAGTTTGTACTAATTCACATAGATCGTGTAATAAGAGTCACATACATTTGTATTAATATACATTAAGGTACTTGAAATATTTGTTCAGTTCACATTGATATTATTTAAAATGTATTTTATTACACATTAATAAATGTAAAAAATAATTAGTTAGATCACTTTACACCAAAATAAGCTTGCTCAATCTTAGAGGGGTACCAATTAGACCAAAAAATTGCGTTTTTTTTTCTGTTAAACTTTGTGTAAGAATATTAAAACTGATATAAGTCAAGATATATCACTTTTCACTGAAGGTACAGAATTGTTATTTATCAGTCAGACGGTGTGTCTATCTTGGATACATAGACAGTACGTAGATATTATGTATAGCGCATCAAGTTTAGAAAAGGTTCAGTTCAGGTCTCTGTCACTCACACCTGCGCATGTGTGACCGACTCTTTAAGCCATACACGCTACGGTCTACCGGAGAGGTTACCTGTGCAGGTTTGCCTGTGTGAGGTCGACCACATGTCGGTAGCGTCTATGGGGATGGTCCGGTATACCGGAGCGGTCTTCAATTCATTTTGCTATGGCATCGATTGAAGTCGACGACGCACTGGTATTGATAGGCTTTGCTCTATCCAAGTTGGATGAAGACTCCCATAGGGTGTGCATTGATCATTTATGAAATTGAAAAAAATCGTAGTACCACAATTTAATACAGTACCTATACATCATCAACAGATGCCCCAGACTTTATCGATTTTCCATATTTCTTCTTTTCCTTCCTAATATTGCTTCTTATTATTGATTTTTCTCACAACTACTTCTTTGTTCGCATCTGGCTCAATTTTTCTATAACTTATTTATAAGCAGCTTCTTTTTTGTATCGATCGTGGTACTCTTTGCTTTTTATTTGCCATGAGTTCTTCGACAAAATCTTCAAGTACTTTTTTAGTTGATTCTGGTGGCTCCATTTTCGCGTATTGAATCACACGGCCGTCCGGACAGAGACCAGAAAACAACTAGTGCGACCTGCGCAGGCGACCGGATTACACGCACTCAAGCACAGGTTTACCGTACTTGCGCCGGTCGATTTTCGATCTTGCGCCGGTCGCCTGCACAGGAAGACCTTTCCGGTGGACCGTAGAATGTCCCTAACACGATTTATCATACTCACACATGTCAAATTCATTATTTTCAGCTTTGTCACAGTCGGGTAAAAAGACTCGTGTAGACATTTGTATCTCGTTTTATTCGAATGCTCATTAGCAACAAACAATATTGTATTTTATTATAAAATATTTTTTATAGTTTATACTTAAGGACGGGCTTAAAGATTTTATCCGGCAACATTCCTATCGCTCTCAAGATAACACATCCTGCTTCAACTCAATGTTCGGCGAAGCTGTGTCTGGAGAATTTTATAGTCTAAGGATGAGCGCTCACTACGACTTTATATCGCGTGATTATTTTGTCGCAGAGGTGCAACGTATTAGTTTATATGGCAGTGCGCGCATACACGAGAAAAATCTCTCGATTTTGAAATTATAATTTATGCTACGAATAATAACAGATTATTCGTAGTATTTATGACATTTTGTTGGGACTGCTTGCGACGCGCTTGTCGCAAAAGCATTGGAAATTGAATGGCTCCGCGCGCAATGCGATAATAAAATCGCAACCTGCGCCCCACGGCGGATTCGCGATTCTAAAATCGTGTCCCAAAAAATAAAATCGTAGTGCGCGCTAGGTCTGTCTGAGGTTAATAGGTAGTTCATGTTGACGACAAATCCGATGTAAAACACAAAATATAATATTTTATATAAGTACTCTCAGTTATTAGTCTATAAGACTTTTGGTATATTTTATAAGACTTTGTAATGATACACCATTTCAGTACTAATATTTCAGTATTTATCATCTTGCACACTACAAACTTGGTACACTTTTAGCATTATTTAACAAACTATTTAATTAGGTATTTAATATAATAACGACTTTAGACTTCTTGAAGACACCTTCTGGTTTCGAGGCTCATAGCGAACTGCCTCAGAAGCTAAGCGACGCTCCAAACTTCATGTTTCCAATTCTGTTCCGTTAAGAAAACCAGTACTTTTACGGAACTGTCAAATGAGATACTTTTAACAAATACAAAAGGCAAATCACATACTTCTAATTTAATATTTAGTGTTTAAAATCAGTAAATTTTATTAATATTTGGAAATCATGACAACTTGATACAAAATAGGGTCGTTTACGGCTTTTATTCAAGATACTTGAGTTGAGCATGTAAAGGTGCGAGATTCATGCACGAGCTACCCACGCATGATACATGATATATTATGCAATGCGTAAGTCACACGTTACACGCTGCCTATAGACTGCGCATGTGCCTGGACTTGAGCATGTTCACGCATATAAAATTTATAGGAATGATGTGGCGCAGAACATAAACAAGAGGTGTGGAGCGGGCGAGGCGACGCACAGTGGGAAAAAAATAACTTTTTTTTGTTCAAAAATCTGCCTACACCACAATTTTTGACATATCGCTGCTATTTTTTTTATACACTCCTGAGATAACACACTTTGGTGTGTCACTGCCACTTTTCCTTAAAAGTCAATACCATAACTTCAAAAAATCGGGAAATGAAGCAAAAAACAATTTCTAAAAAATATTTTAACAAAAATCAGTTTCCAGGGGTTTTTCGGGCCATGGTATGGAGCGAGAGGAAATGGCAGGCCGTCACCTCCTTCTGCGAAGCGGTAATGCTCGCGAAGGAGGAGGCGGAACGCGTGAGGGAGAGGCAAATTTCGCGCCCTCACGCCCCTAACCGCCGCAGGAGGAGACGCCCGGGGCGGGAATCGCGAGCCGATTTCCGGCCACCGTAGGCGCGGGCTTGCGGACGGTGAGCAATGGGTAGCTCGCTGTCCGATAAGGACCAAGCCCGGGTCGACGGCGCGTTGTGTTCCACGCGCGCCTCAAAGAGATGTCAGCAGAATTGAAGGGGTCCACTAGGGCCAATGCCTGCCGGGGGTTCGAAGAAAACCGATCGGGAAATCGTGGCCCCCGGCAACAGGGCAACCGAAGGAACACGGGTGGGTTTTAGTCAGTAAGAGTCTGACACGCCCTCCCGCTCCGCCCAGAGCGGGAGAAGTTATTTGATAATTTCCCACCCAAAAAAAAAAAAAAAAAAAGGGGTTTTTCAGGTCTCTGGTCATGAATGTATTGTCTGTTTATAATAATTCAAAATGACGGATGCAAAAAGGCAGCCCAAAAAAAAATTTGATTGATTTTCCGATTTTTAAAAGATTTTTTTTAAAAAAGAATTTTCTATTTTTGAAAAGTGGTAGTGACACACCAAAGTATGTTATCTCAGGAGTATATAAAAAAAATATGGCAGCGATACGTCAAAAATTGTGGTGTAGGCAGATTTTTGAACAAATAAAGTATTTTTTTTCCCATTGTGCAACGGTGCAGCGCGGGCGTTGTGTGTATGTCCCGTGCCACATCGTTTTCATGCATAAAATATGAAACGAGTGGCGCAACGCCCGCGCCACAATAATATTACAAAGCTCGAACCAACTACAAATTCTAAAAAAGAAAACTAAAATTTCTTTTCAGATACCAACTGGTCCAATCTGCACTCCAACTTGTGGGTTACCTTGGGAGTCATCAAAGAGTTTCTATTACGATAAAAAGTGCCCTCAGTATCCTGTTCCGCCGAATCCCCCATCAAAGTTGATCCGTACATGTTCCCAGAAGCCTAGATGCTACCCTTGCAAGCCGAGAAAATTCGATCCGTGTACTATGAAAACCATTATTTTGAGTAACTATAGATTTTATTCTGCTGGTCCATGCAAACCTAAGGACACAGATACCGACATCTGTAAACCCAAAACTAAAAGCAACAAATCACCGTTGGTATATAAACCAAAAAATTGTAATCCGAAAAGTGATTCGTCTGAGAAAGGAAACACCGGATCACCGGATGTGAAAGGAAATCCGTGTGGGGGAACATCTAAAGCAACAAAAGGGCCAGTATGCCCATCATAACGAAGTGCTAAAACATAAATGAATTTACTTTTATTGTTCTACAACCAAAAAGAGTGCAAGTTTTATTTTTTTGCCTATTTGAATTAAATGCATGTTTATATTATGACGTATATCGTAATTTATTGCGTTTTCCTTCACCGTTGGTCGGCAAAGATGGTCCGGAGAGTACCAGAATAGTATAAAATAAGATAAGATGTCATTTATTTCCAAGTACATGGTACATTAAGATCTTAATATTAAAAAGTTTCATATATACTACCGTTGCCGGTGTAGAAATATTAAAATTAATGTACAATTTATTACATAATACGAGTAATTATAAATTAGTTTGAAATGAAAATAGTTAATTTTGAATACAATTTCAATTACAATTTTTTCTTATTATTTATAAATAAAATGTCAAAATATACCAATGGCAAATCAAGCTGGCACACACATGACACATCGAGCTAGCACACACATGGCAAATAGAAAGAAAGAAAGAAAGAAAGCAAGAAAGAAACATAAGTTTAATTGTCACAGAAACAAGTGCATAAAAGAAGAGAACAATAAAATAAAATAAAACAATAGATTTAAATAAAATCACGAGCACAAAACAGAAATATGCGGCAGCTGCTGGCACGTCATGACTGTGACAAGAAGGCTTCCACTCAGCATGATGCTGTGCTATGGAGACCCACAGCACAGCGCTGATTTTCAGTGGTCACCCGAAAAAGTCGTACGGAAACCAAGTTAGGTTTAATGAATTAAATAAAAATAAATAACAAAATAAAATAAAATAAATAGTACTTAGAATATAATGCTACTTTAAAACCAATTATATGAATAAATATGATTAAATAACACAGAAAATTATCCGCAGGCATTAATTACAGTGCGTGCATAAAAAAAAAAAAAAATACGCAATTATTATAAGTTTTTCGTTGACGCATCCGTCGCCTCGATATCACCGTCTCGAGCCACTGGAACGTTAATACACCTTGCCCATAGATGATAAACCTTACGTGAGTGTTTATTTATAAGATATTTGTTGCTCATATTTTTATTCTTATAATAAGTTTTTTTCAGCTGTAACTTGAAATTTAGTTGAGTTTTTAGGGATCTTATGAGAAGTGGTAAATCATTCCAGCAGCGAGAAGCGGCATACTTAAAAAATCCTCTGAAGGCTGTGGTCCTATGTTGAGGCATCGAGATCGAGACGGACGTGGAACGAGCAGAGTAGCTGTAGTGCTCATGCCTCCAGCAAATTTTTTCAAAGAGGTATTCCGGTTTGTGTGTTTTTATGATACCGAACCAAGCAAAATCAAGCGAAATCAAGCTGGCACACACATGGCACGTCAAGCTGGCTGGTTTGTTGTTAAAATTTGTTTTTATTTTTTTATTATTTCACTCAGCTATCGGCATTTTGTTTATGTTTTGATTGTTTGTTGTTTTCATTTGCTTTTTATTAGTTTTCGAATATTGGATACGAGGCTTTTGGCTTTTGGTGAATGTGTATTTTATGTAATATTTTTTTTTTTGTGGAATGTGCGTTTATTTTGTGCAGAATAAACAATTTTTCTTTCTTTCTTTCTTTCTTTCTTACACATGACAAATTAAGCTGGCACACACATGGCACATCAAGCTGGCACACACATGGCACATCAAGCTGGCACACACATGGCACATCAAGCTGGCACACACATGGCACATCAAGCTGGCACACACATGGCACATCAAGCTGGCACACACATGGTACATCGTTAACGGTTTGTATTTCCTGTGCGTGTCCCAAATAAAATATGTTTTTCTTTCTTTTCTTTCTGTAACACGCCTGTATTCCCCAGAGGGCTAGGCAGAAGTGTACCTATGGTACCACTCACTCACCCCATTATCCCCCCCCTTTATTATAATTACAGACAGGTTATTAAGTGATAAAGAATTTTAGGGCTTTATTAATTGAAGCGAGCGAAGCGCCTCTGCTTCAAGTCTGGCAAAATTTTCTTTCGTGTGTCAGTTTGTTGGTACTCCCACTACAGTAGTGCTATTCTGTAAAAATCTCACCGTGATAACATAAATGAAGTGAGCTGCCAATAGTGTCAATCCTTAGCAACTGACAGCTCACTCCACGCTCACTTCACCTAAGCTAACACGGTGAGATGGTTACAGAATAGCACTACAGGTCCTATTTTGTAACCGGTCTGGACAAACTTATGCTATGATTTCATGACTTCATAGTTTATTTTTTGTCGTTAAGTATTTTTCGTCCTCCAAAAAGGGGGAAAAAGGGGCTACTTGATATCTCCGCCTTATGATATCTGATTTTGATGGTTCTTTTAAGGGTTCCGTACCAAAATAGTAAAAAGGAACCCTTATGGTGCGACTCAGTCTGTCTGTCTGTCACAGCTGGATGTCTCAAGAATTACTAATGCCATCAACTTGAAATTTGGAATAGTTTTAGATGACGTTTGCCCAACTATTTTGCAAATAACAAAGAAATAAAAATGTTTACTTTTTTGCAGCATGTACTGAACTTAAAAATTCGACTACTAGGGCATGTGGGGTATCAAATGAAAGAACGATATTTGCACATTCTCAAACAATTTTTTTTATTATTGAGGCCACATTAAAAAAAAAATCATTTTTGTACCGTTTTGGGAAGTTTGAATAGAGAAAAATCTGAAATTATTCTACGTGATAGAAGTTTATGTAAAAATTACAGGAAAAAACAATAAATATTTTTTCTTTCTTTTCATTCAACTGATAAGCATATAAAAAAGCGGGCGAGTTCGAATTGGGGATGAGTATGGCCGAATTCGGTTGCCCTGTTGCCGGGGGCCACGATTTCACAATCAGTTTTCTTCGAACCCCCAGCAGGCATTGGCCCTAGCGGACCCCGTCAATTCTGCTGACATCTCTTTGAAGCACGCGTGGAACACAACGCACCGTCGACCCGGGCCTGGTCCTTATCGGACGGCAAGCTACCCATTGCTCACCGTCCGCAAGCCCGCGCCTACGGTTGCCGGAAATCGACTTTCGATTCCCGACGCCCTGGGCGTCTCCTCCTGCGGCGGTAAGGTGCGTGAGGGCGCGAAGTTTGCCTCTCCCAGACGCGTTCCGCCTCCTCCTTCGCGAGCATTCGCAGAAGGAGGTGACGGCCTGCCATTTCCTCTCGCTCCGTACCATGGCCTGAACCAGGGCCGGACTCGAGAGATCACCGCCACCGATCGCCTCCACGAGGACACGGCGATGCTCCGCCCAAGCCGGGCAGACCTCTACCGAATGCTCCTCCGTTTCCTTCCGCCTTGCGTCCATTAGACCAATGAACCAGTCAGGTGGTTATTATTCTAACACATAAACATAACAGTTATAACTAGATCGTCACACCACCTTCGCCGCGGTCTACCTCGATGGCGTTGTCCTCCTTCAGGCGTCCAGTGAGTGACGATCTTTGTCCATCTCTCCGGGTGCGTTCGTGCGACGTGGCCGGCCCACTCCTACTTCAGCCTGGCTGTTTTTCCTCCAACATCGGCTACTTGAGTAACGGAGGTGTGACGATCTAGAGCCAACATAGCCTGAAATCGCACAAAACAGAGATTTGGAAGGAGAAAGGGAAGGTCTTTGCCCAGCAGTGGGACACAATGTAGTCTAACAAAAAAAATAACAGTCATATTAAAGATGAACATAAAACTATTACCATATTTGGACAAGGACAGAACACTATCTAATTTTTAATTTAATTTGTTTCACGTATTGAAAGATAACCTTGCAAAACATCTATGCAATTGGAGTGTTTAATAACCAAGATTTTTTGTATGCATTGATTTATATTAAAACTACCTTTTCCTCGCGGCTTCGTCCACGTGAATGTCGGGAAATAACCCACAAGAACGTATTACCGAGATTAAAATAAAAGTACCAGGATCCAGAGGAGGAGGAGCTCGTGGCTAAGTAATAACAGCCGCACGGGTCGATCCAACACGTTAAGCTACGCTTGCCGGGGTTGATCCGTGGATGGGTGACCATCTTTACATACCGAGATTTCTCCGTGCCTCGGAAAGCACGATAAACCACAACTAAAAAGTGAAAATTATTTTATTTTTTAGAAAAAAAAAAAAAACAACCGGCTTCCAAAAAACACTACAAATTGAAATATAACTTTAATTTCGGAAGTCGGTGGCAAAAAAACGAAAATCAAAGACATCGAATGCTGAAATTAAAGTTTTCACTTTGTAGTGTTGTTTTGGGAAGTCGGTTATTTTTTTTCAGATATCTTCAACAATCATCGTCATATATTTCAACCAATTTACACAATACTTTAATGAATTATACCGTTTTCATGAATCACTCCGTCCATTGGTAAAAATCGTATGAAAATCTGTTCGGTAGTTTTTTAATTTTCAGATAGACAGACAGACATGGCGACTTGTGTTTTATATTATGTAGTAATAATTGCAGCTTCCGACCAATTTTTTACTTTGGCACCTTGACACGATTATTAAAGTCTGAAAGGAGTTTGATTTGCTTTTAATGTATGAGTAGTTTGTGGACTCGTTGATCTGTTGGTTGCAAGCGCTACTACTAAACATGAAGTCCTGAGTTAGATTCCTGGGTCGGGCAAAGTTTTTTTTTTTCTCTTAGAATAATCTTATTTAATTGAAATTAAAGAATACATTTTAAGTCAAAGTCAAATCATTTATTTCAAATAGGCCCATGTATGTTTACAAAATAATAAATTGATTCTAGTCGCCCCTTCCAAAAGGTAGTTTTCGTATGGAGAAGAATGGGCAAGAAACTCCACCGTTACTCTTTTAAAATGTTTTACAATTGTTTGTATAGGTACGTACATTAGTTAAATAATTATATGTGAAGACGATGCACCTAGAATAAAATTACTATACCACAATAGGTAAGTTACAACTAACTTTATAAAAACAACAAAATTAAATACTAACATATCTAAAACTATTCACAAATTAAAATATAGCATCGAAAAATTCATCCGCATTTGTCGACTGCTAATGTACCCAAGAGACTGGCCGCATTGCTACGTTGTATGGCAATGCTTAGCCTCTGGCCAAGGTAAAAACCAGCCCTTGGGTCACGGGAAGTGTCAAATATCCGTTTTGAGATTTCACTAAATAGGCCAAGTTTTATTGGGGTTTTCTATTAGGAATTTATCAGTAGCGGCCATGAGTATCGGAAAACCTTCCACAAGATGGACCGATGACTTTGTGAAGGCCACAGGAATCCGTTTGATACGGGAAGCACAGAACTGGTCGAAGTGGCGGTACTTGGGGGAGGCCTATGTCCAGCAGTGGACGTCTTTCGGCTGAAATGATGATGATGATGAGCTAGAGTCTGGATTTGTGCCCGGTTAAAAATAATGTCTGAAAAAAAATGTGGGTGTACTACAGGCAGCTACACATCAAGCCATACATTTTCAGTTTATGATGACCTCGCATTGTATGGAAATGCTATACAATACGAGATCAGCATAAACTGGAAACGTATAGCTTGATGTGTAGCCGTGTGTACCTATAGTAAGTACACCCTCATTTCGCCAGTTATGTCTATGTCCCACTCACTCATCTATGAGAGCAATGGTGGCCCCATAGTAACGGCCCCGACTTACGAGACGTGGGTTCGAATCAAAGCAGGCGCTTTACTTTGTGTAAATAATTTCATCAGCACAGCTCTCAAAACGGTGAAGGAAAACATTGTGAGGAAACCGGCATGTCCTAGAACCAAAGACATGTGACATCTACCAACCTACACTGGGCCTTGTGCTACTAGGCATGTGGGGTGTCATTGTCTAGAACTCATCCAGTAGAGAACAAATATAATTTATTTTTATTTTTAACCGACTTAAAAAAAAGAAGCGGTTCTCAGTTCGTCGGGAAATGTATAGCTGGATGTGTAGCCGTGTGTACAATGCAAAATCAGCTTATACTGGACATGTATAGCTGTGTAGCCGTGTGTACTATCGAAGAAATGCATATCTGTACACTGTAAGGACTATTCTTGCTTGCAGTGCTCGGCCGCTATAGTATGGCTTACCTACGAAAAAAACCGGCCAACTGCGTGTCGGACCACGCACAATGAAGGGTTCCGTAGTTGGGATGAATCAATCCCAAAAACAAACTTAACTTTGTAGTTGAAAAATATGTTCTTCCATACGGAATGTATGAGAAAACATGTTTTTGCAACTGCAAAGTTAAGTTGGTCAATTATTACTCGTTAACTTGTAGAGCCTACTTAGCTGTGATAGTTTTCCTTTTAATTTCGTTATATAAACTACTGTTGTGATTTTTTTCATACATCCAAAACCAACCATTTAGCTGGCAGGGGGGGGGGACACTTGACTCTAACAAAAATTAGCACTTTAAAGCTTAATATTTCGCAAACGAATCCCTGAATACAAAAATGGTTTTTACAAACTCGCAATGTTTTTAAAGGACCTTTTCAATGATACCCCTTACTATGGGTTAAAAAAAGAAAAAAAATAACATCACCACTTTACGTGTATGAGAGGTACCCTAAAAAAAATGTTTTTCATAATTTTATTTTACCACTTTGTCGGCGTAATTAAAATATATACCTATGCCAAATTACAGTTTTCTAGTACTAAGGGTCTCGGAGCTAGACCGCGGACAGACAGACAGACGGACATGACGAAACTATAAGGGTTCCTTGTTTACTACGGAACCCTAAAAAGGGTTGTGTGCACGGGATTTTGTTTTCCCGAAAAGTCAATCAAAAGTCAATCCGAAAAGTCAGGGATGCGTGTCTTGGGTTCAAACTCGAGACCTATGACTTGGCAATCCGACTGTCACACCATTAGGCGATCGTTGCTGTGTAGGCTCTGTGTTGACGAGACTAAAATCTATTTGTATGAAATTATCTGCCATTAAGATAACCTAAACCAATCCTGAGATGGTGAAACAGGACAGTTGATAGAATATATATATAGGTTTAAATAGGTCCTTATTTTTATTATTTTGTTTATCTTTCATATAGATTCCTTTCTTTTAGATTTTGTGAATGTGAGAACGTTGTAGGCTGAAGACTTGTGGACCATTTTCTATTTTACTAAGTACCTGGTACTTCTTGATAGGCCTGCACTGTCCTCCCATACTTATTAACACTGTAATTTGAAAACATTATAGAAACAATTTATTTTTAAAAGAGTAACCGTTGAGTTTCTTGCCGGCTCTTCTCCATAGGAAGCGACCAATTGGAACCATGCACCTAGCTTCTGACGTTTCATAAGTGCCCTTGTAGGTTTATGTGAAATAAAATATTTTGATTTTGATTTTGAATAGGCCGCAAGGTAATAAAACCAGCCTCTTAATCTATTCAAACTCCGCACTACACTATACTCCATTTGAAATAAGATTAGACATTTTAACAAACCTTTTTAACAGTCCGTTCAACCGATTTTGACTTCTATACCATTGGCATAAGAATGGCATTAAAAGCAAAAAAATGTTTACAAAACCAACTGTTTACTACAGCTGCTATTTGTCATGCCACCAACGCAATAGAAGTCAAAATCGGTTGAACGGACTGTAAAAAAGGTTTGGTTAAATGTCTTAATCTTATTTCAAATGGAGTATAGGCCAGTTTGAAATCAACGTGTTATCAAACATGCAGTCGACTGTACGATGAAAGAAGAATTGCTTAATTGATGATTTTTTCTCCGATCAAAAGATTTAATTCGGTATTTAGTTCAACGACCGATCACTTAATAGTGTGTTATTAACATCTTGTAATTTTGTTGTAATATTGAAAGGTATTACTTATTATATCGGCAGTTTATCGTTTAACTCTGTGTTGTAAGAGATAAGTGAATGGACTGCTTACTTAATTATGTTCCAAAGAGATGAATCACTTATGTTTAAAACTTTAAATCCATACTTCATTAATATAATGCAAAATTACCTTTTTTATTTTATTTATTATAGTACAATATAAAGTGTTTACAAATAACAATAATATAGGCTCGTAAGTAGTATTAACAATATTGCAGCCCACTACATTATCCGCATGTTAACAAAATGAAGATAAGGTAAAATGTGCCACTAGATTGGCATTACACAGATATATAAAATAAAAAAAATAATTGATTATCAAAATACAATTCAATTAAATAATTATTAAAAAAAAAAAAATTGGATATTGGTGCCGATTCCCTTGTTCACAAACTAAACTAAATTTAAGTTCAGTGCATCTTTTTCTTTCTATTTCATTAAGAAAAGGACAGAAGATAAATTTTAGTTTAGTCCTGTCAAATTAATCAGCGCTTGACGTAAATTTACGTAATTTTAGTCGGCAAGTTTTTAATCACGTCTAAACTTGTATGGAGAGTGACAGGCGCTGATTAATTTGACAGGACTAAACTAAAATTTATCTTCTGTCCTTTTCTTAATGAAATAGAAAGAAAAAGATGCACTGAACTTAAATTTAGTTTAGTTTGTAAACAAGGGAATCGGCACCATTATTAAAAATTTGGGATTATTCCTTATTATCACAAATGAAAATTAAGATTATAAAAAAAAGAAATTGACAGTGCAATAAAATTCATTAGTAAAAATTATTAAAACGGTTCATGTAAATTAAATTTTGAATACTATAATACTCACACTATCTATATAAAATTCTCGTGTCACAGTGTTAGTTGTCATACTCCTTCGAAACGAATTGATCGATTTTATGAAATTTTATATGTGTCGGATCCGGTCATTAGTACGGACACGAAACAAATCGCAAGCGCGCCACTGGCGACATCAAGTGATCTACTCACACCAGAAAGCGCGCTTCTACAGAGTCGTGATGTATTAGGCCACGGCGAGGTGGGATTCAGCCTCGGATCGCATCGGAGTTAAGACGTCGCGGAACTGTTCTCGATTCGTTGTTCTCAGTTATTGTGTTAATTGTAATTTGTGATCATTTTGTTAATTGGTGATTTTAATAAACGCCATCGCACCCAGTGTGTGTATAATTTAGCAAAATTATAATGTGATCTGAACTGCAAACTGTTTTTCTATTGCGCACTAACCAACATTACCCACACTACGCCCACAGTAGTTAAAATATCGCTGATAATAACGAAAGAGTCACATACCCGTCTCCGACATAAATGTATATTCGATAGGTCTGAGAATCGGTCGTTATCTGTTTTTCATACCCCTAAGTGATAAGGGTGGTCCACCCCAAACATTTGTATGGGAAACAATGTTTGCCGGCTCTGCTTGTTTCTTTATATAATTTGATAAGATTTTAAAAACAGTGGACTTAAATTTCGATTTGGAACATACAAAAATATCAATATCAATGAAGTTACGATTATAAGTTTCCACTATACGACGAACCAACGCAATCCTAAATTAGTCCGACAGGCCTTACCTTTTCACGATTTAACGGCTGAACGGATTTCAATGTCCTACAGGTTAGATCATGAAGGCTAGTAAGTTAGATAATAATTTGAAGTAACTCATAAAGACTAGGATCAACTGATATGCTTCACAAGGTCAACCTGAACTCACTAAACAATTCCCATTGAATCTATTAAGAAATTGCGCTGTGGGATTTTCAACTTTCGGCGCTAGGCTGAGCGTTGAAAATCCATCAGCGAGTTTTTTATTTAGGCATGCATTTAAGTGTCTCCTAGTGTTAGTGAAAACGTGCATAATACTTCCCTTTCTTTGACGACTTTTTCCTTCTACTAAACCATATTATAACTTAACGAGAGAAAATTATTTTGTCTGCAATATAATTGCTTATCGGATTTTTTTTAGGAAGTAATTATTTCCTAAAATTATTATCTCTCAATCTAATTCGAAAGTTAAACGGTCACAACGGAACAATTCTTAGAATTGTGCAGTTTAGAAGTTTAATTAATTGTTATGGTGTTCGTAGATAAATCGATATTCAATATAATTGAAGTAAAGATAGTTTCAAGTCAATAAATCATTGAACATGATTTTATATTAATTTTAATAAACGAGGCATATTTTTTTGATAATAAATCATTGTAGACAGGTAACCAACGGTAAACTTTATTTTTGCTGTCCAAAACCGAAATTGTGATTCTAAAATAAATAATAAACAATAGGTTACGTGCGTTCTTAATAACGTACAGACGCCAGCACATCAAGCTACCCGAAACTGTCAAATTTTCCCAATCAACTTTGAACCTTATTCTTCAGCGATAAAGTTGAAAATTTATTAAATAAATTTGACAGATTGTAGTAGCTTGATGTGCTGGCGTCTGTACTTACAGAGTTGTAGAAACTCCTCTAGGCTTGATTTTTATTTCGTTCACGAACATGACGCATGGATCAGCACCATTTAGCTCAACCATTTTGAAGGGAACTTAATGATCCAACACACACGCCACCATCAGCGAGACATTTGAGTGAGCATGACATACTCTCAGCCGCTAGGGCACATTCAAGTCAATGAAAGACGTACCCAGTAAATAGTAGCTTTATGAAATGTATATGGTCACATTGCTCACACATATGATATGCAATTATACAATATAAAGAGATTGAATTTATATAAAGCAAAGATAGTTTTTACAATCTTCAGCAGCTGCAACAATACTTTCGAATGCTAATCAATTAGTTTATGCGCCCTTGTGGAGCTGGACCAGCGCTGAGCCAAGCATTTTTATAAGTGATGTAATCCCTAGCGATATAATCTATTTATTGGAAGCCGAAATAGGAACGGTACCTCGCTAAAATTATGCCGCAACGATCTGCCAAGAGATACTGGTCACACTGTATTTCTCGTTGCGGTCAAAGATCAAAACGGTGCAAGTGACACACAGCCTTGTAATCTTTGACCTTTGGACTTCTGGACCTCTGTAATAGCACTATTCTGTCCCGTGACTCGATTTGTAGGAGTGGATACCTACAGTTGTGGTGCAATGAGAGGCGGCCTACGTTAATTGGACTGCGTAGGCAGAGTAGATTGATTATTTTGTGGTTTTACGAAATTTGTGAATCGATTTATTGGCAACAGTTAAATATTATATCCACGAATGAATTGTGGACTAACCACATGCTTCTGGGTGTAACCACAAGGTGTAATTAAAATAGGTAACTGAAAACTTTTGAAAGAGTAAACCCGAAAACGCGAAAAGAAATCACCAGCCCGTCCCATCCTTGGTGTCTTCCCTCCGGTTGACGCCCTAAGCCGAGGTTCGTACCCCACAGGGGGTGCCCTTAGTGAGCGTTCACCCAGTTTTAATTAGTATAGTTGAATAACCCCTGGCTGGAGGTTTTAAGTGTAGTAGCTTAAGGCACCCACAGGAAAGCCCGGTTAAGTAGTCATGATCTCAGAGGTCAACTACGAGATGACATAACAAAAAAAAAATCTGCTGTTCCCTAAATTTTGTAGAGTTATGCGCGAACATAAATGTTTGGAACAGCAGATTATTTTTTTGCGATTTCGTGTTTGGTCCCATTGTAAAAGTTGTTGATAATGATGAGTAAAATGTGCTCTGAGGTTTTCAGTTACTTCAATTTCATCTTGTTTAGGCAACCATTTCTGCATTTAATACTTTCCTAGTGTTTTGGTTGGGAAGAAGAAATCGTGGAACTATACCTTATGCCAGTTGACAGCTGCTTATAGGGTTTATTGGTTGATTAGCATAAATTTACTCGCCCGAGGCGGGCGAATCGACACTTTTACATAAATTATAATTTTTTCTATAGGCGATTCGCACGAAGTTGATTCACTAGTATGCATATCGACAACTCCATTTCGGGCGAATAAATTCGTGCGAATCGACCAATAAGTCGCTTATCTCATCATCTGTTACGACGCCTCTTTGAGGTGGATAACAATTAAAATTCTATTGTGTCTCGTTAATGACAGTTGAAACGCAACTAGCTGCGCCCCGTGATTTCACTCTCATAAGTCTCGATCTCGTAGGAATATCGAGATAAAAAGTATTCTATGTCTATCCAGGTAACAAACAAACAAACAAACTAACAAATAGACAAACGAACAAACTCACTTTCGCATTTATAATATTAGTTAGGATTTAGACAGTGGTAGTGATAGTCTTGAAAGACTGATCATAGTGGTCACTAAGGCTAAGAACCTTAGGGTACAAAATGTATATTATATTAGCTTCAACAAACCTTTCTACAGAATATTGACGATTCTTTACTCACTTTTAGCCCAATAAAACTGGCATAAATATATATGTCACCGTAGAATTATAAACTTCATTAGTTTATAATCTATCGGTATTATTTCCGTTAGATTATAAACTGTCGAAAAATTGTGAACTGCAACAAATCATTTACGATTTAACGCATTATTTTTCAATAGTTTATAATGTATCCATGAGAAACGAGCGTAGTGAGCGCTCACTACGCTCGCTCGGCTCGCGCGGTTGGTCACAGTTCTAACCTAACCTAACCCATTTCACGCAGTTCACAATTTTTCGACAGATTATGATCTAACGGAAATAATACCGATAGATTATAAACTAACGGTGCTCACAATTTTAAGGTGACATATACACGTAATACAAGTATAGTTGACCTCCTTATTGCTTTGCCGCCCTATGGTTGAATGTCACTTGTATGCCATAAAACGACAAGGTCTGTTTGGCTATGTGACAGATATATAGTTTCAACCTTAGGGCCTATTTTGCCAATGAACGCATCAGCACATCAAATCGATCAAGAGCTGTCAGTGTCATCTTTATTGGAGAATATTGACAGATCTTGAACTCAGTTTAGATGTGGTGATCGCGTTTAGTTTATTTGATGAAATCAGTCCTTAGTGAAGTTTTAGTTTGAGGAGCTCGTGGCTAAGTAATAACAGCCGCTCGGATCGATCCACCAGGTTAAACTACGCTTGCCGGGGTTCGTCCGTGGATGGGTGACCATCTTTACATACCGAGACTCCTCCGTGCCTCGGAAAGCACGTTAAGCCGTTGGTCCCGGATGTCATTCGTGGATCTTTGACAGTCGTTACGCAGCCCGAAAGTCTGACAACCAGTCTTACCAAGGGGTATCGTATTACCCAGTTACTGGGTTGTGGAGGTCAGATAGGCAGTCGCTCCATGTAAAATACTGGTATTCAGCTGCATCCAATTAGACTGGAAGCCGACCTCAACATAGTTGGAAAAAGGCTAGGCAGATGATGAGTGAAGTTTTAATTTACTGAGAATTTTTGTCAAAAGTAGTAAAGCAATTACGAGGGTGACTACACAACTCTAAATGCATTTTAGTACCAAGCTATAAGTATTTATGCATTAACGATATAGCCCATTTGATGGCGGCATACAAGCCGCGGTGCTATGAACTCCATCGAGTTCACTAGTTCATAGAGAAGGGACACGCATCGCATCGCATAATACAGTAGCCATACCTATTTACCATACTGGGTGTGACATAGATTAAAACATGCATAGATGCGATCAAATATTTATAAAACACTTTTTTTTCCTGTAGGGCATCTCATAGCTGACCTCTGAGGTCATGACTATTTAACCGGGCAAACCTGTGGGTGCCTTAAGCTGCTACACTCAAAGTCTCCAGCCAGGGGCTTACAAACTAAACTAAATTTATAAACTAGGTGAACGCTTGCTAAGGGCACCCCCTTTCGGGTACGAACCTCGGCTTAGGGCGTTTACCCGAGGGAGGACATCAAAGATGGGATGGGCTGGAATATAAAACACTGGTCAAACTGAGGCAAATATAGATAGTGCAGTCCACGAAGACGCTCCCCACTCTGGTCCGTTCCGTACTAAAGTATAGCTTACACTACAGTAATCGCGGAGTGGGGCACGTCTTCGTGGATTGCACAATCTATACAACGCGGGAAGCGGGACATGAGTCGATTGTTTGTATGATTTAGGAAGTCACGCGACTATTCGCGCCTGTTTGAACACCTAACCCCGCGTCTTATTTCAAAGCGATCATCGCGCGATCGAATTTTTGTTCGGTGAACCTGAACGCGTGGTCGCGACGACAGAGGGCCAATTTTCCGAACAAGTAGTGACATGTTTTTTTATTTTTTTATTGCAATCTATAAATCTTGCGGCACCTACTATACGTTTGTATGTTTTGAGATTGTCTAGTGACTAGACAAGAGAATGATGATGAGGAGGCGATCTCATTGACTAGACTCAAGTCAATGAAATCGCCTCCTCATCATCATTCCCTTCTCTTTATCCCAAATCATTTGTGGTCGGCGTGACATTGCTTTTGCTTCCATACTTCTCCATCAGTCGTCATCTCGGTAACCACATCATCTCTCACACAGTCCATCCATCGTTTCTTCGGTCTTCCCCTACTCTTATAGCCATCCACATTCATACTCAAAACACCTATCGGCTATTTGTCTGAATTTACTAATGCCTGAAATTCAGTTGATAACACTTTCGGCGTAAGAACATTTATTTCACTGAGGAAAACATAATAATTAAGATAAGAGATGGTTTCGCTTGGTAATAAACTAAAATAAAATAAAGTTATAAAAAAACCAGCCAAGTGCGTGTCGGACCACGCACAATGAAGGGTTCCGTAGTTGGGATGAATTTATCAAAAGAACAAACTTAACTTTGTAGTTGATAAACATGTTCTCTCATACGAAATGTATGGGAAAACATGATAAAATAAAGCCTACTTAGCTGTGATAGTTTTCCTTTTAATTTCGTTACATAAATTACTACTGTGTTTTTTTTCACACATCCAAAACCAACCATTTAGCTGGCAGGGCTAGCGTAGCTGACACTTGACTGTAACAAAAATTAGCACTTTAAAGCTAATATTTCGAAAACGAATCCCTAAATCCAAAAATGGTGCTAGCAAACTTACAATATTTTTGAACGACCTTTTCAACGACACCCCACACTATGGAATTATTGAGAGAAAAAAAAAAACATCCTCACTTTACGTCTAGGGGAGGTACCTGAAAAATGATTTTATTTTACCACTTTGTTGGCGTGATTAATATGTATACCCATGTCAAATTACAGCTTTCTAGTACTAAGCATCTCTGAGCTAAGCCGCGGACAGACAGACAGTTGGACATGACCAAACTATAAGGGTTCCTTGTTTACTACGGAACCCTAAAAACGGTAAAAAACGTACAATTCACACATTATTCAGGTGTTGCTTTAATAGCCTTTTAAAAGTTGGAAGTGATTTCGATTCCTTAATTACTTTAGGTATAGAGTTATAGAGTTCAGCCCCCTCATATACGACAGTCTTTCTACCGTAGTTTGTCCTCCGTGCTCTTAAAATTATATGCACTTACAAAATTAATTAATTTCAATGTTATACAGAATGTTTGTTGAGCTGTATGTAAATATTTTTATACCCATTAAAATAATAAATATTTCATGTTGTTTTGATTACCTACGCCAAAGATAGTGCAAATTAAACAGATTCTTTAACATTGCATATTTATGAAAACACCATGTTATTTTAATATTCATAATAATTTCATAATTTAATGTTTATTCAAAGTTTTTATTTACATATCTTTAACATGCTTTTATAAAAGTTCAAGAGTATTGTTGCAATAATGACATTTTAGAAGAAACACAACGAGGTAGCTTACCAGAAGATGTCGAGATGATCTTGGTATTGAATTAATGGACATTGGACCATTCTATTGAGAATAACTGTGTTGCCAGCAATGGTGTTCCACATGGTCTTCCTCTTCGTAAGTTGGTCATTAGTCTTACCAAGCGGTATCGTGTTACCCAGTAACTGGGTTGTGGAGGTCTGGTCAGATAGGCAATCGCTCCATGTAAAATACTTACATTCAGCTGCATACTATTAGACTGGAAGCCGACCCCAACATAGTTGGGAAAAGGCTAGGGAAATGATGGCTAGCTAGAATATTCCCACTGCTGGGACACAGGTCTTCTCTCGTCGAGAGGGACTGGGCTGCAATCTACCACGCGAACGTGCGGATTTTATTTTTTTAAGAGCAACATTGTGCTGTATTAGAACAAATCAACAAATCTTCTTTACAAAATTAGAGATCATCTATTGATGTGATGGTATGATAAGCCAGTAGCCATGATAGTAATAGACCGAATTTCGGCAATGGTGACCAATCTCAGTGGAGACCAGCCTTCGGCGCGGGAGATATTATAGTGCAGGCGTGTGTGCGCAGACACAGGAGCACTCTCTCTTCGCTCACTCTCATAGTCCGATGGGACGGCAATCCGACACGACCGGAGAGAGATCAGGCACAGGACCAACTTCCAACGTGCTTTTCGAGGCATGGGGTATCACACCGCCATCTTCCAAACTTCGGGCTGTTACTAAGTAATTTCTAAACCATGAAATAATATACCTATAGGTAATCTGAGATATATAATTTTATTATGTGTAGGTTGTAGATAGTCAAAGGATACAGCTGCCTTTCAGATAAACGAAATGTATTGATCGCATAATAGGTTGAATAATACTTATAAAGGAGCTAGGAAGCACACGCGATGACTGCTAATCGTGTACTTATTTGTTCAACTAATATAATTTGATGAAGTACTTCAGGTCAATCAATTTGCCTAGCCTTTTCCCAACTGTATTAGGGTCGGCTTCCAGTCTAACCAGATGCAGCTAAATACCAGTATTTTACATGGAGCGACTGCCTATCTGACCTCCACAACCCAGTAACTGGGTAAGTCTGGTTGTTAGACTTTCGGGCTTCTGACGACCCGTAACGACTGTCAAAGATCCACGAATAACAGCCAGGAACAACGGCTAACGTGCTTTCTGAGGCACGGAGGAGTCTCGGTATGTAAAGATGATTGATTATCCATCCACAGACCAATCCCGGCAAGCATAGCTTAACCTGATGGATCGACCCGTGCGGCTGTTATTACTTAGCCACGAGCTTCACGCGATGACCGCTAATCGTGTTCTAAATTGTTCAACTACTATTAATTGATGAAGACATGAAGTAAGGTAAATATTTATGCTTATTCATCATCATCATCATCATCAGCCTATAATGTTCCCACTGCTGGGACACAGGCCTCCTCTCTGTGAGAGGGAGTGGGCCGTAATCCACCACGCGGGCCCAGTGCGGGTTGGTAGATGTCACATGTCTTCGAATTTTTGGTTCTAGGACATGCCGGTTTCCTCACGATGTTTTCCTTCACCGTTTTGAGAGCAGTGGTGATGAAATAATTCACACTAAGTAAACCGCCTGTCTGGGTCCGAACCTACGATGTTCAACTCGTAAGTCGCGGCCGTAACCACTGGGCCACCACTGCTCTCATGCTATGCTTATTCATCAGAAGATATTTTCACCGTACATTATAAATGAAGGCATTCAATTTCGCATCTATAACTATTGCATACTCTATGCCATCGCGATCTGATTTTATAATAAACAAAAGTATCATCGGTTAGCCAATCGTCCTACCCGTTGTTTCGGGTTTGGTAACACCATCACATTCACATGACATAACTAAGGGAATGTGTGGGAATCTTGCGTCACTTCCTCATTGATAACTCATTTAAATCGCTCGTATTAACATTGTTTGATAGAAAATCTATTAAGTTATTCATATTATGGTTATGTTAATCTTTAGGGTCTTAAATTCTTTGATAAATGATTTTATTTATGCAAATTTGTTTTAAAAATCATTACTAAACGTTATAAAAAAATGAGGTCGGTGACCCATTGGTCTAGTCAAGTAGGTACCTACCTAAAACCGTCAAGCGTGAGTGCTGATGTTTACTGTTGTTGCCATCTTTTTGAGAGACTATCTTTAAATGCTTTTTCAGGTCAATCAGAACGTAAAGAAAAACTGACTTTTCTGAGTTACATTTCCTCGATTGTTTTTCTATGTTTCGACAAATTTCAAGTTCACTAACATGACCTATGCTCGTTTCTTCTCAAGAAAGACAAAAAGGCTTTTGCTCTACATCGAGAAAATTCATCATCATGTGCCTAGCCTATTCTCAAATATGTTGGGGTCGGCTTCCAGTCTAACCGCATGCAGCTAAATACTAAAATACTAGTATTTCACATGGAACTGCTTTCCTCCGCCTGCCTAGCCAATAGAATCTAAACTCCGCTCGAGTTTAGATTCTATTGGTTAATATTAGCACAGCTCCGCTCCTCGTCTCGTTTCTCCGCTTCAGAGCACAGGCAGCCTAACACATTCCAGGGACACTGAACGACACACAATAGTTAAGAATGCGGCGACGCATGAATTGTCCATACAAACGTAGTACATAAATCATTTGCAATTTGAGCATATTTCCACCATATTATGTTGATATTCGGATTGAGACAGTATTTGTCTAGACTCCTACGTCTTTTTATTTCCAAAAACTTACCTTTAAATGAAGTGTAAGCGAATTGCATTTCGTACATTTTTACAGCGTAAATGACATGTTTTCATATTGTTTTTTCTGTATTATAAACAACAATATTTGTAATATTGTTTCAGCAGAAGCATAGTTTATGTTATCAAGTTACAAATTATCGAAAAAAAAAATGGAAATACATTAAGTTTTCATTCGTAATTTTATGTATTACGGAACACATCCAAATTTATCATAAATTTTCGAAAGCTAGTAGTACTATCGCGTCAAGCAATAATTGTCAATGTGTGCGTGGTAGTATTGCTTACTTACTGTAGGTGTATATCGCTCCGACAGGTACTCACACTAGCGCAACGTGCTTGGAATTGAATTTTGCAAACATTTCGATTTGTAGTTGCGAGCCGTGTCGCCGGCCTCTTAAGTTTTATTGTTATATACAGGATAAGTTTTTATCCAGTGCGCAAACTTAAACACGTGATTTTACTCATCACTATGAACAACTTTTACTATGGGACCAAACCTAAAATCGCACAAAAAAAAAATCCGCTATTCCCTACATTTTGACGATTCTACGATTTTATGCGAACATAAATGTAGGGAACAGCTGATTTTTTTTCCCGATTTCAGATTTGTTCCCATAGTAAAAGTTGTTCATAATGATGAGTAAAGTCACGTGTTAAAGTTTGCGCACTGGATAAAAACTTATCCTGTATAACGTCTATAGGCGTTTAGTGTCCCTCGAAAGTGTTAAGTTATATTGTAATAGGATTCAAAGCGGTTTCAACGTTAACATTTTATTTCATAAGAAAAAATTTTTTCTAAAGTTGGTCTTCGTCTTCACCATTTGCCGTTTCGAGTTCTTGATTTAATCTCGTTAATTTGATTCACTGGAAATCGCTGACTTTCATCTGTCTTGTGGAATTACCCAGTATTTACTTCATTACCAAAGATTTCTTTGTTTTACTGTTTTTCTTTTTTGTCATCGTTATCTATAGGTATATTTTGCACTAGGATGCTTCGTTATTAGCGAAACCGGCATGCCCGAGCGACATTTCTCGACGGCATGTGAAGTCAAGTCAGACGCCCATGGGCGGCTTTAAAACTCTGACACCAGGTTTGTCACTAACCACTCGAAAAGATCTTTAACCAATCGATCCATCATCTGAGACGAAAGACTCGTTCTCTTGAACTTCATCATCATCATCATCATCTCAGCCGAAAGACGTCCACTGCTGGACATAGGCCTCCCCAAGCACCGCCACTTCAACCGGTTCTGTGCTTCTCGCATCCAACGGATTCCTGCGGCTTTCTCAAGGTCATCGGTCCACCTTGTGGACATTCTGAGTATAAAGTACAACCCTGGTCGACACATTCTCGATCTTCCACTTCGATACTCACGAGTCATGCCTTCTACTGTACTCACAAGGGACTTATGGACGATAAACCCGATACCACCTTGGGACTGCTGGTGGTCCTCCCGGAAATAGAGCAAGTTCCCAAATTTGAGGATTATCGAGTCTCTCTTCGGACTTGAGACATCCCTCATCGTAACCTGCTCAAAACACAAAATAAGGAAATTTTACAAAAAACTAATAACGTGTATTTCCAACACTACGTCTTCAGCCCCATCGGCCATCTGTTCTGCGAGCAATGTGCCCTGCCTACTGCCACTTAAATTTGGCAATTCTTTGGGCTCCTTCACTTATCCCAATTTATTTGCGTTCGGCGTCACATGTACTTACTTTCATACTTCTCTTTTAGTCGCCATCTCGGTAGTTCCCTTTTTTTTAGCTATATCGTATCCTTATAGCCATTCACTATTTTTTTCTTTTTCGTTTGTTGTGACATGGGCCAGCTCTTAACCTCGTTCATACTCAAAACTTTCTTCACAAAATTTTCCACACTTAGTTGTCTCCTCATCTCTGTTAAATAAATTTTACACACCCGATAAGCATCATCATCATCAGCCTATATCAATCCACTGCTGGACATAAGCCTCTCTCTCTAATCACACGTCATACAGAGTGACAGGGACATCGGTACCATGGATTCAGTATATGATTCTGAACCCTCCAACGTTGAAATTTTTAGTCGGTTATTTAAAAAAAAAATCTGCTGTTTCATATAAAAGTGCAATACCTACGCGGTCAAAATGTATGGAACAGCAGATTAAAAAAATAACCGACGAATAATTTCAACGCTAGGGGGTTCAGAATCATGTATTGAATCCATGGTAACAGTTTTTGCATCGATGTCCACTTTCGGCTTTAGCACCCTCGAAAACCATGAAAACGATATCCATGCGTCATGTTCGTGAACGGGCGCCGTCAGTTGGGACTGGTCATCTCTTAGCTGCCAGGGCTTATTTTTAAATTTTTTTTAATTGTTCTTTTTTATCTTTTTATTACGGACGCTTCTCATGTGCACGTCTTTCTACATTGTTCTCACATGTATAATTTCAACATGAATGATGTAACCAATATTTTGTAACAATTTTTTATTTAAAAGAGTGTCCGTGGAGTTTCTTGCCCGTTCTTCTCCATAGGTACCTACTACGCTTTGGAATGGGCAACTAGCTTCATACCTATTTCTGACTGACCGATTCCTTGACAATTCAAAAGTGCCTGTAAATGGTTTAATTGAAATAAATGTTTTGAGTTTGAGTTTGAGTTTGAGTTCATGAAAAAAAATAAAAATTTTCAGAGCCGTCGTTTTGTATTTACATTTTATCCTCACTGTCGGCTTTGGCACCCTCGAAAACTATGAAAACGACACGCATGACGAAAAATTTTAAAATGTTCGTAGCCGCCATCTTGGAATTTCATTTTTCCACTCTGTATAACTCGATCCTCCATCCAACCATCCATCTGCTACTAGCCACTCTGCGAAGCTGTAAGCAGGTCGATAAGTATGTCAAATGTATGATAAACACATATTTATATCATGCAGTCCTATAACACAAGTAATCTCTATCCGGTTATATACCTATTTCCCAGACTGTGCAACACACCAAAGTCTCATTTAGGCGAGACAGTTTCTCGTCCGTTCATCGAGGAGCGAGAATTTTCATGCGATAGGCGAGTGGTGTCGCTATTATGTAAGAATGGCTCGTGCCTAAGTAACAGCCGCATGCGTTGATCGATCAAGATAGAGCTACGCTTACCGCTGGCTTCCATACCCAGACCCCTCAACGTTTCGAAAATCTCGTCCGTCTGTCATTCGTAGATGTTTGACAGTCGTTACGGGTAGTCAGAAGCCTGAAAGTCTAAAGAACAAGCACTTTAACAAGGGGTACAAACTTACTCAGTAACTGATTGTGGAGTTTAGATAGGCAGTTACTCCATACTGGTATTTATCAGCATCCGGATTGACCCCAACATAGTTCTTCAGAAGATGAGTACGCATAGACATATTCGCCTCTCGTTGGTCGAGTAATTCTCCTCGTGTGAACGATGTTTTATGATAATGGCAATATAACTGTGGGTCCAAGGTTAGCGCTTCTGAACCTGATCGACTGGTTTGGTTTCGATTTCCCTAGCTAGGGCATGGGTTCAAATGCAATAGTAAAGATCTATGCATAGATATCTACCTTTACCTTTCTGTATGCATTTTTAGATTTTAGACAATTAGCGTTTACGTTTCCTCGAGCCATATATGCATTGGTATTAAATGGTTTATCAAGCTACAGATCTGGGTACTTAAATACTTTTCACAGACGGAAAAATTTATAACTTTCGACTGTTAGATAAAATATGTACTATTCTAATTTTATTTTTAGCAAGGTCTTTCAACCCAAATCCAACACGGAAACAAAAAAGAAACATTCTCTAACACACACTAACTTATTACTGCTGTTACATCAATACTAAAGAACATAAGAATAATTTCATATGAAACAAAGTCGTCTTTTTGTACAGAATCATAACAGAATTCCTTCTCGCTCTCATAACTAACAATTCAGTGATTTGTCGTAAATAAAACAAAACTTTTTTAAATTGGCTCAATGCGCATGCGCATGTACTGTAGGCCGCACTTCAGAGGTAACAAACCAGTTTAAGCTGGTCTCATATTCTATCGAAATTCCATAATATGCTGGGCCAGTTCAAGGTCAAAGTGGTAACACCGAACTACGGTCTATTGTACCTACAGTAAGAAGATATATGGGTTTATTTTATGTATGTATGTATGTGTGAGACTGACAGACGCTGGTAGACGTTCAATTCTTATTGGATGCATACACTGTGGAGTTTGCAGATTTTAAAAGTGTTTTAGTAGGAGTAAATCCACATGAAAGGCTCATCCAAGGAAATGATGCAATTGCAACTGAGTGAGTTGCCAAATTTTGACCATAACTTTACATAAACTGCCTCGTTAGTCTATGCAATTGTGCAAGCGCATCCTCGGGTCCTGCACGCGAATACCATGATCATCGTAGAAACAGAAGAAACGAAATATGAAATGAATATAGTAGAAAGATTTCTAGAGCGTGATGTTAAAAATGAAGGAAGGAAATATAATTTTGTATAGAACGAAATCTGTTCTTCGTAGAGTACAGATATGGAAGTGGTCAAGCTCATGCTACTCGTGCTGATTCCAGCGGCGATATTATTATTGGATTGACCATTAGTCTTGGATTAGCAGACCAAAGTCTGGATTTGTGTTCGGTTTATTGCAATAGACTCACATAATCATCATCATCTGCCTAGCCTTTTCCCAACTATTTTAGGGTCGGCTTCCAGTCTAACCGGATGCAGCTGAATACCAGTATTTTACATGGAGCGACTGCCTATCTGACCTCCATAACCTAGTTACTAGGTAACACGATACCCCTTGGTAAGACTGCTTGCCAGACTTTTGGGGTTCTAACTACCCGTAACGACTGTCAAAGATCTACAAATGATAGCCGGGACCAACGGCTTAACGTGCTTTCCGAGGCACGGAAAGGTCTTGGTATGTAAAGATGGTCACCCATCCACGGACCAACCGCGGCAAGCGTAGCTTAACTTGATCGATCGACCCGTGCGGCTGTTATTACTTAGCTACAAGCCCCTGAATACAATAGACTCACATAATATGGACTTAAAAATATAACTGGCGAAATGAGAGTGTACTACACCTCTGTGTACTCCTTCGGGCAAGCATGATGTCAATAAGGTGGGTCATCTTAAAAAAAACAAAAAAAAACGTGTGGCACTCGGGGACTGCCGCGGTAAAGCTATTGCATAGCATTTGTAACCTCCATACTTCCTATTTGTCAACGCTACACTTGGGATGATGACGTGATGACATAAAACAAAAATAACGTGATATTGTCATGGGAACCGTCATTACATGGTAGGCGGAGTGAGGGGGGTGATAGGTTTTATTTTCGTTACGTTACGGAATTTCTTAATTCGGTCGCCGCGCTCAAAGCCCGCGATAAAAGCTATGCAATAGCTTAAAAGGGATTGTTCTTCAATCCGCAGCACATATCAAATAACTTCGTATTCAGTTCTATCGCTCCGCAGATTGGCCAATAGCCTCGTCTTACCGCCATCTTCCTACGACATAAGATCCACGTTTTATTACGTAAATTATATATATACATTTGTAATGTTACGGTGCACTGATTGTATCGTGTGTCTGCTGGTTATTAGGTGATGTAAAAGAAAATATTATATGGTATTATGTATGTGGTAAGGAGACTGGTTGATATAATATGCATCTTGTCTGAGTTGGTCAACTTAATAACTGTCATGGAGATGATTTTCTGGTTATGTATGTATGTGAAAAGTCTCGATGGTCTAGTAGACGCAATCGCTACTGATGAGCATGAGATTTTGGGTCCGATTCCCAGGTTGGGCAAAGTGCTATTGAGATTTTTCACCAGCAATTTCTCAGTAACGGCCCGGGATCTGGATTAGTGTCCGGTTGATGGCAACAAGTTCGCCCTCTATTACATGGGTCTTAAACTTTCACGAAATGTAGGTGTACTGGGGAAGTAGGTACCTTTGCCTAACCCTTCGGGAAAAACAGGTGAGATGTGAAAAATTGTTAATTGATTCAGGAGTGACCTTGCGGAAATCCATTATAAATAAAATACAATAGACGTTGATATATTTAGTAACCTGTTCTGCTTAACTATTTCTAAAGAGCCATAAAAACCCTGTAAGAAATCGCCACGTGTTTCACTTCTCAACGAGGCATTCTAAGGATGATAGTGTGTTGCCACACCGAGCGCTGAACGCAGCGCTCGGTGTGGCAACACGGCGTGTTCGGGTTCGCGACAAGTCAATCGTCATCCTGTGGATGCCTCGTTGAGAGGTGAAACACGTGTCGATTTTTTATGGCTCTTTAGGAATAGTTAAGTGGAACCGGTTACTAAATATATCAACCTCTATTGTATGTGAAAAGTATTTTAGATGCCCTTCTACTTTTAAGTGACATGTCTTTAGCATCCGTGAGTGGCGATAACTTGAAAGTAGTGTAGGCACGTCCAGGCCGGAATCCTGAGTGGACAGCATTTCATCATGGTAGCGTTGTGAAAAATAACTTGCTCCTAATTATTTCAAGAGGGTTTTGCACTTAAAAAAAGAATATCGCAACCTATTGAACAGAGGTAGCAATCATTAAAACACTTTCAAACTATGGGCGAATTTCAACAATGAAATTCAACGCTATCAACAAACATTTCACAACATTTAACAATGATGGCACTGACAGCTCTTTAATATGGTTTAGATGCGCTGACCGTGTTCAGTTTTTGCCCATAATAGTTGTTTTTACTCTCCCAAAGATATTTAAAAACGAGTTTGATGGATTATATCCACTTTTCCATTGCAACAAAAATTACTTAACACTCTTTACATATTTAATTAAATATTTTGTAAAAAGACATATCAATGAGTTAAGTTTCAGTTACATAAGTGTTAGGTAAGCGAAGGTTAACGCGAAATAACTTAACCATAACGTTTAACGATTGCTAACTATGAACTAAAAGAAGGTTAAGTGTAAACATACGGTTCTTTATTTTTTCTGTGACTGCTTCGTTTTGTACCAGAGAAAGAAAGAAAGAAAATTAATATATATTATATATATTTTTTTTAAATATTTTTTATGGTATGTATGGAAACTAAAAATTCATGAAGGTTTTCGCTTCTTTTGGTAGCTATTAATCTGCCTAGCCTTTTTCCCAACTATATTGGGGTCAGCTTCCAGTCTAACCGGATGCAGCTGAATACCAGTATTTTACATGGAGCGACTGCCTAGCTGACCTCCACAACCCAGTTACTGAGTAATACGATACCCCTTGGCAAGACTGGTTGTCAGAGTTTCGGGCTTCTGACGACCCGTAACGACTGTCAAAGATCCACGAATGACAGCCGGGACCAACGGCTTAACATGCTTTCCGAGGCACGGAGGAGTCTCGGTATGTAGAAATGGTCACCCATCCACAGACCAACCCCGGCAAGTGGAATTTTATTCTTCTTTTTTTAATCTTTTGGAAGCTATATAGGATTTTAACTGGTGAAATGTGGGTACAATTTAGGTACCTACACTGCTGTCTAAAACATCGGAGCATACAAGTGTGATGTTATTCATATAATATATGTTTTCAATAGTAGAAACGAATCTTCTAGACCAATAATAACCTTATCAGTAATTATATTTTAGAGCCTTTTGGGGTTGACACTTTCGAGCCGTCTATCTGTCTGAGTGCTCATGGCCTGTTCAATGAAATCTCCAAACGTCTGGTTGACACTTCCCGTGACCCAACGGTTGGCTTTTACCTTGGCCATAGGCTAAGCATTGCCATACAACGTGGCAATGGCGCCAGTGTCTCGGGTACATTACCATGTCGACAGCGATGCGGGAGAATTTTAGTTAGGTACTTAAGTTAGGATATTATGTTTTAATGTTATTAACTAATTAGATATAAGAACATTGCATTCTATCTTCTAGACCTTTTCTAATGTCCAAGGAAATGTGAACATGACATAATTGTCTTTTTTAATTATAATTTTATTTGTATTTTAATTGAATTAGGAAAATATGAGATTTCTTTGAAAAAAGGGTGGTTAGCTTTTCAACAACAAAGTTACATTTACCTATTGTCTCCCTTTGTCTGTATGTTCTCTCGGGTTGTAATTATGTAAACTATGAAAATACCTTTTTTGTTTTTTAATTGGGATATTGGCCTGCTCCTGACCTTGACTTCGCCTGATGGAAAGCGATGGATGAGGTCTATGATGGAACGACCGTGCCCAGAAGATGCCGATACTGACTCTTGCTTTGAAGGCTGACGGTACTGTTCAAAACGTTCTCCCGTATACTCTCACTCTGTCTAATTAATCTCACATTAACCTAGAGGTGAGATGTTTCGAACAAGAAAATAATTAACGTTTTTAACACGAAACTGCGTGCGTTGTTGTGAAGTGCGTTATCCATCATGTGTATATAATAATTGTTGTATCATTGCATATGTTAGTATTGTGCGTTTCCATTGTACCATATAATAAATTAAACAACACATTTATCGAGTTGGTTTTTTACCGTGAGAGAACCATAACTTGTATAGCAGAAAAGTATGATTGAAATACCTACAGAATGCAATTAAGTACTCCTTTCATCATTTTTTACAGTGTGCCTGTGTAGTGACATCACAAACGATGCATCGCCTCTTGTCCACATCACAAACGATGCATCGCCTCTTGTCCACATCACAAACGATGCATCGCCTCTTGTCCACATCACAAACGATGCATTACCTCTTGTCGTACTCTCGGCGCAATAACATCTACACTATATGGAAAACCTTAGCGAGGCCAAGGATAACGCTGTCGATGAGGCCGAATTCTGGTCGAGGCTTATTTAAAACATATAAATGGAATCTTCGGTACGACGAAGAAGACTCCTTTTATTTCTTATCTGGTCGAGGTTTTCATGCACTGATGCTTATTAACCTAGTCAAGATTTATATTTTCATTCCCTAAAGGGTTATGCTGAGGTATTTTTATAGTATATCGCTAGATATGCCAGCCGTATTTCTTCAGTTAGGGGCGTGAGGGCTCGAAATTTGCAACTCCCTCACGCGTTTCGCCTCCTCCTTCGCGAGCCGGGCAAGGCTCGCGAAGGAGATCTCTCGCTTCGTAAGATGCCCTGGACCAGGGCCGGACGCGAGAGATCACTGCCGCCGATCGCCTCCACAAGGATACGGTGGTGCTCCGCCCAAGCCGGGCAGACCTCCACCGTATGCTCCACCGTGTCCTCCGGGCAATCCACACAATGACCCGCCTGATCAGCCTTATCCGGAACAGGAACCTCCCGAAGCAACCGTGTCCGGTGAGGATCTGCGTCAGGCGGAAAATGAGGCGACTCCTCAAAGAGGGGACTTATCGCCGCAATTGTGGCGTGCCCAATTTAACACAGGGTGAACAGAAGGATGAATCCAGTTTAGCTTACTAGAATTTAATAATGATAAGCCACATCCTTTAAAGTTCAAACCAAAAATAACGTTTAATCTCAATCAGCATTCAAATCTTTAGGGGCATGAGGAACAGGGTGTAAAGTTCACTCATCCACCATAGGAAAGGGAGGATCCTCCGACCAGACGGGTGTTGTGTCTGGCGGGCAACTGCCCATCGGTTTGAAGTAGAAATCTTGTATCTATGTCGATCGCTCGGTAAACTCTAACTGCGCGATGCAGGATTTGTGTGACGTCATGTCTTTGATGCGTAGTTCGTATGTGGCGGTGTAACCGCTACATCACTCCCCTCCGGAGACCGGAGGTCGATAGTAGGCTGAATCTTGCGATGCTTCACACAGTGCCAGCTGTGGTTCCAGTGAGTCGGAACCGGGTGCCACATAGTTCGCGGTAAGTCGGAACTGTCTGTGGTTTTCCCCCAGTGAGTCGGGGTGATTGAGGTTGACAGCGTTGATTCACCAGTGAGTCGAGGTGATGAGGCTGACAGCGTTGATTCCCCAGTGAGTGGGGGGGATGAGGCTGACAGCGTTGATTCCCCAGTGAGTCGGGGTGATAAGGCTGAGGGTGATGACCAGGAATGCGCGTTCGCTGCATGCTGGTGGTCAGGATACTCGTTGAAGCCGTGGGTGCTGCCGGCTGTGTGCGTCGCCTCACGACAGCTTCTCAATTCAATTCTCAATTATTTATTGCATTCTATAATGTTGGTAAAACAGTTGGTAGGCTTAAAATTATAGAAACAATTATAGACCCTGTTGGGCACAGCATAGTAGGAGAGAGGAGGAAGAGCGCTTATTTGAAGAGTGTTTATATTATTTAAATATGTCTTCTGGTAATACTACTTCTTAAATATTTTCACTTTATTTCTATACGTTATAAATAATACGTCTGCTTGAGTAAGTAGGTCTTTGTTATGTTATACCGATATAGTTTTAATGCAGCTTGCGGGAGTGATGATGATGATGACGTCACGCCGAAGTATTTGCACGAAGGCTGCGTTGACGTTCATACTCGGGGTCATCAATTTAGGGGCATGAGGAACAGGGTGTAAAGTTCACTCATCCACCATAAAAAAGGGAGGATCCTCCGACCAGACGGGTGTTGTGTCTGGCGGGCAACTGCCCATCGGTTTGAAGTTGAAATCTTGTATCTATGTCGATCGTTCGGTAAACTCTAACTGCGCGATGCAGGATTTGTGTGACGTCATGTCTTTGATGCGTAGTTCGTATGTGGCGGTGTAACCGCTACAAATCTATTTACGGTTTAATTCACGTAGCAACTTAGCAAGTTGGCCAATGGAAACGAACCCGTGCCAAATTGGATGATCCCATAAAGCCGAGCTCATGCTAATGAAACAAAACACATGAAATACATACAGAACCAACATTAGTTGCGAAGTTGAGTTGCGTAAATGTTGTTTTACATTCTATTATGGGATTGTACTATACAAATGACGAACGTTCTACATCATCAAAGAAGATGTAGAATGAAATACACTTAAATTGGTATAGGTAAATTAATTAGAACCCGTAAAAGTTCATACTGTTAGAAAGAAAGAAAATATATTTATTTAGCACAGACCAAAAAAGCACACAATATAATTAACAGCAGATAAAAAAATAAAAATCATATAATAAGTGTTAAGAGCGATGTAAGAAATTAGCAGGAGAGTGTGCCTCCCGGCTGCGCCAAAAAGGCCCAGTTCAGCAAAAAATGCCAGACAACAATAAGTGCCTGACGCTGGTTTTCAACTGGACCTAAAAGTGTGATGTGACGGATGTAAATCAGCTTTATAATGTAACGTGTATATGTATACTTAAATAAAATAAATTTGTGTCAGATAAAATAAATAAATAAAATAACGAATATGTAGGTACAAAAATAATGTGATTGTGCATAAAATTGCAAAACAAAACAAACAAAGTCTGACAAATAAATGAGTAAGTGAGACGGACACATGATAGACCATTGTAGACTTAAATAAAGATATCCTCACACATCCTCCTTACACATCATCGATATTCCATATTTACCATCATGGACAGACGTATATTGGTGATCGCTGTGTTTCTTATAATCAGAGAGGCGAACGGTGCTGTTCAGTCCTTGACAAGGGCGTAGCTAGGTTTTTGTTAAGGGTTGGGGGGTGGGGGGGGCAGGCGTAGGACAAACTAAGAATATATCGCGGCGCGGTGTCGAGAAAATAGTTTCGCGCGTAAAAAGCGAACCTAGATTCAACCATTCATAGTACAATCTTATAAAATTCGCTTGTCAATAGATTCAACTTTGTTTTTGTTTATTAAGAGCGCTGCGACCGCGGCTTGCAACTACAAATCGAGACGTTTGCAAAATTCGTTCGGAATATTGCTATCTCTGTTTGACAACAGCAGGCGGGCGGCGGACGCGGTGCGCATCCGTGTGTGTGTGTGACTGGATAGATAGCTACTTACCATTCATTCATAACGAGTCGACGGCATTTATATTTTATTATTAGTAATTAGGTATGTTCATTACTTGCTTTATTTCTGTTGAATACTTTGGGGAATCGTTAGTATATGTACAGACTAGTAATGCGTTTTTTGGAAATTTCTTTACAATGCCAATATCTCAATGTTTTAGAATATCTCTGAATCTAGGCCTTGTAGAGAAAATCTAGTAGATATGAAATGAAATTGTTTATTCTGTAAATAGGATAAGTATCGGAATCACTTTTACACGTCAGATTAAAAAAATCGGTACCGCGGTAATCAACGCATTGATGCCTTTTACTCCACGGTTTCGGTAAATTGCGTTACAGTGTCGCGAAATCAAAGGTTTAGTCCCATCTCAAAAATGCTCAACGCGCCTAAAGAAGTATTCACTTCAAGAAAACTTCCAAAACCTTTAAAGTAAAAATACTTGCATAGAACTTTGATCCATAAGTAAATATAAATAAGGAGCAGAATTGCATCGAGCGTCGAAGGAGCGAGTAGCCAAAAAAAATACTTTGAAGAAAAATACTTGTATAGAACATTGGTACGGACCTTATCTAAATAAAGAGCACAATCGCATTAAAATAAAAACCAAAACCTTTAATCCGTAATGTAGTATAAATAAAGAGCACAATCGCGTTTACAAAAAAAAAACTTCCAAATCCTTTAAAGTAAAAACGCTTGCATAGAACTACTAGGGGTTTCGAATACCGGATTTTTGCAGTACCGGTATTAATACCGTGTAGAAAATGTCCATACCGGGATCCCGGTATGAGACTATTTTTTTACTTAATATCGTTTTTTTATTCAACAACTAATAAGTTTCACTACAAAATAGTAAAAAACTGCTTTTTAAATATAAAGTCGATTTTTATACAACTTTAAATTGCAAACAGAATCTCCTAACAAAAATAACAAAATAATCTGATACATAGTATGAGTAGTATGAGTACCTAGATAAATTTGAATAATCAGTATCTAAGTAATTACAATTTAGCGATCTATTTATCTTTACGTTTTTATAAAATAAATCTCTTTAAAATCAACATACAATATGTTTTAATAAAATCACATAAAAATCTGTCAAAATTGTTCATCGTGCTTTTAAGGGGGAAGCGCCAGGGTAGCTCGCAAAATTCAAGTTTTCTTACGTTTTTTGCATTTTGCAGGTCAGTGTCAGGTTTTATGTACATTAAAATATGATTCGCGGTCGTAACAAATATGGCTTTACTCAATTATAATCATTACAATCAGCAATAGTGATTAAGAAGAAGATAAAGGTGTCAAATGTCATGATTTCATGAAATCATGACATTTGACACCTTTGCTAACTTATGGAGTTGTATTGCTGATTGTAATGATTATAATTGAGTAAAGCCATATTCGTTATGACCGCGAATCATATTTTAATCAACATAAAACCTGTCACTGACCTGCAAAATGCAAAATACGTAAGAAAATTTGAATTTTGCGGGTTACCCTGATGCTTCCCCGTTATGGGTTTTTCTTCATGACTTATTACAGTTACTACTGAGTGGAACATGCATCTTTTGCAATAAAGTAATATCTGCATATAATCTCTATAAAATCAACATTGTTTCGGCTCTTTCTTCCTGAAAATGAGTTCATAGGAAGGAAAGAGCATCTAAAGTTTTATCTGAGAGCGAGCTTCTTAAGACGCAGATATATGACAGTGACCTTGAATGGTTAGCTTGCGTGTTTTGTGCTGAGCTCATGCAACGCGTCATACGTCCAGCCAGTAATAGGACTCGTCCATCAAGGCACTAGGAAGTGGTGAAGGGTGGGCGTTTTTGGGGGACTGTCTTATGTAATTTTGACGTTCGAAAAGTGCTGGTTCTCAGCCTAATTTGAATAAATGACTTTTGATTTTGATTTTGATTTTGATTTTGATTTTGATTTTGAAGGAGCGCTGTCCCAAATTAGACGCATTATTAATTTATTACACGTAAAACAAAAGGTATTTTAATAAAACACGTATACTAAAAGATCAATAATTTAATTGTTTTCAAAATGGTGAAGTTTTCAGAAAAAAACGCTTAATAGATTTTGCGTCATTCTCAGTTTTTTATCCGCGTTACACATAACTTTACAAATTAATTTCACTATTTAATATAAACATAATCAAAAATATGCCTATATTAAAATATTAAGAAAATGCTCTTATTTAACATATTTTTTTTTCAAATTACTAACACAACTCGTTTAGACGTCATCTTCAGTATAAAATCATTAAAAGTCGGTTATCGTCCCCTTAAACGGTTGCACAAATATGTAACCGAGAAAACGTTCTCTCTACCTCTACGTTCGTAGGTAGAATGCTCAGTAAATAATTATACGCCATGTCAATATACATTTCTCGGCCGCCTTCAGAACTATCATAAATGCCCAATTCAACTCTTACAATAGACTCTATATCAGTGCTGCAGGGTTAACATGACAAGCGCGAGAACACTCTTTTTCTCGTTTTATCGGAATTTGTCTACGATTCTGACGTCATTCTAATCCCTTACATGACCGCAAACGGCGAGTAAACTCGAAAAAGGCACTTTGACACTACTTTATCGCGCGACGAGATACCGATGGTGCAAGTGATTAAAAACAAATTATTTTTATGATAGCAACATCGGCATGAAATTCTGTTTCATTCATTCAATTTATGCATGGAATTATGTACTTTATTGAATAAACGTCTCTCTTAATTATTCTCTCTTTTAATTATTTATGATTAGTTTTTGTGTAACCGACTTTTTGATTAAAATTAAATTATTTCTTTGGCATTATGAAATTAAAATACAAATTGACGGAAATTAAAATTAGTGGCACCTATACTCATTAGATAATCACCACAAATGACAAATGGGCCGACGATCGCAATTTGACAAATCGAAGTTTATTATTGTAACAGTCACCATAAAGTCCATGACGTTGCAAATTTTGTTAATCACCAGTCACCAAAAAGACTGACGTTCAAATAAATTGGCAGGTGGAATTGATTCCGCTATTATAACCATAAAAATTGTTAATCACCACCCTTAGGAAATAAACTGGTGATTTTAGTAATTATGTTGCGAATATTTGATATTACCATACAGCTATAATCCCTAGATTTCGTTAATTTATTTATTTAATCACCATAATTGGCAAAGTGACTGGAAAATAATAGTCATCTACGTGGTAGTGCACCCCTCTACTACAGTACACCGGTGTACACCCACAATTAAAAAAAAAATATCATTTTGTCTTTTTGTCTACTCTTCTCGTCGTCAAAATCGAGGACGACTAAATACGACAAAATAACTGATTATCTCGTGTTGAACTGTCATAAATCGAGATAAATAACGTGTCATGTTAGGGTTTGTTGACAAAACATCAAGTTTGACAGAACGAGTCAAGTATTTTGTATGGCGTAGCTATCAGAAAACGATAACACTACAGAAATAGACAAAAATTAGTCGCGCGAGGGTGGATAATTATCGCATGTGTCATATTAGGCTTGCTGGAAGAACAATGGGTCCTAACTTCCCTTTGAGTTTTAGCTTCTATTTCTGCCTGTACAAGTAGTAATGAAATGTAACTAACTGTCGAATTAAAATACGCAGTTTTTAAAACTTACCCAGATAATTATAAAATTGGTTGAAAATATAATGTGTAGGTAATAAAAAGAAATTGTTTCACTGTAGTGTCTACTGATAAAATAAAATCACCAATACCGGTAGTGGACATTTCAATACCGGTATTGAAAAATATCAAATAATGTCCGGGATCCCGGTATTAGCCAATACCGGGATCCCGGTATTGAAAGCCCTACATAGAACTTTGATCCGTACCTAAATATAAATAAGAAATAAAATAGTCTTGCGAGTATTTCGGATCGGCACTTGGTCGGCGTACTTGCAAGTAAATACCTAGTATAAAAACCTGGTCCTATAATATAGCCCTCGTACGCACGGACGTAATAAAATCGCGGCGAAATTTTTCGTGCACTTGATTTTCAACGCTCTGCTTAGCGCCGAGAGTTTAAAATCCAACAGTGTTTCTTCAACGCGCTGGGACGAGAGTACGTCCCAGCACGTTGGATTCTCAACAAGCCACCTATACCTGGACTACCGCGTTTCGGCCGTGGATATAATTTAGATGTTTCTACGACTCGCTGAGGGTCTTTAGACGCATAAATAGGTACCTACCGATTAATATTACTGATGAAACATAAGTACTCGTTTGTCCAGATACGGATGTTTGTAAACACATTTATGTTATCTAAAGATAGAAAGAAAGAAAGATAGAATGAAATTTTTTTTTTTTTTTTGGAAACACGTGTATACCATAATATAATTAACTCGAGTAAAACAATCAAACAATATATTTAAATATAATCACGAGCACAAAACAGAAGTAGTCGGCAGCTGCTTTAATTTAGTAAACAAATAAGCACAGTAAAGTACCTTTATAATATACCTAATAAAGAATATTCTATCTATCTTCTATCTAATCTTATAATACTGACAAAAAATACCCCGAACGAATTCCAACCAAGCACGGTGAGTGCCTGTCGGAGCGATATACAACTACAGTGAGCAGTACGACCACGCACACATTGACAAATTATTCCTTGACGCGATGGCAATACTAGCATCGAAAAATTATGATAAATTTGGATGTGTTCCGTAATACAAAAAATGATGAATGAAAACTTAATGTATTTCCATTTTTTTTTTCGATAATTTGTAACTTGATAACATAAACTATGCTTCTACGGAAACAATATTACTAATATTGTTGTTTATAATACAGAAAAAACCATATTAAAACATGTCATTTACGCTGTAAAAATGTACGAAATGCAATTCGCTTACATTTCATTTAAAGGTAAGTTTTTGAAAATCAAAAGACGTAGGAGCCTAGATAAATACTGTCTCAATCCGAATCTCAACATAATATGGTGGAAATATGCTCAAATTTCAAATGATTGATGTACTACGTTTGTATGGACAATTCATACGTCGCCGCATTCTTAATAGGCTACCTACGTAATATTACTTTACGGTTTGTGAGCATTCCTGTATCTTCTATGGAGGGGGCGGCCTGCCCGTATTTCGCAACGCCCTTGGTCCTTGATAAATAGTCTCCTCTAATGATATCATTCTGCAAATGAAGACCTCGTTGAGATCCCAGGTGTCGAGTTCGAATAAGACCCCTCTTTGAGGAGTGGCTAGAGAGGCGCCACGGCGTCCTCACCTTCCGCCTGACACAGGTGCTCACCGGACACGGCTGTTTCGGGAGGTACCTGTTCAGGATAAAGCGGGAGGAAACGCCCGGGTGTCATCACTGTGTGGATCGCCCGGAGGACACGGTGGAGCATACGGTGGAGGTCTGCCCGGCTTGGGCAGAGCATCGCCGTGACCTCGTGGAAGCGATCGGCGGCGGTGATCTCTCGCGTCCGGCCCTGATTCGGGCCATGCTACGGAGCGAGAGGAAATGGCAGGCCGTCACCTCGTTCTGCGAAGCAGTAATGCTCGCGAAGGAGGAGACGGAGCGCGTGAGGGAAAGGCAAATTTCGCGCCCTCGCGCCCCTAACCGCCGCAGCAGGAGACGCCCTGGGCGTCGGGAGTCACGAGAGGATTTCCGGCCACCGTAGGCGCGGGCTTGCGGACGGTGAGCAATGGGTAGCTCGCCTCCCGATAAGGACCAAGCCCGGGTCGACGGCGCGTTGTGTTCCACGCGCGCCTCAAAGAGATGTCAGCAGAATTGACGGGGTCCGCTAGGGCCAATGCCTGCCGGGGGTTCGAAGAAAACCGATAGGGAAATCGTGGCCCCCTGGCAACACGGCAACTGAAGGAACACGGGTGGGTTTTAGTCAGTAAGAGTCTGACACGCCCTCCCGCTCCGCCCAGAGCGGGAGAAGTCATTTGATGATTTCCCACCCAAAAAAAAAAAAAAAAAAAAAAGGTGTCGAGTTCGAACGTGGTACAAACAATGTGACTCCTCTATGGATTTGAAAAGTTACATTAGGTATCATTATAAAATTAGGTAAGTATCAATTTTCTAAGATAATCAGTTGATCACTAACACTGTCGGCTAATGAACATTTAAATATACTTGCATAATTATGTACCTTTTCGTGTGAAATAAAAGAACCCAAATAAAGCTCTACAAATCTTTACATCATAAAGGTACCTATGAACACATAATAAAGCGAGGTACCAATTAACCTCACGACCTTTTCATCACCCACATTACCAATCGAACTAAACTCATTACTCGCCCAATATATTACATAAGTAATTAACAAATGACCCGAGAATGGCTACTTTAATTAATATGTTTGCACCACCACACAAACGAAGCTATTGTGATGTCTGTCTCTAACAAACCGCTTCGAAGACCCTTCACCTGGCTCTTTTGTTGGTAAGCCCTTCAAGATGGCAGTTCGATGCTACTGATTTTGTAATGCTGATTGTGCAATGGGTTATTACAATCTAGTGGTTATTTATTAAAAAAAACTTTTTACAAAAAAAAAAAACAACCGACTTCAAAAAAACACTACAAAGTGAAAAATAACTTTAATTTCGGAAGTCGGTGATAAAGAACGAAAATTCAAAACCAAAGGACACCGACTTCCGAAATTAAAGTTATTGTGTGTTATAAACTTTGTAGTGTTTTTTTGAAGTCGGTTGTTTTTTTTTTGTAAAAAGTTTTTATTTTTCACTTTTTAGTTGTGATACACCTACCCCACACAAATTCGAATACCAATACCTGCTATGTAAATAACAGTGACAGGAAGTTATCATATCATCCACATACTAAGTGACGAAGAAATACGGATTATTGAAGCTAACTCAAAAACTACCCAAGCAAAGTTAATAAAATTTATATGGGACCACTTCTGAAGTATGATCTACCAAACAAAAAAGAATCATTAAAATCAATTCATAATTGACGGAGTAATCGCGTAACAAACATGCAAAAAAAAAAAAACATACAATCGAATTGAGAACCTCCTCCTTTTGGAAGTCGGTTAAAAAAAAACAAATTTAATGCAATGATGACATTAAGCTCGCCCCCTATTACGTGGGACTTAAATATAACTGGCGAAATGTGGGTGTACTATAGGTACACCTCTGCCTAACCCTTTGAGGATTACAGGCGTGATGTTATTATATTATGTTACAAATTTAACGCTTGCTGCAATTAACGTTAACACCAAATCCAACAATATAAAATATAACTACAAAAGGATATGACCATTACAGTTTTAACACTAAGATTTAAAAACAAAGATCAAATTTATCATGGATTTATTTAGTCACAAGGCAACTACAACTGGTAACAATCACTAGGTTCACATTATAGGTTTCGACCTGATTATCACCCAAAACGCGCACAACATGATTAGCAACAATAATAATAAAAATGAGAACTACAATTACATGTACATAATTATTCCGACCAGCCACCCCTAACCCCAAACCCCCTAATTGCGTAATATACGATCAATCACAATCTGTTTCGATTTGAAACAGATTGCCACAGATTGCTTCATAAGTTAGAAAAAAAATCTCTTCCTTCGAGTGGCGTCCAAGAACTGGATGCAGGTAGTAGAGTTAGTCGACCGGTCAAGTTGTTGCCATCACGGGTAGAACCTGGATGAGACTAGCACGGAGGTTGGAGATTGGCACAAGCAGAGAGAAGCCTATATCCAATAGTGACTGACGTTGGGCTGTGAATGATGAAGAGCTTCTTTTTCTCTCATATACAAAGGAACTATATATGAGAAAAGCAAACGCCGCCGCCGTGGTAGAAATTATTAAGAGGACCGCTAAATGTTAGCGGGGCTGACTTCCCAGGATGCGGGGGACGTCACTCATGCAGGTTATTGTAATACTAAAATTACTATACATAATCAGCTTATAATGTTCCCGCTGCTAGGACACAGCCCTCCTCTCTGGGAGTGGGCCATAATCTAACACGCGGGCTCAGTGCGGGTTAGTGGATGTCATATGTCTTCGAAATTTTTGGTTTTAGGACATGCCGGTTTCCTCACAATGTTTTCCTTCACCGTTTTGAGAGCAGTGGTGATGAAATTAAATACACAAAGTAAAGTGCCTGCCTGGGTTCGAATTCATGACCTACATGCAACTCGTAAGTCGTGGCCGATACCATTAGACCAACACTGCTCACTAACTATTAGAATAATACATATTATGAATATACTAAACTTGTGCATATAACTACTTACTTGCTCATTTCAGTCGACTTTTGTTGCTAATTATAAGCTTAAAGCGGGTGTGTCGATGGTGTGTCTTCTGAACGAAAGATTAATGAACTTGACAAAAAAACTATTCTTAGACTATCTTATAATAGCCAAACAATTATATACAGACACCAGGTTACTTCGGCCAAGGACGCAGGGAAAGTTGACCCACAACGACTTGCATTTCCTGATACCACGTAAGGTGTTACGACATGTATGACACTATAATAATATGAAATGTTTTATTTATCAGTTATAGCTACTTAACAATGACTTGAGGTATAGTGGCAATGATATAATGGCCAGCTTTTAGTTTTGTAACATTTTTATGAGTCATATTAAGATGATTTCTGGTCTTCTTCTTTTTTTCGTGTTGTTAGGGACTAGCCTGGTGTTGCAGAGTTTTAAAGCCGCCCATGGGCCTCTGACTTGACTTCACATACCATTGAGAAATATATCTCTCAGACATGCTGGTTTGCTCACGACGTTTTCGATGTTTTTGTTTTTTTTTTTTGGTAAGACCTCGATTTCTTCGTCTCGAGTGAACGTATATTTATTTAGATGGTCAGATGAACTGATGATAGCGGCTGGGAATTTCAGGATGAGCAGAGGGCCGGATGACGTAGGAAGACTTTTTGAAGCTATATGTGCAGAGAGCAGGATATTATAGTGCCAGAGGAAAAACCTAAAATATCACGACACACGGACTATAATATCAGGACAGCCTCATCCTTGCTTTAGGTACCTTTGTTCTTGTTTTTTCAAGAATGACAAAAGTGTTTCAATTTGTTAGCTTCAGTATTTCTCGGGGCTTGTGGCTAAGTAATAACAGCTGCACGGGTTGATCGATCAGGTTAAGCTACGCTTGCCGCGGTTGGTCCGTGGATGGGTGACCATCTTTACATACCAAGTCCCCTCCGTGCCTCGGAAAGCACGTTAAGCCGTTGGTCCCGGCTGTCATTTGTAGATCTTTGACAGTCGTTACGGGTAGTTAGAAGCCCAAAAAGTCTGACAACCAGTCTTACCAAGGGGTATCGTGTTACCTAGTCACTAGGTTGTGGAGGTCAGATAGGCAGTCGCTCCATGTAAAATACTGGTATTCAGCTGCATCCGGTTAGACTGGAAGCCGACCCCAACATAGTTGGGAAAAGGCTAGACAGATGATGAGTATTTCTCGGGTATCATCGCATTTCTGAATACAAACGAATGCTAATTTCCAAGTCAATCAATTACTAGATTTATCGTGTATAATAATTTGAGTTCAGAACTAAGTACTTTATTGTTGTTTTGTTTTGATTTCCGTGAACTATATAGAGCTGTAAAACTATTTTCCTATCTGTCGTGCCTGCGACTTTAGCAGCTTTACTTCCATTTTTAAATAAATTACATTAAGTTAAAAGAGTATTAACAACTCAATATACTTCCAAGTCGATTGAGAGCGTCTGGTCTGCACCAAGTGCAAAGGGAAACTGATGGAAATCCGACAACTGACGAAACACGAAGTTTTCCGAGGGACATTAAGAAAGAAGAAATACTGTAAAAAGCAGTACCTAAGTTGTTCTTTACCTCATAAACTATTTTTTCCCACAGCTTGGCAAAGATCGCGCAATTTTATTAGGTATTCTGAGAAGCAATGCATAAAACAGAACAACCCACGAACAGTGTGACAAGTGCAGCACCGAAGCTAACATAGTTATTAGCCGGGCATCCTTTCACTAGTCTACAGTGTACAATCTACGGCCACCTCTTCAGATAAATTGCCACTTGAACGACAAGAGGGTTTCGTAACTTTATTACCACTGTACTGTAGAATGTATAGTGTTTTGATATAACTTGGATAAGAACTCTATTATGAAGACACTATTATTTTATTGTATGCTATGTCTCCATTTCAGAAGTAGTATAATGTAGATGAAAAGGTAGCTTGGTTTGATGCCTATATTTTTTTAAATCAAATTAGATTCGTTTCAGCTGTAGTGGCAATCATGTCATTTGGTTTAAATAGGTCCATGTTTTTATTATTTTGTTTATCATTTATATAGATTCCTTTCTTTTAGATTTTGTGAATGTGAGAACGTTGTAGGCTGTAGACTTGTGGACCATTTTCTATTTTACTAAGTACCTGGTACTTATTGATAGGCCTACACTGTCCTCTCATACCTATTAACACTGTAATGTGAAAACATTGTAGAAACCATTTATTTTGAAAAGAGTAACCGTGGAGTTTCTTGCCGGCTCTTCTCCATATTATGAAGCGACCAATTGAAACCGTGCACCTAGCTTCTGACGTTTTATAAGTGCCCTTATAGGTTTATGTGAAATAAAATATTTTGTATTTTGAATTTGAATTTTGATGATAATCACGATTGATCATTTTATTACAAAATATTGATCTCATAAACAGTTGTCATTGACTTGAATGTGCCCTAGCAGTTGAGAGTAAGTCATGCTCCCTCAAATTTCTCGCTAATGGTGACGTATGTGTTGGATCATTCAGTTCCCTTCAAAATGGTTGAACTGAATAGTGCTGATTCATGAGTCATGTTTGTGAACGGGTGCCGCGCCGTCAGTTGGGACTGGTCATCTCTTAGCTGTCACGGGTTGTTTTAATTACTTTTTGTTTTGTTTACTTTTAGCTCTCGTCTTTCTACATCGTTCTCACAATATGTAGTACCTATCATTTCAACACGGATGATGTAATATTTCGATTTAAAAGAGTATCCATGGAGTTTCTTGTCCGTTCTTCTTCATTGGTACCTATTGCGGTTTGGAATGGACTTTATGTTCCTAACTGAACGACTCCTTGACAATTCAAAAGTAGCCTGTAAATGGTTTATTTAAAATAAATGCTTTGAGTTTGAGTAGAACGAGCATTAATGTGTCTAGGTTCAATCATAAATATATTTATCAAAACAATTATTTTCCTGATCATAATATTTTTTTCTTTATAAATTTGTAGGTACTTAATATGTCCTACTACTAACTATGCTTAGTATTTAGGAATTATTTATTTTTAGGTTTGTAGACTTTAGAAGAAGTAGGCTTTCAAAACACAAGCCCTAAGAGCCTATAGATAATATAAATAAGATTCAATGGGAGCCTTTTTTTGGGTGGGAAACTATCAAATAACTTCTCCCGCTCTGGGCGGAGCGGGAGGGCATGTCAGACTCCAACTGACTAAACCCCACCCGTGTTCCTTCGGTTGCCTGTATGTTGCCAGGGGCCACGGCATCCCTTTGCCTAGCAGGCATCGGCCCTATCGGACCTCATCAGTCCTGCTGACATCTCTTTGAGGCGCGCGTGGAACACAACGCGCCGTCGACCTGGGCCTGGTCCTTATCGGACGGCGAGTTACATTCAATGGGGGAAACACTACACTTATTAATTTAACACGTAATTTAGTCAACATAGAGTTCATCAATAGGATGTGAAATACTACACGAAAGATACTTAAAAGTACCGATCACGTCTCAAGGTACTAAATCATAGATATTAATTTATGGAAGAGAAAGTACAATTTCTTAATGTCATTTATAAAACAATACGACGCTTCTTCGCACATTCCATTATTTAAAAAAATTGATGGTCTTGGCGCTGATAGGCCGATAGTAATTATAGGTCCGTAGGTACAGTCAGTTACATAGGTAAATGTCATTATCTAGACCGTCAGGCAGTAACGTTCCTAAGTGTGCGGCCAACTAAAGCTACTGTCCCATTTTTTTAAACTGAAAACTTCTTAAGGCGCGTTGGGCATTTTTGAGATGGGAAAAACAATTGAACTCGCGACACCGTTACCGACACCTCATTTTTGTAAACGCGATTGTGCTCTTTATTTATTATATTACGTTACGAATCAATGTTCTATGCAAGTATTTTTACTATAAAGGTTATGGAAGCATTTTTTTGTTGTAAACGCGATTGTGCTCTTTATTTAGATAAGATTACGGACCAATATTCTAAACAAGTATTTTTCTTTCACCAAGGCGATCTTGTTCAAGTTTTTACTTCTGTCGGCATTCCCGGAGTGCCACTGTTTTTTTATTATTGTGAGAACTGAAATCAGTTTTTCTGATTAAAAAAAAAAAAATAGTCCTAAAAAGCTATAAATATAAAATAAATCATAAATCTGTCATAAATAAATCATAAGTCTATCTTACTCAACAACCTCCGGATCTAGCTATGTTTTCAAACTAGTGTCCAAAATTAGTAATAATGACGTAACATTAAAAAGTATGAGTGTACTAGTGTACTAGAGGTGTACCAAATTGTCGTTACGTAACGTAATAGAGAGGTGATGATAGCTGTAGCAGATTCACACGTACCACGACAAAACAACATACCTACTGTTTAAGGCGAAGTTATCATAGTATATTTGTGGTGACGTCACGTCGGCGGCCTCAGCTGCTAGCTGTACCTCGTGGCCGCACTAATTTAGTAAATGAGGCGCCCCTGACGTAGGCGATTCGCACCCTTAACCTTGTGGCAGAGAAATTAGATATCTTTGCTTGTACACGGAGTGAATTCACAAGGATAACTTTGTTTGTAATAAGTTTTAGAAAATAAGTAGTTATTATTAAGTTTGCTTCACTATTGCATTGGGTTTTGCCTGTAAAAATAGTTGTAAGTGATTATATAAATAAATACTTTTGAGACTATTACGTATTTTGACAAACTCTTTGATGTTGCTTCAGACATACTGTCACTTATGTCTATTCTATTCTATTTTTAGTAAAGTGCAAGCAAAGCCGATGTCGACTATTTTGCCAACGTCGAAAGTGAGTTCGAAAAAGCAAGTGTGCATGATAAAAAAAAAAAATTGATACATGTCACTTTGGGTATCATTTCCCATATAACCTTAAGAAAAAAATGAATAATATGAAGACATACGACAATACCAAAACGACGACTTTTAAGAGCCCTAGATAAAGTAGATATATTTAAATCATCACGTTAATACATACGACTATAATTTTGTAGTCAGGAATTAATTAAAAGTAACGTACAAAATTGTAAAATTATTCTTACCTACCACACAATTAATAGGATCGCTATTTAAGAATTTGAGGGACACTAAAGGTGTTATAACAATAAAACTTATATTGTGTCTCGTTCAGTGTCCTTGAATGCGTTAATACAGTAGTATAACGAAAGTAAATAGGTAATTATTTAAAACACTAGCTTCTGCTCGCGACTTCGTCCGCAAGCCTATACGTACCTTCCTTAAGAATTGGGCTATCTAATGCAAAAATGTTTTTTCAAATCCGACTAGTAGTTCCGGAGTTTACCCCCTACATACAAACTTACAAACAAACCAACAAATTTTACCTCTTCATAATATTTTTACAAGTATATAAAAAGGGGGGGAGGGAATAGTCATAGGGCATCAAAAAATTCGTCCACATCGCTGTCAATAGAAAAAGTACCCAAAAGGCTGGCAGCTTCATAATCTTCATCAAATTCAAATTCAAAAGTCATTTATTCAAACTAGGCTGAGAATCAGCACTTTTCGAACGTCAAAATTACATAAGACAGTCCCCTAAAACGCCCACCCATCAAAAGCAATCTTCATAATATTATTTATTTATTAAAACTTTATGCACAAGTAAAAAGAAAAATAATAATGCCTGAGGCATTTTCTACTATATTCCGTTTGAAATAAGATTAGACATTTAACTAAACCTTTTTTACAGTCCGTTCAACCGATTTTGACTTCTATTGCGTTGGTCGCATGACAAATGGCAGCTGCAGTAAACAGTTGGTTTGTAACCACTTTTTTTGCTTTTAATGCTATCCTTATGCCTACGGTATAGAAGTCAAAATCGGTTGAACGGACTGTAAAAAAGGTTTGTTTAAATGTCGTAATCTTATTTCAAACGGTGTATAGTCAATATTAGTATAGATTGTAATGCGTCTGTGCCTTAACGAACAGGTGACCGGCGCATGCGGCATTCCAAATAAAAAAGAAAGGGTTTTCTATCTATAAAATATCTTTTCACATCGAAATAATAAAAATAAAGTTACATATTAACATAATAATCTATTATACAACTATGTATAATGAAGATTTCTCTGTATGAGAAGAATGTATTTTAATCTGCAGTAGGACAATCACAAACCGGTATTATTTAAACGAAGATGTCGGCCATTTGTAAATTAGATTGTAATTGTGTAATGTAATGTAATTAATTATTTTTTATGCAAATGTTCAGTGTATTTTTCTGCTGAACTTTATTGCATAATACTGTATGTTAATGCGGATATTAGAACTATTTATTAACAAAAATAAAACGTTTATGACCCGTAGAGCAAAAAGTAACGGTACAATCACCTACATAGTAGCAAATACTAAGCACCACTTTTTAACCGACTTCCAAAAGGAAGAGGTTCTCAATTCGACTGTATTTTTTTTTTTGTATGTTTGTTACGCGATTATTCCGCCAATTATGAATTTATTTTGATGTTTTTTTTTTTGTTTGGTAGGTCATACTTCACAGGTGGTCCCATATAAATTTTATTAACTTTGCTGGGGTAGTTTTTGAGTTAGCTTCAATAATACATATTTTTTCCCACTTAGTATGTGGATGATATGATAAGTTCCTGTTACTGTTATTTACATAGCAGGTAGTGGTATTCGAATTTGTGTGGGTTAGGGACCACAACTAAAAAGTGAAATATAAAAAAAAATACAAATAAAAACAACCGACTTCCAAAAAAACACTACAAAGTCAAAAATAACTGTAATTTTGGAAATCGGTGGCAAATAACGAAAATTCAAAACCTGGACACCGACTTCCGAAATTAAAGTTATTTTTCACTTTGTAGTGTTTTTTTGGAAGTCGGTTGTTTTTTAAATAAACATAATGTACCTTTTATTTTAGACCACGTGCGAACGGAAAAATATGCAATGCGCATGCGCACATAGTCCAGTCCTTCCCATCTATTCTGTTAAAATCTTACCGTGAAAACTTAGGTGAAGTTAGCTGTCAATACTACAAACAGCACCAGAGGTAGATTATGTGTATTATATTATCTCTTCTATTTTATTATAATACTTATAAATTTAATTTTTAAATATTAGTATACATAAAAAAATTGGACTGCCTCGTTGGTCTAGTGGTCGCAAACGCTACTGCTGAGCATGAGGTCCTGGGTTCGATCCCCGGGTCAGGCAAAGTGTTATTGGGTTTTTCTATCTGGAATTTCTCAGTAGCAGCCCAGAGTCTGGATTTGTGCCCGGTTGATGGCAATAGGCTCGCCCCTTATTACATGGGACATAAACATAACTGGCGAAATGTGGGTGTACCTGCTACAGGTACGCCTCTGCCCAACCCTTCGGGGAAACAAGGCGTGATGTTATGTTATGTTATAAAAAAATTAAAAATATAAAAAAAATGTAGCCCACTGGTGTCGGTAACAGGGTCCAAGCTACCAGTCAGGGCTTCAGAGAGAGGAAGTTCGAGTTAAATTAAAATAATTTTGTACAAGTCAGGAGTACAGAGATCCGGGTCGACGGCGCGTTGTGTTCCACGCGCGCCTCAAAGAGATGTCAGCAGAATTGACGGGGTCCGCTAGGGCCAATGCCTGCCGGGGGTTCGAAGAAAACCGATAGGGAAATCGTGGCTCCCGGCAACAAGGCAACCGAAGGAACACGGGTGGGTTTTAGTCAGTAAGAGTCTGACACGCCCTCCCGCTCCGTCCAGAGCGGGAGAAGTTGTTTGATAATTTCCCACCCAAAAAAAAAAAAGGAGTACAGAGATGTCATATTATTAATTTAAATTCTTATTGTTCAAAAATTGTGCATCTAATCCTTAGTTTCTAACTTGCCTCCATTTTCCTATTATGTTTTTTGATGGAATCAAGTGTAGCTCATTCAAAAACAGTAATGATGAATGGACGTGAGAAATATTTATTACTTACGTAAGTAAACATGTTTTCTACCACCTACATAACGGAATTTAACAACTAGATTTTGAACTAGACATGCGTGTGCGCATCTGCGAGCTAAACTTATTTTATATTATGTAAGAAGAACGCATTTTTATTAAAGAATGCGTATTGTGTAATATAATAATTGTTACGATTATACAAAATCTTATGGATTGGAGAAATATTGATCGTGATTATTGACGTCATTCTATGAAATAAAATCTTCTATACTCCATTTGAAATAAGATTAGACATTTAACTAAACCTTTTTTACAGTCCGTTCAACCGATTTTGACTTCTATTGCGTTGGTAGCATGACAAATGGCAGCTGCAGTAAACAGTGGGTTTGTAACCACTTTTTTTGCTTTTAATGCCATTCTTATGCCTACGCAATAGAAGTCAAAATCGGTTGAACGGACTGTAAAAAAGGTTTGTTTAAATGTCTAATCTTATTTCAAACGGAGTATACGTGCGATCGCTTAAATGGTAGTATTATCATAATGTAGAGAAATTATTAAGAAGCATATGAATTCAATCAATCTGCCTAGCCTTTTCCCAACTATGTTGAGGTCGGCTTCCAGTCTAATAGGATACAGCTGAATACCAGTATTTTACACGGAGCGACTGCTTATCTGACCTCCACAGCTCAGTAACTGGGTAATACGATTCCCCTTGGTAAGACTGGTTGTCAGGGTTTCTGACTACCCGTATTACGTAATAATTATGATTGGACTACCCATTTCTCCTGTGTTACCCCTACCCTTTCGGGGCAAAAAGCGTGGTGTGTTGCTTTTTCAATAAAATGCTGATTGGCACTAAATTTACAAAGGTGATACCGTAAAAGCATTGTAAGCTGTTGCAAAGAATGCAAAACGAACTATCTAAACACACACACTTGTAAACATTTTATAAACCTGCCAAACTGCGTGACAGTTTGTCGGCAAGATAGTCTCGTCTTAAAGGGTTTATCCTAAAAGTTGACAACATCGTTGTAAGTAAATAGCTGTCAAATATTTACTTGTTTTGATTAATTTGGCAATATTACTGTATGGAATTAAGAAATGTGGCTAACTAGGGAACTAAAATATTGATTATTAATGCAATAATTATTAATATCGTCACATCGAATATTTAGTTTTAGATGTGAAAAAATTATTTGGATACTTTCCAAATGCCTTTTTTACACCTAAAACGGTTACAACATCAAACTCAGTGTTATATGTAATTGCAATTCGCTAGTTAGTCACATTTCTTATTTCCATACAGTAATATTGCCAAATTAATCAAAACAGCGAAATATTTGACATCTATTTGCGACGTTGCCCACTTTCAGAATAAACGCTGCATCCAATTAAACATCTAAGTATGTAGATACAAATAGTTTAAATAGACGATAAGGAAATTTATGTTCAATGGTTCAGTTCAGTGTGTCTCATCTACATCCGTGATTCATGTTACAAGAGAGTAAAATACAGTTAGTTTTCGCGCCAAAATGTCTCGCAATACCCTCAAATTACCATAAAAGAAGAATCGGACTACATAAGTACACATAAACATATACTAATATACTCTTCGCGAATTTCTCCGGCATGCCTTCTCGTCCAAACGCAGAAATTATGCAAAATACCTATACACTTTAGTTTTGTTTGTATGTTATTATATAAATGTTAGGCTTAACCTTCCAGCAGGACATTATATACGGTAGAATGGTGGCCGAATGTGACACACGGGGCTCAAGAAGACCCAGCTATTATTTTTAAAATAACATCAAGCTCGTATTCCTCGAAAGGTTAGGCAGAGGTGTACTATACACCCATTTTTGGCCAGTTATGCTTAAGTCCCATGTAATAGGGGGCGAGCTTATTGTTATCAATCGGGCACAAATCCAGACTCCGCGCTGCTACTGAGATATTCCAGATGGAAAAACCCAATAACAGTTTTCCCGACCCGGGAATCAAACCCAAGACCTCACGCTTGCGACGACCAATGAGGCAGTCTCATACAGTTCTTTGGAAATAAATCAGTTTTGAACTCTTACACATCTATCTAGGACGTTTCTTCCTTGATTACAGAAGTTTTCCTTACAATTATTATTTATTTATCTATACTTATCCTTAATATTATAAATGCGAAAGTAAGTTTGTTTGTTACGCCTTCACGCTAAAACGGCTGAACGGATTTGGATAAAATTTGGCACATATATAGATGATGCCCTGGAAAAGAACATAAGATACTTTTTTTTTTTCCCCACGGGATCGAGACTTATGCGGGTGAAACCGCGGGGCGCAGCTAGTAATGTTATAAAGAGGAAAGATTTGTGTTTTTGTATGTAACGAATAAACTTAAAAACTACTGGATCGATTAGAAAAAATATTTCAGCAATGGACAGCTACATTATCAGCGACTAACATAGGCTAGATTTTATCCCCGTACTCTCATGGGAACGGGAACTACGCGGGTGAAACCGCGTGACGTCCGCTAGTTATCTTTATAATTACTACGTATAATTTATAGAGATCTACCTTAGCCACGATCTGGCATGGTTATGTATGGTAGTCGACTGTGAATAATAATTAAACTGAAAGGTCAAGTATTTATTCATACTTCTGTGCAGATTTGCACTACATCTATGAACACAAGTACGAAAAATTACATCAGCTCTGCAAGCTAAGCTAAACCAACTTAGTTCAGCTTTTGGTCCGCAACCGGCTTTAATTTTATATAGCTTTCAATTTAATCATTTTAGGTTATAAATTTAGCCTTTTCTACTAAAGAAATTGTAAAATTGAATTTGAATCTGAAGCTGCCACAGGTTAACTAAAATTTCTTCGGAGCGGGTCAAAAAGGCCGAATATAAATTCATATATTCGGCCTTTTTGACCCGCTTTTTTGCCGCAAAAATGGTTAGCAAAAAAAAATTTATACATTCGTATATCTTTTTTTTTGCTAACAATTTTTGTTCCACTGCTGGGCAAAGGTTTTCCCTATAATTTTCCTGTCTTCCTTATGTTGTGCCTTCTCCGGCCAATCGGTCAGGAACGAGTACAAATCGCCCAGTCCCATTTCAGCCTCGCAGACTTATCGCCAACATCGGCGACCCCTGTCTTGGAGCGTATTATGGTTTTGCGAATTTTGTCGGTGAGTTTGATTTTTAATGAATAAATAATATAATTTTTGGTAAAGACAATCTTTCGAAATCAAAACTGCTCGTCAACAGTATAGTCCGTACATCATATTCTCCTCACAAATCCGCATAGAACGACGCGCGCCGAATAGAAAGGTAGTGTGCGGTGAAAGCGAGCGATCGTGTCCTTGTAATAAATCCAACGCTTCCTGCTGCACAGCGGTATTGTTTTGTTAAACAGGTTACTTCTAGGCGTCTACTAGTTCTATTATTACACATAATTTCACGCCTGTATATCCCGAAGGGTTCAGCAGAGGTGTACCTACTACACCCACAACTCGCCAGTTATCCTCTTGACAGTCCAGTGCTCTCCTGGAGATCGATAACAATTAAAATTCTATGGTTTTTTTTTTTGACTGTTGAAGGTTTAAGTTTAATCTTTCGTATGCCGTAATTACAGAAACAATTAAAAATCCATTGTGTCTCGCGACATCTGCGTTCCGGCCATACAGTTAAGTCCCGTGTAACAGGAAGGTGAGCCTATTGCAGTTGTTTATTTATTTATTTATACAACAATTTCTTGCTGGACTTACAGTAAACACCCGAGGAGCTCGTAGCTAAGTAATAACAGCCGTACGGGTCAATTGGTGGATGGGTGACCATTTTTACAGTCGAGACTCCTCAATGCCGAAAGCATCTTAAGCCGTTGGTCCCAGCTGTCATTCGTGGATTTAAAACGTTGAACGTTTGATAGTTATATGGAGGATGGGAAAAGTATAATTTGTAGGTACAGTCAAGAGCACATGAAGCTTTACATTTGTATTGAGAGGCTTACCTCTACGGCGCATAATGGGGCCAAAATTGACGCTGCTGGACATTTGATTTTTGACAAATCAGTTTCATCTGATTGGAGAGCAGTGGTGAACTTGTAATAACGACCCCGACTTACGAGTTGTAGGTCGTGGGTTCTAACCTAGGCAGGCACTTTATTTTGTGTATTTAATTTCATCACTACTGCTCTCAAAACGGTGAAGGAAAACATTGTGAGTAAACCAGTATGTCATAGAAAAAAAAAAATCGAAGACATGTGACATCTATCAACCCGCACTAGGCCCGCGTGGTGGTTTACGGTCCACTCCCTCTCACAGAGAGCAGCAGTGAGAACATTATAGGCTGATACTGATCGCGTGGTGATACTTTCCTAGATGAACTCTTTCACAAGAAGCTCAACACTAGCTTTGCAATTATATTGCAGAGCTTACCCAACCCTCTTCTTCATAAAGCTATCGAGATTTGCGCAGTTTGATAAAAGCTGTTCTAAAGACTTGGAAGCTCTCGGAACGGTCAATAACGTGTTAGGTCAAAGATCACACTTATGTGTAATGTTGGTGTTGAGTAAATAACTTTATTTTATAGTGTGTGTGGATGGTAACCTTATATACAATGTTTAGCTGAATGAATCCTATCCTATACTATTAAATGAGCAATATTTGTATATATATATATTTGTAATTACGTTCTCGAAAACGGCTCTAACGATTTCGATGAAAGTTGCACTATTATAAGGCTTTACGGGGCGAAAAATCGATCTAGCTAGGTCTCATATCTGGGAAAATTCGTTTTCTCTATATTTTCACCTGAGCAGAGCTCGGTCGCCCAAAGTTTAGATCAAGATGGCTGCCGTAGAATAATAACATGGCAGCATGGAATTAGTATGAACTTTCCTATACTATTAAATGAGCATTCTCTATTGTCACTAGAGCAGAGCTCGGTCGCCCAGGTACAGCACATTATATAAAAGTAGTTGTTCTGAATTGATTTCTGTCTTTTTCAATGTCCGTAATTTTTTATCCCAGAAATAATTAAAACTATGTAAATTACAGTCACATTTCCAACAGTCAAAACAAACCAAAATGAACGAAGAACCTACTACGCTAGACTCTTATACGTGTGCGACTGTGTGCGTGCGTAGATTTGTAATGTGTTTTGTTTGTGTGTGTGTGTGTGTGTGATTAGTTTGTGTGTGTGTGAGTATTTCCTTACGATCAGTATTATTAATTTACTAAATGCAAAAAGTTTTATACCTATTAATAAAAAAATCTAAGGACACTAAGTTGTGGCACGAGCAATAATATGTATACATTTAGCAACTATAAACAGTGATTTTCTCCTACTGTGTTGATTGTAATATTATGTTGTTTCTTGACAGAATGAGAAATGCCAACGTTCTTAAAAAAAACGGCTTCAAATTATTGCCCGTCTGAAATCAAGGAAGACGTGGTTAGGAGATAAAAATCGATCAACAAATGTTACAACTCCGGAACACAATAAATTCCTTTCAGTTGCAAATGTAGGTCAGAATGTATGAGTAATTATAGGTAGGATATTAGTTACCAATCTTACTTAACTGCTAACGATATCTATGTGTAATGACTAGAAGATAATTATGTGCTAAGAATAAGAATAAAATGAGATAATATTCAAAGAGATTTTTGGGGACAATTACGTCATCTAACGTCATGGCGGTAAGACGAATTTGATTGATTATCATTTTCATATTCCGTAGTAAACAATGGATTTTATTTTTTCTTTTTGTTTTCTTTTTTTATACAATAGACGTGGATATATTTAGTAACCTGTTCCGCTTAGCTATTTCTAAAGAGCCATAAAAACTCCTGAAAGAAATCGACAGGTGTTTCACCTCTCAACGAAGCATCTTCAGAATGACGATTGACTTGTCGCGAACCCGAACACGGCGTGCCACACCGAGCGCTAGGTCTGCGTTTCATTCAGGAGTTTTTTATGGTTCTTTAGAAATAGCTAAGCGGAACAAGTTACTAAATACATATATCCACGTCTATTGTGTTTTATAATGGATTTCCGCAAGGTCAAGCCTGAATCAATTAACTTTTTGACGTAATAACGTCTTATAAATCGATGAACGCCGGCTGCACGCACGAAAAAGTGTCACGTTCCGCCTGAGCCGAGCGTGCAAGCGAGAGCGCGGAACAAGCGAGAGCGCGGAACAAGCGATAGAGAGGCACGATCGGCCTAAGCGTTCGGCTTGTGACGTTATTACGTAAAATTATCGTCCGTAAACCGACTTTACAGACAATTTTTTTTAAGGGTATGAACATGTGACATAGGTACTTTAGAACAAAGTAAGTCAAGGGCTAATTAAGGCTTTGTTTAGACCCGTTAGTTATTGTTAGTTTATTGAAATCTTCTGACGCTGGGTATTGACCAAGAAGATTGCACTCAGCTTTCAGAAGATTTTCTGAATAATGTAACTTTCGCCTACTCGAGTATAAGCACATAACGGACACACAACAGACACAGCAACATTACGGTTCATGTATCTAGTGGTCTCAAAAATAAACCCAGATACAAATAAATGTGTTTTGTGTCAAGATGTTTCGTTGTAAATTATAGATGATTAGAAACCCGTCCCCCTGCTTCGAACAGTTTTAACGATTTGACAAACATAGAGATTTCTCTTTATTATACAGGGTGGCAGAGATATCAATAATAAACGACAAAAACTTTCAGCGCAGGGGGTTCAGAATCATGTACTGAAGAATCCATGGTTGCAGTTTTCGCGTCAATGTTCCTGCCACCCTATGTTTAAGTTTTATGAATACAGTATTATACACATTTAAACCTTGCGTACCTAATAATAGACTCTAAATTATGGTGAAAAACACATCGAAAACCAATGCGTTTAGAAAAACAACGGAGACACGAAAAGCGACTTTAAATAAAGTAAAAAAAAACACGTACAAATAAGTCCGAAATAAATGAATAATAATAATAACCCCACCGCCGTATCTCTACGTACGTCGTTAAACCCATAGTCCAATATCTTTGTTTCCATATCCTGCAATAGTCCTACACCAACCGGGGGTTGTCCTTGGGTGCCCTTGCATAGTGCAAACAGAGATAATCGTCGGTTGGTGCCTCAACACTTAAAAATGTCTAAGGGGCCTCTGCGAGTTGGCTTCGGCCCCTCGTACGCCTTCCAAAGATCCGGAACCCCAGGGTCCCGAGATTTGTCAAAGATATTTAAAAATGATAATAATAATAAATATATTTTTTATGGTTTATTAATTTTATTTAAAATTTATTTTATGTATAAATTATTAGGTATAATATGGACCTATAGATAAAGAAGAGTCTGATAGTTTCAAGATGTAACGTAGTTTAAAAAAAAAACATAAAATTATAGATGTCTACGATATTTTTTGTTTAGCGTATTATCTTACAATCAATGCCACGCCATTCATTGTATTTCCGTTACGAGACTCAAAAAAAAAAAATGAATGAATGTTTTCTGTATGAAATAACAGTCGAATCCGTATCGAATGCTGTTAGATAACTCGTGATACTTTTATTGAAAGTTAAACACAATTATTTTCGTTTATTTGTTTCACTTATTTATCCTCACGCGAACTTACGAGCTTCGAAATTGAGGACACGTTTTGCGGATAAGACATAATCTTTTTAGAACTTATTTTATCTTTACGTAATAGGTTGGTTAACAGGGCGATGGTCCATCTGATAGGCGTTTGATGTGTTATCTGATAGGATTATCGTATCACGATTATGGACTCATGCTGGTAAAATAAATGGATTAGTTACCTACCGAAAGATTATTTCATATCAGGTGAATGGATGTAGTTTTTTTTTGTTTCATTGTATCTACAGGTGACAGGGACATCATTTTTTTTAAATAACCGACGAAAAATTTCAACACAGTGGGGTTTAGAATCATGTACTGAATCCATGGTAAAAGTTTTCGCGTCGATGTCCCTGTCACCCTGTATATCTTTCAACGTTCATAAATAGAATCGCTAATGCACTCCTTAGGGCTAGTAAAATATTGACAAAACCAACGGTTACCATACCTGTGAATTCCCAGGCTATTATTACACAAAAAGCCTACAATTCCTTGCGCGTTCAGTATAATAATGTGTTCAGGGCGCTGTTGCGGCTCCCTCGATGCTGCAGGGCATCCGGTGTTTACTGACGCCAGCGTAGATGACTTCTACGTAATAATGCGTAAAAAAGTTGCGTCGGTGCGGTGGTGCAACGAGTACGGGGGAGCCCGAATAGCGTCCTGAGGATGATTTGCGAGGGAACCGATACTGTTCTGCTCAGTAGGTTCACTGAACTCCATGTGTTGCGAGACCGATGAGCCTGCTGTGCAGGGGTAGACGGTGTGTCTAGTTTTTCTTTTTATTTTAGTTACTAACATTAGTCATAAGCGAAATTATTGTTACTAACAACCTCAAATTGCCTTGCCTATGGACTTTTTTGTCTGAAATTAATGTTTTTTTTAAATTGTTTATTCGACACTGCTCAATTTAACACAAAAATGGAGATATCACAATACTGGGTTTTGTTTTATATTTTACTAGCCTTTGTCCGCGGCTTCGCCCGCATGGTATGTCGATAAAAACTAGCCTATGTATTTCCCCAGGTTTCAAAGTATCCCCATACAAAATTTCATCAAAATCGATTAAGCCGTTTAGCCGTGAAAGCGTAACAAATAAACAAACTCACAATTAACGACAGGGTTAGCATTTCACCAGCTACCGAAAAAGCCTCAGGAACTACGAACCAATCCACATAAAAAGCGCAGTATGGGAGTTTCGTTGGAAGAAGGTGATCGGTCTTCTTTCTAAAATAATTTTAAGTCCATTCTAAGATTCGTTATCGCTCAAGCACAGTATAATAAAGTAACAGTATTATTATATCTCCGCAGTGACCTTGAAATAATTACCTACGGCCGTTCTGTAGTAGATAAACCTTCCGCGGCCGCGCACTAATATTTTTTTTCTGTATGGCATCTCATAGCTGGCCTCTGAGGCCATGACTATTTAACCGAGCAAACCTATGGGTACCTTAAGCTGCTACACTCAAAGCCTCAGCCAGGGGCTTACAATCCAAACTTATAAAATAGGTGAACGCTCGCTAAGGGCACCCCCTATAGGGTACGAGCCTCGGCTTAGGGCGTTTACCGGAGGGAGGACATCAAAGATGGGACGGGCTGGTCCGCGCACTCAATACTGTTGCGTACTGCACGCGTAGCATAAGCACCGTAGAAACGAGTTTTGTCGACGGAAGAATAGACAAAATGACAGATTGTGATTGTTTATCTGTCATTTTCTCTATTCTTCCGTCGACAAAACTCGTTTCTACGGTGGTCATGCTACGCGTGCTGATATACACATACACTGAGATTTTGAAGCGCGTCGTTTCGGCCGTTTTCTATGAAGATAGAATACTGTTACTTATTTATACTGTGGCTCAAGTGCAACTGAAAGACTCTCTTCATACAATATTACGCCCACAATCGTCTTTATATCCGAAAAGCGGTCCGGTCGGTGATCGGACGAGAGTTAAGTATGACATAATAACTTATTATATAACAGTCTAACAGTGCATGCCAATTGAATAATATAATATGAGAGCAGGAATTACCGGTTGCAGTCGTTATGTGGACTGTTATCGAGAATTATCGTTTGTTTGTGAATGGACCGGTCTTTTCGGAGTTTGAAAGTAGAAAAAGTATTAAAAATAAACAATAAAATCAGAAATATTTAGATGTTGATGTTATCATCATCAAGTTAGTATAGCATAGTTTATTTATTTATTTTCTGTTCACAAATGTACAGTAAGTGCTTAAAACTAGCTTAAGGATAGTTTACATTTGTGAGAGACTGGTGCTTGAAGCAACTAAAGCCAAGCAAACAAAAAATAAAATTAAAAAATAAAAATAAGATAAAAAATAAAAAGTCACTAATATATTGCACTAGTTTACAGCATTCTCTTTCAAAGAAGAAATTACATTAGGTTTCTAGGAAAAAGCTGAATGAGAAATGAGAAGAAAAAATAGCTGTACGAGATCCAACAATACATTTATTAAAGTCCCTGCAATTAGGGAAAAATTAGATTTATGTCAAATTTTTCGTGCAAGTGCATAATGGTACTATTATGTACAAAAGTCACTTAGAACCGCAATCATTGGTTGTATAGATTGTGCAATCCACGAAGACGCGCCCCACTCCGCGATTTCTGTACTGTAAGCTGGGGGCCTACCACCAGCTCAAAAGCAGTATTATTTTAATATTACTTCATAGTGGGAGAAAGAGATGGAGCTGATGGCGTCCTGTAGAGCTCACTTGCCCACACTGAAGTAATATTAAAATGATACTGCTTTATGAGCTTGTGGTAGGCCCCCTGAACAGGAATTACCGGTTGCAGTCGTTACGTGGACTGTTATCGAAAAGTACGGCGCGGAGCGGAGTGGGGCGCATCTACGTGGATTGCACTATCTATAACGAAAAATTACTGCATACTCTTGCAGAATTTCAGCGGAATCTTAGGCAGCAATCAATTAATTTAATCAGCCTATTGATCTTCTAATAAATAGGCTTCCAGTTAGTTGCAACACATTCAACTTAATACAATAATCCCAACACTTAGCCTAACACTTTAAATAATGAAGCGAAAGAATGTTAATAGCATTTAAAAAAAAAACATTTTATATCAATACTAGCTTCCGCCAGCGGCTTCGTCCGCGTGATATCTTTATAAATTATAGGTAGCCTATGTTACTCAGTGATACTATTGTATTCTACTGGTGAAATAATTTTAAAATCGGTCCAGTCGTTTTTAAGTTTATTCATTACAAACAAACATATAAAAAATCTAATCTTTTCTCTTTATATTATTAGTTTAGATGAAATATAATATATATGTCGGATCCGGTCATTAGTACGGACACGAAACGAATCGCAAGCGCGCCACTGGCGACATCAAGAGAGATCTATGGACACCAAAAAAGGCGCGCTTCTACAGAGTCGTGATGTTTGATGGCCAAGGCGAGGAGGGCATTCAGCCTTTTGTCTTTATAATATTACTAGCTGCGCCCCGCGGTTTCACCCGCATAAGTCTCGATCCCGTGGGGGAAAAAAAAAAGTATCCTATGTTCTTTTCCAGGGTATCATCTATATATGTGCCAAATTTCATCCAAATCCGTTCAGCAGTTTTAGCGTGAAGGCGTAACAAACAAACATACTTTCGCATTTATAATATTAAGGATTATTACTATCTACCGCCAGCGGCTTCTCCGGCGTGATATCTTAATAAATTATAGCCTATGTTACTCAGTGATAATATAGCATTCTACTGGTGAAATTAGTTTTTTAATTGATCTCGTAGTTTTTGACTATTTTTGAGTTTATTAATATTACAAATAAAGATACAAATCTTTAATGTAACTAGCTGCGCCTCGCAGTTTCACCCGCATAAATCTCGATCCCGTGGAAATATCGAGATAAAAACTATTCTATGTCCTAACCCAGGTCATGGTCTACCCATGTGCCAAATTTCATCCAAATCCGTTCAGCCGTTTAAGCGTGAAAGCGTAACAAACAAACTTAGATTCGCATTTATAATATTAAGGATACTAGCTTCCGTCAGCGGCTTCGCCCGCGTCATGTCTTTATAAATTAAATAGCCTATGTTACTCAGTGATAATATAGCATTCTATTGGTGAAAGAATTTTTTAAATCAGTCCAGTAGTTTTTGAGTTTATTCATTACAAACAAACATACAAAAAATCTAATCTTTTCTCTTTATATTATTAGTTTAGATGAAATATAATATATATGTCGGATCCGGTCATTAGTACGGACACGAAACGAATCGCAAGCGCGCCACTGGCGACATCAAGAGAGACCTATGGACACCAAAAAAGGCGCGCTTCTACAGAGTCGTGATGTTTGATGGCCAAGGCGAGGAAAGGCATTCAGCCTTTGGTCGCATTGGAGTCAAGACGTCGCGGAACTGTTCTCGATTCGTGGTGCTCAGTTATTGTGTTAGTTGTAATTTGTGATCATTGTGTTAATTGGTGATTTTAATAAACGCCGCCGCACCCAGTGTGTGTATAATTTAGATAGTGTGATTCATTTGATAGTAAATTATAATGTGATCTGAACTGTAAACTGTTTTTCTATTGCGCATTAACCAACACTACTCACACTACGCCCACAATAGTTAAAATATCGCTGATAATAACGAGAGTCACATACCCGTCTCCGACATATATATAAGTAAGGATATATATATATAGAAACAGACAGATATAAAGTACGATACATTATGTGGAGATTTAAAAATATGAATACTTATTACATAAGCGGCTTAGGAGCCTATTGCCTACGCCTACGACCAAAATTACCTTAAATCATAATAAATAAATAAATTGAGATCAAACACTTTCACTATGAAAGTTGTAGTAAATATAAGGTTTTCTATTTATATAGTTTGTTTATTATAACGCTATTTTAATAGGGGCTAACCAGTATATATTTACAGTAATGTGTAAAATAGCCTACACAGGTTATCTACATTTAGCAAAAAAAAAAAAAACAGTAGCACTCCGGGAGTGCCGACAGAAGTGAAAACTTGAAAAAAATTGGCACCGCGGTAATTAACGCGTTGATGTCTTTTTTAATGGTCAAAAGCTGGTGTTGTCACAGTGTCGCGAAATCAATGGTTTAGTCCCACCTCAAAAATGCCCAACGCGCCTTAAGAAGTTTTCACTTAAAAAAGAGGTTAAGTTTTCACTAACCTTTCACAGGACATTTTATGAATGAAAGTTTTCTAATATCTGACTTTATTGTAATGTTTAAGTAAATAAATAATTGAGGTTAAAAGCTAGCAGGCAGGCCACACGGTATCGGTAAAACAATTTCCGTTAAGTTTTGATAGAAATTCTTCCACCAAAGTCGCGTCACGCCGTCGCGTGGCACCTGTCTGCGGCAGCCTTAACTTGAGGTTCTCTGATATAAAAAAAAAAAACTTTTTTACAAAAAATATAACCGACTTCCAAACTACAAAGTGAAAAATAACTTTAATTTCGGAAGTCGATGTCAATAAACTAAAATACTGATCCAAGAAAGTCGGTTGTATTTTTTGTAATAAAAGTTTTTTTTTTTCACTTTTTAGTGGTTTGGTTTGTAATTAATCTAAGTTACAATAGTCTAATGTCAACTGCTCATCAAAAATACCCAAATCCCTATAGATGTGCCTATAATATTTGAAGAGTTCCCTCGATTTCTCCAAGATCTCATTATCAGATCGTGACCAAATTTTAATGAGACCAATTTGAAAATATACCCGTTCAAACAAAAAATAATTTTTCAAATCGGTCCAGCCGCCTTCGAGTAATCGGGGAAAAAAAAAACGTGTGGCACTCGGGGACTGCCGCGGTAAAGCTATTATTGCATAGCATTTGTAACCTCCATACTTCCTATTTGTTAACGCTACACTTGGGATGATGACGTGATGACATAAAACAAAAATTACGTTCCCATGACAACATCACGTTGTCATGGGAACCGTCATTACATAGTAGGCGGAGTGGGAGGTGTCAGGTTTTTTTCGTTACGGAATTTCTTGATTCGGTCGCCGCGCTCAAAGCCCGCGATAAAAGCTATGCAATAGCTTAAAACCGACGATCTGAGAACCTCCTCCTTTTTTTGAAGTCGCACTGTCATATTCAACCTTCTGCTAATATATCTGTCATTCAGTTGTAGAGTGTGTAGGTGTAAACGATCACTCGTAGATGATCATTTAACATCCACTTTTGTATTGAAACCCAGCTGGGTTGAAAACCATTGCAGAGCTTACCTTCTTCATGTGAAGACTCCTTGAGATATCAAGTAGACGATGTTTAGTATGACAGCGTTGACAGCTCATCGAAATATCAAAATAAACATACCGTGTAAGCTACCGTGGGAAAATACTTGGACATTTGTGTTTTCGAGGCCTATTTTCAACAGCGGAAAATTGAACTGTTACAGTTCCATTACAGTGTGATAAAATAATAGCTTCGAAAGCTCAGAGAAGCTGTGTTAAAACTCCCGCAGAGAGGCGCGACGCGAATTCGGTAGAACAAACTTCATGAAGTTTTTTTAGAAAATTTTCCACCTTTATCGTATCGCGCATTCGCGTCACGCCTGTCTGCGAGAGTCTTAAGTCTAAATCAAATGTTACAAAGAGGTCAAATTGTTTTTTTATTTGTTAGATAAAGGTATCTCTGGAAGTACCTACTAATCGGATAAAAAAATACTGTCATAAAAATACACAATTCCCGAATGCTATAAGATATTTCTTCCGCGTGAACGAAATTTCGAAGAGAAGCCAGTAGATGATAATAAACCAAGCCATAAACACGAAACACTAACATCTGTATACTTATTCGGTAGGCTTGAGCAGATAAACTGGTCAGAATTGCGTCAGCCGCCTTTCACGAAACGAGACGATCCTTAGGTCACGAGTGTGGCCAGAGCCGTCTTTAACCTATTGGAGGCTCTGGGCACATAAAGGATCTCGGGGCCCCTGTGTAGATAAGAGTAGTTAAGCAAAATTCTTAAATTATTCAACAATTGTGACAGGCTCACTCTTTTTGTCAGAGTGTAAGTGTAAAAATTATGTGCTGAAAAAAAAAAGTAATTTTTCTGTCACGAACTACGTCACGAAATACAAAATGTAAGCATAGTTTTTCGAATTAAAATAAATAATTATTCAATTTCATTAAATTCAATTCAATTCAAAATATTTTATCTCACATACTCACAAACCTACATGGGCACTTACGAAACGTCAGAAGCTAGGTGCACGGTTCCATTTGGTCGTTTCCTATGGAGAAGAGCCGGCAAGAAACTCCACTGCCGCATTTGGTCCCATTTTACGTATTTTGATAGCTAGCAAATTGAACCTAATTAAAATATATAAAAACCAATAAAATAAACCTAATATTTCATAAGTTTAGGGCTAGAAACTTATTCTAAGTACTTAATTCGCAATGGAAATCAATTATTTTGTCATTGAATCGGGTACTAATAACGCGTACAATGGAACGGCGGCTGCAAAGAATGATTTTTTGGAGGGCAGGTCGGGGTCCCCGTCGGTCGCGGGGCCCAATGGAAAAGAGGGGCCTGAGTGTGGCCCAAACTTGCTGCATCTTAGTAGTTGTTTGACCAACTTGTGGGTAAAGACTGTCCATTATTCTAAAGGGCTAAAATACGAGAGATGTTATTTGCTATGTTGACATCGGACATTTTTAAATAGAGTTTTGAATTCGGACTAGCAAGTGAAAGGTCATCGTGGTCACTTTCGACCCCAGCGGTTGCCATAAGCATTTATTTAGCATAAGTAGTGGAGTACAGATAGTAACTGTTTGTGGGGGTCAGATAGGCATTAGCTTCATGTAAAATATTGGTATTCAGGCGCATCCGGTTAGACTGGAAGCTGACCCCAACGTAATTGGGAAAAAACATTGGCAACGTAAAGGCTAGGCAGATTTTGACTTCTTTAGAATTCAGATTTCAGCTTCTTCACTCACATACCTACTATTCATTATTATATACTGATACATCTCATTTTCTTGGTCCAATTCGTTGAGGCAGGAGGTAGACTTGCATACGTCACACATTTGTGTTGGGTAGTACGGTCCACAAAAACAAACAGTGGCACTCCGGGAGTGCCGTCAGAAGTGAGTACTTGAACAAGATCGCCTTGCTGGAAGAAAAATACTTGTATAAAACTTTGGTCCGTAACCTTATCTAAATAAATAGCACAATCGAGTTTACAAAAAAAGAAAACTTCCAAAACCTTTAAAGTAAAAATACATGTAAATATCTGTAACGTAATATAAACATAGAGCACAATCGCGATTATAAAAATGAGGTGTCGGTAACGGTGTCGCGAGTTCAATATTGTTTTTTCCCATTTAAAAAATGCCCAACGCGCCTAAAGAAGTTTTCACTTCAAAAAGTTGTATTAATAGATGATGAGTTGGAATACCGAATATGTATACCTAAGCTATGTTGATAACGTCATGTGTACACCCCACAATGAATTAACAAGGTGTTTTCCCATTTCTTGTAACATTAATCATAGGATGTCAGCATACGAAATACAAGTTGCCAAACTTGTATGGTTTCCTATTTCAGTTGCGGAAACGATTAGAGAAATGTTTTAGACTTTTGTCAAAAATGTTTCCAAATTCTCATGACTTTTTGTTATGGATATTACCCCGACATTTTGGTCATTAACACTTTGAAAAGTAGGTAGGCTTTGTACTATTGTACGTACCTGTTACTCGCTTTTATCTGTTTTTAGAATGCCTGGCAGGCAGAATACTATTTATGTAGAGTTTTGCAACATATTGTGTAACCCTGTTTATGGACCTATACGAAATCCCATACTATTAAACAAGCAATGAAGCAAGCTGACAATTTCGATGAAAGTTGCAATATAGGGGTTTACGGGGGCGAAAAATGTATCTAGCTAAGTCTCATATCTGGGAGATTTCGTTTTCTCCGTATTTTCACCCGAGCAGAGCTCAGTCGCCCAAAGTTTAAAACAAGATTAATAATATAGAATAATGACATGACAGCAAGGAATTAGTAAGTACCTACTATCATGGCAGCATGGAATTAGTATGTACTATTCTCTATTTTCACCAGAGCAGAGCTCGGTCGCCCAGGTACTAATGTCCGATGTAATATTTCAGCATCATGTTGTAAGTAATGATTTATTTTTAGTAGGTATTAAGCATAAGCACTTACACATTTGCTACGATTTGCAGAGTTACTCCATATCCTAAGTTTTTTACCGTCTATGAATGCAATATCGGTCGTTATAAGCCAAATAAAGAGACTAAAAACTGCTACAACGTTTAGAAATAAGTCTTAAGTTATAAGTCATTTCTAAACTGTGATGACATGGCTAAGTTTCAAAGTGACAGTCGGTAATTAATTGGTTGCAATTTAAAATTTATTATTTTTCATATACATTGAGAAGAAACGTCAGTTTTGATTTGATTCTTGCATTTGTTTCATACATACGACACTTTATAAAACGGACAATGTCTAGAAGTGGACATTCAGGATTGAAATAAATGACCACATCGGTTCAATAGTTCACCAGTACTTAAATCACAAGTAATAATACCTATCATAATAAAAGTGAGAGCTTCTGCATCGCAATTCGCCGGAGCGCAAACATCATGCAGATGTGTTGCAACTAATGGATTCACAACTCGAGAGTCATTGAGTTATTTTGTAATTCCGTTCTAAACGACAATAATGTGCGTACATTTGCTTCTTTTAAAACACGACCTTGCTCGTTTACTGTGGAGAATACCTTTCTAAGATCGTAATAAGATGCTGGTTAGATGACCTCATAGAGAATAGCACTTTGACATAGTTGCTAATGATGATGACATCGTTATTTCCACTAGTAGCTATAATATTTTAGTTTTTGCCATGTAATAGATCATCAAATAGGTCAGGTGCCTTTCTGTAACACTTCAAAGGGTTTGCCGATGCGTTAAATTGCAAACCTTGGAGACGAAGTCTAAATATTTTTCAGAGTGACTGTATAATTTCGCCATGACTGCCATGACTTTTGAAGTTATTCGGAAAAGAACTGAAGATACCGACATAGCTGAAGTGGCAGTGGGCTGGCCATATTTGTCGAAGGACCGATGGCCGGTGGAGCAGACGAATCCTGGAGTGGAGACCGCGTATCGGCAAGCGTAGTACGAGACACCCTCCAGCTAGATGGACCGACGACTTTGAAAAGGTGCTGGGACAGACTAGATACGGAAGACGAAGGACAGAGTGTTGTAGCTTTGCCTGGGAAGAGGCCTATGTCCAGCAGTGGACTTTGATATAGGTTGAATTGATTGATCCATGACTTTTAAACCGGAAAATACACAGTACTGCTTGGAGGCACAGCTATAGAGGTAGGTATGACGGATAAACATCCCTGAACGAATCTCTTTTACACGTCGCATTACTACTAGATAGGTTCTTTGGGTTTAGATGACTTTGCTGGTATTAAACCACGCCATGAGATAGTCATCAAAGATAATGGTGTGCTCTTGCAATCTGTCGTTCCGCTAGAAATTTTACGAAGTGGGAACTGGACAGTTGCAAAGTAGGGTTTACCCAGAATAATGATGAGTCAAATCAATGTTTAGAAACGTCTTGAAATCGGAAGCAGCAACATAGAGTGGTCTTATACTTTCTGCAATGGCCTTAAAAACGAATGCTTAGAATGACTTAATTATAAAGAATAAATTTAAACGACCTGATAACTGAGCCCACAATCAATAAACCAGGATCCCAGTATTGTTAGCGTATCTACCAATTTCCACAAAGTTACGAAACGGCCTTGTTACATATTTCTGTAACATATTGTGTGAATCCGGGGAGTTATCGCGATGCATTCTGTGTTCTGTGATTCACGGCGCGATGAGAGATCTCCTAAACGTATTTCTTTTGAAATCCATTGTTGCTGTGTTCCAGTTTTCGTACATTAGACCAGTAATGACCAGGTGCCAGTGTTCTATTGCTTTTCGTAACGTTTGAAAAATATGTTTTCGAATTGGTGCAGCGTTCTTGAAGTAGCATTGTAGAAGATTTTATCAGTCATCTAGAGAATCAATTTTGTAAGTTTCAATTGTTTTAAATAGTCTATCGCTTGTTAAATTTTACAGTGTGTTGTCATGTGTGTGAAGATTTTTTAGTCTTCTACAAAGATAGATAGATAAAATAGGTACCTACACTTTATTGCACATTGGTTAGACTTTGAAAATTAATCTAGACTGCCAAGTGAAAGCTGCATAACAGAATCTTTTCAAAAGATCGGTCGTGACATGTCCCTTTTTGAAGAGCATATGCAATACCTAAAACCTCAAATTTTTCAATTTCAACGGAACTTTCTAAGTTAATCTTGCGTGACTAACTTACGGTGACGAAAAATATTTTGAAAGGAACTGAACTAGACATCCTGCAGAAAGCCAGTATGATGATCATAGAGCAATGCTCTTGGCTCCTTTGCAAGACGATGGACATTCACTGGTTGAAATTATTGAGTAACAGTGATATTTTCGTCTACATGTGACAAAACGCTTTACAACAAAGAAGCTCTCTCTATTAACAATGATAAAAGTTAATTGGATTACCAAGTTGACTTTCTCAACGGTCAGCAGTTCAGATTGTAATCTAGGAAGCGTGGAATAACAGTGCTAAATACGACGTTTACGCAACCTCGTCGCTTCGTCTCCATTCGCCATTGTTCGGGCGGTTCCGGCCTTCCGGTGCTGTTTATTATTTTTAATTAAGTCGTTCATAGCGTGTGTGGAAGTGTGTCAGTGGTTTGTATATGTTTGTATTGGTCATTGTAATGTGGGTTTTAAGTTAATCGACGTTATGTTTTTTTGAGGCTGCAGCACGTTGAACTCTTTTTCAGAGCAAGAAATAAATAACAAGAATGTTCTGTTTGTAAATTATTACAAAACATTTTTCATTTTGGTAATAAAATATCTTTTCTCAAATTTCTTATTCAAAGCGAAGCGAAAAATGACACAACAACATGTCCGCCTGTATGGTAGCATTGACCTCAAGAACTGCTCGTCATATTCGCGTGACACTTTCACCGCAGGGACGTAGGTACCTACGTTTGTTTCCGTAGGATGTTGTGCGTGTGTCATCAAAACCCGGATTGGGTGGCCCGTCAGATTTGGGTGCAGCCAATAATCTGCATTGTGTCATCCATATAAATGTTATTATTATTTTTAAGGTAAGTAGGTAATTATGGCTGAATGGATAAAACCACTTAATTATGAGGAAACAGAGGCGTAATAACGTATATATAATATTTATAAATATAACTCAGGCATAAATATAAGGCTCAATCTCATTCGCTCATGATATAGGTACTCCCACCCACACACATAACACACACATTTCACACATACAAACACAACACTGAATACATCAACCCAATCACAATTACACACAATCACACTATTACACACAATTTGAACTCTGTAAGCACTTATTAGCCTAACTTATAAATTATCCATAGTTTTCGTAGATTAGATTCCTTTATATTTTTTACTGTTTTTATTATTTTTTAATAAACTAGTTTATAGTTAATACCAACAATGTATGGAAGAGCAGAGTCTCCTAACACAGGCTTTATTAGCTTAAAAGGAGGCTCCAATCACTACCTAGTAATGTAAGAAAACTTGTTAAAACTAATAAACATTTTTTCATTTTTCATTTTCATTAATTAATGTTTGTTTTCTGGAACTGCTTTGTTGAAAAGGATTTACTGCGTATCCTGGATTTTTCACATGAATGAAGTCAGTTCTGTAGGTACTGTGCTTCACAATAATGATGTTCGGTCAAAAGAACAAAAATGTTAAGGAATTTTCAAACACATTTCTTTCGCACATAGCAATGCGCATGCGCATCATTGCGCATGTCACCTTTTCGAACTATAATTTTCATTCAAAACGTTGTATAAACTATGTGGAGACAACAATACGACAGTAAATGAAAACACTGGCAATAATAATGCATAAGAGTAATTTGAAACCATCAAATAAATCTTAGCATCGAAATTTAAAAAATGATTTTTTCAAACAAACTAAATAGTAGTGATGTGCCGACTATGGGTTTTGCCGATCTTTAACTAGCTATAGTGACTAAACTATTGTATATATTTGATTGAATTTTCGTAAGCAGACTAGGAATGACATTAGATATACTCAGTTTAATTTATTGTCCTAATGTCGTCTCCGTATAGGTATTACGTACGTATGTTGCAAGTAAAAATTAACTTTAAGGTGCTAAACAATTTAGGCTTTTATATAAAAACATTGCTTAAAGTTAAGTAATGATTAACTTGCTTAACCATTCATTAGTTTAAATTAAAACCTCTCTTAAATTAAAGCAATGTTTAAAATAAAACCCTTTAATTTCCTGGCTGTGCCTCGGCTCAATGACGGGAATTTTTTGGTAGATGTTCTCATTTCTATTTCTTAGATCATAGAACATAGAGACAGTTGGAATTGCTGGAAAGTAGATGATTTTACTGCTTCCGCATAAAACCACATTCTTAGACCTGTTTAGGCGCAAAATGTATGAATTTTGAACAGGTCATCAGGTCGTCGACCGTAGTCACTTTTACTTCCACTCCTAATCGCCTTACTCAACAATTTATTTAGTGTCTAAATCTAACACCGTATTAAAAATAACATTATACTAAATTATGTAGGTGCTTACTTTACAATTAATATTGGAAATATCAATAAAATTACTTTATGCAACATACATTTGCACTTATAATAACTAGCTGGGCGCCGCGGTTTCACCCACAGAAGTCTTGATCCCATGGGAATATCGGGATTGAAAGTATTCCATGTCTTAACCCAGGTCATGGTCTACCCATGTGCCAAATTTCATCCAAATCTGTTCAGCCGTTTTAGTGTGAAAGCGAAACTAACAAACTTACTTTCGCATTTATAACATTACTAGCGGATGTCACGCGGTTTCACCCGCGTAGTTCCTGTTCCCGTGGGAGTACGGGGATAATATATAGCCTATGTTACTCGCTGATAATGTAGCTATCTATTGCTGAAAGAATTTTTCAAATCGGTCCAGTAGTTTTTAAGTTTATTCGTTACATACAAAAATACAAATCTTTCCTCTTTATAATATTAGTATAGATTAATATATTATACAGCGGCTTCGCCCGCGTGATATCTTTATAAATTATAGCCTATGTCACTCAGTGGTAATCTAGCATTCTACTGGTGAAATAATTTTATAATCGGTCCAGTAGTTTTTGAGTTTACTTATTCATTACAAACAAACATACAAAAAATCTGATATTTTCTCTTTAGTTTAGATTATATAGTTAGGATTACAATTCAACCAATACTTATTTACTAGCGACCTCAATTATCATCATTGCTGAACATCAATATATAATTTTGATGGATCAAGCATTAACATGGTTTATAACATCGTTATAATGTTGTTAGTGTCAAATGTTTCAATACAATCATATCGCAATAAGATGAGCAGAAACCAACAGTGTAATGATGTAATAATCTTATTATCCGATGTAAATGTACAAATTGGAAGTGTTGAAATACGACACGTTATGTGCAAACTTGGATAATTTGAGCGTATACCTCGAGTGGACTACTTAACCATGTGATTTGAATAGTGTCTAATTTTGTGCAGTCAGTCTAATAAAATTCTAAACCTTTACTTAACACTTTAGGCTCCATCCACTTTTCATAGAACTCATACGCCATGCATACATATTGGAAGTGAACCCTCCGGGAGGGTTACCAGCATTACGTTTGCGCTAAAGTTAGCGCGGACGGTCAACGGTATTAGGTTTAAAACCGTGTTATAAAACACTGTAAAACGAAGTCAAATTTTTTCAGGGGTCTTGTCGCTATACGTAGTTTCCAACCTTTTAATTTTTTTGTGAATATTTGTAACGGTGAACAAAAAATATTTTTAAAATAAAATGCTTGGATTATAAAACCAACATCACATTTTATTTTCACGGTTTAGAATTCTGTCTGTATTCGCTAAGAAAAACCTATGTTTAAAATGAGCCCTCCGCGAGGGCTCCTGGCATCCCATATGCGACTAGGTGAACCCTCCAGGAACTGTACGTGCTAAAGAATAAGGATAACGTTATGTCTTTACCTATAATATGCACTTTACCTTTCGTGATGCCCCTGAATCAAGCGCTCTTTAGGATATTCAAACTTTCCACATAAGTCATCGAATTATCCAACTAGGCAACTAGTGGGTTTAAATAAGCTGATCAAGATGAAATTTTATATTTTTTGTGGTTTTATTTATTTTGACATTAGAAGCGCATCTCCAAGACTTTAACTCAATTTACAAATTGCTATCTCCTTTTTTAGAAAACCTGCCATTCATATGACGAAACATCACATAAGCTTGAACCTAATAAACCTTTAACAGACGAGTCCGGACATAACCAAAATTCACTACATCTTATAAATATTTAAGCAATGCACGTTTAAACTCCGACGTAATTTAAAGTAGGCTGTATATCTATATTTGGCATAGTTGTATTCCGAACTAAGAATTTCGGAGTAGGCCTTCGGATTCTAGTTCATTTTGGTATTTGTAAACCCACATCTTTATACGTCGTGTGAACATCATTTGGCTGCTAAATTTGGGACCAACGTGTTACTAAAAAGATGGTCGATTCAGATAAAGTGCGACGGTAAAGTATTATTGCAGAATATGTTGAAGTGTGTGATTTAGTTAGTAAACTAGGTTTCTGGGGAATTAATTTGATGTGCAATGTTTTGAATATTCATTTTAATTTGTTACACTAAATACCGCGCCGTCGACCCGGGCCAGGGGGCCTACTACCAGCTCATAAAGCAGTATTATTTTAATATTACTTCAGTGTGGGAAAGAGATGATGCTCTACAGGACGTATAGCTCCATCTCTTTCTCCCACTGAAGTAATATTAAAATAATACTGCTTTATGAGCTGGTGGTAGGCCCCCTGGTCTTTATCGGACGACGAGCTACCCATTGCTCACCGTCCGCAAAAATATCGTAGGTCTGTAGTTCTGTCTGATCATCGCCATAGGTTAAACTTGACCTACGGGTGTAACATACTATGAGTTCGTTAGTATAATAACACAATAATATGTCGCCTGTGTACGAGGGGTTAGGAGAGGTTCTGGGTTCGATTCCCGGGTCGGGCAAAGTGTTATTCGGTTTTTCCATCTGGAATTTCTCAGTAGCAGCCCAGTCTGAATTTGTGCCCGGTTGATGACAATAGGCTCGCCCCCTATTACAATCAATCTGCCTAGCCTTTTCCCAACTTTGTTGGGGTCGGCTTTCAGTCTAACCGGATGCAGCTAAATACCAGTATTGTACATGGAGCGATTGCCTATCTGACCTCCACAACCCAGTAACTAGGTAATACGATACCCCTTGGTAAGACTGGTTGTTAGACTTTCGGGCTTCTGACGCCCCGTAATGACTGTCAAAGATTCACGAATGACAGCCGAGACCAACGGCTTAACGTGCGGCTAACGGCACGGAGGAGTCTCGGGATACAGAAATAGTCACCCATCCACGGACGAACACCGGCAAGTGTAGCTTAACCTGATGTATCGACCCGTGCACGTGTTAGCACTTAGCCACGAGCTCCTCACTCGCCTCCTATTACATGGGACTTAAACATAACTAGCGAAATGTGGCTGTACTATAGGTGCACCTCTGCCTATGAGTGCGTTACCATATTTTTGTCTAGATTGGGATATTAGATAAGACCTAGGTAGCGCTTGACATTTAACCACGTAAATAACAAGCAGTAAAAACATTTTATTACTTCCATATCCGTTACATTCTAAAATAGCTGTGGTAGATACTTGGGTATGTTATGTAGTGTAGGTAACTATTGACAGTCGTTCATTTTGAGATTACAATCAATACTTAGGTTTTTTTAAAGTAACAACGGATGTAATAAATTGTCGACAATATTACAAAATAATAGTATGTTGTTGTGTGTTCATACACAAAAATCTCATATAGCCGATAGAGCAACGGACTAGCAGTTGACCGTCCAGAAATCGAACCTTTTGAGGAAATAGAACACATATCCACTCGGAAATGGATCGTCACCGTATCAACTCGAGTCATTCAGTGTTCTTTGTATGAAACTCCCTACTGCAACGCACACTAATCGGAATCGTATTTTTTTTTTAGGTACCTAGGGCATCTCGTAGTTGACCTCTGAGATTATGACTACTTAACCGGGCTTTCCAGTGGGTGCCTTAAGTTACTACACTTAAAACCTCCAGCCAGGGGTTATTCAACTATGCTAATTAAAAATAGGTGAACGCTCACTAAGGGCACCCCTTGTGGGGTACGAACCTCGGCTTAGGGCGTCAACCGGAGGGAGGACATCAAGGATGGGACGGGCTGGATCAAAGTTTTGATCATGATTATTAGTCGGGGAATTTAAAGCTACGTGCTCAGCTGCAACAATTGCTGGTACCTCGTTATCGAGCAATCGGAATCGTAACGATTCCGGAAGAATTCGCCTCGGGACAAGCTCACGAACAGCGGCGATACAGTGAGGATCCCTTTCCGAGTTGATATGTGCGCTATGACCTTCAGGCGCCATCTCCACGGGCGAGAAAAATTGCGGCGATATAGTCTCGACGTGCCATCAAATTCAATGGAAACTATAAATCAATCTCCATATTGCGATAATTTGAAGGCACAGCTCGATTATCGCCGCGATTCTCTCGTCCGTGGAGATGGTGCCTTAGTACTGAAGCCTCTCAGCCACTGAGCTAAACTTGCTTTTAAACTTAACTATCTCGTCTCGTTGGTCTAGTGGTGGCAAGCACTACTGCTGAACATGAGGTCCTGGGTTCGATTCCCCAGTCAGGTAGTGTTACTTACTGGGTTTTTCTATCAGAAATGACTCTGTAGCAAGCCGTAGTCTGGATTTGTGCCAATATATACGGTTGGTGGCAATAGGCTCGCCCCCAATTACATGGGACTTAAACATAACTGGCGAAATGGCGAAAGGCGAGTTTGGATGCTACACTTCTGCCTAACCCTTTAAGACTTACAGGAGTGATGTTATGTTATGTTATCTCGTTACACACTAGTACACAAATAGGTACTTATTTGTGTGTAATATTTGTTGTACATTAGCTCAAAAAGTACGGAAGCAGTACCTAATTGTTATCTAATAAGAAGTAGGTAAGAACCTCAGTCATAAGATGTGAATATTTTGTAACAATGTAGCGAAGAAAGTGCTTTTATTTTTGTGGAAAGGAAAGGCCGTTGCTATCCTATTGTTACAATATTGTTAGTAAGTATTCAAACTTACTAGGAGGCATCATAATAAACTATACTCCATTTGAAATAAGATTGGACATTTAAATAAATCTTTTTTACAGTCTGTTCAACTGATTTTGACTTCTATTGCATTAGTGGCATGACAAATGGCAGCTGCAGTAAACAGTTGGTACTGTAGCCTACGGTAAAGAAGTCAAAATCGGTTGAACGGACTGTAAAAAAGATTTATTTAAATGTCCAATCTTATTTCAAATGGAGTATAGTTTATTATGATGCAATAAAAAAGGTTTGTAATCTCTAATCTCATTTCAAATGGAGTATAGATAGGTACCCACTCTTTCCACTTTTTTCTCACCTTCTAATAAAACAACAATGGATTAGTAAATTGCTTTTTTGCAAAAAAAGGTGATTAGTTACTTACTTGATAAGTAGATAAATGGACTTTGTTCGCACGATTGTGCAACAGTCGAAATAATATCATGTATCTATTGTAGGTACACGTACCTTAAATATTACAACATATCTATTTCATTGTTTTTAAACTGCAATAGCTTGTTCAAATCTTCAAGGTACAAGTAGTGGGCGTGTACCTAAACATGAGGAATCCCACACGATAACTTATCGCCATATTGTGGAACATCTTGTTAGCACCGACAATAGAGCCGTAGCTCTTACTTTAAGAAGATAAGCTGTTGCCAACCGTAGAAACCACAAGAATAAAAAACTTTTTAGTCTTGTGGTAGAAACAGTGTTCTGCAGTTTAGACGAGGTAGGAAGGTAAATAGAATCTTATTTTAATAAAGTTATGAGGATCATTAGTCAAAGGGTTATTTCAGAAGAAAAAACAATCACCTGTTAAGCTATGCTAGGATACGAGGAAAGCCTTTTTTTTGCGTGGGAAATTATCAAATAACTTAGGAGAGCGTGTCAGACTTTTACTGACTAAAACCCACCTGTGTTCCTTCAATTGCCATGTTGCCGGGGGCCGCGATATCCCTTTCGGACTTCTTCGCAACCCCAGCAGGCATCGGCCCTAGCGGACCTCGTCAGTTCTGCTGAAATCTCTTTGAGGCGCGCGTGGAACACAACGTGCCGTCGACCCGGGCCTGGTCCTTATCGGAAGGCGAGCTACCCATTGCTCACAGTCCGGATTCTTGACGCCCGCGTCTCCTGCGGCGGTTAGGGGCCTAGGGGCGCGAAATTTGTCTCTCCCTTACGAGTTCCGCTTCCTCCTTCGCGAGTATTAGGTAATCACACGATCAATCACAATCTGTTTCATTTTGACAGTTCAACAACATTCATTGCGTTATTTACGTTATTGAGCAGACAAATTTTTCGAACATATGAAGCAATGGACTAGCAATATCCTTCAAAATGATTCAGGTTATGATTGATCGTGTTACGCAATTAGGGTGCAAACTATGTTATAGTGGGGCGGACAATAAAGATGCTCAACAGCGTCTCTCTGCAAGTGGATATCTTTACATGCTCATTGACGGAATTCCAGAGGGTGACATTTAACATATTATTGTCCTCTGTATGACTTGTGTGTCGTACTCGAGTCGTTACTTGGGACTTGTTAATCCACGTTAATCGACAGATATAAATTTGGACCCAGTCAGTCAAAATAAAAATAAAATTTAAAAAGATTTAATATTTGTTAAATTGGTGGTGGGTTTTTGGGTGACGTCTCTGAGTGTGGACATTTTGACTATATTGCTGTATTGAGTTGCCACCTGTAAAAACAAATGTATGTAAGTGGTAATAAAAGTAAATAAATAATTAAATATTCAGTGCAGTGCAGTCCATCCTACCTATTAGGAATCTACCATACAGGCATTGATCGAAAACATTATTGACCTTGGGTAGCCAAGTAGGTGTAGCAAACAATCTGTTTACACTTCTCAAGTAATGTAACCTGCTTACACCGTTTACATAGCCCTTACTTGGTAGATATGTAAGGTTGGCGTGTGGGTAGATCATCATGATAAATTGCTCAATGTTGACCACCAAGAAATGCAAGATGATAAGTGGATCCAAGGTGATGAAGATGACATCATTTGGAAAAGAATGCTACCATAAGACAAAAAATGCGTATGGATTGACTGAAAACTGCAGCTAATTGCTGCAGTTTAGCAAAGCAAAAGAAAAGAATCCTCAAAATATCCAAAATCCGTAGTCTGTAACTTGGTGTGCATTGCTTTGTGTAATAAATGAATAAAAAGGATAATAATAAAGCTTCTGAAAAAAAAAATAGTTCCGAAAATCTGTGGTTGACTATATACTAAATTTCCAAAAAAAAATTAAACTTCCGAAAAAACTAAGTTACCGAAAAGTCAATATGTTGTGCTACAAAAGTTGGTGAAAGAAACGAATCGCTGCAAAACCGACTCCACGTAGTCTTGTTTGCCCTACCCCTAGTGTAATTTAATCCCGCGTGGAACCGCCGGAGCCTCGCAGCGCCGGAGCCGTGACAGAAACCATGCCTGCTGCATATTGTATGCTCGCTTGCATGCTGCATGCATGGTGTATGCTTGTTTGAAAAATATTACGTCAGCAAATTCTGTATTGATTTTTCTGAATATTCAGTATTTTATTCGGTCGTTTCAGTATTTTATTCGGTCGTTTCTTTATTTTTATTCGCATATAAGCTGTCGGAAAATTAGTATTTATAGCAGTGAATTTCATATTTTGAGTATGCACATTTTTTTTTCCGGGGCGTTTATTACTACCCAATAAAAAATAAAGTTTCAGAATGGTAAAAATTAACCAGAAGACAAATCTTTTTCGTACTATACCTACTTTTTTCAGATTTCTGTTACATAGCATAATAATAAAGTGCCTTTCACGGTTCGAACCTACGACCTACAACTCGTAAGACGCGGCCGTTACCACTGGGCCACACTGCTCTTGCTACATACTTCTTTACAATTGAAAATTTCTGATGCTCCTCTACTGACCATACGCAGATAATCACGAACCGGCAAAAAACATACCGGTTAATATCGTTTTATTTCGGTTTTGCTCAGAACTTTTCTTAAGATCATGAACGTTCTAAGAACTTTATCTTGACCTAAATTAACCGGTATCGGTGAACGCGTTGCGACTTGTGACTACCGCGTGAGGATGCCGCGCTGAATAAAAACTAAACAAAAAACCGGCTTTATTATATTATTGCTCTGAACCGTTTAATCCGAAAAACCTTTATGTAGACTCGTCTATAAACCGGTTTATTCGAACGAAACCGAATGTAAAGGATTTGCGTCAAGTTTATAATAATGGTTTGAAAATTTAACGGGTATCCGAGTCTTGGACTATCTGATCCATCTCATTTTCTTGGTCCAATTCGTTGAGGAAGGAGGTAGCCTTGCACATAATAGGTGACATTTTAGGGTTGGGTAGAAAGACCACAAAAAAAAAAAACATTGGCACTCCGGGAGTGCCGACAGAAGTGAACACTTGAAAAAAAATCGGCACCGCGGTAATCAACGCGTTGATGTATTTTACTCCACGTTGTCGGTAAATTACGTTACAGTGTCGCGAAATCAATGGTTTAATTCAAATTCAAAACATTTATTTCAGACGTAGTCCATATACAAAAAAACTTAAAAAAAGTAATACAAAAAAAGAAAAACCTTATAAAGCTATTGTTAGTATAAACAAAAACAAAGCCACATGAAGAAATAAAAATAAAAACAAAAAAAGAAATTAAAACCACGAAGTGACACCGCACAGGAGTGCCAGTTTATGCCAAGCCCTGGACGCATCCACCCACAGTGTGTAGTCGCATCCAGTGCTGCCACATCGGCGAGTCCCAGCGGTCCACGAACACGCTCAGAAGGCTGTTCGAGCTGGCCCGCATGCGCCTCATAAGAGACGCACAACGCTTCCGCATGATGGCATGTAAACCATCCACGGTTTTAACCGCAAACATTGCTGAAGCGCTGCAGTGGCGCGGCAGCCCGAACAGTACCCTGAACGCATTATTGTATTGCACACGCAGAGCACTGTATGTACGCTGCATGTACTTAGTCCACAGGCTGCAGGTGTAAAAAGATTGACAGAAGGCCTTAAATAATGTCACTTTGACCTGCTCAGTGCACCGTGCAAACCTGCGGGCCAGCATGTTACAGCGCACAGACAGCGCCCTGCGCTCCCTCTCCAAATCAATGTTGTCACAAAGATCCTCCGAGACCCAGTGACCCAGATACCTGAAATTAGACACTCTGTTTAAGCTGGTACCGCAAAGATACAAAGGAGGCACATTAGCGAGGGATTTATTACCAGCCTTAAACAACATCACTTCACTCTTCTTCACATTATATCTGAGTCCATGGGTTCGTGCATACTTTTCACAAATATCCAGCAATCTGCGCATGGCACTGATCGACGGGCTCAGTAGCACCATGTGGTCCGCGTAGCTGATATTATTGACACATTGTCCATCTATATGGCACCCTATGCTTGTTCTGCTGAGCTCGCCGATCAACTTGTTCATGTACATGTTAAAGAGGCGAGGAGAGGTGAACCCCCCCTGCCTCACCTCGCACTCCAACCCATACACGTCCGAGTGTGAGCCTGCCCACCGCACAACATTCCTTTGATTCGAGTACCAATATTTCAACATTGCAACAACATCACGTGGCACATCTGTTTTTGTCATCTTTTGCCACAATACATCATATGATACCAAATCGAATGCCCTGGATAAGTCTAGGTAACAGGAATAGACCGGCGTTTTCCTGGCTGTATAATACTGCACAGTCTGCTTAAGGCACAGGATGGCACTCTCGGTCGAAAGGCCAGGTCTAAATCCAAATTGAGCATCATGAAGTTCCATGTGCCTATCCAGGTGTTTGTCAAGCAGACTGTCCAGCACTTTTGCTATCACAGTTGCCAGCGAGATGGGTCTGTAGTTTGCCAAGTCTGAGACATCCCCGGTCTTGTTTTTTATAACTGGAACAACCACGGTATGTATAAGTTCATCCGGAAGGTAACAATGACTCATACATAAACTGAAAAACATAGCAAGTACTAGAGACAAATGGAAACCAGCATATTTCAAATGCTCAATACTGAGACCATCATGACCAGGGGACTTACCTCGCACCATTTTATGAATTACGGAGGCAACTTCCCCGGCACAAAATCGAACAGTAATGTCCCCTGTCACGATCTCAGCATTACGTGACAGGTCAGTCGAGCCTACAGGAGGAGATTCCACCCTAAAATGACGCTGAAACAGGTTGGCTATATCACTAGGCACATGCACGCCCGCAACGCTCACAGGTAGACTCGATTTCGGGTTCAATTTATTTGTCTTTTTCCAGAATTTACCAAATTGTTTATTCCAGTGATGCTGTGCAATTATATCGTTTAGTCCCATCTCAAAAATGTCCAACGCGCCTAAAGAAGTTTTCACTTCAAAAAAAGGTTCTCCAAAAAAAACGACAGTAATTATCACAATAAAAAATTTATTATCTATATAACATAACATCGGGCCATAACCATAGAATGAAACGACTGTATATTACATTGTATATAATGTATATAGGCTATACATGGCATGAGGCACGTTACATTAACCGAGCAATGTTTTATACAAGTATGAAAAAATATATCAACTCACATAAGTTATCGAGTTTCGATTTAATGCGTAGAATTGCTATTATTATTATTTTTTTTCTAAAAAAACATGTTTGAGCATAGAAAAGGATTGTTCACTAAAACTAAGTTAATAATATCAAAAACTTTTATGGAAGCATAGTTTGTTACAATTGCAGTACTTACGATATTTTATGAAGATAAAATAGTTTTTTATACAATCATGCATGAATTCGAATTCATGCATTTGATGGAATAATGAGAAGTGTAGTATTTTATTTTTTATTTTTGAATGAGCATGATTGGTATTCAAAATGTGACTCATGACAATAATGACTTTTTATTATATTTAAATAAATAAAATTGTTGTACTAAATCTTAATCTAATGACTTAATGAAGCGTTTCACAAGAACTTGTCACGTAGTCTATATTTTTATTTGTGAAAATATTTTTGTCTTTTTATCTCTTTTTTTACATTGACTATATTAGTGTAACGTGCCTGGGTACCTGGTGACAAACGCATGAACAAAAAACGTGGACAACATAGCTTTCAATAATTTAAATATACATAAATATCCTTCTCATACTGGGCCTTAACAAAACTAAAAAAGTTATTGTTTCATACGAATTTTTATCGCCTTATTCACATATACATACCAGCCATGTATTTTAAATCCATATTTTTTTACAGATTATTGCTTGTAGACTAATAAGGACTACATTTACATATAAAAATATTTTTATATTACATAGAGTACTAAATGAGTAAAATAATATTCAAGACAGTACATGTTTATTCGACGTTGCACGTTTACATTAGTGTACAAGCAACAATCGCCCGTATAACAAGAAGAATAAGACACAAAACGGTTTGTGTAACAAGGGAAGTATCGTTATAGCCGCCAGGTACCGACTTAAAAACGAGAAGTGTGATGTTTTACATGAAATCGTCGTAATCATCGTCGAAATTGCCATATGTGTCGTATTGATTGAGATGAGCCTGGAAATAAAGAAATGTGGACATTAGAATAACATCTTGACTGACAGTACCAACGTCTCGGAAAATGGGTTGGTACACACGGCTACACATCAAACTATACAATTCCAGTATAAGCTGACCTCGCATTGTACGGAAATCCTATACAATGCGATATCAGTATAAATTAGACATGTGCCGTGTTAGCCGTGTGTACCATCTGACGGCAAACTCTAGCACCGCGCGCGCTCATTGGTCAAATGAAATAGCGCGCTTCATGTTACACACTTCCGTCCCTTTTCACAAAATCACTCACACAGGTTGCAGGAAAACGAAAGAATAGATTTTACACATCAAAAACGTTTTCATTTGATTGCTCCTCACAGATATATTTCTGTGGAAGCTGAGATACACAATGCCTGCACCCAGCCGAGAATTCCTGGCACCCTAGGCGAAACGCTGGAACAGCGCCCTTTTAAGAAAACTCGTGACAAAATAAAACAATGTTCTTTCTTTTTGTGTGGTTAGTGACTAACCTGGTGTCAGAGACTTAAAGACGCTCATAGGCCTCTGACTTGGCTTCACATGCCGTCGAGAAATAACATCTCTTAGGCGCGATCGGTACAGCGATCGCGGTCAAACTATAATAGTCAAATTAATTTTGAACAAAAAGAGAAGCAATACATTTGAAATCGCGATTTTTTTTGCAATGGATTGGCCTCAACTCGCTTTTGATTTCCAGATGAACCGTACCGATGGTTTCGTAAATGTCTATGAGCGCATTTTAGTAGAAAAATGGGTAAAAAATTGGTAGTACCTATTTTCAAGTTGTAGTTAAATAAAATATAACTGTAATGTATTATTTTTTCATTTCGATGCCGCTGATTGCCGCCCCCCTAATACGAGCGCCCTAGGCCGTCGCCTAGTTCGCCTATATGAAAGGGCCGGCCCTGCCTGCACCTCTCGTCTCTGCTTCAATGACAAATGTACCTAAATGTCTAATGGTGAGCCAATCTAAGGCACCTGTCCTGTCCCCCCCGCCGACGAGGACGCGACTGGCTATCGACTATTATCATCTCTGCCTAGCCTTTTCCCAATTATGTTGGGGTCGGCTTCCAGTCTAACCGTATGCAGCTGAATACCAGTATTTTTCGTGGAGCGACTGTTTATCTGACCTCCACAACCCCTGGGTAATACGATATCCCTTAGTAAGACTGGTTGACTTTCGGGCCTCTGACCCAGGAAATGCAACTATTAATACATGGTGGCAGGAACATCGACGCGAAAACTAAAAACATGGATTCAGTACAGTTCTCGGCAGCACTATGAGCAGTCAGCAATCAATTATTAATACAGGGTGGCAGGGAACTCCCCTGCGTTGAAATTTTTCGTTGATTATTTAAAAAAAAAATTGCTATTTCATAGAAAAGTGCAATACCTACGCGGTCAAAATGTATGGACAGCAGATTTAAAAAAATAACCGACGAAAAATTGCAACGCAGGGGGTTCAAAATCATGTATTGAATCCGTGGTAACAGTTTTCGCGTCGATGTCCCTGACACCCTGTTTGTAAAATAAATAAATAAATTATTGATTTTTCTTGGGGTTAGCGACCGCTTGTAGCGTTGTTACTTGAAATATGAGTTGAGAAAATCTGTTTTATTTTGTTTTATCGTGTTTAGATATCGAAACCTATCTCGTCTGTGAAGTTTACACAAAAAAAAAAACTGATTTTATTATGAAGAAGGCTTTGCCAGAAATACAATTATCAATGATCTTAAACTGGATACCTTTGACCCACAGGGCGATAGTCAAACAACATTTCGACTCAAAGTTCAAACAGTTATAAGAACAAAACAAAACATCAAAAAACTTTTCAAAGATTAATTATAATAATTAATTAGCAAGTTGTCATTATAATCAAATTGTTTGTAAATAACATAATCACTTTAAATTGTCATAGTGAAGCAAACTTGACCTTATAAGAAATGATTAATTAACTCGTATCTAAACTCTAGTATCTGTTGCAGCGTGTGATAACAAAACGATAAAACACGTAGTTTTTATCTTATCGTTTTGACAACGAAATATACGAGATAATGAATGTTACGGAGATGACATAACAGGTTTAGTCATCAAAATATTGTGATATACAGGGTGCCAGGGACATCGACGCGAAAACTAAAACCATGGATTCGGTACATGCTTCTGAACCCCACTGTGTTGAAACATTTCGTCGGTTATTAAAAAAAATGTGCTGTTTCATAGAAAAGTGCAATACCTATGCGGTCCAAATGTATGGAACAGCAGATTTTTTTTTATAACTGACGAAAAATTTCAACACAGGGGATTTCAGAATAATGTACTGAATCACATTCATAATGTACAAAAAGAAATGCAGCTGAATACCAGTATTTTACACGGAGCGACTGCCTATCTGACCTCCACAACCCAGTAACTGGGTAATACGATACCCCTTGGTAAGACTGGTTGCCAGACTTTCGGGCTTCTGACGACCCGTAACGACTGTCAATGAATCCATGAATGACAACCGGGACCAACGGCTTTCCGAGGCACGGAGGAGTCTCGGTATGTAAAGATGGTCACCCATCCACAGACCAACCCCAGCAAGCGTAGCTTAACCGGATGAATCGACCCGTGCGGCTGTTATTACTTAGCCACGAACTAGGCAACTACCCTATTATTGCAATAAAACTTGTTAGGAATTTTGTATTTTCTACTTTTCTCCCTACAGAGAAAGGAGAATATGCATCTCTCATCTTAATGCAAATGCAGTCGAATTAATAATAAATACCGTATACTCTAGAGATGTGTCCCTCACTCATGAGGTGCCTCATTTGAGGTACTCGTGATCGCAAATTGAAAGAGTTACTCGAATTTCAACATTGAACCACCTCACTCGTTCACGCGTCCTCACTTAAAAATATTGACATTATTGACGCGAGTACTCGCCAGTGAGTATTGAGTGATTGAGTGAGCTATAGAATGATGGAGGTGAGGTCTCGAAATTTTGAAAATACAGTAAACATTACAGCAGCTATTACTATGAGCTCTAAACGTTAACTATGAACTCTAAAAACATCAGCATTAGATTGGTTATCAAGTGGCATTGATTCGTTTATTTTGGCGATCAATAATTTATGCGCGCAAGAAAGTTATGTGTATGAGGGAGATGTAAAAATCGGAATCGTGAGTACTTATGAGTCGACGCACCCGTCCGCCCCGCTGCCTCGGACTATCAGCTGAATTCGGCTCGGGCTTAGCTCGTGAGGTGAATACGCCGACGTACGACTCCTCGCCTCAAATGAGGGGTACCTCGTGAGGAAAAATGAGGTACTCCCTCAACCTTATATAAAAATGATGAGTTACCCATCACTAGTATACTCACATTATCGCCTTCAATTTTTAATTTAGCCTTTCCCTTGCCCTTGGTCGGCTTCTTGGATTTGTCCATTTTCTCAGATTTCTGCTTCTCAATGTACAGGTTGTCCACTGTCAACTTTATCCTTTTTATGTCTGCTGATGGCACTGGAAGGAGAACAGTCGGAATGATTAATTTATCAACACAATCTACAGTAACTGGGTTGTGGAGGTCGGATAGGCAATTGCTCCATGTAAAATACTGGTATTAATGTGCACGCCTACATAAGCAGAAAAGGCTAGGCAGATGGCTATCATAAACATCTATCTGTACACACAGACTATCTGCACAGCCACTGTCTGTTTATACAATATAATATCTTTTCTAATAATCTGGATAAATATAAGTCACTAATCCATACGCAATTAAATGATACTTATGTAAGTGTTGAACTGCCTGCCTAGTAATGCATTGTTGGCTATTATATATTTTTATTTGTCTGTAAGTACAATTTTTTCTAAGTGTTTGTTGCTTTTTAATCTTTATTTTTATTCAATTTAAATTCAGATTACCAAATTTAATAATGTACAGATGCCAGCACATCAAGCTACCCGAAACTGACAAATTTTCCCAATCAACTTTGAACCTTACACTTCAGCGATAAAGTTGAAAATCTATTAAATAAATTTGACAGATTGTAGTAGCCTGATGTGCTGGCGTCTGTACTAGTATAACCTTAATAATACTATATAATTTTAACTTTAAGGGCTACTTCCATATAATATACTGTTTGCTTGTTTTTATTGCATGATGTGGTCTCCTATAATTGAGGGAGCACATAGATTGTTGTTCTTGTCGTTGTATTATAGCATGTAAGGTGTATTCTTCGTTGGAGATCCTAATAAAATAAAATAATCCAGTTTTTTCCTATTAATAAAACCATACCCACATAAAATAAGTCTACTTACATTGAACAACAATATTCCTCATGAATTCATCGATGAAGGTTGGGAACTCCTCACTGGCCTTGTACAAGCATATTTTCTTGGTGAGCATGTCGGCAAATTCTGTGAATTCTGCCTTTGTGGTTGGTTGGAAGTTGTCTATTTTGCCAGTGCCGGAAAGCTGGTCTGCTGTTACACCTGGAATAAGGATTTTATTTACATATTATTTACTTACTGATAGTCTGGAATTATGCCTGGTTGATGGCAGTAGGCTCTCTCTCGTAATATGGGTGTACTATAGCTATACCTCTGCTTAACCCTCCGGGGATTACAGGCTTGACATTTTGTTATTTACTGACCGACCGAACAGGCTACCTGCATTTTATACATATTTGTAATAATATATGATTGAATAGGGATGATTCCTGGATCAAAAAAAAGAAATTTTATTTAGTCCGTCAGTTAATTATAAAAAAAATATTAGACACGTATTTTTTGCTTTATCATATGAATAAAAAATTACTTAGATATTAAAGTTGGGGAGTGAGAGTTGCTACGACACAAGTATAAAATCTACATATTCATGATGTCATGGCACATTTTAACACGTATCACTGTAATATTTTGATTACGTGAAAAAAGAAAAAAAAAACGTGTTCATTATTTTTTATTAATAATCTACAAGACAGACAAATAAATATTGTTTAGTCATCATCCGTATTGATAGTGACCATTTGTGATTTCTTATGCTAGGTTCAACATTGATACTAGCTGCTGTGCATGTATTTAATAAAAATTAGCAGACGACTATCGCAGTACACTAATGACATCACAGTACAAGTGAATACAATAATAATCATGAAACAAAAGAAAAGAACTATATAATAATGAAGATGTACACACGGCTACACATCAAGCTATTTATTTATTTATTTGATTTACACGGCTTAAGATACCAATGACATGAATCAAAGTATATTTAAGTACAAACATAACACATAAACGAATAACAACAATTAAATACAATTATTATCACAAAAATGTAGGCACATATACATTTCCAGTATAAGCTGACCTCGCATTGTACGAATCTCTAAAATCTGATACATCAGTATAAACTGGAATTGTATAGCTTGATGTGTAGCCGTGTGTACTAGTAAAGAGGAAGAGATTTTTGTGGCCAATTATTGAGCATTGCATTATTCCATAATCTGCTTAAACTGTAAAAGATTTATCAAAAAAGCTGGTGGAATGCATCAGCATCTCTAGTCTTAAGTTTTCCGATGACCTCAGATACGTATCTACGTACTAACCAAAGGTTTCCAAGGCGAGCCTCAAGTCAGACTCCTCCTGTGCTTTCTGTGCGCGCAGCTTCTCTGCCAGCTTTTGTTCTGGGGTCAGTTCTTCTACCACTTTCTCTACGGATACACGGTCTGCCTTTTCACGTTCAAGACGCTGGAATGTGAACAAAATCACTTTTAAACTACAAGAAGTTTTAGCAGAAAAGTTTTAAGTACAACTATGGAATCTAGAGAAACTTATTTGTAAGATCCCGGATCATAGGTAGAGTCTCCGACTGTCTGTGTGTGTGTGACTCTCTGTGAGGTCTATCAGTAGCCCTTAGACACATATATCTAAGTGAATAGTTTGAGAGGACACAAATAGATTACTAATTACTCATAGAAATAATATAAAAGAGACAATCTTTCATGAGCCATGAAAACAAACACAAGAACTTCAGCACGCGTAGCATGACCACCGTAGAAACGAGTTTTGTCAACAGAAGAATAGACAAAAGGACAGACAAAACAATCACAATCTGTCATTTTGTCTATTCTTCCGTCGACAAAACTCGTTTCTACGTGTTCATGCTACGCGTGCTGGAGGATATCCGTAATAAAGTTTTATAAAATATTTAGGGTTTATCAGGTACATCTTGAATAATTATCATTAATTACTCAAGCTATAATTAGTGTTAATTTAATACCAACTGCGTAGTTTGGCATTGTTTTAGATCATTATTTAAGAATAGCAATACAATTAATTGAAACATTTGTTTTTACACATCATTTCAGCACATAAGGAAACTTCGAAGACCATAGCTATATCAACTTCATAATTTGTTCCCTCATTTATATAATAATACTTGCTGTTATTTGAGTCACGTAGATACTAAGAGCTTAACTGTCACTAACGAGACACAATATATTTTTCATTGTTTTCAACTTCGGCAAAGCGACAGTTGAGTGGTTGTAGGCCAAATAGTAGGAAAAGTGAAGGCTATTAGAAAATAAATTTCCATCCCCTTAACCCTAACCAATTTCATTGGCCTTTGTATTACTGACTGAAGTCTTGAGAAGGCTTGATTGATTTTGATCCATCAGAAAGTGAATGCTTCTGTCAAATGCAGAGCTGTTTATTCAAGAACAAAAACAGACACGTTTCCCCTTTCTCTAAACCTGTTTTCTAATTTTTAAATGGTGTACCATTTAGAGAAAAAGCATTTCTTATTTAAAAAAAAAACATTTTAAATTTGCATAAGTTGACTACTGTAAAATACTTGATTGCACTTTTTGAAGAATATTGTGTGCACACAAGTTTTAAAGAGGTCAAATTATAGTATTGCATGTTAAGTATCTGCCTAGCTAATTGAAATAAGTTACAGATGATATTCTTGCTACATATTTGACAGAATTTTAAACAGGTTCAATAAAATAATTTGTGACTTTCTATTGAGACATTTGCTCCAGTTTTTAGTGGTTTTAGAACTTTCACTGTGTCTTATCTAAACAGACCACGCATGTGCTTTTGTAGCAATAAGGACATGTACGACAAATAAGTAGGTACTATGTAATTCATAAATCAAGCAGGCAAGTATGGTAATGGAAACTAAAAAATCTGCAGAACCATACTTACAAAACTATTATGAATTCTGCAATGACCATAATAATTATTACGTCAAATTTCCAAAACATACGCCCTAAGACAAGGATGTAACTGTCCAATGGCCTTGTGATTTAAAGTTCACGACATATGTTTGCTGATATCGTTCTACACACCTCTTTTTCGGCTATTTTGTCCTGGATTCTCTTCTTCGGCTTCGCCGGAGCAGGCGCGGAAAGCTCAGTTTTTTCTTCATCTTTCTTTTCTTCCTCTTCGTCTTCCCAACTTTCCTGCAATTTCACTGACGTCAACACGTATGCACAAAAATTGAGGTTATGTACTAAAAACTCGCAAAATCTCACTAAACACTTAACTACCGTAATACCGGATGGTAACAAAAATAAACTTTTTGGCAAAGCACACGTTACCTTCACGATCTCTTCCTCGTCTTCGCCTTCCCATTTATTCGAAGTAGTCAACGTGGTCGGTAGTTTAGGCTCAAAATTATCCGCGTCTGGAAATAACCACGCAAGGACATCACAGTACAAGTTATCGTCGAAAATAATTATTTAACGCTTAATACAACTTACCCCACGACACGTCCATGATTGCGGACCCCTAAATAGCACCAATCTAATTTTGTTACTCGTTTCACGTGAAGACAAAATCAGACAGCCAAGTAACTTGCCGCAATAATGGTTTTTTATCACAAGATGTCTCCAGGGTCGACAGTGAATATAACAACAATATTATTCTCAGGCGAATATTGTCAAACGACCGAGGATTTTCTGCAAGGACCGCGACCGGATTGAGAAACGATAGACAAATGACATAATTTTGGCGAATTCTCAACAAAAATATCAAATTTTGATAAGCAAAAATATGACTCCATTGCAGACGATAATTTCCGGATCACTAAAAATTTTCAAAATGGCCGACATGTGGTGTGACCAAAGTTATACAACACAAAATTTTAAATTATATAAAAAACATCAACTTTTTTTTCAAACTCAGTTTTATTTATTTATTTAATACTTCAAGCACACAAATGTACAAAGGCAGACTTAATGCCAAAGGCATTTTCTACCAGTCAACCTTTGGGTGATGCAGAGACAAACAGTGGTAGGTGCAATAGCGAGAATTGATGAATAAATATTTATTAAATATAAAGATATACACAAACATATATTTCCAATTATATATAAATTTAAACAAAAATAAATACATATAAAAATACTACTAAAGCAAAGAAGACAAACAAGGGAAATCATTACCGTTGTGATGATAATGCCAGCTTCCTGCGAATGTGCTCGCGAACTTTAACTTTGGCCGCATTCCGAGTTACGCCAAAAGTGATTATATCGCGAATCCGACCAAAATCAAAAGTCACAATATTACTCAATAACCCTTATATTTTGTGACTATTAAATTTGGTTGGATTCGCGATATTATCACTTTTAACGTAAGTCGGAATGCGCCCTTTAAAAGATAATCGGTTGGTCGCCATCCTGATTTCCTAGGGGAACGCATTCCACAGAGAGATAGACTGAACGAAAAAGGAAGAGTGAATGAAGTCTGTGCGGTGGGTGGGACATTGAAGAAGACGATTGTGAGATGAACGTTGATTTCTATTGTGGTTGTCGCAAATGTACTGAAAGTGCGGGATTAGATAACTAGGGGAAGAAATGAAAACAAGGTGGTCAGCGCCCTTTGCTCTCTGCGCTGGCATATGGGCAACGACTTTAGAAGCGAACGATGCGCAGAGACATGATCATATTAACGCATATTGAAAATGAATCGAATGCAATTATTGAGAAGACGGTCAAGTTTGTCGAGATCTGCATTCAGGTCATAGTAGCACACATCACCATAATCGATGATAGGGAAAATTAAGGTCTGCACAAGCATTGTCTTCGTACTCGACGGTAATTTTTATTCGATTATGTATTTAGAAACACAGTTGGAACATTGTCATTGAAGTAGCGAAGTTTTGTACCAACAAAAATCAACTGTTATGCCATCCACACGACGGAGAATAAAATAAACTAATTTCCCAAACGTCAACACCCTTCATGAACTTTCATGTACAAACGCCAGCATATCAAGCTACCCGAAACTGTCAAATTTTCCCAATCAACTTTGAACCTTATGCTTCAACGATAAAGTTGAAAATCTATTAAATAAATTTGATAGATTGTAGTAGCTTGAAGTGCTGGCGTCTGTACCTACAATTTTAATATATTTATTTTTGCCTCAGTCTACTCGAGCATTGGCCTACAGTAAACAATTTTAGAGTTTTTAAATAATTGCAATGCCCAAAATGAAGATTCAGACAAAATTATACCTAATTATGAGTTCTGTTGGAGCTGCAAAGCAAGACGGTATTGTTTCAGCAATAGTGGCCCGTTCGTTCTTACAGAGATGCTTCCCACCCACATAGCTACAGCTTGCCTCTATCTTACTATCTTAGCCCGTTGGCGATACCTAATGCGCTTGTTGACATCATGCCAGATAGTATTCCGGTTAGACTCACAGACAGTGCGGATTTCACGAATGAAACTGAACGTGATCAACACTTCTAAACTATATCGCGTTCAAGAGCTGATAGGTCTTGAACATGGTTCGATAGCGGATCGGACAATCTGAAAACACTCTTAAACTGGAAGTCTACCTTAGTGTTGCCAACCCATACGATAATTATGGGGGCGTACGATAATTTGGCCAGTGGTACGATGTACGATAATGAATGTCTATGTACGATAATTTTGAGATTTGCTAATAAAACAAGTTCCATTAACAAAACATATTCGTCAGACAAAATTAAACGCAGATAAAAACAAAACAATGTCAAAGTCAATTCTCTAATACGTCAAAATCAACAAGTAAGTATCTCACTCTCTTTCTCTCCCAAGTTTTAATTAAATTTTACAGTGAAAACACAAAAATATCAACTAAAAACATGTTTACGGTTTGTGCTACTAGCGCCATTGGTGGTGAAATTTGGCATAATTGTACTTCCCTTTTGACTGTATTATAAAATTATTCACTGTCTTATGATAGTGATTTGAATTAACGTTTTAGATTTTTTTTTCGTTTGTACGATAATTTTGGCCAAAAAACGATAATTTAACTCTGAAAGAGGCTAAAAGATTGTGCACCTAGAAGAATTTATTGTGCACGAGTTTGGTTGTTCCTATAGTATGGTAACACTGATTTCGTGTTGTGACAAAGGCCGCATTCCGAGTTACGATAAAAGCGATAAAATTGCGAATCCGACCATAGTCACAAAATATAAGTGTTATTGAGTAATAATTGTGACTTTGGTTGGATTCGCGATATTATCACTTTTGGCGTAACTCGGAATGCGGCCAAAGTTGACAACTTGACATTGACGTTTTGTCCGCCAAATTTAAACAACGCTTTCTCTTTATCGCTCACCATCTCACAACTTATAATTATTATGTACTCATACGATATGTATTTATAAAAAAGTAAAGGAATACAGAACAAATGCTACGGGTACTGCTATGGGTTTTACTGTGGAAGTATGTGAAGTCGCGATTTCATCGGTACTGTCTCTCTTTTTGGGAATCGCTTGGCGGAGCTTCTGTGTTTATTAGTCTACTTATAATCCACCAAATAAATCTCAGTAAAGTGGAACCTGAAACCAATTCTGAAACTACGACCACAGTTAGTATTTTATTACTTTATTCAATGTATAGTTTTGACTTCGCTACGATTTTATCATATGTGTAGATTATTATTACCATAGATTATTACTTTGTGCGATGTACCTACCTAATTTGCGTTTCCTTCATGTCTTATTATATTATTTACCCCACTGTCTACAGTCAGTTCGTTCAGTCTCATTTGTGAGTCAGTTTTTATCTTACAGTCTCTCTATTTATTTATTTTTCAGATGATGGAAAACCATGATTCTTTGATAAGAGTATATTTTTCCCCTTTTACCAATTTTACACAAAGGCTAATGTCTGAAGCAGAGATTTACTTGAATCAAGACACAGGTAAGGATGGAGGATTATCTACTGATAAAGTTATTTTAAGGCATGCTTGAAGAGTAGGTATTCTGTGCAGTCCGAAAAAATGAGCAGCCTTAAGGGCTTCCTGCACGGGTGCCAACCGCGTCCCAACAAAGGTGACCTTGGTGGTTTACAACCGTGTAGTTGGTGGTTTACGACCAAATTTCAAACAGCTCTGCCTGTCGCCAACCAAGGTCACCTTTGTAGGGGACACGGTTGGCAGCCGTGTAGCAAGCCCTTTAGGGATTGCCCCCCTCCTTTTGCTAAAGAGGCATTATATTTATGTTCAATACTTTTGTTTTAAGATATTCTACCAAAACAGTGGTGGGAATTTGAGAATATAGGCTCTCCTGTAAGATTTCTTGCAAACCTCACAAGCCCCAATGGAATTGCTGAGGTGAAGTTTAAGGTATCTTCCATTCAATAAATTCATCTTTATCAATTACGTTTTCATCTTCTTTATCAGTCAAATTAAACCTAACTTTTTTTTTCTATACTGTTAAATCTTTTTTCACAACTGTCCACTGCAGGGTGCTTTGATGTGGGTAAGGTGGTTACTAGTGCTGCCGTTGACCATTAAATAATAATAATGTTTCAGTTAGTTTAAGCTTTATGGGTCAAACCTACAACCCAATGGGTCCCTCTTAATGACAAGCGACATTGCAGCAGGCCCAGACGGTGATGTCGCGCGTTGGACTCCTCCAACAAGAACTGGTCCTTAGCAGCTTTAAACGGAGTGAAGTGGAGTTAGAGTAGGGAGGCATTTGCCACAGCCCGTCCCATCTTTGATGTCCTCCCTCTGGTTGATGCCCTAAGCTGAGGTTCGTACCCCACAGGGGGTGCCCTTAGCGAGCGAACACCTAGTTTTAATTAGCATAATTGAATAACCCCTGGCTGGAGGTTTTAAGTGTAGTAGCTTAAGTCACCCACAGGAAACCCCGGTTAAGTAGTCATGATCTCAGAGATCAACTACGAGATGCCCTACATAAAAAAGAAAAAGAGGCCTTTGCCCAGTTAAAGTATAGAAATGTGCCGCCTTGATAGAGGGAAGGGGACAGCGAGGTGAGGGTTAGTAACCAACCCACCGGATACAAAGTTTTTTTTATATGTTGATATAAAACATATACAAAGGTTGATAAATGAAATGTAGAGGGAGGTAGAAGGGAGAGCCCACCAGTTCATAGGAGACAATTATTAAAAATGTACCATAAAAAAATCTTTGTCGGCAATTAAATAAACTCAAACCATTTATTTCAATTAAACCATTTACAGGCACTTTTTAATTGTGAAGGGGTAGGTCAGTCAAAAAGATGAAGATAGTGCCCATTCCAAAGTGTAGTAGGAACTCTAAGGACACTCTTTTAAATCATAATATTTTACAAAATATTGGTTACATCATTCATGTTGAAATTATACATGTGAGAACAATGTAGAAAGATGTGCATGTTAAAAGCGTCCTTAATAAAAAGATAAAAACAATTAAAAAGTTAAAATAAGCCGTGGCAGCTAAGAGATGACCAGTCCCTACTGACGGCGCTCGTTCACGAACATGATGCATGGATCAGCACCATTTAGCTCAACCAGGGAACTTAACGACTCAACACACGGGCCACCACCAGCGAGACATTTGAAAAACGTTTTACTTACAAAAAAAAAACTACCGACTTCAAAAAAAAAACACTACAAAGTGAAAAATAACTTTAATTTCGGAAGTCGGTGTCTTGGGTTTTGTATTTTCGTTTTTTGCCACCGACTTCAGAAATTAAAGTTATTTTTCACTTTGTAGTGTTTTTTTTTTAAGTCAGTTGTTTTTTTTTTGTAAAAAGTTTTCATTTTTACTTTTTAGTTGTGATACCTACCCTACACACATTCGAATACCACTACCTGCTACCAGTGACAGGAACTCATCAATCATCTACTTACATACTAAGTGGAAAAAAAATACGTATTTTGTAGCTAACTCAAAAACTACCCAAGCAAAATTAATAAAATGTATATGGGACCAATTTGGGAGCATACCCTTTCAAACAAAAAAAATCGGTCCACAACTGACGGATAAATCAGTGGACATAAACAAAAAAAAAACACGCTGCGAACATATAACCTCCTAAAAATTGTGTAGAGTTCAGGAGACCCTCTAGAACCTGCAAATACCCTTACATTCTTTCTAGCGAGGTAGCATGTTTCTAAACCCAACCCCTTTGACCTGCAGTGGAATATCACAGGCTTTTAATAAATAATGATAAATTTTCAGTACCTACAATAGAGTCATATGCAGTGAGTCACAAATTCAGCATCTCTTGTGTTTTGTGTCTCATCCTTGATTCCTTTACTTTACAACCTTAGGTACTATTTTTTGTAAATTAATACACATACATACATAAACTCACGCCTTCTTCCCATGGGGGTAGGCAGAAACTACAGAACGCCACCTGCTACGATCCTTACATATTAAAAAAAAAAAAAAAAAAAAAAAAAAAAAAAATTAAAATAATAATTAATAATTATTATTTTTACTATGTTTCAGAGTAACGCATCACTTACAACTGACTTAGAATATTCTATACACGTGATTACTGGTGGGGCTAAGAATGACCCAAATATGGCATATAATGGAGTTTTGCGTACTATTATTCCAAAAGGTGTGTTTGAATATCCATTAGAATGGTCATGTCTATCTTCTACGATTACATAATCTTAGAAGATAGACGTTTGTTTGTTTGAACGCGCTAATCTCTGAAACTACCAGTCGGATATGAAAAAATATTTTTGCATTTGAGAGCCCATTTCTTGAGCAAAGTAATAGGAAATTTAGCATCACGCTACGACCCTTAGGAGCCGAGCAAAAAGAAAAAAAAGACAATAATGACATAAAATATATAAAATTTAGCTACAATGAAAACCGAACTGTGTTTAAATTGTGTTAAGGTTCATAATTCCAAAGCGCGTTGAAAATTCTATATTTTAAATGTCTACTATTAGATAAATACAGTCTTATTATTATAATTAAATAAGTAATATTATTTTTAATTTTTGCAGTGGAAATAGCTCCTTCTTTTTTGGGGCAGTTGCAATGGGCTATAGACAAGTCCTTTATAGAGGAACTTAGTCATCAGAATATTGACCAGGTAAATATCACTTCATTATTAACTTTAGAGCGTGTATAAATTAGCAGAATATTAGTACAATAGCCCACTAGTCTATGAATTAATGCATGCATTAAGAACGCGGCGACGCCGACGCATGAATTGTCCATACAAATGTAATACCTAAATCATTTGCATTTTGGGCATATTTCCACCATATTATGTTATTCGGATTTAGACAATGTTTATATAGGCACCTACATCTTTTTTTTCCAAAAAACTTTTCTAAAATGAAGTTTACACGAATTTAATTTTGCACATTTTTACAGCGTAAATGACATGTCTTCATATTGTTTTTTTCTGTATTATACAACAATATTTAAAATATTGTTTCTGCAGAAGCATAGTTTATATAATCAAGTTAAAAATTATCGAAAAAAAAATATGGAAAAATACTAAGTTTTCATTCATAATTTTTGGTATTACGGAACATATCCCCAATTTTCGAAAACTAATAGTGCTATCGCGTCAAGCAATAATTGTCAATGTGTGCATGGTAGTATAGCTCACTGTAGGTGTATATCGCTCCGACAGGCACTCACACTAGCGCAACGTGCTTGGAATTGAATTTTGCAAACATCTCGATTTGTAGTTGCGAGCCGTGTTCGCCTCTTAAGGAATGGGCTTCCTCCTTTTAAGGCTTCCTGTATACGACGCCGGAGCCGCACCGGCGCCGGACCGCATGTTTGTGTATACAAATAAATATCGCCCATGGGCCGCACCGGTGCCGAGTATATTCGGAGATATTATGATTTTTTCCATCTTGTAGTCCGGCGCCGCGCCCGCTGGTGCTGCTCCGGCGTCATGTATACGAAGCCTAAGGTTTCATCATCATTTTCTTGTCCTTCCCCTTATCCCAATTTATTTGGGGACGGGGCAGCATGTCTTATGTATGCTATGCTATATAATATTATAAAGAGATAAAATTTGTTGTATGTAGGGGTTATCTCCGGAACTATTAGTCGGATTTGAAAAAATCTTTTTGCATTGGATAGCCCAATTCTTGAGGGAGGTTATAGGCTTGCGGACAAAGTCGCGGGCAGACGCTAGTTTTTCCATATTTCTCTAATACTCGTCATCTTAGGCTTTTGTATTTGGTTTATATTAGTAGCATTAAACGCGATTGTGCTTTTTATTTATGTTACGTTACGGATCAATGTTCTATGCAAGTATTTATATTTTAAAGGTTTTGGATTTTTTTTTGTAAACGCGATTTTGCTCTTTATTTAGATAAGGTTACGGACCAATGTTTTATACAAGTATTTTTCTTCCACCAAGGCGATCTTGTTCAAGTTTTCACTTCTGACGGCACTCTCGGAGTGCCACTGTTATTTTGTACCTTGGGTACCTAAAGAATATTTTGTTTATTTTAGAAAATAACGTTGGCTACCGTACCGAATTTCATAATGGAACAGTTGTTGACACTGCACCAATTCATTATAATATGTAGCATTCTTGGACCACTGCCTTTCTTTCTTTTTCATTCGACGAGAATGGTCGTGGAAAAAAGATCTGGAATGAAGGTAAAGTTAACACTAATGATTAATAGTAACAATGCTGAGCTATACATGAAACACGTGAACATAAACGGTTTTTAGGGTTCCGTAATAAACAAGGAACCCTTATAGTTTCGTCATGTCCGTCTGTCTGTCTGTCTGTCTGTCTGTCTGTCCGCGGTCTAGCTCCAAGACTGTTAGTACTAGAAAGTTGTAATTTGGCATGGGTATACATATTAACTATGCCGACAAAGTGGTAAAATAAAATTATGAAAAATATTTTTTTTTAGGGTACCTCCCCTACATGTAAAGCAGAGATGTTTTTTTTTTTTTTTTCTATACCTTGGTGTGGGGTATCGTTGGAAAAGTCTTTTAAAAACATTATGAGTTTGTTGAAACCATTTTTGAATTCAGAGATCCGTTTGCGAAATATTAAGCTTTAAAGTGCAAATTTTTGTTAGAGTCAAGTGTCCCCCCCCCTACCAGCTAAATGGTTAGTTTTAGGTATGTGAAAAAATTCACAGCAGTAGCTTATATAACGAATTTAAGAGGAAAACTATCACAGCTGAGTAGGCTTTACAAGTTAACGAGTAATAATTGACCAACTTAAATTTGCGGTTGTAAAAACATGTTCTCCCATACATTCTGTATGAAAAATTTATTTTTTCAACTACAAAGTTAAGTTTGTTCTTGGGTAAATTCATCCCAACTGTGGAACCCTACATTGTGCGTGGTCCGACATGCACTTGGCCGGTTTTATTATCAGATCTTGAGAAAGTGTTACGAAAGTTTGTAATAGCGGCTGTACACTCCTGTCCGAGTGCTTTCGCTAGGTCTCGCGAGAAAATCTCGAGCGAGGGGCTTCAGCCCGAGTGCGGCTATGTACACTTTCGCCTAGTTTAGTTGCAGTTGTAAACCCCGAGAGGACGGACGCAAGTATTTAACTAGCCTCTGTCGTTGCTCTATGTGCCATCAGCAAGCAACACTGGAGACACGAGAGTGTATAGCGGCGCACTCGCAACGCAACTGCCGCGAGATCCTTTGACTCGGGCACTAAAAACCGACTAGGGACGGAGAAGGAGCGAGGAACGCTGAGACACCGAGGCGGGCTGAGCGCTCTCATCTACATTCTTGCACTCGGCCTGTCTCGGTTTGCTTCGGCGAGAGTCTACTCCCGCCAGTAGGAATACAGGAAATAATAAAGTTTACCCTACTTAGTAGTAGAATGTGACGTTTGTGACCACTACACAAACGGCACATTCTACAGCTACCTACAGGGCGATTTCTGGTCAGACAACGTGTTGACCAGTTTTTCCATCAGAAAATTTTCAGTAGTAGTATTGATTTGTGTTCGGTTAGTGGCAATATGCTTGCTCTTTTATACATGAGACAGAACCATAACTGACGAAAACTGTCCTATCAGATTCAGTTCAGGTATCGCGCGTGCGACGATAGATGGCGTGCCTGTCTCAGGGGCGTAGCTACCGCCGTATCTGTCGTATCGATTATACGGGGCCCCCGGACGTGCGTAAGCAAAATTTAAGTAATAAAAACTTCCCGAATTCATCATCAGCTATTATATAAATGATTTAATAAATCAGTTTGCCGAAACAAAGGCAAGGAGAGTGTATATTTAATTTGAATTGTTTGTAAAAATTTGGAAAAAGTGACAGATAGATAATTATGATGAATAAATATTTATTTTAATTTTGTGCAAACATTTTTTTTCTTTAGTGAGAAATCTTTACCTACCCTTCATAAGGTTCTTCCAAACAAATTTTTATACGGGGCCCCGCCGAGGCACGCTACGCCACTGGCCTGTCTATTGATAAATCGTTTGCGCTGAAGTATATTTCGGTACTTAAGTACATTATTTTTATTACTTCCTTACACTATAAAGTAATAAGGAATTAATTTGTATATATTACCGGAAAACATCGTGAGGAAACCGGCATGTCCTAGAACCGAAAATTCGAAGACATGTGACATCTACCAACCCGCACTGGGCCCGCGTGGTGGATTACGGCCCACTCTCTCTCACAGAGAAGAGGCCTGTGTCCCAGCAGTGGGAACATTTATAGGCTGATGATGATGATGATGATATTACCGTAAAATTGTGAGAACCGTTAGTTTATAATCGATCGGTATTATTTCCGTTAGATTATAAACTGTCAAAAAATTGTGAACTGGGTGAAATAGGTTAGGTTAGAACTGTGACCAAATGCGCGCGAGCCGAGCGAGCGGAGCGAGCGCTGCCGCGGCAGCGGCCGGCGAGCGCTACTTCCAAGTTGCTCGCAGCTAGGCTGGCTATTTAGTATTAGCGCAAGGTGCGTTACGTCGCAAGCAAGTTTGATACCAGTTCATAATTTGTTGGTTTCCCATGAAAGATTATAAACTAGCGAAAAATAATGCGTTAAATTGTAAATGGTGACATATATAACATTAGCTTCTGTCCGCGACTTCGTCCGCGTGAAATTTCGGCCCCCGATCCACCGCGTCGCATCACATCGCCCGCCCGCGCTATTGCTTGCGTTTTTTAAACTTTTTTCTTTTTGTTTAGCTCCTAAGAGTCGTAACGTGATGTGTTGTTGCGTGTGTAGAATTGGGCTATCCAGTACTAAAATATTTTTTAAATCCGACTGGTAGATTACGTCCACTATTATCAGTGGTTAGTTTAGGTACTCATCTGTCTCATTTTTCTTGCAGGAACGGATGAATCACTTCGGCATAACCTCTGGCGTGCTGCGAATCTCACATGCCCTGGAGGGTTTGTTAATTGGCGTTTTGTACTCCGTAGTGGTCACATTGATTCTTACGGTGAGTTTGTTGCATTCTAGCCTGTATTGCTTTACTGCTTAAGTTTAAAGACGTGTGGCATCAACCAACCTACTCTCTCTCACAGAGAGGATACTGAGTCCCAGTAGTGGGAACTTTATGGGTCAATCATGTTGTGATTATGACTATTTTTAGTTTGTTTCGGTGTTTCTTCTCAGAGTAGTCGGCTAGAAAAACGAAAAACCTACGTCATCAAATTTAAATAAAATAAATACATTTAAAACTGTTAATTTTGACCAATTTTTTTTTTCATAAGACCCATTCAACATAAAAAAAAAAAATTGTGAACATAGGTACATAAAAGGTCTTAAAAATATACATTTTAGCGTGATCTCAATGTTCTACCAATGCAATTGGTATACAAATAATTTGTTATATAATTTTAATAAGTACCTACTTTAAATAATGATTCGGAAACATGCAATGATAATAATCAAAAGAATTAAATAAGATAAATAAATTATTTCAAAAGTCTAAGTCAGTTACTAACATATTATAATGTCAAAATAGTTATTTATGCAACTGTTGTATAATACCTAATTATAACAGTTGCATACAATACTTTATCTACACCCATGATATGAATCCTCTATAAAAGTTTCTGAAACCATTGGGTGTTTGTAATTCGAGATCAAGAATAAATTTAAAATCCCATGAAATTCAGTACAACAAAACAAATGAATGTCGCCTGCAGCAGCACATCACACACATGCGTGCAGCGGGTGCTGCTGTTGCTGAGTTGCTGCCCCCCGTTTGAACGAACAAACGGGGGACAGCAACTCGTTTCAACGTTGAAACGAGTTGCGTAATAAAATTTAGTACAACATTATAACACTCGTTTGGATGATGTAATGGTTACTATGACACTGGCTGTTATAATGTTGCCAATAAGCATGGGTGTAGATAAAAAATTATAAAAAGTCAATAGCCGTTAATATTATTAATTAAAAATTGGTAGTAAGTTTACTATTTTTGTCTCCAGACGGCGCCGCCGAATTGGGAACCGATACTGCCAAACAGCAATTTTTTTATTATAGCGTTTACGATAACATTTCATTTTACGAACACGATGTGCTTTGCTTTTATCACTAGTGCTCTGTCACAGGATTGTAAGTATACATTATAGCCTTATAAGTAAGTAACCACTCATATGCCGTTTAGTCACCATGCGTAGCATGACAACCATAGAAACGGATTTTGTCGACGGAAGAATAGACTAAATGAGAGATTGTGATTGTTTATCTGTAATTTTGTCTATTCTTCCGTCGAAAAAACCCGTTTCTATTGTGGTCATGCTAAGCGTGCTGCACCCTAATCACGTAACACACTTTCAATCACAGGTGTTTTCCGAGATAAGGACCAAGCCCGGGTCGACGGCGCGTTGTGTTCCACGCGCGCCTCAAAGAGATGTCAGCAGAGTTGACGGGGTCCACTAGGGCCAATGCCTGCCGGGGGTTCGAAGAAAACCGATCGGGAAATCGTGGCCCCCGGCAACAGGGCAACCGAAGGAACACGGGTGGGTTTTAGTCAGTAAGAGTCTGACACGCCCTCCCGCTCCGCCCAGAGCGGGAGAAGTTATTTGATAATTTCCCACCCAAAAAAAAAAAAAAAAGGTGTTTTCCGAGATGTTAAATTTTCATAAATTTTTCTGTAGCATCATAAGTAAGAGATTTTAATAAAATGGCCAGTTTTTTCTTGCATTCATTTCTGGTAAGAGAATAGATGTAGATATATAAATTCTGTAATCCCATTTTTTTTTGTCTTTCAGTTCTGCACTCAGACTTTTTAGGTCTCGTTCTATACTTGTCTACATATATTTTCGACTTTTTGTGGTTTTCGTACAAAGAATACACGTTTATATTATGCTGTGTATTGCCACATGTACCCATCTATTATTTCTGGGACGAAGTCCTCTATTTGGAAAAGGTCGGTAAGTACGACTTAATTCTTTTAAAGCACTTATTTCAATTAAACCAATTACAGGTACTTCTGAATTCTCCAGGAAGTCAGAAATCTGAAGCTAGTTGCCCATTCCAAAGCGTAGTAGGTTCATATGGAGAAGAACGGGCATGAGCCTCTTTTAAATCTAAATATTGGTCATTCAAGTTGAAATTATACATTTGAAAGCGATGTAGAAAGACGTGTTTTATGTCTATTACAAGGCGGACAGACGAGTAAGAGCGGTTTCGCACTACGTCCGAATTCGTCCGGTCCGAATCCGATTTCAATCCGAATTGGGAATGTTCTAAATTCGGACGGAGAAAGATCGGATCTAGTGCACAAGGTCATACAAATAGTACTATGGCTAATTGGCACCGACATTTCGGACGTAGTGTGAATCCGCTTTAAGGCTTCTTGTACTTGACGCCCCCGGAGCCGCAGCGGAACGGCGCCGGAACCGCACTGGCGCCGCAACTGACTGCAAGATGAAAAAAAATTCAGAACATCTTAGAATGAAAATGTAAAAACTAAGCGGCGCTGGTGTGGCAGCGGCGGTGCGGCGTATGGATATTCAGTCTTATACACAAACATGTGGTCCGGCGGCGCTTGTGCGGTTCCGGCGTCATGTATAATGTAGTTTCGATCTTAGGCTTCCTGAGAAGCCTAAGGTCGAAACTACATTCGTCACATGTTCGAGCTACGCTACTTACCAGGCGAAGTACCTAGCTGTCGTTTTTGCAGCGCAACGCCTGTCGTTTTGGCGATGCCTATACGTGGCCTATGTCCAGGCAGTGGACGGCTTTTGACTGAGATGATTTTTGGCCCTACAAGCTGCAATAACCGTTGTTTTTTTTTTTTTTGCTTGCTTGTTGTTCATTGGTCACAAGAGCTACTGCTGAGTATAAGCTCCTGGATTTGATTTACAGCTCAGGCAAAGTGTTTTTTTTTTAAGTGGCGATTTTTTTTCGTTCACTGGATTTTCAACGCTCTGCTTAGCGCCGAGAGTTGAAAATCCAACAGTGTGTTTTTTCAACGAGCTGGGACGAGAGTACGTCTCAGCGCGTTGGATTCTCAACGCTCGGCTTAACACCGAGAGTTGAAAATCCAGTGCGCGATAAAATCACGCAGCGATATTTTTACGTCCGTGCGAACGTGGGCTAACATGGGACTTAAACATAACTGGCGAAATGTGGGTGCACTGTACCTAATACCTAAACTTGCGGAGAAAACAGGATTTTATGTTATTTTTACGGTTTTTAGGCGTAGGCACCCAGATTTGGAACATTAACAAATTCCATATCGATAAATTTACGGTTTTAAGAGTGTGGGTGCTCTTCTTGATTCAACTATGTGTGACAATAATACTTGCATGGTACTTAGACCTGGTCAGGCCGGGCTGTTACGGTATTCCTAAGAAGTGGAACTTCTTTATCAAGGTAATTTTGACTTTATTTCTTTACTGTTCAGTTTGGTATTCTCCACACGGAATATAAATTGGTCTGATGCATAGGGACGCTTAGTTAGATATTAGTTTATTAATAAAGGTTTAAAAATTAGCTACTCCGATAGCGACAACCCACCCTCCCCGAATGCGAAGGGAGCGTACGATCATCGAGGGCTGATGGTACTGCTACCATCGCCCGCCTCACGCTCAGGGCGCTGCGCCACGTCTCCTCATCGTGACTTGTGAGGACTCATATAGTGTGAGAGTCTCGCGAAGAGCTTACTTTAGAAATGATCCTATGACAACGGAGATGTTGCGATGCCCCCGCAAGGGGGCGTGGCGAGCGGGGTCAGGGCCGTCCCTCGTCCGCGGAGGCCATACATTGACCCATGGAGATGGGTCCCTTATTTTGATTAGCCTCGAACGGCTTACAGAAAAGACCACATTTCGTGAAGCGAAATGGGTCTATGTGACTGGTTGCTCTGAATATTTCTGTAGGCGCGCCACGACGCCAGTTCCTGGCGCCGCTTTCTTCACGACATCCCGGCGGTCTGTCCCCGCCAGGTGAGACCCCCGGTTACCCGGGGGAGGCCCAGTGAGAACGACCAGCGACGGAGATGCCGACTCGACGCCCTACAGGTCTAATATGTAGTTTCCCCCTCGCCCTGCTTACAGATCGAGCCGTTTACGGTTTGAGGGGTAGGCAGTCGCGTATGTGTGAGCGGCTGGTGTTGTTGTGTAACTCAAAGTCGAGCCCCAGCGACAACAATGGTGAATCCGAGGTGATTTGCCTCACCCCGGCTACTGGTCCCACGATGGGCCGCTGTCCGGATCGCGAGGTCATGTCCGGAGACATATCTTAGCGACCGGAGGCGGCCGAGCCCGCGGATGCCAGCGACATGCTCGACCCCGCACGCGAGGAGCATGCCGACAGCACGGCGAGCGAGTCATAGGCCGAGGTCCAGGGGGGCGCCAGTGAGTCCGGCGCTTTAAAGGTGATTGGTGCCGGCCGAGAAAGCGGCCCGGCACTGGCGGGTCGCTCCCGCTCAGCCATCACCGGTCCCGCCAGCGAGAGGCGGGGGCCGGGAGCGGCGACGCGGGGAGCAGCCACACCTGTGGACTGATTTGGGTTATGGGGCGGTGAAACGAACCGCGGCGTCGGCCGGCTCGTCGACGGCGTAGGCGCAACGCGCGCAGGCGCCGGTGACGTCGGTGGGCCGGCGGCAGCAGCAACGCTCGCTTCCCGCCTCTTCGTAGCGGTGGTGACAGGGTCCTCCTTCTTCTTTTTCACTTTTTGAGGGCCGGCCGGTGGCGCACCGGACGATGCGTCGCCGATATTCGGCAGCCGCCCGTCGCCCGATCCAACACCGGACGATCCTCCTGGGTCCCGGCATCACGGCCCAACGAGCCGCGCTTGCCTGGATTCGGCATCGCCGGGGGGTTTTTGGGCCTCCGCGACCGCAACGGCGTGAACGCCGGGCGTCCGGGGCGACTCCCCCTGTGTCTGCACAGGTACTACGTTTCCTGTGCAACCACAGAGAGAGACGGGGTTTAAAACTTTGCAGTCCGCGCTGATGTCCGCGGGTTGACTGTCAGAACGACCGATAGCCAATCCTGATCGTATTAAGTAAGATCTTGCCGAATTTCCGGAAATCGCAGAGGGTCGTTAGCTCGTGGGGAACCTTAACACCGCGATTCAGAAAGCGGCGTCATTGGCACAGTGACATCTAGTATCGCGTTTTGGACCTATCAGTGACCCTGAAGCTTGCATTGCGTACAGCGTGCGGTGCGTCAGATAAAACTAAAACAATACAGCAAACCCGCACGTGGGTTTTGCTGTTACTTATAAATAATACGAATAGGCGTCATTCAGTCCTGAGATTTATCTATTGAATTGTAAATTCCACCGAAAAGACTTCTCAATGATTTGTTTCTCTTGAGTCCCATTATAAAAAAAAAATGATTTAGCGGCTTTTTTTTTTGCTATGTTGATTATGTAGACAGTGTGTCGAGTGTCGACAGTGGAAATTGGTCCAAACTACGGTTTCCAAGTAGAGCGGTAGCCGCTACATAGCGAATGCAATTTACCGGCGAATGGCTTCACTGAAAAGTTATTCATCAAAGTAAGTTGGTGTGTTTTCCTAGAGAGCGTTTTTGACATCGTAAAGTCAAACCTCGCTGATATCATTTTCATGATAGCCGACACTGCGGCCGTTATGTAGCGGCCACAAGTCTTAATTTGCTTTTTATGTTTTTTTTTGCGATATACAGATAAGTCATTTTGAATTTTAGAAAGAGTACTGGCGTCCCGAAAATGAACGAAAAACAATAACACTGCCGTCTTATCTTATAAGAAGAGATGAGAGGTACTTTGAAAAATTACCTAAAAAAGCTGAAATTGCTCTTCAAGTTTTGAATGTCTCTAAGGTATTTGTCGGACTGTTATACTATGTATTAGACACAGACAACTGCTAGCCCGTTGCGGAACACACTTTATTGAAGTGAAGACTTCTTTAGCATTGGGCATTTTTGAGATGTGACACTATTACAACACCAGCTTTTGACCATTAAAAAGACATCAACGCGTTGATTACCGCGGTGCCGATTTTTTTCAAGTTTTCACTTCTGTCGGCATTCCCGGAGTGGCACTGCTTTTGTCACAATCCTAAGGATTTTAAAAGAAATGACTGATCTATTGTTTCATATATTGCGTTTGAAAAATTCGTCTCCTCGATAGTGTAAAACGCAATGAAGGTTGTCAAAATGAAAGACATTGCAATTGTTAGTGTGTCACGAAATTACCCCTCGCTGCTAATTTTGAAATCTTTAACTGAACAGACAGCTGTGCTGCTGCAGAGTTTGTTGCGCTTTTCTTCCCAGGTAAAGTCCTACGAAGTAGTGAAGAGCGTGCGTTTTGGGGGACTGTGTTTTGTAATTTTGACGTTTAAAAATTGCTTATATTTAGCGTAATTTTAAGTACTTACCTGGGCAACAGAGCTTTGCTCAGGTGAAAATAGAGTAAACGACTTTTCCCAGATACGTGACCTAGCTAGATAAATTTTTCGCTTCCGTAAACCGCCCCTGTATTGCAACTTTCATAGAAATTGTTGGAGCCGTTTTCGAGAACGTGAATACAAATATATACAGGAATATAAAAAAATAACTATTCCTCATGCCCACATACATGGGGTATTTTCGGATACCCCTGGGCATGAGAATATTTTTTTTATGACGTCACTATTTGCACTATCCTGTATTATATACTAATATTGCTCGGATGGATGTTATAATAATACAGGATAAATGAATTTTGATTTTGAAAGTACTTTTTTGCTCAATAACATTTTCTACACGGATACGTCTTGCTTTTATCAGCATTTTTCATGATAATAATAATTGTATATTTTCAGTTTGTGCTCGAAAACCTATGGTGAGTTGTTAATAATTTTTTAGTACCTAGTAGGTAGTTAGGTACTAATAGTATTTTCTCAAACATGCATGGAAATATTGTCATTATTTTCTAAAAAAGAACACGCGAAGTATCGAATTTACGGTCAAAGAAAATCAAATCTATTGAAGGAGCGTTTTTTGAATTTCGAACATTACAACGCTCGCTGAAATGGCGTGCTGGGGTTATTAAATACTCTTTGATTGGATCTCTTTTATCATTCTTGGCATACCAAAGTCTTTGCGTTCACGTGTATTTGAGGCAAAGCTGAAAATTCGTCTTGATTTGTTATTTACATACATAATAAACAAACATATATGTACCGGGGAAATCAATAACATTTTCTTTTAGTAATTGTCCCAATATGATTAATGTAACTTTTAATATTAATTAAATTAAATGTATAATATAAAAAGTACGTTTTATTTCCCTGCATTCTTTTGAGAAAAGCACTATATTATGTCTCGGCGGAAATGGCAATTGCCTGTCTCGTATTAGTGAAGTTCAAACTCATACTCGACCTGCAATATTGCCTATTTCACGGCCTTTGCAATAATGTACTATTCTGTTGCTTATCTTGAAAAAATATTCATATTTTTTTTTTTCGTGATATGTAATTCGTGTTATAGTCATTTCATACAATTGTTTAAGATTGACAGTTCAGACTTGAATGTACGAACACTTTTGGTAGTAAATTTTTTTAACAATTTTCCCTGACTTTATCCAGTTCACTATTTGTCCAAAATACCTGCAACCAAATAATATTTTAAATATTAGTTAAGACAAGATATTACACGAATACACATACTTATACTCCATTTGAAATAAGATTAGACATTTAAACAAACCTTGTTTATAGTCCGTTCAACCGATTTTGACTTCTATACCGTAGGCATAAGGATGGTATTAAAAGCAAAAAAGGTGGTTACAATACCAAACGTTTACTGCACATGTCATTTGTCATGCCACCAACGCAATAGAAGTCAAAATCGGTTGAACGGACTGTAAAAAAGGATTATTTAAATGTCTAATCTTATTTCAAATGGAGTATAGGTGACTCGAAACCAGGGAAGATAATTTTTTTGTTGTGTTGCTAAAATATCTTTAGTACAAAATCATATCGATAACTAAAGATGAATTCAAGAATAAGAAAAGTAGTTAATCCCTTTTTTCAGATGTATAAGTTTGGACGCAGAATTGAGACCGCATTGGACTCTATTACATTTGACTGCTGTAAGGGCGAAATTACTATGCTTTTGGGAGCCAGTGGAGCTGGAAAAACCACCCTTATGCATATTATCGCAGGTTTGATTATCGTTTGTTTATTTATTTTATTCTCTTCGGGAAACTTATTTTGAGTGTTTTAAGAAAATATGAAATTGAAGGCCATTTACTAGTTTCCGCTGATAAACACAGGTCAATCGTCGAATCCGACTCGGCTAGGCAGCGTTCGGGAAGCTACGCAATACCTTCTCGTCCCACATACCATAGTGTCTCAAGACGGTCAAGACGAAAGTCTTTTACCAGTGCGTCTTGCCAATGACGACCTATGGTACTGAAACGTGGTCGCTCACAATGAGCCTTATCAGAAGGCTAAAAGTCACCCAAAGGGCAATGGAGAGGGCTACGCTTGGAGTTTCCCTACGTGATCGAATCAGAAATGAAGAGATCCGCAGGAGAACCAACGTAACCGACATAGCCCGAAGAATTGTCAAACTTAAGTGGCAATGGGCAGGGCACATTGTTCGCAGAACGGATGGCCGATGGGGTCGAAAGGTTCTGGAGTGGCGTTCGCGTACCGGAAGACGTAGCGTTGGAAGGCCTCCCACAAGATGAACCGATAACCTTATGAAGGCCGCAGGAATCCGCTGGATGCGGAAAGCACAGAATCGGACGAAATGCCGGTGCTTGGGGAGGCCTATGTCCAGCAGTGGACGTTTTTCGGCTGAAATGATGATGATGATGATGCTGATAAACACTAAAATACAAAAAAAAAGTCTGCACAAAATACCTGTATCATAAATTAATAAAATGACTACATCGGCCGAAGAACGGAAAGACCTATGTCTGTTAATGGATGTAGGGTTGTTTGTTTTGCTGTAATAGTTTGTGCACGCACATGAAGGCTTCCGCAAACAGGCGCCATGCGACACCGGTAGAAAAATTTGCGAGAAGTTTTCATAGAAATTTTTCCACCAAATTCAAAGATACAACGGATGATTTAACCGTATTGTATCACATGAAGTACCGTGAACTGCAGTGAAAAAAATGCACCGAGACACCGACCAAATAGTACGATCTGAATTCGATTTTTGGGTTCCGTAGTAAACAAGGAACCCTTATAGTTTCGTCATGTCCGTTTGTCTGTCTGTCCGTCTGTCTGTCTGTCCGCGGTCTAGCTCCGAGACCCTTAGTACTAGAAAGCTGTAATTTGGTATACATATTAATTACGCCGACAAAGTGGTAAAACAAAAATGAAAAACATTTTTTTAGGGTACCTCTCATACATGTAAACTGGTGATGTTTTTTTTTTAACCCATTGTGTGGTCCTTCAAAAACATTGGGAGTTTGTGGAAACCATTTTTAGATGCAGGGATCCGTTTGCGAAATATTAAGCTTTAAAGAGCTAATTTTTGTTAGAGTCAAGTGTCCCCCCCCCTGCCGGCTAAATGGTTGGTTTTGTATGTGTGAAAAAAATCACAGCAGTAGTTTATATAACGAAATTAAAAGGAAAACTATCACAGCTAAGTAGGCTCTACAAGTTAACGAGTAATAATCGACCAACTTTACTTTGCAGTTGTAAAAACATGTTTTCCCATACATTCCGTATGTGAGAACATGTTTTTCAACTACAAAGTTAAGTTTGTTTTTGGGATAAATTCATTCCAACTACGGAACTCTTCATCGTGCGTGGTCCGACACGCACCTGGCCGGTTTTTTTTGGAAACAATTTTTTAGATCGAAACAGTAGACCTTAGTAGGCCTTATAGACATCAAGGAATGCACTATAAACTGTTTGGGTACTCTTTTTTTTCCCGTGCCTTTTTTTCATCCCCAGTACGCGGAGCCGTGGCTGCGTTTGTTATACCGTACGACAGAAATAACGCGCCGCATGCCACCGCACCGCAGTTAGGGACAGGAAAAAAGTATCGATACTTTGTGGTATCGAGTACATTTCCATTCGATACCGATACTTTTGTACTCGATACTTTGCATTTGATACTTTTACTCAATGAGTACTTTTTAGCAGGTATCGTATCGAATAAGAAATTAAGTTTTAAATGGGTAATCTTAGAAATTACCCATTTAAAACTTGCTTTACAGCTTATGTTTATGGATATGGCAACGCCATCTAGTTCACTCATTCTGAACCTTCTAAAACATTCGATCTTTGCTCGAAATTGTTCCTTCCGTTCACAATTAGATTCCTAACCTTTCCTTCATTCATTTACTACACTAATCAATCACTCATTCACTCACTCGTTCACCATTGTCATTTGTTTTTTCATGTCCTGCCCTACTGACGTTATTTACTGACTGATATTGACCTATGCTTTATGCGCATTAGGCCCTAAGAAAAGTACTCGATACCTTGAAGTATCGATACTTTTGTTTCGATACTTTTATGAGTACGATATTTTTTTTTCGATACTACTCATGAGTACAGTATCGATACTTTCTATTCGATACCGTGTCCCTACCTTTGCCCCCCTCCCTGCATCAGCTAGCTATGATAATGTTGATGTTTCAGGAATGTTCTTGCCTAGTGAAGGCGCTGTCTACGTGGACGGCTTTGCAGTTGCGGACAATGTCAGGCAGCAGCTTCCAAACTACGTGGGCCTGTGCATGCAACGAAGCGTCTGCTTCAGACACCTCACCGTTAAGGAGAACATAATGTTCTTTAAAAAGGTTTGTTATTTTTGTACTTATAATCTAATGTAACAAGATGTCTGTATTTTTACCCGACTACGGCAAAGTTAAAAGGAAGGGTTATGATTATTATAATATTGCGAAAGTTGCCAAAACTGCCGTGAATGTTTCCAAACTTGCCGGCAACATTGGCAACAAACGAGTAAATAGAAAACGTATTTTACTTTATATAATTGCATAGTAGGATAAAACTGCGGTTTGCTGGGTGCTAGTTTTTATATTTACCTACATTATCCAACCGAAAATTTTAGTTTTTGCTTTTATTTTCTTACTGATAAACTAAAGAAAAAAAACAGGCTATCCACGACACTTTATTGGTGATGAAACCATAACTATTTTAGAGAAATCATCCTTTTTTTCTACTTTTGAAGTGAAAACTTCTTTAGCATCGTTGTGATTTGAAACTCGATGAAACGAAAAAGCGACAGTAAAAAGAGACAGACACAAATTCATAAGATTTAACGTGGGAGAAAATGAGATAGGAAGCATTATACAGTGTTTCTTATGTTCGTGGTTCTCTGAAGCTGAAGAGTTTGTTTGTTTGCTTGAACGCGCTAATCTTAGGACTACTGGTCCGATTTGAAAAATTATTTCAGTATTAGATAGCCCATTTATTGAGGAAGGCTATAGGCTATAATCATCACGCTAGGACCAATAGAAGCGGAGCACCAATGAAGAATGTTTCAAAATCGGGGGGTTTTATTTTTCCTTTTGAGAGCTTCCGCTGCGTGCGCTGCGTAAACGGTTAAAGTTTCGCAAAAATCATGTATGACAGAATTGTTCCCCTTTAAAAGTTCAAAAAAAAAAAGTCCGCGACAGCATATGTCTATCTTTTAAGGTTGGCTCACTATAACCTTTTTTATGCTAACCAAATTTGTTCTAAAATAATGCATTGTTTGCGAAGGTGTTTTTATAAACAAAATATTAATCATTATCGAAATGAATACGTTATTCATCACAAGTATTTAATTTTAAATAAAATTTCCCTTGACATCATTCGATTTCCATTAATATCTTAGGAGATATCGCAGTTTTAAAATAACATCGCAGCAAAATAATGATCAAGTACTGCGCGCGCATTTATGATGTGCAAGGCTAGGCAAGTTATGAGGGGGAATAAGATTATAAGACCCAGTACTTTTACCTAACGTTTTAAAGTTCCACTTTTACTGATAAAAGCGTGATGTATGCTGTTGCGGACTTTTTTTTAGAACTTTTAAAGAGAAACAATTCTGTCATACATGATTTTTATTTTCATTTTCTTGAAGCCAAAATTTTTGAAGGTTTCACTTCTACCACGTGTGAATTGCACACGTTTTTTTTTTTTGTTGGGTATTTATCAAATAACTTCTCCCGCTTTGGGCAAAGTCGGAGGGCGTGTCAGACTCTACTGACTAAAACCCACCCGTGTTCCTTCGGTTGCCCTGTTGCCGGGGGCCGCGATTTCCCTATCGGTTTTTGCGAACCCCCGGCAGGCATTGGCCCTAGCGGACCCCGTAAATTCTGTTGACATCTCTTTGAGGCGCGCGTGGAACACAACGCGCCGTCGACCCGGGCCTGGTCCTTATCGGACGGCGAGCTACCCATTGCTCACCGTCCGCAAGCCCGTGCCTACGGTGGCCGGAAATCGGCTCGCGTTTCCCGACGCCCTGGGCGTCTCCTCCTGCGGCAATTAGGGGCGTGAGGGCGCGAAATTTGCTTCTCCCTCACGCGTTCCGCCTCCTCCTTCGCGAGCATTACCGCTTCGCAGAAGAAGGTGACGGCCTGCCATTTCCTCTCGCTCCGTACCATGGCCTGAACCAGGGCCGGACGCTAGAGATCACCGCCGCCGTCGCGGGCTACCCTGACTTATGAAGTTTTTAATTTTAATTTCTGCTGTCCTCTGCTCTGCCCCTGCACATAGAGGATATTTATTATAATCCATGACATGGTGTGAGTCATATCTTGAATTCTTGACTTGAGAATTAATTTTTAGGGATTTTTAGTACGCATGAGTCGCACGAGCCCAGTTTATTGTTTTTTTTTAAGTTCCAATACTGCTTATATTTATTTATCCGTTAATAATTAAGTAGTGACATACACATGATACACACAAACATACTCACTTCCGTATTTGTAGTGTTTTAGTGGGTATGACTGTATGAATATGTTTAATACGTTTTCCATATTTTACCGTAAAATACTGTGAATTACGTAAAATAACATTTTTTACCGTATTATACCGCAACGCTGGGCTATGCAACTTATTATACGGGCGCTGATCATCTTGTTTTCATTTCATGACTCTCCCACTTCCCCTAGTTATCTAGCCCCTCACTTTCAATACATTTGTAACAACCACAATAAGAATCTACGGTCATCAAATAATCGCGTTCTTCTATGTCCCACTCACCGCACAGACTTCATTCACTCTTCCTTCTTCGTTCAGTCTATTTCTCCGTGGAATGCGCTCTTCCTGGAAATCAGGATGGCAACCAACTGATCATCCTTTAAAGTTAAAGTTCGTGAGCACATTCGTAAGAAGCTGGCAGTATCATCACAACGTTAATGTTTTCCCATTGTTTGTCTTATTTGATTTAGTATACTCATGTATTTATATATATTTATTTGTGCTTATTTTTATATATGTAATTAGGCCTATATATTATATTTATAGTTTGTAATAAGTATATGTGTATCCTCATATTTGTTTTTTTCTTTTTATTCAACCATTTGCGTAATTGCGCTTACCACAGTAGTTTGTCTCTGCATCACCCAAAGGTTGACTGGTAAAAAATGCCTATGGCATTAAGTGTACATTTCTGTGCTGGAAGTATTAAATAAATAAATAAAACCAGGGCAATTTTACCGTTTTACGTCCCTACCTGTGTTGTTTCACTGCAGGGCAAAGGCCGCCCTTCCCTCTTTCCACTTTTCCCGGCCTACTGCGATTGCGGGCCAATCCTTTAAGAAGGAGTCCAGCTCATCCTGGCATCTTTTTTTTGAAAAATAATAATTAATGATGTTTATATTACAGTTAAAAGGAAAACAACAAGGAGGGTTTAGTGTCGACTACCTGCTGAAAAGGCTCAAGTTGGCACACATTGCTGATTATTATGGCGAGAAACTGACCGAAGTGAGCATGAAATGTTTGCAGGTATGTCATACATAGCAAACAAGTTTTCATCACGGATTTAAAAAAAAAAAAAATTGATGACAAAACACTGAATATTCTTGTAGATATAATTATAATTATGTTTTGGGTGGGTGGGTACCTACATTTTTTAAGGGTAGTAATAAACGCCCAGGAAAAAATTAAAATTTGTGCATACTCAAAATATGAAATTTACTGCTATTAGTATAAATTTTTTGATAACTTATATGCGAATACAAATAAAGAAACTACCGAATAAAATACTGAAACGACCGAATAAAATACTGAAACGACCGAATAAAATACTGATAATTTCAAAAAATCAATACAGAATTTGCTGACGTAATATTTTTCAAACATGCAAACAAGCATACGCCATGCATGCAGCATGCAAGCGAGCATGCAATATGCAGCAGGCATGGTTTTTGTCACGGCTCCGGCGCTGCGAGGCTCCGGCGGTCCCACGCAAGCTTATCGTCGCAGATGGTTTTATCGCTCACCACCTGCTCCTCAACTCGCGGGCCGCCTCACCCCTCCGCGCCAACGCGGGCTTAAATTACACTCTAGGGGTAGGGCAGACAAGACTACGTGGAGTCGGTTTTGCAGCGATTCGTTTCTGTCGTAGCACAACATATTGACTTTTCGGAAACTTTGTATTTTTTTTGGAAATTTAGTATTACAGTCAACTACAGATTTTCGGAAGTAATTTTTTTTTTTCGGAAACTTTATTATTATCCGTTTTTTATGTACATAATCATATTTATTCATATAATTGGTTGTAAAGTAGCATTATATTCTAAGTACTATTTATTTCGTTTTGTTATCTATTTATATTTAATTCAATAAACCTAACTTGGTTTCTCGGATTTTGATTTAATTTTGTTATGTTGAAGGTTGCATGCGTGTTGGTGGGAGATGCAGACGTGTTGGTGTTGGATGAGCCAACAACCGGCATGGATATCGAAGTGCGGCATCATCTGTGGGACCTGCTTATGGTATGGAGTTCCCATATATAATAGGCCTCTGTCCAAATTTTTCTTTTTTAGTCCGTCTTTCAGATAATAAAAAAATATTGGACACGTATTTTTTCTTTTTTGACGTAATCAAAAGATTACGGCTATACATTGAATTAAAATGTGGCATGACGCCTTGCTAGATTTTATACGACGTTGTGACGTAGCGAGCCGGGACTCCCCAACTTTAATGCGTGTTTTCTCAGTTATTTTTGATTAATATGATAAAGCAAAAAATACGTGTCTAATATTTTTTTATTATCTGAAAGACGGACTAAATAGAATTTCTTTTTTTTACCTAGGAAACTACCCTATTAGGCGCATTAGCGTCCCACTATGCTTCGCACAGTTTTTACGACATGACTAGATCGAAATTTCTGTATTATATAAGTTTAATATTTAAGTATTATTCACATAAACCTTCCAGAATAAATTCCCTTCTTAAAAAATTTGACAAATTTGTGATAGACCCGGGTTTTAATTTCAAATTTTTAACAAAGCGGGTGTCGTGTCTGGTGGGACATCGATGCGAAAACGGTTACCATGGATTCAGTACATGGTTCCGAACCACCCTGCATTGGAATTTTGCGTCGGTTTGAGAAAAAATATCTATTGTTTCATAGTGTAGTAGTTCAAAAGTGCAATACCTACGCGGTTTTTTATAATAACTGACGAAAAATTTTAACGCTGGGGTATTTAGAATCATGTACTGAATCTATGGTAACAGTTTTCGCGTCGATGTCCCTGCCACCCTGTATGCTGATCGCGCGGTAAACCCTGTTTGCGTGATGCAGAATTTTGTGTGACGTCAGGTCTTTGATGCGCAAGTGGAGATGTAGATTCTTCCACAGGTTTTCCACACATTCCACACATTCCTCAGGCTCATTGGAATATATGGCTTTTCTTCTATGTTTGGAACACTGCCAGGGAGTTTGTTGCGCTACTTCTTCCCAGCTAAAGCACTAGGAAGTGGTGAAAGGCGGGCGTTTTGAGACACTTTCTTATGTTATTTTTTCATACAAAAATTTAAATAAATGACTTGATTTTCCAGTTGATGCGTGGCCACAAGACTATACTTATGACGACATCCTGCTTAGAGGAAGCAAACGCGCTAGGTGACAGGATAGCTATTCTGAATAAGGGCAAGCTCAAATGTCACGGCAGCCCTTCGTTCCTCAAAAATGTTATTGGTAAATATGTATTTGTATGTAGTTTATTTTTTTTTGGATATTAATGATAGACAGAAGAAGAATTAGACTCCTCCGTGCCTCGGAAAGCACGTTAAGCCGTTGATCCCGGCTGTCATTCGTGTATCATTGACAGTCGTTACGGGTTGTCAGAAGCCCGAAAGTCCGACAACCAGTCTTACCAAGAGGTATCGTATTACCCAGTTACTGGGTTGTGGAGGTCAGATAGGCAGTCGCTCCATGTAAAATACTGGTATTCAGCTGCATCCGGTTAGACTAGAAGCCGACTCCAACATAGTTGGGAAAAGACTAGGCCGATAGATAGAAGAATTGTCTTCAGTCTCAGCTCGTGGGTGTTATAAAAAGTGACTATGGGCCTTTGCACATACAAGGGCGACGCGATTTTTGATGCAAAGAAATATGGACTTTGCATACGTTGTAATAAAGTCGAAAATTGCACATGAGATACCCAGGCAGCACACAAGTCAGATAACTGGCCAACAATTTAACCTTATGCAGAGTTAAGCTTTTATATATGTATAGAAGCTGTGTGTATTACGAAGTTCTGTATTAAAGTTTTTTTTGATATAATAATGCTATTAGCTGAGTTAGTTTTGTGATTTGCGGATTTTATTTCTTAAAACTGAATAATCATCATAAAAAGACCTGTTACTCAAGAGTTTGTGTAACCTTTTGTATAATATGGGGTTTAAAATTCTATTATCAAGCATGATGCTGGATAAGTTATATTCTGTTCTCTTTTAGTTGTATTACACACCACATCTTGACAGTTATTCAGCTGCTGTATAAAATAGGCGTTATTTCTGTTATGAAGCATATAGTGACTTAACAGGAATTTTGATAGCTGTTATAACTACTATATGCCGCTTTAAGTACGAAATTAATGTCATTTGCAGGTAACTGTGGTTAAAGCAATAGTAACAGATTCTTATGTAGAAGTTTGCTGGGTATTCACGAAAAGTAGACATTTTTTAAGCTAGAAGAACTGTTCTGGAACGTTAGTCAGCATTTAAGCGGCTAACTGCGCTTTGTTTTGTAGTGGTTGTGTGAAAAAGCCTCCTTACAATTTTTTTTTTATAAATACTCCACATTCATGGATAAATAGAAAAAGAACAGGGGGCCTACCACCAGCTCAGAAGCAGTATTATTTTAATATCACTTCAGTGGGAGAAAGAGATGGAGCTATACGTCCTGTAGAGCTTCATCTCTTTCCCACACTGCACTAGCTAGTAATAATCGACCAACTTACATTTGCGGTTGCAAAAACATGCACATGTTTTTCAACTACAAAGTTAAGTTTTTTTCTTGGGATAAATTTATCCTAACTACGGGACCCTTCATTGTGCGTGGTCCGACACGCACTGGGCCGGTTTTTTAATAAGTAATTTCCCCAACAGGGACCAGCTTTACCCTGTCTGTATCCATTCAAGACGGCACTCGTCTGTATGACGTAAAACAGCTGGTGGACGGTATGTTTCCTGAACTTCAGTGCAAGATTCACGATATGAGACGAATAACGTTCTCTTTTCCTATGAGAGAGTTTGAAGAGTTCCCGAATCTGTTAGAGGCTTTAGAACAGAAGACAGCTCAATTCGGAATTATTCTCATCGACGTTGGAATGTTTATGGAAGAAGTTTTTTCGAAGTAAGTGGTTAAACTCCTTTTTAACCGACTTCCAAAAAGGAGGAGGTTATATGTTCGTCGCGTATGTTTGTTTTTTTTTTATGTATGTCCACCGATTTCTCCGTCAATTGTGGACCGATTTCGAAAATTCTTTTTTTGTTTGAAAGGGTATGCTCTCGAGGTGGTCCCATATAAATTTTATTAACTTTGCTTCAATAGTTTTTGAGTTAGCTTCAATAATACGTACTTTTTCCCGCTTAGTATGTGGATGATATGATAAGTTCCTGTAACAGCTGTTATTTACATAGCAGGTAGTGGTTTTCGAATTTGTGTGGGGTAGGTACCACAATTAAAAAGTGAAAAATAAAAACTTTTTACAAAAACAAACAACCGACTTCCAAAAAACACTACAAAGTGAAAAATAACTTTAATTTCGGAAGTCGGTGGCAAAAAACGAAAATTCAAAACCAAAGACACCGACTTCCGAAATTAAAGTTATTTTACACTTTGTAGTGTTTTTTGGAAGTCGGTTGTTTTTTTTTTTCTGTACGACATATTTGAGGGTTACGCGGTATCGCAAATTATCGGGAAAAGAATCGGAGTTACCGATATATCTTGCAGAATAAGCAAACTGAAATGGCAGTGGGCTGGCCATGTTTGTCGAAGGACCGATGATGGCCGGTGGAGCAGACGAGTCCTGGAGTGGACACCGCGTATCGGCAAGCGTAGTGTGGGGCGCCCCCCAACTAGATGGACAAACGACCTTAGAAAGGTTGCTGGGGCAGACTGGATGCAGAAGGCTGAGGACAGGGTGTTGTGACGCAGCCTGGGAGAGGCCTATGTCCAGCAGTGGACTGCACATACGCTGAGTTCTTCTTTTCTTGTGGTTAGTGAATAACCTGGTATCAGAGTTTTAAAGCCGCCCATGGGCCTCTGACTGGGCTTCACATACCGTCGAGAAATATCTCTCAGGCATGCCGGTTTCCTTACGATGTTTTCCTTCACCGTTTTTAGGGTTCCGTAGTAAACAAGGAACCCTTATAGTTTTGTCGTGTCCGTCTGTCTGTCTGTCTGTCCGTGGTCTAGCTCCGAGACCCTTCGTACTAGAAAGCTGTAATTTGGCATAGGTATACATATTAATTACGCCGACAAAGTGGTAAAACAAAATTATGAAAAAAATTTTTTTTAGGCTACCTCTCATGCACGTAAAGTGGTGATGTTTTTTTTACCCATGGTGAGGGGCATCATTGGAAAGGTCCTTCAAAAACATTGTGAGTTTGTGAAAACCATTTTTGAATTCAGGGATCCGTTTGCGAAATATTAAGCTTTAAAGTGCTAATTTTTGTTAGAATCAAGTGTGTCCCCCCCCCCTACCGGCTTAATGGTTGGTTTTGGGGGTGTGAAAAAAATCACAACAATAGTTTATATAACGAAATTAAAAGGAAAACTATCACAGCTAATTAGGCTCTACAAGTTAACGAGTAATAATCGACCAACTTAACTTTGCAGTTGCAAAAACATGTTTTACCATACATTACGTATGGGGGAACATATTTTTCAACTACAAAGTTAAGTTTGTTTTTGGGATAAATTCATCCCAACTACGGAGCCCTTCATTGTGCGTGGTCCGACACGCACTTGGCCGGTTTTTTTTTAAGCAAGTGATGATTATACAATACTTACATGAGTCTTCGAGTCAGAGGTGCGTGCGTGTATGCTGAGTTGATTGATAGATTGATATCTGAGGTGAAATAAATGAAAACGTCTTAAGAGGTCATTGTACTCATTATTACGAGCAACCTTTTTAATGAGACTAACCGTGAAACCTACACGCTGCACTCGAGTTACGCGAACATAAATGTATGGAGTCGGTGAACTGTTTCCGCGATTTCAGTATTGGTCTTCTTAAATGAAAGAATGAAAATGTAAAAAAAATAAATAACACTAATTTGTCTGATTTTTTTTAACTTAAAGGTTTATTGATCCTATGGAAATGGAGGATCCCGAAATGCATATAAGGATGCGCGGAAGTAAGTAATACATACATTATACATTGTAGATGGAGAAGTTTTATAAAGCGCTGATAATCTAATTTAGAACTGAACACACGCAACAGTAGTCTTCTTTGTGAAAAAGCTCATCCGGAGAAGTATAATCGACCACGTAATTACTTAACCACTTTTGACAACAATTCCCAGCAAATTGGAACATCATTAAGGTGAGAGCAGTGATAGCCTAGTGGTAACGGCCTCGACTTACGAGTTGTAGGTCGTAGGTTCGAACCCAGACAGGTGCTTTACTATGTGTAAATTATTTCATTACCACTGCTCTCAAAACGGTGAAGGAAAACATCGTGAGGAAACCGGCATGTCCTAGAACCGAAAATTCGAAGACATGTGACATCTACCAACCCGCACTGGGCCCGCGTGGTGGATTACGGCCCACTCCCTCTCACAGAGAGGAGGCCTGTGTCCCAGCAGTGGGAACATTTATAGGCTGATGATGATGATAGCCTAGTGGTGTGACCGTCAGACTGCCAAGTCATAGGTCTCGAGTTCGATCCCAAGGCACGCACCTCTGACTTTTCGGATTAATGTGTAATTATCACTTGCTTCAAAAACGGTGAAGGGAATCATCGTGAGGAAACCGGCATGCCTGAGAGATATTTCTCGACGGTATGTGAAGCTAAGTCAGAGGCCCATGGGCGGCTTTAAAACTCTGACACCAGGCTAGTCAATAACCACACAAAAAGAAGATGAAGGTATGATTCTGAACAATGCCGCACGTGGCATTGCTGCTTCGGCATTTAAATGGGGGTTTTCAAGAAAATTCACGCCATCAGCTGGCGCCACGATAAGAGGTCTTCCATTTCGACATAGATATAAAATCTAGATGACGTTCATCATTCGTTCATCATTCAGTCTCGACTAAAGGAAATAAAGGCGCTTTGACACTTGACAGGTGCCCGGACCTGACGTCTCAGTGCTGCCACCTAGTAAACGTCATTTCAGAAAACCGTCATAATAGGCACTTGAGACAGTTCAGCTTTGTTTTTGTCTCTGGGATGTGAATGCATCTGCAATGCCTCTGGTATAAGACATGTTCATTAGGCGGCGATGACGGACGTAAAATAGTAGATTATACAACAAGTGAAAAAAAAAGGGAATTTAATTCGAGGGACTTAGTTGAATCCCGAGAGCAGCGAAGGATTCTAGAGTAGAATCACGAGCGTAGCGAGGGATTCTAGATCTCCTGACTGCCTCGTTGGTCTAAAATTCCTAGGTTCGAAGCCTAGGTCGGGAAAGTGTTACTGGATTTTGTCCTGTAGATTCTGTGTACAGGGAGTGTAGAGTCTGTTATGTATTTTGGATGTTTATGGAACTCTTCAGAGTAAACACAGCTCTAACGATATTAATTAAGTTTATTACCTTAAAAACAATAAAGGTAGTTATTTGATTCAGGCGTGACCTTGCGGAAATCCATTACGTAGATATATTTAGTAACATGTTCCGCTTAGCTATTTCTAAAGAGCCATAAAAAACTCCTGAAAGAAATCGACACGTGTTTCACCTCTCAACGAGGCATCCTCAGGACTTGCCACGAACCCGAACACGGCGTGTTGCTACACCGAGCGCTGAGCGCAGCAAGAGGTGGAGGAGAGGAAGACCAGGAGCTTTTTTATGTCTCTTTAGAAATAGCTAAGCGGAACAGGTTACTAAATATATCCACGTCTATTGTATTTAAACAATAAAGAGCAGTTGTAGCCCAGTGGTAACGGCCGTGACTTTCGAACCCAGACAGGTGCTTTACTTTATGTAAATTATTTCATCACCACTGCTCTCAAAACGGTGAAGGAAAACATCGTGAGGAAACCGGCACGTCCTAGAACCGAAAATTCTAAGACATGTGACATCTACCAATCCGCACTGGGCCCGCGTGGTGGATTACGGCCCACTCGCTCTCACAGAGAGAAGGCCTGTGTCCCAGCAGTGAGAATATTTATAGGCTGATGATGATGATGATGAAAAAAGGGTTTAACACAATGCGCGGCGAGAGTGAGTTTTTATCCCTGCCTGCTCGATAGGTTGTTTAGCGCTGACTGCCGAGGGCAAGTGAGGGGTGCATCAAGAGCGCGGCGCGTTTAGCCGCTAGCCGCGCGGTTCGGCAAACTTCGATATTCTTTGGAGATAATACGTTGGCAGAGCCGCAAGCCGCCGAGGAGCCCGTGGCTAAGTAATAACAGCCGCACGTATCAATCTATCAGGTTAAGCTACGCTTGCCGGGGTTGGTCCATGGATGGGTGACCATCTTTACATACCGAGACTCTTCGTGCCTCGGAAAGCACGTTAAGCCGTTGGTCCCGGCTGTCATTTGTGGATCTTTGACAATCATTACGGGTCATAGTCTGACAACCAGTCTTACCAAGGGGTATCGTATTACCCAGTTACCGGGTTGTGGACGTCAGATAGGCAGTCGCTCCATGTGAAATACTGGTATTCAGCTGCATCTGGTTAGACTGGAAGCCGACTCCAACATAGTTGGGAATAGGCTAGGCAGATTGACGTTGGCAGAGCCGCCGAACTGTAGGTACTGGCTACAGTCCATCAGGAACTTGTCAGTAGCAGACCGGAGTCTGAATTTGTGCCCGGTGAAGTGTAATAATAGATTTGCCCTCTATTGAAAGGGACTTAAACATAACTGGCGAAATGTGCGTGTACTATTGGTAACATAACCAGCCTTTTTAATGTCCGCATTGCTGGGACATAGACTTCCTCTCAGTGAGAAGGAGTGGGCTACTATCCACCACGCGGGTCCAGTGTGGGTTGGTAGATATTGAGGTGTTGGTACACCTGTGCCTTCGCAAAAGAAGGGTAATGTTATGTATGTAAAATAGTTATTTATGCAATTGTTGTATAATAAGGGGTATTAAAACACGAATGTGGGTTAGTAGTGGGTATAGTATCACATAAGTGTTTTAATACCTAATTATAACAGTTGCATACAAGGCTTTACTACACCCACGATATGAATCCTCTATAAAAGTTTCTGAAACCATTGGGTGTTTATAATTCAAGATCAAGAATAAAGAAATTCCCACGAAATTCAGTCCAACTGCGAGTGTCGCCTGCAGCAGCACATCACACACACATGCGTGCAGCGGGTGTGCTGTCCCCCAGTACTACTACCTACACGTGCGAGTGTCGCCTGCAGCAGCACATCACACACACATGCGTGCAGCGGGTGTGCTGTCCCCCAGTACTACTACCTACACGTGCGAGTGTCGCCTGCAGCAGCACATCACACACACATGCGTGCAGCGGGTGTGCTGTCCCCCAGTACTACTACCTACACGTGCGAGTGTCGCCTGCAGCAGCACATCACACACACATGCGTGCAGCGGGTGTGCTGTCCCCCAGTACTACTACCTACACGTGCGAGTGTCGCCTGCAGCAGCACATCACACACACATGCGTGCAGCGGGTGTGCTGTCCCCCAGTACTACTACCTACACGTGCGAGTGTCGCCTGCAGCAGCACATCACACACACATGCGTGCAGCGGGTGTGCTGTCCCCCAGTACTACTACCTACACGTGCGAGTGTCGCCTGCAGCAGCACATCACACACACATGCGTGCAGCGGGTGTGCTGTCCCCCAGTACTACTACCTACACGTGCGAGTGTCGCCTGCAGCAGCACATCACACACACATGCGTGCAGCGGGTGTGCTGTCCCCCAGTACTACTACCTACACGTGCGAGTGTCGCCTGCAGCAGCACATCACACACACATGCGTGCAGCGGGTGTGCTGTCCCCCAGTACTACTACCTACACGTGCGAGTGTCGCCTGCAGCAGCACATCACACACACATGCGTGCAGCGGGTGTGCTGTCCCCCAGTACTACTACCTACACGTGCGAGTGTCGCCTGCAGCAGCACATCACACACACATGCGTGCAGCGGGTGTGCTGTCCCCCAGTACTACTACCTACACGTGCGAGTGTCGCCTGCAGCAGCACATCACACACACATGCGTGCAGCGGGTGTGCTGTCCCCCAGTACTACTACCTACACGTGCGAGTGTCGCCTGCAGCAGCACATCACACACACATGCGTGCAGCGGGTGTGCTGTCCCCCAGTACTACTACCTACACGTGCGAGTGTCGCCTGCAGCAGCACATCACACACACATGCGTGCAGCGGGTGTGCTGTCCCCCAGTACTACTACCTACACGTGCGAGTGTCGCCTGCAGCAGCACATCACACACACATGCGTGCAGCGGGTGTGCTGTCCCCCAGTACTACTACCTACACGTGCGAGTGTCGCCTGCAGCAGCACATCACACACACATGCGTGCAGCGGGTGCTGCTGTCCCCGTTTGAACATTGAAACGAGTTGCGTAATGAAATTTAGTACAACATTATGACATTCGTTTGGATGATGTAATGGTTACTGGCTGTTATAATGTTGCTAATAAGCTAACTGTTTCAGAAACTTTTATAGAGGTTTTATATCATGGGTGTAGATAAAGTGTATTTTTGTGTGCAGGTTTGTGTAGAAAACGTATCAAGGGCTTCAAACTTGTCTGCAAACAACTGTTATTGCTAATGCTGCGAATATTTTCCTATTTAATGATGAAGAAAGGGCAGTTCTTTGCTCTGGTAAGATTATTGATTTTGTAACCTATGCTTGTTTGATAAGAGCACAGAATAGTACAGAAGGCGCACTTCACATTTTAGATATGCTACAAAAGATTGGTCCTTGGAAGCTCTGGACAGAGAGAGGTGGAAAGAGGGTAGGGAGGCCTTTGCTCAGCAGTGGGACAATAATGGCTAAGAAAAGTACGCGATGGGCTCGCTTTGTCGAGCCAATTCAGTGAGCGTAACGTAGTCAGAAGATACCTAATAAGAGTTACGCGATAGAAAGAGGCAACTTCTAGGTGAATATAACTGTGGGTAATTCACGATGTGCGCAGTGGCGGGGCAAGATCAAAATTTGATGCAGGTGAGGTACATTTCGCGAGGCCCTCTAGTAGCGCAAAAAAACGAAAAAAAAAACAGTTGAATAGTTGTCAAATTAGGTCGAGTTGTCAAATTTTATTAACTTTGCTTCGATAGTTTTTGAGTTAGCTACAAAATACGTTTTTTTTTTGACAGAAACTTATCATATCATCTACATACTAAGTAGATGATATGATAAGTTTCTGTCACTGGTAGCAAGTAGTGGTATTCGAATGTGTGTGGGGTAGGTACCACAACTAAAAAGTGAAAAATAAAAACTTTTTACAAAAAAAAAGACAACCGACCTCCAAAAAAAACACTACAAAGTGAAAAATAACTTTAATTTCGGAAGTCGGTGGCAAAAAACGAAAGTACAAAACACAAGACACTGACTTCCGAAATTAAAGTTATTTTTCACTTTGTAGTGTTTTTTTTGGAGGTCGGTTGTTTTTTTTTGTAAAAAGTTTTTTTCTATTCAGGGATCCGTTTGCGTAATATTAAACTTTAACATGTTCAGTGCCGGGAACCCTCCTGGAGGGCTCGTGTCAATATATTTATCGTTTTAGGACGAGTAATTTTTTTTTTTAAATTATATCTACGTCTTATCGTATGCGAGTGAATGACAATAATTTATGGCCCAACGCCGGAGGCCTATGTTCAGTATTGGACGTCTTTCGGCTGAAATGATGATGATGGCGACTCAGCTCTTTACGCGGTGACTATCTCGGGAAAGGAAGAGGTTTTAGGCCGCTTGTAGACGTCCGTTTTTTTCACCGGACAACGGACTGTTTTTTTCGCCGGATTCGCGGTGGCTTATAATGAAAGTGTACACATGCACCGGACATCTGTCCGGCGAAAAATTTACGCCGGATGCACCACCGTTTCCCCTCGGCGCGACGGACACCGGTCCGGCGTAAGAAAGAGCGGTCATCCACGCCAGTGTATTGGTGCAAGTTGACGCTGCCGGACGTATTGCCGATTTTCTGTAAATTGAGAGCCGCCTACCTGCGTTCTTAAAAAAATAGCTGTTAATAAAAGTTGAAAGGTTTCTTTTTCATCCGAAAATAATTGAAAAATTTCGTTTCATCTTCTTCCAACTTCGTAAAAAGCGTATGAAATGCACCATATTCTTCCCTTTCCAATAATATAGGATGCACCTACAATGACCTTTTACATTTTTCTGTTTCTTTTCGTTTCTTCTTGTACATATAGTAAGCCAATACGACTTTTTTGAAGTGATTTAGTATCATTGTGATTTGAAAGTGGATGAAACGAAAAAGCGACAGTAAAAAGAGACAGACACATAAATTCATAAGATAAACGTGGGAGAAAATGAGATAGGAAGCATTATACAGTGTTTCTTATGTTTGTCGTTTTCTTTGTGCTCTGCTTCGTACCCCCTCCACTCGTGTTTACCAAGGCATAGTGAGAGTTTGCTTGGGCCACAGCGTTGTACGTGTGTTAATACGTGTTTGTGCTCGTACAAATTATTTTTATTTTATTTTTGAAGGTTTCACCTCTACCACGTGTGAATTGCACACATGTTTTTTTTTTCTTATTATTCCACATTTCACACGTGTATTATCTCTGACAACCAGTTTAAAACTAACGTATATAGACGGCAGTCCAAGCTAACATCCATCCGGTAAAAAATATATATGTATACAAGGATATCCGTTTATTGACGGTCCGTTATCCGGTGAAAAAAACGGACGTCTACAAGCGCTCTTAGTGATCTTTTTTCCAAAACTAAAGAGTGACGTTTAGAGATGTTAGCTAAACCGTGCGTACATATAGCGAAATATTTAACCGATCCTCTAAAAACTTATTGACCTAATGATGCACACTTTTTTAAATCATTGAGCCTCTATTTAACTTTTGTCTCACAGTTGGCTGCAGTAACTAAGATATGGTACCCCTACCAAACCGGTTAGGTTAGATTGCAACTGTGACCAACTTCGCGCGAGCCGAATTGGTCGCAGTAACTAAGCCAGGGCACTCCGACCAAATGGTAACTAGGTTAGAAGTCTGACCAACCGCGCGCGAGCCGAGCCAGCGAGGTGAGCGGCGCCGCACCAGTGGCCAAGTTGGTAGCAGTTACTATTTAGTATTTTTAGGACCCCTTAATAGAAATTATTTGATGTTCCGAAAAAGAGGCGCAGTCATTATATTAGAGTGTTCAATTATACTTTAAGGAGCGCAAAATAGGAACTATTAGAGGTTCGATTAAACACTTGCCAACTTGCTTGCAGCTTGAGGTGCTCATGGCTAAGTAATAACAGCCGCACGGGTCGATTCATCCGGTTAAGCTAAGTTTGCCGGGGTTGGTCTTTGGATGGGTACATACATAGACTCCTCCATGCCTCGGAAAGCCGGCACCAACGATGACAGCCGGGACCAACGTCCCGGCTGTCATTCGTGGATCTTTGACAGTCGTTACGGGTCGTCAAAAGCCCGAAAGTCTGACAACCAGTCTTACCAAGGGGTATCGTATTACTCAGTTATTGGGTTGTGGAGGTCAGATAGGCAGTCGCTCCATTCTGGTATTCAGCTGCATTCGGTTAGACTGGAAGCGACCCCAATGTAGTTGGGAAAGGGAAATGGACTTGATTAAACATTTACCAATTTTTATTCGTTAAAGACTCATCCTGCTTATTTGTTACAGCGCGTCGCGATCCCCGTCCTAGGCTTAGCAATAATCACGTTGACGACAAACTATTCGTTTCGGCACAACAAGTTATTCAGCCACCAGATACCACAGGATCATTTAGAAGTCTCCACATTGCTGTATAACGTCGATCCTTTAAGAAGTGGACTATTCAATGGTGTGAATAAGTACCCGGGTATAAAAACTGTGTATGCATTGGATATTGATAGAGGTACGAGAATTTGCCATATTTTTTATGGGATAAACGCTCCGAAAAAAAAAATGAGCATACTCAAAATATGAAATTTACTGCTTTAAATACTAACTTTCCGACAGCTTATAAGCGAATTCAAATAAAGAAACGACCGAATAAAATACTGAAAATTCCGAAAAATTAATACAATATTTACTGACGTTATATTTTTCAAACATGCAAACAAGCACAGACCAAGCATGCAGCATGCAAGCGAGCATGCAATATGCAACAGGCATGGTTTCTGTCACAGCTCCACCGCTGTGAGGCTCCGGCGGTCCCACGCGAGCTTATCGTCGCAGATGGTTTTAACGCTCGCCACTCGCGGCTGAGGCCGGCCCGCCGGCCAGCAAGCCGAAGCTGCGGTGAAACCACCTGCTCCTCAGCTCGCGGGCCGCCTCGCCCCTCCGCGCCTACGCGGGCTTAAATTACACTCTAGGGGTAGGGCAGACAAGACTACGTGGAGTCGGTTTTGTTGCGATTCGTTTCTGTCACAAACTTGTAGCACAATATTTTGACTTTTCGGAGATTTAGTATTTTTTTCGGAAGTTTAGTATTTTTTTTGGAAATTTAGTAACACAGTCAACCACAGATTTTCGGAAGTTAATTTGTTTTTGGAAGCTTTATTATTTTCCATTTTTTATTATACCCAAAATAACCTGCACCCTAATTGCGATCAATCACAATCTGTTTCATTTTGACAGTTCAACAACATTCATTGCGATATTGAGCAGACAAATTTCTCGAACATAAGAAGCAATGGATTAGCAACATACTTTGAATCACAAACGTAACAACGTACTCGTAAATGACGCAATGAACGTGGTTTAACTGTCAAAATTAAAGGCATTGACTTTTAGTGCAACCCGTGGTGACGTGGTCACGAATCTGTGAACAAGGGGAATATAAATAATTTAATAATTTGTGAATCTATTGTTAGATAACGGTTATAATACATAATGCTTATTTACCCACAATTATTTATTGCAAACACATTTTTAACCGTCTTCAAAAAAAAGGAGGAGGTTCTCAATTCGTCGGAATATATATTTTTTTAATTTTTGTTTTTCATTTATGTTCCCCGATTACTCGAAGACCGCTGGACCGATTTAAAAAATTCTTTTTTTGTTTGAAAGGGTATACTTTCAAGTTGGTCCCACTGTCATTTGGTCACGATCTGATGATGGGATCTTGGAGAAATCGAGGGAACTCTTCAAATATTATAGGCACATCTATAGCGATTTGAGTATTTTTGATGAGCAGTTGACATAAGGCTATTGTTACTTAGATAAATTACAAACCAACCCACGAAAAAGTGAAAAAAAAAACTTTTTTACAAAAAATACAACCGACTTCCAAACTACAAAGTGAAAAATAACTTTAATTTCGGAAGTCGGTGTCTTTGGATCAGTATTTTAGTTTTTTGACACCGACTTCCAAAATTAAAGTTATTTTTCACTTTGTAGTTTGGAAGACGGTTGTATTTTTAGTAAAAAAGTTTTTTTAATCCAGTCAAATCGATTATTATATTCACACATACAAAAAACATTTTTACATCCATTTAAATAATCAAGTAATCAAATACACAATCATCATAGAACGAAAACGTTTCCAAATGCTAAACTTTACTGTAGAATACATTATTTAAATTGCGGGTATGCTTACATTTTCATTCCGCACGTTCCATTTTTCACAACACCAATAACTCGCATATTTATCTCATCTATTCGACGTCCGTATGTCACTGCAGGGATTCAGCAGAATATCAGCGTCAGGTATGTAGGGGGTGGGTAGCTCGCCGTCCGATAAGGACCAAGCCCGGGTCGACGGCGCGTTGTGTTCCACGCGCGCCTCAAAGAGATGTCAGCAGAATTGACGGGGTCCGCTAGGGCCAATGCCTGCCGGGGCTGCGAATACGGGCCGAAAGGGAAATCGTGGCCCCCCGGCAATATGGCAACTGAAGGAACACGGGTGGGTTTTAGTTAGTAAGAGTCTGACACGCCCTCCCGCTCCACCCAGAGCGGAAGAAGTTATTTGATAATTACCCACCCAAAAAAAAAAACGTCTTAACATCTTATAACTCGCTCAGCATGATTTCATGCATTTGCTTGGTATTCACCGAATCTGGGAATTCTTTTAACAGCGCATTACTCAATTCTTCGTACGATCTGAATGGTTTTTCCGTACGTAACCATAACTCAGTGGTTCCGGTAAGCGATCTTCTGACTATAATAAGTTTTTGTTGAGCCGTCCAACCGAAAATTTCGGCATTATCTTCGATATTTTGTGACCACTTTGAAGACGAGCAGGTCATGTCTTCACCATTGAATTTAATTATGGTGTCCATCATACCATATTGCAAGGGTTGAATGTCTTTATCCATGATGTCTTCGTAAAAATACAACTTTATTGCACCGGCGGCGGCACGCGGTTTTTCGTAATGGCCGTTGCCGTTGTACCGGTGTATTTTCTTCTTGAACTTTCTTCGTTAGTACGTCTTTTTTATGGTTCCGTAGTAAACAAGGAACCCTTATAGTTTCGTCATGTCCGTCTGTCCGTCTATCTGTCTGTCTGTCTGTCTGTCCGCGGTCTAGCTCCGAGACCCTTAGTACTAAAAAACTATAATTTGGCATAGGTATATATTTTAATTACGCCGACAAAGTGGTGAAATAAAATTATGAAAAACATTTTTTTTAGGGTACCTCTCATACACGTAAAGTGGTGATGTTTATTTTTTACCCCATGGTGAGGGGTATCATTGGAAAAGTCCTTCAAAAATATTGTGTGTTTGTGAAAACCATTTTTGGATTCAGGGATTCGTTTGCGAAATATTAAGCTTTAAAGTGCTAATTTTTGTTAGAGTCAAGTGTCCCCTGCCGACTAAATGGTTGGTGTTGGGTGTGTGAAAAAAATCATAACAGTAGTTTATATAACGAAATTAAAAGGAAAACTATCACAGCTAAGTAGACTCTACAAGTTAACGAGTAATAATCGACCAACTTAACTTTGCAGTTGTAAAAACATGTTTTCCCATACATTCCGTATAGGAGAACATATTTTTCAACTACAAAGTTTGTTTTTGGGACTAATTCATCCCAACTACGGAACCCTTCATTGTGCGTGGTCCGACACGCACTTGGCCGGTTTTTTATTTCGGTCCATCACTACCCCCTACAGATATATTTGCGTGGCACATGCTGAGCTGCAGCCTAATTGCGTAACATATTTTATTTTTGATTGCGATTCTGAATCGAAAGCAAGTCCAATCTTAATCGCATGCCATAATTGGAATTGCGATGTACATTTTTTACCATACGACTGAAATTGTATAGGGATGTTCAAACCAATTGTCTATAATTGTTAAATTTATATGTTTAGTTACAGCATCTATGAATGGTTAATATTCAAATTATTGTGCTATAATGTAATTTTGTTTTAATTACAACTGATGATCAACTAGTGCTTATAAATAAAAATGTACAATGATTGCCGAAAAATGAAAAACCAATTATTAAAATACTTTCTACCACAATTGAACTACGTAATAAAACGTTTTTCTTTTCACGTTTTTGTTATCTGTGGCCTATGACAAAATCGTAGAAAAGCAGTGTTGTCAACTTAGAGGGATTTCCACTAAACCTGGGAGTTTTTATCCCAAAAACAAACAACTTTGTAGTTGAAAAACATCTCCCCTATATTGATATATGTCACGGTCAATTCTCCAACTGCAAATGTAAGTTTGTAATGGTTTTTTCTTTTTGTATGTGATAAAACTGAAAATTTACAATTTTCTGTCATTTTCCTTTACTTGTGCAATGAGACGGGCTTTGTGCCAAATTTTATGAGTCTAGGTCAACGGGAAGTACCGTGTAGTTTTTGATTTATTTGCGAGTACCAAAATATGTCGCTTAAATAGCCATAATTTTTTATTGTGTTGGCTTCTAAGCTTGATTTTTTAGAGCTCTAAGGGACCACAGACGTATTTGATATTAATTTCAACTTGATACCTCCGTACGTTCCTGAGAAAAAGGGTCTTGACAGACTGATAACGAAGTGATCCTGTAAGGGTTCCGTTTTTCCTTTTGAGGTACGGAACCCTAAAAATACTATGATTACATAAGTTATGTTTTATTTTCATACTCAAATCTTCAAATGGACTCCCAAAACAGCGACCGAATGTCGGTAACAGAAAACCGATTTCAGGAGAGGCTCCGGCTCGCAGTTTCGATCGTCTCTAGTAATATTATTCGGTTGTAAGTGCATCGATCAAAACTATTCAAATATAAACAAAAACTTGCTTAGGCAAAACCACACTTCCGTGGTTTTGTGAAATCGGTTTGTCTAGTTCGGATTATCGATACGATTCCGTTTCTGATTGAAATCGGATTTTTGATTCGTTTCGATGTATCTAGACGCAAGTCTATAGTGGACTTAGGGGAAAAAAATTGCAACACTGAGAGTAAAAGTTGAATGATCTGCCCTCATTGCGTTATGCGTTGACGATTTAATGCAAACTACTGCCTGTCTAAAGTATACCTTTGCTGCTCTAACTTTATCAGAGTGTGGGGAAAAGAAAAGGAAAGGCATATGACATCACATGTTAAACCTTTGACAATAATTTGGGCTGGAATGAATATTCTTTGAAGTCTGTGGAGAATACGATATCAATCATGGCGACGTATCTGTTTACATTTTATTTTTGTTGATTTCGGTAAAGTTTTTGTTTTAAATTAATAGTTGTTTTATATTTTTCAACATACAAAATTATATTTACTATTCACGTACAGAAACATGGGCCTGTAATAAGCAGTTTTGGAACATTATTCTTGTGGCTTGTGGAAGTCGGAAGAACTTTGGAAAATTCTCTCGTTCGAGACACCGCCTTCGTTTTGTACTAGCTTCACCAAGATCACAGACTACAATTAAGTACATGGACTAAGACTTAGGCTGTTTTGCTCCATAGCGAAAAGTATCTAAGTCGATATTATCACTACAAGTAAGTAAACCAATATAAATAGGAATAACGTGTGTGAGAGTACCTTCGTATCTCATTAGATTATTGTAGCTGTAGGTACATTATTGGTGAGTCTACGTATACGGACAATCATTCTTTTGTTGCGTAGACACAGGCATCTTACGCGAGGTTAACTATTTATTGTGGTTAAAATAATAGTTACGTACTATGTCTCACATTCTAACTAAAATTGTTAATTGATATTTTTGTACATAAGTAGATGCTGAAATAAACTATAATATCCACTACCTAACCAAATAACAGATAACTACAAAACATATTCATAATATCGAGCCTGTTATGGAAGTACATCGTAAGCGACTTTTATGAAATTTTACAGGAGAGGTATTTTATTGATAATTTTTAATTTGTTATTTATAGATCTCCGGTTTTTGTATATATTGCAAAACACATTAGGCTCTATATAAAATCAATTAAATTATTGCAGAAAGAGTTAAATAATGAGTACTTTTGTCGCTTAAGATAAAAATAAAGGTCATGATTTCTGTTTGTTTTCAAAAATCGTCATTTACGCTATTACTTTTCTTTAAAATAATTAAGGCTAACTAATGTATGCACTGTGTTTTTTCTCCTAATATCACGCGTTTCAAGGCCCTCGTAAGGCCCAAAAATGCTTGCTCGCTACCCCACATCTTAAAAATCACATGACATAGGGCCTAATTTATTTATTAACAAGAACAAATTGCTTGCTACCCAGATCTTAAAAATCACATGACCATAGGGTCTAATTTATTATTAACTAGCGACCCGCCCCGGCTTCGCACGGGTATAAACCGGGTTATTACACATAAAAACCTTCCTCTTCAATCACTCTATCTATTAAACAAAACCGCATCAAAATCCGTTGCGTGGTTTTAAAGATTTAAGCATACATAGGGATATAGGGACAGAGAAAGCGACTTTGTTTTATACTATGTAGTGACAAGAACAAAATTAATAGTCTTTTAAGTTTGAACTAGAACAGTTCTAAAAATCTGCGTTTAGTTGTTACTCAGAAACAAGAATTACAATGGTAAAATTTAAATAAATTTTTAGTGTTTAAAGTTTTTAACATTTCAAAATTATAAAAATTCCAAATTGAATATTACTTCATTCAAATAAATAGGCAATCAAACAATCAGAATACAGTATTTTCTACAAATAAACAATATACTTCTATGTTCTATGTTATGGGGTTTTGGTTTCCGTACTTAGTCCGTAAGGTGGACCATTGTGCGTGGGCCATGGTGGCCGTTTGGTGGTTATTCCAACCAGTCCACCTCCCTCCGGAAGTTAATTAAAACTCCTGGTCTGTTCAGAACATCTGTGAAAGATCTGGATGACCCGAGGGTTTCTGATCTAATTTGGGTGACGCCTGTGCATTCAAAGGGCACGTGCGTGACGGTTTCCTTAACCTCCATGTACGCCCTGCACAGAGAACTGTCCGTTATGCCTATTGTGTGGAAGTGTTTGTTTAGCGAGCAGTGTCCCGTGATGGTCCCCGTTACCAGGCGCAGTTCATTACTGTCCAGGCGTAATAAACGCCTGATTAGCCTGCTATCCAAGTACGGCATAGCTTCCTTGGACTGCCTGCAGCCCGGTGTCGAGGTCCACCAGTACTCCGCTTGTGTGTGGGTGTACTCCTGTATTCACCTGCGTATTTGGTTGTAGGGGACTGGTACGATAGGCTCGGGTCCACAGACTGCCATGCTAGATCCTCTTCTAGCAAGTTCGTCAGTTGCGTCGTTACCTAGCGATCCACTGTGTCCTTTTATCTATTGCAGTGTTACCGTGTTGCGGCTAGATACCGTTACCTGTTCTAGTGTATTGTGACATTCTAGTATTAACTTTGAGGTAATATATTTTTTCCGTAAGGATTGGAGAACTGAAGCGCTGTCGGAAAGTATACGAATGTGGGTATCCGTAACTCTCCTGGCTTCTATGGCGTGAACCGCTTGTATGATGCCCACACACTCCGCCTGATAGACGGTGTTGAACATTCCCAGCGGGCGGGATATAATATGTTGAGATCGTGTGAGAAGATTCCGACTCAGGTACCGGAGTCTGTCTTCGATCCAATAAACAAAATAAATTAAGCATATACAATATACGCAACACAGATTTTGGGTAGTTCATAAAACTATGTTTTATAGTACCTAAGTGACAAACATTACTTACGAGATGTTGGTTACGATAATTCTAAATGTTCATAAATATCAAACTTTTACTTTTGTCGTTTGCGATACTATCTAATCCCAGTTATAATTTTGACGTTTATCCAAATATTGGTTTAAGTGTTTTTGTATCAGGATCTAAATTATTTTAGCTGTACGTCTCAATAGTAAAGTGAAATACCTACATTCTGTCGGTTACGATGTTTTTCCATAACAGGCTCGATATTTTCACAGACGTGCTGAAAACACAAGAATGGAACACTACCAAATATCAATATTGTTGACTTCCTAACAAAGAAGTTGGTGGCAAGGTGGCAAACATGGATTGGATTAAGAATCTTATGTATTAATCATTGAAGGTAAGCTTTTTGACACATCATTAAGAATTAAGCATAGCAACTCAATTATGAATATATTTCCTTGGCTGAACTTTTGACAGACACATCATAATATATATTTTATGTTTATCCAATTACCATTATAATTTAGTATTATAAAATATCTGGAGACTGAAAAATCAGCCCTAAATAAAGAAGAAATTATACAACCAGCATGACGATGATGATGACAGATGGTTTTCATCTAGCCATGGGCCTAGTTGATATGCCTACTTTGCCACATGAGTACTTTATTTGAGCAGAAAGTAATATGACTTTGTTTTAAAATGTAGAGTTCCTGGGGAATTTCACCTACGAAGACATGAAGGCAGCATGATGAATGATACTGCCCCTGCTGTGCTGCACTGCTGCTCTGCTACTTCAGATTTCAAGCTTCTTAAGTACAAAAGTAGAAACTGAAGATCCTTCATGAAATATTTTTTTTAGAAAACTTGATTATAGTCTTGTACGACAGTGATATAAACTATTGTGTTAATTGATAACAGTGTAAACTTTAATAAAGTGTTTTAATTATGAACTATAGAGGGACAAATAAAAATAACTTTAAATGAAATAATTAAGAATGGCATACTATTTGTTTTATACAAACACAGACAATTTTATAATTATAATGATACTATTTAAAGGTGTTTACCTAAATTAACTGTCATTCATTAGATTTAAAGGAAATAGAGAGAAATAAATTATGGTAAACAAATAAAACTGTTTTATTAAATTGTTACAACCTTAACTCAACACTGGACAAGAGAATCGGCACCATCACCATCTATTCACATTAATATGAAATATTTGGACATAGAGCAAAAAGGAATTGGAACAAACATACTGTAAGGATTAGTGGAATTTGGAATCTAATGTCTTCCTGTGGAAATCATCATGGATTATGTATGTACTGCTTGTTGTAAGTGTATGAGAGACAGTTAAAAAAATCTTGAATAATGTAGTTGAGCCTGACACCTGAAAAAAAAAAGAATAGTAAATCTTCAATATATTCCACCATCCATTACATCCATCCACAGTCACTTTATAGAATAGCAATATTCTGCTATAAACAACAATTGGGTCAATTATAAGCAACAATTGACTTAAATATTCTTACCTACTAATAATATTAATAGGCTAAGTACTAACAGCCGCACGGGGCAATCCATCAGGTTAAGCTACACTTGCCAGGGTTGGTCCGTGGATGGGTGACCATTTCTACATACCGAGACTCCTTCATGCCTCGAAAAGCATATTAAACCGTTGGTCCCGGATGTCATTTGTGGATCTTTGACAGTCGTTATGGGTCATCAGAAGCCCGAAAGTGACAATTAGTCTTACCAAGGGGTATCGTATTACCTAGTTATTGGGTTGTGGAGGTTAGATAGGCAGTCACTCCATGTAAAATACTTGTATTCAGCTGCATCCGGTTAGACTGGAAGCCGACCCCAACATAGTTGGGAAAAGGCTGGGCAGATCGATTTTTTTAATAATATTAACAACTAGCTGTGCCCGCGACTTCGTTCGCGTGGTTGTCGAGAACAAAACAACGTCGTTTAGATAAGAGTATATCACCTTTTTGATGATTTAGATAAGAGTCCTGACTTTGGTATAGTTGATTACGTTAATGCTTCTCCATATACTATGTTAGCGGTGAAATTACCCGGAGCATATACAAAAAGGTTGTTTGGGTTGCTAACACGTGATAGAGAAACATAGAGTTGGCCGTGTGAAAAACAATCAAAAGTAAGGTCTACACCCGCAACGGATAACGTCTGGCCTTGGGCTTTATTAATAGTCATAGCGTAACAGAGGCTTACAGGAAATTGCACACGTTTGAAAGTAAACGGAAAATTATTGGGGATAATGGGTATCCTGGGAATGAAAACAACATCACCGGAGCCGCAACCTGTTAAGATTTCGGCTTCGATGACATTTCGTTGGAGATTTGTTACTCTCAACCGAGTTCCATTGCATAGTTTTGGTGGGCTTAAATTTCTGAGTAGAATGATTGGTACTCCGACTTTTAAATAAATTTTGTGTGCTGGAAGACCTGGTGTATTTAGAGAGTCTAAAAATTCTACTGGATAGTGGGTGGCATCTCCTTCTTCCAAAACCGTGTTAATAGATAAATATTCCCTACTTTCTCCAGAAACATGTACCAATATTTGAGAATTTATTGCTGCTGCTTGGTCGTTGCGAGGTGCCAAAATAGCTCGTTGGCATAGCCAAGCAGCGTCATGGTTCGAGATCTCTGATGGATCTCCGTATACAGAGGAAATGAGTTCCTGCTGTGAGGCAACAGAAGAACACAGGCTTTCGACTAAAGTTACTTTACCTCCTTCTTGAGTCGGGTATGTGCCGTTACCAATTTGAAGTAGTAAATTTGAGAAAACCTGCGCGTTTGCGTCACCTCCCAAATATGCTCGCATATTAAAGCTCAAATTAGTTAATATGACACTACGCCATAAAATAGAGCTCTTTAAACAGGCACCTATTTCATCGGCCCTCGTTCCTCTGGGTATTATAGGGAGTGTCTGCCTAAAGTCTCCACAGAATACCGGTCATTTTGTCTTATATCTCGCAACGTTCTATCTACAGCTTCCACAGCTTTACGATTTGCCATCGTACACTCGTCCCAAACGATAAGGGCGCAATCGCGTAAAACCCTTGCTTTATCACTATTGCGAGACACGTTGCAAACAGGGTTTTCTGTGCGGTCCAAGTCAATTGGTATTTTAAATGTTGTATGTGCAGTTTTTCCTCCTGGTAATAAAGTGGCAGCTATTCCTGAGGAAGCGACGGCAAGGGCAATTTTGTTTTGGCTCCTTATTTGAGCCAAGATAACTTTAGTGAGGAAAGTTTTACCTGTTCCACCAGGTGCATCTAAAAACAGCATTTCTCCTAATGAATGTTCTACACTACAGCATACTCTATCAAAGATTTGACGTTGTTCTGACGTCAAATTTGAACAGCCATTTCGCAATATTTCTGCTAACTCTTCGGGGTTGTAATTTATTTCAGATGTATACTCCCTATTAATTCGTTCCCCACCAACTGTCGGTGTCGGCAAGCCGTATTGACTGAGGGGGTTCCCTCCTATACTTGTAACTATATCTTGTATAGCCAGCAAAGACCTATTATGGCAGCTTTCACGTACTTGGTCAGAAGTTTCACTATTTATATTTTGCTGTCTCAAAAAATCTTCGGCAAACGCGTCTTTATATTTTTGCCACAACTGCCCAGCGTCCGATAGGCCACAAAATGTCAACAAAATGGCAAATAAATGGCGCAAACGATGTGGACTATCACTGACGCATGCTTCGGCTAAAGCATCATCCCAATGCTGATCGCCATCTAATAAATGCCGTGCGCGGCAAGCAGCTTGAAATGTGGGATATTCTATATCGTCCACTTTGCGGAGCTCAGCAAAAGAAGTAGGTCCTCGCACTGTGTGCAGAAGAAGGCGTAAATAATAACACTCTGCATTATTTGGGTGCACCGTGTATACTCTTCCAATCACGTGTTCTTTAAAAATGCCGGACTCACCTTCTACAGCAGTTCCACGTCTCCTGCGATTAAAAACACCTTGCTGCTTGTTATAAGTATAATAATGTGGCACTTCAATGTACAACAGAGACTTAGCGAAATTGTCTCTTTCGCAAAGGCGAAAGAATGCGAGCAAGGTGGTTTGTCTTGGGTTGTTCATTCTTTCTGCCACATTTTCTGGCTGAAAGTAAACTCGCTGCCCGCCTTCCAGGTGCACGTCAAGATGGATGACTGGCGGATACCTTTCATGAATAGGGAAACTCAAAATGCGCCAAACTGCCTCCGAAGAGCTTATGTATCGGCCAGATTGATACCTTGTCACTTCATCAAATTGGTTGTTATTTCTTAGAGCTATCATGGCTTGATCACTACCTTTATTAACATATTTACATATATATTTTATAGATTCGACGCTATTACAAATTTCAACATTAATGTGTGCTTGAAAAGCTTTTGACAAAACTGGAGAATACGGTACCACCCAACTATTATTTAGAATTATTTCTTGTCCACGGAATCTGACAGTAGCTGTGAAACCACCTTGTGACGGTGATCTTCGCCGGTATTGCGGATACCCATTTTCCCCAGCCATAGTTAGTTCTTTCAGTGCTCTGGGGTATTTTTTTGAGCATTGACCATCTTTCATGCACGGTGATTCCCTGTTTAAGACGCCACATGGCCCGTGAACCATATGTGTTTTTACTATGTCATGCAAATTCGGATCTGCATTATAGTCCGGAAATTGTGCACTTATGACACTGTCTATAGCATCGGGACGAATTTTTTCTTCCAGCCACAGAAGAATGTGCGCGTGGGGTAAACCACGCTTTTGCCACTCGACGCTATACATAAAACAAAGAGTTGAACCGAAAACTTTCTCCTTTGTAAGTAGATTAATCAAGACTTTGAGTTTTAAATGAAAAATCCTAGCAATAATGTCATGTCTGTCGTATGACGCCTGTCCTGTGAGAAGTGCCTGGCAAATCTCAGTCTACTTTGGATTTGTTGTAAATGTAATAAAAAGGTCCGGCCGGCCGTATTTACGGACGTAACAAAAAGCATCTTGCGTTCGTTCGTGCATATACCGCGGACCGCCTGTGAAACTGGATGGCAAAATAACCAATCGACCCAAGACTTCGACGTTATTATCTGATTGCATGGCGTCCCGCAAGTGCACGTATTCTTCAGCGCGTAACCGTCGCTGGTTAGTGCGAATATACACTAAACGTTCAGTTTCTATTTTTGCGTACATGTCCACAATAAATTGGCCGAACAAACCACGAAATCGTTGCAAATATACGAAACTGTTTTGCCTTATTTGTAAAAGGTAGGAATAGTATTGTTGAGCAGATATTTTTTTTTTGATAATTAGTGACTCTCGTAGTAGGGTTCACTTGGTACAGCCCAAAATTGTACCCATCTTCACCATGACAATAAATTAGTGGATATTGCAGGGCGTCGTAAGCTCGGTGGGTTTCCAAAATGCGTTGAAGGCGATCGTCGCGTGTACGCAACACGATATCACGTCTCTCACACTCCTGGTCGACTAAAACAACTGCAACTTCATCTGCGACGGGTGCATTGTGTCTTCCACGGTGTTCACCCACAGGACGTCTATCGGCACTTATAACAATTTTGAAATCATTGCTGCCTTGTGGAATTGACTCCAATGCAGCTTTGAATTCACGAACGTACTGGTTACGTGATGCAGCAATTCTTGAAGTTGACCCAAAAGCTCAGCATTGAGCTGGGGAAAATTGTGATTTCTAACATTGAGCTGTTGCGTGTAATCGGATACAAAATAAATTTGGAGAAAGTTGGGTTCATTTTCTGGCAGCAAAGATCCAAAAAGGTGATAAACTTGACCTTGTACTTTGAAAGTTGGCATGAACGGTCCTTCCGTTATTTGTTTTGCCCCAAAGGAAGTCATTTGGAAAGCACTGTTATATAAACGAATATTATCCAAAAAATGTTTCGACTGGGGATGATCGCCATTCAGGAGACTTTTAAATAAGTGTGATGGATCTTGGAAATTTGGAAGAACAATTTTTCCATTTGAGCAGCACATTCCGTCTGTCTCTTTCCTCCATTTCAAAGCATGACAAAAATTACAAATTTTTCTCATGTCACCCACGGAAGTAAAGCCAGCATAATTAATTCTAGACGAATATGTGAACCCTGATTTTTGCCTATTGTCCCAAGGTAATAAAATATTTGCATCGTCATTTTCCATGGACTCATCAGCTCCGCTATTTGTTTCTTTATTCATATGGTATCGAGCTCGTTCTATTTCTAGGCGAGATTGACGTTGTTCTGCTGTTTCTGCTCGTCTTAGTTCATCTATTCTTTCCCTTTCAGATGCAAGATAACTTTCATTGTTTCTTTGTACACCTACATAGTTATGTCTAGCTATTTGTAATCGTTCTTCTCTTTGGGAGAGAGATTCAGACTCGCGCGAGAGAGCGTGTCGCTCTCGGTCAGATGACAGACGTGCTTGGCGTTCCTCGATACTCTCTTGAGAACAAAAGTCGCGGTCCGAGTTCTTTGCGAACTTAAGCGCGACTCCCTTTCTGTGAAAGTCTCTGACTCGCGTGAGAGAGACTGGCGCTCCCGATCAGCAGACAGCCGAACTTCGCGTTCCTGGATACTCTCTTGAGAACGCAAAGTCGCGGTCCGAGTTCTTTGCGAACTTAAGCGCGACTCCCTTTCTGTGAATGTCTCTGACTCACGTGAGAGAGAGTGGCGCTCCCGATCAGCAGACAGCCGGACTTCGCGTTCCTGGATACTCTCTTGAGACCGCAAAGTCGCGGTCCGTGTTCTTTGTGAACTTAAACGTGACTCCCTTTCGGTGAACGTTTCCGATTCACGTGAAAGAGCGATGTGCTCTCGGTTAGCAGATAACCGTGCTTCACGATCTTCTTCCGATTCCTGAGACCTACAAAGTCTCATCCTTTTCGTATTCCGGCTACGCAGCGAAAGGTTAGTTTTTTTTCTTTGAGGCATTTTCAAGGAAAATTAAAGCAATAAACAAAACCAACAACACTTATGACTGAATCGCCTACAAACTTAAAAGAACGGTGCGTCGAACAGTCTAGTGTGACAACGTATCGTCTGTTCGTGACTCAACGAATTGGCAACACTAACTTACTGTATAACGATTGGCACTATTGGATTCAAACTACGAAGTAAATAAAATACAATCTTTACTTCGTACTTCAAACCAATGACCAAACGAAACCAATAAGATAAGCCAATACTTTTTTTTCGACCAATTTAGAAAATCGATAAACCAAGCAATCAAAGAACTTTTACGACACACGCAAGAACTTTTAAGACACCTAACGATAGCCAATTTGCCTAGTAAACACGGTGGACGTCATTCTCGCGCGGAAAATCTTAACACCGCGATTCAGAAAATGACGTCATTTGCACAACGCCATCTATCGGATTTGGATTTCAACTATCAACATTAGTTCTATTTTTAGTCTTAAGATGTCGTTGCAAGTACTATACTGAATTGCGTAACGTAATATTTTACTTCTTGAACTCACTAAATTAATCATATCTTTTGATAGAGTGAACCGATTTCGATGAAACAAAAACTAAGTTAAACCTCAAGTTGCGTATAAGTTTTGTATATAAACATTGTCAGCATTGAATTCGTAGATTTTACGTGATGTGCGCACAAACAAACAGACAAACAGACAAAAATTTCAAAAATGATGGAAATGGGTTCTGTTACTTATTTTTTCACACGCTGGCTATTTTTTGTTTCAATTTCTTCAATGTACAAAAATGACTTTTCTACAGATTTATTATATGTATAGATATAGATAAGTGAAAAACATTTAAGATAGGTACTTAGATATATTTTCAGTTGCCTACCTACTTTCTTTACTTTGTTGTTATAATTGCTAAGTAAATATTCATATAAGTAGTAGGTTAGGCAACTGAAAATATATGTATGGTATTTAAATGTATGGTAAGTTTACGTTTGATGGTGCATTTCGTATTCACCAATAAACAATATGGGGTTTATTTATAAACGTTGCATAAAGTTATGTAATGATGAGCAACTGTTTAATCATACATTTTTGAGGTTTTAAAGTCACTTAACTATAAGCAATGTTTATAAATACATGCCTATGTGTGTAACATTGTTGCTGTACTTAACACACATTCAATGTTCAACACTTAGAAAGAAAATAATAAGTAAGTACATACCTTAAACAGACAATGATGTGGCAATAGTGGTATGTTCATCAATGTCCTTACATAATCCATTAATATAAAATGTTTCAAACTGCTTTTTTTTGTTCTTCCTCAATTATAAGTTTTTGCTTTTCCAATGTATTACAAGCTCGACTGGGTTGCTAAGCTTGTGGCTCAAGTTTGTTACGGTATGAGGTACGAATTTGTCTTTCGTTAAAATGCCACCAAAATACCTAGTTTCTGGAATATCATATTTGTTTTTAGTTTAGGTTGTAGGCACTAAACTCACAAGAATATTTCACAATTATTATTAAAAATCGACCTCGCTGCTTTGATATTTAACATACCAATAAAATTGATTTATCATTGAGGTTTTACATAAAAACACATTCACAATTTATCAGGAAGACTATTACTTAATTTTTTTCTTAATAATTATGGAGATTTCATGAGTTAATCCCAAAAAGATTGCTAAGTAAAATCAATTGCGACCACTACAGTGCCTTCTGTTTTATTTGACAGACAAAACAAATTACTATATAGTTTGAAACAAAATTACAACTGTCAAAATGGTTACGCAATTCGATTAATAGTAATAGCCTTTTTAGACGCATTTCGTTCACTCAATGGAGTATCAAACAGACCGCAGTTTGTTTAAAAAATATTGGAGTTTTGCAATTCCAAAGTCGTAAAATAAAAGCAATTCGATTCAAATTGAAATAAATTCTACTTGAATGGTAATCAAAATACGTTGCGCAATTAGGTAGCTGGACTCCCATTTGGTGCAACCTTGAGACGCACACCGCACTTTTTTATGTTCATTAATTTATTATTTTACATTGTGTCATAGCCAATAATGTCATTACAATGTCTTGTTTTCTTCCTTTATTTTATTTGTTTGTATATTGTCACCTTGCGGCTATTTCCTAATAGCTAATTAGTTATTATTTAATCGTGCTATTGTATGTTGTGCTGTCTTTTGTGTGCACTAAATAAACGATTTATCTATCTATCTATCGATTAGCATTGTATGTGTATTACGCAATAACCCCGTTGATCACCGTTATAAGCCACTGTTTTCACTTTATCGTGACTGTTATTATTGTTGAACGACTGAAGCTTCTAGTTGTTTCTACAGGGTCGAGACGAAAGAATAAATATATACCTACAGGATCGTTTTTTCACGAATCTTAACCTCATCACTCCAAAGCACAGGGTCAAATTAAATTAGCTACCTAAACTGCGCAGACGCAGATGAGTATTGATATCTAAACACGTCCAAATAGAAATAAAAATATGTTTTTTAGTGTCAACGACCGACCACTGCTCTTGTTGTTACTTGAACTATTTTTTTTTTTTAAAAAGAACGTTGCCCCACACTAGGAATTTCTCCTGTATCGTGGGTGCGATTACAAACATTTAAACTCACATACACAAACTTGAACTATAACTTGGGGGCCGTTCAAGCACAAGACTAAAAAAGGAACAGACTGCAAGCGTCATACTAACGCTTTGCGCGAGATCACTACTACACGCACAGCTTTGTGTGCGTGCAATGTCACAGACAAGGCGCGCGAGGGGTGCACCGGCGCCTGCTAGAGGCAAAACTGGTTTGAGCCGGCTCATTCGGAAGCCAACGTTCAGGGGTACGCCGCGCGCCGTGTGCCAGCGGTACGAGCGACGCGGACATTTAGGTTAATAAAAATGGCAAATTGTTGTAAGTACTGTGTATATCAATAATAGTAGGAAAAGTAAGATTTTGTTTTATATCCAAAGAATTTTGTCAGGTAATTATCTATATCTACTCATACCTACTCATTTTTAATGGTTATTGCAGAATGATTTAGTTATGAGGTAAGTAGTATCCTAAATAACAAAGATGGCAATTAGGTTTTCCCATAAGAATGATTATTTATTAATCTTATGGTTTACCTACCGCCTATATTAGCGAGTTATTGTTCATCTCCTATTTGTTTCGTATTTTTGTTTTAGTAGGTTTTTAGGTACCACTTACGTTCGTAAAATATTAAAACAAGACAGCAAACTTTATAGTTTCGCCATGTCCGTCTGTCCGTCCGTCCATAATAAGTAACCAACTTCAAAAAGCAAGCAACGTATGCATCTATATATGTAGAACTATTTCACAATATAAATAATTACTTACATACATTTTACTATCGTGTTTTATTAGCATATAAGCTTAATCAGCCTAGCTATAATGTTCCCACTGCTGGGAAATAGGCCTCCTCTTTCTGTGAGAGGAAGTGGGCCTTAATCCACCACGCGGGCCCAGTGCAGGTTGGTGGATGTCACATGTTTTCGAATTATTGGTTCTAGGACATGCCGCATGCCGGTTTAATCACGATGTTTTCCTTTACCGTTTTGAGAGTAGTGGTGATGAAATAATTTACACAAAGTAAGGTGCCTGCTTGGGTTCGAACTCCAGACTCGTAAGTCGCGACCGTTACCACTGGGCCACCACTGCTCATTTCATTACCTGATTTCAAAAAAAGGGAGGGTCTCAGTTGAACAACTGTGTACGCGTGTGTGTATAAATAATTATTTTACAGTATGATTAATTAAATAGGTATTACATAATTTTAAACAGACTGTTAAAATAATTACCAGTTCAGTACCGTAATTGGAAAACGGAAAACTCACGGGATCACCTCAGTCACAGTACGTGTCCGTCCGTCTGTCCGTCTATCCAGCTGTCCATCCGTCCATCCATCCGTCCGTCCGGCTGTGCTCATCGCCAAATCTCGACTCGCACTTACCCGGTTTATTTTTTATTTTTAATAACCGAGTGGCAGCCCTATGAAAGTAGGTAAGAATTTTGAACTCTGTTAGGAAGCTTGCCTTCTGCTCGTTTTTTATTCTTGTGGTTCAAGTATTATGTAAGCAGATTTATTACAATTATTTACCCCCCCCCCTCCCCCCTCCCCCTTGTCAGTAAAACTAAGCAAAGCTCTTACCCCGCCCCCCAATGCTTACGTAAACATTGGTATGTGCATTTTTGTTTTAATGTAAGTATTCTGTTTTTTTATTGATTCATGAGCAATAGATTGACGGAAGAAATTTAGACAAGTGAATAGCACGCGGTAATTCCCCTACTCGGTTCTAAGCGAGTACCTAAACGTATTCATTATTAATTTGTGGGAATCCCCAAATATGTGTTTAGTTTTCAAACATAGACAATGGTGCCGATTCCCTTGTTCACAAACTAAACTAAATTTAAGTTCAGTGCATCTTTTTCTTTCTATTTCATTAAGAAAAGGACAGAAGATAAATTTTAGTTTAGTCTTGTCAAATTAATCAGCGCTTGACGTAAATTGACGTAATTTTAGTTGGCAAGTTTTTAATCACGTCTAAACTTGTATGGAGACTGACAGGCGCTGATTAATTTGACAGGACTAAACTAATACCCATGACGTTTGCGGAGTTTTGCTATTTAATTCAATTTGATCCTATATATAAATTAATATTATAAAGAGAATTAAAAGATTTGATTTTTTGTATGTTTGTTTGTTTGTAATGGATAAACTCAAGAACTGCACAACCATTTTAAAAAAAACTTTCACCTATAGAAAGCTACATTATCAGCGAGTAACTTGGGCTTATATTTTATCGACTTCGACGCGAACGAAGTCGCGGGCAGAAGCTGTACAGGATTTTTTTTAACCAGTGCGCAAATTTATACACGTCGTTTACTCATTTTAATGAACAACTTTTACTATGGGACCAAACCTGAAACCGCGAAAAAAAAATCAGCTGTTCCCTACATTTTGACGAGTTATGCGAACATAAATGTAAGGAACAACAGATTTTTTTGTCGCGTTAAAAATTTACCCGTGTATAGTAATTTAACAAAACTGCTTTCCTTCTCAGAATTCAGCAACCCATCGGAAGAACACTGGAACAAAGAAACTGTGGGATTTAAAATTAGTGACAATTACACTACAATATTCCATCCTACAGACCCAGAAATTACTATAAAATCGATAAACATGTTCAGTAATATTTACATGTCCATGTTTATGCCGTACCTCAACAATACCATTCGGACTACATATGAACCTTTAGCTAAGCCTGGACCCGCTGGTGTTAAAGAAGTGAAAAACTGGTTTTTATGCTTGAAATGGACATCTTGGGTGACTTTTTGTGAGTTATTTTCTTTGAATATTATTTAATAATAGTATGTAGCGGCATCTGCAACGCCACTGCGCGATACGCAACGTAGAAACGATGTCACACAAAATCCTGCATCGCGCAAGCAGCGTTTTCCGCGCGTCGAGTATACACCGTGAAATTTGAATCACAGTTTTGCTAGAACAAACGTTATTCAGACCATGGTCTACTACCATTCTACAGCATCCAATAAAAAAAAACATAATTTGTTTTTGAAAAAACTTTTTACAAAAAAAAACAACCGACCTCCAAAAAAAAAACATTAAAAAGTGAAAAATAACTTTAATTTCGGAAGTCGGTGTCTTGGGTTTTGTATTTTCGTTTTTTGCCACCGACTTCCGAAATTAAAGTTATTTTTCACTTTTTAATGTTTTTTTTTTGGAGGTCGGTTGTTTTTTTTTGTAAAAAGTTTTTATTTTTCACTTTTTAGTTGTGGTACCTACCCCACACACATTCGAATACCACTACCTGCTACCAGTGACAGAAACTTATCAGATCATCTACATACTAAGTGGGAAAAAATACGTATTTTGTAGCTAACTCAAAAACTATCCAAGCAAAGTTAATAAAATTTATATGGGACCAATTCGAGAGCACACCCTTTCAAACAAAAAAAGTATTTTCAAAATCGGTCCACAATTGACGGAGAAATCGGTGGACATACATAAAAAAAAAAAAAAAAAACAAACATACGCGACGAACATATAACCTCCTCCTTTTTGGAAGTCGGTTAAAAAACACAAAAAGGACTAAGTTTAAAATGTCAAGATTACTGCTTACTAAATTTCGTTTATGGAGGTACATTTCCCTGTGTAGACAATGCTGTGTCCCGTGCGTGGTGTCTGTGTTGTAGGGAGTAACGATAATCTTGACATTTTAAACTTAGTCTTTTGTGTTTTTTAAAACCAAATATGTTTTTTTTTTTTATTGGATGCTGTAGAATGTTAGTAGACCATGGTCTGAACAACGTTTGTTCTAGCAAAACTGTGATTCAAATTTCACGGTGTATACAGGGTGGCAGGGACATCGACGCGAAAACTTTTACCATGGATTCAGTACATAATTCTGAACCCCCCTGCGTCGAAATTTATCTTCGGTTAAAAAAAACCGCTGTTTCATAGAAAAGTGCAATACCTATGCGGTCAAAATGTATGTACATCGTCTCGACATTAATGGTCGGGCAGTTGCCCACCAGACACGACAGATGCTCTCTTTTCTATGAAGGATGAGTGAACACACTGTTCCTCATTCCCCTATAAGTAAAATATACACATACCGTGTTGGCGACGATAAGAAAAACGACTGATTAGTAATTAAGAGTTTGATTAAACCAAATAAAGACCATTTCACGTAGTCATTAAACTTAAGAGCGGCCAACCCGTCATACTTTTCATACAAACGCTCGTACGTGATTATGGCGTTGTAACACATCTTACTTTAATTCTTTTAAACTAATGGGTATCTTGTGTACTATATCTAGGTTTCTATGAAAGCTAAAAAATAAAAATTTGGCGAAACAAATTCAATATAAGACTCCAAAAATCTGCTTTTTAGCACAAATTTTACCTGAATTTTGACCGTTCATAATGTACTCATAAATTGCAAAATTAATGAAAATATCTTGATAGAAACCTTGCACATGTAATGGAGATTCTAAATGACAAACATTTATTTCACAAACTTGTAAGGCGTATTCAAAAACACGTATTTCCTGAAACAAGTTATTTTTCGCACAATGTTATCGCGTTCTCACTTGTTGTTAGCAATTCTCACTTGCGCTAGATAAAACAACAAGCTTTTCGACCATGCTCGCATTGACGATAGACGGACCGGGAAGGGCCCTCTTAAGTAAATTAATTGTATTCTGATAAGCATAAGGTTAGTTTTCATTTTCTATAGTATTAAGTCTGATTGATACCCACATGTCCTTTCATAGAATTGATTAGTTGTAAGTCCTATTGTGAACTGGTACCCTAATTGCGTAACTTATTTTCGTAAGCAATTTTGCCTCATTTTTTTCATTTTGACAGTTCAACAAAATTCATTGCGCTATTTACGTTGTTGAGCAGATTTTTTTTTCCAACTTATAAAGCAATGGATTAGTAATCTGTTTCAAATTGAAACAGATTCTGATTGTGTTGCATTACGCAATTAGGGTACTGATTAAATTATTGAATTAAAACGTGGTGAGCACCCTGACACATCCCTACACAATGTAAACAAGCAAATCCGCTTGCAAATCACATACAAACATCTGAGTAAATAATGGTATTGCCCAAAAATAGGTTTCAACTTGTCAAGAACACACAGGTAAATCACTAACAAATACCTAAACACACATACAGAATATGGCATCGTCCACGAACAAGTATCATTCAGAGAACAGGTTACAACCTGTCGAGAAACAAGTTCATGCTTGACTATACTCCATTTGAAATAAGATTAGACATTTAAGTAAAACTTTTTTACAGTCCGTTCAACCGATTTTGACTTCTATTGCGTTGGTGGTATGACAAATGGCAGCTGCAGTAAACAGTTGGTTTGTAACCACTTTTTTGCTTTTAATGCTATCCTTATGCCTACGCAATAGAAATCAAAATCGGTTGAACGGACTGTAAAAAATGTTTGTTTCAATGTCTAATCTTATTTCAAACGGAGTGTAGTAATCTAAGTTTTCGATATCCGTTACTGGCTAGATAATATAAAATGTATAAATTTAATCTAAGACCCACCCGCTACTTGTATTATAGTAAAATACTACCTAAGCGAAACTCAATTGTATCAAAACCCTCCAGCCCGTCTCATCTTTTGATGTCCTCCCTCCGGTTAACGCCCTAAGCCGAGGCTCGTACCTAAGGCTTTCAAATACCGGATTTTTTCAATACCGGTATCAATACCGGTATTGGAAAAGTCAATACCGTGATCCCGGTATCAATACCGGTAATCCGGTATTGAACGCAAGTTCAATTAGGATATTAATAAAACCAATAAAATACATGTTTTTATTTTCAAATCGTTCTTATTTATTGAAAATAATAAAATAAATACGTTTTATACATAGCTCTCTTATCCTTTCAACTGTCACTACCGAGACACAATAGAATTTTAATTGTTATCCACCTCAATGAGGCATCGTAACAGATAATGAGTTATATAACAATTTGGTATTGGTTGATTATGTAGGTAGGACTAGGAATTAAGAACATAATGTTTTGCATTAATTGTTATCCACCTCAATGAGGCATCGTAACAGATAATGAGTTATATAACAATTTGGTATTGGTTGATTATGTAGGTAGGACTAGGAATTAAGAACATAATTAAGGAAGCGACCGTGCACCTAGCTTCTGACGTTTCATAAGTGCCCTTGTAGGTTTATGTGAAATAAAATATTTTGATTTTGATTTTGAATGAAAACTTAAACTAGTCTTTTTGCAGGAAGGCATTTCTCATAGACTATGTATAGTACAATTTCAAAAAAATATGAATTTCTTATATAATTAAATGTCATCATGTCTTATGTAAAAATCAACATAGGTATAATTATTTGTAGAAATGTAAGTAAGTTAAGTATAGCTTAACTAGCTAGTAATAATTTGGTAATCATTTTAGTAACATTCTTAATAATTATGTAATAAAAAACAATTAAAAACTAAACAAGTAACAAAATAAATCGAGCGTTAATAACAATTTCTGAAAAACATAGTAAAAAAATTTAAAAGTATGTAAATAACACAATAATAAAAAAAAAAAACAAATTTCTGATCAGACAGCGAACTTCTCAGCTTGTTACATAAACAGCCTACTGAAGACAAAGCACGATCTGCTTCAACACTGGTAGGTACCCCAGACAGTAAATATCTGTAAGCTGCCGATAGAAATATCTTCCGACCACCCCCAGCAGTTTCGAAGATACATCTCTACTCTTATTATAGATTTAAAATCGGTGCACGTAGCTAAGGTAGCACTCTTGGTTTTAGGCAATTTGGATCTTTCTCTCTAGTTGTTTCTGTATGGACGTGTCTTCATTTTCGCTGCTCGTATTCAATGAATTAGAAGGTTCTTCTATCGTCATATGATGTTCATGATCAGTCATTGTCTTACTATCTCTTTGAGCGTTTCGTGTGTCATTATAATATTTTAAGCATGCAAGTAAATTTACGACAGTATATTGTCGTAAATTTACATGCAAGTAAATTTACGACAGTATATTGTCGTAAATTTACTTGCACGACTGACAATAACAAAAACGACATAAGTACAGCTCGATTTCGGGCATTGTGTCAGGCGGGGTGCAGGAGGGTGAGCTTAAGATAACAGCGAGACGCTTGCGCTGGTGAAAACAAGTGTGAGAATAAGATCACATAATTTTCAGGTCCAATGTTTGTAATACCTATTTCTCCCCTCCTATTTCTCCTAAACACAGGTTATTTTGTAACCTATCTAGGAGAACAGTACGGCATCTACTAACTAGTTTATGAAACTATGCTTGTGTTTTATATATATTACCTTGCCAATACCGTAATCACGGTATTGGGGCGTCAATACCGGTATTGTAAAAGGCCAAAATAAAATCCGTGATCACGGTATTACGGGATCCCGGAATACCGGTATTGAAAGCCCTACTCGTACCCCACAGGGGGTGCCCTTAGCGAGCGTTTACCCTAGCTTTTTAGCTAGTTTTATGTATGCCCTGGCTGGAGGCTTTGAGTGTAGCAGCTTAAGGCAGCCACAGGATTGACCGGTTAAATAGTCATGGTCTCGGAGACCAGCTATGAGATGCCCTACAGAAAAAAAAAACCAGAACCCTGGTTTTAGTGTGCGGCTCAATATAAATCGATAGTGTTATTCAAAGTGGAGTTTCAATGTAAATCCCCTAGATACTGGATACCGTGAAGGAAAACACCGTGAGGAAACCTGGACACTAATTGGGTAACACTTTCAAACACAAAGGTTTTGAAGGAAATTCCTTACCCATTGCTTCATAGGTTTCAAAAATTTGTGTGGCTAATAGGTAATACGGGCTGGTATCCTTAACTCCACGTCAAAGCGCGTATTTTGTTTATGGGTGGGAAAATTAGTTATTCGATCCACCCCAGCTCCTCAAAGAAGGCCAGCAACGCCTTGGTGTCACTGACAATCTCACGTAGGGTACCTGGGTTACCGAAGTACTTGGCCCTGTATGTGGCGACCACCGGGCAGTTTAACAGCACATGAGCTGCTGTCTCGTCGTCCTCCATGCAGGCTCTGTACAGCGGACTGTCTGTGACTCCTATTACAAAGAGGTGTTTATTAAATGACCTATGGCCACTTACAGCTGCTGTAACTGTACGCAGCTGCTGTTTTGTTAGTCGGAGAACCTGTTTTGTGAGGCGGCCATCGATTATAGGGAGTGCCTCCTTGCCCTGCCTGCATTCACCGTGGTCTAACCAAAGTTTGTGATGTTGGTTCCTGGTTCGTTTCCTTACCAGGTTGCGTAGGTACCCGAAGGGGAATGCTACAATGTCCCACCACGATCCCACATCACTCCCTTTTTAAATAAGGGTAATTTGATGAGAATGTCAGCGCGCAGAAAGCTTCACCTGGCTACCCTGAAAGAAACCAGACTATTTATACAGGAAACTCTCTTGGTCGCGCGATGTGAACAAAATTAAAACCAGAGCATCTTCGTACCTCATGTTGGCCTCATCGCACAGAACTGCTGCTTTCCGTGGTAGTTTTAAATTCGCTGCCTCTCGTTGTTGGAACGACCTGCCACTTCCTTTTCGTGCTATAAAGACAGTTGGTACTTTCAGAATTAAATTCAAACTATACTTACTTCAGCTTCAAAAGGATACCACACATTAAACTTACCCTTGATATGCACGCGTCTGTCGATGGTGGCGAGCGTTTGGCAACGATTATGCTCTGTGGTTTACTGAGACACAGCAGTTATTTCGCATTTTGTTTTATTTTTCTTATCATTGTTTGTCATAGGTGAATTTTGAAATTCATAAACCACTCAATCACTCATAACATTAGTTTATCTGTATTTCTCCAATTGCCGTTAACTGATTACCACAAAACACTTTTCATTATAATAAACACTGTACTATTGTAGCATTCACACAATTCACTAAGTATGCCGTAATGTTTTAAATAATTTTTTTGCCGGTGTCGGCGTCTGCATCCCTTTATTTGTCTCAACGATGCCTAGATAGACTATCACAGATACATGCTCTGTGACAGATACTAAAGGCACAAACAAGTAACTGATGTTACGTCGGGTACAGACACGCGGACTACTTATATTTTATTTTTTTGTGTTTCACATATTTATTTTTATTTTATTATATATTTATTTTCTGTATCTATCTATCCGTGACATCACTGCGGGCCCTATCAGAATACCAGCGCTGCGACATTTATTTATTTTTAAATGTCGCAGCATATGCTGAGATAGGAGCCTTTTGGCCTCGTACAGGACCTTCTGCTTTTATTTTAATTTTACTTTGTTTTTTTTATTGTTTTTTTATTAATGTTCTTATTGAAGGTGTTTAGTTTAATTTGTGATTTCCTGTGCGAGTCTCAATAAATACTTTTTCTTTCTTTTCTTTCTTTCAGTGGGTTCTGGCCCCACTAGTGCCATGCTCGACCCCCTTCTGGCAAGTTCGTCGGCTGCGTCGAAGCCCCGCGAACCGCTGTGTCCTTTGATCTATGGAATGGTTATATTATTGAGGCCACCCACCTGGTTGAGGCGCTGGTGGCACTCGTATATCAGCCCAGAGTCAACAGTGTGACTGATTAGCATTCGTGTGGCTAACAACGTAATTAATGTTTCTGAACTGTCAAAATAAAAGGCATTGCGATCAATTGCCTTTTTATGTGCGTTACGCAATTACCCAACTTTTTTTTGGGTGGCAAATTATCAAATAACTTCTCCCGCTCTGGGCGGAGCGGGAGGACGTGTCAGACTCTTACTGACTAAAACCCACCCGTGTTCCTTCAGTTGCCTGTATTGCCAGGGGCCACGGTAACCCTTTCGGTCAAAACCGCAACCCGCAATTACCTCGCTGGACTTGTAACTAATATATTTACCTTTTTTTTGGTGTGGGAACTATCAAATAACTTCGCCCGCTCTGGGCGGAGCGGGAGGGCATGTCAGACTCTCACTGACTAAAACCCACCCGTGTTCTTTCGGTTGCCCTGTTGCTGGGGGCCACGATCTCCCTTTCTGTTTTCTTTTTTTCAGGCATCGGCCCTAGCGGACCCCGTCAATTCTGCTGATATCTCTTTGAGGCGCGCGTGAAACACCACGCGCCGTCAACCCGGGCCTGGTCCTTATATACGGCGAGGCGTTTCTTCCCGCCTTATCCTGAACAGGAACCTCTCGAAACAACCGTGTCCGTTGAGGACCTGCGTCAGGCGGAAGGTGAGGACGCCGTAGCGCCTCTCTAGCCACTCCTCAAATAGGGGACTTATCGCCGCAATTGTGGCGTTTCCAGCGCTGGGTTGGGACAATTGCACTCTCCATGGCGCCATGAGATCCCGCCAGAGCTCTGTTCGCTGTGCCGTGATTTCTCGCGGCAGCGGAGTTAAGCCCCGGCGCTTCGCCTCGTCGCGCCACTCCTGGATGTGCGCGAGGACCTTTGCCTCCAGATCCCATGGCGGTTTAGGGGTATGAGGAACAGGGTGTAAAGTTCCCTCATCCACCATAGAAAAGGGAGGATCCTCCGACCAGACGGGTGTTGTGTCTGGCGGGCAACTGCCCCAGTTTGAAGTTGAAATCTTGTATGTATGTCGATCGCTCGGTAAACTCTAACTGCGCGATGCAGGATTTGTGTGACGTCATGTCTTTGATGCATAGTTCGTATGTGGCGGTGTAACCGCTACATCACTCCCCTCCGGAGACCGGAGGTCGATAGTGGGCTGAATCTTGCGATGCTTCACGGTGCCAGCTGTGGTTCCAGTGAGTCGGAACCGGGTACCACATAGTTCGCGGTGAGTCGGAACTGTCTGTGGTGATTGTGGTGATTGCGGTGATTCCCCAGTGAGTCGGGGTGATTGAGGTGATTCCCCAGTGAGTCGGGGTGATTGAGGTTGATTGCGTTGATTCCCCAGTGAGTCGGGGTGATCAGGCTGATTGCGTTGATACCCCAGTGAGTCGGGGTGATGAGGCTGAGGGTGATGACCAGGAATGCGCGTTCGCTGCATGCTGGTGGTCAGGATACCCGTTGAAGCCGTGGGTGCTGGCCGGCTGTGTGAGTCGCCTCACGAAAGCTTGCGGGAGTGATGATGATGATGACGTCACGCCGAAGTAATTGCTCGAAGGCTGCGCTGACGTTCATACTCGGGGTCACCAATTTAGGGGTATGAGGAACAGGGTGTAAAGTTCACTCATCCACCATAGAAAAGGGAGGATCCTCCGACCAGACGGGTGTAGTGTCTGGCGGGCAACTGCCCCAGTTTGAAGTTGAAATCTTGTATGTATGTCGATCGCTCGGTAAACTCTAACTGCGCGATGCAGGATTTGTGTGACGTCATGTCTTTGATGCATAGTTCGTATGTGGTATGTGGTGTAACCGCTACAGCGGTAATCCGGCAAGGAGGCTCGCCGCCTTACAGGAGACCGTGCGGTATCCTCAGGCCAGCCGGATGGCCATGACCCTCTGGGACGCGTTCAACCGGCGGGCTGGCCGCAGCCTCAATGAACGTAATATACCTACCTCAGTTTGCAATCGCCAATCCGCCTGGAGCAAGCGTGGTGATCAATGCTCATGCCTTTTCTGTATGTGAAAAAAAAGGCCTTTGCCCTGCAGTGGGATAATAAAGGATCTCGCGCACTAGACGACCACGACCAGTGGTCGCAGCGCCCAGATATCTAATTGCGTAACACATTTTCGTAAATTATTAAGACGCAGATATATGACAGTGACCTTTTGAATGGTTAGCTTGCGTATTCTGTACTGAGCTCACGCAACGCGTCGTACGTCCAGCCAATAATAGGACTCGTCCATCAAGGAGCGCTGTCCCAAATTAGACGCATTATTAATTTATTACACGTAAAACAAAAGGTATTTTAATAAAACATGTATACTAAAAGATCAATAATTTAATTATCTTTAAAATGGTAAAGTTTTCAGAAAAATACGCTTGATAGATTTTGCGTCATTCTCAGTTTTTTATCTGCGTTAGACATAACTTTACAAATTAATTTCACTATGTAATATAAACATAATCAAAAATATGCCTATATTAAAATATTAAGAAAATGCTCTAATTTAACATATATTTTTTCCAAATCACTAACACTATTCGTTTAGACGTCATCTTCAGTATAAAATCATTAAAAGTCGGTTATCGTCCCCTTAAGACTCTGTTTCATTTTGACAGTTCAACAACATTCATTGCGTTATTTACGTGGTTGAACAGATTTTTTTGTGCGAGATCTCTAACCGGGTACCTCGTGGGTCTAGTGTTCGAAAAGTAGCACTTTCTACCACTAGACCAACGAGGTACCCAGTACCTACTGTATTTGATATTATAATACAGTACAAATATGTCCCTCGGTAATTTAATTGTAACATCTTGCTTGCCATGTGTGTGTATACTCGTGTTTTGGACAAATAAATGATCTTTATCTCTTTACTTTTTTGTGGGTTGGTTTGTAATTTATCTAAGTTACAATAGCCTTATGTCAACTGCCCATCAAAAATACCCAAATCGCTATAGACGTGCCTATAATATTTGAAGAGTTCCCTCGATTTCTCCAAGATTCCATCATCAGATCATGACCAAATGACAATGGGACTAATTTGAAAGTATACCTTTTCAAACAAAAAAAAAAAAACAAATCGGTCCAGCCGTCTTCGAGTAATCGGGGAACATACATTCAAAAAAAACCGACGAACTGAGAACCTTCTCATTTTTTTGAAGCCGGTTAAAAATGGTAGAAAAACTCAAGTCGCAGGCACGACAGATAGAAAAATAGTTTTACAGCTCTATATAGTGCACACGAAAATCAAAACAAAACATCAATAAAGTAGGTACTTAGTTTTGAATTCAAATTATTATACAAGATAAATCTAATAATTGATGGATATGGAAATTACCATTCGTTTGTATTCGGAAATGCGATGATTCCCGAGGGACATTAAGAGAATAGAAATATTGTACCTACCTGCCTGTCATATTGCAGGGTAAAGGCCTTTTTTCTAGGTCCTGAGTCTTATCAAAATTATACTAGTATATCTGGAAAAACGTTCCAAACAAACACATATCTACCTCTGTCGCATTTATCATACGTATTCATATTAACAAGGATTTCATATTATCATCGCATTTCTTTGTCCACCCTAACATAAAATCTTCTTCTAAATATTTTCGCTATGTTAATAAGTTTCGACAATTTATGGCTACTTATTTTTAACAATATGAGTATTTTCCCCCTATTATTATCATCTGGAATACACAGAGCCCTCGTCTTCCCTTATTCTATTTTTTTATGTTTCTTTAAGACCCCAAATTTCGCATCATGTTTACTTCCCCGGGCCCTTATTTCCTTCATTTTATAATGAAACCCAAAGATTTAAATCGCTAGATTTGCCCACACCGTACTTAGTCACGCGAAAGTGTCCACTGAGAAGAGTGAGCTCACACATGAGTAAATGGAGTTTCCATGTCAATCAAGTCAAGTCACTGCGTCATTATGCAGTACTGCATTATTACAGGTGTCAAAACAAAACAAGCGCGACCGTCTTTTGACGCGGTAGGGCGAATCTAACGATTTAAATCTCTGATAAAACCTGTTTTTGCCAAGAAATAGGGTGATTCTATTATATTCTTTAGTAAATGTGGTGGGTATGGAAACTGCTCGTAGATAATCTCATTTGTAATCTTCTCGTGGTTAAAAAAACAGCCACACGGGTCGATTGCCGCGGTCAGTTCGTGGGTGGATGACCATCCATTACATACCGAGACCCGTTCATGCTTCGGAAAGCACGTTAAGCCGTTGGTCCCGGCTGTCATTCCTAAATCTTTGACAGCGGTTGCGGGTAGTCGGAAGCCCAAAAAAGTCTGGCACCCAGACTTACCTTGGGGTATCGTGTTATCGCGTCTCCATGTAAAATACTGGTATTCAGGTGCATTCGGTTAGACAGGAAGCCGACCCCAACAGTTGGGAATAGGCTAGGCAGATTGATTGAATCTTCTTCTCTAGGTACTATTGGCACGAAATGTATGGAAATAGTTTAAGCCTTTGTAAGAACACTGACAAAGTTAGTAAGCTAGCGAAATAAGCCAACAAATTTGTTAAACGCATGTCGTGCTGTGATTGGTTGACTGAATTATATCAACAGCCAATCAAAACCATTTATCATCAGCCAGATAAATTAACGTGAACTTAATTTTGACACGTCGTTGATTTATCTTTGCCACTAAAAGTAGGTAGGTACTGTATTGTATTGCACAGTTTCTGGATCTGTCAGAAAAAAAGAACGTAAAGAGCGTGGCAGCAACACGCGGCGTTTGCAGGACACATTTCTGCAGCGCTCAAGTTAGGACCAAATCGACAGTCCTCTCGCACATTTGGGAGTGGCGCGAGGACGCGAAACGCCGGGGCTTAACTCCGCTGCCTCGAGAAATCACGGCACAGCGGACAGAGCTCTGGCGGGATCTCATGGCGTCATGGAGAGTGCGATTGTCGCAATCCAGCACTGGGCACGCCACAATTGCGGCGATAAGTCCCCTCTTTGAGGAGTGGCTAGAGAGGCGTCACGGCTTCCTCTCCTTCCGCCTGACGCAGGTCCTCACCGGACACGGTTGTTTCGGGAGGTTCCTGTTCAGGATAAAGCGGGAGGAACCGCTCGGGTGTCACCACTGTGTGGATCGCCCGGAGGACACGGTGGAGCATACGGTGGCGGTCTGCCCGGCTTGGGTGGAGCATCACCGTGTCCTCGTGGAGGCGATCAACGACGGTGATCTCTCGCGTCCGGCCCTGGTCCAGGTCATGGTACGGAGCGAGAGGGCATGGAAGACCGTCACCTCCTTCTGGGAAGCAGTAATGCTCGCGAAGGAGGAGGCGGAACACGTGAGAGAGAGGAAAATTTCGCGCTTTCACGCCCCTAACCGCCGCAGGAGACGCCTTGGGCGTTGGGAGTCGCAGACCGATTCCCGGCCACCGTAGGCGCGGGCTTGCGGACGGTGAGCAATGGGTAGCTCGCCGTCCAATAAGGACCAGGCCCGGGTTGACAGCGCGTTGTGTTCCATGTGCGCCTCAAAGAGATGTCAGCAGAACTGACGGGGTCCGCTAGGGCCGATGCCTGCCGGGGTTGCGGGAAAGTCCGAAAGGGATACCGTGGCCCCTGGCAACATGGCAACTGAAGGAACACGGGTGGGTTTTAGCCCGTAAGAGTCTGACACGACCTCCTGCTCCACCCAGAGCGGGAGAAGTTATTTAATAATTTCACACCCAAAAAAAAGGACCAAACCGATGAATGTTTGCGCGGCACATCCGAGACACGCCGCGCGCTTCAGTTGGCAATATCAATCTGCCTAGCCTTTAATACGTCCGCAGAAATACGTCCACACACAATTAGTGACGAATATTTCCTAAAAATGTTTGTGCGCGGCAGGTAGATAGAAGCGTTCGCGCACGGCATTCGTCCAATCACAGCGCGGCAGCCGCGCACGATTGCCGCTCAATGTTTGGACACACCTTAACACTGTTTTTGGAACAATAAATTATCATTAGGTACGAGTAGGTATTATTATTTTTGGGAGTGTTCTTTTTCTCAGCTCTTAGGCTGGTTTTAGGTAAGTTATTTTATTTTTACGTCTCTTGACATTTCGCGGGACTCTGGGGTCCCAACCCTTTGGAAAAAGTACGACGGGTCTAAACAAACTCACAGCAGGTGGTTAGACACTTTTAATTAAATAAGGCATTATTATTTTCTTTCTCATTCGTGAAAGCTCCTTTATTATATTTATTTAAACTTTTCACACACAAAAAGGTACAAGGCGGACTTAAGAGGCCGGCGACACGGCTCGCAACTACAAATCGAGATGTTTGTAAAATTCAATTCCAAGCACGTTGCGCTAGTGTGAGTGCCTGTCGGAGCGATATACACCTACAGTGAGCAATACTACCACGCACACATTGACAATTATTGCTTGACGCGATAGTACTACTAGCTTTCGAAAATTTATGAAAAATTTGGATGTGTTCCGTAATACAAAAAATTATGAATGAAAACTTAATGTATTTCCATTTTTTTTTCGATAATTTGTAACTTGATAACATAAACTATGCTTCTGCAGAAACAATATTACAAATATTGTTGTATATAATACAGAAAAAACTATATGAAAACATGTCATTTACGCTGTAAAAATGTATGAAATGCAATTTGCTTACACTTCATATAAAGGTAAGTTTTTGGAAATAAAAAGACGTAGGAGCCTAGATAAATACTGTCTCAATCCGAATATCAACATAATATGGTGGAAATATGCTCAAATTGCAAATGATTTATGTACTACGTTTATATGGACAATTGATGCGTCGCCGCAATCTTAATGCCTTGGGCATTCTCTACCAGTCAACCAAGGGTGGTGAAGAGATTAGATGGCAGGTGCTCTGTTTGAGAGGAACAAAGAAAAATTTTAATATTATCTTCTCACATAGGAATTATAATCTTCAATTTACTTGTTCATGTATGGAAATCAATTGGTGTTGGTATATTGGCGTGTAGTAGCAAATTATTTAATGTTTTGTGTTGCGTAATGTAAATTATTTTGCTTAAGTACTATTGTATAGAATTAAGTTTTTCTAACTGAATAGACAGCTGTGCTGCTGGGCAGTTTGTTTCGCCACTTCTTCTTCCTAGCGAAAGCACTAGGAAGTGGTGAAGGATGGCCGTTTTTGGGGGACTGTCTTATGTAATTTTGACGTTCGAAAAGTGCTGTTTCTCAGCCTAGTTTGAATAAATGACTTGAATTTTGAAGTCATCCAAAGGGCAATGGAGAGGGCTATGCTTGGAGTTTCCCTACGTGATCGAATCAGAAATGAAGAGATCCGCAGGAGAACCAAGGTAACTGATATAGCCCGAAGAATTGCGAAACTTAAGTGGCAATGGGCAGGCCACATTGCTCGCAGAACGGATGGCCGATGGGGCCGAAAGGTTCTGGAGTGGCGACCGCGTACCGGAAGACGTAGCGTTGGAAGGTCTCCCACAAGATGGACCGATGACCTTGTGAAGGCCGCAGGAATCCGCTGGGTGCGGAAACTACAGAATCGGTCGAAGTGGAGGTGCTTGGGGGAGGCCTATGTCCAGCAGTGGACGTCTTTCGGCTGAAATGATGATGATGATGAATTTTGAATTGTTTAGCAGATTGACACACTTCGTCAAACTGCCGTGCTATATAAGCTATTTCATAAGACTATCAAAGAATGACAGTTGTGATTTCAGTAATTTGCTAAGCATTTTCCCTAACTTTACCAAAACTTATTATTTAAATTTTTTTAAAGATATTTTTGCATGCTGAAGTAAATAATCAAAATAAATGTGAAACCGTTTATATTTAAGACCTTTTATGTACCATATTTTATAGAAGATATTCTATTCTAAAAACTTAAGTATGTTGTTGTGTGGCCCAGTGGTTAAGGCCTCGCCTCTCATGCACGAGGTTGTGGGTTAAAATCTGGGCAAGAACCAATGTGGCTTTTTCAATTCATATGTACTTTCTGAGATTATCTAGGACGTTACTGACATCGGTGTAGGAAGTTAGTTTTCTAAAATAAAAGTACCCCTTACAACATTAGCTATCTGCCAGTGAAAATCTTGTCAAATTCCGTCCAGCCGTTTCAGAGATTAGCCGGAACAAACAGAAAGACAGAAAAAAATATTAAAATTTAGTTTTTTTTGTTACAAGTAGGTACCGAATATACATACTTTCATATGCATTTAGTAAAAGCTATTATTTTGGCATCACAAACAGACACCTCAATTTTATTTATATTTGTATATACACCGTGACATTTTAGTCCTCTTACAAAAGCAGCCCACTTCATGCATCCAATGACTACTAAACATTCATTAAAAAAATAATATATATATTGTATCAATTTTTTTATTGCTCCTAGAGGTATTTTATGTCGGGTACATTGAGTGGCCCTTTGTAAGACGACTAAAATCTCACGGTTTATACTATAGATAGTGCAATCCAAGAAGACGCGCCCCACTCCGCGATTAGTGCAATCCATGAAGACGCGCCCCACTCCGCGATTACTGTACTGTAAGCTGTACTTTAGTACGGCACGGAGCGGAGTGGGCGCGTCTTCGTGGATTGCACTATATAAGTTTTTTTGTTTTTTAATTTATGTTTACTTGTCATTGGATACATGAAGTGGGCTGCTTCTATAAGACGACTAAAATGTCACGGTGTATAGTTAAGTATGAAATCGCCAACCCGTTTTGAGCAAGCGTAGTGATCAATAGGTACTTGTGCCTTCTCTGTATGACATGACGCCTATGCAAAGGGACAATAATAGGCTGGCATATTTATTATAATATTTTTTTTTTTACAAACGACCAATTGGAACCGTGTACCTAGCTTCTGACGTTTCATAAGTGCCCATGTAGGTTTATGTGAAATAATAGTACATTACTGCCGCGGTCTATAATGACTACTTTGCTGGTCGCGCTGATGATGGCCGACAGCGCAGCGTAGCGCAGCTCCAGGCCGATACAGCGCGGTCAGCGTGCTGCACTTGATGGACGAGCTGAGATAAAGGCCGAGGCCGTAGGTCGAGGCCTTTACAGCGAGGACAGCAAGGGCTGCAATGCTGGCCAAGCTGGAAGGCCTAGAGCGTAGCTAGGCTAGCTCGAGGCAATCATAGCGTGACCAGCGTAGCAGTCATAGTGGGCCAAGGCTTGTATAGTGCTTTACTCAAAAATGCAAGTACCTAATCTAAATAAAACCAGCAAGTAATTTCATCCTTTGAGTTTCGCGGTATTAAATTTTCAACCACTAATTTAGCTTCATCTTTAATGTCTGGCGGTGTTAAACACATTGAATCGGAAGAATTTTCGCTTTGAGAGCTCATTTTTAGCAAAAACGTCAAAAAAGTCACTAAATAAAAATAAAATTTTCGCTGAACCGCGCTTTTTACTTCTTTGTTTTTTTTTTTTTGATACTTCTTTGTTTTTTTTTTAACCATGGTAGTTGGAACTATACAGCCAAATATGGAATAAAATCTTATTGTACCTATCTCTATAAATACAAACAGCTGTGTTTTAAATAAAATCTTTTTGCATTTGATTTTTTGAAACGTCAAAATAGCGGCCGGCAATGTTAGAGCGACCAGCAAAACTTTACCGGCCGCTCCTTGAAACAGAACGGCAAGGTCGACTTTGCTCAAACAAGGTTGTCAAAATAATGACCACATTACATGCATTTTTGAGTAAAATATTTTGATTTTCATTTTGATTTTGATTTACTTTTTAATTTTTTTCAGTGGCTATCCTTCCTTTGACTCCAGTTATAATACAAAGCATAATAGAGCGAAATTATGGTATACGGGAAAACCATATGATGGCAGGCTGCACCCCCACAGTGCACTGGATTGCCAAGCTTCTGGCCCATATGATCATGTACATGGTCATAATACTGATACCCATAATTATTATTGCTTTAACACTGGATTATGATAACACATTTACACAAGTATGGTTTTGTGGTAAGTAGCTAACACTACATTTCTGCCGTACCCTTCCCGGCATAGTGGCGTAATGTTTTTATTTTATTTTAAATACCTGGTCGACCGAGCTCTGCTTGGGTGAAAATAGAGAAAACGAATTTTCCCAGTTAAGAGACCTATACTCCATTTGAAATAAGATTAGACATTTAACTAAACCTTTTTTACAGTCCGTTCAACCGATTTTGACTTCTATGGCGTTGGTGGCATGACAAATGGCAGCTGCAGTAAACAGTTGGTTTGTAACCACTTTTTTTGCTTTTAATGCCATCCTTATGCCTACGCAATAGAAGTCAAAATCGGTTGAACGGACTGTAAAAAAGGTTTGTTTAAATGTCTAATCTTATTTCAAACGGAGTATAGGTAGATCGATTTTTCGCTCACGTAAACCCCTATATTGCAACTAACATCGAAATCGTTAGAGCCGTTTTCGAGATCCGGATTACAAATATATAATTATATTTATAAGTCGCCTCACTGGGTGGCCGAGATGCGAAACATCGGGTCTTCTTCACGATCTGACATAGTTTAGTGTGGGTACTCGAACGGAAAGATAATTTTAATTACTTTAATAAACCAGCGAACGAAATAAACACGTGCTTCGGAAATAAACACGTGCGTTGGTATTGAGAGTTTGCCAAGACTGTCCGAGCTCGACTGTCCAATGTAGACTGCCGCAACACTCGGTCTCTCCCCCAGTCATCGCTGCATCCCCTCCACCGACGATCGTGTTCAAGCGGTAGGGCTTCGCTTGCATTTCCGGTCACATGATAATTCGCTTACGAATCAAATTGTTAGATGGCGCTGTCCACTGTACTGTGGCGCCATCCATCTACGACATATATATATATTTAAATATACGAATATTGCTGATTTAATAGTATAGCATAACATAGGATGTTGTTATGTTATTGTGTCTTTTTTTTTCAGTTTGCTTGGTTGCGTTATTGTTAATGTTTGGACTAACTTTCCTGACATCCTTGTATCTACTGAGTTTTTTTTTAAACAAAAATATTGTTATTAGCGAGATATACATCATATCATTGTTTTTTGGTAAGTAAATGTAATTATTTTAGGTCATCAGGTAAAATAAATATTATTTGAGGTATAGTCGACCACGTAATTTTTGCTTTACTACCCTAAGGTGGTCACTTGCACGTCATAAAACGTCAAGTTCTATATTTTTTTTTGTTTCGAAAGTCAATATTTACAACAACATAGAATTGATTCTAGTCGGGCTTTCCAAAAGGTAGTTTCGCATAGAGAAGAATGGGCAAGAAACTCCACTGTTACTCTTTAAAAAAAACAAACAATATTTTGTAAACCTTAATTAGAGATAAAGAGATTATATGTAAAAAAAAAAAGTAGATACAACTCTGCGCACCTTCCTGATGTCGTGTATGGGAGGACGGTCCTTCGCTATCCAGGATGTCGAAATATCCAGAGGAATAGCGAGCCGATAAGGATTGAGCGAGGTATATTTCAGGGCGACAGTTTGAGTCCGCTCTGGTTCTGCTTAGCCCTGAATCCTCTAAGCACACTGCTGGAGGATTCAGGTCTTGGCTATCGGTTGAGGAGAGGTGGTCAGGTTATTTCTCACCTCTTCTACACGGATGACCTAAAACTCTTTGCCCCCAACAATTTGCAACTGATGGAGCTACTGAAAGTAACTGAAACTTTCAGTAGCGCCATCAGGATGGAATTTGGTGTGGACAAATGTGCGTTCATGCATGTAAAGCGAGAGGAAATTGTGGAATCCGTGGGAACCCAACTCTCAGACTCCATAAACCTTAGAGCCCTTTCCGCATCCGCAACCTGTAAGTATTTGGGTATGTCGGAAGAGTTGGGCATCAATGTTACTGACATGAAGCAATCGTTGAAGGAGCGCTTCTTTGGCCGCCTGAAGAAAGTATTTAATATGTCTTCTATCAGGCGGAGACAGGGTGCGCGCCTTCAACGGTTGGGTTATGCCGGTTTTGATGTACTCTTTCGGCATACTCAAATGGACTCAGACCGAACTCGACGCCTTGGATGGGAGGGTCCGTACGCTGCTGACTGGATATCGAATGCATCACCCACGGTAATCGGTAATGAGACTGTATATCCCGCGAAAATGTGGAGGTCAAGGCTTTTTAAACGCTAAGACACTCCACAATCGCGAGATATGCAGTCTCAGGGAATGTTTCCTAGAAACCGACGTGGGGATGCATCGAGATGAGGACACGGGCCTTACCCCGCTCTCCTTGGCTAAAGAGAACTGGCACAAGCCTGTAGCGCTTGACACTAATGATCGCAGAGAGATATGGCAGAGTAAGGAGCTTTACGGGCGCTACTTCTGGGCCCTGCATAGGCCCGATGTAGATTTACTAGCGTCCGTAGCCTGGCTGCGTCTTTGTGACCTCTTTGGGGAAACCGAAGGTTTTGTCTGTGCAATTATGGACGAAGTTATGATGACAAAAAATTACCGGACATTCATTGTGAAGGACGACACGGTTGACATCTGTCGGGCATGCCACCGTCCGGGAGAATCAATCTGATATATTATATAAAACCCTCTATTAATAAAACCCTCCCCAGAACCCTTGCTCGATAACGAGGTGCCAGCAGTTGTTGGGTTGCAGCTGAGCACGTAGCTTTAAATTCCCCGACTAATAATCATGATCAAAACTTTGATCCAGCCCGTCCCATCTTTGATGTCTTCCCTCCAGTTGATGCCCTAAGCCGAGGTTCGTACCCCACAGGGGTGCCCTTAGCGAGCCTTCACCTAGTTTTAATTAGCATAGTTGAATAACCCCTGGCTGGAAGTTTTAAATGTAGTAGCTTAAGGCACCCACAAGAAAGCCCGGTTAAGTAGTCATGATCTCAGAGGTCAACTACGAGATGCCAAACCTAAAAAAAAAAATATAAACGATGTACTTATATATATTTCAGGCATCATCCTACCAATACTCGTATCTGTTGTGGAAGTCGCCTCGTATGATTCTCCATACATCGCTGTAATGTACATCATACTGCTGGTCGTGGGTCGGCTCAGCCCCATCTTCGCTTTGGGAATGGGCCTCACTAAACTCACGCTAACAGCGAGACTCAACGCTTTTTGTAATCTTAATAGGCAACTGTGCCCTGATTTGACGTTTGATGATGAAGCTTTTGACGCTAAAGTTTGTTGTCGTAAGTATTGGTACTCCTACCCTGCCCTTAATAATTTAGAAAGAGACTGATAATATAAAATAAGAAAAGATATATATTTATTTGCTCAAACATGTGTACACATACAGAAATAAAAAAGTACAGGTTTAAAAAGTACTGGTTCAGGGGGCCTATCACCAGGGAAAGAGATGAAGCTCTACAGGTCGTATAGCTCCATCTCTTTCTCCCACTGAAGTAATATTAAAATAATACTGTTTATGAGCTGGTGGTAGGCCCCCATGTTTGCCACATATTATGGCGTGCAAATATTAATAATTATAATTGTTAATAATTTAGGTAATCAAGTCAATATCATTAAGTACCTTGAATTTAGCAAACCTCAATAAATTATAAATGTTGACGGTAAACAAAAATAATTCAAAAAATCTATACCAAAATAAATGGTTCTGTCAGAAATTCCTTAATATTAAAATATGCTTTGGCGGTTAGAAATGCCATACGCGAAAATAAATTAATATTATATGTAACAAACATTACTGATTCCAGAATATAAAGAGATGCCAATGTCAATATATAGCGTATGAAATAGGGCTTACAACTATCGGTAGTTTTTAACTTAAACATGGCTCTGAGGCATCTCTTTTGTGCTTTAAACGCAACTTCTTTGTTAGTTGAGTTACCCCAAAAGATAACACCGTATCTGAGAACAGATTCTGTTAGCCCGTAGTAAGTAGTTAGTAATGCATCTATGTTAACAGTACGTGACACAATGTACAAGGCGTACGCACTACTGCTTATTCTTTTAGTCAGGGTCTCTACATGCGCCTTCCAATTTAAATTGCGATCTATTGTAAGTCCTAGAAACTTAGTTGTTTTAACTGTGTCAATTGTAATGTCATTGTAAGTTATGTCAAGATTGGTAAGAGTCAATGCGCGCTGGCTAAAATGCATAATTACAGTCTTATTTACTTAAATTTATTTTTAAATTATTATTGTCTAACCATTCTATTGTTTCTTTTAATGCATTATTTATGTCCTCTTTATAAAAATCCCTTTGATTACTGGGTATAGTTATTGTACTGTCATCCGCGAACAGTGTCATAAGATTTTTGATTGCCATGGGAAAGTCATTTATGTAAAGTGTAAAAAGCGGTGGTCCTAGTATACTTCCTTGTGGAACTCCGTAGATAACGTTACGTTCCTCCGATAGAAGGATTTCTTCTCTTTTGGTGCTTATTTCCGTCATTTGTTTTCTATCGTACGATTAACTCTCTATAAGCATGATTTTAAGAGCTCAAGGACATTTCCTCTTACACCGTAAGCATCAAGTTTTTTTAGTAAAATATTATGTTGCACATAATCAAATGCCTGGTTCATGTCACAAAATATGGCACACACTGGAGTAATTTTATCCATATTTGTTATAACAGTATGTAAAAAGTCATAAATAGCCATTTTAATTGTCTTGTTTTTCCTAAATCTTTTTTATTCGTTGCAAAAAATATTATTCGCTTCTAAGTATAAATTGAGTTCTTTATAAATATAGTTTTCAACAATTTTAGAAAATATTGGTATCAATGAAAAATATCTATCTTGTTTTTTGAACAATGGCTTTATCACAGATTTTTTAAGGTCATCTGGAGAAATACCTTCGCTTATACACAAATTTATAATATAACTTAATGGGCAACAAACCTCGGCTACTGCTTTGAGTATTTTTGTACAAATGCCATCGTAACCTACATTATTTGTATTGTTAAGGGCTAAAGTAATTTTGAATACATATTAATAATGGGCTGAATTTTATCAATAAAATAATTATTTAATAAAGAAAGAAAAACATTTATTTGGACACAGTTCGTGAAACACAAAACACAAATAACACAGTGTAAATAAAAATAATATTTTTTTAAAACAATAGGCTGCGCCAAAAAGGTTCATTTCAGCATTACTGCCAGACAGATGCTGTCTGACGCTGGTTTTCTAATGAACCCTTAAGGACAAGTGACGGAGAGTACAAACAGTTTCAACATTCCTAATATATAATACATTAGCAATACATTTTGGATTCGTGAAAATGTCATTGGTGCCGATTCCCTTGTTCACAAACTAAACTAAATTTAAGTTCAGTGCATCTTTTTTTTCTATTTCATTAAGAAAAGGACAGAAGATAAATTTTATTTTAGTTCTGTCAAATTAATCAGCACTTGACGTAAATTGACGTAATTTTAGTAGGCAAGTTTTTAATCACGTCTTAACTTGTATGGAGAGTGACAGGTGCTGATTAATTTGACAGGACTAAACTAAAATTTATCTTCTGTCCTTTTCTTAATGAAATAAAAAGAAAAAGATGCACTGAACTTAAATTTAGTTTAGTTTGTGAACAAGGGAATCGGCACCATTATTATGAATTCTAAGTTTATTCTATTATTCTTTGGAATGTTTAACTTTGTTTGATTTATAATTTGGCATGTTGTTTTGGATTTATTTTTGATGTCATTATTTTATGGTTATTTTGAGCTGGCTGAGTTAAATTAATAATCTTTTTAAACAGTTTTGTGTAATTTTTAAATCGCGTTTTTTTCTTATGAGTAAAGTTTCCATCGAAATTGCCACAGTAATTGCCGTTTTTTCTCGCTGCATTTTTTGATACCACGTGATACCCATTTTTGTTTTTTATAGTGCGATACTAGTAAAGCTCGTTTTTTAATCCCGTAGACTAATTTGACATTTCAAATGATTGTTGTTTGCTTTTTCAATTTGGAGTTTGACGTTTGCACCTGTCAAATTACTCTACGGGATTAAAAAACGAACTTTAGGTATGAGTGACAGAGACAACACTCTACTAAGCGGTACTTTTTACCTGACAACGGCGAAGCAAAGGGTTATGATTTTGACCGGTATGTATGTATGTTCATCTGTTCTCTCATAACTTCTAAACTTCTCATCATAATTTGACAAATGAGGTACCTATCGTTGGAAGCGTCTTGATTGTCCGTTGGTTAAAGGCTATGTGCTATCACCTTATAATGAATATGGCCCCCTCTAGAGGAAATAAAGTAAGGAAGTAAAAAAAACATTGTGATGCCATGTTGGTTATCAAATGAAATAAAACAGTGAAAAATGTAGATATTTATTATAACCCCAAAATAATAAAAATTAAAATAAAAGTTATAAAAATAAAACCAGACTACGCCAAAAAAGTTCCAGCCCGTCCCATCCTTGATGTCCTCCGTCCGGTTGACGCCCTAAGCCGAGGTTCGTACCCCACAGGGGGTGCCCTTAGCGAGCGTTCACCTAGTTTTAATTAGCAGTTGAATAACCCCTGGCTGGAGGTTTTAAGTGTAGTAGCTTAAGGCACCCACAGGAAAGCCCGGTTAAGTAGTCATGATCTCAGAGGTCAACTACGAGATGCCCTAAGTAAAAAAAAAATTTATACTGAAAGCTAATTTAAAAAAAAATGCTTTTATTCTTTTGACTAATTTAGTTTGTGATCTTATCTTCTAGTCCTAATAAATACATTTTATTTTGTTTCTTGCTATTGTATAGCTCTAGGTAGAAATACCTTTTGGCGCGTGTCCAAAATCGGAACTAAAGCCGCCATCTTGTTTTTCAATACATTTCACAAAACGATTGCACAAAATGTTTACCAACAGCGCCTCCCTGTCAACGTCATTCGAGCGCCAATAGATCCTTGTAGCATCGATCGCGATCTCTTTTTCGCTTATGGAGGTTTCTCAGTAAATCGATTTTATTTTTAGTATTGATTTAAATTTTATGTGATTTTAATTAATTAATTATGATTTAAATTTATGTTTTAAATTCAATTATATATTTTAAATTGGAATTTTGTTGAAATAATAATTATGTTCGGTGAGTGTAAGAACTCATCTAATTTTAAGTAGGCACTAAACAACAAATAAGTAACGCATGATGTGCTTACCTGTAAGAAATTGGTACACTAGTCTATAAGTTTATTGCATGTATCTCATATCTTTGTATCGGTGTATTCAATTGTTGGAGATTTTAGCTTATAGAGGTACAGGTACTTTCTCACTTATAGAGGTTGAGGATGGTTGGGAAAGGTAGAGAGGATCAAAAAATAATGTTATTTCCACGAAATTTAAGAATGAGTTATAAATAGCAGATGTTAAATTACGCTCGACTGTCGCTTATTGAGGTACAGGTAAGTAGCAGTCTCAGTTATAGAGGTCCACGTGTGTTAATCGACTTTCTCTTAACGAAATTTTTGTTTTCACTTATAGAGGTTACAGACGGTTAAAATGACAGGACCTGAAAATTACTCTCATAGAGTTTTCTCGCTCACCCAGTTCTCACTTACCCAGGTTTGACCTATGTAAACAACGTTAATTGTAAATAGCGCCATCTATCAAATATGGCGTGAACTAATATTTTGCACGGTGAATCAGAAGTTGGCCGTATCCACATTGTGTAGATGGAGATTGATATATTCTTAATCAACATTATATAAGGCACAATTTTATTAATAAACACTATTCTCTTTTCCCGTTTCAGAGTCTGAATTGTTAGAACCATTTTCATATTTTGTTTCCAACAAAACTGGATTGTTTGATCTCGTTAATTTGTTTGTACAATTCATCGTGTTTCTGGTAAGAAAACCTTTGTTTTTTAGGGTTCCGTACCTAAAGGGTAAAACGGGTCCCTATTACTAAGATTCCGCTGTCCGTCCGTCTGTCTGTCTGTCCGTATGTCACCAGGCTGTATCTCATAAACCATGATAATTCGACAGTTGAAATTTTCACAGATGAAAACAGAATAAAATAAATATTGGGGCTCCCATACAACAGACATAATTTTTTTTTTTGCCGTTTTTATAGATAATGCGCTTCTTGCGCGAGTCCGACTCGCACTTGGTCGCTTTTTATTAAACATAATCATAGACATAATCTTTGACTGTATTTGAATATTTTTAATAACAGTACAACGGTGCTATCGTCGTCGTAAGGAAAAGTTTTACCATGGATTCATTAGTTTTTACTTTTTAACCGACTTCCAAAAAGGAGGAGGTTTTTTTTTATGTATGTCTACCGATGTCTCCGTCAATTGTGAACCGATTTTGAAAATTCTTTTTTTGTTTGAAAGGGTATGCTCTCGAAGTCGTCCCATATAAATTTTATTAACTTTGCTCGGATAGTTTTTGAGTTAGCTTCAATAATACGTACTTTTTTCCCACTTAGTATGTGGATGATATGATAAGTTCCTGTCACTGTTATTTACATAGTAGGTAGTGGTTTTAGAATTTGTGTGGGGTAGGTACAGACGCCAGCACATCAAGCTACTACAATCGGTTAAATTTATTTAATAGATTTTCAACTTTATCGCAGAAGTTTAAGGTTCAAAGTTGATTGGGAAAATTTGACAGTTTCGGGTAGCTTGATGTGCTGGCGTCTGTACCACAACTAAAAAGTGAAAAATATAAACTTTTTACAAAAAAAGAAACAACCGACTTCCAAAAAACACTACAAAGTGAAAAATAACTTTAATTTTGGAAGTCGGTGACAAAAAACGAAAATTCACCGACTTCCGAAATTAAAGTTATTTTTCACTTTGTAGTGTTTTTTGGAAGTCGGTTGTTCTTATATAATTCTAAAGTTCGTTTTTAGTAATTAGGAGGCTTGTGTCCCAACACTGGAAACATTACAGGTTGATAATGAGCTCCACGCGTTCCTGAGAAAATGGTTCTTGACTGACTGACTGACAGACAGACGGATAACGAAGTGATCTTATAAGGGTTTAGTTCATTTGAGGTACGGAACCGTAAAAATAAAATGTGAATTTCGCGGGATACCCTCGCGCTTTCTTCTTAACAATTAATATCACAAACTGTACCTACCTTGAATTTTAGATGCTGGTTTTACTACTGGAATACAGAATACCACAGTACCTATACGAACGGTTCTCGTTTTCTGCTTACAAAGAACCGGCGCAGGAGTTTAAAGATGGGAGTGTTTTACAAGAAAGAACCCATGTCGAGACGGTATTGCAAAATAGTAAGTAGACTTCGATATTATTTAAGCTTGTAACTAGTAACTAACTGTTTATTTATTTTACCTCGATGGTCCTAGTTTATCATTTATAATAACTTCCAATTATAGCTTTAAATAGCTTTATGTAAGCGGGCACGCCCTTTATGCCTGGAGGCTTTTATTTAGATACGAGTATTTAGTTCTGTTTACGTTTAGTTTTTATTTTTTATTTCTGCTCGAGTATAGTTCTCGATGTTTTTAGTTGGTATATTGGCGTGTGCTAGCTGACATATGGCGAATAATTTATCATTTAAATTATGTTTTGTGTTGCATAATGAACTTACATTATGCATTTTGCATACTATTGTATAGAATCATTTTTTCTAACTTGAACAGACAGCTGTGCTGCTGGGGAGTTTGTTGCGCCACTTCTTCTTCCCAGCTAAAGGCAATAGGAAGTGGTGTGGTGGTGGGCGTTTTGGGAAACTGTCTTATGTAATTTTGACGTTCGAAAAGTGCTGATTCTCAGCCTAGTTTGAATAAATGACTTTTGAATTTTGAATTTTGCTCATTTTTAGGGTTCCGTAGCCAAATGGCGAAAAACGGAGCCCTTATAATTTCATCATGTTCGTCTCTCCGGATATGACAGTCATTCTACTCGGAGTCTATAATTAGAACCTAATCGATGAAACTTGTGAAGAAGTATTTTATGCGTCAGTTAAGTTGTTGTTGTATTACGAAAAATATAATTAGGGGTGGCACTCCGCATACAAGTAAAATCTATTTACAACTTGTTTCCAATTGATATTATTTCCACAAACATCACCTTTACGCTAGTGTAAATAAAGTTGGTTTTAGACTGACTGACAGTACTGTTGAAAAAATCATAAAAAATATGAAGTTGTAGCGCAAACTGAACCTTTTGCATAAGCATTACAGTTATTTTTCCTAAAACTCGTGTTTGTTTACATGTTTGGCAAATAAATTGCGAACGTATGTTATGTAAAATTTTATTATAATGGCCCAAACATGTTTAGATAGGATAAAACATAGCATGCAAAATTAGAGGGTATTTGAGAAATGCAAAATTTGAGGGTATTTGAAAAATGCAAAATTTGTGGGTATTTGAAAATAAACAATAGCGCACTCATTCAACCACTTGTACAACTTTATCTAGAATTTAATGTTTTGAATTGACTTGGTCTCTTGTTATAAATACGCACGCACATTGCTAGGCAGTTTTTATCTTATAGTTTGTCCACTCTGAAATGACGCGTCCCACTACCTCATTAGTCTGGGAAATTAATTATTTATCAACTTGACCACCAACTTAAACTGTTAGTATATTTAAATCATGAATGTCATTCTTTGACAGGTGATGTAGTGTGTCAATTTGAAAAACAATTAATTTTCCGACAGTACAAGTTGTAACCCCTTAAGAACGCGGCGACGCATGAATTGTCCATACAAACGTAATACCTAAATCATTTGCAATTTGGGCATATTTCCACCATATTATGTTATTATTCGGATTTAGACAGTATTTATCTAGGCTCCTACTTCTTTTTTTTCCAAAAAACTTTTGTAAAATGATTAAACGATAAATTATTTTATTTTAGAAAAGTTTTCATAAACGAATTTGTTTTAAGTAGGTATAAACGAATTTAATTTCGCACATTTTTACAGCGTAAATGTCATATCTTCATATTATTTTTTCTGTATTATAAACAAAAATATTTATAATAATGTTTCTGCAGAAGCATAGCTTATATTATCAAGTTAAATGTTATTGAAAAAAAAATTGGAAAAATATTAAGTCTTCATTCATCATTTTTGGTATTACGGAACACATAGTGCTATCGCGTCAAGTAATAATTGTCAATGTGTACGTGCTACTATTGCTCACTGTAGGTGTATATCGCTCCGACAGGCACTCACACTAGCGCACTGCGCAACGTGCTTGGTGCTTGTGCTTTGTGCAAAATTTTGCAAACATCTCGATTTGTAGTTGCGAGCCGTGTTCGCAGGCCTCTTAAAAATTATTACACATGTTTTAAAGTATCCTAAACTTTCAGAAACTTACGAGGAGAAGGTGTTACTAGTTGACAACGTACACAAAGACTACAAATATGCTAAGAAAATTCATAAGAAAACAAAACTTGGCGCTGTTCAGGGTATTAGTTGTGCGACACAACTTGGTAAGTAATGCAATCAAGTAGATATTACTCTTAAGGCTCCGTGCACGAAAAAAACCCTTTTTCGTCAATAACTTATCTAATTGTAAGAAAGCTTCAAATAATTGAAACATTAAGTCTGTGTAGGTATAAAAGTACAGTTTTCGTAGTGTTAAACCATTCGTGTCAGTCACAGCCCCTGTTAATAAAAAAATAAAAATTTATTTATTTCAGACATCATTCTAGTCCATAGTTATCACATTTAAATTATAAACTCTCAGATAAAAACTCAAAATACAATAATTTTTAAAAATTCAACTCATTAAAAAACAAAAACATTTAAAATTGTCAAAAAATTATAAAAATGTCAGAATGGAAAAATAAAATAAAATGTTAAATATAAAATTGTCAAGGAGTAAAATTAAAAAAAAAATGTCAAAGTACTTTAACACTACTATTTACTTTACTTTTTTTTAAACACTGAAACTGAAATTATACATGTGAGAACAATGTAGAAAGATGTGCACGTAAAAAGCGTCCGCAATAAAAATATAAAAACAATTCAAAAATTTAAATAAATTAAAATAAACCGTGGCAGCTAAGAGATGACCAGTCCCTACTGACGGCGCCCGTTCACGAACATGACGCATGGATCAGCACCATTTAGCTCAACCATTTTGAAGGGAACTTAATGATCCAACACACACGCCACCATCAGCGAGACATTTGAGTGAGCATGGCATACTCTCAGCCGCCAGGGCACATTGCACACAGGGCACAAACAATATCATAATCACTGTTCTATACCAACAAATAAATATTACTACTACTAGTAATGATAAACTAATGAATTCAATGAATACTAATAAGGTATTTTACAACTAATATAACAATTATCATATTTTGTCATTCTTTTCGCAACATTTCAGGCGAATGCTTAGCCATTCTAGGTCCAAAATTTGCAGGTAAGACTGCATTATTGAATATGCTGGCTGGAACCACCGTCATGACGAGAGGCAACTCCTGCGTAAATGGAAACTTCATTAGGCGTAATAGGATGAAGGTAAGAATTACGTACGTCTCTTAGGGTGAGGACATAAAGAGTCGGGTTTCCGGTGCAGACAAACCGGTACGGGTAGGTACCGATCCGTACAGGTAAAATATTCCAATGTTATCATATGCGCTCACGCATAAAGAAACAGGCGTAAGCGCATATGATGACATTGGAATATTTTACCTGTACGGATCAGTACCTACCCGTACCGGTTTGTCTGCACCGGGAACCCGCCTCTTTATGTCCTCACTCTTAGCCTGGTTTCACAGTTGTCCGGGAGCCCCGCACGGGCCGCCCGCACATGGGAGACCCGTACGGATCACTCGAAAGAGGTCGCTGCGCCCCCGCAAGGGGGCGCGGCGAGCGGGGTCAGAGCCTCGCCCTTCGCCCGCGGAGGCTTTACGTTGGCCCATTACGATGGGCCCCTCAATTGTGTTTGCCTCGGGCGGCAATGAAAACGACCACATTATTGTTAGGCAATAATGCGTCGGTGTGATTGGTTGCATTGAATATTTCTGTAGGCGCGCCACGACGCCCTTAGTGACGCCGCTTTCTTCACGACATCCCGGCGGTCTGTCCCCGCCAGGTGAGACCCCCGGTTGCCCGGGGGAGGCCCAGCGAGAACGACCAGCGACGGAGATGCCGACTCGACGCCCTACAGGTATAATATGTAGCTTCCCCCTCTCCCCGCTCACAGATCGAGCCGTTTACGGTTTGAGGGGTAGGCAGTCGCGTATGTATGAGCGGCTAGTGTTGTAGTGTAACACCGCTCATTGTATACGTGCGTCGCGACCCGCATCGCGCCCGCACGTGTTGTGTTTAGGTGCATGTGTAGTGGTGGGTGTCTGTATATAGTTATGTGACGTGCCTATATTAACTTAGAACACGCCACACAACGGATGTATGTGTACATCTGTAGAGTCTTATTATTTCGAGTAAGCTGCGTGTAACCTGGGTGCAGCTTACCCGAGGCGTCAATCCGGTGCGATGGGGTCAGGGTCCGCTACCAGGTCACGGGGCAGGGCTTTCGCGTCAGGTGGCCGCGCGTGCAGTGGCGCTATCTGCCTGACATGGGGCCAGGCAGATGCGTCGGCCCGCGCGAACATGACCTTCGCGAGGCGGCCCACAAACTCATCCAGGCTCTCGATCCCGAGGTCCCGCTTGATGACATCGTTCCTCACGAAGCAAGGGGCGTCTAATATGGTCCGCAGCGCAAGATGCTGTTGCGCGCGGAGCAGCCTTCGGCTCGCCTCGCTCGTGAGGGCGAACCAAGCGGGGGCGGCGTACGTCAAGACTGGGCGTATGTACATCTTGTACACGCTCAGCTTGACGCGCACCGGGATGCGGGACGAGAGCACGGGTTTAAGGAGGTTGCGGGCTACCCTACCCTGTGCGGCGACCTTGCGGACATGGGGCCCCATCGTGAGGCGGCGGTCGATGGTCACACCCAGGTACTTGGCCCGGGGCGACCAATCGACGGCGGCTCCTTGTAGTTTCAGGGGTGGTGGGAGGGGCGCGTTTCCTGTGATAAGTGCCTGCGTTTTACCCACGTTAACCGAGAGCCGCCATTTGGATAGCCACTCGGGGAGCGCGTCGAGGGCGCGCTGCATCTTGACCGCCGCGTACTTCGCATTAAGCGATGTAGATATGTACGCGGCGTCATCTGCATACAGCGCGAGAATTACTTGATTTGTGGCGGGGATGTCGTCGGTGTAACGTGAGTAACACGCAGGCGACACGCAGCTGCCTTGTGGTACACCCGCAAGCACAGGACGGGCGCTAGATAGCGCTCCGTCGACCACCACCCTGATAGTCCTGTGGGAGAGGAAGCTAGACACCACCTTTACGACGCGACGGGGCGCGTTCGAGGTGGCGAGTTTGTAAATAAGGCCGTCGTGCCACACACGGTCGAAGGCCTTCTCCATGTCGAGGAATACTGCCACCGAATATTCCTTTTTGTTCCTAGCTGTGGCGAGGTGGTGCAGTACCCTCGACAGCTGGAGCGTCGTGCTGTGTTCTGGCCGGAACCCGAATTGTTCCGGTCGTGGCTCTATGTGGGGTTGGAGATGTCGCAGCAGGAGTACCTCAAACACCTTGGAGACCGTCGGCAGCAGAGTGATCGGCCGATAGCTCTCCGGCTTCAGGATGTTCTTTCCCGCCTTGGGCAGCATTATGACGCGCCCCTCCTTCCACGAGGCGGGAAAGGCCCCCGTGCGCAGTATCGCCGTAAACAGGCGCGCCAGTGCCGCTACCGTACGGAACGGCAGGTGGCGCAGCACTGTATTGGTGATACCGTCGGCACCGGGAGCCTTCTTAGGCTTGGTTTTTAGGATGGCGCGTCTAACTGCGCCAGGCGAGAAGAAGATAGGGGCTTCATCGGGAGCTATCGGCGTTGCGAAGTAGTCCCCCAGGTGTCTCTCGACTGCTGCGACATGTTCGAGGTCGCTGGTCGGGTTCGGCTGGAACTGACGCTCCAGGTGCTCGGCGAAGACCTCCGCCCGGTCCTCTGCTACATATTTTAGCGCCCCGTCGCTGTTGAATAGCGGGCGCACCGGGGCTGGGGTATTCGTGAGCTGGCGGCTGAGTTTGTGCACCGACGGCCAACTGTCTGTTGTCGCGTCGATGCGTTCCTCCCAGCCCGCGGCGGTATGGGCCGATAATTCGGCCTTGACCTTCTCCGCGAGACGGTTCAGCTGAGTCTTCAGCGTCGGGCATCTAAGTTGTTGCCACTGCTTGCGAAGGCGCCTCTTCTTGGCGATCAATGCCGTGATACGTGCCGGCAGGGGCGGCATTAGCCCTCTCCCCTGCGGCAGTGTAGTTGTCGCCGCTTGTAAGGCGCTCTGGATGCAAGCAGTGACGTCACCCGCCATCTGGTCCACGTCCGCGGAGGTAATAATAGGTCCGATCGGCGTGGTGGTGTCTAACATCTCTCCAAAGGCTGTCCAATCCGTTGATCGACGTGGCGCTATGGGTTTCATTCGGGTCGGCATGCCCGCTAGGACGACGAGCACCGGTTGGTGGTCGGACTGCAGCTCGTCGTCGATCACTTGCTGCGTGATCTGGCAGTGTAGCCCTCGGTGGACTACGACGTCCAGCACGTCTGGCATCTGCCGGGCTGCGTCTGGGTAATGGGTGGGCGTGTCCGGGCCGGACACCGAGTACCCGAAGGCTTCCGCATCCGCGTAGAGTCGTCTCCCCCCTGTATTCGTATGCATGGAGTTCCACGCCGGGTGCTTGCAGTTAAGGTCGCCGGCAAGGATAGTCGCGTTGTTATTTAGCGTGCTAAGTAGCGCCCGCAGCTCGACCGTGTCTAGAGGGGTCGCGGGCGGCTTGTAGCACGCGTAAATATTGAGGTCCTCGCCGGCGACGTGCAGCTGCACACCCAGCGCGTAAAAAGTGCTGAGCGTCGGCAAGGGGAGCTCTTGATGGACGACTCTACGCCTCACTAATACCGCCAGACCACGGTAGCGGGCGTGTAGTGCCGACCTTTCATCCTTCCGGTAGAGGTAATAACCCGGGAACCTGACCCTATCCTCAGGTCCCAGGTGCGTCTCGCTAATTAGCGCCACGTCGATGTCCTGATCCCGAAGGAGGTGGCGGAGGGGGGCGACCTTGTCCCTAAGGCCGCGGGCGTTCCAGTGTAAAATCCTCAACGGCCTAGCCATCACAAAGTGATAGTAAGGTTGCCAGACCGTCGAGGATGACCGCTTCGATGTCTCGGCCCTGCCTTATCGCCCTAATTAAATCCATTAATAGTTTGATTGCGCAGGTTGTAAATTCATTTTTGTTTGTTTTGGTTTCAGTTTCCTTCGTTATCGGCATATGTTTCGACGCATTTCTTGCCGATAGTGCGATTGCAGCGCCGCCACCCGTCGTAGCAGGGAAGTTTTCCTGCTCGGTGATTGGCCGCTGTGTCTTTGTGACTCTGACCGCGGCCGTGGCGGCGCCGTGCGGCTTTTGGGCGAACCTAACAGGTTCCTCATTTCGCCGCTGCGCCGTATTGGCGCCACTGGTAGGTTCGCTTACTTGTTGTTGTTTTTGATGTTGTTGATTTTGATTATGGTTGATTTGAGCCGCCTTTGGTGCAACCTGCGCAATTTTTGAGGCAGGGCCAGCCTTAGGGGGGTCTTCTTTGGTCTCCGGGGGGGTCTTCTTCTCCCTCTTACCCTTCCCCCCGCGTTTCTTTTTCCTCCGCCCGGAGGAGGAGGCTTGTGCTCTGTCAGTGGGCCCGTTGGCCGCCGCCATCAGCGTCGTGCCTTGGACCTCTTCTGTGGCCTCTTCTCGCGGTTTGACCGCTTTCGTACGGTTTGTGGCCGTGATGGCGACGGTCCCCGCTCGCTTGTTCCTTATCTCCCTCTCGAACACGGGGCACTTTATGTTGCTCGCGGGGTGCGGGCCACCGCAGTTCGCGCAGGTGGCCGGCTCTTCCCGCGGGCGCGGGCAGTCACGTGCCGCATGCTCGCCTCCGCATCGCACACAAGCGAGCGGTCGGTGGCATTGGTGCGAGCTGTGTCTGAATCTCTGACACCGGTGGCACTGTGCGGGCCCACGTTTCCCCTTCCACGCCTCAATCTTGACACCCCGCATATTCATAAAGACGGTGGTGCCATAGATTTCCCGGACGTCTGGGGTCTTTTTTAAAATGGCGTGAAACACGCAGCCGGGTCTTCCTAGTGCGCCCTTGATATGGCGCACATACTCCGGCTGGTATCCCAGCGTCCGGAGCTCCTCCTCTATCTCCTTCAGGTCCGTATCCGCCGGTAGGCCCCTGATGGCGATTTTGAGGTTCTTGTCTGCTGGTAGCGAGTACGCAAACCAGGACACGCCACTGCTTTTCTCCAGGCCAGTGAGGTAGCGCTGGACCAGCCTGTACTCATCCTCGGTTTCCGGGGTAAACCTCACCCCGGTCCCGTATGGACGAGCATTAGGGGGCCGGCCCAGCTTTTCCTTGATGGCCCGGAAATGCATGGCCCAGTTCGGTAGCGTCTCGACTACCAGTGGCGGAAATCGCATCTTCTTCGTCTTCTTCCCCTTCCCCTGCTTCGCTATCGACGACGCCATTGCGGCGCCGGAGGCGGCAGCGGGGGGAGGGGGGGTAGTGTTGAGGGGGGGGCGGAGGGGTAGCGTGTTACTAGCTGCCCCCGCTGGTGACAAGTCCGGTGAAAGTGGTGGCGTATTGTGACGCACCACGTCGACAAAAGAGGGCGAGGTTTGTGCGCCCCGACCCCGCGGCGCGCTAACGCGCTGTGGCCGCGGCGGGTCTAGGCAATACCTCTTCGCCTCTTCTGGTACAGCCTCGCCGGAGCTCCTCCGACGTCGCTGGGCTCTATTGCCCGGGAAGTTGAATTCCAGCGACGCCGTCGACGACGCTGGCGATACTGCCGTGGTTTCGGTGCCTGTTGCTCCCTCGGTGGGCCGACGTCCGGATCGCGGGGTCGTGTCCAGGGACACGTCATCGCGACCAGACGCGGCCGACCCCGCGGATGCGATCGACATGCTCGAGCCGGCTGGTGACGAGCATGCCGATAACGCCGCTGGGGAGTCGTAGGCGGAGGCACGGGGGGGTGCGGGTGACATGAGCACCTCGCTGTTGGTCCGGGTTGGCCCTATATAGGGCCCGGTACTCGCTGGCCGCTCACGCTCAGCCATCACTGGTCCCGCCAGCAAGCGGCGGTGGGCGGGGTCGGCGGTGCGCGGAGCTGGCACAGCTTTAGTTTTCGGTGTCGCCGTCAATACCGCGCTAGCGGGCGCGGGCGGCGATGTAAGCCGCGCCGGGGGCGCGGTGGCGCGGGGCGCGGGGTCACGGTGGCGCACGGTTGGCACCGGTGGATGCTCCTGGCGTAGGATGGTTGGCCTGGGCGGTGCTGCCTCACGCGCGGCGGGCGCGGCCGCACGCACGGGTAATAGTACTCGTACATGCGACCCCGTGGCACGCACGTGCGGCACTCGGCCTATGCTGGGCGCCGGTCCCGGAGCCTGAATCGGCACGGGACGGAACGCCGCGGGGCGTATGGGCACTGCTTGCTGTCGGCTCGTCGACGGCGCCGGCGCAACGCGCGCAGGCGCCAGTGACGTCGATGGGCCGATGTCGGTAGTGGCACTCACTTTAGTAATCTTTGCATCTCCTACCTTAGGTTTTGCACTTTTCCTTTCCTTTTTCGTGGCTGTAGATGGCCCGGTCAGCGGTAACCCGAGCGGCGCGTCGCCGATGTTCGGCAGCGACACCGCCCGATCCAACGCTGGCTGGGTCCTCTCCTCCTGTAACCCGGCATCGTGGCCCGTAGAGCCGCGTTTGCCGGGCTTCGGCATCTCCACGGGGCGTGTGGCCTCCGCGACCGCTACGGTGATTGCTCACCGAGCCGTCCGGTAGGCTCCCCCTGTGTCCGCACCAGCACCGACGGGTACTCGCGCACACACAGGGCGAAGCGCTAAAAGTTCTGCGGTCCGCGCGGACAAAAAGTGCAAGTCACTCCCGACACGTGTTTTCTAGGTTATAATAATTTTCGAACCGACTGCGTACGCGAAGGAGGCGACCATGCGTGGTCACGAGCCAATCCCCGTACGGATTGCGCCCGCAGTGCTCTGAAACAAGGGAGTTACTACGATACGGTTGCTAGCGTTGTACGGGCTCTACCCGGAGCGGGTCGCGTACGGACCAATCCGCGTCGCTATGAAACAATGTTCTAGCGCCTCAAGTATATCTCCGTTCCGGGAGCCCGTAAGGGCGGCCCACACCGGTCTCCCGGACAGCTGAACAGAAACCAGCCTTATACTTTCGTCAGTTTTCAAATTCCTTCCATCAAGTAAGGACACACAATATCTTTTGAAGCTACGGCACTGATCAGACTATTATTATATTAAAATCTACATACTCGTGACGTCATGGCACATTTAACTCAATGTATTGCTATAGTCTTTTGATAACGTAAAAAAGGAAAAAAACGTGTCCATTATTTTTTAATAATCTACCTGACGAAACAAAAAAAATTGTTCTTTTGTCTCATCCCATTATAAGAGGGCTCGTTCTACAAAAATATTGTTTTGGTCGAATCAGCATTTATGTTTGTTTTCCAAAACGACTTGTCTGTCAGCTACCCCATCTTTTTTTTTTTTTTTGGGTTGGAAATTATCAAATAACTTCTCCCGCTCTGGGTGGAGCGGGAGGGCGTGTCAGACTCTTACTAAATAAAACCCACCCGTGTTCCTTCAGTTGCCATGTTGCCGGGGGCCACGATTTCCCTATCGGTTTTCTTCGAACCCCCGGTAGGCATTGGCCCTAGCGGACCCCGTCAATTCAGCTGACATCTCTTTGAGGCGTGCGTGGAACACAACGCGCCGTCGACCCGGGCTTGGTCGTTATCGGACGGCGAGCTACCCATTGCTCACCGTCCGCAAGCCCGCGCCTACGGTGGCTGGAAATCTGCCTGTGATTCCCGACGCCCAGGACGTTTCCTCCTGCGGCGGTTAGGGGCGCGAGGGCGCGATATTTGCCTCTTCCTCACGCGTTCCGCCTCCTCCTTCGCGAGTATTACTGCTTCGCAGAAGGTGACGGCCTCCCATTTCCTCTCGCTCCGTAGCATGGCCCGAATCAGGGCCGGACGCAAGAGATCACCGCCGCCGATCAGCTACGCCCTCTGTGTCGACTCCTTTTCTAGCTAAGAAGGTTTCAGCTTAAATAAATAAAAATAAAAACGTTTAATATAAGAATACATGTAACAGAAAAACAATCTGAAAGTCATAATCTATCGTACATATGTAGGTATTGCAAAACCCCCAAAACCTGTATTTTGTGTAAAAAATTACTTTTTTTTTAAATATGTTTTTACAGTAAAATATTCACGCAAATATTGACTCGTAAAAAAAAACACTGTACACGTGCACTTGTCTTTAAAATGGAAAGTAAAGAATAATAAACTGTGTTTTTAACCGACTTCCAAAAAGGAGGAGGTTATTTATATGTTCGTCGCGTATGTTTGTTTTTTTTTCTTTTTTTTTTATGTATGTCCACCGATTTCTCCGTCAATTGTGGAACGATTTTGAAAATTCTTTTTTTGTTTAAAAGGGTGTGCTCTCGAATTGGTCCCATATAAATTTTATTAACTTTGCTTGGATAGTTTTTGAGTTAGCTACAAAATACATATTTTTTTCCCACTTAGTATGTAGATGATCTGATAAGTTTCTGTCACTGGTAGCAGGTAGTGGTATTCGAATGTGTGTGGGGTAGGTACCACAACTAAAAAGTGAAAAATAAAACTTTTTACAAAAAAAAACAACCGACCTCCAAAAAAAACATTAAAAAGTGAAAAATAACTTTAATTTCGGAAGTCGGTGGCAAAAAACGAAAATACAAAACCCAAGACACCGACTTCCGAAATTAAAGTTATTTTTCACTTTTTAATGTTTTTTTTGGAGGTCGGTTGTTTTTTTTTTGTAAAAAGTTTTTTATAGCACGTATGGACGCTATTACTATTGCAGGATAACGTACTGTACATATATCTATTAAGTATTTAATCCCGATATGAGTCTCGTATATTTGAGTATGTATGTGCGAATTTGCACCTTGCCATTCCGTCTTGCAGTCTTCAAGTTTATGTTTGAAATATCTGGCGACGCGTTTAGAATTACTTTTTTCATTACAGTACATTCACAAGATCAGTTTATGTTCAAGCACTGGGGGTATGGACGGTTTCTTCACCGGCTCACAGAATTTGATGTTTTTAGCCAGACTACATGGATACTCCCGTGAATCGGCCGCCAGGGCCGCATATAAGGCGCTAAAGAGTATGGGTAAGGAATAAGGGCGAAAACTGAAACTGCAAGTTTACAATAAATGGAGAAAATTGGTAACCAATTAATATAATTCTGAGCTATACTCCATTTGAAATAAGATTAGACATTTAAATAAACCTTTTTTACAGTCCGTTCAACCGATTTTGACTTCTATTGCGTTGGTGGCATGACAAATGGCAGTTGCAGTAAACAGTTAGTATTGTAACCACTTTTTTGCTTTCAATGCCATCCTTATGCCTACGGTATAGAAGTCAAAATCGGTTGAACGTACTGTAAAAAGGTTTGTTTAAATGTCTAATCTTATTTCAAATGAAGTATAGGTTACAGAGAAAACTGAAACCCGATATTATCACGGGACCGAGACTTGTGCGAGTGAAACCGCGGAGCGCAGCTAGTTCTAAAATAAAACTTAAAAAATCGGATTGAAAAAATATGTTTGGTGGTTGTTACATTTTTGGTCGCACAACATAAGGCTACGCCTTTTTTTCGGGTCGTTTTTGAGGCGCTAGCCCTGAATCAAATGTATTCTTGATCGAAGCCCGGAATCTAAATATCAAATTTTCGCAAAAAAAAAACCTTTTTTTTAACCGACTTCAAAAAAAGGAGATTACTCAATTCGACCGTATATATATATTATATATATTTTTTTTTAATGTGTGTTCGCGGATAACTTCGTCGTTTATGAACCGATTTTGGTGATTCTTTTTTTGTTGGAAAGGAGATATCCCAAGGGTAGTACCATGATAATGAAACCAGGATCTGATGATAGCATCGTAGAGAAATCGAGGGAACTCTTCAAATATTACAGGCAAACCTATAGCGATTTGGGTATTTTTTAAAGTAACTCATGCAGTTGCTCTTGAAAAGCACCATTTAGTTAAGTGGAACTGATGATGAAGACCACAAATAGCCACCGGAACTACTCAATAATAAGTATTTCACGGGTTGCGATTCGATTACTTTAATATGGTTGCAATACAATTTACGCTCGTCACAATGCATATGGAGAAGTGGAGCTGATGGTGAAGTACCAGGAGAACTCAACGATGAACGTCCCTGAATCGGGAAAAGCAATATTTTGTAAAAGATGATGAGCAGTTGGCATTAGGCTAACGTAACTTAGATAAATTACAAATTGACCCACTAAAAAGCAAGAAATACCTTAGAACTTTTTTACAAAAAGTCGGTTGTATTTTTTGCAAAAAAGTTTTTTATTATATCCTGTGAGTGTTGCTGGAAGAATCAAATCATACAAAGAAACGTTGTGTTTCAAATCTAAGACGCGGGACATACACAAATGGTGACTGGCGCGGGCGTGGCGACGGTATGGCGCGGGCGTTGCGCAGTCCGTTTCATATTTCATACAAAATGTATAAGAACGACGTGGCGCGGAACATACACACAACGCTCGCGCGGCACCCGCGTCGCGTCGCACGGTGGGTTGAAAATCGGCTATCATAGACTTGGGGATTTCAATTTGCAAGCGCCGGATTTTTTGCCGGATATCGCTTCTATTAGTTATTACTATATACAAAAATGACACCCGTGTTAATTCTGCTCAAAAACGAAGGAGTTATACTTTTTTTACGAAAAATTTGTATGAAGCTAGTATGAAAAATCGAAATATCTCATAAACGGCAAGGAAAACCGTAATATCCTTACAAGTTGTAATAGTACTAATTATTTATGATTTTTTGTCATACTCCACTTATCGGTAATCGCTGCAGATTTTTTTTACGTATTGTATAGGTAAATCATGCATTCAAAGTTGTTAAATCTGTTTTTTTTTGTCTGGTGTCGTTGGAAAACTGTCAAAAATATTGCGAGATTGAAATGATTTTTTTTTTTATTCAGGATCTGCTTGCGAATTATTAAAGTGGTTATTTTTGTTTCCTCGACCAGGTCTCCTTCACAATAAATCTATAGTAGCTAAATACAGCAGCGGTTGCCTGCACCGCCTGTCTTTATGTAGTGCGTTAGTGCTGGCTCCGTCGGTGGTCTTCCTAGACGAGCCTATGAAGGAGCTTGATGCCAGCAGCAAGCCTCTAGTCGCTAAAGCGCTGCTGCAACTCAGGTCGATACCGGCGGCTCTTGTAGTGGCCGAATCAAGGTGAGTAAAAAAAATCTTCTTGAAACAAAAAGTTATTTTTTTTTCGTTTATTTGTTTAAACTTCTCGCACACAATGAAGTACAAAGGTGGACTTAATGCCTTAGGCATTGGTGCCGATTCTCTTGTCACAAATGCCTCTAAACTAAACTAAAAATCACCAAAATTTAGTTTATTTCTGATAAACGACGATTTCCCATTCTGAAATAGACTAAAGTGACACAACTTAACTATATTTTAGTTTGACAGCACTAAGATGGCACTGAGATATTAGTTTAGTGAAAATAGCAATTTTGCTATTCTGAATTTGACGTTTTTAACCTAAAATTTAGATTTTCTAACTAAATATGACTATTTTTAATCGCGACTAAAAACATGTGGAATAAAATTGGTTGTCATGAACTAAAATTCACACCATCACCTCGACTTCAAATGAAAAAACAGTACTGAATATTGTTTTTTCTTTTGCTTATATCTCGAAAACGGTGTGTCCAATCGCAAAAATAATGAAAATTTCGACACCCTTTATAGAACCTTTAAACCCCTAACACTCTACATGTAGGTAATATTTTTTCTTATTTTCCACACAAAATGTGTAAAATCCATATAAAACACGTCGAGGCTGCCCCCCCTGCGCGCCTCCGGCTCTAAAAAGATTCACGTGGAGTCGCGGTTGTCAAATTCGATTTAGATGTGTCGAAATTATTTTTAAATTTAGAGAATTTATTTTGCAGAATAGCTTTGAGATTCTCATAGTCAAAAGTAAGGAATTTTAGTGATAGTTTAGTTAGTTTAGTTCGGTGTACAAGAGAATCGGCACCATTCTCTACCAGTCAACCAAGGGTGGTGAAGAGATAACATGGCAGGTGCTCTGATTGAGTGGTGATAATAATAATAAGATGCAAGTTAAGTGTGTGTGCGGCGAGGCATAGATACTATGGCCCCACACATACAAGCCGCGCGCGGTGCGTTTCTATGAAGACAGCTTACTACCTCTCTTTATACTATGACTACGCTATCGTTCGCGTTTCGGATTTAAACGGCACACATTGAGCGGCAATCGTGCGAGGCTGCCGCGCGCGGCCTGCCTGTTTGGACGACTGCCGCGCGCGAACGCTTCTGTCTATCTGCCGCGCACAAACATTTTTAGGAAACATTCGTCACTAATAGTGTCTGGATGTATTTCTGCGGACGTATAAAGGCTAGGCAGATTGGTATTGCCAAGTGAAGCGCGCGGCGTGTCTCGGATGTGCCGCGCAGTACTGCCGCGCAAACATTTATCGGTTTAGTCCTAACTAGAGTGCGGCAGAAATGTGTCGTGCAAACGTCGCGTGTTGCTGCCGCGCTCTTGCCACTCAATGTTTGGACACACCTTTAGAGTATTATAATCTAATACGCAACTCGAAATCATAAGCAAGACGATTTTTTTTTTATTCGCATTTTGCCTGTCGCGATTTGGGCCACTATGGTTCTTCAACCTTAAAGAAGAAGCTTTGCAGTCGAGTCTTACATAACTACCTACATAAAAATCTAACCCAAACATGGGCTAGTTACACTAGTAGGTATCCACAGCTGGGCAGGATTGGGAAGTAGCTTACGACGAGTGCCCACGAGGGCGTTAGTGGGCGTCACATTCTTTTAAATTTTTGCAATATAAAATAAAATCTCAAGTCACCGTCGTTCTATACATTTGTGTTCAGACAAAATGTACGGAACAACAGATATTTTTTTCGCGATATTAGTTTTGGTCCCCTAGTACAAGTTGCTCATGGATTGTGTAAGGAATGATATGAAAGAGAAGGTAGTGAATGATAGCGTGACGGTTGACAGGGGAGAATGGAAGGAGAAAAGGTGTGCGCCAACCCCACGTACCATGGGACAAGGGGAGGAAGATGATGACGATGAGTGCAAGTTGCTCATAATGATGAGTACTAATGAGTACAGTGGCCCCTTTTCAGGTTCTAGGCAAACAAAAATTATGGTTGTATCTTTTTTTTATTGTCATAAGGGAGTGTTAAGAGCGTTTATTCTGAAAGTCGGCGGGTTACTCCCATCTGGCAATGCTCCCGTTTGGCAAAGCTACATATACTTACCTATAGCGATGTAACGTGTGCACCAGGTACAGTCGGTACGTCAAGTCAAATTTTTAAGGAATGTAAATATTTGTTTGAAATGAAAAAAAGTATGTAGGTACCTCCCATTTTATATTTTTGTAGTGTACCTATTTAAAACTGACTGATTTTACCATGAATTCAGTACATGATTCTGAACCCCCCTCCGTTGAAATTATTCGTCGGTTATAAAAAAAATCTGCTGTTTCATAGACAGGTGCAATTCAAATTCAAATATTTTATTTCAGATAAACATCCATATAATGTTAGTAATAGTATAATTTAGCCTAATGTTAGTATTAAATTAATACCTGGGTAATAATAAAGAACCAATGAACCAAAATTCAATTCAAAATTCAAAAGTCATTTATTCAAACTAGGCTGAGAATCAGCACTTTTCGAACGTCAAAATTACATAAGACAGTCCCCCAAAAACGCCCATCCTTCACCACTTCCTAGTGCCTTTAGCTGGGAAGAAGAAGTGGCGCAACAAACTCCCCAGCAGCACAGCTGTCTGTTCAAGTTAGAAAAATGATTCTATACAATAGTATGCAAAATAACTTACATTATGCAATACAAAACATAATTCAAATGATAAATTATAGGCCATATGTCAGCTAGCACACGCCAATATACCAACCAAAAACATCGAGAACTATACTCAAGCAATATTTAAAAAAATAAAAACTAAACGTAAAAAGAACTAAATATCTAAATAAAAGCCTCCAGACATAAAGGGCGTGCCCGCTTACATAAAGCTGTAATTGGCAGTTATAAATGATAAACTAGGACCATCGGGGTAAAATAAATGAACAGTTAATTACTAGTAACAATAACAAAACCATGATTTGAACATGATTGAACAGTTCGTCCAATAGTACACTAGATTATTTGGATAAGTGTGTCAGAACACTTACCCACCTTCGTAAGAAGGGAGAGTCCCACCGGTTTGATAACACATTCAGGATGCTACTGGAGGAGGAGCGCAAGCGCGCCAACAAGGAAGCGCATCGCTTCAATGTAAAAAAAAAGCATAAAAAATGGCATTTGCAATGTTTCCAAATCCTTTTTTCACATCTAAAGCTAAATATTCGGTGTTACGATATTAATTATTGAATTTCATAACCAATATTTTAGTGCACTAGTTAGCCACATTTCAAATTTCCATACAGTAATATTGCCAAATTAATCAAAACAGGTGAATATTTGACAGATATTTGCGACGTTGCCAACTTTTGGGATAAGCGCTCTAAATCTATCTTAAATAAATAATTAATTCATTCATTCACTGTCAGACAACGCACAGCCTAAAACTCTAAGTCTGGAAGCATGGAATTTTGCACAAGAGGTCCGTCATTGTTAGAAAAAAGATGTTCATCCATGATGACGCCTGTTCGCGGCAGCACCATCAGTATTCTTAGTGTGTTCGCAGATCGGTGGGATTCCCCGATATTGCGGAGGTGGATGCAGCTCCACGATGAATTTTAATTTTATGTTAATATGTGTCTGTACCTACTGATACTGGATGTTAAAGAAAATTGTTAAGTACAGACGCCAGCACTTCAAGCTACTACAATCTGTCAAATTTATTTAATAGATTTTCAACTTTATCGTTGAAGCATAAGGTTCAAAGTTGATTGGGAAAATTTGACAGTTTCGGGTAGCTTGATGTGCTGGCGTCTGTACTAACCCTATGGACTCTTCTGAATGAAATAATTTTTTCTATTCTTTAAATTCTGTAGCGAAGGTGAGCAGTAGGAAAGGAGTTTTGTAAAATCTACACGTTGCTAACAGCAGAGGCAACTGCAGCTGTCGATGTGTCGGCGGCTGCCATCGACAACGTGCCACTCATGTATTTGAGCACTAAGGGGATGAAAATTTGTGCACTCATGTATTTGAGCTCTTAGGGGATGATAATTTGTGTGCAACTTCGTCATTTTTGCCGATGGGGAAACCCAAAGTCAAATCATTTATTTCAAATAGGCCCATGTATGGCACTTTTGAACGTCAAAATTTACAAGATAATAAAATTGATTCTAGTCGCCCCCTTCCAAAATGTAGTTTTCGTATGGAGAAGAATGGGCAAGAAACTCCACCGTTACTCTTTTAAAATGTTTTACAATTGTTTGTATATGTACGTACATTAGTTAAATAATTATTATATGTGAAGACGATGCACCTAGAATTAAATTACTATACCTCAATAGGTAAAAATAATTAAAAATGATTTAATATGTGATAGATACATGGTGCTCACATATTTACAAACATTGTAAAAGTAGACGATTTTCTTAAAATTTTGTAATTAATAAGTCGGTGTGTGAGGAAGTAATCACAGAATGTAAAATCAATGTCATAAAACACAAAATAATAAATTTTACAATTAAATTAGCATCCAGTTTGATTTTGTCTTGACCCGGGCGCATGGCTTGTCACTTACTAAAACCAGAAGTACCCTAAATCATTTCCTTTTCAGTGATGAATGGCGTCTTCTGCAGCCGGTCTTCGACCGCATAGCAATTATGGCGAAAGGCCAGTTCGCAACCATAGGACCAGCAAAAGATATCCTTAAATCAATAGCCACAGGGTACACGGCACGGATCAAGCTTAAAATTGTAACAGCGTACAGGCTTGGCAGATACCATGCGGATGACGAGTCGTCGGACTGTAAGTGTGTTTAACTGCACGTTATATATTAACTAACGAAGGGCGTTCTCGATAACCCGCAATAGTATAGCGTCCATATATGCAAATTTAAATAAAACATAACATAACGCCTTGTTTCCCCGAAGGGTTGGGCAGAGGGGTCCCTGTAGCAGGTACACCCACATTTCGCCAGTTATGTTTAAGTCCCATGTAATAGGGGGCGAACCTTTTGCCATCTACCGGGCACAAATCCAGACTCCGGGCTGCTACTGAGAAATTTCAGATAGAAAAACCCAATAACACTGCCCAACCCGGGAATCGAACCCAGGACCTCATGCTCAGCAGTAGCGCTTGCGACCACTAGACCAACGAGGCAGTCAGTTTTATTTAATATTACTTAAAATATTCACAATAAATATTAAATTGATACGTAAAAGAAACACTACACAGGTAATATTGTATTACTAAAATTAAAATAAATATATGGTAGGTAATATAGGTAGATAGATAGAATATTCTTTATTATGTACACCATAAAAATTACAGATATTAATATAGAAATTTTACATTGGGTGACACAATGGGCGGTCTTATCGCTAAAAGCGATCTTTTACAGACAACCTTTGGATGGATTTAAATGGAAAAGGAGAGACAATACTGCAGGTAGTCAGTGGTGTACCATTTACATATACAACAGATACACAGATACATAAAGCATGTAATTACCTATATAAATATATATATTAGATAGATATACATAAAATTGTAAACATGAAACAAGAGCAAGGAACTATATGTAATGACGATGTTTAAGGAGAGAGAAAGTGTTTTTTTACCAGAATTTTAAAAGTGGACAAAGATAATATACTATTTAGAGATAAATTATTCTCAGTAAGTAGTTTTTGACTGTCTCTTTGGTCTAGTCGTCGCAACAGACTGTTGAGCGTGGGACTCTGGGTTAGTTCCCGGAGTCGGGTAATGCTATGTAATTTTGCTATCCGGAATTTCACAATAGTAGTCCGGACTCGCAGCAAGGCTCGCTCCCATGGGACTTTAACATAACTGGTGAAAAATGGATGTATGGCATAACTCTGCCTACAGCCCCTTTGGGGAATCCAAGCGTGATGTTATGTTGTAAATAACAAGTATAAATTTAAGAGTGAAAATTTAAAATACCCCCGACACAAACATTTCCTCATTTCTCTTTCCTACTCCATCACCAGACCCTGTTCACATCATCTATCTATAACCTATTCATTGAGACCATTCCAATGAGCCCAAATACGATACTTGTTCTGTAAGTTGGTAAGGGAGTTGGGTATCCTGTAAATTCCAGGTGATGCTGCAGCATCAGTTCAAGGTTACTATGTTCTTCTAATATCATTGAAGTAACAGAAAACCGAGTGTCAAATCGATCAGACCTGCGGAAGACACTCACATCCATTCATCAACTAGAAAAGAGCTGATAATCTTTAAACGGCTGAACCGATTTTGATAAAACATGTCCAAGAACAATCTCTAGAAAACCTAATTTCAAATAAAAAAACCGCATTCAAATCGGTTCACACGTTTAAGACAGACGTCTGTGGCACCGTAGATCTAACCCACACATAACGGTCAAACCTATAACACCCCTCTTTTTGCGTTGGGGGTAAAAATACATCTATTTAATAGTTTATTTCATTATAGCTGAATCGGATACAGACCTCTTGGATGTAAGCAAAAATCGTACAGAGAAGAGTGTGATATTCGCAAATTCTTTGCATGACTTTAAGAGCGACTTTCTCAAGACATTCGACGCCAGCAAGCTCTGTAGAGAACATTTGGTAAGAAAAAAAAAAAATTGTAATTATTTACACCCTAAAATAATCAACACATACATAATTATAAACACGAAGGTAACTCTTGTCTGTTATCCTTTCCCATCTTAACGGCTGAACAGGTTTGGATGAAATTTGGCACACGGATAGACCATGGCCTGGTTAGGACATAGAATACCCTCTGTGAGATAACTTCCGAGCTCCACAGGAGTGAAGCCGCGGGCAAAAGCTCGTAATAAAAGAAAAGACAGCGTGGAAGGCTCAGAAGATGGCGATACGAATTCGACTCTTCCAAGAGATTGGCACCAAGTACCAAAATATAGCTAACTAGCTGCACCCCGCGGTTCCACCCACATAAGTCTCGATCCAGTGGGAATATCGAGATAAAAAGTACCCTGTGTCCTAACCTAGGTCATGGTCTACCCTTGTGCCAAATTTCATCTAAATCCGTTCAGCCGTTTTAGTGTGAAAGCGTAACAAACAAACGTACAAAAAATCAAATCTTTTCTGTTATAGTTTAGATAATAATATTTTATGCAAATTATGGACTTAAGTGGAAAGAGGGAACGCCTCTCTTCCTTACCCATTACGATTGCGAAGGTTCGCTAGCTAATTTAATTTGGCCCTGTATATCGCAGGTGGATTGTCTAATCCGCTATTTTACACAACCGCTGTTTTATAAAACAGCTCCGTTATGTAAAATAGCTGAACGATGTTCAGCTGGATTGCCATTGTGTTATGTTTAGCATCCGTAGCGTAGTTTCTAAGAACTACGCGGATTTGTGTGTCCGTATGACACGAAAAACGAGTTTAATTTATAATACAGGGTGGGGCAAAAGTAATCACCCGATGTTGTTTTGCTGTAATTTTTTTAGGAATGAAAACTTTTGGTTGTACTTGTGGATTATGTTTATTTAATTAATTATATTTTTTTCCATCAAGTCGAGAAAATAATATAGGTCAAGTGGCCACCGTCAGAATGAAGACAAAAATTTTTTTTTGTCTGTCATTTTAATAGATTATGAAAAAATATTGGACACGTGTTTTTTTTTCTTTTTTACGTAATCAAAATATTACGGTGATACATTGAGTTAAAATGTGCCGGGAAAAATGCTCAAAAGGCTGGCAGCGTTGCTTGCCTGCTTTGGCCTAAGAATTGGCCAGCCTTCTGGTCACGTAAAGAGTCGACCAACCGCTTGGCGATATGAAATAATCTTGGAATATCCCGTTTGGGTTTGAAACACTAGGGCCGTGGGGTCCGACCCATGGCTTTAGTGTTTCAATCCCAAACGGCTCAAAAATATAGCTACCGGTAAGGTTGCGCTATATTTGCATTTTTTTTTTCATTTCTCATACTCGGAAAGTAGTGTTTGTTTGATCTAAGTAGCGGGTGGAAGACGTTGATCCCCACCCTTGGGCGGGAAAGACTCATAGTAATTGCTTCCCTCTCTAGGGCGGGAATGAATTTTAAAAATAGAACTACATATATTGGTTAGGTAGTCGGCTACTAAAATTTTTACTAAGGGGGTATTACACTGTCGAGTCTGTGGTCACGGATCTGTGATCGAAGATATACTGGAATTGTAAAATAGATATTTGTTATGGGTATATTACACTATCATATCATATTCCTATCTACGAAGCTCACAAATTACCCATGTTATGTCTATTTTACAATTTAGTTATGTCTTTGATCATGGATCTGTGATCGTAGATATGATGGTGTAATACCCCCTCATAGAAAAACACAGATTAAAAAAAAAATGCTGCTGTCTTGTCATTGTATAAACAGCCAGTGTGAATTAAAAAAATACCTAATGGCGCACCCACACATGCCGATGGCAAGGCCGCCGGCCAACCCGACGGCACGCGCATCTTTTTTTTCTATTCAGCGACAAGGCAGCTTGAAAGCCGACGGCAAACCCGGCGGCATGTGTGGATGCGCCATAAGCGGGACGACGCGCGGCGGTGACGTGGTGTGTTCCTTAATTAAAATTTAAAAAGACTAATAGGTACTAGAATACCCATGTTATTATTATCAATTAGTATTTTAGAAAAACTACAACTTTTAACTTTCCTTATATTCGAAATGAAAATTAGAGTGTTTAACACGGGTGAAAGTCATCAATTCCTACTCGGACTATAGTCTAAATACCTCGTATGGGAATTGATTCCTTTCGACCCTTGTATAACAATCTACTATTCCTTTACATACTTGTACATAGTATACATAATAGTTAGTTGAAATAAAATGAAGTTACAGTAGGTACCCAGTTCTTTTAAAATTTTAATACAACTGAGGTACCCGATTGATACACCTCTGAGGTACACCTCTGTCAAACCCTTCGGGGAAGCTATACGTGATGTTATGTTATGTGTATATGCTTTTCCTTTTTTAACCAACTTCAAAAAAAAGGAGGAGGTTCTCAATTCGTCGGGATATTTTTTATTTTTTTTATTTATGTTCCCCGATTACTCGAAGACAGCTGGACCGATTTGAAAAAAATCTTTTTTTGTTCGAAAGGGTATACTTTCAAGTTGGTCCCATTGTCATTTGGTTACGATCTGATGATGGGATCTTGGAGAAATCGAGGGAACTCTTCAAATATTAAAGGCACATCTATAGCGATTTGGGTATTTTTGATGAGCAGTTGACATAAGGCTATTGTAACTTAGATAAATTACAAACCAACCCACTAAAAAGTGAAAAAAAAAAATCTTTTTTTATAAAAAACACAACCGACTTCCAAACTACAAAGTGAAAAATAACTTTAATTTCGGAAGTCGGTGTCAAAAAACTAAAATACTGATCTGATCCAAAGATACCGACTTCCGAAATTAAAGTTATTTTTCACTTTGTAGTTTGGAAGTCGGTTGTGTTTTTTGTAAAAAAGTATTTTTTAACTAGTACTGTCCCCTGCTGGGCAAAGGTTTCCCCATATTTTTTATTGGACGCTGCCTTTTCCGGCCAGTCAGTCAAGAACGAGTCTAGGTCGTCGCGCCAGCGTTACTTAGGCCTGAAATTTTCAAATTACTGTGCATATATTTATTTTTGCAGCAGCAGTGGTGGGGAGTAGTGGTGGCCCAGTGGTAACGGCCGCGACGACAGGCACTTTACTTTGTGTAAATTATTTTATCACCACTGCTCTCAAAACGGTGAAGGGAAACATCTTGAGGAAACCGGCATGTCCTAGAACCGAAAATTCGAAGACATGTGACATCTACCAACCCGCACTGGGCCCGCGTGGTGGTTTACGGCCCACTGCCTCTCACAGAGAGGAGGCCTGTGCCAGCAGTGGGAACATTATAGGCTGATGATGATGGTATTTATTTTTAATTCTAGTGCATGCTGTACTTTTACATTGAAGACAACAATCACAAGCAACGCTATAGTGTAATGTTTAGAAAACTACACGAATTAAAAGAGAAATATGATCACTTGATAGAAGATTACTATCTTAGCTCTACTACAATCGAAGATGTTTTTTGGAGACTTGAGTATGAAAATGACCCTGAACGTAAAACCTAACGACTAAAAGTTTAAAACTTCAAATCCTTTATAGTTGAAAAATGAACTGCGATTTTGTAATCCATTGTAATCTGTGTTAAATGGCGATGGAGTTGCCAGTCTAAAAACAAAATTATTGCTGAATCACAACGAAATACAGTTATTTTTGTTTTTATTTTTATATTTACGATAATATACTGGTTGTTTCATTTATCTGAGTTTTAAATTATTAATTATATGGGAGCTAGGAAGAAAAAAAAGAAACAAACAGTGTATTAGGTCAAATGATTTCTCCGACAGGGACATATTTAAGGGAGTGTGGTACTTATGAATAATAAAATGAATGAAAAATGAAATAAGAAAAAGTAAATCGGCTGTTCCCTACATTTTGACCGCGTAGGTATTGGGCTTTGAACGACAGCTGTTTCTTTTTTTCATATTTCAGGGTAGTTCGTATAATAACAGTTGATCATTTTTGTTGTTTTTTTTTTACCTCCTTTGTACACTCTCTATAAAGGAGGTAACCATACTGTATAGGTAACTATTGGCTAGCTAAAGTTGACCGATAGGCTAGCTGAAAACATTGCAATATGCAAGTAAGACTTAGGAATATTATGTAATTTTTTATTCATTTTGAAAATACCTAATAATATTTTATTCAAATTATTTGCCACTTATGATTTACCATGAGGTAGTAGTAGGGACCAGGGATGTTGCGGATGCAGATTTTTTTACATCCGCGGATGCGGATTTTAGGTGACTCACATCCACGGATGCGGATCTCAAGTCGAAGGCGAAATTCAAAATTTCTTACGTTTTTTGCAAATTGCAGCGCTTTTTCTTTGTATGTTGCTCATAATTCAATTAGCGGCAATTATAATCCTTAATAATATTATAAATGCGAAAGTAAGTTTATTTGTTACGCCTTCACGCTAAAACGGCTGAACAGATTTGGATGAAATTTGGCATGTATATAGATGATGCCCTGGAAAAGAACACAGGATAATTTTTTTTTTCCCACGGGATCGAGACTTATGCGGGTGAAACCGCGGGGCGCAGCTAGTAAAATAATAATTACAAAAAAAAAAAATTATGTTTTTGATGGATATAAGACTATTTCGTGAAAATGTGACGACTTAGAACTAATATTGATGATTTAAATGATTATAATTTCTATTTTGTTGATTATGATTTTACTTGTATTCACTATTCCACCCTCATCAGCATCCGCATGAACTCCGCATTGATTAATGCGGATGCGGATCTCTAAATAAATGTGGAAGCTCGCAATTGCGGATGCGGATGCAAATATCCGCAACATTCCTGGTAGGGATAACAAGTGACAGGTTACAAAACCAGTATAAGCTGGCCTCTTATTCTGCTGCCGGTCTCTGTTCTCTCATTCTTAAAACCTGCTCAGGTGGAGATTCTAGATGATTCCACCCTGGAGTGGAAATATGGTGCTGTCCCATAAACAATGGGGCACTTACTATCGTGTCCAGCGTGTCCTGTTGCCTACAATACAGGAGCTGATGGACGCTACTGAAGGTGCCAAGCTTTTAACCAAATTCTGGGCTGACTCTATTTAGATTGCCATTGACACGGTAAGAAAAGGGTTCTATTAAAAACTCAAATTCAAACTGAAAGCAATTATTTCAATAATACTATTACAGTTAAAAAAAACAATTAAAAAGTTCCTGTAAGTTTTTCGTGCACACTTTGGATACGTTTTCGTACGAATTTCACTCGTACGTAGCTAAACGTACGACTATGGTCGTACAAATTGAGTACACACACTGGATACGTTTTTCTCCGTCAAATAGAACAAATCCAAACAAGTTCGGATTGTTTTTAGATGTCAGAACTATACGTACGACTAAATCGCCCCCAGTCTGCGCGCTGCCTTTGTACTTGGAAGGTCGGGATCGTTCGTGCGTGTTCGTACGTGTACGCACGAGTGAAATTCGTACGAAAACGCATCCAAAGTGCGCACGGCCTCAAGGAGTCGGTCAATCAGAAAGATGAAGCTAGTTGCCCGTTTCAAAGCGTAGAAGGTTCCTATGGAGAAGAACTCCGCAGACACTCTTTTAAATCAAAAATTATACAAAAACTCCGTACTATTTTACCACTGCATCACGGCCTACACATCAAGCTATGTATTTCCAGTTTATGCTGATCTTGCATTGTATAGGATTTCCGTACAATGCAAGGTTAGTTTATACTGGACATGTATGGCTTTATGTGTAGCCGTGTGTACAAGCTACCTTCCAGTAGGTCACGAGAAGACTTGTAAGTACCATTTACAAGTCTTGACCAAATCGATTGCTACTATAGTTCTAGTTGAGTGAAAATGGCTAAAAAGAAAATAGAATTATTTGTAGAGATCCACAATGAAAAAGAATTTGATAATGTAATAAGGAATAATGCGGATCAGCTTATTTGTTAGTACTTATTGCTGTTTTAATTCTGGGGCTAGATGGGCTCATTATGGTGCTACTGGGCTCAATATATTGGTTATTTTGACTCACAGCACATTGGGCATAATAATAGTTAAGCGAAATGTTAGTAGGTATCTTATTCGCAATCTCCTGATTTTGATTATAATGTAAAACTTGTTCCCACAAAAACAATGATCTCCTAAAACAGGGCTTCCTCTCTCCTACCCTTTTTGCTGTGCCCTACAGGGTCCATAATGATCTTAATTATATAATTACCACCTAAGTACACATTATGGTAAAGCAATAAAGATATTGAGTATTGGGCATATGGTAAACGTGGCCAGACCACGCTCAACTAAGCGGCTTTTTGAGTTGAGTTTTGGGGCGGATTGTGGTGCTTCGAATGTGCTCTGTTAATATGACTCCAAGATTAATACGCTCCATCGCACGTTAGCGAACATTGAGTTTGGAGTTTGTGCATGCTTTTTGAGGACTAAGTCTGGGATCCATTGCTTAAAATTAAAAAAGCACATTTCCATGAATTTTCTATTTTATGCAGTTAGCATATAGACAATGTGGTAATATTTCCAGGGACCGCGGAAGTGGGAGACAGAGGGGGCCAAATGCCCCCCCCCTAAAATCAAACGGGAGGGCCCGCGCCCCCTCTAATTTTCCTACTTGGTAAAGAAGGTTTACAAAGAAAAGGTGTAGAAATATGTTCCTGTTGCCTTGTTTGTTTACTTGTAGCCCCGTTGCGCTATTCTACTTACGAGTAACCTACGACGGCACAACGGGGCGGTACCTACGATTTTGGACCGTGATTTGCTTTTTGTTTTGACGGAATTTATAGTACTATACTGCCCTGCTAAGCCCAAAGGCGGTATCTCAACCGGAGTAAGTTTTGAGAAAATTAAGGCAATTTTAAAAGGCATATTTGTAAACCAGAAAAAACCTAATAATTGAGCCATTATAGCTCATTCATAACGTGAGGTGAAACAACTACTATTTTCACCCCTTAAACTATCCCTAAACTACCCCCTAACTTAACCACTGAATTTAATTGCACATGGAAAAATCGGTTTATATTTATCATTTTTGCATTTTGTTTCATTGTTCAATAAATTAGTATTAAAAAAAATCTAAAATATTTATTATATTTCAAATTTTTTGCACTTCTCAAAGAAATAATAATAAATTGTAAAAAAATCATGAAAGTACGATTGATACAGCCGCGAGGGTTGAATTGTTTACATTTTCCATCACTGTGCGTCGTCATAGAGTAAGTACTTCGTTTTTGGAAGGGGGTGACCAAAGAAGTTTACCCCCGGAGTACTTCCGCGATCCCTGAATATTTCCGCTTAGATGTATATGATTTCCATTTCCAGTATAAGCTGATTTCGCATTGTACGGAAGAAATCCTATACAATGCGAGATCAGTTTAAACTGGAAATGTATCTATAGCCTTGATATGTAGCCGTGTGTACCTACCTAATAGATCGTGAATAGAAAGTACCTACTTTCTTATTAACTTTATGTGCTAGGTGCAGAAATATACAGTTATGCATTTGGTTCATGCACAGCCCTTGATAGACTTTTCAATATTATTAAGATGGATTGGAGCGATGGTAAACTAATATTATTGAAGGTAAGTACTCTGAAGTCTATTCAAATCTTTGTTTCAAATTTATTCGAAAATCAACTTTATCTACTGTATTATTAGGTTGATTTCAGAATGACTTGAAAATGTCATAAAAAAATTGTTTCGTCTGAACTTTGTGCGGGTTATACAGTTGTTTTCCAAAAACATTTCTTGTTTACGTATTTGGAAACTGTATTGCGCACGCAGGATACATAAATTTTGCTTTTTAGGGTTCCATACCAAAATGGTAAAAAGGAACCCTTATGGTGCGACTCAGTCTGTCCGTCTGTCTGTCACAGCTGGATATCTCAAGAACTACTAATGCTATCAAATTGAAATTTAGAATAGTTTTAGATTACGTTTGCCCAACTATTTTGCAAATAGGTAAGAAAGAAATAAAAATGTTAACGGGATTCTTAATAAATCGAAGTTGGGGCTACTAGGGCATGTGGGGTGGGGTATCATATGAAAGAACGCTATTTGCAGATTCCTAAACATTTTTTTTTAGGCCAGATAATTTTTGACTTGTGACGAAAAATGTAAAAAAAAAATACCGTTCCCCCCTTATCTCCGAAGTTTGCATAAAGAAAAATGTGAAATTATTCTGTGATAGACGTATATGTAAAGATAACTGGAAAATAAAACAATGTCTCTAAATAGCATACTTTTTCAGAAATCATCAACAAAAATTACATTAGTTCCACTATCGGTCAAGAGATGGCGCTGACCTGAAACTGCAATATTCTACTCTGCAGTGTTAAAATTCTCTGACGAATATAGGCCTCGCCCCACTCTAGGCGAAGCCGGAGGGCGTGTCAGACTTACTGACTAAAACCCACCCGTGTTCCTCGCGACTTCGTTCACGTGGATGTCATAAGACACCACAATATACTACAATAACAGCCACATTTTTATAAAACATTCCTGTATTGTAACGGCTAGGGCTGCGCAGGGTAGGCTGCGCAGGCCGTTAACGGTTTAGGTAGTAGTAAGTAGAGGTAGATATTAAAACAACTAGATAGGTTCATAGATATAATTATAATTTAAATAGATAATAGAACACGGCTAGGTTGTGGGTAAGATCCTGACCTGAGTCTGAGCACTCGCACACTTAGGATAGACAGGAAGGGTACCGTCCTTGGTAGCACATGGTAGATGTGGGCGCCTGGTCAGCACAGGCACCGTAGTAGGTTGGACGGCACTCGTAGACTGCTGGTAGTTGGTGTGTAGCACATGCTCTCGGCGGTAGGCCGCAAGTAGGCATTAGGAGCACGTGGTAGATCGCCTGTCAGCACAGGCGCGCGGCGGTAGGCCGCAGCTAGGCAGGCCTTTGTCCGCGTGCAGCCTGAGCCCGTACAGAGAGCCTCTAGGTCGGGGCACACAGTCCTGAGGGTCACTCCCTTCAGGGAGGCAAGCGGCAGTCGAAATGCTAGAGTGTCCTTAGGAAATTAGTGTTGTGCCACATTTGTAGTGATGTGGTTAGTTACTTACTAATTGATGACTCGACTAATATAGTTGCGACCGCTCACAACGCTACAGTATACTACATTCGAAAATTTAAAATGAAACGAAATCCTCGGTGTGCGAGTCCGACTCGCTCTTGACCGGTTTTTTAAAATAAGTTTTTCTATAGAATTTGTCGATTTATGTGAACACAAATGTATGGATAACGGAACAACAGATATTTTTTTCATGATTTCTGTGTTGATCCCACAGTAAAAAAACCACGCACAATGAAGGGTTATGTAGTTGGGATGAATTTATCCCAAGAACAAACTTAACATTGTAGTTGAAAACATGTTCATTTCAACTGCAAATGTAAGTTTGTACGCACTATATTGAATGATTTACAATGTTATTTTAAGACCACAGACTTCTTATAAGTTTCCTTGTAGGTAATCTATAAGTAAGCATAGAAATATTCTCTGTATTTTATTCAAAATTTTAGGCTCAGTAGATTCGGAGATAAGGGAGGGGAATGGTCAATTTTCATCTATTTTTTTAAATATCTTTAAAAGTATTTATGTTAAAATTATAAAAAAATGTATTTGACATCCTCCCAATAAGCCCTTTCATTTGATATGTCACACGGTGCTCCCAAAATTAAAAAAAAAAACTTATTTTCCCCCCAAAAGCGATTCCCATATTCAAAATTCATTTATTTACGTTACTCTTCCCGTATTTAGATCATAGAAATACATATGTGTACAAAAGTTCAAGTTAAGCGGTCCATTCGATTCGAAGCAAATTGGCTCTGACAGACGGACACACACGAGTTATCCCACAAGAGTTCCGTTTTTTCCTTTTGAGGTACGGAACCCTAAAAATGTTCATAATGTCATCATTGAGTACAATGACCTCTTTTTAGGTTGAGGTTAAACAAAAACGAATGTTGTATGGGTAAATACGGGCGTTTTTGTATTGTGTGCACGTTATAATAATAAAATAGAGCTCCCACCTCATTCTTGCCTTTTTTTTTTTTTTTTTTTTTTTTTTTTTTTTTTTCTGGGTGGGAAATTATCAAATAACTTCTCCCGCTCTGGGTGGAGCGGGAGGGCGTGTCAGACTCCTACTGACTAAAACCCACCCGTGTTCCTTCGGTTGCCCTGTTGCCGGGGGCCACGATATTTCCCTATCGGTTTTCTTCGAACCCCCGGCAGGCACTGGCCCTAGCGGACCCCGCCAATTTTGCTGACATCTCTTTGAGGCGCGCGTGGAACACAACGCGCCATCGACCCGGGCTTGGTCCTTATCGGACGGCGAGCTACCCATTGCTCACCGTCCGCAAGCCCGCGCCTACGGTGGCCGGAAATCGGCTCGCGATTCCCGCCCCGGGCGTCTCCTCCTATTGCGGCGGTTTGGGGCGTGAGGGCGCGAAGTTTGCCTCTCCCTCACGCGTTCCGCCTCCTCCTTCGCGAGCATTACCGCTTCGCAGAAGGAGGTGACGGCCTGCCATTTCCTCTCGCTCCGTACCATGGCCTGAACCAGGGCCGGACGCGAGAGATCACCGCCACCGATCGCCTCTACGAGGACACGGCGTTGCTCTGCCCAAGCTGGGTAGACCTCCACCGTATGCTCCACCGTGTCCTCAGGCCGATCCACACAATGGTGACACCCGGGTGTTTCCTCCCGCCTAATCCTGAACTGGTCCGTGTGGTGCCGGACTTAAAGAATAGCACTACCCTATTTCTTCCCATGGGTGTCGTAAAAGGCGACTAAGGGACTTACTAGAGAATGGGCAGCAGCGTTCTCTATGCATTTCTAACACCATACTGCGATCGCCAACCCGCCTGCCAAGCGTGGCGATTATGGCATACCCCCCCCCCCAAAAATGAAAAGCACCAAAAAGAAACGGCCCCTAGTGCCCGGCGGCCCACCGGCCCTTGGCTACGGTAGCGGTCAAGGCCACGGTGTGGCAAAGGGTGCGAAGAATCCCCGGAAGAGATCCGGCTACCATAACCACCGGAAACTGGACCTGGCAACATACAACACGCGTACACTCCGGATCGACGAAAAGATCATCGAACTCGAGGAAGAATTGAGCAAGTTACGATGGGGTATAGTAGGGTTATCTGAAGTCCGAAGAGAGGGCGAGGACTCGATAATCCTCAAATCCGGGAACTTGCTCTATTTCCGGGAGGGCGACCAGCAGTCCCAAGGTGGTGTCGGGTTTATCGTCCATAAGTCCCTTGTGAGCAACGTGGTGAAGATCGAGAGTGTGTCGACCAGGGTGGCGTACCTTATACTCAGAATATCCGCAAGATATTCGCTGAAGGTCGTACAGGTTTACGCCCCGACCTCGTCACACCCCGACGATGAGGTGGAGACCATGTATGAGGATATTTCTAGAGCCATGCATGGCTCTAAAACTCACTTCACCGTTGTCATGGGGGACTTCAACGCGAAACTGGGCAAACGAAACGATGATGAGCTGCGGGTGGGGCAATTTGGATTTGGAGTTGGACGTCGAAACCACAGGGGTCACCTACTGGCCAGTTTTATGGAGAAGGAAGGCCTCTTTATGATGAATTCCTTCTTCAGAAAACGTGAGCACAGAAAGTGGACCTTGCAGAGCCCTGATGGTGCAACAAAAAATGAGATTGACTTCATTATGTCGACGAAGAGGCAAGTATTCAATGATGTCTCTGTGATCAACGCGGTGAAAACCGGAAGTGATCACCGTATGGTAAGAGGCACATTGAACTTGAATATCAAGCTGGAAAGATCTCGACTGATGAAGTCTACGCTCCGCCCAGCACCGATCCAAGTCCAAAACCCCGAGAGCTTTCAGCTCGAACTTCAGAATCGTTTCGAGTGCCTAGGGAGCTCCGTGGACGATTATAACGATGGGTTCGCAGAAACTGTCCATACGGTCGGGTCCAAGTTTTTCAAGACCCGTCGTACAAATCGAAGCAAGAGGCTCTCTGATGCTACTTTACAGCTCATGGAGGAGAGGCGCGAGATGATTCTGCAGTCTTCAGACGATGCGCTTAAATACCGGCGGCTCAATAGACAGATCTCTAAGTCCTTGAAAAGCGACCTTCGACTCTATAATACGAACCGTATTAAGGACGCAATAGAGCAGAATAAGGGCTCCAAGGTATTTGCTAGAGATCTGTCTATTGGACAGAGCCAGCTTGCGAAACTGAAGACCAATAATGGCAGAATCGTATCCGCCAAACCTGAGCTGTTGAGAGAGATCGAGAGTTTCTATGGACAGTTATACACGTCAACCAGTAACCCCGTTACGAATCTAGCAAACGACCCAAGAGCTAGATTGACCCGACACTATACCGAAGACATCCCGGACGTCAGCTTGTACGAGATTAGGATGGCTCTGAAGCAACTTAAAAACAACAAGGCGCCGGGTGATGACGGAATTACGGCTGAACTCCTGAAGGCCGGGGGAAAACCTGTTCTTAAGGCCCTCCAGAAGCTTTTCGATTCCGTCATACTCGAGGGTCAAACGCCACAGGCATGGAACAGAGGTGTGGTGGTACTCTTCTTTAAAAAGGGCGACAATGCCCTGCTTAAGAATTATAGGCCCATCACACTTCTGAGCCATGTCTACAAGCTATTTTCAAGAGTTATCACGAACCGTCTCGCGCGCAGGTTTGACGACTTCCAGCCTCCCGAACAAGCCGGATTCCGTAAAGGCTTTAGCACCGTAGACCACATACATACGCTGCGGCAGGTTATACAGAAGACCGAAGAGTATAACCAGCCTCTCTGCTTAGCGTTTGTGGACTACGAGAAAGCCTTCGATTCGATCGAGACATGGGCTGTGCTGCAGTCTCTTCAACGGTGCCAGATCGACTATCGGTACATCGAGGTGCTAAAGTGTTTGTACAAAAACGCCACTATGTCAGTTCGACTCCAGGACCAGACCTCGAAACCTATCCTTCTGCAGCGAGGTGTGAGACAGGGAGACGTTATCTCTCCGAAACTGTTCACCGCTGCACTGGAGGATGTCTTCAAGGTTCTGGATTGGAAAGGGCTAGGCATCAACATCAATGGCGAGTATATCACTAACCTTCGGTTTGCCGACGACATAGTTATCATGGCTGAGACCATGGAGAAACTCAGTACAATGCTCGATGACCTCAGTAGAGCCTCCGAAAGAGTGGGTCTTAAAATGAACATGGACAAGACAAAAGTCATGTCAAATGCCCATGTGACACCCACTCCCATGAAGATCGGAGACGCTACGCTCGAAGTTGTGGACGAGTATGTTTACCTAGGACAAATTGTCCAGCTAGGTAGGTCCAACTTCGAGAAAGAGGTCAATCGTCGAATCCGACTCGGCTGGGGAGCGTTCGGGAAGCTACGCAATATCTTTTCGTCCCACATACCACAGTGTCTCAAGACGAAAGTCTTTGACCAGTGCGTGTTGCCAGTGATGACCTATGGTACTGAAACGTGGTCGCTCACAATGGGCCTTATCAGAAGGCTAAAAGTCACCCAAAGGGCAATGGAGAGGGCTATGCTTGGAGTTTCCCTACGTGATCGAATCAGAAATGAAGAGATCCGCAGGAGAACCAAGGTAACCGACATAGCCCGAAGAATTGCCAAACTTAAGTGGCAATGGGCAGGGCACATTGCTCGCAGAACGGATGGCCGATGGGGTCGAAAGGTTCTGGAGTGGCGACCACGTACCGGAAGACGTAGCGTTGGAAGGCCTCCCACAAGATGGACCGATGACCTTGTGAAGGCCGCAGGAATCCGCTGGATGCGGAAAGCACAGAATCGGTCGAAGTGGCGGTGCTTAGGGGAGGCCTATGTCCAGCAGTGGACGTCTTTCGGCTGAAATGATGATGATGATGAATCCTGAACAGGAACCTCCCGAAGCAGCCGTGTCCGGTGAGGACCTGCGTCAGGCGGAAGGTGAGAACGCCGTGGCGTCTCTCCAGCCACTCCTCAAAGAGGGGTCTTATCGCCGCGATTGTGGCGTGCCCAGCGCGGGGTTGCGACAATCGCACCCTCCATGACGCCATGAGATCCCGCCGGACCTCATAAGCACCTCAGGACGTGTTGCCCCCTTATCGCTACGACTCTATGTATGTGCTAGTGACCGTTTTCGGGGGCCCATTATTGAGTGTGCAAGTCACCCCCTGCCATTTTATCCATGTGCATATAAAACATAGATCAGGCAGGGGCCATAGTCCTTCCATAGTTCCAGGTGACAAGCCCACTTTAGCAACCCAAACCCATAGTCCGATATCTTTGTTTCCATATCTTACAATAGTTCTACACCAACCGGGGGTTGTCCTTGGCTGCACTTGCATAGTGCGAACAGGGATAATCGTCGGTTGGTACTTCATTTAATTAAAAACGTCTAAGGGGCCTCTGCGCGTTGGCTTCGGTCCCTCGTACGCCTTCCAAAGGTCCGGGACCCGACCTAGGGTCCCGTCAAAGACGTAAAAAAAATATTATTTTTCTCAGGTACCGGCTGACGAAATAGAAGTGCTGCGAAGATTCAGAGACCACAGTGAACCAGTCTACATGTTTATTTTGGTATGTCATCATAATTGGTTATCAACCATTTTATTTTTTTAATCGGCATCACCTCACCACATGTTTACTAGTTGATCTCGAACCGAGGCGATGCTGTTATGATGCTTATATAGGTATAGGGTGACTGGTAATTAGTGACCGATACTTAAACACGAGAGAGCAGTGGTGACCCAGTGGTAACGGCCCCGACTTACGAGTTGTAGGTCGTGGGTTCAAACCCAGGCAGACGTTTTAATTTCATCACCACTGCTCTCAAAACGGTGAAGGAAAACATCGTGAGGAAACCGGCATGTCCTAGAACCAAAAAATTCGAAGACATGTGACATCTACCAACACGCACTGGGCCCGCGTGGTAGATTAAAGCCCACTCACTCTCACCGAGAGGAGGCATGTGTCCCAGCAGTGGGAAAATTATAAGCCGATTATGATGACTTAAACACGTGATTTTACTCATCATTTTGAACAACTTTTATTATAGGATCAAACCTGGAATCGCTAAAAAAAAATCTGCTGTTCCATATATTTATGTTCACATAAAGGTATGTACTATTCCGTACCCGACCGCAGGAGGCAACTGCAGGCGACGTGTCGCGGCGTCATGTCGCTGCAGTCATGATTCCGAACCCGACCGCAGGCGGCAACTGCCCGTATTCCAGTCGGTAGATAGAAGATAGATCTCTTGGTCTAGCTCCTCATTCCAGACCCATTCCGGCAAAGTAAACTCTACCAGCACAGGCCTAGAGTTTGGAGCGCGCAAGCCTCACCACGACGTCAACGTAGAGATACGACGGTGGGGTTATTATTATTATGTACAACCATTTACAATCAAACTACACCTCACTAAGTTCACACATGTTTACGAAACCGGCCTCACGTCACTGTTGACAGCGCTCTGTCTTGGTTTTTTATTTGGTCTGAGGGTATCACAAATTACAGAACGCAAAAGTAACAAAAGTATTCCGAGGTGTGGACACGGTGAAATTCGCTGAGGTGAGCAAGAAAGAGCTACGTTGTTATAACCAAGAGCAAGCAAGAGTCATCTCGGACAGGTTTAACCAGGAGAAAGAAGGACTTGGCTTCCACCGGCCAATCTATGGGCTGGACGAACCTACCCCGGATGAAATGGTAAGTAACAAATAGGTATAGCATTTTAGCACAGTCTAATTAACGGTGCTTCGATAATTTCATTAAATAAATTCTGATATCGTTAAATAAATGAAGTAATTTCACCCGTTCCTAATTAAACAGGGTGGCAGGAAACGCGAAACCTATTACCATGGATTCAGTACATGATTCTGAACCCTCCTGCATCGAAATTATACGTCAAAAATCAGCTGTTCCATAAATGTTGACAGCGTAGGTATTGCATTTTTCTATGAAACAACAGTTTTTTTTTTAACCGACGAAAAATTTCAACGCAGGGGAACCCCCTGTTCACAATCATGTACTGAATCCATGGTAACCGTTTTCGCGTCGATGTCCCTGCCACCCTGTACGTCCACAGCTGAGAAGTTTCTAATAGGTCATTCAAATGGATCATATATGAATTCATTCAAAATTCAATGGGCCCGTGTTGTGGATTATGGTCCGTTCCTTCTGATAGAGAGGAGGAAGCTGATTATGCTTATGCTATGCTTATGCTTTCCACTCTCTGACAGAATATTGCAGACAAGAAACAGCACCGCTAAAACTGTTTTATGCGGCGTGATTAAAACTATGCTAATCATCATGACGCATGCAAGGTAAAATTACATTATGCTACCGCGGCCAAATTACATGGAAATTGGTCGTCCGGGCGCGGAGTGCAGTGAAATTTACGGACACAACCTCGTTTTTGCATCCAAAAATAGGTAATCAAATCAGCGGCATTCATCTCATTTCCACAATTTATCATTATCTAGCTAGCTGGACAAAGTTGCTATATTACAAGGAATGTAACTACTCTTTTTACTATATTGTTTGTTTGACCATTCTGCCCGACAAGATTTTGATGAATGATATGTCAGCTGTCTCGACGGGATGTTGCGAATTAGGTCATGAAATTCTGAGTTTCACATCAACTTTCAGCATTCAAATTTATTAAGAAAAAAATATGTTACCACCGCTATATAATAAATACAATAAGTTTGTGTCATTTATCTGTAATTATATGTTGAGGACCGTCAAACTGCGCCAGTCTACTGCGAAATTTGAGTAAAATAAAATAGGTACCTATTACTACAGCGATCCAAAAGGTAAGCAATTTATATTCGCTGAAAATATGTACATAAACAACCTTTTCTTTTGCTAAAATGATGCAAAAGGGAAATATAAAGATATTATAATTTTATCAGGATTCACTTTAGCGATTATTTATACTTTAAAATGGACTTTGGAAAATTACATTGTATGGAACATTGAATTTAAAATAATTCATTAAAATTTCATTTGAATTTTTAATAATTACTTAATCATTTTTAATTTGTAAAATACTGGTATTCAGCTGCATCCGGTTAGACTGGAAGCCGACTCCAACATAGTCGGGAAAAAGGCTAGGCAGATGATGACTTAATCATTTTGAATGATAATTTTTGAATAATTTTTAATGTTTTCCCGTTTTTTTTTTTACTAGGTACTTATTAATTATATTTTTTGTAAATGGGTACTTTGCCTGAAATAAAACACTATTTACTTTTATTTATTCACAGAAAATAGAGATTTCAACATGTTTTGTTGTGAATGTTTTGGCCAGTGCAAACGCACAGTTACGTTTACTCTGCGCGGTCGTGCTTGGCTCACCGATCACAACATCTGTAGAATCTTTGTTAAATTATAGATGCGGTCTCTCAAAATCACGTTTGCTATCAACTCCTACGAATATGTCATTCACGTTGGTACATTTTTCGTTTCCCTAATAATTTATCTCGACATCAGATTTAGGCCGTTTCACGATAAAGCAGTCAGCTGTCAGAATTTTGCAGACCCATGCAAAATTTATGTCCTATGTGGATTTATGACATACACATGATATACCGAGCTTTTACTTTATTTTGATCTACCGTTTGATAATCTGTTAGAAACATAGATATAAAATGTGTAGAAATTTTGGGTAAAATAATAGGAGTTTACAGTGATTTACCTCAGATTTTGCATCACAGTAATTTTTATTCTCGTTGCTTTAAGATTTATAATAGGTTGTTTTCAGAGTTGAAATAACTGTGAAAGGACTGTAGGTACATGAACTGCAGCACAGTATAAATAAGTGTTAGGTTTTAATTTATTAATACGAAATTGTTGGATATTGTACTGGCAACACCCAAAGATTCGATGTATCAATTGAGTAGCGCGGGAACCTGCCTTCTGGGTCTGGCGCTCGTGACGGTAAGATGTGCTGAGTGGATGTGTCGGTAAAAAGATAGATTGGCATGGTATTGGTTGGAGATTTACTGTAAATTAAAGTAACCTATTAGTTTAATGGTAAATATTAGAATACGATTAAATAGTGATATTATGTGGGGAATAGGATGATGGTATGGTGTAGAATATAGAATTTGATGTTGGCAAAGAAATATAAATGACTGACAAAATATCTTGGTGTTGCATATTATTTTCCTTATCCCTGAAATATTATGAATATGTAGTTTTAATATACAGTTTTAGATTATGATATTGGGGTAGCGACTTTAATATTCATTTGGGTACTAGTATTTATTTTGAGGTTAAATAATTATATTCGGAATTAAATTAGTCATTTTAGAGTAAGGATGGTTCTTATTACATAAGTAGCAGTATTATATCTCGGCAGTGACCTTGAAATAATTGCTTATGGTCGCTCGGTAGATAGACCTTCCGCGTCCATGCGTAACTACCGCACACTCGATACTGTTGCGTACTTCTCTTCTTCTTTTCGTGTGGTTAGTGTAGTGACTAACCTGGTGTCAGCCGCCGCTTCACATGCCGTCGAGAAATATCTCTCAGGCATGCCGGTTTCCTCACAATGTTTTCCTTCACCGTTTTTCAAGCAAGTGATAATTATACGTCACGTCACGTATTCCACAGAGCCTAAAGACGAAGGTCTTCAATCAGTGCGTCCTGCCTGTTATGACTTACGGAGCCGAAACGTGGACACTCACGGTACGGCTGGTCCATAAATTTAAGGTTGCTCAGCGAGCCATGGAGCGGGCTATGCTTGGAGTCTCTCTGAGGGATCGAATCCGGAACGAAGTGATCCGGCAGAGAACCAAAGTTATCGACATAGCTCACAGAATTAGCAAGCTGAAGTGGCAGTGGGCCGGCCATAGCCGTAGAACCGATGACCGTTGGGGTATACGTGTTCTTGAGTGGAGACCGCGAATTGGCAATAAGGAAGGACACCCACAGGCTAGGTGAAGTGACGATCTTCGAAGGGTGGCTGGTAGCAGTTGGATGAGAGTTGCCGAGAATCGAGCTGAATGGCGTGCAATTGGAGAGGCCTATGTCCAGCAGTGGACTGCTATAGGCTGATGATGATGATGATGATAATTATACAATACGCACATGAATCTGTAAAGTCTGGTGCGTGCCTTGGGTTAGAACTCGAGACCTATGACTTGGCAGTTTGACGGTCACACCACTAGCTATCACTGCTCTCGGGCCCTGGGGGCCTACCACCAGCTCATAAAGCAGTATTATTTTAATATTACTTCAGTGTGGGAAAGCGATGAAGCTCTACAGGACGTATAGCTCCATCTCTTTCTCCCACTGAAATAATATTAAAATAATACTGCTTTTGAGCTGGTGATAGGCCCCCTGATAGCTAGTGCGTAGTTGCGTACTGATATACACTGAGATTTCGGAGGGCGTCGTTTTGGCCGTTTTCTATGAAGACATGTTAAGGCTCTTACAAACAGGCGCGACACGCGACGCGACACAAAGACACCGCTCATCGCGCGACAAGCGGTGCCTTTGTTTCGCGTCGCATGTCGCGCCTGTTTGTAAGAGCCTTTACTGTTACTTATTCATACGATCTGATTGGTTACTGAAATTATACAGAAAAAATTGAATTCATGGGCATCCTCTTAAGGGTCATTGTACTCATCATTATGAACAACTTTTACTATGGGACCAACGCTGAAATTGCGCAAAAAATATCAGCTATTCCCTACATTTTAGGTTTGTGGTAGGTAGACGCACTTGTAAGATTTACTAAGTAAATTGTAATTTGTACATTGTATTTGTACAATTTTGTGGTATAGGGCCCTGCAGTCCCAGATACCTACATAGCACATACAAAAATTCCCCTTTGTGATGAACCACGGCATTGATGCGAAAGTGTTTTTTGTTTAGCACCAATCATTTATATCCCAAAACCTATTAGACAAATGCCTACCTACTGCTCTGTTTAAAATACATTTAAAAAAATCTCATAGCCAAATTATACTATATCGGAATTTTTAAATGACCGCAATTATTAAATATGTAGATGATTCCTCTAATTACGACATTTTCACTATTTGACCCTTTTTTTTGCATTGGCCCTAGCGTACCCCGTCAATTCTGCTGACATCTCTTTGAGGCGCGCGTGGAACACAACGCGCCGTCGACCCGGGCTTGGCAGAAGGAGGTGACGGCCTGCCATTTCCTCTCGCTCCGTACCATGGCCTGAACCAGGGCCGGACGCGAGAGATCACCGCCGCCGCACTATTTGACCCTTCGATCAACAAATTTGACCCTCAAATCTGTAAAAACTTTTTTTTAAATATTTAGTCCCCTTTTTTAATTAGGGTTATTAATATTATTAGTTATTAATGTCATAGTTTGTTGTGTAGACTCATTTTTTTAATTTTAATCCAAAAATATTTTGTTTAGTACGCCTATGGCAAAACATGCAGATCTATCTGTTATTTTAAATTCAAATTCAAATCATTTATTTCGAGTAACATGACTCATATTATTATTAGAATAGGCATACATATTTACAAATAAAATTAAAATAGAATTGAAATAAAATAATGTAAAATTCAGTAAAAATAAAAATTAAAATACAATCAATTTAAGACCTCGCACATATTATTTGAGATATACTCATATTTTACAATAAATATATTATATTCTATTCTATTTAATTTCAAATTAATAGACGCAAACGATGCTAAAATATGCATAGCATAAACAAGCTACCACTCAACTAAGGCTGGCGTATCAAAATACGATTCCCGTTTATTATTTCAAGCTGAGCTTGTAAACAAGGCTGGGTACACATTATTTATGTGACATTTACATTTGTTTGTGTTGTACTGAGCTTCCGTCTGCGTCTAATGTTTCACTCGTAAAGGAAATTGGCAGGGAAGCGGCAGTGAATTGCGGTCTGTATGATAGATGATAAATGTTCTTCGATTGTTTGTTTCATTGTTGTTCTTTTTCCACCAGAGATGTGCGAGGATGCGTAGCGAGGGATGTGTTTGTTAAAAAGTAATAGAATCGTTTCATTTACCTGGCCTCGCTTAGCGCAGCTCCGGTGGAAACGGCTTAGCGGTGCGAAGTTTTCGTATGTACAAAACAAGCGAGGGATGAGTGCGAGGGATGTGTGCGCGAGATGTGTGCGGGGAATGTGTGCAAGGGATGTCTGCGAGGGATGTATGTTAGGGATGGACGCGAGTGAAAAAACGTATCCAGTGCCGGCCCGAGAATTCCTGGCGCCCTAGACGAAAGGCTGGAACGGCGCCCTTTTCAGAAAATTCGTGACAAAATAAAACTATGTTCTTTCATTTTCGTGTGGTTAGTGACTAACCTGGTGTCAGTGTTTTAAAGCCGCCTATGGGCCTCTGACTTCGCTTCACATGACGTCGAGAAATATCTCTCAGGCGCGATCGGTACAACGATCTCGGTCAAACTATAATAGTGAAATTAATTTTGAAAAAAACATTATCACATACAACAAGAGAAGCAATAAATTTGAAATCGCGATTTTTTTAGCAATGGAGCGAGTTAAACTCGCTTTTGATTTCCTTACCGATGGTTTCGTAAATGTCCATGAGCGCATTTTGGTAGAAAAATTGGTAAAAGATTGGGAGTATTTTCAAGTTGTAGGTAAATAAAAATTAATGTACAGTATTATTATTTAATTTCAATGCCGCCGATTTCCCCCCCCAAATACGAGCGCCCTAGGCCGTTGCCTAGTTCGCCTATATGAACGGGCCGGCCCTGAATGTATCTGAAAAGAACCCGCTACTCATCCTCGCAGCGCTCATCTGCGCACCGTTTCACAGCGTCGCTACGTATCCTCGCACCACGCAGCGGCCTAGCACATCTCTAATGGAAACACTCACATCGTTTCACAGCTTTGTTACCCATCCTTGCACCGCTCAGCTACCTCGCACATATCTGGTGGAAATACAGCCTAATGCTCAGTTCCTGTAAACAAAAACGAATCGTTTTGTTTACCAATGGTAGCATTTTTTATTGCCAAACTGGTCATATAAATAGATTCGTGAGCTAATTTTACCTGTGATAGCTAGGTCCATATGGGAGGGTTTACTATGCAAAGCTATGAGGTCTGCTTCATTATTTGGTAAAGATACAAGAGTCCTAGTTTTGACCAATAATGGTCCGTAAATTATAGGAATCGGCCATAAGCAATGTGTCCTTTGCCTGTCTGAAAATGCCAATGGCCTACCTGGTACTTAATGCTTATAATGAAAACATATACTATTTGTATGTTGACCTTTGATAGCCTCTCAAATGAGAACGGGTAAATAATACAGGCCTTAGGCTGAATGTCCACTGGAGCGGAGAGGAGAGGAGCGGAGCTGTGCCAATATTTACCATAAAATTATTGAAGAGAGAATTGCATAAAATCACTGCTCCGCTTCAGTGGACAGGGATTTGCGAACTAGTTTAAAAATTCATACAAAACCGGGAAGCGGAGCGAGGCAGCCTAGCGGGGAAGCGGAGTGGGAAAATGGAAAAAAAACCGGCCGCGGGGTATTGCAGCCCGTTCAAATTACTCGAAGCATGAACTCGGCCTAGCTCCGCACAGTTTGCAACTCCGCTCCACACTACCTTTCTCTGCATCAATGGACAGACACAGTCCGCAAATCCGCTCCGCATTACTCTCTGACTCCGCTCGGCTGCCTCGCTCTGCGTTAATGGACAGGCAGCCTTAGAATCTTCGCGAGATGCGCTTAGGTATTGCAAAGTAAACACTCGTCACCTCGTCACTCGTCTAATCGTCTTTTATTCAATTTCATTGCAACATTTTAATATGTATGTCGCATGAAATACAGTGTTGCCGACTGAAGTACTCTGTACAGTCGGTGCGCTATGACGGAGTCTAAGGACCGGAGGCCGAGGGCGCGAGAAACAACTGGAGCGCCAGTCACCCTTCAGCCCTAGGAACTGTCACACGTTTACGTGCGCACATTATTCATCCAAAGTTTTATTATCTTATTTCGATTATTATTATTAATGAACAAGACTAACTAGGACAATAGTGTTAATTGTGATTTGTGTAACTCTATGAGCTAAGTGAAGATAAACTTAGTGTAAGAAGCTGTTATCATCTTTTAATTGCCCGAGATCCACAAACAGCCCACAACAATGTCAGACGATGGAAGCACGAACCCTCCCCAATGTCCTGTGCCGACATGTAGATATACTGCAAGAGCTTATTTATGTTCAACAGGACTGGATGTCAGTTAGAGCAATAGAAAAACAGCAAGAAGCGACATCTCTTATAGCTCGTCGGTCAGACAGACAGGCGGTGCGCAAACGTCACCGTGCCGAGCTGATGGTGCCTTTTCTTACTGACGTCAACTTTGTGTTGTTCTGGCCACACTGCTTCCATGCCCATCCGGAGTTGTATGAGCGGTGGGATGCTAATAGTTGAGTCTTGTTCTTTAATCGTACTCCTAAAATTTTAGCGTATTTACAAGGTAGATGTGAGTGGAAGGAAACTCCGGGAGGGACGCCTTAATACCAGCGCACGTCGGCGGACGGCAGGGTATGCTTGTGCTTTGTAGGTATTCTACGCACACGGTAATGCGGTAGTGGGCCGCGTCATTTCAAAGTGGACAAGCTTTACTTAAAATTTACCAACGTAAGTAAATTTGTACGTATTAAATGGTAACAAGTAGATTCTAAAGCTGAGAGGTCGGTACACGAAGCATCACAGCGCATTTCTCTCTGTGTTATTGAAGAGTGCGCTCGATGCTCGAGGATACCGCGGCGGGATGCGACGACACGCGGCAGGATGCGACATAATGCGGCGTGAAGTAATGGCAGGTTGCAACAGCTTGCGGTGGGATGCGACGGTATGCGTCGGTGTCCGCTAGCATAAGATCGCGGGTGAGAGGCCGTGCAAGCGGGGGTGTACTCCACATTTCCCCTGTGGAATACCTCCGGATGCTGCAGCATGCCGGCAGCATCCGGAGGTATTCCAAAATCATACAGTTACAAAATATATTTTGACTTCTTTAATTTCTTTTCCTTCGACCAGACATCGTGATGGTCGGTCGAGAGCTAGTAGAGTTATCTGAAGAGAAGATCACGGACATATTCTATGCGGGCGACGCCCCGTTGAATGAGGCATCGCTCCACAAACTGATGTCTGGACCAGCCCTGGCTATATGCTTCCGATTGTTGGATGAAGATGTCGATTTTGTGCGTAAGTGGCTTTCCTTTTTCTTTCGATTTTGTTTTAGTAGTAAGACAAGAAATTTGAAAAGTGTAAACGGGGCTTTAGTTAGCTAAAACCGCCTCTGTGGTTTAAAGGTTAGACGACCTGTCTCAGACCCAGAGATCCCGGGTCCGATACCCAGTGGCGAAAATTTTTCTGCTCGGTTTTCTGTTGGTTTTCTGGTTGGTGATAGGGCTTATTCTAAGTCCACCTGGCTAGCTACCACCATCTTATCCATGTCTGTCGCCATAACAACAATATTAACATGATCATCACTTACCATCAGGTGAGATGCAGGCAGAGCTTCTGCGTTGTAGATAAAAAAAGCGCCGATTACACGACGCAAGTTTCTTGTCTGTGGCATACAATCAAATTGAAACGACAAATAACTTGCATCGTCTAAACTAAACGGCATCGACGAAGTCGGCAAGGGTTGCGACTTGACAAATAATTTGTCATTTAAGTTAGGAATTTAAATCAAACACATTGAAGTCTATTTTATTATGGCTATACAGAATAGTGGACGGTTCGCCGGCCGCTCACTGCCCGCTAGCTGTCAAATTCAAAATTCAAATTCAAAAGTCATTTATTCAAACTAGGCTGAAAACCAGCACTTTTCGAACCTGTCGCACGTAAAATAGACTTTAATGCTTTGATTTAAAATCCAAACTTGAATGACAAGTTATTTGCCGTGTAGGAGCAGTGCTGTAATAATTAGCGCTGTCCTTTAAACTGTTTAGCTTCAACTTGTGACATGCCCCGATAACTGCTCCGTTGGTCTCGTGGTCGCAAGCGCGACTGCTGATCGTGGGGACTAGGGTTCAATTCCCGGGTCGGGCTAAGTTTAATTGGGTTTTTTAGAAATTTCTCAGTAACAGCCCGGAGTTTGGAAGTTGGCGGTGTGATACCTCCGTGCCTCGGAAAGGACGTTAAGGATAAGTTACTGTGACTGGTAGCAGGTAGTGGTATTCGAATGTGTGTGGGGTAGGTGCCACCACTAAAAACTGAAAAATAAAAACTTTTTACAAAAAAAAAAACAACCGACCTCCAAAAAAAAAACACTACAAAGTGAAAAATAACTTTAATTTCGGAAGTCGGTGGCAAAAAATGAAAATACAAAACCCAAGACACCGACTTCCGAAATTAAAGTTATTTTTCACTTTGTAGTGTTTTTTTTTTGGAGGTCGGTTTTTTTTTTTGTTAAAAGTTTTTTTTTTCTTTTTGAAAGTTTATAAACGAACAAAGTAAGAACTGCAAATACATAACTTCACTTTCTCAAAACAGCTCTAGTGCGTCGAATCCTCTATGAAGAAATACCGCCGTATGAGCAATCAAAGTCTTTGAATGACCTGAAACTGTTGAAGACTGCTTACGACTGCTACAAGACCTACAGTCCTTCGAGAGAACAAGTCTGGGAACAGCGCAAAGTGGAGAGGAAGTTTAAAAAAGTAGGTGTGGTCCAGATTTAAAGACAATTAACATGATTATTTAGTTTATGATTCAATCGACAGCACCTACTTGTATGGTACTGAATATTCATTTATTTTTACCCGACTACGGCAAAGCAAAAAGAAGGGTTATGATTTTGACCGGTATGTATGTATGTTCATCTGTACTTCTAAACTCCTGATCATAATTTGACAAATGAGGTATCGTTGGAAGCATCTTGATCGTCCGCAGGTTTTAGGTCATGTGACTTCACATTAAATATGGCGAGCTCTAGATGACATAAAGCCATGAAAAAAAAAACTGCCATTTTGGGTATCAAATGAAAGGGCTTGACGAGCTCATTTCAAATATATATATATATACAGGGCGGCAGGGACATCGACGCGAAAACGGTTACCACGGATTCAGTACATGGTTTTGAATCCCGATGCGCTGAAATTTTTCGTCGGTTATTTAAAAAAAAAAAAATCTGCTGTTTCATAGAAAAGTGCAATACCTACGCTGTCAAAATGTATGGAACAGCAGATTTTTTTTTATTAACCGACGAAAAATTTCAACGCCTGTGTGGTTCAGAATCATGTACTGAACCATGGTAACAGTTTTCGCGTCGATGTCCCTGCCACCGTGTATTATACCCCAAAATAATTTTAATATAAATAAAAGTTATAAAAACTAAAACCCAACGTAAATACCTTTTTAGTTGACTTTTTTGTCGTAAAATAAAAACATAAATTATAAAAACTAAGACCCAATTAACGGTCTTAGTTTTTATAACTTTGATTTTTTTACATTTTACTTTCACGGGACATCGACAAGATTTCATAGGAATGAACATTCATCAGCTCCTTTCATTTAATTTTTTAAGAATTCTATAAGCGAGTGATAAATGCCGAGTGCCGAAATTAACATCTTTGAAGCAGTTCACTGATGAATTAAATTTTCGCTTTTGATTAATTTTGTGTCGAGACGTTTCATTTTAAATGAAAGACAAAAATAAACAAAAAGTGCGGCATCTGATATCTGCTTAAAAGTTGCTTCATTAACATTCCTCTTCCCAGCTAAAGCACTAGGAACTGAAAGGCGGGCGTTTTTGGGGACTGTCTTATGTAATTTTGACGTTCGAAAAGTGCTGATTCTCAGCCTAGTTTGAATAAATGACTTTTGAATTTGGATTTAACCTTCATTCCAAATCCAGCTGTTCACATTAATAAATAGTGTTTTCGGCAGCAGTGGTGGCCCAGTAGAAACGGCTACGACTTAAGAGTTGTAAGGTCATAGGTTGGAACCCAGGCAGGCATTATACTTTGTGTAAATTATTTCTTCACCACAAAACGGTGAAGGAAAACATCGTGAGGAAACCGGCATGTCCTAGAACTAAAAATTCGAAGACATGTGACATCCACCAGCCCGCACTGGGCCCACGTGGTGGATAATGACCCACTCACTTTCACCGAGAGCAGGAGGAGACCCAAGACCCAGCAGTGGGAACAGTATAGGCTGATTATGCTGTTATGCTTATGTTTTTAGGCAGAAGACAAGAGAAGGCGAGCTAGATTTTTATCAGAAACACGTCGTCTAAACCGACAAGCTTTGGAAGAGGCGTTTGAAGTCAAGAAAAAGGAGAAGGAACAGCGCAAACTGGAGCTGTTGAAAGCTGGTGTAAGAATATTTTTACTCAATTAGTTCTAACAAAATCAAAATATTTTATTTCACTTAAACCTATAGGGGCACTTATGAAGCTAGGTGCACGGTTCTGATTGGTCGTTTCCTATGGAGAAGCGCCACAATATTGTTTTTGACAAGTTTTAACATTGTTATCCATCTTTTTAGTTGGCCTTTTAAAGGGGCTTGTGGCTAAATAATAACAGCTGCACGAGTCGATCGATCTGGTTAAGCTACACTTGCCGTTGTTGGTTCGTGGATGGGTGACCATCTTTACATAACAAGACCCCTCCGTGCCTCGGAAAGCGCTCGCCGTTGGTCCCGGCTGTCATTTGTAGATCTTTGACAGTCTTTATAAGCCCAAAAGTCTGACAACCAGTCTTACCAAGGGGTATCGTGTTAGCTAGTAACTAGGTTGTGGAGGTCAGATAGGCAGTCGCTCCATGAAAAATACTGGTATTCAGCTGCATTCGGTTAGACTGGAAGCCGATCCCAAAATAGTTGAGAAAAGGCTAGGCAGATGATGATCCACCCTTTTAGTTCTTGGTTAATTATTTGAATAAAGTGGTTGCAAGAGCTACTGCTGAGCATGAGGGCCTGGGTTCGGTTCCCAGGTCGGGCAAAGTATAATTGGGTTTTTCTAATAGAAATTTCTCAGTAGTAGCCCGGAGGATTTGTGCCCGTTGATGAAACCTGAAATCGCGAAAAAAAAGTCAGCTGTTCCCTACATTTTGACGAGTTATGTGAACATAAATGTAGGGAACAGCTGATTTTTATTCGCGATTTTAGGTTTGGTCCCATAGTAAAAGTGGTTCATAATGATGAGTGAAGTCACGTGTTAAAGTTTGCGCACTCGATAAAAACTTACCTTCACATAATAATTTATAATTAAAATGAAATTCTGTGTTCAGGATCTGGCTGCTTTGGACCGAATGAAGGAGGAGCCTGAAGATGAACTTCCAGAGGAGGTGGTGCCGGAGGTAAGTAAACAACGACTATGCAGCTTAAGCCCCCAGCACGTTGGGCGAGCCCGCGCTCGGCCAACGTGTGCTGGACTGGGCCTGTTTGCGTGTATTTGCCGTTCGATTTGCGCGGCTCGCTCAACGTGTTAATAAACCAATGAAAATGTCTCTTTTAAAAAAAAATCACCAGGAGAAATTAGAGGAAGAACAAGAAGAAGAATGCATGGTGGAAGAGGATGAAGAAGAGTACTTTCCTCCGCCAGGCTTACTCATACCTGGCTTCTATGCTCCTCCGAACGATATCGCCAAATCTAACGGAATGGCTGTCCTGTTTCCTAAGGTAAGTCTCTAAAGGTTTTTGTTAGTACCATTTTCCAAACAATGTTGGAGGTTGCGGTTAGGTTAGTTTGTTATAAGTAGGTACGTATTGCAATCAATAATCGGGGTGACATATTCTTTATAGAAAAAAAACCCTGTAAATATATAAAGATTTAAAAAAATATATAACTCCGAAACTCGCGATATAATTTTTAGGCAGAAGGGTTGTTTGGATTAGCCGTGAGGCATACTATACTGTTACAGCTTTAGAGGCATGGGGAACAGGGTGTAAAGTTCACTCTTCCTGTATAGAAAAGGGAGGATTCTCCGACCAGACGGGCGTCGTGTCTGGCGGGCAACTACCCAATGATTCATCGGATAGTCACATATTATATGTTGCTCGCGCGGTAAACTTTAATTGCGCTATGCAGGATTTGTGTGATGCACATCTGGGAGTGGCGCGATGAGGCGAAACGCCGGGGCTTAACTCCGATGCCGCAAGAAATCGCGGCACAGCGGACAGAGCTCCGGCGGGATCTCATGGCGTCATGGAGAGTGCGATTGTCGCAAACCCGCGCTGGGCACGCCACAATTGCGGCGATAAGACCCCTCTTTGAAGAGTGGCTTGAGAGGCGCCACGGCGTCCTCACCTTCCGCCTGACGCAGGTCCTCACCGGACACGGCTGCTTCGGGAGGTTCCTGTTCAGGATAAGGCGGGAGGAAACACCCGGGTGTCACCATTGTGTGGATCGGCCTGAGGACACGGTGGAGCATACGGTGGAGGTCTGCCCAGCTTGGGCGGAGCAACGCCGTGTCCTCGTGGAGGCGATCGGGGGCGGTGAAATCTCGCGTCCGACCCTGATTCGGGCCATGGTACGGAGCGAGAGGAAATGAGAGGCCGTCACCTCCTTCTGCGAAGCAGTAATGCTTGCGAAGGAAGAGGCGGTACGCGTGAGGGAGAGGCAAATTTCGCGCCCTCGCGCCCCTAACCGCCGCAGGAGGAGACGCCCTGGGCGTCGGGGATCGCAGGCAGATTTCCGGCCACCGTAGGCACGGGCTTGCGGACAGTGAGCAATGGGTAGCTCGCCGTCCGATAAGGACCAAGCCTGAGTCAACGACGCGTTGTGTTCCACGCACGCCTCAAAGAGATGTCAGCAGAATTGACGGGGTCCGCTAGGGCCAATGCCTGCCGGGGCTGCGAATAAGGGCCGAAAGGGAAATCGTGGCCCCCCAGCAACATGGCAACTGAAGGAACACGGGTGGGTTTTACTCAGTAAGAGTCTGACACGCCCTCCCGCTCCGCCCAGAGCGGGAGAAGTTATTTGATAATTTCCCACCCAAAAAAAAAGGCATAACATGCAATTTACATAAAAATACAAAAAACAAAATACAACTACTTATTATTAATTATTAGTAGTACATGCATGCACAGTACAGCATGCAGTGCTGCATGTTGCAGTAGGTACATATTCATAATACTATAAGAAATAGCCGTACTTTTGGTAACTATCGCTAGGAAGGCTGATTCAGTATTTCGACTGTAGCAATTAGCATTGTCGGATCTACATTTTTGCCTTTAGGCCTTAGAATCTATACTAATATATAAAGCTGAAGAGTTTGTTTGTTTGTTTGCTTGAACGCGCTAATCTCAAGAACTACTGATCCGATTTGAAAAATTCTTTCACGGTTAGATAGTCCATATTTATATATTTATATTTATTTTTAATACATAAAGCTGAAGAGTTTGTTTGTTTGTTTGCTTGAACGCGCTAATCTCAAGAACTACTGATCCGATTTGAAAAATTCTTTCACGGTTAGATAGTCCATATTTATATATTTATATTTATTTTTAATATATAAAGTTGAAGAGTTTGTTTGTTTGTTTGCTTGAACGCGCTAATCTCAAGAACTACTGATCCGATTTGAAAAATTCTTTCACGGTTAGATAGCCCATTTATCGAGGAAGGCTATATATCATCACGCTAAAGCCAATAGGAGCGGAGCACCAATGAAGAATGTTTCAAAATCGGGTTTTTTTTTCTCTTTTGAGAGCTTCCTCTGCGTGCGCTGCGTAAACGGTTAAAGTTTCGCAAAAATCATGTATCACAGAATTGTTCCCCTTTAAAAGTTCTAAAAAAAAGTCCGCGACAGCATATGTCTATCTTTTAAGGTTGGCTCTCTATAACCTTTTTTATGCTAACCAAATTTGTTCTAAAATAATGCATTATTTGCGAAGGTGTTTTTATAAACATGATATTAATCCTTATCCAAATAAATACGTTATTCATCACAAGTATTTAATTTAAAATAAAATTGCCCTTTACATCATTCGATTTCAATGAATATCTTAGGAGATATCGCAGTTTTAAAATAACATCGCAGCAAAATAATGATCAAATACTGCGCGCGCATTTATGATGTGCAAGGCAGTCATGTGGGGGAATGGCGTGAATCGTGATATAAGATTGTAAGACCCAGTACTTTTACCTAACGTTTTAAAGTTCCACTCTTACTGATAAAAGCAAGATGTAGGTACCTAAAATAGCTTCTTAAGAATGCGGCGACGTATGAATTGTCCATACAAACGTAGTACATCAATCATTTGCAATTTGAGCATATTTCCACCATATTATGTTGATATTCGGATTGAGACAGTATTTATCTAGGCTCCTACGTCTTTTGATTTTCAAAAACTTCCCTTTAAATGAAATGTAAGCGAATTCCATTTCGTACATTTTTACAGCGTAAATGACATGTTTTCATATGGTTTTTTCTGTATTATAAACAACAATATTTGTAATATTGTTTCCGTAGAAGCATAGTTTATGTTATCAAGTTACAAATTATCGAAAATAAAATGGAAATACATTAAATTTTCATTCATCATTTTTTGTATTACGGCACACATCCAAATTTATCATAATTTTTCGATGCTAGTATTGCCATCGCGTCAAGGAATAATTTGTCAATGTGTGCGTGGTCGTACTGCTCACTGTAGTTGTATATCGCTCCGACAGGCACTCACACTAGCGCAACGTGATCGGTTGGAATTCGTTCGGGGTATTTTTTGTCAGTATTATAAGATTAGGTATATTATATAGGTACTTTACTGTGCTTATTTGTTTACTAAATTAAAGCAGCTGCCGACTACTTCTGTTTTGTGCTCGTGATTATATTTAAATCTATTGTTTGATTGTTTTACTCGAGTTAATTATCTTTTTGTATACACGTGTTTCAGAAAAAAAAAAAAAATTTATTCTATCTTTTCTTTCTTTCTATCTTCAGATAACATAAATGTGTTTACAAACATCCGTATCTGGACAAACGAGTACTTATGTTTCATCAGTAATATTAATCGGTAGGTACCTATTTATGCGTCTAAAGACCCTCAGCGAGTCGTAGAAACATATAAATTATACACACGGCCGAAACGCGGTAGTCCAGGTATAGGTGGCTTGTACACGGTGGCACGTAGATGACTATTACTTTCCAGTCACTTTGCCAATTATGGTGATTAAATAAATAAATTAACGAAATCTAGGGATTATAGCTGTATGGTAATATCAAATATTCGCAACATAATTACTAAAATCACCAGTTTATTTCCTAAGGGTGGTGATTAACAATTTTATGGTTATAATAGCGGAATCAACTCCACCTGCCAGTCTTTTTGGTGACTGGTGATTAACAAAATTTGCAACGTCATGGACTTTATGGTGACTGTTAAACTTCGATTTGTCAAATTGCAATCGTCGGCCCATTTGTCATTTGTGGTGATTATCTAATGAGTATAGGTGCCACTAATTTTAATTTCCGTCAATTTGTATTTTAATTTAGCATGCCAAAGAAATGATTTAATTTTAATCAAAAAGTCGGTTACACAAAAAACTAATCATAAATAATTAAAAGAGAGAATAATTAAGAGAGACGTTTATTCAATAAAGTACATAATTCCATGCATAAATTGAATGAATGAAACAGAACTTCAAGCCGATGCTGCTATCATAAAAATAATTTGTTTTTAATCACTTGCAACATCGGTATCTCGTCGCGCGATAAAGTAGTGTCAAAGTGCCTTTTTCGAGTTTACTCGCCGTTTGCGGTCATGTAAGGGATTAGAATGACGTCAAAACAACGGCGACAAATTCCGATAAAACGAGAAAAAGAGCGTTCTCGCACTTGTCATGTTAACCCTGCAGCACTGATATAGAGTCTATTGTAAGAGTTGAATTGGGCATTTATGATAGTTCTGAAGGCGGCCGAGAGATGTATATTGACATGGCGTTTAATTATTTACTGAGCATTCTACCTACGAGCATAGAGGTAGAGAGAACGTTTTCCTTGGTTACATATTTGTGCAACCGTTTAAGGGGACGATAACCGACTTTTAATGATTTCATACTGAAGATGACGTCTAAATGAGTAGTGTTAGTAATTTGAAAATAAAAAAATGTTAAATAAGAGCATTTTCTTAATATTTTAATATAGGCATATTTTTGATTATGTTTATATTAAATAGTGAAATTAATTTGTAAAGATAAAAAACTGAGAATGACGCAAAATCTATCAAGCGTTTTTTTCTGAAAACTTCACCATTTTGAAAACAATTAAATTATTGATCTTTTAGTATACGTGTTTTATTAAAATACTTTTTGTTAAACGCGTAATTAAACACGTAATTTTCCTTGATGGATGGCTGGACGTATGACGCGTTGCTAAAAATAAGCGCCTTGAAAAATAAGCGCCGTGGAAAGTAAGCACCGTGGGATAAAAGCGCCGTGGAAAATAAGCGCCTTGGAAAATAAGCGCCGTGAAAAATAAGCGCCGTGGAAAATAAGCCCCGTGGAAAGTAAGCGCCGTGGGATAAAAGCGTCGTGGTAAATAAGCGCCTTGGAAAATAAGCGCCGTGGAAAATAAGCCCCTTGGAAAATAAGCGCCTTGAAAAATAAGCGCCGTGGAAAATAAGCGCCTTGGAAAATCCTCACCACTGAGTCTCGCAAACAAAGGATGGGTCAATCAATATGGCAGCTTTACTTTGGGAAGAGGAAGTCTTGATGACAAATGAAAATCATAATTTGACATATTACCAAACTCTCTCTCCCGTGGCGCGGAGGCGCGTATTTAATTCTGGACACACAGTATAAAATACGCGGCAAAAATACGCCGCACGGAATTACGGATCTCCGTGCAGCGTTCTGCTGACTGTTTTTATAGCGGACATAAGTAGTTCTTAAATAGATGTTACGGTATAGATACGATACGATATTAGTTACTTATATATTTTTATTCTTATTTTTCTTATTTTTTTTACCGGCCGTGGAAAATAAGCGCCGTGGAAAACAAGTGCCGTGGTAAAAAAGCGCCGTGGAATATTAGCGCCGTGGAAAATAAGCGCCTTGGAAAATAAGCGCCGTGAAAAAAAAGCGCAGTGAAAAATAAGCGCCTTGGAAAATAAGGGCCGTGAAAAATAAGCGCCGTGAAAAATAAGCGCCGTTGAAAATAAGCACCGTGGAAAGTAAGCGCCGTGAAAAATAAGCGCCGTGGGATAAAAGCGCCGTGGAAAATAAGCGCCTTGGAAAATAAGCGCCGTGGAAAATAAGCCCCTTGGAAAATAAGCGCCGTGGTATTTGATGTTTTTTATTTTTAAAATGCTTTTTGCTTTTTGCATTTTTTGCTACCCTGGCGCTTCCCCTTTTTTTAAAGGGGAAGCGCCAGGGTAGCTCGCAAAATTCAAATTTTCACTTGTTTTTTATGTGATTGTGTTTTTTTTATGTGATTTTATTGTTGAGAGAGAGAGAGAGAGAGAGAGAGAGAGAGAGAGAGAGAGAGAGATGATTGATTGTTGTTGTTTTTTTTTAAATAGATCGCAAAAATGGATATACCAAGATACAGATTATTCAAATTTACAAAAAAAACAAACAAACAGAAGACAAACACAAGAAACAGAAGTTTGCAATTTAAAGTTGTATAAAAAAGTGTCTGGTATTTAAAAAGCAGTTTTTTATTATTTTGTGTGCTTTATTAGTTGTTGAATAAAAAAACCGGTACTGCAAAAACGCTTGCATAGAACTCTATGCAAGCGTTTTTACTTTAAAGGATCTGGAAGTTTTTTTTTTTGTAAACGCGATTGTGATACACGCGCGATTTATACTACATTACGGATTAAAGGTTTTGGAAGATTTTTTTTTAATGCGATTGTGCTCTTTATTTAGATAAGGTCCGTACCAATGAAAAAAAAAAAAAAACCGAACCGAACCGTAGCCGAAAAAAATACTTTGAAGAAAAATACTTGTATAGCAAGTATTTTTCTTCAAAGTATTTTTTTCGGCTACTCGCTCCTTCGACGCTCGATGCAATTCTGCTCCTTATTTATATTTACTTATGGATCAAAGTTCTATGCAAGTATTTTTACTTTAAAGGTTTTGGAAGTTTTTCAGACTTCTTTAGGCGCGTTGAGCATTTTTGAGATGGGACTAAACCTTTGATTTACCGAAACCGTGGAGTAAAAGGCATCAATGCGTTGATTACCGCGGTACCGATTTTTTTAATCTGACGTGTAAAAGTGATTCCGATACTTATCCTATTTACAGAATAAACAATTTCATTTCATATCTACTAGATTTTCTCTACAAGGCCTAGATCCAGAGATATTCTAAAACATTGAGATATTGGCATTGTAAAGAAATTTCCAAAAAACGCATTACTAGTCTGTACATATACTAACGATTCCCCAAAGTATTCAATAGAAATAAAGCAAGTAATGAACATACCTAATTCCTAATAATAAAATATAAATGCCGTCGACTCGTTATGAATGAATGGTAAGTAGCTATCTATCCAGTCACACACACACACGGATGCGCACCGCGTCCGCCGCCCGCCTGCTGTTGTCAAACAGAGATAGCAATATTCCGAACGAATTTTGCAAACGTCTCGATTTGTAGTTGCGAGCCGCGGGCGCAGCGCTCTTAACGTACAGACGCCAGCCCATCAAGCTACCCGAAACTGTCAAATTTTCCCAATCAACTTTGAACCTTATATTTCAGCAATAAAGTTGAAAATTTATTAAATAAATTTGACAGATTGTAGTAGCTTGAAGTGCTAGCGTCTGTAAGTTTTTTTTTTTTAATTTCGCCTTTTACGTAAACGAAGTCGCGGGTTAAAGTTAGCGTTAGCCCAAAATAACTATTCCACGCGGACGAAGTCGCGGGCAGAAGCTAGTAAATGATAAAAATGTAAAAGCTATACATGTCCATTATAAGCTGATCTCGCGTTATACGGAAATCCTATACAATGCGAGATCAGCTTAAACTGGAAAACTATAGCTTGAAATGTAGCCGTGTGTACAAGTCCGTAGCCAATTGCAGGCGGCAACAGCAGGCGACATGTCGCCGCGACTCTACTGGTTTCTAGTATTTTTATGAAATACCGTGTTGCTACGGACGGTATTTCATAGAAATACATAGAATCTAATAATGTCGCGGCGATACGTGGCCGAATTGTACCTTAAGATTAAATCCTGGATTTTTTTCATAAGTTGCCTGTACTTTCTACTAGAACATTCTCCACTTAATATCGCCTACCAATGATGTTATAATTAACGATGATGTAATTAAAACAGTTGGTTCGAGAACGCGTGACGCCTCAGGCAGAGTTTCTGCCACGTCACGTGCTGGTCCTACTAGAGATAGGCAAGCGATACAAAGTTATAGAAGCCATCGCGCCTTATAAACATGCCATCATACATGTGAGTAGAACATTATAATTATAATGTCTGTTTCAAAAGTCTCTGATAAAAGAGTAAACAAACCCTGTAATTCTAAGTGCCTGTGCACACAATACGTTGCGGTGCCGCATCGTAAAGATTTCGCCGCATTGTCGTCGGTCACACGGGCGCACAGTGAGAAAAAAATGACTTTTTTTGTTCAAAAATCTGTCTACACCACAATTTTTGACGTATCGCTGCCATTTTTTTTTACACACTCCTGAGATAACACACTTTGGTGTGTCACTGCCACTTTTCCTTAAAATTCAATATATAGTATTGAATTTTCCTGAATTCCGATTCTTTTAACTAGTTTTAACCTCAAAAAATCGGGAAATGAAGCAAAAAACAATTTCTAAAAAAAAATATTTTAATAAAAATCAGTTTCCAGGGGTTTTTCAAGTTCCTGGTCATGAATTTATTGTCTGTTTATAAAAATTAAAAATGGCGCATGCAAAAGGGCGGCCCAAAAATAAAATTTGATTCATTTCCCGATTTTTAAAAGATTTTTTTTTAAAAAGAATTTTCGATTTTGGAATCTCAGGAGTGTATAAAAAAAATGGCAGCAATACGTCAAAAATTGTGGTGTAAGCAGATTTTTGAACAAAAAAGGATTTTTTTTCCCACTGTGCGGCGCCGCGCCGCAAAGCGTCTCAATTGTCATCTGTCAAACATGTGTGTTTTTGACAACGCACAAACAACTGAGTGGTGCCGCTCCGGTGTCACAATGCGCACACCCCTCCCCGCCTCGTCTCGCGGGCTGCAAGAAGTCCGGTGTACGTGCGGTGCGACGCCGGAACGTACCGTGTGGCATACCATGGATATTTGTATGTACGGACACCGCTCCAGCACCATGCCACCATCACAACGCATCGTGTGCACATGCTCTAACGCAGTCACTCACCAAAGGAAATTAGTAACACATTCTATTCTAAATACAGATGTATTTAGAAGCTTTCAACTTAATATCTTCCTACCTTTCCCAACAATATTATTGTTTGAGTAACATTATTCGATTTTAATTGGAAAATCAACGAAGAAAATTGAGGTTATAAAGCTAAACTCAATTATCAAATGATAAATGTCTTTATGGTGATTTAAAATTAGAATTTTGAGTTTAAGTACCTACTCAAATAATCAAATCAAACCACTCAATCAGGCCCTATCAGAATACCAGCGTTGCGGTATTTATTTATGTTAAAATATCGCAGCATTATGCCTTTTTGGCCTCGCACAGGTCGTTATTATTTTTATTTGTTAGTTTAAAATGCTCCTTTTTAGGGTTCCGTAGTAAACAAGGAACCCTTATAATTTCGTCATGTCCGTCTGTCTCTCTGTCTGTCTGTCCGCGGTCTAGCTCCGAGACCCTTAGTACTAGAGGGTAATTTGACATAGGTATACATATTAATTACGCCAACAAAGTGGTAAAACAAAATTATGAAAAACATTTTTTTTTCGAGTACCTCCCATACACATAAAGTGGTGATGTTTTATTTTTTATTTTTTTATCCCATAGTGTGGAGTATCATTGGAAAGGTCTTACAAAAACATTATGAGTTTGTGAAAACCATTTTTGGATTCAGGGATCCGTTTGCAAAATATTAAGCTTTAAAGTGCTAATTTTTGTTAGAATCAAGTGTCCCCCCCCCCTGCCAGCTAAATGGTTGGTTTTGGCAGTGTGAAAAAAATCACAACAGTAGTTTATATAACAAAATTAAAAGGAAAACTATCACAGCTAAGTAGGCTTTACTAGTTATCGAGTAATAATCGACCAACTTAACTTTGCAGTTGCAAAAACATGTTTTCCCATACATTCCGTATGGGAGAGCATGTTTATCAACTACAAAGTTAAGTTTGTTTTTGGTATAAATTCATCCCAACTACGGAACCCTTCATTGTGCGTGGTCCGACATGCACTTGGCCGGTTTTTTATTTCCTGTGCGTGTCCAAAATAAAATATTGCACGAAAACCTGAACTTAAATCCGGTTTTCGTGCAATATTTTTGAACCAAGATGAATATTATTATAAAGTTTATATAAGATACCCGGCTTTAATAATGATGGCACATCAATCTTTATAAAAAGTGGCCAAGTGCGAGTCGGACTCGCACACGAAGTGTTCCGTACAATATTTAACAACAAAATATTTTCTAAAAACTCCGAGAAAGGTTTTTAACTTTATTTTATTTACAAGAAACGAGTCAAAGAAATATGTAGTGTTAAATATTGTACGGTGGTATGGAATCCATCGTGTGCGAGTCCGACTCGCACTTGGCCGCTTTTTTGTTAACAATAATAATAAAGTTATATATATTTTCAGATGGGCATATTTCAAGCAACAACGCCGTACGACTGCGTTCACATTGCTTATACCGTCAAGCAATTTGACACTTTAGATAGCACTTCTTTGAATTTGTGAGTAAACAATCTACAGTCTATGGTTAGGATTTTTTATATTTATGGTCACATGCTTGTAGTTGCTATTTTTAAGTATTAAGATAGGACTTTAGCTTGTGGTTAAGTAATTACAGCCGCACGGGTCGATTGCTTAGGTTACGCTACGCTAGCCGCGGTTGGTCCGTGGATGGGTCACCATCTTTACATACCAAATAAATAATAATATTATTTACGTTTTCTTATTATGTCCCGCTTTTGATGCAAGAATCCCGCTTTTTTACTCAAAATGATTCAAAATCCCGGATTGCCCGAAAAAAAATCTGGCAACGCTGCCTAGTAACTAGGTTGTGGAGGTCAGATAGGCAGTCGCTCCATGTAAAATACTGGTATTCAACTGCATCCAGTTAAACTAACCCCAACATAATTATGTAGGAATAGGTTAGGCAGATGGTGATCTATAGAAATTGTTTCCAAATATTCATTGTTGAGAGTGTAGCGGTTACACCGCCACATACGAACTACGCATCATAGACATGACGTCACACAAAACCTGCATCGCGCAGTTAGAGTTTACCGAGCGATCGACATACATACAAGATTTCAACTTCAAACCGATGGGCAGTTGCCCGCCAGACACAACACCCGTTTGGTTGAAGGATCCTCCCTTTTCTATGGTGGATGAGTGAACTTTACACCCTGTTCCTCATGCCCCTAAATTGGTGACCCCGAGTATGAACGTCAACGCAGCCTTCGTGCAAATACTTCGGCGTGACGTAATCATCACTCCCGCAAGCTTTCGTGACGTGAGGCGAGTCACACAGCCAGCACCCTCGGCTTCAACGGGTATCCTGACCACCAGCATGCAGCGAACGCACATTCCTGGTCATCACCCTCAGCTTCATCACCCTGACTCACTGGGGAATCACCATAGACAGTTCCGACTCACCGCGAACTATGTGGCACCCGGTTCCGACTCACTGGAACCACAGCTGGCACTGTGAAGCATTAGAAGCACATTCATTATTTTGATTTCTTTCAGAGACCAACTGAAGTTAGCATTCATGTTATCAGTAGAAGTGGACGTACCATTACTTCATCTAATGGACTTGACCCCGCTTCACGTCAGTCGCGACTGCTCCAGCGGAGAAGAAGAATGTGCGGCCATGTTTTCCGTCGATTACGGAGACGAATATGAACAATTTGAGGATTTTGAATAGGTCTGATACAAATCTAAAATAATATGAGACATTGAACTTTAAAGAGAGACAGACACATGGTGAGAGAGAGAGAGAAGAGAAAATTAAGAGGAGGCTCCCTAAATTGTATGTTAATTTGCATTAATATTCTGAAAAAGTCACGCATACAATCAAAATGGAACTTTAGTATATGATTGATAGGATCTGTTTCTTTCCAAATATAAGACTGTTATGTAATTGGAAAATTTTCGCTCGATCCATTTCTTATTCGATAATCATGTTTTTTTTAAAGATTATTTGAAACAAAAACAAGATTACTCGCCTTTTATATCTAAAATAATTATTGACAGTAAGGAAATGTAGTTTATTGTCCAAATATAAGATATTTTTTCTCTAGATCAATTATTACTTTAGTTATAAACGAAATAAGAATTGAGACTTACGACATTTAGTGCCGTGCTTGAACACGACCGAAGAGCGCATGCGATATTTAACTTTATTATTGAAGTGTTAGCGTTTAGCACATAGTGGAGTGGTGGGGTGCATGGGGGCGGAGTTTGCGTGGAAATTTACTTTGTAAATAAAATAAAACTTAGACAATTTTTGCTAAATAAAAGCTACTACTCAGTAAACATAAATACTCGAGATTTTAAATGTTATCTGATTAATTTATTATTATCATATCTCTCAACAGATTCCTATTTAATATACATTTTGTTTTATCTCAGCAAATACCTACATTATTATTATATTATAGTAGTTTGCTAAGTAATGTTATATAATAAAAAAATGCTTCCTCTCTCCTAACTCACTTATTTGCTGTGCCCGACAGGGTCCATTATGATCTTATTATAAGTTTACCTCCTAAGAATACCTACATGTGGAGTGCAATAAAAGCATTGAGTATGGAGTATTGAGAGACGGCCCTCTATAACAAACAAAATAAAAATAAAAAACAGTGGCACTACGGGAGTGCCGACAGAAGTGAAAACTTGAACAAGATCGCCTTGGTGGAAGAAAAATACTTGTATAGAACATTGGTCCGTAACCTTATCTAAATAAATACTTTCAAAACCTTCAAAGTAAAAATACTTGCATACTACATTGATCCGTAACATAATATAAATAAAGAGCACAATCACGTTTACAAAAATGAAGTGTCGGTAACGGTGTTGCGAGTTCAATTGTTTATTTCCATCTCAAAAATACCCAACGCGCCTAAAGAAGTTTTCACTTCAAAAATAAATACTTTTTACAAAAAAAAAAAAAACAACCGACTTCCAAAAAACACTACAAAGTGAAAAATAACTTTAATTTCGGAAGTCGGTGTCTTTGGTTTTGAATTTTCGTTTTTTGTCACCGACTTCCAAAATTAAAGTTATTTTTCAGTTTGTAGTGTTTTTTGGAAGTCGGTTGTATTTTTTTTTTTTTTGTAAAAAAAAATATTTTTCACTTTTTAGTTGTGGTACCTACCCCACACAAATTCGAAAACCACTACCTGCTATGTAAATAACAGTGACAGGAACTTATCATATCATCCACATACTAAGTGGGAAAAAGTACGTATTATTGAAGCTAACTCAAAAACTATCGAAGCAAAGTTAATAAAATTTATATGGGACCACCTCAAGAGCATACCCTTTCAAACAAAAAAAAAAACATTTTTAAAATCGATCCACAATTGATGGAGAAATCGGTGGATATACATAAAAAAAAAACAAACTTACGCGACGAACATATATATGTATAACCTTCTCCTTTTTGGAAGTCGATTAAAAACTAGATGTCCTGTATTTACGGCAGAGTACTGTGGCTACCGTAGCAGGAAAATGTTGTGAGGAAAGTTTTGAGTATGAACGTGAATGGCTATAAGAGTAGGGGAAGACCCAAGAAACGATGGATGGACTGTGTGAGAGATGATATGGCTAGAAAGGGGGGGGAGATTACCGAGATGATGATGATGGAAGAAAAAGCAATGTTGCATCGACCTAAAATAAATTGAGATAAGGCATTAGAACGATATACTGTAGCTACCTATGTGCAGACACTATCACCATTGCTGCCTAAGGACATGTTCACTCACAGATGCGTTGCTAAAAAGAATCGCAAGGGTTCGAAGAAAACCGATAGGGACATCGTGGCCCCCCGGCAACATGGCAACTGAAGGAACACGGGTGGGTTGTAGTCAGTAAGAGTCTGACACGCCCTCCCGCTCTGCCCAGAGCGGGAGAAGTTATTTGATAATTTCTCACCCAAAAAAAAAGTCCTACTGATTTATTTTTTGAAGTGAAAACTTCTTTAGGCGCGTTGGGCATTTTTGAGATGGGAAAAAACAATTGAACTCGCGACACCGTTACCGACACCTCATTTTTGTAAACGCGATTGTGCTTTTTATTTATATTACGTTACGGATCAATGTTCTATGTTAGTATTTTTATTTTAAAGGTTTTGGAAGTATTTTTTTTTTTGTAAACGTGATTTTGCTCTTTATTTAGATATGGTCATGGACCAATGTTCTATACAAGTATTTTTCTTCCACCAAGGCGATCTTGTTCAAGTTTTCACTTCTGTCGGCACTCCCGGAGTGCCACTGTTTTTTTTATCCATTACTAAGCGTTATTTTAAAGTTAATTTATAGGCGGTCAAGGAAATCATTAGTTATTCATAACTAACGGTGACGAAACTTGGGATGAAAAATGTGAGAAAACCGAGACTTACAAAGGCTTTCGCAAACAGCCGCGACGCGACTCTGGTGGAAAAAATTCCAAGAAAAGTTAAAACGGAAATCGTTCTAACGGTGTCGCGTTGCGCCTGTCTGCAGGAACCTTAATGCTCTAAGAATCGTTAACTGAGCAAGCGCGATGCTAAATGCTTAGTACTCAAAAGTAGGACCCAAAGTTGTACCCCACAAAAACTAGTCTAAAGACTATACCAATAGTACCAGTAGTATCTCCCAGGCCCCCGACTCATGGTGGTAGAAGGAACAGTAGGCCTTTTTGTCGGTAGGAGTCCGACATAGTTCTCCGCTCTTTTCAGACGGAGGGTATCCAAAAGGACAACACACGGAAAAAAAAAAACAATGGCACTCCGGGAGTGCCAACAGAAGTGAAAACTTGAACAATTTTATTATGCAGGAAATATTGTATCACGCGTTGGTCGTTGATGTCTTTTTAATGGTCAAAAGCTGGTGTCGTAACAGTGTCGCGAAATCAATTGTTTAGTCCCATCTGAAAACGCGCCTAAAGAAGTTTTCACTTCAAAAAAACTAAAGATAATGGTGCCGATTCCCTTGTTCACAAACTAAACTAAATTTAAGTTCAGTGCATCTTTTTCTTTCTATTTCATTAAGAAAAGGACAGAAGATAAATTTTTGTTTAGTCCTGTCAAATTAATCAGCGCTTGACCTAAATTGACATAATTTTAGTAGGCAAGTTTTTAATCACGTCTAAACTTGTATGGAGAGTGACAGGCGCCGATTAATTTGACAGGACTAAACTAAAATTTATCTTCTGTCCTTTTCATAATGAAATAGAAAGAAAAAGATGCACTGAACTTAAATTTAGTTTAGTTTTTGAACAAGGGAATCGGCACCATTGACTAACTAACTGATAACTCATAGAGTCAAAACTAATTAGGTGACAGTTATAACTATTTTAGCGTGTCTATTATTATTATAATCTTTGCACGACCAGTGTCCTATTACTCGGACTCAGCAAAATTCCGAGCGTCGAATTGTATAGAGGAGTCTTGGGTCTTATTTGGACTTTGAGTTTGAGTTTCAACACTACAACGACGCCATTCGTCCATGGATACAGGTGAATATTTTGTTTTATTTATTTAGTGTTTTAATAATATGGAAAGTGGTTTTTTTTTTTCATCATTGTTTTGGTTTTATGGTGTAGTGTTTGAAAAAAATATTGTGTCTGTTGTAAATGTAGGTATGGCTTGTTTTAAATAACGGAACTGCGTTCTTATAATAGGAATGCGTCGATAGGATATTTTTATACTAACTTATTTTGAAACTTTTTGAACAATTATTATGAATTAGTCTTAAAGTTTCTTCACAATACTGAAAATTTGGCCTTAGGGGCGCTATGGAGTGAGGACATAGAATTTTTGTTTTGTACTTATTTTTTCGGAAATTTCCCAATTTTATTGTAGTAACGGATTAACTTTGACCATAGAAACCATCTACGTTCTGAGAAGTATGGCCCTACGACGCACCTTTTTCGAGTTAGGAGCTTTCGTTTTTTTTTTATTTTTATAAAACGCTCTATATTTTCAAAATGGTAGCTCGGATAAAAAGCTTTTCAGCACGCGTAGCATGACCACAATAGAAACGGGTTTTGTCGACGGAAGAATAGACAAAATGACAGATTGTGATTGTTTATCTGTCATTTTGTCTATTCTTCCGTCGACAAAACCCGTTTCTATTGTGGTCATGCTACGTGTCCTGGGAAGAAATTGTTGTTCTAGTCGAAAAACATGAGATGACCCTCAGCGTATACTCCAACTCCGCCCCTAAGACGACCCACAGACGGAAAATAGGGGTTTAATTCTACTAATCCTACTAATATCCTTAATATTATAAATGCGAAAGTAAGTTTGTTTGTTACGCCTTCACGCTAAAACGGCTGAACGGATTTGGATGAAATTTGGCACATATATAGATGATGCCCTGGAAAAGAACATAAGATACTTTTTTTTTCCCACGGGATCGAGACTTATGCGGGTGAAACCGCGGGGCGCAGCTAGTAATATTATAAATGCGAAAGTTTGTGAGGATGAATGGATATTTGTTACTTTTTCACACAAAACCTACTGAACGGATTTAGATGAAACTTGGCACACAGATAGTTTATAACCTGGATTAACACATAGGGTACTTTTATCCCGATATTCTCATGGGATCGAGACTTATGCGGGTGAAACCGCAGGGCGCTGCTAGTACATCATGTTTCTTATTGTGGTGTAATGTTATTTACAAATAATGGAACATTGTCTGCTATGCTGTGTATTTTTTTTTTGTGTTTTTTCGAAATATTGCAGCAATGGTGCTATAAACAGTACCTACATAATTATTATGTCTTAGCGGACACGTTAAGAAAGAGATATTATTAAAAAAACAAATGGTTTCTAAATTGTAGTTTGCCAAAAGTACAAAGGTCACTCAGCTTTGTAAATAGATGCGCGTACGCACGCAATGTTAAATTAAATATGATGATTTTAATTAATCTACATTCAAAAGAACTGTAATAGACAAGAAGTTATGAACACGAATACGACTCTTTCGATTTATTTTTGGTCAGATTTCCTGTAGGTAAACCTATAAGTAAAGCAAACATTGGTGCCGATTCCCTTGTTCACAAACTAAACTAAATTTAAGTTTAGTGCATCTTTTTCTTTCTATTCCATTAAGAAAAGGACAGAAGATAAATTTTAGTTTAGTCCTGTCAAATTAATCAGCGCTTGACCTAAATTGACGTAATTTTAGTCGGCAAGTTTTTAATCACGTTTAAACTTGTATGGAGAGTGACAGGCGATGATTAATTTGACAGGACTAAACTAAAATTTAACTTCTGTCCTTTTCTTAATGAAATTGTAAGAAAAGATGCACTGAACTTAAAATTAGTTTAGTTTGTGAACAAGAGAATCGGCACCATTATTTGCCATAAAATTCTCAATACTAAGCACAATTATTTTTTAATTTCAGTTTCTGGCATTGAAGTTACCGAGAGCGAAAACCATCATGATTCAAGGTAAATATAAATACATCATGTTTTATTACACCTATTCAAACTTTAAGCATTTTTTTCACTTAAACCATTTACAGGCACTTTTGAATTGTCAAGGAGTCGGTCTTTCAGAAATATGGAAGCTGCTATAGTAGGTACACTTCTGCCTATCTTTTTGGGGATTACAGGCGTGATGTTCAGTTGTGTTTATGTTGTTATTTTACCTACATTTGAATCTTTATTCAGTTATTTTAGGTTTCGTGGAAAATTTTTAGTCCCACTTGCACCAAAAATCACTTATTTAGTTTAGTGTTGAACATTTTTAACCGACTTCGACTTAGGAGGAGGTTCTTTGTTCGTCTGTCCGCTTTTTTTTTGTAAGCTGTATCTATATTTTCGTCAATTGCGGACCGATTTCGAAAATTCTTTTTTCATTTGGTAGAAGAAGCTTGTGCGGTGATCCCATATAAATTTTATTAAATTTCTTAGGTAATTTTTTAGTTAGCTTCATAGCTTCTATAATAATTTTTCGCACTTAGTCTATGTGGACGATGTTATAAGAGTTACGCGATAGAAAGAGAGGCAACTTCTAGGTGAATATAACTGTAGGTAATTAGCGCTGTGCGACCTGAATTGCACTTTATTGTGTCTTAGCAAGAGTCACTTTTTATTTAAATGATTTTGCGGAGTGAGCCATTTGTAGCTGTACTAATCTGTGCCTCTGGCCCGGTTGCGACGCATATCGCTAAATAGGTACTTACGTTTACCGCTGAACGTATTTAAAACATAGCTCTGTTGCTGTCTATCTCATCATCTGTTACGATGCCTCATTGAGGTGGATAACAATTAAAATTCTATTGTGTCTCGTTAATGACAGTTGAAAGGTTTGAAGATGACAGAATCAGAGTGATGTTTTAAAAAACTTTTTACAAAAAGAAACAACCGACTTCCTTTTTTAGGGTTCCGTAGTAAACAAGGAACCCTTATAGTTTCGTCATGTCCGTCTGTCTGTCTGTCTGTCTGTCCGCGGTCTAGCTCCGAGAACTTTAGTACTAGAAAGCTGTAGTTTGGCATAGGTATACATATTAACGCCGACAAAATGGTAAAACAAAATGATGAAAAACATTTTTTTTAGGGTAGGTACCTCTCTTACACGTAAAGTGGAGATGTTTTTTTTTAACCCATGGTGAGGGGTATCATGGGAAAGGTCCTTCAAAAACATTGTGAGTTTGTGAAAATCATTTTTGGATTCAGGGATCCGTTTGCGAAATATTAAGCTTTAAATTGCTAATTTTTGTTAGTCAAGTGTCCCCACCCCCCTGCCAGCTAAATGGTTGGTTTTGGATGTGTGAAAAAAATTAAAGCAGTAGTTTATATAACGAAATTAAAAGGAAAACTATCACAGCTAAGTAGGCTCTACAAGTTAACGAGTTATAATCGATTAACTTAACTTTGCAGTTGCAAAAACATATTTTCCCATACATTCCGTATGGGAGAACGTGTTTATCAAATACAAAGTTAAGTTAGTTTTTAGGATAAATTCATCCCAACTACGGAACCCTTCATTGTGCGTGGTCCGATACGCATTTGGTCGGTTTTATTTAAATGATTTTGCGGAGTGAGCCATCTGTAGCTGTACTAATCTGTGCCTCAGGCCCGGTTGCGACGCATATCGCTAAATAGGTACTTACGTTTACCGCTGAACGTATCTAAAACATAGCTCTGTTGCTGTCTATAGTTTGAAGATGACAAAATCAGAATGATGTTTTAAAAACTATTTACAAAAAGAAACAACCGACTTCCGTTTTTATTTTTTACTTTTTATTTGTGGTATCTACCTACCCCACACAAATTCAAACACCACTACCTGTACCCTAATTGCGAAACTTATTTTCGTAAAAGGTGGGGGGCTTGTGGCTAAGTAATAACAGCTGCACGGGTCGATCGATCAGGTTAAGCTACGCTTGCCGCGGTTGGTCCGTGGATGGGTGACCATATTTACATATCAAGTCCCTTCCGTGCCTCGGAAAGCATGTTAAGCCGTTGGTCCCGGCTGTCATTTGTAGATCTTTGACAGTGGTTACGGGTAGTTAGAAGCCCAAAAAGTCTGACAACCAGTCTTACCAAGGGGTATCGTGTTACCTAGTCACTAGGTTGTGGAGGTCAGATAGGCAGTCGCTCCATGTAAAATACTGGTATTCAGCTGCATCCGGTTAGACTGAAAGCCGACCCCAATATAGTTGGGAAAAGGCTAGGCAGATGATTTTCGTAAACAATTATGTCTAATTTGTTTCATTTTGACAGTTCAACAACATTCATTGTGTTATTTACGTTGTTGAGCAGATTTTTTTTCCAACTTATAAAGCAATGGATTAGCAATCTGTTTCAGATCGAAACAGATTGTGTTGTATTACGCAATTAGGATACTGATTTGTAAATAACAGTGACAGGAACTTATCATATCATCAAGTGGGAAAAAATACGTATTATTGAAGCTAACTCAAAAACTAACTAAGGAAAATGTCGTGAGGAAAGTTTTGAGTATGAATGTGGATGGTTATACGAGTAGGGGAAGACCCAAGAAACGATGGATGGACTGTGTGAGAGATGATGTGGATAGAAAGGGGGTGACCACTTCGATGATGACTGATAGAGAAGTTTGGAAGAAAGGGACATGTGGATAAGCCGACGTAATTTCAACTCTTGGTGTTAAGCCGAGCGTTAAGAATCCAACGCGCTGGGACGCACTCTCATCCCAACGCGTTGAAAAAGCAAGCTGTTGAATTTTCAACTCTCAGCGCTAAGCAGAGCGTTGAAAATCAAGTGCACGAAAAAAAACCGCCGCGATTTTATTACGTCCATGCGAACGTCGGTTTAGGGCAGGAGAATGATGAGTAGCTCATTCCATGGTAACAATTTAAGCCACGTCAGCAAGGTGGTAGCTATGCTGACGGTCCAGGCTGTTTAGGACGTACCATCGAAGAAACGCATATATGTACCGTAAGGACTATTTCTGCTTGCAGCGCTCGGTCGATATAGTAACGCGTGCCTACCTATGAAAAAAAAAAAAAAAACCGGCCAAGAGCGTGTCGGACCACGCACAATGAAGGGTTCCGTAGTTGGGATGAATTACCAAAAACAATCTTAACTTTGTAGTTGAAAAAGATGTTCTCCCATACGGAATGTATGGGAAAACATGTTTAAGCAATTGAAAAGTTGGTCGATTTTTACTCGTTAACTTGTAGAGCCTACTTAGCTGTGATAGTTTTCCTTTTAATTTCGTTGTATAAACTACTGCTGTGATTTTTTTCACACATCCAAAACCAACCATTTAGCTGGCAGGGGGCACTTGACTTGCATTTGACTCTAACAAAATTAGCACTTTAAAGCTAAATATTTCGCAAACGGATCCTTGAATACAAAAATGGTTTTCACAAACTCCCAATGTTTTTAAGGGACGTTTCCAATGATACCCCACACCAAGAGATAAAAAAAAGAACATCACCACTTTAGGTGTAGGGGAGGTACCCTAAAAAAATATATTTTTCATAATTTTATTTTACCACTTTGTCGGCTTGATTAATATGTATACCCATGCCAAATTACAACTTTCTAGTACTAATAGTCTCGGAGCTAGACCGCGGCGGACAGACAGACAGACAGACGGACATGGCGAAACTATAAGGGTTCCCTGTTTACTACCGAACCCTAAAACGGATCGTGTGCACGGGATTTTGTTTTCAAACTGCTTACATATGCGTTTCTTCGGTAGTACCTACTTATGTCAGAAAATAAACTTGAACTATGCAAAAGGTGGTCGGGAGACCCCCCGTCAGGAACGAAGTTCCTTCTCACGGATGATTTAAAATAAAAACTTTTGAAACTAACTTTTTTCGAAGTTTCGTATAGCTCCCATAGACTGTTTTACCCACCCATAAATGCGTATTTAATACAGAGCCATCTAGTATAAGTTTTTCGAAACTCTCCTAATGTTGCCAAGCACTTGTGTGTGGTAACTTTATAGATGTAATAAAGATGGTAGTGTGGTGATTTACAGTTTATCTCCCTCTCTGTCTCCTTCTATTATACATATATAACAGAGAGACAGAGAGAGAAAGTCGTATGAAGAGGGCATAACACTTTTTCCTTACGTGACGATTTCTACCAATCAACTCCTACTGTGAGCCGTGTTAAAGAACTTCGTTCCAAAAACCGACCTTACTACTACGAAATAAAGGCGCTGTCAGTGTCAACCAACGCTGTAATATTTCAGTATCGCGGAGATAAGAAAGTATCTTTTGTATTTATGACTTTCTATGATAACAAGCCGTGTGTCCAATGGGGTATCCCATTGGAAAAAACATAACGAACTTTTATACCCTATTTAACCCCTTTAGGGGATGAATTTTTTAAAACCTTTCTTTAGTGCCCACCTTTGTAACGTACCGAATTCTTGTGCAAAACTTTAAGGCTCGTCCAGACCAGCACGACACGCGACGCGACACAAAGGCACCGCTCGTCGCGCGTCGAGCGCTGCCTTTGTGTCGCGTCGCGTGTCGCGCCTGTTTGATAGAGCCTTCATTCTTTTAGATCTAGCGGTGGTATTGGCTGTGCGTTGTCTGTCAGTGAATTTATTTTTAACCCGACTCTTTAAGAACGGTGTTAGAAGTTTGACCGCTATGTGTGTGAGTCTGTCTGTGGCACCATAGCTCTTAAACGGGTGAATCGATTTGAATACGGTTTTTTTTATTTGAAAGCAGGTTTCTAGCGATGGTTCTTAGATATGTTTTATCAAAATCAGTTCAACCGTTTTAATATTATCTGCTCTTTTCTGGTTTCACAGGTCTGATTGATTTGAAATTTGGTATTCTGTTACTTCAATGATATTAGAAGAATAGAGTAAACTTGAACTGATGCTGCAGCATCACCTGGAATTTGCAGGATACCCAACTTCCTTACCAACTTACAGCACAGGTATCGTGTTGTTTGGGCTCATTGGAATGGTTTCGATGAATAGGTTATAGATAGATGGTGAATAGGGTCTGGTGATGGAGTAGGAAAGAGAAATGAGTAAAAGATTGTGTCGGGGTTTTTTTTTTAATTTTTTACTGTTAAAATTGTACTTGTTACTAAGTAGAAGTTAAATGTGTGCGTAATCCTTGCTATTGCATGATTAAAATCTTGCTGTTTAAAAATAACAACATAACATCACGCCCGTATTCCCCGATAGGTAAGGCAGAGGTGTATCAGGTATAACTATTTTCTTAAAGTCCCTCGGCAAACTTCGTGTTTCATCAGTCGTCGGATTTCTATCAGTTGCCCTTTACAGCCCTTTGCACTTGGTGCAGATCGGATGCTCTCAATCGACTTGGAAGTATATAGAGTTATTGATACTCTTAATGTAAATTATTAAAAAAATGGGAGGAAAGCTGCTAAAGTCGCAGGCACGAAAATAATTTTACAGCTCTATATAGTTCACACGGAAATCAAAACAAAACAACAATAAAGTACTGAGTTCTGAATTCAAATTATTATACACGGTAAATCTAATAACTGATGGACATGGAAATTAGCGTTCGGTTGTTTTCGGAAATGCGATGATTCCCGAGGGACGTTAATAAAATAGTCAGACTGTACTTATCTTTAGTACATCCATTATTTATTTCTCTTTAATTCCTTAGTAGTAATAATACAATGTTTTTTTTATCACTCTTCATTTTTTCCTATCTTGGGCTGTTCTCATCCAGTCATTGTTTGCAAATTTTATAAGTTCATCTTCCCATCTTTCCAAAGGGCGACCTCTTTTTCTTTTTTTGCTTGAAATTCTGAGACAAAAACGATACAGCGAAATAAGAGAAAGGACAAAAGTTATTGATGTGACAATTTTTTTAAATATGTGAGCACCATGTATCTATCACATAATTAAATTTATCTGTCGTTGCTTTATTTTTAATTCTTTTTACCTATTGTGGTATAGTAATTTTATTCTAGGTACATCGTCTTCACATATAACTATATAATTAATGTATATAAAATATTGTAAAACTCTTTAAAAGAGTGTGGGTGGAGTTTCTCGCCCATTCTTCTCCATACGAAAACTACCTTTTGGAAGGGGCGACTAGAATTAATTCTATTATTTTGTACATACATGGGCCTATTTGAAATAAATAATTTGACTTTGATGCGTTAACCCACTGCAAGAAACTTAAATGGAAGTGGGCTGGTCACATTGCACGTCAGGGTAAAGAGAGACGGACTAGAAAAATTACTACATGGGTTGCACCCCACCCGGAGTACATCCATAAATGTCCTCAGTAATGTTTAAGTTCCATGTAATAGGGGAGAAGCCTGTTACCTGGGCAAATCGGGCCACTGGGCCCAGCTCCAACGGAAAAACCTTGGGTTATTTTAATTATATTGTTCTCTGGCTAGGTTTTAGTTAATTAGTACCAGAGTCGAGCTGCGGGCACATACTGATAAAATATAATTATCAGAGGATGTCTGATAGTAAATAAACATCGATAAAATAAAAACAAACGTAAACAAAACCATTTAGGTACTGAGGCGTGCTCAATCTTTGTCCACTTTTAAAATTATGATGATAAAAACCAGCCAAGTGCGACTCGGACTCGCACACGAAGGGTTCCGTACCACCGTACAATATTTAGCAAATAAATGAAAATACTAAGCGAAGAATATTATTATTTTTCATCTTAGATTTTTTAAATCGCAAAGATAAGTTTTGTATTTCATAAGGATAGGTACTTGGAATTCCAAAGTTTTTTTTTGCTGTTGCAAATCGCCCATATTTAAATAAAATACGTTATGAATCGGCATTTTTAGTATGTATTTGTTGATTATATATACGGTATATGGTACATGCAAATTCCTAACTTGTTTAGTTATTGAGATAGAGCTCGTACAAAAATGGTCTAAAACTGACAGCTTTTATAGCTCCCTATTTCTTCATTTCTGAAGATAAAACTAAATAAAAACTATATTTGTTCTCTATTCGATCAGTTCTAGACAATGACACCCCACATGATAGGGTTAGAATTTTTTTCAAAATCAAAGCTTTATTGTATGGAGGTTTATGGAGACCCTTTAATTTTTAACTTAATTTAATTTTTTTAGTTGTTGTTATAGCGGCAATTAGAAATACATATTCTGTGAAATTTTCAACTGTCTACTTATTACGATTCATGAGATAAAGTTCGCTGATATACAGACGGAAAGCGGAGGCTTAGTAATAGGGTTCCGTTTGGCTTCGGGTACGGAACCCTAAAAAATTATTTCTCTCTCTTCAAACCTCATCATTATAATATATTGTTCTTTGCTCTTGTTTCATAATTATTATTGTAAACATATTTATATATGGGTAAGTATATGCTTTATGGTTATATGTATTTATTGTATATGTAAATGATACACCACAGACTACCTTCAGTATTGTGTCTCCTTCTCTCTTGAATCTATCCAAAGGTTGTCATTAAAACATCGCTTTTTGCGATAAGACCACACATTGTATCTCTCTATGTAAAATTTCTACATTTATATGTACATACACAAACTCAAGCCTTTTTCCCATGGACCTTGGCCGAAACTGCTACGATCCTAACATACTCCTATACTTAAACAGATTTATATCTGTAATTTACATTCAGAGTATTATATTCCATTCTGAGCAGAGGTATACCTATACGACACCCAAATTTCGCCAGTTATGTTTAAGTCCCAAGTAATAGGGGACGAGCTTATTGCCATCAACCGGGCACAAATCCAGACTCCAGGCTGCTACTGAGAAATTTCAGATGGAAAACTCAATAACAATTTCATAATTAACCGGCGAACCTCTGCCTAATCCTTCGGGGAAATACAGGTTATTTACATTCTAAATTATTGTTTACAGTTTACACACTCCTCGTCATTTTCACGAGTGTGACGCTCTCTTCGTGCTACTGCCCCGCAAACCAGATTCGTAGTGTGGGCCAGTGCGCCTTCCAGATCCACTGCATCGGCAACATCCGCGGGATACGCCTCCCCAACGAGTGCTGCGAGGCCACCAACTATCCCGTCAGTGTCGAAGTCACTGTAACCGACGCCATCGAACGATTTGACGACAATTTGGACTTCGATTTCCTTAACACCATCACTACCTTAAAAATATCAGGACGATGGCAACACACCAAACTTGCCATGCTTATTTACACCACTAGACTACGGAACTTACATCTTGCCAACAACGGTATCGAAAACATCTCAGGAGTTCCCTTTTATTATCTAAACCACCTGGAAACACTTAATTTGGAGCACAATAAACTAACAGAAATCGCAGAACTTTTCCAGTTTCAAATACACCCAAATAAATTAAGAAAGTTGTCACTTGCTTACAATGCTATAGAAGAAATACCAGGGGATGCTTTCGGTGAACTGTTGTCACTAGTAGAACTCGATCTTTCTCACAATATTATTTCTGACCTAACTGAAGAGCCGTTCTACAATCTAACGAAACTAGAAATATTACGCTTGAATAATAACAGAATAAAAGATTTGAATGGGGCCGTCAACAGCCTTCAAAACTTAAAGCATTTGTATCTGAGAGGCAATCAGATACAGAACATTGATGAGGAGTCTCTTAAGATTATCAAACATTTGGAAACATTTGACGTTTCCTGGAACGAACTAGAACAAATCAAACCGATAATGTTTTCAAGACATTGGAACCATTTCGCTAATCATTCCATTTGTAAAATAATACTTTCGGGAAACCATATCATCAATGTCCCGAACGCTACCTCTAAAGAGATTTCGGCTAGGTATGCTAGAAACTTGGATAAGCACAACGTTGACATACTAACAGAATTAGATCTTTCCATGAATTCTATAACGAATATTGAATATAATGCTTTCCAATCGTTGATCCAACTGATTTCCCTTAACTTGTCCAAAAATAAAATAATAGATTTTGTGGTCAATGCCAATGATCTTGCTGACTTAAAATATTTGAACCTCAGTAATAACTACATTAAGCGTTTATACTATGAAAATTTCTCTTCTATGACAAAAATACAGAACCTTGATTTATCTCACAACCAACTTGACTTTATCCCTGATATGACATTCAATAATAATTACAATTTGAAACTTGTGAATATGACTTACAACCAGATTGATAAACTTGATAGTATTCACATAACTATGTTTCACCCGGAAGGCGGTGTGTTGGACCTTTCAAATAACGGGTTGTCCAAGATCAATATACCTTCCGGGGAAGGTTTGCGTTTGATAACTTTGTTCTTACATTCAAACAATATATCTGATATCTCGTTGGTCGATCTGCACTATCAAACAGAACTGAAAACTGTGGTCTTGAGTAACAATTTAATCTGGGACTTGGACGAATCCTCCTTGAGGTTACCTGGGGCGAGTGTCGAATACCTGGACTTGACTTGTAACAGGATACAAAGGATTGGTCCTTCCACTTTCAAAAAGTTGCCTCATTTGAAAAGACTTCGTTTAGGACACAATCTGCTGACGCGGTTTGAATACGGCACATTCGAAGGTTTGAATGCCCTTGTGGATTTGGACCTATCATACAACAGGATCGCGTATTTAGATTCGAAATTGCTGATGGATTTGAAGTATCTCCATGTTCTGTCTGTGAGGTCTAATGATATGATCGTCTTAGATATGAGGGGTTGGTACGGTCATAAGTATGATTTGAGAGTGAATGTGGATAACAATAACCTGACTTGTGAATGGCTGGGTAAAGTGTTGAGTGACTTTAACAATGGGTATACGAAAGTAAAACCTACTGTGTCATTTGGAGGGAAAGGGAAGAATACTGTTGAAGGTATACCTTGCATACCTAGCGAAAGTGAGCCTCTAATAGATGCTTCTCAGTACACAATGACTGATGAAAGGTTGTTAATAACCAGTCAGAAGATTTTAGAGGCGGTTCGGGAACAGAATTATTATTTTAGGAAGTATATCTTTAGAGCTATTAAAGAAGAAGCAGAAAAGGCTCGGAAAGAAATAAACACTAATTAAGTTTGTATTTTTAGGCATCTAGTTATATATTTTTTTAGATTTAGGACTCGTAATATTGAGGAGACAAAAATTATTTTTATTTAGATTTAGGAGTTATGAGGAGATAAAAATGTTATTTTATTTTTTGTATTGTTCTTATATCTAATTTCTTTTGTATTATAATTTGCGTCCGTTAACATGTCTCATTGCCTTAAAGAAAAGGTTCGGCGTTTAGGCCAATTTGCTTCCAAATATCACTAAAAAATTTTAGCGTTAAAGGAATTTAAAACATCATAGGTACTTTTTTTGTCAATTGTTTTGAAGTTGACAGAGACAAAATGATGTATAAAGATACCATTCCGTACCCGACCGCAGAAGACAACTGCAGGCGACGTATCACCGCGACACGACTGGTTTCTCTGAATTTCTATGAAATACCTTCCGTAGTTAGCGACATGTCGTTGGCAGCTACGGGCGAGTGACAGGTGACACGTGCAGCCCGACCACAGATCAATAGTGTCGCCAACGCTCGAGCGATCGTCACGTTTTTCTATCGTCTATCTACTGATTAGAATACGGGCAGTTGCCGCCTGCGGTCGGGTTCGGAATCATGACTGCAGCGACATGACACCGCGACGTGTTGCCGCGACATGACGCCGCGATACGTCGCTTGCAGTTGCCTCCTGCGGTCAGGTACGGAATGGTACCTTTAATAAGTTTCGTGCTAAACGCGTTTATGGACGATTCCTATAATTTACGGACCGTTATTGCTCTTGTATCTTTACCAATAATAAAGCAGATCTCATAGCTTTACATACTAAACTTTCCCATATGGAAGTAGCTATCACAGGTAAAATTTGCTTATAGATAGTGCAATCCACGAAGACGCGCCCCACTCCGCGATTACTGTACTGTAAGCTGAACTCTAGTACGGTGTGGAGCGGAGTGGGGCGCGTCTTCGTGGATTACACTATATATACGAATCGATTTATATGCCCAGTGAAAAAGGCTACCATTGGTAAGCAAAACGATTCGTTTTTGTTTATAGAAACCGAGCATTAGTGATTCGGGGTGCATAAATCTACAGTATCCTACAAAAGCGGCCGCCTCATAACGGCTGCACCGACGGCTGTCATGATAATGGGCAGCGGCAAAGATTTAAGTCTAAGGATTTAAATCTTAGGTCGCGTCCTAATAGAAAGCGATTTTCTCGCGATCGCCGCCTTCATATGTCACTTTTTGTTCGATGAACCGGAACGCATGGTCATGCCGACAGAGGACGCCTTCCAGTTTTCCGAACAAAAAGTGACTTAAGACCGCGGCAATCGCGTATTCGCGCGACAATCGCTTTCTATTAGGACGCGGTGTTAGATTCGCCCTACCGCATCAAAAGACAGTCGCTTTTCTGTTTCATTTTGACACCTCTAACACAAAATGACGCAGTGACTTGAATTGATTGTCATTGAAACGCTATTCATATTGTGTTAACTCACTCTTCTCAGTATGGACACTTTTTCGCGTGCCCTCACCGTGGGCAAATCTAGCGATTTAAATCTTTTGGCAGCGGGGTTTGACTTAACGGTGTCAAAAACGCTCTCTAGGAAAACATACTAATTTACTTTAATAAAATGTTTCAGTGACGTCTTTTGTTGGTAAATTGCGGACGCTATTTTGCGGCCACCGCTCTAAAACCCGATGTGCTTGCTATGTTAATGCCCGGGCATTGTAGATTGTTACGATTTATGATTCGAATAGGTTCTAGATACTTTACAGTAGTTTTATGAATCGCAGATTCTATTAAATCAATATCATAGAGGTATGTTTGAGATCGCAGAAGTTAAAGTAATGTTTAAATTAAAAATAATATAATTATTCAGGGAAATTAATTGTTATTCAAATTGAAACGCTACATCAATTTGCTATTTTATACAAAAGTTAAAAAATTATAGTTGTGATTTGATTATACGGAAAATTTAAGTTGGTAGGAAATTTGGTTTGTAATTAATTTCGTCGACTTTTTCTATGTAGTAAGATATCCCAGTCTTAGTTATAAAATAATGTAATTGTATAAACAACATTTTTTCCTATAATTTGTGTTAAATAAAATTATAACCGTAAACAGCTTTTGTTTTATTTATATATTAGGTATGTTTTACATAACATAAAGGTACTGGTCAGTGTTACGGGGTGTAATGTAACATGTTACAAAGCGAGCATTCGTGCAGTCAGTATGTGGAACCGAGCACGAACACGCGAGCAGATAGCCGCCTGCGATTCCCTTTGAATGTTACGCGGTTCTGTCAGTACGCCCGCGACAAGTCTTCAGGAGCGCACGTGCGAAACGTGTTGATTCTTGTCTATTGTTTTTAGCATCAGAGGCCCTAGAGTGAGTTTCTTTTAACCATCTCGACTTTACGCATCGACTGCATTCGGCGCTCTGATTGGCCCTAATTTCTTTTTTTACGAATTTATTTTAAAGTGAAACTTTTATTACATCGTCTCAAACTTTTTCTTGCTGTGTGTTGCATGTCGCGTGACGGTCAGCCGCGGAGTAGGGATAAAGTGAAAGGCGCTCGTCAGAGCAGCCAAGGCCAATATGGCGGCGCCTATAGAAGTTTCACTTTTACCGTGGTTTCATAAAATCACACAATCCTTTTTATTTTATTTTATTGTTGACACAAGGCTCCTCTCTGTGAGAGGGAGTGGGCTGTAAAATTCTAAAAAATAATTTATATTTGTAAATCTTTAAAATCACAGTACAATAATTTGTTCTTACTGATTCGCTAATGTTTTTCATACTAAGTTCAAAATCAACCAAAATCTAAGTATTCAGTGTAATTTGCCAAATTATAGTAAAAAAAAATCATGTTGATTTTCGTTTCCTTTTCTAGGAAATGAAAACTTAGTTTTAGATGTAAAAAAAGTATTTGGAACTATTTTATAAAAAAAAGTCTAATGGTAGTAAGAGTAGTATTTTTTGTACCTATATTTCCTATTACAAATTACAATGGAACTGGTGAAGGGCCAATAGGAGCGCCGAACGCAGTCGATGCGTAAAGTCGAAATGGTTAAAATGATAAATGATTTTATTTCTGTAAGTAGGTTTGTACAAACACTTTTACACGTCAATCATATTTTAAAGCTAGATGAGGTCGGCGTTTCTTATCTGACTACTCTGAGAAGTAAGACCGAAACAAACTCAGAGGTCTCAGTCTCTTTTAAAGTCCAGACATAATCTTGGTCAGATCATGTGAAGGCCATGTGGATCAGACACCACTGAAGTGGTCTTTTGAGGAAAGCACCACACAGATTGAGAGGGCCTGTCCAGTCAGTGCACTCTAAAGAAAAGAAACTCTACTAAGGCCTCTGGAGTACGGGCGAGCAAAGAGTTCGAAACGTGTTACACGGATTTTAGGATACGGCGTAACTTAACATGCTCGCTGCGAATGGTACGCTACGGCTCGTAATACCTGTCAGTATCCACCTTAATATCACGCATGTAAAATCCCCGAAGGGCTAATCCTTCGGGGATTTTTTTTCTTCGGGGACTATTTGTAGCTCTGCCTAAGCAGAGCTACCTATAGTCCTCCCAACATTACGGAAGCGAGCCTATTGCCATCAACCGGACACAAATCCAGACTCCGGGCTGCTACTGAGAAATTCCAGATGGAAAACTCAATGGTAACATTGCCTAATCAGGGAATCGAATCCTCATGCTCAGCAATAGCACTTGCGACCAACTTATATATAATTAGGTCAAGGAGAGGATTATCAAAATGAGTAGGTATAATACTATTGATAAATTAAACAAGCTTCTCATTCAGATAATCACGTTCTAACGAAGACAAAGAAATAACACATTAAGATAATATTATACGTTAGTCTAAGACGCTGTTGATACAAGATAATTTTGCTCACAAAGTTGCCTTTATATATGTTCGTCATTTAAAGTTATATTGATACTCTTACCTTTATTTATTTAATTTTGAATTTTCTGCTAAGTTAATTTACCTATCCTTTTCCCAACTATAGTGGGTTCATCCTTAAGGTACCCGATCCTTGAGGGACCCGTCCTTTAGGGCCCCGATCCTTGAGCACCCCGATAAATTTGATTATCTTTTTTTGTTATTTTTGCCATTATCATGCTAGTGTACTATCGATACAAAAAGTGCTTCAAAGTACATTAATTAAATAATGTGTTAGTTTGGTTAAGGCAACCTAGTCTAGAGTTAAACTGATAGAATTTTATGTTATTCCATATTTTAAATCCCTAGAAATACTAAAGACGAGCCAGAAAACTGGACCTATTGTTAAAAAATCTACCTGGCCACTAACTAGTTATAATGAAACCATAGAGCTGGCGGTGCCAGTTAATATACCAATAAATCTGTCTCTTTTACGCATGCATAACAATGTACTTTTCTATTTCTTTCAATCATGCGAAATAATTACCAATAGCACTAAGCAAATAATAAGAAAGTTTAGTGTGTCACACGAAGATGTCGGGGGAAGGACCTTTGACAAGAAATAGATTGGGTGGAAAGTGGTTATTGCATTCCGGACATGCCTATGTCTTTAGACAATAAAATAAAGTAAACTGTACGCGTGTTTTATAAGCTGCTTTATGGACCTAATAGCGGTGAAATAAGAGCTACTTTATTAGCAACTGTGTTATTACTTAATTCCAACAGATTAATAATTTTGTTAGTTTAACACTTTTGTTGGCAATTATACTTTAAACGACATTAGCATTTTATCGAATTTATCGGGGTTCTCAAGGATCGGGGCTCTAAAGGACGGGTCCCTCAAGGATCGGGTACCTCAAGGAAAAACCCACTATGTTGGGGTCGGTTTCCAGTCCAACCGGAAGCAGCCGAATACCAGTATTTTACATGGAGCGACTTTCTATCTGACCTCCACAACCCAGTTACTGGATAATACGATACTCCTTGGTAAGACTGGTTGTCAGATTTTCGGGCTTCGACGACCCGTAACGACTGTCAAAGATCCACGAACATCAGCTGGGACCAACGGGTTAACGTGCTTTCCGAGGCACGGATGACGGAGGAGTCTCTGTATGTACCTAAAGATGGCTACCCATCCATGGAATAACCCCGGCAAGCGCAGCTTAACTTGATGGATCGACCCGTGTGGCTGTTGTTACGTAGCCACAACTCCTTACTATGAGCTCCAATTTTCTGCTGGAGTATAGATTTCAATGTTTTTCCTGGTTTATTGGCGTGTACTAGCTGACATATCTAAGGCAAATAATTTAATGTAACGTTTTGTGTTTCGTAATGATAATTACTTTGCATACTATTGTATAGAATCGAGTTCTTCTAACTGAACAGACAACTGTGCTGCTGGCGAGTTTGTTGCGCCACTTCTTCTTCCCAATTCAAGCACTAGTAAGTGATGAGGGGCGGGCGTTTTGGGGGACTGTCTTATAAAATACAATAGACGTGGATATATTTAGTAACCTGTTCCGCTTAGCTATTTCTAAAGACCCATAAAAAACACTGAAAGAAATCGACACGTGTTTCACCTCTCAACGAGGCATCCTCAGGATGACGATTGATTTGTCGCGAACCCGAACACGGCATGTTGCCACACCGAGCGCAGAACGTAGACATGCGGACTGTCTTATGTAATTTTTTCTTTGAGCGTAAATGGCGTTACGAAATTATAACGTACAAGTCTTGTGCCCGATAGTATTTCTTATCGGCAAAAAAGATGATCCCTGCAAACTTTCATTCTCTATTTAACCCCTCACTAAGACCTTATCATCATCATTTCAGCCAAAAGACGTCCACTGCTAGACATAGGCCTCCCCTTAACGCCGCCACTTCGACCGGTTTTGTGCTTTCCTGTGCTGCGGTGACCTATTGTGGGTTAATAAGTATTTTTAAGATTCCAAAAACCAGCACTAAATCAGTTGTTTCTATTGATGTTGACGCTATCGATTCGGATTAAGTGGGTGACTAAATCAAGGCACCGCCTTCCGAGACAAATAAAAGACAAGTGCGTGTCGGACCACGCACAATGAAGGCTTCCGTAGTTGGGATGAATTTATCCCAAAAACAAACTTAACTTTGTAGTTTATAAACAATGTTCTACCATACAAAATGTATGGGAAAACATGTTTTTGCAACTGAAAAGTTAAGTTGGTCGATTATTACTCGTTAACTTGTAAAGCCTACTTAGCTGTAATAGTTTTCCTTTTAATTTCGTTATATAGACTACTACTGTGAATTTTTTTCAACCTTTTAGCTGGCAGGAGGGATACACACTTGACTCTAACAAAAATCAGCACTTTAAAGCTTAATATTTTGCAAACAGGTCCCTGAATCCAAAAATGGTTTTCGCAAACTCACAATGTTTTTGAAGGACCTTTCCAATGATACCCCAAATCACGGGATAAAAAAAAACCATCATAACTTTACGTGAATGGGAGGTACCATAAAAAAAAGTTTTCTTATTTTTGTTTTACCACTTTGTCGGCATAATTAATATGTATACCCATGCCAAATTACAACTTTCTAGTACTAACAGTCTCGGAGCTAGACCGTGGACAGACAGACAGACAGACGAACATGACGAAACTGTAAGGGTTCCTTGTTTACTACGGAATCCTAAAAACCGGTGGTTAGAGCCAACTTTGTTTAAAATTGCATATGTAAAAAATATGTAGGTACTTAATTGGCAGGCAATCTAGTAGGTACCTACGTACTCGTATATAGTAAGTCGGCAATCATAACATGGTGCCATGGGTTTTTTTTTGTATGTCCACCGATTTCTCCGTCAATTGTGGACCGATTTTGAAAATTCTTTTTTTGTTTGAAAGGGTGTGCTCTCGGATTGATCCCATATAAATTTTATTAACTTTGCTTTAATAGTTTTTGAATTAGCTACAAAATACGTATTTTTTTCCCACTTAGTATGTAGATGATATGATAAGTTTCTGTCACTGGTAGTAGGTAGTGGTATTCAAATGTGTGTGGGGTAGGTACCACAACTAAAAAGTGAAAAATAAAAACTTTTGGCAAAAAACGAAAATACAAAACCCAAGACACCGACTTCCGAAATTAAAGTTATTTTTCACTTTGTAGTGTTTTTTTTTGGAGGTCGGTTGTTTTTTTTTTAATAAAAAGTTTTTAATAATCAACATAATATCTTTTTTACTCCTTGTAACACTAGGAGAACAAAAATCCCTACGTACACTCACGAATTAGAAGAGCTTGAAATATTGACAAGTCAGTTTAGAGTCCATACCGCGTACTAAAGGGACAAAAATGCATTTATTTTGTCTGTGTGTGTTGCGATAACCGATGCTACGTCCTGTCAGCTTTACTGATAAAACTGCCAAGCGTGATCTGCATGTCATTTTGATGGTTCTGCATCAATAAGTTACGAGATGCAATGCAACTTATTTGACTAAGAGTAGAAACACATCTGTCGAAATTGCGCGGCGGAAAGAAAGAAAGAAAGAAAATACATTTATTTAGCACAGGCAAAAAGGCACTTAGGTGTGTTTATGGACTCCATATCATTGTTGCGACAAACAAATCGATGCCGGAAATTTCAATTGTCGTAAAGAACATTGTATTCCCTGTCCTTTACGACAATTGAAATTTCCGGTGTCGAAATGCACGACAAATGTTAGGGCGACAGTACGATAGGTCGACTACTAAACTAAACCGCTAACATTGACAAACATTGCGGCAATAGTATAATTACAAAAAAATAACAAGTGCGTGTCAGACCACGCACAATGAAGGGTTCCGTAGTTGGGATAAATTTATCCCAAAAACAAACTTAACTTTGTAGTTGCAAAAACATGTTTTCCCATACATTTCGTATGAGAGAACATATTTTTCAACTGTGCATTTTGTTTCGGTTATAATTTTAACTGTGCATTTTGTTTCGGTTATAGTTTAAGTTATAATGGGTGTAACTTACTTGTACAAGAATATTTGGCAAAACTCAATTATGCAGACACGGAAAAACTACTAGAAATTTTAAAATAATATTTATATCTACATACCCTATCTTAAATCTAAACTCTATATTAAGTCTCTTCCTTTACCAAATTAGTAATACTTTGTCTCATCATCATCATCAGCCTATAATGTTCCCACTGCTGGGACACAGGCCTCCTCTCTGTGAGAGGGAGTGGGCCGTAATTCACCACGCGGGCCCAGTGCGGGTTGGTAAATGTCACATGTCTTCGAATTTTCGGTTCTAGGACATGCCGGTTTCCTCACGATGTTTTCCTTCACCGTTTTGAGAGCAGTGGTGATGAAATAATTTACACAAAGTAAAGCGCCTGTCTGGGTTCGAACCTACGACCTACAACTCGTAAGTCGCGGCCGTTACCACTGGGCCACCACTGCTCTTTGTCTACTTTAATATTATTCGTTAATTTATTTAAACATAATATCTTATATAATCTAGTTGTAAAATAATATACCCAAATAGTTACTGTTTAAGTCATTGAAAATTTGATGTCTTCTTTTTAATTTAGCTTCTATTATATGTATTGTTGTCTTCTTTTTAAATGTTTGATGTAAATTGATGGCCTGAAACACAGGTTTTCATAAACCTAGATCAGGCTAGTCTACATTACAGATATAATAAAATTTTCCTCGATTGTAATTTAATGAAAATCATAATTTTACTTTATACTTGAATAAATTTTATTTTAAATTTTATTTTAATTAAGAAATAAATTACACCTACTTTACAAAAAATTTCCTATGAGTTTGTTTCCTCGTAACCTACTTACAGAAATAAAATCATTTATCCTAACTAATATTATAAATGCGAAAGTGAGTTTGTTTGTTTGTTACGCTTTCACACTAAAACGGCTGAACGGATTTGAATGAAATTTAGTACATGGGTAGACCATGACCTGGGTTAAGACATAGGATAGTTTTATCTCGATACTCCTACTGGATCGAGACGTATGCGGGTGAAACTGCGGGGCGCAGCTAGAAATTTTTATTACAAATATTACATATTATTGTTTCAAACTCTGTCTTTGTTTTGTTTTCTATTTTCAGCGGCATAATTAATAAACTACATAAATCGATTAACCCCATGCACCACAGAATCATAATTTAGGTAACCACGGCATTTGTAGTTTTTGAATAGCTCATAAATGACATCAGAGAAGAAACTTTCACTAATGCACATGCTATTGCTAACTATCGATTCAACATTCCGATACTGAACCCTAAATAATATTGCGCAGTTCGCACATAGAGTCTCAATTACTGTGTCTCAAGTGTAACGAGAGTACGGACACATCGTACGTTATTATAAACAATTTTATTTATGTCGAGGAAATAATTTATTATCGTTGTAAGTATTACATTTCTTTCTTTGTTTGGTTTTAGAACAATAGGTGAATGTCTAATTGTTTTTATAAACTAGTTAAATATAATGTGCAGTGTGTAATGCAGGGACATTGATCGACGCGAAATCTATTATCATGGACTTAGTACACACGGCTACACATCAAGCTATAAATTTCCAGTATAAGCTGATCTCGCATTGTACGGAAATCCTATACAACGCGAGATCAGCATAAACTGGAAATATATAGCTAGATGCGTAGCCGTGTGTACATGACTTTGGACCCCACTGCGATATAAAAATTTTGCAACAATGAGCTGTTTCATACATTTTGTTGTTGTTTTTTTTTTGATAAACGACGAAATTTTCTAGCCTAGAATAATGTGTTATTATTTTGTGTTTAATTAGTTTTCATACGTAAGTGAACCTTCGTCACACGCGTTTAAATTCTTATTCGTATAAGCGACTGTGAGCAAGTGTTTCATACGGATATGTACATTATCTTCATACAAATATTGTTCATAATAATATATTCGTATGAGACGCTTACTTGTCTATATAATTATGTTGTCTATATGGTATGGAACAGCTTATTTTAATTAAATAATCGGTGAAAGAAAAACGTGGGCAAAATAGCTGCCAAGCTAAAATGGGATTGGGCGAGTCATGTCAGCCGCATGCATCGTGACCGTTGGGCAACAGTCTCCACACGGTGGGTGCCTGAGGGTGAAGACATAAAGAGGCGGGTTCCCGGTGCAGACAAACCGGTACGAGTAGGTACCGATCCGTACAGGTACAATATTCCAAAGTTATCATAATTATGCGCTCACGCATCGGTACCGACCTGTTTTTTTATGCGTGAGCGCATATGATAACATTGAAATATTTTACCTGTACGGATCGGTACCTACTCGTACCGGTTTGTCTGCACCGGGAACCCGCCTCTTAGGCGCGGGCTTGCGGACGGTGAGCAATGGGTAGCTCGCCGTCCGATAAGGACCAAGCCCGGGTCGACGGCGCGTTGTGTTCCACGCGCGCCTCAAAGAGATGTCAGCAGAATTGACGGGGTCCGCTAGGGCCAATGCCTGCCGGGGGTTCGAAGAAAACCGATAGGGAAATCGTGGCCCCCTGGCAACACGGCAACTGAAGGAACACGGGTGGGTTTTAGTCAGTAAGAGTCTGACACGCCCTCCCGCTCCACCCAGAGCGGGAGAAGTCATTTGATGATTTCCCACCCAAAAAAAAAAAAAAAAAAAAAAAAGGATGGTCGGCGGCACCGAGGCCGGCCCAGGAAGAGATGGCGAGACGACCTAGACGCGTACCGCAAGGGTTGGAAGAAGGTGGCCCTGGAAAAGGATGCTTGGAAGGATTTGGGGGAGGCCTTTGCTCAGCCGTGGGACAGAGCAGGCAAAAAAAAAAAATCGGCAAAAAATTATAACGCAGTGGGGTCAAGTCCTGCTGTCATGTGCTGAATTCATGGTTACAGTTTGCGCCTCGATATCCCTGCCACCCTGTATTATTACAGAGGGGCTCGTGGTTAAATGATGACAGCCACACGGTTCGATCGAAAGGTAAGCTACGCTTGCCGCGATCAGTTCGTGGATCTAGACCCCTCCGTGCCTCGGAAAGCACATTGAGCCGTTGGTCCCGGTTGTCATATGTAGATCTTTGACAGTCGTTATGGGTAGTCAGAAGCCCAAAAGTCTGACAAACATTCAAGGGGTATCGTGTTACTAATCTGCGTGTACAGTAATTTGGCAAATGGGTAGACCCTTGACCTGGGTAAGGACTTAAGATACTTTTTATACCGATAGTCCTATGAGATCGTCACTTATGCGGTTGAAACCGCGGGGGCACAGCTAGTTAACTATAAATCTCTCCTTGGTTGTTATACTTGCCATGTGTCGAAGTAAAATTTGTTCCATTTTTTTGTTACACGATAGATATGAGTTTTCATATTAATTTATATGGCAGCTAAATATGACTTAAATGGATTTTCAGACAAACATTGCCGGTCGCCTGCTTGCAAGTATTTGACTAGTACAGCATTTTCGATTTATCTCGAAGAAGGTTGTTAAAATAATGTTGGAATTTCAAAGCATGTTCGAGAAAAGTAGTTATATAATCGGAATGTATACAACTGTCTTTTTGGATACAACAGATTTTTAAAGTGAAACTTTTATTACATCGTCTCAAACTTTTTCGTCTGTTTGTTGCATGTCGCGTGACGGTCGGCCGCGGAGTAGGGATAAAGTGAAAGGCGCTCGTCAGAGCAGCTAAGGCCAATATGGCGGCGCCTATAGAAGTTTTTTTTATTATTACTTACGTAACTTTCCGAGAAAAACTTTGTCCTTTTTTGTTTAGCCCAGTTTTTTGTTTTTTTTACTAATTGTTTTCTACTCTACTGGTCGTACGTTCAACTCCTGCGCTTAACAAATATCTGTATGTTAATCGACTACTTATAGAACAAGGTGAAATTCTAAAATTAATAAAACTGAAACGAAATTAACAAACCATTTTATTTTCATAGGTATGACACGAATATGGATTTCCGAATATTATGTAAGTACTTTCATTTCATTTGATTTAATTTTAACTCTTAAGTCACGACACGTGATTTTTTTTTTTAGGTAGGGTCTTGTAGTTGACCTCTGAGATCATGGATCCTCCATCTCGACCTAAAAATCCCCACCATCCACCAATTTCTCAAACGCTCTTCCAGCGTTACTTCGATACTGCCGCCAAACATCGCAACCCTCTGGTTGTCGAGGCCGCTTGTTACACTCCCTCTAGTGTCAATCGAACTCGCCGCCCTAACGACCCCATTACCCTCCTCCAGGAGAGCAGTAGGGAAACCAGCATAGTGTAAAAAAAAAGACGCCTCCCGTCATTCCGACCTCGCCGCCGAGGTCCGTTGCGATCGCGACCGCGTCTCCGAGTAAATGATACTCCCCCCCGACCCTTGATCGATAACGAGGTGCCAGCAGTTGTTGCAGCTGAGCACGTAGCTTTAAATTCCCCGACTAATAATCATGATCAAAACCTTGATCCAGTCCGTCCCTTCCTTGATGTCCTCCCTCCGGTTGACGCCCTAAGCCGAGGTTTGTACCCCACAGGGGGTGCCCCACGAAACGTGGATTCTACTTTCCTTATGTGCGCTTTTATAATTTCTAACGTGAATATATTATTGTGGACCTCCACGTCCATGACCATAAAATTTAAAGAAATAAACGTTCACGTTAACGTTATCGTGGCCAGAAATTTAAAGTGTCTTCATACATGTCCACACATTTTACTTCCCTGCGATATCGTGATGCCATGCACGTCCACGATAATATCGTCACGTTAGAGCGGGATAGTCTTCGATACCCGTATCCTTATTGCGTAATGCACGATCAATCCCAATCTGTTTCGATTTGAAACAGATTGTTAATCCATTGCTTCGAAAGTTGGAAAAAAAAATCTGCTCAACAACGTGAATAACGCAATGAATGTTGTTGAACTGTCAAAATGAAACAAATTTGTCTTAATCGTTTATGAAAATAATTTACGCAATTAGAGTACCGGTTACGAAGTTTTTGGGTAGGTTTTTTGGTAGTATGAAAGATTGCCTTTACCTACAGGTTGGACTAGCACAATTTTACTCAGCTTACAGTTTACCACCGGGAAACCACCACCAACTGCTTTGCAACGTTTGAAAAGGCACTAGTTGCAAGATTCATAGACTATTCATATGAAATTTAAACTTATTCACACAGTTTAAAGTTCATATTCGTTTTTATTTCGTTCGTTATCGTTATAGCAATAATGTTCATATTCGGATGAGACGCTTCTTTATTTAGCGAAGTAGTTAAAGTGATTTGTAAATCTTTCCCTTAGAGCTTAACATGGTTAAATAATCGCAGAATTCGCAATGAAAAAATTAACAGTGCATTGTTTTTTAGGCATCCTCTCCATTGTAGCAGTAGTTTCAAGCTATAACTCAGATCTATGCACCGAGATACACGACCGAAGCAAATGCAGATACACCATGTTCTGTACGAACTACATCAGCACCAACTCAGGATGGGATAAATATCAACATAATTCTTACAACTCACCACACCTGGGAATAGTGGACAATGAGGATTGCTCCATATATCTCACTTATGCTGGATACAGAATAGATCCCATATTCCTGATCATCAAAAATCCATCAATAGGTACATCTGGCGCTGTTCCTGCTATGACCAATTACAGGAGACCAAACGAAGGAATATTACAAATCATATATTCTTTAGACCTAAGTGACAATGCTTATGAAGATACTCCACCTATAAAAGCCATGCAGAATCTAGCCATACTAAATATATCGAGAAATCACCTGAAAACAGCAGTTTTATCCAATCAGTACGAATTAAACATGCTGAATGAAATAGATTTATCGTACAATACTATTAGTGATATCAATGTTAATAGTTATGAGCACCCATACAGCAGTTTAAAAAAAATTAACGTGTCTCACAATTACTTGGTTAAAATCCCCGATGCTGTGTTTGATAAAATCGATGATCTTCAGACTTTAGATTTATCACACAACTACATAGAGGGCTTGAGTCAGTTTACTTTCGAAGGCACCAGGAGTCTGTTACATCTCAATCTATCCAACAACAGACTGACCGATATCAATTCTTCTCTCTTCAGATTTAGTGAACTAAAAACTTTAAGCTTAAGCGGCAACAGAATTAGAGAACTAAAAGTTAGCGATATTGACAGGTTGCACAAACTTGAATTTCTGGATTTGAGTTCAAACTCTATCAAGACTATTGATAACGTGTTTCAAAATATGGCTTTCCTATATAGTTTAGATTTAAGTAATAATGAGCTGGAAGCCGTGAGTAAAGACACGTTTGCGAATTTAGTGCCCTTAACAAGTATTAATCTCTCAAGAAACAAATTAAGGTCTCTGCCCAAAGACTTGTTCAAAAATAAAACTATTTATAATTTTTCTGTAAGTGATAATTTCTTAGAAGGTTCATTAACTAGAGGCACGTTTGAAGGTATTAATGTCACAACTTTGATTTTAAGTTTCCAATTACTGACGGCAGTTGAAGATTATGCTTTTAACGGTTTGACCAGACTTGATACATTGTTTCTTAACAATAATGGGATATATTCATTATCAAACATGTGTTTCAAGACATTAATAGGTTTGCTTGTGCTAGACTTATCTAATAACAAAATAACTAGCATAGACTTCGACAAGGCAGATCTGACTAATCTTCAGTCATTATTTTTGAGGAATAATCGATTGGCACAAATAAAACATGAACACTTTCAGGATTTAAATAGTCTAGAATATTTGGATCTATCAGGAAACGCCATCTCCCAATTGGAACCAAACTCTTTTAAATCGCTAAGAAGTTTGATAAACCTGGAAATATCTGACAATCCTTTGTCTGGAACTTTGAAAACTGACACGTTTGATGGTCTGGTCTTATTACCTACTCTTGATATCTCTCGTAACTTATTGACTATTGTGCAAAACGCATCTTTTAACGATATGAACGAATTAAAAGATCTGAATATGTCTCGAAGTAAAATAAAAGAGTTACAGTTTAATGTTTTTGTACATACAGGCTATATAGAAACGCTTGATTTGTCCTATAACGAACTGGAAGACTTCTTCATAAACATGACAGAATTAGTAGGATTGAGCACTTTACTTTTAAATAATAATCTCATCAAAACTATTTCTTCTAAATCGTTACATGGGCTATCTCGCTTGACTAATATTAATTTGGCTCATAATTTGATAGAAAATATTGAAAATGATTCATTTGTCAGTTTAATTGATCTACGTTCGTTAGATCTTTCTTATAATGAAAAGCTTGGGTTCACGCAAGACTTATTGAAAAAGACTGAAACCTTGCATACTCTGAACTTATCCGGCATCAAAACTGAAATACATTTTGAAAAAAATGAGGACAGAACCATTTCTGAAGTCGCAATTTCGGATGCAGCTCTTCATAACATTACTGCACTAAATCTCAGCGCGTTAACACATATAACAAGTTTAGTTTTAAGGAATAATAGTGTTTCTCGAATAGAAGTTGGAGCTTTCTCAGGTATCGGTAAACTTATCCATTTAGACTTAAGTTTCAACAAAATATCTTTCATTCAACCGGGGGCATTTAAAGACAATGAGCTCTTGTTTTCTTTAAACATTTCTCACAATTCTTTATCGGCTATTGGTTACGGAATTTTCCGTGGTCTAATTTATTTAAGTACTCTCGATATGTCATTCAATAGCATCAAAGATTTGCAAAATGAAAGATTTTATGAAGTGAAAAGTCTATCGCAGTTAATAGTAGACCATAATAAAATTGTCGAAATTAATGCTGAAGAATTTGCAGGAACCAGTTTATCGAAGTTGAGCATAGGCGATAATCCTTTATCGTGTCGAATTTTAGTTAAACTTAAGAAACAAAGCATTCCTTTTGAAATAACAGCAATTAAAATAGATGAGCATAATGGTGAGAACATTGACGGAATAACGTGTAATAAAGACCAAGAACGACCGATTTTCGAACCAACTGCGAACGTTAATAACGTTAGTGAAAAGAACGAGATACTTGTTGATATGAGAAACCTTTTATATAACATGAGTAAAAAGGATATCGCACAAGACAGTAATGATAAATATTTAGAAAATATCACGAATGTGATTGTAAAATCTAACATTGTCAATGAGGAAAACCTATCTAATCTTGTCAACTTAACATCCAGAGTTATATTTTTAAACAACGATACTAATATGCTGCTTAAGAAAATCCTAAATTCATTACATGAGAATACCGTCGCTACCACCACTGCGATTCCATTAGTTACTGCTAACAATACAGCAGATTTAATTCCGTATATAAATAAAATAAGAAAAGAATTGGAAAAAGCTATAGCCGATGAAAAGCAAAGCGTTATACATGAATTGGAAAGTAAATTCTCTTTGGTACATTATCAGACGGAACCTTTTCCCACAAGCCCTAGTAATGAGAAATTGGTGTCGAATAATGAAGGAACGAAATCGGTATTTACAGAAACGTGCGTAGCTTTAATATTGTTGATATTGGTCTGTTTAACTTTATACAAATTCTATAAGTCAAGGATGTTTATTAGGAACCGAATGTCTTACAGCACTCGTGAGTTGCCCGGTGCAATGGAAAACTCTACTTTGTAAAACTTGTATAGCCAAAATAATTATTGAAAGAGATTAGTGCAGTCTGTAGCGACACAATTAAACTAACAGTATTGCTGTCTTTTGTGGCTAAGTAATAACAGCTGCACGGGTCGATCGATCAGGTTAAGCTACGCTTGCCGCGGTTGGTCCGTGGATGGGTGACCATCTTTACATACCAAGTCCCCTCCGTGCCTCGGAAAGCACGTTAAGCCGTTGGTCCCAGCTGTCATTTGTAGATCTTTGACAGTCGTTACGGGTAGTTAGAAGCCCAAAAGTCTGACAACCAGTCTTACCAAGGGGTATCGTGTTACCTAGTCACTAGGTTGTGGAGGTCAGATAGGCAGTCGCTCCATGTAAAATACTGGTATTCAGCTGCATCCGGTTAGACTGGAAGCCGACCCCAACATAGTTGGGAAAAGGCTAGGCAGATGATGATGATGATTGCTGTCTTTTAGCCAGGTATATACATGCTATTAACTTGCACAAAAATATGCTTGCATTTTTTTAATTAATGTGAATGTGAGGACTATGTGGGTCATTTTAATCATGCATGTCATTGTGTCCCATGTTATCACCATTTATCAAAAAGTTGTTATTGCACAATGGCATGTAAGCTACTTGTCTATTTTTGTGCAAGTTACTGGCAAGAGTATTGCTGTCTTCTTCTGACAGGTCAAGAATAAAAGAGATAGCGAGCTCTAGAGCTTTCTAACTTTTAGAATTTTTTATTGCACGCAGCCCTTATTTTCTCCAAGTTGTTCTAGAAGTCTAAACTTCAAAACAATAATTTATCCTTTTTATAATAACTGTCTTGATGTCATTGTTTATTTATATCATTGACTTTGTTTAATATTTTTAGCCAAGTACATAAATAAACTGACGCTTTCTTCCCATGGGAGAAAGCAGAAACTACAGAACGTCACCTTCTACGATTCCTTCATACTCCTTTTGCTTAGTTTACGTTCATACTTTATTTTTAACTATGTATTTTATAAGAAATCTAATATTTCTACTATCATTTTTTGTATTATAAAGTTTATTTGAATAAATGTTTGAAATGCTATTCAAATAATCAGATTACACTTCATTATAGATCCATTACATTGTATAAATATTATAAAAGATGTAGGTTTAGATAATTAAAGGTCGTATACAACACAGGTATACAATTTTTTTGCCAAATGGTTGGTTTGTCCAAATGTGATTTTAAAATTGGTTGTAAACATTTTGCGAATTTTATTGTAATAGGTACTTTATTGATTTATTATCAAACACCAAATTTTATGGCGGGTCTTTTTACACCCTGTGTAATGTTAATTGGTCTCGTCAATTAGATCTCTTAAAAAATGTTTACGAATATTATTGATTTTGTACATTATCTTATCAAAATAGATTTTTTACGTATTTGTAAATAAATGGTCTATAACCATATCATTTGTTTTATTTTTTTAAAGGTACCCATGATGAAGGTATGAATTCTAAGTTTCTAACATGATAACACATACAAATCTCAAAACTTATCTATACCTACTCCATAGGTTTAGGTAGTTAAAAAAGGTAAACAAATCGTAAAAAGGGTTTTTATAGATGACACTTTCTTGTTAAAAAAACAATAAAACCAAATTAAATTTATTTTAGTGTTTTACCATAGTTTCCAATTTTATTAATGTATGTTAAACTTTATCGTTTATTCTTCAACTACTTTTCGTAAATTTAACTGCTTGAGCACATTTTTTTTTGTTTGATTTATAAGATTTTGTAATCTGTCTATTGTAAAGAACCCAATTTCTAAACGTCAACGAAGTATAACGTTGTTAAATTGAAGAGTTCAACTGTGACGTAGCATAACAACTGAAGTGACAGGTATTACGTTTAGTCGGTTACTTGACAGCTGTCTTATCACGTGCTTTTTTTTGTTTACCTTTATTTAATTACCTAAACCTATGGAGTATAGGTACAACGGTACAAGCATCTTTTGGCGCGTGACCAAAATCGGAAGTTCGGAACTAACGACGCCATCTTGATTTTTCAATTCATTTTTAGTGACAATTTCACAAATGTTCACCAACAATGTCCCCTTGTCAAAGTCATTCAGGCGCCAAAAGGTCCTTGTAGCATCCTACCTAGATAAAATCCCCATTTGACACGTAAAAAGTATTTATTTTTCATTCTAATCTCCTGTAGTTTGTATGGTAGTATCTTTACACATAAATAAAATAATTTTATTCTTCTTCTTTTCATGTGGTTAATGACTAACCTGTACCCTAATTGCGTAACTTATTTTCGTAAACAATTATGCCTAATTTGTTTCATTTTGACAGTTCAACAACATTCATTGCGTTATTTACGTTGTTGAACAGATTTTGTTTCTAACTTATGAAGCAATGGATTAGCAATGTGTTTCAAATCGAAACAGATTATGATCGTGTTGTATTACGCAATTAGGGTACTGGTGTCAGAGTCATAAAGATAATTTTGTTCATAATCATAACATAACACCCTTGTACTCTAAATTATAATTACCTACGTCGTCGTATCTCTATGTATTTAACTGTGTGTACCTAAATAATAAAATAACATAATCAGCCTATAATGTTTCCACTGCCGGGACACAGAACTTTTTTTTTTTTTGGTTGGGAAATTATCAAATAACTTCTCCCGCTCTGGGCGGAGCGGGAGGGCGTGTCAGACTCTTACTGACTAAAACCCACCCGTGTTCCTTCGGATGCCCTGTTGCCGGGGGCCACGATGTCCCTATCGGTTTTCTTCGAACCCCCGGCAGGCATTGGCCCCAGCAGACCCCGTCAATTCTGCTGACATCTCTTTGAGGCGCGCGTGGAATACAACGCGCCGTCGACCCGGGTTTGGTCCTTATCGGACGGCGAGCTACCCATTGCTCACCGTCCGCAAGCCCGCGCCTACGGTGGCCGGAAATCGACTCGCGATTCCCTACCCAGGCGTCTCCTCCTGCGGCGGTTAGGGGCGTGAGGGGACACCGGCCTCCTTTCTGTAAGAGGGAGTGGACCGTCATCTGCCACACAGGCCCAGTTTGGGTTGTTAGACGTCACTTGTCTTCGGAGTTTCGGTTCTAGGACACCTCGCGATGTTTTTCTTCACCATTTTGAGAGCAGTGGTGATGAAATAATTTACACAATGTGCAGCGCCTGTCAGGGTTCGAAATTCACGGCCGTTACCACTGGGCCACCGCTGCTCTCTTATTTATTAATATTTCTACCAAACAAAATATATAAAAGCCACTACAAAATATAATTATGTTTTTTACTGGCAACACCAACACGGGGAATTCCCCGATTGTCAGTTAAGTTGTATTATCAGCATGTCGTTCAGTATTGCGTGGGTCGTAGAATATTTGCTCACGTGCAACAATGGATAATATTGTTTACACTTAAATAAAATAATGTTAAAATGAGTACGTAGATAATTCATTGGTAGAAGTGACATAGTTTCTTTAAAATAGTGCCTAAGTACTTACTTATTACACTTCATAGTTTTATACAGTGTGTAACAAAAACCAGGGTTGTAACGGATGTCGTATAATGGATGAGGATGCGGCTGAGGATATCGAGATAATTGGTTTTTGAGGATGCGGATGAGGATACGGATATTGGAAAATTCCTTATTGAGGATGCGGATGAGGGTGCGGATGCAGATGTCGTATGAAAAATAACCCTTGTTTTTGACATCTGACACTACAATCATGCCACCACTCTGCCCACCATACACTAAAGTGCAGTAACAGCAAAATCACGATTTCGAGTAAAACGCATTTAAAGTTAAGAATTGATTTTAAAAAATCAACAGAATGTATAAGCAAAAAAATTTGAATGCAGAAAGGTTGTAAAGGCATAGGTTCACACGTTAAAGCAATAAAAAAAAATATATCTTAATAACTGAATTTATTATGGCCATTTATTCTTTTTGGTGCCTATTACTGCATAGCCTTTTTTGTAAAAAATACCATTTTAAACTTAGTAAAATGCAGCAAAAAGCCCTATTACTGCGTTTGGATCAGTTATTTTGTCAAGAAACCCAACTAACATGCAGTAAGGTCAAAAAAATACTGCATTTTAGTTAGTTTTTTAAGAAAAAAGTGTTCAATTTACTAGTGCAGTAAGAAAAATAGCTAGTTCACATTTTAAAGACCGTTTATTTCTTATTATTTAATCACAATAATTCAACTCACTTATGTAAAATTTACATATCAAAAATAAAAAAAACATCTAATTAATAAAGGACCCTGCGCAGAATGCACAACCTCCTTTGACAGTTTTCTCTTAATATTAACATATATAACATAATGTATCTTTATGTTTAACAATAAAATATAGATAGTAAATGTAGGTGAGTATTATAAAGGTGGACATAAACTTGAGATCAACATTACAGTAAAACAATCATCACACACAAAGCATTACAAGCCTTGGTAAGTCTTAGGTAGGTACATAATTAGTTTCTAAAAGTAATTTTTAACAGTATAACGCGCTTTAAAATAACATTGGTTTAGTTTAGCTTTTGAAGCCTCTTATTATTCTTACTACTAGACATAATCTTGAGATCAACATTAAAGTAAAACAATCATCACACACAAAGCATTACAAGCCTTGGTTATTAGGTAGGTACATAATTAGTTTCTAAAAGTAATTTTTAACAGTATATTAACGCGCTTTAAAAATAACATTGGTTTAGTTTAGCTTTTGAAGCCTCTTATTATTCTTACTACTAGATTTAAAATAAAAATGTATGTATCATACAATTATCAAAACAGATCAGAAAAATATTTACTTAGTTCTTTTGTTGTACTTATTAATAATCAGTCTTAAGTTAACTTTAAGGCACATTGTTTCTTAGAATTTGAAGATAAAAAATACAGACTATTAAAAATAAATTCAAAACACATTAACAGTTTAAGATTATTCATCAATATCAAAATTAAATTCTTCTGGTTCTTGTGACGTAGAACCAACAGAAAGATTTTTCCAGAAGATTAATCTATTTGGTGGAATAAGCGGCCCTAATACGTTTAAGATGTTTCGCTTCCTTTCCCTATCAATGCCTTTAGGAACAGTTTTTACAGTAAAATTAGGCAAGTTCTTTGATTTGAGACAATATAGTTCTTTGAATTCTATATCATCAAAGTTCTTTTTGTAAAAGAAACTATGACTTCCCCTTTTTACCATAAGATGTACAATATCTTTGATGTATACCCGGTTTCCATCTATATCTTTGTTTTTTTTATGTGAAATATGAGATTTAAAATTAACAAAATCTATTATTTCCATACTTTTGACTTCTACCTTCCCCGATTTCAATGATGTTTCAACAGCTTCTAAAAAGTCTTGATAATCGTACAGCTTACCCTTTTTGTCCATCGACTGCTCTACAAAATGGTGGAAGGAATCGGCGGACATAAAAGTATGGCCCGGTTCAAAAAACTTGAGTTCAATTGTTGTGGCAGAAATCTCTAAGTTGTTAATTATACTTATCAAGAAAGTAAAAAAACACCAGTTTTTATTTTGTGCCGAGCAATTATCAAGCCATAAAACGATGTGCTCTGCATCACGATTATTTAGTAAGAATGCTTTAAATGTACTAGTGATGTCTTCTTGCTTTCTCCCTGCCACTCCTTCATGCCAAACTGCTGCAAATACGTGACCTTTCTTGAAGTTTCCTAGAGGTACAAAGGTTTCATTGTACGCCACAAGCCTGGGGCAAAACAGAGCTGCTTTAAAGGTATCAATGCGAGGTAACATTATTACTTTTTGGAGGTCCACAGAAACAATTACAGTATTACGCTGACTATTAGCCTTTGTATCTGCATCGTACATCTCTCGGGCTAGTGTATACTTAATTTTATGATGAGCGTAGGTCTTACAAATTTGGCAATCAGTACACGGTTCTTTTACATGATCAAGGTTATGGAGGTTGAAGGTTTCACATGTCTCGCATTGTTCATGGCCGAGCTTAGCAAAAGAAATGTTCATTTTGTTTGTCAAGTGATCTCTGTAAGTTTCAAGACTGCATTTGAATTCGGGGTACTTCTCTTGGAAGTTTCCATACATATCAACAATTGTAAGGTCACTGGGCAAGTATCTCTTATTGGGTGCATGCACTCGTCTATAATGATGCACACATGGATTGAACGATTCAATATGAGCTGTGATCAAAGTACGATCTATAGCATGACAATTTGTCAAATTACGGCCATCCCTATTATCCTTTTGCTCTAAAATTGACTTTTTCAGGACAGAATTTACACGCCTGTCATTTTTTTTGTCATATCCTAAAGTGCCTAAAAAAAATACTTTGCATACCTCATGCGATAGTTCTTCTGTATTTCTTTTTGTTAAACTGTACTTGTAAGTTACGTTTCGTGGTCGTTTCAAATTCTTTGTACTTTTCTTGCAAGCCTCCTCCGTCACAAGATTTTTGATAAATATTCCTTGATGTTCCCAATTCCAAGACAAAGAATAATATTTGTTAATTTTTTTTCTATCTTCTTCAGTAAAATGTATAGTACATAGTTTTTTACATAAATTTTGACAGGGTTCTCGCACCGGATATTTCTGTATGTTTTTGGCATATTGAAGTTCACTTTTACGTTTCCTACATGACTTATTCCGTATTTTCACAACAGGTAATTGTGCTGGCTGGGTATTGACATTGTTGACCTGAATTTCTGCTGGATCGTTTGTGATATCTAAATCTCTTAAACTCGACGATGTTGAAGATGGCTCAGGAACATAGTTTTTATCTTTTACAGAATCATCTGAATCTTCTATGAATGAATCACAGAATGATGTTGAAGGCAGCGTTTCATTACATAAAAGATCAAAGGTCGCTGTATCCACGAGATTACTAATTAAGCTGTCCTGGTGAGCTTCTGGCAGATTTATGGAGTGGTGTTGTGTTGCTTCAGAGATTTTGCTCAAATCAATATTTTGGACGACAGAGTCGTTGTTTTTATGCACATCCCTTAATATTGCTTTTGGAGGCGAGTCATTGTTATCGTGATGAGGTAGCTGCGATATCATTCTATCCGGTGGTAAGACGTCATTTTCCAAATTGCTTAGCAGTGACATAATTTGTTTTGATCTCACATTCATATTGATGAACCTGCACAGAAAGATAAACGAGAATTGGTAAGTACTTACTGACTAGTATAGGTACATTAAAACTAATTTTAATTTACATTTATACTAAAGTTTTAAATTATTTTGAAATCGAAAATGGACTGAAACTTGATTAAAATGCTAAAACGGCAAAACGGTATATCAACCAAACATAAATTTGACGCAAGTGTATGGCCGTTAAGTTTGCAATGAGATTGTAGACAGGTACCTAGAATAATTTGAATTTAGAATGAGATCATAGCGACACTGAACTGTATTAATGTATGGTTAGGTGAATACCTACCCTATCTATTTTTAGTCTATTCAAAATATAATCTCAATTCTAACTCAGTTCGTTAAAAGTCAAACCATAGGTTACCATTAGTTACGAGTTACGAGAATAATTGGCCTACTGATTGATATAGGTACATAGATACTACTTTTTAAAGTCAATAAATACTTATAATACATAAATAGAAAACCATCCAAACACAAACAAATGATAGTTATTCAACACACGAAACATTTTATGTAAGGATAGAAAATAACCTATTAGTTAAAGTATCTGTTTAAAGTACGTCTTAATACTATAAAAGTTTTATTAATCATAATAAACTTAAGTAATATAATTATGTAATCTTACCCGCCAAATCCTGTCGCCAAAAAAACGTAAGCAGTGCGAGCGACGCCGACGGGCACGTCCACACTGGCACGGTTCACTGGAGCGACTGATTAATTAAGTCAAATCGCATGCAATCTAGCAGTAAATCCTTTGCACACTCTGTCTCACAAATAAAGTTTTATCTATTCAAACCGACTAAAATGCAGTATCAGCTTGATACTGCGTTTAAATTAGTTTAATTTACTATAATTTGTTAAACTTGATCCCAATTAAAATGCAGTATTTAAAACATTAACTGCACTTTAGCTAGGAATAATCATATCTGTGTCATTATGCTATCCAAACTAATCTGCAGTAATGCTGTATTTTACTGCGTGTTAGTCAGTTTATAATGATAAAAGAATGTTAAGTATTCACAACTAAAATGCGACAAGCTTTGATTTTACTGCATTTTAGTTGGGAGTTCGTGACAATAAATTGTATTTTCTTAATTTGCAGTAAAAATAGCTTGTATGGCGGTAAATTTTACTGCGTATTAATTTTTTTTTTAATTTTTTTCCAGAAATATAAAACTATCTAAAGAACTGTAAAATTATATTGCTTACTGCATTTTAGTTATGAAACCTTAAAATTTAATCTGCAGTATAATTTATACTGTATTTTAGTTGGGAAATCACGCCAAATTGTTAATTTTTTTCGTTTGCAGTAAGTGAAAACTGTTAAATAAAAACCATTCTAATTGTCTTAGAAATAAGTAAGTTAATTCAATAGAAAGCTTAAGAAACCCGCTTTCAGAATCACTAATAAAACGAAAAATCACAAAAGGGCTGTTACTGCTCTTTAGTCTCTGGTGGGCAGCACTGCCACGTGCAGCCGATCGCCTGTCATAGGACAGGGACACTGCGAATTCAGGCAATAGGAACGCGTCACTCACACTCCGGCCCGCACATTTAGCTCGGAGCTTAAAAGAGTTTAAAAAAAAAACACTATTTGAGCGAACAAAGTAGGTAGGGTCACATCCCCATAGAAATTATGAGGATGCGGAGCTTTTAAAATCAAAACTTGAGGAAGCGAATGTTTTGCGGATACCTATATGCGGATGCTCCGCAGTTGCGGATGCGGATACGGACATCCGTTACATCCCTGACAAAAACCTTATCCGATCCGTGAGGATGTTGATTAAGAACAATGCTGAGAGTCTATTAATGTGGTAATTATATGGAAAAAGGAAAAAAAAATATCGCGGTATTTTTTTTTAAGGGGAATTTTGCCGTGTGTGGCGAGGGTGACTGTCATTTAGCGGGTCTCTACAAGTCATAACTTATGACCTCTGTAGAAAATTTGCTAATTTATAATGACATTGGGGTAATTTTGGTACTAAAAACGTGAATTAAATAGCAATAACTTATTTTTTTTTTACTTTTTGGTAATGTTGTTGCGGTAGTTATAAGCGCCCCCTTTCGGGTCGAACAGGGTTTTTCTTACATGCAATTGTTGTATTTTATTTAAAATGTGTCCACGGGTTTATTGTAATTTTTTGTTATTTAGATGGGTCACAGCTCTTAAAAAAAAAATTAACAGGCTTCATGAGAATTCGGTCTTAATATACACACTATTTATTTTGAATTATCATGATTCTCTGGCTCATATCCCAACTTATTTGTGGTCAGCGCAAAATGTATTTTTCTTCTAGCCATATCATCTTTAATTTTCTTTCTTGTTTTTTCAATCTTTTTGTGTTAATCATCATAAAGGCTCCCGTTAACAGGAGCAACGCGATGGCGTGACGCGACATCAGTAGAAAATTTTTCAGTTAAGTATTCATAGAAATAAAATTAGTACCTACTACCTACTTACCTAACAAAAACCTCTCTGAGTAAAAAACTAGTGAAGCAAATCGAGAAAATAGGGACAAATAAAAAACTATCGATGGATATCCAGTATAAGGGTTCAACGTAGCAATTAAAGACCTCAATGCCCTCGGGACCTATTCTGTAACAATGGAGTTCATTTTCCTTTTTTTACTCTGCCGTATTTTTTAGGGTTCCGTATCCAAAGGGTGCCAGCGGAATCCTATTACTAAAGCTTCGCTGTCCTTCCGTTCGTCCCTCTGTCCTCTGTATCTTTTGAACCGTAAAAGAAAAAAAGAATAAAGAAAATACGTTTATTTGCGGTGAACATGACGCAAAGAAAGAACACAAACAAGAAAAGAACAAGTTTGGGGGAAAATATGCGTTACATTTGAAATTTTCACAGAGTGTGTAAGTACTACTATGGCCGCTATAACAAAAAAAAAAACCGGCCATGTGTGCGACGGACTACCCACAATGAAGGGCTCCGTAGTTGGGATGAATTTATCCCGAATATAAACTTAACATTATAGTTGAAATACATGTTCTTCCATACATTCCAACTGCAAATATAAGTTTGTAAGCACAATATTGAAAGATTTACCATGTTATTTTAAGACCATAGACTTCATAAAGGTTTTCCTGTTCTACCACCAGAACCAGTTTCTATCTAAGAACCATTCTCTGTATTTTTTCCGAACAGCTCAGTGGTTGCTCCATGTAAAATACAGTATTCAGCTGCATCCGGTTAGACTGGAAGCCGACCCCAACAAAGTTGGGAAAAGGCAGAGAATTTCAAAATAGCAGGCAGGCTCAGTAGTTTCGGAGATGAGGGGTCAATTTTCATCTATTTTCTTAAATATCTTAAAATGTATGTGCATGAATTTTAAAATTAATAAAAAAAATATATATTTGAGATCCTTGCAACAAGCCTTGATATGTCACACGATACAGTTTGAAAAACTTTTATTTTTCTTTTTCTTTTTTGTCCCCCAAAAGTGACTCCCATATTCAAAATTCATTTATTTACGTTACACGTCCGTATTCGGGTCACAGAAATACATATGTGTACCAAACTTTAACTAAATCAGTCTATTAGATTCGGAGCAAATTGGTTGTGAGCTGTGACAGACGGACAGATAGACACACGAGTGATCCTATAAGGGTTCCGTTTTTTCCTTTTGAGGTACGGAACCCTAATTATACAAGAAACGTGTTTTTTTTCTAAAATATTAAAAAAGAATTTGTACCTAGTATTAACACTTTCACTGTCCCAAGGTAATTGTTATTCCTATCACCATACGTCCAATAATAATATTGCATTGTGATGTTCTTGGTCATCTACTAATTCTACGATAGCAAAAATTCGTCTATCACCCTCAGATAGCCATTACATAATTATCGTTTTCAAAAATCTGTGGCGAATTTGCCCTAAGGCCCAGTAGGCCCGGGCCTAGGGCGGCCAGATATTAGGGACGGCCAATCGTGACAAAAAACTCACTGATGATAACAAGAATATATTCTAAACGTTCGCACACATTATGGGGCGGGCCGCACTGCACCGCATCGTATGACAATAATAACTTAAAACTATTTAACCCTGAAACCTCGGAAAATATTATAAACCAGCAGCTTATTATAGTTGTTAATAAAGTTAATTCATTGTGTACCTAGTCTATATGATGGGTGCTGAGAATGGGGCGGCTGATACTTATCTACTACATGGCCTGGGGCCTAGGGCGGCCTAGGCTGCACATATGCGTCACTGTCAAAAATGCATTAAGTACATGCAATGCATGGACGTAAGAGCTTCATATCCAGCTAATAGTGCTGTTTAAAAACATTGAAACAAACAATAGAACTGGTTCTATTATTTAATATTGGTTAATTTCGCTGGAATATTGGATCAAATCAATTAAATCAAATAATTTATTTGCATAATACATGTTAAAAAGGTGTAACAGGTATAAAATGTACATTGTATTATAACCTAATGAGGTGCGCAAAATTAATAAGCATATAAGGTGCTAATTGCAACAGTAAATATACAGAATAGATTATAAATTGAGTTACATTAAAAATATAAATTCCAAAATAAATAAAATCGTTAAAAAAAGTAAGTTGTACACACACATACATACAAACAAACACACTATGACGTCGTCAACGAGCAACGAGCGAAACGGCACGGGGCGGCGCGGGGACCGGGAGGCGAAGACACCATCATCAGTGCAACGTCCGATACGACCAGTACTTAGGTTACTATAATAATTGTGAACCACCTATTAAATCTTTATAATACAGTCAACTTGCTTTACTTCCACCTGAGCTTGAACATGGTCCTTCGAGCCGGATCATGTTCAAGCTCAGGTGGAAGTAAAGCAAGTTGACTGTATTACAACATAAGTCAAATCTAAATTTCAATAATCATTATATTTGTCATTATAAATCATTATAAGATCAGTCATCTTTCATTTAAATAATCATTAATTGAATAGTAATATTTTGCAACTAGGAATTCGTGCAAATCTAATTTGAATTGGTCCATTTTGTGTAGGTCTGTGATAGTTTTTGGCAACTTATTGTATATTTTGGGTAAAAAGATAACTACGAGCGCACTACATGTCATGCACGGGCATATAAGGCTATGTCTTTAATGCATTACCTTTATGTAAAGCATGGACAGTGAGTGTTAAATATTGTACGGTGGTATGGAACCCTTCCTGTGCGAGTCCGGCTCGCACTTGGCCGCTATTTCTTTTTTACACTGCTGTTCACTTGCTCTGGCTAACCGCTTGGTATTTGTGTCCGTCGCACCAAACGGACCCGATGGAATAAAGGTTTTGAGAATTCTATTTTACTAGTTTCTGCCCTTCAACTTCATTTGCGTGAAATTTCTTGTTTTGACATAAAATATTCCTATGACACTCGGTAATACTGAAGCTTACCATTAGTGAAAGAATTTTCGGAATCGGATCAGCAGTTCTGAAGGTTACCCCCTACATACAAACTCACATATTATTATACCTCTTTATAATATAATATATATAAATATAATATACCTATATTATTATTATTACTAGCTTTTACCGAATTGTAGATGTAAGTAAATTATGAAATTCAAATATTAATTTATTTTAGTGTATATTCTATAATTGTGTAATTTTGTGTGTAAATTTAGATACAAGTTACTTGTTTATGAATAAATGACTATGACTATGACTAGTCGTAAGATACACAATACACGAAAAAAAATTGTAAAATACAAAATTGCACACCTCACAGACGGAAAATATATGTTGACGATTTTCAGAGAAAAATATACAAGAAAATTCATCGATTTTTGTTAATATCTTTTGAATGGTAAAGAGTTTGAAAAATAAATGAAAATAGGGCTCATCCGAAGGATGAAGAACACTTATAGAAGAAGATTTATACTAATCCATTGTGTGTGACGACGTGTAATCGTGACGACAAACAAACACACTTCCCAACGGAAAGCCTAAATTCTCAATAGAAAATATTAATATCTAAAAATATATTAATCTTATAATGTCAAGTCTCTTGTTTTTAAAACTTCCCTGCCAATAAGGATTCCATGTATGATTGAGAATTTGAGAGTATAGAAACGATTTTATGTTAGAAAATTTTGACAAGGCGACACAATTATCGAGATTAGAGCACTCTCACACGCTGAAGCGTTGTGAAGCGTGCAATACAAGCCAAATTTTTATAAAATTTCCTCGACCCCCTTCCCACCGCGTCTCCGCCCGCGCTATTTCTACGTTTTCTCTTAGCGTTCTTTCAGACTTTTTCTTTTTGCTCAGTTCTTAAGGGTCGTAGCGTGATGTTATATGGCCCTTATATAGCCTTTCTCAAGAATTGGGCTATCAAAAGTAAAAGCAAAAGTAATTTTTCAAATCCGACAGCTAGTTCCAAATTAAAACGTTCCACGTTCAAAGAAACAATCTCTTCAGTTTTTAACCGACTTCCAAAAACGAGGAGATTATATGTTCGTCGCGTATGTTTGTTTTTTTTTTATGTATATCCACCGATTTCTCCGTCAATTGTAGACCGATTATGAAAATTCTTTTTTTGTTTGAAAGGGTATGCTCTCGAGGTGGTCCCATATAAATTTTATTAAATTTGCTTTAATAGTTTTTGAGTTAGCTTCAATAATACGTACTTTTTCCCCACTTAGTATGTGGATGATATGTTAAGTTCCTCTCACTGTTATTTACATAGCAGGTAGTGGTATTCGAATTTGTGTGGGGGTAAATACCACAACTAAAAAGTGAAAAATAAAAACTCGAAAAAACGAAAAAGGCGGTGGCAAAAAACGAAAATTCAAAACTAAAGACACCGACTTCCGAAATTAAAGTTATTTTTCACTTTGTAGTGTTTTTTTTTGGAAGTCGGTTGTTTTTTTTTTTTGTAAAAAGTTTTTATTATATTAGTATAGGTCAGTGGTCAGCAAATTAATTAGTCAATAGAGCCAAATATCAATACTGTAACGTCTAAGATTTCTAATGAGAGCCGATCCTTTCTGTGTGTCCAAATTGTTCACTCCACAACGCTTCCTAAAATTAACTTTCTAAGAAGTATGATGCCTTCATCATCATTATCATATCGGCTGATAAATAATATGATGAAGGCATCTTACATAATAACAAGTTAACCTTGGAAAACTTTGAAAGGTACAGTGAATTATTAATTTTCGATGTCCTGCAAATTTTTTGTGAAAATACTTCTGCAATAATCTTTGAAATATAGTTTGAATTTTAAATAAAACTTGATAACTTCCTTAAGGTTGAACTAGTCGCGGGCTCGAACTCATTGGTGGGCTTGGTCAAAAAGCACGCTATCTCACCTGGCATCGTGTCCGACAGAGATAGTATCAGTGATGAGCAGTTAGACGCTGGTTTACATACACAAACTCTAGTTCGCACGCACACAAACACCGTTCAGAACGATTTTAGTAAAACGAGCGCGTAAAAAATTACGAAAAGTCCTTTGGAAGGTGGAGTTTTATGAAAAAACTACTGCATAAATCAATTAAAAAAAAGTTTATTATAATCTTCGACAATTGAGCTATGTCGGAACGAGCCTTGTTTTGGAGATTTTATACTTCTTTTATTACTTATTTACTCCCAAAGTTGCGTTAAAATTAGCAGGAAAAACGAATCTCTGTTGGCTCATAACATTTTAATTGCTTTTTTTTACTATTCTGCTTCTGTACAGACAAAATTAATAATAAGACAAAACGATTTCATGTTTTACTTTGGATGTACAATGTGTAACAGTGGAGTAAAACCCCCCCGAAATTTGTGTGGAAAAAGTATCGGCTAGTTGCGCCTTAATGACCGAAAGCCTGACCTCTGCTCGTATCTACGTTCGTACTCCACGACATTTGTACAGACAGAGCCACACTCTATGGGCCAAAGAGCCGCATACGGTTCGAGAGCCGCGGTTTGCCGACCAGTGACATAGATTATTAAAACAAATTATAAGTACACAATGTAAGATACAGTAAAAAATAATACGAAAATGTTCAACAAATGCAATTTGAAGCGCTAAAAGCTCGGGAAATGTAATAAGAATGTCGTGAAAACTTGATTTACTTCGACACTTGACTCGTTAAGAAAAGCGGCCGATAGTGTAGGGTGACTCTAAATATTTAAAATTGAAATCTGTGGTTTTATGTCTTCAAATATAGATAAAATTTAGTGTTACAAGAAGCGTTTCTCCAGTTGGTGATAAACGTTATTATTAAATATCGTTTAACGTTTATTTTACAACTGTGCGTTTTTTTTAAGTGAAAACTTCTTTAGGTGCGTTGGGCATTTTTGAGATGGGAAAAAAACAACTGAACTCGCAACACCTCATTTTTGTAAACGCGATTGTGCTCTTTATTTATCTTACGTTGCGGATCAATGTTCTATGCAAGTATTTTTACTTTAATGATTTTGGAAGTTTTTTTTTTTTGTAAACGCGATCGTGCTCTTTATTTAGATAAGGTTACGGACCAATGTTCTATACAAGTATTTTTCTTCCATCAAGGCGATCTTGTTCAAGTTTTCACTTCTGTCGGCACTCCCGGAGTGCCACTGTTTTTTTTCTGCTGTGACGATGTTGTCGTGGAATGCCCGCGGCCACGTTCCTAAAATGTATGGAAATGCGGACACGATAGCGTAGAAGGAAATTCAAAAGCATCTTCATTATATTTCCATATATTTAACTTTCCTGTGTTATCGTTTTGCCGTGACGTGGACGTCCACGTCACGGCAAAACGATAACGCGATGATAGGTACGTGAAACGTTAACATAAACGTTAGAAATTATAAAAGCGCACTATGGCTCAAATTATTGGTATTTTTAGGGTTCCATACCTCAAAAGGAAACAACGGAACCCTTATAGAATCACTCGTGCATCTGTCTGTCTGTCCGTCTGTCACAGCCAATTTACTCCGAATCTAATGGACCGATTAAGTTGAAATTTGGTGCACATATGTATTCTTGTGACCCAAATACGGACGTGTAATGCAACAAATTAATTTTGATTATAGGGGTCACTTTTGGGGGGCAAGCAAGAAAATTGAAATTAACAGTATCGTGTGACATATCAAATGAAAGGGCTTATTGCGAGGATCTTAAAAATATTTTTATATACTTTTAAAATAAATACTTTTAAAGACATTTAACAAATTCGATGAAAATTGACCATTCCCCAATACCATTCCCCTTATCTCCGAAACTACTGGACCAAAAATATTGAAAAAAATACATAATATGGCTCTTTGCTCATAGATTACAAGAAAATCTATAAAAATCTATGGTCTTAAAATAACACGGTCAATCTCTCAATATTGTGCGAACAAACTTACATTTGCAGTTGGAATGTATCGTAGAACATGTATTTCAACTACAACGTTAAGTTTGTATTTGGGATATATTCATCCCAACTACGGAACCCTTCATTGTGCGTAGTTCAACATGCACTTGGGCGGTTTTTTTTTAAACACAGGTTATATAGAATTCTATAAGCAATGACAATAGCAATCACTGTGATGCAAAATCAGACGGTAACCGCTAACTATAAATGGACTGCAAACGCATTTGATACTAAAATAAAAAACCAAAGGGTTTTCTGGGACCTGTACCCTAATTGCGTAGCACGCCTTCAATCACAATCTGAGGGTTTAAATGAATGTTCCTAATCCATTGCTTCATAGGATTGAAAAATTCGCTTGCTCAGTAACGTAAATAATGCAATGGACGTGGCTGAACTGTCAAAATTAAAGACATTGCGATCAATTGTCATTTTATGTGTAACTAGCTGCGCCCCGCGGTTTCACCCGCGTAAGTCTCGATCCTGTGGGAAGATCGGGATAAAAATTCTATATGTTAATACAGGTTATAAACTATTTGTGTGCCAAATTTTATCCAAATTGGTTCAGCCGTTTGAGCGTGAAGAAGATATAAACGTACACACTCACAAACTTTCGCCTTTATAATATTAGTGTGACTACCCCGCTGGGTTTATGAAGCAGGTCAAACTCAAACTCAAAGCATTTATTTCAAATAAACCAATTACAGGTATTTTTAAATTGTCAAGGGGTCGGTCAGTCAGAAAGATGAAGCTAGTTGCCCATTCCAAGGCGTAGTATGTTCCTATGGAGAAGAACGGGCAAGAAACTCCACGGACACTCTTTTACTTTACACTTTTCAGGTACTTCAACTATAAAAAAATACTGCAGATTGGATAGTATTTGGAGACAAAATATCCTGCAACTTGGTAGTAAGAGATCAATATAAATTAGGTAAGGTATTAATCATTCTGCATGCTCGCTTGCATGCTGCTTGCATGGTGTATGCTTGTTTGCATGTTTGAAAAATATTATGTCAGCAAATTCTGTATTGATTTTTCGGAATTTTCAGTATTTTATTCGGTCGTTTCAGTATTTTATTCGGACATTTCAGTATTTTATTCAGTCGTTTCTTTATTTGTATTCGCGTACAAGTTGTCGAAAATTTTGTATTTATAGCAGTAAATTTCATATTTTGAGACATATTTTAATTTTTTTTCCGGGGCGTTTATTACTATCCTTAAATAACTCTATCATTCTTTAATAAATAAAAAATTATATTTTGTTTTTCAAATGTCGTATTCTATCTATTTTAGTGTACATAAATAATGAAATAAAAAAGTAAAATATTATACTTCGCCATCTTACAACATGGTGCACCTACAGTGGGACAACTTTTCCTTTTCTTAACATCGTTTATTTTGTTTGAATCAAAGTGACATCCGATCGAAAATGTCTGTCGTTTTTCAAGCTGTAATTATTGCGGTAACTTTGATTACAAGCAACGTGCTGAAAATTGACAGTTTTTACGATTAGTATCCTGCAGATATTTACTTTTCTGAATAAATTCTATCATCATCTGCCTAGCCTTTTTATAGTTTCCTATGGGGCCGGCTTCCTACCTAACCAGATGTAGCTGGATACTAGTATTTTACATGGAGCGACTGCCTATCTGACCTCCACAACCCAGTTACTGGGATTACCCAGTAACTGGGTTGTGGAGGTCAGATAGGCCTTTGTAAGACTGGTTGTCAGACTTTCGGGTTTCTGACGACCCGTAACAACTGTCAAAGATCTACAAATGACAGCAGCTTGGTATGTAAAGATGGTCACCTATCCACGGACCAACCGTGGCAAGCGTAGCTTAACCTGATCGATCGATCCGTGCGGCTATTGTTACTTAGCCACAAGCTCCTACCCTTCTGAATAAATTCTATTGAATAATAAAAATAGATGGGGTCAATTCTCAGGTCGGCAGTGATATTGGGTTTTTCTAAAAGGAATTACTCAGAAGCCGCCCGTAGACTGGATTTGTGCCCGGTTGATGGCAAAAGGCTCGCCCCCATATGGGACTTAAAAAAATAACTGCAAAATGTGGGTGAATTATACAGGGTGAAATTGAATTCATGGGCATCCTCTTAAGAGGTCATTGTACTCATCATTATTAAGAACAACTTTCACTATGAGACCAACCCTGAAATCGTGAAAAAAAAAAGCTGTTCCCTACGTTTTGACGAACTATGCAAACAAAAATGTAGGGAAAAGACAGCAGATTTTTTTTTCGCGATTTCAGGGTTGATCCCATGCAGGCAAATTCCTGGCCACCGTGGGCGCAGGCTTGCGGACGGTGAGCAATGGGTAGCTCGCTGTCCGAAAAGGACCAGGCCCGGCGAGTTGTGTTCCACGCGCGAGTTAATGGCGTTAGAGTCGGATTTAAAATAAAAATAATTTTATTTTAATATTTAATGTTACACAAGTGCTTAGTTCTATTACAAGTTTGGAAAGACATCTAATACAGTGAAGTCGTTGCTTATATAGTTTAAGATAACATGGAATCCTCGTGGGGGTGGTATCTGAGTGGCGATACCGGAGTACTTTCGGGATGACTCGTCGATGATAACAGATTGGCGCGTTTGCTTGATGACAGGATGTCATAATCTTCATTTAGTTGAGGTATGCCGATAGCTGAATAGTTATATGATGACTCTGGCTTTACGATAGTAGTATGACGTGGTTGTTCGGTGACGGGGTGTCCTTATCTCCATCTTGTTGGGGTATGTCGTCATCTGGTGTTGTGTTGATAGGGTCGTGATATTTACAGCTCCCTCCCAATCTCGAGTATATTCGTCTGGCTTGACGGATTACGCAGGTGATGATGAAGACAGATATCACGCTAGAAAGTATATAGAGTCCTATTTTGACCTGGGACGCTTGAGTTGTAATAAGTTGGTGCTTTCGTAGAGCTTCTATTTGTTTGATTACGTCATCTTCGTTTGTGGTCATCGCAATAGGGTAGTCGTTCATTGTTTCTGTTTCAAGTCCTTGGTAGATTTTGATTGCAGTTTTTTCTTCCTTTGTGAAACATTCGGTGTTATCCTCAATGTAAGATCCTTTCAGGACCATTTTTCTTCTGTTGCACCTATCATTGATTGGGGTTTCTTCGAGATTCCATCTATAGTAGAGGTTGTCTTTGATCTTTCTGGAATAAACTATAGGACAGAATATTAATAATTCCTCACAGGCGCTTTGCTGACGCAGGATACTGTTGCGAACGCATTCCTTGGGTACTCGAGTGTTACAGATGCTCTGCTTGCAATCAGTCGCTTCGTACACCTGATCATCTCTTACAAGATATTGGCCAGACATAAGGTTAGGGATAGTGCAATGAGTTTTATTCATATTTATTATAGGAAGGATTTGTTCTAGATTATAGGTATTTTGGGATATGATTGGTATGGGTAATTGGAAGAACATTATGTTTGATTGTAGTGTTACATGTGGTTTGATTTGAGCTTCTAACTTGAGTACATTTCTTAATATGTTTATTTCTTTAGGTATTCTGTCTATACTCTCTGTAAGATGTACTTGATCTATAATTGAAGGGTGAAGTATATCGTGTTGGGCGAATACATAAGCTTCATTGAGACTGTTACATATGTCGGTTAAGCTTTGATAACTAAACAGTAGTTCAGATATTACGTTATGTTCCATATTATTTTTCAAATATTCATCTGTCAAATCATTTATTTGAGCTGAGAGATTACTAATCTTTTTATTTAATCCTTCTAGCACATCGGTGGTTAGACTAAATTTGTTTTCTATATTTATTAAGTCGTTATTATCAAGATTACCTGAGATGGCTTTTATTATAGAACCTAGTCCGTCGATCAATCCTCTTTTGTTCCTAACGGGTGTTTGAATATGGGAAATACAATTATAAAGATTATTTTCTAAAAATTCTAACCTATGTTTTTCTATCTTACTTCCTATAGCTAGGGAATATAGTGTTCTTATCTTATAATATTCGTTATATAAAGGTTGGAGATTTATTGGATGGATCAGGGACCATTCGTCTTCTTGGATCCATGCCTTTCCTTTTGATATCGTTATAATTCTTCCGCTGAGTTGAGTGATCTCGCACCAGCATCTGGAAGGCGTATTTGGCTTATATGAACTTGGCGATCTTTATGCGCATGAAAATATATGATTTTATTCCTAGGTTGTATTTGTTTTATAAGGTAAGGTCCTAGGAAGGCGTTTTTATTCTTACTCCTATCGTGTCGTTTCTTATAGAACCGTGTACCTATTTGTAGTTCGGGTAAGGTAGGTGTTCTCATTTTATTTGCTTGTAGTAAGGATTTATCTTTAGATTTTTGGATTTTATTTTTTATTTGGTTAAGGTAATCGCATGTTACTACATTTTCTAGGGGTAAGTTTATTTCTCGCAAGAAGTGCAGTTCGTTCGGAGTTTTGTTAGTAGTGCTATGTATTGTAGAGTTATAGGCGAGCATTACTAGTGGTATATCTAACTGTTGGTTAACTTCTTTTTGCGTGCGTAATTTTTCAATTAATGTGGAATGTAATCGCTCTATATCACCGTGTGAAGTATGGTGTTGAGGTGTAGGAGTGTATTGTTCGATTCTTAATGTTTTTAGGTATTGTTTAATAGCTTCACTAATAAATACTGGGTCGTTGTCTAAAGATATTGTTTTAGGTGTACCTATTAGACTGAATATTTTGGTTAGTTCATCAATGATTTTAAGGGACGTATACTCGGTTAGGGGTACCATAAAAGCCCACTTAGAGAAGAGGTCTATACCAGTTAGGTATTTTTCCTTCTCATAGCTTAATGTGTCGAGTTGCCATTTTTCCATAGGTTTGCTTAGTGTAGGTGTTTGTTCCATTAAAGGTTTAATTGGTTTTCGGTCATATTTTACTCGGTTACATATAGTGCAGTTTTTTAGGTATTTTGCAGTTTCCTGCTTAATGTTTTCGATATAGTATTCTTTTGAGATTTCTTTTATTAGCGCGGGGTTCGCTACATGTCGTTGAAGAAATTCGTGCGTTTGTCGAATGACTTTAGTGATTTCTTCGGGATCTGTTATTTCTTTTCGTAATCCCGTAAACCATATTATTTCGATGTTTTTGTTAAAGTTTTTTCTATATATTTCGGATAGTTGGTTACAAAAAGGTTTGTCGTTTTGTATTTCTATGACTATATCTTCTATTTTTATATCCCATCTCCCGAAACGTTGCAACAAAAGAGTTTTGATACTGGACCAAGTGAAGTCATGAGTGCCTCGATAGACCGCGTTTGCTGTGTCTCCGGCTAATCTTGACAATACTAAATTGATTTTAGTGGTCTCATCACATGTTGTTGACGTTATAAATCTCTCACAAGCCCTAATAAAACCGTTTAGATCTCGTTCACTACTGTCACCTTTAAATATTGGGATTGGAATGTGTCGGGTTTCTATGGTGTTAGAGCTAGGTTGATTTGGGATACTCATCGTGGGTGATTTAATGAGGGGCTTTCCTGATGGGGTAAGGGCCAGTTTGTATCTTGTAATAAATAGCAAGTGTACTCACGTGCTGATGCAAGTTAACATCAGTATCTTCGTCCAATTCATCGAATATCTTTGGAGTCGAGTGTAGTCGTACGTCCGCTTGATCTCGATGAGCTTCGTGCTGCTACGTATAGTGCAGTGTCTTCGTTTGGCTGAAGTACTCTGCGTTTATCGTTGTGCAGGCGAAGTCTTGTCATCAACGCATTTGTAGGTTCTGAAGGCACGTTTGATACTGTAAATACAGGAGTTTATAGTTCAAAATTGCCCACCACAATGGGCGCCAGTTAATGGCGTTAGAGTCGGATTTAAAATAAAAATAATTTTATTTTAATATTTAATGTTACACAAGTGCTTAGTTCTATTACAAGTTTGGAAAGACATCTAATACAGTGAAGTCGTTGCTTATATAGTTTAAGATAACATGGAATCCTCGTGGGGGTGGTATCTGAGTGGCGATACCGGAGTACTTTCGGGATGACTCGTCGATGATAACAGATTGGCGCGTTTGCTTGATGACAGGATGTCATAATCTTCATTTAGTTGAGGTATGCCGATAGCTGAATAGTTATATGATGACTCTGGCTTTACGATAGTAGTATGACGTGGTTGTTCGGTGACGGGGTGTCCTTATCTCCATCTTGTTGGGGTATGTCGTCATCTGGTGTTGTGTTGATAGGGTCGTGATATTTACACGCGCCTCAAAGAGATGTCAGCACAACTGAGTCCGTTAGGGCCGATGCCTGCTGGGGTTGCGGGTTTATCCGAAAGGGTTACCGTGGCACCTGGAAACATACAGGCATCTGAAGGAATACGGGTGTTTTTGATAATTTCCCAACCAAAAAAAGAAAGGGTTGACCCCATAGTGAAAGTTGTTCATAATGATGAGTATAATGACCCCTTAAGAGGATACCTTGATTTAATTTTTACCCTGTATAGGGAGTACACCTCTGCCTAACCCTTCGGGGAATATAGGCGTGATGTTGTGTGTGTAAGAGTTTATTATCTTTTTGTATGCACGTGTTTCTGTAAGAAATAATCCCATTTTTCTTTTTTTTATCCGCAACGGGGAAGCTCTTGGCCTGCATCTCACCTGATGGTAAGTGATGATCAAGCCGAAGGTGGAAGCGAGCTTCTCCTGAAATCCTCAACCACCGACGAACTGGCTATGTTACCCCTAACTGCCGAAACACAAAAATGTTGTTAACATTGTTGTTATGACGACAGACTCAGATAGGATGGTGGTAGCTTGACAGGCGGTCTTATAACCAGCCCTACCACTAACCAAACCGAGCAAAAAAAAAAAGTTGCGGCCACAGGGAATCGAACCCGGGACCTCTAGGTCTGAGACGGGTGGTCTTACTACTAGAACACACAGACTAAAATAAAAATTTATTTTTAAAATAAAATGTCTTGTAAGCCAAAACGCGTAAGTACCTCCTCCGTTTAAAAAAAGTTCCTAAACCTCAGCTTAATAAAGATCAATAATATATAACTTTAAAATGGAAGGCTTTTAAACTTATTTGTAACCGGAACGTTCACAAAAGAGCTTTAAACGGCATGGTGTTTGTCTTTATTTATATTTAATTAAGTTTAAAGCTGGCTAAAACAATTTCAACATTGATTTCACGGGGTTAAGCGTTTTGTGTTTCGTGTTTGGTTATGAGACAAGCGAGTATTCAATTACTTGTATTTTTTAAAGGCTTCTCTGCTGTTTGATATTTAAATCTTGTACATCTTCTTAATATATATAAATTACGTGTCACATTGTTTGTCCGCGATGGACTCCTAAACTACTTAACCGATTTTAATCAAATTTGCACACCGTGTGCAGTTTGATCCAACTTGAAAGATAGGATAGCTTACATCTTAATTTAGGAAAAAAAAGATATGAAGAAAAATTGTTTTTATAAATTATGGTAGGTAGGGTAGGTAGGGCAGGTAGGGCAGGTAGGACAGATAGGGCAGATAAGGCAGGTAGGGCAGGTAGAGCAGGTAGGGTAGTAAGTGATAGAGATGGTCCACCCCAAACATTTATTTGACAAAACAACGTTTGCAGGGTCAGCTAGTTATTTCTATTTTCTTTAATGTCCCTTGGGTATCATCGGATTTCCGAAACGAGTGCTAATTTCCATGTCTATCAATTATTAGATTTATCGTGTAATAATTTGAATTCAGAACTAAGCACTTTATTTATTTATTTATTTAACCATTTATGTACACACAAATAATACACAGACAAGACAAAAGGAACAGAATTATACGTACAAAGGTGATGCTTATTTCTAATGAAATCTCTTCCAGCATACCTGCGATAGGACAGAGGATAAAAAGAGATGTACATACCGTGTGTAAGAGTAAAGAGAAAGTTAAATACATAAAATCAAAACAATTCACTTAATGGAATAAATTAATAAAATGAAAATATACTTACTTACATACATACTTCTAAAATAAATAAATCTAATATAATGTAACAAAAATATATACATAAAATACAAAATAAATACCAACGCAACTATGACGAAGTGGAAAGGTAGTGTTCTTTCACTCTTCTTTTCACTCTTTTTTTCACTTTATTGTTGTTTTATTTTGATTTTCGTGTGAACTATATAGAGCTGTAAAATTATTTGTCTACTCTCATAGCGTAATATTCCAATTATGAACTTCAAAACGAGTTTATATTGACATACTTTATAAACAGAATACCAAAATTTAAAAATAGAATCATAACACTTTTTCTCTAACAAAATAATACTATAAAACATTTTTTTTTCTATTACGATACAGCGCTAATCCAAGAAGTTAATATCACCAAAGAGTTTCCATCAACTTTTGGCGGGGGACAGCAGCACCCGCTGTAGCGCATGTGCGGCGATGTGCTGGTGCAGGCGACATTCATTTGTTTTGTAGTACTTACTGAATTTCGTGGGATTTTTTAATTTATTCTTGATCTTTAACTTTGATCTTTTATTTAGTATTTGTTTCAATCCCAATGTTTGAGAGTAGATAAAGTAGTGTATGAAACTGCACATAACTAGGTATTAAAACATTCGTGTGAAACACACACTCATGTTTTAATATCCCTTATTATGCAACAGTTTCATAAACTACTATTTCCTATTTGTCGTGCCTGCGATTTTAGCGGCTTTCCTCCCATTTTTTAAATAAATTACATTACTAAGTTAAAAGAGTCGCATTACGATACCCCCTGGAAAGACTGGTTGTCAGGTTTCTGACTACTCGTAACGCCTGTTGAAGATCTACAAATGGCAGCCGGGACCAACGGCTTAACGTGCTTTCCGAGGCACGGAGGGGACTTGGTATTTATTTGTTCGAATAATAACCAACATAGAACAAACAGATAGCTGCAAACCACACTTCCGAAAATACAAAATACTCACACTTCCCTGTTTATATATCTTAGAATTATGTAAATTTGTCAGAAAACCTCTAGATTTTTACACCACTTGCGAAGAAACACAAACAATATACACCTTTCGACACAACAAAAACAAAATAAACATACCTCAATCCCGTCTCAAAATGCACTCACCCAGCCCTTTAGTTATGTCTATAAAAATGTATAATAAATTGCCAAATGACATTACAGAACTAAACAAAACAAAATTAATATATTTATTAATAAATTGAAACCAGTCTTACCAAGGGGTATCGTGTTACCTAGTCACTAGGTTGTGGAGGTCAGATAGACAGTCGCTCCATGTAAAATACTGGTATTCAGCTGCATCCGGTTAGACTGGAAGCAGACCCCAACATAGTTGGGAAAAGGCTAGGCAGATGAGGCAGATGAATAAATTGAAACAATTTCTGGAATCCAAGTCATACTACTCAGTAAAGGAGTCATTAGATGAATTTTTTATCTCTCATACACCAAACATTATGAAATATAATATAATAAGGAATATAGGAAATCAAATATAAATACATAAATGATTTAATAATAATGAAAATACTTCTAAGAATTTAAATAATAATTACCTATATTATTCTTATGCAATACATAAAATCCTTAATATACTATACCTATATACACAAACCTAATAATATACAATATATACATAATTATACACCCAATTAAACACATCTAACAATTTATAATAATATTGAATTGCTACTTAGCCCTCTTCCTCTCTCCTAATTTTATCATCTATGTAATACATATGGAATGCAATAAAGAATTGAGTATTGATATGTAATGGATGGGCACCCATCCACAGACTGAACTCGGCAAGGATAGCTTAACTTTGGATCGACCGATCGAATATTAACAGCTGCATGGCTGTTACTATTTTTCCACAAGTCCCTCTCCAGTTTTAGGTCCAAGTAGAACCAGAAATTCTCTGATATCGCCCTTTTCGTAGCCACAATCTTAATTCAATTCTCTCCGGCATAACTCGGTCCTGAATTTTAGGGCAAGGGAACATACAATAACATGTAGCATCACGCTACATCTAACTGTTACTGGGTGGACAGGGAGTAGGCAGAGTTCTCGTTACGGCTAGGTTCTAGCTTTTTTGCGAAGGTATTTTACCGCCTTTCTGTTTTTAGGATTCTGTATCAAAATGGTAAAAAGGAACTGTCCGTCTGTCTGTCACAGCTAGATATCTCAAGAACTACTGAAGCTATCAACTTGAAATTTGGAACAGTTTTAGATGATGTTTGCCCAACTATTTTGCAATTAAGAAAGAAGTAAAAAAAAATTTCAACACGGACGGGGGTTTTAAAAATTCGAAGTGGGGCTACTAGGGTATGTGGGTTATCATATGAAAGAGCGCTATTTACACATTCTCAAACGTATTAAATTTTTTTGGCTGCATAGTTTTCGACATTCGACGAAATTTTTTAAAAAAAAGATAGAAATTTATGCAAAGATTACAGGAAAAATAAAAAAATGTCTCTAAATAGCACACTTTCTCAGAAATCATCAACTTAGAGATGACGCCGACCTAAAACTGCAATATTCTACACGACAGTGTCCAGTGTTAAAATTCTCTGACGAAAACTTCTGACCTCTGAAGCCTCGCCGATGAAAATTTAAAATGGTGCGGAACCCTTAGTATGCGAGTCCAACTCGCTCTTGACCGGTTTTTTATTTTAACCGCCTCTATGGTCCAGTGGTTAGACCACCTGACTCAGACCCGGGGTTCGATTCACAGTGGGAGCAAATTTTTCTGGTTGGTTTGATTGGTAGGGCTTGTTCTAAGTCCGCCTGGCTAGCTACCACCATCATATCTATATCTATCGCCATAACAACAATGTTAACAGCATTGTTGTGTTTCGGCAGTTAGAGGTAAGATAGCCAGTTCCTCTGTGGTTGACGATTCCGGGTGAAGCTCGCTTCCACCTTCGGCTTGATCATCACTTACCATCAGGTCACCTTCCACGACCATATGACCATGGTAGCTTAACAATTCTACCAAAGGTTAGGTTTTGTTCTACGTAACTGCCGCGATTTTCGCACCGTTCATGCCATCAAAATATTATTTAATGCACTTGTACGTAGCAAGCTGGAAACCAGCTCTTGCGTGTGGAATCCACATGAAAGTACCTACGCACTTTTATTAGAAAAGGTACAAAAAGCGTTCCTTAGGTACCTATATAAGCAGAAGCACGGCTACTATCCTTACCTCTATCCGACTAAATTCTTACTCGGTTGCCTCGGATACAACTCGCTAGAGGTAAGGCGAGCTCGAGTTCAGCTCACAATAGCCTGTAAGACGCTGCGTGGCGCTATTGACGCTCCTGACCTGCTTGATGTGCTGGCGCGCTTCTTTGTCCCAGACAATTACTGCCGGGGCAGAAGGCACAGGCTGTTTGCCGTGCCTCCATGTCGTACTGTTGCACGTGCTAAGTCGCCAATTCCTCGCACTCTGGCTGCGCTTAATGATCTCTTGGATTCTAATCCTACAACCGACCTGTTTGCGGATGGATGGACGAAGTTTTTATTGATATGTCAGGAGTACTGTGAGTGGAATTTGTGAATGTGTTGTTACTTGCTTTTTTTATATTTAAGTTTTCATGTTTTTATTTTGTACATTTTAATGTGTCTTAGGTATTATCTTAGTTACTGTAATTGGTTTAACACAACCGTTGTTGCTAAATAAATAAATCAGGTGAGAAGCAGGCCAAGGGCTTCCCCATTGTGGATAAAAAAAAAGAAGGTTCAGGACTCAAGTGTTTATAGAACCGGTTCTGAACTGTCCTTTGGATAGTTCTTTCTTATCCTAATACGCAAGATTTCGCCCAAACTTGTCTTCATTTTTAGTGCCTTTTATGAGAAGGGTAGGTATGGGATGGAATATGTTTTGGTGTTTCCCATAACTAGTTAGAACAGGGAAGATTGGCAATAAAGGTAAAGGCTGATAGTTATTTGTGGGACTGGGAATGGAAAATGGTTATGAATGATGATGAAGATATAATTATGTAGGTATAAGAGCGATGCCACACGGGCGTTTACAATACGTTACGTCGGCGCTGCGACGCCTGAGCGGTGACGCTCCGTAGTTCTACATACAAATCTGAGCGTCATGCCACACGGTGCGTTAGAACGTTGTGCGGCGATGGAACGCGCGAGCATCGGACAAGGGGCCAGGGTAACGAAGCGGGGAGGGGTGCTACGACGGAGCGATAACGGAGCGCAGCGCAGTATTTTTTAGAATATTGAAGGTGGCAGTACCTACACCGACACTGCAACGTTGGGATAAGCTGCGTTGCGTTGCGACATCGCAGCGCTCATGTGGCAATCACTGTACTGTGACGACGTAACGCATTAGCAACGTCCGTGTGGCATCGCTCTAACAGCAAGAAGGATTTAGTGGCTAAATAATAACAGCCATGGGTCGATATTTACTAAACGTCATAATGGCAGGACCAACTCTTGTAATTGAAATATTCTACTACGTATATTTAGTACCCATTTAGTACTATTTTGTACTTGTCCTGAAATTTTTGTACCTCATACGGCATAATCGGAATTTCACGATAACACTGGTTCCGCCATTATGATTTTTTTTTTTTTTTTTTTTTTTTTAAAACGTTGCCCCACGCTAGGAATTTCTCCTGTATTGTGGGTGCTTTTACAAACATTTAAAGTCACATACACAAACAGCCAGACCCGGAACAACTACTTGTAGGTCATACAAATATTTGTTCCGTGCGGGAATCAAACCCGCGACACGCAGCGCAGCAGTCAATCGCTTAACCACTGCGCCAACCGTGCCGTCAGAATGGCCGTGTCGTGATGATGCGTCATAATGGCGTCATTATGACGTTTATGATCTTTAAGGTTAAGCAACGCTTGACCATCCATTACATACCGAAAACCCTCCGTGCCACGGAACGCACGTTAAGCGGTTGGTCCCGGCTGTCATTCGTAGATCTTTGACAGTCGTTTCGGGTCGTCAGAAACCCAAAAGTCTGACAACCAGGCTTACCAAGCGGTATCGTGTTGTCCAGTAATTGGGTTGTAGAGGTCAAATAGGCAGTGATGTAATGTAAAACACTAATACTCAGCTGCCTCCGGTTAGGCAGATTAATTGATCAGCAGGTAGGACTAGATCAATATGGCTCATAGTCTATTCAAAGTAATATAACATCACGCCTTGTTTCCCCGATGGGTTAGGCAGAGATGTCCCTGTAGCAGGTACACCCACATTTCGCCAGTTATGTTTAAGTCCCATGTAATAGGAGGCGAGTCTATTGCCATCAACCGGGCACAAATTCAAACTCCGAGCTGCTACTGAGAAACATATAGAAAAACCCAATAACACTATGCCTGACCCGGGAATCGAACCCAGGACCTCATGCTCAGCAGTAGCGCTTCCGACTACTAGACCAACGAGGCAGTTAAAGTAATATTTACATACAAAAAGAATTAAACCCCTTTTCTAATCGTCCACCGCCACTGAACCAACAAAGGCGTCAAAATCGCACTGCGTTACCAATAACCACTTAATAATTTTCATGTAAATGTAAAAAGACATGCCCCATCTTTTGTCAGAACATAACAACTAGTGCGAGGCTATCGGAAATCATTAGGTAGTTAATGAAACGGGTAAATTTGGGACCAAACTTGCTACCTAATGCCCCACTGTAATGGCGGTTTAAGTGCTTTCGCTTTGGATCTACGAATGTCTTTGGATATGCTATCTATTCTCCTAGAAGTAAGATGTTTTGGTTTTACATACACTTTGCAAACGCTGCAACCCACTTGAATGTCCTGCGTCACGAATATTTTACTATAATAAGAATGATGCCAGGGTATTTTTTTTTTTGTATGTTACGCGATTACTCCGCCAATTATGAATTGATTTTGATGATTCTTTTTTTTTTGGTAGATCAGAGGTGGTCCCATATAAATTTTATTAATTTTGCTTGGGTAGTTTTTGAGTTAGCTTCAATAATACGTATTTTTTCTCACTTAGTATGTGGATGATATGATAACTTCAGGTCACTGTTATTTACATTATTTCGAATTTGTGTGGGGTAGGTACCACAACTAAAAAATGAAAAATAAAAACTTTTTACAAAAAAAAACAACCGACTTAAAAAAAAAAAAAGACTACAAAGTGAAAAATAGCTTTAATTTCGGAAGTCGGTGACAAAGAACGAAAATTCAAAACCAAAGACTTCCGAAATTAAAGTTATTTTTCACTTTGTAGTGTTTTTTTTTTTGGAAGTCGGTTATTTTTTTTTTTGTAAAAAGTTTTTATATGTTATCATTATTAGAATTTGGTAAGCAATACATATTGAGTACAACAATTACTGTGAAACTAAACACTTGTCAAAAGAAATAATCGCTACTATTTCTACTTGTTAACTTTTACCTTCCAATACAGGGTCAAATAAAATGAACAAGCGAAACTCTGCAGAAATTATAGGTTAGGTAGGCAATCATCATCAGCCTACAATGTTCCAACTGCTGGGACACAGGCCTCCTCTCTGTGAGAGGGAGCGGGCCGTAATCCACCACGCGGGCCCAGTGCGGGTTGATAGATGTCACATGGCTTCGAATTTTCGGTTCTAGGACATGCCGGTTTCCTCATGATGATTTTCTTCACCGTTTTGAGAGCAGGTTTTGAGAGGTAGGCGATATTTTACGATTTTTCTTTTTAAGTGAAGCCACCTATATCTAGTGTAAATTATATTATAGATGTGATAAACAACTACAAAAAGGCAGACCTATTCATAATTTATACTCCAAGTGATGTCACCATTACTAATATTAGGTACCTACTAATATTTCATAGATCTTGTCTAGAAACTTAGCTAAGTGACCCGCTATATAAACAGCAAATGGTGAAACTGCGGAACATACCATAAAGTTAATGTTAATATCCATTTAACACATGTGTAGAGAAACCAAGTAGTTTCTATGGCTAAATTAGACCTTATCATGACGCCTACGCAATGTGAAATGAAATTGTTTATTCTGTAAATATGATATCGGAATCACTTTTACATGTTACTAAACATAAAAAAAAAATGCGAAAAATAATGCGTTCCTTGCAAAGCATGTGTGGTCTGACTATGAATGATAGGCTAAGGAATGATGTGATAAGACAGCGGTGTGATTTAAAAGAAGACGTAGTGACAAAGATTGAAAAGGGCATGCTGAGATGGTTTGGGCATGTTGAGAGGATGAAAGAAAGGCGACTAACAAAATGTATTTACAAGGCTGATGTGAAGTTAAAAGCCGGGCGGGGACGCCGTAGGAGGACATATTGGTGATGTTTTTTAGAAAGGCCAGGTGCGTAGTACTCACAACCGGCGTACATATACGACCAGATGTATGAAAGTAAACGAGGCAAAAGGAGTATGTAAGGATCGTAGCAAGTGGCGGTCTATAGTTTCTGCCCCATGGGAAGAAGGCGTGAGTTTATGTATGTAGTATGAGTATTCAAAAAAAAAATAAGCTAGATGAGTTCGGCGTTTCGTATCTGACTACTCTGAGAAGAAAGGACGAAACAAACTCATACTCGCAGTCTCCTTTAAAGTCCAAACATAATCTTTGTCAGGCCACATGAAGACCATGTAGATTAGTATCTGAAATGGTCTTTTGAGGAAAGAACCACACAGATTTGAGTGGACCTTTTCAGTCAGTGCAAGCATTTGTCAGTAATCGTGGAGCTCAACTCAGAACTTAAGGACCTGTGAATCGTCGTGATGTCCTAGAGGTTAAGCGATCCACACCTCAAGGTGGCAGATAATGATTGATCGTGTGTTACGCAATTAGGGTGCTGGTCTCTTCTGCTATTGAAACTCAGCGAACTACGCTAGGCTAGCTCAAGGTCAAAGTATTATCATTGATGTGCGGCATACTGTTGTTTTTAAGTAAATCCAGGTAATAATTTAGGTACTAGTGGTAAAAGAAGTTTCCCGGCTAAACCCATAAAAAAAGAGACAAACGTTAAAGATTTTAAATCACTCTAATAAATTCCTGCTTACACGAAACCCTCAAAGGACACGAAAGCAATACTTTACGTAATTCAACAATTCTTTAGTCGAAACAAAGTTTGTTAAGCTTAAAAAATTGCGGACTCCATACATATTTCGTCCTCCAAGTTTTCGAAGATGTTTTCTTTGTCCCGCCCCACTGTTTGCAGAGGGGCCTTTTTCCTGCATAATGACTGCCAATAATTGTACCTATTCCCTCTGTGAGGCACCCGAACGAATTAAGTTAAGTATTCATGGTAGCCATCATTTTTGATACATTAAGAAGAAGTCGAGGGTTGCTCATGAATACAATTTTTATTCAGTTTGTGTTTGAGGTGATTTCTTTTAACTTTCTGAGTCGTTTATTAATGAAGACTTTGTGGTGTTGCCGTTGGGAGTCCGCCTTTCGTATCAGTCTTACCGCAGGTGCCAGATTATCAATGAATAATTAATTATGTCGACGGGAAGAAGCTTACATACTTCCGCAAAATAAAACAAAGGTTTTTTTGACAAAAATCACTGACGAACGACTCAATGAGCAAAATCAAAAATCAATCTACCTAGCCTTTTCCCAACTATATTGGGGTCGGCTTCCAGTCTGCTGAATTAGTATTTTACATGGAGCGACTGCCTATCTGACCAACCCAGTAACCGGGTAATACTTTAGGGGTATGAGGAACAGGGTGTAAAATTCACTCATCCACCATAGAAAAGGGAGGAACCTCCGAACAGACGGGTGTTGTGTCTGGCGGGCAACTGCCCATCGGTTTAAAGTTGAAATCTTGTATCTATGTCGATCGCTCGGTAAACTCTAACTGCGCGATGCAGGATTTGTGTGACGTCATGTCTTTGATGCGTAGTTCGTATGTGGCGGTGTAACCGCTACAATACGATACCCCTTGGTAAGACTGGTTGTCAGACTTTCGGGCTTCTGACGACCCGTAACGACTGTCAAAGATCCACGAATGACAGCCGGGACCAACGGCTTAACGTGCTTTCCGAGGCACGGAGGAGTCTCGGTATGTAGAAATGATCACCCATCCACGGACCAACCCCGGCAAGCGTAGCTTAACCTGACAGATCGACCCAAGCGGCTGTTAGTACGAGCCCTTCAAAACAACTCAATGAGCGATTTTTTTTAAATATTTCCTTGAATGGTTGTATATAGTTGAAAATATAACGTGAAAAGGGACGCTCATATTTTCATGAAAAAAATCGATATTTGTGTTGAAACTTGAATGCAAAATAATGATTAGCGAACGACCGAGTGCTATCGCATTTTTCGCTACACTGGACTTGCTTTATCAGCCTTGAAAAGAACTACGCTACTAATTATATTCAAATTATCTCTCATATAAAAGAGCTCTCTATTCTTCCTAGAGACTCAAAAAAGAGTATACAACTCGTTTCAGAGGGTCACCCGCCGAGGGCCGGCCACCGTAGGCGCGGGCTTACGGACGGTAAGCAATGGGTAGCTCGCCGTCCGATAAGGACCAGGCCCAGGTCGACGGCGGCATGTTCCACGCGCGCCTCAAAGAGATGTCAGCAGAATTGACGGGGTCTGCTAGAGCCGATGCCTGCCGGGGTTGCGAATAAGGCCGAAAGGGAAATCGTGGCCCCGGCAGTGGCGTGCGTTTCATAAAGACAGAAAGACACTGCCTACCCTAGTTCTGATAATAGATCTAATATTATTTTATCAATAAACAAAACAAATCATAAATCAGCTCCACCTATCGAGTGCCGGTGGTATCATCATTCGAATTTCGCATCATCTCGATTCGCGCTGCACTAGCGCCGCCTCGCCTCTGCCACGGTAAAGACACAAACTATTCGTCTCTGAATGTTTTTATGTGTGCTCTCGTGGTAAGTCGTATTTAATGTGTGTGCGTTCCTATAGCTACGCGGGCTTTGCTGACACACAATGACAAAAATCACGCACACAACTGCAAGAAAAGCCAGTGTCTATTTGTAGTTATTCTATACAGCTAAGACGAAAAATTACGACTCGTACCGAACATTACCGAAGGAAAGTTAGCTATGCAATGCAAATATTTTAGGAAATAACGTTGTTTCATTGAATTTTATACATTTAGATGACCATAATTTTTTGTCGTATAACCTTTTTTACCCTTTATTGCCCGTTTTACTATAGTTGCCATATTGTTTGACGTGCGTTGTGTTTGTGAATACGCTATCAGGTAATTAGAATTTGATTGTTGTTATTAGTGTAAAATGGATAATATTGTCTGTGAAAGTTGTTCAGATGGTGTGTGTATTGAGAAAATAAAACATGATGCGTTTTCAAAACTATATTTCGGTGAAAAAAAAACAAGTTATCGAGATAGGTCGTGGTACACCGGATTTGCAATTAATACAAATTAAAGGTAAAGTCAATCGTAAATTCAATAAAAAACAATATGATTCATATCATTGGCTGACAGGTTGCATACACAGTACCTAATCGGTTATTTTGTTTCGTTTGTCTACTATTTTCAAATAATAAAACCGTCTGGAACGACACCGGTTACGCTGATATTCATAATTTTCCTACCGCCGCGAGAAAACATGAACAATCTGAAAAACACTTAGAAGCTTCCCTTAAATATCACACCTTTGGAAAAAATCGTATAGAGACGCGTTTAATCATCAATCGACAAGACGACGCGACGAACCAAAACCAACGTGCAGTATTTTTGGTGAGTAAAATTTTCTGCCTACCCTGTCTTAAAACTGTGTGCACGCCACTGGGCCCCGGCAACAGGGCAACCGAAGGAACACGAGTGGGTTTTAGTCAGTAAGAGTCTGACACGCCCTCCCGCTCCGCCCAGAGCGGGAGAAGTTATGTGATAATTTCCCACATAAAAAAAAGGGGTCTGCTCCCTAAGCAAAGCGAATTCCGTAGTTTCGGCCGAAGTTACGGGAGCTTTGAACTCGGTCTCACTTACAAACATTATGGTTTTGTGACAATTTGTTTAAACTGTCCATCTTTTACTTACAAAAAACCTTACTTAACCCAAATCATTCTTTCTATCCAACAATAAAGGAAATTTCACCTTGACTGGCACAGCTGCATACAGAACATTAAAGGCTTGTACCACTCGAAATGTAAATGCAGTAAGTTGCAGCCGTACAGCAGTCGGCAGTATTCCTGTCACGTATTCACATGCAACGCGGAAGTTCTGCAAGAACCCCCTGGGTGGCTGTACGTTCGAAATGAACAAACTTTGTACTACAAAAATGTGTTACATTTGTAGATACTGGGTAATTGTTGAGTCACGTGCTCAGTTAATTAGAGAAACTCGGGGAACACCTGCAGTTTGTGATGTTAGATCGCGCTTGTTTTTAATGTTATTGTTTTTTGTGAAGATAATTATCTACCTATATATCAGCTTGTGGTTGTGGGTTGTAACCAGGCAAGTTTCTATGCGACTTTTTTGTACACGTAACCAGAGGCGGACTTGCAGTCTCGGCCGGCCTAGACCGTTTAGTAGTAGACGATATTAGTTTATACCTATATTAAATGGGCGCCGGCAGATTTATTTTCGGGGGGAAACATCTTCAGCTCCACGAATCAAGCTCGATAAGTTTTGTACTCTCCTCGTATATGTTAGGTTTTCGTTTGTACATTCATACAAGGAATAACTTTGTCAACTTATGCAGAAAAGCTAATAACCTAATCTAATTCAAAATCAAAATATTTTATTTCACATAAACCTACAATGGCACTTATTTATACTTAAACGTCAGAAGCTAGGTGCACGGTTCCAATTGGTCGCTTCCTATGGAGAAGAGCCGGCAAGAAACTCCACGGTTACTCTTTTCAAAATAAATTGTTTCTACAATGTTTTCAAATTACAGTGTTAATAGGTATGGGAGGACAGTGCAGGCCTATCAACAAGTACCAGGTACTTAGTAAAATAGAAAATGGTTCACAAGTCTAGAGCCTACAACGTTCTCACATTCACAAAATCTAAAAGAAAAGAATCTATTTTAAAAGATAAACAAAATCATAAAAATAAGGACCTATTTAAACCAAATGACATGATTGTACTCTGTACCACTACAGCTGTAACAAATCTAAATTGATTTAAAAAAAAAAAAAATATAGAAAGAATTCAATTAGAAAGCAAGAGTGACCGAAGTGAGCTCGAAAATGGTACATTATTTGTTAGCTATTGGCTATAAGGCAGCCTGGCTGCCACAGCCAGGCTGACTTGTGCGCGCCTGCCCTTAGACGTCATAGCTCTATTATTTACTGAGCTAAGATATTGCCAGTCGCAGGCGCTGGTTGGCGGCCCCTTATATCTGACTGCCCTAGGCCCGGGCCTCTTTGACCTTAGGGAAAATCCGCCATAACACGTAACATGACTTCAAGCCTGCTGCCCCTGAATAGGAAGAAGTGTTTAAAATACCTACGTTTCCCCAGTTTTCCATGTGGAGAGAACAGTGGTGGTCCAGTGGTAATGGACTACCGAGTTGTAGATCGTGGGTTTGTGGTATAGTAGGAGGTGGTTTTACTTTGTGTATAAATCATTTAATCACCACTGCTCTCAAAACGGTGAAGGAAAACATCTTGAGAAAGCCGGCATGAATTCGAAGACATGTGACTTCTACCAACCCGCACTGGGCCCGCGTGGTAGATTACAGCCCACTCCTTCTCGAAGAGAGGAGGTTTGTGTCCCAGCAGTAGGAACATTATAGGCTGATTATGCTATGCTTATGCCTATTGTCACTGACCAGGCTTCGGGCAGTTACTGAGAAATTTGAAATTGACGAAACCTAATAACATGCACTTTGATCGAACTCTGAACCACACGCAATACCTCAGCAGGCGCATTTGCGACCTATATACCAACGAGGCAGTTGTTCCTTTTCTGAATCAGAAGATGTCTATGTCTATAATGGAACATTTACAGGTTAAAAACTGTCTTCCTGCCAGGGCCCCTGGCAACACACAGGCAACTGAAGGAACACGGGTGGGTTTTAGTCAGTAAGAATCGAACACGCCTTTCCGCTCCGTCCAGAGCGGGAGAAGTTATTTGAAAATTTCACACGCAAAAAAAAAAATCTGTAGTCTGTCTTGAACTAAGTTTATATATTTACCTTTCTTACCTTATTATATTCGCCCAAGGTACAGCTCAAGTTCTTCTAGCAGTATCTATTCATAAAGTTAAGGTGCTGCTACCCCCTTCGGGACACCGTAAAACGTTCAGTTTTCGTCGCACAGTTAGCCGTATTGCTAAATATTACAGCCAAAAAAAAATACTGTGTATAGTCAAGTGAAAAAAGACTTGTACAAAGACATTTTATAGAAACGATCGTGAAATTGAAAAAAAAAAAATCGCAAGAACATATTTTGAGAGACAACTCATAATTCATATATTTGTAACTATTAAAAAAGGAAATTTACATCTCAAAAAAAAAATACAATGTATAGTCAAGTGAAAAGACTTCTACAAAGATATTTTATAGAAATGATCTGGATATTGAAAAAAAATCGCAAGAAAATATTTTGAGTGATAAACTGACTGTTCATATTTTTGTAATTATAAAAAAAGGAAATTTAATCAATTGAAGAAATATGTAAAAATGTCTTAAGTTATTGTTTTTTTTTTAATTTAAATTAAACTGAAAAATAAATTTCATATTATTGGCGGACACGAGATTCAACTAAAATCAAACGCATCGCCATTTTCAACCGTATTTGTATACTGCGATGCACTAGTGTCGCTTCACCTCCTGCAATACCTAAAGATTCGCTTCTTACCGCGCCTTAATTACTTGTGGCACGACTTGACATCTAAACCGTAGGGAAACGACTTCGGAACTAAGTTGATGTATTAAGCTGAGAAGCTGGTAATGTTAAGTACGTTTAGAAAGTTGGTACTTACAGCTACTTTATAATTATACTGGTTGGTCCAAATAGTGACGTCATAAAAATAATTAGATTTTACATGGGTTAGTTAATTGATTCAGGCGTGACCTTGCGGAAATCCATTATAAAATACAATAGACGTGGATATATTTAGTAACCTGTTCCGCTTAGCTATTTCTAAACAGCCATAAAAAACCCTGAAAGAAATCGACACGTGTTTCACCTCTCAACAAGGCATTCTCAGGATGACGATTGACTTGTCGCGAACTCAAACATGGCGTGTTGCCACACCGAGCGCTGAACACATCAATCAACGTCTACTTTCAATTTCGAATCTGTAGCACTCGAACGTAAATTCATCCTTTTCGTTCAAAATTCCTGTACTTATCTTTAATTAATGGAGATAATTATTTTATGTCTGAAAGAATATTCCATAATAAAGAAAATTGCAAAAAAAATGTGAAAAAGCCGTATAAAGGTTTTTTTTTTTAAAGCGTTTCCTATGAAATATTCAAGAAATTAAAAAAAAAAACGTAAACTATCAAGAATCGCGGAACATACATGGGGTATTGTCGGATACCCCTGGGTATGAGGAATCAATTTTTTTTATGATGGCACGTTTGAACCATGCTGTATGATATACTTAGTCTTTCTCTTAACTTCCCAAAAGTATAATTTTCGGATTTTCGACTTTTGCTATACCCTTTTGCATGAATGCGATTCAGTTGAAGGATTAAAAGTGGAATTACAGACAACCAATTATTCAACATCTAACCTAAAATTATAAATGTGAAAGTGAGTTTGTTTGTTATGCTTTCAAGATAAAACAGCTGAACGGATTTGGAAGAAATTTGGCACATGGGTAGACCATGACCTGTGTTAGGACATAGGATACTTTTTATCCCGATGGTACGTTAATGTGGGATGGTTTCCGACCTCCACGAAGCCGCGGGCAAAATCTAGTTCCTTACAAAATGGGAAGATTTTTAAAATTCCTTAGTGATTAAAAGCGCTATTCACCATTTCTCATCAGGTAGGCTTGTTCGCCAATCAACATAAAAATAATAACCATATTTAATTTGAGATATTTCAATGTTGCGCTCAGGGTTGTTTATACGCAGTTCATAGCGTACTCCATATAAGAGTTCGTGGCTAAGCAATAACAGCCGCACGATTCGATCCATCAGGTTAAGCTACGCTTGCCGAGGTTGATCTGTGGATGGGTGACCATCTTAACATACCGAGACTCCTCCATGCCTCAGAAAGCACGTTAAGCTGTTGGTGCCGGCTGTCATTCGTGGATTTTTGACAGTCGTTACGGGTCATCAGAAGCCCTTACCAAGGGGTATCGTATTACCCAGTTACTGGGTTGTGGAGGTCAGATAGGCAGTTGCTCTATGTAAAATACGGTATTCAGCTGCATCCGGTTAGACTGGAAGCCGACCCTAACATTGTTGGGAAAAGGCTAGGAAGATATATTTTTTATAGCGCACTCCGCATTTTAGGTATGAAGCTAACAAGTACGCGGCGGGCCCGTCTTGTCGAGCCAATTCAGTGAGTGTAACGTAGTCAGAAGATATAAGAGTTACGCGATAGAAAGAGAGGCAACTTCTAGGTGAATACAACTGTAGGTAATTCGCGCTGTGCGACCTGAATTGACCTTTATTGTGTCGTAGCAAGAGTCGTTATTTATTTCAATGATTTTGTGGAGTGAATCTTGTACTATTATGTATTCTGTGATAATTGTAGTTTCACAGCCTAGTCTAGTGTACATCGTTAGCCAAAACTTTGGTCCCCCGAGGCCTATCTGTCTGCACTATGCTACATCGCAGCTAGAACTATGAGTTTAGGTTCAAACGAAGTGTTTCACCGTGAGTTAGTTTTTAGGGTTGCCAAACGGAATCCTATTATTATGCCTCTGCTGTCCGTTCGTCTGTCTGTCAGCGGGCTGTATCTCATGAAACATAATAGGTTGACAGTTGAAATTATCAGACATTCTATTGCCGCTATAACAGTAAAATACAGTCCAAAATTAAAGGGGGTCCCCATAGAAGAAACGTGTAATTTTTTGCAAAAAAAATTAAAAATATTAAGAGTATAAATATTGTACGGTGGTAAGGAATCCTTCGTGTGCGAAAACTTGAACAAGATCGCCTTGGTGGAAGAAAAATAATTGTACAGAACATTGGCCCGTAACCTTATCTAAATAAAGAGCACAATCGCGTTCACAAAAAAAAAAAAAAAAAACTTCCAAAACCTTTAAAGTAAAAATACTTGCATAGAACATTGATCCGTAATACAATATAAATAAAGAGCACAATCGCGTTTACATAATTGAGGTGTCGGTAACGGTGTCGCGAGTTCAATTGTTTTTTCCCATCTCAAAAATGCCCAACGCACATAAAGAAGCTTTCACTTTAAAAAAAAAGAAAGTAACCCACAAGAACCTTCTCAATAAAAACCTCAATATGCTAAACTAGTAACTCTGGTATTCAAAACATGAACTATGTAGAACTCAGATGTGCCGGCAAGACGTGTGGACCTCCGGGACGCAAGTTTGAGCACACTCCACAGCCGTGCGGAAAAGCAGCTGCTCTTTCATATTTCTAGAATAATTGAGTAGCTACGGTATTGCATTTTACATAATTTTCACGTTTTCACACTTCACTGATGAACTTAAGGTTGATTTTACAATTTTCAGATAACTTCTATGTAAAGAATAAATAAGTAGGTACCTACTGCACTTTGACAGCTTTTCAGGGTTACTGGTAACTCGACGTATTCCTTGGCATACGTCATAGTAGGGTTAAAATGCAACAATGTTCTACCGAAATTCAGTAGTTTTGAATTAGTTAAGAGTTTTAGTTTTTTATGAAAAATCCCAGATTAAATCATTTGAAACCAATTTAAAAATGATTTACGGCGCGACTGTACTGAAATTTAAGTTATTATCATAGTTGACGCCGTAGCAGACCTTTGTTAATAATTAAAAGTTCAATAATGCCTAAAACTTTGGCAAATATCACTAACCAAACATTTAATTTTTTGTAATTTTTGCTATTACTTCATAAAAAATGTAGTCTAGTGCAAAAAAAAAAATACTACACCTGGTGTACAAATTACTAGGAAAATATCCTTGTCTTATCAGTTATTCAGAAAGGTATGATTGTCAATACTTTTGCATGTGTGCCAGGGAAGAGAAGAGTTTTATGGGGGGCAGGTAAAATTGCGAGACGGTCAACCTATTGTTTCGTATTCGTATTATTCGTAGTTTTTACCTGCGCTTGAACTCCAAACACTCGGGGAGCTTTGTGATTGGTCGCTATTGTTCTCTCGGCATGACAGGGGGTGCGATTTTGCAAAATTTGGTCGTCAGCGTTAGTTAGTTTCAACTCTACGTCGCGCAAGCTCGTGTTTTGTTACTGGCTATTTCCCTAACTGTTGCTGCGTATCTTGCTCTTGTGCTGTGCTGTGCCTTCATAAGCGCTGACTATGGCTGCATATTCTAATCCTGAATACGCTGACATAATGTACTGTTACGGACTTTGTGACGGTAACGCTGCTGAGGCGCGGCGAGAATATCAACTTCGCTTTCCCAACCGCCGACTCCCCCACGTTAGTGTCTTCGGATCGACTTATCGGTGAATATCTGAAACTGGCAGCGTCCAAAGAAGCAGGCAAGTTGACACTGGTCGTTCCCGGAGATACACGGCTGAGGACGAGGAGCTTATTCTTCAACGTTTTATTGACGATCCTAACACATCGACAAACATCGTAGCGCATGAGCTTGGTATGTCACAGTGGAAAGTCTGGTCTGTAGTTCACTTGTCAGGCCGACATCCATACCATTACCAACCAGTCCAGTCATTAGAAGAAGGAGATCCGCCGAGACGGCTTGAATTTTGTCGTTTTATGCTAAGTGCCGACGCCGACAGTGAAAACTTTTTAAAAAACATTCTGTGGACCGATGAGTCATGTTTTGATCGTGATGGTATCACAAATTACCACAACTTACATTACTGGGCACCGAAAGCAGAAGCAAACCCTAAAAAACTGAAACCAACCGCATCCCAGCGAAGGTTCTCGCTTAATGTTTGGATGGGTATTATTGACGACAAATTAATTGGCCCACATTTTTTACCCCGAACACTAAATGGGGAACTTTATGAAGATTTCCTCAGAAATCATTTACCAGCACTGCTCACGGATGTACCGGAAGAAAGAAGAGCAAACATGATTTACCAACATGACGGATGTCCAGCCGACTTCCGAATCACAATTCGACAATTGCTGGATGAAAACTATCCAAACCGATGGATAGGGCGCGGTGGGCCGATTCCGTGGCCTGCACGAAGCCCTGATCTGACGCCGCTAGACTTTTACGTCTGGGGTCATATGAAAGATCTAGTTTATGTGACCCCAGTAAATTCAATTGAAGAACTAAGGGAGAGAATTACAAATGCGGCGGACCAGATGAGGGCAACAATCACATCAAGAATAACAAAAACCGAAGTAAGGAAGCGAATAAGAACATGTATTCGAAACCGAGGGCAGCACATCGAACAAGACGTGTGAAATGTGTGTAATTAAAGTTTTTAATATTGATTAAAAAGAATAATAATGTTCACGATTTTGTTTTTGATTTTTCGAATAATCACCTTTTTGTGAAACGCACGCCTGTACTAAATCAAAAACGATTTTCATAATGTAGTCCATGATTTTGTATTAACTTTCATACCTTTTTGGATAGCTGATAAGACAAGGATATTTTCTTACTAATTTTTACACCAGGTGTAGCATTTTTTTTTTGCACTAGACTACATTTTTTATGAAGTAATAGCAAAAATTCCAAAAAATTAAATGTTTGGTTAGTGATATTTGCCAAAGTTTTAGGCATTATTGAACTTTTAATTATTAACAAAGGTCTGCTACGGCGTCAACTATGATAATAACTTAAATTTCAGTACAGTCGCGCTGTAAATCATTTTTAAATTGGTTTCAAATGATTTAATCTGGGATTTTTCATAAAAAAACTAAAACTCTTAACTAATTCAAAAACTACTGAATTTCGGTAGAACATTTGGTGGCTTAATTTGTTGCATTTTAACCCTACTATGACGTCCTGCAAGGAATACGTCGAGTTACCAGTAACCCTGTATAGGGAAATCTCACATTCTGGGATACTATTTTATTTTTTGGCGGCCGTTTTATTTTTTAAATTCACATAGAATGCAAATAATGCATTCTATGTGAATTTTACCCGACTGCCCCAGAAGGAGGGTAATGTATGTATACAACCTTAGTTTTTGTTTGTACTAAACCTCTTAAGCGGTCATTCTACTCATCATTATGAATAACTCGTCAAAATGTAGGGAAAAGCTGATTTTTTTTCGCGATTTCAGCTTTGGTTCCATAGTGAAAGTTGTTCATAATGATGAGTAGAATGACCGCTTAAGAGGTTTAGTAATAAGCTTGAAAAAAAAAAAACAAAGGACCTGACTGGAAAAACAGATAACTGAAAAGAGAAAAACAAGCTTTATAATCTATAGAATTTTGGTATTGCAGGCGGGACAAACCAATAACCTGAAATGATGTTGTAAATTTTGTTTAGGTTTGTTTTTTTTTACTCAGGCGTTTTCGAGAACTATTTGAGTCCAGAAATATATCGGGTAAAAATTAGTACGTCGGCGACGGGAAACGTACAACTGTGGCGTACACCTTACAGACGGGGTGTACAAAATCCAAATTTATATTGATCCGAATGTAATTAACTTGTCTGATATTAATAATACAAGTAGATTTCTACGAGGTCATATCCAGTCGCGACACTTCAAGGCCCGGATCTAATAACGTTTAATATTAAGGCAGATTATTTAGAAAGTGGCAGGAGTGCAATAAAAAAAATATATTGCACGTATCTTGTTGCGCGGCAAGGCAGATTATTTAGAAAGTGGCAGGAGTGTAATAAAAAAATTATATTGCACGTGTCTTGTTGCGCGTAATGCTCGCGAAGGAGGAGGCGGAACGCGTGAGGGAGAAGCAAATTTCGCGCCCTCACGCCCCTAACCGCCGCAGGAGGAGACGCCCTGGGCGGGAATCGCGAGCCGATTTCCGGTCACCGTAGGCGCGGGCTTGCGGACGGTGAGCAATGGGTAGCTCGTCGTCTGATAATGACCAGGCCCGGGTCGACAGCGCGTTGTGTTCCACGCGCGCCTCAAAGAGATGTCAGCAGAATTGACGGGGTCCGCTAGGTCCAATGCCTGCGGGGGCTGCGAATACGGGCCGAAATCGACATCGTGGCCCCCGGCAACAGGGCAACCGAAGGAACACGGTGGGTTTTAGTCAGTAAGAGTCTGACACGCCCTCCCGCTCCACCCAGAGCGGGAGAAGTTATTTGATAATTTCCAACATAAAAAAAACTTGTCTTGTTGGTGGAAAAACTCGGCTGATGTGCACATACAATGTCAGTCATTTGGTTTCTCGCCTTGGCTAGGCACCAAGATGAGCAAACACTGGCAAGTTTTTTAAGATTATGTCAGTACAAGAGGATGAGTATGAAAGAAAGAAAGAAAGAAAGAAAGAAAAATAATTTTAATTGTCACAGACACACGTGCATAAAAAAAGAGAACAATACAATAAAATAAAACAATACATTTAAATATAATCACGAGCACAAAACAGAAATATGCGGCAGTCTGCTGGCACGTCATGACTGTGACAAGAAGGCTTCCACTCAGCATGATGCTGTGCTATGGGGACCCACAGCACAACGCTGATTTTCAGTGGTCACCCGAAAAAGTCGTACGGAAACCAAGATAGGTTTAATGAATTAAATATAAAACAAAATAAAATAAAACAAATAGTACTTAGAATATAATGCTACTATACAACCAATTATATGAATAAATATGATTAAATAACACAGAAAATTATCCGCAGGCATAACCGTGAGTGCATTAAAAAAATAAATAAAAAATTAAAAATTAAAAAAAAATACGCAATTATTTTAAGTTTTTAATATGTGTCGTCTACATATTATACTCGTCCTTTTGTACTATATAATAAGAACAATTCGCTGTCTCCGGCGAATAAAATGGTAATGTGCTTACGATAGTTTTAACTTTATTGCATTTTCGATATTTAGAGGTCCGATTACAATGTAAATTTTTTTCATTCATTTCCTACGGTTTTTTCAGAAGTTACGAGATTTTAAGGTGTATTGTAATGAATGTAAAAAATCACTTTTCTTTTGGTATTTGAACAATTCCGCTATATATATTAGTTAGTAAGATATTCACAAAAAACTGTTTTTTTTTTTCCTGTAAAATTTGTTTTTTACGATTACGGTTTTATTCGCCGGGGACAGCGAATTAACTAACATTTAGATCATCATTTCATCCGAAAGACGTCCACTGCTGGACATAGGCCTTCCCCAAGTACCGCCACTTCGACCAATTCTGTGCTTTCCGCATCCAGCGGATTCCTGCGGCCTTCACAAGGTCATCGGTCCATCTTGTGGGAAGGCCTGCCAACGACTACGTCTTCCGGTACGTGGTCGTTCCGTTTTTAGGGTTCCGTAGTAAACAAGGAACCCTTATAGTTTCGTCATGTCCGTCTGTCTGTCTGTCTGTCTATCTGTCTGTCTGTCTGTCTGTCCGCGGTCTAGCTCCGAGACCCTTAGTACTAGAAAGCTGTAATTTGACATAGGTATAGATATTAATTATGCCAACAAAGTGGTAAAACAAAATTATGAAAAACATTTTTTTTTAGGGTACCTCCCATACACGTAATGTGATGATGTTTTTATTTTTATTTTTTTATCCCACCATGTGTGGTATCATTGGAAAGGTCTTTCAAAAACATTGTGAGTATATTAAAACCATTTTTGAATTCAGAGATCCGTTTGCGAAATATTAAACTTTAAGGTGAAAATTTTTGTTAGAGTCAAGTGTCCCCCCCCCCTGCCAGCTAAATGGTTGGTTTCACATATGTGAAAAAATTCACAACAGTAGCTTATATAACGAATTTAAAAGGAAAACTATCACAGCTGAGTAGGCTTTACAAGTTAACGAGTAATAATCGACCAACTTAGATTTGCGGTTGTAAAAACATGTTCTCCCATACAGAATGTATCGGAGAACATGTTTCTCAACTACAAAGTTAAGTTTGTTCTTGGGATAAATTCATTCCAACTACGGAACCCTACATTGTGCGTGGTCCGACATGCACTTGGCCGGTTTTTTCCTTATGAGGTACGGAACCCTAAAAACATAAAAAAAAAATAGAATTTCGAGTACTCTCACTGTGGATTCTTTTTTTAGGATGCTGTAAAAGTGCACCAAAAACGGATATAATTACGAAACTCAACCCTGCGCGGGTCAAACGGGTGTTGAATTTTTATGCGAACAAATTCGCGGGCAATAGCTAGTATCTTATCTACAGCACTACATTTTAATAACAAGAGCTCTATACATAATATGACAGATCAATGTTATCTTTCCAGTACGTATAGACTACGTCAATTTTATGACCAACGATAAAAACTTTACAGATCGGTCAACATAAAATGGGAGTTTAACGATTGCGGATAATATCCGCATCGTATCCGAAATTCGTGTTAGACGAAAAAATAAAGTAATCTGTACTATCTTTATTATGTTTTCTTTAAATTTCGTGAATAAAAACACGAGCAAGCTTTACAGTAGTCGCATATGAAGACATCCGACCTCTTACCTTGGTAATAAGCAACATTAAAGGGGTGGGGCCTCGTCAAGGTCGTTTCTGACGGCCAACTCTATCACCGCGCGCACTCATTGGTCAAATCAAATAGCACGCACTTCCCCGGCTTCCTGTTACACACTACCGTTACTTTTCACGAAATCACTCCCACAGGTTTTTAGGGTAGGTACCTATACACCGTAATACCTTAAAAGTGAATAGGGACGATGACTAAAAATTTATTTTGTCCGTCAAGTAGATTACTAAAAAACTTTTTTACAAAAAAAAAAAACAACCGACTTCAAAAAAGCACTACAAAGTGAAAAATAACTTTAATTTCGGAAGTCGGTGTCTTTGGTTTTGAATTTTCGTTCTTTGTCACCGACTTCCGAAATTAAAGTTATTTTTCACTTTGTAGTGTTTTTTTGAAGTCGGTTGTTTTTTTTTTTGTAAAAAGTTTTTATTTTTCACTTTTTAGTTGTGATACCTACCCCACACAAATTCGAATACCACTACCTGCTATGTAAATAACAGTGACAGGAAGTTATCATATCATCCACATACTAAGTGAGGAAAAAATACGTATTATTGAAGCTAACTCAAAAACTACCCAAGCAAAGTTAATAAAATTTATATGGGACCACCTCTGAAGTATGATCTACCAAACAAAAAAAAGAATCATCAAAATCAATTCATAATTAACGGAGTAATCGCGTAACAAACATACAGTCGAATTGAGAACCTCCTCCTTTTGGAAGTCGGTTAAAAATATTGGACACGTATTTTTTTCTTTTTTTACGTTATCGAAAGATTACGGCGACACATTGAGTTAAAATGTGCCATGACGTCACGAGTATGTAGATTTTATCCTTACTTGTGACGTACATTCCCCAACTTTAATGCGTCTTATCTAAGTAATTTTTTAGTAATTTGATGAAGCAAAAAATAAGTGTCTAATATTTTTTTGTTATTTGTCTGACGGACTTAATAGAATTTATTTCTTTTGACCCAGGCATCATCCCTATTTTAGTATACTCAAGTACACGTATCTTGTTTGTATCAGTTACCAATGTTACCACGATCAAAAGAGTGACGCGAGAGAGTAATCAATGTTAACATGGCAAGTATCAAGTCTTCGCGTGGGCCTGAAAGTTTCAGGGCGGTTACATGACTAAGCACAAGATAAGTATGTACTTACTTTACTAACGTACCTCGTATGTTCATACTGATAGGTATTTATGTCTATTTTTAACCGACTTCCAAAAAGGAGGAGGTTCTGTGTTCGTACCTATGTATGAAATTTTTAATTATGGTTCCGTACCTCCAAAGGTAAAAAACGGAACCCTTATAAGATCACTCTCTTGTCCGTCTGTCCCTGTGTCATCACCGATTTTCTCAGGAACGGGTGGACCGAGCAAGTTGAAATTTATACCAGATACCTATAGTCCCATATTATATTCCGTCTGAAATAAGATTAGACATTTAACTAAACCTTTTTTACAGTCCGTTCAACCGATTTTGACTTCTATTGCGTTGGTGGCATGACAAATGACAGCTGCAGTAAACAGTTGGTTTGTAACCACTTTTTTTGCTTTTAATGCCATCCTTATGCCTACGGTATAGAAGTCAAAATCGGTTGAACGGACTGTAAAAAAGGTTTGTTTAAATGTCTAATCTTATTTCAAACGGAGTATAGGTGTATAAAAATTAAATCAAGTCCTGAGTCATCACGATAAAAAGATATGGGCAACAGGGCCCGCGCAAACAAAATCGGTCCACTATTGACAAAAAAATCGATGTATATAAAATAAAAAAATAAAAACTACCCAGGCAGTCATGGGAATTGCCGACAGAAGTGAAAATTTAAAAGTACAAATATTAATTATTTTTTAAACTATTTTATCCCACTGCTGGGCAAAGGTCTCCCTCATACTTTTCCAAAGTACAATTTTACAGTTAAAGTTTAAAAACCCCCGACACAATAATTTCCTAATTTCTCTTTCCTACTCCATCACCAGACCCTGTTCACCATCTATCTATAACCTATTCATTGAAACCATTCCAATGAGCCCAAACACGATACCTGTGCTGTAAGTTGGTAAGGGAGTTGGGTATCCTGCAAATTCCAGGTGATGCTGCAGCATCAGTTCAAGGTTACTATGTTCTTCTAATATCATTGAAATAATATAATACATTTTATTTATTTTTTAATCGATCAAGCCTGTGGAAGATACTCATATCCATTCATCAACTAGAAAAGAGCTGATAGTCTTCAAACGGCTTAACCGATATTGATAAAACATATCTAAGGACCATCGCTAGAAAATCTACATTCAAATGAAAAAAAAAATAACCGGTCAAGAGGGAGAAAGACTCGCGCACCGAGGGTTCCGTACAATTTTAAATTTTCATCGGCGAGACCTTTATTCGTCAGAGAATTTAACACTGCACACTGCCGTGTAGAATATTGCAGTTTTAGGTCAGCGCTATCTCTTGACCGATAGTGGAACTAATGTAATTTAAGTTGATGATTTCTGAAAAAGTGTGCTATTTAGAGATATGGTTTTATTTTTTCTGTAATTTTTACATAAACTTCCATCATATAGAATAATTTCAGATTTTTCTCTATGCCAATTTTGGAGATAATGGAGGGAACGGTATTTTTTTTTTCGTCATTAGTCGAAAACTGTACACCTTAGAAAAAATGTTTTAGAATGTTCAAATAGCGTTCTTTAATATGATACCCCACATGCCCTAGTAGCCCCACTTCGATTTTTTAAGACCCCCGTTCAGTCCCTGTTATAAATAAATAAAAATAATTATTTATATATTTTTTTGCAACACCAAAATTTTTTTTAAATGTTTTTATTTATTTCTTAATTGAAAAATAGTTAGACAAACGTCATCTAAAACTATTCCAAATTTCAAGTTGATGATAACATTAGTAGTTCTTGAGATATCCAGCTGTGACAGACAGACGGGCAGACAGACTGAGTCGCACCATAAGGGTTCCTTTTTATCATCTTGGTACGGAACCCTAAAAACCGCATTCAAATCGGTTCACTCGTTTAAGAGCTACGGTGCCACAGACAGACACACACACACATAGCGGATAAACTTATAACACCCCTGTTTTTGCGTCGGAGGTTAAAAACAAAACATACAGATGTACATAGAACCTCTGCCTTTTTGGGAGTGTGTTAAAAAGGGCCAGTTAATATTGGTTTGTTCACTGATGTGCGCCCTGCCGTACTAAACGTGGACGTAAAAATAATCGAGGTGCTTGACTTAAGGGCCTATGTTGAAAATAAATAGTAGTTTGATGGGTGTGGCTTATTGGCTTTAGCTAAGCATTATTCTTGTCACTGTCGCACAACTGTCATACTAAAAGTGCATGATAAAGACGGAAACATATCTAAGAAAGAAGTGCGTGCTAAGTAACGATAATTTATCTCGGTCTATGTAATTTTGCATATAGCGGACTATGGAGTAGACAAATAATACAAAATATTTAATTATCAGCAAAAATATTTATTGTTTACAGGGTGACATTTCCACACACAAAATGTATGGGAAAAGTTTTTTGAGATTTTCTTACTTTTCTAGTACTCAAACCTCAGTTGGTCCCATAAAGTTTTTTGCTCCATAAAAGAAACAGGATCGATTGGCATCAAAAAAAGTTTTTGTGAAAACTGCCCATTTTCTTGCCGACTGTAATATTTTTTTCAAAATCTGTGAATGCAGATCAAAATGTCTCAAAAGTTAAGGACAGTCTTCTAAGCCCGTTTTCCTGTAGCAACAACGGTTAAGGTAGTTGCCCTTATTGCCCCATCTCAAAAATCCACCTTGTATACAGATTGGCTGAAACGTAGTGATCCAAACACGATAAAGAAAAAGCCCATTTTTTTCAATATATCACCTTAAGGAAGTCACAGGAACTCAATCTTTACAAATTCAAAGTAATAATAATAATAAAGGATACTTGTGAAATAAAGTCCTTGACTCCATCTTAAGTTAAGAGGAAGGAAACTGGCTGGTTCGTAACAAATTTTTAAACGATTTTTTTTTTCCAAACCCTTTTAAGATCTCTGCTAACCCTTAAAGCTAAGTGGGAATCTTCAATCAAATCAAAATACCATTTAGTAAAAAAAATCTTACAGCCGAGAAAACTCAAACGTGTTTTTTCCGAAATTCTCATTCCGATCTAAAAACTAATTTGTTGAACAAAAAGAAAGGCGCGGGCGAGATTCCCTCAGTCACTTAGTAGACAAAATGGCGCTTTCGCGTTTAGAAAAATTAAATAAGACACCGAATATTTACACTTATCTACGGCGCTATTTTGAAGCACTTTACTTTCTTTTGCTCCCTCGTTTTAGAAGGTGGTAGGGGTGCGGTCCCTTCGTGAGTGGGGCTCTATTAGAGAACCCGCTTATACCGCAAGATGTACAGACGCCAGCACATCAAGCTACTACAATCTGTCAAATTTATTTAATAGATTTTCTTTATTGTTGACATCTAAGGTTCAAAGTTGATTGGGAAAATTTGACAGTTTCGGGTAGCTTGATGTGCTGGCATCTGTATAGCCAGCCGATATCCTTATCCTTACATATTATAAAACAAAGTCCCCCGCCACGTCTGTCTGTCTGTCTGTCTGAACGCGATAAACTCAAAAACTACCGAACGGATTTTCAAACAGTTTTCTCCAATGGACGGACTGATTCATGCGGAAGGTTTTAGTGTATAATTCATTAAGATTTTGTGTAAATTGGCTGAAATATGACGATTATTGTTGAAGAAGTCGGAAAAAATCATGCCGACTGGGAGCTTTACTGGCGTGCGCTGCGTTATCGGAAAAGATACGTCAAATTTATGTTCTACGGTATTGTTCATCTTAAAAAGTTCAACAAAAAGTCCGCAATGGCATATGTCTATCTTCTAAGGATGACCCACAATAACCATTTTTATCTTTCAGAATTCGATAAAAATTTAATTGTTATTTCCGAAGCTTTTTTAACCGGTATAGTATCCTTATCCATAAAAATATATTATTTAAATTAAGCATTTAATTTAAACTAAAATGTGTTTTCAAATCATTTAATTTAAATGAATAGTTTAAAAGATATCACAGTTTCAAAATTACGTGGAGCAACGCGGGCGCAGCGGTAGGAGTCAGTGACGTTTTCCTCTGTTATGAGGTATGAAATCTCGGTAGTACGTTCCCGTGGGATATTTTCCGACATCCACGCGGGCGAAGTCGCGGGCAAAAGCTAGTATTCTATAAAATCTCTCCGCGTAAACTTACGCTCACTGATCAATGACAACACACTTCAAGCTCACCTCACCTAAGGTTTTTGACGTGATAACGTCTTATAAATCAATGAACGCCGGCTGCACGCACGAAAAAGTGTCACGTTCCGCCTGAGCCGAGCGTGCAAGCGAGAGCGCGGAACAAGCGATAGAGAGGCACGATCGGCCTAAGCGTTCGGCTTGTGACGTTATTACGTAAAATTATCGTCCGACTTTTCAGACAACCAATTTTTTTAATCCTTTATTAAAAAGAACCAGGTTCTTAATAATTAATTACAATCTAGCCTATAAGACTAATAAGCAATTTTAATCTAACTTAATTATTTTCTTAATATTTTTTTTTTTTAATTAGAATAGTGTTGATTGTACTTTATACAAGTCCGTTTAACTTTCTTAGAGTCCGATATTTTAATATAAACACTTTGTTCATGTGTTATATGTGTGTCATTGTCACTATTATTTCTACACTTTTTACACTATACTCCATAGGTTTAGGTAGTTAAAAAAATGTAAACAAAAAATACCACGTGACGAGACAGCTGTCAAGTAACCGACTAAACGTAATACCTGTCACTTCAGTTGTTATGCTACGTCACAGTTGAACTCTTCAATTTAGCAACGTTATATTTCGTTGACGTTTAGAAATTGGGCTCTTTACAATAGACAGATTACAAAATATTATAAATCAGACAAAAAAAAATATGCTCAAGCAGTTACATCTCCGAAAAGTAGTGAAGAATAAACGATAAAGTTTAACATACATTAATAAAAGAGGAAACTATAGATAAACACTAAAATAAATTTAATTTGGTTTTATTGTTTTTTTAACAAGAAAGTGTCATCTATAAAAACCCTTTTTACGATTTGTTTACCTTTTTTTAACTACCTAAACCTATGGAGTATAGGTACACTAACTCAAAAAAGTTTTGTTCGTTTTAGTCTTCGCACTATATTTGTTTGGTCTAGCAGTTGAATTGCCTTGATGTTCATATGTCGGTGGAGTCGGTGTCCATGGGCATCAGCAAATTTTTGGATTACTCTGGTGACGGGTTCCATTTTTAGGTCACGACGGAGGTTATCATTTCTTACTTACCAAAGTTTCACAGTGTAATTTTTACAAAATAGACCGGCAGAAACAATATTTTTAAAGAGATAGGCGCACTCTTAAGTTATTAGGTATGTCTACGTATTTTTGATAAAGGGTACTACGCATCCTGTTAAGGCTAACGTTTCATCACTTTATGTCCCCTAGAGGGCGCCATATTTAATGTGACGTCACATACCCTATAACCAGTGAACGATCAAGACGCTTCCAATGATACCTTCTTTTTTTAAAATTATGATGAAGAGTTTAGAAGTTATGAGCGAACAGATGGACATACATACTTACATACCGGTCAAAATCATAAACTTCCTTTTTGCTTCGCCGTAGTTGGGTAAAAATAAACTGAAACTAAAATGGTGCAAGTAATGATGGTTCGTAATTTACAATGTTAGGTAGCGACCCGCCCGATCTAGGTTCATTCAAACCTGTGTTACTTCTGAATATCACGCATCTTAAGAGGCCGGCGACACGGCTCGCAACTACAAACCGAGATGTTTGCAAAATTCAATTCCAAGCACGTTGCGCTAGTGTGAGTGCTTGTCGGAGCGATATACACCTACAGTGAGCAATACTACCACGCACACATTGACAATGATTGCTTGACGCGATAGTACTACTAGCTTTCGAAAATTTATGATAAATTTAGATGTGTTCCGTAATACAAAAAATTATGAATGAAAACTTAATGTATTTCCATTTTTTTTTCGATAATTTGTTACTTGATAACATAAACTATGCTTCTGCGGAAACAATATTACAAATATTGTTGTTTATAATACAGAAAAAACAATATGAAAACATGTCATTTACGCTGTAAAAATGTACGAAATGCAATTCGTTTACACTTCATTTAAAGGTAAGTTTTTGGAAATAAAAAGACCCTAGGAGCCTAGATAAATACTGTCTCAATCCGAATATCAACATAATATGGTGGAAATATGCTCAAATTGCAAATGATTTATGTACTACGTTTGTATGGACAATTCATGCGTCGCCGCATTCTTAAGGTAGAACCGACCAAGTAGCTTTAGGCCGCGTCCTAACTAAAGCGATCGCGAAACACGCGAATCAAGCGTTCATTTTGTGCGGCAAATCCCAACGCGTGGTGTCTTCGACAGAGGGTGAGTGACATTATGAACGCGACGATCGCTTGTTCGCGCGACATATCTTTTTGATTATAACGCGAGGATCTTTCTAAAAGTCTTTAATTGTTTGCTGTGGGACCTTTACCTAACGTCTAATGGTTTCCGCCCCCCCGGTCACGTTCCCAGCACTTCGGGCATGTCTTATTTAATTAAAGAAAAATATAAATTAGAATAAATTTTAATGGCAACATTCTGGAAGAAGCGTCACGTGGGACAATTTTGGCCCGCGCTTTCATTTTTCTTGTAAATATTATTTTTATCGTTACCTATTAATTTAAATTTGGTTAGTACGTGTTGGTTGAATTATAAATAGAATTACGCGTTTGGTTTATTTATATAAAAATGTTGGTTTTCTTATTTTTAACCGACTTCCAAAAAGGAGGAGGTTATATGTTCGTCGCGTATGTTTGTTTTTTTTTTATTATTTTTTTAATGTATTTCCATCGATTTCTCCGTCAAATGGACCGATTTTGAAAATTATTTTTTTGTTTGAAAGGGTGTGCTCTCGAATTGGTCCCATATAAACTTTATTAACTTTGCTTGGTTAGTTTTTGAGTTAGCTACAAAATACGTATTTTTTTCCCACTTAGTATGTAGATGATATGATAAGTTTCTGTCACAGGTAGCAGGTAGTGGTATTCGAATGTGTGTGGGGTAGGTACCACAACTAAAAAGTGAAAAATAAAAACTTTTTACAAAAAAAAAAACAACCAACCTCCAAAAAAACACTACAAAGTGAAAAATAACTTTAATTTCGGAAGTCGGTGGCAAAAAACGAAAATACAAAACCCAAGACACCGACTTCCGAAATTAAAGTTATTTTTCACTTTGTAGTGTTTTTTTGGAGGTCGGTTGTTTTTTTTTGTAAAAAGTTTTTTGTTGATTGCTTATTACCAAGGTGAGATGTCGGATGTTACACACCATATGCAACTAACAACAAATAAATCACACTATATCCTACTAATATTATAAAGGCTAAAGTTTGTGAGTGTGTGTATGTTTGTCTCTTCTTCACGCTCAAACGGCTTAACGGATTTGGATGAAATTGGGCACACAGATAGTTTATAACCTGGATTAACACATAGGATACTTTTTATCCCGATATTTCCACGGGATCGAGACTTCTGCGGGTGAAACCGTGGAGCGCAGCTAGTATTTAAATAAAAATAGCAAAATGTTTGTTTTCTTTATGGTTCATTTAAAAAATATTATTATGATAAACATGAGCAAAGTACCTATGTTTCTTACTCGGCTGTGGCGAAGCCCAAAAGAAGGGTAATACTTTTATGTAAATAATATGTGTACGTAAACATTCTTTGATTTTTTAAATTATTGGAGACCGGGAAAAAGTTGTCTATGGACTATAGCGATACATACGGCTTTGATATTTGCGTCCTGTCTGTAACCCTTATGTGAAAGGGCATCAAATCTGACCCGGCGGCAATTTTGGGAAAAATACACTTTTATACTCGTAATAAATACAGGGTGGATATTCGGACGGGCGGCAAGGGCGGGTAGGTACCTTGATCATCGTAGTTACAGGAAAACAATCCTTAACCATCGGCATTTACAGATTTGACAAAAATGTACAGTCAGCAAGAAAATGGACAAACTTGGGTATCGTTGGATCCCATAATTAAAAAGATTATGATTTTCTCAAGTGACTTTTGACGTGATAACGTCTTATAAATCGATGAACACCGGCTGCACGCACAAAAAGTGTCACGTTCCACCTGAGCCGAGCGTGCAAGCGAGAGCTCGGAACAAGCGATAGAGAGGCACGAAAAAATTATCGTCCATAAACCGACTTTACAGACAACCAATTTTTTTAAACAGGGTAGGTAAGTTTTTATCCAGTGCGCAAACTAAAAAAAAATCTGCTGTTCCCTACATATTTTATGTTCGCATAACTCGTCAAAATGTAGGGAACAGCTGATTTTTTTTCGCAATTTTAGGTTTGGTCCCATAGTAAGAGACTGTAGGTATATTGACTAGCCACCCTTGGAAGCAGCTACTTCTGTTGACGAAAAAGTTTGTTTCTTCAACAATGCTGTCATCAAACTGTATGACACCCATGCTCCTATCACGAAAATTAAGTTGAAGCGTCCGCCTGTACCTCGGATGAACAGAGGAGTGCGGATGGCAATGCGACGGAGGGACCGTGCGTTTCGGAAATTTAAAAAGGAACGCTCGGAAGACAACTGGACTTTCTTTAAGGCTGCTAGAAATCGGTGTAATCAGATGATACGCAACACTAAATGCCACCACATTCTAAGTAACATCACTTCTTTTTCTCCTGCCGATATTTGGAAGTTCCTTGGAACTTTAGGCATCGGCAAAGCGCGACATTCAGACATTCCCAACACAATTGGCTTGGACGATCTAAATCGCCATTTCTCCACTGTTCTCACTCTAGATAGTTTAACCAAATGCCAAGCCCTCGACTACCTTGATGGTCTGACGCGTCCCAATATTAACCCCTTTGTCTTCACCCCAGTCGACCCAGGAGAAATCAGAAAGATTATACATTCCATTAATTCCAAAGCCGTGCGCTGCGATAGTATCAGCCGTCATATGATCGTAAACGCTCTTGATCAACTCCTTCCTGTAATCTCCCACATCATAAACTTCTCCCTTTACACCGGTGTTTTCCCTTCCCTGTGGCGTAAAGCCCTTGTTTGGCCCCTTCCTAAGATACCTAACTCCACTCTTCCTAGTCACTTTCGCCCAATTTACATCCTTCCCTTTCTGTCTAAGGTGCTTGAGGCCAGTGTCCATAAACAATTCTCCCGCTTTATTCACCACAACTCCTTCATCAGTCCCTTTCAATCCGGTTTCAGACCCGGGCACAGTACCGTTTCTGCTCTCCTTAAAGTGACTGACGATATAAGGCGCGGAATGGAAGACACTAAAGTTACAGTCTTAGTGCTAATTGACTTCTCCAATGCTTTTAATACCGTCAGTCATGATGTCTTTTTATCCATCCTTTCCTATCTTATGGTTTCTCCGGTGGTATAGGAATGTTTTTCTTCCTATCTTCGGGGGCGTCAGCAGTCTGTTCATACTGGAGACTTATCATCGAGTTGGTGTGATCTTGCAGCAGGCGTCCCTCAAGGCGGTATATTATCTCCTCTTTTGTACTCCATTTTTATTAATCTTATTACTACCGTGGTTTCGACTGCGTATCATCTTTATGCTGACGATTTGCAGCTATACTGCCAGGTAAGTGTTGACAGCATTTCCGATGCCATTGATGAGCTGAATCGGGATTTAGGTGTGGTTAAGAGCTGGTCAGATCGATTTGGGATGGCGGTTAACCCCACGAAGTGTCAGGCCATCATAGTAGGGAGCCCCTATAGCATAAAGAAGCTGAATGGCTTAACTGTGCCACCTGTAATATTCGACAACTCTGCCATTCCGTTTAGCTTGGATGTTAAGGATCTTGGTCTGCATGTCGACACTTGTCTTGATTGGCGAAAGCAGGTCACGACTGTTAGTAAAAGTCACTGAAACGTTGCGGTTGCTCTATCGGTTGAAAAACCTTCTCCCATCACACATAAAGGCAATGCTTGTACAGTCCCTAATCTTTCCCATAATTGATTATGGTGATGTGTGTTATTACGACCTGAATGCAGATCTCCTCAATAAACTAGACCGCCTTTTTAACTGCATTCGATTTGTTTTCAATCTTCGTAAGTATGACCATGTACCCGCGCATCGATTGCTTTTAAAATGGTTGCCCATTCGTCAGCGCAGAGAATTAGGTAAAAGTATAAGTAAAAGGATATAGTTTTTTGGATATGTGATCTTTTCAGTTACAACCGCAGTAATAGCACTGTGTTTCATAGTTTTTTCCGAGAAATACAAACTTGTTTCTGCGGTCAATAAAATCGTTACTGTGCATGCGTAAATATTTGTCCCAACTACGGAATCCTTCACTGGTCCGACACGCACCTGGCCGAATTTTTACTATTTTAAACTAAATCATAAATTATTCAGTATTATTGTAAGTTCACGAATCAAACCAAGAAGAACACTAAAAACATCATCATAAAGTTCTGTTTTATGGAAGCCAATAAAAAGAATAAAATAATAACATAAACTCACGCCTTCTTCCCATGGGGGTAGGCAGAAACTACAGAACGCCACCTGCTAAGAGCCATACATACCTATTCCTTTTGCTTCATGTTCATACATCGCATCTCTGCTCAAATAGTGTCACAAAGTCACAACTCAAAAAAATATTCAAATAGTAGTTAGTAGTATGAAACTGTTGCATAATAAGGGGTATTAAAACATGAGTGTATAAAAACCTCGCCTACGGCTCGGTTTTTAATAGTGTCACACGAATTTTTTAATACCTAGTTATGTGCAGTTTCATACACTACTTTATCTACTCTCAAACATTGGGATTGAACCAAATTCGAAATAAAAGATCAAAGTTAAAGATCAAGAATAAATTAAAAAATCCCACGAAATTCAGTAAGTACTACAAAACAAATGAATGTCGCCTGCACCAGCACATCACCGCACATGCGCTACAGCGGGTGCTGCTGTCCCCCGCCAAAAGTTGATGGAAACTCTTTGGTGATATTAACTTCTTGGATTAGCGCTGTATCGTAATAGGAAAAAAAATTGTTTTATAGTATTATTTTGTTAGAGAAAATGTGTTATAATATGATTCTATTTTTAAATTTCGGTATTCTGTTTATAAAGTATGTCAATATAAACTCGTTTTGAAGTTCGTAATTCGAATATTACGCTATGAGAGTAAATAAACTCTTTTATTGTACCATTTGTTTCAGAAAAGTTCAAAATTTTATCTCAGACTAGCGGACGTCACGCGGTTTCACTCGCGTAGTTCCCGTTCCCGTGGGAGTACGGGGATAAAATATAGCCTATGTTAGTCGCTGATAATGGAGCTATCCATTGCTGAAAGAATTTTTCAAATCGGTCCAGTAGTTTTTAAGTTTATTCATTATATACAAAAATACAAATCTTTCCTCTTTATAATATTAGTATAGATAAATATATAAAAGTAAGTATAGATAGTGTCATACATATGGTTTAATTATTTATCCCTAGATAGCACTAGTGTCATTTTAATGTTAAATGAAAGTTTAGGGGTATGAGGAACAGGGTGTAAAGTTCACTCATCCACCATAGAAAAGGGAGAATCCTCTGACCAGACGGGTGTTGTATCTGGCGGGCAACTGCCCATCGGTTTGAAGTTAAAATCTTGTATGTATGTCGATGGCTCGGTAAACTCTAACTGCGCGATGCAGGATTTGTGTGACGTCATGTCTTTGATGCGTAGTTCGTATGTGGTGGTGTAACCGCTACAAAACTTATGCCATACCAAACATAAACAGTGTCACATTACGAGTTGCGCTAGTTTTTCTTTAACTAAACATGTACCTAAACACTGTGTAAACTGTTGTTTGTCGAGTTATGACAGTATTATGTAATTAAGGCTAGTCAATAATCTATTTTTTTTTTTCGTAATGGTTGTTTTTGAATTCTAACTCATTTATGATGAAAAAAGTTGATTTACATTAAGTATTAGTTATTGCTGAGTTAATGAGAGTCACAAGTTTATGTTTCTGTTGTATTTCTTATCAAGAAAGTATTTTTGAATCATTTTAGTTGAACAATATTTCGTAAATTATTAGTTATTTTATCTCATATATCGTCCGCGTAGGTGGAAAACTAAATAACTGCGATTTTGGTCAATTTGACTTTTCTCCATTTTCGTAACAATCAAGCCGCATAAATAAATCGCAATTTTCTCCAAACAAGAAAGTTTTTGTTATTTAGTTCTCCACCTACGCCAACGATATACAACGTACCGCTACAATGGCGACATTAATTTAACACATGGGTAGGGTTAGTGGCCAGTAATCGTAAAAATATAATAAGAAAAAATTATTCGTTAATTGAAAAATTAAAATTTTCAAACGCTCGCCGACATAGGGCTCTCCCTTTCCTTCAATTCGCCTTCTCTTTGCACGTTATTCGTTTTATTTTCATTGATGCGATGTTATGATCCGTGATCCCGGTAAATGACCTCTGCGCTACAGTTGTTAAGTAGTGATTGCACCAAGATGCTATTTTAGAAAATTGAAAATAAATGGATAAATAATAACATTTAATGAAATTAAAATATCTCCATAAAAATAAAATGCTAATCCATATAGGTACGTGTGCTAAATTAATGTCGCCATTAAAGCGCCACGCTGCATAGTGTCACAACTCATTTTTTATATTGTTTTTTCATGTTTTCAGGATACCTAAATACAGCTTTTTGTAGAGCTTCAAAAACCATTGTAACTTACTAAAAAGTTATTGCGCTAATTTTGTTAGTTTTCGATTAAAGACCCGAATAGTGAAAACCAAAGTTTGAAAAATTTCAAACATCTTTTTCTCGAAAGTTTTCTTTTTTGAGTTACGACACTATTTGAGCGAAGGTGCGACATCAGGGGGCCTACCACCTGCTCATAAAGCAGTATTATTTTAATATTTACTTCAATGTGGGAAAGAGATGAAGCTCTACAGGACGTATAGCTCCATTTCTTTCTCCCACTGAAGTAATATTAAAATAATACTGCTTTTGAGCTGGTGGTAGGCCCCCTGGTCATACACGCACGCCGGTTGCGAGTACTACGCACCTGACATTTCTGAAGAACATCACCAATATAACGTCACTATATATTAGGTCCTTTTAGGGCGTCTCTTCCCGGCGTTTCCACTTACATGTGCCATGTAATTAAATACCTTTTGTAAGTCGGTTTTCAGTCATCCTCTCAAACGTCCCTTCGAAACTGCGGAAGCTTACGTGAGCCATATTTAGAATTCACCATTCTAAAATATACTTTAAAATTTAATATACATTTGGATTTTGCTAATATTATCGCGACATTTTATGTAGTGTAAATAATTACATAGGTACTGTAAACAAATGGCTAGGCTGCCTACATTTCTAAAGGCTCTAAAAGGCATTTTATTTCTTCCGATATTATTACGACACGACTTTTCTGTCGATAGAATTCCTGTCGATTCAATATCGTGAGATTCGAGAAAAATATAGATATTCCACTTAAAGCACCAATTTGAACGGCACTTAAGCTATTCATTCCACTTTCGGCACCTATTCTTGATAGGTGGAGGTGCCATTTTACAAGACTGTCCAGAGTATCTTAATTCAGATCTTATAATTAATATCGTTGTGCTTTCCATTTATGGGGGGTTTGGACCATATTCCGCCGCGCTGGTCCAGTGCGTGTTGGCAGTACAACATAAGGAAGACTGGAAAATTATGGGGGAAACCTTTGCCCAGCAGTGGGACAAAATAGGTTAAAAAAAATATCTTTATAAATACGGTTTTCACTGACTTATGTATGTTTAACTTTTTTTTTATTCCTCTATTGGGATTTTATTTTGTGTCCGTAGGTGTGTCCGTAGTATCACAGCGGGCCCTATCAGAATACCAGCGCTGCGGTATATGTTTTTCAAATATCGTAGCATTATGCTGAGATAGGAAACTTTTTGGCATCCCACAGGTCTTCTTTTTTGTTTACACAATTTTGTTTTAGTTTTAGTATTCTTTTCTGAAACTGCTAATGGTGCCGATTCCCTTGTTCACAAACTAAACTAAATTTAAGTTCAGTGCATCTTTTTGTTTCTATTTCATTAAGAAAAGGACAGAAGATAAATTTTAGTTTAGTCCTGTCAAATTAATCAGCGTTTGACGTAAATTGACGTAATTTTAGTCGGTAAGTTTTTAATCACGTCTAAACTTGTATGGAGACAGGACGGACAGGACTAAACTAAAATTTATCTTCTGTCCTTTTGAAATAATTAATGAAATAGAAAGAAAAAGACGCACTGAACTTAAATTTAGTTTAGTTTGTGAACAAGGGAATCGGCACCATTGTTGTTTTATAATTTTCTTAGTTTTAGTGTTTTATTTCCTGTGCGCATCCCAAATAAAAAACAAAAATATATTTCTTTCTTTTTTTCAGAGTGTAAGTACCAGACGTAATTTTCATCATTGGTGTAGGCATCCTTTCCTTTCTGCCATTCTCCAGGGTTCCGTGCATCTCTGGTCCAGTTATTTCCCGTGACTCTAACGATTTCGTCATCTCAACGAGTTTTTGGACATCCCTGCATGGTTTGTTTGACCTAACGCTTGACGCCATACGTACAGTCGACGGCATATCAGTGATAAAAACATTGTATAAGCTGGCCACATAATCTATTGCAACTTCGTACTATGTACGCAAGGTCAGTTCAAGTTTACCACCGACATGCAGACCAGTACCATCACCACCTTATTTAACCTTTTATAATTTTTTGAGCTCTATGTATCAAAATCGTATCACTATAAAATCGTCAACACTAAACAGCCCTATCAAAGTCAACGTCGGTTAGGTGAAACCTCAGTTTTCCTTACAATTTGCACGCCACGATAAGCATGGCGCACACCTGAGCGATTCAGCGGTATTGGGGAGGAAATAGCGCAAGTTTGTAGGCAGCCTAATTTAATTGAAAGCGGATTAAGGCCCCGGTCATGGCGTCGAGCGAAGCGACTTACGTCACAACACGAGCGCACCTCTCTCAATAGATCGGCTGTTTTCGTTCTTCGCTCCGCGCGTCGCGGTTTCTCGTGGCATATTCTAAACATCTTCTTTCAGTTGTTTCTTCTACAGTCGCTGTCGTAAGGTCTCGGTCTCGAAATCAGCGGGCAGCGGGGCGGCGGCGGTGGCGGCGCAAGAGTGGCGCGTTCAAATGCATAGATTTATGTGGAACTGGCCTCGAAGGCGGCGGCGGCGCGGGGAGCGAGACAGAGATATAAAACTATGCATTTGAACGTGCCGCTATCGCGCCGCCGCCGTCGCCTCCCTGCTGCCCTCTGACTTCGTGTCCGTAGCCTTAGACGCTTGTCGCTTGAGCGTGTAGCTCGTGGCCACAGGGTAATCCTGTAAACTTATTTTTGTATGTTAGAGGAGGTAGCTAAGCCGATTAATCCCGGTAGATGTAACAATATTAATTACAAGTTTTGGTTTAGTTATTTGTCAAAATATTAATACTCTTATGTAGGTTATATTGATGGTACATACGTAAGCTAAGTATTTACAAAAGCTGTAATTAATTCGCAATCCCCTTTCCTACGGTATTAATATTATTTTGTTTGCGTGTAGGCCCAATAAATGTAGGATTAATTTAACCTTTGAATTTTGAATGTATGAATTTGGTATTAAATGTTCCACAGAAACGCACTGATTTAAAAAAAAAAAATCATTGCGGTTAGTGGAAGTGCTCAAGAGCGGTTCGGACAAGTGCCGTTGAAATCAGTGCTCTGAATGGAATACCTCAAAATTTTGTCCATTGCAGTCAATCTCAGCGGAGACTAGCCATCTACGAGGGAGATATTATAGTGCACAACTATGTGCGCAGACACAGGTGTACTCTCTCTTCCCTCACTTTCATAGTCCGATGGGACGGCAATCCGACACGACCGGAGAGAGATCAGGCGCAGGGCCAACGTGCTTTCTGAGGCACGGCGGTATCACACCGCCAACTTCCAAATTTCGGGCTGTACATAGAAACACAAGAATATGTAGAAAGATTCCCGGGTCGGGCAAAGTAGAATTGAGTATTTCCATCAGGAATTTCTAAGTAGCAGTCCGGAGTCTGGATTTGTGCCCGGTTGATGGCAATAGGCTCGCCCCCTATTACACGAGACTTAAACATAACTGGCGAAATGTGGGCGTTATAGGTACACCTGCCTAATCCTTTGGGGATTATTACATCAAGTTAGCTTATCGGAGAGAATACTTCTGACATAATTGTGGAGTTGGAAGGTGACGTCAAGGTCAAGACTGGTGATGTTACATGTCTATGGCAGTGTGTGTAATCCTGATATTGAGGCTAAACTTATGCCAGCACGCAAAATAGCCAACTTCAGCTTCAGTAGGCAACTCAGGTGAGGTATTTGTGGAAGCCGGCAAGCAAAGATATTCGCTCTGGGTAGACCCGGGAAAAAACATGCTGGGAAGATACCAAAATGGAATAATTATGAACTGCATCAGTTCGTTCAGTTCAACAGGCGTGATGTTATACAGTGTGATTCTTCATAATGTGCACATATCGAAATGAGGGAATCTATGCTTAATTTTAACGACAGAAAAAATATTTAATAAAATTTAAATATTTTTTTTTATAGTTTTTATGGAATTAAAAAAAAATTGAAACAAAACTGTGTAACTTTTAAACTGAATCAGCTAACGCGATGAAACAAACTCCATAATGATTGGAAGTAAGTAGGCGTCCACATAAAATTAAAATTGAGAAAAAAAAAAACTACCCTCAATAGAAAATAAACATGATTTAAAAAAAAATTGACAATTTTTTTCCGTCGATAAAATTAAGCATAGATTCCCTCATTTCGATATGTGCACATTATGAAGACTCACACTGTATAATGTTTAAAAAAATTAAATTAGCACCTTAACTCCAACAACAGACTCCACACGGTGGGTGCCTGAGGATGGACGGCGGCGCCGAGGTCAGCCCAAGAAGAGGTAGTGAGACGACCTAGATGCGTACTGCAAGGGTTGGATGGAGGTGGCCTTGGAAAAGAATGCATGGAAGGATTTGGGGGAGGCCTTTGCTCAGCAGTGGGACAGAGTAGGCAAATTAAAAAAAAAAACTTAACTCCTTTTTAAGCCATCTTAACAAGTCACAAATCATCAATTTTACTTTCAAATTCAAATACAAACAGGACATTTACATCCAAAAAAAGGTGAACCTTTTCAACAACCTTCAGACGATTCAATAGACACTATAACCATTTTATTTTCATTAATACAGGGCTGATCCCTTCGACTTGTACTTACGTACGTGAGAACAGGGAGAACTGGGAAACATTCGGGTCCCGTAGAGATATTGTTACAAGGGTCTAACGGACCCAAAGACTCTCAAATGTACTTCTTAAACGATTTGCGTACGATCGGTTAGGTTGGCCAACTTGCTGGTTAGAAATTTTGTGTGATTTACCCCGTTTAGATGTCAATGAATCCGCTTTTTTAAAATTATTATTTTAAATTAAAATTAATTCTGTGATCCTTATAATTTGACATATCATTTTAATTTCGATTCTGTGACCCGTGTTATTTGTATTACTCATTCGTTTATTGTAATTGCATTTGACATTTTATTTTAATTTGAATTCTGTGATCTTAATAATTTGTACCTATTTTTATTGCATTAACATTTTATTCTATTGTGTGTTCCAGTATAGTGAATATGGGTTTTGCCTGAATTAAATGAATTTAATTTTTCACCCTTATGGTCCACCACTCATCTGGCAGTCTTGCCACATGTCCCGCCCATTTCCATTTTAGTTTTTGAGCAAAGTTTAGCGCATCGGTGGCTTTAGATATGTTGATAAGGGTAACACGGTGGAGAGGCCCAAGTGGGAAACGCCACAGAGGAAGACCGCTCACGAGATGGGCGGCGACATCCGTAAAACGGCTGGCCCAAACTGGATGCAGACAGCGCAAGACAGAGAAAGTTGGATTTCTTTGGAGGAGGTCTTTACCTGCGGAGGGGTTTTTGCAAATTAAAATATATATATGTCACCGTAAGATTGTGAGAACCGTTAGTTTATAATCTGTCGGAATTATTTCCGTTAGATTATAAACCGTCGAAAAATTGTGAACTACCCAGTTCACAATTCCAGTTCCAGTTCTAACCTTTTTTTTTTTTTTTTTTTTTTTTTTTTTTTTTTTTTTTTTTTTTATCGGGGTGGAAATCCTCATGGATGTCCTCTGCCCTGGGGTGGGCAAAGGGGTCTGTCAGACTCTTACTGACTAAAACCACCCCGGTGTTCCCTCTCACACTTGCGTCGGGGGCTGCGGGTGCAAATGCGACTTCCGCTGCCCCGGACTAGTGACGACCCGTGCTCTGCGGGCCCCGATCCGTAGGGGGAGTGAAACTCCCCTAATAACGTCTTATAGAGGCGCGCGTGGAACACTACGCGCCGCCATCTCGGGTCCTGTATGATGGGGGGCGAGGGGTATCCCCGAGTCCGCCACCCCTGGACCCATTTAGGGGGGCTGGAAGAGGGCATTATCTGCCCTCCGCCGACGCCCAGTGCGCCTGCTGCGGGACGGGAGAGTACTGGTGATCTCCCTTTCCCTTTCCGCAGCCTCCTTCTGCGAGATAACTGTTTCGCAAAAGGATACCACCGCGTCCCAGGACTCTGCACTGCCGACCATCGAACGAACTACGGTTGGCAGCGACAGGTCATTCCCCACTTCTGAAACGAGGCCACGGCGTGGCTCCTCCCATGCGACACATTCGGCCAGCGTATGCCACGCCGTGTCCTCCAGACAGTGGACGCAGTGATGGCACCGAGCGTCCGGCTCCCTGCCTATGCGACACAAGTACTTGCCGAAGCAACCGTGCCCCGAGAGCACCTGCGTCGCCCGAAACGTCAGGGAGCCGTGCCTCCTCCCGAGCCAGTCGTCAAGCACTGGCCGGATCGCCTCGATTAAATCCAGGCCGGCGGTAGGTTCCAAGAGCCTCTCCCGCCATTCCGCCACCATGACCTGACGGAGCTCTGACCGGCGCAGTGTGATCTGCCGCTGCATCAGTCTCTCGCCCCGTGTCTTGGCCTCCTCGCGCCACAGATGCAGTGTCGCGAGTGTTTTCGCCTCCAGGTCCCAGGGTGGGGATCCGGCCAATGCGCAAGCTGCCTCGTAAGAGATCGTGCGATATCCCCTTATGACTCTGACGGCCATCGCTCTTTGCGGTTTTCGCAGTACTGCGATGCTGCCAGCCGTCAGGTCAGCTGCCCACACCGGCCACACCTAACCTAACTCATTTCACCAGAAATGGGTTAGGTTAGGTTAGAACTGTGACCCGTGTGTGTGTGTGTGTGTGTGTGTGTGTTTCTAATGAACCCTTAAGGACAAGTGACGGGGTGTGATAAATGACGGAGTGACGGGGATATGTAGGTATCTAACCTTTGATTTGAAATGTGATAAATCGGTATTATTCAAAATATTATAAACAACAAGGCTCAGCAGGTCTAAAACGGCCACATTAGCAATTCCTGTAACAGCAATTCATTATCTGAATTCCCAGCAATTCCTCTATAGTAACAGAAATATTTTAGCTGGATCATATTCAATTCAATTCATATCAGAATCGTATTTGGTGTAAATATTGCCGCATGAAAAAATGAAGACCGTAATTTTGCCAGAAATTTATTCTTTACAGTTTTTATTAATCAAATGAGATTTTTATTCTTTATTTCCACAGTTTAAATGATATTTCATTATATTATCAAACTGTGAAACAGTTGAATTGCGTAATATGAATTGAACGAAGATAATTATAATTTGTGATAAAATGTATAATTCATAATTATGATCGTATTGATTCTGTCAAAGCGGCCGTTTTAGGCCCCCAGATCTTAAATCACTACTACTCACTCGGCAGCGAAGATTTTTCCTTTTTTTTGTTAAATTACGGGGCGGCAAGCCTTATTGGAGGAGTACCTAAGGCAGTGACCGAGTGGCGTCCAAGGACTGGAAGACGAAGTGTCGGTTGTCCGGTGGAGAGATGGGCGGCAGTGGCGTAGCTACCTTGGGTGGCACCCGGTGCGGAAGTTGGTGGTGTCACCCCATCGAAAGTAAAAAGCAATAAATTTTATATGATAAAGGACATGGATCATTTATTATTTATAATATTGAAGAAATAACAAAACACAGTACTTACTTAATAAGACAGAAAAGGAATTGTTATACAATTAAAATTTCTTCTTTCTAGCTTTGACAGCTGCAAACTCAGCAATAACTTCATCGAAATTTATATTTTGTATTGCCTCGTGTTCGATGACTAATATACCAAGATTGCTAAGCCGCGGTTGGGTCATTGTTGCCCGCAAATAGATTTTTATTAATCCCCCACGATAGCGTCAGGCTCTTTTGCGGGAATCCCTGAATTATACATAGAGCTGAGCTAGTGCTAGTGGAGGAATCCCCGAAAAAGAAATTTTTGTCCTAGCGATTTTTTTTTGTTTGTACATTGTTGTTAAAGTTAAGAGACCGGGTGGGTGTCACCCCAAAAAAGGTGAAACTCGGTGCGGCCCGCCCCCGCCGCCCCCCCTTTGCTACGCCACTGATGGGCGGACGACATTGTTACCATCGCAGGTAGAACCTGGATGACGCTTGCACAGGAGCGTGGGGATTGGCACAAGAAAAGAGGGGGCTATGACCAGCAGTGGGCGAAGTCGAGCTATGGATGATGACGATGAAGCCTTATGCTGACACCACTGACCACATTATAAACATTGTAAAAGTAGACGATTTTCCAAAAAAATACAATTAATGAGTCAGTGTGTGAGGAAGTAATCACAGGATGTAAAATCAATGTCATTTATTAATAAATTATTAAATTATATTAGCAACCAGTTTGATTTAATCTACATTCTAGATTATCCTATGGAGTAGGACCAGCATGTTTCCAAGCAACCTGTTACAAAAAAAAAAAGTGAAAACTTGAACAATTAAAAAAACAAAAATCCAAAACTTTTAAAGTAAAAATACTTACATAGAACATTGATCCGTAAAGTAATATAAATAAAGAGCACAATTGCGTTTACAAATGTGAGGTGTCGGTAACGGTGTCGCAAGTTCAATAGTTTTTTCCCATCTCAAAAATGTGCAACGCGCCTGACGAAGTTTTTAAAACACATTTAGGAAAATAAAGATTGGCATGTCTTGGCATCTCTGTGTCACCTGAACATAGGGCTAGAGTCGCGGTAGTTCGGCCACCTGCAATGGGCACGCCAGTATAACGGACACTTTACGATCAACGATGCCAGCTCAAGTGGCGGAGTATTACTTGTAATTCTATTTCCGTGGGTGGGTCAATTTTATTTTTGGATTGGTTACATTTTGGGGTGAAGATGGAAAATATATTTTCTATTCTATTATTGTCCTTTAGGGTTGTTCTTTTTTATTTTAAGAGGTTATTTTGTAGGGAACTTCACCCTTATTGCGTAACACACTTTAAATCACAATGTGACCTATTGCTTCGTATGTTCGAAAATTTTGTCTGATCAGCAACATAAATAACGCAATGAATGTTGTTGAACTGTCAAAATGGAAGTCATTGCTAGGTACTGTAAGTGTGTTTCGCAAAATACCTCGCCGGTTGTTATTAAGGATCCCTATCTTTTGCAGTATTAAGACGCGACTAAATGCCAGCGATCTTGAGTGGTTGGCTTGCATGTTCTGTACTGGACTCGCCCATCAAGGAGCGCTGTCCCAAATTAGACGCATTATTAATTAATTATACATAAAACAATAGGTATTTTAATTTAAAAAATGTATATTAAAAGATAAATAATTGTATTATCTTTAAAACGGTGAAAGTTTCAAAAAAATATGCTTGACAGTTTTTGCATGTTTCTCAGTTTTTATCCGCGTTGGATATAACTTTACAAATTAATTGTACTATGTATTATAAACATAATCTAAAGTATTCACAGATTAAGTTATTAAGAAAATGCTCTTATTTAACATATATTTTTTCAAATAATTAACACTACTCGTTTAAACGTAATCTTCAGTATAAAATTATTAAAAGTCATTTATTTTCGCCTTAAAATGTGGTGATATTTTCTTTTTAACCGAGTTCAAAAAAAGGAGGAGGTACTGAGTTCGTCGGATTTTTTTGTATTTTCCCCGATTACTCGAAGACAGCTAGACTGATTTGAAAAATTCTTTTTTTTTGTTTGAAAGGGTATGCTTTCAAGTTAGTTCCATTGTCATTTGGTCACGATCTGATGATGGGATCTTGGAGAAAGCGAGGGAACTCTTCAAATATTATAGGCATATCTATAGCAATTTGAGTATTTTTGATGAGCAGTTGACATTAAACTATTGTAACTTAGATAAATTACAAACCAATCCACTAAAAAGTCTAAGAAACAAACTTTTTCCAAAAAATACAACCGACTTCTAAACTACAAAGTGAAAAATAACTTTAGTTTTGGAAGTACTGTCTTTGGATCAGTAGGTATTTTAGTTTTTTGAAAAACGTTTTCTCGATCAGAGAAGAAGGCATTTATTGTTCTACAATGGGATGCAACGCCTTTGCAGCTTTTTGGCTAACTGCTCATAACCACGTTGGGCAAAGCCTTTTCGTATGTATTAAGAGGGTTTATCCTAAAAGTTAGCAACGTCGTAAATAGCTGTCAAATATTTACCTGTTTTGATTAATTTTGCAATATTACTGTATGGAATAAAGAAATAAGGCTAACTAGGAAATTAAAATATTGATTATAAAATGCAATAATGAATCCGTAATACCGAATATTTAATTTTAGATGTAAAAAAATTATTTGGAAACGTTCCAAATGCCTTTTTTACACCAAAAATTATTACAGGATCAAATTCAGTGTTATAATTGCAATTTATTATTAATATTCTAGGGAACTAAAATCTCGCCCGTTTCTCAGTGCGCCAGTCGGGGCTAACGCCGCACAAGGCTTGCGCGTCGCGGCTTTTTGGCACTGCTAAATGTATGAAAAATGAGTGATAATCGCAGGAGAAATTATTGCTGTGCGTTTGGGTGTCTAAATAATTCATCGATTCTAGAGTTATCTCTGTTCAGATTACCTACTGAACAGAAAAGGTAATCAAGTCACTTATTCTAGCATATAATTTTTACTTGATGATGAGATACCTACTTATTTTTTGTTGTATTAGTTATCTATCAGACAGACGAAGTAGGCAGGCCTACTTTCCCACTAAAATGTATTAGGTACCTACTTTTGATCTGTCAATTGATATGCCGCTAATGCTTTGTTTACATTTAGTCATGTCGATTTCTCAGTATTGTAGGTATAGTAAAGTAACTAAGTACTTACAGTTATAAAATCGTAATTTCAAATATTCGACGAATTGTGACGAAAGTTAGCAGTTTTTGAGATATAGCACTCTTCAAAAACCGCAAATATAACTTTGTCATTCATACAAACACTATGAACATCATCGTTTAGGTAAAACCGACCTCACCAACCCTGAACCCAGACAACACATAAGTAAAAAATAGAACTTCCCGGCCCTTGCCAATTTCTAGGCACTGAATTAAAATTTAGCTAAAAGTGACAACCCTGAGACAAGCAAGTATGGTAGGCAATCATATCGCGGATTGGGCCGGAGATAGCCTACTAGAACTCTTTATACTATGACATCTATTTGCGACGTTGCCCACTTTCAGAATTAACGCTCTTAGAGATGTTTTGGTCCAAGACTATTTTGTATTGGATAATGACCTATTAAAATAAGACATTTAGGTACTGAATATCTGAAGCCAGAATGTAAAATGCAGTTCCATTTTCCATTAAAAACAGATTCATCCGTCACCAAATCAAAAACAAATTAAAAACAAAAACACGAAAAGAAACAAAATAAACAAACTCACTCAAACGTGTTCGTGTTCCAAACATTAAACACGACGATATGTTTAACAGCATCATTCTTTTTTAACCCTTCTCAGTAGCATTGTATTACATAATTAACCCTGTCGTGGTTTCAACCCTAAACAGAAGGCCGAATGATAAATTGGAGCATCCCTCCGCGCCCTCCCCCTCCATAAAAAGAGGCAAAAAAGACAGTTTGGCGGTTGATGTCGTAAATAATTTCGCTTCTTTTGTCTTTCGAGGCTTTTAATTGAGTTTTTGTTGGGAGAAAGTAAGCCTATGAAAGTCGTGGGGTAACACTTACCTTTGTAAGGATTTGGGGTCGGCGTGCCAGTTTTTTTGAAAATGGGTGGATAGGTACAGTTTCTCGGAAGATTAGTAGGTAGGGAGGAAACTTCGTAATGTAACGCCCGGTGAAACCGTACAAATGTGAGTTTTGGCTGTTTATTTTACTATGGTAGGTAGATACTTACTACAATGAGGAGCTTGTGGCTAAGTTATAACATCCGTATGGGTCGATCGATCAGGTTAAGCTACGCTTGCCGTGGTTGGTCCGTGGATGGGCATTTACAGATCTTTGACAGTCGTTACGGGTCGTCAGAAGCCCGAAAGTCTGACAACCAGTCTTACCAAGGGGTATCGTGTTGCCTAGTAACTGGGTTATGGTGGTCAGATAGGCAGTCGCTCCATGTAAAATACTGGTATTCAGCTGCGTCCAGTTAGTACTAGAATTCAACTGTATCCGGTTAGACTGGAAGCCGACCCCAACGTAGTCTGTTGGGAAAAGGCTAGGCAGATGATGATGACGAAGGCTTTAAAATTACGTCACAGACAATTAATTTAAACGTTTAGTTATTTCATGTTTGTTTATAGGCTTATTTATCTAAATTCTAAATAATTAGCTTATTTTACAGCTAGAATTCCCTCATACATTTTAAAATAGGTCAATCAATCTGCCTAACCTTTTCCCAACTATGTTGCGGTCGGCTTCCAGTCTAATCGGATGCGGCAGAATACCAGTATTTTATACGGAGTGACTGCCTATCTGACCTTCACAACCCAGTAAATGAGTAATACGATACTCCTTTGCAAGACTGGTTGTCAGACTTTCGGGCTTCAGAGGACCCGTAACGACTGTCAAAGATCCACGAATGACAGCCGGGACCAACGGCTTAACGTGCTTTCCGAGGCACGGAGGAGTCTCGGTATGTAAAGATGGTCACCCGTCCATGGACCAACCCCGGCAAGCATAGCTTAAATTGATAGATCGACCCGTGTGGCTATTATTACTTAGTCACGAGCTCCTAGGTATGTAGTTTATAAAAATAATGCTTACCAACTAACAATTACACTAAAATAAGATTTTTTGTGACTATAATTGCGTAATAAATACATCGCGTGCTTCAAAAAAATCTAGGCTCACTGAGAATGTTCGTGACTACAAACTGTTCTAGTTAAAAATAAATGTTCCCTGTAACAGTTTGAAATTTTTACAGGTCTTTTTCGGAATTATGAGGTGAATTGGAAGTTTTTTTAAAGATTTAAATTACATTTGTTATTGCTAAAGAATTGTGCAAAGTTATATATAACATTTATTCTTCATTTTGTGTGGTTAGTGACTAACCTGGTGTTAGAGTTTTAAAGCCGCCCATGGGCCTCTGACTTGGCTTCACATGCCCTCGAGAAACATTTTTTTTCAAAGCCATATTTGTTACGGCCGCGAATCATATTTAGATCAACTTACAATATGACATTGATCTGCAAATTGCAAAAAACGTAACAAAATTTGAATTTCGCGGGCTACCCTGACGCTTTCCCCTTAACGTAATTAGAAGCTGCTAAAGTCGCAGGCACGACAGATAGAAAAATAGTTTTATCTACACCAATGCTATAAAACCTCTATAAAAGTTTCTGGAACAGTTCGCTTATTGGCAACATTATAGCAGCCAATGTCATAGTAACCATTACATCATCCAAACGAGTGTTATAATGTTGTACTAAATTTTATTACGCAACTCGTTTCAACGTTGAAACGAGTTGAACGTTCAAACGGGGGACAGCAGCACCCGCTGCACGCATGTGTGTGTGATGTGCTGCTGCAGGCGACACTCGCACGTGTAGGTAGTAGTACTGGGGGATAGCACACCCGCTGCACGCATGTGTGTGTGATGTGCTGCTGCAGGCGACACTCGCACGTGTAGGTAGTAGTACTGGGGGATAGCACACCCGCTGCACGCATGTGTGTGTGATGTGCTGCTGCAGGCGACACTCGCACGTGTAGGTAGTAGTATTGGGGGACAGCATACCCGCTGCACGCATGTGTGTGTGATGTGCTGCTGCAGGCGACACTCGCACGTGTAGGTAGTAGTACTGGGGGACAGCAGCACCCGCTGCACGCATGTGTGTGTGATGTGCTGCTGCAGGCGACACTCGCACGTGTAGGTAGTAGTACTGGGGGACAGCATACCCGCTGCACGCATGTGTGTGTGATGTGCTGCTGCAGGCGACACTCGCACGTGTAGGTAGTAGTACTGGGGGACAGCATACCCGCTGCACGCATGTGTGTGTGATGTGCTGCTGCAGGCGACACTCGCACGTGTAGGTAGTAGTACTGGGGGACAGCAGCACCCGCTGCACGCATGTGTGTGTGATGTGCTGCTGCAGGCGACACAAGCACGTGTAGGTAGTAGTACTGGGGGACAGCATACCCGCTGCACGCATGTGTGTGTGATGTGCTGCTGCAGGCGACACTCGCACGTGTAGGTAGTAGTACTGGGGGACAGCAGCACCCGCTGCACGCATGTGTGTGTGATGTGCTGCTGCAGGCGACACTCGCACGTGTAGGTAGTAGTACTGGGGGACAGCACACCCGCTGCACGCATGTGTGTGTGATGTGCTGCTGCAGGCGACACTCGCACGTGTAGGTAGTAGTACTGGGGGACAGCACACCCGCTGCACGCATGTGTGTGTGATGTGCTGCTGCAGGCGACACTCGCACGTGTAGGTAGTAGTACTGGGGGACAGCACACCCGCTGCACGCATGTGTGTGTGATGTGCTGCTGCAGGTGACACTCGCACGTGTAGGTAGTAGTACTGGGGGACAGCACACCCGCTGCACGCATGTGTGTGTGATGTGCTGCTGCAAGCGACACTCGCACGTGTAGGTAGTAGTACTGGGGGACAGCAGCACCCGCTACACGCATGTGTGTGTGATATGCTGCTGCAGGCGACATTCATTTGTTTTGTTGTACTGAATTTCGTGGGATTTTAAATTTATTCTTGATCTTGAATTACAAACACCCAATGGTTTCAGAAACTTTTATAGAGGATTCATATCATGGGTGTAGATAAAGTATTGTATGCAACTGTTATAATTAGGTAGATATTAAAACCCACATTCGTGTTTTAATACCCCTTATTATACAAACGTTGCATAAATAACGATTACAGCAATATTTTGTTCACACGAAAATCAAAACTCAAACTCAAAGCATTTATTTCAAATAAACCAATTACAGGTACTTTTGAATTGTCAAGGGGTCGGTCAGTCAAAAAAATGAAGCTAAGGTCCCCGTCACGAGAAGCTATAATTTTTGTAAATAAATAACTTCTACCAAGTTACGTAGCGACAATTTAATCAACAACAAATAATCCCAAATTCAATGACGTCAAAGTAACGTACGTGTTATACGAAACTAATGAGCAATTTCACTTGATCGGGTTATATTTTAGGGATATAAAGCGCTGTCGTCTAAGGTTTTGTGGTACTGGAACGCATCTGATTCATGGAACGTAAACATTTGAGCCACGATTTTGAAGTAAGTTCACGCTGACGTTGTCTCTGCTGTCTTTCGAGTTTCGAATGCGTCTGTTTGTTTGTGGTGTTTTCGCGGATTAGGTTATGTTGTTTGTTTGTAATTAGATGTGTGTGTTAATATAATTATATCCCTGTAAAAAATAGTACAAAACTGTTTTTATTTTATTTTACCCAAAGATTGCAAACCCCTGAATGTGTGTTTACAAAATTTATAGCTTCTCGTGACGGGGACTTTAGTTGTTCATTCCAAAACAAAACTACAATAAAGTACTTAGTTCTGAATTCAAATTATTATACACGATAAATCTAATATTTGATGGACATGGAAATTAGCGTTCGTTTGTATTCGGAAATCCGATGATACCCGAGGGACATTGAGAAAATATAAATACCTACTGTAAAGGGTTTGTGTTGTCATTTGTTTCTGCCGGCGGGACTGTGGTAAACCAATTCAGTCTATCTGTCTTTGTCAAGGTTTGAACCGAACTTGAGTTCCTTAACTGCCTTGTTGGTCTAGTGGTCGGAAGCGCTACTACTGAGCAATAGGTCCTGGGTTCAATTCCCGGGTTGGACAGTGTTATTGGGTTTTTCCATCAGGAATTTCTCAGTACGAGCCCGGAGCATAGTATAAAGAGTTCCTAGTAGGCTATCTCCGGCCCAATCCGCGATATAATTGCCTACCATACTTGCCTGTCTCAGGGTTGTCACTTTTAGCTATCTGATTCACAATTCGTCAAATATTTGAAATTACGATTTTATAACTGTAAGTACTTAGTTACCTACAGTACTGAGAAATCGGCATGACTAAACGCAAACAAAGCATTAGCGGCATATCAATTGACAGATCAAAAGTAGGTACCTAATACATTTTAGTGGGAAAGTAGGCCTGCCTACTTCGTCTGTTTGATAGATAACTAATACAACAAAAAATAAGTAGGTATCTCATCATCAAGTAAAAATTATATGCTAGAATAAGTGACTTGGTTACCTTTTCTGTTCAGTAGGTAATCTGAACAGAGACAACTCTGGAATCGATTAATTATTTAGACACTCAAACGCACAGCAATAATTTCTCCTGTGATTATCACTCATTTTTCATACATTTAGCAGTGCCCAAAAAGTCGCGACGCGCAAACCTTGTGCGGCGTTAGCCCCGACTGGCGCACTCATAAACGGGCGAGATTTTGTTAAGTGTGCGTGCGGCGACGCATACATACAAGCCGCGCACACATACAAGCCGCGCGCGGTGCGTTTGTATGAAGATAGCGTACTTCTTCTAAAGCTTTATACTATGCCCGGAGTCTGGATTTGCGGCCGGTTGATGGCAATAGGCTCACCCCCTATTACATGGGACTTAAACATAACTGGCGTAATGTGGGTGTACTATAGGTACACCTCTGCCTAATCCTTCGGGGAATACAGGCGTGATGTTATGCTATGTGTTGAGCTCCACGCAAGCGAAACGCAGACCTCATCTAGTTTTTATAGCAGCGATCCCAGTGGTGTGACCGCCAGGTCTCAAGTTCGAACCCAAGGCACGCACCTCTGACTTTTCGGATTCATGTGCGTATTGTATAATTATCACTTGCTTCAAAAACGGTGAAGGAAAACATCGTGAGGAAACGTCTGAGAGATATTTTTCAAAGGCAATTCATATGCCCATGGACGGCTTTAAAACTCTGACACCAGGTTAGTCATTAACCACGCGAAAGGATCTAGTTTTTAAAATTAACTTACGTGTAAAAGTGTTTGTATAAAGCTACTTACAGAAAAAACTTTTCACAAAAAAAAAAAAAACAACCGACTTCGAAAGTCGGTGGCAGAAACCAAAAATACAAAACCCAAGACACCAACTTCCGAAATTAAAGTTATTTTTCACTTTGTAGTGTTTTTTTTGGAGGTCGGTTGTTTTTTTTGTAAAATGTCTTGGTGTTTTAGTTGTGGTATCTACCCCACACATATTCGAATACCACAACCTGCTACCAGTGACAGGAACTTATTGTATCATCTACATACTATGTGGGAAAAAAATACGTATTTTGTAGCTAACTCAAAAACTACCCAAGCAAAGTTAATAAAATTTATATGGGATCAATTTGAGAGTATGCCCTTTTAAACAAAAAAAGAATTTTCAAAATCGGTCCACAAATGACGAACATATAACCTCCTTCTTTTTGGTAGTCGGTTAATAAAATCATTTATCATGACTGAATTGACAACAGAGATTTACCTTACATAATGAAGAATTCATGATACTCTTCACTCCCGGCGGAGCTTATTAAGCATAAAACTAAGTGGAAAGTGCTAAATTTATCGTTATTAGCCTCTTGAAAGCCAGTATTAGCCTCATCAAGCCATAAAGCTAAGCGTACGTTTTGTTTAAATTTCTCCTTGAAATGCACCGAGTTAATACTGGTTATAAATTAATTTCTCATGTTATAACAGAGTCTAGTGAGATTAATATTGTATCAGGAAAACCTTTTAGATTGTTGTGCTGCGTTTGAAATGAGCACCGCAGGAGAGTTACTCGCCTTAATTAAGTTGTGGTTAGTGGTTTGTGTAGTTGAAGTGACGGTTTGGAAATAGGTAGATTTGCGATGTTCTTATACGGCCCTTAAGATATCTACTGTAGGAATACAATAAAATATTAGGTGTTTAACTATTATACACAGAAAGACAGTGGAACCTGATCACTTATTTAGATAAAAAAAATCCCATGATTGTAAATTTTTCTAAGTTTTCAAAATAGACTTAGGTACTGTTTTTGATAAAATTAAGAAGTGTGTATATGAAATCGTTGTAACGTTATTTCTAATAATGACATCAAATGTCTGGATTTCATGAAATCATGACATTTGACAGTTATGCTAACTTATGGAGTTGTATTGAAAGAAAGAAAGAAAGAAAGAAAAATAGGTTTATTTGTCACAGAAACACGTGCATACATAAAAGACAAGAGTAATCAGAGAACAACACAAAGTACATAACAAATCACGAGCATAGAATATAAATTACTTAGGCGGCAGCTGCACGACATGACTGTGAAACAAGAAGGCTTCCACTCAACATGATGCAGTGCTATGGGGGACCCACAGCACAGCGCTGATTTTCAGTGGTCACCCGAAAAAGGATGTACGGAAATCAAATCAATATTGCTGATTTTAATGATTATAATTATGAAAAGCCATATATATTTGTTACGGTCGAAAATCATATTTTAATCAACATAAAACCTGACACTGACTTATAAAATGCAAAAAACTAAAGAAAATTTGAATTTCGTGGGCTACCTTAGCACATTAATCAGACCAGATATAATACAAAATAAACAAAATTAATTCTGAATCTGACTTAATTTCAATTCATAGTTACCTACAATTGGTGTTAAAATGCTAATTTGAATTCACTAATTATACTAGCTCCAGTAACTATCCTTTTAAACGAGGCACGACTCCTACATGGGTAATCATTCTCACTTAGCCCCACTCGAGCTTCCCATCAGGGATTCAAACGAAATAAGAAAAAAAATTAAATGTACTTTATTTCACACATTATTTTAAAAGCGTAATGCTGTGTTCATAGCATACTTAGTTTCCTAGTTGAGTACTTTGTTCTATATAATGTAGAATGGAATGAACGGCTTTCAGTTAGTGGAGCTGCGGAGTCGAGAACCAAAACTAAAATGGCTTTTGCATCGTGTGAAGCTCACCATCTTCTACTTTGACGTGGTCTAGACTGTAATGTCTATCCTAATCCTAACTTCTAACTATGTCTATACTTGTTTGTATGTTTATATGTAGGGTTTTACACCGGCGACGTGAAGCGTGGATGGCATGGGCGAGAATTGAAATTTGTATCGCAAAATTTCTATCCGCGCCCTGCCCATCTTTGATGTAAAAGGCCTAAATGCGCGAGAATGTGCGAGGCGAGAATTTAAATATTTGTTAGTACAATATTGAACTTTATTGCTGTAAGAATAGAGTATTTATTTACATTGTACACCGGATATACAAATCTCGCACCGGCCATCGAGGACTGCATGCTCCCTCTCCGTCAAGTGCTGACTCGCGATGGCTCGCGCTGGCACGCGCTGGCACATGCCGATCATCGCGAGATATCGCTGCATGCACTCTCGACTGGCTGGCGCGCCAGACACGGCTGGCCGGGTGGCGCGTGATTGCGCGAGCTGGCGCGTGACATCGCGAGTCGGCGTGAGGCAGCGCTGGCCATTGCGAGACGGCGCGGTATAACGCTGGACATCTTTCGGTGTAAAAGGGTAAGCGTAATTAAAATTCTCGCCCATCCCATCCACGCCTCGCCTCGCCGATATAAAACCACCTTTATGCGGGTGAAACCGCGGGGCGCAGCTAGTAGGGTATATTTTATAGAAATAACAAATAGTTGTTTTTTATGTTTTTTTTTTTTCAAAAAACATATCTATGATCCGTCCAGGAGGACGAATCATAAAATTGCAGGAGCAAGTTTTACAAAATGTCGCTTAGATCAATTAGCCTTTCAACCGTCGTTTTATATATTAATTATTATATTTTATTGATTTGTATTAATTATTATATTCTAATAATTTTTATGTTTCATTAATTTGTATTCATTGTTATCTATATTTTATTTATTTATATTTTTTATTATTATAACAAAATTTTATTAATTTATTTTTGTTTTGTAAGTGTGTGCTTTTTCCAATTCAACGACTGACTGAAATTTCAATGACTAGTAATTTTTTATGTATCAAATTTATTAATTATTTTATTCTAAGTATTCTGCGACCGAGTAAAAGCATTTTTGTGTTAAATATTCTTTTAATTTTCTGTTGAATTTATTGAATTTTGCTTCAGTTTTAATTTGATCTGGTAGTTTGTTGAAGATTTTTACTGCCATATAATATGGGCTATGGTAAAGCATTTTGATCCGGGAGGGTGGAAGATATAGTCTATTTTTATGGCGCGTGTTTAAGTCATGAAGGTCTTTAACTTTAGGAAAAATGTTGCTATTTTTTTTAAATACAAATATGCAAAGGTCATGTATATACATAGATGGTAAAGTTAGTAGTTTTAAACTAACAAAATATGGCCTACATGCTTTTGGTATTATCAATATGGGCCAGTATTCTTACACATTTTTTTTGGATTATAAATACTTCGCTTGCATCGACGCTGTTCCCCCATAACATCACTCCCACTCCACGAAGATCATGTGGTCTCCAGCATCCTGTATATGACTAGAAATTCCCCATTTGTATGTTTGTAAGAACTGCACTTTGTACACAACCGATCCTGTAGATAAAAAAAAGATCTTAAGGCGACGATAACCGACTTTTAATGATTTTATACTGAAGATCACGTCTAAACAAGTAGTGTTAAAGATTTGGAAAAAATATATATTAAATTAGAGCATTTTTTTAGTAGCTTAATTTATGAAAATTTTAGATTATGTTTAGATTATATGGTACAATTAATTTGTAAAGTTATGTCTAACGCGGATAAAAAATGAGAATCCCGCAAAATCTATCAAGCGTATCGTTCTAAAACCTTCACCATTTTAAAGATAATTGAATTATTAATCTTTTACTTTACGTTTTTTATTAAAATACCTTTCGTTTTGCTACAAATTTGGGACAGCGCTCCTTGATGGGCGAGTCTTATTGCTGACTGGACGTACGACTCGTTGCGTGAGCTCAGTACAGAACACGCAAGCTAACCACTCAAGATCACTGGCATATATCTGCGCCTTAAAATAGTCTCCCTTTGTCATCCTAAAACAAAGACAAACAAAATCACGATGATACCAAAGTCTTTGAACCAACCCACTTTCAATAGTCAAAGTCTTTGATTTTACTTTCAAAGTGTTGTACTCAAGTGCAACTAGAACTTTGTGATGCCAAAAATAGGTTATTAAAGTGAGCAGGAAGTACTTTAACCCGACAGCTCGCAGAATACGTAACGAAGATGGCTTAATTACATCCTGAGATTGCGTTGCATCCTACTTTGAAAGTACTTGGAGGCAAAATTATGAGGTAAGTGCTGTTAATTTTTATTTCCCCTGAGATTTGAACACCACCATCACCAGATTCAACTAGTGCTGTGTTGCGAGATTGTTTTGAACTTAATTATTGTATGCGATTACTTCCGAAATATTAATATTAAAAGGCATGTATTTAATTGGTGATGTTCTTAAGAAAGTTTAGAAGCTCGTGGCTAAGTAATCAGGTTAATGAGGTGGATGGGTGATCTTTACAGTCGAGACTCCTCCGTGCTTCGGAAAGCACGTTAAGCCATTGGTCCCGGCTCTCAATCGTGGACCTTTGACAGTCGTTACGGGTCGTCAGAAACCTGAAAGTCTGACAACCAGTCTTACCAAAGTAGTAGTATTACTCAGTTACTGGGTTGTGGAGGTCAGATAGACAGTAGATAGTCGCTCCATCTAAAATACTGGTTTCAAGCTGCATCCGGTAAGACAGGAAGCCCACCCCAACATAGGTAGTTGGAAAAAGGCTAAATCTAGAGCCCGATGGAAATGCGGTTGCTTTGAAGTTTATACCTACCCTATTAAATAATTTAAAAAAATTACACCCCAACATCGTTAAAATTGAAATAATGTCTTATGCTGTATATAATCAATGTCCTTTTTTTGGTATTGTTCGTCGAATCGTTGAGCTCCTTAAATTCTGAGTTGAGTTACACGATAACTGACAAATGCGTGCACTGACTGGACAGACCCTCTCAATCTGTGTGATGCTTTCCTCTAAAGACCACTTCAGACACCAATCCACATGGCCTTCACATGATCTGACCAAGATTATGTCTGGACTTTAAAAGAGACTGTGACCTCTGAGTTTGTTTCGGCCTTTCTTCTCAGAGTAGTCAGATAGGAAACGCCGACCTCATCTATTTTTTAAAATATGATTGACGTGTAAAAGTGTTTGTACAAACCTACTTACAGAAATAAAATCATTTATCATTTATCATTTAATTCTTGAAACTCCTTACCGATGATTTACCACCGAAAATGAGGGTGAATTTTTATCAAAACCAGATGGCATTGTTACACATAAATTCTTATTAGAGCTTAAATTTCGAATGCCATGTCAAAAATAATATGTTTTACCCCCCCATTTGGGGTCCATTCGGACGGTACGAAGGGGTTCGGTGTTACTTCAATACCCAGATTACCACTCGCCATCCGGTTGCCTCTCCGATTAAATTTTACGTGCTATTGCTTTGAAATTAATATTAACACTAGTAATTATTAGAATAGTGTCTGACTGGTCTGTTGTGGAATATAATCTGACAAAGCGCTTTGGGCTACGACCTATTCATAAGCGGGCGCGGGTAATTGCAACAAAATGGCCACAAGTGCCACGACGCGACGCCACTAATGGCGTGGCGGCTATTTTAGCATTGGTGTAGCTTTGGGCACGAAGGGAGTGTGGGAAAAACAAAGGAACGCGTAAAAATGTCATTGTGCTGCTCATTTGTCACGGTTTTCAAAGCCACGCCAGTGTTGAGTTTTGGGGAGGCATTATGTCAGTCCACTTATGGGACATTTTTAACTGACTTCCAAAAAGGAGGAGGTTATATGTTCGTCGCGTATGTTTTTTTTTTTTTTTTCAATCGTCATTTTTTTTTTATCAATTGTGGACCGATTTTGAAAATTCTTTTTTTGTTTGAAAGGGTGTGCTCTGGAATTGGTCCCATATAAATTGTATTTTTTTTCCCACTTAATAAGTAGATGATATGATAAGTTTCTGTCACTGGTAGCAGGTAGTGGTATTTGAATGTGTGTGGGGTAGGTACCACAACTAAAAAGTGAAAAATATTTTTTTTTTTTAATAAATACAACCGATCTCCAAAAAAAAAAACACTACAAAGTGAAAAATAACTATAATTTCGGAACTCGGTGGCAAAAAACGAAAATACAAAACCCAAGACACCGACTTCCGAAATTAAAGTTATTTTTCACTTTGTAGTGTTTTTTTTAGAGGTCGGTTGTTTTTTTTTGTAAAAAGTTTTTTTTTTTGATAGTGCCCGGCATCTAGGAGCTCATAGCTAAGTAATAACAGATGCACGGGTCGATCCGACAGGTTAAGCTACGCTTGCCGGGGTTAGTCCGTGGATGGGTGACCATCTTTACATACCGAGACTCCTCCGTGCCTCAGAAAGCACGCTAAGCCGTTGGTCCCGGCTGTCATTCGTGGATCTTTGACAGTCGTTACGGGTCGTCAGAAGCCCGAAAGTCTGACAACCAGTCTTACCATCATCATCAGCCTATAATGTTCCCGCTGGGATACAGCAGTGGTAATGAAACAATTTACACAAAGTAAAGCGCCTGTCTGGGTTCGAACCTACGACCTACAACTCGTAAGTCGCGGCCATTACCACTGGGCCACCACTGCTCTTACCAAGTCTTACCAGTCTCTTACCAGTCTTACCAAGGGGTATCGTATTACCCAGTTACTGGGTTATGAAGGTCAGATAGGCAATCGCTCCATGTTAAATACTGGTATTCAGCTGCATCCGGTTAGACTGAAAGCCGACCCTAAAAAAGCTAGGCAGATTGATTGACTAGTGCCCCGGCATAAAATACAAAATACCATGGCTAGTAATCCATCAAAACATATTTCAAATGACGCAAGTTGACGTGTTTGACGCTAGTTGTGCAACATGAATTGCGACTTTTTGCATGTTTTTCGGTTCCTCTACTGCTCAGACTTGTTTCCTTAGCTCGCTACCGCTTATCACCCCGCTAACTGTATTGCAGATCACAACCTAACACTCACAACTATTTGCTGACGACGTAATGAGAACTGCGGTCAGTTGAACCCGTCAAAAACATGCGACAATATCGCTTACACACTTGACTTCGTAATCCATTGATGTTTAAGTTAAGCAAGTTGAAAAAATCAGCGGAAGAAACCGCGCAATGTTTGATGTTCTAAGAGAATTAGTGACGAAAACTGAAATGGATGGTGTTGTTAGTACAGGGTTGTTATAATTTCAAAAGTAAGGCAGGAATAGTCTCGGTATCATGCTAGTTATAAGGGTAGAGTGAACGTTAACCTCTAACCTAACGTCAGCAGTTTGTTAAATTCGAGTTCTTTATTTAAAGTGTCGTACTTTTTTTGTTTGACAGTTTGAGTAATTTTGTTTTGGGAAATTAAGAATAATACAAGTGCGTGTCGGACCACGCACAATGTAGGGTTCCGTAGTTGGGATGAATTTATCCCAAGAACAAACTTAACTTAGTAGTTGAAAAACATGTTCTCTGATACGGAATGTATGGGAGAACATGTTTTTGCAACCGCAAATGTAAGTTGGTCAATTATTACTTGTTGATTTCGTTATATTATTATATACTACAGCTGTGAATTTGTTCACATTTTCAAAACCAACGATTTAGCTGGCAGGGGGGGGGACACTTGACTCTAACATAAACCAAAATGGAGATCGTGGCCTCCAGCAACAGGGCAACCGAAGGAACACGGGTGGGTTTTAGTCAGTAAGAGCCTGACACGCCCTCCTGCTCCGCCCAGAGCTGTAGAAGTTATTTGACAATATCCCAGCCAAAAAAAAGGGGGGACACTTGACTCTAACAAAAATTTGCACTTTGAATTAAGCTTCGGAAACATGTTCTCCCATACAAAATGTATGGAAGAACATGTTTTTGCAACCGCAAATGTAAGTTGGTCTATTATTACTCGTTAACTTGTAAAGCCTACTTAGCTGTGATAGTTTTCCTTTTAATTTCCTTATATATGCTACTGCTGTGAATTTTTTCACATACCCAAAACCAACCATTAAACTTGCAGGGGGAGGGGACACACTTGACTCTAACAAAAATTAGCACTTTAAAGCTTAATATTTCAAAAACGGATTCCTGAATCCAAAAATAGTTTAGCAACTCATAATATTTTTGAACGACCTTTCCAACGACGCCCCATACTATGGGATAGATGAGAAAAAAACATCCCCACTTTACGTGCAGGGGAAAAACATTAAGAAAATTTTTATTTTACCACTTTGTTGAGGTGATTAATATGTATACCCATGCCAAATTACAACTTTCTATTACCTACTAAGAGTCTCTGAGCTAAGCCGGGGACAGGCAGACATGGCGAAACTACAAGGGTTCCTTGTTTACTACGGAACCCTAAAAAACAAATGACGGTTGAATTTAACAACCAGTGCCATTTTATAGGGTTGGTACGACTTTGAACTGGCTTGTCTCGACAACTTAGTGAAGTTTCTGTAATTTTCCGGGTACATCGAATTTTGTAAGGATTTTATTTATTATGCTACCCTTGCCAGTTACAAAGATTAAGGACTCATGTAGAAAATATATGTGAAAAGGTTAGAGGAAGAGAAGAATGTTCATCATCATCATCATCAGCCTATAAATGTTCCCACAGCTGGGACACAGGCCTCCTCTCTATGAGAGGGAGTGGGCCGTAATCTACCACGCGGGCCCAGTGCGGGTTGGTAGATGTCACATGTCTTCGAATTTTCGGTTCTAGGACATGTCGGTTTCCTCACGATGTTTTCCTTCACCGTTTTGAGAGCAGTGGTGATGAAATAATTTACGCAAAGTAAAGCGCCTGTCTGGGTTCGAACCTACGACCTACAACTCGTAAGTCGCGGCCGTTACCACTGGGCTACCACTGCTCTCAGAAGAATGATACAGAAAGGAATTCTTTCTAGTGATTTATAGTAACGAGAATCTTAAAATGTACAATTCCTTTCATTTGAAAATGAATCGCATTTTTTCTGAATAAGTAAACAGCTTTCAATATTACCGAACAAAGAATACAGAACTAAAATACTTACGTAAAAAAGCATAAAATTACTTAACATTTTCCAACTAGCCAATTACTTAGCATTTCTGAATAGAAAAGTTCCTGAATAATATTTTTAATGATTTAATGATCTAAAAAGCTTTGCTTCACCGAATAAAATTATTCCCTTGTAAAATTCCAAAAATATATTTATTATTACATCCAACTTTGTACTGACAAAAGTTGGGCCGTCCTAAAAAGTGTCTCCACCCGAAAAACGTCTTTAAAATTTTCCTGTACAAGGATGATTTTTGCTTGTAAACGTAACGGTATCTTGTCAGCTACTCCCCCATATTTTCTGTTTTTTAAATGATGATGTAAAGCTATGAATTTATGCCAGTCCGTAGACGTCAGAACAGTTTTCTTTTTCAAGTGTTCGTTGCGAGAGTTTCAAGGATTCGGGTTCCGTGGCTCGGAAACTGGGATAAGTACGTTATGTTTTATTTATGCAGGTGGCTTTTTGAGTGTGTCGAGAAAATATCGCACTGCTTTTAATTACGACTGCGTGATGTGTGTTGCAGTAATTCAGTGTGTAACTTTTACTCTTGAGGGAATGAGCAACTTTTCTTTTAGAGAAGGCTATAAAACTACCTACCTTTAACTTATAGGGATGATGACAAAAAATATATTTTTTGTCACAAAAATATATTTTTTGTCCGTCTTGTAGATTATTAAAAAATAATGGACACGTATTTTTTCTTTTTTTAAGTTATCAAAAGATTACGGCGATACATTGAGTTAAAATGTGCCATGGCGTCACGAGTATGTGTATTTTTACCCGACTACGGCAAAGCCAAAAGGAAGGGTTATGATTTTAGCAGTCTATGTATGTATGTTTGTATGTTTGTATGTATGTATGTATGTATGTTTGTTTTTACGTGTGTTCCACCGTAGCGCCTAAACTACTAAACCGATTTTGATGAATGAGGTATCAATAGATTCGTAATAATGGTCCGGGTGACATAGGCTATATAATTTTTCCCTAAATTTAATTTGGTGGACTTTACACGTAAATTTCTGACCTCGAAAAAAATTAAAATGGGATGATCATGACATGTTTGGTATCAAAAGAAAGGTCTTGGCGAGCACGTTACAAATATGTATATGTCGGATCCGGTCATTAGTACGGACACGAAACGAATCGCAAGCGCGCCACTGGCGACATCAAGAGTGATTTACCGACACTAAAAAAGGCGCGCTTCTACAGAGTCGTGATGTTTGATGGCCAAGGCGAGGAGGACATTCAACCTTTGGTCGCATTGGAGTCAAGACGTCGCGAAACTGTTCTCGATTCGTGGTGCTCAGTTATTGTGATAGTTGTAATTTGTGATCATTGTGTTAATTGGTGATTTTAATAAACGCCGTCGCACCCAGTGTGTGCATAATTTAGCTAGTGTGATCTGAACTGCAAACTGTTTTTCTATTGCGCATTAACCAACACTACCCACACTACGCCCACAGTAGTTAAGATATCGCTGATAATAACGAAAGTCACATACCGGTCTCCGACATATATAATATTATATTTTCAAAGTAAATAAATATGTTCAAATCGTTAAAAACAAGCAAAAGTGAGACTACGCTACGTAGTATCGCAAGATGTTACCGACGTGCAGTTAATCAAATCTTAATAAATAGTAACGATTTTTAATGCCACTCTTATGAAGAAAAACAAGTACAACAAAATATTTATTATTTTAGATTTCTTCGAAGCTCGATATCGATATATGGTGTTGACGTCGAAATAAATCGCTCTATGGTTTCGTCCAAAGCACTATGCACTGCTATTGGAATTTAAAATAGGTTAATTACTGAACTATTGTATTACTCTTATTTACGTTTATCAAGTGTAAAAACGGAAAATTATAAAATAAAAAAAATAAAGTTTAATAAAAACTGTAACCCGACTACGGGAAAATAAAAATGGTCTAAAAAGTACGAAACAAGCAAATATTTCAGACAGAAATCAAGACATAGGTACAAAAATGGTCAAGGTAAAGCCGTCGTCGCATGCCATTATAATTTTGTAGGTGTTCCTGGCACCAACATGGTATACAGGCATGCGACCACGGCTTTACCTTGACCATTTTTGTACCTATGTCTTGATTTCTGTCTGAAATATTTGCTTGTTTCGTACTTTTTAGACCATTTTTATTTTCCCGTAGTCGGGTTACAGTTTTTATTAAACTTTATTTTTTTATATACTTGTGACGTAGCGACTAACTTTAGTGCGTTTTATCCAAGTCATTTTTTATTAATATGATAAAGAAAAAAATACGTGTCTAATATTTTTTTATTATCTGACTGACGGACTATATCAAGCGGGGTAATTGCGTAGCAATTTTTTTTATTTTTGAATTTTTTCATTTGTGAAATTATCAAATAACTTCTCCCGCTGTAGGCGGAGTGGGAGGGCGTGTCAGACTCTTACTGACTAAAACCCACCCGTGTTCCTGCAATTGCCTGTATTGCTAGGGGCCACGGTATCCCTTTCGGACATAAAGCGGCAATCGAACACATTGCCTTTCATTTTGATATCCATTGCTTCATAGGTTTGAAAAATTCGTCAGCTGAATAACGTAATTAACGCAATGTATGTAGCTGAACTGTCAAAATATAGATATTGCGATTGATTGCCATTTTATTTGTGTCTATTTTTGTATTATAAAGAAAACAGTGGTACTCCGGGAGTGCCAACAGAAGTGAAAACTTGAACAAGATCGCCTTGGTGGAAGAAAATACTTGTATAGAACATTGGTCCGTAAACTTATCTTACTACAGAGCAGAATCGCGTTTACAAAAAAAAAACCTTTAAAGTAAATATACCACAATAACACTTGCATAGAACATGATCCGTAACGTAATATAAATAAAGAGCACAATCGCGTTTACAAAAATTAGGTAACGGTGTCGCGAGTTCAATTGATTTTCCGATTTCAAAATGCCCAACGCGCCTACAGAAGTTTTCACTTAAAAAAATACATACCTACAGTCGAATTGAAATTAAATGTTTTTGAAATGTTAGCAGGATGTTGCTGCTTATTTTGCCAAACATGGTGATTAGCTATGGAGATATGGTTGTGGTGGTGGTTATGTGAATGTATCGTTCCACTGTAGTAAATATCCTCTTTTTCTTGTTTCCGATATACCTACTTGATCTTGATTTAGTGGAGATCAATCTTGTCGGTAGTCGTTAAGACCAGACACTCTCAAGACAATTTTCACGTAAATTCCGCCCCCATGCAGCCCACCACTCCATTATCTGCTAAACGCTAACACATCAGTAATAGAGTTGAATATCGCGTGCGCTCTTTGGTCGTGTTCGAGCACGGAACTAAATGTCGTAAGTCTCAATTCTTATTTCGTTTATAACTAAAGTAATAATTGAACTAGAGAAAAAATATCCTATATCTGGATAATAAACTGTATTTTCTTACTGTCAATAATTATTTTAGACAAAATCTGAGTAATCATGCTTTTGGTTTAAAAAAAATCTTTAAAAAAGACATGATTTTCGAATAAAAAATGAATCGAGCGAAAATGTTCCAATTACGTAACTGTCTTATATATGGAAATAAAAAAATACAATCAATAATATACTAAAGTTTCATAATGGTTGTATGGGTAACTTTTTCAGGATATTAATGCAAATTAACATACAATTTAGGGAGCCTCCTCTTGAGCTCTCACAACCTTCGCTTGGGTCTTTTTTTTTTGGGTGGGATATTGTCAAATAACTTCTCCCGCTCTGGGCGGAGCGGGAGAGCGTGTCAGACTCTTATTGACTAAAACTCACCCGTGTTCCTTCGGTTGCCCTGTTGCCGGGGGCCACGATTTCCCTATCGGTTTTCTTCGAACCCCCGGCAGGCATTGGCCCTAGCGGACCCCGTCACCTTCGCTTGGGTCTGCCGCCATGACGCACTTACGACGTTTTTCGGGAAACAACTTTTAAATATGGCTAACCTCTACCTTATATCATAGAGGTATGAAGAACAGGGTGTAAAGTTCACTCATCCTCCATAGAAAAAGGAGGACCCTCTGACCAGACGGGTGTCGTGTCTGGTGGGCAACTCCCCAAAATTTATCACATCATAAAAATATTTATCTCATCTTATTTTGTCTTGTACACTGAACCCGGGTATTTAAAATTCCTTTCGCTTTTCGTTGTAGAAACATTTGAAATTATAATTAATGTCCTCATATTTCTGACTGTTTTCATAACAAATAATCAATGGTTTGTCTGAAGTTTAACATGGCTATGTATAGAGTATTTTTTTAATAAATGGTGAATGAAATTATGACGATTTGTTATAGGCCAAGTCAGTACAAAAACTGGTACTGATTACTCGAATAATAACTTAGTATAGAGTAGTCCTTTAATATGTTCAAAAGTGGACAAAAAAAAAATTAAAGTCAAGGGACGCTTTTGTCTCGGTCTTGCTTTTAATCGGTCGAAGTGGTGGTGCTTGGGGGAGGCCTATGTCCAGCAGTGGACGTCTTTCGGCTGAAATGATGATGATGATGATGACGCTTTTGCCTAGTTTAGTCACAACAAAAATAGATGACATCTTAGAAGACTGAAACTAATGCTAAAAATAGTTTCAGAAAAAGAATAAAAGAACTGTATAAAACAGTTTTAACCAACTTTCCTAAGTCTTGGCAAGAACAACAACAAAAGCCTTTAAATAAAATAAAGAGAATAAAAGAAAAAAAGTATCTAAATCACAAGGAACTGATGTTCTGCAAGTTTTAATGATTTTTGTTCAGAAAAATTAAAAACTCCGTAATACCGATGAAGAATGGTCACGCCGGGAAAAAGTTATAATTTACGGATCAAATTAGTGGTGAAATTAATGTTAGGGATACTTTAATATTGCTTTGCATTTGTTTCTCAATGAGAAATATTACTGAAAATGCTTTTCTTTAAATGAGAAAAAGTTGAAAAAAACAAAAAAAAATTGCATTGGGTTCGCTCAGTACCTACTTACAATTTATGATTGTTGTAAAATAATGAGAGTGCATTTACTGCAAGCCTCTGAATATCCCTTCAGGGAGTACTAGCGTTATGGTACAAAGTTAATATCCGTTTTCACGAATTTCGTTTAAAACGATCATTATGGAAGCATACATTCATAGTAAAATTATAGACAATCGTAAAGCCTTTAAAAAGTTTTCATCACAAATACCTTGGTTTTTACCTCGACAGGCGTCTTACTTGGAAAAAACACATTTTCACAAAACGGAAGCAACTTGGACTGACACTAAGAAAGTTCTACTGGATGATTGGTCGAAAGTCACAATTACACCTGGAAAATAAAACACTGTCATACAAATCTATGGGGAACAGCATCACACTCTAACATAGAGATCATCCAGCGATTTCAGAACAAGCTTCTAAGAACCATGGTTTGTACCAAATGAAGCTCTACACCATGATCTGAAAATACCGACAGTTCAAGAGGAAATAAAAGGCTATAAAAAAAAAATAACTCGCCACCCAAATGTCCTGGCAAATCACCTAATGGATAAAAAAGGAATACGCAGGCTGAAACACAAAATTCCACAGGATTTAATCGGATAAAATTAGCTGTTGCTTCATGAATACTAGGATGCGTCATAGGACGCATACCAAGCAAGACAATAATACCTCATCATAAAAATTACTGAATGTCCTATTATAGTGACAGATTGTAAGAAAATGGAGACAAATAATTAAGAAAGAGGTACTTAATCTGCGGAACTATTGATCCGATTAAGAAATTTCTTTCACAAATAGGAAGCCACATTATCGTGTGTCATAGGATATATTTAATGTTAAGATATATGCCAGCGATCTTGAGTACTTAGCTTGCGTATTCTGTACTGAGCTCACGCAACGCGTCGTACGTCCAGCCAGTAATAGGACTCGCTCATCAAGGAGCGCTGTCCCAAATTAGACGCATTATTAATTTATTATACGTTAAATAAAAGGTATTCTAATAAAAAACGTATACTAAAAGATACATAATTCAATTATAATGGTGAAGGTTCCAGAAAAATACGCTTGATAGTTTTGCGTGATTCTCAGTTTTTTATCCGCGTTAGACATAACTTTACAAATTAACTAGCGGACCCGACAGACGTTGTCCTGTCAAAACATTGTCCAGCGGACAAAATTGTGAATCTAAACCATTCCCAGATCCCCTTGAACACACACAAAAAATTTCATCAAAATCGGTCCAGTCGTTTGAGAGAAGTTCAGTGACATACACACTCACAGAAGAATTATATATATAAAGATTACATTGCATTATGTCATTTAAACATAATCTAAAATATTCATAAATTAAGTTATTAAGAAAATGCTTTAATTTAATATACATTATTTCCAAATCATTAACACTACTCGTTTAGAAGTGATCTTCAGTATAAAATCACTAAAAGTCGTTTAGTGTCGCCTTAAAATAAGAAATTTCATGCAAACACAGACAAACAAACGAACATACAACAAACAAACAAACACACAAACAAACATAGTGCGCATATTTTAGACTATACTATCAGTAACCTTACCTATGTTTAACAAAATAAATGATTGATTGATTGATTGAAGTTGCGGGCAGAAGCTAGAAAGCTACAAAGTTATCTAACTTTAAACCAGCATTGAAAACTGCATACAGTACAGTTATGTTCTTAATGTCCCTCGGGAAACCTCGTGTTTCGTTAGTTGTCGGATTTCTATCAGTTGCCCTTTGCACTTGGTGCAGACCGGACGCTCTTAATCGACTTGGAAGTATATAGAGTTGTTAAGACTCTTTTAACTTAATGTGATTTGTTTTAAAAATGTTAGGAACGCTGCTAAAGTCGCAGGCACGACAGATAGGAAAATGGTTTTACAGCTCTATATAGTTCACATGAAAATCAAAACAAAACTACAATAAAGTACTTAATTCTGAATTCAAATTATTATAAAAAATAAATCTAATAATTGATGGACACGGAAATTAGCATTCGTTTGCATTCGGAAATGCGATGATTCCCGAAGGACATAAAGAAAATAGAAATTCAGTACCTTTGTAGATACAGTCAACCGCACATTAGTGCTTACAATAAATTTGACATTGCCAGAGCGTAAGTCGCAGCTGTAAGGGCAATTTTCGTAGAGCAAATGTTGTGGGTAAGTGTGATATCTGTACACAGTTCTTTTATTTTATCGTAACTCTTTTGTGCCTAGACTTATATAGGTACATCCATATGTACACAGAAATATATAAAAGCCTCGGAAGACGCATATCCTCTATACTAGTTCTTTGTCTAACCCGACTCTCATTAAACTTAGAATTAATTTACCCAGCTTGGCCGCCATTTTGAACTTATACGCATACATTTTTGCCCTTTCACGCGTTGCTTGTAAATGTCTCCCTAAGGGTCGTTGAAACGGCAGTCTCACTAATTGGTCCTATTCATTAGTCGGGAGACGATGCCTTTGCAACTATGACATCTGAAACTGTAGCGGTTAAGCGGTATTAAGCGCTGGATTTCTTGCGCTTTTTTTTGCTGGAGTTTTTTGTACTGATTTTGTGTTATGATGTTATTTATTAAATTATTAAAATTTATTTTACAACTATCATTACAGGTGTATGCCTTATGCGATAGCGCGGTCTTAAAATTAACTTATCTACAATTTAAAACTATGAAAAACGTCTACGAAATAACATCTAAAAATAATTACTACTAAATTCCCTAAACACAAAAAAAACGACAACATATGTAGCCTACTCTAATTTACATTATAACATAAAATTTACTACAGTATTTTTGCAAGTTCACTTAAATGGCATGTAAATACATCGATCTTCAGAATTGTGCGGGTCGACGAGACGGTTGGTCCTGGCCACCGGCACGGCCAGCAGCGGCGGGCGGCGCCACCTCCACACATAGCGGTCTGTTAAAGATCCGGCGGAATATGAGCGTCAGGTATATTTTCATAACACATGCAGAGCTGGACTCTCATTTGGTGCAACCATGAGACGCATACCGCACTTTGTACCTATGTTCGTTATTTGATTTAAAATTTTAAAGTGTGTCATAGCAAAAGTCACTTTCTATAAAATAAGTTTTTTTAAAGTGAATACTTCTTTAGGATGCCGCATCTTTTCACATAACTTCTCCCGCTCTGGGCGGAGCGGGAGAGCGTGTCAGACTCTTACTGACTATAACCCACCCGTGTTCTTTCAGTTGCCATGTTGCCGGGGGCCACGATATCCCTTTCGGACTTCCTCGCAACCCCGGTAGGCATCGGCCCTAGCGGACTTCGTCCGTTCTGTTGACACTGCTTTGAGGTGCGCGTGGAACACAACGCGCCGTCGACCCGGGCCTGGTCCTTATCGGACTGCGAGCTACCCATTGCTCACCGTCCGCAAGCTCGCGCCTACGCGAATCGGCCTGCAATTCCCGAATTCTCGACACACAAAAAATCACTCAAGGCGCGTTGAGTGATTTTTAGTAGAGGATAAACTTATGGATTCGTGTCACCAACATGCTCGTGCCGTAGTGTTGTACTATAGAATACAGATGACGCTAATACCAGCTTTAAGTTTTCATTTCTGTCGGCAGACCGCCTATTTTTTTAAATGTATTACTGGTACTTTGTATTTTCTTTATACAGAGTCAAATATAATTAGTTAGCGAAACACAATAAAACAAAGAAAAAAGATTTTATGTTTTTTTTTTTCTCAGGTTAATGACCATTAGTAGTGTAATTACTTGAAGTAGTTAAAAAAAATCTGTTTTATCGTGTTTGGATATCGGAACCCATCACGTCGGTGAAGTTTACATCGAAAAAAATACTGATTTTGAAACTGATATTTCAAGTAACTAAAGTACCTACAACGAATCATTTTCTTTTCGTTTTATCGTATTTATACTATATCGATACCGCCATCACGTCTGCGGAGTTTCCGTGCAATCCACGAAGATGCGCCCCACTCCGCGATTACTGTACTGTAAGCTGAACTCTAGTACGGCGCGGAGCGGAGTGGGGCGCGTCTTCGTGGATTGCGCGGACTATACCTGATTTTTTTTCTTTTAATTATTCTTATTTTATTAATCTTTTGTGTGTTGTTTTATTTATTTTGTATGCACCAAATAAATGGTTTATCTATATATCTAAAGAAATTGAGATCACTTTTCGCTGACGTGGAGCTGTTGCACGCTCTCTCGCACGGTTGCGCTTACGCGTTTTATTAACGTTCTAATTTCATGTTTGCTTTTTAACCGACACCGTTGTAATTTCCTTCTTTGCATAAATCTTCATGTTATACAGTCCACTCATCTTTCATTGAACTCCACCACGACCTATCGTCGCGATAAAAATTATTGTTAAAATCTAAAAAAAAAAATTGGTTTCATCGTATTTTTAAACAAGAAATACAATCTATAAAAACCCTTTTTACGATTTGTTTTTCTTTATTTAACTACCTAAACCTACTGAGTACAGGCACAGATTACCTATAGGTGTGTGTATGAGATATTCTCATAAACATAGGTACATAGTTTGCCATTCTACCTACCTGTAGTGCTATTCTGTAACCAACTCACCGTGTTATCTTAGGTGAAGTGAGCGTAGAGTGAGCTGTCAGTTGCTAAAGATTGACACTATTGGCAGCTCACTTCACCTAAGTTATCACGGTGAGATTTTTGTAGAATAGCACTACAGAACGCAGAAACATAATTCACGAAATCATGCCATTTTGTTTATTTAAAATTGCTTTTTTTTATTATTATTTTATTTAGATTCTTTTCTATTTTGTGTATGTGAGAACGCTGTAGGTTTAGTGGACTGTAGATTTTTGACCATTTTCTATTTTGTTAAGTACCTGGTACTTGTTGAAGGGCCTACATTGTCCTCCCATACCTATTAACACTGTTATTTGAAAATATTGTAAAAGCCAATTATTTTTAAAAGAGTAACCGTGGAGTTTCTTGCCGGCTCTTTTCCATAGGAAACGACTAATTAGAACCGTGCACATAGCTTCTGACGTTTCATAAGTGCCCATGTAGGTTTATGTGAAATAAAATATTTTGAATTTGAAATATAAACAGAATAATAAACATAATAAGGTTCAATAAACACCAATCAATTGTAATTTATTCTAGTGCTGTTAACTAACGGAAAATTCAAATCAAACTTTTTAGCCAAAATGAAAATGTATTTGCGATGGCATAATAATTATTATTTTCTACTTGTTAATTTTATTTAATGAGATTTGCGTGATTGAGAGATTTAATCAATGTAAAATGTTATACAAACAATAACATTATTATTATTTTTAAATGGTTTTGACATATCTCGGGACCCTGGGGTCCCGGACCTTTGGAAGGCGTACGAGGGGCCGAAGCCAACTCGCAGAGGCCCCTTAGACATTTTTAAGTATTGAGGCACCAACCGACGATTATCCCTGTTCGCACTATGCAAGGGCACCCAAGGACAACCAGAATATGGAAACAAAGATATTGGATTATGGGTTTGGGTGGCTTAAGTGGATTGGTTACTTGGAGCTATGGAAGGACTATGGCCCCTGCCTGATCAATGTTTAAATGTACACGGATAAAATGGCAGGGGGTGACTTGCACGCTCAATAATGGGCCCCCCGGAAACGGTCGCTAGCACATAGTGTCGTAGCGACAAGGGGGCAACACGTCCTGAGGTGCTTATGAGGAGTGGAGAGGTATTCCACGGCTATCAGGACAATCCCGGAAGTACGGTCAAGATCCCTACCAACATCTTACTGGAATACTTCCTTCCTCCGAGCACGTTTGCTCTTGCGAATCTCCACTCAAGCCAGCCAATTAAGGCAAGAATGAGGCGGGAGCTCTGCTCCTCGTCAGTGTTCACTCCAGCCGGCCAATAAAGGCAAGCCAGAGGTGAGGAACAAGACTTCTCCCGGGAGATAGGGTCCGTGGGGTCGCTACTGCCCAACAGCTCGCCACATGCTGCCCTGCGGGTTTTTGTATCTCTCTTGGTCTGGCTCCTTATCCCAGACCCGTTCCGGCAAAGTAAACTCTACTGGCACAGGCCTAGAGTTCGGAGCGCGCAAGCCCCACCACGACGTCAACGTGGAGATACGACGGTGGGGACATTATTATTATTATTATGTAAATAATGCTTTTGCACTGATGAAATTTCTAAACACCAAATTGTCTGGTCCGGAGTGTAGGTACTTAGTAACCGCAGTAACAAGCTCGTATCCAGTTTTTACGTTACACAATTGACATAAAGTTCATTTTGCTATGTACAATATCGTTACAAAAACTCGCTTCCATTCCGTTCTCATGTAAATTGAGCCTTACTATTACTGATGGAGTGCATACGGAATCAGAGTTACATTATTATTCAAGTCACTAGATGTGAGTTGGTAGGTTTAATAGTATTCTTGCGTTCCCATTGTCAAAGGAATCAAGACCACTCAAGTACAAGTTAGCAAAAATAGGATTTAGATCATAAGGAATAATTTATTGTCTGTACCGATGAGGTGCCATGTTCAGTTTGTGATTAAACTATCTAAAAATAAAATAAAAAATAAAAACGAGCGAGCCTAACAGTAGTCGCATAATTATGATGTGTGACACGTGACATCTCACCTTGGTAATAAGCAGCATTAGGCGCGGGACATACACAAGTGGCGAGGGGCGCGGGCGTGGCGACGGTGTGGCTCAGGCGTTGCCGCTACTTAATATTTCGCCTGCGCTCCGCCGCCTGTGTATGTCCCGCGCCTCATCTCTCCTATACGTTTTGTATGAAATGTGAAACGAGCGGCGCAACGCCTGAGCCACACCGTTGCCACGCCCGTGCCCCTTGCCGCTTGTGTATGTCCCGCGCCTTAAGGAAATAAGCAACATTAAAAGGGCGGGCCTCGTCAACGTCTTTTCTGACGGCCAACTCTAGCACTACGCGCGCTCGTTGGTCAAATCAAATAGCGCACGCTTCCCCGGCTTCCTGTTACACACTTCTATTGTTTTTCACGAAATCACTCCCACAGATTGCTGGAGAGCGAGAGGAAAGATGTCACACATATTTTTTTTTAACCTGGCAGTGATATCTGATATGCAAGAACATTTTCTAACAATACACCTATTACATGGATCTTGAACACCTGCCTAGCCCTTCGGGGAATCAGGCGTGATGTTATGTTATGTGTATAACAAGGGCAGATGCTTAAAGCCGCTGGTGTTAACCTGACAACCGGCTGTTTTTCTCATGGCCAAGTTTATGTTGCTTTTTCAAGGGTCAGCAACGCTTCCGGTTTTATATCCTGAAGGTTTTTTTTTCCTGAAGGAAAAACCCCAAATATAGTTGATAAAAAAAAGTTATTTGCAATATTATTGTTAATTCAGTGTACCCTTGGAATGCGCTGCGGAATTACGGGAAGAAAAGTTTTTTGTTGTATAGGTATTAAGTCTGGGCAACATATAGGCTATAATTTATTTTGGAAAAAGGAACATCTGATGCAGAACCGCAACAGACCAGCTAAAAAGTATAAGAGATATAAAAATGGTGCCATAGCAAAAATTGTTCCACGTGAAGAGCATTTTCGGCTGTGAGAATCAATTTGAAGATCTGAAACACCTGTTGTGGAACTCCAAAGCCCAGCGACACTATAACATATATAGAAATGACGTCTTAGCAAAAGTTGTTAAGTCTGATGGGTATTTCCTGTTGACTTATAAAAATGTCTCGAATCGTCACGCGCATCCCATTGTTTTCCCGTCCCCGGGCTCTTATAATTCGACATCAGACGTTTCAGATCTTCGATTTTGACGACCCCGTTGTCGCTGGCATAAGCAACAGGATCCGCGTACGAAGTCGCGGGCAGAAGCTAGTGTGTATAATAAACAACTTAGTGAAGAAAAATAAAAACAAAATGTCTGCTCATGCTACCGCTGTACACAGCCGCTGAAAGCGCTGTTCTACACAACGAACCCAGTTAGCCGCAGACGTGTGAATGAAAGTTTTTATGAAGTCACCCGTTCCTCAAATGATGACGTATCATCAGTTATTACGAAAACCTGCTGCAAAGCGCTGCCAGTTAGCAGATCTTCAAAGTAGGCACATTTCAAAGCTCTTTTGTGGTTCAATTTCTACTTGAATACGAGGTCGTAAGTTTTAACGTTGGTCTTTTGAATTTGTGTTGTGAATTTAGGCGTCGTACTGGTGTGTATTTAAGTGTGGAAATTAAAAACTTATTTCTGGTGTGTTATCCAAGAATAGTCGCAGCCAGTGGCGGGGCAAGATCAAAATTTAATATAGGCGAGGCCCTCTGGTGGCGCAAGAAGACGAAAAAAAATAAAAACAGTTGAACAGTTGTCAAATTTTATTTAGGTCGAGTTATAGGACAACGTTCAACAATATTGCGTTCTATGTGAAAACCATTTTTCTATTCAGGGATTCATTTGCGTAACATTAAGCTTTAACACGTTCAGTGCCGGGAACCATCCTGAATTTTTTCGACGCGTTCACGGCTTGTATGCAATGCATAAACCTTCGAGGTGCGAGGCCCCTCGGACCGCGGGGCCGTAGGCGGTGGCCCACGTCGCCCACGCCTTACGCCGCCTCTGGTCGCAGTATGTTGTCTTTTTAGGACCCACACAGTATAAATATGGACAGTACAGAAACTACATAGTAAACGTTCGAAACAGCACACTCGCACAGACGCGCTCATTGACGTGACCACAAAGTGTTCACCGCGATCTTTTTAAAAATGGGGTGTGGGTAATTATTAAAAAAAAAAACAACAGACTTCCAAAAAAAAACACTACGAAGTGAAAAATAACTTTAATTTCGGAAGTCAGTGTCTCTGGTTTAGAATTTTCATTTTGACTTCCGAAAATATTATCTGAATTAAATGTTTTTTTTTTTTTTTTATAAAATATGTCAATATAAACTCGTTTTGAAGTTCATAATTCGTACGCTATGAGAGTAGATAAAAATACGTATTATTTATTGAAGCTAACTCAAAAACTATTCAAGCTAAGTTAATAAAATTTATATGGGACCACCTCGAGAGCATACCCTTTCAAACAAAAAAATGAATTTTCAAAATCGGTCTACAATTGAGGGAGAAATCGATGGACATATATTAAAAAAAATATACATACGCTACGACTTTTTGGAAGTCGGTTAAAAATAGGCCCTGGTCTAGTTTCCATACTGTCCATATTTATATTGCCGGGATTCAAACATATTACACACAGGTTACGCAATCAAAACATGCCAAATAGTTCCTCGTGTAATTTTGTTGGGGAGTTTGTTGCGCCACTTCTTCCCAGCTAAAGCACTAGGAAGTGGTGAAGGGTGGGCGTTTTGGGGGACTGTTTTTGTAATTTTATTTTCAAAAGGTGCCGATTCTCAACCTAATTTGAATAAATGATTTTTGATTTAGTCTTCATTGCAATTTCTTTGTTAATTTTAGACACCATTGGCTTATGGTGAAAGATTGTAACTCCATGATATGAAATATGAAGACGCAGTGAGCAATGGTCAATACTCGTTATTTTTCTATAAGAGAAGAGGCCTTTAATGATATTATGTGTCATGATGTAGCTCGTCTATCCTGGCATGGAAAACCCCAGGATAATAAAATAGAATCACAAAAGTACACTTTGTAAACAAGCATATTACAAATTAGAGGATTATATCCAAGATAAGAGTGCTTGGAAACATGTTGGTCCTACTCCATAGGACAATTTAGAATCAAGACAAAATCAAACTGGTTGCTAATTTAATTGTAAAATTTATTATTTTGTGTTTTATGACATTGATTTTACATTCTGTGATTACTTCCTCACACACTGACTTATTAATTACAAAATTTTAGGAAAATCGTCTACTTTTATAATTATTGTAAATATGTGAGCACCATGTATCTATCACATATTAAATTATCTGTCGTTGCTTATTTTTTAATTCTTTTTACCTATTATGGTATAGTAATTTTATTCTAAGTGCATCGTCTTCACATATAATAATTATTTAACTAATGTACGTACATATACAAACAATTGTAAAACATTTTAAAAGAGTAACAGTTTCTTGCCCATTCTTCTCCATACGAAAACTACCTTTTGGAAGGGGCGACTAGAATCAATTTTATTATTTTGTAATTTTTGACGTTCAAAAGTGCCATACATGGACCTATTTGAAATAAATAATTTGACTTTGACTTTGACTTACCTACTAGCTACGCCCCGCGGTTTCACCTGTATAAGTCTCGATCCCGTGAGAATATCGAGATAAAAAGTATCCTATGTCCTAACCCAGGTCATAGCCTACCCATGTGCCAAATTTCATCCAAATCCGTTCAGCCGTTTTAGCGTGAAAGCGTAACAAACTGACTCACTTTTGCATTAATAATATTAGCTTGGATTAGAATTAGGATATTGCATGAGTCAGCAGGTCAACCATCAAGACTAGAACAAAACAGGAGCAGCAAAAAAAAAACTGCCTAGCCTTGTCCTAACTATGTTGGGGTCAGCTTCCAGTCTAACCGGATACAGCTGAATACCGGTATTTTACATGGAGCGACAGCCTATCTGACTTCCACAATCCAGTAACTGGGTAACACGATACCCCTTGGTAAGACTGGTTGTCAGACTTTTGGGCTTCTGACTACACGTAACGACGGTCAATGATCTACGAATGACAGCCGGGACCAACGGCAATTAACATGAAAGTGCTTTAAAAAGTGTTCGGGCGTTCCGGGAGGGGTCGTCAATATAAGGGTCAAGGTTCAGAGTTATTTTTATTGGTTACGTTAGTGTCGTCTCGGACACAATTTGAGACTGCTGCTTAAGGCATCTGTCCCACTGTCGGCGATTAACGAGAAGCGAGTAGAGCTAGCAACTAAAAACTAGTTGGCGAGCAGCGAGGAGCGAGTGCGCGACGGCGGCGCCGCCGGTGACGAGGGATTACTCGCTGGTATGCGCATGTGCGAGTCTCTCAGTGAGAGTTATGTAACCCAATTGCACACTTTCAATCACAATCCAAGGGTTTTGAAGAAAATTCATTGTTTCATAGGTTGAAAAGATTCGTCTGTTTTCTTTTCTTTTTCGTGTTGTTAGTGACTAAATTGTTGCTGGCTTGACTTTACATGCCGTCGAGAAATATCTCTCAGGCATGCCGGTTTCCCCACGATGTTTTCCGTCACCGTTTTTGAAGCAAGTGATAATAAAACTTAAGTGGCAATGGGCAGGGCACATTGCTCGCAGAACGGATGGTCGATGGGGTCGAAAGGTTTTGGAGTGGCGACCACATACCGGAAGAGGTAGCATTGGAAGGCCTCCCACAAGATGGACCGATGACCTTGTGAAGGCCGCAGGAATCCGCTGGATGCGGAAAGCACAGAATCGGTCGAAGTGGCGGTGCTTGGCTTATGTCCAGCAGTGGACGTTCGGCTGAAATGATGATGATGATGAATAATAAAATTATACATTACGCACATGAATCCGAAAAGTGAGAGGTGCGTGCCTTGGGTTCGAACCCCACTAGGCTGTCACTGCCTTTCGTCTGCTCAACAACGTAAATAACGCAGTGAACGTGCCTGAACTGTCAAAATTAAAGGAATTGCGATCAATTGTCATTTTATATGTGTTACGCAATTACCCCACTGCCCGCCAACCGAGCATTGCTGAACGACAGAGCGAGTACTCTCTGATAGTGCGCGAGTACTCTTTTTGAAAGCTCTTGTTACTGTGACAAACGAGTACTCGCCGGCGGCATAGAATAAAAAATAGTTCTAACGTACCGGTGGTGTGAACAGTCACCGATCAACTACGGCATACGGTATTGCGGTATGACTCACTCTGCGTCCAGCGCTCGGTGTGGCAACACGCCGTGTTCGGGTTCGCGACAAGTCAGTCGTCATCCTGACGATACCTCGTTGAGAGGCGAAACACGTGTCGATTTCTCACAGGGTTTTTTATGGCTCTTTAGGAATAGTAAATCGTAGCAGGTTACTAAATATATCAACTTCTATTGTATTTTGTATCTCTTTTACTACACGAGATTTACAATCTTTTGTACACACGGCTTATATTGGAAATGTATCAATTTGTACATTTCCAATATAAGCTGACCTCGCATTGTATAGGATTTCCGTACAATGAGAGGTCATATACTGGAAATGATAAATGATATAACTTGATATGTAGCCGTGTGTACGAGCGAGAAAATCGTTGAAAGCTAGCCGCTTCCTCGTCGACGGTGGGACGGGTGCCTATGTGTGGTACAAGTTGGTATCTTTAGACTTTGATGATTGCTAAGGTCTTTATGAATCTTTCATCTAGGTATTATCGAAATGTAAAAAAGGTTTAGCCATTTAGTAAGGACTTTGGTAGCCAAATAACAGTTGCCTAGTTCCATCATCTATGTTCTATGTTATAGGGTTTGGTTTCCGCACTTAGTCCGTAAGGTGGACCATGGCGGCCGTTTGGTGGTTATTCCAACCAGTCCACCTCCCTCCAGTAGCTAATTAAATCTCCTAGTCTGTTCAGAACATCTGTGTAGGATCTGGGTGATCCGAGGGTTTCTGTTCTAATCTGGGTGACGCCTGTGCATTCAAAGAGCACGTGCGCGACGGTTTCCTCAGCCTCCATGCACGCCCTGCACAGAGGACTGTCCGTTATGCCTATTGTGTGGAAGTGTTTGTTTAGCGAACAGTGCCCCGTGATGATCCCCGTCACCAGGCGCAGGCCGTTTCTATTCAGGCGTAATAAACGCTTGATTAGCCCGCTATCCAAGGATGGTATAGCTTCCTTGGACTGCCTGCAACCAGGTGTCGAGGTCCACCAGTTCTCTGCTTGTGTGTGGGTGAACTCCTGTAGCCACCTGCGTATTTGGTTGAAGGGGATTGGCACGATAGGCTCGGGTCCACAGACTGCCGTGCTAGATCCTCTTCTAGCAAGTTCGTCAGCTGCGGCGTTACCTAGCGATCCGCGTTCCACTATTCTCAAGGTTCACCTGTGTTTGCCGCAGTCAATCCAACTTTTTGAAGTGAAAACCTCTTTAGGCGCGTTGGGCATTTATGAGATGGGAAAAAACAGTTGAACTCGCGACACCGTTATCGACACCTCATTTTTGTAAACGCGATTGTGCTCTTTATTTATATTATGTTACGGATCAATGTTCTATGCAAGTATTTTTACTTTAAAGGTTTTGGAAGTTTTTTTTGGTGTAAACACGATTATGCTCTTTATTTAGATACGGTTACGGACCAATGTTCTATACAAGTATTTTTCTTCCATCAAGGTGATCTTGTTCAAGTTTTCACTTCTGTTGGCACTCCCGGAGTGCCATTGTTTTTTTTTATGTCTGTGTCTCAGAGTGCTCATTAAATCTCTAGCTGTTTGAGTTCCCTTGACAGTCTTTAGGAGCAAAAAGCGTCTGTTTAATGTCCTGGCCTTAGCCGGTTTGGATCTTTAAAACTTAAGATTTTATTAACTTTCATTTAACTACTTATGACGATTGCCATGAGTTTTTATATTACATAATTACAATGAAAACGCTTACTGTCATGGCTTGCACCACCCACACAAATGTCCCCAAAAGGCTAGTCGTGCAAGATCTGTGACGATCTCCGTTATAGCTCCATAAAATACCTCATGCTATCCCCATTTTAATGGGAGCCTTCTACTCCTGGGAACTGTATTGTTTTTAATCTTTCAAGATGGAGGAAAAATCTAAGGGATATTAATATTATGGAGTACCTACTTTAAAGTTTAGTGTCTTTTGCATAGACGTACTCACAGTATAACTATTTTCTTAATGTCTCTCGACAAATTTCGTGTTTCATCAGTCGTCGGATTTCTATCAGTTGCCCTTTGCACTTGGTGCAGACCGGACGCTCTCAATCGACTTGGAAGTATATAGAGTTGTTATTACTCTTTTAACTTAACGTAATTTATTTTAAAATTGGGAGGAAAGCTGCTAAAGTCATGGGCACAAAAATATTTTTGCAGCTATATAAAGTTCACATGGAAATAAAAAATAAAAAAAACAACAAAGTACTTAGTTCTGAATTCAAATTATTATATACGATTAATCTAATAATTGATGGACTTGGAAATTAGCATTCGTTTGTATTCGAAAATGCGATGAATCCCGCGGGACATTGAGAAAATATTCAATCTGTACATAATTATGATGGATGGATGGATGAAGTGACAAGAACTTCGTATGTGTACCGTCTGGCATTTTTCGCTAAATACACTTTTATGGTTTCAAACGTAAAGGTCAAATTGGCATGTTCTAATAAAATCTCTTTTAATTGCAAGTATTGCAACAGCATGTCCTCGCGCACATTTGGGAGTGGCGCGAGGAGGCGAAACGCCGGGGCTTAACTCCGATGCCGCAAGAAGTCGCGGCACAGCGGACAGAGCTCCGGTGGGATCTCATGGCGGAATGGAGAGTGCGATTGTCGCAACCCAGCGCAGGGCACGCCACAATTGCGGCGATAAGACCCCTCTTTGAGGAGTGGCTAGAGAGGCGCCACGGCGTCCTCACCTTCCGCCTGACACAGGTGCTCACCGGACATGGCTGTTTCGGGAGGTACCTGTTCAGGATAAAGCGGGAGGAAACGCCCGGGTGTCATCACTGTGTGGATCGCCCGGAGGACACGGTGGAGCATACGGTGGAGGTCTGCCCGGCTTGGGCAGAGCATCGCCGTGTCCTCGTGGAAGCGATCGGCGGCGGTGATCTCTCGCGTCCGGCCCTGATTCGGGCCATGCTACGGAGCGAGAGGAAATGGGAAGCCGTCACCTCGTTCTGCGAAGCAGTAATGCTCGCGAAGGAGGAGACGGAGCGCGTGAGGGAAAGGCAAATCTCGCGCTCTCGCGCCCCTAACCGCCGCAGCAGGAGACGCCCTGGGCGTCGGGAGTCACGAGAGGATTTCCGGCCACCGTAGGCGCGGGCTTGCGGACGGTGAGCAATGGGTAGCTCGCCGTCCGATAAGGACCAAGCCCGGGTCGACGGCGCGTTGTGTTCCACGCGCGCCTCAAAGAGATGTCAGCAGAATTGACGGGGTCCGCTAGGGCCAATGCCTGCCGGGGGTTCGAAGAAAACCGATAGGGAAATCGTGGCCCCCTGGCAACACGGCAACTGAAGGAACACGGGTGGGTTTTAGTCAGTAAGAGTCTGACACGCCCTCCCGCTCCGCCCAGAGCGGGAGAAGTTATTTGATGATTTCCCACCCAAAAAAAAAAAAAAAAAGTATTGCAACAGCATAAATTAAAAAGTAGAAATACCTTCTAACTAAAGCATCGAGTCTATGGCATTACCTCCTAACTTCCATGGGACACCGTGTTCACTTCGACAGTTAGAAGTTATTGGCACTTCGATTAATCAATTTAACTTGTCAAAAAATGTAACGTTTTTTTTTCAGTTTGTGTAAATTGTTAACTTCGGCAGTTAGAATTTCTTGTCACTTCTCCTTCGATATGAATCACCCTGTGGCCACGAGATATGACTTATTCAGTAGCTATGAGCTACACGCTCAAGCGACAAGCGACAGTGACTGCAGAGATAACAAATGAAAGATTTTTTTATTTTTTATTATTTATTTATTAGGGACTTGTACCATTAACAGGTCATGTCAGCCCCATCATTTCCTTAAGTAAGTTACTTACAAAATTTTCTTAAGACTATTAAATATAAACTTATAAATAAGCTTAGCTTTATTGCTTGCAGGGTAAGCCAGAATACTTTGAAATTTACCCACATCGAATCCACTTAATTTTAATTTTTCACATAATTGTTGCCTTTCAAAATCATTACGAATAAAATCTATAAGGAGGTGTTGGACATCTTCTGGTTCAAAGGAAAGAAGTTGTTTACTTTTTCACGCCTTAAAGGCGCTGGCACACCAAGGCGCACGCTGTGCATGGGCACGCGGCGCATTTTAGCTGCGTGGGTTCATTGGTTTGACAACGTGGGTCTACGTTTCCACTGCAGTACACTCTATACACGAATATTAACCCACGACTATTTTGCCACGTCTCCCACCTCCCGCAGTGAAGTTACGCAGACGCACACTTCCATGTACCGCGTGCATAGCGTTGACAGCGTTGAACTGCGTGGGCGCCTTATTCGAGCAAGCCACGCGTGTAGCAATGACGTCATTAATCTTGTATTCGTGCGTAGCGTGTTCGTGTGTTGCAGTGGAGGTTATCACATACATTGTCTTGAAAAGCGAAGCTAGACACACATGCGTAGCCTCTCCGTGCGCAGCGGTGGGGCTCCGCCTAGCGGAGCGAGGCAGCGGAGCAGAGAAATGTGCCAATATTAACCAATAGAATCAAAACTCCGCTTCAGAGCTCCGCTCCTATTGGTTAATATTGCCATATGTCTCCGCTCCGCTGCCTCAATCCCCTCCAGTGGACAGGCAGCCTTAATGGCTGAATGGGTTTCGATGAAAGGTACACAGGTAAAATAAGAACAAAATATACTTTTTATCTCGTTTACTACCTAGGTTCCCGTGGACCGTTTCGTTATTAGAGTCTAGACAAAATCAAACTGGTTGCTAATTTAATTATATAATTTATTAATTTTTTATCATTGATTTTAATTCTGTGATTACTTGAACTCACACACTGACTTATTAGTATTAATTGTAAACATTTTAGGAATATCTTATACTTTTACAATGTTTGCAAATATATCGTCGCCCTCTCCGCTAACTATCGTAACTAGCAATTGATATTTTTCCAGGGCAACAGTTTTTCGGTCGGGCGCCACAATCATGTTAATATAGTTGCGTTAGCTGTGGCTTTATTAATGAATTAATAACTTTTTATAAATAGCTCTTGACTTAATCTTTAACTCACTAACTGTAGATGTGTGCATATACGACAGGTGGTGAGAATACTTTTTCCCTCAAACAAAACTCACGCAAAACAAAATACGTGATTATCTTCTAAACGGTAAACGACACAGACACGACGATTAGTGAGAACTTTTTCGAAACAAAGTTCTGAACACGTAGGTAATGTCAGTGCAGATACGTCAGTTTGTGAGATACGACAGTTAGCGGGGAGGGCGACGATGTGAGCACCATGTATCCATCACATAATTAAATTTTGTCTGTCATAGTTTCATTTTAAGTTCTTTTTACCTATTGTGTTAAAGTAATCTTATTCCAGGTGCATCGTCTTTACATATAATCATATAATTAATGTGTACAAAATATTGTAAAACATTTTAAAAGAGTACCTAACGGTGGAGTTTCTTTCCTATTCTTCTCCATACGAAAACTACCTTTTGGAAGAGGCGACTAGAATCAATTCTATTTTTTGAAAATTTTGACGTTCAAAAGTGCCTTTTATGTGCCTAATTGAAATAAATTATTTGACTTTGATTTTTTTTAAATTTATTTGATTTGTTTATTTTTAATTAAGTATATTCAATTGTACCTAAATATTAGATAAAATTAACAACTTATAACTAATTAATTGATAAAAATAACAAAATTATATACTAACTTACTAAAACTATTCACAAACTAAAATATAGCGTCGAAAAATTCATCCGCATCGCTGTCGACTGGTAATGTACCCAAGAGACTGGCCGCATTGCCACGTTGTATGGCAATACATAGCCTCTGGCCAAGGTAAAAACCAGCCCTTGGGTCACAGGAAGTGTCAAATAGCCGTTTTCGAGATGTCACGGAAGAGGCCATGGGCACTCGGAACTCACGGCCCGAGGGTTTCAACCCCAAACGGCTCGAAAATATAGTTACCAATGAGGTTATTATACTTACGCCGCTTGAGGTTTTCTGCAGCCGCAGCAGCAGCACCAGCACAGCACGCCGAGCCAGGAAGATGGGATGGCGCAAGAGTGTCTGCACAGGTTGCGTCCCACACGAAAGGCCTACCCACCTTCCATGAAAAAGGGACTTTTGATTTTGACTTTGACTTTGAACAATCCCCGAACTCCTCGCTGGCGAAGCCGCGGGCAAGAGTTAGTATACACAGACCTTGATAGCTCTAAAAACATACTTAGTTGAAGTGTTGAAACTGCTGACCAACAATTCACAAACTTATACGAGACGAAAACGTTTATAAACTTTGTTTTAAAAGTACGTTTTATAGACTTGAGCAGAAGTACGACACTTTCAAGAACAAGTGTCAGTATTTTTTATCTCGAAACTTCTGATTTTTATCGAACATTATCAGAAAATTTAGGACTAGTAGAAGAGATAAAATCTAGAAAGAAACTCGTGAGGGGTTTATCGAAAAGTACTTGCTTAACCCGCAACGTTACCTAACTTATTCACTTATTATTAGGGTTCCGTACTTTAAAAGGAAAAAACGGAACCCTTATAGGTTCACTTCGTTGTCCGTCTGGTCTGTCTGTCAGTTTTTCAAGACCCATTTTCTCAGAAACGCGTAGAGGTATCACGTTGAAACCAATATCAAATATGTAGGTCTACGATACCTTCGAGCTCTAAAAATCAAGCTTATAAAAAAAAAACGACCATTTATACGACATATTTTGATACTTGCTAGTAAATCAAAACCAACGGGGTACTTCCCGTTGACCTAGAATCATGGCAAGAAACAGGGTCTCATAGCACAAGTAGGTACCTACTGAAGGAAAAAGGCCGAAAACTTGTAGATTTATCACATATAAAATATTTTTTTGCGACTATAAACTTACATTTACATAAATTGATGTAGGGAGAACATAAATTATTTTTCAACTACAAAGTTATGTTTGTTTTTGGGATAAATTCATGCCAACTACGGAACCCTTCATTGTGCGTGGTTCGACATGCACTGGTCCAGTTTTTTAATGAGTACAAATTTTCGCCCACGGCTTTGCCCGCTTGGAGGTTGGAAATTATCCCACGGGAACATACAACCGGAATAAAGAGTACCCTATGTCCTAAGCCAGGTCATGATTTATCTGTGTGTCAAATTTCATCCAAATCTGTTTAGCCGTTTTAGCGTGAAAGCGTAAAAAACAAACAAACTCACTTTCGCATTTATAACATTCGTTAGGATTATCAGAAAATTTAGGACTAGTAGTGAAGATAAAATCTAGAAAGATACTCGTAAGAGGTATATCGAAAAGTACTTGTTTTTCCCGCAACGTTACTTAACTGCTTCACACGATTTTTATTAGTAGGCGGTTAAACTTTATTTTCTTTTGAGAAGAGCATGAGCTTAGTAGCTTGATTTTAAGTTGACAACCTCTGCTTATTTAAAAAGCAGCTGCAATATCTTATAGGTACTCTTAAGGGGACGATAACCGACTTTTAATGATTTTATACTGAAGATGACGTCTAAACGAGTAATGTTAGTGATTTGGAAAAAATATATGTTAAATTAAAGCATTTTTCTAATATTTTAATATAGGTATATTTTTGATTATGTTTATATTACATAGTTAAATTAATTTGTAAATTTATGTCTAAACAACTGATAAAAAACTGAGAATGACGCAAAATCCATAAAGCGTATTTTTCTGAAAACTTCACCATTTTAAAGATAATTAAATTATTGATCTTTTAGTATACAAGTTTTATTAAAATACCTTTTGTTTTACGTGTAATTAATTAATAATGCGTCTAATTTGGGACAGCGCTCCTTGATGGGCGAGTCCTATTACTGGCTGGATGTACGACGCATTGCTTGAGCTCAGTATAGAACACGCAAGCTAACCATTCAAGGTCACTGTCATATATCTGCGTCTTAAATGAGCAATATTTTTATAAATATAGGGTGACTGGTAATTAGTGACCGATACTTAAACACGTAACTTTACAAATTCATCATTATGAACAACTTTTACTATGGGACCAAACCTGGAATTGCGAAAAAAAAAACATCTGTTCGCATAACTCTTCAAAATGTAGAAAGACGCGGTTAAAATAAATAAGAAAGACGTTCTATTCTTGATATTTCGCAGAACACAAAGTAGACTTATGAAAATCTAATACTTATTCACAAAATTGTATAATTAAGTCTAGGGTTTTGATCTTTATTGACCTTTCTTCCTTTAAATACTAAACTTACCGAATTCACAGAAAATAGATTTAACGATCAGATAAATTTAACTTTGAACTGCTGACCCATTTAAAATGTCTACCGTTTCAAACGTCGGCAGGTATTTTATTTAAATACCTACCTGAAACTAATTCTGGTTTAATTAATAAGCTCTAGATTTTCCGAACAATAGTATTAGATTGTCACGACTAGTTTTAGGCTTACTTTCCTAGAGAACGTGTCAATTCCTCAGTAAAGCACAATTCCTTAAATAATTGGCAAAAAAAAAACACCTAATAATAATCCATCTAATTCAGGTGACGCAGGCCCATAAATATTTTAAAATATTTTATATTTTATTATACGGGGTGGCAGGGACATCGACGCGAAAACTGAAACCATGGATTCAGTACATGATTCTGAATCCCACTGCGTTGAAATTTTTCGTCGGTTATTAAATAAAATATCTCCTGTTCCATACATTTTGACCACGTAGGTATTGCACTTTTCTATGAAACAGCAGATTTTTTTTTAATAACCGACGAAAAATTTCAACGCATGGTTTTCAGTTTTCGCGTCGATGTTCCTGACACCCTTTATTAACAACAAGTAATGATTGTACACAAAGTGATGACTGTGTCGGCATCGTGTTGCGCTGCATGGTCTCGCGTAACCTTCCACGAAATCGTCGGCCAAAACTCTTCTTTCATGAAGGTTTCTACTTACTGAGTTGGAACCCGCACTACAAATGACTTGAAGTTTATGTTATGGCGTGACTTCAACTTTTCTACTCACAAGGTCCACTTGGTTTTAGTTCTGATGTATTCCACGATGTCTTCAGTCATCGCGGAGTGATGTAGACGGGATACGTATAGCTGCGTCGACGGTGTAGCAGGATGCAGCAATATATTTGGTCCCGCAAGAGCAGTACCACATCGATTACGGCAAGTGGGCTTTCTTCGCTTGGATTCCACCGTCACGAAGCTTTCCTTGTCTGGCTGCCCTTTCTTAAGGAAAAACAAAAAACAATGAATATTTTTTGAATACTCTTTTTTACTAACGTATTTTGTAAGTTACTAACACTATGAGTCTTGTTACTTGATTTATTAAATAAAATTATTATTAATTATTATTTATTTCCAAAAGTTCAAAAGTTACGGACGGAAATCGCGAAAAAAAAATTTAAGAAAAAGTCAACAGGTCACAGCAAAATAAAAGGAACGGCTTTCGTATATTCCGAGTAAGGTTCCAGGAAAACAATAATGGAAAAGTTTCTCAGAAAATTGGAAAAATAATGATCACTGAATATATTGTTCTTATATGGTCAGAAAAGATCTTACCTGTTTCAAAAGTTATGTTCCGACAAGTTGATCGTATCCTGTTTATGACAACTCTGTTCCCTTGTCAACGAGTCTTAAAAAGATCAACAGGAGGGTAATAATGGATTATAGAGACACGTAATTATTTACTGACTGATTTTGTATAGTTTCTATAATGTTTTTGAAATATTTGTTGAATTAAGGAAAGTTTTGAGTATGAATGTCGATGGCTACAGGAGTAGGGGAAGACCAAAGAAATGATGGATGGACTGTGTGGAAGATGATATGGATGTGACTACCGAGATGACGACTAATAGCGCACTGGATTTTCAACTCTCGGTATTAAGCCGACCGTAGAGAATCCAACGCGCTAGAACGCACTCTCGTCCCAGAACGTTGAAAAAACACACTGTTGGATTTTCAACTCTCGGCGCTACGCAGATCGTTGAAAATCTAGTGCACGACAAAAAATCGCTGCGATTTTATTACGTCCGTGTGAACGTCGGCTAAGTCCTCCCGCCCCGCCGGCGCAGCCCGCTGTTCCGCGGCGGATTACGCCGCCCGCTCCGCTGGCACTTTGTTCATAGACAAAGGAATAATGTGTTTACGACACCCGCTTGCGGATTCCGCTACCCGCGCCGCTCCCACTGTGTGAACGATGTTTAATTAAGCTGGTGACTGAATTACGATTTTTTTCAGTTGATAATTAGAGTTAAAAAGTTTTACTTACCTAATAATACTCGATTTGAAATAAGATTAGACATTTAAAAAAAAGCGGCCAAGTGCGAGTCGTACTCGCCCATGAAGGGTTCCGTAGCAGCAAGTAACACTGAATGAAAGGTAAATTGCGGTTTACGATTTATGACGTATTAAAAAAAACTACTTGCTAGATCTCGTTCAAACTAATTTTCGTTGGAAGTTTACATGGTAATGTACATCATATATTTTTTTTAGTTTTATCATTCTCTTATTTTAGAAGTTACAGGGGGGGGACACACATTTTACCACTTTGGAAGTGTCTCTCGCGCAAACTATTCAGTTTAGAAAAAAATGATATTAGAAACCTCTATATCATTTTTGAAGACCTATCCATAGATACCCCACACGTATGGGATTGATGAATTTTTTTTTTGAGTTTCAGTTCTATGTATGGGGAACTCCAAAATTATTTGTTTTTTTTTCTATTTTTGTATGAAAATCTTAATGCGGTTCACAGAATACATCTACTTACCAAGTTTCAACAGCATAGCTCTTATAGTTTCGGAAAAAAAGTGGCTGTGACATACGGACGGACAGACAGACAGACAGACAGACAGACATGACGAATCTATAAGGGTTCCGTTTTTTGCCATTTGGCAACGGAACCCTAAAAAACCTTTTTTACAGTCCGTTCAACCGATTTTGACTTCTATACCGTAGGCATAACGATGGCATTAAAAGTAAAAAAACCGACCAAGTGCGTGTCGGACCACGCACAATGAAGGGTTCCGTAGTTGGGATGAATTTATCCCAAAAACAAACTTAACTTTGTAGTTGAAAAATATGTTCTCCCATACGGAATGTATGTGAAAACATGTTTTTACTACTGCAAAGTTAAGTTGGTCGATTATTACTCGTTAACCTGTAAAGCCTACTTAGCTGTGATAGTTTTCCTTTTAATTTCGTTATATAAACTACTGTTGTGATTTTTTTCACACACCCAAAACCAACCATTTAGCCGGCAGGGGGGGGGACATTTGACTCTAACAAAAATTAGCACTTTAAAGCTTAATATTTCGCAAACGAATCCCTGAATCTAAAAATGGTTTTCACAAACTCACAATATTTTTGAAGGACCTTTCCAATGATACCCCTCACCATGGGGTAAAAAAATAAAAAAATTAACATCACCACTTTACGTGTATGAGAGGTACCCTAAAAAAAAATGTTTTTCATAATTTTGTTTTACCACTTTGTCGACGTAATTAATATGTATACCTATGCCAAATTACAGCTTTCTAGTACTAAGGGTCTCGGAGCTAGACCGCGGACAGACAGACAGACAGACGGACATGATGAAACTATAAGGGTTCCTTGTTTACTACGTAACCCTAAAAAAGTAGTGACAATACCAACTGTTTACTGCAGCTGCCATTTGTCATGCCAACAACGCAATAGAAGTCAAAATCGGTTAAACGGACTGTAAAATAGGTTTATTTAAATGTCTAATCTTATTTCAAATGGATTATAAGTCTTTATTTAAAAGTTTGGAAACTTATTTTAAAAACGTATATTAATATAATAAAAACACGTCCCTGGAGCGTTGACAGACCAATGGCATAGTATAAAGAGAGGAAGTAAGTTATCTTCATAGAAACGCACCGCGCGCGGCTTGTATGTGTGCGTGGCTTGTATCTATGCGTCGCCGCACGCACACTTAACAAAATCTCGGCTGTTTTAGAGTGCGCCAGTCGGGGCTAACGCCACACAAGGTTTGCACGTCGCGGCTTTTTGGCACTGCTAAATGTATGAAAAATGAGTGATAATCGCAGGAGAAATTATTGCTGTGCGTTTGGGTGTCTAAATAATTCATCGATTCCAAAGTTGTCTCTGTTCAGATTACCTACTGAACAGAAAAGGTAACCAAGTCGCATATAATTTTTACTTGATGGTGAGATACCTTCTTATTTTTTGTTGTGTTAGTTATCTATCAGACAGACGAAGTAGGCAGCCTACTTTCCCACTAAAATGTATTAGGTACCTACTTTTGATCTGTCAATTGATATGCCGCTAATGCTCTCTCTTGATATGCCCGATTTCTCAGTATTTTAGGTATAGTAAAGTAACTAAGTACTTACAGTTATAAAATCATAATCAAATATTTGACGAATTGTGAATCAATCAGCCATTTTCTAGGCACTGAATTAAAATTTAAGTAGTTAAGTGACAACCCTGAGACAGGCAAGTATGGTAGGCAATTATATCGCGGATTGGGCCTGAGATAGCCTACTTGAACTCTTTATACTATGCCAATGGCCAGGTGGGTGGACGACCTACAGAAGATCGCGGGGTAGCCCTGGATGAGACTTGCACAGACTAGGGAAGAATGGCACAATAGGGAGGAGACTTAAACTCAGTAGTGAGTGGGACAAGGCTGCCAATGATGATAATGATATCTCTGGACCTTTTATTGTTTTTATTATGAAACATATATTTTTCAAAATAAAGTCGCTTTTCGTGTATCTATATGACCGGTTAGATTTTATAATACACAATAGATTTTGATGCAGTTTTCACAATTTTTTAGAGCTTATTCCGAAAAGTTTATGTGTATATTACATTTATATTTAACTTGAATATAGCACAGAAGTTTCGATGTTTTGACATGTTGCCATTACACTCTCGCGAAGCAGGGGCGGGTCGCCAGCTTTAAAATAAAATATTTAAAGTCTATTTATAACATTGTTTCAAATTGATGTTATTTCCACTTAAACAAACATAAAATTTATGTATGTACATATAAAGTTGATTTTAGACTGACTGGCACTGTTGAGAAAGACATAAAAATATGAAGTTGTAGCGCAAACTAAACCTTATGTGTAGGCATTACAGTTGTTTTTCATAAAACTCCTGTTTGTTTACATACAAAAATAAAATCAAAAATACTATAGAACAAAAACAATTCTCGAGTTATTTTAAATATACGTAGAATTGCGCTAACGTGACAAAGGTCAACTAACATAATTTAATATCAAGTATTTTCATAGAAAGACCAATTTCTACGGAATTTATGGACATCATTATTTTTCATTGAAAATGAGTTACGAATAAAATATTTGAGTTTATTATTAGTAGGATGTTACAGTAGTCCAGTTATCTTGTAACTAAACTTCAAATGATATTATTAATAAATACATTTACCTAATATGTAAAATCAGTGCTGCTGGGGAGTTTGTTGCGCCACTTCTTCTTCCCAGCTAAAGCACTAGGAAGTGGTGAAGGGTGGGCGTTTTTGGGGGACTTTCTTATGTAATTTTGACGTTCGAAAAGTGCTGATTCTCAGCCTAGTTTGAATAAATGACTTTTGAATTTGAAATGTTTAAATATACCGCAATATTGAAGACAGAAAAGTTAAATATATCAGCAGTTTATTTTGCTATAAATAAATAAACTTTAAGGCGCAAGTAGGTACACTGAATCTGAACTTCCTATGATCGCTGCAATTAATGGTCAAAAGGGGAAACATTAATACAATACAATTACAAAATGAAAATGTATGTCCGTTTCAAAATCAAGAAATGTTGTTCCACTTTATCTTAAGCTAGTGGACGTCACGCGGTTTCACCCGCGTAGTTTCCGTTCCCGTAGGATTATGGGAATAAAATATAGCCTATGTTACTCGCTGATAATGTAGCTATCCATTGCTGAAAGAATTTTTCAAATCGGTTGAGTGGTTTTTAAGTTTATTCGATAAGTACATACAAAAATACAAATCAAAAATTATAATATCAGTATAGAAATACATAAAACACCATTTTGTTTTTTACGCGCTGTTTATTATTATTAAGATCGCTTTTATTCTAAAATATTATAAAACAGTGAACAATTTTAATCATAATAAATTAAAATGCATAAGTCGACGCCAACTATTCATAAATCTCGAACTCGTTATGAAGTCACAAAGAACTCAGTTTGTTGCTCATTTTGCTTCAAAAAGCTGTAAACTTCGAAAATTTCAATACTCAGTGAATGAAGTTACTTTGTTTTGAATCAGGTTTTACCTTTTCACCGCTGCTGGTTGTATAGAAGTCAACATTTGTCTTTGACGTCATTTACCGAACGTTTGAAAATTGGCAATTTAGTACACAATAATGTAATTGTAAGTTTTTACATGTAAGTAGGTTGTAGGTAAATAAAATGCGATAGTCGAACATTTTGTACTTTTTATTTTCATAGAGTAGAAGCAAATGTGGTAGGTACGTACACATATTAGTTGGTAATAATTTTAGTACCTAATTGTGTAACATCGTAGGTATAATAAATTGCCAAAAGACAAAAACAGAAATTATACACAGGTCACTCAGAAAGTTTTGCGACTAACAGTTTTTGTCTATGGGACACTGGCTGATTTTGATGTCAATTAAAACTATGACTATCTATTACAAAAAAAACACAACATTCCAAATTCGAAATTCCATCCACATTTTTTTACAAGTAAAATAAATATACTCTGGCTCACTGAAAAAGCGGCCAAGTGCGAGTCGTACTCGCCCATGAAGGGTTCCGTAGCAGCAAGTAACATTGAATGAAAGGTAAATTGCGGTTTACGATTTATGACGTATTAAAAAAAAACTACTTGCTAGATCTCGTTCAAACCAATTTTCGGTGGAAGTTTACATGGTAATGTACATCATATATTTTTTTTAGTTTTATCATTCTCTTATTTTAGAAGTTACAGGGGGCACACATTTTACCACTTTGGAAGTGTCTCTCGCGCAAACTATTCAGTTTAGAAAAAAATGATATTAGAAACCTCAATATCATTTTTGAAGACCTATCCATAGATGAGATCCACGTATGGGATTGATGAAAAAAAAATTTTTGAGTTTCAGTTCTAAGTATGGGGAACTCCAAAATTATTTGTTTTTTTTCTATTTTTGTGTAAAAATCTTAATGCGGTTCATAGAATACATCTACTTACCAAGTTTCAACAGCATAGCTCTTATAGTTTCGGAAAAAAATGGCTGTGACATACGGACGGACAGACAGACAGACAGACAGACATGACGAATCTATAAGGGTTCCGTTTTTTGCCATTTGGCAACGGAACCCTAAAAATGGATTAATAACGAGAACATTTCTGCGCGATGATTTTGTACGATTTCAAATGTCGACTAAAACCAGAAGAATCGTTTGAAAGTCATCGAATGGTGTTAATAGACAAAAGCCCTTCTAAAGCGACTGTTTTGAAGAAAGAAGTGGCCGCCCTATGACGGCTGTTAACCTAAGAAAACGAGCTGGCTATGAAAAATTTTATTCAAGAGAATAGGCGATAAACATATGAAAAGTGCATGAAAATCTTTGGGTAAGGAAGATAGTTTCACGATGGTACCACAAAATCTAACGCAGGCTCAGAAGAAGGTTCGGGTAGAATGGTGCCGAGACATGATAGCAAAATTTGAAGCAGGCTCGTCTCGCGTTTAAGATTTCATTACGGATGAATTTATCATTTCTCTTCCCCAAACTAAAAAATCAACACAAGGGAAAACAGTTTTCATCACCGGAAGATGCACTGGCTGCATTTGAGAAGGGGATTGAAGAGGTGTCTGATGCGGACTGGAAAATGTGTTACGAAAATTGATTTAGACGTATGAAACTGTGTATAGATAGACGCCAATGGAGAGTTCTTTGAAAAGTAATAATAAAAAAAAGTCGTTGTGACGTTGTCGACATGTGGGATGTGGACTCAGCAATCATTGTGCCGATAGTCGTATCAGCCAATGGCTTAATTGCCAAGAGCCTCGACCAACACCTAAGGAGGCTCTCGTTGGGCAGCTGGATTAAGGGCTTGATTCAGAAAGCGGTACTTCTTGACACGGCTCGCATTGTTAGGAGGTTCCTCTATCTGGAGCCCTGACCGCTGGTAGCTTGGACCCTGTTCCCGATACCGATGGGCTACTATTTTTTATATATTTTTTTTAAATGTTTTTATATTATTTAATTCTAATATTTAAAAATATAATTTATATGTAAATAATGAAATAAAGGAAAAAAAAATATAACTGTATATTTCTTTAGTATCGCAAAACGTTCTGAGTGCCCCATGTATTATGTTAAACACAATTAAAAATTATTGATTAAATATTAAATTATACTGAATACTCCACTTGTTTGAATTCTTAACAAGTTACAATACAATCTCAACAAAAAAAAGAGAATAAATAATGTCAACGACTGCACCCTTACAGATTGTTTAAATAAATATACAGGTTACACGCGGTCGTGGACGTGGCACGGCGCTCCTTCAATATATTGCTAAAATACGTATTTTTATGTTCGTATCAAAGTTTATATAATATTATTGAATAGTAGTTTTTTGTAGCGGGGTTCGTCAACCTTACAAATCTTACCTATTGGCTAATCTTTCTGCGCGTTTTTCTTTTTGTCATACATTTGTGGTTCAAAATGTTGTCACTTTTAGAGTCGTTCTAAACATTCGAAGGCGACTGGTAGAGTAAAAGAGATTGTAGTGAATTTATTTCGAGTATCTGGACACCTTACATCCATTTTGTTTTTAACCCCCACTTTTTAAGCTGTTGCATAGCTTTTATATCGCGGGCTTTGAGCGCGGCGACCGAATAAAGAAATTCCGTAACGTAACGAAAATAAAACCTAACACCCCCCACTCCGCCTACCATGTAATGACGGTTCCCATGACAACGTGATGTTGTCATGGGAACGTAATTTTTGTTTTATGTCATCACGTCATCATCCCAAGTGTAGCGTTGACAAATAGGAAGTATGGAGGTTACAAATGCTATGCAATAGCTTTATCGCGGCAGTCCCAGTTTATTTTTGTAGTTATGGCATCTCGCAGTTGACCACTAAAGTCATGGCTGTTTAATCGAGCTTTCCTGTGGCTGCTTTAAGCTTCTACACACAAAGCCTCCAGGGGTAACCCCCGACTCAAGAATAGGGGTGTTATTTTGACTGCTATGTGCGTGTGTCTATCTATGGCACCGTAGGTCTTAAGCGGGTGAACCAATTTGAATGCGGTTTTTTCAAATTAAATGCAAGTTTTCTAGCGACGGTTCTTAGACATGATTTATCAAAATCGGTTCAGCTGTTTGAAGATTATCAGCTCTTTTCTAGTTTATAAATAGATGTGAGTATCTTCCACAGGTCAGATCGATTTGAAATTTGGTATTCTTTTACTTCAATGATATTAGAAGAACATAGTAACCTTGAACTGATGCTGCAGCATCACCTGGAATTTGCAGGATACCCAACTTCCTTACCAACTTACAGCACAGATAACGTGTTTGGGCTCATTGGAATGGTTTCAGTAAATAGGGTTATAGATAGATGGTGAACAGGGTCTGGTGATGGAGTAGGAAAGAGAAATGAGGAAATGTTTGTGTCGAGATTTTTTTAAAATTTTGACTATTAAAATTGTAAAATACAATAGACGTTGTTATATTTAGTAACCTGTTCCGCTAAACTATTCCTAAAGAGCCATAAAAAATCCTGTACGAAATCGACACGTGTTTCACCTCTCAACGAGGCATCCTCGATTGGCTTGTCGCGAACCCGAACACGGCGTGTTGCCACACCGAGCGCTGGTCGCAGAGATCTGGTGCGTCTATTGTATTATGTAATGAATTTCCGCAGGGTCACGCCTGAATCAATTAACTATGTTAAAATTGTGCTTTTTGTAAACTAGTTACAGTTTATGAGGTGTTTTAAAATTCCAATTCACTTCCCGGGTTTCGGCACCAAAAACAAATTTTCTGTGAAATCTTCTTGGATTGTTTTATACGTGAACTGTGAAAAAACTACCCCGTGAGCTAAAGCCGCTGAACAAAATATCTTTCAAAAGTGTTATTAAAAACGTCGCAAAAATGCAATACCGATGAAAAACGTTAGGAGAACAGCAAAATTAAACAAGTCCTCTTGATGCAAAGCAGCAAGTACATGACAGCATAGTAATTGCCTCTTGAAGTATTTTACTTAAGTGCATCCTTTTTAATAACTAAGGAAGCTCCAAGAAGAAAATTAATTAATATTACGGAGAGGCAAAGCCGCGGTAACAAAGGCAATTATCCGGAGATCCGCAGATCCGGGTCTCACATGATCCGAGAAATAACGAGAGCCCGTAACGAGATTATGAAAACGGACTGCGTTTCGTATCGATTCCGGGTTTATGCACGTTTTAAAGTTTTGCTCGGCTTAAATCTGGGTTTACCTTTGAAGCCTTACGCGTGTTAACTAAAGTTTTGTCATGGAAAAGCTCTCATGTAATCACTGGCTACAGTTTGGGAACGAAGTCCTGCACTCTGCATGCTTGTCGAATGAGAGTTAGATTGTAAATTTTATAACAATTTAACCGTTATAACAATTTTGCCATGGTATTTGTTTCTTCCCTTTTTTTTTTCAAACGTTTTTAATTTATTTAATTGTGTCTGTTATTTAATACATAATAAACAGCGAAAAAAGCTTCGTTCCACATCTTTCGAGTTTCTATTAGTCCTTTATGGTCCGTGCAATCCACGAAGACGCGCCCCACTCCGCGATTACTGTACTGTAAGCTGAACTTTAGTACGGCGCGGAGCGGAGTGGGGCGCGTCTTCGTTCGTTTTATATCGGTGTTATTGTACCCTTTAATGAAATGTTATTGTATATATAAAAAAAAAAATCTTGATGTTTTCGTGGTGTTAATGTACCTAAATATTGAATTTTATTATTGATAAAACTTCAGGACCATGGATTTGCAATTTTGAATAATTTATTATGTACTTTTTAATTTAAATGTCTTCATGTTGTGTTAGTTTATAATTAACTACATTTCGATACAATATAAAAATTGTTAATGAAATAAATAAGTAATAATAAATAAATAAACTGTAACTATACTAGCAAACCAAAAAGATTTTAATTCAATCTGCCGAGCCTTTTCTCAACTATCTTGGGATCGGCTTCCAGTTTAACTGGATGCTGCCGAATACCAGTATTTTACATGGAGCGACTGCCTATCTGACCTCCACAACCCAGTTACTGGGTAACACGATACCCCTTGATAAGACTGGTTGTCAGACGGCTTCTGAATACCCGTAACGACTGTCACAGATCTACGACTGACAGCCGGGGCCAATGGCTTAACGTGCATTCCGAGGCAAGGATCTCGATATGTAATGGATGTTCACCCGTCAACGAACTGACTGCTGCAAGCGTATATTGCTTAATCTTCGATCGACTCGTGCAGCTGCGTTTATTTAGCCATGAGCCCTCCTTCTCTCTCCTCTTCAACTGAAATGTTAAACGCTGATCGAATCGCATTATCTCGAAAGATAGACAGTAAATTCACGTGAAGGTACTGTACATTAACATCACTACTCTACAAGCACAGCAAAATAATAATAATTTAAATTCCAGTTTAATATAACACATAACATATCATCACGCCTTTATTTCCCGAAGGGTTAGGCAGAAGTTCCCCTGAACCGAACGTAGAACCTTTTAGTGAGCAGTAAGCTGTTGGGAATCGAAACCAACACAACACCTTGCACTCGGGCTGCACGGGCAGGCATCGTGATCGGCGCGTTATCGGCTAGCTGAGGAGCGACGTGGCGGCGGCATGCCTCGACCCAACGATCACTCGCTTCCACGAACTCCACCGCGACGGATGACATTCCTCTCTAATTTTAAACCCTTAACTGTTTGTCCGGGATTTTATAGTTTGTACATAATAAGACGACATTAAACCGTTGCCTAAAAATACAGTCCACTCTTTTCTTGCTCCCCGCGCTAACAGTAGCGCTTGCGACCACTAAACCAAGTCCACTAGATAAGTCTTTTAATAATATAACACTGTTTAAAAGAAACGTATAAACTTTCCTCTCGTAAGTTTGATCCAGCGATTTTGCAACACCCCTTTTAGTTTTTATAAAGGCAGCTAAAAACTTATCTAAAAACACGGCCATTATGCACGATACCAATCGCAATAGTTGAAGACTCTACAGACATGTCGTGACGTGTTCATTCCGTGTCAGCGGCTGTCAAAGTTTACGTTCGCCCGACAACTAATTTGGAAGTCAGCGAAGAAATTCGTTTGGAAAATGTTTTTGAGATACGGTGCAAGTTTTAAAAGTTGCCCGAAGGAAATTGGCTTCTGTGTTCGCAGGTTGAATTGTAACTGATTATATACTTGTTTTGTGTTTAGACGGCAAAAAGTTTGATACAAATAAGGGACAAATGCAAAATGAATGGGTTAAAGAATGTCGCTAAGCGTGCAATAGAGCGAGCAGTGCTCTGAGTTTCTTTGAAGGATCCACAATTAAATTATCCGGAAAAGAACTGGAGTAACTGACAAAGCTGATATGGCAGGGAGCCGGCCACATCTGTCGAAAGACCGAATGGCCGTTGGAGCAGACGTAGCTTAGCGAGGCATTTTTCTGAGCTAGATAAATTAGTGGCCATAAAAAGGTATCTGGGACAAACTGGACACGGAAGGCGTAGAATCGGGTGTTGCAGCACAATTGTGTGAGTGGCCTAAATGTCCAGCTTTAAACTGCAAATGGCTAAGTGGATGAAGAGATCATGTCAAAAGAGGTAATGATAGATTTCTGTGTATCACCAATCCATCCGCCCAGCATAGTGATAACGGCAATATTCCAGAACTTTTCATTAAAAAAGGTAATTGATCTTATGTGATACCTACGTATCAATGTCATCGTATATTTAAAATATATGTCGGAGACGGGTATGTGACTCTCGTTATTATCAGCGATATTTTAACTACTTTGGGCGTAGTGTGGGTAGTGTTGGATAATGCGCAATAGAAAAACCGTTTGCAGTTCAGATCACATTATAATTTACTGTCAAATTAATCACACCAGCTAAATTATACACACACTGGGTGCGACGGCGTTTATTAAAATCACAAATTAGCACAATGATGCCAAATTAAAATTAACACAATAACTGAGCACAACGAATCAAGAACAGTTCCGCGACGTCTTAACTCCGATGCGATCCGAGGCTGAATCCCTCCTCGCCGTGGCCTTAAAACATCACGACTCTGTAGAAGCGTGCGCTTTAGGTATGGGTAGATTACGTTCTGTCGCCAGCGGCGCGCTTGCGATTCGTTTCGTGTCCGTACTAATGACCGGATCCGACATATATTTATTTTATAATTATTTATAACCATGCATAATTTTTTTGTTAGTAAATGGAAAAATCTGTACCTTTTCCATAAATCACGATAGCTGTGTTGCGATGTGTTCATTCTATTACGTCAATGACTGTCGAACCTCGAGCGTGAAGCTTACTTCGAACTAATTTAAAGTAAAGTGAGGGAGGGAATACAAACGAGTTAAGTGTTATTAAGTGAAATTCTCGCAAGTATTAGTGAAATATCGATGCTACTAATTCTGTTCCTCACCTTAAAACGTTTGACTTGCCGTAATCGTTTGCAGGGCAGGTGTTGTGTGTTGTTCATGTTTTAGCGAGAAGGCCGTCCATTGTGTCACCTTATGTAACATTTCTACTAATTATAATGAATAAATAACGAATAGTAAGAATTATATTATAATTATAAGTTAATAAATAAGTTAGAGTTAGATAAGTACGCTATCGCAATAGGTTGATACCCTGTAATGACAGACGTTAGTTGAAAAAAAATGTAAGAAAAAATATTAGGCGCGTTGGGTGATTTTTGGTAGGGGATAAACTTATAGATTCGCGTCACCGACATGCTCGCGCTGTAGTGTTATATTATAGAATATAGATGGCGCTAAAACCAGTTTTAAGTTTTCACTTCTGTCGGCAGTTCCCATGACTATCTATTTTTTTTATTAATATCTCGATTTTGTATGGTGTACTAACATAACAAAGAGTATTCTATTTTATGTGTAGGGTAAGTCAAGGTGACAGCTTACCGTTGGTTCACATTTATTACAAAATCGCAAAACACTTCACCTTCCGCCATAATATTTTCCTGGTATTGAGATTGTACGTGTATGTGTAAGTTTTAAACAGTCATAATATTAATATTACAAATAACTAGTGCGCTATTGCTGAGCATGAGGTCCTAGGTTCAATTTTCGGGTTAGGGAAAGTGTTATTGGGTTTTTCCATCTGGAATTTCTCAGTAGCAGCCCGGAGTCTGGATTTGTGCCCTGATTTTGGCAATAGGCTCGCCCCTGGTACATGGAACTTACACGTAACTGGCGAAATGTGAGTGTGACACTTCTGTATAACCCTTTGGGGATTACAGGCGTGATGTTATGCTATTTAAATAACTAGTGTTAAAATAAAACAAAAAACTATTTCAAAATTATTACAGTCATTTGCGGCCATCATCTTTCTTTACCCATTCGATAAAGAGGCTGTTTCCAAAGCCTCAGTTTGAGTACCACTGCCTTCATCTCACAGCCGTCAACGAAACCCTGAATGAAGCCTGCTGAAACCTAATGAGACGGAAGGGTCCTTTCAAATGATCATTTGAGCGTCGCTCAACGATACACGGGCTACGGCGGCCATCATTGAAGCGTTCAAAGCCAGCTGTGATTTAAAAGATGGCGGCTTTATTAGAAAGAAAGGGTATTTTTTTTGGGCTTGAACGTGTAAGTAGTTATAAGGTGGGTGGAAATATTTATTTTAACTGAGGACTGTTAAAAATATCTTTGAGCTTGCATTTTTGACCGCAATGTTAACTGACTACCTACTACTGGGTCCGTTGTTAGAAAAAGCAGTTAATTTGGAAGAGATTTTATTACGGAGTACCTAATTTACTTTCTTTATCTTCAGAAATAGTGTTTAATTATATTAGTATGTGCATATATTCGACTTCTACTATTTAATCCATCTATCACCAGCCTTTAAACGAGAAATTCTTGTAATATGTATTTAAATAATCTGAATCTCGGCAACGGCTCCAACGATTTTCATGAAGTTTAGTATGCAGGGGGTTTCGGGGGCTATAAATCGATCTAGCTAGGTTTCATTTTTAGAAAACGTCGTTCAAAAAAATAACCGAGCTAAGCTTGGTCATCCAGAATTTTAGGTTTTTATAACCAACTAGCTGCGCCCCGCGGTTTCACCCGCATAAGTCTCGATCCCGTGGGAAAAAAAAAGTATCCTATGTTCTTTTCCAGGGCATCATCTATATATGTGCCGAATTTCATCCAAATCCGTTCAGCCGTTTTAGCGTGAAGGCGTAACAAACAAACTTACTTTCACATTTATAATATTAAGGATTAAGGATATTGTAGACAGCTATCTGTTTCATCAGAAAGTTGAATATCCGTACTTAAGAAAGAAAAGAAGAGAAAGATCCGCAGGAGAACCAAGGTACCCGACATAGCCCGAAGAATTGCCAAACTTAAGTGGTAATTGATAGGGTAATTTGCCCTGTCAATTGCTCACAGGACAGATGGCCGATGGGGCCAAAAGGTTCAGGAGTGGCGACCGCGTACCGGAAGACATAACGTTGGAAGGCCTCCCACAAGTATTGACCTTGTGAAGGCCGCATAAATCCGCTGGATGCGGGAAGCACAGAACCGGTCGAATTGGCGGTGCTTGGAGGTGACCTATGTCCAGAAGTGGACGTCTATCGGCTGAAATGATGATGATGATAACTTAAGGCGACACGACTACTTGATTTCCGATATCTCAACTGTACTGGCAACTTCACGTCAATGATTGTAGTTTATCCCTGAAAGCGTCTAATGTCGAAGCAGTAACGGTGTTTTTTGTTAATCAAATGTTACTTAATTATGACATGCGGTTGACTTTACTTTCCCATTTTTAATTACGACAAAACTGTTGAATCGGTGATCGGTTAGCCGCGCTTGCAATAACTGCAATAAGTATCATTAGCTTGTTACGCTGATTCCGAATCTATATTTAACTCAATTTTGACATTAATGATACTTAATGCAGTTATTGCAAGCGCGGTAGAGTAGATAGTCTGACGGAATTCATATTCGCCATTAGCATACTTAATAAAGAAATAAAAAAAAACTCTAAAAAGTAAATAAAAAGAATTTATTCAAACAAAATAAAAGGCACTTGCATTTGCAGCTAAACAACATCCATTGTAATGAAGTATTCAACTCGTTGTAAGCAGTAGCAGTGGAATAAAATATTAAGTACCACTTGACCCGATTCCTTGCTTTTGTACTGAACTGCTGAACTTACGGCGAACCGAAATGAAGTTCAACTTGTTCCATTTATTTAGTTTTTTCCACTATTGACAGTTATTTTTATTTTTTTAGTTTCTCATTTCACGCCAGTCTATAGTTATTCAACACGAGATTTGAAGACACTCAAGTTATTAATTGTCGGGACACACTGAAGCATTCAACAGCAACAACAACAAACAAACAAAAGAAACAACAACAACAGCTTTGGAGATGGTTAGGGATCAAGTGGATCATCTCGTTGTGGTGCAGGTCATGCTTAGGGCAAGGTAAAAAATTGCTAAGACGTTTCAATACGGAGACGATAGAGGATATTAACATGCTTAGCAAAGGTTCGTAATATAATATTTTTTACAAAAAAAAAAAAACAACCGACCTCCAAAAAAAAAACACTACAAAGTGAAAAATAACTTTAATTTCGGAAGTCGGTGTCTTGGGTTTTGTATTTTCGTTTTTTGGCACCGACTTCCGAAATTAAAGTTATTTTTCACTTTGTAGTGTTTTTTTTTGGAGGTCAGTTGTTTTTTATTTTTGTAAAAAGTTTTTATTTTTCACTTTTTTGTTGTGGTACCTACCCCACACACATTCGAATACCACTACCTGCTACCAGTGACAGAAACTTATCATATCATCTACATATTAAGTGGGAAAAAAATACGTATTTTGTAGCTAACTCAAAAACTACCCAAGCAAAGTTAATAAAATTTATATAGGACCAATTTGAGAGCATACGCTTTCAAACAAAAAAAGAATTTTCAAAATCAGTCCACAATTGACGGAGAAATTGGTGGATATAAATAAAAAAAAAAAAACATACGCGGCGAACATATAACCTCCTCCTTTTTGGAAGTCGGTTAAAAATTGCCGTACGTTTCCATGATTTTACTGGATCAACCTGTAGGTTTCTGTCATTAACGGCAATTCCGAATTGTTAGTAATAATTAGGTAGTAATTAATTAAATAATAACAGCCGCTCGGGTCGCTACGCTTGCCGCGATCGGTTCATATATGGGTGACCATCCGTCATATATCGAGACCCCTCCGTGCCTCGTCTAGTACGTTAAGCCGTTAGTCCCGGCTGTCATTCATAGATCTTTAACAGTCGTTGCGGGTAGTCAGAAGCCTAAAAGTCTGAAAAACAGTCTTACCAAGGGGTATCGTGTTACCCTACCCAGTAACTGGATTGTGGAGGTCAGATAGGCAGTTGCTTTATGTAAAATACTGGTATTCAGCTGCACTCGGTTAGACTGGAAGCTGACCCCCAACATAGTTGGGAAAAGGCTAGGTAGATTGATTGATTGAATTATACGTCATCAATTCTTCTTAAAAATTATCCTGCTTCAATCACAATCACGTTTTAATTTTATCCGCGACATTTTCTCATTGTATAAAGATGGCAGAAGTGACGTCACGGACGGTTTACGGTACACATCAGCTGTTCGTGTCTACACTATTCTAAAATAAAACACCATTCTATATCGCGTGAAATTCGTATTTACGTTAGCACAGTAGTGTAATTTACGTGTGTGACTGTTTGCAAGACAAATAAACAACAGTTCGGTAGTGTTAGTCCGTAAAAACAAACTACATTTTTCTGTGTACTTTCTATTTTGGAGTGACTTGGAAGTTTTTTGGTGCTACCGGTACCTCCCTAAGTGTCTCTTTTTATATTTTTGACAACTGTCTATAACAGTGCCACAGATCTGCACATTGAAATCTATAATTTTTGTGTAGCAGGCGCCATCTAGCGCCGCCAAAAGAGATTTCAGCAAAGTGTGCGCCATCTAGCTACACTTCGACTTACCATAATGGTAAAGTGTGCAGCCTGCGGAAAGTTTTTATCTGCGAAAGGGGGCGCTACGTGTAGTGACTTTTCTTGCCACAACCGATATCACCTTGCATGCCTGTCGTTGTCCGATCCAGCGCAGATAAGTAGGGACTGGCTGTGCCCCGAGTGCAAAAAAAAGTTGCCCAGGGGGGATAATAGTGCCACACCCGTTAAGGACCTGGGTAGTGGTCCCACTGTTATTGCAGCAGCAGCGTCGGCAACAGCAGCGTCGGCAACAGCAGCGTCGGCAGCGGCAGCGGGGGTTGCTGTGGCAGCGTCGGCAAAGGCGTCAGTTCCGGTTGCAGTACCTCTCCAAGGCGCGATGATCAGATCGCCTGTCGCGGTGACTCAGATTCAGGGCACTCTGACCAAGCCCCTTGCTGCGGTGGCTAAGGTACTATCTCGGGCGGAGAGTGAACAGGGTACTGATGGAGAACCCTCGCCGGATACGCAACTGACTCTTAGGGAGGAAATAAGACTCTTCCGATCTGAGCTACGAGAGGTCCGGGATGAAATGCGGGAGTTTCGTCGGGAGATGGCAGGCCTGCACTCAGCTATGGGAGTCTGTACCGAGCGGGTTGACAGCCTGGAGGCCAGGATCGAGAATCTTGAATGTAGGCAGAACGCTGCAGTGCCAGACGGCAAAGTGGGCCGTCTCGAGCTGGTAGTTCTTCAGTTGCAGCTCGAGCTCAACGACCGTGAGCAGGACTTACTGGGCTCCGATCTAGAGATCACCAACATCCCGGAGCTTCCTGGTGAGAATGTGATGCACACCGTTGGGCTGGTCGCAACAAAGCTTGGGGTGACTCTCGAAGAACGGGACATTGTGTTCGCCCAACGGGTGGGCCTGCGAGCTGGACGAGAGGTACAGACAGGTTCTACGGGCAGCGCGAGTCCGGTCGGCGGAGCGAGCCCAGTGGGAGCAGCGACGGCGACAGCGCGCGGGCGGCGCATCGTGGTGCGCCTGACGCGGCGCGCACTGCGCGACGACTTGCTGCAGAGCGCGCGTGTGCGGCGTGGAGCCACTACCGCAGACCTGGGACTCCCAGCACCCCCGCGTCGCTTCTTTCTAAATGAGAGGCTCACCAAAACGAACAAACACTTGTTTTACCAGGTGCGTGAAGCTGGCAGTCGTCTCGGGTGGAGGTATACGTGGACGAAGTTTGGTCGCATTTTGGCTAAGCAGGGTGATGGCAAGCCTACCCACTGCATTCGCTCTGAGGCAGACATGGCGCGTGTTTTTAGCTGTGAGGTACTCGCTGAAAAGGAAGTCTAATAACATGGCTCCTGGCGAGCGCCATAATTTAGTCTATGTTATTTTAACACTTTATCTTTTTATATCTGTTTTGTTTATAATTAAGTGTTTTAGTTTGTCTCGTGCGAGGCCAGCAATTTTCTTGTCTCAGTATACTCTGGTTTCTTCTAGTGGCTCAGCTGCTCGACCGGTGACTACATATGTACATTTTATAAGTATCACACTTCCGCTCACTATTTTCATGCCATCAACATTCATTATGACATATTTATTCTTACAGACTTTATATAATATAACACTTTGGCTGTCCATATATATCTCTGCAATTATTTACAATAGTTCCCTTTTATTATTACGAATTACACCTAACACTATGTATTTCGGTATATTTATATCTCGTATTATTAAGCAAAACTCTACACTACATACTACTTACGATACTATCTACAATGAACATACTACTACTATTCTATACACTACTATTATATTTTCCACTATTTACAAAAAATGAATAAGACAAAAAATCTAAAAGTTGGACTATTTAATGCGGGGTCACTTGGTACGCGCCATGAGGAGTTCCTTGTCGCTATGGAGAGCCTCTCTGTAGACATCATGGCAATAAATGAGACCTGGCTCAGACAGGGAGAGGAGGGTCGTGCACCGACAGTACCGGGCTACCGACTGCGGCACGAGCCGCGCGCGCGCACCGTGCGCGGCGGGCGCGGGGGCGGCGTGGGCTTCTACGTGCGCCGCGGGGTGCGCGTGCGCGCCGTGCCGCACCCGCCGGCGCCGCAGGTCGAGCAAATGTGGCTCAAGCTTAATATTAACTCGCATTCAGTGATCATCGGCACTGCATACAGGCCGCCGTGGCTTGATGTCAATGTCTTCCTGGATGCGGTTACTGATTCTCTATCCTCTTTTGCTAACGCGGACAAGGTTGTTTTACTTGGTGACTTCAACATTAATCTCTTAAACCAAACTGACAACAAATCTAAGCTACTGAAAAATTTTATTCACTGCTGTAAGCTTAGACAAATCATTGCTGAGCCAACCCATTTTACTGATAATAGCGAAACTTTAATTGATGTTGTGTGCACTGATGCCCGTGTGTGTGGGGTCTCTGTGTCACACATACCGGAGCTTGGTCACCATGCAGTTATATCTGTTGAACTAAATTTTAAGTTAGAGAAACCATCCCCTCACTGGATTACTTTTAGGCCTCTTAAAGATATCCTTCCCGCACTTTTTAATGATGACTTAAATAGAATGGACTGGGAACATATTGAAAGTCTGGAGGATGTGGATTCCATGGTGGCAATGTTTAATCAATATATTTTGACATTATTTGATTTGCATGCTCCCCTTAAAAAAATCTTAATAAAAGAGAAATCTTATCCCTGGATAACTGACACTGTCAGGGAAATGATGAGGCTGCGTGACAAGTGTCACGTAAAGTCCAAAGCTACAAAATCCGAACATCATATTAAATCATACAAAGAGTTTAAATACCTTGTTAGAGCTGCTTTTGATAGTGAGAAATGTGCATATTTTAAAACATATATTAATACTAATATTAAACAACCTAAGAAGTTATGGAGCCATATCAAATCAACTATAGCCACCTCAAAGAGACCAGAGCATAGTTTGCCACATTTCTGTAACAACCCAGAATCTATAAACCAACACTTTTTGGATGTACCGGGCAGTGGTAAGGTCACTACGGAAGATCTAACTTATTTTGAGCACCATAGACACAGTAACGGTCACTTCCGGCTTGAGCCGGTCCAGCAGGATGTGGTGCTGAGAATCTTGCGCAGTCTTAAGTCCAATGCGCAGGGCTCTGACCATATTTCTCTGGAGATGCTGATGTTGACACTTCCTCGAACACTTGCAGTTATCACAGCTATCATCAACAGATCCATAGTCACCTCTTCTTTCCCGGATCTGTGGAAAATGGCAATAGTTAGACCAATACCAAAAGTACCTAACCCGACCAGCGTGAAAGACCTCCGTCCGATAAGTCTACTGCCATGTCTGTCCAAGATTCTTGAAAGAGTTGTCTCTGAACAATTCAGGGCATATCTTGAGCACCATAACATTTTGCCGATGGCTCAATCCGGATTTCGTAGGGCCCACAGTACAGCGACAGCTCTCCTGGATGTAGTTGGTAATATTCTGGAAGCCAGAGACCAGGGTATGGGAACTCTGCTTGTCCTACTGGATTTTTCACGTGCTTTCGACTCCATTAATACGTCACTTCTTCTCTCCAAGCTGTCTTACTATGGGTGTGACGTAGAAACAGTTAAATGGTTTGGAAGTTACCTCAGTAATCGTTCTCAGTTTGTCCAGGTGACAGGCGATAGCGGAGACACCATGTCCTCTGGTCCGAGGCACGTGGACAGAGGCGTACCGCAGGGATCGATCTTAGGCCCGCTTCTCTTCATTCTGTACAGTGCTGACATCACCAATTGTCTGATCAATACCAAGTTCCATCTATATGCCGACGATCTGCAGTTGTACCTCTCCTTCCGCTCCCAGGATGCTGCTGAAACTGTAAACAGAGTTAATGAAGATTTGGACAGAATCTCGGCGTGGTCCAGAAGAAACTCTTTGGTCCTGAACCCAAGTAAGTCCAAGTACCTTGTGATGGGATCTAGGGATTTCCTGAACAAAATGCTTGCTTGCAACCTGGACCTCAGGATTGATAGTTGTGATGTGGAGAGGGTTCTGGAGGCTCGTAAGGGGCCGTTCAAGTATTACGTGAGCAGATTTATTACAATTATTTACCCCCCCCCTCCCTCTTGTCAGCAAAGCAAAGTAAGCAAAGCTCTTCCCCCTTCTCCCATGCTTACGTGAACATTGGAATATGCATTTTTCTTTTAATGTAAGTATTCTGTTTTTTTTATTGACTCATGAGCAGCAGTTATAACTCTAGAAATAAGAAAATAGGCTTAGGATAGAGGATTTCAACGCACTTATTATTCATTTAAACAAACTTTATTGACACGGTATTCAACATAGAGTAAGAAACAAATATTATAATTATATTATGTGTAAAAAAGTAAATAATTACTGCTGACGTTATCACCATCTAGACCCCCCACCCCCCATGTCATCAAAAATAAGCAAAGCATAGTCCCCCCGCCCCCTTATAGTGCTTACGTAATACTTGAACGGTCCCTAACCTTGGGGTAGTTTTTGATGGGCAGCTGCATTTCGAAACTCACATATTGGAGGCCGTGCGTAACTGCTTCTACCGACTCAAGCTCTTATATCGTGTTCGTCCCTACATAAGTGTGGATATGCGTGTCATGCTGTGTGAGTCACTTGTTCTATCCAAGCTGAGCTATGCTGACACTGTGTATGGGGCCTGCATTCTCGGTAGAAGCGAAAAACTTATCCAGCGGGTGCAGAATGCTTGTGCAAGATTCTGCTACAATGTCCCACCATGATCCCACATCACTCCCTTTTTAAATAAGGGTAATTTGATGAGAATGTCAGCGCGCAGAAAGCTTCACCTGGCTACCCTACTCTTCGGCACAATTCTCACAAAGAAACCAGACTATTTATACAGGAAACTCTCTTGGTCGCGCGATGTGAACAAAATTAAAACCAGAGCATCTTCGTACCTCATGTTGGCCTCATCGCACAGAACTGCTGCTTTCCGTGGTAGTTTCAAATTCGCTGCCTCTCGTTGTTGGAACGACCTGCCACCTCCTTTTCGTGCTATAAAGACAGTTGGTACTTTCAGAATTAAATTCAAACTATACTTACTTCAGCTTCAAAAGGATACCACATATTAAACTTACCCTTGATATGCACGCGTCTGTCGATGGTGGCGAATGTTTGGCAACGATTATGCTCTGTGGTTTACTGAGACACAGCAGTTATTTCACATTTTGTTTTATTTTTCATAACATTGTTTGTCATAGGTGAATTTTGAAATTCATAAACCACTCAATCACTCATAACATTAGTTTATCTGTATTTCTCCAATTGCCGTTAACTGATTACCACAAAACACTTTTCATTATAATAAACACTGTACTATTGTAGCATTCACACAATTCACTAAGTATGCCGTAATGTTTTTAAATAAGTTTTTTTTTTTTTGCCGGTGTCGGCGTCTGCGTCCCTTTACTTATCTCAACGATGCCTAGCTAGACTACCACAGATACATGCTCTGTGACAGATACTAAGGCATAGACAAGTAACTAATGTTACGTCGGGTACAGACACGCGGACTACTTATATTTTATTATTTTGTGTTTCACATTTCTATTTTTATTTTATTATATATTTATTTTCTGTATCTATCTATCCGTGACATCACTGCGGGCCCTATCAGAATACCAGCGCTGCGACATTTATTTATTTTTAAGTGTCGCAGCATTATGCTGAGATAGGAGCCTTTTGGCCTCGTACAGGACCTTCTGCTTTTATTTTAATTTTGCTTTGTTTTTTTATTATTTTTTATTAATGTTCTTTTTGAAGGTGTTTAGTTATTAATTTGTGATTTCCTGTGCGAGTCTCAATAAATACTTTTTCTTTCTTTCTTTCTTTCTTTCAGAAAGTAATTATTCTAAAACGTAAGCAAATGTGTGAAAGGGGTGTGTTTGCAGAGCATTAGCATTTTGCGTTGTGCCAACGTTTCTGTAGGTAAATATAATGCGAGTAAATGGGATATGTAGTGAATGAGTAAACTTTTAGATTTAAGTAAATGTTTATATGACAATCTAAAGTGTTTAATTTTAACAGTTTTATCGGAATTTATAGTATCTATTCCCATTTTTTAAGAAGGGGGAGTTTCACAAACTTGTTTTTATTTAAAGTCACCTAGTTTGTGTGTTTGTGTCTGTTTATTTAATTCTATATACTTTATCGTACACTAGAAAATACATAGCAAAAAAATAAATGTAATACTACAAAATACAATATACATAAATACGTTCAATGGGCGGCCATATCGCTTTCTGCGATCTTTTCCGGGCAACCTTGGAATGGAAAGTGATTATGTGGACATAAAAATTGGGTTGTCATTGGTGCAAAATAATAAGTATATCGAAACAATGTACTTTAATAGATACATTAATACATACATACTAAATACATAAGAATCTTTATATATATAATTCTTCTGTGAGTGTGTATGTCACTGAACTTCTCTCAAACGACTGGACCGATTTTGATGAAATTTTTTGTGTGTGTTCAAGGGGATCTGGGAATGGTTTAGATTCACAATCGGACCCGATAGGTGGCGGTATTCGGTCAGGACAACGTCTGTCAGGTCCGCTAGTATTTATGTAAACAACGAAAATAAATGACAACTACAGATTGCTGTTAAACACCGACTGTATATCACTTTTGACTAACGCAGACAGAACGTGAAGATTAATATAACAAAACAGGTTTTGATTTTATTTGTAAGGAACCCTACACAGGCAACGGTTAAGGCTCCTGGCCGTGACTTCACTCGACAGAGTTTAGGTAAATTCTTGCGATGCTATGTTTGTGTGCACCGTTCACGCACACACGCCTAAACCTTCGAGCGTAGTGATCGCTTAAACAGTTTTGATCCTATAGACGGTATTTTGTTAAGTTACGTAGGTACGCTTATGAAATAAGTCTGGAATGTTTGTGTATATTCGTTTAGTATATTTATAACAATTCTGTTTTATATGCAATTTTATACTTTTTGTATGGAAAACATGAAAAATTATTACCTACATGTTGAGTTTTATGGGTTTATGGGTTTCATAAAGGGGGTCGAAATTTTCATTATTTTTGCGATAAGACACAATTTTCGAGATATAAGCAAAAGAACAGAAAAAAGATAAAGTACAGTTTTTGCAACTGAATGAGTTATTAATTTAGTGAAAATGAAAAATTCGCTATTGGTGCCGATTCTCTTGTATACCGAACTAAACTTACTAAACTATCACTAAAATTCCTTAATTTTGACTATGAGAATCTCAAAGCTATTCTGCAAAATAAATTCTCTAAATTTAAAAATAATTTTGACACATCTAAATCGAATTTGACAACCGCGACTCCACACGTGATACCTAACCACGTGAATCTTTTTAGAGCCGGAGGCGCGCAGGAGGGGCAGCCTCGACGTGTTTTATATGGATTTTTCACTTTTTGTGTGGAAAATAAGAAAAAATATTACCTACATGTAGAGTGTTAGAGGTTTAAGGGTTTTTTAAAGGGTGTCGAAATTTTCATTATTTTTGCGATTGGACACACCGTTTTCGAGATATAAGCAAAAGAAAAAAAAAAAATCGGTACTGTTTTTTCATCTGAAGTCGAGGTGTTTGTGTGAATTTTAGTTCATGACAACCAATTTTATTCCACATGTTTTTAGTCACGATAAAAAAATAGTCATATTTAGTTAGAAAATCTAAATTTTAGGTTAAAAACGTCAAATTCAGAATAGCAAAATTGCCATTTTCACTAAACTAATATCTCAGTGCCATCTTAGTGCTGTCAAACTAAAATATAGTTAAGTTGTGTCACTTTAGTCTATTTCAGAATGGGAAATCGTCGTTTGACAGGAATAAACTAAATTTTGGTGATTTTTAGTTTAGTTTAGAGGCATTTGTGACAAGAGAATCGGCACCAATCTGAATTTGACTTTTCTCACCTAAAATTTTGATTAGTGCCGATTCTCTTATACACCGAACTAAACTAACTAAACTATCACTAAAATTTCTTACTTTTGACTATGAGAATCTCAAAGCTATTGGTGCCGATTCCCTTGTTCACAAACTAAACTAAATTTAAGTTCAGTGCATCTTTTTCTTACAATTTCATTAAGAAAAGGACAGAAGATAAATTTTAGTTTAGTCCTGTCAAATTAATCACCACCCATACAAGTTTAGATGTGATTAAAAACTTGCCGACTAAAATTACGTCAATTAACGTCAAGCGCTGATTAATTTGACAGGACTAAACTAAAATTTATCTTCTGTCCTTTTCTTAATGAAATAGAAAGAAAAAGATGCACTTAAATTTAGTTTAGTTTGTGAACAAGGGAATCGGCACAATTATGCAAAATAAATTCTCTAAATTTAAGAAAATTTTTGACACATCTAAATCAAATTTGACAATCGCGACTCCACACGTGATACCTAACCATGTGAATCTTTTTAGAGCCGGAGGCGCGCACGCTCGACGTGTTTTATATGGAACTTTTCACTTTTTGTATGGAAAATAAGAAAAAATATTACCTACATGTAGAGTATAAGGGGTTTAAGGGTTTTATAAAGGGAGTCGAAATTTTCATTATTTTTTGCGATTGGACACACCGTTTTCGAGATATAAGCAAAAGAAAAAAAAAGATTCAGTACTGTTTTTGCATGTGAAATCGAGGTGTTGGTGTGAATTTAAAGTTCATGACAATCAATTTTATTCCACACGTTTTTAATCGCGAAAAATAGTCAGATTCGGTTAGGAAATCTAAATTTTAAGTGAAAAACGTCAAATTCAGAATAGTAAAGTTGCTTTTTTCACTAAATGAAAATCTCAGTTCCATCTTAGTGCTGTCAAATTAAAATCTAGTTAAGTTGTGTCACTTTAGTCTATTTCAGAATGGGAAATCGATTGCCCATTCTGAAATAGATTAAAGTGACACAACTTAACTATATTTTAGTTTGACAGCACTAAGATGGCACTGAGATATTAGTTTAGTGAAAATGGCAATTTTGCTATTCTGAATTTGACGTTTTTAACCTAAAATTTAGATTTTCTAACTAAATATGACTATTTTTAATCGCGACTAAAAACATGTGGAATAAAATTCGTTGTCATGAACTAAAATTCACACCAACACCTCGACTTCAGATGAAAAAACAGTACTGAATTTTTTTTTTCTTTTGCTTATATCTCGAAAACGGTGTGTCCAATCGCAAAAATAATGAAAATTTCGACACCCTTTATAAAACCCTTAAACCCCTAACACTCTACAAGTAGGTAATATTTTTTCTTATTTTCCACACAAAAAGTGAAAAATCCATATAAAACACGTCGAGGCTGCCCCCCCTGCGCGCCTCCGTCTCTAAAAAGATTCACGTGGTTAGGTATCACGTGTGGAGTTGCGGTTGTCAAATTCGATTTAGATGTGTCAAAATTATTTTTAAATTTAGAGAATTTATTTTGCAGAATAGCTTTGAGATTCTCATAGTCAAAAATAAGGAATTTTAGTGATAGTTTAGTTAGTTTAGTTCGGTGTACAAGAGAATCGGCACCCATGTCTAACTAAATATGACTTTTTTTAATCGCGATTAAAAAGGTGCGGAATAAAATTAGTTATCTTGAACTAAAATTCACACCAACACCTCGCTTCAGGTGCAAAAAACAGTACTGTATCTTTTTTTTTTCTTTTGCATATATCTCGAAAACGGTGTGTCCAATCGCAAAAATAATGAGAATTTCGATCCCCTTTATAAAACGAGGACATAGAAAGACAAAGACGTTCGCTCGCTGCTAAGAGCAATATGCTGGCACGACGATTTGCGAAGTGTTCAAATCAAGTGAAAATCACTCTGTTTAACGCATACTGCCGGAACCTTTACACCTGTGCCCTATGGTACAAATATACGCAGCGTGCTTACAACACGTTGCGTGTTCAATATAACAACGCATTCAGATGCATACTGGGTCTGCCTTGGCGGTGTAGTGCGTCCGGCATGTTTGCCGAAAACAGGGTAGATGACTTTTATGCAGTCTTGAGAAAGTCGCAGGCCTCCTTTATGAACCGAATACATAAATCTGACAATGGAATATTGAGGGCCATATACGAGGTTAATTATTTCTTCGTATATGGCAATTAATATTCCAGCTAAAATAATACTATACTAATAATTTTTTTTTTTTTGTATTTTTTGATTGTTTTATAATAATGTATAAATTGTATTAATTAATTGAATTTGTAATCTGTCGTGAATTTCATATGGGTGTATTCCTGAAATAAATTATTTTGAATTTTTGAATTTGAATTTTGAAAAACCCTTAAACCCCTGACACTCTACATGTAGGTAATATTTTTTCTTATTTTCCTTACAAAAAGTAAAAATTCTATATAAAACGTCAAGGCTGCCCCATGTGCGCCTCCAGCTCTAAAAAAAATTCACGGGGTAGGGCAAATAAGTACCACGTGGACTCGCGATTGTCAAATATAATTTTAGTGTGTCAAAATATATTTAAATTTAATTTAGAAAATTTTTGTTGCAGAATAGCTTCAAGATTTTCATAGCCAAAAGTAAGGAATTTTAGTGATAGTTTAGTAAGTTTAGTTCGGTATACAAGAGAATCGGCACCATATTGCCATCTTAGTGCTGTCAAAATAAAATATATTCTAAAATTATTTCACGATAGGAAATCATCGTTTGACAGGAATGAACGAAACTTTGGTGATTTTTAGTCTAGTTTTGAGGCATTAATTTGTGACAAGAGAATTGGCACCAGTATCCATAAAGGGATCTGAGACACTTGCACGAAAGACATTTTCGCGAAAGACACTTGCGCGAACCCACTTGCGCGAAAAAGTTGCGGAAATGAGATTTCTTCATAACATCACGCCATCAATTTCAAAGGGCCCAACACTTTGAAATTGATAGCGTGATGTTATGAAGAAATGTGAAAATTTTCGCAGCCGCCATCTTAGATTTACGTTTTGACATCAAAATCTGCTTTAGAATCCTCAAAAACTATGAAAAAGACACCTATGACGAAAAATCTGAATATTGTCACAGCCGCCATCTTGGATTTATATTTTGACCTCACTATCAGCTTTAGCATCCTCGAAAACTATGAAAACGATACCCATGACGAAATATTTTTAAATGTTCGCAGCCGTCATCTTGGATCTTTATTTTGACTTAAAGTAGTCTTCAGTAGCGTTAAAGAACTTCGTACCAAAAATACTTCACTTATTGCTACAACAGCATATCGGCGCGGGCATATCGGTGACGCGAACCCATAACTTTTTCCCCTACCAAAAATCATTCAAAACTATGAAATCTAAAGTCAAAATATAACTAGTGAACCCAGCAGGCAGATGTTGTCCTGCGACAACAGCGCCACGCGAGTCCAACTATAGTTATGAACCATCCAAGTTACACAAAAAGAATTAAAAAAAAAAACATCTAAATCAGTCAAGCCGTTTAGGATAAGAAGAATTACGAACACACGTACACCGGTATTTTATTTATTGCCAGGCATGCAAAATTTTAATGTTCTTCAAAAACAAGCAAAGTACTTTAAAATAAAATGCGGATCAAAATGTGGTAGTCGACGTACAATTTCTGGAATATGTTAACATCGGACACGTACGTGCGTGTGTGCGTTCTGCGACGCAAAGTGATACGTCATCACGCTGGGAAGGCCCGTTCGCTACTGACGGAATAGATTTTCCGCGATCGTTTATATAGTTCACTTTGCCATTTATTTACGTAATGAAGTAATTGTTTATTTATAAAATAAAATTTAGATTCTATTAAACAATTAACTTAAAATGAATATATAATTTTTAAAATTTCTTAAAAGTGTTTCTAAGTATTAGAAAAAAATATTTATTTGGCTTGAAGTTTTGAGAAAGTTACGTTATTTCAACATTTTTTTTCTGCTATATTTTGTATGAAAGTTGAAAAAAGTGGTTCCCCTATGTACAAGTAGACCATATAATGATGTTGATGATATTTTTTAATTTTCAACATCAAAAGCAGTTTCTTCTAACGAAACGATCAAACGTCAGTCTCGCGTCATTTTTTGGAAAACTTGTTGCGAATTTTAGTGATTTCCCACGAATCCTTAATTTATTTCAAAAATCCCTTTCCCCTATGTACAAGACGAAGAATTGGACTTTTCAAATCATAAATAATTTTGTTTAAATTCTCGTCCCCTTTCTCACAACGAATAAACAAAATTGATCAAAATCAGTGATTTCGTGCGGTGCGGCGGCACGGAGCCTTAAGTCATAATAAAGATAACTGCTTTTTAAACGTTATGAATCCGGTAGTTTTGTTGTCATAGTAAAATATCTGACCAATTAACCTAAACGGACCAAGAATTGAACCCTGGGAAACACCTTCTCTGCTGCCTTCCTAAATAATAACCTTTGTACAATGTCTCAACTTTGATCTGTTTTCTGAAACATAGATTAAAATGAGCTCAAGGTACGATCATATAAATCGTAGTTTCATTATTTAAAAATATGAATTACTATCATCAACACAGTCAAAGCCCTTGGAATGATTACTGAAAGCATGAATTTTGAGAGCAAGATTGCTGAAAGGAGATAAGGGTGTTATTATTTTGCAACCAAATTGAATTTATTTTATACTTTTATGGACTTGTTGCACAATATTTTATTGGCAAGACGCATAATAAAACCGCTGAACATTTTAAATCTGTTTATTGCCAGTAGAAGTGTTTAGCAATGGACGCTACGTTCAGATGAATTATGATTGACGCACATTATGCCACCGCGCGTTTACAATGTCCCAAAATATCGTGCGTTGTCATATTTAACAACTTGACGTGAATTAGCATCTGTTCTTAGCCTTATAATGCAGTGAAGACAAGTTATTTCGGTTTTATCAGGTAAGTGTTAATCGATGCTGGGACATAGATTAATTCACGAAGAACTTCATTTTTGTTTTTCTATATTTAACAATTCTACCAAAATAGGAGGTAGTTTCCACAAAATTACCTCCATAAAACAAACCTATAAAATAAAACGCGATCACCAAACACCAGTGAACCGAATAATAGAACTCAAAACAATAGTCCTTTCAAAAAGAAACTGTTTCTCAAGCAGACAATTACGCCAAGCGATAATAGACTCTCCCATCATTAGGATAAAGTGGACATAAGAAAATTAGATGATCTAAATTATTTTTGTAATGAATAAGCAAATAAAACCACAGGAGAGGGCGGTAAACACGTTGATAATTTTAATCTACCTTCCTTTACAAAGGGTTGTTTACAGAGAGCGCTAAAAGGGATGCCAGCTCGAATTAAGGGCCTTTCATTTTTGGTGTTAGGCACTGGACTTGGTGGGGTTACTGAAGATATTTTATATACTAAATATAAAATATCTTTAGTACTATAGGTACTGTAGGCTGATTATGGAGGAAATAAAATAGAAGGTGAGAATGAATATAGAGAGATTAAAATTAAAATAGAAAGGCTTTCATTTCTTGTAGATTGTACAGTTTCAATAATGTCTACTTAATAAAAATCTACAATATCTATACAGGGTGGCAGGGACATCGACGCGAAAACTGTTACCATGGATTCAGTACATGATTCTGAAGCGTTGAATTTTTCATCGGTTATTTAAAAAAAATCTGCAATTTCATAGAAAAGTAAAATTGAAAAAAAAATGCTGATTTGTTCAAAATAACCGACGAAAAATTTCAACGCGGGGTCGTTGAAATTTTAATAGTTACAGAGATAGTATCCTAACCTATCTTTTTTAAATCAAAAGTTACTTGAAATAACAAAAAAGCCATTTTCGTTTTATTGCACTAATAGCAAGTAGAGATAAAGATGTATGATTTTATATAAAAATTATGTACTAATTTTATACCCTCAATTGTTTTTCAATTGAACAAAATCGAAATTGGCATATTCGGTAAAACAGTAACCAGCAGTAGGTAACCAGTAAGCTATCGAATGTGTAATATTAGAAAAAGTATAATAATTATCAAAAACTATAGTAGACAGTATAAAACGGTAAAATTTTCCACTTTAGATACATCGGTAATATAAAATTTTCGAATTTCATGTTCGACTTAAATCTAAATCTAAACTTAGAATCGCTCTCCTGTAAAGTAGAGGTTTTGCAGTTTCGATACTTTACGTGGTGGCCGTCGAAATAGAGATATAAAGGAACTTTAATTATACCTGGCCTTAAACCAGGGAAATTAATTGATATGTAAATTAACTACCAATTTAAATTGTTAACAGGTATAAAATGGCTATAACACGGAAAATTGACGTAGGGTGTCAAGTTGCTTAAAAATCAATGTCCTTGAAGAAAGAAAGAAGGAAAGAAAAAACGTTTATTTGCGGAAAACAGGACGAACAAGTTGGGGGAAAATATGCGTCACATCCACGCAAAACTGCCATCGCTCAGCATAATGCTGCGATCTTAAGAGAGACAGAGCCCCAGCGCTGCGCTTTCAATATACGGTGCCAATGTATACGGTAAAAAAAAAAAGACTTCTCAAAACGGTGAACGAAAATATCGAGAGGAAACCGGCATGTCCTAGAACCAAAATCGAAGACATGTGACTTTTCTCAACCCGCACCGGGCCCGCGTGGTGTATTATGACCCATTCCCTCTCACAGAGAGATGGCCATTATGCTATATCTGGTATTGGCATGAACCATGTCACGCCACTTAAGCCTTGGTAAAAATGCAAACCATTCAAACTCAAACTCAAAGCATTTATTTCAATTAAACCATTTATAGGCACTTTTGAACTGTCAAAGAATCGGTCAGTTAGTCAGAAAGTTGAAGCTAGTTGCCCATTCCAAAACGTAGATCTCTATGGAGAAGAACGGGCAAGAAACTCCAAGGCCACTCTTTTAAATATAGATATTACCAAATTCTGGGTACATTATTCTGGTTGCTTCTATATGTGAGAACAATGTACAAAAAATAATTAAAACAATTGAAAAATATAATATTCAGAATGGTGATAGTGATTTATGCAACTGTTGTATAATAAGGGGTATTTAAACTAGAATGTGGGTAATAGTATCACATGAGTGTTTTAATACCTTATTATAAACACTTGCATACAAGAATTTATCTACACCCATTGGTGTTTGTAATTCAAGATCCAAAATTTAAAAAAATCCCACGCAATTCAATACGACTGCATGTATGAGTGTCGCCTGCACCAGCACATCACACACATGCGTGCAGCGGGTGCTGCTGTCCCCCGCTTAAACGTTGAAACGAGTTGCATAATGAAATTTAGTACAACATTGTAACACTCATTTGGATGATATTATGGTTACCATGACACTGGCTGTTTTATTCTGAAACTTTTATAGAGGTTTTATAGCATGGGTGAAGATAAAATATTAAAATACTTTGGAGGACGCACACTAAACAAAATGTCCCGGAATGAACCAACTACCAAACACCGCAATTAGAATATTGCCACTTCCTTTTTTTTTGTCTGCAGTATTTTTTTGCTTGAGCATAAAGTTTTAACAAATAAATTACAAATATTATGCTATAATTAGAATACACACACATAATTTTTACTTTTGTATACATTTTCTATTAATTTTTTACTGATTGTGGGAAATTATTGTGGTCATAATACAAATTTACGCAAGCACACACTCGCACATGTTTAAGGGTCGTCCATTTTTAACCGACTTCCAAAAAGGAGGAGGTTATATGTTCGTCGCGTATGTTTTTTTTTTTTATGTATGTCCACTGATTTCTCCGTCAATTGTGGACCGATTTTGAAAATTCTTTTTTTGTTTGAAAGGGTGTGCTCTCGAATTGGTCCCATATAAATTTTATTAACTTTGCTTGGATAGCTTTTGAGTTAGCTACAAAATACGTATTTTTTTCCCACTTAGTATGTAGATGATATCATAAGTTTCTGTCACTGGTAGCAGGTAGTGGTATTCGAATATGTGTGGGGTAGGTACCACAAGTAAAAAGTGAAAAATAAAAACTTTTTACAAAAAAAAAAAAACAACCGACCTCCAAACAAAACACTACAAAGTGAAAAATAACTTTAATTTCGGAAGTCGGTGGCAAAAAACGAAAATACAAAACTTAAGACACCGACTTCCGAAATTAAAGTTATTTTTCACTTTGTAGTGTTTTTTTTGGAGGTCGGTTTTTTTTTTTGTAAAAAGTTTTGGTTTGTGATTTTGACTGTACATATGGCATACATTTCCAGTACATGCTGACTTCGCATTGTACGGAAATCCCATACAAAGCGAGATCAGCATAATCAGGAAATGTATAGCTTGATGTAGCCGTGTGTACAGCGGAAGTGTGACTGTAGGTAATTAAAGTAGTTTTAATTATTTTTGGGATAAAAAACTACCTTTATTAAAAATGACAGAAATCGATGCAGTAAACGATTCTGAACAAACTAGTTTGATATTGTGTCAAACTTGTTTGTTATGCATTGTATAAAGTTTTTTGAGGTAAATCGCTATCGCGTCTCTCCTGTCTATAGTCTGCCCCAAAAGCGCGATTTTATTCCGTACACCGGTACTCAGAGCTCAACACGTCAGTAATTATCTTGATTAGTGGCCCATGAGCCCAATGTTAATATTTCTCGCCAACGATTTAAGGGTTTAATTAGAACAAAATTGTTTTCCATCTTGTATTGTATACAATACGGTGTTTTATACAATTTTCAGGTAATATTTACTGACTTTAATTTCGCGGGTCTACTGCCCCGTGGCCACGGTTGATCGAAGGTAAGCCAACGCTTGCCGCAGTCGGTTCGTGGATGGGTGACCCATTACATATCGATACCTGCCTCAGAAATCACGTAAATCCGTTGGTCCCGGCTGTCATTCGTAGATCTTTGACAGTCGATACGGGTAGTTAGAAACCCAAAAGTCTGACAACCAGACTTATTAAGGGATATCGTGTTACCCAGTAACTGAGTTGTGAGCCTGCAGTTGAATTCTATTCAGCTGCATCCAGTTAGACTGGAAGCCGACCAACATAGTTGGGAAAAGGCTAGGCAGATTGATTATTTAATTTTGCGTGAAATACAGGTTAAATTTTGGGTCCGAAATTTGAGCGTGGCGTGGGCTTCACGTCGCTATTTTCTTAGTGTGGGCTGTGTTTACCTGTTTACTAAAAATATCTGTTCGGCAGATGAATGGGAAACTTGGGTGGGCGTTGCCCTTTGATCATTGATATTTTTTTTAACTTTATTTTTAGAGCAAGTTTTTTATTCAGATCAAAGGGATTAACAGATTAATTAAGCTGTTGTCTTTTTACTTTGACATTTTATACCAAATTACAAATAAATTTCAGACCTTAAAGAGTATCAGCATTGTTTGGAATACAAAACGACGAAGGAAGGTTATGTGCAAATTGGAATGTGGACTTTAGTGGTTTGGTGTAGTTATAAAAGCAAAAAACACAATTTGCAAAGTTAATATCTATCAGATGATGCTTGGGGATTTATGAATATCTACAAGAAGTTCAAAGAGAGTAAGGCTAGGACGAGGAAAACATTTTCTTAAATCTCAAAAGCTACATTTTCTCCAAAACCGAACAAAAAATCCTCTAACCCAAAAAACAAAGTAAGAAGTACCCAATGACCTACCAGAGGTCACGCGTAACAAAATAGTTAATTACTTGCATTTCAACATGACTGGGAACAAGTGATGGTGAGCAAGTCACCGCGAAAATTACTTTTTGGCTGACGTCATTATTCCGTCCTCCCCTCTTCCCCTCCCTAGGCTGTTCGTAACAGCGACCATGAATAGTGGAGGGTAGAACAGAAGGTTAAGTTTTTAATTAGGGATATAAAAGGGAGCAAAATAATAGATTTGACCAAATGCAGGATAAGATGCAATGACCAAATAGGTACAAATTAGGAACCAGAATTACTAATAACATTGGCAAAATATATCTACTTAAATAAAATAAATAAAAAACTTAATTCAACCTTAACTTTAAACGAGACCTCGTTAAATAAATGTTTTTAGTTTTATTGTGCTGGCCTACACCTCCACTTTTAAAATTATGAACCTACTAGGTGCGTCCCGTGGTTTCACCCGCATAAGTCTCGATCCCGTAGAAATGTCGGGATAAAAAGTATCCTATGTGTTAATCCAGGTTATAAACTAGTTCCAATAATAAAATAAAATCAATAAATAAAACTACCAGAAAAACATTTATAAAACTTTTTAACCCGTGGACCAATTTTGAAAAATTTATTTTTTTTATGTTTAAATTGATGCAAGGAACCATTTGGAAGCGCTCCCATGTCTGGGCAGCATTTGATCCAAAACCGGTCAATGTCCTTTCATCCAATTCCGTTCAGTAGCTTTTGCGTGAAAGAGTAATAAACACCATCATCCATCCTCAAACACTTTGACATTTATAATATTAAGTTGGAATAGGAATATCCGTGGAGTAAAAACCTGACACAGAAGTCAACCCAAATGTGACCGTAAAAATAATATGAACGATAATTGTTCTGCAAAACTCAGTTGAAAAGTAGACAATTAATATTGTGCAGTGCATTCTAGGAATATTAAAAAAAACCATGACTGACAAAAATTGCGAGTATACTCAATACTCAATTCTTTATTGCATTCCATATGTATTGCATAGATGGTATAACAAGTAAAAGATCAATATGGACCCTGTCGGGCACAGCAAAATTAGGAGAGAGGGAGAGGGTTAAGTAGCAATTCAATATTATTATAAATTATTAGATTTGTTTAATTGGGTGTATAATTATGTATATATTGTATATTATTAGGTTTGTGTATATAGATATAGTATATTAAGGATTTTAAATATTGCATAAGAATAATATAGGTAATTATTATTTAAATTCTTAGAAGTATTTTCATTAATATTAAATTATGTTATTGTTTATGTATTTATATTTGATTTCCATCCAGCTGCTGATTTGCATCAGCTGGTCCATTACATTGTGTTAAAAAAACATTCTCTTATAATTAGTCAATATCTGGATGACCGAGTTTTTTTTAACGACGTTTTCTTAAAATAAAACCTAGCTAGATCGATTTATCGCCCCCGAAACCCCCTGCATACTAAATTTCATCAAAATCGTTGGAGCCGTTTACGAGATTCAGATTATATATAGGATAAGTTTTTATCCAGTACGCAACGACGTGACTTTGCTCATCATTATGAACAACTTTTATTAGTACGGGATCAAACATGAAATAGCAAAAAAACAATCTGCTGTTCCCTACATTTATGTTGGCATAACTCGTCAAAATGTAGGGAACAGCTGATTTTTTTCCGCAATTTCAGGTTTGGTCCCATAGTAAATGTTCAAAATCAAAATCAAATCAAAATATTTTATTTCACATAAACCTACAAGGGCACTTATGAAACGTTAGAAGCTAGGTGCACGGTTCCAATTGGTCGCTTCCTATGGAGAAGAGCCGGCAAAAAACTCCACGGTTACTCTTTTCAAAATAAATTGTTTCTACAATATTTTCAAATTATAGTGTTAATAGGTATGGGAGGACAGTGTAGGCCTATCAACAAGTGTACCAGGTACTTAGTAAAATAGAAAATGGTCCACAAGTCTACAGCCTACAACGTTCTCACATTCACAAAATCTAAAAGAAAAGAATCTATATAAAAGATAAACAAAATAATAAAAATAAGGACCTATTTAAACCAAATGACATGATTGCCTAGTGGCATGTTACAGCTGTAACAAATCTAATTTGATTCAAAAAAATATAGAAAATTGTAGGTATATAATGTCAAATACTGAAAAGATTATGTCAATGAAGTAGGTAAAAAAAGTAAAATAAAATAATCATCGTAATTTAGGAGCAGTTAATAGACATTTACATTGTTATGCCGTTAATGAGGTACCAGGGAAGCCACATGTGCAGAAGGAATTATTGCCAGACTTCCTTGTCTTCAACGTAGTCTTTAATCTTATAATATGCTTTTTTAGGGTTCCGTAGTAAACAAAGAACCCTTATAGTTTCGTCATGTCCGTCTGTCTGTCTGTCTGCGGTCTAGCTCCGAGACCCTTAGTACTAGAAAGCTGTAATTTGACATAAATATACACATTAATTACGCCGACAAATTGGTAAAACAAAATTATGAAAAACATTTTTTTTAGGGTACCTCGCATACACGTACAGTGGTGATGTTTTATTTTTTATTTTTTTATCCCATAGTGTGGGGTATCATTGGAAAGGCGTTACAAAAACATTATGAGTTTGTGAAAACCATTTTTGGATTCAGGGATCCGTTTGCAAAATATTAAGCTTTAAAGTGCTCATTTTTGTTAGAGTCAAGTGCCCCCTTGCCAGCTAAATGGTTGGTTTTGGATGTGTGAAAAAAATTACAGCAGTAGTTTATATAACGAAATTAAAAGGAAAACTATCACAGCTAAGTAGGCTTTACTAGTTATCGAGTAATAATCGACCAACTTAACTTTGCAGTTGCAAAAACATGTTTTCCCATACATTCCGTATGGAAGAACATGTTTATCAACTACAAAGTTAAGTTTGTTTTTGGGATAAATTCATCCCAACCCTTCATTGTGCGTGGTCCGACACGCACTTGGCCGGTTTTTTTTTGATAAGGACAAGTTGTTCATAATGATGAGTAAAGTCAAGTGTTGAAGTTTGCGCACTGGATAAAAACTTACCCTGTATATACATATATACAAGAATTGCTCGTTTAAAGGTGAGATGGATGGAGGGCCTTTTGGCTAAATAATAACAGACACACGGGTCCATTGAAGGTTAAGCTACGTTTATGGACAAACAGTCTTACTACAGGTATCGTGTTACCCAGTAACTGGGTCATTGCGGTCAGACAGGTTTCCACTCCATGTACTGGTATTCAGCTGCATGCGGTTAAACTGGAAGCCGACCCCAATATAGTTGGGAAAAGGCTAGGCAGATTGATTTTGAAATTAGTCACGGACGGTACAGAGTTAGTTTACTGCTACCTTATCTACTCCTCACGCTATTTACGGAAAACTGTAATTTATCATTGAAATTAAAAGCCGCATTGTTTGAGTCATAATAAAGGCGAATTTAGAATGATCTATTGAGTCCTCGCTAATTATTATTCATATATTTCGCTTTGTAGTTACATTCTCTCGACTTGTGAAATGAAATTTTCCCCGCCACCAATGTTATTTTGTCAAACTAATTATGACTTTATTTGGGAGAAAAATTAGCGACTACTTTTCTTTCGCGAATTTTTTTTGTCGAATGGAAAAGAAAAATCGAATACTGTTATTTGTTCGTTCGTTTATATTGTTTTACAAAATTATGAGAAGTTAGTTAAGTTGCTTTGGTCATAATTACTTTTTCCATGTTAGTTTTTAATTTAATTAAAAACAACACTAGCTTCCGCCAGCGTCTTCGCCCGTGTGATATCTTTGTAAATTATAGCCTATGTTACTCAGTGATAATACAGCATTCCACTGATTAAAGATTTTTTAAAATCGGTCCTGTAGTTTTTGAGTTTTTTCATTACAAACAAACATACGAATCTTTTATCTTTATAATAATATTAGTGTAGATTATTGGCAACATTATGTAGGTACTTTTTTATGTTTTTAATGCTTTTATCGCGGGCTTTGAACGCGGCGACCGAATCAAGAAATTCCGTAACTAAAATAAAACCTAACACCCCCCGCTCCGCCTACCATGTCATGACGGTTCCCATGACAACGTGATGTTGTCATGGTAACGACAAAAAGTTGACGTGTGGTAGACTGTACAATGAGCCTGTTCTAACACTTGGCTCGATATAATATTATATTCCAAGAGATAGCCGTACTTTTGGTAACTATCACTCGGAAAGATGATTCAGTATCTGGTAGGTGTAGGGCCCTCTTCTGGTGACAATGGTGACGGTCTGCCTGCATGCGGCCGGCCAAGTGACTAAGTGATTTAAGTATACGCAGTACTTATTTGAATCGTATAAAAACTGACGATATTGGTCGGCTGGTTCAAAATATTGAGTAGGTACTGCGCATACTTTAATACTATATCGGCCTTCCTAGTGATCGTCTATTTTTAGTAACCATAACATGTTTTTAAGCGGCCATAAATATCTTGTGAACCGGCCAGTTTTTTTACTGTTCACACAGGACTATATTATAATGCCGTAATACATAGATAAGTTATTGTTGATTTTTGGTAACAATAACTCGTCTTTGAGCGGCTATAGATAGTCACTTGATCGGCCGCATGCGGGCCCCCTACACCCATCAAATACTGAATCAGCCTTCCTAGCGATAGTTACCAAAAGTACGGCTATCTCTGACAGTATTACGAATATGTACTGCAAGACGAACTAAAATAGACGGTATTACAACAATTCGTTCTGCAATAAATATTTTTTTATTTATCAGTGATTTCGAAATTTCTATAATACATCAGAAATTTGAAATCGTAAAATAACTTCTAAACCAATAAAACTATTTATTTTGAAATCATTTTCTCACCATGCGTTTTATTGTGTTGTTTTGTACATTTTGTTTATATTTTCCATTGCTTGAATTGGTGCCTACCGGATCTTCAGATGTAAGAAGGATTATAGGAGGAAAAGATGCTGACGAAGACAAATACCAATATATCGTAAGACTACAATATCAAGTTATAATTTTGAAAGACAGTATTACACACATAATCAAGCAGTTGCATTCGTGTACAGCTGCTGTTTTAACTCCTATTTGGTCACTGACAGCTGCCCATTGTTTTGAAGTAGTAAAATTTTTCGTTATAGAAATAGAAAACGTTTCACTAACGTCTGTTGTATTACACGGTTCGCAAAATAGAAGTACCATTTGCAAAGTGCTACAAACTGTCACACATCCTGCTTACAAAAGAAGAATGTTTGACATAGCTAATGACATAGCTTTAGTTAGACATGAACTAATCTCATTGAAGCAGTACGCGCGCGTGAGTGGATTGGATTACGTAACCATGATTGGACAAGAAGTCATGATGACTGGTTACGGAATAACGAATACTTCCGTCAAGTTAGGAATTGAAAACCCGAAATTTACTGAAATCTCAAGTGATGCTACTACTCTGGGGATGCCTTTACAATTTTTAGAAGCTCTAGTCGTGCATTGTGATAAGAACGATGAAGTACCTATAAAAGGAGGGATGTGTATCGCAAGGCCATGTGGCAAGCAGTCTGGTTTATGTCCGGGAGACTCCGGGGGGCCCGTGCTCCACCAATCAGGTGTAGTTGGCGTCAACACTATCGGCTCGAAAAATATTCAACAATTCTGCCAACTACTACCACACCCAGCTTTCTATGATCCTGCAGGTGTAACACCAACTAGCCCATACCTCGATTGGATAAGTAGGACCATTATAAATGAAGTTCCGCAACGCAAAAGTATTATGCGTGAGCATCCGAAAACAGAAAAATGAAGAAGGAACTGATAAACGGGATGAGAACGCAGCAGACGCAACAATTGTTGCATGGGCAATAGTGTCACAAATAATCGCTGTGAGCAAAATATATAATTTATTGAAAATATGTGTTCATGTTGGCAACAATTTAATAAATCAACTTAAAATCCACGATTTCGTTACGAAAAAATATTTAGGAAGAGAATAACACATAACATAACATCACGCCTTGTTTCCCCGAAGGGTTGGGCAGAGGTGTCCCTGTAGCAGGTACACCCACATTTCGCCAGTTATGTTTAAGTCCCATGTAATAGGGGGCGAGCCTATTGTCATCAACCGGGCACGTATCCAGACTCCGCGCTGCTACTGAGAAATTCCAGATAGAAAAACCCAACAACACTGCCCGACCCGGGAATCGAACCCAGGACTGTTGGTCTGTTGGTCTAGTAGCGCTTGCGACCACTAGACCAACGAAGAATAAGTATTTAGATTAATGAATGTTGTGATATTATCTTGTGGATTATATACGTTAACTTAGCTATAAGTAAATTGTAATAATACTTGTAGCGCCCTAACAGGGTCTTAGTTTAAGCCTAGTCATAGCTTGTAACTATGTGTTCATTGTGCAAATAAATAAATAAAATCCATCTGTGATTGGATGAAAGGTGTTATTGTTAAATTGCCTAAAATCAAAATCAATACTAGTGTACGGTTTTCAACGCAATAAGTCCACCTCACAGCTGATATCAAAATTTACGGATAGGTAAGCGAACAGTATAAAAAACTTTTTACAAAAAAAAACAACCGACCTCCAAAAAAAATACTACAAAGTGAAAAATAACTTTAATTTCGGAAGTCGGTGTCTTGGGTTTTGTATTTTCATTTTTTGCCACCGACTTCCGAAATTAAAGTTATTTTTCACTTTGTAGTGTTTTTTTTTGGAGGTCGGTTGTTTTTTTTTTTGTAAAAAGTTTTTATTTTTCACTTTTTAGTTGTGGTACCTACCCCACACACATTCGAATACCACTACCTGCTACCAGTGACAGAAACTTATCATATCATCTACATACTAAGTGGGAAAAAATTACGTATTTTGTAGCTAACTCAAAAACTATCAAAGCAAAGTTAATAAAATTTATATGGGACCAATTCGAGAGCACACCTTTTCAAACAAAAAAAGAATTTTCAAAATCGGTCCACAATTGATGGAGAAATCGGTGGACAAACATAAAAAAAAAACAAACATACGCGACGAACATATAACCTCCTCCTTTTTGGAAGTGGGTTAAAAAACTGACGATCAGCACAAAATATATTTATTATTTAGTACCTACTCAATATTTTTATATGTTAAATTAGCTATAGCTCCTGAAACAGCCGACCAATATCGTCAGTTTTTATACTGTTTACATAGGTACTGCGCAAAGTCAAATAATTTATTTCAATTAGGCACATAAAAGGCGCTTTTGAACGTCAAAAATGCCAAAAAATAGAATTGATTCTAGTCACCCCTTCCTAAAGGTAGTTTTCGTATGGAGAAGAATGGGCAAGAAACTCCACCCTTACTCTTTTAAAATGTTTTATGATATTTTGTACACATTAATTAAATAGTTGTATGTGAAAACGATGCACCTGGAATAAAATTACTGAACCACAATAGGTAAAAATAATTAAAAATGAAATAATGACAGAAAAATTAATTATGCAATGGATTCATGGTGTTCACATATTTACAAGCATTGTAAAAGTAGGTACCTATACGATATTCCTAAAAAAATTACAAGTAATACTCATAAGTCAGTGTGTGAGTTCAAGTAATCACAGAATGTAAAATCAATGTTACAATAATTAATTACACAATTAAATTAGCAAACAGTTTGATTTTGTCTAGGTTCTAAATTGTCCTATGGAGCTAGACCAACATGCTTCCAAGCATTCTTATCTTGGATATAATCCTCTAATTTGTAATATATTATGCTTGTTTACAACTACTTACTTACTTTACTTTTAATGTGAGTTTTACATTTTCTTTCAGTTATTTGTAATACATATATCACAAGGTATTTTGCTGTAACATTTAACACAGTACCCCATAAAAGAAATGTGTACTTTATATAATCTGAAAAATGGTTGATCTATTTTATTTCTAGTTAAGCTATTGCATAGCTTTTATCGGGGGCTTTGAGCGCGGCGACCGAATCAAGAAATTCCGTAACGAAAATAAAACCTAACACCCCCCACCCCGCCTACATGTAATGACAGTTCCAATGACAACGTGATGTTGTCATGGGAACGTAATTTTTATTTTATGTCATCACGTCATCATCCCAAGTGTAGCGTTGACAAATAGGAAGTATGGAGGTTACGAATGCTATGCAATAGCTTTACCGCGGCAGTTCCCGAGTGCTACACTTTTTTTTTTTAATTATGACTATCACTTATTTTATTAAAAAGATGTAGATTTTTCCTTACACACATAATATTTTCATAGATGAATTGGCAAGGTGCCATCATAATATTAATCTTTTTAAATAGTTCCCTGAGAGATTCACGACGACATAGATTATAAATGGCTCTGACAGCTCTCTTGTGTAAAATAAAGATGGATTCAATGTCAGCAGCCCGACCCCACAGTAAAATGCCATATGACATAATGCTGTGGAAGTAGCTAAAATATAACAAACGCGCGGTTTCTACATCTGTTAACTGTCTTATTTTTCTAACAGTATAAGCGGCTGAGCTTAGCCGCCCCGCAAGAGATGTTATATGCGGTCCCCATTGTAATTTCTCGTCTAAGCGTGATTCCTAGGAAAACTGTTTGATTAATAAATTCCAGTTTTTTCCATTCAATATGATGTCACAAACATTCGGTAATTTAAATCTAATGCATTTGGTTTTTTTCTCATTTAGTACCAAATTATTTACCGTAAATCAATCTTAGACCTGAATGAGGAATACAAATCAAATCAAATCAAATTATTTATTTGCTTAATACAGGTAGGTATAAACAGATGTTACAAATAAATATGAAGTACTCTGTATCATTGCCTATTACAGCTCTTGATTTACTTAGATCATACCTGAAAGATAGAAAATTTAAAACTCAAATTAAAAGTACACTTTGTAAACAAGCATATTACAAATTAGAGGATTATATTATCCAAGATAAGAGTGCTTGGAAACATGCTGGTCCTACTCCATAGGACAATATAGAATCAAGACAAAATCAAACTGGTTGCTAATTTAACAGTAAAATTTATTATTTTGTGTTTTATGACATCGATTTTACATTCTGTGATTATTTCCTCACACACTGACTTATTAAGTACAAATTTTTAGGAAAATCGTCTACTTTTACAATGTTTGTAAATATGTGAGCACCATGTATCTATCACATATTAAATTATCGTCGTTGCTTCATTTTTAATTCTTTTTACCTGTTATGGTATGGTAATTTTATTCTAGGTGCATTATCTTCACAGATAATTATTTAACTAATGTACGTACATATATAAACAATTGTAAAACATTTTAAAAGAGTAAAGGTGGAGTTTTTTGCCCATTCTACTCCATACGAAAACTACCTTTTGGAAGGGGCGACTAGAATCAATTTTATTATTTTGTAAATTTTGACGTTCAAAAGTGTCATACATGGGCCTATTTGAAATAAATGATTTGACTTTGACCGTAATACATAGTATCAGCCTTCCTAGTTATTGTTCAGTTTTGGTAACAATAACTCGTTTTTGAGCGGCCATAGATAGTCACTTGGCCGACTGCATGTGAGCATACCGTCACCATTGTCAGAAGAGGAGGGCCCTACACCCACTAACGACCGTAGCAATTAACATTGTCGGATCTACATTTTCCCTTTTTTTTATTGCTTCAAATTTTACAGGAACATTCTATAATTTGTTTTAAGGCCTATAATGCAATAAATTTAAAAATCGCAAAAATGTAGATCCGACAATGCTAATTGCTACAGTCGAAATACTGAATCAGCCTTCCTAGCGATAGTTACCAAAAGTACGGCTATTTCTTATAGTATTATGAATATGTACTGCAACATGCAGCACTGCATGCTGTACTGTGCATGCATGTACTACTAATAATTAATAATAAGTAGTTGTATTTTGTTTTTTGTATTTTTATGTAAATTCCATGTTATGCCTGGATTCAACACAATGTATCATCATCATCATTTCAGCCGAAAGACGTCCACTGCTGGACATAGCAGCACCCCCAAGCACCGCCACTTCGATCGATTCTGTGCTTTCCGTGTCCAGCGGAATCTTGCGGCCTTCACAAGGTCATCTTTTTTTTTAATAACGTTGCCCCATACTAGGAATTTCTCCTGTATCGTACCCGCGTTTACAAACATTTAATTAAAGTCACATACACAAATAGCCAGACCCGGAACAACTACTTATAGGTCATACAAATATTTGTTCCGTGCGGGAATTGAACCAGCGACACGCAGCGCAGCAGTCAATCACTTAACCACTGCGCCAACCGTGCCGGCCACTGGTCCATCTTGTGGGAGACCTTCCAACGCTACGTCTTCCGGTACGCGGTCGCCACTCCAGAACCTTTCGGCCCGATTGGCCATCCGTTCTGCGAGCAATGTGCCCTGCCCATTGCCACTTAAGTTTGGCAATTCTTCGGGCTACGTCGGTTACCTTGGTTCTCCTGCGGATTTCCTCATTTCTGAACACAATGTATATTGTTTATGAATAAATGAAATGAATGAAACACGAACTAAACCAGACGGTATTACAACTATTCGTTCTGCAATAAATATTTTTTTTGTTTATCATTGATTTCGAAATTTCTATAATACATCAGAAAATTGAAGTCGTAAAATAACTTCTAAACCAATAAAACTATTTATTTTGAAATAATTTTCTCACCATGCGTTGTATTGTGCTGTTTTGTACATTTTGTTTATATTTTCCATTACTTGAATTGGTGCCTACTGGATTTTCAGATGTAAGAAGAATAATAGGTGGAAAAGATGCTGACGAAGATAAATACCAATTTATCGTAAGACTACAATTTCAACTTATATTTTTGAAAGACAATATTAAGCTCATAATCAAGCAGATACATTCGTGTACAGCTGCTGTTTTAACTCCTATTTGGTCACTTACAGCTGCCCACTGTTTACTGCAAGACATATATCTCGTTATGGATGTAGGAAACATTTCACTAAAATCTGTTGTAGTACACGGTCCGCTGAATAGAAGTACCATTTGCAATGTGCTACAAACTGTCACACACCCTGCTCACAAAATAAGAATGTTTGACGTAGCTAATGACATAGCTTTAGTTAGACATGAACTAATCACATTGAAGCAGTACGCGCGCGTGAGTGGATTGGATTATGTAACCATGGTTGGACAAGAAGTCATGATGACTGGTTACGGAATAACGAATACTTCCGTCAAGTTAGGAATTGAAAACCCGAAATTTTTTGAAATCTCAAGTGATGCTACTACTCTGGGGATGCCATTACAATTTTTAGAAGCTGTAGTCGTGCATTGTGATAAGAACGATGGATTACCTATAAAAGGAGGGATGTGTATCGCAAGGCCATGTGGCAAGCAGTCTGGTTTATGTCCGGGAGACTCCGGAGGGCCCGTGCTCCACCAATCAGGTGTAGTTGGCGTCAACTCTATCGGCTCGAAAAATATTAAAAAATTCTGCAAACTACTACCACACCCAGCTTTCTATGATCCTGCAGGTGTAACACCAACTAGTCCATACATCGATTGGATAAGTAGGACCATTATAAATGAAGTTCCGCAACGCAAAAGTATTATGCATGAGCATCCGAAAACAGAAAAATGAAGAAGAAACTGATAAAAGGGATGAGAACGCAGCAGACGCAACAATTGTTGCATGGGCAGTAGTGTCACAAACAAATAATCGCTATGAGCAAAAGATATAATTTAATAAAAATATGTGTTCATGTTGGCAACAATTTAATAAATCAACTTAAAATCCAAAATTTCGTTACGAAAAAATATTTAGGAATGAATGATTGAAATGCACCGACCCCAGCGTGGTTTAACCAGACTCGATAAATCGAATGAACCCCAAGATTTGCACTAGCCGCTGGAGCCTCATGCTTCATGGGGTTACAGAGGCCATTGCTTATCAACGAGTAGATCGGGAGGCGCGGTAATGGTAGGGAAGACGTGCCCTTAGGATAAGGAGGGATTTGCGAGCCTACCGGATATGCATCCTTGAGTAAGCAATGGAATAGTGGAGAGACGGGTGATATTTATCTATAGATGGGCATCTTTTTATGATGGCGCTGCTAGGCTGGTTCCGTTTCAGGTTTCTTGTAAATCTCGCTAGCAGTCTTCTTAATCTTATCTTGGTCTTCAGCCATGTCCATCCAAAAGTGATTTCCTTGTCGAAGTAAGTCATATCCTGTTTTAGGATATCATTTCATGTGTAAATAGGTGGGCCGGCTTTCTTGGATTTGGTCTTGTAGTGCATGTATGTACGGGTGTGGTTTGCGGCGACTGTGAATATGTGCGAGATAGCACATCCTGTGTTTCTTGATGCGTTTGGTTACGGTTTTTCCGTCTAACCTTTCATGAATTTTCTTTTGTTTTGGTTTATTCCTAGTGTAGTTAATCAAGTCTCTCATGATAATTCTCTCCGCTAGGATGGTTCAAGTCCAGCTTCACTGGAGAATCTTTTGGTGGGGTTAAACTGCTATCTCGATTCTATTCTTCTTCGTTCTGATGAGTTGTCTGCAGCAATGTCCATGGCGCAATCGGCCAGCTCCTCGTTGTTTATGTTCAGCTCGGACGTGGTACAAGTACGCCTTGTAGCTCGCCGCTGTTCACCTCAGGGTGACGCGATTGCAAATAATATAGTTGTAAGTTATTCGGCACAAGTAATTACTAAGACCCCGACAAAAATTTCGACCCGTGTCGCCCGAATTCTTGTTTTCCGTTCGTACTATCGCAGGCGCGCATATCCTGAACACCGTAAGGACTATTCCTGCTTGAAGCGCTCAGCCGCTATAGCTACGCTCATCAATAAATAGCATTGCAGAATCAGATTTTTGTTATGACTCTTGTTTTTGAAAATGAAAAAGAAAAAGACCGTAAACAACCCGCAGAGGTGGTGCGTTTTTTCAATGGAAATAAATATCAATACCCCCTCGTTCGGTCGTATCAAACTCAAACTCAAAGCATTTATTTCAAATAAACCAATTACAGGTACTTTTTTTTTTTTTTTTTTTTAATTAATTGTCAAGGGGTCGGTCAGTCAGAATATTGAAGCTAGTTGCCCATTCCAAAGCGTAGTAGGTACCTATGGAGAAGAACGGGCAAGAAACTCCACGGACACTCTTTTAAATAAAAATATTGTTACAAAATATTGGTTACATTATTCGTGTTGAATTTATACATGTGAGAACAATGTAGAAAGACGTGCACGTTAAAAGCGTCCGTAATAAAAATATAATAACAATTCAAAAATTCAAATAAATTAAAATAAACCGTGGTAGCCAAGAGATGACCAGTCCCCACTGACGGCGCCCGTTCACGAACATGACGCATGGATCAGCACCATTTAGCTCAACCATTTTGAAGGGAACCTAATGATCCAATACACACGCCACCATCAGCGAGACATTTGAGTGAGCATGACATATTCTCAGCCGCCAGGGCACATTCAAGTCAATGAAAGACGTACCCAGTAAATGGTAGCTTTATGGAATGTACAACATGGTCACAGTGCTCACACATGTGATATGCAATTATACAATACAAAGAGATTGAATTTATACAAGGGAAAGATAGTTTTATAATCTTCAGCAGCTGCAACAATATTTTCGAATGCTAATCAATTAGTTTATGCGCCCTTGTGGAGCTGGACCAGCGCTGAGCCAAGCATTTTTATCAGCGATGTAATCCCCCAACTTATAATATGCTTGGCAGCATAGTGTGCGTTTTATACATGATTTAAATTTCGTTTCGTTCAATTGGAGTATGTGGGAAGGTATTTTATTATAACATTTTAAACAGCACCTCATGAAAGATGAGTCTACTTTAGCCAATCTGAAACCCGGTTGAACTAATTGGTCCCTATTTCTAGTCCTATAATTGTGTTCATCACCTCTTTTACTGAAAAGACTTAGATTTTTCCTTACGTACATGATGTTTTCATAGATATATTGACAAGGTACCGTCATGATGTTAATATCTTTAAACAGTTCCCTTAGAGAATCGCGTCTGCGGAGACGATATATTGCTCTGATGGCTCTCTTCTGCAGAATAAAAATAGACTCGATATCTGCAGCCCGTCCCCATAGTAAAATACCGTAAGACATGATACTATGAAAGTAACTGAAATAAACTAGCCTCGCGGTATCTACATCAGTAAATTGACGGATTTTTCTCACAGCATATGCTGCTGAACTTAGCCGTCTTGCAAGAGATGTTAAATGAGGACCCCATTGCAGCCTTGAATCGAGCGTGATCCCCAAGAAAACAGTTTTATCGACAAATTCTAGTTTCTCCTTATTCAATACTATGTCACAATCACTACTTTTAACATTTGGTAAAGCAAATCTTATGCATTTAGTTTTTTTCCCATTTAATACTAAATTATTAGCAGTGAACCAATTTGGGACCTGCAGTAGGGTGTTATTTACGTCGTCAAGATTTAATGCACGTCTATTTATCTTAAAAATTAAGGAAGTGTCGTCAGCAAATAACACCATTTGTGGTTTGTTTTTTAATAAATGGGGTAGATCATTAATATATACTAAAAAGAGGAAAGGACCCAATATCGAGTCTTGTGGAACGCCCATTTTTACTTTTAAACCGATTGAATGGACACCATTTACTTGAACCTGCTGCTGTCTATCATTTAAGTAATATTTTACTAAACTGAGCGAAAGTTTACCTGGTCCGTAATGCTCAAGTTTCAAGAGCAAGGTTTCATGACTCACGCAGTCAAATGCCTTGGAGAGGTTACAAAAGATTCCTATGGCATCTTGGGCCTCCTCCCACGCTGTAAATATGTGTTTTAATAAGGTGACACCAGCGTCAGTTGTACAACGTCCTTTGGTGAAACCATATTGCTGATCGTGCAAGATTTGGTTAGCGTTAAAATGATTAAGCATTTGATTGAGCATTACCTTTTCGAAAACCTTGCTGAATACCGGCAGCACAGATACTGGTCTATAATTGTTAGTGTCTTTACTGTCCCCAGATTTAAAAAGTGGTATAACTTTACTGTATTTCATTAAATCTGGGAAGACTCCTTGATCCACACACAAATTAAATATTAAAGCTAAGTACGGTGCTATAGTCTCGATTATGGATGTACAAACTTTGATAGATAATCCCCATAGATCTTCGGTCAATTTGATTTTAATTTGCCGAAAATCTTTTATAACTATCATAGGGTTTATATGTTTAAATTGAAATTCAACCGGGCAGCCTGGAACGTTCGCTCTTAATAAATTAATTGAGACATCGGGTGAGGAATTTAAAGCTTCCGTCGTTTTAGATGGTATATTAGTAAAGAAATGTACAAATTCTTGCGTTACTTCTAAGTTAGAGCTAATGGCACCACGTGAAGTCTCCAATGTGTACTCAGTGTTTCGTACTTTGTTCCTATTAGTTTCATTATTTATAACTTTCCAAACTGTTTTTATTTTATTTTCTGCTGATTTAATCTTGTTGCTAATATACAGAGCTTTAGCTATCTTGCAAGTATTTCTAAAAATTTTGGAATATGTAGCAACATACTTGTTGAAAGTTTCAGTATTAATGTAATAATGCTTAAGGCCATACAGCTCGAACAGTCTTTCCCTACTTATCCTAATACCTCTAGTTGCCCAGTCACTAAAAATAAAATTAGGGCAAATATTTTTTGCTCTCTTTTCAAAAGTTTTGTTGAATTCAGTGTGCACTACTGAAAAGAAATCCTCATACAATTTATTTGCATCGTCCATATTAGGGCCCAGAGCATTTAACTTATTATTTAGGGTACTATTGAATCTATTTAATTTGCCAGTTGTTATTGGTCTAATTTGTATTTGTACTTTTTGAATAGGTGTTCTAAATTTAAAAGTTACCGTTTGTCCACTATGATCAGACGGTAAATAATTTACGATGGCTTTATCTAAATAATCACAACAGCAGAAGACATTATCGATACAAAACTTAGGCAAAAAAATCTAAATTTAATTCAAAAATTAAAGAAGTGTAATAATGAATTACAATTGTGTAATACTATGTATGACAACGACACTCAGCACCTACAGGATGAATTGTTTGTTAAGGAATATGCTCTAAAGGATATCTTTAGTTAATATGAGGCTTCTCAACAAGACCTGAGTAACCGCTTGCAGGAGGCCAATGAGTTGGCTGACCTGGTCAAGTACAATGCAGAGAGGTATGAGTCATTGACAAATAACCTCTCTTTTAGCTGTGCTTGCACCCATAAGCCCCAGCCTCAACTGGTTACACCTATACCCTCAGTGGCTCAGCCAGTAGGTAGCTGTATGGATGTCAATAAAATGAATAATTTTACTAACACAACTTATGTATTTTCTGACAAATTTGGTCAAGGTTTTTGGTGTGGCAAGTTATCGTCCCTTAGGTCAAATTTGATTATGGGCGGTGTTCAGGTGTCTGTAGTCCAACCTTAAGCATATATTGCTGTCGCGGACATGTGAAGAGAGTATCGGGAGACTGAGCGGCCAGTGACAGCTCTAATGACGCTTGTCAGATGTCAAAGTGCGCGCGCGCCATTCGGTCGCATTTTGCTCTCACCGCAAACCGCAATATTAATCTCAATTCATCGCATCCGCGGAAACTATAAATTAACATATAATATCCCGTAATAATTGGGGATTTGCCATTCTATAGTTTTCAATAATATCAACCCGCGTCCGATTAACGTGTAAACCCTAGACTTTCAAGTGACCATTGTGTACGAGAACGCCAGGTGGCCACCGGCTGAAGAAGAAGACAACTAGAAGATCACTCAGGTACCGCTTCACATTATTTGCTGGGGTTAACTGCAGACGCCACCTGACCGTCACCAATCTCCTTACAATTTCTCGGACAAAAAAAAAAAATGGGCAATTTGAATCAGCGTGCATTCCAGACGCAGATTTTTCTCTCGTCCTCATCCCGCACAGGAAACACGGCTATTTACACGCCTGTCCCTCCATTTTATGGTCCATTCGAGCCTAGATAGGTATCAGTTAATAAGTATAAGTATTTTACAAAATAACAGTAAGTACAAGTCATTGTAGGTACTTACTTACGATAACTTACAACAATTATTTAGTATTAGATAGTGCCTTATAATGGCTACTCATAAGCAAGAAGTTAAATTAGCTCAGCTTAATGCTAAAAAAAATATGATTTTTGAGCGAGTTAATCGCATTTATAATTCTTCGAAAAGTATATCTAATTATGATTCACGCTCAAACGAGCTATTCTTAGCGCAGTCAGAATCTATTAGTGAATTGCACAGCAAATTTGAAACAATAATTGACCAGATCAATGAGTTGCGGTTTGAAATTGATGAAACCCCACCAGACTATACGTGTCTATGTTCTATTGAAGACTTATATTCAAGTATTAAATACAAACGTAATCTCATACTTTCAAGCAACAAAATATTAACATCAGATCAGAAGGGAGGTAGTAGCATAAAATTACCACCGATCGAATTACCATCATTTGACGGTAGAACTGAAAATTGGCCGATATTTTATGAAATGTTCCGCAGTAATGTTCATTTAAATACTGATCTGACGAAATCGCACCGTGTGCAATACTTAATCAGTAAATTAACGCATGATGCCTTAAAACTAACTGCAGGCATTGTTCCCACAGGAGATACCTACAGTGTTATGTGGAACAGTCTTGTCAAAAGGTATCAAGATAAGCGTAGTTTAGGTATTCATTATCTCAATAATATACTGGACATTAAGGTATGCGCCGGCAATGCTGCTAGTCTGAATGCATTTGTAGAACGATATTCAGCGTCTGTCGCTGCATTGAAGCAGTTAGACATTAAAGACTTGTTAGATTTTGTGATATTATACTGTGGTTTAAGAAAGGTTGACGCAACTACTGTTCAACAATTTGAAAGCCGTGTGAGTGGGAAAGAATTACCTTCCTATAAGGAGTTTATAACATTTATGTAAAACCATGTCAAGGTACTCCAGCGCTCACACGTTAATAATCCACAGACGGAACCGCGTGCTAAGTCTAGTTTAGCTCATAATCGAACAAGTAATACGCAAAGTACCACTAAGTCGTTTATGTCATGCAACGAACCGGTTTCGAATAACCATTGCCCGCTGTGTGACAACGATGACGTCGATCATCGACTATTTGATTGTCCACAATTTAAAAATATTAATTCACCGCAAGCTCGTTTCGAATTTATTAAAAAGAAACGCGGCTGTGTAAATTGTTTAAGTCTGTCTCACTCTTTGATTAAATGCAAGTCAAAGAACGTTTGTAAAATTTGTAAAACAACACATAATTCCTTGTTGCATTTCTCCGAGGTTAAAGGTGATTCATTACGCGAGCCTCCTGCTACATCTGTTTCACTGAGTGCCGCGGCCAAGACGTGTTTACCGACTAAGACAACTGTTTTGTTAGCGAGCGCGCAGGTATATGCATATAATAGCACCGGCAGAGATAAGCTTGTTGTCAGGTGTTTAATAGATAACGGATCGCAAAATAATTTAATTACTGTGGATTGTTGTAAACGTTTGAACTTATCCGTAATTAAATTGCGCAATTCGTTTTTACAAGGTGTTGGTATGACCTCACGACCTGTACACGGCTTTATTTATCTCAATATCGAATCTCGGATTAATCCTCACATTAAGTATTATATACACGCTTTAGTTGTTGATTGCATTACAGATAGACTTCCCGCTAGTTTTATTAGATTAAATGATGATAGTAGTATGTCATATTTAAATAATTTACCGCTTGCTGACCCGACCTGGAATATACCAGGTGGAATCGACGTTGTGCTTGGAGCACAATTGTTTCCTTTTATTTATTTAGGAGATAGGGTTGACTCAGGCACCCCCCGCGCACCCCCGGCTATACTGACTAGTTTCGGTTATGTGCTAATGGGTGATATAGATTGTCATAGTAGTGACGTAACAAACGTTACATCTTCGTTTACCGCACTTGCCAGCATTGACGTCGAGTCAAGTTTGCAGAAGTTCTTTGAGCTAGAGGAAATTCCAACTCAACGTTTTATTAGTCCGGACGAATTAGAATGTGAAAATAATTTCAATTCTTCAGTCTTATTTAAAGACGGTAGATACTTTGTCGATTTACCTTTCGCGCGCACCCCTTCTGAGTTAGGCAACTCACGCGGTGTCGCTCACCGGCGACTACTGGCGCTCGAGCGTAAATTCACGTGCGTGCCAACCCTACGCGAGAATTACAATAAAACTATTGCCGATTATATAACTCAGGGGTATTTATCGAAACGCCGGGGCTTAACTACGATGCCGCAAGAAGTTGCGGCACAGCGGACAGAGCTCCGGCGGGATCTCATGGCGGAATGGAGAGTGCGATTGTCGCAACCCAGCGCTGGGCACGCCGCAATTGCGGCGATAAGACCCCTCTTTGAGGAGTGGCTAGAGAGGCGCCACGGCGTCCTCACCTTCCGCCTGACACAGGTGCTCACCGGACACGGCTGTTTCGGGAGGTACCTGTTCAGGATAAAGCGGGAGGAAACGCCCGGGTGTCATCACTGTGTGGATCGCCCGGAGGACACGGTGGAGCATACGGTGGAGGTCTGCCCGGCTTGGGCAGAGCATCGCCGTGTCCTCGTGGAAGCGATCGGCGGCGGTGATCTCTTGCGTCCGGCCCTGATTCGGGCCATGCTACGGAGCGAGAGGAAATGGCAGGCCGTCACCTCGTTCTGCGAAGCAGTAATGCTCGCGAAGGAGGAGACGGAGCGCGTGAGGGAGAGGCAAATTTCGCGCCCTCGCGCCCCTAACCGCCGCAGCAGGAGACGCCCTGGGCGTCGGGAGTCACGACAGGATTTCCGGCCACCGTAGGCGCGGGCTTGCGGACGGTGAGCAATGGGTAGCTCGCCGTCCGATAAGGACCAGGCCCGGGTCGACGGCGCGTTGTGTTCCACGCGCGCCTCAAAGAGATGTCAGCAGAATTGACGGGGTCCGCTAGGGCCAATGCCTGCCGGGGGTTCGAAGAAAACCGATAGGGAAATCGTGGCCCCCTGGCAACACGGCAACTGAAGGAACACGGGTGGGTTTTAGTCAGTAAGAGTCTGACACGCCCTCCCGCTCCGCCCAGAGCGGGAGAAGTTATTTGATAATATCCCACCCAAAAAAAAAAAAAAGGGGTATTTATCGGAGGTACCCGTCTCTGAATTGACAGAAGAGGGTTACTACATACCACATCACGCCGTCATTAGACCGGACAAAGACAGCATTCGAGTGGTTTTGGACGCTAGTGCCAAAACGCACTCAGGGTTGTCACTCAATGACATTCTGCATGTTGGACCTAATTTACAAGCAGATTTGTTTTTATTATTGCTCGATTTTCGTACGTTCCGTGTTGCGATGACAGCGGATATAAAACAAATGTTTCTACGTATCGGTACACTAAGAAGTCGGAGATCATGGTCTTTGAGGGTGGGGGTAAAAGTCGTGATGCAGTACCGCCTGTATTACTTTATGGTACACCTTTGCAGAGAGTCTACAGGTTTAAATATCTTGGTCATATATTGACTCCCAACCTCAAAGACGATGATGACATTGAACGGGAGCGGAGGGCGTTGTCGGTTAGAGCGAACATGCTGGCTCGCAGGTTTGCACGATGCTCACTTCCTGTAAAGATCACGCTCTTTCGAGCCTACTGTACTAGTTTTTACACGTGCAGCCTGTGGGCTAGATATACGCAAAGATCGTATAACGCTCTCCGCGTTCAATATAACAATGCGTTTAGGATATTGGTGGGGCTGCCTCGTTTCTGTAGTGCATCAGGGATGTTCGCAGATGCACATGTGGATTGCTTTTACGCAACAATGCGTAAAAGGTGCGCTTCCCTGGTGCGCAGGGTGTGGGGCAGCTCCAACAGTATCTTAAGCATGGTTGCGAGTCGCCTGGACTGTGAATACGTTGGTCATTGTTGTGCCCTCTCTCATGGGATGTCGCAGCGGTGACCAACCGATTGTATTGTTTTTCTTGTTTTTGTTTAGTGTCTGTGCTTACTAACATAGTCGTAAGTTTTACTAACAATCTTGTTGAGTCTTGGTTACTCGAATAAAGAAAAATTCTATTCTATTCTATAAATGAGCACCACCGCAAATATTTACGAATCTTGTATCGTTTCAACAATAATGAACATATACGCACTTTTCATTTCAACCGCGTTCCCTTTGGACTAAAGCCTAGTCCTTATTTAGCGATGCGCACATTACGCAACTTGGCGTGTGAGCATGGCGACCACTTTCCTGAGGCTTCTAAATTAGTAGAAACTCAGTTTTATATGGACGACTATGTCTATTCTGTTTCTGATGAACAGATTGCTAAGCAATTATCCTGCGATTTAATTGATTTATTTAAAGTAGGATCGTTTGACTTGGTCAAATGGGCTACTAACTCACCCGCTTTATTGGAGATTCTCCCAGAATCTCACCGCTTACCAATTAATGTTTCTGGCATGGATGATGATAACAATAATTTCAAAATCCTAGGATTAACCTGGGATCCCGCTGATGATTATTTTTCTTTGACAACAGTCGCTGTAGAAGATAAATGCACAAAGCGCGCGATTCTATCGCTAGTTGCTCGCTTGTTCGACGTACTTGGCCTCGTAGCACCCGTTGTGCTGTACGCGAAAATCCTAATTAAGGAACTATGGCTAGCTAAAATAGGCTGGGATGAAGTTCCTCCGGAATCCATCACCAATCGGTTTTACGCTTTTACGCGCGATTTTCCCTCACTCTCTTCTCTAAAAGTTCCCCGCCACATTGGCGTCTTTAGAGAAGCTGTAGTGAATATCGTAGCCTTCTGCGACGCCAGCTTTAGTGGTTATGGTTGTTGTATTTATTTACACATTACTGACTCTAAAGGTAATATCACCGTCCGGCTTTTATGTGCTAAGTCCAAAGTTTCCCCCGCTAAAATAACAACGCTAGCTCGATTAGAACTTGTCGCCGCTTTACTTCTGTCTAAACTTGTTCGCGTGGTCAAAGATAAACTTTCCACTCGTGTACCTATTGCAGGTGTCTACGCTTTCTCGGACTCCACCATAGCACTGTCGTGGATCCACTCATCCCCCCATAGATGGTCTATTTTTGTCAGCAACCGCATTGCTAAAATACAGGAAAACCTGCCTGCCGCTTGTTTTAATCACGTGTCCGGAAAAGAGAATCCTAGCGATTGTCTGTCCCGCGGCATGCTGCCCTCTGATTTAATTGATCACTCGTTATGGTGGAACGGCCCTACTTGGCTCCATCTGTCAATGAGCGAGTGGCCTTTAAAATTCTCATCTGCTGAATGTGAAACATTGCCGGAGTTCAAATCAAAGGTTTTTCTTGTAGAGACATCAAATACTGAACCGCGTATTTTGGATACTGTAGTTGACCGTGTTTGCTCATGGAATAAATTGCTACACGTATTTATGTACATTCTTAAATTTACCAACAGACTACATAGTCATAGCTCTGTTAAAAATATTCAAACCGCCGAAAATTTTATTATTCGAATAGTTCAAAATATACATTTTGCTAACGATTTAAATTTAATTAAAGCAGGCGAACTTCCATCTAAGAAGTTGCGCTGTCTGTCTGTCTTTGTTGATAGTTACGGAATCTTACGTATCGGGGGCAGATTGTCTAAATCTGACTTACCATATGAAGCTAAGCATCCCGCGCATTTTTTAATGTCCAGTCCACTTACATATTTACCTTCTTCTGAATTGACAGAAGAAAACAGAAATTTAACAAACCGCAAAAGGCTTTTGGATCAACTTGTGTTATCCTACTGGAACAAATGGCGAGTTGAGTACTTGCACACGTTGCAAGTTCGCCAGAAGTGGTGCACTCAAGATCGCCCTATAGAGATCGGTACTGTCGTTCCCACTAACTTGGCCATTGGGCATAATAGAGGAAGTTTTTCCGGGATCGGATGGTGTAATTCGAGTAGCTTCAATAAAAACCGCGTCAGGTACATATAAACGTCCTGTCACCAAGTTATATCCTTTGCCAACCCAATAGAATAATATTATTACATAGTCTAAGTTAATCTATATAATTTAGTCATAGTATACTTTCTCAATGGTATGCCATTACATACTTAGTTATAATTTAGCTTAGTTCAACTTTATCTTATCAAATCAAACCGCAATTACATTCACTGGAATCTGATAATTCATTCCGAACGCTGTTTCCTTGTGATGGTGTTTCGGACTGCTGCTTAGGTTTCTCTTGATGCTTTCAGACTTCCAGATACATAAACATCATCTCTTCCTCCCAACTTCACCAGCTCCATATAAATTGTCAGTTTTGAAAGTTGGATCTTTCAAGGCGAGGGAGGGCGAGGGAGTATGGTGTGGCAAGTTATCGTCCCTTAGGTCAAATTTGATTATGGGCGGTGTTCAGGTGTCTGTAGTCCAACCTTAAGCATATATTGCTGTCGCGGACATGTGAAGAGGGTATCGGGAGACTGAGCGGCCAGTGACAGCTCTAATGACGCTTGTCAGATGTCAAAGTGCGCGCGCGCCATTCGGTCGCATTTTGCTCTCACCGTAAACCGCAATATTAATCTCAATTCATCGCATCCGCGGAAACTATAAATTAACATATAATATCCCGTAATAATTGGGGATTTGCCATTCTATAGTTTTCAATAATATCAACCCGCGTCCGATTAACGTGTAAACCCTAGACTTTCAAGTGACCATTGTGTACGAGAACGCCAGGTGGCCACCGGCTGAAGAAGAAGACAACTAGAAGATCACTCAGGTACCGCTTCACATTATTTGCTGGGGTTAACTGCAGACGCCACCTGACCGTCACCAATCTCCTTGCAATTTCTCGGACAAAAAAAAAAAATAGGCAATTTGAATCAGCGTGCATTCCAGACGCAGATTTTTCTCTCGTCCTCATCCCGCACAGGAAACACGCCTGTCCCTCCAGTTTTGGTAGTCTATTTAATCAGTGTTCGCAACAATATGTAATTAATAATTGTTTACCCGGTGCCAGTATTAGCCAATTAATTAATTATATTAAATTGACAAAAATTAACCCCAGTTCTACTGTTAAATTATTATATGGGGATAGTTTAACTGTAAGGAAAAAGGACATAATGGAATGTGTCCATTTGATGTTACATCTCAATGAGACCAATAGTTGTAAATTTATTTTCTGTACCTTGCCTTATTCGAAATATTTGTCTGATGAGCAAAATAGGCACATTTATAATTTAAATATGTTAATTTATAATAGGACATGTCGTCACAGTGACGCTATTTTATATTTTGATTGTAATCAATTTATTACTGATTACAAACTGACAAATTATACAATGTATTTGCCACCTAGTTGTAGGAGACAAATTGCTAATCTTTTAGCATACAATATACACAGCGACACTGGTACTTGTAGTGTACCTTTGATTACTGTTAGTAGTGGTACTAACACTACTTTTGATACCCCTTGTAGTTTAAACTATTAGGAGCGACAATAGATAAGCCGCATATGTTGAATGTTGTACATCAAAATATGCAGGGTCTGTCTGGCAAAGAGCTAGAGTTAAGTTTATTTATGGAGAACTATGATGTTCAGGTATTATGTTTGACTGAACACTGGTTGAAAGAACATGAAGTAGTTTTTATCAATGATGATTTTTTTACTGTACAAAGCGCATTTGTATGAAAAAGTGCTATCCGCGGTGGGTCTTTAGTTCTTGTTTCAAACAAGTTTAAATGTAAACAACGTTTAGATTTAGTTAATCTTTCCATTGAGCGCACTATTGAGTTGTCTTGTGTTGAACTAGAGCGATATGTTATAATTTGCGTTTATCGACCCCCCTCTGGGGATTTTATTCGTTTCGAATCGGTAATGGAGGATTCACTCAATAGGTTAAAATCTAGTAATAAAAATATAATTTTGTGTGGAGATTTCAATATTAATATTTTAGATGATACTCCATTAAGTATTAGACTTCTCAATTTGTTCAAATCTTATAATTTAATTAACTTGTTTTTTGAACCTACTAGGATCACGGCATCTACGTCGACTTGTCTCGATAATATATTTAGTGATTGTGATGTTAAAAATAAATTAGTTTTTTGTGACTTAACGTCTGACCACTGTGGTTTACTAGCTAGCTTCCCTATGCCATTACAAAAAAAAAACCACATAAAATAGAATGCAGGCCTTATACAGTTAGTCGTTGCAACAAGTTTAAAAATAATATAGCTCATAGAATTACACCATCTATAGTAGAACAAGAGAATCCTAATGAAATCTATGGGGCCCTTTTTGATGTTGTGCAAAAAGAGTACCAATCTACATTCAAGACCAAAATTATTAACATTAATAGCACCTCTGTTGGCTTTAACCAATGGGCTACTCCAGGTATTTATAAAAGTAGAGCGACACTATACGAGTTATATGGTTTGAAAAAATATAGGTTTGACACTCCTTTCTTAGAGTATGTCAAAAATTATTCAAAATTATTTAAAAATATTTGTGTTTTTGCAAAATCAAAATTTTTAGGCGATACAATTAGAAATTCAAATAATAAAGTAAAAACCACTTGGAAAAATATTAACAATGAAACGGGTAAGTCGGTTAAACAAGAAAAACAACTCGAGATTATGGTCAACAGTAAATTAGTTAATATAGCAGCCGACGTAGCTGAGGCATTTAATGAATTTTTTGCCAACATACCTTTAACTACGACTCGCTCCTTAAATTCGTCCCCGTCTAAAGCTGAAAACCTTTTACATAGCACTGTGCCTAAATGTAGTAGCTTATTTAGCTTCGAGCATGTAACACCTCGTGATGTAGTTAATGTTTTTAACACACTTAAGTCTAAAAACACTGGTGATTACTGGGGCATCTCCATTAAACTATTAAGTAATATAATAGACATATTAGCTCCATATTTAGCTGTAACTTTTAATAAATGTGTTGATTTAGGAACTTTTCCTGACCTCATGAAGAGTAGTAAAGTCATACCATTATTTAAATCGGGTAACAAAAATGACGTTGGCAATTTCAGGCCTATCTCTATCTTACCAGCATTCAGTAAAATATTTGAAAAGTTAATACTCAAGCAGTTGCTAAGACATTTTAATTTAAACAGACTTCTTCATGATGAACAATATGGTTTTACAAAAGGTCGTTCGACCACAGATGCGGGTGTTGCTCTGCTGAAACACATATTTAACGCATGGGAGGACTCGCAAAATGCTATTGGAGTTTTCTGTGATCTCTCCAAAGCCTTTGATTGCGTGCACCATGACACACTTTTGCGTAAACTACGTCATTACGGTGTCCAAAACGAAGCTCTTAAAGTAATAAATTCTTATTTACATAATAGGTTCCAATGTGTAGATGTTAATGGTGTGAAATCTTCCGAGCTACCAGTTCAGTTAGGTGTACCTCAAGGCTCAATACTGGGTCCATTCTTATTCTTAGTATATATTAATGACTTGCCTTTTTATTTAAAGGATATCTGTAACGTTGTACTGTTTGCAGATGATACCTCTCTTATTTTTAAAGTAGACAGGAATAGACAAGATTTTGACGACGTAAACAGTGCACTCTCAATGGTTACGGATTGGTTTACGACAAATAACCTAGTTCTCAATGCCAAGAAAACGAAATGTATAAAATTCGCTCTACCAAATGTTAGAAATCTAGGACCCAACATCGTCTTAGATAAAGAGGTGCTTCAAATTGTGAACTCGGCAGTTTTTCTGGGCATAACAGTAGACGCCAAACTTCAGTGGGGTCCACATATATCAAGCCTAGCGGGAAGGCTCAGTTCGGCCGCCTACGCTGTCAGAAAAGTAAGACAATACACTGACGTTGATACAGCTCGGTTAGTCTATTTTAGTTATTTTCATAGCGTTATGTCCTATGGTATTCTGCTGTGGGGCAAAGCCGCTGACATTCAAAATATATTTGTTCTTCAAAAACGAGCAGTTCGAGCAATTTACCAGCTAGGTGCCAAAGTTTCTCTAAGAGATTTGTTTAAAAATATTGGTATTCTCACGGTGGCATCACAATTCATTTTCGCCAACATCTTATATATTAGGCAAAATATTCACTTATACACTAAAAACAGTGATATTCACAATGTTAACACTAGAAATAAGGACAAACTACGAGCTCCCTTTCACCGGCTTCATAAGGTTCATAACTCATTTGTCGGGCTTGGTATAACTTTTTATAACAAGCTACCCTCTTCTTTTCTAGATTTGCCTTTTAATGCATTTAAAACTAAAGTAAAATCCAACCTTTGTTCAAAGGCATACTATTGTATCAACGATTACTTAAATGATAAGAATAGTTGGTCGCTGTGATTAACTCAAGACAATGTTTATGTTCTTTCTCCAGAATTAGCTTACCTACTGTCAGTTTATATGAGATTTTATTTTTATTTTATTGTTGACATAATCTACTCATTACAATGTTTTTGTTATGAGTTGTATTGCAATTTGTGGTTAGCTAGCGACCTCGAAAATTGATCATATTATTTTTTGCCTGAACAACCAGCAGCAAGTTCGTCATGGTCCCTTAGATGCCACTGCTTGCGGTAGCGTCGGGGGTCGGGTTGCCTCCTTCCCTCAAATATGGCGAGGGGGGTAATGGCTGATATTTGAGTTATGCTCGTGGACGGATGCTGCTTGGTCGTCTTGCTGATCATGGTTTTGTTATTGTTACTAGTAATTACATAACTGTTCATATACCCCGATGGTCCTAGTTTATCATTTATAACTGCCAATTACAGCTTTATGTAAGCGGGCACGCCCTTTATGTCTGGAGGCTTTTATATAGATATTTAGTTCTTTTTACGTTTAGTTTTTATTTTATTTTAAATATTGCTTGAGTATAGTTCTCGATGTTTTTGGCTGGTATATTGGCGTGTGCTAGCTGGCATATGGCCTATAATTTATCATTTGAATTATGTTTTGTGTTGCATAATGTAAGTTATTTTGAATACTATTGTATAGAATCATTTTTCTAACTTGAACAGACAGCTGTGCTGCTGGGGAGTTTGTTGCGCCACTTCTTCTTCCCAGCTAAAGGCACTAGGAAGTGGTGAAGGGTGGGCGTTTTTGGGGGACTGTCTTATGTAATTTTGACGTTCGAAAAGTGCTGATTCTCAGCCTAGTTTGAATAAATGACTTTTGAATTTTGAATTTTGATACAAGTAGCAGAAGTTGAAGTTACTCTAGTTGGTTCTGTAAAAACATTTGATAAATTGAACGATTTAAAAAGGCTTAATATTCTACTGCTATTTGAATAATTTTCCAGAATATTTATATTAAAATCACCACAAATAATTGCGGCTTTGTTACTGGATGCAAGTTTCGCTAGAACATCTTCCATTATTGACTCAAATAAAGAAAAGTTCTGATAATTAGGGGGTCTGTATACGCACACTACAACATGCTTATCCAGCTCAACACATGACAGTTCGATGCAATGTTCAACTGATAAACCAACTATGTCATTACGTTGCTTAGATTTTAAACAATTTTTATCAAGATTAGAGAACCTCCACGCAGCATAGATTTACGGTTAAAACAACTGTCCACATTATAGTTCTCATAATTAATTAGCATTTGGTAATCCTTTAACCAATGTTCAGTAAAACAAACAATGTCAAACTTTGTTTTTTCTAAAAACATTTCGATTTCTAATAATTTGGAAGAAATACCTTGAATATTTTGATGAAATAATTTCAAGGCATTCTGCTGATCTCCTTTTTGATAATTATTAATTTTGGAGCAAGAAGACACCTTGTAGTTGTTAGGTATAAGAATAATCTTACTGGTGCCTTTTGTTGTCTTACAAACTAGTTTAAATGACTATCCGGAGTTAACCCCAAGATTTCAGTGTCATCACCAGGCAGTGAGCTCATAGTGAGTGAGGGAGATGGAACCTCCTTCGTATTTCGAGCAGGATATTAGAAAGGTATAAAATTTGAGTCCAGAGTTGAGTAGATTTCTTATATCAGAAGTTTTTTATAAGGCGGAAAGTATCCATAAAACTTTAACGGCATAAAAACTCGATTTGATATCCCTTTTTCAGGGAATGTACGTAATTACCAATCGACAGACAGCAGCTTGAGTAAATAATAAATAAAAATAGTAAATTATAAAAAAAACAAAGTATGTCGTGTTTTGCACAATCTATACACTTTCACCGTTAGATTATACAGCACATTTGTTGAGATACATGGCATTCCATATTATACACAAATAGTGAGTATCTTAAAAGTTAAAATACCAATTGTTACTCGGCTTACGGGTCGGCGCGGGCGCACATCTGCAAAAGGGGCTGCACTGACTCACACAAAAAACTCCCTTGAACTTAAAGACAATTTTGGAACCGTGGACACACAACGGGTGATATCTATGGATGGGCATCTGTAAACGACGACGTCGTCGCCAGATTAATTCATGTCCAGCGGTGCATCTTTTGGCGCGGTTAACTGCTTACTCGACCCTTTTCTATGTCATTGCTATGCTGTGTTACACGTTGCTGTTTCTGTCTTCGTCTGGCTTCTATCAGTTTCGTGTTTCTTGTAAATCTTGCTAGGATCATTCTTAATCTTACCACGGTCTTCAGCCGTCTTCAACTTCACAAATATTTAAATATATAAACTGAACAAGAACAGCTTCAAAAAAATTTAACTTTATCACCCAAATAAACACAAAAATTACACTTGGCTTCGAAGTTATAGGGTTCAAAATCCAATGTCAGAGTCAAGAGCAATAAAATCTAAAAAAGTAAGTTCAAAAACTAAAACCCGACTAAAAATATGAAACGAGAAAATATTTCAGACAGAAGTTAAGACATAGATACAAAAAACCGGCCAAGTGCGTGTCGGACTACGCACAATGAAGGGTTCCGTAGTTGAGATGAATTTATTTTATCCCAAGAACAAACTTGACATTGTAGTTGAAAAACATGTTCTTCCATACATTCCAACTGCAAATCGTCGCTCGGCATCCAATACCGCGAATGTGACATTTTTTACGTTTTTTTTTTTATTGCAGGATCACTTATTTGAACGCGTATGTGAAATTTTTAACGAAAAATTTCACATTTGCGTTATTAATATAATAATAATATAAATCTAATACCTTTAAATGAGCAATTCTTGTATATAATCTGAATCTCGGAAACAGTTCCAAAAGTTTTTATGAAATTTAGTATGCAGGGGGTTTCGGGAGCGATAAATCGATATAAAAACGTCGTTTAAAAAAAAATGGTCATCTAGATATTTTTCTTTATTTAAGGAACAAGGACTCATTGTGTTAGTAAATGCGACTAACAGTTTTTGTCAAAACCAGCCAGTATCCCTAGCTGGTTTTGATGTAAATTAAAACTATAACTATTTATTACAAAAAAACATAACATTCCAAATTTTAAATTCCCTCCATATTTTTTTACGAGCAAAATCAAAATACTCTGTCTTACTGAAAAGTGGATTTACAACAAGAACATTTTCGCGCGATGATTTTATACGATTTCAAATGTCGACTGAAACCAAAAGAATCATTTGAAAGACGGTGTTCATAGAAAAAAGCCCTTCTAAAGCGACTATTTTCCGCTAGTTCAACGAATTTATGCATGGTCGAGTAATTTTGGCGGACGAAGAAAGAAGTGGCCACCCTATGAGGCTGTTACATTACAAAACGTGCTGACTGTGAAAAATTTAATATAAGAGAATAGGCGAATTACATATGAAGAGGTTCAGCATATAGGTACTGCAGATTGGATCGGGAAGTGTGCATGAAATTCTACACGGGTATCTTCGGGTAAGGAAGATAGTTTCACGCTGGTACCGCAAAATCTAACGCAGGCTCAGAAGGAGGTTCGGGTAGAATGGTGCCGAGACATGATAGCAAAATTTGAAGCAGGCTCGTCTCGGCGCGTTTAAGATATCATTACGGGATCCAGAAACGAAGCGTCAGTCGACCGTGTGGCTGTTTCAAAATGAACCAACGCCCACCAAAGTGAAGCGAGCCAGTAGTGCAGGCAAAATTTTGATCGCAAGTTTTTATCTTCGTCGGGATATCTGGTGTTAGTACCCTGACGAGTTCAAAGGAGCATCAATGTTGAATAGTATGTTACCAAATGTTTGTAAGAAGTTTTTACTACTGCAAGCAGCAAGCGACCGAACACTGACCTCTGTGGGCTACTGCTTCACCACGACAACGCGCTGGCTCACTCGGCGCTCAAAACAAGGGACTTTCTGGACAGCTCACCGGTCAAATTTATAGGTCATCCTCTTTACAGTCCCGATTTGGTTCCGTGCGACTTTTTCTTGTTCCTCAAATTAAAAAATCAACTCAAAGGAAAACAGTTTTCATCACCTGAAAATGCACTGGCTGCATTTGAGAAGGAGATTGGAGAGGTGTCTCATGCGGACTAGAAAATGTGTTATGAAAATTGGTTTAGACGTATGGAATTGTGTATGGACGCCAATGGAGAGTTCTTTGAAAAGATATAATAAAAATAATTATAACCTGTGGTATGTTTTTTTCTAGTATCGCAAAACTTTCTGAGTGCCTAGTCATAGTTTAAATTTATTTCACCCCATGGGAGATGGCACTGCAGTAATTGATGAACATGGAATCCAGCCTGCTAGCGATAATTTTTAGGATATTGTTGGACCTGGCCCGCATTGTACCCACCAGGACCAATACCCTGAAAGTGTTGTTGTATTGGACACAAAGTATATCTAGCCCACAGGCTGCTCGTGTAAAACGTTGTACTATAAGCTCGAAACGGAGTAATTTTGACTTTTTAAGTGAGCAGCGTGCAAACCTATTACCAAGTTTTGATTCTTTGTCCGGAGCGTTCAAGTTTTATTGTGCTTGTACTATTTGCATACACGTTTTTTAATATGTTTATATATTTACCATTAACATACTGATTTTGTAAAGCTGCCCATATGCTTTTATGTGAAATTTAGTCAAAAGCCTTCTTGTAATCAACGAATGCTAGGTAGAGCGATCTGTGGAACTCGACGTACTTCTCAATAATTTGTTCTAGTACTTGTATATGGTCAATAGTACTAAATCCTTTTTTGAATCCAGCTTGTTCGATTGGTTGGTGGTTTTCTATGTCATTGCTTATTCTTTCTAGTAGGCATGAATCGAAGAGTTTATACAGGCATGGCATCAGGCTTATTAGGCGATAATTACCAACGTCTGTTGGGTCGCCTTTCTTATAAAGTAGAATTATTTCGGATTCGGTCCAAGCAGCCGGGACTACTTCCTCTTTGAGAACCATGTTGAATAGGTGAGTGATGGGTAACAGTAACATGGTTCGAGCTGTTTTTATTGCCTCGTTTGATATGCTATCAGTACCAGAGCTTTTATCAGATTTAAGTGTTTCGATTTTACTTAAAATTTCACTTTCATGGAATGGTGAGTGATTCGCTGCTGTTGAAGTTAGGATAGGATATATTCGAGTCACTTGCAGTATCGGGGTCTTCGAGAGCAGTGTATAATTCTTCGTAGAACTTTGTGGCTGTGTTTATTACATCCAGGCGAGTTTGAGTTTTCGTAGACTTTGAATTGAGTGATGGAATCCATTGTTTGGCGTTGTTTAGCTCTTTTATAGCTTTTTCAGACTTCCTGATTTTTTGAGATGAGTTAGTATTGTGTTTTGCCTGTGCTCCTTATAATTTCGTTTAATTTCTCTGTTTGTTGTCTTGTACATACACAATTTTGAGCTTTTCCTTTTCTGATGGTGATAGGTTACTGCTGTGTTATATATGCTCCGTTGGGCCATGAGTTCTTTAGATTTGTTTGAAATAATTGATTTTTGTGTGGTGACCCTTGATCTGGTGATTTGTTTTAAGATTCCTTAATAATTTTCTCTATCTTTGTGTAATAAGACAGAACACATCATTTTCTTGGAAGTCAAGGTCTAGTAGGTGCTGCTCCAGATTCTTTAAGTAGGTATTGTCTTATGTCGTCTTCGGATTTTAGTTGATTGAGTGGTGAACTGAAAGACTTTCTGCTTTTCTTTTCTTTAATTAGTCTTAAGGACCCTCGTATAAGCCTATGGTCAGAAGGGAACAAGAGATGCAATACTTCGAGGTTAGTAAATATCCGGGGTTTGTTCGTTAGAATAAAAATCAATTTCATTTTTATATTTTTATCAGGGAAATCCCAGCCCACTTGTTTGTATTCTTTTTCTTTGTATTCATAATTGTGAGTTTAGTTTCGTGTGCGAACTGCAGCAACCTAGCGCCTCTGGAATTCCTTTTGCCGCATCCATATTGATCCGTGACAGTGAAATCTTTTTTTTTTAGGCTGGCCTATCTTGGCGTTGAAATCTCCCATGTATATTGTTATGGTACTAGTAGCTAAATTCTGGGTTTTTTGTAACTCTAAGTAGAAAGATTCTATCTCACTGTCATCCGCTCTCTCTGTCGGGGCGTACGCCTGAATTGACCTGAAGAATAAAGTTATTCATGTTGTCAAGATTTTGTGACCGTCGGCCTATTTTAAAGATCAATGATGTGGTGTGTCATCTGCAAATAACACCATCTTCGGTTGATTTTGAAGTGATTGGGGTAAATTATTAATTCAAATTCAAATAATTTATTTCAGGAATACACCCATATGAAATTCACGACAGATTACAAATTCAATTAATTAATACAATTTATACATTATTATAAAACAATCAAAAATACAAAAAATTAATAGTAAAGTATTATTTTAGCTGGAATATTAATTGCCATATATGAAGAAATAATTAACCTCGTATATGGCCTTCAATATTCCATTGTCAGATTTATGTATTCGGTTCATAAAGGAGGCCTGCGACTTTCTCAAGACTGCATAAAAGTCATCTACCCTGTTTTCGGCAAACATACCGGACGCACTACACCGCCAAGGCAGACCCAGTATGCATCTGAATGCGTTGTTATATTGAACACGCAACGTGTTGTAAGCACGCTGCGTATATTTGTACCATAGGGCACAGGTGTAAAGGTTCCGGCAGTATGCGTTAAACAGAGTGATTTTCACTTGATTTGAACACTTCGCAAATCGTCGTGCCAGCATATTGCTCTTAGCAGCGAGCGAACGTCTTTGTCTTTCTATGTCCTCGTCACTTTTAAGTTTCTCAGTCAATATATGACCTAAATATGTGAAACATTTGACAGATTCTAACCTAGCGCTGCAAAGAAATATGTCCGGTATATGTAATGAGCTGTTGTCGTAACGAAAACACATTGTTTGGCTCTTTTTAACATTATACTTAAGGCCATGCTTATCGGCATATACCTCAATACCTTAATGTAAACTAAAAAGAGGAATGGACCCAATATCGAACCTTGAGGAACGCCCATTGCCATTTCAGACCCCAATGAGTTTACTTGAACTTTAATTTTTCTATCTTTCAGGTATAAACTTAGTAAATCAAGAGCTGTATTCTTGATCCCATAGTGTTCTAATCCATACGCATACAAAACGCGCACAAATGCGCACACTACGCGTGCACACTTGCTTGTGCGTGCGCATGCTTTAATACTATACAATTATCAGCCTTCCTAGTGATCGTCCATTTTTGGTAACCATAGCACCTCTTTGAGCAGCCATAAATATCTTGTGAACCGGTCGATGAATGTCGTCAGTTTTTGTACTGTTCACACAGGACTACTCATATTATAATGCCGTAAAACATAGTATCAGCCTTCCTAGTTATTGTTGATTTTTGGTAACAATAACTCGTCTTTGAGCGGCCATAGATAGTCACTTGGTCGGCCGCATGCGGGCCCCCTACACCCACCAAATACTGAATCAGCCTTACTAGCGATAGTTACCAAAAGTACGGCAATTTCTTATAGTATTACGAATATGTACTGCAACATGAACTAAACTAGACGGTATTACAACAATTCGTTCTGCAATATAATTTTTTTTTATTTATCAGTGATTTCGAAATTTCTAAAATATATCAAAAATTTTAAATCTTAAAATAACTTCTAAACCAATAAAACTATTTATTTTGAAATCATTTTCTAACCATGCTTTTTATTGTGTTGTTTTGTACATTTTGTTTATATTTTCCATTACTTGAATTGGTGCCTACCGGATCTTCAGATGTAAGAAGGATAATAGGCGGAAAAGATGCTGACGAAGATAAATACCAATTTATCGTAAGACTGCAATATCAAATTATATTTTTGAACGACAATATTAACCACATAATCAAGCAGTTGCATTCGTGTACAGCTGCTGTTTTAACTCCTATTTGGTCACTGACAGCTGCCCACTGTTTACTGCAAGAAAAGTATCTCGTTATAGAAATAGAAAACGTTTCACTAAAATCTGTTGTAGTACACGGTTCGCAGAATAAAAGTACCATTTGCAAAGTGCTACAAACTGTCACACATCCTGCTTACAAAGAAAGAATGTTTGACTTAAGTAATGACATAGCTTTAGTTAGACATGAACTAATCACATTGAAGCAGTACGCGCGCGTGAGTGGATTGGATTACGTAACCATGGTTGGACAAGAAGTCATGATGACTGGTTACGGAATAGCTAATACTTCCGTCAAGTTAGGAATTGAAAACCCGAAATTTGTTGAAATTTCAAGTGATGCTACTACTCTGGGGATGCCTTTACAATTTTTAGAAGCTCTAGTCGTGCATTGTGATAAGAACGATGAAGTACCTATAAAAGGAGGGATGTGTATCGCAAGGCCATGTGGCAAGCACGCTGGTTTATGTCCGGGAGACTCCGGGGGGCCCGTGCTCCACCAATCAGGTGTAGTTGGTGTCAACTCTATCGGTTCAAAATTTGTTCTAAAATTCTGCCATCTACTACCACACCCAGCTTTCTATGATCCTGCAGGTGTAACACCAACTAGCCCATACATTGATTGGATAAGTAGGACCATTATAAATGAAGTTCCGGAACGCAAAAGTATTATGCGTGAGCATCCGAAAACAGAAAAATGAAGAAGAAACTGATAAAAGGGATGAGAACGCAGCAGACGCAACAATTGTTGCATGGGCACTAGTGTCACAAACAAATAATCGCTATGAGCAAAAGATATAATTTATTAAAAATATGTGTTCATGTTGGCAACAATTTAATAAATCAACTTCATCATTTATTTATCTTTATTCACATAATGGTAAATGTAACTATTATGCTAAGCCCCACAAAACCGTAGTAGTGGTTTGACTGTGGGGTCGGTGAGTCTCTATACATTAAATAAACTTTGTACAGACGTCAGCACATCAAGTCACTACAATCTGTCAAACTTTAACAGATTTTCAACTTAACTCTAAAAAATAAGGTTCAATGTTGATTGGGAAAACCTGACAGACTGGAGCAGGTTGATGTGCTGGCGTCTGTACTTAAAACTAATTATTATTCATAGGTAGTATAAACTTTAACATGTTTAAGATAGTTAACTAACGTGTTTAACATGTTTCTAAATAATATTTTTTAAATTTATTTTTAAAACGATTTTTGTTCAGTTCACTCCTTATGTCTGCTGGCAGACTGTTCAATAGATATGGTATTCGTTTTGTTAGGGTTCGGTCACCATAGTAATTAGTGACTCTGGGTACATTGAATTTGCCAGCAGCCATAGATCGCGTGTTATGGTTGTTGATTACATGAGTTAGGTTATGCTCTTGGATACCATGGTGGTTAACCGCTAAAATATACTTATGTTTGTAACTAATCGGTAGAATTTTAGATATTTTAAATAATTTCCTATAATCTCCTTTACAACTATTTTTAGTAACAAGTAGTTTCAAGAATCGAAGTTGAAGAGCTTCTAATTTATCCAAGTTAGTTTTGAATGTTAATCCATAGCTGTCAAGAGCATAACTCATAATAGAATCTACTAATGACATGTAAATACATCTTAATACGTTAATAGGAACCTTAAAGCTTAGGTGGTACATTTTACTTAATAATATTCTTAATTTACTACAAATATAGTCTATGTGTTGGGACCAAGAAAAGTTCTCATCTATTTTCATGCCAAGGTAAGTTACACAGTCAACTCTTGCAATAGGTCTACATTTACAGTCCAGTAAGTTATTATGGTGGCACATATAATCATGGGTAAATAAAGCTGGAGTCGCACCATGTTGTCGCAAATATGGCGAATGAATTAACATTAATTTAGTTTTATCAGCGTTTAATATAATGCCATTGTCATGCGACCATTTAACAACAGCGTCTATATCTTGCTGAACTCGCTGATAGGTGTAATCTATGTTAGAACCGGAGCGAAAAATGCACAAGACATCTGCAAACATATACGCTGAACAATGCTGCACCACTCGGCACAAGCTGTTAACATGCATAAGATAGCAAATTGGTCCACATCCCGAGCCCTGTGCCACCCCACTCCGCACCTCGACTCTGTCACTAAGCGCGTCCTCCACCTTCACACGGTAGGAGCGCGCGGTGAGGTAATCACGGAACCATGGGTTCAGTGGTTCTCCTACCCCACACTCCCGCATTGCATTGAGGATGGTATCAAATTGCAAAGTGTCAAATGCTTTTTTCTAGTAAAAAAATATTGTAATAACGAATTTTTTATCCTCTAGGTAACTATTAATTTCGTCTGTGAATTTTGCTAGCAATGTATTTGTACTTTTTCCTTTTAAAAAACCGTGGTGACAATCGTTAATAATGTTATTTTTTTGTAGATAGTTACTTAATTGGTTGACGATACACTTTTCTATAATTTTATCTATACTAGATAAAATTGATATAGGTTTTGATTAGTTTGAAAAAAAATTTGCGATCACCTTTTTTGTGAATTGGGCGAACTATTGCCTCTTTAAGCAATAAAAACTAAAAACTAAACTCAAAACTAACTTAAAATCCACAATTTCGTTATGAATTAAGACACTCAAGCAAGTGCACTTAAGACACAAAGCAACGAGAAAACATCACAAATAGCACAACTAAAGTTTTTAGTAGCGACTACAATAAACAGAAATACTGCGGTCTTAGAACCAGAGAACAAAAAACAGCGAATGACTCTTTAAGGCATTGTTTTTAGGTTCCAATTTGCCTAGCCTTTTTCCAACTACGTCGGGGTCGGCGTCCAGTCTAACCGGAAGTATCTCAATACCAGTACTTTACATGGAGCGACTGCCTAACTATTACGTCCATTACCCAGTACACGATACCCCTTGGTAAGACTGGTTGTCATCTGACCTACCCGTAACGACAGTCAAAGATCTATGAATGACAGCCAAGGCTTAATAACGAGCTTTCCGAAGCACGGAGGGGTCTCGACATGTAATGGATGCTCACCCATTCACGATCCAATCGTGACAAGCTTAGCTTCACTTACGATCGACACTTGTGGCTGTATAAAGACAAATAAATGCCCAAAAATCTATTTCAAAATCATCAGAATACTCCACCCATTTATATCATTATCATTTATTATTAATTTCTTCTTTTTTTCTGCTTTTTCATTTTTTGGGTAGTTGAGAACAGAACAGGCATCCCACAAGGCATCATACTGAGTCCTTCTTATTAATTTAGTTAAGATATTCACATTCTTCAAGAGAGTAGTAGTGGCCCCGTGGAAACTTGAAGCCAGGCAGACACTTTACTTTGATGAAATCATTTAATCAGCAGTAAAGGAAAACATTGTGAGGAAACTGGCATGTCCCAGAACTGAAAGTTAGAAGACAGGTGATGTCCACCAACCCACTCTGGGCCCATATAGTGGACCCATTTCCGCTGACGGAGAAGAAGCCTGTCCCTGCAGTAGGAAAATTACAGGATGATAATGCTATGCTTTATGCTATTCACATTCTGACTATTATTTAGATACCATCACTACCTATAAATTTCCCGCAGCCCAAACCTCGTTGATCAATAGTATCTTACGTTCATTTCTTACTTTACATATCTATAGTGACTGTAGATACTTATAGGGTTTTTTTCATGAAAACCGTAAAAAAACACCGTAGCAATAAAAATTCAATTTAAATAATTTGTTTTGCCATGTGTTTTATTGTTTTTAGGGTTCCGTACCTCAACAGAAAAAAACGGAACCCTTATAGGATCACTCGTGTGTCTGTCTGTCTGTCCGTCCGTCTGTCACAGCCAATTTACTCCGAATCTAATGGACCGATTAAGTTGATATTTGGTACGCATATGTATTTTAGTGACCCAAACACGAATGTGTCACGTAAATAAATGAATTTTGAATATACCTAGGGGTCACTTTTGGGGGGCAAACAAGAAAATTAAAAAAAAAAGTTATGCTAACAGTACCGTGTGACATATCAAATGAAAGGACTTATTGCGAGGATCTTAAATATATTTTTTATATAATTTTAAAATAAATACTTTTAAGGAAATTTAAGAAATTCAATGAAAATTTACCATTCCCCCCCCCCCCCCTTATCTCCGAAACTACTGGATCAAAAAATTTGAAAAATATATAGTATGGCTCTTTACTCATAGATTACAGGAAAACCTATAAGAAATCTATGGTCTTAAAATAACATGGTAAATCTCTCAATATTGTGCGTACAAACTTACATTTCGTCGCTCGGCATTCAATAGGCCCATCTCTCTAGCTACTATAATATCAAAATATCAAAATGTTTGGCAGTCTGCTTAATACACAAATAAATAAAACTGTAAATGTTCATGACAATCAATTCGGGTTTCAGCGTGGTTTTTCAACAGAAAGTGCAGTGTTGTGTCTTAGGCATACTGTCACATACTATGCACAGCGTGGGACGCCGATTTATGCTAGCTTCCTCGACTTATTCGAGACTTTTGATCTGGTTGCTTATGACGTATTGTGGAGAAAGATGGAGAAGGATAGGTTGCCAATGGAGCTTAAAAACATTTTTAAATATTGGTACCTATGGTAACCAGATCAATAGTGTACGATGGGTTGGAACTTTTTCCAGGCCATACAGGTTGGAATGCGGGGTGAGGCAGGATTGGCGAGCTCAGCAGCACCAGAGTGGGTTGCTGTACAGATGGTATTTGTGTAAATAATATTAGCTATGCAGACGATATGGTGCTTCTGAGCGCGTCAACCTGTGGTCTCAGAAAGTTGGTCGCCAAATGTGAGCAGTATGCCAAAACACACGGTTTGATTTACAACTCCAATAAGTCGGAAATCATGGTTTTTGAGGCTGGGGGTAGACCGGCTTATGTTCCACCTGTATTACTCAATGGGACTCCACTACAAAGAGTAGTTACGTTTAAATATCTTAGTCATATATTGACCCCTGACCTCAATGACGGACTCGATATCGACCGGGAACGAAGGGCGTTGTCGGTAAGGGCGAACATGCTGGCTCGCAGGTTTGCATGCTGCTCACTTAAAATGTTAAAATAACTCTGTTTCGAGCTTATTGTACATCGTTTTACACGTGCAGCCTGTGGGCTTGATATACCCAAAGGTCGTGCAACGCCCTTTGTGTCCAATACAACAACGCTTTCAGGGTATTTGTGGGGCCCGTTTTTGTAGCGCATCGGGAATGTTCGCGGACGCACATATGTATTAATTGCTTTTACGCAACGATGCGAATGAGGTGTGCATCCATGGTGCGCAGAGTGCGAGCCAGCTCCAACAATATCCTAAAAATTATCGCTAGCAGGCTGGATTGCATGTACTTCAATCACTGCATTGCCATCTTCCATGGGGTAAAATAAATTTAAAATAGATTACGTGGGGCACTCAGAAAGTTTTGCAATAGGTACTAGAAAAAAATATACCACAGGTTATAATTTTTTTATTATATCTTTTCAAAGAACTTTCCATTGGTGTCTATACACAGTTTCATACGTCTAAACCAATTTTCACAACACATTTTCCAGTCCGCATCAGACACCTCTCCAATTTCCTTCTCAAATGCAGTCAGTGGATCTTCAGGTGATGAAAACTGTTTTCCTTTGAGTTGATTTTTTATTTTGAGGAACAAGAAAAAGTCACACGGAGCCAAATCGGGACTGTAAGGAGGATGACCTATAAATTTGACCGGTGTGCTTTCTAGAAAGTTCCTTGTTTTGAGCGCCGAGTGAGCCAGCGCGTTTTCGTGGTGAACCAGTAGCCCACAGAGGCCAGTGTTCGGTCGCTTGCTGCTTGCAGTAGTAAAAACTTCTGGCAAACATTTGGTAACATACCATTCAATATTGATGCTCCTTTGACCTCGTCAGGGTACTGACACCAGATAACCCGTCAAAGAAAAAAACTTGCGATCAAAATTTTGTCTGCACATTCAAAAAACAAAACGTAAAAAATAGCACATTCGCGGTATTGGATGCCGAGCGACGATTTGCAGTTGGAATGTATGGGAGAACATGTTTTTCAACCACAATGTTAAGTTTGTTCTTGGGATAAATAAATTCATCTCAACTACGGAACCCTTCATTGTGCGTAATCCGACACGCACTTGGCCGGTTTTTTACATAATATTATTTGTCTGGTCGATCGAGCTCCACTTGGGTGAAAATAGAGAATGCTTGTTTAATAGTATAGGATAGTTTATACTAATTCCATGGATAGTACATACTAATTCCATGCTAACATGATAGTAAGTACTTATTAATTCCATTGTGCCATGACAGTAGGACTTAATAATTCCATGCTGTCATGTCATTATTCTAAGGTAGCCATCTATACATATAATAAAATCGTAGCGAAGTCAAAACTGTACATTGAATATTTTTGAAAAAAAGTAATTGCTACGAGGTCTAGGATCGATTCTAATGCCGAAAATATTTTTTTTAGAATTTTTGTCTGTTTGTCTGTTTGTCTGTATGTATGTTCCAGCATGGCGCAAATTCTACCGGACAGATTCTGTTAAAATTTTGCATAGATATTCCCTGTGTGTCTGGTCAAACTATAGGGTATAAACTATCACGCTATTTACTATGGGGGACGAGCAATATTACATTATGTTGTATTTTTATGTTCTAGCATGACGCAAATTGTACCGGATAGATTCTGTTAAAATTTTGCATAGGTGTTCCCTATAAGTCTGGTCAAACTATAGAGTATAAACTATCACGCTATTTACTATGGGGAACGAGCAATATTATATTATGTTCGTATTTTTGGAAAAAAACGCGCCAAAATTTTAGGATATTGTAGATGGTTATCGATTTAACTTTTTAAATGATTATCATCACGCTATACCTTTATGGAACTAAGCAGTCAATCATGAAATATATAGGAACGGCTATTTTAGAAAAGTTTCAACAAAGCAATTAGCTCAACGGTTGGGCGGTTGCTTTGCAAACATGGGGTTGTAAGTTCGATTCCCACCTACGGTTTTTTTTTCTTTTTTTTTCACATTTTGTTAAACGATTATTATTTTTTTTGATTATGTACCTATAATCTATAGATATAATAAAATCGTAGCGAAGTTAATTTTTTTTAAAGAAAGTTATTGCTACGAGGTATGGGATCGATTCTTATGCGGAAAATAAAGTTTTTAGAATGTTTGTCTGTACCAACTGTAGGGCATAAACTATCACGCTATTTGCTATGGGGGATGAGCAATATTACATCATGTTCGTATTTTTCTCTGCAAATTGTAAAAGGACGCGCCAAAAGGTTGGGATATTGTAGATAGGTAGTTACCGATTTAACTTTTTAAATAATTATCATCACGCTACCTTTTATATAGGAACGGCTATTTTAGCTAACTTTCAACAAAGCGAATAAGTAAGCGGTTGGACGAATGATTTGAAGTCCTGAGCGCCTACCACCAGCTCAAAAGCAGTATTATTTTAATATTACTTTAGTTTACTTCAGTGTGGGAAAAACATGAAGCTCTACAGGATGTATAGCTCCATGTCTTCCTCCCACTGAAGTAACATTAAAATAATACTGCTTTATGAGCTGGTGGTAGGCCGCCCGGGGTAGTAAGTTCGATTTATATCTGTTTTTTTTAAACTCTTTTTGTAAAACGATTTTTTTTTGGATTGTGTATGTAATAGTTCATAGAATGTATTAATTCACAAAAAATGGAAAACTTCGTAAGCTATGGGAAACTACTAAGTTACAAGTACTTTACAGTCACAAAACATTCTAGGTTGTATTCTGATCATTTTAGAGCAAAAGACTGTAGGAATAAAATGTTTTTTTTACAGATTTTGACAGCAGATTTGTCCAAGCGATTTTAAAATATGTATGTGTGTGGATCTTCTGGAATCGCTGCCACACTGCTTCCTGGTGGCAAAACAGCGCACGTCATGTTTAAGATTCCCATCGATTTAGAGAGCAACGAAACGCCTGTTTGTGGGGTGTCACGCAACAGTAACAAGGGATGTGTGCTTAGGGGATTGCGCTTCGTCGTATGGGATGAATGCATTATGGCAAAAAGGAAAGCAGTGGAAAACAGAACCCTGCAGGACATCCGCAGAAACCAAGATATGATGGGTGGTGTCACAGTTTTGACAAAAAAAGTGAATACTTCGTTGAAAAGGTCGACTCTATGGTCGAGAGTTCATACACTGCGCTTGACCATCATCATACGACCTCGGCTTGGCGGTAATTCAAATGCTCAAGTATTCTCCGATGTTCTTCTAAAAGTTGGTGAAAGCACTCTACCAGAGACTCTTGGTAGAGTAGATCCCACTTTAGAAGATCTTATTCGTCTGATATACAAGGATATCAGTCAAATACCGTACCAAGAGAATTCTTAGGTGTGTTTCCGTTTTAACTCCGAAGATGATCAAGCTGCAGCGATCAACCACAGTATTCTCTCACAAATTGAAGGGAGTGAAGTGATATACACCTCCATTAATACTGATGTGGAGGAAGATGATGCCAAATATCACCCTGTAGAATTTCTCAATTCACAAATGGCAAGTGGACTTCCGGTTGTATATCTGTGAAACGGAAACCAGCTCAAAGTCATGTCTTTGCAGAGAAACGTCATCGAGGTGGAAATTCTAACAGGTTGTGGCGATGGTGAGACAGTGTTTATAGCGCGTATAAAGTACAAATTCCCCATAATTACCAGTTAAAGCGCGTGCAGTTCTCTGGAAGTGTATGCTTTGCGATCAACAAGTCACAGGGGCCGACACTGAAGGCTGAAGGCTGCGGGTGTCGACCTCAGGATAAGCTGCTTCTCACACGGACAACTGTTACGTCGCTTGCTCCCGAGTCACCATTCCTGACTCTCTGTATATTTTGGCTGCTGAGAATAAAACTACAAACGTAGTATACAGGGAAGTTTTATAAAAATGTGGCTATTATTGTAGTATATTGTGATGTCTTACGATTTCCATGCGAACGAAGTCGCGGGCAGAAGCTAGTCTTGTATTAAATTACTGGGCGACGAAGCTCTGCTCGGGTGAAAATACGGAAAAAACAAATTTTCCCTGATATGAGACCTAGCTAGATCGATTTTTCGCCCCCTGTAAACCCCTTTACTGCAACTTTCATCGAAATCGTTAGCCATTTTAGCGAACATGATTACAAATATTACTCGGTCAATAGTATGGGATAGGATGTATTATTTTCGATTATTTAAATATTAGTTTTAAGCGTTCCAAGTTAAGAATGATAGGTGACAGCGACGTTATCGATTGATATACATTCATCATAAGGTTACAATATTAACTTTATATTTTTGGAGTAGTTACTTTGTTACGACACTTTACATAGTGACCTTTTTGGTGAAGTTCTTCAGAAAGGTCAGGTGCGTAGTACTCACAATCGGCGTAAGGGCATGATCAGATGTATGAACGTAAACGAAGCAAAAGGAGTATGTAAGGATGGTAGCAGGTGGCTTCTATAGTTTCTGCTTACCCCCATAGGAAGAAGGCGTGAGATTATGTATGTATAACATAATCAGCCTATAATGTTCCCATTGCTGGGACACAGGCCTCCTCTCTGTCAGAGGGAGTGGGCCGTTATCCACCACGCAGGGCCAGTGCGGGTTGGTAGATGTCACGTCTTCGAATTGTTGGTTCTAGGGCATGCCGATTTCCTCACGATGTTTTCCTTCACCGTTTGCCGAGTAGTGGTGATGAAATAATTTGCACAAAGTAAAGCGCCTGTCAGGGTTCGAACCTACGACCTACTTAGTCGTAAGACACGGCCGTTACCACTGGGCCACCACTGCTCTTGTAATAATTCCAGAAAAAGCTAACAGCTTAATAATAATACTTACAAGTATATAAAAACCGGCCAAGTGCGTGTCGGACTACGCACAATGAAGGGTTCCGTAGTTGGGATGAATTTATCCCGAATACAAACTTAACTTTTTAGTTGAAATACATGGTCATTACATGTAGTTGAAATACATTCCAACTGCAAATGTAAGTTTGTACGCACAATATTGAGAGATTTACCATGTTATTTTAAGACCTTAGACTTAGACTTATTATAGGTTTTCCTGTAATCTATGAGTAAAGAGCCATACTATGTATTTTTTTCAAAATTTTAGGGTCAGTAGTTTCGGAGATAAGGGGGGAATGGCCAATTTTCATCGAATTTCTTAAATATCTTTAAAAGTATTTATTTTAAAATTATATAAAAGATACATTTAAGATTCTCGCAACAAGCCCTTTCATTTGATATACGTTACTGATAGCATTTTTTTTTTTTAATTTTCTTATTTGCCCCCATAAGTGACCCCTATATTCAAAATTCATTTATTTACGTTACACGTTCATGTTTGGGTCACAGAAATACATATGTGTACCAAATTTCAACTTAATCGGTCCATTAGATTCGGAGCAAATTGGCTGTGACAGACGGACAGACAGACACACGAGTGATCCTATAAGGGTTCTTTTTTTGAGGTACGGAACAGCTAAAGGCGCTAGGAAGTGTTGAAGGGTGGGCGTTTTGGGGGACTGTCTTATGTAATTTTGATGTTCGAAAAGTGCTGATTCTCAGCCTAGTTTGAATAAATGACTTGTGAATTTTGAATTTTGAAATTTTTGAACCCTAAAAAGGGAACGTAAAGCATCATAGGGCATCAAAAAATTCGTCTGCATCACTGTCAATAGAAAAACTGCCCAAAAGGCTTATTCTTTGGCCAAGAAAGTATCATAAGTAAGTATTAGAAAATATACGATACAATAACGTTATCTTACGTACAAAAACAATATTTGAGAAAAGTCTGGAAAATTTTCTATTGTTTTCGTGAAATTGGACATTTAGAGGATTTATGTAAGTAGTTATAAGCCTCTCAGCCCATATTACGTGTTGTATTAGTTTGCCTACTGGCTTCGTTGATATCTAGGACAGTTTCCAGGCAAAAAAGGGATATAATATGCTTTGGTCTAATTTAGATTTAGTAATTTTTTGTTTGTTTTTTTTAATTTAAGATGAAGCCTACCACAATATTTACGCATTTATACATACAAGCTGACCCGCTACATGTTGTCCTGTCCAAAGTTAAATAATTCATATAAAAACCCAATGGAAAAGGACGTTCAGTTTTTTCCGAATTCACAAATTTCTGGGCAACTTTTCTAATTTTTCTTACCCTAAAAACCTTATTTAGACTATTACGAACATTTTAAAACAAACATTTGCCAACTTGGTCGAGCCGAGCTCGGTCAAGTGATGCGCTCACCAACGCATTCATTTCATTTTTATTTATATAGATATGTTTGAAATTTGAAATGCCGAGCGTAAGGTCGTCTTCGAACCGCTCTCGTTGCAAAGTCAACGTCAAATCATTTATTTCAAGATGCTCATTAAAAGGCACTTAGAAACGTGAACATTAACAAGAAAAACTTTTTTACAAAAAATATTACCGACTTCCAAACTATAAAGTGAAAAATAACTTTAATTTCGGAAGTCGGTGTTTTTGGATCAGTATTTTAGTTTTTTGCCACCGACTTCCGGAATTTAATTTATTTTTACACTTTGTAGTTTGGAAGTCGTTAATATTATTTGTAAAAAAATTTTTTTTCTTTTTTCTGTCCAAAAGGTTGTTTCATATGGAGAAGAATGGGCAAATAACGACATAGTTACTTTTTTAAATGTTTTACAATATTTTTCTACTTGAATTATATAAATTATACCTATGTGAAGACATGGTGACATCCACCAAGCCGCACTGGGCCCGCGTGGTGGATTACGGCCCACTCCCTCTCACAGAGAGGAGACCTGTGTCCCACAAGTGGGAACATTAGGCTAATTATGCTTGTGTTTAAGTGAAGACGATGTATCTGAAATTAAATTAATGTACTAGATTTTACCCTAATCACTTCTGTGCGCCAGTGTACTTTACTACTGCGTATTGCTGGAATTATCGATTCGTCCACTAATAAATTGAATTCGTGCGAATCATCTCAAGAAAATCTAATATTTATTCAAATTGTCGATTCGCCCGGATTCGGGCGAGAATAATTCGGGTGTGTCAACAATAAGCCAATACAATTAGGTACAATTCTCAATAGATATCAACAAATTGCAATCACCCATTTGTCTTAAAAATTGCTGATCATGAAGATTTCTGATATTCTTTGCAACTATATTATTTAACGCTGACGCTGCGATCGCTGAGCTGATCATTGCGATGGTTATTGTGGAGGAAGATATCCAATAGTGGACATCTTGTTGACTCCTCAAAGTGTAACCAAGGAGACACGTTTCTTGCTAGTTCTTCTAAATATGAACCTACTGCGCTTTGGATGGACTTTCTGACCGACTGCTTTACAATAGGGAAGAGGCCTGGGTAAAAAAAAACGTGTGGCACTCGGGGACTGCCGCGGTAAAGCTATTGCATAGCATTTGTAAACTCCATACTTCCTATTTGTCAACGCTACACTTGGAATGATGACGTGATGACATAAAACAAAAATTACGTTCCCATGACAACATCACGTTGTCATGGGAACCGTCATTACAAGGTAGGCGGAGTGGGGGGTGTTAGGTTTTTTTCGTTACGGAATTTCTTGATTCGGTCGCCGCGCTCAAAGCCCGCGATAAAAGCTATTCAATAGCTTAAAAAAAAATATTTAGCCCGTCAATCAGATAATAAAAAAGAATTTGACACGTATTTTTTGCTTTGTTTGTCATATTAATAAAAAATGACTTAGATAAAACGCATTAAAGTTGGGGAGTGGGGGTCGTTTACGTAACAAATAAATATAAAATCTACATAGGTACTCGTGTCGTCATGGCACATTTTAACTCAATGTGCGAGCTGTAATATTTTGATTATGTAAAGAAAGAAAAAAATTGTGTCTAATATTTTGTAATAATCAAACTGACGGAGGTAAAAAAAATAGTCTTCATCCCTATTCAAAAGCTCCTGTAATTGGTTAAGAGAAATAAATGTTTTAAGTTTGAGTTTGAGGTCTAGCAAGCCATTTCTCAAAGCCATAAAAGCATAACCTTAAAAACACCAAGTAAAACAAATCCACAACAAAAACCATAACAATATCCATACATTTTTCGCATAACCATAATATTTCAGATTAAAAATTCAACATGCGTGCACACTTTCGCTTAGAAAACGCGTATATCTGGCCTCTAACAAAATGAGAAACCCACGTCACTTTAATTCTAAAACGACCAGGAAGGTTGACCTTCCCTACCTCCTATAAATAGTATAGAACAAAATGGCTTTTTGTGTCTGTCTGTGTGACCGCTTTTTCCAATCTACACAATGGATTTTCATCTAGTTTTCACGATAATTTAGAAAATTTATTTTGGAAGTTGTACGAGTATAAAACATTAAGGTTCGACTAGTCGATGGCTCGAACGCTTTGGTGGCGTAGCTAATATGCATGCTATTTAGTAAAGTTATTTATTTATTGTGTATTTATTTATATATTTTGTATTTATTTATTTAGTTTTGTTTATTTTGTATTTATTTATTTAGTTTTATTTATTTTGTATTTATTTATTTAGTTTTATTTATTTCATATTTATTTATCTAGTCTTTATTTATTTATTGAAATGATTGACGATGATTTATAACGAAAACGAGCGTGTAAAATTTCATGAACAGACTTTTGGCAATTAGTATGTAGATACCTACTATAATTATAATATGGAATTAGTATGAATTTTCCTTTACTATTAAAATGAGCATTCTATATTTTCGCGAGCAGAGCTCGGTCACCCAAGTACTTAATATTTAAATTAGAAATAACATAGAAAATAAAAGAAAGTCACTTTTCGTGTTTGTCCGTTTATTCGGTTAGTTATTCTAAACTACACGATGGATTTTCATGTGATTTTTACCATCATTTAAATAATTTATTCTGGAAGGTTTATGACGTGTACAATACATTATGATCCATGCGCGATTGCTAGTTACCTCTTGAGATAATATATGAGCGGTAAAACGGGGGAGGTAGACGAAGGCCAAGCTAACTCAGTCTGACAATTTTGTCAATGGCGCCCTCTCCTGTGTCACCACTCACATACCTCAGGTGGTGACTAGTAGTCGCGCGCGTACTATATTATTTATAACTAGCTTCTGCTTGCGACTTTGACTGTTGTTGAGCCTATAACCTTCCTCAAAAGTTGGGCTATCCAATGCAAAAATAATTTTTCAAATCCGACTGGCAGTTCCGGAGATTACCCAAACATACAAACTTACAAACAAACAAATTTTATCTCTTTATAAAAATTTAAAAGACATTTATTCAAACTAGGCTGAGAATCAGCACTTTTCGAACGTCAAAATTACATAAGACAGCCCCCCAAAACGCCCACCCTTCGCCACTTCCTAGTGCCTTTAGCTGGGAAGAAGAAGTGGCGCAGCAAACTCCCCAGCGGCACAGCTATCTGTTCAGTTAGAAAAATAAATTAAATTGATTCTATACAATAGTATGCAAAATAATATTAGTATAGACAATACTTGTGTCGCAACATCAGTATATCACACCCATGCGAAACAGAGGCGAATCGCTAGTCTAAATATGAACGAATATTATAAAGATTGTTTGTTTGTTCCTCCTCATCTTATTCTGCGCATAAAATGGCAAGATCATGTTCCCAACTCTGAGGTGCTTAGGCGCACTAGAATGATGGGTATGGAGGCAATTTTGATAAAAATCCAACTGAGATGGTGTGGTCATGTACAGCGCATGGATACGAGTAGACTACTTAAAACCACTTTCTACTCAGAGCTCGCCCAAGGAAGACGTGCACAGGGTGAGTAATACCTGCGCTACAAAGATGTTCCCTGCGGCATACTTGTTGATCGCTGGCAGGAGCTTGCTCGAAACCGAGAAAGATGGCGCATCTCAATCCACAAAGCAACTGAATGCTTTGAAGCAAGTCGTCTTGAAGACTTAGACAAGAAGCGCCAAATACGTATAAGTCGCCCAAAGCCTTCATATGCGTACACATACAACGATGCTGATCAGCTCTTCTGTACACGGTGTGACCGGGTTTTCAAGACCAAATTTGGTTTTGCTAGTCATCAGAGAGCTCACGAAAGGATAAAAGAAAATTAGCCTGGATCGCTGTCGCCGGATACGGTGAAGCGGACTATATAAGAGCTAATCTCTGGAAGTACTGAACCTAATACAAAAATATTGTCATTATTAGAAAGCAATACTATTACCGAGTGTCATAGGATATGTTTCTTCCACGCGGACGTAGTCACGGGCATAAGCTAGTTTATCATAATTGAGTTCAGGGGAGAAAGGTTGGAAGGGTAGGGGTCAAACAAGGCTGGTCGTAGTTAGGTAATATCGTGACAGCGTAATAATGTCTCTTTGTGTGTTTGTTTGTTGCTGTTAGTAGTTGGGTCTGCAATGGCGGGGGATGTAATAGATGAGGTCTATGACCTTAGCAAAAACATGGCAAGATAAGACGCTGTTTATGAGCGAATGGAGTTTTCCGAGATCCTATAATAGTGTTTTAAGAAATGAAATTAATAGCTCAATCAATCTGCCTAGCCTTTTCCCAACTATGTTAGGGTCGGCTTCCAGTCTAACCGGATGCAACTGAATACCAGTATTTTACATGGAGCGACTGCCTATCTGACCTCCACAACCTAGTTACTAGGTAACAAAAAATGAAATTAAAAAATAATAATTAAAAATGAATTTAATTGGCAACCACCTATTTATTATTATTATTATTGTATATTTATTTTATTTATATCATTGTACGCTGCACCGGTCGACGTCAAAACGTCAACGCCGGCTGTTGCTGAAAACCAGAGCTGTGGCTCTGTCTCGCAAAGGGTCGCAGCATTATACTGAGCGATGGCCGTTTTGCGCGGATGTGACGCATATTTTCCCTCAATTTGTTCTTTTCTGTTTTGTGATCTTTCTCTGCGTCATGTTTACTACAAATTAACGTATTTTCTTTCTTTCTATTTGTAGTAAAAAGTTGTTTAATGTAACAATAATAGTTGTATCTAATTGAAACAATTTTTTTTCGACATAATCCTTAAACACCAACTAAGGCAAACTCAAACTCAACTCTGAGTTTGAGTTTGAAGACATTTTCGTTCGACATAATTCTTAAGCACCAACTAAGGTAAACTCAAACTCAACTCATTGAAACAGCCCTAAATTCATTGAAACTTATTTTAAATCGCAAATCCATTCTCAGTTCTTCAACTAAATTGCAAATTTATTCTACTTTGGTCAGACCTTGCCTAACTTACGCAGCACCTGTCTGGTCTAGTGTGGCAGAAACCAAGTATAATAAACTCCAAACTATCCAAAATAGAGCCTTAAAAATATCGTTTAAATTACCATTTCGCACTAATCTTAAAATATTACACAATCGAATAAAGTATCCATTTTTAAAAGACTTTATAGGTACTAAAAATATCACGCAAGTTTTATTTGCATAAAAACCCATCACACCGTAATAGTCTAATATTTGCAATTCGCAAAAGTACAATGTCCTACGCTAGCACGTACAATCGATACCGACTGCCCCATCACTACTTCCTCCGTGACGCGTCATGACGATAGCTCGCTTACTAGCCGACGCCGTCACTCCGACCGTGTATTATGCATGATCTTTTCGCGGACTACCTGCCATTATGTTTACTTGTGTTACTATTATACTATCTTATAATAAACCGTACATTTTGTAACTCAATTATTATAAATATTATGTGGGTCCATACTAAGACTTGCACATACCTACTTGTAAAACAATATTCATAAATAAATAAGTTAAACCATGTCAACGCAAAATATAATAAGTAATAAAAGTATGTTTAAATGTTTGTAAAGGCGACATAGCCTATGAAACAAATAATTGACGATTTGTATACAAATAGAATAAGATCATTTGTGAACAGCTTTGTAATTATGTGTAAATAAAGACCTTGAAAAATCAAATCAATCAAACTCAACTCTGAGTTTGAATTCTTTTTCGTTCGACATAATCCTTATGCACCAACTAAGTATCATCATCATCAGTCTCCTTCCCTTATCCTAATTTATTTGTAGTCGGCGCAACATCTCATTTTCTTCCATACTTCTCTATCAGTCGTCATCTCGGCAGTCACCCCCTTCCTATCCACATCATCTCACACACAGTCCATCCATCGTTTCTTCGGTCTTCCCCTACTCTTATAGCTATCCACATTCATACTCAAAACTTTCCTCACGACATTTTTCTCATTAAAACTCAAACTAGATATATCGTAACTAAAGACAGAGTGCATACTATTATTTAATTGATTAAATAACATTTATTTTATTGATTTAATAATATTTATTTTATTGATTAAATAATATTTATGTTATTGATTAAAAATAACACACATAACATAACATTACGCCTTGTTTTCCCGAAGGGTTGTGCAGAAGTGTACCTGTAGTAGGTAGACCCACATTTCGCCAGTTATGTTTAAGTCCCATGTAATAGGGGACGAGCCTATTGCCATCAACCGGGCACAAATCCAGACTCCGAGCTGCTACTGAGAAATTCCAGATAGAAAAACCCAATAACACTTTGCCCGACCCAGGAATCGAATCCAGGATCTCATGCTCAGCAGTAACGCTTGCGACCACTAGATCAACGAGGCAGTGGACGACGAGGCGGGGGAGTGATTGATTAAATAATATTTATTTTATTGATTAATTGACCGTTATGGGGGTTAATTTATCAGTCCGTTGTTAATTTAGCACCCTATAAATCCTAAACCCTAATAGTCGTCATTATAAACACATAAGTTCAAGATTGTGCAATAAATTAAACAAAAGCTTACACATCCGCCCATTAAACCTAGAGCAAATGCAAAATTAAACTTGCCTCCTGGTTAAAATCACAAAATTATGACGAAACAGAGAAACTCGTGGAAGTGTAAAATACTCATCACTCAGTCTCGCACACACTCCAACAAAACCACACACAACACACATGCCACAAACACTACAAACACCCCTCACACACCTCACTAACAATCACCCATACACACCGCTACAGTTTATACTTTTGCAGCTATCATCGTTTTTACTTGTAATTAGTCTTGTGTTTTTGTTCCAAAATAAACTTTTTATTATTTATTATTATTCATTACGATAAACAACTGCCTACACAAAAGCAGACTTACGACATGTTAAAACGAGGTATTCCACTGAGAGCACTGATTTCAACAGCACTTGTCCGAACCGCGCCTGAGCACTTCCACTAACCGCACTAAAACAAAATTTTGATAAGTGCGGTTCGGTGGAACAATTTATCAATATTATTTTCAGTCCCCGAACGGCACTTTAGTAATGTATGAAAAGTTAGTGTTCTTATCGGCCGTTAAACAATTCCATCAAGAATTCCACGTTTAGTATAATAAATATACCTACAACCGCATCGGGTCGGAGAGAAAGCTGACCACACACTCTGTCTTAGAGTAAAGAAAATTCACACGTAACATAATATTGATAGTCTGGGAGTTCATCCGTAAAGGAAAACCGATACACCGTTCACTCCAACAAAGATATCTTTCATAAAAGATTAGCCGACAAAAGAATTACGTATCAGCGCCTCCGTGACTTGAAGATATCTTTTGCTATACTGATATTTTTTTTATCTTTGTGTTTTTTTAAATATGTATATGTCGCAGGGATATTGTCAAACCGGTGATATTATAATTTCACTAGTGAAATTATAATTGCACGAAACTTTGTCAACCGCCTCCATTTCTCACAATTTAACGGGCTCATTTCAGTGACATTATAATTCCACTGGATCCACGCAGTGATATTGCAAGGCAGTAATATTTTGAAAATTTCAGTGTATGTGTAAGCCTGATAAATTATGAGACGGTCAATGATTGGTTTTTGTGTTTATAACTAATTTTTTTCAATTGGCAGATGAAGAAGAGTTGACCAATCAAAACCCACGAAGACCCCACTACAAACTTGACTCATAATATATCTATACTCCGTTTGAAATAAGATAAGACATTTAAACAAACCTTTTTTACAGTCCGTTCAAACGATTTTGACTTCTATTGCGTAGGCATAAGGATGGCATTAAAAGCAAAAAAAGTGGTTACAAACCAACTATTTACTGCAGCTGCCATTTGTCATGCCACCGACGCAATAGAAGTCAAAATCGGTTGAACGGACTGTAAAAAAGGTTTTGTTAAAAGTCTAATCTTATTTCAAATGGAGTATAGGGTTATTATAAAATCATTACAGCGCTACCGTGAAATTACAATAACACTAAAAAAAGTCCGTTAAATTGTGAAAAATGGAGGCAGTTGACAAAGTTTCGTGCAATTATAATTTCACTATTGAAATTATAATATCACTAATTTGACAATGTCCCTGCGACATATACGTATTACTGGAGGATTTTCAAGTCCTTACCTACTATATTTGTTAACAACATGAAAAGGGGTCTAAAGCTAATAAATAGACGCTCGAGAACAATCAAGCTGAAATCTAGTTAAAATATAAACAACATTTTAATTATTAGGTTATGCTTTTGACAACATCGTTCAATTAATCAAATTGCCAGCAAGGCATAACAGGCTTTAAAATCGTAGCTGTTAATTAAGTCGAACCTGATATTAATGCTTTGAGTTAAAAGCCCGAGCATTTAGTAGATTTTTTATTCATATTATTATTGTTAAACGATTTTCATATAGAAATCAAGGACCTATATTTTGTCCACAGCCACATCACTACTCTGCAAACATTACAATCAATATTTTCATCTCTTTTATTCCATTTTACGCTCCCCCAAACTCCAGAATCTTCCCCCAAAGCCATTTCACACATGCTTACAACATCCGAACATATCCAGCACTTTTAGCAGTCTTTGATATTATAATTTTCAAAGAGCAAGCGTTCCCTAGTTCCCAAAGCAAGTAACTAGGAAACGTACGTAAGATCTCAAAGCTAAATTCGGAATATGAATACGAGGAATGGCGAGTTAAAATAATAATTTGTTAAGTAAAGTTGGTTGGTTTTTTGAAAAGTTCCCTTTGGTGCTCATTTTCTTGACTGGCGAGGCCGCAAAAGTTTTGCCTTTCGTCCTCTTAGTGGTGTTGGTCTTTTTCGGGTGTATACTTGTAGGTACTTGTGTAATTATTAACTTAGTTTATGTTTCAAAGTGGTTCAGAAATGACAGAATATTTTGTAACTTCTAACTTTTGATACCTACTTATGTGGGAGACAGATGATGAAGGAAGGAAGGAGTGGAAGTGGAAATTTATTTTTGATACTTATGTTAATTGCAAAGGTATTGCGAATATCTGGGTATTTATTATTTGGGGATTATTAAAATGAAATGATTTTACGTGCCCCCTTTGCCTCTGTACGTTTGACATAGCTTACACATCACATCAATTGAAATTAACCTTGTAATATTAGTATCTCAAACTATAAAATTCTATTCATCCACTAACTTTAACATAAATGACATTTCTCTAAACCATGACCCCATCACATCTGCATGTGACAGTATTCCAATTCCCTGCAATCCTCTAGACAGGGTTAGCTAAATTTTTCAATGCCAGAAACCAATCGGCTCTCAATACGCCTAATGCAGTTTCAGCCATAAATCCTCTGGCTCCTGTAGCAATGCCAAGGGATATTCGTCTTAGATGTCATTGAGATAAAGGGTAGAATTGCATATCAAGGAAGTGGAGATAGGGTTATAAATATTTTAGTGTCATTGATTTAAGGAAGATTTTGATTTGTTATTAAAATTGGGATAAGAGTTTATTGGGAGTTTTATATCACGATTACTATTAAAATTTAAACGCATCTTTCTTTTAAGTAAGTTTTTAGGCTCGTCCCTTTTTTTACATGGGACTAAAACATAACTGACGATATGTGGGTGTACTATAGTTACACCTCTGTTTAACCCTTTGAGGAATACAGGCGTCATGTAATGTTATGTGTTGTTTTTGTAGTATATCATTATATAGAAGTATATCAATTTGTAGCGACTTAATAGAAACAATAGCGTACTTTATAAGTTAATGTTAAACACAGACGGTTAAGGTAGAAATCTTAAGGCAACCTGGGCTTAATAGTCTACGAACACGTAGTGGGCAAACGTCTTGATCAATGTTACGAGCATGACTTTTCTGCATGAAAGCCTTCGAAGCAAATACATACTTATATTATTATTACGTACTCATACAAACACACCCCTACACAAACACATCCCCACACACACACACATATAAAATCACGCCTGTGTTTGCCGAAGGGTGAGGCAGAGGTACGTACACCCACATATCGCCAGGTATATAGTATATAGTTGTGTGTTGTATTGTGTATTGTTGTGGTAGTTGTGTGTAGTGTTGTATATTGTTGTCATGTTACCTACATTCGAAATAATAATATACTATATTGTTATTACTTAAGTAAATCATCATGGAGTGTCTCATTCTGTGACTGTAACCCAATCAATATGTCTTTAATTCTATCTTTACATAATTATTTAACGTTGACACTACACAGAATCCACAAAAAATCTGCACAGCCTAAAATTTTTGCACTTACTCCAATTGCCCTACATTTCTACCCCATTTTACGAAGTCCCCATAAATTGGGGAGCCCCCATCAATAAGTCCTGTAACACACTTCAATCGTAAGGCATTACTGTGAAATATTTAGAGTTCGACACTAATCGTGTATAGGAACGCAACACACGGACGAAAGATATTGCTTGCTCGGTTTTTCTTATCCAAAATCAGTTTTACCCTTCCCCTTAATGGACTTTGGCGGAGTTATGTAGGTGCGTAGTATATAGTTTGTGGAGTGAAGGGTAATTGGGGAATTAGCTGTTTGGGGTACACAAAAATGGTTTTTGTTTGCGGACTTTTTGTAAATATCTAGATTTCCCGACAGAGGAAACTATTTCAATTGGATTTTTTTGAGATAACAACTTTTTCTTTTTGATAGATTGTGAGGTCAAACCAATGTGACTTTTTAATTCGCATGTACATTCTGAGTTTATCTTGGACATTGGGTACTGACATCAGTGCAGGAAAACAACATGAGGAAACCAGTCGACCTTGTTCTATAAAAATGTCACCGTAAAGTGTCCATCCCTAGCATCAGATGGAATGACAGCTCACTTAAAGCTCTAAAGTTAATGTAAAGTCAATGTCAAGTCACATAATTTTTTTTTTTTTTTTTAAAAGAGTATCGGTGGAGTTTCTTGCCATTCTTCTCCATACGAAAACTACCTTGAAGGGGCGACTAGAATCAATTCTATTTTTTTGTAAATTTTGACGTTTTTCCATAGACTCGGCTTCAAAATAGGAACACCTATTAGTTAAGTATTGTTGACCTAAAAACTTATGATGAGAAGTAGCGAGTACCATATCAGAACAGAACAACTTTTTATCGAAAAAGTTGTTGAAAAAATAAACATTATTTTGTACTTAGTACATAAATAATTAACAACACAAAGTAACGTATTTCTCCCGTTCTCTAAAACGAAATGTTTCATTACACGTAATTGAAATCTCTGAGATATACAGAGCAACAAATAAGTGTAAAGTGATTATGTACTTCCATTTTCCACTTACTTAACTAAGCAAAGATTTTCAAGATTCCTTAAGCTTGAAAGTTAAAGTAACATAACTTAACCAACTCACATTGCCAGATGTTTTGAAATGAAGTCACGACTGCCAACATAACTCTACACGACTGTACCCGTATGTATATTGTACAGTCATCTAGAAAATACTAACTTGCAGTGCAGTGAATGTATAGCGCTCTCATGTCTGCAGTTTCACATCCACGATACATATAGTGCGCGCTTATTGTGGTGGGGGCTTGTGATAAGCGGAGCGGGGGAAAGAGCGAATATCAAGTCGATTTTTAATGGTAGTGCAGCATGACACTTATGAAAGTGCTTGTATAGACCTTGTTGTTACAAGGAATGTTTTTTTTTTAGATTCTCGTTCGAAAGATGCCAAGAAGCAATAGACATTATTTCAACTTTTCATTGCGATGGTCCTAACAATACATCGTGAGTCCCTTATGAGTCATGGAGGGGGTGGAGACCTACTCCGATCACCGGTACATCCGGTTTGACGTCTCCACTCAGACCTCGAGTGCGCCGGTCCGACAGGCCCCGAGTGGTCCGCGGTGGGCGCTGAAGCAGCTGGACCGGGAGCTTCTCCTGGAAGCCTCGATCGTGCAGGCCTGGGTGTCATCACCGGACAGGCCTGCCGACATTAACGACGAGGCGGAGTGGTTCCGGGAGGCCATGTCTAATGTGTGTGACATGGCAATGCCCCGGGTCCATCCTAGACGTGCTTCGCGCCGGCTGTACTGGTGGTCGCAAGAGCTGGAGGCTCTGCGCAAGGCGTGTATTGCTGCGCGACGCCGGTACGCCAGGCATCGCAGGCTCCGTATCCGCCCTCCGGATACGGAAGCCATTGAGGCGGAGCTGTACGAGGGGTACAGAGCGGCGAAGACCGCCCTCCAAGCGGAGATCCTGCGGGCCAGGGCGCTGGCCCGCGAGGAGTTGCTGGAGACTCTCAACAGGGACCCATGGGGGCGCCCATACAAGATGGTGCGGGAGAAACTCCGCCCATGGGCTCCCCCGCTGACACAGAGTCTCCGGCCCCAGCTTGTGGGGGACGTGGTGAGCGCTCTGTTCCCCTCTAGAGGGGATCATACCCCTCCGCCCATGGCTCCGCCTACTGCGGTGCCCGGTGCGGACCACACCGACGATGACGATTCTCCGGAGGTGACTGAGGTAGAAATGAGAGTGGCGGTACGCAAGATGAGTGCGAAGAATACCGCCCCAGGACCCGACGGCATACCCGGAAAAGCCTGGGTCCTGGCCATGGGGGCTCTCGGGCCTCGACTAAGGGGGCTCCTAAGCGCATGCATGGAGAGGGGCCAGTTCCCACTTCGTTGGAAGACGGGGAAACTGGTCCTCATCAAGAAGCCGGGGCGCCCAGCGGACTCTCCGTCCGCTTATCGGCCCATTGTGCTGCTCGACGAGGTGGGCAAGCTCTTTGAAAGAGTCATTGCAGACCGCCTCGTCGGGCAGCTGGTGCGAGTGGGGCCGGATCTGGCGGAGAGCCAGTTCGGTTTCCGCAGGGGGCGCTCTACGGTGGACGCCATCATGTGCGTGCGGGCCCTCACGACGGGGTATGCTGTGGCCCGGGGTGGGGTCGTCTTGGCGGTGTCTCTAGACATCGCCAATGCCTTCAACACCCTGCCCTGGAGTTGCATCAGGGAGGCACTCCGGTATCACCGGATGCCGACCTACCTCTGTCGTGTGGTCGAGGCCTATCTGACAGACAGGGCCGTCATCTACCCCGGTCACCGAGGAGAGTGGAACCGGCAAGAGATGTCGTGCGGTGTCCCACAGGGTTCGGTCCTGGGGCCGCATCTGTGGGACATCGGATACGACTGGGTGCTGCGCGCCGACCTCCCTAGCGGCGTCAGCGTCGTTTGTTACGCTGACGACACGCTTGTCCTGGCGCAGGGGGGTCGTACCAGGCGGCGGCCGAGTTAGCGACACGCGGGGTTGCGACAATCGTTGACAGGATCCGGCAGCTGGGACTCGAGGTGGCCCTGCACAAGTCTGAGGCCATGGGTTTTCATGGTCCTCGGAATGCGCCACCGTCGGGTTCCCAGGTAATGGCGGGAGGGGTTCACATCGGTGTCGAGTCGACGATGAAGCATCTGGGACTCGTCCTCGACAGCCGGTGGAATTTCGTAGAACACTTCCAACGTTTGGCTCCCAGACTGGAGCGGGCCGGGGCTGCATTGAAGCGGCTCCTGCATAATCTAGGGGATCCAAACGCCTCCTGCCGGAGGCTCTATGCGGGGATCGTGCGGTCCATGGCCCTTTACGGGGCGCTGGTGTGGGCGCGTTCATTGAGGCTGCGGTCAGCCCGCCGGTTGAACGCGTCCCAGAGGGTCATGGCCATCCGGCTGGCCCGAGGATACCGCACGGTCTCCTGCTAGGCGGCGAGCATCCTTGCCGGATTACCGCCATGGGATCTGGAGGCAAAGGTCCTCGCGCACGTCTGGGAGTGTCGCGAGGAGGCGAAACGCCGGGGCTTAACTCCGATGCCGCAAGAAATTGCGGCACAGCGGACAGAGCTCCGGCGGGATCTAATGGCGTCATGGAGGGTCCGATTGTCGCAACCCCGCGCTGGGCACGCCACAATCGCGGCGATAAGACCCCTCTTTGAGGAGTGGCTGGAGAGACGCCACGGCGTTCTCACCTTCCGCCTGACGCAGGTCCTCACCGGACACGGCTGCTTCGGGAGGTTCCTGTTCAAGATAAGGCGGGAGGAAACACCCGGGTGTCACCATTGTGTGGATCGGCCTGAGGACACGGTGGAGCATACGGTGGAGGTCTGCCCAGCTTGGGCAGAGCAACGCCGTGTCCTCGTAGAGGCGATCGGCGGCGGTGATCTCTCGCGTCCGGCCCTGGTTCAGGCCATGGTACGGAGCGAGAGGAAATGGCAGGCCGTCACCTCCTTCTGCGAAGCGGTAATGCTCGCGAAGGAGGAGGCGGAACGCGTGAGGGAGAGGCAAACTTCGCGCCCTCACGCCCCAAACCGCCGCAATAGGAGGAGACGCCCGGGGCGGGAATCGCGAGCCGATTTCCGGCCACCGTAGGCGCGGGCTTGCGGACGGTGAGCAATGGGTAGCTCGCCGTCCGATAAGGACCAAGCCCGGGTCGACGGCGCGTTGTGTTCCACGCGCGCCTCAAAGAGATGTCAGCAGAATTGACGGGGTCCGCTAGGGCCAGTGCCTGCCGGGGGTTCGAAGAAAACCGATAGGGAAATCGTGGCCCCCGGCAACAGGGTAACCGAAGGAACACGGGTGGGTTTTAGTCAGTAGGAGTCTGACACGCCCTCCCGCTCCACCCAGAGCGGGAGAAGTTATTTGATAATTTCCCACCCAGGAAAAAAAAAAAAAGGGTCCCTTATGACAATTCTGTAATATTAAGTGCGTTGTACTAGTAATAGGTACAGCTGACTAATTTTCAGATATTATGGTGCTGTTAGCCTTATTGTGATTAAGGGTCATCATTTGTCTAGCGTTTTCCCAACTCAATAGATCATTCTAAATTCGCCTTTATTATGACTCAAACAATACGGCTTTTAATTTCAATGATAAATTACAGTTATCTATAAACAGCGCGAGGAATAGGCAGGGTTGCAGTAAGATAACTCTGTTGCGTCCGTAACTAATTTCAAAATCCATCTTACTTAATACTCAATACTTTATTGCATTCCACAATGTATGTGCTTAGGTGGTAAACATTTGAAAAGAAACAATCGTGGACCCTGTTGGGCACAGCAAAAGAAATATAGTAGAGATGAGGACTCATTGTTTATCTTATAATCTAATTTATTCTAAAAAAAAACATTTATTGTGTATTTTATATGAGTTTTAGAGATTTATTATTTAAATATTCATGTACACTGTAATAATATTTACTTAATAATAGATTTTTTAATTTATTCGTAAATAGATGGAGTTTTTTTTTCCTTTCTGATTCTTCCTAGCCTTTTCCGAACTATATTGGGGTCGGCTTCCAGTCGCACCGGATGCAGCGGAATACCAATATTTTACATAGAGCGACTGCCTATCTGACCCAAAGTCGGGTACTGGGTAATACAATACTCTTTTTGACTTTCAGGCTTATTTGTAACGACTGGCATTGGTCTCCAAATGACAGCCGCGACCAAACCACGTTAATGCTTCCCAAGGCTTCTCGGGCTTCTGACGACCCGTAACGACTATCATAGCAAGTGACTCTACTTGAGTCATCACCAGTGATCGGAGTAGGTAGATTGATTTTACGTATTCGCATCATGAATAGTCATAGAAATCAGAACATGGATAAGCCTTTTTTCCGGGATTTTATTTTGGTACTTACGGGATTGAATCAAATATTGTTGAAGTAAGGATTTTTAAACTACTACATTAGAAATTTATAGAATGCGATAGATAAACATTTAAAATATATTATATTATCATATTGTTTTTATAGTATACCTATCCTTTTCTTGGAGTCCGATCACCTATATACTATTAAAAAGACAGTAAAAGGGTTAAATATTTCTTATTCATAATGATGTGTTCTTTATTCTACACATTACAACATTTGTAATTCCCTAAAAAAAATTAATAATTTCAAAATCCCGGAATCCCGAAAGCATATCCATACTAATATATACGTGCCAGTTCATTGACCACAAATCAATCTACCTACTCCGATCTCTGGTCATCACCCAGATTTAAACAAAAAAGCAAAGAAAAATCTTTTGAGAATAGGCCTTTGTTTTGCAACATAACAATAATTTTATTATTAATTGTAATGTTATTATAATTTTTTTCCATTAAATATTTTCTTGTACCCCCTCTGCTCTTTTGACTTCAAAGAACAAACAGTTATCATCCGTTCTTTTTAAAACAAAGAGCTCTCTCCGAGATAAACAGTTGCAAATAATCCTCATTGCACTGTGTCCTCTTCACTTGCTGCAAATGGCTTGCCCGTTGTACAGAACTATGTTTTATAGACAATATTAAATTGTTCATACCATAGTTGAATGGCTGAAATAGGATCATTTTATTTAGATACGGTCTTTTGTACTGGCTTTGAAGTAATAGAATTAATTATTTAGGCTACATTGATTGATTTAGGATTGTTTTAGTTTTTACTTAAACTTTAATAAAAAATGACGAAATGTTTTTTGAAGACTGTGATAATTCTAATTTTTAATGATGATTTTTTTATGATAATTTTTTAATGATATACCTATAATTTTTGAATATTTTTAATGTTTTTACTGTTTTTTTTTTACTATTTATTAATTCTTTTTTAGTATATGGGTATTTTGCCTGAATTAAAACACCATTTTTTTATTTATTTTTAGGCCCAATTTCCCCCCCATCAGCACTCTAAACCGCGTTCAGTATTATTGGTGAAATTTGCCCTTAGCTTGAACTTAGAATCCCATGAGTAGGTACTAATGAGTAGGCAACGACGACAACATTTAAATCAAGATAAAAATTCATTAAAATAAGTTTGAAGATTAGTACTTTTTAACCGACTTCAAAAAGGAAGAGGTTCTTAATTCGACTGTATTTTTTTTTATTACCTCTGAACTTTCGACTGGGTGAACCGATTTTGATGATTCTTTTTTATTTGAAAGCTGGTGCTTCCCGTGTGGTCTTATTTCAATTTGATCCAGTTCTGACAATGCCATCCATGAAAAAACCATAGAAGTCTTAAATTTGCATTAAGTATGTGCGCGACAAATGGACGAATAACTCAATATCACGCCAACCAATTTCGATGATTCTTTTTTAACCGACTTCCAAGTAAACGACTAAAAAGATATTAAAAATTAAAACCTTTTTACAAAAAAAAAAAAAAAACACTAAGTGAAAAATAACTTTCATTTCGGAAGTCGGTATCTATGGTTTTGAATTGTCGTTTTTTGCCACCGGCTTCCGAAATGTGTTTGTGAAATTGAATAAATTTTTTTTGAACGTCAAATTATTTGACAGTCCCCATTTGATCTGTTTTTCATATCGTTCGCGTAAAACAGACTTAGATGCGTAAAGTTTCAGAAATAATAAGCATGTATTGGAGACACTTCGCGAATTGTTTATAGAGGTGTGAGGAACAGGGTGTAAAGTTCACTCATCCTCCATAGAAAAGGGAGGATCCTCCGACCAGACGGGTGTTGTATCTAGTGGGCAACTGCCGGACGATTGTTTTTTTTTTTAAATTATGGCCTCTCGCAGTTATTGACCACTAAGGTCTTGGCTGCTTAACCGGATTTTTCCTGTGGTGGCCTTAAGCTTCTACACTTAGAGCCTCCAGCCAGGAGCTTTTAAACTATACTAAATTAAAATTAAACGAGTGTTCGCTAATGGCACCCCCTGTGGGGTACGAACCTCGGCTTAGGGCATCGCTGGGGGGAGGACAGCAAGAAGGGACAGGCTGGATCAAACTTAGATTTTCATCATGATTATTATGCGGGGTATTTAAACCTACGTGCTCAGCTGCAACAACTGCTGGCACCTCGTTTTCGAGAAAGGGTCGGGGGGAAAACCGGACGATTGATATCGGGACTTTGTATATACTCGTCGCACCGTCAACCCTGCTTGCGTGATTCAGGATTTTGTGTGACGTCAGTACCTTATTTACGTAACTTTTTTTTGTAAACGATTTTGACAAATTTGTTTCATTTTGACAGTTCAACAACATTCATTGCTTTATTTGCGTTGTTGAGCAGATTTTTTCTCCAACTTACGAAGCGATGGATTAGCAATCTGTTTCAAATTGAAGCAGATTATAATTGATCGTGTATTACGTAATTAGGTTACATCTTTGATGCGAAGTTCGCATGTGGCGTTGAAGATATCGTCACAAGTTAAACAACATACAATTTTAATCAAAAACATACTATTTTAATTTAAGACTCAGATCAAATACAACAGCACAAAAAAAGTCATGCGTAAATCTAAACAAAAAAAAATAAACGACTTCTGTCGACGATAGTACACACAACACACACAAACGCAAGTTAAGTTCAAAGGATTTCTCTCAGTTGGTTTTTGAAATATTTTTCTTTATAGAGTACCATATAATACTGCTCTTTGAATGGATTTCTTCGCGAAAATCCCATTATCTTTCTGATTGAATTTGTTTTTATTATGAAAAATGTTGGTAAAGTAAATTCTAAAGGCACAGGTACAAGTATATTTTATAGAAAGGCTGGCTTTCTATAAAATACGTTTAATGGAGTATTTAATAAATACAAAGTTGACATATAAAATAATGTAAACAAATACACTATCATTGTCTCCTAAACTTTTTATATACTGTGTTTTTAGGGTTCCGTAGTAAACAAGGAACCCTTATAGTTTCGTCATGTTCGTCTGTCTGTCTGTCTGTCTGTCTATCCGCGGTCTAGCTCCGAGACCCTTAGTACTAGAAAGCTGTAATTTGGAATAGGTATACATATTAATTACGTTGACAAAGTGGTAAAACAAAATTATGAAAAACATTTTTTTTAGGGTACCTCCCATACACGTAAAGTGGTGATGTTTTATTTTTTTATCCCATAGTGTGGCGTATCATTGAAAAGGTCTTACAAAAACATTTTTGAAAACCATTTTTGGATTCAGGGATCCGTTTGCAAAATATTAAGCTTTAAAGTGCTAATTTTTGTTAGAGTCAAGTGTCCCCCCCCCTGCCAGCTAAATGGTTGGTTTTGGATGTGTGAAAAAAATCACAGTAGTAGTTTGTATAACGAAATTAAAAGGAAAACTATCACAGACTAATCGACCAACTTAACTTTGCAGTTGCAAAAACATGTTTTCCCATACATTCCGTATGGGAGAACATGTTTATCAACTACAAAGTTAAGTTTGTTTTTGGGATAAATTCATCCCAACTACGGAACCTTTCATTTTGCGTGGTCCGACACGCACTTGGCCGGTTTTTATTCGATGAGTTAGCGAAGAAGTCAGACATTTAAATAATGGAAAGTGGTTATTGCTACTTGCAGAGTTCTCCGATGTGTTATATCTATAGGATTTGGAGTATGGTGGTCGTTTTTCTCCATAGTACTCCTTTACAGTAAGCTCTATTTCTACTTTATTCATAAAGATTTATTTATTTATTTGTCGGAGACGGGTATGTGACTCTCTCGTTATTATCAGCAATATTTTAACTACTGTGGGCGTAGTGTAGGTAGTGTTGGTTAATGCGCAATAGAAAAACAGTCTGCAGTTCAGATCACATTATAATTTACTATCAAATTAATCACACTAGCTTAATTATACACACACTGGGTGCGACGGCGTTTATTAAAATCACCAATTAACACAATGATTACAAATTACAACTAACACAATAACTGAGCACCACGAATCGAGAACAGTTCCGCGACGTCTTCGCTCCGATGCGATCCGAGACTGAATCCCCTCCTCGCCGTGGCCTTAAAACATCACGACTCTGTAGAAGCGCGCGCTTTAGGTGTAGGTAGGTCACGTCTTGTCGCCAGTGGCGCGCTTGCGATTCGTTTCGTGTCCGTATTAATGACCGGATCCGACATATTAATAACCAACTTATATTTACAGTTTCTACCACACATTCAAATTATCGATCAATAGTAGTAGTTATAATATTGTAAGAAAGGGATTATTTCTGAAGTAAAGATAGAGTTAAATATCATGACATAAATATCATTACACACATCTAGTAAATTCTACTAGATGTGGTTCTGGAAGGTGAATAAATTCCTCTATCATCTTTTCGTTTAAAAATTATGTTACCGGAATTTCAGAAATATTATTGGACTGTTCAGTGTCATTTCTAGGTAACAGACATAATTCAATGAAGCGCTATAAGCCATTTTTTCCTTGAATTTTATTGTCTAAATAAATAAAAATGTAATACTGTTGTACGTTGTCAAGCGCATCACTTGAGAACGGTTGAACTGATTTGGCTATTTTTTTTTTTTGTAATATTTTCGTAATAGTTTTATGTTCGAGAAAAAAAAAAAAAAATCTTTCTTTTTTTTCTAAATAGGAGAAAAACTGAAGGTCTTTTTATGAAATTTTTGTATGAACTATTGTTTAGACAGGACAACAACGTTTATCGGGCCAACTAGTTAAAAATAAAAATAAGAACCTTAATTTTATTTTTAATAATTTGAAATATCAGCGGTCCCGCATGACGAGAACCTCGTGAAAGCTGAGAAAGATAAGCAGATTAATTATCCTGGCTCACGAGGTTGTCGACATGTGGGATGTTGATACAGGAGTGCATTGTGCCGATAGTCGTGACGGCCAATGGCATGATAGCCAAGAATCTCGACAAACAACTGAGGTGGGTCTCGTTAGGCTGCTGGATCAAGGGCTTGATCCAGAAAGTGGTTTTTCTGGACACGGCGCGTATAGTTAGGAGTTTCTTTTCTTACGAGCTCTGACCACTGGTAGCTTGGACAGGAACAGCGGTTCCCGATGCCGGTGGGCTACTATTTATTATATATTTTTCAAAACACACATAACATCACGCCTGTAATCCCCGAAGGGTTAGGCAGAAGTATATCCACAGTACACCCACATTTCGCCAGTTATGTTTAAGTCCCATGTAATAGGGGCCGAGCCAATTGCCATCAACCGGGCACAAATCCAGACTCCGGGCAGCTACTGAGAAATTCCAGATGGAAAAACCCAATGACACTTTGCCCGATCCGGGAATCAAACCCAGCAGTAGCGCTCAAAATATGTATTTAAATGAAATAAAAGAATATTTTGATGTCCTCAAACAAGAACATAACTTTATTTACACTGTTCACACAGAACAAAAAAAAAAGTGCTATAGTTTTTCAACATACTTCACATCCACTTACATATGTAGTTATCCTAGCTCAGAGGCTGGCTAGGCTTTGAGTCCCAGTCCAATCTAGATTAGCTTTAGGCTACACTCGGGGGTACGCTGCAGGTTATAACACCTGGAATTGCTTGTGTGCCACCGTCTGAATATTAAGTTTGTTGTAAGATGAAGCTTGGTGTGTTAGAAATTAGTAGTGTCGTAAGGATATAGCGGCTTTTGGAATGTCGCGGCTATCTAATATATATATATATAATATAGGTAAATTATATGCTTTATGTATCTGTGTATTCTGTTGTATATGTAAATGGTACACCACTGACTACCTGCAGTATTGTCTCTCCTTTTTCATTTAAATCCATCCAAAGGTTGTCTGTAAAAGTTCGCTTTTAGCAATAAGACCGCCCATTGTGTCACCCAATGTAAAATTTCTGTATTAATGTCTGTAATTTTTATGGTGTAACTATCTACTATCTAGTAACTAATGTCTTTATAAAAGTTGGAGACAACATTATGATAATAAATTAAATTAAATTAAGAACGTTTCAAGTTCCTTCATGACACACATAACTAGAGATCGGATATTCGGATGCATATTTACCTAAAGTTGAGGTGTTGGCTATTATAGAATGCACTTTTGTATCGAAAGAATCCCGGGATTCCCGGATCGACTTTAAGAGTTGTGATTATAGAATCGAATGTATTATATTTACTAATGTTCAGGTGTTGGCTAATATGGAATGCACTTTTGTATCGATCGCAAAAATCTCGCGACTCTGGAATTGATAAATTTAGTAGTTTTTATCTATAGAAATGCTAGCTAATGTTGTAAAGTAGGTTGCTAAATTGGCATAGCACATAGCGACAAAAAACTCGGTGTTTTGAGTTTCGTAAAAAAATGTTTAGTGGGTTTATAAATTTTTATGTTAACACCGCAAAAGTAACCTTCATAAGAGGGCTGATAAGTCATTTCCATACCATGTATCTGATTAGTTGTGCATTCCCGGATGTTATGGAATTCCGGGATTTATGTTAATTTTTTTATTTATTCTCCAATTCTTAGCCAAATATTAACTTTAGGTAAATATGCATCCGAATATCCGATCTCTACACATAACAGATATCTGAGGTCATCGGAAAATTTGAGACTAGAGATGCCGATGCATTCCACCGGCTTTTATGACAAATATTTTAAGGTTCAAGCAGTATGGTTATGGAATGCCTTGCCCGTGTTGATAAGGCGTGCTCAATCTTAGTCCACTTTTAATACTCTGGTAAAAAAACACTTCCTCTCTCCTTAAACATCATCATTACATATAGTTCCTTGTTCTTGTTTATAATTTTATGTATATCTGTTATTTATGTAATATGTATACAGCGTGGCGCTTTAATGGTGACATTAATTTAACACACGCATACGGATAAGCGTTTTCTTTTTAAGAAAATATTTTAATTTCATTAAACGTTATTATTTTTCGATTTATTTTCATTTTTCTAAAATGGCATCTTGGTGCAAACTGTACTTAAAAACTGTAACACAGAGGTCATTTACCGGGATCACGGATCATAACATTGCATCAAAGAAAATAAAACGAATAACGTGCAAAGAGAAGGCGAATTGAAGAAAAGAGAGAGCCTTATGTTGGCGAGCGTTTGAAAATTTTAATTTTTCAATTAACGAATTATTTATTCTTAGTATATTTTTATGATTACTGGACACTAGCCCTACCCGTGTGTTAAATTAATGTCGCCATTGTGGCGGCCCGTTGTATACATATATATATGAACTAGCGGACCCGACAGACGTTGTCCTGTCAAAACATTGTCCAGCGGACAAAATTGTGAATCTAAACCATTCCCAGATCCCCTTGAACACACACAAAAAATTTCATCAAAATCGGTCCAGTCGTTTGAGAGAAGTTCAGTGACATAGACACTCACAGAAGAATTATATATATAAAGATATAGGTCAATATATGCTTTATGTATCTGTGTATCTGTTGTATATGTAAATGGTACACCACTGACTACCTGCAGTATTGTCTCTCCTTTTCCATTTAATTCAATCAAATAAATTTTATAGTTTAGTCACTATAGCTAGTCAAATATTGGATTAATTGATCAGGTTAAGCTACGCTTGCCGCGGTTGGTTCGTGGATGGGTGACAATTTACATATACCTAGACCCTCCCTGGAAAGCCGGCCTCGGAAATTACGTTAAGCCGTTGGTCCCGCTGTCATTTGTAGATCTTTGACAGTCGTTACGGGTAGTTAGAAGCCCAAAAGTCTGACAACCAGTCTTACTAAGGGGTATCGTGTTGCCTAGTAAATACGTTCTGGAGGTCAGATAGGCAGTCACTCCATGTAAAATACTGGTTTTCAGCTGCATCCGGTTTGTCTGGAAGCCGGACATGGTTGGGAAAAGACTAGGCAATGAATTATTTCAGGTTTCATTAAGTACTGTCGGTGTCATGATTTCTTTGATTTAATTTTAAAAAATGTATTATTTTTATATCAATTTATAATATCCACTGTGGCAACACTGTCAAAATAGAAATGACGGTTATGATATTATCGTTATTTCTGGGTGGGACAAAAGTCGTTTTAAATGGTATAATGTAATGCATAGTTAGTCGTCGTTTGATTGTGAAATAGTTCAGTAGTGTGAATTAAAAGTATTAGCAAGAAAAGAGTGTTTTTCTTTATAGTACCTACATGCCATTCAATAGTGATTGGTTACGAGATGGTTGGATACGAGAGGTTTAGTTCGCCCTTAATTGTCCACGCTTTATCTATAGTAACAATGATCGAAAGTCCAGAGCATCAATAATCAGTTTCAATACAAAAACATGTGTGGCACTCGGGGACTACCGTGGAAAGCTGTTGCATAGCATTTGCCTTCCTACTTCCTATTTGTCAACGCTACACTTGGGATGACGATGTGATGACATAAAACAAAAATTACGTTCCCATGACAACATCACGTTGTCATGGGAACCGTTATTACATGGTAGGCGGAGTGGGGGGTGTTAGGTTTTATTTTCGTTACGTTACGGAATTTCTTGATTCGGTCGCCGCGCTCAAAGCCCGCGATAAAAGCTATGCAATAGCTTAAAAATGAAAGATTTCGTCAGACTAAACAGTAGATGAAATCTCAATATAATTGGTTGACCGTGAACGCAGGTTAGTCGTGCGTCGCTAAAGAGTTCGCACGACTACCCAACCGGCCTCTTTTTAGAGAATTGGGGCAGGGCAATAGGTCGGAAAAGCTTTCATGTCCAAATTATTGTTCAGGTGATGGTAAGGTCTTATTAAACTGTTGGATTTGTAAGGATAAGAGTTCCTAAGAAAATTAATTTAAAAAAACGAGTGAGCCGCTGCACTCGCATATCGTCGCTCGGCATCCAATACCGCGAATCTGAAATTTTTGACGAAAATCAGATTTTTGTTTTATTTCATTCTACACGTTCAAATACGTGATCCTGCATTAAAAAATTGGCCGATAGTTATCCAGTCATATTGTTTAGATTTAGTATAAACTATATTATTTTAAAATAATAGTATGTATGTAATAATAGTGTAATAATCAGTGATCGGAGTAGGTAGATTGATTTTACGTACTCGTATCATTATTAGTCATAGAAATCATAACATGGATATGCCTTTTTTCCGGGTTTTTTTTTTTGGTATTTACGGGATTGAATCAAATATTTTAAAAGTAAAGATTTTTAACCGCTAAAGGACCGCGACTACTACATTAGAAATTTCGACAACCGTGCATCAGTAGGATAGCGGAGAGGTAAGTCCCATCTTTCGTCGCACGCACTACAATAATTATTATTAATAGAATCCCCCTTTACGTTTGCTACTTTTTACTCAAGTTTAGCCATACCATAGTTTTTTTACTATAGAAGGCCGATCACCTATATGCTATTAAAAAAACCGGCCAAGTGCGTGTCGGACTACGCACAATGAAGGGTTCCGTAGTTGAGATGAATTTATTTATCCCAAGAACAAACTTAACATTTATTCCAACTGCAAATCGTCGCTCGGCATCCAATACCGCGAATGTGTAATTTTTAAAGTTTTTTTTAAATTGCAGGATCACTTATTTGATCGTGTAGAAAAAATAAAAATCTAACACCTTTAAACGAGCAATTCTTGTATATATGTATATATTATATAACCTGAATCTCTGAAACGGCTCCAAGAATTTTTATGAAATTTAGTATGCAGGGGTTTCGGGAGCGATAAATCGATCTAGCTAGGTTTCATTTTTAGAAAACGTCGTTCAAAAAAAAATAGTCATCCATATATTTTTCTTTATTCAAGTAACAAGGACTCATTGTGTTAGTAAACTTATGAACTTTAGCTTATTTTACCAGGTCACTCAGAAAGTTTTGCGACTAACAGTTTTTGTCTATGGGATACTGGCTGGCGCTCAGAAGCACCATATCGTCTGCAAAGCTAGTAGTATTATTTACACAAATACCATTTATACAGTGTGAGTCTTCATAATGTGCACATATCGAAATGAGGGAATCTATGCTTAATGTTACCAACGGAAAAATGGTCAAAAAATTTTTTTTGTTTTTTTTTTTTTATTCTCTTGGGCATCTTATTCATAAATTTTACAATTATTGTAAAAATTGATGAAAAAAATACAGACTTTTACTAAAAAACATGTTTATTTTCAATTGAGGGTAGTTTTTTTTCTCAATTTTAATTTTATGTGGACGCCTACTTACTTCCAATTATTATGGAGTTTGTTTCATCACGATAGCTGATTCAGTTTAAAAGTATTACAATTTTGTTAAAAAAAAAAAAAAAAAAACATAAAAGTATAAAAAAATTATTTAGATTTTTAAAATATTTTTTCTGTCGTTAAAATTAAGCATAGATTCCCTCATTTCGATATGTGCACATTATGAAGAATCACACTGTATAGCAACCCACTCTGGTGCTGCTGAGCTCGCCAATCCTGCCTCACCCCGCATTCCAACCTGTATGGCCTGGAAAAAGTTCCAGCCCATCGTACACTATTGATCTGGTTACCATAGGTACCAATATTTAAAAATGTTTTTAAGCTCCATTGGCAACCTATCCTTCTCCATCTTTCTCCACAATACGTCATAAGCAACCAGATCAAGTCTTGAATAAGTCGAGGAAGCTAGCATAAATCGGCGTCCCACGCTGTGTATAAGTATAGTATGTGACAGTACGCTTAAGACACAACACTGCACTTTCTGTTGAGAAACCACGCCGAAACCCGAATTAGTTGTCATGAACATTTACAGTTTTATTTATTTGTGTATTAAGCAGACTGTCAAACACTTTTGATATTGATATTATAGTAGCTAGAGAGATGGGCCTATTGGATGCCGAGCGACGAAATGTAAGTTTGTACGCACAATATTGAGAGATTTACTGTGTTATTTTAAGACCATAGACTTCTTATAGATTTTCCTGTAATCTATGAGTAAAGACCCCATACTATGTATTTTTTTGAAAATTTTTGGTCCAGTAGTTTCGGAGATAAGGGGGGGAATGGTAAATTTTCATTGAATTTCTTAAATATCTTTAAAATATTTATTTTAAAATTATATAAAAAATATATTTAAGATCCTCGCAATAAGTCCTTTCATTTGATATGTCACACAGTACTGTTAGCATAACTTTTTTTTTTTAATTTTCTTGTTTGCCTCCCAAAAGTGTCCCCTATATTCAATTTTTTTTTATTTACGTTACACATTCGTGTTTGGGTCACAAAAATACATTATGTGTACCAAATTTCAACTTAATCGGTCGGACAGACAGACACACGAGTGATTCTATAAGAGTTCCGTTTTTTCCTTTTGAGGTACGGAACCCTAAAAAACAACATTTGTTTTTTTTTTTTTAAATCTTAATAATTTCAAAATCCCGGAATCCCGGAATCCCGGAGGAATAACCATACTAATATATACGTCCGATCACTGGTAATAATAGTACATTTTGTAAAGTTTTTTTTGTCTCCTTTAAAATTTGATGAAAGTTGCATTCGCGGTATTGGATGTCGAGCGACGATATGATGTAGAAACATCTGAGAAATATGTAAAAGCAACATTAAAGGGGCGGGGCCTCGTCAAGGTCGTTTCTGACCAACTCCAACACCGCGCGCGCTCATTGGTCAAATCAAATAGCTCGCGCTTTCCCGGCTTCCTGTTACACACTTCCGTCCCATTTCAATTTTTTTGATTTAAATTGCAGAAAACCGAGTGGAAAAATGTTACACATAAAAAAATACAAAGGTGTAAGGCAGGGTAACAAAGTCAGTAAAAAGATCAGTGAAACTTTTTGATATCGCTGACTACTGCTAAAAGATAGTATCTCCTATATAGCCTATTGTATAATCAGCCTATAATGTTCCCACTGCTGGGACACAGGCCTCCTTTCTGCGAGAAGGTGTCGGCCGTAATCCACCACGCGGGCCCAGTGCAAGTTGGTAGATGTCACATGTCTTCGAATTATTGGTTCTAGAACGTGCCGGTTTCCTCACGATGTTTTCTTTCAACATTTTCAAAGGAGTGATGATGAAATAATTTACACAAAGTAAAGCGCTTGTCTGTAATGAAATGAAATTGTTTATTCTGTAAATAGGATATTGGAATCACTTTTACGGGTCATATAAAAAAAAAAAAATTTTGGTAGACGGGTTCGGTGTTTCCTATCTGACTACTCTGAGAAGAAAGGCCGAAACAAACTCAGAGGTCGCAGTCTCTTTTAAAGTCCAGACATAATTTTGGTCAGGCCATATGAGGACCATGTAGATTAGTGTCTGAAATGGTCTTTTCGAACCTACAGCCTACAAGTAGCAAATCGCGGCCGTTACAACTGGGCCACTACTAATAATACAGATTTTATGTTAAAACTAGCTTTTGCCCGCGACTTCGTCCGCGTGAAATTTCGACTCCCGATCTACCGCATCGCATCCTATCACCCGCCCGCGGTATTACTTTGTTTTTTTTCTTCCTGCTGGGTTCCTAAGGGTCGTAGCGTAATGTTATATAGCCTATAACCTTTCTCAAGAATTGGGCTATCCAATGCAAAAATAATTTTTCAAATCCGACTGGTAGTTCCGGAGATTACCCCCTACATACAAACTTACAAACAAACATACAAACAAATAAACAAACAAACAAAACCTCTTTATAAAATTATAATATAATTTTAAATAAGGAAGACTGGAAAAGAATAGGGAGACCTTTGCTCAACAGCAGTGGGACAATATAGGTTAGCAAAAAAAATTATAGACAAGAAATTTCACGCGGATAAAGTCGTGGGTAGAACCTAGTCACTAATAAAGTTTCATCGTTCATTTCATATTCACCACATATTTTTCTATGTACGTAAATTATATTCCCTACTTGATTCGAAGCCTCTCTGTACTCCGTACTTCGTTCAGATTAAGATGACGTTTGATGTCTCACAGGAAATTAGTTTTGCATACCCGATTATAGAGGAGGGGTTTATGTAGTAAATCCTATGTTTACGCGCGCTTTGATAGATGGGTAAGCAGGGAAGACAGTGTTAATGCTATTTCATTATGCATACATTTTTGCGAGTACTCAAGACGAATTGACTTAAAACTGTACTTAAGACTTGTACTTGTACATAAGACTAATTGACTTAGGTTCTCGGAATATAAAGGTTTGAAATATAACATAACGTAACATCACGCCTTTTTTCCCCGAAGGGTTGGGCAGAGGTGTCCCTGTAGCAGGTACACCCTCATTTTGCCAGTTATGTTTAAGTTCCATGTAATAGGGGGCGAGCCTATTGCCATCAACCGCCCACAAATCCAGACTCCGGGCTGTTACTGAGAAATTTCTGATAAAAAAACCCAATAACACTTTGCCCGACCCGGGAATCGAACCCAGGACCTCATGCTCAGCAGTTACGCTTGCGAACACAAGACCGAACGAGGCAGTGAAATATTTCAACATGAAAACATCTTTTCAATTTGTTTGAACATTTATAAGAATGTTTTATGATGCTCACAGAACATGTTTCTCTAGGCCTTGTTTGTCACAGATTTCTTGCAAAACGTAGCAAGTAATTATATCTATCCAATTGTCGGAAATAGTCACAAAAATATGGAGTCACGTCATCTAATTTCGGGGAAGCTACGAGTCTATTAGGAATCCCATCAGCAATATATTTGCTGCCGCAACCACACAAATTTTTGCCAAGTAACTAGCTGGATTCGCCGCAAATATTTCATATAATCAGAATACGAACTTGAGGCAAGAAAATAAAAAAATGTAGAATGCAATCTAGTTATTTTTATTATTAATATTCAAATATTTTTGTAAAAACATTCGTTCTTTCATTCAATATCGTAAAAATATATATTATTAAACCACATAAAAACATTAAAATTCAATTAAATTTAATAAACATTTTAATTATTAACAAACTAAAAAAATCGTTTTAAAAATTATAAATAATGGGTTGTGCCGCTTACATAAATAATTTTGAGCGCAAACGTCCTGATAGGAACATTATTTTATGTGATAGGTATCTACTTATATCTTGACAAGTCATGCGCCCGTTGGGTTCCATCAACAAAAACAAGAAATCTCCATAGAAACTTTCATCCCCTATTTATTTGAACCCCATTAGGGGGTGAATTAAAAATAAAATCCTTCCTTACTTTTTTGCACAAAGCACAAACTCAAAAATTCAAACTCAAACTCAAAGCATTTATTTCAAATAAACCAATTACAGGTACTTTTGAATTGTCAAGGGGTCGGTCAGTCAGAAAAATGAAGCTAGTTGCCCATTTTAAAGCGTAGACAAGAGTCTTGTGCAAAATTTCATGCTTTATGTTTAGGCAGTGTATTTTCTATCAGTGATTATATGAATTAATTAAAGATTTTATTAAGTAGATTAGAAATAATTCACATAATTCTGTAGCAACGTTTACCAAAGGCTCACAAACCCACAATCATCTATAACAATAAACTTAACGTAAAAATACGCGATTCGATTTGCTCCAAACCCTAGGGCATAGAGGTGTGACGCAACTTAATTACAACAAAACACTTTCTATACTCGGTCCTAATTAAAAAGTAATTGGTCGCTAGGGGCGTCCCTAGTCGCGACCTCAGACGAAATGAAACAAGCCTTAATTAAAGGTTCATCGTGTACCGTCGACATGTGTCGAGGCACCCTCTTCATTGTTGGTGACAACACTAGTGCTTCTTGAAAAAAACTTCCTAAAATATTAACCGTATCGGAGGAATTTTTATGTAATAATATAAAATTATTTTATCTACTCTCATAACGTAATATTCGAATTATGAACTTCAAAACGAGTTTATATTGACATACTTTATAAACATAATACCGAAATTTAAAAATAGAATCATATTATAACACTTTTTCTCTAACAAAACAATACTATAAAACAATTTTTTTTCTATTACGATACAGCGCTAATCCAAGAAGTTAATATCACCAAAGAGTTTCCATCAACTTTTGGCGGGGGACAGCAGCACCCGCTGTAGCGCATGTGCGGTGATGTGCTGGTGCAGGCGACATTCATTTGTTTTGTAGTACTTACTGAATTTCGTGGGATTTTTAAATTTATTCTTTATCTTTAACTTTGATTTTTTATTTAGTATTTGTTTCAATCCCAATGTTTGAGAGTAGATAAAGTAGTGTATGAAACTGCACATAACTAGGTATTAAAACATTCGTGTGATACTTTCGTAGTTTCATTTTCTTAGTTTCATAAACTACTATTATTTTATTACAGCTATTGCCCGCGATTTCGTTCGCGTGTATTTTTAACCGATTTAAAAAAGGAGGAGGTTTTCAATTCAACTGTATATTTTTTGGAACGAAGTTCTTTAACGCGGCTTGTAAACTTTCAGAAATAGTCACGCTAAAAAGTGTTAATACTTGCGACTGAAAAGAAAAAAGTAAAGTGATTATAGTGTCGTGGGGTAAAATTGTACACATCGGCCCGAGTACACTGCATGCGAAAGATGAAGATGTAGATGTGACTTTGGTCAAAATGAAAATTCAAGATGCCGATCTTGAATTTTCATTTTGACCAAAGTCACATCTACATCTTTATCTCTCGCTCTGAAAATTTTCCAATTTTTTGTCATAGGAATCGTATTCATGATTTTCAAGGGTTCAAAAGCCGATAGTGAGGTCAAAATGAAAATTCAAGATGGTAGCTGCGAAAATTATTTTCAAATTTTTCATCATGTGTTTCGTTTTCATGATTTTTGAGGGTGTTAAAGCCGATAGTGGGGACTAAAAGTAAACCCAACATGGCGGCTGCAAATTTTTTTTTTTTTAAATCATACGTGAGAAAGAACTTCGTTCCTGACCGGGGTCCCCCGACCGCACAGGTTTTTTTTATTTTTTGTTACGCGATTACTCTGCCAATTAAGAATCATCAAAATTATTGATGATTTTTCTTTTATTTGGTAGATCCAGATGTTGGTCCTTCAGATGTGGTCTCATATTAATTTTATTACCTTTGCTGGGGTAGTTTTTGAGTTAGCTTCAATAATACGTATTTTTCCCCACTTAGTACGTGGATGATATTATAAGTTCCTGTCACTGTTATAAAAGTTTAAAAAAAACAACTGACTCCCAAAAAAATTTATTACAAAGTGAAAAAATAACTTTAACTTCGGAAGTCGGTGGCAAAATACGAAAATTCAAAACCAAAGACACTGACTGACTTCCAAAATTAAAGTTATTTTTCAATTTGTAGTGTTTTTTTTGGAAGTCTGTTGTTTTTTTTGTATTTTATTATCATTTTAACAAACAGTGTGAATGAAAACCATCCATCCAAAGGTTGTCTGCAAAAGATCGCTTTTAGCGATAAGACCACCTTATGTAAAATTTCTACATTAATATCTGTAATTTATATGGTGTTTAGGTTCAAAGTCGTTTAGTTGGAAAAAATAAATAAAAGTACGAGTATTTTTTTATGATAACATTTCTTATTAAATACAAAAGTTACCTGTATCAGGTAATTCAGGTAAAAAAATATTATATCGCAAACGGAATGATTTCCAAGAAACTTCCAATGTGTTTCTTTTCAAGGAAGGAAGAACACACAATATTTGACAGACATATGTTATTATATAACTTTTAAAAGGAAACATTCGCCAAAGTGAGGCGTAAATACATAGTAATACATTTATTTATGTTTCAGGTACGAACTCACACATACGTGAAAAATATCAGGAATTTGTTTTCCTTGCCACGTGTGGATCTTGTGACAAAGCTACCTCACTCACTATGCGACATGCGGCTGCGACAGCTCGACAATTAGACGAAACGACAGGCTGCGGCCGACAATTTTCATACATTTTGTTCAAAGCTCTTCACACTTGGTGTCGAGTTGCAGAGTCACAACGATAGACTAGGGGTCGTACGCTCTTACAACTTGTCGCAGCGACTAGATGCACGGTGCACACATCCGAGGACAGTCGCATGCGACAGGACAATGTCAGTCTTCGCATGATAAGCAACAAGGCAAGTGTAATAGCGGTTCCATATTTACTCACAAGATGAACAACACGACCGTCTCTTCGCTGCTTATCGCAACGAGCAGACGCATGGTGCATGCACGCACTCGACGACAGTCGCATGCGACAGGTCAATGTCAGTCTTCGCATGATAAGCAACAAGGCAAGTGCAATAGAGGCTCCATATTTACTCACAAGATGAACAACACGACCGTCTCTCTCGAATACTTAAAGAAAATTATCGCTTTCTGCAGGACGTCAGTTGTAATGACTTGACGCAGACGCTCACGACAGTTATACGTTTAGTTGCAGCAACAAGACGCAGATGCAAACGACAGCTCTGAGTCTTGTTGCTGCGACAAGACGCACAATCTGCAAGGCCAATATTATAAGCTAAAATATGAAAAGTTGGTAATGTATAATAATCAAAATCAAAATATTTTATTTTACATTAACCTACAAGAGCACTTATGAAACGTCAGAAGCTAGGTGCACGGTTCCAATTGGTCGTTTCCTATGGAGAAGAGCCGGCAAGAAACTCCACGGTTACTCTTTTTAAAAAAAATTGGCTTTTACAATACTTTCAAATAAGCAGTGTTTCTAGGTATGGGAGGACAGTGTAGGTCTTTCAATAAGTACCAGGTACTTATAGCAGCATAAACATCTTAAATACAAAGATTCTTTATTGGAAAGGAATAAGATAAAACAAGTTTTTTTTAAAATCCAGGGTATGGGTTCAAATATACTAACACATTCGTTTTTGAAAAAAAATCATGTTTCGTAACTAAAAAGTTACAGTTTGTGTATTTGTAGTGTAAAAACAGCTAATGCCTGCTACGAAGTGTCTACGGATCGCTACGCCGTAGCAGTCTGTGACGTAGTAGCAAACTAGCGTATTTTTTTTGTGCGTTGGACGTATCTACCTCTGTAGTCAATGGTTCGTAGTCAAAATCAATTCAAAATAACTCCCTTTTTTTTGTGTGGTAAATTATCAAATAACTTCTCCTGCTCCGAGCGGAACGGGAGGGCGTGTCAGACTCTTACTGACTAAAACCAACTCGTGTTCCTTCAGTTGCCTATGTGTTGCCAGGGGCCACGGTAACCCTTTTGGACTTTCCCGCTACCCTGGCAAAATAACTTCCTTAAGATCGTTTTACGTACGATTCATTCAAACTAAGAGTTAAAGTACTTAACATATAATTAGTGATCTATTGTCAACCTGCGGATTATTTATTTTATAGGTGTATTTTAGCTTTTCTCGCTCGAAACAGGATTACCTAGTTCAGGCACAGGAATATAATTTACATTTAAGCAAATCTGTACAAATTTTTATGCCTTGTAATTTTTTGAATAAATATAAATATTCCAAAAAACTTTTTTACAAAAAACACAACCGACTTCCAAACTACAAAGTGAAAAATAACTTTAATTTCGGAAATCGGTGTCTTTGGATCAGATCAGTATTTTAGTTTTTTGACACCGACTTCCGAAATAAAAGTTATTTTTCACTTTGTAGTTTGGAAGTCGGTTGTGTTTTTTGTAAAAAAGTTTTTTTTTTCACTTTTTAGTGGGTTGGTTTGTAATTTATCTAAGTTACAATAGCCTAATGTCAACTGCTCATCAAAATTACCCAAATCGCTATAGATGTGCCTTTAATATTTGAAGAGTTCCCTCGATTTCTCCAAAATCCCATCATCAAATCATGACCAAATAACAATGGAACCAACTTGAAAGTATACCCTTTCAAACAAAAAAAGAATTTTTCAAATCGGTCCAGCCGTCTTCGAGTAATCGGGGAACATACATAAAAAAAAAATATCCCGACGAATTGAGAACCTCCTCCTTTTTTTGAAGTCGGTTAAAAAGGGGAACTGATGTATTTTCACTCATCACATACAGATACAATCTTACTTATACCTCATCCGCATCTGTTGGCATTCGAACCTCCCATCTTCAAATCTCGACACCATCCTTCACAACTCTGAGTCTCTGACGTCACAAATACATTTCAAGTAAGTTTACACCGTAGACTTTATAACATTACTACGAATCGCTACGCCGTAGACTGCTACGGCGTAGCGATTCGTAGCAATAACTAGCATCGAGTCTTTCATTTTGTGTATTGGAAACGGACGTCTACAACCTCGAGACCTCTTTTTATCTCTTCATCTTTATAAACATCATATGCCTTACCCAAAATTTCGAACAGGTATTCTCAGGCACCTCTACTGACCACAAAACCGTTCTAAAATAAAAACCGGCCAAGTGCGTGTCGGACCACGCACAATGAAGGGTTACGTAGTTGGAAATAATTTATCCCAAAAACAAACTTAACTTTGTAGTTGAAAAAGATGTTCTCCCATACGGAATGTATGGGAAAACATGTTTTTGTAACTGCAAAGTTAAGTTGGTCAATTATTACTTGTTAACTTGTAGAGCCTACTTAGCTGTGATAGTTTTCCTTTTAATTTCGTTATATAAACTGTTGCTGTGATGTTTTTCACATGCCTAAAATCAACCATTTAGCCGACAGGGGAGGGGGGACACTTGACTCTAACAAAAATAAGCACTTTAAAGCTTAATATTTCGCAAACGGATCCCTGAACCTAAAAATGGTTTTCACATACTCATTATGTTTTTAAAGGACCTTTCCAATGATACCCCACTTTACGTGTAGGGGAGGTTCCTGAACAAAATTTTTTTTCTTAATTTTATTTTACCACTTTGTCGGCGTAATTAATATATACACCCATGCCAAATTACAGCTTTCTAGTACTAAGGGTCTCGGAGCTAGACCGCGGACAGACAGACAGACGGACATGACGAAACTATAAGGGTTCCTTGTTTACTACCGAACCCTAAAAAAGGGAAGATATGGTGTATTTCATTTAATTACATACAGATTCTATCTGACGTAGGATAACTCATGCTATCATCTGTTGGCATCCAAATCCAACATCTTCAAATCTCTACACCATACTTCACAACTCTGACGTCATAATACGTTTGAAGTAAGTTTACACCGTAGAGTTTATTGCGTTCCGGGCACCACTGTTCTTTTGTCCGTGAATTTATTGACGTCATAAAGCGGACCGAGGCTCATAAGCTGTTCCGAAGTTTGTTCTCAACTACAGTCGACTATTTCGCATTGTCGCGTGTCTAATAATTGCGTGGAATAGTCATGTCACTGGGTTAGAATTGCCCTGTGTGAGATAGCCCTATGAGGTCATTATGGGGCAATTTAAACAGGTGTGGTGGGTAGTTCTCTGTCAGGTTTATGAGCAGGTGGTAATGTGTTGGATGTGCTCGTGGCTAATAGTCGCTCGGTTCGATCTGTCAGGTTAAGCTACGCTTGCCAGGGTTGGTCCGTGGATGGGTGACCATTTCTACATACCGAGACTCCTCCGTGCCTTAGAAAGCACGTTAAGCCGTTGGTCCCGGCTGTCATTCGTGGATCTTTGACAGTCGTTACGGGTCGTCAGAAGCCCGAAAGTCTGACAACCAGTCTTACCAAGGGGTATCGTATTACCCAGTTACTGGGTTGTGGAGGTCAGATAGGCAGTCGCTCCATGTAAAATACTGGTATTCAGCTACATCCGGTTAGACTGGAAGCCGACTCCAATATAATTAGGAAAAGGCTAGGCAGAACAGGTAATGTGTTGGACGTTTTCGGAAGAGTCTGTCTGACTTTGAATTTTGAAGACCGTAATTAATAAGTAGGGTTAGGGAAATAAAAAGGATATAAAGTAAATTAAAAAAAATAAAAACTTGACTGCGTAAAAGTGAACTTTACAAAAAAATAAACCGACTTCCAAAAAAAAAACTACAAAGTGAAAAATAACTTTAATTTCGGAAGTTGGTGTCTTAGGTTTAGAGTTTTCATTTTTTGCTACCAACTTCCGAAATTAAAACAATTTTTGAATAGTGTTATATTTTTATTTGTGGTACCTACTCCACACAAATTCGAATACCACTACCAGCTATGTAAATAACAGTGACAGGAAGTTATTATAACATCATTCACATAGAATAAGTGCTAAAAATACGTATTATTGAATTTTTTTTTTTTTTTTTTCTGTTGGGCATCTCACAGCTGGTTCCGAAAACCGTAGCTGTTTAACCGGTCAATCCTGTGGTTGCCTTAAGCTACTACACTCAAAGCCTCCAGCCAGGGCACAAATACTAAGCTAAAAATTTAAGGATGAACGCTCACTAAGGGCACCCCCTGCGGGGTTCGAGCCTCGGCTTAGGGCGTTATCCGGAGGGAGGACATCAAAAGATGGGACGGGCTGGATCAAAAGGTTTTGATCATTATTATTAGTCGGGGAATTTAAAGCTACGTGCACAGCTGCAACAACTGCTGGCACCTCGTTTTCGAGCAAGGGTCGGGGGGGAGTATTATTTACTCGGGGGCGCGGCGGTCGAGATCGCAAAGGACCTCGGCGGCGAGGTCGGTATGACGGGAGGCGTCTGTTTTTGTACACTGTACTTGTTTCCCTATTGCTCTCCTGGAGGAGGGTTATGGGGTCATCGGGATCTACGAGGATATGCCTTGGACGGCGAACATGGCTGATTTTACTCGGGACATAACTGGCGGCCTCGACAACCAGAGGGTTGCGATGTTTGGCCGCGGACTCAAAGAAACGCTTGGAAAGGCGTTTTAGAAACTGATGGATTGTGGGAATCTTTAGGTCGAGGTGGAGTGCCTCGTTCCTGACGAACCAGGGGGAACCTGTGGCCCTACGGAGGAATTTATTTTGCACTGTTTGCATTCTATGGATGTGACGGGGTTTCGCATGAGCGAAGACGGCACCCGCATAGGTCATGATCGGTCGAATGCACGCCGTGTAAACGCGCAATTTGCACCTAAGTGACAATTTGCTACGTGCATTCACCAGATAGAAGAGTCTACCGAGAGCGAAAGAGGCTCGCGAACGAACCATCTTTATGTGCTCTGCGAAAGTCAAATGATGGTCTAGAATGACACCGAGATATTTAGCTCGCTTCTCCCAAGGGATCGGCTTGCCGAACATGGTGATTGGTCGGGGGAGGGGGTTTTTGAGCCTTGAACGCGGCTTCGTAAAGAGAACCGCTTGGCTTTTATCGGGGTTGACTTCTATCCGCCATTTTGTAAACCAAGCTGCCAGTCTATTGACTGCGCGTTGGAGATTTAGGCGAATGATGTCGGGGGATCTAGAGCTGAAGTAGATGGCAGTGTCGTCTGCGAACAGACCCAACTGCGACCTACCGCAACCTTTTGGGATATCGCTCGTGTATAGCGTAAAAATGAGGGGGGACACCACAGAGCCCTGGGGGACACCTGCGCGGATGGGACGGGGAGTGGATAACGCTCCTTCGATACGATAACGGAAGACGCGATTCGATAAAAAGTCTCGTAAGATGAGTACGAGACGATCTGGCACGCCGAGTTGGTACAGCTTGTATATTAAGCCGTTGTGCCAGACTTTATCGAACGCTTTCGCTACGTCGAAGAATACTGCACCGGTCATAGTCCCGCGCTGGAAACCAGCGCTTATGGATTCTACGATGCGGTGGGCCTGATGCACGCTAGAGTGCTCAGTTCGAAAGCCGAACTGTTCGTTGGGGATGAGGCCCTTGGTCTCGGCGAAATCTCTGAGGCGCTTATAAATAAGCCTCTCATAGATTTTTCCGAGAACCTTGAGCAGACTGATGGGACGGTAGCTAGAGGCCTCGGTTTTGGGCTTGCCGGGCTTAGGGATACCGATAACCGTGGCCTCCTTCCATGACTGGGGGAAGATATTGTTGCTTAAGGCACCATTGAAGATGGTGGTCAAAAGCATTATTAGGTGGGCAGGGAATAGTTGGATCACCCTATTGGTGATGCCATCTGAACCGGGGGCTTTGCGGACTTTAAGACCCTTGATGATGTCGTGCACCTCGTCCGGGAGGACGGGGGGCAGTGGACAATCAGGGTCATCGACGGGAGGGAGGGAGGCTCTACGTTCGACTTCGGCGTCGACCTTTTTCAGGTGAGCTTTGTCTACAGGTAGGGAACTGGGAGTGCATTGGGCCTCGAGGCTGTCTGCGAGGCATTCAGCCTTTTCGGCATCGTCAAATGCGATGGATTTATCGGGACGGGTCAGGGGGGGCATGGCTGAGACCTGGGGAGACCTGAGTTTCCTCTGGAGCTCCCAGAAGGCCTGATGGGTGGGCTCAAGTTCGCCGAGTAACTTTCCCCAGCTCGCGTCCCGCAGCTCCGCTATACGTGTCTTTACAGATCTCTGTAAATAGCGCATATGGGCTTTGTTGGCGTTACAGGGAAAGCTATCGTAGGCACGTATGGCCGCGTTCTTCTCAGTCAGTAATGCACGCACGTCGTCCGGCAATTTCCAGCGACGGTCGTCCGTCGCTGGAACTTCCCTTGAACAATCGTTCAGGACGGTTTGTACGTGATTAGTGAGTGAGTCGATCGCGGCCGTGGTGTCGGCGACCGAGTCGAAAAGGTCGGGGATAGAGTCTAATTGAGGGGACGTGTTGGATTTCAGCTGTGTGCTTACTTTCTTCCAGTCCGTGATCCTCTTAGTGATAGGGGGGGCGTTCGGGTCGGAAAGACCTATGCGGGGGTGTAGTCTCATGACTACCGGGCGGTGATCAGAGTCTAGCTCTTGTACCGTTTCTATTGAATCTAACTTTAGGTTGACGTTCTTAAGGAGCGCCACGTCTAAGATATCGGGGGCATGATTTGGGTTCGTCAGCGGAAAATGGGTGGGAGTCATGGGAGCGATGACGTCAAAGGTCAGAGAGTTTGAGAGGTCGAACAGGTGTTGACCTCTGAGATTGGTTACCGAACTGTTCCAAGAGGGATGTTTGGCATTTAGATCGCCCGCTATAATGAGCGAGTTACTCATAGCGAGTAGAATCGAGAGGTCGTTTGAGAGGCGTTGGTGATGGTAATGCCCCGTGGTGTTACCGGGGGGATTATAGACCGATACGAGAGTGATCGGCTCGTGACCTGACATGCCTAGACGGCAGGCGGAGACTTCTAATACCGAGAGGGGGGGAGGGTCTAGTGGGATGCAGTGAAGCTGCTTTCTATAATAGATCAGGGTGCCACCCTTGTGACATCGCGACCTGTCATTGCGAACTATCCGGTAGTTGGCGAGTGACGGATCACGATGGCAAGGCTTTAGGAAAGTCTCTTGTATTAAGAGAACGTCTATTTGATGATCGCGGAGGAAGAGCCCTATTTCTTCCCTTTGGGATTTTATGCCGTTGGCGTTGAAGTAACCTATTGTTAGGGATCGGGGTTTGAATCTAGCTAAGGCCTCGTTATCCATTGAAAGATTTAGGGGTTTGGGCGAGGGATTCTAGGGCTTGCGTAATGTCCGGATACGCATTATAAATGGATTGAATCCTAATGATATTGCCTTGGGCGGCGACGATGAGTTTTGCCATTTCCTTAGCACGCGGGGAGGCAAAACACGCGAAATTTGATGTGATTATGTTGAACGAGGCAACACCTGACATCTGCTCGGTCGCGGGACCGGCAGTCGGGGGACGCGGAGCTTGGGGAGCAGGCGCGGGTTTAGCGGGGGGCGCGGCGGGCGCGGGGGGCGCAGAGTGCGCGGGACGCGCGGAGGGCGCGGGTGGCGCGGTGCCACGGAAGCGGGGGTCCCTAAGGTGGGGGGGGAGGAGATGGGGGGGCGGCGGGGGGGGGAAATGACCTTAAGAGGGCACCAAGGCAGGGAAAGACTGCTGGTGGTGGAGATAATTCCACGGACTAGGCCTCTGAGGGCTTAGTCGTTGGGGCATAAGGGCGGAGGGAATCCTATAAGAGGATGAGGAGGGAGTTTCCCTTTGCTGGCGGGCGCCGGAGCGCTTCCCCAGCTTGGGAGAAGAGGCCTTAGGGGCTTTAGAACAACCCCGGTAGTTAGCCGGGTGGCCCTCTTTGCCGCATAAAACGCAGCTAGGAGGTACGGTACATAGGGTACGGTCCTTGGGACGGGGGCAATCGGAAGTGCTATGCTCTCCCAGGCACTTAACGCACCTGGGTGTAGCATGGCAATTCCGCTGTGAGTGGCCGTATAACTGGCACCTGTGGCATTGTCCGACAATGCCACTCTTAATTGGTTTTTCAATTTCGAACCCTGTGAGATGACACAGGGAACGAATTTGGAAAATCGGATGGTAGCCTTCAACGGGCGGACAGATAACGAGGACCATGTCGTAGAGGTCACCGCCTCTGGAGCGGTGCATACGATGGACCTCGTCAACCGGGACGTTCTGCGACTGAAGGTCGGCGAGAATTTCAGAGGGGAGGATTTCCCTAGGGATGCGTTTTATAACAACGCGAACTTGTTTCTCTTCTGGGAGAGAGTAGGTGTGGTATGACACACCTCTCGCTCTCAGTAGGCGGGTTAGTTCCCTATAGTCGCGCGACGTAGGGACTAGAACTTTTATACCCTGCTGGGTATTTCGGGCGCTGGTGAAGCTGATCTTTTGATCAGCGCACCATTTCGAGATGTCCGTCCACTTCCCCTTGTCCTGTACGAACAGGGGGGGTGGAGGGGGAATCTTTTTCGCGGGGGGCGCGGGGCAATCCATCGCGGTGGATGATGCGGTCGGGGCGGCGGGGGACGCGGGGGGATCCTTTGCGGAGGATGACGCGGTACGGGGGGCGAGGGGCGCGGGGGAGGCCTTCGCGGAGGACGTAAACGAGATCGGTGGGGCGGTGGAGGGGGAGGGGGAAGCTACGGTAGCGCAAGTCGCGACGGTAGCACGCTGTTTAACCACAGCTGGTTTGATGGTGACGGTGGATGAAGAGGAGTCTGAGTCCTCTATTGCGGCGACCTTACTGGCCTGCGCAGAGGTCTGCTTCCTGTTCTTCCTCTTTCTTCCCTTTCCTTGGACGGCTATGAAGCCGTCGTCGGAGGGGGAGGAAGAGGTAGAGGAAGCAGCGGACTTTGGCTCGTCTTCCTCCTCCGAGCCAGAGGGGTAGGAGGGTTGCTTTGAAGAAGCAGCGGGGGCGTCGGTGTCCATTGACTCCGACGAAGGGGAGGGGGAGGGGGGTCTGGGCGACTCTACAGTCGGAGGGGTGTCAAGAGCGTCGCTGAAAGTAGCGACGCTGACATCTTGGTGGGGGTTCTCGCCCCTTGAGATGCTCAAGAGGTTGGAGAGCTGATCCTTATACTTCCCGCGGAGGGAAGGCTCTGACTCGAGTATATACTCGAGAAAGAGGGTTAATTGTTTCGAGAGAAGCTCGAGATCAATCACTTTGGTAGCCATAATGGCGGGGGGGGGGGAGGGAATGGCCTAACTATGCCTGTCTCCCCGGTGGGAATGCCGGGGATGTGTACAATCCCTCCCTGTCGGGTAAGACAGGGAGGATGAGTGCCTATCGGTGAGCCCTAAGCTTGATTTGGCCCGTTGCCTATCTTAATGTGCAACGGGGTCCTAACCAGTCTAGTGTGAAGGGTATGAAGATACCCGACCACGCTAGGTGAGTTGCTGTGGAGACAAAACTGTCACCACGTGTTGACTAGGAGATCCCCCAAGGCCAAACACTGGGACCCGGCCAATTCACTGCCTTACCCTGAAGGGGATCGGCGGGTGTGTTGGGTCAACACCCCACTCGGCTTCGTTGGCACCGTATGGTATCCACCGAGTGACCACGAAACTGTGGTTTTGCCCGGAGGGGCCTGGTGAATTTACAGACGAGAATCTCTTGTTAAAGAAATAAGATAGCCTTGAAAAAGGCCTTTTTTGTGGATCTATGCCCGATCGATAAACGATCGGAGATCGGATGTAGTCGAGCGACTACGAAAATCGTTACGGAATGCAACGAATATATGACTCAGAGCAATGAGTCATGAACGGGAGAGCGCGCAAGCACACACAACCGTCCGTGACCGGTGCCGAGCGTCAAGTGGGTATTATTGAAGATAACTCAAAACTACTTAAGCAAAGTTATTAAAAATTAAATAATAAAGGGGCCACCGCGCAAGCTTTTTCTACAAAATATCGATGGACATACATAAAATTAAATAAAAATACAGACGAACATAAAAACCTCCCCCTTTTTGGAAGTCAGTTAAAAAAAAAGAAAGTTCTAATCTTGCCAAACATGCTGTTACGAACATTTTACACTTCATTTGACTTTTGATTCAATATAAAAATGTATTCGCTCATGTGAACAGTTCTCGTGTATACATTGGAAAAGGTAAAACTAACTAAGTAATGACTGCTCGAAGTAACGTGTAATCTTTATTAATATTATAAACGCGAAAGTGAGTTTGTTTATTTGTTACGCCTTCACACTAAAATGGTTGAACGGATTTGGGTTAAATTAGGCATAGTCAAAGTCAAATCATTTATTTCAAATAGGCCCATGTATGGCACTTTTTAACGTCAAAATTTACAAAAAAAATAGAATTGATTCTAGTCGCCCCTTGAAGAATGGGCAAGAAACTCCACCGTTACTCTTTTAAAATGTTTTACAATAGTTTGTATAGGTACGTACATTAGTTAAAACATTATGTGTGAAGACGATGCACCTAGAATAAAATTACTATACCACAATAGGTAAAAAGAATGGACACACACACACACACATGAGTAGACCATGACCAGGATTAGGACATACGCTACTTTTCACCCTTTTTTTTATTTTTGGTTGGAAATTATCTAATAACTTCTCCCGCTCTGGGTGGAGCGGGAGGGCGTGTCAGACTCTTACTGACTAAAACCCACCCGTATTCGTTCAGTTGCCATGTTGCCGGGGGCCACGATTTCCCTATCGGTTTTCTTCGAACCCCGGCAGGCATTGGCCCTAGCGGACCCCGTCAATTCTGCTGACATCTCTTTGAGGCGCGCGTGGAACACAACGCGCCGTCGACCCGGGCTTGGTCCTTATCGCACCGTCCGCAAGCCCGCGCCTACGGTAGCTGGAAATCTGCCTGTGATTCCCGACGCCCAGGGCGTCTCCTCCTGCGGCGCTACTTTTCACCCTGGATCGCAGATAAAATCGAGGGTAACAGCTAGTGCAAGTATAAATTAACGGACCTACTGCTCCGTTGAAATGATTTTATAATTTTCACATAGAAAACAAATAGAAAGTAACGAGTGTATCTCGCGTACAAAGTATGAAAATCAACTAAAATACTCAACATAATTTACCTTCACACATTTTTCATTCCGGAACCAACAGGGAAATCCTATCTCATTTCAGTGTTTATTTAATTTCGCCCTTTACCCTTTTACACCTTTGAATTCCTTTTTAGGGTTCCGTAGTAAACGAGGAACCCTCATAGTTTCGCCATGTCCGTCTGTCTGTCTGTCTGTCCGCGGCTTAGCTCATAGACTCTTAGTACTAGAAAGCTGTAATTTGGCATGGGTATACATATTAATCACGCCGACAAAGTAGTAAAATAAAATAATGAAAAAAAAAATTAAGGCATCTCCCCTACACGTTAAGTAGGGATGATTTTTTTTTTTCATCTATCCCATAGTGTAGGGTATCATTGGAAAGGTCGTTCAAAAATATTGTTAACCATTTTTGGATTCAGGAATCCATTTTCGAAATATTAAGCTTAAAAATGCAAATTTTTGTTAGAGTCAAGTGTCCAGGCAATCCGCCCTGCCAGCTAAATAGTTGATTTTGGATATGTCAAAACATTCACAGCAGTAGTATTTATAACGAAATTAAAAGGAAAACTATCACAGCTAAGTAGACTACAAGTTAAGGAGTAATAATCGACTAACTTACATTTACGGTTGCAAAAACATGTTCTCCCATATATTCCGTATAATTGAAGAACATGTTTTTCAACTACAAAGTTGAATTTATTCTTGGGATAAATTCATCCCAACTACGGAACCCTATATTGTGCGTGGTCCAACACGCACTTGGCCGGTTTTTTTATTTTATTTGTATTCTCTTTTCCAAGTTTTTTACATGTCTGAACCGACTACAGTCACCCTATTATAGAACCTTCATATTTTGTCACCTTAAAATTAAATTTTCTTACTTTTTGTTGTGTAATATTTTTTTTAATAAGGTTTCTACTAATTAGTTTCAATTAGTTTTTGCCTCCGTTTTGTTTAATTTAATTTTGTATGCTCTTATTTATGTTGTGGTTATCCTTTTTAGGGCGTGCAGAATTTTAGGGTCGGCGACATGTTTTGTAAATAAATTTTAGTAATTAAAACAGACTGAATGTATACATGAGGTTTAATTATGCTTGAAGATGTGGGTGTTAGCACTCTTTATGATTAAATTACTCTTATTTCAGAGCTTGTTTAAATTTTACTCACTTTGAAGAAAAAAAAATTTTTTTTTTTCTGTACCTCAGATGCTATCATTTCAATATACTTACTCCATTTACGTACTTTCTCATTTACATTTAATAAAAGTGTGAATTAATAGTCATATAAATAATAATAATGGACGGCGGGCGCGACACTCATCATTTTCACTCGCCCCACATTGCAGAACCGGCGATGCAATTATTACGATTGCATTTCCCTGTTTTGTGAGCGCGTTATTTTTTACTATTGTTAAGAGAAACTATTAAATATACGGTCGCTACAGCTTTTTTTGTTGTAAAAGCTTGAATTAAGTGACGAAAGTTTTATTGTTTGGAGATAAGTCTTTCAACAGATCGTTTGGAATTATTTTTGAAGTGAAAACTTCTTTAGGCACGTTGGGTTTTTTGAGATGTTACTAAACCATTGATTTTGCGACACTGTTACGACATAAGTTTTTGACCATTAAAAATACATTTTTCACTCTTGTTGGCACTCCCGGAGTGCCACTGTTTTTGCCAAGTCAAATGAATTCGTCATCAGCCTACCCTTTTACCTTATTTTTTAATAAGTAATAGATTACCTATTTGAGTAATGCTATGAACTCAATATGAAGCCATAGAGGCCATCTATCATTATGAAAAAAAAAAAAAAAACGGTATATTAACGGTAATTCTATACACTAACTATCTTCTATCATCTCTTCTATTATCTTTTTTCTTTTTATTCTCTTCTTCTTTTTATCTATCTATCTATTACACTGGACTTATCCATAGTATCCATACTAGATTTTTTTTTTTTAAACTTTTTACAAAAAAAAAACAACCGACTTCAAAAAAAAAAAAACACTACTATGTCAAAAATAACTTTAATTTCGGAAGTCGGTGTCTTTGGTTTAGAATTTTTGTTTTTTGCCACCGACTTCCGAAAAAAAGTTATTTTTCATTTTTTTCTTGTGGTACCTACCCCACACAAATTCGAATACTAGTGGTATTCGAAATGTTGTTATTGCTATGTAAATAATAGTGACAGAAACTTATTAGACCATATGTACGTTCCAGTGGGATAAGTTTCGACTTCCATGCGGGTGAAGTCGCGAGTTAAAGCTAGTAATTGTAGTAAAAACATAATTATACTTCATTGCTTTTGGTAGTTAACTAAAGATAAAGATAAATTTATTTGTTCAAACGTGTGTAACATGATACGTGAATATGCACATATAGATGGAAAATTAGTTTTACCGGTTCAACATGTTTTGCTTCACTAGGCGTACAAAGTATTTATACGTTGTTAATTAAATTGGCAATTATACATTAATTATTAATGACAGTTTCTTATATAAAATTAAAGTCGAGTGCAAAAATATAGTCAATAATTAAATATACAATTAGAGTCAATACAAAAAGTAGTCAATTTTAATTACAGGCAAAATATGTCATAATTAAATCAAATAAATAGTAAAATTCAAAATTTGTCATTTAAAAAGTCAACAATATTATTGTAACACTTATCCATAAGCAGTTTTTTAAGTGTTTTCTTAAATAAATTAAAATTCAATTGCTTAACGTCATTCGGAATTTTATTGTATATTAACGGGGCCATGCATACAACTTTTTTACTTAGAAGTGCTGTTTTGGCCGCGTGTGACTGAACCCAAAGTCTATACTTCTCATGTCTATTTCTATCGGTAAATGTAAACAAAAAAGATCACGTGACGAGAGAGCTGTCAAAGGCGTCTGATTAACCGACTAAACGTAATACCTGTCACTTTTGTTGTCATGCTACGTCACTGTTGCACTCTTCAATTTAGCAACATTATAATTCATTGAGGCTTAAAGAACTTGTCGTTTTGGGCTCTTTACAATAGACAGAATACAAAATATTTTATATAACTCTAACAAAAAAATTGTGCTCAAGCAGTAGCTTACGTTTACGAAGAGTGGTTTAAGCATAAATGATAAAGTTTAATATACATGAATAAAGGAGGAAATTATCGAAAAAATAAATTTTATACCATTCCCCCTCTAAAAGGCTTATTTTATTCACTGAAAACAGTGAATAAAAAGCACTTTTAATCATGCTTATAACATCATAGCACCCAATCAATTCGGCTTCGTATCGGGTAGGTCTACAGAAGATGCCGTGACTGGCTTAAGCGATCTCTTAGCCCGCAATCTGGATCAGGGTAAGAAATGCCTTGGCATCTTTCTGGACCTATCTAAGGCATTCGACACAGTCTCTGTCCCTAAACTTCTACATAAACTTGAAGTTATCGGTGTAAGAGGAACTCCACTAAATCTATTTAGAAGCTATCTCACAGACAGAATGCAATGCGTAATTATAAATAATTATAAAAGCAATGAGCACCCTCTAAGTAATTACGGAGTGCCACAGGGAAGTATCCTGGGACCAACACTCTTTCTAGTCTATATAAACCAGTTATGCACAAGAGTTAGATATTTACGAAGAGTGGTTTAAGCATAAATGATAAAGTTTAATATACATGAATAAAGGAGGAAATTATCGAAAAAATAAATTTTATACCATTCCCCCTCTAAAAGGCTTATTTTATTCACTGAAAACAGTGAATAAAAAGCACTTTTAATCACTATTTTGGTGTTTGAATTTAGAACACCAATATATTCGACCTCGATCTCAATGCTATACAACCTCCTTGCGATTAATTTAACTTTCTTTTTTTGGAACGAAGTTCTTCAACGGCCCCTGTAAACTTTCAGAAATCGTCACGCTAAAAAGTGTTAATATTTGTGACTGTCTTCTTCTAATCCAAAGAGAAAGCGAGAGAGAAAGCCGGTAGAAAAAACAAAAGAAAAGAATAAAGTGATTACAGTGTTGTGGAATAAAATTGTACACATCGGCCCGAGTAGGTACACTGCATGCTAGAGAGAGAGAAAGTGTGAATTTGGTCAAAATATAAATCCAAGATGGCGGCTTTGATTTTTTTAAATTTTTCATCATGGGTGACGTTTTCATGGTTTTCGAGGGTGTTAAAGCTGACAGTGGGGTCGAAATGTAAATTCAAGATGGTGGCTCTGATTTTTTTTAAATTTTTCATCATGGGTATCGTTTGCATGGTTTTTGAGAGTGTTAAAGCTGATAGTGGGGTTGAAATGTAAATCCAAGATGGCCGCTCAAAAAAAATTCAAATTTTTCATCATGGGTATCGTTTTCATAGTTTGCGAGGGCGCTAACGCCGATATGAGGTCAAAATGGAAATGCAAGATGGAGACTGCAAAAATTTTGTTTTTGTTTTAAATCATACGTGAGAAAGTACTTCGTTTCTGACGGGGGTCCCACGACCGCACACGTTTTTTTTTCATTAAATGTCTATTTTCGCTTAAATCTTTCTTTTTCTCGTAGTCATGGTATAAAGTACAGTATGCAACTCTTGAATAAAACGGATTTATATCGAGGGCCATGAATCACTCGCGTCGCTCAGGATTCTATCACTTGAATCACACTCCCTTTTTTTTTTTTTTTTTTTTTTTTGGGTGGGAAATCATCAAATAACTTCTCCCGCTCTGGGCGGAGCGGGAGGGCGTGTCAGACTCTTACTGACTAAAACCCACCCGTGTTCCTTCAGTTGCCGTGTTGCCAGGGGGCCACGATTTCCCTATCGGTTTTCTTCGAACCCCCGGCAGGCATTGGCCCTAGCGGGAATCACACTCCCTACGGTCGTTATTCAATCGTTAGAATCCTTCACTTGTTCGTAATTCATCTATGGCCCTCGCTTTAAATCCATCCTTTATTCACTAATTGCATAATATACTATAATTTGGTTATAACGTATTCTTAAACAAGAAAGTTTGGGCACGCCACAATTGCGGCGATAAGACCCCTCTTTGAGGAGTGGCTGGAGAGACGCCACGGCGTCCTCACCTTCCGCCTGACGCAGGTCCTCACCGGACACGGCTGCTTCGGGAGGTTCCTGTACAGGATAAGGCGGGAGGAAACACCCGGGTGTCACCATTGTGTGGATCGGCCTAAGGACACGGTGGAGCATACGGTGGAGGTCTGCCCGGCTTGGCCGGAGCAACGCCGTGTCCTCGCAGAGGCGATCGACGGCGGTGATCTCTCGCGTCCGGCCCTGGTTCAGGCCATGGTACGGAGCGAGAGGAAATGGTAGGCCGTCACCTCCTTCTGCGAAGCGGTAATGCTCGCGAAGGAGGAGGCGGAACGCGTGAGGGAGAGGCAAATTTCGCGCCCTCACGTCCCTAACCGCCGCAATAGAAGGAGACGCCCGGGGCGGGAATCGCGAGCCGATTTCCAGCCACCGTAGGCGCGGGCTTGCGGACGGTAAGCAATGGGTAGCTCGCCGTCCGATAAGGACCAAGCCCGGGTCGACGGCGCGTTGTGTTCCACGTGCGCCTCAAAGAGATGTCAGCAGAATTGACGGGGTTCGGTACATTATTTATTGCTTCTACAGTGTTACTCGCCAAACTTTCCAGTTTGATGGCGAGAATAGCTAGGGCCAATGCCCGCCGGGGGTTCGAAGAAAACCGATAGGGACATCGTGGCCCCCGGCAACAGGGCAACCGAAGGAACACGGGTGGGTTTTAGTCAGTAAGAGTCTGACACGCCCTCCCGCTCCGCCCAGAGCGGGAGTAGTTATTTGATAATTTCCCACCCAAAAAAAATTAAATCTAAAAAAAATTATTTTTACGATTTGCTTACTTTTAGCTCATTACTTAAATCAATGGAGTATATAAACATTACGGGCATGTTATTCATCCATTCATTTATTAATTATTTATTTATCCCTTCAACAAACAAACCCAAAAGAACTCGACAAAACCATCTCATAAATACCAACATAAAGCAATTTTGAGTACCGCCACCGTTATAAATTACGGTTCAAAAGTGAGGTACATAGTGTCCTACAGTGTAGTCATTAACAATATAGTACTAACGTCTGCTACCCTCGTCAACCGAACTAATTAACGGCCGTCCCGGTGACGATACGGCGGTACGGTCCCGGTACGGTCACGGTACGGCACCGCAAATTATTAGAGGACCGGTATTGAAAGTAAATACGAGAGGTTTTTGGTTTGTAGTTGGTTGTGCGATGGTGAGTTTGTTGGACATTTTGAATCTAATTCTAGTTGTAGGAATAGTAACTAGCAGCTAGAGTTATTAGTTATAACTATGATCTATATCTTGTATACACCGTGAAATTTGAATCACAGTTTTGCTAGAACAAATGTTGTTCAGACCATAGTCTACTACCATTTTACAGCATCCAATAAAAAAAAACAGATAGAAAAATTGGAAAATCTGCCGAAAAAAGTGTTATATGAATTTTTGACGTCTGTTGGGTCTGAGGTGTATTAAAAGTACACCCAGATTTCGCCAGTTATGTTTAAGTCCCATGTAATAGGGGGCGAGCCTATTGTCATCAACCGGGCTGCTATTGATAAAAACTCAATAACAATTTGCCCGACCAGCACGCGTAGCATGACGCTTTCTATTTCTACGAAGAATAGACACAGCTCTTTCTATACAAAGTGACATTTCGTTTCTCTATTTTTGACATCTCACCGTAGAAATCATTCTACAATCATTTTGTCTTTCGTTTCTAACGATCTTTGTCTAGATCCTTTTTTATGTAGACTATTTCAGAAGAAAGTTTTCTATCCCAAACTGTCAAAATCACATTGACAACAGACAGTTGTCTAAGGTAGTGAAGACAATTTGATTTTGTAATCGCCATGTTATTCGATGGCCACAAAGTAAATACGGTTATCTACAAAATCATGATTTTACAGGAAAGCGTTTTGAACGCAAAACTGTGATAATTAATAGAAGAACAAAGCTATCTTTTCCTATTTTCCATCATTTAGTTAATAGGGCATTACCAAGGAAATGGTTAAAGCCGACACTTCGACACTTTGAGAAAATTGTTGTGGTTTCTGTGACTTAATATCAGTAAAAATTGAGCATCAAATAGAAAAGAAAAATCCTATGACAAAACAAAGAATCCTGAGTCGAATTATATAAAAGAGTGAATTTCGTAAAGAGTGTAGTTGACTCTTTCTACTTTGCTGCCATCGCACTGTCTACACAAAACGTCATTTTTGTCTCCTCTTCCGTCGAAAAAACGGTAATCGCTGGATATCGAACCCAAAACCTCATGCTCAGCAGTGCCGCTTGCGACCACTAGACCTATAAGGCATTAATTAGTATCATACCTACCGATTAAATGATCTGCTAATACCTCAAAACTTACCTACATGTTGTTATCTAGGTCGACTAAACCACATTTACTTGGGCGTCCCAAATAACCGTTCGCAAGGATGACCCTAATGACGGCTTGGAGGCTTGGATTACGCGATTGGCAAGGCCAATGTGCCCATCAGTACAATACAATAACGTTGCTACGGATAATACAATGGACATTAGGAGAAGGATCTATAAGAGCTTTAAGTTTTATGGCATGTTTTAAGTTTTATCCAATAAGTATTGGAGCAGTGGTGGCCCCGACTTACGATTTGTAAATCGAGGGTTTGAATCGAACTCAGGCAGGCGCTGTACTTTGTGTAAATATTTTTTCACTCCTCTTGCTCAAAAAGGCCGTCATTGTAAAGTACCAGAGCGGGGAAAAAATAGCATTTCTTGCTCTAGGGGAAAAAGTAATTTCTTTTTATTTTTTGTCTGTTCCAACGATCCTTGAAAAACGAAAAATTCTTATGTAGTATAATCATGATTACTGGATCACAAAAAAAGAAGAACATTTCATTTTTGAAAATGGAACTAAATGCGGCTATCTCTTCGGTAGAATGCGTGCATTGCGTTGCGGCTACAGAAGAAATAAAAAGGCATTGGCGCGAAATCTTTAGAATTTTTCTCTAATTACGAATTGAATTGGTGACCGTAATATAGAATATCTAGTGAACATCTTCACATAGCACTGAAATTAAGTTGCCGGAAAAAAACATCTCGTTAAATATCCAGAATTGTAAAAATTGTACATTTAAATAAAATAAACTATTTAATATTGTATTGGTTTATTTTATTTTCTCGCAATCGTAGTGAAAAGTAGAGTGTAACACACGCCGCTAAAACCCATTATAACTCGGTTTTTATTTACTCCCCCTCGCTCGGGAGTAAAACTACCTCGTTACAATGGGTTATTTTAGCCCCTCGTATAACAATCTACTATTCACCGCCACTGCTCTCAAAATGATGAAGCAAAACATCGTGAGGAAACCGTCATGTCTTCGAACCAAAAACACGAAGACATGTGACATTTACCAACCCGCACTGGGCCTGCGTGGTAGATCCCCACTCCCTCTCAAAGCAGGCTGATTATGCTGTGTTATGCAATAAATACTGGAAGTTTGATCAAATCTATCCCACTAATATTATAAAGGCGAAAGTTTGTGAGTGTGTGTGTATGTGTGTATGTTTGTCTCTTCTTCACGCTCAGACGGCTGGACAGATTTGGATGAAATTTAGCACACATATAGTTTATAACCTGGATTACCACATAAACACTTTTTATCCCGATATTCCCACGGGATCCAGACTTATGCGGGTGAAACCGCGGGGCACAGCTAGTAAAAAATAAAATAGCTGTGAAATCAAATATTAGATGTTGCGGTTGGTTGATCAAAATATCAATCCATATCCATCCATACTAATTGTAAGTCTGTCTGTCTGTATTTTACCTTGTTATGACTAAACGGCTAAACGGACTGTGATGAAATTTGGCACCGAAGCCGCGGGCAAAAGTTAGTAATCAATAATATTGAAAGGTTTTCAAATTGACATGAAAACAAGAGAAGTGCGGGCCCAAAGCACATTTTATTTCACAAATCAGGGGTGTGCAAGGGTGTGAATTTTTTCTACCTTTATACCTAGGGACACGAAAAAAGTATCGATACTTTGTGGTATCGAGTACATTTCTATTCGATACCGATACTTTTGTACTCGATACTTTGCATTCGATACTTTTACTCAATGAGTACTTTTTGGCAGGTATCGTATCGAATAAGAAATTAAGTTTTAAATGGGTAATCTTAGAAATTACCCATTTAAAACTTGCGACCTTACGGCTTATGTTTATGGTTATGGCAACGCCATCTAGTTCACTCGTTCTGAACCGATATTTGCTCGAAATTGTTCCTTCCGTTCGCAGTTAAATCCCTAACCTTTCCTTTATTCATTTACTACACTAATCAATCACTCATTCAATCACTCGTTCACTGTTGTCATTTGTTTTTTCATGTCCTGCCCTACTGATGTTAAACTGACGTTATTTACTAACCTATGCTCTATGCGCATTAGGCCCTAAGAAAAATACTCGATACCTTGAAGTATCGATACTTTTGTTTCGATACTACTCATGAGTACAGTATCAATACTTTCTATTCGATACCGTGTTCCTTTTATACCCTCTCCTAAAAAGATTTACAGTTAGTACCTAATACCAGCGGACGAAAAAAGAAAGTAGTTTTAGTGTTTAGCACCTTATGAAAGAGCTCGCTTAAGTAGATACCTAGATACTGCTACCCAATAGGATTGCTGATATAGCAAAATTACACTCCGAACATCAAGAAATAGTAATAGTTAGAAATACAAATTACTGTGGCGTTACAACGTAGATTCTTTAAGTCATGCTAAAGGTACAGTGTTTCGGTTACAAAAGTAACGATAAAATTAGCTGCAAAATTAAGCCATGAATGTAACAATAAAGATCTTCACATAGATATAACACTAAAAATAGTGTGGATAAACTCATAAAGCTTACAAGGGTCACGGGTGAAGGAACATAAACAACCTGCTGAATTTCTCAAAGGTCCCCAACGTTGTAAATCATAACTACGACAAAATTGCGTTCAGGGCTTACCTGCGTTGTGATTCTGCTAACGTAAAAGTTTGCGTTATAGACGCTTTCTCATGTAGCTGTGTTGTCAACTCAAACTGTTGTTGGAGAGCAATTTGTTTAGGGACTTGGTGTGAATGTTGAATAGATGAAAAATATTTAGGTTTATTATATTTTCGGGTTGGACTTTTGATGGTTCGCGGTCAAAGCTAGAGGTCGAGAAAATGTCTATTGAAATTGTGTATGACTTGGCGAAAACGGATTGAGAAAAATAACTTAGCAACAAAGATGGAGCAGATTTAAAATAGGTACATTAGATTCTTGAGGTTACAATAACGCTCGTTCGAGGTTGGGTTACTATCGTTAGTCAAATGAAAATCTAAAATTGTGTATGTAGCAATCTTTTTACACCACATGTTGTTTATTTCAGGCATTTGCAGCCTTCAAATTACAAGCTTTTACTTGACAAATATACAATTTAAAACTTTTCCTAACTTACCCTAGGCTGACAAAAAAAAAAAAACGGCCAAGTGCGTGTCGGACCACGCACAATGAAGGGTTCCGTAGTTGGGATGAATTTATCCCAAAAACAAACTTAACTTTGTAGTTGATAAACATGTTCTCCCATACGAAATGTATGGGAAAACATGTTTTTGCAACTGCAAAGTTAAGTTTGTCGATTATTACTCGTTAACTTGTAAAGCCTACTTAGCTGTGATAGTTTTCCTTTTAATTTCGTTATATAAACTACTATTTTAATTTTTTTCATACATCCACAACCAACCATTTAGCTGGCAGTGGGGGGGACACTTGACTCTAACAAAAATTAGCACTTTAAAGCTAAATTTTTCGCAAACGAATTCCTGAATCCAAAAATGGTTTTCCCTAACTCACAATGTTTTTAAAGGACCTTTCTAATGATACCCCACACGATGGGATAAAAAAAATAAAAAAAACATCGCCACTCTACGTGTATGGGAGGTACTCTAAAAAAAAATGTTTTTCATAATTTTGTTTTACCACTTTGTCGGCGTAATTAATATGTATACCTATGCCAAATTACAGCTTTCTAGTACTAAGGGTCTCGGAGCTAGACCGCGGGCAGACAGACAGACAGACGGACATGACGAAACTATAAGGGTTCCTTGTTTACTACGGAACCCTAAAAACGTGTGGCACTCGGGGACTGCCGCGGTAAAGCTATTGCATTCGTAACCTCCATACTTCCTATTTGTCAACGCTACACTTGGGATGATGACGTGATGACATAAAACAAAAATTACGTTCCCATGACAACATCACGTTGTCATGGGAACCGTCATTACATGGTAGGTGGAGTGGGGGGTGTTAGGTTTTATTTTCGTTACGTTACAGAATTTCTTGATTCGGTCGCCGCGCTCAAAGCCCGCGATAAAAGCTATGCAATAGCTTAAAAATTGTTTTGGTTTTTCTTTGTATTTCTTTAAACTACCTCTTATTTTATTGTTTTACTGGTTATGACCGTGACAATTGAGGTTAGGTATTTCTCAGTACCAGCCTGAAGTTTGAAGTTGTGGCTGGAAAATACAGACGTAATTTTAAGGTATTTCGTTGAATTGAGCCAAACTCCTACAAATCAACGTCACACGAAATACCCAGGTCACAGGACAGAACCCAAATAGAAAAAAGGCATTTTAGCATAAAGATGAAAAAAATGTTTTGTAATATTACAGTAGAATCTCAAGATCATCAGCCTTTGAGAAAGCTCTAGGACTCTCGTTTGAAAACCTTTCTTTTCATATTTCATGCCTATAAATAATTTATAAATCCTTAAGATGTAGGTCATAGGATATAATATTATGATACATATATGAATTCGCTGTACCTTAAGTAAATTTTATTTTGTATTAGATTATAATTCTGATAGAGAAAAAATAATTCGCATTTGATCTCACGCACTAGACGGCCGCGACCACGACCAGTGGTCACAGCGATCAGATAAACTATGGAAACTGATTAGTCTTGCAGAAAAATATCGATATATCGATGTATCGATATTTTTTGTTCGATATTTCGATATTTTTAGGCGATATTTATTATTTCGGTATATCGATATAAAATATCAAGTATCGAAAATGTATCAAATTCGATATACATGTTTAATAGCAACATCTTTGTCGTTACTGACTAAAACCGCTGGGAATCAGAGCCGTACTTTTTTAAATTATCTGTGGCGTGACTTTGCTTGTTCTGCTACGAAAAAAAAGAAAATATCTACAATTGAGTGGGTATAAATAAATAAGCTAAAATAGTAAAAACAAACATAAAAAATCTTTCTTTACGAACAGAAAGATTTTCTTTTTCATTTTCCTTCTTTAAGATGATTTTCAAGTACTTCTTGCATTCCGCAAGAAGTGTCAAAAATATCAATACAGGGTGTTTGGCAGAACGTTGAACATACGAAAATGGTGGATAGGTGGGGTCATCTGCTACTTACTCAGCCCTAATTTATTAGGCCCTGGACCCTGGATATTTTTTTTTTAATGCAGGTTGAAATTAGGATTTAAATATATTTTACATCTTTCTGTTATAAGAATCTGCCAATATAAAATATTAAAAAAAAATGCCAGTTTTACCCATTTTTTTTAATAAAAATTACACTTTAAAGTTAAGAAAGTTGTGAAACTAGAAGAAAGCAAAAAAAAAAATTTTAATATCCAGGGCGCCAGGGCCAAATGAATTAGGGCTGAGTAAGTAGCAGATGACCCTACCTATCCACCATTTTCGTATGTTCAACGTTCTGCCAAACAACCTGTATATTGTTTTTTTTTTCGATATTTCGAAATCGATTTTGATATTTTTTGAAATATCGATACGATATATATCGATACTTTTTAGCACTTCTTGCATCCCTAAAATTGATACGAATCGCGCACGTGGTCGCAACGGCCAACTAGCCACAGACCATACAATACCAGCAATACGGCCACGACTGGCCGGAGGTGTGGCCGTCTAGTGCGCAAGATATTCGGGGGCAATTTTGTTACAGTTTTTATCGACATATTTTTTCTTTCTCGTATAATCTAAGGCCAAGATTTATAAACGTAACATAGCAGTTAGGTACTTAGGCAAAGCTTTATTCCTGTCACTCTTGCACTACTATCAAACTACAAGTGCAAGATAGAGACGGGAACATTTATTTATTATTAACACTTACATTTGTTTCTACAGGTTCAACCCAATACAGCAATGTAGTCACAATGTCTACTGTGTGGCACAAGTCATACAGAGGACAATATCGATGCCTTACGGGCGAAAAAGGATAACCGCCTCTTTCAAATTTTACAGGGGAGTTATTTAAAGTTCAAAATAAACGAAAAAAAATCATAAAAAATTAAGTATAGCTCCCGAAAGCCTGGAAATGAGTTTTTATAATATTTAGCATGCTATCTATAAGATGGCGTTTTTATTTTTACGTAATTCAGCCTGCAAGAAGCAGTTACTGTCGGTTATCCCCAAATGGTCTTTATTTTAAAATCACCCAAAATGTCGTAAATTGAATTATCAAATTATCTGATGCGAGTAAAAATGACCTAAATTCAACCCATGTTTTATTTAAATTAAGGAAAAAAAGGTCAAGTCTTGGTTTTTAGAGAAAAAAATGTGATAATATAATCTAACCAACAATGTAACAATAGTTGACTGAAAGGAAAATTGTATCAAGCACATTTTTTGAAAAGATGTCAATTATTTAGTGGATGTATTTTGATTATTTTACTTTAAAAAACTGTTATCTCTGCATTTAACATTTCAAGTTCACCCAAGAGGTATAGGTATACAATAAAAAACCATTTAATTAGGTAATCAGCTCAGTCTTTAATTAACATAAAAATGGCACCTCACACTTATCAAATTAAAAACATACTAAATAACAATTGTTTGTAATAAACCCTCGTATTGTATCAAAAAATCACCGTGATCAAATAGACTTAGAACTATTGCACTAAAAGACTACAGACCAAACAGAGTCTGCAAAATGCGGCCAAAACGGAATAAACGACTAATTATGTTTTAAACACGAACAGGCATAACAAACTAAATACATATTTCTGAATTTTTACTTCCAGCCAAAATAGTTTAACGTACAATCATTAAAATATTACAAAAAGTCCAAAAGGTGTAACTTCTTTATTCTTAAATAATTCGTAGATCAAACACCAAAAAAATAATTTTACAAAAATTGAAGTCGTTTACAACGAAATAAATTGACAGAAGTCTATATTTTTCCTACCGCGTAACCGACAAAAAGTTTCACGTAGGCAAACGTTACCTAGACCAATCGACGCAGAAAAAAAAGGCGATTCTAAGTATGTATATAACTGAATTTCTCAAAAAATTTCGCTTATCCCTTTTCGGCCGTAAGACATCGATATGTTAAGTGTTACCCTCTGGAATTCCGCCATTGAGCATGTAAAGATATCCACTTGCAGAGAGACGCTGTTGAATATCTTTATTGCCCGCCCCACTGGTGCAAACTTTATCAGGTTTGTACGGGCCACCGGGACTACAACAACAATAACATGTCTAAGTTAGAGCATGAGCTGAGTAACGTTGATAGATCTCGGTCTTAGAATGGCTTAGATCTGATTGAAAAGAGGCAGCAAAGTTGGTAGCAGGGCTGCTGCACGCCTAGTAACAGTTCATCATCATCATTTCAGCCGAAAGACGTCCACTGCTGGACATAGGCCTCCCCCAAAGACCGCCACTTCACCGGTTCTGTACTTGATACTTGAAGTACGAAAAACACCCTTACTGCTTAGGAATAAAGGTGCTGTCAAAACCAGACCGTTACCATAGCCTTGTGGTTTACTGAATGCATGCAGCGTCACTCATATACGCTCTTTTTATACACCTGCATATACGCACTATATCAAGACAAAGAAAATCTTTTTCTCGTAAATAAAACATAAACCCTTCCTTCATACAACTAATGTAAATGGGTTATTTCTTCCGTTACCATTCTTCACCGTTTTAAAGCCAACTGGCAGCGTTTGCTCTTTTTAAAAGTAACCGAGGCCAAAAAATATTCTCGGGCTATTGTCGGGTAGCTTAACAAAGACCAAAGACTTAAACACAAAAGTGGGTAAGTTGTAAAGGAGCTTAACCGTGGACTGAATACCTTCACTTCATGTTTCTATTGTATATCTTGGCGAGTGCAGTTTCACTGTAACTTATTTTTTTTTTATGAAACAGCGATATTTTTCTTTTTCTTCTTTTGAAAGGTGGAAGTGGTTTAAGAGCTTTGCGTAGTTTGTGGTGAGCTGGAGGTTAAGTGACCTGCTTTACAAGCACGAAGTTGTGAGTTCGAGTCTGTTAAGTACCTACCATTGTGACGTTTGTACCCTTTTCAAAAAACTAGGGTGCTACACCCCCTCCCCCCTACGTAATCGAATGAACAGAAATGAAGAGATCCGCAAGAGAACTAAGGTACTGACATAGCCCGAAGAATTGCCAAACTTAAGTGGCAATGGGCAAGGCACATTGCTCGCAGAACGGATGGCCGATGGGGCTGAAAGGTTCTGGAGTGGCGACTGCGTACCGGAAGACGTAGCGTTGGAAGGCCTCCTACAAGGTGGACCGATGACCTGGTGTAGGCCGCAGGAATTCGCTGGATGCGGGAAGCACAGAACCGGTCGAAGTGGTGGTGCTTGGTGGAGGCCTATGTCCAGCAGTGGACGTTTTTCGGCTAAAATGATGAGAGTGCTACAAGGATATTTTGGTGCTTAAATAACATTGATAGGGAGATACTGTTGTTAATTTGTCAAATTGTATTGACAAAACAAGATGGCGCAAATAATTCCGATTTTCTTCGAATAACTTTGTGGCGTTTTATTCAAAATAACACGTCAATACATCTGCCTAGCCTTTTCCCAACTATGTTGGAGTCGGCTTCTAGTCTAACCGGATGCAGCTGAATCCCAGTATTTTAGATGAAGCGACTGCTTATATAACTTCTACAACCTAGTTACTGGGTAACACAATACCCCTTGGTAACTGCGTGGACTTGGAGACTGGTTGTCAGACTTTCGGGCTTCTAACGACCCGTAACGACTGTCAAAGATCCAAGAATGACAGCCGGGATCAACGGTTCAACGTGCTTTCTGAGGCACGGAGGAGTCTCGGTATATAAAAATGGTCACGAAGACGCGCCCCACTCCGCTCCGCGTCGTACTAGAGTTCAGCTTACAGTACAATAATCGCGGAATGGGGCGCGTCTTCGTGGATTGCACGGACTATATCCACGAACAAACCCCGGCAAGCGTAGCATAACATAACACATAACATTACATGAATATAAAGAACTACCTGCGCCCCGCGGTTTCACCCGCATAAGTTTCTATTTCGTGGGAATATCGGGATTAAAAGTATCCTATGTCTTAATCCAGGTTATGGTCCACCCATTTGGCAAATTTCATCCAAATCCGTTCAGCCGTTGTAGCGAAAAAGTGTAACAAACAAACATACATACAGAAAATCACATCTTTTCTCTTTCTGATGTTAGTTTAGACATACAAGGTGCCAAAATACATAAAAAAATACAAAAAACGTGTGCGGTCGGGGGATCCCCATCAGGAACGAAGTTTTTTCTCACGTATGATTTAAAACAAAAACAAAATTTTTGCAGCCGCCACCTTAGATTTACATTTTGACCTCACTATCGGCTTTAATACCCTCGAAAACCATGAAAACGATACCAATGATGAAAAATTTTAAAATTTTCAGAGCTGCTGTCTTGAATTTTCATTTCGATCAAATTCACACTTTCTCACTCTCTCTCTCCGACATGCAGTGTACTCGGGACGATGTGTATAATTTTATCCCACGATACTGTAATCACTTTACTGTTTTATTTTGTTTTTTCTGCCGGCGTTCTCTCTCCCTCTCTCTTTCTTTCATTAACACTTTTTAGCGTGACGATTTCTGAAAGTTTACAAGTCACGTTAAAGAACTTCGTTCCAAAGACATATAAAATGATCGTAACTTTCAAAATAACAACATTGAGCATTGAGAGTAACAACAGTGAGGCAAGATTAGACTGTGACAATTTTAGTTACAAAACGTTTTCGAAGAGAATTATACCAACATTCCTCTATCTATATTACATCGTAATAATAGTTAAGTTTAAAGGCCTAATTCATCAAGTATCACCCACGCAAACGTTTGAAGTTTCCCCTTGTCAAGATCAAGTGGAAACAATAGAGGAACATGGCTGCCTGTGACGTCATAATATAAGGATGTGGTGGGATGGGTAGTGTTGTGATTCAAGGAATTGAACAAAAAGTACACCGGCAAAGGGCGTTTCCGTTCACACGTTACAGCAAATAAAAATGTTTGTAATATAAAATAAAAACGAGCAAGCCTTACAATAGTTCTCAATTGTTTATTGTATTTCATAATGTTGGTAGGCTTCAAATTATTGAAACAATTATGGACCCTGTCGGGCACAGCATAGTAGGAGAGAGGACGAAGAGCGCTTATTTGAAGAGCGTTTATATTATTTAAGTATGTCTTCTGGTAATTGTGTTTTTAATTTATTACTACTTTTTCTTAAATATATTCGCTTTCTTTCTGTACGTTATAAATAATACCTGCTTGAGTAAGTAGGTCTTTGTTATGTTATATCGATATAGTTTTAGTTAGTTACTCCTGTTGTTCAGTATTTGTTTAAATAACATATGATATTTTGTTATTATACTGAACTAGCTACGCCCCGCGGTTTCACCCACAGAAGTCTCGATCCCATGGGAATATCGGGATAAAAAGTATCCTGTGTATTAATCCAGGTTATAAACTATCTGTGTACCAAATTTCATCCAAATCCGTTCAGCCGTTTGAGCGTGAAGAAGAGACAAACATACACACACACGCTCACACACTCACAAACTTTCGCCTTTATAATATTAGTAGGATATAGTGTGATTTTTTTGTTGTTAGTTGCATATGGTGTGTAACATCTGACATCTCACCTTGGTAATAAGCAAGATTGAAGGGATGGGGCCTCGTCAAGGTCGTTTCTGACAGCCAACTCTAGAGCACGCTTCCTCAGCTTCTTGTAGTACACTTCCGTCCCTTTTCACGAAATCACTCTCACAGATTTCCCACTCCATAGATTTCAGGAAAACGAGAGAAAAGATTTTACACATTAAAAACGTTATAAAAAAAACCCTGTAACATCTCAAGTTACTGTGAGAATAGGAACCTTATCTGTATTTATTACTGAACTCAAGATAGCAAGATTCGAGAAAAGTCGAAAAATCATCACCTTTTAATTGGTGAGGGTCTAGTGGCTAAATGATCACAGCCGCAAGCTATTTATTTTTCACTCCTCTTGCTCAAAAAAGCCGTCATTGTAGAGTACCAGAGCGGGGAAAAAATTGCATTTCTTGCTCTAGGGGAAAAGTAATTTGTTTTTAATTTTTGTCTGTTCCAACGAGCCTTGAAAAACGAAAAAGTCTTTATTCTTATGTAGAATAATCATGATTATGGACTCGACTTATTACTGGTTCACAAAAAAAGAAGAACATTTATTTTTGAAAATGGAACTAAATGCGGCTATATCTTCGGTAGAATGCGTGCATTGCGTTGCGGATACAGAAGAAATAAAAAAGGCATTGGCGCGAAATCTTTAGAATTTTTCTCTAATTACGAATTGAATTGGTGACCGTAATATAATTTACAACAGTGAAAATGTCATCATCTAGTGAGAATATCTTCACAGAGGACTGAAATTAAGTTGCCGGAAAAAAACATCTCGTTAAATATATCCAGAATTGTACAAATTGTACATTTAAATAAAATAAACTACCTATTTAATATTGTATTGAATTATTTTATTTTCTCGCAATCGTAGTGAAAAGTAGAGTGTAACACACGGCGCTAAAACCCATTATAACTCGGTTTCTATTTACTCCCTCGCTAAAGCTCGGGAGTAAAACTACTTCGTTACAATGGGTTATTTTAGCCCCTCGTATAACAATCTAAATAAATGATTTATCTATCTGCCTATCACTTGCATCATTTGGGTTGGTGATAATATAATTTAAAAAGTGGAACGGGGGTAATTGCTAACACACTTTTAATGGCAATGACTTTCATTTTGACAGTTCAATAATATTCATTGCGTTATTTACGTTGTTAATTTTCTAACATATGAAGCAATGGATTAGCAATTTCCTTCAAAGTTTTTCGGATTATGATTGAAAGTGTCTTACGCAATTAGGATGCTGGTTTCCACGTGCACTGGATTTCCAACTCTCGGTGTTAAGCCGAGCGTTGAGAATCTAACGCGCTGGGACGCACTCTCGTCCTAGCGTGTTGAAACAACACACTGTTAGATTTCAATCTCGGCGCACAGCATAGCGTTGAAAATCAAGTGCATGAAAAAAATCGCCGCGATTTTATTACGTCCGTGCGAACGTCGGCTTAGTCTGTGATATTCAAGATAAATTGTAAATACATAATATGAAATTTGAAAACTAGTTTCTGAAGAGCCAATCAAGACGGAATAGTTAATCGTATTCGAATTTATAACTGGGATAGGAAAAAAACATTAGGAGGATGAGGAGGAGGAGGAGCTCGTGGCTAAGTTATAACAGCCGCACGGGTCGATTTATCAGGTTAAGCTACGCTTGCCGGGGTAGGTCCGTGGATAGGTGACGACCATCTTTACATACCTAGACTCCTCCGTGCCTCGGAAAGCACGTTAAGCCGTTAGTCCTGGCTGTCATTCGTAGATTTTTGACAATCGTAACGGGTAGTCAAACGCCCAAAAGTCTGACAATCAGTCTTACCAAGGGGTATCATGTTATCCAGTAACTGGGTTGTGGAGGTCAGATAGGCAGTCGCTCCATGTTAAATACTAGTATTCGGCTGCATCTTGTTAGACTGGAAGCCGACCCCAACATAATTGGGAAAAAGAGCTATTGGATCACCTTTTAATTGGTCAGGCCAAGTTCATTGCGATCATTTTTTACCTAGATCATTTCATACATTCTAATATTTTTTGGTCTGTCAGATAGTGTTTGTTTTTAGAGCAATCTTATCAGTAGTAAATTGCTTAAAGCAATTTTTTATACAACCTGACTAACAACACGAACAGATAAATTAAAATAAATATGGCGCCGTCATTTGAAACAACTGTTACAATATATTTCGGATTCATACATAATAAAGATAACTCTTCAGATGTTATTCGTTGATACATCTCCAACCACGGAATAGTAAGAACAGAGAGTACATAGGCCGCATTTATCTTCGCTTCGCCACTTCTATCGTATTTTGTGGTAATTTTCTGTGTCTGTCTGTGTGACTGCGTTCTTCTTCTAAACTATGAATTTGAGTTTGATGTGGTGTTCATCATCATTTAGAGAATCCGGAAGGTTTTTGTGACTTAAAATAACATGTAATAAAAAAATCTCGATGTTTTTTCAAGTCATTAAAACTGTGCGCAGGAGGGGTCGCTAGTTTGAAATAACACTAGATTTGTGAGATGTACCAATTTTGTGCTCGTGATGATGGTGGATTGGACAGCTTTTCTCGTACACTATGAATAAATATTTACATGATTAATTAGGATAACGTATGACGTAAGCTCAGGTCCAATTAGACCCACTACTGAACCGGCGGAGGTTCGGGTGTGTTCGGGTCAAATCGGGGGTGGTTCCAAACTATACGGTTTATACTATCATTCCATTCTTACCATTTCACGTCGCCTCCTTCTTTCTCCACGTCTGCCAACCTGCCAATATACCGACGTTCGTTGACGGATTGTTTTCGTTATCAACCTTATGATATATTTTGTGGCTACGTTCCTATTTTTGTACATCATCGAGTGACATTTATGTTGATGTTCAGATGTTTTTTGTGCTACATATTGGATTGGTATTGGATGAAGGAGTGGTTGAAGAAATGAAAGTGTCTTTTTTGGCGAAAACAACAAGAGCATCACGCTTGTATTTCACATTTTTTGGTAAAATGTGACGATCCTAATACATACGAAGCAGAGATAAATTTGACATTGAATAAAATAATTACTTGGCTAAATAATAATAATCTTGACATAAATCTAGAAAAGACTAAAAAAATGCATTTTTTTCAGAGGATTCCTAATGTAAACCTTGACATTAACTATTTGGGGACTAAAATAGAGTCGGCAACTATGACTAGATTCCTTGGTGTTAATATAGATAATAACTTTTCTTGGAAACCGCAAACACACGATATTTGTTTAAAAATTTATAAATTTGCATATGCACTCTTTAAACTGGCTAAAATTGTAAACCTAGAATCTCTTTTAATGGCTTACCATGGCTATGTTGCATCCACATTAAGATATGGCATAATATATTGGGGCAATTCAGTAAATAAAGAGTATGCCTTCAAAGCCCAAAAAATATGCATCAGAGCTATGTGTGGGCTACAAAGTACTGACAGCTGTCAACCTCTATTTAAAAGCCTCAAAATCTTAACTTTACCTTCACTGTATATTTATGAAGTAAATATATTTGTTAAAACAAACATCACTCTCTATGAAATAGCTTTTAAAAGCCAATATAGGAAACTACGTGATAAAAATAAGTTAGAGCTTAAAGTGCCAAATGCACGTACGGCTTTAATGAAGAAAAGCTTTTTTGTATGGTCCAAAGGATATTTAATAAGTTACCTTGCTCAATAAAAAGTTTAAATTTAGTAAACTTCAAACGTAAATTACGTAACATACTAGTACAGAAATGTTACTACTGTCTCAGTGACTATTTTGATGACAGTTCTTTGACATAATAAATATTTGTATACTCGTAACATGACTATAAATGTATGATGGATGACTTTCTGTGAACTCTGTCAATTTGTTTTTTTTTTATTTTCTTATCTATAACTTATTGACATTATAAGTATTTATTATTATTATTGAAGAGCAGTGGTGGCCCAGTGGTAACGGCCGCGAGTTGTAGGTCGTAAGTTCGAACCCAGACAGGCGCTTTACTTTGTGTAAATTATTTCATCACCATTGCTCTCAAAACGGTGAAGGAAAACATCGTGAGGAAACCGGCATGTCCTAGAACCGAAAATTCGAAGACATGTGACATCTACCAACACGCACTGGGCCCGCGTGGTGGATTACGGCCCACTCCCTCTCACAGAGAGGAGGCCTGTGTCCCAGCAGTGGGAACATTATAGGCTGATGATGATGATGATGATGATTATTATTATTGATTTTATTACATTTCGTTAAATATTTTCATAACTTATCTGACATAATCTATTGCATTTTATATAAAAATAAAAAATTGACATCGAGACTATTGATAATACTTACTGAATTATAATAATTAAATTTACATGGTAAAAGCCTCCCATACATGTATATTTGCACGCCAGATGGCAAAACATAGAGAACCTATAATATAATAATTGTAACATCTTGCACACTGTTGTAACCTATGTTCACAAATAAAGAATATTGATTTGATTTGATTTGATTTGAAGGCGAGACAGATGTGTTTATTAACACACTCATTTTATGTCAGTTTAATATTGATAGAATCAATATTAAACTGACATAAAATGGGTGTGTCTGTGTGTGGCTGACATTCATGGGGTACGAGCCTATTGCCATTAATCGGGAACAAATCTTAATGTAAAAGACAACTTACATTTTCACCAACTTGAGGCTCGAACCCACGACCTCACGCTCAGTAGTCGCACTTCCGACAGGGCTATTGGTAAATACCCCTTAAGTATAACCGCTACGGTAATGTCAACCATTTTCGAGTAATGTGACATTTTATATTTTAAAATAATTAAATATAAAATCTTTTTTACAAAAAAAAACAACCGACTTCCAAAAAACTACTACAAAGTGAAAAATAACTTAAATTTCGGAAGTCGGTGTCTTTGATTTTGTATTTTGTTATTTGCCAAACATTTGTTATTTGTTAAACACTTATTATTGAATAGTCCCGATGGCCATCTGTGGTCTTCATTATCAGTTCCACTTCACCAAATAGTGCTTTCCTAGAGCAACTGCACGAGTTACTATAAAAAATACCCAAATAGCTATAGTTGTGCCTATAATATTTGAAAAGTTCCCTTGTTTTCTCCAGGATCCCATCATCAGATCCTGACCAGATGACAATGGGACCACTTCGAGAGCATACCCTTTCAAACAAAAAAGAATTTTGCTAATCCATTTATAAATGACGGAGTTATGCCCGAACATACATAAAAAAAATATTAACATCCGAATTGATAACCTCCTCCTTTTAGAAGTCGGTTAGAAATGTCAAATTACTCTAAAAAGGTTGAAATTTGCATAGTCATAAGAGGTCATTTTGTTGTAAATGACCTCGTCTACATCCCCTTAATGGATTGCCGAGACATTACCAATAACCTTGTACACGAGGCAGAGAATGGCGAAATACATGTTAAAAATATGAAGAAATTAAAATTTTGGTAAACTGTTATAAGCAGTGATCGGATAATCGGATGCATATTTACCTAAAGTTCATTTTTGGTCAGGAAATTATGGAAGCGGCTTCTTAAAACATATATTTTTAAATATAAATCCCGGGATTCCAGAAAATTCGGGAATAAGTAACTAGTCTGTAATATGGTGAGGAAACGTCGTCTTTAGCATGAGCATTTTATTTAAAAAAAAAAACTGGGGATTACATAATTATTAATATGTATTTACTTGAAGTTAATTTTAAGCTCCCCATCAATTTATGACTATGTTGAGTGTAAGAGGAATAGTAGGTAGTAGGTACACACGATTTGACTCTATAATAAAAACAGTAAATTTGTTAATTCCGAAATCCCGGGATTTTTTCGATACAAAAGTGCATTCCATAATATTAGCCAACACCCTTAAACTAAGTAAATATTCCTACACCCGATTTGATTCTATAGTAAAAAAAACTAAATTTGTCGATTCCGAATTCCCGGGATTTTTTCGATACAAAAGTGCATTCCATAATAGCCAACACCTACACTTTAGGTAAATATGCACCCGATTATCCGATCACTAGTTATAAGCTAGCGTGAGGTGGTCCCAGCATACCACGGAAGTTTACTTCAGTATTTCTCCCTAAGTGGCACAAGCGGTCTGTTAGGAAGCAAGACGACGGAGTCAGCTTGCATAAGTGTTGTGAACAACTCAAGTATTTACAGAACAAATATTTTAGTTTGAGTTATGAGTATTTACAGTCAGTTGCTTCAAGGTGTCAGAGATTTTAAATTATTTACTTGCACTTGTTCTTGAAAATACAGGCGTCACTTTTGAAATTAAGTACATTTTTAGTAGTTAGACAGAAATAATTCTTTGTGTTTATATGACGTGTACTGGATGACACAAAGGTATATGAAAAAAAAACGAGATAAATAACTATACTGCGTGCGCGATTTAGTCTTCAAACATGTAAACAAATTTACATTAATGGCGAAAACTGAACTTTATATGTGAGCGTTAATCATTGATGTAAATCGATGGTTTTCGCTGCAACTTCAAACATTTTTATGACTTTTTCAAAAATCAAAATATCAAAAAAAATTATTTCACATAAACCTACATGGGCACTTATGAAACGTCAGAAGCTAGGTGCACGGTTCCAATTGGTCGTTTCCTATGGAGAAGAGCCGGTAAGAAACTCCACGGTTACTCTTTTAAAAAAGTAATAGACATTCTAATTACTTTTTATTTATTTACAAGAATTTAAAGTTGATATTCCTTTAGTGGAAATGACATCAATTGGAAATAACGATTTGAACAGACTTTAATATTGCTATGTACACATACATGAAGCAGAACCACAGTGTTGGCTTTCAGTGACAGCTGGCGTCGACACAGTGACAAAAATAGATTGTCAAATAGCATAATTTTATAACACGAAATGTTTCTATATTACAATGAATATACAGGTTGTTTGGTAGAACGTTGAACATACGAAAATGGTGGATAGATGGGGTCATCTGCTACTTACTCAGCCCTAATTTATTTGGCCTTTGTTTTTTTTAATGCAAGTTGAAATTAAGATTTAAGGATTTTTTATATCTTTCTGTAAGTATAATTTTATAAGAATCTGCCAATATCAAAGATTAAAAAAAAAATATTGCCTGTTTTACCCATTTTTAATAAAAATTACACTTTAAAGTTAAGAAAGTGGTGAAACTAGAAGAAAGCAAAAAAAAATTTTTTTAAATATCCAGGGCACCAGGGCCAAATAAATTAGGGCTGAGTAAGTAGCAGATGACCCCACCTATCTACCATTTTCGTATGTTCAACGTTCTACCAAACAGCCTGTATACGACGAGTGCTCAGCGGTTACTGACCTTGTACCTAAATAATTAATTGGCGGTGTCACTTCCTCTTGCCGTGGTTCCGCCAAATTCTGTGACTGCTTTTATCATTTTAATGTTTTATTCGCTTGTAAAGCCTTTCTTGGTTTCAGTGAAATTTAGCATTTGTTTTAGCCGAGTTCTTTTGTTTAATCTTAACACATAATATAACATTAAAATCATCAACGGGCACAAATCCAGACTCCGGGCTACTACTGAGAAATTCCAGATGGAAAAACCCAATATCACTTTGCTCGACCCGGGAAAAGAAGTCCGAAAGGGAGATCGTGACCCCCGGCAACATGGCAACTGAAGGAACACGGGTGGGTTTTAGTCAGTAAGAGTCTGACACGCCCTCCTACTCCACCCAGAGTGGGAGAAGTTATTTGACAATTTCCAATCCAAAAAAAAGGCCCTCATGCTCAGCAGTGAAACACGTGTCGATTTCTTTCAGGGTTTTTTATGGCTCTTTAGGAATAGTTAGGCAGAACAGGGTACTAAATATCAACGTCTATTGTATTTTATAATAGATTTCTGCAAGGTCACGCCTGAATCAATTAACTATTTTTGAACGTTTTTAATTAAAATGCTCGTGTTGTTTTATCGGTATCATTAGTGGTGATCAACACATAACATAACATCACGCCTGTAATTTCCGAAGGGATAGGCAAAGGTGACCTATATATAGTACACTCACAATTCGCACGTTATGTTTAGGTCCCATGTAACGGGGGCCAAAGAGGGTGAGTCTATTGCCATCAACCGGGCACAAATCCAGACTCGACTGCTACCAATTGAGTGATTAATGCTATCTTAATAATATAAATGCGAAAGTTTGTGAGGATAGATGGATGTTTGTCACTTTTTCACGCAAAACCGAACGGATTCAGATAAAAGGAGACGTCCGCTTTTTGTAGGGACATTGGTTTTTTATTCCGAGAAAAATCAAACTACATCTAAATAAAAACGACAAAAATATGGAACTAGGAACCACTAAAATAATATTTTTAGACCTCTCCATTTAAGAAAAAAATTATAAACTATTTAAAGTACAAACATTTTATTTGTGGTTTTATTTTATGGCAACTATGACATATTGACACATAGTACTGTAATTACTGTCAATCAATTAACAGTGATAACAGTAACATGTGTCAATTTTGACAAGTTTACTTTTTTATGGGGTGTGTTCACTATATTATCCTAGATAATTAGAAAAGTTTGTTCGTTTTAGGAGTAAATTCTCACTAAAATAAAAACGATTTTTCTTGAAATTGGAGGTCTTTAAAAATGTATGATATAGTTAGAACCACTGGTTTTTGAGATGTCTATCCAAATATATTTAATTTATCTCGGTTAGAATTATTGAATAATAAAAAAAAGAGTGTCACTCGGGTAAAGCTATTGCATAGCATTTGTAACCTCCATACTTCCTATTTATCAACGCTACACTTGGGATGATGACGTGATGACATAAAACAAAAATTACGTTCCCATGACAATATCACGTGGTCATGGGAACCGTCATTACATGGTAGGCGTAGTGGGGGTGTTAGGTTTTATTTTCGTTACGTTACGGAATTTCTTGATTCGGTCGCCGCGCTCAAAGCCCGTGATAAAATCTATGCAATAGCTTAAAAACATTTTTGGACATGTCCCTTGGCACACAGATAGTTTATAACCTAGATTAAGACATAAAATACTTTTTATACCGATATTCCCATGGGATCGAGAATTATGCGGGTGAAACCCCGGGGCGCTGCTAATTACTACATACTTTAAATTAACACAAGCGAGACGCACACTTTCCTGAATTGAAAAGTTCTAAGCATAAAAAGGAATATTTGAATACTGGCACGTGGAGATTCCACCCTATTTAGGAAATTCTTATGATTTTAAGAGCAAAAACAAACACGACTACATTATGAAAGAAAACTGCCTACTTTTACACAAGGCAGGCACAGGGTATAACAGTAAGATCTTACGTATTTTGTTCCAAGAATTGTAACGAAATACCGAATTCTTTTTTTTTTGCGTTCCGTATTCAAAGGTTGAAAACGGAACGCTACTATTCAGCCTAGTCTACACACAGGCCAGCATCTTTTTAACTATAATAGGTAGATAGTTGTTTCACAGAATACGTGTACCTATCTAAATATTAAAAAGAACGACGAACGTTTTGGTGATACAGAATCCTTACGCCTGATTTACATGGTGTGATTTGCTTGTGGCATACAATTACTATAGGCAGTGGTGGCCCAGTGGTAACGGCCGCGACTTACGAGTTGTAGGTCGTAGGTTGTGTAAATTATTTCATCACCACTGCTCTCAAAACGGTGAAGGAAAACATCGTGAGGAAACCGGCATGTCCTAGAACTGAAAATTCGAAGACATGTGACATCTACCAACCCGCACTGGGCCCGCGTGATGGATTACGGCCCACTCCCTCTCACAGAGAGAAGGCCTGTGTCCCAGCGGTGGGAACATTTATAGGCTGATGATGATGATGATACGAGTACAATAACTTGAAGCAAACATTAATGTTGCACCGTTTAAACACTGTTTAGATGGTGTAAAATTTATTTTTGCTACAAAGGTTCAATTTTATTTAAAGTTGCATCGAGTAAATGACGCTCTAGTGTGCGAGCAGACTCGCGCTTGCCCGGTTTTTCTCAGCAAACGAGGATATAATTCCGCACATCTCAAACAGACATCAGAAACAATTCCCCAGGATTAATTCCAATGTGTTCTCTCAGAAGTTCGTATGGAAAATTAAATTTTAGAGCGTCCCGTGTAACTGTCTTGCTGAAGTTTGTCTCAAAGGGCGGATACCCTTATAACAAACTTTGTTATTTGTTTTTCTGTTTGCTAATACGTAAACTTTGGGCTCCATATTCGTGAATTGGAGACGCGGGAAATATTTTCATGGATAATTAACGGAGTCGTGTTTCGGAGTTGGCAGGTTTTAACGTTTTAGTGAGTTAGTAATAGGATGTAAAAATCTACTTCTGTAAACTAAGTTATTGCATTCATAATCTGAGTAGTATAACTCGAAGAAGAGCGAAGTGCTCGTTTTCAAGAGTGGAAAGCGTGGTCCAGTGCATGTTCCGCCTATTATGCTTAATGGTGTGGCTCTGCGGGTGGTGAGCAGCATCAAGTATCTGGGCCACATTGTGACAGACCAGTTGCAAGATGACGCAGACATAGAGAGGGAGCGCAGAGCATTAGCGGTCAAGGGGAATATGATCGCTCGCAGGTTTGCTCGCTGCTCGAGGGCAGTGAAAATAACTCTTTTCAAGGCCTACTGCCAATCATTATACTCGAGCAGTCTGTGGGTAGCCTATACTAGCCGGGCTGCTAGTGCTCTGCGTGTCCAGTACAACAATGTCTTCAGGATGCTGATGCGGCTGCCTCGCTATTGTAGTGCGTCCGGAATGTTTGCGGAGGCGCGAACGGACGGCTTTCATGCGGTTATCCGGAAGAAAGTAGCCTCCTTGTTACAGCGCGTGCGAGGCAGTAGCAACAGTATCCTGCAGATGGTTGTATCTCGTGCGGATTGCCCTATACAGAACAAATGGATGCATATTGTGATGGGTGTTGACTAACATAGTGCATAAGATTTTACTAACACAATAAGTACCGATAATTATTATTTGTCTCTGTATTTTATTTTTGTCACTGTATTTTTGTATTTTTTATCTGAAATAAAATGATTAATAATTAATAATAATAATCTTAAACTTATATTACTTGTAAGCTCTCTCAACTGTCTGTGGTAGGTCTCGAACTCAAGAATCTATAAATTCACTTCTTGTTCTTTTATATTGTTGGTACGATTTATTTATACCTAATTAACTATGAGAATAGTTGACAGTCGGGCTGGTTCGGGTCACTCAACGCGCAATGGAGCAGATCTTTGAAGGATAAAATCAGAAACGAAGTTATCCGAAAAATAACCAGAGTTACCGACATAGCTTGCAGAGTAAACAAGCTGAAGTGGCAGTGGGCTGACCATGTTTGTCGAAGGACCGGTGGCTGGTGGAGGAGACGAGTCCTGGAGTGGAGACCGCGTATCGGCAAGCGTAGTGTGGGACGCCCTCCAGCTATATGTACCGACGACCTTATTACGATGCGGAAAGCGGAGGATGGAGTGTTGTGGCGCTGCATGGGAGAGGCCTATGTGCAGCAGTGGACTGCTACAGGTTGAGTTAATTGAACTATGACATCAGCCCATGCCATGATAGACACATTGCTGGTCAGTAGGGCACCGGCCGGACGCACTAAAGTACTATATTTTAAGATGAGGCGGATCGCGCGCGGGATGCGGGGTGCTACTGCGAACGTTGTTTTTTTATTATTAGGAAGTCTTACGACTATTAACACCAGTTTGAACACCTCCGTACAAGTAAGTTGAGACAATCAGCACCCTAACTACGTAACACACTATTAATCAAAATCTGAATAATTTTGAAGGATATTGGTAATCTATTGCTTCATATGTTCCAAAAATTTGTCTGCTCAACTCGTAAATAACGCAGTGAATGTTGTTGATCTGTCAAAATGAAGGCTATTGCTACTGTTAGTGTATTATGCAATTATTACCCCGCAGGGTGAGCAAATTCCGGGTCGAAGGCGCGCTGTGTTCCACGCGCCCCTTAAATAGATGTCAGCAGAATTGATGGGGTCCGCTAGGGCCGATGCCTGCCGGGGGTGCGAAGAAAACCGATAGGGAAATCGTGGCCTCCGGCAACAGGGCAACCGAAGGAACACGAGGCAAATTCAACTGTGTCAACGTAAACGACCAAAATTCAAATTTCTACTACGTATTTACTGGAAAAGGTATTTAAAGTGAAAAAACTCCTGTTGAATTGAAAAGGAAATAAATTGCAAAGCATCCTGAAAAGGTGAGAGGCAAATTTAAATACCTAAGTGGATAAATATTGAAAAACAATAAAAGTGCAAATCATTCTACATTCCTAACAGCTCCATCTAGCGTCAAACAGCGAATGCACTATCGATATACTGACAGCTATCAACGCGCAGTTACTTGATCAGTTCGACGCTATTACACATTACACCCATTACACACTAGAGGGCACTATTAAAAATATCTCCAGATGTCATCTACGTTTGTGTGCGCAGGATGTCAACAAAACCCACCAGACATGGAAATGCTTGTCTGTTATTTTTGTCAAGATAAATATGACCTACAATGTGCGAACACAACAATTGATCTCTTCAAGAGCATGACGCCAGAGCATAAAAAATCATGGCAATGTCAGGCATGCCGCTGCAAGGCTCCGAAAACCGGCAATATACACACTCCTATTCGATCTCAAGACTACAAAAGAACCAATCTGTCAAATTCCCCCCTAGAAAATACTACCAACAATAATATTACAATCAGGAATAAGATTAAAAATTTAAAAAATGATAGCACAGTATCAGAAGACTCGTGCTTTCTCGGTGATACTATCCACCAAGAGGATACGGATATTAATGTAAACGCGGCTACACAAGCAACCTTTTCACTAGAAAATTTGAGCGAAATTATAATACAGCGCTTAAAAGAAAATAATAAATTCATAATATCAGAACTAAAGAATACAATTGAAGTTGAAATAAATAAAGCAATTACCAAGCTCAAAGAGGATATTAAAGGAAAAACCGACTTTTTATATAAACAGAACGATAAAACAACCCATGAAATAGAAGAAATAAATAAAAAAATTGAAAAGCTATGCAAAGAAAACGAAACTCTGAAAAACGAAATAAAAAATATGAAGCACCTATCACCAACTCCAGAAATTAAAGATGCAGAAAACTACTCCAAGAAAATAGTAATCTATGGCTTCTCCGAATACTACAATGAGTCTGACTACGAACTACACAGCAGATTGATTGAAATGTTTTATGAAATTCTGCATGTAGACCTAAACGGATACATAGAAGAAACAAATCGTATAGGAAGATTTATCACAAAAAACAGACCCCTAGTTATTGAGCTTCTAAGCAAAAAAATGGCTAGGTACATTGTTGAGAACAGTCATTATTTCCAAGGAACTAGCATACATGTGTCCGAATTTCTAAATGAAAATGCACGAAGAGAAAGAAAATTAATGCGTGAGGAAATGTTAAGAGCACGAAAAAATGGACAGTATGCAATAATACGAAATAACAAATTATTTATAGATGGGAAACGGATACTAACTAGAGAAGAGGCGACCAGAGAGACGACATATCGCAAAAGCGCCAAATCTAACGACCAAATAAACGACGAAAAAACCCTCACCACACAACATTACCACCCTAATAATAATGAAAATACTAAAAATTATACTTTTCGAAACCACAGAACAACAATTTAAAATTTTATATCAAAACATACAAAGCATCTATAACAAACAACATCTACTTGAAGCCTTCATCCATGAAAAAACAATGTATAACGCTATATGCCTATGTGAGACTTGGCTATCACCAGAAAAATTGAGTAACTTACAGTTTAGCGGCTACAAAATTGCAGCATCTTACTGTCGCCGTACTCGAGGAGGCGGCGGAGTCTGTATCTTGTTACAAAACCGTTTCGAGTACAAAGAAGTTTGTGATATTAGTAATATGTCTGTTGAGTATTGTATAGAAATATGTGCAATAGAATTACCTAATGAGAATGTACTTATAGTTACAATTTATTGGAATAGAAGAGAGGAAGAAGTATTTACTCGCCAATTAAAGGAAATGTTGTATTATATTAATAATAAATATTTAAGATATAACGTAATATTAGGCGGAGATTTTAACGTAAATATCTTAGACAGCTGCCTAAAAACTAACTTGTTCTTAGATCTAATGTTGGAACATAAATTCATACAACTTATCAAAGTCCCCACACGTATCACACAGACTACCTCGACATGCTTAGATTTAATTTTTACAAATTTTAATCATAGACATGCTTATACCACCGTAGAAGAATTAGGCTTCTCAGACCACTGTGCAACCATCTTTCACATGAAATTACTTAGCGACAGCAACAAAAAAACAAACTGGTTCACGAAAAAAAGATTATATAATACTCAAAATGTAGAAAAATTTAAATCTGAATTAAAAAATCAAAATTGGAATGAAATAATACAATCAAATAAAAATATAGATGAAAACTACATTGCGTTTAATAATATATTAAATAAAATTTTAAATTTATGTATTCCGCTGCAGCATATAAAAATAAAAACGATATATAAGAAGTACTGGCTAACTAAGGGTATTAAATTATCTTGCAAAAACAAAAGGCTACTTAAAATACTTACCATTAAAACAAACAATCCCATATTATCAAAATATTATAAAAAATACGAAAAAACCCTAAAGCAATCTGTAATGACAGCAAAAAAGCTACAATATATAAATAAAATAAAAAAGTCAACAAATAAAGTAAAAACTATGTGGAATATAATAAACGAAAGAACAAATAAATCAATAAAAAACGAAAAAATTAACATTAAATTACATAAAAATGATGACTTGATCACTGAACCTAAGCAAATAGCTAATATTTTCAATGACTTCTTTGCTTCAATTGGGGAAAAAACCTCACCAGCAAAAGGAGCCCCAGTGATGTACCCCACAGAAAACACCATGTTTCTCAGCCCTGTCGATCCCTATGAAGTAAATAAAATAATAAAAAATTTGAAAAATAAAAAGAGCTATGGAGTAGACGAACTTCCCCCATTTCTTCTTAAGCAATGTGCAGACGAACTAACCCTACCTTTTTATAAATTAATTAACCAATCGTTTGAAGAGGGAACCTTTCCCAATCAACTTAAAACCGCTCTGATAAAACCCATACATAAGAAAAATTCTAAAACTGACCCTAATAACTATCGCCCTATCGCGCTTTTACCAACTGCGTCTAAAATCTTTGAGAAGGCTATGTGTGACCGTGTATACTCTTTTTGTGAAAAATATAAAATACTTGACGACTGCCAAAACGGTTTCCGTAAAAACAGGTCTACAACGTTAGCAGTCTACAAATACGTACAAGAGGCTCTAGCTATTATTAATAATAAAAACTACGCCATAGGTATGCTGCTCGATATGACCAAAGCCTATGATAAGGTGCAATTTAAAATACTATTAGACAAGTTACATGGGATAGGAATACGCGGAAAAGCCCATGAATGGTTTGCATCATACTTAAAGGATAGGGTACAATTAGTAGAAATTGAATATTTCGATAACACCACAAGTGAAATAATTAAAACAAGATCCGGCATTAAAGCAGTTAACGCGTCAATTCCTCAAGGGAGTGTGACAGGCTGCCTTTTGTTTCTTATATATATAAACGATCTTCCTAAAATTATAAATGGACCATGTGTTCTATTTGCGGACGATATCTCTCTGCTCACCTCATGCCAGAACGATGACAATATAAACGCTAAATTAAACTCCCTTCTTTCTACAGCTGTAAACTGGATGAATAACCATAATCTAGAAATTAACTTCACCAAAACAAAATTAATTACTTTTCATCCCCATCAAAAATCCCCATTAAAACTAAATTTCATTTTTAATCATGCAAAACTGGAACAAGTAAATGAATTTACTCTCCTCGGTTTGTCTATAGATACCCACATAAATTGGAAATCCCATATACAGAAAATAAGAGGAAAACTATCCAAATTTTCATATGCCCTACGCGAGATTAAAAAAACTACCAACCTGCAAACTGCACTTGTCACTTACTATGCATATGCCCAGGCATGGCTCAGCTATGGGGTCATGCTGTGGGGTAACAGTAAAGACTCACAAACCATTTTCATTTTACAAAAGAAGTTAATTCGAATAATAACCAACATAGAACAAATAGATAGCTGCAAACCATACTTCCGAAAACACAAAATACTCACACTGCCCTGTTTATATATCTTAGAATTATGTAAATTTGTCAGAAAACATCCAGATTTTTACACCACTTGCGAACAAACACAAACAAAATACACCTTCCGACACAACAAAAACAAAATACACATACCTCAATCCCGTCTCAAAATGCACTCAACCAGCCCTTTAGTTATGTCTATAAAAATGTACAATAAATTGCCAAATGACATTAGAGAAGTAAGCAAAACAAATATATTTATTAATAAATTGAAACAATTTCTGGAATCCAAGTCATACTACTCAGTAAAGGAGTTTTTAGATGACAAATTGATTGCAAAATAAAATTATTCTTTCTCTCATACACCAAGCATTATGAAATATAATATAATAAGGAATATAGGGAATCAAATATAAATATGAATACATAAATAATAACATAATTTAATATTAATGAAAATACTTCAAAGCATTTAAATAATAATTACCTATATTATTCTTATGCTTTTTTTAAAAAAAATCCCTAATATACTATACCTATATACACAAACCTAATAATATACAATATATACATAATTATACACCCAATTAAACACATCTAATAATTTATAATAATATTGAATTGCTGCTTAACCCTCTTCCTCTCTCCTAATTTTGCTGTGCCCGACAGGGTCCATATTGATCTTTTACTTGTTATACCATCTATGTAATACATATGGAATGCAATAAAGAATTGAGTATTGAGTATTGAGTATTGAATTCCGTCCCGGATCCCGCGCGGGATTCACCTCAGTTTTCAGAGCTATAAATTATCGGCAACCGGATATCTTCATTCGGATGCAGAATTGATTTGACTTTTTTACAGCATAACTTCAGCTCCAAACTGTTCTAACCTCACAGTAACTTCAATATTCAAGCTGCATCAAAGCCCTAATCTTCCGAGCTCCTTCAAATAATCTTCCACCATCTACCAATAAGATAAACACAATGTCGGGACACAGCACAGCGCTGAGCTCCTAATATTGCATCCGATAGCATTGAATTTGAATATTTAATGCCATCTACCAATATTCTCGAATCGATCTATACATATTTATGAGACATTTCTGTGACGTATACTAGATTGAAATTGCCTTCTACATTTACGTATATTTAAATAGGAATGATGAAGCCTTTGGAAAAGGGTTTATTTTAGTATTCTTCTTGAGTAATGGCAGAGTATTTATTAAGTGTCCCGATACATTTTATCTTACGGCATGCAAAATATTAGGTTTGAATTAAATAGTAATATAGATACAGCTATTACGAACATTATTAGCCATAATCGAATTTAATAGATTGTTACAGACCAGACAAGAAAAAAAAAAAAATACAAAATAATTGATGAATTACATATAAATCTCTCACAAATTATACAATGAAGAATATAAATGTAGAAATGTGTAATGTCAAAAAGCTTAATGTCAAAATATTCCAAAACGTTAACAATAATCACAATTATTAGATAAAGAATTTAGATAATCTAGTAATGTCAAGATCTGTTATGTCAAATTCAGGATATTGCAATGGAAATAGTTCATTCCACATGTCGTTCGCCAATCTTAAAAAGAGAGAAACCCCACTTGTGGAGATAGTCTTTACTGTGAGTGACCTGAGTGCGGAGTTTGTTTAAAGTTTTCCAAGTCGGCCATGGCTATTTGTGTTCAGGTGAAAGGCTCTCTGATGGCTGGATGAAAGAATCAGGAGGTTTGTACTTCTCTCGCCAAAGATCATAAATTTCCGAGGAGGTGTTGCCAACGGATGCAGTCACACCCCCAAGTAAACTTCCAACCCAGTGGAATGATCTAGATTTTTATAATTAATGTGATTATTTAGAAATATTATGCCTTGCCTCGCCTGAAACACAGGATGACCTAGTTCAGGCAAATAACATAATTGAATTTTTCGTAGATTTAAGCAAATTTGTATTTAGTGTTTTACTTTTTTACTTGAATGAACTTTTTATTATTTTATTTCATTACTAGCTGCGCCCCGCGGTTTTACCCGCATAAGTCTCGATCCCGTGGGAAAAAAAAAGTATCCTATGTTCTTTTCCAGGGCATCATCTATATATGTGCCAAATTTCATCCAAATCCGTTCAGCCGTTTTAGCGTGAAGGCGTAACAAACAAACTTACTTTCGCATTTATAATATTAAGGATTATTTTTAAATATTAGAATAAAATTTTATAAAAAATGAAGCCGACCCCAACATAGTTGGGAAAAGGCTAGGCAGATGATGAGAATAAAATTTTATAAAAAATATTTAAAAATAGTATCCCCACCGGTATGGGGAACAGGGTCCAAGCTACAGTGGTCAGGGCTCCAGAGAAAGGAACATTCTAACAATGCGAGCCGTGTCCAGGAGAACCGCTTTCTGAATCAAGCCCTTAGTCCAGTTGCCCAACTTAATATTTTTATTATTATTTTGTACGTCTTTGACATTTCTCGGGACCCTAAGGTCCCGGACCTTTGGAAGGTGTACGAGGGGCGAAGCCAACTCGCAGAGGCCCGTTTGACGTCTTTAACGAAACGAGGCACCAACCGACGATTATCCCTGTTCGCACTATGCTAGTGCACCCAAGGACAACCCCCGATTGGTGTAGGGCTATTAAAGGGGATATGGAAACAAAGTTTTTTTTTTTTTGCTGCGACTGTTTTTGTTGTATTCGTATGTTTTTTTGTTTTTGAATTATATTTGATTACATGCTTATTTATTTATTTAGTTTTTTTAAGTATACAAATTATGTATTAGGTATGTTGAAACTATTTGTACTCTCCGCCACTTGTCCTTAAGGGTTCATTAGAAAACCAGCGTCAGACAGTATCTGTCTGGCATTAATGCTGAAATGAACCTTTTTGGCGCAGCCGTGAGGCACACACTATTGTTTTTAAAACATATTTTTTTATTTTCACTGTGTTATTTGTGTTTTGTGTTTCACGAACTGTGTCCAAATAAATGTTTTTCTTTCTTTCTTTCTTTTATATTGGATTATGGGTTTGGGTGGCTAAGTAAACTGGTTATCTAGAACTATGGAAAAACTATGTTAATATTTTATCTATCTTCTTTTCCAAATCGACAGTCAATTTACAGTAAAAAATGTAACAAAACTAAATGAAATGCATAGTTTCTCTCAGTTCACTCCCATAACTTGAGTCTCCCGGAATCGCAAGCAACTAATGTTAGAAGAAAATGTCTGCCCGATTTTACTAACAGTAGGTGACACCTAAATGATAACTGGTGGATTTTCAACTTACGGTCTTATGCCGAGCGTTGAAAATCCAACAGCGTGCTTTTCATTAAGGATTCCCTAGTGTAAGTGAAAACGGGCATTAGGTGCATAAATACAGAGAGGTTCTAGTAAACAAAAGTAGGGATGGAGCCTATAAATATACCGGTGTGCAGGTTTATAGTTTTCTCCACGGGTTTTCTCGGAAGATTCCGTCCTATTGTAAATCATAACTGGGACAAAATTGCGCTAAGATTTGCCGTATTATTGCTCCGTGGATGTAATATCTTTCGTCTTATCTTACTTTTGTTGTGCTTTCGTTTTGTTTATTGTTTTAATTTTAAAGTTCAGGTAAGTTGAGATTAAAGTTATGGGTGTTGTAATATTGTCTGAATAGTTTACCATTAGTAGCCATGTTTTTATTGCATCATATTTCTGACTGACCAACTCCTTGACAGTTCAAAAGTGCCTGTAAATGGCGTAATTGAAATAAAGCTTAGATTAGGTTTGAGTTTGACTAATTTGTAAATGTATATTTATCGTTGGTCTAGTGGTCGCAAGCACTACTGATGAGCATGAGGTCCTGGGTTCGATTCCCGGGTCTGGCAAAGTGTTATTGGGTTTTTCTATCTGAAATTTCTCAGTAGTAGCTCGGAGTCTTTTTTTTTTTTGGTTGGTAAATGATCAAATAACTTCTCCCGTTTTGGGTGGAGCGGGAGGGCGTGTCAGACTCTTACTGACTAAAACTCACCCGTGGTCCTTCGGTTGCCATGTTGCCGGGGGCCACGATTTCCCTTTCGGCCCGTAGTCTGGATTTGTGCCCGGTTGATGGCAATAGGCTCGCCTCCTATTACATGGGACTTTAACATAACTGGCGAAATGTGGGTGTACCTGCTACAGGGACACCTCTGCCCAACCCTTCGGGGAAACAAGGCGTGATGTTATGTTATGTTATATTAATGTAATTTTGTTGTAATGTGCGTTTAGTTCGTGCAGAATCAACATTTTTTGTCTTTCAAGATGAGACGCTCTGCTGCCACAAAACGAACCACCCAGGGAGTGCTGGACGAACAAAGTAGGTTACGACACACTTTAAATAGACTCGAACGATTTCCAAAAATAATTCTACAAAAAGCATAATGCTGTTCAAATCCCCAAACACACATGCACTGAAACACAAGGAAATAAAGCTAATTCAACCGCCCCAAACATCAAAAGACGAGAACCATTGTTTCCAATATTTAGTCACGAAACAGATACTCGTACGAACGTTACGGGAATTTCCTTTACATATTTTAATCCGGGATCTATACAATATCCCAGGGTTTTAACTCCCGTCCTCATTGTTCCAGTATTTAATATTACATTGAACAATTGAGAATTCCCGGTATTTCCCAGCCGTGGGACACGTTCTTGCAAATTGTATACCGTTGGCGAAAAGGTGTGTATTGTGAAAACGGTTATTGTATTGTGAGTCTGTAACTTCATGCTTTCAGGTGGATTAGGATTTTTGTGTTTTCATTTGGAATGATCGTTTTCTTTTGATGGTTTCAGAGAGAGAACGTTATTGTATTTTGGGCACAGTTGGGTCCGACTAGGTAATAATAATATCATGTTTTATAGATGGTGTTACTTACCTTTAAAAAAATAACGTTCAATATTTTGCAAAAAACCAGAGTGTACATTTTACGATGGTAAAAACCGGTCAAGAGCAAATCGAAATCGCGCGACGAGGGTTCCGTACCATTTTAAATAATTTTCATAGGCGAGGCCTATATTCGTCAGAGAATTTTAACACTGCGGTTTGGAATATTGCAGTTTTAAGTCAGCGTCATCTCTTGACCGATAGTGGAACTAATGTAATTTTTGTTGATGATTTCTGAAAAAGTGTGCTATTTAGAGACATCGTTTTATTTTTCCTGTAATCTTTACATAAACTTCTATCACAGAATAATTTCAGATTTTTGTCTATGCAAACTTTGGAGATAAGGGGAGGAATGATATTTTTTTTTACATTTTCTTCAAAAGTCAAAAAATAAGCGCACTTATGTTTGAAAATGTGCAAATAGCGCTTTTTCATATGATACCCCACATGCCCTAGTAATCCCACTTCGTTTTTTTAAGTACCTACCACGTTTAGACACTGTTGCAAAAAAAACTTTCTTGTTTGCAAAATAGTTGTGCAAACGTTGTCTAAAACCATTCCAAATTTCAAGTTGATAGCATTAATAGTTCTTGAGATATCCAGCTGTAACAGACGGACAGACAGACTGAGACTTACCCATCAGGGCTTGTTAACGTTACCAAATAACAAAATAATAACCGTTATGTAACGTTAATTTCAATGTGATACCTTACTAACGTTACAAAAAAAGTAACGATACTTGGTAACATTACCAGTAATATAACGTTAATTAACATTAACGTAAAAACGATAACTAACGTAAATTTTAACCTTGATTTAGCAGCGTTGCCGTTCTGTAGGTTTACATTGTGTGCGCTCGCTTAGCATTGGATTACTTTAGATACACTGTTGCACTTGGTTGAAAAAGATGTATGGACAAATATGTAAAAAGGATATATTTCAACTTTGGTACAAGTGCCCTTAATTTTCTTATTTATATCCCTTATTTTTCTGCGTTTTTTGACATATCGTACAATGCGTGCACGCGTTAGACTTTGGGAGAAGAAAATAAAATGTGTTTTTAGAATATAAAAAAGGTTTTAATCTGTTTATAATAGACAGTGGTGCCGATTCTCTTGTACACCGAACTAAACTATCACTAAAATTCCTTACTTTTGACTATGAGAATCTCAAAGGTATTCTGCAAAATAAATTCTCTAAATTTAAAAATAATTTTGACATATCTAAATCGAATTTGACAACCGCGACTCCACACGTGATACCTAACCACGTGAATCTTTTTAGAGCCGGAGGCGCGCAGCCTCGACGTGTTTTATATGGATTTTTCACTTTTTGTGTGGAAAATAAGAAAAAATATTACCTACATGTAGAGTGTTAGCGGTTTAAGGATTTTATAAAGGGTGTCGAAATTTTCATTATTTTTGCGATTGGACATACCGTTTTCGAGATATAAGCAAAAGAAAAAAAATATTTAGTACTGTTTTTTCATCTGAAGTCGAGGTGTTGGTGTGAATTTTAGTTCATGACAACCAATTTTATTCCACATGTTTTTAGTCGCGATTAAAAATAGTCATATTTAGTTAGAAAATCTAAATTTTAGGTTAAAAACGTCAAATTCAGAATAGCAAAATTGCCATTTTCACTAAACTAATATCTCAGTGCCATCTTAGTGCTGTCAAACTAAAATATAGTTAAGTTGTGTCACTTTAGTCTATTTCAGAATGGAAAATCGTCGTTTGACAGGAATAAACCAAATTTTGGTGATTTTTAGTTTAGTTTAGAGGCATTTGTGACAAGAGAATCGGCACCATTAGGTACTAAATGATCCTATATAAAATTATATGAACATAAATGGAATAGAAATCAACTATTTTTAAGGTACATGGTAATTTTCTAAAGGTTTTTGTAATTTACTGAGAGTAGTTAGATAATTATAATGAGATCTAATGCCCTGAGTATCTAATATTACTTCCTATATTGATACCCTTCCTTGCATTATTTTATAAAACATGCATTAAAATACAAAAAAAAAATGTAAAGGACTCACAATTAAAAATTATTTAAAAAACAAAAAACCCGACTGCAAAAACACATAACTGAAAAGAGACAAACAATCATTATAAATCTATAGAACTTTGGTACCTATTGCAGGCGGGACAAACCAATAACCTGAAATGATGGTGTAAATTTTGTTTGTCCGCCTGCAATACCAAAATTCTATAGATTTATAATGCTTGTTTTTCTTTTTTCAGTTATGTGTTTTTGCAGTCGAGGTTTTTGTTTTTTTTTTTTATTTCCTGCTTTTTAGTTTTATTAAAATAATACATAATGGTGCCGATTCCCTTGTTCACAAACTAAACTAAATTTAAGTTCAGTGCATCTTTTTCTTTCTATTTCATTATGAAAAGGACAGAAGATAAATTTTAGTTTAGTCCTGTCAAATTAATCGGCGCCTGTCACTCTCCATACAAGTTTAGACGTGATTAAAAACTTGCCTACTAAAATTACGTAAATTTACGTCAAGCGCTGATTAATTTGACAGGACTAAACTAAAATTTATCTTCTGTCCTTTTCTTAATGAAATAGAAAGAAAAAGATGCACTGAACTTAAATTTAGTTTAGTTTGTGAACAAGGGAATCGGCACCATTGACTCATTACTAGCTTTTATGAAAAACAAAATGGAAAATATTTAAACAAATAAAAAAACGTAATTAAAGCTGCAAGATTTAAATTTATTTCTTTTCAAAAATAATTGTTAACATAACTTTACAGTTTTTAACATAACTATTTACACTAGGTAATAAAAGACTAACTATCTGTATAAATAAAAATAAAAAACAAAACTTAGGCTTCGAGTATTCGTCCGCATCGCTGTCATTCGAAAACGTGCCCAGAAGACTGGCAGCATTGCCACGTTGAATGGCAATGCTAATTCTTTGGCTAAAGAACGAGCCAGCCCCTCTGGTCACGTGAAATGTCGATCAATCGACGAGAAATTTCCTTAAAAAAGAGACGCGCACTCGGGCCCCATGATCCGAGTGTTTCGCCCCAAACGGCTCAAAGCTGTAGTTACCCATAAGGTTACAGTATTTGCGCTGCTTGAGGGTCTCAACAGCCGCAGCAGTGGCGCCAGCACAGCCCGCCGTGCTAGGAACATGAGATGACGCAAGGGTGTCGACACAGGTTGCGTCCCACACCAGAGACCCACCCACCTTCCAAGGCAACAACGTCATCCCGTCTGGTCTCTTCCCATCGTCACGTACCAAGCTGTTAGGTTCTAATACCGCTGGAACGCCGGCGGTGACAAGGGCTCGACAAATGATGTCGTTGATGCTGGCGTGCCGTGCTATGTGACCTGCGCTCCTGCAGCAGGACAAGCCTTGGTGCCCGAGACTATCGACAGCTTCACCGCAGAGACACCGATGCGGAGCAACATAAGGTGCACCCAAGCGGAGATACGTAGCGAGCCGAAACGATGAGTCATCCATCACAGTGCCTATGGTGGATGACGGGAGCACCTGAAGCCACAAGCCTGATTCCCATTCTCCCACAGCCAGCAGACGGGCGCACTCAACAGTATTAGGTGACGTGTTTAACAGGGTGTTCCGTATAATACTGCAGAGCGGCACGTCCCATCGTCTCTGGGAAGACGGGTTGTCGTATTGGGACAATCCATTTTCCAAGCGTTCAACGCATCGGTAAGGCAAATTTTATCCACTGGGCGATTTTGACGTACCGTACCTCAAAATCGGCCAGTGAGGAAGATAAAATTTTCCTGGTTAATTTATTGGTACTGTGGACCGAGGAGAGGAACGCCGGTAATCTTATACTTGAAATTTTTTGGACACCGAGACCACCCAGGCGAATGGGAAGTGTGGCTTGCTGCCACGCTCGGTCGTCCAGAGCCACATTTAGAATTGATGTTAAAGTGTTTCTAATAATGTGGTCTACCTTTTTCTAAAAGTTGTGGATGCTTCCATAGATGGGAGGAACGGAAACTATAAGTAAATTTTGGTCCAAAGCAGCAGTATCGAATTGAGTGTGAAGGCCGAATGAATATTAATTTTGAAAAGTTTTTCCGAGATACAGTTGAAATTTTGTATTTTCTCCTCAATGAACGTTGGAAAGGATTCATCAAAAACTGGGGACCCCAGGAGGTGAAGAGAGTTTCTTTCCGTAATTTTGATATTTGGTGCAACAGTATAAAATTTTGCTATGATAGTCTGTCTGTCAGTCGTTTGGGGAAGATAAATTTCACATTTTGAAAAAGTTCTAGGCCAATGAACTGATTTTTTCTTTAGTAAAGTTAAATCTTTTAATATACTGTGTCTACATCTGCTCCTAGGGTTCCATCATCCAAATACCCTACGTTGAATTTAGAATTTAGTTGTCGAATAATTGGATTTATTGCCAAACTAAAAATGACTGGCCTAAGAGGGTCACCCTGTTGAAATCCAACGGCTGATTCCAAAAGGTAATCTTTATAAAGTAATTTGGAGGGGTGCCTGTATGTAACATTGATAGAGAAAACTGTAAATTTTGGGTATTTCTTTTTAACTTCTGTCAACAAGGTGTCCTTATTTACGGAATTGAAGGCATTCTTTATGTCAACCTTGAGGATGACCTCACCTTTATCGCTATTGAGGCATGTACCGCAGCCTCACACCCCCTTGTGACCCGAAGCCCAGCTATAGGGGCTGAAATTTGCTGGCCAGTGTTTCATTGTAGAAAGCACAACAAATTTTGGCTGCGATACGGCGGTAGGTGGACCCTGCGGCAATGGGACGAATGCCGCCATCCTTCTTGCGCAGAGCACATAGATTTGCCCCCAAGCTGCAAGCATCCTAAACATCTATATCAGATTCATCAGACTCTGTGTCATAATTAATTACATCTATGTCACAGAACTCAATATCTATCTGTTGCTTCGGCTCAACAATTAAAAGATCCAAGGTTTCTTGCCTTATCTTTGTTTTATGTTGAGCACGATGCATTATTGGCCGTGTTGCAGAAACGTAAGGATCTGAAGTCAGAAACATTATCTTCATCATATCCTCATTCGTGCTCGTCCTATTTATTTTACGTAAATGGTGCTCTCTGTATTTGCGAAAGTTTTTGTTACGCGATTCAGATGCTTTTTCAGACAGATTTCCAATCGGTACAATGGAGTTTTTCATGATATCAGCTCCGTGAATCAACAATTTATGTACTGTTGCTGACATATAGTACTAATGATAGAACTGTAGGTATCTCTCTGCGGTCGTACGGATTTAAGCTCGAAATTTTTCGACATCTATGTTTTCACCTAATGTAATTGCTTGTAAAATAACTGAAAATCTGCGCACTATTTCTTCATCCAAACCAGTAATAGCTGGCGTTTTTTCAGGAAATTCGAAGAATTGTAATGCTGTATTTCCGTCATTTGTTGTCCCTGATCCCTGCTTCACGATATCTATCAGAAGCCCTAACTCCTCTCGAAATCTCTCTTGTATCTATTTCTTCCTCTGTTTCATTACGTATTTGTTGTCTTCTTCTTTGATAGACCAAGTTTTTACGTCTTGTTTTATGCTATGTGCAAAAGACACTCCATGTTATTAACCCTTCAAGCTCTTAAGGGAAAAATATTAAGTTTTCATTCATCATTTTTGGTATTACGGAACACATCCAAATTTATCATAAATTTTCGGAAGCTAGTAGTGCTGTCGCGTCAAGCAATAATTGTCAATGTGTGCGTGGTTGTATTGCTCACTGTAGGTGTATATCGCTCCGACAGGCACTCACACTAGCGCAACGTGCTTGGAATTGAATTTTGCAAACATCTCGACTTGTAGTTGCGAGCCACGTTCGCAGGCCTCATTACATTTCTGTTCATAATTTATTTATAACCATTAAATACCTAATGTCAATTATAAATAGACTACAACCTTTTTTATATTCTAAAAACACATTTTATTTTTTTTTTCTCCCAAGATCGCACGCATTAAGCGTGCTCGCACTATGCGATATGTAAAAAAATGCAGAAAAATAAGGGGCATAATCGTGCCAAAGGAAATTAGGGGCACTTGTACCAAAGTCGTAAAATATCCTTTTTATAAAAAAAAATAGACAAATATGTATTGTCCATACATTTTTTCAACCAAGTGATATAAAGTAACGAAATTGTATATTGAAAAACCGAAATAGCATTAAATTGATCAATAAGAAAGAAATCCGTTTAGGTATCGTAATACCTAAATCCATTTCAGTCGAAAAAAGAAAAAAATTACTAAGTTGATCCCTAAGTTTATGTCTATTTTCAGCCCACTGTGCTGTGGCAGTCAGTGACTATAATCGACACGCCACGCCGTGGCGGCGTGGTAGACTATTAAATCCTGCATGTTTAAAACAACTCTCATCTTGATATTGGATAAATATTATTATCATTTATCATTGCCAGCAGCACTTCTCACGCGTAAGAATCTGGCAACGTTTTGATCGGTACGACCTCAGCGCAGCCCGCGGGGGCGGCCCTCCGCGCGCCTCAAGCATCGCTAATTCCACAAGTTTAAACGTTTAATAATAACGTTAAAATTAACGTTAAAATAGAATTAACGTTATTATATATTAACGATAAAAAATTGCATAAATACCGTTAAATCTATTAACGTTATTTTAATATTAACGGTAACTCTGTAAAATGAAGGTAACGTTACGAAAATTTTACCGTTATGTAAAGCCCTGTTACCCATAAGGGTTACTTTTTACCATTTTGGTACGGAACCCTAAAAACGGAATAATACAATATATAATTCTGGCAAAAAATAATGGATTTTACTGCTGACTTCATAATTTAATTTTATCCTCTAAATAAACTGCAACAGATATTGACTAGCCTCTTACGACCTAAAGATTCTCACTCCCACGCCAATCCATTTATTACCCGATCCAAGAACCAAACATACGATGTAACAAACTTGCTTACTCCATTGGAAATCCTCAAATAAACCATTTACAGTATTATCTGCCAAAAAACACGCTTGAAACTCCCACGACAGAAGGAGAGGCGAGCGTTTGTAAAAATGTAAATTTTATTGCCTAAAAGCGACCGGCGCTGGTATAAATATTTGAGGTTAAGCCGAGTGCACACTGGGCATGCGCTATGCGGATTTTACATGGGTCTCTGTTACACCGAACTGGGAAACTCTCAAAACGGTGAACGAAAATATCGTGAGGAAACTGGCATGTTCTAGAATCAAAAATTCGAAGACATGTGACATCTATCAACCCGCACTAGGCCCGCGTGGTAGAATACAGCCCACTCTTTCTCGAAGAGAGGAGGCCTGTGTGAACATTAAAGGCTGGTTATGAAGTGAGAAATTTGTAAGGCCGCCATTTTTTTTTTCTAAACTATCCTGCTCTTAAACGATCTCTCTCCATTTCACCTTTTATAAAGATTCATCTAAACTGCCGGGGGTGCGAAGAAAACCGAAAGGGAGATCGTGGCCTCCGGCAACAGGGCAACTGAAGGAACACGGGTGGGTTTTAGTCAGTAAGAGTCTGACACGCCCTTTCGCTCCGCCCAGAGCGGGAGAAGTTATTTGATTTCAAGACAAAATCAAACTGGTTGCTAATTTAATTGTAAAATTTATTACTTTGTGTTTTATGACATTGATTTTACATTCTGTGACTTCCTCACACACTTATTAATTGTAAAATTTTAGGAAAATCGTCTACTTTTACAATGTTTGTAAATATGTGAGCACAATGTATCTATCACATATTAAATTATCTATCGTTGCTTCATTTTTAATTCTTTTTACCTATTGTGGTATAGTAATTTTATTCTAGGTGCATCGTCTTCACATATAATAATTATTTAACAAATGTATGTACATATACAAACAATTGTAAAACATTTTTAAAAGAGTAACGGTGGAGTTTCTTGCCCATTCTTCTCCATACGAAAACTACCTTTTGGAAGGGGCGACTAGAATCAATTTTATTATTTTGTCATTTTTGACGTTCAAAAGTGCCATACATGGGCCTATTTGAAATAAATGATTTGACTTTGACTTTGACTTTGATGAATTCCCACACACAAAAAAAAAAGCTGGTTTAGAAGTGGGAAATTTGTAAGGCCGAAAAATTTTTTTTTCTAATCTGTCCTGCTCTTAAACGATCTCTCTCCATTTCGCCTTTTATAAAGATTCATCTAAACTTAGGCATGGAAATTAAAATTCATGATTCAGCAAAATAAAAGGCCTTCTCTCTGATCCTATAAGTAGATGACAAAGGCAACTAAGATTTTCCGTCAAGGGAATTTTCGTTACACATTATGTTATATCGATTAGTGACAAACTACTACGAGCACATACCTATCCTACAAACGAACAAATTGTTGAAATGAATGCAAATTAAAATTCTAGGAAATTATCAAATAAATTCTCCCGCTCTGAGCGGAGCGGGCGTGTCAGACTCCTACTGACTAAAACCCACCCGTGTTCCTTCAGTTGCTAGTATGTTGCCAGCGGCCACGGTATCCCTTTCGGACTTTCTCGCGACCCCAGCAGGCATCGGCCCAAGCGGACCCCGTCAGTTCTGCTGACATCTCTTCGAGGCGCGCGTGGAACACTACGCGTCGTCGACCTGGGCCCGGTCCTTATCGGACGGCGAGCTACCTATTTACACCCTAATTTCGTAATACACTTTTACCTAATCACATTTATAAGGATTTGGAAAGAATTTCCTAATCCATTGCTTTATAAGTTTCAAAAATTTGTCTGCTCAACAATGTAAATAACGCGATGAATGAAAGGCATTACTACTGTAGCTGTGTTACGCAATTTATTGCTGCAATTGTTTGCCAGATGGGGTGATTTAGAAAATGTTATCGTAGTACGTGTATATGTATACTATCATTAGCTTATGGCTTAGCAGTAGTTATTATTTTATTCTACCTAATACTATTCTATCTAAAAAAAAAACGTGTGGCACTCGCGGTAAAGCTATTGCATAGCATTTGTAACCTCCATGACAACATTACGTTTCCCATGACAACATCACGTTGTCATGGGAACCGTCATTACATGGTAGGCGGAGTGGGGGGCAATGACGGTTAGGTTTTATTTTCGTTACGTTACGGAATTTCTTGATTCGGTCATCGCGCTCAAAGCCCGCGATAAAAGCTATGCAATAGCTTAAAAATATATAAATATATCAATATAATTTATTTTATTTTATTCTACATACATACATAACATCACGCCTGTAATCCCCGAAGGTTTAGGCAGAGGTGTACTTATAGTACACCCACATTTCGCCAATTATGTTTAAGTCCCATGTAATAGGGGGCGAGTTTATTGCCATCAACTGGGCACAAATCCAGACTCCGGGCTGTTACTGAGAAATTCCAGATGGAAACACCCAATAACACTATGCTCGACCGGGGAATCGAATCCAGGACCTCATACTCGGCAGTAGTACTGGCGACCACTAGACCAACGAGGCAGACCAGGTATTTTATTCTATTTTATTGTTATTGGGTTTTTCTATCTGGAATTTCTCAGTAGCAGCCCGGAGTCTGAATTTGTGCCCGGTTGATGGCAATAGGCTCGCCCCCTATTACATGGGACTTAAACATAACTGGCGAAATGTGGCTGTACCTGCTGTAGGCACACCTCTGCCCAACCCTTCGGGGACAAAAGCAAAAACAAAAAAAATCAGTAAAAATAATTGAAAGTCAATTTTGGGATAGATTCACGAACTACCTTCTCTCCCTTTTTCAATTTCATTACTACAACACAGACTACTAAAACATTAACAAGATACAATCAATTGTACTGATGAGATACGTACCCTGCCAATCCGTATTACTGTGAATATTCCCCTGGGTGGTAAGTACAGAGCTGACACTAACTTTTGTGATTGGACCATCGTTCGCTCTCCTGGGAGCAGTCGGGACAAGCTGTAGTTTCAATATACGCGCATGTTTGTGTGTGTCAGAGTTTACAGGTACGTTAGGTTAGTTGGCTTAATGTAAAAAGGTTTTCGTAGTGTATTTTTAGATTAGTGATGAACGAATGGGGGCTATCGTTTTTTTGCTCACTAGTTGGCGCTACTGGCGACTGAGGTCCTGTAACTTTTATTAGATTTTTTTGATTTATGTTCAAGTACCCATAATTTCATATACCTAATGTTTATTTCATTACTTCCATTTTAAGACTTGAAATGTATAATGTTCCTTAAATTGGCAAGCATGTAGCAGACAAATACATAAATTATTATTCCTTTAAGCTCTACCAAATACTTAAAATCTTAAGTCATAATTAATCAGGAATTGCACAATCTTTACAAAAATTATGAATAATTAGTAAAAATACGCGATAAAGATAAGCCCCCAAACAGTGAACGTTCAGTGATATTTGACATTTCTAGAGACCTTACTCTACACTAGCGCCTCTAGCGGCGAATTCAAGCGCGATAGCCTTCATTAGTTGATTTTTTTTTGGTCATGTTAGTCTGAAGTTTTAAAGACATAGACAAGTGTCCACACGACGAAGATATAACCTTCGTCATCTTGGTCTGAAGTACCTACTATATTCGAAGTAAGTAGAGACTATAACGATCTTTTGGCGTTTAAATGACATTGACAGGGGGGCAGGAGGTTATATGTTCGTCGCGTATGTTTTTTTTTTATGTATGTCCACCGATTTCTCCGTCAATTGTGGACCGATTTTGAAAATTCTTTTTTTGTTTCAAAGGGTGTGCTCTCGAATTGGTCCCATATAAATTGTATTAACTTTGCTTGGATAGTTTTTGAGTTAGCTACAAATTACGTATTTTTTTCCCACTTAGTATGTAGATGATATGATAAGTTTCTGTCACTGGTAGCAGGTAGTGGTATTCGAATGTATGTGGGGTAGCTACCACAACTAAAAAGTGAAAAATAATAACTTTTTACAAAAAAAACAACCGACCTCCAAAAAAAAAACACTACAAAGTGAAAAGTAACTTTAATTTCGGAAGTCGGTGGAAAAAAACGAAAATACAAAATACAAAACCCAAGACACCGACTTCCGAAATTAAAGTTATTTTTCACTTTGTAGTGTTTTTTTTTGGAGGTCGGTTGTTTTTTTGTTTACTTTAAAATGAGTATAGATTTTTCCTTAAGAAAGGAAACTAACTCGCTACTAACGCAAGTTTTGATGTTAAACAAAAAGGATACTTTGGATATTAATTGATATCACCGACTTAACTTGCCGAAACTTAGGCTCAAACCAAGCCGAAATTAATTTCAATTACAAAAAAAAAAACATAGAGTGAAATCGCCACACAAACGGAAAAGGAATGCTACACACGTGTTCGGGTCGGCATGATAGCGCATGATGCAGCACAAGCCGGGCGGCATCCACTTTATTAGCTATTTACTTTGTCGTTTTATTTTCCCTTAAACTATTGGTTAATACCACATCTAGTATAATAATATAATATATGGTAACTGCCTCGTTGGTCTAGTGGTCGCAAGCGCTACTGCTGAGCATGAGGTCCTGGTTTCAATTCCCGGGTCGGGCAAAGTGTTATTGGGTTTTTCTATCTGAAATTTCTCAGTAGCAGCTCGGAGTCTGGATTTGTGCCCGGTTGATGGCAATAGGCTCGCCCCCTATTACATGGGACTACTTAAACATAACTGGCGAAATGTGGGTGTACCTGCTACAGGGACACCTCTGCCCATCCCTTCGGGGAAACAAGGCGTGATGTTATGTTATGTGTTGTTATGTTATATGGTAATAAACGATTCAAAATTCAAATTTATTTTTATTTATCGTTACCGAGTTCTATAATACGACTTTTTAATTTGGACTTGTGAATTTGGTAACAGCAGCTCTATATTATATACCGTCTCAATGATGTCGGTCGTGTTCGGAAAAACGAATTTACCTGATGCCCAAATACATATCCTGTACCAAATACTGTACGTGTATTTCGCTGTGACGAATCATGCCAACCCGAGCATGTGTGTAGCACGCCCAACATTCGCTACTGTGTAACACCACCCGAAATCCGGTCCATGTGCACTTACATCACTGTCCAGGAAACGTGCCTCCTTATGCATCGTTAATCTTGTTTATTATACTATTTATTATAACCGAACACCAGACTACACTGCCAGGGGAACCAGGGGAGGCAGAGGAATTTTTAAAATTACCAACGTTATCAACAGTGATTTAGATGTGAAACTTCTACCTGTTACGTTTATTTAAGTTTGTTATGAAGATTTAAGGAGATAGATGAAATAAGATGAGGTTGTCTTTTATGGAGATTAGTGGTGTGGCGTTTCTGGCGAAGATTAGGTGCCTTTTTTTTCTTCTGTGCTTTGGCAGTGAATACAAAGCATTATAAAAGCAGAAATGGTGTTTCATATAAATTTATTAGGCACGCACCTCTTCGGACTTTTCGGATTCATGTGCTAATATTGTTTAGTTATTACTTGCTTCAAAAACGGTGAAGGAAACATCGTGACGAAACCGGCATGCCTGAGAGATATTTTTCGAAGGTGTGTGAAGCCAAGTCAGAGGCTCATGGGCGACTTTAAAACTCTGACACCAGTACCCTAATTGCGTAATACAACACAATCACAATGTTTCGATTTGAAACAGATTGCTAATCCAATTCTTCATAAGTTGGAAAAAAAATCTGCTCAACAATGTAAATAACGCAATGAATGTTGTTGAACTGTCAAAATGAAACAAATTAGGCATAATTGTTTACGAAAATAAGTTACGCAATTAGGGTACAGGTTAGTCGCTAACCACACAACGAAGTTATAAATTAATGATTTGTTGATAATCATTAATAGCATAGCTTGTTATTTAATTAATTGGCATAGATTTGCGTCTGAATATTATGGACAAAGCGACTGCTAATTGGGCTTTCTCAACCAATTTACTAATTGATGCAATCATGGTAATAGTTAGTATTTTGACTAATGGTTGTGGTTAAAGTTTACACTGTCTTTTTCCGCGTTTACTCCAAGGTATAAACTTTTGTATTCTGCATGTTGTGTCTACTGTTTTCGTTTAACCTTTACATATGAAACAAGTTGTAAACAAAACTTGTAGAAAAGTTGTTAAAAATGTTAGTAATGTAGTTAGTATAAAAAAAGTTCAAAAACTAATTTTGCACATTTTGCCATTATAATTTTGTAGGTGTACAAGCATGCGACCACGGCTTTACCTTGATCATTTTTGTACCTATGTCTTGACTTCTGTCTGAAATATTTTCTTGTTTCATACCTTTTAGTCGGGTTTTAGTTTTTGAACTTACTTTTTATTTAAATTATTTTAGGGGTTATAGTTTCGTGATAAAGTATTTGCAGAGCAGACTATTTTCTTTGTAATGTTATAATAATACCAGCCTATTATTGTCCCTCTGCTGGGAAAAGGCCTCTTCTCATACAGAGAAGACACGAGTATTGATCGCCACGCGCGCTCAAGACGTGTTGGCGATTTCAGACTTATATACATATTTTAACTATAAGTCCAGTACCTACCCTAATTGCGTAACTTATTTTCGTAAACAATTTTGCCTAATTTGTTTCATTTTGGCAATTCAACAATATTCATTGCTTTATTTATGTTGTTGAGCAGATTTTTTTTTCCAACTTATGAAGCAATGGATTAGCAATCTGTTTCAAATCGAAACAGATTGTGGTTATGTTGTATTACGCAATTAGGGTACAGGTTTCCTCACGATGTTTTTCCTTCACCGATGTTAGTCATGTCCAAAATAAACTCAGAAAGTACATTTGAATTGAAAAAGTCACATTGGTGCCTGCCCGGATTTGAATCCACAACTTCGTGCATGAGAGACGAGGCCTTAGCCACTGGATCATCACGGCATTTATGGTAAAGTAGGTATTAATTTTACAGCCGCGCCATACGTAGCACAGTCCAATTTTTGCTTGTTTTTAACAATTTAAACATATTCATTTACCTGGAAAAAATGATATATATACAAATTTGTAATGTGCTCGTTAAGCCCTTTCATTTGATACCCAACATGGTACAATTCAATTACTTTTATTTTTTATATCGTTACATTATTTACATTTAATGTGACGTCACATAGCCTATAACCAGCGGACAATCAAAACGCTTCCAATGATACCTCATTTGTCAAATTATGATCGGTAGTTTAGAAGTTATGAGGTAACAGATGAACATACATACATACATACCGGTCAAAATCATAACCCTCCTTTTTCCTTCACCATAGTCGGGTAAAAACATCTCTAAAACAACGTAAATACTGAATAATAAAAACTGAGTATGATACACATTTTAAACACGACATATTTTTATCAAGTCATCCACAATACTTTTTGAAAACAAGTATCATAACTTATATCCGCAAACGTGGGATTATTAAAATAATTAAATTTTATGTTGACCATGCAATCTCCATTTAAGTTATTTGTACGAATTACAAACATTTACAATCCACTTTATTTATCTCTAACCCACAACCGAGTCATTCCTGTCATGTCCAACAAAATAAAGGTCTGCCAGTATTCCCCATCGGAAGTAGTAAGGCGACACATAGAAATGGCTGACATTACTACACTGAATGGCGGGAAACTGGTTTCTTTACGCCATCTTGTTTTCTTTGATTAATTTTGTTAGTTGTCCCGAGAGGTTCTGATACATGCCTTGCGCTTGTTCTTATTTTGTTTGCATGATTTTTCTTCGGTCCTGGCTTGAATAGAATGGTATGATTTTGCATAGATTTTTACTGATTTCGTTTGGAAGAAAATGGTAGTGATACGTTAAATTATATTGATCTGAACAAGATTCGTAGAGAATAGGAAAAATTGAACCAAAAATGGGAAGTCTTTGTTCTGCAGTTTGATGGAAAATGCTGATAGTGATAATATACAACGTGTAACAGAATAAGCGCAAGACCTGAAAGTAGTTTGCTCAGAATCGGCTTCTGAATCGATTCCCGTCATTATTTATATATGTTAATTTTTCAGGAAAAAATATTTTATTTAACTGAAATTAGAAACACCGCTTCATAACAAGGTAATAAGATATTTTATGTAAGGAAATTTAAGTCTTATCTCAAAGAAATAAAGCTTATTCAAATGCATGACCGAATTTGTAATACGCTCATAGCTATTCTACGTGTAGTGCGCGTTAAATAAAATAGTTAATTTACGGAAGCTTAATCCTTATTGCAAAGCAATACGTCTAATTTAAATGCAAAACCGAATTTGTAGTTTGGTCATAGCTTTCTTTACACACACATTAACATTGCTTTTTTATTACATTTGAGCTAGGTTTGTTAAAAAAAATGTTAATTTCAGGAAATTTAGACCTAATTCCAAAGGAATAAAGCTTTTTTAAATGCACGACCGAATGTGTAAACCGTATTTCACATTATTTTGTTGAAAAATGCCAAAATACTAGGAATTTTCTTTTTGCAAATGGAAGATTAATGTGAAAGAGCGAGATGCATTTATTTGCCGACTTACCCCTTTGACGTTTGATGTACCGACGCAAACGCCGTCACCGCTCGCGGCGCGCCCGCTTAAAGGCTTGTGCAGACCAGCGCGACACGCGACGCGACACAAAGGCACCGCTTGTCGCGCGACGAGCGGTGTCTTTGTGTCGCGTCGCATGTCGCGCCTGTTTGAAAGAGCCTTAACAATGGTTTAGTTATTCGCCGGCAGCGATAAGTGTTCCCGAATTTCATTTGTTTACGCGCACGATGGCTTTCCAGTACACTAATATTCAGTACACGGAGATGGTGAGGACACTGGCTCGTTGCTACGATAATGTCGAGTTAGCGTGTCGAGAGTTCAACGCAAGATACGGTACTAGAGTGAGCGCCAGGACAATGTTAAGTGCAACACAGCGTCTGAGGGACTCCGGTACCTTTCGTCCTAACACGGCAATAGATAGAGGGGCGAATGTGCGCACTACTCGCTTACAAGCAAACATCCTCGATTATTTTGACGAACACCCAGAGAGCAGCACAAGAGAAGCAGCGCCTTTGTTTGACTGCAGCCACATGTACGTGTGGCGAACGTTACGCGCTGATGGTGAACACCCGTTTCACCTACGACGTTGTCAGGAGCTGACGCCGAACGACTACTTACCACGTCTGGAATTTAGTAGATGGTTGTTGGAGAACTGGCATGGAAACATCATCTGGACGGACGAGAGCACCTTCACGCGAGTTGGCATTTACAACCAGCATAACCAGCATTTGTGGAGACATGAGAATCCACATGCATGCCGTGTTGATTCATTTCAGCACAAGTTCTCCGTGAACGTGTGGGCGGGCGTCTTAGGTACACGCGTACTCGGACCTGTCTTTCTACCGAGGTTGACTGGAGATTTCTACCTACAGTTCTTGCAGGAAACAATGTCCGAGTTATTGGATGACGTCCCTCTCATCTTTTTAAGAGACGTGTTTTACCAACACGACGGTGCTCCCGCGCATTTCACATGGAACGTTAGGCGGTATCTTGATGCGGAATATGGCCCCCGTTGGATTGGTCGTGGAGGACCAATGCAGTGGCCTCCCAGATCGGCTGATCTAACGCCGTTAGACTTTTATTTGTGGGGTCGAATAAAATCGCTCGTATACGTAAACGAAGCAACAAGTGTCGAAGACCTCAGACAAAAAATTTATCATGCATTTAGTGTTGTGCAAAGTGACACCGAAGTGCTAAATAAACTAAAATTTAACTTAAGAAAACGTGCAATAAACTGCATCGAGCAAGGCAATGGACATTTCGAAAGTTTATTAAAAAGGAGACGAAGAAATAGTGTAGTGTAAATAGTTCAGTTCTGTAAGTACCTTTATCTTTACCGATTTTAATTACTGTAAATTATGATTCCAATCTTTTAAACACACAGACTTTGAATATGATATCGCGACAGTTAGGTACGCATCAGAGATAATAAGTGAGTCGGGCGGTCGCCGAAAAGACCACCCTACCTAGGTACGTTTACTAAGAGATCGTGGACGGGCGAAAAGTTGTTTGATTTAAAATGCTTCCGCTTTACTAAACCTAATATCTTAGAATTAAGTTAACAAAATTATCCAAAGCCTGTGAAAGTGTGATGGAAAGATGGAATCATAATTTTACTAGTAATGTTCGGTCATTGAACTAACGTACGTACCTAGTGCGTACGCTTGCAATACCTACCTACCTATCCAGCTGGCAGGCACACGCTCGTGTGCGTCGCGCTATTAGTGTGCGTGGAGATCGAGTAGTTTGCTCAAACGTTTCATGTTTAGTCAGGACGTCTATTTTATAAAAAAATACTAGGTGTGGTTTAATTAAATTAAATTACAGATGTTATTTTAGTCTTATAATTTAATATTCTAATTGGGGTGTATGAGCTCTTGCGTTTATTCCGTTACACGTTGTAGATAGAAACAACAATCATAATTATTATAGTGTGGAAACTTGAACCTAACTGACCAAAGTCTGCTTAGCCTTTTCACAACTTTGTTGCGGTCGGCTTCCAGTCTAACCGGATGCAGCTGAATACCAGTATTTTACATGAACCGACTGCCTATCTGACCTCCACAACTAAGTAACTGGGTAGTACCCCTTGTTAAGACTGATTGTCAAACTTTCTTCTGACGACCCGTAACGACTGTCAAAGATCCACGAATGACAGCTGGGACCAACGGCTTAACGTGCTTTAAATATAGTCACTCATCCACGGACCAACACCGGTAAGCCTAGTTTAACCTGATAAATCGAGCCATGCGGCTGTTATTACTTAGCCACGAGCACCTCGGCAGATATAATTACTCTGTGGAAATACCATTTTGTAATCGAAGATATTGGTTTATTGATGTTTCTGGGTGCACATAATGACAGGTTTCCACCTGAACCTAACTGACCAAAGTCACTAAGATAGCTTGATAAATTAATGCTCGTTTCTTTTGGTTCAGGGTTCGATTCCCATATCGGGCAAAGTGTTATTGGGTTTTCCTATCTGGAATTTCTCAGTAGCAGCCCGGAGTCTGGAATTGTGCACGATTGATGACAATAGGCTCGCCCTCTATTACATGGTACTTAGACATAACTGGCGAAATGTTGGTGTTCTATAGGCGCACTTCTGCCCAACCCTTCGGAGAAACAAGGCGTGATATTATGTTATTTATGCTGTTATGATTTTTTTTAATGAACTGAAGCCTTTGCCCGACAGCAGTTGCAGAATAAAAGGCTGATAATATTATGATCACACTAAACCTCCAGAAAGTCAAATCCTTTATTAAATAAAAATCTATATCTATAAATATTAAAGCTGAAGAGTTTATTTTGTTTGTTTCTTTGTTTGAACGCGATAATCTCTGGAACTACCAGTCGGATATGAAAAAATCTTGTTGTATTTGATAGCCCAATTCTTCAGGAAGGCTACATTCTGCAAAAAGAGAAAAAAACAGAAAGAAAAGAAAGAAAGAAAAAATAAAAAAAATAAAGAAAGAAGAGAAAGAAAAATAAGAATAGAAGAAGAAAGTCAGATTACTTTAGAAATAAGCATCACCTTTGCACGTATTTTTCAGTTCTTTTCTTTTTGTCTGTACCTGGTCGAGGTGATACCTGAGCTCTGCTCGGGTGGAAATAAATAAACATATCATCCACGTATACCAACGTTGTATCACATTACCGAGGCTGTGGAAATAGAAAAAACTAATTTTCTTAGATATGAGACCTAGCTAGATCGATTAATGGCCCCCGTAAACCCCTATATTGCAACTTTAATCGAAATCGTTAGAGACGATACCGAGAACGTGAGTACAAATATATTTATACAAATATTGCTAGTTTAATAGTATAGGATATGTGTACATAAATGGTTAAATAAAAAAAAACAGTCGCACTCCGGGAGTGAAAATTTGAAAAAAAAAAAACCCAAAACTTTTAAAGTAAAAACGCATAGAACATTGATCAGTAATGTAATATAAATAAAGAGCAAATTCAAAATTCAAATTCAAAAGTCATTTAATCAAACTAGGCTGAGAATCAGCACTTTTCGAACGTCAAAATTACATAAGACATTCCCCCAAAATGCCCACCCTTTACTGCGAGCACAATCACGTTTACAAAAATATGGTGTCGGTAACGGTGTCGCGAGTTCAATTATTTTTTCCAATCTCAAAAATGCCCAACGCGCCTAAAGAAGTTTTCATTTCAATAAATAAAGAACGAAAACAAAGTAACAACGTGGGCGATGCGATGCGATGTGACGCGGTGGTTCGGGGGAATAAGAAATTCCATGCGGAAGAAGGCGCGGGCAGAAGCTAGTCACAGATATTATTAGCAAATGTTCGATTCACGTCGTGCCTTCTGTTCATATCCACGATGGCAGGTGTGCTTACCTACCTTTGCCACCGTTTGCCGCCATTCCTCGCCATAACACGCGTTAGATTTTATTGTGAACATTTTCCACGAACGTGGCTTCCTCAAGACGTTTTCCACTGTCGTTTGATGTTGGAGATAAATTGACGGTTGTGTTAAAAAAATCTTGGCGACTTAAGACTTCTTATGACTCACGCATGAAATCATGTGAAGATAAACGTGCACCTTTCAAATAAAAAAAAACGGTCTAGTACGTGTTGGATTACGCACAATGAAGGGTTTCGTGGTTGGGATGAATTCATCGCAAGGACAATTGAACATTCAGTATATTGTAGTTGAAAAACATGTTGTCCGATACATTCTAACTGCAAATGTAACTTTGTACGCACTCTTCTTATAGTTTTTCCTGTCAGATGACAGGAAAACAAAAAAAAAATACTGAAAATAGTTCTATTGGTGTATAAGTTAACGCGGCTTTCGAAGGACCGTACGCGGGAAAATAATTTACGTGGTGTGGAATATTAGCCGACACAGAATTGAGCTACACACAGGTATAAATAAGGAATAGGGATGGATGGACTTACTTGGGAATCTTCTGGACGAAACACGTTGACTCAAGGACAGCTCTGGCTATCCTGGTGTTCACTGATTCAAGTCACTGTGGTGCACTTATTTGGTTTAAATGTCACAATTGTATCGGCCTTACAAATAGAGAGCTCGTGAATTTTGATATAAGAAGGATATAAGATGGCGCGGTGTGCGCGCGGCGCGGTAAGATGGCGGTGCGGTTTTTTGGAGCGCGCGCGTGGCGCGTGGCGAGCGGCGCGTGGGCGAGCGGGCATTAGCGGTGAGCGGTCACTGACAAGTGTCCAAAATTTGAGAAGTAACCTCAAATCACTGGGAGATGCGATTGGCTCTCGCTACAGCGGCAGCGGCCTCTGATTGGTGCGTGCGATGAGCGTCCGTTTCGTTCCGTTGTACGGGAAATGGGAAGGAAGGAATATAGCTTAAAACTGCGTTCGGACTATTATAAAAAAAAAACTTATTATTAAAACTTGCGCGAGCATCTATACTTATAGATATAAATATAGAACTATTTTCAGTATTTTTTTTTCAAAATTTATGGCTCAGTATTATCTCCTCATTTCGATATGTGCACATTATAAAGACAACAGTGTCTTTAAAGGGCTTGTTTTGAGGATCCCAAATACAGATTTGGGATCCTCAAAACAAGCCCTTTCATTTGTTATATCACACGGTACAGTTAGCTTAACAATTTTTTTTTTTATCAGACCCCAAAAAGTGACCCCTGTATTCAAAATTAATTTATTTTCGTTACACGTCCGTGTTTGGGTCATAAAAATTGATATGTGTACCAAATTTCAACATAAAAGCATTTATTCTGAAAGTTGGCATCGTCGCAAATATGTTGATGTCAAATATTTCGCTGTATTGATAACATAACATAACATCACGCCTTGTTTCCCCAAAGGGTTGGGTAGAGGTGACCATGTAGCAGGTACACCCATATTTCGCCAGTTATGTTTATGTCCCATGTAATAGGGGGCGAGCCTATTGTCATCAACCAGCCACAAATCCAGACTCCGGGCTGCTACTGAGAAATTTCAGATAGAAAAACCCAATAACACTTTGCCCGACACGGGAATCGAACCCAGGACCTCATGTTCAGCAGTAGCGCTTGCAACCACTAGACCAACGAGGCACGTATTGATTAATTTGGCAATATTACTGTATGGAAATATGAAATGTGGCTAACTAGTTCCATAGAATATTAATAATAAATTCCAACTATAACACTGAATTTTATGTTGTAACAATTTATTTTAGGTCTAAAAAAGGCATTTGGAAAGTTTCAAATACTTTTTTACGTCTAAAACTAAATATTCGGTTTTACGATAATAATTATTGCATTTCATAATCAATATTTTACTCTGGTTAGCCATATTTCTTAATTCCAAAGAGTAATTAATGTTGCCAAATTAATCAAAATGGGTACATTTTTGACAGCTATTTACGAGGTTGCCAACTTTTAGGATAAACCCTCTTAATCGGTCCATTAGATTCGGAGAAAATTTGGCTGTGACAGACGGACAGACAGACACACGAGTGATCCAATAAGGGTTCCGTTTTTTTCTTTTGAGGAATAGAACCCTAAAAAAGCTATTGGTTCAAAAAATTCAAATTCAAAAGTCATTTATTCAAACTAGGCTGAGAATCAGCACTTTTCGAACATCAAAATTACATAAGACAGTCCCCCAAAAACGCCCACCCTTCACTCACGTCTAATCCTAATGGATCTAAGAACAGTAGTGGTTTCTCGTCAACCATTAGGACCACTTAGAATTTCTTCACACGGCGCTGTCACACGATAACAACGGAAAACCATAATATTTTGACCTACTAGAAGGGCTGACTTAAATACCCTGTGTTTTTTTATTTAATTTAATTTATTTATTTGGGAAAACAAACAGTGGCACATTACATTTTATACGAATAAAAAATACGGCTAAATATACGACCAACAACATTTTCCACGGAATACAAATAAAAAGTAAACTTTGCAAACCATGCTATTTAAAACTAAAACTAACAAACTACAATAATTTAATAAGATTTTTTTTTATGATAAATAGTAAAACAAATGTCAATTTAGCAAACAAAGAAAAACTTATCAAGGCATGCAAATCTTAGTAGAAATTACTAAGATAATGAGTTAATGACTAAGTGTTTTGAGTACAATATTTTTGAATTTACCAGCAGAAACAGCAAACATATCAATATGATGGAATTGCTTGTTGTAGTTATCAGTTAGGCGACGCAGAGGTGCCCGCATACATGCGTTACTGCGACAAGAGGTAACAACAGTGGCCGTGCGCGCACCCCGCGTCATACTGTCGTTCTAGGAACTATGTAACATACATATGTTATTATGGATATCAATACAGTCATATATGTATACATTGCTACACAAATCAAACAAAAATACCGTAGGAGAGTGCGTCTTGATTTTAAACCAAGTAATTTATACTTCTTAAGTAAATCATCATATGATAAAACTGTGTGGAAGCAACGGTAATGCATGGCTTTTAGGAACTTTCTTTGAACCTTTTCAATACGTTCTGAATACTTATTGTAAAAGGGATTCCACACTGGCACTGCGTACTCGACCTGTGATCTGATCAGAGACTTATACAGATGTAAATAGGTAGAGGGGCGCACAAATTCCTTCGCAGATCTCATCACAAAACCGTACATCCGATAGGCATTATTTACAACTTTGTTAATGTGGGCATCAAGGTGAAGTTTTGCGTCGAGGAGAATACCAAGATCACGAATAAGGGACACCCGTGATAATGAAGTATTATTCTAAGAATAAGGGTACTTGAAGACATTCTTATTCTTCGTGAAACTGATACAACAGCATTTAGATAGACTCAGTTGCAATTTATTGTACCTGCAATATTCACTGAAGCGATCCAGATCTTCCTGTAACAATCTACAGTCTTGCAAATTTTTGATGGGCCTATAAATTTTGAGATCGTCAGCATAAAGCAGGGGGCCTACCACAAGCTCATAAAGCAGTATTGTTTTAATATTACTTCAGTGTGGGAAAGAGATGAAGCTCTACAGGACGTATAGCTCCATCTCTTTCTCCCACTGAAGTAATATTATAATAATACTGCTTTTGAGCTGGTGGTAGGCCCCCTGGACTTTAGAAATTATAAAACAAGTGTCAATGTCGATGTTTTCTTTTGTAATGCTTGTAATGTTTCATTCTGTAATCGAAAACATTGGTTTATTAACGTTTCTGGATGCACATATTGACACTTAATTTGTTTGAAATCTCTTCAGTCAGGCTGTACGATGTAATAAATTGATCAAACATACTCTTTCTTTGGGAGTTCGGAGTTTGGATCTATGCCCGGTTGATTGCAAGAGGCTCACGTGGGAGTAGTTACTAGTATAATAATTAGAGATGGGCCGAATGTGGTTTGAACCAAATCCAAAGTTCAGCCGAACATTCGGTTAAAACTTCGGTTCAATTTCGCGCGCTTTCTCGAGAGCGACACGTCGTGACTTGTACAACGTATTTACTTCAATTGTTGCTAGATGTACCCCGCCCGCATACCACGCTTCCACCGCGTGGCCTAAAAAGAAGAACAGAATTTCAAGACTAATAAGAAGAACTGATTTAATTTAAGGTTTACATTTACAATGTTCCTAACTAAAGTAAATGACCATGAGTGAGTAAAAGACATAATTTTATTTTAGAGTAATGCTATTCTAATTCTATTAAATTCCAGTCAAAATAGTGCAAGTAGGCATTATTTTTCTTGTGCCGAATGTTCGGCATCTGAACCGAATTTCGGCCGAATGCCGAAGTTTGGTTCAAGCTGCCGAAATTCGGTTGAACCGAATGTGAACCGAATTTCGGCCCATCCTTGGTAATAATATGTATACCTCTGCCTAACAACATATACATATGTCGGAGACGGGTATGTGACTCTCGTTATTATCAGCGATATTTTAACCACTGTGGGCGTAGTGTGGGTAGTGTTGGTTAATGCGCAATAGAAAAATAGTTTGCAGTTCAGATCACATTATAATTTACTATCAAATGAATCACACTAGCTAAATTATAGGTACACACACCGGGTGCGACGGTGTTTATTAAAATCACCAATTAACAAAATGATCACAAATTACAACTAACACAATAACTGAGCACCACGAATCGAGAACAGTTCCGCGACGTCTTGATTCCAATGCGACCAAAGGCTGAATGCCCTCCTCGTCTTGGCCTTAAAACATCATGACTCTGTAGAAGCGCGCCTTTTTTGGTGTACATAGATCACTCTTGATGTCGCCAGTGGCGCGCTTGCGATTCGTTTCGTGTCCGTACTAATGACCGGATCCGACACATATTTAAAGAAAATACGTCACTGATTCGACTAATCGCGGAGCGCTAGTGCCGCTTAGCGGCGCTCGACAGAGTCTACAACATAACGCTCGGACCGGTTGGAAAAGCAGAGTTGGTCGGTGGCGGTCAAGCAGTGAACACGTTTAGAAATTGTCGCGCGTTCCATTTGTGTCGTGTACCTACAGTATGTGAATTCACTTGACGCTCGGCACCGGTCACGGACGGTTGTGTGTTTGCGCTCTCCCGTTCATGACTCATTGCTCTGAGTCATATATTCGTTGCATTTCGTAACGATTTTCGTAGTCGCTCGACTACATCCGATCTCCGATCGTTTATCGATCGGGCATAGATCCACAAAAAAGGCCTTTTTCAAGGCTATCTTATTTCTCTAACAAGAGATTCTCGTCTGTAGATTCACTAGGCCCCTTCCGGGCAAAACCATAGTTTCGTGGTCACTCGGTGGATACCATACGGTGCCAACGAAACCGAGTGGGGTGTTGACCCAACACACCCGCCGACCCCCTTCAGGGTTAGGCAGTGAATTGGCCGGGTCCCAGTGTTTGGCCTTGGGGGATCTCCTAGTCAACACGTGGTGACAGTTTTGCCTCCACAGCAACACACCTAGCGTGGTCGGGTATCTTCATACCCTTCACACTAGACTGGATAGGACCCCGTTGCACATTAAGATAGGCAACGGGCCAAATCAAGCTTAGGGCTCACCGATAGGCACTCATCCTCCCTGTCATACCCGACAGGGAGGGATTGTACACATCCCCGGCATTCCCACCGGGGAGACAGGCATAGTTAGGCTATTCCCCCCCCCCCGCCATTATGGCTACCAAAGTGGTAGACCTCGAGCTTCTCTCGAAACAATTAACTCTCTTTCTCGAATATATACTCGAGTCGGAGCCTTCCCTCCGCGGGAAATATAGGGATCAGCTCTCCAGCCTCTTGAGCATCTCAAGGGGCGAAAACCCCCACCAAGATGTCAGCGTCGCTACTTTCAGCGACGCTCTTGACACCCCTCCGACTGTAGAGTCGCCCAGACCCCCCTCCCCCTCCCCCTCGTCGGAGTCAATGGACACCGACGCCCCCGCTGCTTCTTCAAAGCAACCCTCCTACCCCTCTGGCTCGGAGGAGGAAGACGAGCTAAAGTCCGCTGCTTCCTCTACCTCTTCCTCCCCCTCCGACGACGGCTTCATAGCCGTCCAAGGAAAGGGAAGAAAGAGGAAGAACAGGAAGCAGACCTCTGCGCAGGCCAGTAAGGTCGCCGCAATAGAGGACTCGGACTCCTCTTCATCCACCGTCACCATCAAACCAGCTGTGGTTAAACAGCGTGCTACCGTCGCGACTTGCGCTACCGTAGCTTCCCCCTCCCCCTCCACCGCCCCACCGATCTTGTTTACGTCCTCCGCGAAGGCCCCCCCCGCGCCCCTCGCCCCCCGTACCGCGTCATCCTCTGCAAATGATCCCCCCGCGTCCCCCGCCTCCCCGACCACATCATCCACCGCGATGGATTGCCCCGCGCCCCCCGCGAAAAAGATTCCCCCTCCACCCCCCCTGTTCGTACAGGACAAGGGGAAGTGGACGGACATCTCAAAATGATGCGCTGATCAAAAGATCAGCTTCACTAGCGCCCGAAATACCCAGCAGGGTATAAAAGTTCTAGTCCCTACGTCGCGCGACTATAGGGAACTAACCCGTCTACTGAGAGCGAGAGGTGTGTCATACCACACCTACTCTCTCCCAGAAGAGAAACAAGTTCGCGTTGTCATAAAACGCATCCCTAGGGAAATCCTCCCCTCTGAAATTCTCGCCGACCTTCAGTCGCAGAACGTCCCGGTTGACGAGGTCCATCGTATGCACCGCTCCAGAGGCGGTGACCTCTACGACATGGTCCTCGTTATCTGTCCGCCCGTAGAGGGCTACCATCCGATTTTCCAAATTCGTTCTCTGTGTCATCTCACAGGGTTCGAAATTGAAAAACCAATAAAGAGTGGCATTGTCGGACAATGCCACAGGTGCCAGTTATACGGCCACTCACAGCGAAATTGCCATGCTACACCCAGGTGCGTAAAGTGCCTGGGAGAGCATAGCACTTCCGACTGCCCCCGTCCCATGGACCGTACCCTATGTACCGTACCTCCTAGCTACGTTTTATGCGGCAAAGAGGGCCACCCGGCTAACTACCGGGGTTGTTCAAAAGCCCCTAAGGCCTCTTCTCCCAAGCTGGGGAAGCGCTCCGGCGCCCGCCAGCAAAGGGAAACTCCCTCCTCATCCTCTTATAGGATTCCCTCAGCCCTTATGCCCCAGCGACTAAGCCCTCAGAGGCCTAGTCCGTGGAATTATCTCCACCACCAGCAGTCTTTCCCTGCCTTGGTGCCCTCTTACGGTCATTTCCCCCCCCCGCCGCCCCCCCATCTCCTCCCCCCCCCACCTTAGGGACCCCCGCTTCCGTGGCACCGCGCCACCCGCGCCCTCCGCGCGTCCCGCGCACTCTGCGCCCCCCGCGCCCGCCGCGCCCCCCGCTAAACCCGCGCCTGCTCCCCAAGCTTCGCGTCCCCCGACTGCCGGTCCCGCGACCGAGCAGATGTCAGGTGTTGCCTCGTTCAACATAATCACGTCAAATTACGCGTGTTTTGCCTCCCCGCGTGCTAAGGAAATGGCAAAACTCATCGTCGCCGCCCAAGGCAATATCATTAGGATTCAATCCATTTATAATGCGTATCCGGATATTACGCAAGCCCTAGAATCCCTCGCCCAAACCCCTAAATCTTTCAATGGATAACGAGGCCTTAGCTAGATTCAAACCCCGATCCCTAATAATAGGTTACTTCAACGCCAACGGCATAAAATCCCAAAGGGAAGAAATAGGGCTCTTCCTCCGCGATCATCAAATAGACATTCTCTTAATACAAGAGACTTTCCTAAAGCCTTGCCATCGTGATCCGTCACTCGCCAACTACCGGATAGTTCGCAATGACAGGTCGCGATGTCACAAGGGTGGCACCCTGATCTATTATAGAAAGCAGCTTCACTGCATCCCACTAGACCCTCCCCCCCTGTCGGTATTAGAAGTCTCCGCCTGCCGTCTAGGCATGTCAGGTCACGAGCCGATCACTCTCGTATCGGTCTATAATCCCCCCGGTAACACCACGGGGCATTACCAAACGACCTCTCGATTCTACTCGCTATGAGTAACTCGCTCATTATAGCGGGCGATCTAAATGCCAAACATCCCTCTTGGAACAGTTCGGTAACCAATCTCAGAGGTCAACACCTGTTCGACCTCTCAAACTCCCTGACCTTTGACGTCATCGCTCCCATGACTCCCACCCATTTTCCGCTGACGAACCCAAATCATGCCCCCGATATCTTAGACGTGGCGCTCCTTAAGAACGTCAACCTAAAGTTAGATTCAATAGAAACGGTACAAGAGCTAGACTCTGATCACCGCCCGGTAGTCATGAGACTACACCCCCGCATAGGTCTTTCCGACCCGAACGCCCAGGGGGGGCGTTCGGGTCGGAAAGACCTATGCGGTATCACTAAGAGGATCACGGACTGGAAGAAAGTAAGCACACAGCTGAAATCCAACACGTCCCCTCAATTAGACGCTATCCCCGACCTTTTCGACTCGGTCGCCGACACCACGGCCGCGATCGACTCACTCACTAATCACGTACAAACCGTCCTGAACGATTGTTCAAGGGAAGTTCCAGCGACGGACGACCGTCGCTGGAAATTGCCGGACGACGTGCGTGCATTACTGACTGAGAAGAACGCGGCCATACGTGCCTACGATAGCTTTCCCTGTAACGCCAACAAAGCCCATATGCGCTATTTACAGAGATCTGTAAAGACACGTATAGCGGAGCTGCGGGACGCGAGCTGGGGAAAGTTACTCGGCGAACTTGAGCCCACCCATCAGGCCTTCTGGGAGCTCCAGAGGAAACTCAGGTCTCCCCAGGTCTCAGCCATGCCCCCCCTGACCCGTCCCGATAAATCCATCGCATTCGACGATGCCGAAAAGGCTGAATGCCTCGCAGACAGCCTCGAGGCCCAATGCACTCCCAGTTCCCTACCTGTAGACAAAGCTCACCTGAAAAAGGTCGACGCCGAAGTCGAACGTAGAGCCTCCCTCCCTCCCGTCGATGACCCTGATTGTCCACTGCCCCCCGTCCTCCCGGACGAGGTGCACGACATCATCAAGGGTCTTAAAGTCCGTAAAGCCCCCGGTTCAGATGGCATCACCAATAGGGTGATCAAACTATTCCCTGCCCACCTAATAATGCTTTTGACCACCATCTTCAATGGTGCCTTAAGCAACAATATCTTCCCCCAGTCATGGAAGGAGGCCACGGTTATCGGTATCCCAAAGCCCGGCAAGCCCAAAACCGAGGCCTCTAGCTACCGTCCCATCAGTCTGCTCAAGGTTCTCGGAAAGATCTATGAGAGGCTTATTTATAAGCGCCTCAGAGATTTCGCCGAGACCAAGGGCCTTATCCCCAACGAACAGTTCGGCTTTCGAACTGAGCACTCTAGCGTGCATCAGGCCCACCGCATCGTAGAATCCATAAGCGCTGGTTTCCAGCGCGGGACTATGACCGGTGCAGTATTCTTCGACGTAGCGAAAGCGTTCGATAAAGTCTGGCACAACGGCTTAATATACAAGCTGTACCAACTCGGCGTGCCAGATCGTCTCGTACTCATCTTACGAGACTTTTTATCGAATCGCGTCTTCCGTTATCGTATCGAAGGAGCGTTATCCACTCCCCGTCCCATCCGCGCAGGTGTCCCCCAGGGCTCTGTGGTGTCCGCCCTCATTTTTACGCTATACACAAGCGATATCCCAAAAGGTTGCGGTAGGTCGCAGTTGGGTCTGTTCGCAGACGACACTGCCATCTACTTCAGCTCTAGATCCCCCGACATCATTCGCCTAAATCTCCAACGCGCAGTCAATAGACTGGCAGCTTGGTTTACAAAATGGCGGATAGAAGTCAACCCCGATAAAAGCCAAGCGGTTCTCTTTACGAAGCCGCGTTCAAGGCTCAAAAACCCCCTCCCCGACCAATCACCATGTTCGGCAAGCCGATCTCTTGGGAGAAGCGAGCTAAATATCTCGGTGTCGTTCTAGACCATCATTTGACTTTCGCAGAGCACATAAAGATGGTTCGTTCGCGAGCCTCTTTCGCTCTCGGTAGACTCTTCTATCTGGTGAATGCACGTAGCAAATTGTCACTTAGGTGCAAATTGCGCGTTTACACGGCGTGCATTCGACCGATCATGACCTATGCGGGTGCCGTCTTCGCTCATGCGAAACCCCGTCATATCCATAGAATGCAAACAGTGCAAAATAAATTCCTCCGTAGGGCCACAGGTTCCCCCTGGTTCGTCAGGAACGAGGCACTCCACCTCGACCTAAAGATTTCCACAATCCATCAGTTTCTAAAACGCCTTTCCAAGCGTTTCTTTGAGTCCGCGGCCAAACATCGCAACCCTCTGGTTGTCGAGGCCGCCAGTTATGTCCCGAGTAGAATCAGTCATGTTCGCCGTCCAAGGCATATCCTCGTAGATCCCGATGACCCCATAACCCTCCTCCAGGAGAGCAATAGGGAAACAAGTACAGTGTACAAACACAGACGCCTCCCGTCATACCGACCTCGCCGCCGAGGTCCTTTGCGATCTCGACCGCCGCGCCCCCGAGTAAATAATACTCCCCCCCGACCCTTGCTCGAAAACGAGGTGCCAGCAGTTGTTGCAGCTGTGCACGTAGCTTTAAATTCCCCGACTAATAATAATGATCAAAACCTTTTGATCCAGCCCGTCCCATCTTTTGATGTCCTCCCTCCGGATAACGCCCTAAGCCGAGGCTCGAACCCCGCAGGGGGTGCCCTTAGTGAGCGTTCATCCTTAAATTTTTAGCTTAGTTATTTGTGCCCTGGCTGGAGGCTTTGAGTGTAGTAGCTTAAGGCAACCACAGGATTGACCGGTTAAACAGCTACGGTTTTCGGAACCAGCTGTGAGATGCCCAACAGAAAAAAAAAAAAAAAAAAAAAAAGTATGTGAATTGCTAGTGTGATAAATTTGATAGTAAATTATAATGTGATAACTAACACTACCCATGTACGTAAACAGTAGCCCACAGTAGTTAAAATATGGCTGATAATAATGAAAGAGACACATACACTCCTCTACAGGTCGTATTTTACAACCGATCTGGACGAAATTTGGTGTACAGGTTTGACGATTTTTAGGGTTCCGTTGCCAAATGGCAAAAAACGGAACCCTTATAGATTCGTCATGTCTGTCTGTCTGTCCGTCTGTCTATCTGTCTGTCTGTCTGTCCGTCCGTATGTCACAGCCACTTTTTTCCGAAACTATAAGAGCTATGCTGTTGAAACTTGGTAAGTAGATGTATTCTGTAAACCGCATTAAGATTTTCACACAAAAATAGAAAAAAAATAATAATTTTGGAGTTCCCCATACTTAGAACTGAAACTCAAAAAAAAATTTTTCATCAATCCCATACGTGTGGGGTATCTATGGATAGGTCTTCAAAAATGATATTGAGGTTTCTAGTATAATTTTTTTCTAAACTGAATAGTTTGCGCGAGAGACACTTCCAAAGTGGTAAAATGTGTGTCCCCCACCCTGTAACTTCTAAAATAAGAGAATGATAAAACTAAAAAAATATATGATGTACATTACCATGTAAACTTCCACCGAAAATTGGTTTGAACGAGATCTAGCAAGTAGTTTTTTTTTAATACGTCATAAATCGTAAACCGCAATTTACCTTTCATTCAATGTTACTTGCTGCTACGGAACCCTTCATGGGCGAGTACGACTCGCACTTGGCCGCTTTTTTTGTAATTTTTAGTCGTCGGGGATTTTTGATTGGAGGGCTACTTCCTCCAAAATGGGGCAAAAAGGGGGGCTACTGGATATCTCCGCCTTATGAGAACCGATTTCAATGGTTCTTTTTTTATTTGAAAGGTAGTAACTCTATGATGCTTTACACGGTAACCCTGTTGTCTTGGACTCGTTGGATTTGTCTTGACAAGTAGGAACCTCACAAGTGAAGGTGATATGAGCGTTTTATCAAATTCTAATGCTAGAATAAAATGTAAAATACTTTAAAGAAAAAGCCTATTATGAACTAAAAAGTACTAAATAAAACTTACGTAAACATAGGCGTGAACGTCGTTATTTCATTTAAAGATAAGCCTCTAGCTTTTAAGAAAATATTAAAGTTCTATGTTTACGTAAGTTTTATTGTGGTACAAAAAAAAGACTCGTGGGGTCCATATTTTAGCCAATATTATACATACGCGGCTATTTGATATTATTTTTATAGAATTTATTTTTTTATAGATTATATTTTATATTGTTTTCTAGAAGCCTTATATTTTTGATAAGTTAAGATGTTTTACATAAAAATTCCTTTATAAAATAAATATTTGCACTTATTTTATGTTTCTTTTTCACAGTAAAAAATAAATTTCAAATATTTCAAAAAACTGGGATCCGCACGCGACTAACAGTGTGATTATTTTAGCGCGACTAGCTAAAGGTTAATTGTTGCAAAAAAGTTTGTGCTCGCGAGGTCTACTGTTCGCAGAACTACTAGTATAAAATATTATGAATGGGGTAAAACACTATGAATTATACTTACTATATCAAACACACTATTATATCATTCCAATCCTTGAGTAAAGCGATCGGCTCGTACAGTAATTAATGAATTATTTATGAACGGTAGCCGCTAATGACCCACCAATCGCATACGTAATTGAAGTAAGTGAAATAATAATGATCTAGAAAGCTACCGTACACTACAGTTTTTTATTCGAGTCATCATCATCAGCCTATAAATGTTCCCATTGCTGGGACACAGGCCTCCTCTCTGTGAGAGGGAGTGGGCCGTAATCTACCACGCGGGCCCAGTGCGGGTTGGTAGATGTCACATGTCTTCGAATTTTCGGTTCTAGAACATACCGGTTTCCTCACGATGTTATTCTTCACCATCCTTCACGTTTTTGAGAGCAGTGGTGATGAAATAATTTACACAAAGTAAAGCGCCTGTCTGGGTTCGAACCTAAGACCTACAACTCGTAAGTCGCGGCCGTTACCACTGGGCCACCACTGCTCTGTTCACTCTCTTTATACGAGTAGTTTTGGGAATTATCAGCAGTTAAAATAGGGTTACCTATTTATAAAACTTTATTTTCTGTTGACTGCCTCTTTGGTCTAGTGGTCGCAAGTACTACTGCTGAGTATGAGGTCCTGGGTTCAATTCGGTCGGGCAGTGTTATTGGGTTTTTCCATCTGAAATTTCTCAGTAGCAGCCCGGAGTCTGGATTTGTGCCCGGTTGATGACAATAGGCTCGCCCCCTATTACATGGGACTTAAACATAACTGGCGAAATGTGGGTGAACTATGGGTATTCGTATACCTCTGTCTAACCCTTCGGGGATTACAGGCGTGATGTTATGTTTTATTTTCTGTGGATGAAAGATTATTTTCACTTAGGGTTCCGTAGTAAACAAGGAATCCCTATAGTTTCGTCATATCCGTCTGTCTATCTGTCTGTCTGTCTGTCCGCGGTCTAGCCCCGAGACCCTTAGTACTAGAAGGTTGTAATTTGGCTTAGATATACATATTAATTACGTCGACAAAGTGGTAAAACAAAATTATGAAAAACATTTTTTTTAGGGTACCTCTCATACACGTAAAGTGGTAATGTTTATTTTTTTTACCCCATGGTGAGTACCCTCACCATGGGGGTAAAAAAATTAAATAATGGAAAGGTCCTTCAAAAATATTGTGAGTTTGTGAAAACCATTTTTGGATTCAGGGATTCGTTTGCGAAATATTAAGCTTTAAAGTGCTAATTTTTGTTAGAGTCAAGTGTCCCCCCCCCCTGCCGGCTAAATGGTTGGTTTTGGGTGTGTTAAAAAAATCATAACAGTAGCTGATATAACGAAATTAAAAGAAAAACTATCACAGCTAAGTAGGCTCTACAAGTTAACGAGTAATAATCGACCAACTTAACTTTGCAGTTGCAAAAACATGTTTTCCCATACATTCCGTATGGGAGAACATATTTTTCAACTACAAAGTTAAGTTTGTTTTTGGGATTAATTCATCCCAACTACGGAACCCTTCATTGTGCGTGGTCCGACACTCACTTGGCCGGTTTTTATTTTGTGTTTTGTTTTTCACGAACTCATCATCATTATCATTTCAGCCGAAAGACGTCCACTGTTGGACATACGCCTCCCCCAAGCACCTCCACTGCGACCGATTCTGTGCTTTTCGCATCCAGTGGATTTCCGCGGCCTTCACAAGGTCATCGGTCCATCTTGTGGGAAGCCTTCCAACGCTACGTGGTAGCCACTCCAGAACCTTCACAAACTCTGTCCATATACCTAAACATAATGGTGTTTCTTTCTTTTGGATGTCATTGTAACAGGGGTCAAAATAAATTAGCAAAACTCAACAGATACCTAAACACGACAAAACACTGTTACTTGAAGTGTGAGTTGATAAAACCTAATTCTTTTTTCGAGTAGTGATATCGATACCCATCATGTCGGTGAAGTTTACAAAAAAAAAAAAATATCTGATCCTCTATGTGACTGCACTACAAGCGGTAGATGACCCAAAAAAAAAAAACTCGTTTTTTTTTTGTCATGTTTAAATAGCGATTTGTCGCGTCTACGAAGTTTCGTTCGCTAATTTATTTTGATCTTAAACATTATGTAAAAAAAACTGGCCAAGTGCGAGTCGGACTCGCACACGAAGGGTTCGGCGAAAAAATCATGTCTGTTCATGCCCCCTTAAATATTTATTTAATTTTAATTTTTAGTATTTATTGTTATAGCGGCAACAGAAATACATCATCAGTGAAAATTTGAACTGTCTAACTACCACGGTTCATGAGATACAGCCTGGTGACAGACGGACAGACAGACAGATGGACGGACAGCGGAGTCTTAGTAATAGGGTCCCGTTTTACTCTTTGGGTACGGAACCCTAAAAAACCCTGTCTGATCCGAAAGGATCTCATAGGTACTGCAATAAAATTACCAAAAAGTTATAAAAATCTTGTTATTATTGAAAAAAAATGCCATTTAATAATCACATTTTTTGTACCAAAAATACACCAAATCCCTTATAAATTAGCAAATGTTCAACACTGAGGTCTTAAATTATGACTTGTAGACAGACACCCGCTAAACGACGGCCGCCCGCGGCCCATGTCATAACACGATAAAATTTTCCATTGAAAAAAAATATACGACTTTTTTCTTGTTTTATGAAAATTACCACGTAAATAGACTTAGTACGATACCTAACAACACTCTCGCCATAGTATAAAGGGAGGTAGTAAGCTTTCTTCATAGAAACGCACCGCGCGCGGCTTGTATGTGTGGGGCCATAGTATCTATGCATCGCCGCACGCACACTTAACAAAATCTCGACCCGTTTCTCGTGAGAAACCGGTCGAGATTTTGTTTTTTTTAGGCGTTGTATAATATGGCTTCTTCTATTTACTGCTCTCTTTCTCCTTTGTGCCAACTGTTATCTCCATACAGTGGTAGATTCTGCCTTCCATAACTTTCTTCTCCATTTGACTCTCTCGTTAACATTCATAATATTATCAAAAACATTATTTCCTTATTTATAAACGTTGCTTAAAATTAAGTAATGATTAACGTCTGTTTAACATACATTTTTGACGTTTAGGTCTAAGAGGCATTGCGACATCTCACCGCGCGATTTTTATTCAGTGTTTGGAATATAATTTCAGCGCGAATTTTAAATCACCAGTGCATGTAGACACATAAAATATACAACCTTAGTTTTTGTTTACACACTAAACCTCTAATATATTCAGTTGTTCCCTACATTTATGTTCGCATATCTCGTCAAAATGTAGGGAACAGCTGATTTCTTTTTCGCGATTTTAGCTATCGCTATCTTAATTTTAAAATCCTATTGTCTTTCGACCAAATTTGTACACCAGCCATGGTCAAACATGTTGAGCCAAAAAATACTTTGTTACACCTATAATAAGCATCATACCATGTATATTATCTACACATGTTTTTGCAAATAAACGAATCTGAATCTGAATCTGTCCCATAGTGTAAGTTGTTCATAATGATGAGTACAATTATTATTATTTATTTATATATTCAGAGAGCAGTGGTGGCCCAGTGGTAACGGCCGCGACTTACGAGTTGTAGGTCGTAGGTTCGAACCCAGACCGGCGCTTTACTTTGTGTAAATTATTTCATCACCACTGCTCTCAAAACGGTGAAGGAAAACATCGTGAGGAAACCGGCATGTCCTAGAACCGAAAATTTGAAGACATGTGACATCTACCAACCCGCACTGGGCCCGCGTGGTGGATTACGGCCCACTCCCTCTCACAGAGAGGAGGCCTGTGTCCCAGCAGTGGGAACATTTATAGGCTGATAATGATAATGATGAATGATATATTCAGACTACAAATGAGGTCCATTTTGTTAGTAACAATCTTACTTAGCCTATGTTAGTACTTAATAACTAAAACAGATCTTGTGCGATCGGCTAACGCCCAAACAAGCGGACTATCTGCCCGGGCGGCTATCGAGTGCAGAATGATGTTGAGACTGTCACGCAACCTGCGAAGTAACGAGGCAGATTTCTTGCGCCATACTGCGCTAAAGCAGTAAGTGCGTGCATCGGCAAACATCGCAGACGCCCTGCAGAAGCGTGGCAGTCGCAAAAGCACCCTGAACGGATTATTATATTGGATACGCAGAGCATTGCAAGCTCTTTGGGTATGAACCACAGGGCCCCCGAGTACAGTGTTGTGCAATACGCCTTAAAAAGGGCAATTTTAACTGCAACTGTACATCGAGAGAACCTGCGGGCCAGCATGTTCGCCCGGACTGACAACGCTCTGCGCTCCTTCTCCAAATCTAAATCGTCTTTCAGGGAATACCAGATGGCCCAAGTATTTAAATTTATAAACCCTGTTTATTGGGTGACCTTTAAGTAACAGAGAAGGTACCGTAGATGGACATCTGGCACCAGACCCAAAGACGATATACTCTGTCTTTTTGGTGTTGCATATCAACCCATGAGACTCCGCGTACGACTCACACACAGCCAGTAACTTTCGGAGAGCATTGATCGAGGGAGCCAGCAGCACCATGTCGTCCGCATAGCTTAGATTATTAAAACAAACACCATCCACATAGCAGCTGACACGGATGCTACTGAGTCGCTCGACCAAGGCATTCACATAGAGATCGAAGAGCAAGAGCGAGGACAATCCCCCCTGTCCAATGACCCCTTAACAGGTTTAGTGTAAACAAAAACTAGGGTTGTATATACCGGCTGTTACAGAACTGTGATAAAAATTTCGCGCGATTTTTTATCGCAGTGCGGACTATGCCTTTTTAAGCAACCTTTATAAATAAGAGGGTTAATATTAATTGCTGCCTGCACTACTGTCCACTTGGTTTTGTTTCCCTCAGAATCTCTTGTCAAGAACAGACAGTTGCAGTGCCAGGTTAAGTCCATGATCTCATCAACTCTACATATAATGTGATTCTTCATAATGTGCACATATCGAAATGAGGGAATCTATGCTTAATTTTAAAGACAATTTTTTTTTTTTTAAATCTAAATAATTTTTTAATACTTTTTATGGAATAAAAAATTTTTTTTAACAAAACTGTGTAACTTTTAAACTAAATAATCTATCGCGATGAAACAAACTCCATAATGATTGGAAGTAATTAGGCGTCCACATAAAAAATTGAGAAAAAAAACAACCCTCAATCTATACATATAATAAAATCGTAGCGATGTCAAAACTGTACATTGAATATTTTTGAAAAAATATAATTGCTAAGAGGTCTGGGATCGATTTTAATGCCGAAAATATATTTTTTAGAATTTTTGTCTGTTTGTCTGTATGTATGTTCCAGTATGACGCAAATTCTACCAGACAGATTCTGTTAAAATTTTGCATAGATATTCCCTGTGAGTCTGGTCATGTTATAGGGTATAAATTATCACGCTATTTGCTATGGGGGATGAGCAATATTACTTTATGTCGTATTTGTATGTTCTAGCATGACGCAAATTCTACCGAATGGATTCTGTTAAAATTTTGCATAGGTATTTCCTATAAGTCTGGTCAAACTGTAAGGCATAAACTATCACGCTATTTACTATGGGGGACGAGCAATATTATATTATGTTCGTATTTTACGAAAAAAACGCGCCAAAAGATTAGGATATTGTAGATGGTTTGCGATTTAACTTTTTAAATGATTATCATCACGCTATACCTTTATGGAACTAAGCAGTCAATCATGAAATATATAGGAACGGCTATTTTAGATAAACTTCAATGAAGCAATTAACTCAGCGGTTGGACGATTGCTTTGCAAACATGGTGTTGTAAGTTCGATTCCCATCTACGGTTTTTCTTTGTTTTCCTTTTTTTTACATTTTGTAATAAGACTTTTTTTTTTGATTAGGTATGTATATAGTAAGTTCATAGAATGTATTAATTCACTAAATAAATAAAAAAATAACTTAAATTTCGGAAGTCGGTGGCAAATAACGAAAATACAAAACCAAAGACACCGACTTCCGAAATTTAAGTTTTCACTTTGCAGTAGTTTTTTGGAAGTCGGTTGTTTTTTTTTTTTGTAAAAAAGTTTTTATTTCTCGCTTTTTATTGGGTCAATTTGTAATTTGTCTAAGTTACATTAGCCTAATGCCAACTGCATCACCTTTTATAAAATATTGCTTTTCCCGATGCAGGGATGTTCATCGTTGAGGAGTTCTCCTGGTACTTCACCATCAACTCCACTTCTCCATATGCATTGAGACGAGCATAAATTGCATTGCAACCATATTAAAGTAATTGAATCGCAACCCGTGAAATACTTATTATTTAGTAGTTCCGGTGGCTATTTGTGCTCTTCATCATCAGTTCCACTTAACCAAATGGTGCTTTCCAAGAGCAACTGCACGAGTTACTATAAAAAATATCCAAATCGCTATAGGTTTGCCTATAATATTTGAAGAGTTCCCTCTATTTCTCTGGGATGCCATCATCAGTCATCAGATCCTGGTTTCCTTATCATGGTACCACCTTTGAGATATCTCCTTTCTAACAAAAAAGAATCATCAAAATCGGTTCGTAAACGACGAAGTTATCCGCGAACACACATAAAAAATATATATATGTATATAAACGGTCGATTTGAGAAACCTCCTTTTTTTGAAGTCGGTTAAAAAGGAAAATTTCGTAAGCTATGGGAAACTGCTACGTTACAAGTACTTTACAGTCACAAAACATTCAAGGTTGTGTTCTGATCATTTTAGAGCTGAAGACTAGGAATAAACGGATTTTTTATAGATTTTTACAGCAGATTTGTCCTAGCGATTTTAAAATCTGTGTGTGAATCTTTTGGAATCGTTGCCACACTGCTTTCTGGTGACAAAACAGCGCACGCCATGTTTAAGATTCCCATCGATTTAGAGAGCAACAAAACGCCTGTTTGTGGGGTGTCACGCAACAGTAACAAGGGATGTGTGCTTAGGGATTGCGCTTCATCGTATGCATGAATGCATTATGGCAAAAAGGAAAGCAGTGGAAGCTGTAAACATAACCCTACAGAACATCCACAGGAACCAAGACATGATGGGTGGTGTTACAGTCCTGACTGACAAAATGAATACTTCGTTGAAAAGGTCGACTCTATGGTCGAGAATTCATAGACTGCGCTTGACCATCATCATGCGAGCTCGGCTTGGCGGGAATTCAAATGCTCAAGAATTCTCCAGTGTTCTTCGAAAAGTTAGTTAAGGCACTCTACCAGAGACCCTTGGTAGAGTAGATCCCACTTTAGAAGATCTTATTCGTTTGATATTTGACTGATGTCCCCGTGGACATCAGTCAAATACCATACCAAGGGAATTCTTGGGCGTGTTTCCATTTTAACTCCGAAAATGATCAATCTGCAGTGAAGTGATATACACCTCCATTAATATTGATGTGGAGGAAGATGATGTCACACATTACCCCATAGAATTTCTCAATTCGCAAATGGCAAGTGGACTTCCGGTTGTACATCTGTGTAACGGAACCCGGCTCAAAGTCATGTCTTTGCGAAGAAACGAAAACGAGGTGGAAATTCTAACAGGTTGTGGCGATGGCGAGATAGTATTTACAGCGCGTATACCACTAATTCCCCACAATTACCAGTTCAAGCGCATGCAGTACTCTGGGAGCGTATGCTTTGCGATCAACAAGTCACAGGAGCCGACACCGAAGGCTGAAGGCTGCGGGTGTCAACCTCAGGACAAGCTGCTTCTCACACGGACAACTGTACGTCGCTTGCTCCCGAGTCACCATTCTTGACTCTCTGTATATTTTGACTGCTGAGAATAAAACTACAAATGTAGTATACAGAGATGTTTTATAAAAATGTGGCTATTATTGTAGTATATTTTGGTGTCTTACAACTTTCACGTGAACGAAGTCGCGGGCAGAAGCTAGTTGAAAATAAACATGTTTTTTTTAGCAAAAATCTGTATTTTTTTCATCCATTTTTACAATAATTGTAAAATTTATAAATAAGACGCCGAAGAGAAAAAAAAAAAATCTTTCAATAAAAATAAGCACACATTTCCTCATTTCGATATGTGCACATTATGAAGAATCACACTGTATTATAATCGTTTGTTCTGCCTAGCCTTTTCCCAACTATATTGGGGTCGGCTTCCAGTCTAACCGGATGCAGCTGAATACCAGTATTTTACATGGAGCGACTGCCTATCTGACCTCCACAACCCAGTAACTGGGTAATACGATACCCCTTGGTAAGACTGGTTGTCAGACTTTCGGGCTTCTGACGACCCGTAACGACTGTCAAAGATCCACGAATGACAGCCGGGACCAACGGCTTAACGTGCTTTCCGAGGCACGGAGGAGTCTCGGTATGTAGAAATGGTCACCCATCCACGGACCAACCCCGGCAAGCGTAGCTTAACCTGACAGATCGACCCGAGCGGCTGTTAGTACTTAGCCACGAGCTCGACACTGTATTATAATAATATGTGTAAAATAACACTACTGTTAATTATCTTGGAAAAATTAATATTAATATGGTGTAGCAGCAGCGGTGAGGTTTGTGAAAACTTAAGGTGTCTTTTTGTTTTGTGTTGAGGATTTTAATAAAACGATGCGTTAGTCTTAACGAACAAATTCTGTATTAGCCATTTTGATTTTTTTACAACATTCAAGGAGAGGGGGAGTGGGAACAATATTTTATATGAAGACCAATCACAGTCGAGTAATATGTATGACGTAGCGTATGATGTCATTTCTTGTCTCGAGAGGTCGCCTTTGGTCCCTGATGTGCGTAAGTGGAGTAGGAGTCCACAACATGCCCCCGGCCTTGGAAGCAGTGGCTTTCAATGGTCCTCAGTCACTGCATCAGTGTCGATCACGTCCTGTAGAAGCGGACAAATCTTGGTGAATGCGCGTCTCACCACGCCCGATGACGTCTGTATATCGGCCACCCGGGATATACCATCCTTTCCTGGGATAGTGCAAAGCACACGTCCCAAATGCCACTTCAACGGCGGGAGGTTGTCATCCTTAATAGCAACTAAGGAGTTTGGTTTGAGCTCGTCCTTATTCGCCGTCCATTTTGTCCGCACCTGCAGCTCGGAGATGTATTCCTTCGCCCATCGGTTCCAAAAGTGTTGGCGTAGTTGTTCTACCCTCTGGTATCGCCGGAGACGACTGGCAGGAACATCACGTACGTCATCGCAGGCTGGCGCAGTCAATGGTCGGCCAATAAGGAAGTGTCCGGGAGTGAGCGGGGAGAAGTCATGAGGATCGGGGGAGAGAGGAGACAGAGGTCGGGAATTGAGTACGGCTTCTATTTGAGCCAATACTGTGCTATACTCTTCGAACGTGAGATGCGCGTTACCTATCACACGACGAAGATGATGTTTACTCGACTTTACTCCAGCTTCCCACAGACCACCAAAATGCGGAGAATAAGGGGGAATAAAATGAAATTTAATATTCTGACTAGTTGCGAATTCTAAAATATCGTTACTACAATTAGTTAAAAATTTTGAAAAATCGTTCATTACTCCTACGAAATTACGACCATTGTCAGAGTAGATATGTGCAGGCTTACCACGGCGTGAAATGAATCTTTTTAAAGTAAGTAAATACGCTTCACTGGAGAGGTCACTGACTAACTCCAGGTGTATAGCACGTGTCACAAAACAAACAGATAGACATATGTAGCCTTTAATAAGCCTAGCACCCCTACCTTTGCGGTTCAGAATGAGCACTGGCCCAGCGTAATCCACCCCACACCGAACGAATGGAAGACTAGGTGTAACTCGCTCCCCAGGTAAGTTACCCATCATAGGATTAAGCGTCTTACCTCTAATGCGCGTACAGGTAACACAACGATGAACTACCTGGCGAGCTAAATTTCTGCCTCCGACAGGCCACCATGATTCGCGTAAATGAAAAAGCAATGCCTGCGGAGCAGCGTGGAGAAGCTGAATGTGCTCATGACGGAATAATAAAGTGGTAAAATAATGCTTACTATTAATTACAATTGGATGTTTTTTACCGTAACTGAATTCATTAGAATTAACTAAACGACCACCTATGCGCATTAATTTGTGATTATCTAAAAACAAATTTAATTTAGACAAACAACCTTTTCTAATAGTCTCATTATTAGATAATGCCTTATATTCAACAGGATAAGATTCCATTTGACAAAATCGAGCCAATGTTTTGTCTGCATGGTCTAACTCGTCTACACTAAGGCCGCCTGTACGCTTAGTATTTTTACAACGACTGTTATTTATAAAACGTAACATAAAGGCAGCCGCACGCCTCATACGTTTAAATTGAGAGAACCGATGAAAGGGAAACAAAGATAATTCACAGCAATCTTGAGCTACAACGGCAGTGACGCATGACTTGATCTCAGGTAACTCGCGATGTTTGAACGAGTCCGAACTTTTGTGATTGTCTATTGAAAAACTAGGGTCATGAAGAAATTGAGGACCCTCCCACCATAAGGTAGACGAAGAAAGTTCTTCCACTCGAGCACCGCGTGACGCGAGATCGGCGGGATTATCTACACCGCTTACGTGACGCCACGGGACGTCCAGTGTAAGATCATGAATTTCTGCGATCCTATTTTGAACGAATGTCTTAAGTTGGTTCGGCCTCATGTGCAGCCAGCCTAAGACGATCGTGGAATCAGTCCAAAATACTATGTTATTAAATTTACAACGTAATGAGCTGCGTACTTTGTCATACAGCCGAGCACCTAATAGGGCCCCACAAAGTTCGAGACGTGGGATACTAATAGGTTTTAAGGGCGCGACCTTTGTCTTTGAAAACAATAATCTAACCGATACTGTTAAATCATTGCAAACTGTGCGAACATAAACACATGCGCCGTACGCCGTCTGAGATGCGTCGCTAAAAATGTGTAACTCAATATACATAGGCTGTGTACCTATAGCGTGGCGAGGTATACGGACAGTGTTTAGCGCCTGCAATGAAATAACAAACCGGTTCCACACGCGCGCCGTGCCATCTGGAACGTTATCATCCCAACCTATTTTTAATGACCACAATTGTTGTAAAAGAACTTTGACAACAATTATGACAGGACTCAACAAACCGAGAGGGTCAAAAATTTGCGAAACGTTTGATAAAATAGACCTCTTTGTAATAGGCTTGGTGTTTTCAATATTAACGTGAGAATTAAAATAAAAACCGTCGCTTGCGTTATGCCAGCCTATTCCTAAGGTTTTAGAACTAACATTTTCATCTAAACTTAAAGGTTTAAACTGACTAGACGACTGATGGTCATCATCGTGTTTAAAATTAAATATCCACTTCCTAAGTGGAAAACAGCCCGACTGCAGCGTCTTCTGAGTTTTGTCGCATAGATCTAATAGTTTTATTTTATCATCTAAGCCCGTAATGTAATCGTCGACATAAAAATCCTCTTTTATAGCTCGAGCGACATCAGGATCAGGAGATTCGGAGGCTAATTGTTTTAGGCACCTAACACTTAGAAAAGGTGCGGAGGCGGTTCCATACGTTACGGTGTTTAATTTAAATATACCTAACGGCTTGGAAGGATGGTCACGCCACAGAATCATTTGCAAGCTGCGCTGACCCTCATCTACCTGGCACTGTCGGTACATCTTCTCCACGTCGGCGCACGCTACGTACCTGTGCTGCCGAAAGCGGAGAAGAATGGCAACGAGATCACCCTGTATAGGAGGGCCAACTAGTTGCAAATCATTCAGTGACTTACCAGAGCTTGATCGTGCGCTTGCGTCAAACACCACGCGCAACTTGGTGGTGGTGCTGAGTTCGCGGAACACTCCATGATGTGGCATGAAATAACACGGGGATTCATGGGAATCTACCTGTGTCATATGGCCTAAGCTAAGATACTCCTCCAAAAAATTTGAATAAAGAGTTTTATATTCAGGCGAACGCTGCAGACGTTTTTCTAGCGCAAGAAATCGACGTTCTGCTTGTGTATAAGAATCCCCTAAGGTATCAGGTGACTGATGGAGTGGAATGTGCACGCAGAATCTCCCCTCGCTGTTGCGAGTAGTGGTGCGAACAAAGTGATCTTCACATGCACGTTCTTCCTCAGTCTGTGCGTCTCTGACCTTAGACAGTTCCTCAATCTCCCAGAACAATCGAAGTTGCGTATCTATAGAATTAATAATATTGCAATGAATTGGCGCATTTTTACGCGAATAATTAAGTATAGGTCCGGAAATAATCCAGCCTAGTTTGGTGTTCTGTAGAAACGGACCACTAGTCAAACGAATTTTACCGTCTTCTAACAGATCCCAAAACCTATCTGCGCCAATCAAAATGTCAATATTTTTGTAGTCTAGATACACCGGATCGGCTAACCGTATGTTGTCTGGAATACAGACTTGCGCGCTTAATTTACATACAGCAGGCATCGAAGCCGTGATCCTAGACAGCACATAACAATGAATGCGCGCAGTAAATGAACTATCGACGCAGGATTTGATAACGATATTACAAGCTTGCGAACAATGTACTACCGAATCACCTACGCCTCGAACTTCGTTAGTGGACTGTATTAATGGTGCGTTTAAGAGTTGACATAATGATTTAGAAACGAAACAGCGCTGGCTTCCATTATCAAGGAGCGCCCGCGCTTTATGATATCTACCGTGTACATCTGCTACATCAACGATAGCTGTTGACAATAACACGGACTGCACACCTATAGACTTAATCGATTGCGGTTGCATGTGTGCCTTGTTTACTTGAATAGGGACTGCGGAGTCCGAGGCGGCTGGTGCGGCCGCGGGGAAGTGCGCCGGCGCTTCACTCTCATTAGCACGCGACGCCTCAGTAGCCGTTGTGGAATGCAAAGCAACAGAACTATTAGCGTTATCATTGTGCAATAATGAGTTATGTTTTTGATTGCAGTGTCTACAAGGCCCAAACCTACAATTATTTACTGAGTGCCTCGAATGTAAACAATTCTCACATAAGTTGTGCTCGCGTACAAGTTTAAGCTTTGTGTCTAAGTCGCATTCGATAAACTCTTTACACGTATACAGTGGATGGTTCGCGTTGCACTTTGCGCATATTAACTTACCGCGTTGTTTATTTGATTTACTCGGCTCGCTAGAAACATTGCAGTGCGACATATTATGACATTTTGAGTTTTGTTTTTTGTTGTCAGTGCTTTGAGCTTCTTTGCTATGTGAACGCTGCAATGCCTCCAGCATGTCTGCTTTGTTGCGCAAAAAGTTAATTAAAACATCCACCGATAAACGTTTAGAATTATTGTTCTCGTTTGGGTTTGGGAACAATGTGCACTTATGAGAGCCCCATTCTCTTTCAGTAATTTTATCTAACTTCGACACCATAATATTAATAATTAAACTATCCCAGTAGTTTGTAGGCTCACCTAGAACCTTAAGTGCGCGTAAATTTTTCAAAATAGTGTCTATTAATGTTCTAATAGAAGAAGGCGACTCTTTAGTTATTGCAGTTATATTTAACAAAGCTTTGATATGGTGATCAATTAAAAGTCCGCAATTATTATATCGGTTTAGCAACAAGTCCCATGCAACCTGATAATTATCAGCAGAAAATTCTATGGAATGTATAACTAGTTCTGCGCTGGCTTTTAGGGACGACTTGAGATAGTGAAACTTCTGGATGTTGGAAATATCTTTAGAATTATGAACTAGTGAGGTATATGTGTCTCTGAATTCGAGCCAGTGCTCATAGGAACCGTCAAATGTAGGCATAGTGATAGTGGGTAACTTCACGGAATGTATTTGACTGTTATTATGACTATGACATGACCTGGAGCAGTCAGCTACCTCATCAGTGTTCAGCATAAATTCAGCAAGTGATATTAAATTGTAGTAACTATCTTCAAAATGTTCTCTTTGATTTAATTGTTCGTCTAATTCACTATCAGAAACTCTTTCTTCTATTTTAGTTTGAATGTCGTTAAATTCGGAAAATAAAGTAGTACATCCTTGAATCCTCAACTTTAAATCAATGCGTTTTTGATTAGGAAAATCATGATCACAATCTTTTAACGACTCTAAATAATTATTAAATTTGGTAAGCCTGCCCTTAATTATACCACGCTTCCTAACTAAATCGCGAACTAACTCACTACTTTCTACACTTAGCAAATTAGGAGATTTGTCACGGGATTTAGCAGAGTCAGAAGGCATTTTGGTGGTCAGTGAAAAGAGGAGTACTCACGGTTTTATAATCGTCAGTTCAATCACACACGACACTGATGCTAGCAACGTCACCAGGCTAGTGATTGACTGGAAATCCAATATTCCGAGAATACAATGCGGCAATTTCACTGAAATAAGAGCACAGACACACTATAGCACCAAATAGAACTTAGGATATGATGAAAAGGAGTAAGGATTGGCCCCACCGATTGCGAATTATTTTCGATGAAACCTTTTGCGTTTTCTTCTCAATCCGCCATGTGCAAGGGGTTATCCAAAGGTCGCGCAGCGATCTTGTTGGTATCAATATTCCAATGTTCGGTTCGAAGGTCCAAAATGTAGCAGCAGTGGTGAGGTTTGTGAAAACTTAAGGTGTCTTTTTGTTTTGTGTTGAGGATTTTAATAAAACGATGCGTTAGTCTTAACGAACAAATTCTGTATTAGCCATTTTGATTTTTTTACAACATTCAAGGAGAGGGGGAGTGGGAACAATATTTTATATGAAGACCAATCACAGTCGAGTAATATGTATGACGTAGCGTATGATGTCATTTCTTGTCTCGAGAGGTCGCCTTTGGTCCCTGATGTGCGTAAGTGGAGTAGGAGTCCACAACATATGGCTATGATAAATATAAAATTATCCAAGGGGATTGGCGCTGATTGCCGAAATACAGGTTTTTGCCTAGTTCGGCTACAGATGCTTAACTCTTTGTACTCAAAACTGGCCTAGGTTTAATTTGTAAAACAATGGTGCCGATTCCCTTGTTCACAAACTAAACTAAATTTAGGTTCAGTGCATCTTTTTCTTTCTATTTCATTAAGAAAAGAACAGAACATAAATTTTAGTTTAGTCCTGTCAAATTAATAAGCGCCTGTCACTACTCCATACAAGTTTAGACGTAATTAAAAACTTGCCTACTAAAATTACGTCAATTTACGTCAAGCGCTGATTAATTTGACAGGACTAAACTAAAATTTATCTTCTGTCCTTTTCTTAATGAAATAGAAAGAAAAAGATGCACTGAACTTAAATTTAGTTCAGTTTGTGAACTAGGGAATCGGCACCATTGTAAAATAATCTAGAAAAATAAACTTTATTTATTTATTATGCTTTCTGTTTATAACAAGAGCCCGAATCAATCGAAAATGACCCATCAAGTACAGATATTTAACCCCTGAACGAATGCATTATTTATTTTGAAACGTACGTCAGCCACTAACGAGCCAGCCAATCGCATTGGTAATTGAACTAAATGAAATAATCATTGTATTTCCCAGTGCAGTGTTTCAGAACTGTTTAAAATTTAAACGTGTTTTGCAGGTAATATTTACTGTTAAATTATTGAGAGTGAAAATGGGTATTTGATATAAATTTTTCAGGTAATGTAAATAGTAGAGGAGCTTGTGGGTAAGTAATAACAGCCGCACGTTTCAATCCATCAGGTTAAGCTACGCTTGCCGGGGTTGGTCCGTGGATGGGTGACCTACTTTACATACCGAGACTCTTCCGTGTCGCGGAAAGCACGTTAAGCTGTTGGTCCCGGCTGTCATTCGTGGATCTTTGACAGTCGTTACGGGTCATCAGAAGCCCGAAAGTCTGACAACCAGTCTCACCAAGGGGTATCGTATTACCTAGTTATTGGGTTGTGGAGGTCAGATAGGCAGTCGCTCCATGTAAAATACTGGTATTCAGCTGCATCCGGTTAGACTGGAAGCCGATCCCAACATAATTGGAAAAAGGCTAGGCAGATTGAATTTAATAGTTTTAGTTAGATTAGGATATTGTATTTTTATTTTCGTAATCTTTTAGTTAATTTAGAATGAGAAGTTCATCCATCGTCACTGCATTAAAATTAAGACCGAAAAAAATTAAAATTCCCAAAAGAAGATAAGTGTACCTTTGTGAGAAAATAAATCTTTAATATTTGAAATATCTTAAACGCTGTGAACGAGCAGGGTAATAAACGCTCGCCTTCTCTGTTTGAGACGAGACTTTGGCTCTACAGTAGGATAGTTACAATTGTATTATTGGTACTCCCTTTCTTCTCCTAAAATTGTCCGAAAATCATTATCCATAAAACGTTTGCTATAAACTTCAGTAACCATAATGTTCAAAAATTCGAAATTTTGTTTTACATAATTATCTTTACTTCTAAAACTATTCTGTCATAATATCGAGTACTATAATAATTGAATCTCCTACTTTTGCCTGAAATAAAGTCATATGTCCTAAGTATTGTGTTATATAATGTGTATTATTCCAAATTATCAAATAAAATTGTTAGTCCTAAAACTGCAAAAAATTAGGTTTTAGTGATAGAATCGAATCGCTGTTAATCCGACTCGACGCTGTCTTGTCTGCCCTACCCTTAGAGTGTAATTTAAAATCGCGTAGGCGCGGAGGGGCGAGGCGGCCCGCGAGTTGAGGAGCAGATGGTTGTAACGCTCGCCGCCGCGGCTGAGGCTGGCCATTGATGGATATTGATGTTATCCTAAGCAATACGTGGCGAAGATGTGGCTATGATTTCTAACCATCTCGCTTAGTTCTCAAAGGGTCAGCAGAGCTATTTATCCATACACCCAAGCTTTATAATCACTAGCAATGTTTATAAAAGACAAAATTCTAAGGAATAAAATCTTTCATTCCTCTTACAACGTTTAAGCTTCGTAGGACTTTGAAATCCAACTTCGGGATTAGCTTGGAATCTTGCACGGTGTGGGAAGACGTAAGAAAATGTAAAATGTTTGCATCCACTTATATTCCGTGTTAGTATTCCTATCAATGCAAAATGTGAGCGTCTGCTTGAATTTTGCTGGTTTTGTGGGTTTATGGCCTAAAAATTTACAACCCCGTACTAGCAGAGGAAAACGATTAAAGGAAAAGCACACATTATTATCAACTCGAAAAGGAATCGTCACTGTATCGCCGCAGATCGTGAGTTATCCTTTTTCTTTTTTTTGGTTGGGAAATTATCAAATAACTTCTCCCGCTCTAGGCGGAGCGGGAGGGTGTGTCAGACTCTTACTGACTAAAACCCACCCGTGTTCCTTCAGTTGCCATATTGCCGGGGGGGCAACGATTTCCCTTTCGGCCTTATTCGCAATCCCGGCAGGCATCGGCCCTAGTGGACCCCGTCAGTTATGCTGACATCTCTTTGAGGTGCGTTTGAGGTTTTTCGTGAGTTATCCTGAGGTGAGGCGATTACGTTACGATTCCAATTAGTGTGCGTTGCAGTAGGGAGTTTCATACAAAGAATACTGAATGGCTCGAGTTGATACGGTGACGATCCATTTCCGAGTTGATAGTATGTGTGCTTAAGCAATGAATTCAAGAGGATAAAAATATGAAAATGATGACAAATGTGCGAAAACCAATTATTACTAATCTTCTCTTCTTCTTTTTGTTTCGACGGTATATTTATACTGTTTGGGCCCAGTAGGTGGCCATGTTTATTGCTACGTCAGAGGCGTTGTTCAGATCGTCAAAGGTGCAGGTGAACGGACACTTGTGACTCTCTAGCAGAAGTGACATAGTCTGTCTAGGAGCACTGCAATGGCATTGATGGGTGAATCGATTATGACCCACTTTGCCAGATTATGGTTGCAGCGATGTACCATCATTACTAGTAAGTAATTAATGTAGTGTAGTTACTAGTGAGACTAGTGATAGCCTAGTTGTGTAACCATCAGACTGCCAATCGAGTTCGAATCCAAAGCACGCACCTCTGATTTTTCTGATTCATGTGCGTATTATATAATTATCACTTACTTCAAAAACGGAGAAGGAAAACATCAGGAGGAAACCTGATGCCTGAGAGATATTTCTTGACGGCATGTGAAGCTAACTCAGAGGCCCATGGGTGGCTCTAAAACTCTGACACCAGGTTAGTCACTAACCACACGAAAATAAGAAGACTAGCAAGGATAATTTTCAATGCTGAACATTGGCCTTCTTCATCCCTAATCAAAGAAAAAGAAAGATAGAAAATACGTTTATATACCTCCACCTCTACCAGTAAGGTAAGTAAGGTGGTCAATTTTTTCCCAGAAACCTCACCATATAAAACCAGCAAGGTCTTATGATTGGTTTTGTACGCTCATCGTCCACTGCTGGACATAGGCCTCCCCCAAGCACCGCCACTTCGACCGGTTCTGTGCTTCCCGCATCCACAATTCCTGCGGCCTTCACAAGTTCATCGGTCCACCTTGTGGGAGGCCTTCCAACGCGTGGTCTTCCGGTACGCGCTTGCCATTCCAGAACCTTTCGGCCCCATTGGCCAGCTGTTCTGCGAGCAATGTGTCCTGCCCATAGCCACTTAACTTTGGTAATTCTTTCGCACGTTTCCTATAATTTTTTACACGCTTTTATTAACTCGACCTGTGTGTAACGGAATCTTTCAACATAATTTTCACCAACTTCAAGACGTTCAATTAACTTGAAAATTTTACATACGTATCAAAGATCAAAAACAATACAATAATTTTGTATTTTGGATCTGATCTGAAGATGGAGTAAGGAGGAGGATAGTGGCACTCTTCAGAAGCTAGTAAACCCATCGAGTTTGGACTCATACCATTTATTTAAACTTTTCACATTCAAAAAGGTACAAAGGCGGACTTAATGCCTTAGGCATTCTCTACCAGTCAACCAAGGGTGGTGAAGAGATTGGATGGCAGGTGCTCTGTTTGAGAGGAACAAAGAAAAAAATTACAAAAAATATATCATTAGAAATAAAATAAAAAAATTGTTTTGTCGAGTCCAATAGATTGTTCTTAGTAACGACGGTCTGATGATGGAGCCAAAAGGTGGATAGTGGAACTCTTCAGTGGCTACTAATAAAACCCCTCGAATTTGGGCTCATATGATTCGTTTTGACGAGTCCAATATTTTGCACTTGGTGTCGAGGGTGTGATGATGGAACCAGGAGGTGGTTAGTGGAACTCTGCAGTCCTACTAGTAAACCCCTTGAGTTTAGAATCATATGATTTGTTTTGACGAGTCCAATAGATTGGGCTTGGTAACGAGGGTCTGATGATGGAGCCAAAAGGTGGATAGTGGAACTCTTCAGTGGCTACTAGTAAACCCCTTGAGTTTGGGCTCATATGATTCGTTTTGAAAAGTCCAATATATTGCACTTGGTGTCGTGGGTGTGACGATGGAGCTAGGAGGTGGTAAGTGGAACTCTTCAGTCCCTACTAGTAAACCCCTTGAGTTTAGAATCATATGATTCGTTTTGACGAGTCCAATAGATTGGGCTTGGTAACGAGGGTCTGATGATGGAGCCAAGAGGTGGATAGTGGAACTCTTCCGTGGTTATTAGTAAACCTTTAGAGATTTGGGTCATTTATGATTCATTTTGATGAGTCCAACCGGTCAAGTCATAACTTCGTTGACTTTAGACTTACTAAATTGACAAAATGAAGAATATACTAGACAAAAAGAAAGAAATAAAATATGTAGTTTAAAAAACAAAAAAACACGCTTTTATCATTCACTTCAAAAAGCGTGGACCGCTTTGATTAAATTAATTAAAAGTAGGCACAACCAAAAAGCGTTCCACGCTTTTTGAATAAATTATTAGATAAAAAGAAGTGACGAGCTGATTTGGTACTTATATCGTAACTAATACAAGTCAATTTAATTATTTTATAATTTTTTGTGCGTGACAAAAGCGTGTTTTTTAGTTTTTTTTAAACTACTTTTTTTTGTATTTACATATAACTATGATCTGATCATTATGATAATGATGAGATTTGCTATTCCTATTGTTTTCTGTAATTACATGAAAGAAAGAATAATGTTTATTTGGACACAGTTCGTGAAACACAAAATAAAAAAATTACAAGCATACAGCAATGTAGAAATAGGTCAGGTTTTACCTAGTAGGTACCCTGGCCGACCCATTACACAATATATGATACTCTACAACTAACTACGCCTGTTAAAAACCACAAAACCGAAACTACAAAACTCATTCATCATCATTTCACTTTAAACAAACAAAAAAGCAAACTAAATCAATATTTTATACGGGCAACATTGTCCGCTCGCTGTCATTGCTAAATAAATTACGTTGCCATGAATTAAATATCGGAGTTTGTGGTTCCGTTCCCGGCTGTGCCGCGAATTAATATAATTTTACCGTTTGTACCGTTTTTCGGTTGTAACGGTATGCCGTTTGTTTTTACTGTGACCGCCAATTAGGGTTTGGTACATTCTCCAGAGGGATGGGCAGCCATGTTTGAGTGCGGGTTGGTTAGTCACGTATTTAATATATGGTAATAATTTTGATGACTTTTGTTTTACGCTAGAGAGTCTGGCTCTTTGATGCCTTAAATTGTATTCTATAGAATAAAGGAAAAATTATATGAGGAAGGCTCAAGCCGTGCTCGTCCGACTCTGACCAGGCCATGGTAAGGAGCGAGAGGGCATGGAAGGCCGTCAACTCCTTCTGCGAAGCAGTAATGCTCGCGAAGGAGGAGGCGGAATGCATGAAGGAGAGGCAAATTTCACTCTCTCGCGCCCCTAACCGCCGCAGGAGACGCCCTGGGCGTCGGGAGTCGCAGGCCGATTCCCGGCCACCGTAGGCGCGGGCTTGCGGACGGTGAGCAATGGGTAGCTCGCCGTCCGATAAGGACCAGGCCCGGGTCGACTGCACGTTATGTTCCACGCGCGTCTCAAAGAGATGTCAGCAGAACTGATGGGGTCCGATAGGGTCGATGCCTGCCGGGGTTGCTTTCACGGAAAATGAAATGATAATGTGGCCCTAGACAACACACAGTCAACTGAAGGAACACGGGTGGGTTGTAGTCAGTGTGATGATATTCTTAAGTGGGTACATTGATAATGTTGGTGGTGGTATGAAAATGATTTATTAAATAGAGCAGTCATTACTGTCCTGTTTAATACTGTGAACTGCTTCATTCTCCTTCTTTATGTTCTCTGAATACATTCTTGATACTAGCGCTGCTCGACATTTCTCCAATGTTTTATTCAATGTAAGGTCCGTTTCTCGTAATAACCGTTCTCTAATTGCAGGGCTTGTCACTCCACATACAAGTCGGTCTTTTATGAGATCGTCATTTAAATTTCCAAATTCACAAGTCTTGGAAAATTTACGCAAGTCAAACACATATTGATTTATTGACTCATTTTGCTGCTGATCTCGTGTAAAAACTTATGCCGTTCCACTGTTAAATTTTTCTTCATTTTAAAATGTTCATCTAACTTTTTATACGAGTACAAAAGTCAGTTTTTATAAGAGTCTGACATGCCCCTCCCGCTCCACCCAGAGCGGGAGAAGTTATTTGATAATTTCCAAACAAAAAAAAGGCTCAAGCCGTGCTGATAAGATTTTCCAGTGTGCCCATTAATGTGCCTCGGGCCTTCACCTAGGTCAACTGATGAACATGTATTACTGCACCGACAAGATATTGCAGCGTATGTTGCTTAATTGCTTGCTAAAGTAGGGCATGACCCACAATCCATACACATTATTCCGTATTTCAAAACAAAATAGATTGCAGAAATGGGCGAAATAATACTAAAAAATTGAGTAAAAATTTAAGGAAAGAAGAAGATTGGGAGACATTAATTTTAAAGTTATGCGTTTCTAATCAGATTTTTTTCATTAATATCGGTATATATATTTTTAGCTGTTAAGTTTATTTCACAATTAATGAGTTTGATCTTCACAAAATTTTCATACAAAAAAGAAAATGTCGCAATTACCTTAACAAAATAAAAAAATATCTTACAAAAAATTGTATCCACGATCACAACAACAAAAACCTCTTTAAAATTTTACTACACAATACAACACATACATATTACACTATGTTAACCCGTTAATAGCAAGGCATTGTTCGCCCCGGTCTCTGGGGCCTGAAGCCGGCGAATGACAGCTTAATAACACTAAATCAAGTATCGGGCGATGTTTTCATTCGAGGGTTAATAACGTGCAAAATATAAGTTTATTGTGAACCGCCGGCGGTTACGGGTTGTGACGTATGATTAATGTACCGACTGCCTTTTTTTTCATTATTAATTGGAAAAGTTATATGGATTATTATTTGGTGCTTGGTTTTATTATTGGGCTGAGAGAGAAATGTTATTATTATAGTGTAGTAGCTTGATTTTAATGAGGGGCTTGTGGCTAAGTAACAACAGCTGCACGGGTCGATCGATCAGGTTAAGCTACGCTTGTCGCGGTTGGTCTGTGCATGGGTGACCATCTTTACATACCAAGACCCTCCGTGCCTCGGAAAGCACGTTAAGCCGTTGGTCCCGGCTGTCATTTTTAGATCTTTGACAGTCGTTACGGGTAGTTAGAAGCCCAAAAAGTCTGACAACCAGTCTTACCAAGGGGTATCGTGTTACCTAGTAACTAGGTTGTGGAGGTCAGATAGGCAGTCGCTCCATGTAAAATACTGGTATTCAGCTACATTCGGTCAGACTGGAAGCCGACATCAACATAGTTGGGAAAAGGCTAGGCAGATGATGAGCTTGGTATTAATAAATATTTTGAAGAATAAACTCACTAGAATTTTACCTACTTTTTTTTGACGCAACTGCGCCAGAAGGAGGGTAATGTTTTTGAAGAGTATGTCTGTTACTTTGGTATGCTCTGTAGCCTAAACGGCTTGATGGATTTTAACATGTGAGGTGTCGTTAGATTCGTCTTAATTGTGGGAGTGTCATAGGCTATGAAATACAAAAAGAGAGGGAAAAGTTTTTTCAATAAACTACAACAATATTGGTATCAAGTAAAAGCTAGGTTCTAATGAGTCAATTCCAAGTACAGACGCCAGCACATCAAGCTACTACAATCTGTCAAATTTATTTAATAGATTTTCAACGTTATCATTGACGTATAAAGTTCTAAGTTGATTGGGAAAATTTGACAGTTTCGGGTAGTTTGATGTGCTGGCGTCTGTACATATATATATTAATAATACTAAAAAATTTGAAATAAACCAAATAAAACAAAAACTCGACTGCAAAAACCAGTATTTAATCTAACTTTTTTTTAAGCTATTGCATAGCTTTTATCGCGGGCTTTGAGCACGGCGACCGAATCAAGAAATTCCGTAACGAAAATAAAACCTAAAACCCCCCACTCCGCCTACTATGTAATGACAGTTCCCATGACAACGTAATGTTGTCATGGAGGTTACAAATGCTATGCAATAGCTTTACCGCGGCAGTCCCCGAGTGCCACATGTTTTTTTTTTTTCTAAGGTTTTTTCATTGCAGGCAAGGTATTGTAATCTATGGCTATTTTCAGCTTATATTTATATCTTTCTATATATTATATAGAATAGTTATTTTATATAGTTTAGTTTTCTGTTAATTCATGTTCGAATATACTTTTTATTTATTTTCTTACTATTAAGTAAGTACTCCCTAGATGTATGTTAAATGTTGACTTTAATTTATCCGACTTTATTTGTTAACCACCTACACCAACAATAAATAACATTCTATTCTGTCGTTCTATATAACTAAAGTTCTGTCGACCTAACGACCTTTCGACCTAATGACATCTCGCACTCTTGTTAGTTGAACTAATGTTAAACAAAGTTGAGACCTAATAATACGAATAAAACAAATAGACTGACCCTTTTCTTTTCATGAGGGTTTAGAGGTATGAGGAACAGGGTGTAAAGTTCACTCATCCTCTATAGAAAAGGGAGGATCTTCCGACCAGACGGGTGTTGTGTCTGGCGAGCAACTGCCCCACGGTTGAAGTCGGAATCTTGTATGTATGTCGATCGCGCGGTAAACTTTAATTGCGCGAGGCAGGATTTGTGTGACGTCATGTCTTTGATGCATAGTTCGTTTGTGGCGTTGGTAACCGCAACAGGGGAAATAAATTGTGGTGGAGAGGACGCTAGAGAATGAGTTTTCTTTTAAAGTGCTCTGTTATACCTAGAAGAATTGCCAAACTTAAGTGGCAGGGCACATTGCTCGCAGAACGGATGGCCGATGGAATCGAAAGGTTCTGGAGTGGCGACCGCGTACCGAAAGACGTGGCATTGGAAGGCCTTCCACAAGTTGGACCGATGACCTTGTGAAGGCCGCAGGAATCCGCTGGATGCGGAAAGCACAGAACCGGTCGAAGTGGCGGTGCTTGGGAGGCCTATGTCCAGCAGTGGACGTCTTTCGGCTGAAATGATGATGATGATACCTAGCAGTGGATTGTGATCACGAATCCGTCGGAAAATTGGTGTGGAGACATTATAAACTATTCATTAGGAGTGAATGAGTTGCCAATGTAGTTTATCGTAAAATTATATTAAACTAGCAGTGCCCCTCGGTTTCACCCACATAAGTCTTGATCCCGTGAGAATATCAGGATAAAAAGTCCTTTGTGTTAATCCAGGTTATAAACTATATGTGTGCCAAATTTCATCCGAATCCGCTTAGTAGTTTTTGCGTGAAAGAGTAACAAACATCCATCCATCCATCCTCACAAACTTTCACATTTATAATGTTACTAGCTGCGCCCCACGGTTTCACCCGCATAAGTCTCGATCCCGTGGGAAAAAAAAAGTATCCTATTATCTTTTCCAGGACATCATCTATATATGTGCCAAATTTCATCTAAATCCGTTTAGCCGTTTTAGCGTGAAGGCGTAACAAACAAACTTACTTTCTCATTTATAATATTAAGGATAAGTAGGATATATAAGTAGGATAATTATGATTATAGTGGGATTCAGTTCCAAACTAATGAAAATAGTTCACAAGGTCGAAGAACTAAAGTTCAGTTTAAAACCACATACAATCTCTGAACATTTCAACTACCAACTTATTTCTTTTCCTGAGAAAGATCCTTGTCCAGACAGACCGACATGAACCCAAAAAAAAATCACGCGTGACAAAGTTACCTAAAAGTAAAACATTCCATGTAACAGAGCTGCATGTTCTTGCAGTACTAAAAGAAATATTCTCACAGTGAACTGAAATCTTGCAAGTTCAGAGTAATTATATTGCATGCGGTGTCTACGCTAGCTCATCGCTCATAATTAAACTTGCAAAGTTATTTTCTTGTGTTATAGGGAAGGCAGGGATCCAAGTATATGTACTGAATTTATGAAGGAGGTTGATTTGTATTAATAGTAATATGTTTTTACCGACTTCAAAAAAAGAAGGAGGTTATAATACGTTCGCCTCTATGTTTTTAAAGTGAAACTTTTATTACATCGTCTCAAACTTTTTCGTCTGTGTGTTGCATGTCGCTTGACGGTCGGCCACGGAGTAGGGATAAAGTGAAAGGTGCTCGTCCGAGCAGCCAAGGCCAATATGGCGGTGCCTATAGAAGTTTCACTTTTACCGTGGTTTCATAAAACCACACAATCCTTTTTTGTTAATGTAGGTATGTTCGTTGATATTTTCGTTAATTACGGAAGGATTTTGAAATAGTAGATTGTTATACGAGGGGCTAAAATAGTAGTAGTACGAGGTAGTTTTACTTCCGAGCTTTAGCGAGGTAGTAAATAGAAACCGAGTTAGAATGGGTTTCACTCTACTTTTCACTACGATTGCTATAAAATAAAATAATCTAATACAATATTAAATCATCATCATTATCATTTCAGCCGAAAGATGTCCACTGCTGGACATAGGCCTCCCCCAAGCACCGCCACTTCGACCGATTCTGTGCCTTCCGCATCCAGTGGATTCCTGCGGCCTTCACAAGGTCATCGGTACATCTTGTGGGAGGCCTTCCAACGCTACGTCTTCCGGTACGCGGTTGCCACTCCAGAACCTTTCAGCCCCATCGGCCATCCGTTTTGCGAGCAATGTGCCCTGCCTATTGCCACTTAAGTTTGGCAATTCTTCGGGCTATGTCGATTACCTTGGTTCTCCTGCGGATCTCTTCATTTCTGATTCGATCACGTTGTGAAACTCCAAGCAATATTAAATAGTTAATTTCATTTTAAAAATGTACAATTTGCTCTATCTAAATTTTTAAGGAGACTTTTTATCCCGGTATGCGATAGTAAAAAGCTAGTTTTACATAAGAATAAAGACTTTTTCGTTTTTGTAGGCTCGTTGGTTACAGACAAAAATTACTTTTCCCCTAGAGCAAGATATGCTATTTTTTCCCCGCTCTGGTATGCTACAATGACGGACTTTTTGAGCAAGAGGAGTGTAAATTATTTTAGTAGAGAAAGCTTGCACGGTGGTACCATATAAATTTTATTAACTTTGCTTGAGTAGCTTTTTAGTTAACTTCAATAATACGTATTTAATAGCGGGTTGAAGACGGAATTTGGGGGTAATTACTGGCAAAAGACTTGACATAATGGCGAAATGTGGGTATCTACTCTTTCGAAGAATTCAAATGTAATGTGTTGTGTAATGTTATGTTATGTTATATTATGTATATGCTTGAACTTTCCTTGATAATTACAATGTTAACGTTCCTTCCTTCCGTTAAAAGCATGTTAATAGAATTAATTATATTATTAGTAGCATGTGTGCAGGTACTCATAAATTAAATTGATATTAAGCACTTCGGTTATATACCTCGCAAATCAAGTCTTGAGATATAAAATTACTTGTAATTATATTATTTAAAGGTGCATAAAAAGCAATAGGGTAGTTTCCTAGGTAAAAAAAAGAAATTCTATTTAGTCCGTCTTTCAGATAATAAAAAAATATTAGACAAGTATTTTTGCTTTATCATATTAATCAAAAATAACTGAGAAAACACGCATTAAAGTTGGGGAGTGGGGGCTTGCTACGTCACAACGTCGTATAAAATCTAGCAAGGCGTGACGTCATGCCACATTTTAACTCAATGTATCGCCGTAATCTTTTGATTACGTCAAAAAAGAAAAAATACGTGTCCAATATTTTTTTATTATCTGAAAGACGGACTAAAAAAATTTGGACACAGGCCTATTTCGCATTCAGGAATATCAAGTGACATTGGCATAATCAGCCTATAATGTTCCCACTGCTGGGATACAGGCCTCCTCTCTGTGAGAAGGAGTGGGCTGTAATCTACCACGCGGGCACAGTTCGGGTTGATAGATGTCACATGTCTTCGAAATTTTGGTTTTTGGATATTCCGGTTTCCTTTACCGTTTTGAGAGCAGTGGTGGTGAAAATATTTACACAAAACACTTTTTTCAAAAAAAAAAAACCGACTTAAAAAAACACTACAAAGTGAAAAATAACTTTAATTTCGGAAGTCGGTGTCTTTGGTTTTGAATTTTCGTTCTTTGTCACCGACTTCCGAAATTAAAGTTATTTTTCACTTTGTAGTGTTTTTTTTAAGTCGGTTGTTTTTTTTTTTTTGTAAATAGTGTTTATTTTTCACTTTTTAGCTGTGGTATCTACCCCACACAAATTCGAATACCACTACCAGCTATGTAAATAACAGTGACAGGAAGTTATTATATCATCCACATACTAAGTGGGAAAAAGTACGTATTATTGAAGCTAACTCAAAAATTGCCTAAGCAAAGTTAATAAAATTTATATGGCACCACCTCTGAAGTATGATCTACCAAACAAAAAAAGAGTCATTAAAATAAATTCATAATTGGCGGAGTAATCGCGAAACAAACATACAAAAGGAAAAAAAAAACGTACATTCGTATTGAGATTCCTTTTGGAAGTCGGTTAAAAAAGAATCGCCTGTCTGGGTTCGAACCTACGAACAGCAACTTGTAAGTCGGGGCCTTTATCACTTGGCCACCATTACTCTCAAGCGACATCATTATATTAATACGTGAAGCAAAAATATTGTACCCTTTTTTACGAAATTTACGCGGACGGAGGTTTATGAAATTTGGCACAGTTAAGGTTTTCAAGGAGACGGAATACAGAAAATAAATATCTTTTATAAAACATGTATTAGAAATAAATTAAAAAAGCATTACACACACTACCATACGTTTCACACACAAAATGGTTAATTCAAATTCAATCATTTTATCTCAGACCAAGAGATCCGTATAGTGTTAGTATACGAGTACTTAGCCTATGTTAGTAAATTCAATAACTTAAGAATACAACAATAATTTTTAATTGGCTACATGAACATGTGCACACAAAGATGGCTAACTTAGAATAATGACATGGCAGCATGGAATTAGTATGTACTATTCATGGAAATATATATTAATACATGAATCAAAACTTACAATTTAAACGAATTATGGTCAAATTTCGACCACTGGGCGGCTAATAGTTAATTTTAATTAAGTCATTTAGTCATTCCCTTACATGAAAGCAACGTTTGAAGGTAATTCTTCAAGCTTTAAACTATAACATCCTCAAAATTTATATAGGTAGTAGTTTCGATGTAAAACGTTTCGACAGAGATCCATTTACACACTTCATTAACAGAAATGCCAATGGCTACTCAATCTACTGTACCTGCATTGGTACATTGATAGCTCTTGATTACCTGTCACCATTAGGCCGCGTTCTAATCGAAAGTGAAGTGTTGACCAAACCTATGACCAAAGATTTAAATCGTTAGATTAACCCTACCACGTCGAAAGATGGTCGCGTTACTGTTCCGTTTTGACATCATATACGGGTTGCGTAAGCTCACTCTTCTTAGTGTGGACACTTTTTTCGCGACGTAAGTACGGTGAGGGCAAATCTAACGATTTAAATCTTTGCCTATGATATACTCGCGTGATCAATGAAGTCGCGTATGTACGTCATTATTCAGGTAAATTATCGCGTAATCACGTAATCCAGCTTCGTTGAAAAATAAAACTCGAAGAGGTCCATCCATCCAGGCATCAGAAATATTTTCAAAATATCAATTTCATAAGAGACACGACGGACGTAAGGAAGTCTAATACATATCAACCGAACAAAATAGAACCCTCAAGATGCTATTGAATTACATAGATGAAATGACGACGTTATTTTCTAACACTTTAAGGCGAACTCGTAAAATATAAAACCCACATGTATTTTATCTGTGAAAATAGAGCAGTGTGCTCTTAGAATGTAGAATGCAGGAAGCGAAGTTATATTTTATGCAACAAAGGGAATACTCGACTGTGGGGAAAGGCGAGTCCCGTGTTGTTAAAGATTTTTGTGAGATGTTTCGAGTTTTCTCACACTTATAATAATAAGGAGCGTGAGTTGAAAGGTAAAATAGTTGCAATACCCTTCTTAAAGCCTTCTGCAAACAAGCGCGACGCGACAGCGCGACGCGACTGCGCGATGCGACTCTAATACAACTATTCCTATGAAAACTTGATTGTTCTACCAGAATTGCTCCACACCGTGCGTCGTCGCCGTCGCGTCGTGCCTGTCTGTGGGAGCCTTAAATTGTTTCTAGTGTTTTTTTATTGCAAAATTATTTGCAATTTAAAATTCAAAAGTCATTTATTCAAACTAGGCTGAGAATCAGCACTTTTCGAACGTCAAAATTACATAAGACAGTCCCCCAAAACGCCCACCCTTCACCACTTCTTAGTGCTTTAGCTGCAATTGCATGCAAGCCGTGTGCCCGGTGTATTTCTGTTCTGTGCTCGTAGATATATTTTTTTATTTATTCTTATTAGGTATCGAGTTTTTATCTTTTTGTTTGCACTTGTTTCTGTGACAATTAAACCTTTGTCTTTTCTTTGTGATGGGATTTGTCATCGGTAAAAATTACGAACCTTCACCTTATTTCTGTACCTTCAGTGAAAGTACAGAAAGTATATCTTGACCTATATCAGTTATAATATTCTTACACTAAGTTTAACATTAAAAAAATACAACTTTTTGGTCTAATTGGTACCCCTTTAAAATTGAACAAGCTTATTTTGGTGCAAAGTGCTCTAACTAAGCATTTTTTACATTTGTTAATGTGTAATAAAATACATTTTAAATAATATCAATGTGAACTGAACAAATTTTTCAAGTACCTTAATGTATATTAATACAAATGTATGTGACTCTTATTACACGATCTATGTGAATTAGTACTAACTGATATATTTACACATAATCATCCAACACCAACGACCAATAAATAATGTGTAAAATGGTTTAAGTAATTTTAAATAAATTTACAAATAAAACGACTTTAATATATGTTGTGTTAGGTGATACAACTGGATTTTTTTTAAATTATAAATAAACTATACTAATTAATCTGTTTCTTCTTACACTAAATCGTGCTCTAAAATATTGTTTACCAATGTCAGTAATCAGTACTCATTTTAGTGAAGTAGACAAAGAGTCAGATTTTTTTAAACTTTAACATTAATTTTCTCAAAATCATGATTTTCCAGTTACATCACTTTTCACTGAAGGTACAGATTTAATCCCCTATTTAACCCTTCGTTATATAAGGAGCTTTTGTGCATAATTTCATGCTTTTAGACCCAGCGGTTTGGGTTGTGCGTTGTCTGTCATTGAATGAATTCAAGAGTTTTATTAAATAGAAAGTTATCTCGTGTTTTGTGGTGGCCCAAAAGTTTTCAGACCTTGGGCACAATGTTTAATGTATTGCTATTTAATGTATTAATTTTGTAAATTTTGACATTTTAGTTTAGTTAAAATTCTGTGACTCTAATAGTTTGTTTCTTCTTGTTTGTTTATTCGAATTGCATTTGACATTTTTGTTTAATTTTAATTCTATTGCCTTTTATAATTTGTACCTACTCTTTCGTTTATTTTTAATTGCGTTGACATTTTATTTTATTCTGTTACAGTATTGTGAAGTTTTATTCATGTGTTGGTTTTGAAATTAAATGTTATTTAATTGCTGATAGTTTTAATATAGCTAGTCTAAGTCGAGCCGGACGTCTTAAGAAAATAGTACCTGTTTGTAATGTAACTTTTTTGAATTAACGCGTTTACGAGGACTTAAAATACCTTAAGATCAACTAAAAATAAAGGTAAATTTATAGAGAATGTCCGGTAATATTAATGAATTATAGAAGAAATTTCATATATATAAAGTTTAAAAAAGAAAAAAACCCAGGTAAAGCACTAGGAAGTGGTGAAGGGTGAGCGTTTTGGGGGACTATCTTATGTAATTTTGATGTTCGAAAAGTGCTGATTCTCAGCCTAGTTTGAATAGATGACTTTTGAATTTAATTTTTTTAAGTACACAGTAGTTTTTTATGGGCCTTTCCTTTTATATATTTGCCAAGTACCCTGTAAATAACATAAAAGGCTTCGGTGAATTAATTTCATGATTTTTATTTTCTATGAAAAGAAAAAAATACGTTATTACGGCTTCTGAATATAAAATATAGCGACCTAATACCATTTTCACGAAATATAATTAGGTTGTAATAAGAACTTATAATTTGCTTCGTCTCAATACCTATTCAAAAACCCACGAAAATCTATATAGAACTTGTAAGCTTTCTAAATCCAAGAAATGGTACATTAAATTATGTAAAACTATTTTCCTCGTAGCTGTTTGAATGTGACTAAAACCACACTAAAACATAATTTGACAAGTTTCTGCAACGAATTAAACTGTTAGGTACCTATAGCTGAACTCCCACGAATGATTTTTATTCAAGGATCTATTGACTCAGTCAATCTCCCTAGCCTCAATACTCAATACTTTATTGCATTCCACAATGTATGTGCTTAGGTGGTAAATATTTGAAAAGAAACAATCGTGGACCCTGTTGGGCACAGCAAAAGAAATATAGTAGAGATGAGGACTTATTCCCAACTATGTTGGGGTCGGCTTCCAGTCTAACCAGATGCAGCTGAATACCAGTATTTTATATGGAGCGACTGCCTATCTGACCTTCACAACCCAGTTAACAAGATAACACGATACCCCACGATAAGTATCCATTAAAAATAATGAATTTATTCATGGTGTCCAGATTCCAGAAAACAGTATTACTGTAATATTTTACATATTAGCATTCATTATTAATCTTCACACTACGAGGAAAGAACAGTTAGTAATCTCTACGAAAATACATTTTAAGGAATAAAAAAGGATTTTAATAAAATAAAGTCGCCATTTAAAATGCATCTCCACAATTTTAAAATCCGAACGCCAAACCGACTCCGTACGAGAGAATATTTCGCTCTGGCAAGCCCATTCATTGGGTTCCGACGGACGTATTGGCCAACGGAACTACTCTAGTGCTCATGGTTCACCCCTACGGAATGCGGAGAAAAAGTGCGGGAAAGTTACATCGTTACATGCGAAGCTCTTCGCAGTTTCGTGTGGATTTCTTTTTTTATCTATCCTTCTGCATGGCTTCACGAAGAATTGTGCGGTTTTTGTGGGTTTTTAAAGAATGGTGAGAAAGAGTGTGTTTAAAAAGTTTGAATTAGGAATTTACTTTCTCTTTATTTAATTTTGTTTGGATTTATGGTCATTTTATTTATGCAAGAGTGAAATAGTGTTCAGTTTGATTAATATCTATGAAGAATACTATTTTCTTATTTTTTTTCTTGATTTCACCAAAAAGCCCTTAACAATATCCATATGACAATAAAACAAAAAAAGGCTTAACACAAAGGTCAATATTTAAATATCCTTACTCTTAAACTAAGTGTGGGTTCCTATGACTTAGGAGTCTAGTGATTTTCTGTAGCAACAAAGCCATTTAAACAATTTGAGTAATTTGGAAATATTTAACAATTAATGGCGGAAAGCAGAATTATAATTTCTATAAAGATAAAAAAAAAACACAAATTAAAAATATTTATGCGTATGATGAAACGTGTGTGATGTGTGTAAGTGTAGGGTGTGTGTATGTAAATGTGTACGTGTAGGGTGTATGTGTGTATAGGTGTATGTGTAGGGTGTGGGTGTGTATGAATAGATTTTGAGATAATCCTTAATAATACTGTTTGATCATTTCGTTGTAAACTCGCGTATTGAATCTAAATCCAACACGTGAGAAAGGCCTGAGTTCCAGCAGTGGGAACATTATAGGCTGAATATGTTATTATACTATAATGTTATTTGGTCACACCCCCAAGTAACTTTGAATTTGCCTCTAACATCCTAACTCTTTCTTAAAATCGTAAAGTAGACTCTTAAACTAACTCGATAAACATCGAAACGACGGAATAAAAAGAACTTATCTTGACTTAACAAAGACTTATAACTAAACTAGTTGCCGGCAGAACTATTAAGATAATTCAGTAATAAAAAACTAAGTTCGTTTCAAAGTTCGAGCTATTTTTCTACCAAGTTCAGCATCAATTATTTAAAAGAAAAATTATTCCTGAATATTTTTAAGATGGTTTCTATTTTGGTTTCAAGTTTGCAGTATCTGCAGTATAAATGAGGTATATACTTATTTTTTCATGATGAGTACTTTTTCTTGGGAACTGAGTTGAAGAAAAAGTATGTCCGCAGTACGGATTCTCCAAAGTTTGTAGAAACATTGAGGACTTATGTTAGTTTCAGTGTTTTATAAGAGTGTCCGTGGAGTTTCTTACCCGTTCTTCTCCATAGGAACCTACTATGCTTTGAAACTAGCTTAGTGTTTCAATCTGCCTAGCCTTTTCTCAACTATGCTGGGGTCGGCTTCCAGTCTAACCGGATGCAGTTGAATACCAGTATTTTACATGGAGCGACTGCCTATCTGACCTCCACAACCTAGTTACTAGGTAACACGAAACCCCTTGGTAAGACTGGTTGTCAGACTTTTTGGGCTTCTGACTACCCGTAACGACTGTCAAAGATCTACAAATGACAATCGGGACCAACGGCTTAACGTGCTTTCCGAGGCACGGAGGGGTCTTGGTATGTAAAGATGGTCACCCATACACAGACCAACCGCGGCAAGCGTAGCTTAACCTGATCGATCAACAACCGTGCGGCTGTTATTACTTAGCCACAAGCCCCTCTATAATATTAATATTATAGCCAAAACTATAATATTAATATATTAAAAAACAGACAACCCTGATGATTGCAGTGACAACATTAAATTTCATAAAAAAAATGCTCATGAAGGTCAAAAATAGAAAAATAGTATGCAGGCAAAACAATATTAAAATATACCAAAACAAAAATAATATTTAGGGGACACCCGGATTTGAACCGGGGACCTATCGATCTGCAGTCGATTGCTCTGCCACTGAGCTATATCCCCTGTGCACTTTGATATTATAAATTGGTACCAGAATTACGTTTGAGTGAATCACAGTCTTCTTTTGTTATTTTGGGTAGTTTTAGACAAATATTTGGTTAGACTAGCGACCCGCCCTGGTTTCGAACGGGTGCAATTTACATGTGAAGACAATGCTTGTGTACGACACAGTTCAAGACCAGTTTTCAAATTGTAAAAACCATTTATTTTTAAAAGAGTAACCGTGGAGTTTCTTGCTGGCTCTTTTCCATAGAAAGCGACCAATTGGAACCGTGCACCTAACTTCTGATGTTTCATAAGTGCCTTTGTAGGTTTATGTGAAATAAAATATTTCGAATTTGTATTTTATGCATTCAAGATAATATTTCCAAGTACTTCTTTTTTTTGCATGTATTCACATAATATGTAGCCCATGTCCATCTGGAATAATGTACTTTTCAAATGGTGAAAGAATTTTTCAAATAGGAGCTGTGGTTTCGGAAATTACCCTCCACATATACATAGACTCACAAAATTCGCTATACCTCTTTATAATAGACTAGCTTCTGCCCACGACTTCGTCCACGAGTCTTAAACCTTCCTCAAGAAAAACAAATTTTACTTTAGTTTATAAGTACGCACAATGGTCCACCTGACGGACTAAGTGCGGAAACCAAACCCCATAAGAACATAGATAGTTTATAAGTATTAGTATATTAGTTTATAAGTATTAGTAATTAGTTTATAAGTATTAGTAATTAGTTTATAAGTATTAGTATATTAGTTTATATATATTAGCATATTAGTAATCAAAATCAAAATCATTTATTTGCATAAATAAGGTACAGAAGGTTCTTATGATAATATATTGATCTCTTATTATGCCTTTAATTTCGGCCTGCAAATTTTACATATTTTGAAATTATTATAAGAATTTAATTAATTACTTGAATAATGCATGCGATTAGTAAATTACATTAAATTAATTCAAATTTGGTACCTACTTAACAATTAATTCATAGATGACATTATACTACACACTACAAAAATTCACAACTTATAATCCAAAAACTCAAGTACACAATAAAAGCATTTATCAGTGAGTAGTTTTGTTAAATTACGCTTAAATTTAAAAAATAGAAATGTCTATTGTACTCGGAATTTTATTATACAATTTCATGCACATGCTGTTGTTGGATGTAAGTGTGAGATTCGTCTTAGGTATATTAGTATTAGTATAGAAAGTTCACTAAGTCTAATAAGAAATTCAGTATATCCCCTTTTTAAAACATAAATGTTGAAATGTGGGTGTAGTAATGGGTACTTAAACCTCTGCTGCCTAACCCTTCGGGGGTGACTGGCGTGCTTGTCAAGTAATTTTGTGCTTTTTCTGAAGACAACTTATCCAATACTCACTAGGTACGATCCTTTCCAACTAACTTTGAACTACAAAACCTCACAAAAGCAGATGCTCTTAACAAACTGCTACAATATTTAAAGCCGGTTACACAAGAGACACAACACATACTCCCGTTCCGAGTAATCGAGCGGAGCCTATTGTTCGTACTCCCATGTAGATACAATTCAAACGCGCACGTCGACTTGGTAACTATGGTACCTACCTGATACCACAAAAAAAAATTGTACAGTAGGTTCATTTGCATAGGCTTTTCTCAAATATGTAAGGGAATTAGCGAGACTTACGTCTAGATAATTGCAGAAAACGAATCAACGCCATCTCAGATGCTACAACAGACCATGACCTCTGAGTTCAGGGATCAGTTAGCTAGGAAATACGGGCGCCATCTTATTTTTAACTGACTTCCAAAAAGGAGGAGGTTATATGTTCGTCGCGTATGTTTGTTTTTTGTTTTTTTTTATGTATGTCCACCGATTTCTCCGTCAATTGTGGACCGATTTTGAAAATTCTTTTTTTGTTTGAAAGGGTGTGCTCTCGAATTGGTCCCATATAAATTTTATTACATTTGCTTGGATACTTTTTGAGTTAGCTACAAAATACGTATTTTTTTCCTACTTAGTATGTAGATGATATGATAAGTTTCTGTCACTGGTAGCAGGTAGTAGTATTCGAATATGTGGGGTAGGTACCACAACTAAAAAGTGAAAAATAAAAAAAAATTACAAAAAAAAAACAACCGACCTCCAAAAAAAAACACTACAAAGTGAAAAATAACTAATTTCGGAAGTCGGTGGCAAAAAACGAAAATACAAAACTCAAGACACCGACTTCCGAAATTAAAGTTATTTTTCACTTTGTAGTGTTTTTTTTTGGAGGTCGGTTGTTTTTTTTTTTGTAAAAAGTTTTTTAAATTATTTAACAAAAAATTGACGTGTAAAAGTATCTAAAAAGACTTGTAGAAATAACTTCATAATTAATAACATCTTAGTGGTAGTCATTTTTTAATTATGTATGTTTGTGTGTATGTAAGTGAGTATATTCTCATAATATTTGTTTTATTTTATAAAGTGAATTGTTTTGATTTTATGTATTTTACTTTCTCTCTACTCTTACACACGGTGTCTACATCTCTTTTTATCCTCTGTCCTATCGCAGGTATGCTGGAAGAGATTTCTTTAGAAACAAGCATCACCTTTGTACGTATTTTTCTGTTCTTTTTGTCTTGTCTGTTTATATATTATGTGTGTACATAAATGGTTAAATAAATAAATAAATAATTTCATCATCATTTCATATCATCATAATTGCATTACATTTCATATCATCATAATTTCATTACATTTCATATCATCATAATTTCATTACATTTCATATCATCATAATTTCACTACATTTCATATCATCATAATTTCATTACATTTCATATCATCATAATTTCATCATCATTTCCTTGCATTCCATCATCTTTTCATTTCATCAACCTAGTTGATTACCTAATCTTCTCACCACGCCATTAGAGTAAAATACCACTTGTTATGTCATCTAAACCTTCTGTCTAACATCGCCTGGCTTCGTTATCCAGCTTTTTGTGTTAGGCTTTTCAAACAATTTTTTTTTATTGTAATCCATTTTAAAATCCCTTCGGTTTTTGACGGCACGTTTTTTAAATCATAGGTGCGTTCCCGCATACAGATTTTGTTCGTGGATGTACTGAAAATTAAGAGGTACACTCGTGCTCTGAATGTTTTGCATATTTGTTCAGCTCAATAGGTTTGATTTGATATGTAACTTTAGTCATATTATTATCTGTGCTTTAGTTATTGGCAAGGTGGGAAGTGTGTTATGGTCAAATAGCTATAGTTAAATTAATAGTTGACCCATGGGCGGCCTTAAAACTCTGACACCAGGTTAGTCTCTAACTACACAAATAGAAGAAGAAGAATGAATAGTGTTGGAAATAAAAATGCTATTGAAACTTTAAAAATAATGAATTTATTAAATTAGCAACTGGAGCACATTGTACCTCATTACAAAAAGAACAAAAACGCTTTAAATAAAAAAAATAAAAAAAACTTATTTAGACCACAGACAAACAAGTGGTCAGGAATAATCAAATCATTTATAATGTTTATGTATAATAGGTTGTACTGAACAAATAGATATATTTTGATCAAGACAAAATCAAACTGGTTGCTAATTTAATTGTAAAATTTATTATTTTGCGTTTTATGACATTGATTTTACATTCTGTGTTTACTTCCTCACACACTGACTTATTAATTACAAAATTTTAGGAAAATCGTCTACTTTTACAATGTTTGTAAATATGTGAGCACCATGTATCTTCTGTCAAAATATATTAAATTATCTGTCGTTGCTTAATTTTTTTTTTTTTTTACCTATTGTGGTATAGTAGGTACCTAATTTTATTCTAGGTGCATCGTCTTCACATATAATAATTATTATTTAACTAATGTACGTACATATACAAATAATTGTAAAACATTTTAAAAGAGTAACGGTGGAGTTTCTTGCCCATTTTTCTCCATACGAAAACTACCTTTTGGAAGGGGCGACTGGAATCAATTTTATTATGTAAATTTTGACATTCAAAAGTGCCATACATGGGCCTATTTGAAATAAATGATTTGACTTTGACTTTGATGATTTTTAACCGACTTCCAAAAAGGAGGAGGTTATATGTTTGTCGCGTATGTTTTTTTTTTATGTATGTCCACCGATTTCTCCGTCAATTGTGGATCGATTTTGAAAATTCTTTTTTTGTTTGAAAGGGTGTGCTCTCGAATTGGTCCCATATAAATTTTATTAACTTTGCTTGGATAGTTTTTGAGTTAGCTACAAAATACGTATTTTTTTCCCGCTTAGTATGTAGATGATATGATAAGTTTCTGTCACTGGTAGCAGGTAGTGGTATTCGAATGTGTGTGGGGTAGGTACCACAACAAAAAAGTGAAAAATAAAAACTTTTTACAAAAAAAAAACAACCGACCTCCAAAAAAAACACTACAAAGTGAAAAATAACTTTAATTTCGGAAGTCGGTGGCAAAAAACGAAAATACAAAACCCAAGACACCGACTTCCGAAATTAAAGTTATTTTTCACTTTTTAGTGTTTTTTTTTGGAGGTCGGTTGTTTTTTTATCTTATAAATTATCTGCAATTGTATAGTACCCTTTTTTACAAAGTTTGGTTTTAATACGGATTTTAAATCTTTTAATGGGTAAGTTTAGATTGTCAATGGGAAGAGAAAATGTCTAGAAAGGGGTCTACCGAGATGACGACTGATAGAGAAGTATAGAAGAAAAAAGCAGTGGTACTTCGGGAGTGCTGACAGAAGTGAAAACTTGAACAAGATCCCCTTGGTGGAAGAAAAATACTTGTATAGAACATTGGTCCGTAACCTTATCTAAATAAAGACCACAATCGCGTTTACAAAATCTTTAAAGTGTAAGTACTTGCATAGAACATTGATCCGTAACGTAATATAAATAAAGAGCATAATCGCGTTTACAAAAAAGAGGTGTCGGTAACGGTGACGCGAGTTCAATTGTTTTTTCCCATCTCAAAAATAGCCGACGTGCCTAAAGAAGTTTTCACTTCAAAAATATGTTGCGCCGTATTTCAAATAAATTGGGATAGCACAGGAGAAAGATTTGAATCTAAGACTATCAAAATAAATGATTAAATCCATGCTTTGAATTTTTTAGAAAAACTTGACCTACGTGCCTCATACTTTCATGCATTCCATCCATACTAATATTTTAAATGTACTAATAATAACAAAAAAAAACGATTTTTAAAATTTCTGTCATCAGTTTGTTCCGGCTAATCTCCAAAATGGCTGGACCGATTTTGACGACTTTTTCACTAGCAGATAGCTGATATTATAAAGAGTAACTAAAGCCAGTCCACGCGGGTGAAGCCGCGTGCAGCAGCTAGTCTAAAATACTGATAATCACAACCACCAACGTTTTCCTCACTAGCATCTTTACCAGATTCTAGAAACAGTCCGGTTCAAGTGTGAGGCAGGATATTGATCCTATTTATACTCTTAAAGTATTCCATGAAGCTTCAATATTGTTTTGGGTGAAAAAGTTTGCGTAGGGTAAGAGTTTTGATGTTCTTCACTGTTATCATGGCCCAGTGGATAATGCCATGCCTCCTCACATGAGAATATTGGCTCGAATCGGTTCGAATCTCGGCAATTACGAATGTGACTTTTTCAATTCATATGTACGTTCTGAGTTTATCTTGGATATTACTGACATTGTTGAAGGAAAAACATCGTGAGGAAACCTGAACTTTTATGATAGTTAATATAAGTCTAAAATGCATTGCTGTGTACTGTTTTAAAGGGCGTGGATGAACTTTAAAGGCACACGAAAATGCTCGCTCTTAGTTGAACTATAAAAACGCTGCAGAAGTAGTTCTTTGTGATCCCAGCCTTGGTTTCGTTATAAGTTCAGCTTGCATAAAAACATTTTCAAATTTTCTCAAAATCCTCGACGCAATGACTTAAGGTGGAACTAGTTGATATTGTTTCCATTTAAATTTCGGGGGGGTTTACTCCACTGTTTGATATTGTACATCCAAGGTTAAACAAGATATCGTTTTGTCTTATTATTAATTTTGTCTGTACGGAAAGAGAATAGCAAAATAAAAAGCCATTAAAAAGTTATGAGCCCACAAAGATTAGTTTTTCATGCTCATTTTAATGCAACTTTGGGCGTAAATAAGTCACAAAAGAAGTGTAAAATCTCCAAAACAAAGTCAACAGCAACAAAGCTTAATTATTGTAGAGTTCAATTAACTTTATTTGTAATTGATTTATGCAGTAGTTTTTTCATAAAACTTGCTTTTCCAAAGGACTTTGCGTAATTTTTACGCGCTCATTTTACTAAAATAGTTCGGAACGATGTATGTTTGCGTGCAAACTAGACATTGTGCATGTAGACCAGCATATAACTACTCATCACGGATACTTTCTCTGTCGGACACGATACCAGGTGAGACAGCGTGCTTTTTGGCCACGCCCACCAGTGAGTTCGAGCCCGCGACTAGTTCAACCTTAATGACTCGGATGATCATCTCTTAGCTGCCACGGCATTTTTAATTTAATTTAATCTTAGTATTTTTTTTTATTACGGACTGTTTTAACGTTCTGCGTCATTCTCACGTGTTTAACTTCAACATGAATGATGTAACCAATATTTTGTAACCACATTTTGATTTAAAAGAGTGTCCGTGGAGTTTCTTGCCCGTTCTTATCCATAGGTACCTAGTACGCTTTGGTATGGGCAACTAGCTTCATCTTTCTGACTGACCGACCCTTAGACAATTCAAAAGTGCTTGTATTTGGTTTATTTGAAATAAATGCTTTGAGTTTGAGTTTGACTCGTCACAAGCAAACAACATCTTCAAGAAAATAATCTACATTACCTTACAAAATAATAAAAAAATAATACGTTTGTGTTTCTGCATGCACATGATAAGGGTGTAAACAAACAAACGGTTTAAAAAAAACTTCTTTTAACGTTTTATTTAAACAATGAACCAAAGTAAGCCCGAATTATTTTTAGACAAAATTTACGCTTAAAAAACGGATATTATTTATGCTACCCAAATTGATCCTGAAAATTACCAGTTTTGAAATCGGTAATGCTAAATCGTTTTGCCTAGCCTTTTACCAACTATGATAAGATCGGCTTCCAGTCTAACCGGATGCAGAATACCAGCATTTTACATGAAGCGACTGCTATCTGACCTACACAACCTTACTAGGTAATACGATATTCTTTGGTAAGACTGGTTGTCAGACTTATAGGGTTGGCAATGGCTTTGATCGTCACATTTTATCCTCAAAAAGACTGTCTCTAGTCACAATGCTTGTATAAAACTTCACATACACACATAAACTAAAAGCCAAGAAAATAAATAAACCAAAATATTTTAAAATGCACTCCACTACACTCGTGCCACGTTTTAAAATTCAAGACAATGTCTTAAACATTTCGGGACGTAAGGGACCGGATCCGGAATTACGGACCGGAATAAAATCGGGAAACAGCTTTAAGTAATATCGTGTGTATTGCACTTTATTTTGGCGGGTGCAGTATCTTTTCACAGTGGTATTTAATTCTCATGTTCTGTGTGCACTCAATGTTTTTATTAGCCTTTTCTTTTTTTTTTTTTTTTTTTCCTGGGTGGGAAATTATCAAATAACTTCTCCCGCTCTGGGCGGAGCGGGAGGGCGTGTCAGACTCCTACTGACTAAAACCCACCCGTGTTCCTTTGGTTGCCCTGTTGCCGGGGGCCACGATTTCCCTATCGGTTTTCTTCGAACCCCCGGCAGGCACTGGCCCTAGCGGACCCCGTCGATTCTGCTGACATCTCTTTGAGGCGCGCGTGGAACACGACGCGCCGTCGACCCGGGCTTGGTCCTTATCGGACGGCGAGCTACCCATTGCTCACCGTCCGCAAGCCCGCGCCTACGGTGGCCGGAAATCGGCTCGCGATTCCCGCCCCGGGCGTCTCCTCCTATTGCGGCGGTTTGGGGCGTGAGGGCGCGAAGTTTGCCTCTCCCTCACGCGTTCCGCCTCCTCCTTCGCGAGCATTACCGCTTCGCAGAAGGAGGTGACGGCCTGCCATTTCCTCTCGCTCCGTACCATGGCCTGAACCAGGGCCGGACGCGAGAGATCACCGCCGCCGATCGCCTCTACGAGGACACGGCGTTGCTCTGCCCAAGCTGGGCAGACCTCCACCGTATGCTCCACCGTGTCCTCAGGCCGATCCACACAATGGTGACACCCGGGTGTTTCCTCCCGCCTTATCCTGAACAGGAACCTCCCGAAGCAGCCGTGTCCGGTGAGGACCTGCGTCAGGTGGAAGGTGAGAACGCCGTGGCGTCTCTCCAGCCACTCCTCAAAGAGGGGTCTTATCGCCGCGATTGTGGCGTGCCTAATGTTTTTATTAGCCTTAAATGTAATATCGATAATATCTCTGTAAACAGAGTTTTGCAAACTTCAGGATGGATTTTTAGCAAAATAGTAGATTGTTATACGAGGGGCTAAAATAACACATTCTATCGAGGTAGTTTTACTCCCGAGCTTTAGCGAGGGAGTAAATAGAAACCGAATTATAATGGGTTTAAGCGCCGTGTGTTACACTTTACTTTTCACTATGATTGCGAGAAAATAAAATAATCCAATACAATATTAAATAGTTTTTTTTTTTTAACTTTACAATTTGTTCTATCTGAATTTTTAAGGAAACTTTTTATCCCGGTATGCGGTAGTATAAAGATAGTTTTACATAAGAATCAAGACTTTTTCGTTTTTGTAGGCTCGTTGGTTACAGCCAAAAATTATTTTTTCCCCTAGAGCAAGATATGCTATTTTTCCCCGCTCTGGTACGCTACAATGACGGACTTATTGAGCTAGAGGAGTGAAAAAAATATAATTTTCATTTCTCATACTCGGAAAGTAGTGTTTGTTTGATCCAAATAGCGGGTGGAAGACGCCGATCCTCACCCTAGGGCGGGAAAGACTCATAGTAATTGCTTCCCTCTCTAGGGCGGGAATAAATTTAAAAAATAGAACGATTAGGTAGTCGACTACGAAAAATTTTACTAAGGGGGTATTACACTGTCGAGTCTGTGGTCATGGATCTGTGATCGAGGATATGATGGAATTGTAAAATAGACATTTGTTATGAGTATATCCCCCTTGGGGGATATTACACTATCATGTTATATCATATACCTATCTACGAAGCTCACAAATTACCCATTTTATGTCTATTTTACAATTTAGTTATGACTTTAATCATGGAGAAAAACTGATTTAAAAAAAATGCTGCAGTCTTGTCATTGTATAAACAGCCAGTGTGAATTAAAAAAATACCTAATGGTGAATCCACACATGCCGGCGGCCAACCCGGGGGCACGCGCATCTTTTTTTTCTATTCAGTGACAAGGCAGCCTGAAAGCCGGCGGCAAACCCGGCGGCATGTGTGGATGCGCCATAAGCGGGACGACGCGCGGCGGTGTGTTCCATATTTAAAATTAAAAAAGATTAATAAGAATACCCATGTTATTACTCGTATTATCAATTAATATTTTAGAAAAACTACAACTTTTAACTTTCCTTATATTCGAAATGAAAAGTAGAGTGTTTAACACGGGTGAAAGTCATCAATTCCTCCTCGGATTATAGCCGCCAAATACCTCGTATGGGAATTGATTCCTTTCGACCCTTGTATAACAATCTACTATTTTATTACTTGATTTACCTAAGGGGCCTTAATTGCCATAAGCATAAAAGCATAAACATAATTGGCCTACAACGTTCCCATTGCTGAGACACAGGCCTCCTTTATGTGAAAGAGACTGGGCCATAATCCACCACAGGGACCCGGTACGGGTTAGCGTTAATTGCCATAATCGGGGAATAATCTGGGCCGCTACTGAGAATTTTCTAATGGGAAAACTCGGGCTCCAGGACTCGATCTATAATCGAGCTTACGACTAGACCAACAAAGCAGCTTAATTTAAAATTTAATTAATACTATATAAATAACGTTTACCAAGAAAAGGTACCTTAAAATCATTTGTTTATAAGAATAATTTATTCTCAGTTTTCATTATTGAAATAAGTTATTTGCCAATTCTTGGAAGGATTTCAAAGGTCTTTATGTAGAAAATATTTTCACTTAAATTGTTATTTGATATCAAAGGGCACTAGAAAATAGAATGTTAGAAGTCCGGCCACGCCAAGTCTGCATAAATAAAAAAACGGTGGAATTTTAAAATCAATAGAGGGCAACACCATCCTGTCCTACGAAAAAAGAATTTGATACTTTGTTTGTCTTTTTGTATTTAAAAAGTTATTTTGTTTATATTCTGATTTATTCCTGGAAAAGAATAGTCACTTTAGCACGATGCAGTTTGGATTTCATACAGGTTTATCATCGTATGGAGGTAGAGCAAGGTACGACATACTCGTAGTCTGTTACACATAATCTATTATGCAAAAATCAAAAGGCAAGATATCAAAATCATTACATCTACTTACAACCCCGAAACTGACATAACTGACTGATGTAAAAGTATACCACATGTAAAACTTTTTGGGGTTGCCAATTTATTCCATTGCAAACTTAGCGTGGCCTCTATCATTATTTGGACGAGTAGAATTTTATACTTCACCGAACTATTCTATAAAAAGTTAGGTGAAGTGAGCTTGAAGTGAGGACAGCTCACTTCTAGCTCACTTCACCTTTGACAGCTCACTTCTAGCTCACTTTACCTTTGACAGCTCACTTCTAGCTCACTTCACCTTTGACAGCTCACTTCTAGCTCACTTCACATTTGACAGATCACTTCTTGTTCACTTCACCTTTGACAGCTCACTTCTAGCTATGGTGAGATTTTTAGAGAATGGATCGTCTATAGTTTTTTGAAATTGAGACTAAGTATCTAGTCCCCTTTTACATAGGATTTATGGGAATAATATTATTCAAAATTAAACTTGCTTAGGAATTTTTAATTCTTAAAATATTTAATTTAATCGCATAATAACACAAGCTTTGTCTAAAAATTAAGTCTAACTTTAACAGAAAATTCTTCCTGCAAAGATAACATTAATAAATAAATAATAATTGCACAAAGAGAAAAACATAAGGTTAGTCATACAATAAACATGATTGTACAAGTGTGTTCAAAATTAGGTTGAACAAATGAACATACCTCTGGAGATAAAAACAGGGCAAGTCCCTGCTGGATCGCACAAAATAATTGTACGGTTCCGTAGAAAAAAACAAAGTAGTTAACAACTTTCATTTTATCACCCACAAAAATAAAACATTCTAAGTATTATATTTCCTTTATAAAAACACAGACATGAAAATGTAACCCTGTAACGTGCACCGCATTTGAGAAGCAAACTAAATTATGTGTCACAAAGCTCTCGCGAAGGGAACAGACAAACAACTTCGTTAATAGCGCAACAAGGCGAAATTGTATAACACTAGAGCTTCTGAGAACGCTGAATCCACATCACTACTGCTCTGAGTGCGAAGTAGGAGATAATTTAAGTGCATACAATTTTACTTGTGCTTGTAAATAAGGACTTGACTAGTCTGGCAGTAAATGGAAATATGAGGCAAGATGAAAATCGAGACGGCTTTAAGTCGGCGCTACAGAAAAGACGCGAGTCTTTAGAATAACGATAATTTTGATCAATTTTGTTCACTGTTTGTGAGAAAGGGAAAAATATTTTAAACAAAATTGTTTGTGATTTGAGAAGTCGAGTTGTCCAGTCCAGTCCAGTAGTAATGAAAAATCACTAATCGAAAGATTACGCGTCTTCAATAATTCGTCGAAAAATTATCGAATGAAATAGTACATTTTTATGCAAGGGTGCAAAGACAAAATTCTCACGCATCTCAAACGACGTTTTTCAACACACTTGCAAGGAAAAAATAAACAAAATCTTATAAACTGTAACAAATATTTGTGAAAAACACAGCTTAGATTTTTGATACTATTTTCGTTATTAAAGCCCCAGAAAATTATTACATTATTTCTTTACCTACTTCATATTTAGCCCACTGTATGTTTTAGCTTTCTGCATGCTACGCTAAACGTAATTTGGTTAGCTAAGAGTAAGCGCATATTATGCTGTGTTGTACAAAACTTTATCTTAAGAGAATACAGTGGCTTTACTTTTCCGGAGGCGTCGGCAAAGATATAATGTACTTGCTAGAGTATACATCGTGTATCAAAAAGCTCTGATCAACTTTAAGGGAGGGGTACAGACCATTAAACTGGACAAGTTTCTTGATGGGATCAACATCGTTATCGTAAAAAATAACCAGCTATCCCATACAAATGAAATGAAATGAAATGAAATTGTTTATTCTGTAAATAGGATATCGGAATCACTTTTACACGTCATATAAAAAATATTAAAAATAAGCTAGATGAGTTCGGCGTTTCCTATCTGACTACTCTGAGAAGAAAGGCCGAAACAAACTCAGAGGTCAAGTCTCTTTTAAAGTCCAGACATAATCTTGGTCAGGCCATATGAGGACCATGTAGATTAGTGTCTGAAAAGGTCTTTTGAGGAAAGAACCACACAGATTTGAGTGGACCTGTCCAGTCAGTGCAAACATTTGTCAGTTATCGTGGAGCTCAACTTAGAACTTAAGGAGCTCAACTCGACGAGCAATACCAAAGAAAGGACATTTGGGTAGGCTGCAAAAACTAATCAAACTGCCAGACCATCACTAAAACTAGAAGAGAAATAAAAATAATATCCACATAGTCCTCACATTCACAATAGTTAAAATAAATAATACTTTACAAAGTAATCATGTAATTTTGAATATAATTTTCAACAATGTCAATGTATTTATAAAACTGGTATATGTTGATTTTACATAATAATTAAAATGTCTAGTTTTATGGTTTTATCACAAGGCTTAGAAGAGCGAGCAGTTCAATCCCAAGCTTTTTTATCTTCTAAATAATCTGAAATTGTATAGTACCCTTTTTACAAAGTTTGGTTTTAATACAGATTTTAAATCGTTTAATGGGTAAGTTTCAAACTTCAACCTTCAGGACACCTGAGTATTTCCTGATACACGTTGTATAATGCGCGCACACCTTAATAGGAAAACAAGGCAGAGTTCCTGTTGAGGTCGCCCGTGTGCTTCACTGATTAATTAGTTTGTGGCACCACCGGCGCGCTGCGGAACCCAATTTTAAAATACGGTTCGTGTAATGCAATAAGTTGAGCGTTTTAATTTTATTTGTAGTGACATGGTTATTATTTCTGTCGGTTTTAAATGTAGTGTTTCATATTATTTGACGTGCATTGTGTTATATTTATATGATTGTAAGATAGGAGTTGCCTTTTTGGCCTCGCACAGGTCGTTTTTTAATTTTTTTGTTAATACAATAATGTTAGTTTTAAATGTTCTTTTTTTACTGTTTTAATTTCCTGTGCGTGTCCCAAATAAAATATTTTTCTTTCTAATTTTTTTATTTTTATTATTAGTACGGACACGAAACGAATCGCAAGCGCGCCACTAGATCATATCAAGAGTGATCTACCTACATCAAAAAAGGCACGCTTCTACACAGTCGTGATGTTTTAAGGCCACGGCGAGGAAGATATTCAGCCTCTGGTCGCATTGGAGTCAAGACGTCGCGGAACTGTTCTCGATTCGTGGTGCTCAGTTATTGTGTTAGTTGTAATTTGTGATCATTTTGTTAATTGGTGATTTTAATAAACGCCGTCGCACCCAGTGTGTGTATAATTTAGCTAGTATGATTCATTTGATAGTAAATTATAATGTGATCTGAACTGCAAACTGTTTCTACTGCGCATTAACTAACACTACCCACACTACGCCCACAGTAGTTAAAATATCGCTGATAATAACGAAAGTCTATAATAATTTTCAATGTATTATATCTCTAATGTATTTTCGCCTTCATAGAGTACCTATGATTTTTTTTTATATTTACTTAGTGCATTGTGGGGCTAACAATACAAAAGATTTCTTTGGAATTGCCTACGCTTCATATAAACATTAGAAAATTTCTAGTTTTACAAGATATTTTTATTCAAATTTTCTAATCAATGCTGTTTACCTATTAATGTGTAAGGAATGATATGAAAGAGAAGGGAGTGAATGATAAGCGTGACGGTTGACAGGGGAGAGTGGAAGAAGAAAACGTGTTCGCCAACCCCACGTACCATGGGACAAGGGGAGGAAGATGATAATGATGATGCTGCTACCTACCAGAGACCACGAAAGTGGGAAGCAGAGGCCCCCCCTCCCTAAAATAATAAATATAAAACGGGGGGGCTCGCCCCCTCTAATTTCACTACTTTGTAAAGAAAGTTTCTCTGTGCTATCCTTCACAGAGCTTTGTTTTTACACGACTACTTGAAAGCGAAGTGTAATATTTTCATTTTTAAATGAAAAATCGCATGTACGTAAGAAAAAGATTTGCTATTTGTTTTAACGGAATTTATAGTATTTGTACATTAAATCGTTTTTGGAAGGAGGTGACCAAAGAAGTTTGCCCGCCGTCATGGAGTACTTCGTTTTTGGAAGGGGATGACCAAAGAAGTTTGCCCCACGTCATGGAGTACTTCGTTTTCGGAAGAAGGTGACCAAAGAAGTTTGCCCTCTCGTCATGGAGTACTTCATTTCTGGAAAGGGGTTAGTTACCAAAGAAGTTTTCCTGGGCTATGGAGTACTTCGTTTTTGGAAGAGGGTGATCAAAGAAGTTTGCCCCCTTCTCATGGAGTACTTTCGCGGTCCCTGCTACCTACTAATGTAGAACTACTTAATGCTCTTTGATAAACAACCTAATCTAACCCTGTAGTCATTAGTCAGTCCCCGACTAAAAGTCACATAAGTACTCGTAGATAGGGTAAAATTCATAGGTGATAAATCTCGAATGTTCTACCACAAATAATATTCATGCGACCGTAATTCTCGAATAACATTGTTTTAACAGCAAAACCTTGAAGTTTAACGATAGTATGAGTAATTAACGACTTACCTCTAATAAAATCTGCAATAAATGGATTTGTACCATAAAAGAGTTTTACACCTCAAGGGGAGGTTTTTAAGAGGGAGTCGTTATTATTGTCATAAATGCTGTTTTACGGATGACTTTGTCTGCGATTCTTGGGATCAATACTTCTGTTTTTGAATAGGTGTAAACCTAATTCCTAAAGAACTGTAATTCCAGATGTAAACAAAAAAAGGATTGTGTGGTTTTATGAAACCACGGTAAAAGTGAAACTTCTATAGGCGCCGCCATATTGGCCTTGGCTGCTCTGACGAGCGCCTTTCACTTTATCCCTACTCCGCAGCCGACCGTCACGCGACATGCAACACACAGACGAAAAAGTTTGAGGTGATGTAATAAAAGTTTCACTTTAAAAAAGAGTTTTTAAGCGGTGAATGCAGGTGCGGAAAACCTCAATCGGAGCAAATATTCACATCTTATTGAAACTTATAATGTTCAAGCCGTTTGAGGTTGAAACACTAGGGCCATGGGGTCCGAATACCCACTTAGTTTTTCGAAACATCGCCAAGCGGTTGGTCGAGTCTTCACGTGATCAGAGGACTCGCCGATTTACTGGCCAAAGATTTCTCAAGCATTGCCATACAACGTGGTAATGCTGCTAGTTATTTGTGCACTTTCATATCGATGCGGACGAACTTTTGATGGCCTATGATTCTTTCCGTCCTTTTTTATATAATTGTATTGTTTTATTAATATTTTAAGACTATTTTAAATTAGGTAAATGTTTTTAAACCTACTTAAAACTCAAGCTTAAATATGCCTTTTTCAGCGAATGCTCCTATTGGCTTTCTTACACGGAACGCATCAGGCTCACAAAGCCTGAAAGGTGCTTTTAAATCCAGATACAAGTTCAAACAGCAAGACCTAGTATAATTTATCACAATTTATTTGATTAAAGCTGTCTAAAAAGCGATTGCTTCTGGACGCAATATGAAAGTGAAAGTTACGAGTCAACACGAACTTCCTTGAATGAATAAAAACAACATGCATGCACGGAGAATTACCATCTGAGATACACTTAGCACGATTGCAACTTTAAGAAAATACCCAATTCATAATAGTATAATGGGTTCTTAAATATAGTATGAGTTTTTAATGTGCAGATATCGAAATGAGGGAATCTATGCTTAATTTTATTGACGGATAAAAATAAAAAAAAATCTGTTTGGCGTCTTATTGAGAAATTTTACGATTATTGAAAAAAAAAAAATGAAAAAAAAAAGACTTGCTAAAAATACATGTTTATTTTCAATTGAGGGTAGTTTTTTTTTCCACAATTTTCATTTTATGAGGACGCTTAATTACTTCCAATCATAGTAGGGTTTGTATCATATAATCATAGAGGGGATTGTGGCTAAGTAATAACAGCTGCACGGGTCGATCAATCAGGTTAAGCTACGCTTGCCGCGGTTGGTCCGTGGATGGGTAACCATCTTGACATACCAAGTCCCCTCCGTGCCTCGGAAAGCACGTTAAGCCGTTAGTCCCGGCTGTCATTTGTAGATCTTTGACAGTCGTTACGGGTAGTTAGAAGCCCAAAAAGTCTGACAATCAGTCTTACCAAGGGGTATCGTGTTACCTAGTCACTAGGTTGTGGAGGTCAGATAGGCAGTCGCTCCATGTAAAATAGTGGTATTCAGCTGCATCCGGTTAGACTGGAAGCCGACCCCAACATAGTTGGGAAAAGGCTAGGCAGATGATGATAGTAGGGTTTGTTTCATCGCGATAGATCATTTAGTTTAAAAGTTACACCGTTATGTGATTATTTTTTTTCGATTTTTTAAAAAAAAATTCCGTCGATAAAATGAAGCATAGATTCCCTCATTTCGATATGTGTAAATTATAAAGACTCACACTGTATATAGACTATGTTCGTAACAACATACAAATTACAAATACGTTAGGAGAAAATCACTTTAAAAAAATTCTAAGCGTATCGGTGCTCGAGACTGTACGCCGTATAAAAATCGCGTTTTGCATTATCACAGCGATAATCGCCACGTAAACGCAACGTTTCTCCAACGACGTGAACAAATGTGCCCCTAGCTCGCCTTTCCCGCAACCAGCACTGCTTCTACAAAATCACGGAGAATGATGTAGTAAATCTATCAGAGTCACACATTGTACATGCCAAGAACTTGTACTGGGAAAACTGGATTTTTCTTGGTGATAAAGACACACACACACACACACACATAGAACTTGAACATAACTGGCGAAATGTGGGTGTACTATGGTACACCTCTGCTTCACTCTTAGGGGAAAACAATCGTGATGTTTATTAGTGTTGTTATAAAAACAGAGAAGCCATTAATTTAGTAAAAATCTTCAGGCCTGCCGCCGGTTTCTTGAGGAAACCGGCATGCCCGAGAGATATTTCTCGACGATATGTGAAGATAAGTTAGAGGCCCATGGACGGCATAAAAATTCTAACTCCCGTACCCTAATTGCGTATTACAACACAATCACAATCTGTTTCGATTTGTAACAGATTGCTAATCCATTGCTTCATAAGTTGGAAAAAAATAATCTGCTCAACAACGTAAATAACACAATGAATGTTGTTGAACTGTCAAAATGAAAAATTAGGCATAATTGTTTACGAAAATAAGTTACGCAATTAGGGTACAGGTTAGTCACAAACCTCACGAAAAAAAAGAAGTTTTAAAAAGGCGTGTTAGATAAGTACTTCGTTCATAAACATTACAGCAAATGTAATAAGGTACTAGTTTAATAGCAATTTTAGTCTAGGTCGATTTTAAGTAGATAAATGAAAAATTATCTAAGCTACATTGTTGCAAAATATTTCGGAAATGTACGAAATTTACCAAAACATTACTATCTCTACCGAACAGACATTCTCTTGCATAATTTCGTAATAGCAAAGATATTCAAAATGATGTGAACAAAATGAATTAAAATTTGAGATTACTTGTACGGTCAGCAAAAGAATCGTTAAGGTTTAGAGTAGGTAATTATATTTTAATTCTGAGTAGTTCTGATGTATACTCACACATACTTGACCAGCACCACCATCTCCGTCAACTAGTGTCAGACTTTCAACAATGCAGTGACACTCATGACCAGGCACTGAGACGTATATCAGGCCTTGAAGTGGAATTATGCATGGCACACAACACTATTTCCACTATCAACTCTTTGAAAGCCAGCGAACAGGTTGCCAACACCAATAACCTTTTCGACGAGCTGGTTGGTAGTGTATCCGGACTGGAGTGTGAGAAGCCCATCGTTGCCATAGACCTGACTGGGGACGATACCTTAACTAGATGTCCAATTCTAACTAGTCATAATAAAATTAAGAAGTATATTAAAATTAATAAAAATATAAAAAAGTACAAGAAACTCTTAAAGTCACAAAGAATTTATAAGTTTAATATTAATCTTAGGAAAGAACGTATTAATTTAAAAAGCCAACTAAATGTATGTAATATTAAGATGGAAACTAGCAGACAAATGTATGATGTTGAAATACAAAACCTTCAAAAGGAATTACTGAGCAGGGAAAATACACTTAAGGAAATATCTTGTAAGTATGAGTCTTGTCAACAAATGTTAAGCGAGCGCCTGCAGGAGGCCTGTGAGTTGGTGGATTTGGTGAAGTACAATGCAGAGAGGTACGAGTCACTGACAAACAATCTCACCTGTAGTTGTGCTCCCACTCCGCCACCTCTCATGTCACAGCATGTTGTTCCTGTCACCTCACCCATTCTAACTCATACTATAGAAACTATCAATCCCACTCAAAGTAATGTTTTAGTATATTCTGATAGATTAGGAGCAGGTTTTGGATCCTTATTAAATAACCAATCTAAACATGCCATAGTTAACTGTTGTTACCATAACCTGCATTTTAATGAGCTTGTTCATAAAATAAAAAACACACAAATGAATGAGCAGACTACTGTAGTTCTTTTAATTGGAAACAGTCTGAGCATCACTAAAAGGGACATAGTTAATGGTGTTGACACCCTACTTAAATTAAAATTAGGTAAATTAATATTATGTGCATTGCCATATTCAGGTAATTTGTATGCTGAAGAAAATGATTACATTTATAGTTTAAATAACTTAATGCATATTTTGACATGTCGTCATAGTGACCGTTTATTGTATTTTGATACTAACAATTTTGTTAGAGATTTTGTTTTAACTCGGGAACATATGTTTCTTCCCAAGAAAAGTCAACATGTATTGGCTACTTTGTTAGCTTACAATATACACGCAGTTATTGATAATTTAACTGAGACTAGGCTAAGTGACGAAATAGTATTATCTAGTATTTCTAATAATACTATGATAGGCTCTTTAAACTTTTAGACTCGACAAAAGAGAAGCATGATAAGAATATTTTATTGTATCATCAAAATATTAATCGCTTCTCTGGCAAAATCCTAGACGTGGAATTGTTAATAGATAAATATCATATGGATATCTTATGCTTTTGTGAAACCTGGTTAAAACCAGATAGGATGCTGTTTAATGTAAATAATTTTTCAGTTGCCAGTGCGTACAACAGGTCCTCAATAGGGGGTGGTACCTTGATATTATGTAATAGTTGTTTCAGACATAAGGAAAGAAAGGATATCACTGCTTGCTCTGTTGATCGCTTATGTGAGGTAGCATGTGCAGAGGTTGAAGGCCATACTTTCTTATGTGTTTATAGACCACCAGCTTCAAACTTGTCATCATTTTTAATCATTATGGAAGAAATACTAAGTAAACTTTTTAAAGATAATAAATTAGTTTTTGTTTGTGGTGACCTAAATATTGATTTATTAGTTAACTCACCTGATAAATATAAGCTTATATCATTGTTTAATTCATTCAATTTAAAATGTATATTTAATGAAGCGACTAGAATAACAGCAACCTCAGCTTCATGCATTGACAATATATTTACTAATTGTAAAATACAAGACTCATCCTTAATTAGTGGCGTTAGGTCTGACCATACTGGTCAACTTGTATCATTTGAATCAGATAAAAAGTTACGTTTAGATAAAACTATTCAGTTAAGACCTCTTACTAAAAATAAATTGAAAATGTTTAATAATAATGTTCTAAGCAATCTTTCAACAGCTAGTTTTGATTCACAAGACCCCAACATAAACTATGGTACATTATTTTCTACAGTATGCCAAGAATTCCATAAAGCATGTCCTGTAAAAACAGTAACAATCAATACCAAACCAAAATTTAATGAATGGGCCACTCCTGGCATTAGAAAAAGCAGAGATATTTTATATAATTTATATAACGAAAAATCATTGACTTCTGATCAAGTAATTCATAATTATGTAAGAAAATATTCTAAGATATTTAAAAGAGTCTGCGCCCAAGCTAAATCTAAATTAATAAGTAACAAAATTAATAATTCTAACAATAAAATAAAAGCTGTGTGGCAGGTAATTAACAAAGAAACTGGAAACACAAAACAGCGAGATCAGAATGAATTGTCATTAAACATTGATAATGTAACCATTTCAGATAAGTTAAAAGTTGCTGAGACACTAGAAAACTTCTTTACCAACATCCCAATAGAGGTTACGAAATCTCTCCCCTCATCATCTATACTAGCTGAATCTCTTTTAAAAGAACACTTCAGTAGAGACATTCCAAGTTTTGAATTCAAGCCTATTTCTATTGACACAATTAAAAAATCATTTAAAAGTCTTAACATAAAAAACACTGAAGACTTATGGGGGATTTCCGTTAAGGTTCTTGAAAATATCATTGACACAATTGCCCCTGTCCTAACAGGCATATTTAATCAATGTTTAGATAGCGGTACGTTTCCTGATTTAATGAAACATAGTAAAGTAGTACCAATTTTCAAATCGGGTAGTAAGAGTGATCCCTCTAATTATAGACCAATATCTGTGCTACCAGCATTGAGTAAAATATATGAAAAAATCATGCTAGACCAGATGTTGTCACATTTTAATTCTAATGGGATTTTACATAGTCACCAGTTTGGTTTCACGAAAGGTAGGTCGACGACTGACGCAGGAGTAAAACTCATCAGTCACATTTTGGAATCCTGGGAGAAGTCCCAAGATGCAATTGGCATTTTCTGTGACCTCTCAAAAGCGTTTGACTGCGTTGACCACAATACACTGATCTGTAAATTACACCACTACGGAATTCGTGGACAAGCTGCTGATCTTGTTCTTTCCTATCTATCAAACAGGCAGCAAAAAGTAAATGTTAATGGGGCGACGTCTTCCGGGTCTCTAGTTAAAATGGGCGTGCCTCAAGGCTCAATTCTCGGCCCTTTCTTATTTCTAGTTTATATAAATGATCTTCCTTACATGATGACTAACTTATCAGATATAATTCTATTTGCTGACGACACTTCTCTTATTTTTAAAATAGACAGGAAAGATACAGATGTATTACATGTTAACGATAGTCTGGCTGTACTTTCAAAATGGTTCGCAGCTAATAATCTTTTACTTAATGCGAACAAAACGAAATGTATTAGGTTCTCATTACCAAATGTACCTCAAGTAGGTCTAAATCTAAAACTTGATGGCAAAAACCTAGATGCAATAACGGAAACTATATTCTTAGGAATTACTTTAGATTCAAAATTACAATGGGGCGCTCATATTAGAACTCTTTCAGGTAGATTAAGTTCAGCTGCATATGCAGTAAGAAAAATAAGGCAGTTGACTGATATAGCCACAGCTAGGTTAGTATACTTTGCTTATTTCCACAGTATTATGTCTTATGGTGTCTTGCTGTGGGGATCGGCAGCTGACGTAGATTCAATTTTCATTTTACAAAAGAGGGCAATCCGCGCGATCTATAAAATGGGCCCTCGCGAGTCCCTTAGAGACAAATTTAAAGAAATTGATATACTGACTTTGCCTTCACTTTATATCTTAGAAAGTATTATGTATGTTCGCAAAAACTTAAGACTTTTCAAAATAAGAAGCGATTTCCATAATATAAATACACGTAGTCGACATGAAATTGTGATACCCAAATTTAGATTAACTAAAACAAGCAAGTCATTTCTTATAAACAGTATCCGCTTTTATAACAAGTTGCCAAAGTCTGTGACAGAACTTAGCGATGGGAAGTTCAAAACCCACATCAAACGTGTCCTTATCAAGAAAGCATATTATAAAATTAAAGACTATGTTGAAGATAAGGAAGTTTGGCAATAATTCCTTCTGCACATGTGGCTTCCCTGGTACCTCATTAACGGCATAAATAAGTAAGAGTCTATGAACTGCTCCCAAATTACCATGTTTATTTAAATCTTTATTTTTTTTTTTTCTTACATTCGTCCTTGACATATTTATTATTCTATTATTTGACATTATATACCTACGATTTAATTTCAACTTTTTTTTTAGTGACTTTTGTGGACATGATAATTACTCAGATTGATTACAGTTGTAACAGCAATCATATAATTGCGTTTTATTAAAATAGGTTTTTTTTACTTATATTAATTTATTTATTTTTTGTATAGATTCTTTTCTACATATTTTGTGAATGTGAGAACGCTGTAGGCTTAGTGGATTGTAGACCTGTTGACCATTTTCTATTTTGTTAAGTACTTGGTACTTATTGAAAGACCTGCACTGTCCTCCCATACCTAGAAACTTGTTATATGAAAGTATTGTAAAAGCCAATTATTTTTAAAAGAGTAACCGTGGAGTTTCTTGCCGGCTCTTCTCCATAGGAAACGACCAATTGGAACCGTGCACCTAGCTTCTGACGTTTCATAAGTGCCCATGTAGGTTTATGTGAAATAAAATATTGTGATTTTTTGTGATATACGTATAGCGATCAAAGTTCAGAAACTGACACAAATCACTTTAAGTAGTAATAGTATATTTCAGAAATCCCCACTCGTTAAAAGGTTAGGTTAGGTTAGAACTGTGACCCCCTACGCACGAGCCGAGTGAGCGAAACGAGTGGTGTCGCGACAGCGGCCGGCGAGTGCCAATAATGACTTGAATATTATAAAAAAGATTGAGTTTATTTAAAAAGTGGGGAATTCTGAAAAAAAAAAAATCCCACTGGTGGGGATTTGTCGGTGGGGATTTCTGGAATAAACCGCAATAATAAAAGTTTCCAGCATCCTAATTACATAACACACTTTTTTTGTTTTCTTTTTTTTATTGTGATTGAAAGAAAATCTTCTTCAAAAACTTTGTCAGCTGAACAACGTAAATAACGAAATAAATATTGTAGAATTGTCAAAATGAAAGCCATTGTTACTGTTAGTGTGTTACGCAATTACCCCGCAGGTCTAGGTAATGGTGAAGGGGTCCGCTAGGGTCGATACCTGCCGGGGTTGCGGGTTTGTCTGAAAGGGTTACCGTGGCCCCTGGTAACATACAGGCAGGAACACGGGTGGGTTTTAGTCAGTAAGAGTCTTAGATGCCATCCCGCTCCGCCCAGAGCGGGAGAATTTATTTGATAATTTCCCACCCAAAAATAAATCAAAATACTGTACAACAACTCCGGTCTGCAATATTGTTCTACTGCAAAACAAATAAATCTTCACATCTTAGAATTTATTAATGCATTGTGTTTTTTTAACACATTTAAATTAAACATTCCCAAAATCCAGGAAAAAGTCTTACAATGTGATTCGGTTTTTTTTAATGCAAAAAAATAACACCTATATTCCAAACAAAAAATTCCGGACGAAATCCTAGCATTTTCAACCATTTTTTTCCCAACCGTATCTTTGCAAGCAAGATAGGGGTATGTTAGCCGTACGAAAGAGGCTTGCCTCCGGAGAGGTAGTAAAATAAAACATGGCTCCTCCGTTAGACTAATTAAACGGTAATTTTATATACAATATAGTCTGACATTTTGCCTAGAATCGCGGCAGAGCCTTTAATAACACGTATATTGTCGTTCAGGTATCATGATACTCTGATGAAACTCGCGCTCTTTGCTATAGTGGTGTAGAATTTATAAAGGGTTCAAACTAGGGATGGGTTCAGGTATTTTAGTTGTTAGTTTTAAAATATTATGCGTTCTCAATGGAGTTAGTAGTTTCAAGTTATAAAACACACACACACTCATACACCCCCCACATTCATACACCCCCTTATTACATGGGACTTAAACATAACAGGCGAAATGTGGGTGTACTAAGGTACACCTTTGCTTAACCCTTCTTATGTCAGACATAGTAGCCCTTCAAGAGACATGGCTTCTTCCCCATGATATTCCTTTCTTAGGTACCATAAGTGATAAATTTGAATACACGGGTAGGTCGGCTGTTGATACATCTGCGGGGCTACTGATAGGGAGACCATATGGGGGAGTGGCGATCCTTTGGAGAAAGGGCATTTTTAACGACGTTGCAATATTAGGGTGCACTAGCTCGCGGCTCGCTGCTATCAGAGCTACTGTCGGCGAACGCTCGATTATTGTAATCTCTGTGTACATGCCAACTGACTCATCTGACAACTTGCCTTTGTTTACTGAGGTTCTAGGTGAGATTAGCGCAATTGTTGCGAGTGCAGAAATTGAAAGTGTTTTCATATTAGGCGATTTTAATGCTCATCCACATGAATTATTTTTTAGGGAATTAAACAATTTCTGCAATGACCAAGCTTGGGTCTGTGCAGATATAGAAAAACTGGGCTGCGTGACAGATAACTACACCTTTGTGAGCGAGGCCCACGGCTGCAAAAGGTGGTTGGATCATTGTGTTGTGTCTTTTTCAGCGTGGCAAACTATTGTAAATGTAGGAATAAATGAAGACGTTTATATGTCAGATCACTTACCCTTGTACGTTGAGTGTGACCTGAATATAGTGAGGTCTAAATTAAAAAAACAGAATACGCCACGCTCGAGAGTTATTTGGGGCGAAAGGGACGAATCTCAGATTAAGTGTTACAAGGACTTGTGTAATGATGGGTTTCGTGATATTGATTTTCCACCTGAATTCGCACAGTGTAGTTATGGCTCATGCAGCTCTGTAGAACATAAATATGTCTTGAACGACCTATACGGTAAAATTATAAGTATTTTATGTAACGCTGCCGAGCAAACTAATGTGGTAGGAGGGCGCAGGCCAGGGAGAGGGAAAGTGGTGTGCGGATGGAACAGTCATATTCGTGACGCTCACCGTGAGGCCAGGCTTAAATTCAAGGAATGGGTTAGACACAGGAGACCAAATAGTGGAATAGTTTTCGAAGAGATGAGTGAGACTCGTAAAATTTTCAAGGGGCGCCTGAAATGGTGCCAAAAAAACGAAGAGCAACTCAAAATGGACAACTTAGCAAAGCAAAGATCCATGAACAATTTTAGTAAATTTTGGAAGTCGACACGTAAGTTGGATAGTAGGCCTGGTCTACCGGTGAGCGTAGGAGGGACCAATGACCCGAGGGGAATTGCAAATATGTTTATGGAACATTTTAAAGTGCAATCTCCACTGGGCCCTTCAGCTGCAATGTCTGATGCTGAGTCTGACAGTGGGGGGGCGGAACCACTCACACTTTTTTCGGCCAAACAAGTCAGATCCGTTATTCAAGGCATGAGCAGAGGTAAATCGCCCGGCCATGACGGACTCAGCATCGAGCATTTCAAATATGCGGGGGGTCACCTGCCGAGAGTCCTGTCCTTGTTTTATACTATGTGCATCAGTCATTCTCATTTACCTGCTGAGCTGATGCAAACTATTGTAGCACCCATAGTCAAGAACAGGACAGGGGATATCTCGGACAAGGGTAACTACCGTCCAATCTCCCTTGCAACCACAGCGGCTAAAGTATTGGACAGTATACTTGATTCGTGCCTGAAAAAGTATTTGTGTTTACATGACGCACAGTTTGGTTTTCAACCTGAGCTTTCAACCGAAAGTGCTGTGCTAAGTTTGAAGAATACTGTCCAATATTACACAGACCGAAAAACGCCGGTGTATGCCTGCTTCCTGGATCTCTCCAGAGCCTTCGACCTGGTGTCATATGATGTGCTCTGGAGAAAGCTGGGTGACAGGAATGTACCGGCATCAGTGATTAAGCTCATGCAGTATTGGTATGCGAACCAAAAAAACAATGTAAAGTGGGCCGAAACGTTCTCTGTGTCGTATGGGTTGGAGTGTGGTGTGAGACAGGGGGGTTTGACGTCTCCACGGCTCTTCAACCTTTATATTGATGATCTCATAGTCGAGCTTAGTAGTATGCGTGTCGGCTGCCGGGTTGGTGGTGTTAGTATTAACAGCATCAGCTACGCAGACGACATGGTACTGCTGGGCCCGACTGAGGGATCTATCGGAGAAATGTTGAAGGTCTGCGAGGAGTATGCTGCCTTACACGGTCTTGTGTACAATGTCCGTAAATGTGAATATATGGTCTTTGGGGCCGCCGGTAAGTACTCTAATTATAAACCTAGTTTTTCACTAAATGGTGTGAGCATAAATAAAGTTCACCAATTTAAGTACTTGGGGCACATACTTACCGACGACCTTAAGGATAATGCAGACATCGAAAGGGAACGTAGGGCACTGGCGGTCCGAGGGAACATGTTGGCCCGTAGATTCTTTCGTTGTGCGGACCAAGTCAAAATCACCCTGTTCAAGGCGTTTTGTCAAGGTCTGTATGCGGGGGGTCTTTGGGTCAGCTACACCAAAAGATCGCTGGATGTCTTACGTATCCAATACAATAATGTTTTTAGGATGCTGTTGAAACTGCCCCGTTTCTGTAGCGCATCGGTGATGTTTGCTCAGCACCGAACTGACGGCTTCCATGCAGTGATTCGCAAAAAAGTTGCATCACTGATGCGTAGAATACGGGTCAGTGACAATAGCATCCTGAAAACAGTGGTGGAGAGCCCTTACTCCCCTTTTCTGAGGCACTATGTGGGGAGAATGGTCAGGTAGCATTCCTTGCTTGATCGTTCTCTGCACATCCTGCCGCAGTCACCAGCTAAACTTTTTCTTTTTTTGTGTGTACTACTAACACTAGTGATAAGGTATTTTACTAACAAATTGGACCATGTTGTTGTCCGAACTAAATAAATAAATAAATAACAGTCGTGATGATATATGTTATGTCATCTCGTTTCAATTTAACCAAAGAAAGCATTACTGAATTTAAGTTTTTTTTAATCATGAAAATCCTTGGTTGCGCTTATCAACAGCAAAGTATTGACAAGGTTATTTTACATTGGCTAAGAGTTTTAAAGCCGCCCATGGGCCTCTGACCTGGCTTCACATGCCGAGAGGTATATATATCTCTCAGACATGCTGGTTTCCTCACGATGTTTTCTTCACCGTTTTTGAAGCAAGTGATAATTATACAATACGCACATGAATCCGAAAAGTGAGAGGTACGAGCTTTGGGTTCGAACTCGAAACCTATGACTTGGCAGTCTGACGGTCACACCACTAGGCTATCACTGTCACAGTCAAAATATTATATTTCACATAAACCTACAAGGGCACTTATGAAACGTCAGAAGCTAGGTGCACGGTTCCAATTGGTCGCTTCCTATGGAGAAGAGCCGGCAAGAAACTCCACGGTTACTCTTTTCAAAATAAATTGTTTCTACAATGTTTTCAAATTACAGTGTTAATAGGTATGGGAGGACAGTGTAGGCCTATCAACAAGTACCAGGTATTTAGTAAAATAGAAAATGGTCCACAAGTCTACAGCCTACAACGTTCTCACATTCACAAAATCTAAAAGAAAAGAATCTATATAAAAGACTAGCTGACCCTGCAAACGTTGTTTTGCCATAGGTATAAATGTTTGGGGTGGACCATCTTTATCACTTACTACCCTACCTACCCACCCTACCTACCCTAGCTACCGAGATTATCATCAAAATCATGCAAGCCTAATACTTTTTGTTAGGAATTATGGCATAATACCGGGATATCATAAATGCATAATTTATAAAAACATAATTTTTCTTCATATCTTTTTTTTTCCTAAATTAAGATGTAAGCTATCCTATCTTTCAAGTTGGATCAAACTGCACACGGTGTGCAAATTTGATTAAAATCGGTTAAGTAGTTTAGGAGTCCATCGCGAACAAACAACGTGACACGTAATTTATATATATTAAGAAGATAAACAAAATAATAAAAATAAGGACCTATTTAAACCAAATGACATGATTGCCACTATAGCTGTAACACATCTAATATGATTTAAAATATATATATATAGAAAATTGTAGGTATGTAATGTCAAATACTGAAAAGATTATGTCAATGAAGTATGTAAAAAAAGTAAAATAAAATAATCATTGTAATTTGGGACCAGTTAATAGACATTTACATTGTTATGTCGTTAATGAGATACCAGAGAAGCTACATGTGCAGAAGGAATTATTGCCAGACTTCCTTGTCTTCAACGTAGTCTTTAATCTTATAATATGCTTTTTTGATAAGGGCACGTTTGATGTGGGTTTTGAACTTTCCATCGCTTAGTTCTGTAACAGAATTTGGCAACTTGTTTTAAAAGCGGATACCGTTTATAAGAAATGACTTACTAGTTTTAGTTAATCTAAATTTGGGTATCACAATTTCATGTCGACTACGTGTATTTATATTATGGACATCGCTTCTTATTTTGAAAAGTCCTAGGTTTTTGCGAACATACAAAATACTTTCTAAGATATAAAGAGAAGGCTGAGTCAGTATATCAATTTCTTTGAATTTATTTCTAAGGGACTCACGAGGACTCATTTTGTAGATCGCGCGAATTGCCCTCTTCTGTAAAATGAAAATTGAATCTACGTCAGCTGCCGATCCCCACAGCAAAACGCCATAAGACATAAAACTGTGGAAATAAGCAAAGTATACTAACCTAGCTGTGGCTATATCAGTACAACATCACTGTATCTCCGTCACTGCATCTCTGTCACTGTATATTCTCATTAAAATAACATCTTATCGATAGCAATACAATCTGAAGAAAGACAAACTCTGAACAATAAATTATTATTAACTTTTTGATATTCCAAATTTGCAGGAGCACAATGTGGACTCTCACTTCGAAAAATACTTTGTGAATATCTAATTATTCATTTTGGAAACTTTCTAACTGAACAAACAGATCGTCTTGCTAAAGCTCTTTTCTGTATAGAGATGGGCTTCCACAATCTTATTCTGGTTTCGGCTTTCGGCCTAACTGTGACAACAAAATAAAATAGGTACCTACCTATCTGGTTTCGGCCAAATGTTAATTTTGATAAAGGAGTGTTATCTGAAAAACAATGATGAAAGTGACTTGATAAAGAACCTAGATCGCATTTAATGTATCTAGATAAACAAATACATAAAAAATATAAATAAATTAATAAGAGAATAAAAGTAATCATTAAACAAAACACAATATTTAAAATAGCAACATTCCTTTGCACCGCCATCGATGCAAGCGCAGAGGGACAATACTAAATAAAAAAGATAATTTAAAACTAAAACCCGACTACCACAAAATCTCCAATTAAAAAGGTATAAACAAGACTGATATCACAGACAGACAAATTAAAAGTAACATCGGTTTTCGTCTATCGGAGACACGTAATCTGTACGATTTATGCTTTACTTACATGACTTATTTAGTAATGACGTGTGACTCCACTTTATTTCAATTATTTTTTTGGGGTTTGTGTATGTATAATTGTATTTTACCTGAACTAGGAATAAACCTGTATCTCAAGTATCTCATTTACTTGCTTAGACTTATTTTTTCTAATATTTCTTAAACAAATAGTGAATAATGTATCTACTATCATTACGGTTTTATTAAAATTTAGACAAATTGTTTGCATCTTCGTAAGTAATTTTTGCAACCATGTTCTATTATGATTTTTGCAATATAACATTTTTAACAATGTCGCGTTTACTTTGTTAAACAGAAAAATGTAAAGATTTTAAAAAACTATAACCATTTTTATGTGTTATAAGTTTATAACCTTTCTAGTAAAAGACAGTTAAATAGTATTATCATCATCATCCTATAAATGTTCCCACTTCTGGGACACAGGCCTCCTCTCTGTGAGAGGGAGTGGGCCGTAATCCACCACGCGGGCCCAGTGCGGGTTGGTAGATGTCACATGTCTTCGAATTTTCGGTTCTAGGACATGCCGGTTTCCTCACGATGTTTTCCTTCACCGTTTTGAGAGCAGTGGTGATGAAATAATTTACACAAAGTAAAGCGCCTGTCTGGGTTCGAACCTACGACCTACAACTCGTAAGTCGCGGCCGTTACCACTGGGCCACCACTGCTCATAGTATTATAACTTATATTAATTAATAAAAATAAGACTTATGGATAAAGTTGGCAGTCTAATACGACCTCATTTAAATCTTGTTTTGCAGGGCTTTCTTGATCGCCTGTTTTCTGGTTACTCGGTTTTTGCCTGTTGCACAATGTGACGGTTCAGCAAGTTTAGTGAATTCATTCGCCTGATGACCCTGTTCTCCACATGTCCACACCATATACGTAGCCTCTCGACAAGTCTTTGCAGCATGTCCATACTGTTGACATTTAAAGTATCTGGTCACAAGTGTGAAGTCCCTCACAGAGCAGGATGTCCAATTAATGAACACTTGATTTTGGTTTATAAGCGGCTTTCTAATGCTAGCAGTTACTTCAAGAAAAAAGTTGCACGTAGGTCCTTCTTTTTTACCTGAATTTGTGACTTTTATAGAGGCTAAAAAATAGTCCCGGGACAAACTAGGTAAATAGTTTGTTGACTACATTCTGCTCATAATCGTAAACTATTTGATCACTAAAAACAGTCGGTACGCCTATAACTACAATTCTCGGTCTTCTCTTACGGGGCTCTTCTACTTTCAGGCCGAAACTACTTAGCTGATATAATTTCCTAAGTTTTTCAATGTTGTCTTTGGTCTCCGTGCTGATTATAACGCCTCCGTTTTGACGTGAAACGTCTCTCATTTTGGCCTGTAGTCACTTGCAAAAACTACAATATGTAACAAAATATGTTATGGCAAGATCGCTTATTACTTTACAAGTATAGCACCTACCGGCATTATTTTATAACCATAATTTAGAGGATAGAAACCATGACTAAGTAGTGCCTATGTCGCTGGCGTAGATGGCGCTGGAATCGCGCGCAGCACGACGCATTTAGAACTAAATTTACTATCGCGCGCTGTGTTTATTTAGTGATGATTGATCGATTCGAGCGGGAGTGGTCACGTTTGACAGAGCTCACGAGGATGTGATATATAAAAAAGTCATAGTTATGATCATAAGAATCAAATCGAAAGCCGAAACCACTCATTATTGCCGTTAGGTTTTGTTTTCGGCCTAAAGAAAAACTCAACTTTCCAAACAAAAGTTTTCATAAAGCCAATATTAATTTTGGTTTTATAATATTATAAATTAATTATGTTCGATAGTCAATATTAATGAAGCTGTTTTAGTTAGTTTGTTTAACCCTTTAAATAAACGATGCCTAAGTTATATTGTGTATAACTTAGTCTATACACTACTATACTATATACGGGCTATACTTGGGCTTGTTGCTGCCCGCGACTTCGCCCTCGTGGACCCTAATGCTCTTTCTAAAATATATGCCTCAATTACTCCTTATAATATCAGTTATCTGTCAGTGAAAGTCCGGTCAAAATCGGTCTAGCCGTTTCGGAGATTAGCCGGAACAAACAAACACAAAAATTTAAAAAATTGTTTTTTTGTTATTTGAACCTTATATAATTTCATATGCATTTAGTAAAAAGCTGTTATTTGGATATTACTATGTTTATTTGTGTGTATCGCGTATGTTTGTATAGAAGATGTAAAGATTGTATAGATGACAAACACTTCAATTTAATTTATTTGTACAGATGATGATGAAGGCTCACTCCCCTTCAATCAAATTCCTTCGCATTGATTTAAATTCAACTTAATTGCCTATTGAGTTTTTCGGGATATCGCCAAACGGTTGGTCAACCCATATCATCTGACCGAGGACAGGCCTATTTTTTCAATCAATCAATCAATAATTTATTTTGTTAAACATAGGTATGGTTACAGATAGTATAGTCTAAAACATGCGCACTATGTTTTGCCAATATTTATGGCGTACAAAATTAACACAAATAAGTAATTACTTCCGCTAGAAGATAACACTTTTACATGGCTAAATACATTTACAATAAATTAAACAATACCCATAACATAAATCCGTTCACAACGAAAGAAACTAAATTAAAAATCTCCACATGGCTTCAAACACTTGATTACCACCAGACGGAAGATCTATTACAAAATCAGTACTCATAAAATGATCTACACTCACCCATACACACACGCACACACACACACCCCCACACACCCACGCGCACCCCCAAACGCACGGACACACACACACACACCAAGAGCATGTGTCCATCTTATAACTGTTGTAATTTTGTCTTTTATTGTATTGTTTTTATTGTTTTATTTTTCCCCTTTTCTCTTTTACTTTTGCTTATTGCACATTGTTATGAAATTAACCATAAATGGGCGAAGATACTGGCTCCTGTAACAAAGGTTGCTACCTAGCTCAGGAGCCAGGGCTTCAAACAAAGTTTGTAAAATCTGTATTTGTGTCAATAAATTTTTTATTTTTATTTTTTTAAATTGCATTTAAGGTGGCATGTCAATAGATTACATTAAAAGAAATATCAATTTAAAATAATATGTCAGTTATGTAAAACAGGTCATACAATTTAAGACAAATAAACACATTCATACTTAGTCAATAAATAAAATCATAAGTGTCTAATTAGCAAGTCGGAATCTTCATACCTCTGTTTATCAGTAGTAAACTCAGTGATGGAGTAGTAACATCTATCTAAAAGGAATTTAAACAAATACCTCTTAAAGGATCCCAGACAAAGAAAGACCAAAGAATCAGCATTGCCATTCCATATGGCACTGCTGCCAGCCTTTTGGGCGCTTTTCCCATTGACAGCGATGCGGACGAATTTTTTGCTGCCCATTTCATCGAAATTAAGTAGGCTTGTTAAATATATATATACTTGAAACATATTAAAAGCCATTAGACAAATTATCAGCCATCACACGAACGCAAATATTTTCATGAAATCAATACGTTTTAACACGTAGATAATAATAAATCACGCAGATACATAAAATCACGATTTGTATTGTCAAACTGCAAACTAATATAAACCTTATTTATTGATGTCATTGTGTAAATACAAACGATATTTGCTTAATCATTAATTTGGCGTGTCAATTTCATCTATCTGCACATAGATTAGTACCTGTTAAATGTGCCGATCAAATAATATCAATTGGACTGTATTTTCCTGTACAATTGTTGGATAATGTATAATTAATTAATTTTAATCACGCACTCTTTGCTAATAAAGCCAGTGGATCAAAATAATGAATATTCAATCTTGTTTTGATTTTGTTACTTACTTTTTCACTCGACACAATACACACAAACACAAATAGACACTACAAAAATTATATTAAAATAACATAAGTCTCTTTCCTATGATGCTGGCATACTGATAAAAAGAAGGAAAGATATGATATTAAATATAATGCAATTTAGTAAAAGATCTGCTGCGTTATATTATAAAATCAATAAATATATCTACATTTATCCCAAAAACTACTAAAACAAAAAATATATATATGGAATGGATACAAACGCTTATCTACAATGATACCGAAACACTTCTCGAACCTTGACACATTCACACTCGTGTACTTTTCGTGGCTTTTTTTTTTGGGTGGGAATTATCAAATAACTTCTCCCGCTCTGGGTGGAGCGGGAGGGCGTGTCAAACTCTTGCTGACTAAAACCCACCCGTGTTCTTTCAGTTGCCATGTTGCCGGGGGGCCACGATTTCCCTATCGGCACATATTCGCAGCCCCGGCAGGCATTGGCATTAGCGGACCCCGTCAATTCTGCTGACATCTCTTTTAGGCGCGCGTGGAACACAACGCGCCGTCGACCCGGGCTTGGTCCTTATCGGACGACAAGCTACCCATTGCTCACCGTCCGCAAGCCCGCGCCTACGGTGGCCGCCCAGGGCATCTCCTCCTGCGGCGGTTAGGGGCGTGAGGGCGCGAAATTTGCCTCTCCCTCACGCGCTCCGTCTCCTCCTTCGCGAGCATTACTGCTTCGCAGAAGGAGGTGACGGCCTCTCGCTCCGTAGCATGGCCCGGATCAGGGCCGAACGCGAGTGATCACCGCCGCCACGAGGACACGGCGATGCCCTGCCCAAGCCGGGCAGACCTCTACCGAATGCTCCACCGTACACACCTACAGGCTGCACTTTCACTCACAATATTCACACACACACATACACACATTTGATTTACTTTAAGTTAATGTTAATTTATGTAGTTTTAACATAAAAATTATACGATTTGTTATTTATATGCATAACACGTCTTGCTATGAAAGAGCGGACTCTCCTAATACAGGCACTATCTGCCTAAAAGGAGGATCCAATCAAAAATTTATTTATATCTACTTATACTGGTTTTACCAATAAACAATTTTATTTATTTATACGAATTTCTGAATTTTCCATAGGTATAAAAAAATAAACTAGCGAGTGTGAGTTCGACTCCCACTTGGCCGGTTTACATACCATCGTACAATATTTAACAAAAAACGCCGAAAAAAATACGATTCTTGTATGTCCTTTAATTTTTAACTTTATTTTGTTTTCATTATTTTTTGTTATAGCGGCAATATAATTAAGCAATCTGTAATAACTGTCTATTAAGGTTCATGAGATATTGCCCGCTGACAGACAGATGGACAGACGGGCGGAAGGACAGCGGAGGATTAGTAATAGGATTCCGTTTGTTACCATTCGGGTACGAGGTGTTAGTAAGCAATGTCTTATTTAGAAAAAAGGATATTAGACAAAGTCGGAAAATCATTAAAACACCCATAAACTGTGGAATTGTAAATGGAAAATTTTAGCAAAAAGACAAAAAGAAAAAAAAAGTGTCACTCCGGGAGTGCCGACAGAAGTGAAAACTTGAACAAGATCGCCTTGGTGGAAGAAAAATACTTCTATAGAACATTGGTCCGTAACCTTATCTAAATAAAGAGCACAATCGTGTTTCCAAAACCTTTAAAGTAAAAATACTTTCATAGAACATTGATCCGTATCGTAATATAAATAAATAGCACAATCGCATTTACAAAACCTTTAAAGTAAAAATATTTGCATAGATCATTGATTCGTATCGTAGTATAAATAAAAAGCACAATTGCGTTTACAAAAATGAGGTGTCGCTACAGTGTCGCGATATCAAAGGTTTAGTCCCATCTCAAAAATGTTCAACGCGTCGAAAGAAGTTTTCACTTCAAAAAATTGTAGTTCACTCCATTATCTCCTTACTTGGACCACAGTTTTCAGGACCAGCACAAACACATTATGATTTCATGAAACAAACCACGCACGAATTAATACAGTTAAAACCGTTTAAAACGACTTCGCTAACGTCGTCATACCGGTTATTAGGACGAAATTTTGAGGTCCTAACATTTTTGTTGACATAACATAGTTTTTGGATATAACGACTATCGACTATAATAACCGTAATCCGACGGACCCTTCGAAGTCTTTATAAACGGTTTTCACTGTATACATACATAAACGCACGCCTTCTTTCCATGGGGGTAGACTTAACAGTAAACTACAGAACGCCACCTGCTACGATCCTTACATACTCCTTTTGCCTCGTTTACGTTCATACATCTGGTCATACACGCACGCCGGTTGCGAGTACTACGCACCTGACCTTTCTGAAGAACATCACCAATAATGTCACTATAAGTCTTCTTCGGGCACTCCATCCTAGCGTTTCCACTCACATATGCCTTGTAGTAAATACATTTTGTTAGTCGCTTTTCATTCATCCTCTCAACATGAACAAACCATCTAAGTATACTCTTTTGAATTTGATCACTACATCTTCTTTTATTTTAAAAACCGCGGTGCCTTATCACATCATTGCTCCGCCTAACATCCACTGAAAATGCTTCGCAAAGAACACACTAATATAATTAGTGATTACACGAACTTACCAGTAAGTGAAGTTCTATCATAATTATATGATAGCGTCGTCCGAAGATATTAGCATTGTACATATAGTACCACTTATCCTTCACAATGTCGCCTTCCATGCACTTTAGTTTAACATCTTTTACATTTTTTAAAATTTAATGACGTATTGACGGCAAACTAACAGCGAGATTAAGGTATCAGACTTAAAAAAAAACATACAAAAAATACAACCGACTTCCAAACTACAAAGTGAAAAATAACATTAATTTCGGAAGTCGGTGTCTTTGGATCAGTGTTTGAGTTTTTTGCCATCGACTTCGGAAATTAAAGTTATTTTTCACTTTGTGATTTGTAATTTATCTAAGTTACAATAGCCTAATGTCAACTGCTAATCAACTTTTACAAAATATTGCTTTTCTCGATACAGGGACTTGAGGAGTTCTCCAGGTACTTCACCATCAGCTTCACTGTACCATATGAATTGTGACGAGCATCAATTGCTTACCAACCATATTAAAATAATTTAATTAGTTCTGGTGGCCATCAGTGTCCTTCATTATCAGTTTCACTTTACCAAAAGGTGCTTTCAAAGAGCAAATGCATGACTTACTATAAAAAATACCCAAATCGCTATAGGTGTGCCTATAATATTTGAAAAGTTCCCTCGATTTGTCCAAAGTCACATAATCAGATAGTAACCAATTGACAATGAGAATAACTAGAAAGTATACCTTTAAAAAAAAAAAAGAATTTTTCGAATCGGTCCAGCCGTTTTCGAGTAATCAGAGAAAATACATTAAAAAAAAAAGGTTCCGATGAACTGAGAAACTCCTCCTTTTTTAAATCGGTTAAATAGTGAAGGAGGTTGAATTAAAGTGCATGATAGGCGACATTATTTGGTACTGCAAGTGTACAATGCTAATTTCGAGGACGAGGCTGGAGTATAGTGTGGTCACTTTATTGTGTGTCCAAAATAATTATATTTCGCGCGGCGTTTAATTTCGGATCAACTCAAACGTGCCGTGAACGATGATTAATTTTGTGGTTGCACGTTCACAAAATTATTAAAATAGTTACTACGAGCCAAACATGAAATGGGAACTAGTAAATTATATTTATGGGTTAGTTTATACGAGGAAGGTTTCTTGCCTCGCTTAGGCGATTGTCTGAAGGAGATAGAAAACTTTTCATGATTGACAGCGTCTGTATTGACAAAGAAACGTATTGAACCGACTTCCAAAAAGAGGAGGTTATAATGTTCGTAGCGTATGCTTGTTTTTTCATTTTTTTATTTTATTTTTATGTATGTCCGCCGATTTCTCCGTCATTTGTTTACCGATTTAATTTTTTTTATTGTTGAAAGGATATGCTCTCGAGGTGGTCCCATATAAATTTTACTAACTTTGCTTGGATAATTTTTGAGTTAGCTTCAATAATACGTATTTTTTCCCACTTAGTTTGTGGATGATATGATAAGTTCCTGTCACTGTAGCAGGTCGTCATCATAATCATCATCATCATTTCAGCCGAAAGACGTCCACTGCTGGACATAGGCCTCCCTCAAGTACCTCCACTTCGACCGATTCTGTGCTATCCGCATCCAGCGGATTCCTGCGGCTTTCACAAAGTCATCGGTCCATTTTGCGGGAGGCCTTCCAACGCTACGTCTTCCGGTACGCGGTCGCCACTCCAGAACCTTTCGGCCCCATCGGCCATCCGTTCTGCGAGCAATGTGCCCTGTAACAGGTAGTGGTATTCGAATTTGTGTGGGGTAGGTATCACAACTAAAAAGTGAAAAATAAAAACATTTTACAAAAAAAAAAAAAACAACCGACTTCCAAAAAAAACACTACAAAGTGAAAAATAACTTTCATTTCGGAAGTCGGTGGCAAAAAACGAAAATTAAAAACTAAACACGCCGACTTCCGAAATGAAAGTAATTTTTTTTGGAAGTCGGTTGTTGTTTTTTTTTTTAAGTTTTTTTAGTGCATAATTGTTCCTTAAAAGAGCTTTGCAAATCTTGTATTCGAGTTTGTCTTTTTCGTTTGAGAAAAAACGTATGAGTGTGATAATCGCCAGACGCCTGGTGAGTCTCACTCGAGCACCAGTCTCGCATTACACATTCTCGTCTTGCGATGGGCGAGAACCTCGCCTCGTGTAATGACCCTTAATTTGAAACGGTATATATTCGACAATTATTCCGGAGAAATGTTTGATGTTATGATATTGGAAGTTCGTGCTCGAATGTATTTGCACGTTTCAATTGTATGATTTAAACATGAACCATATTATTATGATTGCGTTTGAGTTAATTAGTCCAATTTATCGTGGAATATCAGGAGTATTGTTTTTATTATGACACAAAATCACCCAAAATTAATGATATTTGTAGGTATTCAGCAGCCCCTAAAACTTTTTTTAAAATCGCGCGGGATCAATAACTTTTTTAACAAAACTGTGTAACTTTTAAACTAAATCATCTATTGCGATGAAACAAACTCCATAATGATTGGAAGTAATTAGGCGTTCACATAAAATGAAAATTGAGAAAAAAAACTACCCTCAATTGAAAATAAACATGTTTTTTTAGCAAAAATCTGTTTTTTTTTTTATACATTTTTACAATAATTGTAAAATTTATAAATAAGATGACAAAGAAAACAAAAAAAAAAAATGTTATTATAAAAAATGTAAAAAAACAAAAAAAAATTTTTTTAATTATTTTTCCGTCTATAAAATTAAGCATAGATTACTTCGATACGTACACATTATGAAGAATCACACTGTATATGTTTTTTAGTCGTAAAAGGAAATAAAGAAAAACTAAGAAATTAGTTCAGTAGGTACCTATCTCTGGTGGAATAATATAGGAATGTTTACCTACTTGTTAACTTCATCAATTAATGTACCAAATATATTATATAATACTGTTTATTAAATTTGAGGAGCTCGAGGCTAAGTAATAACAGCCGAACGGGTCGATCCGACAGGTTAAGCTACGCTTGCCAGGGTTGGTCCGTGGATGGGTGACCATCTTTACATACCGAGACTCCTTCGTGCATCGGAAAGCACGTTTAGCCATTGGTCCCGGCTGTCATTCGTGGATCTTTGACAGTCGTTACGGGTCGTCAGAAGCCCGAAAGTTTGACAACCAGTCTAACTGACGGGTATCGTATTACTCAGTTACTGGGTTGTGGAGGTCAGATAGACAGTCGCTTCATATAAAATACTGGTATTGAGCTGCATCCGGTTGGACTGGAAGCCGACCCCAACATAGTTGGGAAAAGACTAGGTAGATTGACTGTTTTTTAAATTTCCAAGATAATGTTTAAATAATTTAAGAACTAACGGACTTAAAATAATGATACCTACATAATAATATGTGCAACACAAGTATATAAAACCGGCCAAATGCGTGTCGGACCACGCACAATGAAGGGTTCCATAGTTGGGATAAATTAATCCCAAAAACAAACTTAATTTTGTAGTTGAAAAATATGTTCTCCCATACGGAATGTATGGGAAAACATGTTTTTGCAACTGCAAAGTTAAGTTGGTCGATTATTACTCGTTAACTTGTAAAGCCTACTTAGCTGTGATAGTTTTCCTTTTAATTTCGTTATATAAACTACTGTTGTGATTTTTTTCGCACACCCAAAACCAACCAACCAACCGGCAGGGGAGGGGGACACTTGACTCTAACAAAAATTAGTACTTTAAAGCTTAATATTTCGCAAACGGATTCCTAGATTCAAAAATGGTTTTCACAAACTCATAATGTTTTTGAAGGACCTTTCCAATGATACCCCTCACCATGGGTTAAATAATAAAACATCACCACTTTACGTGTATGAGAGGTACCCTAAAAAAAATGTTTTTCATAATTTTGTTTTACCACTTTGTTGGCGTAATTAAAATATATACCTATGCCAAATTACAGTTTTCTAGTACTAAGGGTCTCGGAGCTAGACCGCGGACAGACAGACAGACAGACGGTCATGACGAAACTATAAGGGTTCCTCGTTTACTACGGAACCCTAAAAATGAGGGAAAATAATCATACGGCATCAAAAAATTCGTCCGCATCACTGTCAACGGGAAAAGTGCCCGAAAGGCTGGCAGCATTGCCATGTTGTATGGCATGCTGATTCTTTGGAAAAAAAATAGGCCAACCCTCTGGTTACTTGAAAAGTCGACAAAAAGTGAAACACACCGAGGCGCGAGGTTACCATACCCAATTTGTGCTCCGCTAACATTTTATAATCCACAGCCTGGGAAAACACAGAATACCAAACATTCAAAATCGATCCAATTACAGTACCATAACAAAGATTACACGAAATTGAAAGTAAACATTAAACATTATTTTTGTTCTGTGGTCTGAGCCGAGCGACCAGTTAATCAGACGCGACCACACCTGAACCCTGCGCAGTATCGCGACCACACCATTCTGTTGTGTTCAAATAAAAGGGATTTACAATTATAATTACAACACACAATATCAGGCTTGTATATTGAAAGGATAGGCAGAGGTCAGAGGTGTATGGCACAGCTAATATTCCTCAAGCAATTTTAAAAACCCATCCATACTCCATTGGTTTAGGTACCAGCACCACTACCACCACCGCTCTCACAACGGTTAAGGAAAACATCGTGTGGAAACCGGCATGTCCTAGAACCAAAAATTCGAAGACATGTGATATCTACCAACCCGCACTGGGCCCACGTGGTGGATTACGGCCCACTCCGTCTCACTGAGACGAGGCCTGTGTCTCAGCAGTGATCAGGCTTGATTATGCTGTTATTTTGACATTACAAAGAGACACTTAAATTTTATTTATTTGGATGTATAATAATTATATGTTTATTTATTTATAAAACAATTATTTGCTGCACTTACAGTAACTACGCAGTGCGCGCAGCAAGCCAACAACAACACTTAGCTTAAAAACTTCATGCAAACATTTAACAAAGATTTACTGCTTTACATAAATATTTATTTATTATTTTTGTTAACACTTACATTTGTTTAATATGTCAAGAATTGCCAAACTAAGTGGCAATGGGCAGGGCACATTGCTCGCAGAACGGATGGCCGATGGGGCCGAAAGGTTCTGGAGTGGCGACCGCGTACCGGAAGACGTAGCGTTGGAAGGCCTCCCACAAGATGGACCGATGACCTTGTGAAGGCCGCAGGAGTCCGCTGGATGCGGAAAGCACAGAATCGGTCGAAGTGGAGGTGCTTGGGGGAGGCCTATGTTCAGCAGTGGACGTCTTTCGGCTGAAATAATGATGATGATGATGAATATGTCAACATCGGGCTCCTGAGCAATCAGGGCGTTCAGCAGATTGATCGCCTGGGTTGTAGGAGCATATCGAGCAGTATGGGTACGCACTGGCGCAGCCACGAACAGTCACCGCGTGGCATAGGCGCGCGCCCGCCGCTGCCATACCGGTCTGGAGCAAACAATAATATGCAAACAATGTATATGCAAACAATATATATGTATAATTGTAACAATATATATTATTATACCGCATGATTTTTTTTACCGTCTCGAAATTTTTACAGGGTGTTCTACCCATGAATACAAACAACTTTCACTATGGGAGCAACTCTGATATCACGAAAAAAAACTAGTTGTTTCATACATTTTGGTCAAGTAGGTATTGAACTTTTGCATAAACAGCTGATTTTTTTTCGTGATTTCAGAGTTGCTCCCATAGTGAAAGTTGTTTATGTTCATGGGTAGAACAGCCTGTAAAAATTTCGAGACGGTAAAAAAAATCACCCGGTATTGATTGTGGCACACTTTCACGTGACCACGAGTAATTATTATAATGCATGAATTAATTGATTTTAAAAGGATAATTAAATAATTAAAATCCGCTTGTTCGGTGGCAGTAATCTGAAGCTGCAATTCTGAAACGTGATCAAGACTGAATGTCACCATCAACAAAAGGGTTACCTTAAAAGGGATACGAAACCATTATGTTTACACTAATTGAGTTTGTCTTTCACAAACGCTTTTCTCAGAAATTGCGTGACGAAGGAGTTTCAAGTTTTGTCTTATTTCTAAAGTCATCATCATCACTAATCTCAGCGGCAATCAATGATAAAAAGATTTTTTAAATAAAGGTAAATTAGAGGTAGTTTAAACAGATCGAGACTGAGATATAGACGTATTTTACGGGGAACTTTGCTCCCTAAGTCATAAGGCCGGGTTCCAGCAAAGCGGAGACGAAAAGAGAGGAGAAGAGATGTGTTTTAAACAACCAATAGAATTTTGTTAACCAGGTCCGGTATCTACCAAAGCGGAGAGGAGAGGAGACGAGAGGAGATGTGTTTGAATAAACCAATCCGATTTCGTTATTTCCACATCTCTTCTCCGCTTAGCTTAGGTGGAAATGGATCAAGCGGAGAGGAGAGGAGGTGTCTCATTTTTAACAGACTTCCAAAAAGGAGGAGGTTATATGTTCGTCGCGTATGTTTGCTTTTTTTTTTATGTATGTCCACTGATTTCTCCGTCAATTGTGGACCGATTTTGAAAATTCTTTTTTTGTTTGAAAGGGTGTGCTCTCGAACTGGTCCCATATAAATTTTATTAACTTTGCTTGGATAGTTTTTGAGTTAGCTACAAAATACGTATTTTTTTCCCACTTAGTATGTAGATGATATGTTAAGTTTCTGTCATTGGTAGCAGATAGTGGTATTCGAATGTGTGTGGGGTAGGTACCACAACTAAAAAGTGAAAAATAAAAACTTTTTACAAAAAAAAAACAACCGACCGCCAAAAAAAACACTACAAAGTGAAAAATAACTTTAATTTCAGAAGTCGGTGGCAAAAAACGAAAATACAAAACACAAGACACCGACTTCCGAAATTAAAGTTATTTTTCACTTTGTTGTGTTTTTTTTGGAGGTCCGTTGTTTTTTTTTTGTAAAAAGTTTTTTTCTACAGAATTTTGTGCGGCGAGCGAGCAAGCGGCGCGGCAGAGCGGAGAAGTGTCTAGTCGGGCGGCCGGGCGGCGTACGGGCTCGCGTACCCCGCACCCCTCTACTTTCTCCCCGCGCCTCGCACACCCGAAAGCGTCATTCGACTGGTTTCGATCTCTCACAGCTCACATCTCTGCTACACAAAGCTCATATCTTCTCTCCGCTACACTTCTCCTTGGTGGATACCGGGCCTCACACATCTCGTCTCCATTCATTCAGCTTCAGTGGAGATCACTGAGCAGAGATGTATCATAATATGGCGCGATCGAAGCGGAGATGTGAGCTGTATCTCGCTGCAAACTGGGCGGCGGTACAAAGCGGAGATGTGAGCTGTGCCACGCAAGCTGGCGACGGCGCGCAGCGGAGACGAGAAGAGATGTGAGCCGCGTACAGTGAGCGGTGCTATAACAGTTCCGCTCTAGCCAGCACACATCTCCGCTTCAGTCTAGCCAGTACGCATCTCCACACAGCTTCGGTGGATACATCCTAGCTGAAAAACATCTCTTCTCGTCTTCGCTTCGGACATCTCCGCACATCTTCGCGAGTCCGGGCCTTAGTCATTTATTATTATTTCATTTATTTCAGGTATACCCATAGCAATATTAAAATTTATTTACATTAAATTGTATTACAGTAAATTACATTAAATTATATTACAATAAATTACATTAAATTATATTACAATAAATTACATTAATTGAATTAAAATTAAGTACTAAATTTCAGCATAATTATTATTTTCGTAGCAGGAACACACAGTGAAATATTACAGACACTATTTGATTAGTACATGCACATAATCGAGACAGGAAAAATGCCTTGAGTCTCCTCAAGAGCCCGTAAAAATCTGTAACTCTGTTCTCAACGAACATGCCAGTCGCAATTAGGATTACCATCTATCTAAGGGAGGATACCTGTCTAGGATGTAAAAAAAACCCTGATTTTTCAGAAAAATGCCTGGCTATTGTAAACAACTGTACCTAAGTCTTCAAAATAAATCACACGCAACAGATAATAGTAAAGACTGACATTTATTCAAAATGAAAAGTATGGACAATTTACGGCCACTAAACTAATTTAGAAAAAAAAAACAATCTGAACTGATATTTTTCCAAAGACATAATTCTTTTTAAAGTTTGTTTTTTTTTAATATTAAAAAACTTCATACGAAACGTTTTTAAAACTTTCTTGGGTTACTAATAACTTTTTACTGACTCTATTGTCAGGAGATTCCTTTCTTTACTCAACTGTGCATTTATTAGAGAATTTCAAAAATGCCTGTCTCAGCTTAGCCCCGGCCGCACGCCTGTCTTAACCGGAAAATGCCTGACAAATGCGGCAAATGTCTATCAGATGGTAACCCTAGTCGCAATACACCGCCAGGGCAGCTTTAATATACCTAGCTCTAAAGGCGGTATTATAATTGTACCTGTACCAGAGTTGACAGGTGTAGAACGATTGACAGTAAGCCTTGAACAGAATTATTTTAATTTGGTTGGAGCAGTGAGAAAAGCGTCTAGCCAACATGTTGCTTCGACATGCGATACTACGCCTGTGTCGTTGCAGCATCATTTGCTAATTCATCCTTAATTATGTGACCAAGATATTTAAACTAAGTAAATAAATAATTTCTTTATTTCACCAAAAGCCATCACAGTACAAGAACCATAGAACTAAGAGCATATTATAAGGCTTATAACTAGGTCACAATAATTTAAAAACCCTGACTCCTAAACTAGGTGTATGTGCCTGTATCTTAGGATTCTTAGGAGTCAGAAACAACAACAATATTGAAGGCTGATCCACATGATCGGTAAGATATGATCAGGGCTTTTACTGTATTTAAATATTATAACCTCCGATTTCTTAACATTATAGGTGAGATATTGTTCAGCTGCATATATTTCGCAGATCGCAACAAGTCTCCTTAAACCGTTGGCTGAGGGACTGAGCAGCACCAAGTCATCTGCATAGCTAATATTGTTTAAACCTACATCTCCAATACGACAACCGGCTCGGGTACTGCTCAGTTCCTCAAACAACTCGTTAGTATACATGTTAAATAAAATATATATTAATTCATTTGTTTAACATAGGTACAATAATAATGGTACCTATATAAAGATAATAAAGTGTTCGTTATGTTATGTACATACAAATGTTTGTAATTTAGTAATCAAGCTAGCCAAGTCTCGATAGTAAATAAAATATTGAGACTTGAACATACAGACTGAAAACAAATAATAAGACTATGTCAATAAACAATACTAATGTCAATATGCAATACTGATGTCAATATACAGTATTAATGTCAATATACAACATTTATGTCAAGGACAACAATATATCCCTAAAAACAGTACCTATTTATAGAGATGTCACAACGTGACATTACAGCAATCGCCATGTTTTATTGTTCTTGATTGTAAATTTAATTACAGAGGAAAATTTTCCTAGATATTTTACACTCCGCAAAATATAACGAGCAAAGAGTACGCCAAAATTGAAGATATTGTTTGATTTTGTAAGAAACACATTATAACGAATACGCCTCAGGCAATATCGGGGTTCGGTAGTCGAAACACGAGACGAAGAATGATTTCGAAGTGTAGGTATACATAACCATATCTTATCTCGCCTTGATTTATCAAGAATTTTGTATAGATTTTTCGCCGTGAAAGGAAAGGCTGTCAATTCTTTGCCTTTGTGTCTTCTCCTTCTTTATTATGTGCCTCTTTGAATAGCGAAGGTTGACAGCCAGTTCCATATTTCCCTTTAGGTACATTGCTAGGCAATAGTATTTGGCCAGTAGTTCTATTTTTTATCTACACGCATGCTTTAAAAGTTTCTGAAACAGTTACCTTTTTGCCAACATTAAAACAGCTAGTGTCATAGTAATTATAACATCATCCAAATGAGTGTTATAATGTTGTACTAAATTACATTAGGCAACTCGAATTTAAAAAAAGAACATTGTCATGCACGCGCGTTTCCCTACCACAGCGCCGTAATAAAAAAAAACTTATAGGTTATTCGAATTGACGTCATATCCCGCCATTTTTGTTCGATAATAATATTGCAAAATTTTATTTATTTATTTATTTATTTATTTATTAAATATGGATGACTTACAGCTAAAACAAACAGAATAAAAAAATTGTATGCGAGACTGACAGCCAATTAAAAGTCTTCACTTCTAAAAACAGATTGGAAAGAAAAAGTGTGAACAACTCAACACAGCTACCAAAGAAAAAGAAGAGCGAAAAAAAAACAGTATAACATTCAATTTTAAACTAAATTCACATTACATATTCAATTTGTACAACAAAACTTTATTACTTTAAAATTTTATTACTTTGTTGTTTACAAAAATGAGTGATACTAGCTACAACACACCACCAGATATTTCTAATGCAGCAAAGGACATTTCTAAGTAATTATTATCAGAAAAGTCGAGAAAATAATATTGTACAAAACCATAGATATCCGTGTACGTGAGGATTCATATCATGGGTGTAGATAAAGTTTTGTATGCAACTGTATATACTTAGGTATTAAAAACTCATGTGATTAATCCACATTCGTGTTTTAATACCCCTTATTATACAACAGTTGCATAAAAAACTATTAAAGTTCAGTTTGAACCGGGCAAGTCGAAAGCGTCTTCATTTATTTTAAAAGCAATATTCGTAGATTAAAATTTCGACTCTGTTCGAATTTCAAAAGTCCTTTCAACTACGATTTCTTTTTGGGGCTCGTGTCCCTTGCATGCAGCATGAGTAGAAGAACGAACAAACCCATTGATTCTGGTTTTAACAATACTCCTAGGACAAACTAGATGCGGAAGGCGAAGGAACAGGAGATGTGGTGCAAGTTGGGAGCGGTGGATCGTGACTGATTCAATATAATAGGTAATCAGATTTCAGTAGGTAGGTACTTACGATTTTGACTTGGTCATATATTTTATCCGCTGATGCTTGGATATAAGAGTCACTTAGGGCTTAGTGCGATTTTCTTTCAAATGCAAGGTGATGGACTAGATATAACTAAATGCGACACATATGAAATATTTACGTATATTATATCCACCCGACTGATTTCAGACACGGTGGCTGATCTCAACAAATTAGCCAAGTACGCAGGAGATATTATAGTGGACAAGCGTATGCGCAAACACAGGTGCACTCTCTGTTGCGTGAGGGCGAGGTGAAATTTGGCGCCCTCACGCCCCTAGCCGCCACAGGAGATGCCCTGGGCATCGGAAATACCAGGCCTATTCCCGGCCACCGTAAACACGGGCTTGCGGACGGTGAGTAACGGGTAGCTCGCCGTCCGATAAGGACCAGGCCCGGATCGACGGCGTGTTGTGTTCCACGTGCGCCTTAAAGAGATGTCAGCACAACTGACAGGGTCCGGTAGGGCCGATGCCTGCCGGGGTCGTGGGAAAGTGCGATAGGGATACCGTGGCCCCTGGCAACATACAGGCAACTAAAGGAACACGGGTGGGTTTTTGTCAATAAGAGTCGTACAAGCCCTGCCGCTCCACCTAGAGCGGAAGCAGTCATTTGATAATAAACCAAAAAAAAGGTGAACTCTCTGTTCCTTTACTCTCAAAGTCCGATGGGACGGCAACCTGATACGACCGAGGAGAGATTAGGCGACATCACCAACTTCCAAACTCTGGGCTGCTAATGAGAAATTTTTAAAGGAAAAACGCAATATCACTTTGTTTGATCTGGGAATCGAATCCAGGCCCCTCCCGCTCAGCAGTTGCACTTGCGAACACAAGACCGACGGGTTACACACAAATAGCAATATTTATGTATATTAAGACCAAGTACTCTAAAGATAATTTCTACGCAAGCCCCGCCCCCATGTATCCCGCCACTTCAATATGTGCTAAATGCTAATACATCAGTAATAAAGTTGAATATCGCGTGTACTCTTTGATCGTGTTCGAGCATGGAACTAATTGGCGTAAGACTCAATATTCATAATTCGTTTATAACTAAAGTATTTGATTTATAGGAAAAATAAATTGTTGCTGGATAGCAAAATATTTTAGACATAAAAGCCTAGTAATCTTGATTTTATTTAAATAATCTTCAAAAATAAGACAAACGATATAATTAAGAAAGACGAAAATGTTACAATTACGTAACTGTCTTGTACATGGAAAGAAAAAGATCCAATAAATCATTACTGAAGTTCCATTTTGATTCTATGCGTGACTGTTTCAGAATATTAATGCAAATTAAGACACAATTTAGAGAGCCTCCTCTTAAATAGATTTGGCGAGTTAATGAGTTTATTATCATGGTTAAGTGATAATCAGTTCTTTTAAATATGTTCGTTTGCTTACGGTATTCAGCTTAATTCTTAAACCATTTCGTAATAAATGCACGCACAGAAATCAATAGCAGAGATTGGTGAAGCTTTCCTTCCAAATACATGGCTTCAGCTTGAAGTCTTGGCTTCATTTGTATTTAAATGAGTTCCAATATACTGTGAACGCAGTTCTAGTAACTTACTGTTTGATATTTATTTGCATAGTTCAGTTTCGAAGATTGATTTTGATAGGTTTTCCGTAAGTGTATTGATTTTTAACACGCTTTTATTAAATACAATAGACGTGGATATATTTAGTAACCTGTTCCGCTTAGCTATTTCTAAAGAGCCATAAAAAACTCCTGACAGAAATCGACACGTGAACGCGAACTCGAACACGGCGTGTTCGAGTTCACGACAAGTATATAATCATCCTGAGGATGCCTCGTTGAGAGGTGAAACACGTGTCGATCTATTTCAGGAGTTTTTTATGGCTACTACTAAATATATCTACGTCTATTGTATTTTACATTCATACTTAGTCAATAAATAAAATCATAAGTGTATAATTTATGCCATTGTCAATCTATGCCCTACCCAAACAGCGTTGCAAAAAAACCCTCTCAGCCTGGTTACAAAAATTGAACTATGATGCCACGGAGCAGCTACTCATTGTTTCCTCGTAATATTTAATAACTTCGGGTTCTTGACTGTAACAATTCCCTACACACCCACACTCACACCATCATTCTACTTATCCTCACACTTCACCTGCACTTTAACACTATACAATTTTTATTTTTCTTAATTAATTAATTTAAAAAGTCTGTTTTTTGTTTTTTCATTTTTGTTTTCTCCTTCATCAATAAATAATTTGTCTAGAATTTAAAAATTGACCATTGACCATTGTAATGTTAATTAGATTAAATTCGGGGTGAGAGCCTGGTGATCCGTCACACAGGGTATCCTAGTATGGACGCCAGTCTCTCGCAAAGTATCATATTTTATGCATTTTTGTCAAAACGCTATTATTCTTGTCTCTATGTTTATTACTATGTGAACCTTTGTAAAGAGAGAAATAAAAACTATTATTATATTATTATAATTAGCAAGTCGGAATCTTCATACCTCTGTTTGTCAGTAGTAAACTCAGTGATGGAGTAGTAACATCTATCTAAAAGGAATTTAAACAAATACCTCTGAAAGGATCCCAGACACTCTGTATTTCTAATAGCTTCTGGTATACTATTATATATTTTTGGGACCATAGCTAGCACACTTTTGCCGAAGTTTAATATCCTTGATATTATAAATGCGAAAGTAAGTTTGTTTGTTACGCCTTCACGCTAAAACGGCTGAACGGATTTGGATGAAATTTGGCACATACATAGATAATGCCCTGGAAAAGAACATAGGTTACTTTTTTTTTTCCCACGGTATCGATACTTATGCGGGTGAAACCGCGGGGCGCAGCTAGTATTTCTATAATTCATATCTATGACCTAATTATCGTCTACTAATTAACTCGATATCCTACTGTATTCACAAGTGCAAACATAAATAGTAGTTGTTGTATTGATACCATATTGATACTGATTAATTAGTGAGACAGTGAATGGATACCCACTGTAGAAAAATAATGATCATCATCAGCTTATGGCACTAGTGCCTTTTTTTTCCAAGTGGTAGGTACTCGAATCAATACTACAGGTTTTTTCATAATTATCAGCTTTTTCATTATTATTTGCGTTTGTTTTTTCATACACGACAATTCAGTATCGCTCAAAACTGACAACGTTTTTATCTGAAATTATAACTAATATTATAAATGCATTCGATGACATGTGACATCTACCAACCCGCACTGGGCCCGCGTGGTGGATTACGGCCCACTCCCTCTCACAGAGAGGAGGCCTGTGTCCCAGCAGTGGGAACATTATAGGCTGATGATGATGATGATTATAAATGCGAAAATGTGTTTGTTTGTTACGCTTTCACGCTAAAACGGCTGAACAGATTTGTATGAAATTTGGCACATGGGTAGACCATGACTTGGGTTAGGACATAGAATACTTCTTATCTCGATATTCTTACGGAATCGAGACTTATGCGGGTGAAACCGTCGGGCGCATTTTTACATAGTCGTTGTAATTACAATGCGATGCGTATTCAATACAATAAAACAACGCTTTTATGCCGCTGTTGCGACTGCCATGTTATTTCAGTGCATCTGCAATGTTTGCTTGAGCTAGAGTATATAGCTTCTCAGGTCTCGTGCGGAATTGGAGGAGACGCCCTGGGCGTCGGGAATCACAGACAGATTTCCGGCCACCGTAGGCGCGGGCTAGCGGACGGTGAGAAAATGGGTAGTTCGCCGTCCGATAAGGACCAAGCCTGGGTCGACGGCGCGTTATGTTCCACGCGCGCTTCAAAGAGATGTCAGCAGAATTGACGGGGTCCGCTAGGGCCAATGCCTGCCGGGGCTGCGAATAAGGGCCGAAAGAGAAATCGTGGCCCCCCGGCAATATGGCAACTGAAGGAACTCGGGTAGGTTTTAGTTAGTAAGAGTCTGACACGCCCTCCCGCTCCACCCAGAGCGGAAGAAGTTATTTGATAATTACCCACCCAAAAAAAAAAGGAGCCGAGAAATTTTGGTCGAGGCTTTCGGCCATCAGGCCATTGGCCGTTATGACAATCGGCACAGTGATAGCCGAGCTCACATTCCACAAGTTGACAACCTCGTGTGCTAAGTTGGGAAATTTTATTTGTTTCTCTTTCTCAGCTTTCACGAGGTTTGCGCCATGTAGAATGATAACATTGCGCGGCGCGTTAATCGATCTATCACCACTATATCAGGCTTATTGGCGACAATAGTCCTGCCAGTAATGATAGACCGATCCCAGTACAACGTGACAAATTATTATTATTAATCGGCTGTCTAAAGTAGCCCTTATATTCCGGTGTGCATGGTAGTCTACCTACTAAGACACTCTAATCCTCAGTAGGTAACCCGGGTTAGTAGTAACCGTAGATGCTACAGCGGTTATCAGTAGGGTGACCATAAAACAAACTATCCCTGATACCCTTTAGGAAAATTTGGATTCCGTATACGCAGAACCAAAGATTTATTGTTAGTAAATGTTGTCCCTTGAAAAAGGGTAAAATATTGTGCACCCTTTAGAGATTTTTGTATATATTGGGAGTGTTATTATAGGATATAAAATGTGGTAAGTCAGATAAGTTAAATATTTTTAGACTTTTTGTCTAAAGCGTTGGTGTATAAATGAAATAACCATAGATTGGTTCACCATGAATGATGATAATATTTTGTTCTAGTATCTACCTATGTAAGTGGTAAGGGGCTTGTGGCTAAGTAATAACAGCTGCACGGGTCGATCGATCAGGTTAAGCTACGCTTGCCGCGGTTGGTCCGTGGATGGGTGACCATCTTTACATACCAAGTCCCCTCCGTGCCTCGGAAAGCACGTTAAGCCGTTGGTCCCGGCTGTCATTTGTAGATCTTTGACAGTCGTTACGGGTAGTTAGAAGCCCAAAAAGTCTGACAACCAGTCTTACCAAGGGGTATCGTGTTACCTAATAACTAGGTTGTGGAGGTCAGATAGGCAGTCGCTCCATTTAAAATACTGGTATTCAGCTGCATCCGGTTAGACTGGAAGCCGACCCCAACATAGTTGGGAAAAGGCTAGGCAGATGATGATCTACCTATGTAAGTAATATTATAAAAGTCATATTTTTGTAGCACTAACACTGAAGATAAACATAATAAATATCATATTAACATTATAATAACTATATTCATCCTTTTTGGAAGTCTTATAATAAATATATTATGAAAACTGAATCAAACGAGTAATAACCTACTTATAAGATTTATTAAGTTTTTTTTTGTGAATGTAATAAAAAAACAATTACTTGTTAGAGAGAAAGTAAAATAACATATTGAGTCTTAAGGATTATTTATCTTCTTAAAACATAGAAAGTTAAAAAAGGACGTACAAAATTATAAGAAATCAACATCACTAAAAACAATTACATTTCTCAATTCTCTTGTCCGAAGAATCTTCATTTGGCCTGACTCTTGAATCGAACACACGCACAATTACGTTCTACAGCCAGTTACTTCATACTTTTCTTTCTCAAAGACTATTTTAGGTATGACGATACGATGTCTAAAGACTGAATGACCGACTTTTGCGATACATTTGTTCCAGCGCAGTACAAATATTCGTACGACCTCTACGTACTCACGGCTATACATCAAACTATACAATTCTCGCATCGTATAGGATTTCCGTACAATGCGAGGTCAGCTTATACTGGAAATGTACATCTTGATGTGTAGGGGTGTGTACATAGAATTTATGTATAGTAACATTTGCGTCCAAATGCGCCCACAAAACTGGTAAAATTCTTAATATTCAACGTTTACATTTTAATCAAATGCCAGCATAATCCCACCCTACATCAGATCGCCTGGGCACAAGAATAAAAAACGAGCAGAAGGCAAGCTTCCTAACAGAGTTCAAAATTCTTACCTACTTTCATAGGGCTGTCACTCGGTTATTACAGATTAAAAAACCGGGTAAGTGCGAGTCGAGATTCGGCGATGAGCACAGACGGACGGACGGATGGATGGACGGATGGACAGCTGGACAGACGGACAGACGAACGGACACGCACTGTGACTGAGGTGATCCCGTGAGTTTTCCGTTTTCCAATTACGGTACCGAACCGGTAATTATTTTAACAGTTTGTTTAAAATTAAGTAATACCTATTTAATTAATCATACTGTGAAATAATTATACACACAATGCGTGCATCGTTGTTGAACTGAGACCCTCCCATTTTTGAAGTCGGGTAATAAAATGAGCAGTGGTGGCCCAGTGGTAACGGTCACGACTTACGAGTCTAGGGTTCGAACCCAAGCAGGCACTTTATATAAATTATTTTATTACCACTGCTCTCAAAACGGTAAAGAAAAATATCGTGAGGAAACAGACATGTCCTAGAACCAATAATTCGAAAACATATGACATCCACCAACCCGCACTGAGCCCGCTTGGTGGATGAGACCCAGACACAGAAAGAGGAGGGCTATTTCCCAACAGTAGGAACATTATACCTAGGCTGATTAAGCTTATATGCTAATAAAACACGATAGTAAAGTAGGTAAGTAATTATTTATACTGTCAAATAGTTATACATACGTTGCTTGCTTTTTTTGAAGTTGGTTACTTATTAAAATACCGTGACTTATAGACGGACGGACAGACGGACATGGCGAAACTATAAAGTTTCCTTTCTGGTTTTACTATTTCACGAACGTAAGTGGTACCTACAAACCTACTAAAACAAAAATACGAAACAAATAGGAGACAAACAATAACTCGCTAATATAGGCGGTAAACCATAAGATTAATAAATAATAATTCTTATGGGAAAACTTTATGGCCATCTTTATTTAGGATACTACCTATCTCGTAACTAAATAATTCTGCAATAAGCATTAAAAATGAGTAGGTATGGGTAGATATAGATAATAACCTGACAAAATCCTTTGGATAAAAAAAATAAACCTTGCTTTTCCTACTATTATTGATACACACAGTACTTCAACAATTTGCCATTTTTATTAACCTAAATGTACGCGTCACTCGTACCGCTCTGGCACACTGCGCGCGGCGTACCCCTGAACGTTGGCTTCCGAATGAGCCGGCTCAAACCAGTTTGCCTCTAGCGGGCGCCGGTGCACCCCCCGCGCGCCTTGTCTGTGACACTGCACGCACACAAAGCTGTGCGTGTAGTAGTGATCTCGCGCAAAGCGTTAGTATGAAGCTTGCAGTCTGTTCCTTTTTTAGTCTTGTGGCCTGGGCACCCTATCTAACTGAGCTCAAGTTTTAATTGAAACGCTCCGATGCGACTGAAATCTTATAGCCCATTACAATCAGTGTTATCGTGAAAATTACAAGTCTTGCTGCATTTTAGACGAAATTCAACCTTTACGATTTAGATAACTATGTGTTATCTGGCTATTTTGGCGTGTAATGAACGGTTTTATTTGTGTCGTTATGATAATAGAGATTATTTTAGGTTGCAGTGATATTTGCTGTCCCAAAATTTGGTTTCTGCTTGTGGGATGTCAGTTATCATTAGCTGATTTACAGAAACATCAGCAGCGTATTAAGCAGGTCATATTTGTTCTGTTCATTAGTCACTATTCACATGTGGTTTACTGGAATGCAAATTAGGACGTCTGTAAGTAACTCAACATCGAGTTAATTATGAAACTTACTTTCAACCTTAGCTGTTATCTTGTCATTTTAGCTAACGAGGTGTCCTGCGTGAGCGACGAATACGACGCTACGAACGCGATCAACTCAACGGCATACACTGCTTGTGATCTATATGGCAGTCTGCGGCGAGACACTTTCACACGGTATCGAATAGAAAGTATCGATACTGTACTCATGAGTAATATTGAATTATTTTTTTATCGTACTAATAAAAGTATCGAAACAAAAGTATCGATACTTGAAGGTATCGAGTACTTTTCTTAGAGCCTAATGCGTATAGAGCATAGGTCAATATCAGTCAGTAAATAACGTCAGTTTAACTTCAGTAGGGCAGAACATGAAAAACAAATGACAACGGTGAACGAGTGAGTGAATGAGTGATTGATTAGTGTAGTAAATGAATGAAGGAATGGTTAGGAATTGAACTGTGAACGGAAAGAACGATTTTGAGCAAAGATCGATGTAATGTTTTAGAAGGTTCAGAACGAGTCAACTAGATGGCATTGCCATAACTATAAACATAAGCCGTAAGGTCGTAAGTTTTAAATGGGTTATTTCTAAGATTACCCATTTAAAACTTAATTTCTTATTCGATACGATACCTGCCAAAAAGTACTCATTGAGTAAAAGTATCGAATGCAAAGTATCGAGTACAAAAGTATCGGTAACGAATGGAAATGTACCTCGATATCACAAATTATCGATACTTTTTTCGTGTCCCTAGGCGAGACGTACTAATGCGTACTTGTTTTGAGGGCGACTAGACATGACACCACGATCTACGAGCACATCACGAGCAAAATTGTACTGTACTTCTCCATGATTGGAGAAGTAATTACCAAAATCATGTAGGACATTTGTCATGTGTAGCATCGCATCGCATTGCATCGTGTCGTGTCGCGTCGCGTCGCGTCGTATTCGTCGCTCACGCAGGACACTCCGTAAAAGCGATCGTCGCGCGATTACGCAATCATCGCGTCCAAATGTCACTTTTTCTTGGTACATATCTTCATTACCAATCCTTAAACGATTTGAATAAAATAAAAATTAAATTCCATTAAACTTACCGGGATATCGTCACGTTTTCAATTCAGGATACTTCATCGATATCTCGGCGGCCTACCAGGTTCCTTCAGTTAATTGCCCATTTTGGGGGCGGTTCCGACCTCGTATCCGATGGCCGATCGATCGGTTGCATAATGCGAGGTTTCTCAATTCAATTTTAGGAGATAATGTTGAAAGTAATCTGTGGTTTCGTAGATTATTGTTCTATTTACTTTGGCATTAAAAATAATGTATTTCTACTCAAATGTCCTTTCTTTGGTATTGTTCGTCGAGTCATTGAGCTCCTTAAGTTCTGAGTTGAGCTACACGATTACTGGCAAAATGCTTGCACTGACTGGAGAGGTCCACTCACATCTGTGTGGTTCTTTCCTCAAAATACTATTTCAGACACTAATCTACATGGTCCTCATGCCTGACCAAGACAATGTCTGAATTATAAAAGAGACTTTGACCCCTGAATTTGTTTTGCCATTTCTTTTCAGAGGTACTCAGAAAATGTTGACTTTTTTATATATGACGTGTAAAAGTGATTCCATTATCCTATTTACAGAATTAACAATTTCATTTCAAAACAAATAGCGTAGAGTCATCTCAATTACCTCTTTTCCTTGAATTTGTATATATATATATATGTGTGTATTTAAAATGTAGATATATATTATAGTAAATATGAATATATGTGTATTATAAGTTTATAACCTATTTATGTACTTGTGTACCTATTTTATTAATAATTCATTATGTCATCTTTTTATTACTTTTTATTATTATTTTCTCCTTTTAATACGTAGTCAATCAGAGCACCTGCCATCCAATTTCTTCACTACCCTTGGCTTAAGGCATTAAGTCCGCCTTTGTACCTTTTCTTTACATATTTGTGTTGTGTGGGAGAAATATTTATTAATAAAAATAAAATAAACCATATCATTTCAAACCAAGTAACTATTTTTAAAAATTGTTGGTCAGTCTGTTTTTAGGTTTCCGTAGTAAACAAGGAAACCTTATAGTTTCGTCATGTCCGTCTGTCTGTCTGTCTGCCCGCGGTCTAGCTCCGAGACCCTTAGTACTAGAAAGCTGTAATTTTTCGTAGGTATACATATTAATTACGCTAACAAAGTGGTAAAATAACATTATGAAAAACATTTTTTTTTAGGGTACCTACACGTAAAGTGGTGATGTTTTTTTTTTAACCCATGATGAGGAGTTTTTATTATTGGAAAACATCGTGAGGAAACCGGCATGCCTGAGAGATATTTCTCGACGGCATGTGAAGCGAAGTCAGAGGACCATGAGTGGCTTTAAAACTCTGACACCAGGTTAGTCACTAACCACACGAAAAGGAGATATAAATAGTGTTTTAAGGGCGAAAAACGGTCACACAGATGCACAGCACATCAATGCAATCTTCTCATTACAGCACTTGATAACAGATCCTTTAACTTGAGATAGTAATAGTTATACTTACTAAAAATAATAGCAAAATGCTTCTCCCAATCATAAAACTTCAACCAATTACTAGCAAGCAACCGTAGCAATAAATATCTCCTTCTGGGAATTCAGGCGCATATACATCATACAAAAAGATATGCTCTATTTATATCCTCTGTCTTCACATGATGTGACATACATTAAAGATTATTCTATACTTACTCCCCTAGGGAGTACAGGCACAGAATAGTACCTACAGAAGGTCAGCTCCGTACACTGAGCGAAAACGCTCGCACACATAGACACGCTTCACGTACAATGAGTTCAAGTGCATTCGCTGCTGGCAATCGGCCAAGATAGACGAGATCGCTGTCCATGATAAATGATAAATGATTTATTTCTGTAAGTAGGTTTGTACAAACACTTTTACACGTCAATCATATTATTATTGATCTTTAGAGGAAAGCACCACACAGATTGAGAGGACCTGTCCAGTCAGTGCACGCATTTGTCAGTTATCGTGCATCTCACCTCAGAATTTAAGGAACTCAACGATCACCATTTTTTTTTTTCAAAAATCAATATTTGAGTTTAATTTATAGGTCCTTAACTAAAATTTTTGTCGATGATTTTACAATATCAATTTAATAATGTTATTATTATAATAATGGAGGTGGCCTTGGAAAAGGATGCTTGGAAGGATTTGGGGGAGGCCTTTGCTCAGCAGTGGGATAGTGTAGGACAACATAAAAATAAAAAATAAATTGTTGGAAACATTTTCTTAGCAGAGGTACAATAAAGATTAAATAAAAAAATAAAATAAAAAAATTGTTAGAAGCTGTGGTGAGATATAAAGTTGAAACCTTCTAGTACAGATGAATGTGTTACATTCCCTTTAAAATTTCTTAAGAATTTAACCTAAACAGGGTTTGTTAACACTTTCATCAAATACATTTCGAACAGACTATCTGCAAGATTGTACGTACTAATCTGAGGAGCGTTGGAACAAAAACCGATAAATCACATTTGTGTTTTTTGTGGAAAAATGTAAAAATATGGCCAAGTTCATGGTTTTCTAATATAGAGTTAAACGAAATCTATCAATTTATTGATGTTAGCATCAATGCTTGGAAACCTAAATTCTGCATTCGTGCCTGTCTGTGGTACCTGTTAAGTTATATAAAAAAAGAAAATGGATATATCGGTTTTTGACAAAACACTGTAGGATATACCTATCGGTATTTGATAAAACGTTGGTAGGAACATGAGAGCTTGATAAAATGCGGCTGAACATGCGTCAGTGTTTTTAAAGCCAGATTAGGTGGTTTCCAATCAAAACAACTTTATTTAAAATCACATCATACTTTAATGTTGTTTGTTTAGTACCTACGATTAATGTAATTATCGGTTTTTGTACAGGTCTGGGTATTTCGCGGACGGATTTAGAGCAGATTTATCAGTTTTTGACCAGGTTACATTAACCATAGAGCAAGATATGTAAGAGAACAACTAAATTGTAATAAAAAAAATTACAAAATGTGATTTATCGGTTTTTGTTCCGACGCTCCTCATCTATGTGTCCATGCGCCTGTTTTCACTCGTCATATGGAGCTGACCTTCTGTAGCATTCTATAGTGCAGACTGAAAGATACGGGAGTTCTTCCGAGCCCCGATATCCGATGGCTTATCGATTCTCCGCAGAATAATACTGAACTGAACTTGGGAGCCAAAATGTTGTGTATCGTATCGGGTTTTAATGGGGTACCTATTGGAATTTTCTGAGACCTGAATTTAGGTTTTAGATTTAGATTTTATCATTTTACAACAATATATATACATTATTATGTATAGAGGAGCTCGTGGCTAAGTAATAATAGCCACACGGGTCGGTCCAACAGATAAAGCTACGCTTGCCGGGGTTGTTTCATGGATGGGTGACCATCTTTACATACCGAGACTCCTCTGTGCCTCGGAAATCACGTTAAGCCGTTGGTTCTGGCTGTCATTCGTAAATTACGGGTGGTCAGAAGCCCGAAAGTCTGACAACCAGTCTTACCAAGGGGTATCGTATTAACCAGTAACTGGGTTGTGGAGGTCAGATAGGCAGTCGCTCCATGTAAAATACTGGTATTCAGCTGCATCCGGTTAGACTGGAATCCGACCCCAACATATGTAGTTATTACATAATTATATACATAATTTATGACCTGCAAGTTTCTTGAGACACCGAGCATTAAAATATATACCTTATTTCGATTGGATAAGTTTTAAATATAATTTATATTAAAATCCTCTGCTGACCCATCCGGCAGTCTGCGCTCTTAGGTGGAATGACAGCTCACGTCAAACTTATTTCTGCCAAGTTTCCACGATGAGATTTTTACAGGATACATCAGCTGCTCTGTTTTTTTCCAAAAAAACGACCCTGAAGATAAGTAAGAAATCAAATCAAAAACCAACTTTCTATAAGTGGCTTATAATACCTACTACTTTTCCTTCTATTAAAAGCTTACACGGGAAACGTTTTAAATCGGGCGCTGTACGCCTTTTTAACATTTTCTTTAGAAGCTACATAATAAATACAGGTTGTTCGAGAAAGTTTTGCTGAGATTTTTTGTTATAAATATGAAGATAATATATTTATTGCATAACTGAGTACATCAGTACTTATTTTAAACGTTAAAATAATAATTGTTTTTAAGCTATTGCATAGCATTTATCACGGGCTTTGAGCGCGGCGACCGAATCAAGAAATTCCGTAACGAAAATAAAACCTAATACCCCCCACTCCACCTACCATGTAATGACGGTTCCCATGACAACGTAATGTTGTCATGGGAACGTAATTTTTGTTTTATGTCATCACGTCATCATCCCAAGTGTAGCGTTGATAAATAAGAAGTATGGAGGTTACAAATGCTATGCTTTACCACGGCAGTCCCCGAGTGCCACACTTTTCTTTTTAAATAGTTCTTGTTGTGGTTAAAATACGAGCAGGAAGTATGATGACTCTAAGACTCTAAGTACCTACTATTTATTTTACTTTATTATTTTATTTAATCTATACAAATTTTTAACCTGACTTGGTTTCCGTACACCATTTTCGGATGAGCACTGAGAATCCGCGCATGTGCTGTGCCGTGTGCGTCCTCCATAACACAGCATTATGTTTAGTGGAAACCTTCTTGGTACAGTCACTACGTGCAGCTGCCGACTATTTTTGTTCTGTGGTCGTGATTGTTGATCTATTTAGCTTATTTTTAATTTTTCTTTAGTATTCGAGTTTCTGTGACAAAAATTACCTAATTTTCTTTCTTTCCTTTTTCTAACTGTTTGAACACTTATTTTCTCATTTTGGCATGAGATATAATTAATAATACCATAGGCCTTCAAAGCGTATAACTAAGTACAAAGCTCAATGTTGAAGCTCGCTGTTCAAGGTGTGTTTTTGACAGTTACTTCCTAATTCTGACAGCAGTAACAGATTGGCAAAATTGTTCTAATCCTTACCTCTATCTCATCAAAAGCAGGATAACTACCGGTCTGTCTAAATTTATGTTATCAGCAGTACGACTTTAAAATATTAAATTTAATGATGACAGTGACGCTTTGTGTAAAAATTTATAAGTAGTTGATTGGATAAGCTAGAAGACAATTTACACGACAGAAGACGTGACAACTTACAGTAAACGTGGCTGATGACAGCTGATGATGACTGGAACCGAGTATACACGATTAAGCGCTGAGTATACCCGATTCAGCGTCACCGACCTGTACCCTAATTGCGTAACTTATTTTCGTAAACGATTATGACAAATTTGTTTAATTTTGACAGTTCAACAACATTCATTGCGTTATTTACGTTGTAGAGCAGATTTTTGTTCCAACTTATAAAGCAATGGATTAGCAATCTGTTTCAAATCGAAACAAATTATGATTGATCGTGCATTACGCAATTAGGGTACTGAGCTGTTCAGTTTCATACATTTACTGTTCAGAAAGAGCGCAAAGTGCTCCTAAAAAAGTTTTCACTTAAAAAATTACTCTAATCATCATTTCAATGTCAGTATAATTTTTATCTTGGACCGAAAGTCTACTTAAAATCTCAATCGAACCTTTTTCACACCCTGTATAATACGCTGGCTATTACAACGATTGCAATATATTACTTAAAGTAGCCGTTATCTTGCGAAACTGTAAGATTTTTTTCAGAACAATTTATATGAAAATCTCTTTTCTTTCAGTTAATATTGTTCGCTTTTATTCAGTTCAATAGGTTTTAGTATGATTACAGATTAGATATATTTTGAATACGTGAAAATAATTCGAATTGAGATAAATATGTGTTAGCATACGATTTATTTCGAGATTTTTATTATTATTAAAGCTAGCAATACACGATTAATGGCCTCTTTAGTTTATAGCTCGTGAAAGATAGCAAATGTTTTTATATATCTGGATCGAATGGGTTTGCAAATTATTCTGTGAATATGAATATTAAAAAAAATATGTTTCATAAAAACACAATATCTTGTAGCAAGTATAGATTATTTCGAAAGAGCGAGATATTTATTAGTTTACTTTGCTCTCAAGCGCTTTATTGAAAATAGTTTATTAATATCCTATACTATTAAACGAGCAATTTTTGTATAGGTATAATTATGTATATTTGTTTGTATATAGATTTGTACACACGTTATCGAAATCGGCTATAACGATTTCGATGAAAGTTGCAATATAGAGGTTTACGGGGGCGAAAAATTGATCTAGCTAGGTCTCATATCTGGGAAAATTTATTTTCTCCGTATTTTTATCCAAGCAGAGCTCGGTCGCCCAGAGTTTAGAACAAAATAATGAATAATGACATGACAATAATGATATGACATTAGAATAATGGTGGCAGCATGGAATTAGTAAGTACCTACTATCATGGCAGCATGGAACAAGTAGGTACTGCATGGATTAGTATACTATTAAATGAGTATTGTCTATTTTACCAGAGCAGCGCTTGGTCGTCCAGGTACTGAACCCTGAATGAGCTTGAGCTCCCTAAAATAGGGTTGAGCTACACGGTGACTGATGCATGCATGCCGTCTGGCAGGACAGGTCAACTCAAAGCTGCAATGGCTCCTTCTTCAAAAGTTACTTCCAGACATGGCTTTGCATTGCAAGACTCAAATAAAATCTTAATAATAATATAATATTTGGACTTTAAAAGATACCATTGACCTCTGAGTTTGTTTTGACATTTCTTCTCAAGGATTAGTTAGCTAGGAAATGCCGGCGCCATTTAGTTTAAAAATATTATATAAACGTGTTTTAAAAGATCTCATCTGCCTAGCCTTTTCCCAACCATGTTGGGGTCGGCTTTTAGTCTAACCGGATGCAGCTGAATACCAGTATTTTACATGGAGCGACTGCCTATCTGACCTCCACAACCTAGTGACTAGGTAACACGATACCCCTTGGTAAGACTGGTTGTCAGACTTTTTGGGCTTCTAACTACCCGTAACGACTGTCAAAGATCTACAAATGACAGCCGGGACCAACGGCTTAACGTGCTTTCCGAGGCACGGAGGGGTCTTGGTATGTAAAGATGGTCACCCATCCACAGACCAACCGCGGCAAGCATAGCTTAACCTGATCGATCGACCCATGCAGCTGTTGTAACTTAGCCACAAGTCCCTCCGTGTCTTAAAAGATCTACTTACAGAAATAAATATTTAATTTCATTTAATTTCGAACTACATTCGATTTGAATATGATGGAAATGTCAGGCCTGCTTGCACGCGGGTTTGTCCGAAAGGGATACCGTGGCCCATGGCCACAAATAGGCAACTGAAGGAACACGGGTGGGTTTTAGTCAGTAAGAGTCTGACACGCCCTGAAGTTATTTGAAAACTATACACACCTAAAAAAAGACCCGCTTGCACCACAATCACTAAATTCGTATAGCGTTAAATCATGTTTAATGGATAAACATGATTTCCTATATTTTTTAAATATATTTTGCACGTGTACCAACGCTTTTTTAACTCTCACAGAAACATCCACCAAAATACCTAACTCAAGCTAAAATCAAGCCCAAAAACTATTGAAATCTTAACAGAATCCTTAGGTAACTATTATTCCTTTGTCCTATATATACCTAACAGGCAAAACTTCCCTGTCCTCAGGCAATGTTTCTTACTCAGTCGACCTTGTCAGGAATATGTCTTACTGGAGTAACATCATAGTATTAAGAAACAAAATATAAATATTATTATAATAAAAATATAATTAACCTACACAAAAACAGGCCATACAACACAACGCAAAGGCCTCCCCCAAATCCTTCCAGGCATCAAAGTCAAAGTCAAATCATTTATTTCAAATAGTAAGGCACTTTTGAACGTCAAAATTTACAAAAAAAAAACAACCGACTTAAAAAAAAACACTACAACGTGAAAAATAACTTTAATTTCGGAAGTCGGTGTCTTTGGTTTTTAATTTTCGTTCTTTGTCACCGACTTCCGAAATTAAAGTTATTTTTCACTTTGTAGTGTTTTTTTTGAAGTCGGTTGTTTTTTTTTTTTTGTAAAAAGTTTTTATTTTTCACTTTTTAGTTGTGATACCTACCCCACACAAATTCGAATACCACTACCTGCCATGTAAATAACAGTGACAGGAAGTCATCATAATATCATCCACATACTAAGCGAGGTAAAAATACGTATTATTGAAGCTAACTCAAAAACTACCCAAGTAAAGTTAATAAAATTTATATGGGACCACCTCTGAAGTATGATCTACCAAACAAAAAAAGAATCATCAAAATCAATTCATAATTGACGGAGTAATCGCGTAACAAACATACAAAAAAAAAAAAAACAACATACAGTCGAATTGAGAACCTCCTCCTTTTGGAAGTCGGTTAAAAATAGAATTGATTCTAGTCGCTCCTTCCAAAAGGTAGTTTTCGTACAGAGAAGAATGGGCAAGAAACTCTTTAAAAATATTTTAATATATTTTGTATTACACACGGCTACACATCAAGCTATATATTTCCAGTTTCTGCTGATCGCGCATTGTATAGAATTTCCGTACAGAGATCAGCTTATAGTTATGTGAAGACGATGCACCTAAAATAAAATTACTATACCACAATAGGTAAAAACAATTAAAAATGAAGCAACGACAGATAAACTAATTATAGGATAGATACATGGTGCTCACATATTTACAATTTAAAAAAAAGACGATTTTCAAATAAAAAACCAATTAGCAAGTCTGTGTGAGGAAGTAATCACAGAATGTAAAATCAATGTCATATAATAAAAAAATACAAATGATAAAATTAAATTAGCAACCATCCTTTTCCAGAGCCACATCGATCCAACCAAAAATTATGTATTATAAAATACTTAGAACTAACTTGCACCACAAAATCATCTGCGTTTAGCGCTAAACATATTGAAAAAAGCTGTTCTACCTCTATCAACTTCAAACGATTGACAGTGACAGAACATTGTTTTAAATTGATTTATAGCTAAAATTATTTGAGTGGTTCGTAGTGCCTTAATGGATAAACATATTTTCTATTATATCTTGCACGTGTTTCAATTTGCCAAGACTTATTTAACTTTAACAGAGACACCCACCTCTCGTAAAAGTCATGCTAAACATGCCTACCAAATCCTTGAAATCTAAACATAATTTTCCATTCCTATTAAATTCCTTTGTCCTATAATACCTAACAGGCAAAACTTCCCAGTCCTGGGGCAATGTTTCTTACTCGGTCGACCTTGTCAGGAACAAACATGTCTTTCTGAAGTAAGATCATATTTCGTCTTCGGGGGATCCACCCGTGAAATTGCTTGTTTATTTTGTTATTTAGCCATATTATTGGTGTGTATTTTGTGTTTTATTTTGTTTATGGGAAGTTATCTTTATGGATTTTGTGCTTTCACGGTGTTTTGACGGGTTTGTGAAGAGAAATGGGTTGTAATTTTGCGTGATGGAGTTTTGGTAAATCAGTTGGTTTGTGTTGGTAATATTTTTTGGCAGTGAGTGAATATATCAGCCTGACATTTACGAGGTAGGTATGTCGGTATAGTTAGGTTCATTTCTACTCCTCCAGTATTCTGATTGATTAGGTTCCTATTTCTAAGACAGTTAAATCGAGTCGCTAAACTTCATAGTCTCGGCAATTTTCTGATTGTTCGTCCCTGTAGATTTTTTCCTGCAGAAATTGCACAACGTATAAAGTAGCCCAACTGGGTTCTGGACTTATAACGGTTACCATAATTGACTGTTTTTCCTAACTTAAAGGCCTAAAAGATAAATAAATACATACAACAAATATCATTAAAGGCAGAATTTAGACTCATCGAGGCTTAAAACTACTGCAACAATAACTTCTTCGGGAGTGCCGACAGAAGTGAAAACTTGAACAAGATTGTCTTAGTGGAAGAAAAATACTTGTATAGAACATTGGTTCGTAACCTTATCTAAATAAAGAGCACAATAGCGTTTACAAAAAAAAAAAAATACATCCGAAACATTTAAAGTAAAAATACTTGCATAGAACATTGGTCCGTAACGGAACATAAATAAAGAGCACAATCGCGTTTACAAAAATGAGGTGTCGGTAGCGGTGTCACGAAATTAATTGCTTTTTTCCATCTCAAAAATGCTCAACGCACTTAAAGAAGTTTTCACTTAAAAAAACCCCAAAATTTTACACCAACCATGAGTCACATTACGCCATCCATCTATCTACCTGTAATCCCTTCATCAAAATAGCTAACAAAATAAATAAATTACAATTTCAAACGAGAATATCATTCACATCCCGCGCTGACTGCAAAATATTACCATTTACCGAGACTCCGACATTAAACTTTCGTTTATAAGTAGGTGCAGAAACTCCAACAATTGTGAAGTTTTAATTGAAACCTCAGCATTTCGTCTGCTGGGTTCCATTATATGCAGAAATAGTATACAATTACTTATAGAGTTGTCTTTGGCGCGAAACTATTTCCTTCATTTTGAGTAGTTTGATCGTGTTGATTCTTTAGAGCGTAATCACACTGACGATTTGTCACAGTGTTTTCTGCGAGGCGATTAGTGAACGCGTTCCCCGCGGATGCCAAGCGAGCAAGCCGCGACTACGTGACCTGTTCTCCGCGTTTTCACAATTATTGTACTTTTGCTTGTCTCACACTCTCTTGTACACTAACGTCAATCGCTCTCATTCCGTGAACGTGGCAAAACCGTTTATCACACGTGGAGTAGTGGCTACGCACATACAGTTAGAGCGTGAGGCCTCTGCCTCGAATCTTGCAGGCAGCGGGGCCGCGGCGGCGGCGGCGCGGAAGCGGCGCGTTCAAATGCATAGATTCATATGTAACTGTTCTCGAAAGCAGCGGCGCGGAGAGCGAGCGGCTCCATATAAAACTATGCATTGCCACGCCGCCGCCGCCGCCGCCGCCGCCCCGCTGCCCGCAAGATTCGAGGCAGAAGCCTCAAACAATCGCCTCGCTGGAAACACGCTCGCAAATTGCCCGTGTGCTTAGGCCCTTAAAGATCAGCACACATATCAACTCCTTACTGCAACACACACTAATCGGAATCGTAACGTAATCGCCTCGCCTCGGGACAAACTCACGAACCGCGGTGCGGTGCAACTTATAATTTCCGCGCTTACGGCTCGACGTCCCCGCGCTTACGTCTCTCCGTACCCGAGCTTATGGCCCTTCGTCCACCCTTGCCCTTCTCACTCCTCCCGTGTCGTGCCTGCAGCACACTACTGCCGCGCTTACGGCGAGCCGTAAGCGCGGCGTCGCCTAGCCGAAGCTGAGTCGACGTATCGGAACTGCCGATCCGCTTTGGTTATGTGCTTACGTTAGGTTGACGCCTGTGTGACGATCCCTTTCCGAGTTGATAAGTATGCTATGAACATTTTTTTTTTTTGGTGAGAAATTATCAAATAACTTCTGGTTTTTTTTAATAAAAATCAGTTTCCATGGGTTTTTCAGGTTCCTGGTCATGAATTTATTGTCTGTTTATAAAAATTCAAAATGGCGGACACAAAAAGGCGGCTCAAAAAAATAAATTGATTAATTTCTCAATATTTAAAAGAAATTTTTTAAATAGAAATTTCGATTTTGGAAAAGTGACAGTGACACACCAAAGTGTGTTATCTCAAAAGTGTATAAAAAATGGCAGCGATACGTCAAAAATTGTGGTGTAGGCAGATTTTTGAACAAAAAAAGACATTTTTTTCCCACTGTGCGCCGTGACGCCTCTCTAGCCATTCCTCAAAGAGGGGACTTATCGCCGCAATTGTGGCATGCCCTAACGATGTGTGCTATGATCTTAAACATCGTTAGGAAATTTTTCCACTAAGTATTCCACATAGTTCGATCTCAGCGTGCGCTTTTATAATTTCCAACGTGGACGTTCACATCACGGCATCACGATAACACAGGCAAGTAAAATGTATGGAAATATATGAAGATGCTTTTAAATATCCGTCCACGATAACGTAATAACGTGCACGTATTTTCATACATTTAATGGACGTGGATGTCCAATTTTCCACTATAATATCTCACGTTAGATATTATAAAAGCACAGTGCACTAAGGTTTTTGCGATTAATAATAGTGTTTCTAGATCATCATCGTCCACTTTACGTTACCAACCCTTTTTCCTTATACCCTGTCATATTTAACATAACATAACGTCAAACCTTGTTTTCCAGAAGGGTTAGGCAGAGATGTACCCATAGAACACCCATATTTCGCCAGTTATGTTCAAGTCCCATGTAATTGGGAGCGAGTCTATTGCCATCAACCGGACACAAATCCAGACTCCAGCTGCTACTGAGAAATTCCAGATAGAAAAACCCCATGACTCTTTATCCGACCTGGGAATCGCTCCCAGGATCTCATGCTCCAGCAGTAGCACTTCCGAACACTAGACCAACGAGGCAGTCATTCCTATTATCTTCATCATAATTTCAATCGAAAGACGTCCACTGCTGGACATAGGCCTCCCCCAAGCACCGCCACTTTGACCGATTCTATGCTTCCAGCGAATTCCTGCGGCTTATATCCCTGTGAGTGTCAAACTAGTTCTTCTTTCGGTTCAGAGGTACGATTACATGATCTAAATAAGTGCAGATATTACTAATTAAACTGAACGCGATCAATACTTCTAAACCGCGTTCAAGTGCTGTCATTGTCAATATTCCATAACAATTTTGACATTGACAGCTCTTAAACGCGTTTTAGATGTGCTGAACGCGTTTAGTCTATACTCTGTTTGAAATAAGATTAGATATTCAAACAAACCTTTTTTACAGTCCGTTCAACCGATTTTGACTTCTATTGCGTAGGCATAAGGATGGCATTAAAAGCATAAAAAGTGGTTACAAACCAACTGTTTACTGCAGCTGCCATTTGTCATGCCACCAACGCAATAGAAGTCAAAATCGGTTGAACGGACTGTAAAAAAGGTTTAGTTAAATGTCTAATCTTATTTCAAATGGAGTATAGTTTCGCCCTAATTCACGTTTTGGTTAATTACTTGATTGTCGCGTAGTGTTAAATACCAAACACCAGAAATGGTACTCAGATATTTGATCTTATGTGTATGTGAGTGGGCTTAGGGAAAAATGAAACAACCTAACTGTATACTGTTCTAAGATGATTCAATATTAACAAAAAATTTACAAGACCCTAGCCAAATCGTGGTAACGAAACCATAGCGACTTTTAATTTGACGCCAACGCCATCTAGTTACGTCGGGTACAACTTTGGACAAAAATACAATTTATTATGTTGATCTGATGAGCGGCTTGATCATGCATGATCATTATTAACACATAGAGTGCCAAAAAAACAGTGGCACTCCGGGAGTGCCGACAGAAGCGAAAACTTGAACAATTTTATTGTGCAGGAAATACTTTTCTTTTTTGAAGTAGGTAAAAAAAGGGAAATGTCAATTATGTCGTTGTCACGTCTCAATGTTTGGAATGTCATTAATACCAAAGAAAATGTATCGTGCGTTGATGTCTTTTTATTGGTCAAAAGTTGGTGTCGGTAACAGTGTCGCGAGTTCAATTGTTTTTTTCCATCTCAAAAATGCCCAACGCGCTTAAAGAAGTTTTCACTTAAAAAAGGTTAAGCCATAATATTGTGATCATACATTTTGAAAGAAATTCCTTTGATTCTAAAAATTAAGAACACAAAAACAGCGTCTTAAGTTAATTCCTCATATTTAAGTCTTATAAGTTCGCAAACCCGAAACTTGCTGAGTCGAGCACCTCCCAAGTTTAAGTTAAACTTCACAGTTTTAATCTTCTGTTTTATAATATACTTGTACTGGAAACTTAGTTGTTCTTCAATTTATTTAGGTAGCTCATAGTGAATGTGAAGCAAGAAAATATTCATCTCATGTTTTACCTTTAAAAAATCGTAGAAAAATTTAAAGTAAATGGCTCCTTCAAAGATCCATCCAAAGGTTGTCTGTAAAAGATCGCTTTTAGCGATAAGACCGCCCATTGTGTCACCCAATGTAAAATTTCTAAATTAATGTCTGTAATTTTTATGGTGTACATAATAAAGAATATTCTTTCTATCTATCTATCTCCTTTTGATGGTAAAGGACAAAATAAAAGATTAAGTAAAGCATTGCAAAGACTTGAAATAATAGCAGCTGGCAGATGATGAAGTCAAAGTCAAATAATTTATATCAATTAGGCACATAAAAGGCACGTTTGTACGTCAAAATTTACAAAAAATAGAATTGATTCTGGTCGACCCTTCCAAAAGGTAGTTTTCGAATGGAGAAATATGGGCAAGAAACTCCACCGTTACTCTTTTAAAATTTTTACAATATTTTGTTTACATTAAATATATAATTATATGTGAAGACGATGCACCTGGAATAAGATTACTATACCACAATAGGTAAAAATAATTAAAAATGTAGCAGTAACAGAAAAATTTATTATGTGATCGAAACATGGTGTTCACATATTTACAAGCATTGTAAAAGTACCTGTACGATATTCCTAAAAATGTTTGATATAAGTAGGAGGTGGGTAGCAGTAAATAAAATCAATAACTTCGTAATGTCAAAAAGTATCAGATAAAATTGTAAACAAATCATCCAGGTTAAATTCTTACGTTATCACTCACTAAAGGCAATTAGTAACACATTTATCTGTATTTCGAAAGTTACTACTTTATATCCTACCACTTTTTCAACAATTATTGTAATTATCAATAACATTATTGTAATAAATCATAGACCAAAAAAAAAAACGTCTTTAAGGTGATTTAAAATAGGCTAAGTGTTGACAGTAAAAAAAAAATACCGTATGAATTTTGATTTGAAGAATGCTTGTGAGCTAAAAATTTAAAATCAACTTAATTTTGTAAATCCTAATAGATTATAAAAAAAAGGAATTAATTACGTAAAATAAAGCCATTGGTCACATGAAATTGAACACGTTACAGATTCCAGATGACAGTTTCAAATATATATAAATTATAATTTGACATAATATCAATAAAAACTATTTTACAAAAAGTACAACCGACTTCCAAACTACAAAGTGAAAAATAGCTTTAATTTCAGAAGTCTTTAGATCAGAATTTTAGTTTTTGACACCGACTTCTGAAATTAAAGTTATTTTTCACTTTTTAGTTTGGAAGTTGGTTGTATTTTTTGTAAAAAAGTGTTTATTTCTCGCTTTTTAGTGGGTCAATTTACATTAGCCTAATGCTAACTACTCATTACCTTTTACAAAATATTGCTTTTCCCGATTCAGGAACGTTCATCGTTGAGGAGTTCTCCTGGTACTTCACCATCAGCTCCACTTCTCCATATGCATTTTGACGAGCATCAATTGCATTGCAACCAAGTAATCGAATCGCAACCCGTGAAATACTTATTATTGAGTAGTCTGGACCTACTCTGGCTGTCTGTGGTCTGGCTGTCTGTGATCTGGCTATTTGTGGTCTTCATCATCAGTTCCACTTAACTAAATGGTGCTTTCCAAGAGCAACTGCACGAGTTACTATAAAAAATATCAAAATCGCTATAGGTTTGCCTGTAATATTTGAAGAGTTCCCTCGATTTCTCAAGGATGCCATCATCAGATCTTGGTTTCCTTATCATGGTACTACCCTTGTGGGATATTTTCTTTCCAACAAAACAAGAATGATCAAAATCGGTTCATAAACGACGAAGTTATCCGCGAACACATTAAAAAAAATATGTATATTTACGTTCGAATTGAGTAACCTCCTTTTTTTGAAGTCGGTTAAAAAGAGGTAAAAGTTTGCTTCTAAGTTTGTACATAGGGGTAATCTCCGAAAGTACCAGTCGGGTTTGAAAAATCTATTTGCATTTGATATCCCAATTCTTGAAGAAGGTTATAGGCTCGCGGATGAAGTCGCGGGAAACAGCTAATTGTGAATAAAAATAAACTTTACACGTCAGACATCAAGTTTAATTTGCATTACCAATAGACTTAACATTGGTAGTGTGTCCCTCTCTCGTGATGTGGCACGAGTGTTGATTATTTTTGTTTACTAAATTAGCAGTAAGTATTTAGTCATGTTTAGTGCAGGCACATAAAATTTTCGGAAATGTAAAACCATTTCCAAATTTTTTACTGTAATATACATTAATACAAATAATTATTAACATTAACACTGTCTGCTTTGTTATTTTTTATATTTAAAAACATTGTTCATCAAATCATTGATCAAACAGGTCATTGATCAAATTAGTAATAATAAATAAAAAGTAAGTTTAAAAGTTTAAAAACTAAAACCCGACTAAAAGATATGAAACAAGAAAATATTTCAGACAGAAGTCAAGACATAGGTACAAAAATGATCAAGGTAAAGCCGTGGTCGCATGCTTGTACACCTACAAAATTAAAATGGCATGCGACCACGGCTTTACCTTGATCATTTTTGTACCTATGTCTTGACTTCTGTCTGAAATATTTTCTTGTTTCATATCTTTTAGTCGGGTTTTAGTTTTTAAACTTACTTTTTATTTAAATTATTTTGGGGTTATAGTTTCGTGATAAAGTATTTGCAGAGCAGCTTAATTTTATTTTTTTGGTTTATATGCTATAATAATACCAGCCTATTATTGTCCCTCTGATAGGAAAAGGCCTCTTCTCATACAGAGAAGGCACGAGCATTGATCACCACGCGCACTCAAGACGGGTTGGCGATTTCAGACTTATATATGTATATTAACTATAAGTCCAGTACCTACCCTAATTGCGGTTTTTTTTTCGCAATTAGGGTACAGGTTTCCTCACGATGTTTTTCCTTCACTGATGTTAGTAATGTCCAAGATAAACTCAGAAAGCACATTTGAATTGAAAAAGTCACTTTGGTACCTGCCCGGATTTGAATCCACAACCTCGTGCATGAGATGCGAGGCCTTAACTACTGGACCATCACGGCATTCATGGTAAAATAGGTATTCATTTTACAGCCGCGCCATACGTAGCACAGTTCACTTTTACTTGTTTGTAACAATTTAATAGTAGATTGTTTACCAAGGGAGCAAACAACTATTTTTAAGGCGAGAGTGTTTCTTTGAATCCAGAGCGCAGCGAAGGATTCAAAGTACTTCACTCGAGCTTAAAATAGTGTTGCTCCCGAGGTGAACACTCTACTTTTTATCACCCTCTATGAGAAAATAAAACGTGTGCAGTCAACGAAGTTCCTTCTTACGTATGATTTAAAACAAAAATCGCTACCGCTACTTTAGCACCCTCGAAAACTATGAAAACGACACTTATGACGAAAAATTTGAAAATTTCAGCAGCAGCTATCTTGGATTTGTATTCTGACCTCACTATCGGTTTTAGCACCCTCAAAAACTATGAAAACGATACCCATAACGAAAAATTTGAAAATTTCCGCAGCCGCCATCTTGGATTTTCATTTTGACCTCACTATCGGCTTTAGCACCCTTGAAAACCATGAAAACGATACCCATGACGAAAAATTTGAAAATTTTCACTGCCGCCATCTTGGATTTTGATTTTGACCTCATTATCGGCTTTAACACCATTGAAAACCATGAAAACGATACCAATGATGAAAAATTTGAAAAATTTCAGAGCCGCCATTTTGGATTTTCATTTTGACCTCACTATCGGCTTTGGCACCATCGAAAACTATGAAAACGACACCCATGACGAATAATTTGAAAATTTTCGCAGCCGCCATCTTGGATTTTCATTTTGACCAAATTCACACTTTCTCTCTCTTGCCAGCCTGTTAGTTGTTCATACAATGTTCGTGTTTGATCTCTTTGGTGATTGGAACTGTTTTTTACTAACAATATCCACGTTCCAAATTCAAATCACTTTTAATCCCTAGGGATTAATAAGCTATTTTAGTCCCTGTTTACGAGGACTAAACTAGAAATTTTTGAATAGATGTGATAAAAACATATTTATTTACTTAGAAAATATGATATAATATATACATATTTGTAATGTGCTCATCAAGCCCTTTCATTTGATACCCAACATGGTACAATTCAATTATTTTTATTTTTTATTTCGTTACTTTATGTCCTCTAGAGGGCGCCATATTGCTTTTAATGTGACGTCACATAGCTTATAACCAGCGGAAAATCAATACGCTTCCAATGATACCTCATTTGTCAAATTATGATGGGCAGTTTTGAAGTTATGAGGTAACAGATGAACATACATACATACATACCGGTCAAAATCATAACCCTCCTTTTTGTTTCACCGTAGTCGGGTAAAAAAGGAATAAATAAAGCCGGACGGTGTGTGAGCAACAGTTGTCAGTACATATTCAATTAATTCAAATACGATGGTGCTATCTTGTATGTATGAAAAGTTCCCATGTTTTTAAAACGTCCCCGTAGTCTTATAAGTATGCAAAGTTTCAACTCAATCGGATGCCTGAAAAATGGATAGCAATTGGAGTAACTGAAAACACATACAGTACGATACAACTTAGATTTAGCATGAATTTGAAAATTTTCATTCATTCATTTCAATTTTACAACGTATTTGGTTATATGACTTTACAAGTTATTGCGTTTGCGTAAAGATCATTTTCACCTAAAGTAGTAAAAAAGATTGATGATTTTGAAGACGCACTCAGTTCAGATGGTGATCGGTTTTACGAATTTAGCCGATGCTACATCTAAATTTTGTCGTACTATACAAACTAAGCTCAATATAAATCTTGTAATAAATAAAAAACATCGGTTTTCGATACCGAGTATTAACAAAAAGTAATTCCGATACCGGGAATCGAACCCGAGCCTCCTGGGTGAGAGCCAGGTATCCTAGCCACTAGACCATATCGGATGTTATATGAGTATTAAATTATTGTGAGTGCTATGAGAAGACACTTTCTTTGTAACATCAATTTCTTAAAAAAAATATTATGAAAAATAATTTGTATGAAACTATCTGCCAGATTAGGTAACCCGCACCTTTTGGGAGGCGGAGAAACACGCCGTAAGATTTCTAAGTAAACCCTTTTATATTGCTCAAAATCAATTATTTTCTCTGCAAAGAAACAATATGGTGTTCCCACAGTGCTGTTAAAAATGTTTACAAATATTAGTAAACATTTTCTAAACAAACATTTAATCACAAAGTTAAGAAAATGTTTTCATGTTAGGTAATGTTAGTAAACATTTCTAAACAAAATTGTTAATTAAAAAATTGTAAAACATAAAACATTTTTGTTATCATTTGTTTGAAAACATTTATCCAGGCGACAGTAGGGTAAATCCTATAAGCAACCCTCAATGGTCTGTGCCACTATACTTTCTCTAGTAAGCTTTTTTTTAACAAAATATAATATAAAAAGCTAATACAATGAGCAAATCTTCCATTTTTGTGTAGAGCTTCGGAACGTAAATCTAAACTGCTAGATGTCATGTCTGTTTTCAAATGTTATAAATGTTTTTAAACATTTTCCATCAGTGTAGGAGCACTCAAAACATCTAACAATTCCTAACAGAATGTAACAATTCCTAACATTTTTTAGTTAATGTTTTAGTGTTAGAAAATGTTTATTAACATTTTTAACAGCAGTGTTCCCAGCACCAATACAGTATGTAGGTAATAGTCGATCCCGTAATTGTTTACCAATTTGGCAACAAACCTACTAAATTAAAAAATAACTAAGGTTGAAACTATTTAATTGACACATAGACCAATAGTTATAAATAAATAAAAATAAAATCATTTATTTCAGACAAAAAAGTCCATAGGCAAGGCAATTTGAGGTTGTTAATAACAATAATTTCGCTTATGACTAATGTTAGTAACTAAAATAAAAAGAAGAAACTAGACACACCGTCTACCCCTGCACAGCAGGCTCATCGGTCTCGCAACACATTGAGTTCAGTGAACCTACTGAGCAGAACAGTATCGGTTCTCTCGCCAACCATCCTCAAGACGCTATTCGGGCTCCCCCGTACTCATCACACCACCGACGCAACTTTTTTACGCATTATTGCATAGAAGTCATCTACGCTGGCGTCTGCAGCATCGAGGCAATAGACCTTATTGTTTTATGATGTCTTTCGGCTGCATCCGCTTAGACTGGAAGCCGACCCCAACATAATGTGGAAAAGGATAAGCAGATGATAAAGTGACTATCAAACTTAAGGAGGTTAACCAATTATATGTTCGACTATACAATACAGGGTAAAAATAAAAAAATCTGCTGTTCTCTACATTTTGACGAGTTTTTTTTAACGATTTCAGTTTCGGTCCCATAGTAAAAGTTGTTCATAATGATGAGTAAAGTCAAGTGTTAAAGTTTGCGCACTGGATAAAAACTTATCCTATATAATTCGGCCAAGTGAGAGTCGGACTCACACAGGAAGGGTTCCATACCACCGTAGAATATTTAACGCTACATATTTTTTCAAATACTTTAGTTGATAAAACGCGTATTTTTTTTTTTAAGTGAAACTTTTATTACATCGTCTCAAACTTTTTCGTCTGTGTGTTGCATGTCGCGTGACGGTCGACCGCGGAGTAGGGATAAAGTGAAAGGCGCTCGTCAGAGCAGCCAAGGCCAATATGGCGGCGCCTATATAAGTTTCACTTTTACCGTGGTTTCATAAAACCACACAATCCTTTTTCTTGTGTGGAGAACCCTTAAATTTTTTATTTTATTTTCATTATTTGTTGTTATAGCGATCATAGTAGCACACACTCTGTGAAAATTTCAAGCATCTTAATATTACGGTTCAAAACATACAGTCCTGTGACAGACGTGACTGACAGATGGATCAAAAGCGGAGCATTAGAAATAGGGTCCCATTGGCATCTTTTGGGTACGGTACTCTAAAAAAACAAATAGGTAAGTGAATATAAAGTTTTTCCAGTAAGAATTATCGTATGTAAAAATTACAGTCATGTTTTTAGCTTGTTACCAATTCTTTGACGCAGTTACTTCTCTTATTCCTTCATACTTAGATCCTCTTTTAAAGAACACAATAAAAACTTTTTGTATAATTTTAAAATACATTCATGGAGCTACCAACTTTGCTACCTCCATACAGTATGTTTACAAAGCAGGTAACAGACATATAGTATTTCGTAACAACTGTATCTTCATAGCGATGATAAGGGTGCCTCAGATTAGCGTAAGCAGCGATGCGCGAAGAAACATGGGTAAATCTTTAATACTTGCTAACTGTACATTTCTACATTAAATGCCAGCGCAAACAATGCGTCTTGTCGCTGCGTATAGTCGCTGCAACAAGACACAGAGTTATCGTTTTCATCTGCAACTATACTCCATTTTAAATAAGATTAAACATTTAAACAAACCTTTTTTACAGCCCGTTCAACCGATTCTGACTTCTATACCGTAGGCATAAAGATGGCATTAAAAGTAAAAAACTGGTTACAATACCAACTGTTTACTGCAGCTGCCATTTGTCATGCTTCTAATGCAATAGAAGTCAAAATTGGTTGAACAGACTGTAAAAAAGGTTTAGTTAAATATCTAATCTTATTTCAAATGAAGTATAGTTGTTACAACAGGCGTCGCGTCTCGTGATTTTCCTTGAGTATTCGAGAAAAACGGTTGTGTTGTTCATCTTGAGAGCGAATATGTGAAGACTGACGCTAACCTGTCGCATGTGACTGTCAATGGGTGTGTGCGCGAGCATTGTGCGTCTAGTCGCTGCGACGGACGTCAAGTCCAGTGAGAGCGTCCAGTTGGTAGCGAGAACGTGCGACTCCACTAGCCTGTTGTTGCGACTTTGCAACTCGACGCCAAGTGTGCGGAGCTTTGAAAAAAATATATGTCGACCGCAGCTTGCCTGTTGCATCTAGTCGCCGAGTTGTCGCAGTCACGGGTCATATAGTGTGCACCATGTTTAAAGTTATGTAATTTTACGAGCAGTTGCTCTAAATTTGACTTCGTTCACAAACAAACTTGAAGACCCCTTGACCTACTCAAAGTGGACTTCTGAGGAATCAATTTACACCACTATAAGTATTCAACTCTCTCAATAATATAACTATCTACTTATTTTTTGGACATTAATTTTTTTGAATTTAAAATAAAATAAAAATATTTATTGCATTATTAACACATATTATGTTAACAATTATATAGTTCACGTGGTTCCGGTAAGGTTCCGGTTGTCGGGGACAACAATTTAATAAAATATGAGTAGTAGCATGATTCAAAATAAATACAGTAAATAGGAATTAAAATATTGTTATTATCATTAAAAAAAATAATAAAATTACAATAAATAATATCACATTTATATAATTGTGTGTTATTTTAATTTAATTTATTTATTTAACTCAGATACAGTAATCCATATTTATATTAGTATACCTACTTAAAAATTACGTTAGTATCTACTTAATCAAAAATACATGCCACAATAATAATAATTATTATAACCAAAATAAAATAACAACATAGAAATTGAAATAGATAGATATATAAAATCAAATTGTAAAATTAATTAATAAATTTCATAAAATAAAATTGTAAAATAAATATTGATCTCTAAACTAATGTTATACGTCTTCACAAAAATTTAATCTAAGAAATCGTTGGAAAGGGATTCATTTAAAATAAATAATGTCACAGATTAAAATAATATCAATAGTTTAGGTAGTGCGCTGTTAATCTGTCAGTCAATCAAAGGACCGTTGCATGATTACAATAATTGGCTCTTCTCAATTATTTTGTATGCATGGAAATATATGGCTATATAACCTTTGAATGATATCTTATAATAATAACAACACTATACATATAATTATGTAAAGTGATTTTTTTATTGCTAGGTTGCTTGTTTATTGAGCAACCAAGAATTACTCAAGACATTTTCAAAAAATGCTTCCTCGAATCTTTTTTCACAAGCTATGTATGTCTTATGAGAACACCTCATGCTTTAGTAAACACTAGCTGCTGTCTGCGGCTTCGCCTGTGTGAACCCCAATTATTTTTCTTTTTCTTAAATAAAAATTATTATTGTTATTTCTTATAACATCAGCTATCTGTTAGTGAAAATCTCGTCAAAATCGGTCCAGCCGTTTCAGAGATCAACCGAAAAAAACAGAAATACAGACAAAAAAATGTAATCATTTTTTTTACTATAAGAACCGTATATCGTTGGCGTAGGTGGAGAACTAAATAGCAAAAAATTTCTTGTTTGGAGAAAATTGCGATTTATTTATGCGGCATGATTTGTGTGTTACGAAAATGGTAAAAAGTCAATTTGACCAAAATCGCAGTTATTTAGTTCTCCACATATGATATATACTTTCTGAAGCATTTAGTAAAAATCTGTTATTTTGACATTATAAATAGACATTTCAATTTTAATTATTTGTATGTACGTATATAAGCCATTCAGCAAGGCGTTTCCGAGTTAAACGGTTAAAATGCTCCAAAATTTACAATTTAACGCCATTTATCGCACCTTACGGTCTGGAGGGCATCTAAAGCAACATTTTTTATTACAAACACGGCAAGCGCTCTGCTCGAACGTGCTTGCCTCTAAAAAGCTTATATGGGTTGTGTGAACACCCTGTGTGTGGCATAGAAAGAGTCTGGATTTTTACGCCAGATTGAAGTAAAGGCTTGTTGCGCTGATGTATTAGATTGCTGGATGTGGTATTAGCAGGCGGGAATAGAGAGAATGAGGTAAAATAGATAGCGCAGTACATCTATTCTGGTTTGTTGTTTTCTTACAAGATGAACAAAGATAAAATTGATACAAAAATTGGAGAATTACAATTTGACAAATTTTTTAAGTTTTACATTGACTTGTGAGCTCGAGGAGCTCGTGGCTGAGTAATAACAGCCGCACGAGTCATCCATCAGGTTAATCTACGCTTGCCGGGGTTGGTCTGTGGATGGGTGACCATCTTTACATACCGATATTCCTCCGTGCCTTGGAAAGTATGTTAAGCTGTTGGTCCCAGCTGTCACTCGTGGATCTTTGACAGTCATTACGGGTCGTCAGAAGCCCGAAAGTCTGACAACCAGTCTTACAAAAGGGTATCGTATTACCCAGTTACTGGGTTGTGGAGGTCAGATAGGCAATTGCTCCATGTAAAATACTGATATTCCCATCATAGTTTGGAAAAGGCTAGGCAGATTGATTGACAGTGACTTGTGAATTTGAATTGTAGAATGTGACGTTTAATAATATGTAAAAATCTTTTTGGCTCACTAACAATATTTGTAGGCGGCGTAGGCGTTGAATCCGAAAAGTCAGAGGTGCGTGCCTTGGGTTCGAACTCGAGACCTATGACTTGGTAGTCTGACGGTCACACCACTAGAGTATCACTACTCACGTTGGCAATTATAAAAGTTCACAATATGAGTACTGATATTGATTCATGTCACTTCTTCAAAGTAAATCTCTACAGCTACGTTCTTGAACGTGTAATAAGGTGAGCTATAGCACCACGAAACTATTTCTTTGAGTCTGGTATGACAATACTCTTCGTATTGCCCGAGAACAGCGAGATTAAAACTTAATACGGTATGCCTTGTGTTTAATAAACGTTTTGGAGATCGGAACTTAGATTTTGAGGACGTATCGGGTTTTGAGGAGGTTTTTGCATAAATTGAATATATAGAAATTAATGGGGTCGGCTTCCAGTCTAACCGGATGCAGTTGAATACCAGTATTTTACATGGAGCGACTGCTTATCTGCCTATTTGATAAAGAAATTAATAAAACTATCAATTAATCCATGTTAACTAACCAAACTACTTACTAGAAATAAGAAAATCCTGTATAATACAAGGAATAGAAGCTTTTTATTTATATATTGGGTTTTGTCAGACTTTGGTCAAATCAGCTCCAAGTAGGTAAGATATGCAAACGGGACATCGTATATTAGATGCCTATAACACAAGAATAATTAATTCACAGCTGGATTACAAAATTACAAACAAATAGTATGATAGTCGCATTATTTCAGCAAGTCCAGGTCAGGTTATAATCTCAAAGGACTTTATCAATACAAAAACTTTTTCGTTAAAAAAATAAACAACCGACTTCCAAAAAAACATTACAAAGTGAAAAAGTACTTTAACTTCGAAAGTCAGTGTCTTTGGTTTTGTATTTTCATTTTTGCCACCGACTTCCGAAATTAAAGTAATTTTTCACTATGTAGTGTTTTTTTGGAAGTCGGCTGCTTTTTTTTAAATTGTATGTAGGAGCCTTTTGGCCTCGTACAGGACTTTCTGCTTTTATTTTAATTTTACTTTGTTTTTATTGTTTATTTATGTTTTATTGAGTGTGTTTTAGTTTAATTTGTGATTTCCTGTGCGAGTCTCATACTTTTTCTTTCTTTCTATGTATTTTTCACTTTTTAGTTACGGTACATATCCCACACAAATTCGTATTCTTATAGTTATTATCACATAGTCATTATACACTAAGTGGAAAAAATAAGTATTATTGAAGCTAACTTAAAAATTATCCAAGCAAAATTAATAAAATGTAAAATCGAACCACCGCGCAAGCTCCATCTATCAATGAGAAAAGAATCACGTAAATCGGCTCTGTAATCACGAAGAAATCAATGAACATTAAAAAAATAATGCAGACAGACGAACATAGAACCTTAAACTATACTAATGACATCACGCTATGTTACTTGTTACAGCAGACAACCAAATTAGTCACTGAAAGGATCAAGCCTACGCTTCGACCTAACGATGTGTGGGCGTCTGTGGTGAGTGTTTACAAATTATTTGAACGAACTTTCATCGTGAATTTCATGTTCTATGAAATGTTGTGATTTTGATAACTACTGTAGCAATGTAGCTTTGTTTGATAACCCTTTTGTAGTGGTCATGAATATTATTACTTTGAATTCTATAGCAAAGTTTTGATTATCAACAAAGTTGACTTCCACAAGCAATTTTTACTTATAAAACTTGTGGAAGTGAGTTTACCGCGATTGTTTACACGATAAGAATTTTTTGCGGAAGTCAACTTCTGCAAGTATTGTTGTTAATGTTAATATACAGATCTAATTAAATAGAGAAGTATGGAAGAAAAAGACATGTTTCGGAGACCCCAAATAAATTGGGTTATTCGCAGAAGAATAATGATGATGCAGATCTGTTCAAGGTTTTAAAACATAATAAAGAAATTGTAGTTTATTTCCAAACTTCTGTACACGTTATATCGAAGAGGTCTCGACCCCTGAACTACGATATTTCTGTATGACAGGGGTCAAGGTTTCTCCAGTTACATGGACCAACATGAGAAGACTTAGACTAAATACAATTAAGTGATTTTTTTAAATAATGAAATGAAAGTTGAAATAAAATGAAAAAAAGACAAAAACTTAATAGAATGGGGGTAGCGTGTGTGTGTGGTGATATGTATGATGGGTGTGTAGATGTAGGTGTCTGGATGAAGGTTTGTGTATGTAGGTGTGTGAATGTTTATGTGTGTACTCCGAGTCTATCCAATAGGTGAGATTACTGATATGGTTTTTAGGGTTCCGTAGTAAACAAGGAACCCTTATAGTTTCGTCATGTCCGTCTGTCTGTTTGTTTAGTATTATCGAAGCTACAGCTTTCAAGTCAAAGTTAGATTTCCTTTTTATCAGGAAATTGCTCACGTCTCTAATTGGTTTGAACTAGCTAAATTTGCTGTAGAGGCGCTATACTTTTGTAGTGATTTCTAGCAAACTTACTCCCTCTTGCTACGGGATATCTGTCTGTTCTTTTGTTTAGTTATATCAGCTGTCTGGTCTGAAAATAAAGATTTATAACGAATTGATTCTAAAGCCAAAACGATGTATCTCAAAATTTAGATCCTCCCGCGGAGATAAAAACCATCATTTATATAAGGAGCCATTATCATAATATTTGTCATCCAGATTCATCGTAAATATAATGGCATGAACCATTTCAGGCGAGTCGGGAAGCTGTCCATCTGTGTTAGGGAAACGACTTTTAATGTTACGTTGAATGATGGTTTTGGTGGATGGGGTGGTTATTTCATGGGAATGGTTATGTTTTAAAAGCGTATAATACCTTCATAATGGCTGTAACATTAAAATGTTCGCGTCTGAAAGACTACCCATTGTTTTGTCTCTCCTTCTCCCTTTAAATCCATCTTAAGCTTGTCTTTAAAAGATCGCTTTTAGAGTTAAGGCCACACCACTCTATGCAAAATTTTTGCATTTATATATGTAATTCGTATGGTGTATTAAATAAAGATCAAGAGAGCCGCGAAAGCAAAAAAATCGATGATTTCGTGACATAGTGTTGGCGGAGGCTACTTCGAATACCATAAACCGCGATAAGATTGATTGAAACCATACTGGAGGAACTCAACATCACCAAACGGCTATCTACAATATGCCAGAAGCTTCAAATAACTTCTCCCGCTCTGGGTGGAGCGGGAGGGCATGTCAGACTATTACTGACTAAAACCCACCCGTGTTCCTTCAGTTGCCTGTATGTTGTCAGGGGCCACGGTATCCCTTTCGGACTTTCCCGTGAACCCATCGGCCCTAGCCGCAGCGGACCTCGTCAGTTGTGCTGACATCTCTTTGAGGCGCGCGTGGAACACAACGCGTCATTGACTGCCTGGTCAAGTATATTTCTCCAACGTGACCAATTTCCGGCTTTTTCTCTCAAATTTCTCACTCCAACAGTTCTTAAATCTTGGTCTACGTCAGCCATTAGAGCTTGGGCCACCTTCGTCTTCTCAAGCTATCCGGTTTACTCCGGTTTTATGCAGTAAACGTTTGGGTGCTCTAGTCTCGTCCATTCTTGCGACATGTCCTGCCCATCGAAGACTATTTTGATAGTTTTAATTACATTAGGCTCGTCGTTCATCTCGTAGAGCACATGTTTTTACCGCGTTCGCCATTGCTCGTTTAAGACAGACATAGTAGTTTTATTTATAGTCATAGTCAATTATAATAAAGAAGAAAACAACCGACCTCCAAAAAAAAAACACTACAAAGTGAAAAATAACTTTAATTTCGGAAGTCGGTGTCTTGGGTTTTGTATTTTCGTTTTTTGCCACCGACTTCCGAAATTAAAGTTATTCACTTTGTAGTGTTTTTTTTTTTGGAGGTCGGTTGTTTTTTTTTTTGTAAAAAGTTTTTATTTTTCACCTTTTAGTTGTGGTACCTACCCACACACATTCGAATACCATTACCTGCTACCAGTGACAGAAACTTTTCATATCATCTACATACTAAGTGGGAAAAAAATACGTATTTTATAGCTAACTCAAAAACTATCGAAGCAAAGTTAATAAAATTTATATGGGACCAATTCGAAAGCACACCCTTTCAAACAAAAAAAAAATTTTCAAAATCGGTCCACAACTGTCGGAGAAATCGGTGGACATACAGAAAAAAAAAAAAACAAACATACGCGACGAACATATAACCTCCTCCTTTTTGGAAGTCGGTTAAAAAGTAGGTTTATTTGTCACAGAAACACGTGCATTATGTATGCACGTGTTTCTGTAATCAGAGCACAACACAAAGTACATAACAAATCACGAGCATAGAACAGAAATTACTTAGGCGGCAGCTGCACGACATGACTGTGACAAGAAGGCTTCCACTCAGCATGATGCAGTGCTATGCCCGACCCACAGCACAGCGCTGATTTTCAAGAAAACCGATAGGGAAATCGTGGCCCCCGGCAACAGGGCAACCGAAGGAGCACGGGTGGGTTTTAGTCAGTAAGAGTCTAACACGCCCTCCCGCTCCGCCCAGAGCGGGAGAAGTTATTTGATAATTTTCTACCCAAAAAAAAAGGCATCACCATACGTGCATAAATAATGCAGATACCTAACTATAACATTAGTATTACTATACGAGGATATAGAAATGTTTTGCCTCGCTCCCACCCTGACACTCGCGTCGCCTGCGCGCGCGCTCACAATCTAAAAAGTACCGTTGCAAAAGGTTTTTCGTCAAGCAAGACAAAAATATTTTACTAACAGCAGACAAAATTACTTTGCCTCTAGCAAAATAATTTTAATTAAATTAATTAATTTATTTACTAAGGCACCAAGTACCAATATACAAATCACCAATACACAAAATTCATAAAACGTAACGTACCTACGTTAATTTTTGCAACCTTATCGGTATAATATTTAAGAGAATTTTTTGTCAAAATTTTGTTACTACAATGAAAATCATTTCTATTTTGCCTGTATTTTCTATATTATAATAATTGCCCTGCCTTTTTTATAAAAATACTCAATAAAAACATAATTACGGATCAAAGCTTACCTAACAACAACTAGGTACAATTGATTTTGAACATAATTATATGATATAAGTTCTGCTATATAAGCACTATCATTAATATTTCAGCGTTTGGTGATAGATAATATGGACATGACTTAATTAGGTTCGGATAATTAATATTAAAGTTTCTAATCTCTATGGGTCATAATAAAAAAAATATGATTTAAATGCGTCATCCATTTTTACATTTATCAAATATTTTATTATTATCATCATTTCAGCCGAAAGACGTCCACTGCTGGACATAGGCCTCCCCCAAGCACCGCCACTTCGACCGATTCTGTGCTTTCCGCATCCAGCGGATTCCTGCGGCCTTCACAAGGTCATCGGTCCACCTTGTGGGAGGCCTTCCAACGCTACGTCTTCCGGTACGTGGTTGCCACTCCAGAACCTTTCGACCCCATCGGCCATCCGTTCTGCGAGCAATGTGCCCTGTCCATTGCCACTTACATAAGTTTGGCAATTCTTTGGGCTATGTTTCGGTTACCTTGGTTCTCCTGCGGATCTCTTCTATCTATCTATTATTATATATAATGATTATTAGTTAAAAGATTAGATTTTTTGTATGTTTGTTTATTACGCTTTCACGGCTAAACGGCTGAAATAGATTTTGATAAAAAAAAAATGGGGATACTTTGAACCCTGAGAAAGGATATAAGCTACTTTTTATCGACATAACACGCGAGTGAATTCACGGGAGGAAGCTAGTTATAAATATTATTAAACGCTACGTCCCTGTGTCTGCCTGTCTGTCTGTTAGTGATCTTATAACTCAAAAACCATTTATCCCATTTACGTGTTATTTTTTCACTTTATAGATTCCTAGCTGCGCCTTGCTGTTTCACCCGCACAAGTCTCGATCCCGTGAGAATATCGAGATAAATAGTATTCTATGTCCTAACCCAGGTCATGGTCTACCAATATGCCAAATTTCATCCAAATCTGTTCTGCCGTTTTGGCGTGAAACAAAAATATTATGCAAATACTTTTAGCAAAAGGAACATAAATAAATTCAACGAAAACAAATGCAATCCATCAAACAAACAATAAAACGACATCTCACATTATTATGATCAATAAAATTGCAATCTCAGATTTGATATGTGATATGCCAGTAAAAAGTTTGTCAATGAAAGTTTCGTGCACATAGTCAAGACAGGAAAGTTAACCTAATTCCTTTAGGTACTGGCTTACTGGTGCATGAGATATTTCAAGAAACATTGTCATACAGAGTGTTTGTGTACCAACTGTTCTTTCAATCTACTAAAATATTATTTCATATGCCGTGTACCCGATGGAATTTCCCATTGGTAAAAATTAAGAACTTCCATACAAAGTTTCAACTCCAATTTTAACCCTTTCAGGGGGTGAATATTTTCTCTCGCGTCCGGCCCTGATTCGGGCCATGCTACGGAGCGAGAGGAAATGGGAGGCCGTCACCTCCTTCTGCGAAGCTGTAATGCTCGCGAAGGTGGAGACGGAGAGCGTGAGGGAGAGGCAAATTTCGCGCCCTCGCGCCTCTAACCGCCGCAGGAGGAGACGCCCTGGGCGTCAGGAATCACAGGAAGATTTCTGGCCACCGTAGGCGCGGGCTTGCGGACGGTGAGCAATGGGCAGCTCACCATCCGATAAGAACCAAGCCCGGGTCGACGGCGCGTTGTGTTCCACGCGCGCCTCAAAGAGATGTCAGCAGAATTAACGGGGTCCGCTAGGGCCAATGCCTGCCGAGGGTTCGAAGAAAACCGATAGGGACATCGTGGCCCACCGGCAACATGGCAACTGAAGGAACACGGGTGGGTTTTAGTCAGTAAGAGTCTGACACGCCCTCCCGCTCTGCCCAGAGCGGGAGAAGTTATTTGATAACTTCCCACCCAAAAAAAAAGGGGGTGAATATTTAAAAATCCTTTTTTGGGCTCACTATCGATAAATCAACGTAAAGTTTTATCTACGTAAAAGGCAGTGCATTGTTAGTTAGTGAAACATCGATTAGAACCTCGTAACGTAACCGCGGCATATCCTAGAACTAGAAATTCGAAGACATGTGACATCTACTAACGCACACTGGGTCCGCGTGGAGTATTACTGCTCACTCCCTCTCGTAGAGAGGAGGCCTGGGTCCCAGCAGTGGAAACATTATAGGCTGATTATGCTTATGTTTATTAAGTAGACTTTGATAATAAGAAAATAAGGCAAATCCAATGCATGTGTGAACAAAAAGTTCGTTGAGCCGACGAAAAGTAAACTTAAAAAAAAAGTGTAAAAAATCGTGTCATTTAGTAAATTTTTCTTTGAGGAGTAGGTAAATCAATAATATCGTGCAATCACCATGACCACCATGTATCTGTCACGGCTAAAACCCGAAGTGCGGCTACACCTAGTTTTAGCCGGCTACAACTAGGTGCGGCCGGTAGCAGTTGGTTAAACTTGCCTCAATGGACCCTGGCACTCGCCGACCGCTGCCGCGGCACCGCTCGCTTTGCTCTCTCGGCTAGTACGGTGTGTTATGTGGTCACAGCTCTAACCTAACCTAATCTACCTTTCAGCCATTTTTATTTGCTACAACTAAATTTAACCAACTGCTACCGACCGCACCTAGTTGTAGCCGGCTAAAACTAGGTGTAGCCGTACTTCGGGTTTTAGCCGTGACATATCCATCACATAATGAATTTTTCTGTCATTGCTTCATTTTTAATTATTTTTACCTATTGTGGTATAGTAATCTTATTCCAGGGGCATCGTCTTCACATATAATTTTAATGTATACAAAATATTGTAAAACTTTTTAAAAGAGTAACGGTGAAGTTTCTTGTCCATTTGAAAACTACCTTTTGGAAGGGGCGACTAGAATCAATTACATTTTTTGGAAATTTTGACGCTCATAAGTGCCTTTTATGTGCCTCATCATCATCATCATCAGCCTATAAATGTTCCCACTGCTGGGACACAGGCCTCCTCTCTGTGAGAGGGAGTGGGCCGTAATCCACCACGCGGGCCCAGTGCGGGTTGGTAGATGTCACATGTCTTCGAATTTTCGGCTGTAGGACATGTCGGTTTCCTCACGATGTTTTCCTTCACCATTTTGAGAGCAGTGGTGATGAAATAATTTACACAAAGTAAAGCGCCTGTCTGGGTTCGAACCTACGATCTACAACTCGTAAGTCGCGGCCGTTACCACTGGGCCACCACTGCTCCGTTTTATGTGCCTAATTGAAATAAACTATTTGACTTTGACTCCATAACGCCATAGAAAATATTATTAGAATGCGATTCTGCTTTATTTTTACAACCAATTTGACAGCCACAGTACCGAAAATAATAATATTATTCTGCAGATATCAAAAGTAAAATAAATGTTACATTATTACGAAAATGTTACGTTATGTTAAATGTTACGTTATGTTAAATGTTACGTTATTCTTTCTTTCTTTTAAATGCAATTCATTTATTTAATTTATCCTTATCCATATGACACTAGCCTAAAATTTAATAATGACATTATTAGTATCAGTGTATTCAATATGCCAATAAAACATAGGTTCAAATATTGAATTATTAACTGATTTGGTGTGGCACCGCAAATGGTTTCGAAACGCTGAGTTTTCGCTTAATTTTAATTAGCAAAATAGGTCATAATTATAAGTATTATATTATTTTTCGTTTTTGGGTGCTCCACAAGTAAGCGCAGAGAGCAGTGGTGGCCCAGTGGTAACGGCCGCGACTTACGAGTTGTAGGTCGTAGGTTCGAACCCAGACAGGCGCTTTACTTTGTGTAAATTATTTCATCACCACTGCTCTCAAAACGGTGAAGGAAAACATCGTGAGGAAACCGGCATGTCCTAGAACCGAAAATTCGAAGACATGTGACATCTACCAACCCGCACTGGGCCCGCGTGGTGGATTACGGCCCACTCCCTCTCACAGAGAGGAGAGGCCTGTGTCCCAGCAGTGGGAACATTTATAGGCTGATGATGAGTTTTCATTTAATTTTAATTAGCAAAATAGGTCCAAAAGTAAGCGCACCACGTTATAATTTTTGCCATCGGCTTTGGACATTTGCAGTCCCAAGTTGCCATACCAGAAACGAAGCAATAAAATCTTTAAGTACCTACTTAAATGCACGGAACAGCGGTTCCAGTCAAACTATAGTACTGACTGCTGCCGGTGCGGCTATTCCATGTTCTGGTACCAGAATTAAAGCTGTAAAAAAACACTACAAAGTAAAAAAAATACTATATTTTTTCTAGAAAGCGTTTGTTTTTTTATTTTTCACTTTTTAGTTACGGTAACTACGCCACATCAATTCGTATACCACTACTTGCTATGTAAACAACAGTGACAGGACAACATCATCAAGATACAGAAAGTAGATTAAATACGTATTATCGAAGCTAACTCAAAAACTGCTGAAGCTAATAAAATTTATAAAAGACCACCGCTCTAGCTTTTTCTACAAAATAAAAAAATAATTTTCAAAATTGTTTCACAATTGACGAAAATATCGATAAACATACATTTAAAAAAAATATATATTATAGAAGAAATGTATTTATTTATTTAAACTTTTCACACACAAAAAGGTACAAAGGCGGACTTAATTGCCTTAAGCATTCTCTACCAGTCAGCCAAGGGTGGAGAAGAGATTTGATGGCAGGTGCTCTATTTGAGAGGGACAAAGAAAAAATTATTAAAAATATATCATTAGAAATAAAATGTAGGAACAACAGTACATAAATAGGTTATGTAACTTATAATACACATATATACATATTATTTAATATAGTATAATACCTATATTATATATATACAAATTCAAGGGAGAGAGGTGTTGAGATTACTCTATAAAACACAAAAAAAAAAAATATAACCTCTTTTTAAAGTCAGTTTAAAGGGGCTTGTGGCTAAGTAACAACAGCTGCACGGGTCGATCGATCAGGTTAAGCTACGCTTGCCACGGTTGGTCTGTGGATGGGTGACCATCTTAACATACCAAGACCCCTCCGTGCCTCGGAAAGCACGTTAAGCCGTTGGTCCCGGCTGTCATTTGTAGATCTTTGACAGTCGTTACGGGTAGTTAGAAGCCCAAAAAGTCTGACAACCAGTCTTACCAAGGGGTATCGTGTTACCTAGTAACTAGGTTGTGGAGGTCAGATAGGCAGTCGCTCCATGTAAAATACTGGTATTCAGCTGCATCCGGTTAGATTGGAAGCCGACCCCAACATAGTTGGGAAAAGGCTAGGCAGATGATGACTTTTTAAAGTCAGTTAAAAATCTCTAAATGTATGTATTCGAAAGAAGTAACTCACGTCCCTTCGCTGGTTGTATTAAAAACGCCAACTGGATGTGGGTATGTGTTTTTTCATCAAGATGACCGACTTCCGGTAACATCACATTGGTTTTCATTTTCTACGCACGACTGCGCAACATATTCCAACAAGTTTGGATTGAATTCGGACGTAGGGTCTATACGCACGACTAACTCGTACATAGTACGCGGGCTATCCCATAGTACTCAGAGGGTAGGAATATTTCTTGGGTACAGTCAGCCTCAAATAGATCGAAATCAACATCGACCAGAATATTTCATTTAATTGCTTGATTAGGATACCTAATCAAGCAATTAGAAGAAGCTCGTGGTAAGTAATAACAGCCGCTCGGGTCGATCCGACAGGTTAAGCTACGCTTGCCGGGGTTGGTCCGTGGATGGGTGACCATCTTTACCATTCAATCAATCAATCAATCATTTATTTGCAATGAATGTAGGTACATACCGAGATTCCTCCGTGCCTCGGAAAGCACGCTAAGCCGTTGGTCCCGGCTGTCATTCGTGACTCTTTGATAGTCGTTACGGGTCGTCAGAAGTTCGAAAGTCTGACAACCAGTCTTACCAAGGGGTATCGTATTACCCAGTTACTGGGTTGTGGAGGTCAGATAGGCAGTCGCTCCATGTAAAGTACTGGTATTCAGCTGCATCCGGTTAGACTGGAAGCCGACTCCAACATAGTTGGGAAAAGGCTAGGTAGATTGATTTTGATTAGGTATCCAATAATAACATCAGGTTACCTTCAGGTCAAAAAGTCCAAAATCCCATTGAACACTTCCATCCAATTTAAAGACTACACAAGTCCTAATATTGGACCTAAAATCCGGTCCAACCGAGAAGCAATCAGGCAACTTCGGCCTGTGCTTACTGCTCCATGAAATTTCGACCGAGAGAGACCGAACCAGTTAAATTGAAATGTATTGATGGACGTACTTGTTTCCATGATATTAATTTAAATATATTCCGAGTTCGACCACGCGTTATAATTACGTTTTATCGGCGAATTCTCATGTTTGTTATCGAAATATGTTTTTTCTGCAAATCCATTTATGATGAGCTGGTATTAATTGATATTATAAAGGTATTTACTTGCTGCTGAAATGTAATGGTATTAAAATTTGTTTCAGTGGAAATTTCAATATTAAATAGGTTGTGTTCAGTACGTTTATTGATGGTACGTACATCTACATAACATAACATAATCAGCCTATAATGTATCTACTGCTGGGACACAGGCCTCCTCTCTTCGAGAGGTAGTGGGCTGTAATCTACCAAGCGAGCCGAGCGCGGGTTGGTAGGTGTCACAATTCTTAAAATTTTTGGTTCTAGGACATGCCGGTTTCCTCACGATGTTTTCCTTCACCATACTATTTATGTAATATATTACGTAGACTGGTTAGCGCCCTATGAAATTCTGTATTAAGCAAATCTTTTCCGTCATGATAATCGCATAAGTGACTTTTAATTTGGCTCAACTATATATAGCTCTTTGCCGGCATCTCACCTGATGGTAAGTGATGATCAAGCCGAAGGTGGAAGCGAGCTTCACCCGGAATCCTCAACCACAGAAGAACTGGCTATCTTACCTCTAACTGCCGAAACACAACAATGTTGTTAACACTGTTGTTATGACGACAGACTTAGATAAGATGGTGTTAGCTAACCAGGCGGACGTAGAACAAGCCCTACCAACAACACTGGGAATTTAACCCGGAACCTCTAGGTTTGAGACAGATGGTCTTACCACTAGACAACAGAGGCGGTTGCTTAATTATTATTAATCATTTATTTCAGGAAATTATTCCCATATTAAGTACTACAAATTACATAGAAATTATACATTAAAACCATTGCATTAAAAATAAAATAAAATTAAATAAATGTACAATTATTATAGTTACTACATTAAAATTCATTAGATTACAATTATAAAACAAGATTAACTTAATAAATGGTGACGAACTGGCATGCAGGTGCATCCACCTCTCCGACATCACCGAGTCCCACCGTTCGGACAATACGCTCAGGATACTGTTAGTGCTGCGTCGTAAGCGACTTAGTAGCGAGGCGCTCCGTTTCCTAATGATAGCATAAAAGTCATCAGTTTGCGCCTGTGCGAACATCGTAGAAGCGCTGCAAAACCGTGGCAGCCCTAGCAGCACCCTGAACGCATTGTTGTACTGTACACGCATGGCACTGTATGCTGTAATTCTTAAATTCATTCACTCTCTGACAGACAACGCACAACCTAAACCACTAGGTCTATAAGCATACCTCAAAGATTCCTTATATAACCTCATAAGACCCAACGACCTAGTTCTTGTTAATAATAAATTGCCCTATCTGGAAGTTCGTCATTTTTGTCGATAGTAAATCACATCGGATGGGACACGGCTTGCTACTAAAGACTTTAATATTTTGTTTTTTTACAAGCATTCATTAAGTATTTCATGTATATAATCTTAATTTTCGTAGTCACTAACTACACGACTCCATGTTAGTATATGGAGTCAGAGTTGGCTGGTTTCATACCTATCCAGGAGACCCGTGCGGGCCGCCTGTATAGTCTCCCGAAACGGAGACACACGTGAGAAGCTAGAACATTGCTTCACAGCGACGCGGATTGGTCCATACGCGACCCGCTCCGGGTAGAGCCCGTGCAATGCTAGCAACGTTATCGTACCAACTCTATAGTTTCAGAGCACTGCGGGCGCTACCCGTACGGGTCTCTCGTGTGCGGGCGGTCGGTGCGGGTCTCCTGGGCCTCAAGTCTGCTATTACAATAGTGTCAGAATGGTCTATCATTGATTTCATAATTGTTGATTTTGACAAGTTTGGTAATCTACTAATATAATGGCGTCATTATGACTTTCCAATGGTCAGCCACTGACACTCCATTGAAAGAAATGGCACTTATTGGTAATCTCGTACATAATGAATGACAAATGAATGACTGACTTAGGCGGTATCATTGGTCGTATTGTACGACAATGCCATTATAACACAATTATATTACAAGACCATTGACCGACCAGTGATCGACCATTATGAATTTAGCAGATTACGAACTTTTAGCAAAATGACAATGGGATTGTGTTGGAATGACGAATTTATAAAAATAGCAGACTTGGCCTAACATGGCGTCGAGAAATATCTCTCAAGCATGCCGTTTATTCACGAAGATTTCCTACACCGTTTTTGAAGCTTACTATGCCTACTGTTTATCAACCAAAGAAAAGGATAATGGCGTCGAAAAGACTGCCAACTTCAAATTAACTTGGCTCTTGTTTTTCCTACTAACTAAACTCCTTCAAAGCCTTTTCGATACCGACGGTGAATTTTTGGCATAGTTATAATTAGTTTAGCCGAAACGCGGAGAACTAAAAGTTAAATTTGATTTTGGGTAGTTCTGCGGTAACGGAGGTGTGACTTAAGGGAAAAAAAATAGTTCGTAATTACAGAAACTAAATAAAAGTAGTTAAAGTGAGGAGCTTCGAATTTTACCTTCATAATTTATATTTACGCTTTTACAGAAAACCTTTTTCCACCTCGCCTCCGGCCCCGCCTCGCCTTTTTTCGAGCAGTTGCAAGCGCGACTGCTGAGCGTGAGGCCAAGGGTTCGGTTCCCAGGATGGGTAGTGTTATTGGGTTTTCCATTAGGAATTTTTCCAGTAACAGCCCGGAGTCTGGATTTGTACCCGGTTGATGGCAACAGACTTGCTCTCGTATTTTAGCATGTATAAGCTGAAATAAATTTATGAGAGAAAAAGATCTAAGCAGGAATTACACCAGGGAGATGTAATTCCTGCTTAGTTTTAGAAGTGAAACTTCTTTAGGTGCGTTGGGCATTTTTGAGATGGGAAAAAACAATTGAACTCACGACACCGTTACGGACACGTCATTTTTATAAACACGGTTGTGCTCTTTATTTATGTTACGTTACGGATCAATGTTCTATGCAAGTATTTTTACTTCATAGGTTTTGGAAGTTTTTTTAACTTGTAATTGGTTCTGAAATTATTGTTATTATTTAAATTATTTGTGTTTTTATTGTAATTATTTAGATCATTATTTCGAATTACCTTGTAAAACATTCAGACACAATGTAAATTGTTATTGAATAAATGAAATGAATGAATAGAATAAGGTTATGGACCAATGTTCTGTACCAGTATTTTTCTTCCACCAAGGCGATCTTGTTCAAGTTTTCACTTCTGTCGGTACATGCTTTGCATTAAAAAAAAACAAAAGTGGTTTTTATATGGGGATTACAGGCATGATGTTATTTAAGATGATGAAATAATAATGTCTTGATATACTATGAACAAAAGAGGAAAGAGAGTAGAGAGGCCTTTGCCCAGCAGTGGGACAATAACGGCTATGTAATGTAATGTAATACTATGAACAAAGCGGAAGTAAGCTTCCGCTTTGTTCATAGTTTATCCCCGAAGGGTTAGGCAGAGGTAACCTACGACATAACCTGTATATACTATAATAATATAATAAAGAAGAAGAGTTTTTTACTTAAGGGGAAGCGTCAGGATATCCCACAAAATTCAAATTTTCTTACTTTTTTTGCATTTTACAGGTCAGTGTCAGGTTTTATGTTGATTAAAATATAATTCGCGGTCGTAACAAATATAGCTTTACTTAATTAAAATCATTACAATCAGTAATACAACTCCATAAGTTAGCAAAGGTGTCAAATGTCATGATTTCATGAAATCATGACATTTGACACCTTTATCTTCTGCTTAATCACTATTGCTGATTGTAATGATTATAATTGAGTATAGCCATATTTGTTACGACCGCGAATCATATTTTAATCAACATAAAACCTGACACTGACCTGCAAAATGCATTTGAATTTCGCGGGCTACCCCTGACGCTTCCCCTTTAAACGCGCTAATGTCTGGAATTATCAGTAGAATTTCAAATAATATTTTTGCATTTGATAGCCCAATTCTTGAGGAAGGTTATAGTTTAACATCACGCTGCGACCCTTAGGAGACGAGCAAAAAGAAAAAAGACAGAAAGAACGCTAAGCAAAAATAACAAAAGCTAGGGCGATGCGTTGTAACGCGGTGGGCGCCACCTTTTTATAAAACGCTCTCAAAAAAAAAAAAATGCAGAAAAAAAAACTCATTAAATGTGGCTGTTGTTTTAGCGACTTCAACGTGAACGAAGTCGCGGGCAGAAACTAGTTCCAAAATTAAATTCTGAATTTCGATTCAAACTGGTTTACCTATAACCAGGTACCTGGGTCATTGTCAAGCTTAGGATTTTTTTATGCGAAAAACTGAAACACGTGATTTATAAAAATCAAAGGTATATTATGACTCTTACTTTACGTTACAACAAAACTGAGTATCAGTCTGAGAGCAATAATTCGAAAAAGGCAATTTATAAGGAAATAACAATATTTCGGTTCCTCCGATAAGACTAATTTGTCCACCGAGTGGACTAAAATGTTAATTATTGAAAAAACACAAAACAAAAAGAGATTAACATACAACACAAACAAAAATAACGTTAATACTATCTTCACATAATCACAAACAAATCATTCACTTAAAATCATTCAAAAGTAAATAAAAAAATGTTTTGTGTCTGTCTACCGAAAAGACAATTCATTTCGGTGGTAAAAATATGTCTTCGTCGTCAGAAGACCAGAAGCGTTCAATCCGTTCAGCCAGAGAAAGGGGGATTGGTGGCTTCTCTGGTTTTGACGTTGACGTATCTGAGCTGACAGAATATACGTCCGAAAATTGTATGCGCTTATGGAAATTACCTCCAATCAGCAGTGATGGACTGCGTTCGCCAATTTTCAATGGTTGCTGCATCGAGCTACCCGCAATTGGACTGGACCATCGGCTTGCCACTGGACTGTGCATAGGAGTCAAGGTTGGACTCGGTGAATTCATCCTCTCGGCAGGAGCTGGTGTGTCATTCCGAGTAGGACTTTGCAGAGGAGTCGTCAGGACTAGACTTGATAGAGTTGGGACATTATTTTGGAGTGGTCTGGGACATAGTGTTATGTCAAGTTTTTTATAGCAGTATTTTCATAAATTACTCGCACGTTTCTAAGTGCCTTTGCAACATAGTCCACGTTAGTATGAGTGACACACAAACAAGTCTCGCGTGCTGCAGTTTTAAGATCTAATACCCAAAATAGTCTGTGCCTGCAAAAAGTTTTGTAAGATATGGTTTTGTCTGTCTGAACCATATATTTTTTGTGCAGATTTATAAGGGAGTCGTTGAAAAATCTGATTTGTTTTTTTGTTTATTGCGTGTTATTTCTTCTGTTTCTCACTGCAATACGTGCACCCATTTCAGCTCTTGATGAAGTTACCGGACTCAAGGGCGGCGTTTCGCGTGCAATGTACTTTTTAGCTTCTTTTTGTGTTTTAACTTTTTCTCTACGTCTTCTTGCATCCTCTCTCCATTTCCTCCTCAAAAGCTTTTTTTGCACATCTGGTAAATCTTCTACAGTTTTTATTTTCCCTTCGGCTTTCTTCCAATAGTCATATTCTCTATCCTTTCTTCGCTTTTCTTCCAAGGCTTCTGGATCCTGTTTAATTTTTTCACGCGTCTTCCTCATACTCAGTGTTTTTTGCTCACGGCGTCGTTTTTTCTGGTTATCGGTAAGTTTACTTCTTGTTTTCGTCATCGCCTGAAAAATCACAATAAACAATGCACACAAACGAAAAGAAAGTAAAGCTGTGCAAAGGAAGAGTAGGAGATTTTGTTAGTAAAAAATTCTGCATAGGGGAGACCGTACTTATGAAAAGATATTATTTCCCATGCCGTTAGAAATGCATTACATGTACCAATCATTGTTACCTTAGAGTATGTAGCTATGGATAACTACACTAACTACAAGTCGACATTGTGTAGAAAGGTGTGAGGGAAGTGGTGGTTTAAAACATATTTGCTCATAAAAATAAAGCGAAAATGAAACAAAAATAGGTCATTAGTCCTTAACTGATAAAAACACCATTAATCAGAAGCAGTTTTATAAATTTATAATAACTAAATAACCCACATTCAAGAAAACAATCCACTCGGTGGACATCTGTCGTTTCTGTGGACAAAAGTTCCACCAAAAAGATGTCCATCGAATTGACTTTTTTCGCAAAATCATTCACACCTTGCGCCGTTTATAGGTTATGTCAAAAGCCAAGGTATATTCATAAAGTTACATTGTTTAACTAGTTATTAAGAATGTTTGATGAATTTATAGTGATTTACTTACCAAAATACAGCAGAAACCGGAAAGACAACTCAACTTTGACAACACTAAATATTTTTCTTAGTACAACAACAACGTTTTTTGCGTACGAGTCGCGGCAAAATGGCCTCTAACAGGGAGGGATAGTACGATATTGGCTGCGTTCAATTTTACGTTCCGTTCCATCATTTGACACTTCATTTTAGTCAGTATCGAAAGTAATGTCCACCGGAAAGACAAAAAATGTTGTGACATGATTAAATTATGCAAAAAGTGTGTTTTATTTCTATCAATTTTTTTAATACTTTTAACGTTAAATGGAATATACGTAGATTAGGAAAATGTATCATTTTTGTAAAATAATAAAAAACACGTATTTATTACAAGCTACATTCTATTGAAAGGTAGAATCCGAACAGTCCACCGAAGTGGACAATTCGGTAACATGGTGGTGGTATAAGGTAAAAAATAAATTTTATAGTAAATCTGTTACAGTTATAGTCTAGTACATTTCGCTTACTTTATTATTATGATGTAAAATTGAGACAATTATTAAAAGTGTCTTATATGATTCTTATGAACAGTTTTTTTTAGGGTTATGACAATGACCCACCTATATGTGAGCACTATGTATCCATCACATAATTAATTTATCTTGCATTGTTTCATTTTTAATTCTTTTTACCTAGTGTGGTAAGTATAATAATCTTATTCTAGGTGTATTTGTCTTCACATATAATTTTATATGTATTGTATACAAAATATTGTAAAACATTTAGAGTAATGGTAGAATTTCTTGTCCATTCGAAAACTACCTTTTGGAAGAGGCGACTAGAATCAATTCTATTTTTTGTAAATTTTGACGTTCAAAAGTGCCGTGTATGTGCCTAATTGAAATAAATTATTTGACTTTGACCAGAATTATTTGAACTTAACTCTGCCATAGGTGTCAAAACCATTCCCGTCGTCTATTCAAAATTTCACGGAGTGGTAAGCATTGACTAAAGTTAGCTGATTGCTCTAAAATAGACCGGATTTTATGCTCAATATGAGCAGTTGAGCACTGTGCCACTACGGTAGTGCTGAATAGGGCAATGTGTCAACTTGGACATAAATTACTAGCAAGACATTGGAAATGTTGAACGTAACTACCAAATCGGTGTACAATTTTGAAGATAAATCAAACGAGATAGTGGCCTGTGTCTTTACTAATGTGTGGTTTTCAAATTGATGGTTAATCTATACCTACACATAATAAATATGGCGAGGGGGGTAATGGCTGATCTTTGCGTTATGCTCGTGAACGGGTGCTGCTTGTGGTGACTGGTCGTCTTGCTGATCATGGTTTTGTTATTGTAACTAGTAACTAACTGTTTATTTATTTTACCTCGATGGTCCTAGTTTATCATTTATAATAACTTCCAATTATAGCTTTAAATAGCTTTATGTAAGCGGGCACGCCCTTTATGCCTGGAGGCTTTTATTTAGATACGAGTATTTAGTTCTGTTTACGTTTAGTTTTTTTTAATTTTTTATTTCTGCTTGAGTATAGTTCTCGATGTTTTTGGTTGGTATATTGGCGTGTGCTAGCTGACATATGGCGAATAATTTATCATTTAAATTATGTTTTGTGTTGCATAATGAACTTACATTATGCATTTTGCATACTATTGTATAGAATCATTTTTTATAACTTGAACAGACAGCTGTGCTGCTGGGGAGTTTGTTGCGCCACTTCTTCTTCCCAGCTAACGGCACTAGGGAGTGGTGAAGGGTGGGCGTTTTGGGGGACTGTTTTATGTAATTTTGACGTTCAAAAAGTGCTGATTCTCAGCCTAGTTTGAATAAATGACTTTTGAATTTTGAATTTTAAAATAGTAACGAAGAATTTTTGTCTGTTTGTTTGGATGTATGTTTCGGATTGACTCAAGAACGGCTGAACGTTTTTGAATGAGCACACATCTAGTTAATAACCTGGATGTCTTTTTTAAACTATGCCGGTTTGTAACAATGTCAGTAGGCCTGAGAGATATTTCTCGACGGCATGTGAAGTCAAGTCAGAGGCTCATGGGCGGCTTTAAAACTCTGACACCAGGTTAATCACTAACCACACAAAAAGAAGATTAAAAGTATGGGTTACTTTGAATGCTGGTAGTACGTTCTCGTGAAATATTTTCCGACATCATCGCGGGCGAAACCGCGGGCAAAAGCTAGTGTTCAAATTCAACGAAAAACTCAAGTTTTTAATGATCATAGGGCTTACTATTGACGGCTATCTCACCTGATGATCAGCAATGCTGCGGTCAACTATGATGAAAAGCATTGATCTTTTCACTCGTGACCTGAAAACCCCCAGGCTACTGACTTATTAACTGATTTTTTTTTTGAAAAATCGTCTTCTCTTACAATGTTTGTAAATATGTGAGCTTTTTTTATCTATCATTGCTTCATTTTAAATTCTTTTTACCTACTGTGATGTAGTAATTTTATTCTAGGTGCATCGTTTTCACATATTATAATTATATAAGTAACTAGCTGCGCCCCGCGGTTCCACTCGCATAAGTCTCGATCCTGTAAGAATATCGGGATAAAAAGTATCCTATATCTTAATCCAGGTCATGGTCTACCCATGTGCCAAATTTTATGGAAAGCTGTTCTGCCGTTTTAGCGTGAAAGCGTAACAAACAAAAAACTCACTTTTGTATTTATAAATTACTAGCGACCCGCCCCGGCTTCGCACGGGTATAAACCGGGTTATTATACATATAAACCTTCCTCTTCATTCACTCTATCTATTAAAAAGAATCGCATCAAAATCCGTTGCGTAGTTTTAAAGATTTAAGCATACATAGGGATATAGGGACAGAGAAAGCGACTTTGTTTTATACTATGTAGTGAAGTTAGGATTAACGTATATGTCACCGTAAGATTGTGAGAACCGTGAGTTTATAATCTGTCGGAACTATTTCCGTTAGATTATAAACCGTCGAAAAATTGTAAACTGGGTGAAATGGGTTAGGTTAGGTTAGAACTGTGATCAACCGCGCGCGAGCCGAGCGAGCGAAGCGAGCGGTGCCGCGGCAGCGGCCAGCGAGCGCTACTTCCAAGTTGCTCGCAGCCAGGCAGGCTATTTAATATTAGCGCAAGGTGCGTTACGTCGCAAGCAAGTTTGATACCAGTTCACAATTTGTCGGTTTCCCATGGAAAAATTATAAACTAGCGAAAAATAATGCGTTAAATTGTAAATGGTTCGTTGCAGTTCACAATTTTTCGACAGTTTATAATTTAACGGATATAATACCGATAGATTATAAACTAACGAAGTTTATAATTATACGGTGACATATACAAAGTATTTAACATTTAAAAGAGTAACGGTGTATTTGAAGGGGCAACTAGAAACAATTATATTTTTTTGTAAATTTTGACGGTCACACGTGCCTTTTATGCCTATTTGAAATAAATTATTTGACTTTGACTTTGCTATTGGAAAATATAGATTTCTAACAAATCCGTGTACTTAGTTCTTCTATATTGGCCCTCGGCAAAACTTGTTCACGATAAACATAAATTATGTCATGTATTTGAGAGTTATTTATATTTATTACTAGCAACACGTTGCTTCGCACGGTTTTTACGACTTGTCAGAGCATCGAGATTTATTTATTATAAGTAAGTTTAATAATATATTATACACAGAAACCTTTTGGATGAAATTCTCTAAATGGTGCTGAAAACTAGAAGGACAACGCAGTTACACAGACAGACACGAAAAGTGACTTCAATTTATAATATGTACAGATATATAGGGTGGCGATTTAGGCATCTGACAAGATTCTACCTGAAACAACTTTCAACATAAAATTTATTAAAAAAACTTTAAAAAAAAACAAAACACTCCGGGAGTGCTGACAGTGAAAACTTTAAAAAAAATCGGCACCGCGGTAATCAATGCGTTGATGTCTTTTACTCCACGGTGTCGGTAAATTACGTTACGGTGTCGCGAAATCATTGGTTTATGTAGTCCCATCTCAAAAATCCCCAACGCGCCTGAAGAAGTTTTCGTGTATGAAAATGAAATAAGAACCCACCGTTACTCTAAAATAACTGATTTAATTCCAAATATAATTATTTAACCTCAAAATGGATACTAATACCCAAATTAATCTTAATGTCACTACCCCAATATCATAATCTAAAACTATATAATAAAACTACATATTCACAATATTTCAGGGATAAGGAAAATAATATGCTACACCAAGATATTTTGTCTGTCATTTATATTTCTTTGCCAACATCAAATTCAATATTCAACACCATACCATCACATCTCCTATTCCCCACATAATATTACAATTCAATCCGTATTCGAATATTTACCATTAAACTAATAGGTTACCTTAATTTACAGTAGATTTTCAACCAATACCATGCCAATCTATCTTTTTACCGACATAGCCACCAAGCACATCTTACCATCACGAGCGCCCGACCCAGAAGGTCGTTATTACTCCCATTTTCACATATCAAATCTTTGGGTGTTGCCAGTACAATAATCCAACAATTACGGATTAATAAATTGAAACCTAACAAAAAGTTATTTTTGTTCACGATCCTACTATAAATGCGAAAGTTTGTGAGGACGGATCGATGTTTGTTACTCTTTCACTCAAAAACTACTGAACGGATTTGGATGAAATTTGGTACACAAATATTTTATAACCTGGATCAACATAAAGAATACTTTTTATCCCGATATTCTCACGGGTTAGACTTATGCGGGTGAAACCACAGGGTGGAGCTAGTCGTATAAATGCGTTTTATAGTGAAAGTATTCTTCTTTTTGAGTGGTTAGTAACTAACTTGGTGTCAGAGTGTTAAAGCCGCCCATGGGCTTCTAACTTGGCTTCACATGCCGTCGAGAAATATCTCCCAGGCATGCTAGTTTTCTCATGATGTTATCCTTCACCGTTTTTAAACAATACGCTCATGAATCCGAAAAGTCAGAGGTGCTACTAGAGACCTATGACTTCACAGTCCGACGGTTACACCACTAGGCTATCACTGCCTATTGTGAAAGTTATATAGTATGACAGGTTGAATCCCCCCTTGACAGAAGCAGGTCACTAAATCGCGACTCTGTATAGTTGTGAATGTTACATAATTATTTTGTCAGCAGAAAAATAAGAACTAAAAACTAAAGTGATAGGCTGTCACTTTAGTTTTTATTTTGGTTAAGTAAGTCTGAACTTCTTAGGCAGGCAGTTTTAGAAATGATTAGGTATTCTCGTCACGTCTAGCTAGGTACATTTAAGGTCAAAATAACCTTCAGATTTAGAACTATGTACTTTATGACTTAGTAGATAAAATTACTTTTAGTGGACTAAATAAAATTATGGCAACATTCTGTAAACTTAATTCTATTCATTATTTATTTTAGCTTTTACAAAACACAGTACACCAAGTACTATAACTATAAAAGATTACATTAATTTGAAATAAAATACAGTTTTCCTTTAGAATTTTGATGAAGAAAGTGCTCTCGAGTTACGAAAGAGCTGGTTTTTATTTAATTTTTTCAGGTTTGTACTTTTCGTCTTAATGCTCTTTTGTTTTTTTAGAGGACTGAACAAAATCTGAAGCAGTAGGAACGTGGATTTTTTCATAATTTAGTACTTACTTAGTGCTTTTTGGAATGCATTAATTTGTTTTATATACATAGGTTTGGTAATGCTTTTACCAAAACATTATTTACAAGTATTTCACTTCTTTTTTAATACATACATTACTTCATACCAGTATTCCCAGAAGGGTTCGGCGCAAAAAAAAGTATAAATTATATATTATAATCTGCGTTCGTAATTTGTTTGCCAAACAAGTAAACAAGCACGAGTTTTAGAAAAAACAACTGTAATGCCTACACATATGGTTCAGTTTGCGCTACAATTTTTTTAAATTACTTTTTCAACAGTACTAGTTAGTCTAAAATCAAGTTTATTTATACTTACATAAAGTTGATGTTTGTTTAAGTGGAAATAACATCAATTGGGAACAAGGATTTAAATAGACCTTAGATACTTGTAATTGATAATTATTTTAATTTAAAATGACAATAACAAATTGTGTTTAAATTGTACTCAGTTTGAAACTGTTTTGCAATGTCGTAAATCAAGGCCTCACGCCCCTAACCGCCGCAGGAGGAGAGGCCCGGGGCGGGAATCGCGAGCCGATTTCCGGCCACCGTAGGCGCGGGCTTGCGGACGGTGAGCAATGGGTAGCTCGCCGTCCGATAAGGACCAGACCCGGGTCGACGGCGCGTTGTGTTCCACGCGCGCCTCAAAGAGATGTCAGCAGAATTGACGGGGTCCGCTAGGGCCAATGCCTGCCAGGGGTTCGAAGTAAACCGATAGGGACATCGTGGCCCCCGGCAACAGGGCAACCGAAGGAACACGGGTGGGTTTTAGTCAGTAAGAGTCTGACATGCCCTCCTGCTCCGCCCAGAGCGGAAGAAGTTATTTGATAATTTCCCACCCAAAAAAAAAGGTCCTATCTAACAGAAATAATAAAATTAACTTTTTTTTTACCTAAATTTTGCCAATGTAGGGCAAATGTCTTTCTCACTCCGCCACAGCTTTCAAGCATTGATCAGTGAGTCGTCTTTTAAAATGAGACAATAATAAACATCAGACATGCCACTAAATGTTGGTCTAGTGGTCGCAAGCGCTACTGCTGAGCATGAGGTCCTGGGTTCGATTCCCGGGTCTGGCAAAGTTTTATTGGGTTTTTCTATCTGGAATTTCTCAGTAGCAGGAGGAGCTCGTGGCTAAGTTATAACAGCCGCACGGTTTGATCCATCAGGTTAAGCTATGCTTGCCGGGGTTGGTCTGTGGATGGGTGACCATCTTAACATACCGAGACTCCTCCGTGCCTCGGAAAGCACGTTAAGCCGTTGGTCCCGGCTGTCATTCGTGGATCTTTGTCATTACGGGTCGTCAGAAGCCCGAAAGTCTGACACCCAGTCTTACCAAGGGGTGTCGTATTACCCAGTTGCTGGGTTGTGGAGGTCAGATAGGCAGTCGCTCCATGTAAAATACGGTATTCAGCTGCATCCGGTTAGACTGGAAGCCGACCCCAATATAGTTGGGAAAAGGCTAGGCAGATTGATTAAATTTCTCAGTAGCAGCCCGGAGTCTGGATTTGTGCTCGATTTATGGCAATAGGCTCGCCCCCTATTACATTAGACTTAAACATAACTGGTGAAATGTGGGTGTACCTACTATAGGTACACCTCTCCCTAACCCTTCGGGGAAACAAGCCGTGATGTTATGTATGTACTTAAACAAAGCGTTACTTGCAAAAGAATACGACAGACATCAATAATAAAAATCTTATGACAGCCTTAGTCACTTCAACTAAACATAAAAAACTTCAATCACTTCACCATTTTCAAAGGAGTTTTGTTGATATTCAGCTAGTTCTACATTCAACAACTGTTCACTATCTAAAGTGTAAACAGGTTTGTTTAACCTCCTGTTAAAATTGAAATGAAAACAATTTTTATATTTTTAAAAGGAAACCTCACTTCAACCAACATATCTTGAACTCAGGCTTTCTATTAAATTCCACTTTTTCCTTCGCCAATTTGCAACTAAGAAAGGGCGTCAAAGACCTGGTTATACTGGTAGTCTTAACCCTGTATTATTGAGGTCGGTGTTCAGATAGAAGGTAGGAATTTAATTAATGTAGGTAAAATTCTTTTACAAAAAATACTGTAGTAACATTGCAGTTTGGTGCTTGAGAATTTTAAGTGATAATAATGAAGCTAGCTAGAGGCTACAATGTATAATTAGAACTACGGGTTTCAAGAAATCTAAGTATTTTGCTTGTTCCTTGCATTAATTTAGTGATTTTTAGGGTTCCGTAATAAACAAGGAACCCTTATAGTTTCGTCATGTCCGTCTGTCTGTCTGTCCGCGGTCTAGCTCCTAGACCCTTAGTACTAGAAAGCTGTAATTTGACATAAGTACACATATTAATTACGCCGACAAAGTGGTAAAACAAAATTATGAAAAACATTTTTTTTAGGGTACCTCCTATACACGTAAAGTGGTGATGTTTTATTTTTTATTTTTTTATCCCATAGTGTGGGGTATCATTGGAAAGGTCTTACAAAAACATTATGAGTTTGTGAAAACCATTTTTGGATTCAGGGATCCGTTTGCAAAATATTAAGCTTTAAAGTGCTAATTTTTGTTAGAGTCAAGTGTCACCCCCCCCCTGCCAGCTAAATGGTTGGTTTTGGGTATGTGAAAAAAATCACAGCAATAGTTTATATAACGAAATTAAAAGAAAAACTATCACAGCTAAGTAGGCTCTATAAGTTAACGAGTAATAATCAACCAACTTAACTTTGCAGTTGCAAAAACATGTTTTCCCATACATTCCGTATGGGAGAACATGTTTATCAACTACAAAGTTAAGTTTGTTTTTGGGATAAATTCATCCCAACTACGGAACCCTTCATTGTGCGTGGTCCGACACGCACTTGGCCGATTTTTTGTGTTGGATTTTCAAATATCATACAGCAGCGGTTGTACTTAAATGAAAATTAGTGAAGTTAGAATGGCCAGCGTATTTCATTATTGTTTATGTTGGTAAATGGTATTTCAGAGATTTTGTTAATACTCCTAACTGGTACAATAGGGTTTGTTTTGTAGATAAATGGTTATGTTTTAGCTCCATTTTACGTTTGTTACCGATAATGAGTGTTTGTGAGTTAAATAGGTAAGGAAAAAAATACAATAGACGTGGATATATTTAGTAACCTGTTCCGCTTTGTAATTTCTAAAGAGCCATAAAAAAAACCCTGAAAGAAATCGACACGTGTTTCACCTCTCAACGAGGCATCCTCAGGATGACGATTGAGTCTGTCGCGAACTCGAACACGGCGTGTTGCCAAACCAAGTAGGGTCCAACCAAGGGGGTCTTTCAGGGTTTTTTATAGCTCTTTAGAAATAGCTAAGCGGAACAGGTTACTAAATATATCCACGTCTATTGTATTTTATAATGGATTTCCGCAAGGTGACGCCTGATTCAATTAACTAGATAGGTAAGTAGGGGTCCGAGCCCATTCGTCCCCTAAGATTCGCACCCTGTGCCCACTCGTCCCCTGGAACTTTTGAGGGGCCCATTCGTCCCCTGAAGAATATATATTATTATCATGACGCATTATCATTCATCATAGCTCTTTTTTCAATGATCTGTTATGATTTATTAAATTAATTCGGTTAATAAACTGTTCACAAGTGTCTTATGTTAACCGTTTCTTATGTAAAATATAGCTAATTTTATCTCAGGGGACCAATAGGCACCTGAATAGGTGCCGAATCTTTAACTTATATTGTATATATATTAGAGGGGACGAATGGGTACCTTAAAAATAATATTTTTGATTAAAATATTAATTGGTCCCCTACCAGGAGACCAATGGGCACCTATATAGGGGCCGAATCTACAACTTTTATGCTGGGGGACGAATTTTAGGGGACGAATGGGCTCTGACCCGTAAGTAGTGGTAGATGAGCCACGTGATGTTAAACTGACTAAAGCCCTTTGTACACACACGTTTTTCTTGCAGTGGAAAACTAGGGTTTATTGATCGTGTGTTGCCACAGTCGTCAGTGTTGTATGAAACACTATTGAAGCTTGTTGAAAGTCACGTTTTTTTACGCCGTGGTTTATACAGCGTACCGTAAAGAAAAAAGAAAGAAAGAAAAAGTATTTATTGAGACTCGCACAGGAAATCACAAATTAAACTAAACACCTTCATTAAAAACATAAAAAAAAACTAAAATTAAAATAAAAGCAGAAAGTCCTGTACGAGGCCAAAAGGCTCCTATCTCAGCATATGCTGCGATAAATAAAAAAAAAGTGTGGCACTCGCGGACTGCCGCGGTAAAGCTATTGCATGGCATTGGTAACCTCCATACTTCCTATTTGTCAACGCTACACTTGGGATGATGACGTGATGACATAAAACAAAAATTACGTTCCCATGACAACATCACATTGTCATGGGAACCGTCATTACATGGTAGGCGGAGTGGGGGTTGTTAGGTTTTTATTTTCGTTACGTTACGGAATTTCTTGATTCGGTCGCCGCGCTCAAAGCCCGCGATAAAAGCTATGCAATAGCTTAAAAATGTCGCAGCGCTGGTATTCTGATAGGGCCCGCAGTGATGTCACGGATAGATAGATACAGAAATAAATATTAAATGAAATAAAATAAAATAGATATGTGAAATACTTAAAAAAATAAAATATAAGTGGTCCGCGTGTCGACGTAACATCAGTTACTTTTCTGAAAGAAAGAAAGAAAGAAAGAAAAAACGTTTATTTGCGGTAAACATGACGCAAGAAAAAAAAAAATTATATTACAAAATGAGAAAAAGTTGGGGGAAGCATGCGTCACATCCACGCAAATCGGCTATCGCTCAGCATTATGCTACGACCCTGTGCAAGACAGAGCCCCAGCGCTGGTTTTCAGCGACAGCCGGCGCCGACGTAATGACGTCGACCGGTGCAGCAAACAAATATTAATTAAGACGGTGTACCAGTACAGCGTATTTAAAGAAAAATAATTTAGATGCAACTAAATACACAACGGATATATAACTAATATAACTGATGAATATAACTGATATACTAAATAGATATAAAAGATAAAAAAAAAAAATAGACATACTTTATTCTATGTTACGCGAATATCATCCTCAAAAAACGTTTTACGTTTTTTATAGTGGCAACATTTCGACGTGTCCTATTAAACCAAATTGTGATGTAAGAAATTACAAAATGGCCAATGATGCAATGAGTATTACTTAGTCTGTGATGTAATGTGTTTATTATTATGCAAACGTGATGTGTCAGTGCTATATGCGTTTGTGAGTGACTGTGAATTGAGATGGACCCAATAAAAGACAAAACCCTGGAAAACTGGAGGGTGACCCGACATGCCAAACACTTTCCAAAGAGATATGCAGCCTCAAAAACAGGAAGGTGTGAAAAATGGAAGTCCGATTCACGAATGGAAACACAAGATATAACAACACAGAATAAGTAAATAATATAATTATTGAAATTTAATTTGAAATTAGATTGTAAAAATGATTATAAAAACAAATATTAAACAAATAACATGGACAAGTAATGAGATCAAAAATATAATTCCATAAATAGGTTGTCAACATAGGATGAGAGTGGACAGGGGAGACGCTACCAGCAGTAACAGGGGACCGAAAACCATGCTGCAGCGCTGCTGGAGATCCAAAAACCAAATACTGCAGGCCATGACCCATAAGGTGAGCAAAGAAAGAAAGAAAAAAAATTACTGAATGTGAGTTAAAAACTTATTGTTCAGAGAGTTGCACATGCAACAATAACTTCTTGAGTTGAAATTTAAAAGACTGTACTGTTTTTAGGCCTCGCATTGGTGGTGGAAGATCGTTCCAGCAGCGTGTGGCCGCAAACCTGAAACTACCTCTGAATGCTGCGGTTTTATGTCGCTGCATATTTAGTGGGCCAACTACAGAACGAAGACCATACTTGTAACGTGCCTGTCTCCAAGTGAGTTTTTCAAATAAATAGTGCGGCTTATGGGTCGTTACAATGCCAAACATTAAACTCGCCAAATGAAGCTTTCGCCTAGCAGCCATTTTTAGTAACTTGAGTTCGTTTATATATGGCGTTACATGATGCCTGCGAGGGACATGAACGCAGAAACGAACACAGGCATTCTGAATTCGCTGAATTAACCTATCTGTCCTGGCAAGCAGGCAGGGCCCGTAGACAGTGTCACAGTAGTTCAGCTTAGATAGGATCAGACTGTCAATCAGTTGTTTTCTGAGTGGTACGCTAAGATAGTTTCGTATATTATATAATACCTTAAGTCTATAAAAGCAATTTTTGAGTACGTTTTTTAAATGAGCCTCGAAACGCAGCTCTGGATCTAGGATTAGACCCAGGCTACATGCCTGTTCTACTCGCTCAATTTTCTCCCCTTTAATTAAAATCGCTGGTTTGGCAGACAGTATTGCAGCAACTTGTTTTCTTGTTCCCAGCACCATGAATTTGGACTTCAGTGGGTTCAGGACCAAAGAGTTTTGCTCAGACCAGGTCACCACTCTATGCAGGTCCTCATTCACCTTTTGCACTGCTAATGCTGTATCATCCCCTTTGCAAGATATGTACAGCTGGATATCATCAGCATACATGTGATACTTGCAATTTAGAAAGGATCCAGCAACATCAGCACTATAGAGGATGTACAGCAAAGGGCCCAGAATCGATCCCTGTGGGACTCCCCTAGACACCTGGAGCGGAGGGGAAGACACAGTTGATCCGTCTTCCTTGTAGATCTGCACATACTGCGACCTACCAGTTAGATAGCTATTAAACCAATCCACAGCGTCACAATCAAAGCCATAATATTTTAGGTTGGACAGCAGTAGATTGGTATTAATAGCGTCGAAAGCCCGAGAGAAATCCAACAGGACCAGGATCGACCCCTCTATCTATGGCTTTAGTATCTGTGGTAGTCTAGGCATCGTTGAGACCATAGACTAATATTTATAAATGAGAGTTGAGACAAGTAAAGAGATGCAGACGCCGACACTGGCAAAAAATTGATATAAAAACATTATGACTGTATAAGCTAAAGAAATCAGCCGTGTACTGAGGGCCTTTTTTTTTTTCTAAAACCCACCCGTGTTCCTTCGGTTGGCCTGTTGCCGGGGGCCACGATGTCCCTATCGGTTTTCTTCGAACCCCCGGCAGGCATTGGCCCTAGCGGACCCCGTCAATTCTGCTGACATCTCTTTGAGGCGCGCGTGGAACACAACGCGCCGTCGACCCGGGCTTGGTCCTTATCGGACGGTGAGCCACCCATTGCTCACCGTGTGTACTGAGGGCCTTACGTGTTACATTCACCTTGACAACGGTTACAGTTATGATGAAATTCCATCATTCCAATTACATTGACATTTTAGATGAATAACCCTTTAGAATTTGACTTTAATACAGAGTACTTACAGGTACACGTGTTTGAAACCAATATGAGAAACAATGTACCTTCTAACAAAAGCCAACACACGTAGAATTTCACCTGTGTGCAAACACCGTCTGGTTTTTTGCCTCGAAAAAGAATAACAGAGCTGAAAAGAATTCGTATGAAGTGCGATTTTTTAAATGAAACTGCATTCTTTCATTCCTTCGTGGCAACTACACTGATTGGTTTTTGGCATTTCAGTATTTCAAAAAGGCTGAGGCTGCTGCTGGCTAATATTGATGGGCAAAAAGGATTAAATATTTGAAAAAGGTGGAATATTGACTCGTCTATCATTTTAAAACGCTCCTACTGTATTTCTATTTTCTTAATGTCCCTCGGGAATCATCGCATTTCCGAATACAAACGAATGCTAATTTCCATGTCCATCAATTGTTAGATTTATCTTGTATAATATAATTTGAATTCAGAACTAAGTACTTTACTTTTTGTTTTGTTTTGATTTTCGTGTGAACTATGTAGAGCTGTAAAACTGTTTCTCATCTGTCGTGCCAGCGACTTTAGCAGCTTTCCTACCATGTAAAAAATAAATTACATTAAGTTAAAAGAGTATTAACAAATCTATATAAGTACTTCCAAATCGATTGAGAGCATCCGGTCTGCACCAAGTGCAAAGGGCAATTGATAGAAATCCGTCAACTGACGAAACACGAGGTTTGCCGAGGGACATTAAGAAAATAGTTGTACTGTACATGATTGTTTTTTTTTTGTTCGTGATTCTTTTCGTGGATTTGCCGATTCTAACTCAGTCTTTCGCTAAGTACACAATTAGGTGAAAATAGATAAACATATCGTCCAGGTATCACATTCCCGAGGCGGCGAACTTTCATCAAATTCGTTAGAGCCGTTTTCGAGAACGTGATACAAATGTATATAGGAATATCAACAAATATTGCTTATTTAATATTTTAGGATAATGATAATCAAAATATTTATGTCAGTAGTTTCAGCATCCGAGAAAACGAGGTGAATGCTTCATTCAAGGCCTAAAACACACGATCAAACTATCCAACTACCTTTAAAAAAAATGTTCAATAAAAAACAAATAAAACTCACTGACCGTTAACCACTATTCGAAAGCTTCTCGTACTGAAACATTGCAATTTACTACGTTTTTCTTTTCAGTTGGACTACCGAAATTTTGTTTGTTGCGTTACCGATTAGTTTTTATACCTTCAATTGTATATAACTGTAGCATTTTTGTTTGTTGTGTTTTCTAATAAAAACCTTTTAAGTTGTTGTTGTTGGTTGTTGTTGTTGGTGTGTTTGTTGTTGTTGTTGTTGCCATTGTTAAAGTTATTCAATTATACACAATGAAGAATAAAAAACCGGCCAAGTGCATGTTAGACCACGCACAATGAAGGGTTTCGTAGCTGGGATAATTTTTTCCCAGCAACAAACTTAACATTGTAGTTGAAAAACATGTTTTTTCATTTTCAACTGCTAATGTAAGTTTGTACGCACAATATTGGGAGATTTACCATGTTATTTTAAGACCATAGACTTCTTAGAGGTTTTCTTGTAATCTATAGGTATGGAACTATTTTCTGTATTTTTTTTTAAAAAAAGCCCTTTCTTTTGATATGTCACACGTTATAGGGTGCAATTTTTTTTTTAAATTTTCTGATTTGTGTCCCAAAAGTTTTAAAAATTAATTTATATACGTAACACGTCCGTGTTTGGATGACAGACACTAATATCTCTACCAAATTTCAACTTAATCGATCCATTAGATTCGGAGCAAATTGGCTGTAACAGACGGACAGACAGCAAACAGACAGACACACGAGTGATCCAATAAGAATTCCGTTTTTTTCATTCGAACTTATGGAACCCTAAAAATACATAAGGAATGTATGTAGAGAAAAAGAAAGGGTTTACTTTTATACCAATACTGGGTGGCAGGGACATCGACGCGAAAACTGTTACCATGGATTCAGTACTTGATTTAGAACGCCCCTGCGATGAAATTTTAGCTAGTTAATAAAAAAATCTGCTGTTTCATAGAAAAGAGCAATACTTACACGGTCAAAATGTATGGAACAGCTGATTTTTGTTTAAATAACCGACGAAAAATTTCAACGCAGGGGGGTTCAGAATCATGTTATGCTGCTGGGGAGCTTGTTGCGCCACTTCTTCTTCCCAGCTAAAGGCACTAAGAACTGGTGAAGGGTGGGCGTTTTTGGGAATTTTGACGTTCGGAAAGTGCTAATTCTCAGCCTAGTTTGAATAAATGACTATTGAATTTTTTATTTTTGAATTTTGTACTGAATCCATGGTAACAGTTTTCGCGTCGATGTCCCTGCCACCCTGTATTATATCAGTGCCTCCAGTCAAAAATGGCATAAGTCGAGTTATGCCGTTCACCTATAATATTATTATTGCTGAAGAGTTGGATAAACAATCAAACTCTTCAGTGTCTTTCTTCTCCAGTTTGAACGCGCTAATCTCTGAAACTACTCGACGGATTTGAAAAATTATTTTTGCATTTGATAGCTCAATTATATTGAGGAAGGTTATAAGGCTAAGACCGTTAGGACCCGAATAAAAAGAAAATAGAAACAGTGGCGAGGCAATACCAAAACTTTATGTGGGCGAGGTACATTTCGAGAGGCCAAGAAGAGGTGGCACAAAAAGACAAAAAAAATAATTGAACAGTTGTCAAATTTTTTGGTATAGGTCGAGTTATAGGATAGGCCGTTCAATAATATTGCGGGTCTGTGAAAACCATTTTTCTATTCGGGAATCCGTTTGCATAATATTAAGCTTTAACACTTTTTTTTTGTGCCAGGATCCCTCCTGGAGGGCTCATGTCAATATATTTATCGTTTTACTCATGGCTTTCATGTAATGCATATACCTTTGAGGTGCGAGGCCCCTCGGACCGCGAGGCCGTAGGTGGTGGCCCACGTCGCCCACGCCTTACGCCAGCTCTGGTCAGAAAGAACTCTAAGCGATAATGAATGAATAGCACAGCACGGGCGGGCAGTGCAATGCGCCGTGGTAGTATTTCATGAAGATATCTTTTGCAGAACTTCAAAAACTTTAGGTTAGTATGACCAGTAATGGAACTCCTTTGAAATGAGTTCGCCAACTAAAGTACTACCAGCATTGCTGTATGCTTTATGTAAGCGGGCACGCCCTTTATGCCTGGAGGCTTTTATTTAGATATTTAGTTCTATTTACGTTTAGTTTTTATTTTTGCTTGAGTATAGTTCTTGATGGTTTTGGTTGGTATATTGGCGTGTGCTAGCTGACATATGGCCAATAATTTATCATTTAAATTATGTTTTGTGTTGCGTAATGTAAATTATTTTGCATACTATTGCATAGATTTTTTTTTTTCTAACTTGAACAGACAGCTGTGCTGCTGGGGAGTTTGTTGCGCCACTTCTTCTTCCCAGCGAAAGGCACTAGGAAGTGGTGAAGGGTGGGCGTTTTGGGGGACTGTCTTATGTAATTTTGACGTTTGAAAAGTGCTGATTCTCAGCCTAGTTTGAATAAATGACTTTTAAATTTTGAATTTTGTGTTTTTATTATGTGTAGGTGCTTCACGTAGGCCACGATTGATTAATCATTGCTTCGCTCGTGCTTTGGCTTAAATATGTTTTCGTCTCTATCGTGCACTTGTAGTTTGTCAGTTGTGCAACAGTGACAGTTATAATGCTTAGCCAGACTACGTGCATATGTAACACTAATCAATTTCGTTGCAAGAACTATGAGATTTTAACTTATGAGCTTCGCCCGAACGAGCGTGTTAAACGTAACGCAAATTCGAATGATTTCGAATGAAAATACTCGTTTTACACACAATAGGTACCTATTTACTTAGTTTTAAGAATTTATTAACTATAAGTAATACTAATTGTGTTTGACGCAAGAAAAATAACCAAAATGATATAGGATCGTTGCACGTTACATTTACGTTGCTAGTTCGTGCTAAGGCCTTTATAACCGACCTAAGAAAAAGGAGAAGGTTCTCAGTTCGTCGGAATCTTTTATTGTTTTAGTGTATTTTCCCCGATTACGCGAAAACGGCTGGACCAACTTGAAAATACCTTTTTTTCTTTGAAAGAGTAGGCATACTTCCTAGGTGGTCACAAATAAATTGTATTAACTTTGCTTGGGTAGTTTTTGAGTTCGCTTCAATAATACGTATTTTTCCCACTTAGTTTATTTATTTATTTAGGCAAACCAACTAAATACACACACAGACATTCAAAGTATATAACATTTACAAATACAATAGCATTGCATGCATCTAAATAAAAGGTAAGCACAGCATTTTATTTAGATCTCACTCAAAGATGGATAACAAGATAGTTTAAAGGTAGATGATGTTATTATAACTTCCTATTACTGTTATTTACATAGCAGGTAGTGGTATTCGAATTTTTTTAGGGTAGGAACCACAAGTGAAAATAAAAAAATATTTTTACAACAAAAAAACGACTTCCAAAAAAACACTACACAGTGAAAAACACTCGCACCACTCCATTTCTATACGTGTCTTTTCTTTTTTGTTTATTGGCATCTTGTTTTTATATATATTCATGTAATTTGTTATCATTTTATTGTGCTTATGTGTGTCTTTTGTGTGAACTAAATAACTGTTTTATCTCTAAAAATAACTTTAATTTTGGAAAAAAACGAAAACAAAAAACCAAAAAACACGCGCATTTGTGCTAGGGCTTTTTTTATTTAAGTTTGCTTCTAGACTTGTCCGAGCTTCTATATTCTGGTACTTACATACCTTTACTCCTGCTCCCAGTCGAATTCAGCCAATATTCACGACACAACTGGAATACACGTTAAAATTTCACGGACCTCTTCTATTCGGAAGCGGTACGTTAAGCACCGTACTGCGGAACCCAGTGAAACTCGCCGTGAGCTTTTTTTGGAACGGTACCCATAGCGTACCATTTCGCTTAAACTATCATGCTCTTCGTGTATGGTTCTGTTGTTTGGATGTTTAAATGGAAGGAAAATATTGTATACCGTCTCTTTGAAAGATAATACTGGTCATTTTTGAGGAATGAAAGCCTGTACCGACAATTTTTGGACATGATGGTCGAGATTATTGACCTTAATTTGCCCGTGTGTGATTTTTACTCGACTGCGCGACAGCAAAGACAACAAACTGCTTTTTAGGGTTCCGTACCCGAAGGGTGCCGAACACAAAACCTCCGCTATCCGTCTGTCTGACAGCGTATATATCTCATGGACCGTAATAGGTAGAAAGTTGAAAATTTCACATCATCATCTTATAGTAGAAATTAAAGGGGATACAAGAAACGTGTTTTTTTCAGCGTTTTTGAAGTGAAAACTTCTTTAGGCGCGTTGGGAATTTTTGAGATGGGACTAAAACATTGATTTCGCGACACTATAACGCAATTTACCGACACCGCGGAGTAAAAGACATCAACGCATTGATTACCGCGGTGCCGATTTTTTTTTCAAGTTTTCCCTTCTGTCGGCACTCCCGGAGTTCCACTGTTTTTTTTTGTTTTAAATATTGTACGGTGATACGGAACCCTTCATAGTGCGAGTCGGACTCGTACTTGGCCAGTTATACAGAACTTTTTAGTTGCAGTCGGGTTTGAAGATACAAAATAAAAATAAAGAGTCTTATTGCATGGCAATTAAGCGTACGGCTCACCTGTATGTAAGTGCTCACCGCCCACCTTTAGACATCTTCAATACCAGACACATAGTAGTTGTGTTGACCAAAAAAATACTAAGTGCACTTTAGTATCGAGTTAGGCTTAAAAGCTTAGTTCGACTTTGAACTGAATTCAGAAAACGAATAAATAAATTTTCCCAAAAATGCTTCGTTGCTTCGTTCCAAGATGGCGACTGAATTTTCAACCTCTCAACTGAAAAATTCAGTTACAAACGGCCACTCAGACATTTTTAAAGTCCAAAATTATCAATGAAAAGAATTTTAGCAACCATTTTAGGTATTAAAGTGGATACCTACTTGAGAATGTATGCATGCTATGCTATATTTATGTTATTGAAATTGCGTTTAATCAGACGCAAAAGTCGATTAATTCTGCTACAAAATTTCATGATTATAGCTAAGAGACCGTCTCCTTGAGTTTTACAGTTCAAAAAATATCTTGTGTATATTTTGCTTAATAATTAAGATTTAAAAAACTGAAGTGTCAATCGACTTTTGTGGCTATACCTAAAATGAAAAGGTAATGACCGAAGTCTTCAGTACTGCCCTGCTGAGACCGTATCTCAACCGGAGTAAGTTTTGAGAAAATAGACTTATTGTAAATTTAAATTTAAGGAAAAATGGAGATATAAAAAAAAAACTCAGTAGTTTTTTTAATGTTTTAAGTTAGAAAACGCTTTTTCGCTTATACCATTACATGCGAAATTGTTAAAGCTATTGAATGGTATAAAAAAAAACCAAAAGGGCGTATCTCAGAGATACCGCCTTTGGGCTTAGCAGGGCAGAATAGTTTATAAAAAACAATATCTTTTTCGTTTTTGTATAAATAAATTTAAAAACTACAAAATCGAAATGTTTTAGCCCGGTAGCCAAAAGAACTTGATCCTTCGCGCTATTCTTTTGAAAATCGAACTCTGGTCGGCCATTTTGACCCCGTTTATTGTGTAATGGATCCGCAGTTGCTCTCTTCACTTATTTGCTTTCAAATTCTAGTTACACTATTGTTACATTGTTTGTCCACCGCACTGTGAAGGGCACGTCAACGAGAAACGAGATTACTCGGCCATAGTAAATGTACTGTCGCTACTTCGGCGTCGTCATCTCGTACTCGTAAATGGGACATTTACGAGTACGAGATGCGGTGCGGTAGACAAACCGCCATAATCTATTTTTCTTTTACATTTCAAATGGTTTCGATAGGATAATTCTATGATAAATATTAGACATTTATCGGTAATTAAAGTAGCTATTTTGTCATGAGTTTAATACCAAGTTGTAGATAATACTACTTACTGATTTTTGCGATTTCAGATTTTGTTTGTTATTTAAATACATGGGAGTTTTTGACCCCTAAATTAATATGATAGGTACAAACATTTTTTTTTGTAAAGTTCGGATCGCGTTATAAAAATAAAAATAATTGTACAGACGCCAGCACATCAAGCTACCCGAAACTGTCAAATTTTCCCAATCAACTTTTAACCTTAAATTTCAGCAATAAAGTTGAAAATCTATTAAATAAATTTGACAGTTTGTAGTAGCCTGATGTGCTGGCGTCTGTACTTACCATTAATTCCTGATTATTTCCAGCACATTGAAACTAACATTTCGTACTGAGATGTGACGAAGCTATGTCCCGATACGATTAAATTTTACTATATAATTATTATGTCAAAATTAGAACGTGGTATAAAGTTTCGACTACGAATTTCAGATTGACCTTTCCTTCTTAAAAGTTTGAAAACTTCAAAATAATTTGATTGTTCCTATCGAACATGGAGCACGGAATCGTCGCGCCGGTAGCGTCTAGAAATGAAATTGTTTATTCTGTAAATAGTACCAGAATCAGAATTACTTTTACACGTCATATTAAAAAAATAAGCTAGATGAGTTCGGCGTTTCCTATCTGACTACTCTGAGAAGAAAGGCCGAAACAAACTCAGAGGTCGCAGTCTCTTTTTAACCGACTTCCAAAAAGGAGGAGATTATATGTTCGTCGCGTATGTATGTTTTTTTTTTTATGTGTGTCTACCGATTTCTCCGGCAATTGTGGACCGATTTTGAAATTTTTTTTTTGTTTGAAAGGGTGTGCTCTCGAATTGGTCCCATATAAATTTTATTAACTTTGCTTGGATAGTTTTTGAGTAAGCTACAAAATACGTATTTTTTTCCCACTTAGTATGTAGATGATATGATAAGTTTCTGTCACTGGTAGCAGGTAGTGGTATTCGAATGTGTGTGGGGTAGGTACCACAACTAAAAAGTGAAAAATAAATACTTTTTACAAAAAAAACAACCGACCTCCAAAAAAAACACTACAAAGTGAAAAATAACTTTAATTTTGGAAGTCGGTGGCAAAAAACGAAAATACAAAACCCAAGACACCGACTTCCGAAATTAAAGTTATTTTTCACTTTGTAGTGTTTTTTTTGGAGGTCGTTTGTTTTTTTTTTAAAGTCCAGACATAATCTCGGCAGTACCTACTAACAAAACTCGTCCCGACGAAAGTGCGCTGATCGTACTTCTATCAGGACAGGTATTCAAAGCCATAAACTTTCCGTCATTTGTGTGTGAGAAAACGGTGACACACTTGGTTTGTATGAGAAACATTAACAATGCCTCGTTAGTCTAGTGGTTGCAAGCGCTGCTGCTGAGCATGAGGTACTTGGTGCTCGGTCGGGCAAAGTGTTATTAGGTTTTTCTATCAGCAATTTCTCAGTAGCAGCCCGGAGTCTGGATTTGTGCCCGGTTGATGGCAATAGGCTCGCCCTCTATTACATGGGACTTAAACATAACTGGCAAATGTGGGTGTACTAGGTGCACCTCTGCCTATCCCTTCGGGTATTACTGGCGTGAGATTATGATGTTTGTGTTCACAATGACGCTTCTAGCAGCAGCCGCCGTGTCGGTGCTTAGTTTGTGGAGTATTCTGGTGATTATTTTTATAAAGGTCCCGTAGTTGCCAAATCCACGTGTTTGCTTTACAATCTCAATTACCCAGCGCCAGCTATTTCCAGGAAATCTTGGTAAACAGCCGTGTTTTAATAGAGGTTTGGTTTAATTTCGTTGTTCTCCTAATGAGTTTTTTAGGGTTCCGTACCCGAAAAGTGCTAAACGGAACCCTGTTACTAAGCGTCCGCTGTCCGTCCATCCGTCCGTCTGTCAGCCATCTGTATCTCATAAACCGTAATAGGTAGACAGTTGAAATTTTCATCGATCCTGTATTTCTATTGCCGCTGTATTAACAAATAACAAAGATTAAATAAAGTTAATAATTATAGGGTGTTTTTTGAAGTGAAAACTTCTTTAGGCGCGTTGGGCATTTTTGAAATGGGAAAAAACAATTATTAACTCGCGACACCGTTACCTCTTTTTTGTAAACGCGATTGTGTTCTTTATTTAGATAAGATTATGGACCAATGTTCTATACAAGTATTGTTCTTCCACCAAGGCGATCTCGTTCAAATTTTCACCTCTGTCGGCACTCCCGGAGTGCCACTGTTTTTTTTTTTTCGGCCTATTTTGCAAGATTAATTTTAATTTGAGACGTAATTTTTATGGTATGATTGGGTAATTATTTATTGTGCGTCGTAATGCTAAAATAAAAAATACAGCCATTTATGCGACACATTTTGATTCCTGTAAATAAATCAAAACCTACAGGATACTTCCCCTTGACCTTTGGCACGAAGAAGAGAGGTTAATTTGTTGTTTTATCACAACCCATTTGCAGTTGGAGAATTGACCGTGACGTATATCGATGTATGGGGGAACATATTTTTCAACTACAATGTAAGTTTGTTTTTAGGATAAATTCATCCCAACTCCGGAACCCTTCATTGTGCGTGGTCCAACACGCACTTGGCCGGTTTTTATTATTAGTATAGATTTTTCTCTTTATTTGAATTGCGAATTTACGTGTGAAAAGAAAACAATTTTTGACTGCCTTGTCAATAATTAGGCACATTAATGACTTATAAGTTCTACTTAATTTTTGTGTATTTAGTGACTAACCTGGTGTCAGAGTTTTAAAGCCGCCCATGGGTCTCTGACTTGGCTTCACATGCCATCCAGAAATATCTCTCAGGCATGCCGCTTTCCTCACAATGTTTTCTTTCACCGTTTTTGAAGCAAGCGATAATTATACAATACGCACATGAATCCGAAAAGTCAGAGGTGCGTGCCTTGGGTTCAAACTCGAGACCTATGACTTGGCAGTTCTTCTGGTACTTTAAGTTCAATATTGGGTTGGTATAGTATATAAAGAATCCTAACGAAAGGTTCTAAAACGTCTAAAACGATTGCCGAGGATTAGGCATGTACCACAAAGACTATTAGAAAAAAAAACAAAAAAAAAACGTTTATAACAAACATCATTTCTAACAGCCAAAGCAAATCGGATTAAGGTAAAGCCCCCTGTTACTGTCCCACAAAACAGTTGCTGAACTCAAATAGCTCGGTGAGCCTCGGGCTTACAATAAGTGTTTGGAATAAAAACGGAGAAGTCTTTTATTTTTATTCGTCCAATGTAAGTTGGGTCTTACTGCGACACGATAATCTGTGGCTCCAAGGTTGGTTAGACGCAAATTGGTGAGCTTACCCTAGTGCGTGAGGTGGTGCTGTAATTCCTTTTAATGAAGACGTTCTAGTTTTTTCTTTTACTGAAGAACATTGAACTGAAAAGTTGTAAATTCAGGGAAATGACCATCAACCTAAATTGTCCGTTTATTCAAATCACAACTGTACCTAACTCTTTTGCAGTTGTATGTACTGGTTATATTATGATTCTTTTGCAATTTTTTTTTTTTAATTGGGCTGTTGACATTTGTAATTGAATTTATTGACATTTGTGATAAAATTTATTTTCATTTTAAATTTAATTTATCATTTATTTATTTATTAAAATTTGTTGAATCTTTCTTCTTTGTTTTGTTGAATTTGTTGTTTGTTGATCGAATTTTCTGACATTTTTTTAGTTCAATTTGTTGACATTTTTGCCTAATTTTGAATGTTTTTTTTAAAATAATATATGTATTTTTAACAAAAAATAGTAATGTTACTTCGTGAATGGAATCCTGTTTTGTTTTTTTTGTATTTTTTTTTTGCTTTTTATGATTCTTTGTGTTTTGTTTGTTTTTTTGTTGTCTAGTAAATATATTAAGTACATTAAATAATTTTGCATGCCGTAAGGCAAAATGTATCGGGACTCTCATCAAAATAACCATCATATAATGTATACCTACATTATTGGCAAATAAATTATTTCTATTTCTATTTTTATTATAATACGGCAAATTGACGAAGTGTGTCGATTTGGTAAACCAATTATTTCCCTGACCGTGGAATAAGTTTATTTTCGTCTTTTGTCAGTTTTTTTAATGAAAGATAGGCCATTATTGTTAACGTAGGGTGTTAACTTATTTAAAACTGTGTTAAAACTGTAAAATAATAAATCAAAATAAATTGTTTCTACAATGTAAATTATGAAACACATATGGAATGCAATAAAGAATTTAAAACTAGCTTTTTCCCGCGACTTCATTCGCGAGGAAGTCGATAAAATACGGCCCATATTACTTGCTGATAATGTAGCTTTCAAAAGGTGAAAGAATAATTCTTCTGTACGTCTGTTTGTGTGTATATTTAAGTGGGTCCCTGGATGGTTTGAAAATACAATTGGACCCAGTAGGTGGCGCTGTTCGGACAGGACAACGTTTGTCGGGTCCGTTAGTATATATATGTCGGAGATGGGTATGTGACTCTCGTTATTATCAGCGATATTTTAACTACTGTGGGCGTAGTGTGGGTAGTGTTGGTTTATGCGCAATAGAAAAACAGTCTGCAGTTCAGATCACTTTATAATTTATTATCAAATTAATCACACTAGCTAAATTATACACACACTGGGTGTGACGGCGTTCATTAAAATCACCAATTAATACAATGATCACAAATTACAACAACACACTAACTGAGTACCACGAATCGAGAACAGTTCCACGACATCTTAACTCCGACGCGACCAGAGGCTGAATCCCTCCTCGCCATGGCCTTAAAACATCACGACTCTATAGAAGCGCGTGTTTTAGGTGTGGGTAGCTCACGTCCTGTCGCCAGCGACGCGCTTGCGATTTGTTTCGTGTCCGTACTAATGACCGGATCCGACATATATATATATATATATTCGTTTAGATAGTTAATTTCCACAGACTTTCAAGACTTACATGGTACTTAAAAATAACTGGCGAAATGTAAGTGTACTATAGGTACACCTCTGCCCAACCCTTCGGGGAAGCAAGGCGTGATGATGCTACGTTTTCAAGACTTTTATTTTATCAGTTACGAAGAATTGGTTTTGATTAAAAAGTAGTTTGGCTTCTCTGTTCACCGTTGAAGTAGTACTGGGAAGTTCTCTTGTCCATTATCTTTCCGTTTCAAGTTTCAATCGAAGTCTGACTGTCAGGGAATTGGCTGGACATAAGGGATGTCAACTTTTTCACTAAGGTTAGCAACGCATCGCTTAACTCCTTGGTAATACAAGTTATTTTCCATCTACCAACTTATCACATAAAACATGATGTATTTCTCTTAAGAGGAAAGCAGAGGTTTGAAGCAACGGTCAATAATAAGTTCGCGAGCACATTCGTAAGAAGCTGGTAGTTTCATTACAACGTTAGTGTTGTCCCATTATTTGTCTTATTTGTCTTAGTATATTTATAATATTTATGTGTGCTTATATTTATGTATGTTTATTTTTATATATTCTTAGTTTTTAATAAGTATACAGGGTGTCAGGGACATCGACGCGAAAACTGAAACCATGGATTCAGTACATGATTCTAAACGCCCCTGCGTTGAAATTTTTCGTCGGTTATATAAAAAAAAATCAGCTGTTTCATAGAAAAGTGCAATACCTACGCGGTCAAAATGTATGGAACAGCAGATTTAAAAAAAAATAACTGATAAAAAATTTCAACGCAATGATGTCCTTGCCACCCCGTATGTATATCCTTTTATTTAAATAAGCATGAGGTCCTGGGTTCGATTTCCGGGTCGGGCAAAGTATTATTGGGTTTTTCTATCTGAAATTTCTCAATAGGAGCTCAGAGACAGGATTTGTGCCCCGGTTGATGGCAATAGGCTCGCCCCCTATTACATGGGACTTAAACATAACTGGCGAAATGTGGGTGTACCTGCTACAGGGACACCTCTGCACAACTCTTCGGGGAAACAAGGCGTGATGTTATGTTATGTTATATTTAAATAAATATTTATTCCACAATTTTCGTTATTGCACCTACCACTGTTTGTCTCTGCATCACCCAAAGGTTGACTGGTAGAAAATGCCTATGGCATTAAATCCGCCTGTATACATTTGTGTGCTTAAAGTATTAAATAAATAAATAAAAACGTGTGGCACTCGGGGACTGCCGCGGTAAAGCTATTGCATAGTGTTACAGTACAATATCTCTGTGCTGTATCTGCAATCTTATGTTCTTTATCGCACGTTCAATATCTATTAAGTGTTTCTACTGTCTGTTATCGGCACGTAGTCGTTGGTATATAAGATGCACCTTTGGATAATTATAACTAGACTATACTACATCTTTTGTCTCATTTATACCTAATCATATACTGCCAAGAAGTTTGGCAAACATAGCATTTGTAACCTCCATACTTCCTATTTGTCAACGCTACACTTGGGATGATGACGTGATGACATAAAACAAAAATTATGTTCCCATGACAACATCACGTTGTCATGGGAACCGTCATTAGTACATGGTAGGCGGAGTCAAAAAATTCCGTCATGAAAATAAAACCTAACACCCCCCGTGTTAGGTTTTATTTTCGTTACGGAATTTTTTGATTCGGTCGCCGCGCTCAAAGCCCGGGATAAAAGCTATGCAATAGTTTAATATGCAATAGCTTAATAATATGTTTAAGACCCATGTATAGTCTTCTTCGCCATATCTAGCGACAGCGACCCATACTTCTTTTCTCTTCTTTCGTGAGCTCTCTGATTCAAAACTCAAAAACTCAAATCATTTATTTCAAATAAACCAATTACATGCACTTTTGAATTGTCAAGGGGTCGGTCAGCCAGAAAAATGAAGCTAGTTGCCCATTCCAAAGCGTAGTAGGTTTCTATGGAGAAGATATGTATGTTGACTTGAAAGAGCATGCTCAATTAAATGTCTCGCTGATGGTGGCGAGTGTGTTGGATCATTCGGTTTCCTACAAAATGGTTGAGCTGGATGGTGCTGACCCACGCGTCATGTTCGTGAACGGGCGCCGTCCTTTGAGACTGGTCATCTCTTATCTGCCAGGGCTTATTTTTAATCTTATATTTTCAATTGCTTTGATAATTTTTGTACATTGTTCTCACATATAGAAGCAACAAGAATAATGTACCCAGGATTTTGTAATATCTATATTTAAAAGAGTGTCCTTGGAGTTTCTTGCCCGTTCTTCTCCATAGAGATCTACGTTTTGGAATGGGCAACTAGCTTCAACTTTCTGACTAACTGGCTGATTCTTTGACAATTCAAAAGTGCCTGTAAATGGTTTAATTGAAATAAATGCTTTGAGTATGAGTTTGAAGAACGGGCAAGAAACTTCACGAACACTCTTTTAAATCAAAATATGGTTACAAAATCTTGGTTACATCATTCATGTTGAAGTTACACATGTGAGAACGATGCAGAACGTTAAAAGCGTCCGTAATAAAAATATAAAATATAAACAATTCAAAAATTAAAATAAGCCGTGGCAGCTAAGAGAGGACCAGTCCCTACTGACGGCGCCCGTTCACGAACATGCGCATAGATGACTAGCAAAACCAAATTCGGCCTTAAAAATCTGGTCACAGGTGTACAGAAGTTTTATTTTATTTATTAAGGGATAATTAATTAAATTAAATATCATTTATTTCAGGCAATTATGAAACCCATAACATACAGACATATACTCTTAACCTAATACAAAAATTAATAACTAAAAATATATACTAAAAGTCTTTTACCTCTTGCAAGATGGACGACACGGTACACAGCTTTTACAATTTCATTCTTACTCAGGGTTACCCTTGTGTAGAATGATAATAAACGTAATAAACAACTACAACATATAATACTACTTAGAGTTAACATAACTTTTTGGTGACAATGTCCGCAATCCGCATTGATCAGCATCTTCAAATACCTACACAAACAACGATGCTGATCAACTCTTCTGTTTTGAAAAAAATGACTTTAGCATATTTGGTGCTTCTTTGTCTTCAAGACGATTTATTTTAAAGCATTCAGTTACTTTTTGGATTGAAGTGCGCCACCTTAGACACATATAGTAACCGAGGACATCCACCGGGCGCAAATCCACTACTGGCTGCTTTTGAGAATATTTAGATAAGTAGAAGAATCTAATAACATTTCTTCTGACCTGGGGATTGAACCTAGAGCTTCATACTCACCAGTCGTGCTTATAATCACTAAACCAATGAGACAGTCCACACCCATGAGGATACCCGAAAAAAAACGGGTAGGCCTATCTGCTTTGTAACCAAATACCCCTTTATTTTGCTACCCCACTTCACTATAGCGAACCAAAAATATCCTCTCTCCAAAGCTGGTCCATCTACATTGATGACGTCACAGCATCTCTCGTTTAGCAGATAAGTGTAACAAGATACGCCCACAACAATGACGTGGGAATAAATTTTATCTTAATTCCGCTCAAATTGTACCGCTATAGTAGGATGGTGCTCTGTAACCGCTTTATTGGGGCTTTTAAGGCAGCGTTTATCTTGAGTGGAGGCGGGGAGCGACTTTGTTTGATACAAGAATAACGCCTTAGGGCCGATTCACACCCGGGGTTGCGAAGAAGTCCGAAAGGGAGATCGTGGTCCCCGGCAACATGGCAACCGATGGAACACGGGTGGGTTTTAGTCAGTAAGAATCTGACACGCCCTCCCGCGCCGCCCAGAGCGGGAGAAGTTATTTGATAATTTCCAACCAAAAAAAAAATAAAAAAATGGGCCGATACACAAATATCTATGGTATACCATACGAAGCGTTTCGGGGTACGGCGTACGTACTCAAGATGAGGCATCAAGGGGTGTACGCGTTGCAACGCCGAAGCGGCACCACTCAGTCTCACCGTGTGACCGCCAGTGCGGCGAAATCTTTGCGGTGCGGCGCCGCTGCGGCGTAACAGCGTTACGGCGCCGCAACTCCCGTGTGACCGCAAATGCGACGAAATCTTTGCTGTTCGGCGTTGGAACGTATCGCGTGAACAAGCTCTTACATAGAAACTAGCCTCCAAGACGAGAGGCAAAACTTAAATTTATAAGTAACATTTTACTGCCTGGCAAATATTTTTACCACAATCACACTAACATTATAAAGGCGAAAGTTTATGAGTGTGTGTATGTATGTTTGTCTCTTATTCACGCTCAAACGGCTGGACAGATTTGGATGAAATTTGGCACACAGATAGCTTATAACCTGGATTAACACATAGGATTACTTTTTATTCAGATATTCCCACGGGATCGAGACTTATGCGGGTGAAACCGTGGTTCGCAGCTAGTAATACATAGCGAGAAAAAAGAAGAATGACGAATAAAGAAATGATGATACCTACCTATATTAAGAAGGCTTTCATTTTAAAACACCCGAGAGAAAGTCGAGACACTCTGTTTTAACCAACTTTTTTATAGTTAGTTGATTCAGGCGTGACCTTGCGGAAATCCATTATAAAATACAATAGACGTGGAAATATTTAGTAACCTGTTCCGCTTAGCTATTTCTAAAGAGCCATACAAAACCATGTAAGAAATCGACACATGTTTCACCTCTCAACGAGGCATCCTTAGGATGACGATTGACTTGAGTCGCGAACCCGAACACGACTTATTGCCACGCCGAGCGCCAAACGCAGAGCGCGAGCGTTGTAGTTTATTTTTATTTTTATAACATATAACACAAATACAAATACAAAAAAAAAAAATACAAAAAAAAATAAGTTCTCCCAACCATGTGAAAGCCAAATAGCTGTCGTCAATACATTAAACACGATAATGTCTTAATTACCCAAACACACATTAGTCTACTACTCGTTCAACATTCATTTGCTACGATAACTCGTAGCCATTTTCGTAGTGGATTTCGTAGCCCCAGTTGGCTCGTAGCAGCGTAGTGGCGTAGAGCCGGAAGACTGAGCGATTGTAGTTAGATAAACAGTTTGTTTTCGGCCTGAGTTATGTGCTAAATTGTATCATAAATAAACTAGGGCTGCCACCCTTTGTATCTGATTATATTTTTGCTGATAATTCACCAAGAGATTAAGACTTCATAATTTATTGCGCTCTTTCCAATTTACTTTTTTGTAAATATTAGTTTTCGAGTCAAAAGGGTAACTTTTGTTATTTGAAGCGTTATGAAAATTGAGTTTGTTTAAGAATTATGAAAGCAATTTTGTTTGTTTTAAATAAAGTTTTGTTTTGTTCGTGTCTGGCTTGTGTCAGACGTTGACAAATATTAACAGAAATTGGGTGGTTTTTTAATATATTATTTAAATTGCCAATCATATTGTTTAATCTGAATTAAAATGAAATGTGCGCAAATAATAAAATAAAATATAATTAATTAATAAAAATAAAAAATGACCTTTAATTTTACAATAGTAATATAACTTTACAGTTTTTAACCCAACTAATTATTTACACTAGGTACTATATTATAAGACTAACTATCTGTATAAATAAAAATAAAAACAAAACGACACTTAGGCGTCAAAGTATTCGTCCGCATCGCTGTCATCCGGAAACGTGCCCAGAAGACTGGCAGTATTGCCACGTTGAATAGCAATGCTAATTCTTTGGCCAAAGAACAAGCCACCCCTCTGGTCACGTGAGGTGTCGACTAGTCGATGAGAAATTTCCTTAAAAAAGAGCTGCCGACTCGGGCCCCATGATCCGAGCGTTTCGACTCCAAACGGCTCAAAACTGTAGTTATCCAGGTTACAGTAATTGCGCCGCTTGAGGATTTCAGCAACCGCAGCAACAATCATCAATTAATAAAACTAAAATATGGCGTCGGATGATTTTCCGCATCGCTGTCGACTGGTAATGTATCCAAGAGACTGGCGGCATTACCACGTTGTATGGTAATGCTTAGCCTCTGGCCAAGGTAAATTATTATTATTCATTTATTTCGGACAGAATCCATATAATGTGTTAGTAACAATTTTCTTAAGATCTATGTTAGTAGGTACATAATCTAATAAAGTATAGTTTTACAATTTCCCTGTAACTATTCCCACCCAGTGTGCCTGTATGGGGCAGTCATGTTGGGACGCAATCATTTGCAGAATGGTGTTGGAGCTACCGCGCAGTCTGTGGAATAATGACGCCACTTTCTTACGCACTATAGCGTGGAAACCGTCAACGCGCGCATTTGCGAACATTTGCCACGCACTATAATGCCGCGGCAACCCCAACAGCATTCTGAAAGCATTATTATACTGAATACGCAGGGCTTTGTAGGTACGTTGCGTATACCGAACCCACAGGCTACTTGAGTAAAAAGACTGGCAATATGCCCTAAAAAGTGTCAGTTTAACTTCTTTGGTCTATCGAGAGAACCTACGGGCCAGCATATTGCTCCTAAAATTTAATCCTTTTAAAATCGAATGCTAATAATTAACAAAGCATCAATGTCAAGGTGACACTGTCCGCTTTAGGCCCGGACTCGACCAAACCAGAGACGAGATGAGAGGAGAAGAGATGTGTTTTAATCAATCAATAGAGTTTCATTATTCACACATCTTGTCTCCACTTAGCTTCACTGGAGACCACTGAGCAGAGATGTATCATAATTTGTATGGCGCGATCGAAGCGGAAGAATTGCCAAACTTAAATGGCAATGGGCAGGGCACATTGCTCGCAGAACGGATGGCCGATGGGGCCGAAAGGTTCTGGAGTGGCGACCGCGTACCGGAAGACGTAGCGTTGGAAGGCCTCCCACAAGATGGACCGATGACCTTGTGAAGGCCGCAGGAATCCGCTGGATGCGGAAAGCATAGAATCGGTCGAAGTGGAGGTGCTTGGGGGAGGCCTATGTTCAGCAGTGGACGTTTTTCGGCTGAAATGATGATAATGATGATGATGATCGAAGCAGATGTGAGCAGTGCCTTACTGAGAGCTGGGCGCAGGTACAAAGTGGAGATGTGAGCTGTGCCTCGCAAACTGGCGACGGTGCGCAGCGGAGACGAGAAGAGATGTGTGTATAAGAAAGAAAAAACGTTTATTTGCGGTAAACATGACGCAAGAAAAAAATATTACTTTACAAAAATGAGAAAAAGTTGGGGGAAGCATGCGTCACATCCACGCAAACCGGCTATCGCTCAGCATTATGCTACGACCCTATGCAAGACAGAGCCCCAGCGCTGGTTTTCAGCGACAGCCGGCGCCGATGTTATGACGTCGACCGGTGCAGCAAACAAATATTAAGACGCTGTACCAGTACAGCGTTCTTAAAGAAAAATAATTTAGATGCAACTAAATACACAACTGATATATAACTGATATACTAAATAGATATAAAAGATAAAAAATAAATAGACATACTTTATTCTATGTTACGAGAATATCATCCTCAAAAAACGTTTTATGTTTTATATAGTGGCAACATTTCGACGCGTCATATTAAACCAAATTGTGATGTAAGAAATTACAAAATGGCCAATGATGCAATGAGTACTACTTAGTCTGCGATGTAATGTGTTTATTATTACGCAAAAGTTATGTGTCAGTGCTATATGTGTTTGTGAGCTCTCCGCTCCAGTCTAGCCAGTACAAGTCTCCGCACAGCTTCGGTGGATACACTTTAGCTGAAAAACTCCGCTCTCCGCTTCAGACATTTCTGCACATCTCCGCTTTGGTGAAGTCTAGGCCTTTTGTTTTTGGTGGGTAATTATCAAATAACTTCTCCCGCTCTGGGCGGAGCGGGAGGGCGTGTCAGACTCTTACTGACTAAAATTCACCCGTGTTCCTTCAGTTGCCTTATTGCCGGGGCCACGATCTCCATTTCAGATTTCTTCGAAACCCCGGCAGGCATCGGCCCTAGCGGACCCCGTCAGTTCCGCTGACATCTCTTTGAGGAGCGCGTGGAACACAATGCGCCGTTGACCTGGGCCTGGTCCTTATCGGACGGCGAGCTAGCCATTGCAAGCCCGCGTCTATAGTGGCCGGAAATCGGCCTGCGATCCTCAACGCCCAGGGCGTCTCCTCCTGCGGTGGTTAAGGGCGTGAGGGCGCGAAATTTGTCCCTCCCTCACGCGTTTCGCCTCCTCCTTCGCGAGCATTAACTGCTTCGCAGAAAGTCTGGGCCTTAGACTAAAATTTCTTTTTTTTACTTATAAAACAAAATGTTGATTTAAAAATTGTCTTCAAAATATATAACCTAAACTTTTTCACTCTTAAAGTGCCTTTGACTACTAAAAATGATGTCAAATTATGTTCTCAAACAGTTCTGCTCAGCCCCTTAAGTAACATGCGTAATGAGTGCACAATTGTGTTCATCGCAGTTCAACTGTAAACTCGTTAGCGACTGCTATGCCCGTTCTATGATCTAAGTTATTAAATTTATGTTCAGTACTTGAGTTAGGTGCGGGCTAAGTACGTAACTGTGCGGTATTGTCTTCGGGTAAGTTTTGAAGGTATGGTATTCATGTTTTTGAAGTAGGGTAATATGTGACAGATGGTCTGGATATTAATAACAGTATATAAAAGGAAGTCCGCAAATGGTACCGGCGACGGCGGTGCCAGTGACTGTAAATTTGTGTGGAAATCGGTTGTCATGATATTATTTTGGACTTAAAAACTCAAAACTCAAAGCATTTATTTCAAATAAACCCATTACAGGTACTTTTGAATTGTCAAGGGGTCGTTTTTTTCAAGGGTCACAGATTAATAATAACTGCCACGGGTATTTTATAGGAAAAAACATGTACAGTATTTCTATTTACTTAATGTCCCTCGGGAATCATCGCATTTCCGAATACAAACGAATGCTAATTTCCATGTCCATCAATTATTAGATTTATCGTGTATAATAATTTGAATTCAGAACTAAGTACTTTATTATTGTTTTGTTTTGATTTCCATGTAAACTTTATAGAGCTGTAAAACTATTTTCCTATCTGCCGTGCACTTTAGCAGCTTTCCTCCTATTTTTAAAATAAATTACATTAAGTTAAAAGAGTATTAATAACTCTATATACTTCCAAGTCAATTGAGAGCGTTCAGTCTGCACCAAGTGCTAAGGGCGACTGATAGAAATCCGACGACTGACGAAACACGAAGTTTGCCGAGAGACATTAAAAAAAAAGAAATACAGTAGATACCTAAGTGAGCTAAGTGGATACACAGGTATTTAATCCTTACCCAACAAAACGTAACTTGTTATAACTGTGTAACAGTCGGAGGTAACAGTTAACTAAGCGGAAAGGGTTACCCATCCATGCCCAAGTTTCAGGATAGGACTGTGATTTACTGCCCTCTCTGTCTCTCACTCTAATCTATCTTTATCTCCCTCTTGTCTCTGTTTGGAGGTACTGTTAACATTTCATTAAAGGTTTTTCTTATCTGGAGAAAGTAGTGAGTGGAACATATTAAAAGTTCCTGTTTAACTTTGATTTTTCATTATTATGGTTGTGAAAACTGACTTTGTTCCTTTATTAATATGTAAAAGCGCAGAAGTGCTTCGGTAATCTTTTTTGAACAGATTTTTAAAGTGAAACTTTTATTACATCGTCTCAAACTTTTTCGTCTGTGTGTTGCATGTCGCGTGACGGTCGGCCGCGGAGTAGGGATAAAGTGAAAGGCGCTCGTCAGAGCAGCCAAGGCCAATATGGCGGCGCCTATAGAAATTTCACTTTTACCGTGGTTTCATAAAACCACACAATCCTTTTTTTGTAATTAAATATGGTAGTTATAGATGAGGCAAAATTAAAAGCTTAAAATATAATACTGCCAAGAATTCAGCTAGTTCTGTTTAGCCATAAAGTATGTAATATATTAGAGTTCCGTACCTAAATAGGAAAAAATAAAACCCTTATAGGATCAGTCGTGTGTCTGTTTGTTCGTCTGTCACAGCCAATTTTCTCAGAATCTAATGGACCGATTAAGTTGAAATTTGATAAACATATTATGTATTTCTGTCTTGAATATGGAAGTCACTTTTGGGGGGGTATATAAGAAAATTAAAAACAAATGTTTTGAAAACAGGACCGTGTGACATATCAAATGATCATTTTTTATATAATGTTAAAATAAATACTTTTAATGATATTTAAGAAAATCGATGAAAATTTACCATTCTTACCCCCTTATCACCGAAACTACTGGGCTAAAATTTTTGAAAAAAATACTTGGAAAGGTTCTTTACTCACAGATTACAGAAAAATCTATAAGAAGTTTATAGTTTTAGCATAACATGGTAAATCTCTCAATATTGTGCGTACAAACTTACATTTGCATGGGTGACCATCTTTACATACCAAGTCCCCTCCGTGCCTCGGAAAGCACGTTAACCCGTTGGTCCCGGCTGTCATTTGTAGATCTTTGACAGTCGTTACAGGTAGTTAGAAGCCCAAAGTCTGACAACCAGTCTTACCAAGGGGTATCGTGTTACCTAGTCACTAGGTTGTGGAGGTCAGATAGGCAGTCGCTCCATGTAAAATACTGGTATTCAGCTGCATCCGGTTAGACTGGAAGCCGACCCCAACATAGTTGGGAAAAGGCTAGGCAGATGATGAAACTTACATTTGCAGTTGGAATGTATCGGAGAACATGTATTTCAACTACAATGTTAAGTTTGTACTTGAGATAAATTCATCCCAACTACGGCACCCTTCATTGTGCGTAGTCCAACATGCACTTGGCCGGTTTTTTTAAACTATAGTTAATTGAAAGGTACCATGGCGGTCTTTTCGCCGATAATGGCCAAGTTAAAATGTCTGAATATTCCTATCTGCATAATTTATCAATTCACCAGCAACTTCCTCAAAATTCTCCCTCCATTTTTTAAAAACAGTACCTCGTAAAAAATCCTTTACTAAAATAATTCACCCACTTAAACATTGTTCGGTTAGCGGTGCACTTCCATTTTTTGCGCCACTGCCGGAAGGGAAGCTACGGGACGTACCGCATCCGGTTCCGGTACGACTATTTACGGTGTTCTCCGATCCCCCCTTTCTCTTGTAATGGCCCAAGCATCGCCATCTAAGTGGTCGCCATCCACGTTTCATGTCGGGCGTCATTATTTTTAAAATGTGGGTTTTTTAAATTAAATTAAAAGCTTTATTTCGAGCCAAGACTCATAGAGGGTTAGTAACAATATCTTTAAAACTACATGTTAATTACGAAGGTGACAGCCGGAGGACTTTAAAGAAAACCGAAATTATTTTAAATAAGGTTTTAATTAAATAAAAATTACAATATAAACTTATGCTAATTCCTAGCTCTATATTCGGACGATGCTAGTACCGAAATGCCGAAAATAAATTATCTCTAATATTACAATTATATCAATTCTAAGCATGGATACAGTATCAGCAGATCTGAAAGTAGGTGAGCGTTCGACGACACGAGGCGTCGATTCATTGATTCAGCAAAATGGTGTATTGCGGTTTTGTCAAACATCCGATTAATGCAATTAGGTTATCATTTCGCTATTCGGCTGATTTGGTGTAGGCAGGGCACGTAACATGTTAGTAAACAACGTAATACGGTGACACATGTAACTGACAACAGTGTTTTTTTTTTATAAAAATGTGAGTGTTATACTATAAAGTGGCAAAATTGTAAGATGTGGTCTTTAGATCGGTTTTCAAACATTTAGAATTAAGTATTGTATATTTGTATTGTATATTGTACGCTGCACCTGTCGAAGTCATCACGTCAGCGCCAGCTGTCGCTGAAAACCAGCGCTGGGTCTCTGTCTCGCATGGGGTCGCAGCACTATGCTGAACAATGGCCGTTTTGCGTGGATGTGATGCATATTTTCCCACAACTTGTTCTTTTTTTGTATTTGTGATCTTTTTTGCGTCATGTTTACCGCAAATAAAATAATTTTCTTTCTTTAGTAAAACTCTGAGTATAGTTATGTATACTATATTAGCAACCCGTGTCTGGTGACCAGGGTGCAATGGTGACCTGACAAAATGTTGCTTCCCGAATAAATGATTTAAATGATGGTAAAAACCGCAGAAAAAGTCATTGTGTTGTTTAGAAGATCTAAGCGGTCACACAGACGGACACAAAAAACGACCTATTTTTTCATACTATGTAGTTCTAGAAGTAAATATGTGAATAAAAATTAACTAAACCCTGCCTAGAGAGCTAATTCTCAAAGCTATGCAAGATTAATTGCCTCTGCCAAAGAAATCCCTAGACATCGTTCTGAATCTAACAAAATCCTAAATTGCTTTCGGCACTTACTTAATTGTTCGCTCGTCTTGAATAAGCAGCATCTGGAATTTCCAAATTCTCAAAATGATTACCTAGACAGGTTTTTAAAAGCAATCGTTTTTTTTGGAGCTGCTCTAGTATTTGTTACTTGATATTCGTTGATATGATACAGACCTACATAATTGTAACAATTGTAAGTTGTAACAAACAAACAACAAGATTAATTTATTTCAATAATATTAATAGAGAAATTAGTTTTTAGGGTTCCGTAGCCAAATGGAAAAAAAACGGAACCCTTATGGATTCGTCATGTCTGTCTGTCCGTCACAGTCACAGCCACTTTTTCCGAAACTATAAGAGCTATGCTGTTGAAACTTGGTAAGTAGATGTATTCTGTGAACCGCATTAAGATTTTTACACAAAAATAGAAAAAAAAACAATAAATTTTCCCCATACTTAGAACTGAAATTCAAATTTTTTTTTCATCAAACCAATACGTGTGGGGTATCTATAGATAGGTCATTAAAAATGATATTGAGGTTTTTAATATCATTTTTTTCTAAACTGAACAGTTTGTGCGAGACACACTTCCAAAGTGGTAAAATGTGTCCCCCCCTGTAACTTCTAAAATAAAAGTATGATAAAACTAAAAAAAATATATGATGTACATTACCATGTAAACTTCCTCCGAAAATTGGTTTGAATGAGATCTAGTAAGTAGTTTTAATACGTCATAAGTCGTAAACCGCAATTTACCTTTCATTCAATGTTACTTGCTGCTACGGAACCCTTCATGGGCGAGTCCGATTCGCACTTGGCCGCTTTTTATTTATATTACATCACAGTTCTAAAACAAATATTTCAGCTTTTGTCATATCAATCATCAAAATGTTAACAGAATTAATTAATATACATTCGCATTTTTACCCTAATATCGCATGACTGGAAGCCAACCCCAACATAGTTGGATAATGGCTAGGCAGATGATGATTATGACTGTTTCCTTAATGACTCATTATTATATCTACCAGTAAAACCGACAAAAAATGGCATCAAATACTTCCATATCTCGTGCCTTGTACCATCCGAAAGCGTTAATGGAGTAGGTCGTTAGCTACAGCTAAAGATTATCAGAGAAATCTGCAGCTAATGTGTTTACAATTTATACTTATTAACACTTTCGGGTGAGTGGAGACAGGATCTGATTCGAAGGTCGTGGTTTTTTGAGTTTAGATAAGGAAATGAGATGTGATTTTTATATAACATTGACTAACTTCTGCCCGCGACTTCGTTCGTGTGGAATAGTTACTTTGGGCGTATTTATTTTGATAAGGATTAATATCATGTTTATAAAAACATCTTCGCAAATAAAGCATTATTTTAGAACAAATTTGGTTAGCATAAAAAAGGTTATAGTGAGCTAACCTTAAAAGATAGACATAATATGCTCTCGTGGACTTTTTTTTTTGAACTTTTAAAGGGGAACAATTCTGTCATACATGATTTTTGCGAAACTTTAACCGTTTACGCAGTGCACTCAGCGGAAGCTGTCAAAAGGAAAAAAAAACCCCGATTTTGAAACATTCTTCATTGGCGCTTCGCTCCTATTAATGATGGTATATATAACCCATAGCCTTCTTCGATAAATGGGCTATCTAATGCTGAAATAATTTTTCAAATCGGACATTGACAGACAGACAGACGGACAACGAAGTGATCCTATAAGGGTTCCGTTTTTAGGGTTTCGTAGTCAACAAGGAACCCTTATAGTTTCGCCATGTCCGTCTGTCTGTCTGCGGCTTAGCTCAGAGACTCTTAGTACTAGAAAGCTGTAATTTGGCATATACATACTAATCACACCAATATTTTTTTAGGGTAACTCCCCTACACGTAAAGTGGGGATGTTTTTTTTCTCGTCTATCCCATTTTGAGTGTGTCAAAATCATTTTTGAATTCAGAGATCTGTTTGCGAAACATTAAGCTTTAAAGAGCTAATTTTTGTTAGAGTCGAGTGTCCCTCCTGCCAGCTAAATGGTTGGTTTTAGATATGTAAAAAAATTCACGGCTGTAGTTTATAATAATGAAATTAAAAGGAAAACTATCACAGCCCTACAAGTTAACGAGTAATAATCGACCAACTTATGTACATTTGCAGTTGCAAAAAGATGTTCTCCCATACATTCCTTGTTTTTTTTTCCGTTTGAGGTACGGAACCCCAAAAAAATATGAAGTTAAAATAAGCTATGTTTAACCAAGTTGCTGTGTTGTTATAACTTCATTAACCCTTTATGTAGATTGGTTCAAGTCTTACCTTTTTAAAAATCCATCTAATAAAAACATAGTTTTAGTTATACAACTTATATACTATATCTACTTAAGGTAAATAACCTTATGAGATTATAATATACCTAATTTCAGGATAGACATCTATACTATTATATAATAATATTATATATAATATTATAAAGAGGTAACATTTGTTTGTAAGTTTGTATGTAGGGGGTAATCTCCGGAAGTAATGAACCAATTTACAAAATAGTTTCACTGGTAGAAAGCTACATTATTCGTGAGTGCTATAGGCTATAAATTATAAAGATGTCATGCATATTAGTCGAACTATCTCAATTTTTGTCTAGCCAGGCGGAAAAAAATAGCTCTTACAACAGAGTTATTTGCATGCGCTGCCTTAACAGTTGTATATAATTGAAAATAATGTATAGCAACTTGGTCCGCTTTGAATAGTTCTACAAAAAAGTCAGCGACACCATATTTCTATCTTTTATATTTTAGCAGATATAGTAGCTTTTATGTGTTAAAAAAAGTATTTTTCGATGTACTTACCTTTGGACGATTTTTTAAACAACAAAATATTAACCCTTTTCGAAAAAAATATTATTATGATCACAAAAACATCATAGAGATACGATTTGCCCAAAACAGTATGTCAATCAGTACTAACCGAACCACACTCATAATTTCATCACAAGTTAAAATGTTTACCGCCCAACGAAGTGGGCACGGATCAGCTTGTAGTTCATAAGTTTATTATTCTTTGTTTCTAAAACATTTCCAGCGGTTGTTCAGCTGCTTATTTTAGGTTTTGGGCTACCGAGCTCAGCTCTGGTGAAAATAGAATGCTTAATTATTAGTATAGTACCTACTCATACTGCCATGATAGTAGGTACTTACTAATTCCATGCTGCCATGATCATAATCCTATTTCTAATGTCATGTCATTATTCATTATCTTGTTCTAAACTTTCGCGACCGAGCTCTGCTCGGGTGAAAATACGGAGAAAACTAATTTTCCCAGATATGAGACCTAGCTAGATCGATTATTCGCCTCCGTAAACCCCTATATTGCAACTTTCATTGAAATCGTTTGGAAATTTTGAGAACGTGAGTAGAAATCAATATACAAACAAATAAATATATTAACAAATATTGCTCGTTTAATAGTAGAGGATAAACTCAATCTGCAGTATATAAATATTTAACTTAATAATACTCTACGTATTATAGCATTTTGAATAATGAGTTGACTTCTGAAACCTATTTGCTTTGCGAAAATGTTAACTACACAGCAAGTTGACGACTTCATCAACCTGAGAACTTACAATAAGATAATAGCATTCCCCAGAATAGAACAGATAAGAGCAGTGTTGGCCCAGTGGTAACGACCACGACTTACGAGTTGTAGGTCATAAGTTTGTACCCTGACAGGCACGTTACTTTGTGTAAATTATTTCATCACCACTGCTCTCAAAACGGTGAAGGAACACAACTTTTGTAAACCAGCCTGTCCTAGAACCGAAAATTCGAAACCATTTGACATCTACCAACCCGCACTGGGCCCGCGTGGTGGATTACGTCCTACTCCCTCTCACAGAGAGGAGGCCTGTGTCCCAGCAGTGGAAACATTATAGGCTGATTGTGCCTAGTAATTTGCTCAAATTGTTCACTAAATCAAAACAATAAAGTCTAAATTATCAAAGATTACCCCATCTTCAAACACTTTACATAATGTAAACCTCCATTAAGTAGAACAATGGTCTATTAAATAGCCCAGTGACGTCACTACAGCACAATATTATCTGTGCAGTCAATTTCAAAAGAACAAAAGTGCATTCAGTTCGTATTCGGGACGTTAACACTTGGCGGTCGAACAGCTGGGGTAAGGGAGGTGGCATGCTGTCCCCGTTATAGGATTTAGATATGCGTTTTTAAATATAATTTATTTATTTATTTTTAATATTGAAGGTTTTATATGCGTATTCGTTGCGTTATATAGGAGAGTTTCAAGTACTGGTATTCAGCTGCATCCGGTTAGACTGGAAGCCGACTCCAACATAGTTGCGAAAAGGCTAGGCAGATGTTGAAGAGTTTCTGAGTTCCAAAGTATTTGCCAAGTCCTGTTTACTTCCAAATAAGCTCAATATTTATTATGGACTGGTCAATGGTGACTTGATATCAATAACCATACAATTCTACTTGACTTTCTTGTTTGAAGTGCCTCTTAATTACATTTAACCTATAAAGCGTTGAGAAATAAGACACAAATAATTATAATATAATAAAATTATATTTTTGCGAGAACTCCATAGAGGCCAAAGGACATTTGTGTGATTTGGACTGTTGCAAACAAGCTGCAGCAGCTCTGAATAGTCAATCATTGAAATTTTCTAACCCCAATACATTCTAATACATGTGGTATTTATTTCATAGTGGCCCAGGAATACTTATAAAAAGTCCGTAATTTCCAGGTTAAAAGTGTAAAGCCTGCACTACACTACTCGCGAAGTTGATCGAAGTTAAGAGGAGGCTCCCTAAATTATATGTTAATTTGCATTAATATTCTGAAAAAGTCACGCATACAATCAAAACGGAACTTTAGTATATGATTTATTGAATCTTTTTCTTTTCAAATATAAGACAACTACATAATTGGAACATTTTCGCTCAATTCATTTTTTATTCGAAAATCATGCCTTTTTAAAGATTATTTGAAACAAAAACAAGATTAGTCGGCTTTTATGTATAAAATAATTATTGGTAGTAAGAAAATATAGTTTATTATCCAGATATAAGATATTTTTTCTCTAGATCAATATATGAATAGATCAGTTATAAACGAAATAAGAATTGAGACTTACGACATTTAGTTCCGTGCTCGAACATGACCAAAGAGCGCACGCGATATTCAACTTTATTAGTGATGTGTTAGCGTTTACCACATAGTGGAGTGGTGGGGTGCATGGGGGCGGAGTTTGCGAAAAATTGTCTTTGAAGCGAATATGATAGTGTATAAGGGCACTTCGGTTTGCTTCGTGCAACTTCTGCTCGCCTCGGGTGACTTTGAATCGTTGTCGGTTTATGCCCCCGAATCAAGGGACTCGAAGCGTCCTGTAGTTCTTCGCTCGAGTGTATTGTCATTTCGTTCAACTTCGACGAGCACTTCGTTGAAGCAACTTCGCGAGCAGTGTAGTGGGGTTTTAAGATTCGTTTCCAATTATTTATTAAAAATATTAATAAGTCATCACATCCAACTTCCTTTACCTACAGTTAATCGCTCCAGCTTCCTCGCCTCACTAACGTTATAGCCTAGCTGTTGCAGCTGATACGACAAACAATAAACCACTGCGCATCGTTTATGCCTTTGTACAGTGCTGTTTATTCGCTGACGTTTCAGAGATGCCACCGAAGAATATTCGTAATGCTACTGTTCTAAATTTTAGCTGTAATTTATATTAGAATTGCTGAAATGTAGGTCTCTTGAATGTTACGAGCTGTGTTTTGTTTCGTGGATTATGGTGGCTTGCTTTAATTCCGGCCGTGTTGTGTGGTATGTCAACAAGGCCCTTTCCTCACTGGTCGGTACGTCTGCGGTGCGACATCATGTCGGTATCGCGTGACGTTACGCATTTTGTTACATCGGTGCCGAAAGCTTACCGAGCGCATTATTTATATATAAAATTATAAACGTGAAAGTGAGTTTGTATGTTTGTTTGTTTGTTCGTCTTCCACGCTAAAACAGCTGAACGGATTTGGATAAAATTTGGCACATGGGTTGACCATGACCTGGACACACATAAGACAACACGTACAAACCACACATACAAAACATGCACACACACATTCATAGACACACAAACAGGACACACAGGATACAGGGGGGGGAGGATACAGGGAACATAGGATACTTTTTACCCTGATAGTACGTTCCCGTGGGATAATTTTCAACATGCACGCGGGCGAAGCCGCTCGCAAAAACTAGTAAATTATATAGTACGAGAGCCCACAACCAAAACCATGTCACATCATTTTACGGCCAAAACCGTATAAAATCGTTAGTTTTGATGATTCTGAACCCGACTGGGTGGGCAGTACCGGTCAGAAACATCACAGTTTTATGGGAGCCCATTACTGCTATGTTAAAAAAAATAGGCAGACGGTTTCATCACAATATGTCTGATATTAAAAATGTACATCATTTTCGTAATTTTAATAAATTACGAAGATGATGTACATTTTCAAAAAAAAAGTTTGTTTTCAGACATTTCGAGTGTCATAAATATGGCCTGAGCGCATTTTAAAAAATGTCAAAAAGTTTAACCGATCTGTCTCATAGCAACCTGGTAATTTTTTTTAAATCTCTTTTTGATTTACCGGGGTTACTTAAAACCTATTTTCAGAATTTTTTAATGTCACCTATAATTCCAAAAACCAAAACAACGTTTCGAAGCCGCCCGAAAAACGCGCAGTGCGCGCGGCTCGCTCACTTTTACATGGGACTTGAACATAACTGGCGAAATGTCAGTGTTCTTTAAGTACACCTCTGCGTTACCCTTTGTGAAAACAAGGCGTGATGTTTTGTTGTTGTTGTTTTATCTATTAAGGTCGTATCCCAACTGAATTAGACAGATTACCGCTCTATGAAAACAATGATAGTGTGCGCCGAGTTGTCAAATGGACGAGGATGCTGAGTTTTTTCCATTAGGCTCATTTTCTCATTAGCAGCCCGGAGTCATAGAGTATTACAGATGAGGCACTCCGCAAAATCATTTAAATAAAAAGCGACTCTTGGTACCACACAATAAAGTACAATTCAGGTCGCACAGCGCTAATTACCGACAGTTATGAATTCACCTACAAGTTGCCTCTCTTTCTATCGCGTAACTCTTATATCTTCTGACTACGATACGCCCACTGCATTCGACAAGTCGAGCCCGCCGCGTACCTACTTGTAGCTTCATACCTAAAATGCGGAGTGTCAATTCGTCTGCGTTGGAGTTTAGATTTGTTCCCGGTCAATAGAATATTTGGTCCTTCATTCCGTGGGACCTAAGCATAAGCGACGACCGTGGGTATGCCTCTGTCTACCCAAGCGGAGTATATACGCATAATGTTTATATGTTTCTGCCGTAGACTTAATTTAATGTGTAAACTCATATCCCCAGCTTCAAAGTCGTATAAACAGGCAGTCAGCGTAGATAATCCGATTAAATACGATTGTAAAACACGCGTTATCTACATAGAGCAGATAATACCTAGTAGGTATTATCTGCTCTATGTAGATAACACGACTTGCTTATGGTGAAGTATACGAATTTACTGATAGAAGTTAATGATTTACTATTAGTATTTCTCTCAAATCTAAACTTTTTACCAATGTTACCAATTTTTCAATATAAGCGCTTATTATTAAGTTAACTTATTTGTCTGATTCATTGTTATATTCATGTGGTGTTTACCTATATGTAACTGATAAACTGTTATTTTACTTAAAAATGTACTATGTGTTTGTATCAGTGTAATCAATTGTTGGTGAATTTAATAATATAAATAAATAATCTTAGGCTGCCTGTCCACAGGAGCGGAGCAAGGCAGCAGAGCGGAGAAATGTGCCAATATTAACCAATAGAATCTAAACTCCGCTTCAGAGCTCTGCATGCTTCCCCCAACTTTTACTTTTCATTTTTTTTTTTTGCGTCATGTTTACCGCAAACAAACGTTTTTTCTTTCTTTCTTTTCTTTCTCTTATTAGTTCATATTGGCACATTTCTCCGTTCCGCTGCCTCGCTTCGCTCCAGTGGACTATAGCCTTAGGGTACGATTACCCCAGCAAAGATTTGTTAGCCTAAAAGATTTAAAACAATGAAGAAGAAAAAGAAAACTGATTTACCATTTATAAAGAATTTGTGTTGAGATTAAAAGGCGGTTGTTTTAGTTATTTTGTTAACAGGTTGAAAAACACTGAACGAGACATACCAAAACGCCTATGGGCGTTTAGTGTCCCTCAAAATGTTAAAAGATATCAGAGATTCCCAACCGGTTGGGCGCGCCCCCCTCGGGGGACGTAAAGTGACCAGTCGGGGGGCGCGGCGGCTCCAATAATAAAGCAAAGATTTATTAAATTTTATGTTATTGGTATTAAAAAAGTTTCCAAAATCCAAACGTTTCATAATACTTACATAATTGCTGTAAATTGAGGTTCAGCTTTTCTGCATAAGTCAACAAAATAAGTTTCTGTTTGAATGGACTGAAGACAACCGAACATATCCAAGGGGGTGCTAATATTTTTGACCTCACTTTCACTTGCTTTACATTCTTATGCTTTTCTGCTTATGTTGACAAAGTAACTTAAGGGTGTAGTAATTTTATGTGAAAGTTAGGTATATGTTAAAAGGTTGGGAAACCTTGGTCTACATGCTTCCGGGCAGTCAGCCCCAGTACTAACTGACTGGCTAATTTTCTATCCTTATTTCCAGCTAACCATTTTAGCTATTCGTTGTTAATTCGTGCCAACGATCAGAAAAAGTGCAACCTCACCTCTTTTCTCGCATGGCAGATCGATTTTCTTGTAATAGATTTGACAATAGTCAAATTTGTCTACATCAGTATAGAATGGCACTTATGCGGAAAAGTGTCTTTTGCATGGCTCAAAAAATCATAAACTGCCTAAAAGTTGGAAGCAGTTAAGTCACGTAGCGTTTAAAATAGTAGTTTATGAAACTGTTGCATAATACCCCTTGTATTAAAACATGAGTGTGTGTTTAAAAACCGAGCCGTACGTAGGCGAGGTTTTTAATAGTACTTATCAATACGAATGTTTTAATACCTAGTTATGTGCAGTTTCATACACTACTTTATCTACTCTCAAACATTGGGATTGAAACAAATACTAAATAAAAGATCAAAGTTAAAGATCAAGAATAAATTTAAAAATCCCACAAAATTCAGTAAGTACTACAAAACAAATGAATGTCGCCTGCACCAGCACATCACCGCACATGCGCTACAGCGGGTGCTGCTGTCCCCCGCCAAAAGTTGATGGAAACTCTTTGGTGATATTAACTTCTTGGATTAGCACTGTATCGTAATAGAAAAAAAAATGTTTTATAGTATTATTTTGTTAGAGAAAAAGTGTTATAATATGATTATATTTTTTTTCGGTATTATGTTTATAAAGTATGTCAATGTAAACTCGTTTTGAAGTTCATAATTCGAATATTACGCTATGACAGTAGATAAAGAAAGTTATACATTTTCTGACAGATTATTATAATTTAAATAAGTTTCTAGATGATAATTTTTTACCATGTTTTACAAATTTATTATTTTTAAAGATCTATATTATCATGACATTTTTAAATAATTAGACTCGTAGTGACATTATACCTTATTTTTATTAATATTTGCATCCATTGTTTAAGGGCAAAGCGTCAGGGTAGCCCGCGAAATTCAAATTTTCTTACGTTTTTTGCATTTTGCAGGTTAGTGTCAGGTTTGATGTTGATTAAAATATGATTCGCGGCCATAACAAACATGGTTGTACTCAATTAAAATCATTAATACAACTCCATAAGTTAGCAAAGGTGTCAAATGTCATGATTTCATGAAAACATGACATTTGACACCTTTATCTTCTTCTTAATCACTATTGCTGATTGTAATTATTATAATTGAGTAAAGCCATATTTGTTACGATCGCGAATCATATTTTAATCAACATAAAACCTGACAATGATCTGCAAAATGCAAAAAAAGGTAAAAAATATTGAATTTCGCGGGCTACCCTGACGCTTCCCCCTTAAGGAAAACGTGATGATCTGTTTTTATCTATACTTTTAACATCTCTTGCATGCTCACAATTTGTATTGTGTGTATTGTACTCATATTTGAGCAAAGAAATGATTATCTTATCTAAAGTAAACCGAAGTAACCGAGGGGTTTGTGGCTAAGTAATAACAGCTGCACGGGTCGATCGATCAGGCTAAGCTACGTTTGCCGCGGTTGGTGCGTGGATGGGTGACCATCTTTACATACCAAGTCCCCTCCGTGCCTCGGAAAGCACGTTAAGCCGTTGGTCCCGGCTGTCATTTGTAGATCTTTGACAGTTGTTACGGGTAGTTAGAAGCCCAAAAAAGTCTGACAACCAGTCTTACCAAGGGGTATCGTGTTACCTAGTCACTAGGTTGTGGAGGTCAGATAGGCAGTCGCTCCATGTAAAATACTGGTTGGTATTCAGCTGCATCTGGTTAGACTGGAAGCCGACCCCAACATAGTTGGGAAAAGGCTAGGCAGATGATGATCTAAAGTAAACCGAAAATACAAGAAACCCAAAAAAAAAATTCAATGAAATAACTAAAATACATCATAGATCAAAATATACCTTTGAAACGGGATATCTTTATTCTTAACTTTTGTTCCACTACACGCATTATATGCTGATGTAAAGAGGTCGAACCTCTCAAGAGGGATCTCGTCCTCCTTTGTAATCCTGCGAAGAAAGGGGGTAAGTACGTAGGTAATCCGAAAGTTTTCGGAATTCACTTACATGATCCGAAGTTGCGTATCAACGTTTGTGTAATGAAAGTGTGCTGGTTTAAAAGGCTTAGCTTTACCTGTGAGCTACTTTTTTTGATGGACCGGAGATCTTGTAACTGTAAGTCTTATATGTACGTCGTTAAAACTAAGTAGACTTAAAGTTCTTAACAAGCTTTGACTAAGCCCACGTACGCACGCACGTAAAAATATCGCGGCGGGATTTTTTCGCACACCAGATTTTCAACGCTTTGATTAGCACCTAGAGTTGAATATCCAACAGTGTGATTTTTCGACGCGCTGGGATGCACTCTATTGAATTCTCAACGCTTGGCTTGACACCTAAATTTGAAAATCCAGTGCGCGATAAAATCTCGCCGCGATATTTTTACGTATGTGCGAACGTGGGGTGAGTTTGTAAAACAGATTCAACCTGCCGAGCCTTTTCCCAACTATGTTGGGGTCCGCTTCCATTTCAAACGGATGCAGCTGAATACCAGTGTCTTACATAGATAGTGTGTTTGATGAAGTTATGTGTGATGTATTGTATATTGTGTATGAGTTATTGTAACTCGATGAAATAAATTAATAATAATAATAATAGAGCGACTGCATAACTGACCACCGCAACTCAGTTGCTAGGGAACACGATACCGCTTCGTAAGACTGGTTGGCAGACTTTTGGGGTTCTAACTACCCGTAACGACTGTCAAAGATCTGCAAATGGCAGCTGGGACCAACGGCTTAACGTACTTTCAGAGGCACGGAGGGGTCTTTTTATGTAATAGATGGACACCCATCCATGAATCGACCTCGGCAAGTGTTGCTTAACCTTAATAAAGATCGACCTGTGTGGCTGTTATTAACAGATTCTTCCCACTAATATTTATTATGCTGTTTTCTGACTATAAAAAATAAACGAATTGAAAGTACAATACAATTCATTAATAAAAATAATTAAAACGATTGAAATAAATTAAATTTACAATACTCACACTATTTCTTAATATCTTTATATAAGATTTTAACTTTTTTTACATACCTATACTAAAAACAAATAACATTGTTTTATTATCACCATCATCTTTCTTTCGTAAAATTCTCCAGAAAACGATAAGTTATTAAGCACCAGACGAATTAATCAAGCAACAAATTATACCCTAGAGAAATCAAGGTCCCCTTCACTAAAGTAGACAGTAAGAACACTCTTGCGTTTATTATCAGGCTGGTTAACTTGCACCAATTATCCTTGATATATTCTTAGTGAATGTACCCGTAGAACCAAACAGAAAGCAATGGCAAAATTATAATATGATAATATTATGAATCACACAAACTGTCACAAACTGACAATTCATAATTCTATTCTTTTTTATTAAATGGCAAGCAAAGCCGATGTCGACTATTCTGCCAATGTCTAAAGTGCATTGGAAAAACAAGTGTGTATGATTGAAAAAAGAAAAAAAAATTGTATATCATAAATTAAAAAAGGAAAACGACAATTCATAATATTATCTGCGTTCAATTCATATTATGCAATTCATCTGTTTGACAGTTTTGTAATATAATAAAATAACATTTAAAGTATAGAAATAAAGAACAAAAATTTAATTTGATTAAATAAAAACTGTAAAGAAAAATAATTATCCGGTAAAATTCTTCTTAATTTTTTCATGCGGCAATATTTACACCAAATGTTACTCTGATATGAATTGAATTGAATATGATTCAGCTAAAATATTTGTGTCACCATAGAGGAATTGCTGGGAATTCAGAAAATGAATTGCTTTTAGTGGAATTGCTAACGTGGCCGTTTTAGATCCACAGAAACAAATAAAACATCCTAACTAATATTATTAATGTGAAAAAATTTGTTTATTTGTTACGCTAAAACAGCTAAATAGTTTTGGATAAAATTTTTCACACGGGTAGACAATGACCTGGATTAGGATATAGAATACTTTTTATCCTGATATTCCCACGGCATCGAGACTTATATTATATTTAGAAAATCATCCAAATCCAATTATTTTTCTTTTCGAATATTTACCCCTACACTCAAACTTTATAGGCAGTTTTAGGGGAACACCCCACTACCGGACTAATATAGGGGAAACTCATAATACGGTACACACATGTTACAATCACTAGAGCAGCTCCTTCAATCGGACATCGTACTTCATAAGCCAAAGGACCCTAATAAATACCCATACATGCGTGGTTTTTTGGGGTTCCGTTAGGGAAAGGGTGAAAGAAACCTTTTCTTTTTATGAAATTTTTTGTCGGCGAAAACCCTGATTGACTTTTCCAATGATTTACTGCTTGTTTTTGATTAAAACTATAAAGTAAAGTACTGTTTTTTTTTTGGGTGGGAAATTAACAAGTAACTTCTCCCGCTCTGGACGGAGCGGGAGGGCGTGTCAGACTCTTACTGACTAAAACCCACCCATGTTCCTTCGGTTGCCCTGTTGCCGGGGGCCACGATTTCCTTATCGGTTTTCTTCGCACCCCCGGCAGGCATTGGCCCTAGCAGACCCCGTCAATCCTGCTGACATTTCTTTGAGGCGCGCGGGGAACACAACGTGCCATCGACCCGGGCTTGGTCCTTATCGGACGGCGAGCTACCCATTGCTCACCGTCCGTCTTGAAACACTCTGCGAGTCTCATAACAAAACCCAGTGACTTCGAAGCTTTGGCCACTATTTGCTCAATGTGTACGTTAAATAAAAGTTTAGAATCATGAAAAATGTCTAGGTCACCTACACCATCGCATCTGTGTAATAGCTGCCCTTTAAGCTTATAAGTTGTAAGGAGAGGGACGCGTTTTCTGCTAAAGGAGATTACTGAACATTTGACAGGGTTTAAATCTAGTTTATTAATCAAGCAATAATCATCCGAACGTGCCAGGTCAGATTGGAGAGCATCCATGTCGTCATCTGATGATATTGCAGAAAATATATTGATGTCATCAGCAAAACAAAGTAAATTTGAGTTTTGGAAACACGAGTCGATGTCGCTTATATAAATGATAAAAAATAATGGACCCATCAAGGAATTATAGGAGTGTGTGCCCAGATACAGGTGCACTCCCTCTTTCCTCCTCACTCTCATAGTACAGCAAACCGGCACAACTAAGGAGAGATCACGCAGGACCAACGCACGTCCCAGTGGATTTGTCGTGGCCAGATCCTAGAATTGATCATTTCATGAAATGATCGACCATTTCATGAAATGGTTGTGTTTCATAAAATGGCCAGCTAACGTTGACCATATCGTTCAAACGTCAACGTTTAATGATATGTCAGTCGATGTTTGGCCATATCATTAAGTACGGTATCCATGCAAATATTAGTGGCATTCGTTAAATTTTAGTAATCTTGGTCAATGGATAAAAAAAACAATTTAAATAGCTTTCATTCCAGAAGAAAAAAATAATTAATAAGATTTGAATAGTTAAATACTAACCTGTGAAATACGTTCCAAACTCCATGGTTTTTTAAGATTTGCGCTCGTTTTTCGAGTGAATTTCATAAAAGTCACGTAGCTTGGTATATTATCGATACTTCACTGCACTGATCTTCCGTTTGCATATTTATTATTGCTTTTCCAATCGAATTATCGTCCGCCGCCATGATGCACAACAAAAAAAAAGCGGCATCAACGCCTCTACCGGTGGATAATCTAACTATTTTATGATATGATCATTAATGTTTGGCCACATCATGAAGTAGTCGTGCGTTTAACTGTTCATATCGTCAAACGTTGAGTATTCAATGATCTAGCCAGACCACATCATGATATGGCCAGCGGTCGATGTTCTATTTCATGAAATGCAACCATTCCATTCCATTTTTTTTATTTCTTTGTAAAACATCTGTACAATTTTTACCCTATGTTCACAAAATAAATTGAATTGAAATGGTTGTTCAATTCATGAAATGATCAATTCTAAGATCTGGCCACGACAGATATACTACAAAAACTAGCTTAGCATATTCAAGAAAACCTTAGGCGCAGATATATACTTACATGAATAACCCTCAGAATCTTTTAAATTTTTTCAAGGGCCTTTGAGCTTCATCAAAATTCTGTTACGTGTAGCAAGAATAATAATCTCTCAAGATAATGGGACCTGGCCATAAGTCTTCTACGTATTAGCGGGGTGCATAATTAATTTAATGAACTACAAAGAACAAAGTTTTTTGTTAAGGCATAATACTGTCTCCCTCTGCCACTTACTTCCCCTTCTAATCTTGAGCTAATAGCATCTTGAAGTTAAAGCATAAAAGATGGAATCTCACACTAATGCATAGACAGGGTCAAATAAAATTTAAACTTTAATTTCGGAAGTCGGTGTCTTTGGTTTAGACTTTTCGTTTTTTGCCACCGACTTCCGAAATTAAAGTAATTTTTCGCTTTGTAGTGTTTCTTTTTGGAAGTTGGTTGATTTTTTCTTAAAAAGTTTTTGTTTTTCAGTTTTTAGTTGTGGTACCTACCCTACACAAATTCGAATACCACCTGCTATGTAAACAACAGTGACAGGAACTTAAGATATCCATATACTAAGTAGGAAAAAAATACGTATTATTGAACCTAACTCAAAAACCATCTAAGCAAAGTTAATAAAATTGATGAACCACATGGGAAGTACCAGCTTTCAAATAAAAAAGAATCATCAAAATCGGTTCACCTAGTCGAAAGTTATGCGGTAACAAACATTAAAAAAAACACATTCGAATTGAGTACTTCCTCCTTTTTTTGAAGTTAGTTAAAAATTAGCTAGCCAAACTCAACACATGTGTTGTGTATTGATATCAATCTGTCTAACCTTTTCCCAACTATGTTGGGGTTGGCTTCCTGTCTAACCGGATGTAGCTGAATACCAGTATTTTACACGGAGGTGCTGCCTATCTGACCTCCACAAACTCAAACTCAAAGCATTTATTTCAAATAAACCATTTACAGGCACTTTTGAATTGTTAAAGAATCGGTCAGTTAGTCAGAAAGTTGAAGTTTGTTGCCCATTCCAAAACTTAGATCTCTATGGAGAAGAATGGACAAGAAACTCCAAGGACACTCTTTTAAATATAGTTATTATAAAATCCTGGGTACATTATTCTTGTTGCTTCTATATGTGAGAACAATGTAAAAAAAAAGCAAGCGAAGCAATTGAAAATATAAGTTTAAAAATAAGCCCTGGCAGATAAGAGATGACCAGTCTCAACTGACGGCGCCCGTTCACGACCACAACCCAGTAACTGGGTAATACGATACCCCTTGGACTGGTTGTTAGACTTTCGAGCTTCTGACTGTCAAAGATCCACGAATGACAGCCGGGACCAACGGCTTAACGAGCTTTCTGAGGTACGGAGGAGTCTCAGTATGTAAAAATAGTCACTCATCTACTGACCAACCCCAACAAGCATAGCTTAACCTGATGGATCGAACCCGTGGGGCTGTTATAACTTAGCCACGAGATCTTCTGTGTTGTATATTTATATCTGAACATTATAAAAATAACTATAGGTACTCCTAATTTCCAGCAACTGTAGCTGTTTACGAGGTCAATGGCCAATGGTAATGTAATAACTTGAAATTATTAGTTTAGAAAATCATAGTTTTTTTATCTATCATGTTTAGATAACAATACCCATTATTGTGCGGCTGAACATGATTATCGCCGGCATTACTTACATATTTTATATTGCTCTTGAATCTCTTTATAGCTTACTGTAATAGTAGTGTCATAGTGCTCTGCATATTATACCGTACCTTATATATATATGTCGGATCCGGTCATTAGTACGGACACGAAACGAATCGCAAGCGCGCCGCTGGCGACATCAAGAGTGATCTATCTACACCAAAAAACTTTTTACAAAAAAAAAACAACCGACTTCAAAAAAAACACTACAAAGTGAAAAATAACTTTAATTTCGGAAGTCGGTGTCTTTGGTTTTGAATTTTCGTTCTTTGTCACCGACTTCCGAAATTAAAGTTATTTTTCACTTTGTAGTGTTTTTTTTAAGTCGGTTTTTTTTTATAAAAAGTTTTTATTTTTCACTTTTTAGTTGTGATACCTACCCCACACAAATTCGAATACCACTCACTACCTGCTATGTAAATAACAGTGACAGGAAGTTATCATATCGTTATACTAAATGAGAAAAATACGTATTATTAAAGCTAACTCAAAAACCACCCAAGCAAAGTTAATCAAATTTATATGGGACCACCTCTGAAGTATGATCTACCAAACAAAAAAAGAATCATCAAAATCAATTCATAATTGACGGAGTAATCGCGTAACAAACATACAAAAAAAAAACATACAGTCGAATTGAGAACCTCCTCCTTTTGGAAGTCGGTTAAAAAAGGCGCGCTGCTACAGAGTCGTGATGTTTTAAGGCCACGGCGAGGAGGGCATTCAGCCTCTGGTCACATTGGAGTCAAGACGTCGCGGAACTGTTCTCGATTCGTGGTGCTCAGTTATTGTGTTAGTTGTAATTTGTGATCATTTTGTTAATTGGTGATTTTAATAAACGCCGTTGCACCCGGTGTATGTATAATTTAGCTAGTGTGATTCATTTGATAGTAAATTATAATGTGATCTGAACTGCAAACTGTTTTTCTATTGCGAATTAACCAACACTACCCACGCTATGCCCACAGTAGTTAAAATATCGCTGATAATAACGAAAGTCACATACCCATCTCCGACATATATATACCTTCGATGTATGTCTATTTTGCCTCTGCCCATCTTTTTTAGGAACGCAATCCTGATAATATGTTTTATTACATGAAGTGGATTTTATTCCCCATGGATTTTCTATAATAGCCACTACCTTTAGGGATTCGTTTTCAAGAAAACCTATTTACTGTAGTGCTTCTCGTAAGGAACATAATACTTATTATTAAATAGCTTTTGCCCGCGGTTTCGGCAACGTTGAGGTCGGAAATTATCCTACGAGAACTTACTAATGGGATAAAAAGTAACATATATCCTAATCCAGACCACGGTCTATCAGTGTGCCCCAATAAAATAAAAATCATTTAATTCAGATAACAATAGATCCATAAATTTTACCAAAATTAAAATAATAAATACAATTCAATTCAATTAAAATTAACATAATAAATACAATTCAATTCAATTAAAAATTAAAATTAACATAATAAATACAATTCAATTCAATTAAAAATTAAAATTAACATAATAAATACAATTCAATTCAATTAAAAATTAAAAATAACATAATAAATACAATTCAATTCAATTAAAATTAACATAATAAATACAATTCAATTCAATTAAAAATTAAAATTAACATAATAAATACAATTCAATTTCATTCAAATAACTCTCATTATAAAGGATTTCCATAACGAAGAAGAGAAAAATTCACTCCATCGTTAACAGACGGATAGACATAGTAACTTTCGTATTTATAGTATAAGTATGGAGAATATCTTTTTTGACACATGTTTCTAGCTCCAGTAGTTCAGACGCTGTCAGTTCAATTAGTCAAGAAACTGTTTCAGGTATGTGGATCTTAGCTTGAGTAAATTTATAACCACAAATATATATTTTACAATCAGAACAAAAGACGTCCTACTCATTATTAACCCCCATCCATTCCTGTCCCTCATAACACGTCAATCTAAGGAACCTCACATGTAACCCTCTTCTGTGATCGTTTCCATCTGACTTCACTCATCGTTATTACCAGAATGTAGGTATACGTAAGTATACAGAGCTTTACCATGATCCTTTTCATCGGTGAACGATATTTTTCCTTTAATTTTCCTATCGGTATAATTTGGGTTAACTTTTGAAACGTTATTTTTATGAAACCAGGTCATAAGGTTAGTTATATTTTGGGATTATTCAACTATTAACATTTTCATAATATCATTTTTGTATAGATTTTGGAATAGATTCATCTCTATTTTATTTCGATTTGGTGTCATGTCTACCTTACTCACTGTAGCTCCTGTAAGGCAGATCATCCACTCCCTCCACGAAAATCGGGAAGTCGAAAAGAATCCCAAATTTGTGTTTATACGAGCATTATCTTACTATTAAACGAGCAATATTTGTATATATATTTATTTGTTTGTATATAGATTTCTACTTACGTTCTCAAAATCAGCTCTAACAATTTCGATAAAAGTTACTTAGGGGTTTACGGGGGCGAAAAATCGATCTAGCTAGGTCTCATATCTGGGAAAATTTGTTTTCTCCGTATTTTCACCCGAGCAGAGCTCGGTCGCCCAAAGTTTACAACAAGATACTAAATAATGACATGATATTATTGACATTAAAATAATTATCATGGCAGCACGGAATTAGCAAGTACCTACTAACATGGCAGTATGGAATTAGTAGGTACTATCCTATGTTGTTAAATAAGCATTCTCTATTTTCACCCGAGCAAATCTCGGTCGCCCAGGTACTATTTTAGAATACGCCAAGCGTCAATTGTGGTTTTATCGCATCCCAAAATCTCAACGTAGCTGTTGTTGTTTTATTTTATTGAATGGAACATTACTTCAAAATAAAGTACCTAAACACGTAAGCCTATGATTATATCATATACTCTACTAATTGACCACTCTGCCTTACCTCCATCAAAGGCTCAAAAAGTACACAATACTGCTATACAACTAACATTGTCATATATATTATATTCTTGGCAACTCCAAGGCACGAGCCAAGTCAAGATTTTTTATGAATAATTTATGGAACACCCCGTTTTTATCGCGGGAGGCGTACGTCCAACGAAGGCTGTGTTTACCAACGGATTTACCTCGAGGTGAAATTAGGGCTGCTATCTTTTATCAGGTTCGGGTTTAGATAAAACTAGAATTTTTCATCGTTTAGTCTAAGCTACCTGCCCTTAATGTTGATGACTCAAAGTCTTTACCTTGGTTTGAGAGATTCTGGATTTTATCAAAGGATTATCTTGACGTAACATTGTCTTGATTTCTTCTGGAGAATGTTCATGGAAATTCTAAATTAGTAGGTCGATCTCTTTGTGAAGGAGATCATCGGAAGGAGTACCTACTGCCATGTCAGTACATTTTTCTGTCGCTTACCAGCGGGTTACTTTGTTCCGGTTTCAAGAATGAATATTGTGTTTCTAAGATGACAACGCAACTGTGATGTGTCCAGTCTTTTCGAGTCGATGGCAAAACAATTATTTTTTTCTAAGAATAATAAGGCCCAGTAGGTGGCCAGGCAAATCATGGCATCAGTGGCGTTTTTTTTTGTAGGTATTACAGTTGTTTATAGGTGACCACTCAAGTTATTATCAGGATAAGCGAGGAGCTCGTGGCTAAGTACTAACAGCCGCTCGGGTCGATCTGTCAGGTTAAGCTACGCTTGCCGGGGTTGGTCCGTGGATGGGTGACCATTTCTACATACCGAGACTCCTCCCTGCCTCGGAAAGCACGTTAAGCCGTTGGTCCCGGCTGTCATTTGTGGATCTTTGACAGTCGTTACGGGTCGTTAGAAGCCCGAAAGTCTGACAACCAGTCTTACCAAGGAGTATCGTATTACCAAGTTACTGGGTTGTGGAGGTCAGATAGGCAGTCGCTCCATGTAAAATACTGGTATTCAGCTGCATCCGGTTAGACTGGAAGCCGACCCCAATATAGTTGAGAAAAGGCTAGGCAGAACAGAACTCAACTTATTATCAGGTAGATTATTAATTGATTCAGGCGTGACCTTGCGGAAATCCATTATAAAATACAATAGACGTGGATATATTTAGTAACCTGTTCCGCTTAGCTATTTCTAAATAGCCATAAAAAACTCCTGAAAGAAATCGACACGTGTATCACCTCTCAACGAGGCATCCTCAGGCAGAGCGCTGAACGCAGAAAGCTGAGCTCTGTATTCAGCGCATCCTGTGGATGCCTCGTTGAGAGTCATGAAACACGTGTCGATTTCATTCAGGATTTTTTTATGGCTCTTTAGAAATAGCTAAGCGGAACAGGTTACTAAATATATCCACGTCTATTGTATTTTATTAGGTGGATTGCCTGTATGACACCTAACAACATTAAACCGTACCTTTCTGATACTTTGTAAAGATTAGATACTGCTGTTTTTCCAAGCATGATACTAAATATATCCTACCAGTTTTAAAGCAGTTGGGTTCGCATACTACGGGATACGAGAGACTACTCAAGCGAGAGAATTTCACGCATATTTTCATTCAATCGCGATTGATGAGTACCTAATGAGCTGAACACTTACCCTGTTAAATACAACCGTCGGAACTTATATACTGGAATTTCCATTTATGAGATGAGTATTAAAAGAATGTAATTATACTCAGTACCCAAGCGTTTTTGTCAGCATAATTATGTGAAAGTTCATCTGGATCTTTGACAGTCGTTACGGGTAGTCAGAAGCCCAAAATTCTGACAATCAGTCGTTCTTCCAAAATACTATAAACTAGCTTCTGTCAGCGACTTCATTCACGTGGAAGTCGATAAAATACAGCCCATGTTACTCGGTGATAATGAAGCTTTCTTTAGGTGAAATAATTTTTGAAGTGAAAACTTCTTTAGGCGCGTTGGGTATTTTCGAGATGGGAAAAAACAATTGAACTCGCGACACCATTACCAACACCTCAATTTTGTAAAAGTGATTGTGTTCTTTATTTAGATAAGGTTACGGACCAATATTCTATACAAGTACCTATTTTTCTTCCACCAAGGCACAAGACAAGTTTTCACTTCTGTCGGCACTCTCGGAGTGACACTGTTTTTTTGTCTAATTATTCTATAGGTACCTCCAAAATATTGTAAACTAGCTTCTGCCCGCGACTTCGTTCGCGTGGAAGTCTTCTATAGGTGAAATATATTTTTTTAATCGGTTGAGTATTTTTTGAGTTTATCCATTACAAACAAACATACATAAAATCAAATCTTTTCTAATTATAATACTAGTTTAAATTTTACTTCAAATATTCCGTGGCAACCCTGTATAAGATTCGCTTGGATCTTGTTGTCAACGCGCGTGTATGCTGTGATATTTTACGATGAGAATTATTTTTGCTAGGGAATTGGCAGTCGGAGGATCCAATCGATTTATTGGTGCAAACAGCGTTTACCTGTGTACTGATAATGTTATACTTGGAATGAATAAATCTGCATTGTATTATGATATTTTTAAGAGGTTAAAATTCTTGCTTGAAAATAAAATGGATGTAATTTGTCTCATGGACAATTTTTTATATATTTTTTTAAATATTTATTTACTTTTATTCATTAATAAAAAAATACAAATACGAGAAGTTTTATTGGCAAGTTAAATTAAAATGTACAACACAGTATATTACTAAGATAATATAAATGAGTTACTAATTAATTGATAAAAAATATAAAAATAACAAAATTATATACTAACTTAACTAAAACTATTCACATACTAAAATTTGCATCAAAAAATTTATCCATATCGCTTCGACTGGTAATATACCCAAGAGACTGGCTGCATTGCCACGTTTTATGGCAATTTGGCATTGGAATTGACTGTGCAAATTCCGAATTTATTTGAATTATTATTAACCATCAAGAAAACGACAGCCTCACTTTGTAAGTCTTAGTGTATTAGGAAAAGCTGTTTTTTTTTTGTTAAACTTATAAATATTCAGTCATAGAAATATTTCCTATGCTTTCTTTTACTATACTACATATTTCACCTTCAAACTTGTTTTTTTTTACAATTTCAGCATTCTTCCGTTCATCATGCATAGTGATGTGTCTCTCAAGTTTCACTATTTGCTTATGTTTTCGTGTGCACCCGTTTTGCTTTAATTAAAACCAATCAATCTGCCTAGTCTTTTCCCAACTATGTTGAGGTCGACTTCCAGTCTAACCGAATGCAGCTGAATACCAGTATTTTACATGGAGCGACTGCCTATCTTACCTCCACAACCCAGTAACTGGATAATACGATACCCTTTGGTAAGACTGGTTGTCAGACTTTCGGGCTTCTAACGACCCGTATCGACTGTCAAAGATCCACGAATGACAGCCGGGGCCAATGGCTTAGCGTGCTTTCCGAAGCACGGAGGAGTCTCGGTATGTAAAGATGGGCACCTCTCTACAGACCAACCCCGGCAAGCGTAGCTTTACCTGATGGATCGACCCGTGTGGCCATTATTACTTAGCCACGAGGTCCTTTATAATTGAAACCAATGTTTGTTTTAATATTAATGTATCTCATTGTTATAATGTCATGCAGTGCAAATTAATCTTCATTAGTATTAACTGTCACACCTAAAATTCTAGGAATGGCATGTTATTCCTATTCCATTTAATCACATTAAGTAAATACAACATTGTAGACACTTCTACCTTCATCCGCCATGTTAGAATACCTGGAATCATTTGTAATTTCCAATGATTCAATTGTTAATGGCTTAATTAATTAATTATTTGTTGGTTCAATTTAATTAACAATGGTAATGGCTCAATGAACAATATTATGTATAAACTGTTGCGACTGGATAATTTTTTCAATCAAAATCAAATATTTTATTTCACATAAACCTACAAGGGCACTTATGAAACGTCAGAAGCTAGGTGCACAGTTCCAATTGGTCGTTTCCTATGGAGAAGAGCCGGCAAGAAACTCCACGGTTATTCTTTTAAAAATAATTGGCTTTTACAATACTTTCATATAACAGTGTTTCTAGGTATGGGAGGACAGTGTAGGTCTTTCAATAAGTACCAAGTACTTAACAAAATAGAAAATGGTCAACAGGTCTACAACCCACTAAGCCTACAGCGTTCTCACATTCACAAAATATGTAGAAAAGAATCTATCCAAAAAATAAATAAATTAATAAAAGTAAAAACCAATTTTAATAAAACGCAATTACATGATTGCTATTACAACTGTAATCAATCTGAATAATTATCATGTCCACAAAAGTCACAAAAAAAAGAATTGAAATTAAATCGTAGAAATATAATGTCAAATAATAGAATAGTAAATATGTCAAGGACGAATGTATGTAATGCTTATTAAGAAAGGTTTGCTCTTTATGGTCTTAACCAAATCTATGTATGTCTTCCAGAAGCTAAGAACAGGACACCATATTCTATACTTTCATTATCATAAATGAAATATGTAACTAAATTAATGCACGTTGAAAGGAAATCGTTTGGCCTGGTATGGGCATGTGATGAGGAGAGAAGAAACGCATGTGACTAAAAGAGTAATGAATATAAATATTGATGGATGGAGCGGGAGAGGAAGACCAAAGAAAAGATGGAAGGGTTGTGTGAGGAATGATATGAAAGAGAAGGGAGTGAATGATAGCGTGACGTTTGACAGGGGAGAGTGGAAAAATAAAACGTGTTGCGCCGACCCCACGTAACATGGGACAAGGACAAGAAGATGGTGAAGAATCGTTTACTGAATCGATTTCTGTCATTATAAATAAAGGTAATTTTTTGTCCCAAAAATAATAATTAAAACTAGGTAGGTACGTAAATTATAGTCACACTAACACAGTCAAAACAAACCAAAATGGACGGTGTACCTACTACGCTAGACCCTTTTACATGTGCGACTGTGTGCGTGCGTAGATTTTTAATGTGACCACAATTTTCTCCCACAGTCAGTATAGTTAATCGTCGCTCGGCATCCAATACCGCGAATGTGAAATTTTTGACGAAAATCAGACTTTTGTTATATTTCATTCTACACGTTTAAATAAGTGATCCTGCATTTAAAAATGATTTTCATCAAAAATGTCACATTCGCGGTATTGGATGTCGAGCGACATAACCTTATAAATAAACAATATTTTGTACATAATAATGAAAATTCAGTGTAGGTATGTATTATGATTATAACATAATATTCTAATTGGGGTGTTTGGTGGTGTGCGTTAATTCCGGGACATGTTGTATTATCATATTCATATTGTTTTAAACCACCTAATTTTAAAACACAGTGGTATAAGACAGTTCTGCTCTTTATGATCTTAATCAAATCTATGTAACTATGATATCGAGAAGCTAAAAACATGTTACCACTTTCTACAATTTCGTTATCATATTTATCATTTTCACACTGATTTAAAACATCTACTTTGACACAGAGGTACAACCACGGTATGGGAAGCCGTCACCTCCTAGGAAGCAGTAATGCTCGCGAAGGAGGAGGCGGAACGCGTGAGGGAGATCCAAATTTCGCGCCCTCATGCCCCTAGCCGCCGCAAGAGACGCTCTGGGCGTCGGCAATCTCAGGCCGATTTCTCCATAGGCGTGGGCTTGCAGACGGTGAGCAATGGATAGCTCGCCGTCCGATAAGGACCAGGCCCGGGTCAATAGCGCGTTGTGTTCCACGCGCCGTAAAAAAAGGGGTACAACCACCACTGTTTCTTGGCATTCAAATCAAAGCAATTGCGCATCCTGCTGCTAGTATTCCCCGAAGGATTAGGCAGATGTCTACCTACCTACCTAGGTAATAGGTACACCCCCATTTCACCAGTTATGTTTAAGTCCTATGTAATAGGGGCCTATTGCCGTCAACCGGGCATAAATCCAGGCTCCGGGCTGCTTCTTAGAAATTCTAGATGGAAAAACCCAATAACACTTTACCCGACCCGGGAATCGATCCCAGGACCTCGTGCTCAGTAGTAACGCTTTTGGCCACTAAACCAACGAGGCATACAGAAATTCAGATTATACTAAAACTAATACTAAAAGATTTTCAACTACTTTCTCTCCCTGAAATATCGATAAAATCACTTACACACCTTATTTATTACTTACAAAATTTATGACCTAACATGACTATCCCAACACTAACATCAAAAATATTCCTCACCCAAAACTACCGTAACTCATCTCCTAATACCTTATCCAACACCTATTTCACCGTGAAAGCCTCAAAATTGATCTCTCGAAGACATAAACCTAGTATCACAATGTTGGCAGCCTGCCATGTTGGTAAAAAATGGTGTTCCTGATCGAGATACTACGATGTCTTTATAATATAGTGTAACATGTTCGGTTATGTCATCGAAGCGTAATAGTTCGGAGATAGTGCTTGAAAGTTGTTTTGATAGAGATGGTTTTAGATACAGCGAGTCTATGGTTTTGGTTGTGAATTTTTACCCGACTACGGCGAAGCAAAAAGGAGGGTTATGCGTTTCAACAGTATGTATGTATGTTCATCTGTTCCCTCGTATCTTCTGAAATTTTCATCATAATTTGACGAATGAGGTATTGTTGGAAGCGTCTTGATCGTCCACTAGTTAAAGGCTATGTGACGTCACATTAAATTGAATATGGCGCCCTCTAGGGGACATAAAAACAATATATTTAAATATTTAAAAAACAGAGTCACACGTAATCTATTCGATTTATGCACACGTGTGACTGGATTTTTAATATGTCTGTCATATCTTGTTAATAACTTTTTAGATGACTTTTTGATTGTAGTTTGGTTTTAGTTTAACAACTTTTATTTTTATCGTTAAAGGGTTAGGCCGCACGAATGATTTTGTTAATGGCGTACCTATGTAAGTTAGAGAAATTAATTGTTTAGCAAATTAACTACCAACGTAAATTGTCCGTGCATTCGAATCAAAACTGTCAACCTTTGACATTTGTATGAATTTGCAATCACACGGCAAATTGACGTAAGGTGGTAAGTGGCTCAAAAGATTATGTTATATGAAGCCATAACGTAATTATGGCATCTATGTTCTATGGTATGGGGTCTGGTTTCCGCACTTACTCCTTCAGATGGACCATTGCACCTGGGCCATGGCAGCCGTCGGTGGTTATTCTAACCAGCCCACCTCCTTCTGGAGGAAGTGGGCTGGTTAATTCTCCAGGTCTGTTCAGAAAATATATTTTTTTGGGTGGGAAATTATCAAATAACTTCTCCCGCTCTGAGCGGATCGGGAGGGCATGTCAGACTCTTACTGACTAAAACCTACCCGTGTTCGTTCAGTTAACATGTTGCCAGGGGCCACGGTATTCCTTTTGGACTTTTCCGCAACCCCGGCAGGCATCGGCATCTCTTTGAGGCGCGCGTGGAAACAACGCGCCGTCGACCCAGGCCTGGTCCTTATCGGACGGTGAGCTACCCATTGCTCACCGTCCGCAAGCCCGCGCCTACGGTAGCCGGGAGTTCAGAACATGTGTGAAAGATCTGGGTGGCCCGAGATAATAGTAATTATGGCATTCATCCATTATATTAATTTTCACGACACTGTTGTTGTAGTCAATTATTTACCAGGAAACATGCATTGTAATACTTTTCAGCAAAATTATGTCTGTTGTGCGCGAGCAAAATTTATGGGAGTCACTATTTCAGTCCATGCTCCTATGATTCCGTCGACAATTTATTTCACGACATTTATTTATTCATCCATTGACACAGCTAACACTTCTACCGAAACCTCAAACCATATACAGCTTGTATCAGAAAGGTGTGTTTAAAGGAGGTTATTCATTTTGGGCTAAATTATGAAAGTGCTGTTATTTTTCAAACTTGTATAACAGCGCAGAGAATGGCCCTACAGATTTGGTCCCATAGTAAAAAGTGAAGAGAATAACATGTTCTAACGGAAGATAACTTTTTTTTTGTTTATCACTTTCACATTTAGCCCAAAAATTTATAGACGGTGAATATTCTACAAGGGTCCAAAATGTATGGGACGGCTGATTATTTTATCTCGATTACAATTTATTCATATTATTTTATTATATCTCTCATCGAATGTGATATATAATGCATAGAGGTCAAACAAAATTAATTTTGTGGTAAGAGCGCTGATGTCTGAAATACAGAAATTTTGTATCTAGTTCAGACTCAGATAATTCTATGATCAGATATTTCTGATCATAAAATTATGTGTGCTTCACCATATTAGATAAGTCTGTATTTTTTAACAAGTATATTATTCTTATTCTTATAATGTTTGTTCCATGAAGAAAGTTGTTGAGTTTGATGATCTGTAGAGCATGTATTCTGAAAGTGGGCAATGTTGCAAATAAATGTCAAATATTTTGCTATTCTGATTAATTTGGCAATATTACTATATGGAAATATAAAATAATGGTTAACTAGTGAACTAAAATATTAATTAAATAATTAATAATTATCGTGATACCGAATATTTAGTTAAAGATGTAAAAAACTATTTGGAAGCCTTCCAAATGCCTCTTTTCACCTAAAACAACATCAAATTCAGTGTTATAATATTGCAATTCATTATTAATATTCTGGTTTACTAGTTAGCGATATTTTATTTCATATTTTCATATAGTAATATTGCCAAATTAATGAAAACAGGTAAATATTTGACAGCTATTGGAATAAACGCTCTTAAATTCGACCACACAATCCTGATACATGCTGTAAAAGCATAAAAACTGTATTCTTCACTTATTTACAGCTATTAGATAGGTACCTCTTCAAAATTGTTCTCATGAAGTCATAATCCGGTTTCGCAGCTGGCAAAGTGCCATTTAGGTAAAAGATTAGGTTGCCAATAAGAATTTAGCACAGAATATTAAATGTTTTACGCTTTTCGACTGGTTTTCTTCTCTTGGTGTTTTACCTGATATTTCGAGTATAGTAGGTACCTTATATGAGTTTAATCACATAAGCTTATTTGTTAACTAAAAAAAAAACGGATTTTATTATTATTAAAAGCTTTTATTTAACTTGTATGTATGTCCTGTAATATTGCAATCAATATTTCACCCACTCTCACTGAAGCTATCGGGCTGAAATTTGGCATACGTGTTTGGTCCTCGTGACAATGCATGATTACTTAAACAACGTATATTTCGTACAGTATAAAAGATTTAAAAAATATATATATTAATAATTTTCACTTTGTAGTTTGGAAGTCGGTTGTATTTTTAACCGACTTCCAAAAGGAGGTTCTCAATTCGACTGTATGTTTTTTTTTTTTGTATTTTTGTTACGCGATTACTCCGCCAATTATGAATTGATTTTGATAATTCTTTTTTTGTTTGGTAGATCATATTTCAGAGGTGGTCCCATATAAATTTTATTAACTTTGCTTGGGTAGTTTTTGAGTTAGCTTCAATAATTCTTTTTTTTTTCCATAGTATGTGGATGATATTATGATAACGTCCTGTCACTGTTATTTACATAGCAGGTAGTGGTATTCGAATTTGTGTGGGGTAGGTACCACAACTAAAAAGTGAAAAATAAAAACTTTTTACAAAAAAAAAACAACCGACTTCAAAAAAAAAAACACTACAAAGTGAAAAATAACTTTAATTTCGGAAGTCGGTGACAAAGAACGAAAATTGAAAACCAAAGACACCGACTTCCGAAATTAAAGTTATTTTTCACTTTGTAGTGTTTTTTTTTGGAGGTCGGTTGTTTTTTTTTTCACTTACGTTTGAACAATTTTTGTCGAAGTGTGTGTTAGATTTGAAAAGTGATTATGCTACTGCAAGAAAATAACAGCTTTGCACTTCTTGGTAGTGTTTTTTTTTGAAGTCGGTTGTTTTTTTTTGTAAAAAGTTTTTTTGTAAAAAAGTTTTTCGTAATACATAGAGATATTAGGAATTTCGTATAGTAACCTTTCTTACCTATTTTATCTGTCATATATTTACATTTCTTACCTAGGTAGCATAAGCTTTAATCAGCCTATATAATGTTCCCACAGCTGCTGGGACGCAGGCCTCCTCTCTTCGAGACGGAGTGGGCTGTAATCCACCACGCGGGCCCAGTGCGGGTTGGTGGATGTCACATGTCTTCGAATTTTTGGTTCTAGGACATGCCGGTTTCCTCACGATATTTTCTTTCACCGTTTTGAGTGCAGTGGTGATGAAATTATTTACACAAAGTAAAGGGCCTGCCTGCGTTCGACCTACAACTCGTAAGTCGGGACCGTTCTTAGATCTTAGGTAGTACATATTCAGAATAGGTAAAATTTTATTGTGCGTAGTCCGACACGCAAATGGCCGGTTTTTATTATTGACTAATTTTACATTCTGTGATTACTTCTTCACATACTGACTTATTAATTGTAAAATTTTAGGAAAATCGTCTACTTTTACAATGTTTGTAAATATGTGAGCACCATGATGTATCTATCACACAGTGAATTTATCTGTCGTTGCTTCATTTTTAATTCTTTTTACCTTTTGTGGTATGGTAATTTTATTCTAGGTGCATCGTCTTCACACATTATAAATATTTAACTAACGTACCCATACAAAATAAATATTGTAAAATCATTTTAAAAGTGTAATTGTGGAGTTTATTGCCCATTCTTCTCTATACGAAAACTACCTTTTGGAACCCGCCACTAGAATCAATACAGTTTTTTTGTAAATTTTTGTCGTTCAAAAGTACCTTATAATGGCCTATTTGAATACAGGGGGCAGCCAAGCCATACACTCATAAAGGAGGTCAATATAATATGAAAAGCGAAATGTCATGCGATTTTATACCATGTGAGCAATAACTGGCAATTGTCACCTTGACCTGCTCTACCCTACAGATTATTATGGTAGAGCATTACGATAATGATCATAATAACATAATTTCAATTGACCGAAGTCTTAAAATGCTGACCCATGGTACAATAGGAATGATGCCTGAGTAAAAAAAAAGAAATTTTACTCAAAAATGCATGTAATGTGGTCATTATTTTGACAACCTTGTTTGAGCAAAGTCGATCTTGCCGTTCTGTTTTAAGGAGCGGCCGGCAAAGTTTTGCTGGTCGCTCTAACAGGCCGGCAAAACATTGCCGGCCGCTATTTTGACGTTTCAACGTTTTAAAAAACCAAATGCAAAAAGATTTTATTTAAAACACAGCTGTTTGTATTTATAGAGATAGGTACAAAAAGATTTTATTCCATATTTGGCTGTATAGTTCCAACTACCATTGTTAAAAATAAAAAATAAAACAAAGAAGTAACAAAAGCGCGGTTCAGCGAAAATTTTATTTTTATTTAGTGACTTTTTTGCTAAAAATGAGCTCTCAAAGCGAAAATTCTTCCGATTCGATGTGTTTAACACCGCCAGACATTAAAGATGAAGCTAAATTAGTAGTTGAAAATTTAATACCGCGAAACTCAAAGGAAAAATATAAGCTTGCATATGAAAAGTTTGTGCAGTGGAAAATCAGTAGGAAATCTAAATCTTTACTTGCTGGTTTTATTTAGATTAGGTACTTGCATTTTTGAGTAAAGCACTATACAAGCCTTGGCCCACTATGACTGCTTCGCTGGTCACGCTATGATTGCCTCGAGCTAGCCTAGCTATGCTCTAGGCCTTCCAGCTTGGCCATCATTGCAGCCTTTGCTGTCTTCGCTGTAAAGGCCTCGACCTACGGCCTCGGCCTTTATCTCAGCTCGTCCATCAAGTGCTGCACGCTGACCGCCCTGTGTCGGCCTGGAGCTGCGCTACGCTGCGCTGTCGGCCATCATCAGCGCGACCAGCAAAGTAGTCATTATAGACCGCGGCAGTAATGTACTAATATTTAGACCGTCACTCAGATAAAAAAAAGAATAATAGAAACGTATTTTTTGCTAAGAGGGTTTATTCTAAAAGTTGGCAACGTCGTAAATAGCTGTCAAATATTTACCTGTTTTGATTAATTTAGCAATATATATGGAAATAAGAAATGTGGCTAACTAGTTCCCTAGAATATTAATAAATAAATAAATAATTAATATCGTAATACCGAATATTTAGTTTTAGATGTAAAAAATGTATTTGAAACTTTCCAAATGCATTTTTTACACCTCATCATCTTCCTGTCCTTGTCCCATGTTACTTGGGGTCGGCGCAACACGTTTTCTTTTTCCACTCTCCCCTGTCAACCGTCACACTATCATTCACTCCCTTCTCTTTCATATCATTCCTCACACAATCCATCCATCTTTTCTTTGGTCTTCCTCTCCCGCTCCATCCATCAAAATTTATGTTCATCACTCTTTTAGTCACATGCGTTTCTTCTCTCCTCATCATATGCCCATAACAGACCAAACGATTTCCTTTCAACTTTTCAGTCACTGGCGCCACTTTTAAACTTCCCTTTATATTTTTTACACCTAAAATTGTTATAACATCAAATTCAGTGTTATAATTGCAATTCATTATTAATATTCTAGGGAACTAGTTAGTCACATTTCTTATTTCCATACAGTAATATTAGCAAATTATTAAAAGCAGCGAAATGTTTGACAACTATTTGCGACGTTGCCCACTTTCTGAATAAACGCTCTTAATCATATTAATAAAAAATGACTTAGATAAAACGCATTTACAGTTGGGGAGTGGGGGTCGCTACGTCACAAGTAATCGTCATGGCACATTTTAACTCAGTGTATCGCCGTAATCTTTTGTTAACGTAAAAAAAGAAAAAAAAATACGTGTCCAATATTTTTTTTTATCAACCTGACGGACAAAGAAAAAATTTTTATCGTCATCCCTATTGCCTTTCCTATTAATTCGAAATATTCTTTTACCTGCTAAAATAACGCAGTATTATCGTGGTTTCCTTATCTCAAAGGAAATCATAAAGACGTTATTCAGTTTCCTTATAGGCACGTCAAAATAATATCCTCATTCGCCATACAATACGGTCATATTCGGCCATGCGTGCCCAAGGGAATACCCCATAACTCCCCTTGTAAAAAACCTTTAAAATGGAGATAAAGTTATGGTATTTTTATGATATGACCAGTGTTTAATGCGTGAGACCGGCAAACGGTTCTGATAACCTCTATAAACCTCATGACGTGATAAAGTTGGCTGTCATTTTTGGTCACTTAATTCTAGTATGTAATGGAGAATATTTTTGAAGTGAAAACTTCTTTAAGCGCGTTGGACATTTTTGAGATAGGAAAAACAATTGAACTCGCGACACCGTTACCGACACCTCATTTTTGTAAACGCGATTGTGCTCTTTATTCATATTACGTTACGGATCAATGTTCTATTGCAAGTATTTTTACTTTATAAGTTTTGGAAGTATTTTTTTTTTTTTTATAAAGGCTCTTTATTTAGATAAGGTTACGGACCAATGTTCTATACAAGTATTTTTCTTCCACCGTTGTGATCTTGTTCAAGTTTTCACTTCTATCGGCCCTCCCGGAGTGCCACTGTTTTTATTTATTTTATTAAAGAACACTTACAGCTAGTACATTTGAGTATGTATTGCTTTGCTAATTTAATTGTGTAATTAAATATTATAACATTATTATTATTTTTTTTTACATTCTGTGATTACTCACATACTGACTAATTAGTATCACTTGTAATTTTTTTAGGAATATCGTATAGGTACCTACTTTTACGATGCTTGTAAATATGTGAACACCATGTATCCATTACATAATTATTATTTTTTCTGTCATTGCTTCATTTTTAATTATTTTTACCTATTGTGGTATAGTAATATTATTCCAGGTGCATCGTCTTCACATATAATTATATAATCAATGTATACAAAATATTGTAAAACATTTTAAAAGAGTAACGGTGGAGTTTCTTGCCCATTCTTCTCCATACGAAAACTACCTTTTGGAAGGGGCGACTAGAATCAATTCTATTTTTTGTTTTTGACGTTCAAAAGTGCCTTTTTGTGCCTAATTGAAATAAATTATTTGACTTTGACTTTATTACTTCATTCTCATCATTATGTTAAAAGTTAAAAGTTACCCCTTTACATACATTTTACTTACAACATAAAATGATGTTTAGAATTGAAAAATCAGCATAAACAGCAAGAACCAAATATGTAAACACTCAAACTTAAAAAACAAAAATACAAAACGTTTAACGAAAACGAACTTTTTTTTTGAAGTGAAAGCTTCTTTAGGCGCGTTGGACATTTTTGAGATAGGAAAAAACAATTGAACTCCCGACACCGTTACCGACACCTCATTACGAATCAATGTTCTATGCAAGTATTTTTACTTTAAAGGTTTTGAAAGTATTTTTTTTTTAATTGTTCAAGTTTTCACTTCACACTGTTTTTTTATTGGTTACATATACAATCAAGTCAGCCATTTATTTGCTTTAAATGCGGTTACAAAGGTGTTATTTAAGTATTCTTGTGCGATGACACATTTTGCCATATTTTGGCATGCAAATATTAAGGGTGAGGCTTAAAACCAATTAAGAAATAGTTGCAGTGCAAAGCAATAAAGAAACATTTAATTAAGATTCTTTTAATTTTTGGATACTAGTAAACAAAGTACCTGGGCGACTGAGCTCTGATCTGGTGAAAATAGAGAATGCTCATTTAAATGGTTTGGGATAACATAACATCATCATAACATCACGCCTTATTTCCCCGAAGGGTTGGGCAGAGGTGTCCCTGTAGCAGGTACACCCACATTTCGCCAGTTATGTTTAAGTCCCATGTAATAGGGGGCGAGCCTATTGCCATCAACCGGGCACAAATCCAGACTCCGGGCTACTATTGAGAAATTCCAGATAGAAAAACTCAATAACACTTTGCCCGACCCGGGAATCGAACCCAGGACCTCATGCTCAGCAGTAGCGCTTGCGACCACTAGACCAACGAGGCAGTTGTTTGGGATAGTTCATACTAATTCCATGCTGCCATTTCATTATTCTAAAGTATCTTGTTCTAAACTTTGGGCGACCGAACTCTGCTCTGGTGAAAATAAAGAAAACGATTTTTCTCAGATATGAGACCTAGTTAGATCGATTTTTCACCCCTGTAAAACCCGTTAGAGCCGTTTTCGAGAACGTAATTATAATATGTAGGTACCTATGTATATTTATACAAATATTGCCCATTTAATAATATAGGATAAAATACAATAGACGTGGATATATTTAGTAACCTATTCCGCTTAGCTATTTCTAAATAGCCATTATAAAACTCCTGAAAGAAATCGACACGTGTTTCACCTCTCAAAGAGGCATCCTCGGGATAACGATTGACTTGTCGCGAACCCAAACACGGCGTGTTGCCACACCGAGCGCTGAATGCAGACGCGTTGTCTGCGTTGAGCGCTCGGTGTTACTAAATATATCCACGTCTATTGTATTTTATAATGGATTTCCGCAAGGTCACGCTTGAATCAATTAACTATGGTATAGGATATAATTTTTCCAGCAATGGCGGATGCTGCTCATATTTTTTCTATCTCAGTGTTTTTACTGAGTGAAGACGTGAGCTAATTCAGTTCTTATAAGTGCTCATATCGTGACAAAGACGGGCAAGTTACTTATATTACCTCATTTTCTCATTCCCATATTCCAATTTATTTGAAGACAGCTCAGCATTTCTTCTTTTTCCAAATTTCTCTATGAGTCGTCATGCCTGGAGCAGGGGTGGCCCAGTAGTAACAGCCCCGAATTAGAAACCCAGCCAGGCAGGCGCTTTACTTTGTGAAAATATTTTCACCACCACTGCTCTCAAAACGGTGAAGGAAAACATCGCAAGGAAACCGGCATGTCCTAGAACCAAAAATTCGAAGACGTGCTCTCATATTTATTTATTATACTTCAAGCACATAAATGTACAGAGGCGGACTTAATGCCAAAGGCATTTTCTACCAGTCAACCTTTGGGTGATGCAGAGACAAACTGTGGTAGGTGCAATTACGAAAATGGAGGAATAAAAAAATAAAAACTCAAATATGAGGATACACATATAGTTATTACAAACTATAAATATTATAATATATAGGCCTTATTGCATATGTAAAATAAGCACAAATAAATATATATAAATACATGAGTATACTAAATCAAATAAGACAAACAATGGGAAAACATTAGCGTTGTGATGATACTGCCAGCTTCTTACGAATGTGCTCACGAACTTTAACTTTAAAGGATAATCAGTTGGTATAATGAAGACATGTTCATGTGTCCCTCTTGAAGAGAGGTAGGCTGTGTCCCAGCAGTGGGAAACATTAGCTGATTATAACTCCTTTCTAGCCATTATCATCTCTCACACAGTCCATCCATCATTTCTTTGGTCTTCTTCTACTCTCTTAAAACCATCCACATTCATTCTTAATACTTTCCCTCCTACAGAAAATACAGGTATGCGATAATAAATGAGTTTATTCGAAGAATCTCCACTAGTGAAAATGCTTATTACATTTACGTACCTTGTAATGTTGTTCTGTCTCCCAGACTGGCTAAAGTTATAAGCTATTCATGTATACTGTGGCTCCGAGCTCGTGTCGACACTAGAAAAGGGGATTCTTTTCTCGAGTAATTGGACCAGTAGCGTACATTTCTTGCTGAGGATATTGTTCCGCCATTTCTTCTTGCCAGCTAAAACACTAGGTGAAGACGTGCGGTTGTTATGGACCACTGTCAGTAATTTTGACGTTCAAAAGTGCTGATTCTCAACCTCATTTGAATAAATGACTTTTCACTCCTCTTGCTCAAATGTCCGTCATTGTAGCGTAACAGAGCGGGGAAAAAATAGCATATCTTGCTCTAGGGGAAAAAGTAATTTTTTTCTGTAAAACGAGCCTACAAAAACGAAAAAGTCTTTATTCTTATGTAAAACTAGCTTTTTACTACCGCATAATGGGTTAAAAAGTTTCCTTAAAAATTCAGATTGAACACATTGTATTTTTTTAAATAAACTATTTATCATTGTATTGGATTGTTTTATTTTCTCGCAATCGTAGTAAAAAGTAGAGAGTAACACACGGCGCTAAAACCCATTATAACTCGGTTTCTATTTACTCACTCGCTAAATTTTTTTTAATTTTTATTTTATTAAATTTCGGGAGTAAAACTACCTCGATACAATGGGTTATTTTAGCCCCTCTTATAACAATCTACTATTATAATGCGAACTTATTTCGAACCGCTCCCGCCACAATCCATTCGTCCAATAAGGGTTCAGCTTCTAGCTAGAATGTTCTAAAAGCTGTGTGAAAAACAGACGACATACACCCTTTTTTGACAACAGTCGTCTGACATCCGTCAGCTGGCAACGCACCAAGATATAATTTAAGAAACCAGGTTCTGCGCCTCGATACCCTATTGTTTTTATTCATATTCAGGTGTGTGTATATTAAAATATATTACATTGTGATAATCTGTATATTAAAACTTTTAGTTTTGAAAGAAATGTATTTGATGACCATTAGTGATGTCGTTTATGTATATGTCGGATCCGGTCATTAGTACGGGCACGAAACGAATCGCAAGCGCGCCACTGGCGACATCAAGTGATCTACCCACACCAGAAGGCGCGCTTCTACAGAGTCGTGATGTTTTAAGGCCACGGCGAGGCGATTCAGCCTCGAATCGCATCGGAGTCAAGACGTCGCGGAACTGTTCTCGATTCGTGGTGCTCAGTTATTGTGTTAGTTGTAATTTGTGATCATTGTGTTAATTGGTGATTTTAATAAACGCCGTCGCACCCAGTGTGTGTATAATTTAGCTAGTGTGATTAATTTTATAGTAAATTATAATGTGATCTAAACTGCAAACTGTTTTTCTATTGCGCATTAACCAACACTACCCACACTACGCCCACAGTAGTTGAAATATCGCTGATAATAACGAAAGAGTCACATACCCGTCTCCGACATATAAAAAAAGTGGTTATCGAATTTTGTCACTGACTACCATACCGTGTCTACCATATTAGGGTCTGACACTTATTATACTATATGTCTTAGCACATAACTTTAAGGTATACCTAACAATTTCATACGAAACTAAGTCCTCCGAAGGCTTAGCAGATTACCCTACTAATTCTCCAAACTATAGACTATTTCGGCACAGTCCGGTGAATTCAGCGTGTCGAGACAATGCAATTAATCAAGCGGCCAGCAAACAATATAAATAGTATACAAACACGCTATTGTGGTCTGCTCTATAGTCGTGTCTGGAAAGACCATCAATTACTTTCTTTACGTCTAAATAAAGTATAGATTAGTGGAACAAAACTCTTTGTTTTTTTCAGCTGTAGGTAATAACAGGTGCTGGTACCCTGGTGCCGGAAACCTTCATCATAAGACGTATCATTTTGCCAGCCAAACGTAGTATTTTTCTTTTGAGTTTCGTGCCAAAATTGGCAAAATAGTTTCAGTGATTTTTTATTTTGTTGTAGGTAGGTTTTATGTCTGTCTGTCACAAGCAGACGTTTTTAAAATTGCCGGTCTATAATTAAAATAACATGGCTCGCTCTCGCGGTTTGATTTAGAACTGAAATAGAGTACGCTCTGTTTCTGAGCTTCAGCCGAAAACTCTACAACTTGAATTTCGCTTCCAGACCCCAGAACCTCTGGAATTGAAATTCAAGTTTGTAAAAGCAAATAAAAAATACACTCTAAGCTGAGCAATTAAAGAAATACAGTTTATGTACGTACAAATTGTTTATCCGTTCAGCTTTACTTAGGAAGTATTGTCACACTCTTAGGAAAACCTAAGCAAGGTATATTATTATGATCTTCAGAATTCCAATACATTCCGCCTAAATAATGGTGACGAGTAGAAAACAATTTCGCATCAATTCCTTTCACATGTCACCTTATGTCATACATTCTTACTATCTACCCCATAATACATATGTTGTAGGATGATTTAATCATTCGAATTTTCGCGAAAACTATAGGGATATTGAGAAAACATGGATTTAGACAATGGTGAAAACATTTCTGAGGCAAATTTTTGTCTAATTATCCGTTTTTTCGCAATATCCCTAGGACATTTCTAGGGTTTTCGCGAAAAAATAAATAAAACTACAAAATATACAATGGGCGGCCTTATCGCTTTCCGCGATCTCTTCCAGGCATCCTTGGAATGGTCAGTGATTTGCCTGGACATAAAATGGGGCTGTCGTTGGTGCAATCATAAGTATATAATATACTAGAATAGATACACACATATATATAAATATATACATACTTACTAACTATAATCAGGCATTTTAAGCTTCAAGTTATCTTATGACCTCAAAAGTTTCGTGTGGGAGTCGCAAAGAAACTGGAAACGTTTCTTGAGATAGAGAGGGGTGGAAAGGGAAAAAAGCACATTATACAAAAGGGAAAGAATATGAAAATTCCGGCGAAGGCGAATTGGTAACCACTTGAGCTTCACACGAAAATCGGAAACATGGTCATATTTGCGCAAACCGAATATGAACCTTATACAAAAACATTTTGAAGCCGCTCAAGTTTATTGAGTTGGTCTTGGGTAAGGTCAAGATAACTGGCACCAGCATAGTCAAGGATGGGAAGAAGTAGCGATTGTGCAAGCGCAATCTTGGTAGCAGTCGGTAGAAAATTACATAATCTCCTCAAAGATGCAGCGGATGCAGATAGTTTGCGGCTGACTTCCTGTAGCTAGGCAGTTCAAGAAAAGTTCTTATCAATGAAGATCCCCAAGTTTTTAACTTTCTCGCTGAAGGGAACAACTGAATTGTCAAAAGAAACTTGGGGAAGAGTCGTCCAGTCGATCCTTGAGACCGTCCTAGAACTGCCCACCACCACAATCTGCGTCTTTATGGGGTTTACCATAAGTCCATATCTCCTACGACATACACATAAACATATACTATAAATAAATAAAATTTAAGTGTCTGTTTATAATGTCAAAAATAACAGCTTTTTACTAATAAATGCATATTATGAAAGTGTGTATGGTACCTACTTATAAAAATATTTTTTGTCTGTCTGTTCCCGCTAATCTCCGAAACGGCTGGACCCATTTTGACTGGCAGATAGATAATGCTGTAAGGAGTAATGTAGGCAACTTATATTTTAGAAAAAGAATTAGGGTTTACAAGGGCGAAGCCGCGGGAAGCAGCTAGTTATTAAATCGTATGTAAACTACCTGACAGAGCAATATTTAATTAGCTAATGACAATTATATTAATAAGCAGCTTACGGCATTAGTGCTACAACACTAGTTAATTTTGACACGATCTACTCGGGTTTAGCGCGTATACAATAGCATTAATGTGATTAGGTACCTCTGTATAAATCTATTGTTACCAAGCATTGAAGTGGTGATAAGCACAGTATAGTCGACGCCGTAATTCCTTTATCATTTGAAACTTCAGTACCTAAAGGTGAATTTCACCAATAAGTTTTACTGGTGAAATTCACCCATAGTGAAGTTGAAGAACACGATCAGCACATCTAAACCGCGTTTAAGAGCTGTCAATGTCAATATTCCACAGCAATGATAACACTGACAGCTCATTGACTGACTGTCTCATTGGTGAAATACGCTCTTAGGCGCGGCTCATACACAAGCGACGAGGGGCGCGGGCATGGCGACGGTGCGGCGTGGGCGTTGCACCGTCCGTTCTATATTTCTTATAAAATGTATAGGAACGACGCGGAACCTACATAAGAGGCGTGGCGTGGGCCAGAAAACTTGGCGTGAATAGATTGTGTGTATGTTCCGTGCCACGTCGTTCCTATACATTTTGTATGAAATATGAAACGGACAGCGCAACGCCCGCGCCATACCGGTGCCACGCCCGTGCCACTCGCCATTTGTGTATTTCCCGCGCCTTTTTTTTTTGTTTGGGTGGGAAATTATCAAATAACTTCTCCCGCTTTGGGTGGAGCGAGAGGGCGTGTCAGACTCTTACTGGCTAAAACCCACCCGTGTTCCTTCGGTTGCCCTGTTGCCGGGGGCCACGATTTCCCTATCGGTTTTCTTCGAACCCCCGGCAGACACTGGCCCTAGTGAACCCCGTCAATTCTGCTGACATCTCTTTGAGGCGCGCGTGGAACACAACGCGCCGTCGACCCGGGCTTGGTCCTTATCGGACGGCGAGCTACCCACTGCTCACCGTCCGCAAGCCCGCGCCTACGGTGGCCGGAAATCGGCTCGCGATTCCCGCCCCGGGCGTCTCCTCCTGCGGCGGTTAGGGGCATGAGGGCGCGAACTTTGCCTCTCCCTCACGCGTTCCGCCTCCTCCTTCGCGAGCATTACCGCTTCGCAGAAGGAGGTGACGGCCTGCCATTTCCTCTCGCTCCGTACCATGGCCTGAACCAGGGCCGGACGCGAGAGATCACCGCCGCCGATTGCCTCTACGAGGACACGGTGTTGCTCCGCCCAAGCCGGGCAGACCTCCACCGTATGCTCCACCGTGTATTTCCCGCGCCTTAGATTGAAATTATCTAAATGTCACATAGACAAATAGACCTTACCGTTTTATGACGAGCAAGTGAAATTCAACCGTAGAGTTATCAAGTAATAACGACGTCGATTAAACAAAGTCTCTCTTACAATATGGCCCTTTGTACACACACGTTTTTCTTGCCGTGAAAAACTACGGTTTATATGCTGTGTGTAGGCACGGTCGTCAGTATTCTATGGATCACTATAGAAACTTGTTGACAAACACGTTTTTTCTACGGCGCGGTTTATACGCTGTGTGTAGGCGCGTGCGTCAGTGTTGTATGGATCAATATGGAAGCTTGTTGATAGACACGTTTTTTCTACGTTTGTACACCGTACCGTACCTAAAGAAACCGTGTCGTGTACAATACAAGTTTAATTTCACTTGCTCGTCATAAAACGATAAGGTCTATTTGTCTATGTGACATTTACATAATTTCAATCTAAGGCGCGGGACATACACAAATGGTGACTGACGCGGGTGTGGCGACGGTATGGCGTGGGCGTTGCGCCGTCCGTTTCATATTTCATACAAAATGTATAGGAACGACGTGGCGCGGAACATACACACAAACTAGCCACGCCAAGTTGCCTGGCTGTGTGTACAAAGGCCCTAATAGTCGGCGTCGAAAATATAACTTAGGGATTATAATAATTAAGGTGAAGGCATGGTGTTCTGCGTTTTCTCTACTGTTGCTATTAAGGTACTTCTCTCGTATCGGACATGCTAAAGCTCTAAAGTCTGCCTCTTTTCAAATAACCAGCCTCCATTTTATAGTAAGATCTTCCGACTAAATCTTTATAAAAGAAAATTCCGACTGTTTAATATTTCTTACTGCCAAAAACCGAGTTCAGTGCGTACAGACAATCATACGAGTGCTCAAAACATACTTACGTAAATACTTACGACGTAACTAGGCACGTATATGTGACGTCATAAGCTCATCCCCCGAGTACTTCCATACTAAGTAACACAGGTACCTTACCTGCCATCTTGTCTGAATAAATTCCTCCCTCCATATTCTTTTATTACCCACAGCTGAAGTAAGGTAATAACATTTGATTTTATCGATGTCGAAAAAATTACCAAGATTCCTCATGTTTAATAGATATTATCGGAATGCCAGAAAACAGACGTCTAATGTGAAGTAATAACTGGATGGTTTGATGTTTTTCCAGAATCAGTCTGGATAAGATTCTCATAATATCATAATATCGTCTTGTTAGAGAGAAAATGTCAAATCGCTAACGCCTGATTGAATTGTAATAGCAAACTCACACTGCTGCGAAAGATGTCTCGCGTGCTTACACAAGGCACACACACAGACGTAATAATAATTTGTATTATATTTACTGGGTTTGATTACAGTTCAATGTCCTCTGAGAAATATTGATGTTATTAATGTCACCGATCTCAATTGTTTCGGCTATGACATGTTATGTAACACAATAATTTTGGATCTTGTTGTTTAGATTTGTAGGTAATTTGTTGAGATACCTAAAGGTCCTAAACTTTAATTATAACATATTATACTGTAGCCTTAGAGGAGGAGGGGCTCGTGGCTAAGAAATAACAGCCACACGGGTCGATCCAACAGGTTAAGCTACGCTTGCCGGGGTTGGTCCTTGGATAGGCGACCATGGGGAGACCTAGGAGGGTTGTGACAGTTTTTACTTTTGGGGCCATATTTCGGTCAAGAAACATTCCACAGTTATAACTCATGTGATTAATTTAGCGGCATTCCTTCTGTTTTCAAAACAATTACCAAAACTAATTTAAGTATTATGGTTTCTGAGAAAATCGACAAAATTAAAGACCACTCCCCCTGTCACAACTCTCCTACTACCGAGGTAAGTTGTGACTGGTACCAAGGTAAGTTGTGACAGCATTATATTAAATATAAAAAATGTAATTACACTTAATATTAATAAATCAAACATGTTTTTTTTAGGAAAAAGTACTTTTATTATGCTTAAGTATCAACAAAATTAACATTCTCATAACAAGTAATTATAGTTTTAATTAACTTAATATGGCATCGCTTTGAGATCAATTATTATTATTATTATAATCAGTCCAAAATCTTAATTTACTCAGATTCACAATTATGGCAAACGTTCTTGCATTCTAGGCATTGGACCCACTGCTTATTCGATCTGCTGTTTGCATAGGCTTCAAGGCAAACCATAGACGGAGCTTCGCCTTCTGGGTTTGCTTGAAAAACCTCTTTCTTCTTAATATATCTTGATAAAGACATGTAGTTTAGATTGTAAGAGGCCGCAGCATCCCTTAAACTTTTACCTCTTAACTTAACTTCTTCAAAAGCCAGGTCGTAGATTTCGACACAGCGGTTCCTCTATCAGTCTTTCGTGTATAGTTATTAGGCATTCTGAAACAAAAAAAGAGCCATTCAGCATGCAGTATGCCATTATATACATTATGTACCTACCTACAAGACATAAACAAGCATCTAAAATTAATAAAAATATTAAGGAATTAGCCAAGGTTAAAAATGGAGTAATATAGGAGAGTTGTGACAGGCTGTCACAACTCGCCTAGGTGTTTCAAATGACGACTTGATCTGAATAATAATTCATATTTTCTAAACACGATGCGCACACAAAAGGTTATTGCAACATTTTGAGAGTTGAATAACCATACAACTCAAGAAAAAATAAGAAAGCAAAGCACATATAATAAGAAGTGATATAAATACAAATAAAATTTTGAAGAAAAACTTACTTTTCGCATTTTTTTGTACACAACCGTCGTATTTACGCAACAGCACCTCGTGTGTCGCCGGCATGTACTGAGTCGAGTAGCGCGTATTGAAAATGTCATGCATGTGGTGTTGCCAGCTCGCTACCTATAATAGGTTGGGAGAAATCGTCCTTGTCACAACTCACCTCTGTCACAACTCTCCTAGGTCTCCCTACATACCGAGACTCCTCCGCGCCTCGGAAAGCACGTTAAGCCGTTGGTCCCGGCTGTCGTTTATAGATCTTTGACAGTTGTTCCGAGTCGTCAGAAGCCCGAAAGTCTGACAACCAGTCTTACCAAGGGATATCGTGTTACCCAGTACCTAACTGGGTTGTGGAGGTCAGATAAGCAGTCGCTCCATGTAAAATACTGGTATTCAGCTGCATCCGGTTAGACTGGAAGCCGACCCCAACATAGTTGGGAAAAGGCTAGGTAGATGATGATACTATAGCCTTAGGCTCATCAGCCTATCGCCTTTAAGTTGTTCAATCATTATCCACTTTCATCTGCACCGTAGCCCCGTAGTTTCATCATCATCTCAGCTAAAAACGTCTACTGCCGAAAATAAACCTCCCCAAGCATCACCACAACGATTGGTCGTGCGCTGGCCGCATTCAGCGAAATCCTGCGGTTCTCCTCTAGGTCATCGGTCCACTTTGTGTGGGGACCAAACCATATACAGTTTGGATTTTTCGAAACATAGTAATCTCTCATTCCATCCACCCAAAAAGTTCCTGATATGTCCATTAAGCTCATCAATTAATAATGACTGATAAGCTCCACATACACACGCAGTGATTACGAGCCAAGGGACAAAATAACGTGCTTAACTTAGGCGTACCTTTTCAAACAATTTCAGGCTCTTCTTACTGACATGTAATTAATTTACGAGAGAAAGATTTCTCCTGATATTAGGGCCCTAGGAACAGCGATTGGATGATTGACTAAGAGCCTGTAATCGGTAGAAGTGGATTAATAATGAAAGAGATAGACTCTTAGCTAAGTTTCACACTGTTGATAGTGAGAAAGAAAATACGTTTATTTGCGATAAACATGACGCGAAGAAAGAAAAAAATTTACACGTAAAATAATAACAATTTAGGGGAAAATATGCGTCACATCCACGCAAAACAGCCATCGCTCAGCATAATGCTGCGACCCCATGCGAGACAGAGCCACAGCGCTGGTTTTCAGCGACAGCCGGTGTTGACGTGATGATGTCAACCGGAGAGCTGGAAACTTTTGCCTACCTGTAAGAATATATTTTTTGAGATGAAGAAAACTTACTATTACTTGGAAGTCGATGTATAAGATTCTTAAGCTAAGCGCACATTAAAGCCGCGGCGGGCCGCAGCACAACGCAGTAATTGTTTTAGACAGATTCAAATGAATTTGAATGTGAGCTGTCTCCACTCCAGTGCAGTAAGCCTCGCATACATTTGGGTGAGCCGCGGCGCAACGAAACGCATCGTAAAAACTCTCCTAGATCACTTTCGTACCTACATTTTGTATAAACCATAGCACAATAGGCCAAATCGATACGCAAAAAAGTAACCGCAAAAATACGTCTAGCGAGCGCCCACAATGCGTTGCACAATTCACAAATGTGCGCGAACCTTAAACTTTAAGAAGATTTCTTGCTGTTTCTATAAAATTCTTTGTTAGTACTATACTGACATTGATTAAGCTCAAGCAATTATCAAACGAAGTTAGTATGTTAAATCTAATTACTGCAAAGTGACTTTTCTTTATAAATACTAAAATCGTTCTATTGTGAAGGGTCGTGGAAATAAATAAATAGGGGTTCAGTGTGGTTGCCACTTTCACGAATGAAACTGAATGCTATCAGCACTTAGAAACCGTGTTCAAGATCTGTCATTGTATCATCATTGTTGTAGAATATTTACATTGATTCTGACAGCTCATGAATGCAGTTTAGTGGTGCGCTAATCGCGTTGAGACTTATTGGTGAAATTCGCACTAAGTGAGGCGATTCCATCTTCGCTTATTTTCTGGCCCCATGCCGAAAGTGTGTCACGTAGCTTACATTTTCTTACACCACATTTGCCGTTAATGATCACATAATTTGACATAAAACGGCACTTAATCTTGTAGCAATAAAGCCCACATTTCAATGGCAATACGTTTTCTTAATGTAATTGAATGTTTGTCATACTTTACAGCTAAAATTAGGCATAAAAATGTTTGGGATTCCTTCTGTATAATTTCCCGGTCTGAGCTGAAATATTGAGATCAATTATGACGAAATATGACGGTTGATATTACCGTCCGAGACCTTGTGCTAAGAATAAAACTACCCACAGTAAAATGAGTCAGTATTATTTTATTATTTTAAGGGTTTTCCTACGTTTTTAAACACTAAAGCGCTGAAGAATTAATTAGTGTTATTAATATCTTGACCTAAATTAAATTGTTAAAAGATGGGCTAATTTTACGGTTCGCTACTAAGCAAGTAATGGTAAATTGTGATTATTAAAATTAAGCTTTGAATTCCACTTGGCAGCTGACTAATTACAAAAATAGAGTTCGTTTTTGTAAAAAAAATACATATTCAAAAACTTGAAATTAATCAAAAAGTAATTCCGATACCGGGAATCGAACCCGAGCTGGGTGAGAGCCAGGTATCCTAGCCACTAGACCATATCGGATGTTATTCATAGAGACGAAATGTGTGTATTTTTAAGAGTTTACTTTCTTCAAGTAGGCAATGAAAGTTGTCCCTGAGTGTGACTGTGCCACCATATTATATAGCAGTATTTCTCCATCTCTTTCTCACACTGAAGTAATATTAAATACTTAATGCTTAATTTAAAAATATATAATTATACTGCTTTATAAGGTGGTGGTTGGTCCTTAGGTCAAACTCTATCGAAAGAGCCCTCGGTCTTACTTCCTCTCTCCATAACCAAGCAAATCAATCTGCCTAGCCTTTTCCCAACTATATTGGGGTCGGCTTTCAGTCTAACCGGATGCAGCTGAATACCAGTATTTTACAAAGAGCGACTGCCTATCTGATCTCCACAAGCCAGTAACTGGGTAATACCGGTAATACGATACCCCTTGGTAAGACTGGTTGTCAGACTTTCGGGATTCTGACGACCCGTAACGACTGTCATAGATCCACGAATGACAGCCGGGACCAACAGCTTAACGTGCTTTCCGAGGCACGGAGGAGTCTCGGTATGTAGAAATGGTCACCCGTCCACGGACCAACCCCGGCAAGCGTAGCTTAACCTGACAGATCGACCCGCGGCTGTTAGTACTTAGCCACGAGTTTCAAGCAATATATGTAGGTACTTATAATTCAAAGTACTTACCGTACGACACAACTTAGATGTAGGATGTAGACTAAATTTGAAAATTTGCATTCATTCATTTCAATTTTACGAATGTATTTGGTTATATGACTTCATAAGTTATTGCGTTTGCGTAAAGATCATTTTCTCCTAAACCAGTAATAAATCTTGGTGATTTTGCGCACTCAGTTCTGATTGCGATCGGTTTTACGAATTTTGTCACCCAAAGGGCAATGGAGAGGGCTATGCTTGGAGTTTCCCTACCTGATCGAATCAGAAATGAAGAGATCCGCAGGAGAACCAAGGTAACCGACATAGCCCGAAGAATTGCCAAACTAAAGTGGCAATGGGCAGGGCACAGAACGGATGGCCGATGGGGCCGAAAGTTTCTGGAGTGGCGACCGCGTACCGGAAGACGTAGATAGCGTTGGAAGGCCTCCCACAAGATGGACCGATGACCTTGTAAACGCCGCAGGAATCCGCTGGATGCGGAAAGCACAGAATCGGTCGAAGTGGAGGTGCTTGGGGGAGGCCTATGTCCAGCAGTGGACGTCTTTCGGCTGAAATGATGAATGATGATGAAGTTGTTTATTATGTTGGTACATTTCATTTGAATTTGTAATGATTACCTAGATGATCATACGTACTTTTTAAATCGCAATTTTTTTTTTTGGGTGTGAAATTATCAAATGACTTCTCCCGCTCTGGGTGGAGCAGGGGGGCGTGTCAGACTCTTACTGACTAAAACCCACCCGTGTTCATTCGGTTGCCTTGTTGCCGGGGGCCACGATGTCCCTTTCAGCCCTTATTCGCAGCTCCGGCAGGAAATCGCTATTCGGCTGTGTATTTACAAAAAAAAAAAAAACGTGTGGCACTCGGGGACTGCTGCGGTAAAGCTATTGCATAGCATTTGTAACCTCCATGATAACATCACGTTGTCATGGGAACCGTCATTACATGGTAGGCGGAGTGGGGGGTGTTAGGTTTTATTTTCGTTACGTTACGGAATTTCTTGATTCGGTCGCCGCTCAAAGCCTGCGATAAAAGCTATGCAATAGCTTAAAAAAAAATCGCCATTCGGCTGTGTATTTACAAAGCAACATGTAACATTTAATTTTATCTACGCTTCATTTGACCTTTACAACCATCCAAAAATACCAAAAACACTAATATTCATATAGCAGTAATTCCAACAAAATTATTAATATTTAAGCTAGGCAAACAAGTCATAAATAATTCTCTATTACATATTTGCCTAAATCGTCGCCAAGTCATAACTAGGATTACCTGTAAGGCAGTTATAGCCTATATGGCTTTCCAAATGAAAGCGATTAGGTTATAAATGTCCAAACAAATATGTTTTATGCCTATTTTTATGGCTTTTTATTTTAGTAATGATGATATTTTCAGGTAATGGTCAGGTTATTTAATAGAATTGCGGTAATAATGCTCTTATGAGTGAATTTAGTAGTGATAAATTTTTATTTCCAATCTTTTTTCTTTAATAAAGCTGAAAAGTTTGTTTGTTTGAACGCGTTAATCTCTGGAACTGCCAGTCCGATTTGAAAAAATCTTTTTTTAAATTTGATAGCCAAATTCTTAAGGAAGGTTATTATTTATTTATTCTTAAAAAAGCTTATAGTATAATATCTATTTAGTTTGTACAATACTGCTTACGATTGCCATTTAAAAGCTTCCACAAATTAAAAACTATATACCTAAAATTAAAAAAGAATGAAAAGATATACGATTCAAAAATAAAAATAAAATCTTTTTAAATATAGCTTTAAATTTTTTTTTAATAAAACAAAATAAATTCTTCTACAACAAAATATAAAAAGATCTTGAAATTTATGAATCATAATCATATTATAATAATTAGGTAGTATCTAATAATTGTGTCATCTTTATTTATTGTGCTAAAAACAGTAAAAAAAAAAAATTACACATGTGTTACATGATATACAGGGTGGCAGGGACATTGACGCGAAAACTGAAACCATGTTTAGTGTCTGGTTATAGCACTAATTATTGTGTTTGCGGGGAGCAGTCAATAAAAGATATAGGTTACTACTCACAGTTGTATTGTTGAAAAGGTACACAAAACACAGAACATACACAAGAACAGGCACCAGAGTTCGACACACAAGGAGATAGTTTATACACTGTATCTATGGTACATCTAATTAATCGGAAGGGCACAAAGTTGCGTAGACTTCGCGTCGCGACAGCGAGATCGGACTGAAGGTCAGGTAAGGTGATCGAACGCGCGCTGAGTAGCGCGACCCCACTCCTGCGCCTCGGCTACGTCACCGCGTGACGTAGACGCGGCGCGTTTCCATTAGACGTACTGTTGTGTACGAACTGATGAATTAGTGTAATGTGTTTGAGATAGATATATATATTTATATATAATATTATGGTGAGTAGAATAAATGTAAAGGGACGCCACATCACTCCCCTCCAGAGACCGTCCTACGGGCGATAATAATCTGGGAATCGAACCCTTCGACCAGACCTGGTAGTTCTGACGGGAGAGGCCGTGGGCTGTTCTTCTTCTTCTTCATCATCCTGGTCGGATGGTGACGTGTCAGCCAATATGTAGGCGGGTTTTAGGCGGTCCACGGAAACTTTGACCTGTTTCCCTTTTACCAGTATTGTATAGGTTTTGTCGCCTTTTTGCACCACTTCATGAGGACCGGTGTAAGCTGGTTGCAATGAACCTCTAAGCGCATCGTCCCTAAGGAATATGTGGCTTGAGGTAATGAGGTCCTTATGGACAAATATTTTGTCCCTGCAATGACGTGCAGCTGGAGTGGGCTGTAATTTTGCAGCGAACGAGCGTAAACGAGTGGTGAACTCCGAGATGTCGGTGGTGCCGCTGTCACCGGAAATGAAAAATTCTCCTGGTAGTCGTAATGGCTCACCGTATAGGAGTTCCGCAGAAGAAGTTTGTAGATCCTCTTTAAAAGCGCTCCGGACACCCAGTAAAACCAAGGGCAGAGATTCTGTCCAGTTATGGTCAGCGTGGCACATTATCGCCGTTTTGAGTTGCCTGTGGAATCGTTCCACTAGGCCGTTGCATGCTGGGTGGTAGGCTGTGGTCTTTCGATGTTTGAATCCGACTATTTTGGCTAGATATTGGAACAGTGCGGATTCAAATTGCCGTCCTCTGTCTGTGACAATATCAGTTGGGCAACCGAAGCGGGAGATCCAGTTGGCCAGCAATGCTTTACCGACTGTCTCCGCTGTAATATCTGCAATCGGTACTACTTCTGGCCACCTAGTGAAACGATCCACGGCGGTTAGGCAGTACCGGTACCCCTGTGATGGAGGAAGAGGACCTATTAGGTCAATGTGCACGAAGGCAAATCTAGCACGGGGTAATTCGAATGTGCCCAATGGTGATGACACATGGCGATTTACCTTTGTGCGTTGACAGCTGAGACACGTTCGTGACCATTGTCGACAGTCCTTGCGGACTCCAGGCCAAACGTATCGCTGTGCAACTAATTTTGCGGACGTGTTTGCTCCTGGATGGCTGAGGCTATGAAGGCTCTCAAATATTTGCCGTCGTAGGGGTTTTGTCACGAATGGTCTGGGAATGGCTGTACTCACATCACAGAGTAACTCGACGAGACTGCCGTCGATTTTAAGCCTCTTTAGTTGGAGAGATGTTTCTGACTTTAGAAGTTGCAACAGTTCCGGGTCGGAAGCTTGTGACTTAGCGAGAACTTCTAAATCGACCGGAGTTTGCAGTTCACTGACACGGGACAATGTATCGGCGACGATGTTGTCCTTGCCGGAAATATGTTGAATGTCCGTTGTGAACTGCGAAATAAAGTCGAGATGTCTATACTGACGAGGTGCGCAGTTGTGCTTTCGCTCATGGAAAGCGTATATCAACGGCTTGTGGTCAGTATAGACGGTGAAGTGTCTCGCTTCCAACATGTGGCGGAAGTATTTTATGCCTTCGTAGATCGCGAGAAGCTCACGATCGTATGGCGAGTACTTCTGCTGAGCGGGGGTCAACTTGCGTGAGAAGAAGGCAAGTGGTTGCCACTGCTCGTCCCTGAACTGTTGCAAAACTGCACCCATTGCCAGATCTGACGCATCTGTAACTAGGGCGAGCTTTGCTTGGTAGTCAGGGTGTGCAAGCAATACTGCGTTGCAGAGGCTGTCTTTGCACATATTAAAGGCGGTGAGGGCCTCACCTGTTATTTCCACGGGATGTTGACCTTTTACTGAGCCAGTTAGCAGGGCATTAAGGGGACCTTGAAATTTTGCGGCTTTGGGTATAAACCGCCTGTAAAAGTTCAACATCCCTAAGAAACGCCTGAGTTCCCTTACAGTTTTAGGCGTAGGGAAGTCCTTAATGGCTTCTACCTTGGATTCCAAGGGTTTGGTGCCGGCTGCAGAGATGCGATAACCTAAAAATGTGACTTCATCAGATCCAAACACACACTTCGAGGTGTTGATGACTATGCCATATTTCTGCATCCTGGTGAAGAGCTGATGCAGGTGGTCCTCGTGCTGCTCCTGGTCTTTCGAGAATATAAGAAAATCGTCAAGGTAGCAGTAGCAAAAGTCAAGCCCGCGCGTCATTTCATCGACGAATCTCTGGAATGTTTGACCTGCGTTCCTCAGACCAAAAGTCATATAAGGAAACTCGTACAGGCCAAACGGTGTTGTTATCGCTGTCTTCTGAATGTCGTCCTCGTTGACCGGAATCTGGTTATAGGCCTTAACCAGGTCGATAGTGGAGAAGACCTTGCAACCGGCTATGCTGTGGGTGAGGTCGTGGACATGTTTTATGGGATACCTGTCGGGTATGGTCCTCGCGTTGAGCAGCCTGTAGTCGCCACAGGGTCGCCAGCTGTTGTCCTTCTTTGGCGCTAAATGAAGGGGTGAAGACCAAGGGCTCTCAGATGGTCGAGCAGTGCCGTTACTAAGCATGATTTCAAATTCCTGCTTAGCGATCTGCAGTTTGTCTGGAGCTAGCCTGCGAGGGGAACAAGAGATGGGCGGACCGGGTGTGGTGCGTATGTGGTGTACTGTGTGGTGTGTGGTTATGCGGTGTGTGCCAGCGGGTCGCGTGATCTCGGGGTACTTATTGAGTATCAAGTGATACCTGGAGTCACCGACTGAGACCTTTACTGAGCACGTCGCGGAAGCTTTTGCAACTGAGGCTGTCACATACATTGAGGTGGTTTTGTCCACCAAACGCTTTTTTCTGATGTCAACCAACAAATCGTAAAAGCTTAAAAAATCTACGCCGATGATCGGCTTGGTGACATCAGCTACAATGAACCGCCATGGGAAGTTACGGCGCAAACTTAAGTCTAAATTTAGTTGTAGGTAGCCGTAAGTATCAATTATAGACCCGTTAGCGGCCGATAATTGATAGTTAGACTTGACACGTTGTTCACGTAGAACATGCCGCGGAAACACACACAAATCACTACCGGTGTCCACTAAAAACTGTGTTTTTGATGCTCGGTCCGTGACGAATAGGCGACCGGTGGTCGTCAGACAGTCGTCAGCCGCCATTACCGACTGCCTTGGGAGTTTCCCGATTTTTCGTAATCGCATGGCTTGATGCATTTGCGAGCGTTGGTCCCGAACTTGGAGTGGTAAAAGCAAAATGGTTGCTTTTGGTGGTTTGACTCGGACCGCGGTCTGGATCGATGACGCTGTTGGTGGTTCGAACGCGATTGCGAACGAGGTCTCCTACTTAGCTGCGTCGTCAGGTTCTTCACGGCCTTCTTCAGTTCGGCGATCTCGCTCGCCATCTCGTGCATGCTAGGGCCTGATGCCGATGCTGCGGCGACTTGGCATGGGGTCACGATGTCCTGGACCCTGTCCGCCAGGTCTGCTAGTTCCTCCAGAGAATTGAGTGGCTGTGAAGCCAGTAGAGTTTGGACGTTGCTCGGTAGACGACTGCTCCATATAGTCCGGAGAAAGTCCTCTGGGACGCTCGGTCCTGCCAAACTTTGGAGATGTCGCAAAAACTGTGAAGGCTTGCGATCTCCGAGCTCTTCGTGTAGAAGAAGCTGCTTCACTCTCTTCTCGTGTGACGCAGTCAATCTCTTGATAAGCTCGTGTTTGAGCTTCTCATATTTGTTGTTCTCCGGCGGTTTAAGAAAAATATCCCTTACTTGTTTGGCATACTGATGTTCAAGGTTGCCGATGACGTGGTTGAACTTCGTCGCGTCGCTGGTGATGTTCGCGTTCGCGAATTGAGCCTCTACTTGTGCGAACCAAACCTCTGGGTCATCCGGCCAAAATGGTGGTATTCGTACCGCTACACGGCAAATGTCGGATGGCTCGTCAATGGACACGCACTTTGCGCCACGAGATTGTTGACGCGAACGGGTGGTTCCGAATGATTTGGCGGAGTCACTACTATCACTCATGGTGCTGCTGTGATTTTCCTTCGCTCCTTTATCTTTATCACGTCGGGGTCACCAATTTAGTGTCTGGTTATAGCACTAATTATTGTGTTTGCGGGGAGCAGTCAATAAAAGATATAGGTTACTACTCACAGTTGTATTGTTGAAAAGGTACACAAAACACAGAACATACACAAGAACAGGCACCAGAGTTCGACACACAAGGAGATAGTTTATACACTGTATCTATGGTACATCTAATTAATCGGAAGGGCACAAAGTTGCGTAGACTTCGCGTCGCGACAGCGAGATCGGACTGAAGGTCAGGTAAGGTGATCGAACGCGCGCTGAGTAGCGCGACCCCACTCCTGCGCCTCGGCTACGTCACCGCGTGACGTAGACGCGGCGCGTTTCCATTAGACGTACTGTTGTGTACGAACTGATGAATTAGTGTAATGTGTTTGAGATAGATATATATATTTATATATAATATTATGGTGAGTAGAATAAATGTAAAGGGACGCCACACATGGATTCAGTACATGATTCTAAACCCCCTGCATTAAAATTTTGCGTCGGTTATTAAAAAAAACATAAGCTGTTTCATAGAAAAGTGCAATACCTACGCGGTCAAAATTTATGGAACAGTTGTTTTTTTTTTTAATAACCGATGAAAAATTTCAACGCAGGGGGTTCAGAATCATGTCATTGTACTGAATCCATGGTTTCAGTTTTCGCGTCGATGTCCCTGGCACCCCGTATAATTATGAATAATACTACTCATTGCAGTCTGTAACAAAGTATTCTTTATTTAAATAGGCTATTTAACATCACGCTATGACCCTTAGGAGCCGAGCAAATAGAAAAAAGTCAGAAAGAACGCTAAGCGATGCGCGAGCGGGCGATGCAATGCGACAGGGTGAGTCGATAAACAAGAAATTTCACGTGGACGTAGTCACGGGCAGAGGCTAGTGTTTAAACAAAACGCCTAGGTCAGACATATGAAGACTAAAATAATTGTGGATTTTTTTCTGTCATCCAGCGAAGAGTTTCACTGTCTATCTCCTAAGTTCTTAACCAAATCATGGCGACATTGGGAGATAATTATCATTTAAACATGCCGTATTATATTTTTGAATATAAATCAAAATAAAGAAATAATATATCTGCGTTATATTCAATTCAATTCATATAATTAATATCAATTTTTACATCGTGTCTGAATTTTTTTATCTAAATACAAGTTATAAGAAACAATATGCATGCAATCTATATTTAAATCATTATAATTACCCAAACTACATAAAAATCTGAATAATAAAAAAAATATTTAAAATAAATGTTATAAGACAATTCATAAAATTCAATAAAATTTTCATTTCAAATCCATAAAATTATGTTACTTTCGACATTATTAATTTATAATTCATTAATAGAATATAAACACTTATTTATCAAGAACCGTTTAAGCTTATTCTGAAACCCACTTGTATATACTAGATTTTTATTCCTGTCGGCAATTTATTAAACATTTTTAATGACTTGTTGTCTATATATGCAGTCGTTTTAAAAAGCCTACCAAGGCCAGCTTTCATCAATATTTAATCAACCGATTACTTAATTGAGCAGAACACATACGTACGTAGGTACATCTCTTAAAACTGGATCAAAAACAAGTGAATGTTTGCTGATTCAATCCAAACAGATCTGATCCAAAAAACCGTTTCACCTTTTTCGGCACAAACGCTCTACATAGCTAATGTTGAAATAACCTTTTTTTGATACAAAAAAATATTATGCTGTCGAACAAAGCTTCTTTAATTTCATTTGAAAATTATTTGTACATTTTTAATTAGTAAGGTATTTTTTAAACATCAATCGAATAAAAGCTTGGTGCTCCACGTTAATTACTTATAAAAATTGAACAAAGTAATTATTGAGGTAGAAAAACTTTACTGTTTTTTTAATTAAGTAACTATAAAAAGTTGTGCGAACATTAATCAAAGTCAGAACTTTCGAGAACCTTATTCTGAAAACCGATAAAATGGCTTAATTATTTTTTTGCTGATCCAAAAAGTTATTCCGATACCGGGAATCGAACCCGAGCCTCCTGGGTGAGAGCCAGGTATCCTAGCCACTAGACCATATCGGATGTTGCATGGAAATTCAAACAGCACAATCATGTTCATCCATTTTATATAAGTATAATTTTGATAAGACCAAATATTATTAAATAATTTTAATTGCAACTGCCCTTTGTAATAATTATGTAAAACCTAAAATGGTGCATGTAGTGTTAGCCTGTAAATAATTGTTGCATATAAATGAAATTTATTTTAAATGTCTCGTGTAAAAAATTAAATTGTTGGCTAACCAAAATAAATAAATACATAATACCTACTTATCACCTTCGTTTTTGTGTGGTTAGTGACTAACCTGGTGACAGAATTTTAAAGCCGCCCATGGGCCTCTGACTTGGCTTCACATGCCGTAGAAAAACATCTCTCAGGCGGTTTCCGCCGTAGGCGCGGGCTTGCGGACGCTGAGCAATGGGTAGCTTGCTGTCCGATAAGGACCAGTACCCTAATTGCGTAACACAATCACAATCTGTTTCGATTTGAAACAGATTGCTGATCCGTTGGTCCATAAGTTGGAAAAAAAATCTGATCAACAACGTAAAATAATATTGCAATGAATGTTGTTAAACTGTCAAAATGAAACAAATTAGGCATAATTATTGTGTACCAAAATAAGTTACGGTACAGGTAATTAGGGTACAGGCCCGGGTCGACGACGCGTTGTGTTCCACGCGCGCCTCAAAGAGATGTCAGCAGAACTGACGGGGTCCGATATGGCCGATGCCTGTCGGGGTCGCGGGAAAGTCCGAAAGGGATACCGTGGCCCCTGGCAATACAGGCAACTGAGGGAACACGGGTGGGTTTTAGTCAGTAAGACTCTGACACGCTCCGCCCAGAGCTGGAGAAGTTATTTGATAATTTCCCACCCAAAAAAAAGGGGAGGAATGTCTGTCATGAGAGTTACCAAGCCTGGGCAGAACCGTTGAACAGTGGGCATAGCTTTTTGTTGACATACTGTACACATCCGATATGGTCTAGTGGCTAGGATACCTGGCTCTCACCCAGGAGGCTCGGGTTCGATTCCCGGTATCGGAATTACTTTTTGGAGCCGAAATTTTTTAGTCACTTTTTTAATTTATTAGGTACCTATCTACATCTATCTTGTTAAAGAATTTATCTTTATCACTTGTCAGTTTAACAGAGCAATATTTGTGTATGTATATACCTATTTGTTTGTATATAGATTTGTACTCACGTTCTCGAAATCGGCTCTAACGATTTCGATGAAAGTTGCAATATATAGCGGTTTACGGGGGCGAAAAATCGATCTAGCTAGGTCTCATATCTGGGAAAATTAGTTTTCTCCGTATTTTCACCCGAGCAGAGCTCGGTCGCCCAAAGTTTAGAATAAGATAATGAATAATGACATGAGAATAGTGACATTAGAATTATGATCATGGCAGTATGGAATAAGTAGGTACTATACATGGATTAGTATGATTTTTCCTATATTATTAAATGAGCATTCTATATTTTCACCAGAGCAGAGCTCGGCCGGAGGGGATTGTGGCTAAGTAATAACAGCTGCACGGGTCGATCGATCAGGTTAAGCTACGCTTGCCGCGGTTGGTCCGTGGATGGGTGACCATCTTTACATACCAAGTCCCCTCCGTGCCTCGGAAAGCACGTTAAGCCGTTGGTCCCGGCTGTCATTTGTAGATCTTTGACAGTCGTTACGGGTAGTTAGAATCCCAAAAAGTCTGACAACCAGTCTTACCAAGGGGTATCGTGTTACCTAGTCACTAAGTTGTGGAGGTCAGATAAGCAGTCGCTCCATGTAAAATACTAGTATTCAACTGCATCCGGTTAGACTGGAAGCCGACCCCAACATAGTTGGGAAAAGGCTAGGTAGATGATGATGAGAGCTCGGTTGCCCAGGTACTAATAAGATAATATTCCATAATAATTATGGCAAACTTTATATTCTTTACCCTCTCACATAGCAGTGTATGAAGCGGCAACGTGCCCCATCTGCGTTCAGACTAAACTTTAGCTTTAATTAACTTTACAATGATTAATCACCCCGTTAACTATTCAAAATTAACGTCGGTTAAACAAATTGCTATGTTAGTCTAGAGTACAGACTTTAAGACTATTTGGTAAGTTTATCGTAATCTCTATTTTACTTTCTCAATGTCCTACGATGGATTACATAATATCACGCCGTAATCCCCGAAAGGTTAGGCAGAGGTGTACCGTACACCCACGTTTCGCCATTTATGTTTAAGTCCCATATAATAGGGGGCGAGCACAGATATAGATAGACCTAGATAACGCAAGTATCACGATCTATATGAAAACCAAGCGCGCCATTTTTTGACTACCTACTATGACGTCACAAGCACTAAAAAACGTTTCTTATTTTTTCGCCTCGCATTTGTACAGTTTTTACAATTTATAACAGCGTAATTAACCATTTTCAATTTTTTTACTGTCTTCCGACAAGCATGGCACCGATGCAGACTGAGCGCAAAAATGGCAGCTTACGATTATTGTACGTAAGCTGGGCACGAAAACGGCGGCACGCGAAGTAGTTGCTCTTGCGTTATCTAGTATATCTATATCTGTGGGAACGAGCCTATTGCCATCAACCGGGCACTACTCCACGCTCCGAGCTGCTACTGAGAAATTCCTGACGAAAAACTTAATAACACTTTGCCCGACTTAGGAATAGAACCCGGACCTCATGTCCGGAAGTAGTGCTTGCGACCACTACACCAACGAGGCACACCGATGGATAAATAAGATTTCTGTTTTTTCCTGTGCCATTTATTGCACAGAACCAGTTGTTTTTTCCTGTTGATGTACAGAACTCTAAAAATGTGAGGTTATAGTTAAATTGTGGTTTTAAATTTGGTTGGTGCCACAGTTCCGTAATTTTGGTTTTAAATGGAGTGTAGTTTAAGGTACTACGATTAAAAATAAAAATAAAGCTGAAAAAGCTGTTCTTTTTTGATGACCTAACTGAAGGAATTGTATCACTACCTACTAAGCTACCTGATCTATATTATAAATTAAAAAAAAAGGATTTTGTGGTTTTATGAAACCATGGTAAAAGTGAAACTTCTATAGGCGCCGCCATATTGGCCTTGGCTGCTCTGACGAGCGCCTTTCACTTTATCCCTACTCCGCGGCCGACCGTCACGCGACATGCAACACACAGACGAAAAAGTTTGAGACAATGTAATAAAAGTTTCACTTTAAAACGCATTTGGTGTCTGTCTGTGTAACAGCGTTGTTTTTCTAAGCTACAAAACGGAAGTTGATGCGGTTTTCACCACCATTTGGAGAATTTACTCCGGAAGGTTTATGTATAAAACCCTAATAAAAACATCTTGATGTTTTTTTTGTCAAGTCAAGGGCGGGTCACTAGTAGGTATCTGGTAGAATCTTGACGCTCCGAAATTGATTTGGCATAAAACACTTGGCATAATCTACTTTAAACGAGTATTTTAAAGGCATAATTTTTTTTAGCATAAATATTGTTTGGCCGAATGTTTTACTTAAGTCCGAATTTAAAATAGCATACTTTTAAGATGGCAGTGTTAGAATAGGACAATGCAATATAGTAAGTACTTTTTGGTTAGCAACACTGCTAGGCCATATATTGATAAAAAGTAATGTACTAGTCAAATGTTCAATTGTTAATGGAGCTTTGAAATGGTTGGAAAATAAAAGTCGTTTTGTCCTGTTAAACCTGTTGTTTTGCTTCAACTTTATCAGGTTATGGGCCCAGCCGCATAATCTAGTATTCGTGAGCAAAACAAAGGGCCAAATACTGCTTTTCGTCAAAAATACTGTCGGCATCGGCACGGAGCACGTGTGACGTTAGGCCAGCAGGAAGGAAAATTACTTGTTTCATCAAAGACGGGACGAGCAGGAAGTAAGCACGACGATGGAGGACAACGTAAGAACTCCTGGCTTGCATATAAAGCTGGAGGGAGCAATAAAATTGGAAGGTGCGAAGAATTGGAATATATGGCGGTTCCAGATTACGGTTTTGCTGCGAGGCCAGGGCTTGTATGACATAGTAAACGGCACTAAAATAAAACCTGAAAATGATGCCGACCGTACTCGATGGGAAACTTGCGATGCAAAAGCCCAGACTTTGCTGGTTACAAGAATGTCAGAAGATGTCATGCTACATATTTTATCATGTGAAACCTCGGCTGAGATGTGGCGAAAATTACTAAGCGTCTATGAACAAAAATCGGAGACGAGCATTCATATTGTGCAGCAAAGATTCTTTCCGTTTAAATACGAAGAAGGTGCAGAGATGTCTACTTTTCTATCAAAGATACAGGAAATACAGAATCAATTGAAACAGCTCGGTGAAACTATATCGGATAAGTTCGTAATAACGAAAGTTTTGATGTCGTTACCAGATCAATACAAACATTTTGTATCAGCCTGGGAATCTGCGCCTGACGATAAGCAGACCTACGATAATTTAGTAGCAAGATTATTGATAGAAGAGGATGTATTGAAAGAAAGAGGGGAGGTGCCCCAGCAATCATCAGCTTTTGTTGCTAACAGAACGGATAAGAAGAACGTGAAATGTTACAAATGTAATAAAATGGGACATTATCAAAGCGAGTGTCGGAGTAATATAAAGAATCGTAATGACAGTTCGGCAAATAATAATAGATTGGCTAAAAAGTGTTTTTACTGCAACAAATTGGGACATGTTAAAAGCGAGTGTTGGTTTAAGCAAAATAAGGACAGAAACAGTAACGCATTTGTGATAGCGAGTTCAGGTGGACATTTCCAACGATCACAGTGGTTAGTGGACACCGGCGCAACCCAACATATGTGCTGTGATCGAGATTTATTTACGACATATTCTTCGTTGTCGAATAAATCAGTGATTGTCGGTAATGGGAACGCAATTAGTGCAAATGGTTGTGGACAGGTGGCGGCACAGGTTTACAATGGCCGCGAATGGATAAACACGACCATAAACAATGTCTTGTACGTGCCGGACCTAAAAACTAATTTATTCTCTGTGAATTGTGCGACAGATAGAGGATATGTCATGGTGACAAATGAAAATTTATGTATATTTTATAAACAAAACAAACTGTCGGCGGTGGCTAAACGTTATGGAGAAATGTATTATATGGATTTTCGCTTCAAATGCGAGGTTGCGAGTGTTACAAAAGGAGTAAAGAACGAAATAAACGAGTGGCATGAAAGACTCGCATATCAAAACGTTGATCATGTAAAGAAAGTTTTGGAGAAAAATAACGTTAAAATAAAGCAAACAAAAGAAAAGAAATTGGTAAAAGAAGTGAATAAAGTGCAGGAATCAGTTAAGATAGTAACTTTAGAAAACCAACCATCACAGGAGACTAAAACTGTGGTAAATGAAGGAAATGGAAAATCAGAAGATGCCATTTGTGTGAGAGAAAGTGATGTTGAGGAAAGTTCGTTTCATGAAACAGAATCTGAAAGTGAATATGAACCATGTCCGGATGAGTTTAAATTATTAACTGATGATAATACACCATCACTCGACAGTGAGAGACCTAAAAGAAGAAGCAAACGAGTGAGGAAACAAACAGCGTTCTATGAATGTCTCAATGTTGAAAGTATAGAGAGTGAGCCAGTTACGTATAAAGAAGCCTTGAAAAGAAGGCATGCGAGTAAGTGGAAGGAGGCGATTAATAGAGAATTGCAAGCCTTAAGAGATAATAATACCTGGGACCTTTGCGAAGAACCTGCTTGTAAAAAGACTGTAAGTAGTAAGTGGCTAGGGGCTTTGAACAGGATGATATGTTTGACTTATGTGAGATTTATGCGCCAGTAGCTAAGTTATCTACTTTCAGGTTATTTGTGTCAGTAGTCACAAAGTTAAATTTACCAATTTATCAGATGGATGTGACGGGGGCTTTTTTGTATGGGAATATTGATGAAGAAGTATATTTATAACTGCCAGAAGGTGCCTATAGTGGGAATAAAAAGTTTGTTAAATTAAATAAGTCTTTATATGGGTTGAAAAAGTCACCAAAATACTGGAATGATAAATTTAACTCTGTAATAATAAAACAAGGTTTTGGAAGGTCTCAAAGTGATTGTTGTTTATATACTAAATGTAACAGGGATTCCAAAACATATGTTTTATTGTATGTTGATGATTTGTTAATATTTGGAAATAACAAAATAGAAATATGTGATCTTAAGTCAATGTTGCACAGTGAATTTTAAAAGAAAGACTTAGGCTTTGTTTCAAATTACTTAGGTATAAAGGTAAAACAGGATTTAGAAAATGGAATTACTGAGTTGAGTTAGAAAATGTTTTACAAAAATTTGAAATGCAGGACTGTAAAGAAATGTGTACCCCTATGGATCTGAACTTTAATACTAGCATATTAGAAGAAAATAATGATTTTGTAGTTGACAGGGACATTGAAAAAAAATGTAGAAAGATAATAGGTTGTTTGTCTTATGCAGTATTAGGAACAAGACCAGATATTTGTGTTGCTTTATCAATTTTAAGCAGACATCAGTATAAAGCAAATGATGTTTTGTTAACAGCTTTAAAAAGAGTACTTAGATATATTAAACACACTATTAATTACAAGTTAGTATATAAATGTAATAGGGAGATGTTAGTGGGATATTGTGATGCAAATTGGGGTGGAGATTTGATGGATAGAAAGTCTACCACGGGATATTGTTTCATGTTTGCAAATTGTTTAATTTCTTGGTGCTCAAAGAAACAATCTAGTGTTAGCCTGTCTTCAACAGAATCGGAGTACATAGCAATTAGTATGGCCTCAAGTGAAGCCTGTTGGCTTATAAATTTACTTAAGGATTTTAATATTGAAAATGTTTGTCCTGTCAAGATTTGTTGTGACAATCAAAGTGCCATAATGGTAGCTAACACTGATAATATTAAGCGCTTGAAACATGTTGATATAAGATTCCATTTAATTAAAAAGTTGATTAAAAAGGGGACACTGATTTTGAAATACTTAAAAACAGAAGATCAGATTGCAGATATATTTACAAAGGCATTGAATAATAATTTGTTGTTGAGGTTTATAAATAAGTGCGGCTTATATCAAAAGTAAGTTTTATGTTTGTATTGCAAGTATATATTACATTGAGGGGGGGTGTTAGAATAGGACAATGCAATATAGTAAGTACTTTTTGGTTAGCAACACTGCTAGGCCATATATTGATAAAAAGTAATGTACTAGTCAAATGTTCAATTGTTAATGGAGCTTTGAAATGGTTGGAAAATAAAAGTCGTTTTGTCTGTTTAAACCTGTTGTTTTGCTTCAACTTTATTTGGCATAGTTGCCTTTAGCAAAGTTAAAATTACGTATAATTTCGTTTAGCAATAAGTACGTTTATTTAGAGCGACGATTATTTGGTACAATTTCACTTGGCATGCTATGAAGTTGGCTGAATTTCATTCGGAATCATTTTATTAGGCATATTGCCATTTCTATAAAATTGAAAACTAAAGACAAAAAATATAGGTATATTGTCTTAAAAAGTCAATATGTTGTGATACAAAAATTAATGACAGAAACGAATCGCTGCAAAATCGACTCCACGTAGTCTTGTCTATCCTACCCCTAGAGTGTAATTTAAGCCCGCGTAGGCGCGGAAGGGCGAGGCGGCCCGCGAGTTGAGGAGTGCTGTGGTGGTGCGCGTTCAAACCATCTGCGACGATAAGCCGGACCGCCGGAGCCCCGCAGCGCTGGAGCCGTGACAGAAACCATGCCTGCTGCATGCATGGTGTATGATTATTTGCATGTTTGCATACTGCATGCTTGCTGCATGCATATTATAGATGAGTCTTTCAATTATTATGAATATGAAATGTATGCCAAAAGATGATTCTAACTGTAAACTTTCTGAGATACGATAGTTCTGCCTTTTAATGAGTGTCGATATGAAATACACTCAGCGGCACGGAATGTGGCCCAAACCTAAACACACCGATAACAGGCGATTTTGATATCGCGTATGAGAATTTCAAGTGGCAGTTTGTCAGGCCATTTGTTTTAGTTAATTTAAGAGGGTAAGCACAAAACAAAAGTTCATTTCTTTAATTCTGTGATACTTAACGTTAGTTCGTTATTGGAACGCACAAAACACGGGTGAGTTAAAATTCGATATTGAAATGGTGGTGAATTTAATCTTTATTGTTTTATTTTTTAATTAATCTGTAGTAATTTATGCTTCCAGAATTGGAACACAATGCCTCTAACTTCAGCTCAAGTTGCTCAAGCTGTGTTGCTTCGGAGTCAGGGGCGAATGCAGCGAGTGATTGCTGAAACATTAAATGTACCGCGTACAACTCTCAGGTACGTCTTAACAAGGTACGACCAGACCGGCCTATACACAAGGAGACCAGGAAGTGGCGGTATTAGGTGTACATCAGCGCGAGATGACCGATTTATCGCTCTCGCAATTATGAGAAATCGGTTCCTTACTGCGGTCGAAATACGGCAGCGGCTACAAACGGCAAGAGGGGTCAACGTAAGTGAGCGGACAATAAGAAGGAGAATGGAGGAACGGGATCTGCATGCTCGAAGACCAGCTCGAGGTCCAGAACTGCTCCGGCACCATCGCGTAGCTCGACTTCGGTTCGCTCGCGAACACGCAAATTGGACTCACGAGCAGTGGAGTAAAGTTCTGTGGACTGACGAATGCAGAGTGGCCTTAAGAGCTCCAGATGGCCGCGAACGTGTTTGGAGAAGGCATGGGGAGAGGTTTTTGCCAATCACTACCAGGCAAACCGTCAGTTTTCAAGGTGGATCAGTAATGGTTTGGGGAGGGTTGTTCAGATGCACGCACAGAGTTGGCAGTAGTTGCAGGTCGTCTAACGGCAGTGCGATACATTGAAGAGATCCTCCAAGAACACGTGTTACCATTCGTGGGATTCATCGGTAGCGAAGATTTTATCTTAATGCAAGATAATGCCCGACCTCACACAGCACGTTGCGTGGATGATTACCTATCGGAGGTGAGAATTAGAAAATTGGACTGGCCAGCACGAAGCCCGGACATGAATCCCATAGAACATGTCTGGGACATGCTTAAAAGACGCATCCGATCCAGTCCCAACCCTCCAGAGACTATCAGTCAGTTAAAAACCGCTCTAGTGGCCACCTGGGAAGAAATACCCCATGTGGACATTAAAAACGTAATCCACAGCATGCCTGATCGCATGCAGGCGGTCATCAGGGCCAGAGGTGGAAATACCCGCTATTAATTTTAAGTACCATAGCTTTATTTTGTAAATTTCATCCTAAAACATTTTTTTTAAACTTAGAGCTTAATGTCTTTTTTGTAATTTTGTAAAATTTTAATAAAGTTAACTCACTTTTTTGTTAATTAATCATTCGCATTTAAGATTCGAATAAACATTTAAGTTTTAAAACAAAAAAGAACCCTGTTTCGCGTTTCATTTTGATAATAAGCCACATAACTCGCTTGGGCCACATTCCGTGCCGCTGAGTGTATATATATTATGCCAAAAGACGATTCTGACTGTGAACTTTCTGCGATATGATGGTTCTACTTTTTAATTATTATAGATATGAAATTTATGCCTAAAGATGATTCTGAATTACTAAATTATTAGTTTTGAATGTATGATAAATGAGTGTTTGCCAAACGATTTTCTGCGAAATGAAGTTTATGCGATCCACTGTTGTGCAAAATAATATTATGACATAAAAAGTTCTGCTACAAAGGGTAGCGTCGTACCCGTCGCTAGTATATTATAATTTTAAAAGAAAGTAATGATAAATAGTGAAAAGTTTAATTTTTAAAGTAGTAATTTTTAACCGACTTCAAAAAAAAGGAGGAGGTTCTCAATTCGTCGGGACAGTTTTTTTTTTAATGTATTTTCCCCGATTACTCGTAGACGGCTGGACCGATTTGAAAAATTCTTTTTTGTTTAAAAGGGTATACTTTCAAGTTGGTCCCATTGTCATTTGGTCACGATCTGATGATGGAATCTTGGAGAAATCGAGGGAACTCTTCAAATATTAAAGGCACATCTATAGCTATTTGGGTACTTTTGATGAGCAGTTGACATAAGGCTATTGTAACTTAGATAAATAAAAAGTGAAAAAAAAATCTTTTTTACAAAAAATACAACCGACTTCTAAACTACAAAGCGAAAAATAACTTTAAATTCGGAAGTCAGTGTCAAAAAACTTAAATACTGGTCCAAAGACACCGACTTCCGAATTTAAAGTTATTTTTCACTTTTTAGTTTAGAAGTCGGTTGTATTTTTTGGAAAAAAGTTTTTTTATGAGGAGAAACTTGCAATTTCATAATTATGTCACATAAGAAAAAAAAAAAACCGGTCAAGAGCGAGTCGGACTCGCACCGAGGCTTCCGTATCAACCCCGTTCAGTCACTGTTGCAAAAAGAATATATACATTTTTATTTCTTTCTTATTTGCAAAATATAGTTGCGCAAACGTCATCTAAAACTATTTCAAATTTCAAGTTGATAGCATTAGTGGTTCTTGAGATATCCAGCTGTGACAGACAGACGGACAGACAGACTGAATCGCACCATAAGGGTTCCTTTTTTACCATTTTGGTACGGAACCCTAACAAACGAGAAGATAATGGATCGACGGTTGGTGGATGTCGATGTGATATTTTCGAATTTTTGGTTTCAGGAGATGCCAGTTTCCTAAAGATGTTTTTCTTCACCGTTTTGAGAGCAGTGGTGATGAAATGAAATACACAAAGTAAAGTGCCTGCCTCGGTTCGAACTCATGACCTACAACTCGTAAGTCGGGGCCAATATCACTGTGCCACCACTGTTCTCCAAGGATTTAAAAAACCGGCAGAGTCACTTGAAAAAAATAAATAAAATAATGAATCAAAGTTAACAGTGAATCATTATCGTCGAAATAACAAAACGCAGCTTACAACCAGTTCTCGTGACTACCTTCACATCAGTCCATTACAAATCGGATCAACTGTATGGAAGGGGTCACCATGCAGTTTAATATTTTGGGACACTTTAAAATAAAGAAGCTGAAACTGAATTATTTAAAATATTATTAAAATGTAGTTTATTTTAATTAGCACTACTTAGAAAAACTAATCTGTAATGTTTTTTTTTTTTCCAAATTAATTCACTAGTTCAAACTAATAAATAATTTGCCTTACTTGGGAAGAGACTGGACCCCACGACACAGGGAATCCTAGTGTGGGGTCCAGGGAATTTGTAAAAACTAGCACCTAAGGCTCCTATGTAATTTGTTACTCGTTTTTATTTTTATTGTACCGTGTTTTTGTGAACTGAATAAAGATGAAAAAATTACTTTTTACTTTACTTTTAATGTTTTTTTTAAAAAAAAAAGATAGAAACGAAAATATTTTAATTTAACATCACAAAAAAAAGCTATCCAAGTAAAAAATTCTTGGCAAGTTCATCGAACTTATAAATTATTTATTTATTAAACTATGTTATTTAATATAAAGGTACAAAGGTATTTATTGCCTTACCCTGTGTCCTAAACGAAGGCGACGTTTGCGAGTACACGACCGTCGTGCTCGTTTATATTAATATGACGTACAAACGCGACTTGATCGATCGCGCGAGTATGTCATATTCATTTATAAGAGCGCGGCGATCGCGTAATCGGGAACTCGCGCGACTATTGCTTTTGGTTAGGACGTGGCCTTAGGCGGTAACTTCTCAGTAGTATTAACATCAAAATCAATAATATTTAGTTATGCCACATACCATAAATGATTCCAAATTCACTTCATAAAATTCCTGATATCACAAAATAATATTACTACATTATTTAGATAAGATAGCACAAAACCCCTATTAGCATATTATTTACGACCTACAACATAAATCTAACTAATATTGTGATAAGATTAATGTGTATTATAAACTTAATGCCTAAGAGAATTGAGTTTGTAGAATATTCATAAAATTTTCTTCAGCTGAGGTTGTAATAAGGTTAGAGGGCAAAGAAAGATCTAAAAATAACCCATTTTTGAAATAGGTGCCTTTTATGTCTCCGTCAAGCAACATCACGCCTGTATCCTCCGAAGGGTTAGGCAGGGTTGCAACTATAGTACACCCACATTTCGCCAGTTATGTTTAAGTCCCATGTAATAGGGGCGAGTCTATTGTTACAAATCCAGACTGCGAGCTGTTAACACTTTTTTATATTAGGAAATATAGCAGTTCCGTTAGGATACAAGTACAACTGCCACAGCTAATCAAAACATATCTCAATACTACTCTCAAACATAAACTTGTGAAGATAAATATTGAAAGAAGGTTTTCGTTTGTTCATTTATATCTGTGTGGTTATTTTGAAATGCAAATTCAACTTCCTTGTTTTTACCCGATTGCCCCAGAAGGAGGGTAATGTTTTTCGAGAGTATGTATGTATGTATGTCTATTTCTTTGGCACGCTCTGTAGCCTAAACAGCTTGATGGATTTTAACATGTGAGGTGTCATTAGATTCGTCTTAATTGTAGGAGTGTCATAGGTTATATAATATTTATATATTGCATCTGCAAATACAAAAAAAGGGAGGGGTAGGTTTAAAAAAAGAACTACATTATTGGTATCATATAAAAGCTATTATATTATTTTAATAAAACTAAAAAGCTTGAAAAAAAAAAAATTTAAAAACAAAAACCCGACTGCAAAAACAATAACTGAAAAGAGAAAAACAAGCATTATAATCTATAGAATTTTGGTATTGCAGGCTGTTTTTTTTTTTTTTTGTGGGATTTTTTTACACAGGGTGGCGATTTAGTCACCTACATCCGTCAAGGGGGTGATTCTACCATTTCCCATACCAAACAAAATTATTATAATAAAAAAAAAAATCTTTTCATCATCATCATCATCATCAGCCTATAAATGTTCCCACTGCTGGGACACAGGCCTCCTCTCTGTGAGAGGGAGTGGGCCGTAATCCACCACGCGGGCCCAGTGCGGGTTGGTAGATGTCACATGACTTCGAATTTTCGGTTCTAGGACATGCCGGTTTCCTCACGATGTTTTCCTTCACCGTTTTGAGAGCAGTGGTGATGTAATAATTTACACGAATCGGATATGAGTTTTATAACGAAACTTGTTTATATGACAGATAGAATCACCCCCTTGATAGAAGCAGGTGACTAAATCGTACCCTGTATAAAAAAAAAAAAAACGTGTGGCACTCGGGGACTGCCGCGGTGTTGTCATGGGAACCGTCATTACATGGTAGGCGGAGTGGGGGGTGTTAGGTTTTATTTTCGTTACGTTACGGAATTTCTATATTTGGTCGCCGCGCTCAAAACCCGCGATAAAAGTTATGCAATAGCTTAAAAACCCTCAAAAACAAGCAAGTTGAATTTGCATTTCAAAATAAACATACAGATATAAATGAACTAACGGAAACCGGGTTGCTCGCCGGCAACTTGCCAACTGCGCTAATTAGCCTGAATTAATTCGACGACTTTTTTCTCTTCAGTGCCAATTGTTGACTCTATTATACTTTAAATTGGCTTCAGCTGAGTTCAGCTATTGATTTAAACTTTTTATTAGTTGGCAAATGATTGATTGTAATGCGCTTGTGGTACTAGGAGTGCAGAGTAGTAGTAGATCTGTATCGATTTCGATAAATGTTTTCAAACTCAAACTCAAAGCATTCATTTCAATTAAACCATTTACAGGCACTTTTGAATTGTCAAAGAGTCGGTCAGTTAGTCAGAAAGTTGAAGCTAGTTCAATAGCTGGCTTTTGAATTTCGTAGAATTAAATATTATCTATCAATATATAAAACAATAAATAATACATTGCTTTACACATTGCTTAAACCAAAAATGGTTATGAAGTCCTCATTAGATTTCAATTGTGAAAACAAACAAACCTAATTATTTAAAAACTTACTTTACAAGATAATAATTATTGTTGAGCTGTAACTTTGCAAAAGGTATATGATATGACTCTTTGTTGTGAAAGCTATTTCAAAAAATTACACGCAGTATAAAAAAAAAAATGCCCAGAAAGTCATTATCTTACTCGCTCTCAGGATCTTACTAAAAAAATATTCATCATTATCATCAGCCTATAATGTTCCCACTGCTGGGACACAGGCCTCCTCTCTGTGAGAGGGAGTGGGCCGTAATCCACCACGCGGGCCCAGTGCGGGTTGGTAGATGTCACATGTCTTCGAATTTTCGGTTCTAGGACATGCCGGTTTCCTCACGATGTTTTCCTTCACCGTTTTGAGAGCAGTGGTGATGTAATAATTTACACAAAGTAAAGCGCCTATCTAGGTACGAATCTATGACGTACAACTCGTAAGTCGCGGCCGTTACCACTGGGCCACCATTGCTCTCGAAAAAAATATTAAAAGGGTAAATATAAAAAGAAAAATACCATAGTGAAAAAGTGCCAAAGCAAATAAATTCAATGAAACGTTCAAAAAAGTAATTCCGATACCGGGAATCGAACCCGAGCCTCCTGGGTGAGAGCCAGGTATCCTAGCCACTAGACCATATCGGATATTGATGAAGACACCGAAATTTTTGTTCAATAATACCAATGAATGTTGACCTTCAAAGTAATTTTATTTTAAAGTTAAGGCTATTATAATAATAGTTTATTTATCAAGTTTAAATGAATCATGCATAATTCATTGTGTATTACATTTAATTAACATAATATCAAGCAAGAACGCTGAGAAAATACAGTTTTACTAATATGTACTCATAGCTTATCAAAATGTTCAGTGTTGATACAATTAAATCAATATTTACTTTACAGATAATAAACAATTATCCTACTTAAATATAAAACATTAGGTAAACAGAAATATCGGATTTCTCGTTTTATTTACCTACCTACATTTAGACCAAGCAATTAAAATCTTATCAAAATATTGTTTCGCGGTTTTAACATTTAGGTTACCTAATATTTGATTAAATTATTGAGCATATTCTATGAATTATATTTTTCAAAAAAAAAATAAAAATGTTTGTTTCGGTAAGAACCTACATAGTAACATAAAATAACACAACATCACGCCTGTAATCCCCGAAGGGTTAGGTTAGAGTTGTACCTATAGTACACCCATATTTCGCCAGTTATGTTTAAGTTTAACCAACATAATTATCAAAATTTGAGTACCTACTTATGCAACTATTTATTCTTAATTAATTAAAACAATCAAAACTTTTGTTATGGTTTGATTTTGTGTAAAATTATATCATTTCTTTTTCCTCTTTTTGTAAATAACATTCACACAGCATCTACTTAAGTTTTTTAATTGATAATATAACACCACCTTTCAAAACTTGTTCTTAATAATCTTTCCTTTTCTATGATTTTATTCCTCAAACTGCCACTCAAATTCACACTTTATCAAAAAAATCTTACATCCCAGCCAGTCCGCCTTTCCGCAAAAATCATGGTAACCTCCACCAAATCGCTGAGTGTGCGTAATAAGTGCCATCGAAGCGTCCAATGATATTACTTCTCAATCTGTCACTAAAAGGCATAATTTATTAAAAAAACCTTGCACATTGTTCGCAGACAGATGGCCAATGGGGCCGAAAGGTTCTGTAGTGGCGACCGCGTACCGGAAAACGTAGCGTTAGAAGGCCTCTCATGAGGTGGACCGATGACCGGTGGAATCCGCTGGATGCAAGAAGCAGAGGACCGATCCATGGCAACGCTTAGGAGAGACATATGCCTAGCAGTGGACGTCTTTCGGCTGAAATGATGATGATGAAAACATCCAAGACAGTCCCCCTTTTCGCTAAAATCATGGTCACCTCTACCAAATCGCTGAGTGTGCGTAATAGGTGCCCGATCGAAGCGGATTATCCTGCAAAAGCGTCCATGACTAATGATCAGATTTAATATTGCTTTGAAAGCGTTCCCGGGCTATAGCGGCCGTGTTTCAAACTAGTCGACACGCTATGTTGGTACGGTTAGGTTGAAAAGATTTTATTTTAAAATCCATAATTATTTTTATCTTCCTCGTTAGTCTAGTGATCGCAAGCACTACTGTTGAGCACGAGGTCCTGGGTACAATTCCCAGGTCGGGCAAAGTGTATTTGGGTTTTTCCATTAGGAATTTCTCAGTAGCAGCCCGGAGTCTGGACTTGTGCCCCGTTGATGGCAATAGGCTCGCCTCCTATTACATGGGACTTAAACATAACTGGCGAAATGTGGGTGTACTTATTATGGGTAGGTACACCGCTGCCTAACCCTTTGAGAAAACTAGGCGTGTTGTTATGTTATGATAAATAAAATGTTATAATTAATTTGCAGAATTTGATTAATAGCATATAATACATAAATAAAAAATGAAAATAAACATCCAATTAAAAATTAAACAAGCAGTATTATTTACCTTCTGTTTAGTACATGACATGTATTTATATGTTTAGTAGCTTCAATACTTACCTGATAATATATATAAAATTTGGTGCGCCTACATAGCAACAAAAATTTAGCGTTTGTATACAATGTTGGTATTGCAATAAATATATTGCGCAGTTTAGTTACCGATGTCCGAGCATCTTTAGAAATGGTATAACCATACTTAGAGAAAAGAAAAGTTGGCAACGTCGCAAATAGCTATCAAATATTAACCTGTTTTGATTAATTTGGCAATATTACTGTATGAAAATAAGGCGCTCTTAAACATAAACTCACCCTTTCTTCCCATGGGGGTAGGCAGAAAACTAGAGAACGCCACCTACTACGATGCAATTGTACAGTATTGCGAAATTTAGATACCCATGTAAGAGCATCTTTAGAAAAGGTGTAACATAAACAATAAACACATTTTACTACTAGCGTACACAATGTTTTGTGTTACACGAGTCACCGACGCGCCGCACCGTGCCACACACACCTTCAGCTACATAGATTAATAATTACATTTAATAATACCTACTTTGATGTAATTTCCATTACAGTATCATGTCGCTACTCTACGTAATACGTACATATTTAACGGCCCCAGAGAATTTATAAGTAATTAGGTTTAATGTCAAAGATATTACATTTAATTACAATGCAATTTTCTTTGAAGATAATTTGATATGAGTAGAGTGATGTTACTAACTTTAATAATTTAAGAAAAGTTAAATTGAGTTAAAATAAAAAATTGGTTAATTTTCGTACATTATAATTTATTGCATTATGACCTCTATAAGTTACTTTTAACACATAATACAGAGGGTTCTCTCCGCAAAATCATTTAAATAAAAAGTGACTCTTGCCACGACACAGTAAAGTGCGATTCAGGTCGCACAGCGCTAATTACCTACAGTTAAATTCACCTAGAAGTTGCCTCTCTTTCTATCGCGTATCTCTGAGATCTTCTGACTACGTTACACTCACTGAATTGGCCCGACAAGTCGAGCCCGCCGCGTACTTGTAGCTTCTTATCTAAAAAGCGGGGTGCATGAGTTTTACATTCGTCCTTGACATAATCATCCTATTATTTGACATTAATTTAATTTCAACTCTTTACTATTGGCTTTTGTGGACATAATAATTATTCAAATTTGTTACAGTTGTAATAAGAATCATGTAATTGCATTTAATTAACATAGGTTTTTATTATTTTATAGGACACAGGCCTCCTCTCTGTATCGCGAGCCGATTTCCAGCCACCGTAGGCGCGGGCTCGCGGTCGGTGAGCAATGGGTAGCTCGCCGTCCAATAAGGACCAAGCCCGGGTCGACGGCGCGTTGTGTGTCACGCGCGCCTCAAAGAGATGTCAGCAGAATTGATGGGGTCCGCTAGGGCCAATGCCTGCCGGGGGTTCGAAGAAAACCGATAGGGAAATCGTGGCCCCCGGCAACAGGGCAACCGAAGGAACAGGGGTGGGTTTTAGTCAGTAAGAGTCTGACACGCCCTCCCGCTCCGCCCAGAGCGGAAGAAGTTATTTGATAAATTCCCAGCCAAAAAAAAAGGCCTCTCTGTGAAAGAGAATGGGCTAAAATCCACCACGGGGCGGGCCCGGTACGGGTTGGTGGATGTCAAATGACTTCGAATTTGTAATTCTAGGACATGCCAGTTTCCTCACGATGTTATCCTTCACCGTTTTGAGAGCAGTGGTGATGAAATTATTTAAACAAAGTAAAGTGTCTATCTGGGTTCTAACGTAGGTTAGAACCCAGATAGACACTTTACTTTGTGTCTTTACTGTGTGTGTGACTGCGACGTACAACTTGTAGGTTGTAGAACCTACAAGTTGTACGTCGCAGTCGTTTCTACTGGGCCACCACTGCTCCTGTTTTGCAGACCGTACCTAAATAATATAGGTACATGGAGTAAATTGATTTGTGATTGCACACCGCGATAATCTATGTTTGTAGCCATTGGACGTGGGAATGTTCGGTGCATGCCAATTATTGTTTGCTGTCATGATTTAGTAAGCAGCTTATCAACGCTTATAAGTGCTTATCAACGAAGTAGTTAAATAGGGTTAGATCATCATCTGCCTAGCCTTTTCCCAACTATGTTGGGGTCGGCTTCCAGTCTAACCGGATGCAGCTGAATACCAGTATTTTACATGGAGCGACTGCCTATCTGACCTCCACAACCTAGTGACTAGGTAACACGATACCCCTTGGTAAGACTGGTTGTCAGACTTTTTGGGCTTATAACTACCCGTAACGACTGCCAAGGATCTACAAATGACAGCCGGGACCAACGGCTTAACGTGCTTTCCGAGGCACGGAGGGGACTTGGTATGTAAAGATGGTCACCCATCCACGGACCAACCGCGGCAAGCGTAGCTTAACCTGATCGATCGACCCGTGCAGCTGTTATTACTTAGCCACAAGCCCCTCCTAAGTAGGGTTAGATAATAGGGAATATTTAATTAGATGGTTGAACAATTTACATCCTACTAATCCTACTTTATATTTATATCCTTAATAATATTATAAATGCGAAAGTAAGTTTGTTTGTTACGCCTTCACGCTAAAACGGCTGAACGGATTTGGATGAAATTTGGCACATATATAGATGATGCCCTGGAAAAGAACATAGGATACTTTTTTTTTTCCCACGGGATCGAGACTTATGCGGGTGAAACCGCGGGGCGCAGCTAGTCTTTATATATATAATTCTTCTGTGAGTGTGTATGTCACTGAACTTCTCTCAAACGACTGGACCGATTTTGATGAAATTTTTTGTGTGTGTTCAAGGGGATCTGGGAATGGTTTAGATTCACAATCGGACCCGATAGGTGGCGGTATTCGGTCAGGACAACGTCTGTCAGGTCCGCTAGTAATATTATAAACGCTAAAGTTTGTGAGGATGAATGGATGGATGTTTGTTACTCTTTTACGCAAAAACTACTGAACGGATTTTGATGAAATTCGGCACACAGATAGTTTATAACCTGGATTATCACATAAGATACTTTTTCTCTCGATATTTTTATGGAATCGAGACTTATGCGGGTGAAACCGTGGGGCACTGTGCTAGGCCATCTTCCTATGGGGGGTAGGCAGAAATTACAGAACGTCACCTACACCTTTTTCTTCGTTTACGGTCTTAATGTACATTCGGTTGAACCATTTAATTCTAGACAAATTTGAAGGAGTAGGCTATGTTGCAAATCTACATTCTACCAGTTAATTGAATTATGTTTTATATATCAAAAAAAATTATTATGTGGTTTTATGAAACCACGGTAAAAGTGAAACTTTACACGGTCAGCTGCTGCGAACTATAGGCGCCGCCATATTGGCCTTGGCTGCTCTGACGAGCGCCTTTCACTTTATCCCTACTCCGCGGCCGACCGTCACGCGACACGCGACATGCAACACACAGACCAAAACCTTTGAAACGATGTAATAAAAGTTTCACTTTAATAAAAATAAGTGCTTCCTAGCTGTTCCACAAACGATTATATCGTGTCCCGCGTGTCCTGTCAGCTGCACATTATAGAAACTGATGGACGCTAGTGATGGTGCCAAACACGTGGCCGATTTCTGGGCCGAGTCTATTTAGATTGCCATCGACACGCTAAGAAAGCTTTGTCAAAGCATTGAACTCCAAGTTGCCACTGATAATTTCTTAGAAAAAGAACCCCAATAACACTTTGTCCGACAATGAACCAACGAAGCACATATTTCAGTACCTACAAAGCATATTTTAATGCAGAAACTGCCAGCTTCCATAACACAACCCACTTACAAAACAAAAAGCTTTTCCACGGAGCGATGAGCATGAAAAATATTACATTACGCGAAAAATAAATACATCTAGAAGCTAAACTAAAAATAATGTGCAGCGAATAGATATTTACCGCCGTCCTCCGCTCCCTGTCCGGTTTGTTCTGCTTTTATCCGGTTATATCCGGCTCAATCTGGTTGGGGAATTAAAGTATAACATAGGGTACCAGTTGCTTCTCATACTGGGACTGAGCCTGGATTTAGGAGACAGAGTGTTGTTGGAAGTTATGTGGCAATCCCAAATTATTATTGTTATGTTGCGAGTGAATATAGGCTAGGTACTTCTTGGGAAACGTGCATCATTGCTGACTAAAACCTCGGTTACCGTCAATGAGATAATGGTTTAACGCAAACCTTTCAGTAATAAATGGTATGGACTAAGAAAACGCCATTAACTAGAGAAATTTTTCACAAAATAAGGCGTACTTTTATTATTCATAGCGTAGGTAGTAATATTTTTTTGCTAAAGTGGATCCAGGTACAGACAAACTATGTTCTTAATGTCTTTCGGCAAACCTCGTGTTAAGAAAGAAAAGAAAAAAGAAAGAAAGAAAATAAAATTTATTTGACCCAGGTTAAGGCACACAGTTTTCAAAAACAAAAACAAAACAAAAAAAAACAGAGAAAGCTTAAAACAGTATTGTGTGCCTCACGACTGCGACAAATAGGCCCAGTTCAGCATAAATGCCAGACAACTAGTGCCTGACGCTGGTTTTTAACTGAACCTTATGTTACGAGTACGTCTTACGAATGTAAATCAATTTTATGGTGTGTGTAAATATTTATATAGAAAATAAATATAAATGTGTAGCAAATAATAATAAAATCAAAATGATACAATTAAGTTAAAAAATAATTAAAGATTTGTACAGTGGTGTTTCGTCAGTCGTCGGATTTCTATCAGTTGCCCTTTGCACTTGGTGCAGACCGGACGCTTTCAATCGACGTGGAAGTATATAGAGTTGTTAATACTCTTTTAACATTATTTAATTTATTTAAAAATGGGAGGAAAGCCGCTGAAGTCGCAGGCACGACAGATAGGAAAATAGTTTTACAGCTCTATATTAGTCCACACGGAAATCAAAACAAAACAACACTAGAATACTTAGTTCTGAATTCAAATGATTATACACGATCAATCTATTAATTGATGGATATGGAAATTAGCATTCGTTTGTATTCGGAAATCCGATGATACCCGAAGGACATTAAGAAAATAGAAATACTGTACATAAATGATTAACTTAAATCCTGGGTGCTAAAGCCCACTTTTCTTAGTGCCTACGCCCACGATGGTATTCTAAATTGAAGAAGATTGGGGCCCTTCACTAATCTGTTCACTACGATAAGTGAATCTTAAAAAGAAATCTTCGAAAATCGTAAATAGCTGGACATTTTCCTTTTTTCCGGTCCGGTTTGATTCCGGTCTTATCCGCTTACATCCGGTTTGCACAAGTTTTATAAAAAGCTCTATAGTGAAAGGATGAAACTGTCAAGCAGAGTGCGTCCCTAATCCCGGCTTAAGGGACTCTGCAAGTCATCAGTTATCATGGCGACCCTTTTTTGAAATGTTAAATAAGGTTTTTATATAAAAATATATAAAGGACACAACCTTTATGCTAATGTATTTTTGGGTTTTTGAATATTAGTCGGCGGCACGAATATGCTTCATCATACAGATTACCGGAATTTGAAAATAGGGTTACTACACTATGCTCATAATTATATGGTATATTATTAAATGAGCAATTTTGTATATATATTTGTCGGAGACGGGTAAGTGACTCTTTCGTTATTGTCAGTCATATTTTAACTACTGTGGGCGTACTGTGGGTAGTGTTGGTTAATGCGCAATAGAAAAACCGTTTGCAGTTCTGTACCCTAATTGCGTAATACAACACAATCTGTTTCGATTTCAAACAGATTGCTAATCCATTGCTTCATAAGTTGGAAAAAAAAAATCCGCTCAACTACGTAAATAACGCAATGAATGTTATTGAACTGTCAAAATTAAACAAATTAGGCATGATTGTTTACGAAAATAAGTTACGCAATTAGGGTACTGATCTCATTATAATTTACTATCAAATTAATCACACTAGCAATACACACACTGAGTGCGATACACGGCGTTTATTAAAATCACAAATTAACACAATGATCACAAATTACAATTAACACAATAACTGAGCACAACGAATCGAGAACAGTTCCGCGACATCTTAACTCCGATGCGACCAGAGACTTATCTTCTACGAGTATTATGTTTAAACTTATACCTTGTATTTATAGATATTATATATTTTACTGTTTATGTAAGAACCCCTCGTTCTCGAAGGTGAAGGCCTCCTCTACAGATTTCCAAGTATCCCTGTTCTTCGCTGTCTCCATCCACTGATTGCCAGCCACTTGTATAATATTAGTAGCGTAAATAGGATTTTATTATTTCATCATTATCTATGTTCATAATACAACAACCATCGTATGTTACAAACAAATCGTCAGTGACTGCTGCTGCAGATATATTCCCATATATCCAAATATTTCCCTCACCATGTTTTATTGTTTCCCCAGCCAATAGATCACAGCACCGCAGCGGACAACCATTATATATATCTGGAGTTAGCGCCTCGTCTAATTGGCGTTTGTTACTGTTATACAATTTAACTGGGATTTCTAATTTTTTTGCAATTTTTTGTAAAGGATTGTGCTGTAAATCTCGCCGAATTTTGCTGTTATTAATGATCGTAGAGACAAAACAGCATTATTTTGCATATACACAGAAATACTACAACAAGGAGATGGTCAGTAATTTCATTTGATCTTTTCGCTACACCGTGTGCAGAAGGCCCATGTTCTGATATCAGAATAGCTCATACATTTAATAACTAGCTTTTTTCCGCGACTTCGACCGCGTGGATGTCGGAAAATATCCCAGGGGAATGTGCTACCGAGATTAAAAGTACCAATCCAGGTTATAAACTATCTGTATACCAAATTTTATCCAAATCCGACAAGCCGTTTTTGTGCCAAATCGGAATAAACATCCTGACAAACGGACAATAATTCTTAAAACTAAATTTTTTGCATCGGACCCGGAACATCTCGCGCAAATACTGCATCGGACCCGGAACATCTCGCCCAAATACTTTTTTCAAAAATATTCAATGTTCAGTTTTGACTTCATTACTTGATATTGATATAATACCAGTTTTTTAGGTGTAGTCCTACTGCAGGGCAAAAGCGTAAACATTTACCCGTTAAATAGTCAGCAACGTAGTAACTGGGCTGACTCAAGATAAACTGGACGTAAATTTAACTCGTGAAGGTTAATTTATTTTCATGCATTTTCTGTTCATTTGATCTCTTGATACCCTTCCTTTAAGATATCCTAAAAGTTAGTAGTGGAAGGAACCTCTTAAATGTAATGTACCCCCATCAAAGTTAAGCTGTATTTTGTTGGCTGCCATTGTATAGTTACGCAGTCCCTTCTATCTTCCTCAATGTACCTCGCTGTTGTTACTTGTGACTCCTGTAAGCAAGTCACGTAATTGTCATTGATCTTGAATTTCCTTGGAACGTCTTAACGAGGCATGGATTGTGTGCCCCGAGCTTCCGAGATTAGGTATTGTATGCAAATGTCAAAGGTGACACAGTCCCTAGAATTGACAGGATTGGATAACTTGGTTTATTATGTTGGTATGTATTCGTAACTGTGCATAGTCGACTTTTAGTGTAGGCAGATGGACATAAGAACGTCTTTGAGATTTAGATTTTGCACATTTGCAGGGTTATATGTAGGAGAGGTCATTTGCAACCAAATTACCCCTGATGACCCCTATGCCAATGTCAATCATTTTCGAGTAATTTGACACTATAAATTTTAAAATGTATGAAATAAAAATATAAAATGTCAAATGACTCGAAAATTATTAATCCAGTATATCAGGGTTATTGGTTACATTTTTTTTTTCAAACCTTTTAAAATATAAAATGTCAAGTTACTCGAAAATGGTTACGTATAACCATTAACCCTTTATATCAGGGTTATTGGGTACATTTTATATTTTTATTTCATACATTTTAAAATATAAAATGACCGGTTAGACTGGAAGCCGACCCCAACATAGTTGGGAAAAGGCTAGGCAGATGATGATGAATTCTATGAAGCTGGTGTTACGAGTATATATGCAGAGCTACTGTTAGCCCGGAGAAGAATAAAAATAACGGACTGTATTTTACATAGGCAAAGGTTTACAGCCGTGCTTATTAAAAACTGTAAAACTGTCCCGGATAAACAATTAATGATAAAATATGAGTGGCATATCGTCCGTCGCGGTGGAGTCCGTTGAAACAAGTGGTCATCGGGCTGAACCGTGTCGCCGCCGCGCCGCACCTCTGCTTTCCGATGTCGTGTTGATCGAACCGCGAACAAAGTGTTGGGTGCGATGCCCAACAGCTACCAAACAGTCCTCTGCGGTTGAATTTAAGTAACTAAGGGCTCTTGCATTAACTAAATGTTCCAGCGTTACTTTCTCGATTTTATGGTGTTTTATTTTTTAGGAACATATTATATATGGATAGAGTCATTCTGTCTATGAACGGTACACAATGTACGTTCAAAAAGAGATATATGTACATTACCATAGCCAGCACGCGTGGGTGATAGCAGTTTTATGTCTTTATTAGCGACTAGCTTCCGCCAGCGGCTTCGCCCGCGTGATATCTTTATACATTTTATTCAAATTTATATTTAAAAGTAACATATACTTTGACAATATAGAATAATAATTGATAATATACCTAGCATTTTGCAGGTGAAGGAATTTTTTAAATCAGTCCAATGGTTTTTGAGTTTATTCATTACAAACAAAACTAAAAATCTTTTTTCTTCATAATATTAATGTAGACTAGCTGACCTAACAAATGTTTCAATCTACCTAGCCTTTTCCCAACTATGTTGGGGTCGCTTTCCAGTCTAACCGGATGCAGCTGAATACCAGTATGTTACATGGAGCGACTGCCTATCTGACCTCCACAACCCAGTAACTGGGTAATACGATACCCCTTGGTAAGACTGGTTGTCAGACTCTCGGGCTTCTGACAACCCGTAACGACTGTCAAAGATCCACGAATGACAGCCGGGACCAACGGCTTAACTTGCTTTCTGAAGCACGGAGGACCCATCCACAGACCAACCCCGGCAAGCGTAGCCTAACTGGATGAATCGACCTGAACGGCTGTTATTACTTAGCCATGAGCTCTTGACAGACGTTGTCCTGTCCAAATTTCAATAATTTATACAATAATCCCATAGAAAAAAAGCGCTTTCAGTATTTTCCTTTTCCATTTTTCAAATTTTTAAAAACAAAAACGCGCTTACCAACGACCATCATTAAAAATTCATTTATATTTATATAGATTAGATTCCACCCAACCTACCGTATTCAATCTATTCAATGAATGAATACACGGTTCATTTTATTCATTGCCCAGGATCACATGTCATACAATTATACCCACCATAGACTACAAATCGGAATTATATTATGTAACTAGCAGTTATTTATACCAATTCTGTACTCGCCTAGCATACAAAATGTACCGTTTAATTACAAATTCTAAATCTGTGGTATTGCGAAGAAGGAATCTAGGTCGAGCTGTTGAGCTCATTAATTACTTACCGCAGGAAACCTATCGACTAATATTGATTAGGTTTATAGCGTAGTTCATCTGTTAATAACGTTCTTATAAGCTTTAGTTTTTTATTTTTTATTTATGTAAGTATTTATTTATTTAACATTTTGTAGACTTAACCGGTCAACCCAAGGCGTCTACAAACAGGTTACATTTTTGTAATAGGCTGGTTTCACAGCTATCCGGAAGACCCGCACGGGCCGCCCGCACACGAGAGACCCGTACGGGTAGCGCCCGTAGTGCTTTTTTTTTTTTGACGGGCATCTCGCAGTTTTGACCACTGAGGTCGTGGCTGCTTAACCGGATTTTCCTACACTTAGAGCCTCCAGCCAGGAGCTTTTTAAAACTATTCTAAATTAAAATTAAGCGAATGCTCGCTAAGGGCACCCCCTGTGGGGTACGGACCTCGGCTTAGGGCATCGCTGACGGGAGGACAGCAAGAGGGGATAGGCTGGATCAAATTTATATTATTATCATGATTATTATTCGGGGTATTTAAAGCTACGTGCTCAGCTGCAACAACTGCTGGCACCTCGTTTTCGAGCAAGGGTCGGGGGGGAGTTTAATTTACTCGGGGAGTCGGTCGCGATCGCAAAGGACCTCGGCGGCGAGGTCGGAATGACGGGAGGCGTCTGTTTTTGTATACTGTACTGGTGGCCCTATTCTGCTCCTGGAGGAGTGTGATGGGGTCATCTGGGTCGAAGAGTACATGCCTAGGGCGGCGGGTCTTACTAATTCGGGATGTGGTATAATCGGCTGCCTCGACAACCAGAGGGTTGCGATGTCTGATAGCGGAGTCAAAGTAACGCTTGGCGAGGCGTTTGAGAAACTGGTGAATGGTTGGGATTTTACAATCGAGATGGAGGATCTCGTTTCGGACGAATCCCGTAGTGCTCTGAAACGAGGGAGTTACAAGGTACGATACGGTTGCTAGCGTTGTACGGGCTCTACCCGGAGCGGGTCGCGTACGGACCAATCCGCGTCGCTGTGAAACAATGTTCTAGCACCTCACGTGTTTCTCTGTTCCGGGAGCCCGTACGGGTGGGACCCGCACGGGTCTCCCGGACAGCTGCGACACTAGCCATATTATTAGATACTAACTACTACCTTATAATGAATACAGCTTAACCTAGTTTCGTCGATGAGTTAGCTTGTATGTGTATGTGTATACAGTATGTGAGGTGGACATTGGGTGACAACGGTTAGGTAGAGGTGTGCTATGTATCTAGTACACCCACATTTTGCCAGCTGTGTATAAGTCCCATGTAAAAGGAGGCAAGCCTATTGATGCAAATCCAGTTTGAACTCCTATTGAGACATTCCTGTTGAAAAAACCCCTATCTGATTATTTTTACAGTCCAAAAAACAAAAAAAATTAAAACCTAGTGGAAATTCCAAAGTGAACAACGTTTTATTACCGACTGCAAATATTGCAGATACCCAATTTTGCAGGTTTAATGCAAAAATGTTGGGTTTTTTTAAGTGAAAACTTCTTTAAGCGCGTTGGACATTTTTGAGATGGGAAAAAACAATTGAACCCGCGACACCATTACCGACACCTCATTTTTGTAAACGCGATTGTGCTCGTTATTTATTCAACGTTACGGATTAATGTTCTATGCAAGTTTTATTCTATGCAAGTATTTGTAGCGCTTCCGGGATGTTCACCAAGGCCAGGGTTGATGGTTTTCATGTCATTATACGGAAACGGTGCGCTTCTATTCTCGGTAGAATACGTGCTAGTTCCCACAGCATCCTGAGTGTATTGTGTGATAAGTGGGGCAGCCCCATGCTGGCTCACTGGATACGGCTGCACACGTAGGTGTCAGTCGTTTCAATCTTGTATATTGTGTGGTTTTTACTAACATTAGGTTAAGACCTTTACTAACAACTTATTGATCACGAATTTGGTCTGAAATAAAATAAATATGTTATTACTTTAAAGGTTTTGCAAGTATGTTTTTTTTTGTAAACGCGATTGTGCTCTTTATTTAGATAAGGTTACGGACCAATGTTCCATACAAATATTTTTCTTCCACCAAGGCGATCTTGTTCAAGTTTTCACTTCTGCGGCACTCCTTTTTTTTTTGGGTGGGAAATTATCAAATAACTTCTCCCGCCCTGGGCAGAGCGGGAGGGCGTGTCAGACTCTTACTGACTAAAACCCACCCGTGTTCCTTCAGTTGCCGTGTTGCCAGGGGGGCCACGATTTCCCTATCGGTTTTCTTCGAACCCCCGACAGGCATTGGCCCTAGCGGACCCCGTCAATTCTGCTGACATCTCTTTGAGGCGCGCGTGGAACACAACGCACCGTCGACCCGGGCTTGGTCCTTATCGGACGGCGAGCTGCCCATTGCTCACCGTCCGCAAGCCCGCGCCTGCGGTGGCCGGAAATCTTCCTGTGATTCCCGACGCCCAGGGCGTCTCCTCCTGCGGCGGTTAGGGGCGCGAGGGCGCGAAATTTGCCTCTCCCTCACGCGCTCCGCCTCCTCCTTCGCGAGCATTACTGCTTCGCAGAAGGAGGTGACGGCCTCCCATTTCCTCTCGCTCCGTAGCATGGCCCGAATTAGGGCCGGACGCGAGAAGTCACCGCCGCCGATCTGTCAGCACTCCTGGAGTGCCACTGTTTTTTTTTTTATTGGTAACTTTTGCTCCGTATGTTAAGAGTAACCTGAACGCACCTTAACATCTTTGAATCGTCTAACAGGGCCTTTAGTTATGCATTTTTACTGAGAACATTTTACGACCTTTTTTTACGGTCGGAAAATTTCCTCGTCATACCAAAAAAAAATAATATTATGATGTGTTACAAGCTTATGAAAGAATTGTAATAACTTGACGGAGGGTGCAGTATCATAAAATATGAGGGAATTTTGTGTGCCAACCTAATCATGTGTTTACAGTCGCGGCCGCGAAAATGATGGGGTGGTTGGTACCTACTTTTTTATACTACAGGGTGTTTTTATGAGCAAATATGCAAGACTGAAAACATTTTACTGTTTGATGTGCATGTTTTTTGACAAGTTTTTATCTTTAAGGATTAAATCATACAAGAATATTAGTACAAAATTACCTCGTCTGACTGTTTTTACTGCCTCGGTGGTCTATTGGTTGCAAGCGCTATTGCTGAGCATGAGGTCCTAGGTTCGATTCCTGGGTCGGGCAAAGTTATATTAGGTTTTTCCATCTGTGATTTCTCAGTAGCAGCCCGAAATCTGGATTTGTGGCCGGCTGATGGCAATAGGTTCGTCCCCTATTACATGGGACTTAAACATAACTGGCGAAATGTGGGTGTACTATAGGTGAACCTCTGCCTAACCATTCGGGGAATAGAGGCAAAATTATTCCCCAGAAATATTGCATGAAAAAATAATGCATAATGTTAAATAGGGTAAAAATATAACATTAAAGAAAACCTGGCAGTAGAAAGGAAGGAAATTCAGATTACGCCACTAAATCACGTTTTAGAGGCAAACAGAACCACTATTAGTTTGAATATGACATTAATTTTATGGGGAACCTGGCAATTATCCTGGAAACTAACAGCGAAGCTATATAATTCTACCTGGGATACTATAAAACCGGGCCACATAGCGTAATAAAACAGATTTCTCATTTATAGCCGCATATAATTTCCACAAATTATAATTAGGTATGTAGGGAAAAGGCTTTTTATTTCTTCGCGGTCAGTGCCGTAAATGGTTTGAGTGTTGACATTAAATGGATGGAGAAATTAACATCACATAAAACTTGTTTTTCTTCTATCTTGACATCCGAGTGTTTAAGTACATAAGAGTCAACAAAACTCGATTAACACAGTTACTTTATACTTATCATAAAAATTGATAGAAAATGATTCAATACATTGATTTTCAGAATGTTATGTAATTTTTTATGTATATTTTTCTCAATAATTTAGATTTCAAAAATTTAAGTGTTAATCGACTTTTGTTACTGACCGTACTATAATGCATGTCCGGGTATTGTTTCGTCACAATTTTTAGATATATAAATGAATTTAAATTAATATTATTTACCTGCACTTCTTTAGAAGTTAAGCAATTATTCAAATCATTAATTGTTAAATAAATTGGTCAAGTGCAATTGTAATTGGCTTAAGCAATTTGTTGAGTGGTTGGTTGTTGGTTGGTTGGGTTGGTTGGCTTACATAGCGGACATAGCTGCCTTTCGTCGTGTTCGTGAACGGGCGTCGTCAGTAGGGACTGGTCATCTCTTAGCTGCCAGGGCGTATTTTAATTTTTGAATTGTTGTTATCTTTTTATTACGGACGCTTTTAACGTGCACGTCTTTCTACATTGTTCTCACATGTATAATTTCAACACGAATGATGTAACCAATATTTTGTAACACTATTATGATTTAAAAGAGTGTCCGTGGAGTATTTTGCCCGTTCTTCTCCATTAGAACCTACCTACTACGCTTTGGAATGGGCAACTAGCTTCATCTTTCTGACTAACCGACCCCTTGAAAATTCAAAAGTGCATGTAAATGGTTTAATTGAAATAAATGTTTTGAGTTTGAGTTTCACAGTGTATAAATCGCTAATGTTTTTGTTGAAATATCGAAAAAAAATACTATAGTTTTAACTTTGGTAGTAGTATTTACAATGCTGGTAAAACCCTCTTCGAATTTTTAACAAATATTTTGTGGAACCAATATGTTGATGGGTGGTGTCCGAGTGCTCATGGTCTCTTAAAGGAAATCTCCAAACGGCTGGTTCACACTTCGTTGACACACCCGTAACCCAAGGGCTGACTTTTACCTTGACAGGAAGATAAGCAATTAAGCATTGCCATACAACGTGGCAATGATGCTCTTGGGTACATTACCAGTGGTCAGCGATGTGATACATTTTTCTACGCCATCTTTTACTTTGTTAAAAGTTTGAGTAAAGTTTGGATATTATATTTCTTTATGTGAAAACTTCTTTAGGTGCGTTGGGCATTCTTGAGATGGAAAAAAAATAAAGTTTAATAAAAAACTGTAACCCAACTACGGGAAAAAAAATGATCTAAAAAGTACGAAACAAGCAAATATTTCAGACAGAAATCAAGACATAGGTACAAAAATGGTCAAGGTAAAGCCGTCGTCGCATGCCATTATAATTTTGTAAGTGTTCCTGGCACCCCACCCACATGGCATACAGGCATGCGACCACGGCTTTACCTTGACCATTTTTGTACCTATGTCTTGATTTCTGTCTGAAATATTTGCTTGTTTCGTACTTTTTAGATCATTTTTGTTCCCGTAGTTGGGTTACAGTTTTTTATTAAACTTTATTTTTTATTTTATACTTTTTCGTTTTTACACTTGCTAAACGTTCCAATAACGTAAATAAGAGTAATGCAATAGGTCAGTAATTAACCTATTTTAAATTCCAATAGCAGTGCATAGTGCTTTAGACCAAACCATAGCGCGATTCGACGCCAACACCATTCTCAGAAAGTTTTACGACTAACAGTTTTTGTCTATGAGACACTGGCTAGTTTTGATAACGATTAAAACTATGACTCTTTATTTTAAAAAAAATTCAACATTCCAAATTCGAAATTCCCTCCACATTTTTTTAAGAGCAAAATCAAAATACTCTGTCTCACTGAAAATTTTATTTACAACGAGAACTTTTTCGCGTGATGATTTTGTACGATTTCAAATGTCGACTAAAACCAGAAGAATCATTTGAAAGACTTCGAATGGTGTTCATAGACAAAAGCCCTTCTAAAGCGACTGTTTTTAGCTAGTTCAATGAATTTAAGTGTGGTCAAGTAACTTTGGCGGACGAATAAAGAAGTGGCCGTCATAGGGCTATGACGGCTGTTACATAAGAAAACGTGCTGGCTGTGAAAAATTTAATTTAAGAGAATAGGTGAATTACATATGAAGAGATTCAGCATATACTGCAGATTGGATCGGGAAGTGTGCATGAAATTCTACACGGGCATCTTCGGGTAAGGAAGATAGTTTCATGCTGGGTACCGCACAATCTGACGCAGGCTCAGAAGGAGGTTCGGGTAGAATGGTGCCGAGACATGATAGCAAAATTTGAAGCAGGCTCGTCTCGGCGCGTTTACGATTTCATTACGGGTGAAAATCATGAATTTATCATTTTTGTTCCCCAAAATAAAAAATCAACTCTAGGGAAAACAGTTTTCATCACCGGAAGATGCACTGGCTGCATTTGAGAAGTAGATTAAAGGTGGGAGGTGTCTGATGCGTACTGGAAAATGTGTAATGAAAATTGGTTTAGACGCATGAAACTGTGTATAAACGCCAATGGCGAATTATTTGAAAAGATTTAATAATTAAACATAAGCTGTAGTATATTTTATTTTAGTACCTATCCCAAAATTTTCTGAGTGCCATGTATATCGATATCGAGCTTCGAAGAAATCCAAAATACAAATATTTCGTTGTACTTGTTTTTCTTCATAAAAGTGGAATTACAAATCGTTACTATTTATTAAGATTTGATTAACTGCACGTTGGTTGCATCTTGCGATACTTCGTAGCGCAGTTTCACTTTTGCTTGTTTTAACAATTTAAACATATTTATTTACTTTGAAAGTATAATATTATACACATATTTGTAATGTGCTCGTCAATACCTTTCTTTTGATACCAAACATGTCATGATCATCTCATTTTAATTTTTTTCGAGGTTAGAAATTTACGCGTAAAGTCCACCATATTAAATTTAGGGAAAATTGATATAGCCTATGTCACCCGGACTATTATTACAAATCTATTGATACCTCATTCATCAAAATCGGTTCAGTAGTTTAGGCGCTACGGTGGAACACACGTAAAAGCAAACATACATACATACATACATACATACAAACATACAAACATATAAACATACATACATAGACTGCTAAAATCATAACCCTTCCTTTTTGCTTTGCCGTAGTCGGGTAAAAAACAATTGAACTCGCGACACTATTACCATCACCTCATTTTTGTAAACGCGATTGTGCTCTAAGTTTTATATTATGTTACGAATCAATGTTTTGTGCAAGTATTTTTACTTTAAAGGTTTTGGAAGCATTTTTTTAAATTGTTCAAATTTTCACTTCTGTTGGCACTCCCGGAGTGCCACTGTTTTTTTTATATTTATTAATTCGGTATAAGTTGTTATTTATGTACCTACATAATATTATCGTAATTCTGAATAAAAAATGGTTTTATGCCAAAATAATCAGTTGATATTTTCTACGAAATTAATATTCATTTCTGTTTAGGCTACTGATATCCCTCACGAATTCCACGGACAAAAAATTGATATAATTGAATTTATAGTTTTGTGAATCACTGGTTCGCCATACCGGTATCTAACCGACCTGATTTCATTCCAGATTGAAAAATAACACGGAAACTCCATTTCAAACAGACAACTGATATTTCTAACAGTAAAAAATGCATGAACACCCGATAACCGGCCAAAAAGAGTTTAAACAAAACCTTGCAATTTATATAGAGAGTAATTTAAGTAGTTTCATTATTTCCAAAAAAACAAACACAGTTTAACACTTTAGGGGACCCTCCCCGCGTGCCTGGGGGCTGGAGTTCCCTTATGGATGCGTCCGGGGGGAAGGCCAGTCTCCGGGACGGTGCACCCTGGGGTGCGGACAATGACTCCCCAGTTAGGGGTCTCATTGTCCGTATGCCAATATCCTGTCGGAGGAACGCTCTAACGGGTACTCTGTAGAGAGCACTCGTTGAGCAGCGTTAGAGTAGGAACGGGCTCGGCGTGCACTAACCCTGCCGTCGGGCGGGCAGGGGGAAGTCTTTTCTCCTGTCACCGTTGGTCTCGTAGCCCCGAAGAGTGTCAAGGTCATGTCTCTGGCATTTGACGGGGGTCGAGGGTCTTGGCTTAACCGCCCGGGCCGCGAGGTAGACAACCTCTATAAAAAATCACCCCAAACCTCCAAGCGGCGGCGCACCGTGAGGGAGGTTGTTAGCTTGACTAATGGGTAGCTTAATTAGTCACTAGTGCGAACCACACATTTTTGGGAAATACAAAGTTTAATACTCGTGGGAACAATATGGTAAAAAAAATACAAAACAAAACAACACAAAAGGAGGGGAGCGATGCGGGGTCGGAGTCCGACGCTGCATCGGGCGCAGAGGGCTCTAGCTCGGGGCGCGAAGTCGTGGGTGCTGACGGAATAATCCGCAAATTATTCCGAAAGCGCCCCAAATCGGACGATGGGGAGTGGTCCTCCGCTGACAGCAGGCGGAAAATCCACACTAGCCGGCGGGGTAAGGCCCGAGAAAAAGGGAAAGGTGTGGGTAGAGGGCTCACCACCAAGAAGGCTGGTGAGACAAGCCAGGCCGGCCCTGTTGAACAGGCCCGGCGAACTGAGAGTCTCGCCACGGAGGAGCACCACCCGGGAGAGACCAGCAGCGGGCCGGTCCTCTCAGAGGCCTCTGGTGGTGAGCCGGACGTCGCTGTCGGCGGGGACAAGCCACAGCAGGAAGTCAGGTTCGCGGAGGTCGTGGAAGCCGCGATCAGGGCAGTGGCCTTGAAGAGGATTCAATCCTCCAAGGACAAGGCCATACCTGCGGCCGCGGCCTCTATTTTGGCGGCAGCGAAGGAGCTGCACTTTGGGCCTCCGTCGGACGGTATGTTCGAGATGCGGGCGGAGGTTGCAAAGTTAACTGCCGCCATGGAGCTTCTCCGAAAGGAGAACGAGAAGCTCCGAGCGGACCTGGCTGGGCTGCGAGCAGCCGGCCCCCGGGAGGCGCCGCAGAGAGGGGAGCGGCATGGGCAGGTGCCCGTGCCCGTGCCTGCGGAGGACCGGGTCTTGGCCCTGGTGCGGCAGGAGATGGCTGCCCTGCGGAGCAGGTTCTCCGCCCTAGAGGCTATTGTCCTGCGCCCCCCGCTAGCGGCGAGCCAGCCGGCCATAGATCAGCGGAAGGCGGCGTCGTATGCCGCCGCCGCATCTGCCGCGGCCAAGCCAGGCCAAGGCAGGCAGGGACAGGCCAAGGGCGGAGCGGCTGCGCAGGCGGCGAAGGCCCCGGCCCTGACGGCGAGGGCTCCGGCCCAGGCGGCGGCGAAACGGCCACCTCCGCCTCCTAAATCTTCTCCTCCGGCAGACGCCGGATGGCAAGTAGCCGGGGAGAAGAAGAAGGCCAGTAAGGAGGCAAAGGCGGCCAAAAAGAAGGCGAGGCGGCAGCGGCGCAAGGAGCGAAGTGCTGCGGCTAGGCTCCGCGCCCCGAAATCCGCAGCTGTGGTGGTCACACTGCAGCCGGAAGCGGAGAAAAGGGGCGTGTCCTACCAGCAGGTGTTCGCGACGGTGGACCAGGTGATGGACCTAGAGGAGATTGGGGCCAAAAAGGGCATAAAGGTCAAAATCACGGCAACCGGGGCCCGGATGCTGGAGGTCCCTGGTGCGGCCAGTGGCCCAGCCGCTGACGCTCTGGCTGAAAAGCTCAGGGCGGCCCTAAATGCGGACGAGGCCCGAGTCTCCAGGCCCACCAAGTGCGCTGACTTGCGCATCCAGGGCCTGGACGACTCCGTGACGGAGGCAAAGGTGGTGGCCGCCGTCGCTAAGGCTGGAGGGTGCTCTGTCGAGCAGGTCAAGGCAGGCACCTTCCATCCTGACCACACGGGGATGCAAGCCATCAGGGTGAGCTGCCCCGTGACGGCGGCCAAAAAGATAGCCGGGGAGGGCCAAAGGCTTTTGGTGGGCTGGGTTTCGGCGCAGGTCAAACTGCTGGAGCCCAGACCTCTGAGGTGCTTCCGGTGCCAGGTGGGCCACCACGTGGGGGCCAAGTGCACCTCGGAGGTAGACCGCAGCAACCTTTGCTTCCGCTGTGGTCAGCCCGGTCACAAGGCCGGCTCGTGCAACGCCACGCCGCACTGTGTCGTATGTGCGGCGGCTGGCAAGCCGGCCGATCACCGGGCTGGGAGCAGGGCCTGCGCTCCACCCGCCGAGGCCAGAGGCAGGGGCAAGCGCTCCGCCACCACCGCCGTCACCGCCGCAGCCGCCGCCACTTCCACCGTGGCCACCGCCGCGTCCACCGTCGCTGTCGCCGCTGCCGTTTCCGCCGCGGCAGGGCCCTCGCAGGGGGCTCGGGGGGAGGTAGAGATGGAATGCCAATAACGGCCCCATTTCGCCTCCTCCAGGCGAACATCAACCACTGCGCCGCCGCTCAGGATCTGTTGCTCCAGAGCATGGCGCAGTGGTCGATCAACATCGCCGTGGTCGCGGAGCCGTACTTTGTCCCGCCCAGGGATGACTGGGTGGAGGACCTGAGCGGCTCAGTGACCCTCATTTCATCGGCCGCCGCCGGTACTCCGTCCCTCGAGTCGGTCAAGAGAGGACGGGGTTGCGTTGCAGCACGGTTCGGGGAGATTGTCGTGGTGGGTGTTTACTTCTCCCCGAACCGAACTCTTGCCGAGTTCCACAACTCCCTTGCGGAGTTAAGAGTCGTCGTCGTCGGGTTTGGTTCCCTCCCCGTGCTCGTACTCGGGGACTTCAATGCCAAGAATCTGGCTTGGGGTTCCCGGTATACGGACACACGGGGCAGGATGGTGGAGGACTGGGCTCTGGAGACAGGCCTGGTCGTCCTAAATCGGGGTTCTGTCCCCACGTGTGTGCGGATGCGGGGCGAATCGGTGGTCGACATTTCGTTCGCCAGCCCCGCTCTGTCGCCGCGTGTCATTGACTGGCGCGTCATGGAGGGGGTGGAGACCTACTCCGATCACCGGTACATCCGGTTTGACGTCTCCACCCAGACCTCGAGTGCGCCGGTCCGACAGGCCCCGAGTGGTCCGCGGTGGGCGCTGAAGCAGCTGGACCGGGAGCTTCTCCTGGAAGCCTCGATCGTGCAGGCCTGGGTGTCATCACCGGACAGGCCACCATATATTATTATTTCCGTTTATTCATTTCAATTCTTATTCGATTACATTTTTAAATATTTCTTAAAATAAAAAGGAGAAAAAAAAACATTTAAAAATATAAAAAAATAGAGTTCCGCCGGTGTCGGGAGCAGGGTCCAAGCTACTGGTGGTTAGGGCTGCAGAGACAGGAACCTCCTCACAATACGAGCCGTATCGAGGAGTACTGCCTTCTGAATCAGGCGCTTGATCCAACCGTCTAACAAGAGCCTCGAGAGATGTTGGTCGAGGCTTTCGGCCATCAGGCCATTTGCCGTTACGATAATCGGCACGATGATAGCCGAGCTCACATTCCACATGTCAACAACCTCGTGTGCTAAGTCGAAATATTTCATTTGTTTCTGTTTCTTTGACGAGAACCTCGTGAAAGCTGACTTTCACGAGGTTCTCGTCATGTGGAATGGTAACATCGACTACCATTGCGCGGCGCACTAATCGATCTATCACTACTATATCAGGCTTATTTGCTATAATAGTCCTGTCAGTAATGATAGACCGGTCCCAGTACAACGTAACATGGTCATTTTCGAGAACTGGGTCGGGCACATACTTGTAATACGGTACTTCAGAGTCCACTGTTGAACAAAATGTTACAACAAAATACCTTGTGACATATTGCAATTAAATGAAAGAAAATTTAAAACTCATATAAAAAGTACACTTTGTAAACAAGCATATTACAAATTAGAGGATTATATCCAAGATAAGAGTGCTTGGAAACATGCTGGTCCTGCTCCATAGGACAATTTAGAATCAAGACAAAATCAAACTGGTTGCTAATGTAATTGTAAAATTTATTACTTTGTGTTTTATGACATTGATTTTACATTCTGTAATTACTTCCTTACACACTGACTTATTAATTGTAAAATTTTAGGAAAATCATCTACTTTTACAATGTTTGTAAATATGTGAGAACCATGTATCTATCACAAATTAAATTATCTCTCGTTGCTTCATTTTTAATTGTTTTACCTATTGTGGTATAGTAATTTTATTCTAGGTGCATCGTCTTCACATATAATAATTATTTAACAAATGTACGTACATATACAAACAATATTGTAAAACATTTTAAAAGAGTAACGGTGGAGTTTCTTGCCCATTCTTCTCCATACGAAAACTACCTTTTGGAAGGGGCGACTAGAATCAATTTTATTATTTTGTAATTTTTGACGTTCAAAAGTGCCATACATGGGCCTATTTGAAATAAATGATTTGACTTTGACTTTGACTTTGACACTAGTTTATATTTCAAAGCAAGTTGCTGGTGAATAATCCTAGCCACTTGGTGATGTCTGTGCAGGTACTCGCCGTTAGCTAGATGCGAACAACCGGAGATAATATGTCTGATGGACTCACCCGGACGATGGCATGCCCGACACACGTCTACCGTACCGTCCTTCATAATATATTATTATTATTATTTATTACTTTAGATTGTGTACCAACGTAAACTCAAATTAACTTAAAAGTGTTGTAAAAGAGCTACATATTGAAATAAATACATTAATCAAATAGGCTAGTTACCAACTTCAATTCTCCGTACATTCAAATCAGAACTGTCATTCTTTGACAGTTGCAAGTATGAAATGGCTTTAACATGGAGTGTCAATTTGATAGAAAATTAATTTCCCTGACTTTTCTAAAATAGGACAAGAAATAAAAATCATTCTTTTAATTACTTCAAGAGCGTTATCTTTTTATAAAACACGTCACATCAAAAAATTTTTTAGTCCTCTAGTGAATATGGATTCACTAGAGGACTAAAAATTTTTTTGATCAGGAGAATTTGAAGTAAATCTAGCAATTTAGGCAGCGAGCTTCTAGGTAGATTCATTATTTACAAAAAAATAAATAGTTTTATGTCTATAAAAATTAAATGATAATATCGTGTCTTTTTTAGGGTTCCGTTAAAAAACGGAACCCTTATAGATTCGTCATGTCTGTCTGTCTATCTATCTGTCTGTCTGTCTGTCCGTCCGTATGTCACAGCCACTTTTTTCCGAAACTATAAGAGCTATGCTGTTGAAACTTGGTAAGTAGATGTATTCTGTAAACCGCATTAAGATTTTTACACAAAAATAGAAAAAAAACAAATAATTTTGGAGTTCCCCATACTTAGAACTGAAACTCAAAAAAAAAATAACATCAATCCCATACGTGTGGGGTATCTATGGATAGGTCTTCAAAAATGATATAGAGGTTTCTAATGTCATTCTTTTCTAAACTGAATAGTTTGCGCGAGAGACACTTCCAAAGTGGTAAAATGTGTGTCCCCCCCCCTGTAACTTCTAAAATAAGAGAATAATAAAACTAAAAAAAATAGGTATATGATGTACATTACTATGTAAACTTCCACCGAAAATTGGTTTGAACGAGATCTAGCAAGTAGTTTTTTTTTAATACGTCATAAATCGGACACTTATCGTTACTTGCTGCTACGGAACCCTTCATGGGCGAGTACGACTCGCACTTGGCCGCTTTTTTTGGTTGTTGAATTATCAAATAACTTCGCATGCTCTAGGTGGAGCAGGAGGGCGTGTCAGACTCTTACTGACTAAAATCTACCCGTATTCCTTCAGTTGCCATGTTGCCAGGGTCCACAGTATCCCTTTCGGACTTTTCCACAATCCCGGCAGGACAATGGTGCCGATTCCCTTGTTCACAAACTAAACTAAAGAAGAAGATAAATTTTAGTTTAGTCCTGTCAAATTATTCAGCGCCTGTCACTCTCCATACAAGTTTAGACGTGATTAAAAACTTGCCTACTAAAATTACGTCAATTTACGTCAAGCGCTGATTAATTTGACAGGACTAAACTAAAATATATCTTCTGTCCTTTTCTTAATGAAATAGAAAGAAAAAAATACACTGAACTTAAATTTGGTTTAGTTTGTGAACAAGGGAATCGGCACCAATATCATGCCTACGGATTCACTAAAAAGGTAGGGTATCCAGCTCGCTGTCTATTGTAAAACAAGCCATATTCACTAGAGGACTAAAACATTTTTTGTCCTTGTAAACTCTAACGTTTCACAGTTGGCAATAATTCCAGGCCGAAACGCCCAATTGCGCTAGGCTGGCTACCGGGCGGCAGACTAGAAAATATTGTTATCCGTTAAAACGCTTCCGATTTATTTGTAGTTCGTTTGTGTTCTAGTAACCCGTGCTAGCAGAAGGATCACTATGCACTTAGGGCGAATTTTACCAAAGAAACTGAATTCGATCAGCACATCTGAACCACGTTTAGGAGCTGTCAGTGTCAATATTTCCATAGCAATGATTACACTGGACAGATCTTAAACGCAGTTATGATGGGTTGATCGCGTTCAGTTTCATTGGTGAAATTCGCCCTTAGTATTTGACACAATGCAGGAGTCTGCAGGACAATATTATTTATTGTTCTGTTCTGCCTAGCCTTTTCCCAACTATATTGGGGTCGGCTTCCAGTCTAACCGGATGCAGCTGAATACCAGTATTTTACATGGAGCGACTGCCTATCTGACCTCCACAATTCAGTAACTGGGTAATACGATACCCCTTGGTAAGACTGGTTGTCAGACGTTTTGGGCTTCTAACTACCCGTAACGACTGTCAAAGATCTACAAATGACAGCCGGGACCAATGGCTTAACGTGCTTTCCGAGGCACGGAGGGGACTTGGTACGTAAAGATGGTCACCCATCCACGGACCAACCGCGGCAAGCGTAGCTTAACCTGATCGATATTATTTATTATAACTCGATTTTTATAACTGTGCGGTTTCATAGAAATAGGTACATAGAAATCAGTCGTGTTGTAGCGACCTGTCGCCTGCTGCTGCCGCCTGGTACGGTCGGCTGCGGAATTGTACCTTTAAGCGATTTTGTTTCTACCACACAGAAACCACACTCACACATACACACAGTGCTCTTACTAACATAACCATGCAAAATATAACTGCTTGTGATTTTATCTTGTAAAACTTTTTACAAAAAAAATCAACCGACTTCCAAAAAAAACACTACAAAGCGAAAAATAACTTTTTCGGTAGTCGGTGTCTTTGGTATTGAATTGTTTTTTTTGAACTCAAAAGCTACACTAACTATACAACCAAAGTTAATCAAATTTATATGGGACTACACAGGAACCCCCAGATTTCAAATAAAAAAAGAATCATCAAAATCCATTCACCCACTCGAAAGTTCTGAGGTAACAAACATAAAAAAAATACAGTCGACTTGAGAACCTCCTCCTTTATTTGAAGTCAGTTAAAATTCTAAAAACTGATGCGATTCCGTATATTCTGTAACACGAAGTCAAAGTCAAATAATTTATTTCAATTAGGCACAAAAAGGCACTTTTAAACGTCAAAAACAAAAAAATAGAATTGATTCTAGTCGCCCCTTCCAAAAGGTAGTTTTCGTATGGAGAAGAATGGGAAAGAAACTCCACCGTTACTCTTTTAAAATGTTTTACAATATTTTGTATACACGAAGAGATAGACGCTGAAATACAAGCCTAGTTTGGCTTCAGATGCTTAAACTTGTTGTCCGTTATTTTCAATAACTCTGTGATAGCAGAAGTGATGGTAATTTTGAATCCACCTTTTCTACTGACTAGGAGCTGTTTTCGTTTAAGTTTTCGTTTTCGTCTACAAAGCTAAGTTGAAGTTTTCCTTTTGTTCTTCTCGTTTTCCAAACGTAAAGCCCTGCATTCGATTTACTGGTCGTGTTAATAATATTGGGCATTTTCTATCAGAAAATACAAGTAACTATACTCGCGTCACTTTAGCGTGGTAATAACGGTCATTGACCTATCTACATTTTCTAGCATTCTTTATATAAAAACTGAAATGAAATCAAATCCGTCGTGAACTTCAACATGTTCCATTAACGAAAAACCATACATCCTTTATTATTTGGGTTCCTACGGAGAGATATTAGGGAAAGGGCAATGACCGCTTTTGCCACGCTAAAGTGACTCGGGTATAGTACACACGGCTACACATCAAGCTGTACCTACATTTCCAGTATAAGCTGACCTTGCATTGTACGGAAATCCGATACAATGCGAAATCAGCAAAAACTGGAAATGGCTTGATGTGTAGCCGTGTGTACCTACTTAGTTCAGAGTAGATAAAAAGGGTTAAAATATACATATTTGATAAGGTTTTGTCTGATAGATACTGAAAGCCTCAGCATGATCTATCTGTAACTAATAATATCTACAAAAGTTAATGAAATATTTTAATCAGCTTGTACTTGGAAATGAAAATGTTTAAGGCCCTCCACAAGGCCTCGTGTAGATCGACGCGACGCAACAATGGTAATTGTTTTACCGTGAAGTTTTCTAAGAAATTGTTTTGTTAGAATTGCGTCGCGCTACCGCGTCGCGCCTGTTTGCACGAGGCTCAATTCGTCATAGCAAAAATGTCGGTGTATTTTATCCATCTCTTCTTAGAAGGCATGCCTATATTATTATTTTAGCATCAAAAACATCGTAACATCACTCAGATTTTTCCAGAAATATCCCCCCAACCTTTGTTACCTACCTAGAAATTCTATCAACGATAACACTGAATAACAAAAGAAAAATGCTTAAAATATCGTTTATGTAGTCAATACAACGATTAATTGGAAACACGACGGAAATTGCGTTTTATACGTCAAACAGAATTTTGTGCCGCGTTCAAATTCCAAAATATTATACGAAAATTCAATGCGAAGTCTAAAATCTGATTTCTAACGCTTTCTAGTTTTTGGCGTTCCGTATCGCGGATGCTGAAACGGAAGGCTTGTGAAATTGTATTTTTGTTAGTGTCCGACCGGCAACAGTTTCAGTTGCGACCGAAACCGAAACCTAAACTTCCTTGCAAGGTTCATGTTTTGAGGGAAAAATAAAGAAAACGTTATTATAATCAGTCTTTATTTTTTTAAATAAATCACTAAAATCACACGAAATATCACAACAAACAAAACGAACTGCAAACACAAGCCAGTCACGACATGATTAGGCACGTGGACGCGGCAAAATGTGTTCGTCGCTTACTCGCTTGGATAAAATTTAACGCGCCAAACATGACCGATCACAGCACGAGAACTCCCGAATGCAGTTTCGGTTTTAGTCGTAGTTTCGGCAGGTTTGCCGCCAAAACCAAAACTAAACCGAAACTCGTTTTTTTGCCGAAACTCGACCGAAACCTAAATCGAACTTCTATCAACCCACACTGGGTCCGCGTGGTAGATTACAGCCCACTCCTTCTTGAAGAGAGGAGGCCTGTGTCCCAGCAATGGGAACATTATAGAAGGATAAAATATAGTGACCTTATTGGTGATGTTCTTCAGAAAGGTCAGGAGCGTATCTAGTATTATAGTATAGTACTCGTAACTGGCGTGCGTGTATGACCAGATGTATGAACGTAAACGAGGCAAAAGGAGTATGTAAGGATCGTAGCAGGTGGCGTTCTGTAGTGTCTGCCTACAGTGCCTACTCCCAAAGAAATAAGGCGTGAGATGATGCATGTCATGTATGTTTATTTGCTACTGACATTGTACGGAACACCAACCATTCCGTTTCGTACTTTACAGTCTTTTATTTCAACTATGTTGTGATACTAAAAATTTCATTCGTGTATTTTTTTCTGAATTGAATCGTGCTGTGATTGGTTTTGCTTTTGATAGACGTGTTAGGTAGAAATAATTATATTTTAGAATATTTATATTTTGCGACACATTGTAGATAGTTTTGCTTGTAGTAGTGTTATTTTTGTGAAACAGGGCGTATCGTACGCCCAGAATTTGTAGGCTACACATCAAGCTTTTACTTTTTTTACATACTTCATTGATATAATCTTTCAATATTTGACATTATATACCTACAATTTTCTATTTTTTTAAAATCAAGTTGGATTTGTTACAGCTGTGGTGGCAATCATGTCATTTGGTTTGGATGGGTCCTTATTTTTAGTATTTTGTTTATATTTTATATGGATTGTTTTCTTTTAGATTTTGTGAATGTGAGAACGTTGTAGGCTGTAGACTTGTGGACCATTTTCTATTGTACTTGGAAGGCCTACACTGTCCTCCCATACCTATTAACACTGTAATTTGAAAACATTGTAGAAACCATTTATTTTGAAAAGAATAACCGTGGAGTTTCTTGCCGGCTCTTCTCCATGGGAAGCGACCAATTGGAACCGTGCACCTAGCTTCTGACGTTTCATAAGTGCCCATGTAGGTTTATGTGAAATAAAACATTTTGAATTTGAATTTGCTATACATTTCCAGTTTGTGCTGATCTCGCATTGTATAGGATTTTTGTACAATGCGAGATTAGCTTATACTGGAAATGTATAGCTTGATGTGTAATCGTGTGTAGCACTCAAAGTCAAAGTCAAAGTCAAATCATTTATTTCAAATAGGCCCATGTATGGCACTTTTGAACGTCAAAAAATTACAAAATAATAAAATTGATTCTAGTCGCCCCTTCCAAAAGGTAGTTTTCGTATGGAGAAGAATGGGCAAGAAACTCCACCGTTACTCTTTTAAAAATGTTTTACAATTGTTTGTATATGTACATACATTTGTTAAATAATTATTATATGTGAAGACGATGCACCTAGAATAAAATTACTATACCACAATAGGTAAAAAGAATTAAAAATGAAGCAACGATAGATAATTTAATATGTGATAGATACATTGTGCTCACATATTTACAAACATTGTAAAAGTAGACGATTTTCCTAAAATTTTACAATTAATAAGTGTGTGAGGAAGTCACAGAATGTAAAATCAATGTCATAAAACACAAAGTAATAAATTTTACAATTAAATTAGCAACCAGTTTGATTTTGTCTTGATTCTAAATTGTCCTATGGAGCAGGACCAGCATGTTTCCAAGCACTCTTATCTTGGACTGGTTCATGGTCACTACTGTACCTACATGAAGTTAAATAAATAGCATGATTTTAAATGCCTTTGGGTAACATCGATCAATAAATAAAGATTGTACCAAGAACTATTATAGTAAGTAGTGACATTTTAAATACGTCTTGAACCTGTAGAGTTATAGCGATTTTAAACACATTCACCTATCAGCTAGGGAGATTCTGTTCTATAAACAATAATAAAATAAATACAAATATTTTACTGTCAGGCATCAAGGCCCATAGGATGTTAGTATTACATCTTACTTAAAAACTATATTAGTAACATGCAGGAACACAAAAAAAAGGTCAAGGTCAATCATCGAATCCGACTCGGCTGGGCAGCTACTTCAAAATCAACCGAAGATGGTGTTATTTGCAGATGACACATCATTAATCTTTAAAATAAACCGACGGCGACGGTCACAAAATCTTGACGACGTGAATAGCTCTAAGTCCAAGATTGGTTTACGATAAATAATCTGGTACTTAATAAAAAAAAACCAAATGCATTAGATTTAAATTACCTAATGTTAAAAGTAGCGAATGTGACATCATATTGAATGGAGAAAAACTGGAATTTATTAATCAAACGGTTTTCCTGGGAATCACGCTAGATGAGAAATTACAATGGGGACCTCATATAACATTTCTTGCGGGGCGGTTAAGCTCGGCCGCTTATGCTGTTAGAAAGATAAGACAGTTAACAGATGTAGAAACCGCGCGTTTGGTCTATTTTAGCTACTGCCACAGCATTATGTCATATGGCATTTTACTGTGGGGTCGGGCTGCTGACATTGAATCCATCTTTATTTTGCAAAAGAGAGCTGTCTGAGCCATTTATAATCTACGTCGCCGCGAATCTCTCAGGGAACTTTTTAAAAGGATTAATATTATGACGGTACCTTGCCAATTCATTTATGAAAATATTATGTATGTAAGGAAAAATCCACATCTCTTTAATAAAATAAGTGATAGACATAATTTTAATACTAGAAATAAAGATAAAGTAGATCAACCATTTTTCAGGTTATCTAAAGTACATACATCTTTTATGGGGTACTGTGTTAAATGTTACAACAAAATACCTTGTGACATATTGCAATTAAATGAAAGAATTAAATTTAAAACTCATATAAAAAGTACACTTTGTAAACAAGCATATTACAAATTAGAGGATTATATCCAAGATAAGAGTGCTTGGAAACATGCTGGTCCTGCTCCATAGGACAATTTAGAATCAAGACAAAATCAAACTGGTTGCTAATTTAATTGTAAAATTTATTACTTTGTGTTTTAAGTATGACATTGATTTTACATTCTGTGATTACTTCCTTACACACTGACTTATTAACTGTAAAATTTTAGGAAAATCGTCTACTTTTACAATGTTTGTAAATATGTGAGAACCATGTATCCATCACAAATTAAATTATCTATCGTTGCTTCATTTTTAATTCTTTTTACCTATTGTGGTATAGTAATTTTATTCTAGGTGCATCGTCTTCACATATAATAATTATTTAACAAATGTACGTACATATACAAACAATATTGTAAAACATTTTAAAAGAGTAACGGTGGAGTTTCTTGCCCATTCTTCTCCAAACGAAAACTACCGTTTGGAAGGGGCGACTAGAATCAATTTTATTATTTTGTAATTTTTGACGTTCAAAAGTGCCATACATGGGCCTATTTGAAATAAATGATTTGACTTTGACTTCGACTTTGACAGCGTTCGGGAAGCTACGCAATATCTTTTCATCCCACATACCACAGTGTTTCAAAACGAAAGTATTTGACCAGTGCGTGTTGCCAGTGATGACCTATGGTACTGAAACGTGGTCGCTCACAATGGGCCTTATCAGAAGGCTAAAAGTCACCCAAAGGGTAATGGAGAGGGCTATACTTGGAGTTTCCCTACGTGATCGAATCAGAAATGAAGAAATCCGCAGGAGAACCAAGGTAACCGACATAGCCCGAAGAATTGCCAAACTTAGTGGCAATGGGCAGGACACATTGCTCGCAGAACGGACGGCCGATGGGGTCGAAAGGTTCTGGAGTGGTGACCACGTACCGGAAGACGTAGCGTTGGAAGGCCTCCAACAAGATGGACCGATGACCTTGTGAAGGCCGCAGGAATCCGCTGGATGCGGAAAGCACGGAATCGGTTGAAATGGCGGTGCTTGGGAGAGGCCTATGTCCAGCAGTGGACGTCTTCCGGCTCAAATGGTGATGATGATGAGGAACACAAAAAAAAAAAGAATATCATAATGACAGGAAGGTTCAACAAGCTTTGTTGCCAACATGTAACTTGGTAAACCTCCCCATTGTAGGCCCATCTAGCCTCTCTGCAAAAACCCTCAGAATGCTGTTACTGCTCCCCCTCACTCGGGATATTACTCAGGCAAGTTTATTCTGCATTATCGCAAAGTAGTCGTCAGTGTGCGCATCAGCGAACATACCTGACGCACTACAGTACGGTGGAAGCCTCAATAGCGCCCTGAAGGCATTGTTGTATTGATAGGGTATTGTCTGTTTTTAGGGTATGGTTATCCCAAAAGCTGTTGGTGTAAAATATTTGGCATTACTGGAACAATGGAACTGTTATTTCTTTTTATCCCGGCTTCTCGCTTATTTTCACTTAGTAAATAAAATCAGCCTCCAAGCAACCTAAATATCCATTTATTTCTATAATTTCCACGTCTATTCCTAAAGGAAGACGTAAGTCTGCACGGCTGACTGACTGTCAGCTTAGTCTGACAACTCGGTTGCAAGTAAGCCGTCCGGATGAGTCCTAATACAGACGTTACTAAGAAATATTGTATTGTATTTTATCGTGGGTGTTTATTTTTATAGATGAGCTTGGATGTGTTAGTAGTTAAAGAAAAGGAAAATGTGGTTGGTTTGTGATTTTCTTTGTGTGCAAGTCGTAAAGCGTTTTGTTCACGTGGGACTAATTTATCAATTTAATTGTGTTATCATAATTCAGGCGGACGACGTCCACTGCTGAACATAGTCTTCCCGCAAGCAACGGCACATTGAGCGATCCTGGGCTTTTCAAATCGTTTACTGCAACCTCGATATTTTATTATTTCAGCCTAGAAATGTCTTTTGTTCAAAATGAGTTAACAACATCAGGAAGGGCAAACCTATCCAGTCTATAAGCACATAAATTGCTCACTATATTAATAGAAGTAGCAGTAGAAAGTAAGTACTATCCATCTTTCAAACATTTGACATTATACACCTACAATTTAATTTCAACTGTTTATTACTAGCTTTTGTGGACATGATAATTATTCAGATTTGTTATAGTTTTAATAGCAAATATGTCATTTCGTTTAAAATTGGTTTAATTAATTAATTTATGTTTTATATAGATTCTTTTCTATTTTGTGAATGTGAAAACGCTGTAGGCTTAGTAGAATGTAGATTTGTTGACCATTTTCTATTTTGTTAAGTACCTGGTACTTGTTGAAAGACCTACACTGTTCTCACATACCTATTAATACTATTATTTGTAAGTCTGCGGCGCGTGAGTCGCCGATGGCACGAAATGTAGTCATTTTAAATATTATATTTGTATAAACATTTAGGACTAAGTATAGTATTTATTTTACTTTTGATTTGCTATTTCACTATATGCTGCACCGGTTGATGTCATCACGTCAGCACCGGCTGTCGCTGAAAACCAGCGCTGGGGCTCTGTCTCGTATGGAGTCGCAGCATTATGCTGAGCGATGGCCGTTTTGCGTGGATGTGACGCATATTTTCCCCCAGTTTGTTATTTACGTGTTTTTTTATCTTTCTTTGCGTCATGTTTACCGCAAATAAATAAATATTCTTTCTTTTTTTAATTTGAAAATATTGTAAAAAAAGAGTAACTGTAGAGTTTTTTGCCGGCTCTTCTTCATAGGAAATAACCAATTGGAACCGTGCACCTAGCTTCTGACGTTTCATAAGTACCCTTGTAGGTTTATGTGAAATAAAATATTTTGAATGTGAAATCATAATCCCTTCTACGGCACACACAAGAAAATATTCACCTTTACTATCAAAAAATGGACTGAACCATGAAACCAGAATCTTATTCAAAATTTCATCAGGTATCTCTTCAGTAAGCGAAGCACGGAACACCTTTACGTCTTACCACGCCTTATGTAAATGTAGGAGGTTCCTAACATTGTGTTTTAAATCCCTCGACTGTTTCCCACTTCATTTGTTCCCGTTTTTGTAAGGATATCACGATGTCTTGTTGGTTTTAGATCATCTAGAATGAGAGCGGGAGGACTTGAAGTCAAAGTCAAATCGTTTATTTCAATTTCGAATAGTTATATTTATAGTTAGGTACTGTTTCAAAGTAATGGTTATACAATATTTTGTGTACATTAATTAGCTTATCAATAAGAGTTGTGGGTACCTAGAATAGTAAATACTGGTATTCAGCTGCATCTGGTTAGACTGGAAGCCGACCTCAACATAGTTAGGACAAGGTTAGGCAGATGATGAAGTACCTAGAAAAAACCAATTTTTTAAAATTCATTTTAGGATAAAATTACTATTCTACAATAGGTGAGATTTTTGTTGGTTTGTAATTGTATCGTTTTCTGGGATAAACATGAATATTTTCAGCCATATGTTGTGCCAACGGGTTACCTATCCGGAAAATCGTAATTATTAAACTACCAACCAACATGAACGCATGCCAGTATCCCATGAGACAGGCCGAAATTATAGTATTCCACGTGCTACGATCCTTGTAGGTACTTACTCACGTTACGTTCTACAGGGTGGCAGGGACATCGATGCGAAAACTGTTACAATGGATTCAGTAGGTACATGATTCTGAACCCCCAGCGTTGAACTTTTTCACCGGTTACTTAAAAAAATCTGCTGTTTCATAGAAAAGTGCAATACCTACGCGGTCAAAATGAATGGAACAGCAGTGCAGTGGGCAGTGGTGGCCCAGTGGAGCAGTGGTCGCCCAGCGGAGCAGTGGTCGCCCAGCGCAGCAGTGGTAGCCCAGCGGAGCAGTGGTCGCCCAGCGGAGTAGTGGTCGTCCAGCGAAGCAGTGGCCGCCCAGCGGAGCAGTGGTGGCCCTGTAGTAACGACCCCAACTTACTAGTTGTAGGTCGTAGGTTCTAACCCAGGCAGGTACTTAATTTGTGTGAATCGTTTCATCACCACTGCTCTCTTTTGAGTTCCTCAGTGGACGCTTTCTACCTTTAGATTACATAATTATTATTTAAAAAATCTTTTAGAAAAAGAACCTATTTCTGTCTACCAGATAAATTAACAAACCAAGTCCTCAAGGCGACATAAATCATGATTATTCAAACGTAATGCAGAGATCGAATCAATCATAATACTGAACATATAAATGATCGATCCATTGTATCTCTGTTTGTGTTCAGTCTGCGAGTTTAAAGCCGAATAGTCCTCTCTCCATGCTAAGGGTCTGTGCATACGTGACACTACTACTTTCACAATACTACATAGCACAACACAACATAACACAACCAAATACTACACATCACAACACACACTATACAAATGGTTTTTCTCTTTAATTATTTTGTTTTAATTTCTAAAAAAAACTTTATTTATTTATTTATTTCAGACATCATTCTAGTCCATAGTTATCACACTTACATTTAAATTATAAACTCACAGATAAAAACTCAAAATACAATAACTTTTAAATATTCATTAAAAAACAAAATGACTCAAATAAAATTGTCAAAACATTATAAAATGTCAGAATGGAAAAAATAAAATAAAATGTTAAATATAAAATTGTCAATAGTACTTACACAGAGAAATTCTAAATTTTTATTTTCTAATTCGTTAACTTGAGAGCCCTGACACCCATAACTCAAGTTTAATCTTAGCTTGGGTGACAGAGGTGTATAACTCTGCATTAACTTACAATTTATATGACAAATTTATTGTTATACCAAGTGGCATATGTAAAAACTTTTTACAAAAAAAACAACCAACTTCCAAAAAAACACTACAAAGCGAAAAATAATTTTAATTTCGGTGGTCGGTGTCTTTGGTTTTCAATTTTCGTTTTTGACACCGACTTCCGAATTTTTTTGTAAAAAGTTTTTATTTATCAGTTTTTAGTTGTGGTACCTACCCCACACAAATTCGAATACCACCTGCTATGTAAATAACAGTGACAGGAATTTAAGATATCATCCATATAATAAGTGGGAAAAACATACGTATTATTGAACCCAACTCAAAAACCATCCAAGAAAAGTTAATAAAGTTTATATGGGACCATACAGGAAGCACAAGCTTTCAAATAAAAAAAAAAAAAAAACGTGTGGCACTCAGGGACTGCCGCGGTAAAGCTATTGCATAGCATTTGTACTTCCTATTTGTCAACGCTACACTTGGGATGATGACGGATGAAGACATAAAACAAAAATTACGTCATTACATGGTAGGCGGAGTGGGGGGTGTTAGGTTTTATTTTCGTTACGAAATTTCTTGATTCAGTCGCCGCGCTCAAAGCCCGCGATAAAACCTATGCAATAGCTTAAAAAGAATCATCGAAATCGGTTCACACAGTCGAAAGTTCTGAGGTAACAAACATACACTCGAATTGAGAACCTCCTCCTTTTTTTGAAGTCGGTTAAAAATAGTAAACTGGAAATAAAGATAATTATTTATTACTTATTATATTCACATCACAACTGGCTCACACTGGCTTTATAACTTACAACATTTATTTTATGAGTCTTGACTTTTTAGATGACAGTAACGGTCTGTTTTAGTGGCTTTACCGGTGGATTTGAACCCGGGCAGGCACTTTACTTAATATTATTAGTTAAATGATTCAGGCGTGACCTTGCGGAAATCTATTATAAAATACAATAGACGTGGATATATTTAGTAACCTGTTCCGCTTAGCTATTTCTAAAGAGCCATAGAAACTCCTGAAAGAAATCGACACGTATTTCACCTCTCAACGAAGCATCCTCAAGATGACGATTGACTTGTCGCAAAACCGAACACGGCGTGTTGCCACACCGAGCGCTAAAGGCAGAGTGAGCCGTATCACCCGTCAAACCCATTTATATACTGCTCGGTCGACCTCGGCTTGGCACATCTATTGTATTTTTTTATGTTATTAATTTTATAACTACTGCTCTCAAAACAATGGACGAAAATATTGTGAGGAAACAGACATGTTTTAGAACTAACCATTCGAAGAGAAGTCCACCAAAACGGCGCTGGGCCCGTGTGGTGGATTATAGCTCCAGCGAGAAGAGGCCTTTGTCCCAGCAGTGGGCACTTGATAGGTTGATTATGCTATGCTATGACGATAACAACTATAGCGACTAGAAATTGCAGTAGACAGTAGCTGCAGTAGAGTTATTTGTAAACGAGCTCATCTGGAATGTTTAAACGCAACGCGATGCTTCTGATATGCAAAATGGCGGCGGTGACCAAACTTACCATCTTAAATTGGGGGTGAGAGCCTGGTGATCCGTCACACAGGGTATCCTAGAATGGACGCCAGTCTCTCGATTTTATGCATTTTTGTCAAAACGCTACAATTCTTGTCTCTGTATTTATAACATATAGTAATAATTTTTTATTTTTCTCTAAAAAAAAATCAGCTTTTCCATACATTTTGACAGCGTAGGTATTGCATTTTTCTATGAAACAGCAGATTTTTTTTAAATAACCGACGAAAATTTTCAACGCAGGGGTGTTCAGAATCATGTACTGAATCCATGGTTGCAGTTTTCGCGTCGATATCCCTGACACCCTGTATATTTCTGGGTGGGCCGTCAGTTTATCAGCTTGAAAAAATCAAAATCAAAATATTTTATTTCACATAAACCTACATGGGCACTTATGAAATGTCAGAAGCTATGTGCACGGTTTCAATTGGTCCTTTCCTATGGAGAAGAGCCGGCAAGAAACTCCACGGTTACTCTTTTAAAAATAATTGGCTTTTACAATACTTTCATATAACAGTGTTTCTTGCTAGGTATGGGAGGACAGTGTAGGTCTTTCAATAAGTACCAAGTACTTAACAAAATAGAAAATGGTCAACAGGTCTACAATCCACGAAACCTACAGCGTTCTCACATTCACAAAATATGTAGAAAAGAATATGCAAAAAATAATTAAATAAATAAAAGTAAAAAACCTATTTTAATAAAATTGCCATCCTAAAACATTAAAAATGACGATGTGCCGTATGATGACGAATGCAATTTTGTGCCCGGCAACATTTTTGTTATGTGGCGTTGTGGCACGTCTAACCAGACCCTAAGAGACCATTTAACCATGACAACTGCATTTGTGTGTAGTCCTTTGTCAGCGATACACTGACCGCTTGAGCTTGTGAATTATGTATTCGTGTACGTAAACATAAATGGAGTTATATGGCTTGATCATGATCATGCAGTTCTGTGTTAATAGAACGTGAGACGATATCATTTGAATAGCACTAAGTTATTGTTGTCAATACTGTATTTACTGTACACTTAACATACGATGGATAGACTTAACATCATTATCATTTCAGCCGAAAGACGTCCACTGCTGGACATAGACCTCCCCCAAGCACCGCTACTTCGACCAGTTCTGTGCTTCTCGCATCCAGCGGATTCCTGCGGCCTTCACTAGGTCATCGGTTCATCTTGTGAGAGACTTTTCAACGCTACTTCTTCCGGTATGCGGTCGCCATTCTAGAACGGGACCGGACTTAACATTCGACAGTTATATTTGAAATTACGCCTGTGTTTCTCAAAGGGTTGGACAGAAGTCTACCTTTAATACTGTTAGGAGCACTAATTACATAGGTACAATTTAGCAACTTATAAAAGTGATTTCGTCCTACTGTATTGTATTTTGTTACGAACATAGTATTTAGAAATAGGAAAATTGTAAACGTATATTCACAAGAAAATCGCTTTTGAATTTTGCTAAGTACAGCGAATTATGTTTTGTATTTTTTTTTGGATCCATCTGTCTAAGTGGATAGTTTACATTTCTGCTCGTGACTGAACATACACATTTCAAAGTTTTAACAGTTACTTCGTTCAAAATTAAATGTTATAGAGTTATACTTAAATAACCTATATTTATACTTACATAATCTTATTCAGTTTATTTCACTCTCGAAACGCATGGTATTTTAATAAAATTTAACTCAGCAATACTAAAAAACATTTACATGAAAAAACGCAAAAATTGGGCAAAAATGTGCCCTTTGAAACATATCATTTACGTTCGTCGCTACTAAAAGTGCGTTGTCACGGGTGCATTAAAAATGAAACTTTATTACTCGAACTTTTTACGGAAGGGGACAGGCTGTCATATTTTCGAGTTCACAACCAACTTTAATGATACTAAAAGGATGAGTGGGTCAGGACATGGATTAAGGATACTTTGGATAGATGCGCAGTTTCATCTGGTTAGACGATGATGATGATCATGATTATGATATTGGAGAGATGCGAAACTGTTACTCTGAATCTATTGACTATGACAACACTTTCGGGCATGGTAGACAAATTAATGATTTATCTGATTTGTATCATTATTATTTAGGGTTTGTTTTAATATTTAAAAATGTCAATTTAAGACCACCGATGTTTTAAGACCGTTTATTCTGAAAGTGGGCAACGCCCCAAACAGATATCAAATATTTCGCTGTTTTGATCAATTTGGCAATATTACTGTATGGAAATAAGAAATGTGGCTTACTAGCGAACTAGAATATTAATAATGAATTGCAATTATAACACTGAATTTGATATTGTAACCGTTTTAGGTGTAAAAAAGCGGCCAAGTGCGAGTCGTACTCGCCCATGAAGGGTTCCGTAGCAGCAAGTAACGAAAAAACTACTTGCTAGATCTCGTTCAAACCAATTTTCGGTGGAAGTTTACATAGTAATGTACATCATATATTTTTTTTAGTTTTATTATTCTCTTATTTTAGAAGTTACAGGGGGGGGACACACATTTTACCACTTTGGAAGTGTCTCTCGCGCAAACTATTCAGTTTAGAAAAAAATGATATTAGAAACCTCAGTATCATTTTTGAAGACCTATCCATAGATACCCCACACGTATGGGATTGATGAAAAAAAATTTTTTGAGTTTCAGTTCTAAGTATGGGGAACTCCAAAATTATTTGTTTTTTTTTCTATTTTTGTGTAAAAATCTTAATGCGGTTCACAGAATACATCTACTTACCAAGTTTCAACAGCATAGCTCTTATAGTTTCGGTAAAAAGGGGCTGTGACATACGGACGGACAGACAGACAGACAGATAGACAGACAGACAGACAGACAGACAGACATGACGAATCTATAAGGGTTCCGTTTTTTAACGGAACCCTAAAAAGGCATTTGGAAAGTTTTCAAATACTTTTTTTTACATCTAAAACTAAATATTCGGTATTACGATATTAATTATTGCATTTCATAATCAATATTTAAGTTCCCTAGTTGCCACATTTCTTAATTCCATACAGTAATATTGCCAAATTAATCAGAACATGTAAATATTTGACAGCTATTTACGACGTTGGCAACTTTAAGGATAAACCCTCTTAATATTCCGACAAGAGTAATTAATTAAGTATGTGTGCGGGCAACACTGAACATGGACAAAGTAAAATAAAGTACTTATTTATATTGTGACATTGACAACCCTATTCTTATTAGGCTTGAGTGAACGAGTCTTGTCGTCGAGGTGATTTTTTCGGCAGTATAACCGTATAACTCGATTTTTATAACTGTACGCTTGGAACTGTCAAAATCGTCGGTTGTTAATATTGAGTTCAGGGGTCTACCGCCAACTCATAAAGCAGTATTATTTTAATAATTACTTCAGTGTGTGAAAGAGATGAAGCTCTACAGGTCGTATAGCTCCATCACTTTCTCCCACGGAAGTAATATTAAAATAATACTGTTTATGAGCTGGTGGTAGGCCCCCTGAGCCCGGTTACCTCCTCACTGCCCGACGCCTCTTAAGGGGACGATAGCTGGCTTTTAATGATTTTATACTGAAGATGACGTCTAAACGAGTAGTGTTAGTGATTTGGAAAAAATATATGTTAAATTAAAGCATTTTTTTAAATATTTTAATATCGGCATATTTTTGATTATGTTTATATTACATAGTGAAATTAATTTGCAAAGTTATGTCTAACGCGGATAAAAAACTGAGAATGACGCAAAATTCATCAAGCGTATTTTTCTGAAAACTTCACCATTTTAAAGATAATTAAATTACTGATCTTTTAGTATACGTGTTTTATTAAAATACCTTTTGTTTTACGTGTAACAAATTAATAATGCGTCTAATTTGGGACAGCGCTCCTTGATGGGCGAGTCCTATTACTGGCTGGACGTACGACGCGTTGCGTGAGCTCAGTACAGAACACGCAAGCTAACCATTCAAGGTCACTGTCATATATCTGCGTCTTAAAATGGTTTACACAACTCGTGTCGTCTCCACAGTTCTGTCTTTTTAACCGACTTCCAAAAAGGAGGAGGTTATATGTTCGTCGCGTATGTTTGTTTTTTTTTTCATTTTTTTTTTTTTATTTATGTCCACCGATTTCTCCGTCAATTGTGGACCGATTTTGAAAATTCTTTTTTTGTTTGAAAGGGTGTGCTCTCGAATTGGTCTCATATAAATTGTATTAACTTTGCTTGGATAGTTTTTGAGTTAGCTACAAAATAGGTACGTATTTTTTTCCCACTTAGTATGTAGATGATATGATAAGTTTCTGTCACTGGTAGCAAGTAGTGGTATTCGAATGTGTGTGGGGTAGGTACCACAACTAAAAAGTGAAGTGAAGTTTTTATTTATTCATTTGTTATTATTTATACCACATACACTGTAATATGTTGACGTTGACAGGCACACAGTTATAAAAATCGGATTATACTTACAAGCAGAGAAATTAATTGTTTAGCTGATTGACATACTTCTACGTAAAGCCAATTAAAAATTTCATAAGTACTACTGATAAAAAATAGCAATAGTGTAGTTGCCTAGGTAAAAAAAGGAAATTATTTTAGTCCGTCATTCAGATAATAAAAAAAATATTAGACACGTATTTTTTGCTTTATCATATTAATCAAAAATAACTTAGAAAACACGCATTGAAGTTGGGGAGTGGGGGCTCGATACGTCACAACGCAGTATTAAATCTAGCAAGGCGTGACGTCATGCCACATTTTAACTCAATGTATCGACGTGATCTTTTGATTACGTCAAAAAATAAAAAATACGTGTTCAATATTTTTTAATAATCTACAAGATGGACAAAAAAAAAATTTGGACACAGGCCAATAAATTGTGATGTGTATATACAGATAATTTATGTCAATAGTCACTTTGCTAACCAATCCGTTACCCTGAATAATGGAATGATAATAGTGTTTCGCTTCTACACGATTTTATTAATCAACGGCCAGAATTTTTTAAACTTAATACACGTTTACGCAAAAGTATCGTGTTATCAAACCATTGGCGGTGTTCTTCGTAACTAAGTTCTACGGTTGGTTGATTTTTCATTACAGGGTGATGAAATATTATTATTATGTTAAATATACAGCTGTTCAAAATGCAAGAGGGGTGGGTAATGCCTGAAGGAAAATTGTATTGAATTTTAATTGAGTTTATTAGCTATTCCATTTTGATTAGTTCAAATTAGTGGTAGTCTATTAGGTGACAGACGACTAATCTTATTTATAGTTGTAATCTATATCTATATTCTTAGAAGATTCTTAGAGGATTTGACAGCTGAGAGGGCGGTGACATCACGTCGCTGCGATGACGCTGTCAGTAGAAGGGGTGACACACCATGAGCCGTGTAGTCACTCGCCTCGATCACTTTGGCTGCGGAGCTCGGATGTGACGGACGCGTACTAGTGATCATATTGAACGATTTTCTTGTGACGTTTTTTCTAAAATTAAATAAATAGTTGTTGGCCGCTTCGTGTTTTCTTTTAAAAAGAATAATTAGGCTTCTGATCCCTAAGAATATAATATAATAATATTATAAAAGGGTAAAATTTGTTTTTATGTAGGGGGTAATCTCCGGAAATACCAGTTGGAATTGAAAGATTATTTTTGTATTGGATAGCCCAATTCCTGAGAAAGGTATAGATACCCGGACAAAGTGGCGGGTTGAAGCTAGTCGATAATAAATTTATAATAGTTGATAAGGTATAGCTAAGTTAAACAGTTCATCTTTAACTCTACGCTTAAAATACTATTGACTACGTTAGGCACCGGGTCCAGGGATTTTTGTGGCTCTTTAGGAATAGTTAAGCGGAACAGGTTACTAAATATATCAACGTCTATTGTATTTTATAATGGGTTTCCGCAAGGTCACGTCTGAATCAATTAACTAGCCTTCCAATAGTTAAAAACCCTGAAAGTATTTGCGTAAGAATATCTCATTATCTACCTATTTCAAAATGTCAAACATTCTACAGAGTATGTCGACTTTCAGAACTTTCAGGACAAACTTGTTTAAGTATTTAAACTTTGTTATGAAAATTCGTGAAGTTCACTGTGAGACACATGTGGTTACGGCGGGGGGGTAAGGGGACTGGGGGACACGTGTAAGTGTACCTACATAGTATAAAGAAATGTAGTAAGGTATCTTCATAGAAACGCACCGCGCGTGGCTTGTAGGGGGAGTCCCCCTAACGCCGGACGGCACCTAGCGCCGGACACAACTACTATCTCAGCAGGTCGAAACGCTTTCTATACGAAGTTATAGTGAAAGGGGTGCGGGGGCGCAGCAATACACGCACACGGAACGCGGATCGCCAGTCTCACTCAAGGACAAGCTGGGAGCCGTCGAATGCTGTATTTGGCGGAGAAATACTGTATCGGATAATATCAAAGTGAGTGTTACTGCTAAGTTTTTGTGATTAAGTGTTTATGGGAATCGTTGCTTGATGTCATGTTCCTTATTTTTATAAATATCTAATAGTTTTTGTTTGTTGTCTAAGAGGTTTTACAATATAAACATTATTTTTTAGAATCGACTGTTCCCTGGTACCGGACAAAAAGTTGTCCCTTAACACCGGACAGTGATTATGTTGGTTTTTCGTGTCTATTTCATACTTTTTTATAATTATTGTCATATATTATTTCAGAGGATAGCAGATTGCAGCGAAAATAAGCATGGTAGAGATAAAAGAGAAAGGAGGATGGGACCAGGAAAGTTTAAAAAAAAGGCTATACAAAGAAACTAATTAAGAGGACCATGACGAAAATTGGATTCAGTGCTGCAGCTGTCACGCGTGGGCTCAAGAAGCCTGTGCTGATATTCCAGAATATTATGATACCTGCATATGCAATAGCTGCAATACATTTACGTATGTTGTCCGGCTTTAGGGGTTTCAGAATTGGTGTGTCCGGTACTAGGTGCCACTTTATGTGATTTAAAAATCATAAGCACAAGTTTGATTGTAGTTCTTATAATAATTACGCAGAAGTTACCTTTTTTGTTCATTTATATTGATTTTAAATATTGTTAACTTAATTAATTCATAATTAAAGTAAGATATCTTAGGTATTATTTTTATTTATCGCCAAAAAACCTTAAGTGTCCGTCACTAGGGGAACTCCCCCTACGTGTGGGGCCATAGTATCTATGCATCGCCGCACGCACACTTAACAAAATCTCGACCCGTTTCTCGTGAGAAACCGAACACTTAACAAAATCTTGACCGGTTTATCACGAGAAACGGGTCAAGATTTTGTTAAGTGTGCGTGCGGCGACGCATAGATACTATGGCTCCACACATACAAACCGCGCGCGGTGCGTTTCTATGAAGATAGCTTACTACCTCTCTTTATACTATGGTACCTATGTGTAAATTTCTGGGGCTCTCCGTGATATTCAAATATTTTCGAATGAAATTGAACTATTTATACAATATGTAAAAATACCCTATCCGATCCGAAAGTGGCTCATAGTTACTGCAATAACATTGCCTAAAGGTAATAAATAAAAACTTTTTATAAAAAAATCAACTGACTTCCAAAAAAAAAAATTATTTTTCAGTTTTTAGTTGAGGTAACCTATCCCACACAAATCCGAACACCACTGCCTGCTATGTAAATAACAATGACAGGAACTAAAGATGTCATCCATATACTAAGTTGGAAAAAAATAAGTATTATTGGCCCTAACTCAAAAACCATCCAAGCAAAATTAATAAAATTTATAAATGGACCACATGAAAAGCACCAACTTTCAAATAAAAAAAGAATCATCAAAATCTGTTCACCCAGTCGAAAGTTATGCGGTAACAAACATAAAAAAAAACTAAATTATTATTGAAAATAAAAGTCATTGCTATTTAAAAATCACATTTTTAGTCAAAAATTACCCCAAATTCATTAAACATTTTAACAGGATTCATAAGTTATGAATGACTTGTAAACACCCGGTAAACGATGGCCGCCAGCGCCCCATGTAACAACCCGGTCAAATTCCCCATTGAAAAAGAAGGAGACGATTTTTTTTATTTTCCTGAAAATTACCACATAAATAGACCCTCAGTACGATACCTAATAACATCCTCACAGATTGGACAGGGTTTTTTTACATATTGTAGGCTATTCGTGTATGTATCATTCATCATCATCATTTCAGCCGAAAGACGTCTGCTGCTGGACATAAGCCTCCCCCAAGCACCGCCACTTCGACCGATTCTGTGCTTTCCGCATCCAGCGAATTCCTGCGGCCTTCACAAGGTCATCGGTCCATCTTGTGGGAGGCCTTTCAACGCTACGTCTTCTGGTACGTGGTCGCCACTCCAGAACCTTTCGACCCCATCGGCCATCCGTTCTGCGAGCAATGTGCCCTGCCCATTGCCACTAAGTTTGGCAATTCTTCGGGCTATGTCGGTTACCTTGGTTCTCCTGCGGATCTCTTCATTTCTGATTCGATCAGGTAGGGAAACTCCAAGCATAGCCCTCTCCATTGCCCTTTGGGTAACTTTTAGCCTTCTGATAAAGCCCATTGTGAGCGACCATGTTTCAGTACCATAGGTCATCACTGGCAACACGCACTGGTCAAAAACTTTCGTCTTGAGACACTGTTGTATGTGGGACGAAAAGATATTGCGTAGCTTCCCGAACGCTGCCCAGCCGAGTCAGATTCGACGATTGACAATCGTGTATGTATGCCAAGAAATATTTTTATTTTTTAGAGTTGTATATAATGATGTTATTTATTACCATCTACATTTACTTACCTAGATAATATTAGGTTAAGCTACGCTTGCCGGGATTGGTCTGTGGATTGGTGACCGTTTTTACATACCGAGACTCCTCCGTGCCTCGGAAAGCACGTTAAGCCGTTAGTCCCGGCTGTCATTCGTGGATCTTTGACTGCCTGAAAGTCTGATAACCAGTCTCACATAGGGGTATCGTATTACCCGGTCACTGGATTATAGAGGTCAGATAGGCAGTCGCTCCATGTAAAATACGGTATTCAGCTGCATCTTGTTAGACTAGAAACCGACCCCGACATAGTTGGGAAAAGGCTAGGTATATTGTAGGTGAAGACCATGTATATTCTTTTACAAAAAAGAATTTGTCTTGTCAGTGTTATACCAAACGATTTAATAATAGCATAATGAGCCGAACAAGAACAAGTTTTCTGTCTTTCTTTTCTTTTTTTCTTTTCTATAGTGTTCCCACTGCTGGGACACAGGCCTGCTCTCTTCGAGAGGGAGTGGGCTGTAAGCTATCTTGCGGGCCCAGTGCGGTTTGGTAGATGTCACATGTCTTCGATTTTTTTGTTCTAGGACATGCCGGTTTCCTCACAATGTTTTCCTTTACCGTTTTGAGAGCAGTGGTGATGAAATTCTTCACTAAATGATTAACATAGTAAAAATGGTGAGAAAACGTAAATGCACGTTTTTAATATAAAAGAGTGGAACCTAACATTACAAATTAGGTCACTTGCAAACACGTTTCAAAGAATTTAACTGCTTTAGGTGTATGAAGCTATCTACAGTACTTGGTGCAACGTGTTGCAAATTGCAACATCGTCTTTTTAGGGTTCCGTAGCCAAATGGCAAAAACGGAACCCTTATGGATTCGTCATGTCTGTCTGTCTGTCCGTCCGTATGTCACAATCACTTTTTTCCGAAACTATAAGAACTATGCTGTTGAAACTTGGTAAGCAGATGTATTCTGTGAACCGCATTAAGATTTTCATACAAAAATAGAAAAAAAAAACAATAAATTTTGGGGGTTCCCCATAATTAGAACTGAATTTTTTTTTTTTTTTTTGTCATTAAACCCATATGTTATTGATATTTATATTTGATATTTATATATATTTTTGGGATATGTTATTTATATTTGATATTTATATATATTTTTGGAATAGGTCTTCAAGAATGATATCGAGGTTTCTAATATCATTTTTTTTTTAACTGAATAGTTTGCGTGAGAGACACTTCCAAGGTGGTAAAACGTGTCCCCCCCCCCCTGTAACTTCTAAAATAGAAGAATGATAAAACTAAAATAAAATATGATGTACATTACTAGTTTTTTTCGTAAACCAAAAATACACTAATATTAAAACATCGATCAAAGTTACAACGAACTATAAGAACTTTTATATTATGTTACTTGCTGCTACGGAACCCTTCATGGGCGAGTCCGACTCGCACTTGACCGCTTTTTTGATAGGCCATTTATTACTTTAATTAAAATTAAAGTAGTAGCATGATGTCATTTAGTTTAAATAGGTTTCTTTTTAATCCCCGATGCAAAAAAAAAGGGGTGTTATAAGTTTGACTGCTATGTGTGTGTCTGTCTGTGGTACCGTAGCTCTTAAACGAGTGAACCAATTTGAATGCGGTTTTTTTATTTGAAAGCAGGTTTTCTAGAGATGATTTTTCGACATATTTTATAAGATTATCAGCTCTTTTCTAGTTGATGAATGGATGTGAGTAGCTTCCACAGGTCTGATCAGGTTTCCACAGGTTTGAAATTTGGTATTCTGTTACTTCAATGATATTAGAAGAACATAGTAGCCATAAATTGATTCTGCAGCATCACCTGGAATTTGCAGGATACCCAACTCCCTTACCAACTTACAGCACAGGTATCGTATTTGGGCTCATTGCAATGGTCTCAATGAATAGGTTATAGATAGATGGTGAACAGGGTCTGGTGATGGAGTAGGAAAGAGAAATAAGGAAATGTATATGTCGGGGGTATTTTAAATTTTAATATTTAAAGTTGTACTTGTTAATTATTTTTATTTATCTTTCACATAGATTATCTTCTATTTTGTAAATGTAAGAACGTTGTAGTCCTTTTAGACTCATTGATGTTTCGATTTATTGGCTATTTCCTATTTTGTTAAGTACCTGGTGTTTATTGACAGGCCTGCACTGTCCACCCTTACCTATTAACACTAATTTGAAAACATTATAAAAGACAATTCTTTATAAAAGAATAACCGTGGAGTTTCTAGCCGGCTCTTCTCCATAGGAAACGACCAATTAGAACCGTGCATCTAGCTTCTGACGTTACATAAGTGCCCATGTAGTTTATTTTTATTTAGAAGTCAGTCAGGGAAATCAATCGATAAGAAAATTGACACTCTATGTCAATTTGCAGTGCTTATAGCCATTTTATAAAACTGTCAATGTATGACAGTTGTGATTTAAAGAAACGGACAATTTAAACTGCTAGTCAATTTGCGTACATATTTTCCATGACTTCAGCTAAGTTTGACCCGCAAAAATGACCTTTATCGCAAGGCTCTTTAACACGAATAATCTCTCTCTCAAACAAGTTCATTTTCAAGAAACAAACTTCCTGTCACAAACACCATCTAACCACGCAATAATTTCGAACCGGATCGAGTCGCAGACGGTTACCGCAAAAACTTCCCAATAACTTGGCAATAACTGAAAACTTATCCCATTAGGCACAAACGGGATTGATCCGGCCCGTGTGACGGTCATCCGGTTATTCTGCCGGCCATCCGGATATAGAAACTTTAGTAACAAGCAAGAGATGTTCTAGTTAAAGTAGATTGCTTGAATTTCTGTAAAATTTTAAAATGCTTTTGAAAGCGATATTTTTATTTACAATATGGTGGTTATAAACCATGCTCCTGACAAAAACAAACAAAAAAAAATACGTATGGCACTCGGGGACTGCCGCGGTAAAGCTATTGCATAGCATTTGTAACCTCCATACTTCCTATTTGTCAACGCTACACTTGGGATGATGACGTGATGACATAAAACAAAAATTACGTTCCCATGACAACATCACGTTGTCATGGGAACCGTCATTACATGGTAGGCGGAGTGGGGGTGTTAGGTTTTATTTTCGTTACGTTACGGAATTTCTTGATTCGGTCGCCGCGCTCAATGCCCGCGATAAACGCTATGCAATAGCTTAAAAACCTAGATATAGAGCTGCGAATAATATTTACAGTGAAGCGTACCAAAACTACACCTTCGTTCCGTGCATATACGCTCACACGCACACATTTACAAGTATTCACAATGGAACTACAATCAAACTACACCTCACTAAGTGCACATTTGTTTACGTAACCGGCTTCACAGCACAGTTGACAGCGCTGTCTTAGTTTTTTAATCAGCCTATAATATTCCCACTGTCCCAGCAGTGGAAACAATAAAAGCTGTGTCCCAAAACAGGCCTCCTCTCTTCGAGAAGGAGTGGGTTGTAATCTACCACGCGGGCACAGTGCGGGTTGGTAGATGTCACATATCTTCGAATTTTTGGTTCGAAGACATGCCGTTTCCTCACGATGTTTTCCTTCACCGTTTTGAGAGCAGTGGTGATGAATTTATTTCCATAAAATAAAGCGCCTGCCACAGATTTAGAGTAGATCTGCCTTTTCTTCTTTTATTAAAGTGAAAACTTCTTAAAGCGCGTTGGGCATTTTTGAGATGGGACTAAATCATTGATTTCGCGACACTGTTACCGAATTTACCGACACCGTGGAGTAAAAGACATCAACGCGTTGATTACCGCGGTGCGTGGAGTAAAAGATATCAACGCATTGATTACCGCGGTGCCGATTTTTTTCAAGTTTTCACTTCTGTCGGCACTTCCGGAGTGCCACTGTGTTTCTTTTTTTTCTTGTGTGGGAAATGATCAAATAACTTCTCCCGCTCTAGGCGGAGCGGGAAGGCTTGTCAGACTCTTGCTGACTAAAACCCACCCGTGTTCCTTCAGTTGCCCATATGTTATGGGTTCGAAACCTCGTAACTCGGGGCCATTACCACTGGGCCACCACTGCTCTCTTATATATATATATTTTTTTTTACAATAAGCTCTACTAATGCTTAAAATTAAATAATATGTCTAAAAAAGGTTATTCACTTATTTAACCTAAAAATAAATTGAAACTAGATTTTCTTAAGGTTTTAAAACCACATACGAAATAAGAATAACACAAATACTAAACCTTTTACGGTTTCAGAAACCCAACTTACCCTTTATATTCTTAGTAAGAATACCTTTATTTCTGTACAGCTATACAAAATCGACTTACAAAAATTAAAACCGTAATATTGAAACTATCGACATTCGATAGGCACTTCTCTAGTGGTTTAGGGGCCGTTGACACTAATCGTGGGAGGCAAGGTTGTAGCATTAATACTGTAATGATTCTGCTTTATGGGTATTTATTGGAAACTTCATTTATGGTGACATTATGCCTTTTGAATAATAAATGTTGTGCGGTGATATAATGATGCCATTTCACTACATAAATGGTTTTGTTCACGTTTTTAGAACATAAATTACATCACAAAGATTTATTTGATGGATAGTGAAAATTATCGACATTTTCAACAAAGGGGCTTGCAAATGCGCATTTGCATTAATTATTTTTACTTAGTTGAAATATCTATTGTTCACGTAATTTCACTGATTTTCACTAAAATTAATCAAATGTAAAAAAAAAATCAAACCGCTTGACGAGGCGACGTGACAAAATCAATCAATCTGCAATCCCAACATCAACATCCCAATCAATTCCCAACTATATTGGGGTCAGCTTCCAGTCTAACCGGATGCAGCTGAACACCGTATTTTATATAAAGCGACTGCATATCTGACCTCCACAACCCAGTAATACGATACCCCTTGGTAAGACTGGTAAGACTGGTTGACTTTCGGGCTTCTGACGACCCGTAACGGCTGTCAAAAATGTGACAAACGAAGTCAAAAATAATTCGAAATAATAGTCAGGATCAGATTAAGATTTATTTATTTTACGTATTGACGGGGTGTTTGCCGACCTGATTTTCAGCATTGTTATTCAAAATTCAACAATTGGTTCTAGTATTTATTTAGGTTCTACCAAAAATAATACAAGCTAAATAGGGCGAAGCTTTGCCAATTTTTTTAATTATTCATCGAGCGTTGAAAATCCGACGTACAATAAATATTTAGGCATTACAGAACACAACAACAACAACAACCAGACTTACTGAGGGGTGTCGTATTACCCAGTAATTAGGTTGTCGAGGTCAGATAGGCAGTCGCTCCATGTAAAATACTGGTATTCAGCATTGAGTAAAGACTGGACAGATGTTGAATAATATTTAATTTTATTTATTTACTTATTTATTAAGTATGGATGACTTACAGCTAAAACAAGTTGAATAAAAAATAGTACGTGAGACTGACAGGCATTACATCCCCCCCCCAAGCGTTAGTACAGGCATTTAATTTTATTATTTTGCGTGAATGTGACATATTTCTAATGGTTTTTTTGCGTTAATTTTTATTTTACCTTCTTGTTTTCTTCATTTTTTTTATTTCTCACCCTCGACACACCTGTTACACATTTGTCACATTTTAGATCAATCTGTTAAATACTGATCCCAGTTTAACCCATTAATACCCTAAATAGTGATGTCCAACCATCAAACACCATGTACTTTTGCTATCGACAAATCGAATTATCGAACAATTATTAAATTATTCATGTCGGGTTGTAGAGCGGCCTAATCACTTTAATTGCGATCCTTATTGGACCCCTATAAATTTATGAAACCCTTCTATAATGTATTAGGCGGGTAACTAGCAGTAATAGTCGCCTAAAGGTTTTATCAGTTCATAATTAACGTTTTAATATCGTTGAATATTGAGAAATATTTCTCAACATTTAACTGATCCTCTAAAAACTTATTAACCTTCTAATGATTGACAGTTTTTGAAAATTAATGAACCTCTGAAAATGTTTTGCGCTCCTAATGATGCACACTTTTTTTGATAATTGAGCCTTTTTTTAAACTTTTTCTCACAGTTGATCGCAATAACGAAGCGGTCCAAGTATGGGAAGGGAACACCGGGGTGGTTTTAAGTCAGTAGAAGGCTGACAAACCCCTTCGCTCTCCCAGGGCAGACGATATTCATGAGATTTTCCACTACGAAATAAAAAATAAAAAAGGTAGGTACACCAAACGGGTTAGGTTAGAACTGCGACTAACCACGTGTGAGCTGAATTAGTTGCAGTAACTAATCTAGGGCACCCTGAACAAATGGGTTAGGTTATAGGTCAGAACGGCGACCGACAGCGCGCGAGCCGAGCGAGCGAAGCGAGCGGTACCGCAGCAACGGCTGGGGAGCGCAACATTCAAGTTGTCTCAGTTACTTGGTTATTTAGTATTTTAGGACCCCAATTATTTCATCATCTGCTGGAAAAGGCTGGTTTTCCCAACTATGTTAGGGTCGGCTTCCAGTCTAACCAGATGTAGCTGAATACCAGTATTTTACATGGAGCAACTGCCTATCTGAACTTCACAACCCAGTTACTGGGTAATATGATACCCCTTGGTAAGACTGGTTGTCAGACTTTCGGGCTTCTGACAATAATGACTGTCAAAAGTCCACGAATGACAGCCAAGACCAACGGCTTAACGTGCTTTCCGAGGCATGCTTTCTCTCGGTACGTAAAGATGGTTATCCATACACAGACCGATCGCGTTAAGCGTAGCTTAAGCTGATCGGTCGACCGACCCATCCGGTTGTTATTAGGTACATAGTTACGAATGATGATGTTACTGAGGATGCCTCGTTGAGAGGTGAAATACGTGTCGATTTATTTCAGGAGTTTTTTATGGCTCTTTAGAAATAGCTAAGCGGAACAGGTTACTAAATATATCCACGTCTATTGTATTTTATAATGGATTTCCGCAAGGTCACGCCTAAATCAATTAACTATAGTTACGAATATTATTCAATGTTCACAAAAAGAAGGGTATTCATTATATTTTATGCTTATTGTGTTTTTTTTTTGTTATTTCTCGACTTGACTTCACAAAGTTAGAGGCCCATGGGCTGCTTTAAAACTCTGACAACAGGTTTAGTCTCTAACCACACGAAAAGAACAAGAATGTTATTTTTAGGAAACCAAAATCGGCATTATTTATGGTTCGATTAAATACATGATGTCTTAAATATTGTGACACTTTTTGAAAGGGTATGTTTCTTCATTGAGTGGGGTCGAAGAACCGATTCAGTCTTGGAACTTGGGTAAGTTTCGATAGTAGAGAAAGTTGAGTAACTCATGAATATTGGAGGACCATGTCATGAATAGAGGCTGGGAATGCTGGAATTGGCAAATGTAGTGTAACGCCTGGGTGAATGACCTGTTAGACTATTCTGTATAAAGCTCTGGCTACACTCTGGCGAATTATTTTAATGATTGGGAAGTCTCGCGAATATATATGTCGGAACCGGTCATTAGTACGGACACGAAACAAATCGCAAGCTCGCTGCTAGCGATAGGACGTAATCTACCCACACCTAAAGCGCGCGCTTCTACAGAGTCGCGATGTTTTAAGGCCACAGCGAGGAGGGATTCAGCCTCGGATCGCATCGGAGTCAAGACGTCGCGGAACTGTTCTCAATTCGTGGTGCTCAGTTATTGTGTTAGTTGTAATTTGTGATCATTGTATTAATTGGTTATTTTAATAAACGCCGTCACACCCAGTGTGTGTATAATTTAGCTAGTGTGATTAATTTGATAGTAAATTATAATGTGATCTGAACTGCAACTGTTTTTCTATTGCGTATTAACCAACACTACCCCCACTACGCCCACAGTAGTTAAAATATCGCTGATAATAACGAAAGAGTCACATACCCGTCTCCGACATATATATTTAGTTTTTTTTTTTAAACACTGCCACTTCACATACATTAAACTTATGCTAGAAATAATCTTAACAAATAAAGGGCTTAATGTACATGACAATTACTGCATACATAGCATTGATAACAATATCTTCTTGCCTTGCAATTGAATAAATGAAACTAAACTAAAATACGTAAATAAGACTGGTAACAACAAAAACAAAAAGTTAAGAAATCAAGAAATACCACTATTCGCGCCAGTACAAGTCTGTAGCCAACTGCAGGCAGCAGCAAGTGACGTGTCGCCGCGACATTATTGGTTTCTATGTATTTCTATGAACTCAAATCGAATTTCTATGAAGTCGCCTGCTGCTGTCTGCAGTCGACTTCGGAATTGTACCTTAAGTTGACACAATCGGCGCGAGCGAACGAAGTCTCTCATTTAGCGCGGGAATCGCTTTAGTTCAGCCAGAGCTTAAACTCATTATCAAACGAACTTTTTGTGTCAAACATAACATCTGACAAAGTCTACGTAAAACTCTTCAGAAGTTTAACACTTTCCGGGACAGACCACCTCTTGACGTTTTCTCGGTATATCGTTACGTGACAGTACGGCTAAGGGCGGTGAACTTTATTTCATGTAATTTGGCAAACCGGCGATAGCCGTTGCTTGCCCATAGTATTCCTAGGAAGCACATGATCTAGTATCACATCACGCGACTTCATTCGTTCGTGGGTGTCACTGCTAACTCTTTTCGTGTCATTTTTCAACACAAACATACGCAGTACTTATGCATCAAATAACACATTCAAACCGCCGACAGGCGTAAACTGAGCCATACAAGTACAATGATGTTGATATTTAGTATGACGTTCCGCCCATCGGCGTCAACGTCTGTAGCCATTTTTGTCATATCAAAAAATTTAAAATAAATGTAATATGATTACGGCTGTAGACGATATGACAAAATGTATGGGATTTTGAAGTGTCATAACATTTGCAAATAGTCAAGTGTCCCGGAACGTGTTAACCAGAGTAACAAATCAAATCATATCAAACGTTTATTTGCTAGAAATACAATTGATTTGGCACAGCAAAGGTAAAGAATTACATAGAGAAAGTAAGTCTAGCTGAAGTATATCTCTAGCCCGTTTGGACTAACACTAGGCGAGACCTAAATCAATGCCAAAATAAAAGCGCTATTTTTAACTTTCAGTATTGAACTGAGAGTTGAAAATCCAACAATACGCTTTTATTTAGACATTCATTCGGGTATTGCTTGATGGAACTGAATACGTGTTTATGTAACTAAGTCGAATGGACGGAAAACGCGCTCTAAAGTAGAGCACCAGCAAGATGATCAGACGCGATCAAGAAAGCTGTTGGAGGCAGAATTTACCAAGCGGTCAGAAGACCGCATAGCTTGGAGACGCGTCGTATGTGACCGCGATCCTCAGCATTGAGGGAACCACGAAGAAGAGAAGTGGATACGGGCATCATTGCCACAAAACTGTACCGTTACTCACTCAGACTTTACCGAAATTACTATGTAGTTTCCTGCGATTGTAGTTTTTTTTTAGCCGATATAAATTGGACTTAAAATTATTTATTAAAATTATTAATTAAAGTAAATACAACTAATAATATACAGAGGAAAAAAAACTTTTTACAAAAAAAAACCGACTTCAAAAAAAACACTACAAAGTGAAAAATAACTTTAATTTCGGAAGTCGGTGTCTTTGGTTTTGAATTTTCGTTCTTTGTCACCGACTTCCGAAATTAAAGTTATTTTTCACTTTGTAGTGTTTTTTTTGAAGTCGGTTTTTTTTTTGTAAAAAGTTTTTATTTTTCACTTTTTAGTTGTGATACCTACCCCACACAAATTCGAATACCACTACCTGCTATGTAAATAACAGTGACAAGAAGTTATCATAATATCATCCACATACTAAGCGAGGTAAAAATACGTATTATTGAAGCTAACTCAAAAACTACCCAAGTAAAGTTAATAAAATTTATATGGGACCACCTCTGAAGTATGATCTACCAAACAAAAAAAGAATCATCAAAATCAATTCATAATTGACGGAGTAATCGCGTAACAAACATACAAAAAAACAAAAAAAAAACAACATACAGTCGAATTGATAAACTCCTCCTTTTGGAAGTCGGTTAAAAATAAATAAATATAGGAACAAATCATTGGGCATCAAAAAATTCATCCGCATCGCTGTCAGTGGGAAAGGTGCCCAAAAGACTGGCAGCATTGCCACGTTGTATGACAATGCTAATTCTTTGACCTAAAAATTGGCTAACCTTCTGGTCACGTGAAGAGTCGACCAACCGCTTGGCGATGTCCCGGAAAAGTTTCCTTCTTCAAATAAAATGTCTGTCCATTGAAGCTGCTTAACATGAAATATGTACATATTATTTCCATTGAAACACTATTGAATCCCATTGATGTTGAAATAATAATTATTATTTGAGTATCACACATACAATATTATGCAAAAGTCCTGCGAAAAAAAAAACAATCGCAATATAAATAATTAAAATATTTATTTATTATTCAGTTACCATTTCTCTGTACTGAATTAACCGGAGTAATACGAAAAAAAAAAACGGGAGCAACACAACTCTCCCAGGGAAACTTATTCTGAACTTTATAAATAAAACAATACGACTTGAATCAGCTTGTGATTACAATAAATATATAAACTGGACCCTCACTCAAACTTTCACTCTGTATAAAGGACGATAAGGTTTATTTTCAAATGTGGGGATAATAAAATGTCGGGACAGATCATCAGTCAAGAGAAGACACTGTCATTAAGTGATTGAACGGAATAATCAGCTGAAAGCATCGATCTTTACTGACCTGAGGATCGAACGATGTACAGCTTGTGTTTGTATAAATCTTCAAACTTCCATGTAAGTAAGTATAGATTGACCTCGAATGAGTTTTCCGCTTTTGACAACGATTCCCAGTAAATTGAAACTTTTTCTTCGCGTATCGAAGGCAAAATGTAATTTAAACTTCCTATTTGGCCCAGAACTCAGCACAGCTAACACCGTTTGCTGATGCAGACATAAGGTCCTCCCGTTTGCAGGTGACAGGCGGGCCATGATCTGCGGGGAGACGCCGCATATACATTGAGGGTCGGAATCACCCGAGAAATCCCACCTGTGGAGATTGTCTTTGCTGCGGCCGACCTGAGTGCGGAGACTGTCCGCGAAATCTAAAGGACATCGCCCATTATAACAGCACCGCTTCAACGCAGTAACGCCCCGGCACCGCCTCGAAAAATCTAGTCACCAACGCGCAATAAGCAAAGCGACCGCTAGTCGCCAACGCGCCGTAAGAAAGGCGACCGTTCGCTGCGCTGAGTCTTCGTTGATGTCACCTCGCGGATGGCGAGGTGCCCGCATGTATTATACTGCCTGCAGGCGTTTCTTCGCCGGGGAGCGGGCTCCTCGCTTAAAGCGTGCTGTCGGCGCGACATGTGATGGCTCGTGGGCCACTCACTGCCCGCGAGCCGTCCACTATTCTGTATAGCCATCGTAAAGTAGACTTTAATGCATTAGATTTAAAATCTTAACCTGAATGACAAGTTATTTGCCGTGTCAGAGCGGTATAATGAGCTACTATAATGAGCGATGTCTTTTAGTCATCAACGGCAACGTGTGTCCAGGTGCTAAAACACCTTGTTATTTTGTGATGTGCAAATGACATTCAACCTGAGTGGTATTTTATTTTGTTTTATTTTATTAGGATCTCCAACAAAGAATACACCTTACATGCTATAATATAACGACAAGAACAACAATCTATGTGCTCCCTCAATTATAGGAGACCACATCATGCAATAAAAACAAGCAAACAGTATATTATATGGAAGTAGCCCTTAAAGTTAAAATTATATAGTATTATTAAGGTTATACTAGTACATTATTAAATTTGATAATCTGAATTTGAATTGAATAAAAATAAAGATTAAAAAGCAACGAACACTTAGAAAAAATTGTACTAACAGACAAATAAAATTATAAAATATATAATAGCCAACAATGCATTATTAGGCAGGCAGTTCATTCAACACTTACATAAGTATCATTTAATTGCGTACGGATTAGTGACTTATATTTACCCAGATTATTAGAAAAGATGTCTATGTCTTCCAATGAACATGATAAGGCATTGTACTGCTGGGTCATCCTGGAAACCGGTGAATGTTTACCCAGATTTGTTCGGTATCGTGGGGCTTTGAGTAATGGCTTATGCTAAAACACCTTGTCATTTTATTATGTGCAAGTTACATTCAACCTGGGAGTGGTAATGTTATGATACAGGAATTCCTTTATCATGAATTACTACATGTTTAGGATAGGAAGACTAGACTTGAAATAATGCACATAGGTACCTACTTCCTTGTATAAAATAAAAACCGACTAAGTGCGAGTCTGACTCGCACACGAAGGGTTTCCATACCGTATTAAGATCGAGCAAAAAACGCCAATTTCTTGTATGGCCCTCTCCCTTTAATTTATTAACTTTAATATTTTTTTTATTATTTTTTGTTATAGCGGCAATAGAAATATGCGATCTGCGATCAACTATCAACCTAATACGGTTTACGAGAACCAGCCCGCTGACAGACAGACGGATGGACAGTGGAGGCTTAGTAATACGGTTCCATTTTGCACTCTTCGGGTACGGAACCCTAAAAACAACTGTGCATTAGTGCGCTTATAACTCGAGAACCAGCCAATTTACACAGCTAGAAAAAAGTGTCGGGCTGGATCCTAATTTGAAAATTAATTAATTAACTTGCCACTTTATAGGTATGTATTTCAAAATGCATTTACCTTTTTCGAGAAAAATATGTAAAAGTTAAAATGAAAATTACAGCTGCTGCTTATGATTTATCATCCCGGAAATGGTGTGAGATGACCTCAACATCTCATTTGATGCCGCCTTATCAAACATTCAAGTTTTAATGAACATTGACAGTTTCATTCTTTCGACTTCATTTTATTTAGTCTATTAGTGTGCTAGCCAAGCCCCCGGCTGGCCCCGGCTGTCATTTGTAGATCTTTGACTAGTGATGCAACGAATACTACTTTTACGAATACGAATACGAATATGAATATCAAACCTACTATTCGGCGAATACGAATACGAATATCTCGCCATGGTAATAAAAGACTAATAGTCTAGTACTACATAGACGCAACTATTACTAACGTTCGTCTAAGTTACTTAGGACTTACTATCCTACCTTTTGTTCATACAAAAGAAATACAGACCATATAACTACTTATTTGGTAATTTATCGAAGTGTTTCCATATGTCACTTTGATCTCGTTTACGAGAAGACATTTTCTATTCAACTTCAACTCCTTTCACTTCGCAGCAACCTCAGAAAATAAATAAAACAATACTCTCTTGCTTGACTTGTGCTTTCGACTGACAAATGAAATGAAAAGAATGAATGAATCAATCAGTCCATGGTTTGTAATGATAGGAAAACTCCCGGGCCGCGGCACTGTATAAACTATGGCCGGGGAGTCCCCCGTCGCGTCGTCGTTGCGGTTAAGGCCCTTGCACACGTCGTATTTTTACGTGCCGACGACGCGCGTTTTCCAAGTCTGCCAGTAATTAGATTTGCGTACAAACATATTAATTTTTAAATATTCGTATTAGTATTCGTATTAGTATTCGCCGAATACGAATATTCGGTAAATGTCTACTATTCGGCGAATACGAATATTCGTAGTCGTATTCGTTGCATCACTATCTTTGACAGTCGTTACGAGTAGTTAGAAGCCCAAAAGTCTGACAACCAGTCTTACCAAGGTGTTTATTGATCTGCCAACGCCGTCTAGCGAAGGCAGCTAACCGGTCGGAATGCAGCGCTGATGGTGGCGCCCTCCTCGGCGGACGGTACCGCCGGAAACTACTCAGTGAAGTGAAGTGTGTGCGAACAATTTTTTGAGTTGTCATGGCGGTGGACGGAACGGTGAACCTAGGATAAAAATTATTGTCTTATAAGAACTTTTGTGAAAGTTTCAATACCGTTTTTTGTAATTGCTCTGTGTATTCGTTCATTTTCCTCCACCTCACACACACTCATCGCATAAACATATGAGTTTCAAGAAAACCAAAAAGAACACCTAACAGCCAGTTCGTGCTTCATGGAAGTCGCAGGGCTTAACAAGACGCCCTAACACAAGGGTTATGGTGTTATCTAGCCACTAGGTTGTGGAGGTCAGATAGGCAGTCGCTCCATGTAAAATTCTGGTATTCAGCTGCATCCGGTTAGACTGGAAGCCGACCCCAACATAGTTGGGAAAAGGCTAGGCAGATGATGATGAGTGTGCTAGCCAAGCATTTCGTGTTTATCAGAATAAACACTACTATCAATTTCCGTATGTTTAAAACGTTCACATTCTACTTATTCTTAGTTTGAATCTGTTAAATATTTTATAAAGTTTAGGCTAAATTTTTAGGGTTCCGCACCCAAACGGAGCCAAACGCAACCCTATAAAGATATGAGGAACAGGGTGTAAATTTCACCAGCCCGTCCCGTCTTTGATGTCCTTCCTCCGGTTGACGCCCTAAGCCGAGGTTCGTACCCCACAGGGGGTGCCCTTAGCGAGCGTTTACCTAGTATAAAGCTTAGTTTGTAATGCCCCTGGCTGGCCAGCCCGTCCCATCTCTTAATGTCCTCCCTCCGGATAACGCCCTAAGCCGAGGCTCGTACTCCACAGGGGGTGCCCTTAGCGAGCGTTTATCCTAAGCTTTTTAGCTTAGTTTATGTATGCCCTGGTTGGAGGTTTGAGTGTAGTAGCTTAAGGCAACCACAGGATTGACCGGTTAAATAGCCACGGTTTCAGGAACCAGCTATGAGATGCAACTACAGAAAAAAAAAAACCCTTTGGCTGGAGGCTTTGAGTATGGTAGCATAAGGCTGCCACAGAAAAGCCCGGTTAAGTAATCATGATCTCAGAGGTCAACTACGAGATGCACTACCAAAAATAAAAGTATAAAGTTCACTCATCCTCTATTGAAAAGGGCGGATCCTACGACCAGACGGGTTTCGTGTCTGGTGGGTAACTGTCTAACTATTGATGTAGGGACGTTGTATAATATACTCTTCGCGCGGTAAACTCTGCTTGCGCGATGCAGGATTTTGTTTGACGTCAGTGTGATGCGTAGTTCGCATGTGGCGTTGTAGATGCCCAAACTTATTATTAAGCCGCCTGTCTGTCAGCGGGCTGTATCTCATGAACTGTATTTAACTGTAATATGTAGATAGTTGTTTTCACAGATTGTGTATTTCTATTGCCGCTATAATAAAAAATAATAAAAAAGTTGAAAATTTAAGGGGCCATGCTAAATATTTTACAGTGATACGGAACTCTTCGTATACGAGTCCCACTCGCACTTGGCTGGTTTTTGTTACTGTCGCTGACGTAATTACGACTAGATTTTAAACATTTGTAATTAGTAGAATTGGCCTTCTGATCTTAAAAATCATTACGCTAATGGATGACCTTTAATAATAAGGTAGGTAAACCGTCACCACTTTGATAATCCGTATTTTCAGTTAATAAGTTAGATAAGTGCCAAACTACAATGCAATTACAGCTAAAACAGAGCATTTATTAACAATACCACTTGGCAACAATGGGAATATTCCGTCGAATAGGAATGTAGGCGGTTTACGAGCGGACTTCACTAACGATGCGAGGGCGACGCGGCGGGTGGCCTGTTGTAATTTAGTGTGCAACCAGCCTTTATGGAATTAACTCGCCGTGGGATGTACTTACACTTCATTTGTTTATTGGAGTGTTTATTTGGCTCGTTTTCTTTGCTGCTTTGTAAAAGGAGTAAAATTAATGCAATTAGTTATATGGTTTGGTTAGAGTTTGTGCACATGATGCGTTGCAGCGGCGACGCAAAGTGGGAAAAAAAGAAATTATGACGTATCGCTGCCATTTTTTTTTATACACTGCTGAGATCCTGACACTCCTGACACCTTGGTGTGTCACTGCCACTTTTCCAAAATCGAAAAGTATTAAAAAAAAAATCCTTTAAAAATCGGGAAATGAAACAAAATTTTTTTTTTGGGCCGCCTTTTTGTATCCGCCATTTTGAATTGTTATAGACAGACAGTAAATTCATGACTAGGGACCTGAAAAACCCCAGGAAACTGATTTTCGTTAAATTGTTTTTTTTCGAAATTGTTTTTTGCTTCATTTCCCGATTTTTTGAGGTTATGGTATTGACTTTTAAGGAAAAGTGGCAGTGACACACCAAAGTGTGTTATCTCAGGAGTGTATAAAAAAAATGGCAGTGATACGTCAAAAATTGTGGTGTAGGCAGATTTTTGAACAAAAAAAATATTTTTTTTCCCACTGTGCAACGCGGCGCCGAAGCGGTGTCGCTGCGGCGTCCTACATACAAATATCCATGGTATGCCATACGGTGCGTTCCAGCGTCGTACCGCACGGACACCGGAGACGAGGCGGGGAGGGGTGTATGTATTGCGACACCACTCAGTTGCTTGTGCATTGTCAAAAACATATATTTGACAGATGACAATTAACGCGCTTGTGGCGTGGGCCGCTGCGGCGTGACAACGTTACGGCGCCGCAGCGCCCGTGTGACTGACAATGAGGGGAAATGCGGCACTACAACGCATCGTATGTACAGGCTCTAAGGCTAACCAAGTTGTATCGTGTTGCCCAGTACTTGGGTTGTGAAGGTCAGACAGGCAATCGCTCCATGTAAAATACTGGTATTCAGCTGCACCCAGTTAGACTGGAAGCCGACCCCAAGATAGTTGGATAACGCTAGACAGATTATGATGATTACGAGTTGGTAGATGACACATGTGTTCGAATTTTTGCCTCTTGGTTTTCTCACAATGTTTTCTTTCACAGTTTTGAGAGCAGTGATCACACCAATATTATAAAGGCGAAAGTTTGTGAGTGTGTGTGTATGTTTGTCTCTTCTCCACGCTCAAACGGCTAGACGTATTTGGATGAAATTTGGCACACAAATAGTTTACAATCTGGATTAACACATAGGATACTTTCAACTCCATATTCTCACGGGATCGAGACTTATGCGGGTGAAACCACGGGGCGCAGCTAGTGATGAAATAAATTACAAAAAATTAGCAGTAAGTAAAGGGTTGGAACCCATGACCTATAACTCGTTAGTAGGGGTCGATACCACTGGGCCACCACTGCTCTCGGCTACCACTGCTCTCGGCCAACACTGCTCTCGGCCACCACTGCTCTCGGCCACCACTACTCTCGGCCACTACTACTCTCAGCCACCACTACTCTCGGTCACCACTGCTCTCGGCCACCGCTGCTCTCGGCCACCACTACTCTCGGCCACCACTACTGTCGGCCACCACTACTGTCGGCCACCACTGCTCTCGGCCACCACTGCTCTCGGCCACTACTGCTATCGGCCACCACTGCTCTCGGCCACCACTACTCTCGGCCACCACTACTCTCAGCCACCACTACTCTCGGTCACCACTGCTCTCGGCCACCGCTGCTCTCGGCCACCACTACTCTCGGCCACCACTACTGTCGGCCACCACTGTTCTCGGCCACCACTGCTCTCAGCCACCACACCACAGCTCTCAGCCACCACACCACTGCTCTCAGCCACCACATCACTGCTCTCGGCCACCACTGCTCTCGGCGACCATTGCTCTCTGGTAAAACTGGTAAATCTACACCCTATTTGCGTAGCACACTTTTAATCACAATCTGAATCATTTTGAAGGCAATTGCTAATCCATTGCTTCATATTTTCGAAAAATGTGTCTGGTCAACAACGTAAATAATGCAATATATGTCGTTGAACTGTCAAAATGACACACAAAAAAACAAACCCACAAACTAGGTACCTATTTTCACTCTTAACTGGAATAACGTTCCTTAACCTAGAATTTTTTTAAGACTTAGTAATATTATTAGACTAATATTTATGTTTGTGTTTGTAATGAAGTCAAAGAAACAAAGAATCCTGGTTATGTTATAGACCGTAAACTTTTTATGGGTTCATGTATGGGTCAAGATTTTTATGGTGGCAGAAATGGATTGTACTAACTGCCTACGAAAATTATTGCTATTTACTTTAGCAGTTACAAATACGTAGTTTTATTTGATTGTACCTATATTTTTTTATCAGAAATTTTAAGGTCGTTGCCTGTAATAATAAAAAGGTTAAAACGATCGTTAACCATGTATCAAATGCATGACACTTAAAAAAAAAAAATAACATCACGACTTTTTTCCTCGAAGGGTTGGGCAGAGGTGTACCTATAGTACACCCATATTTCTTCAGAAGTCCCTTGTAATAGGGGACGAGCCTGTTGCCATCAACCGGGCACAAATCCAGACTCCGGGCTGCTACTGAGAAATTCCAGACAGAAAAACTCAATAACAATTTGCCCGACCCGGGAATCGAATTCAGCAATAGCGCTTGCAACCACTAGACCACTGAGGCAGGCATAAAATTATAATAAGTAGATGATTATCATCAGAAGTCTTGATCCACCCAATGCTGAGTGTAGGCCTCTTTTTTAGGACATGCTTCCCTGGTCTTCACGAGTCTCTTCCAGGTCTTCCTGGCGATCTTTTGTATGTCATATAGTTAACTGATTCAGGCGGAAATACATTATAAAATACAATACTGCTGTCATAATGAAATAGGGCACATCTAACATTTTATAAATATGGAGAAAACAGAGTTTAAATTGTTTTTTGGGTTTTAAAACGTCGCTCAGTTGTGCCTTTTGAGCTTACGGTATTTTCATTCATCTTGTTCCTAAAATTGTACAAAAAATATTGGCAGATGGGCCTTTTTTTTCTGATTCCGAATATGTATATAACTAAATTTCGGAAAAAATGTTACTTGTGACCTTTTTCCTTATGACGGCAGAATAGACGTTGATATATTTAGTACCCTGTTCCGCTTAACTATTCCAAAAGAGCCATAAAAAACCCTGTTAGAAATCGACACGTGTTTCACCTCTCTTCTCTGCGTCCAGCACTCAGTATGGCAACGCCGTGTTCGGGTTCGCGACAAGTAAATCGTCATCCTGAGGATGCCTCGTTAAGAGGTGAAATACGTGTCGATTTCTTACAGGATATTTTTAAGGCTCTCTAGGAATAGTTAAGCGGAACAGGTTACTAAATATGTCAACGTCTATTGCATTTTTTCTTTTCTTTTGTATGTCGTTCAACCATCCGGGCTGTTGGTCTGCTTACGCCAGTAGGTAGAAGGTGTTACCAGCCAAGCACAGTTTTAGTATAAACTATTTAAATTGAGACCAAATTAAGGCCGTCCAACGAGGCTTCGAACTAACTGGCCAGCCATGGACTTTATTCTCTTGAACTTGCCAATTCGTCTAAATCGCTAGTAAAATACAATAGACGTAGATATATTTAGTAACCGGTTCAGACTGCACTCAGCGCTCGGTGTGGCAACACGCCGTGTTCGAGTTCGCAACAAGTCCATCGTCATCCTGAGGATGCCTCGTTGAGAGGTGAAACACGTGTCGATTTATTTCAGGAGTTTTTTATGGCTCTTTAGAAATAGATAAGCGGAACCGGTTACTAAATATATCCACGTCTATTGTATTTTATAATGGATTTCCGCAAGGTCACGCCTGAATCAATTAACTATCTTTAACTAAATCGCTAGTATAAATCAGGCATTAAGTCCGCCTTTGTACCTTGTTGTGTGCAAGAAGTTTAAAAGAAAAAAAACTTTTTACAGTAAAAAAAAACAACCGCCTTCCAAAAAAACCACTACAAAGTGGAAAATTAATTTATTTCGGAAATCGAAATTAATTTTTCACTTTGTAGTGGTTTTTTTTGGAAGATTTTTTTTTTTGTTAAATAAAATATTTTTCTATTTTTAGTTGTGGTACCTGCCTACAAATTCGAATACTACTACGTACTATGTAAATAACTGTGATAGGATCTTATCATCATATCATCCACGTAGGCTAAGTGGGAAAAATACGTATCATTGAAGCTAACTCAGAAACTCCCCAAGCAAAGTTAATAAAATTTATATGGAACCACCTCTGAAGTATGACCTATCAAACAAAAAAGAATCATCAAAATCAATCCATAATTAGCGGAGTAATCGCGTTGAGAACCTCCTCCTTTTTAAAGTCAGTTAAAAATATAAATCAGTTTACTGGTTACCGTTTAAGTTGATCAGTGTTTTCGTAGTATTATAAACTCTTTGTCAAGGAGCTCCTCCGATCTAAAATATCTACTTATTTCTGCCACCAAACAGCGTTGCTATATTCCAGTTAAAGAGTAGGTATAGGATGCCGGAGTTTTTAAAGGCACAAAAGAAAGTAATAGTTGAGGATCCGACCTAAGAATGACCTTCACCCATCTGTTGAATGAATGAAAAGTTGGCTAAATTTGGCTAAAAAAATACTTCATTTGGCTAAAAAAAATCTGGGCAGACTGTGATTAATAAAAAATTCAAAAATGACTCATTATATACATTGCAAGATATACACCAATGGAAAGAACTTTTTAAGGAGAACCTTTGCTACTAGCTCGATTTTTGTCCATTGTTAGTCAATTCGGAGTTAATGACTTAGATAAGTGACTACTTGGCCACCTAAGTTTAGGAATTTTCTTGGCGCCCAGTAGCCTGGATAGTTGTTGTAGCTGTTTTTAGGGTTCCGTAGTAAACAAGGAACCCTTATAGTTTCGTCATGTCCGTCTGTTTGTCTGTCTGTCTGTCTGGCTGTCTGTCCGCAGTCTAGCGCCGAGACCCTTAGTACTAGAAAGCTGTAATTTGGCATAGGTATACATATTAATTACGCCGACAAAGTGGTAAAACAAAATTATGAAAAACATTTTTTTTTAGGGTACCTCTCATACACGTAAAGTGGTGATGTTTATTTTTTTAACTCATAGTGAGGGGTATCATTGGAAAGGTCCTTCAAAAACATTGTGAGTTTGTGAAAACTATTTTTGGATTCAGGGATCCGTTTGCGAAATATTAAGCTTTAAAGTGCTAATTTTTGTTAGAGTCAAGTGTCCCCCCCCCTGCCGGCTAAATGGTTGGTTTTGGGTGTGTGAAAAAAATCACAACAGTAGTTTATATAACAAAACTAAAAGGAAAACTATCACAGCTAAGTTGGCTTTACAAGTTAACGAGTAATAATCGACCAACTTAACTTTGCAGTTGCAAAAACATGTTTTCCCATACATTCCGTATGGGAGAACATATTTTTCAACTATAAAGTTAAGTTTGTTTTTGGGATAAATTCATCCCAACTACGGAACCCTTCAATGTGCGTAGTCCGACACGCACTTGGCCGGTTTTTAAGAGAAACATTTGTTACTAAAACGAATTAATCGATGTACGATTTTTTTTTACATACAAAGTCCAAATCTCAACTAAGTATATGAAGAGAAAAGATTTGATTTTTTGTATGTTTGTTTGTAATTAATAAACTCAAAAACTACTGGACCGATTTAAAAATTATTTCACCAGTAGAATGCTATATTATCACTGAGTAACATAGGCTATAATTTATAAGGATATCACGCTAGCGAAGCTGCTAGTGGAAGCTAGTTTGATTTAAAATACTTTTCATCCATTAAAAAGATGTGTGAAGGTCATCTTTAGGTCGGATCTTAAGCTATTAGACAGTGCTGATTAAAAGAGTGTCGTCTGCTGTCTGCTATTGGCAAAAGCATATTTTTAAGAATTGATAAAATTATGAATGTTTACGACGTTTAACCCTTTTACCACAACTTTGTATGCGTAGTCTCATTAAATTCACATTATGACCTTTCTGTCAGTTGTAGGAAATTTATTATTTCGATTCCCTTCACAATTGGATGGTAATTGAGAATTCGAAGTGGCTTTTTGTTGTTTCCTCTAGAGAGGTTGTTATAGGAGGTTGCAAGCTGTTGCGTACTCAAAGATACCTGCTGGGAATTTGTTGCGTAGTCACTGGGAATTTTCCCAAAGGTATCTCCGAGTAAAATTTTCATTTTGTTTTGACGAATTGTTTGGCTTTTGTGAAATGTTTTTAGGCGTTATAATGACGGTGTTTTATTTTATCTTGAATGGAGGAGGAAGGAAAGGATTCTAGACACAATGGTGTGGTACACAATTGTAAAATAAAATGTGAATTGCGTGAAACAAACCCCTTGTACGGCTGTGCACAGCAATGGATGCCTTTAGAAAGTTGTGCATTGAGTTCGTCACTTCAAATAATGCTGTGTTGCTATGTTAGCGATAGTTTCACGTGTTCCTGCTAAAATACGTAAACGTTTGCTGATTCTTTTTTCCTATAATAGGCTCGAATTACATGATTTACTTACCTACAAGGTTTAATTGAAGTAACTGAAACCCTCCGAGGGGGTCATTGTACTCATCAATCTTCTTCTTTTCGTGTGGTTAATGAGTAACCTGGTGTCAGAGTTTTAAAGCCACCCATGGGTCTCTGACTTACCTTTACATACCGTCGAGAAATATCTCTCAGCCATGCCGGTTTCCCCACGATGTTTTCCTTCGCTTTTTTTCGAAGCAAGTGATAATTATACAATACGCAAATGAATCCGAAAATTTTGAGATGCGTGCCTTGGGTTTGAACTCGAGACCTATGACTGGGACATCGGACAATAATCTATATAAAATTATGAAAAAATATATCTGTAGTTCAAAACATTACCGTTCGCATAACTCGACAAAATTACATGTAGGGAACATCAGATTTTTTTTGGATGCGATTTCGGTGTTGGTTATTTAAGATAATAGTAAAAGTTGTTCATAATGATGAGTACCTATAATGACCCCTTTTTTTCTTGGGGAATTATCAAATAACTTCTCCCGCTCTAGGTGGAGCGGGAGGGCGTGTCAGACTCTTACTGACTAAAACCCACCCGTGTTCCTTCAGTTGCGTGTATTGCCAGGGGCCACGGTAACCCTTTCGGACAAAACCGCAACCTCGGCAGGAATCGGCCCTATCGGACCCCTTCAGTTCTGCTGACATCTCTTTGAGGCGCGCGTGGAACACAACGCGCTGTCGACCTGGGCCTGGTCCTTATCGGACGACGAGCTTCCCATTGCTCACCGTCCGCAAGCCCGCGCCTTTTTTTTTTTTTTTTTTTTTGGGTGGGAAATTATCAAATAACTTCTCCCGCTCTGGGCGGAGCGGGAGGGCGTGTCAGACTCTTACTGACTAAAACCCACCCGTGTTCCTTCGGTTGCCCTGTTGCCGGGGGCCACGATTTCCCGATCGGTTTTCTTCGAACCCCCGGCAGGCATTGGCCCTAGTGGACCCCTTTAATTCTGCTGACATCTCTTTGAGGCGCGCGTGGAACACAACGCGCCGTCGACCCGGGCTTGGTCCTTATCGGACAGCGAGCTACCCATTGCTCACCGTCCGCAAGCCCGCGCCTACGGTGGCCGGAAATCGGCTCGCGATTCCCGCCCCGGGCGTCTCCTCCTGCGGCGGTTAGGGGCGTGAGGGCGCGAAATTTGCCTCTCCCTCACGCGTTCCGCCTCCTCCTTCGCGAGCATTACCGCTTCGCAGAAGGAGGTGACGGCCTGCCATTTCCTCTCGCTCCGTACCATGGCCTGAACCAGGGCCGGACGCGAGAGATCACCGCCGCCGATCGCCTCTACGAGAACACGGCGTTGCTCCGCCCAAGCCGGGCAGACCTCCACCGTATGCTCCACCGTGTCCTCAGGCCGATCCACACAATGGTGACACCCGGGTGTTTCCTCCCGCCTTATCCTGAACAGGAACCTCCCGAAGCAGCCGTGTCCGGTGAGGACCTGCGTCAGGCGGAAGGTGAGAACGCCGTGGCGTCTCTCCAGCCACTCCTCAAAGACGGGTCTTATCGCCGCGATTGTGGCGTGCCCAGCGCGGGGTTGCGACAATCGCACCCTCCATGACGCCATGAGATCCCGCCGGAGCTCTGTCCGCTGTGCCGCAATTTCTTGCGGCATCGGGGTTAAGCCCCGGCGTTTCGCCTCCTCGCGCCACTCCCAGACGTGCGCGAGGACCTTTGCCTCCAGATCCCATGGCGGTAATCCGGCAAGGAGGCTCGCCGCCTCGCAGGAGACCGTGCGGTATCCTCGGGCCAGCTGGATGGCCATGACCCTCTGGGACGCGTTCAACCGGCGGGCTGGCCACAGCCTCAATGAACGCGCCCACACCGGTGCCCCGTAAAGGGCCATGGACCGCACGATCCCCGCATAGAGCCTCCGGCAGGAGGCGTTTGGATCCCCTAGATTGGGCAGGAGCCGCTTCAATGCAGCCCCGGCCCGCTCAAGTCTGGGAGCCAAACGTCGGAAATGTTCTACGAAGTTCCACCGGCTGTCGAGGACGAGTCCCAGATACTTCATCGTCGACTCGACACCGATGTGAACCCCTCCCGCCATTACCTGGGAACCCGACGGTGGCGCATTCCGAGGACCATGAAAACCCATGGCCTCAGACTTGTGCAGGGCCACCTCGAGTCCCAGCTGCCGGATCCTATCGACGATTGTCGCAACCCCGCGTGTCGCTAAATCGGCCGCCGCCTGGTACGACCCCCCCTGCGCCAGGACAAGCGTGTCGTCAGCGTAACAAACGACGCTGACGCCGCTAGGGAGGTCGGCGCGCAGCACCCAGTCGTATCCGATGTCCCACAGATGCGGCCCCAGGACCGAACCCTGTGGGACACCGCACGACATCTCTTGCCGGTTCCACTCTCCTTGGTGACCGGGGTAGATGACGGCCCTGTCCGTCAGATAGGCCTCGAACACACGACAGAGGTAGGTCGGCATCCGGTGATACCGGAGTGCCTCCCTTATGCAACTCCAGGGCAGGGTGTTGAAGGCATTGGCGATGTCTAGAGACACCGCCAAGACGACCCCACCCCGGGCCACAGCATCCCCCGTCGTGAGGGCCCGCACGCGCATGATGGCGTCCACCGTAGAGCGCCCCCTGCGGAAACCGAACTGGCTCTCCGCCAGATCCGGCCCCACTCGCACCAGCTGCCCGACGAGGCGGTCTGCAATGACTCTTTCAAAGAGCTTGCCCACCTCGTCGAGCAGCACAATGGGCCGATAAGCGGACGGAGAGTCCGCTGGGCGCCCCGGCTTCTTGATGAGGACCAGTTTCCCCGTCTTCCAACGAAGTGGGAACTGGCCCCTCTCCATGCATGCGCTTAGGAGCCCCCTCAGTCGAGGCCCGAGAGCCCCCATGGCCAGGACCCAGGCTTTTCCGGGTATGCCGTCGGGTCCTGGGGCGGTATTCTTCGCACTCATCTTGCGTACCGCCACTCTCATTTCTACCTCAGTCACCTCAGGAGAATCGCCGTCGTCGGTGTGGTCCGCATCGGGCATCGCAGTAGGCGGAGCCATGGGCGGAGCAGTATGATCCCCTCTAGAGGGGAACAGAGCGCTCACCACGTCCCCCACAAGCTGGGGCCGGAGACTCTGCGTCAGCGGGGGAGCCCATGGGCGGAGTTTCTCCCGCACCATCTTGTATGGGCGCCCCCACGGGTCCCGGGCAAGCCCGCGCCTGCGGTGGCCGGGAATCGGCCTGCGACTTCCGATGCCCAGGTCGTCTCTTGCGGTGGTTAGTGGCGTGAGGTTGCGAAATTTGCCTCTCCCTCACGCGATCCGCTTCCTCCTTCGCGAGCATTACTGCTTCGCAGAAGCAGGCGATGGCCTCCCATATCCTCTCGCTCCATACCATGGCCTGAACCATGGCCGGACGCGAGAGATCATCGCTGCCGATCGCCTCAATGATCCCTTCAGAGGTTTTTAGTTATTGAAATTACACCTTGTGTATGAGAACAGCTTATGCCATTGTAAAAATATTAGCCAGTAATTAGTTACTGGCTAATATTTGATAACGGGGCTGACTGTCCAATGCGCGTCGGAAGCACATTAAATCCATTAATATTTCCGAACAAACTTTTCTTAAATTAAATTCTGAAAGAAAATATACCTATTTAATTTAATCAACGGTGTTTCCACACAAAGACCACAAAAAGATGTTGTTGTTGATTGGTTTTGACTTAAAACAACAACATCCAATGACTACCAATAAACCGATTACATTTGTAAAAGTAAGAAGCCACAGAGAAGAATAAATTACCTACCTACTTAGTAATTCATTCATAATTAATTAAGTTCTTTATTTATTGTTTTAAAACACACCTCTCCCTTTTAGTTTTCGATTAACAATCAATTAGTAGGTGCTAAATTGAAGTCAATTAACGTATTTTTTATCAAAGTTGTGAAAGATTGAGAAGAATTTTTGTTTTTTTTTTGGATGTACAAACGCAAATAATTTAATTTGTTGAAAATAGGTAGGTTAGGTACAGATGTTGTCATTATTAAAGAACGTCTAGCCGTCATCGGCGTACAAATAAGCTAGGTACAAATATGCTGATTTTAATAAATTATCAAATCAATTATCACACATTATTATATAATTCAATAAAAACATTCCAATAAAATATGATAATAATAAATTCTAGTATAAATGCATGCATGCATAATTTGCATTTCACGCTTAGTTTAAATTACTTCATAGAAAAGTGAGGATGAAGGGTTATTGGGTTTTACCATTAGAAATTTCTCAACTGCAGCGCGGAGTTTGGATTTGTGCCCGGTTGATGGCAATAGGCTCGCCTCCTATTACATAACTAGCGAAATGTGGGTGTACTACAGGTACACCTCTGCCCAACCCTTCGGGAAAACAAGGCGTGATGTTTATCTTTAATTAATTCACAGAAAAAGTACTATTTACGGTACCGTATTTATTCAATATTAATTTCTGTATTGGGTTTACTGTTTACATACCGATTTGAATATTGGAATAACTCAAACACAAAAATGGATTTTCCACAAACATTTTAAATATTGGTAAGTCATGTAGGTATTTAAAATATCATTTCTGCCGGTTTTGTTCTACGGTAGGCCGCAAGCCAGTGATAACGAAACCAGTATAAGCTGACCTCATATCCTGTTGAAACTTCGTACTATGGCTCGGCCAGCTCAAGGTCAAAGAATTACCACCGACGTGCAGGTAACTGTAGATTTATTTTTGTTTGTCACTTCCACGCATATATTTCAGCCTACAATGTTCCCACTGCTGGGACATAGGCCTCCTCTCTATGAGAGGGAGTGGGCTGTAATCTACCACGCGGGCCCAGTGCGGGTTGGTAGATGTCACATTTCTTCGAATTTTTGGTTCTAGGACATGCCGGTTTCCTCACAATGTTTTCCTTCACCGTTTTGAGAGCAGTGGTAATGAAATTATTTACACAAAGTAAAGCGCCTGTCTAGGTTCGAAACCAAGATCTACAATTCCTAAGTCGGGGCCACTATTAATGGGGTGGTGGCACACGTGAAGGCTACTGCACATTTCTAATCGTCTGTCACTTCCACGCGAAAATATATTTTTTATCACATCTATTCAAAAAGAGCTAGTTTAGTCCTCGTAAACAGGGACTAAAATAGCTTTTTAATCGCTAGGGAATAAAAATGATTTGAATATGGAATATGGATATTGTTAGTAAAAGTTCTAATCACCAAAGATATCTCGTTTTCATATTTTTGATTTTTTGCTGAAAATTTATATTTTTTTTTATCATGGGTATCGTTTTTATGGTTTTCCAGAGTGCTAAGCCCAGTGCTGAGGGGTCACAATGAAAATCCAAGATGGCAGCTGCGAAAATTTTCAAATTTTTTGTCATGGATGTCGTTTTCATAGTTTTCGAGGGTGCTAAAGTCAATAATGAGGTCAAAATGTAAATCCACGATGGCGGTGAAATTTTTATTTTTGTTTTAAACCATACGTGAGAAGGAACTTCGTTCCTGACGGGGGTCGAACCGCACACGTTTTTTTTACTCATAGATTGTGATAAAAAGTAGAGTGTTCACCTCGGGAGCAATACTATTTTAAGCTCGAGTGACATACTTTGAATCCCTCGCTGCGCTCTGGATTCAAAGAAACACTCTCGCCTTAAAAATATTTGTTGGCTCCCTTGGTAAACAATCTACTATTCTTATTGAATACACTGGCAACACTATTAATAATTTTCCATAGCAAATAGTTTACCATTCTTTCAGAAAGCGAAAACTGTTACTTCATTCTTAACATCGTACAGCATAACTTTCATAAACAGCCAACTATACAAATTCTCCTAAACATGAAATACTGATAATATTCATAAATTTCACGACTCAACGCCCTAACGATCTGAAAGTTCCAGAGTTTCAGCGGTGGCGAGTCTTTAACTAAATGCAATGAAGCGTTGCTAACTTTATGTTAATGGTGTCCGGGCCTGGTTGTTTGTGGAGTTGTTGTGGAATGGACACGTTAGAGGTGTTTTAGAGATGGGTTTTTGCATGTAGGAAAATGGCCTGTAAATTGTCACACTGCGTGGCAAAACCTTCAAGCAGAGTTGGAATGAGTATAATTCAACTGATATTTTGTAAATCCATGTATCATCCTTCAATGATGTCTCAAATTTACTTAGAAATTTGATTGGTATTTTCCAAATTCGAGTCCACTTCATCTACATAATATATACATATTTTAGAATTGAAGTAAATTTTCCTGTCTGTCTCTATGACCGCGTTGTTCTTCGAAACTACGCAATGGATTTTGATTCGATTTTTACCATGATTTTAGAGATTTTTTCCGGAAGGTTTATGTGTATGATACATTAAAACGTACAGTAAAACGTTTTTTGAGGATGATATTTTCGTAACATAGAATAAAGTATGTCTATTTATTTTTTATCTTTTATATCTATTTAGTATATCAGTTATATTCATCAGTTATATTAGTTATATATCCGTTGTGTATTTAGTTGCATCTAAATTATTTTTCTTTAAGTACGCTGTACTGGTACAGCGTCTTAATTCATATTTGTTTGCTGCACCGGTCGACGTTGGCGCCAGCTGTCGCTGAAAACCAGCGCTGGGGCTCTGTCTTGCACAGGGTCGTAGCATAATGCTGAGCGATAGCCGATTTGCGTGGATGTGACGCATGCTTCCCCCAACTTTTTCTCATCTTTGTAATGTAATATTTTTTTTCTTGCGTCATGTTTACCGCAAATAAACGTTTTTTCTTTCTATTAAAATTAAACTTGTGGGGGGGTGAGGGGCTTTTGGCTAAGTAACAACAGCTGCACGGGTCGATCGATCAGGTTAAGCTACGCTTGCCGCGGTTGTTCTGTGGATGGGTGACCATCTATACATACCAAGACCCCTCCGTGCCTCGGAAAGCACGTTAAGCCGTTGGTCCCAGCTGTCATTTGTAGATCTTTGACAGTCGTTACGGGTAATATTTAGAAGGCCAAAAATTCTGACAACCAGTCTTACCAAGGGGTATCGTGTTACCTAGTAACTAGGTTGTGAAGGTCAGATAGGCAATCGCTCCATGTAAAATACTGGTATTCAGCTGCATCCGGTTAGACTGGAAGCCGACCCCAATATAGTTGTTAAAAGGCTAGGCAGATTTTTGATTCGAATATATTTATATATTTGTAATCACGTTCTGGAATACGGGTCTAACGATTTAAATAAAAGTTGCAATACAGGGGTTTATGGGGGCGAAAAATCGATCTAGCTTGGTCTCATATCTGGGAAGATTCGTATTCTCCGTATTTTCACCCGAGCAGAGCTCGGTCGCTCAAAGCTTAGAACAAGATGGCTACCTTAGAATAATGACATGGCAGCATGGAATTAGTATGAACTTTCCTATATTATTAAATAAGCATTCTCTATTTTCACCAGAGCAGAGCTCGGTCGCCCAGGTACTATTTTTATAAAACATCAACATTCAATATTGCAGTTTAAGAGGCCGGCGACACGGCTCGCAATTACAAATCGAGATGTTTGCAAAATTCAATTCCAAGCACGTTGCACTAGTGTGAGTGCCTGTCGGAGCGATATACATCTACAGTGAGCAATACCACCCACACATTGACAATTATTCATGTTATTTGTTTAATATTTGTTTTTATAATCATTTTTACAATCTAATTTCAAATTAAATTTCAATAATTATATTATTTACTTATTCTGTGTTGTTCTATCTTGTGTTTCCATTCGTGAATCGGACTTCCATTTTTCACACCTTCCTGTTTTTGAGGCTGCATATCTCTTTGGAAAGTGTTTGGCATGTCGGGTCACCCTCCAGTTTTCCAGGGTTTTGTCTTTTATTGGGTCCATCTCATTTCACAGTCACTCACAAACGCATATAGCACTGACACATCACGTTTGCATAATAATAAACACATTACATCACAGACTAAGTAATACTCATTGCATCACTGGCCATTTTGTAACTTCTTACATCACAATTTGGTTTAATAGGACGCGTCGAAATGTTGCCACTATATAAAACGTAAAACGTTTTTTGAGGATGATATTCTCGTAACATAGAATAAAGTATGTCTATTTATTTTTTATCTTTTATATCTATTTAGTATATCAGTTATATTCATCAGTTATATCAGTTATATATCCGTTGTGTATTTAGTTGCATCTAAATTATTTTTCTTTAAATACGCTGTACTGGTACAGCGTCTTAATTAATATTTGTTTGCTGCACCGGTCGACGTCATTACGTCGGCGCCGGCTGTCGCTGAAAACCAGCGCTGGGGTTCTGTCTTGCACAGGGTCGTAGCATAATGCTGAGCGATAGCCGATTTGCGTGGATGTGACGCATGCTTCCCCCAACTTTTTCTCATTTTTGTAATATAATTTTTTTTTTCTTGCGTCATGTTTACCGCAAATAAACGTTTTTTCTTTCTTTCTTTCTTTCTTTCTTTCAATTATTGCTTAACGCGATAGTACTACTAGCTTTTGAAAATTTATGATAAATTTGGATGTGTTCCGTAATACAAAAAATTATGAATGAAAACTTAATGTATTTCCATATTTTTTTTTGATAATTTGTAACTTGATAACATAAACTATGCTTCTGTGGAAACAATATTATAAATATTGTTGTTTATAATACAGAAAAAACAATATGAAAACATGTCATTTACGCTGTAAAAATGTACGAAATGCAATTCGCTTACACTTCATTTAAAGGTAAGTTTTTGGAAATAAAAAGACGTAGGAGCCTAGATAAATACTGTCTCAATCCGAATATCAACATAATATGGTGGAAATATGCTCAAATTGCAAATGATTTATATACTGCGTTTGTATAGACAATTCATGCGTCGCCGCATTCTTAAGTCCCTTAGGTATTTGCAAAAAATCTATTGAGATTTTCCACCATAATGACATCACAAAGTCACAAACACTTCAAAACAAGCATAATATAATACACTACATAGAGACTCTCAGCCGCAGCATCTCACAATTTCCTCCAGCTTTCAATCCAGCCCTAATTGGCTATCAATCTATCGACTGTGAGGCATCGGCAGAATCAGGCCAACGTACAAAAAGGACCACCGATAAAATGCAAGTGCGGTGAATAAAAAACAGTATTCTGGCGATAGATATAAAAAATATAGAAGAGAAAATAACTGGCGTTGCTTTTACGGGTGACGATTTTTTGGTGATCGTTTTTTGTTTCGGACCATCTGGCTTGTGGATATTTCTTTTTCACGCCATCATATCCGTTTATTTGGGTCAACTAAACGTTTTTTATATATACTTCGAGCTTAATATAATACAATAATAATAATTAGGCCTGACCAACGGTAGCTTGGACCCTGTTCCCGATACCGATGGTATCCAAGATAATAGTGCTTGGAAACATACTGGTCCTACTCCATAGGACAATTTAGAATCAAGACAAAATCAAACTGGTTGCTAATTTAATTGTAAAATTTATTATTTTTTGTTAAAAAACATTGATTTTGTCATTGATATGATTTTTTTTTGGCGTCATTTTTACCGCAAATAAACGTTTTTTCTTTCTTTCTTCTTTATTTTATATTCTGTAATTAGTTCCTCACACATTAAATACACACATATAAAATTTTAGGAAAATCGTCTACTTTTACAATGTTTGTAAATATGTGAGGACCATGTACATATCCATCACATAATTAAATTATCAGTCGTTGCTTAATTTTTACTTAATTTTTAATTCTTTTTACCTATTGCGGTATAGTAATCTTCACATATAATTATTTATCTAATGTACCTATATATAAACTAATGTAAAACATTTTAAAAGAGTAACGGTGGAGTTTCTTGCCCATTTTTCTCCATACGAAAACTACCTTTTGGAAGGGGCGACTAGAATCAATTCTATTATTTTGTAAATTTTGACGTTCAAAAGTGCCATATATGGGCCCATTTGAAATAAATGATTTGACTTTGACTTTTGACTTTGGCTACTGTTTTTTTTTTGTTTTTATAAAAATATTTAAAAATATAAATTATTTGTTTAAAGATGAAATAAAGGAAATAATAATAAAATATAATAAATCAATTAAATCATTTTCTTTTATTTTCAAATGTCACTATGCAATCATACATCACTAACACAGGTAATTAAGTGTAAAGTAAAATACAAGTTACGTACTCTAAAAAAAATATAAGTCACAAATATTAGCGTCATAAAATTAGAATACTTATTTTTAAGATTATCAAGCATAGTAGTTAAATGGCCTGGCAACTTGCCACTTTTCATTGCCTCCATTTGCTATTCCAACTTTGTCGTTAACGAACATTATTTAAGCAATTATATAGAACTGATCAAATTATAACAATTAAAAGGACATCGCTCATTATAGCAGCACCGCTCCGACACGGCAAATAACTTGTCATTCAAGTTAGAATTTTAAATCAAACGTGTTAAAGTCTATTTTACGATGGCTATACAGAATAGTGGACGGCTCGCGGGCATTGAGCGGCCCGCGAGCCGTCACACGTCGTGCCGACATCGACAGCACGCTTCAAGCAAGGAGCCCGCTCCCCGGTGAAGAAACGCTTGCAGGCGGTATGCATGCCTCGCCGGCCGCGCAATGACGCCAACGACGACTCTGTCATCTCACCGGGTGGTGTGCCGGCAGCGAGCGGTCGCCTAGCTGACGCCGCGTTGGCAACTAGCGTTCGCCTTGCTTACGGCGCGTTAACGATAAGATTTTTCGAGGCTATTACTGCACTGGAGCGGTGCTGTTATAATGAAGAAAGAAAGAAAGAAGAAAGAAAATATTTTATTTGGGACACGCACACGAAAAAGAAACAGTAATAAAAAAATAACAAAGGAGCATTTCAAACTAAAAAAAAACGACCTCTGCAAGGCCAAAAAGGCTCCTATCTGGTAATTAAAAAAAAAAACTGCAGCGCTGGTATTCTGATAGAGCCCGCTGTAATGCCACGGACTTACCTACGGACATTTAAATCCTACTAGGGGATTATTACATAGAAAAGTCAGGTGGAGTCAAGAAAGCATGGGACGAGCTAAGAGAAAATACTAACTGGATAGACAATATGATACACCATAAAGATAAGAAAAACAAGACAAACCGAACAGAAATACTAGAAGTAGCCACGGATTATTACAGTGAGCTATACAGCGACGACATAACACCAGACGAAAACTATAAATTAATTGATTTACATAGTAATGAAGAAATTCCATGTATAATGAAAGAAGAAGTAGACAAGGCTATTAAATCACAAAAAAGAGGTAAGGCACCGGGAGAAGACTGTATATCTAATGAACTTCTATTAGGGACATCTGATGTAGCATTAGACACTATGACAGACCTATTTAACGAAATTTTAGACACAGAATATATACCCCATCAGTGGACCACATCAACTATAATACTTCTTCATAAAAAAGGAAAGAAAGATAATATAGCAAACTACAGACCCATTAGCCTGATGTCTAACGTATACAAAATATTTTCTAAAATACTTCTAAACCGTTTAACAAGGACTCTGGATGAAAATCAACCCAGAGAGCAAGCTGGTTTTCGCAGAGATTTTTCAACGATCGATCATATACACACCATAAAACAAGTTATCCAGAAATATAATGAATACGGCATGACTTATTATTTGGCATTTGTAGATTATAATAAAGCGTTTGACTCTTTAAAACATACAAAAATATGGGAAGCGCTTGCAATACAAGGTGTTGAAAAGAAATATATAAGACTAATTAACAACATATACAAAAACATGAAAGCAAAAATACGGACAGAAAGAGTAGGAGAGTACTTCCCTATAAAAAGAGGAGTCAGACAGGGAGATCCACTATCACCCAAACTATTCTCGGCAGTGCTTGAATACATATTTAGACGTCTCGAGTGGAGCAAATATGGACTAAATATCAACGGAATGCAACTAAACCATCTAAGATTTGCAGATGATCTTATTTTAATCTCTAAAGATCCAAGAAGCCTGCAAGAGATGCTTGAACAACTTGTGAATGAAAGTGATAGAGTCGGACTCTCAATGAACGCTGCAAAAACCAAATTAATGACAAACCTTGACAAAACTCCCATCACAGTCAACGGCATCAAAATAGAATATGTCGAAGAATATACATATCTCGGACAGATAATATCACCAAACGACCTCACTACAAAAGAAATAAACAACAGAGTACAGCTAGCATGGAAAAAATATTGGTCCCTTAAGGAAATCGTTAAAAACCCTCAAATACCACTCAAAGCTAAGGAAAAAATATTTAACTCATGTATTTTACCCATCATGACGTATGGATGTCAAACATGGAGTCTGACGAAGAAAAATAAGCGCAAACTTGAGACCTGTCAACACAGTATGGAGCGTAGCATGCTCAATGTCAAGTTAAAAGACAGAATAAAAATAGAAACATTGCGAAAACAGACAAATATTAAAGACGTAACATACTGCATAACAAAACTAAAATGGAGGTGGGCAGGTCATATGATGAGGAGTAACAGCGATAAATGGGCTAAGGACGTAACCGAATGGTGTCCAAGACAAAATAAAAGAAAGAAAGGGAGGCAACGTCTTAGATGGGAGGACGATATTAAGAAAATAGCTGGTGTTGCTTGGAGGAGGATGACCCATAATCGGAAAGGGTGGCAAGCTTTTTTTTTTTTTTTTTTTTTTTTTTTTTTTTTTTTTTTTTTTTTTTTTTTTTTTTTTTTTTTTAGGGGAGGCCTTTGCGGAAACGCAAGACAATCGCGATACCGGTGTCAAATTATGATTATTTAAGTTTAAGTTTAATTTGTTATTATATACTGTAGTTTAGTTTACTTTCATTCATGTTTTTATAAGATTGTCGAATAAAGGCTATTATTATAGGGGATTACAAAATAAATAAAACAATAAAAATATTATATAACGCTGCACCTCTCGCCGCCACCCGCCACCTTCCGCTGTCTCCGACAGCAGCCGAAGATTGCCGAGTGGTCGGAGACGCCCGAACAATGTCCTTTACTTATTAGTCGTGTCGTCACCGTATCGTCGATTATAAACCCATCAATCTATTCATAACCGAGTCCACGATATTTTCGAGTACGAACTTCCCTTGAATCCGAACCTGTCAGTTTTTAAAAGCGCACAGCCTGAATAGAAACCGTCAGTCGGATGTAAAAAAAAAAGTGAAAAAGTTTTTTATGCAAATATTAAAATCGTTGGCGAGCCTTTTTGTGGCAAAAAGGGATTATTTTGATTTTGTTTACTGTTGTTACCTATGTTAACATTGACTGGTTACAATGATTCCAATCAACTCGGGATATTGCAATTTAATCCTGTCAGGAAAAGCGTTATTTTGAAAAGTTGTCAAAATATTGTGAACACCGAAGGGTTTGTCAATCACGGTGTTTTTTTAAAATCTTTAATCGATTTCCAAAAAGAAGAAGGTTCTATGTTCGTAGCGTATGTATTTTTTTTTTTAATGTTTGTCCACTGATTTCTCCGTCAATTGTGGACAGATTTTGATTCTTCTGATCTAAAATTTTTTTTTTTTTGAAATAGTATGCTCTCGAAGTGGTCCAATATAAATTCTTTTAACTTTTTTTGGAGACCTTTTGAGTTAGGTTCAATAATACGTATTTTTTTCACTTAATCTATGTCGATGGTATGTTGATAAGTTCCTGTCTCTGTTATTTACATAGCAGATAGTGGGATTCGAATTTGTGTGGGTTAGGTACAACTAAAAAGTGAAAAATAACAACAGACTTAAAAAAAAAACAATACAAAGTGAAAAATAACTTTAATTTCGGATGTCAGTGGTGTAAAACATAAATTCTAAACCAGATACACCGACAATTTTTCACTTTTTAACCGACTTCCAAAAAGGAGGAGGTTATATGTTCGTCGCGTATGTTTGTTTTTTTTTTATGTATGTCCACCGATTTCTCCGTCAATTGTGGACCAATTTTGAAAATTATTTTTTTGTTTGAAAGGGTGTGCTCTCGAATTGGTCCCATATAAATTTGATTAACTTTGCTTGGATAGTTTTTGAGTTAGCTACAAAATACGTATTTTTTTCCCACTTAGTATGTAGATGATATGATAAGTTTCTGTCACTGGTAGCAGGTAGTGGTATTCGAATGTGTGTGGGGTAGGTATCACAACTAAAAAGTGAAAAATAAAAACTTTTTACACAAAAAAAACAACCGACCTCCAAAAAAAACACTACAAAGTGAAAAATAACTTTAATTTCGGAAGTCGGTGGCAAAAAACGAAAATACAAAACCCAAGACACCGACTTCCGAAATTAAAATTATTTTTCACTTTGTAGTGTTTTTTTTGGAGGTCGGTTGTTTTTTTTGTGTAAAAAGTTTTTTTACTGATCGTCTAACGCAGTGGTGGCCCAGTAGTAACAGCCGCGACTTTCGAACCCAGACAGGCGCTTTTCTTTGTGTAAATTATTTCATCACCACTGCTCTCAAAACGGTGAAGGAAAACATCGTGAGGAAACCGGCATGTCCTAGAACCGAAAATTTGAAGACTGTGACATCTACCAACCCGCACTGGGCTCGCGTGGTGGATTACGGCCCACTCCTTCTCACCGAGAGGAGGCCTGTGTCCCAGCAGTGGGAACATTATAGGTATAGGATGATGATGATGATGATGATGACCCCGACTAAATGGTTTAGGTTAGAACTGTGACCAACCGCGCTACACCCAAGTTGGTCGCAGTTACTTGGCAATTTAGTATTTTTCGGACTCCAAAGTAGCAATTATTTGAGGTTCACGAAAAGAGGCGCAATCATTATATCAGGGAGTTCAATAATATTATTAGGAACACAAAATAAATAGAATAATAGAATATATAGAATGAATAGATTAAAGCAGTGATAGCCTCTTTTTTTTTTTGATGGGATATTATCAAATAACTTCTCCCGCTCTGGGTGGAGCGGGAGGGCGTGTCAGACTCTTACTGACTAAAACCCACCCGTGTTCCTTCGGTTGCCCTGTTGCCGGGGGCCACGATCTCCCTTTCGGTTTTCTTCGCAACCTTCCGAGTTCCACGCGCGTCTCAAAGAGATGTCAGCAGAATTAACGGGGTCAGCTAGGGCCAATGCCCGCCGGGGTTGCGAAGAAAACCGAAAGGGAGCAGTGATAGCTTATTAGTGTGACCGAAGACTGCCAGGTGATAACCCAAAGAATGCACCTCTGACTTTTTGGATTCATGTGCGTATTGTATGAAAAACTGTGAAGGAAAAAATCGTAAGGAAACCGGCATGCCCAAGAGATATTTCTTGACGGCAGGTGGAGCCAAGTCAGAGGCTCATGGGCGGCTTTAAAACTCTGACACCAGGTTAGTCATAACACGAAAAGAAGAAGAAGCGTGAAATGGGAATTATTAGAGGTACGATTAAATACATGCCATAAAAATTGCTATAAGAGAAAAGGCTTTCCACGCAAAACGATAAATACAGGCCAATAGAGTTGAATATAATCGCAACCCAACCAAATTGAACTTTAATGAAAACATAATAAAGTAACAATTGATACTGAATAAGTCATTATGAATTCATTGATAGCATTGCCGACAGTTTAGCGGCAATGAACTATATTAACTATATATTGAAATGCCCGAAACGTTCTGAAAGGACTTTCAATTGAAGTATTGAAGTAAAGCCCTTCTTAGTACGGCTTAGTTTATTTATAATGTACAGGTAACGAAAGAGATTGGTAACCGGGCAACTGACTTCAAGTCCTTTTTAAATATCATCATCATTTCAGCCGTAAGACGTCCAATGCTGGATAAAGTCAAAGTCAAAATCAAATAATTTATTTAAAATAGGCACATACAAGCACTTTTCAAAGTAAAAAAATAAATAAAAATAGAATTGATTCTAGTTGTCCCTTTTAAAAGGTAGTTTCGTATGAAGAAGAATCTCCACTATTACTTATCTAAAATGTTTTACAATATTTTGTATGCATTCATTGTATGTATAATATAATACAACGTGTAACGTTAAATGCGCAAAACCTGAAAATAGTTTGATCAGAATAACGAGCAGAATCAATTCAACCACTTTTTAATATAGGTAGGTCACATTTTTCAAAAAACATTCATTAATAACGTTGCCGTGTCTATTTATTAATAGGTAAAGCCATCACATGCGCAAACCCGCCAAAACAGGTAAACAAACACAAATAGTTGTCGACCAATTAAAATTTTCTCATACGCGGGATAATAAAAGCTTTTATTTCAATGCAAATACGAATCTTATAATTTTTTAAATGATTTTTTTTGTCTCTGAAATAGGTCAGTTGAATTAAAAATCAGTTGGGGTGTCTGAGGTTTTACGCATTTAACGTTACACGTTGTATATTATGTGAAGACGATGCACCTAAAATAAAATTTCAATACCACAATAGTTAAAAAGAATTAAAAATGAATCAATGTCACAAAAAATTATAAATTGTACAGTTAAATTAGCAACCAGTCTGATTTTGTCTAGACCATCCATAGGACATAGGTCTACCCGAAGCATCGCCACTTCAACCGGTTGAACTATGTACGATATTTGCATCCAACAGATTCTTGCAGTATCCACAAGGTTCCTTTTTAAACGAATCAAAATAAAAGAGGTTCTGTATTTGATTCGCACGTTTAACGTAGGTTCGAATAACCGCAATTTTCTCGAAAACTTCTGAACCAAATTTGCGGTCTTTTTTCACTTACGTAATTAAACAATTTTCGTCGAAGTGTGTGTTAAATTTGAAACGTTTTTAACGCTACTGCAAGAACATAATAACTTTATATTCTTTGGGCATAATATTGGTTATTTTTCGTAAGAAGGGCAAAGTAGTTAATTTCTTAACTACACTGACGAGCAACATAAAAAAGCCACTAATTTATCCTGAAATATTTTCGAAACCACGCAAGATATGTGGCTTTTTGAAGAAAAAAAGCGACATTCAAGTGTATTTAATAGTGCATATAAAACACTTAATAAACTGTTTTTAAGATTTTTTTACTTCATGTAGCTAACTTGTGTGGTTTAGGAGATACTTCGATTTTTTTTACTTCATGTAGCTAACTTGTGTGGTTTAGGAGATACTTCGATTTTTTGGCACTTAGCAAGTGGCTTTTTATATTACTCATCAGTGTAGTTATTAATCTATTTTACCGAATGTACATAATCCTTCACTTTGAAGATGTTTAGTAGTAGAATTAAGGAATAAAACTTTGTCGAAAATTCTAATAAGCCGGGAATTATTTTCAGTGAAAGGAGTATTATATCTGTATTTATGTTAACCGTAACGTGAACTTAGTTAATCTACCACCAACTCAAATATTGTTATGGTAAAGGAAAAAATCGCTTAAATACTCGTTCGATTTTCGTGTACAGTGGGCTGCATCAATTGGGTAGGTACCCCAGTTGTATTAAAAGTTTAATACAACTGGGGTACCCAATTGATGCAGCCCACTGTACCTACTTAAGCTACGGTTTCCAAATGGTGCCCACAATTTAACGGTGAATGACGTCACTCAAACGTGATTTATGAAAGTAAGTTGGTGCGTTTTCCTAGAGAGCGTTTTTTAAACCGTAAAGTCAAACTACGCTATCATAATTTTCAAGACAGTCGTCACTACGGCCGTTATATGGCGGCCACCGCTTTTCTAAAAAACTGAAGCTTTAGATCAATCATTAGTGGAAAAAATACAATCACAATTTTATTACTGTCTTATTAAACATATACTTAACACAAATGTTTCAAGTTGTTTCAGTTCAATGTCTGCCTAACCTTTTCCCAACTATATTGGGGTCGGCTTCCAGTCTAACCAGATGCAGCTGAATACTAGTACTTTACATGGAGCGACTGCCTATCTGACCTCCACAACCCAGTAACTGGGTAATACCATATCCCTTTGTAAGACTGGTTGTCAGACTTTCGGTCTTCTGACGACCTGTAACGACTGTCAAAGATCCACGAATGACAGCCGGGACCACCGGCTTAACATGTTTTCCAAGGCACGGATGAGTCTCGGTATGTTAAGATGGTCACCCATCCACGGAACAACCCCGGCAAGCGTAGCTTAACCTGATGGATTGATCCGTGCGGCTGTTATTACTTAGCCACAAGCTCCTCACAAGTTGTTTCAATTCAATTAAAAGTATTCGTTTCAGTCATTAAATCTATTCCTTACAATCGACTCAGCCTACTAGAGTCGATTTAGGTTATTTGATAATTAATTTGCTGTTCATCTAAAGCCGTTTTTCTGAAACAAGTAAAGAAAGAAAGAAAGAAAGAAAAATAAGTTTAATTGTCACAGACACACGTGCATAACAAAAGAGAACAATACAATAAAATAAAACAATACATTTAAATATAATAACGAGCACAAATAGAAATATGCGGCAACTGCTGGCACGTCATGACTGTGACAAGAAGGCTTCCACTCAGCATGATGCTGTGCTATGGGGACCCACAGCACAGCGCTGATTTTCAGTGGTCACCCGAAAAAGTCGTACGGAAACCAAGTTAGGTTTAATGAATTAAATATAAATAAATAATAAAATAAAACAAATAGTACTTAGAATATAATGCTACTATACAACCAATTATATGAATAAATATGATTAAATAACACAGAAAATTATCCGCAGGCATAACCGAGTGCATTAAAAAAAAAAAAAAAAAAAAAAAAAAAAAAAAAAAAAAAAAAAAAAAATACGCAATTATTTTAAGTTTTTCGCTAACGCATCCGTCGCCTCGATATCACCGCCTCGAGCCGTCGCCGCTGGGTCGTTAATACACCTTGCCCATAGATGATAAACCTTACGTGAGTGTTTATTTATACGATATTTGTTGCTCATATTTTTGTTCTTCTAATAAGTTTTTTTTCAGTTGTAACTTGAAATTTTGTTTTGTATTTAGGGATCTTATGGGAGGTGGTAAATCATTCCAGCAGCGAGAAGCGGCATACTTAAAACATCCTCTGAATGCTGTGGTTCTATGTCGAGGCATCGAGATCGGGACGGACGTGGAACGAGCAGAGTAGCTGTAGTGCTCATGCCTCCAGCTAATTTTTTCAAAGAGGTATTCCGGTTTGTGTGTTTTTATGATACCAAACATTAAAACGGCTAAATGTAGTTTCCGTCGTGCAGCCATTTTTAATAAATTGTGTTCATTTAAATACGGTGTGATATGATGCCTCCGGGGTATACCAAAACAATAACGAGCGCACGCGTTCTGTACACGCTGTATTAGACGTTCTGTACGGGAAAGGAGACACGGCCCGTATACAGCGTCACAATAATTAAGCTTAGATAGTACTAGGCTATCCACCAATCTCTTTCTCATTACAATACTAAGGAAGTCCCTCACCCTGTATCTGTACCTTTAATCTATAAAAGCAGTTCTTTACCACGTCATTAATGTGCTCCTCAAAACGAAGTTCCGGATCGGTGATTAGACCCAGGTTACGTGCGACTTCTACTCTTTGTATACTTTCTCCCATGATTTTAACATCTGGTTTCGCTGATATAATTGTTTTTATTTGGTTTCTGCTCCCCATGACCATAAACTTAGTTTTTTGAGGGTTCAGTACTAGTTAGTTGTCGAAAGACCACGTCGCAATTCTATCAAGTTCTTCATTTAGGGTACGTACAGCGGATGCTGTGTTACTGGCGTTAAACGAGACATACAACTGAGTGTCATCCGCGTACACATGATATTTGCAGTTCTTAATGCACGTAGTTATGTCGGCACTATAGAGTATATAAAGAAGCGGGCCGAGCAGCGATCCCTGAGGAACTCCCCTTGTTATTAGTTGTGGGGCGGAAGATACCGTGGAACCGTCTTTCATGCGCATCTCCACTCGCTGCGTTCTGCCCGTTAGGTAACTCTTAAACCAACCTGTTGTCTGGCTATCAAATCCGTAATACGCCAGTTTGGACAACAATAAAGAAATATTAATTGAGTCGAAGGCCCGCGAGTAGTCGAGCAGCACCAAAATAGATCCCTCACCACGGTCCCGGGCCTCAAGGATATTACCTAAAACGTCTGCTAAGGCAGTCGTGGTTCCGCGACCCTTTCTGAAACCCGACTGCAGTTCGGGCAACATACCATGCGCCTCGAGAAAATCGGAAACTTGCAGATACACCACTCTTTCCAACACCTTGGATAAGCATGGCAGTATGCTTATGGGACGAAGATCTTTGTAGCTTTGTGGGTTATTTTTTTTTGGAATTGGCCGCACAATTGCATTACGCCACAGATCAGGAAATACATTAGAGGTAATGGATCTATTCACTATCTCCGTTATTGCAGTTAAAGATTGCGGGAGTGTGAGACTCAGCATTTCCATGGATATACCGTCAACCCCTTGCGCATTTGTTGATATGGCTTTTAAAATATTTAAAACTGTTCTCGAATCTGTCGGCGTCATTGTGAAACTTGCGGTCCCGTACCGATTTGATTCAAAGAAGGTCTGTTGGCAAGTGTTCGCAGTAGGGTTGCCCGGGACATCCAGGAACGCTGAATTCATCCCGTCTGGGTCGTTAAATTGCTCTAAAAGCACATCGTCGTCCTTACACACTGGAAGCACATGCCTTTTTATATTGTGCCATAATGATTTTGAGTCGCAAATGTTGTCATTAATATACTTAGTAAAAAAAGCCTTTTTTTCATTTAATAAACCAACTATTGCTTGGTGCTTAAGATCTAAGTAGTAGTTCTTGTGTGCTTCCAGTTTGGTTTGACGATATCGATAGCGGGCATCGTTTCTCAACTTAAACATTAATTGTGTTTTGAGTCGTTTCTGATGAACAAAAGAAATTATTTTGTTTCAGTAAATTTATAACACAGAAACGACTCAACCTGTTTGAGTCGTTTCAGATATTTGATAAAATGATATTTATGATCAAAATTAATTCTTAGAAAGAATCCAAACTGTTTAAGTTTATTCAGGTTTATTGACCTTAAGAACTTGCTCATAGAAATACATTACTCAGAAATAATTCAAGCGGACTGAGCTAGTTCAGCAAATACATTTTTTGTGCTATTCATACTGTGGGTTGAGTCGGGGTAGCGAGAAAAACTAGTTTCCGTGTACATTTTAAAAATTTGGTCGTCACTACATGATAGATTCGACCCTTAGGAGTACGATGGCATACTTAACTCAATTTTGGGCACTGTGTGGATTGCGTCCTTTCTGCTTAACTACGTCCAATTAGTAGGTTCGTCATACTTTTGTGATTTATACATATTTGTTGCGAAACTCAAACTGAAATAGAATTTTAACTAAGAACCCCCACGCAGCATAGATTTTCGGTTAAAACAACTGCCCACACTATAATTTTTATAATTCATACCATAGGTTCCTACTACGCTTTAGAATGGGCAACTAGCTTCATCTTTATGACTGACCGACCCCTTGACAATTCAAAAGCGCCTGTAATTGGTTTATTTGAAATAAATGCGTTGAGTTTGAATTTGAAATTATTATTTTTTCAAATAAACCAATTACGAGCACTTTTGAATTGTCAAGGGGTCGGTCAGTCAGAAAGATGAAGCTAGCTGCCCATTCCAAAGCGTAGTAGGCACCTATGGAGAAGAACGGGCAAGAAACTCCACGGACACTCTTTTAAATCAAAATATTGTTACAAAATATTGGTTACATCATTCATAATGAAATTAAACATGTGAGAACAATGTAGAAAGACGTGCACGTTAAAAGCTTCCGTAATAAAAAGATAAAAACAATTCAAAAACTAAAATAAGCCGTGGCAGCTAAGAGATGACCAGTCCCTACTGACGGGGCACGTTCACAAACATGACGCATGGATCAGCACCATTCAGCTCAACCATTTTGAAGACACGCCACCACCAGCGAGACTGTTGGCAAGGCTGTTGTCATTGATTCATTGGCGGTAGGCAGAAAAAGAAAAACAGAACGCCATCTGCTATCCTTACATGCATATTCCTTTTGCCTCGTCCACGTTCATACAGTTCTTTGTGTCGACTCCCATGGGAATAAGGCATGATTTTATGTATGTATGATCTATAATATTATCGCCTTATCAAATCGGAAAGCGTCATAATAGATACATTTGTGAACTACTGCAACCCACGGGAAGATCTCTTTCCTACAATCTGTTGAACACCTCACTACATAGTTTCTGCCCTCTATCTTACCTATAACTCCTCAATATCAACAATACCAGTTTTGACTTCATACTATCTAAAAAACAATTAGTTTCCCAAAAAAAAGTCGTTCACAGCAACTGGAATTCAGTTGAAATTATTTCATTAGTAAATTCCTGTAGTTTGGGTTACGCCAAATAGCTTTTTCGCGGTAACCGTAGCTTGTGGAAAAAACATGTGATGAATTATTGTTTCTAATACCCGAGAAAATATGGTTTAACATACCTTGCCTTGATAGGTAAAATAAAATGTAGGTATTATTGCAACTTTCTTTTGTTTTTTGTAGTTTTTTGGTATGTAACATCTTTCCTATCGCTTTCTTGCAATCTGTGGGACAGATTTCGTGAAAAGGGACGGAAATGTGTAACAGGAAGCCGAGGAAGCGCGTTAATTGATTTGACCAATGAGCGCGCGCGGTGCTACCGTAGGCCGTCAGATGGCACCAACCCATTTTCCGAGAGATTGGTAGGTACTCAAAATTCAAAATTCAAAAGTCATTTATTCAAACTAGGCTGAGAATCAGCACTTTTCGAACGTCAAAATTACATAAGACAGTCCCCCAAAACGCCCACCCTTCACCACTTCCTAGTGCCTTTAGCTGGGAAGAAGAAGTGGCGCAACAAACTCCCCAGCAGCACAGCTGTCTGTTCAAGTTAGAAAAAATGATTCTATACAATAGTATGCAAAATGCATAATGTAAGTTCATTATGCAACACAAAACATAAATAAATAAATTATTCGCCATATGTCAGCTAGCACACGCCAATATACCAACCAAAAACATTGAGAAGCAGAAATAAAAAATAAAACTAAACGTAAACAGAACTCGTATCTAAATAAAAGCCGCCAGGCATAAAGGGCGTGCCCGCTTACATAAAGCTATTTAAAGCTATAATTGGAAGTTATTATAAATGATAAACTAGGACCATCGAGGTAAAATAAATAAACAGTTAGTCACTAGTTACAATAACAAAACCATGATCAGCAAGACGACCAGTCATCACAAGCAGCACCCGTTCACGAGCATAACGCAAAGATCAGCCATCACCCCCCTCGCCATATTTGAGGGTACTGTCAGTCAAGATGTCAGTTATCACCAGTGATCGGAGTAGGTAGATTGATTTTACATACTTGCATCATGAATAGTCATAGAAATCATAACATGGATAAGTCTTTTTTCTGGGACTTCATTTTGGTACTTACGGGATTGAATCAAATATTGTTAAAGTAAGGATTTTTAAACTACTACATTAGAAATGTATAGAATACTATAGATAAACATTTAAAATATATTTTAATATTATATTGTTTTTATAGTAGGTATACCTCATCCTTTTCTTGGAGTCCGATCACCTATATACTATTAAAAAGACAGCAAAAGGGTTTAACATTTTTTATTCATATTGATGTTGATGTATTCTACCCATTTGAAATTCCTTAAAAAAATCTTAATAATTTCAAAATCCCGGAATCCCGTAGGCATATCCATACTAATATATACGTGCCAGTTCATTGACCCCAAATCACTACCTACTCCGATCACTGGTTATCACACATCATATATGTGGTGACTACTTGTTAACAAAAAACTTTTTTACAAAAAACACAACCGACTTCCAAACTACAAAGTGAAAAATAACTTTAATTTCGGAAGTCGGTGTCTTTTGGATCAACTCAGTATTTTAGTTTTTTGACACCGACTTCCGAAATTAAAGTTATTTTTCACTTTGTAGTTTGGAAGTCGGTTGTTTTTTGTAAAAAAGTTTTTTTTTTTCACTTTTTAGTGGGTTGGTTTGTAATTTATCTAAGTTACAATAGCCTTATGTCAACTGCTCATCAACAATACCCAAATCGCTATAGATGTGCCTTTAATATTTGAAGAGTTCCCTCGATTTCTCCAAGATCCCATCATCAGATCGTGACCAACTTGAAAGTATACCCTTTCAAACAAAAAAATAATTTTTCAAATCGGTCCAGCCGTCTTCGAGTAATCGGGGAACATACATAAAAAAAAAAAATATCCCGACGAATTGAGAACCTCCTCCTTTTTTTTGAAGTCGGTTAATAAAACACTACCTGCTTCTGATATACTTTCAGTACCCGGATAGCTAATACTGTGTAGATAATTAAAAACATTCTTCTCTATAAAAACAAAAGAAATAAAAACACCCCGTATTTTCTAATCCGCTACGTATAACGTTGCAAAAGGATTCTTGAGAAGACACGATTAACTATTAACAGTGTTTTACTTGGCATTATTAAATTCCTTGTTAATTCCTCTAATAAAGGAGGGGTTGATAATAAAATTAATGGCCCTCCAGACTATGTTCTTGTGATAAAAACAGTAGAAGCGCTACTTGTAAGTTGGAGGATCAATTAGGGAGTTATCTGCCTTCAACGCTCGTTAAATATTATGTGAAAGGATTTTTCTACGTTTAGGTATGTTTGTTTTAGGTGATTAAGGTTTAAGATCAATGCGATTCATTCTGGGTAACATCATCGTAGCTTTTACCTAATCAAATTTTAATTTTCGACTTCAAAAAAAGGAGCAGGATCTCGGTTCGTCGGAAACTTTTAAACTATTGTATAGCTTTTATCGCGGGCTTTAAGCGCGGCGACCGAATCAAGAAATTCCGTAACGTAACGAAAATAAAACCTAACACCCCCCACTCCGCCTACCATGTAATGACGGTTCCCATGACTACGTGTTGTTGTCATGGGAACGTAATTTTTGTTTTATGTCATCATCCCAAGTGTAGCGTTGACAAATAGGAAGTATGGAGGTTACAAATGCTATGCAATAGCTTTACCGCGGCAGTCCCCGAGTGCCACACGTTTTTTTTTTTTTTTTTTAATGTATTTTAACCGATTACTCAAAGACGGCTGGACCGATTTGGAATGTTCTTTTTTTGTTAGAAAGAATAAATTTCCCAGGTGGTCTCATTATCATCAAGTCAGGATCCAATGATGGCATCCTGGAGAAATCAAGAGAACTCTTCAAATAACATTATAGGCACACCTATAGAGATTTAAGTATTTTTCACATAAACCTACATCTGCACTTATGAAACGTCAGAAGCCAGGTACACGGTTTCAATTGGTCGTTACCTATGGAGAAGAGTCGGCAAGTAACTCCACGGATTACTCCATTATTAAATATTATCTTTAAAGAAGGAGGTAATTAAATACTATTGTTAACCGTATACAATCAATTATTTCTTTACATTCTGCAACTTACTAGTCTGGTAGCAACCTTTAACCATTATTTTAAACTTTAAGTTAAATCTCTTGAATAAATAAATAAATAAATATAAATCGTTTATTCTCTGGCCACAATATAACAAAGAAAATAGAGCAATCACAGTTGTAAAATAGATAGGTATTTGTTATTTAATATTGTGGGAGACTGGTGCCTAAACTAGGCTCGAGGTCTGTATTTCAGGACACCAGGATCTCCGCCATTTACAGTTATTCTATTATGTACTTGTACACCGACCATGAGGAACACTATATAATATCATGGCAGGAAAAAGAGATGTTTTGTGACTCAAGTAAATTTTGATACAGTAATTGACTCACTGAAATTAGGTAGAGAGTCAGGGATTAAACATGTTAGTATTTGTGCGTGGAAGTGTGTGTATGTGTATGTGAGTAAGAGATAGGGGGTGTGCTTGTGTTTGTGATGTATGTTTGGTCGTGCGTGTATGGAGCTAGCAGTGTGCAGTGTGTATGGATTGTTGGGAACTATTTAGTAATAAGACTACAAGAAGAATTAACAATATCAGGCGCTGCTACATTTAGGTAAGTAATTTTTCAGTATCTTTTGTAGTATGCTATGTATATACATAGCATACTACAAAAGATACTGAAAAATTATCCGCATATGTACCGCATGTCAATAGTAACACTTGAACTAATAAAAACGCGCTGACTGCTACTAAGAAATAAAAAAATGCTGTCAATATCAAACTGTTAACCTTGGACGCGCTGATAAGTACCTAGTTAGATTTCGGGAGCGGAGCGATGGCCAAAAATAAAACGTTAGGACCCGTTATACTAAGAGTTTATTAGAATGAACGACCCGAGCTTACAGAGTTTGATGTAAGACTACTTATCCTATCTTAGTCTAGTGCATACCTCGAACTTAAAACTAAGCCGGTGGTCACTGGCGCCTTCTCATCACGCCATGTCTGGCTGATAAGGACAAAAGTGCAGCGTACGAGCTTATGGCTCTACCACGGCGATAGATAAGGTGAGTTTGGAGAATGTAACTCCTCCCCCTTTGGACCGAAGTTATCGGAAAAACAGAGATTTTCCAAGAACTTCGCAAAATTATAAACTATAAAATGACAAAATTTAAGTAGTTAAAACGATTATAAGATACCTAATTTAAAAGAATTAATCATAATTTGAGAACCATATAGTTAAGACACTAATAATACAGGTCTCTGAATGACTCTATTGTCCTCTTGTTGAGTAGAATTGTCTTCAACATCATTCGAACGACGATGTCGCTCTTTATACATTTTCCTTATAATATACTTATACATAACTACAACTACTAACAATATAAAGACGATCGCGTACAGAGAGTAAAGAGCGGCACTGACACTATCACTGTGGATTTCACTGATTTTACTATTCGCACTATTCTTCAGAAGGTAATTTAGATGGCGTATATCATCCAAGTTAACTCCTTTCAGGTTTACAGGTTCCATCTTCACGGCGTTAGAGGTAAGTTCTCGTAAATCGGGTAAGTTTATCACAGGAACAGGCTTATACTCTGTTTGCAATAAGTAAGAACGCTGTCCATGGAGTTGGATATTTTCTATGGAAACATCGCATTGCGGTTTAATGGTTATAATGTATGTTCCTTGTATGCGTTCTTTGGTGTCGTCATTGCCACAAGTTTGTGATATAATTTGTTTGTGTTTGGTATACACTATCCAACTATTTGGACTAATTTTTTGTAATTTAAGACATTCAGACTTTATCTGACGGGGGAGACATCGTGACAGATTGCGGTGATATTTCATTAGTTGTTCGATACAGGTTTCTTCCACATATTGAATGAGATTATTTTCAGAGCAGAGGTATTCCTTGACTGTTATCTCTTGGCATGGTTGGTCAATCGGACGATATTTCGATCCTTCTACCAAAAGGTAAGGAAATTCAGGGAAAACAACAAAGGTTTGGTTCATGGAATCCATAGGAAGGGAATACAATTTATAGTAACTATAAGTAACATTTAAAATTAGCGGAACTTCAATAATAAAGGTTATTTCTTCATTTTTAAGGTAAGCTTTTACAGACAATGACTCTTCTATATTAATTAAATTTTTATCATTTACAGAATACATCAAGTTATCATGTTCACTTATATGTTTTAGTAAATTTAACAATTCGTCAGAATTTATTACGGCTCTGTATAAAATAGATGCTTTACTAAATGCAACAGCAGTTTCTAATTCGCTAAGTTTGACATAGATAGTCCTAAAGTTCACAATAAATTGATTGAGTAATCCAAATACATAGGTCATATAAATTGAATGATTATCTTTTGTATTAAGATTAGCTACAAGGCCTTCAAGTAATTTAATGCGCTTGTTTATTTTATTTGTATTTTCATTAATTATTTCAGTAGAGTTCAGAAAGTGATCCAACATTTTAGAAATCACAGTGAATTTATTGGTTATTGCCTGTTCTTTAGTTTGTATATTATGAATTAAATTATCATATCTAACCGCATCTTCATGATCAAGGTTACCAGTTATGATTTTGATAATAGAACCTAAAGGATTTACAATACCACGTTTAAATCTTTTGGATGGAATTAATTGCTGTAATTTCTCTATGGTTTGATTTCGAATATACTCGGCTTGTATTTTAAGTGCCATAAACTCGTCTGCGTAGGATTTGTTTGGATGTAATATTTGGTTGAATTCCAAATATTTTTGAATATTAAAAGAAAGGTCAGTGCTTATGCCCTGAAGATTGATTATTTTAACAATAGACCACTTATCATATTGAATAAACGCTTGGCCCATCTTCACCGGAAGAATACCAGGGTTTTGACTAATCTTTACTGCTTGAAGGGCCTGGCTTGGGAGAGTCCACTTGGTTGTTGTCCATATTACCAGGATCAAACTCCACCTGTGGAGGACGTTTTATGTTTTTGAGAGGTACTTTGGTATCCCTATTTTTTAATTTAATTGGTATAATATTGCGTTCTATTTGACCAGTGACAACGGCTTTTTGATACTTAGGCTTATCTTTTGCTTGTCTTTTATTAACGGCTCTAGCGAAAACCGGTTTTCCTATTTCTAAAGCTGGCTCTAATTCACCTCCTCTTTTCATTAAAATCTTTTCTTTGTGACCTTTTACCTTTTCCGAAATATATTTATAGAGTGCCTGAGTTCTCTTCTTATGATCCCTAATCAATTGTTGTTTGTAAGTTTTTTCAAATTCAGAGTTAAATGTAGAGTTTAATTCGGTATGACCAAACGCAGTTTCAAACGGGGTTAAATCTGTGGTGCTGTGAATAGTGTTATTATAGGCCATAACGGCATAAGTCATTACAGAGGCTGCGTCCGTAAATTTCTTTTCATATTTTGCCAATCTGTAAATTTCTATAATTGTGGAATGAAAACGTTCTATGAGGCCCATAGAGTTTGGATTGTTTGGGGTCCCAATGTGTAATTTTATTTTATGTAATTCTGTTAGTTCTCTTAGTAATTCATTGTTGAATTCAGTTCCAGGGTCAGAACTTATTTTCTGTGGTATACCGTAAAATGAAAAATATTTCATCAACGCTCTAACTACTTCAGGTGTTGAACGAGATGGAATTTCTATGGCTTGACCTAACTTACTAAAGGCATCAATTAAAGTTAAATAGTATTTTGATTCTATACTAAACAGGTCTATAAATATTTCTTGAAAAGGTGCATGCTGAGTTTGTGTAAGTTGCAATAAGGGTTTAATGGGTTTTCTATCGTATTTAGAAGTTTTACAACGTTCACATGAGTTAATAATGGCGGAAACGGTTTCACACAAATTTGGCCAATAATAATAACGACGAATCCGTTTGACCGTTTCACTGATGCCACGATGACATGTCTTGCCTTCGTGTAATTTAATTACTACAGCCTTTTGTTCCTGCTCATCTTCGACGTAAACAACACGCTCGGTACATTCATAGAAGTTAACCACGTCTTTCTTAAACAGAGAAATTATGATATTATTGAAGTCTTTTCTAAGTTCTTGATTTTCAAAATAAATGAAATACTTATTTTTTGGTTTTATGTAGTCTTTCAAAAATCCTGTGATGAGATTATAGTTATGAAGAGGCAAAAATACTTCTAACACCTTTTGTTTGTCTCTAGATAAATCTTTTACTTGAATCTCATTACGAAACCAGCTAAAGACAAGTATTTGATTAGGCTTGGTATCTATTGCTTCGTTTAAGATCGGTATTCCACTGGATTCGAGATCTTTTGCTGAGTGAACTGTCTGTATGGAAGAAGACTCAGACGGTATGGGATAATGAGGCGATTCGTCAAGAACTGCCTCAGTTTCTGGTATACTTATTGGGCTAGCTGTAGCTGTTCTTTCAGAGTCAGATACGGAAATTGTTGTAGAACCGTCCGTACTTTGTCTGGTTATGTCTTTTTGTTCGTCTATATTAACAATCATTGAACTGTTATCTAAGTCATCGGCTCCTTTTAGGGCATTTAAGCGGATGCGAGATAGCGCGTCTGCGTTTACGTTTTGTTTACCGTTTTTATATATAACGTTAAAGTCGTATTCTTGTAAACGTAAACGCCAACGTGTTAACTTGCTATTTGGTTCCTTAAGTTGATATAACCAAACTAGAGGCCTATGGTCAGTGTAGATATCGAATTTGTGTCCGTACAAGTAGGGCCTGAAGTGTTTTGTGGCCCAGACAATTGCCAACAACTCACGTTCGATAGTACTATATCTCTTTTCAGTATCTGACAACGTTCGACTAGCATAAGCTATGGGCTTGTCGCCGCCTACAGGGCCCTGTGATAAAACAGCACCTGTTTACGCCTGCATATTAATTGAAGACGTTCAGTGTGTGTGCGCGTGTGTCGTGTTTGCTATTCTAACAGGCCAGGCGCCGTACGGATTTTATTTGCTTATACCGTCACAAATTATTTATTTTAGTCAAAATTTTCACCATCATCACGAACTTGTACGCTCCACAAATATTTAATGTAAAATACAGTTTATCCATAATTAAACAACCATACCTCGATACGGGAGTTTCATTGAAGACCACTGAAGCCCCAACATCTGGCGACCTACGACAAAACCTGCAATTTTGGCGAAAATCAAGTTCGATCATTGTGACCACGCGCTGCCGGTGCAGTCATTGCGCCGCAGCTACTTTTCTTCTAAATCAACCATCATACCTGGGTTCCCTGGAGGTGTACCAGCCATTGCAGCCACCGCCGGTTAACGATCAGCATTCAGCATCGCACCGCAGCCTCGGCCAATGCAGCTAAGTGCCCATTATTCCTTGTGAATTCCCTGTTACCTACTCACCCTTACCTTTTATACCCTTACCCTAAATAAATCTATCCAATACCTATTTAGAATAGCTTCTACTATGAGTGCATTGGTGTCTGTAGTCATTGTAGTGTCTTAAAATAATAACATCAATACCTACACCATATGCAGCTCATTAAAGTAAATTCCATTATCTATTGGTAAACGTTTTTACTGTCAAATCGAATAAAATAATAGTCTATTTTCTTATGATATTATCATCGTTTTATCCGTGTTTCCCAACAGACTTATAGCTGTTACTATAAGCATATATTTCACCCAACTCGCCGAACATTCCAGGCCGATCTCTCCGTGTAATGCAACTTCGGGCCGCCGACCGTGTCACCGTGTGATCGGAGCGGAGCCCTACCCACAGCTGCGCCGGGCCGGCCTCAGGTGACGTTAGGCGAGGAGCGTGAGCTAAGTTTTTAGTTTTATACATTATCATCACTTAGTTTGTGTCTGTATATTTCCATAATCAAACCTACTTGGAATCAAATTGTTTATTCAATCCGATTTAACATTTACAATATTGGCAAGGTTTGAGTTCACAATGGGTAAGGATTATGGAGGTGAATCTAGCACAAACAATCCTCAAGAATTGCAGGATCTTTTAGTGAAACGTAGTTCCATAAAAGGTCAAATCACTAAATTTAGAAACTTTTTATCAAATGTTACCTCTAAAGAATCGCTTACTCACATTGAGTTAGCGGAGTTAACCTTAAAACTAAACAAATTTGAATCTATATACAACCGTTTTGACGACTTGCAAAATCAGATAGAAGTATTAAACTCTGACAATTTATCTAATGAGATTGATGAACGTGATACTATTGAACAACTATTTATATCCAACATTGCAATTGCTCAAAGTGTTACACAAAAACATAACTCAAATCGTCATGATGAAAGTAATTACAAGGATTTAAATTCTACTCAGATACCTACAGGTCCATGTAATCATGATCATCACGATACAGGTTTTAAATTACCTCAAATTCAAGTTGCTAAATTCGACGGATCTTGCTTTCGTTGGCTTGAGTTTCGTGACACATTCCTATCCATAGTACACAATAACGACCGCGTCGCTCCCATTCACAAATTCCATTATCTTATTTCATACTTGACTGGCGATGCAGCGCGCATTATTGCTAATTTAGAGGTATCCAGCGCAAATTATGCGTGTGCTTGGAAATTATTGTGTGACAGATATAACAATGCACGACAATTAATAACTCATCATATAAATTCATTATTATACATAAAACCAATTACAAGTGAGTCTGATAAATCATTACGATTCCTTGTGGATCATATTAATAAAAACTTACGTGCTTTAACTAGTCTTGGTCTAGGTTCACGTGACTGGGATATTTTACTCATTCACATAATGAGCCCCAAGCTTGACAGCCACACTAAAGCCAAGTGGGAAGAATACCGTGGCACGTTGGATACTAATATACCAAATTTGCAACACTTTTTCAAGTTTCTTATTGATCGCGCTGATGTACTTGAGTCAATCAATAGCAGCCATCCATACTCTAAACCTAAGACTCAGACAACGTCAAAGCCTATGGATTCTAACAATAAAATAAAATCTCATCAGTCATACATTTCTAATAGTGAAGACAATAATATTTCTGAAATATCGTGCGGCGTTTGTAATGGTAATCATCGCCTTTATGATTGTCCCACTTTTTTGGCTAAGAGTGTGGATGACCGTATCAGTGAAGTAAGCAGATTGAAGCTTTGTCACAACTGTTTAAGATCTGGCCATTCTGCACGCAATTGTCGCATGCATCCGTGTCGCATGTGCAATACAAGGCACAATAGACTCTTGCATAAACAATCTAGTAACAAAAATATTTCCAGTGTTGTCACCATTTCACCCGATCTCACTGATGACACTATCGTTAATTTTTCAAATCAAAGTAACCATCAAGTTCTATTGTCTACTGCTTATATTGAGGTAGCTAATCCTACGAATAATCAAACACAGAAGGTTCGTGCTCTTTTGGATTGCGGTAGTCAGTCATCATTTATTACTCAATCTCTTAAAACAAAACTACTTTTAGAACCGACTACCACTTTGCATGTCAATATAATTGGCATAGGAAATAAAACCACCACTCAGGCTACAGAAACTTGCGTGGTTCAGTTGAAATCTTTGATGAAGCACTTCACCGTCACTTCGTCTTTTCTGGTATTACCTGTGTTGACCGGTAATATACCTAGGATACCCGTTGACTTTAAAAAACTTAATATTCCAAGTGATTACTTTTTAGCAGACCCTCAGTTCCACCAACCAGCACCTGTTGATGTTGTCATCGGTGCCGATATTTTCTGGGACATTATTGGCCGCGATCAACTCTCTCTCGGCCTTAATTCACCTGTATTGAGAAGTTCTCAATTCGGTTGGTTAGTTTCAGGTCCTATGTATTTTAATTTACCCACAAACAATAAATTTAAGGAAATTGATAATAATATAGATTCTAATCATTCAGTCGTTTCTTGTGTGTCATCTGTTGACAAAATACATCAAGAATTGACAAAATTCTGGGATTTAGAAAATGTTCCCCAAACTAAACCACATATGAGTCATAGCGAGAAGGCATGCGAAACACATTTTCTATCGCACACTCTTCGTTTGGGAACCGGTAGATTCTCAGTTAGTTTACCCTTAAAAGATACACCTGATTGTCTTGGTGAATCTTATTCACTGGCTAAAAAACGCTTGTTAAATCTAGAAAGGCGATTTCGCAAACAACCACATGTGAAATCACAATACGTAGAATTTATGCGTGAGTACGCAGACTTAGGTCACCTTTCAGAGTCCTCTGTACATATACCTTCTACATCTTACTTCCTCTGCCATCACGCTGTCTTCAAAGACAGCAGTGAATCTACGAAAATTAGAGTCGTATTCGACGGCTCGGCTCCTACTTCATCAGGCCAGTCTGTCAATGACATCCTCATGGTCGGGCCTCATATGCAGGACTCACTGTTCTCCATCTTAATAAGAGCTCGACAACATAAGTTCCTCCTCACGGGTGACGTCGAGAAAATGTACCGTCAAATTCATGTCCATGAGGAGGATCGCAATCTTCAACTTATTTTGTGGAGAGAGGATGAGTCTTTGCCCATCAAAACTCTTCAGCTAGGTACTGTGACTTACGGAATGGCAAGTTCCAGCTACTTGAGCACTCGGTGTCTGTGGCAGATTGGTGAAGAATCTTCTGATCCTATGGTTAAGAATATAATTCAACATGATTTCTTTGTGGACGATCTCATTACTGGTTCTGAAAGTGAGGATACTCTACGTTATATTCACCAATCAGTAACTGAAGAATTGAAGAAGGGATGCTTTAATCTTCGTAAGTTTAAGACTAATTTACCATCATTGTTCGATCCAAATAATCAAACTGATGATAATCTTTTATTAAGCGAGTCAACTAGTACACTAGGCATGGGATGGAACCCATCAACCGATCAGTTACATTTCCCTATCAAATGCCCACTTTCCTCTAACAATAATTTAACCAAAAGATCTTTTCTATCGTCTCTTTTTAAGATCTTTGATCCCTTAGGACTGATTAGTCCATGTGTAATAAAAATGAAAATGTTGTTACAACAACTGTGGCTGCATAATTTAACTTGGGACTCTCCAGTCCCACATGAAGTTCAAAGAGACTGGAACAATTTTATGCAGTTTTTACCTTCTCTGTTAGCTCTAGAAGTTCCACGGCGTGTGCTCTGTAATGAACCCGCATCTGTGGAATTACATTCATTCAGTGATTCGTCCCAACATGCATACGGAGCTTGCATTTATTTACGTTCGGTTAATGCCGCGAATGAGGTAACAGTCAATTTGCTTTGTTCTAAGTCCAAAGTAGCTCCGATAAAAGGTACGACTATTCCTCGTCTAGAATTGTGCGCTGCCCTACTGGCAGCAAGGTTATGCAAGGCTGTCAGGAAGTCACTGCGATATGAAGTTCAGCATCAAGTACACTGGTGCGATTCATCAGTAGTGCTAGCCTGGCTCCACACTAGTTTTATAAATTTGAAAACGTTTGTAGCTAATAGGATTTCGGAGATCTGTGAGCTAACAGACGCCTCCTCGTGGCGCTATGTGCCCACATCTGTCAATCCTGCAGACCTCATATCTAGAGGAATCGGTCCAGATAAGCTCGGCAGTACCCAGCTATGGTGGTCAGGCCCGCCATTCCTCACCGAGCCTGAAAGTGATTGGCCTATCTTAAAACCTAATAAAATTAATACTAATGACTTACCGGAAACTAAACCTAATTGTACTACCACTCATGTTGCTACTCAAAATGAACCTATAATTAACTTTAAAGATTTTTCTAGCTTAACTAAAATAAAACGATCTTTCGCTTACGTCCTAAGATTTATTAATAATTTAAAAACTAATCAAGATAAAATTCTTGGCAATCTGACTGTTGATGAATTAAATGATTCTTTTCTTTATTTGTGTCGTCTCGCACAGCAAGAATCATTCTTCTGTGAGTATAATTTACTATGCAACAATAAGACCTTAAGTTCTAAATCAAATATTTTATCATTGACTCCATTTTTAAGTGACGACAAGGTCATTCGAGTTGGTGGTCGACTAGACTCATCTGATTATAACTATAATAAAAAACACCCTGTTCTCCTGCATGCTTCGCATCATTTTACCAAATTGATCTTCGAGTACGAACATAAACGCGGATTACATGCTGGTCCACAACTATTGTTGGCCGTTGTTAGGGAATACGTTTGGCCGATTAACGGCAGAAATTTAGCTAGACGCATTTTTCATAATTGCTCCAGGTGCAGACGCTTGCAGGGCAAAACTATTGCGCCAATAATGGGACATTTACCCTCACAACGTGTCACGCCAAACTTTCCATTTCACACCGTGGGAATTGATTTCGCTGGCCCATTCCTTATTGTAAACAGAAAGGGACGCGGTGCTTCGTTAGTCAAGTGCTATCTTTGTTTTTTCATATGCCTTCGATATAAAATTTCTCACCTCGAAGCTGTGAGCGATCTATCAAAGGACGCTTTCGTTATGACATTCCGAAGGTTTGTGTCACGTAGAGGCAGACCAGCGGAGGTATTCTGCGACAATGGACGCAACTTTGTCGCAGGAGCTAAAGAAATGAATGATTTTTTTAAGATTTACCAAACCGATCTATCTGATTTTGCATGTTCGGAAGGCATTAAGTTTTACTTTTCACCAGCTTACGCTCCTCATTTTGGCGGCATTTTTGAGGCCGGTATCCGTTCGGCAAAATTTCATATTAGGCGAGTAATGGGTAATTCTCATTTAAGTTTTGAGGAACTTCAAACTCTTTTCGCTCAGGTAGAAGCTGTGTTAAATAGTAGACCTCTCTGTCCTTTATCCGCCTCTCCTGATGATTTCCATTGCCTTACTCCTGGGCATTTTCTCATTGGCCGGGCTCTTACCGCGCTACCTGAACCTGCTTTGGAAGATTGCCACTCAACCAGCTTGCAGCGCTACGCCAGGCTGCAGCAAATATACCAACATTTTTGGCGGCGCTGGCAATGCGAATACATCGCCGAATTACAACTTCGCCGTAAATGGAAGACCAACGCCGACGCAGTAAAAATTGGGGACATGGTCCTGCTTAAAGAAGATGGCATCCCACCACTTTGTTGGAGACTTGGACGCATTACTCGGCTCTTCCCAGGACTGGATGGGGTTGCACGAGTAGCCGACATCAATACGCAAAGAGGAACTATACGGCGTGCTCTTGTTCGCATCTGCCCGTTACCGACCGAAGAGGAGCTACTTAAGGGTTGAAACCTCTGAGTTTCAACGGGGGGAGGATGTTTACGCCTGCATATTAATTGAAGACGTTCAGTGTGTGTGCGCGTGTGTCGTGTTTGCTATTCTAACAGGCCAGGCGCCGTACGGATTTTATTTTGCTTATACCGTCACAAATTATTTATTTTAGTCAAAATTTTCACCATCATCACGAACTTGTACGCTCCACAAATATTTAATGTAAAATACAGTTTATCCATAATTAAACAACCATACCTCGATACGGGAGTTTCATTGAAGACCACTGAAGCCCCAACAGCACCAATAGCGACTTCTGAAGCGTCAGTGGTTAGTACAAATGGTTTATTCATGTCAGGATATTGCAATATAGGTGCATTAATTAGAAGTTCCTTGCATTTTTCAAAAGCGTCAGTATATTTTTGATCCGTTAAAACCTTTTTACCCTTCTTTAAACAAGCTGACAAAGGTTGTGTAATTTCGGAGAAGTCTTTAATAAACCGTCTGTAATATCCCACGAACCCTAAGAATCGTTTTATTTCGGTCTGTGTCCGTGGTAATGGATAGTCAAGAACAGCCTGTATTTTGTCATTATTTGGTCGAAGTCCGTCTTTAGTAAGTGTATGTCCTAAGTACTGCACTTCTCTGCGTAAAAATTCAGACTTATCTAATTGAACCTTAAGATTGGTCTGACGTAATCTATCAAAGACAGATCGTAATCTCTGAATATGTTCTAATATACCACTAGAGTATACAAGAATATCATCTAAATAGACCATACAATGTATACCCTGCAACCCTCTTAAGACATTGTCCATTGTCCTTTGAAAGGTCGCTGGAGCGGTTTTGAGGCCAAATGGCATACGGAGGAATTCGTAGTGCCCATTTTGTGTTGAAAAAGCTGTTTTCTCGGTGTCGGAAATTTCAATTTGGTGATAACCGGAAGCTAAATCTAGGGTAGTAAAATAATTGCTTTTGCCAAGTTTGTCAAGTAAGTCGCATATGTTGGGAAGTGGATACTTATCATCGATTGTTATATCATTGAGTCGACGATAGTCTACAACCATTCTATATTTCAGTTGACCTGAAGCATCTGCCTTTTTGGGAACCAAATGCACAGGTGCACTCCAGGGTGAGTGTGATTCGCGGATCACATTGTTCTTGAGAAGTTTTTCAACTTGTCGTTTGATTTCTTCAGCTTGCGCTGGACCCTGCCGATATGGTTTGACATAAATGGGATCTTCATTAGTGGTTCTTATATGATGTTTCACTTGATTTGTAAAGGTCAAGGGCAGCTCTTCACAGTAAAATATATCTTTGTACTCGTGGCATAATTTACTAATAAGGTCATATTCTTCTTGATTAAGGTGGTCAAGTCGCAATTTCTTTAAATTGTCTGTCAGTAATGAGTCCATCTCTACGTCAGTTAAATCAGTTATATTATTTACTATACACTCGTTAGAAAAATAAGTAACCTTGAACGGAGCAGTTATAATTAACGTCATTTCAAGGCTAGTTGCATTCTGTATAACAGTAGAGGCTAAATAATTTTCACATTTAACTATTGCAGCTGGCATTCGAACGCCTTCATGAAACTGCTTGTAATCTAATATGGCATAGCCATTCTTTTGATTCACAGGTAATTTCACTCGATGTTCGGTCCGGGGTTCTAATCTAAATTCAAGGTCAGTGGAATAGATTATAGGAATGTTGACGCCGTTTGTCTTTAAAGTCTTGTCCTTAAACGATAAATCAGCATTAAGTCGAGTCATAAGGTCCATTCCAATTAATCCGTCATATCTGTTGTCCACATCATAAACATAAAACTTATGATTCCCTTCATCATTAAAAATGGAAAATAGGGGAATTTCAGCTACTTCACTATGTTCACTAGTCGCATGTATGCTTGTAACTGTAAATGGTTCATAGAATTTTAATTGAGGAAAATACTGATCAGCTTTCCTGGGACTTATAAAAGACCGTGTGCTTCCTGTATCCAACATAAATTTGCCGTTTATCTCAGGAATGTATATGTATGGATGTTTTAGATTGGCGTCAAAATTAAGTTCTATCATTTCCGGCGGGTATGTATTGAATGTATTTGAAAATTTTGGACAGCTTCCGTATCACTGTTATTTTCAGTTGAATGTAAATTTTCAGCAGTTTTAGTACATTCTACACTAGGCTTCTCATCTACACAACCATCTTCATTGTACATATTTTTTAAAGTCATAGTCACAGTGTGTCGTCATATTCTGCATGTAATCATCAAGAGTGACGTCGTAGTAGTATTGCTCATTATCCGTATAAAGTTCGTTTATAGGAAAACCTTGTTGCGGCTTAACCGGTGCTGGAGCAGTTCTCATTGTCACGTCACTATCGTAGAAATTATTGGTTGGACGATAGGCCGACGCTTGAACGGGTCTATAGCCAAACTGTCCTACTTGGGGTCTATAACCAAATTGTGCCGTTGGGGGTCTGTGGGCAAATATTCCTACTTGAGGTCGGAAGCCTAATTGCTGGGGGTTCTTTTTATCAACGGCTGGTTGTCCTAATTGAACCATTTGCGGTCGACCAATTTGTTGATTCGGTATATTCGGACGTACGAGATTCTGATTAGGTATACCAAATTTAAATTGAGTTTGGTTTGTAAAAGGTTTGAAATTATTATTTTGCAAGGGGGGCGCTGTGATAAAAGGCTTCAGATTGGTTGAATTAAAAACAAATCCTTTATCGCGTGATGGTAACATATGACCTTGCGGTCGGTGTTGCAACATTTTACTACGTAAATTATATTGTTCCTGAAAGTTAACCTCTTCAAGGACATATTTTAAAGCTTCTTCCAACGTAGTAGGGTTTTTAATTCGAACAATCCGCACCATGTGCTCTGGTAAATTATACATGAAAACATTAAGAGAAGTATTGTTATAAATTATTTTTTTAGCTTCTCTTAACGTTGTAGAGCTGTTCTGATTCACTTTTGAAATTAATATAGCACGAATATCTTGAATACGGCTGCAAAACTGTAAGTATGACTCACTTTGTTTGATTTTTAGGGTTTCGAGCTCAATCGCTACGCATTCTTCGCTTCTGGGATCACCAAAATGTTGGATCAATAAAGATTTTAATTCGCTATAGGTTTCGAAATCACCTCTTTCACTTAGTAAGCAGCTGCTTTACCTTTTAATTTACTCGTAATATTCTGCATTAAAAATTCATTTCGATCCGTAGTCCCTTGATACTTTTCAATAACATATTCGCACTTTCTTAAAAATAAACTAAGCAAATTAGTTTCACCACTAAAGTCTGGAATTAAATTTAAAACATCCCGAGGTATCAACGATTCAGCAAATTGCATAGAAAATGGTGTTTCGGTCCGAGCCGACGGGGCTGCACCGGATGTCGCGGTTACCGGAATCTGGCCTTGATTCATTTTAAATAAAGTTGTAAAAAAAACAAACAAAAGATAAGCAACAATTTCTAATAAAAATTAAAAGTAAAATTAAAATTTCACAAATAAAAAATAAAATAAAAATTATACTAAATTAAAATTCAAAAGAAAATCTTATGAAAAATCTTATCGTTACAATAGCGTGAAATTAATATTCATTTAATATTTTATTAATCACTAATTATTAGGAAATTAACTTCTACCATAAAAAGTTTTTCACTCGATTTTCCAGATTTTATAAAATAATACAAAAAGTTCCACTTTGATTATCTAACATTAATAGTGTTGGGAATTAGGAAGGAAGTAGAAGGTTACTCACAGTCCAACCGCCTTATCAACTATCACCATCTCTGCTCACCCACGTTATCGTTACGCGTTATCTAAACTTATTTATTTGGTTCGAGGATTGCCAAGAACGTCTCACTGATTTTAAGTTACGACGACTCTACGTTACCACTCGCGCATAAGTTCCTTAGTGTTCTTTTTCACTTTTCCCAGTTTCACACTTGACTTTCCGCGAAAGTAACAGTTTACGGCAATCCTACCGGCTGCGCCAGTTAGATTTCGGGAGCGGAGCGATGGCCAAAAATAAAACGTTAGGACCCGTTATACTAAGAGTTTATTAGAATGAACGACCCGAGCTTACAGAGTTTGATGTAAGACTACTTATCCTATCTTAGTCTAGTGCATACCTCGAACTTAAAACTAAGCCGGTGGTCACTGGCGCCTTCTCATCACGCCATGTCTGGCTGATAAGGACAAAAGTGCAGCGTACGAGCTTATGGCTCTACCACGGCGATAGATAAGGTGAGTTTGGAGAATGTAACTACCTAGTGAGGGAAAAATATAGTTATCAAATTGACTACCAAATTAAATTGTCCGTTTAATAAAATCACAGCTGTCATTCTTTGACAGTTCTATCAAATGGCTATAATACGGCAAATTGAACCCTGTTAAGTAGAATAGATTCAACCAACGATTTTATGAAATTGAGTTACGGACATGACGAGAATCTACACATCGAGTTTTAAATATCTAATTAATTTATAATTAATATCTAATTAATATATAATTAATATCTAATTAATATATAATTAATTTACTTCAAGAAACACTGCACAGCTAAATTGACAGCCGATTGCATCGCAGAATCGCGCCATAGATAATACACTCCCGCGCCGCGTCCCTTCGCTTGTCATAGATTGTAATAGTCCATACCTGACAAGTGATGCGGAGGTTGGAACGTCACGTTGGGCATGCGTCGATTCTTCAATGATTTTGATTTTTATTATTTGTTTATATTATAATTTTTTATTGTTTTATTTATTTTGTAATCCCTTAGAGGGATTTATATGTGTACGTAGGTGTGTCCGTGGCATCACAGCGGGCCCTATCAGAATACCAGCGCCGCGGTATTTATTTAAATATCGCAGCATTATGCTGAGATATGGGCCTTTTTGGCCTCGCACAGGTCATTACTATTTTTTGTTAGTTTGTTAGTTTAAAATGCTCTTTTCTTATTTTTTAATTTAATTTTATTTTATATTTCTGTCTGTATTTCCTGTGCGTGTCCCAAATAAAATATTTTTCTTTCTTTCTTTCTAAATTTGCACAAAGGATCCTGGTGGTCTGATGACATTACCCAAACAAAAACTACCAGATGATTATAACTTGGCCTGATATTTTTATTAACACTTCTAAACATCAAATCACATTTACTCAAACCTGATAAAATGTTGGTTGGATCTATTCTGCTTAACAGGGTCCAATTGGCGTAGTGTCAATAATTAATTTCCGTGACCCTAAAATCATGAAAAATTTTACTTTCTAAGTAAGTTATTAATAAACTGGTTATAACTAAATGTTCGACACCACAAAATAGCAGCGTGAAAATCTTCAAAGTAGCTGAAAACTGAAATTGGGCCATTCTCGTTACTAGTCTATTTCGATAACCGAGGTCTCTAGACGGTTCCGAAATGTATTTCAAACTAAATATCTTGTAGCTCTCACTACTTTAATGGAATACAAACTTTACTAGTTGGTTTTAAGATTACAACTCCAGTAGTTTGTGGCTTTAGAATGGGATAAAAGTTATATATGGCATACATGTAGGAACGGAACGTTATGACAGGATGGTGAAAAGAGACGTGAAGATGAATGACAGATGTGAAGCATAAACAAGTGACAGATATGGATGTTCGAGATAGTCAAGGAGTGAAAGAGATACAACATAAAATATAACATCACGCCTTGTTTCCCCGAAGGGTTGGGCAGATGTGTCCCTGTAGCAGGTACACCTACATTTCGCCAGTTATGTTCAAGTCCCATGTAATAGGGGGCGATCCTATTGCCATCAACCGGGCACAAAACCAGACTCCGAGCTGCTACTGAGAAATTTCAGATAGAAAAACCCAATAACACTTTGTCCGACCCGGGAATCGATCCCAGGAACTCATGAAGAAATAGTGAATGAATGATTAAGATGTAGAATAATTAGAATAATGTACTGACGGGTGGACTATAAAAGGAAAGGTGTAAAACGTTAAAGCTAAAGATGGAAAATAAAATACAATATTTAAGAAGAAATCAGCGTTTTTATTCGAGTAATCCTTAATATTATAAATGCGAAAGTAAGTTTGCTTGTTACGCCTTCACGCTAAAACGGCTGAACGGATTTGGATGAAATTTGGCACATATATAGATGATGCCCTGGAAAAGAACATAGGATACTTTTTTTTTTCCCACGGGATCGAGACTTATGCGGGTGAAACCGCGGGGCGCAGCTAGTATTACATAATTTTCGTTTTCAAATAGCTCGCTATACTATATTACTTTAATTTGAATAAAGTAGGTATATTTGAAAGTTTTTGACCAGTGCGTGTTGCCAATAGTGGCCTACGACACTGAAACGTGGTCGCTCACAATAGGCTTCATTAGAAGGCTGAAAGTCACCCAAAGGGCAATGGAGAGGGCTACGCTTGCAGTTTCCCTACGTGATCGAATCAGCAATGAAGAAATCCGTAGGACTACCAAGAAAACAGACATGGGCCGAAGAATTGCCAAACTTAAGTGGCAATGGGCAGGGCACATTGCTCGCAGAACTAATGGCCGATGGGAAGTGGCGATCGCGTACCGGAAGACGTAGCTTTGGAAGGCCCCCCACAAGGTGGACCGATGACCTGGTGAAGGCCGCAGGAATCCGTTGGATGCGAGAAGCACAGAACCGGTCGAAGTGGCGGTACTTGGGGGAGGCCTATGTCCAGCAGGTGATGTCTTTCGGCTGAAATTATGATGATGATGAACTGTATATAAAAAATTAAGCGCTATGAAATAACTGTCCATATACACTGCACCCGTGATTTTATCTTGCTTGCCTAGCTATCTTCTTAGCGTATCGATGGCAATCTAAATGAACTCGGCCCAGAATTCGGCCACGCGTTTGGCGCCATCACTAGCGTCCATCAGTTTCTGTAACGTGCAGCTGACAGGACACGCAGGATATGATATTAAGTGTCCCATCGTTTGCGATAACAGCACCACATTTACACTCCAAGACGGAATCGTCTATGATTCTCCACCTGAACAGATTGTCCTTGTTTCGGCCAACCGGGGTCCGAAGTCTGTTTAAAGACTTTCAGGTGACCCAAGGCAACTCATATCCAGGAGGGAGATCTTCAGCAGATAGAATGAATGGTTTGGGTAAGGAAGCAGTGTCTCGCCACAGCGTCAGTCTTTCAATCTAGCTATTATACTCATTTAAGAGTCTTTTGTGGCAGGATGATGTCAACAGGCGTGCCCCCTATTGCCCATGGGGCATAAACATAACAGGCGAAATGTGAGTTTAATATAGTAGTTATTTCTTTCTTTGGTTTTGTTTGTATTTACAAGGCACATGTGAAGGGAAAGGCTGGGTGGGGGATACCCTAAGAGGACATATCGCACCCTTAGAAATATAAGGGCACAACTGGAAATATTGAGGTTTTGAGTTTTTCTGTTAGATGGGGTCAATATCAACTGTTCTATCGTTCTTGGCTTTCACAGAAAGAGAAAAAAGACAATATTAAAGCGAATACTGTAACTGTGTCTCTTTCACACCACCCTCTCCGTGGTAGAACAGTTGATATTGAGCCCATCTAACACAAAAACTCAAAACCTCAATATTTCGAGTTGTGCCCTTATATTTCTAAGGGTGCGATATACTGACCTTATTGGTGATGTTCTTCAGAAAGGCCAGGTGTGTAGTACTCGCAACCGGCGTGCGTGTATGACCAGATGTATGAACGTAAACGAGGCAAAAGGAGTATGTAAGGATCGTAGCAGGTGTTCTGTAGTTTCTACCTACCCCCATGGGAAGAAGGCGTGAGTTTATGTGTGTTATTTCTTCCTTCTTGCCTTGCTTTTTATTACTACAAACGCTTGTAACTACTTAATTGCCATTGAACTAAAATATATCGCCGCCCCCGCAGAATAAACGCGCAAGTGTAAAAAGTCAATTTTACAGGAAAAATAAAAAACCTAAATTGATCCATAACTTTATGACTATACCGAATGGAAGTTTGTTTTTTACGTCGTTTAAAAGATTTTTTTTTTGTAGATAATCTAATAAATGTTAAGTGTTAAACAGGTACTGTTTTTGAGTCATTGATAAAAAAACATTTTACAGAAATGTTTTAGATTTTTTTTTTAACGTTAATGTTACTTTGAGTTATTTTTTCTTATCAACTATTGTTTTTTTTGTTTTGCAATGTAATATTACTTGCGTTTTTCGCAGTACAGTGATACTGTTAATGGGCTATTACGCGTTTATTCTGGTGCTGTCGAAAAAATTCTGATAATGTAATAGGTAATTAAGTTTTTATATCATCAAGGTCGGAATTATAACATTATGTTACGGTATATCGTGTGTATGTAACTTCGTAAATAATTGATGTAAAAATCTGGAAAAAATTGTGGTGATGTATTTTGACCTTATACATAACGAATATGGATTAACATCAAAACCGCCTCAATAGCACTTACGCGTTTATTCTGCGGGGGCGGCGATATGATCCTTTAGGGAATCGACAATTGCACCTCAAGCCGATCACATCTAACCCCATATATTGAAATCCCCATAACCAAAAGGTTAATTGCAATTTTGTTCCGCCATTTTGAAGAGTAATTTATGCGAATTACCCTGCTAATGTGCCTCAAGGTAGTTCCTGATTTATGTCTCTTGTTCATAGTTAACATAGATACGAGATATTAATGTTAAAATTCATTAGTTTATGTTTGTACCATAATATGGGTAAATGCCTTTACGACACTTTCGACTTTGTGTGTACTTACGGAATTTATAATGGTTGCTTATGGAATTTATGTGACGTGAAGCTTGATATCTTTGAGAGGGAGAGTAGTGGTTTACGTTTAATAAGATGACATTTATTTTGAAGGTATTTGCTTTTAACTACGTATAGATGCGACAGCGTTGATCTGTTTTAAATGACAAATTATTATGATAATTTAACAATAGTGGGGAATGAAGTCAATTTTCCCTTTAAACTCTTCATGAAATTGTAGCGGCCATTGGCAGTTTTATTTCATATTTTGTAACTCTTGTCCTATTTTACAGGATAATCAGTAAAAATTGTCACAAACTACATACTTATAATATAGTTTCTTGAAATTTATCTATTTAACACAATCAGTAAGTATCCTTGCGAAAAGCCATTACTAACCACCGTAAGGACTATTCTTGCTTGCAACGCTCGACCGCTATAGAACCGAGGTGGTAACAGATGTGGTCATCGCGTGCACGGGATTTTGTTTTCAAAGTGGTTAGTTATAGGCTTCCGCGATGGTACCTACCTAAAATTATTGATAAAAAATCGGCAAAAAAGAAATAGATTTCAAAGACCCTATGAAATTGTTTGAATAAAACAGTCTTCCAAAGCTTAAAAGAACTTTGAAGTAACAAGACCATTTCGTAGTAAAAACCACTTAATAAAGTATTGAACAGAAACGACAACCATCTTACTACCGAATTGCAAAGAATTTCTACTAACAGAATTGGAATTGACTTCTAGAACGGTAGTTCTTAAATTGTGATAGACCGTTTCTTGATGCCCGATGCTGGCAAGGCGACCTTATTTCTTGACCCATATTAAGGCCATTTTTCTTGCAATGCAAGTAGTGTTGTAACCTTATTTTGTTTGCTGTTCACTGTTCTACTTAAATGGAATGTAGGCGTAAAAATAAAGTTGTGATTGTGATAAGTTTAAGGCTTGCTTGCACCATAAATCACTAAATACGTTTAGGGTTAAATTAATTTAAAACATCATTCTGTTTCTGTCAATCGTTTGAAGAAGACAGAGACAAGATGATGTTTTAAAATTGTATTTAGTCATTTCTGGTGCAAGCAGGACCAAGTGTAGCATCTAGCAACATATCTACTGGAAATTTCGAAAAGTTCGGCGTGTTTTTTAATTACTTAGCAGTCTTAGTTTTTTTTTATCCAATAACTTAGTCTAGGTTTTAGAAAAAACCTACATTGAGCAATGATTGCTCATAGAAACAATATACTGGGATGCAAGCCGCTTTTAAACAGCCCTTGCAGAAGTTCCTAGTCATGCGTCGTTTTTTTGCAGCTGCAAGAACCTTCAGTCTAGTCTACATAAAGATCTCCGCGATGATTTACTTCAAATTTCGTTGCAAAGTTAGTCTGAAATTTTACGACGATCATACGATATTTCCCGATCAAAAAAACGTGCATCCGTAATGAGTAATTGCGGGTCACTAAACTCGCAATAATCTAAGAAGTCCGATTTATATATATTTAGACAGCTATATAATCCTTTGTGTAGTGATGGAAAAAAAAATCGATTGCTTTAAAAACCGATTCTCGAAACATGTCGATATAACATACTGAGAGATTTAGATTCAGATTTATTTTGCTAACAATGTAGGTACAGGTATTAGATGGTACATCACTAAGTTTTTCCGCTACATTCTACCTTACGGCATGCTAAGTCGTAAAAACTAAAAAAATACAGTTTTCAAATAAATCATGCAGTCGTAAAAACTAACAATACAATTTTGTCTAAATTAACAATATTAATAATTAAGTCATTCTGATATACCTAATATAAATTCTCGTATATGTCATTTATATTTTTTTATAGTTACATATTTTTATCATTTAAAAAGTCTTTTTCTAATAATAATGCAGTCAGCTTAGATTTCCATATAAATCTTCGTATAGGGTGTTCTTTAAAACTGTGCGGAATTTTATTGTAAAGGCCCTATTGCCATAATGTTTTTCCTAAGTAGTGCTGTTTTGTAGTTGCCTGTATGTAATAAATTTGTATATTGTGTTCTAATAGGACCCGAACGTTTCCTAATATCGGCTAGTGACGGAAATAAATTTAAATTCATTTTAACAAAAATTGCTACTTCTAAAATATACAACGACGGGAAAGTCAGTATTTTCAGTGACTTAAACATAGACACACAGGTGTCCGTAGTTTTTAGATTCGACATAGATCTTATGCAACGTTTTTGGGCCTTAAAAATCTGTTCCCTGTCACTACAATTGCCCCAAAATATTACTCCGAACCTTAATATTGGCGCAACAAGACCATGGTAAGCTGTCAGGAGTACATCATTGCTTACTTTATGCGATAGGTTATACAGCACATATGCAGACTTGCTTAGTTTATTACAAACGTTTTCAGCATGAGGTTTCCAAGTGAGCCTGCTGTCAACTAAGATACCAAGGAAGAGATTTTGTAATCGATGATTTATCTACATTGCTTGAAAACTGATTCTCGAGGCATAACGTTATATTACACGTACGAGTAGGAAACGTCAAATCGGACTTCTTAAATTGTTACGAGTGTAATGATATGAATCAGGAAGGTATAAAAAACGGATGGGGTGGTGGAGGTCGGCATATTATTATAATGAAAACATAAATGCGCAAGGTACGCGTCGCCATTTTGACGAATAAAGTGACACAGGGTTAATTTTTTTACTCGCCTTCATTCTCGTCCTGTATCGCCACACTTATAGCGACAATAACGATTATTAGTAGATAAAAAACGTGTCAAAAAGTAAAACAAAAAGTAATTGTTGACAGTATCTTGGATTTTATTTTGTAAATAAAGGCAGTTGTTATTGACTTTTTTAAGTCATTGAAACAAACTCAAGTGTTTGTTACAGGTGAAATTCGTAGAAAGAATATATTCGAGAGCTCTTGAAATAAACAAGCTACGTACCTACACTGATTTTGGGTGTTTTCTCGTGGACCTATTTTTTCCTACCAGTAGGATCACGAGGGTATGTTATTTCCTTTGGTGCTTCTGAAGTGTTGAAACCGACATGAACCTCTTTTATAAATAAATTAGACTACGCTGGTGTGGGGGATCTCAGAAATAAGACTAGATATGAGGGTTTAAAGGTTTCACTGTACTTTTTTTTAATGTATATTTTTGTATTCATCGATATTTTCGCCAATTTTAGACCGATTTTGAAAATTCTTTATTCATTTGATATAAAAATGCTTGCACGGTAGTCCTATATAAATATTAACGTTGCTTGCATAGTTTTTGAGTTAGCTTCTATACGTATTTTTCCCACTTTACTACTTTACTCTACTTTCCCAGTGTATGGGGATGATGTTATAATGTCGTTGTTATTAACATAGCAGGTGGTGGTATTCGAATTTGTGTTACCACAACTAAAAAGTGACACAAAAAAAAAACGATTTCCAAAAAAACACAAGAAAATTAAAAACAACTTTAATTTTGGAAGTCGGTGTCTCTGGTTTTGAATTTTCGTTTTTTGTCAGTGACTTTCGAGTGTGTACTTTGTAGTGTTTTTTTGGGCTTCGGTTGATTTTTTTTTTAAGTTTTTTCACCTTAAACAAAGGATTAAGAGCCATGTAAATTCCTTTACAATCTTCTCATATAGGTACTTTAGGTATCCAGCTCATTAAAATGATTAGCATGTCTAATCAGTAATTACTGGAGCATTATTGAGCGATGAATCATTTATGACTGATTGTTGCAGAGTTGATTAATTTATCTAGTAACTAGATCTGTGTCAGAGGGTTCATAACTAAGCCCTGTTTAGTGTACATGTCCAATGATGGACAGGTTCTTGATCCGATCGATTTAGGACACAACACAGATGACATCATGCTTGTATTTTTCAAAGGGTTTAAGCAGAGTTGTACTAATAGTACACCCACATTTCGCCAGTTATGCTTCTGCTTTTCGTGTGGTCAGTGACTAACCTGGTGTCAGAGTTTTAAAGCCGCCCATGGGCTTCTGACTTGGCTTCACATGCCGTCGAGAAATATCTCTCAGGCATGCCGGTTTTTTCCTCACGATGTTTTCCTTCACCGTTTTTTAAGCAAGTGATAGTTATACAATACACACATGAATCCGAAAAGTCTGAAGTCCGTGCCTTGGGTTCGAACTTGAGACCTATGACTTGGCAGTCTGACGGTCACAGCATTAAGCTACTGCTCTCAGCTAGTATGCTAGTTATGCTTAAGTTCCACGTAATAGGGGGCGAGCCTATTGCCATCAACCGGACACAAATCTAAACTCCGGGCTGCTATTGAAAACATCCTGATGGAAAAACCCAATAACACTTTGTCCGACCTGAAAATCGAACTCAGGACCGCATGCTCAGCAGTAGCGTTTGCGACCACTAGACCAACGATGCACAGTAATGTGGAGGAATTTTGGTATGATCATCATACTTGGATTCATCAAGTGTGATGATCATACTTAAATTCCTTCGTGGTTAGAACCAACTATCGGAAGAAAGTGTTTTTTTTTTTAATTTATCAAGACAGGATGAAAGACAACACAAACGTACAAAACATCACGCCTGTGTTCCCCGAAGGGTAAGGCAAAGGTGTACCTATAGTACACCCACATTTTACCAGTTATGTTTAAGTCCCATGTAATAGGGGGCGAGCCTATTGCCATCAACCGGGCACAAATCCAGATTCCGAAAGACAAATTAATGCTTTTTACATAGGTGTGAAGCACGTCTTCAAAAAATTTCTGAAACAACAATTTTTATTCCTTCAACTGTCTTTAGAAGTTTATTTAAACTCAATTACAAAATTGCACTAATTGTGAGTGGCGTAGCTGGTGCGTTATCGTCAATTAAGCAGTTTTATTTTCTATATCATTAGTGCACAAAAACAAAATACGACCAAAATACAGGACTATCCTAAACATTCCATATTCAGAATATTATTCAAATACGTAAAATCTCGTACACAAAATTCCTAGAAATATAAGGCCACGTTTTATAACTTAAGCTCTTCCATTTTGAAGTCCGTTAAAAAGGCTAAACTATTCAAGATGGAAGCCATGAAAAATGTTTTCCCTACCATCCTTTATGATATTTTCAGGAATTTTCCACAAATATGAGAAGGAGCCGTTTTATATAAAACCAATGACCTGAAATGCGGAGGCCAGCGAGTTTCCAACTGCCCATAGCGATTACATTCTGTTTCAATGCTTCCCGCAAAAAATAGGTTTTATTTGCGAAAACTGCGCATAAATATTAAAGTTCTCTGTTATGTTTTTTAATAGTATTGAACTGGGATATTGTTTTATGGAGTTTCGTGATTTTTGAGTGCTGCTAATAATTTATTTTTACGCTTTCATGTGAGTAATGTACGTAAACTAACTGTGGCTAGCGCAGCTAACTTTTCCTACGTTATTAACAATTAGCGTCAGCTTATTTTTATTTTACCTAACTAAACTAAATATTTTAAAACCTTCGCCAGACAACATAATGACTCAATCAAGTTATTTCAATAAAACTAGATTTGTTCTTGAATTAAAAGCGGTAAAATGGTCCTTCGAGCCGGATTAGATTTTTATTAAATGCTGATTTTCACACGAAGTTTTTATTATGACGTAGGTATTAAGCATAAACATTTGAAGCAAAAAATGCACTGCAATCACAATTACAACGAGTCCAGAGTCCAATTCAGCAAAACTTTTTGAAGTTGTCAACCAAGTCCAGCTATATAAGAAGAAAATAACAATTTCTGCAACCAGCCTGTGTTCATTACATTTTCAAAATTGTACTAGAGAAAAATTTAAGGGGCGGGAAACCTTCATATTCTTCAAACTTAGTTAAGCGTGAAGAAAAGTAGGGGAAAAGTGGGGGGTGGGAAATACCTTTTTTGGGAAGTTAATACAGTAAAAGTTGCCTGTTTTGTGGTGAGTGCTATCAGCTTAGGAGACGTAGTTTTTACAGGATTTTGGTGAATTTCTAAACCTCGTTTTGGTTAAAGTTTTGAGAGCTTCAGTGAGTGACGAGCTTTGTATTCAAGTATTTGAAGCTTATTCAATTTTTGAAGCTAGGTGTTCTTGACTAAACTTGAAAGGGTTTTGAGTAGAGGAATGAGGTAAAAAAATAGAAAATTTAAATCATACAAGGAGATTTTTTGCTGTTGTAGACATTTGCGACTTTACCACCTTTTGTCATAACTTCAGCCTAAAGGCGTCCACTACTGGACACAGGCCTCCCCCAAGTACCTCCACATCGACCGATTCTGTGCTTCCCACATCCAGCCGATTCCTGCAGCCTTCACAAGGTCATCTGTCCACGTTGACGGAGGTCTTCCAACGCTACATCTTCCAGTATGAGATCCCTACTCCAAAACCTTTGTAAAACAATAATATTATTAATGGAAATGGTATCTTGTCTGATATATTTTTTCTTCGGAAAAAATAACCAGAGAATGAGCGTTGATTGACAGCGAGCCATGGAGCGGGCTATGCTTGGAGTCTCTCTGAGGGATCGAATTCGGAAAGAAGCGATCCGGCAGAGAACCAAAGTTATCGACATAGCTCACAGAATTAGCAAGCTGAAATGGCAGTGGGCCGGCCATATCAGCCGTAGAACCGATAATCGTTGGGGTACACGTGTTCTTGAGTGGAGACCGCGAATTGGCAAACGTAAGGTAGGACGCCCTCAGGCTAGGTGGAGTGACGATCTTCGAAGGGTGGCTGGTAGCAGCTGGATGAGAGTTGCCGAGAATCGAGCTGAATGGCGTGCAATTGGAGAGGCCTATGTCCAGCAGTGGACTGCTATAGGCTGATGGTGATGATGATGATGAGCGTTGATTATCACACTTTTTTACTGCGTTTTGTAACAATTTCAGACTCAATCAGATCAGATTTCGGAATCAGATCTGGTCAGGTGCGTAGTACTCGCAACCTGCGTGCGTGTATGACCAGATATATATATCAACGTAAAAGAAGCAAAAGGAGTATGTAAGGATCGTAGCAGGTGCATGGTCAAAGTCAAAGTCAAATCATTTATTTCAAAAAGGCCCATGTGTGGCACTTTTGAACGTCAAAATTTACAAAATAATAAAATTGATTCTAGTCGCCCCTTCCAAAAGGTAGTTTTGGTATGGAGAAGAATGGGCAAGAAACTATCATAGTGTTCTATACCCATGGGTATAAGGCGTAAGTTTATCTAAGTGTATATCCTAATTTAATCCTTAATATTATAAATGCGAAATCAAGTTTGTTTGTTACGCCTTCACGCTAAAACGGCTGAATGGATTTGAATGAAATTTGGCACATATGTAGATGATGCCCTAGAAAAGAACATAGGATACTTTTTTTTTTCCCCACGGGATCGAGACTTATGCGGGTGAAACCGCGGGGCGCAGCTAGTAATATTATAAATGCGAAAGTGAGTTTATTTGTTTGTTACGCCTTCACGCTAAAACGGCTAAACGGAATCGGATGAAATTTGGCATATGGGTAGACCATGTCCTGGAGAAGGACATAGGCTACTTTTCATCCTAGGTCGTAGACGAAGTTGCGGGCAACAGGTAGTGTGTAATAAATACAAAAATTGTCACGCGTAAAATAGACCAGTCTTTTAACTCAATAACTGCACAAGACAACACACACACATTACAAACCAAGTGTTTTAACAAACTTTGGTGACCCAAAATACGAAAATACGAAAGTCGAACATCGCCAAATATTCACGACTGCTGTCATATCGTTAACCGTACTCCAATATTGGTATTGTACAAACAATCAGACACAACACATTCTCACATTCGTTGCAATCTCATCATTGATATTTCATGAGTATAAAGGTATAATGTTATTACATAATATATTTTACTTCAACACTATTTTTTGGCTGGATCTTTTATTTGCGGCATATAGAAATTTGTATTGGGGTTGAATAATTATGTAAAAGATTTTATTTTAATAAATTAACATACAAGGGGACTGCCTCCCTAGCCGCCGAAGGAGACGCCCTGGGCGTCGGGAATCCCAGGCCGATTCCCGGTCACCGTAAGCGCGGGATTGCGGGCGGTGAGCAATGGGTAGCTCGCCATCCGATAAGGACCAGGCCCGGGTCGACGGCGCGTTGTTTTCCACGTGCGCCTTTAAAAGATGCCAGCATAACTGACGGAGTCCGCTAGGGTCGATGTCTACCAGGGTCGCGGGAAAGCCCGAAAGGGTTACACAACACAACAATTATAACATAAGAAACAATAAAAAAGGATACAAAAACAATGAGTAAAATAATAATTTAACAGGAAAGTGTGCCTCGCGGCTGATAGGCCCAGTTCAGCAAAAATGCCAGACAACTAGTGCCTAGTGCCTAGTATACGGACTGATGCAACATGTCACACACAGTCCTGTGATTAACTGATAAACGAAGCATAGTTTATCTAAATCAAAGAAAAGAAAAAAAAAGAAAGCAAAGAAGATTTTGTCTCATAATTTTTGTATTTAAAATTGTACAAGACAATGTTCCTATCAGTCTTAGATCAAACAAAATCAAATGTTTTATAAGTCCTAATGACTGAAAATGCTGAGTAATAGGACCAAAATATTTGTATCAAGAAAAATTGTTACATTTTCATTAGCATAATCAGCTTACAATATTCACACTGCTGGGATACAAGCAGCTCCTCTCTGTTAGAGGGAGTGGGCCATGATCAACCACGTGGGACCAGTGCGGGTTGGTGAATGTCGTGAATGTCTTCGAGTTTTTGGTTCTAAGACATGACAATACGGGGTGGCATCGACGCGAAAACTGAAACCATGGATTCAGTACATGATTCTAAACCCACCTGCGTTGAAATTTTTCGTCGGTTATTAAAAAAAAAATCTACTGTTCCATACATTTTGACCGCGTAGGTATTGCACTTTTCTATGAAACAGCTGTTTTTTTTTAAATAACCGACGAAAAATGTCAACGCCGGGGGTTCAGAATCATGTACTGAATCCATGGTTTCAGTTTTCGCGTCGATGTCCCTGACACCCTGTATATATTCCTTCACCAGTTTGAGAAGAAAGTAAATTACACAAAGTAATTTGGGACCGATACCTACCAATGAGCCACCACTGCTCTTTAAAATTATCATTAGTATGTACTAATTATTAAGGCTGCCTGTCCACTGTAGCGGAGCGAGGCAGCGAAGCGGAGAAATGTGCCAATATTAACCAATAGAATCTAAACTCCGCTTCAGAACTCCGCTTCTATTGGTTCTATTGGCACATTTCTCCGCTCTACTGCCTCGCTCCGCTCCACTGGACAGGCAGCCTTAAAGTGAGCTTTTGTTTATCGTATGTTCACGTTCAAATATTTGCATGTCATTGCGCAAACAAAAGACGGAATGACCTATATTTAGACAACACACCATGAACCAGCGGTTTTTGTCGCAATGATGTAGCTCCTAATTATACAACTGACTGTCTCATTTCTGCGTAAGAATAAATTAAATTAAATTTAACTTTATTTCAGACTAAGTTCCATAATTTTGTTAGCATTTTAAAATAAATAAATAAAAATAAATCTTTATTTAAATAAGCCTAAAATAACTATTACAATGGTATAGTAGAAGTACATACATTGAGAGGCTTATGCTAGGTAGTAATACATTGAAACCCTGACCTCTAAACTAGGTTAGTACCTGTATCTTAGAAGATCAGTGTCCCTCCGCAACAATGTTATAGGCCAGAAATTTTTACAGCTCTAGGACAACTACTAAAAATTGCATAAAAAAATAAAAATGAAGGATATAATTTTACAATTCAAAAGAAGTGAAGGTATGGCGTTAATGTGTGATTGAGGTGTGTATGTGTAGACCCCTCTTTGAGGAGTGGCTTGAGAGGCGCCACGGCGTCCTCACCTTCCGCCTGACGCAGGTCCTCACCGGACACGGCTGCTTCGGGAGGTTCCTGTTCAGGATAAGGCGGGAGGAAACACCCGGGTGTCACCATTGTGTGGATCGGCCTGAGGATACGGTGGAGCATACGGTGGAGGTCTGCCCGGCTTGGGCAGAGCAACGCCGTGTCCTCGTAGAGGCGATCGGCGGCGGTGATCTCTCGCGTCCGGCCCTGGTTCAGGCCATGGTACGGAGTGAGAGGAAATGACAGGCCTCCTTCTGCGAAGCGGTAATAAAAAAAGGTGTGTATGTGTGTGTTGTATGTTAGTATATGAATGTGAGTGTGTGTTGTGGAATTAGTTTTATATTTAACTTTAAAACTTAACTTTTGGTGTTAGTATAGTGTTTAGTTAAATAGGTTAGTATTGTTTGTTTTCACAAATTAATTATTTATATAGCTACGAGTGTCCCCACCCAGTGTCCCTGAAAGGGACAGTCCGCTCTAGCACCGATAATTTTTTAGAATGGTGTTGTCACTACCATGCAGGCATGAACAATCTTCTATCTCGCTCTAGCATCGACCTTCACATTGAAATAACGTGTAGGCAATATTTTCACCTCGTTATTCTATATGAACCATTGAAATGGTTCATATATGCTTTTTATTAGAAAATAGTTCCAGAATATTGGAAATTGGAAGAAAAGGAATTTTCTGGGTATTTGGTAGATTGGTATTAAAATATTGAACATTCCGAATTTTGTAAGGTCAGCAACAAAAGTAGATGAACATTTCAGTTTTTCACAAAATATAATGTTTAAGCACAAATAAAAAAAAATGGAACAGATGTTAAATTCAGATACATTCACATAAAATTCTCTTAAATATTACATGAAATGGTGAAAAATAGTGTATAGAATATAGATCACATGTCATGTAAAGTAACAGTGTAAATAAATCTACTTCTTTTGCTGACCATTCCAAGTGTATTTATAAATATGCTGATTTAATTTCTAGGTAAGATCACAATTAGATTCTGAAAATAGGTTCATGTTTAAATAGTAAAATATTCCTCGAAATCTTTTTAAGCGAAACTTGTTCATTAGTATTCCAATAGCTTTGGTAGCAATGTCATTTGGTTTAAATAGGTTTTTATTTTTAACCGACTTCCAAAAAGGAGGATATGAATATGTTCGTAGCGTATATTTGTTTTTTTTATGTATATCCACCGATTTCTCCGTCAATTGTGGACCGATTTTTAAAATTCTTATTTGTTTGAAAGAATATGCTTTCGAGGTGGTCCCATATAAATTTTACTAACTTTCATTTGCTTGGATAGTTTTTGAGTTAGCTTCAATAATACGTATTTTTTCCCACTTAGTATGTGGATGATATGATAAGTTCCTGTCACTGGTAGCAGGTAGTGGTATTCAAATTTGTGTTGGGTAGGTACCACAACTAAACAGTGAAAAATAAAAACTTTTTCCAAAAAAAAAAACCACCGACTTCGACTGTCTTTGGTTTTGAATTTTCGTTTTTAGCCACCGACTTTAATAAAAAATTAAAGGTATTTTTCACTTTGCAGTATTTTTTTGGAAGTCGGTGGTTTTTTTTTTATCATGTAATCGTTAATCTCAATATAGATTCTTTTCCATTTTGTAAATGTGAGAACATTGTAGGCTTAGTGGACTGTACATTTGTTGACTATTTTCTATTTTGTTAAATACCTGGTACTTGTTGAAGGGTACACACTACACTACACTGTCATTCCATACCTATTAACACTACCATTTGAAAATACTGTAAAAGCCAATTACTTTTAAAAGAGTAACCGTGGAGTTTCTTGCCGGCTCTTCTCCATAGCAAACGACCAATTGGAACTGTGCATCTAGCTTCTGACGTTTCATATGTGCACATTATACATTTTTTTTTTGGGTTGGAAGTATTAAATAACCCTTTCGGCCCATATTCGCAGCCCCAGCAGGCATTGGCCCTAGTGGACCCCGTCAATTCTGCTGACATCTCTTTGAGGCGCGCGTGGAACACAACGCGCTGTCGACCCGGTCTTCGTCCTTATCGGACGGTGAGCTGCCCATTGCTCACCGTCCGCAAGTCCGCACCTACGGTAGCCGGAAATCTGCCTGTGATTCCCGACGCCCAGGGCGTCTCCTCCTGCAGCGTGCCCATGTACCTAGATTTGTGTGGTTTAAATATTTTGACTTTATATTGGATAGAATAATATTTCAAGATACATCAGACACTTCCAGTGTCTGATTACCAATAAATAAACCTCTTTCCTCTTTATCCGAGGACAAAACACCGCTTTGGCAATAAAATATTAAATTACAAAAATTGGAATTGAAAAACAGAATGATATGCTTCAAAAAAGTCAGGTGCGTGCGACTGCACCACCAGTGAAAAAAATAAAAAAACGACATTCATTGCGTGATTTACGTTGTTGAGCAGGCAAATTTTTCAAACATATAAAGCAATTAACTGACAAATGCGTGCACTGACTGGACTGGCCCTCTCAATCTGTGTGGTGCTTTCCTCAAAAGACCACTTCAGACACCAATCCGCATCACGCTCCGGCATCGGTCGCGAACGGTTGTGTGCTTGCGCTCTCCCGCTCTTGACTCATTGCTCTGAGTCATATATTCGTTGCATTACGTAACGATTTTCGTAGTCGCTCGACTACACCCGATCTCCGATCGTTTATCGATCGGGCACAGATCCAAAAAAGGCCTTTTTCAAGGCTATCTTATTTCTTTAACAAGAGATTCTCGTCGGTAAATTCACCAGGCCCCTTCCGGGCAAAACCACAGTTTCGTGGTCACTCGGTGGATACCATACGGTGCCAACGAAGCCGAGTGGGGTGTTGACCCAACACACCCGCCGATCCCCTTCAGGGTAAGGCAGTGAATTGGCCGGGTCCCAGTGTTTGGCCTTGGGGGATCTCCTAGTCAACACGTGGTGACAGTTTTGCTTCCACAGCAACTCACCTAGCGTGGTCGGGTATCTTCATACCCTTCACACTAGACTGGTCAGGACCCCGTTGCACATTAAGATAGGCAACGGGCCAAATCAAGCTTAGGGCTCACCAATAGGCACTCATCCTCCCTGTCTTACCCGACAGGGAGGGATTGTACACATCCCCGGCATTCCCACCGGGGAGACAGGCTTAGTTAGGCCATTTCCTCCCCCCCCCCGCCATTATGGCCACCAAAAAGGTAGATCTCGAGCTTCTCTCGAAGAAATTAACCTTATTTCTCGAGTATATACTCGAATCGGAGCCTTCCCTCAGAGGGAAGTATAAGGATCAGCTCTCTAGCCTCTTGAGCATCTCAAGGGGCGAAAACCCCGACCAAGATGTCAGCGTCGCTACGTTCAGCGACGCTCTTGACACCCCTCCGGCTGTAGAGTCGCCCAGACCCCCCTCCCCCTCCCCCTCGTCGGAGTCAATGGACACCGACGCCCCCGCTGCTTCTTCAAAGCAACCCTCCTACCCTTCTGGCTCGGAGGAGGAAGACGAGCCAAAGTCCGCTGCGTCCTCTACCTCTTCCTCCCCCTCCGACGACGGCTTCATAGCCGTCCAAGGAAAGGGAAGTAAGAGGAAGAACAGGAAGCAGACCTCTGCGCAGGCCAGTAAGGTCGCCGCAATAGAGGACTCGGACTCCTCTTCTTCCACCGTCACCATCAAACCAGCTGTGGTTAAACAGCGTGCTACCGTCGCGACTTGCGCTACCGTAGCTTCCCCCTCCCCCTCCACCGCCCCACCGATCTCGTCTACGTCCTCCGCGAAGGCCCCCCCCGCGCCCCTCGCCCCCCGTACCGCGTCATCCTCCGCAAAGGATGCCCCCGCGCCCTCTGCCTCCTCGTCCGCATCATCCACCGCGATGGATTGCTCCGCGCCCATTAGTTTCGGCCCTAAGAAGGTCGCGCCTCCACCTCCTGTCTTCATACAAGACAAGGAGAAGTGGACGGCTGTATCCAAGTGGTGTATGGAGATGAAAATCTCCTACACCAATGCCCGATCTACCCAACAGGGTATCAAGGTTCTAGTCCCTACGTCGAAAGACTACAGGGACCTTACCAGAGTTCTGAGAGAGAGAGGTGTGTCATTCCACACCTACTCCCTCCCAGAAGATAGGCAGATCCGTGTGGTGATCAAAAAGATCCCCAAGGAAATCTCTCCCGCCGAAATTTTAGCCGACCTTCAGTCGCAAAATATCCCCGTAGATGAGGTGCACCGCATGCATCGTTCGCGCGGCAGGGAAGCATACGACATGGTACTAGTCGTGTGCTCCCCCACCGAGGGGCATCACCCCATATTCAACATAAAGACGTTATGTAACCTCATGGGCTTCTCGATCGAGAAGCCCTGGAAGAACAGCGCGATCGGACAGTGTCACCGCTGTCAATTGTATGGCCATTCTCAAAAGAATTGCCATGCAAAACCCAGGTGCGTAAAGTGCCTGGGTGACCACGGTACCGCTGACTGCTCGCGTCCCAAAGACCGTAGCCAGTGCAACAGCCCGCCTAGTTGCGTGTTGTGCGGCCTCGAGGGCCACACAGCCAACTACCGCGGCTGCTCTAAAGCCCCTAAGGCTACATCCAATAAGCTGACCAAACGTCTAGACGTGAGGCAGCAAAAACAGAGGGACTTCCATCCCCTCCCCTCCTCCCAGATTCCTGAGCGGCTAAGCCCTCAGAGGCCTAGTCCATGGACTATGCTCAATCACCAGCAGGCTTTCCCAGCCCTGGGTATTCCGCGCCCCCCCCCCCCTCATACCCCTCTCTATACAATGATGGACCCGCGAGTCCATCACCTCCCCCCTCCCCCCGGCTTCCGCGGCCCCTCTTTCGCGCCCTCTGCGCCCCCCGCGAAACCCGCCACCGCTCTAAAACCCCCGCGCCCCGCTCCCACTCCCGTGGCCCCAATTAAACCCGTGGACGATCGTTTCGACGTAATCAGTACCGCGTTCGAACTTTTCTGTTCCCCCAGGGCTACACAGATGGCCCTGGACATCTCTACAGCCCAGAAATCGGGTAGCCTAGCGGCAATCCGTAACGTCTTCAATGCGTATCCCGAGATCACGCAAGCCCTCACCTCCTTCTCTACCCCCCATCATGTCTAACACCACTCAGGCTAGGTTTAAACCCCGATCCCTCAAGCTTGGCACCTTCAATGCCAATGGCTTAAATCAACAAAAAGATGAAATCGCGGACTTCCTCCGCGTTCATCAACTAGATATCCTCCTCATCCAGGAAACTTTTCTAAAGCCCCACAGAGGCAATCCCTCCTTAGCTAACTATCGTATCGTTCGGAACGATAGAACGCGTTGTCATGGGGGCGGCACCCTCATTTATTACAAAAAGGATCTGTACTGCATCCCAATGGATCCTCCCCCCCTCTCACGATTAGAAGTATCAGCATGCCATCTGGGCATGACCGGTCACGCACCGATCACTATAGTGTCGGTCTATATCCCTCCCATTACTACCATCGCTTCGGAAAATTTCCAAAATCTCTCGGACGATATCCAACTGTTGTTAAACATGAGTGACTCCGTCATCTTGGCGGGGGATCTCAATGCGAAACATCCCTCTTGGAATAGCTCCACCACCAACACCAGAGGTCGGCACTTGTTCGACCTCTCCTCCTCCCTAAACTTCGACATCATCGCTCCGATGAGTCCCACTCACTATCCCCATGCCATCAGTCATACCCCTGACGTACTCGACGTAACGCTCCTTAAGAACGTTAATCTAAGACTAGATTCAATAGAAACGGTGTACGAGCTTACCTCTGACCACCGACCGGTAATCATCAAACTCACCTCCCGCACAGGTCCCTCCGACCCTGACCAACCCCTCCCCACTAAAAAGGTGACGGACTGGAGGAAAGTAAGCACTCAGCTGAAATCCAACACATCCCCCTTACTAGACTCGATCCCCGACAATTTCGACTCAGTCGCTGACACGACTGCCGCGATCCCGCATCCCGACGCGCGTCAAGCTGAGCGTGTACAAGATGTACATACGCTCAGTCTTGACGTACGCCGCCCCGGCCTGGTTCGCCCTCACGTGCGAGTCGAGCCGAAAAACACTCCGCGCGCAACAAAGTCTTGCGCTGCGGACTATAGTTGACGCCCCTCGCTGCGTGAGGAACGACATAATCCACCGGGACCTCGGGATAGAGAGCCTGGATGAGTTTGTGGGGCGACTCGCGAAGGCCATGTTCGCGCGGGCCGACGCTTCTGCCTGGCCCCATGTCAGGCAGATAGCGCCATTGCACGCGCGGCCGCCTGACGCGAGAGCCCTGCCCCGCGACCTGGTAGCGGACCCCGACCCCATCGCACCGGAATGACGCCTCGGGTAAGCTGCACCCAGGTTACACGCAGCTTACTCGAAATAATAAGACTCTACAGATGTACTCATACATCCGTTGTGTGGCGTGTTCTAAGTTAACATAGGCACGTCACATAACTATATACAGACACCCACCACTACACATGCATCTATAACACAACACGTGCGGGCGCGATGCGGGTCGCGACGCACGTATACAATGAGCGGTGTTACACTACAACACTAGCCGCTCATACATACGCGACTGCCTACCCCTCAAACCGTAAACGGCTCGATCTGTGAGCGGGGAGAGGGGGAAGCTACATATTAGACCTGTAGGGCGTCGAGTCGGCATCTCCGTCGCTGGTCGTTCTCGCTGGGCCTCCCCCGGGTAACCGGGGGTCTCACCTGGCGGGGACAGACCGCCGGGATGCCGTGAAGAAAGCGACGCCACTAAGGGCGTCGCGGCGCGCCTACAGAAATATTCATAGCAACCATTTACATAGACGCACTTTCGCCTAACGAAACTGTGGTCTGTTCTATCGCCGCTACAGGCATACATAAGGAGGGGTCCATCGTTATGGACCAACGTACGGCCTCCGCGGGCGAGGGGCGCCGCCCTGACCCCGCACGCCACGCCCCCTTGCGGGGACGTTGCGACTTCTCGATGACTGCCGCGATCGACTCACTCACGGAGCACGTACAGACCGTCCTGAGCGAATGCTCCAGGAGGTTCCAGCAACAGAACCCTGTTACTTGAATCTCCCCGACGATGTGCGTGCCCTGATGACTGAGAAGAGCGCGGCTACTCGAGCCTACAGCGTCTTCCCCTGTGCCGCCAACAAAGCCCATATGCGCTACTATCAGAGAACTGTTAGGACACGTATAGCGGAGCTGCGTGAAGCGGGATGGGACAAGATGGTGAGCGAACTAGAGCCCTCTCATCTAGCCTTCTGGGAACTCCAGAGGAAACTCAGGTCCCCCCAGTCGGCCCCCGTTCCCCCGTTAGTCCGCCCCGATAAAACCATTGCCTTCGACGACATCGACAAAGCCGAGTGCCTAGCCGACAGTCTAGAAGCTCAATGCTCTCCCAGCACCCTACCAGTAGACAAAGCTCACCTCGACGAGGTCGACGCCGAAGTCGAACGTAGAGCCTCCCTTCCTCCCGTTGAAGACCCTGATTTTCCCCTGCCCCCCATCGAACCAGATGAGGTGCACGAGATAATCAAAGGTCTGCATACGCGCAAAGCCCCCGGTTCAGACGGACTCACCAATAGGGTGGTCCAGCTCTTCCCAGCCCACTTGATCATGCTACTGACCACCATCTTCAATGGTGCTCTAAGCAATAACATCTTTCCCCAGACGTGGAAAGAGGCCACGGTCATAGGTATCCCAAAGCCCGGCAAGCCTAAAAACGAGCCCTCTAGTTACCGCCCAATCAGTCTGCTCAAAGTTCTCGGTAAAATCTACGAGAGGCTTATTTATAAGCGTCTCAGAGACTACGCCGAGACTAAGGGCCTCATACCCGACGAGCAGTTCGGCTTCAGAACTCAGCACTCTAGCGTGCATCAGGTCCACCGCATAGTCGAGCTGGTCAAAGGTGGTCTCACCCGCGGCTATCCGACATGCGCAGTCTTCTTCGACATAGCGAAAGCTTTCGACAAAGTCTGGCACAACGGCTTAGTATACAAGCTATACAAACTCGGAGTGCCGGATCGTCTCGTACTCATCATACGAGACTACTTGTCGAATCGCACCTTCCGCTACCGTATCGAAGGTGCCCTATCCTCCCCTCGCCCCATAAGGGCAGGAGTCCCTCAGGGCTCAGTGATAGCCCCCCTCGCGTTCACGCTGTTCACCAGCGACATCCCCAGACACAGAGGGACGCAGCTCGCTCTGTTCGCAGACGACACTGCGATCACCTGCAAAGGCAACGCCCCTTCGTCTCTCCTAAATCTACAACGGGCCGTCAATAACCTTGGCACCTGGTTTAGACGGTGGAGGATCGAAGTTAATCCCGACAAAAGTCAAGCGGTTTCATTCTCGAAACCGAGATCTAGACCCCCCCCTCCCCCCCGAACGATCACCCTGTTCGGCAAGCCGATCCCTTGGGAGAAGCGAGCCAAGTACCTAGGTGTGATCTTAGACCACCGTCTCTCCTTTTCAGAGCACATAAAGACGGTTCGTTCGCGAGCCGCTTTCGCTCTAGGTAGGCTTCACTGTATCCTAAATTCACGCAGCAAATTGTCACTAAAGTGCAAATTGCGTATCTACACAGCGTGTGTCCGTCCCATAATGACCTATGCGGGAGCAGTCTTCGCCCACGCCAAACCCCGTCACATCCATAGGATGCAGTCCCTCCAAAACAGATTCCTTCACAAGGCCACGGGAGCCCCGTGGTACGTCAGAAACGAGATCCTCCATCTCGACTGTAAGATCCCTACGATCCACCAGTTCCTCAAACGCATGGCAAAGCGCCACTTTGAGTCCGCTCCTCGACATCGGAACCCTCTGATAGTCGAGGCAGCCAATTATGTCCCGTCCCAAATCAGTCAGATCCGCCGTCCGAGGCATGTACTTTCCGACCCAGATGACCCCATTACACTCCTCCAGGAGCAGGATAGGGCCACCAGTACAGTGCACAAACACAGACGCCTCCCGTCATTCCGACCTCGCCGCCGAGGTCCTTTACGTACGCGATCTACTCCCCGAGTAAACGAATCCCCCCCCCGACCCTTGCTCGATAACGAGGTGCCAGCAGTTGTTGCAGCTGAGCACGTAGCTTTAAATACCCCGAATAATAATCATGATATAAATATAAATTTGATCCAGCCTGTCCCCTCTTGCTGTCCTCCCGTCAGCGATGCCCTAAGCCGAGGTCCGTACCCCACAGGGGGTGCCCTTAGCGAGCATTCGCTTAATTTTAATTTAGAATAGTTGAAAAAGCTCCTGGCTGGAGGCTCTAAGTGTAGAAGCTTATGGCACCCACAGGAAAGTCCGGTTAAGCAGCCACGACCTTAGTGGTCAAAACTGCGAGAAGCCATTATTAAAAAAAAAAAAAAAAAAAAAAAAAACCAATCCGCATGGCCTTCACATGATCTGACCAAGATTATGTCGGGATTTTAAAAGAGACTGAGACCTCTGATTTTGTTTCGGCCTTTCTTCTCAGAGTAGTCAGATAGGAAACGACTCATCTAGTTTTAAAATATGATTGACGTGTAAAAGTGTTTATACAAAAGTACATACAGAAAAAAAAAAATAGCAATTTTCATCAAAATCCGTATAAATTGGGATTCTCACGTGTGAACGTGAACGACGTAATAAGAGGTAGGTAAGAATCGTACCACATGACGTTCAATAGTTTCTGCCTATATCTATGGGAAAACCGACGCAAGTTTTAGTACGTTTTCACTTATGTGAAATGCTTGGACAAAACCCATGGCATCTCAGAGCACACGATCTCCACCACGATATGATTGAAAAACTTACCTCACTGATGATCAGCGGCCTCGACGATCCCGGTTCCGCGTATACGAAATATGGGACAATTCAATCCATAGCTTTTCTCAAACAGAATAGACGAAATTAAATATATAAAAAAACACCCCGTCAGCATAGGCTTTGACGCGTAAAGTCACTCCTTGCTTATAAGTCATTTCAGGGCCATACCTGATGGGATCCAAAAAATCTCACACCTTTTTTTTTTGGGTGGGAAATTATCAAATAACTTCTCCCGCTCTGGGTGGAGCGGGAGGGCGTGTTAGACTCTTACTGACTAAAACCCACCCGTGTTCTTTCGGTTGCCCTGTTGCCGGGGGCCACGATGTTCCTATCGGTTTTCTTCGAACCCCCGGCAGGCATTGGCCCTAGCGGACCCCGTCAATTCTGCTGACATCTCCTTGAGGCGCGCGTGGAACACAACGCGCCGTCTACCCGAGATTGGTCCTTATTTGTTTAATATAATTCAATAGTGTGTGAAAAGAATCCAACAATAGGTCGCAAAAGATCCCTTCCCAGACAAAGTGCGCCAAAATAAAATACACCTAATGTTAATCTACCCAGTCTTTTCCCAACTATGTTGGGGTCAGCTTTCAGTCTAACCAGATGCAGCTGAATACCAGTATTTCACATGGAGCGACTGACTATCAGACCTCCAGAACCCAGTAACTAGGTAATAAATACCTCTTGGTAAGATTGGTTGTCAGACTTTCGGGCTTCTGACGACCCGTAACGACTGTCAAAGATCCACGAAAGACAGCCGGGACCAACGCCTTAACGTGCTTTCCGAGGCACGGAGAAGTTTCGATATGTAAAGATGGTCCCCATCCACGGACCAACCCGGGCAAGCGTGGCTTAACCTGATGGATTGATCCATGCGGCTATTATTACTTAGCTACAAGCTTCTCGTGCTCTTGTAAAATTATATTTTATAAGTGACATGTAACAAGAGCAATGGTGGCCCAGGGGTAAAGGCCGCGACTTACGAGAATTGCTCTCAAAACGGTGAAGGAAAACATCGTGAGGAAACCGGCATGTCCTAGAACCGAAAATTCGAAGACATGTGACATCTGCCAACCCGCACTGGGCCCGCGTGGTGTATTATGGCCTACTCCCTCTCACAGAGAGGAGACCTGTGTCCCAGCAGTGGGAACATGATGATGATGATGTAACATGCGTGCATGCATGGTGTTTGCTGCAGCGGTCGACGTCATTACGTCGGCGCCGGCTGTCGCTGAAAACCAGCGCTGGGGCTCTGTCATGCACAGGGTCGTAGCATAATGCTGAGCGATAGCCGATTTGCGTGGATGTGACGCATGCTACCCCCAACTTTTTCTCATTTTTGTAATGTAATATTTTTTTCTTGCGTCATGTTTACCGCAAATCAAAAGTTTTATGTCAAAAGTTTTTTCTTTCTTTCTTTCTTTCTAATAAATGAAATAATCATCAATTCTGTTCTATTTCACTTATGTGATCTCTCACAACTGGTTTCTATGGTTTATTTACCTAGACGTCTCTCCGGCAATAGACCGAAATTTGCTGAACTACTATAACAGATAAAAATGCCCATTGAAACAATGTTAACCGAGGATCGTTTGCCCTCCTATCACCTCCCTAATTTTGGTGCAAAAACAAGCAATTTTCATGCTCATTGAGAATCACGTAATACTGAAAGCGTGTTAACTGTTATCATTGGTATGCAAATTGTGAGCCAATTGAAGTAAATGGGTCACGCCTTGCAGAAGAACCTGAAATTATAGGCGAGAGATAAGAATCAAAGTGACAGTGATAAGGGAATTATATGATTATTTTATGTTTAATAGCGTTATGATCGTTGGAACTGTTTTTGATTTTAGGTGGCAGTAAGTCCCATGTCTTTAGGATAAATCTTTCAAACACAAGGTGAATCTTATTATGCAAATAATTTGTACTTTTTGATAGGTTTCTACCAGGATTCAAAATAGCTTGGAGCACAAACTCGAGGTACACACGGCTACACATCAATCTATATATTTCCAGTTTCTGCTGATTTCACATTGTATAGGATTTCCGTACAATGCGAGGTCAGCTTATACTGGAAATGTATAGCTTGATGTGTAGCCGTGTGTACTAGTTGCTTGCAGTTTTAATAGAAAGAAAGAAGAAAGAAAATAAATTTATTTGACACAGGTTAAGGGCACACAGTTTTCAAAAACAAAAAAAAAACAGGAAAAAGCAAAGAAAGTTTAAAACAGTATTGTGTGCCTCACGGCTGCGACAAATAGGTCCAGTTCAGCATAAATGCCAGACAACTAGTGCCTGACGCTGGTTTTCAACTGAACCTTATGTTACGAGTACGTCTTACGGATGAATAGATATTATGTACGCTTGATGTTACGTGCACCTAATGTTATATGCTCAACTTGCCAGTTTCAACTCTAATTTTATAACAGAGCACGTAAATCTCATAGATAATAGATAGCTAAATTAGAAAGAATAAATAGATAGCTAAATTAGAGAGAATAAATATATAGCTAAATTATGTATTTAGTGTACATAAAAGAGATGGCACGATACATAAAAGTACAATTAAATGATTAGAAATTACATGAATATAAAAATATAGCATAACATAACATCACGTCTTGTTTCCCCGAAGGGTTGGGCAGAGGTGCCCCTGTAGCAGGTACACCCACATTTCGCCAGTTATGTTTAAGTCCCATGTAATAGGGGGCGAGCCTATTGCCATCAACCGGGCACAAATCCAGACTCCGAGCTGCTAATATAAAAATATATAGATAATAAATTCTAGGTGCCAATATAATTTCGAGCTGTCAGGCTCAAAAAGGTGGCACGCAGTATTACAGAGGACGTGCGGTCGTAGGATCGGCCACACTTGGTGATGGGGCCCGCTAGGCATGGCGGGCTGATACCCATCGGGGGTGCGGTGAATGTACAAGTATCTCCCGGGCCTCCGACTCATGGTACTAGAAGGAACAGTGGGGTTTTAGTCGATAGGAGTCCGATACAACCCTCCATTCTTCCCAGACGGAGGGTATTAACGATGATTTACACAGAGAAAAATAAAAAGTGCCAATAATAAAAACATAACACAACATACCCACATCGCACTACACTTTTGTCTACTCCTTCGGAGATTATGTAAAGTAATGTTAAGGCTCTACCTTGAAAATAAATAGTAGTTTGATGGGCGTGGCTTATTTCCCCTGCACGCGGGGAGTGGCGGTTCCATCTTCCGTGGTCGCTGCCACGTCGACGCGCCGCCACATCCTTATCTGAACCAGAAGCCAAAAGAGGAAGTAACGAAATAACTGACCGGAACTTAAAAATGTCATTTTCTTAGCATGGGCTTTGGCTAGACATTATTCTTGTCACTGTCGCACAACTGTCATACTAAAAGTACATGATAAAGAAGGAAACACATCTAAGCAAAAAAATAAAGTTTAATAAAAAACTGTAACCCGACTACGGGAAAATAAAAATGATCTAAAAAGTACGAAACAAGCAAATATTTCAGACAGAAATCAAGACATAGGTACAAAAATGGTCAAAGTAAAGCCGTCACACGGCCAGAATTACAATACGATAGAATCGAACTAAGCGATAAAGTTAGCCCGAAGAAAATGTTGGCAAACTGATTTTTGGTACAGTAGGGCTTAGTCTATAAATGTCTATGTAAGTTTGCAAAACTAGAAAGAAAGAAAAATATTTTATTTGGGACACGCACAGGAAATACAATACAGTAATAATAATAAAAAAATAACAAATATAAAAAAGGAGCATTTTAAAACTAACAAACAAAATTAATAACGACCTGTGCGAGGCCAAAAAGGCTCCTATCTCAGCATGATGCTGCGATATTTAAAAATAAATAAATACTGCAGCGCTGGTATTCTGATAGGGCCCGCTGTGATGCCACGGACATACCTACGGACACATAAATCCCACTAGGGGATTACAAAATAAAACAATGACAATAATAATATAAAAAATCAAAACTATTGTATAAATTAAAAAATAAATAAAAAATCGACGCACACCCGACACGACGTTCCAACAACACTTGTCCATGTATGAACTACTGATCCGATTCTAAAAATTATTTCACTAGGTAATAGGTAATACGGGCTGGTATCTGCAACTCCACGTCAAAACGCGTATTTTGAGTACGCGTGGGAAATTCGGTTATTTGATCCACCCCAGCTCCTCAAAGAAGGCCAGCAATGCCTTGGTGTCACTGACAATCTCACGTAGGGTACCTGGGTTACACAAGTACTTGGCCCTGTATGTGGCGACCACCGTGCAGTTTAACAGCACATGAGCTGCTGTCTCGTCGTCCTCCATGCAGGCTCTGCCCAGCGGACTGCCTGTGACTCCTATGACAAAGAGGTGTTTATTAAATGACTCATGGCCAGTTACAGCTGCTGTAATTCTTTCACTAATGGGAAGCCACTGTACTACCGAGTGTCATAGAATATATTTATGTTTAAACAAGAAATTTCCCACATCAAAATTTCTGACAGTTGCCGTAGTAATTTCCGTAATACTTTTGTACAGTTAACGTCGATTAATTTTGAAGTTTTTGCAAGCATATGGTTTGGATATTTTGTGGACTGTTTTAGCTGGACGGCAATATCATACGTTTGGGTTGTTTGATTAATTTGATGATGAGATATCTGAATTATTGAGAGCTTGTAGGTTGGACAGTTTAATTAGAACTAAGTCTTTTTAAATCAATGGCTGTCCATATTACTACTGATTATTTTTTATATGCACGTATTTCTGTGTAAAAAAATATCTTTCATTTTTATTTCGATTATTTTCAGAAGGAGAACTTCAAGTAGCTTTGTTGTGTATGCTCTTAGAATTTTAATGTAATTTATTTGCGTCGGTTCGAGTTACAGTGAATAGTAAAGTTCATACGTAAAAGGATTAGCCAGTCTGACTGCTTCTACATTTTGATATATGAATATTTCATCGTGTAAACACGTTGGTAGGCAGGTACTCATTATACAGCGTGTAATAGAAATGGGTGGTCATATTTAAGGGTGTGTGGTACAGACCATCAAACTGAATGTAACTTTGATATTATGATTTATATTTTCGACATTATGATTTATATTTTTGACATTATGATTTATATTTTCGATATTATGATTTATATTTTCGAATTTATGATTTATATTTTTGATTTAATTATTAAAAATTTGAATTTATAAATAATGCATTTTTGATAAATCTTAACCAGTTTATTAATTTGTAATTATAAATTCTTAAATTCAATACAAGATTTCATAATTTTATATAATATTCTAATAATGCACCTAGTTCTGATTTACATGTACCTAGCTTATTATTTAATATTTCTGCACCAGCAATGGTAGTATGTGTGATTAATGTAAGATCTCAATTTACCATAAATACTGAGAAATAAAAAAAAACAATTCAATTTAACAACCTCCTCCATGGGACCAACACCGTAATCGCTAATAAGTATTTAGCTGTCCCATACAAAATTTCAATATCTCATCATTCAGCCGAAAGACACCCACTGCTGGACATAGGTCTCCCCCAAGCACCGCCACTTCGACCGATTCTGTGCTTCCCGCATCCAGTGAATTCCTGCGGCCTTCACAAGGTCATCGGTCCAACGCTACGTCTTCCGGTACGCGGTCGCCACTCCAGAACTTTTCGGCCCCATCGGCTATCAGTACTGCGAGCAGTGTGCCCTGCCCATTGCCACTTAAGTTCAAAACCTATTCGAACCACCAAATGTACGGAACAGCTAATTAACTAATATGACCACATATTTCTGATACACACTGTAGTTCGTTAGGAGGAGCTCGTGGCTAAGTAATAACAGCCGCATGGTTCGATCCATCAGGTTAAGCTACGGTTGCCGAGGTTGGTCTGTGGATGGGTGACCATTTTAATATACCGAGACTCCTCCGTGCCTCGGAAAGCACGTTAAGCCGTTGGTCCCGGCTGACATTCGTGGATCTTTGACAGTCGTTACGGGTCGTCAGATGCTCGAAAGTCTGACAACAACCAGTATTACCAAGGGGTATCGTATTAGCCAGTTACTGGGTTGTGGAGGTCAGATTGGCAGTCGCTCCATGCAAAATACTGGTATTCAGCTGCATCTGGTTAGATTGGAAGCCGACCCCAACATTGTTGGGAAAAGGCTAGGCAGATTGAATGTAGTTAAGGTTTACTTTCACAATGATCTGAAAACCATCTAAAATCTAATAATAAAATGACATAACTTGGCCTCCTAGCAAAAACCAACCAACCAATTACATCGTATTTTTACAAACACAATTTTCAGAATCTCCCGTCTCTATTAGCATATTTAATTTCGAAAATGTTATTTCACATTATAACGACCGTCAGAGAGCAAACTCAACCATTTTATTTACAATATTTACGGGGAGTAATTATAAAATAACAAGTTTTTAATTAAGCAAACCGCCTCTTATATTCCAACTGTTATTTGGAGAACTATAACTAGGGAGGTTTATCTGTATGTTGAGTTTGTGGTATACGGGTTTAGAAACTGTACAACAATTGTTTTGAGTTTTGTTATAGCTTTAGCCGCAACTTTGTCCACGAAGTTCTAATAAAATTAAGCATATTTGATACTTTTTGTGAGAGGGAGTAGGCCGTAATCCACCACGCAGCCTCAGTGCGGGTTGGTGGATGTCACATGTCTTCGAATTTTTTGGTTCTAGGACATGCCTGTTTCCTCAAGACGTTTTCCTTCACCGTTTTATGAGAGTGATTGAAAAGCAAAAAAAGTAAAAGCCGCGCGGCTCGATCCATCAGGTTAAGTTACGCTTGCCGAGGATGGTCTGATTTTTTTTTTTCTGTAGGGCATCTCGTAGCTGGCCTCTGAGGCCATGACTATTTAACCGAGCAAACCTGTAGGTGCCTTAAACTGTTACACTCAAAGCCTCCAGCCGGGAACTTATAAACTAGGTGAACGCTCGCTAAGGGCACTCCCTGTGGGGTACGAGCCTCGGCTTAAGACGTTTACCGGAGGGAAGACATCAAAGATGGGACGGGCTGGATCAAAGTTTTGATCATGATTGTTAATCGGGGAATTTAAAGCTACGTGCTCAGCTGCAACAACTGCTGGCACCTCGTTTTCGAATAAGGGTCGGGGGGGAGTATCATTTACTCAGGGGCGCGGCGGTCGCGATCGCAAAGGTCCTCGACGGCGAGGTCGGAATGAAACGGTTGGTCTGTGGATGAGTGACTATCTTTACATACCAAGACTCATCCGTGCCTCGGAAAGCACATTAAGCCGTTGGTCCCGGCTGTCATTCGTGGATCTTTGACAGTTGTTACGGGTCGTCAGAAGCCCGAAAGTCTGACAACCAGTCTTACCAAGGAGTATCGTATTACCCAGTTACTGAGTTGTGGAGGTCAGATGGGCAGTTGCTCCATATAAAATAAGCCGACCCCAACATAGTTGGGAATAGGCTAGGTAGATTGATTACCTACTTTACTTAACTCTAAGTAAAACGATGTTATATTTCCGAATAACTTTGCTACTATAATCTATCCCACGTTGTGTATTCTCATTGGAACAACATTAAAGAGATTTTAATTCAATCTTTTCGGAATATGGGTGATCAGTCGTTCACAAGACTCGACTTTTAATTAAATGATTAAGCCCATCCCCTTCAATCAAATACGCAGGTGGCTACAGGAGTTCAGCCACACACAAGCGGAGAACTGGTGGACCTCAACACCGGGCTGCAGGCAGTCCAAGGAAGCTAGGTCATCCTTGGATAGCAAGCTAACCACGCGTTTATTATGCCTGGACAGGAACGGCCTGCGCCTGGTGATGGAGACCATCACGGGGCACTGCTCGCTAAACAAACACTTCCACACAATAGGCATAACGGACAGTCCTCTGTGCAGAGCGTGCATGGAGGATGAGGAAACCGTTGCGCACGTGCTCTTCGAATGCACAGGCGTCACCCAGATTAGAACAGAAACCCACGGGTCACCCAGATCTTTTACTAATGTTCTGAACAGACCAGGAGTATTAGTTAACTTCTGGAGGGAGGTGGGCTAGTTGGAATAATCACCAAACGGCTGCCATGGCCCACGCACAATGGTTCACCTGACGGACTAAGTGCGGAAACCAAACCCCATAACACAGATGAGTAAGAATCAAACTTAACACTAGTATTCCCCAAAGGGTTAAGTCAATGTGTGCAACCACATTTCGCCAGTTAAATTTAAGTCCCATGGAATAAGAGGCGAGAGTATTGCCATCAACCGGACACGAATCCAGACTCCATGCTGCTACTGAGATATTCCAGACGACAAAATTTAAATTCAATATCCGGGAATCGAAACCAGAACCTCATCCTCAGCAGTAGCGCTTGTGACCACTAGACCAACGAGGTAATCTAATTTAAATCATTTTGAAATACCAACCTCGTGTTTACTTTATCGCAATACTATTACCAATCATATTCCATTGTTGAAAGATGCAGCAGGTTGTTCATAGGGTTACCATCCGTCCGGCTTGGTTCGCAAATGTCCGGATTTTTGACCCACCGTGCACCCCCCTGACTTTATCCGGCATTGTCATTTATCCAGATTTTTTGAGTTATAGATTTAAAAAAAAATAGAAAATACCAAAATAGTACTAAAAAACAAAGATTAAAAAGTAAATTAATGTCCGGACGTTTTTTGCTAATGTCCGACTTTTTGTCAAAACTTTTCAAATTTTGGAATGGTAACCCTAGTTGTTGAAGACGTACACACACACACTCGGCCACAGCTCTCCAGTCTCTGACCTATCACTTAATTATACATGTAACATATTCGAGGTAAACACTATCGTAGAGTGCAACCGCAAACACTGCATGATAATTTGTTGGTAGTACTGGAATTCTGTAAACATGCTTGGTATTTCTATTTATTTTTTATTGTTTGGTATCGGTAACCTAGTGATTAGCTTATTATAGCTACTGGTACAATATTAAAACAATAACTCAGCTTGTTTTAAACTTTCTACGGTTTGCGTTTTAAGTTTATTTCTGGTACAGAAAAGGGAAGAAAAAATTAAGAAGGAAAAAAGTTGAAAAAGTCACAAGAGCATCACTAGACACAAAACATCGAGCATTCGCCGTTTTTAAATTTTATCGAACTGCACTTCGAATACGACGACCGATGTTTTGTTACGACCTGATTTTAAAAACCAACGAGCGTATTGGTGTAACATTTTATCGAGCAAAGGCACGAACGCAGGCGACGCGGAGTAAGGTACGCGGACCGAGGGCAGTAGTTCTATTTTGTAAAAATCTCACCGTGATATCTTAGGTGAAGTGAGCTGCCAATAGTGTCAATCCTTAGCAACTGACAGCTCACTCCACGCTCACTTCGCCTAAGATAACACGGTGAGATGGTACAGAATAACACTACTGGTCGTTACAATGAACGCAAGATCCAAAAAAATGTTACAGGTGCTCATTCGCCGTGAGCATTACGTCAAACGCAGCGTCGAGCATTCGCAGGAGCGTTACATTGCATTTTAAATTGAACTTTTGCTTGTATTGTACCATTCGTAAAAACGTTACATTACATGGAAACAATTGACAAAATTCTCTAGTGTTTTCTATAATACTCGCCTTAGGTTATCTATCATACATTTCTGTTTGAAAATTTGAGTTCAGTCAGTTTTTCAAAAAAAAAAATATTAATATTCATTCTCATTTTCGTGGCTCCCGAAAGAAGTATAACACAAAAAAATTAAAAGTTTTACACATGAAAAAAACTGCGCTCTTGCAAAGCCGTGTGTCCGCTTAGTGCTTAGTTTATCTAAAATTTCATTTACTTATAGTTGTTAGTAACAAATTGGAATTGTCAAGATACATAACATACGAAATTGCTGTGTAATGTGTGTGTTGTATTGTAAACTAGCGACCCGACCCTGCTTTGCAAGGTTTTTACGACTTGAGAAAACATCAAAATTTCTGTATGTATGTAAGTTAGATAACTGAGGAGGAGCTCGTGGCTAAGTAATAACAGCCACACGGGTCGATCCATCAGGTTAAGCTGCGCTTGTTGGGTTTGGTCCGTGGATGGGTGACGATCTTTACATACCGAGACTCCTCCGTGCCTCGGAAATTACGTTAAGCCGTTGATCCCGGCTGTCATTCGTGGCTTTTTGACAGTCGTTACGGGTCGTCAGAAGCCCGTCTGACAACCAGTCTTACTAATGGGTTTCGAATTATCCGGTTACTGGGTTGTGGAGGTCAGATAGGCAGTCGCTTCATGTGAAATACTGATATTCAGCTGCATCCGGTTAAACTGAAAGCCGACCCCAATATAGTTGGGAAAAGGCTAGGCAGATTGAGTTATAAGTTGTTATGTACTGTATATATATTTCTATCGTATTAATAAAAATCTCATTTTCACAGTTAATGTTATGTTATTGTATTGTTTGTATTGTATTGTTGCATTGTTGATAATATTACCTTTCAAAATAAATTATCTAAGTGACAGTAAAATCTGAATCAAAATCAGTTGCGTAATTTAGGAGAACAGCGTGGTCACACAGCCAGACACGAATAGCACTTTAATTTATACGTACAATACATACATAAACTCACGCCTTCTTCCCATGGGAGTAGGCAGAAACTACAGAATGCTACCTGCTACGATCCTTACATACTCCTTTGCATCGTTTACGTTCATACATCTGGTCATACACGCACGCCGGTTGCGAGTACTACGCACCTGGCCTTTCTGAAGAACATCACCAATAAGGTCAGTATAAGTCCTCCTAGGGCGTCCCCGCCCGGCCTTTCCCTTCACATCAGCCTTGTAAATACATTTTGTTAGTCACCTTTCATTCATCCTCTTAACATGCCCAAACCATCTCAGCATACCCTTTTCAAATATTGTCACTACAACTTCTTTCATTCTTTCTTCTATTTATCATATGTATATAAATTTATACGCTTTATGCAGTTCATTATCGAGTTTGTAATATAGTTGAAAACAATAGAGGTCGAAGGTTCATTGTGGTGCTAGCATAATAAACAAGTATGCGCCATTTTGAATGGAATGTATTCGCAGTATTCTATTCAGGTTAGTAATGTGAAAATGTGTAGATGCTTCAACTGTAATTCGTTTACATTTGTAAATAACTATTTTAGATTATTTTATTCTACATCTGACTATGAATGACAGGCTGAGGAATGATGTGATAAGACAGCGGTGTGATTTAAAAGAAAATGTAGAGACAACAATTGAAAAGGGTATGTTGAGATGGTTTGGGCATGTTGGGAGGATGAATGAAAGGCGACTAACAAAATGTATTTACAAGGCTGATGTGAAGGGAAAGGCCGGGCGAGGACGCCCTAGGACTTATATTGACCTTATTGGTGATGTTCTTCAGAAAGGCCAGGTGCGTAGTACTCGCAACCGGCGTGCGTATATGACCAGATGTATGAACGTAAACGAGGCAAAAGGAGTATGTAAGGATCGTAGCAGGTGGCGTTCTGTAGTTTCTGCCTACCCCCATGGGAAGAAGGCGTGAGTTTACGAGTGTGTATGTGTGTATTCTATATCTATTTCGATTTCCGAAATGCATTTATTAATGTATAACATTTTTCTTCTCGCTTTTGTGCAATCTCAATCAATCAATCAATCAATCAATCTTTATTTGTGAACACAGGTATTACAATAAAGGTCTTATGTATACATTTTAGTCGAGCTCTATGTCCTACATCCTAATCCTAATCTGTCCTAATCTGTGGGAGTGATTTCGTGAAAAGGGACGGAAGTGTGTAACAGGAAGCCGGGGTAGGCACGCGCTATTTGATTAGATCAATAAGCGCGCGTGGTGCTAGAGTTGGCCGTCACATGGTACCAACCCATTTTCCGAGAGGTCTTCTTCTTCTTTTCGTGTCAATGGTACTCTTCTTTATATATTATTTTATATGACCCCAGTAGGTGGCCACGTTCATTGCGGCATTAATGGCATTCTTTAGGTCATCCGAGGTGTAGGTGAACGGGCACCTAGGACATTCCAGCAAGTGGGGCATGGTCTGATCAGAAGCACCGCACTCGCACTGGGTGTTGGATGGTTTAGTGATCCCCCACTTCGACAAATTTTGTCTGCAGAGGCCTACTTGGATACGCAATCGATTGAGAGCTTTCCATATAGACCACTGCAGATCACGTCCAGGAGGCAAATGCTCCTGGGGTTTAACGAAGTCGGGAGGTGGTGGATGCTTCTCTCCGAGAGGTTGGTACTGTAAGCCAAGATGTCAGATATTACACATTATATGCGACTACTTCAAGAATCAGTCTTTTTAGGGTTCCGTAGTAAACAAGGAACCCTTATAGTTTCGTCATGTCCGTCTGTCTGTCCGCGGTCTTGCTCCGAGACCCTTAGTACTAGAAAGCTGTAATTTGGCGTAGGTATACGTATTAATTACGTCGACAAAGTGGTAAAACAAAATTATGAAAAACATTTTTTTTTAGGGTACCTCTCATACCTACACGTAAAGTGGTAATGTTTATTTTTATATTTTTTCACCCCATGGTGAGGGGTATCATTGGAAAGGTCCTTCAAAAATATTGGGAATTTGTGAAAACCATTTTTGGATTCAGGGATTCGTTTGCGAAATATTAAGCTTTAAAGTGCTAATTTTTGTTAGAGTCAAGTGTCCCCCCCCCCCTACCGGCTAAATGGTTGGTTTTGGGTGTATGAAAAAAATCAAAACAGTAGTTTATATAACGAAATTAAAAGGAAAACTATTACAGCTAAGTAGGCTTTACAGGTTAACGAGTAATAATCGACCAACTTAACTTTGCAGTTGCAAAAACATGTTTTCCCATACATTCCGTATGGGAGAACATATTTTTCAACTACAAAGTTAAGTTTGTTTTTGGGATAAATTCATGCCAACTACGGAACACTTCATTGTGCGTGGTTCGACACGCACTTGGCCGGTTTTTTTTTAATAAAAATGGTATAACCATTTTCGGTGACTGTCCTACGTAATTTTGACGTTTAAAAAGGTAGTTAGATTATTTGACGCCACGGACAAACTGTGAAAGTGCATTGTGAGGAAACCTAAAATCAGGATTTTTTTTAAAAAAAGACGTGTGGCACTCGGGGACTGCCGCGGTAAAGCTATTGCATAGCATTTGTAACCTCCATACTTCCTATTTGTCAACGCTACACTTGGGATGATGACGTGACGTAATTTTTGTTTTATGTAATCATCCGTCATTACATGGTAGGCGGAGTGGGGGGTGTTAGGTTTTATTTTCGTTACGGAATTTCTTGATTCGGTCGCCGCGCTCAAAGCCCGCGATAAAAGCTATGCAATGGCCTAAAAATCGTGTGCGGTCGTCCCCCGTCAGGAACGAAGTCAATGTAAGTGTACTCGGGCCGATGTGTACAATTTTATCCCACGACACTGTAATCACTTTACTCTTTTCTTTTGATTTTTTCTACCTGTGCTCTCTCTTTCTCTTTTTCTTTCTCTTTGAATTGGAAGAATACAGTCGCAAGTATTAACACTTCTTAGCGTGACGTTTTCTGAAAGTTTACAAGCCGCGCTATAGAACTTCGTTCTAAAAATATTAACCCAAAATCGCCAGCATACAATGAACTAGCATGGAGATCAGTCAATGCTTGTACCTACTAAATAAATCCTTGAACCTGTAGTGGGATATTAAAAAAAAAAAACATTTTACACATGATCCAGTAGTGTAGTGGCCGCAAGTGCTTTTGCTGAGCATGAGGTCCAGGGTTCGATTCCAAAGTCAGGCAAAGTGTTATTGGTTTTTTTCCATCAGGAATTTTTCAGTAACAACCCGGAGTCTGAATTTGTGCCCATTTGGTCATAATGGGATCGCCCCCTAATACATGGGACTTTAACATAACTGGCGAAATGTGGGTATACTAAATGTAAACCTCTTCCCCCTCCTCCCCCTTATTTCTTCGAGGAAAAATAGACGTGATGGTATGTTATGGAATACAAAATGTATTTCATAGATAAAAAAAATAATAAACAAATATCATGTGTAAAATAATTATTTAAATATAATTTTTTTGTCTATTGAGAAGTACTAACTTTATTTTTGAAGTGAAAACTTCTTTAGGCGCGTTGAGCAATTTTGAGATGAGACCATTGATTTCGCGACCTGTTACTGACACCGTGGAATAAAAGACATCAACACGTTGATTACCGCGGTGCCGATTTTTTTTCAAGTTTTCACTTCTGTCGGCACTCCCAGAGTGCCACTGTTTTTTTAATAATTCATTATTTACAAATAAATTTACTATTTCTAATATTATTATTATGAGTTCCTCTCTTTGTTTTTATTTTTTCCTTTACATACTTGCACATGACGGAGTAAGGAGAGGAGCAGTGGTGGCCCAGTGGTAACGGCCGCGACTTACGAGTTGTAGGTCGTAGGTTCGAACCCAGACAGGCGCTTTACTTTGTGTAAATTATTTCATCACCACTGCTCTCAAAACGGTGAAGGAAAACATCGTGAGGAAACCGGCATGTCCTAGAACCGAAAATTCGAAGACATGTGACATCTACCAACCCGCACTGGGCCCGCGTGGTGGATTACGGCCCACTCCCTCTCACAGAGAGGAGGCCTGTGTCCCAGCAGTGGGAACAATTTATAGGCTGATGATGATGATGATGATGACATGACGGAGAGGGTAGGTGTCTCTTTCATTATTATCAGGCATATTTTAACTACTGTGGCCATACTGTGGGTAATGTTAGTTATTGCGCAATAGAAAACGTTTACAATTCAGATCAAATTATAATTTACTATCAAATTAATCACACTAGCTATTCACACACTGTAGGTACACGACACGACTATTCGGAATGCGCGTCAGTTTCTAAACGTGTTCACTGCTTGACCGCCACCGATGAACTCGGCTCCGGCCGGTCCGAGCGTTATGTTGTAAACTCTGTCGAGCACCGCTAGGTGGAGCTGGCGTCCCGATAAGTCAACTCAGTAACGTATTTCCGACATACCTAATTATATGAAAAACTTTAGTTCCTTCTTATAATACTTTTCTATAAATTTTTTGTATTTTTGATTGTTTTATAATAATGTATAAATTGTATTAATTAATTGAATTTGTAATCTGTCGTGAATTTCATATGGGTGTATTCCTGAAATAAATTATTGAATTGAATTTTGATTTTTTTTTGAATAATGCAAAATATGATTTCTCATAATTTTTATTTTTAGTTTTAAAAGTATTCTGACATTTTTATAAAATTTTACTCCTTGACAATTTTATATTTGACAATTTTATTTAAGTTTATTTTGGTTTTCAATGAATATTTAAAGGTTGTTGTATTTTGGGTTTTTGAATTTATAATTTAAATGAAAATGTGATAGATATGGACTACAATTTTGTCTGAAATAAATAAATAAATAAAGAAAAACAAAAAAACTTGGAACATACCAAAGATTGCTATAGTAAACAAGGAGTTTCAATACCAAACATGCCTTTTAACAAGCTGGCTTGCTCCGCATATTGGGAGCCTTCCACGAAACTCATAGCGGTGGGGAATCCACGTCTGAAACTTATATCCGTTTTGGAATTATGATAAAACAGATACTGAGATGTAGTGTATTGTAACTTGAATAATGCTTGAAGGTGGTACATAGAATAGGTAATATTCGGAACTAATCCGACTATATTCTACTATATTGTATAATCCTAACTTATAAATGCGAAAGCGAGTTTGTTAAGCTATTGCATAGCTTTTGTCGCGGGCTTTGAGCGCGGCGACCGAATCAAGAAATTCCGTAACGGAACGAAAATAAAACCTAACACCCCCCACTCCGCCTACCATGTAATGACGGTTCCTATGACAAACTGATGTTCTCATGGAGGTTACAAATGCTATGCAATAGCTTTACCGCGGCAGTCCCCGAGTGCCACACGTTTTTATTTTTAAGCTATTGCATAGCTTTTATAGCGGGCTTTGAGCGCGGCGACCGAATCAAGAAATTCCGTAACGTAACGAAAATAAAACCTAACACCTATCACTCCGCCTATCATGTAATGACGGTTCCCATGACAACGTGATGTTGTCATGGGAACGTAATTTTTGTGTTATGTCATCACGTCATCATCCCAAGTGTAGCGTTGACAAATAGGAAGTATGGAGGTTACAAATGCTATGCAATAGCTTTACCGCGGCAGTCCCTGAGTGCCACACGTTTTTTTTATTTGTTACGCTTTCACGCTAAAACGGCTGAACAGATTTGGATTGGCTCATGGGTAGACCATGACCTAGATAGACTATGACCTGGAGTAGGACATAGGATACCTTTTATCCCATATTCCCACGGGATCGATACTCATGCGCGAGAAAACGTGGTGCGCAGCTAGTAATCTTAAAAACATTTTAATGTTAAAACAAAAAAAAAGAACATAAAATCTTTTTTTTTAATTTTACATACATACATACATAAACTCACGCCTTCTTCCCATGGGGAGAGGCAGAAACTACAGAACGCCACCTGTTACGATCCTTACATAGTCATTTTGCCTCGTTTACGTTCATACATCTGGTCATACACGCACGCCGGTTGCGAGTACTACGCACCTGGCCTAGTAATTTCATTTTCATTTTTTTTAATCTAGTAATTTTAGTTATTGTTAATCAGAATACCTAATTAGTTGAAAAACACGTTTTTTTTTTATTGTGTTTAATATCAATATCCATAACTTCCGTGAAGTTTACACAAAAAAAAAAAACTGATTTTCAAAACGATATTTTAATTTCCCACAGAATCTAGTCGCTGACCCCAATTTTTTTATCATCTCAACATGTATTTTTTTTAAATCGTTTTTAGATATTATCGTAACCCATGGCATCAAGGCATCATGGCATCAAGTGAGTAAAGTTTACCTAGATTATTTAACTTCAATCAATCTGCCTAGCCTTTTCCCAACTATGTTGGGTTCGGCTTCCAGTCTAACCGAATGCAGCTGAATACCATATTTTACATGGAGCGACTGCCTATCTGACCTCTACAACCCAATAACTGGGTAACACGATACCCCTTGGTAAGACTGATTGTCAGACTTTCGGACTTCTGACTACCCGTAACGACTGTCAAAGATCTACGAATGACATGAATTATTTAACTTGATCTTGTATTATTTATTCATTTAACAGTTTATGTACACACATCATAAACAGACAAGAAGAAAGGAACAGGAAATTACGTACAAAAGTGTTGCTTATTTCTAAAGAAATCTCTTCTAGCATTCTTGCGATAGGAAAGTTGTTAAAGAGATGTAGACAACGTGTGTAAGAGTAGAAGAGAAGACAGAATACATAAAAAAACGTGTGGCACTCGGGGATTGCCGCGGTAAAGCTATTGCATAGCATTTGTAACCTCCATACTTCCTATTTGTCAACGCTACACTTGGGATGATGACGAATGATGACATAAAACAAAAATTACGTTCCCATGACAACATCTTTTTTTCTTTTTGTTTTATGTCATCATCCATCATTACATGGTAGGCGGAGTGGGAGGTGTTAGGTTTTATTTTCGTTACGGAATTTCTTGATTCGGTCGCCGTGCTCAAAGTCCGCGATAAAAGCTATGCAATAGCTTAAAAATTAACCATTTTTTTTTATTTTTTTTTTTATTTAATTCACAAAACTGATGTACAATCACAAAATAACGCAGTAGAATAGCTACACAACTATATGTCTGATTGACATCTACTAGATGTGAATCTAGCATGCTTATTTTAAGTAACACTTACAAATGACACTTACTATTTAAAAAGTTAAAATAAAAGTTATACAAATCCCAAATTAAAGAAATGAAAAAGTACCTATCGGGAAAAAAAATATTAAAATATAAAAACAAAAAAATAATAAACAATTATACAATTAAATTTATAAGTTTAGTCCTTACTGAGGCTATGGAACCAGCAAAGACATCTATTTCGCCACGAACGGAATTGGCAAGAGAAAGCATGCGGCAAATGGGTGAAAAATTACCTATGTTGGTTCGACTATGAGTCAGAACAAAAGTTCTTCGGTTAATTAGGCGGCTACTACTACGCGGGATACAAATATTCACTTTTTCTAAAAGCTCGGGAGAATCTATGAAACCATTTACTAATTTAAACAAAAACATAAAATCCAAACATTTCCTACGTGCGCCCAAAGATTTCATTTTATAATGACTCAGCCTAGAGTTATACGAGTTAAGACATCTGTTATCCGAGTAACACAAGTGATATAAAAACCTTTTCTGAACGCGCTCTATCCGATCAGAGTGCACCTGATAAAACGGGTTCCATACCGTACTACAATACTCCAGAATACTTCGAATAACGCTGTTGTAAATGGAAATAGTCAGAACAGGTTCTTTAAAAAATGTCATTTCCCTGACGATGAATCCTGACAATTTCGATGCACGACTAATCATTTGGTCATAATGATTCCTAAAACATAAACTACTATCCATTAAAACACCAAGGTCTCTAATAGTATCAACTTCTTGGAGCGGGCTGTTATTAATCGAGTAACAAGTTTGACATGTTTTCCTTTTTCTGCTAAATTTAATGAAGTAACATTTTATTTTATTTAATGACATTTTGTTTTGTATGCACCAATTATGTACGTTATTTAAATCTAGCTGAAGCCGAATAATATCGGATTCGTTGTATATAGTTCGATATATTTTTAAATCATCAGCAAATAGTTTATATTCCGAATCAATTTTGCAGCCCAAATCATTTATAAAAACTAAGAAAAATAGAGGCCCCAAGTGTGACCCCTAAGGCACCCCTGATGGTATGTAACATTGCTTCGATTTATAGCCCTTGAGATACACCAGTTGTGAGCGATTTCTTAAGTATGATTCGCACCAACGCAGCAACGACCCATGAACACCCATACTCTCCAATTTAGCAATTAGTAAGTCATGATCCACCAAATCAAAGGCCTTTTTAAAGTCGGTGTATATTGCATGAACTTCTCTACCATCATCCAATGCAGATGATAAATATGAAACATACTCAACTAGATTAGACAGTGTCGATTTCTTGGGGCGAAAGCCGTGCTGGTTGTCATCCAGCACATTTTTAAAGTGAGAAAACATTTTTTTATGGACAAGCGATTCAATTATTTTACCACAAGCGGATAGAATAGACACTGGTCTATAGTTTGCAACATCATCAACATTACCAGATTTAAAGATTGGCGTGACGTGCGCTATTTTCCACTGATCAGGGAATAAGCCCTGAGCCAAAGAATAGTTGAAAATTGTAGTCAGCGGATCAGCCAGGTTTGCTGCACATTTTCTAAGAAAGAGAGGAGGAATTGAATCAGGCCCGAGTCCTTTATCACAGTCTAGGGAAGACAAGTAATCTAAAACTTCTTTTATTTCAAGTTTGCACCGGCTGAAAGTGTTATTATTACAGGGAGTGGGTTCAACTGGCGTTAACGAGTGTATGTTACTATTTGCTCTATACCATTCACTAATTTAAAGTGTTATTTCTAAAATTTCAAGTGTTATTATAATATAAGTGATTTTTTTAATGACACTACCATACTTGGATCAAAGTGCCTTTAGAATTTAGTTTTATTTTGTAATTTAGTTTTTATGATATTTATTTTTTGTAAATTTTATAAATTTGTATGCCTTACGGGTAAAACATGTACGGACGATATATCAATTGTGACATCCTGCATGCTTAATTTGCATGTATACGCATGTTTAGACAGATAAAATTATCTTTATCTTTATCTAAAAACATGTCGGAGATGGGTATGTGACTTTCGTTGTTTTCAGGCATATTTTAACTATTGTGGGCGTAGTGTGAGAAGTGTTGGTTAATGTGCAATAGAAAAACAGTTTGCATTTCAGATCACATTATAATTTACTATCAAATTAATCACACTAGCTAAATTATACACACACTGGGTGCGACGGCGTTTATTAAAATCACCAATTAACAAAATGATCACAAATTACAACTAACACAATAACTGAGCATCACGAATCGAGATCAGTTCCGGGACGTCTTAACTCCGATGCGATCAGAGGCTGAATCCTCTTCTCGCCGTGGCCTTAAAACATCATGACTCTGTAGAAGCGCGCGCTTGGTGTGGGTAGATCACGTCCTGTCACCAGCGGCGCGCTTGCGATTCGTTTCGTGTACGTACTAATGACCGGATCCGACAAACATATATGTATGAGAATATACTTAAATACATACTTCTAAAATACATATCACTAAAATGTACATAAATACTTAATTATAATGAAGTATTAATAATAAATAGATAATATACAACTATGACGAACTATTAGAATGTTACATGCCTGTAATTTTATTAAAGCGAGCTAGTAATCGCATTTCATTATTTCTTGCCATTTGTCTTGTTAGCGCGTCCGAGTAAAGTCTGATCGAAATTCCACAAAGAGAGTAATTACTGCAACTCAGTTAAATCTATGGAAATGGTTCAGGGAATTCCCGTTTCTAAAGTAGCATAACGTCAGGTCTATATTTGCAGAAGGGGTAAGCAGAACTATCGAGCAATAGAGGTTTTTAACTTATTATTTTTCCCTTTTATGTTTTCAAAGGAAAAAGATAAATTATTTTCCTTTCATCGTTAGATATATATGTCGGTGCGAGACGATGGTGTCAGCTCACACCTCGTCCAGTTCTTATCAGCGTGAGACGAAGGTGTCGTTCACACCTCGTCTAACTCTCAAGACCATGGTGGTCTTTGTTAGCGCTTAGAGCTTATTGATATTAAATAATTAATAATTGTTTCCGATATGAAAGGCGACGACGTAAATCTGATTGCGTCGAACGTGGCTGGGGGTCGGCTTGCATTTTCTCGTGAGAACGTTTTAAGATGATAAGAGTTTAGCATCAGAGGAGCCTGGATCAGGCAGTCAGTTCCATTGAGACCGCGAGATCGACTGAGCGCGACCCGCGGACTCGTTACGCCCTTCTAATTCATTTAACCTTTTGACCGTCAGCCTAGGTTTACCTAAAAACTCACATCTTGTCGACCCTAATCTCAAGTGCTTTGATTTTTGGGTAGGCCTTCGGAAAAACGAAGAATTCGTCAATATACAGTCATTAACATGGCATATATTATACCTTTCTGGCTTCGTTATGAGTTAATCTAACTAAATAACTATGTTTTACAGATAATTATACTCACCTGATTTTGCAATGATGTGATATCTATTCATTTTGATAATTTTCACTCACATAACCTTGAAACTTTATCACAATATATCGAATTCACACACTCATTCTCCACACAAACACTTGATTACGACAATACAATGTGTAGGCCACACCATAAACACAATAACAGAAACCCATAGCACTTGAAACCTTATCTAAACCATAAAAACTTTTTGTTTACACAACGATAAAAATTTGGCGGTCGACCCGCGCGCGGACCGGTCGTGAAACTGGTTATTACTAGTTTCGTGTACCGTCAGAGCAAAAACACTGCGAGTGAAATATTTTTATATTATAATATCCAAGTACGGTTTTTGTTGTAATTTCATTATAAATAATTATTGTTATTTTATTATGTTACTTTATTTTAGATAATAATATATTATATTATTATTACTCTTTGTTATCTCACTGTTTGTGTTCTAGTAAAATAGTAATGACCTGTTCAATATAAATATCGGAGATAAAAATGTTGTTTTGAGATATCCCAATTATTATTATTATTTCGATTTCTTTAAAAATATTGAGTCACCATTATTTGTACAATTATTTACAACAATTATGGTGTGTAACGATGGTGTGTTTGTGTAACAATTATGGTGGAAAATACATTACATACATTATTATTCTATATATCTTTCCTTATAGGTACCTAAATCCATCTACCAACCCACCCATTCTCTCGCATAGACAGAAGGTGGAAAAATCACGGTCCAAAATGATAGGTACAGACGCCAGCACATCAAGCTACCCGAAACTGTCAAATTTTCCCAATCAACTTTGAACCTTATACTTCAACAATATAGTTGAAAATCTATTAAATAAATTTGACAGATTGTGGTAGCCTAATGTGCTGGCGTCTGTACATAGTTACTTTTTGTATGGTTTATACCATTCAAGTGGAAACTGTTACCGCCTTCAATCCTCCTGCGTTGCTGTACATGACCCCATATACTTACGGATAGTTATCCTAATTCCATGAAGGAAGGAGCTATGAAAAGTGTGAAATAAAAAATAAAAAATTGTTTTCAAGAAATATATTAAAAAAAAAACACAATACTCAAACTCAAAGCATTTATTTCAAATAAACCAATTACAGGCACTTTTGAATTGTCATCGGGTTAGAAAGATGAAGCTTGTTGCCCATTCCAAAGCGTAGTAGGTACACACGACGACATATCGTATCGACGCGTCGTTAGAACCGGGACAGCATGGAGGCGGCTAAAAAGATAAAAAATACTAATTACTCCACTGAAACTAAATAAATATAGGTACTAATACGCTATACAGAAAATATTTACCATGGTGCGCGGTGGAGCCTTGGGGCAGTTCAGGATCGGGACGCGTGCCAGAGTCAAGGAACCCCATGATGATAGCGCAACGGGCGGCGTTCTGTCTGGGCGGAGCTCTCCGCGACCTTGAGGACAGCCTCGTCATGCTAAAAATATCAGAAAACAATCGCTTACTAAAGTAATAGTCTACCTGTAAATACCATGATCCTAAAAAAAACATTAATTCTATTTGAGGACATCCACCTTTTATGAAGACAGTAAAATAAAAACAATTATCGCGACATTTATTTTTCTTACACATGTCAAATAAGAAAACTTCGTGAAATAATAAAAATCCAATATGACAAAATTCCAGTTAGAACAAAAATGTTTGTTCTAATTGGAGTTTTTTGCAGTCTGTACATTTCCCGCCTACTATGAGCGCAATGTCATGGTACGCGGGAATTACGCCGAATTTTACTTTTGGAAATACGATTACGATAAGAATACGCAATATTATCAGTAGCTATAAGCCAAATTATGTTCGTAGATAAATAAACTAGGTACTTATGTGTATTTCAAACAGTATACAAGAATATTTATCATAAAAACTTTACTAAACACGGCGGCGACAGCTTCAAAATTTGTGCATTACAAAACTTTCGTTATCTTTTCACGGAAATATTTATCACTTTTCGATAAACTAACACTAAATATGAAATCTATACTTACTTCTCAGTAATTCTGTATAAAATTCTAATAAGATTACTCACCGTTTTCTTCATAAAAACATTGCGAACAAATGTAAACAACACACACACTTCACTGAGTTTTGACAGTATGGCGGCGTTGCGTCACACAAACCACAGATATATTTTGTTTGTTTCTTTTTCGTTCATTTTAGTGGTGTTCCCAGTAAATTATTACTAAAACCGGTCAAGTATTAATCGATTAGTCGAATGATACAGCCAGATCGTGTTGCAAGTGCAAATAAATGTCAAATATTATCGTGCAATGGCAAGTAGGATCCTTATGCACCGCATAGGTGCATTTGACATTTGGAGCATTTTTTCTTATGCACCTATGGGGTATCACGCGACATTTGAAGAGTTAAGAAAAGCATTGATTATAAGTTACTTGTAGCCTTTTCTAGCTAGACTGATTACTTCACGCGTTTCCTTTGCCCACGAAGTAGACAGACAGTTAAATAATGAATAATTTAATTGATAATTACCCTTCTGACGATGATTGTGAGCTCGGCGCTCCGACATATATGATAAAAATAACTGCCAGTTATAGTCATCATTATTTTAATTAAACGGCACAGGACCAGGTATTCTGGCGATTCTAGGGATAGGCTTATGTTCAGTAGTGGACTGTAAAGTGTACTTAAAAATAATGGGGTCAGACGGATGCAGCTGAATACCAGTATTTTACATGGAGCAACTGTCAATCTGACCTCCTCCACAAACCAGTTACTGGGTACGATACCCCTTGGTAAGACTGTTAAACAGACTTTCCGGTTTCTGATGTGAAAACTTCTTTAGGCGCGTTGGGCATTTTTGAGATGGGACTAAACCGTTGATTTTGCGATACTGTATCGGAATTTACTGACACCGTGGAGTAAAAGACATCAACGCGTTGATTACCGCGGTGCGTGCAGTAAAAGATATCAAAGCATTGATTACCGCGGTGCCGATTTTTCAAGTTTTCATTTCTGTTGGCACTACTTTGTTCACGGTTATTTTTTTTAATTTATAAGCTGAGGTCGGAATTAGGTAGAGTTATTTATGTACTTGCATCGAAATTTTGATATTAATATGGATCTTCCCGGGATTTCTAATAGACAATACCGTGTGACCAACAATATAACAAATAAATAATAATAAAAACCTCAGAGATAGATAAGACAAATAAAACAAAGATAATTAACATACAATTTTTTTTAGTATTAAATTCAACATACCTATATCATTTTTATTAGTATTTAATTCACACGTGTGCGCATTGGTATTTTGCAATTTCGGACATCCGATGTCGTTGATGTAAATTTGGAAACGTCGCGCGTGCAGTGGTTTAAATTGTGTAAAAGTAAATAACTTTTTATTTAATACATCACGGGATTTTTCTGCTCTTCAAAATTAATACCGGGATTTGGGGCATATCCACTTTATTCTTTCGCTGTATGAAATCAGTGTAAGTATATAAATAACTCTACCTAATTCCGACCTCTGTTTATAAGCTATCGATCCGCCGTTGCTTCGCATAGTTTTTACGATTTTAATATTAATTAATGCATTCAAAACATAAACCCTTTGGAATAAATTTTCTAAATGATAGAGAAAAGCGCATCAAAATCCATTGCTCAGTTTAGGAGAATAACGCGGTCACATAGACAGACACGAAAAGCGACTTTAATTAAAACTATTTTATTACTTTAGTTAAAACCATGACCAGCTATATATCGTAATTTAGTTATACGAAAGCGGTTCATAACTGTCTTACTTGGAATATAACTATGATACGAACACGATCTAGTAAAATAACTATTAAGGCACTCCGACCAAATAGGTTAGGTTAGGTTAGGTTAGGTTAGGTTAGAACTGTGACCAACTACGCGCGAGCTGAGCGAGCGAAATGAGCGGTGCCGCGGCAGCGGCCGGCGAGCGCCACGTCGCAATTTTTCGCAGTAACAAAATTAGGGTACTGCGACAGTTATGAACCGCTTTCACATAACTGTTACGGTATATAACTATATCCCTAGGGATATAACTATATCACGGCTTCAACCATCTTACTGCGACATATAGATATAGAATAAAGATAATTATTATTGTGAAAATGAAATGAAATCATAACTAACGGAAAAATTCCTTAATAACTATGGGGATGCAATACTGAAGGTAGATCTAATGTAGCCTATGCGGCAGATACCATCCCTTAATTTCCGGTAACGGTCCCATGAACGATATGGGGCGTCTCATTTTTAGTTCTGTATCATATGACATACATAAATCATTTTAAAGGGTGGAAACGTCAGCAGCTGATTATTTTGTCAATATTGTTTTAGAAATTAAAGCTGTTACCTGATATTATAATTAGGGTGAATGACTCATTATTTTATTAGAATACAACTTGTTTTTAACCGACTTCCAAAAAGGAGGAGGTTATATGTTCGTAGCGTGTTTGTTTTTTTTTTGTATGTCCACCGATTTCTCCGTCATTTATGAACTGATTCTGAAAATTCTTTTTTTTTTTAAAGGGTGTACTCTCGAATTGGTCCCATATAAATTTTATTAATTTTGCTTAGGTAGTTTTTGAGTTAGCTACAAAATACGTATTTTTTTCCCACATAGTATGTAGATGATATGATAAGTTCCTGTCACTGGTAGCAGGTAGTGGTATTCGAATGTGTGTGGGGTAGGTACCATACCTAAAAAGTGAAAAATAAAAACTTTTTACAAGAAAAAAAATTGAAGTTGGTTGTTTTTTTTTTTTGTAAAAAGATTTTAAAGTGACTTTTTGGATTGGACATAGAAACGAATACCTGGCTTTGCTATCTGAAACATATTAACCCTGAAAACTCTTTAGATAAATAATTAATTTATTTAACCAACGTGTGGTTAGGATTTCAGTCTCACTTTTATTAGACCTCGTGAATAGCCAATTTGTTTTATTGTTTACTAGCTGCCCGCCCAGGCTTCACACGGGTAGCACTAAGTACTTATCTACGGCGCTACCTACCCTACCTACCTATTTACCTACATACCTACACGTACCTACCTACACCTACCTACCCCTACCTACCTACCTCCTACCTACATACACCTACCTAAAACTTTTCCACAATGATCTGGGATGTTCTTGAATATTCCACAACATTTTGGAATGTTGTGGAATCGCGAATACTCTCGAATGTTCGGGAATGTTCTAGAAATATCTTGAGGGCGAAACTTCCAGCCCTCATATCTTCAAAAGCACGCCCTTCAGGTAAAAACGGAAACCTTCTTCATGGACGGGTGATAGAGGGCTACTACACCATATAACTCCCTTGATCGTACCGGCACTCGTTTCTGAGATTTAGCGGCCACATACATTGTACACTTTCTTTTATAATTTGATATTTTTTGCTTAAGTTTAAATATAACTACCCTTCTTTATTTTTAATGTACAATCAGGGGAATGAATTGTTAATCATATTGATACACAATGTCAATTTTCCGTGACATTTATTACAATAGTAACTGACAGTTGTGACTTAAATACAGGGTGACAGGGACATCGACGTGAAAACTGAAACCATGGATTCAGTACATGGTTCTGAACCCCCCTGCGTTGAAATTTATCGTCGGTTATTAAAAACAAATCTGCTGTTCCATACATTTTGACCGCGTAGGTATTGCACTTTTCTATGAAACAGCAGATTTTTTTTTTTAATAACCGACGAAAAATTTCAACGCAGTGGGGTTCAGAATCATGTACTGAATCCATGGTTTCAGTTTTTGCGTCGATGTCCCTGACACACTGTATACCGATGGAAAAAAAATCCGGAAGTCAATTTAACTTTAACATTATTTTTAAATAAAATGTCTCTAACTCATAATTACGTTACTACAAAACATCATTATCGTAATTACTACGTTTGGATAATCAAATTGGCGATCACAACAGGAAAATGCTGGAAAGTACCTACTAATTATCCTTCGTAAACTAATTATCCCTTGCGACGATATCCATTGAAAGAATAGGGGTGGGACATTTTCTCTACCAGAACTTAATTCGGCCTGCTGATGGTAATTATTCATACTGTCTGCCTGTCTGTCGGCCTGTTAATACTTGCGAATGTCTTCTTTTAATTCAAAGAGAAAGAAAGAGAGAAAGAGAGAGAACGCTGGGAGAAAAAAAAACGTGTGGAAAAGGCGTGGGATAAAATTGTACACATCGGCCCGAGTACACTACGAGTGAGAGAGAGAGAGAGAGAGAGAGAGAGAGAGAGAGAGAGAGAGTGCAAATTTGGTCAAAATGAAAATCCAATATTGCGGCTCTGAAAATTTTCAAATTTTTCATCATGGGTTTCGTTTTCATGGTTTTCGAAGGTGTTAAAGCTGATAGTGGGGTCGAAATGTTAATCCAAGATGGCGGCTGCGAAATTTTTCAATATTTTCGTCATGGGTGTCATTTTGATAGTTTTCGAGGGTACTCAAGCCGATAGTGAGATCAAAATGTAAATCCAAGATGGCGGCTGCGAAAGTTTTGTTTTTGTTTTAAATCATACGTGAGAAAGAACTTTTTCCTGACGGGGGTCCCCCGACCGCAAACGTTTTTATTATCCCGGTAGTACGTTACCATTATGTTAATTTTCGACCAGCCAAAGTGTGGAACTGTCTGCCAACGTCTATGTTCCCTTCCACTTAAACCAACTCAGAGCATTTATTTCAATAATAAACCAATTACAGATACTTTTGAATTATGAAGGCGTCGGTTAGTCAGAAAGATGAAGCTAGTTGCCCACTCCAAAGCGTAGTAGGTTCCTATGGAGAAGAACGGGCAAGAAACTCCACGGACACTCTTGAAATCAAAATATTGTTACAAAATATTGGTTACATCATTCGTGTTGAAATTATACATGTGACAACAATGTAGAAAGACTAACTTAATGAAAATATAAAACAAAAACAATTCAAAAACTGAAATAAATCGTGAGAGCTAAGAAATGACCAGTCCCTTATCTGACGGCGCCCGTTCACGAACATGACGCCACATGTAATCCATCTACGTTCAAAGCAAGAGTGAACGCGTGTTTGTTGACATTTTTGTATTAATTTGACATTTACTGTAATTCAAACGATTTGACATTAATTTTTATTATGTATTGTTATAATTTCCTAATTGTTATTTCAAATTATAATGTCTTTAAATTTGTATAAATTAACATGATTTGCATGCCCAAATGACGGGGTAGAACATGGAGGACTTTCTTAAGAAAACATCAATGTAATAATTACCCATGTTTGCAAAGTAATAAATGATATGATTCGAAAAAAAAAAGAACAGGCATCTTCTGGGCACGCTTGTTCCATCATAGACCTCATCCATCGCTTTTCATCAGACAAGATCGAGGTCAAGACTAAATTAGTCAAAACTGGTTTCAATATAAACCGATCATTGCCACTTCCCAAACCAACCGTTCCTAACTGAAAACAGCGTGAGCATACAAAATCCCAATTATCCCCGAATAGCTGAAAATTACTATCCGTAAAATAGGAATCGATTAAATCCAATCGAATCACTTTGTTGTCTCCATTGTATGAGAAACTATCGAGATCTGAATTTACTTATATAGACTACTTACTTAAACCCGGTTTGAATGTTGGACTGATTGTTTTACTTACCAATCGCAGTTAAACGTAAAGCGTAGAAAAAACTCTTAAATAATTGCTGCGATATTGTAAACTAGTTTTAAAATCAACCAATTACAGGCTCTTTTGAATTTGTCAAGGAGTTGATCAGTCGGAAAGATGAAGCTGGTTGCCCATTCCAAAGTGTTGTATGTTTCTATGTAGAAGTACGGTCAAGAAACTCTAGAACAATTACTTAATGCTAGACTATTATTTAAAATCATTAATTCATTATTAATTCAAGAGTCACAAAAAATGTTTCTGTTGCTGCTTATTTATTTATTGAATAGTTCAAGTACAGAAATCCATAGACGCGGATTTAATGCCATAGGCCTTTTTTTACCGTGATATCTCGCGTCCGGCCCATTCGGGCCATGCTACGGAGCGAGAGGAAATGAGCGGCCGTCATCTCCTTCTGCGAAGCAGTAATGCTCGCGAAGGAGGAGACGGAGCGCGTGAGGGAGAAGCAAATTTCGCGCCCTCGCGCCCCTAACCGCCGCAGGAGGAGACGCCCTGGTCGTCGGGAATCACAGGCAGATTTCCGGCCACCGTAGGCGCGGGCTTGCGGACGGTGAGTAATGGGTAGCTCGCCGTCCGATAAGGACCAAGCCCGGGTCGATGGCGCGTTGTGTTCCACGCGCGCCTCAAAGAGAAGAATTGACGGGGTCCGCTAGGGCCAATGCCTGCCGTGGGCTCGAAGGAAACCGATAGGGACATCGTGGCCCCCCTGGCAACACGGCAACTGAAGGAACACGGGTGGGTTTTAGTCAGTAAGAGTCTGACACGCCCCCCCGCTCCGCCCAGAGCGGGAGAAGTTATTTGATGATTTCCCACCCAAAAAAAAGGCCTTTTTTTACCAGTCACCTTTCGGGTGACGCAGAGACGAACAGTAGCAGGTGTAATAACGAAAAATTAAGTTTAAAAAATATATAAATAAACTCATATTACAAATTATAAGTACCTATATTATATACCTTATTGTACCTATATTATATAAGCATAAATAAATATGCAGTACCTGGGCGACCGAGCTCAGCTCTGGTGAAAATAGAGAATGCTAATTTAATAGTATAGGATAGTTCATACTAATCCCATTTATAGTACATACTAATTCCATGCTGCCATGTCATTATTCTAGTGCCATTATTCTCATGTCATTATTATTCATTATCTTGTTCTAAACTTTGGGCGATCGAGCTCTGCTCGGGTGAAAATACGGAAAAATGTGTTTTTCCAGATATGAGACCGATCGATCGAGCTAGATCGATTTTTCGTCAGCATAAATCCCTATAGTGTAACTTTCATCGAAGTCGTTAGAGCCATATTCAAGAACGTGATTACAAATATATACAAATATTGCTCGTTTAATAGTATAATAGGATATAGGATAAATACACGAATATATTAAAACAAATAAGTCAAACAATGGGAAAACATTAACGTTGTGATGAAACTGCCAGCTTCTTACGAATGTGCTCACGAACTTTAACTTTAAAGGATAATCGGTTGGTTGCCATCCTGATTTCCAGGAGGAGCGCATTCCACAGAGAGATAGACTGAACGAAGAAAGAAAAGTGAATGAAGGCTATGCGGTGAAAGGGACATTGAAGAACGAGATTATTTGATGAACATACATTTTTACTGTAATTGTCACAAATTTACTGAAAATGATACTAGATAACTAGGAGAAGTGGGAGAGTCAAGCAATGAAAACAAGGTGTCAGCTTTGTAAGTTTACTATCATGCAATTGTTTTAGCCTAGAACCAGTTTGATGAAAAACATTTCGAGCCCTTGACTACAATATGATTGTAAATATTGAAATCTAGGCCAAAGCACAAAAACAGGCCGCAACCTTCAATGTGTATCGAAAAATAAAACATAATGTTAACACCAATTCACCCGACACGAAGGGACCATGGAGGTATTTCCCCGGAGGGGTTTCTACCACCGAATAATCCATGGGAGAACCTCATGATACCCATGTACGTTATGTTACACATGTACGTATAGATTACCATAAATAATTTAATCCTTACTTGAGCCCCGAACTTCAAAGGATCCGTCTTTCAATTAAGAACGTAATTCACAACGAAATTGCAAAACTACAACACGCAAGGAACCATATTAAACACAACAACTCGACCAAAAAGGTCATTAACTTTGAATTTACCTTATAACGTAATTCCTAGTCGTTACAATAACATCAAACACGCCAATTCATATTAGCTTCAATGGAACCTTTGTGCTCACGTCACACTATTAAAATCACAAGTTGTCTGAGGGCAACGCAAACAATGTAGAAAAATTCGCGTACAGCTCACAAGTCGAAAAAATACCTACGAAATAGAATGGCAGGCACCCGCTATGGTTCCGTTACGCTATAAAAACCCACCCGAGCAAACTCTGTAATTCCGCTTCGTCCCGACCGATATAAAATATGAAAGACTGAGCGAAATTCGCCTCGGCTCCCCCTGCGCTGGCTCGGCTCTTTCCGACGACCTTCGGCTAACTTCGCACCGCCGTAGCGGCAGTTTCGTAGCACCAGCCGCGCGTAGTTCACGTAGCGGCTACGTTTCGTAGCCTGTACTGTAAATTTTTCGGTGTATGTGGTTTATTTGGTGAAATAGTTCGTAACGAATGTGTGAATAATTTGGTGTGTACTCAAATGATGTGTGTGTTGGATACCAGTAGTTACGTGGTTGCCGATAAGCCTGTTTGATGGTTCGGAAAAATGGTATGGATACTTTTTAATGATAAGTGTGATTAGTTAATGGCAGCGCTTAACGTCTTTATGGACGAAAATTTTCTTTTACGATTCTCTGAAAGCTTTTAATTAATTTGGCAAGTTTAAAATTTTGTGAAGATCTTAAATAAGGTTTGATGTTGTTTCATAAAATTATGGAGATTTCTTCACGCTGTTATTCTTAAAACAGTCTTTCAAGATATTTTCTCCTTTTTATATGGTAATGATATTGCGTCGGAATTTTTGAGAGGATATTTACGGCTTCATTAGCGGATTAATTAAAATGCAAACGTAAAATATTTTTAACCAATTTTTACTTTAAACTTAAGACAGCATTATTTTTTTACCTCTAGACTTAGAAATGTTATCTACCTATACTCTATATTTTCCATTAAAACCATGACCCACGTACCTATGACCTAAGTAGATACCAATTCTATTGTGAAAACTGCGCCTCAGCGAGATGTTCTCCAATTGTCTCTTGTGACTATTCACATTACATTGACAATATCTCTGTGTTCGATTCAGTCTTGGTACGATTCTTATTTATTTCCGACAGTACGATTCTGATTTGATGCAGTGACAGTGATTGTTCTCGAGAAAATTACTTTGGGAACAAAACTCAGAAGTACAACATGGTATTGAAAATAAGGAAAAAAAATGCTTTATGATGTCGATGTATTTAAGAAAAATGTTCAAAGATCTCTTGAGGAAAAGGAGGGTTTTATATCCGACTTTGACTAAGTAAAAAAAGAAGATTTTCATTTGGATTATTTACACAGGATTATAACGTTAAAGGAATTGTATAAAAGAATATTATATTTAAACATCTTACAGGTAATTCAAAAGAAAATAACACAATTTTAGAAGTAATTCGTAACATTTATTACAATACAACTTACGTATTACGCGAAATACATTCTTGGCCTATCAAAAGGCTAAATTCACAGAATCTATCCCAGATTCCAGTCTTTATAAGTCCTTTCGCGTCTTGAACCGAACTTTGCTAACGACATTTCAACTAAGTAAGAGCTTAAAGCTAACTATTGCAGTGAGATTAGAGCAAAGATCGGGGCATCGTGAGCGGAGTAGCTTTCAAACAGCAGGTCTTAGCCGTCGACTGCGAAGAGGGTAGAAATTATTGTGCATTTGAAGGGAATTAGTTCATTTTATTGTTATACTATGAGAGTAGTGGACGCCCAGTGTTAACGCCCTCGACTTACGAGTTGTAGGTCGTGGGTTCGAAACCGGGCAAGCGCTTTATTTTGTGTAGATAATTTCATCGCCACTGCTCTCAAAACAGTGAAGGATTGTGTTCGTATGCCGCTTTTAGCGGCGAATGTGTCCTGAGCCTTACCTACCATATCCGACGAATAAATCGCTGTCCCCGGCGAATAAAATGGTGATCGTAAAAATCAAATTTTTACAGGAAAAATAAAAAACAGTTTTTTGTGAAAATCTTATTAACTAATATACATAGCGGAATTGTTCAAATATCAAAAGAAAAGTGATTTTTTACATTCATTACAATACTTCTTAAAATCTTGTATCTTCTGAAATGACCGTAGGAAATGAATGAAAAAAATTGACAGAGTGTAATCGGACCTCTAAATATCGAATATGCAATACCTTAAAACTATCGTAGTAGCACATTACCATTTTATTCGCCGGGGACAGTGAAATGTCTTTGTCCTTGTCTTTAGAACAAAAAATTCGAAGACAGGTGATGTCTACCATACCGCACTGGGCCCGCGTGGTTACAATGCTATTGTAATACTATCAGACATGCAATGGCGATATTTCAAAACATTGAGGTTTCTTTGTTTAATCTAAGTCAAAACAGTATTACAGACATAAACTTTCCTGAATGAATTCTCTAAATTATAATGAAAACGGCATCAAAACCAATCACGGAAAGCACTCCAATGTATTTATAATAATGTAGGTATAAATAAATATTAGGGCTTTGATACACGATGTCCAAATAGACACTACCTACTCAATAAATAAAAAATGGAACAGAATTTTTACAAAAGACGAAGACTTGAATCATGACTTAAAGGTAAATTTATTATTGTGAAATCATGCCTTCAAATCGAAGGTACAAATAGGTTAAGTAATCCACTTAAGTACTTTATACATACATACATAAACTCACTCTTTCTACCGATGGGGGTAGGCAGAAACGATAAAATCACGCCGCCTGCTACGCTCCTTACTTACGTAACATAACAAGTTCAGTACTGGGAACCCTCCTGGAGGGTTCACCTAGTCGCATACGGGATGCTGTGAGCCCTCGCGGAGGGCTTATTTTAAATGTAGGTTTTTCTTAACGAATACAGCATTATAAACGGTGAAAATAAAATCTGATGTGTATTTTATCAAGATTTATTAGTATATGCGTTGGTTTTTAAATCCAAGCATTTTTTTTTTGTATTTGATTACAATTATTCACAAAAAATTAAATGGTTGGATACTACTTATACCGAGAAAATAAAATTTTACTTTGTTTTACAGTGTTTTATAACACGGTTTTAAACCTAATGCCGTTGACCGTCCACGATGGTTAACTTAGCGCAAACGTAATGCCGGGAACCCTCTCGGAGGGTTCTTTCTTAATATGTATGGCGGGCATGGTGTATGAGTTCTATGAAAAGTGGGTGTGGAGTCGAATGTGTTAAGTCACTTAAGTTCTTGTTTCTTTATAAAGATTATTACTAGTGATACATGTAAATTAACCACATATTACATGGCAGCAACTTTGACATGAACAGCGCCCTTATTTCGTAACAATAAGAGCGATTTTCGCAGCTCAAGTTTTACTACTCCGTACTACTATTCAAGACGAAAGTCTTTGACCAGTGCGTGTTGCCAGTGATGACCTATGGTACTGAAACGTGGTCGCTCACAATGGGCCTTATCAGAAGGCTAAAAGTCACCCAAAGGGCAATGGAGAGGGCTATGCTTGGAGTTTCCCTACGTGATCGAATCAGAAATGAAGAGATCCGCAGGAGAACCAAGGTAACCGACATAGCCCGAAGAATTGCCAAACTTAAGTGGCAATGGGCAGGGCACATTGCTCGCAGAACGGATGGCCGATGGGGTCGAAAGGTTCTGGAGTGGCGACCACGTACCGGAAGACGTAGCGTTGGAAGGCCTCCCACAAGATGGACCGATGACCTTGTGAAGGCCGCAGGAATCCGCTGGATGCGGAAAGCACAGAATCGGTCGAAGTGGCGGTGCTTGGGGGAGGCCTATGTCCAGCAGTGGACGTCTTTCGGCTGAAATGATGATGACTACTATTCTTGCTAACACTTACTAAGCTATGCTTTTTCCAAGAGTACATTAGCAGTGCAACGGCTGGAGATCGAACTCACGACCTAGCACTTGTTAGTTCACGGGTTAACTATTGAACTGTTAGTATTAAAATCCTTGTTATTGCGTAGACTGCCTCATTAGTCTATTGGTCGTAAGCGCTACTAATGAATATGAGGTCTTGAGTTTGATTCCTGGGTTGGGCAAAGTGTTTTTGGGTTTTTACATATGGAATTTCTCAGAAGTAGCCTGGAGTCTGGATTTGTGTCCAGTTGATGGCAATAGACTAGTTGTCTATTACATGGGACTTAAACATCATAATCTGCCGAGACTTTTTCCAACTATGTTGGGGTCGGCCTCCAGTCTAACCGGATGCAGCTGAATACCAGTATTTTACATGGAGTGACTGCCTATCTGACCTCCACAACCCAGTAAGGTACTGGGTAACACGATACCCCTTGGTAAGACTGGTTGTCAGACTTTTGTGCTTCTAACGACACGTAAAGATCTACAAATGACAGCCGGGACCAATGGCTTAATGTGCGTTCCGAGGCACGGAGGAGTCTCTGTATGTAAAGATGGTCACCCATCCTAGGACCAACCCCGGCAAGCGTAGCGTATGGGACTTAAACATAGCTGGGGAAATGTGGATACCATAAGTACATCTCTGCCTAAACCTTCAGGGTAACAAGGCGTCGTGTAAAGAAACGTTATGTTGCGTAGTCGAATTTAGTTCATAGTCTAGTAAAAAGGCAGCTCGTAAAATAGTTCTTTATATAGGTTCTTAGGCCTTAAATTCTCATGTTATTACGTATATGAATTCAAAGGTTTGCGTGGTTTTAGTAAACATTTTGCTTCTTCTAAAGTAATGGGCTATATACTTTTAGGCTCAAGTCTGTAGGTAGACGATAACAATTGTTTCGCATGACTACATGAGTTGCCGAATACAATTTACCTTTACTGTAGTAATATTATCGAATATTTAAGCCATTTGGTTTTGGTAGTACCTAAGTATTGTAGTACATTTATACCGAGGTAGTAAGAAGCCCGAAAATCTGACAACCGGTATAACCAGTGAGACCGTGTTACCCAGTAAACTGCGTTGCGTTGTTAGATAAGCAGTCGATTCATTATAGTGGTTGGTATTTAGCTGCATCCGCTGAAAACCGACCCCAACATAGGAAAAGGTTAGACAATTGAGGACTGATATCAGAAAGAAAGAAAGAATGAAAGAAACATTTATTCGGACACAGTTCGTGAAACAAAATATAAACAAAATAAAAAAAAAGGATTGTGTGGTTTTATGAAACCACGGTAAAAGTGAAACTTCTATAGGCGCCGCCATATTGGCCTTGACTGCTCTGACGAGCGCCTTTCACTTTATCCCTACTCCGCGGCCGACCGTCACGCGACATGCAACACACAGACGAAAAAGTTTGAGACGATGTAATAAAAGTTTCACTTTAAAAAATATATATTTTAACAATAGTGTGGTGCCTCACTCCTGCGCCAAAAAGGTTCATTTCAGCATTAAAGCCAGACAGGTGCTGTCTGACGCTGATTTTCTAATGAATCTTTAAAAGGACAAGAAAAAAAAAACAAAAACGAAAAATAGAATAGTATCAAATAGATTTATACTATAGTTACTATTCCCAAGACTCTACTCGTGGGTAATAATTATCTACAGTATTTAGTCAGAGGACGTAATCTATGGAAAAAATACGTAGATCAGATACGATGTTTCGCGAGTTACCACATATTCAGACAGACAGATGTTGTGTTTTAAAATAATCCTATACTATTAAACGAGCAATATTTGTATATATACGTATAGTTATACGTTATTTGGAATCACGTTTCGAAAAGGGCTCTAACAATTTCGATGAAAGTTGCAATATAGGGGTTTACGGGGGCGAAAAATCGATCTAGCTAGGTCTCATATCTGGAAAAATTAGTTTTCTCCGTATTTTCACTCGAGCAGAGCTCGATCACCCAAAGTTTAGAACAATGACATAACAATATGGTATTTGTAAGTACCTACTATCATGGCAGCATGGAATTAGTATGAACTATCCTATACTATTAAATTAGCATTCTCTATTTTCACCCGATCAGAGCTCAGTCGACCAGGTACTGTAAGATTAACTGTCATCATAGCTTAGTGAACTCACAGTCTCACACATGAGAAGCGGATGGTTGTCTTAAACACCCGCCTCTCATGCATGAGGCTGTGAGTTCTAAAACGGCGAAGTACCGAAGTTTTCAATTCAAGTTCTTTCCAATTTTATCTTGAATATCACTTACAACGGTGTTATTGGATTTTTCTATCTGAAATTTCTCAGTAGCAGCTCGGAGTCTGGATTTGTGCCCGGTTGATGGCAATAGGCTCGCCCCCTATTACATGGGACTTAAACATAACTGGCGAAATGTGGGTTGTACCTGCTACAGAGACACCTCTGCCAAACCCTTCGGGGAAACAAGGCGTGATGTTATGTTATGTAATCGGTGATAGAAAACATCATCATAAGTGGAAATCCACCCTGAACAAGCGTGGTGATCAATGCTCATGCCTTCTCTGAATGAGAAGAGGCCCTGCAATAGTAGGCTAGTATTAAATAAATATACGTATGCAGGGTTATTGGTTATACTTCAGCAATCCGTTAAAGGGATGTAGGAGAGGTCATTTGCAACTGAATTACCCCGATGACCCCATCCCAATGTCAACCATTTTCGAGAAATTTGACTTTTTTTTAAATGTCTGCAGTAAAAATATAAAATGTACCCAATAACCCTGATATACAGGGTTAATGGTTATACATAACCATTTTCAAGTAATTTAAAATTTTATATTTTAAAATGTATGAGATAAAAATGTAAAATGTAACCAGTAACCCTGATATACAGGGTTAATGGTTAAACGTCGGCAATACATTAAGAGGATATATGAGGCATCATTTACAACCGAATGACGCTGATTGACTCCAATGCGAAGGTCAACAATATTCGTGTAAATTGACATTTAATATTTTTACTTCATGCTTTTTAAAATACAAAATGTCAAATTCATCAGGGGTCATTTGGTTGCAAATGACCTCTCCTTGATCTCCTTAACGGATTGCCGACGTATAACCAATAACCCCGTATATTTAATTTTAACAGATCACTCTCTATTTCCTTCTCAGATTTAGTGTACAATAAAGAGCAATGTATCTAACTATGGCTATAGGGTTAGCTCAAATATTGAAGTCTGCGTCAAGCGAAGTAGCTGCTTTCGAGCAGCATAATCTCTTAGGCGCTCTTATTATACTCTCCAAAGAATGGGCTGTTTGTCTCAGGACTAGCGACTGAGATTATGGGAGGGGCAACTTGTGTATAGCGCAGTTTTTTGCAAGGATTTTATAGTGGAGCTACAAAATTGTTGAGCTAAAAATGTTTAGACTGAGAGTTTAAGAGAGTTTATTCTGAAAGTGGGCAACGTCGCAAATAGATGTCAAATATTTCGCTGTTTTGATTAATTTGGCAATATTACTGTATGGAAATAAGAAATGTGGCTAGCTAGCGAACTAGAATATTTAATAATGAATTGCAATTATAATACTGAATTTGATGTTGTAACCGTTTTAAGTGTAAAAAAGGCATTTGGAAAGTTTCCAAATACTTTTTTTAAATTTAAAACAAAATATTCAGTGTTACGAAATTAATTATTGCAATTTATATTCAATATTTTAGTTCCCTAGTTAGTCACATTTCTTAATTCCATACAGTAATCTTGCCAAATTCATGAGAACAGGTAAATATTTGACAGCTATTTACGACGTTGCCAACTTTTAGGAAAAACCCTCTTAATCGATATTTTTTACAAAATAATAAAGAAGGTATTGGAAGGTAAGTATTTAGAAGGTTGGATGGTAGCGCATGCCTTGTGGCATTAAGTCTGCATATGTACCATTACTGTCCATTACTCTAATATTATTAAGAGAAAATATTTATATGTTTATTTGTAATAAACTCAAAAACTACTGGACCGATTTAAAAAATTCTTTCACCAGTAGAATGCTATATTATCACTAAGTAACATAGGCTATAATTTATGAAGATACGGGTGAAGCCGCTGGTGGAAGCTCGTGAAGTATAAATGAATAACGGTAGAAGATTTTAATCATCTGGTTTATTTATTTTGTTGTTCTCATTTATAGTCAGTCAGCACACATAGCTGAACTAAAGACTAGTTATATGTATAAAACACTAGATCCTAATATGTTAAACGAGTAACATTTGTGTATATATACAATAGAATAGAATATTCTTTATTATGTACACCATAAAAATTACAGACATTAATTTATAAATTTTACATTGGGTGACACAATGGGCGGTCTTATCGCTAAAAGCGATAATAATAATATAATATAATATATTTGTAATCACGTTCTCGAAAACGGCTCTAACAATTTTGATGATAGTTTAGGGGGCGAAAAATCAATCTAATTCGTTTTCTTCGTATTTTCACCCAAGCAGAGCTCGGTCGCCCAAAGTTTAGAACAAGATGGCTACCTTAAAATAATAACTTGGCAGCATGGAATTAGTATGAACTTTCCTATACTATTAAATGAGCATTTTCTATTTTCACCAGAGTAGAGATCGGTCACTAAAGGTACTGATATTTTATATGTCATACTTATAATACGAGTGCCAATAGGTAGCTACATTCCGAACAAATGCAAGCGTTTCTCCCACGTAACTTGCATGCGAGTTCAAATACTCGAAGAGCCTTCTTGCATCCCACGCGCTTAAATGCCTTATCAGGACGTGTACTAAGGATAAGTTCAGCGACCTTTGTCACTGACTGTACTTGACTGTAATATCTTGGCACTGTCTCGCCACATACTCAAAATCAAAGTCAAATCATTTATTTCAAGTAGCCCAATAAAAGGTAGTTTTGAACGTGAATATTTACAAGAAAAAACTTTTTACAAAAAAAAAGCAACCGAATTTTAAAAAAACACTACAAAGTGAAAAATAACTTTAATTTCGGAAGTCGGTGTTTTTGGTTTTGAATTTTCGTTTTTTGCCACCGACTTCCGAAATTAAAGTTATTTTTCACTTTGTAGTCTTTTTTTTAGAAGTCGGTTGTTTTTTTTTGTAAAAAGTCTTTATTTTCACTTTTTAGTTGTGGTACCTACCCCACACAAATTCGAATACCACTACCTGCTATGTAAATAACAGTGACCGGAAGTTATCATAATATCATCCACATACTATGTGGAGAAAAATACGTATTATTGAAGCTAACTCAAAAACTACCCAAGCAAAGTTAATAAAATTTATATGGGACCACCTCTGAAGTATGATCTACCAAACAATAAAAGAATCATCAAAATCAATTCATAATTGGCGGAGTAATCGCGTAACAAACATACAAAAAAAAAAAAAACATACAGTCGAATTGAGAACCTCCTCCTTTTGGAAGTCGGTTAAAAATAGAATTGATTCTAGTTGCCTCTTTCATAGAATCCTATGGAGAAGAATGTGCAACTCCATAGTTACTCTTTCAAAATGTTCCACGTACCAAGTACAGTGGCGCGTTCTAAGACGGCTTATTGATCAATTTATATTTTATGCAATACACTTAAGTTTCTTAAGTTTACTGCATAAAATTAAAAATGTTCCAATTGCATACGTATTTCTGGAGTTGGCGATTCGCCCACAAATAAATTAAATTCGAGAGAACCGCCTCTAAAAAAAAAAACTATGTGTGATTCGCCCATTTTAGGCGAGTATTCGTGCGAATCTACCAATAATCCGCTAAGACAGAGCACTCGGCCCAGTACTCGGTAAGTGCAATCAAGGCATCGTACTTAAAACCAGGTACAGCCAATTATGAAGATGATCAGATTATTATTATGGTCACAAGTTAAATGAGTGCCGCCACGGATTTGATACGGTTATAATTCGACGGTGTAGGTTTATGAAATATACAGGATGTTTGGCAGAACGTTGAACATACGAAAATGGTGGATAGGTGGGGCCATCTGCTACTTACTCAGCCCTAATTTAATTGGACTTGGCCCCCTGGATATTTTTTTTAATGCAGGTTGAAATTAGGATTTAAGTATTTTTTACATCTTTCTGTTATAGTAATCTGCCAATATTAAAGATTAAAAAAAAAATACCTGTTTTACCCATTTTTTAATAAAAATTACATTTTAAAGTTAAGAAAGTTGTGATACTAGAAGAAAGCAAAATTTTTTTTTTTAATATCCAGGGCACCAGGGCCAAATAAATTAGGGCTGAGTAAGTGGCAGATGACCCCACCTATCCACCATTTTCGTATGTTCAACGTTCTGCCAAACATCCTGTATATTATACTATTGTTGTTCAATATTTAAAGACCTAGAATTTCAGTTTTAATATTTGTTTCAAAACAATCCAATACCTGTAATTTTAGGCAATTTATACCTGACAATATAAATTGCTTCATGAAGGTAATTATTTTGTACTCAAATTAATAGGTTTGGGACTACAGTGTTGACTTATTAAATATTAGTGGTCAAGTTGTAGTTGTCAACATTTTTCTGTTTCTAGGTGTTGAAAGAAATTACTGTGTCTATGTCAATAACGAATCGTTTTTATATCAATTTCTGCTGGATTTTCTCTAGTTAAAAAGACAAATTTGAACCGTGCACCTATAACTTCTGACATTTCATAAGTACGGGTGTAGGTTTATGTAAAATAAATTACTTTTGACAAGCTTTTATCCTCTTAATGAAAGAGCTTTCAAAAATCCTTCCATATAAGCCTTACCTTTCGGATTATAAGGAACATTTTAGCAAAATTTCATGCGGCGTGGTGCGTTGTCTGTCAAAAATTTATGAATATAAGATTTTTATTATTTAGACATTACTAACATCGGTGAAAGAAAAACATTGTGTGGAAACCTGGACTTACATTGCCTGACCCTTCGGGGATTAGAGGCGTGATGTTATGTATATTATTTGTTTTTTAATTCTCGCTTTTCTACAATAAAGTCCTGAACAAAAACAATAGTACAGACCTACTCTTCAGTAAGCCAAAAATCCAGTAACACATTCTGTTATCAGAGTTTATTTGCTAAAACAGTCGTGTTATCAAAATAGGAATCTGTTTGCTTAGGACCCTAGCAATTACCATTTCATAGTGAAATTATTACGAATAAATATTCATTAGATTTTGAAATATTCATAGGCCGGTGGTTATATTAAGGATGGTTTGTTTGTTAAGCAAGAAATGTGGTAATTTCGTGTTTTATTTTCTTTAGTTTAGTTTTTGTTGTTCTAGTAACAGGGATGTGTGGTGTTACACTAATGGATAAATAGGTCCTTATTGTTATTATTTTATTAATCTTTTATAGAGATTATTTTCTTTTAGTTTTTGAGAATGTTGTAGACTTGTGGATAATTTTCTATTTAACTAAGTACTTGTAACTTATTGGTAGGCCTACACTGTCCTCATTTGAAAACATTGTAAAAACCATTTATTTTTAAAACAGTAACCGTGGAGTTTCTTGCCGGCTCTTCACCATAAGAAGCGACCAATTGGAAACGTGCACCTAGCTTCTGACGTTTCATAAGTGCCCTTGTAGGTTTATATGAAACGAAATATTTTGAATTTGAATTTGGATAGAATAAGAAATAAGTACGTAGGAGGAAGTCTGAAAGAGGCACCGGTGACTACAAAGTTGTGCGGAAATCGGTTGTCAAGGGCTGTGATGCAGAGGAATAAGAAAAATGTCGTAAGGAAAGTTTTGAGTATGAATGTCGATGAGTATAAGAGTAGAGGAAGACCTAAGAAACGATGGATGGACTGTGTGGAAGACGATGTGGCTAGAAAGAGGGTGACTACCGAGATGGAGACTAATAGAGAAGTATGGAAGAAAATGAGAATGTTGCGCCGACCACAAATAAATTGGGAGAATGAAAAGTTTTTGTAGGTATAGTGGAAACCTACATATACTCGTAGCTAAAATGTGAAATACAATAGACATGGATATATTTAGTAACCTGTTCCGCTTAACTATTCCTAAAGAGCCATTAAAAATCCTGAAAGAAATCGACATGTGTTTCACCTCTCAACGAGGCATCCTCAGGATGACGATTGACTTGTCGCGAACCCGAACACGGCGTGTTGTTACACCAAGCGCTGGACGCAGAGCTCTGTGCATAGTATCAACGTCTATTGTATTTTATAATGAATTTCCGCAAGGTCACGCCAGAATCAATTAATTATCAATAAAATGTGTTTTTATTATATAAATATGACTTATTACGGCTGCATGCTTAGTTGGTCTAGTGTTCGTAAGTGCTACTGCTGAGCATGAGGTCCTGGGTTTGATTCCCGGGTCGGGCAAAGTGTTATTGGGTTTTTCCATCTGGAATTTCTCAGTAGCAGCCCGGAATCTGGATTTGTGCCCGGTTGAAGGCAACAGGCTCGCCCCCCTATTACATGGGACTTAAACATAACTGGCGAAATGTGGGGTACACCTCTGCTTATGTGCCCGGTTGATGGCAACAGGCTCACCCCCTATTACATAGGACTTAAACATAACTGGCAAAATGTGGGTGTACTATTGGTACACCTCTGTCTAACCCTTTGGAGAATAGGGGCGTGATGTTTTGTTATGTCTTATTTTGTAGAATGAGAGGTATTTTGAATTATATTTCGGAAATTATATTAAAAATAAAAAAACTTTTTAAAAAAAAAAAAACAACCGACTTCATAAAAAACACTATAAAGTGAAAAATAACTTTAATTTCGGAAGTCGGTGTCTTTGGTTTTTAATTTTCGTTCTTTGTCAGTAGTTGTGATACCTACCCCACACAAATTCGAATACCACTACCTGCTATGTAAATAACAGTGACAGGAAGTTATCATAATATCATCCACATACTAAGTGAGGAAAAAATACGTATTATTGAAGCTAACTCAAAAACTACCCAAGTAAAGTTAATAAAATTTATATGGGACCTACCAAGTTTGATCTACCAAACAAAAAAAGAACCATCAAAATCAATTCATAATTGACGGAGTAATCGCGTAACAAACATACAAAAAAAAAAAAACAACATACAGTCGAATTGAGAACCTCCTCCTTTTGGAAGTCGGTTAAAAAGAAGTTGTCAGAATAATTAATGAAAGATAAACGTTAGATATTACGACGGGATAAAGATTTTCGTCTTGATTTCAGTTAATATTAGGCATTATACTAGTAAGATTGGTAAAATATTTCGTATCTCCGAGTGGCCTATTTTTAGTCGATCGTCAGATTTCAATTTGAAATTGCCTGTCACGAACAATCAATCAACTACTGCTATTATATTTATAACAATGACTTGCGATAAAAGAAATAATCGTGCGGAAATAAAGACTTATCATTATCTGCTTTTTTCCCAACTACCTGTGTTGCTTTCGGCTTCCAGATAGATAGAATATTCTTTATTATGTACACCATAAAAATTACAGACATTAATATAGAAATTTTACATTGGGTGACACAATGGGCGGTCTTATCGCTAAAAGCGATCTTTTACAGACAACCTTTGGATGGATTTAAATGGAAAAGGCGAGACAATACTGCAGGTAGTCAGTGGTGTACCATTTACATATACAACAGAATATACAGATACATAAAGCATGTAATTACCTATATAAATATATATATATATTAGATAGATAACAGATAGGTATATATAAAATTATAAACATGAAACAAGAGCAAGGAACTATATGTAATGACGATGTTTAAGGAGAGAGAAAGTGTGACAGGTGTGTGATCAAATGCAGCTGATTACCAGTATTTAACCGACTTCCAAAAGGAGCAGGTTATCAATTCGACTGTATTTTATTTTAGTATGTTTGTTACGCGATTACTCCGCCAATTATGAAATGATTTTGATAATTCTTTTTTGTTTGGTAGGTCATACTTCAGAAGTAGTCCCATATAGATTTTTTTAACTTTGCTTGGCTTTTTTTTTTTCTTTTCCTTGTTAGCTTTAATAATACGTATTTTTTCCCACTTAGTATGTGGATGATATGATAAGTTCCTGCCTGCCACTGTTATTTACATAGCAGGTAGTGGTTTTTGAATTTGTATGGGGTAGGTACAACAACTAAAAAGTGAAAAATAAAAAACACTACAAAGTGAAAAATAACTTTAATTTCGGAAGTCGGTGCCTTTGGTTTTGAATTTTCGTTGTTTGCCACCGACTTCCGAAATTAAAGTTAATTTTCACTTTGTAGTGTTATTTTTGGAAGTAGGTTTTTTTTTTTTTTGTAAAAAAAATTACATGAAACGATTGTCTATCTAATCTCCATAACCTATTTAATGGGTAACACCATACCCCTTGGTAAGACTGGTTGTCAGACTTTCGGGCGTCTGATTACCGGAACGACTGTCAAAATCTATGAAACAGACTTAATTACAATGTTCTAAAATAAGACCGCCCATTGTGCCACCATAAAGAATAAAAAAAAAAAAACAGAAATTTAAATGGTGTACTTAATCAGTATTCTTTCTATCTATGGATCTAAACTCAACATCCTGCATTAAGCAAGAGTGACGACTTTTATTTCCCTCTCTTCTCTCTTTGAGAAGATACCTTTCGCTCTGCACTAGGACAATTTCAGTCCGGTACAGGTAAAGCTATGTTCACTCAATTCGTGCTCACGTCGTTACTACCCATATCAGACTGTATAAATCTTTTAGGACCGATCTGCATACTCACTGCAGTGCGCTGTGCAATACTGTACCTAAAGCCGTTTTAGCCTTTTTCGGGAAGCCTTCGTGCTCCGTTTTTAAGACCTTAGTAACAAGTTTCTTTGGGTAGTTTAGTATGCTGGGGGGAATGAAGACACGATAATATGATCCTTGTATTTATAGAAATTTCATACGTTCCTAGAAAGTGTCTGTGGTTTTTGAAGATTTTTATGATTTCCAGGGAGTGATGTGTTTTGCACTTTTGGTAGTACTCCTTCAAACCAATTTAACTTAGCTATGTCCTAGAAGTGGTTTATCGATAATAGCACTGGTGCAGCGAAGTGATTCGAACTCACTTCGTTTGGTAAACCACATCCTAACTGTTGGGCTATTTATTATTGGTTTATACTATCACAAAATACACATAGGCACATACAGATAGGCACTTATAATGAGTGAGAAATAGAACTATCTCCAATTTTTTCAGTAAAAAAAAACTTTTTACAAAAAAAACACTACAAAGTGAAAAATAACTTTAATTTAAATCCGAAATTAAAGTTATTTTTCACTTTGTAGTGTTTTTTTTTTTGGAAGTCGGTTGTTGTTTTTTCTAAAAAGCTTTTATTTTTCACTTTTTAGTTGTGGTATTTACCCCCACACAAATTCGAATACCACTACCTGCTATAAAAATAACAGTGAGAGGAACTTAACATATCATCCACATATTAAGTGGGAAAAAAAATACGTATTATTGAAGCTAACTCAAAAATAATCCAAGCAAAGTTAATAAAATTTATATGGAACCACATGGGAAGCACCAGCTTTCAAATAAAAAAAGAATCATCATTATCGGTTCACCCAGTAGAAAGTTCTGAGGTAACAAACATTAAAAAAAAATACAATCGCATTGAGAACCTCCTCCTTTTTTGAAGTCGGTTAATTATTAAGCATTTCATCCATTCGCTATTTCAAAAAGTGTAAATTAGCAAAAGCAATCCTTCAATACCAGGCAAAAATCGGTATAAAAGTGTACCATTTCGTAAATACGCACTAGAGACATCTTCAGATTTATCACTAGATAGCCACTCAGCTTCCCAACTATCCATCAGCAAGCAAACTTTTCAAACAGCCATTTAGTTCAAACTAATAAAAAAACTGAAATTACAAGGCCAGACCAGCATTTAGCCCACTGACAATTGAGAAAGTAAACCGCTGAAAGTTATTAAAAAGTTGAATTGGAAGACTTTATGTCTTAAAAAGATATTTTACATTCAAGGAAGCCTTGTCTTGTCAGTTAACGCCTTTGTCTTTATATTTATTGTTATAGGAACCCACGTAAATTGTTCTTGCTACTTCGAAATTTGTGAAACATTTTTGGGTGAGTTACTCCGTTACTTTATTGTTCGATAATACTCTGGAGGTAGGTATCGGTAGCTATTTTATTATGCAAATGAATTGATGTTTCTTTTGTTAATTAAAAGTTTCTTGACACTTTCATGTTTGTTTGGGGACTTTGGTCTATACCAAAGTTCGTTGCAAATCATGATAGCACGTCATGTAAGTTTTATATGTACTTCACATGATGATGTATATTCAGAAGTTTAATTATTATTAATCTTTTCAATTTAAAAATAAATTCTTGCTATTTAAATGTTATTATAGTATTCAGGATTATTTAATAGAGGATGTAAGGACATATTGTTCTTAGAAATATTGTTATTGATGTGACATGTGGTTAATGCACTAATTATTTATCTATTATTATTACTTTAACATTTATTTACAAATATATCTTGAAATTCTCATTTAATACATTCATGACATTTAATTTTTAATTATTGTAGTGACATTATTTTGACACTGTGACATTACCCAAAATTGTGTTATTAATTGTAAATATTAATTATAAATTATTGTTGCAAGTTATTGTATAATAATGTTGTGATACAGTTAAAGCTTCAGATTTGCATGCCTCTAGGCGTAATATGGTTGAACTATGCTCTATTTTTTTTAACAAATTTATGTAATTATTACCCATATTAGCAAATAAATGATTTTGAATTTGAATTTGAATAATTTGGCGAAGGAAGTAACTAGTAAATTAATGCAGCCATTCGTAGGTCGGTAGAAAGGTACATGTTTTGGGATTGCCCAATTATCTACATTTAAATTACTGGTCGTGTAGATTACCTTTTAACTCACTCTCCCTTGTTGTAAGTTCGACTGGTTTAGGAATAAACTTACCGCCATGCCATTAAGTTGACTCTTACCAAAAACTCACACTCTGCGTTTAGCGCTCGGTGTGGCAACACGCCGTGTTTGGGTTCGCGTCAAGTCAATCGTCATCCTGAGGATACCTCGTCGAGAGGTGAAACACGTGTCGATTTCTTTCAGGGTTTTTATAGTTTTTCAGAAATAGCTAAGTGGAAGAGGTTACTAAATACATATATTCACATCTATTGTATCTTACCAAATCAAAAACGTTGGTAGCTAAGCGTACGTGATGAAAACACTAACTTCTAATCGTTTTGCTATTATTGCAAAGATTTAAGACTTCACTAGGTACTAAGAAAGGTAAAATAAGAAAAAAATAAGTTAAAGTACATATTGATCGACATCGTTGAGCTCCTTGAGTTTTGAGTTGAGCTACACGATACTGACAAATGCGTGCACTGACTGGTCAGATCCACTCAATATAATCTGTGTGGTTCTTTCCTCAAAAGACTATTTCAGACACCAATCTACATGGTCTTCACATGATCTGATCAAGATTATGTCTGGACTTAAAAAGAGACTGCGACCTCTGAGTTTGTTTTTGTCACTTAGGTGCAAATTGCGCGTTTACACGGCGTGCATTCGACCAATCATGACCTATGCGGGTGCTGTCTTTGCTCATGCAAAACCCCGTCATATCCATAGGATGCAAACAGTCCCAAATAGATTCCTCCGTAGGGCCACAGGTTCTCCCTGGTTCGTTAGGAACGAGGCATTCCACCTCGACCTAAAGATTCCCACTATCCACCAATTTCTAAAACGCCTTTCCAAGCGTTTCTTTGAGTCCGCGGCCATACATCGCAACCAACTCTGGTTGTCGAGGCCGCCAGTTATGTCCCGAGTAGAATCAGTCATGTTCGCCGTCCAAGGCATATCCTCGTAGAACCCGATGACCCCATAACCCTCCTCTAGGAGAGCAATAGGGAAACAAGTACAGTGTACAAATACAGACGCCTCCCGTCATTCCGACCTCGCCGCCGAGGTCCTTTGCGATCTCGACTGCCGCGCCCCCGAGTAAATAATACTCCCCGCCGACCATTGCTCGAAAACGAGGTGCCAGCAGTTGTTGCAGCTATGCACGTAGCTTTAAATTCCCCGTCTAATAATAATGATCAAAACCCTTTGATCCAGCCCGTCCCATCTTTTGATGTCCTCCCTCCGGATAACGCCCTAAGCCGAGGCTCGTACCCAACAGGGGGTGCCCTTAGCGAGCGTTCATCCTATGCTTTTTAGCTTAGTTTATGTGTACCCTGGCTGGAGGCAACCACAGAATTGACCGGTTAAACAGCCACGGTTTTCGGAACCAGCTGTGAGATGCCCTACAGAAAAAAAAAAATGAGTTTGTTTCGGCCTTTCTTCTCTGAGTAGTCAGATAGGAAACGTCGACATCATCTAGTTTTGAAATATGTTTGAAGTGTAAAAATATAAGTACAAACGTACTTACAGAAATTAAATCATTGATCATTTACTAGCTTTTGCCCGCTGCTTTGGTCGTGTGGAGGTCGGAAATTATCCCACAGAAACGTACCACCGGGATAAAATATATCCAAAATCTTAAACCAGATCACGGTCTACCTATGTGCCAAATTTCATCCAAATCCGTTCAGCCGTTTTAGCGTAAAAGCGTAACAAACAAACAAACGTTTATCGGAAGTTAAGATTAGGGTGGCGAAACAGGAAAATTTAAATTATATTTTTTTATTTTTACACGCTAAGAAAAAGAAGATTTATAGCCGATTAATCTTACGCCATTCTTTATCTCAACTAAAATGGACCCAGAAGTAACATCTGCCAACTGTAGAAATTAAACAAAACTTTACATTGAATTAGCTTTAAGATCTTAATTAAGAGCGGTACCTATTCCAAATCTTATCTAATAACTTTGAGTGAAACGGCTGCAGTTTAACTTTAAACTAATTTAACTTTTTTGAGAGAATGCAACTTCTATTGTATGTCGAACTGTAGCTCTATTGATTTAATCTAGACTTTATTTTAGGTTTAGTAGCAGCCCGGAGTCTAAAAAGTACACTTCAAAAGATATTAAGTATTAAATTACTGAATTCTCAAGAAGGTATCTGCTTTTTATTAAAACAACAACATTTTGAAATGATATTGGGTTTTTATATTTAAGAGATTCTCAGTAGTAGATCGGAGTCTGGATTTGCGCCCAATTGATGGCAATAGGCTCGCCCCCTATTACATGGGAATTAAACATTTTTGGCGAAATGTCGGTATATGTACTTAGGGAAAAAAGGAGTGATGATAGAATTTATAATATGCAGTTTATAATTTGCGTAAAATCAGCATTATCTTAGAAATCTTCTCCTAACTCATTATCTGTTACGACGCCTCATTGAGGTGGATAACAATTAAAATTCTATTGTGTCTCGTTAATGACAGTTGAAAGGCTAATCTGATATAACTATTTATTATAATTTAAAGTTCATTCTCTTTAACTTCATTGATAGAAAATGACAGAGAAAGCTGTAGGTAATAATTGATGAACAATCAAGCTGCCTAGCCTTTTCCCAACTATGTTAGGGTTGGCTTCCAGTTTAACCGGATGCAGCTGAATACCAGTATTTTACACGGAGCGACTGCCTATCTGACCTCCACAACCCAGTTACTAGGTAATACAATACCCCTTGGTAAGACTGGTTGTCAGACTTTCGGGCTTCTGACGACCCGTAACGACTGTCAAAGATCCACAAATGACAGCCGGGACCAACGGCTCAACGTGCTTTCCAAGGTACGGAGGAGTCTCGGTATATAGAAATGATCACATATCCACGGACTGACCCCGGCAAGCATAGCTTAATCTGATGGATCGACCCGTGCGGCTTAGCCACGTGCTCCTCCTAATAATTGCTGAACATTTTATAAAATTTAATGTCAATTTTACGTACTTCAAGGAGTACTGTTTCTGATGGGTTTATTCACCTTGAATAGGTATGTTTAAATTATAATTAGTCGAATATTAATTACTGTAACATAAGCCCATTACTTACAACGGGGCATTAACCTTTATCCACTTCTCCTAGAAGTTATGGTAACAACTAAGCACCAAATTGGGTACATGGACTTAGTTACAGGTAGATACATGAACTAAGGACCAATATTAATATATAAGCACTGAGTCACTTAGCTTACCGCTTGGGAGTTGGCTGAGACCCATCACGTTACTATTAGTTCCATGGTTTTCAGCCGCATTACCTAAATACTTGTAATACTTAACATAGTATTCATATCAAAAGTTTTTGAAGTAATTTTTGTATTATAATAATACCTGTATGTGAAAATATCGTGAGGAAAGTTTTGAGTATGAATTTCGATGGCTATAAAGGTGGTTTTATACCAGCGAGGCGAGGCGTGGATGGGATGGGTGAGAATTGAAATCACACTTACCCTTTTACACCGAAAGATGTCTAGCGCTATACCGCGCCGTCTCGCGATGTCACGCGTCGGCTCGCGCTATCACGCGCCGACCGGCCAGCCGAGAATATGGTATGCAGAGATGTTTCGTGATGGTCGGAGCGAGCCATCGCGAGACATCGCGAGTCAGCGCTTGACGGAGAGAGACCGTGCGGGTCCTCGATGGCCGATACGAGATTTGATCCATTTTATAAAGTAAATAAATGCTCTATTCAATACACCAATAAAGTTCAATACTATACTAACAAATATTTCAATTCTCGCCTTGAACATCCTCGCGCATCTAGACCTTTTACAACAAAGATGGGCAGGGCGTGGATAGAAACTTTGCCACACAAATTTCAAATCTCGCCCATCCCATCCACGCCTCGCCTCACCGATGTAAAACCACCTCTAGAGTAGGGGAAGATATGATATAGCTAGAAAGGGGGTGATTACTAAGATGACGACTGATAGAGAAGTATGGAAGAAATAGTGCTGTTGCGACTACCCCAAATAAATTGTAATTAGGGAAGGAGAATAATGAAATCACAATCAACACCTCTTCTTTTTCTTCGTATCGCTCTTGACAGAGCGGTCGCAGCCACAATGAACTATGTCCAGTCGCAGGTGTAGTCGTTGCCCGCCTCACGATCTCCCTCCATCTGGTTCTGTTACATGACAGTCTGACGCATTCATTGACAGGGCCTCCAACCGCGGATTTTATTTGATCTATCCACCTCATTAGTGACCTCCCGCGTGGCCTATTACCTTCCACTCTATCCTGCACCACTAGTCGCTCTATGGAGTCATTATTCCGCCTGGAGACATGACCAAAAAACTTTAGTATTCGAGACTGTACTAGTGCTGATAGACGCTGTTTGATACCGAGTTCTTGGAGTATGGAGACGTTTGTGCGGAATTCTGTCCATGATATCCCAAGCATTAAATCAAATAATCATTACCTACAGATAGTTAGATTTACCGTAAAACCTATATTATCGCCTGAAAATCTCTGAAGAAAGAAATGCCTATAAAATTTTCTATAAAATGGTTTCATGTGCTACGGCATACAAAATACACTTTGTTATTCATCATCTGCCTAGCCTTTTCCCAACTATGTTGGGGTCAGCTTCCAGTCTAATCGGATGCAGCTGAATACCAGTATTTTACATGGAGCAACTGCCTATCTGACCTCCATAACCTGGTTATTAGGTAACACGATACCCCTTGGTAAGACTGGTTATCAGACTTTTGGGCTTCAACTACCCGTAACGACAGTCAAAGATCTACAAATGACAGCCGGGACCAATGGCTCAACGTGCTTTCCGAGGCACAGAGGGGTAAAGAGAGCTTGGTATGTAAAGATGGTCACCCATCCACGGAACAACCGCAGCAAGCGTAGCTTAACCTGATCGATCGACCCGTGCGGCTGTTATTACTAAGCCACAAGTCTCTCACAGCCAAACTACACTATGTTATTATAAAAGATATATAGAATGTTCGATTTTAGGGAATCTGCAAAATTTTAAGTACAAACATAATTGTTCATTTTACTGTCAGGATTGTCATCGATAAAATCGTAATTACAGGTTCTAGAAATAAATTACCCTCAATTTCGTTCCTATCGAGGGTTCGTTACCCAAAAAATAATAGCGAAAATAGTAATCAAACAATATTTTATCGTAGATCTAAAGCCAAGTTTACCCGAATTAGTTATTATTTCGATTAGTCAATAACATATTGACCTCGTCTAGACATGATTAAGTTTGTGTAGTATTAAGTGTAATGCACACTCGACAGTCGCGACCACAGAAATTGAATTACGGTAATTGAATTGAAATGGTGTTAAAAGGGTACAAGACCGGTGTCGATAAATTCAATCAATAACTATGGCAATTGAATAATACACTTCAAAAGATATTAAGTATTAAATTACTGCACTTTCAAGTAGGTATATGCTTTTTATTAAAAAATACAACATTTTGAAAAGATATTGTGTTTTACGTCTTGATTTCTGCCCGGTTAATGGCAATAGGCTCGCCCCCTATTACATGGGACTTAAACATAACTGGCGAAATGTGGGTGTATTATTAGGTACACCTCTGCCTAATCCTTCGGGGAATAGAAGCGTGATGTTATGATAAGCAAATAAATAAATAAATTCTTTATTTCACCAAAAGCCATCACAAAAATAATGTTAAGTTTGTTATGTTATTTTGTCATATAATATTTCTGTCATCGCAATTAATTTGCGACTCGAGATGGCTGCAATCAAACTAATAGCTGATGAGATTTTCATGTTAATACTAAATTATATCAGTAATTGTAAAACTTTGAACCTTTATTGTAATACAGAACATTAATTTGAGTATAGAATGTGTGGAGTTTTAATAGGAGTTTGCTAAAATTAGTGCTAGTTAGAAAACAATTTACATAAGCTAAGATTAGGAACTGTGTAACTTGTGATTTCTTTAAGTTAGAAGCACAAAAATCGCAATAGCTACTCACAAAAATACAATATTAACATTGGTAAAATTTATCAAAACCAAGCCATTATAACCAAATAATAATGTCAGTAGAATTTTAATGTAATACATACATACATACATAAACTCACAGCAGCAGCAGCTCGTAGCAGGTGGCGTTCTGTAGTTTCTGCCTACCCCCATGGGAAGAAGGCGTGAGTTTATGTTTTTTAATGTAATATTTTGTTTATATTCACCACGAATATCATAGCTTCTTTACCTCGAGTATATTTTTCTGCGACCAAGGTCGCAACAATCCAATATGTAAGTTCCCTTATAATATAAGTTGACGGTAAATATTGTTCTCATTTAGAAATAACAGTGTTTTCTAATCTTTGATTTTGATTACATTTGACGAATAATAATAAACTTTCTGAGTCACCTTTAAGTACTAGATTTATTTGAAATGAACTGGTGATTAAGTGGTAATTATGTTGTATTGAAAACTGAATCAAATTGCCTTTTATTTTCTAGGGTTCCGTATCTCAAAAGGAAAAAACGGAACCCATAATTATAAGATAAATGATCACTTCGTTATTCGTCCGTCAGTCCGTCTGTCAAGACGTTCTAATTTTCTCAGCAACGCGTGGAAGTATCAAGTTAAATTAATATCAAATACGAAGGTCTATAGTTTCTTTGGAATTCTAAAAAATCAAGCTTCTAAGTCAACGCAATAAAAAAATACGGCCATTTATGCAACATATTTTGGCACTCGCAAATAAATCAAAACCTTTAAGATACTTCCCGATGACCTTTGCCAAGAATCATGAAATTTGGCAAGAAGCAAGGTCTCACAGAACAGATAAAGAAAAAGTCCGAAAATCATTCCTTTGTAATTTTATCACATAAAAATAATTGGTTATATAAATAAAACAGAGTAATAACAAACTGTGTTTCCGATCGGATTTCTCATCGACAAAAATTACTAACTTCCATACAAATTTTCATCCCTATAAATTAACCCCTTCAGGGGTTGAATTTTCAAAAATCCTTCCTTCCTTACTTTCGTTATAAGGAGCTCTTGTGCAAAATTTCAAAGACCCAGTGGTTTTGGCTGTGCGTTGTTAGTCAGTGAACGAATTTAATAAGATTTTTATAAATAGACATTAAAGAGAGTAGTGGAGGTCATAGGTTCAAAGCCAGGCAGGCACTTTAGTTTGCGTAAATTATTTCATCATCACCGCTCTCAAAACGGTAAAGGAAAGCATCGTAAGGAAGCGGGCATGTCCTAGAAGAAAAAATTCGAAACATGACTGTGAAATCTACTAACCCGCATTGGGCCCGCATGGTTGATTACAGCCTACTCTCTCTCATAAAGAGGAGGGCTGTGTCCCAGCGGTGGGAACATTGTACGCTGATTTTGAAATTGTGTTTTTTTTTTGTGGTAAACGTAACTATTATATTTAACTATTATATTTATTAGATATTTTATTTACAAACAAATGCATAATTACACTGTCATAATTTCGTATTATACCTGCAGTACCGATTTATTAAAGTCGAAGTCAAATAATTTATTTAAATTAGGCACAGAAAGGCACTTTTGAACGTCAAAATTTACAAAAAATAGAATTGATTCTAGTCGCCCCTTCCAAAAAGTAGTTTTCGTATGGAGAAGAATGGGCAAGAAACTCCACCGTTACTCTTTTAAAATATTTTGTATACATTAATTATATAATTATATGTGAAGACGATGCACCTGGAATAAAATTACTAATACTTATCGAAATATGCTGCAATGCTCACAAAAATGCTAGTTCATTATAAAAAAATTATATCGCGTGTGGACTGGGCGTCAATGTAATTATGTAAGTTCCATGTTTATTTATTAAAAATCGTTCTTACGACTAATATGAACAGCGATTAAGTTTCATAATACAAATAATGCAAACGTGACATTTTCATTACAAAATAAATTTGAATGTCACTCAAAACCCTTTAGCTCAAATTGTAAACTTTAAAACATTGGATGGTTATTCCTATAGTATTAAACGAGCAATATATTTTGTAAATAGGTTACAAATATAAATGTTTGTTTAAGTATATTTTAACTGGCGAAATTTGGGTGTACCTACTATAGATACACCTCTGCCCAACACTAGTGGGAAACAAGGCGTGATGTTATGTTATGTTATATATTTTTAATCACTTCTCGAAAACGGTTCTAACGATTTAGATGAAAGTTTCATTATAAAAGAAAGAAAAAAAATATTTTTATTTGGGACATGCACAGGAAATACAACATTAAAACTAAGAAAATTATAAAAACAATAACAATTTCAGAAAACATATTAATTAAAAATAAAAATAAAATTGGGGATTGGGGTTGTATATAGGGGTTTACGGGGGCGAAAAATCGATCTAGCTAGGTTAATTCGTTTTCTCCGTATTTTCACCCGAGCAAAGCTCGGTCGCCCAAAGTTTAGAACAGGAATAATGACATGGTAGCATGGAATTAGTAAGTACCTACTATCATTGCACCATGGAATTAGTATGAACTTTCCTATACTATTAAATGAGCATTCTCTATTTTCACCAGAGCAGAGCTCGGTTGCTCAGTTACTAACTCTTAAAATAAGACCCATGAATGAATACTAAACTCAAAATTAAAGCCATAATAGGTGACAACCTTGTTGGTTTAGTGGTTGCTAACGCTACTGCTGCGCATGAGGTCCTGGGTTCGATTTCCGGGTCGGGCAAAAAGTTATTGGGTTTTTCCAGATGGAATATCTCTATAGCAGCCCGCAATCAGGATTTGTGCCCGGTTGATGGCAATAGAATCACCCCCGATTACATGGGACTTATACATAACTGGCGAAATGTGGGTGTACTATTAAGTACACGTCTGACTTACCCTCCGGGGAATACAGGCGTGATGTTATATTATGTGGATAAAAACCTGCGTTTCAAAACGGTTTGTAGAAAAGTTTTAATTTTCAATATCTACTTATTCGTCTTGCTTAGTCGTTTAAACCCCACTTCCATTATTCCTAAGTCATTTGTAAAGTTAATCTTTCGAGTATAGTGCCCGGGGGTGAAATTTAAGAAATTCCGTAAATAGTTTGAATACCTTACGGTTCGTTGCGGCAACCTTGAGGCACAAAAGAAATAGATAAAGAAGGTTAGCTCCGTACAACGAGCTAAAACAGACGCACGCACACAGCTAAGTGCGTAAGAAGAACTCATGCTGTTCCAAACAAATGCCAGTCGCGAGTGCGCTTGCATTCGCTGTACGTGAATCGTGTTTATGTGTGCGTGCATTAACGCTTGTTAAATGAAACCGACCTTCTGTACATAATTATTTTGTGTCTTAGGGGTGGAGAGGGGTACTTAAAGAGGGGGTGAAACATCGCAAGTTTCAGTGTAGGTGTTATTATTTTGCGTGTATTTTCGTAACATTATTATTGTTTTTAATTAGGCTAATGGTTTTGGTAATAAGAGCGAGAAGCGCGGTATCTTTTTGAATTTAAAAGGTGGTTCTTAGTGTAAACAACCGTTTGCGGTAGTGTTTTGACTTGAAACGAGCTTCTTTAATTACAGGAAAATAAAAGTTTGTATCATAAAACTTAAAACACAGTCTTTTGCATTAAAAGAAATGAACTTCTATAATTATAAGAAAATAACAGATTGTATCTTAAAACATATCTTTTGATTGTTACTCTCATTTTACTAACCCATGTTTAGTCTCTTTAGAACCCAGTGAATTGCCATCCTACAATATAATATATTCCACGTTAACATCACACAACCAAATAAAAACAAAATAGCTTCCTACCCCAATCAGTATGCAAATTCACCCCCTTTCAACCCAAGTATCAATAACATAAAATTTCGGCGTCTACTGACATACTTCATTTTATTCGACAGCCAAGGGTCAGAACTCATTTTATTTGACAACAAGAAGGGTCAACACTCATTTTATTTTGTCACAACCAAGGGTCACGGCTCATTTGTTTTTGTTGAAGAGTAATTCCTCATGCTAACGAATATCTGTTTAATTTTGTCGGGAATTCGTAATGTGACAATGAAATGGAAGTAGGTATTAGGGGAAAGGGTTAGAGCAGGCTATGCCCTGTACTGAGTTCTTATAGTTATGAGTTCGTTTGTAATAAGTTTGGGCGTATTTTCTCCTATGATATGTAGAGAAGAGACTGTGGTGATTAGTGCAAAGGGGGTATATTATAAGTGTTGCTCGAATATTGACTAAATGAGTCTAATATTGTTACTTGTTTTTTTTATGTGTAATATTTTTCCTCTCGCGTTTCTGCAATCTGTTGGCGAGATTTCGAAAGGGGACGGAAGTGTGTAACAGGAAACGAGCGTTATTTGATTTGACTAATGAGCGCGCGCATTGCAAGAGTTGGCCGTCAGCTGGTTTCAACCCATTTTCCGAGAGCTTGGTACTGTCAGACAAGATGTCAAATGTTTATACATCATATGCGACTACTGTAAGGTTCGCTCGTTTTTTTATTGAATTTAAATGTGTGACTTATAAAATATTAAATACAATTGACGTAGATATTTTAGTCACCTATTCCGCTCAACTATTCCTAAAGATTTTCACTCTGCGTCCGGCGCTCGGCGTGGCAACTCACCGTGGTCGGGTTCGCGACAAGTCAGTCGTCATCCTGAGGATGCCTCGTTGAGAGGTGAAACACGTGTCGATTTCTTACAGGGTTTATTAAGACTCTTTAGGAATAGTTAAACGGAATAGGTTACTAAACGTCTATTGTATTTTATAATGGGTTTCCGCAAGGTCACGCCTGAATCAATTAACTATCTTACAAAATATTGCAAGATGTATACAGGACTATAAAATTGTCCTACTAAAATTTGTCCCCCAAGGTCCCTTTTCATACAGTAGCATAAATTAGTTCCTTCAATAGTGTTCATGATGTTATATGTTGATTTTTTATATAAAAAAGAAAACTTAGTTATTAAGTTTTGTACATAAAAAAATACATTTCATGCCAGGTTCAAAACCCAAAACCAGGTCCTCGTTTCAGTTCCAGGAAAGGTGTTCGTTTGCCTTTAAATCACGATAAACTTTGAATGATGCTTATAGTCTGTCGAATAAATCTGGTAAATAGTATTAAAAAAAAATCGTTTGTTTTTTTTAAACAAAATAAGTACTCATTATTAATATTAAAATTCTTATACAGGATGGCAGGGACATCGACGCAAAAACTGAAACAATGGATTCAGTACATGATTCTGTACCCCCCTGCGTTGAAATTTTGTATCGGTCATTTAAAAAAAATCTGCCGTTCCATACATTTTGACCGCATAGGTATTGCACTTTTCTATGAAACAGCAAATATTTTTTTTATAACCGACGAAAAATTTCAACGCAGGGAGGTTCAAAATCATGTACTGAATCCATGGTTTCAGTTTTAGCGTCGATGTCCCTGCCACCCTGTATACAATATATTACATAACTAATTTTGTAGTTTTGATTCTATCGCACGTTGTAGATAACAATTTAATATAAGCTAAAAATATGTATTAATATTGTCAGGAAACTCATTTATTCGACAGACTATTGCTAGCTAAGGCAGAAAGACCTAGATTCTATTAAAATAATAAAACTTTATCAGTGTCATATTTCAAGACTACGGAGTTTTTATATTTCCTTCCCTTTGAAATTATCTTTGATTATTTTCCGATCTAGATATTTAATGAGTCCATGCCTTTTTTATGCAAATGAAGGAGGATACAATTACCATATTTTTTATGCTTTGCTTTAATTTATCGTGGGGTTATGAAAATGGAAGTCGAGGCATGCTGTGGTATTCTTATCTGAACATCACAATTTTTTTTAAGCTATTGCATAGCTTTTATCGCGGGCTTTGAGCGCGGCGACCGAATCAAAAAATTCCGTAACGTAACGAAAATAAAAACCTAACACCTCCCACTCCGCCTACCATGTAATGACGGTTCAACATATTCGCCACAGTCAATAAGAAACCGATCGGTCTCGAGGCACAACGGTGGATCGACATTTCTTGTCCTCGGGTTTGATCCCGGCCACAGGGATTTCTTTTTGTATTTATTCAAAGATATTTTATTGCATGTTGTTTACTTTTATTTTGTTTTTCATTGTTATGGTTAATTTTCCGTTAAATATTTTGTTAGTTTTTCGTTTCCGATGAAGATTTGTAGTTGTTAAGGTGTTAGTTTGTATTTAGATTTTAAAATTCAATTGTTTGTGCCACCTATGTTCTTCTTTCATTAGTTAGTCAGTTTACTTGGAACCCCGGTCATCACGTTGTCATGGGAACATAATTTTTGTTTTATGTCATCACGTCATCATCCCAAGTGTAGCGTTGACAAATAGGAAGTATGGAGGTTACAAATTCTATGCAATAGCTTTACCGCGGCAGTCCCCGAGTGCTACACGTATTTTTTTTTTCTTGAGTAGAGCTAACTATTCTGTAAAGTTATCTTTAGGAAAACGCTGTTAAAGTGACCCACTAATTGAATGCAGATGGATATTTTATTATTTGACGTAACACCACGCCTGTAGCCCTGAGATAGATTTTATTGGGTTTCTAGACCTTTATGGGTTTATATACACGTGAAATTGAATTCATAGGCATTCTCTTAAGAGGTCATTGTACTCATCATTACGAACAACTTTCATAATGGGACCAATCCTTAAATCGCGAAAAAAATACTGTTGTTCCTTACATTTTGACAAGTTATGCGAACATAAATGTAGGGACCAACAGATTTTTTTTTCGCGTTTACATGGTTGGTCCCATAGTGAAAGTTGTTCATAATCCTGAGTACAATAACCCCTTAAGAAGATGCCCATGAATTCAATTTCAACCTGTATATAAACCCATATATGCTAGTAAAGGTCTAGAAACCCAATAAAATCTAATTGTAATTCCACGCAACGTGAACCCAGTCGGACGTGACACCTGTATACGATTTCCCCTGGCTGATTTGACGTCATATCCTATATTAAAATGGGATTATTAAATTCTGTTTTGCATATTGGAAACGCGGTAATAATTTTATACCAATATTGGATGGGGAAGGGACTCGTCGCTAAATAAAAACAGCCGCTTGGGTTGATTGAAGGTTAAGCTACACTTACCAAGGTCGGTCCGTAGATGGATCTATTACGTATCAAGATTCCTCCGTGCCTCGGAAAGAACATTAATACTTTGGTTCCTATAAACAAAAACAAATCGTTTTGCTTACCAGTGGTAGCATTTTTAGGGTTCCGTACCTCAAAGTAAAAAAAAACGGAACCCTTATAGGATCACTTTGTTGTCCGTCTGTCTGTCTGTCAAGACCCTTTTTCTCAGGAACACGTGGAGGTATCAAGCTGAAATTCATATCAAATACTCAACTCTACCGTTTCTTGTAGCCGTGGAAAAATTAAACTTCTAAGCCAACGCAATCAAAAGATACAGGGTACTTCCCGTGAACTCAGAATCTTGAAATTTGGTACGAAGCAACGTCTTATAGCAAAGATAAAGGAAAAATTGTGAAAAGCATACATTTTTTGTTACATCATATAATAAAAATATTTTTGGCAGAACAGAACATTTTTAATAAATTAAATATTTTTACACAGAATCCTCGGTGTGCGTGTCCGACTCGCCCTTGACCGGTTTTTTATTACCAAACTAGGTAGATTCGTAAGCTAATTTTACCTGTGATAGTTACTTCCATAAGGGGGAGTTTACAATGTAAAGCTATGAGGTCTTCATTATTGATAAAGATACAAGAATCTTAATTTTAACCGAAAATGGTCCGTAAAATAAAGAAATCGGATAGAAGCCGTCGTAATGGGTAATCAGAAGCCCGAAAGTCTGACAACCAGTCTTACCAAGGGGTAGAGTCAGGCCACTCTAAGTCTGCATAAGTAAAAAAAACGGTGGAATTTGAAAATCTATAGACGGCAACACCATCCTGTCCTACGAAAAAAGAATTTGATACTTTGTTTGTCTTTTTGTTTTTGATTGGTTATTTTGTTTATATTCTGATTTATTTCTGGTAAAGAATAGTCACTTTAGCACGATGCAGTGTGGATTTGATACAGTTTTGTCATCGTATGGAGGTAGAACATAGGTACGACATAATCTATTATGCAAAAATCAAAAGGAAACATATCAAAATCATTAGATCTACTTACAACCCCGAAACTGACATAACTGATTGATGTAAAAGTTTACCATATATAAAAAAATTGGGGTTGCCCATTGTAGACTTTTTTTTTGGGTGGGAAATTATCAAATAATTTCTCCTGCTCTGGGTGGAGCGGAAGGGCGTGTCAGACTCTTACTGACTAAAATCCACCCGTGTTCCTTCAGTTGTTGTTGCCGGGGGGCCACGATTTCCCTTTCGGCCTTATTCGCAACCCCGGTAGGCATCGGCCCTAGCGGACCCCGTCAATTCTGCTGACATCTCTTTGAGGCGCGCGTGAAACACAACGCGCCGTCGCCCCGGGCCTGGTCCTTATCGGACGGCGAGCTACCCATTGCTCACCGTCCGCAAGCCCGTGCCTACGGTGGCCGGAATACTGCCTGTGATTCCCGATGCCCAGGTTGTTTCCTCCTGCGGCGGTTAGGGGCACGAGGGCGCGAAATTTGCCTCTCCCTCACGCGTTCCGCCTCCTCCTTCGCGAGCATTACTGCTTCGCAGAACGAGGTGACGGCTTCCCAGCCCATTGCAGACTTAGCGTGGCCAGACTCTATTGTATTACCCATGTTCTTCAGAAAGGTCAGGTGTGTAGTACTTGCAACCGGTGTGCGTGTATGACCAGATGTATGAACGTAAACGAAGCAAAAAGAATACGTAAAGATCGTAGACGGTGGCGTACTGTAGATTCGGCCTACCGACATGGGAAGAAAGCATGAGTTTATGTATGTATGTGTTGATCAAGGACATCGTGTGGGGGTTCACATGTAAGGTATTATAAGGAAGAATTGTAGGGCCTTTGTTTTGCAGTTGGCTGTGTTTGACGGAAAGAATTGATTGATTTGTGGTCTGGCTATGGCTCTTTGAGCACCTGGGTATAAATCATGGCGCACAGGGTGCTTTTTCAATGCAATTTTTGATTAACACTAATTTAACATAAGTATTAGATATGGTTAAGGACTAGGTACTTGATAAATAGATATTTTTAGGGTTCTGTACCTCAAAAGGAAAAAACAAAACCCTTATAGGATCACTTCAATGTCAGTCCGTCAGTCTATCAAGACCCATTTTCTCAGGAACGCGTGGAGGTTTCAAGTTGAAATTAATATCAAATACGTAGATCAATGTTCCCCTGGAACGCAATAAAAAAATACGGCTATTTATGTGACATATTTTGATACTCGCAAATAAATCAAAACCTATAGACTTCTCGTTGACCTAGAATCATGAAATTTGGCAGAAAGCAAAATCTCACAGCACAAGAAAAGGAAAAAGTCCGAAAATTGTGAATTCGTAGTTTTATCACATTAAAAAATGCGACTACAAACTTACATTTGCAGTTGGAGAATTGACCGTGACGTATATCATTGTATGGAAGAACATGTTTCTTAATACAAAGTTACGTTTAATTTTGGGATAAATTCATCTCAACTACGGAACCTTTCCTTGTCGGCCGGTTTTTCCTCTGTTAATTGCTATGCAACGTCGAGTTCAGCTTATTTTTTTTAAATCCCCAAAAGCAGACGAATACACGTTCCTTTTCTGAATAAGTAAAGCTTTATAGCTGCACCAAAAGCCAGCTAGCAACTGTACCTGCTAAGGTCTTCAGAAGCTATCAACATTTTATTAAAGTTAGTCTACTCTAAATGAAAATGACAAACAACTAAAGTGGAGATGGACAGGACATATGACAAGAGAGAAGAAGGAAAAATGGACAAGACTAATAACAGAATGGTACTCGCTAGACTGCAAAAGGAACAGAGGAAGACAAACTAAGAAATGGGAAGATGATATCAAGAAAATAGTGGGTCCGACATGGACTCGAACGGCAAGGGATAGAATTAAATGGCGATCTTTAGAGGAGGCCTTTGTCGGAAGACAAGTTGAGGAGTAACTATCGTTTGCCGAATTAGAATCAGTTAAACATGAATAGTATAACAGTTTATAAAGTATATTAGTAAATTTAAATAGTATTAATGAGTTCCTAGGCATACTTACAAAACTTTTTGCTATTGAAACTAAGATCAACAATAAAAGCTTTTCATCATCATCTGCTTAGCCTTTTCCCAACTATGTTGGGGTCGGCTTCCAGTCTAACCGGATGCAGCTAAATACCAGTATTTTATATATAAATGAAAATGAAGCAAAAGGATCGCAGCAGATAGAGTTCTTTAATGTCTGACTACCTCCATAGCCAGAAGGCATGAGTTTATTATGTACTAGCGACCCGCCCCGGCTTCGCACGGGTATAAATCGAGTTATTATACATATAAACCCTCCTCTTCAATCACTCTATCTATTAAAAAAAACCGCATCAAAATCCGTTGCGTAGTTTTAAAGATTTAAGCATACATAGGGATATAGGGACAGAGAAAGCGACTTTGTTTTATACTATGTAGTGATGTGTGGTTTACTCTATAACAATTTTTACATAACCCAACACATTCCCACCGATATCTTACAACACACTGGATAAATGCCATTAAGTGGATGAAAAAACATAAAAATCCGTTCCGTTTTGTAACCGCTGCCGGACCGTTGCCACCCCATTTTATATTTTAACATTCCATTTTCTGTGTGCACGCTCTAATTGCTAAGAATTTATTTGAAATTCTCATACTTCCCAGTAATTTAGGATGCCAGCGGAATTTGCCTTTAAATTTAGGACCAAAAGAATGTTAATGGTCTGTTTTTAGTGAGAAAAATCGGTTATACGGTTTTAATAGCGGAAAATTAGTCGGTTCTATGAATAAATAAGTATATCAGATTCTACAGATTCTACACATGTTTGGAACAGCTGATTTTTTTTTAAATAGCCGGCGAAAAATTTCCACGCATCGTTCAGAATCATGTACTGAATCCATGGTAACAGTTTTCGTGTCGATGTTCCTGCCACCCTGTATAATATTACATACAAGTATGTAGAAATACTGTAATATACACATTATTATAATAATCAAACAACATAATATTCATTTATGTAGATCCATCGCATGTGTTATTGGTTCATTGTATTTCATCAATTATTTATTTTCTTCGTTTTATAATGCAGACATATTTATAATATTTTCTTATGCAACGCTTTATAAACATAGCTATGAATATAAAAGAGAACTCTATAAATGAATGTAAAAATACTTATATTTGTAAGAATACCGATATGAATACCGATAGTAATAACAGCCGCACTGGTCGATCCATCAGGTTAAGCTACGCTTGCCGGGGTTGGTTAGTGGATTGGTGACCACCTTTACATACCGAGACTCCTCCGTGCCTCGGAAAGCACGTTAAGCCGTTGGTCCCGGCTGTCATTCGTGGATCCTTGACAGTCTTTATGGGTCGTCAGAAGCCCGAAAGTCTGACAACCAGTCGCTCCATGTAAAATACTGGTATTCAGCTGCATCCTGTTAGACTGGAAGCCGACCCCAACATAGTTGGGAAAAGGCTAGGCAGATGATGATGACCGATATTAAAATAAATTCATCCTTTCAAAAATATACATATTTACGGACTTTTAATTAAAAAACCGAACAAAATTAATTAAAAAAATAAAATACCCAATTTAATGTTTCCATAAATCCGTAAATTACTTTGAAACCCTAAATAACATTATGTAAACACCCCAGGCACAGGGAAAATGGGTAAAAATCAGGTAAAACCAACACTTAGGAGTAATTTTAAGGGGAATATAAACAGCATGAACAACGAATCAGATAAGTATCAAGGTGACCTTGACACGATCCCGGGTGACCTCGATTTGTACGTTTTACTAAGTAAATTACGCTTGCGAGTTCTTTTTCCGCTTTGTAGAAGGGGTTGTAGAAGGAAATCATTACGCAAACATAGACCTATTTTCTATAGGAGTAGGCAGAAAGTAAAGAACCACGTGTTGTGATAATTCCTTTCTCCTCTTAAAAGAAATTACAGAATATTTTGTACATTTTGTAAGAAAAACATTTAAGATGTTTTGATTACTATTAAAAAATATAGGTCAGCATGGTTTATTTTTGTTTTGTATTTCTGTTCTATAAATTAGGTCAAGCTGAGTTTATTTTTGTTGTTGACGTCGATTTAAATTCATAGCCTGCACTAGAGTACATATCGGGCACATTTTGTACCTACCTGCATCTTTTCTTTGTCTGAAGAAAACTAACAGTAGATTTACGTCGGACTCTTAAAACCTCACCTGTGTCTTTTAGTGTTTAACCAAGTACGGTCAGGGAAATTATTTTTTTAATAAATTGAAACAATAAGTCAACTTGCCGTGTGAACCTTGCGTCCTATCTGAAAACGATTATCGCGCGAACAAGCGATTACGCGATCATTTACCTGAATAATGACGTACAAATGTAACTTGATTGATCGCGCGAGTATGTCAAATTAATTACCGCTAAGGCCCCATTTGACTCTAAATTAGAGTCATGGCCGCAAATACCGTCAAGTCCCGATGTCCCGAATCGGTGACGTGAAGTGACGTCAATGTCAAACCGCAGGGCTTGACAGTTATACTTTACAAAAGTTAAAGTGTCGGGGCTGTGTCGGGGCTGTGTCGGGGCTTTACCGGTTAATGACATATGAATATTTTAGATTATCCTTACATAACATAGTGAAATTAATCTGTAAAGCTATGTCTAACGCGGATAAAAATCTGAGAATCAAGCAAAATCTATGATGCGTATTTTTCTGAAACCTTCACCATTTTAAAGATAATTTAATTGTAGATGTTTTAGTATACTTACGTATTTTATTAAAATACCTTTTGTTTTATGTATAATAAATTAATAATGCGTCTAATTTGGGACAGCAGTCCTTGATGGGCGAGTCCTATTATTGGCTGGACGTACGACGCGTTGCGTGAGCTCAGTACAGAACACGCAAGCTAACCACTCAAGGTCACTGGAAAATATCTGCATCTTAAGGGTTTACTGATTGAACACACCAGTCTGAGTCCTAAGTCATAGCCTAATTGTTAAGCTATGCTATTCAAGTCAAACATAACTTTTGTTGGCGAAACTTAATAAAATTAACACAAAAGATATATTGCTCGACTATTCAAAAGTTACAAAGAAATTCAAAACAAATGAACATTGTTCAATGGCTTTTGTTCTTTGTTCTTACACCTAAATGGCGTTATTATTATTTAGCTTGATAACTAAATTGAACGAGCAATTTACACGATATCATAATGATACGAAGCTGTATTAAGATTTCTCTTTAATCAATCTGTCTAGCCTTTTCCCAGCTATGTTGGGGTCGGCTTCCAGTCTAACCAGATGCAGCTGAATACCAGTATTTCACATGGAGCGACTGCTTATCTGACCTTCACAACCCAGTAAATGGGTAAAACGATAATCCTTGGTAAGACTGGTTGTCAGACTTTCTGGCTTCTGACGACCTGTACCGAAAGTTAAAGATCCACAAATGACAGCCGGGACCAACGACTTAACGTGCTTTCCAAGACAAGGAGGAGTCTCGGTATGTAAAGATGGACACCCATCAACGGACCAACCCCGGCAAGCGTAGCTTAATGTGATGGATCAACCTGTCGGCTGTTATTACTTAGGCACAAACTACGAGCTTTGTTATAATAATAATAGTAACCTATTATTGTCCCACTGCTGGGCAAAGGCCTCTTCTCTTGCTCAAGGCTGGTTTGCGATTTCAGACTTAGCTGTGCCCTACGGTTTTACCCGCATAAGTCTCGATCCCGTAGTAATATCGGGATAAAAAGTATTCTATATCCTAACCCAGGTCATGGTCTACCCATGTACCAAATTTCATCTAAATCCGTTCGGTAGCGTTTGCATGAAAGCGTAACAAACAAATATACAAAAATAAAATCTTTTCTTTTTATAGTATAGTTTAGATTTAGATTTCTATATCCAGGTTTCCTCACGATATCTCCAAAATAAACTCGAAATGAACATTTGAATTGAAAAAGTCACATTGGTACTTAGTTTACAAAAAATCGAGGTCGTAGCCCATATTCTCTCAATAATTGTAATAAATCTCCCTCCGTCGATTTTTAAATATCTCTAAAGAGGTTCAAGCTTGAGCTCTATTTTTAACCGACTTCCAAAAAGGAGGAGGTTATATGTTCGTCGCGTATGTTTTTTTTTTTTTTATGTATGTCCACCGATTTCTCCGTCAATTGTGGACCGATTTTGAAAATTCTTTTTTTGTTTGAAAGGGTGTGCTCTCGAATTGGTCTCATATAAATTTTATTAACTTTGCTTGGATAGTTTTTGAGTTAGCTACAAAATACGTATTTTTTTCCTACTTAGTATGTAGATGATATGTTAAGTTTCTGTCATTGGTAGCAGGTAGTGGTATTCGAATGTGTGTGGGGTAGGTACCACAACTAAAAAGTGAAAAATAAAAACTTTTTACAAAAAAAAACAACCGACCTCCAAAAAAAACACTACAAAGTGAAAAATAACTTTTATTTCGGAAGTCGGTGGCAAAAAACGAAAATACAAAACCCAAGACACCGACTTCCGAAATTAAAGTTATTTTTCACTTTGTAGTGTTTTTTTTGGAGGTCGGTTGTTTTTTTTTGTAAAAAGTTTTTTGGAAAGTATTATTACACTGTTTCATGAAAACACCACACTCAAAAACAAAATCTAGGCTCTCCGATATCTTGAACAATAAATCCCACTCTACACTAAAATCTAGGCTTTTAAGCAATAAAATCGCACGGCAAAACAATTCAGAGAATGGTTAACAAAATAGTGTAATTTCGTTAAACAAATTCTATTTGGTGGCATCACAATTCAGCTGAAACATTTAACTTTAAAAAGGCGTGGTATAATACTATGTATTCGGGAAGTGTCGCTGTAATCATCGGGGATGTTTCGCTTCAAGCGCTGAGAGGTGGAATGTATTGAGCCTAGTATTGAATTTTCTCAGGGTTGCTGCCTCAGATATAAATGGCTGTTATTTGCATATTGATTTTTAGAGACTCTTGACTCTTATAGTACGAGTATATTTTATTGGTAAATAATATTTAAAAATTTAGCGTTCTTGCCATGGGGGTAAACAAAAACTACAAAACGCCACCAGTTACGATCCTTACATACAACTTTTGCTCCGTTTACGTTCATACATCTAGTCATACACGCACGCCGGTTGCGAATACTACGCACCTGACCTTTCTGAAGAACATCACCAATAATTAATTAAATATAGGTACAAGCAATGCATATTTAACAGTAAACATAGAATAAGTGAGCAGTGGTGGCCTAGTGGTAACGGCCGCGACTTACGAGTTGTAGGTCGTAGGTTCGAACCCAGGCAGGCGCTTTACTTTGTGTAAATTATTTCATCACCACTGCTCTCAAAACGGTGAAGGAAAACATCGTGAGGAAACCGGGCATGTCCTAGAACCGAAAATTCAGACATGTGACATCTACCAACCCGCACTGGGCCCGCGTGGTGGATTTACAGCCCACTCCCTCTCAAAGAGAGGAGGCCTGTGTCCCAGCAGTGGGAACATTATAGGCTGATGATGATAGAATAAAACTGCGACAATCTATTTGATTTCTTCATTTTTATAGCAAAGATGGTGAATTTAATTAAGTACAGTTCTATAAACTGTACTTCTGTGAGTTTGCGCAGGAGCTCCACGACCTGATCCCAACATCGTCCTTTTACTACTGAAATACCAGACGTACTGCAGGGTACCATCCGCACTTGGTTGATATCCCGACCACTCCTCCTCAGCGCTTCTCCTCCACATTTACAATGCCAAAGTATGGAAGTCTCTGCCAGCGTTTGTGTTCTCTTCCACATATAACCCGTCTGCTTTCAAAGCACAAGAACAGGCATCTTCTAGGTACGCTCGTTCCATCATAGATAGACCTCATCCATTGCTTTCAATCAGATGATGCGCACGGCCAAAGTACGAAGTCTCTGCCAGCGTCTGTGTTCTCTTCCACATATAACCCGTCTGCTTTCAAAGCACAAGAACAAGCATCTTCTAGGTACGCTCGTTCCATCTTATATAGACCTCATCCATCGCTTTCAATCAGCTGATGCGCACAGCCATAGTTTGAAGTCTCTGCCAGCGTCTGTGTTCTCTTCCACATATAACCCGTCTGCTTTCAAAGCACAAGAACAGGCATTTTCTAGGTACGCTTGTTCCATCATAGATAGACCTCATCCATCGCTTTCAATCAGATGTAAACGAGGTCAAGAACAGGCCCATTCAGCAATAAAAAAAGTATCTCTCCTCCATCTTCCTATTTATTTTCCTTTGCATCACATTTCACATTCACGCTCCATACAACTTTATCACTTTTGAATTATATACGTTTCTCTTTGACTTTTTAAAGCATCTTTTACCTATAAAGGACTTCTATCTACGGAATCAACCCTTAATTCAAAGTCGCAGAACCTCTCATCCAATATCCTAATTTATTTGGCAGTGAAGTTGTAAATGGTGGAACAAAACCTTTGATCCTTGCTTCAGGCACCTATATAACGATCCTTGTCAATTCAACGACTCTTTGGCACATTTCGGTGGAGTTTGACCTGGATATTACTGTTCGGGTTTATTGACCTATAAGTGTCTGAACAGCTGTGTTGTTATTCCAAGTGTTTGTTTTTGAGTGGTCTTATGGCGGTTTCTGATGACCTCAAATAAACTTTCAATAGCCATTGATTCGACAAAATTGAGGGGTTAGTGGCTGAATAATATCATTCACACGGGTCGATCTTCAAGGTTAAGCAACACTTGCCGAGGTCGATCCGTGGATGGGTGACCATCCATAAAATACCTTGCCTTTGCAAGTGAAATACATTTTTTTTTACGTTTTTTGCAATTTGCAGGTCAGTGTCAGGTTGTATCTTGATTACCTCAAAATGTCAATATCCTAATCAATACAATCATATCAAATCAATATTTTATAATTATAGTGTTATATTACAAATCATGAGACCAAACGTATTTTGATAAAAATTAAAGTAGGTACGCGGACTTAACTTGAAAACATTTTTTTTTGTTCCGGAATTCTTTTGTTTGAAATCATCCAGTTAAATTCATCTGAGTACATTCCCAGGCAATAAATTACCAAGAATTAATTAATTAAAACGTAATTAATGACTGTTAAATGTTTTAATCATTTACCTCTTATTCACTTTTCGCGATTTTCACTCGTTAATTACGGCGCTTTATTTCATTTAAATAATATTGAGAGTCGTTTATTTTCCGGTTGAATTGTAGGTACGTATAATATTAATATTGGTAAAGGATAAATCACAGGATAACTTTATCCCATCAAAAACACAACAAAACAAAAGTCTCGCAACGCAGTTCTTCTACCGTAAAAAGATGTGAGATCGTAAAACCAAGTGTATTAATTTTATTCAGTACCTACCTATCTATTTGTTTTGTATTTGTGTATTTGAGGGGCTTGTGGCTAAGTAATAACAGCCGCACGGGTCGATCGATCAGGTTAAGCTACGCATGCCGCGGTTGGTCCGTGGATGGGTGACCATCTTTACATACCAAAACCCCTCCGTGCCTCGGAAAGTACGTTAAACCGTTGGTCCCGGCTGTCATTTGTAGATCTTTGACAATCGTTACGGGTCGTTAGAAGCCCAAAAGTCTGACAACCAGTCTTACCAAGGGGTATCATGTCACCTAGTCACTAGGTTGTGGAGGTCAGATAGGCAGTCGCTCCATGTAAAATACTGGTATTCAGCTGCATCCGGTTAGACTGGAAGCCGACCCCAACATAGTTGGCAAAAAGGCTAGGCAGATGATGACCTATCCATTTGTCATCTTTATTTCTTTTTGATAAATAGAATCACTTTGCAAAGGGAATATACAAAACAACAAAAAAAAAAAAAAAAACAAAATATTTTTTTTTTTTTTTTTTTTTCTTTTTTTTTTTTTTTTTTTTTTTTTTTTTTTTTTATATACCTAGTTATACTAAGTCCTCTTGGTCACAGAAAATTCAGGCTTCGAGCTTTATCCACAACGAAGTTAAAGGGGGTTGAAAATATCCTGAATAGCTTCAAGAAAAGATGGTACGGTTGTGCCTTTGCGTTTGTTATGCTCGACTTGGCGGAGGCAACTCCATCAACCTAAGGTGGTCTACCAACTTAAGGTGTCCGTGTATTCCGGTCGATCTGTCAGGTTAAGCTACGCTTGCCGGGGTTGGTCCGTGGATGGGTGACCATTTCTACATACCGAGACTCCTCCGTGCCTCGGAAAGCACGTTAAGCCGTTGGTCCCGGTTGTCATTCGTGGATCTTTGACAGTCGTTACAGGTCGTCAAAAGCCCGAAAGTCAGACAACCAGTCTTATCAAGGGGTATCGTATTACCCAGTTACTGGGTTGTGGAGGTCAGATAGGCAGTCGCTCCATGTAAAATACTGTTATTTAGCTGCAGCCGTTTAGACTGGAAGCCAACCCCAATATAGTTTGGGAAAAGGCTAGGCAGATTGAACTGAACATGAAATAGTTTCCCCAAAATGTGAGTGAAACCGCTGATAACAGCTTGTTAATAAACATTATTGTGTCGCATTGTAAACAAATCATGAGTAGTAAAATGTGGTTAAATAACACCTCTAACTACCCCTTCAAGGATCTTGGGCGTAATGTTATATTAAGTATTTCATCATCATGATAATCAGCCTATAATGTTCCTACTGCTGGGACACAGGCTTCCTCTCTTCGAGAGGGAGTGGGCTGTAATCTACCTCGCAAGCCCAGTGCGGGTTGGTAGATGTCACATGTCTTCGAATTTTTGGTTCTAGAACATGCCGGTTTCCTCACGATGTTTTCCTTCACCGTTTTGAAATAAAATTATTTACACAAAGTTAAACGATTGCCTTGGTTCGAACCCACGACCGTATTCGTGAATCGGGGCCGTTACCACTGGGCCACGTGTACTGCCAAGTATTTATTAGTATCTAATTACCTCATTGTTTGTTCCACCAACAATTGTCTTCTACGATGTCCTTCTCACCGCTCTGGTTGCACTCTTCTTTCTTAATCCAGGCTGTCTTTCTTTGGAATTCGCTCCCTCTGAACATCAGGACGGCAACCAGTCGGTTATCTTTCAAAGTGAAGGCACGTGAACATATTCATAAGAAGTTGGCAGAATCATCCCAGCACTGATTTGCTGGATTCGTTTTCTCCTCTACCTATCGTTGTTTCTCGTAAGTTTATTTTGTTCATATGTATGTATTAGTATTTATTCTTTTTCGAGTTATCTATAAATTATGTTGCACCTGCCATGTTTTGTCCCTGCATCACCCTAAGGTTGACTGGTAGAAAATGCCTCAGGCATTAAGTCCGCCTTTGTACAGTATTTTTTTACTTGTGCATACATTTTTATTAAATAAAATATTCGAAGGTTCATAAATCAACGATACTTTCTATTACAAGAACTTTAAAGTGCTACTCTTATTAGAGTGGTCTGGTATTGTACGTTAATTGAAGCTCATTTATCAGAGGACAGTTTCTCGCCTCGAACAGCCGATTACCTAACGAAAGACAACAAAAAATTCCTTTCGAAGTTTCTTTCGGTGTGTAATAATATTTTTATTAAAATATTAAGTACAATAGACGTGGATATATTTAGTAACCTGTAGTGCTATTCTGTAACCATCTCACCGTGTTATCTAAGATGCAGTGAGCGTGGAGTGAGCTGTCAGTTGCTAAGGATTGACACTATTGGCAGCTCACTTCATCTAAGATATCACGGTGAGATTTTTACAGAATAGCAGTGCTGTTCCGCTTAGCTATTCCTAAAGAGCCATAAAAAGGTAGCAATATGCCGTGTTCGGGTTTGCGACAAGTCAATCATCATCCTAAAGATGCCTCGTTGAGAGGCGAAACACGTGTCGATTTCTTTCAGGGTTTTATGGCTCTTTAGAAATAGCTAAGCGGAACAGGTTACTAAATATATCCACGTCTATTGTATTGTATAATGGATTTCTGCAAGGTCACGTTTGAATCAATTAATTATCTTAAAAATAATTAAATTAATTAAAAAATGCTCTCTAAGGAAGCACAACAACTTACTTTCATACATAACGTATCAGTGACGTCATTCGATGATAAATTGCGGACGCTATGTGGCGGTCACCCTAGTCTTAGGAAACCTTAGCTTAAGCAATGTCTCGCTGACAATACTCGCATGATCATTCTCGCCTCTATCAAGCGAGAAACTTTCCTTGTGTAAACGAAGCTCTAGCCCCTGGAATAACGTAGAGTGGAGCCCACTTGATGGATTCAAATGAAATAGTTGGCGGACGAGAATGGTGTAATTATTATGTTGTGAGAGTTATTTACAACTTCGTTAATAAAGTGTTCTAGATAGAAACTATTGTAAACCTGAAGTTTGTTTATGATGAAATTCCTATTGTGTATTATTTTTATTTTGAGGCTGTTTCAGCATACTTGTTTAGGTGGAGCTTGGCTTGATATACAATTAGAGCCTCACGAATTCCCCGAAGTCAAAAGTAAACGAGAGGTACGTCCTCATTTTGCCAATTAGGTATATGTAACAGAATGGGGTGCCTATTGCCGGTTGTTACCCGGGAATTAATAAAAATACCCCTACAGACCAAATTTCGGCTATGGCAGCCAATCTCAGCGGCAGTGTATGCATAGTGCACATGTGTATGCAGACACTGCGGTGCACTCTCTCTTCCCTGACTCTCATAACCTGTTGGAACGGCAATTCTACACGATCGGAGAGAGTTCAGGCGCAGGACCAACGGTTTAACGTGCTTTCCGAGCCACGGCGGTATCACACCGCCAACTTCCAAACTCCGGGCTGTTACTAATATAATATAATATTTATTCAAAAAATTATTACAAGGCATAAAAATTATTACAGATTTGCTTAAATGTAAATTATATTCCTAAGACTTACGTGCCTGAACTAGGTAATCTTGTGTTTCAGGCGAGAAGAGCTAAAATAGGCTTATAAATAAATAAATTATCTGAGACATTCCTGTTGAAAAACTCAAACCCCACGCTCAACAGTCGCGCTACTGATCATGAGACCAATGGGGCGGTTAAAACCAATTACCCGGGAATAAACCAGACTCAGCTTTTACAAAGAATTTCTAACTTGAAAAATCTACATTCAATTTGTTGTAAATTACTGAACTGTATGTAGGTACAGTCATAAGCAAAAGTATGCATACACTTAGCAAAATTCAAAATGATTTCCTCGTGGAATAACGACAGAAACTTGACATAAGCTGACTGAATGTGAGTTCCAAAATACTATATTCCGAACAACATACAATTATATCAATACAATAGGAGAAAATAACTCTAAAAAGTTGATAATTTTTTACATATTAGTGCTCGTGACTGTACAGTTATTAACTCCAAACAAACAATCCTTTTGCATCAATAAATTTAAACAAATCTCTAAAAAATATTCCACTAAAAATACCAAACATGAGTAAAGTGAAAACTCATGTTATTCGCAACAAATACGAGTATTTTCAAACAAACTTTATATAAAACACAGTGCAAATAACCGTGGTAACAAATGCAATTTGTTAGGGCACGAATAACTGTGGACATTGTAATTGAATTAAAAAGTTTCCCCTGGAGATCGCGTGCTGAGCGTGGACATGGACAAAGCTCGTATCTTTTCCCCTGTAATTTTTCCATATGGACAGGGCAAATAATTGTGATTTTGTCAATACTGGTAAAAACCAGGGGGAAATTCCCATTCACTTTGTTTTGATTTGAAAAACCATTAAAGGCTCCTTCAAACAGGCGCGACACGCGACGCGACACAAAGACACCGCTAGTCGCGAACGAACCAATAACACATGCGATGGATCTACATAAATTAATATTATGTTGCTTGATGATAATAATAATGTATATATTACAACATTGATCAGGCAGGGGACATAGGCTTTCCATAGTTTTAAGTAACCAATCCACTATAGCCACCTAAACCCATAGCCCAATATGTTTTGTTTCCATGTTCTGCAATAGCCCTGCACCGACCGGGGGTTGTCCTTGGGTGCAATTGCATAGTGCATACGGGGATAATCGTCGGTTGGTGCCTCATTCCATTTAAAATTGTCCAAGGGGCCTCTGCGAGTTGGCTTCGGCCCCTCGTACGCCTTCCAAAGGACCGGGACCCCATGGTCCCGAGATATGTAAACACATAAAAATGTGTATATTAAAGTATCTACATTATTTCTACATAATTAAATATAATATAAAGGCTCTTACAAGCAGGCGCGACACGCGACGCGACACAAAGCCACCGCTCGTCGCGCAACAAGCGGTGCCTTTGTGACGCGTCGCGTGTCGCGCCTGTTTGTAAGAGCCTTTAAGCATTCATGTTAGTTGCTGGCTTATGCTGTGAGCTATGTCGACAACTTTGGTTCTCTGCCGGATCACCTCGTTCCGAGTTCGATCCCTCAGAGAGACTTCAAGTATTGCTTGTTCCATAGCCCGCTGAGCGACTTTGAATTTATGCACTAGCCGTAACTTGTGTGTCCACGTTTCGACTCCGTAAGTTATAACAAGCAGGACGCACTGGTTGAAGACCATAAACTCATTTAATCCCCTAGTGGGATTTATATGTCTGTAGGTATGTCCGTGGCATCACAGCGGGCCCTATCAGAATACCAGCGCTGCGGTATTTATTTATTTTTAAATATCGCAGCATCATGCTGAGATAAGAGCCTTTTTGGCCTCGCACAGGTCGTTATTATTTTTGTTTGTTAGTTTAAAATGGTCCTTTTTTATATTTGTTATTTTTTTTTTAATACTGTTTTATATTTCCTGTGCGTGTCCCAAATAAAATATTTTTATTTCTTTCTTTTATAATTTTATACGTGACGACATTATCGTGGAACTCCACGTCCATAAAATGTATGGAAATACGTGCACGTTATAACGGAAATTAAAATGCGTCTTCGTATACTTCCATACAATTTACTTACCTGTGTTATCGTGATGCCGTGAACGTTCACGATAATATCGTCACGTGAGAAATTATAAAATCATCCTATGCATCTCATATCATTAAAAAAAAAACCGTGGCTCTCCGGGAGTGCCGACAGAAGTGAAAACTTGAACAAGATCGCCTTGGTGGAAGAAAAATACTTGTATAGAACATTGGTCCGTAACCTTATCTAAATAAAGAGCACAATAACGTTTACAAAAAAAAAAAAAATACTTCCAAAACCTTTAAAGTAAAAATACTTGCATAGAACATTGATCTGTAACGTAATATAAATAAAGAGCACAATCGCGTTTACAAAAATGAGGTGTTGGTAATGGTGTAGCGAGTTCAATTGTTTTTTTCCATCTCAAAAATGCCCAACCCGTCTAAAGAAGTTTTCACTTCAAAAATATTTTTATATCAATCTGATAAACGTTGACTCCAAATTGTTTCACACCAAACACTGGCTGCATACAAGCCAGCCAACCATCTGATTCCTCATTTTATTTGTATAGCAAAGACACAGAGAATTTATTACGAAACAGATAACGTACGACATTGTAACTGAATTAAAAGTTGCCCGAGAGAACTCCCATTGCAACGTATGGAAACAAAGTTTATTTATTTCGTGAAATAATGTATGAATACGAAATGTTGTCATGGTTCGGTGGTTAAGAGCGTACCGACCATTTGCCTTTGTCTCTGTCTTTTTCTTTACGTGTAAAGAGTAAAGAAAATAACCACACTTTTGCACTTTTTCAATGTCTTTCGTTGTTATTTTAATCATATTACTCTTAAATAAAAAACGAACGCGGAAAAACGCTGGAGTTATCTATGAACTTTATTTTAGTAAATGAATCAAAACATAAATTTACTTATTTATATAAAAAGTAGCAAAATAGAGGAAAAAAATACTCGATAAGGGGTAACTTTGCGAATTTATTCTATCGAGCCAACTTTATCAAATCGTGTTTCCATCGCGGATGATGTCTAGTATATATCCCCAATAATACCAATTTATTTTCCTACATTTTAATTTAATTGTTTACTACTTCAAATAAGCTTAATAGAAACATGTTTGTGTGCATAAAAAGCTCGGTACCCTCTTAAGGGCCCGAACACACTGAACGTATCTTACTTGGCTCATTTTTTATTATGGTCTAAGATCCGACCTAGAGATGACCTTCACCTGTTTAATGGATGATATTTTATATCAAATTTAATATTTAAAACATATCGAGAGTGGGTTGGCTAAAAAATTCTTGGCCCGACTATGATTAATTAAAAATTCCAAAATGACTCACAATCACAAACGCGAATTGATTGATCACGCTCGTTTGTATTCATACTAGCAGCGCCCCACGGTTTCACCAACATAAGTCTTGATTCCGCGGAAATATCAGGATAAAAAGTATTTTATGTTTTAACACAGTTTATAAACTATGTGTGTGCCAAATTTCATCCAAATCAGTTAAGTTGTTTTTGCGTTAAAAAATTATGGTACTAGGAACCACTGAAATAATATTTTTAGACCCCTCCATTTAAGAGAAAAATTATGAACTATTTAATGTACAAATATTTTATTTGTTGATGGCAACTATGACAAATATGATATAAATTGACACATGGTACAGTCATTACTGTCAATCAATTGACAGTGATGACAGTAACATGTGTCAATTTTGACAAGTTTGCTATTTGAATATATCAATATGACATAAATTGACACATAGTACTGTCATTACTGTCAATAAATTAACAGTAATGACAATAACATGTGTCAATTTTGACATGTTTACTATTTTATGGGGTGTGTTCACTATATTATGCTAGATAATTAGAAAGTTTTGTTCGTTTTAGGAGTAAATTCTTACTAAAATAAAAAAACTATTTTTCTCAAAATTGGAAGTCTTTAAAAATGTATGATATAGTTAGAACCACTAGTTTTTGGGATGTCGATCCAAATGTATTTAACTTATCCTGGTTAGAATTATTGAATAATAAAAAACCATTTTAGGACATGTCCTTTCATCCAATTCCGTTCAGCCGTTTTAGCGTGAAGGCGTAACAAACAAACTTACTTTCGCATTTATAATATTAAGGATATAGTAGGATTAGTAGGATAAACGCCATTATTGCATCAGTACGTGTGAAAGATAAGGTACATGCCCATCCACTTAGCTGCCGGGTACCCGGCACCGGCTACCCGGCACCGGCTACCCGGCACCGGCTACCCGGCACCGGCTACCCGGCAACCGGGACGTATGAAAATGCACTTACATTACGAAGCAAGTAATCGTGATACATTGATATGAATGAAGTCTTAATAAAGTGATATTGTAGCTTTGTATTTGCACATCAATAAGACTAGGTACTTTAAAAGACCCGTTGTGTGTGTATTTATATGCCTGTTGTGTGCCTAACGCTTAAATTTTTAAATATTGATACATTGGCTTAGGCACGACCTTTTCAACCTAAAATTAAGTTTAAAAAAGAAACAACTTCTAACTATGATTGATGATGGTAGCAAATACCTTTTTAAAATGTTTACCAACTTGCCAGTTTTTTAACCTGTATCCATACTAATATTATAAATGAAAAACTCCGTCTGTTACCCTGTAACGTATAAGCCGCTGAACCGATCGTTAGGGAAGACAAATATGTAGCCTGGGACGAGATGGACATAGGCTACTGTTCATTTAAAATCTCAGACGAAGTCGCGAGCCACAGCTAGTGTATAAATGTGTTTTCACTCCTCTTGCTAAAAAAGTCCGTCATTACAGAGTACCAGAGCGGGGAAAAAATAGCATTTCTTGCTCTAGGGGAAAAAGTAATTTTTGTCTGTAACCAACGAGCCTACAAAAACGAAAAAGTCTTTATTCTTATGTAAAACTAGCTTTTTCTACCGCATACTGGGATAAAAAGTTTCCTTAGAAATTCAGATTGAACAAATTGTATATTTTTTTTTAAATAAAATAAACTATTTAATATTTGTATTGGATTATTTTAATTTTCTCCCAATCGTAGTGAAAAGTAGACTGTAACAGACGGCGCTAAAACCCATTATAACTCGGTTTCTAAAGCTCGAGAGTTAAACTACCTCGTTACAATGGGTTATTTTAGCCCCTCGTATAACAATCTACTATTTCAAGGACTCTGTTTACTAAACAAAAATAATTGCCTAGACTTTGCCCAACTATATTATGGTCGACTTGCAGTCTACGATACCCCTAGGTAAGGCTGGTTGTCAGACTTTCGGGCTTCTTACTGGCCGTAATGACTGCCAAAGATCTACGAATGACAGCCGGGAGCTACAGCTTAACGTGCTTTCTGAGACACGGAGGGGTTTCGATATATAATAGAGGGTCTCCCATCCACGAACCGACCGCGGCAAGCATCGCTTAGTATTCGATCGATCCGTGCGGCTGTTACTATTTAGTCAAGTACCCATTTTCTGTTTGCTAGACAAGTTTAGCACTCAAGAGGCCTATAAAATTCAGTTTCAGTTTTATTTACACAAAAATATACTTAAGCTGATTTACTTCGCAAATCTTTTAATGCGTAAATGGTGTTTAAAATCACGTGTAAAGAGCAGAGCATTACTTATTGTGATAAATAGTTTCGGGATCAAAATCCCTTTTAACAGACATTGGTGTCGATTCCCTTGTTTACAAACTAAACTAAATTTAACTTCAGTGCATCTTTTTATTTCTATTTCATTAAGAAAAGGACAGAAGATAAATTTTAGTTTAGTCCTGTCAAATTAATCAGCGTCTGTCACTACTCCATACAAGTTTAGACGTGATTAAAAACTTGCCTACTAAAATTACGTCAATTTACGTCAAGCGCTGATTAATTTGACAGGACTAAACTAAAATGTATCTTCTGTCCTTTTCTTGATGAAAAAGAAAGAAAAAGATGCACTGAACTTAAATTTAGTTTAGTTTGTGAACAAGGGAATCGGCACCAATGTATCTTTTATATTATTTTATTTATAAATTATATAAAAATCAATATCCGTGCATTAATCTCGCAAAAACTCGAAAATTACTCGACCGATTTGAATATAATATTTTTGTTGAAAATAAAATGAGGAAAAACCCAAAGGAACAGCCGAAAATTTAAATTGAAATGTTGATAGGACACCGTCTGACGGATCAGGGACAACGTCTGACGGGTCAGCTAGTTAGAAATATAATGTAGAAGTACCTGGGCGACCGAGCTCTGCTCTGGTGAAAATAGAGAATGCTCATTTAATAATATAGGAAAGTTCATACTAATCCATGTATAGTACTTACTAATTCCATGCTGCCATGTCATTATTCTCGTGTCATTATTCATTATATTATTCGTCGTATTTGGGTGACCGCCGTGCAGGGTTTTCACCCTAGTAGAGCACGGCGGCGGTCACCCGACCCATACGGAGAAAACAAATTTTCTCAGATATGAGACCTAGCTAGATCGATATTTCGCCCCCGTAAACCACTTTATTGCATCTTTCATCGAAACATTAGAGCCAATTTCTAGAATGTGAGTACAAATAAATATACAAATATTGCTCGTTTAATAGTATAGGAGGGTATAGGTTTTAATAGTAGATATAGGATATAGTTTCTTATTTAATTTTAAAAGATTTTTCCTAGTATCTTGATTTTTTTGAAGTGAAAACTTCTTTAGTCACATTGGACATTTTTGAGATGGGAAAAACAATTGAACTCGCGACACCGTTACCAACACCTCATTTTTGTAAACGCGATTGTGCTCTTTATTTATATTACATTACGGATCAATGTTCTATGCAAGTATGTACTTTAAAGGTATCGGAAGTATTTTTTTTATAAAACCCGATTATACTCTTTATTTAGATAAAGTTACGGACTAATGTTCTATATAAGTATTTTTCTTCCACCAAGGCGATCTTGTTCAAGTTTTCACTTCTGTCGGAACTCCCGGAGTGCCACTGTTTTTTTTATTTCTAGTTAGCTTTGAGTCTGGATTTGTGCCTAGTAATGACTCGTACATACTAGGAAAGCATGTCATAAAGGGAGATGGTCTATCATCAAGGTGGATGATGATGATGAATGATGCCTCCTTTTATTTTATTGGACTAACCACAAAAATACTTAAACTATACACATATACACCTATAGCGGCATCTACAATACCACATCTGAACTACGCATCAAAGACCTGACGTCACAAAAAAATCCCGACGTCACACAAATCCTTACCGCACGAACGACATATACACAGGTCACTCAGAAAGTTTTGCGACTAACAGTTTTTGTCTATGGGACACTGGCTGGTTTTAAACTATAACTATTTATTACAAAAATCACAACATTCCAAATTCGAAATTCCCTCCACATTTTTTACGAGCAAAATCAAAGTACTCCGTCCCACTGAAAAATGGACAACAAAATACCTATTTAAACTCACATCGTCTTCCCATAGGGATATGCAAAAACCACAGAACGCCACCTGCTACGATCCTCACATACTCCTTTTGCTTCGTTTACGTTCAAACATCTGGTCATGCAAGCACGCCTGTTGCGAGTACTATGCACCTGACCTTTCTGAAGAATAACACCAATAAAGTCACTAAATATGAACTTCTAGGGCATCGTTTCGGCGTTTCCTAAATTTTTCGTTTCGTAAACTTTTTCTGCCTTTTGTGAGTCGCCTTTTAATCATCCTCTCAACATGACCCATTAAAAAAAAATCTGTAAGTACATCAACTTTCTCGTGAAAACCTAGATAGCTAACCTACCTATAAATATTTTGGTTTGCCTTTGACACGTCATATAGAGTACTTAGTTGTCTGTGCCTGAAATAAATTATCGCACCTTTATAATATCGACATTTTAATTAGATTTAACATAACCGTATTACGTCTGCCAATTAATAATAATGTTACTCTGATGAACACATTAAAGATAATTATATTTTAATTAATTATTATTTCGAGTGCCTATGCCTTATTTAATAATTATCTCAGACTGAAGTCTTAAACTAGTGCCTTTGAAATTTTAATTAAGATCTTTTAATGTTCATTTAAAATAGTTATTATTCTACTAGTTATTCTAAAAACTTAATTTAATTTACCTGAAGGTGAGTTCTTAGACTTTTCTTTAGAAAATATATAATACCAACCGGCCTGTAATTTTGCCTATATGAGACCAATGTCCTTTCTCGCGTAGGTAGATAGGTTACGAGCATTGATCACCACCCACACTAAATGGTATGTAAGATTGTGTTTACTATATGAACACCTGTGCCTTCTTCTTCTTTTCGTTTGGTCAAGAAATATATCGCTCAGGCTTGATCTCACGATGTTTTCCTTCACCGTTTTTGAAGCAAGTGATATAAAAAACGCACATGAATCCGAAAAGTCAGAGGTGTGTGCCTTGGGTTCGAACTCGAGACCTATGACTTGGCAGGCCGACGGTCACACCACTAGGCTATCGTGCGGCAAGCCCGGCGCACTCTGGCTTGCCTGGTGGCAAGGTACTTGAGGTACTTGATGTTATGTTCCATTTAAGATTCTATCTATATTTATTTTCTTTACGATTTCTCTTCACCGTCAGTGGCGAAGAATGTTGGTCACACAAAACATGACGCCTGTTTTCTCCAAAGGAATAAGCAGAGCTGTACCTATAGATAGTACATTCACATTTCGCCAGTTATGTTTAAGTCCTATGTAATAGGGGGCAAGCCTATAGCCATCAACTGGACAGAAATCCAGAATCCTTACTACTGAGAAATTCCTAATGGAAAAACCCAATAAAACTTTGCCCGACCTGGGAATCGAACCGAGGACCTCATGCTCAGTAGTGGCACTTGCGACCAAAAGACCGACGAGGCAGGCCAACAATGATAGTAGGTATAGTCCGTGCAATCCACGACGACGCGCCCCACTCCGCGATTACTGTACTGTAAGCTGAACACTAGTACGGCGCGGAACGGAGTGGGGCGCGTCTTCGTGGATTGCACGGACTATAGTACTGAAAGTGCTTTGATTCGTGTACTGGTTATTTATACTTTTTAGTTCCTTCAGTTATGATTTTGTGACATGTGTCCCATGACATTGTGACTGTTTGTCATTTGCTCCTATTTTAATGACAAAATATTATATTATTTAAAATCGGCACACGGTTTGGGTCACTCAGAAACACATTAAATCTCTATTTTATGGGCTGACGGTTCGACACGTTATCCTAATTAATAACAAAAGATTCTATTTCTTTAAAATTGTAAAACAATATTGAACCTCTTACAAACCAATTCCATTTATATTTTATGGGATGCAAGCCCTGCAAATTCTAAGAATTTGTAGCCATAGCAGGGATAGGCAACGCTTGGCTCTCGAAATGTGGGCGAGAAAGTGTGGTATTATATGAATATAATAAGAGTTATAGTAAGGTAAACAAACCAACTAACGAATAGAAATTTAGTCATGCTTGAAATTTAAAACAACAACTTATTACCCAGAATAACTAAACTTTCAAAAGGATAATAAGCCATTGATGTAACTATCTATTATCCAATAACTGTAATTATATTATTGGATTAATTATATTATTATTCTAGCAGCTAGCTAGAATAATAGCTACTCTAATCAATTTTGTGCTAAAACATAATTAAATGTTTACAATAAAATTATATAAATTGTAACTTTTAGCTATCCCATCTCAAAAGGTTGCCAATCCCTGAACCAAAGCAGCGGACATTCTTAGAGCCACATCTGGTGAGCATTAAGTTCAGCCCCGGCAATTCAAATGGACCCTTTTAAAACAATTGAGAAATTGTACAAAAACGGCCATAAAACTATTCTGCAAAAGTGTGGGAAGATGGGCCAAACGTGGTGTTTTTAGGATTTTTAGGGGACCGAGGAATGAAGGGAGGCACTTGGTTTTAGACCACGATAGGATACGGGCGTCCGAATCTAGGCTAGTTAAGTTAGAATACTTGGTGAATACCAAGAGGCCATGTCCGAGTGGGCTGTCACAAGATAACAAGTATTAGTTATTAAGTTAAATATAGTTGGGTTAAAGCCCAGATTAGACTAATTTAGTACTTAATGTAATATGTGCGTGTGTGTGTGTGTTGGTGCGACTGGGTGAGTCTTCATTATAATAATTATCCTTGGCTGGTAATATATTTGTTCAGTTCTTGTAACTAAACAGACAGAGACGTGTTGCTGGGGAGTTTGTTGCGCCACTTCTTCTCCCCAGCTCAAACACTAGGAAGTGGTGAAGGGAGGGCGCTTTGGGACTGTCTATATACCTTCAGGAGAGTTGATCCACAACTCTATTAATTCATGATTCTAGAATTATGATTCTCTACTCTATTATCTAGAACCTAAATCTTGAATTCGGTATTCTTTACCTCAGACCAATTAAAAGGACTTTAAGAGAGATTATCCAAAACTCTATGAAATAAATAATAATTCTTGAGTTTCAATTCTCAACTCTATTAACTAGTAATTCTTGAATGTTGTATTCTTTATCTCAGACCAATAATTCGGTCAGACTGACATGAACACATGTCTTGCAGATATGCTTGTTGTGCAAAGGGTGACCTTCCAGGGGTTTGGGTGACCACATCTATCTTATATTCAGTCCAAGGACTGATAGGGACCATGTCTCCTAAAGAGCATGATGCCGACGAATGCCGCTGGAACTAGCCGCTCCGTTGTTAGACAAGGCCGGTCACACGGTTGCCGCAAGGAAAGCCGCTTCGTCACGTTATCAGTTCGAAAGAACTGCTAGGGACCATGTCTCCAAAAGAGCGTGATGCCGACGCAATGCGTCACTTATGGAAGTGTTGCTCTAAGTACTCCGAGTGCAGATGTGAGGTATCGTGCGAGTAATGACTGACCAAATACCTGTTACGCTAACGTAAAGGTTACTCACAAGTTTATATAATGATATACTTTGCATCCCTCTATTATTTATTACATTTCTAAAACCACATCCAATGCATTTCACAACGATGAATTCTTGTCTTATTACAATCTCATTCAATCCTTTACTTGCCTTATTAATAGGACAAGGTATCGGACTTCTTATTTGAGAATTCATTTCTTCTTACACATATCGGTGGGAGAGTGTCCAGTCCGGAGACGAGCTCTACAGGGCCGTACGGGGTGGGGTGCGGCCTTCCCCCTAAGGGGGGAACCGACTTAAACACTAATATTAGCATAATTAGGAAAAACGAAAATTTTATCAGCCTAGGGTAATTCTCGTACAGTCACAACATGATATGAATACCCGTATGGGTAATATCCAGATTTCGATCCCTCATCCTCGTGCTTAAGAAGGCTGCTTAATTAAATGAAATTAAATTGTTTATTCTGTAAATAGGATATCGAAATCACTTTTACACATCATATAAAAACAAAAAAACAGTGGCATTCCGGGAGTGCCGACAGAAGTGAAAATTTGAACAAGATCGCCATGGTGGAAGAATAATACTTGTATAGAACATTGGTCCGTAACCTTATCTAAATAAAGAGAATAATCGCGCATACAAAAATGAGGTGTCGGTAACGGTGTCGCGACTTCAATTGTTAATTTCCGTCTCAAAAATGCCCAACGCACCTAAAGAAGTTTTCACTTCAAAAAATAAATTAGCTAGATGAGTTCGGCGTTTCTTATTTGACTACTCGGAGAAGACAGACCGAAACAAACTCAGAGGTATCAGTCTCTTTTAAGGTCCAGACATATCTTGGTCAGACCATATGAGGACCATGTAGATTAGTGTCTGAAATGGTATTTTGAGGAAAGAACCGCACAGATTTGAGTGGACCGTCCAGTCAATGCAAGCATTTGTCAGTAATCGTGGAGCTCAACTCAGAACTTTAAGGAACTCAACTAGTTACCAAAACCCCGAAAGGTTGAATGATCACATTAAAAAGCTCGTCATGTTTATTCCGGCGGCTACCACAACAGTCCCAGCCGTACTGCTGTGGTGGCCGCACTGTTCATCTAATTATCGATGCAACGTGCGAAAATGCATGCGATGCGTAATTATGATAATAGCACCGTGGTTTGGTTATAATCGCGTAGTTACTGATGAGTTAATTTTTGAACTTTACAGCTTTTCAAAATGCAAAATATTTTATTTCACATAAACCTACAATGGCACTTAGGAAACGTCAGAAGCTAGGTGCACGGTTCCAATTAGTCGTTTCCTATGGAGAAAAGCCGGCAAGAAACTCCACGGTTACTCTTTTAAAAATAAATGGTTTTTACAATGTTTTTAAATAACAGTGTTAATAGGTATGAGAGGACAGTTTAGGCCTATCAACTAGTACCAGGTACTTAGCAAAATAGAAAGTCGTCCACAAATTTACAGCCTACAACGTTCTCACATTTACAAAATCTAAAAGAAAAGAATCTTTAAAAAAGACAAACAAAATAAAAACAATAAAGACCTATTTAAACCAAATGACATGATTGCCACTACAGTCGTGACAAATCTAATTTAGTTAAAATTAAAATAAATATTTAGCTTTTGTTGGTAGCTTCTTGTGTAAGAGGAAACTGTTTACGTACAGTTAGCTACAAAAATTGGTTGACACTTCAGTTTTTTTAAATCTTAATTTTAACATAACATCACACCTGAGATCCCCGAAGGGCAGAGGTGTGCGTATTTATACTACACCCACATTTTTCCAATTATGTTAAAGTCCCATGTAATAGGGGGCGAGCCTATTGTCATCAACCGGGCACAAATCCAGACTCCGGGCTGCTACTGACAAATTCCTGTTGGAAAACTCAATAACACTGCTGGAGTCTCTTGAACGCGGACACTTCTTGAACGGATCAGATGTACTGATCGCGTTCAGTTTCATTAGTATTCCTATTACTTAAGCCTGCACAAAAGTTTCACAGTTTTTCCACATTAAAATACAGCGTTTAACATTTATTACATCCAAAAATCAAGTAAAAGCGTGAATGAATGGTGCGGTTTCCTAAAACCGCGTGCCATGTTTGACGCCAGTAACATTAACATTACAACTTTATGGGCGCATATTAACGTTCGCGTCAACTTTAACGTGACATCATCATAGCATGGTAAAACATGATGAAGTGCAGAAGCTCTACTCCGCACACCTTCGTTAAACTCAGTGAAAATCCACACTCGCACATTGACGCAGAACTGAGTGAAGCCGAAGGTACTATTGTTTCAATATGACTGTGTTCAATTCAATCGTTCGAATCCCTTCGATCCTTGAATTTTTTTAATCGTTTGAAGTAGAAAGCTTGGGTTTGAGCTGCTCGCTCTGCAATTATGCGAGAAAATCATTAAACTTGACATTTTAATGATTATGCAAAATCATCACACTATACCAGTTTTTTATACACATTGACATTCTAGAATATTATATAAAAAATTACATGATTGCTTTGTAAAGTATTCTATTACTTTAATTATTGCGAATGTGAGGACCATGTGGGTCATTTTTAGGGTTCCGTTGCCAAATGGCAAAAAAACGGAACCCTTATAGATTCTTCATGTCTGTCAGTCTGTCGGTCCGTCCGTATGTCAGAGCCACTTTTTTCCGAAACTATAAGATCTATGCTGTTGAAACTTGGTAAATAGATGTATTCTGTGAACCGTATTAAGATTTTGACACAAAAATAGAAAAAAAAACAAATAATTTTGGAGTTCCTCATACTTAGAACTGAAACTCAAAAAAAAAAAATTCATCAATCCCATGCGTGTGGGATCTATGGATAGGTCTTCAAAAATGATATTGAGGTTTCTAGTATCATTTTTTTCTAAACTGAATAGTTTGCGCGAGAGACACCTCCAAAGTGGTAAAATGTGTGTGTCCCCCCCCCTGTAACTTCTAAAATAAGAGAATACTTACTGAAAACTAAAAAAAATATATGATGTACATTACCATGTAAACTTCCACCGAAAATTGGTTTGAACGAGATCTAGCGAGTAGTTTTTTTTTAATACGTCATAAATCGTAAACCACAATTTACCTTTCATTCAATGTTACTTGCTGCTACGGAACCCTTCATGGGCGAGTACGACTCGCACTTGGCCGCTTTTTTTTAGTTTTAGTGATGGTCTGGCAGTTTGAGTACTTTACGCGGCCTACCCAAATGTCCTTTCTTTGGTATTTATTGTTCATCGAGTTGTTGAGCTCCTTAAGTTCTGAGTTGAGCTCTACGATTACTGGCAAATGCTTGCGTGACTGGACAAGTCCATTCAAATCTGTGTGGTTCTTTCCTCAAAAGACCATTTTAGCCACTAATCTACATAGTCCTCATATAACCTGACCAAGATTATGTCTGGAATTTTAAAAGAGCCTTTAACCCGTGATTTCGTTTCGTCAGATAGGAAATTTCGCCTCCATCAAGCGTTTATTTTTATATGACGTATAAAAGTGATTCCGTTAACCTATTTATAGAATAAACAATTTAATTTCAGCAAAATTATACATTTTCAAGAAAGCTCGTTCAATACGGATTTTTGTTTAAAGGGAGTAAGTATCAAGTAACCGTTACTTTGCTATAAGAAGCCATGCCTTCTTATAACTGGTACTAGAAGTATTTTAGGAACCGTTATTTTTGACGTGAAAGTGTAATTTCGTTAATTTTACCTGCCTATTGGTAGCTAATTAATCTTTTATTATTTTCGTTTTTAAAACGATTCCTCGGGGGTTTGCCTTCTTACACATTTCTATGTGTTTGTCACCACAGATGTACCTAATACAACGCAAACAAAATGGGGCTCACATAAAAATACCATTAAATATTCGTGACTTCGTTCGATACACCATTAGCTCATTCAATAATAAAAGAAAATTAATATGGCGTTACAGTTCCGTGAAGAATGCATTTTTTTAATTATAAAACAATTTTATTAATCTCATAATTAGACATGGGGTTTTTGAGGTCGGGAAAGTGTTATTGGATTATTTAAGGCATTTTCAGTGGAAATACGCTAGCTCCCTTTTACATGTGACGTATGAAATATTATCGGCTGGTAACCTATCTCTTTATTTTGAAATAAATTGTTACAGACTAGGTACGTGTGTGGCGGACAAAAACCAATAAAGCTATAACTTCAGAGTGTTTTTTTTTTTGCTCGTATGTCGTATATTGATTGTGGATAGAGAAATTACCTCGACAATTTGATGAAAAGGGTGAGAAAGGCCAACGAAAAGATGGATGGATTGTGATAGAAATGATAAGAAAGAGAAGGGAGTGAATGATAGTGTGACGATTGACAGGAGAGATTGGAAGAAGAAAAGTATTTTGCCGACCCCAAGTAACATGGGATACGGGCAGAAAGATGAAATTAACTCGACAATTAATTTAGGGAAAAAATACAGGGTGGCAGGGACATCGACGCGAAAACTGAAACCATGGATTCAGTACATGATTCTGTACCCCACTGCGTTGAAATTTTTGGTCGGATTTAAAAAAAAAAATCTGTTTCATAGAAAATTGCGATACCCACGCAGTCAAAAAATAACCGACAAAAAATTTCAACGCCCCCTCAACGTTCAGAATCATGTATGTACTGAATCCATGGTTTCAGTTTTCGCGTCGATGTCCCTGCCAACCTGTATATAAGAGCCTGTTCACTCGATGAATTACGGTGCCGCACCGCAAAAATTTCGCCGCATTGGCGGTCACCGAGCGTTGCGGCGCCGTAACGTTGTTATGCCGCAGCTGCGCCGCACCGCAAAGATTTCGCCGCATTAGTGGTCAACTGATCACACGGTGCGACTGAGCGGTGCCGCTCTGGCGACGTTGCACCGCGTACACTCCTCCCCGCCTCGTCTCGCGGGTTTTAAGTCCGATGTACGTTCGGTACGACGCCAGAACGCACCGTGTGGCATACCATGGATATTTTTATGTAAGACGCCGCAGCGACACCATTCCGGCACCGAACCGCCGCCGCAACGCAACGTGTGCATTGGCCTTAAAGGAGCAGGGATTTGTTAATTATTTTTCTACTGAACGACCATTAAAAATAATAGTAAAATTAATTCATAAATTAAACATAGTTAAAATAAATTAAATTTAACACCAGTGCTCGTAAAGTTTGAACGTTATTATAATTGTGAGTAGACATGGCATGTAGATGTAGTATTAGCATTAATAGAGACATGAAATTACTCGTGGTTTTAGCAAATTATGTGATGTTCTTGAGTTGTAGGTATAATTTTAACAATGTAGAAGCTAATGTTAATGAGTTTGCTATCATAATTTATACAAAAAAGAGATAAAGAGGATTAAAAAACAATGGCACTCCGAGAGTGCCGACAGAAGTGAAAACTTGAACAAGATCGCCTTGGTGGAAGAAAAATGCTTGTATAGAACATTGGTCCGTAACCTTATCTAAATAAAGAGCACAATCGCATTTACAAAAAAAATATACTTCCAAAACCTTTAAAGTAAAAATACTTGCATAGAACATTGATCCGTAACATAATATAAATAAAGAGCAAAATTGCGTTTACAAAAATGAGGTGTCAGTAACGGTGTCGTGAGTTCAATTGTTTTTCTCATCTCAAAAATGTCCGACGCGCTTTAAAAAGTTTTCACTTCATAAATATGGGATAATCTTTGGAACTACTAATCTGATTCCAAAAATTATTTCACTAATAGAAAGTTACAGTAATACTGAGTATCATGGGATATATTTGTTTTTGGTAAAACAAGAAATTTCGCGGGCAGAAGCTAGTGTATCAATAATAATAGACACAAATGTTATCGTCATCATCATCAGCCTACAGCAGTCCACTGCTGGACATAGGCCTCTTCTATAGCACGCCATTATACTCAATCCTCAGCTACTCTCATCAGCCTTCTACCAGCCATCCTGCGAGGACAAGTCCTCACAGGGAGTCAACAACTTCATGTTTGTGAGTCTAATTGATGGAATCTTGCTTGTACGATACATCTCATGAGAGAGGTACTTTTGCCTAGCCTTTTCCCAACTATGTTGGGGTCGGCTTCCAGTCTAACCGGATACAGCTGAATACCAGTATTTTACATGGAGCGACTGCCTATCTGACCCCCACAACCTAGTTACTAGGTAATATGATATCCCTTGATCAGACTGGTTGTCAGACTTTTGGGCTTCTGACGACCCGTAACGACTGTCAAAGATCCACGAATGATAGCCGGGACCAACGCCTTAACGTGCTTTCCGATGCACGTAGGGTCCAAGATGGTCACCCATCGACGGACCAACCGCGGCAAGTTACTTCTTAGTCACAAGCCACTCACATCTCATGAGAGAAGTGCACCCCAATTATTACTTTTGCAATTGTTCTCAAAAACTTTTGAAGAACAAAACGACTCGTTCTATCAAACCACAGAGCATAGAGACGCCTCGATGGCCGCTGTTAGAGGCGGCATTATCAACACTTTCCACACAAACTGTGAGTTTCACAGTGTACTCGCACTGCGACAAAAATGACATAAACAGAAGGCTTTGAAGACGGTCCGGGACAGAAGTTGTGGGCTCAACGCACTTTAGACGTCACGAATTTTAATAGAACTGCAATTTCTAAACGCTGCCTTCGCGGCTTTTCCGTGTTCTGTCTTTAGTAATAATTCTAGCAGGCAAACGTTGGAAGCTGAGGGCTGACCCTATTATCATAGAGTATTAAGAGCCCATACTATCTCGGATCAAATTCACTTTTTATCTCGCTCGCACCATACTGCTCGCAGACTGAGTGAGAGCGAGACGGTGTGAAGTATTGTTGGCTCCAAAGCGCCAATAGTTTAGGTAATTGATTTTTATGGTGAAAATTATGGTAATTAAAAAAAAACAACCTAATCGTGATCTAATTTGAAGTGTTTTTTAAATACCAGCGGTTTATTGTTCGGTTTGGAGGCAACTTTGGTATTTTTTTCTTTGGAGATTATAGAATCATGTTTTCGTCAAACATTAATCCTCAACTTGAACATATATTTATTTTAAAATTAATGCTGCAGTATTTTCGATGTAACAGAAGATCATGCTAAGCAATTTGAGGTATTATAGACCCTTCTATGTTATAGGGTTTGGTTTTTGCACTTAATCCGTAAGGTGGACCATTGTGCGTGGGCCTTGGCGGTCGTTTGGTGGTTATTCCAACCAGCCCACCTCCCTCCAGAAGCTAATTAAATCTCCTGGTCTGTTCAGAACATCTGTGTAGGATCTGGGTGACCCGAGGGTTTCTGTTCCAATCTGGATGAGACCTGTGCATTCAAAGAGCACGTGCGCTACGGTTACCTCAGCCTTCATGCACGCCCTGCACAGAGGACTGTCCGTTATGACTATTGTGTGGAAGTGGTTGTTTAGCGAGCAGTGCCCCGTGATGGTCCCCGTCACCAGGCGCAGGCCGTTCCTGTTCAGGCGTAATAAACGCCTGGTTAGCCTGCTATCCAAGGATGGCATAGCTTCCTTGGACTGCCTGGAACCTGATGTCAAGGTCCACCAGTTCTCTGCTTGTGCGTGGGTGAACTCCTGTAGCCACCTGCGTATTATTATAGACTCTTAATAGACAAGCTTCATTTGGCACTAAAGGACTGATCTACATTAAGCTAAACTGCACTGTGCTCAGTGGTGCTCTATTTGTCTAATTCACTCCTTATTTCTATCACTAGTATGTAGTACAAGCTTGTTAAAGAAAATAAACTATTTGTATTTGTATTTGTATTTGTATTTAATCAAAACACTGCAGTTGTCGTCTATAGAATTTGTAAGATCTATATAGTGTCAAATTAAATAAGCTAGAGAAACTCTGCAGACCAAGAGTGATGGAGAAAAAAATATATTAAAAGATCGTGCAGACTGGCGTGACTTGTCGTATGTCGCGACACTGGTAACTGTTCTTTTTGTGAAGTTTTCTAAGAAATTGTTTTATTGGAGTCGTGTCACACTGTCACGTCGCGCCTGTTCGCGAGAGCCTTAACTCTGAATTTCAAAAATACAACACACGTGGATATATTTAGTAACCTGTTCCGCTTAGCTAATTCTAAAGACCCATAAAAAACTCCTGAAAGAAATCGACACGTGTTTCACCTCTCAACGAGGCATCCTCAGGATGACGATTGACTTGTCGCGAACTCGAACATGGTGTGTGAACGAGCGCTGAACGCAGAGTGAGCCTTATCGCCCGTCAAACCCACTTATATACTGCTCAATCCACCTCGGCTCAGCTCGGGTATTTTATAATGGATTTCTGCAAGGTCACGCCTGAATCAATTAACTATTTTAATTTCAAGTTACCACAATACCAGCGGCCGCTGACCTCGTAGTCAGCGGTAGTTATTTTCAATTAAGGTTTAAGTTATACTTTCACGCTAAAACGATTGAATGGATTAGGATGAAATTTGGCACATAGGTAGACCATGCCCTGGTTAGGACATAGGATATTTTTTATCCCGATATTTCTACAGGATTTCAACTTACGCGTGTGAAACCGAGAGACGCATCTAGTTCAATTTTAACAAAATTAATACCAGTTTTCCGAAAAAAAGAAAACATGCTAAAAGATTATTATACATACATAACATCACGCCTTTAATCCTCGAAGGGTTATACAGAGGAGTACTTATAGTACCTACACCCACATTTCGCCAGTTATGTGTAAGTCCCATGTAATAGGGGGCGAGCCTATTGCCATCAACCGTGCACAAATCCAAACTCCGAGCTGCTACTGAGAAATTCCAAATGGAAAAACCCAATAACACTTTGCCCGACCCGGGAATCGAAAAGATTATTAAATACCTCATAAAGTATAAAGTTGCTCTTCTTTGCGAGAAAATTCCCCGAAATAATTTTCAAAAAGCTTTTATGAACAAAACGCTCATGCAGCTATCGATTTGTATATTCACACCCTGTGTGAGGAAGAGTTTTATTACAACAGAACAAAATAAATAATTGGCAACCCACTCCTCCATAAATCTACTTTTTAATAAATACAGGAGCACAGAGCCTATACATTTTGTTGATATGTGTACCTGAATAAAATACTTAGCGAAGCCCTTAGGACGCCTTAGGTACGTGCTACTATCTAGAAGTACATAAATCAGCGTCAGAAAAGGTTTCTAGGTTATCTCTTGAACCTCGAGATCGTTTACTTAAATGGTTTGTAAAAGGCAGTGGGTTCTGTAGTTATTAAAAATGTAAAGTCATCTTCTCGTTTGGTTAGATATTAACCTGTACCCCAATTGCGTAACTCATTTTCGTAAACAATTTCGTGAAATTTGTTTCATTTTGACATTTCAACAACATTCATTGCGTTATTTACGCTGTCGAACAGATTTTTTTTCCAACTTATGAAGCAATGGATTAGAAATCTGTTTTAAATCGAAACAAATTGTGATTGTGTTGTATTACGCAATTAGGGTGCTGGTGTCAGAGTTTTAAAGCCGCCCATGGGCCTCTGACTTGGCTTCATATGCCATCGACAAATACATCTCTTAATTGAAAGAAAAAAATATTAATGATTTTTTGTTTAACAGTGTTATCTTGTGTGATCTATGGGTACAAAAAATGGTTTCTTTGATAAATGATTTTATTTCTGTAAGTAGGTTTGTACCAAACATTTTAACACGTCAATCGTATTTTAAAAACTATACGAGTATGAGGTCGGCGTTTCCTATTCGACTATTCTGAGAAGAAAGGTCGAAACAAACTCAGTTCCCGAGAATCGACTCGTGTAGAATAAAATTGGTTACCACTAGTGTCGAGTTTAGGTGACAATAATTCTACCGGGGCTGCGAAGAAGTCCGAAAGGGAGACCGTGACCCCCGGCAACATGGCAACCGAAGGAACACGGGTGGGTTTTAGTCAGTAAGAGTCTGACATCCCGCTCTGCCCAGGGCGGGAGAAGTTATTTCATAATTTCCCATTCAAAAAAAAAAGGTGACATTAATTATTAAGGTAGAGAGATAACATACTCGTAATATTAAAAGTCATGTTATAAAGATTTGGTAAACGGTTTGAAAAAAAAGAAAAATCTGCTGCGTTTACTTATTTCTAGATAACGCCCAAAAGTTTTCAAGAAAACAATGTTTAAACGCAATTTGACCACTTTCTATGCAAACTCCCCACAATATCATAACGCAACGCAAATATTCAATTTAAAAAAGTACCATCAATACAAACCAAACAGCGATTAACCCAACGCGCCACCTTTTCGCATCAGCGGCTAAAGAGCGGAAGGAAAGTATTATCCAGCGCCTTTAGCTATTCAAACGGCCAATTATAGTGCGAATACACCGTAACAATTCTATGCATTCTAAACGAGAAGCCCCCATTCGATGGGGGACGCGAACCCTTTGCCCCCTCACGTAGGGTTCGAAGTCCCCATACCTTAAAGTTTTTTTGGAAGTTTCTTATTGACTTAAAGTTTATCTTTGAGTGTCTAGTTTTATTTTTAGTGGGTGGCTGGACCCCAAAATAGTGAACAGGATCCTTTTATTTACCATTCATCATCTGCCTAGTCGGGTCGGCTTCCAGTTTAACCGAATGCAGCTGAATACCAGTATTTTATATGGAGCGACTGCCTATCTGACCTCCATAACCTAGTTATTAGGTAACACGATACCCCTTGGTCAGACTGGTTGTCAGACTTTTAGGCTTCTAACTACCCGTAACGACTGTCAAAGATCTAGAAATGACAGCCGGGACCAACGGCTTAACGTGCTTTCCGAGGCACGGAGGGGTTTTGGTATGTAAAGATGGTCACCCATTCACGGACCTATAGCTTGAACTGGTCGATCGACCCGTGCAGCTGTTATAATTTAGTCACAACCCTCTTTTATCTACAATTATAAAATAGAAAACTCTATAGACTCTGCGACACGGAGCTAAATGAAAGTGCCGGAATAGAGAATTTACATGAAATGTAATGGATTTGATCTGCTTTTGACATCTTTACAGCGGCGCTGAAATCCACGTTCATTTAGACCCATTCCCGACTATGCATTGTATTGACTGCGAAATAGAATGTAAATACTAAATTTGACCGAAATTGTCCTTAAATAATAATTTGGTACCTACTAGCTTTTGCTCGCAACTTCACCCACACAAAGGTCGAAAATTATCCCAGAGGAACGTACTAGTACCAGGATAAAAAGTATTCTATGCCCTAACCCAAGTCATGGTCTACCTGCGTGCCAAATTTTATCCAAATCAGTTCAGCCGTTAAGGCATTATTATATATAAAATTAGCTGCTGCCCGCGGCTTCGTCCGTGTGGACTCTAATTCATCGGCTGTCTGCCAGTAAAAGTCCCGTCAAAATAAGTCCAGCCGTTTCGGAGATTAGCCGGAACGGCTAAACCGATTCTCAGATAGACAAAAATTAAAAACACTTGAAAAAAAAAAACGGCACCGCGATAATCAACGCGTTGATGTCTTTTACTCCACGGTGTCGGTAACAGGTCGCGAGTTCAATCAAAAATGCCCAATGCGCCTAAAGAAGTTTTCACTTCAAAAATGTTTTTTGACATAAGTACCATATTTCATTTCCATTTAGAAAAAGCTGTTATTTTGACATTACAAACAGACACTTCAATTTTATTAATTTGTATAGATGTGCAAACTACGCCACTGGGAAACGCAAAAAATAATAAGATTGTAACAAGTTAGTGATTTTCCCTACTTGCAAAGTGTCAAAGTTAACTTACTACCTTTCGTACATTGTAATCGAATTTTCACCCATTTTCCGATATTTATTTTATAAAATACCTATTTTCCTGAACCAAGAAGTCTTCAGTTCCCTGTATTTATTGAAGCTATGTAGTGTAATGGTATATTTGAATGTAACTTTTTTCTTTAAAAAGTCATTCAGTGGAATCCTATTCGATGGAAATTGTCAGTAAATATTCACCCTCGCCCTTTAGCTTTACGTAAGGGTGTTCCTACCTGTAACTTTTTCTAACTTCCCTATACGTCTTTGGGGATTTTGAATGTGTATTTTTATATCAAATTGCTACCGTTGTACTGTACTTTTTACCAGTGGCAATCGGTTTCAACAGCACATTTTATAAAAACGACGTTTTCATGCAAAATAATAGCTAATTTAGTATGCGGAACCCTGAAATACGAAGGGTCTATGCGGATTAAGCACACACACATTCATAATAATCCTAGGTGCTTATCCTAAGAAAACTTTCTCTACCGTACATACATTAGGCAACATGTGCGTAGAAGAGCTACGCCGTAGGTGATGCCGACCGCTACGCGCTACGATAAATTACCGTAGCAACGTGGCTACAATTGCTACGCTCTACGACTGACTTAGCGAAACTTATTTAACCCTTCCGTTGCCACGTGATTTAGTATGTTTTTGTTTTTGTCTTATTTTCTTCCTTGTTGATTCTAAGTCTACAAGATAAATATGTTTCAGACGCTTTTGATACTGTTTTATTGCTGTACTTTATCAAATCATATTAGGCTATAAAAATACGAAGAATATGGGCGACATAAAATCAACGATTGTGAAAGATATATGTGGAATAAAGTCAATTTAATAACAAACCTAGTTCAATTTCATAAAGTCGCTTCTGCAATGGAAGAAAATTGCATAATAATAGAATTTTTATTTCTACCCGTAAATCAAGTTACAGTTGTACTATATCTGAAAGCCCGCCAGTTTTCTGTCAGACTAAAAAAAAACACTTAAACTTAATGGACCATTTCAGCTCAGTTCCGTGCCTAGAATGTTTCTAAACTCGCCAATAACTTGAACAAAATTCAGCTAAACAACCTAAAAGCAACAAGTTACAAGCAACTTTTTGAATTTTTCATCGACTCCATGTCATGTATGAAAAAAAAACCTCTATCGTACAACATAAAAAAGATATCAAAATCAATGATTACTAACAAAAACAGGTTTTGGTAATAAAACTTGGGCGATAAAACTCCGTGCGGCCCCATGAGAGCACAAAGGAAGGCTATAAAAGAGAATATTGTCGATATGAAGTTGCCATTGTATGAGAAATATGATAATCTCGCGTTCAATTACTATGATGACGTCACGCGTTGATGGGCTTCTAACTGATTTCGGGCGACTAATTAAGCTGTTTTGTTTTGTTGTCATACGTGAAATGTTACATTTAATACTCATCCGTTTTTCCTTGAAGCTGTAGGTAAAGACGTAATGTTGTACACCCATATTTATAGACCTACGGTATTAATTTCTTAACGACTGGCTTATTTCTAAATTAGGCACAGTTAAAAACTTTGGCTTCTCCGGAGAAATTATTTAAGAGAAAAAACCTTGTGCTTTTGCTATAATGAACGAACTGACTCATTGTGCTTCGCAGCGGCGTCTTACAGCCTCATTACTGTAATATTTATTCGAATTCAAAGACTTTGAAAATTAAATGGTATTCATTTGATTTGGTACAACTTAAAGCCTCAAAAAGTAGACAACGTAGCAATTTAGGGTTAAATTAAAATTTTAAATATGAAAGTTTCAAACGATAAAAACACAGACGATAAGCCTTTTGACTTTTAATTTACTCGTTAAATCGGATTGTAGAACATAAATAAAAATACAGACATAAATAAAAAAATCCTCTGAAAATGGTAAAAAGAGCAATTTTTATTTTGAAAAATATTATGATTTCTTTTGAAGTGCCTAATTTTTAAGTTTATTTAATGTTATGTTTTTAGTAAAACCTTTACACGTGAAAATTCATAGTTCTCAAAATCGACTCGCGAAACATTACAGCAAAAACTCCATGAATTTCATCAGCAATATCAGATTATTCGAACTACCACATAATGTACCTTGAATAGTAGATAAATCACCCCCTCCCTCACACATTAAGGAGGGCACAAAGAGGGCTCGAAAATATTTGGGTTACGTGAAATGTAATTTAAGGAGTGACGGAACTTTGATCTTTTTTCACACCCTTTCAAAATGTACAGTCGAAAAACCTAATTGGTATCCAGGTAGCTAACCTGTACCCTAATTGCGTAATACAACACAATCACAATCTGTTTCGATTTGAAATAGATTGCGAATCTATTTTGCTTCATAAGTTGGAAAAAAAAATCTGCTCAACAACGTAAATAACGCAATGAATGTTGTTGAACTGTCAAAATGAAACAAATTAGGCAAAATAAGTTACGCAATTAGGGTACTGAAACTACTTTGTTGTGAGTGTGCTGAGTAGTCAAGTCTTTTACATCACTCTTACAAGAGTCTCATCATCTGCCTAGACTTTTTCCAACTATATTGAGGTCGGCTTCCAGTTTAACCAGATGCAGTTGAATACCAGTATTTTACATGAAGCAACTGCCTATCTGGCCTCCACAACCCAGTTATTGAGTAACACGATATCGCTTCGGGCTTCTGATGATCCATAAAAACTGTCAAAGATCTAGAAATGACAGCCGGGACCAACGGTTTAACATGCTTTCCAAAGCACAGAGGGATCTTGGTATGTAAAGATGGCCCATTCACGGATCAATCGCGGTATGCGTAGCTTAACCTGATTGATCGGCCCGTGCGGCTGTTATTATTTCGCCACAAGCCCCTCTTACAAGAGTATGTTAAGTGTAAAATGCACCTACACACACGCACTAAAAACAAAAATTGGCAATGTAGTGGAAAAATGAATACAGTGTGTCAAGGGACATACAACTTTTATTAAGTGACCAACCCTTTAGTCGCAAATAAATCAGCTGATCCATAGATTGCATTATAATGTTGGCATAACTCGATAAAATGTAGGGAATACTTAATTTTTTCAACATTTTGATACACCCTAAAGGGATGGGCTTGTGACTTAGTAATAACAGTTGCATGGGTCGATCGATAAGGTTAAACTACGCTTGCCATGATTGGTCCGTGGAGGGCATGCCTCGGAAAATACATTAAGCCGTTGGTCTCAGCTGTTATTCGTGGATCTTTGACAGTCGTTGAAGCTCGAAAGTCTGACAACCAGACTTAGTAGAGGTCAGATAGGCAGTCGGTCCATATAAAATACTGGTATTCAGCTGCATCCGGTTAGACTAGAAGTCGACCCCAACATAGTTGGGAAAAAGCCAGGCAGATTGATACCAAAGTCTTTGTTCCACTGTACCTAATAAGGCACATCGAGGGGGTGAAGTGGGGGCGATCATCTGTTCTTGCGGAAGGTTATAGGTTTAGCGGGTTGGTTTTATAGACTTCTTTGTTAAGGTTACATACTAAGCCGATAAAGCCTCTGACATTTCATATACGGTTAAATTCTCAAACTCAATTCAATATTAGGTCTTAGGTCCATGCTGTTTGTGTCACTTAAAGGGGTATTGTAGTGACAGTTAATTATTAATAGTAATAATTATCAGTTGAGAATTCGATTAATAGTTTCGTAGGTAATTAATGTTCAAATACGTATGTTCTATACGGGCTCAAATACAGACTCCGACTCACTATTATTAATTGCCAATATGTTTTTATTTTTTTCAACTATACTCCATTTCAAAAAAGTTTAGACATTTAACGAAACCTTTTTTACAGTCCATTCAACCGATTTTGACTTCTATTGCGTTTGATGCATGACAAATAGCAGCTGCAATAAACAGTTGGTATTGTAACCACTTTTTTGCTTTTAATGCCATCCTTATGTCTACGGTATAGAAGTCAAAATCGACTGAACGAACTGTAAAGGTTTGTTTAAATGTCTAATCTTATTTCAAATGGAGTATAGGTACCTACATTTTATACATAGTTTCTAATTGTGCAATCAAATATACAGGGTGGCAGGGACAGGGGATGAGTCAATATATATTATTTTAATAAAACTAAAAAGCTTGAATGAAAAATAAAAATAAATAAAAAACAAAAAACCCGACTGCAAAAACACATACCTAACTGAAAAAAGAAAAACAAGAATTTTGGTATTGCAGGCGGGACAAACAAAATTTACACCATCATTTCAAGTTATTGGTTTGTCCCGGCTGCAATACCAAAATTCTGTAGATTATAATGCTTGTTTTTCTATTTTTTGTATTTTTGCAGTCGTGTTTTCTGTTTTTTAAATATATTTTTTAGATAAATGACATTGATTTTACATTCTGTGATTACTTCCTCACACACTGACTTATTAATTATAAAATTTTAGGAAAATCTACTTTTACAATGTTTGTAAATATGTGAGCACCATCTACCATATAATTAAATTATCTGTCGTTGCTTCATTTTTTATTCTTTTTACCTATTGTGGTATAGTAATTTTATTCTAGGTGCATTGTCTTCACATATAATTATTTAACTAATAAAGGTACCTATACAAACAATTGTAAAACATTTTAAAAGAGTAACGGTGGAGTTTCTTGCCCATTCTTCTCCATACGAAAACTACCTTTTGGAAGGGGCAACTAAAATCAATTCTACTATTTTGTAAATTTTGGACATGGGCCTATTTGAAATAAATGATTTGACTTTGACTTTATGGAGGATGAGTGAACTTTACACCCTAAACCTCTATAGTACTTTAGTTAGACTGTAGCAATCGTAATGATTGTGGTTGACTTCCATTCACTGGCCCGACTAATTAAACCTTTAAGTTAATGGCTGTATAAAACTTTTGCATTAAAGTTTTCTTCAACGAACGCTTATAAAGTCATACTAGCGATTTTCATTTACAGCAGCAAGAAATGTACTGGCGAATTTCGGTAACTTTAAAACGTTAAACTTCTATTTAGGGGATTAATTTTCCAAGTGCAAAATGTGTTGGCAAAATGCGAAACCAGTGATTTTTTGGGTTCCAACTTTAAAAGGAATACGAAACTTTTCGTTGAGATTTATGCAACATAGAAATTTGAATTTAGGCATAATGTTAGGTCTCGATCATGCGCATACAGTTCGCTAAACGAAAACAAATTTATTTATTTTTTTGCAAAGCGCTCCTCCCAAAAAATAAGTTTGAATGACATGAGTGTCAAGTTTAAGTGAAATGTTTTTGAAGACTGTGATAATTTTAAATGATAATTTCTGAATAATTTTAATGTTTTTACTGTTTTTTACTACTTATTTATTTATTATTCACATTACTTTTTTTCGATTATTTTATGATTCCGATTTAGTCCGAGATTCCTTAGATTCTTTTTCACTATTAAATAAAGTTTGGGATTAGACCGTCCACCCACACTTGTAAAAATCACCCTGTATTAAGGTCACGCAATACACCACCACCTTTTGGGTTTACGAGCTATTTCATTGCTCACACTATTTATTTTTATGTACACTATTAAGTCAATGTATAAAGTTGTAAAAAATAACTTTTTAAGTGTTAAGTGCAAAATTATTATTTTATTACCATTCTAATGCTGTAATTTACAATATAGATTTTGTATTTTTTTTTTTTTGATACTACGCAACGAATTTTGATGCGGTTTTTGCCATAATTTACCACCAACATCATATTATTAATTAATACATTCATATTATATTAATATTAAATTATATAATTTATAAATAATAATGTAAATATGAAAGTTTGTATGTTTGTGTGTTTCGATGTTTGTTACTTAATCACGCAAAAACAGCTGAACGGATTTGAATGAAATTTGGCACACAGATAACTTATAACCTGGATTATTACACACATTACTTTTTATTCCAGTAGTACATTCTCGTGGGATAATTTCTGACCTCCACACGGGCGAAGCCGCGGGCGAAAGCTAGTATGACAATAAATTAAATTGCTTTTATCTAATGCCGTTCCCAGTCTGCACCCTAAAAAATAATTAAATAAATCCAACAGTTTAGTCACTATAGCTGGTCAAAGATTGGTAAAATTCATAGTCAGCCCATCACTAAATTATTTTAGTTTGTTAGAAAAAAACATTTTTTTATTTCACTGTTAGGATTTATTTGATGATTCCTAAATGCATTTTCATCTCCGGTCGCGTTCTTATAAGTTTTTTTTTTTTTTGGTGAAGGGTGTGCGTTTTGGGGGACTGTCTTAAGTAATTTTGACGTTCGAAAAGTGCTGATTCGCAGCCTAGTTTGAATAAATGACGTTTGAATTTTGATATTTCACTCTTGCCAGGGGTGTGAAAGAACAATTTAAATCCATAATTTTCACATTTATTGAAATACTAGATTCCGACAGCAGCTTTGTCCGCGTGATATGTTCTTAAATTATAGCCTATGTTATTCAGTGATAATATAGTATTCAACTGGTGAAAGTTTTTTTTTTTAATCTGTCCAGTTGTTTTTGAATTTATTCATTACAACAAAAATACAAATCTTTTCTCATCATTATATCTTCTAAGGTCCCATTAAAATAGATGGACAAATTTTAACACAGCGTTCAGTAGGTACGTGTAACCAAAGACATTCAAACAAAAAAAAAACACTGATTAAAGTGATTTTATTTTGACCTAAAATAATTAACCAACATTTTTAGTGTACTGGCGCGTTGTGTTCCACGCGCGCCTCAAAGAGATGTCAGCAGAATTGACGGGGTCCGCTAGGGCCAATGCCTGCCGGGGGTTCGAAGAAAACCGATAGGGACATCGTGGCCCCCCGGCAACAGGGCAACTGAAGGAACACGGGTGGGTTTTAGTCAGTAAGAGTCTGATACGCCCTCCCGCTCCGCACAGAGCAGGAGAAGTTATTTGATAATTTCCCAACCAAAAAAAAAAAGTGTACTTTCGTTAGCAGATTTTTTTTTTTGTAAGTATCTAATGCGTTTTTCTTATATTTTTCCCATTGTCCTGATTTTGGTAGTTTGAATGATTTCTAAAAGTTTATCCATCTATTTTAATGGGACCTTATATATAAAATTCTCGTATCACAATGTTAGTTGCCATACTCCTCCGAAACGGCTTGATCGATTTTTATGAAATTTTATATGTACATTTGGTAGGTCTGGGAATCGGTCGTAATCTATTTTTCATACCCCTAAGTGATAAAGGTGGTCCACCCCAAACATTTATATGGCAAAACAATGTTTGCTGGGTCAGCTAGTTATAATATAATAAAAATAAATTATAATGTAGTAAATCAAGTTGAGGTTACCTATGTTGGATTTTATATAAAAACCATTTTACTTCTTTATGCAGATTGTAACAACCGAGATGTATTTTAGCTTTCGAGTTATTTATTATTTTCTTTCACACCCGAAAACATACGTTCCTTTCATAGCATGGAATTTTTCTTTCAGCCTACCATCATATTCAATAATCTTATATGAGAATGTTTTCTTAGTAAACAAAGATGAATGCCGAGCTAAAATGTATTTTTTTAGGGTGAAGTACCCCATACATGGAAAGGGAGGGGAGCTGAGCGTTCTTATAAAGGATTTACTGTGTTTCGATAAGACGGAGAGTTTTTATTTCGCCACCCTTATCTGATCACTATTGTGTGTAAGAGAGTGCTGACAATGTTATATTTCATGTGATGATAAACACAAAAAAAAACAGTATCGGTCAATATTTGTTCATTGTATTTCATTTTCTAAAATGTTGGTAAACTTACCTACATTTTCTATTGGAAAGCATTATAAGAGATTCTATCTATCTACGATTGACAATAAAATTAATATTCAAGTATGCCTAAGCCACCATAAGTAGTCCACCTTGCTACCAATTTTGCTGACTGCGTATCTGCAGAAAAAAAATCATAAGCTAAAAAATACTTCTCATCATTTCCTTGGTGAGAGCAGTGGTGGCCCAGTGGTAACAGCCGCGACTTACGAGTTGTAGTCGTAGGTTTGAACCCAGACAGGCGCTTTACTTTGTGTAAATTATTTCATCACCACTGCTCTCAAAAACGGTGAAGGAAAACATCGTGAGGAAACCGGCATGTCCTAGAACCGAAAATTCGAAGACATGTGACATCTATCAACCCGCACTGGGCTCGCGTGGTGGATTACGGCCCACCCCCTCTCATTGAGAGGAGGCCTGTGACCCAGCAGTGGGAACATTTATAGGCTGATGTTGATGATGATGGTTTCCTTTACAACAATGATAGCTTAATGGTGTGACCGTTGGACTGCCAAGTCATAGGTACCCAAGCCACGCACCTCTGACTTTTCAGATTCATGTGCTTATTGGCATACTTATCACTTGCTTAAAAAACGGTGAAGAAAAACATCGTAAGAAATGCCTAAGAGATATTTCTCGACGGCATATGAAGCCAAGTCAGAAGCCCATGGGCGGCAAAAAAACTCTGACACCAGTACACTCATTACGTAATACAACACAATCATAATTTGTTTCGATTTGAAACGGATAGCTAATCCATTGCTTCATAAGTTGTAAAAAAAATTGCTCACCAATGTAAATAACGCAATGAATGTTGTTGAATTGTCAAAATGAAACAAATTAGGCAAAAGTATTAACGAAAATAAGTTACGCAATTAGGGTACAGGTTAGTCACTAACCACACGAAAAATAAAGAAAAGATCATTTCCTTTTACTATCATATCCATTGCAGAACATCCTCCTCCATTTTCCGCCATAATTTCCTTTCTTTTACTAATCTTGAAATGGCTACATTACCACTTGATTAAAGCTATTACCTAGATGTTATCTAAATAGAGCCCTCATTAACAACATTCAATTTCATCTGCAAACATTATTAAGAATAGCGTGTATAATAATGTATCCAAGCAAACGCCTGTAGCGGTTACACCGCCACATACAAACTACGCATCACAGACATGACGTCACACAAATCCTGCATCGCGCAATTGGAGTTATTTATTTATTTAATACTTCAAGCACACAAATGTACAGAGGTGGACTTAATGCCAAAAGCATTTTCTACCAGTCAACCTTTGGGTGATGCAGAGACAAACAATGGTAGGTGCAATAGCGAGTTTACCGAGCGATCGACATAGATACAAGATTTCAACTTCAAACCGTTGGGCAGTTGCCCACCAGATACAACACCCGTCTGGTCAGAGGATCCTCCTTTCTCTATGGTGGATGAGTGAACTTTACACCCTGTTCCTCATACCACTAAACGCCAATCAAATATTAATACTGAAAATCATATTACCGAATATCCTCTAAGATGTTCTTAGATTTAATCCAAAAGTGAATAAAATAATCGGTCAACATTCTGTGCAGTTAGACACAGTGACTTTAACTTAAACTTAACTAAATAACTTAGACTTTTCAGCAGTCTAAGGCAGTTATCTTGCTTTGAACAGAGAGACTACGTTATGAGATCTTACGGTCAGGTACGGCTAAGCTGCATAAAGCTGCGACTTAAAAGGTAATGCCATGACAAATTAAGTTAGGTTTTGGTTATTCTCAGGACAATTTCTTTGGGTTTTTAAGAGATTACATTCCAAGCACAGCAGAATGTGACGCAGCAATGTCGCGCAACATTGCCTATTGATGTCTATGTTAAATTTAAACGTTTGTCTGTTATAAAGTTAAATTATAACCAAACGAGTCTAATCGCGTTCCTAACAAATGTGCAATATAAAAGTTTTCACAAAATCAAGAGAGTTTATGTCTCAATCAAATTTTAAGATTACAGCAATATACAAACATGTTCAACACACATAACATGAAATATTCAATGCTTTTCTTTACAAATGGCTCCATTTATACGATGGAATACAGTAATTTTAAATACATTTTCTTTGATATCGACACTTTGACATTCATGAGTTTGACCTGTGTAAAGGTTCTAGCTCACAAAGTTAAATACCCTAACATTGTGTTAATTAAAAAATTGTTTAACTGCCTTTTATAGAACTAGCTGCGCCCCACGGTTTCACCCACATAAGTCTCGATTCTGTAGGTATATCGAAATAAAAAGTATCCTTTGTGTTAATCTAGGTTATAAACTATCTGTGTACCAAATTTCATCCAAATTGGTCTTGCAGTTTGAGCGTGAAGAAGAGACAAACATACACACTCACAAACTTTCGCCTTTACAATATTAGTGTGATCTACGATATACATAAATGTAGTCAGGCCAGTTACTACTTTGCTAACTCACCAATAGCCTGAAATATAGACTATCTATCGCTGAGATTCATGGGCTATATTTCATGCCCGTGACTGGAACCTTTGGCTAAAGGCCTTTGCCTTTCAGTGCGAGAATATAGGCTAGATTCTAGCTTGTATTGTTCCACGGCAGGGCAAATGTATGCCACCATCTTTGCCTTAGGGAGTGACCACATTTGTCGACGCGAAATCGGCTTAACCCGATCAGAAAGAGCTGTATGTACATGCAATAAAAAAGAAAAAGACGTCATTCGTCTCGTTTCGGCTCTTGGACTCGACGTCGCGTTGGACTATTCGCTTTTATTCAGTGGCCATAAAGTACTTTCTAACCAGCTCAAGCCGATTCCGCGTTGAAAAGTGTGGTCACACAGTCACAACCCTAGTCTGCTTTTGGAACTGCAAAAATTATTATTTTTACCACGGCATGAGCTATTATTTCTTGTTTTACTGCGGCAGCGGAACTCTGCAGACAAGATGGGTTCACGATAACTACATAAAAAAAAAACCGACCAAGTGCATGTCGGACCACGCACATTGTAGGGTTCCGTAGTTGGGATGAATTTATCCGAAGAACAAACTTAACTTTGTAATTGAAAAAAAAAAAAATTCATACAGAATGTATGGGAGAATATGTTTTTACAACCGCAAATCTAAGTTGGTCGACTATTACTCGTTAACTTGTAAAGCATACTCAGCTGTGATAGTTTTCCTTTTAAATTTGTTATATAAGCTACTGCCGTGAATTTTTTCACATATCTAAAACCAACCATTTAGCTGGCAGGGGGGGGGGACACTTGACTCTAACAAAAATTTTCACTTTAAAGCTTAATATTTCGCAAACGGATCTCTAAATTCTAAAATAGTTTTAGCACACTCACAATGTTTTTGAAAGACCAACGATACCCCACACAAAGGGATAGAAAAAAAATTTGATTTGATGATGATTTTATTTTACCACTTTGTTGGCGTGATGAATATGTATACCCATGCCAAATTACAGCTTTCTAGTACTAAGCGTCTCTGAGCTAAGCCGCGGACAGACAGACAGACAGACGGACATGACGAAACTATAAGGGTTCCTTGTTTACTACGGAACCCTAAAAAAGTGTTGTTGAATTTTTTATTTTATTTGAAGTATGAGTTGAGAAAATCAGTTTTTTTTGTTTAATCATATGTAGAGTTTACGCAAAAATAAAAGAAAAAAAGAAAAAAACATTTATTTGGGCACAGTTCGTGAAACACAAAATATAAATAACAAAATGTAAAAGTGAAAATAATCTTAAGCAACTTGTCACTACACCAACAACAACACACAACAACACAATAACTACAACAACAACTAACAACTTGTCTGTTGTTTGTTCTGAAAACAGATTTTTAAAGTAACTACGCTCGCTTCCCAAAATAGTTTTTTTTTTTTTGTTTATCGTGTTTAGGTACCCTAAAGTTTGAGGAGTTTTGCTAATTTATTTAATTTGACCCTGTTGAATCATTGCAACTTGAAAGAGGAATATACCATGTGAGTTTAACCTCAATTCGTGCCAATGTTATTCAGGACTTTATTCCGTACAGTCGTAAAATCCACATTCGTTTTAATTTTAAGTACACATACGATTTTATTGTTCATAATTTATTTATTGATATTACCATCTGTCCCTTGAAATACTGTTATATTTTTATGATGTGACATAAAACTAGTTTTAATATTTGAGAGAATGAAATAAATTTTAAGAGCTTTTGGTTTATAGGTCTTAGAAACATTGGTTCATGTTGACCACTCTTATTAATCAAATCGTTCTTTTTTGACTAGTAAATTATATTTCTTTGTGAGAAATTCTCCTTACATTATAATGTATGTCGGATCCGGTCATTAGTACGGACACGAAACGAATCGCAAGCGCGCCACTGGCGACATCAAGTGATCTACCCACACCAAATGCGCGCTTCTACAGAGTTGTGATGTTTTAAGGCCACAGCGAGGAGGGATTCAGCCTCTGATCGCATCGGAGTTAAGACGTTCCGGAACTGTTTTCGATTCGTGGTGCTTAGTTATTGTGTTAGCTGTGATTTGTGATCATTGTGTTAATTGGTGATTTTAATAAACGCCGTCACACCCAGTGTGTGTATAATTTAGCTAGTGTGATTAATTTGATAGTAAATTATAATGTGATCTGAACTGCAACTGTTTTTCTATTGCGCATTAACCAACACTACCCACACTACGCCCACAGTAGTTAAAATATCGCTGATAATAACGAGAGTCACATACCCGTCTCCGACATGTATATAAAACAATGGCTGTGCGTTAATCTAAGAAAAACTCTAAAATGATTCGATTGATTGTGATGATACTTTGGTAGGTTGTTGTGTGTGCGCCGGAGATATTTAACAAAAAAAAAAATGCCGGCCATTAGCTAGTTTTAAAATAAAATAATAAATTTTTTGGTTGCTTCTTTCATAATTATAAAATTAACACTCGAAACGACCTTTCATCTAAACTAAAACCACTCTAATCCACATCACCTAAAACCCACGAACTTAAAACACAGACCCATTATAATTTAAATAAACTTACCAATTAATATCAAAAAGCTCTTCAATGTCCCAGATAATTACTGAACGCGATAAAATAAAACTGAATTTGAATAAGGCCGTGTTCTAATAGAAGCGAATAAAAATGATCGTCGCGCAGTCGTTTATATCTCATTTGTTCGAAAAACGAAAAGCGCCCTCTGGCGGTACGACGACGTGACGATTGCTTATACAGCATGTATCAAAATCGTGTGGTGGTACAGACCACCAAACTGAACAAGTTTCTCCGTGGAACCAACATTGTAATTGCGTGAAAATAATCAGACGTCCCATACATTTGGGTCAAGTAGGTCTTGAAGTTTTTTATGGGACAGTTGTTTTTTTTTGCGATTATGTTGTTGGTCCCATAGAGAAAATTGGTCAGTTTGATGGTCTGTACCACCACACCTTTCTGATATACATGCTGTATTAGGACTATTCCAGACTATTAGGACATGCAGTATTATCTCCATTCCTTTTACCTCTTCTAACTACAGGCAAAACTCATACATGGTGAGAGCGAGTAAGGACTTTAATATTCTTTGTAAAGAGAATTGACCATTTACAACCAAAACCTACTCTGCACGCGCTCGGCTGAACGCTGACTTTTAAAAAATTCATAGTGCTTATTATACCTTATTATATATCAATATGTATACTTAATCTTTTTTATCGTGCTTGTTAGTGATCCTAAGATTTCTACTACTTTTTCTGTTTTTACCCATGAGAACCTGTAATTGGCTTTATATTTCTTAAACAACTGTTGTTCATTTGTTATAGCTGTTGGTTCTCCTATTAATAAATAAATAAATAAATTACTCGTTTAGACCCACTGACATTCAAAACAACCTCATTTGTTGATAAAACGCATTAAGATAATAAATATTGTACTCATCTAAATTTTCAAAATGTCAACGAGACTCTCACCACAAAGTATCTACTGTTATTAAGGTTTATGTCATAAAGGACTTTTTTGGCCCCTTTTAATTAAAGGCCCTCCGCGATGACCTTTGAGATGTAAAGGTGGACCCTAATCCGCGGTTAATGTGTGCACACGTCTGAAAATATTTGAGACTTTTTTATGAATAAAGTTACTATTCTGTAGGTCGTTGTGAGTTAAAGAGATGATGAATTTTACTCATAGAAGGATTTTTTGGCGCTCGAATGACGTTACATGGGGGCGCTACTGGTAAACATTTGCGTAATTGTTTTGTGAAAAATGTATTGAAAAAAAGTTTTTACAAAAATAAACAACCGACTTCCAAAAACACTACAAAGTGAAGAATAACTTTAATTTCGGAAGTTGGTGTCTTTCTTTGGTTTTGAATTTTCGTTTTTTGTCACCAACTTCCGAAATTAAAGTTATTTTTCACTTTGTAGTGTTTTTTGGAAGTCGGTTGTTTTTTTTTTTTGTAAAAAGTTTTTATTTTTCACTTTTTAGTTGTGGTACCTACCCCACACAAATTCGAAAACCACTACGTGCTATGTAAATAACAGTGACAGGAACTTATCATATCATCCACATACTAAGTGGGAAAAAGTACGTGTTATTGAAGCTAACTCAAAAACTATTAAAGCATACTTAATAAAATTTATACGGGACCACTTCGAGAGCACACCCTTTGAAACAAAAAAAGAATTTTCAAAATCGGTCCACAATTGACGGAAAAATTGGTGGACATACATAAATAAAAAAAAGGATTGTGTGGTTTTATGAAACCACGGTAAAAGTGAAACTTTTAAGCGAACTATAGGCGCCGCCATATTGGCCTTGGCTGCTCTGACGAGCGCCTTTCACTTTATTCCTACTCCGCGGCCGACCGTCACGCGACATGCAACACACAGACGAAAAAGTTTGAGACGATGTTATAAAAGTTTCACTTTAAAAAGAAAAAAATAAGCAAACATACGCGACGAACACATAACCTCCTCCTTTTTGGAAGTCGGTTAAAAAACAAGATGGCGGCGTCAGTTCCGATTTTGACCACGCGCGAAAAGATCATTGTGCAGATAGATGCGAAGATCAAGTTAAAAATGACTAGTGATTGCAGAAACCTCTGCCAGCAGTGAACTGCTAAAGGCAGATGATGATTTAGTGGCAATTACACCAATACAGAGCAGTGGTGGCCCAGTGGTAACGCCCACGACTTACGAGTTGTAGGTCATAGGGTCGAACCCAGACAGGCGCTTTACTTTGTGTAAATTATTTCATCACCACTGCTCTCAAAACGGTGAAGGAAAACATCGTGAGGAAACCGGCATGTCCTAGAAACGAAAATTCGAAGACATGTGACATCTACCAACCCGCACTGGGCCCGCGTGGTGGATTACGGCCCACTCTCTCACACAGAGAGGTGGCTTGTGTCCCAGCAGTGGGAACAATTGTAGGCTGAAGATGATGACACCAATGAAACGGAACGCGATCAGCACATCAAAACTCCGTTCAAGAGCTGTCAGTGTCAAAATTCCTCAACAATGATGACATTGACAGTTTTTGAATACGGTTTGGATATGATGATCGAAGATTGCAAATGAAGGGAAGTTGGTAGTTACGATTTTTTACACCAAAGTGAGGAACATTTCTTTAGAAATTATCATAATATAATATAACATCACGCCTGTATTCCGCAAAGGGCTAGGTACAGGTGTACACCCACATTTCACCAGTTAAGTTTAAAGATCGTTCAACGAAAATAGTAGTCAATGGTGCCGATTCCCTTGTTCACAAACTAAACTAAATTTAAGTTCAGTGCATCTTTTTCTTTCTATTTCATTAAGAAAAGGACAGAAGATGAATGTTAGTTTAGTCCTGTCAAATTAATCAGCGCCTGTCACTACTCCATACAAGTTTAGACGTGATTAAAAACTTGCCAACTAAAATTACGTCAATTTACGTCAAGGACTGATTAATTTGACAGGACTAAACTAAAATTTATCTTCTGTCCTTTTCTTAATGAAATAGAAAGAAATAAATGCACTGAACTTAAATTTAGTTTAGTTTGTGCACAAGAGAATCGGCACCATTGTCAGATTAAATCATTGAATTTATTTATCTTAATTCCAATGATTTAATCTGACATTGACACCTGTCAAAAGTGATTCAGTAATTTGTTGAAACTTGGATAGGTTCTGTTAATTTGTTTTTGACATAATGCCTGCGGCAGTGCGGGTTAGAATTTTAGGTGAGTTCATGTTGTTGTTCATAAAATAGGTACCTATTACAGTATCGGTTTTCGATTATTAATTTATGCATTAAACATTGCTGTTTACACCGAGCCAACATTTTAGGTGGTAACATGAATTATGGACTTTGTTTTAGGTTATTAATAATCAAACTTATAAATAACAGCACTGTGACCTGAATTTTACAGCATGGTCACATGGTAAATGGAAACACTTATGGAGTATTAAAGTTTAGAAATAATGTCGTTATATTCTAGTGAGAGCAGTGGTGGCCCAGTTTACTTTGTGTAAATTATTTCATCACTGCTGCTCTCAAAACGGTGAAGGAAAACATCGCGAGGAACCCGACATGTCCTAGAATCGAAAATTTGAAAACATGTGTGACATCTACCAACCCGCACTGGGCCCGCGTGGTGGAATACGGCCCACTCCCTCTCACAGAGAGGAGGCCTGTGTCCCAGCAGTGGGAACATTTATAGGCTGATGATGATGATGATCGTTATATTCTATAAACGAGGAACTTATTATGAGACAGTTAATATTATTTATACTTAATAATTGTTATAAATAAGTTTAATTTGTGAGTTCGTATGTAGGGGGTAATCTTCGAAACTACTAGCTTCTGCCCGCGACTTTGTCCGCGAGCATATAACCTTCCTCAAGAGTTGGGCTATCCAATGCAAAAATAACTTTTCAAATCCGACTGGTAGTTCCGGAGATTACCCCCTACATACAAACAAATTTTACCTCTATATAATAACAGTACCAAACAATAACAGAACAAAAAATTTCACGCGGACAAAGTCTCGGGTAGAAGCTTGTATCTTGTAACGATACTCAACTTACATAACGATCACGACACCAACAATTTGACATAATTCTTTTGAAAGTCTCCCAGACTCTCGACTCTGGCTTTGCAACTTATTTTCATTTTTCAAATACCTACCAAAATGTGTCATGAATAATAAAAAACACATACAAAAAATTTCCGCGAGGCAGCCCTAACCGCTAAACCGACGCGGTATGATTGATCGCTGTTTACGTCGCGCCCGACCGCTCCATCTGTACTAAGGATGTCACTCTGTCGCGCTAGCTTTTAAATTTCCATGAACGAGCGAAATTATATAGTGGGAGTTATAAATCGTTCTGATCAGCAGTAAAATTGTGGAGTCAGAGCTTTGTTTTAATAGTTACGTTGATTTACGTCAAATAACAGTTGACAGGTGACAACAGGGTGCGGATATTTGCCGTTTGGCACTTCTCAGTTTGATTATTTATTTATTTGAGCTAACCACAATTTTTTTTGTGGCATATACAAAGAAAAAGGCCTTTTGAATCAGTTTTTATACCGACCTTGGAATAATTAATCTGTTAAAACTGAACATGATGATATCAAGAAATTATACCTACTAGGCAAATTATTCTCGTACTTCAAAAACGTTAATATTCATGTCGCAATCTCATATTGGCGACAATCAATGCCAAAAATTTGTCAAAAATGTAGGCAGAATAGAGATATTTTTGACAGACTAAGAATACAATGCGAATGTTCCTAAAAATACGGGAATTTCCCCACTGATAATTTCCAAATATCACACTGATAAAAAACCCTCGATATTTCCATAAATCCTAACGTAAAAAGCACTTTGAATCTATGGAACACATGCGTATGGTATTTATATACCTATGTGTGGGTGGTCAATACCTTTTTCCTTGTGGGATGGGTTCGGCCCCATCTCTGCTAAGTAAGCCATCGCTCAGCTGACTGTTCCAACTGACGAGGGACAAAAAGCCGTTAATTCTCTGTAATTCTTCCGAATCTCTTGGTTTAGAGGAATCGAACATGGCCGTACATAATAAGACATATAGATATAGATAGAATACTCTATAAAATGTATCGTATTGATATATTACTATAGATTGATACAATGGACGGTCTTATCTCTAAAACCGCTCTTTTAAAGACAACCTTTGAATGGATTTAAAGGAGAAGGAAAGACAGTACTGGAGATTGTCTGTGTTTACCATTTATGATATACTTACCTAATAAGATATAGCAAACTGACGAGAAAAACTGTGGTTAGTTTTGTTTTTATTTATTATCTAAAGAAAACTATTTTAGGATTCCTATAGTGATCGATTCTATAGTCAAAAGTTGGTAATGTCCTACTCCCAATGTAAGGGTAATAACTGTCTGTAAATCTCTTCTGTTTTAACGAGAATTCCGTGCGTGAATGAAAGGTGAAATCGCAATAATCACGGCTGTCGAAACGATTGGTGTTTGCAGTTTGTTATTAGCAGACAGGATATGCTATCCATTCATCATCATCATCATCATTTCAGCCAAAAAACGTGCACTGCTGGACATAGGCCTCCCCCAAGCACCGCCACTTCGACCGGTTCTGTGCTTCTTGCATCCAACGGATTCCTGCGGCCTTCACCAGGTCATCGCTCCACCTTGCTACCCATTATGATGAGGTTAACTCTAACTTTAAATTCATCACCCTTGCAGGGATGGGAAAGAGCATTATATTCTAAAATACAATAGACGTGGATATATTTAATAACCTGTCCCGCTTAGCTATTTCTAAAGAGCCATAAAACACTCCTTAAAGAAATCGACACGTGTTTTACCTCTCAACGAGACATCCTCAAGATGACGATTGAATTGTCGCGAACCCGAACACTGCGTATTGCCACACCGAGCGCTGAACGCAGACTGAGCCTTATCGCCCCGAACTCGACTCTCGCTCGCTCTCGCTCTACTCGAGTATATTCTATCCCGTACCGAGGATTCAAGCAGAAGTAATGAAAGTTCGGGAGCTCTTCACATTTGTTCTGCTTAAATCTCGGTATGGGACTTTGTAACTATGCTATATAACCGGGACTATATGACTATATAACCAGGTGTCGGAGGTTTTATGTCACCCATGGGCCTCTGACTTGACTTCAGATGCCATCGAGAAATATCTCTTGGGCATGTCGGTTTCCTTCACCGTTTCACCTACTCTGTACCTCCATCTAATCTTATGTGATCATAAAACCTGACATTTACGTTATCACCTTTCATTTTAAGCTCCAAACATTCATAAAAAGAAATTAAAATAAAAAGGAAAAAGGGAACCTACTAAATTAGCAACCACGTTCCAACCTTAATAATCTCCAGGAAGACAAAACTAATCTACAATCCCCATCGTTCGAACAATAAAAGGGCAATTTCTTCAAAATTTAATAGAAACCCAACACCCTCAGACCTCTTGAAATATTCGCAAAGAAAATGTAAGAAATCTCATCAAAATCTGGGGCCACCGCTTCGAACAACAAAAGAGGAGGAAGCAGGCGAATGAATCTTTTTTTTTTACTTCTAAAACTCGTAACAATTGAAACAAAAGTAAATTATGGGTACCCGCCTGGTCCGGGGAATTATGAAAAATGGTCGGTCTCCTTATTATTTTATTATACGTGGTGACGGCAACGGCTAACTCGATTTCGTTCGAAGATTTTTTTTTTCCGAATTAAATATTTTTTGATTCCCTTTTTACTCAGATTTATTTTCTGCATTTGATGGATCGCTTGTGGAGCGAGTTTTAACTATTTTTCGTAGGTTTTTGTTTTGAATGTTGATAAACGGCGTGACAGAACAAACTGATTTATTTTTGTGTTAAAAATAAATATAGAATTATTTGTCATTCGGCGTTTTGATTAACTGTTTTTAAATAAGTAAAAGAATGGGTCTGTATTTTTTTTTACTGAATTTATTTATTTGCCTCTATGCTTTATATTTAACACGTATAGCCTCTGCCTAACCCTTCGGGGAAATACAGGCTTGAAGTTATATTAAAGTGCTTGTGATCAAATAAAAAAGTTTAACATTTTTGGAACTGTTACAGCTTGGTCTTGGTAACCTAGAATGACCGGCTTTTATTAAAAACAGTGACTCAAATACATAACCTATACTATTAAATCAGATATATTTATATAATCACGTTTTCAAAAACGGCTCTAACCATTTCGACGAAAGTTACAATAAAAAGGGTTTATTTGTTCGAAAAATCGACCTAGCTAGGTCTCATATCTGGAAAAAATCGTTTTCTCCGTATTTTCACCCGAACATAGCTCGGTCACTCAAAGTTTAGAACAAGATGGCTACCTTAGAATAGGTAATGACATGGCAGCATGGAATAAGTAAGTACCCACTATCATGGCAGCATGGAATTAGTAAGTACTATACATGGAATTAGTATGAACTATCCTATACTATTAAATGAGCATTCTGTATTTTCACCCGAGCAGACCTCGGTCGACCATGTACTTATATCTTCAACAACTACACTGGCTGTATTCACTTCATAACCGTATAAAATATACAAACTGTATAATATATCAACCCCCAACTGACTACCAATGCCAACACCCCACTGAACGAATAAATATCATGCATGTTTACGATGTTTCATAGGTGAGAAAAATACAACCCAGATACGATCAGGCGTTTATTGGGCCAAGGGTATAAGGTCGCGTTTCAAAAGGACAAATGAAACGCAAGTATAAGGCTGACTGTCCGCTGTAGCGGAAAGGAGCGGAGCGGAGCGGAGCTGTGTCAATATTAACCAATGGAATTGCATAAAATGCGAAATAATAATGCGAATTTCTAAATTAATGTCTGTAATTTTTATGGGGTACATAATAAAGAATATTCTATCTATCTATCTAAAATCTCTGCACCGTTTCAGTGGACAAGAATTTGCGACTAGTTTAAAAATTCATACAAAACCGTGAAGCGTAGCAAGGAAGCGGAGCGGGAAAGCGGAAAAAATTGGCCGCAACGCGCTCAAATTACTCGTCGCGTAAACTCAGCTTAGCTCCGCTCCGCACTACCTCGCTCCGCAATAATGGACAGACACAGTCCACAACTCACGCTCTGCATTACTCCCTCGTTCCGCTCCGCTACCTCGCTCCGCAGCCTAAGATGGAAGTGTGGAATGACGGGCATTCATTAAATTCTGTGTCATTTGGCGCCCTGGTAGGACAGCGGTGAGGAATGGAAAAGGTACGATGTTTGTTTAGGGTTAAATTTGGTGTAAGGGTGTCCCTTTTATACATCACAGTAAAATGTTGTGTATGTCTTTTTGATGCAAGTGTTTTGTTTCTTTCTCTTATTTTCTGTCTCTGTTGTTTTTGTTTGAAGCCCTTACGATTTGAGATATCGATAACTATCATTCTTATAATAATAATATAATAAACACGAAATTGTACACGAAGTCACAGTATAATAAAGTAACAGTATTATGTCTCGGCATTGACCTTGAATTAATTACCTACGGCCGCTCGGTAGCTAAACCTTCTGCGGCCGTGGGTAACTGCCGCGCTCGCGATACTGTTGCGTACTTATTACGCTGAGATTTCGATGCGCGTTTCCGTGGTTTTGTATGAAGACATAGTACTGTTACTTATTTATACTGTGACGAAGTGATGACTGTGTCGGCGTTATGTTGCGCACCATGGCGTCGCGTAACTTTCCACGAAAACGTCGTTACATCACACTTTTCGGTCAAAAATCTTCCTTCATAAAGGTTTCTAGGTACTGAGTTATGTGTTGTCACATAAAATTGTGTTATAAATGAATACCTAGATACTTGATAGGTATTCAAAAATCTTCTTTTTTTTACAATATTCTAAGTTCAAAGTAAAGCGACAGTCTGGGTTCGAACTTACGACCTACAACTCGTAAGTCACGGCCATTACCACTGGGCCACCACTGCTCTCAAAACGGTGATGGAAAACATCGTGAGGAAACCGGCATGTCCTAGAACCGAAAAATTCGAAGACATGTGACATCTACCAACACGCACTGGGCCCGCGTGGTGGATTACGGCCCACTCCCTCTCATAGAGAGGAGGCCTGTGTCCCAGCAGTGGGAACATTTATAGGCTGATAATGAATGATAATAAAAATTCTAAGTTCACTACTGAACTCATCATTACTACACTAGCAAATCAGTAATATTTGCACAATCATGTAAACGTAAATAGGAATCCAAGAATTTAGTTATGATCGGGCTTTTTACAGCGACAATACAATCACAATAGTTATTATTGTGATTGTAATAAAAACCTAAAAACATTCCAACATCCATAACGAAACACAAACAACAATAAAAACTTCACAGTCAAACCCGAATCCATAAACAATCAACATTTTCAATAAAAAATTACCACCAAAGAGTTTCAATCAACTTTGATTTAAACGAAAACGGTTTCTTCATCCGTCGTGCAATTTTAATCAAGCGGCCACCTGGTTACCACAAAATAGATAGAGATACAGAAGGCTAGCTCTATATAACGAGTTAAAACAGGACGCACCTATACCCCGTGTCCTTAAGAGGAACAGGCTGTAAAGTTCACTCATCCTCGACAGAATAGGAATGATCCTCTGACCAGACGGAAGTTTTCTGGTGAGCAACTGCCCGATGATTGATGTCGGGACGTTGTATATATGCTAGTCGCGCAGTAAACATTGTTTGCGCGATGCAGGATTTTACGTGACGTTAATGTGGCGAACCAGAATGCATGGTCGCGCCGACCGACAGTTGGGTAACAATGACAATGTCTTTTATTTTGACAATTCAACAACATTCATTACGTGATTTAAGTTAGCAAGCAGATGAATTTTGCAAACATATGAAGCAATGGATAAACGAAATCCGTCAGAATGATTGAAAGTGTGTTTCGAAATTGGGGTGCAGTTTGACACGTACGAACGAAAATTTCAAACAAATGACGGTTGCGAGTGCGCTTGTCCTCACTGTACGTAAACGTGTGTCTTTGTTATAATATGCCTCTGTGTTCGTGTGTCTTTGTTTTTCCAACTATATTTAAATCGGTTTCCAATCCAAGTAATCCAATATAAGTATATAAATTATACTAGTATTTTACGTAGAGCGGCTGCCAATCTGACTTCTAAAACTCAGTCGCTGGATACGTTTCTATGTGTGTGTGCGTTTTTGCTCGATATATCGTTTCATAGATTTTGATTTGTTTGGAAGAATTGAAATAAATTGGATTGTAAATTGTCAGAATTTATCCTCTCCGATCCAGATGACCCCATAACACTCCTCCAGGAGAAGAATAGGGCCACCAGTACAGTGCACAAAAAACACAGAAGCTAAAGGCAACCACAGGAAAGTTCGGCTAAGCAGCTATAACTTCATAGGTCAATTGCGAGACGCCCTGGTAAAAAAATCGTTATGTATGAAATTACGTGAGAAGAATATATGACTGTGTGTGTGAGCGTTATTAATAAAAAATAAAAAAAATAGAACTGACCTTCTGTACCTACATATTTTGTGTGGTTACTTGACTACCCGCAGCATTTTAATGACGATTAATAATTACGAGTTTAAGGCAGCTTAGAGATTTGGATCCAATCCATTTCAGAAGTTTTAGCTTTGTGTTTGTTCATTAATTTCGAAAGGTTCTCGCGTTTCGGGAGTTGCGGTACAATACAAGATGCATTTTGCACTGTTTGAAGGTTCTTTTAAGGAGTTTGGTGCAAGAACTGTAATTGTGTCTACGGTGCTTAGTTGTCAAAGGAGAAATCAATATGAAACATTGGGTTCCTGAGGGACAATTCCCGTATTTTTTTAAAACGCTCCTATTTTAATCTCAGCATTAATATGTCAAGAGTACCTCTAGTTTTTGTTAGGTTTTGACATTAATTGTCGCTGAGATGATGTTGCGAATAAATTTTCAACGTTTTTAATTACGGAAATTGGCCTTCAGGTATTTTTTTTTGTTCACAACCCTTTGATCTTTGACACAACAATTAGCACCCTTTAGACTGGGTCTAGTGTCGCGTTTAAAAAGCTTTCACAAGGCTTACTAGTAACCAAGTTTTGAGTATGAATGTCGATGGGTATAAGAGTAGAGGATGACCTAAGAAATGATGGATGGACTATGTGAGAGATGATATGGATAGAAAGGTGATGACTACCCAGATGACGATTGATAGAGAAGTGTGGAAGAAAAAGAGATGTTGTGCTAACCCCAAATAAATAAGGTATTATTATATCATTAAACAAATCCAATAAGAGTGAACCTAACCACAAGAAGAAAGAATTTCTTAAGAAATAAGCAGTACTTTTATACTCTAAATTTCATCACCATCTTCCTGCCCTTGTCCCATGTTACGTGGGGTCGGCGCAACACGTTTTCTTTTCCAAAATTCAAAATTCAAAAGTCACTTATTCAAACTAGGCTGAGAATCAGCACTTTTCGAACGTCAAAATTACATAAGACAGTCCCCCAAAACGCCCACCCTTCACCACTTCCTAGTGCCTTTAGCTGGGAAGAAGAAGTGGCGCAACAAACTCCAAACTCCCCAGCAGCACAGCTGTCTGTTCAAGTTAGAAAAAATGATTCTATGCAATAGTATGCAAAATGCATAATGTAAGTTCATTATGCAACACAAAACATAATTTAAATGATAAATTATTCGCCATATGTCAGCTAGCACACGCCAATATACCAACCAAAAACATCGAGAACTATACTCAAGCAGAAATAAAAAATAAAATAATAAAAACTTCCACTCTCCCCTGTCAACCGTCACACTATCATTCACTCCCTTCTCTTTCATACCATTCCTCACACAATCCTTCCATCTTTTCTTTGGTCTTCCTCTCCCGCTCCATCCATCAACGTTTATATTCATCACTCTTTTAGTCACATGCGTTTCTTCTCTCCTCATCACATGTCCATACCAGGCCAAACGATTTCCTTTCAACTTTTCTGTCACTGGCGCCACTTTTAAACTTCCCCTGATATACTCATTTCTTACTTTACTTTACTTTTCTTTTGTACTCTAAATTTCATAATAAAAATACCTGTTAAAAATTTACAAAAAAAACAGTGGCACTCCAGGAGTGCCGACAAAAGTGAAAACTTGAAAAAAAAATCGGCACCGTGTCAACGCGTTGATGTCTTTTACTCCACGGTGTCGGTAACAGGTCGCGAAATCAATGGTTTAGTCCCATCTCAAAAATGCCCAACGCACCTAAAGAAGTTTTCACTTCAAAAACTGGTAAAAAGTTATCCTAAGCCCTAAAAATATTTAGGCAGCTTTTCACAAACACTGATATTTTTTATCTAAAACTAATTTCTTCACGGTTCTCATCATTTTTTTTTCTTTTGGAAACTACGAACGTTATATAAATAATGTAAAGGAATGAAAATAAAAGCTCGTTCACGTACTTAATAGCTATCGCGTGGTGCTCTGAATTGGCTCTTAGCATTTGTGCAGAGCGATAAAACACTCACGAGTAGCTAGAAACTAGTATTTTTCCATTGCAATGAAAACTATTGGAGATAGAACATTGTTTAAGTAGCTTCGTCTGCTTGAAATTTCTTGTTTTAACATAAAATATCCTATGACACTCGGAAATACTGTAGCTATTAGTGAAAAAAAAATCGGTATCGGTTCAGTAGTTGCGAAAATTACCCCTTACATACAAACTCACAAATAATACCTCTTTATAATATCTTTATACATGTAAATCTTCTGTACGTGCGTATGTCACTGAATTCCTCCTAAACGGCTGGACCGATTTCTATAAAAAATGGTGTGTTAAAGTAGTTCCCTGCAGGGTTTAGATTCACAATTGGATCCGGTAGGTGGTGCTGCGATCCAGTTCGAGGAAACAAGCGTCTGTCCGGTCAGCTAGTTCAGTATAGATTTCAATGTTGATTCCCAGTACCGCACCAGTGCGAATTAACGACTTTAATGCGCAAGAGTGTCTGCTACATGGCACCAGTCATTTATAATAAATTACCGAGGAGCTGGAAAGAATTAAACTTGACGTTATTTAAAAAAAACTTCGAAATTTTTTAGTAGACAAAGCGTATTATAGTGTGACGGAATTTTTAACGGAGAAAGGAATTTCTTGATTACTTTTATAATGTTTGTAATTTGGAAAAATATGACATTTAATTTAATTTTTATTTAATTTAACTTTAAGGTGTTCAATTTAATTTTTATTTAATTCAAATACGAAGTAAGTTGACTGCAGAAGAATTGTGTACAGTATAAATTACTATTGATTCATAATTAAATTGTAATTAGTTAATAAATTTTCATATTGACACAGTTCATCATTATTTATATGACTGAGATAACATCTCTAGTGTATTTTTTTGTACTTTTGCATGCCGTTTGGTTAAATATGGCTGTTGCTAATTATATTTTTTATGTCACCGAGTTTTGTACTTACCCATATTTGCAAAATAAATATCTTATCTTATCTTACCTACTGTTTTGACTACAACGACCTAGTGGTTTGACTCAAAATCTTCTTTTTCGTGTGGTTAATTAGTAACCTGGTGTCAGAGTTTTTATACCGCCCATGGACCTTTGACTTGGCTTCAGTTGCCGTCGAGAAATATTTCTCAGGCATGCTGGTTTCCTCACGATGTTTAACTTTATCGTTTTTGAAGCAACTGGACTCAAAATGAACGATTTTTAATTGTTTATAAGACTTTGTTACGAGGAACATTGTTGTTTAGATCATCATCAGCGTCATAATCTACAACCCGACTTCACCCAATACTGACGGGCATAGGCAACTTTTTGCTTGTTCCAAACGCTTTATTCTATGTATGTTTGATCCAAGTTTTACCCATTGTTTAGATAAGCAATCTAAAATATAAAATAACATCACGCCTGTATTTCCCGAAGGGGTCGTCAGGGCTTACCTACAGACACCTACATTTCGCCAGTCATGTTTAAATCCCATGTAATAGGGGTCGAGACTTTGCTATCAACCGTGAACAAATCCAGACTCTGGGCTGCAACAGAGAAAAAAAATAATTATAAAACGTGATATCTATGTACCGGAATGGTCATGAGTACGGGATGTCAATTGATAACGAAACGCAAGTGTGAAGCTGGCGCGCTTCGACAGAGTCCAGCTTGACGTTCGTGCGAGTTGAAGAGAGTGCTACAGCGGTGTGACGCATTGCTTTACCATCAGACAATGTCAGAAAAAAGAAAAAAAGGATTGTGTGGTTTTATGAAACCACGGTAAAAGTGAAACTTCTATAGGCGTCGCCATATTGGCCTTGGCTGCTCTGACGAGCGCCTTTCACTTTATCCCTACTCCGCAGCCAATCGTCACGCGACATGCAACACACAGACCAAAAAGTTTGAGACGATGTAATAAAAGTTTCACTTTAAAAATTTGTGTATTTAACACAGAAACACGTGCATAAAAAAAGATAATTACTCGAGTAGAACAATAGAATAAAACAATAGATTAAAGATAATCACGAGCACAAAACTGAAATAGTTGGCAGCTGCTAGCACGTCATGACTGTGACAAGAAGGCTGAATATACGGAAAACGAGTGCCTAGAAACTGTCCAACGTTTCGTTTTGTAAGTTTTGTCAAGTTCGAATATTACCTAAATATCAAGTTCAGACTTTTTCTTCTCGAGCGCAACACATATCTACGCCCAGTAAAATATTCAACGGGGAAGATTCCAGCTCCAATCGACCTCCTGTCCTTACATAGGTATATTTTTCTAGACTAGCTGTAGCATCCGACCGACTTATTTTTAGGTCTAGACAAGGTCAATATGAAATTAAAATACCAAAAGGTTAGTTTGGGTGTGTGATAAAATATGGCTGGAATATTTTATATTTTTGGGAAACAAACCTTCTAGGGAAATGAGTGCGAGAAAATCTGAAAGTCAATATAGCATAACATAGCAGCCTGAATTTCCCGAAGGGTTGAGCAGAGGTGCACCTATTTTACACCCACATTTCGCCAGTTATGTTTAAGTCCCATGTAATAGAGGGCGAGCCTATTGCCATCAACGGGGTACAAATCCAGACTCCGGGCTGCTACTGAGAAATTCTAGATGTTAAAACCCAATAACTTTATCCGACCCGAGAATCCAACCTAGGGCTTTATGCTCAGCAATAGCGCTTACGACCACTAAACCAGCGTGACAGAAAAAAAAACCGCCAATTTGCAGTGAACAAGGACAACCTTGTTCAAAATGGAAAAAGAGATTCTATCCGAGAACACCTATAACTGTAGTACCTACAATAGGACGTATACGTGCATGGCAGAAAAATAAAATTACTGACCTCTATGTTCTATGTTATAGGATTTGGTTTCCGCACATAGTCCCTCAGGTGGATCATTGTGCGTGGGCCATGGCGGCCGTTGGTGGTTATTCCAACCAGCCCACCTCCCTTTTTGAACTCGGTAATAAAAAGAGAAGACATCATTGGGCATCAAAAAATTCGTTGCATCGCTGTTCGTTTGAAAAATACCCAAAAGGCTGGCACTGTTGCCATGTTGGATGGCAATGCTGATTCTTTGACCCAAAAAACTAGTTAAAAAATAGTATTTAAACTACTAGAAGTCCATTATTTCTTCAATCAGTCTACTGGAGAAAATAAACGAAGGTGCATTTTCAATATCGAAACATAACTTCGATATCCCACTGATAAACGTGAGCTAAATAGATAGTAAGAGGGTATTCTTTATTTTATACGCAAGTAGAAGCTTGATGTATAGATTTGTATCCGATTCAGGAGTTCTCTCAGAAAATAAAAGCCTTCTCTTTTATCCCTAGAAAGTTTAGGGGATCGTAAGCACAGTGTTGCTTTATCAGTAGCTCAACTAGGACATGCCCTTGAAAAAATAGCTGACACTTGATCTGAGCATGCACTCTAAATCCTCTTAGATCTTTTTTTAAATCGATGCCGTTAAACAGGGATAGAGAGAAGTGCTTGTCGTACCAACACCAAGAACGTTTACAATTTTTATATTTTTGTACCCAGAATTGCTGTTATTACGAATAATCCAAATCGTATACATAATGATTTATTTATAACTAGGGACCAGCTCATACTTCGCACGGCTTTTACGACTTGGCAAAACTTCGAGATTTTTTTATTATATGTGAGTTTAATATCAACGTATTACACATAAACCTTCCGGAATAAAATCTTTAAATGATGGTAAAAACCGCACGAAAATCCATTGCGGAGTTTCAAAGAACAACGCGTTCAATTCAAAAAGACAGACACGAAAAGCGACTTTTATTTATAATAGGTGTGTATAGATATAGACTTTGTAAAAAAAAGGCATTTTCTTCATTGTGAACTCTACAATCTACATAGACATAGTCTCGTAATATATATTTTAGCTTTTGTTTTTTGGTTACAAATTATCAAATAACTTCTCCCGCTCTGGGCGGAGTGGGAGGGCGTGTCAGACTCTTTCTGACTAAAACCCACCCGTGTTCCTTCAGTTGCCTGTATGTTGCCAGGGGCCACGGTAACCCTTTGGGACAAACCCGCAACCCCAGCAGGCATCGGCCCTATCGGACCCCTTTAATTGTGCTGACATCTCTTTGAGGCGCGCGTGGAACACAACGCGCCGTTGACCTGGGCCTGGTCCTTATTGGACGGCGAGCAACCCATTGCTCACCATCCGCAAGCCCGCGTCTACGGTGGGCTGAAATCGGCCTGAGATTCCCGACGCCTAGTACGTCTTCTGCGGCGGTTAAGGGCGTGAGGGCGCGAAATTTGAGACTGTGTAAAAAAAGAGTATTTTCTGTGTTATGAACTCTACAATCTACGTAGAAACAGCTCCGTAATATTATATCATAGCCTAATATTTATGTGTCCTAACTTCACTGCTTGATCACACTTGTGCTACTGTTTACAATTTTCTGTGACACAAGGCTGAAAATAATTCCCTTTCAATTACCCTACTTACGTTTACGTCAGCCTGCCTATCTGCCAATTGTAGCTTTTGCTCGAGATTTTCTTGTTTCGTGCCTTTTCTGTGATGTTGTGCGAGATATTTATCTCTATGGGGCTCTTTTTACCTGACGAAGACGGGGAAATGTTGAGTATCATTGCTGGGTAGGTACGGCTTATAGTCAATTTAAAAGAAAAGAGCCTTTGATGAAAGAACTAGTTAGGCCCGCGAATTTTCCCGTTTAATAATTTATTTACACTCGTTTTTCATAGGTTGGTAAATGATAAATGATTTTATTTCTGTAAGTAGGTTTGTACAATAGTAGTTTATGAAACTGTTGCATAATGAGGGGTATTAAAACATGAGTGTGTTTTAATAGTATCACACGAATGTTTTAATACCTAGTTATGTGCAGTTTCATACACTACTTTATCTACTCTCAAACATTGGGATTGACACAAATTACTAAATAAAAAATCAAAGTTAAAGATCAAGAATAAATTTAAAAATCCCACGAAATTCAGTAAGTACTACAAAACAAATGAATGTCGCCTGCACCAGCGCATCACCGCACATGCGCTACAGCGGGTGCTGCTGTCCCCCGCCAAAAGTTGATGGAAACTCTTTGGTGATATTAACTTCTTGGATTAGCGCTGTATCGTAATAGAAAAAAAATTGTTTTATAGTATTATTTTGTTAGAGAAAAAGTGTAATATATAATATGATTCTATTTTTAAATTTCGGTATTCTGTTTATAAAGTATGTCAATATAAACTCGTTTTGAAGTTCATAATTCGAATATTACGCTATGAGAGTAGATAAACACTTTTACACGTCAATCATATTTTAAAAACTAGATGAGGTCGGCGTTTCCTATCTTACTACTCTGAGAAGAAAAGCCGAAACAAACTCAGAGGTCACAGTCTCTTTTAAAGTCCAGACATAATCTTGGTCAGATCATGTGGTTGTTGGAGTTGTCGGTTAGTTGTTGTTGGTTGTGTTGTTTGTTGTTTTGTTTTTACCGGCTACGGCGGAGGGTTATGATTTTGACCGGCATGTATGTATGTTCATCTGTTCTCTCATAACTTCTAAACTACTAATCATAATTTGACAAATGTGGTATCGTTGGAAGCACCTTGATCGTCGGTCTTGAAAATTCAAAGTCATTCGTAATCTGTTGGATTTTTTGTAGCCCTAACACGACGTGTGATACCGGATTTTTAATTTGTCTGTCTGTGATGTATTATTTAGACCTTTTTGTTGGCTTTTTGTCGTAGTTGGGACAGTCAAAAATGTATAAAAACTAAAAAGTTTTTATACATTTTTGACTGTTGACATTGAGGGCTTATAAACAACAATGATGATCGAACAAATATAATAGCAGGAATTAACATAAATCGCCACCATTTAATAAACGTCTCTTATAAATATGTATAACCATCTTTCCCCTCCAATTTCGTTGACATAAAAAATCAAAAAGTATTCAGGTATTCAGATAACTTTATTTGTTCAAACATGTATGTACATACGATACAATTCATGCAGGGTGTTATAAGTACATGGAGTTGTGGTACCATGTTTACCATATTGTCATGGTGTGCAAATATTAAAATGCAAGTATAGAATTTAAAAAAATTATAATATAACAACATTCATTAACATTGACAATGCTGACATAAGTAAATAAATTGAATTGATTGATTACATAATTGATTCATATAGAAATAGGAGTTACATACAAAATTGAGAAGCCCGTCTTTGAGGAGTGGCTGGAGAGACGCCACGGCGTTCTCACCTTCCGCTTGACGCAGGTCCTCACCGGACACGGCAACCGAAGGAATACGGGTGGATTTTAGTCAGTAAGAGTCTGACACGCCCTACCGCTCCGCCCAGAGCGGGAGAAGTTATTTGATAATTTCCCACCCAAAAAAAAAAAAAATCATAACAAAAACAGAAAATATTATTTTAAAGCATTTTAGGTACCTACCTACCTACGAAATGGTATCTTTAGACATTGAGAAAAAAGCGGTCAAGTGCGACTCGCACGAAGGGTTCCGTACTGTGAGCACCTCGCTTGGCTGCGATACTCGGGGTCGTGTATAGTGTTTAAATTAAAGGACTTTTGAGAACACAAGATTATATTTAAATCAATAATACAATGCAAAGGAGAATATTAGGCGACCGACGCCAGGGGCTAAACTAGTTTTTTCTTACATTAACAAATGCACACCATACGAAAATCCTAATTTAAATATATAATGTTCGAATGTTCGGATACCATAGAGTGTTCTTGCCAGCCTGCATAATGTGTGAGGTTGAATTCCAATGATAAGTCCTCACAGTACCACCGTACAATATTTAACACTATACATTTTTTTGCACAAAGCGAGAAGCACAAACCCGTACCCTAATTGTGTAATACATGATCAATTACAATTTGTTTCGATTTGAAATAGATTGCTAATCCATTGCTTCATAAGTTGGAAAAAGAATCTGCTCAACAATGTAAATAACGCAATGAATATTGTTGAACTGTCGAAATGAAACAAATTTGTCATAATCGTTTACAAAAATAAGTTACGCAATTAGGGTACAGGTCGGTACAGTGGACGTCTTTCGGCTGAAATGATGATGATGATGATTTTTGTTCATGCATTAGTAAAAAAAAATCTTGTGTAATTTTTAACTTTATTTAAATTATATTTCTGCCATAGTAGTAGTAGTAACTTTTTTTTTTTTTTTGGGGTGGGAAATTATCAAATAACTTCTTGGACTTGACCCGGGCTTGGTCCTTATCGGACGGCGAGCTTGGTAGTAGTACACCTACACACTCTGTGAAAATTTCAAGTATACAGCCCTGTGACAGACCGACAGATAATGGAATCTTAGTAGTACCCTTTGGGTACGGAACCCTAAAATGAGTTTATCCCGAAGCTAACTAGAAACGTGTAAACGGAATGGGATCGTTAGTTATGATTTCAGCAAAAAATTTAATGGATTCAATAAAAAAACATGCATAATAATGAGAGATTCGTATTGAATTCGATACTGGGGCGGGAATGGCCGCCATATTGCGAGCTTTAGGGTTGCCAAGCAAAAAATTTTAGGCCAGAAATTATGGAAATATTGTTTTAGATTTCTTTTTTGTTAGAAATCTTCTTATTCAATAAGATTTGGGAAACTTTTATGGTTAGTTAAGAAGTCAAAGAATTCCGTTATAAAACCCAACTTAGGAAAATTTCGTAAAAAATGTGACTGTATTGAATTCATGTGATTTAAGGTCATTAATTAAGAAGGCTCCTCGATAAGACCCCTCTTTGAGGAGTGGCTTGAGAGACGCCACGGCGTCCTCGCCTTCCGCCTGACGCAGGTCCTCACCGGACACGGCTGCTTCGGGAGGTTCCTGCACAGGATAAGGCGAGAGGAAACACCCGGGTGTCACCATTGTGTGAATCGGCCTGAGGACACGGTGGAGCATACGGTGGAGGTCTGCCCGGCTTGGGCAGAGCAACGCCGTGTCCTCGTAGAGGCGATCGGCGGCGGTGATCTCTCGCGTCCGGCCCTGGTTCAGGCCATGGTACGGAGCGAGAGGAAATGGCAGGCCGTCACCTCCTTCTGCGAAGCGGTAATGCTCGCGAAGTAGGAGGCGGAACGCGTGAGGGAGAGGCAAATTTCGCGCCCTCACGCCCCTAACCACCGCAATAGGAGGAGACGCCCGGGGCGGGAATCGCGAGGCGATTTCCGGCCACTGTAGGCGCGGGCTTGCGGACGGTGAGCAATGGGTAGCTCGCCGTCCGATAAGGACCAAGCCCGGGTCGACGGCGCGTTGTGTTCCACGCGCGCCTCAAAGAGATGTCAGCAGAATTGACGGGGTCCGCTAGGGCCAGTGCCTGCCGGGGGTTCGAAGAAAACCGATAGGGAAATCGTGGCCCCCGGCAACAGGGCAACCGAAAGAACATGGGTGGGTTTTAGTCAGTAAGAGTCTGACACGCCCTCCCGCTCCACCCAGAGCGGGAGAAGTTACTTGATAATTTCCAACCCAAAAAAAAAAAGTCATTAATTTATATCAATAGGTTATTATTAAGGTAATGTAAAACTAGTTTTAAAAAACGCTTGACAGAAATAAAGCATTAATAATTAACTTTGCCATTAGCAGCAGTCGAAGCCAGGACCTTACACTCTAGATACTAGTAATTTAAAACCCCAATGTAAAACCTTCATTTTCTTTGTCCTTATAAGTCCTTTTTCTCTGAATAAAGTTCAATTTTCTAACTATTCTAGCTTTCACAAACAAACGTTCGTTTTATCATCTGATATCAGCTTTCTCTAAGAGGACGTGCTTCTCTAGAAGTCTAGGTTTTACAAGCATAAAGTTTCGTTTGAGCTCATGGATCCGATGAACTTAATACTTTAATCGCATTACTAAGAAAATACGAAGCGTTCTTAAAACCACACAAAAGTTTGTTTTGCTATGTTATAATTTTCTAAATCGATTCTAGAATACATACATAGCATCACGCTTTGTTTCCCCGAAGGGTTGGGCAGAGGTGTACCTGTAGTAGGTACACCCACATTATGCCAGTTATCTTTTAAGTTCCATGTAATAGGGGATGAGCCAATTGCCATTAACCGGGCACAAATCCAGACTCCGGGCTGCTGCTGAGAAAGTCCAGAATGGATTTAAAAGACTCTAGAATATAATAATACCGGCTAAGTGCATGTCGGACCACGCACAATGTACAGTTCCGTAGTTGGGATAAATTTATCCCAAGAACAAACTAAACATTGTAGTTGAAAAACATGTTCTCCCATACATTCTAACTGCAAATATAAGTTTGTACGCACAATATTGATAGATTTACAATATTGAAGACCATAAACTTCTTATAGGTTTTCCTGTAATCTATGAGTAAAGAACTATCCTCTGTATTTCTTTCCAAATTTTTGGATCTGTATTTTCGGAGATAAGAGGGAGAAAGATCAATTTTCATAAATTTTCATAAATATCTTTAAAATTATTTATTTTAAAATTAGAAAAAATATTAGATCCTCGTAAAAAGGCCTTTAATTTGACATGTCACACGGTACAGTTAGAGAAACTTTTCTTTCGAAAAATGATTGAGAAAAAAACTGGCGAATATTTTTTTTTTCTTTTTTTCCTTATAATTTCCACATAAATAGACTCTCAGTACGATACTTCACAACACCCCTACGAATCGGACAGGGTTCTTTTATATGTTGAATATGTATATCGTATAATTACTATTTTGGATGATATTCACAACAAATTCTGATTAAAAAGCAATTTTTTTCGACCTTTTGTAGCCTTTTAAATTCACCATCTCCTTTTTACTAATCTTAAATAGTAAAAGAGCTCAAAATAATGTTAACAAACTTTAACTACTATATAAACTTAATTAGCACTGAATTTATTAATGTCACTCTAAAATAAAACAACACAACTTACTTAAATGGACACTGATACTGTTATTATGTACTACATCATTTGCATTTGATTTAAATAAACGTAAAACAAACTGAATACAGAAACATTATATGAATATATTTATTTTCAAGTCCTATTAATCTTTTGTTGACATGTTGAAGATTCATAATAATACATAATATTTTCGTGTATTTTGAAATGTTTGTCAAGAAATAATGGAGTATTACTTTATTACGGCGGGGTTCGTGACTAAATAACGCAGCCGCACGATCAATCTTCATGGTGAAGCAACACTTGCTGAGGTCAGTCCGTGGATGGATGACCATGCACAACATACTATAACCCTTCCGTGCCTCGGAAAGAACGTTAAGTAGTTGTTCACGGCTGACATTCGTAGATCTTTGACAGTCGTCACGGAGAAGCCCAAAAGTTTTGCCAATACGAATTAAATTCAAAAATTCAAAATTCAAAAGTCGAACGTCAAAATTACATAAGACAGTCTCCCAAAAACGCCCACCCTTCACCACTTCCTAGTGCCTTTAGCTGGGAAGAATAAGTGGCGCAACAAACTCCCCAGCAGCACGGCTGTCTGTTCAAGTTATCGTATCGTTCGTATCGTGTTATCCAGTAACTGGGTTGTGGACGTCAGATAGACAGTCGCTCTATGTAAAATACTGATATCCAACTGCATCCGATTAGACTGGAAGCCGACCTCCAACCCCAACATAGTTGGGAAAAGGCTAGGCAGAATGGAGCGTTACTTTGTCTTTTATCTTTTATGGAAAAGATATTAAAAATGACCTAATGTAATTTCGCACTCATTTCCATTTTTATGCAAAGCGACCAGAATTTAAAATGGTTTCACAGACAGAGCGTTGATGGCTTTCAAAGAAATACATGTTCGTATACTGCTACTAAAAATATAAAGACGAAAGTTTTTGCTGTTTTAAATGGTAAAAAAAATACTTAAGGACCGCTTAAATTAAATGAACATTAGCAGACTCAAAGTTTTTGAAATCTTTATTCTGGCAAAAAAAAAACATTTACCTATCTTAGTAAAATATCATTGCTAGACGTATCTACATAATAAAGCCCATATTAATTAACTAATCTCGTCTAGTCTGAATAGTTGGAAGCAAAGTCAATAAGTAAAAGGCATCTGAATATTATCATAAGTACTACATTTAACAGCATTCCTAAACAACAATTTAGCTAATTAGCATCTCCAGACTATTCAAAACTTGTAAGACAATGTGAAACACATGAGATCGAACCATTAATCATAAATAACATCAGACGAACTCTAGTACAATATTCTAATATTTTAGTAAGTATCTATAACTAATACTTACTAAAATATTTTTCAAAAATTATTGTAAAAGTATTTCATCCCTGCCACCCCAAATACAGCATATTGCGGGCCCCATTTTAAGCCTCGTGCAGACTGGCGCGACGCCAGTCATGGTCACCTATCCACGGACCTACCACGACAACCGTAGCTTTACCTGTTCAATCGATTCGTGCGGCTGTTATTATTTAGCCACAAAAGATACAAGTTTTTTTTTTAGATATTGCAAAAGTATCTCAAGCGTGCCACCCCTAATCCAGCATATTGCGGGCGCCATTTTAATTGAGAGAATCGTCGCATTCATCGCTAACGTGTTAGTCATGTTTCCATTCGATTTCCATCAGCTTTCGACCCCAGGGATCGCGGCTGTTTGCTCTTACAGATCACTTTTTATTCTGTTTTTGTGTATTCTGCTAAAAAAGGGATTGGATAGGTAGGTACTGGCTGGTAGTTTGAGAGTTGTAAATGGATGTTCTAAAATGGCTGGCGCTTGTAAAAAGTACAGTTCGTTTACGTGTCTAGTAATTTTTGACGATATTTTTATGATCATGAGAGTAATTATCATTTTCTTTTTAGTTAATTTTCTTTAAGCCTCGGATCGATTGTTTACTGGGAAACTATAATTGTAAAGTGTCTTTAAATGACCTTTATTGTATCATCAAACTTTGTCTTCTTAGTTACTTATTTTAACTTTCCAGTGGTCGTACTCTTGCGCCGAACATAAGCAGATGCGTGCGGTCTGTGATTCCGCAACTTTACGTGTCTAGCTTGAGAAGACGAATGAATATTGCCTGATATTTTATAGCAAATAATAAAAATAAGTCTTTTGTCTGTATAAATAATAAATAAAAAACATTATTTACTAAAAAAAAAATATTATTGTACTTAATAGTTAAACAGTCTGTGAAATCTCAAATTTTTACTCATACGACACAAAACAACGTTATAAATCAACATAATAACAAAACAAAATAAAATTTTATTTTCTAGTTTTAATCATTAATAGACTCAATATAATTATCATGCAGATCAATCAACCATAATCATCAATGGCACCATGTTATAGGAATTCAAAAATATATATATTTTTAAATGTTTTCTTCAAGATATGTTTGTCAAAATATGATGACAAAGGCACGTTATCATCGTGGCTGCCACTTTATTCACTGTCCAATTGAATACACTCTCCCTGTGCTGCCGAGTATTGAATTGGGTTGTCCTCTTCGTCTGATACATCATCATAATCTCCATCTTCTATTTCCGCGTCCTTCTAACATGCGAGATACTTGCTGTTCGAAGTTTTCGTAACTCATCGTCTACAAAAAACAGTGCAACATATAAATAAATATACTAATGACACAATTTACGTAAAATTAAATAATTTTCTAAGTAATAAGATAGAAATACTCACCCAATTTCAATTTCATTCCAAGGAATTTTCTAGTACACAACCGGTCGCGCGCGGAATCTGGGACCGCAAACACAAATAAAAAAACACTTGAGTTTGCGACCAATGTCACAGAGGTACTGAGGAGCAATACTTCACCCTCGCTCGCCTCGTACTTTGCAAGCGCAACCTCCTATTGTTCATAGTTTGTGCAAAATTACTAAAATAAGTTCGTTGCGGTCTCAGAGACCGCGCGCGACCGCTGGAAGGTTAAAGTCTGTCATTGTAGTACCTAAGTCATTATTCTTATAAACGGTATCCGCTTTTATAACAAATTGCCAAAGTCGGTTACAGTACTAAGCGATGGAAAGTTCAAAACCCACATCAAACGTGTCCTTATCAAAAAAGCATATCATAAGATTAAAGACTACGTTGAAGACAAGGAAGTTTGGCTATAATTCCTTCTGCACATGTGGCTTCCCTGGTACCTCATTAACGGCATAACAATGTAAATGTCTATTAAGTGCTCCCAAATTACGATGATTATTTTATTTTGCTTTTTTTTATATACTTCATTGATATAATCTTTTCATTATTTGACATATACCTACAATTTTCTATATATTTTTTAAAATTAAATTTGATTTGTTACAGCTGTAGTGGCAATCATGTCATTTGGTTTAAATAGGTGCTTATTTTTATTATTTTGTTTATCTTTTATACAGATTCTTTTCTTTTAGATTTTGTGAATGTGAGAACGTTGTAGGCTGTAAACTTGTGGACCATTTTCTATTTTACTAAGTACCTGGTACTTGTTGATAGGCCTACACTGTCCTCCCATACCTATTAACACTGTCGTCACTGCAAAAAAAAAGTCGTGGACGACAGTTAATCGTGTCGTCCTAAATGTGAACACCTCCATTTAAATACACAAGTCACGACGCTTTAAACGACACGATAATCTGCCGTCACCACATAGTGGGAACGCGCAAGTATTGATCCACACGCGACCCTTTGGAGTCGCGCAACAAAGGTCTCGTTAGCCAAAGCTGAATAGGTTAAAAACTCATGAAGTACTTACCCCATTTCATTGTATGTTATACCTGTCATCAGTAATTTTACCTTCAAAAGAAACTAAAAACCGGCCAAGTGCGAGTCGAACTCGCACACGAAGGCTTCCGTACCGTATTAAGACCGAGCCAAACTCGCCGAAAAAAAACTGGTTTCTTGTATTGGGATCCCATTTAATTATTAAGTTTATTTCATTTTGATTATTTTTTGTTATAGCGGCAATAGAAATACACAATCTGTGAAAATTCCTACTGTCTGTCTATTACGGTTCTTCAGATACAGCCCGCTGATGGACAGACGGACGGACAGCGGAGACTTAGTAATAGGATTCCGTTTGGCATCCTTCGGGTACGGAACCCTAAAAATTTACGTAATTAATCACTGTCAGGTTTCACGCCCCTTCATAGAATTTCATGACCTTTCACGGTTGAAATATGAGGCAAGAAAAGTCTCAAATATTCTCCTTTCGATTATGAAAGAAATATTCATGATTGTTTAAAAAAAAAGCGGTCAATTGCGAGTCGAACTCACACACGAAGGGTATCGTACTACTGTACATACAATATTTAACAGTACATTTTTATTTTAGTAGAAACGCACAAATGACGCGAATACTGATGTTCAGCTGCATCCGGTTAGACTGGAAGCCGACCCCAACATAATTGAGGAAATGTTAGGCAGATTAGATTTTAGTAGAAACGCTTAAAAACACGTTTTTTATATTTATGGGAACCCCCTTGTATTTTTTAGGTTTATTTTATTTTTATTACATAACATAACATCACGCCTTGTTTCCCCGAAGGGTTGGGCAGAGGTGTCCCTGCAGCAGGTACACCCACATTTCGCCAGTTATGTTTAAGTCCCATGTAATAGGGGGCGAGCCTTATTTTTATTATTTGTTGAAATAGCGGCCATAGCAGTACATACTCTGTGAAAATCTTTACATATTACGGTTTTAAAGACAGTCGGACGGACGGATAGTGGAGCCTTAGGGCCGGCGCCCACTGGCGGCATGGCACGGCAAGGGATTTTTATGCGACGAATAGGAATATAACTTATATGTATGACAATAGAATTGAAATTTCAGTGATGATGCCTAAAGACGTCGCGGCATGCCTAAGGATGCCGCGGCGTCGTAGCCGTTGAAATTTCAATTATATTGTCATACTATTAAGTTATATCTCTATTCGTGGCATAAAAATCCTTTGCCGTGCCGTGCCACTAGTGGGCGCAGGCCCTTAGTGACAGGGTCCCATTGGTAACATTTGGGTACCGAACCCTAAAAACAAGAATATTTTATGCCAATCTGAATTTAGAAAGACCTAAGACCTTCCGTTACCTAGACTGAAATTTCAAGGCTAAAAGTATGAAAGTTTCACTGAAGTTTACTAAACCTTGTACGTTAGGTACTTAGAGAAGATATTAAAAACTTTGACTGGCTTTTGTGTTTTTGTTCCGCGCTTTTCCGTGGCTGTCACTCATAAAACGTGATCGTTATCTTTATAATTAAGCGGAATATTACTCATCCATCACGAAGTTTTTAGAATATAGAAGTAGAAAGGCTGCCAAGCTAAAATTGGATTAGGCGGGTCATGTCAGCCGCATGCATCATGACCATTGGGCAACAGTCGTCACACGGTGGGTGCCTGAGGGTGGATGGCGGCGTCGAGGTCGGCCCAGGAACGACCTAGACGCGTACCGCAAGGGTTGGATGGAAATGGCCCTGGAAAAGGATGCTCAGAAGGATTTGGGGGAGGCCTTTGCTCAGCAGTGGGACAGTGTAGGCCAGTGGTCGGCAAACCGCGGCTCGCGAGTCGCATGCGGCTTATAGAGTGCGGCTCTATACAAATACAAATGTTGATAAGTGAGAGCGTTAGATACGCGAGGAGGTCGGGGTTTCGGTCATTAAGCAAGTTATGAAGTTTTACTCAAAATTAAAACTATATTTCAAAGATTTATTTCCGAAGTATGTTCATCAAAAATTAACAGCTCATCTAAAATTAATCATTTACCTTTCAAAGTTTTCGAAGAGTAACTTGTAAATAAGTAAGATGCCTTCATCATATTATTATCAGCCGATATGATGATGAAGGCATCCTACTTCTTAGCAAGTTAATTTAAAGAAGCGTTGTGGAATGAAAGAGGATGGGAGTTTTAAAAGTATATTGAGACAATTTGGACACACAGAAAGGATTGGCTCTCATAAAAAATCTTAGTCGTTATAATATTGACAGTTAGCTTTATTAGTTAATGAGTTTGCCAACCACTCGTATAAGCCAACATAAAAAAAGCGGCCAAGTGCGAGTCGTACTCGCCCATGAAGGGTTCCGTAGCAGCAAGTAACGATAAGTTTACGATTTATGACGTATTAAAAAAAAAACTACTTGCTAGATCTCGTTCAAACCAATTTTCGGTGGAAGTTTACATAGTAACGTACATCATATATTTTTTTTAGTTTTATCATTCTCTTATTTTAGAAGTTACAGGGGGGGGGGGACACACATTTTACCACTTTGGAAGTGTCTCTCGCACAAACTATTCAGTTTAGAAAAAAATTATATTAGAAACCTCAATATCATTTTTGAAGACCTATCCATAGATACCCCACACGTACGGGATTGATGAAAAAAAATTTTTTGGGTTTCAGTTCAAAGTATGGGGAACTCCAAAATTATTTGTTTTTTTTCTATTTTTGTATGAAAATCTTAATGCGGTTCACAGAATACATCTACTTACCAAGTTTCAACAGCATAGCTCTTATAGTTTCGGAAAAAAGTGGCTGTGACATACGGACGGACAGACAGACAGACAGACAGACAGACAGACAGACATGACGAATCTATAAGGGTTCCGTTTTTTAACGGAACCCTAAAAAGAGATATTTTCTAGTAAATATTTTAAATTTTTATGTCTACGTACATTTCTCAATTAATCTATGGAGATAGGGGAACTCTTTGCTACACACAAACCCTACGTAAGGTAGCAACGTTAATCTAAAAAACCCATTTATAATCATATACACACATAACATCACGCCTGTAATTCCCGAAGGGTTAGGCAGAGGTGTACCTATAGTACACCCACATTTCATTTAAGTTCCATGTAATAGGGGGGCCTATTGTCATCCCCGGGCATAAGACCAGTACTCTAATTGCGTAACTCATTTTCGTAAACAATTTTGCCTAATTTGTTTCATTTTGATAGTTCAATAACATTCATTGCGTTATTTATGTTGCTGAGCAGATTTTTTTTCCAACTTATGAAGCAATGGATTAGCAATCTGTTGCAAATCGAAACAAATTGTGATTGTGTTGCATTGCGCAATTAGGGTACAGGTTCCGGGCTGCCACTGAGAGATTTCAGATGGAAAAACTCAATAACACTTTGCCCGACCCGGGAATCGAACGCAAGACCTCAGTTTCAGCAGTAGCTTTGCGACCACTAGACCAACGAGGCAGTCAATCAAACGTTAATCAACAAACCTTTTCAATTAATTCTTCAAAAATATTAATAGGTACAACATTTTCCAAACACCTTTTAAATTGCTATTTCGTTCATAATTAAAAATAAATTTACAAGCAAAAGTTCCCTGTGCAATTATCTGCTTCGAAATTATGTCGAAAATCTTGCGGAACCAAGCGTGTATCGAAATGTTACTCAAGTGCGATATTTAATAACATGGCGAATGTGCTATTAAACTTAATTAAAAATGGCCGAAATCTGGAGGAATGTTTGAAGATTTCAGTAAGAGGATGAAATGTGCCCTTGGCGAGATAATAATATGATCAAATCAAATAACAAATACGGCTAATGCATGAAATACCTATTTGCGGTAGAACCTATTTAACTTCCAAACTGCGGACTGTGCGTTTCTGGGGAGTTTGTTGCGTCACTTCTTCTTTCCAGTTAAAGGCACTAAGAAGTGGTGAAGGGTGGGCGTTTTGGGGGACTGTCTTATGTAATTTTGACGTGTGAAAAGTGCTGATTCTCAGCCTAGTTTGAATAAATGACTATTGAATTATGAATTTTTGTTACTTAGAAATTCCCAATGGAAAAACCCGACAACACTATATTATGAGGGTATGAGGAACAGGGTGTAAAGTTCACTCATCCTTTGTAGAAAAGGGAGGATCCTCCGACCAGACGGGTGTCGTGTCTGGTGGGCATCTGCCCTACGATTGATGTCGGAAAGTTATATATGTAATGCTGATCGCATGGTAAACCCTGCTTGCGCGATGCATGATTTGTGTGACGTCAGGTCTTTGATACGTAGTTCGCATGTGGTGTTGTAGTAGATGCTGCCACAACACTTTGCTCGACCCGGGTTTCGAACCCAGGACTCCACGCTCAGCAGTCGCGCTTGCGACTACGAGATTAACCTGGCAGTCACCATTAACTCCCTCCGGTTGACGCCCTAAACCGAGTTTCGTACCCCACAGGGGGTGCCCTTAGCGAGCGTTCACCTAGTTTTAATTAGCATAGTTGAATAACCGCTGGTTGGAGGTTTTAAGTGTAGTAGCTTAAGGCACCCACAGGAGAGCTCGGTTAAGTAGTCATGATCTCAGAGGCCAACTACGAGACGCCATACGTAAAAAATAAAGTCACCATTAGGCACTAGATACGGTACTAACAGACCACCAATCCTACAACTAAATATACTTAATCTTTCTACATCCTTCCATATTACCCCAGTACCCCTAACCAATACAATTCATCCAAGTATTGTAAACAATAACACAAGATATTTACTATTTTCTATCCGCGATTGACGCAAAACGTTTACATAAATGTATACTCATCTATCAAAATATACCCCGGAGTTAAGCAACGCCAGTCTTCTAACAAAATCAAGTAAAAATTAAAAGGAGGCCTCATGTGAACATGAACACGTTTATTTTTGAAGTGAAAACTTATTTAGGCGCGTTGGGCATTTTTTGAAGTGAAAACTTATTTAGGCGCATTGGGCATTTTTGAGATGGGAAAAAACAATTGCACTCGCGACAAAGTTACCGACACCTCATTTTTGTGAGTGCGATTGTGTTCTTTATTTATATTACAAACGGATCAATGTTCTATGCAAGTATTTTACTTTAAAGGTTTTGGAAGTATTTTTTTTTTTGTAAACGCGATTGTGCTCTTTATTTAGATAAGGTTACGGACCAATGTTCTATACTAGTATTTTTCTTCCACCAAGGCGACCTTGTTCAAGTTTTCATTTCTTTCGGCACTCCCAGAGTGCCACTGTTTTTTTTAAGTGAAAACTTCTTTGGGCGCGTTGGGCATTTTTGAGATGGGACTAAACCATTGATTTCGCGACACTGTAACGACACCAGCTTTTGACAGTTAAAAAGACATCAACGCGTTGATTACCTCGGTGCCGATTTTTTTTCAAGTTTTCAGAGTAGGTACCACTGTTTTGTTTTTTACAGTGTTAAATGTTATTCGGTGATACGTAACCCTTCGTGTAAGAGTCCGGCTCGCACTTAATCGCTTTTTCGCCGCATATTAAGCACTGGATAGTGTGGTAACAGACCAATAATCCTATCACTAATATCTCTGATCTCTTTACACCCCTCCACACTACTCTACCAATATCATGACAAAAATTCTCCCTTACAAATACACAAGATATTTACTGTTTTCTTACCCCGATCGACACATAAAGCTTTATACTCATCTATCAAAATATATCCCGGGGTTAAACAGCCCCAGTGTTTCTTGTACCCTTCACTTATAGTTCACGGTTTCATTTGTCGGTAGCGGAAAAGATTTTCTTTGTAAACCTGCTTGGCAGACGAGGTATAGTTTAACAGCACTTTGGCGAACATCCAAACGGTATTGAAGTGTTAATTTTTCCTTATTTTGCAGTTTTACAATGGATTTTAGATATTTCATATGTGAGAGGTAACAGTAGTGTTATATTTGGGGTAGATGTTTTATAATTGCATCTTTTTCCGTGTCACTGTGTTTGCTCGCGACGATAGATCGTGGTGGAGAGAAATTAAATATGATTGAGTAGACTGTATAATATGTAGATTTAAGAATATAAGGAACATATAACACGGAATAGGAAAGTAAACAAGAATTAAATAAGACGCACGCAGCCGTGCTTGAAGGCATGCAACAGCTGACTGCTGAGGCGCGGGGGCCCGCGCTTGGCTGTGAGGCCAGCTGACTCGCCGCTGCTCCGCACCCCTCGTTCACTGTCGCCAGCGCGCGGCGATGTCGAGAGCGGAGGTTTTGGCGTACTCGCTGTCTGAAAAAGTAAAATTATTATTGCACAAAATTGATGAAATTGGCTTACGAGGACGTTCGCAGTGATATATCTTGTAATTGGTTTACGTTTTACATCTATTTTATTGTACGATAAGCTCCAGTGTCACTATATCCAAGCCAAGTCATGTCTGATAATCCCCTAAAATTGTATGTAATGTTGGTTGAAAACGGCCAAATCCTCTTATCTGAAATTGCTTAGGTATATGAAGAGTGATGACGAAACTAAGCATTTGGAAGATAGAAGACAGATTTATTTTTATAGTATTCTTTATTTTAGCATGTTATTAGACAGTGGTATCCTATACTATTAAATGAGCAATATCTATACAGGGTGGCAGGAACATCGACGCGAAAACTGTTACCATGGATTCAGTACATGATTCTGAACACCCTACGATGAAATTTTTCGTAGGTTATTTTTAAAAAAAATTGCTGTTCCTTACATTTTGACCGCGTAGGTTTTGCACTTTTCTATGAAACAGCCGATTTTTTGGTAAATAACCGACAAAAAGTTTCAACACAGGGGGGTTCAGAATCATGTACTGAATCCATGGTTTCAGTTTTCGCGTCGATGTCCCTGCCACCCTGTATTTGTAATAACGTTTTCGAAAACGGCTCTAACTATTTTGATGAAAGTTACAATTAGGGGTTTACGGGGGCGCAAAATTGATTTTGCTAGGTCTAATATTTGGGAAAATTCGTTTTCTCTATTTTCACAGCCTCGGGAATGTGATACAATGTTGATATACCTAGACGATAATGTTTATCTATTTTCACCCGAGCAGGAGCTCGGTCAACCAGGTACTTATTAGTTAATCATAATAGGGGATTGTCCTTGGGTGCACTAGTATAGTGCGAACAGGGATAATCGTCGGTTGGTGCCTCGTTTCATTTCACACGTCTAACGGGCTTAGGTATGTGAGTAGGCTTTGGCCCCTTGTATGCCTTCCAAAGGTCTCGGACCTTTGGAAGGACCCTAGGGTCCCGAGAAATGTCAAAGACGTACAAAATGATAATATAATAATTTCGGTTTCTAGACTGTAATAAAATCCCTACACACCCACACTCACACCATCATTCTAGTTATCCTCACACTTCACCTGCACATTACACAATAAAAAATAAATTAAACAAATCTGTTTTTTTTTTGCTTCATCAGTAAATATTTTGTCTAGAGTTTGAAAATTGACCATTGTAATATTAATTAGATTAAATTCGGGGTGAAGTCTGGTGATCCGTCACACAGGGTATCCTAGTATGGACGCCAGTCTCTCGCAAAGCATCATATTTTATGCATTTTTATCAAAACGCTATAATTCTTGTCTCTATGTTTATAACTACGAGTATGTGAACCTTTGTGAAAAGAGAAATAAAAATTATTACTATTTCTAATCATGAACAAATATTCGATTCTAATTTACCTATTTCTGTACATTGAATAGAAAAAATAAAATTTGAAAGCTTGGCCGGGCATTGTACCTACAAAATAATAATTCTGTTAAAAAGGACCTTTCCAATCCCGTTTTTACGATTCGTTACTCGCTACCTGCAAGTTTCTGGACCATTAATTTATTATAGAAACGCAATCGAATGTAAAAATAAAATTCTGAACTTTGTGTAATTTCGTAAAAATTTTGACTAGAAAACCTTCTTTTATTTGTTTGTTTTCGAGAATTTTCTGTTCGGAACTTATATTCCATATGTTAGGTTTCTCACATCAATTTAAACTTTCGTCTTTTTCTTTCTTAATCTTTCTGTTTTCTTTATTTAAGGCTCCTCGCTTTGTGCAAGAGGGTTTGGTCTTGGATAAGATATATGCACTAAATAGGTTACTCTATTATCTGGTCTCTTTGTGCTTGCAAGTTTAGCTGGCAAGCATGGTACTGGCGTTTATAATTTTCTATAGAGATTGTTTGTGGTCGCTACTGAACACCAAATATTTTTTGAAGTGAAAACTTCTTTAGGCGCGTTGGGCTTATTTGAGATGGGAAAAAACAATTAACTCGCTATGCCGTTACCGACACCTCATTTTTGTAAACGCGATTGTGCTCTTTATTTAAATAAGGTTACGGACCAATGTTACTAAATACTCGTAAGACTTCAAAGTATTTTATTCGGCTACTCACTCCATTGACGCTCGACGCAATTCTGGTCCTTATTTATATTTTGTTACAGATCAATGTTCTATGCACGTACTTTTACTTTAAAGGTTTTGGAAGTATTTTTGAAGTGAAAACTTCTTTAGGCGCGTTGGGTATTTTTGAGATGGGAAAAACCAGTTGAACTCGCGACACTGTTACCGTTACCGACACCTCATTAAAAGTATTTCCTGCACGGTAAAATTGTTCAAGTTTTGACTTCTGTCGGCACTCCCGGAGTGCCACTGTTATTTTTTTTAAACCTTTTAAAATTATTGGTTAGTGGTCACAAGCACTACTGCTGAATATGAAGTTCTGGGTTGGATTCCCAGGTTGGGCAGAGTGTTTTTGGGTTTTCCATCAGAAATTTCTCAGTAGCAGCCCGGATTCAGAATTTGTGCCCGGTTCATGGCAATAGGCTCGCCCCCTATTACATGGAACTTAAATATAGCTGGCGAAATGCGGGTGTACTACAGGTACACTTCTGTCTTACCTTTCGGGCATTACAGGCGTGATGTTATGTTATGTAATAATTGTTATAGTTAATTCTAGGATATACAGTACGATTCTTCATAATGTGCACATATCGAAATGAGGGAATCTATGCTTAATTTTAACGACAGAAAAAATATTTAAAAAATCTAAATATTTTTTTATACTTAATATGGAATTAAAAAAATATATTGTAACAAACCTGTGTAACTTTTAAACTAAATTATCTATCGCGATGAAACAAACTCTATAATGATTGGAAGTAATTAGGCGTCCTCATAAAATAAAAATTGAGAAAAAAAACTACCCTCAATTGAAAATAAACATGTTCTTAGCAAAAATCTGTATTTTTTCATAAATTTTTACAATTATTGTAAAATTTATAAATGAAATGCCAAAGAGAAAAACATTTTTTTTCTTTAAAAGCCGTCGATAAAATTAAGCATAGATTCCCTCATTTCGTTCAGTTCCTCTCAACTCCATAAACTCCATTGCTAAGGTACTTAAACAGACAGATACAGACTCAAAGCGTTTATATAAATGCCAAGAAATTTAATGAATACCTTAACGCCATTTAAAGCTGATAATCACCTCTTACCACACCCAAAGAAAGTGCCTTTATTTCATCCTGATCCACTTTCAGAGGAGTTGGCAACATGCCAGAAAGGCCCGACAGTATTAAGATACTAACACATCATTTAGACACGTTATCAACATCGTCTATAAACTGAACCTGAATAACATGAGAAGTACCTACAAGTACCTTTGTACTTCTATACAAGGCAGCCTTCGGGTATAAGGGGTAGGTCTCGTATAGCGCGTTTTAGTGGCTGATGGGATGTACAATTTTGTAAGAGTGAGGCAATTCTAAAAGCAGGTCGATTTGGGCGTAGTTTTCGTGATAACAACTTTGTAGGGTGACACAATAGTGTCGATGACGAGGACGTGCAAAGATCTTGATGACAAAATTGAGTTCCGTATGAGTATTATGGGTTCTCTCTCATTATGGAACATAATTTGGCAATAGAATTTAAAGTCGTTCAGCAGTGTTCTTTTATAAACGTAACCGTAACCGTGGAGTTTTTTGCCGGTTCTTCTCCATAGGAAACGACCAATTGGAACCGTGCACCTAGCTTCTGACGTTTTATAAGTGCCGATGTAGGTTTATGTTTTTTTTTTTTAAGCTTGGTCACTTTTAAAAACCCGCTGTGACGATTTATTTAATGATACTATTAGTTCAAAACGAGAACAATTTGCAATAGCTGTTTGTTTTTTCCAAATATCGTAGCTGAAACTGGCCATAATTGCCACGAGCCTAATAGAAATTACCAACACTACTCGCTCCCGCCCCGTTTGCTCTAGAACATAAGCTTTACCACACCGCTATTCAATATACTGAAGACAGACTGTAACCTTGTACGCTACCTTTGTATCGATAAATAAGGCTGTCAGATACCGCCTCCATAGTACATCAAGTAGAGCCTATTTTTCAGTAAGATGGCCTAGAGTTATAATGGAAAAACAATAGAAGGTAGTTGTTATATGGTAGAGAAAAAACTATGGCAAATATTGTAACCCATTTTTTGATATAATATTATTTTTTTTGAGTGGAAATTCATGTTTCGATTTTTTTTAAGCTAATTGCATTCAGTTGATAACGATGGTCCTAATTGTATCGGATTCAATTAGACCCTGCGGCGAGGCCGGGAACTAAATTACGGAAAAAACACGACTGCCATTTTACCTTGCTGCCTTTACTGTAGCAATGATCATGTAACTGCCCTCTTTGAGAGACAAATTAAATACAAGCCTTTTATTGTCCCACTGCTGGGCAAAGGCCTCTTCTCATACAGAGAAGGCACGAGCATTGATCACCACGCTTGCTCAAGGCAGGTTAGCGATTTCAGATTTATATTAACCATAAGGCTGGTTTCACAGCTGTCCAGGAGACCTGCACGCGCCGCCCGCACACGGGAGATCCGTACCGGTAACACGCGCAGTGCTCTGAAACGAGGGAGTTAGTGCGATAAGGTTGCTAGCGTTGTACGGATTCTACCCGGAGCGTAGCTATAAAACAATTTTCCAGCGCCTCACGTATGTATCCGTTCCTTGAGCCCTTACAGGCGGCCCGCACGGGTCTCCCGGACAGCTCTAAAACCAGCCATAGTCCAGGTTTTCTCACGATATTTTTTCCTTGACTGGTGTCAGTAATGTCTCAGAAAGTACATAGGAATTGGAAATGTCACATTGTTACTTGCATTACTTACTACATGAGAGGTGAAGGCCTTTACTGGGCCATCACGACAACGAGAGACAATTGTCTCTCGTTGTCGTATACGCTAACGCTATGTCTCAAACGCAATATCATGCAATGTCGCAAACGCTATAATGGCACATCGCGTCATCTCTGTCACTTATACTCTATTTGAAATAAGATTAGACATTTAACTAAACCTTTTTTACAGTCCGTTCAACCGATTTTGACTTCTATTGCGTTGGTGGCATGACAAATGGCAGCTGCAGTAAACAGTTGGTTTGTAACCACTTTTTTTGATTTTAATGCCATCCTTATGCCTACGCAATAGAAATCAAAATCGGTTGAACGGACTGTAAAAAAGGTTTGTTTAAATGTCTAATCTTATTTCAAACGGAGTATAAATCAGTGTGAAAGTCTCATTCTAATATGGCGAACTACACTTCGTGCGGTCTCTATTGTACAACAAGACATCGAGCGGTGTGTGAGAGAGAGCGCTCGATGTTTACTTCGCGTTATCATGACAATGTAGCCGTAACATAAAACTATGTTTCATTTTAACACCCGAGGACTGTACGCTGTTAGTATTCAGCAATGCGTAAAATTTTATAACGATCAAGCTGTCACATACAGTCAGAGTAATACATTGTTAGGGAAATCGTCACCTATGTGTGTCAAAAAAAAAAGAAACAATAAATAAATCACAGATGATTTAAAGTTGTGATTTGATTATACGGACAATTTAAGTTAGTAGTCTATGTTGAACCAAATTTTCCTAACTTTACCACCAAATAAAATAAAATTTTGCTACGCTGTTAGCACCTCAAAATTGCTCACGATTGCGTGAAATTGTATAGCAATCAAGCTGTCACGTACATTGTTTGTGAAAAATACATTTTAGTGGAATGAAAACAAACTCTACCCATACTTGATCGAGCACGAATCTATTGTGATTTGATCACAATCGCAGTGACGATGTCATTGAACGCGCCTGGAAACTTGGGAGGAGGCCCAAATGTCAGTTGGGGAAACACTGTGGGGCTTTCGTTGGTACGAGGCTGATATAAACCAGGAAAGAGGATTTCTACTCATAATAGTTTAGGTAATCTATCATAATAGTAGAATGTAGTAAGAAATACATTTATGAAGTGAAATTTTTGAGATGAGAAAAAACAATTGAACTCGCGACACCGTTACCGACACCTCATTTTTGTAAACATGATTGTGCTCTTTTTAGGGTTCCGTTAAAAAACGGAACCCTTATAGATTCGTCATGTCTGTCTGTCTGTCTGTCTGTCTGTCTGTCTATCTGTCTGTCTGTCTGTCTGTCTGTCTGTCTGTCTGTCCGTCCGTATGTCACAGCCACTTTTTTCCGAAACTATAAGAGCTATGCTGTTGAAATTTGGTAAGTAGATGTATTCTGTGAACCGCATTAAGATTTTCACACAAAAATAGAAAAAAAACAAATAATTTTGGAGTTCCCCATACTTAGAACTGAAACTCAAAATTTTTTTTTTATCAATCCCATACGTGTGGGGTATCTATGGATAGGTCTTCAAAAATGATATTGAGGTTTCTAATATCATTTTTTTCTAAACTTAATAGTTTGTGCGAGAGACACTTCCAAAGTGGTAAAATGTGTGTCCCCCCCCCTGTAACTTCTAAAATAAGAGAATGATAAAACTAAAAAAAATATATAATGTACATTACTATGTAAACTTCCACCGAAAATTGGTTTGAACGAGATCTAGCAAGTAGTTTTTTTTTAATACGTCATAAATCGTAAACTTATCGTTACTTGCTGCTACGGAACCCTTCATGGGCGAGTACGACTCGCACTTGGCCGCTTTTTTTTATATTACGTTACGGATCACTTTTCTATGCAAGTATTTTTACTTTAAAGATTTTGGAAGTATTTTTTTTTTTATAAACTTGATTGTGCTCTTTATTTAGATAAGGTTACGGACCAATCTACACTAATATTATAAAGAGGAAAGATTTGATCGTTTTTTTGTTTGTTTGTTTGCATTGAATAGGCTCCGAAACTACTTGACCGATTTGAAAAATTCTTTCACTGTTGGGAAGCTATACTATCTCCGGTGAACATAGGCTATATTAAATTTTCAAAAAGTTAGGGATCCATACTAAAATTATAGGTGTGAAAAAATTACCAAAAAACTTTATTACATCGCGTGCGCTGCGAAAACTATTGATTATAGAACAAAATAATGTACTACGTCTTTGCAGATCATATAATTATCTACAAAAAATATTTCGACAGCATATGTCTAACTATTATAGTTATGTCACAATAAGTGTTTTTTCATTTAAAAATTATGTATACCTAAATGCCACCGCTATAAAAGCTCTTTTATTTTTACTTTGGAATTAATCCTTATCAAAATAAATGACTTCATATTTAAGTCTGCTTCAAAAACATTATATAACTTTTTGAATTATTCAATATGGACATTCCATTCGAAAGATATCACAAGTTTAAAAATGTAAGTTTTTTGAAAAATGTCGCATGGTCGCCGCTCACGCCGCTCGGTTAGACGGCACCTTAATAATAATAAGCGATGTAAGCGTCACTGGGGTACGGTAAAATAAAAAAATTAAAAATATATTATATATATAATTTCATATTCGAATTTTCTTCATTTTATTTTACTCTTTTTTTAATGACCCCACGCAAAAACGAGAAAGTACGTATGTATGGGAGAGTGTGTGTGTGTAAAAAATTATAACTTTTGAAATGTTTGTTTAATACTCGTGCGAAGCCGGGGCGGGCTGCTAGTGTTCTATACAAGTATTTTTCTTCCACCAAGGCAATCTTGTTCAAGTTTTCACTTCTGTCGGCACTCCCGGAGTGCCACTGTTGAAATAGTTATAACTACCTACTACAAAAAGTGGAAATAGGTAAAAGGGAAAAAAGCTATCAATACATTTTAGATTGTTGCTAAACATGGGTAAACACAACAAAAGCAATAGAAAAAAAAAGGTTCTGTTGTCAGTTCCAAAAGTATCTAATAAAGTTGTAAACAAACCTGGTTCAGGTAAATTCTTACGCAATTATCTCACCAAAGGGGGTTCGTAACACATTCATCTGTATTTAATAGGCATTATTAAATTGTAATTGAAAAATCATCAACGCAAATTGAGGTTATAAATTCACCTCAATTGTCAAATGAAATACATCGTAAAGGTAATTTTTTTAAAGAAGAATTTCGTGTTTAAGAATTCAAATAATCAAGTCAAAGTGTTCAATTTGTAAGTGACACTATAAATTTGCATCCACAAGAACGTTTTCTGATCCATTTGTGGCGACATCTATATCGCCACATGCAAACTACGCATCAAAGACCTGACGTCATACAAAAATCCTTACGTCAAATAAATCCTGCATCGCGCAGTTAGAGTTTACCGCGCGAACGACATAATAATTGTGTGACTATCCGACATCAATCGTTGGACAATTGCTCGCCAGACACGACACCCGTCTAGTCGGAAGATCCTCCCTTTTCTATAGAGGATGAGTGAACTTTACACCCTGTTCCTCATACCTCTAAAATTTGTTTACATTTTCGTCAGATAATTTTTGAATAGACCGTAGAAACATCGCTGTCAATCAATATCATACAGGAGATGGGATGTGTTCCAAAAATTTCATTTCTCTTTTCTAAAATTTTGGACAAGGTTTCAAAGATTCCTAGTTATCGAAAGTGGTTAAATGGATTAGACTAATAAAGAAATTATTTTGGACACTCATCAATCAATGGTGCCGATTTTCTTGTCACAAATGCCTCTAAACTAAACTAAAAATCACCAAAATTTAGTTTATTCCTGTCAAACGACGATTTCCCATTCTGAAATAGACTAAAATGCCACAACTTAACTATATTTTAGTTTGACAGCTCTAATATTGCACTGAGATATTAGTTTAGTGAAAATGGCAATTTTGCTATTCTGAATTTGACGTTTTTAACCTAAAATTTAGATTTTCTAACTAAATATGACTATTTTTAATCGCGACTAAAAACATGTGGAATAAAATTGGTTGTCATGAACTAAAATTCACACCAACACCTCGACTTTAGATGAAAAAACAGTACTGAATATTTTTTTTTCTTTTGCTTATATCTCGAAAACGGTGTGTCCAATCGCAAAAATGATGAAAATTCTAACACTCTACATGTAGGTAATATTTTTTCTTATTTTCCATACAAAAAGTGAAAAATCCATATAAAAAACGTCGAGGCTGCCCCCCCTGCGCGCCTCCGGCTCTAAAAAGATTCACGTGGTTAGGTATCACGTGTGGAGTCGCGATTGTCAAATTCAATTTAGATGTGTCAAAATTATTTTAAAATTTAGAGAATTTATTTTGCAGAATAGCTTTGAGATTCTCATAGTCAAAAGTAAGGAATTTTAGTGATAGTTTAGTTAGTTTAGTTCGGTGTACAAGAAAATCGGCACCATTATAATGATAACATAAAATTGGACTCTGAAATTAAATTGCGTATGACAGTTACAAATAAATTAAAACATAACTGGGAGTCCCTCGTGGCAAATAGTCGTAACTCGTTGTAAGTCGTTTGTGTCAAATGTAGTCCTTGGAATTATGACCAGTGCTAAAAGCTTCACGCGAGGATGAGATAATAAATGGGTTTAAAAGCAATTTGTAAAACCCGTAATATACCTACTAAGTAACTAAATCTTGCACAACATAATATCACGCCTGTTTTCCCACAAGAGTTTAGACAGAGGTGTTAAGAGGAGGCTCCCTAAATCGTATGTTAATTTGCATTAATATTCTGAAAAAATCACGCGTACAATCAAAATTGAACTTTAGTATCATCATCATCTGCCTAGCCTTTTCCCAACTATGTTGGGGTCGGCTTCCAGTCTAACCGGATGCAGCTGAATACCAGTATTTTACATGGAGCGACTGCCTATCTGACCTCCACAACCTAGTGACTAGGTAACACGATACCCCTTGGTAAGACTGGTTGTCAGACTTTTTGGGCTTCTAACTACCCGTAACGACTGTCAAAGATCTACAAATGACAGCCGGGACCAACGGCTTAACGTGCTTTCCGAGGCACGGAGGGAACTTGGTATGTAAAGATGGTCACCCATCCACGGACTAACCGCGGCAAGCGTAGCTTAACCTGATCGATCGACCCGTGCAGCTGTTATTACTTAGCCACAAGCCCCTCCCCAAAATTCCCCAAAATTGAACTTTAGTATAAAATTTATTAGATATTTTTCTTTCCATGTATATGACAAATACGTAATTGGAACATTTTCGCTCGATTCATTTTTTAATCATGTCTTTTTTAAAGATTATTTGAAACACAAACAAGATTACTCGGCTTTTATATCTAAAATAATTATTGACAGTAAGAAAAAATAGTTAAGATATTTTTTCTCTAGACCAATTATTACTTTAGTTATCAACGAAATAAGAATTGAGACTAACGACAGTTAGTTTCGTGCTCGAACACGACCAAAGAGCGCACGTGATTTTCAACTTTATTACTGATGTGTTAGTGTTTAGCACATAGTGAAGTGGTGTGGTGCATGGGGGCGGAGTTTGGGTGGAAATTGTCTTTGGAGTGCCTGGTCTTAAGTCCACCCATATTTCGCCAATTACGTTTAAGTTCCATGGAAGAGGGGGCGACTCTATTGCCATGAACCGGGCACAAATCCTGGCCCTGAGCCACTGCGACTGAGGAAGTCTTGATGGAAAAACCGAATAACACTTTGCTTTTTGGTAAATCTTGTATTGTGTCATCTGAGAAGCTGGATATAATCCTCCCTATAGTTTCTAGTTATTTCGCATTACAGGTAGTGTCAGCCATTGATGGTTTTTGACCCGCTCATTCCACCATTTTCTTTGTTGTTTATGCTTTTAAATAGGTAGCAACAAAATATGTAATCAAATCAAATAAATTTATTGCAAACATGTTGTACAGAGGTTGGAATAGTTAATAGTTTGTAAATAGTTATTTTGACAGCTTGCTTGCATCATTTTCCGTAATGCTGCGGCCGCATCTGCGTCTATCGTGACAAAACAATGCGTTCCGAAGCTTTGTATGTTTTGCTCGCTAAAAAGTTATCGCACTAATGCGGTGGTCACATTAGCTGCTTCATTATTTTAACGAATTATCGTGCAATAATCCAAGATGACTCTCATTTCGACAGAGCGTCTACGCAGTCTGGAAACAACAGTCGAAATGACCAACGGTAGTCCAACCACGCGCCGCGCTTATTATGTACCGCCACCCGAACGATAAGTGCTTCGCAGCCCGAACTATCGTGATGATAACCGATAATGGTTGGTCACATATGCGTGTATCGTATTACAGATTTTGCAATCCACGAAGACGCGCCCCACTCCGCGATTACTGTAATGTAAGCTGTACTTTAGTACGGAGCGGAGCGGAGTGGGGCGCGTCTTCGTGGATTGCACTATCCATACTGTTCAAAGCTTCGTCACGATAGACGTAGATGCGGCCCCAGTATAAGTATATCAGCCTGTGACTGATAAGATTATGACAAACGATGTTTTATTTTGTAAGTAGGTTTATCTGTACTACTTTGAGAAAAAATATCGAAATAACATCACAGGTCAGTTTCTTTTAAAGTCCAGACATAATCTTAATCAGATCGTGTGAGGACCATATAAATTAGTTTCTGAAATGGTCTTTTGAGGAAAGAACTAAACAGATTTGAGTGGACCTGTTCAGTCAGTGCGCGCATTTCTCATCAATCACTCAACTCAAAACTTAAGGATCTCAAATGACATTAATACGTTGCTTATCCATAAATATTATTACATCAACCCGGACTATTTGCTTCCCAAAATCTTACCCTTCTGCCCTATGTAACCAAATATCCAAGGATTGCTTAGCGACCATGACTGGTCACTATTTACTTACTAAAACCTCATCCTTACACATAATACCTACATATCTTGTTCTACACCCATATAACTCTTGGTTATACTGACAAATGGGCACTACAATTCATGTATTATTTATTTATCTGTCCCTATTTTTCTTTTTCAACTTGTGGACTTACATAGAGTCAAGTTGACATTTTTTCCTCCGTAGACCGCCTTCAGAGATTTTGTTTGAAGATATACGCTTTTTCACATCATTCTACGGGACATTTTTCAAGATTATTATGACATGGTCTTAGTAAGGGCCTAGGTTTGGGAGCTATGTGTTTGGATTTATTTATTAGGGCTGTCGGCGGCGATTTTGATATTTTTTTGATGAATCAGTTTTCAGATAGTGAATTGAATTGTTGGTAGATTTTAACTGAAACGGTTAAATACTCAACAGCTAAAGAAGAAAATAAAAGTGTAAAATTTATTTTCACAAAATTTATTTTGAAACTTATACAATTGTTTTCTATAATTATATAAGAATCACGTATTACTATGCAAATGAAGATTTTTCACTAACTAGCTTCCGCCAGGAACTTCGTCCGCATGATATCTTTATAAATTATAGCCTACTAGCTGCGCCCCGCGGTTTCACCCGCATAAGTCTCGATCCCGTGGGAAAAAAAAAGTATCCTATGTTCTTTTCCAAGGCATCATCTATATATGTGCCAAATTTCATCTAAATCTGTTCAGCCGTTTTAGCGTGAAGGCGTAACAAACAAACTTACTTTCGCATTTATAATATTATTATTAAGGATGTTACTCAGTGATAATATAGCATTCTACTTGTGATTTTTTTTTTATCGGTCCAGTAGTTTTTGCGTTTATTCATTATAAAAAAATACAAAATAATCTTTTTTATTAGTATATAGATTAAAAGTTGTAGTTAAATTATGCTTAGGTTAGTTAATTGATTCAGGCGTGACCTTGCGGAAATCCATTATAAAATACAATAGACGTGGATATATTTAGTAACTTGTTCCACTTAGCTATTTCTAAAGAGCCATAAAAAAACTCCTGAAAGAAATCGACATGTGTTTCACCTCTCAACGAGGCATCCTCAGGATGACGATGGACTTGTTGCGAACCCGAACACGGCGTGTTGCCACACCGCTCAGCGCTCGGTGTGGTCCATCGTCATCCTGTCGTCATCCATGCCTCGTTGAGAGGTGAAACACGTGTCGATTTCTTTCAGGAGTATTTTATGGCTCTTTAGAAATAGTTAAGCGGAACAGGTTACTAAATATATCCACGTCTATTGTATTTTTTATTCTTAAGTATTTGCCTAGAAACGTATTATTGAAAACAAGCACTTGGAAAATAATATTAGTTTAATAAAGCAAAAACTGCAAATAAACAGCGATTACAAAAAAATCTAATATCCTTTATGGAAAAGAATTTATCAAGATTCCCTGTCAACATATAACAAGTAAATAGTTACGTATAGAAATATGACGAAAGCTTACCCGAGTTTTTTATTATATCTTCAAGTCTCGCCCCTGGGGAGGACTGTAGGACGGCATTTATCGCCGTGTGGGACGAATATTTTGTATTTATTTTTTAGAGGATAAAGTATTTCTTTAAAAGGGTGTATTGTGCGATTTTTCTCGCGAGTGTGAGTCAATTTATTAGTTTTTTCGGTATACCTAGTCGCAGACGTGGATAAAGGCCTGATTTTTAGGTATAATTTTTCTTATCACTTAATATATAGCATACTTTCAAAATAAATGACAGTTCATCTGCGCATTAAATGAGCGATTTGCTTTTGCACTAAGTACCAATCGCGGGTTTGATTCTCGTAGCATAAAAATAAAATCAATATTAACCCTTAACCACCTACCTACCACCTTTTATTATCCACTTGCCATAAGTCTGCGGGACCCGGCAATAAAATGGTTCGCTTTTTGTAAAATTTAGTACATTAAAGTTTTGTTTTTAATTAAAAGTCAGTTTCGGCACATGTTAAACTATTTATTATAAAAAGGAAGGCACATAAAATTCAATAATATTTATAAAAATCTTAGTTTACAATCAACATCTCTTATTTTAGGCTTATAAAGAAACATATTTGAAAAATGAGACCCTTGAAAATAAATACAAAGAATACGAAAGTTTTTAACTTTTTTTAGATTATTCTATAATCAACAAACATACTAAAATTTTAAAAATTACAGTTAAATAAAGTTTTTAACAAAATTGCAGGCCCTAAACTTATAGTTTTTCACGACAGCGAATGCACAGCTTTTTTTGGTAAATTGGTGCTTGCCATTCGAATGCGCCATCTGCTATTGCGACGAACTGTGTAGCTTTAGTCGAGAAAGTCGACTCCAATTTTGGTTTTGTTCAGACCCGCAACTTTCTTCTAGTATATTTTGTGGTCCGACACCACACTTCACATCGTTAAATTTATAATTTGGTATATTTTCTTCGTCTGACGGATCTTATCCAACCACCGCTCGATACTGATGTCATTATAATCGATTTGAAACTACTACAATAACAAAAAAAACAATTTAAAAAAGGAACGTAACTACCTGACAAGGTCTCTCAGACTTACGGCGATAGTTTTTTACTTACCAGAGACAAACACATGCACCTCTGCTGTCGATGAGCGGTTGTGCGGTACTCAGGGACGTAAGGAAAAGGTACAGGACCTAACAAGTTTATACGAAACTCGGGCGCAAAAATATTCACGATTTTAAATTAGTGGAGATCTGTGAGACGTGTGGTAGGCGGTAAAGGGTTAATATTCTATTTTTATCAAATAAAAAAACAGTAAAAGTCTTTTATTTGGAACAACAACAAATTGACATAATTACAATGGAAATAATGTTAGCTACAAAAGTTAAAAACTGTGTCGCAGCTATCAACGCCCATCTAAACAACATAAGAAACACATTGTTTCCAACTTAACTGTAACATGGGTATAGTTTATTTAGATAAACTATAGGGGGAGTCCCCCTAACGCCGGACGGCACCTAGCGCCGGACACAACTACTATCTCAGCAGGTCGAAACGCTTTCTATACGAAGTTATAGTGAAAGGGGTGCGGGGGCGCAGCAATACACGCACACGGAACGCGGATTGCCAGTCTCACTCAAGGACAAGCTGAGAGCCGTCGAATGCTGTGTTTGGCGGGGAAATACTGTATCGGATAATATCAAAGTGAGTATTACTGCTAAGTTTTTGTGATTAAGTGCTTATGGTAATCGTTGCTTGATGTCATGTTCCTTATTTTTATAAATACCTAATAGTTTTTGTTTGTTGTCTAAGAGGTTTTATAATATAAACATTATTTTTTAGAATCGACTGTCCCCTGGTACCGGACAAAAAGTTGTCCCTTAACACCGGACAGTGATTATGTTGGTTTTTCGTGTCTATTTCATACTTTTTTATAATTATTGTCATATATTATTTCAGAGGATAGCAGATTGCAGCGAAAATAAGCATGGTAGAGATAAAAGAGAAAGGAGGATGGGACCAGGAAAGTTTTAAAAAAAGGCTCTAACAAAGAAACTAGTTAAGAGGACCATGACGAAAATTGGATCCAGTGCTGCAGCTGTCACGCGTGGGCTCAAGAAACCTGTGCTGATATTCCAGAATATTATGATACCTGCATATGCAATAGCTGCAATACATTTACGTATGTTGTCCGGCTTTAGGGGTTTCAGAATTGGTGTGTCCGGTACTAGGTGCCACTTTATGTGATTTAAAAATCATAAGCACAAGTTTGATTGTAGTTCTTATAATAATTACGCAGAAGTTACCTTTTTTGTTCATTTATATTGATTTTAAATATTGTTAACTTAATTAATTCATAATTAAAGTAAAATATCTTAGGTATTATTTTTATTTATCGCCAAAAAACCTTAAGTGTCCGTCACTAGGGGAACTCCCCCTACCCATGTTACAGTTAAGTTGCGATGGGACATATATCTTACATTATACGATTTTTATTTAAATACCAAAGTTAGCTTTGGTATTTAAATAAAAATCGTAGGTATAATGTAAGATATTTGTCCCATCGCAGTCACGCATCATCATATCATCAGCCTATAAATGTTCCCACTGCTGGAACACAGGCCTCATATACGCTCCGGCATCGGTCGCGAACGGTTGTGTGCTTGCGCTCTCCCGTTCTTGACTCATTGCTCTGAGTCATATATTCGTTGCATTACGTAACGATTTTCGTAGTCGCTCGACTACACCCGATCTCCGATCGTTTATCGATCGGGCATAGATCCACAAAAAAGGCCTTTTTCAAGGCTATCTTATTTCTTTAACAAGAGATTCTCGTCTGTAAATTCACCAGGCCCCTTCCGGGCAAAACCACAGTTTCGTGGTCACTCGGTGGATACCATACGGTGCCAACGAAGCCGAGTGGGGTGTTGACCCAACACACCCGCCGATCCCCTTCAGGGTAAGGCAGTGAATTGGCCGGGTCCCAGTGTTTGGCCTTGGGGGATCTCCTAGTCAACACGTGGTGACAGTTTTGCTTCCACAGCAACTCACCTAGCGTGGTCGGGTATCTTCATACCCTTCACACTAGACTGGTTAGGACCCCGTTGCACATTAAGATAGGCAACGGGCCAAATCAAGCTTAGGGCTCACCGATAGGCACTCATCCTCCCTGTCTTACCCGACAGGGAGGGATTGTACACATCCCCGGCATTCCCACCGGGGAGACAGGCATAGTTAGGCCATTCCCCCCCCCCCCCGCCATTATGGCCACCAAAAAGGTAGATCTCGAGCTTCTCTCGAAGAAATTAACCCTATTTCTCGAGTATATACTCGAATCGGAGCCCTCCCTCCGAGGTAAATACAAGGAGGAGCTCTCCTGCCTCTTGAGCATCTCAAGGGGCGAAAACCCCGACCAAGATGTCAGCGTCGCTACGTTCAGCGACGCTCTTGATACCCCTCCGAATGTAGAGTCGCCCAGACCCCCCTCCCCCTCCCCCTCGTCGGAGTCAATGGACACCGACGCCCCCGCTGCTTCTTCAAAGCAACCCTCCTACCCTTCTGGCTCGGAGGAGGAAGACGAGCCAAAGTCCGCTGCTTCCTCTACCTCTTCCTCCCCCTCCGACGACGGCTTCATAGCCGTCCAAGGAAAGGGAAGAAAGAGGAAGAATAGGAAGCAGACCTCTGCGCAGGCCAGTAAGGTCGCCGCAATAGAGGACTCGGACTCCTCTTCATCCACCGTCACCATCAAACCAGCTGTGGTTAAACAGCGAGCTACCGTCGCGACTTGCGCTACCGTAGCTTCCCCCTCCCCCTCCACCGCCCCACCGATCTCGTTTACGTCCTCCGCGAAGGCCCCCCCCGCGCCCCTCGCCCCCCGAACCGCGTCATCCTCCGCAAAGGATGCCCCCGCGCCCTCTGCCTCCCCGTCCGCATCATCCACCGCGATGGATTGCTCCGCGCCCATTAGTTCCGGCCCTAAAAAGGTCGCGCCTCCACCTCCTGTCTTCATACAAGACAAGGAGAAGTGGACGGCTGTATCCAAGTGGTGTATGGAGATGAAAATCTCCTACACAAATGCCCGATCTACCCAACAGGGTATTAAGGTTCTAGTCCCTACGTCGAAAGACTACAGGGACCTTACCAGAGTTCTGAGAGAGAGAGGTGTGTCATTCCACACCTACTCCCTCCCAGAAGATAGGCAGATCCGTGTGGTGATCAAAAAGATCCCCAAGGAAATCTCTCCCGCCGAAATTTTAGCCGACCTTCAGTCGCAAAAAATCCCTGTAGACGAGGTGCACCGCATGCATCGTTCGCGCGGCAGGGAAGCATACGACATGGTATTAGTCGTGTGCTCCCCCACCGAGGGGCATCACCCCATATTCAACATTAAGACCTTGTGCAACCTCATGGGCTTCTCGATCGAGAAGCCCTGGAAGAACAGCGCGATCGGACAGTGTCACCGCTGTCAATTGTATGGCCATTCTCAAAAGAATTGCCATGCAAAACCCAGGTGCGTAAAGTGCCTGGGTGACCACGGCACCGCTGACTGCTCGCGTCCCAAAGACCGTAGCCAGTGCAACAGCCCGCCTAGTTGCGTGTTGTGCGGCCTCGAGGGCCACACAGCCAACTACCGCGGCTGCTCTAAAGCCCCTAAGGCTACATCCAATAAGCTGACCAAACGTCTAGACGTGAGGCAGCAAAAACAGAGGGACTTCCATCCCCTCCCCTCCTCCCAGATTCCTGAGCGGCTAAGCCCTCAGAGGCCTAGTCCATGGACTATGCTCAATCACCAGCAGGCTTTCCCAGCCCTGGGTATTCCGCGCCCCCCCCCCCCCTCATACCCCTCTCTATACAATGATGGACCCGCGAGTCCATCACCTCCCCCCTCCCCCCGGCTTCCGCGGCCCCTCTTTCGCGCCCTCTGCGCCCCCCGCGAAACCCGCCACCGCTCTAAAACCCCCGCGCCCCGCTCCCACTCCCGTGGCCCCAATTAAACCCGTTGACGATCGCTTTGACGTCATCAGTACCGCGTTCGAACTTTTCTGTTCCCCCAGGGCTACGCAGATGGCCCTGGACATCTCCACAGCCCAGAAATCGGGTAGCCTAGCGGCAATCCGCAACGTCTTCAATGCGTATCCCGAGATCACGCAAGCCCTCACCTCTTTCTCTACCCCCCATCATGTCTAACACCACTCAGGCTAGGTTTAAACCCCGATCCCTCAAGCTTGGCACCTTCAATGCCAATGGCTTAAATCAACAAAAAGATGAAATCGCGGACTTCCTCCGCGTTCATCAACTAGATATCCTCCTCATCCAGGAAACTTTTTTAAAGCCCCACAGAGGCAATCCCTCCTTAGCTAACTATCGTATCGTTCGGAACGATAGAACGCGTTGTCATGGGGGCGGCACCCTCATTTATTACAAAAAGGATCTGTACTGCATCCCATTGGATCCTCCCCCCCTCTCACGATTAGAAGTATCAGCATGCCATCTGGGCATGACCGGTCACGCACCGATCACTCTAGTGTCGGTCTATATCCCTCCCATTACTATCAACGCTTCGGAAAATTTCCAAAATCTCTCGGACGATATCCAACTGTTGTTAAACATGAGTGACTCCGTCATCTTGGCGGGGGATCTCAATGCGAAACATCCCTCTTGGAATAGCTCCACCACCAACACCAGAGGTCGGCACTTGTTCGACCTCTCCTCCTCCCTAAACTTCGACATCATCGCTCCGATGAGTCCCACTCACTATCCCCATACCATCAGTCATACCCCTGACGTACTAGACGTAACGCTCCTTAAGAACGTTAATCTAAGACTAGATTCAATAGAAACGGTGCACGAGCTTACCTCTGACCACCGACCGGTAATTGTTAAACTAACCTCCCGCATAGGTCCCTCCGACCCTGACCAACCCCTCCCCACTAAAAAGGTGACGGACTGGAGGAAAGTAAGCACTCAGCTGAAATCCAACACCTCCCCCTTACTAGACTCGATCCCCGACAACTTCGACTCAGTCGCTGACACGACTGCCGCGATCGACTCACTCACGGAGCACGTACAGACCGTCCTGAGCGAATGCTCCAGGGAGGTTCCAGCAACAGAACCCTGTTACTTGAATCTCCCCGACGATGTGCGTGCCCTGATGACTGAGAAGAACGCGGCTACTCGAGCCTACAGCGTCTTCCCCTGTGCCGCCAACAAAGCCCATATGCGCTACTATCAGAGATCTGTTAGGACACGTATAGCGGAGCTGCGTGAAGCGGGATGGGATAAGATGTTGAGCGATCTAGAGCCCTCTCATCTAGCCTTCTGGGAACTCCAGAGGAAACTCAGGTCCCCCCAGTCGGCCCCCGTACCCCCGTTAGTCCGCCCCGATAAAACCATTGCCTTCGACGACATCGACAAAGCCGAGTGCCTAGCCGACAGTCTAGAAGCTCAATGCTCTCCCAGCACCCTACCAGTAGACAAAGCTCACCTCGATGAGGTCGACGCCGAAGTCGAACGTAGAGCCTCCCTTCCTCCCGTAGAAGACCCTGATTTTCCCCTGCCCCCCATCGAACCAGACGAGGTGCACGAGATAATCAAAGGTCTGCATACGCGCAAAGCCCCCGGTTCAGACGGACTCACCAATAGGGTGGTCCAGCTCTTCCCAGCCCACTTGATCATGCTACTGACCACCATCTTCAATGGTGCTCTAAGCAATAACATCTTTCCCCAGACGTGGAAAGAGGCCACGGTCATAGGTATCCCAAAGCCCGGCAAGCCTAAAAACGAGCCCTCTAGTTACCGCCCAATCAGTCTGCTCAAAGTTCTCGGAAAAATCTACGAGAGGCTTATTTATAAGCGTCTCAGAGACTACGCCGAGACTAAGGGCCTCATACCCGACGAGCAGTTCGGCTTCAGAACTCAGCACTCTAGCGTGCATCAGGTCCACCGCATAGTCGAGCTGGTCAAAGGTGGTCTCACCCGCGGCTATCCGACATGCGCAGTCTTCTTCGACATAGCGAAAGCTTTCGACAAAGTCTGGCACAACGGCTTAGTATACAAGCTATACAAACTCGGAGTGCCGGATCGTCTCGTACTCATCATACGAGACTACTTGTCGAATCGCACCTTCCGCTATCGTATCGAAGGTGCCCTATCCTCCCCTCGCCCCATAAGGGCAGGAGTCCCTCAGGGCTCAGTGATAGCCCCCCTCGCGTTCACGCTGTTCACCAGCGACATCCCCAGACACAGAGGGACGCAGCTCGCTCTGTTCGCAGACGACACTGCGATCATCTGTAAAGGCAACTCCCCTTCGTCTCTCCTAAATCTACAACGGGCCGTCAGTAACCTTGGCGCCTGGTTTAGACGGTGGAGGATCGAAGTTAATCCCGACAAAAGTCAAGCGGTTTCATTCTCGAAACCGAGATCTAGACCCCCCCCTCCCCCCCGAACGATCACCCTGTTCGGCAAGCCGATCCCTTGGGAGAAGCGAGCCAAGTACCTAGGTGTGATCTTAGACCAGCGTCTCTCCTTTTCAGAGCACATAAAGACGGTTCGTTCGCGAGCCGCTTTCGCTCTAGGTAGGCTTCACTGTATCCTAAATTCACGCAGCAAATTGTCACTAAAGTGCAAATTGCGTATCTACACAGCGTGTGTCCGTCCCATAATGACCTATGCGGGAGCAGTCTTCGCCCACGCCAAACCCCGTCATATCCATAGGATGCAGACCCTCCAAAACAGATTCCTTCACAAGGCCACGGGAGCCCCGTGGTACGTCAGAAACGAGACCCTCCATCTCGACTGTAAGATCCCTACGATCCACCAGTTCCTCAAACGCATGGCAAAGCGCCACTTTGAGTCCGCTCCTCGACATCGGAACCCTCTGATAGTCGAGGCAGCCAATTATGTCCCGTCCCAAATCAGTCAGATCCGCCGTCCGAGGCATGTACTTTCCGACCCAGATGACCCCATTACACTCCTCCAGGAGCAGAATAGGGCCACCAGTACAGTGCACAAACACAGACGCCTCCCGTCATTCCGACCTCGCCGCCGAGGTCCTTTACGTACGCGATCTACTCCCCGAGTAAACGAATCCCCCCCCCGACCCTTGCTCGATAACGAGGTGCCAGCAGTTGTTGCAGCTGAGCACGTAGCTTTAAATACCCCGAATAATAATCATGATATAAATATAAATTTGATCCAGCCTGTCCCCTCTTGCTGTCCTCCCGTCAGCGATGCCCTAAGCCGAGGTCCGTACCCCACAGGGGGTGCCCTTAGCGAGCATTCGCTTAATTTTAATTTAGAATAGTACAAAAAGCTCCTGGCTGGAGGCTCTAAGTGTAGAAGCTTATGGCACCCACAGGAAAGTCCGGTTAAGCAGCCAAGACCTTAGTGGTCAAAACTGCGAGAAGCCATTATTAAAAAAAAAAAAAAAAAAAAAAAAAAAAAAAAAAAAAAAAAAACAACACAGGCCTCCTCTCTGTGAGAGGGAGTGGGCCGTAATCCACCACGCGGGCCCAGTGCGGGTTGGTAGATGTCACATGTCTTCGAATTTTCGGTTCTAGGACATGCCGGTTTCCTCACGATGTTTTCCTTCACCGTTTTGAGAGCAGTGGTGATGAAATAATTTACACAAAGTAAAGCGCCTGTCTAGGTTCGAACCTACGACCTACAACTCATAAGTCGCGGCCGTTACCACTGGGCCACCACTGCTCTCGTCACGCATATCTAACCTCTTTGAAAACAAAATCCCGTGCCTATGATGACCACACCTGTATAACCGCCATTTACACCACATTAACCGCCCCTTTTTTTAGGTACTTAAGCGTTACTATATTATTATAGTGGCCAAGCACTGCAAGCAGCAATGTTCCTCACGGTGTTCAGGTACCTAAGCGTGCCCGCGATAGTACCTTTGTGTATGTCATTATTCATATATCTGTAAAGGCACCAACAATACCTGAGTTTTTTATGATCTTTACTTGAGCTTCTTTATCTCCGCCTAGACTTAAACCCACTGAATTTATCTTTGTGAAAGCGGGATAAAAATTTCTACGTAAAACCTACTATTCCATTTACCAATGATACTTGATCTTGATCTTTACCATTACCAGACAAAGTATACCTACAAGCATATGTATTTATATTTTTATAAGACACAAGCCATCGTAATATATAATAAATGTCATCGTAATATAAAATGTCAAAAAATTGTGAAATGGGTGACATGGGGTTAGGTTAGAACTGTGACCGAAAGCGCGCAAGCCGAGCGAGCGCTACTTCCAAGTTGCTCGCAGCTAGGTAGATTATATTTTAATATTTTCTGCAAGGTGTGCAATGTGCGTTGCAAGCAAGGGAAATAATACCAATAAATTTTAAACTAACGAAGTTCATAATTATACGGTGACGTATACAGTATATAACACAACTAACCCGATATACTAGGTACCTACTAAATTAAATGACTCAACTATACAAATAAATACAAGCATATCTATTTCTATTTTTAACACGCTTTTATTAGGTCGACCTGTATGTAACTAACTGTGTAATGGAATCTAAGGTAACTAATTTAACCATCTTCCAAGGGTCGTAGCGTAATGAAAATTGGCAGCTGTATGTAGTTCTGATGACAATACAATAATATGGTACTGTCGAACTGATCTGATGATGGAACCGGAAGATATGAACTGAAACTTCATGATGGAAAATCGTATCATAGCTGTTTTTGATTTCTTAGAAAAGTCTTGTAATAAACTTTGACCACGATTAGGTTTCAAGGTCTGATGATGAAGCCAGAAGATAGGCACTGACATTCCATGATGGAATATCATATCATAGTCGTGTTTGCACTTGTGAGAAAGGCGACGTAATGGACTTTGAACACGATCAGGTTTCAAACGTGTTTTTCTAGTGTTTTTTAAACTATTAATTTATTGTAAAGTATACTTCGACAGCATAGGCGTTTTACATTCTCAATATTTATCCCCACAAAGGTTGTCTGTAGTGCTGCGGATGTGACCAACCATTATCGGCTATCGTCGGGATAGTTCGGGCTGCGTAGCACTTATCGTCCGGGTGGCAGTACATAATAAACGTGGCGAATCCGCTAATATACCTATGGTTACATGAGCGCATGAGCGCGATAACTTTTTAGCGAGCAAAACATACGAAGCTTCGGCACGCATTGCTTTGTCACGCTAGATGCCGCAGCCGCAGCATTATGCTGTTGCTTCGTATGTTTTGCTCACTAAAAAGTTATCGCGCTAATGCGGTGGTCATATTAACGGCGCTAATTAGTGCGCTAAAACTCTTTGATGTATCCGGGCAATAAGTGCTACGCAGATCGAACTATCGCGACGATAGCCGATAATGGTTGATCATATCTGCATGTATCGTCTCACTGTGCGAAGTTTCGTCACGATAGACGCAGATGCGGCCGCAGCATAAGAGAATTATGGTGACTTCTAAATGTAAAATAAATAATTGTACTTTAAAAACAATTTATATCTATCATTTATCACGCTTCGAAAGATAGAAACTTATTATGATCGATAGTAGAAACAAATGATAGATCTTCGGCAAGGCAGTGCAAGTCAAGCAAAAACAAACAAACAAAGGCAGTGATAGAAGAAATAAATGATAGATTGATATTTCGTCGCATTAATGCTAGATAAATTGATTGTAATCTCGTTTCGACAATGCATTGAGATATAGATGGATTTAGATTTGGATTGAGCAATTTATTGAAGCATGATTAATAAATATATAAACATGACGCCTATAATCCTCGAAGGGTTAGGCAGAGGAGTACCGATAGGACACCCACGTTTGGCTAGTTATGTTTAAGTCCCATGTAATAGGGGCCATGCCATATTGCCATCAACGGGGCAGAAATCCAGACTCCTCTCTGCTACTTAGAATTTCTAGATGAAAAAATCTTCTATCAATTTTGCCCGACCCGAAAGTAGAACCCAGGATCTCCTACTCAGCTGTAGCGCTTGCAACCACTAGACCAACGAGACAGTAGAGTTGTTAACTAAACATTGAAATAAAGTATTATGAATAGGTACTTAATGTACCGTTTGAGATGCAAGCCAATAAAAATGAGATTATTCAAATTATGCTATTATACTAGGTTCTGCCTGCGACTTCGTCCACGTGAAATTACTTGTATCCCCGACCCACCCCGTCGCATTGCACTGCCTTTTTTTTTGGGTGGTAAATTATCAAATAACTTCTCCCGCTCTGGGCGGAGCGGGAGGCCGTGTCAGACTCTTACTGACTAAAACCCACCCGTGTTCCTTTAGTTGCCTGTATATTACCAGGGGCCACGGTATCCCTTTCGGACTTTCCCGGGACCCCAGCAGGCATCGGCCCTAGCGGACCCCGTCAGTTCTGCTGACATCTCTTTGAGTCGCGCGTGGAACACAACGTGACGTTGACCCGGGCCTGGTCCTTATCGGACGGCGCTACCCATTGCTCACGGTGCGCAAGCCCACGCTATTACTTCGTTTTTAACCGACTTCAAAAAAAAGGAGGAGGTTCTCAATTCGTCAGGATTTTTTTTAAATTTATTTTTTATGAATGTTCCCCGATTACTCAAAGACGGCTGAACCGATTTGAAAAATTCTTTTTTTGTTTGAAAGGGTATACATTCAAATTGGTCCCATTGTCATTTGGTCACGATCTGATGATGGGATCTTGGAGAAATCGAGGGAACTCTTCAAATATTAACCTTTCGACCGTCAGCCTAGGTTTACCTAAAAACTCACATCTTGTCGACCCTAATCTCAAGTGGTTTGATTTTTGAGTAGGCCTTCGGAAAAACGAAGAATTCGTCAATATACAGTCATTAACATGGCATATATTATACCTTTCTGGCTTCGTTATGAGTTAATCTAACTAAATAACTATGTTTTACAGATAATTATACTAACCTGATTTTGCAATGATGTGATATCTATTCATTTTGATAATTTTCACTCACATAACCTTGAAACTTTATCACAATATATCGAATTCACACACTCATTCTCCACACAAACACTTGATTACGACAATACAATGTGTAGGCCACACCATAAACACAATAACAGAAACCCATAGCACTTGAAACCTTATCTAAACCATAAAAACTTTTTGTTTACACAACGATAAAAATTTGGCGGTCGACCCGCGCGCGGACCGGTCGTGAAACTGGTTATTACTAGTTTCGTGTACCGTCAGAGCAAAAACACTGCGAGTGTAATATTTTTATATTATAATATCCAAGTACGGTTTTTGTTTATAAATAATTATTGTCATTTTATTATGTTACTTTATTTTAGAGAACAATATATTATATTATTATTACTCTTTGTTATCTCACTGTTTGTGTTCTAGTAAAAAAAAACAACCGACCTCCAATAAAAACACTAAAAAGTGAAAAATAACTTTAATTTCGGAAGTCGGTGTCTTGTGTTTTGTATTTTCGTTTTTTGCCACCGACTTCCGAAATTAAAGTTATTTTTCACTTTGTTGTATTTTTTTTAGAGGTCGGTTGTTTTTTTTTTGTTTATTTTTCACTTTTTAATTGTGGTACCTACCCCACACACATTCGAATACCACTACCTGCTACCAGTGACAGAAACTTATCATATCATCTACATACTAAGTGGGAAAAAAATACGTATTTTGTAGCTAACTCAAAAACTGTCAAAGCAAAGTTAATAAAATTTATATGAGACCAATTCGAGAGCACACCCTTTCAAACAAAAAAAAATATTTTCAAAATCGGTCCACAATTGACGGAGAAATCGGTGGACATACAAAAAAAAAAAAACAAACATACGCAACGAACATATAACCTCCTCCTTTTTGGAAGTCGGTTAAAAATAGTAATGACCTGTTCAATATAAATATCGGAGATAAAAATGTTGTTTTGAGATATCCCAATTATTATTATTTCGATTTCTTTAAAAATATTGAGTCTCCATTATTTGTACAATTATTTACAACAATTATGGTGTGTAACGATGGTGTGTTTGTGTAACAATTATGATGGAAAATACATTACATACATTATTATTCTATCTATCTTTCCTTATAGGTACCTAAATCCATCTACAAACCCACCCATTCTCTCGCATAGACAGAAGGTGGAAAAATCACGGTCCAAAATGATAGGTACATAGTTACTTTTGGTATGGTTTATACCATTCAAGTGGAAACTGTTACCGCCTTCAATCCTCCTGCGTTGCTGTACATGACCCCATATACTTACGGATAGTTATCCTAATTCCATGAAGGAAGGAGCTATAAAAAGTGTGAAATAAAAATTAAAAAATTGTTTTCAAGAAATATATTTAAAAAAACACAATACTCAAACTCAAAGCATTTATTTCAAATAAACCAATTACTTTTCAATTGTCATCGGGTTAGAAAGACGAAGCTAGTTGCCCATTCCAAAGCGTAGTATGTACCATCGAAGAAACCCATACCTAAGCAAATCGAAAACAAAATCCCGTGCACACGACCCTTTTTTTTCGTAGGTAACCGTTACTACATCGGCCGAGCGCTGCAAGCAGAAATAGTCCTTACGGTGTATAGGTATGGGTTTCTTCGATGGTATACACGACGATATATCGTATCGACGCGTCGTTAGAACCGGGACAGCATGGAGGCGGCTAAAAAGATAAAAAATACTAATTACTCCACTGAAACTAAATAAGTATAGGTACTAATACGCTATACAGAAAATATTTACCACTGTGCGCGGTGGAGCCTTGGGGCAGTTCAGGATCGGGACGCGTGCCAGAGTTAAGGAACCCCATGATGATAGCGCAACCAACGGGCGGCGTTCTGTCTGGGCGGAGCTCTCCGCGACCTTGAGGACAGCCTCGTCATGCTAAAAATATCAGAAAACAATCACTTACTAAAGTAATAGTCTACCTGTAAATACCATGATCCTAAAAAAAAAACATTAGTTCTATTTGAGGACATCCACCTTTTTTGAAGACGGTAAAATAAAAACAATTATCGCGACATTTATTTTTCTTACACATGTCAAATAAGAAAACTTCGTGAAATAATAAAAATGCAATATGACAAAATTCCAGTTAGAACAAAAATATGTTTGTTCTAATTGGAGTTTTTTGCAGTCTGTACATTTCCCGCCTACTATGAGCGCACTGTCATGGTACGCGGGAATTACGCCGAATTTTACTTTTGGAAATACGATTACGATAAGAATACGCAATATTATCAGTAGCTATAACCCAAATTATGTTCGTAGATAAATAAACTAGGTACTTATGTGTATTTCAAACAGTATACAAGAATATTTATCATAAAAACTTTACTAAACACGGCGGCGACAGCTTCAAAATTTGTGCATTACAAAACTTTCGTTATCTTTTCACGGAAATATTTATCACTTTTCGATAAACTAACACTAAATATGAAATCTATACTTATTTCTCAGTAATTCTGTATAAAATTCTAATAACATTACTCACCGTTTTCTTCATAAAAACATTGCGAACAAATGTAAACAACACACACACTTCACTGAGTTTTGACAGTATGGCGGCGTCGCGTCATACAAACCACAGATGCATTTTGTTTGTTTTTTTTTTCGTTCATTTTAGTGGTGTTCCCAGTAAATTGTTACTAAAACCGGTCAAGTATTAATCGATTAGTCGAATGATACAGCCAGATCGTGTTGCAAGTGCAAATAAATGTCAAATATTGTCGTCCAATGGCAAGCGGGATCCTTGCGTCCTTCATAGGATCGATAGACGTCAGTAGCATTTTTTCTTAAGTTCCGCGGGGGGACGCGCGACTTGCTAAGGGTTAAAGGCACATCTATAGCGATTTGGGTATTTTTGATGAGCAGTTGACATAAGGCTATTGTAATTACAAACCAACCCACTAAAATGAGAAAAAAAAACTTTTTTACAAAAAACACAACCGACTTCCAAACTACAAAGTGAAAAATAACTTTAATTTCGGAAGTCGGTGTCAAAAACTAAAATACTGATCTGATCCAAAGACACCAACTTCCGAAATTAAAGTTATTTTTCACTTTGTAGTTTGGAAGTCGGTTGTGTTTTTTGCAAAAAAGTTTTTTTGCTTAGCGTTCTTTTCGCCTTTTTTTCCATTTTGCTCGGCTCCATAAGCCGTAGCGTGATCTTAAATAGCCTCTAACCTTCTTCAAGAATTAGGCTATCAAATGCAAAAAAATACAATCAAATCCTTTGGAAGTTCCAGAGATTAACGCGTTCAAACAAACAAAGTCTTCAGCTATGTTATATATATTTTTTTTTTTTTTTATTTATTTAGGGACAATAAACAGCTACAATATGTGTTAGAACAGAGAAATGATAACACAAAATATTAACAATATTGCAGCCCACTACATTATCCGCATATTAACAAAAGAAAATATGATAATGAGTGCCACTAGATAGGTAATAAATAATTACATCACATTAATAAATAATAATTAATTACATCACATTAATAATTATATCACATTAATAATAAATAAATAATTACATCACATTAATAATTAATTACATCACAGTCATAAAAATAAATTACATCATGCAAAATAGAGATTCTCATTGATTGCTTGGCAACAGAATAACAATTAAACCTAAAATCAAATAAATAATAGAATAAAGATTAACTTACATTCCTAATAACATTATATTAGTGCACATACAGGGTGACAGGGACATTGACGCGAAAACGTTTACCATGGATTCAGTACATGATTCTGAACCCTGAATGTATGGAACAGCTGATTTTTTTAAATAACCGACGAAAAATTTCAACGCAGGCGGGTTCAGAATCATGTACTGAATTCATGGTAACAGTTTTTGCGTCGATTTCCGTGCCACCCTGTATAAGTATGGATAATATAGATGAAAACAAACTTTCACTGACTAACAATGAAATTATATTAAGATTATAATGAAGCTAGACCTACTACTTGAGTTGAGATACGGGTATGTTGACCTTTTCTAAATCGTAGGTCCTGTATACTTTCTTTGAGACCCTCAAGCGGCACAAATACTTTACGGGTAACTACAGTTTTGAGCCGTTTGGGGTCCAAACGCTCGGGCCATGGCGCCGCGTCTCCTTTTTAAGGAAATTTCTCGCTGACTAGTTGACGCTTAACGTGACCAGAGGAGCTGGCTTAGCATTGCCATTCAACGTGGCAATGTTCTCAGTCTTCTGGGCACGTTTCCGGATGATATCGATGCGGACGAATCCTTCGATGCCTAAATGTCCTTTAGATAAGAAAAGATCATATTTGTTTTGTAAAACATGAGTACAGTATGAAGGTCTTATAATTAATATGAGGTGGCTACATGTTTTGCCATTTATGGCGTACAAAATTAGTTGCAATATAAAAACAATACAAAAAAAATTAATAAAAAAATTGCAATGTCAAAATTTTAATTTAATTCAAAATTACAATATTAAAGTTTAAATTCAATTCACAATCATAATGTCAAAATATTTTTGTTAAATATTAGAAAAGATGCAAAATAAAATGGTTCTCTAATAATTAATAGGTACACCTTTCTAAGTTAATCTATACTGATGAATGGAGAAGGAAAAAACAGTGGCAACAGAAGTGAAAACTTGAACAAGATCGCCTTGGTGGAAGAAAAATACTTGTGTAGAACATTGGTCCGTTACCTTATCTAATTAAAGAGCACAACTGCGTTTACAAAAAAAAAAAACTTCCAAAACATTTAAAGTAAAAATACTTGCAAAGAACATTGATCTGTAATGTAATATAAATAAAGAGCACAATCGCGTTAGCAAAAATGAGGTGTCGGCAACGGTGTCGCGACTTCAATTGTTTTTTCCCATCTCAAAAATACTCAACGCGCCTAAAGAAGTTTTCACTTCAAAAACATCGTGAGGGATAGTTGAGCTTGCGAAATTCTGAAAGATTCAACATGCAAGGAACTAGTGTGGGTGTTGTTATATTATGCTCATTAATTATTTGTACGAAACAAGAATTTAGTCTCATATTGGGATAATTACAGCCTGGTATCAAATATCGTGGGTTCGTACAGGTTCATTGGCTATAAATTCTCGTGATAAGTTATTTGAATCTAAAGCGGCCTTGTAGTTCCCGACTGATATTAATGGTCCCATCCGCTGTCAGGCTTTGGGCGGGCGAACATCTCCATATCGAGATCATTCGCTGCTAATGGGACACTGTGCACATTTAAAACTCAGTCTTGATAGACTTCACTCTCTGAACTCGTCATTGTAAAGATTTGGGTGTGCAACGTGCTTTTAGTAGAAGTCGTTGCCCCAAGTCACGAGTCATAAGTCGTGGGTTCGTACCCAAGTAGGCGCTGTACTTTGTGTAAATAATTTAATCATTATTGCTATCAAAACAGTGAAGGAAAACATCGTGAGGAAACCGGCATGTCCTAGAACCGAAAATTCGAAGACATGTGACATCTACCAACCCGCACTGGGCCCGCGTGGTAGATTACAGCCCACTCCCTCTCGAAGAGAGGAAGCCCGTGTCCCAGCTGTGGGAACATTATAGGCTGATTATGCTTTTAGTAGGACAAAGATATCTAAAGAAATCAGTTCGTATTGACCATAATATTACGCCTATTATTCTTGAAGGGTTTGGCAGAGGTGTACTAAATAGTACACCCACATTTCACCACATGTTATATTTAATTGATTTTACATACCTATTTATATTTTACCAATTTATTAAAATTGTCTTGGAGAGTACTTACAGGTAGTTAATATGAACTGCATGGTTTAGTATTTTAGGTACATAAATATCTACATATCAAGCTATATATTTCCAGTATAAACTGATCTCGCATTGTATAGGATTTTCGTACAATGAGAGGTCAGCTTATACTGGAAATGTATAGCTTAGTATGTGTGTGTATTTAGATTTTTGTTTAGATCTAAATCTAAAAAGCGCACCTATTTCGTAAGAAGGTACCTCATATATATTAATGGCTATTCGTGCCCGGTATCGCCCGGGTGTATTTCCGACTAATCCGGTGCATTTTCCAATAATTCCTTTCATGCAAACTTTGTCCAGAAAATTACGAATACAACAAAAAAAACAGCCATATCAGTCGAGCCATTCTCTAATATAACATTATGATAACACGTCCAACATTTGGTATCTCTCCCTATAGCTGAGTAATTCTCATTTTCGTGTGGTTAGTGACTAACCTGTTGTCAGAGTTTTTATGCCGCCCATGGACCTCTGACTAGGCTTCACATGCCGTGGAGAAATATTTCCTCACGATGTTTTCCTTCACCGTTTTTGAAGCAAGTGATAATTATACAATACGCACATGAGTCCAAAAATTATTGGTCTTGGGTTTGAACTCGAGACCTTTGTCTTGGCAGTCCGACGATCACACCACTAGGCTATCACTGAGGGCAGTCATTTCATATGAAATTCTGTCTCGCATAAAATGAGAAAAGGTTTAATGAGTTGAACAAAAGAAAATCTAAAACTTTTATTTTTCAATCAAAGTTTGAAATGTTTTTTATGAAAATAAAAAAGTTTTTATCATGTTAAATGGACTGGCAAATAGGTCGTTGGCCGAACTTATGAACAAATTGAACATTAATTAATAACTTATGAAAATTTATTACGAAAGTTTTATTGTTGTCATTAAAATATTTAACAGAATTAAATAAGTTTATGAGTTCTTTAAGTAATTAAAAGACCTACAAGTATCACACTAATATCACATTACTGATGATGATGGACGATCGTGTAAATGTGGCCAAGGCTTGTATATAACTTTTCTCAAATAATGCGCGGAAATTCAAACTAAGTAAATTAATTATAATTCCAGAATCAATGACAAACAACGATAATTTTTCACGCCCCAATATGTTTATTTATTTCTTCTTAACTTTAAACAGCTCTATTTGCAAAACAAATCGAAATTTAAATAAAATCTTTGATAAGTTACCTCCTTGGTTGCCATGTGTTGAAGTAAAAAGTTCGTTCTATTTTTAAATAAAACGACAGATATGGATTTTCATACAAACATTGCCGGCCGGGAGCTTGCATGTAGTAGACCAGTAGAGCATTTTCGATTTAGCTCGAATTTCCAAGCATGTTTGAGAAAAATACAAATATTTTAAATGCGAAAATAACTCTGTTTGTCTGTTAACTTTTCACACCTAAACGGTAGGATGGATTTGGATGTTTGGCATACATAAAGACCATGATCTGGGACCACACAATACAGTTTTTATACCGATAGTAAGTTCCCGAGAGATATAATTTCAAGTCTTCACACGGGCGACGCCGCAGGCAAGAACTAGTAACAAATTATGAAACTTATAAATAAAATGTATCCCGCCGCCTTTGAAACACAAAAAAGACAGTCGTACATAGCCAAATGAAAAAAAAAATCAGTGGCACTCCGGGAGTGCCGACAGAAATGAAAACTTGAACAAGATCGCCTTGGTGGAAGAAACATATTTGTATAGAACATTGGTCTGTAAACTTATCTAAATAAAGAGCACAATCGCGTTTACAAAAAAAGGATTGTGTGGTTTTATGAAACCACGGTAAAAGTGAAACTTTTAAGCGAACTATAGGCGCCGCCATATTGGCCTTGGCTGCTCTGACGAGCGCCTTTCACTTTATCCCTACTCCGCGGCCGACCGTCACGCGAACACACATACGAAAAAGTTTGAGACGATGTACCTAATAAAAGTTTCACTTTAAAAATACTTCCAAAACCTTTTAAGTAAAAATACTTGCATAGAACATTGATTCGTAACGTAATATAAATAAAGAGCACAATTGCGTTTACAAAAATGGGGTGTCGGAAACGGCAACATGATTTTTGTTCAATTGTTTCCGAGTTCAATTGTTTTTTCCCCATCTCGCCTAAAAAAGGTTTCACTTCAAAAAATCGTATAGAGAAACATTTCATATTTATGTCTTTAAATATCAGTACATAGGTATACTGTGGGCATAGCAGTCAATACTCGAAGCGTGTGTGTACACTCAAAACCGCGAGGTTGCGGATTCGAATCCGACCTCGATCAACATTGTGGCGAAACCTACAAACAGATAGTTTGCCGGGAAATCGTTCATTAATTTATACTAACATTACGGTTTCCTACTAATTGCTTAGTTACCGTTAAATGCTGATATTCAGGTGTAGTGTGAGGAAAGTATTACAAGGTTAACCTCCAGTTTCAGAATTGCCTAATTATCATCAGGATTATTTTCAGCATCGAATTATCATCTGTAAAAAATTACACTGCTGTAAAAAGCTGGTGTTAAAGAGAATATAAGCCCACGTCCGCACGGACGTAAAAATATCGCGGCGGGATTTTATCGCGCACTGGATTTTCAACTCTTGGCGCTAAGCAGAGCGTTGAAAATCCAATGTGCAAATAAAAATCGCCGCGGGAAAAATCTCCCATGCCTACCTTTTTTTTTTGCATGGGAAATTATCAAATAACTTCTCCCGCTCTGGGTGGAGCGGGAGGGCGTGTCAGACTCTTACTGACTAAAACCTACCCGTGTTCCTTCAATTGCCATGGGGGGACACGATTATCGGCCCATATTCGCAGCCCCGGCAGGCATCGGCCCTAGCGGACCCCGTCAATTCTGCTGACATCTCTTTGAGGCGCGCGTGAAACACAACGCGCCGTAGACCCGGGCTTAGTCCTTATCGGACGGCGAGCTACCCATTGCTCACCGTCCGCGTCTACGGTGGCCGGAAATCTGCCTGTGATTCCCGACGCCCAGGACATCTCCTCCTGCGGCGGTTAGGGGCGCGAGGGCGCAAAATTTGCCTCTCCCTCACGCGCTCCGTCTCCTCCTTCACGAGCATTACTGCTTCGCAGAAGGAGGTCACGGCCTCCCATTTCCTTTCGCTCCGTAGCATGGCCCGGATCAGGGCCGGACGCGAGAGATCACCGCCGCCGATCGCCTCCACGAGGACAATTGCCTCCACGAGGACCTCCCGTGCCTACCTGAGCTTACTGTAATCATCAAAATTAGAAAATGTATTAGAGACAGCACGGGTTTTAGGGATAGGCACGGCCCCTGTTTAAAGAATATAACAATTGGGAATCCACAAATCTGTTCTGTCCGAAACTAATGAGCTTAAAATTTTTAAAAAATTACGAAGAATGATTCTTCACTCATAGATTACAGGAAAACCTATATGAAGTCTATGGTCTTAAAATAACATAGTAAATCTCTCAATATTGTGCGTACAAACTTATATTTTCTGTTGGAATGTATGGGAGAACATGTATTTCAACTACAATGTTAAGTTTGTATTTGGGATAAATTCTAACTACGGAACCTTTCATTGTGCGTAGTCCAACACGCACTTGACCGGTTTTTAGGGTTCCGTAGCCAAATGGCAAAAAATGGAACTCTTATGGATTCGTCATGTCTGTCTGTCTGTCCGTCGGTATGTGACAGCCACTTTTTTCCGAAACTATAACAGCTATGCTGTTGAAACTTGGTAAGTAGATGTACTCTGTGAACCGTATTAAGATTTTCACACAAAAATAGAAAAAAAACAGTAAATTTTGGGGGTTCCTCATACTTAGAACTGAAACTCAATTTTTTTTTATCTAACCATTACTTGTGGGTATTTATGGACAGGTATTTAAAAATGATATTGAGGTTTCTACAATCATTTTTTTCTAAACTGAATTGTTTGCGCGAGAGACACTTCCAAAGTGGTAAAATGGTAATAGTATGGTATATTTATGTCTGTAATTTATATGGTGTACATAATAAAGAATATTCTATCTATTCTATCTATCTAAAATGTGTCCCTCCCCCTGTAACTTCTAAAATAAGAGGATGATAAAACTAAAAAAAATATATGATATGTATTACCATGTAAACTTCCACCGAAAATTGGTTTGAACGAGATCTAGTAAGTAGTTTTTTTTAATACGTCATAAATCGTACACCGCAATTTACCTTTCATTCAATGTTACTTGCTGCCACGGAACCTTTCATGAGCGAGTCCGACTCGCACTTGGCCGCTTTATTCAATATGTTTTTTATATATTTCTATTAAGAAATACTTATTTAAAATTGTATTGTTAAGGAAAAAGTCAGAATAAAAGACATAATTACTCAATTAGGTAGTACTTACATAAATATATATTCACTCAATAAAAAGAACTCTCATTCCGAAAATTAGGTACTTACCTACTCTCAGGATTCTAAAACACCAACATTTTTCTACGAAAAACATTACTCAAGCGTCATGTATAATCTAATCAACTTTACAAATCAAAAATTTTATCCAGCACCTGAGCCAAATCTCGAATCATAAACTGCCAGAGATCCCAAAAATGCAATCTGAAAAAGATGTGACTAGGTCACAGATCAAGTTGGGTGTCGCATACCGTATGCGGAACCCCAATATATCTTTAATAAGGGTTCTTCAACGTCCTTCTACATATTAAATCTTTCCTGGATACCCTTCATATCTATTACGATGGTCTCGCCTGTTTTTTGGGAGTTATTTGGGTGAAGGTAATCTTTGGTGCTTCGTCATTAGAACTCCATAATAATTATGGGTTTTATAAAAGGCACTTTTGTTTGAATAATGGCTTTTGCCCGCGGCTTCGCCAGCGTTGATGTTGGAAAATATCCCACGGGAACGTACTACCGAGATTTCATACCTATTAACAGAGGAAAACGTCATTGACTCCTACCGCTGCGCTGGCGTTACTCCGCGTAATTTTTGAAACTGTGATATCTTTTAAACTATTCATTTAAATGATACGATTAAAAGGCATATTTTAATTTAAATTAAATGCCCAATTTAAATAACATATTTTTTTGGATAAGGATTAATACTATACCGATCAAAAAAGGTTCGGAAATAACCATAAAATTTTTCTCAAATTCGGAAAGATAAAAATGGTTATTGTGGGTCATCCTTAGAAGATAGACATACCATTAGATATGCCATCGCGGACTTTTTTGTTGAACTTTTTAAGATGAACAATACCGTAGAACATAAATTTAATGTATCTTTTCCGGTTAACGCAGCGCACGCCAGTAAAGCTCCCAGTCGGTGATTGATTTTTCCATGATTTTTTCTGACTTCTTCAACAATAATCGTCATATTTCAGCCAATTTACACAAAACCTTAATAAATTATACACTAAAACCTTTCGCATGAATCACTCCGTCCATTAGTGAAAACCGTTTGAAAATCCGTTCGGTAGTTTTTGAGTTTATTGCGTTCAGACAGACAGACAGACGCGGCAGGGGACTTTGTTTTATAATATGTAAGGATGTTTCATATCTCGGGATCATGAGGTCTCCGTCCTTTGGCGTACGAGGGGCCGAAGCAAAGATTTTTATATGTAACATTTTTTCTCTCGCTTTCCTGCAATCTGAGGGAGGGATTTCGTGAAAAGGAAACCTGCGCTATTTGATTTGACTAATGAGCGTGCGCGATGCTTGAGTTAGCCGTCAGATGGTACCAACTCATTTTCCGAGAGGTTGTTACTGACAGCCAAGATGTCAGACATGTTACAATCATATCTTCAGCGACTATTTTAAGGCTCACGCGTTTTTATTTTTCACACTTTTATATTATTTTGTTTTATTTTTAACCGACTTCCAAAAAGAGGAGGTTCTCAATTCGACTGTATGTTGTTTTTTTTTTGTATGTTTGTTACGCGATTACTCCGTCAATTATGAATTGATTTTGATGGTTCTTTTTGTTTTGGTAGATCATACTTCAGAGGTGGTCCCATATAAATTTTATTAACTTTGCTTTGGTAGTTTTTGAGTTAGCTTCAATAATACGTATTTTTTCCTCACTTAGTACATATGTGGATGATATTATGATAACTTCCTGTCACTGTTATTTACATAGCAGGTAGTGGTATTCGAATTTGTGTGGGGTAGGTACCACAACTAAAAAGTGAAAAATAACTTTAATTTCGGAAGTCGGTGACAAAGAACGAAAATTGAAAACCAAAGACACCGACTTCCGAAATTTTTCGAAAAGTTATTTTTCACTTTGTAGTGTTTTTTTTTTTTAAGTCGGTGGTTTTTTTTTTTTGTAAAAAGTTTTTTTGTACTGTTAATGCTAGCCTGTATCAGCCCACTGTTGAGCAAAGACCTCTCCTCATAACTCCCAATACTTCTGAACCAGTGCTAATGTGGACCACTGGTCATTTGTTTGCATTTCATTTGCTATAGGTACTTATAAGAATCGCATACGTGTGTGCAGTCTGTAGCAAAACATAAGCTAGCCTATACCTTTTAATTCATGTCGTAATCTCATATCATTCAATTCGACATTCAATGCCAAAAACTTCATCATTCAGCCTATAATATTCCCACTGTTGGGACACAGGCCTCCTCTCTTCGAGAGGGAGTGGGCTGTAATCTACCACGCGGGCCCAGTGCGGGTTGGTAGATGTCACATGTCTTCGAATTTTCGGTTCTAAGACATGCCGGTTTCCTCACGATATTTTCCTTCACCGTTTTGAGAGCAGTGATGATGAAATTATTTACACAAATTAAAGCGCCTGCCTAGGTTCAGGGTGTGGCCAAAAACTTGAATGGCTAAAAATTATATTTTTGACAGATGGAGACTGAGATTGGAATGTTAAATGTCTTTACACTTTAAGGGGAAGATAAACTCCCATAAGCGTTATAACAATAAAATCTTCTATTGTGTCTCATTCAGTGTCCTTGAATGCGTTAAAAATGTACAGTGTGACCTCAGCTAAAAGGTGCTTAAGCCTCAATTTTTTTTAAATAGCTGCAGGGCTCCTAAACGTATTTTTATTTTTCTTCTTGCTCTCTCACTTTTGAATTACAGACACAAGTGGTTATTTTAATCGTTTTACCTATTAAAATATAGTATAAAGTGGTATGTTGCTGCTTTTGTATGTTCACAACACAAATTCTATTATAAATCTAAACGTGACGACTTGTAATTGGCTTTCTGTCGACTATTGTTTCCTTTTTTTTGTTTTTTTTTATCTGTAAGTCTTCCATGCTGTAATAAATAAATAAAATACTGGAATTGCTCCTGTGAACATCGCGCAAAACTGCGCTGGAATGCACCATTTTCTTCAACCAAGTCAACAACAATAAATGTGCAATATTATGCGCATACCTTACTGAAACTCTATCTCGGAGCTCCAATTTCCTTGCTTCCTTTCACAATCACAAGGCTAACAAGGCGGAAAATAGTGCAGCAATTTTAATAAACAGTATTTATTCTAGCTACGCCAGTATAACCCAATCCCAGGAAACCCTGCTAAAGCCAACTCCCTGTGATCCCGGGTATTTGCAAATTTAATTCCCCAAACCTTCCTTAGTGGCTGTATTTAGCAGATACAGAGTACCTCAGGAATCTCTAGTGTAATATGCACTGGTACTCTAAGATCCAAGCTTGTTAGGCACCTGTCCCACCGCCGATGAGGAAGCGACTAGCTATAAATGATTTTCTAGTTCAAGAAACGTACAAAAATTGTAGGTCCATTGTAAAAAAGATACATAAATTAATAGTTGATCACTGACTTTTCACCCCGTCAGCGAGTGCTCATCTGTCGCAACTACAACAGCTATCAAAAAAAGGACTCGCTCAACGATGCTCACTTGGCAGGCAAAACGCTCGCTGAGAGACTCACGCTAAGTACGAAGGTGACAGCCGGAGGACTTTAAAGAAAACCGAAATTATTTTAAATAAGGTTTTAACTATGTAAAAATTACAATATAAACTTATGCTAATTCCTAGGTCTAGATTCTAAGCGTGGTACCAGCAGATCTGAAAGTAGGTGAGCGTTCGATGACACGAGGCGTCGATTCGTTGGTTCAGCAAAATGATGTATTACGATTTTGTGAAACATCCAATTGATGTAATTATGTTATCATTTCGCTATTCAATTCGATTCTATTAGGCAGGGCATGTAATACGCTTGATACTTACGCATATTAAGTTAGCGAGTAATCACTCTTCGTCGTAACGCACTCGTTTTTAGTTGCTAGTTCTACTCGCTTCTCGGGCGGTGGGGCAGATGCTTTAGGCATGCACTATATATGGCCTGGAAGTACCCACTACCAGTGGCGTGCACACAGTTTTAAGACAGGGTAGGCAGAAAATTTTACTCACCAAAAATACTGCACGTTGGTTTTGGTTCGTCGCGTCGTCTTGTCGATTGATGATTAAACGCGTCTCTATACGATTTTTTCCAAAGGTGTGATATTTAAGGGAAGCTTCTAAGTGTTTTTCAGATTGTTCATGTTTTCTCGCGGCGGTAGGAAAATTATGAATATCAGCGTAACCGGTGTCGTTCCAGACGGTTTTATTATTTGAAAATAGTAGACAAACGAAACAAAATAACCGATTAGGTACTGTGTATGCAACCTGTCAGCCAATGATATGAATCATATTGTTTTTTATTGAATTTACGATTGACTTTACCTTTAATTTGTATTAATTGCAAATCCGGTGTACCACGACCTATCTCGATAACTTGTTTTTTTTTCACCGAAATATAGTTTTGAAAACGCATCATGTTTTATTTTCTCAATACACACACCATCTGAACAACTTTCACAGACAATATTATCCATTTTACACTAATAACAACAATCAAATTCTAATTACCTGATAGCGTATTCACAAACACAACGCACGTCAAACAATATGGCAACTATAGTAAAACGGGCAATAAAGGGTAAAAAAGGTTATACGACAAAAAATTATGGTCATCTAAATGTATAAAATTCAATGAAACAACGTTATTTCCTAAAATATTTGCATTGCATAGCTAACTTTCCTTCGGTAATGTTCGGTACGAGTCGTAATTTTTCGTCTTAGCTGTATAGAATAACTACAAATAGACACTGGCTTTTCTTGCAGTTGTGTGCGTGATTTTTGTCATTGTGTGTCAGCAAAGCCCGCGTAGCTATAGGAACGCACACACATTAAATACGACTTACCACGAGAGCACACATAAAAACATTCAGAGACGAATAGTTTGTGTCTTTACCGTGGCAGAGGCGAGGCGGCGCTAGTGCAGCGCGAATCGAGATGATGCGAAATTCGAATGATGATACCACCGGCACTCGATAGGTGGAGCTGATTTATGATTTGTTTTGTTTATTGATAAAATAATATTAGATCTATTATCAGAACTAGGGTAGGCAGTGTCTTTCTGTCTTTATGAAACGCACGCCACTGCCCACTACAGCATCTGAGCTACCACTAAATAATACATCAAAGTAACTAAAGTGCCATAAATTATTTATGTCAAAGGAACATGAATTTTGGTCTGAGCTCCGGTTTTAAGTTCCGAAACTGAATTACATAGGTTTCGGTATTTATCAAAGCTGAAATACAGTTGAAACTGTGTCCAACTCAGCTTTTGCGTCAAGTGACAAACTCAGTTAATGTTTGCCGTGTTTGGTTTAGGTGTTATATCCGACGTCGTTTCTTGGGTTTTGATCAAAAATTCTGTGCAGTTCTGGCTAGATGTTTATTTAATTATTTAATAGAAGGCATGAATAATGATTGAAAATTGGATCAACGATCTAAATCTTTAGTAACTTGTCGTTTCTGTAGCAAATGAAAAGCTTATCTTTTTTTTTTGGGTGGGAAATTATCAAATAACTTCTCCCGCTCTGGGCGGAGCGGGAGGGCGTGTCAGACTCTTACTGACTAAAACCCATCCGTGTTCCTTCGGTTGCCCTGTTGCCGGGGGCACGATGTCCCTATCGGTTTTCTTCAAACCCCCGGCAGGCATTGGCCCTAGCGGACCCCGTCAATTCTGCTGACATCTCTTTGAGGCGCGCGTGGAACCCAACGCGCCGTCGACCCGGGCTTGGTCCTTATCGGACGGCGAGCTACCCATTGCTCACCGTCCGCAAGCCCGCGCCTACGGTGGCCGGAAATCGGCTCGCGATTCCCGCCCCGGGCGTCTCCTCCTATTGCGGCGGTTAGGGGCGTGAGGGCGCGAAATTTGCCTCTCCCTCACGCGTTCCGTCTCCTCCTTCGCGAGCATTACCGCTTCGCAGAAGGAGGTGACGGCCTGCCATTTCCTCTCGCTTCGTACCATGGCCTGAACCAGGGCCAGACGCGAGAGATCACCGCCACCGATCGCCTCTACGAGGACACGGCGTTGCTCCGCCCAAGCCGGGCAGACCTCCACCGTATGTTCCACCGCGTCCTCAGGCCGATCCACACAATGGTGACACCCGGGTGTTTCCTCCCGCCTTATCCTGTACAAGAACCTCCCGAAGCAGCCGTGTCCGGTGAGGACCTGGGTCAGGCGGAAGGTGAGGACGCCGTGGCGTCTACAGCCACTCCTCAAAGTGGGGTCTTATCGCCGCAATTGTGGCGTGCCCAACGAAAAGCTTATCTTACACCCGATTTCTAAATTGAGAATTTGAACTCTAGCATCACTGAAGGTACTCCAATGTAGCCCGCGAAATTCGACATTTCGTGTTGTACATAATTATGTTTAAGAAAATTCATGATCAACAAGATAATAAAAATAAAGTAATTTAAAACATCAAGCTCCGGATATTATATTCGATGAAAATCTTATTTCTAAATAAAATTCAAAAGATATTTAAAAAAAACAGTGGCGCTCCGGGAGTGCCGACAGAAGTGAACAAGATTGCCTTGGTGGAAGTAAAATACTTGTATAGAACATTGGTCCGTAACTTTATCTAAATAAAGAGCATAATCGCGTTTACAGAAAAATTACTTCCAAAACTATTAAAGTAAAAATACTTGCATAGAACATTGATCCGTAACATAATATAAATAAAGAGCACAATCGCGTTTACAAAAATGAGGTGTTGGTAATGGTGTCGCGAGATCAATTATTTTTTCCATCTCAAAAATGCTCGACGCGCCTAAAGAAGTTTTCATTCCAAAAATGTTTTTTAATTTTGTCATAGGCTAACTTAAGTGAGAATCAACTTAACATAAAAAATCTAGGTTCATAACCACGGTCTACGTTTTAAGCTATCCTTAAACAAGCTCTTCTGAAAGCTTTTGTGGCACAGTAAGCCCTATTCACACGATGCAAGTTTCTTGCCAGTGGCAAACAAATTATTTGCATCGTCCAAGCACTGTTTAGACGGTGCAATTTTTTTTATTTCAACTTATGCTACAGGTAATTAAATTGCACTATGTAAAACAGGCTTTACTCTAGTAATTTTTCTACATTCCTGTATCAATGAGAGTGCAGAGCAGTGGTGTACCCTGTGAATCCAAAACACTGTATCTACAGATACAGTGTTTTGGATTAACAACGTTCATTCGATTTCTTTTAGCCTGTTCCATGCTATAGCATTCATAGTTTTTTTACTTTGTATGAAAAATACTGAGATATAAGAAGGCAAATTACACTGTATCTACTTAAAACTCAAGCTTAAAACAGAAAAACACGGCAACTGAAGATGCAGTGTATTGTCAAAATAATCTTCGCGCGTTGCAAGATACAGTGTTTTGTCAAAACAAAGTAGAAGGGCTAGCGCGACGCGGGTGCGCCAATCAGAGCGAGGCCGGGCGATCGATCTCAATGATTATTGGTTGATCTGTTGTTGTTGACAAATGCTTACGCGCCGCGCCGTGATTGACAGATTTTGTTTGTCTCCGGAATAGGTAATAGGCGAATTTATTAATGTGATTATGTGATTATTTATAAGTTCTTGTGCAATACAGCCGATCCCATATTAGGAAAAAATTAAGAGCAATTTGGGTTTTTTCTGAGAAATTTCTATTAAAAACAAAGTACTCCATGACGGGGGAGGGGAAAATCTTCTTTGTGCACCCTCTTCCAAAAACAAAGTACTCCATGACGGGGGCAAACTTCTTTTCTTCGGCCAGTCCTTTCTAAAAACGAAAGTACACCATGACGGGAGGGGTAGACTTCTTTGATCACCCCCTTCCAAAAACGAAGTACTCCATGACGGGGAGAGGCAAACTTCTTTGATCACTTCCTTCCAAAAACGAAGTACTCCATGACGGGAGGGGCAAACTTCTTTGATCACCCCCTGTCAAAAATGAAGTACTCTATGACGGGAGGGGCAAACTTCATTGATCACCCCCTTCCAAAAACGAATTACTCCATGACGGAGATGGGCAAACTTCTTTGGTCACCCCCTTCTAAAAACGAAGTACTGCATGACGGGGATGGGCAAACTTCTTTGGTCACCCCCTTCCAAAAACGAAGTACTCCGTGACGGGTGGGCAAACTTCTTTTCTTTGGCCACTCCCTTCCAAAACGAAGTACTCTATGTCGAAAGGGGCAAACTTCTTTGATCACCCCCTGTCAAAAACGAAGTACTCCATGACGGGCGGAGCAAACTTCTGTTCTTTGGCCACTCCCTTCCAAAAACGAAGTACTCCATGACGGGAAGGGCAAACTTCTTTGATCACCCCCTGTCAAAAACGAAGTACTCCATGACGGGGATGGGCAAACTTCTTTGGTCACCCCCTTCCAAAAACGAAGTACTCCGTGACGGGTGGGCAAACTTCTTTTCTTTGGCCACTCCCTTCCAAAACGAAGTACTCTATGTCGAAAGGGGCAAACTTCTTTGGTCACCCCCTGCCAAAAACAAAGTACTTGAAGACGGGGGGCAAACTTCTTTTCTTTGGCCACTCCGTTTAAAAAACGAAGTACTCCATGACGGGGATGGGCAAAGTTCTTTGGTCACCCCCTTCCAAAAACGAAGTACTCCATGACGGGAAGGGCAAACTTCATTGATCACCCCTTCCAAAAACGAATTACTCCATGGCGGAGATGGCAAAATTCTTGGTCACCCCCTTCAATGTAGGGGGCGCTGCCCCCCCCTTTTATTTTTAGGGGGACTTTTGGCCCCCTCTGCCCCCCACTTCCGCGGTCCCTGTGTAAGACTGACTTTGTAACAGTTAATCTATAATAAAATTTTGAATAAAATATAAAAGTTGATCTTTCAAGTTGGTCATTTAATAAACTCATTTCATTTTTTTGCAATTCCCAATGCATTTTGATCTATCAATTTACTCCCATCTAATAAAAATACTGACTATAATTATTTACTACCTATCATCATACATATCTAGGCCCTGTTTTATCAAGTCAATACACTGTAACTCTAAATACAGTGTATTTATTGCCTTAACAATTTCTTCTATCTCTTCTGATGACTATTACGGCAAAACAAGTTATCCTTGATAATTCATCATGTATATTGTACATATATATAAAACATACTAGGCTTGATAACTCATAAAATTACCTTTAACCTGATACCAAACACTAAATATTTTCCAAAAGAAGTTTTAGAGTAATCGTCGAAAAACAGAAAAAAATGTATTTGCTCGTTTTCTCAAAATCAACTTTTCGTAGTTACAGTGTATTGGATTCACAGGGTACTGGTGGTCCAGTGGTAACGGCCGTGACTTAGTTACAAGTTATAGGTCGTAGGTTCGAACCCAGAAAACGCCTTACCTCGGGGGAGTGGGCCATCCACCACGCGGGCCCAGTGCGGATTGATAGATGTCACATGTCTTCGAATTTTTGGTTCTAAGACTTGCCGGTTTCATCACGATGTTTTCCTTCACCGTTCTGAGAGCAGTGGTGATGAAATAATTTACACAAAGTAAAGCACCTACCTGGTAGGTTTGGTTTGTCTCACTCTCACTCAATTACGTATTACAGTTTTATTACAAATTATTTAAATTTTTTCTTGTTTCAAAACACATAGAAATAATTGTATTGTTATGTTCACTATGTTACTGGTGAAAGCAGTTTTTTGTTTGTTTTAAAACATTTTGATCGTCTCACCTTTATGGAATCACTGGTCCCCAAGTCACAGTCTATTAAATTAGTTTGGGAGCCAGGAGATAATACCCAATGCACTTTATGTTGTTCCATACTACTGTATATGTAACATATGTAATCATTTTTTTATTGCAATAAACATTATCTTATCTACAACTCGTAAGTCAGGGCAGTTACCACTGAGCTACCGCTGCGCCTTAAATATTGCATCACCACTGCTCTCAAAACGGTGAAGGAAAATAACGTGAGGAAACCGGCATGTCCTAAATCTAGAACCAAAAATTCGAAGACATGCGACATCTACTAACCCGCACTGGGCCCGCGTGGTGGATTACGGCTCACTTCCTCTCACCGAGAGGAGGTCTCTGTCCCAGCAGTGGGAACATTATAAGCTGATTATGCTATACCAATGCAACATAAACATTTAGAAACACAGAACATAACTCAATCAGACATCATTAGATTTCTGAATGTTCTCTTCTATAATTCAATAGAAGATTCAAGTTACTCGTCTTAATAATCAATTGAAAATTCTCAGTAGCTTTGAAGTTCTATTGGCAACTTTACCAAATCTTATGAGTAACTTGATTCAAGATAGACTATACTACGCACTTATGCTTGTGCGTGATTGAGACTTCGATCGGTTTTAAAGACATTCGATTCTGGTTTATGCAAACGTGAATTAATTATCCGTTACGGATGTTTGAGAAGCTCATGGCTAAATAACGACAGCCGCACGGGTCGATCAAACAGGTTAAGCTACGCTAGCCGGGGTTGATCCGTGGATGGGTAACCATCTTTACATACTGAGACTCCTCCGTGTCTCGGAAAGCAGTTAAGCCGTTGGTCCCGGCTGTAATTCGTGGATCTTTGACGGTCGTTACGGGTCGTCAAAGGCCCGAAGCCAAGGGGTATCGTATAACCCAGTTACTGGGTTGTGAAGGTCAGATAGGCAGTCGCTCCATGTAAAATACTGGTATTTAGCTGCATCCAGTAAGACTGGAAACCGACCCCAAGATAGTTGGGAAAAGGCTAGGTAGATTAAGATAAGATAAGATAATTCTTTATTGACAAGATAATTTACAACAATTTGTTTGAAGCCTCTGATTCCTGAACTAGGTGTACCTGTATGTCAGGAATCAGGATTTTTTAATTCAGATTGATTAGATGTTTGAGGTTATTTGATATAAATTGGGATGAGGTATACTGGATTATTGTAAGTGGCGTTTCTTTCGACTTATTTACGTTTGGATGATTATTTAAACAACAAAATATTAATCATCATCAAAATAAATTATTTTATGATCAGATAAGATTTGCTCTTAACAGTATGTCAATTGGTCATAGAGTTTCGGAGATGATATAAAAAGAAAGAAGAAGAAAGAAAATACGTTTATTTGCGGTAAACATGACGCAAAAGAAGAACAAAACACGAAAATAACAATTTGGGGGAAAATATGCGTCACGGCCATAGCTCAGCTTAATGCTGCGACCCCATGCGAGACAGAGCCACAGCGCTGATTTTCAGCGACAGCCTGCGTTGACGTGATGACGTCAACCGGTGCAGCATTATAGTGAAATAACAAAATAAGAAATCAAAAATAAAATAAATACAATACCTACTCACCATCATTTAAAATTACTAAGTATAGGGAGTACCCGGTTTCCAAAAATAACGCCATTGGGAACCGGCATGACATTACTGCCAGCAGCCGTTATTAAAAACATCGGCACATTGCATACTCTGTGACCAGCACCGCCGCCGCCGGCTCCCATAATGGACACTGGCGACGCGGCGTTTATGGACTTCCTTCCATTATTCAGAACTCCAACTAACTAACCCTAACTAAAGTATATTTTTGTATATATTCAGTCGTAATTGGCACTCGCCGGCCGTTCTCAATTCTAACCTAACCTAACCTAAATAACCTTTTTTGCGAGTAAAAATATTTAACCTAATCTAACTAGTTCGGTTCCGGGTACTAATAACTTGATTACTGGAATATGGAAATCATTGATTATGGAAATATAATACTCGATGAAATAATGCTTTATTACATGTTTTTTTTTAATTATGCCTACTCTGCCTATTTACTCCAATATGCCAAATTGCCAACCCCGTTTTCCGCATTTTTTTTCCAAAGTCAGCGCCAGTAGCCAATTCAGCAGCCGGCGCCGGCAGTGGAAGCACTCCCTTTAGTATATTGTGTATCTTACGACTTCCACGCGAACGAAGTCGCGGGCAGAAGCTAATAATGCATACATATCCTAACGCCTTCTTTCCATGGGAGTAGGCAGAAACTACAGAACGCTACCACCTAGAATCCGTACATACTCCTTTTACTTGGTTTACGTTCCATGCTCGCCGGTTGTGAGTACTACGCATTTTTATTAATATGAAGTTATTAAAACAATATTAAAACTGTGGTACCTGCAGCACTAGTAGCCGCTGTGATCTAATTTAATTATTTCTACGTACGAGAATACTGCATTAATAACTCATTTCTACTCGTATCTCCACCAAAACAACATGCCTCCAGTTTCTAGAACGTAAATAACTAGAAGTGGCACATAAATACAATTTAATATGAAGCTTAACTCCTCCTTCAACGAACATATAGAATTCTCTTTGAACGAACACACACACTTCATCATCTCAACAAAAGTTTTCAATGCAATGAATGTCTCCGTAGTGTTGTGCTTGACAAATGTTGCACAAGTCCCGTAGTTCCATGTAGTCCCGTTGTGCTATAAAGTCCCGTAGTGCCGTCTTATTAAAGTCTATTCACAACACTTTATGATTTAGTTGTCAGTGGGATTGCACTTGATTATGTCGTGCAATTCTCAGGTAAAATACTTAATTAAACATGACTTTGTGTGAAGATAAATAAATGTTGTGATCAGTTGAACATAAACCGAAACCATCAACTGAGTTATTTGGTGAAAAAACCTATCTGCCAAAGATTTACGCCAGTATAGACACTAGACAGACTATTGTAACTAAGTCCTGGTCCTTTTTAAATTTATTCCTACTACAATCATCTACACGACGAACAATTGAAAAACTATTGTACAGACGCCAGCACATCAAGCTACCCGAAACTGTCAAATTTTCCCAATCAACTTTAAACCTTAAACATCAGCAATAAAGTTGAAAATCTATTAAATAAATTTGACAGATTGTAGTAGCTTGATGTGCTGGCGTCTGTACAATAGTTTTGAGTAATAGTCCGAGTATTGACATTGATGTCTTAAAACATCAATGTCAATACTCGGTTCCATTGCGGATCCAAAAATGAGTTCCACAGCATTTTACGTGTAAGTAATAATATTTTATCATCACGTTAAAGATAGTTAATTGATTCAGGCGTGACCTTGCGGAAATCCATTATAAAATACAATAGACGTGGATATATTTAGTAACCTGTTCCGTTTAGCTATTCCTAAAGAGCCATAAAAAACCCTGAAAGAAATCGACAAGTGTTTTACCTCTCAACGACGCATCATCAAGATGACGATTGACTTGTCGCGAAACTGAACATGGCGTGTTGCCACACCGAGCGCTGAACGCAGAAAAAAGCGCGTTCGTTGAGAGGTAAAACACGTGTCGATTTTTTACAGGGTTTTTATGGCTCTTTAGGAATAGCAAAGCGGAACAGGTTACTAAATATATCCACGTCCATTATATTTTATCACCATGTTTGGCAAAAAGTTTTTCCTTTTGTGCAAAAGGCTTACTTTCAGTGTCACCGTACCGCCTTTTAACTTGACTGCGGCGGATTCCAATAGTAGGCTCATGTTTTATGTTGATATATTGAAATCTACAGTTAGATCTTCATAAAAAACTCATAGGTATATAGAATCGATACCCTCATTTATCTTGTTAAAGTTTGACACGATACAAAATATAATACACAAATCAAGACATGTCTTTGTGTCTAACATTCCCAGTTCATCAGAACTTAACAAACAGTACATCACTAGTGCAAAACTTCTCAAACCATGACAAATGTTCTCGAGTCTTATGTTATTAAAGTCTGCTGACGGCACTATTAATAATGCTGCAGCTGCAGTATGACAGCTCATTGTGTTCGTAAACCCTTGCGATGTAGACCGTTTAAGAGTTAATAGATATTTTAATCTAAGGTTTATTTTAATTAAAGTATGGTTCGCAAATAAGTTGTTAATTAATTTTGAGACTACAAGTATCTTTTAAAGGTGTTTACAAGGCAGATGTGAGTGGAAACGTCGGGACAATGCCCTAGAAGGAGATAGTGACCTTATTGGTGATGTTCTTCAGAAAGGTCATGTGCGTAGTACTCGCAACCGGCGTGCGTGTATAACCAGATGTATGAACGTAAACGAGGCAAAAGGAGTATGTAAGGATCGTAGCAGGTAGCGTTCTGAGTGTCTGCCTACCCCCATGGAATGAAGATTTGAGTTTGAATGTATTTATGTCAGTATCTTATAAGTAGGTACCTATGTGTGTTTTAACTTCAGAAGGAGTTCTAAAGTGTACGTAGAATTATAGTAAAAATAGTAGGTTTTTTCTTCTTACTGATTATCTTTATTACTATCTACTTCTTTTCGTGTGGTTAGAGAATAACCTGGTGTCAGAGTTTTAAAGCCGCCCATGGGCCTCTGACTTGGCTTCACATGCCGTCGAGAAATATCTCTCAGGCATGGCATTATTATGTACAAGTATATAGAAAAGGAATGAAAGGATGAATGAAAGGCGACTAACAAAATGTATTTACAAGGCTGATGTAAAGGGAAAGGCCGGGCGGGGACGCCCTAGGAGTACATATACTGACCTTATTGGTGATGTTCTTCAGAAAGGCCAGGTGCGTAGTACTCGCAACCGGCGTGCGTGTATGACCAGATGTATGAACGTAAACGAGGCAAAAAGAGTATGTAACGATCGTAGCAGGTGGCGTTCTGTACTTTCTGCCTACCCCCATGGGAAGAAGGCGTGAGTTTATGTATGTATGTATATAGAAAAAGAAAGAGTTTATTGGGAATAAAAAGCAGTATTGCCACCATATATAGCAATGCTTATGCTTCGACCTAAAAATAGGCCAGCCCTCTGGTCACGTGAACAATATTGTTTGTATAATTACTTGATTCCAATGTGCAAATTCCTTTACACATTCGTCTACGTTCTTTAATGTCTATTCTAAAAGCCTTTCAGCAGTCTTACTTAAGTTTTAATTAAGTTAGTATAAGTGAGAGCATTAGAGGTGCAAAAAACACTATCGTGTCATTAGACTGTGTTGCTAAGTTAATGTGAGCTGTTGGAAACTGAGCCAAGTTAACTAAGTTAAGACTTTGTTATATACCTTAACTTCTAATGTTAGAAGTTAAGGTATATAACAGTGAAGTGGGAAATAGAAAAATGTATGAGATTCTTAATGGAATTGTAGCGGTTACACCGCCACGTACGAACTACACATCATAGACATGACGTCACACAAATCCTGCATCGCGCAATTAGAGTTTACTGAGCGATCGACATATATAAAAGATTCCAATTTCAACCGTCGCGTCGGTCGGGCAGTTGCCCGCCAGACACAACATCGGAGGATCTTCCCTTTTCTATGGTAATGAATGAACTTTACACCCTGTTCCTCATGCCACTAAATAATAAAGAAATGTTAAGTTTTTTTTTCTGCCTCGCAAAATAATGGCTATTGCAACAGGCCCTATAGTATATGGGAGCTAAAACATAATTTGTTACATTATATGGAAAAATTTATTGTTTTATCAAATTGACATACTACGTTAATTTGCGTTTTTAATATAATAATAATAATTGGCACGTATTTGTTGGACTAGGTATTGTTTAATTAAATTTTTATTTCTTATTTTGTTATTTCACTATATGCTGCAGCGGTTGACGTCATCATGTCAACCTGTCGCTGAAAACCAGCGCTGGGGATCTGTCTCCATGGGGTCGCAGCATTACGCATATTTTCCCCCAAATTGGTATTTTCCGTATTGGGGTATGGAACCCTAAAACAACCTCATACAATTCATGGTGCTACTCTATTTTTGTCTATATTTCATCTAATTTAGAGTTTTTTTTTTGCGTCACATTTCAATCTTTATTTTATTTTATTATTTATGTACACACAGAAAAATTCATGGAGAAACTACATAATTATAATTTAGAGTACAAAGGTACTGCATATTTCTTAAGAAATTTCTTCCAGCAAACCTGCGAAAGGAGAAATGAGAAAGCAATGTAGACAATAGTGCGTGAGAACAAGAGAAAATAAAATATGTGATTAAAACTAAAATATTAAAATATAGTTACACGTTTAAACTAATAAATTAACATAACATACATACTATAGGTATATAAATACTTACAATTGAGTGGAGAGGTATTATTGCTCTTTAGTGAGAACCTTGATTACATTATTACGACAGAAGACAAGTATTATATTTAAACTAGCTGACCCCGGCAAACGTTGTTTTGCCAATTATTTGTTTGGGGTGGACAACCCTTATCACTTAGGGGTATGAAAAATAGATAGTAGCCGATTCTCAGACCTATTGAATATGCATGTAAAATTTGGTAAAAATCAGTAAAGCCGTTTCGGAGGAGTAAGGTAACTAACATTGTGACACGAGAATTTTATATATAAGATTACCTAGCAGATAAAAGTACCTTAAAACTGCAAAGAAGGCAGCGGTTGTCATAAAATTTCTTAAACTACATGACCCGGTAAACTTCGTACCACGTGTTTTTTTTTTGTTTTTTCATATTTTCCGCTGTTTCTCTGGGTTTTTATTCATTTTTTTTTACAAATCACCCCAGGATTGAAGCTAAAAATTTTTTTTATTGGTTTAGCGATTTTGTTTTTTAATATTTTTTTATACATACCTATATTATAGATAGATAGATTAATGATACCTAAAAAGCTAACAATATCCTTTTACTTACAACTACAGGTATTTGAGAGGACGTACACATTAAACATGCCATGTTTACGGAACATTGGAAATTCAAAGCGAAATTATCGAGAGCATTTGACGATTGAGTACGAATCAGCAGTACGAATACGTAATGACGTATTAAGTGAATCGGGTACGCCATTTACATTACATGAAATAATGGGGTCCATGAATGTGGAGTCCTTTAAATTGATGCAGCATTGCAGTACTCGAAACAAAGGTCGTTTTACGTGTTCCATTTAGTCTGTGGCTGGTTAAAGTATGTCTGCAATGCGAGAATTCGCTGTCGAGCATTTCGTTGCAAGTAATTTTCTTGCTCGCAAATTCATTAAGGTAATTTGGTAGTAAAGTGATTAAAGTTAAGTGGCAGTGGGCAGCGTACATTGCTCGTAGAACAGATGGCAGATAGGGTTGAAAGTTTCTGGAGTGACGACTGCATTCCGAAAGACGTAGCGTAAGAAGATCTCAAGGTCGACCGGTGAACTTGTGACGACCGCAGGAATCCGCTAGATGCGATCTCGAGAAGCACAGAACCGGTCGAAGTGGCGGTGCTTGTGGGAAGGCCTCTGTCCAGCAGTGGACGTCTTTCGGCTGAAATGATGATGATGATGATCAATTTGAAAAGGCTAAACTTTTTGCTATTTATCAATGATGAATTTGAAAGAGCAAACCTTATTGCTCTTTATTAAAGAAACTATGTGCTCAAGTGCAAGCCTCGTTACACTCGGTTCATGCTGATGCATGTAGCCGAATGCTTAGTAGGTACGCAGTTTCAACGCAAGTTTGCACTTAGTTTGGACACTCACTGTGTATTGTTGGAACGTGGCCGTAACCCGACAAATTTATTCATACAATCTCTAGCATTTCGCCGCCCCCGCAGATTTTGATGTTAATCCATATTCGTTATGTATAGGTCAAAATACATCACCTCAATTTTTTCCAGATTTTTACATCAATTATTTACGAAGTTACATACACACGATATACCGTAACATAATGTTATAATTCCGACCTTGATGATATAAAAACTTAATTACCTATTACATTATCAGAATTTTTTCGACTGCACCAGAATAAACGCGTAATAGCCCATTAACGGTATCACTGTACTGCGAAAAACGCAAGTAATATTACATTGCAAAACAAAAAAAAAAAACAATAGTTGATAAGAAAAAATTACCCAAAGTAACATTAACGTTAAAAAAAACTAAAACATTTCTGTAAAATGTTTTTTTATCAATGACTCAAAAACAATACCTGTTTAACACTTAACAATAATTAGATTATCTACGAAAAAAAAAATCTTTTAAACGACGTAAAAAACAAACTTCTATTCGGTATAGTCATAAAGTTATGGATCAATTTAGGTTTTTTATTTTTCCTGTAAAATTGACTTTTTACACTTGCGCGTTTATTCTGCGGGGGCGGCGATTTAAAGTAGGTAAGTCTTGTAGATTTTTTCAGGAGCTTGCCAAAGAAGACCATCCAAAAATCCTGTTAAGTTTCAGGTTATCAGCAGAATTTTTATTTCGGAATATAATATTTTATAATAATAATAATATGTACACACAAAAGAGGGAAAAGAATCACAAGGCATCAAAAAATTTATCCGCATCGCTGTGAACAATACTGGGCTGAGGGGCTTGTGGCTAAGTAATAACAGCTGCACGGGTCGATCGATCAGGTTAAGCTACGCTTGCCACGGTTGGTTCGTGGATGGGTGACCATCTTTACATACCAAGTCCCCTCCGTGCCTCGGAAAGCACGTTAAACCGTTGGTCCCGGTTGTCATTTGTAGATCTTTGACAGTCGTTACGGGTAGTTAGAAGCCCAAAAATTCTGACAACCAGTCTTACCAAGGGGTATCGTGTTACCTAGTCACTAGGTTGCGGAGGTCAGATAGGCAGTCGCTCCATGTAAAATACTGGTATTCAGCTGCATCCGGTTAGACTGGAAGCCGACCCCAACATAGTTGGGAAAAGGCTAGGCAGATGATGATCGCTGTGAACAATACAAATTACTTCCAGGTTCAGAACAGAAATAGTTTTTGAAGTGAAAACTTCTTTAGGCGCGTTGAGCGATTTTTGGTAGATGACAAACTTATGGATTCGCGTCACCGAGACGCCGTTGTGCTTTACTATAAATATTATAGATGGCGCTCATACCAGTTTTAAGTTTTCATTTCGTTCGGCAGTCCCCATGGTTTTCTATCTTTATATATATAATTCTTCTGTGAGTGTGTATGTCACTGAACTTCTCTCAAACGACTGGACCGATTTTGATGAAATTTTTTGTGTGTGTTCAAGGGGATCTGGGAATGGTTTAGATTCACAATTTTGTCCGCTGGACAATGTTTTGACAGGACAACGTCTGTCGGGTCCGCTAGTCTTATATATAAAATTCTCGTGTCACAATGTTAGTTACCTTACTCCTCCAAAACGGCTTTACTGATTTTTACCAAATTTTATATGCATATTCAGTAAGTCTGAGAATCGGCTACTATCTATTTTTCATACCCCTAAGTGATAAGGGTTGTCCACCCCAAACAAATAATTGGCAAAACAACGTTTGCCGGGGTCAGCTAGTTTGTATATATTTTTTCCCTTTTAGCCTATATTCTTCTCCATTTCAGAAACTGTCTGTATATTAAAGATATCTTGAACTTTAGTTGACTCATTAATACGTGAAAGTAAGCCAAACTTAGTTACAATACAATAATATTACTAGGGACCTACCGAGATTGTTTGTTCTGTATCGATCTGACTTGCTAATGTAAGAGCGCTGGTAAACTTAGTTAAGACTTCATTATGTTTGGCAGTTAACGTAATTTGCGATTCTCTGTGAAGATTGATTTCAGCAATGAGATGCTGTATTTCTTTTTGTTTCGATTTGTAAGACTTTGTCGATCGTTATACGTTAATTCTGTTAGTCTCTTTTTTATTATGTTGATTTTTTCTTTCTTATATTTTATAAAAAGATGTTTCTTTTTAACCGACTTCCAAAAAGGAGGAGGTTATATGTTCGTCGCGTATGTTTGTTTTTTTTTTTTTATGTATGTCCACCGATTTCTCCGTCAATTGTGGACCGATTTTGAAAATTCTTTTTTGTTTGAAAGGGTGTACTCTCGAATTGGTCCCATATAAATTTTATTAACTTTGCTTGGATAGTTTTTGAGTTAGCTACAAAATACGTATTTTTTTCCCACTTAGTATGTAGATGATATGATAAGTTTCTGTCACTGGTAGCAGGTAGTGGTATTCGAATGTGTTTGGGGTAGGTACCACAACTAAAAAGTAAAAATTAAAAACATTTTACAAAAACAATTTTTTTTTTGTTTATAAAAATATCTCTTACACTGGCATCCAAATTCAGAATAATTACATATCTGAAGCTCATACAAATATGTTTTAAATAAAATAAAAAACTGCGCGAAATGTGGGTGTACCTACTACAGGTACACCTCTGCCCAACCCTTCGGGGAAACAAGGCGTGATGTTATGTAATGTTATAATATTATGCTTTGCGTAAAAACAGGTTACTCAATTGTCTAAAAATAAAATAGTTAGTAACAATAAATAACAAAAATTATGAGTTCTCGATATAGGAACCAAGAATAAATACGAACATGCATAAATCTATACATATAACTAAATAAAATTGAAGTGATTCTTTTTACTTTTTACTAAATGCATAAAGAAATATACGGTACTTATAACAAAAAAAAACATTTTTAAATGTTTTGTCTGTCTGTCTGTTTATTCCGGCTAATCTACGAAACGGTTGGACAGATTTTGACGGGACTTTCACTGGTAAATAGCTGATATTATAAGGAGTAACTTAGGCTACTTTTATTTTAGAAAAAGAATTAGAGTCCACGCGGGCAAAGCCGCGGGCACCTGTCAGTACTTGATATAACAAAAAAAAAACAACCGACCTCCAAAAAAAAACACTACAAAGTGAAAAATAACTTTAATTTCGGAAGTCGGTGTCTTGTGTTTTGTATTTTCGTTTTTTGCCACCGACTTCCGAAATTAAAGTTATTTTTCACTTTGTAGTGTTTTTTTTGGAGGTCGGTTGTTTTTTTTTTGGACATACATGAAAAAAAAACAAACATACGCGACGAACATATAACCTCCTCCTTTTTGGAAGTCGGTTAAAAAACTAGCTTTTTCCTATCCCTATGTTATATTCCAAAAGAACAGTGCATTTTTCCGACACAAAAAGCAGCCTATGTCAATTTTCAGCCCATAAACTATCTCCATGCACAAAACCACGTCCGCGTCGGTCCGTTGCTGCGTGATAGAAAAACAAACAAACACTTTCTCATTTATAATATTACTAGCGACCCGCCCCGGCTTCGCACGGGTATAAACCGGGTTATTATACATATAAACCTTCCTCTTCAATCACTCTATCTATTAAAAAAAACCGCATCAAAATCCATTGCGTAGTTTTAAAGATTTAAGCATACATAGGGATATAGGGACAGAGAAAGCGACTTTGTTTTATACTATGTAGTGATAGTAGGATAACTACCCTTCCTCATTAGCAGGGAGGAGTAGCGACTCCCCCCTTATATTCCTTTAGCGAGGTGTCGTCACAAACTGAGCGAGGTAACACGGTTAACGTCGTTAGTTACTTTAACTTCGTTTTAATTCCTGGTTCGGTTCAATTTACTGCGGTCGGTAATAGGTTTACATTGTTTGGTGCTCCGAGACGCTCTATTAGCGATGTTGGATATATTAAGGTTGGTTTGTAGAACGTCCTTGTATTCAAAGATGGCTGATAGGTTTTTGAAGTGAAAATTTCTTTATGTGCGTTGAGCATTTTTGAGATGGGACTAAGCCATTGATTTCGCGATACTGTAACGACACCTCATTTTTGTAAACGCGATTGTGCTCTTTATTTATATTACGTTACGCATAAATGTTCTATGCAAGTATTTTTACTTTAAAGGTTTTGTAGACGCGATTGTGCTCTTTATTTATATTACGTTAATGATCAATGTTCTATGCAAGTACTTTTACTTTAAAGGTTTTGGAAGTATTTTTTTTTTTGTAAACATCACTGTGCTCTTTATTTAAATAAGGTTACGGACCAATGTTCTATACAAGTATTTTTCTTACACCAAGGCGGTCTTGTTCAAGTTTTTACTTCTGTTGGCACTCCCGGAGTGCCACTGTTTTTTTTTCGGTGAGACGATTACCTTTTGTAGAGTATCAGGGATAAAGATAAACATCACGCTTGAATTTCCTGAAAGGGTAAGTACCTATAGTAAGGCGCTGAGCAGACGATGGATAAATGTCCGCGGACAATTTAAAATCGTATGGAAATCTAACGCGCATGAAGAACAAAACGCCGAAAAAAAAAAAAAACAAATTTCCATCATCATCTGCCGAGCCTTTTCCCAACTATGTTGGGGTCGGCTTCCAGTCTAACCGGATGCAGCTGAATACCAGTATTTTACATGAAGCGACTGCCTATCTGACCTCCATAACCTAACTAGGTAACATGATACCACTTGGTAAGACTGGTTGTCAGACTTTTGAGCTTCTAACTATCCGTAACGACTGTCAAAGATCTAGAAATGATAGCCGGGACCAACGGCGGTATGTAAAGATGGTCACCCATCCATCGTTCGGCTGTTATTATTTAGCCAGGAGCTAAATAAACAAATTTCCGTACGATTCCAAATTGTCGGCGGACAAATTGTCCATCGTCTCCTCAGTGGACAGACTAGGTAACATTCCAGAGCCCCTTGATTAGAGGTCGTGCTTACCACTACACCACAGATTATAGATGGTTCAATGTGTATTTTAGGTATGAAGCTACAAGTACGCGGCGGGCTCGACTTGTCGGGCCAATTCAGTGAGTGTAACGTAGTCAGAAGATATAAGAGTTACGCGATAGAAAGAGAGGCAACTTCTAGGTGAATATTACTGTAGGTAATTAGTGCTGTGCGACCTGAATTGCACTTTATTGTGTCGTAGCAAGAGTCGCTTTTTATTTAAGTGATTTTGCGGAGTGAACCATATGTATTAATCTGTGACGGTAAGTTACTATTGAACAGACATAAAAAATGCTTTCTCTTAAGGCTCCCGCAGACAGGCGCGACGTGACACGGTGCGACGCGTTTCTGGTAGAACAATTTCCATTCAGTTTTCATAGAAATTGTTCTGCTAGAGTCGCGTCGCGCCTGTCTGCGGGGCCTTAATTGCCCATCTCTATGTTAAAGAGATGCATTAATATTACCAAGAAACTGTACAGATTTTCAAATAATAATTTGTAATAACAAACTCTCACATTTTGTAATATTATTATAGTTGGATACCCTCATTTATCTCCAGTGCTTTACGAACTAACGTTAACTTCATCTAATAACTCAACACACGCTTGTTAGTGAACACTAACATGTAAAGTTCAACATACTTCCGTACTTGGAAATCAATCCATTCTTGTTCATACATTAATGATATCGCTATCGACTTTTCCTAGAAATACCATTTGCAATATTGTGCTGGAAACTAATTTACACTGTGAGGTTTCATTACTAGTTTTAATTAATTCCTGTGTGAAAGAGATAATGATGTTTTAATTAGTTGGTTAGGCTCATTTTACTCGCCCGAATCGGTTGAATTGACACTTTTGAATAATATATAGTTAAAAACTCTAAAGTTATGTTAAGAATTATTGAAAAGAAAGAAATAAAATAATATAATTTGGATAATAATAAAGCTTCCAAAAAAAAAAATTAACTTTCGAAAATCTGTGGTTGACTGTAATACTAAATTTCCAAAAAAAAAAAAACTAAACTTCCGAAAAAAATACAAAGTTTCCGAAAAGTCAATAATGTTGTGATAAAAAAGTTAGTGACAGAAACGAATCGCCGCAAAACTGACTGCACGTAGTCTTGTCTGCCCTACCCCTAAAGTGTAATTTAAGCCCGCCTAGGCGCGGAGGGGCGAGGCTCGCAAGTTGAGGAGCAGGTGGTTTTATAACGCTCGCTGCCCGCGGCTGAGGCTGGCCGGCGGAGCCGGCCAGCAAACCGAAGCTGCACTGGTGAGCATTAAAACCATCTGCAACGATAAGCACGCGTGGGACCGCCGGAGCCTCGCAACGCCGGAGCCGTGACAGAAACCATGCCTGCTGCATATTGCATGCTCGCTTGCATGCTGCATGCATGGTGTATGCTTGTTTGCATGTTTTAAAAATATTACTTACGTCAGCAAATTCTGTATTGATTTTTCGGAATTTTCAGTATTTTATTCGGTCGTTTCAGTATTTTATTCGGTCGTTTCTTTATTTGTATTCGTATATAAGTTGTCGGAAAATAAGTATTTATAGCAGTAAATTTCATACTTTGAAATCGTTTATTACTACCCATATAATTTTTTCTTGAGGCGATGCGTTTCGGGCGAGTAAATTCGTGCGAATCACCACAAATCCGTTGGTTAAGGCTATCTGTTGGCTATTATCGTTTATTTTATACCTACTATAATTACATACTACTGCTAATATTTAAAATCTATACTATAATCTAAACTAATCCAAAGAGAAAAAATTGGACTTTTTGTCTGGCTGTCGGTAAATCTTTATTCCAGCAAATCTCTAAAATGGCTGAACCGATTTTGACGAAACTTTCACTGGCAGATAGCTGATGTTATAAAAAGTTTAACTACAGAAAAAAAATAAGGGGTAGAAGCAAGTATGAAATATTTTCTAAAATAATAATTTTTCAGAAATTGAGTTGCTTCTTTGCCCGAAATCAATGAAATCTCTTTGCTAGCTGCATTAAAAGGGACTCAATCAGACTGACTATTCATGTTCTCATTTGCCTTTTGATGAACCAGTTTCATTGATGCTTGCTAGCATGTTGAAAGCTTGATTGCCAATAAATCACCCCTTCAATTTACAATTTAATTTCTCACATACGTTATTTTCTTTTATGACATGACAAAGGCATTGCAGTTAATTGAGTTTTGAGGCCATAGTACATAACAAGGTCCAATCAGCATCCTTGGGTACCAAAGTAACCAACTCATATTTAAACTCACCCCTTCTTCCCATGGGGGTACGCAGACACTACAGAATACCACCTGCTACGATCCTCACATACTCCTTTTGCTTCGTTTACGTCCATACGTCTGGCCATACTCGCACGCCGGTTGCGAGTACTACGCATCTGACCTTTCTGAAGAACATCACCAACAGGGTTACCATGTTCTTCTAAGGCGTCCCCTCCCGGCGTTTCCGCTCAAATCTACCTTGTAATTCCTTTTGTTTGTCGCCTATAAATCCAACTAATAAAACCAACCAACCAACCAATTAAATCTAATTTTAATCGCTCAGTAATATCATTCTCTTGTCAGAAATCGTTTACGTTTCTTAATCAAGACGTTTTGCATCGATTGGGTCCCAAAAACATCATTAGTCAATGTCAATGTTGACAGTATTGGAAACAGAAAGCCAATGAAGTAAATGAATGTAGGAGACTCTCAAATGATTGAAAACCTAATAAATTCGATGGCCGATGGGTTCATGTTTTGTGTTATTCCGTAAATCTACGGCATTTTAAGACAAGGTCCACATGGTACCATTAAAATTGTCTAAAGATGGACGGCGCCGCAGAAGCAGGCCCAGAAAGAGGTGGTGAGATGACCTAGACGTGCACCACGAGGGCTGGTTCGAGGTGGTGTGGGAAAAGAATTCCTGGAAGGACTTGTGGAGGCCTTTGCCCAGCAGTGGGACAGTAGACAGACGCGTGTGATCATTTAGCTCCCTTCGAAATGGTTGAGCTAAATAGTATGCGTCAAGTTCGTGAACGGGCGACGTCAGTTAGGACCGGTCATCTCTTATCTGCCATGGCTAATTTTAATTTGTTTTAAATTTTGAATAGGTTTTTTTATTACGAACGCTTTTAGCATTGTCTTTCTACATTGTTCTCACATGAATAATTTCAACTTCAATGATGTTATCAATATTTTGTAACAATGATTGATTTTAAAAGAGTGTCCATGGAGTTTCTTGTCCGTTCTTCTCCATAGGTACCTACTACGCTTTGGAATGGGCAACTAGCTTCATATTTCTGACTGACCGACTCCTTGACAATTCAAAAGTGCCTATGAATGGCTTAATTGAAATAAATGGTTTGAGTTTAAGATTGAGTTTGAGTAAATGAGTATATGACACACAAAAAAAAAAATTTTTGATGCGTACAACCAACTTGGGAATCAAATGCTGCAGCTTGACAAGCCAAATAGAAAGTTATCTAATTTAATCTAATTATATTCATGTTGAAAGAGTAGCAAGAAGTCTAAGGCCCGTATTACAGAACGTCATTCAATACGCAAGCATTACTTAAAACTAGTTTCAACCAATCAAATGGCTTGAATCTAGTTTTAAGTAATGCTTGAGTATTGAGTGACGTTCTGTAATACGGGCCTAAATGTCCGACAACCCATAAATTTTTGATATCTTATGATAGTTATAAATTATTAATCTAACATTCTAAAACATAAACTGACAGTTAAAAATGTTGCCTAATCTATACATATAATAAAACAGTGGAATCCGGTGTCTGTCTGTCTGTTTGTTCGCGCACATTTCCGGAAATTCTGAACGGATTTTCATGTAGTTTTCACAGGTAGACAGAGATTAATTTGAGTTAGAACATAGGCTTTGTTTCATTAAAATCGGATGTCGCAAAATAAAGTTATCGTCATACATGACGGTATTCTGTTCGCGACACGTTGTGCACAATTTCTGAGAGTAACCCAACAAAAAGTCAACTTGCATGAACTCAAGATAATAGTACAATCATTAGTATTATCCCACTGATAGGGTTTGAATGAAATCTGGCGCACAAATAGTTTATTTATTTATTTTGTTAGGGAAAACAAACAATTGTACAATGTATATTAAATCTAAAATTACAAAATAATTGGAAGTGGGTAAATGTACAATCCACGACGTTTCCACAGATTACCGAGGTTAAGGATACAGTGAAGACACAAAGTTACAAAAACACAAAGAAGAAGACAAGAAGAAAAACCGGCCAAGTGCGTGTCGGACTACGCACAATGAAGGGTTCCGTAGTTGGGATGAATTTATCCCAAAAACAAACTTAACTTTGTAGTTGATAAACATATTCTCCCATACGGAATGTATTGGAAAACATGTTTTTGCAACTGCAAAGTTAAGTTGGTCGATAATTACTCGATAACTAGTAAAGTCTACTTAGCTGTGATAGTTTTTCTTTTAATTTCGTTATATAAGCTACTGCTGTGATTTTTTTCACACATCCAAAATCAACCATGTAGCTGGCAGGGGGGGGACACTTGACTCTAACAAAAATTAGCACTTTAAAGCTTAATATTTTGCAAACGGATCCCTGAATCCAAAAATGGTTTTTACAAACTCATAATGTTTTTGTAAGATCTTTCCAATGATACCCCACACTATGGGATAAAAAAATAAAAAATAAAACATCGCCACTACGTGTATGGGAGGTACCCCAAAAAAAAATGTTTTACATAATTTTGTTTTACCATTTTGTCGACGTAATTAATATGTATACTTATGCCAAATTACAGCTTTCTAGTACAAAGGGTCTCGGAGCTAGACGGAACCCTAAAAAAAGAGGATGCACTTCTCTTAAACTAAAATAAATGTTATTTGATTATAATTATTACGAAATCATACAATTATAACAAAAAAAACAAAAAAGTAAAAAAGAGGCTACTCATCACGCAAATGCAGACTATTCACTAAATATTTCCTAAATTTTTGGCGATCTAAAGCGTAAAGCGAATATATCCAAATTCACAACATTTTTGTTATAAATTTTGGCTAGTCTCTATAGTCTCTATAGAGGAGCTCGTTCACCCGAGCTCCTCTCCATAGACTAGCCAAAACTTTACAAAAAGTACTAGACTTGCATGAATTCACGTTTAGTTTATTTTGAAAATGCTATCTATAAATAAAAATAGACAAGGTTTGTATGAAAGAAAATTTTGAAAAATCCACCCGAAAAGTCGCAAATACACCCGGGCACGAACAGCTAGTGTAACAAATATTAATATTGCACGTTATGCCACGACCTTAGACATAAATTAGACACTTACTTCTCAATTCTAATTCCAACTTCGTCCTCTATTTCATCCCAGCTGCAATTAAGTTATTTATAAATAGTGCTACTGGACTCGACTTGATAACTTTAGTTCAATAGTTCCGGAAACTATACCTACTTCAGTTTGGCAGTTTCTGAACTATGAAGCCTAGTTTGATGTTCCCAAAGATGCTTTAGTCAGATAGTCTGAATTTTATAGTTTAGTTAGAATTTCAAATTCACAGGCTTACATTCATTTCATAGCAGGCCTTAACTTATATTAAAAGTACTCTTTGTAAACAAGCATATTACAAATTAGATGATTATATTCTAGATAAGAATGCTTGGAAGCATGCTGGTCTAGCTCCATAGGACAATTTAGAGTCTAGACAAAATCAAACTGGTTGCTAATTTAATTGTATAATTAAATATTATAACATATTTTTTTTTTTTACATTCTGTGATTACTCACACACTGACTAATTAGTATCACTTGTAATTTTTTTAGGAATATCGTATAGGTACCTACTTTTAAAATGCTTGTAAAAATGTGAACACCATGTATCCATTACATAATTATTTTTTCTGTCATTGCTTCATTTTTAATTATTTTTACTTATTGTGGTATAGTAATCTTATTCCAGGTGCATCGTCTTCACATATAATTAATGTATACAAAATATTGTAAAACATTTTAAAAGAGTAACGGTGGAGTTTCTTGCCCATTCTTCTTCATACGAAAACTACCTTTTGGAAGGGGCGAAAAGAATCATTTTTTTTTTTGTTTTTGACCTTAAAAAGTGCCTTTTTGTGCCTAATTGAAATATATTATTTGACTTTGACTTAACAGAATACCAGTGCTGTGACACTTATTTTTAAATGTCGTAGCATCATGCTTTCTTTTTAAAATCTATGATTGAGTTTAGTTTATGATTTTTCTGTGCAAGTCCCAATAAATACTTTTTTCTGCAATTTGTCTTTTCTTTATAATTTTTTTCTGCAATTTGTGAAGTACGTTAGTCTGTGTGGCAATTTTTGAGAGGACATTACAGTTTGTTTTATAGCGGTGTAACAATGTAGTTTTATCTACACCCAAGATAGTAAAACCTCTATAAAAGTTTCTGAAACAGTTAGCTTATTGCCAACATTAAACAGCCAGTGTCATAGTAACCATAATATCATCCAAACGAGTGTTATAATGTTGTACTAAATTTCATTATGCAAGTCGAATTTCAAAAAAAAGAATCGTCATGCACGCGCGTTTCACTACCACAGCGCCGTAATAAAAAAAATACTTATAGATTATTTGAACTCACGTCGTATCCCGCCATTTTTGTTCGATGATAGTATTGCAAAATTTTACTACTTTGTTGTTTACAAAAATTTGTGATAAAAGCTTAGCACCAGATATTTCTAATGCAGCAAAGGACATTTCTAACCAATTATGACCAGAAAAGTCGAGAAAACAATATTGTACGACAAATACCCTATGATTTCAGAACCTTTTATAGAGGATTCATATCCAAAATAAGAGTGCTTGGAAACATGCTGATTCTGCTCCCAGGTCGTGTCGATTTACTATGGAGTGGTACTACCACTCATAGCTTGTATGCTTACCAACCATTTTCTACGTCATTTATCAGTCTTTCGTAAGATCCTAGTATATAATTCTGCCCTTATTGTCTTATTGTCTCAAATGAGAATTATTATTTTTCCCTAATACTTATTCTCTTTTTCTACTTAGTAACTAGCTAAGACCTAAGGTAGCAAGATTTCTAATGATTGATTATTTTCTTAATAACCTTTATTTTCAACGCCCTTGAGATATATCGTGTTCCAAATTCCGAACAGCAAGATGGATCGATTACTCTACTTAATAGGCGAAATAAATACCTACCTACGCTTTTCTGCGATCCTAGTTGCTAACCCCAACCTAGCATAATCAACCTTTATCGTTCCCACTGTTGGGACACAGGCCTCTTCTCTGTGAGAGAGGGAGTGGGCCGTAATCCTCCAAGTGGGTGGTGGATGTCACATGTCGTCGAACTTTTGGTTCAAGGACATACAGGTTTCCTCACGATGTTTTCCTTCACCGATTTGAGAGCAACAGTTATATAAGTAACTAAATACATAACAAATTTAAGTACCTGCCTGGGTTCGAACTCACGACCTAAATATAATCTCGTTAGTCGAGGCCGATACCACTGGGCCACCACTGCTCTCCGCCAACCACAACATTTTCGTATAAATATTCTAGAATACAAAATTGAGATGGTATTATTCTAACAACCATTCAATTCGTAAATCGCTCGGGCAATAAACCCAGGCCGTACCGCGTCGTACATTTGCAAAACCAATATATGGAATATTCAGCAGTTGAGCGCTTTGAGAATAGGGGTGGCTCTTAATAGCAGATCGTTTCCATTTTTTTTTTAATTTCCCGCAGAGCAAAGGAATTTATTACAGAGTATTCTTCTTTTAATTTTTTTCTCAGTGTGTGAAAGGTTCCAAGTATTTTGTCGGAACATTTACGTGATTATAATGACGTAATTGGTAGGGTTTTCGTCACTGAAAAATCAGCAGTTTATGGTGATTTACGCGGCGACTTCCATTAATTCTATGGTTGATTTGGCGTTGGTTAAAGGCGCGGACGTGTGTCGACCATTGAAATACAAAAGACGATATTATTGTCATCTACATAATCGAATTTTGTCATAACGAGTTAAGCTCAATTTAGTTAAAAATACGCTTCCATTCATAACAAATTGTTATCATATTGTATCTACTAGGTACTCAGTCACGTACAAAAATTTGGTCACTATTACAATTATCAGAATCGTGAAACGTCCCATTATATTCAAACTACAAAAAACTCAAAATCAGAAGGCATTTATTCAAACTAGGCAGAGGGCCAGCACTTCTTGAATGTCAAAATTACATAAGACAGTCCCCCAAAACGTCCGCCCATCACTACTTCCTAGTGCTTTAGCTGGGAAGAAGAAGTGGCGCAACAAACTCCCCAGCAGCACACCTGAGAACTCAAACATTTCATTCAGCACAACCCTACCAGCTAGCTCATTAGATTATCAATAAAACTGTTATATTTTACCGTTGCACGTGTGATGTCATACGAACGGGTTCTCTCACATGATAAATATTATTGTATTCTAGGGTTGGAATTGTGGTATTCTTGAAATGTTTGTGATTTTAAATGTAGGTTTACGTAATATTATTTAAATATGTATAAGTTTACTGTCTACTTGCTGTAACCTGAACATTGGTAAAGAATAGAATGAAGTATTTGAGGAAACAGAACTTGTTAGTATAAATGTATGAGGAACAGGGTGTAAAGTTCACTCATCCTCCATAGAAAAGAGAGGATCCTCCGATCTTGTCTGACCTTGTCGGGTCATTGTAGATATAGGTACTCGTCGCGCGGTAAACACTGCTTGCGTGATGCAGGATTTTGCGTGACGTCATTTCACATGTCGCGATGTAGATGCCGCCACATTAGTATTAAATTAATAATAATAACAATACCCCCACCGCCGTATCTCTACGTTGACGTCGTGGTGGGGCTTGCGCACTCCAAACTCTAGGCCTGTGCCGATAGAGTTTACTTTGCCGGAACAGGTCTGGGATGAGGAGCCAGACCAAGAGAGATACAAAACCCGCAGGGCAGCATGTGGCGAGCTGTTGGGCAGTAGCGACCCCACGGACCCTATCTCCCGGGAGAAGTCTTGTTCCTCACCTCTGGCTTGCCTTTATTGGCCGGCTGGAGTGGAGATTCGCAAGAGCAAACGTGCTCGGAGGAAGGAAGTATTCCAGTAAGATGCTGGTAGGGATCTTGACCGTACTTCCGGGATTGTCCTGATAGCCGTGGAGTACCTCTCCACTCCTCACAAGCACCTCAGGACATGTTGCCCCCTTGTCGCTACGAAACTTTGTGCTAGCGACCGTTTTTGGGGGCCCATTATTGAGTGTGCAAGTCACCCCCTGCCATTTTATCCGTGTATACCACAACATTGATCAGGCAGGGGACATAGGCTTTCCATAGTTTTGAGTAACCAATCCACTATAGCCACCCAAACCCATAGCCCAATATGTTTTGTTTCCATGTTCTGCAATAGCCCTGCACCAACCGGGGGTTGTCCTTGGGTGTACTTGCATAGTGCATACGGGGATAATCGTCGGTTGGTGTCTCATTCCATTTAAAATTGTCCAAGGGGCCTCTGTGAGTTGGCTTCGGCCCCTCGTACGCCTTCCAAAGGACCGGGACCCCATGGTCCCGAGATATGCAAACACATAAAAACAAATAACAATACTAGCCTATTACTGCCCTACTGCAGGGCAAAGCCATACAGAAAAGGCATGAGCATTGATCACCATGCTTGCTACATCAGTATACACTTTAACAGCCAACTATTTTTAAAAGCAACTTTCCAGGGTATACCAGCGATTTTTGCCGATATTGTAAGCCTTATAAAATAAAAACTATTTGTGATACATCTATAGTTTTTTTTTTTATTTATGCATTGGTCTTATATATTTTTAGGATGGGAATAAAAAACATGTAAATTATTTATTTTTATTTCAAAATCTCAATTAAAAAATGGTGTTACAGTGAAAACTAAAAAACTCTGATATGTACTTTTTATCATTTTTAATGTATTTTTTTTTTTATTTGTGTAATGTAAAATTGAAAAAACCAATAAAAATATGTGCGACGAAAAGTCATCATCATCAGCCTATAAATGTTCTCACTGCTGGGAGACAGGCCTCCTCTCTGTGAGAGGGAGTGGGCCGTAATCCACCACGCGAGCCCAGTGCGGATTGGTAGATGTCACATGTCTTCGAATTTTCGGTTCTAGGACATGCCGGTTTCCTCACGATGTTTACCTTCACCGTTTTGAGAGCAGTGGTGATGAAATAATGTACACAAAGTAAAGCGCCTGTCTATATTCGAACCTACGACCTACAACTCGTAAGTCGCGGCCGTTACCACTGGGCCACCACTGCTCTTAAAACGCGAAACGTCATACTTTGGTCTAAAGGTCTGAAGGATTTATTTTTATTTTTAAATTTGTTTCTAAATACGAAACATTAAAAAATCATCTTAGTAGACACGTTCAAGTTCGCCTCGTCCCCCAAGCCTCGGAAAAGCTTTTGAACTTTACCGTATAAATCTGGATTAAGAAGATTATAACATTTCTGTTTATTTTTTGTTTCAGGTACATGCTCCACTGAAATACACGACAGCACTCTAAGCTGTGTTCAACTTATTACTTACGTAACTTAAGTATCTTCATTCTTGGTCTTTTACAAATCTAAGTACGTTCAGTGATGCACCCGGGTTAGTCAGCGTCTGTATTTTGACCAGACTGCGGCGAAGCTAAAAATGTACGTAATGTATGTGTGTCCGTCTCTATGTTTCGTCGTAACTACAAAATGGCTGAACCGATTTTGATCAATGATATGTCGTTAGATTCGTTTTTATTGCGCGAGTGTCACTGGTTTAAAAAGGTGATTATAAAAATATATATAAGTTACATGTTTATGTAATTTGGAATGAGAAATGATAAAAAACTTACCAAAGTATCGGTCTTTTTTCCTTACTCCGGATATTTTACAGTTATTTTGTTTAAGGATTGAAATAAAGCATTTAATTTTAGTAACAACAAGGTACACTACAAATGATAACGATAAAAGATATTTGTTTCTGTTAATAGGTTAAAAATAAAACACTTTTACACGTCGAGTATAAATTATATTTAAAAACTATAGTCCATTTGAAATAAGATTAGACATTCAAACAAACCTTTTTTACAGTCCGTTCAATCGATTCTGACTTCTATACCATAGGCATAAGGATGGCATTAAAAGCAAAAAAGTGGTTACAATACCAACTGTTTACTGCAGCTGCCATTTGTCATGCCACCAACGCAATAGAAGTCAAAATCGGTTGAACGGACCGTAAAAAAGGTTTAGTAAAATGTCTAATCTTATTTCAAATGGAGTATAGATGAATTCAATGTTAAATAAAATTAATTTGATAACAGTCAGTCGTCACGTCTGCTGCAATCCTGATTGTGTTCGATTGGAACAGTTCTAAGGCGAATGTAGGACCTGAGGTAAGTACTTAGTGATGGATCGAATTTTATAATAAAAATATGTAATTGTCGTGGTTTTAACTGAAAAATACCTTGGAAATTAACATAAAAACTTATTTTTCGTAGTACTATTTTTCTCTATGGCAATGGTGCCGATGTCGATAATTCTGCCAATGTCAGATGTGTTAGGAGAAAACGTGCGAAGGAACGAAACAAAAAAAAAATGAATTAAAAAACTACTATTATTGAATTTAATGTGAAACTTGTTGACGGGTATTAGTAATTATTTTTCGTAGTTAAAATCTTCAACACCACACCACAACTTAAACCAGACAGCACAATGACAGTTAGTCAGTGTTGCCATTCGTTAAAAATAGTTTACGGATGGATTCAGACTTTGAATATAGGTCTTTTAGTCATTGAAATATTGTTAGTGTCCATAGGTAAAGCCGTCCATAGGTACAACACTTGACCTAACATTAATCTTTTTTGACGTACCTAAGTGTTTAATTATTATACATTTTTAACCGACTTCCAAAAGGAGGAGATTTTCAATTCGACTGTATGTTTTTTTTTCTTTTTTTTGTGTGTTTGTTACGCGATTACTCCGCCAATTATGAATTGATTTTGATAGTTTTTTTTTTTTGTTTGGTAGATCATACTTCAGAGGTGGTCCCATATAAATTTTATTAACTTTGCTTGGGGAGTTTTTGAGTTAGCTTCAATAATAAGTATTTTTCCCACTTAGTATGTGGATGATATAATAACTTCCTGTCACTGTTATTTACATAGCAGGTAGTGGTATTCGAATTTGTGTGGAGTAGGTAACACAACTAAAAAGTGAAAAATAAAAACTTTTTACAAAAAAAACAACCGACTTAAAAAAAAAACACTACAAAGTCAAAAATAACTTCAATTTCGGAAGTCGGTGTCTTTGGTTTAGAATTTTCGTTCTTTGTCACCGACTTCCGAAATTAAAGTTATTTTTCACTTTGTAGTGTTTTTTTTTTGAAGTCGGTTGTTTTTGGTACCTAATAGAGTAACCCTGCTTAAACTTAAAATTGTCGTGGCATCCCTGCAGCATGACCTAATTAACATGTCAGGTACCAACTCCACTGAATTAATTATTTATTCTATTTATACATTACAACCTTCTTTTGTCTTTCCTGCAATTGTTTCTGTAGCAAAATGGCGCATTGTTGGTGAAATAATTGAGATATTTTCGCTTTGCTCCTGTCATGTCGACTGGGACGACCTTTATTCGCTGTCTAAAGCTTGTTACACGATATTTTGGTTGTTTAATATTAATTAATAGTTAAATTTGAAGCAAACTGACTTTTAATGGGTTGTGTTACATCAATCTAACATGCAGAATTAAAAAAAAACAGTGGCACTCCGGGAGTGCCGACAGAAGTGAAAACTTAAACAAGATCGCCTTGGTGGAAGAAAAATACTTGTACAGAACATTGGTCCGTTACCTTATTTAAATAAAGAGCACAATCGCGTTTACAAAAAAAATACTTCCGAAACCTTTAAAGTTAAAATTCTTGCATAGAAAATTGATCCGTAACGTAATATAAATAAAGAGCACCATCGCGTTACAAAACCTTTAAAGTAAAAATACTTGCATAGAACATCGATCTCTAACGAGCACAATTGCGTTTACAAAAATGAGGTGTCGTCACAGTGTCGCGAAATCAATTTAGTCCCATCTCAAAAATGCCCAACGCGCCTAAAGAAGTTTTCACTTCAATAAATATCTTTGGGTCTCCGCGTCTAAACCTGAACAGTGGTCGCAGTGTGAGAGGGCGTTTTCCGGTCTTCTGAACAAAAAGTGACATATGCACGCGACCGATCGCGTATTCACGCGGCGATCACTTTTAAATAGAACTAGGCTAATACATCAATCAATTATCAAACAATTAATTCTATTTCCTTGTAAATTTTGACGTTCAAAAGTGTACTGTTCAGAAGTCTGCGTTCAGCGCTTGGTGTAGCAACATGCCGTGTTCGAGTTCGCGACAAGTCTATTGTCATCCTGAGAATGCCTCGTTGAGAGGGTTTTTTATGGCTCTTTAGAAATAGCTAAGCGGAATAGGTTACTAAATACCAGCCCGTCCCATCTTTGATGTCCTCCCTCCGGTAAACGCCCTAAGCCAAGGTTCGTACTCCACAGGGGGTGCCCTTAGCGAGCGTTCACCTGGTTTTAATTAGCTTAGTTGAATAACCCCTGGCTGGAGGTATTAAGTGTAGCAGCTTAAGGCATCCACAGGATTGACCGGTTAAATAGTCATGGCCTCAGAGGTCAGCTGTGAGATGTCCAACAGAAAAAAAAAGGTTACTAAATATATCCACGTCTATTGTACGTTCAAAAGTGCTTTTTATGTGCCTAATTGTTACAAATTATTTGACTTTGATACCTACAAACGTTTGCATCATGCGGGACTTAAACTCGATCCTTAGCGTAAATGCCATATTGTTCTGCCTCTGTGCCAATTACATTGTCCAAAGTTTTTTGAGAAAGAAACGATACTGCCAAACATTTCCTATTATAACACTGTACCATCGTCACTTCACGGTCACGTCCACCTAGCCATCATCTGCCCAGCCTTTTCCCAACTATGTTGGGGATCGGCTTCCAGTCTAACCGGATGCAGCTGAATACCAATATTTTACATTTAGCGACTGCCACGTCCACCTAGTATGTTTAGGAATAACGTGGCATTTCGCTCATGTTCTAGAGTCAAAGTTGAATCATATTTCAGTGCCCATAGTTTCACCGACCCTCATCTTCGAACCCGGGCACAGCTGGCTGGCGGTAGACATAGCTATGATTAAAGTAGGTACCTACTTTCTCGAACAAACTTTTTAACAAGGAGCTCGTACAATTGTCTTTGAATTCAGCTGAAATTTAAAAAGTCACATTTATTTTTACCATCCTTGTTCAGCTGTAAAGCAATTGCTTCGTCTCTTACATAGAAGTAATGAGCATTATTCATCAGTACGACTGCTCAGTGTGGGTTTGCAATTCGAGACCATTAATAAGTCCAGGTTTTTTCACTAGCTTAAAGTAATGTCTAATGATTACTTTTACTTAGAGAAAACATAAATATAGAATTACTATAATTAATTTATTTTTATCCAGTTAAAAACTGCGTTAAGATGCAGATATATGACAGTGACCTTGAATGGTTAGCTTGCGTATTATGTACTGAGCTCATGCAACGCGTCGTACATCCAGCCAGTAATAGGACTCGCCCATAAAGGAGCGCTGTCCCAAATTAGACGCATTATTAATTTATTACACGTTAAACAAATAGTATTTTAATAAAACACGTATACTAAACGATCAATAATTTAATTATCTTTAAAATGGTGAAGTTTTCAGAAAAATACGCTTTATAGATTTTGCGTCATTCTCAGTTTTTTATCCGCGTTAGACATAACTTTACAAATTAATTTCACTATGTAATATAAATATAATCAAAAATATGTCTGTATTAAAATATTAAGAAAATGCTCTAATTTAACATATATTTTTTCCAAATCACTAACACTACTCATTTAGACGTCATCTTCAGTATAAAATCATTAAAAGTCAGTTAACGTCCCCTTAAGATAAAAAAACATTTTAGCTGGATGATTGAATCACAGAACCGGTCGAAGTGGTGGTTCTTGAGGGAGGCCTATGTCCAGCAGTGGACGTCTTTCGGCTGAAAAGCTGATGATGAAATTGTATATAATATAGAGCATTCTGTTTTTGTTATATTCACATTCTTCGCTAGTGTATTTATTTTATCCAGTTAAAACTGCGTTGAGATAAACAGGATAAATTTTATCAGATTTAAATTAATAGCGCTAGTCTGTTCCTTTTTGTGTTACAGACAATTGTTTCTAAGTCATAAAGGAGTAATTTGTTAGACGTAATAAAGATGTTCCCTCATTTTGTAATTGGTAAAAAGAGCTGTTACCGTTATTAAGGTTTTATTTGGGTTTTTAACCGACTTCAAAAAAAAGGAGGAGGTTCTCAATTCGTCGGGATATTTTTTTTTTATATATGTTCCCCGATTGCTCGAAGACGGCTGGACCGATTTCAAAAATTATTTTTTTGTTTGAAAGGGTATACTTTCAAGTTGGTCCCATTGTCATTTGGTTACGATCTGATGATGGAATCTTGGAGAAATCGAGGGAACTCTTCAAATATTAAAGGCACATCTATAGCGATTTAGGTATTTTTGATGAGCAGTTGACATAAGGCTATTGTAACTTAGATAAATTACAAACCAACCCACTAAAAAGTTAAAAATATATTTTTTTTTCAAAAAACACAACCGACTTCCAAACTACAAAGTGAAAAATAACTTTAATTTCGGAAGTCGGTGTCAAAAAACTAAAATACTGATCTGATCCAAAGACACCGACTTCCGAAATTAAAGTTATTTTTCACTTTGTAGTTTGGAAGTCGGTTGTGTTTTTTGTAAAAAAGTTTTTTTATTTTATGAAGATTGATAAGGCATGGGTATATAAACCTTAAATAGAAGTCAGGGTATTCCACTCTAGACCACCACTAGCTTAGCCCTATTTTAGAACAATGTAAATAAAGGGCAAAGCCCAAAGGAGCAATGGAGCGGGCTATGCTTGGAGTTTCCCTACGTGATCGAATTAGAAATGAGGAGATTCGTTGGAAAACCAAGGTAACCGATATAGCCCGAAAAATTGCCAAACTTAAGTGGCAGTGGGCAGGGCACATTGCTCGCAGAACAAATGGCCGATGGGGCTGAAAGGTTCTGGAGTGGCGACCGCATACCGGAAGATATAGCGTTGCAAGGCCTCCTACAAGTTGGACCAATGACCTAGTGAGGGCTGCAGGAATCTGCTGGATGCGGGAAGCATAGAACCGGTCGAAGTAGCGGTGCTTGGGGAAGGCCTATTTCCAGCAGTGGACGTCTTTCGGCTGAAATGTTGATGAATGGTGATACCTATAAAGATTATGAACTCATCACCATATTCTAGCATACTCTGGCAGATAATTTAAGATCCCCATTTTTCCCCACTGATATTGGTTTACTGCAGTAACTTCCAACTTCGTTCTCACGGTCTAAAATGTAGTCCAGTCATTTGCTAGTTCGTTATCAGGAAAGTTTTGCGGGAGTTTTGAAAATTGGTGATTTTAATGATTTCGACGTGCTCTTTTCAAATTTTCACTTTGCTATTTCGTATATTTGCCGCTGATGCCGCCATATTGGAAAAATGGCGACAAAAACAGTTTTTGACAATATCTCCTTTCTAACTCGTTTTACGATGAAAATAGTTATGTAATTAATTAAACTAGAAAAAAATCCAATAGGTTATGGACAAACCTTTTTTTTAATTTTTGTTTACGAGTCGATGTTAAAACATGTTAAGCGAGTTGGGCCTTGGGCCCAATAGGTGGCCATGCCAATCGCGGTGCATTTTTTAAATGAAAGTAACCTGAAATCAAGGCTTACCTTGATCAAAAAATAAAACTAAGTAATATAATATTTTCTTAGATCTTTATTTTAATAATAAATACAGTCATTCTTGTTTCTTCCACTTCCTCTTCGATTTAATATAATTATTTAATACTTATTTCTTTTTCCATTAGTATATTACTATATTACAATATAGTTGTTTATTTTAAAAATGGTTACTGCTTCTTGCTTGGTTGGAAAAATGCAACGGCTGTGACGACTGAAAAAAAATAATTTTGTTAATTAATGCCTCTTTTTTGAAACCAATAAACGTGTTTAAGTAAACTCTTACTTCAGAGCGCATTCACACCAAACGTATAGTCGGCAGCAGACTATAGGTAATAGGTACCATCGCGGTCACGCATATGTAACCACTTTGAAAACATAATCCCGTGCACACGACCCTTTTTAACCGACTTCAAAAAAAAGGAGGAGGTTCTCAATTCGTCGGGATTTTTTTTTTATCTGTATGTTCCCCGATTACTCAAAGACGGCTGGACCGATTTGAAAAATTCTTTATTTTTTGAAAGGGTATACTTTCAAGTTGGTCCCATTGTCATTTGGTCACGATCTGATGATGGGATCTTGGAGAAATCGAGGGAACTCTTCAAATATTATAGGCACATCTATAGCGATTTGGGTATTTTTGATGAACAGTTGACATAAGGCTATTGTAACTTAGATAAATTATAAACCAACCCACAAAAAAGTGAAAAAAAAAGTTTTTTTTTTCGCAGGTAAGCGTTACTATAGCGGCCAAGCGGTGCAAGCAGGAATAGTCCTTACGGTGTTCAGATAAGCGTGTCCTCGATAGTACATCAATTGGTGTGAACGCCAAAGAAATCGCGGTTCCGACACATAATAACGGTCATCATAAAAAATTTGTTATGTTCACAAAAAAGACTGTCTGTCTGTCAGTTACCTTTTCACGCCTTAACGGCAGTACGGAATTGGATGAAATTTGGAAAACGTTCTGTTTTGGTTTGGGAATTTCTTCTTTTCGTGTGGTTAGTGACTAACCTGGTGTCAGAGTTTTAAAGCCGCCCATGGGCCTCTGACTAGGTTTCACATGCTGTCGAGAAATATCTCTCAGGCATGCGGTTCAAAGTCAGAGGTGCGTGCCTTGGGTTATGACTTGGCAGTTTGACAGTCACACCACTAGGCTATCACTGCTATGTTGGTTACTGCTATGTTTGGGAACTAAATTAGGATAAACTAACTAGGTTTGTCCTTTTTTTTTGTTCCGGGGTGGAAAATCCTCATGGATGTCCTCCGCCCTGGGGCGGGAGAAGGAATCTGTCAGACTCCTACTGACTAAAAACCACCCCGGTGTTCCCTTCCCACACTTGGACCGGGGATCATGAGATCTAGTGCGCCTTCCATGATCCCCGACTGGTGCCCGCTTTTGCGGGCCACTTCATGCCCGCGGGGGGGAGTGAGGTGTGAGACTCCCCCCGCGACGTCAAATAGAACCCAAGTCATGGTCTATGGATATTTTTTACCTCGGTAATATTTTCCCGCAGGATAATTTCCAACCTTCGCGGGCAAAGCCGCGTGATAAACATAATTTTAAAAATAAAATCGATATAAGAAACTATAAGGCATACTTACAAGCCATACATCCAGAAATACTAAAGAATGGGATGGCACACCCCATTTCCAACAATATAGGGAAGGCAATATTGCCCGATAAGGTACCAATACGGCCAATCACCATAATGAAGGATATCGCCAGAGTCCTAGAAATAAAAATAACATGTTTTAACCATCCTCCTTACTTCTTATTTAGTCACAATTGGTTAAATTATAAAATAGTGCGGTCACCAGCAAGCTCTTAGCACTTGACAGGTTGTGACATTTTTTGTAGACTGACCACCACAAACCGTTCAAAAACTTGAACTTGATATTATTAAGTCTTATTCAAATTATAGTCTACTATATGTATTCAATTATCTAGAGTTTCTTGCTAGTTCTTTCAATAGAAGACAAAAGTAAAATTCTTCATAATCATCAAGAGCATCAGTTTGTCATGCCTAGTCTGTTACCGGTTGTTGGTGTCAACTTCTAGTCTAACCGCATGCAGCTGAATACCAGTATTTTACATGGAGCGACTGCTTATCTGACCTCCATAACCCAGTTACTCGGTAACACGATACCCCTTGGTAAAAGTGGTTGTCAGACTTTCAGGCTTCTGACTACCCGTTACGACTCTCAAATATCTACGAATTACTAATTATAATAAAATTCAAATCACGTATTGCATTTGAGATAGTGGTCAAATGCGAAAGATAGGTTGTTAGTAAACAGTAATATTCGCAAAGGAACGAGTGAGGGAGAGGCAAATTTCGCTCCCTAACCGCCGCAGGAGATACCCTGAGCATCGGGAATCGCAGGCCGATTCCCGGCCACCATAGGCGCGGGCTTGCGGACGTTGAGCAATGGGTAGCTCACCGTCCGATAAGGACCAGGCCCGGGTCGAGGGCGCGTTGTGTTCCACGCGCGCCTCAAAGAGATGTCACCCTGCCGGGGTCGCGGGAAAGTCCGAAAGGGATACCGTGGCCCCTGGCAACACGGCAACTGAAGGAACGCGGGTGAGTTTTAGTCAGTAAGAGTTTGATACGCCCTTCCGCTCCGCTCAGAGCGGGAGAAGTCATTTCATAATTTAGCACCCAAAAAAAAGGCTGTATCCTAACTAAGGCGATAGACGCGTCGATATACGACCGTCGCCGTCGCGTTCATTTTGTCCGGCGGCCACAAACTGGTTTTGCGAACAAATGAGTGGAATATGATCGCGATATCATGCGACTGATCGCTTTGGTTAGGACATGGGGCAAAGCATTAAAATATTTATAAAAATGTCAGATAAAACACTATATTTTCAACGATGTTTAATAATTGCAATAAAAAGAAAGCAGCCAGCGTTTATTCCCCAAAACATTTCCTAAATTAAAACTATCGTTATTGAAACAATATTGCCAGCAAATAGCAGTATTATAAAATCTGATAGTAATACCAAAGAGTCGAAGTCTCGTACAAAATAGTAACGATATTGTATACTATGATGGCAAAGAGTACTAAATAATATGAGTATTAAACGGCAAAGCGAAATACTAAGTGAAATATATTTTATGTTCAATGAAAACTACCGCTTAACATCAGTACATTAGATAAATAACCGATACTTTTTATTAAAAATACATTATTTATTCTACTGTGGAAGTATTTAGAAAACGTGTTTTTAAGATATTGTTTTCGTGTCGTATCGTGTCGTGTTTTGTTTGTTATTTTTTTTTTTTATTGTAAGTTTATAGTGATCCTAAACAGATTCTTGCTCTTGAATATTTGTCGTTATTTACAAAATCTATGAACTTGAATGGGATACTAATTTATAGCACATAGATCAACTTATTTATCTCGCTGTTTATGATATACCTACTAGGTATATTTAAATAATAATTTAATGCATTATTTGGCTAAATAATAACAGCGACACGGGTCGATAGAAGATTAAGCTACGCAAGCCGAGGTAGTTCCGTGGATGGGTGACCATCCATTACTTATCGAGACTCTTCCATACCTCAGAAAGCTTGTTAAACCGTTGGTCCCGGCTGTCATTTGTAGATATTTGACAGTCGTTACGGGTAGTCAGAAGCTCGAAAGACTGACAACCAGTCTTACCAAGGGGTACCTATCGTATTACCCAGTAACTGGTTTGTGGAAGTCAGATAGGCCATCGCTCCATATAAAATACTGGTATTCAGCTGCATCTGGTTAGATTGGAATCCTAACCCACCATATTTGGGAAAGGCTAGACAGATGATGATTTGTTGAACAAAGACATCACACTGTGATACAAAACGTGCAATAATAGCAAGCTAATAAGTTCTAACTGAACAAACCCTAAATATGAAAAGCCAAACAGAAACAATTCAACGACCATCTGTAATAATTCAAAATATTAAACCCAAATTAACGCCCAAATTATCTTCATCATCGAAACATAACAATCCATCGTAAATAAACACAATAAATTAAACAAATTCAACAATAAATTACTTAAGATCATAATTAAAACGGACCCGAACTTTGCTAAAATTAATTTCGAGTTTAAAGATAATCTTAATTTTCTATCACAACATCATGCGACCGTTTTGCTAAACAAGAACAGAACAGATGGTATCTTGTCCATATTGTGCCTATTTTGAGCCAGTTGAGGCCTATTGAATTCCCTCGACCCTCGGAACAATGGACCAATAGATATCTGAGGCTATTGTCTATTATTTAATACTTGCAAGATTGACAATGGGGTTGAAATAGACTTGTTCACGTCTTTTGTGTTTCGGAGATTTTTTGTATGCTTTATATAATATCCCTTCGGAAAAATCTGATTTTGATAACAAATAGTTATACGGCTTATTGATCCAGACCCAGATAACATAACCTCACGTCCGTAATCGCCGAAAGATTGGGCAGAGGTGACATAGCGCACCCACATTTCGCCAGTTATGTTTAAGTCCCATGTAATAGGGGGCGAGCCTATTGTCATCAATCGAGCACTAACCCAGACTTCGGGCTGCTACTGAAAAATTCCAGATGAAAAAACCATATTAAGTATTATTGGGTTTTCTGTCTGGTATTTTCAGGTCGAGTCCCAGGTCAGGCAGTAGCGTTTGCAATCACAAACACAAGTCTTATAATATTCTACAACCAACCTTGAAGTAGTAGGAAACATTTCCACAGTCATAGCCTGATTCAAACTCAGCATGGACTGTGCAATGGATACACATACTGAGAACAGAGCCACAACTAAAGTCTTGCTGTTAGCCCAGCGGAGGCCTAAGGAACTGCCCACGGAGATCAAGCCGGCTGCAATGAGGAGGGGCTTCTTGCCAACCCTGTTGACCAGCATAGCGGTGAAGAAGTAGGGGATCACGCAGACCACGCCAAGGATGATGCTGTTTATGTAGGTCTCGTGGCCGGATTTTGTCTGAAAAAAGGATATTTGTTTAGAATGTTGATTGTGATTTTTGATAGAGGAAGAGTACGGACATTGGTTGATTATAATAAAGAAGTGTCGTAAGAGAAAATTTCATTTAATCAGCACAGTCCACTGCTGGATATAAGGCTCTCCCAAATTACACCACAATACCCGATAAATTATTCAAAAGAAACACAAGACTCGTGTTTCTACCTAACTTTTTTTAATTAAGACAATCAGTCTTACCGAGGAGTATCATTTTACCCGGTAACTAGGTTATGGGGGTCAGATAGGCAGTCGCTCCATGTGATATACCGGTATTCAGTTCCAACATAGACGATAGACATCGAAACAAGTTTTACGTTTACTGTTTAATAGCAATGGAGTCTGGGTAAAAAACAGTGGCATTCCGGGAGTGGTGACAGAAGTGAAAACTTGAAAAACAATCGGCACCGCGGTAATCAATGCGTTGATGTCTTTTACCCCACGCACCGCGGTAATCAACGCGTTGATGTCTTTTACGGTGTTGATAAATTGCGTTACAGTGTCGCGAAATCAATGGTTTAGTCCGATCTCAAAAATGCCCAACGCGCCTAAAGAAGTTTTCACTTCAAAAAATAAATTTTTAGTCCGTCAATCAAATAATAAAAAAATATTAGACACATTTTTTTGCTTTATCATATTAATAAAAAATAACAGATAAACCGCATTAAATTTGGGGAGTGGGGGTCGCTTCGACACAAGTAAGTATAAAATCTACATACTCGTGACGTCATGGCACATTTTGACTGGTATTGCCGTAATCTTTTGACTACTTAAAACAACAAAAAATGGGGGTCCAATATTTTTTTATAATTTACCTGACGGTAAAATAGTAGGTATATTATGCAATTAGTGAATAAAGGAGGGATTTAAAGCAAGGGCCATAGATGAACCACAAGCAAGTGGAGGATTCTAATGATTGAATCACGACCGAAGCGAGTGATTCATGTGAGTGTTAGAATCCTGAGTGACGCATAAATCCATTTTAATACCATGACTACGAGAAAAAGAAAAATTTAAGCGAAAGAAAATAGACATTTAATGAAGAAAAAAGGAAGGTTAAATTAATTAAAATGCACATTAAAATTGGAACAAAATTAAGAGTAATTTTCATATTATTATTTAAATAACGCCAATTTACTAATGACAGTAAGAACACGAAACAGTTTTTATTCTAATGCTAAACTCCTTGTCGAAAATATCGACCAATCAAATCTCGAGGAGTTATTTGAACAAGGAGTTTGTTTGTCGAGTATTCTTTGCACAAGGAGTTTCCATCGAGTATTTTTTCGCAAGGAGGTTGTATAGCATTGAGATGAAGGTCGAATATATTGGTGTTCTAAATTCAAACACCAAAATAGTGATTAAAAGTGCTTTTTATTATTCACTGTTTTTAATGAATAAAATAAGCTTTTTAGAGGGGGAATGGTATAAAAAATATTTTAGTCATCATCCCTATTGTTGTAATGTGTTGTTTTTACACATACATAAACTCACGCCTTCTTCCCACGGCAGAAACTACAGAACGCCACCTGCTACAATCTAAATGTTAAAACCTACGATTTTTTATTTCTATGAATTCAGTTCCTTGGAAGCAACCGTGATTCTTTCGCACCTAAGTAATTTTGAGGGCAAATGTAGCAAGACTGCAAGACCCTATTCAATTATTCTTTAATCATTCTGATAAGTACGAAAATAACCCTTTTTCCTTCACCCCATTGTTCCAACTCTTGTACAATGAAGAAATTTGCTCCAAAAAGTCGCTATTAAAAAGAAAAGACCCTTCACAAGGAATTTGGAAATTAAAGTATGATTCTGGCTATTTGTTCTCCCGGTAAGAATTATTAGACTGAAACATTAAAGTTACTAATAGGATTTATGTTATTGGACAGGCTTCGAGTATTTCTTACTTGGAATTTCTAGATTTCTTATTACCACAAATACGGGGTATTTATCATGTTTCTTTATGTAGTACCTAGGCGACCGAGCTCTGTTCTGGTGAAAATAGAGAATGCTCATTTAATAATATAGGAAAGTTCAAACTAATCCACGTGTAGTACCTACTTATTCCATGCTGCCATGATAGTAGGTACTTACTAATTCCATGAGGCCATGTCATTATTCATTACCTTGTCCTAAACTTTGGGTGACCGAGCTCTGCTCAGGTGAAAATACAGAGAAAACGAATTTTCCCAGATATGAGACCTAGCTAGATCGATTTTTCGCCCCCGTAAACACCTATATTGCAACTTTCATCGAAATCGTTAGAGCCAATTTCGAGAACGTGAGTCAAATGTATATACAAACAAATATATATATATATAAATATTGCGCGTTTAATAGTATTGGATAAGAATACTAGCAACCCACTCCTGCTTTTCATGGTTTTCGAATAAAATACCAAGATTTCTTTATTATATTATGTAAGTTTAATCCTAATATTATAAATACGAAAGTAAACTTGTTTGTTACGCTTTCACGCTAAAACGGCTGAACGGATTTAAATTAAATTTGGCAGATGGATAGACCATGACCTAGTTAGGACATAGGATACTTTTTATCCCGATATTCTCATGGAATCGGGACTTATGCGGGTAAAACTTTAGGACGCAGCCAGTTTTAATATATTACACAAAACCCTTTCAGAATAAATTCTCTAAATATTGCTCAAAACTGCATCAAAATCCGTTGCGTATTTGAGAAGAACAACGCGGTAACACAGACAGATACAAATAACGAATAGGTTTGTATAGATAGAGTAGATATGGATTATTATGTAGATAAGATGAAAGATTATCGCTTCAAAATAAGCACGTCGATGTAAGGTGCTTAATAAGTACAGTTTAACAAAATAAAATAAATATGGCTCTGTCAGTTTTACAAGGATTTCTACCATTTACAATCACAAATCTGACATGACGAAGCACCAAATGTTAGTTTCCCAAACGATTCTGCACGGAGACCTAACCCAATAATAATTTATTGTTAAACAGTCTTCTATTTCAAAGAAAGCCATAACTTATTGCTAGGCACGCGTCCCTTGAACGTAGGCCTTGAATTGTTTGCTTCGCGAGTCAATTCATGTTGAAACTAAAATACGATAATATCAGAATCAATATTCCTTGTTCCAACCATATTTACTACTTAGTAAGTAAAATAATGGTTATTCGAACCATGAACGATTTCACTCATGACTGTGAATGTTCGATCCTTTGTAGTCCATTCGTGTGCCTCCGACTTGAATAGATAGTAAGTTATAAATAGTAAATGTTATTACCGGATCGTGTGTTGGAATAATTAGAGTAAACTTAGTTTAGAATTGGGTCAAGGCTTTGTCTTAGTATTTTCCAGCAGACGAGAAATGTAAATTTGTACCATAACATAACATAACATCACGCCTTGTTTCCCCGAAGGGTAGGGCAGAGATGTCCCTGTAGCAGGTACACTCATATTTCACCAGTTATGTTTAAGTCCCATGTAATAGGGGGCGAGCCTATTGCCAACAACCGGGCACAAATCCAGACTCCGAGCTGCTACTGAGAAATTTCAGATAGAAAAACCCAATAACACTTTGCCCGACCCGGGAATCGAACCCAGGACCTCATGCTCAGCAGTAGCGCTTGCGACCACTAGACCAACGAGGCAGTCAAAAAGAGATAAAATCTGTACCCTAATTGCGTATCTTATTTTCGTAAACAATTTTGCTTAATTTGTTTCATATTGACAGTTCAACAACAATCACTGCGTTATTAACGTTGTTGAGCAGATTTTTTTTTCCAAATTATGAAGCAATGGATTAGAAATATGTTTCAAATCGAAACAGATTGTGGTTGTGTTGTATTACGCAATTAGGGTACAGATTTACAATTTGTGAGTTTCATTTTGATTGGTATCTGTGGCTCGAACTATAAATCGTTTTTACTTTTCTGTGACAAAAAGTAATTTCTCCTAATATCTTACAACGCACTTTCCACTTTTTATTTGTTTTCTTTATTTTTTTCTTTGTAGTACTTACAATAACAATAACATTCGATTATTGTCTCTTCACAAATCTTACCGACCGATGTTACTGTGCCTACATATAGTACCTACTGTGTATTAGAGTTGTAAGACGAAGGAGATAAGTCTCCACGACACAGGGAATCCTAGTGTGGAGGCTAGTGCTATTTGAATTTGTACTGCTTACTTGAACAATAAAGTTTTTATATTTTTTATTTTATTTATATTTAATAATTATGTTGTGTAGTGTGTGCCTTTTAGTCTGTGCTAAATAATTGTAATTTCTTTCCGTCTAATTTATATCTTTCTTAAATACTTAGTACCTACCTGGGCGACCGGCCAGCCCGTCCCATCTTTTGATGTCCTCCCTCCGGATAACGCCCTAAGCCGAGGCTCGTACCCCACAGGGGGTGCCCTTAGCGAGCGTTCATCCTAAGCTTTTTAGCTTAGTTTATGTATGCCCTGGCTGGAGACTTTGAGTGTAGTAGCTTAAAGCAACCACAGGATTGACCGGTTAAACAGCCACGGTTTTCGGAACCAGCTGTGAGATGCCCTACAGTAATAAAAAAATGGGCGACCGAGCTCTGCTCTGGTGAAAATAGAGAATGCTCCTTTAAATAGTATAGGAAACTTCATACTAATTCCATGCTGCCATGTCATTATTCTAAGGTAGCCATCTTGTTCTAAATTTTGGGCGACCGAGCTCTGCTCGGGTGAAACGAAAGAAAACGAATTTTCCCAGATTTGAGACCTAGCTAGATCGATTTTTTGCCCCCGTAAACCCCTATATTGCAACTTTTGTGACTCGCAACATGATTACAAATATATACATATTATATATAAAAATATTGCCCATTGAATAGTGGGTATAGGATTTAGCATTCAACAAAAACAAAATTTCAGTTAAGTTAGAAGCTAAAAAACATTCTAAGACTGAACAAAACTTTGTTCTTACAACCACGTCAGTCTTCTGTAACAATGATTTCATCAACGCACGATCACTGTGAGTTGACTCAGTAGAAACGGGACACCGAACGTTACGGAATTTACGATGAAATAGCTCCTGTCAGCCTTGTAACTGAATACGGCCTTCACGAATTTCACAAACACTTCAGTGTGGGGGGAAAGCACGAATCTAGACACGCGGCAGCGTGTCGAGCCAAGTACTAGGCAAGACACGGCTGCAGTGTGTTATATTACACGAACCATTAGGAGCCACTTTTGAACCCTTAATAACTCAAAATCTATGTAACATAGACTCATGAAATTTGGTTTATTTATAAAAACCCCTTAGATTAACTAGAACTCCAAATTTCATAAATAAAACTCAAACGGTTATTGAGATATTAACGTATAAAAATCGGCATTTTTATCAACGACCCGTCACTAGACATCAAAAACATTTAACCCATTTCCGGGTGACCTAGAAAGTTGAAAAGAGATTTCCCGAAAGCAGGCCCATGGTATGACACTGTGTCAAAGCTTATTTATCAAAAATTATGTCGTATTTTTTTCAAGTCGTTTTATGAAAATTTATTTCTTCTAGCATTAGAGAACCTAATAAATATTTATTTTGTTGATACTTAAAGAACTACATCCGCCATTCATTAATACTGTAACTTCTTGGCTCAATAACAACGGCCTTACTCTCAATGTCAGCAAAACTAAATTTGTACCATTCTCTATTAAAAACATCTCATCCGCAGTTCACGAAAATTATTACATCAAGGCCCATTACTGTTCATCTGCCCACTCCTGTTCCTGCAGTCGATTAGAAATAGCTTTTAGTGTAAAGTACCTGGGAGTCATGATTGATAGTACTCTCGGCTTCAAATACCACCTGGACCTACTGTCTTCCAGAACTCGAAAACTAATTTTAATTTTTAAAAATTTAAGCCGTATTGCAGATAAAAATGTCATTAAAATGGTTTACATGGCACTGTGCCAATCCATTCTAACTTATTGTATTACGGTATGGGGTGGTACCTGTAAAACTTACTTAATAAAACTTGAAAGAGCTCAAAGAGCGGTACTAAAAGTAAGCCTGTCGTTACCTTTCTTCTTTCCTACCAAAGATCTGTACTTGCTCTTTGATGTGCTGACAGTAAGACAACTTTATATTCTGTGCTCAGCTCTAAAACAACATTCACTAATAGGGTATGATCCTTTACTTAATGTAAACAAGAGAGTCAAACACAGGGTTTGCCCAACACTTTCTAATCGTAGTACCGCCTTCTCACGCAAATTCTTTGAATTTCTTGGTGGACATCTATATAATAAGATAAATAAGAAGCTAACAGTTTACCCTCTTACAAGAGCTAATTGTAAGAGGGTTATTACTGCCTGGCTTAAGTCCCTCAACTACGATGACACTGAAAATCTGCTTATTGTACCATCCTAACCAACTGCATATACTGTCACCTCCTGCACCCCGCACACACGCACTCACACACACACTCTCTCTCTCCCACACACACTCACACAGACACATACACGCTCCCACACACTCGCACTCACACTCGCGCACACACACTCACGCACACATACTCAATTACTCACTCATGCAATTTAGTTCCTCTCACCCACTTTGTACTCCCATAACAGCAACAATCTCTCTGCACCACTTTGTATCCCCATAACATCAACAATCTCACTGCACATAGCTTAATCCCTGTTAATTATTACATATCACTGATGTTGTATACAGCTGTCACCTATTGTCCGGAGTCTGGAGAGGCTGGTAATCTGTCATACAGGTCTCCTAGTACAGAAACCAGTCTCTCGCATAGATCACAACAATTATCGCTAATGTTTTGTTTGTTTGTTTTTTAAATTGTTTGTAAAATTCTATGTGAGAGAAGAACAATAAACTTTATTATTATTATTATATTTCTAAATGTCTTTGACATATCTCGGGACCCTGGGGTCCCGGACCTTTGGAAGGCATACGAGGGGCCGAAGCCAACTCGCAGAGGCCCCTTAGACATTTTTGAGTATTGAGGCACCAACCGACGATTATCCCTGTTCGCACTATGCAAGGGCACCCAAGGACAACCCCCGGTTGGTGTGGGACTATTGCAGAATATGGAAACAAAGATATTGGACTATGGCTTTGGGTGGCTTAATTGGACTGGTTACCTGGAGCTATGGAAGGACTATGGCCCCTGCCTGATCAATGTTTAAATGTACACGGATAAAATGGCAGGGGGTGACTTGCACACTCAATAATGGGCCCCCGAAAACGGTCGCTAGCACATAGTGTCGTAGCGACAAGGGGGCAACACGTCCTGAGGTGCTTATGAGGAGTGGAGAGGTATTCCACGGCTATCAGGACAATCCCGGAAGTACGGTCAAGATCCCTACCAGCATCTTACTGGAATACTTCCTTCCTCCGAGCACGTTTGCTCTTGCGAATCTCCACTCAAGCCGGCCAATTAAGGCAAGAATGAGGCGGGAGCTCTGTTCCTCGTCAGTGTTCACTCCAGCCGGCCAATAAAGGCAAGCCAGAGGTGAGGAACAAGACTTCTCCCGGGAGATAGGGTCCGTGGGGTCGCTACTGCCCAACAGCTCGCCACATGCTGCCCTGCGGGTTTTTGTATCTCTCTTGGTCTGGCTCCTAATCCCAGACCTGTTCCGGCAAAGTAAACTCTACCGGCACAGGCCTAGAGTTCGGAGCGCGCAAGCCCCACCACGACGTCAACGTAGAGATACGACGGTAGGTTATTATTATTATTGTGGTTTTTTAAATTTAATTTTCTCAGGTTAGTTCCTGGTATTTTCAGAATCTCTTATTATTATTATTATTATTCAATCCTAACCTGAATTTTGCCAGATGATAGACTAATCCAATAAAATAATTTGTAATCGATTGAAAATATCGATACTAACCCACATGGAGTAGGTGGAGTATCCACTACACGAGTATGTTTTAAATGCTATTTATTATACTCAAATACTGTAAAATTATGATTTTACAATAAATAAAATATTATATGGTCTGAATATACTCAACAACTTAAAAGTGTTTCGAGGCAGTAATGTTATTTTATAAACTACCAGTGATCAGAGTAAGTAGATTGATTTGAGGTCAATGAACTGGCACGTATATTAGTATGGATACGCCTCCGGGATTCCGGGATTTTGAAATTATTAAGATTTTTTAAGGAATTTCAAATGTTGTAATGTGTAGAATAAAGAATACATCAATATGAATAAGAAATGTTCAACCCTTTTGCTGTCTGTTTAATAGTATATAGGTGATCGGACTCCAAGAAAAGGATAGATATACTATAAAACAATATAATATATTTTAAATATTTATCTATCGCATTCTATAAATTTCAAATGTAGTAGTTTAAAAATCCTTACTTTAACAATATTTGATTCAATCCCGTAAGTACCAAAATGAAATCCCGGAAAAAAGGCTTATCCATGTTATGATTTCTATGACTATTCATGATGCGAGTACGTAAAATCAATCTACCTACTCCGATCACTGATAATCACCCAATCGATTTCGTCAATCGATTACCAAAATAATTAAACCTGGTAACACTGACACCATGCATAATGTCAAACTGTCAAAAATAATCTGTCAGATCAATGGCATTGTTGGCTGTTTGTTTTACGTTGATTTGAATTTATTTTTCCGTATTTACTTTATACTTATATTACGTTACGATTTAATGCTGTCAATTTAAATTGAAGCCAGAGGAACTATTGCTTATCTTTCCATGGCCCTGGGTAAGTTTATTATGTTCTCTAAATATTTATAAACACCGTCGTATTGTATAACCTCATTGATTTTAGCAGCCTATTAGTAGAAGGCCTATGTTCAGTCAGGGGTACGTCGCGCGTCGTCAGCTGTAAATGTCTATAGTATGATGTAATTATATAGGATAAGTAAATACACTGAATTTTTTTACCTTTTTCAGGTATGACGATGACATGTGTTATTGCAAGACTTGACATTATTGATTATATTATCTACAACTCTATCCCAAGTATTACTTGCTCAGCAAAATCTAAGCATATTATGTTATGTATGTGGCATGTCAACTGCAAGTCACAGAAGTCATCAGGTTAGTGTTTTTAAAATGGCAGAATTACTATGAGTGATATAATTATTATACAAAAGTAAATAAACAACAATAAGAGTATTTTCTTACTTTCTAGGTTAGGTATACATTTGGATAAAGTTTGTCATGCTTACTGAGAGAGGCTGCTACCAGAGATGTTTATAGGCAAGCAAGTGATGATAAAAACAGAGCCACCCTAGAGTGTAAAAGATTTACCCATAATAGATCAAAACAATAATCTGGCTACGCTGCTTTCATACCATGACTACGTTATGAGAATGAAGCTGAAGCCGTTTTAAATTCTATGAGAAATAAAATGTTTTTAGTATTTAGGTATTGTTGTGTTATTTGTTAAAGTAAACCTTCCTATAGAAGCACTGAAAATGCTGCTGCCAATGAGATTATTCATCTTTAATTAAGAGAGTTGGCTAAAATAATGTTTATGCCATTAAATCTTTCATATTTAGCGCGCAAGATTATTAATTTACCTTTATAAAATTCAAGTCTGTAAATGCGATAATCGCCATTTTGATGACAGTCGAGGTCGAGGCTAAAAAACATAAAAATTGGGGATTGCGAACATCCAAACTCCACCATAAGGACAGCGACTATTACAACAATTAATTATTTGACGAATTCATCCATTTTTCAAGTTAAATAAGTAGTAGTAATGAAGTTTTTGATATCAAAAGTCGAAGATTCGCGTCAATCGTGCGTGTTTACATTTTAACTTTTCACAATTAACACACATACACATATCTGATACGACTTTAAATGTGACAAATGTGATTAAAAATATTATAAGTAACTAGAAAATGCCCAGATCTTTACTTATTATACGAACACATGTTCAATAACACGTAATATTCATTACTACTACTCAATTTGTGTTAAAAATCGTCGATCATTGTTTTTTTTTTTTTATTGTAATGATGTGCGAAAACGATTATGCCAAACGTTTTTTTTTTTTCAATTTTGATTGTCTCGATTAATTTATAATTATGTCGAATGTCTGAAATCTATACTTGAAAATTAAAATAAAATTGTTTTAAGCATTAAATACAATAAACATTGTTTAAAATAATTATTTATACTTTTCTAGTGTTTAATCGTTGTTAGGACATTCAATATAAAACGAGTCAACACACAGAACGAGGATAGATACTTACCTCATTTATTGAATTTCGCGCCGAATTGTTTCTATTTATTTGAATTTAAATTCGGAACGTTGTTCAAAATTATTTTTAATTTATTGGACAATTATTTACTGTGGATTTTATTTTTGATACTTTCTGATATAGAATGCCTAGTATACATTTTTTAGGTAGGCTTAAGAAAATTTTGTTTGGGAATGATGTTAAATTAATTATATAAATTAGGTAGGTATTCCGCAAACACTTTTAAATGACGTCTATATTTTTAAATTGAAACTTTTATTACATCGTCTCAAACTTTTTCGTCTGTGTGTTGCATGTCATGTGTCGGTCGGCCGCGGAGTAGGGATAAAGTGAAAGGCGATCGTCAGAGCAGCCAAGGCCAATATGGCGGCGCCTATAGTTCGCAGCAGCTGACCGTGTAAAGTTTCACTTTTACCGTGGTTTCATAAAACCAACAATCATTTTTTTTAGTTGTATGAGTTTGATAGTATTTGTTTTTAATAGGATAAACTTACTCGAGTAATAGAAATTGTTTATTTTTGAGGTAGTTTCAAAACGAAATTTAAAAAAAACTGCCCAAGTGTATGTCGGACTACGCACAGTGAAGGGTTCCGTAATTGGGATGAATATTTACGCATAAACATTGCATAGTATCAATTTTATCGACTGCAAAAATAAGTTTGTATTTCTCGAAAAAACTATAACAAACAAAGTTAATTCTGCGGTTGTAACCGCAAATAAACTGTATCTCAAAAATTATTGACTTCAAAAGCAAAGTCACTTAGAAACATCTTAACATTTTAATTATGAGATCCAACAATACACGCTTTGTATGCATAGATTTTTTTCATCTCTCGGTTATATATAAGTATGGAGAATGCCACCCCCACTATTATGTTTATCGTAATTTCACTACACCATTGTTTAACGGTGCAAAAAATACACCTTTTTCAAAATTTTCATCGATAGAGTGTAAATAGTCTCCATGTTAAATGACTGTATGACATCCGGACGCACGGACAGACGAACTTGACGAAATTAAGAGGTCCGTTTTTTTACGGATTTTGATTATCAAGTTTTGGCATGTATTGGCATGAAATTGATGTCTATAACAATTGATCTACAATATTATTATTATTTGGAATAGCCGCCATCTTAAAATCCAGAATGTCCATCTAATTCGATATCAGCACTATCTCCAGTCATGACGACAAATTTTCAAATGGGGTTAAAAACTGCCACTTGCTCACTTCAGATGGCGCTGATCTCCAGCTTCTTATAATTTGACAGCTAACTATACATTTTTGATTCGAATGCCAAAAGTTGATGTAAATTCCTGAATTTCATGACTGAATTCAAAACACCCCGTCGAGTCAACTGATGTGTCACGTGTCAAAATCTTGGTCCCTAATGTTAGGCGGCAGTGAATTCATTTCATTCATTCTCTGATCTCGAAAAACGTTGTTACAAACGTCAGGTAGTTGGTAGGTTGGTACTATGCTTGAGACGTTTTTGAATTGATAGATCGTATGACTATTGTTTTAGGGACTATTGTCGTTTAATTTTTTATATAAACTTACGAATAGTTAAGTCCATAGTGAGGTCAAAATGTAAATCCAAGGGGCGGCTGCAACGGCGGCGGTGATCTCTCGCGTCCGGCCCTGGTTCAGGCCATGGTACGGAGCGAGAGGAAATGGCAGGCCGTCACCTCCTTCTGCGAAGCGGTAATGCTCGCGAAGGAGGAGGCGGAACGCGTGAGGTAGAGGCAAAGTTCGCGCCCTCACGCCCCTAACCGCTGCAGGAGGAGACGCCCGGGGCGGGAATCGCGAGCCGATTTCCGGCCACCGTAGGCGCGGGCTTGCGAACGGTGAGCAATGGGTAGCTCGCCGTCCGATAAGGACCAAGCCCGGGTCGACGGCGCGTTGTGTTCCACGCGCGCCTCAAAGAGATGTCAGCAGAAATGACGGGATCCGCTAGGGCCAATGCCTGTCGGGGGTTCGCAGAAAACCGATAGGGACATCGTGGCCCCCGGCAACAGGGCAACCGAAGGAACACGGGTGGGTTTTAGTCAGTAAGAGTCTGATACGCCCTCCCGCTCCGCCCAGAGCGGGAGAAGATACTTTAAAAAAAAAAAGGGGCGGCTGTAAAAATTAAATAATTAAATCATACGTGAGAAGGAACTTTGTTCCTGACGGGGTCAAAGTCAAATCATTAATTTCAAATAGGCCCATGTATGGCACTTTTGAACGTCAAAAATTACAAAATAATAAAATTGATTCTATTCGCCCCTTCCAAAAGGTAGTTTTCGTATGGAGAAGAATGGGCAAGAAACTCCACCGTTACTCTTTTAAAATGTTTTACAATTGTTTGTATATGTACGTACATTTGTTAAATAATAATTATATGTGAAGACGGTGCACCTAGAATAAAATTACTATACCACAATAGGTAAAAAGAATTAAAAATGAAACAACGACAGATAATTTAATATGTGATAGATACATGGTGCTCACATATTTACAAACATTGTAAAAGTAGACGATTTTCCTAAAATTTTACAATTAATAAGTCAGTGTGTGAGGAAGTAATCACAGAATGTAAAATCAATGTCATAAAACACAAAGTAATAAATTTTACAATTAAATTAGCAACCAGTTTGATTTTGTCTTGATTCTAAATTGTCCTATGGAGCAGGACCAGCATGTTTCCAAGCACTCTTATCTTGGATATAATCCTCTAATTTGTAATATGCTTGTTTACAAAGTGTATTTTTAATATGAGTTTTAAATTTTCTTTCATTTAATTGCAAAATGTCACAAGGTATTTTGTTGTAACATTTAACACAGTACCCCATAAAAGATGTATGTACTTAAGATAATCTAAAAAATGGTTGATCTAGTTTATCTTTATTTCTAGTATTAAAATTATGTCTATCACTTATTTTATTAAAGAGATGTGGATTTTTCCTTACATACATAATATTTTCATAAATGAATTGGCAAGGTACCGTCATAATATTAATCCTTTTAAAAAGTTTCCTGAGAGATTCGCGGCGACGTAGATTATAAATGGCTCTGATAGCTCTCTTTTGCAAAATAAAGATGGATTCAATGTCAGCAGCCCGACCCCACAGTAAAATACCATACGACATAAGGCTCCCCGACTGTACACGTTTTTTTTAATAATAATACTTGCCGCGCCGGCTCAGCGATCTGACATCATTGCGGAAAATTGTAACAATTGTTACGAAAGAAATACCTACATTCTTACACAATATTGCTACGCATATTTACAAAAAGAATTTAATAGATCACGTTTGATTGACGAATAATAATAATTTCTTTACAAAAAGTAATGATATCCCATCAAAAACATAAATGTGAAAATGGGAGCCAAATTCCATAAATATGGTTGTCGACTTCGCCGACAAAAGAATTGAAATCTAAATGGGTGCCAAGTTCTGTAGATAATCCTGAAATTTATTTATAAGAACATGCAACTTTCTAAAATAAAATTAAAACACAAATTCTTGTTTTTTCTGCTATAACAATGTTTGCTATTTAAAAATATTACTTCTTAAATTTGAACAGTCGAATTATTTACACAAAGCACTTAGGATAAATTGAAGCTCAAGATTTGACTTGGCTAGTTTTTACCAGCAAGCTGAAATTTTAGAGAAAGAAGATATTTTGACCTTACAGTTACAATAAGAAACAGTAACTTGCGCATAACATAAAGAACAAATATATAAATACGCCTAGGTAGACAGTCAAAGCTGTAAACAGTTACAATAAGAAACAGTAACTTGCGCTTAACATAAAGAACAAAGATATGAATATTTTACTTTATTTATTTGGCTCACCAACAATTAAGTACACCGATACAAAGATATGAGATACATGCAATAAACTTATAGACTAGTGTACAAATTTCTTACAGGTAAGCACATCATGAATTACTTATTTGATGTTGAGTGCCTACTTAAAATTAAATAATAATAATTAAATATGCCTAGGTAGACAGTCAAAGCTGTAAACTCGATAAAAAAATAGCGTCCAACTGTTAGCCGCTTAATGCACGCACACTAAAAAAGTAAAATTACAGCACAATGACGTGGCGCGAGTGTAAGACGTAGCTGTAATGCACACCAGCATAAAAAAGTTACCCTGTTTGTTTTAGTTCTTTTGCACCGCGACACTGTAGACAAATATAAAGATGATAAATTGATTAGCCAAATATAAGATAACTTGTATGTAAAAACTAGCCAAGTCAAATCTTGAGCTTCAATTTATCCTAAGTGCTTTGTGTAAATAATTCGACTGTTCAAATTTAAGAAGTAATATTTTTAAATAGCAAACATTGTTATAGCAGAAAAAACAAGAATTTGTGTTTTAATTTTATTTTAGAAAGTTGCATGTTCTTATAAATAAATTTCAGGATTATCTACAGAACTTGGCACCCATTTAGATTTCAATTCTTTTGTCGGCGAAGTCGACAACCATATTTATGGAATTTGGCTCCCATTTTCACATTTATGTTTTTGATGGGATCTACATTTCGGGGATTATGCAATACATGTATCTAATGTACACACGGCTACACATCGAGCTAAACAAATCCAGTATAATTTGACCTCGCATTGTACGGAAATCCTATACAATGCAAGATCAGCATCAACTGGAAATGTATACCTTGATGTGTAGCCGTGTGTACAATGCATGAATGTGTCTATTATCCCTACAATTAATTATAAATACGAAAGTGAGTTTATTTGTTTGTTTGTTGGCTTACACGCTAAAACGGCTGAACGGATTTATATGAAATTTGGCACATGGGTAAACCATGACCTGGGTACATAGGATACTTTTTATCCCGATATTCTCACGGAATCGATAGACATGCGGGTGAAATCGCGGGGCGCAGCTAGTACCATCTCTGCAATTTTGTACTAATAAAAAAAAGGATTGTGTGGTTTTATGAAACCATGGTAAAAGTGAAACTTTTAAACGAACTATAGGCGCCGCCATATTGCCTTTGGCTGCTCTGACGAGCGCCTTTCACTTTATCCCTGTTTCGCGGCCGACCGTCACGCGACATGCAACACACAGATGAAAAACTTTGAGACGATGTAATAAAAGTTTCACTTTAATAAAATCTCACATCTACGTCTTCCATTTAGTAAGCGAAGCGCCATCTTAGTGCTCCGTAACGCGCAACAGTAGTCCCTACTCAATTATCGCAGGTGATAGGTCTCGTCCCAGGGGCCTAAGATTGCGCACACATTGGCAAATTCACGCCTAACACACGAACTGGGCAGATTTGCTGAGTTTATGCACCCTAGGAGACTATGATTAATTTGTGTTTATTGAAGCGTCTGTTTGCTTGCTGATTTGGTAGGGAACTGACTAAACTTAGCTAGAGTATTGAGTTTACTTAAAAATGGGGTTAGAAAGAGACAATGACGATAAAGAACTGTTAAACTTGAGAAATGTTCAAAATAATTATTTTTATACAAACAAATATAGAGTTTGTTTGTTTGTTTGCTTGCTTGAACGCGCTAATCTCAGGGACCGCTGGTCCGATTTGAAAAATTATTTCAGCGTTAGATAGCCCATTTATTGAGGAAGGCCATAGGCTATATATCATCACGCTAATAGGAGCGGAGCACCAATGAAGAATGTTTCAAAATCGGGGTTTTTTTTTCCTTTTGAGAGCTTCCGCTGCGTGCGCTGCGTAAACGGTTAAAGTTTCGTAAAAATTATGTATGACAGAATTGTTTCCCTTTAAATGTTCTAAAAAAGTCAGGGACAGCATATATCTTTTAAGTTTGGCTCACTATAACGATTTTATGCTTACCAAATTTGTTCTAAAATAATGCATTATTTGCAAAGGTGTTTTTATAGACATGATATTAATCCTTATCCAAATAAATACGCGGGTTAAAGTTAGCGTTAGCCCAAAGTAACTATTCCACGCGGACGAAGTCGCGGGCAGAAGCTAGTGTTCAAAATAAAGCTAAGCACACATTACACTTGCATCGGGTCGCAGCGCATTGCATTCCAATACAAAAAGCGCGGTGTGGCCTGATGATTTATACAAAATGTTTGAAAGTAAAGGATTTTTGCTTTGCGTACGGCATGCCCAAATCTGCATCAGCCTAAATGTTGCTTAGTTTAATGTTCAATAAATCGCGTCTTTCTTTATTTTTGATTTTAGACTAACATGTTGAAATATTAGTCTACTGCCGAATAAAAACAAAATTCAACCAAACCAAAAAACCGGCCGGGTCTGATCACGCACAAAGAAGGGTTCCGTAGTTGGAATGAATTTATCCCAAAATTGCGTTGACTTAGAAGCAGAGCTTCAAGGTGCTATGGAACTATATATTTGGTATTAATTTCAACTTGATACCTCCTTGATAATATTGTTTTTGTTGAGAATTTTGTATGTATAAATTGTGTGGTAGTGATCTATTCAAGTTGTGATTTTAAAGCTCTTCAATGTATCTTATAATTGCCTTTATTGTTTTAGTGTCAAACTATAACTTTTGTTTTCTTTATCACCATGTACTGTACCCATATTTGCAAAATAAACGACTTACTTTACTTACTTACGCGTTCCTGAGAAAAAAGGGCCTTGCCAGACTGACAGACGGACAACGAAGTGATCCTACAAGGTTTCCGTTTTTTCCTATTGAGGTACGGTACCCTAAAAAAACACATTTGCCGCCGTCTCTGCCACTCTATTTTTCTGACTCAACAATTGAATCTGGGCCAGCAATTGACGCTTCAAGTGACAGCAACCAAATTACTAGTGATAAATTAATATACATTGTATTTCACGAAATTCTCGACCTGATTTTCATGCTACGCGTTGTTTAAAGGGTAATTTACGTAGAATATTAAAGTCTGTTAATCGTATTGGTTTCAAAAATAGATTGTTACCATGACCGTACGATCAGGGGTATAGCACTTGTATTACAAATTGATAAAGTTCAACCAAAGTGAGAAGAATAAATTATTCCTTTATGTAACTGGATAAAAAGCATTGTATATATGTCACCGCACAATATTATGTACTTCGTTAGTTTATAATTTATCAGTATTATTTCCTAAATATAATTATCACTTGCTTCAAAAACGGTGAAGGAAAACATCGTGAGGAAACCGGCATTTTAATTTCTTTTTATGAATGTTTGGAGCTTAAAATGAAAGGTGATAACGTAAATGTCAGGTTTTCTGATCACATAAGATTAGATGGAGGTACAGAGTAGGTGAAACGGTGAAGGAAACCGGCATGCCTGAGAGATATTTCTCGACGGCATGTGAAGTCAAGTCAGAGGCCCATGGGCGGCTTTAAAACTCTGACACCAGGTTGATTAACCTGGTGTGTTGCCTAACCTAACTTAACCATACGAGAAGAAGAAGATTTTTTAAATTATAAACTGTCAAAAAATTGCGAACTGCAACAAACCATTTACAATTTAACGCATTATTTTTTTTATATAGAGGTTGGCAGGGACATCGACGCGAAAACTGTTACCATGGATTCAGTACATGATTCTGAAACCCCTGCGTTGAAATTTTTCGTCAGTTATTTTTATTTTTAATCTGCTGTTCCATACATTTTGACCGCGTAAGTATTGCAATTTTCTATCAAACAGCAGATTTTTTTTTTAACTCTTCAATTCCCATATCCAATCTTATGCATTTTTTAAAAAAATTCTTTGATTACCTAGTTAATAGACGTTTATTGAAGAGGTAAAAGAAGAAAAAAAAAGTAAGGTTGCCCCCCCTCCCGTTTTAGGGGGGTGTCACCTATAGGTGACACTGGGCATTGCGATAGATGACTTATGAGTTTGTAAGTATAATTTCGGCAGAAATAAAAGTTAGGTTTTTATTTATTCAATAGTATATTATGTATTATTTATAAAAATATAAAAAAGGAGCAAATAACGATATGCTTGTTGTGAAACATGAACCAACATTTCAAATGCAAACCGATATTGCATTTACCGCACATTTTTCTTGTTCGTTGGTGACAGTACCCGCATCTTCGCTGAGAACAGTCGATTTCTGAGTGATCATCCGCAGATCCTGAGCTTCTCACCTCATTTGGCACTCTCAATTGCACGGGGATGCCACAACCAGAATTACGAGTCGGTGGTTTTCCATATTTCTGCAGATACGTAGTGGCAACATTTCGCCGGAAATTACAATAGGTCCAGTTATTTTCTGACTGCCTTTTGATCAGCCATGCATTTTGACAAGCTGCATCCAAGCCAAATGCAAAAAGAGGAAACCACCATTTTTTGCCACGAAGAGCTACTCTCATGGAGTCAACGTTTTCGTCAAAACGGTTGACCCCACACCCATGTACTTGTTGTACATTTTTATTATAGCTGGGCAATCGACTTGTATTTTGGCCCGCTTTTTATCATCAAATCCAATTCGATCCACTTTTGTGACGGGCTCCAACCCGTGACAGTTGGATAAAATGGTGACAATACTGTTGTCATGCCATTTAGCAGCAATAATTCCTTCTGATGCTTTATACGCCAACTTACCTCTAGGCTCCTTTTTCATATCTTTAGAGTTTGGAAGTTTGCAGTTCTCCAAACGGTTTTCACGAACAGTTCCAGTTCCCCCTATATTCTGATCTCGCAAATATTTTAGTAATGGTAGACCAGTAAAAAAATTATCAAAATATATATTATACGGTCCTAACTCTTGAGGTAATCTTTCATGAAGTTCTAAGACAACAGCAGCACCTAGGCACAAGTCGCAAGTACCGCAAGTAGTAAAAAATGACATAGTGACATCACCATACCATTTTTTTACAGTATTCTCTTTTTCTTTTTCTTTTTGGGGGCTGCCCCACATTCCTCTTCTTCCTCGTTTTCCAGGTCTTGTACACAAATTTATCCAGAAAAGGAAGGTCGATTTTGAAACTCAACTTGAGATCTAAGCATGCGACTAGGTAGATGAAGAATGTTAGCATCGTTTTCATCTCCACTGTCTTCATCAGTTACTTCACCATCGTCAGGAGGGAATAAAATAATATCACCTGGGTCTTCTTTCCCGTTCTGCAATACCTCAGCAATCTCATCTAATGTCAGACTGTAAAAAAACAACTTCTAAAACACTATTTCCGCATAGCGATATGACTAACTATAAACAAAAAAGATTAGTTAAAATAGTATAAAAATACATAACATAATGCCCAGTGTCACCTGTGGGTGACACCGTACATTGTAGGCGTTGTAGTAAAAATACTATTAGTTATTTTTGTCTATAAATACATGTATAATAAAGATTACATATTTATTTATAATATGTAAAAAGAAAAAATACAATACTTACGGTCTAGACATTTTTATATGACTTTTTTTCACAATGAATCACACAAACTCAGCTCGTTCAAAATAAGCGCGAAACAACTTAGTGACGTTGACAAGTGACAGTTGATGCGAGTTGCCAGATAAAAAAATAATTAAGTGATGATTAGTAGCATTACTACTATAATGATAGAATTGGAAATAAATATTGACTAGTGGTAGAAAATCACTATTAAAGTTTTGTCACCTACAGGTGACACTGGGAATTGAAGAGTTAATAACTGACGAAAAATGTAAACGTAGGGGGTTTCAGAATCATGTACTGAATCGATGGTAACAGTTTTCGCGTCGATGTCCCTGCCACCCTGTATTATAATTTATCCATGGGAAACCGACAAATTGTGAACTAGTATCAAATAATTGTTTGCGTAGTAACGTACCTTGCGCTAAAACTTATAAAAAGTAAGTTCAAAAACTAAAACCCGACTACTGAAATATCACGCTCTAAAAAGTATGAAACAAGAAAATATTTCAGACAGAAATCAAGACATGGGTACAAAAATGGTCAAGGTAAAGTCGTGGTCGCATGCCTGTACACCAACAAAATTATAATGACATGTGACGACGGATTTACCCTGAAAGTATTGTTCAGAATCAGTTACACATTGTAGATCAAACATAATGATCAATTCCGTGGCATAGGCTTCGATTAAGAAGGCGTGAAAAGATAACCGACAGACAGACTAACATTTGCATTTATAATGTTAATAATATGGATTATTAGGATACTTACTGGCACACAAACTTCTTGTATATAAGAAGAGTTGTGTATTACTGGTTTCAAGCTGGTTGTGTATGTGTCTAGAACAGAGCACAGATCCTGTCCTTCAGTCAGTGGGTTGTGCTCTACTACAGCTGACAATTGAGGGAACCAGAGCCTTAGGACGTTATACCTGGAAATTTGAAATGAAGGTTTCATTAATCTACGTGGATTTTTTGTGTCAAGCAGTACACATAAACACAGATCATGCTCATATTTTTTTGTTGCTTACAGTGGTATTATGTAGTTTACTTGAGGTTTCAGACTGTCCAAATACGAGCATTTTTGGACACCTTAACAACAAATCCAAGCAAGAGAAAGACAGAGGATAGACGCTTTCTAAATGTGGTGCTGGAGGCTGATGCTCCAAATGTCATGGACAGCCAAACGCATAAATGTGTCTATCCTTTCCCAACTCTACATCAAGACCCGATCGTCTACAATTTACTTACAGCGTATTTTGACCTATTTCGACCACAGAATGCGAAATGGAGATAGCAGCCTTAAAAAGCTGGTCATTGTTGGCAATACCGAGCACGAGGCCGCACTGTGGGAAAGCCCCATACAAAGCCGTCTCAAAACCGTTTTACGTGAAAGTCGTTGTAATGGAATAAAATTAATAAATTAATACAGTCTAATAATTAAGCTTTCTTTTCGCAATTTTTATTTATTTTTTTATTTAATCATAATGTATATAAATAGGCATCAAAGCTAACTCATGTTCAATAACGTAATTTAAACGCAATACGTTACTACAATTCAACGCCACATTACTCAAAAGTTTTGATATAAATGTACAAGTATTATACAGTTTTGGAATGCTTATAATGTCCTCATAACGTATAGTAATTAATATTATATACATTGGTTTAATAAAATAAAATTAACCAATATAGTTTAAGATGGTATATTTTTAGTGTTTTTTTTTTTTAACGAGACTTTTTCCCTTTACCGCTGCTTGCCGCTGTCGAGATATTTATTGTATTAAGATCTTTATACATTAGTATATGCAAGGAAAAAATAAAAACTTGCGCATACTTGCGCTTTTTCTGACACGGGATCAAAACATATCGCGAGATAAAATTATATTTTTTTTTCAATTTCGTTTTATTTCTCATAAAATTATTTTTTATCTATTAAGGTCAAATTGATAAAAAGTTCTTTACAGTAATGAGTATTATTAATAGTTTTTTGTGGTTTTAATACAGTTTTGACCACCTTACTTGATAAAATATGGCCAATTACCTATAAGGGTCGAATTAGAAAAGGTTTGTTATGGGAAGAGTGCAAATTATCAGTTTCTTATCTATAAAGATAAGAAACTGATAATAAGCACATAGCACTATTTCATTGACCAATAAAAGGAAGGCGAACCCTGAAACATTCACAGTTGTTGGTCAGATAATATTCAGTTGCCCTAAAAAGCAGTTATTACTTATTTTCAAATATTCGCAGAAGTTGAATGATTTGAAAAATGGGTGAATTTGTTTGTAGCAAACGATAGTTGTGCAATTTGTTGATAAATGGGCATAATATAGAAGACTACTTACAAGAAAATTTCAATTTGTCACCAGAGGATATAGCTACTGCAGTCTCCTACATTCAAAACAACTTATTACTGTAGTACAGCCCAACTGTACTTAAATAATTATAACTGGTATTATATGCCTTCCTCTGTGCATAAAACACTTATTCACGGCGAAAAAATCATGCTATTTTACCTATCGGACAATTGTCCGAAGACGCGCAAGAATCCCGAAATAAGGATTACAAAAAATTTAGACTTCATCATTCTAGAAACTGTTCAAGAGCGGTTACCAATGAAGACGTGTTCCATACCTTATTGTAGACTTCTGATCCATATATATCAAGTTTGAGAAATACCTCAGAAACAATATCGAAAGAACTTTTAGATGAAGCCAAGGCCCTTCTTGCTGTCAATGAAAATCTGTAGGAGCTTGCTAAATTGTGTACATATTTTGTTTTCTCGTTTGGTACTATGTATATTCCGTTTTATGTAAATTAAACAAACATATTTTATATATTTTTCTTATAAAATGCATGTATTTTTTTAAGTTTAATTTTATAATTAATTAATAAACAGAAATTTCAAAATCAAAATTATTTCCATTAAACTTTATACATCCAAGTATATGTGTGCAAAATTACAGCTCATTTAGTTTTGAAACAACTGAGATACAGAGTTTTGAGACGAAACATACGCGATTTTCCCACTGTGGGCCGGTCACCAACACGATGGTCTGACCAAGTAAAAGAAGCTACGTCCTCAAGCAAATTTCAGCAGTTGATGATGGCAACTTTGGAACCGAGTCGATGGAGGCAGATTGTCCATTTAAAGGGGTCCAGTGACCACGACCCTCAGTAATGAGGGACCGATTGAAGAAGAGAATAACAAATGCTGATGAAAATAACAGATTTTCATGACGGTTGTTATGATTTGACGGAACTGCTCCTCTAGAAAACCGTAGCTAACAAAATAATAGAATTTAGTTGTTTCCTAACACTAATGAGTCTTGTAACTTGAACTAATTGTAAATGATTTATGATGTTATTATGATACAGCATAATCAGCCTACAATATTCCCACTGCTGGGACATAGGCCTCCTTTTTTCAAGATTGAGAGGTCTGACATCTCACGCGGGTCCAGTGCAGATTGATAGATGTCACATGTCTTCGAATTTTCGGTTCCAGGACATTCCGGTTTCCGCACGATGTTTTCCTTCACCGTTTTGCGAGCAGTGGTGATGAAATTATTTACACAAAGTAAAGCGCCAGGTACTTTTAAAATGAAATACTTAGATGCAAAACTAACATAATAATTGCCTTAGCGTAGCACATTCATAACACATTATACGCCCACAATCAATAGTCATTCAATCAATAACTAAGTTTATCTCTGCAGTTACAAATAGGAGCTATTACGATTGACCCGTATGTTTTTAAGACTCTTCATTCTGACATTGTTTAACTTACAGAATGAATACTATAACTTGATTGAGATTACAAAAATAATTGTTAAAGTATAAAAATAGTTTTAGTTTAATAATTGTAAAGTATTTTAACCTGTTAGAACACTCTTTAAGAGCAAAAAAAATATACCAGATAGTAATTTTTTTATAAAATTTTTATATATATAATTCTTCTGTGAGTGTGTATGTCACTGAACTTCTCTCAAACGACTGGACCGATTTTGATGAAATTTTTTGTGTGTGTTCAAGGGGATCTGGGAATGGTTTAGATTCACAATTTCGTCCGCTGGACAATGTTTTGACAGGACAACGTCTGTCGGGTCCGCTAGTATAATCATAAAATAATAAAGTAAACAGAGAATAGGAAAAAATTACAAAATTCGTCTAAAAATTCCCATTGAGTAACTGAAAACTTTATCTTGTATTTTTTACGTAAGTATGTACACACGGCTACACATCAAGCTATAAATTTCCAGTATAAACTGACCTCGCATTGTACGGATATCCTATACAATGCGAGATCAGCATAAACTGGAAATGTATAGCTTGATGTGTAGCCGTGTGTACTATCGAAGAAACGCATATCTGTACACTGTAAGGACTATTTTTGCTTGTAGTGCTCGGCCGCTATAGTATCGGTTACCTACGAAAAAAAGGGTCATGTGCATAGGATTTTGTTTTCAAAGTGCTTACATATATATGCGTTACCCCGATGGTACATATATGAAAAAAATCTTTTGCAAGCAATGTGCAAAGCATTTTCTACATAAATTCTAAATACTTACATAGCCATAATAACGAAATTAGTGAAGCACGTCATAGCCAGATGCACTACCAAGGGCTTCTGGAACATCGGCTTAACATTGTAAAGTCCTTCCACTATCTGGTGCCGAATGTTCGTCTGTACGTGGTGTTCAGGGGACTCGTCTATATAGTGCTTATTTTTGTCTTTCCAAATGTTGTAGAACTGAAATGGAAGAAGAGAATGTGATTATTTACTGCGCTCTAATTTTTGTGGCCTTTCAGTGAGTTTTTACTATAAAAAATCAAATTCTACGCAGAACCATAAATATCAATTGCTCATAAACATAAGTAGGTACCTACAGGCTACCGCACGGAGGTGGGTAAGGCTGGTCTCACATCTATCCGGGAGACCCGCACGGGCTATCCGTACACGAGACCCGTACGGATAGCGCCCGTTGTGCTCTTAAACGAGGCAGTTAGTACGATACGGTTGCTAGCGTTGTACGGGCTCTACCCGGAGCGGGTCGCGTACGGACCAATCCGCGCCTCACGTGTGTCTCTGTTCCGGGAGCCCGTACGGGTGGGACCCGCACGGGTCTCCCGGAAAGCTGTGAAACCAGCCTTATACTTTGATTTTCAGCTGACCTAGCGTAGTTTGGAGTTTAAATAGAATGCGAGGCCAGCTTATCCCGGTTTTGTTACCACTTGACCATACCGGACACCGGAGAGACGCCACAAACGGAAAAGAAAATAAGTTCAATAACGTTTTTCTGTCATAAGGACGTTTTTAAGTTCCCATAAAAGGTAAAAACAAGAACTCATGATTATTTATAAGGGTTTAAATTTCTTAATTAACACAGCTCACCACATCATGTAACTTTCTTCAATTCTTTTTAGTTTTAAAGTCTATTGTATTACTTAAAATGAATCGTTAATCACAATCAAAATTTTCAAAGAAAACTTTCATAACCTCGTCGGTAATTCTATTAACTCGCAAAAAAATTAGAACGGCCTCACCATGACATAGCAACGATACAAAATCAGGAAATATCGTCATAATAAGTAGAGTTTCCACATATTTATCGATGTTATAACTCAAGTTGATGATGCGAGCGAATGGCGGAATAATTTTTACAAATGGATACAATATTACACGCAAGTCACAATATGGATAAGTACAGAAGTCTCATTCTGAGTAGATATAGCTGACCGTGCGTCGGTAGTAACACTATTACCTCGAGCAGGCCTAGAGTTTCAATAGAGTAATAGCACAGTATAAATAAGTAACAGTATTGTCTCGGCAGTAACCTTGAAATAATTACCTACGGCCGCTCAGTAGATAAACCTTCCGTGCCCTTAACTGCCGCGCACTTGATACTGTTGCGTACTGATATACACTGAAATTTCGAAGCGCGCCGTTTTCTATAAAGATATAATACTGGAATTTATTTATACTGTGGTAATTGGCCAGCTATACCTATTACTTTGTAACCACTGACGTGCAATCGGCTGCACTGCGTGAGCCTTTTTTTCTTTTTGTCGCTACGAGAGTGCTCTTAGAAAATGACAGCAAAGTACATTAGACAAAAAGTGTACCACGCCATTTTTGTTTTCGAGGTTTTTAATAGAGATTTTATAGTCAATACATCATAAAATAAGTGTATATGTGTTTTATTACGTCGTCGTTCCAATATCCCAATACGGTCCCAATGGCAACTGAGCCTTCTGGTTTTCTTATGTTTTGTCTTAATCGGCAGTACGGTACGTTATAATCGCAAGATATTTCCGCCGTAATATTCACTGGACTATTAATTAACACGAGGTTTCCGTAGTAAACTGATTTTTCCTTGCAACTGTCCATTTGGTTGATGATGTTATCTTTCCAAGAAGGAAAAAACGATGAAATCACAATTTCTGTTTAATGATTTACCTTTTTTCTGCGGGTATTGGAAGGCTCGTGTTTGCAAGGTATGTTCACAAGGAAAACACACTACTGCTCGTGGATTGAGTGAGAGCGAGCCTGAGCGCCGGGGAGAAGGCTCTAAGGCGCCGATAGTTTAAGTAATTGCTTTTTACGGTGAAAATTATGGTAATTAAAAATAAATAAAAACATAGTACCTATCTGCTTTATATTTAGTTCAGTTCATAGGCAAAGTTACGTAATCTAATTTGAAGTATTTTTTTAATGGTTTATTGTTCGGGTTTTAGTTTTTTTTTATGGGTTCAATAGGGGATGTAAGTTTGTATGGAAGTTAGTAATTTTTACCAATTTGAAATTCCATCGGGTGCATGGCTTGTTAATGAATAAATCTTTTAAAATATCGATAAACCTAAATAAACTTTATAGTAAAAACGACTTCTTTTATCACTATATAAATCAATCACTCATCTTTCACAATAAAACTAAATCCAAAATATTATCTTTTCAATAAATTCAAAATAACATAACTTTTCAATTTCAATAACATCAAAAAGCAATCTTTACTCTTTTTAAAGCACATTTTCTATGAAAAGTTTCAGTTCACACAGAATAATGTACTTCAATTTGTAATAAACAACCATTTGTAAAGTGCAAAAGGTTTATAATTGATTGAATTCTAGGGTTGTCAGTTTAAATGTCATAGCTGACAGTTGAGCTGTCAGCTTTGATCGTAGCTGTTAAACTTATTTTAAAATATTTACTTGTGTATACATTAGTAGTAATACCTTTCCTAAATACTTTTGTAAACTAATGTTGAATGTATAAACTGTTGGTGTTCTTTAATAAATAAATAAATATGTTGAAGACTTCGAGAGCAAGCGACTTCGTTTGCATACAAACTTAAAGCCCAGTTTAAACTGCTTAGGGTAGAACGATTTGAGTTTCGAAACATTTTAGAGCATCTCTTACGATATTATTTTTCTTTAATTTTATACCTACTTTTATATGGTTTTAGTGGTAAAATACTGGTATTCAGCTGCATCTGGTTAGATTGGAAGCCAACCACTAAGCTAGGCCCAAAGGCTTGGTAGATGATGATTAGTTTTAGTGGTTCAAGCAGTGCGTTATCTGTCAGTCTCGGTGTTTTTTTTAATAGCTTAAGAAGATAAATAATTTATTAAAATAATACGTAACACAATGTTAATTATGGTCTGAATAATATTGTAGACATGCAATTAAAATAATGCAATTTCTCAATGTTTTGGCTTATTGTTTAATTCGCACGAATGTACTCGCCCGAAACGGATGAATCGACGCTTTTAAATAATTTTTTTTTTTTCTTGAATTGGTTCGCACAAGTCAATTTATTTGTGCGCGAATTGACAACTCCAAAAATACGTATCAGGCAATTGACACATTTAAAATTTTATGCAGTAAACTTAGTGTACTTTTTCCTTAACTCTTTACAGCCTCAAGAAAAATAGTAGGGGCTAAAATAACCCATTATATCGAGGTAGTAGTAATAGAAACCAAGTTAGAATGAGTTTTAGCGCCGTGTGTTACACTCTCCTTTTCACTACGATTGCGAGGAAACAAAATAATCCAATACAATGTATTTAGTTTATTTTATTTAAAAAATATATATAATTTGTTCAATCTAAATTTTTAAGGAAACTTTTAATTCCGGTATGCGGTAGTAAAAAGCTAATTTTACATAATATTAAAGACTTTTTCGTTTTTTGTAGGCTCGTTGGTTACGGACAAAAATCACTTTTTCCCCTAGAGCAAGATATGCTATTTTTTTCTCGCTCTGGTACGCTACAATGACGGACTTTTTGAGCAAGAGGAGTGAAAACAATATTATTTGAAAGTGTCGATTTGCCGGTTTCGGGTGACTAAATTCGTGTGCATCAACCAATAAGCCATTATATTGAATGAAAATAAATTCACTCTAACGCAGAGTGACGATTAGAAGTTGACATCTAGCAATAAAAATAAAAGTGACAACCTTATTTTCGAAATTGGAATACATAACGTACCCTAAATCTTAATAACTTAGTCTCTTTAATATTGAAATTGTTTAAGCAACTCTTAAATAAAAATTATTTAAAATGAACATTTAGAAATTAAAGTATTTTTAGTGCAAAATGTTATCTTTAAATAAATTTATAAGCATTTGGAAAGAGTTGAATACTTCGCAATTACATTCAGAGTATTTAATTAAGTATTGCACAACGTTCTTGGAGTTAATTAAAATTATTGACATTTTCAATACATTTAATTAATTATGAGAGCAGTGGTGGCCCAGTATAGTAACGGCCGCGACTTACGAGTAGCAGGTCGTAAGTTCGAACCCAAAGAGGCACTTTACTTTGTCTAAATTTTTTCATCACCACTGCTTCAAAACGGTGAAAGAAAACATCGTGAGGAAACCGGCATGGGCCCGCGTGTAGGATTACAACTCACTCCATCTCACCGAGAGGAGGCCTGTGTCCCAGCAGTGGGAACATTGTTGGCTGATAAATGTTAAAGAATTTTAACCCACCCTTAAAAGAAAATAATTACCTAAAAAAGTTATTCATTCAACAAATTATCTTAACACTAATATTTATAAAGAGAAAGATTTGTATTTTTGTTTGGAATAAATAAACACAAAAAAAAACAACCGACCTCCAAAAAAAAACACAACAAAGTGAAAAATAACTTTAATTTCGGAAGTCGGTGTCTTGGGTTTTGTATTTTCGTTTTTTGCCACCGACTTCCGAAATTAAAGTTATTTTTCACTTTGTTGTGTTTTTTTTTGGAGGTCGGTTGTTTTTTTTTGTAAAAAGTTTTTATTTTTCGCTTTTTAGTTGTGGTACCTACCCCACACACATTTGAATACCACTACCTGTTACCAGTGACAGAAACTTATCATATCATCTACATCCTAAGTGGGAAAAAAAAGTATTTTGTAGCTAACTCAAAAACTATCCAAGCAAAGTTAATAAAATTTATATGGGACCAATTCGAGAGCACACCCTTTCAAACAAAAAAAGAATTTTCAAAATCGGTCCACAATTGACGGAGAAATCGGTGGATATACATAAAAAAAAAATACAAACATACGCGACGAACATATAACCTCCTCCTTTTTGGAAGTCGGTTAAAAAACTATTGGCCCGATTTTAAAAATTCATTCGATAGAAGAATGCTATATTATCATTGAGTAAGACGAAGCCGTTGAAGGAAGCTCGTGTCTAATAAAACCTCTGATTATCACTCCAAAGCAACCTCTTCTCATACAGTGAATAAACGAACTTCATTGCACTTTGGCGATTTCAAACAGGTCTAGTGGGTTTCCTAACAACGTTTTTCCTAACTGCAGTTTGGGAAAAATAAGCCTTATGCAAATCTACCAATTTCAAAATCGATATAGATGTTGCCATCCACGAAAACGCGCCCTATTCCGCTGCGCTCCGTACTAAAGTACAGCTTAGAGTACAGTAATCGCGGAGTGAGGCAAGTCAAAGTCATTGCGGGTAGAACCTGGATGAGGCTGGCAAAGGAGCTTGGGGATTGGCACAATAATAGAGAGTCGTATTTCCAGCAGTGGATGAAGTCAGGCTGTGATGATGAGGATGACTCACTGAGAAAAATGGCCGCGACAAGCACACAGATAAACCGAAAGCCCAGTAATCGTAAAAAAAAACAGTGGCACTCCGGGAGTGCCGACAGAAGTGAAAACTTGAACAAGATCGACTTGGTGGACGAAAAATACTTGTATAGAACATTGGTCCATAACCTTATCTAAATAAAGAGCACAATCGCGTTTACAAAAAAAAAATACTTCCAAAATCTTCAAAGTAAAAATACTTGCATAGAACATTAATCCGTAACGTAATATAAATAAAGAGTACAATTGCGTTTACGAAAATAAGGTGCCGGTAACGGTGTTGCGAGTTCAATTGTTTTTTCCCATCTCAAAAATGCCCAACGCACCTAAAGAAGTTTTCACTTCAAAAATTCAGAACTGAAAATTAAAAACTGGTATTAGCGCCATCTATATTATATAGCCCAGCACTACACGAATCCATAAGCTTACCTCCTACCAACAATCGCTCAACGCACCTAAAGAAGTTTTCACTTCAAAAATACTGACGAAAAAACAAAAAGTACCTATTATAATTGCCAATTAACTTACCGGATAAGTCTCAGCTGGTTTCCCTGTGTTCTCCATATATATTTTAATAAGTATCTCTCTCGCCTCATCATACTTTTGTTGCGTCAGCAAATATTTGGGGCTCTCCGGCAGACAGAACACGTACATCAAAAAGGCTCCCAAGGCCCATAATGACATGATGTAAAGATAAAAATTCCATGTGTTGAGCACTGGAAGGTTAAAACAAAATTTCTGTATTAAGGCGCAGTTCCATTACCGCCCACGGACAAGCTACGTACGGATGCCTGGCTGGCAAACAAAATGAACCCGCGCAGCTAAGGTTACACATATGTTAGGGTGAGCACATTTGATTCGGCAATTTCTGTTGAACAATAAAGTTTGCCCGTAGCAATTACTACCAATGTTCGACTTTCATTTGGCTTGTGTCAATCGGCAAACTTCGTTCGGAATCTATCCTCGCTTAATCATGTTCGGATCAGCTCGGTACAATTCGAGCAAAGCCGAGCGGTTTTATCCCGAACATTATACCTATCTATTCGATTTTACCGCCTGGCTGTGCTGAATTATGCCGACCCGAATAAAACTATAAGTGTCTGTGTAGCACCCCTGACGCACGCTAACTCTCTGTACACATGCTACGCAGTAGTGAAATTACGCCTTAACTTAAAAAGTCAAGAGAAACGCCGGCACAATTACGGTTTCAAAAAGATTGAGCGAAATCCCTTTTTTTGAGTCCAGCCCTTTGTTGTCGGGATTTATTGTCGGAGGTCTAAGCAAACACGCTTAGTAACTTAACCTGGAGTGTGTTATGTTGGTACTTTTAGACTTAGTGCCGTGTGGTCGTTGAAGGATAGACCTTCTATTTCTTTGTGTGAATGTAGGGCGGGGAAAGGATTAATACCTGTAGGCTCGAAAGTAGCGGCCGTTGTGGTATTTTCTTTTACTTTCTCCGTAAAAAAAATATTTCCTCTCCCTGAGAATTTCGCCTATATCCTGGTTGCGTTTAGATACACAAATAGTCAGTAGTAAACTTAAACTGCTGTCATTCGGTAAAAAACCGTAACTATTTCAAAATTGATTTTGAGTAAATGTCAGTTTTCTGTAGTCTGAAGTAAAGTTTCAAGCTCTGTCGACAGTCTTAAGTTTGATAGTTTGGATCTGTAGCTACGACCGAAATAGAGCTTTATAACCTAGACAGAAAGATAAATAATTTCTTGCTGAATCCGACTCTATATATGACTCGTATAAAAATATTTCGTTTTAGCGTTTCAAAGTATTACAGCAGTATAAATATCTGACTACACATGAATGTTATATTTTTATATAAGCACAGCTCATAAAACATCGAATATTGACAAAAACCTATCCCACTTATGAAACATGAAGTAATCAATCGCTTAATAATGCCATCTTTATTTAGCAGTTACTGGATTTATGAGCCTCCCAAACGGTAAATATTCCGAAAATAGTAGTGATATTCTTACCGAATTTTCCGCCAAAGAAAGAATACTTCCAGTCATTGGTTAGGATCGCCCACGACATAGCAGCGATGACTATGTGGGATACTGCTATAAATGAAGACTGACATAATAACATGCGATCTCTAATACTTGAGTATGAAAACTCGGCAGTTAAAGACACGCAGGCACTGAATGCAGTCGCGTACCTGGAAAAAAATAACAAAGCTGTAAAGAGAACTGCAAAACAAAAAGAAAACAGTCTTGATTTAAATCATAAAGACGATATTGAAAAAGCGCTGTTGTCTGGATGTAATTAATTTAAAAGGTAGACTAACAATAAAATATTAAGAATAAAAATGAATGAAGTTCAAACAAAGGAATTTTAAAATTGTTGAGAATCCAGCGGGATGCGACTGCAGCTGTGCTGGTCTATTCTGTAAAAATTTCAACGAGAAAACTTAGATATAGTGTGCGCCACGAAAGAAGGCCCTTTGACGGCGCTAGTGTCTATGCCAACTTCAAGTTCACTTCACATAAGTTTTCACGTCGAGATTTTTACAGAATATATCTTCAGGTGTCGATTGTTTTAATGATTAGGAAGTCACGCGACTATTCATGCGAGTCTGAGTTTTTTTAACCAATCGGTGCGAGCGAATTTTATCCCGCATCCCGCGCGGAATTCGCCTCTGTTTGACCAGAGCTTAATACATAGGTTCAGTCGATATCTTTAATGTCTTACCCTATGGATCATGTATTATTGCATGCTCAGGTATTGCATTAATAAATTATTAAGTGACTTTCGACAGTTTTAAGATAGCATAGTTTGAATGGAATTTAAAAGTGCTGACACTTATACAGTCTGTATCAGAAAAGTATGGTTATATTTTAAGGGTGTGGTCAGACTATCGAACTTTACAAATTTCTTCATAGGACCAATGTCGTAATCGCGAAAGAATTATCAACTATTCCATACAAAACTTCAATACCTACATGACCCAAATGTTTGAGACGGAAGATTTTTTTTTTTCGCGATTTTGATTTTCGTCAAGTAGTTGCAGCATAGTTGTTCGGTTTGATGGTTTGAACTACATTTTTAAATACTACTACACTTTTCTGATACATGCTGTATACGGAAATAGTTCGTATTCAACGGCTACTTAGAGGTAATCCATAAATTACGTCACACGAATTTCATGATTTTTTGCCCCTCCCCCCGTTCTTATCACAGCTGGTCACATTTGTGAGACCAGCTCCTTAGTGTGACGTCACATATTTTGAAAATTTACATTTAGAAATTATTGAATGAAAACAGCGGTTCCGAAATCAGTATTATTTCCATTTAAATTATTAAGCTATTGCATAGCTTTTATTGTGGGCTTTGAGCGCGGCGACCGAATCAAGAAATTCCGTAACGTAACGAAAATAAAACCTAACACACCCCACTCCGCCTACCATGTAATGACGGTTCCCATGACAACGTGATGTTGTCATGGGAACGTAATTTATGATATGCAATAGCTTTACCGCGGCAGTCCCCGAGTGCCACACGTTTTTTTTTAAAAATAAAATTAACATTAAATCAAACAATTAACAAAACAAAAACGATTGACTATGTTAATTAAAGAAATTAAGAAAACAAAAAATATTAATAGAATTATATTAATTAAAGATACATACTTAATAATCTTGAGTCCATGGACTTTGAACCCACTCCTTTAAATTATTTAATAGTTTAAAGTTCGTGTTTTAACACTTAGACATAATAGATTTTGAAATGTGACGTCATGAAATTTAGGACCCTCCCACCCCCTTGTCACACAATGTCACACTTCGTCGACCCCCTCCCTCCCCCTTAACGTGTGACGTAATTTATGGATGGCCCCTTACAACAACAGTTTTATTTAAAAACGCCATTTTAAAAAAAAGGCAAGAATAACGAAGTCATCTTTCTTGGTTGACAGTGCTTGTAGATACAAATAATGACCAGAATATCAAACGAACAGCCTCAATTTAAAGTCAGCTAAAATAGCAACCGCGTACTGAGAAATCCAGAGTTCTCTGTTGTGACGAAATAATTACAGCGAGCTTAAAACATTACTCTTTTGTGTCGAAACAATGCTAAGAATTCCAAGTCTGGCCTCGTAGACTAAAAAGGAAAGGAAAAATTTCTGAATAAAAACCCAAGAGACGAAGACATGTCTGAAGAAAACTTAGCCTAGACATTAATTTTATTCTAACAAAAGAAAACTTTACAGACCGTGAAAATCTGTCTTTGGTGAGGTCCAATGTTATTGTAACACATAACATCACGCCACTATTCCCCAAAGGGTTAGGCAGAGATCTACCTATAACACACCCACATTTCGCCAGTTATGTTCAAGTCCCATGTAATAGGGGGCGAGCTTATTGCCATCAACTTGGCACTAATCCAGACTCCGGGCTGCTACTGAGAAATTCCAAATGGAAAAACCCAATAACTCTTTGCCTGAACCGGGAATCGAAACCAGGACCTCATGCACAGCAGTAGCGCTAGCGACCACCTAAACCAACGAGGTAGTCGAACGTGAACGTGAGACGTGATGGTAAATTTTCCATATGAGGCCGCAATATAAATAGTATAATCAGTCTAGAATGTTCCCACTCCTGAAACACTTCCTCTCGAAGAGTCTTTCGAGAAAGAGTAGGTTGTAATCTACCACGCGGGCCCAGTGCGGCTTGGTAGATGACACATGTCTTCGAATTTTTGGTTCTAAGACATGCCGGTTTCCTCACGATGTTTTCCTTCACCGTTTTGAGAACAGTGGTGATGAAATTATTTACACAAAGTAAAGTGCCTGCTTGGGTTCTAACCCTAGACTCGTAAGTCGGGGCCGTTAGCACTAGGAAACCACTGATCTATACATGCCTGCTATTACGTCATTGAGAGTGTTGTTGTAAGCATAGTTTGGGTTCCATGTTCCATTACTAACGCACCTTCTGCATGTGAATATTTTTACGGACATGATAGTGATGTTGCATTCTGCAACCGCCCTTGATCAAGTTTTTGCATTAATGATAATAGCTGCACGGATCGATCGAAGGTTAAGCTACGCTTACCACGGTTGGTTTTCAGATGGGTGACTATCCATTACATATCGAGAGCTCTCTCCGTGGCTCGGAAAGCGCGTGAACACGTTGGTTCAGGCTGTCATTCGTAGATCTTTGACAGTCGTTACGGGTAATTAGAAGCCCGAAAGTCATCGTGTTACCCAGTAACTGGGTTGTGGAGGTCTTATACGCAGTCACTCCATGTAAAATACGTACTAGTATTCAGCTGCATCAGGTTAGAGTGGAAACCGACCCTAACATAATTGGAAAAAGGCTAAGCAGATTGATTTCTTGTGACATTTACCATTTAATCAGAAGTCATTATTGCACAAGCTGATGTATACTTTTGTTCAAGCTGCAGGCATGTGTATTTGCAGCTAATTCAATTGAAATGTATAATCTTGACAGTTAGCTTTTCACGAACAATAAAGGTGTCCAAAATGTCAAGATCATTGCAAATGAAATAATAAACGCAGTTTAATGTCAAGTTGATATTATTTTAAATAGTAGTACTCGTTTTCGTATATGTTAAATATAGGATGTAGAGCTTACACAAAGAAAATAATATGTTGATTAAAATAAATTGAATAATCCAATCACGATGAACGCTTTTGTTGATAGAATTTTAACACGTTATTGATTGCACGAATTAATTTTGTGGAAGGTATTGAAAGGATATAATTCTTATGTGTTGTTTGCAATGTTTTCTATGGATTATTATTGCAGAAATCCCATTAACTATAGGATTCATGTAAAATAACTCTTCGTCTAGTGTAATAATATCAACTGGTCATAGATCTTATTAGAGTACGTATTAATCAAATAAACCCCTTTGTTTATAAAATTTGCTTAAAGTTATGAGACGTTTAAACGTCAACAATATATAGTTTCACCACATACAAACTACACATAAAAGACCTAACGTCACATAAATCCTGCATCTCGCAATTACAGTTTACCGCGCGAACAACACATATATAACTTCCCCGACATCAATTGTTGGGTAGTTGCCCGCCAGACTCGAAACCCGTCTGGTCGGAGGATCCTTCCTTTTCTAAAGAGGATGAGTGAACTTAACACCCTTTTCCTCATGCCTCTAAAAGTTTAACAGCCGCTCGCTAATCAATACTTAACTGTAGGCAACGTTGATAACTAAACCCCAAACTTGCAACATGGATTAAACGAGCTTTTAACCATTACTACTATATAAACACAATATAACATTATCTTTTCACTTGTACACGTTATTTGCATTGACCGAAAACCTTTATTTACGGTACAGATATCGAAGAATTTTGGTTACTTCTACGACTAAGGTTACCGCTATCTGGGTAACCTTGAAGAAGAAACGTATTACCTCTATTTAGGTTACCGTTTTAAAATACCGTTAATACCGGTTACACACACAGGCGATGCGCGCCCTTTAACTAATGCTGACGGCACTTGTAAGATAGAAGTCATTTTTATTTCGGTAACCGTTATTAATACTGGTTGTATTAATATAATAAATTTATCATACCAGTTTTGGTCCCTGATTATTTGACATCAATTTCTACCCAAAGCAAACTTGTCTTTATAAAACTTATAGAATCTAAATGAACCAAATTTTGGTTGCTGTGACGGTTCAAAAGAAATATTATTTATACTTACAATAATCCTTCAAAAAACTTTGCAGCAGCAAGTACTTCAAATGTTTGACTGGAACCTCCAATTAGTTGGAAAATAAATAATCCCAGAAAACCAACTCCTAAGAATATTTTCCGCCCAAATGCGTCTGTTAAGAAACCGGCGACCACTGATGATAGCAGCATACCTGAAATAATAACGTATTTAAATACAAATAAGGATAGACTTTATCTATTAAATAATAAGGCGAATGAAAGGCGACTAATAAAAGTTATTTACAAGGCAGATGTGAGTGGACACGCCGCCGTGACGACGCACTAGGAGGACATAAATAGTGACCTTATTGGTGATGTTCTTCAGAAAGGTCAGGTGCGTAGTACTCACAATCGGCGTGCGTGTATGATCAGATGTATGTACGTAAACGAAGCAAAAGGAGTGTATGTAAGGATCGTAGCAGGCGGCGTTCTGTAGTATCTGCCTACCACCATGGAAAGAAGGCGTAAATATTTGCATGACATCACTGCATGGCGGATGTCTCTACACTGAATTTTATAAGGGACATCTTTTGTATCTACCACATTTAATGAAAATCAACGATCTTGATTTAATTTGATTTCTGTAAAATGAATCTCGATTCAAATCTGACAAATTCTATAATATAAAAAGCCTATTCCGATTCTCTATCGCTGTGGGTAACGAAAAATATCAAACAGTGAGTATGCCGTCGGGTAATCATATAAGTTGCCGCTGGTAACTTTCAATTGCTACCTACATCGGCAGAGAATATTCGCCTGTATCTAAATATGCCCTGAACCTACTCTTTTGTTTTAAATCGAGAGAGACACACAGTGCCAGCGGCACTCCTTTGAACGGCGCGGCTTGCCCGGCGGCAAGGCCGGCCAGTGGCAGTTCCGACGGCACTGTATGAAAGAGCCTTTATGGAGCATATTCACAGTATTTGCCCAAATGAGGCACAAACAAGTAGCAGATTTCAAATGGTAGGTATCATAATTTTGATTTTGATTTTGAAGGCTCTAAACCGACCAAGTCTACCATAAATCATCATCTGCCTAGCCTTTTCCCAACTATGTTGGGGTCGGCTTCCAGTCTAACCGGATGCAGCTGAATTACTAGTATTTTACATGGAGCGACTGCCTATCTGACCTCCACAACCCAGTACCTGGGTAACACGATACCCCTTGGTAAGACTGGCTGTCAGACTTTTTCCAAGTCTACCATAAATAATTCCTTAAAATGAAGATAACAATGGCACAAGTCCGGTTTTCTTAGTATAAGAGAACTTTACAACAAATCACAACTTTGACGAATTCTACCTCTCTTCGTCAATTTTGTCAAAGGACGATAGAGATTTTATTTTCTTTTTACATCCTTTGTAGCATAGTAGTCCAAAAGTATATCTATGGAAACACGCATTTTAGGCAGCAGGTTGTGTAGGTTTAAAACCTGGAAAGTAGTAATTAATTCAATGAAATGTGAAGATGATAAGTTAGTCTAACACTACAGCTAGTGTTTGGGAAGAAACCTGCAGTTCTATTCTGTAAAAATCTCACCGTGAACGCTGAGGTGAAGTAAGCTGTCATTCCACCAAATACTAGGGATTGACACTGTTGACAGCTCACTTTCAAGCTCACTTCGCCTAAGCGTTCACGGTGAGATTTTTACAGAATAGCACTGCTGAACTTAATAAGCTGTAATAACTAACAGGCAGTGTACAACAGTGTTATTCAATTTCGTCTGCAGTGCGACATACAGGATGACTGTAATTTGACGTATTCCTTATAGGATGTGAAAGTGTGACCCATTTACATAAGGAGCATTAGTATTTACGGTATTAGGTATCCAATGGAATAACAATGAAGGCCGTTGAAACTCTCAAGTTTGAAGAAAAGTGATTTTTAGGGACGATTTCTGAGAAATTTTCAAAAATACCTAAAATATGGGTCTTTTCGAAGTCCATGAATTTTTGCCTAGGCTTTATGGGGTGCTTAATTGTTGCAAATGGGTCACACTACCCCGTCCTGGAAGTAATACGAACTAAAAATAATTATGATTGTATTTCTGTTCCATCCGTGAATATTATAAATCATGTATTGATCTGCCCGGATCTTCCGTTAGTGCTCATTTTAATTGAGAACGACATATATCAGAAGTACGTGAATTTTATTAACATTCATTTTAATTTTATTCTACTGTAGCACACTTTGGGCACACTCTGCTAGTAATCAGAATTTTAGAAATTTAGAAAAATATCTCTGTATGTATACCTACATTATATGCAAATAAATGTTTTCAATATAAATTTTTAAAAAATCGGCCACAAAATTAACAATTCTTTAAACAATCCCAATTAACTCGTCAGTCAAGTGTTTTTAAATTCTCTTTGGTGCAAGTTATATCTACTAGAGCAATCGATACTTCAACGTTCATATATCATGCATTCGAATCGATCGCCGTAGTTAGCTGCGGTTCGCTGCCATTCCTTCTACGCCCGACCTCGGGCCATGTCCCTTTTGCAATAAATTTACGTCCAGGTGCTACTTTTCCATTAGCCAGCATAACTCTTGGTACTATAAATTTACCCTGTAACGCGACTTTGGTGATGTTTTCAGCAATATTGGAAATGTTTTCTTTAATAGAGTGATTATGTTTTTTTAACTCATTTTGGGACATCGCCTAGCAGTTGGTCGACTCTTTATGTGACCAGAGGGCTGGCCTATTTTTAGCTCAAAGAATCAGCATTTCCATCCAACATGGCAATGCTGCCAGGGCACTGTTCCCACTGACAGCGATGAGGACGAATTTGTTGTTGCCCAATCTTCAAAAGCTCTTTCCCTTTTTGATTATTTACTTTGTACATAATATATGTATATATTTTAGTGTTAGCTTGTGTATTGTAATTAAAATTTATTACTAAGTAAATCAATAAAATAATTATAAAATTGAATTCTTCGTTTTTTAAAAATTGATGTCGTAGGGAAATGAGGTTACCAGGGATTTCACGAAATCTCTAGGGATACCATAAAATCACGGTAGATGTCGAATATTCTTGTGTATTACGATACATTCTCACTAAAAATATTTAGTGATATGTCATTTCACTAAACTAGTAAAATGTCAAAAAATCGTACACTAGTTAAATTATTACGCAGTATTTTAGGCATAGTAATGGATTTTTTTTAAATATAAAGTTGGGATTTCAGCTGATATATTTAAAAAAAATCTCATCATTATGAACAACTTTTACTAAGGAACTATAGGGATAGGTTTTTAGTTATTTTGTTATAGACGATAGCTCAAGTGTTAAATAATAAAAGATTGCGTTTGTGGCATCTATATCGCCACATTCGAACTTCGTATTATGCTGACGTCACTCAAAATCCTGCATCGTTCAAACAAGGTTTACCGCACGACTAGAATATATACAACATCCCGACATCAATTGTCGGGTAGTTGTCCATCTATTTATGGAGGATGAGTGAACTTTACACCCTGTTCCTCGTACCTCTGTATGTTTGCAAACTATTTGTGAATTCAAGTAATTCTACTTACCCACATACGGCATGGCATTGAGCATCCCCTTTTCCAATAGATCCATTTCCAAGTCACATTCTGCACTAGGCAGTAGATAGGCTGTTGTAGAACTGGCCAGAATTCCTGCCATGAACCCCACAAAAGCAATAAACAGTAGCTTTATATGAAACCTCCCGAAAGTACAAGCTATGAGAGCTGCGTCGATTTCTTTCATTGGCGTTTTCCAGTCTTCGCGAGCCTTGGCTGAAAAATAATTAAATAAATTTTTAGAATCACGGTTAATCAAGAATCCATTAAAGTATGTAGGTCAAATACGCCTACAATTATCTACACGAAAATAACATCGAACCCACAATTTGTATATAATTACCGCGTCCTCGAATAAAATTAGTATATTTAATTACTATTATGTTGTTATTAGACCACAAAAGTTCTCGTTACAAAATAGAATTGATTAATAAAGGTACTAAATAAATCAGTTCTAAAGGAAATAAGTTGCCTATAATCATTGGAGAGTTAAAAGCGAATAAGATAAGAAAAATTGTTCATTCTACACAAATAAAAAACTTTTTACAAAAAAAAACAACCGACCTCCAAAAAAAAAAACACTACAAAGTGAAAAATAACTTTAATTTCGGAAGTCGGTGTCTTGGGTTTTGTATTTTCGTTTTTTGCCACCGACTTCCGAAATTAAAGTAATTTTACACTTTGTAGTGTTCTTTTTTGGAGGTCGGTTGTTTTTTTTTTGTAAAAAGTTTTTATTTTTCACTTTTTAGTTGTGGTACCTACCCCACATACATTCGAATACCACTACCTGCTACCAGTGACAGAAACTTATCATATCATCTTCATACTAAGTGGGAAAAAAAACGTATTTTGTAGCTAACTCAAAAACTATCGAAGCAAAGTTAATAAAATTTATTTGGGACCAATTTGAGAGCACACTCTTTCAAACAAAAAAAGAATTTTCAAAATCGGTCCACAATTGACGGAGAAATCGGTGGACATACATAAAAAAAAAACAAACATACGCGACGAACATATAACCTCCTCCTTTTTGGAAGTCGATTAAAAACACAAAACCCGCAGGGCAGCATGTGGCGAGCTGTTGGGCAGTAGCGACCCCACGGACCCTATCACCCGGGAGAAGTCTTGTTCCTCACCTCTGGCTTGCCTTTATTGGCCGGCTGAAGTGAACACTGACGAGGAACGGCGCTCCCGCCTCATTCTTGCCTTAATTGGCCGGCTTGAGTGGAGATTCGCAAGAGCAAACGTGCTCAGAGGAAGGAAGTATTCCAGTAAGATGCTGGTAGAGATCTTGACCGTACTTCCAGGATTGTTCTGATAGCCGTGGAATACCTCTCCACTCCTCATAAGCACCTCAGGACGTGTTGCCCCCTTGTCGCTACGACACTATGTGCTAGCGACCGTTTCCGGGGGCCCATTATTGAGTGTGCAAGTCACCCTCTGCCATTTTATCCGTGTGCATATAAAACATAGATCAGGCAGGGGCCATAGTCCTTCCATAGTTCCAGGTGACCAGTCCACTTTAGCAACCCAAACCCATAGTCCGATATCTTTGTTTCCATATCTTACAATAGTCCTATACCAACCGGGGTTTGTCCTTGGCTGCACTCGCATAGTGCGAACAGGGATAATCGTCGGTTGGTACCTCGTTTCATTATAAACGTCTAAGGGGCCTCTGCGAGTTGGCTTCGGCCCCTCGTACGCCTTCCAAAGGTCCGGGACCCCTGGGTCCCGAGAAATGTCAAAGAAGTATAAATAATATTATATTATTTACACGGTAATACTAAGACCAAAAATTCAGTATACCACAAAAAAGTAGGAAACGGCCGGCTCGAATTATATCGTTCCAAATAATTATGGGACCAATTACTCTCACACTCTTCATTTCAGTCAAATAATCACATGTAGATACTTTTTTTTTTACCATAACGGGATAGCTCTTGACCTTCATCTCACCTGATGATAAATGATGATCAGGCCGAAGGTGGAAGCGAGCTTCACCCGGAATCATCAAACACAGAGGAATTTGCTATCTTACCTCTAACTGCCGAAACACAACAATGCCGTTAACATTGTTGTAATGGCGATATACGGTATATTTGTGACCAAGCTATATATAACTCGAGTCAATAAGTAAACCAATGCATAATATTATTCAGAAGACAATTTCATACCCGAGATTCCGATAAGACCACCAAATCAAGAATATATAAAAGATAAAAGCATTTGTGAAGCTATAATATCAGCGAGTAATACTTGTGTCAATATCAGAAAACATTATGAAAGATTGTATTTTCTCCGACCAAGTAAAGATAAGAAGCAAATATGAGAAACATCTAAGAAAATTGCTGAAAAGAAAATAGTTGTAATAGGAAATGAAGGGGAACACAAACACAAAATATCTCTTAACTTAGGATAGTCTTTTCTTAGATGTTTAATTAGATTGTTTATACCAAATGTTTTAAGGAGGAAGAGGTGTTGTTCTGAGGAGCTCGTGGCTAAGTAAAAACAGGGTATCAGGTTTAAGCTACACTCACCGAGGCTGGTCTGTGGATGGGTGACCATCTTAACAATACAAGACTCCTCCGTGCCTCGGAAAGCACGTTAAGCTGTTGGTTCCGGCTGTCATTCGTGGATTTTTGACAGTTTTTACGGGTCGTCAGAAGCCCAAAAGTCTGATAACCAGTCTGACCAAGGGGTATCAGGTCGGGTAAGAAGTCAAATAGGCAATCGCTCCATGTAAAATACGGTATCCAGCTGCATCTTGTTAGACCAGAAGCCGACCCCAACATAGTTGGGAAAAGGCTAGGCAGATTGATTGACACCAAATGTTTGAAGACGAGCTCTAATTGTGCCGATAAACTGTCACGCAGTTTGGCAGGTTTATAAAATGTGTACAAGTGTTTGGTTCAAAACATTTGATTTATTTATTTATTCCTTTATTTCATTAAATACATATTATATATTATTTATTTTATCTTTAAGATATTATCAAACGCAATCTCCACTTACATAGTTTAGGTACAAATATTTTCAAATCAAAGTGTACCTTCACAAAGGTATTTTGATTAAAATTCTTTGTTTGATTTAATGTTTCATTTATGTTAAGACTAGCCTAGTTTTAGCTATTGTAAATAGTTAGTTGCCTAACCATTGTATATTAAACATTTTAATGTTTACTAGATTTTTATAAGGTGTCAAGTTCTTCTTTGAAAATAATTGAAATGATCTTACAGCTGGGAATGTATTATATGCCAGTAACTTGTACAAAGAATACAAGTAGCTTACATGTTATTGTACCGTAACAACAAACTTCTGATTGATGATAACATGGGTTTATCACAAGGGCGTGCAAACTCTTGTATACTTCAGTGCATGTTATTGGCAGGTCTATTCCTACCTTAATAACATCAAAGATTGTATTAACCAGAAGAAAACGAAACAACTTTTTATTCGAATCATAAATCAATATTTTAAAAGCCATTAAAGTAAATAAGAATAACAACCTCAAAATGTCAAGATGACGTCCGGTTAAAGAAGAAAAAAGCTAAGAATTTTTTTTATAGACAATAAAATAAAACATCGGAAAACTTGAAAGACACAATGGAATGGTTGTGTGGTATTACTTCGAACAGGAATAAGGCAATCTCGCCCGAGTTCCACCGAACATTGAACGAATTGATAGAGGCGTTAATCAAGCCAGAAACTTTGAAACGCGACTTGTTCTTCGCTTTGCTCCTCATTGTGATCAAAGAAAATGATTTCGTACAGCAAGGGAATACAGAAATCAACGTTGTTGATTACATATTAGCCAAAAGAAAGGATCACCGTCAAGTTTACCAAATACATATTGTTTTGTATCCTTATGAAGATTCACCTGCTAATATAATTGTGTGCGGCCTGAATGATACAATGCTTATCAATGCAATAATCGATGCTACTAAAGAAACGCATTCGTTATGTCTACCAACTAATGAACATCTAACAACGTCTAGCTTAGGTATTCCGTCTGCGTTCTGTCAGTTGGAAAAGCTGGTAATTTCTTTGAAAGAGAAAATTGTAATCCCAGTAAAGAACAGTATCCTAAGCTATCACAGTCAACTGTGCAGCAATCTATACGGTCTATCCGATGACGCATTATTTCATATTCTATTGAGTTTGTCTCTCACTGACATTTTAAACGTCGCACAATCTTCAAAAAAACTAAACAAAATTATAAAAAAAGAAAGCTTGTGGTCCCAACTTTATAGAAGAGATTTTTCGAAGGTGGGAAACAGGAGGGAGACTGATTGGCGCAGTGTTTATAGAAAGGAGTATGTGAAGAAAAATAATCAGAATGCTGTTAAAGCAAGATTTAATGTTAGAAGTAACGTTATTGACGACAATGATGAGTGGCCAGATTACACGCCTGTGAGAGATTCTAGGTGGGAGGTTATACTATGACATTTTGGAATAAACGTATTAAAAATTGGGGTATTATGATTATTTGTTTTCTTTGACATCATCCTCTGCCTAGCCTTTATCCAATTATGTTGGTGTCGTCGTCCAGTCTAACCTGATGCAGCTGAATAACAGTATTTTACATGGAGCGACTGCCTCTTTGACCTCCACAATCTACTGGGTAACACGATGCTCCTTGGAAAGACAAGTTTTTTATCTTTAAATAACTAATATAGAAAGAAAGAAAGAAAAATTCGTTTATTTGCGGTAAACATGACGCAAAGAAAGATAAAAAATAAACATAATATATATCTATCATCATAATAATAATAAAAAATATCTGGATATCTGAGCTGGCTCTGTTTATTTTTGGTAGTTTTCTAAAAATTAAACCTAGCTAGATCCATTTATCGCCCCCGAAACCCTCTGTATACTAAATTTCATAAAAATCGTTGCAGGCGCTTTCGAGATTCAGATTAGATATATACAGGGTGTTTGGCAGAACGTTGAACATACGAAAATGGTGGATAGGTGGGGTCATCTGCTACTTACTCAGCCCTAATTTATTTGGCCCAGGCGCCCTGGATATTATTATTTTTTTTTTTTGCTTTCTTCTAGTTTCACAACTTTCTTAACTTTAAAGTGTAATTTTTATTTAAAAAATGGGTAAAACAGGCATTTTTTTAAATCTTTAATATTGGCAGATTCTTATAACAGAACGATGTAAAAAATACTTAAATCCTAATTTCAACCTGCATTAAAAAAAAAATCCAGGGGGTCAGGGCCAAATAAATTAGGGCTGAGTAAGTAGCAGATGACCCCACCTATTCACTATTTTTGGTATGTTCAACGGTCTGCCAAACAGCCTGTATATATACAAGAATTGCTGGTTTAAAGGTATTAGATTCTGATTGTTCCCAATCAAATTAAAGGTTTGAAATGCATACTGTCCGTAGAGTTTTTCGTACAAACATTGTACTGCTATACAATATTATTATTATTGTGCTTGCAGCCAATTTAAAGTTACCTCACTGCTCGTTGGTTTGAATATCCACTCACGTGCGAAGAGATAAGCCAATGTTTTGTTTTGTATTTTATTCCTAGTGCTCTTTAGTAAACCGGTCGTTCCTGCTGTTGCATCAAAAATGGTGATCATGTAACAAATATACGGCAACGAATTATAACGTTGCCAAATTGAAGAGAACAACTGTGACGTAGCATGACAACTGACGTGACAGTGGTATTACGTTTACTCGGTTACTTGACTGCTGTCTCGTCACGTTGTTTTTTTGTGTACCTTTATTTAACTACCTAAACCTATGGAGTATGTAACCTTTCTGAAGACCATCACCAATAAGGTCACTATAATAATGTCTCCTTCAAGGGCATCCCCTCCCGGCATCCCACTGTTCTCTCCTAATGAACAGCGTTGGATGGATCGCTTTAGTATATGATACCTGACATGTCGATAAAGGTACCATTCCGTACCCGAACGCAGGAGGCAACTCCAGGCGACGTATCGCGGCATCATGTTGCGGCATCATATCGCTGCAGTCATGATTCCGAATCCGACTGCAGGTGGCAACTGCCCGTATTCCAGTCGGTAGATAGAAGATAGAAAAACGTGACTATCGCTCGAGCGTTGGCGGCACTACTGGTCTACGGTCGGGCTGCACGTGTCGCCTGTCACTCGCCCTTAGCTGCCAACGACGTGTCGCTAGTTACGGAAGGTATTTCTTAGAAATTCATAGAAACCAGTTGTGTCACGGCGTGGGAAAAAAATGACTTTTTTTGTTCAAAAATCTGGCTATACCACAATTTTTGACGTATCGCTACCATTTTTTTTTATACACTCCTGAGATACAATACTTATGTGTATCACTGCCACTTTTCCTTAAAAGTTAATACCATAACCTCAAAAAATCGGGAAATGAAGCAAAAAGCAATTTCTAAAAAAAATATTTTAACATAAATCAGTTTCCAGAGATTTTTCAGGTTCTTGTACCCTAATTGCGTAACTTATTTTCGCAAACAATTTTGCCTAATTTGTTTTATTTTGACAGTTTAACACATTCATTGCGTTATTTACGTTGTTGAGCAGATTTTTTTTTCCAACTTATGAAGCAATGGATTAGCAATCTGTTTCAAATCGAAACAGATTGTGATTGTGTTGTATTACGAAATTAAGGTACTGGTCATGAATTTATTGTCTGTTTATAAAAATTCAAAATGGAGGATACAAAAAGGCGACCCAAAAAAAATCGCTTGTTCCCAACGAGTCACACCTCAACGGGTAACAGTGTGACTCGTTGGGAATGTTTTGGATAATAATTCCCAACGAGTCACAGTTACTGTTACACTGTTACTCGTTGGGATGATTTTTTCATTAGTTCCCAACGAGTCACACTTAACCTGTCACACTGTGACACGTTGGAAATAAATGTAAAAGATGTCCCAACGAGTAACAGTAGCTCCGACTCGTTATGCCGTCAACAGCGGCACAATGACTGGTTGACTTATTTTTATTCATCAGTTCTAAATAGTTATCCCTTGTTAGGGCTCTGTTTCTCGCCTGACATGACCAGTGCTAGTGTTCGTGGCCGCCTATATTTACTAGAATACGTAATCTCTCTACTTTCTTATTCACTTGTTTATGAAGATACTATTAATGGATAATGGTGTGAATACAGTGAAATGATAAGAGGATATTTTTTTTTTTTTTTTTTTAGGAGGTTATTTTTTTTTTTTTTTTTTTTTTTTTTGGAATTTTGTTGATTGATAATAAATCTGTTTGATATTTATTTACAGTGTCTTATTCTAATATATACCATATTCACTGATTTACAATTTCATAGGAATCTTTACGAGTAATCGTGTAACTGGCTGGGAATTGTTTAGTAAAAAAATCCCATAGAGTAACAGTGTGACCGGTTGGGAACGTCTCAAAAATAATTCCCAACGAGTAACATGCCCAACGAGTAACAGTATGACTGGTTGGGATTATTTTTAAAATTAATTCCCAACCGGTCACACTGTTACCCGTTGAGGTGTGACTCGTTGGGAACAAGCGAAAAAAATAATGAATCATTTTCCGATTTTTAAAAGAATTTTTTTAAAAAGAATTTTCGATTTTGGAAAAGTGGCAGTGACACACCAAAGTGTGTTATCTCAGGAGTGTATTAAAAAAACATGGCAGCGATTCGTCAAAAATTGTGGTGCAGGCAGATTTTATAACAAAAAATTTAATTTTTTTCCCACTGTGCGTCGTCTGCAGTTGCCGCTTGCGGTCGGCTACGGAGTGGTACCTTTATGGTAATAACGAGAAACAAAACGGAAGTAGAGGGAATGACTTCTTAATCTAGGATTCCTGATTGACTTACCTAATATTATTGGATGAATTGTTATTCTAATATTATTAAAAATCAAGTCACAATTTGCCAAACGGTCGCATAAAATCAAATGAATTCTGTAATCTTATAGAATATTTATGTGTGTGAATAAAAAATGAGTCGATTCCAAGAGCAATCAAGTTGGACAAGTAAAAATTGGTTGGCGTTAGAAATTGTGGCGGCAACAAAGAAAAATAATGTCAGAAGAATCGACCCTTTAAGCCATCTGGGCCTTAGTCTACAGCCTGAGGTAGTACTAGGTCAACATTTTTTTTGCCGGTTCTTTGGACCCAGTTTTTAGAAACTAACTGGATGGTTTTAATTTTAATAGACACGAGAGTATTAAAACAGTAGACGAGAAAATCCTTGTATATGATCCGATCCAGCCTATCCCTTGCTGCCCTACCCCAGCGACAGCCTAGACCGAGGTCAGTACCCCAAAGGGGGCGACCTAGGTGTGTAGTCACTAAGTTTATAAACTGTATGTCCTGGCTAGCCCGGTTAAGCTGCCGACAACCTCCTAGGTTGAGCTGCGTGCCGACAGAAGTGAAAACTTGAACAAGATCGCCTTAGTGGAAGAAAAATCCTTGCATAGAACATTGATCCGTAACGTAATATAAATAAAGAGCACAATTGCTTTTACAAAAAAAAACTTCCAAAGCCTTTAAAGTAAAAATCTTTTCATAGAACATTGATCCGTAACGTAATATAAATAAAGAGCACAATCGTGTTTACAAAAATTTGGTATCGGTAACGGTGTCGCGAGTTCAATTGTTTTTTCCCATCTCAAAACTGCCCAACGCGCTTAAAGAAATTTTCACTTCAAAAATCCGTGTTGTTGTTGATTTCAAAACAAACATTGAACAAAACTTTTTTATCATTACATTACATAAGTAGGTAAGTGCGCCTATTTTTCATGAATCTCATACAAAATAAAAACACGAAACATTCCATTTCGCATTTACAAACATTACACAACGAAATCATGATTCTGTAATTATGTACATGTACAATCTGAGATGTTTGTTTAGTTACTGATAAGAAACAAAAGTCATGAGTGTAAATTTCATAATTATTATTTACTAGCTGCGCCCCGCAATTTCACCCGCATAAGTCTCGATCCCGAGGAAATATCGGGAAAAAAAGTATCCTATGTCCTAACCCCAGGTCATGAAATAAAGAAATAATATGAAATGTAATGGATTTGACCTGCTTTTCACATCTTCCTTTACAGCAGCGCTGAGATCGTTCATTTAGATCCATTCCCAACTGTGCATTGTGTTGACTGCGAAATAGAATCTTCTGCCTAGCCTTTTCCCAACTAAATTGGGGTCAGCTTCCAGTCTAACCGGATGCAGCTGAATACCAGTATTTTACATGGAGCGACTGCCTATCTGACCTCCACAACCTAGTTACTAGGTAACACGATACCCCTTGGTAAGACTGGTTGTCAGACTTTTGGGCTTCTAACCAACCGTAACGACTGTCAAAGATCTACAAATGACAGCCGGAACCAACGGCTTAACGTGCTTTCCGAGGCACGGAGGGGTCTTGGTTTGTAAAGATGGTCACCCATCCACGGACCAACCGCGGCAAGCGTAGCTTAACCTGATCGATCGACCCGTGCGGCTGTTATTACTTAGCCACAAGACTGCGAAATAGAATGTAAATACTAAATTTGATCGATATTAACATAACATGACATCACGCCTGTAATTCCTGAAGGGTTAGGCAGAGGTGTAATAGTACACCCACATTTCGCCAATTATGTTTAAGTCCCATGTAATAGGGGGCGAGCCTATTGCCATCAACCGGGCACAAATACAGATATTGTTCTTAAATAATGATTTGGTGACATAGCCCGAAGAATTGCCAAACTTAAGTGGCAATGGGCAGGGCACATTGCTCGCAGAACGGATGGCCGATGGGGTCGAAAGGTTCTGGAGTGGCGACCACGTACCGGAAGACGTAGCGTTGGAAGGCCTCCCACAAGATGGACCGATGACCTTGTGAAGGCCGCAGGAATCCGTTGGATGCGGAAAGCACAGAATCGGTCGAAGTGGCGGTGCTTGGGGGAGGCCTATGTCCAGCAGTGGACGTCTTTCGGCTGAAATGATGATGATGAATGATTTGGTACCTACTAGCTTTTGTCCGTAGCTTCACCTACACAAATGTTGAAAATTATCCCAGAGGAACGTACTAGTACCGGGATTAAAAGTATCCTATGTCCTAACCCAAGTCATGGTCCCCCCATGTGCTAAATTTCATCCAAATCCGTTCAGCCGTTTTAGCGTAAAAGCGTAACAAATAAACAAACTCACTTTCGCATTTACAATTAATATTATTTAGGATTCGCACGTTTTACGTTGGTATGAAATTCAAGTTACCCATGAAATCACACATTTTTTTTATTTTTACCCACGACGGAACGGAGACGGTATATGCGTTTGGGGTGAGAGGATGTTTGTGCAAATCCATGTTGCCATTTTTCTCCAAGACTACTAGTTCGATTTTGATGCAGTTTTCAGTTATGGGTTCGAGTTTGATTGGTGCATGTTCTTAGATAAGTGTTACGGTGACAACTCACCAGTGCCCACTGCAGTAAAGATTTATTTGTGCAAAACTTTTATCCTTTTTCAAATAATTTTTAACCGTCGTGGGTTTTTCAAAATATTTAATTTTGCTTTTTATGTATTTTGAATAAACGACGTTGGTTCATTTTTCTACGTTGCTATTTGTGATAGTTAGACTGATCCTCATTCGGAAGATATCAAGCAGTAGCAACCTACTCTGGGAATAATTGGAAGAGATAAGGAGAAACACAATCAATCTGCCTAGCCTTTTTCTATGTTGGAGTCGGCTTTCAGTCTAACCAGATACATCTGAATACCAGTATTTTACATGGAGCAACTGCCTATCTGACCTCTACAACCCAGTAACTGGGTAATACGATACCCCTTGGTAAGACTGGTTGTCAGACTTTCGGGCTTCAACGACAAGATCCACAAATGACAGCCGGGACCAACGGCTTAACGTGCTTTCCGAGGCAAGGAGGAGTCTCGGTAAGTCGGTATGTAAAGATGGTCAATTGGTCACCCATCCACGGACCAACCCCGGCAAGCGTAGCTTAACTGAATGGATCGACCTGTGCAGCTGTTATTATTTAGCCACGAGCTCCTCCGATAGGAAAGACGCAATCAATATAAAAGTCGAAACGCATGGATTGTGTCACAAAATGTGCCCATGCCAACATTTACAATTTTATTAATGGCCACACGTCAGTGATAACAGTTTAATCAGGCCTCTTACTCTATTGAAACTCCATACTACGCTAAACGAGCTTGAGTTCAAATTGTTACCACTGATGTGCGGTTTACTGTAGAAGTGCTAAAAATAAACTTAATAAAAAATATGAAAATTTGTTATTACCCGACTACGGCGAACCAAAAAGGAAGGTATGAACTATTGATCATAATTTGTCAAATTAAATTCAATATGGCACCCTCTAGAAGACAAAGTCGTAAACTAAAAAACAAATGTTTTTGATTATGCCATTGCATATTTCAAAAATATATATATTATACTAGCTGACCCCGGCAAACGTTGTTTTGCCAATTATTTGTTTGGGGTGGACAACCCTTATCACTTAGGGGTATGAAAAATAGATAGTAGCCGATTCTGAGACCTACTGAATATGTATATAAAATTTGGTAAAAATCAGTAAAGCCGTTTCGGAGGAGTAAGGTAACTAACATTGTGACACGAGAATTTTACATATAAGATTAAAAATAGTTTGATTGAAAATAAAAGTTATAAAAACTAAAAACCCAACTACGATAAAAAAGTCAACAAAAAAGGTATAAACAAGACATTACAGACAGACAGACTAACTGACTGTGACTCTAGATTTGTCTGTCTGTCTGTGATGTCTTGTTCATATCTTTTTCTCTTAACTTGATTTCTGCGCTGCATGCATGTTTTAAAGACAGCTTTAACTTCTTCATTTTTTGATTTAGTTTCTCCTTTTTCTACAGCGCTTATTCAAACTTAAACTAATTATAGATACACTCAGAATCTAAGCCTGCAAACGAATTCGACCTCTACGTCTAAATCCACGGACTATTTGCAGATCAGCGTAGGTGTATACTTTAGTCGGGTGAATCTTTTATGTGATGAATGTATCTTTTTTTGCTAAATATAACCAATCCCCTAACGTAGGTAAGGTATTATCGTACACCCACTGTTTGTCTTTCACAGTACAATAGATTTATTCATTTATTTTAGGTTTTTACAAAAGTAAAAAAAAAATGATCTCACACAAGTAATGTCATTGATATTCGTTGTTTTCGTAATATCCTTTCAGAATAAATGAGTAAAACATGCTAAAATTCTTACTAATTAACATTTTTGACATCTAAGATCTTCCCTCTCGCTTTCCTACAATCTGTGGGAGTGAACGTGAAAGGGACGGAAGTGTGTTACAGGAAGCCGGGGACGCGTGCACTATTTGATTTGAACAATGAGCGCGCGTGGTGCTAGAGTTGGCGGTCAGATGGTTCCAACCCATTTTCTGAGAGGTTGTAAACAGATGATAATAATGATGATGATGATGATGATGACGATGATTGGTACTGCCAGCTAAGATGTCAGATGTTACACATCATAATGTTCGGCTACTGTAAGACTCGCTCGTTTTTTTAGTTTCTTTTTCTAGTTTAACGACAGATTATTCTTGACCCTGCTTAAAAGAATCGGTTTTCCCCATGCTTTGTATTGGTTTTAAGATTTAATTAAATCACTTGATTTAGTTGGGACTCGTGGTTAAATGATAACAACCACACGGATCGATAGGAGGTTAAGCTGCGCTTGCCGCGCCCGATCATGGATGGATGATCATCCATTACATATCAAGACCCCTCCGGGCGTCGGCAAGCACGTTAAGCCGTTGGTCCCGGCTATCGTTCGTAGATCTTTACCAGTAGACGGGTAGTTAGAAGCCCAAAAATTTTAACAACCAGTCTTACCAAGAGGTATCGTGTTTCCCAGTAACTGGGTTGTGGAAATCAGATAGGCAGTCGCTCCATATAAAATACTGGTATTTAGCTGCATCCGATTAGATTAGGAGCCGACTCCAACATAGTTGGGAAAAGGCTAGGCAGATTGAATCATTAGGTTGAACACATCATAAGATTGTGGATACATAATATTTCCTGACCGTTTAGAGATATACTCATAAATGTGATATAGCTTGACACAATAAGGATCATTCAAATCACGATCATTTTAATGCGTAACGTTCTTAGCCCAACTACTAAATGTCGATGCCTATAAAAAAAATCTCCTAAATCGCGTGTGCTGTCGGCTATATCTAAAATAAGCCTCCCCAGTGGTTTCAAATGGATCAGATTATTTATTTCGACACTTTGATATATCTAAATTTAGGGTTACAAGAAAAAGCAATTCGTGTGCTTAGGTAACATTTTTCAGTTTCTTTTGTATATTTTTTTAAATGTTATGAGTTTTTGGGGTGCACTAGTTTTTTTTTTTTTTGCTAGTCCATACTTTCCTGCAGGAAAAGAGTTCCTGGAAGGATTTGGGGGAGGTTTTTTTTTTATCCATAAAGGCAAAGATCTTGGACTGAATATCACCTAGTGGTAAGTGATGATTAGGCCGAAGGTGGAAGCGAGCTTCACCCGGAATCCTCAACCACAGAGGAACTGGCTATCCTACCTCTAACTGCCGAAACACAACAATGCTGTTAACATTGTTGCTATGGCAGACTTACTCGTAGATAAGATGGTAGTAGCTAGCCAGGCGGACTTAGAACAAGCCCTACTACCAACCAAACTAAGCACAAAATTTTGGGAATCGAACACGGGACCTCTGGGTCTAAGACAGGTTGTCTAACCACTAGACCACAGAGGCGATTGGCTTTGCCCAGCAGTGGGACGGTACTGGCTAAAAAACTAGTAAAATTGCCAAATAATACGTCCAATCTGTGGCTTGCGGTAGGAGTTGACTGGTAGAAATCGTTACGTAGATTTCTCTCTCTGTCTTTTTCTAACGAATGTGTGTGTGCGTGCGAGTATCCGGTAAGGAATTTCGTTCCTGACGGGGCCCGGGGGTCCCCCAACCGCACACATTTTTTTATCATTATTAATTCTGGATATAGACTTGTAACATATTATTCTTCAAACCCTTGATCTCGGGAATGATCAGCCCTCTTTTGACCATTTCTGAGTGTGGTGATTGAATTGAGTTATATCAAACTGTCCAGTTATGTAGGTTCAAGTTCGAGACAGAGGTCAATCGTCGAATCCGACTCGGCTGGGCGATGTTTAGGAAGCTGCGTACTGTAATCTTCTCGTCTCATATACCACAGTGTCTCAAGACGAAAGTTTTTGACCAGTGCGTGTTGCCAGTGATGACATGTGGCTCTGAAACGTGGTCGCTCACAATAGGCGTCATTAGAAGGCTGAAAGTCACCTAAAGGGCAATGGAGACTGCAGTCTTGGAGTTTCCCTACGTGATCGAATCAGAAATGAAGAGATCCGCCAAACCTAAGTGACATTGGGCAGGGCACATGACTCGCAGGACAAATGGCCGATGGGGCTGAAAGGTTCTGGAGTGACGACTGCATACCGGAAAACGTAGGACCAAAACCTGGTGAAGGTCGCAGGAATCCGCTGGATACGAGAAGCACAGAACCGGTCGAAGTGGCAGTGCTTGGGGGAGGCCTATGTCCAGCAGTGGCTTTTGTTTGAAATGATGATGGTGATGATGGTGGTGATTGATTGGTTAATAATAAAACTCTTTTCACATACCCCTTTCCTTTGCCGCTAAAGCTGGTAAATCCAAGTCACTCATTTTCTTAAACCTATTGTTTCTTTCCAACACCAAAAAATATAGATGTCTTAATGTCCCATAACACCTACTTATCATGTCAGTGGTAACTGCTTTAATAAAATCTCAGCATGATTTAATGTGACGTAATAAAATTAATTTATGTTAGATGACAAAGACCTTGTTACTACGACCAATTAATCTTGATCCCTCTTGTTGAACGGCGTTTAGTCATTTCTCTGTGGAGTAGAGAGAGTTGGTGGAAGTTCTTGATACTTGGTCGAAATGAGTGAGTAAACTTTAGATAATGTTATCATTTTAGCTAATTCTGGTTTGCTACTGATAGTTGACGGTTTTTACGTCAGTGTTTGTCTTAGGATGGTTGCACGCGATCAGATTTCATCACACTATATTATATTATATGTCTAATATTATAAAGGCGAAAGTTTGTGAGTGTGTGTGTGGGTATGTTTATCTCTTCTTCACGCTCAAACGGCTGGACAGATTTGGATGACATTTGGCACACAGATAGTTTGTAACCTGGATACTTTTTATCCCGATATTCCCACGGGATCGAGACTTATGCGGGTGAAACCGCGGGGTGCAGCTAGTCATTAATATAATGATGTATAAAATTTCGTATTAATATTCCCACTGCTAGGATACAGCCCTCCTTTCTGTGAGAAGGAGTTGGCTTTAATCCACCACGCGGGCCCAGTGCGGATTGGTAGAATGTCACATGTCTTCGAATTTTCGGTTCTAGGACATGCCGGTTTCCATACGATGTTTTCCTTCACTGTTTTGAGAGCAGTGGTCATGAAATAAATTACACAAAGTAACGCGCCTGCAAGGTTAGTGAATCCACGACTTAAGTTGGGGCCGTTACCACTGGGCCACCACGGCTCTCATCATCACGGCTGTGAATTGTCACAACCTTACATCACTTTCCCAGAAAATACCATATTTTCTAAAAAAAGTTAAATCTGATTTAGGTGAGTTAGACCTATAGTTGTGGTTCACAAAAGTTAATATTAGAAGAGTCTTCAATTCTTATAGCAAAGGTAAGCTAGGTTGTATTATAGGTAGTTTCATTTATTCATTTTTTAACATATTAAATACATTTTTAATATTTTTATAAAAATCATTAAACAAAACATTTAAAAATATAAAAAACAGGCCCATCGGCATCAGTAACAGGGTCCAAGCTGTCGGTGGTCAGGGCTCTAGAGAGAGGAACCTCCTCACTATGCGTGCCGTGTCTAGGAGTACTGCTTCCTGAATCAAGCCCTTGACCCAGCCGCGCAATGAGAGCCTCCTGAGGTGTTGGTCGAGGCTCTTCGCTATTAGGCCATTAACCGTAACGATTATCGGTGCAATGATTGCAGAGTCCACATCCCACATGTCGACAACCTCGTGTGCTAAGTCAAGATACTTGATTTTTTTATCTTTCTCAGCTTTTACGAAATTCTCGTCATGAGGGACAGCGATATCAACAATCATTGCACGGCGCTCTCGTCGATCTATCACCACAATATCTGGCTTATTAGCTACAATAGTCCTGTCAGTGATGATAGATCGATCCCAGTACAATGTGGCGTGACCATTCTCGAGAACTGGGTCGGGCACGTACCTGTAGTATGGTACTTCGGATTCCACAAGGTTGTACTGCAAGGCAAGTTGCTGGTGGGTAATCCTAGCCACTAGATTGTTTCTGTACAAGTACTTGCCGTTAGCTAGACGAAAACAACCGGAAATAATATGTCGGATTGATTCACCGGAGCGGTGGCATGCCCGACAGATGTCAACCGTAATAGGTAGTTTTATCATTAAATACAAAATTCGAGCAGTTCGAGCAGTACACAAAAAAACTTCCAGTATCCAACGGAGCAGCTATATAAGGATTGTAAGGTTTTAACGGTTCGACAACTTTATATCAGGAGGGTTCTACTTATAAGCCTTATAGGCTCAACGTACGATCCGGAAAGGCTTAAAAACAAACGTAGGAAGGACCTGGCGGGACCTGTTTTACCTGAAACCGTGAAATATACTTCTAAAAATGAAAACGTTGGTGTAAAATAGACTTCTTCAGGAGAAAACCGTGCTACATGGGTCCATATCTTTATAATAAAAGAAGTAAAAATACACAATTACATAACTTACCAATAAGAAAACTAAAACTTACCATAGATCTTCCTTCTTTCTCTAGATTATGATGAAAATATATTAAAAAGTATAAAATAAAGTCACTCAGGCCCATTCACACACGCACACACATACACACACACACACCCCAACACACCACACACCACACTCACACACACACGTGCTCATACACACACGCACTATAGTAATTAATAATATTGTAATACTTGCATTTGCACCGCACCACACTTGTAATGGCAGTTCGATCACGGTGGTGAAGGAAGTAACTGCTGCTAATAGCTGTACAGGAGTCCTCCTAGCCCAGTTGCACATGTTTTGTATCTTGCCACTAAGTTATAAAGTCTAATTTACGGTACAATAATTATTGTAAATAAGTTTAAGTCTTGAACAAATAAATATTGTTGTTTATTGAGATAATTATGATAGAGAAAGTAACAAAACATTTAAAAAGGAATAATTTATTGAAATCTTATAAAGAACTCCAACTATAAGTGACGAATATTAAGGACTGACAGTGCACCGTGATCTGGCGTCACTTCCAACTCTTTTTAGTTGTAAAAAAATTCTACCACAATTATAACAATTCTCGTACTATATACTCTATTTGAAATAAGATTAGACATTTAAATAAACCTATTTTTACAGTCCGTTCAACTGATTTTGACTTCTATGCCGTTAGTATAAGGATGGCATTAAAAGCAAAAACTGGTTACAATACCAATTGTTTACTGCAGCTGCCATGTCATGCTACCAACGCAATAGAATTCAAAATCGGTTGAACGTACAAAAAAGGTTCATTTATATATCTTATCTTATTTCAAATGGAATATAGTTCTTTAAAACAAAACATAACACAACATCACGCCTGTATTCCCTGAAGGGTCTGACAGAGGTACACCACATTTTGCCACTTGTTTAAATCCCATGTAATAGGGGCCTATTGCCACCAACCGGGCACAATTCTAGACTCCGGGCTGCTACTGAAACATTCCAGATTAAAAAACCCAATAACACTTTGCCTGACCCGGGAAACGAACCCGGACCTCATGCTCAGTAGTAGAGCTTGCAACCACTAGACCAACGTTGCAGTGTCAGCTCTTAGAAACAGTTGAATAATTAAATAAATTAAAAATATTATATTTTAAGAAACCTCGTGTATAGCCAGATTAAATAAACAGAACGCAGGATGTGTACATTCCACTACCGTAAAAGTAAATAATGAGAATGAAATAAAACAATTATTTACCAAGTTGATTATACTATACTTCCAATTTCGTCCAACTCGCCGAGAAAAAGCGCAATATATTTCACGTTGAACGAAACATATTTTAACTGTATCTACAGTGTTTCGATAAAACTCATCCGTATATTTTATATATGGTTTTACTAGCGTTGATTTTAAATCTCAACAAAAGCGGTATTCGCACCCACACCAATTTTTTACAAACAATTTTTCAGTGTGGAAAGTTACACCTACCTACGTTTATCTCCTTTATTTCATTAAAATACTTATAAATTACATTTTTAAATATTAGAATATAAAAAATATAGAAACATTTAAAAATATAAAAATAGTAGCCCACCGGTATCGGGAACAGGGTCCAAGCTATCGGCGGTCAGGGCTCCAGAGAGAGGAACCTCCTGACAATGCGAGCCGTGTCCAGGAGTACCGCTTTCTGAATCAAGCGCTTGATCCAGCTGCCCAACGAGAGCCTCCTTAGGTGTTGGTCGAGGCTCTTGGCAATTAAGCCATTGGCTGATACGACTATCGGCACAATGGTCGCTGAGTCCACATCCCACATGTCGACAATCTCGTGAGCCAAGTCAAGATACTTGATTTGTTTGTCTTTCTCGGCTTTCACGAGGTTCCCGTCATGCGGGACTGTTATGTCAATAATCATTGTGCGCCGCTCTACTCGATCCACCACCACTATATCAGGTTTATTGGTAACAATAGTCCTGTCAGTGATGATGGATCGATCCCAGTACAATGTGATATTTCCATTTTCGAGAACTGGGTCGGGCACATACCTGTAGTATGGCACTTCCGATTCCACAAGGCCGTATTTCAGAGCAAGTTGCTGATGGATGATCCTGGCTACAAGGTTGTGTCTATGCAAGTACTCTTCGTTAGCTAGACGAGAACACCCGGAGATAATGTGTCGGATTGATTCTCCCGGACGGTGGCATGTCCGACAGATGTCAACCGTGCCATCCTTCACAATAAATCTCTGGTAATTGTTCGTTATGATAACTTCATCCATAATTGCACAGATAAAACCTTCGGTCTCCCCGAAGAGGTCACCAAAACGTAGTCAGGTCACAGACGCCAGTAAATCTACATCGGGTCCATGTAGGGCCCGGAAAAAGCGTCCGTGAAGCTCCTTACTCTGCCATACCTCCCTGCGATCGTTAGTGTCAAGCACTACAGGCTTGCGCCAGTTCTCTTTAGCCAAGGAGAGCGGGGTAAGACCCTTGTCCACCGCGACCACATCTCGATGCATCCTCACGTCGGCTTCTAAGAAATATTCCCTAAGACTGCATATCTCGCGATTGTGGAGGGTCTTAGCGTTTAAAAAGCCTCGACCTCCACACTTTCGCGGGATATACAGTCTCGTTATCGAAGACCGTGGGTGATGCATTCGATATGCAGTCAGCAGCGTACGGACCCTCCTATCCAGGGCGTCTAGTTCGGTCTGAGTCCATTTGAGTATGCCGAAAGAGTACATCAAAACCGGCATGACCCAGCCGTTGAAGGCGCGCACCTTGTTTCCGCCTGATAGAAGACTATTAAATACTTTCTTCAGGCGGCCAAAGAAGCGCTCCTTCAACGATTGCTTCATGTCAGTAACATTGATGCCCAACGCTTCCGACATACCCAAATACTTATAGGTTTCGGATGCGGAGAGGGCTCTAAGGTTTATGGAATCCGAGAGTTGGGTTCCCACGGATTCCACAATCTTCCCTCGCTTTACATGCATGAACGCACATTTGTCCACACCAAATTCCATCCTGATGGCGCTACTGAAAGTTTCAGTTACTTTTAGTAGCTCCATCAGTTGCAAATTTTTATTATTATTACTAGCTGCGCACTGCAGTTTCACCCGCATAAGTCTCAATTGCGTTGGAATATCGGTATAAAAAGTATTCTATGTCCTAACCCAGATCATGGTCTACCCTTGTGCTGAATTTCATCCAAATCCGTTCAGCGATTTTTGCGTGAACGCGTAACAAACAAACATACAAACTTAAATCTTTCAAATCAAATCTTTTCTCTTTGTAATATTTGTTTAGATTTGCAGAAGTTTTTGTTTTTTGTTTACTTGCAGAAGCTCAAGAAAAGAGACTTCATCAGCATGTGAACGTCGAGGCAATTCAGCTCCTCGACCACACAAACATAGTTAGAAGACTAAAAAGAACAAAACTGTTCGAGCTATAAACGTTACGCTAAATATGTTAGTGAATAGTGTAAAGTACAAAAGTGCCAAACAAACACAAGAACGAAGTGTATTCTTTTTACTTAGTATACCACACTCTCTCACTCACTCACACACATACACACACACACACACACACCCCCACCCACAAACACATACACAAACACACCAACAAATCAGTTTAACCCCATAGCAACACACTCACACACAATTAACCAGTAAATCCACTCAATTCATTTGTTAACATCAGAATTATTACGCAATTATAAATATTTTGTAAAACGTGTCAATCCCACTAAAGAACACTGTCCTTCAAAATACAGGATTTTCCTAGTTTGAAGAGCAGGGGTCTTACTCATTATAATAGCCATACCCATCCCATAGTTTAAACTACACTGATGTTACCTAGGCTAAGTTTTTGGTAAATAAAATGATTATATACTTACTTACTTATTCGCCTTAATAGAGACAATAAGAAAAATGCTATTGGACACATTCCTAGTAAAGACAATTTAATGGTTTAGGTTATAATTAAATTACTTATTAGTCTGTTTATAAGGCTAGATTGTAATAAGATTAGGATCCATCCTATTGTTGAACCCTAGTAAAAGGGAAAAAGATACTGGATTTATAATTTTTAGCCTGTGTGGTCCCACTGAAGGGCAAAGGCCTCCCTTCCACTCCTCTGTGTTGAGCTAGTGTGGACCAATCCTGTCTGTAGGCGTCAAGTTCGTCCCGCCATCTTCTCCTGGGTCTACAAGGTTTGTTAAAAAAAAAAAACGTGTGGCACTCGGGGACTGCCGCGGTAAAGCTATTGCATAGCATTTGTAACCTCCATACTTCCTATTTGTCAACGCTACACTTGGGATGACGTGATGACATAAAACAAAAATTACGTTCCCATGACAACGTGATGACCGGGGTTCGAAGTAAACTGACTACCTAATGAAAGAAGAACATAGGTGGCACAAACAATTTAATTTTAAAATCTAAATACAAACTAACACCTTAACAATTACAAATCTTCATCGGAAACGAAAAACTAACAAAATCTTTAACGGACAATTACCATAAGAATGAAAAATAAAATAAAAGTAAACAACATGCAATAAAATATCTTTGAACAAATACAAGAAGAAATTCCCGTGGCCGAGATCGAACCCGAGGACAAGAAATGTCGATCCACCGTTGTGCCTCGAGACCGATCGGTTTTTTATTGACCGTGGCGAATATGTTGAACCGTCATTACATAGTAGGCGGAGTGGGGGGTGTTAGGTTTTTATTTTCGTTACGTTATGGAATTTCTTGATTCGGTCGCCGCGCTCAAAGCCCGCGATAAAAGCTATGCAATAGCTTAAAATATTTTAGCACCACATCTACAATATGTAATGTTTTGTTAACCACATCTAGGATCTGTATTTTTAACAATGGCAGATTCAAATGTCTATAAATTACATAACATAACATAAAATCCCCAAATGGCTAGGCAGAGATGATAGATACATAGTACAACCACATTTCGTCAGTTATGTTTAAGTCACACGTAATAGAGTGGGAATTTATTGCCATCACTCAGACACAAGTCCAAACTCTGGGATACTACTTTGAAATTACTGATGGAAAACCCAATCACACCGTGCTCGATCTGGAAATCGAACCCACATACTCAACAGTAGTGACATGGGATTTTAAATCATTTGTATCTTATCAACACTTTCACCTTTGATAATTGATAGGCTATGTACCTACCTAGTGTTTTAGTTGCCAATAATAACACACCATAACCCACTCTGGCGTGGATTTTAGGACGCCATCCCCAATAATCAATCACCGCATCGCACCTTTAGTAATATAAGGGCACAACTCGAAATATTGAGGTTTTGAGTTTTTGTGTTAGATGAGCTCAATAACAACTGTTCTACCACAGAGAGGGTGGTGTGAAAGAGACACAATTACAGTATTCGCTTTAATATTGTCTTTTTTCTCTTTCTGTAAAAGCCAAGTGGTAGAACAGTTGATATTGAGCCTAGATGGGCTCAATATCAACACAAAACCTCAATATTTCGAGTTGTGCCCTTATATTACTAAGGGTGCGACATATTAATACATTATAGGTAGGTATTGGTTTTTTAATAAATATATCATAAGCTGACGAACCAATCTCAATTCTTTATAATATAGTAACAGTGGAGTTTCTTGCCGGCTCTTCTCCATAGGAAATAACTAGAAATGGGCCGAATGTGGTTTGAACCGAATCCGAACTTCGGCCGAATATTCGGTTAAAATGAAAAGTTCGGCCGAAATTCGGCCGAGCTTCGGTTCAATTCACGCGCTTTCTCTTTCTCGAGAGCAACACGTCGTGACTTGTTTACGCATTTACTTCAATTATTCCCCGCCCGCACACCGCGCTTCCGCCGCGTGGCCTAATAAGAACAGATTTTCAAGACTAATAAAAAAACTGATTTAATTTAAGGTTTACATTTACAATGTTCCTTACTAAAATAAATGAACATGAGTGAGTAAAAGATAATTTTATTTTACAGTAATGCTATTCTAATTCAATAAAATTTCAGTCAAAATAGTGCAGTAGGTATTACTTTTCTTGTGCCGAATGTTCGGCATCTGAACCGAATTTCGGCCGAATGCCGAAGTTCGGTTCAAGCTGCCGAAATTCGGTTGAACCGAATGTGAACCGAATTTCGGCCCATCCCTGGAAATAACCAATTGAAACCGTGCACCTAGCTTCCGACGTTTCATAAGTGCCCATGTAGGTACATAGGTTTAATTTTTTTTAGTTTTAATTAGTATCTTCTCGACGGATACCTACGGCTTTTTTACTAATAGTACGTACAGATTCCATATTTACTACTCACTGTTTACCCAAGTCCAGGCCACTGCAAACACAATTTGACGAAGTGAGGAATTACTGACCCATCAAACACCCAGTGTGAGTGCGGTGCTTCTGATCAGACCATGTCCCACTTTCTGGAGTGTCCTAAGTACCCGTTCACTTAGAGCTTTGAAGACCTACAGAAAGCCACTGATGTCGCAATCAACGTGGCCACCTACTGTGCTCAAACAATATCTATACATACATACAAATAAGTAAAATTGAAGTGTCCGTTTGTAATGTCAAAATAACAGCTTTTTACTAAATGTATATGAAAGTATATTCGGTACTTATAACGAAAAAACCGGCCAAGTGCGTGTCGGACCACGCACAATGAAGGATTAATTAATCCCAAGAACAAACTTAACTATGTAGTTGAAAAACATGTTCTCCCATACATTCTGTATGGGAGAACATGGTGTTGCAACTGCAAATGTAAGTTGGTCGATTATTACTCGTATAAATGTATATGAAAGTATATTCGGTACTTATTACGAAAAAACCGGCCAAGTGCGTGTCGGACCACGCACAATGAAGGATTAATTAATCCCAAGAACAAACTTAACTATGTAGTTGAAAAACATGTTCTCCCATACATTCTGTATGGGAGAACACGGTGTTACAACTGCAAATGTAAGTTGGTCGATTATTACTCGTTAATTTGTAAAGCCTACTTAGTTGTGATAGTATTCCTTTTAATTTCATTATATATGCTACTGCCGTGAATTTTTTCACATACCCAAAACCAACCATTAAACTTGAAGTATCCCCCCCGGATACTTGACTCTAACAAAAATTAGCATGTTAAAGCTTAATATTTCGAAAACGAATCCCTAAATCCAAAAATGGTCTTCGCAAACTCACAATATTTTTGAACGACCTTTTCAACGACACCCCACACTATGGGATTATTGAGAGAAAAAAAATCATCCTCACTTATTTTATTTTACCACTTTGTCGGCGTGATTAATATGTATTGTACCCATGCTAAATTACAGCTTTCTAGTACTAAGTGCCTCTGAGCTAAGCCGCGGATAGACAGACAGACAGACAGACGGACAGACAGACAGACAGACGGACATGACGAAACTATAAGGGTTCCTTGTTTACTAAAAAGCGATCTTTAAAAAAAATATTTTTCCGTCAAAATCGGTCCAGTCCATAAAAATATAATTTCTATGGACCGGACCGATTTTGACGGAATTTTCACTGGCTGATGTTCTAGGGAGTAATTTTAGCTACTTTTATTTTAGAAAAAGAATTGGACGAAGCCGCGGGCAATAATAATCAACCAAAGTACTGTCGACGCAAAAAGATGAAGAAAACTCACAATTTTTCATAGCAGTCCAAAATCTTCTTTTTCATGATAACGTCACCTTACGTCATTTAGATCTTACTTTATCATATACGGTTATCGTACGCCGCGCCAATACGACGTCACTCAGCAAGTTTCGCGTCATGAAACTAATGCCCTCGCCCACTCAATCGTTCAGCTAATCATAATCGCCTTACATTAAGCTTTCGCGATTACTTATGTGGTATACAAATAGAGACTTAGTTGTATCGACGAAGTATTAGGAGAAAAGTATTTCGTTTAGTGGAACTGTGAGCAATGATCACTTGGTTTTGATTGATTGGTTTCTTATGACGCTTTATATTATGAATGTGTCCGTGCATATGTCTTTACGTAGCAGTATCTCATAAACGGGTCGGCACATTCGATTCGGCAGTGTTTTTTTAACAAAAAAGCCGACCCGAAGCAATTACTACACATATAGATAGTGCAATCTACGAAGACGCGCCCCACTCCGTGATTACTGTACTGTAAACTGAACTCTAGAACGGCGCGGAGTGGAGTGGGGCGCGTCTTCGTGGATTGCACTATCTATAATCGGCTTTTATTCGGTTCGTGCCGATCGGCAAACTTCGTTCGGCACCTAAGGGTAGGTGCCTAACGCCTAATATTTGGGTCGGCTCGGCACATTTAGAGATAAACCGAGCGGATTTTTCCCGAACATAATTAAATTTACATTATGTATAGTCGATTGTGCGACCTGTGCCGAATCATACCGACCCGAACATGTGTGTAGTGACGTACACATTACTAGTATTACGACAGGTAAAGTAAAAACATAGATTCATGTTATTATACTTTTATAGGAGAAGTTTAGCGCAATGGACGAGTTTCAGGGTTACAAAATCTCGTTCACCGTTCTGCATCCTTATGATTATGCAGATAATCTTAGACATGTGTTCTGCTTTATTACGTCTCAAAGAACAAGTACTCTTTTTCAAAAGCTACTGCTGAGCATAAGCTCCTGGGTTCGATTCCCGGGTCGGGCAAAGTGTTATTGGGTCTTTCTATCAGAAATTTCTCAGTAGCAGCTCGGAGTCTAGATTTGTGCCTGATTGATGGCAATAGGCTCGCCCCCTATTACATGGAACTTAAACATAACTGGCGAAATGTGGGTGTACCTGCTACAGGGACACCTATGCCCAACCCTTCGGGGAAACAAGGCGTGATGTTACGTTTATGTGTCTTTTTCAAAAGCCTATGCCATACACAAGTCAAAGGCCTCCCTCAATTTTCTCTATTTCTTGCGATCAGACAATGATGTATCTGGTCCAGAATACATTATGCCCTTTTCCTGCACCACAGAAGACCTCAACCACAGTATAATAAAGTAATAGTATTAAGTCTCGGCAGTGACCTTGAAATAATTACCTACGGCCGCTCGGTAGATAAACCTTCCGCGTCTGTTCGTAACTGCCGCGTACTCGAGACTGTTGCGTACTGATATACCTACACTGAGATTTCGGAGCGCGTCGTTTCAGCCGTTTTCTATGAAGACGTAATACTTGTTCTGCCTAGCCTTTTCCCAACTAAATTGGGAGTCGGCTTCCAGTCTAACCAGATGCAGCTGAATACTAGTATTTTACATGGAGCGAGTGCCTATCTGACCTCCACAACCCAGTAACTGGGTAATACGATACCCCTTGGTAAGACTGGTTGTCAGACTTTTGGGCTTCTGACGACCCGTATCGACTGTCAAAGATCCACGAATGACAGCCGGGACCAACGGCTTAACGTGCTTTTCCGAGGCACGGATTAGTCTCGGTATGTAGAAATGGTCACCCATCCACGGACCAACCCCGGCAAGCGTAACTTAACCTGACAGATCGACCCGAGCGGCTGTTAGTACTTAGCCACGAGCTCCTTCTACTTGTATGAAGACGTAATACTGTTCCTTATTAAAACTGTGCCTCAATCTATTTACTGACAACGTTTCCATTTAATCCCAATCACAATACATTTTGCAATATATTAATTTATATCTACTACGCCTGAACAGCTTCCCTTTACAGTCTCATTGTTTCACAGTGGACATTCAATCTGATATCGTGATAATAGGTTTTCCAGGAATAACAATGGTAAGGTAGGCCGATGGAAAATGCCTATGGCATTAAGTCCGCCTTTGTTCTATGTTTTTGTGCATAAAAGAATAAATAAATGCAGCTGAGAATTCGCTTTATAAGCCTATAATGTTCCCACTGCTGGGACACAGGCCCGTTTCAAGAAGTAGGTCATAATCCACCACGCGGGCCCAGTGCGGTTTGGTGGATGTCACATGTCTTCGAATTTTTGGTTCTAGGACATGCCGGTTTCCTCACGATGTTTTCCTTCACCATTTTGAGAACCGCTGTTGCTCTTTTTGCTGAACATTTGACCTCTGCGATATACAGGGTGTAAGGGACATTAACGTGCAATAAATTACCTTGAATATTCAGTAGTAGATACATGATTCTAGACCATTTCTAGATTTTAATTATCGAAGAAAAATGTATTTGCCGAAGGGTCTAGAATCATGTGGTGAATTCATGGTAACAGTTTGAGCGTCGATTCCTTACACTGTGTGTATGGGTCTCTGGTTTAATTCTCGCATGAAAAAACCAAGACAGCACTGTCAACAGTCACGTGAGGCCGGTTTCGTAAACATGCACTTAGTAAGGTGTAGTTTGATTGTAAATGTATGCGTGTGAAGGTGTATGCACAGAGTAGAGGTGTAGTTATGATATGCTTCACTGTATTGTTCAAAGTGCTACTTATGTCTTGGTTTTTTAATTGGTCTGACACTTAGGCAAAATAAGTAATATTTTTTGGCGTACCTAAACGTAGGTGCTCCGGCACACTTTTTTTTTAGTGTGGGAAATTATCAAATAACTTCTCCCGCTCTGAGCAGAGCGGGAGGGCGTGTCAGACTGGCGGGGTCCGCTAGGGCCAGTGTCTGCCGGGGGTTCGAAGAAAACCGATAGGGAAATCGTGGCCCCCGGCAACAGGGCAACCGAAGGAACACGGGTGGGTTTTAGTCAGTAGGAGTCTGACACGCCCTCCCGCTCCACCCAGAGCGGGAGAAGTTATTTGATAATTTCACACCCAGAAAAAAAAAAAAAAAAAAAAGGGCGTGTCAGACTCTTACTGACTAAAACCCACCCGTGTTCCTTCGGTTGCCCTGTTGCCGGAGGCCACGATGTTCCTTTCGGCTCGTATTCGCAGCCCCGGCAGGCATCGGCCCTAGCGGACCCCGTCAATTCTGCTGACATCTCTTTGAGGCGCGCGTGGAACACAACGCGCCGTCGACCCGGGCTGCTCTGGCACCCTTACATTGAGTGACCATTATTTATAATAATTTGAGCAATCAAAGTTTAAATGAAAGCGATCTTCATTACGTGTATGTTTTGCAATTAGGCTGGTGGTTGGGATGTGTGTCATGTGATATAATAAAATTATTTGTGTCTATAAACGCATCTATGTTAAAGGAGGAATAAAACTACAAAATTTAAACAAGAACAGTCAAGTTTATTATGTCCTTTATTAAGTACGTTTTCTATTCTTTCTTCTTTGGCATGAATATTGTCAAGACAACCACGACTGAAACAAAAAAAAAAAACATTTTCAATAACTGCAACTCTGGTCCCCAAAGATACTAGACGGTGTCCCCCAAACGCGACAGTGGCTCCCAAACTAAATGTTTGGGGGACCCTGTCACAAATATCGTATACAATTTTTATTAAAAAATATGTCAAGAGATTCAGCAGCAGTGTTCTCTTGCGAATATGATATACTTTCTACGAGTACTCAAAGGCTTGTGGTGCGCTCAAGTGGATATTATTACCTTTTATGTATCATGTTTAAGAATATTGACAACAGTGGATTTTGCGAGTAAAAGTTATGTACCTTAAGTACAAAATAAAATATTTTACTAAAGTTAGTCTAAAATATTCCCGAGAACGAAATATCAACCTCGGTATAGTAATAGAATATGGTCGACAGAAGAACGTAATATTAAATATTCCAAATAAAATCTAGCTTTTTCCAATCCCCCAAATTAGTAGTTTGGCTGAGAACGTAGTGATCCAATCCAGATTTATACGTTATTGGAGCCAGGGACGTCGCATCGTAGGTACTAACCAAAATGCGGCACTCTAGCTTAGCAAAACGTAACGTAATATCATGATCCAAAATAGTGACGGTCCAGTTTCTAGTCACAAAATATTTGGCATGGACTTGTGAACTAGGTTGTATAATGCTAACCACACACGTAACGATTTACTTGCGCAAGTCTAACGTAACGTGTGTTCGAAGAAATTCGCGCAAATTTCTTCGAACACACGTCATATTAGACTTGCGCAAGCCTGTATTTGAGCAAGTAAATCATTGCGTGTGGCTACCATTTGAATTTCGCGGGCTACCACTGTGAATCCTTCTTATGCTAGCCACACACGTAACGATTTACTTGCGCAAATTTAGGATTGCGCAAGTAAATCGTTACGAACGAGTGTTGGAAGAAATTTGTGCAGATTTCTTCGAACACACGTCACGTTAGACTTGGACAAGTAAATCTTTACGTGTGTGGCTACCATTAAGATTTTATTGTAATTCTACATAGATAATAGTAAGTTTCGCAGGCTCCTTAAATGACTGTATATTCTTGGATAAATTGATCAATGTCAGTAAATTACCTCCTACTTGTAATATACTTACGTATCATCTATGAAACATAGTAATATTTCTCATAACGGAAAAAAGCATCCATAGCAAATACATAGGTAGGTATGTAAATAATGAACCTAGTAATCTTAAAAGTTGTAGATGGCCACAAGAGAACCAATAAAGTTCCTACTAGTAAACTTACATGACATCATTGAAGCCATCGTGTAGAAGGGAATGGAACATCCCATGGCCAGTAGAATGGGGAAAGCGACGTTGCTGACCAATGTGCCCATACGAGCTGTCAGCATCACCAGAGATAAAGACAAGGCCCTGATGGAAAGAAAAAAGAAAGAAATTAAGAATCTGGTTTTGAAAAATGCTAAATTACGTCCAAAGTCTAATCATAAAGAATACTTAATTAAATAAACAGAGACACAAACATGTTGGCAATCTCAATGCGATCTCCAACAAAGGATACACAAACACAATATAAATCACAATATTAATAAAAACGGTTATTTTACGTGTACTCCTTCAATTACAGAAGACCACAGCGTGCACATATAACTAGGAGTAAAGATGAAAATAAAATTGAGAAAATTAATGACAAAATTTCAAAAAGAAAAAGAAAGATTGAGCACTCATATTACAATTGTTTAGTTTTGTAAAACCAAATAAGAACAACAAATCTTATTTTAAAGGTTTTCTCTGTAGGTATGCAACATGCTAGTTATTATGGAGCATATTCTTACTAATTGATTCAAACTTAGGCCAACAAAATTCAGAAAATTTTATTTCGGACACCACGAGGGTCATTGAAGTTCCAGTGCAAGAGAGAGATGGAGCTATACAAAACCAACAGTTTCATAATAGCTTCTTCAAGATTATAAACTTCCTTACCTCATAGCAGTTGGAATGACATCAATCAGCACCACCTGCACTAAACTCTTCATTGTCTGCGTCACTGCTACGTTCACAGAGAATAATGCCACCATCGTGGACTTCGAATTTGACCATCTCAGTCCAAGCAAGGAGGCTGCAGACATCAGGCCTCCGATGAAGAGCAGAACCTTTTTGCCGACCTTGTTCACGACGACTCCACTTATGAAATAGGGCAGTAAGCTTATAAGGCCTATGATAATGCTATTTATGTAGGTTTCTGCGCCGCTTACATGCTGTAATAGAAAAAAAAAATCTTTAGCTGATGAAGACGTTCAAATTTTAGAGGCTTCTACTATTAAAGAAACACAGGGCAAAGGATGTTCGTTAATTACGAATAGGCCTGACGGTCGGTATTATGGCTGCGTTCTAAGTTACGCTGTAATCGTTCTGAGCGTGCTAACACCCGTACCGAATTAGCGTGAGCGTGATAACGATGTTCCGTGAAACATCATAGATGACGTCATGACAAGCACCACCTTGCAATAACGCCGGCCATGTCCTAAATTAATAACACCGTGAGCGCTGTCAAAAATGACAGTTGTGCTGTTTTGTTTTGAGTTGCATCATATTTATAAACTAACGTGGCATTTTCTAAATTGTGCTTCTTGCTACAGTCGCCACCTAACCAAAGAAGAAGAAAAAATTTGTGGTTTATGTTCCAAGAAATACTGTAATCCAACCATCTTGTGCAAGGCTTGGGGATATGTTATAAATTTTGACGTTGAGCGAGCACTGGGAGCAGTATGAGCGCGTTCACGAGTGTTTCGAATTGTTGACAGTTATGAGCTGTCATAATCGTGATATCTAAATCGGAACGCAAAGTATCGATGTGAGCGCTGTGAGCGATTAAGGCGTTACTCGAAATGCGGCTTATATCTGACGTCTCATTTACATCTGCATACATGTTTTGATACTACACTAGCACTACCTACTAGTGACATAGCTACTATTGACATTGTTTCAAACATGTTGTTTACAACCTTCAACTAGTCTTCGCAACTTGTTTTAGGTGTATATGTCGCAGGGATATTGTCAAACCAGTGATATAATTTCACTAGTGAAATTATAATTGCACGAAACTTTGTCAACCGCCTCCATTTTCTCAATTTAACGTACTTTTTTTAGTGTTATTGTAATTTCACGGGAACGATGTAGTGATTTTATGATAACCTTAGGTATATTATGAGTTAAGTTTGTAGTGGGGTCTTCGTGCGTTTTGATTTGTCAACTCTTCTTCATCCGCCTTTAAGATCTGCATAATAAAATATAGAAGTTTATTCATTTTATGATATAAGTAAGGCATGACATTGGAAACAGACCAATCATTGACCGTCTTACAATTTAACGGGCTTGCACATACAGTGAAATTGTCAAAATATTACTGCCTTGCAATATCACTGCGTGGGTCCAGTGGAATTATAATGTTACTGAAATGAGCCCGTTAAATTGTCAAAAATGGAGGCGGTTGACAAAGTTTCGTGCAATTATAATTTCACTAGTGAAATTATAATATCGTTGGTTTGACAATATTCCTGTGACATATACAATAAACAAAAGCACTGGAAACAACATGTAGAAGACATTGATTTTACATTGATGTAAACGCGGCAACAAAAGAAAGAAATATTGATTTTTATTACGGAAGATTATCTCATAACTATTATTACGTGTGTCCGTAATAATATAGTAACGGAAAAACTTTCCTGGCGAATGAACTGATGTTATCACTAAACCGGAAGGACAATAATAATTGCCATACGTGACGTAATTTACGGCATCTATAAATGATCAGTGATCAACTTTGAGATATTAAAGTTGGTGTTACTATTATTATGTAAGTAATACCAAATATAGATTTAGATTGTCTCCATTATAACAGTAATTTATTTCGTCGACAGCAAAGTATCACCCCAAAACCTTTTGACAGTTGAAATTGATATTAATAATGGTAGTGCCATGATAAATAATGGAAACCATTGTGGTTTTAGAACGAAGACCGCAATACTAAGGGTTGTGTGTAGTTCTGAACTAAACCACGCCGAATTATTGTGGGAAAGCTATTAGTGGAAGCACATTCGCCTTAATTGGATGGGTTAGCTTTAAACTTACGTATCACTTTGTTAATTAAAGATACACAGCGAAAAACTCACAACGAGGAGTCTAGGAACAATTATTATTATGTGACCCAAAAACTAAGTGATACGTGACAAAATAAAAAGATAGTAATTAAATAAATGACAGAATTTGGGAAACAAGGCTCATTATTTCAAAGCAAGGATGAGAAAGAACTTTCCTTTCAGGGTTCCGTAGCCAAATGGCAAAAATGGAACCCTTATGGATTCGTCATGTCTGTCTGTCTGTCCCTCCGTATGTAACAGCCACTTTTGTCCGAAACTATAAGAACTGTGCTGTTGAAACTCAGTAAATGTATTCTGCGAACCGCATTAAGATTTTCACACAAAAACAGAAAAAAACAATACATTTTGGGGGTTCCCCATACTTAGAATTGAATCTCAAAAATGTTTTGCATCAAACCCATACGTGTGGGATATTTATGGATAGGTCTTCAAAAATGATATTGAGGTTTCTAATATATTTTTTTTCTAAACTGAATAGTTTGCGCGAGAGACACTTCCAAAATGGAAAAATGTGTGTCTTTTTGAACACATTACATCGTATACATCATCTAGTTCCTTCTTTCACGTGCCATTGATGTCAAAAATTATAATTAGATACGTATAACTTAGTTGAGTATACTGCAAGCCTTTGTAGGCCGTTAGATGGTGTACCTACCAAGTAAGTGGTATATAAGTTACATTCTAATTTTCGCACTCCCAAGTCCCATTTCAAAAGGCTTCTAAGTTACGAGGCGGTTTTTGAAATTGAGAACCACGCAGCCCTCTCTCTTACATAACAAATCTAAACCAGTTTGTTTGTTACCCAATTTCACGAGAACGCTTCGGACGATTTCAGTGAAACATTATACGAAAATAAATCATGGCGGAGGACTAAGTAGGATATTTTTCCCCGGAACTCAATTTGGGTCTCGAGAGGCCCCCATCATCGATTCCAAAGTGGGTAAAACTGCAGGCCGAAGTTTCTACAATCATATATCACTGTCTTCATATTCGCTGGAGATAAGTTAGTTAGTTTCAAGCTGTTTCAAAAGATATGGAAACCTGGGGTTTTTTTAGTTCTTTCCGATAGTTGGGAAGTTTGTTTGACTTATAATAACTCTAGGTTTGAGAGTTCGATTTTCATTGCACTTTTCGTTTATTGGATCGCTTTTTAGTAGGTATTTTAAACTCACAAATTGCACAGATATAGTTCGTCATGAAATATTTATGTACATAGTACGTAGCGAGTCAAGTACAAACCAATTTTGCTTTTGGGGTTTTGCACAACAGAATATGATGGTAGAAAAATAGCAATAATACCTATGAACAGTAACTTTTACAAGCAGGTATGTATTCTAAAGGAGATTAATAATTTTTGAAGCCGTCTTCTAAAAAAAAATTTCCTAGTAGTTATTTTGCGACTAAAATTCGACTTACCGGAACGCAAACTTCTGATGTCGCATTTGAAGCGCTCTTAATTTTCAAACTCCCTGTATAGGAGTCCAATAGGTCACATAGATTTTGATTTCCATCAAAATTGTAATGTTCTACAATTGTAGATAATTGTGGGAACCACAGCCTGATGGTGTTATGTCTGAAAAAAAAAGACTGAAATTCTTTTATCTGTTCAGTTTTATCTAGTAATTTCGTATGGAAATTGTCGCTGCAAATTACAACCACGGATTTTTATACCTTGTATTTTTAGTCGTTAGGTTGCTTTCTTTTTTGCAGTTTCAACATCAAATGTTTTAAACTAATTAAACTAGTGTTTTAATTTATGAATTTCTGTGAATCTAACTTTGCCTCCAACGTTTGGTTTACAGTTCAATGCCTTTCAGTACGTACTGCGTCAGATTTTTAGAGCCTTAAACACTTTGACGAAGGCTTAGAAGAAAAAAATAACGCGAATGACGTCAAATGGGTTGAATCAGGCGAAATAGCCCTTTGAGTCTGGCGAAAAACTGGAGTGAGAATAAAAAAGAAGTCCAGGTAAAAAAACGAGGTTTAATGCCCTCTTTCTACGTTAAAATTCTTTGAATCGACGTTTCAGTGATACTTTACTATGATTTTAAAATAACAGTGTTGCAAAAACTGGATTTTCCTATCTACTCTGTCTAAAGAAAACACCCAATTCAGTTTAATGTCTCTGAAGTTGTTTAGTGTCTATGTAATATCAAATGATTGTATTATAATGGTGTTATTATCCAATTTCCATCCATCTATTTATCTATCCTTCTGTTTACCGCCCTTGGGAAGAGAAAGGGTGTCATAATTCCATGAATTTAAATCAATATGAATTGGTATACCAATTTGTGTCTCTACCTTTTCTATCACAAATTTTTCTTTAAAAAAAGCTCCCATACAAGGGGCTCGTGGCTAAATGATAACAGCCGCACAGGTCACTGGAAGGTTAAGCTACGCTTGCCGCGGTCTGTTCGTGGATGGGTGATCATCTATGACATATCGAGACCCCTCTGTACCTCGGATAGCACGTCCCTGTCATTCGTAAGTAGATCTTTTTCAGACAACTATTCTTACCAAAGGGTATCGTGTTACCTAGTAATTGGGATGTGGAGGTCAGATACGCAGTTGCTCCATGGAAAATACTGGTATTCAGCTGCAACCGGTTAGACTGGAAGCCGACCCCAAATAATTGGGAAAAGTCTAGGCAGATTGATTTGATTGAGAAAGCTCACAATCTAAAATTAAACGATGAATTAAATAAAAATTAATTAAAAATAACAAATAAAAGAAATATACGTACATTCCTAACGTAATAAATTGGATTAATCCTATTAATGCTACATAGCCAAGTAATGGTTTTCGTAATAAAGGTTTCATGTTTCTAAGACCAGCCATGATTTTGTCTCGAAACTTCACTTTAATTTCACCATCATCAGCTTTTTGTGAATCTACCTCCTTGATGTCCTTTTCAAATATGTTTGGATACTAGAAAAAAAATATAAAAAAGTTACTTCTTCCGCAGTATAAAGCTGGAAATAGAGTTACGATGACGTCGCTCATGCGTATCAAGACGCTGACTGTAAAATGAACGTGTTGTTGCACTGATGGTTAGCGAGCGCGAGTCCAAACAAATAATATTGTAAAATGTAAAAGAAAATAAGAAAGAAAAACTGTTTATTCTGCACAAATTAAACGCACATTACAAAAACAATTTCAAAAATACACATTTACAAGTTAGCCAAAAGCCTCGTATTCAGTATTCAAAACTAATAAAAGTTTGTCTATTGCTTGATGTCAGTGCCAGAGAATGAATATTGGCCGTATAAGGGTAAGAAATGTATTGTACAGTTGACAACAAAATTCAATCAACATTCTAGTTTTTAAATTATTACTGCCGTATTTTAAAAAAACTGGAATAATATAAAAATAAAACAAACTCATGGCTAAACATGAAATGCTGAAAGCAGTGCATCGGATAATTTTGTGCCTGTTTGGTCGTAAAAGTAACAATGTTAACCGACTTTTATTGCTGGCCATAACGATATTAAACTATGAATAGACAAATATATCACAAACAAATGAATGTACTGGTGCTATACAATATGTAAAAAAAATCTTGTCCAATCCGAAAGGGGCTCATAGGTACTGCAATAAAATTACCTAAAAGTAATAAAAAATCTAATTATTATTAGAAAAAAAAAGGTTTTACCCCAAATTCATTAAAAATGAGCAAATTTTCAACAGGGGTTTACAACTTGTAGACACCCGCTAAACGACGGCCGCTCGTGCCCCATGTAAAACCCGGTCAAATTCTACATTGAAAAAAAAATTGACGAATATTTTTCTTCGATTTTCCTGATAATTACCACATAAATAAACTCTCAGTCCGATGCCTAACAACACCCTCACGGATCGGAAAGGGTTTTTTTATTACATATTGTATACTAAGTGCAAAATGTTCTGTTCACTGTCGTAACAAAAACACATTCAAAATAGCCATTTTATCAATGTTTGTAACCAGTCGAGCACTTTTTGAATAAGAAATAGGCAGCTGTATTCCCAGATCAGCCTCGAACATATAAAATTCTGATAAAAAATGCAGTATTCTCACCGGAAACGTGTCGGCAGGTTTTCCACTGTTTTCAGTATATATTTGTATCAAAATATTTCTTGCTTCAACGTATCTTTTTTGTGTTACCAGGAACTTGGGACTTTCTGGTAATAATAAATATAGTAGGAAAGCAGCGAATGACCATAAAGACATGGCGAGAAGGTAGAAGTTCCAAACGTTAAGTACTGAAATGGAAATAGTTGAAGTAGAAGAAATTATACAAATTACAATAAATTATCAAGTTAAAAGTGCACTAGTATAGTTACACATATTCAGTAACAATAAGATCATGCATCTAGAAATGTGGCCAAAACCATCCCACAGAAGGTTATGAAAGAACACATTGAAAATTAAAAAAAAGGCTAAAGGCCTGTTTCCCATATAAAATGATCTGGATGATAGTCCCATAAAAAATCTGCTCAAATTTTTTACTATCTGGTGAACAGTGACGTAGAATAATATGTTAAGTTATAGAAACCAACCGTTCCAAGTGATAACACCACCTTACTCACCAAAACGCCCCTCGAAGAAGCTAGCCCTCCAGTCTTGTATAAGTATACCCCATGCCATGGCTGGGGATAGAATCTGCGCAAGAGCAGCGTATGACGATTGACATAACATCACACGATCTCGCACTGTGGTGTGACAGAATTCTGAAGTTAGTGATGATATAGCTGCTAAAGATGTCGCAAATCTAAAAATAAAGTAAGAAAATAAAGATTGTTTAAAAATGATCGAGGAAAGACCGCAGGTAAGACCTGGATGTGACTTGTACAGACCAGGGAAGCATGACACGACGGGAGGAGGCCTATAGTCAGCAGGGGTGGAACAAGGCGGCTGTCAATGATAATAATGATGTTGAACAGTGATCAAAAATGAATTGCACTGTAAAACTTATTTTTGATCACGGTGTTTTTTTTTAGTGAAAACTTCTTTAGGCGCGTTGGGCATTTTTGATATGGGAAAAAACATTGAACTCGTGACACCGTTACCGACACCTTATTTTTGTAAACGCGATTGTGCTCTTTATTTATATTACATTACTGATCAATGTTCTATGCAAGTATTCTTACTTTAAAGGTTTTTGAAGTATTTTTTTAAATTGTTCAAGTTTTCACTTCTGTCGGTACTCCCGGAGAGCCACTTTTTTTCCTGATACAATTAGTAGTAAGGAAATTCTACTTTCTCAATTTGTAGGAAGAAATTAAATGTACACATTAATAAAAATAATAAAAGTTTATTTCGGAACAATAACACAAGACTCAGTACACCAAGTAAAACATTCTCGGCTTATTTGCCATATAATTCTAAAATAGCTGCATTAGTGATGTTTTATTTCTTGTCTTCATTAGCTTTGTTTGTTAATTAATAAAACTACACACTTCGTTGTTTATTAGATATGTCAATCTTAGTTTTATTCATTTTCTCTTTTATCATTTAATTATTCCTTGCCACTATTTCTCTGTATATCTATTAAATATTAGTTGCACAGAAGAATTCACTTTATAAGTACCTACAACCTTGAACGGCAAAAGACACCTTAAAATCTTCATAAAAAATTGATGGAGCTATTTCTACATCCTTCAGTTTCTACCGTCTAGGATACTTATTGAAAAAGATCTACTTTGAAAGATTTTTCTTAGCGTTCCGAAATTAATTCAAGTGCACTTCGTATCAGCAAACGATGCCGATATTAACTTACGATTCGTAAGATAGTCAAAGTATTTAGAAAGATGGCAAACAATTCAGATGATCACTGAGAAAATATTTCTAGGACAAAGTAAAAATAGTTGTTAAAAAAAATCCCATGATTGTAACGATTTCATTATTATTGGTACTATTTGAATTACTATGAAAACAATTGCAGATATATAAGCTTTCATCCACGAACGATAACAAAGCTTTGATTGATCCAATAAGATTTTTAAAACAGTGTTAAATGTCCTAAAATCTATTTATTTATTTATTTATTTAACAGTAGTTATGTACACACATATAAACAGACAAGAAGAAAGGAACAGAAAAATACGTACAAAGGTGATGCTTATTTCTATAGAAATCTCTTCCAGCATACCTGCGATAGGAAAGTAATTAAAGAGATGTAGACAACGTATCTACTATGAGGACTCATCATAGCTTTGAGAAAAACCAGGAAAATTAACCAACTATTAAAACGATTTACTATCCAAATTCATATAACAACTAATTATCTACAATTTCTCAAAACAATCTTGTCTGCTACGATTAAAATCTTAGCAAAAATCTCAATCAAGACCTGAAGAACAAACTGATAAATAATTCACCCCACTTGATTCCAACCAAACAGATACTAAACATCAAACACTAGAATTGGAGAAAAACAATATATCATATCTAGATATAATAGAGAACCATAGCCCAGGCCAAGGTAATAATGCTGTCAGTATTTTGGGCACGCGACCAACATGCAGTCGAGTGTACTGCACAAATACTGGATTATTTACAGTTTTGGACGCTAGCAGCAATACCGATAGTGTATTGGAAGTTTAGTTTGGAATAATAGATGTGTCTGGTGAACCATGTCATGGGTTCGAACCCAGGCAGGCCCTTTACTTTGTGTAAATAATTTCACCATCACAGCTCTCAAAACGGTGAAGGAAAACATCGTGAGGAAACCGGCATGTCCTAGAACCAAAAATTTTAAGACATCTACCAACTCGCACTGGGTCCGCATGGTGTATTACAGCCCACTCCGTCTAGAAGAGATGAGGCCTGTGTCCCAGCAGTGGAAACATTATAGGCTGATTATGCTGGTGAACCAATAAGTCTGCATAAGTTTTGAAATGACAGTAATATTAAGAATGTGGCAACGCATGAATTGTCCATTCAAACGTAATACCTAAATCATTTGCAATTTGGGCATATTTCCACCATATTGTGTTATTATTTGGATTTAGACCGTGTTTATCTAGGTTTCTATATATTTTTTTTTTCCAAATATTTTTATAATATGAAGTTTAAACGAATTTAATTTCGCACATTTTTACAGCGGAAATGACATGTCTTCATATTGTTTTTTCTGTATTATAAACAACAATATTTATAATATTGTTTCTGTAGAAGCATAGCTTATATTATCAAGTTACAAATTATCGAAAAAAAAATGGAATTATATTAAGTTTTCATTCATAATTTTTGGTATTATTTATTATTCCCATAATAACACATCCAAATATATCATTCGAAAGCTAGTAGTGCTATCGCGTCAAGCAAATAATTGTCAACGTGTGCGTGGTAGTATTACTCACTGTTATGTAGGTGTATATCGCTCCGACAGGCACTCATACTAGCGCAACGTGATCGGAATTGAATTTTGCAAACATCTCAATTTGTAGTTGCAAGCCGTGTTCGCAGGCCTCTTAAAGTGAAATAGGCACACGGTCTAGCAAGATTTTTGATGCAGTCCGTAGCCCCTAATTACCCAAATTGGTGCTGGCCCAATTACCGATTTTAATTACTAAAGCAACTACGATTTCTCGTTGAAAATTCACGTCTTCCACCGGATTTTTAAAAAAATTACGAAAGCTATTCGAATTTTTGCATTCATGTTTTAATTTCAAGCAGTACACCAACCTCGTAATTTTTCAACGGAGACGAAAAACACGGCTTCGGAGTGATATTCCTTATCGTTTAATTTAAAATTTACTTCAAACTTGTGGCTAGTGGTTTGTTAAATAAACTTTCTACTTAAAAATTCCAGTTTTACTCGTAAAAACAAAGTAGCGATGAAAGAAAAATACTGAGTCGACTGCTTATCGCAATGGTCTGGTGAATCCGTCAGAGAGGGGAATTATTATGGTACTGGGGTGACAAGTCCGCAGCCTCATTTTATCTTCACGCTCCTTTAAACTTAAGGGTTCAGCAGAGGCTTTTAACATGGATGGAAGAGTTAATCCTGCTAATTGCGTTTTTGGGGTAGGTAAACAAATTAACAATTTCACTGATTAACTGAAAGGTAATATAATTATGAATAAAGTCATTTGCTCTGGAAGTGAACTGTTACAGCTACAAATTACAATAACCGATTAAATCAAGGAAGGCGGTGCCCTCCTTTGAATATTTTTATTCTAATTTACTTTCAACATCTGCAGTGAAGAAGGGAGCTGTTTTACATCTCCTAATTATGTTTTCTTTTTGCTTTCAGGTACGTTGGTGCAGTTTCTAAATGGCTTAATGGCTGACTTTGAAGTATGAAAAAGGAAAGTACCTAATAGAGCATCTAGATCTTAGACTGTAGCCTGGGTAAGGCTTCTCTGTAAGACTAAATCCATCACTGTTTGGGATTGAATCTAAAATGATTATGAACTGTAGTGCTATTCTGTAACCATCTCACCGTGTTATCTTAGGTGAAGTGAGCGTGGAGTGAGCTGTCAGTTGCTAAGGATTGACACTATTGGCAGCTCACTTCACCCAAGATATCACAGTGACATTTTTACAGAACAGAATAGCACTACTGTTCTTCGAGTCGGTGGTAAATTATATGTATTATGTTAAACGAGTTGGGCCCATATTGTAAATGAGGCATTTTGAACCTTATAACAATTAAATTAAATTTTAAAATAAAAGTGTACTCACAGAACACCTTCGCAGAGCTTTGCAGCGGCCAACATTTCGTAAGTCTGACTAGAGGCAGAAAATAATGTGCATAGGAATATGCCTCCAAAACCAACCCTTAAGAAATAAATTCTTCCAAATGTATCTATCAGGAAACCGGCGATTACTGTTGATACGAACATACCTGGAAAAGAAATATAGAGTAGAACTTATGTAATATCTGCGGATGACTGACCAATCTTTGTTAATAAGTATTAAGTATTTTTAGAAAAAAAAGTTAATCGTCGTTACTTAGACAAATGGCAATCACTTTCAAAGCATTTCGTATATCTACGACGACTTCAATCAACATTGAGTAATCTTTTCGGTAGCTCATGTCAATCAATTTTTGACTTATCCATGATCGTTAACTCTGACAGAATATCACTTTGTAAAGGCCCTCTGACCGTTTTTCTAAAACCTAGTTCGTTATTCTGATAACCTAAGCTTAGGATAGCGGTGTGGGTTTCAACTGCTGGAACACAGCCCTCCTCTCTTCGAGAAGGAGTGGGTTGTAATCTATCACGCGGGCCCATTGCGGGTTGGTAGATGTCACATTTCTTCAAGTTTTTGTTCTAAGACATGCCAATGTTTTCCTTCACCGTTTTGAGAGCAGTGTGGATTTATTGCAAGCCAAAACACGTGGGATTTTGCTCTACCTAATTAAACTAGAATTAGTTGATCCTGTCAGATACTAATAGCACGAATCCAAGTACTTTGTGGGTTAAGGCAATGCTAATAAATCCACTTCAATAATATATAAGTTACATAGGTACATAAGTAAGTATTATTCACACGGCTTACTTTGAGTAACTGTAGTCTGGATTTCAAATTATTTTTAAATATTCATGAATGCTTCAAAATAATATTCTAGAAATCACTTACCAAAATAAGGCATAGCATTCAAAAGACCTTTCTGCTTGAGATTCATGTTGAGGTCGCATTCAGCGATCGGTAATAAGTACGAAGTGGTGTTAGTAACCAGAATGCTGGCGATACAACCGAAGAACGATACAAACAGTAACTTAACGTGAAACCTCCCGAATTTACATACTTCGTAGGCTTTGTTGATTTCTTGCATAGGAGTTACTGGTTCTGCAAATAAGATAAAAAAATGAATACATAATCATCATGACAGTTTCAATAAAAGAAGAGGAATATGATCTGTTGAATATTCACATGGGACTGTTTACATCACACATTTTTGCGCCCGGAAATCGAACAGTCGTTGATGGCAATAGGCTCGCCCCCTATTATATGAGACTTAAACATAACTGGCGAAATGTGGGTGTACTAAACTCTCCTCAATCTTTCGGGAGATACAGGAGTTTTATTATGTTATGAAAACAACCAAATATGAAATATAATCCTGAAAATATTTTCCTGTCTGGTTTACACCCTCTCTCATAAGAATCTTTAAAACAAAAGAACGGGCTTGGATAAGATGGAAGAAGTACAATAATCAATCTGACTACTTTAAATTTTCTAACCATCGCAAGCTTTTTCACGGAGAGTTAATTGAATGTTATCGGAAATACATTGATTCGGTCGAAGACAGCATTCCTAAGAATATAAAGCATTTCTGGTCCTACATCTCATCTAGAAAAGGAAAAGCTAACTATCCTGCTAGTATGTATTTCAGAAATGTTTCTTCAAATGACCCCACAGCCATTTGCAATCTATTTTCATGTTTCTTTTCTTCTGTCTATGAACCCTCTACTTTGGACCCTGTTAAATGGCAGCCATCTGGTCGCTATGCAGATAGCTCGTCTTGCATGGCCGAAATCTCTCTATCTACGGAAGTTGTGCGCGCGGCTTTAAAATCTTTAGATTCCTCTAAAGGGGCCGGACCTGACGGCTTACCAGCCAGCTTTTTCATAAGAACACGTGATAGCTTGTGTACTGCATTACATATAATTTTTAATAAATGTTTGCGTGCGGGTGTTTTTCCTGCGATTTGGAAACGTGCGTTTATAACCCCTGTTTATAAGACTGGTGACAAGAACAATGTAGAAAATTATCGCCCCATCTCTATCCTTTCTACTTTGTCTAAGGTTTTCGAGAGTCTTGTGCATGGCGTCGTGTACCCCCACATTCATCAGCTTATTTTACCCGAGCAACATGGTTTCGTCAAACGTCGTTCAACTGCAACTAATCTGTTAGTATTTACGAACTACTTATTTGAAAAATTGGATCAAAAAGTTCAAGTGGACGCTGTGTACACGGACTTTCAGAAGGCTTTCGATAAGGTGGATCATACACTGCTTTTAGAAAAAATTGCTTTCAACGGAATACGTGGTAATTTGCTTAGATGGTTTGTTTCATATATTTATAACAGGACTCAGAGAGAATTGTTGTTAATGGTTACGAGTCAGACCCTATAGTTGTTACATCTGGCGTACCACAGGGATCTATTTTAGGCCCTCTTCTCTTCATTATATTCATTAATGACATTAAACAATGTTTTGTCAATTCTAAGTTTTTAATGTATGCGGATGATATAAAAATTTACAGATCTTGCAAGAATATACAAGACTGTATACTTCTTCAAATGGACCTGGATAGGTTATATACATACTGTGGCAATAATAGACTCTTTCTCAGTCTTCCCAAATGTCATGCCATCTCATTTACCAAAAAGAAAATTAAAATAAATTTTAATTATTCTATTCATAACGCACTCTTAAATAAAGTTAGCTTTGTTCGTGACTTAGGTGTTACACTAGATGCCTGTTTACACTTCGACAAGCACGTTGACAATATAGTAAACAAGGCGTATCAGATGTATGGTTTCATTATGAGATCGTCACGTGACTTTGTGCGGCCCTCTACGTTCTTATTGCTTTATAAGACTTTGGTACGATCCCAGTTAGAATATGCCGTCCCCATCTGGAATCCTTTCTACGACAAATACGGCACTAGAATGGAAAGGGTACAGAAGAAGTTCTTACGGTCTATGAACTATAAGTGCTTTCAATCAAAGGTTCCTTATGTGCAGCTTTTAAAACGGTATGACGTTCTAGAATTGAGATCTAGGCGGCTGTTACTTGATGCTATGACACTGCACGGCATATGCAATAGTAAATTTGACTGTATTGACCTTACAAACAAATTGTGTTACAAGGTACCCAGAAGTGTTATTCGAAGGGGGGTGCGCGTGCCTCAACTGTTCCATACAGACATATGCAGGACTAACGCTGGGGAACGTGCACCTCTTCGTCGCCTTGTTGATTCTTACAACACGCATTTTATGGAACTGGATATATTTTGTTTATCTAAGCAATTATTTAAGAAAATGGCTCTGGATATTTTATCAAACGAGTAATTTATGTTAAAGTGAGCTAAGCTAACACAGCAATATTGTGGCAGCGACTTTTGTTTTATTTTTATTTCTATTTTTTATCACTTGTCTTCAGCACTTCTTTTAACCTTTTGTTAAAACGTGGACAATGGTGTGGGTTACATGTTTGTTAAATCTTAATTTATTTCTCTGTAATTTGTAGCATGTAACTGTTTTTTGTCCCTAATAAATAAATAAATAAATAAATGAAGTATATCCTGGGCATCAATACATATTAAATCTCCATTGCTATCTGTGATCAAAACAATGCTCGCGATCCAGATTTATCTTCGAAGTAAGTAAACAAACGCTTTTGAGATTGACTGTGGGCTGCAAATAAGCATGAGTGTTATGCTCAACTTTAGCGCTTGTTATTATTAATTTAATAAAATCAATAAGCCGGAAAGTCCGAAAAGGATACCGTGGCCTCTGGCAACATGGAAACTGAAGGAACACGGGTGGGTTTTAGTCAGTAAGAGTCTGACACGCCCTCCCGCTCCGCCCAGAGCGGGAGAAGTTATTTGATAATTTCCCACCCAAACAAAAAAAAATGCCTGCGTCCCAGCAGTGGGAACATTATTGACTGATTATGGTTATGGTATGGAATAAACCAGGTTACATACCTACAAAGTAAGGTTATCAAGATACAGGCTGTGCCTAGTTTGGCACTAATCAAAAATTTCACTCTTTATTCACACATAAAACATAAACAAAGCTTTTGCTGCTTCACTAGCCAAAGCTGGGTCCATAATAACGTAATTTGGAACTAAATTTTATATAAGGTTGACCCTTGCATATGGGTGAACGTGAACCAAAGTAGGGATTATGATGACCGATGGTCTACCCGGTTGATCCCCAAAATGCTTTACTAGTATAATATTTCCTGTTTTAGTTTGCAGGGTAAGTAAATATTTAATATCTTTGGTAATTTGAAATTTACATAACATCACGGCTTGTTTCCCAAAAGGGTTAATCAGAGGTGTACCTACCTTAGCAAACACACATTTCGCCAGTTATGTTTAAGTTCCATGTGGGGGTGAATTTTTAAATTACTGTCAGATTTTTTTTATTCTGTTTATAAGAGTAATTTATTTACCTATACATTTCTGGCATCAGTACTTATTCTTTCGACACTTCTTAGGAAATTATTTTTTTCAAATTTTCATTGTGTATTTCGACTTTGTTACGATTTCATTATAAGAGATGTATGAACTTAAACGCAGCAAAACGAGTATGTAAGGATCGTAGCAGGTGGCGTTCTATAGTTTCTTTTTACCCCAAGGGAAAAAGGCGTGAGTTTATATATGTAATTCCTATGTCTGAATCCTTAGTCATTACAACACTTAAATTATTTTCTATCAAGATAATGGTACGTTCTCGTTAATCGATGTATTTGAGTGGGGATTAACTACGCAAGAAAATTCACAAAAATAAATAGATTAAGACAGTATACTGCTCGTATAAAACATTTCGAATTCTTGTCGGTAATATCACATCAAATGAACAGTCAACCGCATGTCAGTAGAAGCAACTGAACAAAAAAAAAACGGTGGCACTCCGGGAGTGCCGACAGAAGTGAAAACTTGAACAAGATCGTCTTGTTGGTAGAAAAATACTTGTACAGAACATTGGTTCGTAACCTTATCTAAATAAAGAGCACAAACGCGTTTACAAAAAAAAATACTTCCAAAACCTTTAAAGTAAAAATACTTGCATAGAACATTGATCCGTAACGTAATATAAATAAAGAGTACAATCGCGTTTACAAAAGTGAGGTGTCGGTAACGGTGTCGCGAGTTCAATTGTTTTTTCCCATCTAAAAATGCCCAACGCTCCTTAAGAAGTTTTCACTTCAAAAATCCGCTTACTGCAACGAAATTTAAGGTAGGTACTGGTGCCAATTCCCTTGTTCACAAACTAAACTAAATTTGAGTTCAGTGCATCTTTTTCTTTCTATTTCATTAAGAAAAGGACAGAAGATTAATTTTAGTTTAGTCCTGTCAAATTAATCAGCGCTTGACGTAAATTGACGTAATTTTAGTCGGCAAGTTTTTAATCACGTCTAAACTTGTATGGAGAGTAACAGGCGCTGATTAATTTGACAGGACTAAACTAAAATTTATCTTCTGTCCTTTTCTTATTGAAATAGAAAGAAAAAGATGCACTGAACTTAAACTTAGTTTAGTTTGTGAACAAGAGAATCGGCACCACTGTCAAAGTAAAATTACCACCGTGAAAGTGTTGTTGACTACACTACCATCTTATCTATACCTACCTATAACGCAAGTTTGAGATGAAAAGTATTTGAGTCAGTACAAAAGAAGAGAAATTAAAAGAATACGCACCGGTTTTGTCCACCACATGGATATTAACGTCAGCCATATTTGTTTTACAAATATTTATTAAAAACAATAAATTTATTTCTCAAATAGAGTAATTTATTACGTTCATAGACAATTTAATTACATAATAATTACAGCTAGTTTCGTTATTAATATAGTACTGAGAGTATTGCGTTTCAGAGGCTGATTTTGATGCAAAGTCCTTGATGAATGATTAATTTCCAGTCTACTTTGAGCTCCGCTCTCTCTCAAGGGAATTCACCTGAGAGCTCAAGTTATGTTGGCCATGTTACTGGTATCTCTGTGTAAATTTTAGATAAAATTACAAAGTAACTTCCTGTAATCATTTCTATTCAAATGTATCATAGAAGTTGTTTTTGCGTGTCGTCTTATAAGGAATTATATGTTGCGTGGGTAGCTTAAATCAATATTTTATTAGTTAATGAGTAATGTAGTGGTATTCATGAATTCGTGTCGTAATCTAGCTATGTTTAAATTTGCGGTGTCCTAATTTGCGCAAGAATTTAGTCATCCAAAAACCTACCTAAATTGATTAAATGATTCTCGAGGTACAAGCGCACAACTAGACATACAAGCTGTGTGTTTATCGTGTGTTGTAACGTTGTTTTTTCAAAATTATTATTTAGTATGTAAAGTCATCCTTTACTCAAAAAACTGCCATATAAGCCCGCTTGTACTAATCACTAAATGCGTTTAGCTTTAGCGCTAAACATTTCTTTAAAACAACATTCTATGTCTAATACTTACTGAAGAACAGTGTGACTACTCAGGCCCGAAAGAGCTGAGAGTATACACCGACGGATCAAAGACCAACTCCGGAACCGGAGTTGGAGTCTTCTCACAAGACCTCAACATAAATATATCCCGCCCGCTGGGCATGTTCAACACCGTCTATCAGGCGGAGTGTGTGGGCATCATACAAGCGGCCCATGCCATAGCAGCCAGGAGAGTTACGGACACTCACATACGTATACTCTCCGATAGCGCCTCAGTTCTCCAATCCTTACAGAAAAAATATATTACTTCAAAGTTAACACTAGAATGTCACAAAGCACTAGAACAAGTAACGGTATCTAGCTGCAATACGGTGACACTGCAATGGATAAAAGGACACAGCGGATCGCTGGGTAACGACGCTGCTGACGAACTTGCGAGGAGAGGATCTAGCACAGCAGTCTGTGGACCCGAGCCGATCGTGCCAATTCCATTCAACCAGATACGCAGGTGGCTACAGGAGTTCACCCAAACCCAAGCGGAGAATTGGTGGACCTCGACACCGGGCTGCAGGTAGTCCAAGGAAGCAATGCCATCCTTGGATAGCAGGCTAACGAGGCGTTTATTAAGCCTTGACAGGAATGGCCTGCGCCTGATGACGGGGACCATCACGGGTCACTGCTCGCTAAACAAACACTTCCACACAATAGGCATAACGGACAGTCCTCTGTGCAGGGCGTGCATGGAGGCTGAGGAAACCGTAGCGCACGTACTCTTCGAATGCACAGGTGTTACTAAAATTAGAACAGAAACCCTCGGGTCACCCAGATCTTTCACTGACGTTCTGAACAGACCAGGAGTTTTAATTAACTTCTGGAGGGAGGTGGGCTGGTTGGAATAACCACCAAACGGCCGCCATGGCCCACGCACAATGGTCCACCTGACGGACTAAGTGCGGAAACCAAACCCCATAACATAGAACATAGAACATAGAACATTCTATGTCTGTCAACTTCAAACTTTAGCGCTAAACATTTATTTAAAACAACATTCTGTGTCTATCAACTTCAAACAATTGACATACTTTAGCGCTAAACATTTATTTAAAACAACATTCTGTGTCTGTCAACTTCAAACAATTGACATACTTTAGTGCTAAACATTTATTTAAAACATCATTCTGTGTTTGTCAACTTCAAACAATTGACATACTTTAGTGCTAAACATTTATTTAAAACATCATTCTGTGTTTGTCAACTTCAAACAATTGACAGAAATGGAACGGTATTTTGAAATAAATTTGGGTTTATTTAGTTATTTGTGGAACAAACGGGCCTTATTCTCGTAGTAGCTAGGGGTCACTAGGGTAAATGCAACATTTAACTACACAAATTAACCACCAATCGAATTACAATTCCTTGCGCAACAAACACGGACCATAATCAAACATCACCAGTTCATACAAACAACGCTATGTAAAGTGTAAACACACGACAAAACACGTCAAACACGACGTATGACATGAGTAATTCTCGGTAAATATTTATTAAATTATTCAGGTTCTGCATAAAACCGGAAATGGATTACTGTTCACGTGATAATCACGCTCAAAGCGGTACTTTGTAGTACCAAACAGGCATTCATGAAATAGTTATAAGATGGTGTTACTCCTCGTTGAATTAAGTTCCATTTACATTGGGTGAGGTGGGGTGCTCGTGTAAGCGGTGTAGCGTTTGACTTAATAATTATCTAATTCAAAAATTTCACCTTTACGGTGTGTATCAAGTGGTTTATTCAGTAGGTAGCTCAGTTTATCAATTAAAATCATCTAAAATAATAATCATCATCATTATCTATTATAATTTATCATTTTATATATATTTTTTTATTCTGTGCCAAATAAATTTATTTTCTTTTTTTAAGCTATTGCATAGCTTTTATCGCGGGCTTTGATCTCGGCGACCGAATCAAGAAATTCCGTAACGAAAAAAACCTGACACTCCGCCTACCATGTAATGACGGTTCCCATGACAACGTGATGTTGTCATGGGAACGAAAATTTTTAAAACGGAATTTTTGTTTTATGTCATCACGTCATCATCCCAAGTGTAGCGTTGACAAATAGGAAGTATGGAGGTTACAAATGCTATGCAATAGCTTTACCGCGGCAGTCCCCGAGTGCCACACGTTTTTCTTTCTTTTATCTACTGAATGTTTGCAGTGGTATTAATTTGCATCAAATCAGTAATTTAGTTATTTTTTTGTTTGTGAAATTACTGGTATTATTTAGTGTTGCTATGGATAGTCTGACATAGGTACCTATTTATTTTGCTTTGTCCGTTTTTGTGAATACCTGACTAAGCATGTTTCGAAAGCTACAGAACTTCTTGGCAAAGGCTCATAAAAAACTAGCCAAAAGCTCATTTACACGAGCGCACGTTGCCAGCGGCAGAGGCAACTGCAGCCGTCGATGTGCTGCTCGTGTATTTGATTACGTGCTCAAATCGTTGCCAAAGGCAGAGACAACTGTAGTCGTCGACGCGTCTACGGCTGCCACTGACTAGTGTCGACGTCTGCAAATTCAAATTCAAATTCAAAAGTCATTTATTCAAACTGGGCTGAGAATCAGCACTTTTCGAACGTCAAAATTACATGACAGTCCCCTAAAACGCCCACCCTTCACCAGTTGTAGTGTAGCAGTTTCTGGCAACGTGCCGCTCGTGTAAATGAGCACTAAAATCTTCCGCTACAACTGTGACCACGCATTGACCTATGTACGGCACATAGCTACAGAATTAATCATTCGTTAATGGTGTCCGTGTTTCACTACGAACACCTGCGCTCCACGTTTGTTGCAACTGTTACTGTAGCATATTACGGACTGGAGATAGGTAAATGTATTAAGTAGATAGTGTTTACTAAGCTGTTACTGTAGCGTAGAGCTAAGTATGCACTGTGGGCCTAGTACAAACGCGCGGAGTAACGACGTTAAAATTGAAAATATTTGTGTCGCATATAATATTAACCTTATATTCCATTTGAAATAAGATTAGACATTTAAACAAACCTTTTTTACAGTCCGTTCAACCGATTTTGACTTCTATACCGTAGGCATAAGGATGGCATTAAAAGCAAAAAAGTGGTTACAATACCAACTGTTTAATGCAGCTGCCATTTGTCATGCCACTAACGCAATAGAAGTCAAAATCGGTTGAACGAACTGTAAAAAAGGTTTAGTTAAATGTCTAATCTTATTTCAAATGGAGTATAATTTTTAAGATTTTATTCTTATCATTGGTGATACTAATTTTATTGTGCTTGTCGGATTTTTTTAACCAAAACGCTATGAACTAGCAAAAAAAAAAAAAACAGTGAACTTGAACACTTTTATTGTGCAGAAAATACTTTTATTTTTTGAAGTCTGTAAAAAAAGGGAAATGTCAATCATGTCGTTGTCATGTCTCAACGTTTGGAATGTCATTAATCCCAAAGAAAACGTATCGCGCGTTGATGTCTTTTTAATGGTCAAAAGCTGGTGTCGGTAACAGTGTCACGAGTTCAATTGTTTTTCCCATCTCAAAAATGCCCAACGTGCCTAAAAAATTTTCACTTCAAAAATCAAGGATAATTATTATTGATTTTCGATTCAAAAATCGTTCAATGTTACTTTTACGTCAGACTTTCGTGTTAGGGCTTCTAAACAAATAAACGTAGCTGTAGCAATGATGCTGTAAATATATTGAAGTGCGTTCAAATCTGCATATGTACCATGTAGCAGCATCACTGTTAACAGCTATGTACAGTACAACTATGTTCTTAATTAATGTCCCTCGGCAAACCTCGTGTTTCGTCAGTCGTCGGATTTTTATCAATTACCCCTTGCACTTGGTGCAGACCGGACGCTCTCAATCGACTTAAAAGTATATAGAGTTTGTTAATATTCTTTTAACTTAATGGAATTTATTTTAAAAATAGTAGGAAAGCTGCTAAAGTCGCAGGCACGACAGATAGGAAAATTGTTTTACAGCTCTAAATAGTTCACACGGTAATCAAAACAACAATAAAGTAATTAGTTCTGAATTCAAATTATTATACAAGATAAATCTAATAACTGATGGACATGGAAATTAGCATTCGTTTGTATTCGGAAATGCGATGATTCCCGAGGGACGAAAATTAAAATACAGTAAAACAAACAACAGTAGTTATATATAAACGTACAAAATATCCAGCCTAACCTAAAAAATGACAGCTAAATATTATTAGAAGACTATAATAACCTTACTAACTTTCTTTTTCGAAACACAATAAATTGAGATAGAATAATTAATGCCAAATATTATATAAGACTAGACACTAGCCTAACCATAAAAAAGTCATACACAATAAGGCTGCGTTTCCACTAAAGATGTGCGAGGATACGTAGCGAGGGACATGTTTGTAAAGAACAAACAGAACCGCCTCATTTACCTAGCCTCGCTCAGTGCAGCTCCGGTGGAAACGGATTAGCATTGCGAGGTTTTTGTACGTACAAAAAAAGCGCGGGATGGTTGTGAGGGATGTGTGCGAGAGATATGTGCGAGTGATGTGTGCAAGTTATGTGTTAGGGATGGCCGCGAGTGAGAAATCGTATCTAAAAAAAGCCTGCTACACATCCCCGCAGCGCTCATCTGCGCACCGTCTCACAGCGTCGCTAGGCATCCTCGCACCGTTCAGCGGCCCAGCACATCTCTGGTAAAAACACTCACATCGTTTCACAGCGTCACTATGCATCCTCGCACCACGCAGCGGCCTAGCACATCTTTGGTGAAAACACTCACATTATTTCACAGCGTTGCTACGTATCCTCGCACCGCTCAGCTAACTCGCACATCTCTGATGGAAACGCAGCCTAAAACGAGGCAAAAGATTTATATATTCAACGCTATAATAAACGGTTTCCAGAAAAAACAATTAACTGATCTATCATGTCCATAAAATCGTAGTAACATGTCCAGGTAGTGGTATTTATTATTCCTGGAAAATTTGGCGTGTGTTTAAAAGTTATTTTTAAATTTGAATGTTAAAATTTCCACTACCTTATTAAAAAAATGTTTTTATTTTGTTTGTCTATGAAATCATCAGTTTTCATTTTATATTATTGACGTGTTTTTACACGGAAAAGTGTTCATGGGTTCAGTTTTCGAACGATGAAGTAACAACAGACAGTAACAGTTTTTCCTATTTTTTTGTCAGAAAGTGTATCCGAATTTTAGTCAGAAAGCATATCCGAATTTTAGTCAGAAATCGTATCCTAATTTTAGTCAGAAAGCGTATCCGAATTTTAGTCAGAAAGCGTATCTTAATTTTATTCAAAAAGCGTATCCGAATTTTAGTCAGAAAGCGTATCCTAGGTATATTAGAAGACATGTTGGCAATTTTTTCGTAAAATAACGATTACAACTTCGAGCAAAAGAGCACATTACTGTGTTGCCACAATAGGCTCATAAAACCGCTGAACTGCCGAAAGAGTCTATTACCGCCCTCCCTGACAATTGTATCGTAATCCTTAACATTTAACACACGGTTCTGGTTCGATATTCAAGATCCGATCTCTTTGGGACACACATTTTGTACCTTGTAAGAAGGTACCAACTAAGGTACAACCACGAGCATCAATACCTTACACTTACGCAAAATTCAAAAGCTTTTTTCTCGTGAAATAACAATCGCAACTTTGAGAAAAAACGTATTTCATATTGGCATGGTTTCGAAAATACAATCTACGTAACGCCATAAAAGTTCTATCAATACTTTGGGAGAAAATCACTATTGAATCCTGCGTAAATATAAGATATTTATGCTCGTGACTGTAGTATCCCTGCGTATCTGTTCCCAAAAATCTATGTATTATGTTCACTAACGTTACTGTACTTCTATTTGTTGAATATTTTGAAGAAACCTTAAACCACAAGGAAATAATCGCTAACACTGCGACCATACATCGAGATAGCTTCAAAATTAATGATTCATTAATGACGTCCGCATTACACAAGGTTGGAACACCTGGGTTGGTAACAGAACCTATAAATTATGTAGATGATCACATGTCTGAACTGTAAGGTATAATATTGATCTTTAAGCACTGGTTAATATTACAGATTAGGTCATTCCGGTTTGGTCTGTTTAAGAGCAGTTCTGAGCAGTGGTGGCCCAGGAAGGCGCTTCGCCATGTCCTCGTGGAGGTAATAGGCGGCGGTGATCTCTCGCGTCCGGCCCTAGTTCAGGCCATGGTACGGAGCGAGAGGGCATGGGAGACCGTCACCTCCTTCTGCGAAGCAATAATGCTCGCAAAGGAGGAGGTGAAACGCGTGAGGGAGAGGCAAATTTCGCGCCCTCACGCTCCTAGCCGCCGCAGGAGACGTCCTGGGAGTCGGGAATCGCAGGCCGATTCTCGGCCACCGTAGGCGCGGGCTTGAGGACTGTGAGCAATGGGTAGCTCGCCGTCCAATAAGGACCAGGTCCAGGTCGACGGCGCGTTGTGTTCCATGCGCTCCTCAAAGAGATGTCAGCAGAACGGACGGGGTCTGCTAGGACCGATGCCTGCCGGGGTCGCGGGAAAGTCCGAAAGGGATACCGTGGCCCCCGGCAACATGGCAGCTGAAGGAACACGGGTAGGTTTTAGTCAGTAAGAGTCTGACACCGCTCACCGCTCCCGCTCCCGCTCCGCCTAGAGCGGGAGATGTTATTTGATAATTTCTCACCCAAAAAAGAGGCAGGTGCTTTACTTTGTGTAAATAATTTCATCACCACTGCTCGGTGAAAGAAAACATCGTGAGGAAACCGGCATGTCCTAGAACCAAAAACTCGAAGACATGTGACATCTACCAACCCGCACTGGGCCCGCGTGGTGGATTACAGCTTACTCCCTCTCACAGAGAGGAGGCCTGTGTCCCAGCAGTGGGAACATTATAGTCTGATTATGCTTATGCTGTTTAAGATGTCATGGATAGTATTTTATATAAAGGGTTACTGGTAACTCGACGTATTCCTTGCAGGACGTCATAGTAGGGTTAAAATGTTTGGTTAGTGATATTTGCCAAAGTTTTAGGCATTATTGAACTTTTAATTATTAACAAAGGTCTGCTACGGCGTCAACTATGATAATAACTTAAATTTCAGTACAGTCGCGCCGTAAATCATTTTTAAATTGGTTTCAAATGATTTAATCTGAGATTTTTCATAAAAAAACTAAAACTCTTAACTAATTCAAAAACTACTGAATTTCGGTAGAACATTTGGTGGCTTAATTTGTTGCATTTTAACTCTACTATGACGTCCTGCAAGGAATACGTCGAGTTACCAGTAACCCTGTATAAAACAGGAAAAAAACTAAAATTTATCTGATTATTATCAGTCGCAGTCGGTGTGCATGTATGATCAGTTAGTTGTATCCTATTAAACGAGCAATATTTATATATATTTGTGCTTACGTTCTCGAAATCGGCTCTTAAGATTTCGATGAAAGTTGCAATATAAGGGAAAGATCGATCTAGCTAGGTCTCATATCTGGGAAAATTCGTTTTCTCCGTATTTTCACCCGAGCACAGCTCGGTCGCCCATAGTTTAGAACAAGATAGAGAATAATGACATTAGAATAATGGCATGGCAGCATGGAATTAGTAAGTACCTACTATCATGGCAGCATGGAATAAGTAGGTACTATACATGGATTAGTATGAACTTTCTAATACTATTAAATGAACATTCTCTATTTTCACCAGAGCAGAGCTCGGTCGCCCAGGTACTGAACGTAAACGAGGCAAAAGGAGTATGTAAGGATCGGAGTACGTGGTGTTCTATAGTTTCTGCCTACCCTACCCTCAAAAAGGCGTAAGTTTATGTATGTATATGATCATCGCTATAAAAACTTTCGAGAACATATGTGAAAACAAAGACGTGAAAATCATTACGCTTCATGACATCCATGGATGACAAATGGATGATAACCAAACATTTATATTCACGACGTTTGTTCATTACGAGGCTGTTATCTATAAATGTTTGATTAGCTGAAGTTCTTCTGAAACTCCATATTTCCAGGAACAAGCTGATCCTATCACTTATGTTAACATACTTAGGAAAAAACCGTCCGACACGAAGGGTTCCGTATCAGCGTAAATAATTTAGCGAAAAACGTCGAAAAAACACGTTTCTTGTGTATACTCCCTTTAATTTTTTAACCGACTTCCAAAAAGGAGGAGGTTATATGTTCGTCGCGTATGTTTGTTTTTTTTTTTTTTTTATGTATGCCACCGATTTTTCCGTCAATTGTGGACCGATTTTGATAATTCTTTTTTTGTTTGAAAGGGTGTGCTCTCGAATTGGTCCCATATAAATTTTATTAACTTTGCTTGGATAGTTTTTGAGTTAGCTACAAAATACTTTTTTTTTCCCACTTAGTATGTAGATGATATGATAAGTTTCTGTCACTGGTAGCAGGTAGTGGTATTCGAATGTGTGTGGGGTAGGTACCACAACTAAAAAGCGAAAAATAAAAACTTTTTACAAAAAAAACAACCGACCTCCAAAAAAAAACACTACAAGTGAAAAATAACTTTTTCGGAAGTCGGTGCCAAAAAACGAAAATACAAAATCCAAGACACCGACTTCCGAAATTAAAGTTATTTTTCACTTTGTAGTGTTTTTTTTTGAAGGTCGGTTGTTTTTTTTTTTTAAAGTTTTTTTTTACTTTTATTTTGTTCCGATCCGATGCGATGAGAGCCGTTTGGTGGAAATCATCCTTAACAATTTGTCTTTGAGCTAGTCTAGCGAAGTACGAAGTTTCAATAGATTATGAGGCCAGTTTATACTGGTTACCACTGCGACGTGCCGTACCTGATGAAAACTAGCCACAACCGACACATATCCATCAATGTTCTAGAACTGCTGGTAAATATTATCATAAGCATAATCAGCCTATAATGTTCCCACTGCTGGGATATAGGCCTCCTCTCATCGAGAGGGAGTGGGCTGTAATCTACCACGCGAGCTCAGTGCGGGTTGGTAGATGTCACATGTCTTCGAATTTTTGGTTCTAGGATATGCCAGTTTCCTCACGATGTTTTCCTTCACCGTTTTGAGAGCAGTGGTGATGAAATTATTTACCCAAAATAAAGCGCCTGCCTGGGTTCGAATTCATGACCTACAACTTGTAAGTTGGGGCCGTTATCACTGGGCCATCAATCAATCTGCCTAGCCTTTTCCCAACTATGTTGAGGTCGGCTTCCAGTCTAACCGGATGCAGCTGAATAGCAGTATTTTACATGGAGCCACTGCCTATCTGACCTTCACAATCCAGTAACTAGGTAATACGATACCCCTTGGTAAGACTGGTTGTCAGACTTTCGGGCTTCTGACTACCCGTGACGACTGTCAATGATCCACGAATGACTGCTGGGACCAACAGCTTAACCTGTTTAGACACGGAGAATTCTCGGTATGTAGAAATGTTCGACCATCGAAGAACCAACCCCGGCAAGCGTAGCTTAACCTGATGACTTGACCCGTGCGGCTATTAGTACTTAGCCACGAGCTCCTCCATCACTGGGCCACCACTGCTCTTAAACTTTTATTCATAAATACATCCTAAACTAAGAAAACATATTAAGAATCCGCAGCAGTTTTCATTACCACTTAATACCTTTGTTCTCCTCTACCCGAGTGAAACGTAAACCCCCTTTGTTGAGCTCAGTCGAGCTACGCGTTACGTCACACCTAAATGCTAGACGGTTTGAATTACCCTCAAGAGTATCTCAATAGAGATGAGCCTACTGAAATGAGATACCAACACATACGATCCATCTATTTCTATTGGTGGGTGTAATCTAAATTTAGTGAGTGTATTCACTGGGTTTTTTTTTCAATTGAGATAGAATGGAGGTGTTAATTTTCTGATAATAATATAACACCAGCCCACGTTAGCCCACGTTCGCATGGATTGGATTTTTGCGCACTGGATTTTCAACTCTCGGTATTGAGCCGAGCGTTGAGAATCTAATAGAGTGCGTTCCAGTGCATTGAAAAAACACACTGTTGGATTATCAACTCTCGGCGCTAAGCAGAGCGTTGAAAATGCACAAAAAAAATCACCGCGATAAAAAACCTGCAAACCTGGGCTTATTGTCCCACTGCAGGGCAAAGGCCTCTTCTCATACTAAGAACGCACGACCATTGAACACCACGCTTGCTCAATACGGGTTGGCGATTTCAGACGTAAATTAACTATAAGTTCAAGTTTCCTCACGATGTTTTCCTTCACCGATGTCAGTAATATCCACGATAAACTCAGAAAGTACATGTGATCTGGATAATTCACATTGGTTCTTGCCCGGATATGAACCCGCAACCACGTGCATGAGAGGTAAAGCCTTAACTACTGAGCCATCAAGACATAAACTAGTCATAAGCATGCAATGTGCAGCAGGCATGGTTTCTGTCACGGCTCCGGTGCTGCGAGGCTTCGGCGGTCCCATGCAAGCTTATCGTACAGATGGTTTTAACGCCTACCACCGCAGCTTCGGCTTGCAGGTCGGCTCCACTAGCCAGCCTCAGCTGTGGGCCGTTATAAAACCACCTGCTCCTCAGCTCGCGGGCCGCCTCGCCCCTCCGCGCCTACGCGGGCTTAAATTACACTCTAGGGATAGGGCAGACAAGACTACGTGGAGTCAGTTTTGCAGCGATTCGTTTCTGTCACTAACTTTTGTAGCACAACATAATATTGACTTGAAAGGAAACTTAGTATTTTTTCTCGGAAGTTTAGTATTTTTTTTTGGAAATTTAGTATTACAGTCAACCACAGATTTTTGGAAGTTAATATTTTTTCGGAAGCTTTATTATTTCCCTTGTATAATTATCACTTGCTTCAAAAACGGTTTAGGAAAACATCGTGAGGAACCTGCCTGAGAGATATTTCTCGAAGGCATGTGAAGCCAAGTTAGAGGCCCATGGGTGGTTTTAAAACTCTGACACCAGGTTAGTCACTAACCACACGAAAACAAGAAGAAGTATAGGTGAAAAATGGGGAGGCCTATATCCAGCAGTGGCTGATTCTGGGCTGAAATGATTATGATGATGATGATTACAAACTCATGCTTTATTTCCAATCTAGAGAACACGCGAGATAAATTCACAAAGACTTCAAACTCATAAAGTGATGCCCTTTAAATTGGACTATTAACACAGCCAAAAATTCATGGAAAAATAAGTTTGAACGGTACATTAACTGAAAATCTAATTTCAACCTCATCATTTCAAAATTACATCCATAAATTGCATTTTTATTACTTTTAAATATTCACAAGCTCAAAGGGTGAGTGCACCACAGGCAATTTTACACCTCATTTTCAACTAACGACCGTCGATATAACATACCTACATACCTACATAAACTATAACCTTTTTAAAAAAATTGAGGATTCATCTCCAGACCTCTCTCCCTTGAATTTGTATAAGTATGTGTATGTCGGAGACGGGTATGTGACTCTCGTTATTATCAGCGATATTTTAACTACTGTGGGCGTAGTATGGGTAGTGTTGGTTAATGCGCAATAGAAAAACAGTTTGCAGTTCAGATCAAATTATAATTTACTATCAAATTAATCACACTAGCTAAATTATCCACACACTGGGTGCAACGGCGTTTATTAAAATCACCAATTAACATAATGATCACAAATTACTACTAACACAATAACTGAGCACCACGAATCGAGAACAGTTCCGCGACGTTTTGACTCCGATGCGATCCGAGGCTCAATCCCTCCTCGCCGTGGCCTTAAAACATCACGACTCTGTAGAAGCGCGCGCTTTAGGTGTGGGTAGATCACGTCCTGTCGCCAGCGGCGCGCTTGCAATTCGTTTCGTATCCGTACTAATGACCGGATCCGACATGTATATACATATATAATATAGGTATATATTATTTTAAATATGTATGTATGTGTATTATAAGTTATAACCTGTTTATATACTACCTATTTTATTTCTAATGATATATTTTTAATATTTTTTTTCTTTTTTCCTCTCAAACAGAGCACCTGCCATCTAATCTCTTCACCACCCTTGGTTGACTGGTAGAGAATGCCTAAGGCATTAAGTCCGCCTTTACCCCTTTTTGAGTGTGAAAAATTTAAATAAATAAGTAACCTTTTTCCAAGGGAGTAGGCAGAAACTACAGAACGCTCTACTCTACTCCTTTTGCCTCGTTTACGTTCATACATCTGGTGATACACGCACGCCGGTTGCGAGTACTACGCACCTGACCTTCTGAAGAACACCAATAAGGTCACTATCCAACATGTAATAAAAAACCCTGTCCGATTTGTGGGGGGCGTCATTTAGCGGGTGTTACAAGCCATAATAACTTATGACCGCTGTTGAAAATTTGCAAATTTTTAATGGATTTGGGGTAACTTTGGTACTAAAAATGTGATTTTTAATTATCAACAACTTTTTTATTTTCAATAATAATTAAAAACAAAATTACTTTTAAGTAATGTTATTGCGGTACCTATATGTCCCTTTTAGATCGGACAAGGTTATTTTTAACCGACTTCCAAAAGGAGGAGGTTCTCAATTCGATTGTATGTTTTTTTTTTTGTATGTTTGTTACGCGATTACTCCGTCAATTATAAATTGATTTTGATGATTCTTTTTTTGTTTGGTAGATTATACTTCAGAGGTGGTCCCATATAAATTTTATTAACTTTGCTTGGGTAGTTTTTGAGTTAGCTTCAATAATACGTATTTTTTCGTCACTTAGTATGTGGATGATATGATAACTTCCTGTCTCTGTTATTTACATAGCAGGTATTGGTGTTCTTTGTGTGGGGTAGGTGTATCACAACTAAAAAGTGAAAAATAAAAACTTTTTACAAAAAAAAAAAACAACCGACTTCAAAAAAACACTACAAAGTGAAAAATAACTTTAATTTCGGAAGTCGGTGTCTTTGGTTTTGAATTTTCGTTCTTTGTCACCGACTTCCGAAATTAAAGTTATTTTTCACTTTGTAGTGTTTTTTTGAAGTCGGTTGTTTTTTTTTTTTTGTAAAAAGTTTTTTATATAACTATTGTATGTACCCCATGCGCGCGGGCGTTTCCACTTACATCTGCCTTGTAAATTTTGTTAGTCACCTTTCATTCATCCTCTCAACGTCACCAAACCATCTAAGCATACTCTTAAAATTTTTGGCACCACATCTTTTTTCAAACCTTATAGGTAAACAAAATGTACACAAAAAAAAACATTAAATTCACTACGCACAGCAAATAGTCACTACAATTTGTTTTATCTATACGAAAGCGTTCCCAGCTGCCAAATATAGAAAGTTCGCAAAACTTTTCGGATCAATAGAATATTTGGTATTCACAATACAGGGACCAACAGATTTGCTGAAAACTTTTGTATTCCCGTTTGAGTAGAACTTTATGAAAGTAAAATACTTTGCATGTAGTGTTCTATTGGGGAGAAATATTCAAGTTCAGTGAATTAGTTGGTCGAGTTCCGGAGTTCCGTAGTTCCGGTATCCGGGATAGTTTGCCGGTATGGTAAAGTTAACGTCTGGCTGTCAATTCCGCGTGTGACAGGGGTTATGTTTGACACAAGGATTCTCGGGTGGTTCGTCGTGAGATGTCAGATTCGATTGACGTGTGTACTCCATAGTCTATGGTTTACGAGGCAGTGCGTGTATAATCGTCTAATATGGGTGTAGTTGGAAAACAATTTTGTTAATTGAATGTTTTGTGTTTGACGTTCCGACGTAAGATTAATATTTTGACTGATGTGTATTTAATGCGGTTTTAATTCAATAAATAAATGTGGAGATTGTTTACACTGTTTAAGCACTTTCAAGAACATCATAAATTAACTTTGAAACTAGAGCCAAAGCCCCATTAGACGAATTAACTACTATACAAAGACGAAAGTCATACATTCTCCGGGCGTGATAAAGTTAAATGTCTCCATTAATTTGTCCGGAAAAAGAGAAGCACTCCATGTTTCTTGAAGCTATGCCAGCAGTTGTTTAGGCCAAGTAGTTGACTAAAATCTTCATATTCAGTAGTTTAAAGCCGGGAATACACAGCCATGCCAGTAACTTGCACAAATCCAAGTAGCTTGCATGCCATTATGACATTCACCAATTTTTCTTTTATTATTTATTAAATATAGAAGAAAACAAAATATAAACAGAAAACGATAGGCTTTTCCGGATGTTGAAACAGCTTCAAACAAGCTTACTAACTAAATAATTACTAACTAAATATCAATTATTATACTTAACACACAGTTTATACAACAACATTGTGAGGTAGTTACCTAGTAAATAAGGGGTCCGTACCATCGCACAATTATTTTATTTTTATTATTTGTTGTTACAGCGGTCATAGTAGTACACACTCTGTGAAAATTTCAAGTGTCTACCTCATCATCTGCCTAGCCTTTTCCCAACCATGTTGGGGTCGGCTTCCAGTCTAACCGGATGCAGCTGAATACCAGTATTTTACATGGAGCGACTGCCTATCTGACCTCCACAACCTAGTAACTAGGTAACACGATACCCCTTGGTAAGACTGGTTGTCAGACTTTTTGGGCTTCTAACTACCCGTAACGACTGTCAAAGATCTACAAAGGACAGCCGGTACCAACGGCTTAACGTGCTTTCCGAGGTACGGAGGGGTCTTGGTATGTAAAGATGGTCACCCATCCACAGACCAACCGCGGCAAGCATAACTTAATCTGATCGATCGACCCGTGCAGCTGTTGTAACTTAGCCACAAGCCCCCCAAGTGTCTACCTATTATGGTTTAAAAGATACAGCTCTTTGACAGACGTCACAGCGGAGCCTTAGTAACAGGGTTCCGTTGACACCCTTTATTTAAATATTTATTTATTATTAGGCTCTTCAACAATGAGTACACTATTACTTTATAATTTGTACATTGCAAACTTAAGTATAAGCGCCTCATTACTTAAAGAAAAGCACAGCATGCACTACATTATGCGCAGATAATAACACAATATTAATAATTAAAACTAGTATACATAGTTTAGATAACAATAAAAATTTATTATTAAATTGATTACAATAAATTACAGTGATTTAATTAGATTAGATTTAATTTTTATACATGATTACGTTAAATTTTGATTTTAGACTAGACAAACCCATTAAATGGCAAGCGCGGCTTTTTTTAGAGCAGGTATTGATGAGTGAAAGAGGTCAATGTTCTTTGGGTACGGAACCTTAAAAAGTACAAAACAGCGACGGCGTGGGTCAGGCAGCCCGCCAATACTAATTACTAAATGATTGAAATTTCAAAAGGATTGTTCATTTTCAAAGAGTATCAAAGAATAAAATTAGAAGTTGTTATTGCACAATGGCATGTTACTTGCGTATTTCGTGCAAGTTACAGACATATTATGTATTCTTAGCTTTATATATGCAGTTTCTTTCGTACCTATTGTCCTATGCGAGGGATAAATGCGATGCAACGTGTAAAGATGAAACTATGTTGAGCACATACAGGGTGTTGGGTAATTAATGGATAACCTTGAAATGGATTCATAGAAGAAAGTAAAGGCTGTTAAAAAAAAATCATATCAATCAATCTGCTTAGCCTTTTTTCAACTATCCTGGATGCAGCTGAATACCAATATTTTATATGGAGCGACTGCCTTTCTGACCTCCACAACCCAGTTACCGTGTAACACGATATCAACAAAAAAATTAAATACTCTATCTTAATATATATAATTCTTCTGTGATTGTGTATGTCACTGAACTCCACACACACACACACATTTGGCCGTATTTTTTATTTTTTATTTATTCGTATAAAATGTAATGTGTCACTGTTTGTTTTCCCAAATAAATAAAATAAATAAATAAAAGGCTGCACCGATTTTGTAGATTTTTTTTGTGTGTGTTTTAGTGGATCCCTGGATGGTTTAGATTCACAATCGGACCCGATAGGTGGCGGTATTCGGTCAGGACAACGTCTGTCAGGTCCGCTAGTATAACTATAATCTATCACAAAGGGTACGTAAAGTATCTCATAGTAAATAGTATATATCATGTTCTGTGGCTGAGACATTGTTAATATGGTTAAATAAACCATTTTTTTTTTAACTTATTCTCAATTCGACTGTTTTTTTTATGTTTTGTTACGCGATTACTTCACGAATTATGAATTAATTTTGATGATTATTTTTTTTGTTTGGTAGGTCATACTTCAGAATGGTCCCATATAAATTTTATTAACTTTGATCGGGTAGTTTTTGAGTTAGCTTCAATAATACGTATTTTTCCCACTTGGATGATGTTGTAGGGGATACTTCGTTGAATGTGGAAATTCTTGTATCTATGTCGATCGGTTGGTAAACTCTACGCGATGCAGGATTTGTGTGACGTCATGTCTATGATGTGTAATTCGTATGTGGCGGTGTAACCGCTACATCACTCCTCTCCGGAGACCGGTGGTCGATAGTGGAGAAGATTTTCTTTCCTAGTAAATTGTAGGTGAAATCGTGCAACCGGAGAATGGGGTACCAGTCTGGCACTGTCACGGCGTTGAGACGACGATAATCTCCGCAGGCTCAGTACGTGCCGTCCTTCTTCGGTACTAGGTGTACATCAACCAATTCGTCAACTTCAAACCGTTGAGCAGTTGCCCGCCAGACACAACACTCGTTTGGTCGGAGGATCTTCCCTTTTCTATGGTGAATAAGTTCCTGTCACTGTTACTTCCATAGCAGTAGTATTCGAATTTGTGTGGGGTAGGTACCACAAATAAAAAGTGAAAATTAAAAACTTTGTCAAAAAAAAAACAACCGACATCAAAAAAATAAAAAAACAAAATAAAAAATAACTTTAATTTCGGAAGTTGGTGGCAAAAATTAAAATCCAAAAGCAAGCACACCGACTTCCAAAATGAATGTTATTTTTCACATTTTAGTGTTGTTTTTTTTTGGAAGTTGGTTGTTTTTTTTTTTGTATAAAGTTTTTTGCATTAAGAAATTACAAAGATTCCACTTACTTGAAGACATTTTGTACGTTTAAATAAATTCACTCACACAAAAATATTGATCTCTCACTATTGAATATTCACACATGTATATAGTTAACCGCGTTACGATTACGTATGGAATAATTTTTAAATTTATTTGTTAGTGGTAAATACAGGTGGTTTTTATCGTAATTAAATTTTTGTGACAATCACAAGGTCATCGCAGCCGCAGGAATCCGTTGGATATGAGAAGCACAGAACCAGTCGAAGTAGCGATGCTTGGGAACGTCTTTCGGCTAACTACTGTGAGCACCACGCTTGGCTGCGGTACCCGGGACCGGGACAGTGTAAAAATCAAATAACTTTTAAGGAGAGCAAGATTATAAGCACACACTCGCGCCGTGACGCCTGAGGGCAGACTCCCCTTTTTTTATCAACAATTGAAACCCTCTCAAAATCCTAATTTAAATAAATCTTGTCAGATTGTTCGGATGACGTACAGCGTTCTAGCCAGCCTGTACAGCATGAAGTTACAACATCTCATGATAAAACCTCACACTACTAAGTTTTGTTGTCTCCGTATTGTATAATAACTCAATACGCATACCTTTTACGTTTTAACATTCACAATAACCTTCCTTTAAGCTACCATTATACATAATTATATTATGCTAAATTTCCCGCAGCCCACACTCGCACACGGCTCACGTAGTACGGCGCTCAGAAGCAATTCTGCTAATGCAGGCTTTAGCTACAGAATCTAGTTACAATAATGTTCCATTGTGAAGCCTAGATCACTTAATGTCAGATGTGAAATCTCAACTGCTTGTGTGTTAAGTTTGAGATGATTTATCGTGTATTGGTTCATTGTGGTGGAGTATTGGGAAATCGAGTGAGATTTATGATGCGGATGCAGATGTTAGATTAAGGGGGTGTTTATGTTCAAGTGACAATTGGAGTTAATGAGCTATGGTATAAATTAAATCGAATAGGAGAATTTAGTTTAATTTATAGATTAATAAGATGATCTTGAATTTCTACAATTTTTTTTTTTCAATCTATTTCTTATGAAGTTAGATTAGCTTTACTTTTAATATCGAGAATTAATATGTAAGTAATTTTATTTATTTAATCATTGTAATTTAATTAATAACAATCTATAATTATCATAGATTTTTTGTCAACTTTATAAAGTGCCGGTAGAAAAAAAAAACTAATTTTCGGTGATTGTGAACTTTTTTTGGGCGGATTTCGTCACACGTTTTTTTTTTTTTTATGAAATTTTCACTCATTTTACTTTTGTAACATTTCGTTTTATTTTTTTCAATAAAAAAATATCCGATAGCAACCATAAACTTCCTGCTATCGAAGGCACACTTCATTTTTTTTTTATTTACTATGGTGTGGTATGCTCATATGTTTTTGTTTACTTTTATAAGTTGGGTCCTATAAAAATTTATGTTTTAACTTATAAAAGTTAGTGAGTAGTATGCAACATTAACTTGGCATCCGCGCGGGGTCAGATTGATATCAGGGACCTTTAATAGGGTTGTCCAAAATCACCGGTTCACCCTTATATTTTTATTGCCCATAGACCTGGGTATGAAAGTAATCACCTTGTTGAAGAGCTTTTTATATTGATAATGTGGGAAGACTCAAAACCCTATGCTATGTAAAAATACCTCTACTATAGACACTTTTGTGTATCGTTAAATGTAAAATAAACAGTAAATGAAAACCACTTATTATCTGCGTAAAAATGCCAATTTGAACCTCAATTTCTGCTTTATGAAATACCCAAAGGAAGACCAAATCAGACCACCTTGATCAAACCTGTGTTCGATTCCAAAGTGATATTGGGTTTTTCCATCAGGAATTTCTCAGTAGCAGCCCGGAATCTGGATTTGTGCCCGGTTGATGGCACTAGGCTCGCCCCCTATTACATGGAACTTAAAATATAACTGGCGAAATGTGGGTATGCCTACTATGGGTACATCTATGCCTAAACCAGCGGGAAACCAAGTCGTGTAAAGGTGGTTTTACACCGGCGAGGCGAGGCGTGGATGGGATTGGCGAGAATTGAAATTTGTATTGCAAAATTTCTATCCACGCCCTGTCCATCTTTGGTGTAAAATGTCTAGATGCGCGAGGATGTGCGAGGCGAGACTTAAAATATTTGTTAGTACAATATTAAACTTTATTGCTGTATGAAAAGAGTATTTATTTACTTTGTAAAACGAATATACAAATCTCGCACCGAACATCGAGGACTCGTACGGTCTCTCTCCGTCAAGCGCTGACTCGTGATGTCTCGCGATGCCTCGCGCCGGCACGCGTCGGCTCGCTCCGACCATCGCGAGACATCTTTGCATACAATATTCTCGGCTGGCCGGTACGCCAGACACGGCTGGCTGGGCGGCGCGTGATTGCGCGAGACATCGCGAGCCTACGCGAGACATCGCGAGCCGGCGCGAGCCGGCGCGAGCCGGCGCGAGCCATCGTGAGCTGGCGCGTGGCAGCGCTGGACATCTTTAAAAACACCTTTATGTTGTGTTAAAGGAAAACCCTCTAGGTATTTCTTTTAGATTGGTTTTGTCTTTATATTGTATTTTCTCTAGGTAACAGTAGGTACTTATCTATTATTATTATTCTTTCTATTCCGTTTAAAGGATTCGCAAAAAAAAAATTACTCTTATGTAAGGAAAAGTCCACCGCCAAATAAAATAAATCCCAAATATAAAATACTGTTGAAGCCACCAACAAAAACGAGTTTTGTTGGTGATTCGAACCAAATAATATTTTATTGGCACCACATAAACTAACAATACAGTATGAAATCTTATTTTGTTAAGTAAAAAGCACTCGCAGTCGATTATACAGCAACGTTAGGTATATTGTAGAATAGAAAATTAATGTTTGGAAGTTCGGTAAAATAGGTTTTTTGTGATTGTTGTAAAATAAATCTTTGTTGGTTTGATAAAGAAAGATTTGCTACTTGAAAACGATTTGCAAGTTTTTTACGGAGTTGATACTACTTTAGAAACGCTTAAATATTAGATTGTTTGCCTTGGGAGCAAACAACAATTTCAAAGACGGAGAGAGTTTCTTTGAATCCAGAGCGAAGCGAAGAATTATATAATAGAATCCTGAGCGCAGCAAGGGATTCAAAATACGTCACTCGAGCTTAAAATACTGTTGCTCCCGAGGTGAACACTCTACTTTTTATCACCCTCTATCAGAAAATAAGTGCAAATTACGTATTTACGAACGTTACTTACGTTATTAGTACGTTTATTTATTTACGTACAATTAAGAACAATAAGTTTTTTATGTTTTTTTTTAAACCCTCTTTTATTTTTGGGTCGCGCGTGCTTTACTTTATCTGTGCTTGTGTGCTTTATTTTTACTGGTTCATATATTGTTCGTAATTGATCTCTTTGGTGATTGGAACATTTACTAACAATATTCACTTTCCAAATTCAAATCACTTTGGTCCCTAGGGATTAAAGAGCTATTTTGGTCCCTGTTTACGAAGAATAAACTAGCTCTTTTTGAATAGATGTGATAAAAAAGTTTTTTTTTTTGCAATATTCCTAATAATACACAACACCTCCAAATGAGTCTCTGTGGACGATTAAGGTATTGCTCCAAAAGGATGCAACAAAATCCTTCTGTTTGCCAAGCGTAGTCATTACGCAGTTTCCTCTTTGGTACATTTCTAGTTTATGCTGATCTCGCATTGTATAGAATTTCCTTACAATGCAAGGTCAGCTTATACTGGAAAGGTATAGCTTCATGTATGGCCGTGTATACAATGCGCCGGTCACTGCCTATGTACAGCACTGGGTGTCATTTGGACTGATAATGAATGATTTTGAAATAAATTAGAATTGAAAAACGTACAAGATCAGAATAAAAAGCTCATAAACTTGGACCCAGTTGTTCCAACCCACAAATTTAACAGTATCGAGTTATTTGTACCAACCGACTGAAAATGAGCCTTATTTCCATGTCACAAAGACTCACTTTATTATCTGTTCCCTAGGAAAATATATATTTAATATATATCAACCCACATATATGGGACTTTTGGAAAATAAAGTGCAGAAAGGACTCCTGCCATTTAGAACAAAATGTTTGTGACAAGTTAATACCAATCGGTTTTGCCAACGTGATTCAAGTGTGCTTGAATCATTGTTACAAATTAATGTTCTTAGCTCTTAAAATTCTTTAGAGATGAAATTAAAGAACTAAATGGAGAACATTTTTCTACTTCATATATAATATCACATTATTTTAACCACGAAGAAGAGTAAAATGAGAAACCATAAAATCCGACAAAGTATTCCAACTACGAACCATCTTTACACCCCGAAACGAAAACTATTTCCACCCGTTAGTTAACAGTTTACCCCAAACTAGAAAAATAAGAGCCAATAAAATTTATTTCACCAATTCCATTGAATTTTTAAAGTGCTCCGGGCGTCCGAATGTGGCAGCGTTTATGTATGGGTACACAACCCTAATCCCGTCTAAAAAAACGGGGAAATTGAGATATAAAACTGCGAGATATAGGGCCTCCCTGACAACGGACGCCCGAGGGCAGAAGCCGCGCTGTTTTTCAACAATTTAAAATGTTTTCGTAAAAGTTTCGGTATTTAATTTATGGGGCACTCCCTTAAAAGGTAGCGATGCTGTGTTTTTACATTGTTTTAGGGTGAATTGTTAACTGGTTTTCACACACTTTTTTCTCCTGGGATGTGAATTTTTCGCGAGTTTGTCACAAAGGATGTGAACATTAATCTGGGAAGGAAACTTAAGATGACCGCCTCATTGGTAGAATAGATGCAAGCGCAGCTATGTGAGGGGTTGGAGTTGGTACTAGAGTTCCAGGTGTGTTCTTATGAACAGTAACTACCCTGCAGAGCTAACATGAGCAGCGCGACAACACTCTCACGTTCTGTCGAGATTTATCTACGTCATCCAAATGTCTAACATGATCGCCAAGCTCGAGAAAACTCGAAAAAAGAACTTTGAGACTTTGTTTTCTCGCAACGTTAGACCGATATAGCAAGTTAAGGCTACCATCATATACAAATTTATTTATTTATTTATTTCATTAGCAATTTTTACATTGTATCGAAATGTAATTATTTATAAACTAACACAACATGAAGACATTTAAATTAAAAAGTGCATAATAAATTATTCAAAATTGCAAATCCATGGTTCTGTAGTTTTATCAATAATAAAATTCAATATTTAGGTACATTAACACCACGAAAATGTCAAGAAAGAAAAAAATAAAATATACAATAACATTTCATTAAATTTGGGTACAATAACACCTATATAAAATGTCAAAAAATTATATATAATGTCAAATAATAATACTAATAAAAATAAGATTTGCAGTCATGACAGTTCCCCAGACACAGTCCCTACACATCACTGAGAAACTCGTCAAGTGTATAAATAGCACTTTTCCATCAGAAATGACTTTAGTTGGTTCTTAAACTGATTTACATTATAAACTAACTACATTAATAACTTCCTCTAGGTTTGCTAAGAGGTGAACTTAAATAAAAAACTTTTTTGATGATACAAAATATTTTTTCTTAACGTGCAATTAGTCAGTCCATCAAGGAACCGTGTCATATCGTAAAGTCAGTTTTTTTTTATCAATTTGCATCGTTTCAAATAACAGCTGCCATTCTTTGACAGTTTTATGAAATGGCTATAACACGGAAAATTTACTTATGCCCATTTTCACTGACAGTTAAGTGACACTTAAATGAATCTCTAAATAAAAGTGCACTGTTGGATTTTCAACGCTAGGCTTAGCGCTGAGAGTTGAAAATTCAACAGTGCACTTTTATTTAGGGATTCATTTAAGTGTCACTTAGTGAAGGTGAAAAGGGGCGTTAGTGTGTTAATTTGATAAACAATCATGCAATCAATAATGTTTATACTGACCTAATAACCCCTGTCCTGTAGCACTGATAGCCTAGTGGTGTGACCGTTGAACTGCCAAGTCATAGGTCTCGAGTTCGAACCCAAGGTACGCACCTCTGACTTTTCGGATTCATGTGCGTATTGTATAATTATCACCTGCTTCAAAAATGGTGAAGGAAAACATCGTGAGGAAACCGGCATGCCTGAGAGATATTTCTCGACGACATTTGAAGCCAAGTCAGAGGCCCATCGGCGGGTTTAAGACTCTGAAACCAGGTTAGTCACTAACCACACAAAAAGAAAGAAGAATCATTTCTGCAGCATTTTGCTAGCTAATTTCTTTTGACCCTGATATAGAACATAGGTAACTCTTAACACTTGAACAAATGATACCATTCAACTGTAAACACACAATATTGAATAGCTGCGTCAGTTTACCCTAGTTCTCTCAATCAAGGCTGCATCGAGTAGCACGGTAGGGTAAGCAGTGGACGGACAGACGGACCCTATTGAAACAATTAAGTTGGAGACGTGCCAATACATCTTCAAGGGTTTGGTGAACCTGCTCCTGGGTTATTATAAGTCAGGCGTTTGGTTTTGATGGTCAGTAGCCACTGATTTGATGGTCAGTAAACACTCTCTCACATTAAGCCTAATATGGGAGAGTACCTTTAAAATAATAATATACACAGCTACTCGTAAGTAAAATCTTTCTTTAAATTATAAAAGCGAAAGTTTGTGAGGATGGATGGATGTTTGTTACTGTTTCACGCAAAAACTATTGAACGGATTTGGATGAAAGGGAAATGCCCATTTGATAAGGTTTTGGCCAAGTGACGCCCATGAAAGAAACAAGTTATAGGCATTAGGGTTAACATTATAGATAAAGAAACAACCACTATTTTTCACATAGAACTCGGTGGGTCTTTTATAAATTAATGGTTAATAAAAAACATATTTACAGTTTTGGTATAATCCATTCTGCAATTATAGTTCTTATTTGTATCTCCCTTGTGCCTGTTTTGCGTTGGTATAGATGATGAAAGTGCTTTCTTAATACAGATTGACCACAGTTTACACAATCATATTTGTCGATGCCATTTCGTTCTTGTAGTGCAGAAGGCTGTTGTGCATTCCTTGCCAACATCCAACATTGGTCACACATCAGACTATTATCTGAAACATAATTGCTTACTGTCATAAAAATCATTTATACCTATAATCATGCTGTGCTACAGCCTGCAGTCAAAAGGTCATGACATCGGTCTTTGATACCATTTTTGATGATCATACAATTCATTATTTATGTCACATAAAATATGTGGCAATGGTTTGAGACAAAACAAACTTCAAATATTTATTCCTATAGTTTGCGTAACACTAACCAACCGAATTATTTAATTCAAACCTAACGTAAAGTAGCTATGCATTAAAAGTTGCTGAGCATATACCTTGTATGTTCATAAAGTAACTTACTTGTTGTGGAGCAATCCATTGCTGAAATATAAACCGAACTTCCACATTGCTTAAGGTAAATCTCTTAAGTCTTCGTGTATCCACGCCACAGTTGACACAGAGATGGCTCCGTGGTAAGCTGGTAAGTTCGTGTAATTCAGGTTCCATATTCGTGTCAGGTCCTTGGCGAGAAACAGGTACGGTATCCATTGGCAAGCTGGTGTCGTCGTGGGAGGCGGGTACAGAATCCAATGTAAAGCCAAGGTCGTCATCGGGAGCGGTTACAGGGTCCGTAATCGTAATCAAAGTCGTCGGAAAATAAAATAGAAATACGTAGTCGAAAAAATACAGCACCAAACAAAATGTGAAATATTAATGTCAATCAGTTGTCAATTACGATTATTATCGACGTAGGGATGCGATACGACATCGATTTTTCGAAAAATCTATATTAAAAAACAAAATTGGAAATACGAAATCGGTTCAATGGATCGTATTTAAAATGAAAAATCATTTTTTTGTCTCTAAAGAAAGTAACAAAAGAGGTTACAACTGACGCTGACGAGACGCTGGGACAGTTACATAAACCAAATGCTGCACAGCCTAAATGGAGCTTCTCGGCTGGTTGGCCTCGGCATGAATTTGAACAAGACGAAAGTCATGTATGTACAATTTGCATGTCTTGCCAAATGTAATCCACATCAAAGGGTCGCTTCTCGAAGTTGTGAAGGAGTACGTCTACTTAGGGTAACTCATCCAGCTCGGTAGGCACAACTTTGAAAAAGAAGCGGGCAGAAAAGATCCAGCTAGTTTGGGCAGCATTTGGAAAACTTCGTCAAGTCTTCTCGTCGCCAATCGCGCAGTGTTTGAAGACTAGGGTCTTCAGCTAGTGCGTCCTGCCCGTTATGACATACGGTGCCGAAACGTGGACGCTGACAGTCGGACTAGTTTACAAATTCAAGGTTGCTCAGCGCGCTATGGAGCGGGCTATGCTCGAAGTTTTTTAAAGGATAAGATCAGAAATGAAGTTATCCGGAAAAGAACCGGAGTTACCGACATAGCCTGCAGAGTAAGCAAGCTGAAGTGACAGTGGGCTGGTCATATTCGTCGAAGGCCTGATGGCTGGTGGAGCAGACGAGTCCTAGAGTGGAGACTGCATGTCGGTAAGCATAGTGTGGGACGCCCCTTAGCTAGATGGACCAACGGCCCTTAAAAAGTTGTCTGGGACAGACTGGATGTGGAAGGTGGAGGACAAGGTGTTGTGGCGCAGCCTGAGAGAGACCTATGTCCAGCAGTGGACTGCGGTAGGCTGAGTTGATTGTAATAGCTACATAATAAAAAATCGATTTCCAAAAATCGATTTTTGGTAACCGGTTTTGAGTGTATCGATTTTTTTCAGTAAAAGTTGCCATCCCTACTTTGACAGGATTGACCAACAATCGGAAGTGTTAGATAAGGAAATAAACGATTGAGTGCCTTGATTAAATCGGCTTTTAATTCCGGAGGTTTCGTTACAAATAAGTAATAGCAATATTTTAGTTATTATATGGGTATTTTTTTTGTATTTACCACATTGCTGGGCAAATCATGGCCAAGAATGGGCGTGTCCCTTTGGCACACTGATAGTTTATAATCTGGAATAACACATAGAATACTTTTCATCTCGATATTCTTACGAGATTGAGACTTATCCAGGTGAAACCGCGGGGCGCTGCTAGTAAACCTATACATTTTTGGTTTGGAACATTAAAATAAGTTTTCTTTTTCTTGCTTCCAAAAAGAGATGCCGAAACACCATATACAGGCTGGCACATCGACGCAAAAATGTTACCATGGATTCAGTACTTGATTCTGAACTCCCCTGCATTTAAATATTGTTCAGAATCATGTACTAAATCCATGGTAAAAGTTTTCGCGTCGATGTCCCTGCCTCCCTGTATTAAAATGGTAATTCTTTTAATACAGGTCTACAAACAGGTAACAAAAAAGGAGTTTAAAAGATAAATAAATATACTGGGCCTATTTGGCGCAGCCGCGAGGCACACTTTCCTGTTAAATTATTATTTTACACTTTTGATTTGTTTCCTATTTTATTTCTTATTATTTACTTGTGTTATAATTATGTTGTGTTGTGTGCCTTTTTGTCTGTGCCAAGTATTTTCTTTCTTTTGTTTTCTTTATTTTCTTTTTATGTACATACAAAACATAACAAATTTTATTGTAACATAGGAACTTTATATTGTGATTCACGCCATATTACATTAATTAACCTATCATTATAATAATCGCAACGTCTGTCTGCCGATCTGATTATGATGTCTGACCACATTTACTCCACAAAAGCAGAGCCAGGGTCACAGCTAGCTCTGAAAGCATCAGAAAAATAAACTTTTCTTCCATAGTTTTTCGGATATAATCTAAAACCAGGCTCGTCAGTTCCATGCTTCGCCGTCAACCATGACAGGTGACGGCCGTATTCGGCACGGCTCCAATTTTTTGCATAATAGACTGTACCCGAAGCTAGCGATACCTTCTGTTTTAGTATAACTTTTTGTATGTCACGAGCTTTCTATTTTGAGGTCACGATATTTGAAATTTTTTAGTTGGATTTTTTTTTGCTGCTGGATATTTTTAGCCGTGGTTTTTTATGGAAGACTCCCCAGAAAAAAGACTTCTTTAACTTCAAATAAACTCTAAAATTTAAATGTATAAATTACGTAACACACTTTCAATAAAGAAAGAAAGAAAAAACGTAATGAATTTTGTTGAACTGTCGAAAGCTATTGTCATTGTAGGAGTGTAACGCAATTACCCCGCTGGTTTCTGATAACCAATGCAATTCGATCTTATTGTCACAGTCTTGTTAAATTGATCAACCAATCAGCGGGGGCGTTATTTACGTTGCTAAATAGTCGAATTTTCCGAACATAATTATAGAGCAAAGGATTAGGAATTTACTTCAACATCCTTCGGTTTGAAAGTGTATTACACAATGAAGGTTTTCTGAAATATCGGTCACTAGGTGGCAGCACTGAGACGTCAGGTCTGGGCATCTGTCAAGAGTGTCAAAGCGCCTATAATATTTTCTTTAGTCGTGACTTTAATGATGAACAAGTAAACGAAACGGATGATGAATGTCATCATCTAAAATAATATTATAATTATAAAGAGAAAAGATTTGATATTTTTGTATGTTTGTTTGTTAACGGATTTGGATGAAATTTGATGGCACATGGATAGACCTTGATCTAGGTTGGGACAAACAATACTTTTTTTATCTCGATATTCTCACGGGATCGAAGGTGCAAACCGCGGGGCACAGCTAGTAAATATATATTCGTTGTTGAAACGGAAGACCTCTCGTTAAAGTGGCGTGCACTGGTGGAGTGAATTTTCAAACCCACTGTATAAATAAATAATCTTTAAAAAGACATGATTTTCGAATAAAAAAATTATCAAGCGAAAATGTTCCAATTGCGTAACTGTCTTTTAAATGGAAAGAAAAAGATCCTATAATGCATTTATACTAAAGTTCCATTTTGATTGCATCATCATCATCATCATCAACCTATAAATGTTCCCACTGCTGGGACACAGGCCTCCTCTCTGTGAGAGGGAGTGGGCCGTAATCTACCACGCGGGCCCAGTGCGGGTTGGTAGATGTCACATGTCTTCGAACTTTCTGTTCTAGGACATGCCGGTTTCCTCATGATGTTTTCCTTCACCGGTTTGAGAGCAGTGGTGATGAAATAATTTACACAAAGTAAAGCGCCTGTCTGGGTTCAAAACTATGACCTACAACTCGTAAGTCGCGGCCGTTACCACCGGGCCACCACTGCTCTCTGATTTGCTCTCTGCTTTTGATTGCATGCGTGACTATAAAGAATATTAATGCAAATTAATATACAATATACAATACTCCTCTTAATTTTTAAGTTTCCAAGAATTATAGTTATAATATTCTGTTTCCCTAGAAACCAAACTTATGGTTATTCATAGGTTCAAATCCGTGGTACCAAGAATCAATCAATCTGCCTAGCCTTTTCCAACTATGTTGGGCTCGGCTCTCAGTCTAACCGGATGCAGCTTTTATTTTACATGGAGCGACTGCCTATCTGACCTCCACAACCCAGTCACTAGGTAATACGAAATCACTTGGTAAGACTGTTTGTCAGACATTCGGGTTTCTGACGACCCGTTATGGGTGTCAAAGATCCACGAATGACAGCCGGGACCAACGCAGTACCAAGAATAACTTTGTTATAATATAATACTAATTAATGGACTATAACCTTTAATGGTAGTGTTAATAGGGATTATTATGTTATGAACGAAAACATGATAAAATGTTATTATCGCTCGTTCGTTACGGTTATAAGGGTACTTATGCGGATTATTCTGTATACGAACATTGGCAGGTTCACGGTAGTACATACATTTTGATATCTAAATGAACATAATTTTCAACGGGTTTAAAATTAACTTACTCTGCCCTAAATTCAGTTAGAAATTAATTGAAATAAATTAAAAAAAAAAAAAACGAGTGATCCTTACAGTAGCCGCATATCATCATCATCATTTCAGCCGAAAGACATCCACTGCTGGACATAGGCCTTCCCCAAGCACCGCCACTTCGACCGATTCTGTGTTTTCCGCATCCAGCGGATTCCTGCGGCCTTCACAAGGTCATCGGTCCATCTTGTGGGAGGCCTTCCAACGCTACCTCTTCCGCTACGTAGTCGCCACTCCAGAACCTTTCGACCCCATCGGCCATCCATTCTGCGAGCAATGTGCCCTACTCATTGCCACTTAAATTTGGCAATTCTTTGGGCTATGTCGGTTACCTTGGTTTTCCTGCGGATCTCTTCATTTCTGATTCGATCACGTAGGGAAACTCCAAGCATAGCCCTCTCCATTGCTCTTTGGGTGACAGTAGCCGCATATGATGTGTAACAATCGATATCTCACCCTGGTAGTAACTAATATTAAGGTAAATAACTCGGTAATAAGCAACATTAAAGGGGCGGGTCCTCGTCAAGGTGAAATCACTCCCACAGATTGCAGGGAAGCGAGAGGAAAGATGTTACACATCAAAAACACTTTTTCAAATTTATATGTTTATCTTGGACATCACTGACATAGGTGAAGAAAAATATCGTGAGGAAACCTGGACTTATAAATTACAGCCCAATTAGAGGCTACCACGCGATCGACATATATACAAGATCCCGACTTCAACCGTTGGACAGTTAAATTGCCCGCCAGACAACATCCGTTAAGTCGGAGGATCCTCCCTTTTCTAATAAGGATGAGTGAACTTTACACCCTGTTCCTCATACCTCTAAAAGTTTAATATATTTTTTATTAGTTCATATTTCTTTTAAAAACTCATCGAGATGTGCTTTCTGCCCGTCCTAACCTATGGCGCACAAAGTTGGTCACTTACTGAACAACAGAAGTCCAAACTCAAGATTTGCCAGCGGGCAATAGAGCACAGCATAATAGGTGTCAAACGAACGGACCACGTTAGAAACACCATCGTGCGCTCCATAACTCAAGTAGCGGATGTTGGAGAAAAAACAGCCAGGCTGAAGTGGGAGTGTGCCGGCCACGTCGCACGAATGCATCCGGAGAGATGAGCACAGATCGTCACTCCGCCGTCGAGGTAGACCGCGGCAAAGGTGTTGTGACGATCTAGTTATGTTTGCGGTGTCAAAATGGCCTGAAATCGCACAAAACAGAGAGATTTGGAAGGAAAAAGGGGAAGCCTTTGCCCTGCAGTGGGACACCATTTAGGAAAACAAAAAAATAATTAAATAACAAGTAGATAGCTCCAAAAAACTGCACAAGAAAGTGCTGCTCAGAGATGCGCCTTAAACCTAAATCACACAGTCTACATGAAACTAGAAGTACGTAAGTACAGATAGAGTGCTCGAAATTCCACGTCTCTTTCCACGAAACTCACATCATCAAAGCCACACGTAAGCACACAAGTAACACGTACGAACTGCCAGAAACCGAATAGCGACCCTCATTTAAAATTCAAATATCCAATAAGTATATTGAAGTGTTGAATTCGCCCGTATTCATTATTCACGGTGTGGAGTTTGAACAAATAGATAGGAAGTAAGTTTGAAAGCTTCTAGAACAGTGACTCCCAAACTTTTATCTTTTTTTCTTAAAAATTTATTGCATAAGTAAGATAATATTTATATAATATCCAAGCTAATCGCTAGTACATCATCTACTAGCCTTGTATCAACTACGTTGGGGTCGGCTTCCATTCTAACCGGATGCAGCTAAGTATACAAATTATGTATTAGGTATGTTGAAACTGTTTGTACTCTCCGTCACTTGTCCTTAAGGGTTCATTAGAAAACCAGCGTCAGACAGCATCTGTCTGGCATTAATGCTGAAATGAACCTTTTTGGCGCAACCGTGAAGCACACACTATTGTTTTTAAAAACATTTTTTTTTTTTTCACTGTGTTATTTGTGTTTTGTGTTTCACGAACTGTGTCTAAATAAATGTTTTTCTTTTTTTACCAGTATTTTACATGGAGCGACTGTCTATCTGACCTCCACAACCTAGTAACTAGGTAACACGATACCTCTTGGTAAGACTAGTTGTCAGACTTTTGGGCTTCTAACTAGCCGTAACGACTGTCAAAGATTTACAAATGACAGCCGGGACCAACGCTTAATGTGGTTTCCGAGGCACGGAGGGGTCTTGGTATACAAAGATCACCCATCCACGAACCAACCACGGCAAGCGGACCCGTGCGGCTGTTATTACTTAGCCACAAGTCCCTCTAGTACATCTACATAAAAAGTAGGAGAAAAAATTATAGGGCATCAAAAAATTTATCCGCATCGGGCTGAGAACAGCTAATTCGGTCACGTGATAAGTCGACCAACCACTTGGCAACCAAGTGGGCATTCCGACCTAGTGTTTCAACCCTAAATGGCTCATACATATAACTCCCAATTAGGTTAATATTTTCGCTATCTGAGGTTTTCCGCACCTTTTATCATACGCGTCCCCCAACAAATTTCGACTAAAATCACTACAAAGAGCCTATGACGTGTATGAATGTGAACAGTGAAAAAATCAAACAACTTGATTATTTTGTTACTTTTACCTCTACCTTGTTGGCATCAAGATATTTTTTTCTAACTAAGAACATAATTTTTTATAAATATGCAGCTTACTTTTAAAGCCCCCGCGCCCCCCTTGTGTCTTTCTACGCCCCATTGGTTGGGAATCCCAGTTCTAGAGAGTGAAGTCAGGATGTCGGTAGATAGTGTCGTAGCGTTGTCCTAGTTATTCGCAGACAGTGTTAGTGTTGAAACTAGCGAGAAATAGTCGGGGAATTCTTCGTTTAGTGTTTTATTGTTTAAGACTTTAGAAACAAAGGAATTCTGACTAATCTCCGGTCATGGAAACCTTATAAATCTATCTTTGATGTTCTGATCGGTATGCCAAAATAATCTAATGAAATAGTACTAAATCGCTGACAAATAACAGAACCGCCTTAAAAGTTATTACATCCTCACGACCCCGAAAATTACCAAGTCACTTTGCAAAAACCCATCTTCATAACCAATAACCAGGACTTATACATCTACCTTCAAACCATAACCCCCTAATTACTACCCACATCTCACAGTCATCATCTGCCTAGGCTTTTCCCAACTATGTTGGGGTCGGCTTTCAGTCTAACCGAATGCAGCTGAATACCAGTATTTTACATGGAGCGACTGCTTATCTGACCTCCAGAACCCAGTTACTGGGTGACCCCCCTTGGTAAAACTGGTTGTCAGATTTTCAGGCTTCTGACGACCCATTCCAACTGTCAAAGATCTGCAAATGACAGCCAGGACCAACGGGTTAACGTGCTTTCTTAGGCACGGAGTGGTCTTGGGTATGTAAAGATGGTCACCCATCCACGGACCAACCGCGGCAAGCGTAGCTTAACCTGATCGATCGACCCTTACGGCTGTTATTACTTAGCAAAGCTCGGAACCGGTTTAAAAAATACCGGTTAAAACCAGTTTATTTGAGTTTTACTCCGAACTTTTCTTAAGACCGTGAACGTTTTAAGAACTTTATTTTAACCTAAATTAACCGGTTTAGTCGACGAGCGGCATGTTGGTAAACGCGTTGCAACTTGTGATTACTTGTGAGGATACCACGCTGAATAAATACTAAACAAAAAACCGGTTAATTTTGCTCTAAACCGTTTAATCCGAAAAAACCTTTATGCAAAAACTCCTGCGAAACCGGTTTATAAATCTGGTAAATACGAACGAAACCGAATGTAAAGGTTTTTGAGTCTAGTACATAATAACGGTTTGAAAATTTAACCGGTATCCGAGTCTTGACTAAGCCACAAGCTCCACATCCTCATCCTTACCCACAACTCACACTACTGAGACAAAAAGGCAAAAAAAATAATTAAAATAAAACATCCTGTGCTCCACAAGAATTTAAAACACCGAAGCAGTAATGCTCGCGAAGAAGGAGACGGAGCGGGTGAGGGAGAGGCAAATTTCGCGCCCTCGCGCCCCTAACCGCCGCAGGAGGAGACGCCCTGGGCGTCGGGAATCACAGGCAGATTTCCGGCCACCGTAGGCGCGGGCTTGCGGACGGTGAGCAATGGGTAGCTCGCCGTCCGATAAGGACCAAGCCCGGGTCGACGGCGCGTTGTGTTCCACGCGCGCCTCAAACAGATGTCAGCAGAATTGACGGGGTCCGCTAGGGCCAATGCCTGCCGGGGGTTCGAAGAAAACCGATAGGGACATCGTGGCCCCCGGCAACAGGGCAACCGAAGGAACACGGGTGGGTTTTAGTCAATAAGAGTCTGACACGCCCTCCCGCTCCGCCCAGAGCGGAAGAAGTTATTTGATAATTTCCCACACAAAAAAAAAAAAAGTCTGCACGTAATTAATATAGCTCCACAAATTGGCGACTCGATCTGCAATGTGTGCCAGACCTTAGGGTGGGGTGCCAGTTGTAACAAACAGCCGGTGTGTTCTAAAAAAATCTCACTGTCAAAACTGTAGTGAGCTATCAATAGTGTCAATCCCTCGCATCAAAACGAATGACAACTGACTTCAAGCTCAGCATAAGCATAATCAGCCTTTAATATTCCCTCTACTGCGACTCAGGCCTCCTCTCTTCGAGAGTGAGTGGGCTGTAATCTACCACGCTGGCCTAGTACGGGTTGGTAGATGTCACATGATTTCGAATTTTAGGTTCTAGGATGCCAGTTTCCTCGCAATGTCTTCCTTCACCGTTCTGAGAGCAGTGTTTAAATATTAGAATGGAATTTATTAAGTTTGATCAGATATCTTGTGTGGTTGAAAAGTATTTGGCAACCAATGTCCTTGCTTAGACTACGGGTTTTAAAAAAAGCGGTGGCCGCCACATAGCGTCCGCAATTTACCAGCGAATGACCTCACTGAAACATTATCTATGAAAGTAAGTTGGTGTGTTTTCCTAGAGAGCGTTATTTGACAGCGTGAAGTCAAACCCCGCTGATATAATTTTCATGATAGCCGTCACTGAGGCCGTTATATGACGGCCACCGCTCTTGACCAGGAAACCGTGGCATAAGGAGTGGCGAAAAGACACGTACAGTCACAAGTGAGCATATGTAAGTACTTAGCAGCTTTAAAAGTAATTTTCTCTTATCTCATCATCTGTTACGATGCCTCATTGAGGTGGAAAACAATTAAAATTCAATTGTGTCTCGTTAATGACAGTTGAAAGGTTACGTATTGATTGTAATTTTATGTTGTTACGAACATAGTATTTTAGAACCTATGAATATACTGACTCAGCCTTCTCTTTATATATTAGAAAGTATTTTGTATATTCGCAAAAACTTAGGACTTTTCAAAATAAGAAGCGATTTCCATAATATAAGTACGCACGTAGTAAACATGAAACTGTGATACCCAAATTTAGATTAACTAAAACTAGTAAGTCATTTCTTATAAACAGTATCCGCTTTTATAACAAGTTGCCAAAGTCGGTTACAGAACTAAGCGATGGAAAGTTCAAAACCCTCATCAAACGTGTCCTTATCAAAAAAGCATATTATACGATTAAAGACTACGTTGAAGACAAAGAAGTTTTGCAATAATTCCTTCTTTCTGCACATGTGGCTTCCTGGGGTTTATGGGGTACCAGGGGGCCTACCACCCCACCCCGTAGTAGGCCCCCTGGTACCCCATTAACCCCATAACAATTTAAATGTCTATTAACTGCTCCCAAATTACGATGATTATTTTATTTTACTTTTTTTACATACTTTATTGACATAATCTTTTCGTTATTTGACATAATATACCCACAATTTCCTATATTTTTTAAATCAAATTAGTTTTGTTACAGCTGTTAGTAGTGGTTATCATGTCATTGGTTTAAATAGGTCCTTATTTTTATTATTTGGTTTATCTTTGATATACATTCTTTTCTTTAAGATTTTGTGAATGTGAGAACGTTGTAGGCTGTAGACTTGTGGACCATTTTCTATTTTACTAGGTACCTGGTACTTGTTGATAAGCCTACACTGTCCTCCCATACCTATTAACACTGTAATTTGAAAACATTGTAGAAACCATGTATTTTGAAAAGAGTAACCGTGGAGTTTCTTGCCGGCTCTTCTCCATAGGAAGCGACCAATTGGAACCGTGCTAATAGTTTGCTTTTGAAAGGAATTACAAAATAATTAACAAGTAATTATAGTACATTAAACACAGGAAAGTGTCAAGCTTTTTTTGCTTGTGTTGACACGAACTATGCATTATGAAAATAAATAGTAGGGTATGAAAACAATAAAACACTCCGGGAGTGCCGACATAAGATGAAAACTTGAACAAAAATCAAGTGCGTGTCGGACCACGCACAATGAAGGGTTCCGTAGTTGGGATGAATTAATCCCAAAAACAAACTTATTTTTGTAGTTGAAAAATATGTTCTCCCATACGGTATGGGAAAACATGTTTTTGCAACTGCAAAGTTAAGTTGGTCGATTATTACTCGTTAACTTGTAAAGCCTACTTAGCTGTGATAGTTTTCCTTTTAATTTCGTTATATAAACTACTGTTGTGATTTTTTTCACACACCTAAAATCAACCATTTAGCCGGCACGGGGGGGGGGGACACTTGACTATAACAAAAATTAGCACTTTAAAGCTTAATATTTCGCAAACGGATCCCTGAATCCAAAAATGGTTTTGACAAACTCACAATGTTTTTAAAGGACCTTTCCAATGATACCCCTCACTATGGGTTAAAAAAAGAAAAAAATAACATCACCACTTTACGTGTATGAGGGGTACCCTAAAAAAAAATGTTTTTCATAGTTTTATTTTACCACTTTGTTGACGTAATTAAAATATATACCTATGCCAAATTACAGTTTTCTAGTACTAAGGGTCTCGGAGCTAGACCGCGGACAGACAGACAGACGGACATGACGAAACTATAAGGGTTCCTTGTTTACTACGGAACCCTAAAAATCGGCACCGCGGTAATCAACGCGTTGATGTGTTTTACTCCAAAGTGTCGGTAAATAGCGTTACAGTGTCGCGAAATCAATGGTTTAGTCCCATCTCAAAAATGCCCAACGCGCCTAAAGAAGTTTTCACTTAAAAAATTACCAATTTATACAGCGAGGCTGTCGTAACTTCTGAAGGCTCTTTTACTGAAGATAAAAATATTTTTTCCGACCGAATTTGGTCACGGTGGCCAATTTCAACAGAGATTAGCCAGGGACGCAAAAGATATTAAAGTGCACCAGTGTGTGCGCAAACGCATGCGTACTCTCTGTTCCTTTACTATCGTAGTCCGATGGGACAGCAATCCGACACGACCGGGCAGAGATTAGGCGCAGGACGAACTGCTTTACGTGCTTTCCGAGGCACCAACCACCACCAACTTCCAAACTCCGAGCTGCTATTGAGAAATTCCTAATGGAAAAACTCAATAACACTTTACTGAAGATATTAATTCTTCACAAAAAGATGTATATGTCGCAGTCGGATTGTATAATTCGCTGTATTATATTACGGCTAGCTGTTATCAAAAACAGGGCCGTTTTGAAATGCGGCGGTTCAACTATTTGCCAGATTGTCATTGCAATACCTTCTTCAATAAGGCGGCCCACGTTTAACCGCATCGTACTACTACTTAGATTGTAGGGTGACCATACTTACAAAATAAAACAATGTTTAAAATGAATAGAAATCCTTTAATTGTACCAAAAAAATTGTTCTTAAAGTCACTGTTCACGGACATATTTAGCACATTATCTTTCTTTAATTTACTTATAACTTCGCAATTTAGCAACACACTTTCTGTATCCGATGCCATTGTTGTTATTATGTCAGGCAGCGCCACGAGTGTTAAGAACCGGAACTAAAAACTGTCAAAGAGGCGGCTAATGTCTCGCTGTATTACATTATGGCTAGCCGTGTTGAATAACGTATGGCGCCGAATACATTCTGGCGGTTTTTTATTCAGCCGCATTCAATCTGGCCAATCATTGAACCGCTGCATTTCAAAACGGCCCTGTTTTTGATAACAGCTAGCCGTAATGTAATACGGCGGATTATACAATCCGACTGCGACATATATATAGTTTTCAAACTATTTTATTACACATAAAATTTACAAATAAAACATTAAACATTTTCAATAAAACTTCTAACAAAACCTTTCAATTTAAAAACTATTTTTTCAACCTTAGAGACATTCTTTTATGCGGCTATTAAGAAATACCTTTCATGCTCACAAACTTTGTTTGGTGTTCTGCGAAGTTTTATCTTTTTCTTGTTCTTCTTAGCGTAGGGGTGTGACCGTCAGACTGCTAAGTCAAAGGTGCCGAGCTCGAACCCAAGGCACGCAACCTCTGAGTTTTCGGATTCATGTGCCTATTTTATAATTATCACTTGCTTCAAAAACGGTGAACGAAAACATCGTGAGGAAACCGGCATGCCTGAGAGATATTTTTCGACTACATGTGAAGCCAAGTCAGAGGCCCATGGGCGGCTTTAAACTTCTGACACTAGGTTAGTAACTTACCATACGAAAATAAGAAGACGGCAATCTATATAGTCAGCCCAGAATTTTACTACGAGCTTAGAACCTTCAGAAGCGTCCATCAATTCTTTTTACCCGACTGTGGTGAAGTCAAAAACGGAGGGTTATGTGTTTTTTTCTATTGAAAGACACATTCTACTCTGTAGATATAAATAAAAAAACGTGTTTCACTCGGGGACTGCCGCGGTATGAGCATAGTATTTGTAGCCTCCATACTTCCTATTTGTCAACGCTACACTTGGGATGATAACGGATGATGACATAAAAAAAAAATTACGTTCCCATGACAACATCCGTCATTACACGGTAGGCGGAGTGGGGGGTGTTAGGTTTTATTTTCGTTAAGGAATTTCTTGATTCGGTCGCCGCGCTCAAAGCCCGCGATAAAAGCTAATGCGATAGCTTAAAAGGGTTTTTGTAAAAGGATCTGTTATACGGCTGTATGTATAGTCCCCCATATCAGAGTGCTTCACTACTATTACATGAGATTTTAAAGCTACGGTTTCCTAGAAGAGCGTTGGCCGCCACATAACGGCTGCAGTCACGGCTGTCATGAAAATGATGGCACTGGGGTTTGACTGCGTAACTGTCAAAAACGCTCTCTAAAAACTTTTTATAAAAAAAAACAACCGACCTCCAAAAAAAAAACATTAAAAAGTGAAAAATAACTTTAATTTCAGAAGTCGGTGTCTTGGGTTTTGTATTTTCGTTTTTTGCCACCGACTTCCGAAATTAAAGTTATTTTTCACTTTTTAATGTTTTTTGGAGGTCGGTTGTTTTTTTTGTAAAAAGTTTTTATTTTTCACTTTTTAGTTGTGGTACCTACCCCACACACATTCGAATAGCACTACCTGCTACCAGTGACAGAAACTTATCAGATCATCTACATACTAAGTGGGAAAAAAAATACGTATTTTGTAGCTAACTCAAAAACTATCCAAGCAAAGTTAATAAAATTTATATGGGACCAATTCGAGAGCACACCCTTTCAAACAAAAAAAGAATTTTCAAAATCGGTCCACAATTGACGGAGAAATCGGTGGACACACATAAAAAAAAAAACTCCTCTTTTTTGGAAGTCGGTTAAGAAAACACATCAACTTATTTTCATAAATAACGTTACATTCGCCGGTAAATTGCGGACGCTATGTGGCGGTCACCGTAGTCTTAAGAAACCCTAGCTTTAGGCTGCGTTTCCAACAGCGATGTGCGAGGTAGTTGAGCGGTGCGAGGATGCGTAACGAAGCTGTGAAACGATGTGAGCGTTTTCACGAGAGATGTGCTACGCCGCTGAGCGGTGCGAGGATGTACAGCGGGCTCTTTTCAGATGCAATTTCTAGCTCGCATCCATCCCTAGCACACATCCCTCGTACACATCCCTCGCACATATCACTCGCACACATCCCTCACACCCATCCCTCACTTGTTTTGTACATACAAAAACGTCGCACCGCTAAGCCGTTTCCACCGGAGCTGCGCTGAACGAGGCTAGATAAATGAAGCGATTCTATTGGTTCTTAACAAACACATCCCGTGGAACCGCAGCCTTAGTGTACATACATGCGTGACTGTACGTGTGTTTTCTTGACGTCTTAGTAAAATCGCTAAAACAACCTCCATTTCAACCCTCCGCTGCAATATGAACCACGCACCCCGCCTGTTGTGTAACAGATAGGAATTTAGGCCATACGATGTAGCGCCTGGGATACGTTATTTATTCCGATTTACGTTCAGAACACTAGCCTTATAGTTGCAACACTATTTCACTGTAAATGCCATTTAGAGCTTGAATAAGCGTGTTTCGCTAATGGCTTAGTGACAAGCTTGATTGTGAGAATTTAAAGGGTTGAGGTACTGCCAGTTGTTGGTGTTATGTCGGGATATTTTTTTATTCATTTTTCCTTACTGGTACAGTCAGCTGCAGAGAAATATCACCTCCTAGCAATGTCAAAATGTATTGCTAGGGGGTGAGATTTCTCTGCAGCTGACTGTACGAGTTTGTTGTTTGATTAACTTGGTGAGAAAGAAAGAAATCATTAATTTGCTGATAATAAATAAATAAATAAAATCATTTTATTTCAGATAACTAAAAAGATCCATAAATTGTTAGTAACATGTATGCACTTAAACCACTATTGTTAGTACTTAAAACTAAAGACGAATTTGTGAGAAGACCACCCAACATCTAGACACAATGAGAAATAGTATTGGTCTAACTATGGTATGAGTCTTCTCACAAATTGCCTTATTATGGCAGAGGAAGTATCTGCCGCGACAGCCTTCAGGATACTATTGTGACTGCCTCTTATTCTGCTCAGGAGTGATGCCGTCTTTTTGCGGATGATGGCATGAAATCCGTCGGTATGGGTTACCGCGAACATTTCAGAAGCACTGCAAAAACGAGGCAGTCGCAACAGCATCCTAAATACATTGTTGTATTGGACGCATAGAACATCCAGCGACCTTTTCGAGTAGTTGACCCAAAGATTACCGGTGTAAAAACTTTGACAATAAGCTTTAAAAAGCGTAATCTTAACTTGGTCAGTACACCGAGCAAATCTTCGTGCCAACATATTACCCCTGACCGCCAGAGCTCTACGCTCCCTCTCAATATCACAATGGTCGCTGAGGTCGCTGGTAAGAAAATGCCCAAGATATTTAAACTTTGTGACTTTTTGAATTGGCGTACCGTTTATGGCAAGTTCGAGGGCATCTTCCCGGCACTTACCAGCGACTCCAAAGACCATGTACTCACATTTTTTGGCATTATAGACCAGTCCATGTGCAGCAGCGTAAGTCTCACATACTTTGAGCATCTCGGCAATTGACCCCAGCGACGGGCCCAGCAGCACCATGTCATCCGCATAACTGATGTTGTTACAACTTACACCATAATGTAGATCATCATCTGCCAAGCCTTTTCCCAACTGTGTTGGGGTTGGCTTCCAGTCTAACCGGATGCAGCTGAATACCAGTACTTTACATGGAGTGACTGCCTATCTGACCTCTACAACCCAGTAACTGGGTAATACGATACCCCTTGGTAAGACTGGTTGTCAGACTTTCGAGCTTCTGACGACCCGTAACGACTGTCAAAGATCCACGAATGACAGTCGGAACCAAAGGCTTAACGTGCTTTCCGAGACACGGAGGAGTCTCGGTATGTAAAGATGGTCACCCATCCACTAACCAACCCCGGCAAGCGTAGCTTAACTTGATGGATCGACCAGTACGGCTGTTATTACTTAGCCACGAGCACCTCCTGATAATGTAGATACTCGTACATATAAGTTGGATTGAAAAAACAGCAAGAAAAGTACAAGTTTGATTGTTGGTTGGTTGTTGTTGGTTTGATGTTTGAATTGAGTTGGTTGGATTTTTGGTTTTAAGTTGGAATAGCTTGTAATTTATGTTTCAATAATATCTTAGTTGTTTTATAACGAGTTGTAAGTGTTACTTAGGAAAAGATGATTAACTCTAATCCGCGGTTTCTAATAGGCATTATTATGGAACATCTGCGTATTTCAACGAACTAAGAAACCGCCTCGCTGCTTCCCTACCACTAGGAGCTCCATGTTGTTCTCCTCATCGCTGTCACTGTGGCGAAGTTGTCAACAGTCTTGGCCATCACGGCCTGTCTTGCAGACGAAGTGCGGGTCGCTTAGCGCGGCACGCGAACATCAACGACATCATCCGACGAGCTCTTGTCACCGTCGGCGTTCCAGCTGTATTAGAACCCAATGGCTTGGCACGCGACGATGGCAAGAGACCGGACGGCATGTCCTTATTTCCATGGAAGGTGGGTAGGCCTTTAATGTGGGACGCAACCTGTGTCGACACTCTTGCGCCATCCCATCTTCCCGGCTCGGCGTGCTGTGCTGGTGCTGCTGCTGCGGCTGCAGAAAACCTCAAGCGGCGTAAGTATAATAACCTCATTGGTAACTATACTTTAGAGACGTTTGGGGTTAAGTCCGAGTGCCCATGGCCTCTTCCGTAACATCTCAAAACGGCTATTTGACACTTCCTGTGACCCAAGGGCTGGTTTTTACCTTGGCCAGAGGCTAAGCATTGCCATACAACGTGGCAATGCGGCCAGTCTCTTGGGTACATTACCAGTCGACAGCGATGCGGATGAATTTTTCGACGCTATATTTTAGTTTGTAAATAGTTCTAGTTAAGTTAGTGTATAATTTTGTTTTTTCTGTCGAATTAGTTATAAGTTATTTACACACTTGTACATAATATGTGTAATGTTTGTATGATAATAAAATTAAAAAGAGATTAGACATTTCAAAACTAAGAAACTTTATAAAATTATTTTTCCATGTCAACGAAAGAAAAGGCTGGATTTTTGGCGTGATAATTAACTGGTTCACACGCCATGAACCACATATTCATGGTCTGTGCTGGTTGTGTCTGCTGTGACAAGGGACCTATTAAGTTGACTTAACTTTTTGAAGTAAAAACTTCTTTAGGCGCGTTGAGTAATTTTTGGCAGAGGGTAAACTTATGAATTCGGTAGTGCTATGCCAGAGAATATAGATGGCGCTAATACGAATACAAATAATAATTCACTTTAATTCGAATAGATGGCGCTAAACATTATGATGATGATCATGATGATGTTGATGATGAAGATTGTTTATAAACTGAGTAAATTAAACCAGTCTTACCAAGGGGTCGTGTTCGTGGGTCGTGTTACTCAGTTTGTGGGTTGTGTAGGTCACATTGACAGTCGCTTCAGCTGCAGAGTGGAAGCCGATCTCATCATTTTTGGGAAAAGGCTAAGCAGACTATAACTCTTTTGATTAAAAAAATCTTAAATTCAATTCCAAATCTCATTTCAATCACTTTATACTGCTTTATATGTACAAACAGAATGAAATGGCCGAACTATGGAGAAACCGCAAAGAGCTCAAAACCGGGATTGCCATACGGCCAGCATATTTGTATTGCTGATACTTCGTTTGCCAGTCCGATGTTTGTGGAATTTGTGAGTTAGACGACTGAAAAATAGAGTCAATTTATTAACTGAGCTACTACAGTTCGATGGAAACTTAGAAATCAACTATTTACTTTTAATTTGAGGCCATTTATTTGTCCATTGTACAATTTCATGTTCATACAAAAAAAAAATAAGAATTAAATTATAACATAACATCACGTCTTTAATTCCCCGAAGAGTTAGGCAGAGGTGCACCAATAGTACACCCATATTTCACCAGTTATGTTTAAGTCCCATGTAATAGGGGGCAAGCCTATTGCCATCAACCAGGCACAATTCCAGACTCCGGGCTGCTACAGAGAAATTCCTGATGTGTTGGATGGTTCAAAATTATTTCTTTTTAATTTAAAGCTTTTTATTTGTCCTTATTACTCTACACTTACTACTTATTGCAGGACTCGTAAAGGCTCGTGCAGACCAGCGCGACACGCGACGCGACACAAAGGCACTGCTCGTCGCGCGACGAGCGGTGCCTTTGTTTCGCGTCGCGTGCACGAGCCTTAATGCGAAGCATTAGAGTGCTCTGCGATCGAAAATTTTTGACTGCTTTTTTATGGGTGAAAACATACTATAAACATAAAATATTTTTCTGTTTTTTAATGAGCGTTATGCGCGTGCACTTTTGGATTTTCAAATTTTTTCACATTCTTAATAGGTAGGTACATATATTACTATGAACTGCTCGCTAATAATATCTGATTTCATGAATATATGACGGCAATGTGATAATTTGTGTAAGAGTGTGATACTTCGTTGTGATCGAAATATTATCTGACAAAACTTTGGCAGCATAAAAACCTAACAGTAGGTATATTTAAATTAATACTCTAACCTAACTTGGTAATTAATACTGGCAGAATAGTCGACATCGGCCTATATACAAGATGCAGCACAAATATGTGATCGAAGGAACACCAAAACTATATGGCGAGACAAGCGACGCCAAAATATTGGATGCTGCATCAGCTTCAAAAATATGTGTCAATGCAATATTATCGGACACGTCTTGTGTCAAAAATATCAGCCTATTTACACACTTATTCTTATAGGTTACTTAAGCATTTATAATATTAGTACCCATAGATTTCATATCACGAAAGGAGGAATTTATCTGTAGCAGCCCGGAGCTCGATTGATAGCAATAGGCTCACCCCGCATTTTTTTTTCTTTTTTCCCTTGTCCTAGTATTCAACCATAGGATGGACCCTAATCTTATTAAAATCTAGCCTTATAAATAGACTAATAAGTAATTTAATAATAACATAAACTATTAAATTGGTGCCGATTCTCTTGTTCACAAACTAAACTAAATTTAAGTTCAGTGCACCTTTTTCTTTCTATTTCATTAAGAAAAGGACAGAAGATAAATTTTAGTTTAGTCCTGTCAAATTGATCAGCGTTTGACGTAAATTGACGTAATTTTAGTTGGCAAGTTTTTAGTCACGTCTTAACTTGTATGGAGTAGTGACAGGCGCTGTACGCGCGCGGGAATCGACACCATTGTCTTCACTAGAATGTGTTCACATTCTAGTGGAGACAATTTAATAGTTAGCACTTGTCTTATTGTCTCTATTAAGGCGAATACACTTTTTTCTTGTGTTTCTTTGGCACTTTTGTACTTTACACCATTCACTAACTACCCCGTATGAGGAGCTCGTGGCTAAGTAATAACAGCCGCACGGTTCGATCCATCAGGTTAAGCTACGCTTGCCGGGGTTGGTCTGTGGATGGGTGACCATCTTAACATTCCGAGACTCCTCCGTGCCTAGGAAAGCACGTTAAGCCGTTGGTCTCGGCTGTCATTCGTGGATCTTTGACAGTCGTTACGGGTCGTCAGAAGCCCGAAAGTCTGACAATCAGTCTTACCAAGAGGTATTGTATTACCCAGTTAATGGGTTGTGGAGGTCAGATAGGCAGTCGCTCCGTGTAAAATACGGTATTCAGCTGCATCCGGTTAGACTGGAAGCCGACCCCAACATAGTTGGGAAAAGGCTAGGCAGATGACTAACTACCCCGTATAATGCATGGGACTTTAAAATAACTGGCGATGTGAGTGTACCTCTGCCTTGCCCTTCGGGAACACGAGATGACGTGTGTGTTTTGTTTACAAGAGGAAAATACACTCGTAACAAAAGGTATGCCTATCAATCGTCAAACGTCAAGAGCAGACGAGGTAACATGACGTAACTTTCTTATTTTTTTCCTTTAGACATGTGATAAATTGATAAATTGATAGGAAAGTGCTATGAGGAAATAACAAAAATGTTTCAAAATAAAATGTTTCTTTCTTTAAGTAAACATAACATAACATTACGCCTTTATTCCCCGAAGGGTTAGGCAGAGGTGCACCTAAAGTACACCCACATTTCGCCAGTTATGTTTAAGTCCTATGTAATAGGGGGCGAGCCTATTGCCATCAACCGGGCACAAATACAAACTCTGGGCTACTACTGAGGAATTCCAGATGGAAAACCTAACACTTTGCCTGACCCGGGAGTCGAACCCAGGACCTCATGCTCATCAGTAGCGCTTACGATCACTAGACCAACGAGGCATTCAACTCATTCAGACTCCGGTCAGACACTGCGCATAGATAGCTGACAAAATAATATCAATTAAACGAACATTTTAACTTACTACGCATTTGGTTTGCTCCGATGTATTTGAACTGTATCACAACAGATTGTTCTATCAATTGAACAATTGAATTATCATAATGAAAATACACGCCATTTGATCATTAAGTAGATTAGTTGATACAATTGATTTAATTATTAGCTTTGAAGAGATCATTAATTGATGAAAACAGGAATTGACGAGTTACATGTACCATGTGAAGGGTGGGCGTTTTGGGGGACTGTCTTATGTAATTTTGACGTTTAGAAAGTGCTGACTCTCAGCCTAATTTGAATAAATGATTTAAGATTCCGATTTCGGACCATTTATTTTGACAGATGTTGTGCGAATTGATAGAATTAAAAAAAACCGGTTAAGTGCGAGTCGGACACGAAAGGTTACGTACCGTATTAAGATTGAGCAAAAAAGAGGTCCTTTAAATATTAACTTAATTGAATTTTTATTATTTGTTGTTATAGCGGCAATATAAATTCACAATCAGTAAAAATTTCAACTGGCTACCTACTACGGTTCATGAGATACAGCCCGCTGATAGACAGACGGATGGACGAACACCGGAGGCTTAGTAAAAGGGTTCCGTTTGGCACGGTTATAAACGTATAACCGTGCGTGTACGTGTAATAATATGAGATATTTTTCATGTGAAACGAAATTCTATGAAAATTAAATCTATAAAACCGTTGTTTTATAGATTTAATTTTCCTAGAATTTCGTTTCATTTCGTTCGTAGAATAATTAATCAATACGCAGAATACTTACTTTGAATAAATTTAAATTGTTAATTTTTGTTACAAATAAAATTTAATGTTTCGATATTCATATCATAGAATAACAAATCAAAATTTAATATTCATTATCCTCATATTGTTTAGATAATATAAAACTTTTTACCAAGAAAAACATTTTATCAAGTGACAGTTTCTAAACGTTTCAATTCATACCTTTGACAAATATTCAATAGCCCCCGCCTGGCGGGCTTCCTATTTCTGTTTGGTTTAAAAAAAAAATACCACGAAGGGGATAGCGGGGTCTAGAACCCGACATCCCATTCTAACCTGACCTATCCAAGTCAGGGTGCCCCAAGTCCCGCAGCCCCTTGCAGCCTAAGTTCTCAATCGACTTAAAAGTATATTTTAAAGAAACCCTTATAAAATATAGTGCAATGTTTTCCGACCTAACGCAATTTTTGTGTCTACGTATTAAGGCTCTAGCAGATAGGCACGACGCGACATCGACCAGTCTCCATGAAGTTTTCATATAAATAGTTCCACCAGAGTTTTACCCTTGTACAAAACCAAGACACTTTGAAGTAACCCACCAAAATCATTTTCATGCAAAATGTTGCCAAGAGACCATGTAGCTCACACTGTCAAAAAGTTATCAGTTCTCGAGTAGAGCCAAGCTTCTAACTTTACACGCCCTAACTCTATAAGCCCTAACTTCACAAACTCTACACCTTACTCAAAATTGTGGCTTGGCCGTTTCGCTACCATGACATGGGCGTAAGGTGAAAAATTTATTCACTGTTCATTACTTTTCTGTTATACAATAGTTAATTATTCATTCATTTAATTATTATTCATGTAGACTGTAGAGCCAAGCTTTTAACTCTACACGCCCTAATCGACGGCAATCGGGTTAAAAAAAACAACAAAGCGCTTCGAGAAAGGTAGGTAGTGCCCTTGCGATTCGCTTGGCTCGTCTTGGCGGGGGCACTACCGTGCCCTCAGATCTAAATATCCCACTAAAGCACCTACCTACATCTACAGCCCAATTTCATGATAAGATTAGATTCAGATAAGATGTCTGGAATCCTAACTAAAAGGTTTTTCATTACTGGCAAAGTCATGTAGATTAATTATGATTAATTTCACAAACATTAATCTAGGTTAGCCAAGATAATAATTATAATAAGACAATTAATTAAACCTTTAGGGTATCCTATCTTATACCTTGATCTGGATTATTCAGATGGCGTTATTAAGGAAATTGATAGGCAATTAATTCAGGACTCAATTCTCAAGCAGAATAAGGTATCCTACTAAATTATAAATGTGAGACGTTGATTTTGCTTAGTGAATTTCTTTAATAATATATACCATAGAAACATTGCATGTAAAGTAGGTTGCCAAGACTCACGTAACGCATTCACTGTTGAAAAGTTATGAGATCTATGTAATGTAGAGCCTAGCCTTTTATTTTTTTTGGTGGGAAATTATCAAATAACTTCTCCCGCTCTGGGTGGAGCGGGAGGGCGTGTCAGACTATTACTGACTAAACCCCACCCGTGTTCCTTCGGTTGCCCTGTTGCTGGGGGCCACGATCTCACTTTCGGTTTTCTTCGCAACCCCGGCAGGCATCGGCCCTAGCGGACCCCGTCAATTCTGCTGACATCTCTTTGAGGTGCGCGTGGAACACAACGCGCTGTCGACCCGGGCCTGGTCCTTATCGGACGGCGAGCTGCTTTTTGTTTTTGTCGCGTCTTGGCGGGGGCACTACTGTGCCCTCAGATAGTATACTTTTTTCTCTGGGATGTGAGTAAAATCAACAATAATAGGAAGACAGGCAGTATACAGAGTTAAAAAGCACTCATAACCAATCCAAAATCTGTGCATTCTGTAAGATAATTAATGAGTATTTAGCAGAAATAATTACTCGCAAACAATTTTTGTTTTGTAATGAAAAATCGCCGTAGTACGTAATTTAAAAGACTGGTTATTATGTGTATAGAGTAGGACGATACTTACAACTATATAAATTTAAATTAAATTAAAATAATTATTTTATTTACTTAGACAACAATGACCCATTATGTTAGTTGGTCGTGTACAAAAAAAATTAAAAGCTATGTTAGTGTGTTACAATTTTAACTAAATACGAAGACACCTACGTTCGCACCGCGACGTAAAAATATCGCGGCGGGATATTATCGGGCACTGGGTTTTCAACTCTCGGTGTTAAGCCGAACATTGAGAATCCAACAGAGTGCATCCCAGCGCGTCGAAAGAACACACTGTTGGATTTTTACTCTCGGCGCTATGCAGAGCGTTGAAAATCAATTGCGTGAAAAAAAAATCGCTCGTGCTAACTCACAGAAAAACAATATTTACATACGTTCAGCGGATGTAATGAATATAATGAATGTTTTTTGCCAAAAAAAAAACATAATATAAATAAATTGAGTTCTCCGTTGCCAGGTACAAAAAAATACCTACGATTAACCTTGTAGCCATTCTTGTGATAATTTACCTCAGATTACCTGTCAAGTTGGTTTAATCGCGTTTGGTATATCTATAGAAAATGCTGACACATCATAATTATAATCATTTCACACATCGTTGTCAAATTGATTGGTCTGGCCTTGAGCGCGTTTGTTCACACTCAAAACCATTCCTATTCTTATTTTTATCGCAATTTTGGGTACATCAAACCGTCCTTCACGTGAGGCGATACTTAAATTACGTCCGGCACACCAGCACGCGTAGCATGAACACCGTAGAAACGAGTTTTGTCGACGGAAGAATCGACAAAATGACAGATAAACAATAACTATCTGTCATTTTGTCTATTCTTCCGTCGACAAAACCCGTAGAAAACCCGTTTCTATGGTAGTCGTGCTACGCATGCTGGTAATCAGCACACCAATTACGTAACACACTTTTAAGTATAAGCTTAATTTTCCAGTATAAGCTGACCTCTCATTGTTTGGAAAACGTATACAATGCGAGATCAGCTTATACTGGAAATATTTCGCTTGGTATGTAGCCATGTGTACATACTACATACACAAAACTATAATACCGGATTTTACGATATGGTTTTTCCGATAACTACCTATACTCCATTTAAAATAAGAGTAGACATTTAACTAAACCTTTTTTACAGTCCGTTCAACCGATTTTGACTTCTATTGCGTTGATGGCATGACAAATGGCAGCTGCAGTAAACAGTTGGTTTGTAACCACTTTTTTTGCTTTTAATGCCATCCTTATGCCTACGCAATAGAAGTCAAAATCGGTTGAACGGACTGCAAAAAGGTTTGTTTAAATGTCTAATCTTATTTCAAACGGAGTATAGTTTGAGCCAATACCAAAGAAGAAATGACATAGCATATTTACTGCAACATTATTATCTAAGGACTAGATTAGATCGCGAACTCATAATGAGCGCAATGAGCGAATAGGAATGTCATAGTAAACATTTGACCATGTAACAGAATGACATAGTAAAACCCACATGCTATATTTTTATCATTAGTTAGACCTAGAAACGCATAGGCACTCATGTCTCGCTGCAGGGAAAACGTATCTTCTTTTAAAGAGAAGGAACTAGTCAACGAGCAGCCCACAAAACGCGAACCCTTCACAACCCCCAAGTTCTGAATCCGAGAAGAAGAAGTTGCTCATTCAACAAACGGCAACAGTGTTGCTTTCAACAAAATCACCGCCTGTTGAGTAGAATGTAAATGCACCTTTAAATACTTTGAACAGCAAAGGAAAAACATGCTATGGAAAAGTCACATTACTACAACGTTACATGGTTTTTTGGCACGTGACGAAAATCAAAACTATCGTCACATTCTTGTTTTTTCTATACAATATCTGTGACAGTTTCACAAAGACCGCATTCCGAGTTACGCTAAAAGTGATAATGGTGCCGATTCTCTTGTTCACAAACTAAACTAAATTTAAGTTCAGTGCATCTTTTTCTTTCTATTTCATTAAGAAAAGGACAGAGGATAAATTTTAGTTTAGTCCTGTCAAATTAATAAACGCTTGACGTAAATTGACGTAATTTTAGTCGGCAAGTTTTTAATCACGTCTAAACTTGTATGGAAAGTGACAGGCGCTGATTAATTTGACAGGACTAAACTAAAATGTATCCTCTGTCCTTTTCTTAATGAAATAGAAAGAAAAAGATGCACTGAACTTAAATTTAGTTTAGTTTGTGAACAAGGGAATCGGCACCAATATCGCGAATCCGACCAAATTTAATAGTCACAAAATATAAGGGCTATTGAGTAATAATTGTGACTATATAATTTGGTTGGATTCGCGATATTATCACTTTTAACGTAACTCGGAATGCAGGGAAAATGTTTACCAACAACGCCCCCCTGTCAATGTCATTCAGCCGCCAAAAGATTCTTGTAGCGATCTTCCAAAATGTAAAAACGTTCGTGCTTCGACGTACGACGTAATTATTTTCCATAGACAGTATTTCAAAACCAAATTATTTAGATTGAAACAGAGTACAATATTAAATTATTGCCTTGAATTTCAAACATAATATTATAGGAGGAGTATCAATCAAAATCTTGTTATTTCCCTATCTATTTGATTGATTGAGTCACAGAAATGTAATCAACCCATGCGTAGGTATCTATGTGCTCAAAACATTAGCGCAATATATCTAAGTGCTCAACATTGTACTCAACAAACGATTGACATGGAAGTACTCTATAAATTGTTCCAATCAAGAGATAAAATCAAGCACCCGGCAATGATTTGAGTATTTTGACGTTAACAGACGATTTATTTAAAATAGAAAATATGGTAGTGGATAAAATCTAATATGTTAGTTAACAATTACTTTTTTTTATTAATTACAACAAGTTTATGGTGAAGTGCCAAAAAAATCAGAAGACTGGGAGAAAGAGATGGAGCTATACGCCCTGTAGATATTCATCTCTTTCCCACACTAAAGTAATATTAAAATAATACTCCTTTATGAGCTGGTGGTAGGCCCCCAGATTTATCAATGAACGCGGAAAGAGAGATAGCATTGCAAAAGAATACAAAAAGTCGTCTTCCATCTCTTTCTATTACAAAATGAGTATTTTATCGCTATCCTAATTTATGTTTAACCCTTTATCATAGTCGTAACAATCGTTTTTTTTATTTAAATGATTTTGAGGATAGAACAATCTATGTTAATCTGGGCTTATAACCGGTTTGCGTCACTACAGTTTACTTCGATTAGCTGTCACAAGAAAGAATGTTTACATTATGTTAATATTGAATGAATACACCTATTTTTATATTACAAGCACGTAAAACCATCAAAATTATTATGTAAACTGATTTGTACTTACCATTTCTAGACACAAGTTCACTTATTTCTTCCAACTCATAATTTTCTTTATTCTTGTTCATTCTACTACCATTTACCACTTCTACATACAAATTAGGCTTGTTCAATAATTTATCATTCGGTTTACTCATTTTTGTATAGATATAATTATCATTATAACCTTTTTGGTAATAAAAAGCACTCTGTTTATGTTCTAGTTGTGACTGCACTGACAATTTATAAAAGGTATTGCCAGCGCTAGTTTATAATAATATCCATAAATGGGGGCGTATTTCCTACGAATATTTATGAATGCTGCCCGCTTTTAAAATTAGTTTCGCGATCAAAATAAAACGATTAGTAAAACGTTTAAAATATTAATCTCTGACCGTTATTATGCTTTTACTTCACTTTATTTTTATGGTTTAGGTAAAATTCAACTATTATCAAAAATATTTGTGACGAGCAGTTTCTATATTTAATTATGTTGATTTGGTACATTTAAGCTGTAATTTCATATCACAATAAAGATCAAATCCTATAACCAGCTTTTCTAGAAAATTGGTAAGCTGTTCGAGTTCTCCCGTCATTTGGGGGAGTTTCCACGGATTGGCAACTTTGAATCACCGCAATTATTGAAGCTCGATCGGCGTTCGGGCGCCTTCGTTCCTATTCGTTTAATCCCGGCAGCATTACTCACATAGTGCCATCGCCAAATCAGACACATATATACGTCATTGGCGCCAAAAAAGATCGAAGTCGAAAAATAAAATAGTTTCCAAGGGTAAGGTCGAGCAATTTAGATGCCCATACATACATAAACTGCTAATTAAATATGCATGTTTTCTACACATGAGCTGAATATTAATTTAATTAATAGTTTTTTTGCGACAATTCTTTTGCAATGCTAAAATTAGAACTGTCGCGTATTGGGCATCTTATAGATTCAAGGAAAAAGTAATAATGTTCTGTTAATAGGCAACTTCTCAATAAAAATCTTTTTATCCATTAATTCACTAACAGCTTCGGCCACTGGCTGGGTCTAGAACCAAACGTTTTTGCACAAGAACTTTTACAACGAATGTAGGCAATAATTAAATATTACTTGAAGAGCCTAAACCCCTAAAGAGGTTAGCCTAGACCCCTGAAGGGGTTAGCCTAGGCCCCTAAAGGAATTTAAAGATATATAATTATTTAACAATGTAAATAGCTTAGTAAGCAATAATATTCAATAATCACACACATAATTATTTTGTATTTTTATATAATTTTTTTCTTTCCATTTTCGATGAGGTTTATAATATTTTTGGCTCACTGCTACGGCTCGGAAGCTAATGCACTATCTACAGATCTCGCAAAGAGGTAGAAAAGAGGTTTAAAATCGGTTCGGTTCGAATCGTTCGATCGGTTTCGGTCAAAAACTGTAGTGATAAATGATTCTATAGGTATTGGAAATGATATTATCACTCTGTGTAGTGAACGTGCTCTTCCGAATTTACTGGTTTCTGTCAGCCTGGATCAACTCACCGATGGGCAAACGCTCCCAACCATTACGGTCTAATGTTGATGTCCAGATCGTCCAGCACGCGTAGCATGACCACCGTAGAAACGAGTTTTGTCGACGGAAGAGTAGACAAAATGACTGATAAACAATCACAATCTCTAATTTTGTCTATTCTTCCGTCGACAAAACTGTTTGACAAATTTGTTTTTATCGAATTTGTTTTTATCGACTTTGTTTTTATCGACTTTGTTTTTATCGACTTTGTTCGATAAAAACAAATTCGATACAAACAAAGTCGATAAAAACAATTTTTTTGTATCGACTTTGTTTTTATCGACTTTGTTTTTATAGTCGATAAAAACAAAGTCGATAAAAACAAATTCGTCAAACAGTTTTGTCGACGGAAGAATAGACAAAATTAGAGATTGTGATTGTTTATCAGTCATTTTGTCTACTCTTCCGTCGACAAAACTCGTTTCTACGGTGGTCATGCTACGCGTGCAGATCGTCCACCCACAAGCTACGGGGTTTACCGCAACGCTTTCTGGCTGAGCCCAGAACTCTGCATAGTAATTATTTTGGCTCACAGCTCATTAAGCATTATAGCAGGCATGAAATTATTTTTGTTTCATTTTGACAGTTCAACAACATTCATTGCGTTATTTACGTTGTAGAGCAGATTTTTTTTTCCAACTTATGGATTAGCAATCTGTTTCAAATCGAAACAGATTGTGATTGATCGTGTATTACTCAATTAGGGTACTGCTTAGCCTCACTTCGACGTTTCGGCTTTTTCAGCGGCGATAGTGATTTGTTTTTTAAGTGCATAGTGGTGTTACTTTTTGACATCTATAGATACCTATCTATGGATCATTCAATGCATAATTACAAATGTAAGTCGGTTTTCGTGTCTATTTGTGTGACAGCTTTGAGCTTTTCGTGTGGATAACATATTAATGTAAGCTTAGAAATTAGATAATATTTACATAATATACTGGTTGATTTTTTTTACCGTCTCTAAATATGTGCTCCCATAGTGAAAGGTGTTTATATTCATGGGTAAAACATCATGTAAAAATTTAGAGACGGTAAAAAAATCACCCAGTATACGCTAACAGATTTAAAATAATAATAATAATAATAACATGGCTTCGGCCCCTCGTATGCCTTCCAAAGGTCCGGGACCCCAGGGTCCCGAGATATGTCAAAGACATTTAGAAATATAATAATAATAATAAACCCGCAGGGCAGCTTGTGGCGAGCTGATGGGCAGTAGCGACCCCACGGACCCTATCTCCCGGGAGAAGTCTTGTTCCTCACCTCTGGCTTGCCTTCATTGGCCGGCTGGAGTGAACACTGACGAGGAACAGAGCTCCCATCTCATTCTTGCCTTAATTGGCTGGCTTGAGTGGAGATTCGCAAGAGCAAACGTGCTTGGAGGAAGGAAGTATTCCAGTAAGTGCTCGTAGGGATCTTGACCATCTTCCGGGCTCTGGGATTGTTCTGAAAGCCGTGGAATACCTCTCCACTCCTCTAGCACCTCAGGACATGTTGCCCCCTTGTCGCTACGACACTTTGTGCTAGCGACCGTTTTCGGGGGCCCATTATTGAGTGTGCAAGTCACCCCCTGCCATTTTATCCGTGTGCGTTTAAAACATTGATCAGGCAGGGGCCATAGTCTTTCCATAGTCCTAGATAACCAGTTCACTTTAGCCATCCAAACCCATAACCCAATATCTTTGTTTCCATATCCTGCAATAGTCCTACACCAACCGGGGGTTGTCCTTGGATGCACTTACGTAGTGCGGATAGGGATAATCGTCGGTTGGTGCCTCATTTCATTAAAAATGTCTAACGGGCCTCTGCGAGTTGGCTTCGGCCCCTCGTACGCCTTCCAAAGGTCCGGGACCCCAGGGTCCCGAGAATAGTTAAAAACTAAAAATAAATAATAATAATACCCCACCGTCGTATCTCTACGTTGACGTCGTGGTGGGGCTTGCGCGCTCCGAACTCTAGGCCTGTGCCGTTAGAGTTTACTTTGCCGGAACAGGTCTGGGATTAGGAGCCAGACCAAGAGAGATACAAAAACCCGCAGGGCAGCATGTGGCGAGCTGTTGGGCAGTAGCGACCCCACGGACCCTATCTCCCGGGAGAAGACTTGTTCCTCACCTCTGGCTTGCCTTTATTGGCCGGCTGGAGTGAACACTGACGAGGAACAGAGCTCCCCCGCCTCATTCTTGCCTTAATTGGCCGGCTTGAGTGGAGATTCGCAAGAGCAAAAGTGCTCGGAGGAAGGAAGTATTCCAGTAAGATGCTGGTAGGGATTTTGACCGTACTTCCGGGATTGTCCTGATAGCCGTGGAATACCTCTCCACTCTTCATAAGCACCTCAGGACGTGTTGCCCCCTTGTCGCTACGACACTATGTGCTAGCGACCGTTTTCGGGGGCCCATTATTGAGCGTGCAAGTCACCCCCTGCCATTTTATCTGTGTATTTTATACAAAACATTGATCAGGCAGGGGCCATAGTCTTTCCATAGTCCTAGATAACCAGTTCACTTTAGCCATCCAAACCCATAACCTAATATCTTTGTTTCCATATCCTGCAATAGTCCTACACCAACCGGGGATTGTCCTTGGATGCACTTACGTAGTGCGGACAGGGATAATCGTCGGTTGGTGCCTCATTTAATTAAAAATGTCTAACGGGCCTCTGCGAGTTGGCTTCGGCCCCTCGTACGCCTTCCAAAGGTCCGGGACCCCAGGGCCCCGAGATGTGTCAAAGACATATAAAAATAATAATAATAAATAATAATAAATTCTTTATTGGCATAAAAAATGTGTACAAGGAAAGTGAAGCCCTGACTCCTGCGCTAGGTAAGAACACCTGTGTTACAGGGGCCAGTGTCTTCTCCCAATCAGTAAGTTCTGGATTTATGCAATAACATCATTTGAATTTACTAGACAAACAAAAAGTATTAAAATAGTTATTAAATTAAATTAGTTATTTAGTTACATTCACTATTAAAATAGTTATTAAATTCTCATTTATTCATTTTTTTTACATATTAAATTTATTATTAAAATAGCTATTAAATTTATTACTAAAATAATTATTAAATTTATTATTAAAACAGTTATTAAATACATGATTTAAAAAAGGAAAAGTAAAAATTATGAAAACAATTGATTGTCGTTATACATTTGTGTGAGTGTGAAGTATATAGATTGTGTGTGTGTGTGTGTGTGTGTTTAATGTATTGATGTGTGGTGTGTGGATGAAGGTCAATGAGAGGTTGTGATGATGTGTGATGTGTGGTGACTGATCTTGTTGAACTTAATTATATTCATACTTATATTAAAATGGATTCTGTTTCACTGTACTTTTGAGTCAGTAGCCATGACTTAGTTTTAGATTTAGCTTCCCTTAATGTAAGAGGATTAATATTGAGAGCACTGTTTGTTTTATTATAAATGTGACTCGATAAATACATGCGTTGTCTTCTAGCAGCTGCGGTGTCTAATTTAACAGATAGGCAAACATTCCTTATAGTACGCTTACTTAAAACTTGCTCATTTATCGGTGTGACAAGATGCTGCTTGGCAACTATATGTAAAACATATATTTTCCGTACTGTGAGAACTTGACACTTGTCATATAAGGTTGTGGTGGGGAATCTAAAAGGCCTAAACGTCATTACTTTAAGCACAGATCTTTGGGCCCTTTCAAGTCGAATCATGTACGTTTTGCATGCCCCACCCCATACACCAATGCAATACCCGATCACTGATTGAACCAGTGCGTAATATACCGTGCGTAGTAGCTCATAGTCGGCGACGTGTCGAAGTGTCTTAAATACCCATATGAGTTTTCTAATTCGTGCAGTGGTTGGTTACCTCAATGTGCTGGCGCCAAGTTAACTTATCGTCAAGTAGTACTCCTAAGTATTTAACTGCATTTGATCGAGGAATAGGTAGACATGAGCAGGACGTGTAGTTCTGGGGGGCATTACATACGTGTAACTTAACGCATATATTGGAAGGCTTAATTTTAGAGAAACTAAATTGGATTAGGGTCGATTTTGCAAGGTTTATGGTTAGTAGGTTAGCTCTTAGCCAGTGGCTCACGTTAAGCAGGCCTGACTCGGCTTTTTGTCGTACTTCATCCCAGGTCTCCCCATGGAATACGAGTGCTGTGTCATCAGCATATGTAAAAATCTTACCATTTGCAAGAGCTAGTTGACACAGATCGTTTATGTAGATGAGGAAGAGACTGGGTCCAAGAATACTACCCTGTGGTACGCCGTATGTGACCTGGGTATCTGAGCTTACGTGTTCTCGTATTTTCACTCTCTGTGTACGATCACAGAGAAAGTCTTTAAAGAGTTTAAGTGCCGTTCCCCGAACACCAATCCGTTCCAGTTTGTCCACAAGAATAGGTATCGAAACGGTGTCAAAAGCCTTGGCTAGGTCAAGGAAAATGCCGATGCACTTTTTTCGGGAATTCAATTGAGATGTAACATGATCCACAAGTTGCCCGACAGCGTCCTCAGTGCTTCTTCCCGACCTAAAACCAAACTGGGCATCCGACAATATCTTGTTACGTTCTAAAAAGCTAATCAGTCTAGTATTCAGAACTTTTTCTAGTAATTTAGATATTGTGGAAAGAACCGAAATAGGCCGGTAGTTTCTGACATCGTCCTTCAACCCGTTCTTGTGAACAGGTAATAATATGTACAAGTAAAAACCGGTCAAGTGCGTGTTGGACTACGCACAATGAAGGGTTCCGTAGTTGAGATGAATTTATCCCAATAACGGAGAACATGTTTTTCAACTACAATGTTTGTTACAATGTAGTTGAAAAACATGTTCTCTCGTACATTCCAACTGTAAATTTATATTTGTACGCACAATATTGAGAGATTTATCATGTTATTTTAAAACCACAGAATTCTAATGAGTTTAAAGAACCATTCTCCGTATTTTTAAAAAAAATTAGGGCTTTGTTGTTTCGGAGATAAGGGTCAATTTTCATAAATTTTCTTAAATATCTTTAAAAGTATTAACTTTAAAATTATGAATATTTTTCCCGCAATAAGCCTTTTCATTTGATATGTCACACACGGTACAGTTTGCAAAAGTTTTTTTTAAATTTTTCTTATGTTCCCCCAAAAGTGATGCCTCTATTCCACATTCATTTATTTACGTTACACGTCCGTGTTTGGGTCACAGAAATAAATATGTATACCAAATTTCAACTTAATCGGTGCATTAGATTCGGAGCAAATTGACTGTGATAGACGGACAGACAGACACCCAGACACACGAGTAATCCTTTATGGGTTCCATTTTTTCCTTTCGAGGTACGGAACCCTAAAAATGTACTAAATGTGTAAAATAAATGTACTAGAACTAGACTTAAATGATTAAAATAATCTTTAACACTTAGAAATAGCACAGAAATATAGATGTTTTGATATATCGCCATTGAACCCATGCAAAGCAGAACCGGGTTGCTAATGAAAATAAAACAGTCGTCACTATGCTTGGAGAAAGGGCCGGTCGCATAGCCATAGAACATCCTGCTCAATAAACTTCATCTGAATTACCATTTTCCAACGCGCTATCCTGTTTTTTAAATCGATAACTTCGATTGGTTCAGTCCTCATCAGATTTATGAATAAAACATTTTGAATTCATAATCAATTCTACATTTTATTACGGTTTGTTTTTAATCTTTGAGAATTTCATTACATAATTTTGCAAAAGTTATTGTATCAAAGAAGAAATAACCTATTTCAATATCGAAATGCTCTACATTATAGCGGCTTTAGCAACTTAAAATAACAGTCGTCTCGCCAAAATCGATTCCCGATTCCCCAAAGCGAGTCCCCAAAGTGGAGCAGATGTTAATTGAAGTGGTATTGGAACTACCTATATATGCACAGCAAGCCTTTCAAAGTCTAAGATCTTACAGCGTAGAAATGTTTAGAATCAAAGGCTTTGCATCAAGGGACCATGCACGAGATCAATTGATTTTGATCAATTTTGTTCATTACTTGTGAGAAAGGGAAAAGAATTTAAACAAAACTATTTGTGATTTGAAAAGTCGAGTTCTTTTTTTGCATGTGGCTTGTTAAGTATTCATGGAAAATCACAAATATTCGTAACAAGTTTTCCAAAAAAATGCCGCTAGACTGACGTTTGATCACTTTTTTACAAGAAACTACTTTTGATTTTGAACATTTAAAAATATTATGAACATCGTCATAAGGTCTACTTGCATATGGCTGAACAGCTTTGTTCAACTTCGATACAAAATATAGCTGAAAAATAATGTTGAAAAATACATTTTTTTAATGCCCGTTAGTAATGTATTTTTCCCTATTATTTATCAAAAGCCATATCAAGAAATTAAAAAATCACACATTAATCTTCAGCTACCCTTGAGTTAAAATCAAAATTTTATCTTTTGATTATACAATATCTTCAATAAGTAAATCAAAGGCAAAATAAACCATATTTTCGAGAGTGCAAAAGTGATGCGACTATTAATAGGTGTTTGTGACTGACACGAATAACTTTTAGACTTAGATAATGTTTTAATTACTTCAAGCTGTCTTACAATTAGATACTTAAGTTATTGACGCAAAAGGGTTTTTTTTCGTGCACAAAGCCAAAAATGTATTTTCCTTACTGTATCGTGTGAGCTATACCTTTATTTTTTATTTTTTTGGGTGGGAAATTATCAAATAACTTCTCCCGCTCTGGGTGGAGCGCGAGGGCGTGTCACACTCTTACTGACTAAAACCCACCCGTGTTCCTTCGTTTGCCCTGTTACCGGGGGACCACGATTTCCCTATCGGTTTTCTTCGAACCCCCGGCAGGCATTGGCCCTAGCGGACCCCGTCAATTCTGCTGACATCTCTTTGAGGCGCGCGTGGAACACAACGCGCCGTCGACCCGGGCCTGGTCCTTATCGGACGACGAGCTACCCATTGCTCACCGTCCGCAAGCCCGCGCCTACGGTGGCGGGCAATCGGTGAGAGCTATACCTAAGCCCGTCACAGACGTAACTATAATATATATTAATTAACATACTTTTTTTTGCGTAGTTTTCGGTGACGTACTAGAAATATATATTATGGCTGACGTCTGAGGTTATTCGAAGATTACTATGGAAAATATATCGTAATATATTAGCTATGATTTATATCCTCGATGATTATCCTCCTTGATTTTACTGCCTCGTTGGTTTTTCTGTCTGAAATTTCTCAATAGCAGCCCGGAGTCTGGATTTGTGCCTGGTTGATGGCAATAGGCTCGCCCCCTATTACATGGGACTTAAACATAACTGGCGAAATGAGGGTGTACCTGCTACAGGGACACCTCTGCCCAACCCTTCGGGGAAACAAGGCGTGATGTTATGTTATGTATGATTTATATTTATATATATTACACACACAGAGAAGAGGCCTGTGTCCCAGCAGTGGGAACATTTATAGGCTGATGATGATTCAAAAGTCATTTATTCAAACTAGACTGAGAATCAGCACTTTTCGAACGTCAAAATTACATAAGACAGTCCCCCAAAAACGCCCACCCTTCACCACTTCCTAGTGCTTTTAGCTGGGAAGAAGAAGTGGCGCAACAAACTCCCCAGCAGCACAGCTGTCTGTTCAAGTTAGAAAAATGATTCTATACAATAGTATTCAAAATAACTTACATTATGCAACACAAAACATAATTCAAATGATAAATTATAGGCCATATGCCAGCTAGCATACGCCAATATACCAGCCAAAAACATCGAGAACTATACTATTTTAAAAAATAAAAACGAAACTTAATTAAAAAGAACTAAATATCTATATAAAAGCCTTCAGACATGAAGGGCGTGCCCGCTTACATAAAGCTGTAATTGGCAGTTATAAATGATAAACTAGGACCATCGGGGTAAATGAACAGTTAATTACTAGTAACAATAACAAAACCATGATCAGCAAGACGACCAAGCAGCACCCGTCCACGAGCATAACTCAAAGATCAGCCATTACCCCCCTCGCCATATTTGAGGGAAGGAGGCAACCCGACCCCCGACGCTACCGCAAGCAGTGACATCTAAGGGAGCATGACGAACTTGCTGCTGGTTGCTCAGGCAAAAAATAATATGATCAATTGTTGAGGTCGCTAGCTAACCACAAATTGCAATACAACTCATAACAAAACATTGTAATGAGTAGATTATGTCAACAATAAAAATAAATTAAAAATAAAAACTCATATAAACTGACAGTAGGTAAGCTAATTCTGGAGAAAGAACATAAACATTGTCTTGAGTTAATCACAGCGACCAACTATTCTTAAGTGTATATTTTGCCTAATATGATGATGATGAATATATATTTTAGCTACGCCTGTGACGGGCTTTAAGATAATTCTCTTACTTTTAAGCATGACTTACTAACATGCCAGTCTTGGAAGTTTTTTAAAACACCCGTTTATCACAAATTAAAAATCAGTCTGCCTAGCCTTTTCCCAACTACGTTGGGGTAGGGTCTAATCGAATGCAGCTGAATACCAGTATTTTACAAGGAGTGACTGCCTGTCTGACCTCCACAACCCAGTTACTGGGTAACACGATCAAAGATCTACGACTGACAGCCAGGACCAACGGAGGGCAATTAGCCCACTAGCGGCCAGGTCGATTGTGTTGTCGATCGCACCGCACATAGCACATGCGCGTGCTCGATTGCGATTTCAAATTAATGTATCTATCTCGCTGGCCGCTGCGACCTGGCCGCTAGTGCGCAAGCGTAGCTTACCTTCGGTTGACCCGTGCGTTTGTTATTATTTAGCCACGAGCCATGACAAATGACCTATAACCAAGAAACAACAAGAACCGAACAGGCTCCTATTACATTATCGGATACTGAACACCATACATCATAATCTAACGAATGGAGGCAGGAGTAATTTATGTGTAATAAGATAGTGGAGCGCTTATCTTACGTTAGCTTTTGAACGAAGATAATATATTCTATACAGGGTGGAAGGGACATCGACGCGAAAACTGTTACCATGGATTCAGTACATAATTCTGAACCCCATGCGTTGAAATTTTTCGTCGGTTATTTTACAAAAATCAGCTGTTCCATACATGTTGACCGTGTAGGTATTGCACTTTTCTATGAAACAGCAGTATAAAAAAAAATATTACTTACAAAAAATTTCGACGCTGCGGGTTTCAGAATAATGTACTGAATCCATGGTAACAGTTTTCGCGTCGATGTCATGCTACCCTGTATATTATAAAATGGTATTGAGTTTGTATGTAAGGTGTCATTTTCGGAACTGCTGATCCAATTCCGAAAGTTCTCTCACAATGGGCCTTATCAGAAGGCTAAAAGTCACCCAAAGGGCAATGGAGAGGGCAATGCTTGGAGTTTCCCTACGTGATCGAATCAGAAATGAGGAGATCCGTATAAGAACCAAGGTAACCAGCATAGCCCGAAGAATTGCCAAACTTAATTGACAATGGGCAGGGCACATTGCTCGCAGAACAGATCGCTGATGGGGCCGAAAGGTTCTGGAATTGCGACCGCGTATCATAAGACGTAGCGTTGGAAGGCCGGGACCACAAGGTGGACCGATGACCTTGTGAAGGCTGCAGGAATCCGCTAGATGTGGGAAGAACAGAACTCGTCGAAGTGGTGGTGTTTGGGGGAGGCCTATGTCCAGCAGTGGACGTCTTTCGGCTGAAATGATGATGAAAAAGCAGATAAAAAAAATTACTGACGTAAAATTTCAGCGCAGGGGATTCAGCATCATATACGGAATTCATAGTAACAGTTTTCGCGTTGATGTCCGCACCACCCTGTATTTTATTTCACGCGAAATTTCACGCGAGCAAAAGCTGGTCGTTTATATTTATTTTGAAGATGACAAGGAGATCAAAGAAATTAAAGGACATGGTGGTTTGAAGGTTGCGAATGGAGACAAGCTATCCAAAAATCTTTTAGAAATAAAGTCTTTGAGTTTGCCGTGTTTGAAGTCTTTGAGACTCGTCAGTAATAATTATGATCTTCCTGCATACCTATCTACCTCATTTATATTACAGATTTATTATTGACTTGGTTTCCTTCAATCCCTTCTTTACATAATAATATTAAAAATATAAAGCTAAATATATATTTATTGCATAACTGTGTATATCAGTTCTTATTTTAAACATAACATGTCGGTTATGCAACAGTATTAAAAGTAATTGCAAATGAATTACGTACTAAAATAACATTATTTTTTCCCAAAAAACTGATTCAGATTATAAAACATATAATATATTTAAACATATTATATTAAATATTTAAATATATAATACATTATACATTTAATTGCCTAATAGTTGGCGGTAGGTGATTGTATTACAATACACGCATACCAAGGTTTTGTAGCTACAGAAAAATGGTCCTAAGAGACTGTCCTTAACTTTTTGAGAAATATTGATACATAGATTCCGAAAAAATGGTAGCTACAGTCACAGGGTCGTAGCTAGACTGAGTAATCAGGACAGGTTCAGAAAAAATCAGGGTAGGCTGAAAGCTGAAATTATCCACTATTGACTGTCTCTTGTTTGAGTGTAAATTGGACATTTCTTGCTGTAACAGTCAGCAAGAAATTGCCAATTTTCACACAAACTTTTTTTGATGCCAATCAATCAAATAACTCTATTAGACTTACTGAGGTTTGAGTACTAAAACAGTCAGGAATCGCAAAAATCTTCTCCAATATATTTATTATTATTAAACCTTCTCCAATATATTTATTATTATTAAACCTTCTCCATTATATATATCAACTATAACTTTTTTAAATGAACAAAAAAAAATTAACTCGAATTTCGAACGAATACCCGTTATAATTTTATTTGCTTTGAGAACAAAATGTTGCTTTAGATTTCTGAAATTCTGAGAAAAAAATGTCCTCAAATAATTTAGAAGGTTTAGATTTGTATGAGTTTTTTTGCGATTTTTAGGGTTCCGTAGTAAACAAGGAACTCTTAAAGTTTCGTCATGTCCGTCTGTCTGTCTGTCCGCGGTGTAGCTCCGAGACCCTTAGTACTAGAAAGCTGTAATTTAGCATGGGTATACGACAAAGTGATAAAATAAAATTATGTTTTTTTTTTTGTCCCCGTAAAGTGGTGTTGTTTTTTTTTGTCTGTCCCATGGTGTGGGGTATCTTTGGAAAGGTCCTTCAAAAACATTATGAGTGTGTGAATACCATTTTTGGATTCAGGAATCCGTTTGCGAAATATTAAGCTTTAAAATGCTAATTTTTGTTAGAGTCAAGTGTCCCCCCCCCCCGTGCCAGCTAAATGGTTGGTTTTGAATGTGTGAAAAAAATTACAGCAGTAGTTTATATAACGAAATTAAAAGGAAATCTATCACAGCTAAGTAGGCTCTACAAGTTAACGAGTAATAATTGACCAACTTAACTTTGCAGTTGCAAAAACATTTTTCCCATACATTCCGTATGGGAGAATATGTTTTCAACTGCAAAGTTAAGTTTGTTTTTGGGATAAATTCATCCCAAATACGGAGCCCTTCATTGTGCGTGGTCCGACACGCACTTGGCCGATTTTGATTTTTGTAGCGACCAGTCTTATTGTTCCAGTGTTTACTGTATCTTTATTGCTTGGTCCGATATACCTAAATCCCTTAATATATCTTTTGTCGACCACTAAATTATCAACATCTTCCTTATGAGAAAGCCCAGTGATCAGTGCTCGTTCCTTTTCCGTTTGGCACGATGATAATAAAAGTATCCTGCCCTTCTCAATTTAACCACATAGATACCATGATACACATGACAAGTGTCGTGATTTCTTTGATTTAATTTTAAAAAATGTATTATTTTTATATCGATTTATAATATCTACTGTGGCAACACTGTCAAAATACAAATTTTAATATTATCAGAAACTTCTAAATTTAATTTTATTATGGCAAGTGAATGTATTGTTTTACTTTGTCAACACTTAGAAATTACGGTTATGAGATCATCGTTATTTCTGGGTGGGGCAAAAGTCGTTTTATATGGTAAAATGTAATGCATAGTTAGTCATCGTTTGATTGTGAAATAGTACAGTACGGCTGCCCCATTTCAAAACCTAGTAAGGGACACTTTTTACAAAAATCGTTTATAGCATTATCTTGCTAATCTAATAAGTCCCCACCGAATACAAAAACACCAACGTTGAAAACTCACTTATAAGCAGATATATTAAAACATCGAAACCTAGTAAGTGCCCCATTCACTACCTCGTGACCACTTTAAAACCTAGTAAGTTACTTGAACCATTGCAAAACCTGGATATTTCAAAGGCTGACCCTATTTACGTTTTTGCGCTCTCTTGTAAAATTTCGTTTAAGTCCTTACTAGGTTTTGAAATGGGGCAGCCGAGTAGTGTGGATTAAAAGTATTAGCAAGAAAAGAGTGTTTTTCTTTATACAAGGAACACTATGAAATTCATTCATTATTTTAAAAACTTCAATCTGTAGGTATATCATTATTTCATCTTCGTCCTTCTTTCATCTTTATTTTTAGGGTTCCGTTGCCAAATGGCAAAAAACGGAACCCTTATAGATTCGTCATGTCTGTCTGTCTGTCTGTCCGTCCGTATGCCACAGCCACTTTTTTCCGAAACTATAAGAGCTGTGCTGTTGAAACTTGGTAAGTAGATGTATTCTGTAAACCGCATTAAGATTTTTACACAAAAATAGAAAAAAAAAAAACAAATAATTTTGGAGTTCCCCATACTTAGAAATGAAACTCAAAAAATTTTTTTTCATCAATCCCATACGTGTGGGGTATTTATGGATAGGTCTTCAAAAATGATATTGAGGTTTCTACTATCATTTTTTTCTAAACTGAATAGTTTGCGCGAGAGACATTTCCAAAGTGGTAAAATGTGTGTCCCCCCCTGTAACTTCTAAAATAAGAGAATGATAAAACTAAAAAAAATATATGATGTACATTACCATGTAAACTTTCACCGAAAATTAGTTTGAACGAGATCTAGCAAGTAGTTTTATTTTAATACGTCATAAATCGTAAACCGCAATTTACCTTTCATTCAATGTTACTTGCTGCTACGGAACCCTTCATGGGCGAGTACGACTCGCACTTGGCCGCTTTTTTCTTCGTCTAGTATTTCTTGCCACTTCTTAATTTAAGTCTGAACGTCAGAACTTGGTAAACGGCTTGTAACCACCTCACTTATGTAGCATCAAGTAAAATAGTTCTCCAACTTTGTGCGCACCGAAGTATTTCAGTAATTTCAGTTGTTTGACTTTCATAGACGTGTCCTTTAGAAATGCCAGCGTTTATGAAAGTTTGGACATGTTGGGACAAGTTTTGTCACTTGTCCACCGCTTTTGGGTACGAATTCCAATTATTATACATAGCAGATGTTTCATATTGTGGGTATTTTTCGTCCAAATATTCATACTTAAATCAGACAGAATGAGTAATTTTCATAAATCAGACAATTCTTTTATTTCTTTCTTTCTCTGGTGACCAGCTATCTAAGATAATAAAAGCTAAAATGCACAATATTACCCCGTCACCAAGACACATAATATGACCTGCGACCCATAATATTCATGTGCATATTGTGTAATTATCACTTGCTTCAAAAACGGTGAAGGAAAACATCGTGAGGAAACCAGCATGCCTGAGAGATATTTCTCGACAGCATGTCAAGCCAAGTCAGAAACCCATGGACGGCATAAAAACTCTGACGCCAGGTTAGTCACTAACCACACGAAAAATAAGAAGGAGATGAAAGTAGTGCTTCATCATAATCACCATTTCAGCCGAAAGATATTTTTGTCCACAGACTGGACACAGGCCTCCTCCAAGAATCGTCTAATCAACCAATTCCCGTAACCTCAGTTTTCTTCTCGTAGTGCTTACCAGCCCCCCGAGCACGGCCTACTGTGACATGGCTTGAGTCACGCATTTTACACACACAGTTTGGGTGATAAAACCGTGTCTTAAATGCTAGCACGGGTCAACCATGTGACATGATCAGAGGCACGGCAAGACATGAATGTCTTTCTTGTTGCGACTTCATAGTGCAGAGGGTATAAACAATGTCTCCCATACCTATTAACACTTACTAACCATTTACTTTGAAAAGAGTAACCGTGGAGTTTCTTACCGGCTCTTCTCCATAGGAAGCGACCAATTGGAACCGTGCACCTAGTTTCTGATGTTTCATAAGTGCCCTTGTAGGTTTATGTGAAATAAAATATTTTGAATTTTGTTAAAAAATACAATAGACGTGGATATAATTAGTAACCTGTTCCGCTTAGCTATTTCTAAAGAGCCATAAAAACAGTCTGCACACTGCACTCGGCGCTCGGTGTAGCAACACGCCGTGTTCGAGTTCGCAACAAGTCCATCGTTATCCTGAGGATGCCTCGTCGATTTATTTCAGGAGTTTTTTATGGCTCTTTAGAAATAGCTAAGCGGAACAGGTTACTAAATATATCCACGTCTGTTGTATTTTATAATGGATTTCCGCAAGGTCATGCCTGAATCAATTAACTATCTTGAATTTTGTTTTTTTTTTTTTGTAATCTAACATTCTATCAATATTTCAATCAAAAACAATGTCAATATGATTAAAGCAATAACGATGAAATCAGTCAAAAGTGTGCCGAAAAGCTTATTTGTGTCAATCTTGTTGAAAGTCATTGCAGACATACGAAATGTCCTTAAAAGCGATTGCCACTTGTCTTACCCTCTAAACGAAATCTGATCTGAATCTGAAACTTAGAAATAGACGAAGAAAAAATGAAGACGAACGAAGGACGGAGTTGAAATGATGATATTATTATACAGTGTGAGTCTTTATAATGTGCACATATCGAAATGAGGGAATCTATGCTTAATTTCATCGACGGATATTGCTATTGCATAGCTTTTATCGTAGGCTTTGAGCGCGGCGACCGAATCAAGAAATTCCGTAACGTAACGAAAATAAAACCTAACACCCCCCCTCCGCTTACCATGTAATGACGGTTCCCATGACAACGTGATGTTATCATGGAGGTTACAAATGCTATGCAATAGCTTTACCGTGGCAGTCCTCGAGTGCCACATGTTTTTTATTATAATTTTATGATTATTGTAAACATTTATGAAAAAAAAACAGATTTTTCCTAAAACATCATGTTTATTTTCAATTTAGGGTAGATTTTTTCCCACAATTTTTGCGGACGCCTAATTAAATCCAATCATTATGGAGTTTGTTTCATCGAGATAGATCATTTAGTTTAAAAGTTACACCGTTTTGTTACAAAAAATTTAAAAACTCCATATTTTTTTTTGTTTTAGATTTTTTTTATTTTTTTTTCCGACTATGAAATAAAGCATAAATTCCCACATTTTGATATGTGCTCATTATAAAAACTCACACTGAATTACAGTTTTTCTCGTAAAACTCAACTACTAAATTATTAAAAACTAATAATAATTGTTCTGCTAAACCGATATTTCTGCACAATTCACCGAGTTTAAGTTCTACATAGAACACATCTTTAAAGCCCTTTTTAACCCTCGTATACTGTTTAGGCAGCCATATGCCCCTCGGTAAACAAACACGACTGCTGGCGTATTTGTCAATAATGTTTCAGTTATTTTTTATTGTAAAAATGGTGTCAGGGTGTCAGGTACCGCCTGCTGTCATGTTTGGTAAGAGTTCTCGACGTGACATGAATATATCGAATTGGTATGAGTTGGCTAGTATATAAAAGTGATAGAATAAATACTGGACCTTAAACAGGACACTTGAGTTTTTGCCAAACTTTTGGGTCTTGTTACTTTTGTATTTTGCGTTTCATTTGTATTTATTACCTAGCGCTTGCTTGGATCATCAATTAATGTAGTGATACTTATTACCAAGTGGAGGGGCTTGTGGCTAAGTTACAACAGCTGCACGGGTCAATCGATCAGGTTAAGCTACGCTTGCCGCGATTGGTCTGTGGATGGGTGACCATCTTTACATACCAAGACCCCTCCGTGCCTCGGAAAGCACGTTAAGCCGTTGGTCCCGGCTGTCATTTGTAGATCTTTGACAGTCGTTACGGGTAGTTAGAAGCCCAAAAAGTCTGACAACCAGTCTTACCAAGGGGTATCGTGTTACCTAGTTACTAGGTTGTGGAGGTCAGATAGGCAGTCGCTCCATGTAAAATACTGATATTCAGCTGCATCCGGTTAGACTGGAAGCCGACCCCAACATGGTTGGGAAAAGGCTAGGCAGATGATGATGACTTATTACCAAGTAGATATAATGACAATTTTTTTATTCTTTATACATGATTTTGTAGGTTTTTAACCGACTTCCAAAAGGAGAAGGTTCTCAATTCGACTGTATGTTTTTTTTTTGTATGTTTGTTAAGCCATTACTCCGCCAATTATGAATTGTTTTTGATGTTTCTTTTTTTTGGTAGGTCATACTTCAGAGGTGGTCCCATATATTAACTTTGCCTGGGTAGTTTTTGAGTAAGCTTCAATAATATGTATTTTTTCCCACTTAGTATGTGGATGATATGATAAGTTCCTGTCACTGTTATTTACAAAGCAGTTAGTGGTATTAGAATTTGTGTGGGGTAGGTACCACAACTAAAAAGTGAAAAATAAAAACTATTTACAAAAAAATACAACCGCCTTCCAAAAAAAAAAAACACTACAACGTAAAAAATAACTTCAATGTCGGTAGTAGGTGTCTTTGGTTTTGAATTTTCATTTTTGACACCGAATTCTAAAATCAAAGTTATTTTTCCTTTTTGTGTTTTTTGAAAGTCGGTTGTATTTTTTTGTAAAAAGTTTTTTTTTGTATTAATAGCCTATTGCACATTTTGCTTTAAAACCCATAACGGAGTAGTGATAGTTGGTACATATTGATTTTAATGTCCTTTTACAGAGTGTGTTTAAAAACAAACTGTCAATTTCTGAAAATCACAACAACAATTTGGTAAAACTAAAGATATATTATTTATAAGATTTATAGCAAGCACACTTTCTTCGAATAAAAATGATTTGCTCCAGTCCGATCTAGACCATCCAAGATCTAGGCCAAGAAAAGTCTATAGGGTGAGCAATAAATAACATTTTTATTTATTTCAGACCTTCCCTTGTCCCTGTAGATTATATTATCAAACGCACCCATATCATGAAGGGTCACGTCTTTATAAAAATGCCTGACATAAACAGGTCTGACCTTTATCGATTTATTCCTCTGTGTATCTTTGTATTATATTTTTTTATGGAAATGTTTACTTTACGACGAAGTTGCTAAATAATAACAGTCACACGGATGGATCGAAGGTTAAGCTAGGCCTGCCAAGTTCGGTCCGTGGATGGGCTACCATCCCTTCGTTCCTCCGAAAGCACGTTAAACGGTTGGTCCCGAATGGCAATCTTTGGCAGTCGTTACGGGTAGTCAGAAGCCCGAAAGTCTGTCAACCAGTCTTATCAAAACTTATCGTGTTACACAAGTCAGATATACAAATACTGGTATTCAGCTGCATCCGGTTAGACTGGAAGCCGACCCCAACATAGTTGCGAAAAGGCTAGGCAGATTGGAAACGTTTATTTTAGAATTATCGTACTCGTAATGGTCTGATCTCTTATGTCAAAAACTCCCACGGAATGAGGGTTTTCTGAGATGACATTCACTAAATGAGACAAAAGTGTCCAAACGCCTATATTTTTTGAAGTGAAAACTTCTTTAGGCGCTTCGTTGGGCATTTTTGAGATGGGACTAAACCATTGATTTCGCGACACCATAACGACATCTCATTTTTGTAAACGCGATTGTGCTCTTTATTTATATTAAATTACGGATCAATGTTCTATGCAAGTATTTTTACTTTATAGATTTTGCAAATGCGTTTATGCTCTTTATTAATATTTCGTTACGGATCAATGTTCTATGCAAGTATTTTTACTTTAAAAGTTTCGGAAGTATTATTTTTTGTAAACGCGATTGTGCTCTTTATTTAGATAAGGTTAGGTACGGACCAATGTTTAATACAAGTATTTATCTTCTACCAAGGCAATCTTGTTCATGTTTTCACTTCTGTCGGCAATCCCGGAGTGCCACCACTATTTTTTAACGTGTCTGAATGTTGAGCGAATGAATGAAACGAATGATGAACATCATCATATATTCTAGATTCATTGTCGAAATGGCAGAACTCTTGTCATAGTGACGCCAACCGGTGGCGTAAATGTCCATGAAAACCATAATTGAAACTTCATTATGGTTGAAACTGTCCAACTATCACATGGACAAATAGACCTTGACTCAAACTCAAATTCAAAGCATTTATTTCAATTAAACCATTTACAGGCACTTTTGAATTGTCAAAGAATCGGTCAATTTGTCAAAAAGTTGAAGTTGCCAAATCCAAAACGCAGATCTCTATGGAGAAGAACGGGCAAGAAACTCCAAGGACACTCTTTTAAATATAGATATTAAAAAATTCTGGGTACATTATTCTTGTCACTTCTATATGTGAAAACAATGTAAAAAAATAATCAAAGCAATTGAAAATATAAGATTAAACAGGGCTTACCTGGCAGATAAGAGATGACCGTGACGGCGCCCGTTCACGAACATGACGCGTAGATCAGCACCATCCAGCTCAACCATTTTGTAGGGGGCTCAACCTTGTTGTTTTAAATCATGTTAGTGACATTAAACCTTAGGGTAAAAAAACAATTACGATGTCTCGACTATACATTGTTGATGACGAGCATTAAAATTTTTAAGAATATTAATGAAAAGGACACAATTCCAACATACTAAAGAATACAGAGTCAAATATAACGCAATAAATAATTCAGAGGGCACCCTTTTACCTGTCAAAGGTAAATTAATGTGGTATCAGGCGTTTTGTAAACAAGACTCCAAAATGTTTACGTTTGATATTGTCCCTTCTTCGTACGTTTAATCAAGTTAATATGGTTACAAAAAGCATCGAAATTTCGTGTTTTGTTATTGTTTCGAAGAATAATAAATAAATATTCAATTAGATAGGTATGTTTTTATAAAAAAGTAATTTTACAAAAAAAAAAAGATAAGATCAACATCATCTCACTGCCTTTGTCCCATGCAATGTACCTATAATGTGCACATAATATGGTAGGCAAAACAAGTATTTTTTTCATTAAAAAAGATAAGATAAATGTTAGAAAAAAGGAAAACAACAAGGAAAAAACACGAAATTAACAAGCAAATAAAGAAATGAAACGAAAACTGTAACACACCGTAATTCTTAAAAAAATATGCCTGTAATGGCTGCTTCTTTATGCATTGCCACACTGTTTTTTTTTAATTCTTAATTAAAAGGTGGATAAATAATAACAGCCGCATTTTGATCGATCAGGTTAAGCTGCGCTTGCCGGGGTTGGTTTGTGGATGGGTGACCATCTTAACATACCGAAACTCCTCCGTGCCTCGCAAACCACGTTAAGCCGTGGGTCCCGGCTCTCATTCGTAGATCTTTGACAGTCGTTACGGGTCGTCTAAAGCCCGAAAGTCTGACAACCAGTCTTGCCAAGGGGTATTGTATTACAGTTACTGGGTTGTGGAGGTTAGATAGGCAGTCGCTCCATGTAAAATACGGTATTCAGCTGCATCTGGTTAGACAATAGGCTAGGCAGATGGATAAAAACCGGCCAAGTGCGTGTCGGACCACGCACAATGAAGGGTTCCGTAGTTGGGATGAATTTATCCCAAAAACAAACTTAACTTTGTAGTTGAAAAATATGTTCTCCCATACGGAATGTATGGGAAAACATGTTTTTTCAACTGTAAAGTTAAGTTGGTCAATTATTACTCGTTAACTTGTAAAGCCTACTTAGCTGTGATAGTTTTCCTTTTAATTTCGTTATATAAACTACTGTTGTGATTTTTTTCACATACCCAAAAACAACTATTTAGCCGGCAGGGGGGGGGACACTTGACTCTAACAAAAATTTGCACTTTAAAGCTTAATATTTCGCAAACGGATACCTGAATCAAAAAATAGTTTTAACAAACTCATAATGTTTTTAAAGGACAAAACATTATGAGTTTGTTAAAACTATTTTTTGATTCAGGTATCCGTTTGCGAAATATTAAGCTTTAAAGTTAAAAAAAGAAAAAAAATAACATCACCACTTTACGTGTATGAGAGGTACCCTAAAAAAAAAATTTTTTCATAATTTTATTTTACGCTTTTGTCGGCGTAATTAAAATATATACCTATGCCAAATTACAGTTTTCTAGTACTAAGGGTCTCGGAGCTAGATCGCGGACAGACAGACAGACAGACAGACAGACGGACATGACGAAACTATAAGGGTTCCTTGTTTACTACGGAACCCTAAAAAACAGATACACAATATTTAAAACCCTCTGAAATCTAAGCCAATCATCCTATCCAACAAAGCAACCAACCACCTCTCTCTCTAAACGCCTAATACATAACGTCGCGTCGACTAATTCAAGTTGCGCGATACATCATTCAGATGTCAGAACATATCAGTCACAGATGTACATATTAGGATAGCTAGCATAACAAGACGATGTAATTAAACCTGAATGTTATTATAATAATAACAGCCCGTAGTTAATTGTTTTACTTCAGGATAAAGACTTATTCTCAAGTCAAGCAATGAGCATTGATCATCACTAGAGATCGGATATTCGGATGCATATTTACCTAAAGTTAATATTTGGCTAAGAAATTATGGAAGTGGCTTCTAAATAAATAAAAAAATAACATAAATCCCGGAATTCTATAACATTCGGGAATGCACAACTAATCAGAAACATGGTATGGAAATGACTTGTCAGCCCTCTTATGAAGGTTACTTTTGCGGTGTTAACACAAAAATTTATATACCCGCTAAACATTTTTTTACGAAACTCAAGACACTGAGTTGTTTGTCGCTATCTGTTATGCCAATTTGGCAACCTACTTTACAACATTAGCTAGCTTTCTATAGATAGAAAGTACTAAATTGATCAATTCCAGAGTCGCGAGATTTTTGCGATCGATACAAAAGTGCATTCCATATTAGCCAACCCCTGAATGTTAGTAAATATAATAAATTCGATTCTATAATCACAACTCTTAAAGTCGATCCGAGAATCCCGGGATTTTTTCGATACAAAAGTGCATTCTATAATAGCCAACACCTCAACTTTAAGTAAATATGCATCCGAATCTCCGATTTCTAATAATCACACTTGATCACTACCAATATTAGTATCTTTAAAGGTCATTGGGCATTTTTGACCCGGTACCTCGAAGTACGCGTCCATTATGTTGCTTATTACCTTAATGTTGATTATTACCAAGGTGAGATGTTGGTTATTACACACATCATATCGATTATCGTTTATTGTTTATTTAAAAATTCAAAATTACAATTAGGAGGTATCGTTGGTCCCAAACTAGGCACAGCCTGTATCTTGGGCACCATTAAATATGTACAACATTTTGGTATTTTTTGAATAAAAAAAAATTTGAAATTGGCTAAAGTTAAGCTAGTTAGCCTCGTCGAGACTATAAAACTAAAACTAAATATACAAACAAATTAACTATAAGTGAGCGATATCAGCCGTAGAACCGATAACCGTTGGGGTACACGTGTTCTTGAGTGGAGACCGTGAAATGGCAAACGTAAGGTAGGACGCCCTCAGGCTAGGTGGAACGACGATCTTCACAGGGTGGCTGGCAGTAGCTGGATGAGAGTTGCCGAGAATCGAGCTGAATGGCGTGCAATTGGAGAGGCCTATGTCCAGCAGTGGACTGCTATAGGCTAATGATGATGATGAGCGATATATGCAACTCAATGATTAGTAAATCTTCTTTTATCTTAAGAAATTAACCCACCGCCGGCGATTAACGAGAAGTAAATAGAGAAAAAAGTTCTGAAGTGACGACCGTGTACCGGAAGACGTAGCATTGGAAGACCTCCCACAAGGTGGCCCGATGACCTGGTGAAGGCTGCAGGTATCCGCTGGATGCGGGAAGCACAGAACCGGTCGAAGTGGCGGTGCTTGGGGGAGGCCTATGTCCAGCAGTGGACGTCTTTTGGCTGAAATTATGAAGTAGACGAGCGATTACTCACTGATATACGTATGTACACACGGCTACACATCAAGCTATACATTTCCAGTTTATGCTAAACTCGCATTGCATAGGATTTCCTTACAATGCGAGGTTAGCTTATACTGGAAATGTATAGCTGGATGTGAAGCCGTGTGTACCAAGCGTGAGTCTCTCAGCGAGGTGTGAACAGTCACAGATCAACTATTATGCATCTCTTTTACTTACACGAGACTTAAAATCTTTTGTCCGTTCTTGATCGAGAAAATCGTTGATATCTAGTCACTTCCTTATCAGCCGTGGGACAGGTTCCTTAGGAAGAACAATCCTTTAAGTCATCATCATCGTCATTTCAACCGAAAGACGTCCACTACTGGACATAGGCCTCCCCCAAGTACCGCCACTTCGACCGATTCTGTGCTTTCCGCATCCAGCGGATTCCTGCGACCTTCACAAAGTCATCGGTCCATCTTGTAGGAGGCCTTCCAACGCTACGTCTTCCAGGACGTGATCCTTTAAGTAATATGAATGAATGCGACACTGTGTATGTTGGTTTGTGCTTCTCTCATGCAGCAACGGAGCAACAAATCGATGTGATTTTTTTGCATAGCGATATTCTATGGGTAGGATAGTGACTTAAGCTACTTTTTATCCCTTGCACAGGAGCGCGAAGATGAAGAGAAAAGCTAGTACAAAGTCATTGAAAAACTCACTTTGCTGTTAGTTACAACTTTCTACACCACATTTTTAGGGTTCCGTAGTAAACAAGGAACCCTTATAGTTTCGTCACGTCCGTCTGTCTGTCTGTCTGTCTGTCTGTCCGCGGTCTAGCTCCGAGACCCTTAGTACTAGAAAGCTGTAATTTGGCATAAGTATACATATTAATTACGCCAACAAAGTAGTAAAACAAAATTATGAAAAACATTTTTTTTTTAGGGTACCTCCCATACACGTAAAGTGATGATGTTTTTTTTTATTTTTTTATTCTGCCATGTGTGGTATCATTGGAAAGGTCTTTCAAAAAAATTGTGAGTATGTAAAACCATTTTTGAATTCAGAGATCCGTTTGCGAAATATTAAGCTTTAAGGTGAAAACTTTTGTTAGAGTCAAGTGTCCCCCCCTGCCAGCTAAATGGTTGGTTTCACATATATGAAAAAATTCACAACAGTAGCTTATATAACAAATTTAAAAGGAAAACTATCACAGCTGAGTAGGCTTTACAAGTTAACGAGTAATAATCGACCAACTTAGATTTGCGGTTGTCAACTACAAAGTTAAGTTTGTTCTTGGGATAAATTCATTCCAACTACGGAACCCTACATTGTGCGTGGTCCGACATGCACTTGGCCGGTTTTTATTTTATTTTTAGTTAGGGCATCTTTTAGTTAACCTCTGAGATCATGACTACTTAACCGGGCTTTCCTGTGGGTGCCTTAAGCTACTACACTTAAAACCTCCAGCCAGGGGTTTTCTACCCCACAAACATCGTGCTTAAAGTGTGTACCTTAGTCACTGTGCCATCACGACTATTATAATGTTCCATCAGAAAAGTTCATCTGAAAATAATGCATGCCTTTACTAGTCCATAGAACCCATTGTTTTACTTTTACATAAAGAGGAAAAAGAGGAAGCGTGTTGTCGGCGTTATATACATATGTTTCGACAAAAATAGGCCAAGGTAACGCCCGGTAGGTATACGCGAGAGAATATTAAAGATGACTAAATACGTCAAGACGATGTCCAACAGATCGAGACGATCTTCGTAGGGTGGCTGATAGCAGCTGGATGAGGGTTGCCGAGAATCGAGTTTATGGAGGTATGAGGAACAGGGTGTAAACTTCACTCATCCTCCATAGAAAAAGGAGGATCCTCTGACCAGATGGGTATTGTATCTGGTGAGCAACTGCCTGACGATTAAACGTCAGGACGTTGTATATATGCTGGTCGCGCGATTAACCCTGCTTGCGCGATGCAGGATTATGCGTGACGTCATGAGTCATGCGTAGTTTGCATGTGGCGATGTAGATGGCACCACAAGTTGAATGGAAAGCCTATGTCCAGCAGTGGACTGCTGTAGGCTAATGATGATGACCAACAAGGCAACTATCAGTTTTGTATATTCAGCAAATGCTGATAGAGTACAACTGTGATCACCAGCCGTATGTGAAGATAAAATTAGCTGACGAAACTTTACACACGTGATGGTTATCGATATCCAAACATGATACAACAAAACAAAAAAAAACGTGTGGCACTCCGGGACTGCCGCGGTAAAGCTATTATAAGCATAGCATTTGTAACCTCCATACTTCCTATTTGTCAACGTTACACTTGGGATGATGACGTGATGACATAAAACAAAAATTACGTTCTCATGACAACATCACGTTGTCATGGGGTGTTAGGTTTTATTTTCGTTACGTTACGGAATTTCTTGATTCGGTCGCCGCGCTCAAAGCCCGCGATAAAAGCTATGCAATAGCTTAAAATATATTCTCTGGCCGTCTTTTTTAATTTGTCCTGCAAAACAATTTGTCTTTTGACCTCCAGGTACCGAATAACCGCTACAATCAAAGAAGTAGGTAGGTACACACGGCTACACATCAAGGTACACAATTCCAGTTTATGCTGATCTCGGATCGTATAGGACACACAATTCGAGGTCGATTTCCGTACAATGCAAGGTCAGCTTATACTGGACATGTATAGCTTTATGTGTAACCGTGTGTACCTATAAACACCACGCTTATCAGATGAAATGGTGATTGCAGAACCGATAAGTATTTCACTAGAAAAAATACAGCTTCTTATCCTCTTAACAGAGGAGTTCGCGGCCAAGTACTTACAGCCGCTCCGATCGATCTATCAGGTTAAGCTACACTTGCCGGGGTTGGTCCGTGGATGGGTGACCATTTCTACATACTGAGACTCCTCTGTGTCTCGGAAAGCACGTTAAGCCGTTGGTCCCGGCTGTCATTCGTTGATCTTTAACAGTCGTTACGGGTCGTCAGAAGCCCGAAAGTCTGACCAGTCTTACCAAGGGGTATCATATTACCGTTACTGGGTGGTCAGATAGGCAGTCGCTCCATGTAAAATACTGGATTCAGCTGGGTTAGACTGGAAGCCGACCCCAATATAGTTTGGAAAAGGCTAGGCAGATTGATTGACTTATCCTCTTAACATTAAGTTAGTCGCTATTTATTTAGGTCTATGTGTTTTCACCAGAAAAAACACGACTTTGAATTTTTTTTACCGACTGGTGTTTTATCCACAATTAATTAAAAAACATGTACGGTATTTAAAACAGAATTTTATCGCGAATTTCTATCATAATGCGTCGTCACATTTCTCAGTGCTCAGAGCCTTTTTAATATCACCCCACCCTGACATTTAACTTTCAACCTTATTGTTGTTGTTTTAGGGTCCTAAACGTTTATATTCAAAACATAAACAGAACGAGCGTAACTTTCCTTTGTTAGGGAAATGTACACATTCTTGACCTCCACTGAAGGAATGTAAACTACAATGCTTTAATATTACACAAATACTAGCTTTTCCTTTGATTTCTCTTGTACGTAAATGTTGGAACGTTATTTTCCGGTCATTTGATTGTCAAAGTCAGCTCTAAGGCTGCGTAGAATTTTTATTCCGCTACCATTTTGTTAAAAGAATATTGTTTTTAGTCTTCCTTGAATGTCTTACCGTGCTATGAAAAAAGTTGCTCGCTCGTGCTAAGCTCGTCGTAAGCTCGTGGCTAAGTAATAACAGCCGCACTGGTCGATCCATCAGCTTAAGCTACGCTTGGGTTAGTCAGTAGATGGGTGACCATCTTTACATACCGAAACTCCTCCGTGCCTCGGAAAGCACGTTAAGCCGGTGGTCCCGGCTGTCATTCGTGGATCTTTGACAGTCATTACGGGTCGTCAGAAGCCCGAAAGTCTGATAACCAGTCTTACCAAGGGGTATCGTATTACCCAGTTACTGGGTTGTGGAGGTCAGATAGGCAGTCGCTCCATGTAAAATACTGGTATTCAGCTGCATCCGGTTAGACTGGAAGCCGACCCCAACATAGTTGGGAAAAGGCTAGGCAGATGATGAGTCTTCCTTGAATGTCTTACCGTGCTATGAAAAAAGTTGCGTAGGAAAGTTTGAAAATACTTTGAATTGGTGATCGGGTCTATGATTTTTAACATACTGGATAGATTTGTGGCGATATTTACATTGCCTGTCATATACAAACTACGCATCACACTGACGATGACGTCACGCAAAATTATGCATCGCCACGGCGTCCTCTTCGGACACGGCTGTTTCGGGAGGTTCCTGTTCAGGATAAGGCGGGAGGAAACGCCCGGGTATCACCATTGTGTGGATCGCCCGGAGGACACGGTGGAGCATACGGTGGAGGTCTGCCCGGCTTGGGCGGAGCAATGCCGTGTCCTCGTGGAGGCGATCAGCGGCGGTAATCTCTCGCTTCCGGCCCTGTTTCAGGCCATGGTACGGAGCGAGAGAAAATGGGAGGTCATCACCTCCTTCTGCGAAGCAGTTATGGTCGCGAAGGAGGAGGCGGAACGCGTGAGAGAGAAGCAAAATTCGCGCCCTCACGCCCCTAACCGCCGCAGGAGGAGACGCCAACGTAGGCGCGGGCTTGCGGACGGTGAGCAATGGGTAGCTTGCCGCCAGATTCTCTGTAGATTTGATGATTTGATCTCGATAATTTGGAAGAATCCTAGATAATAACTCATAAACCAATTGCAGGTGACTTGGGTAGTTACCACTTTCCTCCAAGACAGTCGTCATTGTATCAGGCAACAGAAGACTTGAACTCCAGACCGTAATCCTGAACACCTGCATATTCAACGTTCTGAGGAATGTCTATCATGCTGCGGTTATTTACCGTAGAGCCACTTCATGATGATGATGCCTGCCAGCTAATTTTGGCCACAGTGATAGCATTCTATGGCATCTGTCCGGGAGCTTCGTTGTAAGTACTGATCTATCATGTAACTAGCATATACCTATCAATTCTTAGCGAGGACAAAGCGGACTAGTATACACCATTAATGACGTTAAAAATTGTAGATATAGGAGATCTAGCTTTAAGGTAAGCATCGTTATCACCAGAAGCCACTTCCAAGCCTTACTTCGCTCCCCGCGCCGCTGCCGTTGAGAACAGTTCCATACAAAACTATGGATTTGAACGTGCCGCTCTCGCGCCGCTGTCGCCGCTGCAGCACTGCCCGCTGCCGCCGAGAATATGGCGTAAAGAGCGATAAATTCTGTTCTAAACCCGAAAAAAATTTAAACTCAAACTACATAATATTAATATCCAAAAATCGACCCTGTCATACACAAGTCACGAGTGACTTTTAAAAAACATAATTCATGAGTCAACATCGTATGCGAAGTTTTCTAAAACATGAAACGTAAGCGATAAAGATGTCTTCAGACGGTTTGAGTTAAATGGCTCGGGGGCGATCAATCACCGCTGGCTTGCCAACTTTGTCAGACAAAAGGCTCGGTATGTTTAACATGGTAATTTATCGTTTAGGTGCTGTGTACTACTGTGGAATGCGGCGTCGCTTGTGTTTTGTTTTTTTGTTTTTGTTTTGGTGGCGCGGGGACGGTTAGATAAGGGAATTTTAGCATTTTTTTTTATTTTTTGGCAACGCATCTCGTAGTTGACCTCTGAGATCATGACTACTTAACCGGGCTTTCCTGTGGGTGCCTTAAGCTACTACACTTAAAACCTCCAGCCAGGGGTTATTCAACTATGCTAATTAAAACTAGGTGAACGCTCGCTAAGGGCACCCCTTGTGGGGTACAAACCTCGGCTTAGGGCGTCAACCGGAGGGAGGACATCAAGGATGGGACGGGCTGGGGAATTTTAGCAGTAGGCCTATTTATTAGTCCATAGGTTTAGGTAGTTATATAAAGGTAAACAAATCGTAAAAACGGTTTTATAGATGGCACTTTCTTGTTTAAAAATACGATAAAACCAAATTAAATTTATTTTAGATTTTTACAACAGTTTCCTCTTTTATTGAAACTTTATCATTTATTCTTACACTACTCTTCGTAAATGTAATTGCTTGAGTACAAAGTTTTAGTTAGATTTATAATAATAGTATAATATTTTATAATCAGTCTATTGTAAAGAGCCCAAACTCTAAACGTCAACTAATTATAACGTTGATGAATTGCAGAGTACAACTGTGACGTAGCTTGACAACTGATGTGACAGGTATTGCGTTTACTCGGTTACTTGACAGCTGTCTCGTCACGTGGTTTCTTTTGTTTACCTTTATTTAACTACCTAAACCTATGCTATACTATGCTATATTAGAGAGCTCTATACTTAGAACAAGCAGTACGGTTATGGAATGCCTTGCCCGTGTCGATAAGGCGTGCTCAAACTTTGTCCACTTTTAAAATTCTGGTAAAAAAACACTTTCTCTCTCCTTAAACATCGTTATTATATATAGTTCCTTGCTCTTGTTTCATGTTTATAATTTTATGTATATCTATCTAATATATATATTTATATAGGTAATTATATGCTTTATGTATCTGTGTATTCTGTTGAATATGTAAATGGTACACCACTACCTGCAGTATTGTCTCTCTTTTTAAATTTAAATCCATCCAAAGGTAGTCTGTAAAAGATCGCTTTTAGCGATAAGACCGCCCATTGTGTCACCCAATGTAAAATTTCTACAATTTCTACAATGTCTGTAATTTTTATGGTGTACATAATAAAGAATATTCTAAACTACTCTATTCTTAGAGCTCTCTAATTATAAAGATAGTCAGGATTTACAATCTTAAAAAGTTTACAATCTGCATCGTATTTCAGTCGTCCCATACATCATCATCAGCTGGGACACAGGCCTCCTCTCTGTGAGAGGGAGCGGGCCGTAATCCACCACGCGAGCACAGTGCGGGTTGGTAAATGTCACTTGTCTTCGAATTTTTCGGTTCTAGGACATGCCGGTTTCCTCACGATGTTTTCCTTCACCGTTTTGAGAGCAGTGGTGATGAAATTATTTACACAAAGTAAAGCGCCTGTCTGGTTTAGAACGTACGACCTACAACTCGTAAGTCGCGGCGGTTACCACTGGACCACCACTGCTTTCGTCCCATACATTTGGGTCGAATAGATATCGAAGTTTTGTATTGGATAGCTGAATATTTTTTAAATATAACCACACATTTCTGATATATGCTATATAACGATACCTACTTGCACTGCCAATCAGCGTTGGTGTATTCCTAAAAAAGCGGCCAAGTGCGAGTCGTACTCGCCCATGAAGGGTTCCGTAGCAGCAAGTAACGATAAGTTTACGATTTATGACGTATTAAAAAAAAACTACTTGCTAGATCTCGTTCAAACCAATTTTCGGTGGAAGTTTACATAGTAATGTACATCATATATTTTTTTTAGTTTTATCATTCTCTTATTTTAGAAGTTACAGGGGGGGGGACACACATTTTACCACTTTGGAAGTGTCTCTCGTACAAACTATTCAATTTAGAAAAAAATGATATTAGAAACCTCAATATCATTTTTGAAGACCTATCCATAAATACCCCACACGTATGGGATTGATGAAAAAAAAATTTTTGAGTTTCAGTTCTAAGTATGGGGAACTCCAAAATTATTTGTTTTTTTTCTATTTTTGTGTGAAAATCTTTATGCGGTTCACAGAATACATCTACTTACCAAGTTTCAACAGCATAGCTCTTATAGTTTCGGAAAAAAGTGGCTGTGACATACGGACGGACAGACAGACAGACAGACAGACATGACGAATCTATAAGGGTTCCGTTTTTTAACGAAACCCTAAAAAGAGTTTTCAATATCAAAATATTTTGTTTCACATAAATCTACCTATATGATGGCACTTATGACGTTGGAAGCTAGGTGCACGGTTTCAATTGTTCGTTTCCTATGGAGAAGAGCCGGCAAGAAACTCCACGGTTACTCTTTTAGGGCCGGACCGGCGGATTTGTCAGCAACCGGCTCCCAGACAATAGTGTTCACATTACACCGGATTCCACAAGAAAACCGGACTTCTTTCGATAGTCGACAGTCAAGTACTCACCTCAGTTGAATACGGACCTGTGCGCACACAGCGGGGGACATAGATATGACCGCAAACTCAGTGTTCAACACTGAGTTCGGCATTTTAACCGAGCGTTTTCTCACTGAGAAGCGCCGGTAGAACACCCGGACCGGAATAATGTGAACGAGTTTGCGGTCGTATCTATGTCCCCCGCTGTGTGCGTACAGGTCCGAATTCAACTGAGGTGAGTACTTGACTGTCTCGACTGTCGAAAGAAGTCCGGTTTTCTTTTGGAATCCGGTGTAATGTGAGCAGCTTCATTTAAATTCTTTAGCCACTAGCTCTTCCGGTAGTTTTGCTATGCCGGTAAATCTGCCGGTCCGGCAAAGTGGGAACCTGGCCTTACGCATTTGGAATGGCATCGCATCTGAGATGCCTCTGATGTGCATAAAAAGCGGTGCCAACTAAATTTTAAGTGAGGTACCAACTTGTTTGGTGCCCAATTTGGTACAATCGAAGATATCTGTACACTGTAAGGACTATTCTTGCTTGCAGCACTTGGCCGCTATATTAACGCTTACTTACGAAAAAAAAGCGGCCAAGTGCGAGTCGTACTCGCCCATGAAGGGTTCCGTACGCATCTACTTACCAAATTTCAACAGCATAGCTCTTATAGTTTCGGAAAAAAGTGGCTGTGACATACGGACGGACAGACAGACAGACAGACAGACAGACAGACATGACGAATCTATAAGGGTTCCGTTTTTTAACGGAACCCTAAAAAGGGTCGTGTGCACGGGCTTTTGACTCCAAATTGGTTAGATATGCGTTACCCCGATAGTACATCAAATAGCAATAAAACTTTTTACAAAAAAAAAACAACCGGCTTCCAAAAAACACTACAAAGAGAAAAATAACTTTAATTTTGGAAGTCGGTGTTTTTTTTTTTGTAAAAAGTTTTTATTTTTCACTTTTTAGCTGTGGTACCTACCCCACACAAATTCGAGAACCACTACCTGTTATGTAAATAACAGCTGTGACAGGAAATTATAATATCATCCACATACTAAGTGGGAAAAAGTACGTATTATTGAAGATAACTCAAAAACTATAGAAGCAAAGTTAAAAAAAATTATATGAGACCACCTCAAAAGCATACCCTTTCAAACAAAAAAAGAATTTTCAAAATCGGTCCACAATTGACGGAGAAATCGGTGGACATACATAAAAAAAAAACAAACATACGCGACGAACATATAACCTCCTCCTTTTTGGAAGTCGGTTAAAAAGGCCAGACAGTGTTACAACGCATCAATGTAAACTCTGCGCAGCACTATGTCCGCCTCAAAGCATACCAGCATATTCCGAAGTGCTGTGAGTTGTGAACCGTACTTTAGGATTCCAATACACGCGACCGGATCCGGCCCAACACTACCGGCGCCGGACCGCATGTTTATGCGAGTCAAAACCGCGTATGAGCCGGATGGTGGTCGCGTCGGCGGCGCAATACCACCAATTATCTGCTATTCCCATCGGATGATCGGCGGCAATGCGGTCGCGATGCGGTTTACATTAGAATACTGTCAATAATGATACCATCACGGTACGGTATCAACACAGGTATACCTACAAATAGCCGTTAAATAATAATATCGCTTTAGCTGGGTTTAATTAATTAAGGAAATCAATGATTTGTGGCGAAGGAAAACGTGAAGGTTTTAAAAAAAAAGGTGCGCAATAAAATACCGCCGCGATTTTATTACGTCCTGCAAACATCGGCTTACTCTTTTAAAATGTTTACAATATTTTGAATACATTAAAATATGTATAATATACTCTGTAATACTTCACTGCCATGAGTCAGGAGCATTTCATAGCGTTTTCTGTCACTTTTTGCTTAAACCAATGAGTCAAAAATACGACGATATAAATCCAAGAAAATATCAGTATTTTTTTAATGTCGTTGGCCTGCAACCGAACAGCACCATCAATTTCCTTCCAACAATTTATCAAGTCTATATCAAATCACTATAAATGTGTACTAAACCATGAAAACCTCCTATTTCTTTTTCAATACAACCGCTGTTTACATTTTCAATGCACAGACTGGGGGACAGAACTATGTAATTTATTGCAGTGCCCATCTTGCATGTCTTATGATTTATGGTACAATCGAGCTGGTACGCCCTCTGTCGGGCCAGTTTGTGTACTATTATGTCTGAAAAGTTCCACTAGCTATTTATTTGTGGATGTTCAAATAATAATAAAATTATTCCGTAACCATACATGTGTATGTGTGTTTGTGTTGTGTGTAGATGTGTGTGTGTGTGTGTATGTATTTACGGTTACGGGTTATGAGGGTAAGTGTATCTTTGAAATCAGCCGGATTTCTTATAAATCTCATGAAAAATTTCGCAAACCGAGCATCTAACCCAAAAACTTCTGTTTCTTGGTTTTAAATCCGTGGGTCGTTGCTTGAAAGGCAAAGGAACATAAAAACAGCCCCAGATATTTTTAAAAATCTGGTGACATTTACTTAGAACCAAAAAGATAAGAAAAAAAAAAATAGTTTTATTTGTCACAGAAACACGTGCATACAAAAAGACAATAGTAATCAGAAAAAAAAATTGATAAAATCTTTGAAAGTTTTTATCACCTCTTAAAAAATATCTTGGTCTATCCAGAACCCATTTATGGATTAAAGCGATCGAGCATAATTAAACCGTTATTACTAGAGATCGGATATTCGGATACATATTTACCTAAAGTTAATATTTGGCTAAGAAATTATGGAAGTGGCTTCTTAGTAAATAAAAAAATTCACATAAATCCCGGAATTCCATAACATCCGGGAATGCACAACTAATCAGATACATGGTATGGAAATGACTTATCAGCCCTCTTGTGAAGGTTACTTTTGCGGTGTTAACATAAAAATGTATATACCCACTTAACATTTTTTTATGAAACTCAAGACACCTAGTTGTTTGTCGCTATGTGCTATGCCAATTTAGCAACCTACTTTACAACATTAGCTAGCATTTCTATGGATAAAAAGTACTAAATTTATCAATTTCAGAGTCGCGAGATTTTTGCGATCGATACAAAAGTGCATTCCATATTAGCCAACACCTGAACGTTAGTAAATATAATACATTCGATTCTATAATCACAACTCTTAAAGTCGATCCGGGAATCCCGGGATTTTTTCGATACAAAAGTGCATTCAACTTTAGGTAAATATGCATCCGAATATCCGATCTCTAGTTATTACATACTCTATTAGCGACCCGTCCCTCCTTTGCATGGATTTGCGACTTGACAAAACGTCAAGGTTTATTTTATTATATTAATAAGTTCAATAATTTATTTATTTTTACACATAAACCTTTCGCAATTTTTTTTTTTGAATGGTTTTGATTACCGCATAAAAATCCGTTGCGTAGTTTCAAAGAACAACGAGGTCACACGAAAAGCGACTTTTGTGCAGAAGTAACAGGAACTAATTTTAATGACGCACAAACATAGTTTCAAACCAAATCCTTTGAGCAGTTACACTAAATAGCAGTTGCATTCAAACTCCGAGCTAAAAGGTAAACTTTAGGCAGTCATATCACTAAACGTATTTATGCGATTTGCAGTGCGCTCGTGTCTACACTGTGCACAGCCACAGAATAGATAGAATACAGAAGGTTACAACACACTCGTACGCACATGTTAGACGGGGGGGTAAAGACTATTGGTGTTATCCGTCAGGAATTTCTCAGTACCAGCCCGGAGTCTAGATTTGTGCCCTGTTGGTGGCAATAGGCTCGCCCCCTATTACACACACATTTTTATAAAACTTACTCGACCCCAACCCACCGCATCGCATCGCATCGCCCGCTCGCGCTATTACTTTGTTTTTGCTTAGCGTTCTTTCTGGTTTTTAGGGTTCCGTAGTAAATAAGGAACCCTTATAGTTTCGTCATGTCCGTCTGTCTGTCTGTCTGTCTGTCCGTCTGTCCGCGGTCTAGCTGCGAGACCCTTAGTACTAGAAAGCTGTAATTTGGCATAGGTATACATATTAATTACGCCGACAAAGTGGTAAAACAAAATTATGAAAAACTTTTTTTTAGGGTATCTCTCATACACGTAAAGTGGTGATGTTTATTTTTTATTTTTTTACCCCATGGTGAGGGGTATTTTGGAAAGGTCCTTCAAAAATATTGTGATTTTGTTAAAACCATTTTTGGATTCAGGGATTCGTTTGCGAAATATTAAGCTTTAAAGTGCTAATTTTTGTTAGAGTCAAGTGTCCCCCCCCTACCGGCTAAATGGTTGGTTTTGGGTGTGTGAAAAAATCACAACAGTAGTTTATATAACGAAATTAAAAGAGAAACTATCACAGCTAAGTAGGCTCTACAGGTTAACGAGTAATAATCGACCAACTTAACTTTGCAGTTGCAAAAACATGTTTTCCCATACATTCTGTATGGGAGAACATATTTTTCAACTACAAAGTTAAGTTTGTTTTTGGGATAAATTCATCCCAACTACGGAACCCTTCATTGTGCGTGGTCCGACACGCACTTGGCCGGTTTTTTTTTCTTCTTTTTGCTCATCTTCTAAGGATCGTAACGTGATGTTAAATACCATAATAACCTTTCTAACCTTTATTAGGCTATCAAAAGTGAAAAAAAAAAATCTAATCCGACTGATAGTTTCAGATATTAATTAGCGCGTTTAAACAAAAAAACAAGCTCTTCAGCTTTAAAAATTATATTATAAAGAAAGAAAAATATTTTATTTGAGACACGCACAGGAAATACAAACAGTAATAAAATCTAAAACTAAAAAAATTTGCATAGATAGAATATGTAGGATGGGTATTAAAGTATACATAACGTAATTATTTATCGTATTCGTAGGTGTATTTTTGTAAACACAACAGTCAAAGTAGGTACTTCTAAATTGATTCCAAGTTTCATAAAAGAGACAGATGGTGTTACCCAACTTTAATGATGTCAAAGAAAAAGCATAATAATATAACACACGCAAACACACGCACATATGGCCTAGACGCACTTTGCGGTACAGCAAGAGCAAGAGCACTCGCGAATGGCATAGACTGAGATCGACGTACGTACGGTGATATATCACACTGAACAGCGCTCCGTCACGTAACGCGGGGCGGCCATAGCATACAATCTGTTTTCTATACAAACTGATACATTGTTAAACCTGCCGCCCCGCGCTACACGACGGAGTGCGGTGCAGAGTGATAATTGCCTACGCGTCTGTGTGTGTGCGTCTGTTTTCACTCGTCGACCAGTCGACCTTCTGTAGGCACTATTCTGTGGCACCGCTCATTTGTAACATGCAAACATTATACAAAATTAGGTATTATTTCAGCTAGCTTGCTATGTTCATGCCCTTTCTTGTAAGTGGAAATTATTTTAACGACCTCCTTTTTCAATTACTGAGAATGAAAATGAATATGAAACTAAAAATATTGCAGATTCGGTTGCGTGTTACTTTTATCTTTATCTGGATTAATAATTACGCTAATGTTCATATTAGCTGCGTCCCGCGGTTTCAACCGCATAAGTCTCGATCCCATGGGAATATCGAGATAAATAGTATCCTATGTCCTAACCCGGGTCAAGTTCTACCCATGTGCCATTTAATTTAAATCCGTTCAGCCGTTTTAGCGTGAAAGCGTAACAAACAAATTAACAAACAATCGCACTTAAACTCACATTCGCATTTTAGTTAGGATTAACTACAGGTACTGTTGGCCGCGCATCAGTGGTAACAAAACCAGTTTAAACTGGCCTTTTATTCTATTAAAATTCCATAGTACGCTAGGCCAGGTCAAGGTCAAACTGTTAGAAATGACGGGTGGTCGACTGTACGTCTTATAATTATACAAAATAAATAAAATAAAAACTATAAGATGGCGTAAACACAACATCTATTACATCGTCATCCTAAATAATAATATAAATGTGGAAGTGAGTTTTTTGTTAATTTGTTTGTTTGTAACGCTTTCACGCTAAAACAGTTCAACGGATTTAGATTATAGAAGATAGACGGACGGAAATTTTCGCATGGGTAGACCAAGTCAGGTTAGGACATAGGATACTTTTTATCCCGATATTTTCACGGAATCGAGACTTATGCGGTTTCGAAATTCTAAAGCAATAACGCACCGGTTTTGCTAAAGATCCCAATAATATAATGTATTTGATGCCTCTTACGTCACTCTAAACACACACGCACACGCACACACACAAAAACGTACGAGCCAGGCTGTCAAAATGATCAACACCTCGATAAAAAAAAATAAACCCAGTAATCGTCACAGAAGGGACTAGAAACCAAAAACAAGATGGGAAGACGATATCCGTCTAACCCTTTTATCAAATAACTTCTCCCGCTCTGGTGGAGCAGGAAGGCGTGTCAGTCTCTTACTGACTAAAACCCACCCGTGTTCCTTCAGTTGCCATGTTGCCGGGGGCCACGGTATCCTTTTCGGACTTCCCCGCAACCCCGGCAGGCATCAGCCCTAGCGGACTCCGTCAGTTCTGCTGACATCTCTTAGAGGCGCGCGTGGAACACAACGCGCCGTCGACCCGGGCCTGGTCCTTATCGGACGGCGAGCTATCCATTGCTCACCGTCCGCAAGCCCGCGCCTACAGTGGCCGGGAATCGCCCTGCGATTCCCATCCGTCTAACCCTGGGGCTATACGGGAGTTGCAGAAGACAGCACAATGGAGACAGTTGGACGAGGCCTATAACAAAAGGTACACCGAGCTGCAGGACATCTTATGGTACAAGTCCGTAGCCGACTGCAGGCAGCAGCTGCAGGCGACGTGTCGCCGCGACGTGTCGCCGCGACGTTACTGGTTTCTATGTATTTCTATGAACTACCTTCCGTACCTAGCGACACGTCGATTTCATACAAATATAGTACATAAAAATATTTAGTAACCTGTTCCGCTTAGCTATTTCTAAAGAGCCATAAAAAACTCCTGAAAGAACTGAACGCAGAGACTCTCTGCGTTTAGCGCTCGGTGTGGCAACACGCCGTGTACGGGTTCGCGACAAATCAATCGTTATCCTGAGGATGCCTCGTTAAGAGGTGAAACACGTGTCGATTTCTTTCAGGAGTATTTTATGGCTCTTTAGAAATAGCTAAGCGGAACAGGTTACTAAATATATCCACGTCTATTGCATTTCATTTTCACAAAATAAATAAAACCGCTCATAAATAAAGAGAATTTGAATTTTGAATTTGAGGTAATTAACGAAAATATAACAAATAATTTTGGCAACACTTTTCGTCATTGAATATAACATAACATAACATCACGCCTTGTTTCCCCGAAGGGTATGGCAGAGGTGTCCCTGTAGCAGGTATACCTACATTTTGCCAGTTATAAGTCCCATGTAATAGGAAGCGAGCCTATTGCCATCTACCGGGCACTATAATTATTGAAAATCTTTTTCAATAATTATTTGAAAACAATTTGTTTGGCAATTAATTTCCCAAACCATAAGTGATACGTTTATAAGTATATAAAAAGCATAAATACTTTGAATTTCAAACGTTAAAACGAATTGCAGATGTGTGAGTAAATAGTAAATGGGGTTGGAAGAAAAATACGGGAGAAGTTTTTGAGCGACAACGGTGTAAAATTTTTCGTGTTTGCACTTTGATACCCAAAGAGTGTTAAAGTCGTAATAATATACCCTGGTTTTCTCCACGATACAAAAACTTATTTCTTATGTCGGTCCTAGAGACATCTCGGGAACATAACTAAAAAAAAACCAGCCAAGTGCGTGTCGGACCATGCACAATGAAGGTTTCCGTTGTTGAGATGAATTTATCCCAAAAAAACTTAATACCTATTGTAGTTGGAAAACTTGTTTTCCCATACATCGATATGCGTCACGCTCCAACTGCAAATGAAAGTTAGTAATCGCATTTTTTTAAATGTTAAAATTACAAATTAACTATTTTCGGACTTTACTAACATGTGCGTTGAGACCTTGCTTCTTGTCAAGTTTCATGATTCTAGGACAGAAGTGCCCTATTATAGGTTTTGATTTATTTGCAAGTATCAAAATTATCATCATCACTTCAACCCGGAATCACCAACTGCTGGTATAGGCCTCCCATTTTTATTGTATCAAAATATGTCGCTTACATGACTGTACTTTTTATTGCGTTTACTTAGAAACTTGTTTTTTTAGAGCTCCAAGGGACCGTAGACTACGTACCTATTTGATATTAATTTCAACTTGATACCTCCACGCGTTCCTGAAAAAAGGGTCTTGACAGACAGACAGACGTGACGGACAGCGAAGTGATCATATAAGTGTTTAGTTTTTTTCCATTTGGGTACAGAACCCTAACATCCAATGAAGAATACTACTCTTACTTCACAAATTTTCTTTTTATTGTAACAAACGGGCATTTGAAAACCCCTTAATAACTGTTTTATTTCTAATGTTTTGTAATTCTATGATCATAAATAAGGTTTTTGTTTTTTCCTTTTGGGTACGGAACCCTAGTATCCAACGAAAAATACCACCCTTGCTTTCACAAATTTTCTTTTTATTGTAGGTAACAAACATGGGCATTCGAAAATCCCTTGACAACTGTTTTATTTCTAATATTTTGTAATTCTACTAGTCCCTTGGGAAGTCAATTTTTAGCAATGGATATTTTTAAGAGTATTATTACAATTTACGTTTGAATAAACGTTCATTTTCTCGGAGAAAATGTGAGGAAATGTGGAAGAAACATTTGTATTTCAAGCATTTTCCGGTGTCATATTTGTATTCAATTTGCTATATATTATATTTTATATTACATTATTATTAACTAGGCCCTTTTTTTATTGGGTGAGAAATTATCAAATAACTTCTCCCGCTCTGGGCGGAGCGGGAGGGCGTGTCAGACTCTTACTGACTAAAACCCACCCGTGTTCCTTCGGTTGCCCTGTTGCAGGGGGCCACGATTTCCCTATCGGTTTTCGAACCCCCGGCAGGCATTAGCCCTAGCGGACCCCGTCAGTTCTGCTGACATCTCTTTGAGGCGCGTGTGGAACACAACACGCCGTCGACCCGGGCCTGGTCCTTATCGGACGGCGAGCTACCCATTGCTCACCGTCCGCAAGCTGTTAACTAAGCCCAAATGTTTAATAATGATTATGGTAAAAGTACACAGCTTATAAACAAAGTCAACACAAGCATTTAACTTACAAACAACAAATAAGCATTAAAATGAATAGCAGCCGAAACTCACTCGTTATTTTAATAAAAAAAACACTATTTATTACTGTATTCCCATAACACCAAACAAAGTTGTATTACAAATAACAATTAACAAAAACTATCTGACTATATTTCACTCGTTTTTTGGTCTGTATATTACGGTCCTAACGTTACCACCTAGGAAAATAAACAGGCAATTAACATTTTATAAAAGCCGCTGCGGTACCGCCGCGAACTTTTCATGCAATGTATTTTCACCCGAAATGAGGTCAGGGGTCGCACAGTATTCGTTATTCATAACATTTTTAGTTTTCACTCGTCAAATTATGAAATGAGGCCTGTCGACCTGTTTGGAGGAAAATACCATATTTTGTAAATGAAAATAGTAGGTAAAAACTAAAGTAAAGCTGTTTTTAGGGTTTCGTACCTCAAAAGGAAAAACGAAACCCTTATAGGATCACTCGTGTGTCTGTCTGTCCGACAGTCACAGCCAATTTTCTCCGAATTTAATGGACCGATTAAGTTGAAATTTGGTATAAATATCAATTTCTATGACCCAAAGACAGACGTCTTACGAAAATAAATGAATTTTGAATGTAGGGGTCACTTCTTGGGGTCAAATTGAAAAATAAAATTTTTGTTAACTGTACCGTGTGACATAACAAATGAAAGGGCTTGTTTTGAGTAAAATTGGAAGCCGACCCCAACGTAGTTGGGAATGGAAAAGACAGATTTGCTTATGGTTGTAGATGTTAAAAGTAGGAGGTAGATTTTGTTTCCTGTATATTTTTAACTACTTTTACATAACCCTTTTATTTTACCTATTATGTCCACTCTATTCTACCAAAAAATCATCTAGATATCCATAAATGTCAATTTCTTGACACGATAGTTAGGAACTCCATGTTGTGTTAGCCGAATTTGCAGTAAGTACATAACTTATTATCCTTTTTTTCGTGTGGTCAGTGACTAACCTGGTGTCAGACTCAAACTCAAACTCAAATCATTTATTTCAATTAAACCATTTACAGGCACTTTTGAATTGTCAAGGAATCGGTCAGTCAGAAATAGGTATGAAGCTAGTTTTAAAGCAGCCCATGGGCCTCTGACTTGGCTTCACATACCGTCAAGAAATATCTCTAAGGCATGCCGGTTTCCTCTCGATGTTTTCCTTCACCGTTTTTGAAGCAAGTAATAAATTATACAATAAGCACATGAATCCGAAAAGTCAGAGCTGCGTGCTTTGGGTTCGAACTCGAGACCTATGACTTGGCAGTCTGACGGTCATACTACTAGGCTATCACTGCAACACTTATTATTTAAAGGCCGTATATGTCGTATTGACAGGCATGAAAAGCGATTTAGCTGTATATACCGGATAATTTTTTTACCGTCTCAATCGTCTCTCGTCGTTTACTGTAAAAATTTCAAGACGGTAAAAAAAATCACCCAGTATAGGTATCTAGACTGGACTAGACCAAGGTAACCGACATAGCCCGAAGAATTGCCAAACTTAAGTGGCAATGGGCAGGGCACATTGCTCGCAGAACGGATGGCCGATGGGGCCGAAAAGTTCTGGAGTGGCGACCGCGTACCGGAAGACGTAGCGTTGGAAGGCCTCCCACAAGATGGACCGATGACCTTGTGAACGCAGCAGGAATCCGATGGATGCGGAAAGCACAGAATCGGTCGAAGTGGAAGTGCTTGGGGGAGGCCTATGTTCAGCAGTGGACGTCTTTCGGCTGAAATGATGATGATGATAGGTATCTAGCTGTATTTGTACTTATCTACGTACCCTACCTAAACTATGTAACAATCTATTGAGAGTCAAGGGTTTTGAATAATAATTATGTTGTTTCTATTTCAGGTAAATACCAGTCCTACAAGATTTTGCTGACTGCGGAATATGATAGTGGTATTTTTTTTTTTAATAATAACATCGTCTTTAAAATACTGGTTCAAATTGAATGTAATTTGAAAATATACGTAGTTATACTAAGTCCTTTTGGTCACAAAAAATTCAGGCTTTTAGCTTTATCCACAATGAAGTTACAGGGGATTGAAAATGTCCTGAATGGCTTCGAGAAAATATGGTACGGCTGCGCCTTTGTGTTTGTTTTGCTCGACTTGGCCAGCACTCCTGTGCCCCCCGATTTTTTTGGAAATAATAACACCTAATTCATAATTTTATGGGCTTTCTCCCAACGTGACAGGTCCTAAAAAAATTTAACTTGTAAAGATATTATTCACAATTTATAAAATTCAAATGAGAAAATTTATTTTATACCAGCTGACCCTGCAAACGTCGTTTTGCCATATAAATGTTTAGGGTGGACCATCTTTATCACTTACTACCCTACCTGCCCTACCTGCCCTACCTGCCCTACCTTCTGTACCTGCCCTACCTACCCTACCATAATTTATAAAAACATAATTTTTTTTTTTTTTTTTTTCCTAAATTAAGATGTAAGCTATCCTATCTTTCAAGTTGGATCAAACTGCACACGGTGTGCAAATTTGATTAAAATCAGTTAAGTAGTTTAGGAGTCCATCGCGGACAAACAACGTGACACGTAATTTATATATATTAAGAAGATAAGATAAGATGTTCGAGTGAGTTGCAGCAGACATCCTACATAAATTTTAAATCATCTTCAACTCCACTATAGGTATGAGGAACAGGGTGTAAAGTTCACTCATGCTCTATAGAAAAGGGAGGATCCTCCGGCCAGACGGGTGTCGTGTCTGGCGGGCAACTGCCCGACGATTGATGTCAGGACGTTGTATATATGCTAGTCGCGCAGTAAACTTTTCTTGCGCGATGCAGGATTTTCGATGTAGATGTCGCCACACTACCATTAAATAAACCACTGACCACAACATTAATCTTCTAATTTGATATTTCACTTCCTTCTACCAAACTATCCTTCCAATTTTATTCAACAAATTTCATAAAAACTCATCCTTGGTACTCCGCCCCCTTTCATCCCTTACAAAACTATTCTATTTGTGAATTCATCCCTTCGACTAAGTATAAAACCCGTATTGAATATGTGCAAGGTATCAGGTGATACGATTCTAATGGATTTCTCAGAATTTTATTAATTTTCCAGCATAATATTAATGGAAAACCTATCAGGCAGATTCGAGGAAAATTGGAAAGTAAATTAGGTACCTTAGCTAAGTGATTAATGTAACACTGCCAAGATATATAATGTAAGTACGATAATTTTTATCACTACTCCGTCGTTGATAAAATCAAAAAATCTAAATCAAAATATTTTATTTCACATAAACCTACAAGGGCACTTATGAAACGTCAGAAGCTAGGTGCACGGTTCCAATTGGTCGCTCCCTTTGGAGAAGAGCCGGCAAGAAACTCCACGGTTACTCTTTTCAAAATAAATTGTTTCTACAATGTTTTCAAATTACAGTGTTAATAGGTATGGGAGGACAGTGTAGGCCTATCAACAAGTACCAGGTACGTAGTAAAATAGAAAATGGTCCAAAAGTCCACAGCCTACAACGTTCTCACATTCACAAAATCTAAAAGAAAATAATAAGACTGCCTCGTTGGTCTAGTGGTCGCAAGCGCTACTGCTGAGCATGAGGTCCTGGGTTCGATTCCCGGGTCGGGCAAAGTGTTATTGGGTTTTTCTATCTGGAATTTCTCAGTAGCAACCCGGAGTCTGGATTTGTGCCCGGTTGATGGCAATAGGCTCGCCCCCTATTACATGGGACTTAAACATAACTGGCGAAATGTGGGTATACCTACTACAGGTACACCTCTGCCCAACCCTTCGGGGAAACAAGGCGTGATGTTATGTGTTATGTAAAAGAAAATAATCTATATAAAATTATCTTTTATATAGATTATTTTCTTTTAGATTTTAAAATAATAAAAATAAGGACCTATTTATACAACTAGATGATCTGCAATACCATTGTAGCATTTTGACGTGACATCGTCATGTTTTAAAACAGCCTTTCTATCGTAGAGAACTCGAAAGCTAAGCTAAAGATCATTTCAGACACCAATCTACATGGTCTTCACATGATCTGACCAAGATTATGTCTGGACTTTAAAAGAGACTGTGACCTCTAAGTTTGTTTCGGCCTTTCTTCTCAAAGTAGTCAGATAGGAAACGCCGACCTCATCTAATTTTTATTTATAAATATAATACAAACCTACTTACAGAAATAATTCATTAATTTCTTTAATTAAAAAATATCTTAGTGTTATTTATTTTAGAAGTATGTATGTTAGTATGTATATAAGTAAGTATATTTTCATTTTATAAATTTATTCCATTAAGTGAATTGTTTTGATTTTATGTATTTAACTTTCTCTTTACTCTTACACACGGTGTCTACATCTCTTTTTATCCTCTGTCCTATCGCAGGTATGCTGGAAGATTTCATTAGAAATAAGCATCACCTTTGTACGTATTTTTCTGTTCCTTTTGTCTTGTCTGGGTATTATTTGTGTACATAAATGGTTAAATAAATCAAATAAATTAAAAAAAACGTGTGGCACTCTTGAACTGCCGCGGTAAAGCTATTGCATAGCATTTGTAACCTCCATGACAACATCACGTTGTCATGGGAACCGTCATTACATGGTAGGCGGAGTGGGGGGTGTTAGGTTTTATTTTCGTTATGTTACGGAATTTCTTGATTCGGTCGCCGCGCTCAAAGCTCGCGATAAAAGCTATGCAATAGCTTTAAAAAAAACAGTTTTTTAGACGTGCGGTGGCCGCCATATAACGGCCACAGTGACGGCCATCATGAAAATTATATCAGCGGAGTTTGACTTTACGGTGTCTACAAACGATCTCTAAGAAAACATACCAACTTACTTTCATAAATATCGTTTCAGTGACGTCATTCACCGGTAAATTGCGGACGCTTCATGACGGCCACCTTATACTTAGAAAACCCAAGCTTAACCTCCTAACTAGGTACATAGATGGATTTAAAAAAACACATCGTAGGCTCGGGCTTGCGGACGGTGAGCAATGGGTAGCTCGCCGTCCGATAAGGACCAGGCCCGGCTCAATGGCTCGTTGTGTTCCACGCGCGCCTCAAAGAGATGTCAGCAGAACTGAAGGGGTCTGCTAGCGGGTTTTACCGTGGCCCCTGGCAACATACAGGCAACTGAAGGAACATGGGTGGGTTTTAGTCAGTAAGAGTCTGACACGCCCTCTCGCTCCACCCAGAGCAGGAGAAGTTATTTGATAACTTCCCACCCAAAAAAAAATACTACAACCATCTGATCTAAATAACTCAATTCAAAATTAACCACAGAAAACTTTGTCCCCCAACTTCAGAGTAAAAAATCCTGAATATGTCTCAACTGACCCCAGTTCCAATGAGCCCTAAAATAGAAAGCAGAAGCAATCACTCCCTTATACATACTATGTAGGTTAACTTTTCGACCCTCCGGGTAACATTCTAATATAGGTAACAAATTCATGAGATTCTTTCGTACCCACGACCCAAACGATTCGACCGAAATATTTAAACACCAAATAGTTTCCCTTCTAATTTATTGTTTTAAATATCTATTAGTATTTGTTTACGAAAACTTTCCAATATGAGGTAAACATAATATTGTGGAACAATATTAATTTATTGGTTGTGGTAATAAAAATTCTGAGGAACTTTCTCGAAATGTTTCATAAATTTTTGTATGTATTCCAATATAAATTTTATCTATGAGAAGCAAAAAACCAGAGCGCACTCGGTATGCCGTTACTCTTTAAACTATCTATATAGTTTACTTTCTTAATTCGACTTCATTGTTAAAACTGACAGTTCATACCAGTGTCTCGTTTGGCTGCCTCATAATGAAATGTAGACAGGTACCATCTCTAAGAGAATCAATCGTTAAGTGAATTATCGTAAGGTTCTAACCGACAAGCTGATTTCCTCTGATTCCCAAATTTACCTGATTCCTAAAATAGTTGCCCCTCCTAATTTATTGTGTCAGCCATTTTATAAGTTCAAACGAACGTGATTTAAATCTCTAACAGTCGAACCTAGAATCAGCCGTTTCGAAATTCAAATTGTTCAAACTTTTCGGCTTTCGAAACGGTAATTGAGTTTTAACCGTGATTTGATTTAAAAATGTAAATCCGGTGAGGTGATTAGAATTTCGAATGATTTTGAGGTATGGATTAGGAATAATTGGAAATTGAAGGTAGGTGGGTAGGTACCTAACATAATAAAGGTGGCTGATTAAAAATATACTGGTAATACATATTATTTCCATGAATCTGCAAAGCGGATTGACGAATAGTCGTTAATCGGATTTTTATCCGACTGCGCCGAAGCCAAAAACTGGCCATGTGCGTGTCGGACTACGCACAATGAAGGGTTCTGTAGTTGGGATGAATTTATCTCAAATACAAACTTAACATTGTAGTTGAAATACAAGTTCTCCCATACATTCCAACTGCAAATGTAAGTTTGTACGCACAATATTGAGAGATTTACCATGTTATTTTAAACCCATAGACTTCTTTAGGTTTTCTTGTAATCTATGAGTAAACCATACAACGTAATTAAAAAAAAAATAAAGTTTCGGAGATAAGGGGTATATTTGTGGTAATAATGGTAAATTTTCATCGATTTTCTTAAGGGGGATGCGCTAAGGTAGCCCGCGAAATTCAAATTTTCTTTCGTTTTTTGTATTGTGTAGGTACGAAACCCTAAAAAGGAGGGTTAAATATTTATTCATGGCAACCATAAGTTGTGATACATGGTTTGAAGATACTAAAAACATGTAACTGGCAACACTTCGCATGTAGCTGCGGCAGAAAATGTTGCTAGAAACAATAGTTACCAATCGTTGCTCAACTTACCACTATTCTCATTTATCGTGATAACGAGGCTTTACAGTCAAAGAAAAGAATAAAGGAAGATCCTAGTGAGGAAAAAAATCTTAATTCACATACCTTTTGTACTCAAATCACCAAGAAACGTACAACAATATTAAACGCGAACTCCATTCGAAACATGATTTCATTACTTTCACCACAATCCCGTACACACGCATTTACAAAGGTACCATCTATTTAAGGCGCCCTCAGAATACACAGGCATGTAATAAACGACGTAAAGTTAAATAAAAATAAGAGAAAAAAAAAACTCTGGCAAGGGAACATATAAAAATATAGGATCAAAGGTAAAAAAACTGTCCATCTGAAAGTTTTGTGAAAGGAGGGACGGGACTTGTAAAGAATTCGAATTCGGGTGTACGCTCCAACAAATTTTATGTTTGGTATACAGTAGGTAGAAATACGGTTACAATAAGGCGATAGCTTGGAATACGAAGAATTTGTTACATGATGCTTTGTTCGTTTGCTGTGGGTGAAGCAGTACAAGGTCATGGTTATATGCCAGCAATTCATTAAGGGGATGTAGGAGAGGTCATTTGCAACCAAATAACCCCTTTTGAATCCTATGCAAATGTCAAAAAAATAATTAATGACCCCTGATGAACTCTATACCAATGTCAACCATTTTCGAGTAATTTGACATTTTATATTTTAAAATGTATGATATAAAATGACTAATGACTCGAATTTTTTTTGATATTTACATAGGATTTAAAAGGGGTAATTTGGTTGTAAATGATCTCTCCTGCATCCTTTTAATGGATTCGAGTCATTAGACAATTTTTATTTTCATTTGATACATTTTAAAATATAAAATGTCAAATTACTCGAAAATGGTTGACATTGGTATAGAGGTCATCAGGGGTCATTTGGTTGCAAATGACCTCTCCGACATCTCTTTTACGAATTGCCGACATATGACCAATAACCCAGTATATTTGCTCATCATACATAAATTGTGACATGATGCAAATGTCTTTGAAGTTGATCCATGCGTCATGTTCGTGAACGGGCGCCACGCGCCGTCAGTTGGGACTGCTCATCTCTTAGCTGCCATGGCTTTATTTAATTATTTAATTCTATTTTTGTTGGTTTCTTTTTGCTGTACTCTGGACGCTTTTAACGTGTACTTTTTTAGACATCGTTCTCATATTATATTATTATAAATTCAACATTAATGATGTAACTTAGATTTTTGTAACAATATATTTTCAAAGAGTGTCCATGGACTTTCTTACCCGTTCTTCTCCATAGGTATCTACTACGCTTTGGAATGAGTAACTAGCTTCATATTTTCTGACTGAACGATTCCTTGACAATGCCTGTAAATGGTTTAATTGAAATATATGCTTTAAGTTTGAGTTTGAAGATTATTCTGACTTTAAAACTAAACCCATGGCAGTTCTGTCAATTTCTCTCGGACATCCGTTCTGAGAGCAATGTGCCCTGCCCATTGCCACTTAAGTTTGGTAATTCTTCGGGCTATGTCGGTTACCTTGGTTCTCCTGCGGATCTCTTAATTTCTGATTCGATCACGTAGGGAAACTCCAAGCACGTACCGGAAGACGTAGCGTTGGAAGGCCTCCCACAAGATGGACCGATGACCTTGTGAAGGCCACAGGAATCCGCTGGATGTGGAAAGCACAGAATCGGTCGATGTGGCGGTGCTTGGGGGAGGCATATGTCCAGCAGTGGACGTCTTTCGGCTAAAATGATGATGATGATGAGATTTCTATAGGCTGGTACGTATGTACTTATTTCTTTGTTTTAGTTGACTATCGGTGAAATATATTCATTAGCTACATTATACCAAGAAATTTATTACTCACAAACTACAGAAGGAAATTCAGTTAACTCCTGAAGCACTTAAAGATACATTGAGTCCCAAACATCCGCTAAAACTGAAATCCGATCAGTATCTCAGCTTACACCATCTGATGCATTAAGGGTGAGTTTTATCAGTAATCACATTAATGTAATTAACGATACAACTCAATGTAAGGCCGCCCTTCAATTAATTGATCAGAGTATGTATACGTGCTGTGGCGTGCAAATTTTCCCTGAGTAAGAAAGAGGGGGAGATATTAGTGAATAGTGACGTCCTTGTCTCGTAACAGAACAAGAGGAAGCTTGTCATATTGAGGAGGTTAATGAATATTGTTTTTTTTTTGCTGTTATTTATGGATAGGATGGAATTTTGTGCAAAATATAATTTATTTATTTTTCCTGGGTTTCTGCCCGGTTGATGGCGATAGGCTTGCCCCCTATTACATGGGACTTAAACATAACTGACGACATTAAGTGCACTATAGGTACACCTCTGCCTAACCCTTCGGGGAATAGGGGCATGATGTTAAATGTATTTATCATTTATGGTACAAATGGTCATGGTCATAAAATAATCAACGAAACAATTCGAGAGCTACTCGTATGTAATAACGTTCACAATTTCATTAAGTATGTAAAAGTTACGTAAGATTGATAACCATTTTATGCTATAGTGTTTAAATAAGAAAAGTTAATTAAATTAAGCACCCTGAAGTATAAATTACCAAATCAAACAAAACAAAATTAAGTCTGAACTAATAAATTTAATAAAAATAATAAGCTCCCAAAATGCCTACAGTTTCGAAAACAAACTTCAAACTGGCCTCATAATTATAAGTGAGCCAATTCAAACACGGATAGATGATTTCTGTCAGCAAACTCCAACAAAAAATATTATTCCAACTTCATCTGACAATGGGAGAATTTGAAGTTGAACTTTCCCAAATTCTCTGAGAAGGTCCAATCTTAATTCGTACATTCGGAAGTTCCAAAGGCCATTTTGTTAAGGGAATCTTGTCTTGTTGATTTGGACGAAGTTAAATAGGAAGTTGGTGCGGCTAACTTGATACTTGTGTGTATTTGATAGCAGGAACTTGACCAATGTTATTTTCGTTTGATGGTGAAACTCATGTCGTCTGTTGTGGAATTAGTTCCTTATGTACTTGGAAACTATCACAGTCTACATGCATAGACATCCTATAATAAATTAAATGAGCAATATTTGTATATATATTTGTAATCACGTTTTCGAAAACGGCTCTAACCATTTCAATGAAAGTTGCAATATAGGGGTTTACGGGGGCAAAAATCGATCTGGCTAGGTCTCATATCCGGGAAAATTCGTTTTCTCCGTATTTTCACCCGAGCAGAGCTTGGTAGCCCAAAGTTTAGAACAAGATGGCTACCTTTAGAATAATGACATGGCAGCATGGAATTAGTAAGTACCTTAGATCATGGCAGCATGAAATTAGGATGTACCATATATGGAATTAATATGAACTTTCCTTTAATATGAAATGAGTATTCTCTATTTTCACCAGAGCAGAGCTCGGTCGCCCAGGTACTGTAATTTAAGTAAGTAAAATATTAGCATCATTATAGCCTTTATCATCAAAAATCAGAAAGATTTCTCCAACTAATATCTTATCGTATATCGTACTAATCGAATATCGTATCTTTCGTCGTTTATATAACAGCTGTCACAACTGTAATATTATTTACACTGGTAAACTTCCGCAGTTTTTGTTTACCTTCAACTCCCATATTTAACTTTCAGCCCGTATTTTCTTTCCATAACCTATATTTAGCCAAAAACTCCAGATACATCAAAATAATGCTTACTCACACACGAAAAATATAATCTTAAATCTTATCCAAAGAGATGAAACTATTTTAGTGCGCACATGAGCCAAATTCATCCGTACCTTTGAGAAGTTTTTACATAAAAACTATTATCAGTCATGAATATGTAGCACCGATGCATCAATGAGAGCTGCATTAAAATCAAAGCACAAAACGTTACTTTAAAAAACCAGTTTATATTCCATCTTACAACTCTGCTCATTTTTATGATATCGTATATTTTATGTCGTACGTCAACTTCAAGCTCAAACAGAAACATGAAGGTAAAGTCAGCCACAAAAATCGATGACATAAAGTAAAAATATTTAACTCTTAAAAGATTCAAAATTTCATTAAAAAATCATTTCAAAAGTAATTTATTCAAAGTAGGCTGAGAATCAGCTCTTTTAGAACGTCAAAATTAAATAAGACAGTCCCCCAAAAACGACTGGCCCTTCACCACTTCCTAATGCTTTAGCTGGGAAGAAGAAGTGGCGCAAAATAATATACATCACGCAACACAAAAAACTAAATTAAATTAGTTGCTATTTGTCAGCTAGCACACGCCAATATACCAACAAAACATCTAAATCTGTACTCAAGCGAAAATATGAACTAAAAACTCTTAGCTGAAATGCTGAAATACAATGTAGGTTTCGAATAATACATACATAATATCACGCCTTGTTTCCCCGAAGGGTTACGCAAAGGTGTATCCATAGTAGCTACACCCACATTTCGCCAGTCATGTTTAAGTTCCATGTAATAGGGGGCGAGACTATTGCCACCAACCGAGCATAAATCCAGACTCCGGGCTGCTACTGAGAATAATTATTATTTATTATTATATCATTTATTTCAGGCTACGCCCATAGTGTTAGTAAGAATGGTCTTATAAACTAGTTTTAGTAGACATACAAGTTCTAATTAGTGTGGAGTTCCATCCAATGTCACAGCATTGGAGACTCCCATCTATCTGCGGATAAACTCAAAATAGTATTGGTGCCGCCACGAACACGAGCAAGCAGAAAAGCGCTTCTTTTATGTATGATGGCCGCAAAACTATCTATTTTAGCCTTTCCGCAAACATCTTTGACGCGCTACATCACCATGGCAGCCCCAACAGTATCCTGAGTGCGTTATTATTAATAATTAAAAATATTAAATGATTCTGCAAAATCGTAACTTGTTTGATGTTAGCCATCGATACAATAGGTTGATGATTTTTACTAATACATTTTGAACAGGAAGATTTTCTTATATATTTTCAACAGGAATTGGGCCATGAAAGATCTAATGAAGAGCGATCTTCCTCTATTCCTCAAGATAGGACACATCAACATGTGTATTCTTCCCATCCTCACGTATGGTTCTCAAACATGGTCTTTGACTATTCAGCAGAGGTTCACGCTTGGGGTTTGCCAGAGAGCTATGGAACGGAGTATTCTTGGTATTAAACTTGTGGACTAGGTTAAGAATAGAACAATCCGTTTCATCACTAAAATAACTGATGTCACTCGGAAAGCTGCCACGCTTAAATGGAATTGGGCTAGACTTATCTGCTGCATTTCAGACGATCAATGGACCCTGTGGCAAACGACATCGCGGCAGGCCCAAACGGATAATTATGACGGAATGAACTGGACTCCTTAATAGATTGGTCCTTAGCAGCTCTAGTCAGAGAGGCCTTTGCTCAGCAATGGGACAATAATAGCTAACAAAAAAAATTTCAACAGTAAAAAGAAACTATGTATGGAAAGGAAGAAGAGAAGTACTGAAAAAGAAGATATTATGCTGAGCCGACCCCAAATAAATTGATATGCAAGAGAATGATGATGACATTTTCAACAGTATTGATAATGTACCTATTTGGTAGGTTGAAACCGAAGTCATCTTTATTACCTAACTGTTGGGTCCTTTGCCGCAAATATTGGCAAAAAATGGACAGGTCCAATCGTTTTATAAAACCAAATTAAAAATATTCAGATCCGAATAGCAAAAAAATATTACCGTTCTGATTTAAATTTTGCTTTGAATGTTCAATTGAATATTTTTTCATTGAGTTCGTATTAATTCCATTAGCGTGAACTCTAACTGGATATTTCAGGGATTCAATGAACTATTCAGCATCAATTTGCTATTCCAAAGGAGTGTTCGATTTTGATAACTACAAATTGATTTATTTTTCACCAGTGCTTTCTGTCTTACAAATATTATTTTTCTTTAATCATTTACCTAAAAAAGTATGACATTTAAGAAATAAAGTATATGTTATTAGAATTGATTATGTATCGTAGTTTAGTTAAATAATTCATAAATATACGTCAATTAACATTCATGATAATAAGCATAAGAAGGTAAACAAACCATTTGGTATTAAACTTCAAAATGGCATTGCTAAACCACTAGGACTTATCAATGGAACTAGTCCAGATAATATCACGAGTATTAAAATATTTGGGTTATCAAACCATCTTATCTAAATCCCACATCATACCTATATCCTTCTAAAGTAAGGGTCGGCAAGTAATTGTAAATGGGGTCTGGAAATTGTAGAAAATTATTATCGAGGCCCAGAAAAATAAAACTTTACATTAAAATTTGTTTTATTTTTATTTTGAATACTATATGTACAAGGTAATTATTATACGCAGTTTTATACATGTTTGCAGCCGCACTCTAATGCTCTCTCTTGCGCCACACAGCACAGCATAGCAACTACAGCTGTGTCTACCTATTAAAGCTAAACTAATTAATCAAATTAGATCCTATGTGGTAGTTATACAAAAATATTATTTAAATTAAATAGTAGGTAAGTTATTTAACAATATTTTGGCGGTCCAAGTTCCAACCTTTCGCTTGTCCGCCTGTTGCCGTCCGTTGCTCTAAACTCTAAAGTATATGAAAAGACTTTAGACTCACTGGAAGATGCCAACCCCGTACAAAACAAAGGTTGTACACTTAGTAAAATGTTAAAACTTGACAGTCTGATGGATGGCTTCTTATCATATTCAGCAACGCTTGTTCGCCCATTAGTAATTTACATTTATCCGACCACATTAATATCGTTCATGTCATCATGACTGCACACTCCAATCATTACTGATCGCTGTCGTACATCATAGTTATCATAGTTGCGTGCATTACGATATTAAGTTGATTATTCAGCTCGGTCGTGTGCCATTTCGTTACGACCACCGATTTTATTCATGGAGTCACGCGCGATGTCACTCTAATGCGTTAAATCGTTGACAGCTGTTGTGCTTTCCAGGATTTCTACTACGAATTCGGAAATAGATATGCTTTTTGGCATAGGTTGTTGGTTTTTATTTCAATGGTAGGATATAAATGTATAATATTTTCCAACCCCAACAGGTTGGAAAATGTCATACATTTATATTCTACTACTAACAGATGATTATGATGAGTAGCATACTCTTATAATTGTTTTCTTTGACTATGTTAGTAAAGTTTCATGAAATTAAAATAAAATAACCCTTCCTTTTGCTTCGCCGTAGTCGGGTAATAATAATTTGTCGTGTTGTTGTTCATCACAAAGAAATAAAAAGAATATTTTCAAGAGACATCATCAGAGCTATGGGATTACTTATTAAGGCAATTCTAGTAAGTGATGGAACTAATTTCTGAAACTTTTCAGTATCCACTGTCGTTATTTTATTGAAATCTGCTTCTATTACTTTGAGCTCTCTACATTGGGTAAAAAACATAGCATTTAGTGAAATTAAATTATTTCTTCATTGATTATTTTCGTGTGCTCCAATCCTAAAAAAGTTTCGTTGGTTAATTTTAATAAATCCATAATTTGAGACACTTAATACTCTCAAGATTTTCACATGTTTGAATGTACCCTTTGTTATTTCTCTGATTTCATTACAGCTTAAGTTTAAAAGTTGAATATAATTGAAATAAATAAAAAAAGTTTCATCTATGTGACTAATTTTATTATTCCATTCGGGTTTTATAGCTTGGTATTTCCTTCAATTTATTATAACTAAGATCTAATGTTTCAAGATAAGGAAACTGTGTGAAATTATCAAATGGTACTTCTTCAAAGATGTTATTCGATAAATTAATCGTTTCTAGAGATACCTCGAACACATCAACATTTTTTAATTGATTTAATAACAAACCCAATTCTTTCAAATTAGTGAAATATTTCCAAGTTATGTTAAGCGTTGTAAAGTTAATACAACATAAGTTTAAGTAGATCATGTTTTTAGTGTTCGTTGAGAACTGCTCTCCCAATGTTGTTAGTTTGTTCCCTTGAAGATATAACTGTCTCAAGTTGTGCATATTCACGAACAATTCGCCGCCCCCGCAGAATAAACGCGCAAGTGTAAAAAGTCAATTTTACAGGAAAAATAAAAAAACTAAATTTATCCATAACTTTATGACTACACCGAATAGAAGTTTGTTTTTTACGTCGTTTAAAAGATTTTTTTTTTGTAGATAATCTAATTAATGTTAAGTGTTCAACAGGTACTGTTTTTGAGTCATTGATAAAAAAACATTTTACAGACATGTTTTAGTTTTTTTTTAACGTTAATGTTACTTTGAGTTATTTTTTCTTATCACTATTGTTTTTTTTTTTTGTTTTGCTATGTAATATTACTTGCGTTTTTCGCAGTACAGTGATACCGTTAATGGGCTATTACGCGTTTATTCTGGTGCAGTCGAAAAAATTCTGATAATGTAATAGGTAATTAAGTTTTTATATCATCAAGGTCAGAATTATAACATTATGTTACGGTATATCGTGTGTATGTAACTTCGTAAATAATTGATGTAAAAATCTGGAAAAAATTGAGGTGATGTAATTTGACCTATACATAACGAATATGGATTAACATCAAAACCGCCTCAATAGCACTTACGCGTTTATTCTGCGGGGGCGGCGAATTCACCAGATAAATACGTCAGCAAATTGCATGACAAGTCTAATAAAGATAGTCTGTTTTTATTTTCAGTGAACATAAACACTTCAGGTTTTATTACTTCAAGGAGATTCCATGACAAATTCAAGGAGTCCAATTGTACTAGCTCGATGAACGCGGCGCCTATACTCTTTATCAGATTTTCAGATAGATCCATGTATACAACGTTTTTGAAGTTACTGAACACATTATTTTACACAGCACCCCAGCTGTTTTCAAAAACTGTCAGAATCCGGACATATGCGTCGAATTTTGCGTTAAAGAAATTGACTGTAACATTGTGGACTGGAGATTCGTTGATGACGAATGTGATATACGGATCACTGTAGTCGCAATAAGGAACTATTTTTATTTTGGCAGGAATATCGCAATTAACTGTGTAGAAACAATTATCGTCGTTTTTTATTGTGCAGGAGTTAGTCACTGACATTTTTATTATGAAAGTGATGACCAGACCTGAAAAAAAGATGTAATAAAAAATTCTATAGAAGCTGATGTTGATTCGTGTTTACGTCACACTGTTATCTTAATTTTCAATAAAGTGACTAGGCTGGCACATGACAATCACTTTAAAAATGATCGTTGATACCATATTGGTTTTAATGCTATAAACGAGTTCTTATCTTAATCGAACAATCTTCATGGTTGCCTAGGTTACAATCACATCTGACTTCTATTAAAAATTAATGACTCATTACTTTGACCTTGTAGAGGTCATAAGCCTTTAATGGAAAAAAAATCTTAGATAATCGGCTAGCAGGCTCGTTTTCTGTCTTTGCTCTGGATAATTTCATTAACATAACATAACATAACATCACGCCTTGTTTCCCCGAAGGGTTGGGCAGAGGTGACCCTGTGGCAAATACACCCACATTTCGCCAGTTATGTTTTAAGTCCCATGTAATAGGGGCGAGCCTATTGCCATCAACCGGGCACTAATCCAGACTCCAAGACAAACAATAACACAACAACAACAACGACAATTTTATTAACATTTTGTGTATTTCATTATGGTTTTAAAAATACAATAATACTTAATATTGTCAAACAAATCTTTGGCCTCGTCTTGGACAGTTAATAACAGTTCACAAAATAAAATATAATTTTCAACACCAACAAAAATTGTGATTTAAATATATTTAAAAATGTCAACACTCACATGAATAAATTCTTGTAGCCATACTTTTACATTTATTTGCTGCATGTCGATGCGTCCATAACTGATTGCCACACAAAGGAAATAATGATAACAGTTCTTTGTTGGTTTGCAAATTAATGACATGATTTATGTTAGTTAGTCCGTCTCATTATTTTTGGAATTAAAAATATACTTTTACGCAACAGCCATTTCTCCTGTATCATGCAATAGAACAAGGAACACAAACACAAGGAACTTTTGGTGGTTGAATGACACTGACAGGGGCGCGCTGTTGGAAAGCATTTGCAAAAATAGTTTTGTGGAATTGTATTGAAACATTAAGATGACAGCATTAGTTCCGATTTCGGCCATTCGCCATATGATCATTGCATGGCTACACGTTCACTTCCCATTCATTTTCTTTGTTACTAATAGCTTGTATCGATAACTTGCCAACAATAATGATGTTTATATTTCTGTCTCGCTCACACTGGCGATAAATCTATTCAGTAATTAAACAAACAAATTCTTGGCAATTGAATCATAAATTTAGGTTTAAATCAAGCTAATCCAGTCAGTTACTTTTTATCATGTGTAACGCGAAACACGTTTTTAACTTACGAAAGAAGAATAATGAAACAAAATCTGAGATATGAAAACATTTCTGACAGTGGAAAAATCTGTCATCGTCAACAAGCTGCTCCAAGAACACAATATTGTTAGTATAAAATACCAATGCTGAGGCTGGCCAACATGTATTGCCGGCTTTACATGGAGCAACTACATAACTGACCTCCTCAGTAATTTATCAAAAATCTGGGATATTCAACACTTTTAGAAATTTTACATATTTGCACTACAAAAATAATCTTACTGCTACGACAGAGAGGCGTTGTCAATGTCAAACGATTGCCACTATTATGTGGTTGATGGTACTATTAATATCGACTGCCAACATTGCGTTGTACGTATTGCCCTTCTTGGAAGTGAGTTTCGTTGTAACTTAAATCTAAAAGACCAATATTATTTAAAGTATTCAAAAAATTTACATCTACATGACTTAAATTGTTATTGTTCAGATATATTTTCACCAACGGTTTAGTTTTAATAGCGCTTTGAATGCTATTAGAGCCATATATTTTCTTTATTTTATTGTAGCCAAGATCTAATATTTCAAGATTAAGAAATTGTTCAAAATTATCAAATATGAATTCTTCAATCTCGTTATGGGACAAATTAATCGTTTCTAGTGACACTACTTCTGATAAATCAATTTCTTTTAAATGATTAAATGACAAATTCAATTCTCTCAAGGACTTGAAATATTTCCAAGTTATGTTAAGCGTTTTATAGTTACTGCAACATAAGTTTAAGTAGTTCAAGTTTTTAATGTTCGTTGAGAACTGCTCTCCCAATAGTGTCAGTTTATTCCCTTGAAGATATAACTGTCTCAAGTTATGCATGTTCATGAACAATTCATCAGATAAATACGTCAGCAAATTGTATGACAAGTCTAATAAAGACAGTCTGTTTTTATTTTCGGAAAACATAAAAACTTCAGGTTTTATTACTTCAAGGTGATTCCGAGATAAGTTGAAGGAGTCCAATTGTTCTAGCCCGATAAACGCCTTGCCTATACTCTTTATCTGATTTTCAGATAGATCCATGTATACAACATTTTTGAAGTTACTGAATGCATTATTTTGTACAACATCCCAGCTGTTTCCAATAGCTGTCAGAATCCGGACATATGCGTCGAATTTTGTGTTAAAAAAATAAGCTGTAACATTGTGGACTGGAGATTCATTGATGACGAGTGTGATATACGGATCAGTAGAATCGCAAGAAGGAACTATATCAATTTTGGCAGGAATATCACAATTAACGGTGTAGTAACAGTTATCCTTGTCAGTAATTGTGCAGAAGGTAGCCACCGACGCTTTTATTATGAAACTGATGACCAAACCTGAAAAAAAGAGATTATTAAAGATGCTGTCGAAGCTGATGCTGATTATTTTTTAATGGCGCAGCACATGATTGAATCAACAGTTAGCATAATAATTATCGCAACAGCCTCATTGGTGCTTTTGCTATAAACTTCTCACAATCATATGGGACTGCCATTGAAAACTAATGATTTATTATTCCAGGCTTGCAAAAAAGTTTGCAATAGGCACATGATTTGTTTTGAGGCCATGCCTTTTGGCTTGAGCGGAGAAATGCAAACATTAACCAATACTTAGAATTCCATCTCCATGTCTTGAATTTTGTTATATTCAACTGGTTAAGCCCTGCTACACTCCTGTCCGCTTCAATGGACTTGTAGCCTAAGGACGCAGCGACATCGTTGTTTACTTTGTTGTAACTAAAGGTGACTATAGACTAGAGCATTTACTTGTAACTGAACATCGAACATTCGCTTTTAAATTTTATCAATGTTTTGTTACAACCTGATTTAAAAAATGAAAGAGAGTATTGGTGTAACATTTTATCGAAGGCAGGAGTGCGGGCGACGCGGAGTGAGGTGCGCGGACCGAGAGCAGTAGTGCTATTCTGTAACCATCTCACCGTGTTATCTTAGGTAAAGTGAGCGTGGAGTGAGCTGTCAGTTGCTAAGGATTGACACTATTGGTAGCTCACTTCACCTAAGATGTCACGGTGAGATTTTTACAGAATAGCACTACAGGTCGTTACAATGAACGCAAGGTAGAAAGTAAATGTTACAGGTACGAGGCCGTGAGCATTATGTGCAACGCAGCGTCGAGCATTCGCAGGAACGTTACATTACTCTGGAAATGTTTTTTTAGGGTTCCGTAGTAAACAAAGAACCCTTATAGTTTCGTCATGTCCGTCTGTCTGTCTGTCTGTCCGTCTGTTTGAATGTCTGTCCGCGGCTTAGCTCAGAGACGCTTACTACTAGAAAGCTGTAATTTGGCATGGGTATACATATTAATCACGTCGACAAAGTGGTAAAATAAAATTATGAAAATTTTTTTTTTTTTATGGTCTCCCCTACACGTAAAGTGGAAAGGTTTTTTTTTTCTATCCTTTGGTGTGGGGTATCGTTGGAAAGTTCTTTTAAAAACATTGTGAGTATGCTAAAACCATTTTTGAATTAACAGATCCGTTTGCGAAATATTAAGCTTTAAAGTGAAATTTTTTGTTAGAATCAAGTGTCCCCTTTTTTTTTTTTTTTTTTTTTTTTTTTTTTTTTTTTTTTTTTTTTTTTTTTTTTTTTTTTTTGGGTGGTAAATTATCAAATAACTTCTCCCGCTCTGGGCGGAGCGGGAGGGCGTGTCAGACTCTTACTGACTAAAACCCACAACACAACGCGCCGTCGACCCGGGCTTGGTCCTTATCGGACGGCGAGCTACCCATTGCTCACCGTCCGCAAGCCCGCGCCTACGGTGGCCGGAAATCGGCTCGCGATTCCCGCCCCGGGCGTCTCCTCCTGCGGCGGTTAGGGGCGTGAGGGCGCGAAATTAGCCTCTCCCTCACGCGTTCCGCCTCCTCCTTCGCGAGCATTACCGCTTCGCAGAAGGAGGTGACGGCCTGCCATTTCCTCTCGCTCCGTACCATGGCCTGAACCAGGGCCGGACGCGAGAGATCACCGCCGCCGATCGCCTCTACGAGAACACGGCGTTGCTCCGCCCAAGCCGGGCAGACCTCCACCGTATGCTCCACCGTGTCCTCAGGCCGATCCACACAATGGTGACACCCGGGTGTTTCCTCCCGCCTTATCCTGAACAGGAACCTCCCGAAGCAGCCGTGTCCGGTGAGGACCTGCGTCAGGCGGAAGGTGAGAACGCCGTGGCGTCTCTCCAGCCACTCCTCAAAGACGGGTCTTATCGCCGCGATTGTGGCGTGCCCAGCGCGGGGTTGCGACAATCGCATCCTCCATGACGCCATGAGATCCCGCCGGAGCTCTGTCCGCTGTGCCGCAATTTCTTGCGGCATCGGGGTTAAGCCCCGGCGTTTCGCCTCCTCGCGCCACTCCCAGACGTGCGCGAGGACCTTTGCCTCCAGATCCCATGGCGGTAATCCGGCAAGGAGGCTCGCCGCCTCGCAGGAGACCGTGCGGTATCCTCGGGCCAGCCGGATGGCCATGACCCTCTGGGACGCGTTCAACCGGCGGGCTGGCCGCAGCCTCAATGAACGCGCCCACACCGGCGCCCCGTAAAGGGCCATGGACCGCACGATCCCCGCATAGAGCCTCCGGCAGGAGGCGTTTGGATCCCCTAGATTGGGCAGGAGCCGCTTCAATGCAGCCCCGGCCCGGTCCAGTCTGGGAGCCAAACGTCGGAAGTGTTCCACGAAATTCCACCGGCTGTCGAGGACGAGTCCCAGATACTTCATCGTCGACTCGACACCGATGTGAACCCCTCCCGCCATTACCTGGGAACCCGACGGTGGCGCATTCCGAGGACCATGAAAACCCATGGCCTCAGACTTGTGCAGGGCCACCTCGAGTCCCAGCTGCCGGATCCTGTCAACGATTGTCGCAACCCCGCGTGTCGCTAAATCGGCCGCCGCCTGGTACGACCCCCCCTGCGCCAGGATAAGCGTGTCGTCAGCGTAACAAACGACGCTGACGCCGCTAGGGAGGTCGGCGCGCAGCACCCAGTCGTATCCGATGTCCCACAGATGCGGCCCCAGGACCGAACCCTGTGGGACACCGCACGACATCTCCTGCCGGTTCCACTCTCCTTGGTGACCGGGGTAGATGACGGCCCTGTCCGTCAGATAGGCCTCGACCACACGACAGAGGTAGGTCGGCATCCGGTGATACCGGAGTGCCTCCCTGATGCAACTCCAGGGCAGGGTGTTGAAGGCATTGGCGATGTCTAGAGACACCGCCAAGACGACCCCGCCCCGGGCCACAGCATCCCCCGTCGTGAGGGCCCGCACGCGCATGATGGCGTCCACCGTAGAGCGCCCCCTGCGGAAACCGAACTGGCTCTCCGCCAGATCCGGCCCCACTCGCACCAGCTGCCCGACGAGGCGGTCTGCAATGACTCTTTCAAAGAGCTTGCCCACCTCGTCGAGCAGCACAATGGGCCGATAAGCGGACGGAGAGTCCGCTGGGCGCCCCGGGTTCTTGATGAGGACCAGTTTCCCCGTCTTCCAACGAAGTGGGAACTGGCCCCTCTCCATGCATGCGCTTAGGAGCCCCCTCTGTCGAGGCCCGAGAGCCCCCATGGCCAGGACCCAGGCTTTTCCGGGTATGCCGTCGGGTCCTGGGGCGGTATTCTTCGCACTCATCTTGCGTACCGCCACTCTCATTTCTACCTCAGTCACCTCAGGAGAATCGTCGTCGTCGGTGTGGTCCGCATCGGGCATCGCTGTAGGCGGAGCCATAGGCGGAGCAGTATGATCCCCTCTAGAGGGGAACAGAGCGCTCACCACGTCCCCCACAAGCTGGGGCCGGAGACTCTGCGTCAGCGGGGGAGCCCATGGAAAAAAAATCACGGCATTAGCTTATATAACGAATTTAAAAGGAAAACTATCACAGCTGAGTAGGCTTTACAAGTTAACGAGTAATAGTCGACCAACTTAGATTTGCGGTTGTAAAAACATATTGTCCCATACATTCTGTATGAAATAATTTTTTTTTTCAACTACAAAGTTCTATAGAAATAAGCATCACCTTTGTACGTATTTTTCTGTTCCTTTCTTCTTGTCTGTTTATATGTGTGTACATAAACTGTTAAATAAATAAATAAATAAAGTTAAATTTGTTCTTCGGATAAATTCATCCCAACTACGAAACCCTACATTGTGCGTGGTCCGACATGCACTTGGCCGGTTTTTATATTGAGCTTTTGCTCGTATTGTACTATTTGTAAGAATGTTACATTACATGGAAATGCTCGACAAATGCTCTAGTGTATACGCACTTTTAGACTTACAGTTTTTACGTCATCATCATCATCTTCCACAGCGAGACTTTAGCCACTGCTGTGCATAAGCCTCTCTTTTTTTGTGCCAAACCCCACGCTATCCAGGTTCTTCTACTAGTTTACACGTACATTTTTAACAAATTTCATATTACTTCGTATTTGAGAAAATATTTTATGATTATGAAACACATCAACACTTAGGTACTTATTGATATTTTTTAAACCTCGCACGTGCTCCGTCCACCATGTAAATACCTATAGTTTATAGACTGAAAATATATTAACTTATTTTTAAATTTTTCATCGTTCTCACAACCAACAATAATTACGAACTGAATATGAAACACTCACATAAAAATATTCTTTTATCCATATTTTTACATTTGATTGTATAAAATGTTCGTCGAGTGTCGACGCGTGCATAACTGATTGTCGCAGAAAGGAAGTGATGATAACACTGTTCTTTGTGTGTTTGCAGATTAATGTAATGTTTAGAATTCCGTAGTTGTAGAATGAAAACGGTATGGTGGAACACTTTTGTAATTGTTTGTCTGTCTGACAGACGATTTTCTCTAAAACTGCGTTACATTGGAATCAGAGGTGTTATAATTTTAGTGATAGAAAATCGAAATACATAGACATCGTATATTGTATAATGTATTTCGATATTAAAAGTGAGTGAAGATAAATAATTGTGTATGAGGATAAGTTTGACCCAATTAAAAAGTTGAATAAAAAATAGTTACTCACTTCGATTATACCTACAAGTGTTATTAAATTTTAGTAGTATATTAACAATATAGGTACCGGTTGCTCTGCCTTGCAAAGGTTTTTTTTTTTCATAATCAGAATAGATAAGTGAATAAATCACCAAACTTAGTATAGAATATCGATTTCGATATTATTTAAGTCCAGTACATTAATACTGTTCCACTTTCACTATTGCAAACTATTCATTAATACTGTACACTCAAGATTTTATAATTATCTTTATCTTATCTGTCGTCTGTGTAAATATAACTTGACTCAGCTAAATAGCCGTTTCTTTCTTACGTAATTGAAGTTGACACCGTAAGTATTTTGTTTGCAGCACATACTTTAGTAAGATCAGATGCTGCACATCTTAAATGAAGCCTCTCAGCGGATTTTTTTTTTTCGGCAGGAGTTGGAAATCCTCACGGACGCCCAGACTGCCTCACAGATGAGCCAGCCTGGGCAGTGCCGGACTCTTACCGGCTAAAACCACACTCCTGCCTTACAATTGTACCACAGACTGCGTCCGTGCCTTTTTTTTAGTACTATATGTTTTGCCTCATGAGCTCCACGTACAAGTGGTGATTCCAGAGTACAACATTCACATGCTTATTTATAAATACTTATCAACTAGTGTGAGTCCATCACATATTATATATATATTATATTTTTCCCCTATTCTGCCTAACGTTTTTCCACTCTCAGCGGATTGCCCTCGGCATGAATTTGGACAAGATGAAAGTCATGTTGAATTGTTGCTTCTCGAAGTTGTGAAGGAGTATGTCTACCTAGGGTAAGTCATCCAGCTCGGTAGACACAACTTTGAGATAGAAGCTGACAGGAGGATTCAGTTGGGTGGCAGCGATGGGAAAACTCTTTTAAGTCATTTCGTCGTCAAGTCATTTCGACGCACTGGTTGAAGACCTTAGTTTTGAAATATCCGCAATGTTGCCCGTTATGACATAATGGTGTCGAGACCTCGACACTGACAGTCGGAATTTAAGGTCGCTCAGCCTGCTATGGAGCGGGTTATGCTCGGAGTTTCTTTGAAGGATAAAATCAGGAAAGAAATTATCCGGAAAAGAACCGGATTTACCGACATACCTTGCAGTGTAAGCAAGCTGAAGTGGCAGTGGGCAGGCCATGTTTGTCAAAAGACCGATGGCTGGTGGAGTAGACGAGTCCTGGAGTGAAGACCGCGTATCGGCAAGCGTAGTGTGGGATGCCCCCCAGCTAGATGGACCGACGCTTAAAAAAGTGGCTGGGACAGACTGGCTGCGGAAAGCGGAGGACAGGGTGTTGTGGTGCAGCCTGCACGAGGCCTATGTCCAGCATTAGACTGGCATAGGCTAAGTTGATTGATTGACATAATTTAAAAGAGGAACTCTAAAAACTTCAAATCATGTATAAATTATATTTAAGGCTACAATAACAGACTTTTAATGATTTTATACTGAAGATCACGTCTAAACGAGTAGTATTAATGATTTGGAAAAATATATGTTAAATTAGAGCATTTTCTTAATAACTTAATAAAGGAATAATTTAGATTATGTTTATATTACGTAGTGAAATTAATTTATAAAGTTATGTCTAACGCGGATAAAAAACTGAGAATCACGCAAAATCTATCAAGCGTGTTTTTTTGAAACCTACGCCATTTTGAATATAATTTAACTATTGATCTTTTAGTATACGTGTTTTATTAAAATACTTTTTGTTTTATGTATAATAAATTAATAATGCGTCTAATTTTTGACAGCGCTCCTTTATGGGCGAGTCCTTTTACTGGCTGGACGTACGACGCGTTGCGTGAACTTGCGTGAGCTCAGTACAGAACACACAAGCTAACCATTCAAGGTTTCTGTCGTCATAAGAGTGCGTCAATGTTTGCGTGTATTAGTTTTAAGTTTTTGGAACGAATTTCCTTATCGCACGTTACCTATACGCTGTACACTTGGCGAATGAGAGTTAGACCGATATTTTTTTTTAATTTTGACACTTTTGCTATACTTACTACGTGTGTTTGTGTGTTTACAAGCGTACCTATATCTAGTGCGGGATGCGCATCATCTGTATTTTTAAGGTCCTGTATGTCCGAATGAAGCTGAATGGAAGACGTAGCGTTGGAAGGCATCCCACAAGATGGATCGATAACCTTGTGAAGGCCACAAGAATTTGCCGGGAAGCACAGAACCGGTCGAAGTGGCGGTGCTTGGGAGAGGTCCATGTCCAGCAGTGGACGTCTTTCGGCTGAAATGATGATGTTCAAATGAAAAAAGGGAACCCTAATAGGATCACTCGTGTCCGTCTGTCTTACTGTCTGTCCGTCTGTCAAAGTCACTGTGCTCCGAATCGAATGGATCAATTAAGTTGAAATTTGGTACACATATCAATTTCTATGACCCAAACACGGATGTGTTACGTAAATAAATGAATTTTGATTATGGGGGCCACTTTTGGGAGAGAAATAAGAAAATTTAAAAGTTTTTTGTTTTGTCACAGTATTTTTTTTTTTTTTATAAATTACAGGAAAACTATGGTTTCAATATACATAGTAAATCTCCCAATATTGTGCGTACAAACTTACATTTTCAGTTGGAATGTATGGGAGAACCTGTTTTTCAATTACAATGTTAAGTTTGTTCCTGGGATAAATTCATCTAAACTACGGAAGTATAATAACCTTATAGGTCACTATATTTTCGAGCCGTTTGGGGTTGAAACCCTAGGGCCGTGGGGTCCGAGTGCTCACGGTCTGTTCAATGAAATCTCCAAACGGCTGGTTGACACTCCCAAGGGCTGGCTTTTACCTTGGCCAGAGGCTAAGCATTGCCATACAACGTGGTAATGCCGCCAGTCTCTTGGGTAGGTACAGTCAACAGCACAAGTAGATGATCAAAATGAGTTTAACTTTTGGAGTCAAAACTGATCACGAATATATGGCTGTACTAGTAGTAAATATTTGGTATTATTAACAATCACATACTTTTGAATCACTTCGACGCCACACAGTTCTAACGCGTTCATTAGTATTGAATTTCTGATTTTGATCATCTACTTCTGCTGTTGACTGTACATTACCAGTCAATAGTGATGCGGAGTAATTTTTCGACGCGATATTTTAGTTTGCTAATAATTTTAATTAGGTAATGATATTATATTTTTCGTTTTGTTTAATGGAAAATACAATTATTGTTTGAATATTGTAACATAAATAATAATGTAAAATAACTACGGAACCCTTCATTGTGCGTGGTCCGACACGCACACCTCTCAACTCTTTTTTCATAGCACACTAGTGAGATAGCTCTGAGACCACCAATACAAACTGTCAGTATTTTTTTTTTCCTTTAATAATCCGTATTTAAATCAATAGGACCAACACGCGATTTCCCCAAATCAATGAACCGATGATAAGCAATAAATTCAAGGCTGACCTTAAACTTTGGGAGCTATGGCCCTATTACTGCTGGCAAGTTGCCAACTCCCCGTTACCACAACATAAAGTATGAACTTAAACGGTAACGTTTACGTAAACGTTTTGTTTGTGTGTTCAATTCGCGTGAATTAAAGATTTATTTGTTTTGTTTTTGTGTTAGATGTGTATGCATCACTTGGTTCGGTGGTTGAGTTTCTGATAGCCTGGGTTCAGACACAGGGTCTACGACTTTGATGATTAGTTTACATAAAACAAGATTTAGATTAATAGATTTCCATTCATAAGAATACGTCCAAAATATCTAAGAATAAAACTTATCTTCTACATTCATCCCAAACTTTTGTGTCAGAAAAAGTGTCATTAAAATCAATACCACCACGAATATTTACCAAATTATTTGGTATTCGGTGCATTTTCAGACACTTGTTTTACTCATTTAATCATAGAGCATGCATATGACAACGCAATGAAATTCAATTTAATAAATCGAGCTCAGAATTCCTCGCTTCCAGGACACTTCCAACCACAGAAATTAATTCTATCGAAGTTGCAAAACTAATTCGACAAAATCTCTAATGTATTCCGAAAACTCGGAATAATCATTAAAATTTCACGTAGAATAGCCTATCCCTAATTTTGTATCCAGCAAAATCAGGTGATTTAGATTCAGCAGACCGCAAAATTTTACCGGTATGTATTTTGTTTTGGCTTAGCAAAGTTTATCAATATGTATTTTATTTAGAAGTAGGATCATCGTTATTGAGTGCAAATAGCTTGAAGAGTTAATATTTTTCCTTTAGTTTCACTTTATTTATAATGGTTTACTTTCTAACAGACCAATATTATTAATTTAATAAAATGTTTATGTTTTCACACCTTCCCACGTAACTTATAAATAAGGGGGGTCTCCAAACCCGAATCTATTAAGGGAATCTTGAGACAAAACCTGTGAGAGATAGAACACGAATAAAAGAAAACGTATTAAGGCATGATACTTTGGTAAACAGACTTTATTAATCTACTGACAACATTATAAAATATGAACTCCGTTAACATTATCGTATAAAATCTAGAAAATAAAGCTCCTCGTCCATTATTTTGCACGCTACGCACGTTAGTTTTACTTAGAGCAATCTACCACATTTATACTTAAGACTTTTAGTGTTACTTGATAGTTACGTAAGTTAGTGGATGTTATTTGATAGCAGTGCTGCCAACTTAGCGCTTTTCGCGCCAGATCTAGCGCTTTTTTGTCTCGAAGCGCGTTTTAGCGCCTAGCGCTAAATCTAGCGCTTTTTTTAATTATATTAAACTATATTTCTTAATACAGCGTAAAACATAATAAATTACTAGTGCTAAATAAAATTATGTATTACTACTTATTACCGACATATTGTTTCCATAAATCATTGATTTCATTATATATATTTTTTTTTTACGTATATTATTTGTTTCATTTCATGCTATCATAAAATTTATTTTATCTGTGGGGTAATAATTCTGTAAGTTGTCAATGATCGGCAACGCAAATCGAAAACTCGATGAATACTCGAACTGAATGAGGTAAATTTGATAATCTCTTGATTCGATACACAAATATATTATTTCGAATCAATAAATTAATAAATTTCCCTTATTGGTTGGCGCAAAATATAGCGCTTTTTATTAAAAAGCCATTTTAGCGCTTTCTAGCGCTTTTTTGCAGCTCTGACAGCGCGTTTTCGCTAAGACTAGTTGGCAGCACTGCTTGATAGTTACAAAAGTTAGTGGATGAAAATTATCTATATTAACATTATAAATGCTAAAGTAAATCTGCCTGCTGTCTTTCAATTTTTGAATTTGGATGAAAAGCACACGGATATACCATGACCTGAGTTAGGACATATCATGGTAATTTTTATTCCAGTAGTACTTTCCTGTGAGATATTTTTCTACCTAGTACAAGCTAGTATTAAGACGATGACAATAGCTAAACCGCGGTCACTGTCGGACTGCATAGAAAAGAAAAAGAAGGGCGATGATACAAGGCTTGTAATTTATTGCAAAATATAAATCAATTATCTGTTTAATCAAAAATGAGTTGAGTAATTAAAATTTAAAAGCAACCAAGTCCTGTATTCAAATAAGACGTGCTTGTTATTCATTAAAATTCCAACGTACGTTAATATTTAATACAGATATTTTGGTTTAGAACTCAAGATAAAAGGTTAGTTTACCGTTAATTCATATAGTTTTTTTTTTTTTGGGAACAACCAATTTCTGAGAAATATGTTCAAGATTAACATATATTTTCTGCTACTACAAACTATATAGATTTAGATTTTTTTGTTTAATTCAAGACTAATTTTACCGTTTGCTTCTTGTCAGCGCCTTAATAAAAACTGTTTATTCACTGACAGACGCAGCTTTAACCGCTGCGTCTAGAAGTTTGAAATTTTGCTCATAATTTTCTGACATAAAGCGAAAGTGAGCAGTAAGAATGAATTTTTGAAAATTCTTTCCCTAAAGGGGTTAAATAGCAGATGTAATTTCGTATGGAAATTAATCATTTTTGCCGATGGGAAATACCATCGCACATGGTTTGTGCCATAATAATAAATACAAACTAACTCGACGAAAGCGCCGTGCAATGATTGTTGATATCGCTGTTCCTCATGACGAGAATCTCGTGAAAGCTGAGAAGGATAAAAAAATCAAGTATCTTGACTTAGCACACGAGGTTGTCGACATGTGGGATGTGGACTCTGCAATCATTGTACCGATAATCGTTACAGTTAATGGCTTAATAGCGAAGAGTCTCGACCAACACCTCAGGAGGCTCTCATTGCGCGGCTGGGTCAAGGGCTTGATTCAGAAAGCAGTACTCTTAGACACGGCACGCATAGTGAGAAGGTTCCTCTCTCTAGAGCCCTAACCACCGGTAGCTTGGACCCTGTTCCTGATGCCGATGGGCCATTATTTTTATATTTTTAAATGTTTTATTAATGATTTTTATAAAAATGTTTAAAAATGTATGTAATATTATGTAAAAAAATGAAAATAAAATACAAACTAAGAAAATTTATCTAGCTATTAATCATAGTCTATTGAAGTTAATCTAAGGTAGATCAATCTGAGAGCTCTCCATCTTAATCTACCATGTACGAGAAGCTTTATGTTAAATTAAAAAAAAACACTAACAAAAAGTAACCAACATAACATAAAATCACACAAGACAGGAGTTTGAGACCGAAACAAAATATTTTTAACATAATTATACTCTTAAACAATACAAATCAAAAAACCTAACTCAAAAGATCACTCTGAAAGTCTGAACCATCCGATATAATTGAATTTCTCATTTGCATGGTCACGTTGCTACCAACAACCAATATACGTTTTTTAAACAGTTTTATATAAACAAATACACTAGCTCCTAGAAGTAGTATTGTTAGTAAAGAACACCAAGTTAATACTATAGTAGTTGACGACACTGACGAAGCAGTATCTTCTGGCAACTCCTTAACTTTTGGTTTCATAGTAGTACTATTAAATATATCATCTCCACATTTTATGCCATGGACATTATCTTCATGATATATTTTATCAATTGAAGTTACCGCTACCTGCCTGATAGCATAAAACGTCACGTTTGTAGATTTTACATTATGAACAATCTCCTTACAAGCAATAGGATTACCTCCTAAACTCAAAGTTCTTAATTTCTTTAACGAAATTAGTATCAGTCTTTCAACGTCAAATGTTTTGATACGATTATAGTCGATTATCAAAGTTTTCAGTTCATCACATTCATGAAAAACGTCGACATCTAACACTGTGATATAATTCTTCGATAAGTCCAAGAGTTCCGTTTTATGAAGACCTTTTAGACTGCCAAATCGAAGTTTCGTCAAGTAATTAGATGATAAATTTAGTAACTTCAGGTTTTTCATAAATTGAAACGTACCTGGTGGTAAATCTGTTATATTATTTCTGCTAACATCTAGTGACTGTAAGTATTCGTTATTTTTAAATAGCGTACTATTTAAATAAGTCAAATTGTTATTGCTAAGATCTACCGACATCAGTTCTTTGAAATGACTCAAGTCTATATCGCTTATTTCGTTGGAAGATAACCCTAGGTCAATTAGTGTCGTTAAAGAGTTTATTCGTGGGTTATTGAAATGTTTAATTTTATTGTTTGCTAGATATAACCCCGTCAAATTAGGAAAGTTATCAGCGCCAAGTGCAGTGAGATTACTAATGTTGTTGTTGGATATATCAAGGTATAACAGCTTGCATACATTTACAAAAAGTTTCGATATGTTTGTGAGTTTATTGTTGTTCAAATATAGGGCTTTTAAATTATTCGTCAAAATACTTTTGTTAAAGGACAAATGTATGAGGTTATTATAGGATAAATCCAGACTATACATGTTATCAACTCCTTTGAAATTGTCTGGTTCTATAGTTTCTATATGATTTTTTGAAAGATTTAATCGAGCCAATACTGGTAGATCGACAAATGCTGACTCATCAATTTTTGTAATGCTAAAGTTACTTAAATCGAGAAACCTTAAATACTTTGCTGGACTGAACACATTTTTCTTTATAATACCACTAAGACGATTACCAACAATGTTCAGATATTGCAAGTTTTTCAACGATAAGGAATACTGCTCAATAATCTTGATCCTGTTCATGGAAAGATCTAATTTTCTAATCTGTAATTGATTATCAAACGTGTTCTTTGGGACTACAGTAATATAATTATCGTTGATGTACAATTCAGTTAGATTTGGTAAACAATTCTGAAGGTAATTTAAATGAGTTATTTGATTATGAGATAGATCTAAAACAGTAATTGAAGAAATATCGAAGCTAGAATTTTCAATTTTTCGAATATTGTTAGTACTTAAATTAAGATGCGTGAGGCTTACCATGTCTGTAAATGCCTTATCCTCTATACCACTAATACTTTGTCTTGACAAATCCAGGTTAGTGACATTGCGCAAACCAGTGAAAGTACTTTCTTTAATATCCCCTGTTATGTTGTTGTTTTCAAAATTGATATAATGTATACTACAATGTAGAAAAGAATTTACTTGTATTCCTGTGATATGATTATTATAAAAGTTCAGATATTTCAGGTGATTGTTGACAACAAACCTAACATTTTCGATGGTGGCATTGATGTTATTGTAACTAAAATCGACTATTTCCAAAGAAGTAGCTTGGTTGAAGCAATTTGATTCAACTGATGTTAACGCGTTATGCGACGCATTGAACTCAACAATAGCAACCATATGATTAATTTCATATCCTGATAGTTTTATCAAATTATTGTAAGAGATATCGAGTGTCTTCAACATTTTTAAGTTTGTTAAGGTCAAATTCAAGAACGACAAGCGATTATGTTGCAAATTAAGATACTCTAAATTCTTTAAACTCATAAAACAATCGTCTGCCAGTCTCGCCAGCATGTTGTTCTGTAAGTGCAACCTCTTCAACTTGGGCAAGTCATTTAATTCACTTGATAGTTCTATTAGCTTATTATTCGACAAATCCAGTTCTTGCACAAAGTTATTTCTAGAATCAGAGATCAGAAATGACTTAGAATTCAGCGTTTCCATTTTGTTGTTCGATATATTCAAGCTTTGCAGATAGTTCAAGTTTCTGAAGGCTTCATTATTAATTTTTTCGATGTAGTTGTTAGATAGATCCAGGCTAATGCTCTTCGGGTAGTATCGAAATGTAGAAGAATCAATACGTGTCCAAGAATTGCCATAGGCTTTAATTTCACGAACTCTGGAGTCGAAGTTGGTTGCGGCAAAAAATCCGGTGGTGAGAACTTCTATGTTAGAGTTTGTGATGCTGAAGATGACGTAGGGATCCTCTTCACAGTTGGGGTTGGTAATGCTGCTAGGGTTATTGGTACAAGTGATGGTGTAGTTGCAGGAATCATGTCTATTGGTCAATATACAGCCCGCGGCAGATGACGCGATGATGGATGCAAATACGATGACACCTAAAATGAAGTAACAGAAAGTTCATGTTAGATAAGTTTTCAATTTCATAAACAAGAAAATATTTTGTTCAGATTTTTCAGGAAATTTCCACATTTGCACTGAATTTCAGCACAGAATGAGGGAGTAACTCCTTTAAAATTATTAGTTTTCGCTACAGCTAGCTACCTATAACAATCAACCCACCTAAGGTGTGCCACTGATAATCTTGAACTTTAAAAAGTTTATTTTTAGTAAGGACTGAAATTACTAATAAACCTGATTTTTTATTTTTTATTTGTTCCGTTCCCACAGACAAACCGTGAAAACGGTTTTGCGGGGCATTGTTCTTAAGATTGTTATAAACTTTGTTGTTTGATAAATAAATAAATAATAATAAAAATAATAAAAAAAATACTCAATAAAAACCTTAAACAAAAAAACCGGCTTCCAAAAAAAAACACTACAAAGTGAAAAATTACTTAATTTCGGAAGTCGGTGTTTTTGGTGTTGAATGTTCGATTTTTGCCACCGACTTCCGAAATTAGTCTTTTTTCACTTTGTAATGTTTGTTTTTGGAAGTCGGTTGTTTTCTTTTTTGTGAAAAGTTATCATTTTTCACTTTTTATTTGTAACTACCCCGCACAAATTCGAATACAGTGACAGAAACTTATCATATCAACCATAACCTAAGTGGGAACAAATACGTATTATTGAAGCTAACTCAAAAACAACCCAAGCAAAGTTAATCAAATTTATATGGGACCATATCTGATGTGACCTGACCTATCAGACAAAAAAATAATCATCCAAATCAATTCATAATTAGCGGAGTAATCGCGTAACAAACATACAAAAAGAAAAAAACAACATACAGTCGAATTGAGAACCTCCTCATTTTGGAAATCGGTTAAAAATAAATAACTGCACAGCGCGCAGGGAATTTTCATAATTATAATTGATAAAAAAAGAAGATTCTAAAGACGACGCGTATATTTTTTAAACAAAAAACACGCAGTCGACCTTGTAAACTATGACTATAATACTAGTAACGCACATTGTGGGTTAAAGTGCATTTTAATTAGTTGTCCTACCTTTTTTTTGGACTGTAGACCTAGGAGAATAAGGGCCGAAAGGGAAATCGTGGCCCCCGGCAACATGGCAACTGAAGGAACACGGGTGGGTTTTAGTCAGTAAGAGTCTGACACGCCCTCCCGCTCCACCCAGAGCGGGAGAAGTTATTTGATAATTTCCCACCCAAAAAAAAAAGTAGTTATTCATATATCTACTTCAAAAATTAGAATTTTAAAATAAATCGAACCATACGAACCGAAAAAAGTTTTGAAATCCATATTAGCACTCTGAAAATTATAATTGTTTTTTTCTCACTTCACAAAAACTGCACTTCACAAGAAATTCATTTCCATTTTCTATGTTGAAGTTATTGTAATAACTGTCAAAAGGATCGAAAGCTTCTGTTTGTGTCAACGGACGTTGTGATAATAATGGAGCCCGGTCTTTGTTTAATTATTAATTGGGAACAGATGATTCATGGAGACTCGCTTGCATTGTTATTTTATAGTAAGTAGGTATTTTTATTAAAATAATTTACGCTGCGGAATAAATAACATGTAAACATAAAGATAAACCTGTTTGTGGTATAACGATAAGTTTGTTTTTATAATTATTATTTATAGTTTATGCCCGCGGCTTTGCCTGCATGAATGTAGGGAATTATCCCACGGGAACGAAGTTAACGTATACTGACCTCACTTAATTTCATCAATTTAAAAGTAAGAGATAATAGAGAAAGGGAGGGGTAGTAGAGTTAAAATATATATTTGTACGAAAAGTAACAATTTCTATGACTTAGTGATTGTTAAATTAAACTATTAACAGGGAGACATTTTCACTCATAAACCAGCTATCTAATTACGTAACACATTTTCGTAAACGATTAAGACTAATCTGTTTCATTTTGACAGTTCAACAACATTCATTGCGTTATTTACGTTGTTGAGCAGATTTTTTTTCTAACTTCTGAAGCAATGGATTAGAAATCTGTTTCAAAACGATTCAGATTCTGATTGATCGTGTATTACGCAATTAAGGTACTGGTCATTATAAGACAAAAAATGATGTGTCAAGCGATTTTATATCATGTGCGGTGCGACTATTTATTTTTGAACTGCCTTAAAAATGATTATGATGCGGTCCCTTCTAAATTTGCTCACCGGTACACAAAATCACTTGAATTTATAAAATTATGGAGTCTCCACACTATTATTGTTCACAGGATATTGCATGGTACTTATCAATTGTATTTCATCCGAATGACTTGAATGGGCCCGTTTTGCGAAGTACCTATTTCATAACAAAGGTTCACTTTAATACACTCTAAGTAGTGTCAGTTTTCTAAATTAGTTCTGAAATATAGCTTGAAGAAGAGCTTAATATAACTTGAAGATCACTTTTAGCGATAAGACCGCCCATTGTGTCACCTAATGTAAAATTTCTAAATTAATGTCTGTAATTTTTATGGTGTACATAATAAAAAATATTCTATCTATCTATCTATCTTTAAACAGCAGAACATTGAATACCTTTCTTAAGAATCAAATGAATTATCAACTGTCTCATTTAAAGCTATGATGGTTGCAAGTCATGACCCAAATAAAATAAAAATTCTATTTAATTTTAATACTAGCCCATTAAAGGAGGTACCTATATCATCGAATTAATACCTATATATACTTCTTTGTAACAATCTAAATAATAATAATATAATACCAGCCTATTAATGTCCCACTGCAGGGCAAAGGCTTCTTCTCATACAGAGAAGGCACGAGCATTGATCACCGCGCTTGCTCAAGACGGGTTGGCGATTTCAGACTTATATTAACTATAAGTCCAGGTTTCCTCACGATGTTTTTCCTTCACCGATGTTAGTAATGTCCAAGATAAACTCTATACCTTCGGAAAATATTGCCAAGCTCACTCAGGACATAAAGTTAAACATCTCAGTGTTGTCAAATTAATGGAAACCATTTTTTAAGATGATTTAAAATTAGAATTTATGGTTTTAGTATTCAAATTACTCAATGTGTTAATGACACAACAATTTTGCATCCAAAGGTACGTTATCATATCAGCCGAAAGACATCCACTGCTGGACATAGGCCTCCCCCAAACACCTCCACTTCGACCGATTCTGTGCTTTCCGCATCCAGCGAATTCCTGCGGCCTTCACAAGGTCATCGGTCCATCTTGTGGGAGGCCTTCCAACGCTACGTCTTCCGGTACGCAGTCGCCACTCCAGAACCTTTCGACCCCATCGGCCATCCGTTCTGCAAGCAATGTGCCCTGCCCATTGCCACTTAAGTTTGGCAATTCTTCGGGCTATGTCGGTTACCTTGGTTCTCCTGCGGATCTCTTCATTTCTGATTCGATCACATAGGGAAACTCTAAGCATAGCCCTCTCCATTGCCCTTTGGGTGACTTTTAGCCTTCTGATAAAGGCCCATTATGAGCGACCACGTTTCAGTAACATAGGTCATCACTGGCAACACGCACTGGTCAAAGACTTTCGTCTTGAGACACTGTGGTATGTTGGACGAAAAGATATTGCGTAGCCGAACGCTGCCCAGCCGAGTCGGATTCGACGATTGACCTCTTTCTCGAAGTTGGACCTACCTAGCTGGACAATTTGTCCTAGGTAAACATACTCGTCCACAACTTCGAGCGTAGCGTCTCCGGTCTTCATGGGAGTGGGTGTCACATGGGCATTTAACATGACCTTTGTCCACTCTTTCGGACGCTCTAGGCTCTAAGGTACGTATTCTAACCCATTTCATTACCTTTTTCGTAAAATTGCTTCGAATCAGAATAGTTAAACGTACCTAGCTTAGCCTGTGAGATTCATAACTTACTAGCTTTGTGAGAGTTCTCAAATCTCATGTTTGTTAAATAGTAGATTGTTATACGAGGGGCTAAAATAACCCATTCTATCGAGGTAGTTTTACTCCTGAGCTTTAGCGAAGGAGAAGAAACCGAGTTATAATGGGTTTTAGGGCCGTGTGTTACACTCTACTTTTCACTACGATTGCGAGAAAATAAAATTAATCCAAAAGAATATTTGAATTTTTAAGGAAACTTTTTATCCCTTTATGCGGTAGTAAAAGCTAGTTTTACATAAGAATAAAGACTTTTTCGTTTTTGTAGACTCGTTGGTTACATCCAAAAATTAGTTTTTCCCCTAGAGCAAGATATGCTATTTTTTCCCCGCTCTGGTACGCTACAATGACGGACTTTTTGAGCGAGAGGAGTGAAAACATTTTTCTATTTACAATTTCTCCATTTTACCCGTACCTATCCAAATATAATATTTCATAGTGAGCGTGTACTCCGAGGGAATTATTGCGGCCTCGTTTGTTCCACTTTGATTGATGACTGCTCCAAAAGGAATACCCTGTTATTTTTTACATGAGATAACTTCATATCGTAACATTACATCTGTTATTTTCATTCGTTTCGCCACTTTCACCGAGATTTGTTTTTTTAGAGGCAAGTTTTTTTGTGTGGTTTTAGCCTGGGGACTCCATGTTAAGTTTATATTTTTAATGCCAAGAAAAACTTATTTTTGGGAATCATTTTGAAAAATACGTATTCCTATTTGTTTAAGCCTATTATCCCATCTGTGGATTATGAGACCTCTTTTTGTACAAAACATAAAAACTTTTTCCAAAAAAAAAAAACTACCGACTTTAAAAAAAACTGCAACGCGACGAACTAATCAAATCATCCACATGATAAGTGGGAAAAAATACGTATTATTGAAGCTAACTCAAAAACTACCGAAGCAAATTAATAAAATTTATATGGGACCACCTCTGAAGTATGACCTACAAAACAAAAAAAGAATCATCAAATCAATTCATAAAATTGCCGGAGTAATCGCGTAACAAACATCATAAGTAAAAATAAAAAACATACATCGAGAACCTTCTCCTTGTATTTTTAACTGACTTCCAAAAGAAGTCGGTTAAAAATACATTCTTGCTACGCTTGTTCATTGCTTGAAGATGAATTCAGATTAATAAACATACATACATAATGTTCACGTGTTTTTGTGACAAATAAACCTATTTTTATTTCTCTCTTTCTTTCCTAGTTTCCCCGAAGGGTTGGGCAGAGGTGCACCTAAAGTACACCCACATTTCGCCAATTATGTTTAAGTCCCATGTAGTAGGGGGCGAGCCTATTGCCATCAATGGGGCACAAACCTAGCCTCCGGGCTGGTACTGAGAAATTCCAGATAGAAAAACCCAATAATACTTTTGCCCAACCTGGGAATCGAAACCTGGACCACGTGCTCAGCTGTAGCGCTTGCGACCACTAGACCAACGAGGCAGTTAGACTAATAAAGTTGTAAACGATATCTTTGATACAATTTAGAAAACGTATCATGATGCATGAATAGTTCGAGTTCAAGAAGTCACTGAACGCTACAACAGTCAGAAATTAGGTATTCCTAAATATTATAACTATTAACAATGGAGTTACTAAACGCCATAGCAGAGATGAAAATAGATGGTTCACACTTCACATTTTAGGTATACAAGTACGCAGCGGGACGGTCTTGTTCACAATTCAGTGCAAGTGACGTAGTCTGAGTCTAGAATATGTAAGACCTCTGCCTCGAATCTTGCGGGCAGCGGGGCGGCAGCGGCGGCGGTGCGGCAATGCATAGTTTTATATGGAACCGCTCGCTCCCCGCGCCGCTGCTTTCGAAGCCAGGTACATATAAATCTATGTATTTGAACACGCCCCGCCCCGCTGCCCGCAAGATTCGAGGCAGAGGCCTAAGAGTTGCGCGATAGAAAGAGAGGCAACTTCTAGGTGAATATAACTGTAGGTAATTAACGCTGTGCGACTGAATTGCACTTTATTGTGTCGTTCCAAGAGTCGCTTTTTAGGGTTCCGTAGTAAACAAGGAACCCTTATAGTTTCGTCATGTCCGTCTGTCTGTCTGTCTGTCCGCGGTCTAGCTCCGAGACCCTTAGTACTAGAAAGCTATAATTTGGCATAGGTATACATATTAATTATGCCGACAAAGTGGTAAAACAAAATTATGAAAAACATTTTTTTTTAGGGTATCTCTCATACACGTAAAGTGGTTGTTTATTTTTTTATTTTTTTACCCCATGGTGAGGGGTATCATTGGAAAGATCCTTCAAAAATATTGTGAGTTTGTGAAAATCATTTTTGGATTCAGGTATTTGTTTGCGAAATATTAAGCTTTAAAGTGCTAATTTTTGTTAGAGTCAAGTGTCCCCCCCCCCTGCCGGCTAAATGGTTGGTTTTGGGTGTGTGAAAAAAATCACAACAGTAGTTTATATAACGAAATTAAAAGGAAAACTATCACAGCTAAGTAGGCTCTACAGATTAACGAGTAATAATCAACCAACTTAACTTTGCAGTTGCAAAAACATGTTTTCCCATACATTCCGTATGGGAGAACATATTTTTCAACTACAAAGTTAAGTTTGTTTTTGGGATAAATTCATCCCAACTACGGAACCCTTCATTGTGCGTGGTCCGACACGCACTTGGCCGGTTTTTATTTAAATGATTTTGCGGAGTGAACCATCTGTACTCATCTGTGGCCATGGCTAGGTCATTGTCTTGTTATAAATTACTTAATACTAAAACAAAAGACGATAGGTAAGACGATGCTATTAAATAAACAATGGTCCGTAGTTTAATTAATTCGAGCCCAATATTAATGAAATACACCTAAACGGTAGTACGCAGTCACCACTTCAGGATCTTTCAGCCCCATTGGCCATCTGTTCTGCGATCTATGAGTCGATGTGAAGGCCGCAGGAATTCGCTGAATGCGAGCGAGAAACACAGAACCGGTCGAAGTGGCGATGCTTGGGGAGGCTTCTGTCCAGCAGTGGACTTGTTCGGCTAAAATGATGATGATGATCAATCAAATCAGTCTACCTGCCAGACATAGGCCTCTCCAATTGCATAAAAAATAAATTATCTTGTTTGATTATCTGCACCGAGTCTAATGATCACATGTCCGTATTTATGCAAAAAGGAACCACACGACAAATTTCGTTTTTTACTTTTTTTGAAGAATACTACATAAAAGTGGTCTAAATTTCCTATTCAAAAAAGAACCACATGATTTTTCCCTTGGAAACAAGATATACTAAAAGCAGAACAGAACCAAACAGCACAACTAACATTACATATAAAGCAAAACCGAACCACAGCACAACGGGACTTGATTGTTCAAACAAATAAACGATATTACTTCCATGTCATTTTATACAAAACAGATCCACACATACTTGGTATCATTATACATTACACATATTTCTGTTATTAACAATTATTTTTAATACACCAAATGGAACCAAGTTTCTGTGGTATCGTTATGCGTAAAATAAATTCATAATTTAATTGCTAATATTTTTTGCAAAATGGAAAACAGTAAAAAAAAAAAAAAAAAAAAAAAAAAAAAAAATATTGTAAAACAGTAGAACCACTAGTATGTGATAACTTACAACGTTTTGATACCCATCATCGCTCAAAGGTACCAAATGACATGATTTCTTACATGCCTTCTTCTTTAAACAACGAAATATTTGAAATTTGGTATTCTGTTACTTCAATGAAATTAGAAGAACATAGTAACCTTGAACTGATGTGCAGCATCACCTGAAATTTGTAGGAAACCCAACTCCCTTACCAACTTACAGCACAGGTATCGTGTTTGGGCTCATTGGCATGGTCTCAATGAATAGGTTATAGATAGATGGTGAACAGGGTCTGGTGATGGAGTAGGAAAGAGAAATGAGGAAATGTTTGTGGCGGGTTTCTTTTTTTTTTTTTTTTCTTTTAACATTGTACTTGTTGTTAATTTCATTTAAATTAAATGTGAAAATGTTGAGTAGAGACAAGCAATTGGTAAATAAAGCATTGGAGACGAACACCGAAGATAATAATGAAGATAAGTAGTTTTATTTAATGCATTTAAGTATTTAATAAATCTGAGATGTACGCTTTATCCACATTTGATTCCCGATTGTGGAGTGATTTTAATAATATTGTGCAACAAGTAAGTACAAGAAGAGTCCACTATGGATTAGGCAAACATTCTAAAGATGAAATTGGAGCGATACATCTACTTACTCGTATTTGAACAAAACTATAGTTGTTTTATCTCACGAAGGTGGGTTACGTGACTTTTATGACGTCAAAATAAGTTATTTTGTTACGATTCATCTGCTTTCGTGAGATGAAACTACTGTAATACTTACCGTATTTTAAAATATTGGACTATCGAAATTACCGACGCGGTTCGATCGATATTGTCATTTTTTTTTACTGTCGATGGTTTAGGTACTAGTTTGGTAAAATCATTTCAGGTTAGTTCTAGCTTTTAAGAGTACTGTTGTGGATCAGCAAATTATCCGTGGTTTACGGCGGTGCCGGGACAGCTATTTAATTATTTGTTTGATTTTTAAACTCACGAGGCCTCTGTATTGTGCGGAATAAGGTGGATTGCTACGCCCTAGCCCGCGAAATTAAAAAGATTTAACAAATTTATTTCATTTTTTGCTAGTTAAGGTCACTGTTGCGCATGATTTTTGTAATGGCGCATGTACCCAATTGATACAGCCCACCGTACAACATACAACGACATTTTATATAATAATATTTTGCCGTCGGTATATGGTGGTATGTTGGTATATTTAAAAACCGTGCAGTTTTGTTGTTTTGATTTTAAAGCTTTTTTTTATTACACAGAAGGTAACGAAGAACCTCAGAACCTCTGGAGAAGCTTTCTTCACTTTTAAGCAATACAATAATGGTCTCATTTGTGATGATGCAATAGAAGACGACAAAGGTGGACTAGACACTGTAGATATCGAAATCCAATTTGATGATAATGTTGATAGTCGAATAAACGCTCTCTATGGGTTATTTTATATTTTTTGTGAATTAAAGCTTTATTACGATAATATTAATACAATAGTTTCATTTATATCAGTAAATCCTTGGGTTGTGGTTCTTTTTTGTGTATGAGAAAACCTATCAATTAGTAAATGTTAAAAGGAACCACATGCACATTTTCTTAATTATCTAGAAAATTTAAGAGTATTCAGAGAAAATTTATATACACATACTTAAATAAGTAATTTATTAATAAATTTAAATAAAATAAATAGTAATTTTACTTCATAAAACAGAGCTGCACATGTTTTTACAAATCCTTTGATATCTCAAAAGTGCGTGTTCGTTGGGTGGTTCCTTTTTGCATAAATACGGACACATATAACTCCGTTGATACGTACCTAAGTTCTGGTCGCGCGTCGAATATATAAAAGATGTATTTAGTATTTTCAGTGTATTAATATATTATAACTCATATTATTATGCTATCAGCTTATACAATACTCGCGAAGATTGCATAGAAACCATGCAGGCTAGTCACTATAGTACACGTAGCAGAAACGGGTTCTCTACGGGTTTTGTCGACGTAAGAATAGACAAAATGACAGATTGTGATTGTTTACATACCAACATATTTAATTTATTTGTATTATTTAATTTTATTTTTGATTTAATTTATTCTTATTCACTCATAATAAATAATATAATATAATTCGGTAGCTGCAGTAACAATTAACAATAATTATTCTATTATATTGATTTGAAGCATGTTTTTAATGTAATGAAATGTAATTTATTAATTTTATTTTATATTGTTTTGTTTTGCAGTGCCCTTACAGGGTGCATGTTTGAAACTAATTAATCTTATTCCAACCTCTGTACAACATTATTTATTTATTTATTTAATTACATGCCATGTTTCCTTTGCCATTACAGATAATAATAAATCTAATGCGACAAAGTAACTTAAAATATACTTATCTATACCTTACATGCTACACAGTACGTGGCCCTTGTGAACTCACTCAGTGTATGAATATGTCTAACATGTTTGCAATAAACTGATTTGATTTGATTTTTTTTATCTGTCATTTTGTCTATTCTTCCGTCGACAAAACCCGTTTCTATTGTTGTCATAATATGCATGCTGTACCTATATAGCTATATACGTACTGCTGGAAGTACAAAATGTGTGTCCCAAAGAGATCGTATCTTAAATATCCAACCAGAGCCGTGTGTTAAATGTTAAGGATTACGATACAATTGTCAGGGAGGGCGGTAATAGACTCTTTCGGCAATTCAGCGGTTTTATGAGCCTATTGTGGCAACACAGTAGTGTGATTATATTGCTGAGATGTGTAGAATGTCGTGCTACTTTTGTAGTGAATTTGGTGGGAGATTATGTATTAACGGATGACCATACGTCGTCTGTTTATTTTTTTTTGTGTTGCTTACTTCGGACTTCTGTGCTGTTGCGTAATCAGGTTAGTACCTACCTAGTTATTTGATGCAAAAAAAGCTCAGACAGACGTTGTCGAAAAGTAAAAAAAAACACTTATCTGAGTGGCATACAAAGATACCTTATCGCTATTTTGTTTAGTATCAAATATAATTTATCAGACGAAGAAAACTTCCAAGAAAGTGAAGAACAACGATAAAAATTGTTGCCATTCTCGTTACTTAATTACTCTAAATGTTATTTAAACATTTGATAACAGCACAATAATAATTCTATATTAACACACTCAAACCAACCATCAGTGTCTGCGGGAAGTCCCAGTTTTTTTCTTTACAAAGTTCATTAACCGTACAATAAAAGTTATTTTAAAATAATAATGAGTCAACCAAAGATAGTAAATACACTCATTTGCAGAAATGTGTCCATATTAATATTATTTTGGTGGAATAAATAGGACAGACATAAATAGAAATACAAAGAACATCCATTATGATGATAATATTTTTCCTAAAGTGAGTCACAAACTGGTTGTGTTTAGTAATATACCATTTACGCATGGAACAATCACTCTATCAATACATAACATAACAGTATAGTACAACCACATTTCCCCCCAGGTATCTACCCAGCCTATATGTAGGGACACGAAAAAAGTATCGATACTTTTGTACTCGATACTTTGTATTTGATACTTTTACTCAATGAGTACTTTTTGGTAGGTATCGTATCGAATAAGACATTAAGTTTTATATGGGTAATCTTAGAAATTACCCATTTAAAACTTGCGACCTTACGGCTTATGTTTATGGTTATTGCAACGCCATCTAGTTCACTCGTTCTGAGCCTTCTAAAACATTACATCGATCTTTGCTCGAAATTGTTCCTTCCGTTCACAGTTAAATTTCTAACCTTTTCTTCATTCACTCATTCACTCACTCGTTGACCGTTGTCATTTGTTTTTTCATGTCCTGCCCTACTGAAATTAAACTGACGTTATTTACTGACTGATATTTACCTATGCTCTATGCGCATTAGGCCCTAAAAAAAGTACTCGATACTTTGAAGTATCGATATTTTTATTTCGATACTTTTATGAGTACGATATTTTTTTTTCGATACTATTCATGAGTACAGTATCGATACTTTATATTCGACACCGTGTCCCTACCTATATGCTACTAGTAGGTACATTACTGGGCAGCGATTTAAAGCTGTATAGCGCTATCGAGCAGTTTACAGCAATGGCAGCTGATGCCATATGCCTCTACGTGTTGAGCCAGAACACCTGGTTCTCCGTTTTCTGCGTCCAGTCTTTCCCATTAATTGGGGAGCTCTCCATTCTATGCTTGCTGATGCGGTCTCCACTCGAATACTCATCAGCTTCAATGGCCATAGGTCGTTGGAGAGACTGAGCCGGTCTACTGTCAGTTCAACTCTTTCAGAACCCTGCGGCGGAATACTCCAATCGCCTTTCTTGACACACGCAAAAAGACACAGGCATCCGAGGTAAGCAGAGGGTCTAGAAGAAGTGTTTTCATTTGTTTTTTCAAACTTCAAAAATGTACGCGTCCCGAAAGTGATTGTAGTAATACAATACCTAACAGTTGCAATACTTTTAGGTTTCCGTACCAAAAAGGAACCCTTATGGTGCGACTCAGTCTGTCTGTCCATCTGTCTGTCATGGCTGGATATCTCAAGAAGTACTAATGCTAGAAAAAAAGTTGAAATTTGGAATAGTTTTAGATGACGTTTGCCCAACTATTTTGCAAATAAGAAAGAAATAACATTTTTTTTTTTGCAACATGGACTTAACGGGGTTCTTAAAAATTCAAAGTGGGGCTACTAGGGCATGTGGGGTATCATATTATTATGAAAAAGCGTTATTTGCACATTCTCAAATATTTTTCTTTATTTTTTAGGCCCCATAGTTTTTGAGTTGTGACGAAAAAAATAAAAAAAATTACCGTTCTCCCCCTTTTCTCCGAAGTTTGCATAGAGAAAAATCTGAAATTATTCTATGTGATATAAGTTGTTTCTAAATAGCACTCTTTTTCAGATATCATCAACAAAAATTACATTAGTTCCACTATCAGTCAAGAGATGGCGCTGACCTAAAACCGCAATATTTTACACCGCAGTGTGCAGTGTTAAAATTCTCTGAAAATTTAAAACGATACGGAACCCTCGGTGCACGAGTCCGACTCGCTCTTGACTGTTTTTTTTAGCTTAGAAAGTGTGTTATACAATTACTTACACAACACAATAATTACTCCAAGGACTACGTTTATTCCTAAACCGTTGTACAAAAGACGCTTCAACACCGATTCGAAATTCAAAAAACCAGCATCATGGCGTCTCTAACCGGCCGATACGGTCGAATTGATAAGACCGGGCGACCGCAAGCACTTATGTTTTATTTTATAGATATTTATTGAGGTCCCTTTAAAAGTATTAGACCAGACCCTTAGATTGTTACAATTGGTTCCGTATGGTAATTGCAAGGGAAACCGTGACTACGAATATAGGTCGCAGGGCGTAAAAATGGAATGGCTTTTGTTGTTTTTGCTTATGTTTGGTTCAAGTTTGACTGCGTTTTCCGGTTCAAAAACAACCATTTCTTTTAGGTACAGTAAGAAGGTAGCAGATTAATAGCGTAACACAGATGATGACAAAATAGTAGATTGTTTGCCAAGGGAGCAAACAACTATTTTTAAGGCGAGAGTGTTTCTTTGAATCCTGAGTGCAGCGAGGGATTCAAAGTACGTCACTCGAGCTTAAAATAGTGTTGCTCCCGAAGTGAACACTCTACTTTTTATCACCCTCTATGAGAAAAAAAAAACATGTGTGATCCGACCCCCGTCAGGAACGAAGTTCCTTGTCAAGTAAGATTTAGACTAATCGCTACCGCCATCGTAGGTTTACATTTTGACCTCAGATGAAATTTCATTAAAATGCGGTAGGCATCATTGTACTGTACACGCATGGTACTTAGTGTCGATCTTTTAAATTTTGTCGACAACTGGCCTATGTAAAAACTGAGGCAATAGGCACGGAACAACGTCTTTTTAACACAAGTGCTACAAAGGGATAATCAGCGCGCAAGCGTATTGCACCTTACCGAGAGCGCCCGCCTTTCCCGTTCTATGTCGGCGTCATTTGTGAGACAGGTTATGTACATATTCTTCTTGTATGTTAACACAACGTGCCTACCCCCTACACTCACTAGTCATATTGTTAAGTCTAGTGTTAAGAAAATATTGCTGTCATAGTATTTTTATCTCATGTTCAGTTGTCGACCTTTTATCCTATCTATCTGCCTAGCCTTTTCCCAACTATGTTGGGGTCGGCTTCCAGTCTAACCGGATGCAGCTGAATACCAGTATTTTACATGGAGCGACTGCCTATCTGACCTCCACAACCCAGTAACTGGGTAATACGATACCCCTTGGAAGACTGGTTGTCAGACTTTCGGGCTTCTGACGACCCGTAACGACTGTCAAAGATCCACGAATGACAACCGGGACCAACGGCTTAACGTGCTTTCCGAAGCACGGAGGAGTCTCGGTATGGAAAGATGATCACCCATCCACGGACCAACCCCGGCAAGCGTAGCTTAACCTGTCTGATCAACCCGTGCGGCTGTTATTATTTAGCCACGAGCTTCGTCGAACTTTTAGCCTATAACAATAATATTAACAAATATTTAACAATAATAAATGTCTCGGAAATATAACTGCGAATGAAAATCTTCAGGCGTAAGAGCGGTTTCGCACTGCGTCCGATCCGAATCCGAGAAATATCGGTCTGAAGTAGCCATAGTACTATTTATATGAGGGGTTGCGCACTAGATCCGAACTCTGTCCGTCCAAATTTAGAACATTATCAATTCGGATTGAACTCGGATTCGGTTCGGACGTAGTGCGTAACCGCTCTAAGGGCGATATCACATGGGCGATTTGAGAACGTGTTTCCAGCGAAGCGGTTGGCTGCGTGTGCGCAACGTGTTTGCAGCGTTTAAGGTGATTAGTAGGCTCACTGACCTTGCGTATTCGGGCGGAGCTAAACCCCCACCTTTGGAAGCGCGCGGTGGCGCGCTACACTAAAACGACGGCCAAAGAATATGCAGGGGCGCAGACACGCACGCGTGGGTCGCTGTTTTTGCCTACGATTCCAGAAGGGAATGGTGGATGCAAGGTTGATATTTTTTATAGATAGATCAGGGCTTGAAACCGGTTTATATTGTTCTTAAAACCGTTATAATACCGTTCATTGATTAACCGGTTAATTACAAAAACGGTTTCGACTAAATCTAATTAATTTTGGTTACTGGTTACAGAGAATATAATTTTAAAAACTCGTGTTAACCTGAATAAACCGGTTTTATTCAGACACGCCCGCCATCGCTGGTTGTCACATTCTCTCGCGCTTATTTATTTATGTTTTTTTTTTCTTTCATCGTTCGCCGCAGAGAGAATTGGGTTCGAATTTTTCATACAAGTGTCATGCGGTTGCTATTTATTTCATGTTTTATTAAGAGCTGATTTTTCAATCCTCAGATAAAGAATCGTAAAGCGTTTATTCCATAGATATCATGATTCTGGATTTTTCAATAGTCAGATAGTCAGTGTCTGATGATTATGTCTTTATGTTACGATTATGTCAAAATATCAAACATAAGTTTTGTTTCTATTCTTGTCTAACACGTTGAATACTGTATCTGTGCATCTCACTTGCACATGATAGTGTGAAGTTGATGGTTAACAAAGACCACAGATAAACTATTCTTCAGCTATTATACGATTGAAAAATTGAAAATATTAATTCGCCTTATAAACAGCCAAATAATTGCATACGCTAGATAACTATTCAACGACTTAACTGAGGCTTGAAAAGTCGGCCCTTAATAATAATAATAACGTAAACTTATAATAACATCTATCATATGAAAAACGAAGGAGAATAAAATATATTCTATGTTCGATTTTATCGAAAAGAGAAAAAACATTTAAGGCTCCGTGCCGCTGCACCGCATGAAATCACTGATTTTGATAAATTTTGATCATTCGTTGTGAGAAAGGGGACTAGAATTTAAACAAAACTTTTGTGATTTGAAAAGTCCAATTCTTTGTCTTGTACATAGGGGAAAGGGATTTTTCAAATAAATTAAGGAATCGTGGAAAATCACTAAAATTCGCAACAAGTTTTCCAAAAAATGACGCGAGACTGACGTTTAATCGTTTCATTAGAAGAAACTGCTTTTGATTTCGAAAATTAAAAAATATCATCAATATCATTATAATTATGGTCTACTTGTACATAGAGGAACCACTTTTTTCAACTTTTATACAAAATATAGCAGAAGAAAAAAATGTTGAAATAACGTAACTTTCTGAAAACTTCAAAACAAATAAATAATTTTTTCTAATACTTAGAAACACTTTTAAGAAATTTAAAAAATTAAATATTACTCTTAAGTTAACCGTTTAATACAATCTAAGTTTTATTTTATAAATAAACAATTACTTCATTTCGTAAATAAATAGCAAAGTGAACTATATAAACGATCGCGGAAAACCCATCCTGTCAGTAGCGAACGGGCCTTCCCAGTGTGAGGACGTATCACTGCGTCGCAGCACGCACACACACACGCACGTGTCTGATGTTAACATATTCCAGAAATTGTACATCGACTACCACATTTTGACCCGCATTTTATTTTAAAGTACTTTGCTTGTTTTTGAAGAACATTAAAATTCTGCACGCCTGGCAATAAATAAAATAATGGTGTACGTGTGTTCGTAATTCTTCTCATCCTAAACGGCTTGACTGATTTAGATGTTTTTTTTAATTGTTTTTGTGTCACTGGGATGGTTTATAGCTATAGTTGGACCAGCGTGGCGCTGTTGTCGCAGGACAACGTCTGCCTGCCGGGTGGGAAAAAGTTATGGGTTCGCGTCACCGACATGCCCGCGCCGATATGCTGTAGTGGCAATAAGTGAAGTATTTTTGGAACGAAGACTACTACTACTGAAGACTACTTTAAGTCAAAATAAAGATCCAAGATGGCGGCTACGAACATTTAAAATGTTTCGTTATGGGTGTCGTTTTCATTGTTTTCGAGGATGCTAAAGCTGATAGTGAGGTCAAAATATAAATCCAAGATGGCGACTGTGACAATTTTCAAATTTTTCGTTTTGAGTGTCTTTTTCAAATTTTTCGTTTTGAGTGTCTTTTTCAAAGTTTTCGAGGATTCTAAAGCAGATTTTGATGTCAAAACGTAAATCTAAGATGGCGGCTGCGAAAATTTACACATTTCTTCATAACATCACGCCATCAATTTCAATCTTAAGAGGCCGGCGACACGGCTCGCAACTACAAATCAAGATGTTTGCAAAATTCAATTCCAAGCACGTTGCGCTAGTGTGAGTGCCTGTTGGAGCGATATATGCCTACAGTGAGCAATACTACCACGCACACATTGACAATTATTGCTTGACGCGATAGTACTACTAGCTTTCGAAAATTTATGTTAAATTTGGATGTGTTCCGTAATACAAAAAATTATGAATGAAAACTTAATGTATTTCCATATTTTTTTTTCGATAATTTGTAACTTTATAGCATAAACTATGCTTCTGTGGAAACAATATTACAAATATTGTTGTTTATAATACAGAAAAAACAATTTGAAAACATGTCATTTACTCTGTAAAAATGTATGAAATGCAATTCGCTTACACTTCATAAAAGGGTAAGTTTTTGGAAATAAAAAGACGTAGGAGCCTAGATAAATACTGTCTCAATCCGAATATTAACATAATATGGTGGAAATATGCTCAAATTGCAAATGATTTATGTACTACGTTTGTATGGACAATTTTTGCGTCGCTACAATCTTAAGCTATTCTGCAACAAAAATTCTCCAAATTTAAATATATTTTGAATCCACGTGGTACTTGTTGGCCCTACCCCGTGCATTTTTTTAGAGCTGGAGACGCACAGGGCACCATTGGTGCCAATTCTCTTGTACACTGAACTAAACTATCACTAAAATTCCTTACTTTTGACTATGAAAATCTCAAAGCTAGTCTGCAAAATAAATTCTCTAAATTTAAAAATAATTTTGACACATCTAAATTGAATTTGACAATCGTAACTCCACACGTGATACCTAACCACGTGAATCTTTTTAGAGCCAGGGGCGCGCAGGGGGGGCAGCCTCGACGTGTTTTATATGGATTTTTCATTTTTTTTTATGAAAAATAAGAAAAAATATTACCTACATATAGAGTGTTAGGGGTTTAAGCGTCTTATAAAGGGTGTCGAAATTTTCATTACTTTTGCGATTGGACACACCGTTTTCGAGATATAAGCAAAAGAAAAAAAAAATCAGTACTGTTTTTACATCATTAATTTGACAGCACTAAACAAAAATTTATCTTCTGTCTATTTCATTAAGAAAAGGACAGAAGATAAATTTTAGTTTAGTCCTGTCAAATAAACCAGCGCCTGTCACTCTCCATACAAGTTTAGAAGTGATTAAAAACTTGCCGACTAAAATTACGTCAATTTACGTCAAGCGCTGATTCATTTGACAGGACTAAACTAAAATTTATCTTCTGTCCTTTTCTTAATGAAATAGAAAGAAAAAGATGTACTGAACTTAAATTTAGTTTAGTTTGTAAACAAGGGAATCGGCACCACTGTCTAACTAAACCTGACTATTTTTAATCGCGACTAAATACGTGCGGAATTAAATTGGTTGTCATGAACTTTAAATTCACACCAACACCTCGACTTCAGATGCAAACAAAAACAGTACTGAATCTTTTTTTTCTCTTGCTTATATCTCGAAAACGATGTGTCCAATCGCAAAAATAATGAAAATTTCGACACCCTTAATCCCCTTACACTCTACATGTATGTAATGTTTTTTCTTATTTTCCATACAAAAAGTGAAAAATTCCATATAAAACACATCGAGGCTGCCCCCCTGCGGACCTCCGGCTCTAAAAAGATTCACATGGTTAGGTGTCACGTGTGGAGTCGCGATTATCAAATTCGATTTACACGTGTCAAAATTATTTTTAAATTTAGAGGTTTCATTTTACAGAATAGCTTTGAGATTCTCATAGGCAAAAGTAAGGAATTTTAGTAATAGTTTAGTTAGTTTAGTTCGGTGTACAAGAGCATCGGCACCAATCAAAATTTTAGGTGAAAAGTCAAATTCGTAATAGCGAAATAGCCATTTTCACTAAATTAAAACTAATTCAGGTGCAAAAACTGTATTGTATCTTTTTTTCTGTTCTTTTGCTTATATCTCGAAAATGGTGTGTCCTATCGCTAAACAATGAAAATTTCGACCCCCTTTATGAAACCCATAGAACTCAACATGTAGGTAATCATTTTTCATGTTTTCCATACAAAAAGTAAAAAACGAAGACGGACGGATGGTAGACGGTGTATCTAGTTTCTTCTTTTTACTTTTAGTTACTAACATTAGTCATAAGCGAAATTATTGTTACTAACAACCTCAAATTGCCTTGGCTATGGACTTTTTTGTCTGAAATACATGTTTTTTTATAGCTTTTTTATGTTGATTGTTATAAATATAAACGTAAACGAATATACACAAACATTCCAGACTTGTTTCTTATGCGTACCTACGTAACTTAACAAAATACCATCTATAGGATCAAAACTGTTTAGCGGTCACTACGTTCAATGTTTAGGCGTGTGTGTGTGATCGGTGCACACAAACATTGCATCGCAAGAGTTGATCTAAACTCTGTCGAGTGAATTTTATGCACGGAGCCTTAAAATATTCGGAAAATAATTTAAAAAAAAAACATCAAAAAAATAGTAAGCCCACGTCCGCACGGACGTAATAAAATCGCGGCTATTTTTTTTCGTGTACTTGATTTTTCAACGTGCTGGGACGAGAGTGAAAGAAAGAAAGAAAGAAAATACATTTATTTAGCACAGACTAAAAAAAAGCACACAATATAAGTAACAGCAGATAAAAATAAAAAATAAATAAATGTGCGTTCCAGCGCGTTGGATTCTCAACGCTCGGCTTAACACCGAGAGTTCAAAATCCAGTGCGCGATAAAATTCCGCCGCGATTTTATAACGTCCGTGCGAACGTCGGCTGAGTGACGGTCGATCTTTCAGCTTGCGTATCGTTAGGGGCAGAGGACTTATTAAATTTACGGATATTTTTTTGAATAGAAATAGGCAAAAAACGAAAATTCAAATATCTCGAAAACAGTGCGTCCTAGGCAAAAAATAACCGAAATTTTACCTCCCCTGTGTGACCCCTGTGCAAACAGCATCCCAACATGAATTTGAGGAAAAAAATTTTTTTTTTTATTTGTCAACATGAAAAACCAAAAATCTCTGGTTTTTTGTTACACCATCTCATGGTTTTCGACTAGAACAACAATTTATTTCTTGAAAAGATTTTCATCCGAGCCACCACTTTGGAAATATAGAGATTTTTATTTAAAAAAAAATCGAAAGCTCCTAACTGGAAAAGGTGCATCATAGGGCCATATTTCTCAGAACCTACATGTTTGCCATGCGTACGATACTGCAATAAAATTGGGTATTTCATAATTTTATTATTTCACGAATAATGAAAATCCTCGCTCCGTAGGTTAAAAGGCTACACTCTAACCGGTAAGACTTTCATTTTGATAATAAGGATTTATTTTTTTACGCAAGTCAATCACAATATACACCTAAAATGAAAGGGTTAAATTAGCACATTTAAAAATACGTATAAAAAAAAATCCCAAAAAAAACCAACCCCAAAAAAAATTCAATAAAAATAAAAGTTATACAAACTAAAACCCAACCACGACAAAAAATTCAACTAAAAAGGTATAGACATCACAGACAGACAAATAAAAAATCCGGAGTCACGCGTGTTATGATATAAATTGAACAGATCACGTGTGACGCAAAATGGGAATTGTTAGAGGTTATAAAATACAATCTTATCATTTTAAAATTCAATCAATTTTAATTCTCATTCATAGTCCCGATTGTAGTGCTTGATATTATGCCTTGCCATTTTTATTTATTTATTTGCACAATATTTTATGTCAACGACTGCGCCTTTGTAGCGTTACTGCTGACCATGAGATCCTGGGTTCGATTCCCGGGTCGGGCAAAGTGTTATAGCGTTTTTCCCTCTAGAATTGCTTAGTAGCAGCCCGGAGTCTGGATTTTTGGCAATAGGCTCGCCCCCTATTACATGGGACTTAAACATAACTGGCGAAATGTGGGTGTACTATAGATACAGTCACGAGCAATAATATGTATACACTTAGCAACTTTAAAAAGTGATTTTCTCCTACTGTGATTGTAATATTATGCTGTAATGAACATAGTATTTTGGAATCCATACCAATATGAAATAGGTATAAAGTTGCAGACGTTATTCCACGAGAAAATCGCTTTTTAATTTTGCTATGTGTATACATATTTGCTCGTGACTGTACACCTCTGCCTAACCCTTTGAGGAATACAGGCGTGATGTTATGTTATATTTACATATTTTTTTTAAAATTTATATTGTAAATTGTTAATTTGTAAATTTAAAAAAGTATTAAGAATATTGCACATAAAAAATACTCAACAATAAAGCGCCTACGCGCACAATCGAATTGACTCTCTGCAGCGCGAGCTAGTCTATAGACGCACATTAATACAATAAGTTCGTAAACATTCGCACTAACACATACGTATGCGCATAGTCGACGATAGCCGGAGTGGAGCAGCGAGCGACACAGCCTTCCCGTCTCAGTGCTAACGCACGACTGCCGCCCGCGTCCCGCGCAGAGCGCCTCTGACCCTCTATCTCTAATTGGGGACATTTTCTTTGCAAATATTGATTGATTTACATTTGCAGTTTCAAATTTGTAGTACTTTTAATCACCAATTTTTCAGTGTAAAAATATTTACAAACATCAAAGCCGTTTAGAAGTAGTAGGGAATATTAGCTAAAAATAGCGTTTTGCTAAATATTTTTTTAAGGCTAAAGTATTAGCCATACGAAAAAATCCAGTTTCAAAAATGTTGTTCATGAATCTATAGCAAACATATATTTTTTTCAAATCTTTTAACCAAGCCGTTTATGAGGAGATTCCTTTTTAAAGTGACCGTTTTACGGTACTAAACGGGACTAAGGCCCTTAATTGACGTGACTATATAAGAGACAGCAAGACAAGCAAGTTTATAAAATTTTGAAAACGCGGAGAACACAACGCATAGTCACGTCTATTACTAAACTTCACTTCGCACTCGCGGAGATCACGTTCACAAAATTTCGCTTCACTGGAAACATGCTAGCAAATCGTAAGTGTGATAACGCTCTAAAAACCGAATGTCTTTGTTTCATTGGTCGTGTGATTGGGCGTTAAGTTGGGCCAACATTGTGGCGAATGTTGTGGTTTAATACCTTATGACCATCATGTAGAGCGGGTTATTGTGGGCGTATTGGAATGATGGCCCACAAGGTGGCGCGAGATCCGTGTGGTGTCGGTTTTTAACAAAGATCGAATGGTTGTGGCAGAGTTATGGCCGCCGCGTCCACACGTTGGGCGTGCGTTTAGTTTGCTACAAACTCCCAGAGTGATTGCACGGAGTGTATGTGTTCTGTGTATAGCACGTACAAAATGTCAATAACAATGACCAATGAAGAAACTTTTCGCTTTTATAACCAAGAAATAATAACTGAACGACCTTCCAACGTATGGACGCCGTCACGAACTCTTGACCAATATCTTTACCACAACATTCGCCACAATGTTGGCCAGCGTGTAGAGCCGGCGCAATGCTTGGGCCAATGTTTGTCGCGGTTCCGATCGCGTGATGTTTACATGTCACTCAAATGAGCCGGTATCGATTGTAGACGTATTTAAAGTTAAAACGATGTTTGTTTGAGTTCACAGTTCAATATTTGCACTTTAATGTAACAATAAAGCTCTTTATTAATACGTGTTCATGTTTGTCACTATTTGCTGATAATAATTGCTAGGCACTTTATGAATAGGAATAAATCGACGGCCCCCACGTATACTATCGAAATTACAAAAAAGCCATTTCCGTTTTATTGCACTAATAGCAAGTAGAGATAAAGATGTATGGTTTTATATAAAAATTATGTACTAATTTTATACCCTCAATTGTTTTTCAATTGAACAAAATCGAAATTGGCATATTCGGTAAAAAAGTAACCAGCAGTAACCAAGTAAACTATCGAATGTGTAATATTAGAAAAAGTATATTAATTAATTACTATAGTAGACAGTATAAAACGGTAAAATTTTCCACTTTAGATACATCGGTAATATAAAATTTTCGAATTTCGTGTTCGACAAAAATCTAAATCTAAGCTTAGAATCGCTCTCCTGTAAAGTAGAGGTTTTGCAGTTTCGATACTTTACGTGGTGGCCGTCGAAATATTGATGTTTTAAACTACTTTTAATATCTGCTTACACAATGTTATCGGTTTTTAAAACTTACCGACCGTTATTGATGAAACCCATGACTTGTTTCTTCTCTGCCTCGTTGGTCTAGTGGTCGCAAGCGCTACTGCTGAGATCCTAGGGTTCGATTTCCGGGTCGGGCAAAGAGTTATTGGGTTCTTCCATCTGGAATTTCTCAGTAGCAGCCCGGAGTCTGGATTTGTGCCCGGTTGATGGCAATAGGCTCGCCTACTATTACATGGGACTTAAACATAACTGGTGAAATGTGGGTGAACTATAAGTATACCTCTGCCTAACCCTTCGGAAAATGCGTGATGTTATGTTTACGTTTTTTCTTCACCAATGTCAGAGCGATATTTTTGAAGTAAAAACTTATTTAAGTGCGTTGGGAATTTTAGAGGTGGGAAAAAGCAATTGAACTCGCGTCACCGTTACCGACACCTCATTTTTGTAAACGCGATTGTGCTCTTTATTTATATTATGTTACGGATCAATGTTCTATACAAGTATTTTTCTTCCACCAAGGTGATCTTGTTCAAGTTTTCACTTCTATCGGCACTCCCGGAGTGCCACTGTTTTTTTATTGTAGATTTCGTCTGCAATCTAGGATGAAAAGTAGCCCATGTTCTTCTCTAGGTCAAGGTATATCCATATGCCAAATTTCATCCAAAACCGTTCAGCCGTTTTATCGTGAAAGCATAACAAACAAACTCACTTTCGCATTTATAATATTAGCTAGAATGTAACCTACTATCCTCATCCTTTGGAAGTACTGCGAGTTAGATATTTCCTACATATTTGTACAAAGACCAACAAAGCATTTTAAAACGTTATACACCAACAGCTCCAGGTTTGTCAACTCATCAACCAACAGATCGACCAACAAATCGTCCAATTTTGTCGCATATGCGTAGCCTTGCGCTAACCGTTAGGGCCTAAGGAATTGTATGAGATAATTGCTCCCGTTCGTACGGCCGACATAAATCTGTTAGGCGGCCCCTACTAACTGTACTAAACCACAGATTAGATTTACAGAAGGTCGACTCTGTATTACAACGAGTGAAAATGCACGCACACATATGTAGATATGCATTTACGTACCGACACAACGCGCCTGTGTCTCCAAAATCACTAAATACCGAAACGATCACATGCACTTGTAAATTTTTAGGTGTTTGATACACATTGATGCGCAAATTAATTGTCTACCGCAACACCGTCTAAAGCAATTGAAACGATTGACAATATTACTACAGTACAAATTGATGGCAATTGATTGTTTCGGGGACCCCTAAAGTTAGCTGCGGATAGTATAAATGTTTTAGTAAAAAAAAAAACTGAACAAAAGAAAAACGTGTCGAATGATCTATATCCTTCGTTTATTTAAGTCTGTTTTATAAGAGATAATCCGATCGAGCAGAGGCAAAAACCCGTGGCACGTAGTGTACGTACATCACACTAATATTATAAAGGCGAAAGTTTGTGAGTGTGTGTGTGTGTATGTTTGTCTCTTCTTCACGCTCAAACGGCTGGACCAATTTAGATAAAATCTTGCACACAGATAGTTTATGACCTGTTTTAACATATAGGATACAGTTTATTCCGATATTCCCACATAATCGAGACTTACGCGGGTGAAACCGCGGGGCGCAGCTAGTTGATCTTCAAATAAACGCAGTTGCGACTGTGCATTTGCATTCGTAGACGCGTCGATGATAATCAATTAACCCAGCCTATCGCAGTCCATTGCTGCAGACATTGAACTCTCTCAAGTTACACCATATCACAGGCCATCCCAGCCATATTTTTAAGGTTGTCGATACATCTAGCTGTCGATGTGTGCTTGCGTTTTCGCTCGCTGTACTGAACTAGTCTTCTGTATCTATCTATTCTATGGCAATGCCTCCCTGTAGGACAATGAAGGCTTGAAAGCTTACAACTAAGATACTGTTTTTCGTTGATAATATTTCGTGGACTGAGCATTGTTAGGGTATTATTATAACTGTGATTGAGGTAGACATCTTCGTTCCGCTGCGTATTTAAATGGTACTTTGTTAGTTTTAGTAAAGGGACTTGTAGAAATAACAGTAACTAAGATAAATGAATGATCTGAGAAGGTTTGCATGCTTGTTTTTGGTAAAATCTACGACAAACTGTGGCTTTCATCGATTTATAGAACATTATTTTATTAAAATAATCCTTATTCTCTCTCTGCCAACTAAAGCTGATGCAAGCAATACCTGATGGATTATGGGTAAATAATAAGCAGATATCGCTGATAGAAATAAATTGAATGGGAGCTTTTTTCAACACACATAACGCGCAAGATGGTCGACGGCAAAAAGAGCCAGAGAACACAATGACCTTATTGAATGAAATTTAATAGTCACAATTATTACTCAATAGCCCTTATATTTTGTGACTTTTAAATTTGGTCGGATTCGCGATATTATCATTTTATCTTAACTCAGAATGCGGCCAATGACGTTTTGCATTTGACATAACCTTTTGACATGACATTGACAGATACTAATATTAACGTTTGTCTACATTTACCAATAATACCGTTAAGAATAATAAGATTAGCCTAGCACCAAGAGCTTTGTGGATTAGAAACCTATGTTCATAAATAAAGACAAAGTTGTGAACTCTCGCGGAGCCAAAAATTTAACCAGCACCATGGCCTTTAGCCGAAACACACAATTATGGCTCTTGGTCTCAAAGTTAGTAGCTAACGCAGGTACCTACCTCGTAGGTAGAAATCTTTCACCTGTATTTCTACTAACAGCAAATGTCGAACATGACAAGAAAATAATATTATGTGATAAGTATCGATAGACGTGTGTATTTGCTAAGGAGGCTCGAGATTTTCCTTATAATATCGACGCTGAAAATACAGACTTCATTTCTTTCAATCTTTTGATAAAAGTAAATTGGAAATAATATGATCGATGAGTTTTGTGGGAAAAAGTAGGATATTCCCTTTCTAGCCTGTGTCATGAAAAAAGTAAGTTCAAAAACTAAAAATCTTTTTTTACAAAAAATACAACCGACTTCCAAACTACAAAGTGAAAAATAACTTTAATTTCGGAAGTCGGTGTCAAAAAACTAAAATATTGATCCAAAGACGTCGGTTGTATTTTTTGTAAAAAAGATTTTTTTTCACTTTTTATTGGGTTGGTTTGTAATTTATCTATGCAACAATAGCCTTATGTCAACTGCTCATCAAAAATACCCAAATCACTATAGATGTGCCTATAATATTTGAAGAGTTCCCTCGATTTCTCCAAGATCCCATCATCAGATAGTGACCAAATGACAATGGGACCAACTTGAAAGTATACCCTTTCAAACAAAAAAAGAATTTTTCAAATCGGTCCAGTGGTCTTCGAGTAATAGGGGAAAATACATTTAAAAAAAAATATCCCGACGAATTGAGAACCTCCTCCTTTTTTTTTAAATCGGTTAAAAACCCGACTATTGAAAAATCACGCTCTAAAAATTATGAAACAAGAAAATATTTCAAACAGAAATCAAGACATAGGTACAAAAATGGTCAAGGAGCCGTGGTCACATGCCTGCACACCTACAAAATTATAATGGCAGTTTTTGAACTTACTTTTAATTTAAATTATTTTGGGGTTATAATTTCGTGATAAAGTATTTGCAGAGCAGCTTAATATTTTCTTTGTTTGGATTTTACTGTATAATAGGTATTAATTATACAGCCGCGCTGTACGTAGTACAATGTCACTTTTGCTTGTTTTTTAACAATTTCAACATATTTCTTTACTTACACAATATGATATATACACTATACATATTATATGTAATGTGCTCGTCAAGCCCTTTAATTTGATACCCAACAAGGCACAATTTAAAAAAAAATCGTTCCTTTCTTTGTGTCCTCTAGAGGACGCCATATTGCATTCAATGTGAAATCACATACCCTGTAACTAGCGGACAGTCAAGACGCTTCCAATGATACCTCATTTGTCAAGTTATGATTGTAGTATATAATTTATGAGGTAACAGATGAACATATATACATACTGGTCAAAATCATAACCCTCCTTTTTGCTTCGCAGTAGTCGGGTAAAAAATAACACAGAGATGATTTTAGAGAAAGAGAAGTAGCACTCTCCTGTCTGTTATTAACTACAACCTGTGATGAATGTTTGAATGATTTTACATAACGTAACATCAAGCCTGTATTCCTCAAAAGGGGAGGCAGAAGTGCAGGTACCTATTATTACACCAGTTATGTTTAAGTCCCATGTAATAGAGGGCAAGCCTATTGCACCCTCAAACGGCCTCAAATTCAGACTCCGAGCTGCTACTGATGAATTCCAGATAGAATTAAATGAACACATGAATTATTTTATTTGCCAGAATATAGGTAGACATGGTAATTGTAAAACAAAATGGTGTCCTATAATTGAATTTTCAATACCAATATTACTACCTCGTTGACTGCCTCGTTGGTCGCAAGCGCTACTGTTGAGCATGAGATCCTGGGTTCGATTCCCGGGTCGGTCAAAGTATTATTGGGTTTTTCTGTCTGGAATTTCTCAGTAGCAGCCCGGAGTATGGATTTGTGCCCGGTTGATGGCAATAGGCTCGCCCCTTATTACATGGGACTTAAACATAACTGACGAAATGTGGGTGTACCTTCTACAGGTACACCTCTGCCCAACCCTTCGGGGAAACAAGGTGTGATGTTATGTTATGTATTACTACTACTTTCGATCACCAATACATATTTTGCAAGGTCGTTGATATGGCAAATTCTGCTCTATGCGTTCATTGCACAATCTGCATGGTCCTCATAACAATGATCTGATCAAGATACTGGACTTTACAAGAAACTAGGTAACCTCTGAGTTTGTTTAGGTGTTTCTTTTAGAGTAGTCGGTTACAAAACACCGAACTAATCTAGTTTTTAAATATTTGACGGCACAGCAAGTGGCGCCATTTTTAACCGACTTCCAAAAAGGAAGAGGTTATATGTTCGTCGCGTATGTTTGTTTTTTTTTTTATGTATGTCCACCGATGTCCACCGATTTCTCCGTCAATTGTGGACCGAATTTGAAAATTCTTTTTTTGTTTGAAAGGGTGTGCTTTCAAATTGGTCCCATATAAATTTTATTAACTTTGCTTGGATAGTTTTTGAGTTAGCTACAAAATACGTATTTTTTTCCCACTTAGTATGTAGATGATATGATAAGTTTCTGTCACTGGTAGCAGGTAGTGGTATTCGAATGTGTGTGGGGTAGGTACCACAACTAAAAAGTGAAAAATAAAAACTTTTACCAAAAAAAAACAACCGACCTCCAAAAAAAAAAAACACTACAGAGTGAAAAATAACTTTCATTTCGGATGTCGGTGGCAAAAACCGAAAATACAAAACCCAAGACACCGACTTCCGAAATGAAAGTTATTTTTCACTTTGTAGTGTTTTTTTTTTTGGAGGTCGGTTGTTTTTTTTTGTAAAAAGTTTTTTGTTGCTAACTGGTCACAGTTACTCTAGCAGAGCGTCGCATAGAGATTTTCCGATACCATGAAAGTATCGATACCTACTCATTTCGATAGTACTCAAATCTTTTTTCGATACTACTTAAACAAATACTCCTAAAGTATCGATAGTTACTCATGTCGATACATTTAGCACATTTTTCATTTTGAAGAAACTAACGTAAAAACAATTAACGTTGAAGGACAATAATTAAAACAAAATTGAGAAGGAAAAAAATAATCTTTTATTATAAATGTTTTGTACCTACTTTAAACAAAAAACTCTTTAACAACAAGATTGCCCAAAAACAGTAACTGTTCGAGGTATTTTGGAGACAATCTGTTCCTTCTTTGAGACATTGTTGCACTGGCTTTGGAAAAAAAGCACTCGCTAAGAACTGATGTTGCAACAACAATTAAAAATTGCTGTGCATACTTGTACAGACAAGGAAATACAAACTTCATGTCATCCCATTCTGCAAATGGGTTGCTTTTAAGAGAAACTACTGGATTTGATAAATAAAGAGAAACTTCATCTCCCTGATGAGATTTCTTTTTCTTCTTGTGTCCATGTTCTAACTCCTTATGATGTTTCCAAAAATCGTATTCCGTATCCGAGCGAGAGGGCTTTTGCTCTTTCATTCTGTCTGATGCGTTCGGAAATTTTAATTTTTTAAAATGGTGATGCTAATTTGATTTGATACCAAGTACTTTTGTTTCGATACCGAGTATGTATCGCAAAGATTGATTCGATGCTATAAATACTTGGTATCGAATTAAAAGTATCGAGTACCTACTCGTATTTACTAGTATCGGAATATCCATAGCGTCGCATAAATGGTTGCGTGGCGGCATATCAGGGGAGTCATACCACGTCCACAACGAACTGTTTATATATTTCGGCACATATTCTGGATAACATTGTAGCAGCTGACCCACTAATACGATAACCACTTCTAGTAAGGGGTAAAGGTAAACCAATTTATAGACAAATATTTAATTTATCATTTTAATGATCCTCAGGAGACCACCATCCATCACTCACCCATAGGTAACCATCCATATCGAGACCGGTCCGTACCTTGGAAACCACGTTAAGCCGTTGGTCCCGGTTATCATTCGTAGATCTTAGGCAGTCGCTACGGGTAGTCAGAAGTCCAAAAATCTGACAACCAATGTCACCACGGGGATAGCCCGTGTAACCCAGTTACTGGGTTGTGGAGGTTAGATAGGCAGTAGCTACATGGAAAAGGCTAGGCAGGTCTATTAATAATAATAATAAAAAAAACATCAACTTATGTAAATTACATTGTTAGGTTTAGAGTTACCATTTAAGCAAAGATTTGCTTGTATTAGGTGGTTCCGCTCTTCCAGTTTACATTAACTATACATATGTGTGAGAGAGTAAACAATAGATAATTTTGAAAGCATGCCAAAGGTTTTTAACAATACAAAAAAAGAAAAAAAAAAGGAATGCGCAGAGAGTTATGTACAGTACACCTCAAAACTTCTCAAGCATGCTAAGGATTATATTGCTATGAACTCGAGCACGATACAGTCAGTGCGTGTGCATGTGCGTATATGAGTGATGTCTCAACATTCCACAGATAACACACACTAATGAATTGTCGTCGCACAACGTGAAATAATATTATATTTCTGTTGCATTTAGAATATACGTCATAGTAGCGACCTGATGCTAAAATTCGCATAAAAATATCATGTGTTGGTAGCTGTTTGGGCTAAGCAATGGATTCACAATCAGTGAGGTCTGAGTTCGAATCTAAGTAATTACAACGTGAGGCTGGTTTTAATAGTTTCATAGAAAAATTATATTTTTATTTGTTTTTTTTTTTATAAGAAGTTAAATATTAGTTATTGTAGTTAAACAATAATATTATTGTTTAACTATTTATGTGATTTTTAATTTATCTTTTTGGTGTTGGAAGGTGGAAATAAAAAGTCGTGTTGAATGATAACAAAAATGTTTATTCGTTTTATTGATTTATAAAATTAACAAACTTTTATGAGAATTGTGACATTCCTACCTAGACAAAAGAAGTTCACTTGTTACCTACCATTCACAAGTTTTTTTATTTTATTTACTAAGTGGATACCAACTTACCTATACTCCGTTTGAAATAAGATTAGACATTTAACTAAACTTTTTTACAGTCCGTTCAACCGATTTTGACTTCTATTGCGTTGGTGGCACGACAAATGACAGCTGCAGTAAACAGTTGGTTTGTAACTACTTTTTTGCTTTTAGTGCCATCCTTATGCCTACGGTATAGAAGTCAAAATCAATTGAACGGACTGTAAAAAATGTTTGTTTAATTGTCTAATCTTATTTCAAACGGAGTATAGTAATTCATAATAACATAACCAGTACCCTAATTGCGTAATACAACACAATCACAATCTGTTTCGATTTTTTATGTAACGTCACAATTAATGTAATATTGAGGTAGTAGCTTAAGTGTTCATTTTCTTGACGAAAAGAAGATTGAAACTAAACCTCAATTTAAGATCATTAAATAATTACAGATATATTAATATTACTAAATATTTAGTTACACCGTCTAATTATTATAACCAAAACATCTAGGTATTAATATTTTGTATTACCCCCATTATTTTCAATGCAGTCAAGTAGACGTTTGCGCATGGACCCTACAATATTACCACATATTTTGGTTCCTCTTAAATTTTCCCACACCTCCATGCAATTGGTTTTTAATTGTTGTATACACCTCTCATCTCGTCAAGCCGACCCCAATAAAGTTGGGAAAAGGCTAGGCAGAACACACACACCTCTCATCTCGTGACTCCCACCTTTGCAACATCAAACCCCATAGATTTTCTATGGGGTTGAGGTCGGGTAATCGCGCTGGCCATGGAACAACAATTATCTCCGGGTGATTCTGGAACCACTCACGCACAATGCTCGCCCGATAAATAGGACAATCGTCCTGGACAAATGTCAATTGTGTCAACTTATCAGCTGGGTAAATGATGCGCACAGTAGGTAGCATGACATCGTCTAATATTTCCACATAAGTAGAACTGTTTAATCCAGAGAATTACAGTATTCCTCTAAAACAAAAAAAAAAGTGATAATAAGCAGTTATAACAACATACTAAAGTGACGTCATTTTATAATTTTTATAATAACATAAAATAATATTTATTTAAAATAACAGTACAAGTAATATTAAAACTTTGCATTTACAAATGCAATAATAAACACTAATTATTTATCTTTTAGACCTCATGATGGATTTAAAAAATAACAATAAAAAGAACTAATCCATATGTCACCAAATAGTCTAGGTAAATTTCAAATAAAAGTTTAAGTTACAATTCGTAAATATAATACTCACATTCAAACCGGTTTCATCAGATATTTGTGTTCTATTAAGACCACTTTTATGCAGCGCAATAATAGTCGCCCTCGCCTCAATATTAGATAATATTTGCCTGCATTTTGAGATCACACCAACAGTTACACAAATCGACAACGTTCATTCCGATCAAGTCATGAACTCATATTCTACCTCACAAGTCTAAACTTATTTAGTTTTTTTTATGATCTACCTTTCTAACTTTACGAAATGTGTGAACAAAGCGAACATAAAGAATATTATATTTCTGTCCCATTACTTCCAATTGAGTAAAAACTTACAAAAAACCTTTAATAGTACTGCATGAGATTTGAACTCATGGCTCACCGATTCACGCATCTATCTGAACGCGTTAACCACTAGGTGATCTTGACTTGTATTTTAATGTTGAAATTATGAACTACAATCACTTGTTGACGACAATGATGCATGTGTCTCTTGAAAATAAAAGGTCGTAAGTAAAACTAAACGTCAAGCTATTGCTTTGTGAGATTGTCTATGGACTTTTGGTCGGTACTGTATGTGTGGGGGTAGTATGTGTGAGGTGGCGGTGTGTGTGATGTATAGGTGTGAATGTTGGTGTGGAAGGTGTGATTTGTGTACTTTTTGATTTAGTCAACCACAAATTGTATATATAGATTATATGTCTCGATTTCTTCGTAACTCTTGCTCTTCAACCATTCAGTGAGAGTCTTTTTGCAGCCGTAGTATGTCATTGGGTATATGGTGAGAATTTTGTTGAGAGAATTATACAAGCGAGAAGATTGCTTGGGGTTTCTGGAGCTATTTTATTCTTCCTCCTATTCATTGAATGATCCTCAAGAGATCTATGCATGTAAGATATTATAGTAGATGATAATAACAGCCAGTTTTGCAGTAAATTTCTCTTAAAGCTAACATTTCACCCACATAACTTCGAAGAGTAAATTAAATAATTTAGTATGCCTTCAAGACCTTTAAAAGACGGTAAACAAACTAACAAAACGGTGTTGAGATATAACGTCAACCATCATATCTAAGTATCTATTACAGTATATTGTATCTTATTATACTTGGCAAGAAGAAGAAGGCTTGAGTTTATCTCATCATAATTTTTTCAGCCGAAAGACGTCCACTGCTGGACATAGGCCTCCCCCAAACACCGCCACTTCGACCGATTCTGTGCTTTCCGCATCCAGCGGATTCCTGCGGCCTTCACAAGGTCATCGGTCCATCTTGTGGGAGGCCTTCCAACGCTACGTCTTCCGGTACGTGATCGCCACTCCAGAACCTTTCGACCCCATCAGTCATCCGTTCTGCGAACAATGTGCCCTGCCCATTGCCACTTAAGTTTTTATTCAGAGTTTATCTATTTACTTATTATTTTGCACCAATGATAACCCCATTTTTTATGTCCACGCTGTCACTATTCATTCCAAGGTCACATATAAGAGATAGCAGAAAGAGATAAGACCGATGTATGTTTTATGTTTTGTAGTATTTAATAAAAAAAATTGTAATGAACTTTTTGGTGTACAATAAAATATTTAAAATAAAACTCAATCTTACTGAATTATAGGAAAAACCTCCCCAAATACAAACAACAAACTTAAACCAGTGTCTTTGATAATTAACTGAACTGCGACGACGTCGCTGGACCGAAGATCAAAGGAACCCTAAATGCTGATTACGGAACCATGAGCACGTCACGTTTCCTTTGAAATCACCCTCTCAATGACTTTTCATAGCAATCACTGCAAGTATTGTTTACCCGACTGTCCCAGAAGGAGAGTAATGTTTTTCGAGAGTATGTATGTATGTTTGTATGTATGTATGTCTATTTCTTTGGCACGCTCTGTAGCCTAAACGGCTTGATAGATTTTAACATATGAGGTGTCGTTAGGTTTGTCTTAATAGTGGGAGTGACATAGGCTATATAATATTTATGTATTGCATCTGCAAATACAAGAAAAAGGGAGGGGTAGGTTTAAAAAAAAAAACAACATTATTGGTATCAAATAAAAGTTAGTAATGAGTCAATTTCAAATATATAAACTAAAAAGTTTGAAATAAAACAAATTATTTAAAAAAACAAAAACTCGACTGAAAAAACTCATAACTGAAAAAAGAAAAACAAGCATTATAATCTATAGGATTTTGGTATTGCAGGCGGGGATAAACCAATAACCTGAAATTTTGGTGAAACTTTTATTTGTCCCCCGCCTGCAATACCAAAATCATATAGATTATAATGCTTGTTTTTCTCTTTTCAGTTATGAGTTTTTGCAGTTGGGATTTTTGTTTTTTTAAATAATTTGTTTTTTCTCTTTTCATTTGTTTGTTTTTGCAGTCGGGTTTTTGTTTCTTAAATATTTATTTTTATTTTAAGCTTTTTAGTTTTATTAAAATAATATATATTGACTCATTACTAGCTTTTATTTGATACCAATAATGTAGTTTTCTTTTTAACCTACCCCTCCGTTTTCTTGTATTTGCAGATACAATATATAAATATTATATAGCCTATGACACTCCCACAATTAAGACGAATCTAACGACACCTCACATGTTAAAATCCATCCAGCCGTTTAGGCCACAGAGCGTGCCAAAGAAATATGCATACATATATATATACTCTTGAAAAACATTACCCTCCTTCTGGGGCAGTTGGGTAAAAATAATGTACACCTTTAATAAAAACATTTTGACATATTACGAGCCACCATGTTGGATGTTATGTGACGTCTTGGAGCCTGTATCCCGCGGTACAACATGATGCTTCCAATTAGAGATGTAATGGAGGCCATTTTAGCGGAGGTGTAGAGCTTAACCTACACGGATGCGGAGATTAAAGGAGATGGAGGTGAAATAAAAGAAAAAAAACCGGCCAAGTGCGTGTCGGACTACGCACAATAAAGGGTTCCGTAGTTGAGATGAATTTATTTATCCCAAGAACAAACTTAACATTTATTTCAACTGCAAATCGTCGCTCGGCATCCAATACCGCGAATGTGTAATTTTTTACATTTTTTTTTTAATTGCAGTGTCACTTTTTTGAACATGTAGAATGAAAAATCTGATTTTCGTTAAAAATTTCACATTCGCGGTATTAATATAATAATAATAAAAATCTAACACCTTTAAACGAGCAATTCTTATATATATTATATAATCTCAATCTCTGAAACGGCTCCAAGAATTTTTATGAAATTTAGTATGCAGGGGGGTTTCGGGAGCGATAAATCGATCTAGCTAGGTTTCATATTTAGAAAACGTCGTTAAAAAAAAAATAGTCATCCAGATATTTTTCTTCATTCAAGTAACAAGGAGTCATTGTGTTAGTAAACTTATGAACTTTAGCTTATTTTACCAGGTCACTCAGAGTATTGCGACTAACAGTTTTTGTCTATGGGATACTGGCTGGCGCTCAGAAGCACCATATCGTCTCCAAAGCTAATATTTACACAAATACCATCAATAATCACCAAATTAAGCGTAGATTCCCTCATTTCGATATGTGTACATTATGAAGAATCACACTGTATAGCAACCCACTCTGGTGTTGCTGAGCTCGCCAATCCTGCCTCACCCCGCATTCCAACCTGTATGGCCAGGAAAAGTTCCAGCCCATCGTACACTATTGATCTGGTTACCATAGGTACCAATATTTAAAATGTTTTTAAGCTCCATTGGCAACCTATCCTTCTCCGTCTTTCTCCACAATACGTCATAAGCAACCAGATCAAAAGTCTTGAATAAGTCGAGGAAGGTAGCATAAATCGCCGTCCCATGCTGTGTATAAGTATGTGACAGTGTGCTTAAGACACAACACTGCACTTTCTGTTGACAAACCACGTCGAAACCCGAATTGGTTGTCATGAACATTTACAGTTTTATTTATTTGTGTATTAAGCAGACTGTCAAATACTTTTGATATTGATATTATAGTAGCTAGAGAGATGGGCCTATTGGATGCCGAGCGACGAAATGTAAGTTTGTTCGCACAATATTGAGAGATTTACCGTGTTATTTTAAGACCATAGACTTCTTATAGATTTTACTGTAATCTATGAGTAAAGAGCCATACTATGTATTTTTTTGAAAATTTTTGGTCCAATAGTTTCGGAGATAAGGGGGGGGGAATGGTCAATTTTCATTGAATTTCTTAAATATCTTTAAAAATGTTTATTTTAAAATTATATAAAAAATATATTTAAGATCCTCGCAATAAGTCCTTTCATTTGATATGTCACACGGTACTGTTAGCATAACTTTTTTTTTAAATTTTCTTGTTTGCCCCCCAAAAGTGACCCCTATATTCAATTTTTTTTTATTTACGTTACACATTCGTGTTTGGGTCACAAAAATACATATGTGTACCAAATTTCAACTTAATCGGTCCATTAGATTCGGAGTAAATTGGCTGTGACAGACGGACAGACAGACAGACAGACACACGAGTGATCCTATAAGGGTTCCGTTTTTTCCTTTTGAGGTACGGAACCCTAAAAACATATCTAACTTAGTTGAATCCGTTTCTACTAGTGCTAAGCTATGTGCATCAATGAATATGATTGGTCAATATCAAACGCATCCATAGCAACGTAGCATTGCACATCTCTGGTGGAAAAGCAGCCTTATGGGGATGCGCTAAGTTAGCCCCCGCGGAATTAAAATGTTCTCAAAGTGAAAATTTAATCAAATTGTATCGATCGATAATGCGCCAATTCAACACGAGTGCCAAAACTGTTCTAAAAAAAGAAAAAATAGAAAGATTATAAATGTGCTGCGCGTCTCATTTATTGCAAAGTTGCTGTGTGTTGGGTGGTACAATTGTCTGCTACGCTTGAATTTGTCGCCCCCTGAAGTTGGCGCCCGGGGTACGAGCCCCAGCTTGCCCCCCCTAGATCCGGGGCTGGATGTGCAAAGCAGCCGCAGCCGCTCCCCATGCCTTCCCTACTGTCGATGAATCGCATAGCTCAATCTTCGCATCTTCCTCGCACAGCTCCTTCGCGGCCGGCACATCTTCATAGCACATCTTACTCGCTCCGCTACATAGCTTAGCATCAGTGGAAACGGTCACATAGTTTCGTAGCTTAGCTTTCACATCCTCGCAGCATAGCTGCATAGCACATCGCTGGTGGACCCTAAGTCTGACACGCCACGCCCAGAAGTTATTTGATAAGTTCCCAACCAAAAAAAAGTGTCAAAAATTACTTATTATTTTCAATTGATAAAAAAATACGTTACTTTTTTTTTTTTAAATATTTGTCATAGTCAGAATAAAGTTTTTATGGAAAGAAAAACTGTAAAATGTTCCCGGAAAATTTCACATTCGGGAAAAACTGAACGTCCTTTTTTGTATGGGATTTTTGTGTGAAAACACAGACAGGACAACGTTACACGAAAAAAAAAAACAACTGACAGTGGATTGTTTTTAATAAAGGGTTTGATCAGGATTATTTTTACGAAAATACCATAATGTCACGTTACCATCAACGTATAATGCCAAAAGAATACTCAGTCACGTAAGCAAAGCCGCAGGTACACCTAGTTATTTATTAATAAAAAAATGATAACACGCCCGTCAGTCTAGCAAAAATGGCGCCCAGATACAAGTGTAAAAATATAACAAGTTAATACAATATTCACTTAGTAAGGGTCGTCCCTTTACGTAGGTATACAAAGGCCCAAACTCCAGCCATGATACACTAAGACCCCAGGAGACGTTTAGTAACTTTTTGCAGCGACCCCCGAGGTACAGTCCGGTACAGAAACTGTTTAGTTCCCCGAAGAGCGTCGAAGTTGAACGAAGTTGAACGAAGTTTGCCGAAGTCAAAGTTTGCTTCGATAGTTTTGGCACTGGATACTTTCGGTTTAGTTTATGCGATGTTTTTGTATTGTATTGTTAGTGATATGGTTGTAAGTGCGGACAATATGAGGCAATATAACTTCAGCAGGTTTTTATACACAAAATAATAAATAATCAGTCTGAAATTATTGTCCCACAAAACGGCAAAGGGACAATGAGCGCGTCGCTTGCTTTTAAACTAGTGACCGACCGAAGCTTCGTTTTCGGTCATTTTCGGCCAAAAACATGATTCGACCATATTTTAGTTTTTGGCCATAAACCAGCCAAAACTTCGGCCAAGCCGAAAATCAGAGGTTCGTGAATTGTCGCGCGTTATACGGCCTACTTCGTAAAGCTCGGTAATATCAGGTGAATCAATACACGAAATTATATATCCGGTAATGGAATTATCATGTTTTATTTCTTTTAAAGGCTGTGATTCTCTTTCACTCCCTAGGTGTAAAAAAATAAACAAGATTTCAGAGTACAGCGGAAACATTAATATTTTTTGTCAAAATTTTTCGTTTTCGGTTTCGTTTTTGGCCGAAAATAAGACTAAAGCCGAAGCCGGTTTCGTTTTCGGCTGAAAATCTATTTTCGGTCGGACACTAATTTAAACACAAGTTTTAAGAAAAATGTAGAGATCTGCTTCAATAATTTTAATTAAATAAGTTCTGAAAAAGTAGTGACATAAAATAAAGAAAAAGTGAAATCAATTAATAATTTTACGTTAATTGACTTCCAAAACTCGATGAAAGTTTGAAATTGACAACAACAACTTTTTTATTAATTAATTATGATTTTTATTGTTGATAGAAGTTTTTGAAAGTAGGAATTATTTGTTTCTGGGGCTGTTTTAATTGATAGGTCAATGTTCTCTTTCCAAGTGTTATAGGAAGGAAGTGGTGAAGGGTGGGCGTTTTGGGGGAACAGTCCCCCAAAACGCCCACCCTTCACCACTTCCACAACAGCACTTCTCTAAATTACATAAGACAGCTTATGTAACTTTGACTTTCGAAAAATGCTGATTCTCATCCTAGTTTTGATTTTTATAGCATGAAACTTTACGCAAATGGAGCCAGGACAACGCTAGATCAAAAAAAACCGGCCAAGTGCGTGTCGGATCACGCACAATGAAGGGTTCCGTAGTTGGGATGAATTTATCCCAAAAACAAACTTAACTTTGTAGTTGAAAAATATGTTCTCCCATACGGAATGTATGGGAAAACATATTTTTGCAACTGCAAAGTTAAGTTGGTTGATTATTACTCGTTAACATGTAGAGCCTACTTAGCTGTGATAGTTTTCCTATTAATTTCGTTATATAAACTACTGTTGTGATTTTTTTCACACACCCAAAATTAACCATTTAGCCAGCAGGGGGGGGAACACTTGACTCTAACAAAAATTAGCACTTTAAAGCTTAATATTTCGCAAACGAATCCCTGAATCCAAAAATGGTTTTCACAAACTCATAATATTTTTGAAGGAACTTTCTAATGATATCCCTCACTATGGGGTACAAAAATAAAAAAATAAACATCACCACTTTACGTGTATGAGAGATACCCTAAAAAAAAATGTTTTTCATAATTTTGTTTTACCACTTTGTCGGCGTAATTAATATGTATACCAATACCAATGCCAAATTACAGCTTTCTAGTACTAAGGGTCTCGGAGCTAGACCGCGGACAGACAGACAGACAGACAGACGGACATGACGAAACTATAAGGGTTCCTTGTTTACTACGGAACCCTAAAAAAACCTCTCGATATTGGCTTTTGAAATTAGGAACACTCCACCGTAATAGTAGGTCCGTAGTCACAGCAAACTGACACACTACCTACGTCAATTTGTCGTGTTATAGCCATTTCATAAAACTGTCAAAGAAATACGGTTGTGATTTGAATATACGGACAATTTAAGATGTTAGGCAATTTGATAAACAATTAATGTCTCCGACTGTGCTCGAATATTCATATGAAAGATGGCTTCATTCTTCTGACAAGCAACACAGATTCAGTACGTATATTATTAATGTATGAACGTGATATATCATCTCTTGATTAGGGCGTATCGTTTGTCTGTCACTCAATATTATTACTACACCTATAACAATCCTTCGGCGGAATTAGATTAGAGCGACTACGGTTGGAACTCGCATTTTTTTCACTTTTGATAATTTTTATTGAGTCCTCATATCGCTAATGAAGAGGTTAAAATTAAATAATTTTAGTTTTTTTTATTTTTCTTTTCACGTTTTCCGTGTACACAGGGTGAGTTTTTGGGCAGATATCATCACAATTTTTTTTGAAAAAAGGAAGGGTTGATATTAGAGCTCCTAGAGTTTTTCATTTCATTCATTTACTATACCGACCCGAAAATGTTCGGAAAAGGCTATAAGTAGACTTATTATACTTACCTAAACTGTTTTTCTAGGCTTGGTAAAAAAATCTGCTTAATTTTATTGAGAAATTATTTTCTGAACACTGAACAAAAAATTGTAAAAATGTTTTTTTTTTTTTGATGATTTACAAGTAGATTTACAGGTAACAAATAATTTACAAAACCTGCTCAGGTCGAGATTCACAGATGACTCCGTACTGGAGTGTAAATGTGGTGCTGTGCCACAAACAATGGGGTACTTAATATCGTGTCCAGCGTGTCCTGTTGCCTGCACGATGCAGGAGCTGATGGACACTCCTGAAGGTGCCAAGCTTGTTGCTAAATTCTGGGCTGATTCTATATAGATTGCCATCAACACGCTTAGAAGAAGATCTACAAAATTCGTGATACTATAGAGGTGTGAGGAACAGGATGTAAAGTTCACTCATCCTCTTTAAAAAAGGGCCTCCGACCAGACGAGTGTTGTGTCTGGTGGGCAACTGCCCTAAGGTTATTTTTTTTGGGCTGGCGTCTTGCAGGTCAACCTAGGAAGTTGTCGGCTGCTTAACCGGACTTTCCTGTGGGTGCCTCAATAAATTAAGGCCTCCAGCCAGGGCATAAAACTTATAAAACAAGCGACAACATACTACGGGCACCTTGCCCTGCCCTGCCTGCCTTGTGGAGTACGGACCTCGGCTTAGGGCGTCGCTAGGGGAGGACAGCAAGGGACAGGGTGGATTGAATTGAAGCCTGAAGATTTTTTTTTTTTTAGGTAGGGCATCTCGTAGTTGACCTCTGAGATCATGACTACTTAACCGGGCTTTCCAGTGGCTACCTTACGCTATTATACTCAAGCCTCCAGCCAGGGGCATTACAAACTAAGCGAACTATATACTACTACTACTCTATACTAGGCGAGCGCTCGCTAAAGGGGCCTCCTGTGGGGTACGAACCTCGGCTTAGGGCGTCTCTGGGGGAGAACATCAAAGTTGGGACGAGCTGGGCCTGAAGATTGATGTCGAGACGTTGTATATTTAAGCGAGTCGCGCAGTAAAATTTACTTGCGCGATGTAGGATTATACGTGACGTCAGTATGATGCGTGGTTCGTATGTGGTAATGTAGGTGTTGCCACAGTACAATCTATTCTCATATATTTGCAAAAAGTCACAATTTCTCGTGAGTCGTTACCAATGGTAACCCCACCGTTACTCTCTGTTTGCGTCCCCTGTTTATATAACGAATAAGTCTATTTACTTGGGATTAGTCCGAAAACTATGCGATAATTTGCCATGTTACGACTGTTTACGTCATAACACAAATAGAAAGAGGTAATATCGACTTAATATAGGTAAGTAGGTAGTCATTATGTCGACCAAATAATAAGGAGTTTGATGAAGGACAGCCAATGTGGAAGGGGACGCGAATCAATTTGAATTTATAGGTCTTTGTTTATAATTATTGTTGTGATTGTGGTTTTTTACAAGCTCTATTTTTATTAGAGATGCCGCGAATACTTGTTATATAGCTAATAGTCGAATACCGATTAATCGCCATTTCTTATGGCAAATACTAGAATACTCTTTACAACTTACAGCTTTAAATAGCTTTAGGTACAGATTATATTTTTTTACAGATTACAGCTTTAAATAGCTTTATGTAAGCGGGCACGCCCTTTATGCCTGAAGGCTTTTATTTAGATCTGTTTACATTAGTTTTTATTTTTATTTCTGCTTGAGTATAGTTCTCGATGTTTTTGGTTGGTATAATGGCGTATGCTAGCTGACATATAGCCAATAATTAATCATTTAAATTATGTTTTGTGTTGCGTAATGTAAATTATTTTGCATACTATTGTATAGAATCTTTTTTTTTCTAACTTGAACAGACAGCTGTGCTGCTGGGGAGTTTGTTACGCCACTTCTTCTTCCCAGCTAAAGGCACTAGGAAGGGTTGAAGGTTGGGCGTTGTGGGGGACTGTCTTATGTAATTTTGACGTTCGAAAAGTGCTGATTCTCAGCCTAGTTTGAATAAATGACTTTTGGTTTTGATTTTTTGTTTCGCCATTATTACTCGACACAAAAAAAAATATAAAAAAGTTAATTTGTTTTCAAAAAATAATTTTGTTTGTTTATTTTCTGAGGCAGGTTTGATTTATGATTAAAAGCGCAACCGACTTGATCCCAACCGTGCAGAAAACCTAGTTTTTCAGCAGTACAATCTGCCCCTTTTGGACTTTAAATATTACATTATTAATTAAAAAGCCCAACTAATTAACTTCAACATGACTGATTTTTACCCGACTACGGCAAAGCCAAAAGGAAGGGTTATGATTTTAGCAGTCTATGTATGTATGTTTGTATGTATGTATGTATGTATGTATGTTTGTTTTTACGTGTGTTCCACCGTAGCGCCTAAACTACTAAACCGATTTTGATGAATGAGGTATCAATAGATTTGTAATAATGGTCCGGGTGACATAGGCTATATAATTTTTCCCTAAATTTAATTTGGTGGACTTTACACGTAAATTTCTAACCTCGAAAAAAATTAAAATGGGATGATCATGACATGTTTGGTATCAAAAGAAAGGTCTTGACGAGCACATTACAAATATGTATGTAATATTATATTTTCAAAGTAAACAAATATGTTTAAATCGTTAAAAACAAGCAAAAGTGAGACTTCGCTACGTAGTATCGCAAGATGTTACCAACGTGCAGTTAATCAAATCTTAATAAGTAGTACCGATTTGTAATTCCACTCTTATGAAGAAAAACAAGTACAACGAAATATTTATATTTTGGACTTCTTCGAAGCTCGATATCGATATATGGTGTTGGCGTCGAAATAAATCGCTCTATGGTTTCGTCCAAAGCACTATGCACTGCTATTAGAATTTAAAATAGGTTAATTATTGAACTATTGTATTACTCTACTCTTATTTACGTTTATCAAGAGTAAAAACGGAAAAGTATAAAATAAAAAAATAAAGTTTAAAAAACTGTAACCCGACTACGGGAAAATAAAAATGATCTAAAAAGTACGAAACAAGCAAATATTTCAGATAGAAATCAAGACATAGGTACAAAAATGGTCAAGGTAAAGCCGTGGTCGTATGCCTGTATACCATGTTGGTGCCAAGAACACCTACAAAATTATAATGGCATGCGACGACGGCTTTACCTTGACCATTTTTGTACCTATGTCTTGATTTCTATCTGAAATATTTGCTTGTTTCGTACTTTTTAGATCATTTTTATTTTCCCGTAGTCGGGTTACAGTTTTTTAAACTTTATTTTTTATTGGTGTGTTTTGTTTTAAAGTCTATAGTTTTTCTGTTCATTAAAAGTTTATTTTTATTTAGAGACAACTATTTGCCGAATGTCGAATAATAGAAACTATTATTCGGTATTCGACGAATTACAAAAACATGTCGAGTAATGCCGAATACCAAATAATAGCGAGTATTCGTGGCATCTCTAATTTTTAGGGTTCCGTAGTAAACAAGGAACCCTTATAGTTTCGTCATGTCCGTCTGTCTGTCTGTCTGTCTGTCTGTCTGTCTCTCTGTCTGTCTGTCCGCGGTCTAGCTCCGAGACCCTTAGTACTAGAAAGTTGTAATTTGGCATAGGTATACATATTAATTACGCCGACAAAGTGGTAAAACAAAATTATGAAAAACATTTTTTTTTAGGGTACCTCTCATACACGTAAAGTGGTAATGTTTATTTTTTTATTTTTTTACCCCATGGATATCATTAGAAAGTTCCTTCAAAAATATTATGAGTTTGTGAAAACCATTTTTGGATTCAGGGATTCGTTTGCGAAATATTAAGCTTTAAAGTGCTAATTTTTCTTAGAGTCAAGTGTCCCCCCCCCCCCTGCCGGCTAAATGGTTAGTTTTGGGTGTGTGAAAAAAATCACAACAGTAGCTGATATAACGAAATTAAAAGGAAAACTATCACAGCTAAGTAGGCTTTACAGGTAAACGAGTAATAATCGACCAACTTAACTTTGCAGTTGCAAAAACATGTTTTCCCATACATTCCGTATGGGAGAACATATTTTTCAACTACAAAGTTAAGTTTGTTTTTGGGATAAATTCATCCCAACTACGGAACCCTTCATTGTGCGTGGTCCGACACGCACTTGGCCGGTTTTTATATGTTTTGTTTGTTTCGAGAAGAATTAGAAATTCTTAAGCAAATTGATACCTTTCGTCAATTGGCCATTTTAACGCATACAACTGTTAAAGAATGAAAGTTATGATTATAATATAAATAACTAGCTTTTTCCCGCAGCTTTGCTCGCGTGGAAGTCGGAAATTATCCCATGGAAACGCACTACCTATTATAAACTATATTTCTGCCTCATCCAAATCCTATTAGTAGCATAACATAATGATTGAATACTATTGTGAATTCATGCCAGCCTAGTACTTTTTAACCGACTTCCAAAAAGGAGGAGGTTATATGTTAGTCGCGTATGTTTGTTTTTTTTTTTTATGTATGTCCACCGATTTCTCCGTCAATTGTGGACCGATTTTGAAAATTCTTTTTTTTTGTTTGAAAGGTTATGCTCTAGAGGTGGTCCCATATAAATTTTATTAACTTTGCTTCCATAGTTTTTGAGTTAGCTTCAATAATACGTACTTTTTCCCGCTTAGTATATGGATGATATGATAAGTTCCTGTCACAGCTGTTATTTACATAGCAGGTAGTGGTTTTCGAATTTGTGTGGGGTAGGTACCTACTACAACTAAAAAGTGAAAAATAAAAACTTTTTACAAAAAAAAAACAACCGACTTCCAAAAAACACTACAAAGTGAAAAATAACTTTAATTTCGGAAGTCGGTGTCAAAAAACGAAAATTCAAAACCAAAGACACCGACTTCCGAAATTAAAGTTATTTTTCACTTTGTAGTGTTTTTTGGAAGTCGGTTGTTTTTTTTTTGTAAAAAGTGTTTGTTACGTTACGTTACTGCTCAGAAATTGTGCACAATGTCTAATGATTGAAATACTATATTGAGTTCATGTAAGCCTAGTACTTTTTGTGCCAAGTTTCAAGTTTAATAAGATTTTTCGTACAAACTTTGCTCCCCTTTTTCACCCCCTTAGGGGTAGAATTTCGGAAAATCCTTTCTTATCGGATGCCTACGTCATACAAAGAACACACCCTCCAAGTTTCAGGTCTTTACGATCAGCGGTTTAGGCTGTGCGTTGATCCGTCAGTCAGTCATTCAGAGCATTTTATATGTATAGACATTTTATATCTATATGTCGTGGCCGGATCATAGAATTGATAATTTCATGTAATGATCGACCATTTCATGAAAAGGTTGTGTTTCATGAAATGGCCAGCTAAAATTGACCATATAATTTAAACGTCAACGTTTAATGATATGTCAGTCGACGTTTGGTCATATCATTAAGTAGGGTATCCATGCAAATATGACTGGCATTCATTAAATTTTTGGTAATCTAGGACAATGGATAAATAAAACATTTTAAATAGCTTTCATTCCAGAAGAAAAATAATAATAAGATTTGAATATTTAAATCCTAACCTCTGAAATACGTTCCAAACTCCATGGGTTTTTTAATGTTGCGGTCATTTTTCGAGTGACTTTCATAAAAGTCACGTAGCTTGGTATAATAACGATACTTCAATGCACTTTCATCTTCCATTTTCATATTTATAATTTCTTTTCCAATCGAATTATCGCCCGCCGCCATGATGCACAACAAAAACAAAGCGACATCAACGCCTCTACCGGTAGATAATTTAACTATTTTACGATATGATCACTAATTTTTGGCCACGTCATGAAGTAGTCGTGCATTTAACCTTTTGAACGCCAGCCAAAGTTTACCTAAAACACTTATTATGTCAATCTAATCTCAAGTGCTTTTGATTTTTGGGTAGGCCTTCGGAAAAACGGAGAATTCGTCAATAAAGAGCCATTAACACGGCATGTATTATACCTTCCCGGGTTCCTTGGGAGCTGTTTTACTTGTAAAAATAGATAGTAGCATTTTTTCTTAAGTTCCGCGGGGGGACGCGCGACTTGCTAAGGGTGTCAAAAGTTGAGTATTCAATGATCTGGCCAGACTACATCATGATGTGGCCAGCGGTCGATGTTTTATTTTATGAAATGCAATCATTTCATGTAATAGTCGATCATTTCATGAAATGATCAATTCTAAGATCTGGCCACAACATATAGATAAATAAAGACAATTTAAATTGGTGGTCAATTTGCTGAATAATTAATTTCCTTCACTTTACTTTGTAAAGTTGATTTGCCAAGTCTTGACTAAGATCACGAATTTTATTTATTTATTTATTAGGTATTAGGCTCTTCAACAATAAACTAAGTACACTATTACTTTACAATTTGTACATTGTAAACTTAAGTCTAAGCGCCTCATAACTTAAAGAAAAGCACAGCGTGCACTACATTAACACAATTAATTAATTAAAACAAGTAATATATAGTTTAGATAACAGTAAAAATAAATTATTAAAAGCTAAGTTGATTAGAATAAAATACAGTGATAAAATTAAATTAGGTTCCATTTAATTTTTAAATGTGATTAACTAGAGAAACCGGCTTTTTTAGAGCAGGTATTAATGAGTGAAAGAGGTCTATATCCACTTCATTAATGATTTTTGCATTTTGTGACTTTAAATCGGTCTTTTCCTGATTGATGAAGAAGTGGCCTAGTGCCTACATAATAAGTCCTAAGTAACCTTTTACATTCACCGCGACTTTTCTTCTCTATCTGTCTGTCCATAAGTGTGCTTAATCTTTTTTTTTGGGTAGGGAACACAACGCGCCGTCGACCCGTGCACCAAGCACGGGTCGACGGCGCGTTGTGTTCCTTATCGGACGGCGAGCTACCCATTGCTCACCGTCCGCAAGCCCGCGCCTACGGTGGCCGAGAATCTGCCTCCGATTCCCGACGCCCAGGGCATCTCCTCCTGCGGCGGTTAGGGGCGCGAGGGCGTGAAATTTGCCTCTCCCTCACGCGTTCCGCCTCCTCCTTTGCGAGCATTACTGCTTCGCAAAAGTAGGTGACGGCTTCCCATTTCCTCTAGCTCCGCACCGTGGCCCGAACCAGTGCCAGACGCGAGAGATCACCGCCGCCGATCGCCTCGACTAAGTGTGCTTAATCCTAGAGAATCATTTATCCCTCCGATTTTTCTATTTTCAATTCTAAGATATTTTATCTGGCAAGGTCTTAGTTAGGATTCTCTTCTTTTTGTGTGGTTAGTAACTAACCTGGTGTCAGAGTTTTAAAGCCTCCCATGGGCCTCTGACTTGGCTTCACATGCCGTCGAGAAATATCTCTCAGGCATGCCGGTTTTCTCACGATGTTTTCCTTCACCGTTTTTGAAACAAATGATAATATACAATACGCACATGAATCCGAAAAGTTAGATGTGTGTGCCTTGGGTACGAACTTGAGACCTATGACTTGGCAGTCCGACGGACACACCACTAGGCTATCACTGCTTAAATAACATAACATAACATCACGCCTTGTTCCCCTGAAGGGTTGGGTAGAGGTGGCTCTGTAGCAGGTACACCCACATTTCGCCAGTTATGTTTAAGTCTTATGTAATAGGGGGCGAGTCTATTTCCATCAACCGGACACAAATAATTATAATTATGTAAAGTAAAACAGAAATATAACTCAAAAAAATCGACTTCTTCAATGCACAAAACACAAAAATAGCTGATGTCAAGGAAGTTGTAAAACTCCTAATAAACTCACCGAAATAATTTTACAAAGGCTATTATATATATCCTACTGTTGGCATAAAAATCTTTTTACTGTCTAGTACTTTGGTTGAAATAAAAGTAAAAAGGTTACAATTTTGTCGCCGGTACATAAAGCTTGTAAAGTAAGGAGTTTTGGGCTTACGTTACCATAGTATTTTACTGGTGGGTTCTTTTTCTTTTATCTTTAGTATACGCTTGTTTTACATCTAATTTTTTAATCATGTGAGTAGACTGCGTCACAGATAATCATCATCATCATTTCAGCCGAAAGACGTCCACTGCTGGACATAGGCCTCCCCCAAGCACCGCCACTTCGACCGGTTCTGTGCTTTTCGCATCCAGCGGATTCCTGCGGCCTTCACAAGGTCGTCGGGCCATCTTGTGGGAGGCCTTCCAACGCTACGTCTTTCGGTACGTGGTCGCCACTCCAGAACCTTAACTTTACCACCACAGATAATATAATACTGTAACTGCGTGCAAGAAAAGTCTGCACTCGGCTGAAATCGGAACGCATACGATTAGTTCCGATTTTAGCCGAGCGCAGACTCACAAAACGTACAAAACCTAACCAACAGCAATCAGATCGGGCAGCTTTGTCAATGTATTAATTTGATCACTGCTAATCGGTGACCATCCACAGTCAAAACATTTCTTGGACAGCATCCGTTCGTACAATAATGCCTTTCAAATGACATCGGTGCGAAACAGATTTCAGAAGGCCCATTTATGCCAACATTCAAAGTGCAAGGCCAAGTTTGCCACCTTATTGGTTCATTATTGCTTGAAAGTAAAGTGCGCTAAAGTATGAGAGATATAAAAATGGTGCCATAGCAAAAATTATTCCACGTGAAGCGCATTTTCTGCTGTGAGAATCAATTTAAAGATCTGAAACACCTGTTGTGGAACTCCAAAGCCCAGCGACACTATAACATTAAGAATGACGTACCTGTTGACTTACAAAAATGAAAGATCTGGAACGTCTCGAATCGTCTCGCGCATCCCGTTGTTTTCCCGTCCCCGGGCTCTTAGAATTCGACATCAGACGTTTCAGATCTTCGATTTTGACGACCCCGTTGTCGCTGGCATAAGCAACAGGATCCGCGTACGAAGTCGCGGGCAGAAGCTATTTTTAAATAAATTAGTAATGAACGCCCTTCAATTCATATTTTATAACGCATTGGGGGAAATTTTCTAAAACTAAGGCAAATCATAATAAATAAAGGATTTATTTTCAAAAGCTGACGTTTTTAAACTATTAGAGTGCGGTGTATGTTAAAATACACGCAAAACTTAGCGACAAGTGAACCGTGACCAGCGCGTAGACCGTGAGTCCTGTTATAAGCCGCGCAGATAAAGAAACGATTTGTAAATTGCGGCGGCCAGTATAGACGGAGCGAGCGTGTGAGCGAGATAGCATGAGAGCGGGCCGCCATGTGAGCGAGATAGCATGAGAGCGACCGCCATTTACAAATCGTTTCTTTATCTGCGCGGCTTATACAAACTCAAAAGCCGCTCCCCGACTTGAGACCAGTAGTGCTATTCTGTAACCATCTCACAGTTTTATCTTAGGTGAAGTGAACGTGGAGTGAGCTGTCAGTTGCTAAGGATTGACAGTATTGGCAGCTTCACCTAAGTTCTCATGGTGAGATTTTTACAGAATAGCACTACAGCAGTGCTATTCTGCAACCATCTCACCGTGTTATCTTAGGTGAAGTGAGCGTGGAGTGAGCTGTCAGTTGCTAAGGATTGACACTATTGGCAGCTCACTTCACCTAAGTTCTCATGGTGAGATTTTTACAGAATAGCACTACAGCAGTGCTATTCTGCAACCATCTCACCGTGTTATCTTAGGTGAAGTGAGCGTGGAGTGAGCTGTCAGTTGCTAAGGATTGACACTATTGGCAGCTCACTTCACCTAAGTTGTCATGGTGAGATTTTTACAAAATAGCACTATTAGTCATTTCGACCTGGGTGCCTAACGTGTGATGGATAGCTAGGAGATGGATTTTTGTTCAAAATGGGCAGCTTTGTGGCTTAAACAAGCCCTTAAGTACTCTTCTTCTAACTTCAGTCTTGGTAAATTTTGAAGTGAAGATAGTTCCTATGTATTCCGCTGCATGTATTATTCTTTACCTTAGTAGGTACTTCTACTGAAGGTACTGGTGTCGAGTATACACAGCTTGTCATACGATCTTAAACATAAAAATATAGAGGAGTAAAGACATGCGACGCAATGGTGGCCCGGTGGTAACTGCCGCAACTTACTAATTGTAGGTCGTAGGTTCAAACTTAGACAGGCGCTTTACTTTGTGTAAATTTTTTCATCACCAATGCTCTCATAACGGTGAAGGAAAACATCGTGAGGAAACCGGCATGTCCTAGAACCGAAAATTCGAAGACATGTGACATCTACCAACCCGCACTGGGCCCGCGTGGTGGATTACGGCCCACTCCCTCTCACAGAGAGGAGGCCTGTGTCCCAGCAGTGGGAACATTTATAGGCTGATGATGATGATGATGATGATGAAGCAACAAGTGAACACTGACCGTGAGTCATGTTAAAAACTCAAAAGTCGCTCCTCGACTTGTGACCAGGTCATTTCAACCTGGGTGCCTAACGCGTGATGGATTGCTAGGAGGTTAGAAAGTAGTGGGATGGCATAAACCAGTTAATTAATTCGATTATCACACAAGTTTTAAATATTAAACCCGTATTAAACTTCGTTGGTCTAGTGGTCGCAAACGCTACTGCTGAGCATGAGGTCCTGGGTTCGATTCTCGGGCAAAGTGTTATTGGGTTTTTCTATCTGGAATTTCTCAGTAGCAGCCCGGAGTCTGGATTTGTGCCCGGTTGATGGCAATAGGCTCACCCCTGTCACATGGGATTTAAAACATAACTGGCGAAATGTGGGTGTACCTGCTACAGTGTGTTTTAAATATTTCAACAATTTGCAAATTCGACCTTTGCCAGCATTACCAACTGTTTTATCAGCACCTCCTAATATCTTTTTTAACTTGTGTACCTACCTGATTAAATGAAGACGTCTTCTCTATAATTTGTACTATTAAAGCCTTAGTAACATTTTGTGATAACTGGTGTCAAAGTTCATGTACGTAGATGATTTTAGAAAATGATTAATAAACTACTTCCTTTAACTTTAAACTGTTTGATGTTTTAGACAATTTGGTTACATTGAAAAGTTTTTAAAGTATTAGGTATCCAACAGAATAGCAATGAAAGCCATTCAATTTGAGAGTTTGGAGAAAAGTGATATTTAATGACGAATTCTGGGAAATTTTCAAAAATACATAGAAATTGGGTATTCTCGAATCCCATGAATTTTCGCCTAGGCTTTATGGGGTGCTTAACTGTCGCAAGTGGATCACACTACCACGTCCTGGAAGGTATACGTCAAATTACAAGTCACCCTGTATATAACACAAAACAGAAAAATAACTATTTACGCTCGAAAAAGTCATAAATAAAGATTTAATATTTAAAATATTAGGTACCTACAGTATAAAATTAAGCACGCCAGCGTCATCATTTGCGTGCAGATTTATCTTTCTTGCACTCTAGTTCTAACCTAGCTTATCCCAGTGTTACATTTTCAAACTCCAGATGTGGTTTTTAAATTAATCTTATAACCCGATAAATTACGGCGCAAAGAAGCACCGAGAAACCTGGACATAATGCCCTGGATTATTGACCAATGCTCGACCAACTCTCGGAAGAGAAGCTGACTTGCAGTAGAACAAGTTTTTTGAAGTGAAAACTTCTTTTATTATTTTTGAGATGGGACTAAACCATTGATTTCGCAACACCATGACGGCACCTCATTTTTGTAAACGCGATTGTGCTCTTTATTTATATTAGGTTACGGATCAATGTTCTATGCTAGTATTTTTACTTTAAAGGTTTTGTAAACGCGATAATGCTCTTTAGATTTATTAGATTACGGATCAATGTTCTGTGCAAGTATTTTTACTTGAAAGGTTTCGAAAATTTATTTTTTTGTAAACGCGATTGTGTTCTTTATTTAGATAAGGTTACGAACCAATGTTCTATACAAGTATTTTTCTTCCACCAAGGCGATCTTGTTCAAGGTTTCACTTCTGTCGGCACTCCCAGAGTGCCACCACTTTTTTAACCTGTTTTAGTCCACTGCTGGGCAAAGGATTCCCCCACAGCTTACCACTCTTTCCTGTGTGTCAATCTCCCATAAACGCCTCTAAGTCATCACGCCAGCGTTTCCTCGGCCTCCCTCGGCGACAACCCCCATCTTCTGGTTCCCACTGCGGGTCGACTCTGGCCCATCTATCCTGTTGCATCCTACATACATGGCCCGCCCAATCCCACGCCAGCCTAGCAGACTTGTTGCCCACATCGGCGATTACTGTTTTGGCGCTGAACATAATACCTTGAGTTGGGACTTTTGAGACTCGATCAGGGAACAATTACGTGCTATCTAAATAATTATATTGTAGTAGTCGATATTTTAATATGTTCTTTATTTTCCTTACAAACTTTCCTCTCTTAATTTACGTCTCCTTTCATTCTGCGACATCGTTTTCCTTCACGTAATACACAATTTCGTCTACATCTGTTTGATCAACTGAAATAAAAGTTTATCCTAGCCCGCTTTGCCTAGTTAGTCTCTGAAAGTCAAATACTTTTTTCTCTACAGCATTCGCTAAATCTCTTCGTCAGCTAAAGGTGCTTTTCCGGACATTATCAGGAAAAAAGGCGAATGATACGGAAACAGGTTTTTAAGCAACTTCAAACTGTCGGTTTAAGCTCTTAATGATCCAATTTGCAAAGCATTTTCCTTGGCAAATACCGCCTTAAGTGGGGCCATGAAGTCAGCGAGTTTACGACCGAAGACTGTGTTGAATTTAAGTGGTTTTTTCGTCCAATATCTTAGTTTACGATGTTTGTGACGGTTCACTGCGTTTATAAGGTCTGTTTGTGTTATTGACTTGATCATTTTAAGTTTACGTGGAATAGTTAAAACTTGTTATTGTTCTAGGAATGGAAAGAATAAAGAATCCATAAAAAATGCATAAAATAAACACAAAATATACAAGTATTCAACGAGCAACAAAATAACTTTAGTTAATAAAATATAATCAAATGATTAGAGTTTGTAAATTAACAAACAAGAATTAATGTCACCAAAAACAATTGGATTGTTACCTAAGATTAACTAAATTAAACCGATGCTAAACTTATACAATAAAATTATTTTCTGTCTGGCTTTTCTGAACAGTTTTGTTAAATAAACTTTCTTTTGAATAATAAACTATAAATCCGAGTAATCAGTTTTGATAGTCTAAAACTCAGTATTTTCAGTTGAGCTTGTTATTTAAGTTATAATAAGTAGTTTTGTATTTATTTAACAGTTAATGTTCACACGTACAAACAGACATGAAGAAAGGAACAGAAAAGTACGTTCCAATGTGATGCATAATTATAAACTATTTTTTTTATTTTTATTACCTTTTATAATGAAGGATGGGTTTAATTAAATATGGGATGTATTAGTTTTTATGTAAGTTCATAATTTTTACCGATTTGGGCAATCACATCGGGCACACGGCTTCCAAACAAACAAACCCAGACAAATCATTCATCGGCGTCCATACAAATCTCTTCCAGTATTTTGTACGAAATAAAATGTATTTTTGTAATTTGCAATGCTGCAGTAATCTGCTTAGCCTTTTCCCAACTATGTTGGGGTCGGCTTCCAGTCTAACCAGATACAGCTGATTACCAGTATTTTACATAGGGCGACTGCCTATCTGACCTCCACAATCCAGTTACTGGGTAACACGATACTCCTTGGTACGACTGGTTGTCAAACTTTCGGGTTTCTGAAGACCTGTAACGACTGTCAAAGATCCAAGGATGACAGCCAGGACCAGGGGTCTCGGTATGTTAAGATGGTCACCCATCTACGGATTTACCGCAGCAAGCGTGGTTTTACCTTATCGATCGACCCGTGTGGTTGTTATTACTTAGCCACGAACCCCTCCTTACAATGCTGCAGAAGCTTTTCTTTTTTCCTCCTTCCAATGCTGCAGAAGCTTTTCTTTTTTTTAAACTGTTTGTTTCGTGGCCCACGCTGAAGGATTACAGGGACGTCGTCGACTCGTTCACGGCAAATTCGTTTATTTCTCCTTTTTTCTCTTGAAACTTAATCCCTGTAATATTGCGGGTGTAAGCAGGCACCTACTTAAACTGCCTTCGTAATGGCAGCCACGTTGCCGGCAAAATTAATTTTAATGAGAAGAACTCTGGAGCCTACAGCGAAAGTGGATTAAAGCTACAAAAAGTTTTTATTTATTTTGTGTGTTGCCATTAGACTTAATTTAATGATATGGTGTTGCCCTATTTTTAAGGTCTGCAATCAAATTATTTTTTCATGGTCCTTTTAGTGTTTCGTGTTTACTTTAGAAAATACGTTTTATGAATTTTTTTTATGTTGCATTTGAAGGTGTTGGTATGTATTTTTATAATTTAAAATTTGACGCTATGGGCGCAGTAAAAGGGTATTAATTAGGGGAAACGTAAACCTTTTTAATGGAGTGGGGAAAAAATATTATAAGGGTACTTTTAAGGGTAAATGATGGTTCATTTACCCCTTATAATATTTACCTCCTGAATGTAAGTTATTTTATTACTGCCTTTTAGACCCGGCCTATGGTCTCTGGACAGTTAAAATTTCTGTGCAAACACTTTTGCCGTTTATCGTGAACATGAGCTGTTTGTGAGCTCTTCGATAATAATTTGCTATTATTTACCACCATGCAATATTTAACATTACTTTTTTATACTTTAGGGAAACAAACACGTTTCTTGTATGCCACCCCTTTGAATTTTTTACTTTATTTTATTTTGTTGTTATAGCGTCAATAGAAATGCGTAATTGGTGAAAATTTCAACTGTATTAATATCATGGTATGGTAATTTTATTCTAGGAAACACACACACACTATAATTATTTAACTAAAGTAGGTACCTACACAAAAAATTTGTAAAACATTTTAAAAGAGTACAAGAGTACGGTGGAGTTTCTTGCCCATTCTTCTCCATACGAAAACTAGCTTTTGGAAGGGGCGACTAGAATCGAATCGGTCGAAGTGGAGGTGCTTGGGGGAGGCCTATGTTCAGTAGTGGACGTCTTTCGGCTGAAATGATGATGATGATGATAACAAGAATCAATTCTATTATTTTGTAGTTTAAAAGTGCCATACAAGGGCCTATTTGAAATACTATATTATATTTTTTTGACTTTGATTACGGTTCATGAATTATAAGATACAGCCTGCTGACAGACAGACGGACGGAAGGACAGAGGAGGCGTAGTAATAGGGTTCCGTTTGGCATCCTTCGGATACGGAACCCTAAAAAGCAAATTGAAAAAAAACTTGCCCCATTGAATAGCAAGATTTCCATTCCGAGTGATTAGACGTAATATTTGCGTTTTGTTAAACGTACACCTCAAATATAGCATGTAAAAAAAACCCTGTCTGATCCTATTTTTTATTTTCAATAATATTTCGATTTTTATTACTTTTTGGTAATGTTATTGCAGTACCGATGAGCCCGTTTCGGATCGATTAGACTATTTTTGACATATTGTAGATATGCTCTACATTTAAAAACATAATTTACTGAAACTTTTAACTCACCTATTCCCCTAGTAATACTTCAGTGAGCCTACTCTTAAAACGTAAAATATGAAATGAAACGGATCTGCTAATTAATGTACACATTTCATTACATATAATTTTCGTGAAAATTCCACCCTCCCAGCCTGACTCATAGGGGGTAGTTTCCTCGAACATTATGGTTCTCATTTTAAGGTCCAATTAAATAAAAAGGGGAACATTCACATTTCAAAGACAAAAAATAAAAAATAAAGGTCACGAGTTTGAGCAAAAAGGCCTTTGCCGATGTAATAATTCAAAATGTGTGGAGAAAAAAAAAACCGTCGGACTCTTTGAAATGGCCGAACACGGCCCATTGTTTATGGGTGTGACGTAACAAAATGAATTTGTTGGAAAAAAAACAATTTGTTTCACTACAAAGGTTTTTTTTTTGTCTTTTTAGCAAAGAGCAATTTTGCAAACGTTTGGTAATAATTAGGAAAATAATTTGTTTCGACGAATTCATAATTTAACATTTTACCTTCTTTTGCTTATTCGAGATGATAAATGTCGGGATAAAACACATCCTATGTCCTAATTCAGATCATGGTCTACTTATGTGCCAAATTTCATTCAAATCTGTTCAGCTGTTTTGGCATAAAAGCGTAACAAACAAACTCACTTTCGCATTTATAAATATTAGTTAAGAACGCGGCGTCGCATGAATTGTCTATAAAAAACGTAATATATATAATACCTAAATCATTTGCAATTTGGGCATATTTCTACCATATTATGTTGTTATTCGGATTTAGACAGTGTTTATCGACATCTTTTTTTTTTTCAAAAAACTTTTCTAAAATGAAGTTTAAACGAATTCAGTTTCGCACATTTTATCAGCGTAAATCAAATGTCTTCATACTGTTTTTTCTGTATTATGAACAACAATATTTAGCATATTGTTTCTGCAGAAGCATAGCTTATATTATCAAGTTACAAATTTTCGAAAGCTAGCAGTCAAGCAATAATTGTCAATGTGTGCGTGGTAGTATTGCTCACTATAGGTGTATATCTCTCCGACAGGCACTCACACTAGCGCAACGTGGCTGGAATTTAATTTTGCAAACATCTCGATTTGTAGTTGCGAGCCGTGTTCGCAGGCCTCTTAAGATTTTGTTTAAGAACGTTGCTAGCTTATTTTGGCATTGTGTTTGACGAAAAATAAATGAGAATGAATCGGAACAATCAATCAACATAGCTAATGGGCAGCCAAATATCGCAGAGTAGAACTTTGCACGGTTGCAGACTAAAATTGTACCGTTTACTTATCTTCACCTCGTCCTGATTTGCAATCCAAAAGATCAAAATATAATTAAACTTATATTTTCATCATCTGTCTAGCAATTTCCCAACTATGTTGAGGTCAGCTTCCAGTCTAACCGGAAGCTGCTGAATACAAGTACTTAACATGGAGCGACTGCCTATCTGACCTCCACAACCCCGCTACTGGCTATCAGACTTTCAGGCTTCTGACCCGTAATGACGTCATAAATATCTAAATTATTAAAATAATAATAAAATATAAAAGTTGTCAGCTTGATAAATATGTACAATTTTCAAATAACACGTCTGTTTTATATCTGTTCGAAAATGGAACTCAAATATATCGCCATTTTTTCAGTCACAAGTTGTGACTGCCAACCCCGGGAAAACGGGTTAATTAAAAAATAAAATTTGCTAGGCTCAACCAGACTGAACTTTTCAACTTTTGTACTGGCACCCTAATTAATGTTTACTTATTTTATCTTTCCTTTTATTTTTCCCCTTTTGAATGACGCAGTGAGCTTTGATATCAGTCATGCTTGCTTGGCAAGCATCATGTTGCCCGTAGGTTTGAATATGTTTGAACAGAATTTGAATTTTTCGGAAAAAACGTTGTGTCCTTTATATACCGGACTGGAATCAGCTACACACAGTAGAATGTAAATAAGATAGATAAAACATTTATTCAGTGCTCACAATAGACACACATAAGCACAATAAAATGATAACAAATTACATGAATATATATAAAAACAAGATGCCAATAAACAAAAAAGAAAAGACATGTATAGAAATGGAGTGACAAAATGACATACTTCAAATCAAATGTACCTACAAGGTGCGGTGTGCGTCTCAAGGTTGCACCAAATGGGAGAAAGAGATGGAGCTATACGTCCTGTAGAGCTTCATCTCTTTCCCACACTGAAGTAATATTAAAATAATACTGCTTTATGAGCTTGTGGTAGGCCCCCTGCTCAGCATGTGTCAGGCAAATATACCTGACGCTGATATTTTGCTGAATCCCTGCAGTGACGTACGGACGTCGAGCAGAGATAAATTGGTATTGCGACAAAGTGTTATGCGTGGAATGTTTGCAATTCCCGTATTTTTTAAGTGAAAACTTCTTTAGGCGCGTTGGGCATTTTTCAGACGAGACTAAACCATTGATTTCGCGACACTGTAACAAAATTTACCGACACCGTGAAGTAAAAGACATCAACGCAATGATTACCGCGGTGAAGATTTTTTTTCAAGTTTTCACTTCTGTCGGCACTCTCGGAGTGCCACTGGTTTTTTAAAGAACGTTCTAATCGAACTCTTAATATCTCAAAAGTACCATAATTTTCATAAATTGTTGTCAAATATTTGACATTGATTGTCACTGAGATGAGATTGCCACTACCGTGCGTTCATTATTACTTGTCCCGTGACGCGATTGGTAACACTGTTCTGTCAGTCGCCATTTTGAACTCTATTAGTATTGAAACTAAGTTTGACAAGCAATGGTGCGAACATGACGGCAAAGGACAAGTTACTCGTATAGTGAATGGTCTGTAAATTTTGAACATTTTTTTTTTAACATTCACCTTTCCGGATTCATCTACAGGTAAGCAAGCGTGAGCTATGTGAATATTCATGTTCCCCTTTGTTATGCAGTGGGATGATGACAGGCATTATATCAAAACCTTCAGTGAGCAGACACTCGCAAATCTACGTAATTTACTTAGAGCTGTTGCTATAAAAGCGAGTACATACCCTCATAATTATTACACAAGTACAATACCTACGCCATCTTGTCTACATCTTAGACCAGTAACCCTTACTATACAACTCCACACATTAAATAAATTATTTATACGTCCAACGGGGAGTACCCGAAATAAGCTTTAAAATTAAGGGTCCCGCCGCTCCAACTTTATGTACATACCCTTAGAACAGCCTTCTAGGCGACCATTTAGTGGAAGAATTTTGTCTTTTATAGCCAAACAGCTTCGTCGTAATTTTTCGCCTGACAGATCACTCGCTGTGTTGTATTCCCGACGGGTATATGGTACTTTAAACCTTTGCGCAGCGGTGGGGTTGAAAAATTATAGAGAATTGCAAATTTTTCGGTACGGTTGTTCGGTGTGAAATATTTTGTGACGAAATGATGACAATGAAATCACCTGTTTATTGTCTAGTGCAGAAATCACCAAATGGCAAACCACGGTCCGAATCCGGACCGCCAACCTATTTTGTAACTTCATAAAAAAATATTCAAATGAAAACTTCAATCGTTTTTGCTAGTAATGGTCTACCAAACGGATCGCGATAATTGGTGATTTCTGGTTTAGTGCATCATGGGTATTCAGTCACATTACCGTCTCGCTGGACTGGCTGATCATCGACACAATAAATCCGATCCGAATTTCGACTCAAACCCACCCGTGTTCCTTCAGTTGCTTGTATGTTGCCAGGGGCCACAGTAACCCTTTCGGACAAACCCGCAACCCCGGCAGGCATCGGCCCTATCGGAACCCTTCAATTGTGCTGACATCTCTTTGAAGCGCGCGTGGATCACAACGCGCTGTCGACCCGGGCCTGGTCCTTATCAGACGGCGAGCTACCCATTGCTTACCGTTCGCAAGCCCGCGCCTACGGTGGGATTTCGACTCCCAAAAGTGGCGTGAGCATCATTAACATACTAATATGCGTAGCGCAGTGTTTTTATGGTATCTTTCGGTAAATAATGTCTGCGAACTAGTGTATTTCCAGCATCATAATTTTTGTTAGGTATTTCCCCTTCCATCCCTACTTTCAATCAATTTTGTAGGTATACTTATCTGATAAAAACTTCAACACGACCAAAAGGGACGTTGACATTTTTTTTTTATATAGATAGATAAATTGGACACGTTTTTTTTATTTTTTTATGTAGGTAATCCAAAGATTACGGCAATAAATTGAGTTAAAATGTGGCATGATGTCACTCTCCGGTAGATTTTATACTGAATTATGACGTAGCAAGCCCCCACTCCCCAACTTTAATGCATTTGTATGTTTTTTTTTTTATAAATTTAATTTATAAAATATGTATATAATTTTTTTTATTATCTGACTGACGGACTAAATAGTTTTTTTTTCTCCAGTCAATATCCCTATTTTGCACAAAAAAATCGCCAACTCAAAGCCAAACATCCATACAATACCTACTAATGGCAGACTTATTTTACTATGATTAAATATTTTGTCCTATCATATCAAATTCCCGATGGCAAGGTCAGTACAGTAATACTCACTAAGGCGGCCCCTACATCTATACTCGTATTAAATTTGCGCAATAATAATATTGCGCAATATGAATCAGCCTTTGGACTCAAGCAAACGATCCGATTGACGGCCCCATAAGCTTCAATGTTTTCGCCTGAGCAAGTCCTGCCTTTACCTACACAGTACACTTAAAATATAGTGCAATCAAAATTAAATAATAAAACCAGCCTATTATTGGCCCACTGCAGGACAAAGCCCTCTTCTCATACAAAGAAGGCATGAGCATTGATCACCACGCGTGCTCAAGATAGGTTGGCGATTTCAGACTTATATTAACTATACAGGGTTACTGGTAACTCGACGTATTCCTTGCAGGACGTCATAGTAGGGTTAAAATGCAACAAATTAAGCCACCAAATGTTCTACCGAAATTCAGTAGTTTTTGAATTAGTTAAGAGTTTTAGTTTTTTTATGAAAAATCCCAGATTAAATCATTTGAAACCAATTTAAAAATGATTTACGGCGCGACTGTACTGAAATTTAAGTTATTATCATAGTTGACGCCGTAGCAGACCTTTGTTAATAATTAAAAGTTCAATAATGCCTAAAACTTTGGCAAATATCACTAACCAAACATTTAATTATTTGTAATTTTTGCTATTACTTCATAAAAAATGTAGTCTAGTGCAAAAAAACAATGCTACACCTGGTGTACAAATTACTAAGAAAATATCCTTGTCTTATCAGCTATCCAAAAAGGTATGAAAGTTAATACAAAATCATGGAATACATTATGAAAATCGATTTTGATTTAGTACAGGCGAGCGTTTCACAAAAAGGTGATTATTCGAAAAATCATAAACAAAATCGTGAACATTATTATTCTTTTTAATCAATATTAAAAACTTTAATTACACACATTTCACACGTCTTGTTCGATGTGCTGCCCTCGGTTTCGAATACATGTTCTTCTTCGCTTCCTTACTTCGGTTTTTGTTATTCTTGATGTGATTGTTGCCCTCATCTGGTCCGCCGCATTTGTAATTCTCTCCCTTAGTTCTTCAACTGAATTTACTGGGGTCACATAAAATAGATCTTTCATATGACCCCAGACGTAAAAGTCTAGCGGCGTCAGATCAGGGCTTCGTGCAGGCCACGGAATCGGCCCACCGCGCCCTATCCATCGGTTTGGATAGTTTTCATCCAGCAATTGTCGAATTGTGATTCGGAAGTGGGCTGGACATCCGTCATGTTGGTAAATCATGTTTGCTCTTCTTTCTTCCGGTACATCCGTGAGCAGTGCTGATAAATGATTTCTGAGGAAATCTTCATAAAGTTCCCCATTTAGTGTTCGGGGTAAAAAATGTGGGCCAATTAATTTATCGTCAATAATACCCATCCAAACATTAAGCGAAAACCTTCACTGGGATGCGGTTGGTTTCAGTTTTTTAGGGTTTGCTTCTGCTTTCGGTGCCCAGTGATGTAAGTTGTGGTAATTTGTGATACCATCACGATCAAAACATGACTCATCGGTCCACAGAATGTTTTTTAAAAAGTTTTCGCTGTCGGCGTCGGCACTTAGCATAAAACGACAAAATTCAAGCCGTCTCGGCGGATCTCCTTCTTCTAATGACTGGACTGGTTGGTAATGGTATGGATGTCGGCCTGACAAGTGAACTACAGACCAGACTTTCCACTGTGACATACCAAGCTCACCCGCTACGATGTTTGTCGATGTGTTAGGATCGTCAATAAAACGTTGAAGAATAAGCTCCTCGTCCTCAGCCGTGTATCTCCGGGAACGACCAGTGTCAACTTGCCTGCTTCTTTGGACGCTGCCAGTTTCAGATATTCGCCGATAAGTCGATCCGAAGACACTAACGTGGGGGAGTCGGCGGTTGGGAAAGCGAAGTTGATATTCTCGCCGCGCCTCAGCAGCGTTACCGTCACAAAGTCCGTAACAGTACATTATGTCAGCGTATTCAGGATTAGAATATGCAGCCATAGTCAGCGCTTATGAAGGCACAGCACAGCACAAGAGCAAGATACGCAGCAACAGTTAGGGAAATAGCCAGTAACAAAACACGAGCTTGCGCGACGTAGAGTTGAAACTAACTAACGCTGACGACCAAATTTTGCAAAATCGCACCCCCTGTCATGCCGAGATAACAATAGCGACCAATCACAAAGCTCCCCGAGTGTTTGGAGTTCAAGCGCAGGTAAAAACTACGAATAAAACGAATACGAAACAATAGGTTGACCGTCTCGCAATTTTACCTGCCCCCCATAAAACTCTTCTCTTCCCTGGCACACATGCAAAAGTATTGACAATCATACCTTTCTGAATAACTGATAAGACAAGGATATTTTCCTAGTAATTTGTACACCAGGTGTAGTATTTTTTTTTTGCACTAGACTACATTTTTTATGAAGTAATAGCAAAAATTACAAAAAATTAAATGTTTGGTTAGTGATATTTGCCAAAGTTTTAGGCATTATTGAACTTTTAATTATTAACAAAGGTCTGCTACGGCGTCAACTATGATAATAACTTAAATTTCAGTACAGTCGCGCCGTAAATCATTTTTAAATTGGTTTCAAATGATTTAATCTGGGATTTTTCATAAAAAAACTAAAACTCTTAACTAATTCAAAAACTACTGAATTTCGGCAGAACATTTGGTGGCTTAATTTGTTGCATTTTAACTCTACTATGACGTCCTGCAAGGAATACGTCGAGTTACCAGTAACCCTGTATAAGTCCAAGTTTCCTCACGATGTTTTTCCTTTACTGATGTTAGTAATGTCCAAGATAAACTCAGAAAGTATATGTGAATTGATAAAGTAACGTTGGTTCTTGCCCAGATAAAAAATTAAATTCGCTCAAACGTTTGTTCAAACATAACCCCAAACGGTCTAAAAAAATTCTCAATTCGTGATATTGTGCAATATAATTGATTGTTTAGGGCATGCCTTAGATAGTAAACACCCATTTCCGTGAATTTATCACACAGTGACCTTGCTAGGTACGTAAAACGTTGACAAATTACATTTCCCTTAGCTTTCTCGTGTTGTTTCTGTAATCCGAAAATCGGTAGAAAAATTCGGCCTTCTTATTAAAATTCCATACCGTAGATTCCTTTGGGAATATTAAAATATTTCGTACATCCACTGTAGAAGGGAAAGATAAAAATTTGCCAAGTGATGGTTTTGAACTAAGTTGGGTCCCGTAGATTTATTGAACACGTTTAAATCTAGATAGTATATAAAATTCTCGTGTCACAGTTTTAGTTGCTATACTCCTCCGACTTGATCGATTTTTATGAAATTTTATATGTATATTTGGTAGGTCTGAGAATCGGTCGTAATCTATTTTTCATACTCCTAAGTGATAAGAGTGGTCCACCCCTAACATTTATATGGCAAAACAACGTTTGCCGGGTCAGCTAGTAAGGTATAATTTACAAGGCAGATGTGAGTGGAAACGCGCCCTAGAAGGACATATACTAACCTTATTTGTGATGTTCTTCAGAAAGGTCAGGTGTATGAAAGTAAACGAGGCAAAAGGAGTATGTAAGGATCGTAGCAGGTGACTTACTGTAGTTTCTGCCTATCCCCATGGGAATAAGGGGTGAGTTTATGTATTAATTAATTATCGCAACAGCCGTCTAGAGAAGAACTACTACCATGAGTAGAAAAAATAGTATTCAAAATTCAAAAGTCATTTATTCAAACTAGGTTGAGAATCAGCATTTTTCGAACATCAAAATTACATAAGTCAGTCCTCCCACCCTTCACCACTTCCTAGTGCTTTAGCTGGGAAGAAGAAGTGGCGCAAAAAACTTCCCAGCAGCACAGCTGTCTGTTCAGTAAGAAAAACTTGATTCTAAACGATAGTACTTATGCAAAATAATTTACATTACGCAACAAATGATTGACTTTAAATACGTCAGCTAGCACACGCCAAGTTACTTCCATCAATTGGACTTTCGACAAAACAGACAGCAAAATTATAAAGGTTCCATAACTTTGTGGAACCCTAAAAATCGGGGTCATATGGAAATTTCCTTTAGATTCATTAAATGCATTCACGTATATAAATGTGGGTCCCAAATCGGGCGTTGGTATCATTTTTGAATTTTTGTTCTATGTTAATTAGGATTATAACGAAAAGGTCCGATTCTTATCATATTTTAGTAATTATCCTTCGGTTTGCCGCATATCTGGGGTTTGGTGGTATCAGCTGCTAATCTTTTAGAACGGTACGTATTTCATACTTCTGTCTCTTTCTCACTTAGGGTTGTGATACTTTTATTTTCGGAACCTCGAACGCTTCATCAGTAGTGTAATAAAAAGCTACCCTTGCTCTGAAATACTAATTTAATACCGAATATAATTATCAATATTTCAAGGATAAGGAAAATAATATGAAACACCAAGATATTTTGTCAGTCATTTATATAACTTTGCCAACATCAAATTCAATATTCTATACCATACCATCACATCTCCTATTCCCCACATATTATCACAATTCAATCAGTATTCTAATATTTAGCAAAAAACTAATAGGTTACCTTAATTTACAGTAGATCTCGAACCAGTACTATGCCAATCTGTCTTTTTACCGACACAGCCACTAAGCACGTCTTACCGTCACTAGCGCCCGACCCACAAGACAGTTGTTTTCGCCATTTTGACACATCGAATCTTTTGGTGTTGCCAGTACAATATCAAACAATTGTTTTATAAATTGAAACCTAACAGTAGAAATCAAAATTCTATGAAATGCAACACCCTAATTGCGTAACTTAAAGGATATTGCTAATCCATTGCTTCTTTTATTCGAAAAATTTGTGGGCCAACAACGTAAATAACGCAATGAATGTATTTAAACTGTCAAAATGAAAGTCATTGCTACTGTCCACACGAGTACATATCAAGCTTATGCTGACCTCCCATTGTACGGAAATCCTATACAATGCGAGATCAGCTTATACTGGAAATGTATAGCTTGATATGTAGCCATGTGGACGTGTTACTTTAGAAAGTTGACGGTTTGTTGGGTTTCTTTGAACGATGACTCTAGATTCTAAAGTCATTCAAGATGGTCTGACATAGTAATAAACCCACACATCACAGATTTTTTATGTAAGTAAATTCAATCCTAAAGGCGTTAGTAAGAATATTGAGCAATCCAAATTTTTAGTACTTGTTGCCTACAAAACCTCACTATTATCACAGATGAATACACATAGGACACTCCGCAGTTAAGGTATGAAACTACAAGTACGCAGCGGGCCCGTCTTGTCGGGCCAATTCAGTGAGTGTAACGTAGTCAAAAAAAGCGGCCAAGTGCGAGACGTACTCGCCCATGAAGGGTTCCGTAACAGCAAGTAACGATAAGTTTACGATTTATGACGTATTAAAAAAAACTACTTGCTAGATCTCGTTCAAACCAATTTTCGGTGGAAGTTTACATAGTAATGTACATCATATATTTTTTTTAGTTTTATCATTCTCTTATTTTAGAAGTTACAGGGGGGGGGACACACATTTTACCACTTTGGAAGTGTCTCTCGCACAAACTATTCAGTTTAGAAAAAAATGATATTAGAAACCTCAATATCATTTTTGAAGACCTATCCATAGATACCCCACACGTATGGGATTGATGAAAAAAAAATTTTTGAGTTTCAGTTCTAAGTATGGGGAACTCCAAAATTATTTGATTTTTTTCTATTTTTGTGTGAAAATCTTAATGCGGTTCACAGAATACATCTACTTACCAAGTTTCAACAGCATAGCTCTTATAGTTTCGGAAAAAAGTGGCTGTGACATACGGACGGACAGACAGACAGACAGACAGACAGACAGACAGACAGACATGACGAATCTATAAGGGTTCCGTTTTTTAACGGAACCCTAAAAATACGCGATAGAAAGAGAGACAACCTCTAGGTGAATAAAGCTGTAGGTTATTAGCGCTGTGCGACCTGAATTGCACTTTATTGTGTCGTAGCAAGAGTCGCTTTTTGAAGTTTTTGAGATGGAACTAAACCATTGGTTTCGCGACACCATGGTGACACCTCATTTTTGTAAAAGTGATTGTGCTTTTACGTTACGGATCAATGTTCTATGCAAGTATTTTTACTTTCAAAGTTTTGTAAATGCGATTGTGCTCTTTATTAATATTACGTTACGGATCAATGTTATATGCACGTATTTTTCTTCCACCAAGGTGATCTTGTTCAAGTTATCACTTCTGTCGGTACTCTCAGAGTGCCACCATTTTTTTATTTTAAATGATTTTGCGGAGAGTCCCATCTATAATAATCTGTGCTATTATTTTCATTCATGAATTTCATACTTACTAGTTGAATATTCATGAATCGAATCTCAATAATTCGATCAATATCCTATCTTAAACCTACCTTACCTGCTTCAAAACAATGTTCTAACTACCCCACATAGCATCGGTGGACCGAATAATCTCCCGGGATTTCACAACTACTTGAGAACTTATGGTTAAAACGCTCTTAAAGAGCTTGACCCACATAAAGTTCCCGGGAAATATTACAAAGTACTTTCCCGAGATCAACGTTCAAATCTTGAAATTCCCGGAAATAAGTCCCGGATTACCTTGCCGGCGGATTTTATTGTTCTTTTCCACAATTAGGTACAGGCTTATCCGACTTTACTTAAAAGTGAGCGTTGTTTAATTGTCATGGTTAGGTAAACAGTGGATCAACTTGATAGGGTTCTTAAAAAACAAGCCACTGTTTTTTTGAAACCATTCCGGCCAACGAAGGATTATTTTTACAATCATAATATTTAAATCGAAACAAAAAAATTAAATCCCTGCGATTACACCGTCAACCATTAATTTCAAACAGAAGCAGCATTTCAACTTGGTAGAAATGGCAGTATCATGTACTTAAATTATGAAGGTACATTCGATCATTGAGTAAACCAAATATTGAGTATCAGAACGAAAGCGTCAAAAAAAAAATGTATGGAAATAACTCTGGAGGAAAAATCCACATCTCTTTAATAAAATAAGTGATAGACATAATTTTAATACTAGAAATAAATATAAACTAGATCAACCATTTTTCAGGTTATCTAAAGTACATACATCTTTTATGGGGTACTGTGTTAAATGTTACAACAAAATACCTTGTGACATATTGCAATTAAATGAAAGAAAATTTAAAACTTATATAAAAAGTACACTTTGTAAACAAGCATATTACAAATTAGAGGATTATATCCAAGATAAGAGTGCTTGGAAACATGCTGGTCCTGCTCCATAGGACAATTTAGAATAAAGACAAAATCAAACTGGTTGCTAATGTAATTGTAAAATTTATTACTTTGTGTTTTATGACATTGATTTTACATTCTGTAATTACTTCCTTACACACTGACTTATTAATTGTAAAATTTTAGGAAAATCATCTACTTTTACAATGTTTGTAAATATGTGAGAACCATGTATCTATCACAAATTAAATTATCTCTCGTTGCTTCATTTTTAATTGTTTTTACCTATTTTGGTATAGTAATTTTATTCTAGGTGCATCGTCTTCACATATAATAATTATTTAACAAATGTACGTACATATACAAACAATATTGTAAAACATTTTAAAAGAGTAACGGTGGAGTTTCTTGCCCATTCTTCTCCATACGAAAACTACCTTTTGGAAGGGGCGACTAGAATCAATTTTATTATTTTGTAATTTTTGACGTTCAAAAGTGCCATACATGGGCCTATTTGAAATAAATGATTTGACTTTGACTTTGACTTTGACTTTGATTTCATAGAATATTCCATTAACATTACTATCTGCTGCCGCGGTTTTGCCCGCGTGGTCCGTAATTATTTTCTAAAATAAAAGAGCTTTGGTGACTCTGTAACATCAGCTATCTGCTAGTGAAAATCTCATCAAAATGGGTCCAGCCATTTCGGAGATAAGCCGGAACAAACAGACACCCAGAATAAAATTTTAAAACTCTTTTATTGTTATAAGTAGGTACCGTTTATACTTTCATATGCATGTAGTAAAAAGTTGTTATTTTGACATTACAAACAGACACTTCAATTTTATTTATTTAATTATGTATAAATATAATAAGATACATTAATGTACCTTTAGGGGAATGAGGAACAGGGTGTAAAGTTCACTCATCCACCTCCGACCAGACGGGTGTTGTGTCTGGCGGGCAACTGCCCATCGGTTTGACGTTGAAATCTTGTATCTATGTCAATCGCTCGGTAAACTCTAACTGCGCGATGCAGGATTTGTGTGACGTCATGTCTTTGATGCATAGTTCGTATGTGGTGGTGTAACCGCTACATACCCATGCAAATAAAGGCTATTTGAAATTGAAATTGAATGTACCCGTGTGCATAACCCGAATTCACCAAAAAGACATAGGTACAAACAAAACACAGCACTCCTTCTTCAAAGTCGGTTAAAAATCTGTTGGTTCACTGTCACCAGCCCAACTGTTTACTCAAACGTCTAAAACCAGATCTCGGCCACATCGTAAACCCACATTGGCATATAAAAGGACAGTAAAACTTTAACAATGTTCTCGTTAACTGCTCATTTTAACTGTCTATTAGTTCTAACTATTCTTCTTGATTAGGTACTTGACTTGCTTTTATGAGGATTGTTAAAAGAGGATTTTGTTAAAGTGTTTCAGGATAACTGTTCAGGGAATGGCGATGGTTATCTGGGTATATAGAAGAATTTAATGGTATAAAGATGGGTACTTATAGATGTCTAAGTAGTAGGTATTTCTTGCTTTAGTCAGATAAAGATGTTACATGATTTGGTTATTTGAAATTCGTCGTGAAATAGAAATCATTTATTTACCAATAATGTAGGTATACATAATTATTTTGATGGTTATTAAACAAAGCTAAAATGAAAAAAAAAATACAAAGAAAACAAAGCATTCCATTCTCTAAGCTACATTACTATCATTATTAAAAATACTTATTTTTATTCAAAAAACATTCGGAATTAGGCACAAATGTCAACAAATTAAATTAGAAATGTCAGAAAATTTAATTACAAATGCCAACAAATTTTTATCACGTGCAAATCATTGTTTTTGGCCAGAAAACAGTTAAGTCAAAGTGCGTACTAGTGAAAAGTATTGAACTGCTTTAAGTAGAAGAAATCTTTACATATTTTTAATTTTAACAAGATTTAACACTAGAATACGGGGTGGCAGGGGTTATAAAAAAAAAAATCTGCTGTTCCATACATTTTGACCGCGTAGGTATTGCACTTTTCTATGAAACAGCAGATTTTTTTCAATAACCGACGAAAAATTTTAATGCAGGGGGGTTCAGAATCATGTACAGAGTCTCGCTAATCATCCCGCGCGGTGACACGTTATTGTTTTTCTCTCTGATGAAATTAATAGAAAAAGTGGTAAAAAGTGATTAAAATCTGTAGTGACATATATAATCGTAAAGCTATTGAACTGCACTGTGCAGTGGTGGTTTCAGTTTTTCGGAACTCTTACATATAAGTGAATTATAAGCAAAAACTTTCTAAGAAATCCTTGCATAAACTATTGTCCATGACCTAGGGCAACCCGCAGTTCGCTCGCTTCAACGCGCCTTACCTTACATTCACGAACTCATACTTAATTCAGCATACCTACTTACTCAATAAATAATAAAACGCGAAAAACTATATTATTAACATATAATGGAGTGTCAGAAGTGCAAAAAAGTACTATCGAAAAAAGGAGCTCACTTCATGTGCCAAGGTTCCTGTCAAGGAACTTTTCATAGAAGCTGCGTTAAAGGTCTAGCTGCTGACATGAAGGCGGGAAAAAACAGGATCTTCTGTAACAACTGTGAAGACGAGGGCTCTGATGAGGAGGAAGTGGAGGAAGAGGTACAAGACTTTGAAAAAATATTAAAAGACATTCAAAAAAAGGTCAGTGCCATACCCGGACTTATGAAGAATTTAGACACAATACAACAAAGCATTAGCGTATTATCAGATAAGTACGATACACTATTGTTTGAACACGAAGAATCTAAAGGAAAAATATCGAAGCTAGAAAAAACTGTGGCCAATATTAACAACAGATGTGTGTATTTAGATAAATGTAACATTGCGCTTGAGCAAAAACTACAAGATGCTGAGCAATCATCGCTTAAACAAAACCTAGAAATTGTAGGCGTTGAATACATACCTGGGGAAAACGTAAGAGAGATTGTGACCAAAATTGGTGATGAGATGGGCGTAAAAAGCAATGAAATAGAATGGGTAAAACGGAACAGACATTCCAAAAAAGAAAATAAACCATCTTCAATAATGGTAGGCTTCAAGGCGTCAGGCATTGAATCAAGGGAGGACTGGTTAGCCAATCGTCGCAAACTGATCGAGTTAAATAGCAATATCTTTACCGGCGGATCGACTACAAATAAAATATTTATCAATGAAGATCTAACTAAGGCTACGAAGACACTGCTGTGGAACGCAAAAAGACAACTCAAAGGTGTATACAAGTATGTATGGGTTGCAAATGGAAAAGTTTTGGCGAAGAGAAAGGATGGCGACAATACAATATGGATAAGAAGCGAAAATGAACTAAGTCAGTTATCAAAATAAAATAATTAATTAGGGATCGGCTTTATGTAATTTTAAAAATTTAAATTGTTCTTAACCGTGTTTACTTATAAACAACAAAATTCGCGGACTTCAATAATTTTGATGTCATTGATGATAATACAGTAAACTATGCCTGTGCTAATGACCTGAGTAATTGGATACGTTCAATTGTATACAATGAAGGACTATGTATTCTGCATGTAAACATTCGCTCTCTAAAAAAACACTTCAGTGAACTACTTTTATCTATAAATTCCTGTCTAGATAAACTGGATGTAATAGTACTAACTGAACCTAATATTAACCACGACTTAGTGTCATTATTTCCAATAAAGGGTTTTAATGTAAATACGTATACGCGAGCGGACCGAAGCGGTGGAGGGGTATTGGTGTACACGCGCGCGAGGCTGAACGCGCGTGTGTGTGAGTTGACACAGTCCACAGGAATGCGTTCGGCGGAGTGCGTCTCCATAACACTCCAGGTTAATAATGAGAAAATACATTTAATAGCAATATACAGACCACCGCGAGTAAATAAACAGACTAAATTGAACCAATTTATAGATGAATTTCGGAACCTTATTGAAAAAATACCCTTAAATTCTAAAGTAGTTTTCTGCGGGGATATAAACATAAACCTGTTAAATAGTCATGACAAATTTGTAATATTGTACGAGAATCTTTTATCGGAACATGGATTCACAAAGTGCATAAATGATGTTACTAGAAAGGAAATTGTGTCGGGAAAACTAGTCCAATCATGTCTCGATCATATTTATATTCGAACAAATAATGCTATTTTGCATTCAGCTGTAATAAAACAAAAAATATCAGATCACTATTTCGTTTCGGCCATCGTGCAATGGAGACGCGCACCGACGAGGCAGTCGACGCAAACTCGCAATCCGCGCGATGCGCAACCGTCTTCGCCACGACACGTGACCACTAAACGCGTCCTCGACAATAACAAAGTTCGAGAGAAATTATTAAGCACTGATTTTGACCATCTTATGTCATTGGAATGTCCTATTAAATTATATAAAGCATTTAAGCAAATATTCGTGGGTATTTATTATGACTGTTACGTAAATAAACGTATTTATACCAGTAATAGGAACAACAAATAATGGGTTGATATTAAAGTCTAAGATAAAAGAAAAAGATAGATTATTTGAAGTATGGAGCAATGAGCCAAAGAATATGCTAAAGAGACTTAATTATACCAAATTTAGAAATAAATGCCAAAAAGCTATTATTAAAAGTAAAAATATTTATGACAAAAATAGTATATTAGAGTGTAATAAAAACATTAAAAAAATTTGGGAAAGGATAAATAATATGATGGGAAACAATAAACAATCGGTAGATGAATTAATTCTATCAAACATGAACGGACAAGGAAGTATTATAGACATAAGTAATAAATTAGGTCCGTGTGGTGCCGGACTGGTCCGTGTGGTGCCGGACTTAAAGAATAGCACTACCCTATTTCTTCCCATGGGTGTCGTAAAAGGCGACTAAGGGACTTACTAGAGAATGGGCAGCAGCGTTCTCTATGCATTTCTAACACCATACTGCGATCGCCAACCCGCCTGCCAAGCGTGGCGATTATGGCATACCCCCCCCAAAAATGAAAAGCACCAGAAAGAAACGGCCCCTAGTGCCCGGCGGCCCACCGGCCCTTGGCTACGGTAGCGGTCAAGGCCACGGTGAGGCAAGGGGTGCGAAGAATCCCCGGAAGAGATCCGGCTACCATAACCACCGGAAACTGGACCTGGCAACATACAACACGCGTACACTCCGGACCGACGAAAAGATCATCGAACTCGAAGAAGAATTGAGCAAGTTACGATGGGGTATAGTAGGGTTATCTGAAGTCCGAAGAGAGGGCGAGGACTCGATAATCCTCAAATCCGGGAACTTGCTCTATTTCCGGGAGGGCGACCAGCAGTCCCAAGGTGGTGTCGGGTTTATCGTCCATAAGTCCCTTGTGAGCAACGTGGTGAAGATCGAGAGTGTGTCGACCAGGGTGGCGTACCTTATACTCAGAATATCCGCAAGATATTCGCTGAAGGTCGTACAGGTTTACGCCCCGACCTCGTCACACCCCGACGATGAGGTGGAGACCATGTATGAGGATATTTCCAGAGCCATGCATGGCTCTAAAACTCACTTCACCGTTGTCATGGGGGACTTCAACGCGAAACTGGGCAAACGAAACGATGATGAGCTGCGAGTGGGGCAATTTGGAGTTGGACATCGAAACCACAGGGGTCAACTACTGGCCAGTTTTATGGAGAAGGAAGGCCTCTTTATGATGAATTCCTTCTTCAGAAAACGTGAGCACAGAAAGTGGACCTGGCAGAGCCCTGATGGTGCAACAAAAAATGAGATTGACTTCATTATGTCGACGAAGAGGCAAGTATTCAATGATGTCTCTGTGATCAACGCGGTGAAAACCGGAAGTGATCACCGTATGGTAAGAGGCACATTGAACTTGAATATCAAGCTGGAAAGATCTCGACTGATGAAGTCTACGCTCCGCCCAGCACCGATCCAAGTCCAAAACCCCGAGAGCTTTCAGCTCGAACTTCAGAATCGTTTCGAGTGCCTAGGGAGCTCCGTGGACGATTATAACGATGGGTTCGTGGAAACTGTCCATACGGTCGGGACCAAGTTTTTCAAGACCCGTCGTACAAATCGAAACAAGAGGCTCTCTGATGCTACTTTACAGCTCATGGAGGAGAGGCGCGAGATGATTCTGCAGTCTTCAGACGATGTGCTTAAATACCGGCGGCTCAATAGACAGATCTCTAAGTCCTTGAAAAGCGACCTTCGACTCTATAATACGAACCGTATTAAGGACGCAATAGAGCAGAATAAGGGCTCCAAGGTATTTGCTAGTGATCTGTCTATTGGACAGAGCCAGCTTGCGAAACTGAAGACCAATAATGGCAGAATCGTATCCGCCAAACCTGAGCTGTTGAGAGAGATCGAGAGTTTCTATGGACAGTTATACACGTCAACCAGTAACCCCGTTACGAATCTAGCAAACGACCCAAGAGCTAGATTGACCCGACACTATACCGAAGACATCCCGGACGTCAGCTTGTACGAGATTAGGATGGCTCTGAAGCAACTTAAAAACAACAAGGCGCCGGGTGATGACGGAATTACGGCTGAACTCCTGAAGGCCGGGGGGAAACCTGTTCTTAAGGCCCTCCAGAAGCTTTTCGATTCCGTCATACTCGAGGGTCAAACGCCACAGGCATGGAACAGAGGTGTGGTGGTACTCTTTTTTAAAAAGGGCGACAATGCCCTGCTTAAGAATTATAGGCCCATCACACTTCTGAGCCATGTCTACAAGCTGTTTTCAAGAGTTATCACGAACCGTCTCGCGCGCAGGTTTGACGACTTCCAGCCTCCCGAACAAGCCGGATTCCGTAAAGGCTTTAGCACCGTAGACCACATACATACGCTGCGGCAGGTTATACAGAAGACCGAAGAGTATAACCAGCCTCTCTGCTTAGCGTTTGTGGACTACGAGAAAGCCTTCGATTCGATCGAGACATGGGCTGTGCTGCAGTCTCTTCAACGGTGCCAGATCGACTATCGGTACATCGAGGTGCTAAAGTGTTTGTACAAAAACGCCACTATGTTCGAACTGACATAGTGGCGTTTTTGTCCAGGACCAGACCTCGAAACCTATCCTTCTGCAGCGAGGTGTGAGACAGGGAGACGTTATCTCTCCGAAACTGTTCACCGCTGCACTGGAGGATGTCTTCAAGGTTCTGGATTGGAAAGGGCTAGGCATCAACATCAATGGCGAGTATATCACTAACCTTCGGTTTGCCGACGACATAGTTATCATGGCTGAGACCATGGAGAAACTCAGTACAATGCTCGATGACCTCAGTAAAGCCTCCGAAAGAGTGGGTCTTAAAATGAACATGGACAAGACAAAAGTCATGTCAAATGCCCATGTGACACCCACTCCCATGAAGATCGGAGACGCTACGCTTGAAGTTGTGGACGAGTATGTCTACCTAGGACAAATTGTCCAGCTAGGTAGGTCCAACTTCGAGAAAGAGGTCAATCGTCGAATCCGACTCGGCTGGGCAGCGTTCGGGAAGCTACGCAATATCTTTTCGTCCCACATACCACAGTGTCTCAAGACGAAAGTCTTTGACCAGTGCGTGTTGCCAGTGATGACCTATGGTACTGAAACGTGGTCGCTCACAATGGGCCTTATCAGAAGGCTAAAAGTCACCCAAAGGGCAATGGAGAGGGCTATGCTTGGAGTTTCCCTACGTGATCGAATCAGAAATGAAGAGATCCGCAGGAGAACCAAGGTAACCGACATAGCTCGAAGAATTGCCAAACTTAAGTGGCAATGGGCAGGGCACATTGCTCGCAGAACGGATGGCCGATGGGGTCGAAAAGTTCTGGAGTGGCGACCACGTACCGGAAGACGTAGCGTTGGAAGGCCTCCCACAAGATGGACCGATGACCTTGTGAAGGCCGCAGGAATCCGCTGGATGCGGAAAGCACAGAATCGGTCGAAGTGGCGGTGCTTGGGGGAGGCCTATGTCCAGCAGTGGACGTCTTTCGGCTGAAATGATGATGATGATGAAGTAATAAATTTGCGTCTACCTTCGATAAAGAAATTGAAGATATAAAACATAAGTGTCAAGATACTTGGTTGGACAGACAGACCTATGTAAAAGCCACGGACTTGTCCATGAGGTGGCAACCAGTAAGTTCTAAATATGTCAAAAACATAATAAAAAACATGAATTCAAATAAATCGCCGGGTAGCGATCTCGTGCGAATGTCCGACCTTAAAGTAATTATTGATAAAGTGAGCCCCGTGTTAGCTAAACTAATAAACCTAACTGTCAAGAACCACAAATTTCCTAACAAGCTTAAAGAGGCAATAGTTCGCCCAATTCACAAAAAAGGTGATCGCAAAAATGTTTCAAACTTTAGACCTATATCAATTTTATCTAGTATAGATAAAATTATAGAAAAGTGTATCGTCAACCAATTAAGTAACTATCTACAAAAAAATAACATTATTAACGAGTGTCAACACGGTTTTTTAAAAGGAAAAAGTACAAAAACATTGCTAGCAAAATTCACAGACGAAATTAATAGTTACCTAGAGGATAAAAAATTCGTTATAACAATATTTATTGACTACAAAAAAGCATTTGACACTTTGCAATTTGATACCATTCTCAATGCAATGCGGGAGTGTGGGGTGGGAGAACCACTGAACCCATGGTTCCGTGATTACCTCACCGCACGCTCCTACCGTGTGAAGGTGGAGGACGCGCTTAGTGACAGAGTCGAGGTGCGGAGTGGGGTGGCGCAGGGCTCGGGATGTGGACCAATTTGCTATCTTATGCATGTTAACAGCTTGTGCCGAGTGGTGCGGCATTGTTCAGCGTATATGTTTGCGGATGACTTGTGCATTCTTCGCTCCGGTTCTAACATAGACGACACCTATCAGCGAGTTCAGCAAGATATAGACGCTGTTGTTAAATGGTCGCATGACAATGGCATTATATTAAACGCTGAGAAAACTAAATTAATGTTAATTCATTCGCCATACTTACGACAACATGGTGCGACTCCAGCTTTATTTACCCATGATTATATGTGCCACCATAATAACTTACTGGACTGTAAATGTAGACCTATTGCAAGAGTTGACTGTGTAACTTACCTTGGCATGAAAATAGATGAGAACTTTTCTTGGTCCCAACACATAGACTATATTTGTAGTAAATTAAGAATATTATTAAGTAAAATGTACCACCTAAGCTTTAAGGTTCCTATTAACGTATTAAGATGTATTTACATGTCATTAGTAGATTCTATTATGAGTTATGCTCTTGACAGCTATGGATTAACATTCAAAACTAACTTGGATAAATTAGAAGCTCTTCAAATTCGATTCTTGAAACTACTTGTTACTCAAAAAACTAAAAACAGTTGTAAAGGAGATTATAGGAAATTATTTAAAATATGTAAAATTCTACCGATTAGTTACAAACATAAGTATATTTTAGCGGTTAACCACCATAGTATCCAAGAGCATAACCTGACTCATGTAATCAACAACCATAACACACGATCTATGGCTGCTGGCAAATTCAATGTACCCAGAGTCACTAATTACTATGGTGACCGAACCCTAACAAAACGAATACCATATCTATTGAACAGTCTGCCAGCAGACATAAGGAGTGAACTGAACAAAAATCGTTTTAAAAATAAATTAAAAAAATATTATTTAGAAACATGTTAAACACGTTAGTTAACTATCTTAAACATGTTAAAATTATACTACCTATAAATAATAATTAGTTTTAAGTACAGACGCCAGCACATCAACCTGCTCCAGTCTGTCAGGTTTTCCCAATCAACATTGAACCTTATTCTTTAGAGTTAAGTTGAAAATCTGTTAAAGTTTAACAGATTGTAGTGACTTGATGTGCTGACGTCTGTACAAAGTTTATTTAATGTATAGAGACTCACCGACCCCACAGTCAAACCACTACTACGGTTTTGTGGGGCTTAGCATAATAATTACATTTACCATTATGTGAATAAAGATAAATAATAAAAAATAAAAAATAATGGTTTCAGTTTTCGCGTCGATGTCCCTGACACCCTGTATTATTTTTATTTATTTCTAATTATTGTACACCCAAGGGTTATGTTACTAACAGTGATAAATTATCATTCTATAATATTCTAAACCCAGTTTTCAAATCGTGAAACTACCTATACTCCATTTGAAATAAGATTAGACATTTATATAATTTTTTTTACAGTCCGCTCAACCGATTTCGACTTCTATACCATTAAAAGCAAAAAAGTGGTTACAATACCAACTGTTTACTGCAGCTGCCATTCGCCATGCCACCAACGCAATAGAAGTCAAAATCGGTTGAATGGACTGTAAAAATATTTATTTAAATGTCTTATTTTATTTCAAATGGAGTATAATTGACTTCATAATTTGAACTACAAAATTAAATCACTTATTACAAAATATCAAACAATTTAAAAATAGAACCACCATAGCAACAGACATTTTAAAAACACCGTCTTTTCATCTAACTAGAAAGCGTTTCAACAAAACGCCGTAACGAAACGAATCCAATTGGGAACAAATCAAATTAAACCTAATCTACCACAAGAAACTTTTTCGATTCAAAAAAGACATAACATGACCTCATTATAACAGCCATCAGCCTGAAAAGCGGACAGACTATAAAAAAAAAGATAAAACAACTCTACGTCCGAAAAACGACCAAATTCCAAATATGACGTTTTTGTAATCTAACTTTTTGCGTGATCAATCACTTTGTGAAAAGTTGTGCCGTTAAGCTGTCCGGATTATTAAAAATACCTCGGACAGGCTCGCATTACGTTACGAGTCACGACTAAGGATGGTCCACAAACGCTTTGAATTTTTGTATTTAAAGTCAGGCAAATAAAATTTTAAACAAATTGACTACCAAAAAAGTGTTACTGGGTTTTTCCACTTAGAATTTTTTTCAGTAACCGGAGTGCCTTTTTTTGGGTGGGAAATTATCAAATAACTTCTCCCGCTCTAGGCGGAGCGGGAGGGCGTGTCAGACTCTTACTGACTAAAACCCATCCGTGTTCCTTCAGTTACCTGTATGTTGCCAGGGGCCACGGTATCCCTTTCGGACTTTCCCGCGACCCTGGCAGGCATCGGCCCTAGCGGACCCCGTCAGTTGTGCTGACTTTTCTTTGAGGCGCGCGTGGAACACAACGCTTCGTCGACTCAGGCCTAATCCTTATCGGACGGCGAGCTATCCATTGCTGACCATCCGCAAGCCTGCGTCTACTGCGACCGAGAATCGGCCTGGAATTCCCGACGGGCCCGATCGCAGGCACAAGCCAGTCAAGTATAAAAGTTTGAAATAAATTCAGAAACTTTATCAACACATAAGAGGGGGCTAAACCTATGAAGTACTTAATGTATTAGGAATTTTCTCCAAAAGTCTTGGATTCTTATTCTAAGAGCAATTAGGGTGCTGAATTCCATTTCAGAGTTTGGTAATGTTGGGATTTAATATTAGAATACTTTTGGCATACCTGGATTGGTAATTGACAAAGTTTTCCGTACAAAACCCACTTAAATTATTTACAGTATACAGGGTGTTTGGCAGAACGTTGAACATACGAAAATGGTGGATAGGTGGGGTCATCTGCTACTTACTCAGCCCTAATTTATTTGGCCCTGGAGCCCTGGATATTTAAAAAAATTTTTTTTTGCTTTCTTCTAGTTTCACAACTTTCTTAACTTTAAAGTGTAATTTTTATTTAAAAAATGGGCAAAACAGGCATTTTTTTAAAATCTTTAATATTGGCAGTTTCTTATAACAGAAAGGTAAAAAATACTTAAATCCTAATTTCAACCTGCATTAAAAAAAAAAACCAGGGGGCCAGGGCTAATTAAATTAGGGCTGAGTAAGTAGCAGATGACCCCACCTATCCACCATTTTCGTATGTTCAACGTTCTGCCGTCGTCATACCTTACTGCTCATAAAATCTTCTCGAATCCCGACAAACAAAACCACAAAACATTTTATTGATATTAAAAGCATTGTCAAAACTATTTATTAGTAGCTGTATATCTCTTTGTCTTTGTGAATTTCCCCAAAACTTCAACATCCATTTTATAACTTCAAGGGTGTTTAAAAAAATGAGTAGGGCATTTTTAAATATATTTTGCACTTTGCAGGTCGGTGTCAGGTTGTATCTTGATCAAAATTATGATTCGTGATCGTAACAAATATGTTTTACAGAATTATAAGCATTAATACATCTCTCTAAGTTATATTTGTTTCATAAGAGATTTGTTCTTATTTGGGCCACTCACACACACCCCCACACACCACATACACCACGTACACGCACACTACGTACACTCACACACATAGTAACCCTAGAATAAGTAATAGTGTAATCTCTCTTTTTTATGGTTTTATATAACGTACCGCATTTGTGTACGAGTGCATAATCAAAATTAAAAAAAAAGTCATTCAAAATATTTTATTTCACATATACCTACATGGGCACTTATGAAACGTTAGAAGCTAGGTACACGGTTCCAATTGGTCGCTTCCTATGGAGAAGAGCCGGCAAGAAACTCCACGGTTACTCTTTTAAAAATAATTGGCTTTTACAATATTTTCAAATAACAGTGTTACTAGGTATGGGAGGATAGTGTAGGTCTTTCAATAATTACCAGTAAGTTAAAGTAAAGTAAGTTTTAATCCTTAATAATTCGATCGATATATATATATATTTATTTGTTTGTATATAGATTTCTACCCACGTTCTTGAAATCAGCTCTAACGATTTTGGTGAAAATTGCAATATAGGGGTTTACGGGGGCGAAATATCGATCTAGCTAGGTCTCATATCTGGGAAAATTAGTATTTTCCTTATTTTCACGCGAGCAGAGCTCAAAGTTTAGAACACGATAATGAATAGTGAAATGACATCATTGACATTAGAATAATGACATGGGAGCATGGAATTAGTAAATACCTACTATCCATTAAATACTATTAAATGAGCATTCTCTATTTTCACCAGAGCAGAGCCCGGTCGCCCAGGTACTAATGTCACTATGTGACCTCCTAGGGCGTCCCCCCTCCTGAGGACGGGCATTAAGTCAGTTCAGTAGTTAAACCGTAAAAAGTAACAAACAAACAAAGACAGAAGTATGGATTCGATTCAACTGAAGAAGAATAACGACCCTACAAGAATCATCAATTTATTTCCGGACTCAGTAACACATAAGTTAAAGAAAAACTTTCATGATTTAATATAATATACCTACAAAGTATACGATATGAAAGTCCTTCTTATGTGTTGATAAAGTTTCTGAATTTATTTCATACTTTTATACTTGACTAGCTGTTGCCCGCGCCTTCGTCCGCGTGAATTTTTTTTCTTCCCCGACCCATCGCCCACGCTTTTACTTATTTTTTTTTACTTTTTAATAAACTTCTAAGGGTCATAGCGTGATGGAAAATAGCCTATAACCTTCCTCAAAAATCGGGCTATCAAATCCAAAAGAAGTTTTCAAATCCGACTGGTAGTTCCAGAGATTAGTACGTTCAAACAAACAAAGTACCTAGTCGACCGAGCTCTGCTCTGATGAAAATAGAGAATGCTCATTTAATAATATAGGAAAGTTCATACTAATCCATGTATAGTACTTACTTATTCCATACTGCTATGGTAGTAAGTACTTACTAATTCCATGCTGCCATGTCATTTTTCCAATGACATTATTCTCATGTCATTATTCATTATCTTGTTCTAAACTTTGGGCGATCGACCTCTGCTCGGGTGAAAATACGGCGAAAACTAATTTTCCCAGATATGAGACCTAGCTAGATCGATTTTTCGCCCCCGTAAACCCATAAATTGCAACTTTCATCGAAATCGTTAGAGCCGATTTCGAAAACGTGAGTACATGTAGTATATGTCACGGCTACAACCCGAAATGTGGCTATACCTAGTTTTAGCCGGCTACACCAAGGTGCGGTCGGTAGCAGTTGGTTAAATTTGTTGTAGCAAATGAAAATGGCTGAGAGGTAGGTTGCATTAGAACTGTGACCACATTCTCCATTTAGACCCAAGAGTTATATATATACTCACACCCTGACACAAAAGAATGTAACTCTTGTGCCTAAATGGACCCTGGTACTCGCAGGCCGCTGCCGCGGCACCGTGTGTGGTCACCGTTCTAACCTAACCTTAACCATTGACTACACCTGGGGGCCTACCACCAGCTCATAAACAGTATGATTTTAATATTACTTCTGTGGGAGAAAAAGATGGAGCTATACGACCTGTAGAGCTTCATCTCTTTCCCACACTGAAGGCCCCCTGGTTTTAACACAATGCAACCGGTTACATTTAGTTCTAGCCGTGAATTAATAGGCTACACCTAAGTTTAACCAACTGCTACCGGCCGCACCTAGTTGTAGCCGGCTAAAACCAGAAACAAATATATTTACAAATATTGTTTGTTTAATAATATAGGATTCACTATCATCATTATTCTGCCTTCTCATGATTCTTGCTCGCAGACCGGATGGCCGATGGGGCCGAAAGGTTCTGGAGTGGCGACCGCGTACCGGAAGACGTAGCATTGGAAGGCCTCCCACAAGATGGACCGATGACCTTGTGAAGGCCGCAGGAATCCGCTGGATGCGGAAAGCACAGAATCGGTCGAAGTGGAGGTGCTTGGGGGAGGCCTATGTCCAGTAGTGGACGTCTTTCCGCTGAAATGATGATGATGATGATGATTATTCTGCCTAGCCTTTTATCAACACTATATTGGGGTCAAATATAAAGTTGAATACCAGTATTTTACATGGAGAAATTTTTCAAACAAACAAACTCTTCAGCTTTATTATATTGGTATAGATAAATAACGAGATACGGGAGCGAAGTAAATGTCCTTCAAGGCCTGTGCCCACTGAGGCGTATCAAGGGTTCGGCGACAAAAGTTTTTTTGGTACAAACTTTGGTGTTCCTAATTATGTTAGGGAAACTCTTTTTATCTTTGCACGAGAACTTTAGATAATATTTATTCGGGAATCGTTCGCGCGTGTGAGTTACTGCCTTTACTTAAGGGTAGGTTCGTATTACATTTTGTGAATCGTATTTTATGAAATGTTGCTTCAATTTTAGTAAAATAATTCATTGTCAGATATCTTGTTCCGTTGTTAAGCCCCCTAGGGGACGAATGAATAGAAATAAGTCAGTTGATTCAAATACTTAAGTGAGGTTTTCGGATACTTATAATCGAATGCTTGTCGTGGAATGATAATAATAATCAATATTGTACTTTTTAGTTATACTTAATGCTTATATTGATGTTCTCGAATCGTAGTGATAAAGGCTTATTCTAGTGTCCGACCGAAAGTTCGGTTTCGGTTTCGGCCGAGTTTCAGCGGCAGTTTCGGTTTCGGCCAAAATTGGCCGAAACTTTTGCCGAAACCGAAAATGATTTCAGAAGTTGTCGTGCACGCTCGCCTAACTTCGTTTCTCGCGGCAACGCTTTGGCGGACGCTGGCGGCCCTATTCGGGAATTATCGTGCGCCGCTCGCAGCAATAGCATCACAAGTTAGTCAGTGCGTTATCGCCCGACGCAAACTTTCTTTAGAGGTTATGTTTTGATGGAACTGATTACATGTAAGTTTTTGTTTCGTTTCTGTACTTGAATGATTTATATAGTTAAATATTGAGTCAGTAACTTTGTTTTGTTGTTATTAACAAATCAAGTCACATGTAAAAAGAGCACTTTTTGCAATGAGAACTTAATTTGAAAAAAAAATAAAAACATTATTAATATTTTTTATATTATAAAAATTAAATGTTTACAACAAAATTAATATACTGTGTTTCCATTTCATGTCCTAATTAATACAGAATAATAGGTAAAATGCACCAAATTTCAGTATTTTTGAGAAATTTTATACTTGACCACGTGAGTTTCGGTTTCGGTTTCGGCCGGAAAACCAGTTTCGGTCGGACTCTAGTTTATTCATAGTTGTATAAAACTTACTTAGAATTATATCTTGCCCAATTGATGGCAATAGGCTCGCCCCCTATTACATGGGACTTAAACATAATTGGGTAAATGTGGGTGTTTCTATAGGTGCACCTCTGCTTAAACCTTTGGGGAATTGGCGTGATGTTATGTATGTAAACGCTGGACTGGTCACCATAAACAAACAATTGTTATTGGTCTACATTAATGCCATTTCTGTACATAACTGACACATACACTCCCGAAGGTAAGCCCATGCATATCATCAAGCATGCATGTATTAGTCTAACTAAACCCGTGCCTCAATTTGCATTCAAATATTGAACCGTTTAAGAGTTACGAAAAATTGTCCACATGTGCAGTCAGGAACGTTGATTGTTACCCAGATTGGCAAACTACAACAATTTGTTGTGATAATTATTATGACGGACAAAGAATGGCAAGCTGTGATTTTAATTTTCGTACTATTTCAATTGAAGACCAATGTCACGCAAATGCAAAACAGCTCAAAAATATGTTACATCGTATACTATCAAAGCTTCTATAACCTCAAATAACCCAATAAATACCAACATAGTACATAAAATTTCCAAGCTAGTTAATTCAAGAATGGCACAGTCTGCAGAATCTATAGAGGTGACATGAATGACACAATTTGTATTCAAACTAGGTACAGAATACATATGATAGTGGAACGACTCCGCTTGCTTTGTACCAGCAAACAAATGAGAACAGTTTCGGCTTTTGTACCGAAATGTAAACAGGTACTGAGGTAAATTTTGCACCACTAATTCTAGGTTCTGATGCTTTAACTGAGTAACATAAACAGTAAGGATGTTGCGTTACTGGAGAATTTTTGCACGTTATTTAATGAGGCCAAACACTGCCCTGAGGCCTAATTCGAAAATCGAATTACTTCTTCATACTAACTTGCATTATAATTCTAAAAATGATTGGTTCGTGTTTTTTTTTTCCTTTTTCTAGATTATTAGGCCAATTTTAGGTAAAATATATCCAGAGCAGAGACTTTATAATGTCTATGACTTAAAAAAAATGTAAAAGTAAGATCTAGGAGTGAAAATCTAAATCAATTTTCATACAAATTCCCTTTATACATAGCGGACGCATGTCAGCTTTTATTCACATCTGTTATTTTCATTCAAAATGTCAGCTGTGACATAGTCGGAAAAAAGGTTCAAGTTAAAATTAATGTTAGGTTTTTTGACATAGGAATTTATTCCTTCACTGTACATACAGACAGATGATAGACAGATGCACTCTTAAATGGATCTCGTTTTTTTTTATCTCGATTGTCTTTTTCTCAAAGAACAAAAACCCGACTCCAAAAATTCTGAAACAAAATGACTCAACAAGCAAGATATAAAATCAAAACACGCCATCTGATCTACATAGAATCAAACCATTCCTCTTTGAAAGCTATTAAAGCAGCTATGCTCATTTCCTTCACTTAGTAGCTCTTGTAAAAGACCCCGTTCGCTATCCCAGCTTATTCCAGCCGGGGCTCTAAGCCGTCTCAAAATGCAGATTATCCTACTAATATTATAGAAGACTCACGTAAACTCGAATGCGGCTCACAAATTCTACTTAAACACACTTTTGTTTACCCACTTATATATTTATATCGATGAGCTTTTAATTTTTAACCGACTTCCAAAAAGGAAGAGGTTATATGTTCGTCGCGTATGTTTTTTTTATGTATGTCCACCGATTTCTCCGTCAATTGTGGACCGATTTTGAAAATTCTTTTTTTGTTTGAAAGGGTGTGCTCTCGAATTGGTCCCATATAAATTTTATTAACTTTGCTTGGATAGTTTTTAAGTTAGCTACAAAATACGTATTTTTTTCGCACTTAGTATGTAGATGATATGTTAAGTTTCTGTCATTGGTAGCAGATAGTGGTATTCGAATGTGTGTGGGGTAGGTACCACAACTAAAAAGTGAAAAATAAAAACTTTTTACAAAAAAAAACAACCGACCTCCAAAAAAAAACACTACAAAGTGAAAAATAACTTTAATTTCGGAAATCGGTGGCAAAACACGAAAATACAAAACCCAAGACACCGACTTCCGAAATTAAAGTTATTTTTCACTTTGTAGTGTTTTTTTTTTGGAGGTCTGTTGTTTTTTTTTTTGTAAAAGTTTTTATTACGGATTATCTTCCCGATTGAACACTTTGAACTGTGGTGACCTGACTTACGAGTTAGACCCACTGTGACGAGTTAGACTTGACTTACGAGTGAGACCCACTTAGACTCACTATGTGATTTATTACACATTATAGGTTAAATTAAATACAAATATAATAAACACAAGGAGAGTAAACGCGGGAAACAAAGTGAATGGTGCTATACATGCGATTGTGACCAACCAGTCGATGTCTAAAAAGGCTCGACTGGCTGTTCACAATGGTGTGCTGGTGCCCACGCATTGAATGTTGGGTGTGGCAAAAACAACATGAAAGTAGAATAAATGCTGTGGAAATGCATTCCTTGCGAAGCATGTGTGGCCTGACTATGAATGATAGGCTGAGGAATGATGTGATAAGACAGCGCTGTGATTTAAAAGAAGATGTAGTGACAAAAATTGAAAAGGGTATGCTGAGATGGTTTGGGCATGTTGAGAGAATGAATGAAAGGCGACTAACAAAATGTATTTACAAGGCTGATGTGAAGGGAAAGGCCGGGCGGGGACGCCCTAGGAGGACATATACACCTTATTGGTGATGTTCTTCAGAAAGGCCAGGTGCGTAGTACTCGCAACCGGCGTGCGTGTATGACCAGATGTATGAACGTAAACGAGGCAAAAGGACTATGTAAGGATCGTAGCAGGTGGCGTTCTGTAGTTTCTGCCTACCCCCATGGGAAGAAGGCGTGAGTTTATGTAAGTATATTATAGGTTAAATATTTCTTATCATTATTCGTTACAATATTACAAAGCAGCAGCAGCAGATAGCAGTGATGCTGTGACCGTTCGACCGCCAGGTCATAGGTCTCGAGTTCGAACCCAAAGCACGCACCTCTGACTTTTCAAATTCATGTGCGTATTGTATAATTATCACTTGCTTCAAAAACAGTGTTGGAAAACATCGTGAGGAAACCGGCATGCCTGAGAGTTATTTCTTGACGGCATGTGAAGCCAAGTCAGAGGCCCATGGGCGGCTTTAAAACTCTGACACCAGATTAGTCACGAACCACACGAAAAGAAGAAGATATTACGACCAGGTACCAGTTACTTCAGAGGTTAAGTAATTTTTAATTTGATGGGCTTAACTCGAAAACTTGTAGCTCCGTAATTATCAAAGTGAGGAAAATTAACAGTGAATACTAATAAGGAGTTGTTAGAATACTCAATGTTTACGGTGCACACTGAGGCCACAGGCTCAGCTTTTAGTTAAAAATGTTTCTTTGAGAAAACTTAATCCACGACCTTTTTTAACTTAAGGCGATTTAATACTGAAGATAATGTCTAAACGAGTAGTGTTAAGAGGGCTTATACTAAAAGTTGGCAACATCGCAAATAGCTGTCGAATATTTACCTGTTTTGATTAATTTGGCAATATTACTGTATGGAAACATGAAATGTGGCTAACTAGCGAACTAGAATATTAATAATGAATTGCAATTATAACACTGAATTTGATGTTGTAACCGTTTAAGGTCTAAAAAAGGCACTTGGAATGTTTCCAAATGCTTTTTTTATATCTAAAACTAAATATTCGGTGTTACGATATTAATTATTGCATTTCATAATCAATATTTTAGTGCACTAGTTAGCCACATTTCATGTTTCCATACAGTAATATTGCCAAATTAATCAAAACAGGTAAATATTTGACAGCTATTTGCGACGTTGCCAACTTTTAGTATAAGCCCTCTTAATAATTTAGAAAAAATATAGGTATGTTAAAATAGAGCATTTTCTTAATATTTTGTATAGGCATATTTTGGATTATGTTTATATTACATACTGAAATGAATTTGTTAAATTATGTCTAACGTCGATAAAAAAACTGAGAATGACGCAAAATCTATCAAGCGTATTTTTCTGAAACCTTCACCATTTTAAAGATAATTTAATTATTGATCTTTTAAAATAGGTGTTTTATTCAAATACTTTTTGTTTTACGTATAATAAATTAATAATGCGTCTAATTTGGGACAGCGCTCCTTGATGGGCGAGTCTTATTACTGGCTGGACGTACGAGGCGTTGCGTGAGCTCAGTACAAAACACGCAAACTAACCACTCAAGGTCACTGTCATATATCTGCGTCTTAATGAAGATTTTAGCGTAGTTCGCTTTCTATAACCATGCATACGGTAGATAAATTCGGATTTATCATGACTCGCTTGATCACGTTAAGAATATGAATCTTGAAAGACATTAGAAACTAGCGTTTGAATGTACAGGGTGTCAGGGACATCGACGCTAAAACGGTTACCATGGATTTAGTACATGATTCTGTACCCCTGCGTTGAAATTTATCGTCGGTAGAAAAAAAAAGCAGCCAAGTGCGAGTCGTACTCGCCCATGAAGGGTTCCGTAGCAGCAAGTAACATTGAATGAAAGGTAAATTGCGGTTTACGATTTATGACGTATTAAAAAAAAACTACTTGCTAGATCTCGTTCAAACTAATTTCCGGTGGAAGTTTACATGGTAATGTACATCATATATTTTTTTTAGTTTTATCATTCTCTTATTTTAGAAGTTACAGGGACACACATTTTACCACTTTGGAAGTGTCTCTCGCGCAAACTATTCAGTTTAGAAAAAAATGAAATTAGAAACCTCAATATCATTTTTGAAGACCTATCCATAGATACCCCACACGTATGGGATTGATGAAATTTTGTTTTTTGTTTTTCAGTTTTAAGTATAGGGAACTCCAAAATTATTTGTTTTTTTTTTCAATTTTTGTGTTAAAATCTTAATGCGGTTTACAGAATACATCTACTTACCAAGTTTCAACAGCATAGCTCTTATAGTTTTGGAAAAAAGTGGCTGTGACATACGGACGGACAGACAGACAGACAGACATGACGAATCTATAAGGGTTCCGTTTTTTGCCATTTGGCAACGGAACCCTAAAAAACTACTGTTCTTTACATTTTGAAGTTTCATAGAAAAGTGCAATACCAACAGTAAAAGTTTTCGCGTCGATGTCCCTGCCACCCTGTAGACGAAGTATGAATGTGTTGGTGACTTTATCGCTCTTAGAATTCATGGAGTTATTAGCATTAGAGGGCCTTGTGGCTCAATAATAACAGCTGCAAGGGTCGATCGATCAGGTTAAGCTACGCTTGCCGCGGTTGGTCCGTGGATAGGTGACCATCTTTACATACCAAGACTCCTCCGTGCCTCAGATAGCACGTTAAGCCGTTGGGCCCAGCTGTCATTCGTGGATTTTTGACAGTTGTTACTGGTCTTCATAATCTGGAAAGTCTGACAACCAGTCTTACCAAAGGATATCGTGTTACCCAGTAACTGGGTCGGGAAGGTTAGATAAGCAGTTGCTCCATTTGAAATACTGGTATTCAGCTGCATCCGGTTAGATTGGAAGAAAAAAATGATAAGAATATTTAGTACAATAGGCCTGTGTCCAAAAACTATTTTGTCCATCTTGTAGATTATAAAAAAATATTGAACATGTATTTTTTCTTACGAGTATTTGACGTAATCAAAAGATTACGGCGATACATAGAGTTAAAATGTGGCATGATGTCATGCCTTGCTAGATTTAATACTGCGTTGTGACGGAGCGAGCCCCCACTCCCCAACTTTAATGCGTGTTTTCAAAGTTATTTTTGATTAATATGATAAAGCAAAAAATATGTGTCTAATATTTTTTTTATTATCTGAAAGACGGACTAACCTTTCCCGAATTTTCAAATTTTTCCGGAAACTGTTCAAATTTTTCTTTCCGTATGAACCCGATTCGGACTATAACAAACATTCTTAATCAAACATTTGCCATATCGGTCCAACTGTTCCCAAGTGAAGCGCTTACCAACAGATTTCTTTTTTAAGCTATTGCATAGCTTTTATCGCGGGCTTTAAGCGCGGCGACCGAATCAAGAAATTCCGTAACGTAACGAAAATAAAACCTAACACCCCCCACTCCGCCTACCATGTAATAACGGTTCCCAGATAACGTGATGTTGTCATGGAGGTTACAAATGCTATGCAATAGCTTTACCGCGGCAGTCCCCGAGTGCCACACGTTTTTTTCATTTATATATATAGATTTACCGATATAGGTACTTCAACATATAAAACAACATTTAATTTTAAAAAAAATTGCAATATGGAAAAACCCAATAATATTTTTCTTTCACACACAGTTATTGTTTTGAGTAGATAACTGTTACAGCTGATTGTGGGGTCAACTGTCCGCTAATAATTTGTTTTTATCTGTATGTTTATTTTCTTGTTTTATCATTATTCATTTTATTTACATTTCGATACTAATCTCGTCTGTGAGGTTTAATAGATAATTAAATTTGACCTTTTTTCTTAACACAACATTATTATAACATTAATAAATTGTATGTAAATATTATAATATCCATAATGGACGAATGGATGACCCCTTTTTTTTTGGTTGTGAAATTATCAAATAACTTCTCCCGCTCTAGGCGGAGCGGGAGGGCGTGTCAGACTCTTACTGACTAAAACCCACCCGTGTTCCTTCAGTTGCCATGTTGCCAGGGGGCCACGATGTCCCTATCGGTTTTTTTCGAACCCCCGGCAGGCATTGGCCCTAGCGGACCCCGTCAATTCTGCTGACATCTCTTTGAGGCGCGCTTGGAACACAACGCGCCGTCGACCCGGGCTTGGTCCTTATCGGACGGCGAGCTGCCCGACGCCCAGGGCGTCTCCTCCTGCGGCGGTTAGGGGCGCGAGGGCGCGAAACTTTCCTCTCCCTCACGCACTCCGTCTCCTCCTTCGCGAGCATTACTGCTTCGCAGAAGGAGGTGACGGCCTCCCATTTCCTCTCGCTCCGTAGCATGGCCCGAATCAGGGCCGGACGCGAGAGATCACCGCCGCCGATCGCTTCCACGAGGACACGGCGATGCCCTGCCCAAGCCGGGCAGACTTCCACCGTATGCTCCACCGTGTCCTCCGGGCGATCCACACTAATAAACGCGCTTGCAATACCAACGATGTAGTCTGGGCAGAAGAAAGTAAAAGATACCGATCCTTCAATCCTCATAATATCGCTAAATGAACAACTGAAAATCGCTGAATCTGCTAGGCTAGTAACTCAACGACGCACTAACAAAGCCTGATAACGATTCCTGGAACCTTGTCCTTTGTTGTTCAGTCAAGTGTATCGAATCCATTATGGCTAAGATCGAATACTTCTCTACCTAAGGGATGCTATGTATGGGCACAGAATAGTAGGTACAGAAGATCAGGTCCGTACAATGAACAAAAACGCTCGCACATATAGACACGTACTGAAATGTCAAACTATCTCGGTCGAATGTCAGTTTTGCTAGTGCGCTTACACTCGCTGTACGTGAATCATGTTAGGGTCACATTAAATAAATTAGCAAAACTCTAGAGACGTGATAGTTATCAATATCTAAACATGTTAAAATGATAATGATAATATTTTTTTTATAGGTACCACTAGTATTGTAGACTTGCTTGACATCTCTGCCTAGCCTTTTTCCCAAACTATGTTGGGGTCGGATTCTAGTCTAACCGGTTTCAGCTGAATGCCAGTATTTACATGGAGTGACTGCCTATCTGACCTCCACAACCCAATAACTGAGTAATACGATACCCCTTGGTAAGACTGGTTGTCAGACTTTCGGGCTTCTGACGACCCGTAACGACTGTCAAAGATCCACGAATGAAAGCCGAGACTAACAGCTTAACGAGCTTTCCGAGGTACGGAGGAGTCTCGGTATGTAAAGATGGTCACAAATCCACTGACCAACCCCGGCAAGCGTAGCTTAACCTGATGTATCGACCCGTGTGGCCATTATTACTAAGCCATCGCTTGAGATATCAGTTTAAAAAACCTGTTTCTTTTTGTTATCTTTAATGACGTGATGTATATCGATATCTCAACACAATGATCCAAAAAAAAAAAAACATGAGGTCTAAAACCCCAAAAAATATCATCAAATCTTTTTTGCTTTATGATATCGATACATATTACGTCTGTGAGTTTCGCTAACCAATTTAAGGGGACGATAGCTGACTTTTAATGATTTTATACTGAAGATGACGTCTGAACAAGTAGTGTTAGTGATTCAGAAAAAATATATGTTAAATTAGAGCATTTTTTTAATATTTTAATATAGACATATTTTTGATTATGTTTATATTACATAGTGAAATTAATTTGTAAAATTATGTCTAACACGGATAAAAACCTGAGAATGACGAAAAATCCATCAAGCGTATTTTTCTAAAAACTTCACCAATTTAAAGATAATTAAATTACTAATCTTTTAGTATACGTGTTTTATTAAAATACTTTTTGTTTTACGTGTAACAAATTAATAATGCGTCTAATTTGGGACAGCGCTCCTTGACGGGCGAGTCCTATTACTGGCTGGACGTACGACGCGTTGCGTGAGCTCAGTACAGAATACGCAAGCTAACCATTCAAAGTCACTGTCATATATCTGCGTCTTAATGAGTCTTCGCTCGCTGTACGGAGTCGACCTTCTGTAGTTATCTATTCTGTGCAAGGGTTTAAAATGATAAACCTTTAATATTATTATCATTTTCATCTTACACCCTTCGTGACCAATGTGGCAGATTGAAGCGTATCATTTACTTCTAATACCTACCTATGCTTTATGTTCTGGATTTTATGCTCTATAAAAATACCTGTTTTATAAAACATTTTTATTTTATAACTTTTGAATTTTTGGGCAAGGATTAAGGCTAGAATTAACTGATGCGGGACGAAGATATGGTTTTTATTAGGACTGTCTTTTGTGCGAGCAAAGACTTTTATGATTGTCATAAAAATGAGTTGGGTTTTCTTTTTCACAAAAAGTATAAAAATTACGTGCAGGTTTCTTGTTTTTAGTCTAAGTATATGAATAATGCGTAATTGTCTACTTAACTTTCGGCTTCATAACTTATCAAGAGTTTTTTTTTAATATCACAGACATAATAAATCTTTTCATCGTGTGAGTTTATATTGACATACTTTATAAACAGAATACCGAAATTTAAAAATAGAATCTTATTATAACACTTTTTCTCTTACAAAATAATACTAAAATACAATAGACATGGATATATTGTATTTTATAATGGATTTCCGCAAAGTCACGCCTGAATCAATTAACTATCTTAACTAACTAAAATAATACTGTAAAACATTTTTTTTTTCTGTTACGATACAGCGCTAATCCAAGAAGTTAATATCACCAAAGAGTTTCCATCAACTTTTGGTGGGGGACAGCAGCACCCGCTGTAGCGCATGTGCGGTGATGTGCTGGTGCAGGCGACATTCATTTGTTGTGTAGTACTTACTGAATTTTGTGGGATTTTTAAATTTATTCTTGATCTTTAACTTTGATTTTTATTTAGTATTTGTTTCAATCCCAATGTTTGAGAGTAGATAAAGTAGTGTATGAAACTGCACATAACTAGGTATTAATACCCCTTATTATGCAACAGTTTCATAAACTACTATTATCTACTCCCATGCTATAAAACCTCTATAAAAGTTTCTGAAACAGTTAGCTTATTGGCAACATTATAACAGCTAGTGTCGTAGTAACCGTTACATCATCCAAATGAGTGTTACAATGAATTACGCAACTCGTTTCGACGTTCAAACGGGGGACAGCAGCACCCGCTGCACGCATGTACTGTGTGATGTGCTGCTGCAGGCGACACTCATACGTGCAGTTGTATTAAATTTCGTGGGAATTTCTTTATTCGTGATCTTGAATTACAAACACCCAATGGTTTCAGAATTTTTTATAGAGGATTCATATCATGGTTGTAGATAAAGTCTTGTATGCAACTGTTATAATTAGGTATTAAAACACTCATGTGATAAACCCACATTCGTGTTTTAATACCCCTTATTTATAGAACAGTTGCATAATTAGCTATTATTTCTGTAAGTAGGTTTGTACTTTTTTTAACTAGATGAGGTCGGCGTTTCCTATCCGATTACTCTGAGAAGAAAGGACGAAACAAACTACAGAAGTCACAGTCTCTTTTAAAGTCCAGACATAATCTTGGTCGGATCATGTGAAGACCATGTATTGTTTTGATTTTATTACTTTACATCTCGGAGCACTCGTAAGAAAATACGTATATATAAGTTTTACCTACTACATTTCAAGTTGCTCCTTATATTATCGCAGTGATATCTAAGATATATTTTTTAATTAATATATTCCAAATGTGACCAATTAAAACGCAGCACCTCTATAATGTCATTTGTACAACTTTGCCAGTCTTTACGGGTAGTCAAAAGCCCGAAAGTTTGACAACCAGTTTTACCAAGGGGTATCGTATTACCTAGTTACTGGGTTGTGGAGGTCAGATAGGCAGTCGCTCCATGTAAAATTAGCTGCATCCGCATAGTATTCAGCTGCATCTTGTTAGACTGGAAGCCGACCCCAATATAGTTGGGAAAAGGCTAGGCAGATTGATTGTTTAGAATCAAGTTTTTCTAACTGAACATACAGCTGTGCTGCTGGGGAGTTTGTTGCGTCACTTCTTCTTCCCAGCTAAAGCACTAGGAAGTGGTGAAGGGTGGGCGTTTTTGGGGGACTGTCTTATGTAATTTTGACGTTCGAAAAATGCTGATTCTCAGCCTAGTTTGAATAAATGACTTTTAAATTTGAATTTTAATACAGCATTGCTGCTTGCCGTCAGAAATGGAGCTACTCATGGTAGTAGTTCTTTCCTGGACAGCTAATGCGATAATTAATTTAAACGTGTTACCCAGTAACTGGGTTGTGGAGGTCAGATAGACAGCCGCTCCATGCAGGGCCGCGCCGCTCGTATGTGCGAAGTGTGCGGCGCACACAGGCGCCAGGGCACTAGTGGTGCCGGAGGCGACCCTAAGACTTAATTAAATGTCAACGCCAATTACTGTTTTTTTTTACACAAATCATGAGGCTTTGGCTTAGATTATGAGTATTAATAACATAACATTCATCATAGTTGAGTATCGATGAGTAAGCACAAATCTCCAAGACAAAATTTGAAACAAAAAAAAATACGCGGCGAAACAGGACGTCAAAAAACAGGCGCTTCATAGGTTTCGCACACAGGCGCTGCCGAGGGTCGGCGCGGCCCTGGCTCCATGTAAAATACTGGTATTCAACTATATGCGGTTAGACTGGAAGCCTACCCCAACATAGTTGGGAAAAGGCTACGCAGATGATGACTATCATAAAATTAACTTAGCCAACACCAACGTTCCTTGCCTTATTAAGGTTAATAAGGAACATAATCTAAATAAAAGAGAACTGCAAGAACAGCAGTTTCAAACTTCCGGCCTTAATAAAAGGAGGAAGGGGGGAAGGGGGTAAGTAAACGGAGCAGATGAAACCGGATATAACCACTTCGTTGTTCCTTCGAGAAATGGATCGGGATTATTTTATAGGAGCCTCGCGTATGAAGGTTATTGTTACTGTTATTAGTATGTTGACTTGTATAGGTACCGAGTAGGTAGGTAATCTAAACAACATGTGTAGGTACTAAAAACTCAGATACATAATGGTTATAGAAATGTTCGTTTAGGACATCGATTTACATCGAAAGATATGCCCCACCGCGATTGTGTTTTATGACATTGATTTTACATTCTGTGATTACTTCCTCACACACTGACTTATTAATTACAAAAATTTTAGGAAAATCGTCTACTTTTACAATGTTTGTAAATATATGAGCACCATGTATCTATCATATATTAAATTATCTGTCGTTGCTTCATTTTTAATTCTTTTTACATACTGTGGTATACTAATTTTATTCTAGGTGCATCGTCGTCACATATAATTATTTAACTAATGTACGTACCTATACAAACAATTGTAAAACATTTTAAAAGAGTAACGGTGGAGTTTCTTGCCCATTCTTCTCCATACGAAAACTACCTTTTGGAAGGGGCGACTAGAATCAATTTTATTGTTATGTAAATTTTGACGTTCAAAAGTGCCATACATGGGGCTTATTTGAAATAAATTATTTGACTTTGACTTTGATCAAGTTTATGCATAAATTGTCATCTGTTTTTTGAAAACGTTCAGCTATAATATCTGTTACGACGCCTCATTGAGGTGGATAACAATCAAAATTATATTGTGTCTCGTTAATGACAGTTGAAAGGTTAAGATTCGCAGTGTGCGATGTCGCACGATTGACACTTCTTGCACGACATACGGTGAGGGTAAATCTTTGATTTACATCTATGGTTTGGGATTGTTTCGTATGAGTTAAGAGGGTTTATCCTAAAAGTTGGCAACGTCGTAAATAGCTGTCAAATATTTAGCAGTTTTGATTAATTTAGCCATATTGCTGTATGGAATTAAGAAATGTGGCTAACTAGGGTACTAAAATATTGATTATGAAATGCAATAATAAATATCGTATCTCGTCGTCGTATTTAGTTTTAGATACAAAAAAAAATACTTGGAAACTTTCCAAATGCCTTTTTTACGCCTAAAGTTGTTACAACATCAAATTCAGTGTTATAATTGCAATTCATTATTAATAGTCTAGGGAACTAGTTAGCAACATATCTTATTTCCATACAGTAATATTGGCAAATTAATCAAAACAGCGAAATATTTAACATCTATTTGCGACGTTGCCCACTATCAGAATAAACGCTCTTGAAGATGAAATTAAGTTCTCTAAATTTTACTGTTTGATTTTTTATTTATTTTAAGTATACCGTGTGATTTTTGATGCTTAAAACCGATCATTGTTGCGATGTGTCTGGGGCCTATATTTAAAGGAAGGTCTTACAGTTGAGATATTGACAATGGTAAAATTAGAGTCAAAATTAAGAACAGTTCTATCTTGAATGGGGAATAAAAAAATAAAAATATACTTAAGGAAACAATGCTACACACACACACCCCCACATGACACACACACACACCCATTCACACACATTATTGAAAACTATTTGTCGCATTAAAGTCGAAATGTAGCAGAAATCATGGCTTCAAAACTGCGAATCCTTCGATGAAATGACTCCATAATAATACTTTAAACAAACCAACAACCAATACTCAACGTTAACAACCAGCAATAAAGTTTAAAATTAAATGGCAAGTTGCAAAATGGTTGTAACATTAAATCGTCCGTCCCTATCTTATGATATCATCGAAACAATTACAGGGCGTAATAATTTTGTATAAATGGATTTTCAATAATAAATAATTATTTAATTTTTGTTAATTGTCACGCGAACGACTACCAAGTTATTCGAGTAATTTATTGTTGAACATTTAAGTATTCAATTCATACTTAAATGTGATATTATTTTCCATTACTTGACTTTAATTAAGTCCATTAATAACTTTGTTGGAATCCATTAAAAGAAAGATAATTATGTTTTAATACATAGGTAGCTATTGTATCACATTTAAAAGAAATAGTACTGTCATATGGACTCCGCATGAGGCCAAGTACCTACTCGGTAATGCTGAAGCGCGTACAGAACAAGTTCACGCGCCACTTGTACAAGAAACTATATGGGTATACCCGTTTTACCCATTGATGTACCCCACTCTGTTTGTGCTCGATATAGTCGGGTACAACCAACTCAGGGTACAACTGGTTTCACGCTTGTCGCGTATCTGGTTAGGTTACTTCGTAGCATTGAGCATAACCCAGGAGTACTGCAGCGCCTGAGTGTATGTATACCAGACCGCTATGTGTGGACGCGGCGCTGCCCGCCGCTGCTTGACGTGCTAGTTGCCAGGACCAACCTTCTCGCCAAAACACCATTGACCCGCGCAATTCGGGTTATTATTAACGATCTTCACGTAAAAATCGATGTATTTACATGCCATTTGAGTGAACTCGCAAAAATACTGTTGTTTATTTTATGTTATAGTGTAGATTAGAGTAGGCTGTATGTTGTTCTTTTTATATTTTAAATATTGTGTTTTTTATATTTAGAAAATTTTGTAGTTATTTTTTATATTTTTTTAGCTGTTATTTTATGTATTACAAGTTTTTTACGTTATTCATAGTTAAAAATTGTAGATAAGTTAATTTTAAGACCGCGCTATCGCATTAGGTATACACCTGTAATGATAGTTGTAAGGGAAATTTTAATAAATAAATAAGAACACTAACGGGAAAAAAATCCTTTAAAACCACCAATTGGATGAAAAGAATCAACCAGAAAAAGAAAATACAAATTCAATGCAGTTGTTTTTAAAACCATAATCACTGAGTCGCTCAGGCGTTACCCTTTGTCATGGCAAACATGGATTTTCCATTTTCATTCTCTCGCACACTCGTAAACCAAATTTTATTGTGATTGATAAAAAAAATATTTCGTTCAAAAATTTTGTAAGTTATAATCTACCTGCAACGATTGACGCAGGGCATTTTTTATTCACTTAGGTACTGAAAACTAATTGGATTTATTTATGTTAGTTACATTATTTCTCTTTTTTTATACATATTAAAAAATAAAATCGATTTTCGTGTCTATTTGTGTGACCACGTTTTTCTTCTAAACTACGCCACGGATTTTGATGAAATTTTCACTATCATTTAGAAGGTTTATGTGTATAATACAGTAGCTTCCGCCAGCGGCTTCGTCCGCGTGATATCTTTATAAATTATAGCCTATGTTACTCAGTGATAATATAGCATCCTATTGGTAAAAGAGTTTTTTTAAATCGGTCCAGTTGTTTTTCAGTTTATTCATTACAAACAAACACACAAAAATCAAATCTTTTCTCTTTATAATATTAATTTAGATTAATATTAAACATATAATAAAGAAATATCGATGTTTTTTTCAAGTAGTAAAAACCGTGCGAAATAGAGGCGGGTCGCTTCTTAAGATTTTTAGGGTGCCTTACCCGAAGGATGCCAAACAGAACCCTATTACAAAGCCATCGCTGTCCGTCTGTCCGTCAGCGGTCTGTATCTCATGAACCGTAATATGTAGACGGTTGAAATTTTCACAGATTGTGTATTTCTATTGCCGCTATAACAATAAATTATAAAAGTTATAAATTAAAGGGGTCTCCATACAAGAAACGTTTTTTTTTTCATCATCCAGTCATCATATCAGCCGAAATAAGTCCTCTACTGGAATATTGATCATCCACCAAGGTCATAAAATTATTTATTTTCCCTAAACAACCCCAAACCCTAACATGTCATTAAAAAAGCACTTAGTAACAAATACACAACAAAAACAACATAAAAATGATTACAAAAACCGATGGGCCAAAATCGAGGCCACGGCCTGGCCACATAGAAATCCACGAAAACGTCTGATTCCCCAAATTGCCGTGACATTAACTTAACGTATTTTACTTTTAGTGGAATCGAATGTACCATTAATTTTGTCTGTGGTTCGGGGACCGGCGTTATTACAGACATCAATGATTCTGATTTTACTGTCTATGGTAGATATCCTATAAGATTCCTGGATCTCATGATTACTTATCCATGCGTCATGTTCGTGAACGGACTCGAATTCAAATCCATTCAGCCGTTTTAGCTTGAAAGCGTAAAATCAAAACAAACAAACTTTCACATTTAAAATATTAAAGTTAGGATATTTTCCTGATAAATAAAAGCACATTATTATGTTTTCTCAGTTTAATCATGTTTCTTTGTGTACCAGATTCTTAATTAATAATTCACAAAGAACCACAACGTTAAACGGATCAAATATTTACAAAATTATTGACAAAACTCCGCGTCTCCCCTTCCCTATAAAAATTGGGGGCATGTGTGGTTTCTTTCAAGAAGAAATTCCGGATGAATCCTCCCTTTTGTCTTGTGCTTATCCGAGTAAAAATGGGTTATTGTTTTTCCTTTTTATATTATAATAAGAAAGGTATCAATGTTAGTGTAAGTAAAGAGCAATCCCTTATAGATCCGATTCTTTGATTTCTCCCCTTGTAAGGGAAAAGAAAATAAAAAGTTCCTTCATTTCGCCGGACAGAGGCGCTTCCGGAAAATTTACGTGGAGGGTGAAATATATTTTTATTTAGAATGATTTAGAGCAGTGATAACCACTAAGTTACACCACTAGGTGTGACCGTCGGACTGCCAAGTCATAGGTCTCGAGTTCGAACCTAAGGCACGCAGCTCTGACTTTTCGGATTCATGTCCGTATTGTATAATTATCACTTGCTTCAAAAACGGTGAAGGAATCGTGAGGAAACCGGCCTGAGAGATATTTCTCGACGGTATGTGAAGCCAAGTCTGAGGCCCATGAGCGGCTTTAAAACTCTGACATCAGGTTAGTCACTAACCACACGAAAAAAAGATTTATAATGTAAACACATCGATCATACACTTTGAAACCAGCAATTATGGTAAATGTAAAATAATTGTCAGAAGTAACATAACATCACGCCTAGTTTCCCCGAAGTGTTGGGCAGAGGGTGTACCTGTAGTGCATCCACGTTGCCAGTTATGTTTAAGAAGCGACTAAATGTCAGTGACCTTGAGTGGTATGCTCGCGTGTTCTGTACTGAGCTCACGCAACGCGTCGTACGTCCTGCCAGTAATAGGACTCGCACATCAAGGAGCGCTATCCCAAATTAGACGCATTATTAATTTATTATAGGTACATAAAACAAACGGTATTTTAATAAAGCACGTATATAAAAAGATAAATAATTAAATTACCTTTAAAATGGTAAGGATTTCAGAAAAATACGCTTGATAGTTTTTGCGTGATTCTCAGTTTTTTTTATCTGCGTTAGACATAACTTTACAAATTAATTACACTATGTAATTTAATGATAATCTAAAATATTCACAGATTAAAGTATTAAAAAAATGCTCTAATTTAACATATTTTTTTTTTCAAATCATTAACACTACTCGTTTAGACATGATCTTCAGTATAAAATAATTAAAAGTCGGTTTTCGTCGCCTTAAGTCTCATGTTATAAAAGGCGAGCCTATTGCCATCAACTTACTCCTATATTTTACGGACGAATGGATAAAAGACTCTCTTGTATCTTTACCAATAATGAAGGAAAGACCTCATAGCTTTGTATAGTAGACCCTCCCTTATAGAAATAGCTATCACAAGTAAAATTAGCTTACGAATCTATTTTTATGTCCAGCTTGGCAATAAAAAATGTTACCATTAGTACGTATAACAATTCGTTTTAATTAGATAGACAACCCCAATAACACTTTGCCCGACCCGGGAATCAAATCCAGTACCTCATTCTCAGCAGTAGCTTGCCATGACCAGACCAACGAGGCAGTCAGTGTGAAAATAATTCTCTGAATATTAAAACGTCGATTTAGAAAAATATTAATTTGTTAATTGCGTTCTTTGAGCATAAAAGTAAGCAGAGATTAATCTCGCTAAAAGTGTTGAGATTACCAATAAATAATCACAAGATCGTAAAGTAATTAAAGTAAGTAATAATTTTAAAAGGTTTTTTAACTGAATAAATAAAAGGGGAGGGATAAATACGAGACTATTGAATGATCAATTGGGAAATTGGAGAAATTGCTACCGATACTGACAGATGACAGATGGTATTCCCATTTCATTGACTGTATTGGTATTCATATTGAAGGTACGCTTGCCATGGTTGATTTGAGGGTGAGTAACCATCCCTTACATATCGAAAACCCTCCGTGCCTCGGAAAGCACGTGAAACCGTTGATCCCGGCTGTCATTCGTAGATCTTTGACAGTCGTTATGGGTAATCAGAAACCCAAAAAGTGTGACAAACAGTCTTACCAAGGGGTATCGTGTTACCCAGTAACTAGGTTGTGGAGGTCAAATAGGCAGTCACTCCATGTAAAATACTGGAATTCAGCTGCATCCGGTTAGACTGGAAGTTGACCGCAACATAGTTGGGAAAAGGCTAAGTAGATGATATTGGTATTAGTAGCTGATTCATAGCATACCTACAGTCAGGAAGATTTTCTATAGTATTGATGTCGCAGATGGATTGTCGAATCCGCTATTTTACATAACCACAAGCCGTTTTACTAAGCAGCTCGTTATGTAAAACAGCTGAACGACGTTTAGCGATTTTTCATAATTACTGAACGTTAACACGCAGAATTGCATAAACATTTTGCATTTATTAATACAGCGGGTCAACGATTAGAGGATAAGTAAAACAGTATGAAATGAAACATCAGATTCAAGATTTTTGTTCTAAATTTTGTCTCTCGTGACTCTGTGTGTCATAACAACAATAATGGTTTTAGAAACAGAAATAAATAAAACGAGTGAAAACAGTGATTTTACTGACTGATGAATCAACGAAAACTGGCAAACACTGGAAACTGTCGAGGTAATGCAACTGTCTAATTGACAAAACTGACGAATGAGTGAAACGTAATCGACGAAACTAGCGAATTAAATAAACAGACGACTGAGAGAAACTGACCAGTGATACGCGAACTCAAAATTTTAACATAATGTTATCAGAATTTTGTGAAAACTAGTCCTAAATATACTAAATAGCCAAGTTACTGCGCCCAACTTAGAAGTAGCGCTCGCTTGATCACAGTTCTAACCTAACCTAAAACCAATTGGTTATGGTGCCCCAGCTAAGTTACTGGGTCCGATTCGGCATTAGAAACGATTATTGTGACTGCAGATAAGCCATTTTGCATTACGTCTAAACATGGGCAGCAATTTTGATAAACTTACCGCAATGACAATCCAGCTGAACAACGAAGCCGTTTTGTAAAATAGCTAGCGGTTATGTAAAACAGCGGATTCGACAATCCATCTGCGACATTAATATCAATATCAATAGTTCATATCGTGGTACAAAGTTTAGCCAATCAATGTGTTGGTAGTGAGGCTGCATAGCTGCCCAAAATAGAATAGAATACTATTTCTCGTGTACACCATAAAAAAGCAAGATATAAATGTAGAAATTTTACATAGGGTGACACAATGGGCGGCCTTATTATTATAAGCTATCTTTTAAAGACAACCTTTGGATGGATTTCAAAAGAAGAAGGAACAATACTGCAGGTACTCAGTGGTGTCAATTATTTGGTGGTGTGAATATGCCGGACGAATATTTACAATTAGGAAGACGGTATTTCCCACTCTCTTGATGTACTACCTACTACCTAATCACTTTAATGGCCTCTCACGTCACCCACGTCAGGAAAAAGGGCGGCCATATTAATGCCACCTTATCCCAATTTCCTTGATCTATTTATACAATCAGATATGTCTCGCAAATGCCCGAAAATAGCTCTCATAAGATGTCAAGTTCTTATGACATTACGAACTTTTGATTCTATTTATTTTATTATTTATGTACACACAGTAAAATACATATCTTCCAGCAGACCTGCGAAAGGAAAAATTAAAAAGAAATGTAGACAGTGTGTGAGAACAAGAAGAGAAAATATGAATATGCAAAGTATTAAAACTAAAATAACAATAATTATAGTGTGGGTATATAACAAATAATTTTACATATACTTATATAAATACATAAATCTTTTCTGTGTATGAATGCATGGCTTTCCTTCGACGACAGGAGCTTTCCTATTCGACACGAAACCGCATATCGTTTTATAATTCTTCTGTACGTCTGTATGTCACTGAACTCCTTCTAAACGGCTGGACTGCTTTTGCTGAATGTTTTTGTGTGGTTCGAGTGGGTGGCGCCGCGATCGAGTTTAAACAAACAGGACAACATCTTTTCGGTCAACTAGTACTAAATATATATATTTATCTTTACCCAATTAGGTATAGCGGTGACAGCCTCATATTTATAAATAACGTCAAAACTGTCGGTTGACTAAAAATAAACTGTGTTCTTTTTATTACAAAAACGTTCGCTGTTTTTTAATTTGCAAACCATTTTCCGCGAAACGGGCATTTTCGGAACAACGTATTTTTTCATTGTCTGTTTCGTGCCAAAAATAGAAATATTGAGTTTTAATTTTTCGCTTTTCTGTCATTTCTGACAAACATTGAAGCTTCGTGCGCATATATTCGATTTATGCTGAACATACTGAAACATTTTTGTTCCATAACCAATAAATAAATAAGCAATATTTGTGTATAATACTTATTCGTCGAAAACGGCAATAACGATTTCGATGAAAGCTGCAGTATAGCGGTTTAAGGGGGCGAAAAATTTATGTAGCTGGCTCTCGTATCTGGGAAAATTCGTTTTCTCTATTTGCACCCGAGCAGAGCTCGGTCGCCCAGGTACTACTAACCTAGTATGTAGTGCAAACCAAGCTTAAATCCAAAATTACATTACGAAATTAGTGACATAAAGTTACAGGCTGACTTTTTCGTACAAGTAAAATAAATAAATATTTTTTATTAATAATAATGTTGATGACAACTCAGCTATCCTAAACAAAAACACAATGTAGGTACAGAGTTTTGAGTATTTTAAAGATAGAGTTAACGATGATGTCTGTGCCGGGGGCGGCGGCGGGACCGCCTGGCGGGAGCATCAGTCACTCGCCCGCGTGATCCACGGGACCGTCACCAACGAAAAAAAGTGACCCTATAATTTTATATAATTTAATGTCACTAATTTCGTAAAATTTTGACATTACAATTTGTCTAGCACGGCAACCCGTCAGTGATAACAGAACGAGTATAAGCCTCGAGCTTCTTGTTTTATTAAAACTCCGTACAACGCTAGGCCAGCTCAAGAAAAAAGATGTTTTCAAAGGTAAAAAAAGGTAAATAAAAGGTAAAAATAGTAGGTAACAGGTTGAGGTCAAGGTCAAAGTGTTACCAAAAACGTGGGCTGCATTATACTAACAGAATTATTCTATTACCAAGGTATAAAGCTTAATCAGCCTATAATGTTACCACTGCTGGGACACAGGCCTCCCCCCTCTTCGGGAGGGAGTGAGCTGTATTTATTTATTTATTTAGCAACAACGGTTGTGTTAAAACCAATTACAGTAGGTAACTAAAATTATACCTAAGACACGTAATCTACCACGCGGGCCCAGTGAGGGTTGGTAGATGTCACGTCTTCGAATTTTTGGTTCTAGGACATACCGGTTTCCCCACGATGTTTTCTTTCACAGTTTTGAGAGCAGTGGTGATGAAATTATTTACACAAAGTAAAGCGCCTGTCAGGGTTCGAACCTATAACCTACAACTCGTAAGTCGCGGTCGTTGCTACTGGGCCACCACTGCTCTTATCTGGTCTTATCTGTTCTATTCTGGGGAATGCTAATATTTTATAGTAATTTGTCAGGTTGATGAAGTCGTCAACTTGCTCTGTAGTTAACGTTTTCTTGATGTCACGTGTCTTCGGATTTTTGGTTCTAGGACATGCCGTTTTCCCCACGATGTTTTCCTTTACCGTTTTGAGAGCAGTGTTGATGAAATTATTTACACAAAGTAAAGCGCCTGCCTGGGTTCGAAGCCACGACCTACAATTTGTAAATCTAGGCTGTTACCACTGGGCTGCCACTGCTCTAGGTACCATTTAATGCCACTTAATGATATTGTTTACCAAAGAAGGAAGTTGAACGATTTTCCTCAATTATTTTCTCGTGATTAAACTCATTGTTTTCAGAACGCGTACTCATTTCCTGGATGGAATCGCCGAGGTTTCCTTTTTCCACCCTTTTCTTAGAAAAATAAGGAAAGATTACGCTTACTTACAACAGGAATTAACATTACCTCAGTAAATGCCAATACTTTTAAGCTAAGACACAGAATACATAATAGTACAAGTGCAGAAGATTCACTTCGCAAAATCATTTAAATAAAAAGCGACTCTTGCTACGAAACACTAAAGTGCAATTTAGGTCGCACACCGCTAATTACCTACAGCTGTATTCACCTAGAAGTTGCCTCTCTTTCTATCGCGGAACTCTTATATCTTCTGACTACGTTACACTCACTGAATTGGCTCGACAAGTCGAACCCACCGCGTGCTTGTAGCTCTGTACCTAAAATGCGGAGTGCACCTGGCGTGGCTAAGAATACTGTTACAATATTGATATTAATTTCATCCTAACATAATCACAGATTACTAAAGTAAACCGTGTCTGCTTAGCCTTTTCCCAACTATGTTGGGGTTGGCTTCCAGTCTAACCGGATGCAGCTGAATACCAGTATTAGAGCGACTGTTGGATGTTCAGAGTTTCGGGCTTCTGATGACCCGTAACGTAGATTCACGAATGACAACTGGGACCAACGACTTAACATGCTTTCCGAGGCACGGATGAGTCTCGGTATATTAAGATGATCACCCGTGCGGCTGTTATTACTTAGCCACAAGCTCCTCCTAGTAAACTGATTAATCCAAGAAATAAAAAAGCGGCCAAGTGCGAGTCGTACTCGCCCATGAAGGGTTCCGTAGCAGCAAGTAACATTGAATGAAAGGTAAATTGCGGTTTACGATTTATGACGTATTAAAAAAAAACTACTTGCTAGATCTTGTTCAAACCAATTTTTCGTGGAAGTTTACATGGTAATGTACATCATACATTTTTTTTAGTTTTATCATTCTCTTATTTTAGAAGTTACAGGGGGGGGGACACACATTTTACCACTTTGGAAGAGTCTCTCGCGCAAACTATTCAGTTTAGAAAAAAATGATATTAGAAACCTCAATATCATTTTTGAAGACCTATCCATAGATACCCCACACGTATGGGATTGATGAAAAAAAAAATTTTGAGTTTCAGTTCTAAGTATGGGGAACTCCAAAATTATTTGTTTTTTTTTCTATTTTTGTGTGAAAATCTTAATGCGGTTCACAGAATACATCTACTTACCAAGTTTCAATAGCATAGCTCTTATAGTTTCGGAAAAAAGTGGCTGTGACATACGGACGGACAGACAGACAGACAGACAGACAGATAGACAGACAGACAGACAGACAGACAGACATGACGAATCTATAAGGGTTCCGTTTTTTGCCATTTGGCAACGGAACCCTAAAAAGCAGATGCACATCATACTTGCTTCGCAAGAAGTGTCCAGTGTGTGCACTCGACATAAAATACTCCATGACCTATGATTACTAACAATAAACAGAGCCGACCCTAAAACTAACTTACCTGATCTTACCCGATCTCACCTGATTTTACCTGATCTTACCTGATCTTACCTGATCTTACCTGATATTACCTGATCTTACCTGATCTTACCTGATCTTACCTGATCTTACCTGATCTTACCTGATCTTATCTGATCTTACCTGATCTTATCTGATCTTACCTGATCTTACCTGATCTTACCTGATCTTACCTGATCTTACCTGATCTTACCTGATCTTACCTGACTCCACCGGCGATTAATAAGAAGCGAGTGGAGCTAGCAACTAACAGCGAATTGGCGAGGAGCGATTACTCGCTAGTCGCTACTAACTACTAAGCGTGAGTCTCTCAGCGAGTCTTCTGCCCGCCAAACGAGCGTCACTGAGCGAGTACTCTTTTTGATAGCTTTTGTCGCTGTGACAGTCAAATTCTCGCCGGCGGTATGAGCAGTCAGCGATCAACTATTAATATATTAGTACCTGGACGACCGAGCTCTGCTCTGCTGAAAATAGAGAATGTTCATTTAATAGTTTAGTATAGTAACTACTTATTCCATGCTGCCATGGTAGTAGGTACTTACTAATTCCATGCTGCCTTGATCATTATTCTAATGTCATTATTGTCATGTCATTATTCATTATCTTGTTCTAAACTGGGCGACCGAGCTCTGCTCGGGTGAAAATACGGAGAAAACAAATTTTCCCAGATATGAGACCTAGCTAGATCGATTTTTCGCCCCCTTAAACAAATATATCGCAACTTTCATCGAAATCGTTAGAGCCAATTTCGATGAAAGTTGCGTTAAACAAATATATATACAAATATTGCTGGTTTAATAGTACAGGATGTATCTATTTTACTTACTCGGGATCTTTTGTACGTTTCTTGAGAGAGAAAATCTTTGTAGGTCATTGTACTTTCCTCGTCGGCGGTGGGTCGGGTGCCTAAAACGGAGCGGCTACCTAACAAAGCCGACCGGTAATTTCATTGTCTACGTTTTTATCGTACATAAGAGAAGGGCACGTATTTACTCTTGGATATCTATTTATTAAGTTCAATCAGTGGACATCGCTTGGGGATAACGAATGTGGTAGTACAAGGTATGAGAGAGAGCGGGCTGGAAGAATAAATTTAAAAAGATAACCAATCTGCCTAGCGTTTTCTCAACGATATTGGGGTCGGCTTCCAGTCTAACCTGATGCAGCTGAATAACAGTATTTTACATGGAGTGACTGCCTATCTGACCTCCACAACCCAGTAACTGGATAATACGATAGTAAGACTGATTGTCAGACTTTCGAGCTTCTAACTACCCGTAACGATTGTCAAAGATGCACGAATGATAGCCGGGACCAACGGCTTAATGTGCTTTCCGAGGCACGGAGGAATCTCGGTATGTAAAGATGGTCACCCATCCACAGACCAACCCCGGCCAGCGCAGCTTAACCGGATAAATCAACCCGTCTGGCTGTTATTACTTAGCCCCGAGCACCTTAAACCAAAATCAAAACCAAAACTCCAAAACCTCCACAAAAAGAAAAAAAGATTATGTTTTATGAAAATAGACCGAAAAATGCAACGCTCAATGTAAGTTTTCTTTTGACGTTAACATAAAGAAGGTACTAATTTAAAACGCAGTAAATTCTTCATATTTACGTCGTACTCCGCCCGAGACGAAGGATTAATTGATTGATTGGGAATAGAATTAAGTAATGGGAGGCTTCTGTCAATGACCCTGATTAAATTGTCTCCAAAGTATTTTCCCAAGGTGATCCAAGACAGGATTGTATTTTCTATCATACCATCGTTCTGGCATTTTTTTCAGAAAAAGAGGAAGGTACGCCCTTTAGGCCGTTTGTCCACCGCACCGTGATCGAGACGTTAACGAGAATGAGGTGACGACGCCGAAGTAGCGACAGTACGTTTACTATGTTTATTTTTTTTATTCAAAAGGAACAACAAACAGCTACAATATACTGTATAGAAAAATAAACACACAAAATATTTGAACAATATTGTAGCCTACAACGCTGTTCACAGATTAACTGTGGAATATAATATACAAGTAATTACTTGTCTTAGTTATGTAAACTTACTTAACTATCATGCTTATCTTTATCTTTAACTATATTTTACTATGGCCGCCTAATCTCGTTTCTCGTTGACGTCCTATTCACGGTGCGGTGGACAAACAGTATTAGTAGATACTACTACAGATCATATTAATTTAGTTCCCACTTACTTGAGGAGCTCGTGGCTAAGTACTAACAGCCGCTCGGGTCGGTCTGTCTGGTTAAGCTATGCTTGCCAGGGTTGGTCCGCAGATGGGTGACCATTTCTACATACCGAGACTCCTCCGTGCCTTGGAAAGCACGTTAAACCGTTGGTTCCGGCTGTCATTCGTGGATCTTTGACAGTCGTTACGGGTCGTCAGAAGCCCGAAAGTCTGACAACCAGTCTTACCAAAGGGTATCATATTACCCAGTTACTGAGTTGTGGAGGTCAGATAGGCAGTCGTTTCATGTAAAATACTGGTATTCAGCTGCATCCGGTTAGACTGGAAGCCGACCCCAATATAGTTGGGAAAAGGCTAGACAGATTTTGATTACTTGAATAAAACCGAATGTTAATCTAGTTATTCTCGGTGTCCCAGTATCGACCACTTCAAATGCTAAAACCATTTGCCGAAACATTACAAACGCAATTACATTATGTTGAAGATAGTAATGGATTTTTAATGTAGGTTAAGAACTAGACATTCCAAGAAAATAACAAAGTTCCAAAAAAATACTGAAATTAAAGTTTTTACAGCATATTAATGACCAAGGCCTTCCAACTTCGAAGTTACAAAGGCTATTGTTGCTCGGAGCGTTATATCGATAAAAAAGCGGATAAATGCGAGTCGCACACGAAGGGTTCCTTGCCACCGTACAATATTTTTCAATACTACATTTTTTTATAAATACTTCTGTAAGAAAACACGTTTCTTGTAAGGACCCTTTATTTTCTAACCCCCACAAAGCAAAAATGGGGGTGTTATAAGTTTGACCGCTATGTGTGTGTCTGTCTGTGGCACGGTGGCTCATAAACGGGTGAACTGTTTTTTTTATTTGAAAGTGAGTTTTCTATTGATGATTCTTACACATGTTTTAGCAAAATCGTTTCAGCCATTTGAAGATTATTAGCTCTTTTCTAGTTGATTAATGGATGTGAGTATCTTCCACAGGTCTTATCGATTTGAAATTGAGTATTCTGTTACTTCAATGATATTAAAAGAACATAGTAACCTTAAACTGATGCTACAGCTGCACCGGATACCCAACTCCCTTACCAACTTACAGCACAGGTATCGTGTTCGGGCTCATTGGAATGGCCTCAATGAATAGGTTATGGATAGATGGTGAACAGGGTCTGGTGTTGGAGTAGAAAAGAGAAATGAGGAAATATTTGTGTCGATGGTTTTTAAAACTTTAACTGTTAATTTTTTTTTGAGTTTATTTATTTTTTTAAGAGGCTATAGTAGTACACACTCTGTAAAAATTTCAAATGCCTACCTATTACGGTTCAAAACATACAGTCCTGTGACATACGGCCGTACAGCGGAGCCTTAATAATAGGGTCCCGTTGGCACTCTTTAGGTATAGAACCTTAAAACTTTCAATGTAAAGCATTAGGAATATTAATTACCTTGTTTGAAGTTCGTTAAGGTTTTTTATTAAATATAATTAATTTTATTGAATAAATATCAAACTACCAAATAATTTATGTTAGAATTTTGTGTTTCTTTAGCATTTTTTTTTAGGATTGGTTATTGTTGGCCCAATGCTTAAGACAAGATACACTTGATTGTACTTTGCTAAGTAAAGTACGTTTACTTTATCTATTCATACGAATATGCACCTTATTTTTATGCTGGTAATACTTATAAGTGAAAGTGATCAAGCATGTCATACGAATATGAACATTAATTTAAACAGGCCACACTACGGAACGATATACTTGAGCAAATTTTGACTTGCACAAGTATGTTTTCACGTGTGTGGGATGCACAAGTATCCGAGCCATTTGTGGTTTATAACCACGGTGACACGCATACTTGTGCAAGTCTAAACTTGCACAAGTACATCGTTACGTGTGGCCAGCATTAATATGAACAAAGTTCATATTCGTATGAGATGCTTAGATACTTTAAAAGTGCGATCTGTGAATAGGGTGCACTTTAAAATAAAAAAAACCCTACGTCCATATTTTCAATATAATTTATCTACACACATTTGAATCTTTATATTTGTCGTTAAACAAACACGAACGCGTGTTCGGTTTTCACCATATTTGTGCAAATAAATCTCTTTTATATTTGCCCGTTTCAAGTTAATTAAAACAAATATGGAAACCATGTGAAACCGGACTTCATGTTCAGTGATTGATAAGTTTTTTTTTTCAATTAATTTTATTCGAAAAGGCCGGGGCGCTGTACGCGTCCGAAACTAGAAAAGTGTGTGAGGATTGTAGTACGTGGCGTTCTGTGGTTTCTGCTTACCCTTGTTCCAAATAGGCTTGAGATTATATTTGTTTAATTTATTATTTGTACCATAACATAACATCACGCCGAAAGATTAGACAGAGGCGAGGTTATTTGTATCTTACATATAATTATTTTAACTGTCAGTGCCTTAAGTTACCTTTAGTTTTCTAAAGCAAAGATACAGAACAATCATATTATTTGTAAATTACATTAAAAAACACTGAGTTGTGGTTTTCCAGTTCTAAACTAACCGCAGGCAGACAGAGAGAAGCTTGAAACTTATAAAATTATATATTCGATAAGTTATTCCTGTTTATCTTCTCGTATATATAAAATTCTCGTGTCACAATGTTAGTTACCTTACTCCTCCGAAACGGCTTTACTGATTTTTACCAAATTTTATATGCATATTCAGTAGGTCTGAAAATCGGCTACTATCTATTTTTCATACCCCTAAGTGATAAGGGTTGTCCACCCCAAACAAATTATTGGGAAAACAACGTTTGCCGGGGTCAGCTAGTTTTTAATATATTATTGTTTATTTCCCTTACAAAATAAAATAAACATAAAATAGAAATATCGGTAAGCAAGCAACGAATTTTTAACCGACTTCAAAAAAGGGGGAGGTTCTATGTCCATCTGTATGTTTTTTTTAATGTATGTTCAGTAATATTTTTACCAAAAACACAAACTTCCGATATTAGTCATAATGTTTTTTTTTTTTTGTTTTTGTAAAAAAGTTTTTTTGACATGACATAATCCCCCCCCTCCCAATCCCAATCCCTGCACAAGTCTGAGGCCATGGGTTTTCATGGTCCTCGGAATGCGCCACCGTCGGGTTCCCAGGTAATGGCGGGAGGGGTTCACATCGGTGTCGAGTCGACGATGAAGTATCTGGGACTCGTCCTCGACAGCCGGTGGAACTTCGTAGAACACTTCCGACGTTTGGCTCCCAGACTTGAGCGGGCCGGGGCTGCATTGAAGCGGCTCCTGCCCAATCTAGGGGATCCAAACGCCTCCTGCCGGAGGCTCTATGCGGGGATCGTGCGGTCCATGGCCCTTTACGGGGCACCGGTGTGGGCGCGTTCACTGAGGCTGCGGCCAGCCCGCCGGTTGAACGCGTCCCAGAGGGTCATGGCCATCCGGCTGGCCCGAGGATACCGCACGGTCTCCTGCGAGGCGGCGAGCCTCCTTGCCGGATTACCGCCATGGGATCTGGAGGCAAAGGTCCTCGCGCACGTCTGGGAGTGGCGCGAGGAGGCGAAACGCCGGGGCTTAACCCCGATGCCGCAAGAAATTGCGGCACAGCGGACAGAGCTCCGGCGGGATCTCATGGCGTCATGGAGGGTGCGATTGTCGCAACCCCGCGCTGGGCACGCCACAATCGCGGCGATAAGACCCGTCTTTGAGGAGTGGCTGAAGAGACGCCACGGCGTTCTCACCTTCCGCCTGACGCAGGTCCTCACCGGACACGGCTGCTTCGGGAGGTTCCTGTTCAGGATAAGGCGGGAGGAAACACCCGGGTGTCACCATTGTGTGGATCGGCCTGAGGACACGGTGGAGCATACGGTGGAGGTCTGCCCGGCTTGGGCGGAGCAACGCCGTGTTCTCGTAGAGGCGATCGGCGGCGGTGATCTCTCGCGTCCGGCCCTGGTTCAGGCCATGGTACGGAGCGAGAGGAAATGGCAGGCCGTCACCTCCTTCTGCGAAGCGGTAATGCTCGCGAAGGAGGAGGCGGAACGCGTGAGGGAGAGGCAAATTTCGCGCCCTCACGCCCCTAACCGCCGCAGGAGGAGACGCCCGGGGCGGGAATCGCGAGCCGATTTCCGGCCACCGTAGGCGCGGGCTTGCGGACGGTGAGCAATGGGTAGCTCGCTGTCCGATAAGGACCAAGCCCGGGTCGACGGCGCGTTGTGTTCCACGCGCGCCTCAAAGAGATGTCAGCAGAATTGAAGGGGTCCACTAGGGCCAATGCCTGCCGGGGGTTCGAAGAAAACCGATCGGGAAATCGTGGCCCCCGGCAACAGGGCAACCGAAGGAACACGGGTGGGTTTTAGTCAGTAAGAGTCTGACACGCCCTCCCGCTCCGCCCAGAGCGGGAGAAGTTATTTGATAATTTCCCACCCAAAAAAAAAAAAAAAAAAAAAAAAGCCTGCCTTTTTATTATTAAAAAGTGTTTTAACACGCTAACTCTTATGCCTTGTACTACACACCAACCCCCAATATTTCTTAATAAAATATTAAGGGACCTATCTCGATTCCGGTGTAATCTTTGGCTCACAATCACATAGAATATGAAGGAAAAAGTGAACCTAAGCGTGCAAATTTTAAATACGTATGAATAGGGTAGAATTGGCCTTCGCTGCATGGTCAGGCGAGCATGTAATGTATATTACGAGATCTTGTCTTATCTCGAAATATTTTCGGGAAAAAATGCGGTCATATGTCTTGTGGGACAGATTGGGGAGAACTGGGTAATAAAGATTGGATTGAGTTTAGAGGTTTTTGCTGGATTGGACATTAGTTGCGAGTTTATATTTTTAGTTTTATGTCTATGTAAGCCTTCTGTCTATCTAATTTTCGAAAAGAGGAGGACAGCAGTGGGAATATTATAGGCTGATTGTGATTATGATTATGATGCAGCCTTCTGTAGGGTTTGACGCATTTGGTGCACATCTCAACTTGTACACCATGCTCAAATGGTGACCTTAGCAACTGGTGCACTTCTCATATGGCACACTTCGCAACTGGTGCACTTCTCAATTGGTGCACTTCGCAAAAGGAGCACTTTTTAAGATGAGTGGAGATTTGGAAAAATTGTCTAAAAATGAAAGAATCTTTGGTTTTGCGCAGGTAATTTTCTTAAAAATACAATCAATAAAATAAGTTTAAATTAACTGTACATAATCACTATAACATTTTTATTTTTTCAAAAATAAAATAAAACGTCACTCGGAAATAAGAAAAAAATAGATTTACAGCAAAAAGTTATAATAATAAAGACATTATATAATATCATATTATATCAATAACCTTTATAATATTATAATTTAAACTGTACTTCTTTTAGTTGTAGCTATTATTATTAATTAAATAAAAGCTTTAAATTAAATCATAACCTGTTTCTCAAAAACAGGTTATAAATAATATAGTTAAACGTTTGTTTCTTGCTTAGTAATTGTTACTATTAATTAAGTAAATAGCTATAAAAAAGAAAATATAAAAACACGGTTCTCCAATTATTATATTAGTGATTATGTAATTTCATTTAAAAAATGTTATTTATTTTAAAAGAAGTACAGTTTAAATTATAATATTATAAAGGTTATTGACATAATATGATATTATATCATGTCTTTATTATGATAACTTTTTGCTGTAAATCTAATTTTTTCTTACATAATTATATTTGTATTATTTCCGAGTGACTTTCTTTTATTTTGAATAAATAAAAATGTTATAGTGATTATGTACAGTTAATTTAAAATTATTTTGTTTATTGTATTTTTAAGAAAATTACCTACACAAAACCAAAGATTCTTTCAGTTTTAGACAATTTTTCCAAATCTCCACTCATCTTAAAAAGTGCTCCTTTTGCGAAGTGCACCAATTGAGAAGTGCACCAGTTGCGAAGTGTGCCATATGAGAAGTGCACCAGTTGCTAAGTTCACCATTTGAGCATGGTGTACAAGTTGAGATGTGCACCAAATGCGTCAAACCCCTTCTGTATCTATTTGCGATTAGTCTATTTGGCTATGTAGTATAGTAATGTTCTCCAGAATGGTCAGGAGCTATTTATAAAATTGATGTTTATAAAATTGGATTTTGCAAGCAATCTTAGAGACATAGAATTAGCTACACGTACCAAACATTTTTTTCAGATCTTAGATAGATATACATGTTGTATGTGTCCTATATGTGTGGTAAATATTTCATAGAAAAATTGACTCCAAAAGCTTGTTAATATACACGTGATACATACCCAAATGTCTGTTAGTTTCGTTGGTTAGTTAATTAATTGTTTAGTTTACTCTTTGACATTTCTACTAAAAATACAAAGCCGCTATCAAATACAACAATTCCCTTGTTCCAAAATCAAAGTCTATTCAAAAATTAGAAATTCGAACTCGCACGAAAACTAGCAAAATCACAAAACTCACACATTTGAAAATCGAGCCATTTTATCAATGGAAGGCAGAAGTAATCATATAAATCCTCATTTCGCTAAGCTTTGCGGCACTTCGAAAAAGTTAAATTGCACATTAAAACCGTCTAAAGTTTAATATTATGCCAAAAACCGTTATAACGCCCTCTCATTTCCGATAAATTCCGGTGTTTCGGAAGACTTCATTAAACCCGTAAACGATTCGTTTAATTGTGCGGTATTGGCTTCAATGGTTTTAGGTGTTAATGTGCTAGTAATAAAATAAGAAACAATACTTAATATTCGCTATTTATTTCAAGAGCATCCAGCCAACCAGTCAAACACCAGCCAACCAGTCAAACACCAGTCAACCAGTCTTGCCAAGGGGTATCGTGTTAACCAGGAACTGGGTTGTGGAGGTCAGATAGGCAGTCGCTCCATGTAAAATACGGTATTCAGCTGCATCCGGTTAGACTGGAAGCCGACCCCAACATAGTTGGGAAAAGGCTAGGCAGATGATGATTTCAAGAGCATCCAGAATCATTTTTTTAACAGCCTGTAAGGCTGCGTTTCCACCAGAGATGTGCGAGGATGCGCAGCGAGGGATGTGTTTCTCAAGAATCAATAGAACCGCTTCATTTACCTAGCCTCACTCAGAGCTTGCTCCAGTGGAAACGGCTTAGCGGTGCGAGGTTTTTGTACGTGCAAAACAATCGAGGGATGGGTGCGAGAGATGTGTGTTAGGGATTGACGCGAGTGAGAAATCGTATGTGAAAAGAGCTCGCTACACATCCTCGCAGTGCTCATCTGCGCACCGTTTCACAGCGTCGCTACGTATCCTCGCACCGCGCAGTGGTCTAGCACATCTCTGATAGAAACACTCACATCGTTTCACACCTTCGTTACGCATCCTCGCACCGCTCAACCACCTCGCACATCTCTGCTGGAAACGCAGCCTAAGGTTCCCTACTGCAGACAACCTTTACAGTATTTACATTTACTTTTCTACTTTACCGTACTGGCATACATACTACTACCAAGAGGAACGATCATTGTCTATGTTCATTATTCACCTGCATACGATTCTCATTTGCGTCCTATCACAGACCAGTAACTTAAACACACACAACGTTTATACTGAGGCTCTAGCACGAACGCGCGTAGTTAACGTTACGTTTTGAACGATTTTTTAATCGAAAATACAATTAATATTCTATTTTGGTTTTTGCGGCAAGCAACCAACCACCAAAAGCTATAACATTTAAAAAAAAATCATCAATGGATTAAAAACGTATTATTGAAGCTAACTCATAAACTAGCCAAGCAAAGTTTATATGGGACCAGGGTAGGCCCCCTGGTCCTATATAAATTTTAGTGTGGGAAAGAGATGAAGCTCTACAGGACGTATAGCTCCATCTCTTTCTCCCACTGAAGTAATATTAAAATAATACTGCTTTTGAGCTGGTGGTAGGCCCCCCTGAGCTTCCTCTGTAATTTTTTTTTTTTTTTATATTTGTGTCTATATCGATGAATATAATTATATATTTAAAAAAATACATACAAACGAACACTACAACCTCCTTTTTTGTTTGAATTCGGTTAATAAAGTCTTAAAACTAAAAATCTAAATAAACGCAACGAGTAGGTACTTTCAACTTTAAAATCGTTCGAATTTACTTTGCGTTTACTCCGTGCGTTCATGCTAGGCCCACTGGTAACATCTGCATAGGTATAGCGTAACATCGTTCATACGGGTAACATCGGAATAGGTAAGGATCGTACTGGCAACGTTTAAAAGCAATTCACAGCACAAACAGGCTGACGGACAGCGCTTACTGTTCGCTCGTGAATTGATGGAATTGTGCCGTGTTTGCACTGAGCAAGAACAACAGAAGTGCTGGACATAAACTCCCTTTGAGGGAGAGGATAGATAAAGGTGTTATGTCGTGTATCGTTTGTAGGCACTTCGTCTACATAGGAGGCTCAGATTATGGCTCAAGGAACAATAAATTGGTACTGTTCTTAGAGTAATGCTCGTTTTAGGGTTCCGTTGTAAACAAGGAACCCTTATAGTTTCGTCATGTCCGTCTGTCTGTCCCTCCGCAGTCTAGCTCCGAGACTTTTAGTACTTGATATACATAATAATTACGCCGACAAAGTGGTAGAACAAAATTAAGAAAAAAAAAAATTTTAGGGTACACGTAAAGAGGTGATGTTTTTTTTTTCCATCCCATGGTGAGGGATATCATTGAAAAGGTCCTTCAAAAACATTGTGAGTATGTAAAATTATTTTTGGATTCAGGGATTCATTTGCGAAATATTAAGCTTTAAAGTGCTAATTTTTGTTAGAGTCAAGTGTCCCACCCCCTTTTTTTTTGGTGGGATGTTATCAAATAACTTCTCCTGCTCTGGGTGGAGCGGGAGGGCGTGTCAGACTCTTACTGACTAAAACCCACCCGTGTTCCTTCGGTTGCCCTGTTGCCGGGGGCCACGATCTCCCCTTCGGTTTTCTTCACAACCCCGGCAGTGTCCTGTGTGTGTCCAGTGTCCCTGCCAGCTAAATAGTTAGTTTTGGGTGTGTGTATCACAGCAATAGTTTATATAACGAAATTAAAAGGAAAACTCACAGCTAAGTAGGCTCTAGATGTTAATGAGTAATAATCGACCATCTTACATTTACAGTTGCAAAAACATGTTTTCCCATACATTCCGTATGGGAGAAAATTATTTTCAACTACAAAGTTAAGTTTGTTTTTTGGGATAAATTCATCCCAACTACGAAACCCTTCATTGTGCGTGGTCCGACACGCACTGGACCGGTTTTTCTCCGTAGGAATCTACGCTACGATACCTGCTTCATTGGTTAGTTGGTTTCGATTCCCAGGTTGAGCCTGATTCGGGCCATGCTACGGAGCGAGAGGAAATGGCAGGCCGTCACCTCGTTCTGCGAAGCAGTAATGCTCGCGAAGGAGGAGACGGAGCGCGTGAGGGAGAGGCAAATTTCGCGCCCTCGCGCCCCTAACCGCCGCAGCAGGAGACGCCCTGGGCGTCGGGAGTCACGAGAGGATTTCCGGCCACCGTAGGCGCGGGCTTGCGGACGGTGAGCAATGGGTAGCTCGCCGTCCGATAAGGACCAAGCCCGGGTCGACGGCGCGTTGTGTTCCACGCGCGCCTCAAAGAGATGTCAGCAGAATTGACGGGGTCCGCTAGGGCCAATGCCTGCCGGGGGTTCGAAGAGAACCGATAGGGACATCGTGGCCCCCTGGCAACACGGCAACTGAAGGAACACGGGTGGGTTTTAGTCAGTAAGAGTCTGACACGCCCTCCCGCTCCGCCCAGAGCGGGAGAAGTTATTTGATGATTTCCCACCCAAAAAAAAAAAAAAAAAAAGGTTGAGCAAAGTGTTATTGGGTTTCCCATTAGGAATTTTTCAATAGCAGCCCTAGGTCTGGATTTGTGCCCGATTGATGGTAGTAGGCTTGCCCCCTATTACATGGGACTAAAATGTAACTGGCGAAATGTGTCCACATTTGGCCAGTTTAGGGAAACGATACGTTGTAACGATAAGGGTCAATTTGCTTTTATCTTTTAAATTGACGCTTTGCTGCGCTTCGACTCTGCGCTAGTAATAATCAACCCTTAGAGAAACGGGGAAACGAGATGTTTCAAATTTCATATAACATATAAAATGTTACAACAAAATACATTGTGACATATTGCAATTAAATGAAAAAAAAATTAAAACTCATATTAAAAGTACACTTTGTAAACAAGCATATTACAAATTAGAGGATTATATCCAAGATAAGAGTGCTTGGAAACATGCTGGTCCTGCTCCATAGTACAATTTAGAATCAAGACAAACTCAAACTGGTTGCTAATTTAATTGTAAAATTTATTACTTTGTGTTTTATGACATTGATTTTACATTCTGTGATTACTTCCTCACACACTGACTTATTAATTGTAAAATTTTAGGAAAATCGTCTACTTTTACAATATAAATATGTGAGCACCATGTATCTATCACATATTAAATTATCTGTCGTTGCTTCATTTTTAATTCTTTTTACCTATTGTGGTATAGTCATTTTATTCTAGATGCATCGTCTTCACATATAATAATTATTTAACAAATGTACGTACATATACAAACAATTGTAAAACATTTTAAAAGAGTAACGGTGGAATTTCTTGCCCATTTTTCTCCATACGAAAACTAACTTTTGGAAGGGGCGACTAGAATCAATTTTATTATTTTGTAATTTTTGACGTTCAAAAGTGCCATACATGGGCCTATTTGAAATAAATGATTTGACTTTGACTATATGAAAAGCTAATCTAGCAAACACTAAACGAAAAGGTACTAAAACACCTTAATTTTGTAGTGTCAACTGGCATTCATCAGGCACCTATTGACAATAACAATGGCCGCGGTTAAAAGCGATTGCCGACAAACAACCCTAGTTAATGTTGATTTGTGTATTGACCGAATCGTACGGCATTCGTACTGTAGGAACAGTAGATTAGGAAGGTTCTTTTACTAAAAATAAACTAGTGATGTTTAGGGGAGACTGGGTACGGTTGCAGCAGGGTACGGTTAAACCAACGCTAATAACTCGTAAACTATTAGCGGTGTGGTGAGGGGTACAAGGGGAGAGAGACGCGGCCGGCGAGTCCGGACATGAATCACAGTGACGCGTTGCACTTCGCGCGCTCTGTACATTTCCAGGAGACCCTATTATATTTTTTCGACAAAAAGTAAGTATTTTTTATTGTATTCTTTTTCAAATTACTTTGTTAATATTAGCATTTGCATTTTGAGTGATTTTCTGTTTTATTGTTAGATTTTGAAGGTTCGAAAACCGTGATTCATTTTTGTTTATGTTGTTTTGTTTCGACGCTATGTTTGTTTTATTAGCAGTTGAGGGGTATGGGGACGGATGAAGCAATTATTGTGGGTACGATTGAAACAATGATAACCGTTGCTTTTTTCGTTCTAGATGCCCAGACAACGTATCAAAAAAACTTCAAGAAGCGAGTGTGATATAACTCAGTACGAAAATGCGTATGAAGAAGTCAAAAAAGGGACTTCTTTACGAAAAACTGCAGAGATGTACGGAGTTCACCATTCTTCTCTTCTGCGATACAAGAAAAAAAGAGATGCAGCGATCCAGGAAGGTAACCAGGCTGATGTTAGTATGGAGTATGTAGCCCACAACCGAGTATTTACCCCTGACCAGGAATTTAAAGTGTCAAAATATTTGATCCGCTGTGCGGATTCTTGTTACTTAGTTTGTTAGTTTAAACAGGAGCAGAAGAGCTCTTTTTATGTTCGAAACAATTATTAAGACTGGTAGAAATGGTGCCATACTAGAATTTAACTATTTCTTGTTGATTATGAATAAAGAAACTGATTTTATTACTTATTTGTTTATGTTTCAACTGACCCCTATCGCTGTTTCAACCGCCCCTGGTATGGGTACGGTTGAAACAGTGGCACATTATTTTATTAAACTCTTCCTATTTAGTAAATATGGCAGTTGAGCCTCTAATTCTGAGATGTATTTGAAGACAAAAGTCTATTCTTTAATTTAATGTGTTTTGTTGTTTGTTATGTTTCAAAATGGCTGTGCTATGAGCGTTCAAAGCAAAATTGTTTCAACTGTACCCAGTCTCCCCTACTGAAGGTATCGTTTACAATTGTTTCGGAAAACTTTGTTGGCGTTGCCCTCTTTTTTAAAAGTTTCATGAGATATACATTGTAGACACCAATACAAGCGCAGTTATCTAAACTAATATTTATTATAATAAAGGAGGAACTCGTAGCTAAGTACTAACAGTCGCATGGGGCGATCCAACAGGTTAAACTACGCTTGCCGGGGTTGGTCCATGGATGGGTGACCATTTCTACATACCGACACTCCTCCGTGCCTCAAAAAGCACGTTAAGCCGTTGGTCCCGGCTGTCATTCGTGGATCTTTGACAGTCGTTACGAGTCGTCAGAAGCCCGAAAGTTTGACGACCAGTCTTACCAAGGGGTATCGTATTACCTAGTAACTGGGTTGTGGAGGTCAGATAGGCAGTCGCTCCATGTAAAATACTGGTATTCAGCTGCATCAGATTAGACTTGAGGCCGACCCCGACATAGTTGGGAAAAGGATACTTTCTATCCCGATATTCCCACGGTATCGAGACTTACGCGGGGCGCAGCTAGTTTTAGTATATTGTGGTAGATGTGTTGTTTTATGGCTTCCGCGCGAACGAAGTTGTGGGCAGAAGTTGGTTCAATAATTAAATGTATGTCGTTGGTCTAATGGTCACAAGTGCTGAACATAGAATCCTGAGCTCGTCCCCAGGACGGGCACTCCAGAACATTATTCGGTTTTTTCCACCAGGAATTTCTCAGTACCAGCCCGGTGGCTGTATCTATTTTACCAAATTGATGGCAATAGGCTTTTAGAGGTATGAGGAAGAGGTTGTAAAGTTCACTTATCCTATAAAGAAAAAGGAGTATCCTCCGACCAGGCGGGTGTTGTGTCTGGCGGACAACTGCCCGACGATTGATGTCGAGCCCTTTTATATATGGTAGTCCGCAGTAAATACTCCTTGCGCGATGCAGAATTTTTGTGACGTCAGTATGATGCGTAGTTCAAATGTGGCGATGTAGTTGTAATTATCCCACGGGAACGTTCTACTGAAATGTCCTTACTCAAGTCATGGTCCATCCGTGTGCCTTTCCTCCAAATCCAAATGGTAACAGACTTACAGGCAGTTATTTTTGCATTTATAATATTAGTATGGATAGTTTGGATTTTAGAGGTACGAGGAACAGGGTGAAAGTTCACTCATCCTCCATAGAAAAGAGAGGATCCTCCGACCAGACGTGTGTCATTTCTGGCGGACCCAACGATTGATGTAGGAAAGTTATATTTATGCTGATCGTGCGCTAAACTTTGCTTGCGTGATGCAGGATTTGTGTGACGTCAGATTTTTGATTCGTAGTTCGTATGTGCCGCCACAGGATTTACATGCATTAAGTTACGTAAGAATAGAATAGAATACATTTATTTGTCAGAATATTGTACAAAGTTTTTATGCGTATTATGTATTACGATCATAATATTCTGCAGTTTCCGGCGTACAAAATATATGGTTTGTAAAATGATGGGTCATCGTTATATAAAAATTAAATGATTAATCATTACAGTTAGAATTACAAATAATTTAAATAAATTGAACGTAAAAGAGATTAATAATTTCGTCAAAATTCAATTAGGTCAAGGAGATAAAATATGATTTATAGGCAATAATCTATACGTCTATATCTATACTAATAGTATAAATAGGAACGATTTGTATTTTTGTATGTAACGAATAAACTTAAAAACTACTGGACCGATTTGAAAAATTCTTTCAGCAATGGATAGCTACATTATCAGCGAGTAACATAGGCTATATTTTATTTCCGTACTCCCACGGGGTGAAACCGTGTGACGTTCGCTAGTGTCAAATATTTAGGAAAAAATTTCATTCATAAAATCTTCAGCCGAGTAATACATTTGCTTAAAAGAAACTTAAATAATGTACATTTAAATGTTCTGTGGCTGAGTTTTAGAGCCATTAGTATACGTAACTGCCTATCGTGGACCTACTGACTCACCTGCATAGGCACTGCACACATCGCATTTATCGCTACACGCTATAGTTGTACATCAAGCACGCCATTTGTACGGATTTGCCGAACACACGAATTTCGAAACATTAATCTTAATTATTTAGACAATGCACAATCGTGATTTTGCTGTTGATGCTATATCTCTGTAGAATATTTAATAACCATCTGCATTTTGTACAGATGTATAGTAGTCGACTGTATCGTTGGTTTAGCCCTAGCGCTACTGCTGAGCATGAGGTCCTGGGTTCCATTCCAAGGTCGGGTAAAGTGTTATTGGGTTTTTCCATCCAGAATTTCTCAGTAGCAGCCCGGAGTCTGGATTTGTGCCCGGTTGATGGCAATAGGCTCACCCCTAATACTTGAGACTCAAACATAACTGGCGAAATTTGGGAGTACTATAAGTACACCTCTGCCTTACCCTTCGGGGAATGCTGGCGTGATGTTATCTCATGTTAATGTATGTATAATAGGTAGAGCGTTATCAACTTGAAAATATGCACTAAATCATGTGATTGCTCTCAAAAAAAGAGCGACTCTTTACAGCCTGTGTTTATGGGTAGCCGTTAGTCCTGCGCCTGATCTCTCTCCGGTCGTATCGGATTGCCGTCCCATCGGACTATGAGAGAGTGTCCCTGTGTCTGCGCACACACTAAAGCCGGATTCATATTACTGTGTTGTGTCGTGTCGTGACGCCTTCTGACGCAGTGTTAGCCAATCAAAACTCTTTGTGATTTGACGTAGTCCTGAACAGATTCGTTTGATTGGTGTATCCCGCGTCACGACACAACAAGACATAGTAATGTGTCCGGTGGCTTTAGGCTGGTCTCCGCTGAGATTGACCGCCATGGCCGAAATACGGTCTGGAGGACCATATTATAGGTAATTAAGGTTAAATGTAATAAATAAAAGGAAGGAAAGAAAGAAAACCAGGTTTATTTATTACAGAGTAACGTGCATACAAAAATATCAGTTAACTCGAATACTAAATAAAAAAAAACGTGTTGCACTCGGGGACTGCCGCGGTAAAGCTATTGCATAGCATTTGTAACCTCCATACTACCTATTTGTCAACGCTACACTTGGGATGATGACGTGATGACATAAAACAAAAATTACGTTCCCATGACAACATCACGTTGTCATGGGAACCGTCATTACATGGTAGGCGGAGTAGAGGGTTTTAGGTTTTTTTCGTCACGGAATTTCTTGATTCGCCGCGTTCAAAGCCCGCGATAAAAACTATGCAATAGCCTAAAAGAAAATAGTAATAATATGATCACGAGCAAAGAACAGAAATGGTCGGATTAATCGTGTCCAGCCTGTCCCTTGCTGCCCTCCACCAGCGACGCCCTAAGCCGAGGTCCGTACCCCACAGGGGGTGCCCTTAACGTTTAGTCGCTTAGTTTATAAGTTTTATGCCCTGGCTGTAGGCCCTAATTTATTGAGGTACCCACAGGAAAATCCAGTTAAGCAGCCGACAACCTCCTAGGTTGACCTGCGAGATGCCATTTCCCAAAAATAAAAACAGAAATAGTCGCTACACGTCGTGAATGTGGCAAAAAGACTTCCACTCAGCATGATGATGTTTTTAAAAGCAAATAAATATAATTATTGAAGTGAAAACTTCTTTAGTTGCGTTGGGCATTTTTGAGATGGGACTAAACCATTGATTTTGCGACACTGTGACGACACCAGCTTTTGACCATTAAAAAGACATCAACGCGTTGATTACCGCATGCCGATTTTTTTTCAAGTTTTCACTTCTGTCGGCAATCGCGGAGTGCCACTGTTTTTTATTATAACTCACAGCACAGCATTGATTGCTGATTTTGAGTAGCGTCCCCCTAATTTTTGCGTATGTACTAAAGTAGTATGTAACTAAGCTTCTGCGCGATCAATAAGGCGGTAGGCACTCTTGTAAAACTGACACATCTCATTCTTATCTTAACTCAAATCTAGTCTTAAATCGAGCTTTACGACTAAACATGGCCGTAAAACGTAGGTAGATAGGTAGATACTTATTCTAGAGCGCATTGTCATAAACCACGTCTTCAAACGCTGAAATAAAAAATACATATACAAACATTCTCCAGAATTAAGTATCAAAACGTGCAAAAAATAAATTCGGATACTAAAAAGTCACTGACCTTGTAAGTTTTGTTTGTAAAGCTCTCATTTTTTTCCACCGCGGTTTAGGCAAACGTTTTCCAACTGTTTTTAGAAAGTCAACTGAAATGCTGAACGGTCACTGAACTGTGAAAGTCGCGTTATTTTTAATGACCCTTGTCAACATATCATAAAGTTGGGCTAATCTCATTTGCTGTGTTTTTTTGTAAATAACGTATAAACTCTTTGTTGGAATGTGTTAACCCTTTTTAGATAGGTATATGGGTAGAGTTGCTTCTGCCAGAGAATTTTAATACCTACTACCTCTCTTTTTTTGGAAGATAACACAACATTTAGACAGTTTTATTAGAGTTTAGCACAAGCGTTGTATTTAGTAGAAACATTCTGATTAAGGGTAAGAGATTCACAGATCACACATTGACTGTATATTTACTTTTCTAAGTAAATTTAGCGTTTCATGCGAATATTAACCGCTAACGTTAGTTATCAAAGAAAATTCAAAGTTCTATATAGGAATCTCGGCCTAAGATTTAATTCATTGAGATGCTTTCTAAACAGAGATGTCTTAAAATGCCTAATTAATTTGTATGTAAGGCCGATCGTCTCTTGTCGGTTACTCAAATGTCTTTAATAATCTCATCTTATCTTCGTAATAGGAAAAAAGCAGTGGAGTTTCTTGCCCATTCTTCTCCATAGGTACCTACCGTACTACGCTTTGGAATGGGCAACTAGCTTCATCTTTCTGACTGACCAACCCCTTGACAATGCAAAAGTATGTTCCTGTAATTGGTTTATTTGAAATTGGTTCATTTGAGTTTGCAGTCAATAAAATTACTTGACTAGAGATCTGACAGAGGCTTTCATTAGAATAGAATACTCTTTATTATGTAGACCATATTAATAACAGATGTAAAAGTAGAGTTTCTACAATGGGCAGTCTTATCGCTAAAACCGAACTTTTAAAGACAACCTTTGGATACATTAAGGACCCATGGCACGAAATCGACTGATTTTGATCATTAGTTGTGAGAAAGGGAAACAAAATTTAAACAAAATTATTTGTGATTTGAAAAATCTGATTATTTGTCTTGTACAAAGGGAAAGAGATATTTCAAATAAATCAAGGATTCGTGAAAAATCACTAAAATTCGCAACACGTTTTCCAAAAATTGACGCGAGATTGACGTTTGATCGTTTCGTTAGAAGAAACTACTGATGATTTTGAAAATTAAAAAATATCATCAATGTCATTATATGGTCTACTTGTTTACAGGGGAACCACTTTTTATACTTTCATACAAAATATAGCAGTTTTTTTTTTAAATAACCTTTTATTTTTTTAAACCCTGTCAGTAATGTCTTTTTTCCTATTATTTAGCAAACCATATCAAGAAATTTTTTAAATCACACATTAGTCTTCAGCTATACTATATCTTCATTAAGTAAATCAAAAATAAACCATATTTTCGAGAGCGCAAAAGTGATGCAACTATTAACAGGTGCTGTGACTGACACGAATGGTTTAGCATCACGAAAACTGTACTTTTATACTTACACAGACTTAATGTTTCAATTATTTCAAGCTTTCTTACAATTAGATAAGTTATTGACGAAAAAGGGTTTTTTAGTGCACGGAGCCTTAAAGGGAGAAGGAGAGACAATACGGTGGTGGTCTGTGGTGTACCATTTACGGAGTTTCATGGTTTTTGCACTATCCACATACAAGCCGGCATTAAGGCGACGATAACCGACTTTTAATGATTTTATACTGGAGATGACGTCTAAACGAGTAGTGTTAATGATTTGGAAAAAATATATGTTAAATTAGAGCATTTCCTTAATATTTTAATATAGGCATATTTTGGATTATGTTTATATTACATAGTGAAATTAATTTGTGAAGTTATGTCTAATGCGGATAAAAAACTGAGAATGACGCAAAATCTATCAAGCGTTGTTTTCTGAAACTTTCACCATTATAAAGATAATTTAATTGTTGATTTTTTAGTATACGTGTTTTATTAAAATATTGTTGGTTTACGTATAATAAATGAATAATGCGTCTAATTTGGGACAGCGCTCACTGATGGGCGAGTCCTATTACAGGCTGGACGTACGACACGTTGCGTGAGCTCAATACAGAACACGCAAGCTAACCATTCAAGGTTACTGTCATATATCTGCGTCTTAAGAAGCAACCGACACACCAAGTAGAAAATTCCCCATGGCCGTTGTACATAACGAAACCATTCATAAAATCCACCAACAATATCGAAAAAAAAAAATCTGCCTGATAGCCAATTTAAAACACAATGGAGTCTTTTGATCACCCAAACTCAGATATTTTGTACAATGATAGAAGGTGTTCGGATCGCGAATTAAAATTTTATTACGGCCCAAAAAGGGTATTTATTACTTTCATAAAAAAAGAAAAGTGTTTTACAACTCGAATTTCTTGTCTACGAGGATGGGCGTTACATTTCTAAGGTTCCGTATCCAACAATGAAAAGACAGAGATCCTTACATAATATGAGATTATTTTTATTGTCTGCCATGTTTCTGTAAAAAAAAATGCCAAAATGGCACTGCGGGAGTGCCGACAGAAGTGAAAATTTGAACAAGATCGCCTTGGTGGAAGAAAATCTTTACAAATACCTTTCAAGTGAAGGTGATAGAACAGATATTTAAACGAATTCTAATGCTAAAAAGTACAAAATAAAATTTAAATAATAAGTAAAAACCTTTTTAAAAACAAGCTTTTAATTAACTAAAAACTACAAGGTTTTAATTTAAATTTTATTTATTCTATCCATTCTCGTAACACCACACATTCCTCTTAGCATTCTCAACTAATACAGCAATGCAATGGAAATATAAAGAATAATCCAAAAGTTTTTCAAAATCATTTCTGAACAGGTATTTCATCTTCTTGAATAGTATCTTTCCGGGCACTGTGAAGCAAGCCGTTATTGTTATTAAACGTGACATTTACACGTGACAAACGAACAAAAGCAATTTCGTGCAAGATGTCGCATTTTGCTAACGTTAAGACATGGTGTCGCTTTCATGCTCTGAATAAGGTTTCGTAACCACAGGAGTATAGAACTATTTCTGTGTAAGAAAAGGAACCCAACATTCATTTTCATTCGTTCATTTCAGCCGAAAGACGTCCACTGCTGGACATAGGCCTCCCCCAAGCACCGCCACCAATGACTTATGGTACTGAAACGTGGTCGCTCACAATGGGCCTTATCAGAAGTCACCTAAAGGGCAATGGAGAGGGCTATGCTTGGACGTTCCTTACGTGATCGAATCAGAAATGAAGAGATCCGCAGGAGAACCAAGGTTGAACCGAAGAATTGCCAAACTTAAGTGGTAATGGACAGGGCACATTGCTCGCAGAACGGATGGCCGATGGGGTCTAAAGGTTCTGGAGTGACGACCACGTACCGGAAGACGTAGCGTTGGAAGGCCTCCCACAAGATGGACCGATGACCGCAGGAATCCGCTGGATGTGGAAAGCACAGAAACCCAAAATGATCGTGACAAATTCGCATTTGGCCAGTTTTTTATTTAGTTTTAGACAAAAAGCTAAAAGATTTAAAGGATTTTTGTAAGTTATTCTCATCTGTTTAAAAGCTATAAGGATTTTTCTAGGTCATTATTTTATAGCTGGTGTACACGATGAGCTTGCTTATTCTGTGTGCTAACTCGAACACTCTAGTTCACTTCCTTCCGAATCGGATCTCTCAGAGCGACTATAAGCATAGCTCTTACTATAGTGAGGGCTATGCTTAGAGCCAGGTCATGTATGACCAGAGAATTGTTTTAAGTATTTGTACTCACGTTTTCGAAATCGGCTCTAACTTACGGGATCGAAAAATCGATCTAGTTAGGTCTCATATCTGGGAAAATTCGTTTTCTCTATTTTCATGGCCTCGGAAATGTGATACAACATTGGTATACCTGGACGATATGTTTATTTCTATTTTCACCCGAGCAGAGCTCGGTCGACCAGTACCCTAATTACGTAATACAACACAATCACAATTTGTTTCGATTTGAAACAGATTGCTAATCCATTGTTTCATAAGTTGGAAAAAAAAATCTGCTCAACAACGTAAATAACGCAATGAATGTTGTTGAACTGTCAAAATGAAACAAATTAGGCAAAATTGTTTTCAAAAATAAGTTACGCAATTAGGGTACAGGTACTTAATTGGAAATCAAATTGACACGTGCCATTTCATACAGCTGTTAAAGAGTGTCAGTTGTGATTTGAACGTGCGGACAATTTAAGTTGGTAGGTAGATGCGACGGAGGAGGCAAAACGCGTCAGGGAGAGGCAAATTTCGCGCCCTCACGCCCCTAACCGCCGCAGGAGGAGACGCCCAGGGCGACGGGAATCGCGAGCTGATTTCCGGCCACCGTAGGCGCGGGCTTGCGGACGGTGAGCAATGGGTAGCTCGCCGTCCGATAAGGACCAGGCCCGGGTCGATGGCGCGTTGTGTTCCACGCGCGCCTCAAAGAGATGTCAGCAGAATTGACGGGGTCAGCTAGTTAGTGCCAATGCCTGCCGGGGGTTCGAAGAAAACAGATAGGGAAATCGTGGCCCCCGGCAACAGGGCAACCGAAGAAACACGGGTGAGTTTTAGTCAGTAAGAGTCTGACACGCCTTCCCGCTCCGCCCAGAGCGGGAGAAGTTATTTGATAATTTCCCACCCAAAAAAAAGGTAGTCTAATTGATAAACAATAAATTTTTGCAAAGACAAAGGCGGCCATAATTTATGCTAGAGGCATTCGCTACCTACCAGTTTACCAAACATTTTGCAGAGACAAAACAAAGTAGCTGTAACACAAAAGAAATAGCTAAATATTCAATACACAATCGAAGGACGGTCAAGACATGACCACATGTATTTAAAAAGGGTACAAAAAAGGTCACCGAAATTCCCAAAAATCCTTTACCTACTTACCTTGAAGGATATTAACGTCTTTGTGTTTTAAGCCGACACAAGTCGTGTAATCACGTCACGTTGTCGTTGCGGCATCGTTCGGTTTAAGTGAGACGTGTCCCGCATTAACATCACAAAGCAGATAGGTGCAGAAGGTCGACTCAACACAACGAACTAAAACGCACGCACACATAGACACTCTTCACGTACAGTGAGTGCAAATGCATTCGCGACTGGCATTCGACCGACTGCGATTGCCGAAAACCTTTACCATAGGTCTTGTCTTTGACAGCGGGTATATCAGAAGCCAAATTAAGTCTGACAACCAGTCTTACCAAGAGGTATCGTGTTACACAGTAACTGGGTTGTCGAGGTCAGATAGGCTGTCGCTTCATTTAAAATACTGGTATTCAGCTGCATGCGGTTAAACTGGAAGCTAACCCCAACGTAGTTGGGAAAAGGCTAGACAGATTGATTTTATTAGGTCTTGTCATAACGATGTAGATATCATGTGATGCCTTACATCTATTGACAACTTTACAAGTTACTGTCCAAAAGTGATCAACGATTTTGTAAGGTACCTGATGAAAGTGAACAAATCCTGTTTACGTTAAATTCTTACGCTATCACTTTGATTCGGGATTGAGGGGATATGAGGATTGGCAACTCATTCATCTCTATTCGGAAGGTTGCATCTCACCATATTTTCCAGCAATTACTGTTTGCATAATATTATTAATTGAAAAATCATCAATGAAAATTGAGGTTATAAAATTAAACGAAATTACCAAATGAAAGACTTTTTTTTATTATTATTTTATTGTAACATCAGAATTTACAGTTTACATAAGTATTCAAACCATCCATTTGTTTACATTTTCATGAGAAACTTTTGGAAAAGACGAAGTTTTCGCCTGTTGATTGGAGCTAACCTTCTATATTATTCTTTGTTAATGTTGTCGCAGAAATCAGTCACAGAAGAACCCTCAATCAAGGGGAATAAATAAGTTTAAGGGAGCACGTAAGGCTTTAGATAAGGATAGTGAATTGTGGTGTTGTGCTCCAGTGATAAGCGAATGATTTGGGTTCCAATTAAGTAGGTCGTTTCTCGGGTTATCGGTTTGTGGTGAGATTTCTGGTTTAGAAGGATGCATTGCATCTTGTCGTAGACCAGCGGCTTCGCCCGCTTGATTCTACTTTATTATTATTATTTTATATAATATAATATATTTCTATATATAATATAATTTCAATGATTTGCACGTAATATAACTGTACAGTTTTTAACACAACTATTTACACTAGGTACTAAATAAAAGACTAACTACTTATCTGTATAAATAAATACAAATACAAAAGGACTCTTAAACGTCGAAATGTTATAAACTAGTAGTTCTGCGAACAGTAGACCTCAAGAGCACAATTTTTTTGCAACAATTAATATACCACTTAAGTTATTTAAAACGGGATATTTACCATGTATTTTGTTTTTTTTTTTTACAAAATATCCCGTTTGAAACAAAAACATGGTAAATATCCCATAAATAAAGAACTTTAGTAGTGAAAATAGCCATGTCAGTTTAAAATCCTATAATTAATATACTTAACTTACTTAACACACAAAATCTTCGACGGGACCTAACCATTTGGCGAGCAACAACGACAACGCGATCTAGCGGTGTACAGTAGCACCATCGGATGACCTTATTGTAAAACGTTTTAGAGAATTCTGAAAATTATTTTCAGAATTCTCTAAAATGCCAAAATTCTGGGCTGAGGCCTTTTGCAGCGCGGGAACCTGGAGGAAGTCGGAATTAAAATTTATAGTCTTGCTCGACTGCTACGCTCTTCCTTCGGCACTGATTAGACTTTGGCTCCTTTTCTCTCGATGTATGTGGTTCCAACTGGGAAATATGCATGAGGATGGTGAGCACTGCAGCTCAAAAATCCTCGGACGTTCGTTACCCTTTCACGCAAAACCTACTGGACGAATTTAGATGAACTTCAGCACACAGATAGTTTATAACCTGAATTAACACATAGGATACTTTTTATCCTGATATTGCCATGGGACTGAGACTTATTCGGGTGGAACCCCTGAGCGCAGCTAGTATCTTTATAAATTATATCCTATGGTACTTGGAGAAAATATAGTATTCTACGGGTGAAAGAATTTTTGAAATCGGTCCAGTTGTTTTTGTGTTTATTCATAAAAAACAAAAATACAAATTTTTATTTTTATAATATTAGTGTAGATAATTACTTTCTAATAAATGGCAGTATTTTTTTATTAAGAATTAAATAAATAAATAATTTATTTGCATAAAACATGGTATACAATCAAAATTAAATATACATAAATAACAACTTATGCCTAATTAATTCATAAAAATAATAATATCCTAACTTAACTAAAACTATTAACAAATTAAAATATGGCGTCGCAAAATTCATCCGCATCGCTGTCGACTGGTAATGTCCCAAGAGCCTGGCAGCATTGCCACGTTGTATGGCTGTATGGCAATGCTTAGCCTCTGGCCAAGGTAAAAGCCAGCCTTTGGTTACGGGAAGTGTCAACCAGTTGTTTGGAGATTTCCATAAATAGATCATGAGCACTTGGACCCCAGTATTTGGTCATTTTCATCTTCATTGTTCACAGCCTTTTTAACCCAATGCAGTTTCGGAAGGTAATAGAAGTCTTTCCGACAATTTTTCGTAATAATGTCACGTAGGGATTTGTCAACACTAAAACAGTTCGTATTAAAAACCTGTACCTATAACATTTCAGCAATTGCTGGCAATTTTCATTAGTGATTTTACCGTTGGTTTGACCCAGCGTTTTAATACACCTCCTATAAAAATCCATCGAAATTTCCGTTATTCAAAAGCAGGCCAAAACAGTAATTTCGTGAAATATACCAATAAATTCTAATCATGCAAAATGTTCTCGAAATGGCGACAGATAATGTTAGAGATATGAATTACCATGCTATGAAATAAATTTCCCCCTTTTACGAGGACATAAAAGATTTAAATTACTCAAAGCACACGTTTAATGCGAGGACTATTATATTTGTGACAGAAACGACCATAATGCAGAGCGTGTTACCGAAAACATTCTGAACATGAATTTGGATGCATAAAGAAGAGGCAGAGTAAGGAAAAGATAACGGCAATTTGACAGTTCCCGTGACCCAAGGGCTGGTTTTTACCTTGGCCAGAGGCTAAGCATTGCCATACAACGTGGCAATGCCGCCAGTCTCTTGGGTACATTACCAGTCGACAGCAATGCGGATGAATTTTTCGATGCTATATTTTAGTACCTATGTGAATAGTTTTAGATAAGTTAGGAAAAGATAGATGAGTTGTGAGAAAGATTATATGTCTGAGAAAGAGAGAACGCAAAGATGGCCGCTTATACCAATTGAGAAAAAGACTTTCCCTAATTCGGGATACATATTGACAAGAGGATCGTCAGTAAGAATTTATTTAGTATTAACTGGAAAGTCTCATTAGAATAATCTGCTATTTTATATTTCAAACAGGGGTTTTTTTAATGTTTGCGAATACAATTTTTGTCTAGGCGACACTTTGTTCAGTAATAGTAACTATCCTTCTTGTATTCTAGACCGTGTATCCAATTTACTTTGGATCGGCTTTAATAATAACTATACAATGCACAATAAAAGAAAATATAAATTTAAAATAGGTATTTTAATTTTTTGGGTTCCGTACCTCAAAAGTAAAAAACGGAACCCTTATAGGATCACTCGTGTGTCTGTCTGTCTGTCCGTCTGTCACAGCCAATTTGCTCCGAATCTAATGGACTGATTAAGTTGAAATTTGGTACACATATGTATTTCTGTGACCCAAACACGGACGTGTAACGTAAATAAATGAATTTTGAATATGGGGGTCACTTTTGGGGAGCAAATAAGAAGAAAAAAAAAGTTTTTTAAAACTGTATCATGTGACATCAAAAAATTAAAGGGGTTGTTACATTGATCTCAAACATTTTTTTATAATTTTAAAATAAATACATTTAAAGATATTTAAGAAAATTTATGAAAATTGACCTTATCTTCGAAACTACTGAGCCTAAAATTTTGAAAAAATTACAGAGAATGGTTCTTCTCTCATAGATTACAGGAAAACCTATAAGAAGTCTATGGTCTTAAAATAACATGATAAATCTCTCAATATTGTGCGTACAAACTTACATTTGCAGTTGCAATGTATGGGAGAACATGTATTTCAACTACAATGTTAAGTTTTTATTTAGGATAAATTCATCCCAACTACGGAACCCTTCATTGTGCGTAGTCCGACACGCACTTGGCCGGTTTTTTTTCTTTAAGCATCAAAAAAAAACCTCATGCCAAAGCTTCGCTTCGCTCACACAGCCAACACTATAGAGCGACCTTAAGATAAGTGAATAAAGAAATCGGTCCACCCCTTAACTTGGATCTAAGTAGAGGAAAAAGCCCAGAGCAATCGATCTCTGGACCCATACACATTTGTTCGGCAGTTACGAAAAGCTACGGATTACGGACCTTGTGAGAAATACTGGGACGTTGGATGTATCGCCGTTGTTCGGAAGAAAAATAACAGCTCTGTAATAAATGCGTGGGTGTGAGTGAGATGGAGTATATTCGCGTTTTGGTCACGCATGATTAGGAATAGGTTTAGATTGAAATGGCATTACTGCCGAGAAAATACACCTTATAACTATAAAAACGGAAAACAATTATTGTGATACCAAAAGGGCCCCAGCTCAGTATATTGTCAGATGATAAAGAAAAGAAAGAAAGAAAATTCGTTTATTTGCGGTAAACATGACTTTAAGAAAGAATTTTCAGAGACAGCCGGCGCTGACGTGATGACGTCAACCGGTGCAGCATATAGTGAAATAACAAATCAAAAATAAGACAAAGTGTGCCACCTGACGCTGATTTTTAGCTGCAACCCACGAGTGCCATACGCTAGAATAATAAACAGGGAAGTGTATATCCGTTTTAATAAATTAAGTATCAGAATAAAATAAATAATATAATTAAAGATAGGATAATAGTAATTGCAGATGTGAACTTAGTGAAAGTTGCTGAAAAAACGATCAGATCTATTAAATTATCTCCAATATCAGGCCCTACAGTCTCTTAGAACTACGTCCCAATTACTAATGATATTACTTACCTACTAATTAGTGAGATCAATTAATTATACTTATTTACTTCTCACAAAATATTTGTCAGGGGAAATAGATAAAATTACCAAAAGTAGGGTAAGTAATTGAACAAAGATTATTTATCATTCTCTTTCTGACTTAAGACCTGGCACACCAAAGACAATTTCTACGCAAACTCCGCCCCCATGCACCCCACCGCTCCACTATGTGCTAAACGCTAACACATCAGTAATAAAGTTGAATATCGCGTGCGCTCTTTGATCGTGTTCGAGCACGGAACTAAATGTCGTAAGTCTCAATTCTTATTTCGTTTATAACCAAAGTAATAATTGATCTAGAGAAAAAATATCTTATATTTGGATAATAAACTATATTTTCTTACTGTCAATAATTATTTTAGACATAAAAGCCGAGTAATCTTGTTTTTGTTTCAAATAATCTTTAAAAAAGACATGATTTTCGAATAAAAAATTAATCGAACGAAAACATTCCAATTACGTAACTGTCTCTTATATTTGAAAGATTTTTCTTTAAATCATATACTAAAATTCCATTTTGATTGTATGGGTGACTTTTTCAGAATATTAATGCAAATTAACTTACAATTTAGGGAGCCTCCTCTTAATAAGTCAAGGTCTTTAGTAACTCCTTATCAAAGGCTCAAATTGTAATATAACTGATATAAAAAACTTTTTACAAAAAAAAACAACCGACCTCCAAAAAAAAACACTACAAAGTGAAAAATAACTTTTATTTCGGAAGTCGGTGTCTTGGGTTTTGTATTTTCGTTTTTTGCCACCGACTTCCGAAATTAAAGTTATTTTTCACTTTGTAGTGTTTTTTTTTTTGGAGGTCGGTTATTTTTTTTTTGTAAAAAGTTTTTATTTTTCACTTTTTAGTTGTGGTACCTACCCCACACACATTCGAATACCACTACCTGCTACCAGTGACAGAAACTTATCATATCATCTACATACTAAGTGGGAAAAAAATACGTATTTTGTAGCTAACTCAAAAACTATCCAAGCAAAGTTAATAAAATTTATATGGGACCAATTCGAGAGCACACCCTTTCAAACAAAAAAAGAATTTTCAAAATCGATCCACAATTGACGGAGAAATCGGTGGACATACATTTAAAAAAAAAACAAACGTACGCGACGAACATATAACCTCCTCCTTTTTGGAAGTCGGTTAAAAATAAAGAATAATACTAAGTATCCCTAGTCTACTAGAGAATGCAGAGTAATCCAAATTTCTAATACTACTAAATAATTCCGACTCTCCACAAACCTAATCCCGTCTTTTAATATTAAAACCTAGACTTTTTATCCTCCGCCACATTTTACGGCCGCCATGTTCAAAATTACTCTTTTAAAATTCATAGTTTGTTAAAAGGAAAAAAATATCATCGTAATATTGTAAAAGTGTTCTTTGAGATTTTTGCTTTTATTTTTGAAGGAAAAAGGGCCGTTGGTGGTTTGATTGCATTATACCAGGAAACTTGACTAGATTTTTAAAAAGGAAACGATGGTAGTCCTCAATCTATTTACGCTTATGCAGAGCAAAAGCCTAGTCTCGTAAAAAGATTTGGCTCACTTGCTCATCAAATTCAAATTCTGATTTTCAGACGATCTATAGAACCTTTTGGACCTAGACCAAGTGGCATTCTATTTGCGATAACGACGATTAAAAATTCAAAAATGTATTGGATTGACAAGCAACTGAAACACGAAACGATTTAAAAGATATTGCCACTTAGCTAGACCACAGTATAAGAAAGAAACAGTATTATGTCGCGGCAGTGACCTTGAAATAATTACCTACGGCCGCTCGGTAGATAAACCTTCCGCGTCCGTGCACTCGATACTGTTGCGTACACACGATACACATACACTGATACTTCGAAGCGCGTCATTTCGGCCGTTTTCTATGAAAATATAATACTGTTACTTATTTATACTATGGGTATGCCTTCTTTGCCCCTCCCTCAGTTTTTTAGCAAGCACCCGATTTTTTCTTTTACAATATCACGGAATTCGACATAAACGTATTTTTTCGCCAAACCCCAGATAAAAAATAGTTAATAAACCAAATATAATATCAAATAACTGCCACATTCTGTCGACATCAGCATATGAAACGAGATACACTACAGAAAAGTCAATAATGAACAGTAGAAATGTCAGGCAAAAAGAACCTGGAATAACCACTTTACTGAGAACCATCCTACTCTTTAACTGTCCCCATTTCAGGGTTCAACATTTTCTGGGCGGGAAATCGTGAGCGAAAACCGGTACCTAATATATTTCTACCTCAAAAGAGAATTCTGTCATCAAAATTGAATCTCGAGCGGACCAATACGGGAATCAAAATGGTTGCCAATTGAATTTCAGCACTTTCGGCAAGTCGCCGTCACAAAGGTTGTAATCCAACTCGCTGAAAGCTCCAGTTTAAACAGAATCTAGTATACAAAGCCTCTTGATTATTTAGATGAATTGTGCGCTGTTCCAAATATTTGGAGCGTGAAAGGGGAATGTTTGAGATGTTGTATGTATGTGTGCTGTTGCTGTAGAGTTTAGGTAATAAAATACCTACTCTCGTATTTAATAGCTCACACTTCGTGGAGAGGATGAGTGATAGGCGACTAACGAAAGGTATTTACAAGGCAGATGTGAGTGGAAACGTCGGGAGGGAACGCCATAGACGGACAAATAGGTGCGTAGTACTAGCAACCGGCGTGCGCGTATGACCAGATGCATGATCGTAAATGTAGAAAAAACCGAGCAAGTACGTGTCGTCGGACCACGTACAATGAAGGGTTCCGTAGATGGGATGAATTTATCCCAAGAACAAACTTAACAGTGTAGTTGAAAAACATGTTCTTTCATACAAAATGTGTGGGAGAACGTGTTTTTTTAACTGCAAATGTAATTTGGTCGATTATTACTCGTTAAATTGTAAAGCCTACTTAGCTGTGATAATTTTCCTATTAATTTCATTATATATAGTACTGCTGTGAATTTTTCTACATATCCAGAACCAACCATTTAGCTAGCAGGGGGGGACACTTAACTCTAACACTTTCACAACGGATTCAACTTTTTCAACTTTCGCAAATGGATCCCTGAATCCAAAAATGGTTTCCACAAACTCACAATATTTTTTAACGACCTTTTCAACGATACCCCATACCATGGGATAGATGAGAAAAAAAAAACATCCCCACTTTGGTACCCTAAAAAAATTGGCGGCGTGTTTAATATATACTCATGCCAAATTACAGCTTTCTAGTACTAATAATCTCTGAGCTAAGCCGCGGACAAACAGACAGACAGATATGGCGAAACCATAAGGGTTCCTTGCTGACTACGGAACCCTAAAAAGGAGTGTGTGAGGATCGTAGCAGGTGGCGTTCTGTATTTCTGCCGATCTCCATGGGAAGTAGGCGTGAAAATTAGTATTAGTAGTATATACTTGAAAGTTTTAGGCTTCGGTATTTTTTCGTGGATTTTACAAAAAACTTTTATTACAATTTTATCTTATAAATTAAACACCATGTCTAACTTATTTAAAAAAATAACATTTTCATACTTCGTTTTTTAAGTAATTGTTTAAAGATCCAACTCACATCGCAGAGTTCGGATATAGTACATTACTGCCGCGGTCTATAATGACTACTTTGCTGGTCGCGCTGATGATGGCCGACAGCGCAGCGTAGCGCAGCTCCAGGCCGACACAGCGCGGTCAGCGTGCAGCACTTGATGGACGAGCTGAGATAAAGGCCGAGGCCGTAGGTCGAGGCCTTTACAGCGAGGACAGCAAGGGCTGCAATGATGGCCAAGCTGGAAGGCCTAGAGCGTAGCTAGGCTAGCTCGAGGCAATCATAGCGTGACCAGCGAAGCAGTCATAATGGGCCAAGGCTTGTATAGTGCTTTACTCAAAAATGCAAGTACCTAATCTAAATAAAACCAGCAAGTAAAGATTTAGATTTCCTACTGATTTTCCACTGCACATTTTTTTCATATGCAAGCTTATATTTTTCCTTTGAGTTTCGCGGTATTAAATTTTCAACCACTAATTTAGCTTCATCTTTAATGTCTGGCGGTGTTAAATACATTGAATCGGAATAATTTTCGCTTTGAGAGCTCATTTTTAGCAAAAAAGTCACTAAATAAAAATAAAATTTTCGCTGAACGGCGCTTTTGTTACTTCTTTGTTTTTTTTTTAACAATGGTAGTTGGAACTATACAGCCAAATATGGAATAAAATCTTTTTGTACCTATCTCTATAAATACAAACAGCTGTGTTTTAAATAAAACCTTTTTGCATTTGATTTTTTAAAACGTTGAAACGTCAAAATAGCGGCCGGCAATGTTTTGCCGGCCTGTTGGAGCAACCAGCAAAACTTTGTCGGCCGCTCCTTGAAACAGAACGGCAAGGTCGACTTTGCTCAAACAAGGTTGTCAAAATAATGACCACATTACATGCATTTTTGAGTAAATGTTATTTTAAATGTTCACGTTTGCAACTTAAAATAAACTTTACTGAGGTAGGTACAGTATTAATATTCTTATTGATAGCCTATTACATTGAAAGTCAAGCACCAATGCAGTGGCGATGCGTTTGGTTTCAGAACTTATAAGACTTCGACTCCTGAATCTCCTGAATTCTGAATCTGTTATTTTATTTTTTTATTGTTATAATATTTTTATTACGGACGGTTTTAACGTGCACGTCTTTCTACATTGTTCTCACATGTATAATTTCAACACGAATGATTTAACAAATATTTTTTAACAATATTTTGATTCAAAAGAGTGTCCGTGGAGTTTCTTGCCCGTTCTTCTCCATAGGTACCTACTACGCTTTGGAATAGGCAACTAGCTTCATCTTTCTGACTGACCGACCCCTTGACAATTCAAAAGTACCTGTAATTGGTTTATTTGAAATAAATGCTTTGGGTTTGAGTTTTTGAATCCGAATTCGAGTTTTCTTGTAAGTAGAGTTCTCGAGATTCTAGTCTTAATATAAACTTTGTCCCATATTGTATATCAGCCATTTCCCAACTATGTCGGGAAACCGGATGCAGCTGAATACCAGTATTTTACATGGAGCGGCTGCCTATCTGACCTCCACAACCCAGTTACTAGGAAATCCTCTTGGTAAGACATAGATATATTATATTTGCATGTTAAACGCAGACAAAGGAACGCCATAACGCTATAACTGTGAACATTTATTTATTTAATTCAATATGTTGTCACGCCATTCCGCCATTAGAGACAGGCTTCTCTCCGTTGTGAGCTAACAGCCTATTTTCTTTAATGCTTTAGTTATCGGTCGTTCTTAGAGCACCAGGGAATGATATACACATAATTGTATTAAGGAAATTGTCGGTCTTTATTGTATTAGCATTAAGTGGCATCTGGCAGACTCTGAAACAAAGTGCTTGAGTGATGATCTTATGCTAATCGGAAAAGAGCTGATTTTAGTTTTCATGATAGAAAAATTAACTTTTGTTAAATCTTTAACTTTGAACTTGTGTCGTTTGCATATTTATTACGCCAAAAGATGGGTTTAAAAGGAAGTTATTTGACTATTGTCTTCCTTTTTTTTTTGGGTGGGAATTTATCAAATAACTTCTCCCGCTCTGGGTGGAGCGGGAGAGCGTGTCAGACTCTTACTGACTAAAACCCACCCGTGTTCCTTCGGTTGCCCTGTTGCCGGGGGCCACGAATTCCCTTTCGGCCCATATTCGCAGCCCTGGCAGGCATTGGCCCTAGCAGACCCTGTCAATTCTGCTGACATCTCTTTGAGGCGTGCGTGGAACACAACGCGCTGTCGACCCGGGCTTGGTCCTGGACGGCGAGCTACCCATTGCTGACCGTCCGCAAGTCCGTGCCTACGGTGGCCGGATATCGGCTCGCGGATTCCCACCCAGGGCGTCTCCTCCTGCGGTGGTAAGGGGTGTGAGGGTGCGAAATTTGCCTCTCCTTCACGCGTTCTGCCTCCTCCTTCGCGAGCATTATCGCTTCGCAGAAGGAGGTGACGGCCTACCATTTCCTCTCGCTCCGTACCATGGCCTGAACCAGGGCCGGACGTGAGAGATCACCGCCGCCGATCGCCTCCACGAGGACACAGCGATGCTCCGCCCAAGCCAGGCAGCCCTCCACCGTATGCTCCACCGTGTCCTCCGGGCAATCCACACAATGGTGACACCCGAGATAACTTTTCCTGAAGAATAAATGTGACAGTTGGTCTAACGATATTTATTCTACTGAAAAACTATGGAAATATCAGACCTAAAAACTCAATAATATGTAAGTCTTTAGTAGGTCCGAAATGGGACCAGTAATTTAGCAGGACAACCATACAAAACAGACCAACACACAACCCATTTACAACATTGTAAATGCGTGTGGTATTTCTTAAGACACCACGTCACCAACGTCCCAGTCATAAAATAATAACTCAGTACACCAATATCTAGTACCTATTTATAACCTTACGTACCTCAGGTAGTGACCACTCTATTTAATGGTCAAACCGACCCGAACGATTAGGCAAGCTTTGATCACTCAGATGAGTTGAACCGTGAAAATTATGGACCATATTATACAAATATGTCCCATCCGCTGCGGGCATGGAGCCGCCATCTTTATTTGGGTCAAATGAATATTTATGGTAGGTAGTGTTTTTTGTGATGAGTTAAGTGGAGTTTTGAGTAATAATAGGTGATAGGTAATACGGGTTGATATCCGCAACTCCACGTCAAAGCGCGTATTTTGCGTACGGGTGGGAAAATCGAATATTCAATCCTCCTCAAAAAAGATCTTGGTGTTACTGACAATCTCATGGAGGGTACCCTGTACCCTAATTACGTAATACACTATCAATCACAATCTGTTTCGATTTGAAACAGATTCCTAATCCATTGCTTCATAAGTTGAAAAAAAAAACCGCTCAACAACGTAAATAACGCAATGAATGTTGTTGAACTGTCAAAATGAAACAAATTAGTCATTATCGATTACGAAAATAACTTACGTATTTAGAGTACTGGGTTACCGAAGTACTTTGCCTTGTATGTGGTAATCACCGGGCTAACGTAATGCGTAGATTGATCGGAAAAAGAAAGAAAGAAAACCGGCCAAGTGCGTGTCGGACCACGCACAATGAAGGGTTCCGTAGTTGGGATGAATTTATCCCAAAAACAAACTTAACTTTGTAGTTTATAAACATGTTCTCCCATACGGAATGTATGGGAAAACATGTTTTTGCAACTGCAAAGTTAAGTTGGTCGATAACTAGTAAAGTCTACTTAGCTGTGATAGTTTTCCTATTAATTTCGTTATATAAGCTACTGCTGTGATTTTTTTCAGACAGCCAAAACCAACCATTTAGCTGGCAGGGGGGGGGACACTTGACTCTAACAAAAATTGGTGGTGGTTGAAAGATTGAGTGTTGCGCCTTGTGTCGAGATTTCCGTTCCCATACCTCGTTGTGTGGACCTGCAGGTAGCTGTTTTAAGTGTAGCTCTTTGTTTATATGATAAAAGATTTGAGAAAATAAAATAATGTCATTTCATCATCACCATTCTCGGCGCAACATGTCTTTTTAGGGTTCCATACCCAAAGGGTGCCAAACGGAACCCTATTACTAAGCCGCTGCTGTCCGTCTGTCTGTCAGCGGGCTATATCTCATGAACCGTAATAGGTAGATAATTGAAATTTTCACAGATTGTGTATTTCTATTGCCGCTATGATAAAAAATACTAAAAATTAAATAAAGTTAAAAATTAAAGGAGTGCAATACAAAATCTTATCCTGTCATGTGGGGTGTTATTGTCTAGAACTCATCGAGTAGAGTACTTTTTTTTTTCTTCAAATATTAAGAAATAGGGGCCCGTAAAAGTTGTCAGTTTTAGATAATTTTTGTACGAGATCTATCTCAACAACTAAACGAGTTAGGAATTTGAAACTTCTGTATATTATATAAATACCATTTACTGTATTTCATCATCATCATCAGCCTATAAATGTTCCCACTGCTGGGACACAGGCCTCCTCTCTGTGAGATTACTGTATTTAATCAACGAATATTAACGAAAAAATACATAATGTATTTTATTTAAATTTGAGCAATTTTTTGCAACTGCAAAAAAAATGCTTTGTAATTCACAGTATCATTATTAAATACAAATTTGTCTTTGCGATTTTTTAATTTAGGTTGAAAAATATTCTTCATTTATTTGCAAAATATTGTAAGTCCATCGTTTTCTCCAGAATTTTCATAACAATTTTTCTTTAAATTTTCTCTACTATTATTTTGCAGTCAGTCAAATATAATTTAAGGCACTGCCAGTACAAAGAAACAATTCAATACGAATGAAAAAGTAATTTCTATTGATCACAATGTTTGAATCCGTCACTATTAGAAACATACACTGCCACTGTTCGTGTTAAAGTCACTAATGGTTCAATTATTTTTCAATTAGGGGCACTTTCTGTGTGTTGAACGCTTGTGGCAGTATACAAAATCAATTAATACTGGATTGGTAAAACCATTAAAGAAAATTGATGCCTATTGTATAGTTATTGTTATTGGCCAAATACAAAACTGCTATTTTTGTCTGTATTGAATACCTTTCTTCGAGCAATATCTTACCTAAAAATAAGCGATGATGAGGTCATTTTCGTAGCTAGAGATATTCAGGGTTATGGTTATACGTCGGCAATCCATTAAGGGGATGTAGGAGAGGTCATTTGCAACCAAATTTTTCCTGATGACCCCAATGTCTACCATTTTCGAGTAATTTCAAATATGTTTGTTAATTATGCTAGTATTAAATTCAATCATTTATTTTTTATTGCCATAAAATATATGCCATATTTTTTGTTATAAAATTTACTTACAATGTTTGCATACCTAATTGATAAATTGTACAGGGATCTCAACATTTTTTGAACACCTTTATTTATGTACCTACTTTCAAAGCGAATAAATGATTATGATTACGAAATTTTATATTTTAAAATGTATGACATAAAAACATAAAATGTACCCGATAACCCTGATATACAGGGTTAATGGTTATACGTCGGCAATCCGTTAAGGGGGTGCAGGAGAGGTCATTTACAACCAAATGACGCCTATTGACTCCTATGCAAATGTCAACAATTTTCGAGTCATTTGACATTTTATATTTTTTTACAGCCGCACGGGTCGATCCATCAGGTTAAGCTACGCTTGCCGGGGTTGGTCCTTGGATGGGTGACCATCTTTACATACCAAGACTCCTCGGTGCCTCGGAAAGCACGTTAAGCCGTTGGTCCCGGCAGTCATTCGTTGATCTTTGACAGTCGTTACGGGTCGTCAGAAGCCCGAATGTCTGACAATCAGTCTTACCAAGGGGTATCGTGTTCCCTAGTAACTAGGTTGTGGAGATCAGATAGGCAGTCGCTCCATGTAAAATACTGGTATTCAGCTGCGTCCAGTTAGACTGGAAGTCGACCCCAACATAGTTGGGAAAAGGCTAGGCAGGTTGATTGACATTTAATATTTTTATTTCATACATTTTAAAATATAAAATGTCAAATTACTCGAAAATTTTTGACATTGGCCTATGGGTCATCAGGGATAATTTGGTTGCAATATGACCTCTATTACATTCCCGACGTATAACCAATAACTCTGTATATTATCGTGAACCGACTGAAACCAGACATCTACACAATATTCTTTGTCTTGCGAAAACGTCTTTGTCATGTGAATTAAATATTAATAAAAACGGAAAATATCTTAAAAACCCAACTGTAACTAAAAAAAAATAAAACAAAATCGCTTTTCAAGCAGTCTGATGCACTTGGTAGCAGTTATTTTAGTTTAATCTCAAATTTCATGAACCCTGTCTTTACTGTCGCGCAGTCGAATAAAAAAAGATAAAAAAAATCATCACGAAATTGCGAGTCAGCGACTACATATTAGTCGACAAAAAGTCGAAAATAAACTATGCTAAAACCTGCTGCAATCAAGTTAAAACCTGTTCGTGTACAAAATAATAATCAATTGCCCTCAAACCCGCATTTGCACTAACCAGGCGAATTTCCCGCGGCCGTATTACCGCACAATCATAGGCAGTTCGCAGTTCATAAATACTAGGGTGATTACACACTAAAAAACTCTTTTTTGTATACTCTGCGCCCCATACAAACCATAGAAACAGTATTGTGGGGCATAGTTTCAAGTTGAAGACTGCTGTTATTTTTTTTAAATAAAGAAAAATAAATAACAATAATGTCAACCCAGTCTTACCAAGAGGTATCGTATTATCCAGTAACTGGGTTGTGAAGGTCAGATAGACAGTCGCTACATGTGAAATACTGGTATTCAGCTGCATTTGGTAAGACTGGAAGCCGACCCCAACATTGTTGGGAAAACGCTAGGCAGTTGATAAAATAATAATAATATCAACAACAACAACACAACGCAACAAATTTTTTTCCTTATTTCTTTTTTATAATGTTACATTCTTTCGAATGGTACAATATAAGCAAAAGCTGAATTTAAAAAAGGAATTCCACGTAATGTAACGTTCTTGCAAATGCTCGGCGGTTTGTTCGACGAACCACTCTTGACATATCAGCATTTTCTTATAACATATTTGTTGCATTTCACTCGACGTTATATGTTGTGCCCGCGCTCCCTTCGCTTCTTGATATGTTACACAAATACGCTCGCCAGAAGTAAAATAAACTTGTAACAAAACATCGAGTGCCGTGCTCAATGTTCAGTTCCTCGAAGGGTGACACTGACCAGCACCCTAATTTCACAATCTGTTTCATTTTGACAGTTTAACAACATTCATTGTGTCGTAATTATTACGTGCTTCGGAGTTAGCATGCCGTCGGATGGCCGAGTGTCGTGATTTCTTTTGATTTAATTAAAAAATTGTATTATTTTTATATCGATTATGGCAACACTGTCAAAATACAAATTTTAATATTATAAGGAACTTCTAAATGTATTTTCACTATGGCAATGTATTGTTTTACTTTGGCAACACTTAGAAAAGACGGTTATGATATTATCGTTATTTCTGGGTGGGGCAAAAATCGTTTTAAATGGTAAAATGTAATGCATAGTGAGTCGTCATTTGATTGTGAAATAGTACAGTAGTGTGGATTAAAAGTATTAGCAAGAAAAGAGTGTTTTCTTTATAAGAAGAAATCACGACACTTGTGTTATTTACGTAGTTGAGCAGACAAATTTTTCGAACATATAAAACAAGACATTTATTATTGGAAAAATGTTATTATACCATTGACGAATTCCTTAATGATAATTATTTGACATTGATATTTATTTAATTTTGACATTGTATTATTATCTTTATTTCCATTCATTATTTATATGTATACTCAATTGTTAATATTTTGCTTGTTTTTCTGTCTTAAGTTATTTTGTGTTCCGTTGTAATTATTTTATTTTAATATTTTGATTATTCTTTATTATAAATAACTAATTATTATGTGAAAGCGTGTACACCTTTAAGGTAGATTTTTGAGGCGCGAATTCGAATTATTAAGATCTCATGTAAAAATGTACCAAAAATCACACGAATAAATGAATTTGAATTTGAATGGATTAGCAATATCCTTCAAAATTATTCAGATTATGATTGATCGTATGTTACGCAATTAGAGTACAGCTCGAAATTCTGTTACAAGTGAATGCTCAAATCTGTAACCACCTTTACAGCAACCACTGGCCGAGCTGAAAACCTGTAATTTATTTCAATGATTTTCTATTTTATACGTCTGGTATTATGGAAGATTTATTTTTATTGCGGTTGCCTTATTATAAGGTTTATTTATTACTGACAATTGAATTGTTTGGTTTGTAGTAGGCTCTGTAATTTGAGGGTACTTGTGAGGGTTTCTGAATTTAATAAAAGGTACTCATTCTAAGAACACTTTAAGAGCATTTATTCTGAAAGTGGGCAACGTCGCAAATACATGTCAAATATTTCGCTATTTTTATTAATTTGGCAATATTACTGTATGAAAATAAGAAATGTGGCTAATTAGCGACCTAGAATATTAATAAAGAATTGCAATTATAACACTGAATTTGATGTTCTAAGTGTTTTAGGTTTAAAAAGGCATTTGGAAAGTTTCCAAATCCTTTTTTTACGTGTTACGATATTAATTATTGCATTTCATAATCAATATTTTAGTTCCCTAGTTAGCCACATTTCTTAATTCCATACAGTAATATTGCCAAATTAATCAAAACAGGTAAATATTTGACAGCTATTTACGATGTTGCCAACTTTTAGGATAAGTCCTCTCAAGATTTTGTCAAGAGAACGTACAGCAGTGTACTTTTACTGGTCTGTCATGATACAAATACAAAATGATTTGCCAATATGGTCGAATAACTGTACTGTACATAATGGCATTTTGACAAGATAGTAAATGCTCATTGGTGATTAAAAAGCCTACATGACTAAGATTTTCCTTACGGTGTACTGTAGGTAGGTTTTACCAAATTATCTATAGCCGAATTATCGGTGTTTAACCCTTCGTTTGAACGGATCCACGCGAGACACAATGGGTTTTTAATTGTTTCTGTAATTACCGCCATATGAAGGGTTAATCAATTTTAATTAAGTAATTATCATAATCTGTATAGCCTTTTCCTAGCCTTAGAAAGTTAGTATAAGTCTGAAATCGCCAACCCATCTTGAGCCACTGCGGTGATCAATGCTCGTGCCTTTACTGTATTAGAGGGAGCCCTTGTCTTTTTCTTTTATTAAACTTAAATTGAAGAGCAGTGGTGGCCCAGTGGTAACGGCCGCGACTTACGAGTTGTGGGTCGTAGGTTCGAACCCAGACAGGCGCTTTACTTTGTGTAAATTATTCCATCACCACTGCTCTCAAAACGGTGAAGGAAAACATCGTGAGGAAACCGGCATGTCCTAGAACCGAAAATTCGAAGACATGTGACATCTACCAACCCGCACTGGGCCCGCGTGGTGGATTACGGCCCACTCCCTCTCACAGAGAGGAGGCCTGTGTCCCAGCAGTGGGAACATTTATAGGCTGATGATGATGATGAAACTTAAATTTACATTGGTAAATTTGTAATAGACGTCATGTACATGTGTATGTAGATTTTTTCAATCAAAATAAAAAGTGAATATAACAAAAGCATTTAAACTAAAAAGTTTGATCACAACTCGGCCGCCCGTCAATGCAAACCACGAAACTAGTTAAAAGTTAGTCAGTACAACAGTTGAACAAATAACGAATCTAGAAGTTACAAATATTTAACTTTTGTGAGCTGCGGACGGTTTTGACACACGGTTTACTGCGAATTGTTGGATTCGACTATATTACTTACTGGTAAGCTGTGGAGGAAGATGGAGCAACTCTGGCCCATGATAACGGCTCCGACTTACGAGTTGTAGGTCATGAGTTCGAACCCAGGCAGGCGCTTTACTTTGTGTAAAAATGTTCATCACCACTGCTCTCAAAACGATGAAGGAAAACATCGTGAGGAAACCGGTATGTCCTAGAAAGATAAAAAAAACGTGTGGTACTCGGGGACTGCCACGGTAAAACTATTGCATAGCATTTGTAACCTCCATACTTCCTATTTGTCAACGCTACACTTGGGATGATGACGTGATGACATAAAACAAAAATTACGTTCCCATGACAACATCACTTTGTCATGGGAACCGTCATTACATGGTAGGCGGAGTGGGGGGTGTTAGGTTTTATTTTCGTTACGTTACGGAAATTCTTGATTCGGTCGCCGCGCTCAAAGCCCGCGATAAAAGCTATGCAATAGCTTAAAAATTCAAAGACGGATTATTTACCAACCCGCACTGGGCTTGCGTGATGGATTACAGCCCACTCCCGCTCGAAGAGAGGAGGCCTGTGTCCCGGCAGTGAAAACATTATAGGCTGATGCTTATGCTACATGCTTGCAGAGTAAGCAAACTGATGTCACAGTTGGCTGACCATATTTGTCGAAGGACCGATGGCCGGTGGAGCAGACGAGTCCTGGAGTGGAGACCGCGTATCGGCAAGCGTAGTGTGGGGCGCCCCCCAGCTAGATGGACCGACAACCTTAAAAAGGTGACAGGGACAGACTGGATGCGGAAGGTGGAGGGCAGGGTGTTGTGGCACAGCCTGGGAGAGACTTATGTCCTGCAATGGACTGCGATAGTTTGAATTGAATTACTGATAGAATAAAGGCTGATGAAGTCTCTTATAGTCTCTCTTGTTAGCTATTAATTCATCATCATCATAAGTAACTGTCAAAAGAACTCCACTGCTGGACATAGGCCTGCCCCAAGCATCACTCATCATCAACATCATTTCATCCGAAAGACGTCCACTGCTGGACATAAGCCTCCCCTAAGCACCGCCACTTCGACCGATTCTGTGCTTTCCGCATCCAGCGGATTCCTGCGGCCTTCACAAGGTCATCGGTCTATCTTGTGGGAGGCCTTCCTACGCTACGTCTTCCGGTACGCGGTCGCCACTTTCGATCCCATCGGCCATCCGTTCTGTGAGCTATGTGCCTTGCCCATTGCCACTTAAGTTTGGCAATTCTTCGGGCTATGTTGGTTCTCCTGCGGATCTCTTCATTTCTAATTCGATCACGTAGGGAAACTCCAAGCATAGCCCTCTCCATTGCCCTTTGGGTAGCATCACTATGTCGACCGATCCCGCTGCCCGCATCCGGCTGATTGGATACTCAGTGCGAATGCGGTACTCTTGAACAAAATAAAGAGGTATGAGAACCAGGGTGTAAAGTTCACTCATCCTCTAGACGCCACCAGACGGTGTTATGTCTGATGGGCTACTGTCCGACGATTTTTGTCGGGACGTTGTATGCTAGTTGCGCGGTAAACACTGCTTGCGTGATGCAAGATTTGTGACGTCGATGTGATGTGCGAAGTTCGCAAGTGGCGATAGAGATGCTGCCACGAGATCATGACCTACTTGCCAGAGTATCCAAAGTGTCTGCACTTCAGAAAACAAAAAAACACGCCACTGATGCCACATAACATAGCTACCTACTCGACTCAAATAATTGAACAAAACATACCATTGATACGAAAGAAGATCAGATTAAATCTTTTGCTTTTCTATTCTGGGCCTAATTATTTACCTAATTAGGTCAAATTTTTCACATTCCCTTTTTTTTTTGGGTGGGAAATTATCAAATAACTTCTCCCGCTCTGGGCGGAGCGGGAGGGCGTGTCAGACTCTTACTGACTAAAACCCACCCGTGTTCCTTCGGTTGCCCTGTTGCCGGGGGCCACGATGTCCCTTTCGGCTCGTATTCGCAGCCCCGGCAGGCATTGGCCCTAGCGGACCCCGTCAATTCTGCTGACATCTCTTAGAGGCGCGCGTGGAACACAACACGCCGTCGACCCACCTTCCCTCACACAGGATTACAACAAAAATATCGAATCACAGTTAACTCTTTAGTGTACATAAATTAAACTCATATTTCGAGCCACACTCAATATTTCGAAACCAAGAAAGCCTTAATGTATATTCATGTATCTAATTTTACATTGTTAGAAACCTCTAAGGACTCGACGTTCACGGTATTACCCGGTATTTGTTCTCTAAATTATACAGAACGGTAACACGACAATTATTATCCTGTGATAATGTAGGTAGGGTACATACATTTGTATGTACATACAACATGTTTACTTAAGTCTAGTGTAGTTAATCTAAACATTGGCTCACCTACCTAATTTGTGTACATAATGTAGGGATTCTATAAGCACAAGGTTTTGCAGAGCAAATATGAAACTAAATTATGGGAAATATTTAATTGATCCTAATCCTCAAAAAACTTATCGATCTTCTTATGATGTACCTACGCTTTCTTTAAATAAATGATCGTCTGAAAACTTTTTTGTATTCTAGATAATGATGTTCACAAAACTTTCAAACTAAGTACAGAAAGTAACACGTAGGTATCTACATAAACCGAAAACATATCTTCCATCCTTTGATAAAATTGACAGCGGGCGGTACGAACTCATCAAACTTGAGATTCGTTGTACAGTGTACTCGCATACAACTCGAAAGGACTTGGACTTGACTTGTCAGAAGACGAAACTTTTGAAGAAAACACGATTTTAAAACTTCTCCTCGTGTAGGTATTGGATTTTTGTGTAAAGAGAGAATTGTATTACAAGAAGTTCAGAGTCGAGTTATTTTTGTTGGGGGTTTTTGCGAGTACGATAAAATATATTTGTGTTGAGTGACGAAAGAGTACGTATTGAATATCAAACTCTTCTATTAACAACCGACCTCCAAAAAAAAACAGTACATTGTGAAAAATAACTTTAATTTCGGAAGTCGGTGTCTTGGGTTTTGTATTTTCGTTTTTTGCCACCGACTTCCGAAATTAAAGTTATTTTTCACTTTGTAGTGTTTTTTTTTGGAGGTCGGTTGTTTTTTTTTTTTTTGTAAAAAGTTTTTATTTTTCACTTTTTAGTTGTGGTACATACCCCACACATATTCGAATACCACTACCTGCTACCAGTGACAGAAACTTATCATATCATCTACATACTAAGTAGGAATAAAAAATACGTATTTTGTAGCTAACTCAAAAAGTGTCCAAGCAAAGTTAAAAAAAAATATATGGGACCAATTCGAGAGCACACCCTTTCAAACAAAAAAAGAATTTTCAAAATCGGTCCACAATTGACGGAGAAATCGCTGGACATACATAAAAAAAAAAACTTACGCGACGAACATATAACCTCCTCCTTTTTGGAAGTCGGTTAAAAATGTGATTCTTCATAAAAGGTCAAAATCAAAAGTCATATTTTATCCAAATTAGGCTGAGAATCAGCACTTTTTGAACGTCAAAATTACATAAGATAGTCCTCCAAAACGCCCGCCCTTCACCGTGATGTATGAAAATAGTAAAACATTATGTCCTAGTACCACCAATCTTAGTTTCTAGAAACCTATTCGGCAACTGATAACAAGAACAGTGATTCATAGCAGATTTGGCAGATAATTAGACAGCTAGATCAGAAGAAATTCTTGATATTTTCTTTTCTTATTTGTTACCTTCTTGCTTGATCTCGATTTATTTCGACTACTGAGGTGCCCGCAGCAAACTCGACTACAATTCTTACCTATACTGCATATAGCTATCTTTAAGGGTGTCGTCGTGGGTGTATGGTGGCGAAATGTGGGTGTACCTACTACAGGTACACCTCTGCCCAACCCTTCGGGAAACAAGGCGTGATGTTATGGTATATTATGTCGAACAGACATTGGTACAAACCATCAAACTGAACTACATACAACATGTAAAAAACCCAAAAGAATCGTACTGAGAGTATTTCGTTATGTGGAAATTTTCATACATTCTGTTTTCAATGGGGAATTTTACCGGGTTATTACATGGGGCGCGGGCGGCCGTCCTTTAGCGGTTGTCGTTACTTACTACCCCTGTTGAATTTGCTATTTTTTAATGCCCCTGCCACACTATGCTCCTCGCTCTGCTCCTCGCGCTGCCGCGATGTTGCACTCTCTGCCCACACACTGCTCTACTCGCGCAATTAATTGCGGCGCTTCACACTACGTCCTTTGACTCGCGCCCAACCGACAAAAGAGGGAGCAGTGGGCATGACGAAGAGCATGACGTGCGGCATGACGAGTTACGTTGCCACACTACGTCTCTGCCTACTTTTCTCGCTACTTCTCATGCCACTCGACGAGTGTGTAGCAGGGCTATTACATTTGGGGTAATTTTGATACAAAAAATGTAAATTTTGAATAGCAATAACTTTTTTATTTTCAGTAATAATAAGATTTTTTATCACTTTTTGGTAATGTTATTGCAGTACCTATGTGCCCCTTTCGAATCGGACAGGGCTTTTTTTTTACATTTTGTCAGCAATTCCATACATTTAGGTCGAGTAGATATTGAAATTTTGTATGGGACAGGGGACAGTTGATAATTTTTTCGCAACTATATAGGTCCCATGGAGAAAATTATTTAATTTGATGGTATGTACTTCACCCTTAAATATGACCACACCTTTTTGATCCCGGCTGTCATTCGTGGATCTTTGACAGTCGTTACGGGTCGTCAGAAGCCCGAAAGTCTGACAACCAGTCTTACCAAGGGGTATCGTATTACCCAGTTACTGGGTTGTGGAGGTCAGATAGGCAGTCGCTCCATGTAAAATACTGGTATTCAGCTGCATCCGGTTAGACTGGAAGCCGACCCCAATATAGTTGGGAAAAGGCTAGGCAGAACGAACGTTCTCGAAAACGGCTCTAATGATTTCAATGAAAGTTGCAATATAAGGCGAAAAATCGATCTAGCTAGGTCTCATATCAGGGAAAATTCGTTTTCTCCGTATTTTCACCCGAGCAGAGCTCGGTCGCCCAAAGTTTAGAACAAGATGGCTACCTTAGAATAATGACATGGCAGCATGGAATTAGTAAGTACCTACTATCATGGCAGCATGGAATTAGTATGTACGAGTACTATACATGGAATTAGTATGAATTTCCGTATACTATTAAATGAATATTCTCTGTTTCACCAGAGCAGAGCTCGATCGACTAGGTACTGCTGTATAAAGTACGAAAAAATAGTATCATAACTAGTAAATCAACCTAAATCCAATTTGTCACAGCCATGTCCCAAAAATCAATGAAATCTATTTAGCGAAAGAATCGTAAGTAACAAAAGGAACAAAATCCCTCAAAATACTTCGGCACTTAATCAATCAAACGCTCGACAATCGGATAACTTGACAAATCCTATCTACTATCGTTGTCAAGAGTTCGTTCTGAGACGGAATAAAAAGATATAGAAGGTTCATTTCTAATAACTGCCAATAAGGAAAAGACGTGTATCATAAATAATTGTGAAGGTTTAGGTGAAATACGACGTATAGACTTGATGCATGACCCGAATTATTTTAATCAAGTAAGTGATGAAACTATGATTTAAGTGAAATTAGCTATTACCTGCGATTTCGTCTGCGATTCAAGATGGAAAATAGTCTTATGTCCTTACCTAGGTCATAGTCTATCCATGTGCCAAATTTCGTCGAACTCCGTTCAGCCGTTTCAGCGTGAAAGCGTAACAAACTCACTTTCGCATTTTTAACATTATATACTAGCTGCGCTCCGCGGTTTCGCCCGCTTAAGTCGCGATTCCGAAAGAATATCGGGATGAAAGTTATCTTATGTCTTTTTTCAGATCATGGCCTACCCTTGTGCCAAATTTCATCCAAATACGTTCAGCCGTTTCAACGTAAAAGCGTGACAAACTCACTTTCGCATTTTTAACATTATATACTAGCTGCGCTCCGCGGTTTCGCCCGCTTAAGTCGCGATTCCGAAAGAATATCGGGATGAAAGTTATCTTATGTCTTTTTTCAGATCATGGCCTACCCTTGTGCCAAATTTTATCGAAATCCGTTCAGCTGTTTCAGCGTAAAAGCGTAACAAACAAACAACACATTTTTTGCATTTGTAATATTACTTAGGATGGCAATATCTGCCTGATATTTTATACACTTACTAGCGAACCCGACAGACGTTGTCCTGTCCAAACAGCGCCACCTACCGGGTCCAATTGTATTTTCAAACCATCCAAGGACCCACTTAAATATACACACAAAATTTCATCCAAATCGGTCCAGCTGTTTAGGAGGAGTTAGGTGAAAAACACATTTACATAAGAATTATAAGATTATGTACATCTAAAACAAGCCTTTATTACTAATAAAACACTGACAACGTGTAAGAATATTCATTCAATAATAATCATATTCATTCATTCACACACAATGGTACTTTTCCTCATCACAATTTATATTCTTTTCCTTACCCCTAATGAGTTTGGGAAAGAGTAGGTATGGAAAAACCGTAGCGTTCTGTAGTTTCTGTCTGTTCCCATGGGAAAAAAGCATGAGATTATGCATGTAGGTATGTATTTAGTTTGGTAATTCAGCGCAACCGAACCTTACTTTGTGCTAAAATACCAAATGCTAACCGATGCAATAATACACAAGTGTGTCCAATATCACATAGGTACTGTTTGCATACATAACAATGCTTGCATCTGAGCGATTTTGATTATAGCATTGTTTAAGGCAAATTAATAATTGTATAATTTTTATTAAATCAACAACTTTGTAGTAATGTAGGTACCTACCATTTTTATACAACGTGTAATTAATTGATTTTTAATTCATTTGACGTATGTCAGAGAGAAAAAAATCATTAATTTTTTTTAAAGGTGTGCTGTTTTAGTTCTTAAGATTCGTATTTGCATTAAAATAAAAGCTTTTATAATCCCGCGTATGAGAAAATTTAAATTGTTCGACGACAATTTGTGTTTGTTTACCTATTTTGGCGGATTTGCGCATGTGATGGCTTGACCTATTAATAAATAGACACGGCAATGTTTTTAATAAAAAAAAAAATGAAAAATGTGACCTATATTAAAAAGTGGTTCAATTGATTCTGCTCGTTATTCTGATCAAACTATTTTCAGGCTTTGCGCATTTAACGTTACACGTTGCTTAAAAAAATCGATGAGCTTTCATTGGTTCGTTCGTAAATATTTGGATCACTGCCACATTTAGTTCGATATACTTGACTAGAGTAGTGAAGCTTATATCGGGTTCATACAGTTTAATTTTGGTTGAATAAATAATACTTTGAAATTGAAATTCTATTAAATCGCTTTCAACTAAACAGTTGATCAACTAAAATTGAATCGTGTGAACTAAGTATTACAGTCCTTTCAAAGTTATTTTACCTCAGATTTTCATGATTGCTTCACAGTCAATATCACTTTCATCTTTATTTTCATTGAAATAAGGTTGCTGTTGACTTGCTGCTGACAAACATATCTGTATAACTGTGACGTTTCAGTTTCATTCATAGATGTGTCAAAGTTTATTCGAAAACTAGATAAGTATTTTATCGCTCGTTCGAAATCGTTGAAACTTCTGACTATTCTTACTCTGTGATGACCTTAGAGAATTGCAATTTTACGAGCAAACCACGAATCAATCCAAATGTAATTTGGTTTGAGGATAACTGGATTACTCTAGAAAGAACATAATCAGCGGTACATCACAAAAGAGAACTGGGTTTTCTTGATCTAAAAATCGTTTTATGGCTTATAACTTAATTCTTACTTATAGGAAGAATATTGAGCTGGTACGGTCACTGACAAAAATCGATTAAAAGCGCTTACATACTGCGACGCCATGGTGACGTCGCTAGGTCGCGCTGCTAACGAAATGTATACAGTTATTTAGTGGGTGGCTCACCTGTAGGTATGGGCGTTATTTCACATCACTAGTTACAATAACTGGCTACAGGGCATGTTGCCGAATAGCTAGTTTCGAGTCAAACGGTAAACACGTTACTTTGTAAGTAGTTACATTTTCAATGCAGTCAATTCTAAGCTTGATTATAGTATGAAGAGAAGTTTATTTGTGTTAGTATTACGTAAATGATGTAACTGCATAGCTAAATAACTTATTCGTTCTGAAAACTTAGTTTGTGATATTATATAACGTATTACGTAGCTGTAGGTAATCGTTTAATATTTTCGTTTCATAAATAACTGTTATACATAATAAATAAAATAGTTAGTTGTAAATACGTAGTTTAGATAATTTACTAATTTAGAATGTAAAACTTAATCATATTAATAAAAGTTAAGTTAATAAATGAATAAAATAAAATACTGTTATACTTCGATAGAATCACCATGTTGAATCACCGAACAAAATTTGAAAAATAACTAGTTACTAAAATCACGTGTTTTCAAAACTTGTGTCGCCTTTGAAGTCACTAGTTACGTTACGTTTCGCGAAAATCACGTAACGACCCACCCCTACTTACCTGGCGTCCACTTGGTTACGCAGCCAACCATACTTTTGTTGGCGACGCTACCTGGCTGCGCCACCATGGCGTGTTACACTGACACTTTTACACATCATCTAAATTGACACAACGACAACATAACTGGCGAAAGGGTGTACTATGTATGGTTAAACCCCTGCCCGACCTCTTCGGGAATACCAAGCGTGATAGTAGGTTATGTAATTATTCGATACATGGTATTTAAGTATTTAATTTATAGCTAAAAGTTAATATTATTTCAATTTTACTTCTGTTCCAGGGCCTAATGTGTCACTTGCATAATTTCATATTTAAATATTTTCACTCCTACTTTTGAATTACTGACCATGTGTATCCAATGTCCTTGTACATTGTCCTACTGTTTGTACCCATGTACACTGTGTCATACCTCCTCGTCCTTGGCAACTGATTGGCAACGCGAAATGGGGCGGAAACTGATTTTGGAGTTAGTTAAAGATATTGCTTTGGGGATAGTGTTGCTTTCCTCTGCTTATAGACTAAGAGCTCAGCTTTCTTAGTGATTTTGAAGGGATTGAATTTATCTGCGTTTAAGGAAAAGATTAGAAGGAATGATAACTGTTTGGTATGATGTTTGGTTTGTTTCAGTGTAGGTCAAAAGTGGCTAAGAGTCGTATTGCTGTGAACACGCGCTGTAGTCCGTACATGTGTATGTGTAAACAGTCAGACGTCTGTGGTGAATTTTATGAGGTAGAGAGATAAAAAACTACTTAATAATAATACCAACAATATTCGTTGCGTTAATTAAAATGAGTTAAAAAGGCGTTAATTAAAAACGTAGCGGGCCAGAATTGGCCTGCAATAGCACAGGACAGAAAAGAGTGACAAGAAAGGGAGGAGGCCTTTACCCAAAAAGGGGTCCTTAATTAATTTCCTCAATTTTATTTATTATTTACTTTTTTTCTATAAGTACTTTGTTTATTTTTTTAAATTAAGGAATAAAGAAGCTTTACTATTTATTATTATTAATTTAAAAAAATGGTTTTTTTTTTTCTTTTGATCATGTTCACTATTTTAGAATAAAATAAAACAAAATTGTAATTATGTCAGCCAGCTTGCATTGCATATCATTGGCTTATTTGGAGTAGCTCATACCTAAATCCCAGTAAACAGATATCCTATCAAAAAAGAATATTATGAACCTAACATACAATCGCGTCGTTCTCTTTAAAGCTCGTGATGACGTCAAAAACACAATCACGGTCTCTCCGACTAGAGCATCAAAGGTATTGATTGGCGAGCACGAGACCCGCTGAACTATAACCCGAGAGTAAACAGAGATATTGTCTCTAACTAGATATTATCCGTCGTTGATAACATTTATGATCCATGCTGTTATCATGTTTGGCTGGTTCATGCCTTCGTGTTCCTGTGTGTGTAGCGTAGGCATGCGTTGAAAGTATATGTACGTTTACAGGCTTGAGGAACAGGGTGTAAAGTTCACTTATCCCCCATAGAAAAGGGAGGATCCTCTAACCAGACGGGTGTCGTGTCTGGCGGGCAACTGCTTATCGTTTTTTTTTTTTTATATTGCTTCTCGCAGTATTGACCACTAAGGTCGCGGCTGCTTAACCGGATTTTTCTTGTGGGTGCCATAAGCTTCTACACTTAGAACCTCCAGCCAGGAGCTATTTAAACTATTCTAAATTAAAATTAAGCGAATGCTCGCTAAGGGCACCCCCTGTGGGGTACGGACCTCGGCTTAGGGCATCGCTGACGGGAGGACAGCAAGTGGGGACAGGCTGGATCAAATTAATATTTTCGTCATGATTATTATTCGGGGTATTTAAAGCTACGTGCTCAGCTGCAACAACTGCTGGCACCTCGTTTTCGAGCAAGGGTCGGGGGGGGCGCCCATCGATTGATGTCGGATAGTCTTATGTATATCGTTCGCGCGGTAAACTCTAATTGTGCGATGCAGGATTTGTGACGTCAGGCCTTTGATGGTAGTTCGCATGTGGCGATGTAGATACCGCCACATACGCAGCGTAGACGTGATAGAAACGCAGCGTCAACGCGACTCGTTTTCGATACAATCACGTCTATGCCCCGCAAGCGCTTCTTTAAGTACCTTAAAGCAGCGTGGTTTTTGCGTGACGTCAACGCATTAAGGCGACAATAACAGACTTTTAATGATTTTATACTGAAGATCACGTCTAAACGAGTAGTGTTAATGATTTGGATAAAATATAGATGTTAAATTAGAGCATTTGCATTTGCATCTGCCTCGTTGGTCTTGTCAAGCGCTACTGCTGAGCATGTGGTCCTGGGTTCGATTCCTAGTTCAGGCAAAGTGTTATTGGGTTTTTCTATCTGAAATTTCTCAGTGGCAGCCTAGAGTCTGGATTTGTGCCCAGTTGATGGCAATAGGCTCGCCCCCTCTTACATGGAACTTAAACATAACTGGCGAAATGTGGGTGTACCTGTTACAGAGACACTTCTGCCAAACCCTTCGGGGAAACAAGGTGTGATGTTATGTTTATGTTTATAGAGCATTTTTTTTTTTGTTAGCTTATATTGTGTCCCACTACTGGGTAACTTAATATATGATAATTCTAAATTATGTTATATTACACAGTGAAATTTATTTGTAAAGTTATGTCTAACGCGGATAAAAAAACCGAAAATCACGCCAAATCTATCAAGCCTATTTTTCTGAAACTTTCACCATTTTAAAGACAAATAATTAAAGATTTTTAAGTATACATACGTGTTTTATTAAAATACTTTTTGTTTTATGTTTAATAAATTAAAAATGCGTCTAATTTGGGACAGCGCTTCATGACGGGCGAGTCCTATTGCTGGCTGAACGTACGACGCGTTGCGTGAGCTCAGTATATAACACGCAAGCTAACCATTCAAGGTCACTGGCATATCTGCGTCTTAATGCATACTCTCAAGGCGATGGCACTCTCATGGTGTCACCAATTTTAATCAATTCTAAACCATCTTCAGCATAATGAAGAAAAACCTTTTCCCATTCTTCAGATTGTATAACTATTGTGTCTGCTTCGAAGAGTGAAAGTGTAAAACTGACCCTGCTTAAATGCAACCGTGACGCTAGAGTGATCTCCTTTTATTTTTAGGTGGGAAATTATCAAATAACTTCTCCTGCTTTGGGTGGAGCAGAAGGGCGTGTCAGATTCTTACTGACTAAAACCCCCCGTGTTCCTTCAGTTGCCATGTTGCCGGGGGCCACGATTTCCCTTTCGGCCTTATTCGCAACCCTGGCAGGCATCGGCCCTAGCGGACCCCGTTAATTCTGCTGACATCTCTTTGAGGCGCGCGTGGAACACAACGCGCCGTCGACCCGGGCCCGGTCCTTATCGGGCGGCGAGCTACCCATTGCTCACCGTCCGCAAGCCCTAGAGTGATCTCCTAGCTTATACATCTTCCCTACTTCTTCATCTACTCTATTCTTTATATTTGTTTCAGATGAGATGGCGAGAGACTGGCGGCATGGGCATACAGCTTGCAGCGGCCATATTCTGCATGCTGCCACTCTTCACATCATCTACAGGGGATATACGTGAGTCTACTGTTCATCCCTTAGCTTCATCATCATCATTTCAACCTCCCCCAAATGTCACCACATCAACCGGTCCTTTGGCTTCTCGCATCCAACGAATTCCTTTTAGATTACAACTTTTTAAATCAGTTTACACATAATAGATGACGATAAGAAGAAAGCAGTGGTTACAGACTGGACATGGAAAGTGTAAAACCGGATCCAGTGCTACAAAGGGCCTATGTCCAAAAGTGAATTGTACCTTTGGTTGTTGTTATCTGGACAAAAAGAGCAGTATTGTACTTGACGAAATACGTATGATGAACCCTGGCCCGTCTGCCTAGGTACTAAACGTATCTGCCTAGCCTTTTCCCAACTATATTGGGGTCGGCTTCCAGTCTAACCGGATGCAGCTGAATATCAGTATTTCACATGGAGCGACTGCCTATCTGACCTCCACAACCCAGAAACTGGGTAATACGAAACCCCTTGGTAAGACTGGTTGTCAGACTTTCGGGCTTCTGGTGACCTGTAACGACTGTCAAAGATCCACGAATGACAGCCGAGACCAACGGCTTAACGTGCTTTCCGAGGCACGGAGGTGTCTCGGTATGTAGAAATGGTCACCCATCCACGGACCAACCCCGGCAAGCGTAGCTTAACTTGACAGATCGACCCGAGCGGCTGTTAGTACTTAGCCACGAGCTCTTCACCATTATTACAAATACGGCTGAAAAAATAATTTAATCTAGACCAAATCAAACCAAAAATTATGAATAGTCTGAATTCCAGTATACCAATGATATCACTAAATTAAAAAAAAGCGGCCAAGTGCGAGTTGTACTCGCCCATGAAGGGTTCCGTAGTAGCAAGTAACATTGAATGAAAGGTAAATTGCGGTTTACGATTTATGACGTATTAAAAAAAAACTACTTGCTAGATCTCGTTCAAACCAATTTTCCGTGGAAGTTTATAGAAGTTACAGGGGGGGACACACATTTTACCACTTTGGTAGTGTCTCTCGCGTACTATTCAAATTAGAAAAAAATGATATTAAAAACCTCAATATCATTTTTGAAGACCTATCCATAGATACCCCACACGTATGGGATTGATGAAAAAATTTTTTTTGTGTTCCAGTTCTAAGTATGGGGAACTCCAAAATGATTTGTTTTTTTTCTATTTTTGTGTAAAAATCTTAATGCGGTTCACAGAATACATCTACTTACCAAGTTTCAACAGCATAGCTCTTATAGTTTCGAAAAAAAGTGGCTGTGACATACGGACGGACAGACAGACACACGAGTGGTTCCGTTTTTTTCCTTTTGAGGTACGGAACTCTAAAAACGTGACGTATTTGCTCGTAATTCTGTCAGCATTAAGCACGTCTGCGTTCACGAGATAAGTAGATACTTGCCAATAATTGGCGTCGAGCTCAGGCTTATTATAATAATGCTCATTGAATTAATTACAGAATGACTAATAAGTTAATAAATGGTCCCCGATTGTGATGAAACGAAATCTAATTAGCATAATTTTAATATTAATGTTGTAATAATGCTCAGAATTGATACCTGATAAATTTGGCAATAGTTTTATTCATTGAGGCTGTCATATTTTTGGCGAGTCTTAATTCAGTGTCGTATTAGATATAAAATAATTATTTTTTTACTAGCTGCGCCCCGCGGTTTCACCCGCATAAGTCTCGATCCCGTGGGAAAAAAAAAGTATCCTATGTTCTTTTCCAGGGCATCATCTATATATGTGCCAAATTTCATCCAAATCCGTTCAGCCGTTTTAGCGTGAAGGCGTAACAAACAAACTTACTTTCGCATATTAAGGATATATTGTGTAACTCTTTTCCACATAATTCTGTATTTTGCTAGGCCCAGTCCTTTCGCTAGGAGGGAAGCCTCTGCCCTACAGTGGGACAATACAGACTAGTTAGTCTAAATAAGATTGTGTATAATATTATTAATATTTTCAACAGCTTGGCACTTATTTCTACAATCACCTTGCTTGACAAGGCGGATTGGTGATTGGAATATTTTATACTAAATGTAATAGAAGATGCCATTTATCTATCCAATTTAATTCCAATTTTAAACGGTCTCTGCCTTGCAGGTTCAGATTTGAGGTAGATATTGGAAACTAGTTACCATTTTTGGTTCTATAGTCACTTGCATTAGTGCCTCACTTGCCTTAAATTGCCAGTATTGATAAAAGTAGTCACAATAACCTCTAGAATCATACTAACCAAGTGATCACTTAATTATATCATATCGATTTTATTATTATTTGCTACACATATTTATTTATTCTTTATTTAATTATTTACACACACTATAAAACTGATTTACATCCGTAAGACGTACTCGTAACATAAGGTTCAGTTGAAAACCAGCGTCAGGCACTAGTTGTCTGGCATTTATGCTGAACTGGGCCTATTTGTCGCAGCCGTGAGGCACACAATACTGTTTTAAGCTTTCTTTGCTTTTTCCTGTTTTTTTTTGTTTTTGAAAACTGTGTGCCTTAACCTGTGTCAAAAAAATATTTTCTTTCTTTCTTTCTGATTTCTAGTGCCCATCAGCGTATAGCACTCCACTGCTCAATTTACATTAATATGACTTATTTTTCTATACTTTGGAGTCACAAAAGATATCTAGAAATTGTAATGACCAAGCTATTTACAGTATCCACAAAAGCCTATAACAGCCACACCCAGCCACCACACCAGCCCGCTATAAAAATATAATGACCTATTTTTTTTTGGTACCAGGACATCACGGCACTTCAAGAGCTCGCGGCTGGCGCGCAGGCGTGCAGCCGGCCGCTGACGTCACGGCCAACAACACCGTCAGCAACATCACTGCCCAGCTAGGAGGCACTGCCTACCTCCACTGTTTAGTGGGGCACTTGAGTGAAAGAGGGGTAAGTTTCTCTTCTAGATTATTTTTTTAACACTGATCTTGGAAAAGCAGTAGGTTTAGCCGAAAACGGCCGTTTTGACATAATCATAATATCGACTGAATCCTTTACGACAACTGAAATTTCCAGTATCGATATAATCATATCGATACCGGAAATTTCAATTGTCGTAAAGGACATTGTATTCCCTGTCCTTTACGACATTTGAAATTTCCAGTGTCGATATTATGAATCACACAAACTGTCACAAATTGACAATTAATAATATTATTTGCGTTCAATTCCTATTACGCAATTCATCTGTTTGACAGTTTTGTATTATAATGAAATAACATTTGAACTGTAGTAATGTAGAAAATAAGAAATAAAATCTCTTTTGATTCATAAAAACTGTAAAGAAAAATTATCCGGTAAAATTACGATCTTCATTTTTTTCACGCGGCAGTATTTACACCAAATATGATTCAGATATGAATTAAATTGAATATGATTCAGCTCATATGTGTCACCAGTTCCATGCTCTTCACTGTCGTCTTAGGATAGATAGAGAATACACAGCAAGCTTGATTTTAATATCTAAGGCGATTAGCATAATCAGCCTATAATATTCCCACTGCTGGGACACAGGCCTCCCCAGGTGGTACACTTTGTGTTGTCATCTGACATTATGCTGAGCTGAGGCCCTTTTGGCATTATAATCATTGTTTTCTGTTTTTTATAGTTTTAAGGTGTATTTTTCTGTCTTAATGCCAATAAACGCAATTTTCTTTCTTTCCCTCTGTGAGAGGGAGTGGGCCATAATCTACCACGCGGGCCCAGTGCGGGTTGGTAGATATCTTCGAATCTTCGGTTCTAGGACATGCCGCTTTCCTCACGATGTTTTCCTTCACCGTTTTGAGAGCAGCGGTGATGAAATAAATTACACAAAGTAATGCGCTTGCCTGGGTTCGAACCCACGACCTACAACTCGTAAGTAGGAGCCGTTACCACTGGGCCACCACTGCTCAGGCGATTGCCTTATATTAGAGAATTAAGCCTTTTTTAATGTAGAATATAACTAAAACGAATAATAAATGCTAACATAAAAGACCAAAGAATTACAAACACTCTAAATAACTTAAGCCGCCAAAGTGATAAACTTTATCTAAGCAATAGTGATAAATCTGATTAGGAGTTACTAAGTCACTTTGACATTGATGCCTTAAGTCTGAAGTCTGGGCTAATATTCCAGTAACTTTGACTTATGATGAAAGATATTATGATATAATTGACTAACAACCCGGCCCTTCTTCGCACGATTTTTATGACTTGACAACGAAATTTCTTTATTATTCTTTCATTCTTCTTTTTCGAGGAGCTTTTGGCTAAATATATGTCGGAGACGGGTATATGACTCTCGTTATTATCAGCGATATTTTAACTACTGTGGGCGTAGTGTGGGTAGTGTTGGTTAATGCGCAATAGAAAAACAGTTTGCAGTTCAGATCACATTATAATTTACTATCAAATTAATCATAATAACTAAATTATACACACACTGGGTGCGACGGCGTTTATTAAAATCACCAATTAACACAATGATCACAAATTACAACTAGCACAATAACTGAGCACCACGAATCGAGAACAGTTCCGGGACGTCTTAACTCCGATGCGACCAGAGGCTGAATCTCCTTCTCGCCGTGGCCTTAAAACATCACGAGTCTGTAGAAGCGCGCTTTCTGGTGTGGGTAGATCACTTGATGTCGTCAGTGGCGCGGTTGCGATTCGTTTCGTGTCCGTACTAATGACCGGATCCGACATATATATTAACAACCGCACAGGTCAATCCATCAGGTTAAGCTACGCTTGCCGGGGTTGGTTCGTGGATGGGTGACCATTTCTACATACCGAGAGTCCTCCGTGCCTCAAAAAGCACGTTAAGCGGTTGGTCCATTGGTCCATTGGTCATTTGTAGATCTTTGACAGTCGGTACGGGTCGTCAGAAGCCCGAAAGTCTGACAACCAGTCTTATCAAGGGGTATCGTATTAACTTACTGGGTTGTGGAGGTCAGATAGGCAGTCACTCCATGTAAAATACTGGTATTCAGCTGCATCTGGTTAGACTGTAAGCCGACCCCGACATAGTTGGGAAAAGGCTAGACAGATTGATTTTTCTTCTATTTCGTTTGGTTTGTGACTAACCCGGTGTCAGTGTTTGAAAGCCGTACATGAGCCTCTGACTTGACTCACGATATTTTCCTTCACCGTTTTTGAAGCAAGTGATAATTAATATACGCACATAAATCCGAAAAGTTAGAAGTGTGTGCCTTGGTTCGAACTCTAGACCTATAACTTGGCAGTCCGACCGTCACACCAATAGGCTTTATTGTTTAATTTAATACACATAAACCTTTCGCGACTTTAATTTATAATATTTTTAGATATAGATTAACAGAATAGAATTATTAATTGTTATCCACCTTAATGAGGCGTCGTAACAGATGATGGGTTAATTAACGTTAATAATTCGTGTCGCTCGCTTGACAAAGTTTTAATTTAATATTGTTATTTTTGAATAAATATTAGCTATCGCTGTGAGTACGATACTCACACAGATACACACTCATCATCATCATCTGCCTAGCCTTTTCCCAACTATGTTGGGGTCGGCTTCCAGTCTAACCGGATGCAGCTTAATACCAGTATTTTACATGGAGCGACTGCCTATCTGACCTCCACAACCCAGTAACTGGGTAATACGATACCCCTTGGTAAGACTGGTTGTCAGACTTTCGAGCTTCTGACAACCCGTAACGACTGTCAAAGATCTACGAGTGACAGCCGGGACCAACGGCTTAACGTGCTTTCCGAGGCACGGAGGAGGCTCGGTATGTAAAGATGGTCACTCATCCACTGATCCCAACCCTGGCAAGCGTAGCTTAACCTGATGGAACGACCAGATACACACTCACCAAAAAATATAAATTAATAAAAAACAATTACTTTTAAAAGAGTAACCGTGGAGTTTCTTGCCGGCTCTTCTCCATAGGAAACGACCAATTGGAACCGTGCACCTCGCTACTGACGTTTCATAAGTGCCCATGTAGGTTAATGTGAAACGTATTTTTTATTTTTTTATCACCCGCCGTTATTACATGGGACTTTACATAATTAGTGTAATATGGGTGTACTACAAACAGAATTTGTCTGTGGGAGATTTGGAACGCAGTCTTTTTACTACCTTGCTCACTCGCACTTGTATTTGTTCTCTCTCTCTTACCATTATCTACCATACACGGTTTGCTTCATGTACACACGGCTACACATCAAGCTATACATTTCCAGTTATGCCGATCTTGCATTGTATAGGATTTCCGTACAATGCGAGGTCAGCTTATACTGGAAATGTACAGCTTGGTGGTAGCCGTGTGTATACCATGTGTAGCTCTGTATAAATCAATAAATACATATCAATTAATTAATGCGTTTATTTGAGATACCACAGGCTGGAAAAAAAACTTATTACTGTCTATTGAGTGGTGCTGATAGCCCAATGGTTAAGGCTTCGCTTCTCATGCACGAGGTTGTGGTTTCAAATTCGAGCAAGTACCAATGTGACTTTTTCAATTCATAATGTACTTTCTGAGTTTACCGTGGACATTACTGACATCGGTGAAGGAAAACGTCGTGAGGAAACCTGGACTTATATAGTTAATACAGTGTGATTCTTCATAATGTGCACATATCGAAATGAGGTAATCTATGCTTAATTTTAACGACAGAAAAAATATTAAAAAAGTCTAAATATTTTTATAGTTATTATGGAATTAAAAAAAAATTGTAACAAAACTGTGTAACTTTTAAACTAAATCATCTATCGCGATGAAACAAACTCCATAATTATTGGAAGTAATTAAGCGTCCACATAAAATGAAAATTGAGAAAAAAAACTATCCTTAATTGAAAATAAACATGTCTTTTTTTGCAAAAATCTGTTTTTTTTTTTTCATCAATTTTTACAATAATTGTAAAATTAAATAAGATGCCAAAGAGAACAAAAACAATTTTTTTTTAATTTTTTTCTTATTATTTTTTTTAACAAAAAAGAAATTTATTTTATTCGTCGATAAAATTAAGCATAGATTCCCTCATTTCAATATGTGCACATTATGAAGAATCACACTGTATAAATCTGAAATCACCAACTCGTCTTGAGCGCGCGCGGTGATCAATGCTCGTGCCTTCTCTGTATGAGAAGAGGCTTTTGTCCTGCAGTGGGACAAAAATAGGCTGGTATTTATATAATAATACTTGAAGCAAAAACTTTGTACCCCTTTTTACGAACATTATGCGGTCGAAGGAGTATGAAAGGCACAGTTAAAGTTTGTGTGAAAAAGGAGTACCGAACGCTAATATTCTTATAAAACGTGTAACGTTAAATGCGCAAAACCTCAGATACCCTAACTGATTTTTAATTCAATTGACTTATTTCAGAAAAAAAATCATTAAAAAAATAATAAAGGTTTCATGTGCTGTTTTAGTTCGTAAGATTCGTATTTGCATTGAAATAAAAGCTATTTTTATCCCGCGTTTGAGAAAATTTAAATTGGTCGACAACAATTTGTATTTGTTTACCTATTTTGGCGGGTTTGCGCATGTGATGGCTTGACCTATTAATAAATAGACACTGCAACGTTTTCAATGAAGATTTTTTGAAAAATGTGACCTATATTAAAAAGTGGTTCAATTGATTCTGCTCGTTATTCTGATCAAACTGTTTTAAGGTTTTGCGCATTTAACGTTACACGTTGTACAGGTAATTGGAAAATATGACTAGGTATTGTATTAAGGTCCTGAAATACACCTGAGCAGGTACAGAACAGTTCGTCTAGCACTGTCAAAATGAAGCTGCGACAACGTAATTTAAAAGCTCTGAAAGTAAATTAAATTAATAAGTTGGCACTTTTGAATTGAAGACTAAGAAACGATGTATGGACTCTGTGAAGAATGATATGACAAAAAAAACTTTTTACAAAAAAAAACAACCGACCTCCAAAAAAACACTACAAAGTGAAAAATAACTTTAATTTCGGAAGTCGGTGTCTTGGGTTTTGTATTTTCGTTTTTTGCCACCGACTTCCGAAATTAAAGTTATTTTTCACTTTGTAGTGTTTTTTTGGAGGTCGGTTGTTATTTTTTGTAAAAAGTTTTTATTTTTCACTTTTTAGTTGTGGTACCTACCCCACACACATTCGAATACCACTACCTCCTACCAGTGACAGAAACTTATCATATCATCTACATACTAAGTGGCAAAAAAAATACCAAGCTAGCTAACTCAAAAACTATCCAAGCAAAGTTAATAAAATTTATATGGGACCAATTCGAGAGCACACCCTTTCAAACAAAAAAAGAATTTTCAAAATCGGTCCACAATTGACGGAGAAATCGGTGGACATACATAACAAAAAAAACGCGACGAATATATAACCTCTTCCTTTTTGGAAGTCGGTTAAAAATGAGTGACTACGGAGATAACGACTCATAGAGAATACGAGAATGTATGGAAATAATAATAAAAATACTTCTAATAATTTAAATAATAATTACCTACATTATTCTTACGCAATACATAAAATTAATAAAAACCGGCCAAGTGCGTGTCGGACCACGCACAATGAAGGGTTCCGTAGTTGGGATGAATTAATCACAAAAACAAACTTAACTTTGTAGTTGAAAAACATGTTCTCCCATACGGAATGTATGGGAAAACATGTTTTTGCAACTGCAAAGTTAAGTTGGTCGATTATTACTCGTTAACTTGTAAAATTAAAAGGAAAACTATCACAGCTAAGTAGGCTTACTTAGCTGTGATAGTTTTCCTTTTAATTTCGTTACATAAACTACTGTTGTGATTTTTTCCACACACCCAAAACCAACCATTTAGCCGGCAGGGAGGGAGGACACTTGACTCTAACAAAAATTAGCACTTTAAAGCTTAATATTTCGCAAACGGATCCCTAGATCCAAAAATGGTTTTCACAAACTCATAATGTTTTTAAAGGACCTTTCCAATGATAACCCTCACCATGGGTTAAAAAAATAAAAAATAAAACATCACCACTTTACGTGTATGAGAGGTACCCTAAAAAAAATGTTTTTCATAATTTTGTTTTACCATTTTGTCGACGTAATTAATATGTATACCTATGCCAAATTACAGCTTTCTAGTACAAAGGGTCTTGGAGCTAGACCGCGGACAGACAGACAGACAGACGGACATGACGAAACTATAAGGGTTCCTTGTTTACTACGGAACCCTAAAAAAACTAATAATATACAATATATACATAATTATAAACCCGGGCAACCTCTAGTTATTATATTATTCTACTTTTACGGACATAAAAAGATTCGCTTAGCCTATCAAGCCTCGACTAATGTGAGACGCAATCAATTATGTATTGTTCGCGGCTCCCTTGGGAGCCAAAGGTTAAAGTTGACCGGAACGTCTATTATTAAAAAACTACCCATTTGCCAAAGGTTATTCGTAACTGTGTAACGTTAAAATCAATCTGCCTAGCCTTTTACCAACTATGTTAGGGTCGGCTTCCAGTCTAACCGGATGCAGCTAAATACCAGTATTTTACATGGAGCGACTGCCTATCTGACCTCCACAACCCAGTAACTAGGTAATACGATACCCCTTGGTAAGACTGGTTGTCAGACTTTCGGGCTTCTGACGACCCGTAACGACTGTCAAAGATCCACGAATAACAGCCGGGATCAACGACTTAACGTGCTTTCCGAGGCACGGAGGAGTCTCGGTATATAGAAATGGTCACCCATCCACGGACCAACCCCGACAAGCGTAGCTTAACCTGATCGATCGACCCGTGCAGCTGTTGTTACTTAGCCACAAGCCCCCAAAGGTTATTAGTAACTGTGTAACGTAAAACTGTAAATTTAACAAATACAATACAAATAAAATAAATACAAATACTTAGTCCTAACTAAGTATTTGTATTTATTTTATTTCTTATTTCACTACATGCTGCACCAGTTGACATCATCACGTCAACGCTGATTGTCGCTGAAAACCAAAGCTGGGGCTTTATCTCGCATAAAATCTTAGCATTATGCTGAGCATGTTTTCCCCAAAATTGTTATTTTCGTGTTTTGTTCTTTCTTAGCGTCATATTTACCGCAAATAAACGTACTTTCTTTCATCTTTCTTTTCTTTCTAAAAGTACCTAAGTACCTAACTCTTCCGTCAACATTTTTTTGTAATAAAATCTTGATTTCCTAATACCTCAATCAATCTGCCTAGCCTTTTACCAACTATGTTAGGGTCGGCTTCCAGTCTAACCGGTTGCAGCTAAATACCAGTATTTTACATGGAGCGACTGCCTATCCAACCTACACAACCTAGTTACTGCGATACCCCTTGGTAGGACTGGTTGTCAGACTTTTTTGGGCTTTTAACTACCCGTAACGACTGTCAAAGATTTACGAATGACAGCCAGGACCAACAGCTTAACGTGCTTTCCGAGGCACGGAAGGGGCTCGATATGTAATGGAATGGATGGTCACCCATCCACGAACCAACCGCGGTAAGCGTAGCTTAACATGCCCCTTAATTTCCACACAATTTTTAGGGTTTCGTAGTAAACAAGGAACCCTTATAGTTACGTCATGTCTGTTTGTCTGTCTGTCCGCGGTCTAGCTCCGAGACCCTTAGTACTAGAAAGCTGTAATTTGGTATAGGTATACATATTAATTACGCCGATAAAGTGGTAAAACAAAATTATGAAAAACATTTTTTTTTAGGGTACCTCCCATACACGTAAAGTGGTGATGTTTTTTTTTTTATCCTATAATGTGAAGTATCATTGGAAAGGTCCTTCAAAGACATTGTGAGTTTGCTAAAACCATTTTTGGATTCAAGGATCCGTTTGCGAAATATTAAGCTTTAAAGTGATCTGTTTTGTTAGAGTCAATTGTCCCCTTGCCACCTAAATGGTTGGTTTTGGGTGTGTGAAAAAAATAACTGTAGTTTATATAACGAAATTAAAAGGAAAACTATCACAGCTAAGTAAGCTTTACAAGTTAACGAGTAATAATCGACCAACTTAACTTTGCAAAATCACTGGTATCAGTTTCAGACGTATGTAAAAGTAATTAACTGTTCTGTCGACATTTTTGTATTAAAATACTCGTTTTATAACACTAGTGTTCATTCTATTCTATACTAACTAAATTAAACTAAATACTGTAATCAAATAGGCGACCGTTTAGTGCCAACAAATTAGTCCGCATGTTAATCTTCGCAACGTATTTTGTAGCGTGTCACCTGACATTGACACGACCAGACACAATTGGGACGTTGACGCCGCAACTTGCTCCCAAAGGCTTAATTTATACACATGCCTGTAATTGCACCGCACCTGTTTTATTTACAACACGTGTCTATTTGGTACTTATTTTAAAACACATGTATTTTAAGTCCTATTCCATGTTATATGTTAAAATGCCTTGTTGTTCTAGTGGTGGTAAGCGTAAGCATGGGATACTCGGTTCGATCACCAGTGCGATTAGGTTTTTTTTATTTTTATTTTACTTTATTGGGACATTTATCAGGGAAACATTACAATTTAAGTGACAGAATAAATTTAAAAATAAGTAATCTACACTAATGTCTGCGAAATAGTGGTTTAGAAATATTTAAAAGCGTGCGTTAATTTCAAAGAAAAGTAGAAGCTCTTTGGAATCTAGATTTATGCTGAGTCAAGGCTCTATTACATAAGACCTAAGACCTAAACATCACGGTTGAAATGTGGGTGTACTCACTATGCCTTTCCCTGCGGGGTTCGGCGCAATAATATGTTATATTATTGGGAGTGCCTGCCTGTGCTGGTTCCCGAATTGGCTGCCGGCACCGGTTGCGGAATTGGCTGCCGCCGCTAGATTTGGAAAAAAAACAGCGGAACACAGGGTGCCGCGGCAGCGGCCAGCGTGTGCCAAAAACGATTAGAATATAATGTTTAGAAAAAAATACTTTAGTTAGGGTTAGTTAGTTGGAGTTCTGAATACTGGAAGGGTTTTCATAAACGCCGTGCCGCCGGTGTCCATTATTGAAGCCTGCGGTGCCGGCCACCGAGTGTGTAATCATAATCATTTAATAAGTAATGTGCTGGCAGCCGATGTTTTTAATCTCGGCTGCCGGCAGTAATGTCATGCCGGTTCCCAATGGCGTTATTTTTGGGAGCCAGCGCCGACAGCGGAGGCCCTCCCTATATTATTTGTTATATTAATAATGTGTTCTTTGTCTTTCAGCAAGTGTCGTGGATCAGAAAGAGAGACTGGCATATCCTGAGCTCCGGGAAGTTCACATACACCAATGATGAAAGGTTTCAGGTTAGTTCGACACGTTTTTTATAACCTTTCTAAGTTTTTATCTAATGAGACTTTCGGGGGTCTAACTTTTAGACTCTTTTTTATTATACTTACTGTAGGAAAGACTTCCTTTTCAAAAGTACAACATGGCCTTTTCATACACTGGGACAGTTCCTAGCATTTTGTGAAGACTTGATTTTATCACCAAAAGGCTTCAAGGCTTATGGAATTCATAGGTATCTAACTCCGTTTGAAATAAGATTAGACATTTAAACAAACCTTTTTTACAGTCTGTTCAACCGATTTTCACTTCTATACCGTCGGCATAAGGATGGTGTTAGAAGCAAAAAAGTATTTACAATACCAACTGTTTACTGCCGTTGTCATTTGTCATGCCACCAACGCAATAGAAGTCAAAATCGGTTGAACGGACTGTAAAAATGGTTTATTTAAATGTCTAATCTTATTTCAAATGAAGTATAGGTATAGTAACCAAGGTAACCGACATAGCCCGAAGAATTGCCAAACTTAAGTGGCAATGGGTAGGGCACATTGCTTGCAGAAAGGATGGCCGATGGGGTCGAAAGGTTCCGGAGTGGCGACCACGTACCGAAAGACGTAGCGTTGGAAGGCGTCCCACAAGATGGACCGATGACCTTGTGAAGGCCGCAGGAATCCGCTGGATGCGGAAAGCACAAAATCTGTCGAAGTAGCGGTGCTTGGGGGAGGCCTATGTCCCGCAGTGGACGTCTTTCGGCTGAAATGATGATGATAGGTATAGTTTAATTTTTGCACCTTCGCGTAGATAAATTAGGGATGACAAACACGACAAAAACTATTTTTGACAATTCAGATACTTAATCATTTCATTTCAAAACACCGGAATAATTCTAGAAATAACTCATTAACTTACTTATATAACAATCACACCCGGGTACCTACGAACATTGAATTCCCAACTGTTTTTGCGCCCATCCGGGCAGAAACAGAGGCACTGTATCAACTTCTTATCAACCACAAACACACGTGAACAACTCGCAAGTTTGTATAGAAGTTACACGGCGAAGTTTGCAGGCGTCGGGGCTTCGTATGCACTGTTTCAAGGTCTTTGAAAGTCTTTGTGTCGTTGCAAGGCTTGAGAAAACAGAGAATAATAGGATGGTTGTGTTTGTATTGACTGTCTTTTGTTTGATTGAGAAAGTTGTGTTCTCTCGATCAACAGTAGTGTTCAGTACTACTATGTTCTTAATGTCCCTCGGCAAACTGCGTGTTTCGTCAGTCGTCGGCACAGATACAGATAGACCTAGATAACGCAAGTACCACGATCTGTATGAAAACCAAGCGTGCCATTTTTTGACTACCTACTATGACGTCACAAGCACTAAGAAACGTTTCTTTTACTTTTTCTCCTCGTATTTGCGTAGTTTTTACAATTTATAACAGCGTAATTAACCATTTTCAATTTTTTTGCTGACTTCCGACAAGCGTGGCACCGATGCAGACTGAGCGCGAAAGTGGCAGCTTACGATTAGGTATTGTACGTAAGTTGAGCACGAAAATGACACGCGAAGTAGTTGCTCTTGCGTTATCTAGGTATATCTATATCTGTGGTTATCGGATTTCTATCAGTTGCTCTTTGCATTTGGTGCAGGCAGACCGGACGCTCTCAATCGACTTGGAAATATATAAAAAATAGGAGGAAAGCCGCTAAAGTCGCAGCCACGACAGATAGGAAAATAGTTTTACAGCTCTATATAGTTCACATGAAAATCAAAACAACAATAAAGTACTTAGTTCTGAATTCAAATTATTACACACGATAAATCTAATAATTGATGGACATGGAAATTAGCAGTCGTTTGTATTCGGAAATCCGATGATACCCGAGGGACATTAAGAAACTGTACTATACATATAATTATTTACCTGTACCTAGTTCGTTTCAAAAGTATCTGATGAAAATATAAACAAATTGATTATAAAACGTATCTGCTCGTCTGTTTGACGCCTAAGAGTAAAGAGTAACATGTGATAATCTCATATCAAAAGTGGTGAGTTATAAACTTGCAATCTTCTAAATATAGATAAATGTGTTACTAATCCCTTGTGAGTGATTGTGTAAGAATTTAATCCAAACAGGGTTCATTTAGACTTTCACCAGTTAATTTTAGAACATAAATATATCACCAATGAGTAGACAGTATTTAATTATTTATTGATGAGCTCGTGGCTAAGTAATACCAGCTGCACAGGTGGATCCATCATGTTAAGCTACGCTTGCCGGTGTCCAATTGACCATCTTTAGATACCGAGACTCCTCCGTGCCTCGAAAAGCACGCTAAGCCGTTGGCCCGTTGTCGTTTGTGGATCTTTGACAGTCGTTACGGGTCATCAGAAGCCCGAAATTCTGACAACCAGTCTTACCAAGGGGTATCGTATAACCCAGTTACTGGGTTGTGGAGGTCAGATAGGCAGTCGCTCCATGTAAAATACTGGTATTCAGCTGCATCCGGTTAGACTGCAAGCGGACACCAACATAGTTGGGAAAATGCTAGGCAGATTGATTTGAGTGGACAGTATTTCATTACTAATGCTGTGACGTTCTGGCTTTTCATTGGTGATTTGAGTTTGTAACTGGTTACTATTGAGTAGCGTCGTGGTTAAACGGACTTTATCTTATCAAAAAATACTGTCCATTCGTTATTTTACATAACATAACAATACACCCCCATTTCGCCAGTGATGTTTAAGTCCCATGTAATAGGGGGCGACCCTATTGCCATCAACCGGGCACAAAACCAGACTCCGGGCTGCTACTGAGCAATTCCAGATAGAAAAACCCAATAACACTTTACTCGACCCGGGAACCGAACTCAGGACCTCATCTCAGCAGTAGCACTTGCTACCATTAAACCAACAAGCTAGTCCGTTCTTTTAATGATTTCTATTATATTCTACTAGCTGACCCCGGCAAACGTTGTTTTGCCAATTATTTGTTTGGGGTGGACAACCCTTATCACTTAGGGGTATGAAAAATAGATAGTAGCCGATTCTCAGACCTACTGAATATGCATATAAAATTTGGTAAAAATCAGTAAAGCCGTTTCTTAGGAGTAAGGTAACTAACATTGTGACACGAGAATTTTATATATAAGATTTTAATTAGAGCCCCCACAAAATTAAAAGTTTACTCCCATATTCATAAAATACAATAGACGTGGATATATTTAGTAACCTGTTCCACTTAGCTATTTCTAAAGAGGTAAAAATACTCCTGAAAGAAATCGACACGTGTTTCACCTTTCTACGAGGCATCTTCAGAATGATGATTGACTTATCGCGAACCCGAACACGGCATGTTGCCACACCGAGCGCTGAATGCAGAGCCATATTTATTCTAAATACGGCATAGTGCGGTGCATAGATCAGCAAGCTGCATTGTCAATGCACTAACTAAATTGTTCCTAAATTGGTTCGCCGCAAAATTAACACCCTCGAAATGCTAACGAATAAATGATCCGACGATCACAGCGGTCGAATTTGAGCGCAAATGTGTAGGAATTACGGATAATTCGGCCGTCATTGAAATTTTGGAGCCCAGAAGCACGTGTAATTATTTTAAAATAACGCTTAGAGGATCTGGTGCGTGAATTTAGATCGGTCGGTATTTCAATGCAGTTAGATTTCATTTTAATTATTAGCTATTTTCGTTGTGTTGGTTATTCTGATTAAGGGTAGGTAGGTAATCTAGTTTTTATGGTCAGTCTTATTTAATTTCTTTAATCAGTTTAAGAATTAATCGTTATTACCAAAACACTACTCTTCTCAAAAACACTTTTCAAAATTATTTTTGTGTAAAGAAACGCTTGCGAATATTGCTGGAAACGTCACGAAACAGGTACACACTGTCTATAATTTCTAACTGTTTTATTTTTCTATACCAAACTAATATAAATATAGCAGCCACCAGTATACTTCTGCCTAACCCTCCAGGAGTACATGCGTGATGTTATGGGTTGTATTTTATGTAATTTAAATAAATAGGAAAGGAATTGATTTTAATAAAAAAAAAAAAAACGTGTGGCACTCGGGAACTGCCGCGGTAAAGCTATTGCATAGCATTTGTAACCTCCATACTTATTATTTGTCAACGCTACACTTAGGACAATGACGTGATGACATAAAACAAAAATTACGTTCCCATGACAACATCACGTTATCATGGGAATCGTCATTACATGGTAGGCGGAGTGGGGGGTGTTAGGTTTTATTTTCGTTACGTTACGGAATTTCTTGATTCGGTCGCCGTGCTCAAAGCCCGCGATAAAAGCTATGCAATAGCTTAAAATCAAAGCGTAGTCTAAACTAATATTTTAAAGAGAAAAGATTAGATTTTTGTGTGTTTGTATGTTTGTTTGTTTATTACGCTTTCACGATAAAATGGCTGAACGGATTTAGATGAAATTTGGCACGTGGATAGACTAAGATCTAGATTAGGACATAGAATACTTTTTATCCCGATATTCCTACGGAATTGAGACTTACGCGGGTGAAACCGCGATGTGCAGCTAGTTTATAATATATCAAAGCAACATGCAATTAAGGATGGGAATCCTTAATTGCATGTTGTTTTGATATATTTCAAGAACAAAACCAACATACCATCGCACACAAACACAACCTGACCTACAATAACCCGTCTCCTCACATAAAGCTGACGCCTCACACAGCTATACTGCTATATTGCCTACCTAACAGCGTAATAAACGCAGATGCAATTCCAAGCGACATGGCATAAATGAGAATGTGCTTGGCGGAGGCCAAATCCGTGTCAAGCTGTACAAGCGATTCTTATCGTTGTGACAAATAGAAATGCATTTTTTGACGTAATTTGGGAATGTAGGGCGTTGTGTGTCGTGTGTTAGAATGCGCAGTGCGTATTCGGGGGATTTTTTTAATGCTTTTTGTTCGTTTTTTGTTTGGTTTTGACTAAACTACTGTGCTCCTAGTTTGGATATTGTTATCAATGTTTATTAATTTATTTACATAAAAAACTTTTTTACAAAAACACAACCGACTTCCAAAGTATAAAGTGAAAAATAACTTTAATTTCGGAAGTCGGTGTCTTTGGATCAGATCAGTATTTTAGTTTTTTGACACCGACTTCCGAAGTTAAAGTTATTTTTCACTTTATAGTTTGGAAGTCGGTTGTGTTTTTTGTAAAAAAGTTTTTTTTTTCACTTTAGTGGGTTGTTTTGTAATTTATCTAAGTTACAATAGCCTTATGTCTACTGCTCATCAAAAATACCCAAATCGCTATAGATGTGCCTTTAATATTTGAAGAGTTCCCTCGATTTCTCCAAGATCCCATCATCAGATCATGACCAAATGACAGTGGGACCAACTTGAAAGTATACCCTGTCAAACAAAAAAAGAATTTTTCAAATCGGTCCAGCCGTCTTCGAGTAATCGGAAACATACATAAAAAAAAAAATATTCCGACGAATTGAGAACCTCCTCCTTTTTTATGTAGTCGGTTAAAAATATTTACAACTAGCTGTTCATGCCCGGTGTCGCCCGGGCGTTTTTCAGACTTTTCGGGTACATTTTACAAAAGTAGAGCCATTCTCTAGTGATGCTCTTTCATACATGCGGCAATAGATTTTTATTTTTAAGTAGCTTTTTTTATGTACTCAAAATAAACTAAACGTGAATTCATGCAAGCCTAGTACTTTTTGTTAGGTTACTCTCAGAAATTGTGCACAACGTGTCGTGAACCGAATATCGTCTCGATGATGATAACTTTTTTTTGCAACATCCGATTTTAATTAAACAAAGCCTATCTATTCCAAATTAATCTCAGACACTGAATTCTACTATTTTATTATATGTATAAATATTTAAAATATAGAGCCTTAAACTAGAGATATATAATAATAATAGAGCAGTGGTAGCCCAGTAGGCCGCGACTTACAAGTTGTACATAGGTCGTGGGTTCGAACCCAGGCAGATACTTTCATCATCATCATCATCAGCCTATAAATGTTCCCACTGCTGGGACGGCGGCCTCCTCTCTGTGAGAGGGAGTGGGCCGTAATCCACCACGCGGGCCCAGTGCGGGTTGGTGGATGTCACATGTCTTCGAATTTTCGGTTCTAGGACATGCCTCACGCTGTTTTCCTTCGCCGTTTTGAGAGCAGTGGTGATGAAATAATTTACACAAAGTAAAGCGCCTGCCTGGGTTCGAACCTACAACTCGTAAATCGCGGCTGTTACCATTTACATAGTGCAAATTATTTCATCACCACTGCTCTCGAAAAAGTTAAGCGTGGCGCAGGGTTCCAACCTACGACCTTACAACTCGTAAGCCACGGTCGTTACCACTAGACCACCATTGCTCTGAAAGTTATTTAATCGTTTATAATTAACAATTATAATTCGGGAAGCCCATTTTCAGTTATCTATAAAGAATTGATAAGAAGGCGAAGTATAATTAAATTAGGTGAAAGGTACTGAATAAACTTCATTTAAGGCCAATCGCTTTTAAGACCCTGCTAATTTTATGCCCAGTAACAGTCCGTAAAAAGGAAATTAAGTTGGTGACTTAATAAGTGTCGATCAAATAAACGCCAGGCCTTAGACGAGACCTGGAAAAAAAACTGAAAATACATTAACTTTGTTTTCTTAAAATATTTAAAAAAGTAACTTACTGACAAATGTTGTATACATGGTTATTGGTTATACGTCGGCAATCCGTTAAGGGGATGTACGAGAGGTCATTTGCAACCAAATTACCCTTGATGACCTACGCCTATGTTAACCATTTTCGAGTAATTTGTTAAATTATTCAAATTCAAATTCATTTATTAATTTTATGAACATAGGGTAAAAATTATACAGATGTTACAAATAAATATCGGTACATACTACGTCCCGCCAGAAGGCATACAAAATTATTTAGGTAGATAGATAAATAATCAAATATCATATTAACAAAATGTAAATTTTTATTTTCAATTTTTTTATTTTAATTTTATATAAAATCATGGTAGGTACATGTCACAATTTCATGCCAAACACTAATAGTTAATCGTTACTAATAATAATAAAATCACATTCTCGTCTAAAATAATAAATTCATATTTAAAAAAACGATGTAGAATAATTATTAGAATATTTACCTTATGGGAGAAACATTTCAGCAAAAAAAAACCGTGTGGCACTCGGGGACTGCCGCGGTAAAGCTATTGCATAGCATTTGTAACCTCCATACTTCCTATTTGTCAACGCTACACTTGGGATGATAACGTGATGACATAAAACAAAAATTACGTTCCCATGACAACATCACGTTTCCCATGACAACATCACGTTGTCATGGGAACCGTCATTACATGGTAGGCGGAGTGGGGGGTTTTAGGTTTTATTTTCGTTACGGAATTTCTTGATTCGGTCACCGCGCTCAAAGCCCGCGATAAAAGCTATGCAATAGCTTAATTCTCTGATAAAAACTCAGTGATCTATCAGCTACCGAATGAAACCACCGTTGCTGTTGGATGCTAGTTTATTACTGACATAGCGACACACCATAATAGTAATGGTGCAGGCACGCACACATACATGCACATACACATCAATCAGTCACACTGTAGTACGCCTAGATCCTTTAAAAAATTACGTAGTCCACTTAAACAGCAGTGTTGTCAAGTCTTTTCAACCACTTGATAACTTATTGTAAATAATTGGAGCCATACAGAAGACACTTCTGCGTACGACAATTGACATAGTTTACTAATGTCACGCCTATTTCTTGGGAATACATCAGCTAGACGTTCAAAACGACTTGGATTTTGTTTGACAAACATAGCTACTTCGAAAATATATAGACAAAGAAGTAACATTTGACATTTTATATTTTAAAATATTTGAAATATAAATATAAAATGTACCCAATAATAAAAATACGTAACCATTTTTGAGTTATTTTATATTTTAAAATGTATGAAATAAAATAAAAAATGACAAATTTCTCTTTAAACCAGTCATAGGCACTTTAAATTCTCACCCCAGACTCTAGAACAACAAAAAAACGCTACAAAATAACAACCTCGAACATTTATTTCAAACCTAATCAAAATACGGAAATAAAATAACGAAAAAGCGACATTTCATAATAGTAATAGTGTGTCGTGAATAATAATTTGTAAATAACAGTGAGAACTTAAACACGTTTTATTTAAGTTCAGCGTGGGAAAATAAGCAGTCGGCACGATTTCGCGTGACTACTTAGCTTGTAATGTAAGTTTATGTTAGAAACAATTTTTTTGTGTCGTGAGGTGAGCAGAATTCATAGAAAATAAGCCGTGTGACCGATGGTATTCCCATCGACAAAAATTACGAAGTTCCATAAAACTTTCATCCCCTATAACCCCTTTAAGGGATAAAGTTTCAAATATCATTACTTAGAACTCACCTTCGTTATGTAAAAAAACCCTGTTCGATCCGTGAGAGTGTTGTTAGGTATCGTACTGAGAGTCTATTTATGTGTATTTATGTGTGTATTTGTGTGTATTTATGTGTCTTGGCGGTGTCTCTAGACATCGCCAATGCCTTCAACACCCTGCCTTGGAGTTGCATCAGGGAGGCACTCCGGTATCACCGGATGCCGACCTACCTCTGTCGTGTGGTCGAGGCCTATTTGACGGACAGGGCCGTCATCTACCCCGGTCACCAAGGAGAGTGGAACCGGCAAGAGATGTCGTGCGGTGTCCCACAGGGTTCGGTCCTGGGGCCGCATCAGTGGGACATCGGATACGACTGGGTGCTACGCGCCGACCTCCCTAGCGGCGTCAGCGTCGTTTGTTACGCTGACGACACGCTTGTCCTGGCGCAGGGGGGGTCGTACCAGGCGGCGGCCGATTTAGCGACACGCGGGGTTGCGACAATCGTCGATAGGATCCGGCAGCTATGACTCGAGGTGGCCCTGCACAAGTATGAGGCCATGGGTTTTCATGGTCCTCGGAATGCGCCACCGTCGGGTTCCCAGGTAATGGCGGGAGGGGTTCACATCGGTGTCGCGTCGACGATGAAGTATCTGGGACTCGTCCTCGACAGCCGGTGGAACTTCGTAGAACATTTCCGACGTTTGGCTCCCAGACTCGAGCGGGCTGGGGCTGCATTGAAGCGGCTCCTGCCCAATCTAGGGGATCCAAACGCCTCCTGCCGGAGGCTCTATGCGGGGATCGTGCGGTCCATGGCCCGTTACGGGGCACCGGTGTGGGCGCGTTCATTGAGGCTGCGGCCAGCCCGCCGGTTGAACGCGTCCCAGAGGGTCATGGCCATCCGGCTGGCCCGAAGATACCGCACGGTCTCCTGCGAGGCGGCGAGCCTCCTTGCCGGATTACCGCCATGGGATCTGGAGGCAAAGGTCCTCGCGCACGTCTGGGAGTGTCGCGAGGAGGCGAAACGCCGGGGCTTAACTCCGATGCCGCAAGAAATTGCGGCACAGCGGACTGAGCTCCGGCGGGATCTCATGGCGTCATGGAGGGTGCGATTGTCGCAACCCCGCGCTGGGCACGCTACAATCGCGGCGATAAGACCCGTCTTTGAGGAGTGGCTGGAGAGACGCCACGGCGTTCTCACCTTCCGCCTGACGCAGGTCCTCACCGGACACGGCTGCTTCGGGAGGTTCCTGTTCAGGATAAGGCGGGAGGAAACACCCGGGTGTCACCATTGTGTGGATCGGCCTGAGGACACGGTGGAGCATACGGTGGAGGTCTGCCCGGCTTGGGCGGAGCAACGCCGTGTTCTCGTAGAGGCGATCGGCGGCGGTGATCTCTCGCGTCCGGCCCTGGTTCAGGCCATGGTACGGAGCGAGAGGAAATGGCAGGCCGTCACCTCCTTCTGCGAAGCGGTAATGCTCGCGAAGGAGGAGGCGGAACGCGTGAGGGAGAGGCAAATTTCGCGCCCTCACGCCCCTAACCGCCGCAGGAGGAGACGCCCGGGGCGGGAATCGCGAGCCGATTTCCGGCCACCGTAGGCGCGGGCTTGCGGACGGTAAGCAATGGGTAGCTCGCCGTCCGATAAGGACCAAGCCCGGATCGACGGCGCGTTGTGTTCCACGCGCGCCTCAAAGAGATGTCAGCAGAATTGACGGGGTCCGCTAGGGCCAATGCCTGCCGGGGGTTCGAAGAAAACCGATCGGGAAATCGTGGCCCCCGGCAACAGGGCAACCGAAGGAACACGGGTGGGTTTTAGTCAGTAAGAGTCTGACACGCCCTCCCGCTCCGCCCAGAGCGGGAGAAGTTATTTGATAATTTCCCACCCATAAAAAAAAAAAAAAAAGGTATCGTACTGAGAGTCTATTTATGTGGTAATTTTCAGAGAAAAAGAAAAAAAAAATGGGTAATTTTACCGGGTGATTAGGAACATGGGGCGCGGGTGGCCGTCGTTAGCGGGTGTCTACAAGTCATAACTTATGACCCCTGTTTATTGATTTGGGGTAATTTTGGTAATAAAAATGTGATTTTAAAATAACAATAGCTTTTTTATTTTCAATAATATTTTTTTTTTATTATTTTTAGGTAATGTTATTGCAGTGCCCCTTTTGGATTGGACAGGGTTTTTTTACATCATTATGTAAAAAAACAAATACAATTACACATATACAATTACATGAAGCACTTGTGCAAAATTTCAAGGTTCCAGACCCAGAACTTTACACTCTACGTTGTCTGACAGTGAATTTAAGATTTTTATTAAGCTTCAGAAAAAAAAGCTGAAATTAAATTATTTCCTGGTATCTTAAATGCCTTGCTTGAGTTATAAAGAAAATGGAAGAATATCAATTTAAAATCCAGATGCGACAAACAACCCTATTCGACATCTGCACCACTTAACTCAACAGAATTTAAAATAGATACAACTAATAACTAACTTATATAATAACTCTCTCCCCTATTTTATTATTATTTCCCTCTATACTAGCTCCGACGCAAAAATCATAAACTCAACTTGGAAAAATTGCGTTCAAAAAACCACTGACACACTTTTCACATCGACAACGACGTCGGCGTAAAAACACAAAAAAATATCCTATTACACATTATGACCGAATTCTTGTTTCGGTATTTTTCGGCTATTTTCGGCAAACGTCGGCCTCATTCCATCATTGACACGTCGTTTCTGATTTCTGCCGCGTCAGGCGATTCGATCACGGTCTAGAAATATACTACTCTTGTTAAGGCTGGAGCTGCACTGCTAGGAAATTAGCTTGGTGCCACGCTTTGCGAGTAGCGTATTTGGAACAAGTTACAAATAAGTGATGCAGCAGGGCACCACGCGTCAGTATAGCCATAACGATAGTAAAACTATGCGTTAATGCGCTAGGAGCCAGTCATCTAGCTCGTAGTACTAAGCGAGGCAGCTATATATTCTGTTCCAAAATTAATTCGTTAAAATGTAAACAATTGGATAAAAAAAAAAACAAAAACAAATAACCCGACTTTTGTCCCGCCTGCAATACCAGAATTCTATAGATTTATAATGCTTGTTTTTCTCTTTTCATTTATGTGTTTTTGTAGTCGGGTTTTTTGTTTTTTAATTTTTTATTTTATTTCAAGCTTTTTAATTTTATTAAAATAATATATATTGACTTATTACTAGCTTTTATTTGATACCAATAATGAAGTTTTTTTTTAAACCTACCTCTCCTTTTTTTGTATTTGCAGATGCAATATATAAATATTAAATAGCCTATGACACTCCTACAATTAATACGAATCTAACGACACCTTTTGTTTTTTTGGGTGGGAAATTATCAAATAACTTCTCCCGCTCTGGGCGGAGCGGGAGGGCGTGTCAGACTCTTACTGACTAAAACCCACCCATGTTCCTTCGGTTGCCCTGTTGCCGGGGGCCACGATTTCCCTATCGGTTTTCTTCGAACCCCGGGCAGGCATTGGCCCTAGCGGACCCCGTCAATTCTGCTGACATCTCTTTGAGGCGCGCGTGGAACACAACGCGCCGTCGACCCGGGCTTGGTCCTTATCGGACGGCAAGCTACCCATTGCTCACCGACCGCAAGGCCGCGCCTACGGTGGCCGGAAATCGGCTCGCGACTCCCGCCCCGGGCGTCTCCTCCTGCGGCGGTTAGGGACGTGAGGGCGCGAAGTTTGCCTCTCCCTCTCGTGTTCCGCCTCCTCTTTCGCGAGCATTACCGCTTCGAAGAAGGAGGTGACGGCCTGCCATTTCCTCTCGCTCCGTACCATGGCCTGAACCAGGGCCGGACGTGAGACCGACACCTCACATGTTAAAATCCATCAAGCCGTTTAGGCTACAGAGCGTGCCAAAGAAATAGACATACATACATACTCTCAAAAAACATTACCCTCCTTCTGGGGCAGTCTGGTAAAAAACGTACCAGTAACGCCAGTTTGTAGTGCCACTTACAAATTGAGTGCCTTGATTTGACTATTTGAATTGAGTCATAATTAATTTTAAAGGAAAATAATAATATTTAACACATTTTGACGATAATTAATTTTAAAGTCCGACAAAATTTTTAAGCATTTAGAAAATGATTTCGTTTTAAGTACAATATAATATTTAACATATAAACTCCTTTATCTGACGCTTCGTGATCGATAACTTTTCATTTGCCTTCCAACCCAAAATTCTTATTTTAAATCACCTAAGGATGTTTTTCATTCGACAATAATTTGAAGTTTTGTAATCTCAATTTTTGTCGACGACTTTACAATTACAAATAAAAATAATGTTATTATAAAAAATATTGATGCATTAAGTGCTAATGGTGAGATATAAAGTGGATACAAATTCTCTTAAGTTAGTGATTGCGTAACAATTTAACCTGAACAGGGCGTGTTTACACTTTCACGAAATAGATAATTTTAGAACAGACTTTAACTGTGTGGCATCGACTTAAGTCGCTTCCACAATCTTCGTTTTCCCGAAATATGCCGACGTCATCTTCGCTGGATGAAATTTAGCTTGGACATAGGATTAGTAGGTATTATTTCCTTGTTGCTCCGAAAATGATAGGGAAATAGCTACTGTGAGGCTTTCGGTACAATTTTCGGAGTCAACAGCGTTAATGGGTTGTGTTGAGCTCAAAAGCGTTAGGAGCTTAGTAGTCAAAGCTTTTGTCTCCACAAAAGCTGATGTACTCCCTCTGTGTGTACTCATATTTAGAAGGTAATTACTTAGGTACATAACCGCCGGGCCTAGTAACATGGAAGCCTATAATATAATCACATTTTGTCTTGTAAGGAAAACAAAAAACAAAATCTTTTTTTTAGAAACACCAACTTCGTTTAACTTTACTTTCGGCACGAGTACTTATCTACCTAAGTACATTGCTAAATACTTTTTGATACTTCTTCTCGTAACAATCTTCTACCATAATGAGCCTATAATGTTCCCACTGCTGGGACACAGGCCTCCTCTCGATGAGAGGGAGTGGGCCGTAATCTACCACGCGGGCCCAGTGCGGTTTGGTAGATGTCACATATCTTCGAATTATTGGACATGCTGGTTTCCTCACGATGTGTTCCTTCACCGTTTTGAGAGCAGTGGTGATGAAATAATTTACACAAAGTAAAGCGCCTGTCTGGGTTCGAACGTACGACCTACAACTCGTAAGCCGCGGCCGTTACCACTGGGCCACCACCGCTATTACAATACCTACAATCATTATATAACACGAACAAAACTATAGTTTCAAGAGACTACAGTTTCAAGTTGACAAAAAACGGAACCTTTTTTTTTTGGGGGGGGGGTTTTGTACCCGAAGCGTACTAAACGGAACCCTATTACTAAGCCTCCGCTGTCCGTCCATTCCTCTGTCTTTCAGCGGGCTGTATCTCATGAACCGTAATAGGCAGACAGTTGAAATTTTCACAAATTGTGTATTTTTATTGCCGCTATGACAACAAATAATAATACTAATAACCCCACCGCCGTATCTCTACGTTGACGTCGTGGTGGGGCTTGCGTGCTCCGAACTCTAGGCCTATGCCAGTAGAGTTTACTTTGCCGGAACGGGTCTGGGATTAGGAGCCAGACCAAGAGAGATATTGAGATATTGAGTGACGTTTGACGTCTCTACCGGTGTAGCTCGCTGTCCAAATAAATAAAAATAAAAATAGTAAATAAAAGTCAAAGTGCAATAAAATTAGTTTAATAGTGATCATAGTGGCAATCAGCATAACATACACTGTAGTGAGTGATAAATAGTGCGTTTAAGGGCCGTATAATCACAAAAATATTCATCCAAAATTTACGAAATTATAGTTAGTTACCCGCTAGTTCAACAATTTATTCGGTAACGTCGCTTTGACAACAGAGCCATCTGTCCTGGTAGCAGCAAACGACCTATCGACCCGTGACAGGAATCGTTACTACCGCCATCTAGCGAACATCCCCGATACCATCTGCCAAGCTAGTCTGCAAAACGCATAACCATGCCGGGCATCAAATGTGGAGGTTGCGGTCGCTTCATATCTACGTTAGAGGGCGCTAGGTGTGGCAAGTGCCAGGTGCAGTATCACAGAGTGTGCGTGGGCGTACCAACGAAGGCCAGCTTAGCACCTAACTGGCGCTGTCCAGACTGTAAAAAGAATATTGCTAGGGATAACAGGGCCGAAACTCCTGTTAGAGGTCCCACACAAAGCCCCCCCGCTAATAACACAGAGATTCCATATGTATGTACACCTAAAAGTCCTGAGGTAAGTTCTAGATACGAACTCACGCAGACTATCAGCCCTGTTAATGCAGCCTCGACTCCCCCGCCGCCTGAAATTTCAATTGCCGATGTCACCACTCGGGAATTATTGCCTGTAGCTGGAACCGACCTGCGGGTGATCATGGAAGAGCTGAGGATGGTGCGTGCAGAGATCCAGGTGTTTAGGAAGGAGATGGAGGTTGAAATGGCGGACCTCAAAACCACCTTACATAACTGCAGCACACGCATCGACGGTTTGGAGGCCAGGGTGGACGCGCTGGAGCAACGAGCTACTTCGGGCCCCACGAACTCCGCAAACGTAGAGATATTAATGACAGGGACCAGGATCTTCTTGCTAACGACATAGAGGTGACTAATTTGCCGGAGGGAAAGGCGGAAAATCCAGCACACATAATTAAGGTCATTGGCCACAAGCTGGGGCTCAACCTTGACGATCGCGATATCGTCAGTGCGGAACGTGTTGGTGGAAGGCAGCTCAACGCGACAAGCTCAGCAGGACCGACTGAATCTCGTCCGCGGCCGATCGTCGTGCGCCTTGCCCGTCGGGACCTGCGCGACCAGCTTCTGGCAAGCGCGCGAGTGCGACGTGGAGCGACCACTGCCGACCTCGACATGCCCGCTCCAGCGCAGCGGTTCTTCCTCAACGAGCGGCTGACGAAAGCCAACCGTCTGTTGTTTCGTAAGGCGCGGGATGCAGCCAGTCTCCTTGACTGGAAGTTTGTGTGGACCAAGCAGGGCCGCATCCTTGCCAGGAAGATGCCAGGAGACAAGGCGCAGAGGATCCGCACTGAGGAGGACTTATCCCGTGTCTTCGGTACTGCAAATAACACTGCTTAGTTATTATTGTGTCTGTTTATATGTGAATAGTTTTATTTTTTATGCTTGGGGAAATGTGCGTCACAACCATTTTCATAGTGTGTTCGGCCATGGACTGGATGTATGTGGAACTTATGTACCCACGTTATACTATTTTACTCTCATACTATATTTACTTATATTATATATACAAATTCTATTTATACCTAATCTATTTAATCCTAATTATGCACAAAGTCTTTTTATACCTAATCTATTTAATCCTAATTATGCACAAAGTCTATTTACACCTAATCTATTTAATCCTAATTATGCACAAAGTCTATTTACACCTAGTCTAATTAATGTCATAATTATGAGTCATAGTTATGAACAAGAAGTATTCTTTATCATAGAAAATTTCTCAATCATAATTACATACTCTAGTGCCCAACTGAACCTAAACACAACACCTTCATACATTCATTCATGCATCATACTTCCATATCTAATACCTACAGCTATTAGCACTGATGGCTCCCAGTAAATATTTTAAGTTTGGTCTACTAAATGCGGGCTCTCTAGGGACAAATCAGGATGAGTTCTTGATTGCCATGGGCAACCACTCTGTGGACATCATGGCTATCAATGAGACATGGTTGCGCAAGGGGGAAGAGGACCGCGCTCCTAGTGTACCTGGTTATAAATTTAGACACGTTCCGCGACCAGTGACTACCCGTGGTGGGCGTGGCGGAGGAGTTGCTTTTTATATAAAGAATGGCATTAACGCGCGTGTGAGAACTCATCCTGAACACCCTGATGTGGAGCAGCTCTGGCTGGGCCTGACCATAAATAAAAAAAAGGTTCTTATTGGGACTGCGTACCGCCCGCCTTGGCAAGACTTGGAGCTTTTCCTTGACGCCATAACTGCCAGTATTAGTGCATTGGCCCCATACGATAATCTTGTACTGTTGGGTGACCTAAATGTTAATCTGTTGGATGCAAACAGCTCAAAATCAAAGCAGCTTGTGGACTTTTTTAATTGCTTGAACCTTGCTCAAATAGTTCAATCAGCGACACACTTTGTGGGTGACAGCAGTACGCTCATCGACATAGTGTGCACTGATGCTGCAACGCGAAATGTTGAGGTGAGCCATATCAGTGAGCTCGGCCACCACTCTTTCATTACATGTCAAACTATTTTTAAGAAGCCCAAGGTTAAACCTAGGGTGGTCGAGTTTCGCTCCTTTTCAGACATCATGCCGGATCACTTCCATAGTGATTTGAACATGATACCATGGTCTACTATAGGAGATATGAGTGATGTCGATGCCATGGTACATACTTTTAGCTCATACATGCTACAGCTTTTTGATCTCCATGCTCCTATCAAGAAAAAGACCTTCTATAGGCGGCCTACGCCTTGGATCACTGACGTAATTCGTCTGATGTTCAAGCTGCGAGATGAAGCTAGGGACAGAAGCCGTAAAACTAGAGAACCACATCATAAGCAGTACTATCTGGATCTTAAGCATGAAGCCGCCGCCGCATTAGTGAGGGAAAAGACAGCATATTTCACAAAAAACATCAATGATCAAAGTAAGGATCCCAAACTACTGTGGCGTAATCTGAAGTCAGATGTGCTTCCAGACCATAAAGAAAGGCTACTGCCAAGTCATTTCGACAATCCAGATAGTATCAATGCGGCTTTTTTGGATGTCCCAGGAAATTGTGTTGATAACGTCTCGCAAATGTCCTACTTCTGTTCTCGCAAACATAGTCCAGCCAAGTTCTCGCTCGCTGCGACCAACCAGGAGACAATTCTAAAGATAGTCAGGAGCCTACAATCAAATGCTCAGGGTGTTGATGGTATCAGTTTGAAAATGTTAACACTCACAATGCCAACCACCCTGCGAGTCATCACTGATATCATCAACAGGTCAATAGAATCGCGCACTTTCCCTGGCCTCTGGCGACAAGCAATTTTTCGCCCTATCCCTAAAATCAGTGATCCAGCCAACTTGAAAGACCTCAGGCCAATTAGTATACTGCCCTGCCTATCAAAGATTCTGGAGCGTGTAGTGTATCTTCAGGTAATTGAATACTTGGAGGCTAATAACATTCTCCCTGAGCTTCAATCGGGTTTCCGTAAGGGAAGAGGCACTACAACGGCTCTGATGGATGTGGTGGGAAATATCCTGGAGGCGCGTGATGGGGGGGAGGGGTCGATCCTGGTCCTGTTGGATTTCTCTCGGGCTTTCGACGCTATTAATACCAATCTACTGCTGTCCAAGCTAAAATATTATGGCTTTGATTGTGACGCTGTGGATTGGTTTAATAGCTATCTAACTGGTAGGTCGCAGTATGTGCAGATCCACAAGGAAGACGGATCAACTGTGTCTTCCCCTCCGCTCCAGGTGTCTAGGGGAGTCCCACAGGGATCGATTCTGGGCCCTTTGCTGTACATCCTCTATAGTGCTGATGTTGCTGGATCCTTTCTAAATTGCAAGTATCACATGTATGCTGATGATATCCAGCTGTACATATCTTGCAAAGGGGATGATACAGCATTAGCAGTGCAAAAGGTGAATGAGGACCTGCATAGAGTGGTGACCTGGTCTGAGCAAAACTCTTTGGTCCTGAACCCACTGAAGTCCAAATTCATGGTGCTGGGAACAAGAAAACAAGTTGCTGCAATACTGTCTGCCAAACCAGCGATTTTAATTAAAGGGGAGAAAATTGAGCGAGTAGAACAGGCATGTAGCCTGGGTCTAATCCTAGATCCAGAGCTGCGTTTCGAGGCTCATTTAAAAAACGTACTCAAAAATTGCTTTTATAGACTTAAGGTATTATATAATATACGAAACTATCTTAGCGTACCACTCAGAAAACAACTGATTGACAGTCTGATCCTATCTAAGCTGAACTACTGTGACACTGTCTACGGGCCCTGCCTGCTTGCCAGGACAGATAGGTTAATTCAGCGAATTCAGAATGCCTGTGTTCGTTTCTGCGTTCATGTCCCTCGCAGGCATCATGTAACGCCATATATAAACGAACTCAAGTTACTCAAAATGGCTGCTAGGCGAAAGCTTCATTTGGCGAGTTTAATGTTTGGCATTGTAACGACCCATAAGCCGCACTATTTATTTGAAAAACTCACTTGGAGACAGGCACGTTACAAGTATGGTCTTCGTTCTGTGGTTGGCCCACTAAATATGCAGCGACATAAAACCGCAGCATTCAGAGGTAGTTTCAGGTTTGCGGCCACACGCTGCTGGAACGATCTTCCACCACCAATGCGAGGCCTAAAAACAGTACAGTCTTTTAAATTTCAACTCAAGAAGTTATTGTTGCATGTGCAACTCTCTGAACAATAAGTTTTTAACTCACATTCAGTAATTTTTTTTTTTTTTTTTCTTTCTTTCTTTGCTCACCTTATGGGTCATGGCCTGCAGTATTTGGTTTTTGGATCTCCAGCAGCGCTGCAGCATGGTTTTCGGTCCCCTGTTACTGCTGGTAGCGTCTCCCCTGTCCACTCTCATCCTATGTTGACAACCTATTTATGGAATTATATTTTTGATCTCATTACTTGTCCATGTTATTTGTTTAATATTTGTTTTTATAATCATTTTTACAATCTAATTTCAAATTAAATTTCAATAATTATATTATTTACTTATTCTGTGTTGTTCTATCTTGTGTTTCCATTCGTGAATCGGACTTCCATTTTTCACACCTTCCTGTTTTTGAGGCTGCATATCTCTTTGGAAAGTGTTTGGCATGTCGGGTCACCCTCCAGTTTTCCAGGGTTTTGTCTTTTATTGGGTCCATCTCATTTCACAGTCACTCACAAACGCATATAGCACTGACACATCACGTATGCATAATAATAAACACATTACATCACAGACTAAGTACCTAATACTCATTGCATCATTGGCCATTTTGTAATTTCTTACATCACAATTTGGTTTAATAGGACGCGTCGAAATGTTGCCACTATATAAAACGTAAAACGTTTTTTGAGGATGATATTCTCGTAACATAGAATAAAGTATGTCTATTTATTTTTTATCTTTTATATCTATTTAGTATATCAGTTATATTCATCAGTTATATATCCGTTGTGTATTTAGTTGCATCTAAATTATTTTTCATTAAATACACTGTACTGGTACAGCGTATTTATATTTGTTTGCTGCACCGGTCGACGTCATTACGTCGGCGCCGGCTATCGCTGAAAACCAGCGCTGGGGCTCTGTCTTGCACAGGGTCGTAGCATAATGCTGAGCGATAGCCGATTTGCGTGGATGTGACGCATGTTTCCCCCAACTTTTTCTCATTTTTGTAATATAATATTTTTTTCTTGCGTCATGTTTACCGCAAATAAACGTTTTTTCTTTCTTCTTTCTTTCAGATACAAATACCCGCAGGGCAGCATGTGGCGAGCTGTTGGGCAGTAGCGACCCCACGGACCCTATCTCCCGGGAGAAGTCTTGTTCCTCACCTCTGGCTTGCCTTTATTGGCCGGCTGGAGTGAACACTGACGAGGAACAGAGCTCTCGCCTCATTCTTGCCTTAATTGGCCGGCTTGATTGGAGATTCGCAAGAGCAAACGTGCTCGGAGGAAGGAAGTATTCCAGTAAGATGCTGGTAGATAGCCGTGGAATACCTCTCCACTCCTCATAAGCACCTCAGGACGTGTTGCCCCCTTGTCGCTACGACACTATGTGCTAGCGACCGTTTTCGGGGGCCCATTATTGAGCGTGCAAGTCACCCCCTGCATTTTATCCGTGTACATTTAAACATTGATCAGGCAGGGGCCATAGTCCTCCCATAGCTCCAGGCAACCAGTCCACTTAAGCCACCCAAACCCATAACCCAATATCTTTGTTTCCATATTCTGCAATAGTCCTACACCAACCGGGGGTTGTCCTTGGGTGCCCTTGCATAGTGCGAACAGGGATAATCGTCGGTTGGTGCCTCAATACTTAAAAATGTCTAAGGGGCCTCTGCGAGTTGGCTTCGACCCCTCGTACGCCTTCCAAAGGTCCGGGACCCCAGGGTCCCGAGATATGTCAAAGACATTTAAAAATACTAATAATAACATAGTCAATGTTAGGGTCGGCTTCTAGTCTAACCGGATGCAGCTGAATACCAGTATTTTACATGGAGCGACTGCCTATCTGACCTCCACAACCTAGTTACTAGGTAACACGATACCCCTTGGTAAGACTGGTTGTCAGACTTTTTGGGCTTTTAACTACCCGTAACGACTGTCAAAGATCTACAAATGACAGCCGGGACCAACGGCTTAACGTGCTTTCTGAGGCACGGAGGGGTCTTGGTATGTAAAGATGGTCCCCCATCCACAGACCAACCGCGGCAAGCGTAGCTTAACCTGATCGATCGACCCGTGTAGCTGTTGTTACTTAGCCACAAGCCCCACAAATAATACTAATTAAGTAGAGTTAAAAATTAAAGAGCTTGCTAAAAGTATTTAAAAAAAATTGTGCGAGTCCGACTCGCACTTAGCCGGTTTTTTTTTTTTTTTTTTCAATTAAAATACAATATTCCATTGACAGCGCGTAACTTTATCTGACGCAAAAAACCGTCATCCATCAACTTTTACATCGACATAAAACTTGCCGAATTACCATTTTTAATTCCTTCCTCCTTTTTAATTAATATTTCCTCTCGATAATTTCACGCCTCGGCTTTAACAACTTTTCCCCATCGTTAGAAATGGCTGATTCATTTGAACGTCAAATTGACAGTTGATTTGACGAAAGTCGTCCGTTTCAGCATTTAGATAACGAAGCCACTTTTTAATTAACAAAGTCCGTAAAAAATATGAGTTACGTCATTTTTGCGCAGTGGTTAAACGCTGTGGGTTGCGGGTTCGATTTCCGAATGAAAAAAATACATGTACTTGGTATTATTTGTATGACATGTTAGTGTTTGGCATGAAATTGTGACACGTATGACTTTATATTTTTATTTTCATTATGTTAATGTTATATTTGATTATCTATTTACCTAAACAATTTTGTATGCCTTCTGGCGGGACGTAGTATGGACCGATATTTATTTGTAACATCTGTATAATTTTTTACCCTCACAAAATTAATAAATGAATTTGAAATTTAAATTTGAATTTGGTATTAACTTAATTATTCCGGGTATAAAAGTGTATGGTATTCATGTGGTTTTTAAGGTGAAGCGGTTTCCAACGAGCGGTGTGCATGGACGACCCGCGCAATAAATAATTGCAAATTATTTAACTTCTGCTCAAGTACTAACCGATGCTTAAAATAGTAATGTATTCACATCAATGGCAATATTTTTAAAATATAACTGTCGTGAGAACTACCATGTTTATTTCTATACGACAAACTCTAAATAATACGTGAATTACACCGTAAATATGAATAAATAGTGCAATAGTTAGAATATGATATCACAACAATTCGACCTGGTATATCACTTACCCTTTTGGCTATTTACTTACTAGTAAGAAAGAAAGAAAATACATTTCTACAATCTTAACCATTTTGAATTAAAAAGAAAATTGTTAAATTTCCTATTAAATATAAGCTATTCCGATACAGAGGAACTCATTTATTCTACGAATTAACGTCTAAAATACCAATTTTTTTACTTAGTATACTTTCCCTCACTCACTCACACTCATACACACACACACACCCCCACCCACACACACATACACAACCACACACCAACAAATCAGTTTAACCCCATAGCAACACACTCACACACAATTAACTAGTAAATCCATTCAATTAATTTGTTAACATCAGAATTATTACGCAATTATAAATATTTTGTAAAACGTGTCAATCCCACTAAAGAACACTGTCCTTCAAGATACAGGATTTTCCTAGTTTGAAGAGCAGGGGTCTTACTCATTATAATAGCCATACCCATCCCATAGTTTAAACTACACTGATGTTACCTAGGCTAAGTTTTTGGTAAATAAAATGATTAAAAAAAAAAAGAATTATTTAGCACAGACCAAAAAGCACACATCATCATCTGCCTAGCCTTTTCCCAACTATGTTGGAGTCGGCTTCCAGTCTAACGGGATGCAGCTGAATACCAGTATTTTACATGGAGCGACTGCCTATCTGACCTCCACAACCTAGTTACTAGGTAACACGATACCCCTTGGTAAGACTAAATAGCACACAATATAAAAAATAATAAAAAATCTAATAAAAAGTGAAAAGTGCGATGTAAGAAATTAGCAGGCGAGTGTGCCTCACGGCTGCGCCAAAAAGGCCCAGTTCAGCACAAATGCCTGACAACAATAAGTGCCTGACGCTGGATTTCAACTAGACCTGAAAGTGTGACGTGACGGATGTAAATCAGTTTTATAATGTAACGTGTGTATGCATACTTAACACCAATTTAAATAAAATAAATTTGTGTCAAATAAAAATAAATTAACGAATATGTATGTAAGATAAGAAGATAATTAAGAAGATTAAGATAAGATAAAATAGGATTGTAATTCTACTTCCCCAATCGAAGATCATAAACTCGTTCGTGCATTGACCCGATCTGAATCTGAAAACAGTATTTCCTTAGATTCAGACCGAGAGAATTCGGATCTTTTTCACATGTCGCCCGTGCACCGCCAAACTAAGAATCGAGTTCCGGAATTTCTCAGCATTCTTTAGTTTTGTCATGTAAGCTTGGTTTTGAAGAAAAAGAAAACATTAAAAAAATTGCTTGTCTGTAAAGTCGGTTTACGGACGATAATTTTACGTGATAACGTCACAAGCCGAACGCTTAGGCCGATCGTGCCTCTCTATCGCTTGTTCCGCGCTCTCGCTTGCACGCTCGGCTCAGGCGGAACGTGACACTTTTTCGTCCGTGCAGCCGGCGTTCATCGATTTATAAGACATTATTATCACGTCAAAATTGTGAATGTTTTAAAATTTTACAGACTTAAAAAAGGAGGAGGTTATGTATTTGGCAAGTTTTTCTTTAGAAACCACCAGAATACTTGTTTTTCTATAGTTAAATTATCATTTGGTGTCTGAATGGCGCAAAATTAACTAACAAGCTGTCACATCCTATGTCACCTGTGATTGATTGGTTTACCAAAATAATAATAAACAATTAATCAAATTACAAGACATAGACTAAATCAAAATTGCTTTCAGAAACCGGAGGCAAGTTATCCGATTATTTTACTTGATTCTAGGCGTGTTCAAAAATGACACTGTCATATCTCGACTCTTTTATTAAATATCAAGATGACTATGTCTACCATTTTCATTTATCAGAATGATTTGGCATATTTTATTGCTATATATATCCTATTTATTAGATGAAGTGACAGACAGGCACTATTGACAAAATAACGATACTTGACAGATGGATCTATGATAACAATTTGCTTTTATTAGATGAAAGAAGGATGCTATTCTATCGAAGCTACTCTAACGTTTGACATACGCGGCACTCGCCTTTAAAGTTAATTTGGTTTAAGAAAACAGTTAATGGTTACAAAGTAACAGCTGTCCAAATACAGACCATTTTTTGACACCTTAATGTCAAATAAATGAAAATGTCAGATTTTTATGACGGCCGTTTTTTGTGATGGAACCGCTTTCCTAGGAAACCAAAACTTAAGAAAGCATTGAACGGTCAGATAATAACGGCTGTCTAAATAGAGAGCGTTTGTTAACACCTTAAGGTTGCGCTAGTCGACGGCCCGAACTCGTTAGGGGCGTGGCTAATATGCATACTATTTAGTAACGTTATTTATTTATTTCTTTTTATTTATTCAGTGTTTATTTATTTTGTAAAATAGACGATGATTTATAACGAAAACGAGTGCGTAAAATTTCATGAACAGAGCTTTGGGCGTATAGTTATTATGGAAAAACTTCTGTATGTATCTACTCAAAATAAAATTATTTGAATTTTTTAATAAATTATCTATCCTTTCACGGCTTCTATTTTGCTATTTTCATACTACATAAGTTATTTATTTACGCTCAAAGATGAGTTGAAAATAGTTTCGACGCTCATAACTTCCAAACCAATACTTTTTTGCCCATTCTGCCTTTCAACTGTCATTAACGAGACACGATAGAGTTTTAATTGTTATCCACCTCAATGAGGCATCGTGACAGATAATGAGCTACAAGGCTAGATAATGACAAAGCAAATTGATATAATTTTTAGTTTTGAACGTACACCGTCAAACAGACGAGTAATCACCATACTACGTTTGTATGGAAGAGTGACCGACTAATACTGGAAAAATGACAGATTTTTATGACGACCGTTGTAATATGTTGGAACCGGTTTCCTAGGACACCAAAGCTTAAAAAAGCAGCGAAAAGTCACATAACAATGGCTGTACATATACAGAGCGGATTTTGACACCTTAACCTATTAACCGCTTGGTTTTATATCAATTGCCGTGCCCCCAGTAGCCAGCTCATAAATCGAAAAATCAATATCGGGACGTGCAATGAAATAAAAACAAAAAACGAAAAAAAAATCGTATTTATCCGACTTGGCGGTCAATAGGTTAATGTCATGTCAATGTGTAAAATGACATATTTTCACTATGGCCGTTATAATATGACGGAACTACTTTCCTAGAAAACCTAAGCTTTACAACTGTACTTAATCAATTGAGTGGAAAAATTATTGATGATGATGTTGTATTTTTGTTGCAGGTGTTACATGGAGAAGGTTCAGAAGACTGGACGTTGCAGATCAAGTTTGTGCAGAAGAGGGACAACGGTACCTATGAGTGTCAGGTAAGAATATCTACTATTTTAATTACAGTACCTGGTCGACCGAGCTCTGCTCGGGTGAAAATAGAGAATGTTCATTTAATAGTATATAGGAAAGTTCATACTAATTCATGTATAGTACATACTAATTACATGCTGCCATGATAGTAGGTACTTAATAATTCCATACTGCCATGTCGTTATTCTAATGTCATTATTCATCATCTTGTTGTAAACTGTGGGCGACCGAGCTCTGCTCGGGTGAAAATACGGAGAAAACGATTTTTTCCAGATGAGACCTAGCTAGATCGATGTTTAGCCCCCGTAGACCCCTATATTGCAACTTAGAGCCGTTTTCGAGAACGTGATTACAAATATATCTTTATATATATAATTCTTCTGTGAGTGTGTATGTCACTGAACTTCTCTCAAACGACTGGAACGATTTTGATGAAATTTTTTGTGTGTGTTCAAGGGGATCTGGGAATGGTTTAGATTCACAATCGGACCCGATAGGTGGCGGTATTCGGTCAGGACAACGTCTGTCAGGTCCGCTAGTATATATATATACTAGCTGCGCCCCGCGGTTTCACCCTCATAAGTCTCGATCCCGTGGGAAAAAAAAGAAGTATCCTTTGTTCTTTTCCAGGGCATCCTTAATATTATAAATGCGAAAGTAAGTTTGTTTGTTACGCCTTCACGCTAAAACAGCTGAACGGATTTGGATGAAATTTGGCACATATATAGATGATGCCCTGGAAAAGAACATAGGATACCTTTTTTTTTCCCACGGGATCGAGACTTATGCGGGTGAAACCGCGGGGCGCAGCTAGTCAACTATATATGTGCCAAATTTCCTCCAAATCCGTTCAGCCGTTTTAGCGTGAAGGCGTAACAAACAAACTTACTTTCGCATTTATAATATTAAGGATATAAATATTGCTCGTTTCATAGTATAGGATTTATGGCCTGTTTCGCCAACGCCTGACTACTTTCGGTTATGTAACCTGGAAGATAATTTCATACTGACTGAACAGGTCCACTCAAATCTGTGTGGTTCTTTCTTCAAAAAATCTTTTCAGACACTAATCTACATGGTCCTCATATGGCCTGACCAAGATTATGTCTGGACTTCAAAAGAGACTGCGGCTTCTGAATTTGTTTCGGTCTTTCTTCTCAGAGTAGTCAGATAGGAAACGCCAAACTCATCTACATATTTTTAATAATTTTTATATGACGTGTAAAAGTGATTCCAATATCCTATTTACAGAATAAAAAATTTCATTTCATACAAATAAAATTCTATTCCACTTTTTTTATCTAGTCGCTAGATAGTGCCCATGTAGATACCGTGAAACAAGCCTTTATATAAATATTTAAACCGAAAATCAAACTTAGCAAAGTCTCTTCCACAGATTTGTTTTCTTTTTTTTCATTACGATATTTTCCATATTATATTACTGAGCATAGAAAAAGGTACTGCAAACAGCTACTGGATTAAGGGCAACATTGATTAACTCACATTTTTAGAACTTTAATTATCAGCTTAACTAATGACTATTATTAAAAAATAATACTTAGTTTTTATTATGCAAGTAACTAACAGATTGATTTTCATTTCCATTTGACTTTATATTTCTGCTCGTTTCTACCCGCGACTCCGTCCGCGTGGAAGCTGATATCTACCATAAAATATATATTCTATGACACTTGACAATAATGTAGCTTTCCATTACTGAAAGAGAATTTTCGGAATCGGATTAGTCGTTCCGAAGATTACCCCTTACATACAAACTCACGAATTTTACCTCTTTATAATTAGAATAATAATTACAAAATTATAAGTTCGAATAATAATTATAAAATTATAAGTTTAGACTAGCTCCCACCAGCGGCTTCACCTGCGTGATATCTTTATAAATTATAGTCCATGTTACTCAGTGATGATATAGCATTCTATTGGTGAAAATTTTTTTTAAGTCGGTCCAGTAGTTTTAAGGTTACATTACATCCAATAATACAAATCTTTTCTCTTTTTTAACATTAGAAAGAAAGAAAGAAAGAAAGAAAAATATTTTATTTGGGACACGCACAGGAAATACAGACAGAAAAAATAAAATAAAAAATTTTAAACTAATAACCTAACAAAAAATAGTAACGACCTGTGCGAGGCCAAAAAGGCCCATATCTCAGCATAATGCTGCGATATTTTAATAAATACCGCGGCGCTGGTATTCTGATAGGGCCCGCTGTGATGCCACGGACACATCTACGCACACATATAAATCCCTCTAAGGGATTACAAAATAAATAAAACAATAAAAAATTATAATATAAACAAATAATAAAAATCAAAACCATTGAAGAATCGACGCATGCCCGACGTGACGTTCCAACCTCCGCATCACTTGTCAGTGTAGATATACAACTTTAACATAATTCTATTATCTAAATAACTTCCAACCATGCACTTCAACTAATAACTTCTCATTCAATATCCATTTACCTTCATAATAATAATACAAAAGGTTCTAAACCAGAGGCTAAACTCGTTCTGAAAATGGTTGTGGCGAAATTAAATTTAGCAAAAGCAATTTGGAACAGTAATCGTAGGCGCACCGGCAAAAGTGTCGTTGTTTCTCTAACTAAATAGTAATATCACTGTAGTTTCGTTGGTATAGGAGTGTTTTGCTGCATTAAATGTAACGACGAAGTAATGCAAATGGAAGCAGGTTCTGATATTTTGAAAAGGAGACAACATTTTAACGTTTTATTCTTGAAACAAATGAGCGTTGTATAGGATTTCTTTTGGCCATCTGGTTGTGGAATATACTAAGGAGTTTCTTAATGTTATTATGTTATGTGAGAATAGAATATAGACGTAATCTTATGTTCATTTTGTTTATAATTTAAGCCCCATTTACACAATGCAAGTTCCTTGATGCTGCAATATAATTGAAGCATCAAATGATTGCCACACTTTTTTTTGGGTAGGAAATTATCAAATAACTTCTCCCGCTCTGGGCGCCCACCGGGGGGCGTGTCGGACTCTTACTGACTAAAACCCACCCGTGTTCCTTTAGTTACCCTGTTGCCGGGGGCCACGATTTCCCTTTCGGTTTTATTCGCAACCCGGGAGGCATCGGCCCTGGCGGACCTCATCAATTCTGCTGACATCTCTTTGGAACACAACGCGCCGTCGACCCGGGCCTAGTCCTTATCGGACGGCGAGTTACCCATTGCTCACCGCCCGCAAGCCCGCGCCTACGGTGGCCGGGAATCGGCCTGCGACTCCCGACACCCAGGGCGTCTCCTGCGGATAATGTGTCTGCCTAACGTTGCGTTAGTGGCAATAGACTCTAAGTCACATATTTACTTACTTGCACCCTCTAAACACTGTTTAGATGGTGCAACTTTTTTGTTGCTTCAACTTATGGTTTACCACAGACAATTAAATCGCATCGTGTAAATTAGGCTTTAAATACATAAATGTACTGAAGCAGACTTAATGCAAAGCTGTAGCTTGCTTTTTCATGCTTCCTACGTACATCCTTTCGACAGCTATGTTAGAAATCCCATGTGATAGAAGCGAGTGAATTGTTTTCACTTAACCAGTACCCTTTTTTTTTTGGGTGGGAAATCATCAAATAACTTCTCCCGCTCTGGGCGGAGCGGGAGGGCGTGTCAGACTCTTACTGACTAAAACCACCCGTGTTCCTTCAGTTGCCGTGTTGCCAGGGGGCCACGATTTCCCTATCGGTTTTCTTCGAACCCCCGGCAGGCATTAGCCCTAGCGGACCCCGTCAATTCTGCTGACATCTCTTCTTCATCTCGAGGCGCGCGTGGAACACAACGCGCCGTCGACCCGGGCCTTATCGGACGGCGAGCTGCCCATTGCTCACCGTCCGCAAGCCCGCGCCTACGGTGGCCGGAAATCTTCCTGTGATTCCCGACGCCCAGGGCGTCTCCTTCTGCGGCGGTTAGGGGCGCGAGGGCGCGAAATTTGCCTCTCCCTCACGTGCTCCGTCTCCTCCTTCGCGAGCATTACTGCTTCGCAGAAGGAGGTGACGGCCTCCCATGTCCTCTCGCTCCGTAGCATGGCCCGAATCAGGGCCGGACGCGAGAGGTCACCGACGCCGATCGCTTCCACGAGGACACGGCGATGCCCTGCCCAAGCCGGGCAGATCTCCACCGTATGCTCCACCGTGTCCTCCGGGCGATCCACACAGTGATGACATCCGGGCGTTTCCTCCCGCTTTATCCTGAACAGGTACCTCCCGAAACAGCCGTGTCCGGTGAGCACCTGTGTCAGGCGGAAGGTGAGGACGCCGTGGCGCCTTTCTAGCCACTCCTCAAAGAGGGGTCTTGTCGCCGCAATTGTGGCGTGCCCAGCGCTGGGTTGCGACAATCGCACTCTCCATTCCGCCATGAGATCCCGCCGGAGCTCTGTCCGCTGTGCCGCGACTTCTTGCGGCATCGGAATTAAGCCCCGGCGTTTCGCGTCCTCGCGCCACTCCCAAATGTGCGCGAGGACCTTTGCCTCCAGATCCCATGGCGTTAACCAGTACCCTAACTGCGTAACTTATTTTAATAAACAATTTTGCCAAATTTGTTTCATTTTGACAGTTCAACAACATTCATTGCGTAATTACGTTGGTGAGCAGATATTTTTCCAACTTATGAAGCAATTCATTAGCAATCTGTTTCAAATCGAAACAAATTGTGATTGTGTTGTATTACGCAATTAGGGTACAGGTTTTCTGAGCTGACCGAAACCTCTACTAATATTTTACACAACTCGAGGATCAAACCCATGACCCTATTATAATCAATCACGCTTGCGACTACTAAACATAGGAGACAGTCGCACAACCCACAAAGTTCAGTGACTCCTAATATCACAAAAATACACAAAAGGTTTATTTATTTTCTTTGTAAGTCTTCTTATATTATAATATATAAACGTGCCTTTCTCCTTCTTATTCATCAGTAATTTAAAAAGATCTTTCAAATATAATCGCATATAAAAGGGAAAATATATCGAATAACAACATTCTTTAGAAACCATCTTTATTAAAAGTAATGACCCCTTTTGGAAGTATTTTGTATCTTTACCTTTTTAGGGTTCCGTTACTCGAAAGGAAAAAACGGAATCCTTATATTATGATCACTCGTGTGTCTGTCTGTCCGTCTGTCACAGCCAATTTGCTCCGAATATGATGGATCGATGTTGAAATTTGGTACACATATGTATTTCTGTGACCCAAACACGGACGTGTAACGTTAATTAATTAATTTTTAATATGGGCGTCACTTTTGGGAGCAAATTAAAAAATTAAAAAAAGTTTTGCTAACTGTACCGTGTGACATATCAAATGAAAGGGTTTGCTACGAGGATCTTTTTTTTAATAATTTTCAAACAAACGCTTTTAAACACATTTAAGAAAATTGTTAATAATTGACCATTCCCCACCTTATCTCCGAAACTTAAGAGCTTAAAATTTTGAAAAACCTACAGAGAATGGTCCTCTACTCATAGATTACAGGAAAATCTATAAGAAGTCTATGGTCTTAAAATAACATGGTAAATCTCTCAATGTTGTGCGTACAAACTTACATTTGCAGTTGGGATGTATGGGAGAAGAACATATTAATATATAACTAAATACAACACACGAATAAAAATGAAAATAATAATTTACTTTGAGAAAATGGTGTTTTTCTTCTTCTCTTACTTACAGTGCCATTTTACTTGTATTTTTTTTCCGAAGAAATAGTTTTCACACATAACATAACATTACGCCTTTTTTCCCCGAAGGGTTGGGCAGAGGTGTCCCTGTAGCAGGTACACCCACATTTCGCCAGTTATGTTCAAGTCCCATGTAATAGGGGGCGAGCCTATTGCCATCAACCGGGCACAAATCCAGACTCCGAGCTGATACTGAGAAATTTCAGATAGAAAAACCCAATAACACTTTGCCCGACCCGAGAATCGAACCCAGGACCTCATGCTCAGCAGTAGCGCTTGCGACCACTAGACCAACGAGGCAGTCCGTTTCCTACGATTTTATACATCGATAAATCTTTAACTATATATAACAATATCAAATCAATACAAGAAAAGTTGAGTACATGAAATGTATGGCATGTGACTTATCACATGCCATCCATTTCACAATTCTTCAACCGAAATTTAATCAGTATCAGAGCACAAAATTATTCAAGAAACAATACACACAGCTTTAGCCATCCAAAAAAGCCATTATGCTCCCCCTTGCACAATAATAAGGTTACATTTAATTTATCAAATTTTCACCTCGCTTACCCAATAAACAATACACCATCACGATGCAATTTAATAAGTCAACGCCGAACAATTTACGTTCGGAAAATGCTGAATAAATAAAAGTAATAAAAATTTCGAAAATACACTGACTGATTGCGATTTTAAACTGTAAACATCCATAATATTTTGCACAGAATAAAATTTATAGAAATCAACCCTGTATACGACGAAATTTTTAATTAAAGGCGAAATTAAACGCGCCCTTGTACACGTTGAAAAAGAAATACCTACGCGAAATTAAATCGGCCTTTGTTATATTTCATGCGCGGCTTCGACTCGAAATGTTCGGAAAAATCAATTAAGATCGACAAAAACGGGTAGAAGGGTTGTTTTTTATTATTATTTGAATTTGAAATCAGATTTCCTTGCGTTTTTTCGTGAAACAGGGTTGATTTTAATAAATCCTCTGTTTTACGGCTTGCTAAGGCCTCTGCCTCGAATGTTGCGGGCAGCGGGGCGTCGGCGCGGGAGCGGCGCGGGCAACGCAGACCCGTTCTCGAAACCAGGCGGGCAGATCGCGCGGCACAATAGCGGCGTAATGTTATGTTCGTGGTTGTGTCGTCGATATATTTGTTTTTATTCGCAAACGAAATGTCTGAACAACGGCGACAACATCTTTTTGAAGTAGTCCACTTAGAGCACTCGTCCGAATAGCACCTGCGACTCAGCAGCTTACTGCTGGGATGTATTTGTTTTACAGGACGTTATTAAATGAAAGATATCGATAAAAATCACTAGAATGTTTATTAATTACACATACTTACGTACATAGGAAATTTGTTTTATCGATAACGTCCTGTAAAACAAAATATATCCCAGCAGTAGTAGGCTGCTGAGTCGCAGGTGCTATTCGAACGGGTGCTCTAAGTGGACTTCTTCATCTTTTTGATTCAAATTAATTCTTAACGCTCGATTTTAAATTGCACAACACTGCAATGCAGACGCGCGGGCGGTCACCGCTTGAATGCAGTGCACCGCTCGTTTCGAGAGCCGGTCCATTTGATTTTACGCATTAGATCCTGCCACTCCCGCGCCGCTGCCGCCGCCGCCCCGCTGCCCGCAAGATTCGAGGCAGAGGCCTTATAGTTGGTGCGTCATCGAATCGGGTCGTAAATGTTTGTCGTTGAGTTTTAGCTTCACTCTGAATAATCCTAGGGGATATTGTGATAATCACCTCGCTTAGTGGATTAGCTACAATGGTATGACGCTATTCATATTTGTAGCTGCTTATAGCGCTTATTAAAGGCATTTTGTCTATCGTAACGAGTAACTCTGTATTGGTTAGTAAAATGCTTTCATTCTTATCACTTTTGACACTATCTTTTCCCAACTATGTTGGGGTCGGCTCCCAGTCTTACCAGGTGCAGCTGAAAACCAGTATTTTATATGAAGCGACTGCCTATCTGAACTCCACAACCCAGTAACTGGGTAATACGATACACCTTGGCATGACTGTCACTAATACACTAATACACATATGCTAAGATAGGAGCCTTTTGGCCTCGTACAGGACTTTCTGCTTTTATTTTAATTTTAATTTTACTTTGTTTTATTTTTATTGTTTTTTTATTAATTTTTGAATGAGTGTGTATAGTTTAATTTGTGATTCCTGTGCGAGTCTCAATAAATACTTTTTCTTTCTATTAAAAAAAGGGATATTTTGTGACAATTATTTAAATGCTCCTAGAGGTATTTAATGCCAGTTACATTGAGTGGCCCTTTGTAAGACGACTAAAATGTCACAGTGTATACAGGGTGGCAGGGACAACCAACGTGAAAACGGTTACCATGGATTCAGTACATGATTTTGAACCCCCTGCGTTGAAATTTTTCGTCGGTGATCGTAGTCATTGGTGCCGATTCCCTTGTTCAGAAACTAAACTAAATTTAAGCTCAGTGCATCTTTTCCTTTTCTTTCTATTGCATTAAGAAAAGGACAGAATAAATTTTTTTGTTTACTCCTGTCAAATTAATCAGCGCTTGACGTAAATTGACGTAATTTTAGTTGGCAAGTTTTTAATCAGGTTTAAACTTGTATGGAGTAGTGACAGGCGCTGATTAATTTGACAGGACTAAATTAAATTTATCTTCTGTCCTTTTCTTTATGAAAAAGAAAGAAAAAGATGCACTGAACTTAAATTTAGTTTAGTTTGTGAACAAGGGAATCGACACCACTGTATACATGAAGTGAGCTGCTTTTGTTAGACGACTAAAATATCACGGTGTATATTTTCCCAGTAAAATCATAAACGGATGACTTTCCTGTCCATCATGACATTTTTATAATGAAATTGTCGAAAAAAAAATATGAACCTTCTTCTAGCTGGTTAAAAAGACTCAAAAATATGGCTTTTACTAAGGTACAACAATAGAACCTTAATATAAGCTAAGATACGACAATACTAGTACTAACATAGAAATAACTGAAATTCAGTAAGCAAACTTCTTTGCCAGAATATGAAAAAACCCGTAAATTACATTCTTATTGTCATTATAAATGCGAATGTAACTCTGTCTGTCTGTAACATCGTCACGCCTTAACGGCTCAAACAATGTGGATGAAATTTGGCACATGAGGACACGTTAGTACGGTAGTGCGTTCTCGTGGAATAATTTCCGACCTCGACGTGTAGTATTTTTATATTTAATAATATTCCCTTTCTTCCCACATGTCACTTAACATAAAATTAAACTATATAACCGTTAAAGCATACATTTTGCAACCTATAACTAGTGTGGACGCTAACATCATTTAGTTTATGCAACCTCTCTAGCTACGCCGTAGCCACATCGTAGCCTCATAGCGTCTCGTAGCGCCTCGTAGCAATGTCGTTAACGACCACGACGATAATATACGAGAGTACGATATTGAGTAACTTTGCTCTTCGTCGTACATTTAGATTTTGATGTCTTGATGAAACTTTGCACAGTGGACGAATTCCCTGTATAAAATCATTTGAAACACATCCAGACGTACATTGTCAAAAACTTAACTACTTGGCACATGCATAACATGAGTTACTATGTTACCAACACTAAAATTACCTACCTAATAGCACCTATTGTCAATATTGTAACTCTATTCCCAAAAATAATATTAAACTTTTGGGTTCTATAATAATAATATTAAAAAAATGTTATCAAAATAAATATTGATATTATGAGCTTTATTATTTTCTTATGTAATTTCCTATACATCAAATAAATAGGTCATGTAACTCTTAAAACCTATTAAGTAGGAAATGCAGCATTTCCAGCAAATAAGCTCTCTGCGCCACAAGACGTATCTATTTCGTAGCCTCGTAGCAATTTCGTAACCTCGTAGCAATTTCGTAGCACATCGTAGCAATAGAGCAATAGCTGCTGTAGCTACTCTGCATTATACACGAAAATACTAGTGTCCGACCGAAAATGGATTTTCAGCCGAAAACGAAAAACGTGTGCGGTCGGGGGACCCCCGTCAGGAACCAAGTTCCTTCAGACGTATGATTTAAAACAAAAATTTTGTAGCCGCCATCTTGTATTTACATTGTGCCCTCACTATTGACTTAAGCACCCTCGAAAACTATGAAAACAACACAAATGACGAAAAATTTGAAAATTTTCGCAGCCGCCAACTTGGATTTTCATTTTGACCAAATTTATACTCTCTCTCTCAGGCTACAGTGTACTCGGGCCGATGTGTACAATTTTATCCCACGACACTGTAATCACTTTACTCTTTTCTTTTGTCTCTCTTTCTTTCTCTTTGAATTAGAAGAAGACAGTCGTTACTAACAGTTTTTAGCTCGACGATTTCTGAAAATTTACAAGCCGCGAGCTTCGGCTTTATTCTTATTTTCGGCCAAAAACGAAGCCGAAAACGAAAATGATTTAGCCATGAATTTTTTTAGATATTTCTGCTGTACATTGAAATCTGGTTTGTTCTTTTTAAACCTAGGGAGAGAAAAGCAAATTTAGGCTAACACAATAATTCCATTAGTGGATAAAAAATATCGTGTATTTCTTGTTGTATTGATTCACCTGATATTGCCGAGCTTTACGAAGTAGGCCGAATGACGCGCGACAATTCACGAACTTCTGATTTTCGGCTTGAGTGAAGCTTCGGCCGGTTTATGATCGAAAACAAAAATATGGCCGAATCACGATTTTTTTTCCGAAAATGGCCCAAACCTAAACTTCGGTCGGTCACTAGAAAATACTGTATCCACAGCCTATATTAATTATTTAGTGATGAACTTATTCACTGTTATTTTATGTTTTTTTTTTCACTGTTAACACGTTTGGGATACTAACCGCCCCAGACGTAATAACAATAAAACTTCTATTGTGTCTTTCAATCTATTAATTATTAAAATAAGATAAAAGAAATCCAACAAATACGAAATATCGAAGAAAGAGGCACTTTCAGTCGCCTTCAGACGTTAATTTTAATCCTAGCATTTTTCACAACATTAGAAATAAAATTGCTTTTATCTTAATTTTTTGCCCCTAACATTAAATTAACAAAAACCTCTGGCAACGTTCATTAATTTTCTCGCCGACACTAATGTTATTTACAACAAGATGTAAGGCTATTGTATCGCAACAATGACGTAGATATCAAAGAAAACATAATTAGAATACAGTTTACAGTCGTTTACCAGTATGTGAAATCCACAATGTCCCTCAAAATTTAAAATGGCTGGGCTACAGGCAATCCTATGTTATGACTTAAAATAAATCAAGTCCTATTCCAATTTTCTGCTGGAAATGTATGCCTTTACTAAGTTGCGGCACAAGATCAGCTTCTTATCTTTCCTTTCACATTCAATCTGCCGCAGACGCCTTTTACACCTTTTGACTTCAAAAAAGGAGACTTTTTTTTTCGATATTTTCGTCAACTGTGGACCAATTTTGAAAAATCTGTTGTTATTTGGTAGAAGAAGGTTGCACGGTGGACCTATATAAATTTTATTAACTTTTCTTGAGTAGTTTCTTAGTTTGCTTCAATAATACGTATTTTTTTCCAATTAGTCTATGTAGATTATGATAAAATAAGTTCCTGTCACTGTTATTTACATAGCAGGTAGTGGTTTCGCATTTGTGTGGGGTAGGTATCACAACTAAAAAGTGAAAAAACAAAACGCCTTCCAAAAAAAACAAAACACTACTATGTGAAAAATTTATTTAATTTCGGAAGTCTTTTTGATTTTTATTTTCGTTTTTTCCACCGACTGACGAAATTAAAGTTATTTTTCACAATGTAGTGTTTCTTTTTAAGTTACAAGTACAGATATTATTCGAAAACACCTAAATACACACCCGCCGGATACATCGCGTTTTTCTTAAAATTCAAAACATCTATGAGACCAAAATTTAAGATAGCGAAAAAAAAGCATGTTTGTATGTAACAACAGACTTTTTAATTACGTTTAAGAATTTGTCTAAATAAATGTAAAAGCTGTTTATATTCACGACTACTTTTAGCCGCTGAAAAAATACCAATAAATTCAAAGTCATCGCGTATACCTTCTGTCGTACCCCATACAGTGCGCACTACATTACGACGTCATGTTCAGTCGCGTCACGTTCCCCCTGATTGTTTTGTAGGCTCCAGTACAACACATTGTTACTTGTAAACTATATTTACACATACATCCCTTTACTGAACCAACAAGCTTTTATTTTGGAAGCAAAATGTATGTTTGGGGAGAGCTGAGTTAGCGTTGTTGGATTTAGGGAAAGGCTTCTTTTTTTTTTGCTATAACTTAAGTACCTACTGGTTAGTTAATGTAATACTAGCGTTATAAAAGTTCAGAACATGGCAAAAACATTTTTGAAGTGAAAACTTCTTAAGTTGCGTTGGGCATTTTTGAGATAAGACTAAAAATTGATTTCGCGACACTGTAACGACACTAGCTTTGACCATTAAAAAGACATCAACGCGTTGATTACAGCGGTGCTGATTTTTAGGGTTCCGTAGTAAACAAGGAACCCTTATAGTTTCGTCATGTCCGTTTGTCTGTCTGTCTGTCCGCGGTCTAGCTCCGAAGCCCTTAGTGCTAGAAAAGTGTAATTTGGCATAGGTATATATTTTAATTACGCCGACAAAGTGGTAAAATAAAATTATGAAAAACATCTTTTTAGGGTACCTCTCATACACGTAAAGTGATGATGTTATTTTTTTTCTTTTTTTAACCCATAGTGAGGGGTATCATTGGAAAAATCTTTTAAAAACATTGAGAGTTTGTGAAAACCATTTTTGGAAGTTAAGTTTGTTTTTGGGATTAATTCATCCCAACTACGGAACTCTTCATTGTGCGTGATCCGACACGCAGTTGGTCGGTTTTTTTTCAAGTTTTCACTTCTGTCGGCACTCTCGGAGTACCACCACATTTTTTTCAGCTTAATTTTGCCCCCATCTGTGCATTGCGGCTGCCGTGCGTGCAATGAGAACACGTCCTTTACCTAGTTTTCAACGTCAGTGCCACCACAATGCCCTACATATTGAAACAATAATACCATCAAATGTCTATTCAAACCGCAGTTATCTGTAGAAACGACTCCGCTTTGATAAGGTCTCAGTGACAATAGTTAGAAATTGAATTCGTATTATATTCGAAGCAGTATCGATGTTATCAATGCTTTGATTGTTTCTCTTTGAAGAATATATTCTATTCAGGCGTAAAATTATCGATATTGGAGCGATATTACTCGGGGTAAGGTTCTGGGTTTTATCAGACGAAATATGAAGGTTTTTTCGTTGTATGGAAGTTATTTAGAGTTGAAATTGAGAAAGGATAATGGCGGAGTCAAAGTTAATGTCTTTTATTTCTAAAAATAGGTGTTATAAATAAAGTGGGTAAAAATGTCTCTATATTTTGCCGTTAATGGCGTACAAATATAAAATAACGAAAATTAACAGAATTATTTAATATACAGTAAAAATATGTTCTTAATGTCCCTCAGCAAACCTCGTGTTTCGTCAGTCGTCGGATTTCTATCAGTTGCCCTTTGCATTGGTGCAGACCGGACGCTCTCAATCGACTTGGAAGTATATAGAGTTGTAAATACTCTTTTAATTAATTTATGTAATTTATTTAAAAAATGGTAGGAAAGCTGCTAAAATCGCAGGCACGCCAGATAGGAAAACAGTTTTACAGCTCTATATATTCACGAAAATCAAAACAAAACAACAATAAAGTACTTAGTTCTGAATTCAAATTATTATCATCACACTAATATTATAAAGGCGAAAGTTTGTGAGTGTTTGTGTATGTTTATCTCTTCTTCACGCTCAAACGGCTGGACCAATTTGGACCAAATTTGGCACACAGATAGTTTATAACCTGGATTAACACATAGGATACTTTTTATCCCGATATTCCTACAGGATCAAGACTTACGCGGGTGAAACCGCGGGCGCAGCTAGTACAAGATAAATCTCATAAATTGATGGACATGGAAATTAGCATTCGTTTGTATTCGGAAATGCGATGATTCTCGAGGGACATTGAGAAAAGAAATACTGGACAGCGATAGGTGGGCCTAGCACAAACGTGCGCAGTAAATGTATAGTGTGCGCCATGAAAGAACGCCCTTTGACGCAGCGCTAGTGTCTATGCCATTGCATCACATTGCATTATTAAAAATGACATGATTACTTTTTAAAGTATTATATTATTTTTTACGTCTTTGTCACTTCTCGGGACCCAGGGGTCCCGGACCTTTGGAAGGCGTACGAGGGGCCGAAGCTAACTCGCAGAAGCCCCTTAGACGTTTTTAATTAAATGAGGTACCAACCGACGATTATCCCTGTTCGCACTATGCAAGTGCAGCTAAGGACAACCCCCGGTTGGTGTAGGACTATTGTAAGATAAGTTTTAATGATGGTCTGGCAGTTTGAGTAGTTTATGCGGCCTACCCAAGTGTCCTTTCTTTGGTATTGTTCGTCGAGTTGAGCTCCTTAAGTTCTGAATTGAGCCTCCACGATTACTGACAAATGCATGCACTGACTGGACAGGTCCACTCAAATCTGTGTGGTTCTTTCCAAAAAAAAACCATTTCAGACACTAATCTACATGGTCCTCATATGGCCTGGCCTGATGTCTGGACATTAAAAAAAAGAAGATGTAGTGACAAAAATTGAAAAGGGTATGCTGAGATGGTTTGGGCATGTTGAGAGGATAAATGAAAGGCGACTAACAAAATGTATTAACAAGACTGATGTAAAGGAAAAGGCCGGGCGGGGACGGCCTAGGAGGACATATACTGACCTTATTGGTGATGTTCTTCAGAAAGGCCAGGTGCGTAGTACTCGCAACCGGCGTGCGTGTATGACCAGATGTATGAACGTAGACGAGGCAAAAGGAGTATGTAAGGATCGTAGCAGGTGGCGTTCTGTAGTTTCTGCCTACCCCCATGGGAAGAAGGCGTGAGTTTATGTATGTGTGTTTAAAAGAGACTGCGACCTCTGAGTTTTTTTCGGCCTTTCTTCTCAGAATAGTCAGATAAGAAACGCCGAACTCATCTAGCTTATTTTTATTTTTTAATATGGCGTATAAAAGTGATTCCGATATCCTATTTATAGAATAAACAATTTCATTTCATTTCATTAAAAAAATCTAATTCCAAAATTTTCTGCGGGCCATCTTTTGTGGCGCGCACAATAACATCAATTCGAACGATCTTAAAATTGAAAATACTCGTTTCGCTTATTATTATTTTTTTAGTTCCAAGGCTTTACTCATCCGTAGGTAGGGAGGTAGGTAGGCGTGTTCGTGAGAGGACACCGCGAATCGGAAAACTTAAGGTAGGTCGCCCTCAGGCTAGGTGGAGCGACGATCTTCGCAGTGTGGCAGCTGAATGAGAGTTGCCGAGAATCGAGCTGAATTGCGTGCAATTGGAGAGGCCTATGTCCAGCTGTGGACTGTTGTAAGCTGATGATGATGATGAAGACTTTATTCAAACGTAAGGTAGGACGCCCTCAGGCTAGGTGGAGCGACGATCTTCACAGTGTGGTTGGTAGCAGCTGGATGAAAGTTGCCGAGAATCGAGCTGAATTGCGTGCAATTAGAGAGGCCTATTTCCAGCAGTGGACTGCTGTAGGCTGATGATGATGAGCACTTTATCAAAATCTATGGTTGATACTATTTGTATTTGCCACACAAATTTCAACCAAAATGCTATAAGCCGACGTTCGCACGGACGTAATAAAATCGGGGCGGGTTTTTATCGTGCACTGGATTTTCAACTCTCGGTGTTAAGCAGAGCGTTGAGAATCCAACGCGCTGGGATGCACTCTCGTCCCAGCGCGTTGAAAAAACACACTGTTAGATTTTCAACTCTCGGCGCTAAGCAGAGCGTTGAAAATCCAGTGCACGAAATAAAAATCGCCGCGATTCTGTTACGTCCGTGCGAACGTCGGCTAAGATAGTTGTGTTTTCGATTAAAAAATCATTCGAATTTACGTTTCGTTAAAATCGCGCGTTTGTGCAAGTGCCTAGGGTTGCTTTTTGTAAAATGGAACCTTATTGTAACAGCTGGCGATAGTGGTAGATTGTTAGTGCTACTGGCACTTTTTGGATTATCAATGCATAAGGTTGAAAATTGTGCTATTCAACTTCCATTCTCATACATTTTCAATCTGTGAGAACCGTTACCGTAGCCTATGCGGAGTGAATTTTCATGGCTTATAAAAGGTCTTGTTTTCATGGCTTATAAAAGGTCTTGCAGCTTCGAATGTGAGCAGAGGCCGTAGTTTTTATCACTTTTTTCGATTTAACATATATTGTATTTGTATAATTATCTAGTTTTAAAAATAATAATTTTTAGGTATGTTACCATTTTCTGTAAATAGATCTGCCTAGCCTAGTATTTTACATGGAGCGATTGCCTATCTGACCTCCACAACCCAGTAACTGGGTAATACGAGACCCCTTGGAAAGACTGGTTGTCAGACTCTCGGGCTTCCGACGACCCGTAACGACTGTCAAAGATCCACGAATGACTGCCGGGACCAACGGCTTAACGTGCTTTCCGAGGCACGTAGGAGTCTCGGTATGTAAAGATGGTCACCCATCCACAGACCAACCCCGGCAAGCGTAGCTTAACCTGATGGATCGAAACGTGCGGCTGTTATTACTTAGCCTAAAAAAATAATTATATAATATAATAGTAAATATACATACTACTTATAGGTATACATAAATACTCACAGTTGAGAGGTTTTACTCGATATTGGAATTGACAAACAGTTAGTTACTAGTATTTACCTAATATTTACCAACCTTCATTCTCCAGCTATTGTAAATAGTAGTTAAGTAATACTACAGTAAAGTTAGTAATAGTGAATACACAAGCAATCTAGTAACTCTTGTTATTACATAGTTTACAGCTGACATACTGACCTAATTCTCTCAGTTCGCTTAAAACTTGGGACGCGATGGAATGGAAAGCAGGTTAAGGTGTTATGTTGTTCATATAATAACAATGTATTCATAGTACATGGTGCATTTTCCTTGGATGGTTACTTATACGAGACTTATAGTAAGACTAAACAGTGAAGAGGTGTTTTAAAAGCATCACAATCGCATCACAAAACATTTATGATTTAAACATTTTTCATCTTTCCAGTAAGATATGGTTTGATGGTCAATTTTGCTCGTAAATGTAATGCACTGTACGCTGGTGATATACTGTAGAATTTACTAGTCGCCTACCCAAACTTAAGGCGATGACAAAATATCAGCTGAACTGACGGGGTCCGCTAGGGCCGATGCCTGCCGGGGTTGCGAGGAAGTCCGAAGGGGATATCGTGGCCCCCGGCAACATGGCAACTGAAGGAACACGGGTGGGTTGTAGTCAGTAAGAGTCTGACACGCCCTTCTGTTCCGCCCAGAGCGGGAGAAGTTATTTGATAATATCCAACCCAAAAAAAAAAGGATTAAAAAAGACGATGACAAGAGGAAAATTAAATAAGTGGGCTCGTCTTAAAAAAATTGCCAAGTTTATAAAATTTATAGTAGCGGAAAAAATATGGTAATTACTTCTCAGAACTTGGTTGTTACCAAAACAGGTTTTGAAAAAAATCTCGACACAAATGAAAGGTAAACAAATCTTTTACTTTGAGTTCCATTACAAATAACAAATTGGTGCCGATACGCGGTTTTCGTGTCGTAACTTGTTCGTCGAAAAATCCGCGGTATTGTTATTTTTGATATACTCCTCTTCCTATTGCTCGATTCAAAAAATTTTCGTACGGGTCGACGCCAATCACAATCAGTTACCTCACACCGCGAAATCTCATTTTTGCTTTTTTTGTACATACGCGGTTTTGATTAATGTTAGTTACGCGGTATTGGACTGTCAACGACGCTATGGTCTTAAAATAACATGGTAAATCTCTTAATACGGTGCATTCAAACTTACATTTGCAGTTGGAATGTATGGGAGAACATGTTTTTTAACTACCTACAATGTTAAGTTTGTTCTTGGGATAAATTCATCCCAACTACGGAACTCTTAATTGTACGTAGTTCAACACGCACTTAGCTGGTTTTTCCGGTGTCTGGTACTTTGTTTTTTAATCAATAACAAGAACGTCTTATTTTAATGCAGAACTTGGTTGTTTTTTTTTTTTTCGATTACTCAACAACTTTTTGACTAAATAGATAATTGCTTCATATTTTGCAATAAATTACGAGCGTTGTGTCATCGCACTTCTCTTTCTTTTCTATGCAGTCCAATAGTGACCGTGCTTTTGCTCTTGTCAGTATCTTAAAGGAGAAATCAAACCATTAACTCAAAAAAGAATAGACAAGCTTGTGTTGGTTTGTTTTCATGAGTAATCATAAAGAAAAGCTTAATTTATAACTAAATATTTTCCTTTTGAATCTTCTGAACACGTAGCTGTATTCAGTATTAGTCGTGTCAATAATAAACCAACCCAACAAACAAAATTATATGAGCTTTCATTCATCCCCAAACATTTCCTTTCAATTTAAATCAAGTGAAAAATTATCCACCCAATAATTTACCCAATGGAATTTAAAACAGATCTCGTTGTAAGCAATACTCAAAAACAACTCCGATTCCTCGAATATGCAGGATTAACTCCCCCGTCTTCTTATTCCCTTAGAAACAATAAAAATAACAAGATCTGAAAATCAAGATGGCGGATCTTTTAACAAAACGTACACCGTATGCAGATCGTATCGTCCGCGATTTACATAACGAAAATGATTTCACAACTTACACTTTGGATGGGAAAGGGGGGATAAGGGGGAACAATGGTTCGTACTTGAATGACTGTCTTTGAGATTCTGGTTTAATTTTGTTTACATAGTCGGTTGTTGAGTTGTACATGGTAATTTCAATTATAATGCGAGAAATAGAAGAGTAAATGATAAAAAATTAAAAAAAACGTGTCACACTCGGGGACTGCCGCGGTAAAGCTATTGCATGGCATTTGTAACCTCCATGACAACATCACGTTGTCACGGGAACCGTCATTACATGGTAGGTGGAGTGGGGAGTGTTGGGTTTTATTTTCGTTACGTTACGGAATTTCTTGATTCGGTCGCCGCGCTCAATGCCCGCGATAAAAGCTATGCAATAGCTTAAAATGGAATGGAATAAATGTTTTTCTTTATTTCTTTCTTTTCTTTACATTATTATTTTAAACGCCGTTTCAGTCAATTATCATCTAAACTAATATTATAAAGAGAAAAGATTCGATTTTTGTATCTTTGTTTGTAATGAATAAACTCAAAAACAACTGGACCGATTTTAAAAATTCATTCGCCAGTAGAATGTTACATTATCACTGATTAAAACAAGCTATAATTTATAAAGATATCACGTGGGCGAAGCCGCTGGTGGAAACTAGTCATTGCATAAATAGCTGAGTTCACATCGGACAATCCAAATTTGGATCGGCGCTCCACGATCCACAATCATGGAGCGCTGATCGTGGATCGCAGGTTCTTTCACACGATCCGTTTTAGAAAAACCCGCGATCCTACCGCGCGCTCCAGTGTCGATCCACGTTTTAGCTCTATTAATTTCAATTGAACACACGCTCGATATGGAGCCGCACGTACGCCAGCGTCGTCAGACTGCAGTGGTAACCCATATTCTGCTCATTAATACTTATGTTCTTTATAAATGGATATTAAACAGCGACTTTGGGCATTATCCTTATTGCCCGATCCACACACAACCATCCACACCGAGCGTGCCAAACAACTGAGGTGCCTTTGAGCATTGTGAAAAAATTGTCAGCGCTTGGATCGGCCGCTCTACGGAGCGCGCGCTCCACCGCAAATGCTCGGATCACGCGCGGCACGTCCACACCGACGACTGCGCATTTGGATCGCGCTCCTGCCACGCCCGATCGGAGCGCACTGGATCATCCGGTGTGGAAGCTACCTATGCATGTGAATGTGTAGGTAACTATCTCATGACCGACTAGGGGAGGTCCTACTTATTTCCCATTTTCTATACTCGTTCAATATTGCAGCCTACCCCCAATAACTTAACTAGTGAAATACGTTACATATTCTTGAAAACAAAGATCATTTCACTTCGTTGGACAGAGAGACAATAATAACCTTTTTTTTAACACCATCTCCTGTTTAAAACAATTTTATCATGTCTAAAACCAGCTGGCTCGTAAAACAAGCCATACAGTTTGCAGGTACAAAAAAAAATGGGTATTTAAACAAAACGGCTCCATCTCCTCCGTGCCAAAATATATTCAAGGTGCTTCGCTAAGCAGACGAAAAGCCTAATAAATCTCGATGTAGGTACGAATATATTTTTTCGGTGAAAGAAGAATTTTCTGGAATTTCGCCTATTACGTACTAAGTAGCGATGTTTTTGTCAAGCTTTATTCTAAATATTATTTTAGGACCATCTGTAACAATAACTAAAGACAATTTATTCAAATATAGTAACAAAAATAGCGTTTCTTCTTTTCTATGTCCTTACTAGTTTTTTATATCTGTAAATACACGTCCTTTGTTCCTAAATAAATAAACTCGGGTCATACGCGTGTTATTGTATTTATTTTTATTTTTTCTGGGCAGTCACCTGGATCTAAGGAAAATATTTTTCTTAAAGTTTCAATAAAAAATAAGGCAGCTTGATTCTTGAATTGAAAACACATTTTTACTTAGAATGAAGACATTAATTTTATTATTGTGATGATAAAACCAAGTAGGTACCTACCATAACAAATTTAAGGGTCAAAAACTGATATTATAAATGCTGAAAGGATTTCGATGAAATCCACACAGGCAGACCATGAGCTAAGGTTAGGATATAAGATACATGTTATCCCGGTAGTAAGTTCCCGTATCCCGTGAGATAATTTTCGGCTTCCACACGAGCGTAGCTGCGGGCAAAAGCTAGTGACTTATAAATCGAGCGCGCAAACTGAGAGAGCGAAGCGATCAGTGCCACGACGGCAGCCGGCGAGCGCTAGTTCCAAGTTGGTCGAAGTTACTAGATTATTAAGTCCCAAAGATCCTTTCATACGCTTTACTTACTCTTTCTTTACTCTTGCTTGTTTTCCCTAACACTAGGCGACACCAAAATAAAAACGCGCTGTTGAATTTTCAACTTTCACCGTTGAGCCGAGCGTGCGCTTTTGTTTAAGCATTACATTTAAGTGTCATTTAGTGTTAGTGTGTTGTATAAGGTGCTCGTGCCTTAATTAAAATAGCCGGCACGGGTCGATCTTCAAGGTCCATGGATGAGTGGCCAACCATAAGATACAGAGACCCCACCATGCCACAGAAAGCACGTAACACCATTGGTCCTGGCTGTCATTTTTAAATAATTAAGAGTCGTTACGGGTAGTCAGAAGCCCAAAAATCTGACAACCAGTCTTCCCAAGGGGTATCGTGTACCCAGTAACTGGATTGTGGAGGTCAAATAGGCTCCATGTAAAATTTACGTATTCACCTGCATCTGGTTAGTCTGGAAGCCGACTCTAACATAATTGGGAAATGACTACGCAGATGGTTATGAAGCATCTGACCCCAGTCTCATCAAATAACAAAACCTTTGTCTTCATTATTATTATTATTTGGTTAGACACACTAGCAGCTAATTAGCTGATGCGTGTGTATGAATATATAAATAGCTTGAAGATGTTTAATCTGTCCAGTCGATTCTTGAAGCAGTTCAGTGAGAGAGCCGTCACAATATTCTCCGGGAGGCTATTCCATGCTGTAACAACTCGGTTAGATAAGAATTGCTTCAAAGGCTTTTTCTTAGATGAATTTTCCCATAACTTTAGGGAATGACCACGCAAATGTTTGTTGGCATTCAGAGTGTAAAAGTCTTGAAGGCTGGGCACTTCATAGTGTTCTGTTAGTATTTTGTACGTCTCAATAAGCCTACCCCTTTGTCTGCGCTGTTCCAGTGTGATAAGGTCTTTGAGGCGCTGTTCGTAAGGTAGATTACACATGATGCGAACCATCTTGGTTGCTCTTCTTTGTACATTATCAAGTAGAACAATGTCTTTTTTGAAATATGGGTCCCAGATGACATTGACATATTCCAAGAGACCAAAAAATACCCTGTAATTTACAACAGTGATACTAAACCGTCTCTTCTTCGAATTCCAGGTGTCGACCCGGACAGGCATCGTGTCTCACTACGTGCGACTGCAGATAGTGGTGCCAGAAGCCTTCATCCTGGGCTCTGGGGAACACCACGTGGATCTCGGCAGCGTCATACATCTTATTTGCATCGTGGAAAAGGTAATTATCGATTATATTTTTTCTAAAACACCTGTAGTAAAATCAATCTTTAGAAAATACATCGACGGCTGCAAATAATGAGTCAACTACACTTTTTACGAAATTCACTTTTTTACATAATTCGACTCAGAATTTATTCTTTGTTTTATCATAGGCGTCTTTTTCTGTTTATTTCTTAATTTTTACTATCATTAAGTCACGCATATAAAGATAGCTACACCTATTTTTCACAAATTGACGAAGTAGACAAACACGGACAAGAAGTATAATTAGCACAGTATAATATAGTAACAGTATTATATCTCGGCAGTGACATCGAAATAATTACCTACGGTCGCTCTGTAGATTAACCTTCCGCGTCTGTGCGTAACTGCCGCGCACTCGAGACTGTTGCATACTGATATACACTGAGATGTAGAAGCACGTCGTTTCGGCCGTTTTCTATGAAGATATAATACTGTTACTTATTTATACTATGCCGTTAGTCCGTGTGTATGTCAGACAATCGGTGCGTTTACCTGTTGTAAACAAAAATATCATTCACATAGCAATGTAGTAAAACAGAAGAAGATAGCTATGCTCTTCCAGTAATTATCACATTTTTGCGATTAAAACGCTCTCCTGCAAAATCATGATTTTATAGATAACCGTATATACTTTGCGGCCGTCGACATGCACAGCTAAAGCGTCGATTATGAAAACGGTCATAAATTCGTGTTTGTTGTAGCTGTAATCTATGTTAATTATAAACAACATAACAATCGAATTTATCGAATCAAACCGCTCGCCTTTAAAATTCACTCATAGAGCTCAGTCCAATCCTTACTTATCGCTGATATTTCAATTAAGTTGAATTTGTACTAATTTTTTGTACTTCACTTTCTTTCTTTCCCAAGCTACTTAAGTAAGAAATAAATTACTAGATAAACTAGATTTTTTGAAAAGATACTTTACCTACAGAATAAATAATACATTACCACAGAACAGCATAAAAACTCATCTTCCTTTAACATTACGATCTACAAAATCTACAACACAAGAATCCTCAACCTGCTTTAAAATAAAAGAAAGAAAACAAAAAAAAAACAATTAAAAATGATCCCAAAAAATACTCGCGCGAATTATAGAGCGGACTAATTGCTTGTTTTACAAAAAAATAATATTTTCATTCGGACCTTTTCTTTTTGAACATTATTTTTCTTAACGAGGGAGCTTAGCCCGGGAAGTGTGTAGGATCGCTCCGGAGTAATTAAGAGCAGTAAGGTCGTGTTTGCGGTGGCAATCTATCGATTTACCGCCCCTTAGATGGGTATTTTCGTTTTAAAGTCGACGTTAAAAGAGGTAGTTGGTTATCTAGATTTATATTGGTTGGTCTCATGTGATGCAACATTTAGAGTGGCGATTTAGTCACATACATCCATCAAGGGGGTGAATCTACCCGCCATACTAAACAACTTTCGCTATGATACTCATAACCGATTCGTGAAAACAAAAAACAATTTTTATTCAACCGTAGACAGACTATTTCGATGCATGTATGAGAAGTTTTTTTTTTACGACTAGTAATTATATGAGTTTCATAGCGAAAGTTGTTTAATATGACGGGTAAAATCACCCCCTTGATGGATGCAGGTGACCCACGGCTTACTCCCTCGCCAGCCTGTACAGTGCCACAAAAGGTTTAAAAAAAAATAGTTTTTCGATGACTAAACTCGTCCTCTGCAACATCTTTATAACTACTGCTACCATTATCAGATTGATACGGCTTTCTTTCTTTCTTTCTTTCTTTAGGGGTAAAGGGGGCTCTTCTCGTACTACTCTTTATTATCAACTGTGACTACCAACAACAGACTCTTTCTGTAGGCCTGTAGAAACTAATTATTTTCCCCAAAAATTGGTCTTCTCGAGAATTAGGTATTTATAGAATTTACTGTTTTGCGAATTAGTCGTTTATAGAATTAGGCATTTTAACAATTAGTTCAATAAAGACTCATTCATTTTGAGAATAAAGCATTCTGCGCCAAAATTTAATTTTCTACTATCGTATTATTTATTAATAAGATGGTAGACTGTGTCTAACATGGTAGACTGCCCAGAATACGCCGGACGTAGTTAAAGTTTAATTACTCGTGTTGCCTTTTCTGCTGTAAAAGTTATGTTCCTTATTTTTTGCAGGATGTAGCTAAAATGTGAAATTTAAATTACAAAATAACATAATATCACCAGTGGTTTTTCTAGCATAGTCGATCTCGTAATATGCAACCACTTTAAATAATAATTCCCAGTAAATTAAAACTTCATTAAGGTTGAAATTACTTTACTTATTTAAATTACTTATTAGCTAATAGGCTAGATTGTAATGTGAATAAAGTATCATAATTGTGAAACTTTATAAAGGAAAAAAAAAATAAGTTTAAAAGTGTTGAACCTATCCACATTTATACTAGGATGTCTTGGCACGTGGGGTTATTCCGTTTATCCACCCCAAAAAATCCACCCTAAGATGGATAACTCCACTCGGAAACGTATGTGATTGATCCTTGACTGAAATTAGTGCATAGTTGGTAGTTTTAAGGTTAATTTTACTAGTTAATTTTACTTTTTGTGTTATGAACAAGCGCTTCTCGCCATCAAACTGGAAAGTTAAGCGACTAAAACTGTAAAAACAACAAATAATTTACCTATGTTAGATAATAATATAAAAAAAATAAACGTATGTCCGAGAATTCACCCTAGGCCTAGTTGGATGAACGGAATTTGTAGCCTTAGAGTGGATTCTTCTTAGAGTGGAAAAAGAAAACGTGTTGCGCTGACCTCAAGTAACATGGGACAACGGCAGAAAGATGATGATGAGAGTGGGTTCTTCGTACTACTACGACATACATTTCCCAATATCCACCTTTGGGTGGATTTTTTGGGGTGGATAAACGGAATAACCCGGTGCGTGGCCAACATCGGAATGAACACCGCCATCTTGTTGTTTCAATACACGGTAATCCGACTCGACCGCAGAGACATCAGCCGCAGGACCAACGGCTTAACATGCACTCCGAAGCACGGGGTTAACACACTGCCACCATATCGACGGTAAAAAGGAAGTAGGGCATAAGCGACATTTTGGTCAAAAATGAGTTATACAGCGTGGCGCTTTAATGGTGACATTAATTTAACACACGCATACGGATTAGCGTTTTATTTTTATGAAGATATTTTAATTTCATTAAACGTTATTATTTATTTATTCAGTTACAATTTTCTAAAATTGCATCTTGTTGCAACATGTACTTAAAAACTGTAGCACAGAGGTCATTTACCGGGATCACGGATCATAACATCGCAACAATGAAAATAAAACGAATAACGTGCAAAGAGAAGGCGAATTGAAGGAAAGAGAGAGCCCTATGTCGGCGAGCGTTTGAAAATTTTAATTTTTCGCTTAACGAATTTTTTTTTCTTATTATTTTTTTATGATTTCTGGCCACTAGCCCTACCAGTGTGTTAAATTAATGTCGCCATTGTAGCGGCACGTTGAATATGCCATCCTATGTAAAATGTTCCGCTCTTTCGAATGCGCTTACTCCCATGGCTCTACAATGACTTTTTTGGCGTTTATGGCAGTTTATGCCAGTAAAAATACGTCAGTTTTTCTAAAATTTAAAACTTTGAACGCCTCTCTTGAACACTTCAGTTTTTGTCGCTTATACCCTATTACCTTTTAACCGTCGATATAGAAACCTGCTAATAAGAGAGTGAGGGAAGAGGGAGTACACCTGTGTCCGCGCACATACTTGTGCATTATAATATCTCCCGCATCGAAGGCTAACTCCGTTGAGATTGGTCGCCATGGCCGTAATTCGGTCTGGATGATTTTTTTTGTCCTTTCAAAAATGTTAACCATCAACTCCTCCATGTATACGTCAGTCGAGCGTCGAAAGATCCTGCAAGGACTGTCACAAAGACTAATTCGAGCGAGAGTCGTTTAATGACTTACAAGTGACATTTAACTCATTCGAGAGCACACACTGACTGCCTCGTCGATCTGGTGGGTGCAGGCGCTACTGCTGAGGTCCTGGGTTCAATCCTCGCATCGAACCAAAGTGTTATTGGGTTTTTCTATTTGAAATTTCTCAGTAGCAGCCCGGAGTCTAGATTTGTGCCCGGTTGATGGCAATAGGCTCGCCCCCTATTACATGGGACTTAAACATAACTGGCGAAATGTGGGTGTGCTATTGGTACTCCTCTGCCTAACCCTTTAGGGATTATAGGCATGATGTTATGTTATGAGGACACTGAACGAGACACAATAGAAGTTTTATTAGTTAATTGATTCAGGCGTGACCTTGCGGAAATCCATTATAAAATACAATAGACGTGGATATATTTAGTAACCTGTTCCGCTTAGCTATTTCTAAAGAGCCATAAAAAACTCCTGAAATAAATCGACACGTGTTTCACCTCTCAACGAGGCATCCTCAGGATGACGATGGACTTGTTGCGAACTCGAACACGGCGTGTTGCCACACCGAGCGCTGCGACTCAGCACTCGGTGTGGCAACACGCCGTGTTCGAGTCCATCATCATCCTGAGGATGCCACGTTGAGAGGTGAAACACGTGTCGATTTATTTCAGGAGTTTTTTATGGCTCTTTAGAAATAGCTAAGCGGAATAGGTTACTAAATATATCCACGTCTATTGTATTTTTTAGAAGTTTTATTGTTATAACATAACGCCTATGAGCGTTTAGTAACCCTTAAAGTGTATAATGCAATAATTACTAGGTCGACTATACATAACTTCATAGACAAAACATCACTGCACCGTTTACCTAAGCTCTCCATAATGCTACAATGCGTTTTCAATAGATTAGTAGCCTAGTAAGCGTGAATATTAATCGCTTAATTCAAGCTGAATGCAGTAATTAATGCTTTGCCCCTAATTGTACCTTTACTGAACCAAGTTGGAAATCATAGGCACTAAAATTGATGGTGGAGTTTCGTATCGCTTTAAACATGTAGATGTAGTTAATAGGCGTCTCTTTACGATGGTGAGAAAATCGATTTATTATTCACGCAGCTGACTGACTGCCTCATCAATCGTGGCTACGTAAAAACCCACCCGTGTTCCTTCGGTTGCCCCGTTGCCGGGGGCCACGATCTCCCTTTCGGTTTTCTTCGCAACCCTGGCAGGCATCAGCCCTAGTAGACCCCGTCAATTCTGTTGACATATCTTTGAGGCGCACGTGGAACACAACGCGCCGTGGACCCGGGCGTGGTCCTTATCGGACGGCGAGTTACCCATTGCTCACCGTCCGCAAGCCCGCGCCGTGGCCGGAAATCGGCTCTCAATTCCCGACGCCCAGGGTGTCTCCTCCTGCGGCGGTTAGGTGCGTAAGGGCGCAAAGTATGCCTCTCCCTCACGCGTTCCGCCTCCTCCTTCGCGAGCATTACTGCTTCGCAGAAGGAGGTGACGGCCTCCCATTTCCTCTCGCTCCAACACCCGCCAACCTGACGTCAGAATAACGAGTGCATGTTGATACACTTTATTATATTTTATTGCAGTTTACTCCTTAAGAAACGATTTTCATATTTAGCCCGCGGTATGAAAATTGTATGAGGAGTAAAATCGAGCGTTAACTAAAAGTGAGGCGTTACGTTCCTTTGAATGACCGTATCTTTTTTTTCCGCGGGTCGATTTTCATGAACTAAACGTAACAAATGGTTTTAAGTTTAAACCTTTCGTTTAAGATCAAAATTAAAGAAATATCTTTACAAACAAAAAAGCGAATTTTCAAGTTACGTAATTATAACAAGTTCAATTTGCTAAAATTTCTTTCTAAATTAACTTTTAACACTGTTAATTGGATGAAAATAAATATTTTTCTATCTGAGATCACAACATAATAACAATTTCTTACCAAAATGGAATTAGACATCAAAATTTTTCTATTCACACATTCAGACACACACACTTTTTATATTATCATATTTTGAACATCTGTGTCTGAACTAGATAAAAAATTACTGTATTTCCGACTTTTTCCAACAGTTTTCTCCTGTTGTAGGCGACACTTAGGAAATAACTTTGTTTGACCTCTATTCACATCTGTGGCAGCATCTACATCTTCACATTTGAACTACGCATCAAAGACCTGACGTCATACAAAAATTCTGACGTCACATAAATCCTGCATCGCGCAATTAGAGTTTACCGCACGAACAATATATAAGTTCCCCGACATCAGTCGCTGGGCAGTTGCCCGCCAGACACGACACCCATCTGGTAGGAGGATCCTATTTTCTATAAAGTATGAGTGAACTTTACACCCTGTTCCTCATACCTCTAAACATCTGTATGAAACTTTTGCAATAACTTTCGATCCCACGAGGTACTAATTATTTAACAAATGGTACAATTAGGTACTAATTAGGTACACTTTTTTGAGACATACTTTGTCAATTTCTGATCCTTGAAGTATCGTGGTAAATGAAAGACATCTGCATTGGATAACGCCTCGATTTAGTGTGTGTTCACATAGATTGAGCGTACACGATCTTAATATATTGCTTACTTGGCTAATTCTAAATAAAGTGTGATTACACACACATATATGATAATACTAATGATACTTACTTACATACACTAAACCCTGGATTCCCAGGGTTCGATCTCCGGGTCGAGGCATAATGTAATTTGGGTTCTCAGTCGTCACCTGAAGTCTGTAGTTGCCCACTTGATGACCTATGCCCTATTAACGAACTATAAAATAACTTGCTTCTACCTTACCCTTAGGGGAATTCAAACCCTACTTGTATTCAATGACCCAAATGGTAAGAGATGATCTCAACAACAATCACAAAAAGGGTTTCTATTGAAGTCACGAACTTTACTGTGAGGTTGTATAGGTACAGTCGCGAAGAAGTCCGAAAGGGAGATCGTGGCCCCCGACAACATGGCAACTGAAGGAACACGGGTGGGTTTTAGTCAGTAAGAGTCTGATACGCCCTCCCGCTCCTCCCAGAGCGGGAGAAGTTATTTGATAATTTCCCACCCCAAAAAAAAAGAAGGTACAGTCACGAGCATAATTACCTTACAGTTAGCCCAGGTATGCACTGGCGATTTTTTAATAAAAATTAACAAGAATATTAAGAATCCAACAGAACGCATCTTAGCGTGTCAAAAAAACACACTGTTGGATTTTCCACTCTCGGCAGTGCTTTAAAAATCTAGTGCGCTAATAAAAAATCCTGGCCTTACGTAACATTCAAAAACGTTTTTTTTCGTCAAATAATAAATTGCAACTTTGAAAATAGACCTATTTCATAATAGTGTGTTGTCGAGAATACCATGTTCGTAACATCACAAAATATATACCTATCAATACTAAGGAGAAAATCGCCTTTGAATCTTGCGTAAATGTAAGGTATTTATGGTCGTCTGGTATGTACACACTTACAATGTTTACAACCAGAGTGACGTGTTATACGAAGTCCCGTCATACTCGTAAAAATCGGTCGAATTTATTTACATACACAAGAATGGTTGATAGGGCGCCGTATTTGTGGCGTTTACGAGGCTTTTCTTCTGTAAATCGATTGCGTTTTTGTGTTTATTTGACCTCGAAGTTAATGAGGTTATCCTGACATCATGAGCTGGTAAATATTCACTGTTGAACTTGAGTTTCTCAATGAAAACTAAAATTATTAGTGAACAAAGTTTTGCCGTTCTTAATCAAGCTGGGTAGATGGATTGTTCATTGCACTTTGTTGTTAGAATTTGCATCTATCAGCAAATAAATTTTTCTCAAACATGCATGGAAATATTGTCATTATTTTCGAAAAAAGAACACGCGAAGTATCGAATTTACGGTCAAAGGAAATCAAATCCATTGCAGGAGCGTTTTTTTGAATTTGGAACATTACAACGCTCCAGCAATATTGTATGAAACGGCGTGCTGGGGTTATTAAATACTCTTCGATTGGATCTCTTTTATCATTCTTGGTATACCAAAGTAAGTCTCTTTGCTTAGTACAAATTGCGTTCACGTGGCTGTATGTATAGCCATAAATGCGTTTGCCTTTCGGCACAGATGATAAATAGAAAATTGGCGGCAAAGCTAAAAATGATTTGTTGATTTGTTATTTACATTCATAATATATATAAATTTAATAATTAAAATGAGTTCCAATGGTTCAGAGAGTGAAATGGAAATTGATTGTACTCCACCAGATTTAAGATCAGAAGCCAAATTACCAATGGAAAACATGCTTTCAGCGAAGTCAAAAGAAAAATACATGAAAGTATATGAAAATTTTATGATTTGGAAAAACGAGAATAAAGTGAACATTTTCTACAAACTGTGTATTTTTGACGTATTTTAATGAAATTACTAAAACTAAATGCCATCTACATTTTGGGCAATTTATTCCATGCTGAAATGTACAGTTCATATTAAAAACGGCATTAACTTAAAAAATTATACTTTAACACTTAATTAATACTTTTATTTCCCTGCATTCTTTTGAGAAAAGCACTATATATGCCTCGGCGGAAATAGCAATTGCCTGTCTCGTATTAGTGAAGTCCTCGCCTACGGCTCGGCCTTCAAACTCATACTCGACCTGCAATTGCCTATTTCCCGGCCTTTGCAATAATGTACTATTAATCTTTCTCCATGCACTATTGACGTGAACAGACTTCTCATCTGCTACCACATTGCTATTATACAACATGTAAAAAAACCCTGTCCGATCCGTAAGGAATGTTGTTAGGTATCGTACTGAGAATCTATTTATGTGGTAATTTTCAGGAATAAAAAAAAATAAAAATTGCCACATTTTTTTCAATGGGGCATTTAATCGGGTTATTACATGGGGTGCGGGCGGTCGTCGTTTAGCGGGTGTCTACAAGCCTTAACTTATGACCCATGTTAAAAAAAAAATATTTTTTAATAGATTTGGGGTCATTTTGGTACAAAAAATGTGAATTTTAAATAGCAATAACGTTTTTATTTAAATAATAACAAATTTTAAAAAATATTTTTTGGTAATGTTATTGCAGTAGGCTTATGCGCCCCATTTCGGATCGGACAACGTTTTTTTACAAATTTTATAGTATAATCTAGTATACTTAATCTAAAAACAAAATTAAGTTCACCACCATTGAGTAGGTACCCCTGATCTTTCTCTTTTTCTTTTTTTAGCCAGTTTACTTTTTCTGGACAATTAATGAAGCAACGATTTTTTCCACAACATCAAGCTATAAATTTCCAGTTTATGCTGATCTCGTATTGTATAGGATTTCCGTACAATGCCAGGTCAGCTTAAACTGGATAAGTTTAGCTTGATGTGTAGCCGTGTGTACTATACTATTTTTTACATAACAAAGTATTCAGTGGTGTCGATTCCCTTGTTCACAAACTAAACTAAAGTTCAGTGCAACTTTTTCTTTCTATTTCATTAAGAAAAGGACAAAAAATAAATTTTTGTTTAGTCCTGTCAAATTAATCAGCGCCTGTCACTACTCCATACAAGTTTAGACGTGATTAAAAACTTGCCTACTAAAAATTACGTCAATTTACGTCAAGCGCTGATTAATTTGACAGGACTATACTAAAATTTATCTTCCGTCCTTTTCTTAATGAAATAGAAAGAAAAAGATGCACTGAACTTAAATTTAGTTTAGTTTGTGAACAAGGGAATCGGCACCATTGCTCGACTTCACATTATTATTTATTTATCTACTCCTTTTTCCACTTTCAGAGCCCAACACCCCCACAATACGTGTTCTGGTACCACAACGACCGCATGATCAACTATGACGCTACGCGGGGAGGCATCACCGTGGAGACGGAGCCCGGGGCTCGCACGCAGTCCCGCCTCACAGTCCGCGGGGCTACCCTGAAGGACTCTGGGAACTACACCTGCAGCGCCAGCAACACGGAGCCTGCTTCCATACATGTTTTCGTTTCTGAAGGCAGTAAGTATTTTTAACCGACTTCCAAAAGGAGGAGGTTCTCAATTCGTCTGTATGTTGTTTTTTTTTTTTGTATGTTTGTTACGCGATTACTCCGTCAATTATGAATTGATTTTGATGGTTCTTTTTTGTTTGGTAGATCATATTTCAGAGGTGGTCCCATATAAATTTTATTAACTTTGCTTGGGTAGTTTTTGAGTTAGCTTCAATAATACGTATTTTTTCCTCAGTATATGGATGATATTATGATAACTTCCTGTCACTGTTATTTACATAGCAGGTAGTGGTATTCGAATTTGTGTGGGGTAGGTATCACAACTAAAAAGTGAAAAATAAAAACTTTTTACAAAAAAAAAACAACCGACTTAAAAAAAACACTACAAAGTGAAAAATAACTTTAATTTCGGAAGTCGGTGGCAAAAAACGAAAATACAAAACACAAGACACCGACTTCCGAAATTAAAGTTATTTTTCACTTTGTAGTGTTTTTTTTGGAGGTCGGTTGTTTTTTTTTGTAAAAAGTTTTTTTTTACTATCTAGACTTTAAATAGGAAAGTGATCCCTAAGCTTTCTGCTAATAACAGGTCAAATATTGTTTTGTCTGTCGATTTTTGCCATACCTCACAACCTTACCCAGAAAAAAATAGTAACATAGACGTAGCTATGAGAAGGTACTTCTACACGAAAAAGGCCATAAAATAATGCTTTGAAAACTAAGATGGCTGCGGGAAACTTGAGAATTTTGTACTGTTACTTAGGTACATAAAGTGAACTTACCTTCAAGTTAATTGATTCAGGCGTGACCTTGCGGAAATCCATTATAAAATACAATAGACGTGGATATATTTAGTAACCTGTTCCGCTTAGCTATTTCTAAAGAGCCATAAAAAACCCTGAAAGAAATCGAAACGTATTTCACTTCCTTTGGATGACGATTGACTGGTCGCGAACTCGAACACGGCGCGTTGCCACTCCGAGCGCTGAACGCAGAAAGCGCTAAGCTCTGCATTCAGCGCATCCTGTGAATGCCTCGTTGAGAGGTGAAACATGTGTTGATTTCTTTTAGAGTTTTATGACTCTTTAGAAATAGCTAAGCGGAACAGGTTACTAAATCTTTCCACGTCTATTGTATTTTTACCTATATCTTACAAATAGAGATGAATTTCTCTGGATTTTATCTACTCAGCACTATAGTGAGTGGGTATGGTAACCTGTATTAATTACACGCCAAAAGCGAGTATCTCTCTTACTCAAGACCAGTGTATTTCAGCTTTTACAAGTTTTAATTCTTCTGCTACACCTATCTTTTCTTCTGCTATTCTAATCCTCTGTTATTTTCCTTTCCAGGTAACAAGATGGCGGCCATCCTGCGACGTAACACGAGCGCTTTCCACGGCATCACAACCAGCGGCACGTGTCTGTTGTTGCTGACCTCGGTGCTCATGCACTTCGGCCTCCGATGACGTTAGAAAGGGATGGCAAGCTTTGTGGCACTGTATGAGAGAGGGGGATGGATATAGATTACGGTGTTGCTGCTCATGCTTTCTGTTACCAGGAGATCAAAAAGACTCGATTCAATTTTGATAGATAGTAATATTTATTTTATTGTTTGTTTATCTGGTTTTTCTTCAACTACTGGACTTAAAATGCTCAATGTTTAAAAAGAAGGTCGAGTTCACGTTACCTTTATGCCTGTTTTTTTTTTCTGTCTTCTTCTGCTTCGTATTTCAAATCTTGTTGGCTGAAAACTTTACTACTTCCACGGCGCAGAGGATACTTTGCATCTGTTTCATTGTGAAGAAAAGGGACAAGTCTGTTCCATTCGTAAAGTTTTGACTATCTTGAAAGCAGAATTAGAGTAGATGCCTATCTATCTACTTAACGATTGAAAAACATAAAGCATGAGCAGTACACGCTTGACAAAATGATTGTTGTAATACACTTCACACAGATTTCAAACAATAGGATATCTAAAATGACTGCTCAACTAAATAAATCGAGGAACAAAAAATTACTTTTTGTAAGGCAGTTTATTACTCCAATAAATAATTAATTAGGTAGGTATAGTTTTGAAACCATAAAACTATGTTTACGTAGAAATAAAATTGGTTTAAAGGTATCATGGCTAATTTTATGAACGTATTTTCAGACGTCCCAATCGACCTGATCCTAATTTTTTTGAATCTTTAAAAATCTTGTCTAGACGGGCAGATTAAGGGTGAATTAGTTTCATTTTCTTTGGTGACAATGAAAATGAAACTAAGGCCGCATTCCATGTTACGATAAAAGTGATAATATCGCGAATCCGACCAAAGTCCAAAGTCACAATTATTACTCAATAAACCTTATATTTTGTGATATTAAATTTGGTCGGATACGCGATAAAATCACTTTTAGCGTAACTCGGAATGCGGCCTAAATAAACCGCGTTAATGTTGCCAACTCCAAAAGTTCAAATAATCGAGATCCCACGTCAAAATTATCGTTTTTTGGCTAAAATTATCGTACAAAAGAAAAAAATCTTATAACGTTCATTCAAATTGCTATCAAAAGACAATGAATCATTTTATAATAGAGTTAAAGGGGAAATATATGCCAAGTTTCACCACTAATAGCGCTAGCAGCACAAACCGTAAAGATGTTTTGTCATAGTTTTAGTTGATATTTTTGTGTTTTCACTGTAAAATTAAACAAAAAACTTGGGAAAGAAAGAGAGAGAGATAATTACTTGTTGATGTTGACATATTTGACGATTGACTTTGACATTGTTTTGTTTTTATCTGCGTTTAATTTTGTCTAACAATCGTTTTGTTAATGGAATTAGTTTTTTCTGCAAATCTTAAAATTATCGTACATTAGACATTCATTATCGTACATTTTACCATTGGCCAAATTATCGTACGCCCCCATAATTATCGTACGGGTTGGCAACACTGAACCGCGTTCAAGAACTGTCAGTGTCATTATTGTTGTGGAATTCACACTGACAGCTCTTGAATGCGGTTTAGATGTACAGACGCCAGCACATCGGGCTACTACAATCTGTCAAATTTATTTAATAGATTTTCAACTTTATTGCTGAAGTGTAAGGTTCAAAGTTGATTGTGAAAATTTGACAGTTTCGGGTAGCTTGATGTGCAGCTGGCGTCTGTACTGAACGCGTTTAGTTTCATCTGGTGAAATTAGCTCTAAATAATGTAGAAGAACGACATTTTATTTTGGGGCGGTATGATTCTGACGTCTGATCTTAGGTCACGAAATTATTTTCATTTTCAATATCAATATCAGAAGTCAATGATTGTCCTCATACACATACAGTGCCAACGTAGAAAATAATTAAATATTTAAAATAAACCAATCATTGAATTGTAACGTAAGTTGATTGTAACATTACTTAGTTAAAGTAACAAATATAATGACGTAACTTAGTTACTTAATTAGATTGTATTAATTATAGGCACAATATTGTACAGTTAAACCATTTCTTAGTATTAATATTGCGGGATTTTTGATGTTTTGGTACTATAATATTCCCAAGGGCTTTATTCAGACAGTTTTACAAAAAGCCTGTTTTTTCTGTAAAGGTGTGTCCATACCCATGACGCTACGTGAAAGCTTCGCATAAACGTCAAGAGAACACGTGTTCGTGGGTGTGTTCACATCCTATTATTCAATTATAAAATAATGTTAAGAGATGGAAACCAACCATAAGATTCGAATAATTATAAAGTTAAATAAATTGTTGTTCTCAAAAAATTAAGCTACAAAATTATAAAAGTGTTAAAAATTAAGTGGATAACATTCTGTCATCATTAAAATAATGCTCAAAAATTATAAACAAATTCTGATACTTGTAATGTAAATAATAGTAGTTTGATTCATTTAAATGTAAATAATTAAATAGCTAACCTGACAATTGTTTGATTGACTACAAAAAATTATGATTATAATAACCAATCAAATTTTTTGACCAAAAATATAGACGTTGATTTTATTAAAATAAGATTTGCTCGTCGAATATTTTTTCTTAACAATATGTATTGTTTGTTTAAATACTTTTTACATTTCTAAACTGAACAAAACAGATTTCAAAATGAGGTCAATTAAATTATACGTATGAAGTGTAAAAAGGTGAAATCACTATAGAAAATAATATTATTCTGTGCCAGAAAATACTATAATATTTAAAGAAGATAAATGTAGATACATTTTCTTTAAAATTTCTTTCAGAGTTGTTACTTATCAAATTATAATTTTATCGAAATTATAGACATCCTCGACCTTATCGATTCATGGATATTGTATTAATTAATGGTAAATTCTCAGGAATTAAAATTAAGATAATTCTAATTTAGGCAGTTTATTGTAACACCTGACTAGGTAATTAGACATCTGAATTTATTTTATGCAAACATTGAACAAACTGGACTCCCGATACCCGAAAAGATTGAGATACTTTGATATTTATTTTCGAGCTCGAAACCACATGGCAGAGACGGACTTGGAAAATAAACGGTAACCAACCGTTTATTTAAGTATAATTACCGAATGTTACAATTACCTACTTCTTACATTAAGGTATGCTCGAATAAACACAAAATCGAGCCTCTTCGCTCAAGTACCTAACCATTTTCTTCTAATGCTACGGTTACATTGTCGCGATAATTATATTCTAATGATTAATCATTTAATTTTAATTCAATGATAACCCATAATTTTAAAAAAAACTGATTTGTACGCCGGAAATGGCAGAATATTATGATCGTAATACATAATGAATATAACAACTTTGTACAATATTCTGACAAATAAATGAATTCTATTCTATAAAGCGAACTACATTTCGCACGCTCTCTGTTTCTCAGCGAGACATTGAGCGGTGCGCGCGAAGTGTAGTTCGTCTTATCGCGACAATGTGGTCCCAGCATAACGTGTCGATAGAGTCGGCCCAAAATTTAGATTCGAGTCCAAACTCGTAGCTTAAGGTGAAACCACTATTAGGGGACACTAACATCCTTTAATTCCTGTACCGTGCAAAGAATAGGACACGTTGGACACGATATAATGTGTCCCATTGATTGTGGAACAGTACCAATTCTACTTAAGCAGGGTTACCTTGCTTCGGCCAACCTGGGTCCGCAGTCTATTTAAAGACTTCCACGTAAGCCAAAGTAACTCATGTCCAGGTGAGAGATTTTCAGCAGGGGGGAAGGAATGGTTTGGGTAGGGAAGCACTAGGTATCTCGTGAGTTCCCGAGGACACACTTTAAAAAGCTGTTGCAGCTTTACAGACTTATTTCATACACAAACACTTACATACAACACACACATGCACACCTCAATCACACATTAACGCCAAACCTTCACTTCTTTTGAATTGTAAAATTATATCCTTCGTTTTTATTTTTGCGATGTTTAGTAGTTATCCTAGAGCTGTAAAAATTTCTGGCCTATGACATTTTTGTGGAGGAATACTGATCTTCTAAGATACATGTACTAACCTAGTTTAGAGGTCAGGGTTTCAATGTATTACTACCTAGCATAAGCCTCTCAATGTATGTACTTCTACTATACCATTGTAATAGTTATTTTAGGCTTAGTTCATTTTTTTTTTATTCTATAAGTTGTCAAAAATATTCAGATGTCTTCTACCATAGTCAAAATATAATTTACCATTAGATATGCCATTACCATAAGCCTATGGTAAGACCATAGACAAGAATAGTCATGTAATATACCACAAGTATACTTAAACTAAGATTTAAACGTTTGATTCTAAAAGTTTGTTATTTCTTGTAAATATAACATGACATAATAATATGACATAGTAAATTAGTCCTACTATTAGTTAATTTGTAAATAAATTCATCAGTGTTACTAAAATCATTTAATGTAAATAATATTTCGGTGATCATGTATGCAATAAATAATAAATTTCCTTGGATTTTGAGTTTTATTTTCCTTTTCATAAGATCTTTATTTTTTTACAGATAATATATAAATAGTCTATTACTAAACAGCGATTAAGAGCCTAAACATAGCGAGCGCACGAAGCGCGCGCTCCGGGTGCCGCGTTCTGGACGCTCTGTCAAATTGTATAGAATTGTTTGTGACGAAGTGTAGGAAGCGGCCGAGGCGCCGCACAGTGATGTAATATGGAAACAATTCGACCCTCGCGGCTGTATCAATCGTAATTTCACGACTTTATTTTTTTATTTTTTTACAATTTATTATTACTTCTTTGAGAAGTGCGAAAAATTTGAAATTTAGTAAGGCATAATTTATAAACCAGAAAAAACTTTATAATTGAGACATTATAGCTCATTCAAAACGTGAGGTGAAACTACTATTTTCACCCCTAAACTACCCCCTAACACCACTGAATTTAATTGCAGTTGAAAAAAATTTGTGTTTAAAAAATTCTAAAATATTTACTAAATTTCAAATTTTTCGCACTTCTCAAAGAAATAATAATAAATTGTAAAAAAATAAAAAAAAATCATGAAAGTACGATTGATACAGCCGCGAGGGTTGAATTGTTTCCATTTTCCATGACTGTGCGCCGGCGCATTCGGAACGCGCACCCTCCGCGCGGCCGTTGAGCGATCCTTTTGCGTTCGAACGCAGAGTCGCTCGTGTGCAAGTTTGCACATGATTCAGTTTGACGAAATATAGCAAGCAGATTAGGCGCGCGTTTTATTACAAGCACCATGTTCGATACAGAAAAACGCGTCCTACCGCTGCTCCCTCCGTGGGCCCATCCACTCCGTTCTTCTTCGCTGCGTTCGGAATACAGCGCCCGGAGCACGCGACTCGGGCGCTTGCTATGTTTAGTGTCTTATTGACGCCAACTGAGCACGGTTTTGGTTGGCAAAAAGGCGTTGTGATTTCACTCACCCGGTGCAGTGTCTCGAATTGAACACAGAATGAGAAATAGGGTACAGGGTGGACTGTCCGCTTAAAAATCAAATAAATGATGTCTGTTAAGGCTCCGACGCGACACTGGTGGAACAGTTTCTATGAAAACTTCATGGAAATATTTTTCTGCCGGAGTCACGTCGCGCCTGTCTTCGGAAGCCTTTAAGCGTATCGCTGCCGACCAACCACAATCGGTCAAACAATATTCGGCGAGAACGGAACAGCCGAAATCGTCGCGGTCGTATCACAAAAATCGGAGCAGTACGACGATTGTCTGCGACTAGCAGACTATTTAATTGCGTATTTGCGTTGAAAATGGCAATTTGCCTTTCATTTTGTCAATGTAACAACATTTATACTTTCATTTGTACTTTACCGAAAGGACAAACATAATAATAATAAAAAAAATAAGATAGTTTGAGTCCGCTTTGGTTTTTCTTAGCCTTGAATCCTCTAAGCACACTGCTGGAGGATTCAGGTCTAGGCTACCGGTTGAGAAGGGGTGGTCAGGTGATATCTCACCTCCTTTACATGGATGACTTGAAACTCTTTGCCCCCAACAATTTGCGACTGATGGAGCTACTGAAGGTAACCCAAACGTTCAGTAGCGCCATCAGGATGGAATTTGGTGTGCAAAAATGTGCAGTCATGCATGTAAAGCGAGGGAGGATTATGGAATCCGTGGGAACCCAACTCTCGGATTCCATACACCTTAGATCCCTCTCCTCAACCGAAACCTACATGTACTTGGGTATGTCTGAAGCATTAGGCATCAATGTTGCCAACATGAAACAATCGTTGAGGGAACGCTTCTTAGGCCGCCTGAATAAAGTGTTAAATAGTCTTTTATCAGGCGGAAACAAGGTGCGTGCCTTCAACGGTTGGGTCATGCCGGTGTTGATGTATTCTTTCGGCATACTCAAATGGACTCAGACGGAACTTGACGCTCTAGATAAGAAGGTCCGTACCAGTGGCGTAGCGAGGGGGGGGCGGAGGGGCGGACCGCCCCGGGCGCCAGCATTAGAAGGGCGGCAAAAAAAATATTTTGTGCAGTCACTGGCGGTCAGTGAGACAATTAATTTTTCAAGAACAATTTCAATTAAGCTTTTACCCACTTGCACATATTAAATGTCCCTCCTACCCAAAACAATTGTTGCAAATCACGAGTGCGGTCAGCCCTATGTTCTATGTTGTTTTATGTTATGGGGTTTTGGTTTCTGCACTTAGTCCGTAAGGTGGACCATTGTACGTGGGCCATGGCGGCCGTTTTGTGGTTATTCCAACCAGCTCACCTCCCTCCAGAAGTTAATTAAAACTCCTGGTCTGTTCAGAACGTCTGTAAAAGATATGGGTGACCCGAGGGTTTCAGTTCTAATCTGGGTAACGCCTGTGCATTCAAAGAGCACATACGCGACTGTTTCCTCAGCCTCCATGCACGCCCTGCACAGAGGACTGTCCGTTATGCCTATTGTGTGGAAGTGTTTGTTTAGCGAGCAGTGTCCCGTGCTGGTCCCCGTCACCAGACGCAGGCCGTTCCTGTCCAGGCGTAATAAACGCCTGGTTAGCCTGTTATCCAAAGATGGCATGGCTTCCTTGGACTGCCTGCAGCCCGGTGTTGAGGTCCACCAGTACTCCGCTTGTGTGTGGATGTACTCCGGTAGCCACCTGCGTATTTGGTTGTAGGGGATTGGTACGATAGGCTCGGGTCCACAGACTGCCATGCTAGATCCTCTTCTAGCAAGTTCGTCAGCTGCATCGTTACCTAGCGATCCGCTCTGTCCTTTTATCCATTGCAGTCTCATAGTGTTGCGGCTAGAAACAGTTACCTGCTTTAGTGCATTATGACATTCTAGTATTAAGTTCGAGGTAATATATTTTTTCCATAAGGATCGGAGAACTGAAGCGCTGGTGGAGAGTATACGAACGTGGGTGTCAGTAACTTTCCTGGCTTCTATGGCGTGGACCGCTTGTATGATGCCCACACACTCCGCCTGATAGACGGTGTTGAACATTCCCAGCGGGCATTTATGTTGAGGTCGTGTTAGAAGACTCCGACTTCGACCGTCGGTCTTCGATCCGTCGGTGTATACTCTCAGCTCTTCCGGGCCTGAGTAGTCACACTGTTCTTCTCATCTTCTGTAAGTATTATGTTATAGTGCTTTTGAAAGTGGTGTGATTTTGGGGCTTTGTCGCAGGGTGATGCCATCATCGGCTGTCGCTTGATCGCATCTTCCTTTATACGCGTTTGCTTAACTCTGGAGTCTTTGCTTAGGGTTCCTGATAAATGGAGTCTAAAGGCGGCCAGGGCCGCGTCTTCCCGCACAATGAGGTGCAGAGGCGGCAGTCCAAGCATTGCCTGTAGGGCGGCAATGGGTGTGGTTCTCATACTGCTAGTGATTGCAACACAAGCAAATGCCTTTGGAGTACGTATGCTGTTATTTGTGAAGAGGTTTCACCCGGAGCGGCCCGCCTCGGATGTACCTGTCACAGAATCTCTCCAGGGTTTTCAGTAGGAAGAATGTAAGACTTATGGGCCTATAAGCCTTGGCTTGTGTATAATCGGTTTTTCCTGGTTTGGGTATGAAAATGACTTTCACCTCTCGCCATGCGAAAGGTATGTGTCTAAGTGCTATGCAGGCTCGGTAGACCTGCACCAGCCATGGTGTCAGATAATCTTATCCCCATTGCAGTAGTGCTGGGAAGATGCCGTCCAGTCCTGCCGACTTGTATGGCTGAAAGGTATTGATAGCCCACTTTACTAGGTCTTCTGTTACTACGTTGTGGGCTCTTGACCAGTCTTGATCCGTTGGAGTCCATTCTGGTTCAGCCTCTTACGTTCTGTCCTCTAGGACTCTACAGTCTGGGAAGTGAGTCTCGACAAGGACCTTACTGGTTTCATGGTCAGTTAGTGTGTATGAGTTCTCGGGTTTTTTAAGCGCGCCGAGGGTTCGGTCCTGATCGGTTGATAGGATCTTCCTTACCCTTGCGGCTTCGTTATTTGTCTCGATAGACTCACAGAATTTACGCCATGCCGTCCTCCTGGCAGTTCTGATTTGCTTTTTGTATATATATTGGGTCTCTTTGTATATCTCCCAGTCGCCCGGGAGTCTAGTGTTTTTGGCTCTATTAAATTGTTTGCGTAGCGCCTCTCTGAGTTTGCTAAGTTCAGCGTTCCACCAAGGATTTCTCTTGTTCTTGCTTCGTGGCGCTCTTAGTTTGCAGCATGCGTGGTATGCTTCAGTTAGGTATTCTGATAGCTTTGTTACGGTGTATTTTAATTGTGCCTGATCTTTTATGATGGTTACTCGTGTTAGGTGTCTAGTTAATAGGGAGGCCAAGAGGCGTTTGTACCCGGGAACATTGGTGCGTCTTGGGTTTCGCCTCGATTCGGGTTTCTTAGTGTTGGTAGTTAGTTTAAAGCGGATCCTTTTATGGTCTGAGCAAGAAGGCTCGTCCGATACGTGCCAGTTGCCGTTTCGGTCGGCCCTTGTTTGTGTTTAGACGTGTACATGCATGGTATGCGGGCACGCACACTGTCACACCATGCATGTACACGTCTAAACACAACCAAGGGCCGACCGCGCTCGTGATTTGCTAGAACTATAGGTACTGTAAATTCTTTCAAGGAAGTACGTGATGCTTTGACAATTCAAAGAAAGTTTTTGTTTAAAATCTAACCTATATAATGCAAAATAATGATGACTGTTCTTGCCGAAAAAAGTTCTCTAGAATTAATGTATGTTATGTATAGTATACATTAAATTGAAATACCTAAATAAGAGGGCGGCTAAATTGTCTTCCGCCCCAGGCGGCCTACACCTACGCTACGCCGCTGGTCCGTACATTGCTGACAGCAAATCGGATGCATCACCCACGGTCATCAGTGATGAGACTGTACATCCCGCGGAAGTGTGGGGGTCGAGGTTTCCTAAATGCTAAAACCCTCCACAACCGCGAGATTTACAGTCTCAGGGAATACTTCCTTCAAACTGACGTGGGTATGCACCGAGATGTGGTCGCAGTGGACAAGGGCCTCACCCCGCTCTCCTTGGCAAAAGAGAACTGGCGCAAACCTGCAGTACTTGATACTAATGATCGTAAGGAAGTATGGCAGGGCAAAGAGCTACACGGACGCTTTTTCCGGGCCCTCCACGGGCCTGATGTAGACTTTTTGGCGTCTGTATCCTGGCTACGCTTCGGTGACCTCTTCGGGGAAACCGAAGGTTTTTTCTGTGTGATTATGGATGAAGTTATCCTGACGAATAATTATCGGAAATACATTGTCAAGGACGGTACGGTTGACATCTGTCGGGCATGCCACCGCTCCGGTGAATCAATCCGACATATTATTTCCGGTTGTTCTCGTCTAGCTAACGGCGAGTACTTGCACAGACACAATCTAGTGGCTAGGATTATCCACCAGCAACTTGCCTTACAGTACAACCTTGTGGAATCTGAAGTACCATACTACAGGTATGTGCCCGACCCAGTTCTCGAGAATGGTCACGCCACATTGTACTGGGACCGATCTATCATCACTGACAGGACTATTGTAGCTAATAAGCCTGATATTGTGGTGATAGATCGACGAGAGCGCCGTGCAATGATTGTTGATATCGCTGTCCCTCATGACGAGAATCTCGTAAAAGCTGAGAAAGATAAAAAAATCAAGTATCTTGACTTAGCACACGAGGTTGTCGACATGTGGGATGTGGACTCTGCAATCATTGTACCGATAATCGTTACGGTTAATGGCCTAATAGCGAAGAGCCTCGACCAACACCTCAGGAGGCTCTCATTGCGCGGCTGGGTCAAGGGCTTGATTCAGAAAGCAGTACTCCTAGACACGGCACGCATAGTGAGGAGGTTCCTCTCTCTAGAGCCCTGACCACCGGCAGCTTGGACCCTGTTCCTGATGCCGATGGGCCACTGTTTTTTTATATTTTTAAATGTTTTTTTTAATGATTTTTATAAAAATATTTAAAAATGTATTAAATATGTAAAAAAAATGAATAAATGGAAAAAAATAATCAGCGATCATTGTGCCGATAGTCGTATCAGCCAATGGCTTAATTGCCAAGAGCCTCGACCAACACCTAAGGAGGCTCTCGTTGGGCAGCTGGATTAAAGGCTTGATTCAGAAAGCGGTACTCCTGGACACGGCTCGCATTGTCAGGAGGTTCCTCTCTCTGGAGTCCTGACCCTAGCTTGGACCCTGTTCCCGATACCGGTGGGCTACTATTTTTTATATTTTTAAATGTTTCTATATTTTTTTTATATTCTAATATTTAAAAATGTAATTTATAAGTATTTTAATGAAATAAAGAAAAAATAATAAAAAGTTTATTTTGGAACAAAAACACAAGACTAAAAATAAATTTAGTTAATTAAAAATAAAAACAAAAAATTTGATTAAAAAAAATATACAGGATAGGACATTTGATTTGGGATGTATTTTGACGTTGAGTTAATGTGGCGAGTGTAGGGTGAATGGGTGTGTGGATGATTGTTAGTGAGGTGTGCGAGGGGTGTTTGTAGTGTTTGTGGCATGTGTGTTGTGTGTGGTTTTGTTGGGGTGTGTGAGAGAGAGAGTGATGAGTATTTTATACTTCCACGAGTTTCTCTGTTTCGTCATAATTTTGTGATTTTAACCAGGACGCAAGTTTAATTTTGCATTTGCTCTTGGTTAATCATCATGAGGAAACCTGAACTTATTGTTAATTTAAGTCTGAAATCGCCAACCCGTCTTGCTCAAGACGGGTTGGCGATTTCAGACTTAACTAAGACTTTACAATGCTCGTGCCTTCTCTGCACTCTGGGACAATAATAGACTGGTTTTGTAATTATAACATTGAGCAGACGAATTTTTCAAACATATTATGAAGCAACGGATTACAAATTTAATTTAAAATGTTTTGGATTGTGATTAAAATTGTGTTACGTAATAAGGGTGCCGATTTATGTTTGCAGTATGTCTCATATCGTCGCCCTCCTCGCTAACTGTCATAACTAGCAATTGATATTTTTCCAGGGCAACAGTTTTTCGGTCGGGCGCTACAATCATGTTAATATAGTTGCGTTAGCTGTGGCTTTATTAATGAATTAATAACTTTTTATAAATATCACTTGACTTAATCTTTAACTCACTAACTGTAGATGTGTGCATATACGACAGGTGGTGAGAATATTTTTTCCCTCAAACAAAACTCACGCAAAACAAAATACGTGATTATCTTCTAAACGGTAAACGACACAGACACGACAATTAAAGAGAACTTTTTCGAAACAAAGTTCTGAACACGTAGGTAATGTCAGTGCAGATACGTCAGTTTGTGAGATACGACAGTTAGCGGGGAGGGCGAAGATATATCATAAATAAGGATATATTAGAAAGTACGAGCTAACACCAGACTACAAAAAAGAGTCGGCTGCTTCTAGTCGGTGAAAAACGCACATTAACAATAAAATAAAACACAACATTGGTAACAATATTTTATTCTCTCAATATAATTTCCACACCAACATGATTCCACACACACTATAAAAACTTTTCTAAATCCAAACCAACGACTGTCTTTTGTCTTTACAAATCACACGTCGCAGTATTTTCATGATCGGAAAATATATTAAGGTTTTTAGGGTCAACAAGGAACCATAAAAAGCATAATAAATTTTTTACAACTAGAAACAAAGACACATTATCATCCCAAAAACAAAATCTAGTAAGATTTCAATCGTTTTCGTATTGCTTGCTAAGAGGTGCTACGCCTGCTACGGAGTGCTACGCCTGCTACGGGGTGCTACGCCTGCTACGGGATGCTACGCCTGCTACGGGGTGCTACGCCTGCTACGGGGTGCTACGCCTGCTACGGTGTGCTACGACTGCTACGCGGCGTAGCACAAAAATATGACTATGAACAGAATGCATAACATTATGTAGCAGTGGTCCTTATGGTTTAGGCACCTGTCCCACCGCGGCCAGTGATTAAGAGCGTTCACACTAAAAGTTGGCAACGTCGCGTCGCAAATAGATATCAAATATTTATCTGTTTTGATTAATTTGGCAATATTACTGTATGGAAATATGAAATACCGCTAACTAGTGACCTAAAATATTAATAATGAATTGCATATAACACTAAATTTGATGTTGTAACCGTTTTAGGTCTTAAAACGGCATTTGGAAAATATTCAAATACTTTTTTTTATATCTAAAACTAAATATTCGGTGTTACGACATTAATTATTGCATTTCATTATCAACTAGCAACCCGCCCATGCTTCGCACGAATTCAATCTACTTTCCGAACAACTTTTTTTAATTTCTTCTTTCTTATGAACCTTCTCCTGACAACAAACACAAAAAAAAGAATTTGCGAAATCGGTCCAGCCGTTCACGCGTGATGCCGTGACCAAGGGAAATAGGGATTCATTTTTATACATATAGATATTTTGGTTTGCTAATTAGCGTTATATCATATTTCCATACAGTAATATTGCCAAATTAATCAAAACAGCGAAATATTTGCACAGCTATTAACGACGTTGCCCACTTTCAGAATGCACGTTCTTAATGAGAAGCGAGAACAGCTAGCAACTACAATCCTAATTGGCGAGCAACGAGCAGATAATGCGCAACGGCGACGACCTATTTATTCCTCACTGGTATGCATAATATGTACCAACCGTGAGTCTCTCGACAAGTGAGCGAGCGTCGCTGAGCGAGTACTCTGAAGGTGGTTTTACACCGGTGAAGCGAGGCATGGATAGGATGGGCGAGAATTGAAATTTGTATGGCAAAATTTCTATTCACGCCCTGCCCGTCTTTGGTGTAATATGTCTAGATGCGCGAGGATGTGCGAGGCGAGAATTGAAATATTTGTTATTACAATATTGAACTTTATATATGAATAGAGCATTTATTTACTTCATAAAACGATATACAAATCTCGCACCGGCCATCGAGGACCGGCACGGTCTCTCTCCGTCTCGCGATGTCTCGCGCTGGCACGCGCCGGATCACTCCGACCATCGCGAGACATTACTGCATACTATATTCTCGGCTAGCCGGGCGGTGCGTGCTAGCGCGAGCCAGCGCGAGACATCGCAAGCCGGCGCGAGGTAGCGCTGGACATCTTTCAGTGTAAAAGGGTAAGCGTGATTTAAATTCTCGCCCATCCCATCCACGCCTCGCCTCGCCAGTATAAAACCACCTTGATAGCTCTTGTCACTGCGACAAACGAGTACTCGCCACCGGTGTGAACAGTCAGCGATCAACTATTAATATATCCATCTCTTTCACTTATATGGGACCTACAATCTTTTGTACGTTACTTGAGCGAGAAAATTGTTGCTAGCTAATCGCTTCCTCGTCGGCCGTGGAACAGGTACCTAAGGACTAAGGCCTAAATTCCTCTTACGCTGAAGTCGGTCGCGTACGTCGCGTCGGTCGCGCGTGCGTATATACGTTGTGTTCTATATAGCACAATACTGCGACGCTGACGTCAGCGGCGCGTACGTACGTACGTTGCGTACGCGACCGACATCAGCGTAAGAGGAATTTAGGTCTTACAATCGTTGCTGCTTTGGTCATCAGAGGTGAAATAATATTTTGCCATCAACTATTGCAAGATTTCTTTACAGTCTTGTCTGTGACCAATTTAATTTACTTTTAATGCATCGTTTTACATCGGAATCTTTGCAAACAGTAGTACTTTGTACTTTATGGTGCTGAATTAGCTTCGTGATCCAATACTTACAACTTTAAAAAAACATTATTTTACAATAACAACATGGAAGAAAAGCATACCTTTTAACCAGTTAATCAACCATTAAAATTATTTAATTGTCTGACAAATGGGTTAAATATCCTTTTATATCTTTTAATCGATTAACAGATTTGTTAAATCCATCAGTTAATTGATGGATAGATTGGTTAAACCTGTTAATTGATGGACAAAATTGTTAATACCGTAACCTATGGAAAAATCAGTTAAATCCAACAACACATATTTACCTAAAAATCCTCCCTAATAAATTCAGTAACCGATTATTAACAATGTGAATTACTTGCTTATATAAATAAAATATCCTTACACCTAATAACGAGCATTTAACGTTACCACTAGGCAACAATAAATAGAGAACAACCATAAACAAAAAAATCCAGCTGTGTCGTTTGTACGCGCAAAAGCACCAGGGTAGCCCGCGAAATTCAATTTTCATTACATTTTTGGCAATTTGCAGGCCAGTACTGTATTTCTATTTTTTTAATGTCCCTCGGGAATCATCGCATTTCCGAATACGAACGAATGTTAATTTCTATGTCCATCAATTATTAGATTTATTTTGTATAATAATTTGAATTCAGAACTAAGTACTTTATTATTATTTTGTTTTGAATTTAGTGTGAGCTATTTAGAGCTGTAAAACTATTTTCCTATCTGTCGTGACTTTAGCAGCTTTTCTAACATTTTTAAAATAAATTACATTAAGTTAAAAGAGTATTAACAACTCTATATATTTCCAAGTTGATTGAGAGCGTCCGGTCTACATCAAGTGCAAAGGGCAACTGATAGAAATACGACGATTAATAAAACACAAGGTTTGCCGAGGGACATTAAGAACATAGTAAGTACTGTACAGTACAAGGCATGAGTTGTGAGCACAAACTGACAAGAAGCCGGGGGCGCCGAGATGCACGCGATTGGTTCGTCAGACGATGTTGGCATTGGCCGAAATTGTAACATGCGCGATCTGTGCTCACAACTCGTGCCCCGACCCGTATCGGGTTGTATGTTCATCAAAACATAATTCACGACTATTACAGAAATGTATTTACAGAGTTATAATTATTAATATGATAAAAACAAGAAAAAGATAGATAGTTTAAGATAGATTTGTTCCATAAGAACAAGTCTCTTATGGAAAAGTTCTTATGGAACAAATCTAACTTAGAGAGATGTATTAATGATTCTAATGATTACAATTCTGTAAATCTTCTTCGAGGAGATTCTGTAAATACATATCTGTTATAGTCGCGAATCATATTTTGATCATAATAAAACCTGACACTGACCTGCAAATTGCAAAAAACGTAAGAAAATTTTAATTTCGCGGACTACCACTGCGGATCCACCTTAAGGTTCTTTTGAAGTGAAAACTTCTTTAAGCGCACTTTGAACAGTAAACAAAACTGAACCGCCACGCTCGGGTCGGTGACGCTGAATCGTGTATACTCGGCTCGTTGTAAGTTTACACTTCTATCGTGTGGGTACACACCGTCTTTTTTTTCTTTCTTTTTTCGTTTCGACTGTACATCTATGTTTGGGCCCAGTAGGTGGCCACATTTATTGCAGCGTGGTGAACTGAAAATTGGGACACTAGCAGATGAGTACATAGTCTGTTTAAGAGCACTCGCAATGGGATGAATCGATATACTCAAGGTCAAGGTCATCGCACACATATCAGCTCGGCACCGCATCGGCGTCACATCGCCTCATCGGCTCGGCATCAACCAGGCGTCGAGAGAACGTAGACGCGAGACCGTATAAACATCGATAGCTGGAATTTGTTATTAGTTAAGGGGAATGTAGTCCGCGAAATTCAAATTTTCTTCCGTTTTTTTTGCAATTTGCAGGTCAGTATCTGGTTGTATATTGATTAAAATATGATTTGCGACCGCAAAAAATATGACTTTACAGAATAATAATCATTAGAATCAGCAATACAACTCCTTAAGTTAATATAATCCTCAAATGTCATGATTTCATGAAATAGGATTACATAAACTTACAGAGTTGTATTGATGATTTTTGTGATTATTCTCTTATATATAAAATTCTCGTGTCACAATGTTAGTTACCTTACTCCTCCGAAACAGCTTTACTGATTTTTACCAAATTTTATATGCATATTCAGTAGGTCTGAGAATCGGCTACCATAAATTTTTCATACCCCTAAGTGATAAGGGTTGTCCATCCCAAACAAATAATTGGCAAAACAACGTTTGCCGGGGTCAGCTAGTAATTCTATAGATAAACAATTGATACGGCCGCAAATCATAGATCAACATACAACCTGATACTGACCTGCAAATTGCACAAAAACGTAAGAAAATTTTATATTTCGCGGACTACCTTACACTTTCGCGTTCACATAATTTTTAAACTTGAACGTTACGTTTCGGACTACGAACAATTCCCTATACGTGGAACCAATACTCGCTATTCTTAAAATACTAATGAACTCATGATACTGCTAGAGGGTTTGTCCTAAAAGTTGACAAAGTCGTAAATAGCTGTCAAATATTTACCTGTTATGATTAATTTGGCAATATTACTGTATGGAATTAAGAAATGTGGCTAACTAGGGAACTAAAATATTGATTATAAAATGCAATAATTAATATCATAATACCGAATATTTAGTTTTAGATGTAAAAAAAAATACCTTTTTTACACCTAAAACGATTACAACATCAAATTCAGTGTTATAATTTGCAATTCGTTATTAATATTCTAGTTCGCTAGTTAGCCACATTTCTTATTTCCATACAGTAATATTGCCAAATTAATCAAAACAGCGAAATATTTGACATCTATTTGCGACGTTGCCCACTATCAGAACAAGCGCTCTCAAGTTATTTTTACCATGGCACAGATAAATACAAATGGTTCACTCCGCATTTTAGATATGAAGCTACAAGTACGCGGCGGGCTCGTCTTGTCGGGCCAATTCAGTGAGTGTAACGTAGTCAGAAGATATAAGAGTTACGCGATAGAAAGAGAGGCAACTTCTAGGCGAATAAAGTTGTAGGTAATTAGCGGTATGCGACCTGAATTGCACTTTATTGTGTCGTAGCGAGAGTCGCTTTTTAATTAAATGATTTTGCGGAGTAAACCTTCTGTATTAAACTGTGACCATAGAAGATAAAGCCTCTAAAATTCTCGACTAAGCTATGGCTAAAAATATACAAAACAATTTTAGTTTTTACTTACAACTACTGGTTTTAGACCATTTCTAAATCACAATTAACTATAACTCGCCTTAGATACGGTCAGGGAAATTAATTGTTTATAATTGACACACTACGTCAATTTGCCGGGTTATAGTAATTACAAACAACCGTCAAAAAATTAGTTGCAATTTGAATATGCGGACAATTTAAGTTGACAGGCAATTTGAAAACATAACATCACGCCTGTATTTCCTCGAAGGGTTAGGCAGAAGTGTACCTATAGTACACCCATATTTCGCCAGTTATGTTTAAGTCCCATGTAATAGGGGGCGAGCCTATTGCCATGAACCGGGCACAAATCCAGACTCCGGGCTGCTACTGAGAAATTCCGGATAGAAAACTCAATAACACTTTGCTCGACCTGGGAGGCAGTCAATTTGATAAATAATAAATTTCCCTGACATTATTTTCAACGCTTCTATTTAATTTTACTCTTTGAGGTAGGTAACTACACTGGACGAACAAGGTTTAATTTGTCATATGTTCACGCTTACTTTAATTTTGAAGGTAAGCAGAAATGTATCCTAAGTAGCACTGCTTAAAGCCTCGTGCAATAAATATATAAATAGTTATTTTTTTTATAATCTGTTGATTTGACTTAGAAAATTTATCGATCAATAAATCTGCCTAGCTTTTTCCCAACTATGTTGGGGTCGGCTTCCAGTCTAACTGAATACCAGTATTTTACATGGAGCGACGGCCTATCTGACCTCGACAACCCAGTAACTGGGTAATACGATACTCCTTGCTAGCTATTTTTAAAGAGCCATGAAAACTCCTGAAAGAAATCGACACGTGTTTTACCTCTCAACGAGGCATCCTTAGGATGACGATTGACTTGTCGCGGATCCGAACACGGCGTGTTGCCACACCGAGCGCTGAACGCAGAGTGTACTCTGCGTGTCGATTTCTTTTATGTCTCTTTAGTAATAGCTAAGCAGAACAGGTAACTAAATATATCCACGTCTATTTTAGACGATGATTGCCGAAGCGCATTCTTTTCCTGGGAGATTTGTACGAACTCGTTCTGTGTCAAAGTGCTAAGTCTAATCAACCGATTAATCCCTTCATACTTCTACTAGGGTAGGTAAACTATATTAATTTGAACTACGATACTTTATCTACTAATCTACGTCATCATTTCATAATGACTTGTTTGTGACATCCGCATCTTGGTCTTGTTGCTTTATCAGGTTCCAGTAGTATCCTTTCTGTTTCTTTAGTTGGTTGTGGGTTCCCATCTGGAAAAAAGGAAGTAAGGTGTTTATAGGAGGGTTAATTTTATCAATAGGTCTCTTAACCTACTGACCACTTGGTTTCATATCAATTGCCGGGCCTCCAACGCTCAGCTCATAAATCGATCAATTAATATCTACGACAAATAAGGTCGTACAGTGAAGTAAAACGCCGGCCGGTTAATAGCCAGCCCCGGATCTAAATTTTTTTGAGGCCGGGCAAAAACTGCCGTCTGCCGCCCCCCGCCAATCTTTTATGGGGATGCGCTAAGTTAGCCCCCGCGATATTAAAGTTTCTCAAAATTAAAATTTTGGCAGCAACATATTAATCAAATTGTATCGATCGATAATGCGCCAATTCAACAGGGGCGCCAAAACTGTTGTAAAAAGAAAAAAATAGAAAGATGAAAGATGTGCTGCGTCTCATTTATTGCTAAGTTGCGGTGTGCTGGGTGGTGCACTTGTCTGCTACACTTGAATTTGTCGCCCCCTGAAGTTAGCGCCCGGGGCACGGGCCCCGAATTGCCCCCCCTAAATCCGGGGCTGCTAATAGCACCGGCTGTCACTGAAAACCAGCGCTGGGGCTCTGTCTCACATTATTCAAGGCAATGACACGTAAAATTTAACCGGAGAGGCAACCGGATGGCGAATGATACACACAAATTCCATGCACTTATTAGAGCTTAGATTTTGAACGCAATGTCAAAAATAAAAAAAAATTGCCCCCTTCCCACATATCTCCGCCCCCGTCCATTTGAGGTCCATTCGGACGGTACGGGGGGGTTCGGTATCACTTCAAGACCCAGATTGCCATTCGCCATCCGGTTGCCTCTCCGATAAAATTTTACGTACCATTACTTTAACTACATAGGGTCGCAGCATCATGCTAAGCGATGGCCGTTTTGCGTGGATGTGACGCATAATTTCCCCCAACTCGTTCTTTTTTGTTTTGTGTTCTTTCTTTGCGTCATATTTTACCGCAAAAAAAAAATTATATTAATATTTTCTTTCTTTTTTTTTTTCTTTCAAATAAGAAACAAAAACGAATATAATTTGTCGTATTAATCCGACTGGGGAGGTCAATAGGTTAAAATGGTGGCACGGCATACGGTCGATTCGTGGAAAGGTGTCATATAAGCTGAGTCCATCAACTGAGTTTTGAAAATTACTTCTGATTGGTCGTTAAACTTCCATAGTAGCCTTTGTTTACAAAATCTACCAATAGAGTTTGAAACAACCTCTGATTGGTTGCTCTGATTCAACCTCTGATTGGAAGTAGCGCTCGCTCGGTCCGCGCGCAGTTAGTCACATTTCTAACCTAACCTATTTCATTCACCCAGTTCAAAATAACGAAAAATACAATCTGCCGCAGAAATGGTTTCACCATTGTCTAATTATCTAGTCGCATATTGTATGATTCGTCATTTTGAAGTGGGTGAAATAGGTTAGGTTAGAACTGTGACCAATCGCGCGCGAGCCGAACGAGCGAAGAGAGCGGTGCCGCGGCAGCGGCCGGCGAGCGCTACTTCCAAGTTGCTCGCAGAAATGTTTTCACCATTATCTAATTATCCGTATTTTCGCAATATCCCAGGTGGATTTTGTTCACAAAAGCAACCATGGGAGTTTAACGACCAATCCACAAATCACAAATCCTGCTCATATGCGGACGATCCATTACATATCGAGATCCGTCCGTGCTTCGGAAAGCACAAGTCTCGGCTGTCATTTCATAAATCTTTGTCAGTCGTTACGATAGTCAGAAGCCCAAAAGTCTGATAACCAGTCTTACCAAAGGGTCATCATCATCAGCCTATAATGTTCCCACTGCTGGGACGGCGGCCTCCTCTCTGTGAGAGGGAGTGGGCCGTAATCCACCACGCGGGCCCAGTGCGGGTTGGTAGATGTCTCATGTCTTCGAACTTTCGGTTCCAGGATATGCCGGTTTCCTCACGATGTTTTCCTTCACCGTTTTGAAAGCAGTGGTGATGAAATAATTTACACAAAGTAAAGCGCCTGTCTGGGTACGAACCTACGACGTACAACTCGTAAGTCGCGACCGTTACCACTGGGCCACCACTGCTCTCTTACCAAAGGGTATCGTATCATTATGTTACCTCCACAATGGTTCCCTTGTTGAGCACAACTATAAGGTCTGCGTTCATGACGGTGGACAGTCGATGTGCGATGACCAACACTGTGCGACCCTTAGCGGCTGTCTCTAATGCTGTCTGCACCACTTTCTCGCTTGCTGAGTCGAGGGCACTGAGAAAATTAAATTAAATTTAGTTATAATTGTCACGAGTAAAATCTACAATGTTTTTTGAACTCTCGAGATGCCGTTTAGAGATAAAAAATATATGATAAAAAGTGTTGATCTCTTTTCATCTCTCATTTTTGGGCAGTCGTGTAACAAAGTCCCGTCACGTATAACTCAAAAACTACTGAACGGATTTTCATACGGTTTTCACCAATGGACGGGGTGAATCATGAGGACCTTCTACATGGTGTATTAAGGTTTTGTGTAAATTGGTTGATATATACGATGATTTTTGAAGATGTCGGAAAAAATCATGCCGATAAAAACCCAGTAAAAATCCCAGTAGTACGTTCCCGTGGGATATTTTCTGACACCCAGGCGAAGCCGCGGGCAAAAGTTAATAATTTATACATTTGTTTTGCTGGTGTTTTTCTTTATTGTTACAAGTGAGATCTAACTAAAGTGTTGTTTAATTTCTTTAAAAACATCTCTGTTTTTCTTTCATTATAATTTCGAGCTTCGCCAGTCACTACGACGGTTATCTCGAAAACTACATTACAAGAACGGTTTTCACAATACATACCTGGTAGCCTCATCCAATATAAGAACAGGTGGGTTTTTAATCACTGCCCTAGCGATAGCTATCCTCTGTTTCTGTCCCCCACTGAGTGCCATCCCTCTCTCACCCACGAGTGTGTCGTAACCATCGGGAAAGCCGGTGATGAAGTCGTGTGCATTGGCGGTTTGAGCTGCTCGATACACCTGGAATTTGTGAGAAGAAAACTAAAGTTATGATGGTATTCTGGAAAATGTTGAAGATTCCGTTTGTTTTTTACTAGTATGTAGTAATAAAAAAAGAAATGAGTCCGCGTATCATTGGTCAGTTTCCTTCAGTCATCAGTTGATTTAATTTTCCGGTTTCGTTGATTCAGTTTCATTGATTCGTCAGTTTTGCCAAATTATTCCGACCCCTACGTCACCCTGCTTTGTCCCCTTAGGGGGAGAGATCGGGAAAAAAAAGTTTGATCTGTCCCCCTGTTAGCAACGAAGGGACAGCTCGAACTTTATTCACTCCTATCTATCTATTAGTGATAGGGGGACAGATAAAACTGTCTTTTGATTTGATTTCATACAACTAAGTTACAAATACAAAAGCCGCTCTTCCGGGAATTTACTTGGTGCAAATAAACAATAGATTTCAAAACAAGCAAATCAATTTCGGTTCTCTCTCTCTAACTCACGGGGCCTTTTGGGTAGCCGCAATGATGCGCATTACTACACCTCCAAAAATAGTAATTTTGCACTAGTTCTCTTAATAAAAAGAAGACTGATTGTTATTATACCTACTGTAATTTATGGAACTATGGCTGATTGATAGAAAAACAAAAAAAATAAGCATAATTTATTTAAATACAGATGATTATAAACCCAAACCACTAGTCTTTCGTTTAATGTAATGTTCTTATAATGTGTGGCATTACTTTTAAGAATTAATAATATATTAAATTCTATTGGGGACAAACAGGAATAAGAAGTTTCATCTGTCCCCCTTACACTAATAGGGGAATAGATAGGAGTGAATAAAATTCTAACTGTCCCCTCGTTGCTAACAGGACGACAGATCAAACTTTTTTTCCCGATCTGTCCCCCTAAGGGGACAAAGCAGGGTGACAGATCGGAATAATTCCGCTTATTAATTTGATTTGATATCGATACCTGCATAACGAAGGTGGTTTTAAATAGGAGATGAAAGTTTGTATGGAAATTCGTAATTTATGCCGAAGGGAAATCCTACCGGATTACTTGTATTCTTATAAAATAGTTCGTAACGATTCGGTAGAAAAAAAAGAATCACACCACCTCAGCATCTCTGGCCTCCGGGCGTCCATAGTGGATGTTATCCTTGACGCTGGTGGTTGATGATACCTAGAACTCGTCTATGATAAGATGACCTTCACACAGAGGTCTACTACTGAATGATACATCACCTCAGCATCGTTGAAACCCGGCTTTTGGCTGATGATGCCTAGACCTCGTCTATGATAAATATGATAGCCTTAACGCAGAGCTCAATGATACATTACCTCAGCATCGCTGGCCTCCGGGCGTCCATACCGGATGTTCTCTTTGACGCTGGTAGCGAACAACACAGGCTCTTGACTGATGATGCCAAGAGCTCGGCCGCGGAGCCACTTGCCATCCATCTCTCGAATGTTGATGCCGTCGATTGTGACTTCACCGGAATTTACGTCGTAAAACCTGGCGGATAAGTAGGTGGTGACAAGATTCGAAAATGAGAAAAATCAAAGAAACGCATATCTATAGACTGTAAGGACTATTCTTGCTTGCAGCACTCGGCTGCTATAGTATCGCGTACCTACGAAAAAAAAGGGTCGTGTGCACGGGATTCTGTTTACAAATTGGTTAGATAGGCGTTACCCCGATGGTACACACGTTATGTTGATCTCGCATTGTATAGGATTTCCGTATAATGCGAGGTCAGTGTATACTGGAAATTTATAGCTGGATGTGTAGCCGTGTGTACATATAATACTCCCACATTTCACCAGTTATGTTTAAGTCCCATGTAATTTCCAACCATACCATATAATTTCGGGCACACTCCGCATTTTATGAATGAAACTGCAAGTACGCGGCGGGCTCGTCTTGTCGGGCCAATTCAGTGAGTGTAACGTAGTCAGAAGATATAAGAGTTACGCGATAGAAAGAGAGGCAACTTCTAGGTGAATATAACTGTAGGTAATTAGCGGTGTGCGACCTGAATTGCACTTTACTGTGTCGTAGCAAGAGTCGCTTTTTATTTTAATGATTTTGCGGAGTGAACTATCTGTATTAATCTGTGATCGGCCTAAGCATGATTTTGGGCTACTATTGAGAAATTCCTGACGGAAAAACCCAATAACACTTTGCCTGACCTGGGAATTAAATCCAGGATCTCACACTCAGCAATCGCACTAGCGAGGCCTAGTCCTTCAGAGAAAACAGGGGTGATCATAAGTTTTGTAGCAAGGGCGGATCCAGAATTTATTTCTGAGAGGGGCACATAGGTCAGGCAGATAAGAAGTGTCCTCCATATCTTAATTGCATAATGCTGTTTTCAAGATTATTTTTTTTTCAATGAAGATTAGTAACCTACTTTTTAACGTTCATCATTGAAGCAATTTCTTGATAGATATGCATTCAAGCCAGTCCATTCAGACAATTCGATTTTATTTTAATTAGACCGTTTGGACCCCCTTGGATCCGCACTTGTTTTGTAGTGTAAAAAATAGTTATTTTCGTATTCTGCGCTACATGGAAAGCTTAAAATCAGCGCTAAGTATAAAACCTATAACTTTATGAAGTGAAAACTTCTTTAGGCGCGTTGGGCATTTTTGAGATGGGAAAAAACAATTGAACTCGCGACACCGTTACCGACACCACATTTTTGTAAACGCGATTGTCATCTTTATTTATATTAGGTTACGGACCAATGTTCAATACAAGTATTTTTCTTCCACCAAGGCGATCTTGTTCAAGTTTTCACTTCTGTCGGCACTCCCGGCGTGCCTTTGTTTTTTTTATTTTTTGGTTTGAGAAAGCATACTAGAAGACCTGAAGCGCTGTGTGGTTTTAGAATTGGTTCAGTTCTTTATTTGTCGTGTGGTTAGTGACTAACCTGGTGTCAGAGATTTTATACCGTCCATGGGCCTCTGACTTGGCTTCACATGCCGTCGAGAAATATCTTTCAGGCATGCCGGTTTCCTCACGATGTTTTCCTTCACCGATTTTGAAGCAAGTGCAACTTTTCGGATTTATGTGCGTATTGTGCAAGTGAACAATACGCACATGAATCCGAAAAGTCAAAGGTGCGTGCCTTGGGTTCGAACTCGAGACCTATGACTTGGCAGTCCGACGGTCATACCACTAGGCTATCACTGCTGATTGGTTCAGTTGAAAAGTAGAGATGTTTTAGTAAATGTAGAAATGATTACATGCAAATCAGAAAAAGTTACCTTTCTAAGAGAGCAGCGATTGTGGACTTGCCATTGCCAGACGAGCCAACGATAGCCACTGTTTTGCCAGCCGGTATCTTCAGATTAAATTTCTTCAACACGGTCTGTAAACACAATAATTAATCATAATTATTTTAAAAAAACATTTAATTCAGACTATTTTTGTCCATATTTTGTTATTACCTATTTACATTCTCTTAAAACTATGTTAGTAATGACGATATCAATTAATACATTTAGGTAACATAATATAATACTCGAAATAAATAATTGAATGTAAATTAATAAACTTAATTGAAAATGAATTGAAACAAAATATAAATAGATAATTGAAAAAAAAAATAATAACAGATTTTTTTTATAGTCAGTCTGCCTAGCCTTTTCCCAATTATTTTGGGTCGGCTTCTAGTCTAACCGGATGCAACCGAATACCAGTATTTTACATGGAGCGACTGCCTATCTGACCTCCACAACGTAAGACTGGTTGTCAGACTTTCGGGCTTCTGACGGCCCGTAACGACTGTCAAAGATCCACGAATGACAGCCGGGACCAACGGCTTAACGTGCTTTCCGAAGCACGGAGGAGTTTCTGTATGTAAAGATGGTCACCCATCCACGGACCAACCCCGGCAAGCGTAGCTTAACCTGATGGATCGACCTGGGCGGCTGTTATTAATTAGCCACTTTTTTTTAAATATGTTTATAATACGAAATAGTTGCAATAACAAGAAAACAAATACGACTAATGCCCGTTTTCACTAAGACTAGGCGACATGTTAATATAATGCACTTTTGAATTTTCAGCTCTCAGCGCTCAGCCCAGCGTTGAAAATCCAACAGCGTGCTTTTATTTATTTTAGGGTTTATATTTAGATGTCGCTTAATGTAAGTGAAAACGGATGGTTATAGTATTTTGCAAGTAGTGCAATGCAAAAAAAAAATCGATTGAAATATAACATAACATAACATCACGCCTTGTTTCCCCGAAGGGTTGGGCAGAGGTGTCCCTGTAGTAGGTACACCCACATTTCGCCAGTTATGTTTAAGTCCCATGTAATAGGGGGCGAGCCTATTGCCATCAACCGGGCACAAATCCAGACTCCGGGCTGCTACTGAGAAATTCCAGATAGAAAAACCCAATAACACTTTGCCCGACCCGGGAATCGAACCCAGGACCTCATGCTCAGCAGTAGCGCTTGCGACCACTAGACCAACGAGGCAGTTCCAACCAGAGGAGAGGAGGACCAAATATAACAGTTTCCAATAAATTGTTTAAGTAGTACTAGTACTAAGTATTTTAGTACTTCGCTTGGTTTTTACGGCGTTTGACAAAACATCGAGTGTTTTTTATTACATAACCTTTCAACTGTCATTAACGAGACACAATAGAATTTTAATTGTTATCCACCTCAATGAGGCGTCGTAACAGATGATGAGATATAAGTTCAATAGAAATGTTTTATATACATTTAACTTACGAAATAAATTTTCTAAATGCTGGTGAAAAAAAACTAAACTACATCAAAATCCGTTGCGTAGTTTAGTAGAACAACGCGGTCACATAGACAGATACGAAAAGCGACTTCAATTTCTAATTTACTAGCTGCGCCCCGCGGTTTCACCCGCATAAGTCTCGATCCCATGGAAATATCGGGATAAAAAGTATCCTATGTCCTAACCCTGGTTATGGCCTACCCATGTGCCAATTTTCATCCAAGTTTCGTTTAGGGTCTTTTGAAACGTTACGATGTGTTACAGGGGCGGAAGGGGGGTTTGAACTACGCGTTACGTAACATTGTTTTAACCCTTCAGAAAGGTCGCGTAGATTTTTTTCTCACGCATTTTTTAAAACTTTTTTTTATAAAAATTTCTAATGGAATGACCACTTTAATTTTTTTTTACCTTCACAAAATTTCTTGCTTGCTTTACAGGATAGTGAATATTTTTTTTAAACTCCAAATGTAAAGCAAAAAACATATTTATCAACAGCTTGTACTTTACGCCACATAATTGTGACTTTCAGGTAAAAATGGTCACTTGGTGGTGGTTACGTACGTAACGTTTTACTAGGGGAAGGGGGGGTCAAAAATCTCCAAAAATTGCATTACGTAATACTTGAACGCTCCCAAATATGTTCAGCAGTTTTAACGTAAAAACTTAACAAACAAATACTTAAACAATCTCATCAATCATTTATAATTTATGTATAGATGAGCCCTTTTACAAATACACGATGATTAGTCTGTATAAAATGTACAAAAGCAGTCACTCACCGCTTCAGGCCTAGTCGGGTATGCGAACGACACATCCTTGAACTCAATGTCCCCGTGGAACTCATGAAACTTGATGGCTGTCGTGCCTGATTGGTCCATTACAGGCTTCTTGTTGATGTACTGAAAATAAAATGTTTTGTGATTGGAAATTGAACTTTATAACATTAACATTTAAAGACGCAATTCATCTAACTCAAATAAATCTATCTTTGCATTCAAAACTTAATCTTACTCCTTCAGTTATAAGGTCGTATTTCGAACACTTGTCAGCGTTGAGACAGTTCAGAGGTAGTGTTTTAACGCTTTCAAGACTGCGTTCACTAGAAAAGTCAATACGTCACATTCACACTACTTCAGTGACGTGTGGCATTCAATAATAGATTTTATATCTATTACAAATATGGTCCAAAGTCAATCGTACACACATGACTTTCATAAACCAAGCAAAACCCAAGTTCTTCGTTTTACTTGTACTCCAAAATGAACCTTATTCACATAGTATTAAGTCTAACCTCAAACACTCGTCCTCCCGCGCTGATTCCCTTCACTACAGATCCAAACAATAAAGACAGCTGAGCTACTGATCGCTGCACAGTTTGCGCGTTCACTAGGAAAGCCATGACGTCACCGGCTGACATTTGTCCCGTAGACATTAGATGACCGCCCATAAACATGGTGCCAAGGACCATACTGCAAAAAAAATAAAAATAAAATGTTTTTGTCTCTCTCTAAATCGCTCAAATAGGATTATACAAAGTGAAATTGAATTCACGGGCATCCTCTTATGGGGTCATTTACTCCTCATTATGAACAACTTTCACTATGGCACCAACACTGACACCGCGAAAAAAAAAGTGGCACTCCGGGAGTGCCGACAGAAGTGAAAACTTGATTCAAAATCGGCACCGCGGTAATCAATGCGTTGATGTCTTTTACTCCACAGTGTCGGTAACAGGTCGCGAAATCAATTGTTTAGTCCCATCTCAAAAATGCCCAACGCGCCTAAGAGCTCAACTGTCATCAGTAAGACAATAGAATTTCAATTGTTATCGATCTCCAAGAGAGCTCGTGACAGTCAAGGGGCAGAAGTTTTCACTTCAAAAATCAGCTGTTCAAACAAAACTCAAAAAAAAAACTTGGCATAATGATAAATGATAATGATAAATGATTTTATTTCTGTAAGTAGGTTTGTACAAACACTTTTACACGTCGATCATATTTTAAAAACTAGATGAGGTCGGCGTTTCCTATCTGACTACTCTGAGAAGAAAGGCCGAAACAAACTCAGAGGTCACAGTCTCTTTTAAAGTCCAGACATAATCTTGGTCAGATCATGTGAAGGCCATGTGGATTGATGTCTGAAGTGGTCTTTAGAGGAAAGCATCACACAGATTGAGAGGGGCTGTCCAGTCAGTGCACGCATTTGTCATTTATCGTGTAGCTCAACTCAGAATTTAAGGAGCTCAACGATTCGACGAACAATACCAAAAAAAGGACATTTGTGTAGGCCACATAAATTACTCAAACTGTCAGACCATGATTAAAACTAACTGAGAAAAAATTAAAAACAAAACAAAAAGGAATGACCCATATAGTCTTCACATTCACAATAATTAAAATAATATAATACTTTAAAAGTAAATATTCATGTCATTGTATATATAAAAATCATTAAGGCTCCTGGCCGTGACTTCACTCGACAGAGTTTAGGTAAATTCTTGCGATGCTATGTTTGTGTGCACCGTTCACGCACACACGCCTAAACATCGAGCGTAGTGATCGCTTAAACAGTTTTGATCCTATAGACGGTATTTTGTTAAGTTACGTAGGTACGCTTATGAAATAAGTCTGGAATGTTTGTGTATATTCGTTTAGTATATTTATAACAATTCTGTTTTATATGGAATTTTATACTTTTTGTATGGAAAGCATGAAAAATTATTACCTACATGTTGAGTTTTATGGGTTTCATAAAGGGGGTCGAAATTTTCATTATTTTTGCGATAAGACACAATTTTCGAGATATAAGCAAAAGAACAGAAAAAAGATAAAGTACAGTTTTTGCAACTGAATGAGTTATTAATTTAGTGAAAATGAAAAATTCGCTATTGGTGCCGATTCTCTTGTATACCGAACTAAACTTACTAAACTATCACTAAAATTCCTTAATTTTGACTATGAGAATCTCAAAGCTATTCTGCAAAATAAATTCTCTAAATTTAAAAATAATTTTGACACATCTAAATCGAATTTGACAACCGCGACTCCACACGTGATACCTAACCACGTGAATCTTTTTAGAGCCGGAGGCGCGCAGGGGGGGCAGCCTCGACGTGTTTTATATGGATTTTTCACTTTTTGTGTGGAAAATAAGAAAAAATATTACCTACATGTAGAGTGTTAGAGGTTTAAGGGTTTTTTAAAGGGTGTCGAAATTTTCATTATTTTTGCGATTGGACACACCGTTTTCGAGATATAAGCAAAAGAAAAAAAAAATATTCGGTACTGTTTTTTCATCTGAAGTCGAGGTGTTTGTGTGAATTTTAGTTCATGACAACCAATTTTATTCCACATGTTTTTAGTCACGATAAAAAAATAGTCATATTTAGTTAGAAAATCTAAATTTTAGGTTAAAAACGTCAAATTCAGAATAGCAAAATTACCATTTTCACTAAACTAATATCTCAGTGCCATCTTAGTGCTGTCAAACTAAAATATAGTTAAGTTGTGTCACTTTAGTCTATTTCAGAATGGGAAATCGTCGTTTGACAGGAATAAACTAAATTTTGGTGATTTTTAGTTTAGTTTAGAGGCATTTGTGACAAGAGAATCGGCACCAATCTGAATTTGACTTTTCTCACCTAAAATTTTGATTAGTGCCGATTCTCTTATACACCGAACTAAACTAACTAAACTATCACTAAAATTTCTTACTTTTGACTATGAGAATCTCAAAGCTATTGGTGCCGATTCCCTTGTTCACAAACTAAACTAAATTTAAGTTCAGTGCATCTTTTTCTTACAATTTCATTAAGAAAAGGACAGAAGATAAATTTTAGTTTAGTCCTGTCAAATTAATCACCACCCACACAAGTTTAGATGTGATTAAAAACTTGCCGACTAAAATTACGTCAATTAACGTCAAGCGCTGATTAATTTGACAGGACTAAACTAAAATTTATCTTCCGTCCTTTTCTTAATGAAATAGAAAGAAAAAGATGCACTTAAATTTAGTTTAGTTTGTGAACAAGGGAATCGGCACAATTATGCAAAATAAATTCTCTAAATTTAAGAAAATTTTTGACACATCTAAATCAAATTTGACAATCGCGACTCCACACGTGATACCTAACCATGTGAATCTTTTTAGAGCCGGAGGCGCGCACGCTCGACGTGTTTTATATGGAACTTTTCACTTTTTGTATGGAAAATAAGAAAAAATATTACCTACATGTAGAGTATAAGGGGTTTAAGGGTTTTATAAAGGGAGTCGAAATTTTCATTATTTTTTGCGATTGGACACACCGTTTTCGAGAAATAAGCAAAAGAAAAAAAAAAGATTCAGTACTGTTTTTGCATGTGAAATCGAGGTGTTGGTGTGAATTTAAAGTTCATGACAATCAATTTTATTCCACACGTTTTTAATCGCGAAAAATAGTCAGATTCGGTTAGAAAATCTAAATTTTAAGTGAAAAACGTCAAATTCAGAATAGTAAAGTTGCTTTTTTCACTAAATGAAAATCTCAGTTCCATCTTAGTGCTGTCAAATTAAAATCTAGTTAAGTTGTGTCACTTTAGTCTATTTCAGAATGGGAAATCGATTGCCCATTCTGAAATAGATTAAAGTGACACAACTTAACTATATTTTAGTTTGACAGCACTAAGATGGCACTGAGATATTAGTTTAGTGAAAATGGCAATTTTGCTATTCTGAATTTGACGTTTTTAACCTAAAATTTAGATTTTCTAACTAAATATGACTATTTTTAATCGCGACTAAAAACATGTGGAATAAAATTGGTTGTCATGAACTAAAATTCACACCAACACCTCGACTTCAGATGAAAAACCAGTACTGATTTTTTTTTTTCTTTTGCTTATATCTCGAAAACGGTGTGTCCAATCGCAAAAATAATGAAAATTTCGACACCCTTTATAAAACCCTTAAACCCCTAACACTCTACAAGTAGGTAATATTTTTTCTTATTTTCCACACAAAAAGTGAAAAATCCATATAAAACACGTCGAGGCTGCCCCCCCTGCGCGCCTCCGTCTCTAAAAAGATTCACGTGGTTAGGTATCACGTGTGGAGTCGCGGTTGTCAAATTCGATTTAGATGTGTCAAAATTATTTTTAAATTTAGAGAATTTATTTTGCAGAATAGCTTTGAGATTCTCATAGTCAAAAATAAGGAATTTTAGTGATAGTTTAGTTCGGTGTACAAGAGAATCGGCACCCATGTCTAACTAAATATGACTTTTTTTAATCGCGATTAAAAAGGTGCGGAATAAAATTAGTTATCTTGAACTAAAATTCACACCAACACCTCGCTTCAGGTGCAAAAAACAGTACTGTATCTTTTTTTTTTCTTTTGCATATATCTCGAAAACGGTGTGTCCAATCGCAAAAATAATGAGAATTTCGATCCCCTTTATAAAACCCTTAAACCCCTGACACTCTACATGTAGGTAATATTTTTTCTTATTTTCCTTACAAAAAGTAAAAATTCTATATAAAACGTCAAGGCTGCCCCCTGTGCGCCTCCAGCTCTAAAAAAAAATTCACGGGGTAGGGCAAATAAGTACCACGTGGACTCGCGATTGTCAAATATAATTTTAGTGTGTCAAAATATATTTAAATTTAATTTAGAAAATTTTTGTTGCAGAATAGCTTCAAGATTTTCATAGCCAAAAGTAAGGAATTTTAGTGATAGTTTAGTAAGTTTAGTTCGGTATACAAGAGAATCGGCACCATATTGCCATCTTAGTGCTGTCAAAATAAAATATATTCTAAAATTATTTCACGATAGGAAATCATCGTTTGACAGGAATGAACGAAACTTTGGTGATTTTTAGTCTAGTTTTGAGGCATTAATTTGTGACAAGAGAATTGGCACCAGTATCCATAAAGGGATCTGAGACACTTGCGCGAAAGACATTTTCGCGAAAGACACTTGCGCGAACCCACTTGCGCGAAAAAGTTGCGGAAATGAGATTTCTTCATAACATCACGCCATCAATTTCAAAGGGCCCAACACTTTGAAATTGATAGCGTGATGTTATGAAGAAATGTGAAAATTTTTGCAGCCGCCATCTTACATTTACGTTTTGACATCAAAATCTGCTTTAGAATCCTCAAAAACTATGAAAAAGACACCTATGACGAAAAATCTGAATATTGTCACAGCCGCCATCTTGGATTTATATTTTGACCTCACTATCAGCTTTAGCATCCTCGAAAACTATGAAAACGATACCCATGACGAAATATTTTTAAATGTTCGCAGCCGTCATCTTGGATCTTTATTTTGACTTAAAGTAGTCTTCAGTAGCGTTAAAGAACTTCGTTCCAAAAATACTTCACTTATTGCTACAACAGCATATCGGCGCGGGCATATCGGTGACGCGAACCCATAACTTTTTCCCCTACCAAAAATCATTCAAAACTATGAAATCTAAAGTCAAAATATAACTAGTGAACCCAGCAGGCAGATGTTGTCCTGCGACAACAGCGCCACGCGAGTCATGAACCATCCAAGTTATGAACCATCCAAGTTACACAAAAAGAATTAAAAAAAAAAAAACATCTAAATCAGTCAAGCCGTTTAGGATAAGAAGAATTACGAACACACGTACACCGGTATTTTATTTATTGCCAGGCATGCAAAATTTTAATGTTCTTCAAAAACAAGCAAAGTACTTTAAAATAAAATGCGGATCAAAATGTGGTAGTCGACGTACAATTTCTGGAATATGTTAACATCGGACACGTACGTGCGTGTGTGCGTGCTGCGACGCAAACTGATACGTCCTCACGCTGGGAAGGCCCGTTCGCTACTGACGGAATAGATTTTCCGCGATCGTTTATATAGTTCACTTTGCCATTTATTTACGTAATGAAGTAATTGTTTATTTATAAAATAAAATTTAGATTCTATTAAACAATTAACTTAAAATTAATATATAATTTTTAAAATTTCTTAAAAGTGTTTCTAAGTATTAGAAAAAAATATTTATTTGGCTTGAAGTTTTGAGAAAGTTACGTTATTTCAACATTTTTTTTCTGCTATATTTTGTATGAAAGTTGAAAAAAGTGGTTCCCCTATGTACAAGTAGACCATATAATGATGTTGATGATATTTTTTAATTTTCAACATCAAAAGCAGTTTCTTCTAACGAAACGATCAAACGTCAGTCTCGCGTCATTTTTTGGAAAACTTGTTGCGAATTTTAGTGATTTCCCACGAATCCTTAATTTATTTCAAAAATCCCTTTCCCCTATGTACAAGACGAAGAATTGGACTTTTCAAATCACAAATAATTTTGTTTAAATTCTCGTCCCCTTTCTCACAACGAATAAACAAAATTGATCAAAATCAGTGATTTCGTGCGGTGCGGCGGCACGGAGCCTTAATGTCAATGTGTATATAATAAAATAAAAAAAACCCAGAAATAATTTTGGTCAGAGCATTTCATATGAGGACCATGTAGATTTGTGTCTGAAATGATCTTTTGAGGAAAGAACCATACAGATTTGAGTGGACCTGTCCAGTCAGTGCACGCATTTGTCAGTAATTGTGCAGCTCAACTCAGAACTTAAAAGGAGCTCAACGATTCGACGAACAATACCAAAGAAAGGACATTTGGGTAGGCCGCATAAAGTACTCAAAACTGCCAGATTATCATTAGTAGTAATTACTGAGAAAAATTAAATAAATATATATACATGAGCTACATAGTCCTCACATTCACATCAATTAAAATAATAATAATGTTATACTTAACAAAGTAAATATGCATGTCATTGTGTATATAATTTTGAAGTTTCCAAAATAAACAAAGTTCCAAAAGTAAAAAATAAAAATAATAATTGGAGCAGCTTAATCCCAAGCCTTTTTGTCCTCAATGTAATCTTTAACGGTATAAAAAGCTTTCTGGCACAACTTACGTTTAATGAATGATTTAAATTTATTAAGGCTTAGATCTTGTACGTGGCTTGGAAGTTTATTATAAAAGCGAATACATTGACATCTGAACGAGCCACCTACTTTCTTGAGCCTTGTTGTAGGTACAACAAATTTGTGTTTGTTTCTAGTATTTATGTTATGGATATCACTATATTTTTTAAACAATTTTATATTTTTATGGGCATATAAAAGATTATCAAAAATATACTGAGAAGGCACAGTCATTACATTAATCTCCTTAAATTTATCTCTGAGAGACTGTCTCGGACTTAATTTATAAATTGATCGAACAGCTCTTTTCTGCAAAACAAAGATAGTCTGAATGTCAGCGGCATTTCCCCACAACAGAATACCGTACGACATTACACTATGAAAATAGCTAAAGTACACTAAACGGGCTGTCTCTATGTCAGTCAAATTACGAATTTTTCTAACAGCATATGCTGCGGAGCTTAGCTTTTTTGACAATTTATCTATATGTGGGCCCCACTGAAGCTTAGCATCCAAAGTTAAGCCCAAGAAAACTGTGCTATCTTCAGGATTCAATTCTTCGCCCTTTATTAACACATTAGTTTTCACCTGCCTAACATGAGGTAGGGTAAACTTAATGCATTTGGTTTTTTTTTGATTAAGAAGTAAATTATTAACATTGAACCAGTGAACTACTTTTGAGATCGCGCTATTTACATCGTCAGTAACCAGCTGCTGACGTTTAAGTTTAAACAAAAGTGAAGTGTCATCCGCAAACAACACTATATCATGGTTATCCTTTATGAGGTAAGGCAAGTCATTAATATAGATAAGAAACAAGAAAGGACCAAGAATTGAGCCCTGAGGGACTCCCATTGTTACTATAGATCCGGGAGATCTTTTTCCATTAACGTCAACACTCTGAATCCTATTACTCAAGTATGAAATAAGAAGATTCAGAGCGCTGTTCCGGATCCCATAGTGGCGGAGTTTCCTGATTAACGTTTCATGAAGAACGCAATCAAACGCCTTGGACAATGATAGCTACCTCCAGTCCCCATATACTCTGTCTCAACTTTTTTGTAGGATAATTTCCTCTTGTTAAAACCTAGAGGAATTGTTAAGGATTGGTCATGCATCAGCCTATAATGGTCCCACTGCTAGGACACAGGCTGAGGGAGTAGGCCGTAATCCACCACGCGGGCCCAGTGCGGGTTGGTAAATGTCACATGTCTTCGAATTTTTGGTTCTAGGACATGCCGGTTTCCTCACGATGTTTTCCTTCACCGTTTTGAGAGATTGGTGATGGAATAATTTACACAAAGTAAAGCGATACCAATGGGCCAACACTGCTCTGTTTGATCATACAAACATATTCATATATATTATTATTATTTATACATATTTTTTTTTTTATTATTATTATTATTTATTCATATATATGTCGTGGCCAGATCTTAGAATCGATCATTTCATGAAACATTCATCAATTCAATTTCATTTTCATTGGTCAATTTTATCATTTCATGAAATTATCAATTCTAAGATCTAGCCATGACATATTGAATAGAGTACAGACCGCAGTCTTAGCCTGCATAAAAATAACCATATCGTATTACCATCTAAAGTCTAATAAAGCCCTTTTTTTTCAATTGCGGTTATGTCCATTTGAACGAGTATCAACTTTATTGAGTGTAAATTAAGTTTATTTCAGAATGACTCGTACCATTGACAAATTCATGAAAATATTTGAAGTTGTAGCGGAAACTGAACTTTACGCGTCGATATTAAAGTTGTTTTTCCAAAAACATATAATCAGCCGTCCCATACAGTTGGGTCGAGTAGGTATTGAAGTTTTGTAGAGGACAACTGATTTTTTTTTTCTCGTTTACGATTTTGGTCCCATAACTTGCTTAGCTCGAGGACCTCGTGGCTAAGTAATAACAGCCGCACGGATCGATTCATCAGGTTAAGCTACGCTTGCCGAGGTTGGTCTGTGGATGGGTGATCATCTTTACATACCGAGACTCCTCCGTGCCTCGGAAAGCACGGTAAGCCGTTGGTCCCTGCTGTCATTCGTGGATCTTTGACAGTCGTTAGGTAGTCAGAAGCCCGAAAGTCTGACAACCAGCTACCTAATTGCGCAACGTATTTTGATTACCATTCAAGTAGAATTTATTTCAATTTGAATCGAATTGCTTTTATTTTACGACTTTGGAATTGCAAAACTCCAATATTTTTTAAACAAACTGCGGTCTGTTTGATACTCCATTGAGTGAACGAAATGCGTCTAAAAAGGCTATTAATCGAATTGCGTAACCATTTTGACAGTTGTAATTTTGTTTCAAACCTTATAGTAATTTGTTTTGTCTGTCAAATGAAACAGAAGCCACTGTAGTGGTCGCAATAGATTTTACTTAGCAATCTTTTTGGGATTAACTCATGAAATCTCCATAATTATTAAGAAAAAAATTAAGTAATAGTCTTCCTGATAAATTGTGAATGTGTTTTTATGTAAAACTTCAATGATAAATCAATTTTATTGGTATGTTAAATATCAAAGCAGCGAGGTCGATTTTTAATAATAATTGTGAAAGTTTTCTTGTGAGTTTAGTGCCTACAACCTAAACTAAAAACAAATATTATGATATTCCAGAAACGAGGTATTTTGGTGGCATTTTAACGAAAGACAAATTCGTACCTCATACCGTAACAAACTTGAGCCACAAGCTTAGCAACCCAGTCGAGCTTGTAATACATTGGAAAAGCAAAAACTTATAATTGAGGAAGAACAAAAAAAAGCAGTTTGAATCATTTTATATTAATGGATTATGTAAGGACATTGATGAACATACCACTATTGCCACATCATTGTCTGTTTAAGGTATGTACTTACTTATTATTTTCTTTCTAAGTGTTGAACATTGAATGTGTGTTAAGTACAGCAACAATGTTACACACATAGGGATGTATTTATAAACATTGCTTATAGTTAAGTGACGTTAAAACCTCAAAAATGTATGATTAAACAGTTGCTCATCATTACATAACTTTATGCAACGTTTATAAATAAACCCCATATTGTTTATTGGTGAATATGAAATGCACCATCAAACGTAAACTTACCATACATTTAAATACCATACATATATTTTCAGTTGCCTAACCTACTACTTGTATGAATTTTTACTTAGCAATTATAACAACAAAGTAAAGAAAGTAGGTAGGCAACTGAAAATATATCTAAGTACCTATCTTAAATGTTTTTCACTTATTGTTAATATTATTAAAAAATCGATCTGCCCAGCCTTTTCCCAACTATGTTGGGGTCGGCTTCCAGTCTAACCGGATGCAGCTGAATACAAGTATTTTACATGGAGTGACTGCCTATCTAACCTCCACAACCCAATAACTAGGTAATACGATACCCCTTGGTAAGACTAATTGTCACTTTCGGGCTTCTGATGACCCATAACGACTGTCAAAGATCCACAAATGACATCCGGGACCAACGGTTTAATATGCTTTTCGAGGCATGAAGGAGTCTCGGTATGTAGAAATGGTCACCCATCCACGGACCAACCCTGGCAAGCGTAGCTTAACCTGATGGATTGCCCCGTGCGGCTGTTAGTACTTAGCCTATTAATATTATTAGTAGGTAAGAATATTTAAGTCAATTGTTGCTTATAATTGACCCAATTGTTGTTTATAGCAGAATATTGCTATTCTGTGGAATATATTGAAGATTTACTATTCTTTTTTTTTCAGGTGTCAGGCTCAACTACATTATTCAAGATTTTTTTTAACTGTCTCTCATACACTTACAACAAGCAGTACATACATAATCCATGATGATTTCCACAGGAAGACATTAGATTCCAAATTCCACTAATCCTTACAGTATGTTTGTTCCAATTCCTTTTTGCTCTATGTCCAAATATTTCATATTAATGTGAATAGATGGTAATGGTGCCGATTCTCTTGTCCAGTGTTGAGTTAAGGTTGTAACAATTTAATAAAACAGTTTTATTTGTTTACCATAATTTATTTCTCTCTATTTCCTTTAAATCTAATGAATGACAGTTAATTTAGGTAAACACCTTTAAATAGTATCATTATAATTATAAAATTGTCTGTGTTTGTATAAAACAAATAGTATGCCATTCTTAATTATTTCATTTAAAGTTATTTTTATTTGTCCCTCTATAGTTCATAATTAAAACACTTTATTAAAGTTTACACTGTTATCAATTAACACAATAGTTTATATCACTGTCGTACAAGACTATAATCAAGTTTTCTAAAAAAAATATTTCATGAAGGATCTTCAGTTTCTACTTTTGTACTTAAGAAGCTTGAAATCTGAAGTAGCAGAGCAGCAGTGCAGCACAGCAGGGGCAGTATCATTCATGCTGCCTTCATGTCTTCGTAGGTGAAATTCCCCAGGAACTCTACATTTTAAAACAAAGTCATATTACTTTCTGCTCAAATAAAGTACTCATGTGGCAAAGTAGGCATATCAACTAGGCCCATGGCTAGATGAAAGCCATCTATCATCATCATCGTCATGCTGGTTGTATAATTTCTTCTTTATTTAGGGCTGATTTTTCAGTCTCCAGATATTTTATAATACTAAATTATAATGGTAATTGGATAAACATAAAATATATATTATGATGTGTCTGTCAAAAGTTCAGCCAAGGAAATATATTCATAATTGAATTGCTATGCTTAATTCTTAATGATGTGTCAAAAAGCTTACCTTCAACGATTAATACATAAGATTCTTAATCCAATCCATGTTTGCCACCTTGCCACCAACTTCTTTGTTAGGAAGTCAACAATATTGATATTTGGTAGTGTTCCATTCTTGTGTTTTCAGCACGTCTGTGAAAATATTATGAATATGTTTTGTAGTTATCTGTTATTTGGTTAGGTAGTGGATATTATAGTTTATTTCAGCATCTACTTATGTACAAAAATATCAATTAACAATTTTAGTTAGAATGTGAGACATAGTACTTAACTATTATTTTAACCACAATAAATAGTTAACCTCGCGTAAGATGCCTGTGTCTACGCAACAAAAGAATGATTGTCCGTATACGTAGACTCACCAATAATGTACCTACAGCTACAATAATCTAATGAGATACGAAGGTACTCTCACACACGTTATTCCTATTTATATTGGTTTACTTACTTGTAGTGATAATATCGACTTAGATACTTTTCGCTATGGAGCAAAACAGCCTAAGTCTTAGTCCATGTACTTAATTGTAGTCTGTGATCTTGGTGAAGCTAGTACAAAACGAAGGCGGTGTCTCGAACGAGAGAATTTTCCAAAGTTCTTCCGACTTCCACAAGCCACAAGAATAATGTTCCAAAACTGCTTATTACAGGCCCATGTTTCTGTACGTGAATAGTAAATATAATTTTGTATGTTGAAAAATATAAAACAACTATTAATTTAAAACAAAAACTTTACCGAAATCAACAAAAATAAAATGTAAACAGATGCGTCGCCATGATTGATATCGTATTCTCCACAGACTTCAAAGAATATTCATTCCAGCCCAAATTATTGTCAAATGTTTAACATGTGATGTCATATGCCTTTCCTTTTCTTTTCCCTACACTCTGATAAAGTTAGAGCAGCAAAGGTATACTTTAGACAGGCAGTAGTTTGCATTAAATCGTCAACGCATAACGCAATGAGGGCAGATCATTCAACTTTTACTCTCAGTGTTGCAATTTTTTTCCCCTAAGTCCACTATAGACTTGCGTCTAGATACATCGAAACGAATCAAAAATCCGATTTCAATCAGAAACGGAATCGTATCGATAATCCGAACTAGACAAACCGATTTCACAAAACCACGGAAGTGTGCCTAAACAAGTTTTTGTTTATATTTGAATAGTTTTGATCGATGCACTTACAACCGAATAATATTACTAGAGACGATCGAAACTGCGAGCCGTAGCCTCTCCTGAAATCGGTTTTCTGTTACCGACATTCGGCCGCTGTTTTGGGAGTCCATTTGAAGATTTGAGTATGAAAATAAAACATAACTTATGTAATCATAGTATTTTTAGGGTTCCGTACCTCAAAAGGAAAAACGGAACCCTTACAGGATCACTTCGTTATCAGTCTGTCAAGACCCTTTTTCTCAGGAACGTACGGAGGTATCAAGTTGAAATTAATATCAAATACGTCTGTGGTCCCTTAGAGCTCTAAAAAATCAAGCTTCTAAGTCAACACAATAAAAAATTACGGCTATTTAAGCGACATATTTTGGTACTCGCAAATAAATCAAAAACTACAGGGTACTTCCCGTTGACCTAGACTCATTAAATTTGGCACAAAGCCCGTCTCATTGCACAAGTAAAGGAAAATGACAGAAAATTGTAAATTTTCAGTTTTATCACATACAAAAAGAAAAAACCATTACAAACTTACATTTGCAGTTGGAGAATTGACCGTGACATATATCAATATAGGGGAGATGTTTTTCAACTACAAAGTTGTTTGTTTTTGGGATAAAAACTCCCAGGTTTAGTGGAAATCCCTCTAAGTTGACAACACTGCTTTTCTACGATTTTGTCATAGGCCACAGATAGCAAAGACGTGAAAAGAAAAACGTTTTATTACGTAGTTCAATTGTGGTAGAAAGTATTTTAAAAATTGGTTTTTCATTTTTCGGCAATCATTGTACATTTTTATTTATAAGCACTAGTAGATCATCAGTTGTAATTAAAACAAAATTACATTATAGCACAATAATTTGAATATTAACCATTCATAGATGCTGTAACTAAACATATAAATTTAACAATTATAGACAATTGTATTGAACATCCCTATACAATTTCAGTCGTATGGTAAAAAATGTACATCGCAATTCCAATTATGGCATGCGATTAAGATTGGACTTGCTTTCGATTCAGAATTGCAATCAAAAATAAAATATGTTACGCAATTAGGCTGCAGTCTTACCAAGGGGTATCGTATTGCCTAGTTACTGGATTCTGGAGGTCAGATAGACAGTCGCTCCATGTAAAATACTGGTATTCAGCTGCATCCGGTTAGACTGGAAGCCAACCCCATCATAGTTCGGAAAAGGCTAGGCAGATTGATTTTGATTGGTCCCATAAAGAAACTTGTTCAGTTTGATGGTCTGTACCACTCCCATAAATTTTACCACACCTTTCTGATATACCCCTGTATACCACGAAAATCATACATACCCATTTAAAAACAAGTTAGTCCCAGCTTGGAAGAGTCCTATTCCCAATCCTAGTTCCATATTCATCTCAGCGGCAGCCTTACACTCTTGCGCAAACAACCGAGCCTCGTTCTCCTCGCCCGCGAACGCGCGAACCGTTCGCATGTTTGATATCGCTTCCTCTGCTACTAGAGTTGATTTTTCTATCTGGAATTAAAAATAAATTTTCGGAATGGCAACAATTTTAAAGCTCACCATGCCTACCTAATAAAAAAGCGGCTAAGTGCGAGTGCGCTTACTCCCCTAACCGCCGCAGGAGACGCCCTGGGCTTGGGGAGTCGCAGGCCGATTGCCGGCCACCGTAGGCGCGGGCTTGACGACGGTGAGCAATGGATAGCCACCGTCCGATAAGGACCAGGCCCGGGTCGACGGCGCGTTGTGTTCCACGCGCGCCTCAGAGAGATGTCAGCAGAATTGACGGGGTCCGCTAGGGCCGATGCTTGCCGGGGGTGCGAAGTAAACGAAAGGGAGATCGTGGCTCCCAGCAACATGGCAAGTGAAGGAACACGGGTGGGTTTTAGTCAGTAAGAGTCTGACACGCCCTCCCGCTCCACCCAGAGCGGGAGAAGTTATTTGATAATTTCACACCCAAAAAAAGGGGCGGAAGAGCGGTCCAAGTCAAACTATAGTTCTATATTTTCAATATCATGGACACATAGCGTTTCTGAACACTCTGTTATGGAAAACTTCGCTCAAAAAGATACCTATATCGAATAAATATAATATCCCTTGAGAGTTCATCGGAGAACCTCAGAAACTCAACAAATTACATAGAAGTAACCAGCTCACCTGAGAGCAGTGGTGGCCCAGTGGTAACGGCCGCGACTTACGAGTTGTAGGTCGTAGGTTCGAACCCAGACAGGCGCTTTACTTTGTGTAAATTATTTCATCACCACTGCTCTCAAAACGGTGAAGGAAAAACATCGTGAGGAAACCGGCATGTCCTAGAACCGAAAATTCGAAGACATGAGACATCTACCAACCCGCACTGGGCCCGCGTGGTGGATTACGGCCCACTCCCTCTCACAGAGAGGAGGCCTGTGTCCCAGCAGTGGGAACATTTATAGGCTGATGATGATGATGATGAACCAGCTCACCTGCGTCTGCGCCTCTCTAGATAACTTCCTCAGCAGTGAACCAATGAACGTGCCGCCAACGACAACTGACGGTATACATAATAGTGTGAGGGCGGTCAGTTGAGGAGATATGACTAGAAGACTGACTGACGAACCAACTACCTGGAAATAGAAACAGGATATTATTTTAAACCATTGAATATTTGCCTCCAAATGTCTTCTTTTGGTATTTGGAAAATTTATTTACATCAGTGGAAGTTTTCATGTTAGTCAAACTCAAAGTTATATATTTGCCAGAAAACCGGCCAAGTGCGTGTCGGACCACGCACAATGAAAGGTTCCGTAGTTGGGATGAATTTATCCCAAAAACAAACTTAACTTTGTAGTTCAAAAATATGTTCTCCCATACGGAATGTATGGGAAAACATGTTTTTGCAACTGCAAAGTTAAGTTGGTCGATTATTACTCGTTAACCTGTAGAGCCTACTTAGCTGTGATAGTTTTCCTTTTAATTTCGTTATATAAACTATTGGTTTGAATTTTTTCACACACCCAAAACCAACCATTTAGCCGGCAGGGGGGGGGGACACTTGACTCTAACAAAAATTAGTACTTTAAAGCTTAATATTTCGCAAACGAATCCCTGAATCCAAAAATGATTTGCACAAACTCACAATATTTTTGAAGGACCTTTCCAATGATACCCCTCACCATGGGGTAAAAAAATAAAAAAATAAACATCACCACTTTACGTGTATGAGAGGTACCCTAAAAAACAATGTTTTTCATAATTTTGTTTTACTACTTTGTCGGCGTAATTAATATGTATACCTATGCCAAATTACAGCTTTCTAGTACTAAGGGTCTCGGAGCTAGACCGCGGACAGACAGACAGACGGACATGACGAAACTATAAGGGTTCCTTGTTTACTACGGAACCCTAAAAACGATACATAGGATGTTCATACATTACGAATACATAGGTTTACATGTGCTTTTATACAAATAATTGAAATAAGATTTCAAATAATCGAGTAAGGATAAAATTAGATGGATGATGATGCGCACACTGACGACTACTTTGCGATAATACGGAAGAAAGTTGCCTCAGTAATATCCCGAGTGAGGGGGAGCAGCAACAGCATTCTGAGGGTGTTTTTAGAGAGGCTGGATGGACCTACAATGGGGAGGGTTACCAAGCTACATGTTGGCAACAAAGATTGCTAAACCTTCTTGTGATTGTGATTTTTATTTTTCTTTCTTTTTGTGCTCCTGCACGTTACTAATATAGTTTTTTTAAGTAAGATGTAATACTAACACCCTATGGGCCTAACAATAAAATATATTTTTTTATTCATTAAAATTAGTTCAGTTGCTAACGAACATAAAACGTCGATTTTTAGGGTTCCGTAGTAAACAAGGAACCCTTATAGTTTCGTCATGTCCGTCTGTCTGTCTGTCTGTCTGTCCGCGGTCTAGCTCCGAGACCATTAGTACTAGAAAGCTGTAATTTGGCGTAGGTATACATATTAATTACGCCAACAAAGTAGTAAAACATTTTTTTTTAGGGTACCTCTCATACACGTAAAGTGGTGATGTTTATTTTTTAATTTTTTTACCCCATGGTGAGGGGTATCATTGGAAAGGTCCTTCAAAAATATTGGGAGTTTATGAAAACTATTTTTGGATTCAGGGATTCGTTTGCGAAATATTAAGCTTTAAAGTGCTAATTTTTGTTAGAGTCAAGTGTCCCCCCCCCTGCCGGCTAAATGGTTGGTTTTGGGTGTGTGAAAAAAATCACAACAATAGTTTATATAACGAAATTAAAAGGAAAACTATCACAGCTAAGTAGGCTGTACAGATTAACGAGTAATAATCGACCAACTTAACTTTGCAGTTGCAAAAACATGTTTTCCCATACATTCCGTATGGGAGAACATATTTTTCAACTACAAAGTTAAGTTTGTTTTTGGGATTAATTCATCCCAACTACAGAACCCTTCATTGTGCGTGATCCGACACGCACTTGGCCGGTTTTAGAATTACTGAAGTAGAAGTAAATAAAAATTACCTGAGTAGTAGCCCTCATTCCACCCGAAATTGTCTGTTTGAAGGAACTCTTGAAATCTTGCACATCAACTGTTAGCCTGCAATGACAAGTAACACATATGAATCCAAAATATTGTATGCTAGCTTCTGCCCGCGACTTCGACCGCGTGGAATAGTTACTTTGGTATTCCGCTCCTATTGGTCTTAGCGTGATGATATATAGCCTATAGTCTTCGTCGATAAATGGGCTATTTAACATTGAAATAATTTTTCAAATCGGACCAGTAGTTCCTGAGATTCAAGAGCGCGTTCAAGCAAACAAACAAACTCTTCAGCTTCACATATTAAGTATAGAAGATAGGTATAGATTATTTCAATGCTTTTATAAGATATTTTGTTTTGTAAGGAGACACAATATTTCGTCATTATACACATTTATAATTATTTTATTTTTAAAGTTGCTACGGCTAAATTTCATAAACCGAGAGATTGTTGGGCAGACATTTTGAAGACTAGATGAATGGATACTATTGCTTCAAATAGCCATAGTATCTATTTATCAACAACACAACTTATTAGGAATATAGGCAGAAAAAGACTAATTGAATGGATATGAAGAAAATATGAGTCTCTAAAACTCCACACCACACCACCACCACCACACAGTGGGAAAAAAAAGACTTTTTTGTTCAAAAATCTGCCTACACTACAATTTTTGACGTATCGCTGCCATTTTTTTTTTATACACCTGAAATAACAGACTTTTCTTTTAAAAATCGGGAAATGAATCAACTTTTTTTTTGGCCGCCTTTTTGTATCCGCCATTTTGAATTTTTATAAACAGACAATAAATTCAGGACCAGGGGCCTGAAAAACCCCTGAAAATTGATTTTTGTTTAAATATTTTTGTTAGGAATTGTTTTTTGCTTCATTTCCCGATGTTTTGAGGTTATATATAGTATTGAATTTTAAGGAAAAGTGGCAGTGACACACCAAAGTGTGTTATAACAGGAGTGTATAAAAAAAAATGGCAGCGATACGTCAAAAATTGTGGTGTAGACAGATTTTTGAACAAAAAATGGCTTTTTTTTTCCACTGTGCGCCACATTGAGCTGAATCCTGCGCAGAACGCGGAACGTGACTGTGCGCTTGTATAAGCCGACGTTTGCACGGACGTAATAAAATCACGGCGAGATTTTATTGCGCACTGGATTTTCAACTCTCGGTGTTAAGCCGAGCGTTGAGAATCCAACACGCAGGGACGCCCTCTCGTCCCAACGCGTCGGAAAAACACACTGTTAGATTTTCAACTCTCGACGCTAAGCAGAGCGTTGAAAACCAAATGCACGAAAAACTGCCTTTTTATTACGTCCATACGAACGTGGGCTTAATAATCAGGAAGTCATGCGACTATTCACACCATTTTGGACCTCCATACAAGTAAGTTCGCCACACAATCGGCGAACTTATTTTTTCTTTTTGACATGTATATTTTTCTTATCATTTATTTTTGAGAAAGTCAATATCAATTTTTAGTATCAATGACATCCATGAATATTTGTATGCCTTCTGGTATAACATAGCGCGCTTGTATTTTTTTTATTTTTTATAACAACTATTTTATTGTACCTATGTTAACAAATGATTAAATGATTGCCTGTGTCTGTAACACAGTTTATACTAGCACAGACACAGACGTTCACTCTGTCTCACATAAAGCTTAGCGATGTATTAATATAGTGCGTTTGTATTATGATTATGATTCAGTTTGGTCAGAGCTTTATTATAATCAAAATTATTTCCATACCTATTAACAAGCTCCCCAGTTCTCTCCTGGTCGAAGAAGGCCATGTCCTGCTGTAAAATGGACGTGAACAAGTCCTGCTTCATCTGAGCGGCCACCTTCTCACCCACTTGGGACAGCATGTGGATATATATGAATGTGAAAATAGCCTGAAAATAAAAAAATATTTTTAATCAGTAACTATAGGGTCTGTAGTGAGTTGTGTGGTCAAAATGACAAATATTGATTGGTTTTTTGTTTGATTAGTTCTAGCTATAGGAAAAATTATCTGAAAAGTTTAGTCTACCAAGGTAAGAGTCAACTGGATAATGCATATGAGTGATAACAATTTGACATTGACAGCGTGCGAAATCCACCCTTATTGACAAAGTCCGTAAGGGTGTTTTTCGTGTTACCATTACCACTGGTGCGATTTGACTGTACTTAGCTGTAAGACGTTGACAACATTGTTTTTGGTGTCTGAAAAAAATAAGAAAGCCCTATTTTTTTTTAATAGAAGACTAAGTAAAAATTGCTTGTGTTGAATGAAAATAAGATAATGCAGTAATATTTTTCTTGGAGGAGACAATTTGCTTTGAATCCAAAGTAAGAAAGGAGATACCTAGTTATGTAGGTTATTTCAAACCTAAACCAGTCATATCAAAGTGTAAAGGTCATCACCAGCCTACAGCAATCCACTTTTGGATATAGGCCTCTCCAATTGCACATCATTCCGCTCAATTCTCATCAACTCTCACCTAGCTGCTACCAGCCACCCGGCGAAGATCGTCGCTCCACCTAACCTGAGGGCGTCCCACCTTACGTTTGCCGAGTCGCAATCTCCACTGGAGAACACTACTACCCCAAGTGTAAGGCCTGAAACTGCGTTAAGCGGACGTCCGCGCGGTTCCATACAAAAGTGCCCCGTTACGGGGACACGCGCGGGCGTCCGTCGCGGGGAAGCGAGTCCCGCGCTCGCGCCACGTGACCCGCCTAATATATTAAGTTCTTCATCAACACGGCTGTGCATGCACACCGTTAAAATGGAACTAGCGACACTGCGTAAATAAAATAATTCGTTCTCCAGAACGGCGGCCGTCGCGTTCACACGGAGTCAATAAGCATGTCCACGCGTGTAGACACGCGACGGGTGCCCGTCGCGAGCGCCCGCTTAACGCAGTTTCAGGCCTAAATGTGTGTTAATCAGGGATGGGCCGAAATTCGGTTCACATTCGGTTTAACCGAATTTCGGCAGCCTGAACCGAACTTCGGTATTCGGCCGAAATTCGGTTCAGATGCCGAACATTCGGCACAAGAAAAATAATACCTACTTGCACTATTTTGACTAAAATTTAATAGAATTAGAATAGTATTACTGTAAAATAAAATTATGTATTTTACTCACTCATGGTCATTTATTTTAGTTAGGAACATTGTAAATGTAAACCTAAAATTAAATCAATTCTTCTTATTAGTCTTGAAAATCTGTTCTTCTTATTAGGCCACGCGGAAGGAGCGCGGTGTGCGGGCGGGGTACATCTAACAATAATTGAAGTAAATGCGTAAATAAGTCACGACGTGTCGCTCTCGAGAAAGCGCGCGAAATTGAACCGAAGTTCGGCCGAACTTTTCATTTTAACCGAATGTTCGGCCGAAGTTCGGATTCGGTTCAAACCACATTCGGCCCATCTCTAGTGTTAATAATTAATGAAATAATAATTCACCTGTCCCAGATACAATCCAACGAGTTTGAGCGCAGGCAGTCTGATCTGATCCAAAAAGTCAGAAGAAGGATTCTGTCTCTGGTTTGCAAGCACGTTCACCACTTCTCCCAACAGTACTGGGATGTACACGTTCAGAAATGCTACTACTAAAGCTGACTGGAATAGAAAAATACATCATGATTAAGACGTTGGGTAAAATTAATGAATAAATTATCCATTATTTTTCTCCTTAATACTTTCTATTTTAAAAATCAAATGAAAGAAAGAGAAATTTTACATGGGAGTATAGGAGTGATTATTTTATTAAATTTTAACATAAAACGGCAAATTACATATGTAGTGACCCTAGCGATGCGATACGCTGAATTGCATTTTTAATGTTTTAACGGAGCACTAGCGCGCGGCTCATATGTCATATATCCCTGTAATAACTAACTAAGTAATTGTGGAACAATATTAAACAAATAGTATTTCAGTACTAGTATTCTTTACATTTTTATTCAAACCCTTTTAATATATAACACGCACAACACATATATAAAGACATGAACACATTAGTACAATAACAAAAAGTACACAACTACTGACAGTCATACGCTCATCTCACAATACTCCAGTAATAAGTTCAGGAAGCTAACTGCATCAGTGGCAAAGGATCTCTCTAATAAATAGTAAAGGTTTTTATTACAGCACTCCTAGCATGACAACCATAGAAACGGGTTTTGTCTATGGCAGAATAGACAAAATGACAGCTATTGTGATTGTTTATCTGTTATTTTGTCTATTCTCCCATTGACAAAAACCATTTCTATTGTCGTCATGCTAAGCGTGCAAGAGACAGAGACCTAACTTTAAGTGTTAAAATTTTATCAAGATCTTAGATTAGCTGATAAAAAATAAATAATTAATTTAATTAATTAAATTATCACTCAATCATTCATTTGCAAGGCAAGGCCACATTAATTTCTAAAAGAATAACATACAAAGATTTATAATAGGTTTATACCAGGATTACATAAACAAAAAAGAACTCACCGCAACAGCAGCAGCTAACAGCCACTTATGAGGTTGAAGATAAGAAAGAAACTTCTCCCAATCAAACTTAGCAGTATCTTCTTCAACATTCGGCCTTCTCTGTATAATCCGAGAGCCAGCCACAAGGGCCTTGCAGTACGCTGGGCCATTACTCAACAAATAACGAGTCCCTAGAGCTAAACTAACCCCTGTACACAACTTCCATGGGCTACACAGCAATAATAACCCAGGCTTTGCATTTTTCTCCGACGATGTTTTGACTTCAGAAAAGTATCGTTTTACGACATTTGACGGCTTATTTTTCATTAGGTTTGTAAAGTATACATTGCTTTTCGTTGTCAATAACCTGTAAGAAAAGTTTTATGTTAGTGTACCTGTGTAATTTCACGTTTATTTATCAAAGTAAGCTGTGACTTATTTACTAATATTTACCTCTGTCTCACAAGTTGACAAGAGTTCATTTGCATTAACTGCCACATTTTTATAAAATTATGCTTACTACCCTATTTAAAAATCACTTATTTACATATTCTTTTAGTCTTAATTATCAAGATTATGCAGATTATTTGCTGAAAATTCGATTTGATAACCTCAACTCAATCCATAGTCCAATGTCACAATCTACTGTCAGAACGATGACGTAATAATCACAGTTTAAAAACGTGTTAACCAAATAGTATGATAGAAGATAACCAACTAAACTAAGAGGCAAAAAAAAATATTCCATCAGTAGTATCGTGTCGTGATAAACTTTAAATTATTATGCATGCAAAGTAGTACATAAGTACCACTTTGCTTATTTTGTAAAATCACAGCAGAAAGGTTTAGCAACGTAGTTTCTGAACGAGTCATATTTGTTCCATTTCACGCTATACGTATTGCAATAATTTTTTTATGCCAAACGATCAAATTGTTTCATCCTATTGGCCGACAGATGACGTTGGCGGATTTTATTTAACTTTATAGACTACATTAGACTTTGATTAGAATGTGATGAACAACAAGGTAAGCAGGCACATTAGTAAGAAACGCCAAGCAGTCTCCTGACACAGGAGACTGCAATTCTATGTTTGTGTAACATAACATATCATAACATCACGCCTTGTTTCCCCGAAGGGTTATGCAGAGGTGTACCTGCCTGTAGTAGGTACATCTACATTTCGCCAGTTATGTTTATATTCTAGAGGGCGAGCCTATTGCCATCAACCGGGCACAAATCCAGACCCCGGGCTGACACTGAGAAATTCCAGATAGTAAAACCCAATGGTGCCGATTCCCTTGTTCACAAACTAAACTAAATTTAAGTTCAGTGCATCTTTTTCTTTCTTTTTAATTAAGAAAAGGACAGAAGATAAATTTTTGTTTAGTCCTGTCAAATTAATCAGCGCTTGACGTAAATTGACGTAATTTTAGTTGGCAAGTTTTTAATCACGTCTAAACTTGTATGAAAACTGACAGGCGCTGATTAATTTGACAGGACTAAACTAAAATTTATCTTCTGTCCTTTTCTTAATGAAATAGAAAGAAAAAGATGCACTGAACTTAAATTTAGTTTAGTTTGTGAACAAGGGAATCGGCACCACTAACACTTTGCCCGACCCGGGAATCAAACCCAGGAGCTCATGCTCAGCAGTAGGGCTTGCGACCACTAGACCAACGAGGCAGTCTACTGTTTGTGTACTAGGTACAATATCAGTATAATGTTGGTATGCACTTTGTTACAACACATCGTACCTATCTACCTACTTATCTCTTACCCAAACTAAAACCTTAGGAAAAAAAGTGCCACTCCGGGAGTGCCGACAGAAGTGAAAACTTGAACAAGATCGCCTTGGTGGAAGAAAAATACTTGTATAGAACATTGATCCGTATCTAAGGAAATAAAAAGCGCAATCGCGTTTACAAAACCTTTAAAGTAAAAATACTTGCATAGAACATTAATCCGTAACGTAATATAAATAAAGAGCACAATCGCGTTTACGAAAATGAGGTGTCGTCATGGTGTCGCGAATTCAATCTAGAACAACTACCTACTTATAAAACTACATCTCACCCAAGATATTAATAAAACCGTTCATCACACACCAATTGACCACAGTTATAAATTTCACCCCTGACGAGCTGCGATCAAAACCGCCCCTTTATTGCAAGCGCTGCGTTAATCCCTCGCGTCCCCTCACTAGTCACTAAAGTGCTGACAATAAAATGCATTACACTTAAATAATGTTTAATTTGTTTGAATTCATTGTTGCTGTCTAATAACTTGAAAGGGAAGGAAGATTTTGTTTATTTGTAATTGTTGTGAAGGTTTATTAATGAATTATGATAGTTCGGTAGTTATACGAATTGAATGCATTTAGTTTGAGTAGGTACCTACCGACTAAGACATTTTAATAAAGTAAGAAGGAAGATGGAGCGCTGGATGTTGCCGGAATTTGTTGAATAGTAGTAATGCAGGAGACCGGTTATTCTTATTGTGATGATGCTTGGGTATATCGGTTGAGATCCCCAGATTTACGCCTAGGTACCCAAGGCACTGGCCTAGGAACCCAGCCAGCCTAGGGGCCCCACCTACCCTATAGTGACATACTTAGCATAGACTGCATTATTTCGGAAGTTTATCTAAAGTAGGTACTTGATTGAAGTCAGATAAAAATTAAGTAGTAGAAAAAAAAAGTTTAAAACTTCTTGTAAGTAAGTACCTACTAGTGCGTTTTATTTACAAAATTTCTAAAATAGCTTCAAAAGTCGAAGTGCCTAGGGGCCCTGGGTCTCTAAATTTAGACCTGGTTGAGATTGATTATGATGAGCAGTAGCAATGTCTTTCATTTTGACAGTTCAACAATATTCATTGCGTTATTTGCGTTGTTAAACAAACACATTTCTCGAACATAAGAAGCAATGGATTAGCAAATATCCTTTAAAATCATTCAGATTGTGAGTGAAAGCACCTATCTTACGCAAGTAGGGTGTTGCTTAGCTCAATGTTTTTATTAATAGGTTTACCTTTGACCACTCTCTTATATGATGGTAAGCGATAGTTGTTATGGTTGAGGTTGTAAGGAAATCGTTTGTCGAGTTAATTAGAAGTATTTGTGATTAGAAACCTTTGGTCTCCCTGCCTGTCTGTCATGTGCATAAGCATAACAAACCCGATATTAACCCTTATCCGATACCGTGATTATTTTTAATTACCTATCATAATATTAATCTTAGGGTACAATGAGCCTGGCATAGTCTTGTTAGACTAAAAAAACACTACAAAGTGAAAGATAACTTTAATTTCGGAAGTCGGTGTCTTTGGTTTTGAATTTTCATTCTTTGTCATCGACTGCCGAAATTAAAGTTATTTTTCACTTTGTAGTGATTTTTTAAGGCGTTTGTTTTTTTTTTTTAAGTTTTAAATTTTTTACTTTTTAGTTGTGGTAGGTACCTACCCCACACAAATTCGAATACCACTACCTGCTATGTAAACAACAGTGACAGGAAGTTATCATATCATCCACATACTAAGTGGGAAAAAATACGTAGGTATTATTGAAGCTAACTCAAAAACTACCCAAGCAAAGCCACCTCTGAAGAATGATCTACAAAACAAAAAAATAATCATCAAAATCAATTCATAATTGGCGGAGTAATCGCGTAACAAACATACAGTCGAATTGAGAATCTCCTCCTTTTGGAAGTCGGTTAAAAATACTCTAGCATAAGCATAATCAGCCATTGGTGCCGATTCCCTTGTTCACAAACTAAACTAAATTTAAGTTCAGTGCATCTTTTTCTTTCTATTTCATTAAGAAAAGGACAGAAGATAAATTTTAGTTTAGTCCTGTCAAATTAATCAGCGCTTGACGTAAATTGACGCAATTTTAGCCGGCAAGTTTTTAAGGCCGCATTCCGAGTTACGCTAAAAGTGATAATATCGCGAATCCAACCAAATTTAAAATAGTCACAAAATATAAGGGTTATTGAATATTAATTGTGACTTTGGACTTTGGTCGGATTCGCGATATTATCACTTTTGGCGTAAGTCGGAATGCGGCCTAAATCACGTCTAAACTTGTATGGTGAGTGACAGGCGCTGATTAATTTGACAGGACTAAACAAATTTCTGTCCTTTTCTTAATGAAATAAAAAGAAAAATATGCATTGAACTTAAATTTAGTTTAGTTTGTGAACAAGGGAATCGGCACCAGTATGTTTCCACTGCTGGGAGACAGGCCTCCTCTCTGTGAGACGTACTCCGGTTTCCTCACGATGTTTTCCTTCACCGTTTTTGAGAACACCACTGATGAAATAATTTACACAAAGTAAAGTGCCTGCTTGGGTTCGATCCCATGGGTAGGGTTGCCAACCATACTGTTAAAAACAGTAACATACTGTTTTTCACTATAAAATACTGTTCACTGTTCAACAAAAATAAAGTACCTACCTACACGAATATATGTATACTGTTTTCACTGATATATTAATTATAAGCTATATCTAAATAAGAAGGTAATCGATGGCAAAAAATGAATTATACAAAACTAAAAACTAAAATATTTTTCCGAAATACTGTTTATTTTCCCACTTTGACCATAATATACTTTATTTATTGTACAAAAAGCTGGCAACACTACCCATGGGTTAAAATTCGTAAGTCGCGGCCATTACCACTTTGCACTGGGCCACGCGGCCATACTCAAAACATAGGTAGTCATGATGTTTACTGGCAAGTCCACGCAAGCGACACCGTAGGTATATAGGTATGTACACCAATCTAAGGTAGTTTTAACTCATAATAACTGCGGTGAACGTTACTGTTTACTCCACGTTAGCGGTTGAACTTTGTGTCGGTCGGTAGGTACTTTAGAGCCACCTACAACTCTGCTGACGCCCAGACACCTGACTCTTTGTTATGTTATGTTTAGTGTAACACGAGGTTCCTTAACGCGTAATTGTTATTCGAGGAACACTAACAAAACTTTATTGAGATAAGAAACATTAAACAGTGTCGTTTTGTTTTAGATGTAGACGGTGTAGACCAGCCGTACCACTGTATACGATGATGCCGATTCCCTTGTTCACAAACTAAACTAAATTTAAGTTCAGTGCCTCTTTTTCTTTCTATTTCATTAAGAAAAGGACAGAGGATAAATTTTAGTTTAGTCCTGTCAAATTAATCAGCGCCTGTCACTCTCCATACAAGATTAGACGTGATTAAAAACTTGCCGACTAAAATTACATCAATTTACGTCAAGCGCTAATTAATTTGACATGACTAAACTAAAATTTGTCTTCTGTCCTTTCCTTAATTAAATAGAAAGAAAAAGATGCACTGAACTTAAATTTAGTTTAGTTTGTGAACAAGGGAATCGGCACCAATGTCGCCCCAGGGCATGGTGACTGCCCGTATTTTTCTGAATATTCATGAAAAATTATCGAAAAATAACTTTGAAAGGACTGACTATCTGGTTTGACTATCTTTAAAAAATTTCATGTCCCGGCAAATAAAATGGTACACTGATGCGTTCACCTAAGCGTGGTCTGCACAGTTAGCATGAACACGGAAGAATAGACAAAATGACAGATAAACAATCACAATCTGTCATTCTATTTCTGTTCTGTCTCTCAGTCTCTCTGTTATTAATTCATTATGTCCAAAAAAGCTGTAGGTTCTAGTAGTAAAACTGGGTAGGAAATTATCAAATAACTTCTCCCGCTCTGGGTGGAGCGGGAGGGCGTGTCAGACTCTTACTGACTAAAACCCACCAGTGTTCCTTCAGTTGCCATGTTGCCGGGGGGCCACGATTTCCCTATCGGCCCGTATTCGCAGCCCTGGCAGGCATTGGCCTTAACGGACGCCGTCAATTCTGCTGACATCTCTTTGAGGCGCGCGTGGAACACAACGCACCGTCGACCCGGGCTTGGTCCTGATCGGACGGCGAGCTACCCATTGCTCACCGTCCGCAAGCCCGCGCCTACGGTGGCGGAAATCTGCCTGTGATTCCCGACTCCCAGGGGGCCTACCACAAGCTCATAAAGCAGTATTATTTTAATATTACTTCAGTGTGGGAAAGAGATGAAGCTCTACAGGACATATAGCTCCATCTCTTACTCCCACTGAAGTAATATTAAAATAATACTGCTTTTGAGCTGGTGGTAGGCCCCCAGGGCGTCTCCTCCTGCGGCGGATAGGGGCGCGAGGGCGCGAAATTTGCCTCTCCCTCACGCGCTCCGTCTCCTCCTTCGCGAGCATTACTGCTTCGCAGAAGGAGGTGACGGCCTCCCATTTCCTCTCGCTCCGTAGCATGGCCCGTATCAGGGCCGGACGCGAGAGATCACCGCCGCCGATCGCCTCCACGACCGCCGATCGAAAATCTATTTATAACCTTGTTTCCAATTGAAGTGTAAATAAAGTTGATTTTAGACTGACTAGTACTGTTGAAAAAGTCATAAAAAAATATGAAGTTGTAGCGCAAACTGAATCTTATGTCTAGGCATTACAGTTGTTTTTCCTAAAACTTGTGTTTGTTTACATGTTTGGCAAATAAATTGCGAACGCAGATTCTTCTTCTTCTTCGTATCGCTCTTGACAGAGCGGTCGTGATCACAACGAACTGTGTCCAATCGCAGGTGTAGTCGTTGCCCGCCTCACGATCTCCCCCCTTCTGGTTCTGTTACATGACAGTCTGGCGCATTCATTAACAGGGCCTCCAACCGCAGATTTTATTTGATCCGTCCACCTCATTGGTGACGTCCCGCGTGACCTATTACCTTCCACTCTGCCCTGCACCACTAGACGCTCTATGGAGTCATTATTCCGCCTGGAGACATGACCAAAAAACTTAAGTATTCGAGACTGTACTAGTGCTAATAGACGCTGTTTGATGCCGAGTTCTTGGAGTATGGAGATGTTTGTGCGGAATTCTGTCCATGATACCCCAAGCATTCTTCTCCAGCACCACATTTCTAGAGCATCTACTTTTTTCTTTTCCAGTTCTCGTAATGTCTACGTCTCAGCTGCGTACAGAAATATGGGGAATAGGTACAAGTGTACGGACCAGCCTGATCTTAGTGGACTGAACGCAGATTAGGTAGTTTGAATTAGGTACTAGTCAATTAATAAAATGCAAACGCATGGGTTTACGGACCCACTTCCGAGTTTCCGGTACAAAACCTGAGGACTTAGGCAAGCAATGAATTCCGTAGCTTTATGTCAATTCATTTGACTTCTCCATCATCATTATCACTGATAGAATGTCACTTCGCTCTCTGCCCTCTGCACCTCTGGAGACAATCTACCAAACATTAAAACAAACAGACAAAAAAGTTTTAAAGCTCAACTCAGTTCGACTTCGACCATTGCTATTGCATTGAATAAAAAAAAAACACAGATGGTCAAGTGGCGGGAACGCACCCCGGTTTTGGCGCCAATATAACCTATTGTTAATCACAAGTGGTGCGTTTAAAACGGTATTATTTGTGTATCGCTCGTTTTTATTTGATTTTATGCCATTTAAAGTTGTTTGGAGCATTTGATTGTTGATAATTTTATTATGAGTGGCAGGAATAATTTTTGCTTTTGAATTTTTCTTTGATGACATCTGACGTCACGTTATGATTGTAATCATATCAAAAGTGGGTAAGTACCTTCTTTTATACTGCCGTTGCTGTTTAGGTACAAAGCAAATAAGTGCTTCATTTCAAATTCATCGAGCTAGCTTTGCTTTCACAGTCTTTAAATCAATTTTTTTTTTCAAATACTAATTCAAATATTTTTATTTGTAGAACATAATTAGGTAAACAAAAATATTCTGATTATAATTTCAAATTAATTAGTAATAAATGGAAAAAAAAACATTTAAATTAACAAATAAAACTAAATTTTAACAATTCTAAATTAACAGATAAGTACTTAAAAACATTATTCATTGTTATTTCATTTAATTATCATAACAATATATTAAATCACATAAAAACATTAAAATTAAATTAAATTTAATAAACATTCAATTAATTAACAAATTAAAAATATATAATTAATAATCTCACCTAATCTAATTATTATCCTATATTTAAATTTTTATTATATTGTTCTCTATCAATTTTTTTTTTAAATAAGTAATTGTATTTTCCTTTGGTTGTAGGGATCGTATTCGGATCAAATAATCAATCATGTAGGTATGTCCGATTTCAATATGCCGCATTTCGCCGCCGACGGACGGCAAATCCCGTGAATTTCCCTACCGACAATTTAGTTTTTGGCGGGCTTTCTATCAGATTTATTTGTGTACCTACTGATCTATATTGACTTGAGACCTAAAATAATTCTAAAACAGACTTAAAGTAGGAGCTTCTTTTAACGTTAATTGAACCTAAAAGTAGGTACTATAAATTAAGCAAATTAAGTAATAAACTTGAAAAAAAAATTACTTGATTCTGTGAAAGCGCATAAGCTAATGGATTTCTAGGTTCAGACAGAACAAATTTCGAAACCCCTTAATGTAACTCCTTAACTTTTTCCAAAAAAAAAACAACCGACTTCCAAATATTTCGGAAGTCGGTGGCAAAAACGAAAATACAAAACCAAAGACAACTGCTTCCGAAATTAAAGTATTTTTTCACTTCGTTGTTTTTTTTTTTTTTTGAAGTCGGTTAAGTAATATAATAATTGCTCCAAATCTAAATTATTATAGCAATTTAATAACCGTCCAGTTCCCACACTGACCACAATAATACAATAATGACCACAAATCGGCAAATCTGGATAAACACATAAATCACTGATACCTAAATCAAATTGTTTGAGTTAGATTAAGTACCCACAATGACTTTCAACTTTAATATTAGGGATGATTCAGCATAGTTTAGGAAGTTTATAAATATTTTTGATAGGTAAAGTTCTTACTAAGTATACACCGTGAAATTTGAATCACGGTTTTGCTAGAACAAACGTTATTCAGACCATGGTCTACTACCATTCTACAGCATCCAATAAAAAAAAACATAATTGATTTTTGAAAAAAGACAAAGTTTAAAATGTCAAGATTATCTACTGCTTACTAAATTTCGTTTATGGAGCTCTGCAAACAATGCTGTGTCCCATGTGTGGTGTCTGTGTTGTAGGGAGTAACGATTATCTTGATATTTTAAACTTTGTTTTTTTGTGTTTTTTTTTTCAAAAACCAATTATGTTTTTTTTTATTGGATACTGTAGAATGGTAGTAGACCATGGTCTGAACAACGTTTGTACTAGCAAAACTGTGATTAAAATTTCACGGTGTATATTGTTTCTATTTCTCTAAGGTAGGGCATATAAGATTACGTGGAGTCGGTTTTGCAGCGATTCGTTTCTGTCACTAACTTTTGTAGCACAACATATTGACTTTTCGGAGACTTAGTATTTTTTTCGGAAGTTTTATATTTCTTTGGAAAGGAGATGTCCGCTTTTTGTAGGGACGTTGGTTTTTTATTCCGAGAAAAATCTAACCAGCATCAAACTACATCTAAATAAAACCGACAAAATATGGAACTAGGAACCACTGAAATAATATTTTTAGACATTTAAGAGAAAAATTATAAAATATTTAATGTGCAAACATTTTTTTGTTGATGGCAACTACGACAAATATGATATAAATTGACTCATGGTACAGTCATTACTGTCAATCAATTGACAGCGATGACAGTAACATGTGTCAATTTTGACAAGTTTACTATTTGAATATGTCAATATGACATAAATTGACACATGGTACTGTCATTACTGTCAATGAATTGACAGTAATAACAGTAACATGTGTCAATTTTAACAAGTTTACTATTTTATGGGGTGTGTTCACTATATTATCCTAGATAATTAGAAAGGTTTGTTCGTTTTAGCAGTAAATTCTTACTAAAATAAAAAACGATTTTTCTCAAAATTGGAGGTCTTTAAAAATGTATGATATAGTTAGAACCACTAGTTTTTGGGGTGTCTATCCAAATATATTTAACTTATCCTGGTTAGAATGATTGAATAATAAAAAACCATTTTAGGACATGTCCTTTAGTATTACTGTCAACCACAGATTTTCAGAAGATATTTTTTTTTTTTCAGAAGCTTAATAATTATTCCTACGGAATCCTTCATTGTGCGTAGTGCGACACGCACTTGGCCGGTTTTTTTATTGTGGTATCGGCTAGCTCTTGACCTCGATCTCGCCTGATGGAAAGCGATGGATGAGGTCTATGATGGAACGAGCTTGCCCAGTAGATGCAGCTGTTCACTCTTGCTTGGAAGGCTGACGAGTTGTACTTGAAAACACAAACGCTGGCAAAGACCTCTTGTCGAAATAACGCAGGTATGCGCGTTGCGCGCACCTCTGCGTCAACTAACTAATAATTACAACAAGCAATTCCATCATATCGATATGTTTGCTCTTTCTGCTGGTAAATTCAAAAACACTGTACTCAAAACACTCACAATTAGTCATTTTAATTATGATTTGCATGCCTTGATGAATTTTACTATATAGCACAAAAAACAGTGGCACTCCGGGAGTGCCGACAGAAGTGAAAACTTGAACAATTTAAAAAAATACTTACAAAACCTTTAAAGTAAAAATACTTGCATAGAACATTGATCCGTAATGTAATATAAATAAAGAGCACAATCGCGTTTACAAAAATGAGGTGTCGGTAACGGTGTCGCGAGTTCAATTGTTTTTTCCAATCTCAAAAATGCTGAACGCGCCTAAAGCAGTTTTCACTTCAAAAAAAAATTCTAACTTAATTTATTATAGTTTGTAAGTTTTAGTTTTATACAGCATGGTTTGTAAAGTTTATTTTTTATTTGTATTCCGTGGAAAATATTGTTGGTTTACACATTCGGCAGTATTTTTTTTGTATTTATTCGTGTACAAAATGTAATGTGTCAAGCACTGTTTGTTTTCCCTAATAAATAAAATAAAAAAACTTTTTTACAAAAAACACAACCGACTAAAAAAGTTTTTTTTTTCACTTTTTAGTGGGTTGGTTTGTAATTGATCTAAGTTACAATAGCCTTATGTCAACTGCTCATTAAAAATACCCAAATCGCTATAGATGTGCCTTTAATATTTGAAGAGTTCCCTCGATTTCTCCAAGATCCCATCATCAGATCGTGACCAAATGACAATGGGACCAACTTGAAAGTATACCCTTTCAAACAAAAAAATAATTTTTCAAATCGGCCCAGCCGTCTTCGAGTAATCGGGGAACAAACATAAAAAAAAAATATCCCGGCGAATTGAGAACCTCCTCCTTTTTTTTTAAGTCGGTTAAAAATAAGGAGTTCCACACTTTCTCATCAGACCACACATTTGTCTACCCCACTTTACCTAAACTCTTTACAATCAAACCGGCTGACTTGTCATAATAAATTAATAGCGTGTCCATATGCCACAAGTAGCCCAGTTTAACCGAGAAATATCAATAATGTTCAATACGTACTAATACTTTAATTTATTGTCTGTCCTGACAAAATATCCGATCATTTAGACCCTCTGTTCACCCCCAAATGGCAAGGGCGTGATATTTCAGAATCGCGTGGGATTATTACGGTTTTATTGGTTGCATAAATAAATATTAATTTTGTCTTGTCTGTGGTAGGAACTTTTTGAAATTCTTTTTAAAAGAGTTTTTCCTCCTGCATTTTTCATTTGATTTTCAAAAAATCGATGGGTATAAACTAAAAATGTCAAATTAGTCATAATTATGTACTCGTAGGTACGGACAATTGCATAAATAAGAGCTTTCAATTTAAGTTGGAATTTTGCAAACCTAATTCATTAGTGAAGACCGTAAAAGTTAGTAATAGTCATCTAACATTTAAAGTGATACAAGTATTGAGGTATTTTAAGCAAGAAAATTTCCCGTTTAATATTCACTAATTCTTTTGCATATTTCGTAGCCATTTGAACAGAAAAGTTTTATTCATCCGAATTAAATTAAAATAATTTCGCGCCCACCACGTGTATGATAGTTTCCAATAAAACATAATCCTATTACTGACACTTGTTCTGTGCAAGTGTTTAATGAATCGGATCATAGTGGATTGGTAGTTAGTAGGTCGGCGGGGCGGTAAAATGCTGCTTTATTTCAAAGTAGAATCGCTGAAAAAAAAAAACATGTAGCCTCATAAAAAGTGAATGTTTTGAAAATTATCCATCAAGTTAACAACAGTTAACTTTTGTGTTTACTTATAATTTAGAAACCTGTGCAATCTTAGTAATTTTAAACAAATATTAACTTTACGTCAGTCTAAAAAAGTAGTTCTAGGTAGTTGATTTTAGAATGACTAGTATCTACTTACTTATTACCTTAGTTACCTACTTACTTTTAAGTTGTAGCGTAAACTGAGCTTTACTAATAGGTTTTAAAGGATTTTTTCCAAAAACACATATCTTTTTACATATGTATTTCATTTTGGAAACTAAACTTTGAACGCAGGATAGGTAGTTCTTCCCTACCACTACATTTTGCCGATCTGAGGACATCAAATCTTTGACCTCTTTGTTACATAACATAATTCTCTTAATTAAGGATACTGTCTACTAGTAGGTAACGAGATACTTTGGTAAATTAAAAAGTAATGCAAAATTTTTATGAAATTCCTAGGTAAGTTTAACCGGTACTTAGTCGGAGGTGGTGTAATAAGCTATGAATATATATTTCTGGATATTTTACATGACATTTAAAACCACAACTGCACATTTTAGCGCCCTTCGCGGCACGGTGTCATCGCAGCTGGTATGACCACCCGCGATTCATCTCTACATTTTGACTTCAGTATTTCGCAATCATATTTTATCAGCCCTCAAAACCCAACCACCACCCTTATCACACCAATTTAAGGTTTAAAATCGAATGCAGTTTTGTAGATTAAACTGTTTTGGTTAATTGGTGCTCGTTGGGTGTTCAATTCTGCCGACAGATGGCGTTCTCAGTTTATACTGCTCGTAACGATAAGTATTGGTTATGATATAAATCGAATGGAAGCTTTATTGTTTATGGATTCATTGTTTGTTAAACACTAGTGTTATAAGTTTGCGTACAGGCATAAGAAGGTTACAGGCATAATAAGGTATGGTCTTGTTTGTATGAAACAGAACTTCGAGCCCTTTTTTGTGATGAAGATTCTTGTACTCTGAAATCATCTTTTACATTTTTCAGCGTGGTTTTTAACATCTTTCTTTCAGGTTCGTAGTGATAATTTCCAGATAGATTATTTTGATTTTATATATCCGGATTTCAAATAGATACCTATTTTTTTAAAATGGTTTTATTGAAAAGTAAAGAGCTTTTGGCTTTTGCGGCTGCGTTTTGCACGTCCGGGTTAAGCTGGTTTAATTTGCTGATAATAAAATTCAATAATACACAAATGTTGATACATCTGCTTATAATGCAAGAGAACAAGTATCACACACCGCCACATATTTTAAAAGACAACCTTTAAAGAGATTTACGATACAAAATCACGGCAAACACATGACGCTCTGTAAATATTTACGGTAGGGTAAGCAACTGTTCGCATTACAGAGGATTATTAACGTTTTATTATGAGAAAATTAATTATTAACCAAGGGGCAGAACAAACTACAGATGTTTCGTAAACAATTGTTTTTTATGAGTTTTTGAAGTTTGTTGTGATGAGAATGTTGAGTAATATAATAATACTTTTTTTTTTTTTTGTAAACAGCCGGTTTATTGTGTAAAAAAATCACCGTGTAAACTTTTTTTTTTTGGGTGGTAAATTATTAAATGACGAGTGAGCTGTCATTTCACTTTATGCTATAGTAGAGGATCCGACCTAAGAACGACCTTCACCCATCTGTTTATTAATTTAAAAGTATTTTCAATCAAATTTAGTATGTTAGAAAATATATATATAGCGGCGGTTGGCTAAAAAAATCCTGGCCAGACTATGATTAAAAATTAAAAAATGCTTTTTTAAACATTGCAAGATATACCAATGGAAAGAGCTTTTCAAGGAGAACCTTTGCTACCAACTCGACTTTTGCCATTGTTAGTCAATTCGGAATTAATGATCTAAATAGGTGACTACTTGGCCACCTAAATTTAGGAATGTTCTTAGCACCCAATAGACATCATAAGTGATATATCAATGGATAGTGCTTTTTAAGAGAAATATTTGTTACTAAAACGCATTAATCGTTAAACGAATGAGTGCAATTAAAAAAAAATAGTCGTTTTGTATTTTTAATAAATCATTGGTCAGGAATTTTTTAGCCAACCCACTCGCAATATATTTTTTAATATACTAAATTTAATATAAAATACTTTTCATCCGTTAAACAGATGGGTGAAGGTCGTCTCTAGGTCGGATCTTATGCTACTAGGGATTGATATTATTGACAGCAAATTCAAGGTCACTTCACTTTATTTTTCACGGTACGATTTTTACAAAATAGACCGTCTAGAACTGAGAAAGTAAAATTCGTTACAATAATAAAATTACGAGTAAGTAGAAAAGCCAAAAAGAAAAGTTTTATAATTAATGTCGCATAGAGAAAAACGTACACTGTAACTATTTATTACAAAAGCACAAAAATAGAAAAAAAGGATAAAAAAATAAATTATGTTTATTATGCAAAACAAAATACTTACGTGTGTGAAAATTCAAACTGTGCTGTTCCGTCGGAGAAAATTGCACAAAATCTTTTCTTCGTTCTCTTTGATCTTAAATAAAAATTATGTCTTATCATCTTAACAAACAGATAAACACTTTTCTACACTATTACAACACCTACCAATTTTTTATATATTCAGTTTTTGTTCATACTACACTCAGTAAACACTAATTCACTTTTTGCGATACTGCTGAGCATGAGGTTCTGGGGTGAGATTCTCGGGTCGGACAATGTGTCGAGTTTTTCCGTCTAGAATTTCTCAGTAGCAGCCCGGAGTCTGGATTTGTGCCCGTTTGATGGCAATAGGCTCGCCCTCTATTACATGGGACATAATTGGCGAAATATGGGTGTCTTGAAATAGAGGTGTGGTATTATTTCATAAAGCACTCTGTTTTCAGAACTTGTTACCCTTAATATCCTTTGCCAAAGAACTTCCCTAACCTTACCCACCTGACTTTTCCTTTACTTCAAAGCCTAATTCTAAAAACAGCAGGCCTATATTGTTCTAAAAATAGGACTGAACAGTCCACTGAGGTACCCAAAAACCCATACCATGGTCACACCCACGGCCCAGCTTCACAGCCCACCTATAATTTCCACTCAGCCCTTTGACTTAACCTCGTATGAAATTCATAATAATTGAGGTACAATTAAGGTTGGCCGACCTTTGGGGCTTTCGTACACCTTTGACGTAGGAACCATTGCGTCCCATTTCACTTTGAGCGTTTAATAGAGAGTAACCTCAAAGAAAAATGTACTTACCAACAATTACACCTCCGTATGTAACTATGAGGCACTCGGGAGGGAGCTGAGTCAGTCACTAGGGATGTAGAGGTGGTGTCGATAAAGTGGTTGCTGAAACTTGTAAAAATTATTGACCTTTGCAGGCTTGTTCATCGGGGTAGTTCTTATATCTCTGGGATAAATTCAAAATTTTTGCATTTTCTTGAGGATGCTACTAAGAAAGTGGGAATTTTCGCAATTTTTTTTTTGTTGCTAGTCTTCCCGGTGTCAGTAAAGCAATCAGTTCACAAAGTAAATCCTTAGGAGATTTAGCTAATGCAAGGCTGAAAACTACTGTAGGTAAAAGTGAATGCCAACTTGACAACCAACTCCTGGGAACGCCTTTCGTCCCAGTCGCCTGTCTATCGAAGGTGGCATCTTATTAGCTAAATTGGCTTGTTACCTGCTCAAGGGCCCAAACTTCTAAGGTTGCTATGTAAATCTACTATGCTGGCCCATTATTGGTGACTGCCAAATTAAAATTATCAGCCCATAGTATCTTCCTTATATTCAGTGCCTTTCGTGGGTGCTGGGCGCGAGGACTTATATTGCACTCACGGGCACACAACACTCTCCAAAGACACATAGCACATCTCCTTTTGTTTTGTAAATTAATTTCTCTTCCTCTTAGTACTTGGAGCTTTTACAATGTTGTATGTAGTACATAACTGCAATTTGATGTTGTAATTTTAAGGGTGCGAGCCTGGAGATCTGTCATACAGGTCCGAACCCAGTATAGACTCCAGCTCTCACAAAGGTTTGAATCTGCCTGTAACCTAAATACCATTTACAAAATTTTTACCTTGTTGAGAGAAATAAATTACTATTACTATTACATCTTCTAACATCCAACTTAGAACCGCAATCTATCGACACTTCATTTATCGACGTGCCCCCACCCCTAACATGCCAGTGCCGCCGCGTGGCCTTTGTGGAGTCTCTCCAATATTCGCTTTGTTACTCTGAAAAATGTACCAGCCGCCATCGGGCGTATTACTTTGTAGCAAATGTTTGCCTTCATATAAATACGACGCTATTCACTGTATTATATCGCATTATATGTTGGAGCTGTTGAATCTTGTTTGGCGTTTAGAGATAGTGCTTTTTTGGGGGAAATATAATATGTTTTATGTAGGTTTGAAGGTTTTTAGAAATTGTATTTACAGAAAGAAAATACGTTTATTTGCGGTAAGATATGATGCAAAGAGGAAGGTTTTCTTAAATGAAGAAGGCTGTCACACGTCTACAGTAACTGGATATTAAAATACAACATGTAAAAAAATCCTGTCCGATCCGTGCATGAGGATGTTGTTAGGTATCGTACTGAGAGTTTATTTATGTGCAAATTTACAGGAAAATCGTTTTTTTTTTTTTTCAGTGGGGAATTTTACTGGGTTATTTACATGGGGCGCGGGGGGCGTCATTTAGCGGGTGTCTACAAGTTATAATTTATGACCCCTGTTGAAAATTTGCTAATTTTTAATGAATTTGTGTACAAAAAATGAGATTTTTAAATAGCAATAACTTAGTTAATTGATTCAGGCGTGACCTTGCGGAAATCCATTATAAAATACAATAGACGTGGATATATTTAATACCTGTTCCGCTTAGCTATTTCTAAAGAACCAGAGAGAGAGAGAGAATAGATTAGTAAATATATCCACGTCTATTGTATTTTAGCAATTACTTTTTATTTTCATTAATAATTAGTTTTTTCATTACTTTTAGATAACGTTATTGCAGTACCTATGGCCCTTTTTAGATCGGACAGATTTTTTTTTTTGACATATTGTTTGTCGTTTATGAAATGAAGTATTAATTCGACCATTCGGCAAAGATTTTTGACCTGAGGGCAAAGTGGCATTCTATCAGCGATAAGGATGATGGAAAAGTCTATTGATTAATTAAAACCATCATCATCATCATCATCTTATGTCAATCCTGTTATGATTCGTAGAAATGTGAAACGCTTTAAAAAGCCAAAATTTTAATTGCCTCTTGTTAAGCGCCTGGTAATTTTAAAGTTAGGTTGATTGAGAAACAAGAGATGATTATAGTTGTTTCTAGGAAATCAAAGATTTTTGTCTTATGGACCTAGATGAGTGACATAATATCAGCGATAGAAAAGTCAAAATGCATTGGACTGACATAATTGAACTGTCATTAACGAGACACAACAGAATTTTTCTTGTTATCGACTTCTAAAGGCAAATCGACAGTTCTACCGAAAAGCTTATATCAATCCTGTTAAAAGTCGTTGTAGAAATACAAAACGTTTTGAAAGCGATTGCCACTTGTCAAGACCCTAGTAATTTTAAAAGTTAGGTAGATTGATAAACTGGAGATGACTAAAGTTGTTTCGGGAAAACCGTCGCAATAATCTTGAATGTCATGTCCTTATAAATCCTTACTGCACGAATTTAAGAAGAATACTTTGCTTTGGCAGTAAATAAAATTAAATTTCTTACAATCATGATCTGATCAAGGTAATGGCTGGACCTCTGATTATTTTTCAGTGTTTCTTCTTAGAGTAAGTAGTTAGACTAGTTGATAAGGAAGCACCGACTTCATCTACTTACTTCGTTCTTGTTCTTAGTTTTAAAATATCAGTAGGTATCTGGGTAACCGAGCTCTGCTCGAAAATAGAGAAAACGAATTTTCACAGACAATAGACCTAGCTAGATCGATTTTTTACCCCCGCAAAACCCCTATATTACAACTTTCATCGAAATTGTTAAAGCCGTTTCGAGAAAGTGATAACAATATTGCTCATTTAATAGTATAGGATAAAGGATTATTTCTTTTGACGTATAAAAGGGCTTTTTACAACCAATTTACAGAAATAAAACATCATTCATATCGTATGTCAATGCAGGGATTCAGCAGAATATCAGCGTCAGGTATATTTGCGTGGCACATGCTGAGCTGGACTCCCATTTGGTGCAACCTTGAGAGGCACACTGCACTTTTTTTTCTTTATGTTCATTGATCCATTATTTTACATTGTGTCAAAGCCAATTGTGTCATCAAAATGTCTTGTTTTCTTCCTTTTATTTTTTTATTTGTTCGTATATTGTCACCTTGCGGCTATTTCCTAATAGCTAATTTGTTATTATTTTATCGTGCTATTGTATGTTGTGCTGTCTTTTGTGTGCACTAAATAAACGATTTATCAATCTATTTATCAAGAACAAGAGTGACAAAAATAATCACAACAAAAAAATAAATTAATCAACACAAAAACGTCCAGAGCCCACGAAAAACAAAACACAATTCTTTTCCCTACAAAACCTACCTACATCTACAGACACCAGAATCCCTAACACATTAAATACTTGGACGGGTCCGAAGAAACATTTTTTCCCGAAAGCAATCCATTGGGCTGCTACCTAATGAATTTAGAGGGTTAATGGTACCGTCGGACCTTTGAAAATGGCCGACGGAGATATTGACCGGGAATGTAGCTGCAGATACTTGTTCTGTGTTTTGTGTTGATGTTTTCCTGATTGGAGATTTTAGGGGAAAACTGTTGTTTGGCAGTTTCTGGGAATGAATATAGAGTTTCTATGAAATTATTATGACTAGTCCTTGTATTAATTGGGCTTTCAGTCAATTTACCGAGAATTCTGCTTTATTATTCAAAAGAAATCAGGCGAATCAAGAATATTTTATTAACACGCTTTTATTAGGTCGACCTATATGTAACTATGTAATGGAATCTAAGGTAACTAATTTAACCATCTGCCAAGGGTCGTAGCGTAATGAAAATTGGCAGCTGTATGTAGTTCTAATGACAATACAATAATGTGGTATTGTCGAACTGATCTGATGATGGAGCCGGAAGATATGAACTGGAACTTCATGATGGAAAATCGTATCATAGCTGTTTTGGATTTCTTAGAAAATCTTGTAATGAACTTTGACCACGATTAGGTTTCAAGGTCTGATGATGAAGCCGGAAGATAGGCACTGGCATTCCATGATGGAATATCGTATCATAGTCGTGTTTGCATTTGTGAGAAAGGCCACGTAATGGACTTTGAACACGATCAGGTTTCAAGCATGTTTTCCTAGTGTTTTTTAAAGTATTAATTTATTTTTCTCCGAACATTATTAGGTGTTTCCCTTGAATAGTCTTTCTTTCAATACTATTTTCATCGTAATACAGACTTACACTTATCATTGTAATATTCAATTATGTTGCTATGGCGACACATTTTGTTTTTATGGATAATTGGCATACTGATTTCACAGATTTCACAAGCTTATAAAATCAGTATTATAATTTTACATAATTATTTACCTACTACTACTTGAACAGCCGACCCTATATTTAGTAAAAACACTCCTTTTTTGGGCAGTTGTGTAAAATATTGTCAATTGCAATGTCAATGCTGTTGTTCCTGCTGATACAGAAGCAAGCTACAATCAATGAAGAGATTCTGGACGCCAACACTTAAGAGTTGTCAACTTATACGCACTTTTGCACATTCTAAACTTAGAACTTACTCTGCATTCATCTTACACAATAACTTACAAGCCAACAACAAAATACCAAACACGCACATGAAACGTAAGAAAACACCATATAAATAGTTATGAGCAACAAATATTGTCCATTTGACCACTAACAAAGATTCCGGGAGAGACGCACCGTCCATAGTGTAGTGGATAGAAGTAGTGGGGGAGGCAATCCACGTCGGCGCATGTAGTCGCGAGCGGCAATATCGCGATGGCCGGCGGCTCATTTAATCACGCGAAGGAATTTGCAGGATAAGGAGACCTTCGAGGTGGGTTAGAGTGGAGAAGGAAAAAAACATTTGTTATCTTTATCGTTCTGGTAAAGTTGTACTATTTTGTGTCGAGCCTGGTGAAGATCAATCAGTCAATGCTCACAAACAAAACAATAATAACAAACTGCATAGTAGAAAACAAAAAACTGTTATGAATGAGTGGCAAAAGGTTTAGAATGATTATGATTATCATTATATTTCTCCCCAGCCTTGCTAAAGCACGAATTTTGACGTGAATAGTCTTTAAGCTTCCATATTGGGAGAAGGCAATAAAAAAAACTGACGATAACAAAATCGGGGGATACAGTTTGATACTGCTGCTGCATATATCTATTGTACACATACAAAATTTAATTACACCACTCAAGATAAAAGAATTAATTTCAAAGAAAATATTACTTGTAACGTAGGGGAAAGAGGGGGAAACCGGATAGAGGGTGAAACCAGATAGTTGCTATTTCATTACTATGCGTACAGCTGTCTCGATCTAGCTAGTGGAGAAATACGCGCAAACGCTTACTCAGTGCGGTTGCAAATGGCAGTGATGATAACATCTCAGCGCGTGCGTCTATAAACGAAAATCGAAAACAAAGGTAAGTTATCTAATATTTTGATTTTTTAAAAGTGTTATCATTAACTTTAGCTATATGCTATCATATACCGTTATATTTTTAAGAAGTAATACATAATTAACTTTTTAAAACGATATTGGTTGTTGCTATAAGTGTAAACATAACCTGTTAGTTATTACTATTTAAAACATGGTACCTGTGGGGTACAAGCGGACGGGGTGATTTCGGCTATACGGTTTCCGGGTATTGTGGGCGTTTGTTTTATTCCTCTTTTTAATTACTATTTTTTACTTGTTATAGAGTGCGAGCGTCAACATGCCACGTAAAAAGACGAATAAAGAAAACTATCATGAGAATTCGGAGTGTTTGGTTTGTGGCAAAAAGTACAGTCAAACTAAGTCCACAGATGAATGGTACCAATGCACTGCTTGTCTTAAATGGGCTCACGAAAGTTGCATCGGTTGTTCTGAGCAAGAATGGTTTTTTTTAATGCAAAAACTGCGATAAATTTGAATATTTCATTTTATTGATAGTATATATATTCACCCCTTGAATATAAAATGCCTATCCGGTTTGACCCATAGGTATGGGGTGAATTCGGATTTATAATTTTTAATTAAACTTGTTTTATTTTATAGTTATTAAGATTGATCTGAAACATTTTCATGCCAAAGTTATGCCAAAGATATACTTAAACATTTATGGTATTGATTATCTCAATAAATAATATAGTGATTTATTTATTGTGTCTTTACCTTAACCATCCGGTGTCCCCCCACCTTCCCCTACACGTAAAACACACGGCCGTGTCCATGTTACAGCCACACCCCATTGTTTTTTTTTTTTCGTTTTCTGTGTATCCTTTTTTACCAATCATATATAGTTAAATATTAGGTTCTATCATATACAAAGAGATAGAGATACGCTAGTTTTAAATAATTCATCTATGACAGAGATCGTAATTTAAATCAGCACGCCCGTCCACTCCTTGTTGCATACACATTTCAAATGTTTGTATAGATATTGGTGGGGCGTCTAGTTTTACATTTAACGATCTCTGCATAAACTATACAGTCCACTATTTAAGTTATCCAGCTAAACACAATTTACAGCAAGAGTTTCAAGTCAGGTTTGAAGTCCATTGCTATCAAACTCCTTGACCCGTTTCCTCGATGTATCTCGATTCAGAACTTGTAGTTTTCAAGGACTTAGTCACAACTTTGCACGTTTACAAAGTGATATTTACGAGCTTCAAGTATCGAGAACTGTTTACAGGCATCTAGAATATTTGACTTCTATTTTGTTCATCTTCGAATGAAATTGATAATACCTCCTTATCTCTTGAAGTTTATTTTCAGCATTTTGCTAGAGTCATTGCATCAAGTGCATCGTAACTTTTGGGTATTGATAAAATATATACATAAATTCACGCCTTTTTCCTATGGGGTAGTCAGAAACTACAGAACGCCCTGACCACGATCCTTATATTTAATACTCCTTTTGCTTCGTTTACGTTTATAAGCACACGCTGATTGCGAATACCATGCACCTGACCTTTCTGAAGATCATCACCAATAATTTAAAATCTCTTTTGGAATTTGGAATCATGTGATGCGACTAACATTTGGCACCTTTTGCAACAGTATCTGCATACATATCTTTCACCATCTCCAAAACGAAGACTGGTTTCTGAACTAAAAATCGAAGTATCACCAGATAGAAGAGTAAACACTACAAAAAACAGTGGCACTCCGGGAGTGCCGACAGAAGTGAAAACTTGAACAAGATCGCCTTGGTGGAAGAAAACTACTTGTATAGAACATTGGTCCCTAATCTTATCTAAATAAAGAGAACAATCGCGTTTATAAAAAAAAATACTTCCAAAACCTTTAAAGTAAAAATACTTGCATAGAACATTGATCCGTAACGTAATATAAATAAAGAGCACTATCGCGTTGACAAAAATGAGGTGTCGGTAACGGTGTCGCGAGTTCAATTGTTTTTTCCCATCTCAAAAATTCCCAACGCGCCTAAAGAAGTTTTCACTTCAAAAATCTCCAGAATTTTTCCAAGATCTCACTCTACCCTTACTTAGCACATGGCTGATAAAAGGCGCGCGGACATTGCACGCTTATTGGACGAGTCAATAATGTACTGCTGGAGGGACAAATGCCGAGACTAGACAGCATATTTGTATATATAGATAGCAATAAACGTTGTCAACGATAATGTTGGCTTGTCACCGGACCAAGCGTGATTTGGGTCTTTGTTTGGAGTCTTTGAAATGTTGTTTAAGATGTAATATACTGTTATATCAGATATTTCAATGGTATGTGTGTTCATTCTTGTAGTATATCGAGATCTGAAAGTAGGAAAGATACATTTCGAATCCAAGACTTCCAACTTAAGAGGTTTTCTTTTAAATTCAAACGCATTTTTTTTAGGTTAAATTCTAGTTGCATAGATTTGAATAGCGACGCCTCTACGAGCGAAAACAATAAAAAAACCATGAATTTTCTTCTAAAAAAATATGGTTGCAGTTTTATTGTTACAAATCCTGATCTTCATCGTCACTTAAATCGACTGTGCTGTTACTTTGATTTTGCCTACACATAGTGACTTCGTATCGATCGATTGTCCCCAAAACTTTTATACAAATTCTCTGCTTCTTCCTCATCTGTATCACTATCGGTAAGTCGGCTATGAAGTTATTATTTCTTAACTCTCTCTATATCTCTATTCTTAAGAATATCACCGATACCTACCCAGTGCGAATGCGGTGCTTCTGACCAAACCATGTCCCATATGTTGGAGTGCCCAAAGTGTCCACACACCTGCATTTCTGAGGACCTAAAGAGTTCCACTGATGCCGCGATTGGCGTGGCCACCTACGGGCCCAATTCGTTTAACATGTTTTACCATCGACTCGAAAAGAAGAAGAAGATTCTTAAGAATATTTCTATTATGTTTTATAGAAACAGAAAAGTGCGATGTTCTTGTCAATGATAACGTTGACTTGTCAATGGACAAAACGTGATTTGGGTCAAAGTCAAAGTCAAATAATTTATTTCAATTAGGCCACAAAAAGGCACTTTTGAACGTCAAAAACAAAAAATAGAATTGATTCTAGTCGCCCCTTCTAAAAGGTAGTTTTCGTATGGAGAAGAATGGGCAAGAAACTCCACCGTTACTCTTTTAAAATGTTTTACAATATTTTATATAGATTCATTATATAATTATATGTGAAGACGATGCACCTGGAATAATATTACTATACCACAATAGGTAAAAATAATTAAAAATGAAGCAATGACAGAAAAAATAATAATTATGTAATGGATACATGGTGTTCACATATTTACAAGCATTGTAAAAGTAGGTACCTATACGATATTCCTAAAAAAATTACAAGTGATACTTATTAGTCAGTGTGTGAGTAATCACAGAAGGTAAAAAAAATAAAATAATGTTAAAATATTTAATTACACAATTAAATTAGCAACCAGTTTGATTTTATCTAGACTCTAAATTGTCCTATGGAGCTAGACCAGCATGCTTCCAAGCGTTCTTATCTAGAATATAATCCTCTAATTTGTAATTGCTTATTTACAAAGAGTACTTTTAATATGAGTTTTAAATTTTCTTTCAGTTAACTGTAATATATCACAAGGTATTTTGTTGTAACATTTAACACAGTACCCCATAAAAGATGTTTGTACTTTGGATACTTTGTACTTTGGTCTCTATCTCCATCCTTTGAACGGTTGTTTAATTGTTATTTTATATTAGAATATCTACCTATTAACATAGTCATAGTCATAGTAAATCAATTGCGAGTTCGCTGAGAGGGCCTTTGCAAGTGGTAATCTCTTTCAAAGCGTTTCATATTTTTACTTCGACTATCAACGGGATTGACATGACATAAGCTGTCAGTGGCTTATGTCAAACGTATTCATTTTGACTTTTCCATCATCGTTATCGCTAATAGAATGTCACTTTGTCTAGGCCTTCAGATGTCTTAAAAATCTTTTTTCTTCTTCCAAAATTAAAGTTTCTTTTTTCACTTTTTAGTGGGTTAGTTTGTAATTTATCTAAGTTAGAACAGCCTAATGTCAACTGCTCATCAAAAATACCCAAATTGCTATATATAATTATGTGCCTATAATATTTAAAGAGTTCCCTCGATTTCTCCAAGATCCCATCATCAGATCGTGACCAAATGACAATGGGACCAATTTCAAACAAAAAAAGAATTTTTTAAATTGGTCCAGCCGTCTTCGAGTATACGGGGAACATACATAAAAAAAATCCTCTTTTTAAGTCGGTTAAAAACGATTGCTTTTCTTTTATGTGTATTGGCAAGGTCTGAATTGTAGTTAGTCAGAATAGCAGTACCTATGTTATCCATGTTATAACTTTTTCTTTGTTATCACTATAGTCTGGTTCAGATTTAACATAAAGAAGTACGTAAGTACTTACACCTAGTTGTCTGACCCCCTCGCTTTCCTTTTCCTCACATTGTCGCCGTCGCGTCGGCGTCGCGACACAATAAAAATATAGAAAAGTATTTGTAAGGTTACGAATGGTCGCCTCCCGGTGGTATCTTGTATCACAAAATATGAGCTGACATTTTATTTTCGGTTGTATTTTAATATGGGGAAGATCCCAATTTTACTAACCAAACTGTAAAATTTTGGGATAACAACTATCATTCCTAACATAGTCTCAAATACACTCAAATAGAAGCTTTGTGTAACTAAGTATAAAATCTGCGACGTAATGAAACGTATTCCGGACTAAAACTTTTCCTCCGCAATTTCCTCAAACAAAATCAACTGTGGAAAGCCGTCACCATAAAAAATATACTTCCACCATTGTCGGTCAACATTCCTCATTCTTTGGAGAACGTCTTCACGCTTTCAAGTGCGTAATCCTTCAGGAATCGCCACTATTGTACTCCCGACACAGAGCATTAATCCTGCCTTTTCAAGACAAGAGATATCCATCATTTGTCAACATTGAACCGGCGGTGCGTCCCCTTGCCTCCCTGCCACCCTCCCTCTACACTCACACAGGGGAAAACTGACACAGATTATGTCGGACGTTTTAAATTTTCAGATGGGTCGTTTCTGAACTTTCTATTAAGCTCCTAAAAATATTTTTGAAGTGAAAACTTCTTTAGGCGCGTTGGGCATTTTTGAGATGGGACTAAACCATTGATTTCGCGACACTGTTACGACACCAGCTTTTGACCATTAAAAAGACATCAACGCGTTGATTACCGCGGTGCTAATTTTTTTTAAGTTTTCACTTCTGTCGGCACTCCCGGAGTGCTAGTTTTTTTGACGTTTGCTTGTTGGTAATTGTCATTTGTACATTTTTGACAGTCGTTACGGGTAGTTAGAAGCCCGAAAGTTTGACAACCAATCTTACCAAGGGGTATCGTATTATTAACTGAGTTGTGGAGGTTAGACAGTCGCTACATGTAAAATACTGGTATTCAGCTGCAGCCGGTTAGACTGGAAGCCGACCCCAACGTAGTTGGAAAAAAGCTAGGCTGATGATGCTTATTAGTAATTTGTAAGTTCGTGTAGTCGGTAGCAAAAAACGAATATTCAAAACCAAAGACACCGACTTCCGAAATTAAAGTTATTTTTCACTTTGTAGTGTTTTTTTTGGAAGTCGGTTGTTTTTTTTTTTTGTAAAACGTTTTTTAATAACCATTCGCCAAACAATAACTCTCATCCCGCCTCCCCTGGCTAATCTTTGCCAACCGCTCGTGTACATAGCTATATGAGAGTGAGCTAGTGATTGTCAAAATTTGGCTTCGTAGAACAAAGCGTTATTTACCGAGCCGGGAGAAGCCTTTGTGTCGGCATTACACCACTCCACATAATATTGTGAAACTTCTCACAATGCTCTGTTTGCCAGGACGTATTATGAGGCTCAGAAAAATTGCGACTTGTTGTACGGGAGGTGATTCGGATTAGGTTTTGAGTTTTGAGGTGGCTGTCTTTTTGGGTGGTGGGTCGGTGGGTTATAATGTAGTTTTAGGTTGAACTAGAGGCTTATGACAACATTAATAGGTAAGTGTTTTAGGTATTAAATCAGGCTTTGTCTGTCTGTTATTTTACATTGTGATATTTATTTGCGAATAAAAATAATATTAAAATATCCGCCAAATATGAAATGTAAAATAAGTCTTTTCAAAATAATGCATTCATTTCATTCAAGCAAAAAATCTGTAAGAGTTTTTATTATTCATTCCCCTAAAAGGTGCAACAAAAAACAAATACTTAAAGAAAAAAAGGGACAAAACTGTGCGCCTATCCCTTAAATATAAACCGGCTATTAAATAACAATGAAGCCGTCACACGATGCACGCAGAAAACGAATTACGGAGAAATTAATTGGCCGAAAACCCATCCGAACACACGTTCGGAAAGCTCGCGTTCGAAATTCAAATGAGGCGGCACGCCCCACCCCCGGCCCCGCCCCGCCGCCATCTTGGATCCGAGTGGGGAGGCGGAGGGGGGCTATTAAATTATTTCATTCCACATTGGGCCGCTCCCGCTATCGGATTAAAACAATTGCCTGTGAAACCGTAAATGGATAATGAATTTTGCGAAGAAAATAATATGGTACGAAATTTAATTTTGCTCGGAGCTCTATCTTGTTTTATTTCTCCTTGGAGTATTTTGTTGAAACATGTTTTTTTTTCTGGGATTACATGTGAAAATATGTATAAATTTTTTCGGGAATTTGTATGATCGTTTTCACGGAAATGCTAACAAGGAAAAAAATAATGTATATTTGAACGCTTGGATATTTGAGTAAAATAAATGTTTTTTTTTTTCAGGAAAAAGTAAAACCTAAATTTTCCAGGAAAAGATTTACAAGGATCTTGACCAATTATGGTTTTAATGTAATTTCTATCAACACGACCTAAAATTAAAACTATTGTTGAATACCAATATAAACTTTTTTAGCAAATGTAACAGTAGGTACAGACGCCAGCACATCAAGCTACCCGAAACTGTCAAATTTTCCCAATCAACTTTGAACGATATACTCACTAACGATAAAGTTGAAAATTTATTAAATAAATTTGACAAATTATGGTAGCTTGATGTGCTGGCGTCTGTACTTACTTATTTTCGTGAAAAAGAAAGCCTTAGAAAATAAAAATCATATTAAAAGATACCAAATAAAACACATACATACTCATCTACTCACTAACAAATATTAAAACGATCTACTTTCATGCTCTTTGATTTTATTACCTCATTATTACCTATTCATTTTTCTCTTCATTATTACCTACTTCATTTAGGTATTTAGGTATCGGTATTTTTCTAAAGTATACCTACTACTATATTATCTACCTAAGCATGTCAGTATTATTTTGTAGAACACATTCACATTGTTGAATTGATCATTCCTCAACAGTGAACTCAAAAAGGTCAGAAATGTAGGTCGCACAACAATTTACAACTAACAAAAACACGAAAAATAACTGTGTAAGTACCAAAATACGGAGAATAAAAGAAGCCTAGGCTTCTTAGTTTTATTATAGTAGCGAAATAAATAAACAAGTAACGTGCAGTTTGCAGATTTCCTTAAGGCGACGATAACCGACTTTTAATGATTTTATATCTAAAATCACGTCTAAACGAGTAGTGTTAATCATTTGGAAAAAATATATGTTAAATTAGAGCATTGTTTTATTAACTTTATATATGAATATTTTAGATTATGTTTATACTACTTAGTGAAATTAATTTGTAAAGTTATGTCAAACGCAGATAAAATACTAAGAATCACGAAAAATTTATTAAGCGTATTTTTCTGAAACTTTCACCCTTTTAAAAATAATTTTAGTATACGTGTTTTGTTAAAATACTTTTTGTTTTATGTTTATTAAATTAATAATGCGTCTAATTTGGAACAGCGCTCCTTGATGGGCGAGTCCTATCACCGAGCTAATCACTCAAGGTCACTGGCATATATCTGCATCTTAAAAAATACTTACCTAGGCTGCGAGTTAAGAACGACGATAATCGCGTTTACATTATTATTAAAAATAATTACAATTACATAAAAAATATTGAGAACGGTACCTATAAACATGCGGGAAACTAAATGCAAAAGAAAAATATTTTACAATATATTTAGTTAAACATGTGCAAAAATCACAACAAGTGCAAAAAAAGCTCTAAAGCCACACAGTCAAGTAATTAGGTTAATTTTTTCCTAGCACCTTATTGTTTTTCCGATTACGTATTGCCAATATTTTGAACGTGACAGACAAAATGGTAGAATACATTCGCCAAAAAATGTAGAGCCTCTGAAGAGATTATTAGAGGTTTACACCTAAGAGCTTTAATTAATTAAAATCTACACAAAATCCGTCACCTCTTACTTACCTAAGACTAATAATCTTTTATCGCTGCAAGCCTGCAAGTAATTACCAATCTCAAACTTTTCTATTAGCTGCAACTTCATAACTAACTCCCAAACAAAAATCAACCTTAATAACCGCCGTTAAAACCCACATTCCACTGCATCTTTTATAGTATATTAAATACCAATAGTCGAACATCAGTGACCCGGAACTACTAGTCGAAAGTTCTTTTCGATATTCGCTTCGCAACTTACGAAGTTGTTGGCGAAACTTGCGGCCGCGAGTGCTTCGGTTAAGCGTCGCGAGGAGCCGAGGAGGTGACAGTTTACCGTGGTGAACACTGCGGTCCCATCGTGTCGTGTTGCAAGTATCGGATGAAGCGAACAGTTGAAAGTATGCTCTACTAGGATTAAAATTGGATTTGTATTTGATTGGGATTAAAACAATATATCTAGTATTTGTCTGTTTTATAAAACACTCGTTGGTCTAGCGGTCGCAAGTGCTAATACTGCTGAGCATGAGGTCCTGAGTTCGATTTCCAGGTCCAACAAATTGTTATTGGGTTTTTCCAGTGGGAATTTCTCAGTAGCAGCCCAGCCTCGGAATTTCTGCCCGATTGATGGCAATAGGCTAACCCCCTATTTTAAAGGACTTAAACATAACTTTCTGAAACATAACTTTCGAAATGGCAGAAGTGTACTGTACTTAAGTATAGTAAACCCAATACAGTACACTTCTGCCTAACCCTTCAGGATTGACAAGCGTGATACAAAAAACAAAAACCAAGGTAAAGGATCTCCTTATTTTATTTAAACAAATATGGCAGTGACTGTCGAGAATATCACACCGCACCGGGCGACCGCGGGCGGGAGCTGCGGTCGCGGAGGGGGCGCTCGAACAGCGCGCGCGCACCGACCGGCACACCACTGCGTCTTCGACCACCATAGAATGTATTCGCATGGTCATTCTCGCACACACACACACTTCAAATTGTTAACCGTTTGTTTTCCCTTATAAATCTTTACATGATATAGTCCACTATTATCAAGTTACCGGTGTTATAACCTCTTGACAGTCCGGTGCTCTCCTGGAGATCGATAACAATTAAAATTCTATTGTTTTTTTTTGGACTGTTGAAGGTTTAATCCTGTTGGATGGCAATCCTGTTTAGTGACTATTTCTTTCTAAGAGGTTCTTAAAATTTAAGATTCTACAAATGGATCGTTTTTTAACCGACTTCCAAAAAGGAGGAGGTTATTAAGTCCGTCGCGTATGTTTGTTTTTTTTTTATGTCCACCGATTTCTCCGTCCGATTTTGGACCGATTTTGAAAATTCTTTTTTTGTTTGAAAGGGTATGCTTTCGAGGTGGTCCCATATAAATTTTATTAACTTTGCTTTAATCGTTTTTGAGTTAGCTTCAATAATACGTACTTTTTCCCCACTTAGTATGTGGATGATATGTTAAGTTCCTCTCACTGTTATTTACATAGCAGGTACCACTACCTTGACACACTGACTTCCAAAAAAAAAAAAACACTACAAAGTGAAAAATAACTTTAATTTCCGAAGTCGGTGGCAAAAAACGAAAATTCAAAACTAAAGACACCGACTTCCGAAATTAAACTTTTTTTTTTTGGAAGTCGATTGTTTTTTTTTGTAAAAAGTTTTTAAATTATGTCGGAGTCGCAGTCACTCAGTCAGTATCCGACTACACTCTTGAAAGGAGCAAAGTAAATTTCGTCAGCTAGAGCTTCAAAAAAGTATTCAAATGAAAGTGCAAACGAATGACACATATAGGTGTTGTTCAAAGTTCCTATAATACAAAAGTAGATAACTAGAACCAAAGAAAATTCACTTTAATCACACTAAATCATCGCCTCATAAATTTTTCAATCTCGAAGTAAAGCAACATTCGCACCACCACACATCGCAGGTGCGAATCGAACACGATTTAGCCATCAGCGCGGCGTCGTCAGTCGTCCCCCTACCACCCTCCTGTCACCCTCCCATCCCTTGTCTCCGATTCAAATTGAATCGCGGAGTTGCACTGCGCTTGAACTATGTGCACGCAATTGGGCGGATGTGGCTTTGAAGACAATACGGCTTGGAGCGATCGATAATGTTGTATGTTTTATGTTTGGGTGTCGTAATGCTGTATGTGTCTGTGGGAGTGTCTTTATGGGGCGATGTTGGAGTATGATGAAAGATGATTTGTGGCTGGTGATGATCAAGAGTGTTGAAGGGGAAATTATTTGTCTGAAAGGCGGATCATTTCTATAACATTGAGTAAAAACCAGACTAAGTTTTCCGCTTGGTATGTTTAGCATCAAGCGTTACATTATACCTACTTATTTACATTTTTATTTGTTTTTTTTAAGCCGTTGGTCCCGGCTGTCATTTGTAGATCTTTGACAGTCGTTACGGGTATTTAGAAGCCCAAAAAGTCTGACAACCAGTCTTACCAAGGGGTATCGTGTTACCTAGTTACTAGGTTGTGGAGTTCAAATAGGCAGTCGCTCCATGTAAAATACTGATATTCAGCTGCATCCGGTTAGACTGGAAGCCGAACCCAACATAGTTGGGAAAAGGCTAGGCAGATGATGATCATTTACATTTTTCCTTGGTCATTCCGGCAAGAGATTGTGTTGACTTCATAGTTTCTCTTAATATTTTAACGAACTTAAAATCACAGAACATGAATATATTCATCGATCTCCGCTGGAGCTCAAAGAGAAGATAAATGCGGGCATAAATTGTTAACATATTCTCAGTAAAAGTATATTGCATTAAAAGCTTCCATCTAACTATTTTCTCAACGTACCAGCTATTGGTGGAAAAACACCCTACACTGTAAAAAAAAAAAAATCAAAATTCAAAAGTCATTTATTCAAACTAGGCTGAGAATCAGCACTTTTCGAACGTCAAAATTACATAAGACAGTCCCCCAAAACGCCTACCCTTCACCACTTCCTAGTGCCTTTAGTTGGGAAGAAGAAGTGGCGCAACAAACTCCCCAGCAGCACAGCTGTCTGTTCAAGTTAGAAAAAATGATTCTATACAATAGTATGCATAATGTAAGTTCATTATGCAACACAAAACATAATTTAAATGATAAATTATTCGCCATATGTCAGCTAGCACACGCCAATATACCAACCAAAAACATCGAGAACTATACTCAAGCAGAAATAAAAAAAAAAACAACCGACCTCCAAAAAAAACACTACAAAGTGAAAAATAACTTTAATTTCGGAAGTCGGTGTCTTGTGTTTTGTATTTTCGTTTTTTGCCACCGACTTCCGAAATTAAAGTTATTTTTCACTTTGTAGTGTTTTTTTTGGAGGTCGGTTGTTTTTTTTTGTAAATTTTTTTTATTTTTCACTTTTTAGTTGTGGTACCTACCCCACACACATTCGAATAACCACTACCTGCTACCAGTGACAGAAACTTATCATATCATCTACATAGCAAGTGGGAAAAAAATAAGTATTTTGTAGCTAACTCAAAACTATCAAAGCAAAGTTAATAAAATTTATATGGGACCAATTCGAGAGCACACCCTTTCAAACAAAAAAAGAATTTTCAAAATCGGTCCACAATTGACGGACATACATAAAAAAAAAAAAAACATACGCGACGAACATATAACCTCCTCCTTTTTGGAAGTCGGTTAAAAATAAAAACTAAACGTAAACAGAACTAAGTACTCGTATCTAAATAAAAGCCTCCAGGCATAAAGGGCGTGCCCGCTTACATAAAGCTATTTAAAGCTATAATTGGAAGTTATTATAAATGATAAACTAGGAACATCGAGGTAAAATAAATAAACAGTTAGTTGCTAGTTACAATAACAAAACCATGAACAGCAAGACGACCAGTCACCACAAGCAGCACCCGTTCACGAGCATAACGCAATGTCCACAGCAAAACAAGGTCTTTGTCCACGATCTCCTGCTTTTTCCATTATAAATTTATCCTTCAGTACCATCATGGTGACGAGCAGTGGTGGCCCAGTGGTAACGGCCCCGACTTACGAGTTGTATGTAGGTCGTGGGTTCGAACCCAGACAGGCGCTTTACTTTGTGTAAATTATTTCATCACCACTGCTCTCAAAACGGTGAAGGAAAACATCGTGAGGAAACCGGCATGTCCTAGAACCGAAAATTCGAAGATATGTGACATCTACCAACACGCACTGGGCCCGCGTGGTAGATTACGGCCCACTCCCTCTCACAGAGAGGTGGCCTGTGTCCCGGCAGTGGGAACATTTATAGGCTGATGATGACCATCATGGTAGCTTGTCACTTCAACTGGTCACCGCATAGCCGACGCCAAAAGACTGTATAAATTAAAAAAAAATCAAGTTCTACAAAGGCAGGCACTCCATTCTTCACTGAACTCTAAATTAAACGTTAAAGCAATTTAATAGAGGGTATTGGAAAGAATTTGGGTTGCAAATTAAAAGGTTAATGAATTATTCATCACTCAAGTTACCACTACACCTTTATTTGCATGTAATTATGCGAATTTTAATATTTTAACAGCTATTTGATCAATTGAAGAAGAAAGTTAATAAAGAATGATAATTATGAAAAATTGCGTTTACACATGTTAAATTAACATAATGTTTATAGTGATACAACAAAACATCTCCTTATAATAAATTCACTCGGGTAAAAATTGTTTTTATCACATTTTATTCATCGTGTTTGGACATAATTTTAAATGAACTTATGTAAAATTCGCCGAAATTCCCATACCGTACCTATTCATGGTAAATAAAAGTTTAGTAATATTATTTCAGCAATATATTCAGCAGAGCAGTGGTGGCCCAGTGGTAACGGCCGCGACTTACGAATTGTAGGTCATAGGTTCGAACCCAGGCAGGCGTTTTACTTTGTGTAAATTATTTCATCACCACTGCTCTCAAAACGGTGAAGGAAAACATCGTGAGGAAACCGACATATCCTAGAACCGAAAATTCGACATCTACCAACCCGCACTGGGTCCGCGTGGTGGATTACGGCCCACTCCCTCTCACAGAGAGGAGGCCTGTGTTCCTGCAGTGGGAACATTTATAGGCTGATGATGATGATGATGATGAATATATTCAGCTGTTGCTGGCAACGGTGGCAACATGTTTTACATTCAAACTACGAAATATTGCCATCATTATGTTCCCCGCAATCATTTAAACGATTTGTTCCGTGTAAACCCCAAGTTTAATACTTCATCACCATCATGATCATTTCAGCCGAAAGACGTCCACTGCTGGACATAGGCCTCCCCAAGCACTGCTACTTCGACCGATTCGGTTATATTTACTTTACGAAAAATTCCTTATTCGTCCCACGTTATCCTTAATATTATAAATGCGAAAGTAAGTTTGTTTGTTACGCCTTCACGCTAAAACGGCTGAATGGATTTGGATAAAATTTGGCACATATATAGATGATGCCCTGGAAAAGAACATAGGATACTTTTTTTTTCCCACGGGATCGAGACTTATGCGGGTGAAACCGCGGGGCGCAGCTAGTATGTAGTAGTAGTAGTAGTATAGTATAAATATATTTATATTTAACGTGGGACGAATAAGATATTTTTCTGTTATTTCGTCCTATAGAGTGTGATTCTTTATAATGTGCACATATCGAAATGAGGGAATCTATGCTTAATTTTAACGCCAGAAAAAAAATATAATTTTTACGGAATTAAAAAAAAATTGTACCAAAACGGGGTAACTTTTAAACTAAATCATCTATCGCGATGAAACAAACTCCATAATGATTGGAAGTAATTAGGCGTCCACATAAAATGAAAATTGAGAAAAAAAACTTCCCTTAATTGAAAATAAACATGTTTTTTTTGCAAAAATCTGTATATTTTTCATCAATTTTTACAATAATTGTAAAATTTATCAATAAGATACTAAAGAGATTTTTTTTTAAATATAAGTATTTAAAAAAAAATCTGTCGATGAAATTAAGTATAGATTTTACCTCTTATAATACAGGTATACCCTAGCTTAAGAGGTAGTGAATATTATTCTTGTACAGATTTTGCAACAAACTATAAATGTATTTTCTAAACCAAATATCACACTGTATTTTCAAACTCTGTATGTTTTTGGATAAATAAAGATTTATTTATCATTATAGATTCCCTCAATTCTATATGTGCACATTATAAATAATCACACTATAGTTTATTGTAACGTTGTGAATCTTTTGTCTCATGAATTACCAAACCCCAAACTGTGATTAAAAAAATAAAAACCTTCTTATTAAAGACTCAATTCATCCCATATGCAGGCTGCTATCCATAGGCATAGGTATATAGGGTGTATCGAGTTTGGAGTGAATTGGGAAATGGGCCCGGTGCACATCAATAATGCATGCAAGCGGACAAATCACTTAGCGGGTCGATACTACCGACAGTGCATCGCGTTGCCACCCTACTGGTGCATATTATGTACTGTAATGGACAGGGACTGAGTTATTTATTTACTTTTGGAAGTAGGTATTTGCGTTTTGGCTCGTGAATTTTGGTTTCGTTTAGGAAAATGGACGATTTTAAGAACCTAGTTATTTATTAGCAAAAAAAACATAATTTAGGATTGAATACCTTTGGAACATTTAAATGCACAATTTTTCTGTAATCTAATAACTGAAACATGAAAGCAAACTATTTGGAATGACTCAGATAAATGTGGGAATGAATAATAAAGTGGCAACACAAGATATGAGGGATGTTAGAAGATGGGTATGACAACACTGTGCGAGCAAGAAGGAAGAGGGAAAAATGGAGGACGGTGAATGAAGACGAACGGGTGTGCGACGAAGAAATTATTCAAAGAAATATAAGAAGATTAACAAGTTTGCTTTTTATTTGCATCAATTCCTACATTTTGGGGGCTCGTCCGGTATAGCTCAAAGTAAATAAAAAGTAAAAGACCACGACGCGGGCCGCAGATGTGAAATTTTTTTCCGTTGAAAAAACAAAAGACGAAAGACGCTTTGAAGACGTTTGAAGAAGAAAATTATAAGGACGGACAGCGAAATATTTCACGACTGCACCAGTGCGATGATGATGCCGACAACGACACGGCAGGCTGAAACTGCAGCAGCAGCAAATGTGAATTCCACATTCGACATGAGCGCGGAGTTACTTCCTAAGTTTAGTGGATGCATTGTTATTTTGTAAGAGCCTGTGCACACGATGCATTGCAGCGCTGCACCGCAAAGATTTCACCGCATTGGCAGTCACACGGGCACTGCGGCGCCGTAACGATGTTATGCCGCAGCTACGCCGCACCGCAAAGATTTCGCCGCATTAGTGGTCAACTGATCACACAGTGAGACTGAGCGGTGCCGCTCTAGCGACGTCGCACCGCGTACACTCCTCCCCGCCTCGTCTCACGGGTTGAAAGTCCAGTGTACGTGCGATGCGATGTCGGAACGCACCGTGTGGCATACTATGGATATTTGCATGAACGCCGCAGCGACACCGCAACGCATCGTGTGCACAGGCTCCAACTTATATGAATACTAGCTGCGCCCGCGGTTTCACCCACATAAGTCTCGATCCCGTGGGAATATCGGGATAAAAAGTAATCTATGTCCTTTTTCAGTTCATGGTCTACCCATGTGCCAAATTTCATCCAAATCCGTTTAGCCATTTTAACGTAAAAGCGTAACAAACAAACTCACTTTCGCAATTATAATATTCGTGTTATGATTTTGTTTCACTGTATTCCGTTATTACTGAAAAGGAATAAAGTCCCTGAATCCTGAACTTCAGAAAAGTGCCTGAATCAAGTCGCTTACCGACTATTATAAGCTGAAACGATTATTACGTGTTAACCGGTATATTTAAGCTTCAGTGACTGAAGAAAAAAAGATTAGATATTGCGGTTACAACCCTCTGAAGTATTTTTTTTTTGAATTTTCAATTGGTGCACTAGCTTGAACCAAAAGGAAAATGTAGAATTATCAATCTGCCTAGCCTTTTTCCAACTATATTGGGGTCGGCTTCCAGTCTAATACAGTCGGATGCAGCTGAATACCAGTATTTTAGATGGAGCGACTGCCTATCTGACCTCCACAACCCAGTAACTAGGTAGGTAATACGATACCCCTTGGTAAGACTGGTTGTCAGACTTTCGGGCTTCTGACGACCCGTAACGATTGTCAAAGATCCACGAATGACAGCCGGGACTAACGGCTTAACATGCTTTCCGAGGCGCGGAGGAGTCTCGGTATGTAGAAATGGTCACCCATCCACGGACCAACCCCAGCAAGCGTAGCTTAACCTGATGGATCGACCAGTGCGGCTATTAGTACTTAGCCACGAGCTCCTTACAAACGATAAAAATGTAGTATTATGCAGGTGAGTAATTGCCAATAATAAGTCACTCGCTACATCACAGCAAGATCATAAAACTCTATTAAGTAAAGCACACACACATTGACACAGACACAATGACATACATATCTATCACCAACGTCAATCGAACAAAAGGCCGTCGAAAAAAAAAAACAAAAGGCACAAGAATTTAAGACAAACGCCAGTTATAAAATGAACATTCTTCATAACAAGAGCGAGCCACGAAAGAATGTGAGGCTCTGTTCTTTCAGGCTCTTTCTATCCGATAAGGTCTTAATGAAATACTTCGTTGATTAAGCTCCATCCGAGCTCTTTAAAAAAGGAAAAACCTTTTTTTAATGCGCCTTTTTTTTCGTGTTTATTTTGAGGGGTGAAAGAAAATGTGGACGGAAATTACTGAATATATGAAATTAAATAAAATACTGAAGTTTCTAAAAGAATAGAAAATTTTGTTTTGAAAGAAGTGATTATTGAAGTGAAAACTTCTTTAGGCGCGTTGGGCATTTTTGAGATGGGAAAAAACAATTGAACTCGCGACACTGTTACCATTACCGACACCTCATTAAAAGTATGTCCTTCACAATAAAATTGTTCAAGTTTTCACTTCTGTCGGCACTCACGGAGTGCCACTGTTTTTTTTTTTTTGCTTCATTTAGAGGAGTTCCACATGTCGTAACTCTTGTTTTTTTTTTTTAGAGGTTATGATGTAGGTATAATAACAACCTTGCTGGTCTAGTGGTCGCAAGCACTACTGCTGAGCATAACGTCCTGGGTTCGATTCCTGGGTAGGGCAAAGTGTTATTAAGTTTTTCTATCTGGAATTTCTCAGTGCCAGCCCGGAGTCCGGATTTGTGCCCGGTTGATAGCAATAGGCTCGCCTTCTATAACATAGGAGTTAAACATAACTGACGAAATGTGGGTAATCTATAGGTGTGTAATTGCTTAATTTAAAGGAATTCCAAATGTTGCAACTTTTGGATTTCTTAAGAAGGATAACATTGTATAATAACAGTTTTGTTTTGATTTGTGTAACCGGGAGTATGAACTATCTAGAGGGCAATCGTTCATGAAAAAAACAGTAGTACTCCGAGAGTGCCGACAGAAGTGAAAACTTGAACAAGTTCGCCTTGGTGGAAGAAAAATACTTGTATAGAACATTGGTCCGTAACCTTAACTAAATAAAGAGCACAATCGCGTTTACATGAATGTTTGAGCTGAATGGTGCTAATCCATGCGTCATGTTCGTGAACGGGCGCCGTCAGTTGGGACTGGTCATCTCTTAGCTACCACGGCTTATTTTTAATTTTTTGAATTGTTCTTTTTTTAAATCTTTTTATTACGGACGCTTCTAACGTGCACGTCTTTCTACATTGTTCTCATATGTATAATTTCAACATGAATGATGTAACCAATATTTTGTAACAATTTTTTATTTAAAAGAGTGTCCGTGGAGTTTCTTGCCCGTTCTTCTCCATAGGTACCTACTACGCTTTGGAATGGGAAACTAGCTTCATACGTATTTCTGACTGACCGATTCCTTGACAATTCAAAAGTGCCTGTAAATGGTTTAATTGAAATAAATGATTTGAGTTTTGAGTTTTTACAAAAACAATTGTGTGGCACTCGGGGACTGCCGCGGTAAAGCTATTGCATAGCATTTGTAACCTCCATACTTCCTATTTGTCAACGCTACACTTGGGATGATGTCGGATGATGACATAAAACAAAATACGTAAACAAAACACTGAACGTAGTTCCCATGACAACATCACGTTGTCATGGGAACGTAATTTTTGTTTTATGTCATCATCCGTCATTACATGGTAGGCGGAGTGGGGGGTGTTAGGTTTTATTTTCGTTACGGAATTTCTTGATTCGGTCGCCGCGCTCAAAGCCCGCGGTAAAAGCTATGCAATAGCTTAAAAAACTTCCATAACCTTTAAAGTAAAAATACTTGCATGGAACATTGATCCGTAACGTAATATAAATACTGAGCACAATCGCGTTTACAAAAATGAGGTATCGGTAACGGTGTCGCGAGTTCAATTGTTTTTCTCATCCCAAAAAGGCCCAAAGCGCCTAAAGAAGTTTTCACTTCAAAAAAACCTGTAATGAAGAGAAATAAATAGAAAAAAACAAGTTAGGCTTACATTAGTCGCATATGATGTGTAACATCTGACATCTCACTTTGGTAATAAGCAACATAATAGGGGCCTCGTCAAGGTCGTTTCTGACGGCCAACTCTAGCACCGCTCGCGCTCATTGGTCAAATCAAATAGCGCGCGCTTCCCCGGCTTCCTGTAATAAACTTCCGTCCCTTTTCACAAAATCACTCCTACAGATTTCCCACTCCACAGATTACAGGAAAATGAGAGGAAAGATTTGCAGGAAAGTCAGAAGAAATTATGTGACCAGCCCTGTAATTTGCCATTAAATAAATTTAAATAAGTAAAGCTATGCTTGGAGTTTCCCTACGTGATCGAATCAGAAATGAAGAGATCCGCAGGAGAACCAAGGTAACCGACATAGCCCGAAGAATTGCCAAACTTAAGTGGCAATGGGCAGGGCACATTGCTCGCAGAACGGATGACCGATGGGGTCGAAAGGTTCTGGAGTGGCGACCACGTACCGGAAGACGTAGCGTTGGAAGGCCTCCCACAAGATGGACCGATGACCTTGTAAAGTCCGCAGGAATCTGCTAGATGCGGAAAGCACAGAATCGGTCGAAGTGGCGGTGCTTGGGGGAGGCCTATGTCCAGCTGTGGACATCTTTCGGCTGAAATGATGATGATGATGAAGTAATGCAATAAGAAATAAATTAGTACAATAGTTTTGTAGTTCCTGTAGTTCCATAAATCTATGCAATAACTTAGCACTTTTCGCACCATAATAAGTTTTAGATAAGATTTAAAAAAGTTTAAAAGCCGTAATGCATCCAAAATTCAAAAACAACAAAATCCTAATACGATTTCCATGGGAACATCACAAAGTACATGTGCAAATAGTTCTCTGCTTTGGCACACTAATATCCGTTGTGCAAACAAAAAACGGACATCTATGCCAACATACGTTTTGCCGACTATACTTTGCCAACCACCACCTTCCTACATCGACTTAAAGTTCAATATTCCCGGGCAATTTTAACAGTCAGACCATCAACTTTAACTTCCGACACTTAAGGTTCATATTCAATTGTGAGTTTGAGGTCAAATGTAGAGCTACCCCAGTATAGTCCGGTCGTTACATGTTGACAACTTTTGAAGGGGGCCGAAGCAAATAAAAATGTAATATCGGGCTTGAAGAGCGCCACGTGCAATGAGAATTGATCTCTCTAATATTAAGATGGTGTTGCGATAATTGCCGTTCAATTTGCCGTTAAAATTGGGGTGTTTTGATGAAGTTACAAACATGTTTTTTGTGTTTTTAGAGCGTTGCATTATTTTTGTGTGTTCTTTTTCCAGTAATGGACATCTTTCGGCTGAAATGATGACGATGATTCTTTGTGATGTTCTGTGAACCTCCTGTTTTCAGCAAGATATTTTTATAGGAGCAGTGGCGGCTCAGTGGTAACGGCCGCGACTTACGAGGTTGTAAGTCATGGGTTCGAACCCAAGCAGGCACTTTATGTAAAATATTTCATCACCACTACTCTCAAAACGGTGAAGGAAAACATCGTGAAGAAACCGGCATATCCTAGAACCAAAAATTCGAAGACATGTGACATCCGCCAACACGCACTGGGCCCGCGTGATGGATTATACGGCTAACTCCCTCTCACAGAGAGGAGGCGGCCTGAATCCCAGCAGTGGGAACATTATAGGCTGATTATGATTTATTTATGCTTCAAATCACTTATGAATGAATAAATGAAATGCACCGATCCCAGCGTGGTTTAACCAGACTCGATAAATTGAATGAACCCCAAGATTTGCACTAGCCGCTGGAGCCTCGTGATGCATGGTGCTGCAGAGGCCATTGCATATCAGGGAGTAGACCGGGAGGCGCGGTAATGGTAAGGAAGAACGTGCCCTTAGGATAAGAAAGAATTTGCGAGCCATACCGGATATGCATCCTTGAGTAGGCAATGGACTAGTGGAGAGACGGGTGATATTTATCTATGGATGGGTGTCTTTTAACGACGTCGCCGCCAGATTGCTTTGTCCAGCTTCACCGGTGTATCTTTCGGCGGAGTTGACTGCTTTCTCGACTCTTTTTTATGTCACTGCTATGCTGTGTTACACTTTGCTGTTTCCATTGTTTTCGTCTGGCTACTAACTGTTTCAGGTTTCTTGTAAATCTCGCTAGCAACCAAATATTATGATTTGAAAGAACTAAAGATCACCACCACCCACCAATGAGAGACACACGGGTAGTCAGCTTCTAATGACTTCGCTGATTAGCTAATATTTCAACCACAAAATGTATGCTGAAATGGTTGGCTCTCAGGTCCGTCAACGTCACTTCCTTGTTAGTGAATCTTTGTTAGTTAGACAACATCTTACTTAGGTAACGGAGCTTTGTTTTCAAAAGTTGTGATTAATTTCGTAAGTATCAAAAACCCTTTAAATCGGCACGTCAAATGCTACTGAACAGCAAAAATAGGTATAGTGGCAGTATTTTTAGAAAGGATCACAGGTTTTTGAAGTGAAAACTTCTTTAGGCGCGTTGGGCATTTTTGAGATGGGACTAAACCATTGATTTCGCGACACTAACGAAATTTACCGATACCGTGGAGTAAAAGACATCAACGCGTTGATTACCGCGGTGCGTGGAGCAAAAGACATCAACGCATTGATCACTGCGGTGCCGATTTTTTTTAAGTTTTCACTTCTGTCGGCACTACCGGAGTGCTACTGTTTTTTTTTTTAATGTGATCTTACCACCATTTAAACTAACTCGCTAAATTGAAACATGAGGAATTCTTCCTTTTATCAACAAGGCTAATAAAAACACTATCTCTTGCGTCACCATCTTCCAACTTCTACACCAACAAAATCCCCCACAAATGTAACCAAGAAAAAATCCTATTAAGTTGAAGAACAGTTCATTAAGATGGCAAGGCAAAGGAAAAACAATAATAGCTTTAAACGACACTTTATTTTTCATAGTCACGCAATGAAACCGTAAGCCGCCGCGCAATTATAAATATTTCAATTATTAAAAAGCTGACAGATACAGCGGGTCCATTCTTCTGAGAGATGTTCAGATTGGGAGGCTGGGGATTAGTTACATGGCGAAGATTTTGTCTAAACTAATCTATATCTATACTAATATTATAAAGAGGACAGATTTGTATTTTTGTATGTAACGAATAAACTTAAAAACTACTGGACCGATTTGAAAAATTATTTCAAAGTCAAATCATTTATTTCAAATAGGCCCATGTATGACACTTTTGAACGTCAAAATTTACAAAATAATAGAATTGATTCTAGTCACCCATTCCAAAAGGTAGTTTTCGTAGTTTTCAGCAATGGATAGCTACATTATCAGCGAGTAACATAGGCTATATTTTATCCCCGTACTTCCACGGGAACGAGAACTACGCGAGTGAAACCGCGTGACGTCAGCTAGTAATCTTATAAATGCGAAAGTAAGTTTGTTTGTTACGCCTTCACGCTAAAACGGCTGAACGGATTTGGATGAAATTTGGCACATATATAGATGATGCCCTGGAAAAGAACATAGGATACTTTTTTTTTTACCCACGGGATCGAGACTTAAGCGGGTGAAACCGCGGGGCGCAGCTAGTAATTATTATAAAAAGATTAGATTTTTGTATGTTTACATGTTTGTTTGTTACGCTTTCACGCTAAAACGGCTGAACGTGCTTGGATGAAAGTTGGCACATGGGTAGACCATGACCTGGGATAGGACATAGGCTACTTTTCATCCTTGATTGCAGACGAAATCGCAGGCAAAACTTATTAAAAAACTTTTTACAAAAAAAAAACAACCGACCTCCAAAAAAAAACACTACACAGTGAAAAATAACTTTAATTTCGGAAGTCGGTGTCTTGGGTTTTGTATTTTCGTTTTTTGCCACCGACTTCCAAAATTAAAGTTATTTTTCACTTTGTAGTGTTTTTTTTGGAGGTCGGTTGTTTTTTTTTTTGTAAATAGTTTTTATTTTTCACTTTTTAGTTGTGGTACCTACCCCACACATATTCGAATACCACTACCTGCTACCAGTGACAGAAACTTATCATATCATCTACATACTAAGTGGGAAACCAATACGTATTTTGTTGCTAACTCAAAAAGTATCCAAGCAAAGTTAATAAAATTTATATGGGACCCATTCGAGAGCACACCCTTTCCCCAAAAAACATACGCGACGAACATATAACCTCCTCCTTTTTGGAAGTCGGTTAAAAATAAAAAGGACAGTGTAAACCTTATCAAGGAAATTCCTTCGTACCTCACTGTGAACACGTTACCAGTCGAATGGGGTGTACAATATTCATGATTGGTGAGTTAACACTTATTACAGCCGCCGCCGCCGCCGCCCATCCCGCCGCCGCAGCCGCTCCGCTCATTACTAACTACTTAATGCTATAACATTAAACGTTTATATTCGAACCATTCTGCTGAAGAATCGAATTATTATGGATTCATTTTGAAATGTTTTATGTTACTTAGTTGAGTAAAATTTTCAACAATAAACAGTTTATACTACCTATAGCTTCTACATCGTTCTCACAAATATATAATTTCAACATAAATGTTGTAAACAATAATTTTTGTATGATTTAAAAGAGTGTCCGTGGAGTTTCCTGCTCGTTCTTCTCCATAGGTACCTACTACGCCTTGGAATGGGCAATTAGCTTCATCTTTCAATGACAATTCAAAAGTGCTTCTAATTGGTTTAATAAATAAATGGTTATGATTATCATCATCATATTATTATTATAAAAAACCGCCCAAGTACATGTTGGACTACGCACAATGAAGGGTTTCGTAGTTGGGATGAACTTATCCCAAGAAAATACTTAACATTATATGTAATTGAAAAACATGTTCTCCCATACATTCCCACTTCAAAATAATGTAGGTAAGTTAAGTTTGTATATACTACTGCAGTGAATTTATTCACATATCCAAAATTAACCATTTAGCTGGCAGGGGGCACACTTGACTTTAACAAAAGTTTGCACTTTAGAGCTTGATATTTCACAGACTCACTATTTTTAAACGATCTTTCTAAAAAAAACATTCCTGTTTTACGTGTAGGTACCCTAAAAAAAATATTTTTTTTTTTTTTTTTTTACCACTTGTGATTAATATTACCCCAGCCAAATTACAGCTTTCTAGTACTAATACTCTCTGAGCTAAGCTGCAGACAGACAAACAGACAGACCGACGTGGCGAAACTATATGGGTTCGTTGTTGACTACGGTACCCTAAAAATCTAAGGCTTTTTGCCTCTCTAGTCACACGACATTAACTCATTCCTCGGTTACTCTCATTCGGGTAGGTACTGCCACCAGAGTTGCGATGATCCTTACTTCATCTAGTCAGAGGTCAGAGGTTATTTGAGGGATTTGAATTTTTACAAGCTCTGGCTTGTGACGCTAAAATTCAAATCCCTCAAATAAGAAAACCATTGATGCCTATTTGTAAATTTCACCAAGTCATCATGCCTAGCCTTTTTCCAACTATATTTGAGTCAGCTTCCAGTCTATCCGAATGCTGCTGAATACCAGTATTTTGCATGGAACGACTGCCTATCAGACCTCAACAACTATGTTACTGGGAAACAAGTAACACTAAATTAATGTAATTTTAAAACCGGTTGTATGTCAGTTACACTCCGGTGAGTAGGTCTGTGGAACTCTCAACTCGTTTACAAGTTAGCAACATGTTCGGAACGCCAATTAGTTTCAAAGTTACACTAATTTCGTAGTATAGAATGGTACTTATTTAGGAGTTCGGTTTTAGTTACGATTAGTATAAAATTGGTACGTTTTAAATCAGAAGCCGGTTTCATCTTCACCAGCCTAGCATCTATTATTCACATTTTAAACTTTGTCTTTTAGTGTTTTTTCAAAAACCAATTTATGTTTTTTTTTTATTGGATGCTGTAGAATGGTAGTAGACCATGATCTGAACAACGTTTGTTCTAGCAAAATTGTGATTCAAATTTCACGGTTTATATTACCTTGCCTTGTAATCTAGTCGTAGTTGTGGCGAGTGTGTTGGATCATTCGGTTCCCTACAAAATGATTGAGCTGGATGGTGCTGATCCACGCGTCATGTTCGTGAACGGGCGCCGTCAGTTGAGACTGGTCATCTCTTATCTGCCAGGGCTTATTTTTAATCTTATATTTTTCAATTGTTTTAATTATTTTTTGTACATTGTTCTCACATATAGAAGCAACCAGAATAATGTACCCAGAATTTTGTAATATCTATATTTAAAAGAGTGGCCTTGGAGTTTCTTGCCCGTTCTTCTCCATAGAGATCTACGTTTAGGAATGGGCAACTAGCTTCAACTTTCTGACTAACTGACCGATTCTTTGACAGTTCAAAAGTGCCTATAAATGGTTTAATTGAAATAAATGCTTTGAGTTTTGAGTTTTTTTTGAGTCCTGGTTAAACAATAATCTTCATACTTATACTTTATCGTGCTACGCCGCGTAGCACTTCGTAGCAATCGTAGCAAGCAATACAAAAACGATTGAAATCTAAAGCTACGGTTTCCTATGAGAGCCGTGGCGGCTACATAACGGATGCAGTGACGTCATGAAAATTATGACTCGGGGTTAATAATGTTTTAGATTTTAATTGACGTCATTGAACGATAAATTGCGGACGCTATGTGGCGGGCACCGTAATTTTAGTAATCCTTAGCTAAACCAGTCGTTTTTGAAGTGAAAACTTCTTTAGGCGCGTTGGGCATTTTTAAGATAGGACTAAACCATTGATTTCGCAACACTGTGCCGACACCTCATTTTTGTAAACGCGATTGTGCTCTTTATTTATATAACGTTACGGATCAATATTCTATGCAAGTATTTCTACTTTAAAGGTTTAGTAAACGCAATTGTACTCTTTATTTATATTACGTTACGTATCAAAGCTCTATGCAAGTATTTTTACTTTAAAGGTTTTGGAAGTTTTTTTTTTTTTGTATACGCGATTGTGCTCTTTATTTAGATAAAGTTACGGGTCAATGTTCTATACAAGTATTTTTCTTCCACCAAGGCGATCTTGTTCAAGTTTTCGCTTCTGTCGGCACTCCCGGAGTGCCACCCCTTTTTTTTTTTGTTTGATTTGGCGTCTATCGCAAAGCCTTGAAAGACTGCTTCGTTTAAACAAAGTAATAAAAATGTAGAGACATAAAAATCAAATATTACTCACAAATTTTCGACATCAGCTTTCTCATAATACCCTCTTTTAAACCCCGCAGTTCTACTAGAGCTAAACCTATAACTAAATACCCCTTCAACTTGGCAAATAAATCGCGATTGTCACGACACGCTTAAAGCCATCCTAAGGGCGGGTTCAGACACGCGACTGGGCGACAGTGCGAATAGCAAACACCCTCGCGGCGACACGGCGACTATTAATTACACGTACTTGAAATACGCGATGACACTGTTTGTTGTAATTTGTATTTTGGAGAGCTTAATACGTATTTTTGTTTACATAAGTACTTATTTTTATTGTTTGTGAGAAAATGTAAATTGACGAAAAGATTTAGACTGTGTTTCCTGAAGAAATAAGCGCAGTTGAATGATATTGGTAAGGAATAGTTTTAAATCTGTCAATATGTGTTTATCTTTGTGTTTCAGAAATGATGAAGGAGACGTGGAAGAGTCAGCTTTTCAAAGTCAAAGTCAAATCATTTATTTCAAATAGGCCCATGTATGGCACTTTTGAACGTCAAAATTTACAAAATAATAAAATTGATTCTAGTCGCCCCTTCCAAAAGGTAGTTTTCGTATGGAGAAGAATGGGCAAGAAACTCCACCGTTACTCTTTCAAAGTTAAACAAAGAATACTTACTTTACTCAAAAAATAAATGACTAGGATATTCGTTGTAAGCGTTATTAAACACACATTTTTCGCGATTTAGTAGAATCAACTTAAAGCAACGAGTGACTAGTTGTTACACATGACGAACTCACAACGTCAAATCATTTATTTCAAATAGGCCCATGTATGGCACTTTTGAACATCAAATTTAAAAAATAATAGAATTGATTCTATTCTATTCACAAACAAATCTCTTACTTGTATGACCACAGAACGCCAAATAAAACAATTAAAGACCTCACAATCAACACTAGCGGAAATTAAATTCCTAAATTAACACAACACTTTGGGACCCATCGTAGTGTGAAATGACAAGTAATCGACACTTTTGATGTCCCTAAGTCCCGTGTCCCATGTCCCATGTCCTTTGTTGTCCGCCGTGACACGTGTCGACGTGATCAATCGACGCCTTTTTAACAATTGCAAACACTTATTGCGTCTGAACAAGACATTAGTTTGATGTTTATTGTGATGTTCACGAGGGTTTTATTTAAGTGATATTTGTACATATGAATAAAATGTAATAAGGTTTATTGGCGAAGAAAGTCATATATTTGGAAAGTGTCTTCTTTCTGTACAGAACAGGGTTGCCGAGACTTATAGAGAATAGGGGCCAGTCGGGCACATTATGAGCCGAAGGCGGACCTGGCGGCAAGAAAAAGAAACTATAATAGGTAAACGTTTTAAAAGAATTTAATTAGGAAGGTAGCTTTTTAAAATATAATAGATGTGGATATATTTAGTAACCTGTTCCGCTTTGCTATTTCTAAAGAGCCATAAAAAACTCCTGAAATAATCCGATGTTGCCACACCGAGCGCTGAACACAGAGACGCACGAGCGCCCGCGCGTGTTCAGCACTCGGTGTGGCACATTTAGAAGTTTAGAGAGTTGGGCACCTACAGTAGATCGCACGTCAGTGTTAACAAAACCAGTATAAGCTGGACTCTTTTTCTATTGAAACTTCGTACTACGCTAGGCCAGCTCAAGGTCAAAGTGACACCACCTACGTGCGGTCTACTGTACATAGGGTGTCACAATAAGTGATCTTATCGCTAAAAGCAAAGAAGTGAAGTATAAAGCAATAACTTATCTCTTCTAAAAATACATCCCATTTTTAAAACTCAAATATTTTATTTCACATAAACCTACAAGGGCACTTAAGAAACGTCAGAAGCTAGGTGCACGGTTCCAATTGGTCGCTTCCTATAGAGAAGAGCCGGCAAGAAACTCCACGGTTACTCTGTTAAAAATAATTGGCTTTTAGAATATTTTCAAATAACAGTGTTAATAGGTTTGGGAGGACAGTACAACAAGTACCATACTACGTTACATAACATACCTCCTTCCATATCACATGTAGCTACCCATCCACAACATATAACTGTATACCAACCAGTACCTTCTCTAGTCGCGACTCGTGACATGATCCTTCTGAAGTATTGTGTCCACACAATATAAGCGCAAATAAACCGGAACTCTCGCTGCCGTGCCGTGTGCGAACCGGCAACCGGCTGTAACGGTAGCGTAGAGAGGAACTAGGTTTAAGAATATATTTTTTGTATAGAATTTTAGAATATTGTTTGTAAAGAGCAGGACCTTCAAGAATGTTTACTGTAGTCACTGAATCATTAGCAAATCGTTGTTATTAATTAGTGGCGGTGTTTTTGAAGTGAAAACTTCTTTAAGCGCGTTGGGCGTTTTTGAGATGGGACTAAACAATTGATTTCGCGACACTGTTACGACACCAGCTTTTGACCATTAAAAAGACATCAACGCGCGATACATTATTTCCTGCACAGTTGTTCAAGCAGTGGCGGGGCAAGATCAAAATTTTATTTGGGCGAGGTACATTTCGCGAGGCCCTCTAGTGGCGCACGAAGACGAAAAAAAAAAAACAGTTTAACAGTTGTCAATTTTTTAGGTATAGGTCGAGTTATAGGATAGGCCGTTTAAAAATATTGCGAGTCTGTGAAAACCATTTTTCTATTCAGGGAGCCGATTGCGTAATATTAAGCTTTAACACGTTCAGTGCCGGGAACCCTCCTGGAGGGCTCATGTCAATATATTCATCGTTTTGGAACGAGTAAAACTTTTTTCGAAGTGTTCACGGCTTTTATGTAATGCATAAACCTTCGAGGTGCGAGGCCCCTCAGACCGCGAGGCCGTGGCCGATGGCCCACGTCGCCCACGCCTTACGCCGCCTCTGTGTTCAAGCTTTCACTTCTGTCGGCACTCCCGGAGGACCACTGTTTTTTTTTTATCACATCTGTGTAGCTCTTAGCCTTCATCTCACCTGATAGTAAGCGATGGTCAGGCCGAAGGTGGAAGCCAGATTCACCCGGAATCAAAGTCTCAAAATACAAAGGAACGGGCTATTTTACCTCTAACTGCCGAAACACAACAATGCTGTTAACATTGTTGTTATGGCGACAGACTTAGATGAGATGGTGGTAGCTAGCCAGGCGGGCTTAGAACAAGCCCTACCACCAACCAAACCGAGTAGAAAATTTTGCCCCCACTGGGAATCGAATCCGGGACCTCTGCGTCTGAGACAGGTGGTCTAACCACTAGACTACAGAGGCGGTTGATAATGAATGAGAACCAATTACAATGTGTCTGAAAACTAACATACTTTTTGAGAAAGAAAGAAAAACATTTATATGGACACAGATCGAGAGACACAAAATACAGTAGTGAAAAAAACTTTTTCCAAAAAAAAACAACCGACTTCCAAAAAAACACTACAAAGTGAAAAATAACTTTAACTTTGGAAGTCAGTTGTTTTTTTTTTTTTGGAAAAACTTTTTATTTTCACTTTTTAGTTATGGTACCTACCCCACACAAATTCGAATACCAATAGCTGCTATGTAAATAACAGTCAGGAACTTATCATCCACATACTAAGTGGGAAAAAATACGTATTACTGAAGTTAACTCAAAAACTCCCCAAGCAAAGTTAATAAAATTTATATGGAACCACCTCTGAAGTATGACCTACCAAACAAAAAAGAATCATCAAAATCAATTCATAATCGGCGGAGTAATCGCGTAACAAACATACAGTCGAACTGAGATCCTCCTCCTTTTGGAAGTCGGTTTAATAATGTTTTAACAACAACGTGTGTGCCTCACGGCTGCGCCAGAAAGGTCCATTTCAGAATTTATTGAATTATCTCTTGTGTTTTGTACTTTAGAAAACTTTCCAAATATTATGAAAATGTATGTTCTATACTTCAAGGGATTTATTGGGTCATTTAATCTGCCTAGCCTTTTTCCAACTATGTTGAAGTCGATTGAAGTTTAAGCGACGCTTGCTGCGGTTGATCCGTGGATGGGTGACCATCTTTACATACCGAGACTCCGGCGTGTTCCGGAAAGCATGTTAAGACGTTGGTCCCAGCCGTCATTTGTAGATCAGATCTTTGACAGTCGTTACGGGTCGCCAGAAGCCCGAAAGTCTGACAACCAGAACCAAGGGTTATGTATTACCCAGTAACTGAGTTGTAGAGGTCAGATCGGCAGTCGTCGTACCCCAGGTTTTATTAAAATTTTAATACAACTGGGGTACCCAATTGATGCAGCCCACCGTTCAGCTGCATCCAGTTAGATTGGAAGCCGACCCCAACGTGGTTGAGAAAAAGGCTTGGCAAATGATAGCCTAAACACACAGTTCCAATATAATTTAATCCTTAAATCCAGTCATATCCATAAAGCATTTTCTTTCAATTCCACCAGCAAATCCCCTCCCTAGCGCGAACAAAAATAGTGGCTTTCAGTGCGATGACACGTCTGAAGTGAGCGCTGAGCGCAACACAAGTGAGATTAAGTCAGTCGACATTCGCACCTACAGTGTGCACGTGGCTTAGTTGGTGCTTATGCGACTGTTATGTGCTACATCGGTGTGCATTGTTAGGATTAGTTTTCATAGTCGGGAGAGATGGATGATGATAGCTTTTCTTTAATTTTTTGGTTCGAAATATGTCTGTGCAGCAAGATTTTTGGCGCATGTCCATTGTAATTAAAACACCATCATCATCATTCTCATGTTTTTATCTCAATGTATTCGGGGTGGACGAAAGTGTCTAATCAATCATATAGTCAATATTTTGTAACCATATTTTGATTCAAAAGAGTGTCCGTGGAGTTTCTTGCCCTCTATGGAGAAGCTCTATGGGTACCTACTACGCTTTGGAATGGGCAACTGGACTGACCGACCCCTTGACAATTCAAAAGTGCCTGTAATTGGTTTATTTGAAATAATGAGTTCTTTTCATAACTACAGTAGAAGCCGCTTAACACGATCACGCTTAAAACGATTTCTCGTATAATACGACATTTTACGTCAGTCCCTACAACGTGAGACATGTTCTCATACATTTCTTAAGGCTTAATACGATTCGTCATCCCGTTTAATACGCCCACTCAGCGGCGTTGATGATTTGTTTGATACAAAATGTCAATCTACAGCTAAGCGAAAGTCATTGTCACTTCAAGAAAAAATTAACATATTGAAAGTTTTTGATGAAAAATCACAAACCAAAAATCAAACACAGTTAATATACGAAATGAGAGCCTACTATGTATGTGTATTACGTTTTATTTTTCACTATCCCCTCACCCCCTATTCCGTATAAGACGCTTTCTCGCTTAAGACGCGTTTTTAGTTGGGTCCCTGTGAAATCGTCTGAAACGGGTTCTACTGTATATAAATAAACGAGAGGGAGAAGTAGGTCACAAACTCCCTGGATGACGAATGTCCAGAGATACGTGAAGAAGTTGGGCCTATCTTATGACGATGTTTACCAGAGGAATGAATGGCGCCTCAAGAATAAATAAGTGAACCTCACGTAACAGGAAAAGGCAAGGACAAAGAAGAAGAAGATGCAGCATATTTTTTCAAATGAAACATCTAACTCCGAGGTCAGCTTATACTGGAAATTATGGCTTGATGTGTAACTGTGTGTACTAGGTACGTAACTTATAAAAATCAATCTGCCTAGCCTTTTCCCAACTATATTGGGGTCGGCTTCCAGTCTGCCTCGGCCAAATATTTTCCTTCCAGGCGAGACAAGAAAAAGAAGTTGCTCGCCGCACCGAAAACGCCTGGAAGAGCTATTGGTCGATGAAAACCCTTATGAAAGGAGATCTTCCAATTTGCCATAAACGCAAATTAATGGACATGTGCATTCTCCCTATCCTTACATACGGCGCTCAAACCTGGTCTTTGACTGTTCAACAGAGGACCGGGCTCGAGGTTTGCCAGCGAGCGATGGAGCGCAGTATCCTTGGAGTTCGACTTACCGACCGGATACGGAACACGATACTGCGCTCTAAGACACAAATCGCTGACGTCACCCAAAAAGCAGCCAAGCTCAAGTGGGACTGGGCCGGACACGTTTGCCGCATGTCGGATGCATTGTGGGCTAAGACCACTACAACATGGGTTCCTAAAAACGTCCAGCGGCATCGTGGAAGACCTAGGCGTAGATGGCGGGACTAACTTAACGCTTATAGGAGGGATTGGTCCATATTGGCTCAGGATCGGGTTGGGTGGAAAAAGGAAAGGGAGGCCTTTGCCCTGCAGTGGGACAATACGGGCTACTTATTATATTATTATTCCAGTCTAACCGGATACAGCTGAATACCAATATTTTAAATGGAGCGACTGCCTATCTGACCTCCACAACCCAGTAACTGGGTAATACGATACTCCTAGGTAAGACTGGTTGTCAGACTTTCGGGCTTTTGACGACCCGTAACGACTGTCAAAGATCCACGAATGACAGCCGGGACCAACGGCTTAAAGTGCTTTCCGAGGCACGGAGAAGTTTCGGTATTTCGAAATGGTCACCCATCCACGGACCAACCCCGGCAAGCGTAGCTTAACCTGACAGATCGACCCGAGCGGCTGTTAGTATTTAGCCACGAGCTCCTCTATGTAACTTATTCGAGTTTAAAAATATATCAGGACTGTTTTTTAAAGCCACTTTATTGGAATACTCGTTGTTGAGCATAATCTCCACAATATCGTTGAAAATAGCATCAATGTAATGGCTGTAGATCTCCTACCACCAATACCTACTCTTATTCAGTGAGTTACTAAATTAAGTATATCAAAACACTAAAAACAACCGACCTCCAAAAAAAACACTACAAAGTGAAAAATAACTTTAATTTCGGAAGCCGGTGTCTTGTGTTTTGTATTTTCGTTTTTTGCCACCGACTTCCGAAATTAAAGTTATTTTTCACTTTGTAGTGTTTTTTTTTGGAGGTCGGTTGTTTTTTTTTTTTGTAAAAAGTTTTTATTTTTCGCTTTTTAGTTGTGGTACCTACCTCACACACATTCGAATACCACTACCTGCTTGCTACCAGTGACAGAAACTTATCATATCATCTACATAGCAAGTGGGAAAAAAATACGTATTTTGTAGCTAACTCAAAACTATCAAAGCTAAGTTAATAAAATTTATATGAGACCAATTCGAGAGCACACCCTTTCAAACAAAAAAATAATTTTCAAAATCGGTCCACAATTGACGGAGAAATCGGTGGACAAACATAAAAAAAAAAAAAAAACAAAAATACGCGACGAACATATAACCTCCTCCTTTTTGGAAGTCGGTTAAAAAGAACAATCTTATCCAAAATCTCTACAACAACTGTAGACAGTAGAATAATGGATGTAACTTAAACAAGTGTTATTTGTTGAGCTCAGTTGTTCATGAGAATGTTCCCATCTGCAGAGCAGTGCAGTAAGCAGTATCGCAAACAACTCCTGAACCCTCCCACGGCGACAGAGAATTGTGTAGCTTTGTGGATTTTAGTAATACTGGAAGAATGTAGAAAAGTTGTTTAGGTTTAAATAAATTTTTTATGGGCATTTTATAAGACTTGTCGTCACAATGACGCTATTCAATATTTTGTTTTATTACACTGACTGACAAATTATACAACGTATTTACCACCTAATGACATATATGAAATACCTAACTGCTTTTGCATTTTCTGTCTAAGCTGTGGCAGAGTTTGCAATTAATTCTTCTTTTACTTACTTTTTATAAAACGACTGTGACGACCTATGAGTTATTCTCATATATAGCCCATACCGAAAAGACATTTTTAATAAAAAAACATAGTGACAAAATATTATACCTAATTATGGTCCTACTTGATATTGAAAGTATTAAGTGAAGTTATTAAGACATTTACTGATGGTTAAAAATCAATAAATTCATCATCATTATTTCATATTTTATTTTCTTTTTTACTTACCAAATTTTTATAAAATCACTGTTGATACCTATGAGTTATTCTCATTTATAGCCCATACCATGTAGTTTTTTTTTTTTTTAACTTAGTTACAAAATATTATCCCTAATCTTACACAATCGACTCAAGTGTACAAATAAGTTTCACTCCCACAGGATTACTTTAATTTCAATCCGACGCGTCCCCAAAAAGTGCTAAACTATTGACTCTGTAAACTAAAAACTACAAATAAGATTTAAATGAGAGCAGCGACGGTTTAGGGTTGAATTTAATATTGGGGAACAAATTAGCGGGGCGCGTAATGAATAATGTAGAGGTGTTTAGTTCTATTTATTGGTTTTCTATAAAATATTGTTAATTTGCATTTTTTATGCTAATTTTAGTATGTCATCTTTTTATCACTTTGAGATGTAGATTTAAAAATAATTATTTAGAAGTTTTTTACTATATCATATTCAGATGACGTTTTCAGTTTAAAATAGGTATTTTGTGATTTTGGAGGTCCATACTCGGATGCATGTTGATAACGTGGTTTTAGTAAGATTTACTCAGAAAAAAAGAAAGATATTTGGGACACGCACAGGAAATACGACATAAAACTAATAAAATTTTAAAACAATAGCAATTACTACTACTTAAATGTCTAAGATGAAAACAAACCCTTGTTTTGAAATATGAAATCTTTCTCTCCGCTATTTTTCCTAAAGAAAAAGAAAGAAAGAAAACTTGTTTATTCTGCACAAACAAAACGCATATTTTAAAAAACTAAACTTAAAATACACACAATACAAAAGTAGCCAAAAGCCTCGTATTCAATACAAAAAAAAAAGTTTGACAATGTTGTTCATAGCTTATAAATAATACTAGTAGTAAGAACTCTCTAAAGAAGACTTTAGACGATGGTTTTAAACATAGAAGGTAAACATAAGTCGAGGTCGAGGTCAGAGTCGTTATGCAAACAACAAAAAACGAAACATACAAATTTTACAACCGAACGCAACCGAATTTTCCCGATTCCATAATAATGTTGGTACTCATAGTGTAGTCTCATTCAAAAAACCACATAAAGCCGGCTTCACACATCATGAGGCATATCATAGCTTAGTTCCAAAAGAACCGGTAGTTAGTTTCCACCCAATCTCACGCGGTTCAAATTATTTCCGCTCCTTAACCCCACACAATCGGGTGTTTTGCGAAATGGCCGGGCAGCGTCAAATTGGGGGTTTGTGCAGCCAGGCGTCGTACAATTTGCCCCACCGGCATAATATTTATTTCATTACTTCTATTCATAGGCTCTAATCTGTGTTACGGTGGAAGGGCGAAATTGGGCAATATTCTTTTCCGAAAGTTTTGAGTTGTACCAAAAGTAGCAGGTAAATTATTTTAAATAAAAATGCACTAACAGATAACGTGTTACTGGTTTTAAAAAGCATGGCAGTTAACCACAAAATTCAAAATTCAAAAGTCATTTATTCAAACTAGGCTGTTAATCAGCACTTTTCGAACGTCAAAATTACATAAGACAGTCCCCCAAAAACGCCCACCCTTCACCACTTCCTAGTGCCTTTAGCTGGGAAGAAAAAGTGGCGCAACAAACTCCCCAGCAGCACAGCTGTCAGTTCAAGTTAGAAAAATGATTCTATACAATAGTATGCAAAATAACTTACATTATGCAACACAAAACATAATTCAAATGATAAATTATTCGCCATATGTCAGCTAGCACACGCCAATATACCAACCAAAAACATCGAGAACTATTACTATTATTATACTCAAGCATTATTAAAAAAAAAAAAAAAAACTAAACGTAAACAGAACTAAATATCTAAATAAAAGCCTCCAGACATAAAGGGCGTGCCCGCTTACATAAAGCTGTAATTGGCAGTTATAATTGATAAACTAGGACCATCGAGGTAAAATAAATGAACAGTTAATTACTAGTAACAATAATAAAACCATGATCAGCAAGACGACCAGTCACCACACGCAGCACCCGTTCACGAGCATAACGCAAAGACCACCAGAGTGACATTAATTTCATTTTAAAGCAAGTAAGTAAATCCGCAAGGAAAAATAGTGCGGTCATTGCAAGATATTCAAACTGCATTATTCCTTAGAAACGCCAAATATTTCTTATATTATTTTACATAAAGCCTATTGAGGTTTACGAAATTAATATCATATTACACTTGCACCGTAAATCCCAGAAAAAATATTCTGTCATCCATGGGAGCAAATTAGTCACCATTTATTTAGTTCATTATACATATAAATGTCTTTGGTTCATTATAATCGAATCTCACCCAAACCATACTCAGTCAACTTCAACCAATACCCACTCACCGCTAGACTTACGCTCTCATGCGCCAATTTGATGATGGATATGCGACGAAGAATCAATTCAAAAAAAAATCCGACCTTTTTAATTTTACCCGATTTCAAAACTCTAACTGCAACATTACAGCATACGAACAGATCATAGCTTACTTCACGGGGCGTCACTATCAAGGGCTGGATTTTTCGACCCCCGTAGCGACATTATCACCGAACCTCAATCAAAAACAACCTTATTCCAACAAACATAAAGTTGAAAATCCACCGACAACAATTTGTCAACGTAGCTTCAATGCGGAACACTATTGTGAGGATAATACCGCGATCAAACGTACACCCATTGTCATGGAATCAGGTAAAGAATTTTAAACTTTATTACGTAAGTTTAAAGTTCAATTTTCTTTGGGTTTTGTTGATAGTGTTTTTGCATAAGGGGGTAAGTGAGATTCGTTTAATTCATGTAGACGTGCGCAGGACTCTTAATTTCGAATGTAATATTTGTAGGGTGTGTCAACGGAGACACTAGGTGGCTTGCACTTAATAGTTCTGTGCAACTCGTTTACATAATAAATTGGATTTTAAAGACTCTTTATTTTATTTTTGAGTTTCGGTTTCTTTTTCGGAGGATTTGTTCTAGTGCTATGAACACTGCAGGCTATGAATGGCTATGGATTTTAATAAACTAATCTTATACTAAATTGACTTACAAACTGTTAAAAATATAATATCTATTAAAATAAAATCTTCCTGCTTGAGAGAGCGTTGTGTCAGGTAAAACGAATAAACAATCAAATAATATTTAATCTTTATATTTTTAGTTTGGTATAAAAAAGGGTTTCAAGATGTGGATGGCTAGGCTTGTGACAAATAAAGTTCTTATTTCAGGTATTTACTATATGGAACAGAACAATTTTTACTATAACAAAAGTAAAAATGTAAGCAAATTCTTGTATAGTTATTTTTAGCCCGGCGCGGCGGGTGCTACGCAGGACTACGCGCTACGCCGTAGCTTCATTGTAGCGGCGTAGGTCAGATTTCTCAAAGCGTATTGTTTAGTAAATTCACTACAGTTTTGCTGTCGTAGCACGTAATAAATAAATGTTCGCTACTTTTAGAAATAAATTAAATTTTCATACTATGACGTCTATGTAATAGGGATAAGCAGAGGTCCACTATTTGAAATAGATTAGGCCCGTGTCCAATTAAAAAAAAAAATATTGAACACGTTCTTTTTCTTTTTTGACGTAATCAAAAGATTACGACGATACATTGAGTTAAAATGTGGCATGACGTCACGCCGTGCTAGATTTAATACTGCGTTGTGACGTAGCGAGCCCCCGCTCCCCAACTTTAATGCGTGTTTTCTAAGTTATTTTTGATTAATATGATAAAGCAAAAAATACGTGTCTAATATTTTTTTTTTTATTATCTACAGTTTTTTTTTTTTTTTATCTGGGCAACTACCGTATTGTCCTTTTTAAAAGTGTTTACATTTTGTACATGTTGCTGAAGTGAAGCACTACAATTTTGCTATCGTAGCTCGTTTAAACAAATATTATAAAGAGAAACATTTGATTTTTTGTATGTTTGTTTGTAATGTATAAACTCAAAAACTACTGGACCGGTTTAAAAAAAAATCTTTCACCAGTAGAAAAGAAAGAAGAAAGAAAGAAAATTCATTTATTTGCGGTAAACATGACGCAAAGAAATAAAAAAAAAACACGTAAATCACAATTTGGGGAAAAATATGCGTCACATCCACGCAAAACGGCCATCGCTCAGCATAAAGCTGCGACCCTATGCGAGACAGAGCCCCAGCGCTGGTTAATGTTAGTAGAATGTTATATTATCACTAAGTAACATAGGCTATAATTTATAAAGATATCACGCGGGCGAAGCCGCTGGCGGAAGCTAGTAATAGATAAACCAACGGTACTTTTTGCAACAAATAGTGTTTAAATAACATCTCCCTTATGTTAGATAGGGAATTAAGCAGAGGTCAAAATCACTCACAATTTGAAATTGATAAATATTATGAGTACATGTTTTTTTTCAAGTGATATAAATATCTATTTAGAGGGGCTTGCGGCTAAGTAATAACAGCTGCACGGATCGATCGATCAGGTTAAGCTACGCTTGCCGCGGTTGGTCCGTGGATGGGTGACCATCTTTACATACCAAGTCCCCTCCGTGCCTCGGAAAGCACGTTAAGCCGTTGGTCCCGGCTGTCATTTGTAGATCTTTGACAGTCGTTACGGGTAGTTAGAAGCCCAAAAAGTCTGACAACCAGTCTTACCAAGGGGTATCGTGTTACCTAGTCACTAGGTTGTGGAGGTCAGATAGGCAGTCGCTCCATGTAAAATACTGGTATTCAGCTGCATCCGGTTAGACTGGAAGCCGACCCCAACATAGTTGGGAAAAGGCTAGGCAGATGATGATAAATATCTATTTAATTACTACATTACTTCGGACTAAAGACAAACTGCAAAAAAACTAAGGTGATGATCGTGGACCCCGCTAACAAAAACTCGCCCGAAGTCTCTAAAATTGAAAACAGCAACGTAGTCCAGACCTACATTTATTTTGGAGCGTTAATCTCAAATGGAGGTGGATGCATGGATGAAATGAATAGACGTATGACGATAGCTAAACCATCAATGGACAAACTGAAAAAAAGTCTGGACGAACAGAGATATTACAAAAGCCACTAAGATCCGGCTTGTTCAAACCCTGGTTTTTCCCTATGTTCCTTTACGCTGCTAAGAAGTGGACGCTGCGTGACATTGAGAAGAAGAAGATAGATATTCTGGAAATGGGGTGCTGAAGAAGAATGCTTGGGGGGTATCGTGGATGGAGTTTCGCCAAGAACTCGGCATCAAAAAGTGTCTTTCTGTTTTGGTCCAAACGCGCATCCTCAAATACTTCAGACACGTCTCGAGGCGTGAGGGTGACTTTTTAGAGCACCTTGTCGTGCAGAGAGAGCATTAGACCACGCGGACGGTCACCCATGAGATGGACTGATCAAATTAAATCCGCAGTTGGTGAACCTATGTAGGTATGAGTGCACTAAAACACCAAAAATCGGAGTAGATGGCGAGAAATCGTGAGGCGAATTACATCAACCCCTGGACAAGAAACTACATGAAGACCACGACCGCTCTGTCAAGAGTGCAATGAAGAAGAAGAAGAAAAATCTACCGTAGCTCTTTTGCAATTAAAAGAAAAACCATAATAAACATAGCTTATAAAACATAGAAACCGTTGATATTAGAACTCAATCCCACTGTGTTTTTACATAGCACACAATATATGGATTATAAAGGAAGGGATGTCGGCCCTTCGGTAAATCTAATAAACAACCCTTCAAGGGACTTTTGGAAAACAATTTGCCGACGAATTGATTGAATATGTGCCGAGCAACGCAACGTGTATGATGTAATGTATTTGTTTAGAAGGAAATAATATATTTTGGGTGAGACAAGATATGACAGAATTATGGACAGACTACAAACAGAGACTTGAATCATGAGTTCGATTATCGGTGAAATTTAGGGAAGGATCACTGTAGATTTTCAAATGTGAGTTACATTGAAGTACATAACATAACATCACGCTTTGTTTCCTCAAAGGGTTAGGCAGAGGTGTATCCTAGCACCCACATTTCGCCAGTCATGTTTAAGTCCTTTGTAATAGGGGGCGCGCCTGTTGCCATCAACCGAGCACAAATCCAGACGTGCACGTCTTTCTACATTGTTCTCACATGTATAACTTCAACATGAATGATGTAACCAATATTTTGTAACAATTTTTTATTTAAAATAGTGTCCGTGGAGTTTCTTGCCCGTTCTTCTTCATAGATACCTACCTACTACTCTTTGGAATGGGCAACTAGCTTCATATTTCTGACTGACCGATTCCTTGACAATTCAAAAGTGCCTGTAAATGGTTTAATTGAAATAAATGCTTTGAGTTTGAATTTGAGATTCCGAGCTGCTACTGAGAAATTCCTAATGGAAAAACCCAATAACATTTTGCCCAACCTGAGAATCGAACCCAGAACCTCATGCTCAGCAGTAGCGCTTGCGATCACTAGACCAACGAGGCAGTACATCGAAGTATCTTTATATATTATGTCTGTGAGCTAACTCTTTAATTAATAATCGTGTAAATGTCACTATGTTATGCTACGTTACGATAAAAGAAAAAGGCTCTGAAAAAACCTATAAAAAACCTACCAATTAAAAAAAAAAAATTTTTACACTGTAATTTTAGGTCTCTATGAACACCATCGGCAAAGGTCATTAATAATAATGCAACAACAAAAAAACTGTGGCACTCCGGGAGTACCGACAGAAATGAAAACTTGAAGAAGATCGCTTTGGTGGAAGAAAAATACTTGTATAAAACATTGGTCCGTAACCTTATCTAAATAAAGAGCACGATCGCGTTTACAAAAAAAACTTCCAAAACCTTTAAAGTAAAAATACATGCATAGAACATTGATCCGTAACGTAATATAAATAACGAGCACAATCGCGTTTACAAAACCTTTAAAGTAAAAATACTTACCTAGAACATTGATCCGTAACGAAATATAAATAAAGAGCACAATCGCGTTTACAAAAATGAGGTGTCGTCATGGTGCCGCGAAATGAATGGTTTAGTCCCATCTCAAAAATGCCCAATGCGGCTAAAGAAGTTTTCACTTCAAAAATCGTTTTTTTTTTGACACTGAACTTATGGATCTATGAACACCATCGGCAAAGATCATTTAAAATAATCCAACAACAGAAAACGACTTTTAATACCCGCACAAATCATTCCCTCAATTTATTATCCTACGTTTTCTACAAAATCAAAAGTAAAAACTTAACCACCATCTCCATTCAATACAAAACATGACACATACACATTATAGTCACATTATGCACAGTAGCCGAACTAAGTACGTCCTCAAACCAGTGAAGTACGAAAAAAACTTCTTCAAATAACAAATTCAATAAGATATGGTACATGTGGTCGAGTACAATCGGCCTCGCTTGAGTACAATTGTGCCCACTTGAGTGCACACGTCATAATATGTAGATACATTTGTTAGGGTATAATTTGTTAAGTATAGGGGTCGTGTTGTACAGATGTGAAAGTAGGTATAATTCTGTGCTTCCTCTGTGAGGATTTTAGTGGAAAATTTATGCGAAAAAATGTTGGAGGAGTTGTAGCTAAAAGGTGAAAATCTACTGTTAATTTTTTCTAGTTTTTCTTGTCTTTCTACGAATTCTTTTGAAGTGGAAACTTCTTCAGGCGCGTTGGGCATTTCACTCGCGACACCGTTACCGACACCTCATTTTTGTAAACGCGATTGTGCTCTTTATTTAGATTACGTTACGGATCAATGTTCTATGCAAGTATTTTTACTTTAAAGGTTTTGGAAGTATTTTTTGTAAACGCGATTGTACTCTTTATTTACATAAGGTTACGGACCAATGTTCTTTACAGTCGGCACTCCCGGAGTGCCACTGTTTTTTTTATTCTGATTTATATCGTTTAAACATTGCTATAAGCCATAACTAAGTTTATAACAGTATTTCGATACTTTAAATATTTTGGCCAATAGCTAACCCTTCCCACTAAAGTTTATTTAAATCCTTGTTTCCAATTGATGATATTTCCACTTGAACGAATATAAATTTTATGAAAGTGTTAATTAAGTGGTTTTCAGAATGACTTGTAGGTACTGTCGAAAAAGTCAACTAAAAGGTTCAGGCTTGTAGTGTAAACTGAACTTTATGTGTACGTTTTAAAGTCGTTTTCCCAAAAACACATATGTTTTGCTTATATGTTTGGAAACTAAATCGCAAACACAGGTTAGGTACCTAATATTTGAATACTAAATTCAATGAAAAGAGCCTTTACGAGTGACGATAATTACTTATGAAAGAATACTCGACGCACTATAGGAAGTCTCAGGGCGGATTTTGTCATGGTACGGAGCGAGAGGAAATGGCAGGCCGTCACCTCCTTCTGCGAAGCGGTAATGCTCGCGAAGGAGGAGGCGGAACGCGTGAGGGAGAGGCAAACTTCGCGCCCTCACGCCCCAAACCGCCGCAATAGGAGGAGACGCCCGGGGCGGGAATCGCGAGCCGATTTCCGGCCACCGTAGGCGCGGGCTTGCGGACGGTGAGCAATGGGTAGCTCGCCGTCCGATAAGGACCAAGCCCGGGTCGACGGCGCGTCGTGTTCCACGCGCGCCTGAAAGAGATGTCAGCAGAATTGACGGGGTCCGCTAGGGCCAGTGCCTGCCGGGGGTTCGAAGAAAACCGATAGGGAAATCGTGGCCCCCGGCAACAGGGCAACCGAAGGAACACGGGTGGGTTTTAGTCAGTAAGAGTCTGACACGCCCTCCCGCTCCGCCCAGAGCGGGAGAAGTTATTTGATAATTTAAAAAAAAAAAAAAAAAAAAAAAAAAAAGGGCGGATTTTGCCAATAAAACTAAACGCGATCAGCACATCTAAACTGAGTTCAAGAGCTGTTTGTGTCTATTCCACAACAATGATGACACTGACAGCTCTTAATCGCGGTTTACAGTATTTCTATTGTCTTAATGTAGTTCGTCAAACTTCGTGTTTCGTCAGCCGTCGGATTTCTATCAGTTGCTCTTTGCACTTGTATCGGACACTCTCAATCGACTTGGAAGTATATAGAGTTGTTAATACTCTTTTAACTTAATGTATATTTATTTTTATAATGGGAACAAAGCTGCTAAAGTTGCAGGCACGATAAATAGGAAAATAGTTTTACAGCTCTATATAGTTCACACGGAAATCAAAACAAAAAAAAATAAAGTACTTAGTTCTGAATTCAAATTATTATATGCGATAAATCTAGTAATTGATGGACATGGAAATTGGCATTCGTTTGTATTCGGAAATGCGATGATTTAAGAAAATAGAAATACTGTAGATGTCCTGACAGTTCATTTTCATTAGAGAATTTGGCACTCAGTCAGTATCCCATCTACACACACCTAACCTCTGCCAATCCGAAACACAAAGCGAATATGCGCATTAAACAAGCCTACTCCGATCAATTGTGCGCGCATTGCGTTAACTTTACAATCCAAATTATTTGCAATACAACAGACATGTCTTACTTAGAAACTGTGGGGAGTCTTTAAGCACTCCATTTGGTGCGTTTAATAAAGATAGATTTCAACAACGGAAATAACAATAATAAACTTGTTTGTGATGCAATTGGCCAGAAGAGAATGTTTCAAGACAGAGACACAGTTTAATTTTCATCACGGTTTTGTCCTTAATCGTAAGGTGCTGTCTTTTCACTAAGATACTGCAGTATTCGTATCCAACCTTCACTGGGCTCGTGTGGTGGATTATGGCCCACTCCCTCTCACAGATAGGAGGCCTGTGTCCCGGCAGTGAGTACATTATAGGCTGATTATGCTTTTGCAATATTGAAAGTGTTTAGCAAAAAGTTAGAACCCGGGTTTTGGACTCACGACCTGCAAGTTTTCACCCAGTATGACTTTAATATATATAAGGTAATTGTGATGGGTCCCCGTGGCAAAATTCTGCTTTTATAAAATGCTTCAAAAAAATTCCATACTGCCAAATACCGGGACGGGCGAAAAGGCTCACTCTGCGTTCAGCGCTCGGTGTGGCAACACGCCGTGTTCGAGTTCGCAACAAGTCAATCGTCATCCTGAGGATGCCTCGTTGAGAGGTGAAACACGTGTCGATTTCTTTCAGGGTTTTTTAAGGCTCTTTAGAAATAGCTCAGCGGAACAGGTTACTAAATATATCCACGTCTATTGTATTTTTTTCTGCCAAATACCATAAATTAATATCAAGGTGCCACGTAAAAGAGGAAAAGGCTTGTAGCTAAATGATAACAGCCGCACTGGTCGATCGAAGGTTAAGCTACGCTTGCTGCGGTCGGTTCTTGGGCGGGTGACCATCCATTACATATCGAGACCCCTCCGTGCCTCGGAAAGCACGTTAAGCAGTTGGTCCCGGCTGTCATTCGTATATCTTTGATAGTCGTTACGGGTAGTCCGAAGCCCACAATTCTGGCAACCAGTCTTACCAAGAGCTATCACTGGATATGTTACCCAGTAACGGAAGGTAGGATTGTGGAAGTCAGTAGGTCGCTCCATGTAAAATACTGGTATTAAGCTGCATCCAGTTAGAATGTAAGCCGAGCCCAACATGGTTGAAAAATAAGATAGGCAGATTGATTTTTTGTGGCATGTGAAAGAGAAAGGAGATATTTTAGAAAAAGAAAGACAAAATGTGGAAAAAGTAATTGAGAGACCCTGAGCCAAATTCTTTAGACTCCCGTCTTATTACAAAAAACTAAATAAACCTTGCTTTAAACCTGTCCTATCAAGTCCAGGCTTATCTGCAGAACCATGGTCTAAATTTGTCCGTATTACAAAACTTTAAAAAACCGTGGTCTTCTTAGTTCCGTCATTTGAACCGTTGTCTTTATATCAACCACAGATTAACGCAAATATTATTCGTTCACCATGATATCATTCAATTGCAACGTTCCGTATGCTCAGAAAAGAAAACTTTTTGTTAATATGCTAATGATTACTATGATGTTTAGGAGTGTTAAAAATATTGAGACTGTTATTTTGCATGGAACATTAGTTATTTCGTCGATTGCAGTTTTGTTTAGGTTTAAGCACATTACTTTTAATGTCGTATTAATTACTACCTAATAATACATCTTAGTACGTGTAACGAAACGTAACATTCTCGCGCGATATATGAAACCATAACATTAAACAAAGCCATCGCAAGTTGAACAAAGTTCATTTAGCCTTGGAATTTTTAAGTTATCGAAATTTCTAATAGAGCAATTGCCTCTTTGTTAATAGTATTACCTTCTTTAGTAATTTTAATATTATATTGTGCTAAGGGATTGATGCGAACACGATTTATGTTGTGTCGGCATGGCGTTCCCAACAACTCAGCGGCTTCAATATCCTCAATATCAGTTAAACCGACCATGTTAATATCAATTTTCAGGTAAAAACAACACAACACTATGAAAAAGATGCTTTAACCTAAAAGAGAAACTTTGACAGATACGACTTAGACCACGGTTTGATCGTTTAAACTAGGGGCCGCCGAGGTTTAGGGTTAGACCATGATATGGTCTATGGTTTTTCGAAAAACCACGATTTGTAATATCATTTTTGTTTAAACCGTAGTTTATAGAGTTTTAAACCTGGGTTTTTAGTTAAACCGCTTTTTGTAATAAGACCGAAGATGATCAAACATTAAAAGATTCCACTGCAACAATTCGCGTCTCTTCACAATGACAAAACAAACACAACTATCTCAGCGATTCACACCCGACACGTTTAAACAACTCTAATTTAATTATTATTGTTGTTACAATGTTGCTAATGCATGTTGTCTTAACACACAAGTATTGTTAAATATTTGTTTAACAATTAACGGAGAAATTATCGTTTGTTCAGCTTTGTTTGTTATAGTGCTTAGTACTTATGTAGTTATTGTAGTGTGATTAGAGTTTTTATTTGCGGGTTATAAAATTCCGGAGGAAAACATAATAAGTACCTACATTTGCAAGCATGCCCAATTTGCCGCCTGCTAAGAGCAAAATCTGCTTTTCTCATATTGGTCAAAGTTGAGAATGGATAGTTATCATTTTGAGTTTCATAATATGGGGAATATGTAGATTTTTGTGCCTTCGGACTCTACAAACAGACAGGGACCACATAGGTCCTGGCTGAAAGGTACGTAAGTTGAGTTGTGCTGGGGCGGCTGCTGCTGGTGAAGGAAACCTCAAACGGCGCAAATATAACAACCTTACCGGTAGCTATATTTTTGAACCGTTTGGGGTTGAAACACTAGGGCCATGGGGTCCGAGTGCTCATCGATTATTCCGGGACATCGCCAAGCGGTTGGTCAACTCTTCACGTGACCAAAGGGTTGGCCAATTTTTATGCCAAAGAATTAGCATTGCCATTACAACGTGGCAATGCTAGTGCATAGTGCATATCTGTTGTACATGTAAATGGTACACCACTGACTACCTGCAGTATTGTCTCTCCTTTCCCATTTAAATCCATCCAAAGGTTGTCTGTAAAAGATCGCTTTTAGCGATAAGACCGCCCATTGTGTCACCCAATGTAAAATTTCTATATTAATGTCTGTAATTTTTGTGGTGTAGTTAATAAAGAATATTCTATCTATCTATCCTTCACCGTTTTGAGAGCAGTGGGGATGAAATCATTTACACAAAGTAAAGTGCCTGCCTGGGTTCGAACCTAAGACCTACAACTCGTAAATCGCAGCCGTTTCCACTGGGCCACCACAGCTCTGGTGGTGCTCACTTGCCTAAAACTTTAAAAATCTCCCACTTTTTTTTGGGTGAAAAATTATCCCTCCTGGGAAACCTCCCTCTTTTTTTTGGGTGGGAAATTATCACTGGAATCATGTATTGTCGATGATTTTCTGCCGTGTTCCGATCACCTGCTACTTGTAAAATGTCGAGATAAAAAATGTGGTGCGGATTCAAGTTTAGCATATACGCATCTAATATTATGTATAAATTACCTACAATTACAAGTAAGAATTATTATTGTTTAGTATGCACAAATACATAACAATGTGTGACCGACCTTGAATTACATACATGATAGAAGTTCTTATACATAGCACTATGTTGTACAAATATTATCTCGGCATGTTTATTTTGAGCCTGTCAATTGTTTTGCTAGTGACTGAGTGCAAGAAAAGCATAGCATAGGTACAGTATATATATTTTCTTAATGTCCCTCGGGTATCATCGGATTTCCGAATACAAACGAATCCATCAATTATTAGATTTATCGTGTATATTAATTTGAATTCAGAACCAAGTACTTTATTGTTGTTTTGTTTTGATTTCAGTGTGAACTATATAGAGCTGTAAAACTATTTTCCTATCTGTCGTGCCTGCGACTTTAGCGGCTTTCCTCCCATTTTTTAATAAATTACATTAAGTTGAAAGAGTATTAACAACTCTATATACTTCCAAGTCAATAGAGAGCGTCCGGTCTGCACCAAGTGCAAAGAGCAACTGATAGAAATCCGACAACTGACGAAACACGAAGTTTGCCGAGGGATATTAAGAAAATAGAAATACAGTACTTGATTCATATTTTCGCATCAGTAATTTCGAAGATTACTCCCTACATACAAACTCACAAATATACCTGTTTATAATATTACTAGCTTCTGCGCGCAACTTCGTCCGCGAGCCTATAACCTTCCTCAAGAATTGGGCTGTCCAATGCAAAAAGAATTTTCCAAATGCGACTGGCAGTTCCGGAGATTACCCCTTACATACAAACTTACAAAAAAACAAATTTTACTTTTTAATATTAGTATAGAAGTATAAATAGTCTACATACATCTCTGCCCCACACCTTCAGGGAATACCTACATGCGAGATTTATGTTTGTTATTTTTTTTTAGCTCGTACCAAAGTAATAACAGCCGCACGGGTCGATTCGACAGGTTAAGCTACGCTTGCCGGGGTTGGTCCGTGGATGGGTGACCATCTTTACATAACGAGACTCCTCCGTGCGTCGGAAAGCACGTTAAGCCGTTGGTCCCGGCTGTCATTCGTGGATTTTTGACAGTCGTTACGGGTCGTCAGAAGCCCGAAAGTCTGACAACCAGTCAAGGGGTATCGTATTACCCAGTTACTGGGTTGTGGAGGTCAGATAGGCAGTCGCTTCATGTAAAATACTGATATTCAGCTGCATCCGGTTAGACTGGAAGCCGATCCCAACTCGAACGGGAAAAGGCTAGGCAGATTGATTATTATTTATTTATCAAAAAAGTTTATAAAAATCTTAACTTAGGAACAATGCCCTGCAAAACGCTATCTAATTTTTAGTCATCATTTGCTAGATTCAGAATTGAATAAAAAAAAAAAAGTTTGTTAGCATTATTCCACGTGCAAATAAAAAATGGAACACAATGTTTGTCTTAGCAAACCCTTCGTGTGTCAATCTTAAATACTATCAGACATTGCTCTCACTGCAGTGTTACGAAAAATAAAGATAACAAAAGCAAACTTGCTATAAATTAAGTAATCGCACTAAATGTGCTGGCTCGCACTGTTTTTATAAATACTTACATCGTGGGTTTTGATGAGTCTCACCTCACATGTAGCAGGAAAACTATAACATTTCGACTTTTTCAGAGTTTTCTGCCTAGCGGCATAGCTTCGTAAACTTGAAAAGTGAGAACACCTTTTGTGTGAACTTTAATTATCTAACCAACAAATTATTAGTTTAACATATGTAGTTTCTTACCTATCACATTTGTTGCCTGGTGAGGAAATGCCTGAGAGATATTTCTCGACGATATGTGAAGCCAAGTCAGAGGCCCATGGACGATTTAAAACTCTATCACCAGTACCCTAATTGCGTAACTTATTTTCGTAAACAATGTTGCCTAATTTGTTTCATTTTGACAGTTCAACAATATTCATTGCGTTATTTACGTTGTTGAGCAGATTTTTTTTTCCAACTTACGAAGCATTGGATTAGCAATCTGTTTCAAATCGAAACAAATTGTGATTGTGTTGTATTACGCAATTAGGGTACTGCATGGTTAGTCACTAACCACACGAAAAGAAGAAGACATTTATTGTGACACGTGCCAAATATAGAACCTGACTGAAGACACCTCCAATAAATGTTTCCTTTTTCTGAGTTAGAAAATAAAAGCCTTATAATTAACCAATAACTTTAAGTTACCTAACCACCAGGGATGTAACGGATATCCGTTTCCGCATCCGCATAAATGTTGATATCCGCAAAACATCCGCATCCTCAACTTTTAATTTTAAAAGCTCCGCATCCTCATCCGCATCCTCATAATTTCTATGGGGATGTGACCCTACGTTGTTCGCACAAATAGTAAATTTTTAAAAACTCGCGCCGAGCTAAATGAGCGGGCCGATATGTGATTTACGCGTTCCTATTGGCTGAATTTGCAATGTCCTTGTCCTATGACAGACGATCGGCTGCACGTGGCAGTGGTGGCACGACTGTGGTGTCACATTTCAAGTTTTTTGCAGGTGCATTACGCTACGCTAACCTACCAAATGATAACCTAAAATATAAATAGGTACTTTAAAAAATAAGGGCTATTTTTGTACTACATCCGCATCCGCACCCTCATCCGCATCCTCAATAAGGAATTTTCCTCATCCGCATCTTCAAACACGATTATCTCGATATCCTCATCCGCATCCTCATCCGTTATATGACATTCGTTACAACTCTGCTAACCACAATAGGAAGGAACTCACATAGAATATATTAATGCTTGTCTTTATGACACTGACCAAAGCCTAAAACAATTGGAACATTTCTTAAAAGACTTAATCCAGAACTGCACTACAACACACTATCATAACTCTCAAAACTCGACGAGATGTCACGAAATGTCACAATGTTTTTAAACGAGAACACTGCTTGTGTTGGTTTAACATTAAATTACTCGCATTGCGTACTGTACAGTCGGTTACAAACTCACAACGGTGGTATTAGTTTTTAGTACCGTGAGCACAGCATAAAAATATGGACAGTACAGAAACTACGCAGTAAACGTTCGAAACGTCACCCTCTCACAGACGGCTCATTGACGAGACCTCAACAAAGTGATTGTTGCGATGCTGTCAAAGTCAGTTGCAGGTGCCGTGTCGGGACGAGTGGTCGCTGCGATCTTTTTAAAAATGGAGGATAGGTAATCATTTCAAGAAATGGGCCTAGTTTGCATACTGTCCATATTTAAGCTATAGAATTTTTTTTTGTCAAAATACTTGTCAACTTAATATGTATAAAAATGTAATTTGTGGAGATAAATAAAATAAACTCCTGCAAATCTTTTGTCACCGCCAGTACAAAGATCTCTAAACAAACAGCGAGGTTTGTTTTTTCATACAACACAAAATTGTGGCTAGTTTTTATTTACGTGTTTCTGTGTTATGTTTGTCTATTGCGAAATGTCATGTGCCATCTCGGGAATGTTGAGGTCTTATCACACGAATGACGAGCACAGGTACAGCCAATACTCTATTTTAGTAGATGTATGCCAGTGACTTTGAGTGTTCTGTACTGAGCTCACGCAACGCGTCGTATGTCCAGCTAGTAATAAGACTCGCCCATCAAGGAGCGCTGTCCCACATTAGACGCATTATTAATTTATTATACATAAAACAAAAGGTATTTTTGTTTTACCACTTCCCATGCCAAATTAAAGTTTTCTAGTACTAAGAGTCTCGGAGTTAGACCGCGGACGGACAGACTGTTATTTACATAGCAGGTAGTGGTATTCGAATTTGTGTGGGGTAGGTAAATGAAAAATAAAAAAAAATTACAATAAAAAAAAAATAACCGACTTCCAAAAACAACACTACAAAGTGAATAAAACAAATTATTTAAAAAAACAAAAAACCCGACTGCAAAAACTCATAACTGAAAAGAGAAAAACAAGCATTATAATCTATAGGATTTTGGTATTGCAGGCGGGACAAACCAATAACCTGAAATTTTTGTGAAACTTTTGTTAGTCCCGCCTGCAATACCAAAATCCTATAGATTTATGCTTGTTTTTCTCTTTTCAGTTATGAGTTTTTGCAGTCGGGTTCTTTGTTTTTTTAAATAATTTGTTTTATTTCAAACTTTTTAGTTTTATTAATAAATAAATATGCATATATATTTGAAATTGACTCATTACTAACTTTTATTTGATACCAAGAATGTTGTTTTTTTTTTTAAACCTACCCCTCCCTTTTTCTTGTATTTGCAGATGCAATACATAAATATTATATAGCCTATGTCACTCCCACTATTAAGACGAACCTAACGACACCTCATATGTTCAAATCCATCAAGCATAAAGCATACATACATACGTACAAACATCCATACATACAAACATACATACATACAAATATACATACATACTCTCGAAAAACATTACCCTCCTTCTGAGGCAGTCGGGTAAAAATAACTTTAATTTCGGAAGTCGGTGGCAAAAAACGAAAATTCAAAACCAAAGATACCGACTTCCGAAATTAATGTTATTTTTCACTTTGTAGTGTTTTTTTTTGGAAGTCGGTTGTTTTTTTTTTTTAAATTACACGACCGATATGATTTTAATTTATTATAGTAATCTATTCAGCCGCTAAACACGACAGAAAATTATAGATTTTCATAGTAAAATTGCCAGCCGAAACCCCTGCGTTGAAATTTTTTGTCGGTTATTTATAAAAAAATCAGCTGTTCCATAGATACATTTTGACCGCATAGGTACTTTTCTATGAAATAACATATATTTTTTTATAACCGACGAATAATTTCGTCGCAGGGGGGTTCAGAATCATGTACTGAATCCATGTTAACAGCTTTTGCGTCGATGTCCCTGCCAGCCTGTAGGTACCGCAATTTCGATTTATCTCGAAGAAGGTTGTCAAAATAATGTTCGAATTTCCAATAATGTTTGAGATTTTTTTTCTGAACTGCACAATGGACTTAGATGCGGTTTTAATCATAATTTAGAGAATTTATTTCGGAAGGTTTATGTGTATCTAAAGCTCTCCTGCGCGTGTTTTTACACAAAAACATCGCAACAAAGAGGCGTGGCCAAACACATTTGTCTATGCAAACACGACGTTTTGTAAGAAAATAAATGTTTATGTGTAAGGTTTTTTGTGTAATGTTTCGAAAAAACACGCGCCCGGTTTTAGATATAGCAGGCAAAGCAGGTTGCCACAAGTATTTTGATAAGTTGACAACAACTGAATGAAAAGAAAAGGAAGATTTTACTTACCGATATTTTAATGATACAGCTGATAATAAGTCTGCCAAGAAACGGTCAGAATATGAGAAAAATAAACATAATTGCAATGTATTTTTAATGTAAAATTATATTAAAATTTTCATACACAAGGACACTTATATAATTTTAATTAAATTAACACAAGTGGCTCATTATTATGCGGCAATTTTTTTACTTAATTTTATTTTTAAATAAATATTTACGGACGAAAAGAAATGAAGTTTCTTTTTGTAACCGAATTATTGTTGTAGGTACCACTTGTTAATACAATGTGTACCAATTAAAACGTACTATTAGACTTAATCTACCTATCTATTTTTTATTAATATGATAAAACATTACACATATTATGTACAAGTGTGTAAATAACTTATAACTAATTCGATAGAAATAACAAAATTATATACTAAGTTAACTAGAACTATTTACAAACTAAAATATAGCGTCGAAAAATTCATCCGCATCGCTGTCGGCTGGTAATGTACCCAAGAGACTGGCCGCATTGCCACGTTGTATGGCAATGCTTAGCCTCTGGCCAAGGTAAAAACCAGCCCTTGGGTCACGGGAAGTGTCAAATAGCCGTTTTGAAATGTCAAAATGTATCTATATAATAAATAAAATAAATTTCTATATTTATGTCTATAATTTATATGGTGTACATAATAAAGAATATTCTATCTATCTATCTATCAAAATAAAATATATTGAAGTGTCTGCTTGTAATGTCAAAATAACAGCTTTTTACTAAATCTATAGATACAAATACTCACAAATAAATTGAAGTGTCGAAGTGAAGTGTTGAAGTCTGTTTGTAATGTCAAAATAATAGATTTTTTACAAAAAAAAATTTGCTGTGAAAGTATATGACACTAACAATAAAAAACAATTTTTTTTATTTTTGTCTGATTGTTCCGGCTAATCTGGAAACGGCTGGACCGATTTTGGCGAGACTTTCACTGGCAGATAGCTGATGTTATAAGAAGTAAATTAGGCTTTTTATTTTAGAAAAATAAAATTAGGGCGCACGCGTGCGAAGCCACGGGTAGCAGCTAGTTTTAATTATGATTTATTATTAATATTATTATTTATTTAAAAAGGCTTATGACTATGTTAGCAGGACTTCACATGACACTAGCTTGACTTTGTGCTGTCCTGTGGAACTTGTCCGCGGAAGCGATGGAATTCAGCCTCGAGTAGACAGGTGCCACGCGACACCGGTAATTGTTCTACCGTGAAGTTTTCTTAGAAATTGTTTTGGCTTTCCACGTCCTGCGGCCAAAAGTGTTCTTCCACGACGAGGGGCAGATAACAGTTCGTTAGACGCACCGCGAACACTTTGAAGTTGATGTTCAAAGTCAAAGTGAAATCATTTATTTCAAATAGGCCCATGTATGGCACTTTTGAACGTCAAAAATTACAAAATAATAAAATTGATTCTAGTCGCCTCTTCCAAAAGATAGTTTTCGTATGGAGAAGAATGGGCATGAAACTCCACCGTTACTCTTTTAAAATATTTTACAATTGTTTGTATATGTACGTACATTTGTTAAATAATTATTATATGTGAAGACGATGCACCTAGAATAAAATTACTATGCCACAATAGGTTTTTTTAAGGTGTTCCAGTGTGACTTCAGTAACTGCACTGTTAAAGATGACCAGCTCATCCCAATATCTCAGTGTGGGTCTGCCGCGATGTCGCTTGATAAGGAGCGGAGAGACCCATAGGATCGTGATTTTGGCTCATCGATCGTCTGTCGTACATAAATGTCATTGATAAATTCAGAATATTTAACCTGCCAGCATCAGGCATAATAAGCATACTAAGTCTTGGGACTCGGCCTCCTCTCTGTGAGAGGGAACCGGCCATAATCCACCCAGTGCGCGTTAGTGGCTGTCACACGTCTTCGCGATATTTTTATTGTAGGGTTTTGCCGGTTTTGTCACGATATTCCTGCTAACCTATCGAGGACAAATGCAGGAAATTATAAAGTGGTGGCACTCCGGGAGTGCCGACAGATGAACAAGATCGCCTTTGTGGAAGAAAAATACTTGTATTGAACATTGGTCCGTAACCTTATCTAAATAAAGAGCACAATCGCGTTTACAAAAAAAAAAACCTTCCCAAACATTTAAAGTAAAAATACTTGCATAGAACATTAATCCGTAACGTAATATAAATAAAGAGCATAATCGCGTTTACAAAACCTTTAAAGTAAAAATACTTGCATAGAACATTGATCCGTAATTTGCTATAAATAAAGAGCACAATCGCATTTACAAAAATGAGGTGTCGTCATATTCGTCGTCATGGTTTAGTCCCATCTCAAAAATGCCCAACGCGCCTAAAGAAGATTTCACTTAAAAAAAGTCTCAGACTTACTTTACCGTTAGTTCGTAATAAGCAAAAGATATTTTAGTCTTTATAAAACAAAATATAGGTACATATTAATACTATCCAATCGAATTGATTAAGATTTTTATAGTCTAAATCAACTTTTTGATAGGAAGTCAGATCAAAAAGGAGTAATGGTGGAGAGGGAGAAAAAGACCAAAGAAAAGATCGATGGATTGTTTGAGGAAAAGAAAAAGGAGTGAATGACAGTTGACAAGGAAGAGTGGAAGAAAAAACCTTATTACAAAAAAAAAAACGATTTCCAAAAAAAAACACTTCAAAGTGAAAAATAACTTCAATTTCGGAAGTGTTTTTTTTTTTTTGTAAAATATTTTATTTTTCAATTTTTAGTTGTGGTACCTACCCCACACAAATTCAAATACCACTACCTGCTATGTAAATAATAGTGACAGGAACTTATCATATCATCCACATTGGGAGTGGGAAAAAATACGTATTATTGAAGCTAATTTAAAAACTACCGAAGCAAAGTTGATAAAATTTATATGGAACCACTTCTGAACCACACCTACCAAACAAAAAAATAATCATAAAAATCAATTTGTAATTGGCGGAGTAATCGCAGAAACAAACATTTAAAAAAAAACCTGTGGCTCTCGGGGACTGCCGCGGTAAAGCTATTGCATAGCATTTGTAACCTCCATACTTCCTATTTGTCAACGCTACACTTGGAATAATGACGTGATGACATAAAACAAAAATTACGTTCCCATGACATCACGTTGTCATGGGAACCGTCATTACATGGTAGGCGGAGTGGGGGGTGTTAGGTTTTATTTTCGTTACGTTACGGAATTTCTTGATTTGGTCGCCGCGCTAAAAGCCCGCGATAAAAGCTATGCAATAGCTTAAAAACTTACAGTCGAATTGAGAACCTTCTCCTTTTGAAAGTCGGTTAAAAAACGTGTGCGCCGCCCAAGTAACATGCGACAAGGGCTGTAAGATATTGAAGAAGTATGCCTGCTGAAATGTTTATCATATCATTTACATCAACAAACACATACCAACTAACCTAACCTCTTTGTTAGGCCTCCAGACCACCCAACAGCCAGTATTTGACGCTAGTGACGTAATTCGCGCTTATCACTGCCCCGCGCTGATAAGCTCAGTAATCCCGGAGCTTTCGCCGTCCCGGACTTGAAGTGTTTGTCTATGGTGGAGCACCTCACACGTTGAGGTTTTAGTTTTAAACTTGATTCTTGAGTAAAGGAATTTTTGAAATTTTATTCTATTTCAATTCGATTTTTGAAAATTGACGGAAGGTGTTTCCGGAAATAGAGTTTAAAATAATGATAATGATGTTTTCTGTTTTATTCATGTCAAAAATTGACAAGTAGATAGGTAATTTATGAAGTTTCACAGGTATGTTTTTAATAGCTTAATAAATACTAAGTACTTGCAGAGTGTTTGAAAAATTAACCTATATTCTGAAGGCTTCTGAATAGTGGTTAAATATTTCAAATTACTACTTGGATAGGTTCTTAGTTGTGGGGAAGTTACTGACTCTGGGGTTTTAAGGCCATGCGCGTAAATCCCATAACGTGTGTTTACTCCGAAGGGTTTAGCAGAGGTTCACCAGCATTTCGCCAGTTATGTTTAAATCCCATGTAATAGGGGGCGAACCTATTGACCGGGCTCAAACCCAGACTCCGGGGTGGTACTGAGAAATTACTGATAGAAAAAACCAGTAACACTTTCCAACCTGGGAATCGAACCCACGACCTCATGCTCAACAGTAGCGCTTGCGACCACTAGACCAACGAGGGAAGTATCGTAAATATCATGTACCGGCCAAGTACGAGTCGGACTCGCACACGAAGGGTTCCGTACCAGCGTAGAATATTTAGCAAAAAAAGGCCGAAAAACGTTTCTTGTATATATACGTATATATATATATAGCCTTTATTTTTAACTTTACTAAATTTTTATTATTTGTATAGCGGCAATATAAATACACAATCTGTGAAAATTTCAACTGTCTGCCTTTTACGGTTCATAAGATACTGCCCAAAAAAACTTATAAGATTTTGAGACAAATAGATCTCATCAAGATGGATGTCGCAAAACATAATAATATTTTATCCGTGTGCATATAAAACATAGATCAGGCAGGGGCCATAGTCCTTCTATAGTTCTAGGTGATCGGTCCACTTTAGCAACCCAAACCCATAGTCCGATATCTTTGTTTCCATATCTTACAATAGTCCTACACCAACCGGGGGTTGTCCTTAGCTGCACTTGCATAGTGCGAACAGGGATAACCGTCGGTTGGTACCTCATTTCATTAAAAACTTCTATGGGGCCTCTGTGAGTTGGCTTCGGCCCCTCGTACGCCTTCCAAATGTCCGGGACCCCTGGGTCCCGAGAAATGTCAAAGACGTAAAAATATTAATAGAAATATATTCAGAAGCTCATGAGCATCATCAGGAGACTTCATCATCACGTGAATGTCGAGGCGATCCAACTCCTTGACATCACTGAATTAGTGCAAAGATTAAAAAGGTTAAAACCTTTTTGAGTTTATTTAGTGCAGTGTGAGTGAAGGTTAAACTGCAATGCAAATACTACCTATTACAAAGAAAACGTAAAATAAGTGTCTTACACTAAACATAAAGAGAATTTACACGTTACCTGACGAAATACAATAGACGTGGATATATTTAGTCACCTGATCCGCTTAGCTATTTCTAAAGAGCCTAAAAGCGCCCGCTGTCTGCGTTCAGCGCTCGGTGTGGCAACACGCCGTGTTCGGGTTCACAACAAGTCCATCCTCATTCTGAGGATGCCTCGTTGAGAGGTGAAACACGTGTCGATTTCTTTCAGGACTTTACAGTTTAAGTCATATTCAAATTACATAATAGCCAATAGGCTAGATTGTAATGTGAACTTTGAAAATACTTTACTAATAAAAAATCTGAAGATCCTAAATTAGGGTTGTAAGTTGCAACACAACTTCAGAGAGCAAATTTTATAGAGATTTCTAAACTTTCTTGATTTATGTAAAGGAAATTCACTTCAGCAAGTTCAGCAAGATTTATTTTCTGATTGCAAAAATAAATTTTCAGTGAACCAAAGATTTTAATCGTTAGATATCACCGTACCTAGTCGCGCGATAAATGGTCGATACTGAGAAGAGTCAATCTCACTCACACAATATTATTGACGTTTCCATGACAATCAAGTCGAAACAGAAACGCGACCATCTTTTGCCGTAGTAGGGCGAATCTTACGATTTAAATCTTTGTAGTGAACAACAAAATAAATTAAACGAAAAAATATCATTTCCATTATTTTATATTTCTCCCTTAAAAATACGATGTTACGTTACACAAAATAGCTACAGTTGTATGATAACATTTAGATACACAGTTCCTTTTGAACCAAATCAGTGTTTTTTTACAAGAAATATTGCAATGATGACAGTTGGCATTAAATAGGGTACAAGACGCAATTATCTACAAGCTTTTTTTATCGCTTGAAAAGTTTAATAAAATGTAGAAAGTAAAATTTTAGGCAAATAATTATTAACATTCCTGTTTAAAGTCACATTTTTTTATTCTCGTTTATTATTAAACTAAATACATTTTTTTTTTTTTGTATTAAAATGTTGTAACTTTATACGCCATAATTAAAAAAAATATTGCGCTATTAAATTAATTTCAAACAATCACCGCATTTAATGTCGACTGACAATAGTTACTTACAATAGTAAAGTTAATATTTACACAAGGACTTAAATAATACTTACATTTACAACTCGACGCTACTTTGTACATAGAATGACTAGATTTATTTATAGATCACTATCATCTTGATAAAATTACAAAATAATGATAATACGACATTGTTGCGTTTGAAAAGCAATCGAAAATTGTTATTTTTATACATTTAGGAAAGTAATGTAACAGCTTCGAAAAAACTACACAAAAAATCTTCATGATCTGTAATAACTTTACATTAGATAAATTGCTGTTATATCCTAAAACGTATTACAAAAGAAAACTATTTGAAAACAACAACAAAAACAGGTGAATATTTTTTTACAAAAAACGATTTGGCAAAAAACTTTTTTTACTTCAAAACCTATTAACCTGTACAGTTTTTATTGTATAACTTCAAAGAAATTTGATAATTTAAGTTTATTGTCAAACTAAATTAAATTCTGTTAAAAAAGTGTTAATTTATTAATTTTTTGCCTATATTTTATGTAAGTAACTACACGACGCCACGTGGAATCGGTTGGATGATCTTACATTTGACCAAATCACAAAAAATAACACTACTAATAAGCTGAAAGAAAATACTCACACAGTTACCGACATTCGGGCATTATTTTATGTAATGGTAACACTTTCATTATTTGGTTAGTACCAATCAAACGTAGGAAATCGACACCCCTCTAAAAATTTACAATATTTTATACAATTGTTTATCGGATATCACTTTACGAACACCTCATTCTCATTGGAATACATCAGTCAATCTGCGAGGATCACGTTACCGACGGGACGTTTTAAAACGGGGATGGACTGGAACCGTACCCGTTTAGGTACATTCATCTGGCCCAGTCGTCCGGCGGACAGTTGGTTTGGTGAAGAGGCGAGAAGGCACTTCTCCTTGGCTCGTTCATTGAACTATCCTGTGAACCAATAATGGATTCAATAGAGAATCCGTTTCGAGATCTCTTACTTCGTGGTTCAGTTGTTTCGGCGACGCGCGGCGGCAGTGGGACGGGCCGGAGCGTCGCCGGCGGCGGGCGCGGCAGCGACAACAGCGGCGTCGGCGGCAGGTAACACGGCAGCGGCAGCAGAGGGGCGTACGCCTCGCGTGCCAGCATCGCCACCACCGCGTGCGCGTGCTGCAGCGACGGCGCCGGCCGCTTATACCGTTTCCTCCGCCGCAAAAAACTCCCGTTATCAAACATATCCTCAGCCAAAGGATCCAACGTCCAGTAATTCCCCTTCCCCGGATTCCCGGGCTCCCTCGGAATCTTTATAAAACAATCATTCAGACTCAAGTTGTGCCTGATCGAGTTCTGCCAGGCGGGAAACTTTTCTCTGTAGTATGGAAACCTCGTCATGATGAACTCGCAGATCCCACTAAGTGTCAGTTTCTTGTGTGGAGACTGTAGGATGGCCATCGTGATGAGTGCGATGTAGGAGTAAGGCGGCTTGATGAGTTGTGATGAGGACTTCTGCTTTGGCTTCTTTGGTGTCGATGGTTTTGATTCCGTCGGGCTGGAGGCGTCGTACCGTTCTGAGTCACTGGACGCTGGTGGAACGTCAGGAGTGTCCTCATCCACGGACACGTAGGTGTCGTCCTGGGGGTATTCGGGGTCGCGATCGTCGCGAAGATAGTGCGGCAAGTACAGGCGCGGCGGCGGACGCAGGTCCAGCGGTAGTTCGCCCTCGATGATCATATCGCGGTATTGGGCAAGATCACAATCTTCCATGCTTTCGGTCACATGTCAGAGGTGCGTTGTGGCGCGTGTCGCGGCGCGGACTGCGGCTTCGCCCTCGCGCGTGGAGGCTCTGCCCCCGGCGGCTCCGCCCACGGACGCACCCCCCAGGCCCCCCTCCTCCCCCCGCCCCAACCCGCGTTTACGTTCCACTAAACACAACAATTGTCGTTATTATTACTGCGGGTCGGAGCTTTGTGCATGAATTTCAGGCCGTCGACTAATAATTATTAGGCCGCTTCGCGTTTATCGATTCGACATTGTTGTGGTTTTTATTTTTAGTTTTGTGAAAGGGTTTGCTTGCATTTATGTTAGAGTTTTGTTTTTTTTTTTGTATTTTTGTGCAATGATGCTTTCACTGTATACCAATACCACTGAAGGCATTTTCATTTTTGGTACTATTCTTCGATTTATTAGGAGATCGATTAAAATGATTGATGGATATCATTTTATATTTTAGCAAATTTTATTCAATAGCACCTAAGTAAACACCAAATGAACCTACTTCTAAATTCTCAAGTTGATGAATATTAATCTACTCTACTAAAGCTCTAAAGTACTCAAACTCAAAGCCGAATAAAATAAAATCCTACACGTTCTAAATAAAAACTGTTTACAAAGACATCCTCATCCCATAATCCGTTAAAAGAGTCGTGTATTGAAAAAAATCTCATAAAACGAATTCTAGTACTCCATTCAGGTAGATATCTTCAAATAAAAGTTGCGTAAAAAATATTCGTGAAAGCGGCATGACAATGCGAGCGCGGTACTAGAAAACCCTCGTATATGTTTCCTACCATAACATTTACCCCTCGGGCGTTGAGGGAAAAGCTACACGAGGGAGCAAGACAGAAGACAGGAAAGACAGAGATGCAGATAAAAGTAGACCAATCGGAGACGAGGTTTCGATGGGCGGAGCTCCCAAAAGCTAACATGTCAGGGCGTGGCATTAGATCCTATTATTGTCTGGCAAGGCAAATAATATTTTGCACAATGTACACATTGGGGTAAGGGGGTGTTCAAGGGGGGTTGCTAATTTATTCCCAACTTCGGTTAAGGCTTGTTTTTCAGCTTTGCGAGCCTGTTATTTAAATTGGACTCGGTCGGTTATTTGTATGTACCCGTCTGAAGGCATTGTTGGCTTTAATGAACGAATTTTCGCGGGATTCCGTTGTACAGAATTTGTGATACAAAGTTAGGATTTTGTGAATATTTTTGCTTATTTGTGTTGAGCGCTTTTGGTTAGAGCGTTATTTATTCTATCCTGGCTTTGGGATTTCGGTGGCGATATTGTCATGTATTTATTCATGTATTTGATAATGAATCTTGGCTTATTTTATTTGGAGATAGGTCTCATAGTGTCTCACATTTTGTACTATTTAGATAGCCTGTCTAATTTCAACTTTATGCTCTAAATGCGAAGATGGGTAAAAAAAGAGATGGGTTAAACAACGAATTCCAAATTTCTCTTCTCCTCCTCGTTTATACCTCCAGTGGACACTGTTCGAGCGAAGAGGAGATGTCTCATATCTGATAGGTGCGGTCAAAGTTAAGATGTGTGTGAGGTGCAGTATCTTGAAAGAAGGTGCGGGCGGCGCGTAATAGACGAGAGGAAACTCCGGTGGGTTCAGACCCGCTGCTAAGGTTCTTCTCTCCTCTCCGCTCATTTGATAGACACTGAGCATCAGCAAGCTCGTAAAGGGGCTCCAAAAGTAGTGATTTTAGGTTCACAAATATATTTGTAACCAAATATTTTTTGTTTGAATTTTTTGTTAGGTATTTTTTTCATCGTGTGTTGAAGACCGTCGTTTGATATGCGCACGACAACAGTGAAGGTCTTCCTGCAGAGAATGATTCAGTGGTCCTTAGTGAGAGTCACTCCATATATGGATAATTTACTAGGTTATTTTTATGTCGAAACCAAATGTCATTTTAGTCTAGCAAAATAAAAGTTTAGGCGTTAATGAAGAATGCACTGATGAAGAAAGAGGGACATTTTAGGGGACGCCGTTGCCGCCGCCGCTCTCCCTCGGTTAATCCTCGAGTCAGGCCACGCTAAGTCTGCAATGGAATAAATGGGCAACCCCAAAAAGTTTTATATATATGGTATACTTTTACATCAGTCAGTTATGTCAGTTCGGGGTTGTAAGTAGATCTAACGATTTTGATATTTTGCCTTTTGATATTTGCATAATAAATTATGTGTAATAGATTATGTCGTACCTATGCTCTACGTCCATACGATGACAAAACTGTATCAAATCCACACTGCATCGTGCTAAAGTGACTATTCTTTACCAGGAATAAATCAGAATATAAACAAAATAACCTTTCAAAAACAAAAAGACAAACCAAGTATCAAATTCTTTTTTCGTCGGACAGGATGGTGTTGCCGTCTATAGATTTTCAAATTCCACCGTTTTTTTTACTTATGCAGACTTAGCGTGGCCAGACACTAGTTTACCTATAATAAGGGGTGTCTCAGAATGTTTTTCGGTTTTGAATTGAATTTGAATTTGAAAGAGTGATAAGTCACCGAGGAGACATCAACTGACCACCGAGGAGTCCTGATTTAACGCCTGCTGATTTTTTTCTATGAGGCTACCTAAAAAGTTGAACCTGATAGTTTTGAAGCAAAGAATCACTGAAGAAATCAACTCTATTCCAAGAGCGATGCTCCAGCGAGTGATTGAAAATTTTTGCACCAGTACCCTAATTGCGTAACTCATTTTCGTAAACAATTTCGCGAAATTTGTTTCATTTTGACATTTTAACAACATTCATTGCGTTATTTACGTTGTTGAACAGATTTTTTTTTCCAACTTATGAAGCAATGGATTAGAAATCTGTTTCAAATCGAAACAAATTGTGATTGTGTTGTATTACGCAATTAGGGTGCTGGTTAAATGAGTGTGAACAAGTGAATGATGCGCATTTGCAAACGGTTGTTTTTCATAAATAAACTTCAAGAACTGCTCTTTAATTTAACAATAAATAATACGAGTTTTAATTGATATTGTTGTTTTTTATTTAACATCTAAAAACGAAAAACATTCTGAGACACCCTTTATCAGCAGAAAACTCGTGTAGGTGATAACACTTATGGCTAATTTTGCCAATAAAACTGAACGCGATCAGAATATCTAAACTGCGTTGAAGATTCAAGAGCTGTCAGTATTATTATTGTTGTGGAATAGGTATTCACACTGAAAGCTCCTAAACACGGATTAGAAGTGGTGAATTTCGCCCTTCTTCTTTTCGTGACTAACCTGTACCCTAATTGCGTAATACAACACAATCACAATTTGTTTCGATTTGAAACAGATTGCTAATCCATTGCTTCATAAGTTGGAAAAAAATCTCTGCTCAACAACGTAAATAACGCAATGAACGTTGTTGAACTGTCAAAATGAAACAAATTAGGCAAAATTGTTTACGAAAATAAGTTACGCAATTAGGGTACTGGTGTCAGAGTTTTTAAAGCCGCCCATGATCCTCAATCTTAGCTTCACATGCCGTTGAGAAATATCTCTCAGGCATGCCGGTTTCCTCACGATGTTTTCCTTCACCGTTTTTAGGGTTCCGTAGTAAACAAGGAACCCTTATAGTTTCGTCATGTCCGTCTGTCTGTCTGTCTGTCTGTCCGCGGTCTAGCTCCGAGACCCTAAGTACTAGAAAGCTGTAATTTGACATAGGTATATTAATTACGCCGACAAAGTGGTAAAACAAAATTATGAAAAACATTTTTTTTTAGGGTACCTCCCATACACGTAAAGTGGTGATGTTTTATTTTTTATTTTTTTATCCCATAGTGTGGGATATCATTGGAAAGGTCTTACAAAAACACTGAGTTTGTGAAAACCATTTTTGGATTCAGGGATCCGTTTGCAAAATATTAAGCTTTAAAGTGCTAATTTTTGTTAGTCAAGTGTCCACCCCCCCCTGCCAGCTAAATGGTTGGTTTTGAATGTGTGAAAAAAATCACAGTAGTTTATATAACGAAATTAAAAGGAAAACTATCACAGCTAAGTAGGCTTTACTAGTTATCGAGTAATAATCGACTAACTTAACTTTGCAGTTGCAAAAACATGTTTTCCCATACATTCCGTATGGGAGAACATGTTTATCAACTACAAAGTTAATTTTGTTTTTGGGATAAATTCATCCCAACTACGAAACCCTTCATTGTGCGTGGTCCGACACGCACTTGGCCGGTTTTTGAAGCAAGTGATAGTTATAGAATACGCACATGAATTCGAAAAGTCAGAGGTGCGTGCCTTGGATTCAAACTCGAGACCTATCTTGACAGTCTGACGGTCACACCACTAGGCTATCGCTGCCCTTAAAGAAGTACACACGACATCATAATCAAAATATTATTTAATGCGCTTGTACGTAGCAAGCTGGAAACCAGCTCTTGCGTGTGGAATCCACATGAAAGTACCTACGCACTTTTATTAGAAAAGTTACAAAAAGTGTTCCTTAGGTACCTTTATAAAAAGAAGCACGGCTACTATCCTTACCTCTATCCGACTAAATTCTTACTGGGTTGCCTCGTATACAACTCGCTAGAGGTAAGGCGAGCTCGAGGTCAGCTCACAATAGCCTGTAAGACGCTGCGTGGCGCTATTGAGGCTCCTGATGTGCTTGACGTGCTGGCGCGCTTCTTTGTCCCAGACAATTACTGCCGGGGCAGAAGGCACAAGCTGTTTGCCGTGCCTCCATGTCGTACTGTTGCTCGTGCTAAGTCACCAATTCCTCGCACTCTGGCCGCGCTTAATGATCTCTTGGATTCTAATCCAACAACCGACCTGTTTGCGGATGGATGGACGAAGTTTTTATTGATATGTCAGGAGTACTGTGAGAGGAATTTGTGAATGCGTTGTTACCTGCTTTTATTTTATTTAAGTTTTCATGTTTTTATTTTGTATATTTTAATGTGTGTTATAAATTGTCTCTTTTATAATTTTAGTTACTGTAATTGATTGTAACACAACCGTTGTTGCTAAATAAATAAATAATATCACGCCCTGTTTCCCCGAAGGGTTAGGTAGAGGTGTAGGTACCCCAGTACCCATACATAATACATAGGTACATTTTGCCAGTTATGTTTTTTGTCACGTGTTATTTCATTATTTCACACAAAGCGTTTCTGGCAAAGCGTGTTTCCGCTCAACAATATTATGTGGAAAAAGGTAAAAATTTATATACTGACTCTGCCTTCTCTATATGTATATCTTAGAAAGTGTTTTGTATGTTCGCAAAAACTTTGATTATTCAAAATAAGAAGCGATTTCCATAGTATAAATACACGTAGTAGACATGAAATTGTGATACCCAAAAGATTAACTAAAACAAGCAAGTCATTTCTTATCTACAGTATCCGCTTTTATATCAATAGATTTGTTGACCATTTTCTCTTTTGTTAAGTAGCTGGTACGTACACTGTCCTCACAAACCTATGAAAATATTGTAAAAGCCAATTATTTAAAAAAAGTAACCGTGGAGTTTCTTGCCGGCTCTTCTCCATAGGAAGCGACCAATTGGAACCGTGCACCTCGCTACTGACGTTTCATAAGTGCCCATGTAGGTTTATTTGAATTTTGAACGGCAATGCAGAGTTTACTTCAAGCGGATGGGCATCGTTTTCCTCTTTTCTGTCAATAAATTTAGTAGTTCAGTCTGATAAATTTATTAATGTCTCCCCATTGCATGGAAATACTTAGAATCGTCTACCATGCTCGTCGCGCGAATTACAGGATTGTTCGAACTTTTTGTTCGGTGAACCTGAACGCGTGGTGGCCTCCGACAGAGGGCGGTTTTATGGTACCCGAACAAAAAGTGACATATAAAACCGGCCAAGTGCGTGTCGGATCACGCACAATGAAGGGTTCCGTAGTTGGGATGAATTTATCCCAAAAACAAACTTAACTTTGTAGTTGATAAACATGTTCTCCCATACGGAATGTATGGGAAAACATGTTTTTGCAACTGCAAAGTTAAGTTGGTCAATTATTACTCGATAACTAGTAAAGCCTACTTAGCTGTGATAGTTTTCCTTTTAATTTCGTTATATAAGCTACTGCTGTGATTTTTTTCACACAACCAGAACCAACCATTTAGCTGGCAGGGGGGGGGACACTTGACTCTAACAAAAATTAGCACTTTAAAACTTAATATTTTGCAAACGAATCCCTGAATCCAAAAATGGTTTTCACAAACTCAATAATGTTTTTGTAAGACCTTTCTAACGATATCCCACACTATGGGATAAAAAAATAAAAAATAAAACATCATCACTTTACGTGTATGGGAGGTACCCTAAAAAAAAATGTTTTTCATAATTTTGTTTTACCACTTTGTCGGCGTAATTAATATGTATACCTATGTCAAATTACAGCTTTCTAGTACTAAGGGTCTCGGAGCTAGACCGCGGACAGACAGACAGACAGACAGACAGACAGACAGACAGACGGACATGACGAAACTATAAGGGTTCCTTGTTTACTACGGAACCCTAAAAAGGGCAATAGACGTGCGAGCAAGTACGCGTACTTATGGCTCGGCGACCTTTCTCGCCCGTGTCTCATACTAAGTACGCGTACGTTAAAACCGCTGAGTAAGTTCGTCGGCGATCCAACAGGTTTGAAATTTTGCTCGTAGCCCGCCTCGATTCGTAGTTTCGTACGTCTGTCATCGCCGCGAGTCGCGAGCCGCCATTTTGTTTCGACATTTGTGTAATGTCTTTGTTTAGTTTGGTTCAGAAAACTCGACAACATCACGATACAGCGTGAGCTTCTCGTGTCACCGACGGCGAGTAAGGTCGCGAACTCAAAAACTGCGTACTTTAAGTTCGCACGTCTATCACTTTTAAATAGGACGCGGCCTTAAGTCCTGAGAGAGGTCTAGAAATCACCAGTAGAAAGAGTATCTATGTTGTCGTAAGTTCGGCGCCAGGACCGTACGAATAAAATCCTGGCTAATTTGGCAATAATTTTTAACGTTGCTCGTCAGTGTCGAACATGCATCACATACATACATACATCATCATCATTTCAGCCGAAAGACGTCCACTGCTGGGCATAGGCCTCCCCCAAGCGCCGCCACTTCGAACGGTCCTATGCTTCCCGCATCCAGCGGATTCCTGCTGCCTTCACAAGGTCATCGGTCCACCTTGTGAGAGGCCTTCCAACGCTGCGTCTTGGAAGACGCAGTCGCCACTCCAGAACCTTTCGGCCCCTTCGTCCATCCCCCAACATACCTTACGTAAATAGTATCTAAGCACATGCTTATTGCATACTTTACACTCGTAACTTATAAGGGAGGACCTTGTGGCTAAGTAATAATTGTCGCACGGGTCGATCCATCAGGTTAAGCTACGTTTGCCGGGGTTGGCCCGTGAATGGGTGACCATCTTTACATACCGAGACTCCTCCGTGCCTCGTCCCGGCTGTCATTCGTGGATTCAAAGACAGTCGTTACGGGTCGTCAGAAGCCCGAAAGTCCGACAACCAGTCTTACCAAGGGGTATGGTATTACCCAATTACTGGGTTGTGGAGATTAGTCAGGCAGTCGCTCCATATGAAATACTGGTATTCAGCTGCATCTGGTTAGACTAGAAGCTGACCCCAATATTGTTGGGAAAAGGCTCAGATTTATTGACACTAGTCAATTTTAAAGGTTAATCATAATCGTCTACAGTATTTTCTAGCCTACTGCAAGCCTGTTATTTACCTACTAAGGATACGTAGGCTGGTACACTTTTAGTGGCATGAGGAACAGGGTGTAAAGTTCACTCATCCACCATAGAAAAGGGAGGATCCTCCGGCCAGACGGGTGTTGTGTCTGGCGGGCAACTGCCCAACGGTTTGAAGTTGAAATCTTGTATATATGTCGATCGCTCGGTAAACTCTAACTGCGCGATGCAGGATTTGTGTGACGTCATGTCTATTTTGTATGTGGCGGTGTAACCGCTACACACTTACAATTTGTTCCTGTTTTGCTAATCATAGATACCTACTCCTTGAAATGTGAAATGTCAATCTTAAGAAGACAATTGGGTAATTTCACAAATTTATCACTTTGCAGTATACTATTGTTTCTCGTTCAGTTTCCTTTCCTTCAACGGACTAACATAAGCGAAATGTGGGTGGTAGTGGTGCTGATTCCCTTGTTCACAAGCTAAACTAAATTTAAGTTCAGTGCATCTTTTCTTTCTATTTCATTAAGAAAAGGACAGAGGATAAATTTTAGTTTAGTCCTGTCAAATTAATCAGCGCCTGTCACTCTCCATACAAGTTTAGACGTGATTAAAAACTTGCCGACTAAAATTACGTCAATTTACGTCAAGCGCTGATTAATTTGACAGGACTAAACTAAAATTTATCCTCTGTCCTTTTCTTAATGAAATAGAAAGAAAAAGATGCACTGAACTTAAATTTAGTTTAGTTTGTGAACAAGGGAATCGGCACCAGTGCTTACTATGGTCCACATCTGCCCAACTCTTCGGGGATTACAGGCGTGATGTTATGTTGTTTTATGTTATTTATACTCCATTTGAAATAAGATTAGACATTTAAACAAACCTTTTTTACAGTCCGTTCAATCGATTTTGACTTCTATACCGTAGCCATAAGGATGGAATTAAAAGCAAGACAAGTGGTTTCAATACCAACTGTTTACTGCAGTTGACATTTATCATGCCACCATCGCAATAGAAGTCAAAATCGGTTGAACGGACTGTAAAAAAGGTATAGTTAAATGTCTAATCTTATTTCTGTGGAGTATAATTTTCTTCAAAACCCAAACTAAGCGATCAAAAAGAAGAATCTTTTCGTGTGGTTAGAGACTAATCTTGCGTTAGAGTTTTAAAGCCGCCCATGAGCCTCTGACTTGGCTCCACATGCCGTCGAAAAATATCTCTCAGGCATGCCGGTTTCCTCACGATGTTTTCCTTCACCGTTTTTGAAGCTAGTGCAAAACAATACGCACATGAATCCGAAATGCCAGAGGTGCGTGTCTTGGGTTCGAACTCGAGACCTATGACTTGGCGGTCCGACGGTCACACCACTAGGCTATCACTGCTATAAACAGAGTTTATATCGGATAGCTTTAAAACTTAATAAAAATTAACACTCGGTCCAGCTCAGTGCAGAAAAAAATGCAGCACCTACCACTAATTTCTTAAAAACATAGAAATTTCCCATTAAAATTATTTTAAACGATCAAAGTAAGTTGGTAAACCAACTCTCAATCAAAAATTTTTCTTTTTCGTCACAACGGTGGTGCTCTTTGCCTTCATCTCACCTGATGGTAAGTGATGATCAAGCCGAAGGTGGAAGCGAACTTCACCCGGAATCCTCAACCACAGAGGAACTGGCTATCTTACCTCTAAAGGCCGAAACATACCTACTTAACAATGCTGTTAACATGCTTGTTATGGCGACAGACTTCGAGGTCAGGGGGCCCACCACCAGCTCAAAAGCAGTATTATTTTAATATTACTTCAGTGGGAGAAAGAGATGGAGCTATACGTCCTGTAGAGTTTCATCTCTTTCCCACACTGAAGTAATATTAAAATAATACTGCTTTATGAGCTTGTGGTAGGCCCCCTGTACGGTGGGCTATAGACTTATTTCTATCTAATCCTAATGTAGTAGCAATAAACAATATATTATGTAAAAAAACTTAATATTATTGAAAATAAAAATAAAATTTCAATTTAAAAATCACATTTTTTGTACCAAAATTACCCTAAATCCATTAAAAATTTGCAAATTTTCAACAGGGGTCATAAGTTGACTTGTAGATAGATAGATACCCGCAAAACAACGGCCGCCCGCGCCCCATACAATAAATAACCCGATAAAATTCCCCATTTAAAAAAGAATTGATGTTTTTAAGCTATTGCATAGCTTTTATCGCGGGCTTTGAGCGCGGCGACCGAATCAAGAAATTCCGTAACGTAACGAAAATAAAACCTAACACCCCCCACCCCGCCTACCATGTAATGACGGTTCCCATATGACAATGTGATGTTGTCATGGAGGTTACAAATGCTATGCAATAGCTTTACCGCGGCAGTCCCCGAGTGCCACCGTTTTTTTTTTTTTTCTTTTTTTCCTGAATATTACCACTTAAATGGACTCTCAGTACATCGACTAACAATACCCTCACGGATCATACAGTTTTTTTTACATGTTGTAAGTAAATTAGTTACTATCTACCAAAAAATCAGTCTCAGTTTACGTCCAAACTTATGCTTAGAATAGATTTTATAACCATCCAAAATCAACAATCAATTAGGTAAGTACCACAGATAATATAATACTACGTACCACAGATAATATTGAAATAAGAACCATCCTTACTCTAAAATAACTAATTAATTCCGAATATAATTTTTTAACCTCAAAATAGATACTAATTCCCAAATTAATCTTAAAGTCGTTACCCCAATATCATAATCTAAAACTGTTTAATAAAACTACACATTTACAATATTTCAAGGATAAGGAAAATAATATGAAACACCAAGATATTTTGTCAGTCATTTATATTTCTTTGCCAACATCAAATTCAATATTCTACACCATACCATCACATCTCCTATTCCCCACATAATATCACAATTCAATCCGTATTCTAATATTTACCATAAAACTATTAGGTTACCTTAATATACAGTAGATCTCCAACCAATACTATGCCAATCTATCTTTTTACCAACACAGACATTAAGCACGTCTTACTGTCACGAGCGCCCGCGCACGACTCAGAAGGGCCCGTTTTATTCCGCTATTCTGACATATCGAATCTTTGGGAGTTGCCAGTACAATATCGAACAATTACGTATTAATAAATTGAAACCTAACAGTATAATACTACGGTAAGTACCTACCTACTTTGGAAAATGGGAGAAAGGAGAAAATTCATTTTGGGCTAAATTATGAAAGAACCAAACAATAAAAAAGTTATATTCCGTTAGAACATGTAATTCTCTTCACTTTTCACTATGGGACCAAATCTATAGGGCTATTCCCTGCGCTGTTATATGAGTTTGAAAAATACTGTTTTCAGTATGTTTTAGAGAGAATAACAGTAATTTAATTGTAGTAATAGCTTTTTATGCCAGTAAACATTACAGTTATCATCTTTTACTGTGAAACTAGGCTCTAGGGTTATTCTCCACATAATTACAGTATGCGAAATAAAGTTTTTTTTTTTCAGTAGTAGGTACTAGTATTAGCTTAATGAAATAGGTATCAATAATATTAACTGGTTTTAGTGGTTTCTGTTCTCGCAAAAACAGTGAAATAAAATAACACATTATTTTAGATACATAAATAACGGATGTAAAAGAAGCATAACGATGCCGAGAGGAGATATTAAATGTCAAAGTTTTATTTTTATTTACTTTTTTTCACGAAAACTAGTTTTAAATGCTATCAACTCCTGTATTCTCCGTAAGGTTCTTAATGTTTATTATGCAATTCCAAATATGGCAAGTTATTGCGAGAGGCATATCTGCACATACTGAACCATAGTCCAGTACAAAAAAATCATAATGACTGGGAGTCTATGACTCTCGGCTTCGTTAAGCTTCTTTTTACAACCGTTACTTACGTACCTACCTAAAATAATGTGTTTTTTATTTCACGGTTTTTAAGTGAATAGAAACGACTAAATAAACTTAAAATCAGTTAATACTAGTGATACCTACGACTGATACCAATTTCAATCAGCTAATATTAGTACTGGAGAAAAAATAACTATTTAGCACACTGTAGTTATGTGGAGAATAACCCTCTAGCCTTAGTTTCACAGTAAAAGATAATAACTGTAATGTTAACTGGCATAAAAAGCTATTACTATAATTAGATTACTGTTATTCTGTTATCTAAAACATCCTGAAAACAGTATTTTTCAAACTCGTATAACAGCGCAGGGAATGGCCCTACAGATTTGGTCCCATAGTGAAAAGTGAAGAGAATAACATGTTCTAACGGAATATATATATTTTTTTGTTTGACCGGCACTTTCACATTTAGCCCAAAAATGTATGGACGGTGGTGAATGTTCTCCTTTTGGTGAAGGTCGGTTCGTTTCGGCAGAACTAAGCACGTTATATTGCTAAGTTATAGTGCGCGAAACGAAAGAAGGCCCGCGGAAAACTGTGGAACTAATTTGTTTAATGCAATGACATAGACACTAGCGCCGCGCCAAAGGGACTTCTTTCGCGGCGCGCACTAAACCTAATGAAAAATAAGATATTATCATATTAAGTAGGTAAGTATTTTCCATTGATCCGGCTTACAAAACTTACACAAACCTCAAGGCCTTACCAGTTTAAACCACAAACAACATTGTTTTCCTACAAAATATTTGACTCAACTACTCACAAAGTAAACATAGGTACTTGGCATGTAATCCATCTCTGGCCGACAGTGAAGAGCAAACATTTCAATATCTACCGAAGACAGCTCAGCTCAGCTTAGCTTAGCTTAGCTTAGCTCTCGAGCTGGATTACTGCGGCCAGGCGGTAGACAAGCAAACTTTGCTCGGCTTAAGATCTAACATCCACTTTGAGAATCTTGTATCAGTTGGGATATTGTCTTTAATGTAAAGGTTTTTTTCAGTTTTAGATATATGAGGTGAATCGTCAGTAGGTACCTAGTAGGAATGAAATAGATAGAATATGCTTTAAGGCTTCCGCAGACAGACACGACGTGACGGTGCGACGCGACACCGTTAGAACAATTTCCGTGAATTTTTCATAGTTATTCCACCAGAGTCGCGTCGCGCTTGTCAGCGGGAGCCTTTATCTATTGCACACCAAAATTTTATAAGTAGGTATGGTTAATTTAAGCAAAAAAGATTTAGAAAAAGAAGACATAAAGGGAACAGATTTATTGTTTAGGTACCTACCTAATCATAATCAATCAAAAAATTTGCCCAGCCTTTTCCCAACTATGTTGAGGTCGGCTTCCAGTCTAACCGGATGCAGCTGAATATCAGAATTTTACATGGAGCGACTGCCTATCTAAATTCCACAACCCAGTAACTGGGTAACACGATACCCCTTGGTAAGACCGGTTGTCACTTTCGTTCGGGCTTCTGACGACTCGTAACGACTGTCAAAGAGCCACGAATTACAGCCGGGACCAACGGCATATAATATGCTTTCCAAGGCACGGAGGAGTCTCGGTATGTAAAGATGGTCACCCATCCACGGGCCAACCCCGGCAAGCGTAGCTTAACCTGATGGATTGACCCGTGTGGCTGTTATTAGTATTTAGCCTCAAGCTCCTCGCTCGTATTGTTTAGATAATGTTAAGTCAATGTAGGTAGGAAGGTAGAGTTGGTATCATAAATGGCGATGATTGACCGATCGGACCCGCAGAATCCCACGTCTGATTTTTTTTTATGTTAAGGTGAGTTTCCTTTTTGTTGTGGTATTCGCAAATGCAGATTACAAAATTAATCTCAACCTGAAACTAACCTGAATAGAAAACGGCTACGTAGCTGGTGCCATTTCCAAAAAAAAAAAACTTCCTTTTTAGTCTTTCCAAAAGCACACTAGAAAATTATAAAAACATCAAATTATTGGTTACATACCACAAAAATAAAATAACAATCGAGTGGTGCCCTCTATTTTACTAAGCAATAAACGACTATGTTTGTTAAAGCGCCATCTGTTGTCTTACACTAACTTCACTTAGAAACGTAGTGACTCGGTGCTGACTTGCTTGTGCTGGAGGGCGGTCTTGACTTCTCCTTGAATAGTTCATGCAAAGATGAATAGATGGCGCAGTTCTCTTCATTTCCAAATAAAATCGTTCTAAAGTTATGACGTGCAATGATGCAATGAATTTGTAGTGCTTACTTTACCTACCTTGTTAAATTTTATGAATGCTATTCTGCCTCATACATGCTGATTTTAACCATTAGGCATGTTACATGTACTTATTGTAATATTTTATGCTCACTTATTGGGTTTTAATGGTAAAAATGCTTTTACAGTAATTACCTACTTAAATAACTAGGTACTTACCTACACCAGCACTTTGGTTAAAATGTGAGTTAGTGTCAGTACTTAGTAGGTCGGTTTATTAGAGTAGAGAATAATTATGATACAGCATAGGTGTAGTCAAATAAAAATGAGGTAGGTACTAACCTACTTGTTTGCAATTTCGCAAAGGTACAATACAAGTGTTTGTTTTCGATAATCTCTTATAATATAAGAGATTATATTAAATATTATATAAGAATTTTATATTTATATTTATTGATTGATTATATTTTTTTTTTTTTATTTTATTATGTAAAATTCTCGTGTCACAATGTTAGTTACCTTACTCCTCCGAAACGGCTTTATTGATTTTTACCAAATTTTATATGCATATTCAGTAGGTCTGAGAATCGGCTACTATCTATTTTTCATACCCCCAAGTGATAACGGTTGTCCACCCCAAACAAATAATTGGCAAAACAACGTTTGCCGGGGTCAGCTAGTATCTAATAATATATACGTTTACTAGACTTTAGAAATCATAAACGCGACTGCTGAACCTTTTTTTTGCTTGGGAAATTATCAAATAACTTCTCTCTCTCTCTCTGGGTAGAGCGGGAGGGTGTCAGACTCTTACTGACTAAAACCTACCTGTGTTCCTTCAGTTGCCATGTTGCCGGGGGCCACGGTATCCCTTTCAGACTTCCTCGCAACCCCGGCAGGCATCTGCCCTAGCGGACACCGTCAGTTCTGCTGACATCTCTTTGAGGCGCGCGTGGAACACAACGCGCCGTCGACCCGGGCCTAGTCTTTATCGGACGGCGAGCGACTGTTGAGCCTGGGATCTTAGGTTCGATTCCCATTCCCATGTCAAGCTAAGTGTTATTGAGGGTTTCCACATGGAAATTGTCATTAGCAACCCGGAGCCTGGATTTATGCTTGCCTCGTTGGTCTAGTGTTCGCAAGCGCTTCTGATGAGCATGAGGTCCTGGGTTCGATTCCCGGGTCGAGCAGTGTTATTGGTTTGTTCCCGGTTGATGGCAGTAGACTCGCCCCCTATTACATGGAATTTAAACATATCTGGCGACATGTGGGTGTACTATACACCGCTGCCTAACCCTTGGGAGATTACAGGCGTGATGTTATGTTATGTACAATCTTTATATATATAATTCTTCTGTGAGTGTGTATGTCAATGAACTTCTCTCAAACGACTGGACCGATTTTGATGAAATTTTTTGTGTGTGTTCAAGGGGATCTGGGAATGGTTTAGATTCACAATCGGACCCGATAGGTGGCGGTATTCGGTCAGGACAACGTCTGTCAGGTCCGCTAGTACTACTATAAAATAATTTAAAAAGCATCACTTAGTTACCTACATACATTCGCTGGTTCTCACATTAGGATTCACTGTGTGAGGATCTTCCATGAATACATTTCAGAACAAATAAAAAACAAGACAGAGCGCTGTCAACAGTGACGTGAGGCCGGTTTCGTAATCATTATGTGCACTTAGTGAGGTGTAGTTTGGTCGTAGTTTGCTTGTTGGAAAGGGTTGTAAATGTGTGCTTGTGAGCGTGTACGCACAGAGCGGAGGTGTAGTTTTGGCATGCTTCACTTTAAGGCTCGTGCAGACTGAGGCGGCAGCCAGCCCACCGGCTGAACGCGTCCCAGAGGGTCATGGCCATCCGGCTGGCCCGAGGATACCGCACGGTCTCCTGCGAGGCGGCGAGCCTCCTTGCCGGATTATCGCCATAGGATCTGGAGACAAAGGTCCTTGCGCACATTTGGGAGTGGTGCGAGGAGGCGAAACGCCGGGGCTTAACTCCAATGCTGCAAGAAATTGCGGCACAGCGGACAGAGCTCCGGCGGGATCTCATGGCGGAATGGAGAGTGCGATTGTCGCAACCCAGCGCTGGGCACGCCACAATTGCGGCGATAAGACCCCTCTTTGAGAAGTGGCTAGAGAGGCGCCACGGCGTCCTCACCTTCCGCCTGACGCTGGTCCTCACCGGATACGGCTGTTTCGGGAGGTACCTGTTCAGGATAAAGCGGGAGGAAACGCCCGGGTGTCGCCACTGTGTGGATCGCCCGGAGGACACGGTGGAGCATGGTGGAGGTCTGCCCGGCTTGGACGGGGCATCGCCGTGTCCTAGTGGAGGCAAAAAAAGGCTCCTGCAGACTGGCGCGACACCAGTAATTGTCCTACTGTGAAGTTTTCTTAGAACTTATTTTGTTAGACTCTCGTCGCGCGATAAATCGCGCCAGTCTGCACAAGCCTTTATTGTTCGCAGCGCTATGTCTTGGTTTTTTATTTAGTCTGAGGATTACGTATGTACAGGGTGGTACGGACATCGACGCGAAAACTGTTACCATTACCATGGATTCAGTACATGATTCTGAAACCCGCAGCGTTGAAATTTTTGACGAAAAATTTTGACGCTGCGGGTTTCAGAATCATGTACTGAATCCATGGTAACAGTTTTCACGTCGATGTCCCTTCCATCCTGTATATGCGATAAAACAATTCATACAAAATTAAAGGGAGGGTAGGAAAATAACAAAATGCCTAAACACATTAGGTACTGGCAAAATGTGGATGTTAGGTAAGCACTCCTTGACGCAAAGAAATGTCAGCAGAACTGACAGGGTCCGCTAGGGCCGATACCTGCCATGTCAAGGTCGCGGGAAAGTCCGAAAGGGATACCGTAGCCCCTGGCAATACAGGCAACTGATCCTTCAGTTGCCTGTATTGCCAGGGGCTACGACCTAACCACCTAGGGACTAAAACGTGTAGGAACACGGGTGGAGGTTTTAGTCAGTAAACATTTGATCTGAGGATTACGTACCCTATGTACAGGGTGGCAGGGATGTATTTGATAATTTCCCTGCCAAAAAAAAGATAAGTAGGCAGTATTATAAACTAACTTCTGCCCGCGACTTCGTCCGCGAGCCTATAACCTTCCTTAAGAATTGGACTATCAAAAGCAAAAATAATTTTTCAAACCCGACTGGCAGTTTCGGCGATTACCCCCTACATAAAAACTTACAAATAAACAAATTTTACCTCTTTATAATATTTTTAGTACCTACCTATATTTCGTGTGGATTTTGATGCGGTCTTCACTATCATTTTTAGAGAATTTCTTCCGGACGGAAGTGAAGGCTGAAATATATATTAAAAAAGAAAAAGTTTTGGTAAAGAAAGAATCGACCCATTAGCTTAATCAAAATAAATTGAAAAGGGGAAAAGTTTGACAGCTATGTCACCTTCTAAGTGATTTCTTACATTTGCTCACTTGGTACTAAATCTGGCGCCGGCGAAATCTGGTGACTTGGGAGCAAAACCTTAAATAAAGGGTCTTCGCTTAGTAGGATCTGATTTTCTTTATTTATACACGTCTCCGTTTAAAACTTGCGGAAGCGGACGCGGGGGCGGATGCGGGTACGATTTTTTGTGGAAGTTCCGCATTTGTGGGGGCGGAGGTGAGCTACAGTCTTTTAATTTTAATTCAGCTCCAATTTTAATTAAAAACTAAAGTGTTAATCGCTGGCTATAAGTACCTAATTATCCACTTAAAAAATTAAAATATTTTTATGGCCCTTTAAAATATGCGGATACCCATGTGCCTACAAATACCAGGTAAATAGGTACTTGCCTTCTATAGCTGATAGTCTGCATCTGAGTGCCAGAACAAAATCTTTCGTGAATACGTATATTTTTTACGAACCTTGCGCGGTGGTTCCATATAAATTGTATTAAACTTTGTGTAGTTTTTGAGTTAGCTTCAATAATACGTATCAAAATTCAAAAGTCATTTATTCAAATTAGGCTGAGAATCAACTCTTTTCGAACGTCAAAATTACATAAGACAGTCCCCCAAAAACGCCCACCCTTCATCACTTCCTAGTGCCTTTAGCTGGGAAGAAGAAGTGGCGCAACAAACTCCCCAGCAGCACAGCTGTCTGTTCAAGTTAGAAAAAAAATAAAAATGACTCTATACAATAGTATGCAAAATTATTATGCAACACAAAACATTATTTTAACTAAGTATAAATTATTGGCCATATGTCAGCTAGCACACGCCAATATACCAACCAAAAACATCGAGAACTATACTCAAGCAGAATTAAAAAAAAAAAAACCTAAACGTAAAAAGAACTAAATATCTAAATAAAAGCCTCCAGGCATAAAGGGCGTGCCCGCTTACATAAAGCTGTAAATTGGAAGTTATAAATGATAAACTAGGACCATCGAGGTAAAATAAATGTACAGTTAATTACTAGTAACAATAACAAAACCATGATCAGCAAAACGACCAGTCACCACAAGCAGCACCCGTTCACGAGCATAACGCAAAGATCAGCCATTACCCCCCTCGCCATATTTGAGGGAAGGAGGCAACCCGACTCCTGACGCTACCGCAAGCATTGACATCTAAGGGAGCATGACGAACTTGCTGCCGGTTGCTCAGGTAAAAAATAATATGATCAATTGTCGAGGTCACTAACCAACCACAAATTGTAATACAAACTCATAACAAAAACATTGTAATGAGTAGATTTTGTCAACAATAAAATAAAAATAAATAAATTGACTCGTAAAAAAATAATTAAAAAATTGACTCATAAAGTCAAATAAAATAAAAAAATTATATAAACTGTCAGGTAGGTAAGTTAAATCTGGAGAAAGAACATAAACATTGTCTTGAGTTAATCACAGCGACCAACTATTCTTATCATTTAAGTAGTCGTTGATACAAGCCTTTGAACAAAGGTTGGATTTTACTTTATTTTTAAACGCATTAAAAGGCAAATCTAGCATAGAAGAGGGTAGCTTGTTATAAAAGGTTATACCAAGCCCAACAAATGAGTTATGAACCTTATGAAGCCGGTGAAAGGGAGCTCGTAGTTTGTCCTTATTTTTAGTGTTAACATTTTTGCCTAATATATAAGATGTTGGCGAAAATGAATTGTGATGCCACCGTGAGAATACCAACATCTTTAAAAAAATCTCTTAGAGAAACTCTGGCACGTAGCTGGTAAATTGCTCGAACAGCTCGTTTTTGAAGAACAAATATATTTTGAATGTCAGCGGCTTTGCCCCACAGCAGAATACCATAGGACATAACGCTATGGAAATAACTAAAATAGACTAACCGAGCTGTATCAATGTCAGTGTATTGTCTTACTTTCCTGACAGCGTAGGCGGCCGAACTGAGCCTTCCCGCTAGGCTTGATATATGTGGGCCCCACTAAAGTTTGGCATCTACTGTTATGCCCAGAAAAACTGCCGAGTTCACAGTTTCAAGCACCTGTTTATCTAAGACGATGTTGGGTCCTAGATTTCTTACATTTGGTAGAGCGAACTTTACACATTTCGTTTTCTTGGCATTGAGAACTAGGTTATTTGTTGTAAACCAATCCGTAACCATTGAGAGTGCATTTTTGTGCAGTGTATTTTTCCCACTTAGTCTATGTGGATGATGTTATAATAATTTCCTGTCACTGTTATTTACAGCAGGCACTGTTATTTACGTTATTTATGACAGGTATTCCAATTTGTGTGGGGTAGGTAGGTACCCTACCACAACTAAAAAGTGAAAAATTAAAAGTTTTGACAAAAAAAAACTACCAACTTCCAAAAAAAAAATACTACAAAGTGAAAATTTATTTCGGAAGTAGGTAGAAGTGCCAAAAAACGAAATTTCAAAACCAAAGATACCGACTTCCGGAATTAAAGTTATTAAGTTATTATTCACTTTTTTTTGGAAGTCGATTTTTTTTAATGTGTACATCTTTCCCCTTGTTTTTCTGCAATCTGTGGAAGTGATTTCGTAAAAAGGGACGGAAGTGCGTAACAGTAAGCTGGTGAAGCGCGAATTAAGTAAGCGACAACGGAAGTATTTAAAAATAACTTTATTCCGACAGAGTTACAGCGAAACAGTAATTAATTAAATCTAACAAAATATTGATCTTATATACTAACTTAATTGCTAACGTAGTACATGCACAGCGTGATCAGATTGATTCTAGATAATTATAAATGCTGATCGCGCAGTGGGGAAATTGGGAAATAATAATCTAGTAAATACTTATTGTCTGACAAAGCTAATATTGGTAGGTTGGGGTTCCTTAACTCCTCCCTCCCTAAGAGAGAAATTATCCGAAGGTGTCGCAGACGGTTTCGGAGAATTTCGACAAAAGTTTATGAACTGAAATTTATACATTATAAAGATAACTATTGCTATTACAATAACCACATACTCTAAGATGGTCCATATACTAATTTCTATTGTCACTGTTTGTGTCGTATCGTCTATTTCACTAAATTTTGCACTTTGTAACACTTCTTTCACATCACTGAAGTCCACATTTCTTAAATCCACTTTCTTTGATCTTCTCTGAATGTCCTGTTGTAGGTCTGGTCCTCTTCCGTAACTCGAAGTGGCTTCTTAATGAATTTATTTGTTCGGCGATCTCTGCTAAACCGTAGACACGGACGTCGGCTACTCCACGTAGAATTGTATACACGGCAAACTGACTACAGAGATCCTACCGGCTGCGCCAATTAAGTAAGCGACAACGGAAGTATTTAAAAATAACTTTATTCCGACAGAGTTACAGCGAAACAGTAATTAATTAAATCTAACAAAATATTGATCTTATATACTAACTTAATTGCTAACGTAGTACATGCACAGCGTGATCAGATTGACGCATGTTCTAGATAATTATAAATGCTGATCGCGCAGTGGGGAAATTGGGAAATAATAATCTAGTAAATACTTATTGTCTGACAAAGCTAATATTGGTAGGTTGGGGTTCCTTAACTCGCGCGTTATTTGATTTGACCTTTTTTTTAGTTAGGGCATCTCGTAGTTGACCTCTGAGATCATGACTACTTAACCGGGCTTTCCTGTGGGTGCCTTAAGCTACTACACTTAAAACCTCCAGCCAGGGGTTTGATTTAACCAATGAGCACGCGCGGTGCTTGAGTTGCCGTCAGATGGTACCAATCCATTTTCCAAAAGGTTGTAACCTAGGGTCACTGTCACGCACGGACTCACGGCAGTCTTTTTACCTAACCGTCCAAAATCATATAAATTTGCGTCATTTGCGACCGCGCCTGCACTGCACAGGGGGCCTACCACCAGCTCAAAAGCAGTATTATTTTAATATTACTTCAGTGGGAGAAAGAGATGGAGCTATACGTCCTGTAGAGCTTCATTTGTTATTGCAAACAAAATTGTAAATTGTCTTTGGTATCTGGCCTTGACCTCAGGCCTTGACATAAGCAATAGAAAAAAATTGTCAAACTTCTTATTAGTTTTCGAATATTGAATACGAGGCTTTTGGCTTTTGGTGAATGTGTATTTTATGATTTTTGTAATACTTTTTTTTTTTTGTGTAATGTGCGTTTATTTTGTGCAGAATAAACAATTTTTCGTTCTTTTCTTTTTCTTTTAATGATCTAATGTAAAAATTATTGGTAGAAACGCGTCACTTTATTTTAACTTAGCCGTAAAAATACCAAATTAAAATGAAAAATACAGAAGCACCTTCGTCATCATTTTGCGTCGGTCTTGGTAGGACAGCTAAAAAGATATAAAAACATGGTCTAAAAGGCAATAAATAAATGATCATAAATACACAGGTGCCATCTCAATAGCTACTGATCAACGGCATTCCGTCAACAAAAAAAACGACAGCAAAAAAAGGATTAAAAAGGTCTTTGTCGCATCCAATCTTCCACGGATCGTCCGGGATTTGTGAAACTAGAAAAATAAGTCATGCGTTATCATGTTCAGAGTTATGTAAGCGTGAAATGTAATCAATTTAGTATCGAAAATTAATATTTTATGGCTTTATTCTTGACATGTAGTCTTCTTTTTTCTAATGGCATGAGGAACAGGGTGTAAAGTTCACTCATCCACCATAGAAAAGGGAGGATCCTCCGACCAGACGGGTGTTTTGTCTGGCGGACAACTGCCCATCGGTTTGAAGTTGAAATCTTGTAGGTATGTATGTCGATCGCTCGGTAAACTCTAACTGCGCGATGCAGGATTTGTGTGACGTCATGTCTATGATGCGTAGTTCGTATGTGGCGGTGTAACCGCTACAGAGCTGTCGCGGCCTACAACTGGGCCATTGGTGGACGATCGTGAAAATGTGGGCCGAGACGAAGCTGACTCACACATACGTGAGTCCATCAATGCCAGTACCCTAATTGGATTTTGACAGTTCAACAACATTCATTGCGTTATTTGAGCAGATTTTTTTTCCAACTTAAGAAGCAATGGATTAGCAATCTGTTTCAAATCGATACAAATTGTGATTGATCCTGTATTATGCAATTAGGGTACTGGTTGCGGCCAAGGCTTTAGTACTTTTTCAAATAATGCGCGGAAATTCAAACTTGGTAAATTAATTATAAATTCCAGAATCAACGACGAACAACGATATTTTTTCATGCGCCATTATGTTCATTTATCTAATAAACAGCTCTATTTGCAAGCCAAATCGAAACTTAAATAAAATCTTTGATCAGTTACTTCCTTGGTTGCCATGTGTTGAAGTAAATAGTTCGTTCCATTTTTTAAATAACACGACAGATAGGAGTTTTTGACAAATATTTACGAATAATAAAAGTCACAGATATGGATTTTCATACAAACATTGCCGGCCGCGCGCTCGCATATATTCGGCCTGTAAGTAGGTACAGCAATTTCGATTTATCTCGAAGAAGGTTGTCAAAATAATGCTCGAATTTCAATTTCCAAGCATGTTTGAAAAATGTTTTTTTTTTTGTATCTGTAGCAGTAAGTAGCTACTATACAGACTATACTTAGGTAGGTACTTATTTTTAAGAAATAAAGAAAAGGAAGGAACTGTTGAAGCATTTATGTTAGTTGCATAGTTATTTAAATCATATTATAATTATATATAATATTGTAGTGATATTTATTTTAGAAGTATGTATGTAAGTATATTCTCATATTGTATGTTTTTAATGAAATTAGTGAATTATTATTTTTTCTTCTTTGAATTATGTTTTTGTTTTCTATTCCACGGTTACACACGTTGTCTACATCTCTTTTTATATACTTTCCTATCGCAGGTATGCTGGAAGAGATTTATTTAGAAATAAGCATTGCCTTTGTACGTATTTATCTGTTCCTTTCTTCTTGTTTGTTTATATGTAAGTATGTGCATAAATGGTTAAATACTTAAATAAATAATTAAAATACAGTTTATGATTTCGAACAGCTATTAACTTTGTGAATTGCAACCGCCAGAACAGTTTAAGCATAGTATAAAGAGAGGAAGTAAGTTATCTTCATACAAAACGCACCGCGCGCGGCTTGTATATGTGCGCGGCTTGTATCTATGCGTCGCCGCACGCACACTTAACAAAATCAAGCCCGTTTATGAGTGCGCCAGTCAGGGCTAACGCCGTACAAGGTTTGCGCGTCGCGGCTTTTCGGCACTGCTAAATGTATGAAAAATGAGTGATAATCGCAGGAGAAATTATTGCTGTGCGTTTGGGTATCTAAATAATTCATCGATTCCAGAGTTGTCTCTGTTCAGATTACCTACTGAACAGAAAAGGTAACTAAGTCACTTATTCTAGCATATAATTTTTACTTGATGATGAGATACCTACTTATTTTTTGTTGTATTAGTTATCTATCAGACAGACGAAGTAGGCAGGCCTACTTTCCCACTAAAATGTATTAGGTACCTACTTTTGATCTGTCAATTGACATGCCGCTAATGCTTTGTTTCCGTTTACCTAATCATGCCGATTTCTCAGTAATGTAGGTATAATAAAGTAACTAAGTACTTACTTACAGTTATAAAATCGTAATTTCAAATATTTGGTGAATTGTGAATCAGATAAATAGAGCAAAGTTCGAATCGTAACCATTCGTAACAACAGAACAAAAATTGATTATAGTCCTAGAGACGGGCGTTATTTTTTTTAGGTTGTTATTCGATGTTTTTTTAATATAATATTTTAGTCACTTTATTCAACTTTTTATGATAGATACCTAATGTATATTAAATGTGCTTTCCATTTCAGACGCCTTCAGTGGCTGCGCTTAATTGACGATTAAGATCCGAAATTATATTTGCAAAAGTTATTTATAAGGATGCGGATATATTACACATTAAAGTTTAATAACAAGGCATTTCGTAATAGTCGAAACCGAAGAAAGTATTTTTCTGTAGCTAATTTGTAGTTTTGTTATAAATGTGTGATTTAATATGTGTTTTATGTTTGCTTTAATTTAAAAAAAATTGTCCTTTATTTGCAAAAATACTACATTATGCCTATTAAAAAAAAACTGACTAGTAAAATAATTTACTAACCAAATAATTTAAACACAAGCTCTTAGTCAATAAATACAAGGCGTTTTTTTTTTGGTCAGTTGCAAGCACGAAACCACAGCTTTTATTCATAAAACTGAACAACTTTCCCCAAGAAACATGGGTTGAAATATAATTGGACTTCCCATAGTACCTAAATCGATCACGTGATCAGCAAGTTTTGTATGGGAAGTCCTAATTTTTTTTTTGGGGTGTCTATGGATAGGTCTTTAAAAATGACATTGAGGTTTCCAAAACCATTTTTGCTCAAAGTCAATCGTTTGAAAGATAAACTCTTCCGAAGTGGTAAAATGTGTGTCGCCCCCCCCCCCCTCTAAGTTTTAAAGTAAGAGAGTAAAACTCTCTAATAAAAATATATGCTGTAGATGTCAAAAAACACTTTCAACGAAAATTGGTTTGAAGGAGATATAGTTAGCAGTTTTTGAGATATAGCACTTTTTCATAAACCGTAAATATAACTTTGCCATTCATACAAACAGGTAAAACCGACCTCACAAACCCTGAACCCAGACAAAACATAAGTAAAAAATAGAACTTCCCGGCCCTTGCCAATTTCTAGGCACTGAATTAAAATTTAGCTAAAAGTGACAACCCTGAGACAGGCAAGTATGGTAGGCAATTATATCGCGGATTGGGCCTGAGATAGCCTACTTGAACTCTTTATACTATGGTAGTACTTGCAACCGGCGGCGCGCGGCGTGCGTGTATGACCAGATGTATGAACGTAAACGAGGCAAAAGGAGTAGGTATGTAAGGATCGTGGCGTTCTGTGTGTTAAGCAGCCAAGATCTTAGTGGTGAACACTGCGAGAAGCCATTTATAAAAAAAAAGGCGTTCTGTGTAGTTTCTGCTTACTCCCATGGGAAGAAGGCGTGAGTTTATGTATGTATGTGTATGTATTAGATCAGTGCAAAAATTATGAAAAATCTGAAGTAGGTATCTGCTACTTCAGATTTTTCATGATTTTTGCAATGAATTATCAATTGATCAAGGAAATAAAATCTTAATGATGAATTCAATAGGCATGAAGCGAAAACGAAAACGAGATTCTGTCTGATTTGTATTTTAGACCGAAACCAGAAAACGAAAAAAAAAATGTTTGTTAATCGAAAGGTTTTCATATGGCAAAAGTAAAATTAATGCAGTGTCAAGCTGTTATTCAATAGGTATATAACCGTCTACACTTAAATCACTTGAAACTTTGTAGGTACCTACTTTACATATTCATATTTCTCCAAGACATAATTTTATTTTTAATAGGAGGTACTTACCAAATCGAAAAATCTGATGTTATACTCATTCGTTTATTTTAATTGAATTTGACATTTTATTTTTATTTGAATTCTGTGATCTTTATAATGTGTACCTATTTTAATTGCATTGACATTATTTTTATTATGTTGGTTTTGTTAGATTGTGTGTTGCAGTATAGTTTTTATTTGATGTAATATGCTTTTTGCCTGAATTAAATGAATTTTAATTTTTAAATTTATTTTTATACCGAGTTATACGAGAAAAACCTTCTTTTTTTTCTCAGCTAATGTGCTTGTAGTTGTTGTGACTACCAATGTTATGTGAATAATTAATTGAAATGTAAGTAGGTAGGTACTTATTGATTTACTTACAGCACATAATTTTTTTCGGCCGCGGCCCTAAATGTATTTTTTTACGGCCGAAAATGAATATTTCAGCCGAAAATTTCCGAAAACTGAAAACGAAATTCGGTCGCACTAGTTAAGTGTGACGACCCTAACACTATTTGCTTTGTCAGCAAATCCACCCCCACTCAAAGTAGCAAATAAGTAGTTCATAAGAATATTGTAAACTTAGCAATAATTAATTATAAATACGTCTCACGACTAGAATAATCATTACTATCTTAATTACTGTAACGCTGTTCACCTAAATAAAGTCTTTTTATAAACTAATCAAGTATCGATCACTTAATTGGCGCAGCCGGTAGGATCTCTGTAGTCAGTTCGCAACGTATACAACTCTACAAGCATAGCTGGACGTCTGTTTCTACAGTTTAACGGAGATCGCCGAACAAACAAATCTATTAAGTACCGGGCACAACGGCTGGCGCAGTATCTGATAGTAGTCACAAGGAGGAGATGGGAGTAACTACAGGACTGTGAGTAAAACTTTTTCACTATCCTTTCTGTTTTCCTTTATCATTTTCCCTTTGTTTTAATTGTATGTGTTGTGTTATTGGGGGTTGAGCAATACCGCGATAACATTATTTTATTTTATTACGATAAAACTTGCGTAATAAGATTAACTTTAGTTAAGTAGTTAGGGCATTTCCCTATTTTTTCTCTCTCTCTCTGTGTTGTCCTTTCAAAATGGATCAAATTGTGCAGGTTCCGCCAACCATGGCAAAAATTATTCCAGAGTTTAGTGGCGATTCTAGACAACTCCCACTTTTTATAAAGAAATGTGAATATATTATAAATACATTTCAAGGGGGAGAAATCCAAAACGAATACTTATTCCACGTTCTTACGAGTAGATTAACCGGGGAGGCCGCGAACCTAGTAGGGGAACGGGAAAATATTCGTACTTGGTTGGAGTTGAAAACATTGCTAACCCAACATTTTGGTGACCCTAGAACTGAAGATTGTTTAGTATTGGAATTAGAGTCAATGAAAATAAAATCCAATGAAAGTTATTTAGACTTCTGTCATAGGATTCAAAACTTGCGTAGTGTCTTGATTGCAAAAATAATAGAAACTGTAGACGATGCGAATTTACGTCAAGCCAAACAGCATATCTATACTAATTCGTCATTGAATGTTTTCCTGTATAATTTACCACCTTATTTAGTTAGATTGGTACGACTGAGGAATGTGACAATATTAGAAGATGCCCTGAAAGTAGTGCTAGAAGAACAAAACTTTCAGACGGTTTATGAATCTAGAAATAATAGGAATAAAAATAATTTAAAACCGCCAGGAAAAGTCTTCAACAATAATGACATTATTCAGCGTTCGCCCAATCTACAAAAACAATACGGTACACCAACACAAAATAGTTCTGATTCGGCAAATAATTCAAGTCAATATAGAAATTCTTTTAGAAATCAAAATAATGCTCAAAATCAGCTGCCACAACAAAGTAGGTCAGCGCCTTGGCAGAGTCAGCAGGTCGCGCCGCGATCGTCATCGGTGCATAATGCAACGCCAGCAAACTCGGGTTCAAACACCGATGTTACCATGCGAACTGCAAACTCTAGACGCGTAAATTATACGAATAATGACTCATTTACGACATATGATAATAATGAACAAAATACTTGTAATTACGAACCACAACCAAGCACATCATATGAGCCTGAACAAATTGAGAATTTTCACCTGAGAGCCTTATTCAGAGGGAAAAGATAATTTTAAATTGTACTAATTATCGTTCTTTGCCTTACATTGTAGTTCCAGAGCTAGGTAATGCAGTTTTTATGTTAGACTCTGGTAGCTCTAGATCGTTTATAGGTCGGCGTGTCGCTTACCAATATTTTAAAAATAGTATTTACAAGGAACCTTTTGAAGTAGTCAGTACTCATGGTGTTAGTATGCATACAGAAGTTGTTTTAACTCCCTTACCCAAAATATTTAAAAGTTCTGAAGGTCATAAGTTTTACGTTTACGATGTTGATAATCACTATGACGGTTTACTAGGCAGTAATTTATTAAAACAATTAGATGCAAAAATTGATTACCAAACACTAACCTTATGCACAAGAAATACTGACATACCCTTTGTTTATTCTTCAGCGCTAAAAGATACTTACATTTTACCACCACGTAGCGAGTTAAGGGTAAAACTTCCTGTAAACTTAACTAATGGAGAGGCTATTTTAGATTTTAAAGAATTGTCTAAAGGGATTAGGATGCCTTGTGCGTTAGTCAACTGTGTGAATGGTTATGCCTATACGGTCATTCAGAACTGCAAGGACATAGAAATGAGCCTCAATGTCACTAGCCCATTCCAGGTAGAACCTTACAATCACTGCGACCAGATCTTAGTTAATCATTTAAACGACACAGACAGTATTGATAAGCTATTATCAAATAACTTAAAAAAATTAAGGTTACAACATACGAATGAAGAAGAAAGAACGATGATAAAAAATATTTGTGAGGAGTATAAGGAGATTTTTTATTGTGAAGACATACCGTTGTCTTTCACTAACGAAGTGAAACATAAAATTAGAACGGTAAACGAGGATCCCATTAATGTAAAAGCCTATAGGTTGCCGCCCACTCAAACAGACGAGATTAGACGTCAAGTGGATAAGATGCTTAGGGACGATGTAATCCGGGAATCAAATTCTCCTTGGAGTGCACCGGTCCACCTTGTTCCAAAGAAGCTAGATGCCTCCGGACAACAAAAATGGAGGATGGTAGTAGATTATCGACGTTTAAATGAGATAACTGTTGACGATAAGTATCCTTTGCCAAACATCAATGATCTTTTTGATAAGTTAGGAAAGAGTATGTACTTTTCCACCTTAGACCTTGCGTCTGGCTATCATCAATTACAAATCCAGGAGGAAGACAGACAAAAAACGGCGTTTTCAACACCATTCGGTTTATACGAATTCAACAGAATGCCGTTCGGTTTGAAAACAGCGCCTGCCACGTTTCAACGTGCAATGGATAACGGTTGCAAGGCTTGCATTGTCTGATTTACCTTGATGACGTCATCATATTCTCTACCAGTTTGCAAGAACACATAGGGAAATTACGAGTTATTTTCGAGCGTTTTCGAAAAACTAACTTAAAGATCCAGCTCGATAAATCCGAGTTTTTAAGAAAAGAAGTAATGTATTTGGGACATACAATAACAAAGGATGGCCTTAAGCCTAACAATGACAAAATCGAGGCTATTCTGAAATATCCTTTACCTAAAACCGTGACAGAGATTAAGAGTTTCTTAGGTTTGATAGGTTATTATAGGAAGTTTATCAAAGATTTTTCTAAAATAACCACACCTTTTACAGCTTGTCTAAAGAAGGGAAAAAAGATTGTGATAAATGACGAATATAAAAAAAGCTTTGAAACGTGCAAAGAGTTACTGACACATGCACCTTTGTTACAATTCCCGGATTTTACAAAACCGTTTGTTCTTACAACAGACGCTTCAAACTTTGCGGTAGGCGCGGTACTTTCTCAAGGTACTATAGGATCAGACAAACCGATTGCATTTGCCAGTAGAAAACTAAGCGATACGGAATCTAGATATAGTACGATAGAAAAGGAGTTATTGGCCATAGTATGGGCAGTCAAACATTTCAGGCCCTACTTATACGGTCGAAAGTTCATAATATATACCGACCATAGACCTTTGGCATGGTTGAATTCATTAAAAGAACCCAACAGTAAACTAACTCGATGGCGTTTACGTTTAGAAGACTATAATTTCGATATACATTATAAGAAAGGTAAACAAAATACAAATGCAGATGCTTTATCGCGCATTAAAATTAATATAACAAAAGATGACGCGGAATCAATGGTAGTGAATGTAGATGAAAAGGAAGCGAGATTACAGCAGCATTTGAAAGATGTGACGGAAGAAATCGTAAAACTTAGCGTTAGAGAACCGGGAATAGAGACGATAGAATTATCTGATTCCGAAAGTGACGTCGCCACAGCAAATTCAATATCTAATAGGGAACATGAGGGTATTCCTATCCTTAATGAGGCAATAGATACCAAAGCGAGGCAAATTCATGTTTTCACCTGGCACAGGGACGATATCTGTGTAAAAGATATTTCTAACGACAAACAAAAAATTTTCGAAGTCCATCTACCTCCTAGTAACAGCGAAAACTTAGTAAAAAAATTTCTTAAAGAGTATGTAGATTACAAAAAAAAGTATTTTATCTACTTTGAGGATCATTGTCATAGAAAAACTTTTGTTAATGTAGCTACGTCACTTTACAAAAAGGGAACTCAAAACTTTGTTGAATGCACTGAAAGAGTTGTGAACGTTACAGACGAAAGTGACCAAAAGGATTTAGTTACCAAATATCATCTAGGGAAGACTTGTCATAGAGGTATTAGAGAGACTCTAATTAAGTTAAAAAGATCATATTGGTGGAGCAATATGAAAGAAACAGTGACAGCCATTATCAATGCATGTGAAGAATGTAAAAAAATGAAGTATGACAGGAAACCTCTAAAACCATTTATACAATTAACTCAAACTACAGACAGTCCATTCCAGGAAGTTTTTATAGATCTATTATACATAGAGAAAAACCAATATTTAACTGTAGTAGACTCATTTAGTAAGTTAGGTCAAGCAATACAGATTCCCAATAAAAGCACACCCGAAGTAGTGAGGGCTCTAATAAAATACTTTAGTATGTATGGAATACCTACAAAAATTAGTAGTGACGCAGGTACCGAGTTTAACAACGAATTATTTAAGGAAATGTTAAGTTTATATAAAATTGAGCAACACATAGGGACACCTAACAACCCTAATTCAATGGCAATAGTGGAAAGATTTCATTCCACAATTATCGAAATATATAGGTTAGCAAAATATGAACAATCTAGTTTAGATGCAGCATCCGTTATGACATATGCGATCATGGGTTATAACAATACTATTCATAGCGCAACAAACTTTACACCTTGCGAAATAGTTTTTGGACACACGGACTCCGGAAATGCTTTTGATATTGACAGGGACAAGACGTTAATGCAAAAGATATTACAGGATCATCGCAAACGATTGAAAACCCTTTATGAGCATTTAAGTAGTCAAATGATTGGACATAAAGGCTTAGTTAGAGACAAAATAGGAGGTGAGGACCAGCCAAAATTAGTGGAAGGTGACACGGTTTTTATGAAAAACACTAGGACTAGGAAAGCAAAAGAACTACCGCGATACGAAAAGGCAATTATCACTGGAAAGCCCAAGCGTAATACAGTACCAGATAAGCTGAAAAATAGAAATACTAAAGTAGCACTAAAGAATGTCAAACGCCCTCCACAGACGGTGCTTGATACTGCTCGTCCTAGCGGATCAAGGGACGACCCTGAACATCCAGAGGATCGACCAGAATCCGGGAATAGTTCCGATTCGGATTGGAACAGCTCTGAAGAGGACTAACCATTGGGATATTATTAAAACCATGGACTTAAATTCACTAACGGTCCAGTTAGAAAATAATATAGAAGAGTATAATAAGTTAAAAATCATAACTCAAAGTAATAGTGAGATACGTAGGGAACTTTTAGGGTTGACAGCACAAATAGAATCTTTTATCGAATTGACAAAAGATAGGTTAAAACAGATTCTACCCTCTAGCAGAACTAGGAGAGGAATTTTAAACCCATTGGGCTCCTTTATTAAGGTAATAACAGGAAATTTAGATAACGAAGATGCTAGAAAATATAATTTAGAGATTAGTAATTTAGGAAACAGGGAACATTCAGTAGAGCGAAAAGTGTCGTTAATGCAGAAGGCTTTTGATAAATTACTCAATGTTTCTGATGACATTAATTTTAATACTAGACATTTAAATTTCAAAATAAGACAATTACAAACACTTATTCAAAACCAAACCAAGTACTCTAACCTTTTAACCGTAATGAATAGTATGAATCAAGTTTTAAATAATTGTCGTACCATTTATTCCATTATCTACGAATTAGAAACCGCTATTGCTTTCAGTAAAATGCACATATTACATCCATCCATAGTAAATTCCACAGAATTATTTAATATTCTTAATATCATAAGAAAACATCATAATTTAATTTATCCATTAACATTAGATAACTTAGTAAAATTAAAGGGAAATATAGAAATTAAGGGATATATAGACAATAGTAAAATTATATTTGTATTAGAAGTTCCATTAATAGATAAAAACACATACAATTATTATAAAGTTATTCCTATTCCAATCTATAACCAGATTACCCAAAAACCTAATATCATCATACCCCAATATCCTTACCTAATAGTGAACAAGTCGAAATACAGATCCGTAGCCGAAGGCTGTAAAGAAATAGAAGATCTGACATATCTCTGTTCTGATGACAACGTGGTACAGTACACGGAGGAAACATGTATCCAACAGCTCATGTTATCACAACATAACTTTAGTAATTGCAAACAACACCAAGTGCAGATAGAAGAAACCAAGGTGCAGCCCATATCCAGCATACACTGGTTGATATACACGGAAAAGGAAATTGTTGCAACGGAGCACTGCGAAGATGAGACCCGCAGACATAATCTTCGAGGCACATACATATTAGTGCCAAGTCAGCATTGTACCTTACAGATTGCTGATATCTCGATCACAACACCCACGAATACCAGCTTAGTCTCCTTCAGATTGCCACCAGTACAGATGCCCGAGCTACGCAGAGACGTCACCTCGTCAGCCAAGCAGATGGACCTCAGAGGAGTTGATCTAGGCGACATCAAGGAACTGCTGAACCAGGCCAAATATAGTGATAGTGCCAGTGATGTTGAAACCGTTATAATCACTGACAAAATCAGTGTATGGACCATAAGTCTTTACGCCATTATAATTGTATTCGTCACAGGGTTTTTGTTTCAAAAAAGAAAGTTGTTAACTAAGAGAGTTAGACGAAATTCTCTAAAGACTACTGAGTTGCCTTTAGACAATTTCTCTCCTAAGGAGGGAGGAGTTAAGTGTGACGACCCTAACACTATTTGCTTTGTCAGCAAATCCACCCCCACTCAAAGTAGCAAATAAGTAGTTCATAAGAATATTGTAAACTTAGCAATAATTAATTATAAATACGTCTCACGACTAGAATAATCATTACTATCTTAATTACTGTAACGCTGTTCACCTAAATAAAGTCTTTTTATAAACTAATCAAGTATCGATCACTTAATTCACTCTTAGGCACGTTTAAAAAAACTAAACTAAATGTGTATGAAATTAGTGAAGTCGTTATGCCTGTAAGTACATAAACATATTTGTGTGGGCTACCACAGCTAAAACGTGAAATAAAAATACATTTTTCCAAAAAAATAAAACGACATCCAAAAAAAGAACACTAATAAAATTACTTTAATTTTGCAGCAGGTAGCAAAAAACGAAAACACACCAACTTCCGAAATTAAAGTTATAAAACAATAATAATATTGTAGTGTAGGTAAAATCACAGTATTATTTGGAAAATTTCTTTTATTTGCTCGCAAAAACAAAGCGTACACAACGTAGTTTGCAATAAGATTGAAAGTCGCGGTAACCCAAGCCACAGCCCGTCGCCGGCTGTCAACCAACATCAGTAAATAAACGATATGAATAGAGTAGCGAGCTCTTCGAACGCACCGGCGGTTTCCGAACGCACCATGACTAGTCCGCGAGCGCATGCGCCCGATGCTTGACGTGTGGTTATTGTCAAATTCTCTTTCAACGTTTTGACGTTAGATATTTCGTAAATTTGTTCGCAGTGATAGTGTTTTTATTGTTTTCTAACTGTAGTTTAGTCTAAAAATAAGTTAAAATGGAAAGAAATGACCGCAAAACGAACTCTCGTACCCATACAATCACAAAAGACTCAAAATTTATTATGCGAAAAATTATTTTGGATTTCTCCATCTTATTTATTGGTGAGTTATTTTTGTTTAAATATAATCGATTGTATTATTGGTGTGGGTGTGATGCTAGGCAGAAAAAACATGGGAATTTACGAATACTACTTGTTTTTATCGTAGCTGGTAGTTGTACTTTATTATCGCGCAAACTATACTTATATGATTAACTTATCAACAGTTTTCCGTACTATAATTACCTAAATATTTTTATACATAACTCCAATTAATCGTTTCGTTAATAATAGTGTAGTTAAAATAAAATCACTGATACTCTTACCAATGTTTTTTTAATCACTATGATGGACCTAGCAATTTTTATATTATTAATTTTTTCTGAAATAATTGCTTTCGTTTCTATCAGTATGATAGTAATGGGCAAATTATTTCGCGACTGTGTAAACAAAAGTGATGAAATTCTAACTAGGCTTTATAATTTTTATGCCTCGTTAAGTACTCGAAATGTATGACTATAAAATCATAAAAAATATATTGTGAGAAATTTATTAATGTAGATAATAATAATTAAAGCAAACAACCTAACACAAGTAAGTGCATGATTACTTAACTAAGTTAAAGTAAGTATGTCTGCACTAATCACTATTTATTACTACTAAGATGTTATTATAAATTATTAAAAAGATCAGTGTTGTATGATATATTACTTCTTCTTCGAGTTATCAATACCTAAACTATCAATAACTAATACTAATTTTCCATTTCAGTACTGACATTATCAGTAACTTTTCATATCAACATTGTTAAAAAATGCTAATGTGAAAACAAATCACTTTTACCATTAACATAAAATGCAAAATACTGAAACAAAACACGATCACTTCTTATAATAATGTCTAATTTAAAATTTACAGTTTAAAAGTTAGACAACACAAAATACTCAATATTTGCAACAACATTTTGTACTTAAAAACACATGTCATTTCAGGGTTCTCAGACGAACAGGCACCTCATTCAGGCCAAGACATATTATATATTGTGATTGCTTGTTGTAACCTTCAATTCAAAGAGTGCCTACTATGTAATGTAGTATTAAGGAAACTCATATCGAGCACTTTTCTGAAATTAAATAATGTCAATTTTCTAAATTAGGTATTGGTATATTAACTTAATGTTATTATAAACGCCATTTACATTAAGTACATTCAAATAATTTAAACTAGTTGCCAAGGCAAACATTAATAATGTTGTAAAACTGTGTACAACAATGTCTTTTAAAAAAAGAACATTAGTATGCTTTTCATAAAATTCTTAATGCAAACAAGATTCAAAAGGTATGATAACATTGTTACTGGCCAGTTATTCATTTGATGATTGAACAAAAGAGGTTGATGTGAACAAATGCAAACTCCTTGTTTCCTCAGCCAATAACGACTGACATAACAGAGTTTACTGACACATTAACATGTTAAACCGATGGTTACATTGCACTGTCTCAAAGCACAGTGGCCCCATTGATTGACCAGTTACATTACCATTCAAACACTGTACTTGGAAATATTCCATTTTGTTATATTGTTGCTTGATATATAGCTATTTTTAGATTCAAAACAGGTTTTTCTGTTAAAAACTTTAGATGACTAACTAGGTATAATTTATTTTAGTATTGAGCTTTTGTTCATGTTTTCCATATTTTGGCACCATAGAATTTCTATATAATCATCTTTTGAATTTGGTAAAGTGGAAATATACCCAAATTATTTCCCCATGACCTTTTTTTATACTGCTTCTAGAACTTGGAAGAAAAAATCATGGATATAAGTTTTTATAAATGCAACTTTAATTCAAGGTTGCTAGGTTGCCAATATGTTTCTTATTTCTCAGATCTATATCTGAATAACATGTGTAAGTAGCTACTATTTTTTTTTACGTATAATAAAATAATCATGCCAATCTTATTATAATTATAATTAAGGAAGAAAGGAAGAAAATCTAATTTTAGTTGGCAAGATTTTAAGCATGCATAGCTTTTATCGCGGGCTTTGAGCGCGGCGACCGAATCAAGAAATTCCGTAACGAAAAAAACCTAACACCCCCCACTCCGCCTACCATGTAATGACGGTTCCTATGACAACGTGATGTTGTCATGGGAACGTAATTTTTGTTTTATGTCATCACGTCATCATCCCAAGTGTAACGTTGACAAATAGGAAGTATGGAGGTTACAAATGCTATGCAATAGCTTTACCGCGGTAGTCCCCGAGTGCCACACGTTTTTTTTTTTAGTTAACATATTAACCAAAACAAGAATCTGGTTAGCTTATCATTTATATTTTCATTGAGCTACTTTTATCACATATGCTCTGACCGAGAATTCCAAGAAAACATTGTTGATAATTTCCTTCTTAGGTCATCTTCGAAGAAAGATGCGTGGGGCGTAACTTCTGTACTACGGTCGACGCTCTAATTAAGGCATCAGCGGTTGAGGGTGTAAAACTGAATGTTTTAGAGTGGTTTTATTATCTAAATTTCCTTTCTGGTGTTTCGCGACTGATGATAAGCGACGCATCTTCCGTCAGATGTGCAACCACCCTTATTATCTACTTCCTCGTTCTGGCGTTCCGCAAATCTTCCGTCAAATATGCGACCACCCTAAAACTTCCTACAGACGATCATGCAAGTTTTAACCAAACCTTCAAGCATTCTTGAAAGGCTCGCTTTTAAGTTTGTAGCTAGCTTTAGCAAACCGCCATACATACGCAAACGAGATCGCGTGTTTAAGCTAAGTTGCTTAGTTATTTTAGTGTTTGTGTTTAGTAATGTGCTATTTAGCACCACCATTCACTTCTGAATTCCCACGCTTTATCCATCGAAGTTTTATGGAAAGTAACAAAATCTAGCGGGTTTTTCTTAAGAGGCCGGCGACACGGCTCGCAACTACAAATCGAGATGTTTGCAAAATTCAATTCCAAGCACGTTGCGCTAGTGTGAGTGCCTGTCGTAGCGATATACATCTACAGTGAGCAATACTACCACGCACACATTGACAATTATTGCTTGACGCGATAGTGTTACTAGCTTTCGAAAATTTATGATTTTGGATGTGTTCCGTAATACAAAAAATTATGAATGAAAACTTAATGTATCTCCATTTTTTTTTTTTTTCGATAATTTGTGACTTGATAACATAAACTATGCTTCTGTGGGAACAATATTACAAATATTGTTGATTATAATACAGAAAAAACAATATGTAAACATGTCATTTACGCTGTAAAAATGTACGAAATGCAATTCGCTTACACTTCATTTAAAGGTAAGTTTTTGTAAATAAAAAGACGTAGGAGCTTAGATAAATACTATCTCAATCCGAATATCAACATAAGATGGTGAAAATATGCTCAAATTGCAAATGATTTATGTACTAGATTTGTATGGACAATTCATGCGTCGCCGCATTCTTAAGTATGTATAGGAATTTGTTCGGTCCCTACCGCACTTGTCTTGACTTTCCGTCAACTTGGTGACTTTTCCGGAAGCTGGCTTGCGTTGTTAAATTCGAACCACTGTTTTAATCTGCCTTCCATTATAAGCTAAACGGAAGGTCGTTTCCAAAAACTATCAATTGAATAAGTACTGCACAGTTAATTTTCAAAGCAATCTAAGATGTGTCAGAAATCTGTCGAAATATCCCAGTAGGAAAAAACCACTGTCCATATAGCAACACTAGTCATTACCCACCTCTCCCCAGGTCAAATCCCAGGTTCGCAGGATGTGAAACATTGCGTACAGAGCCCGCCAAACAAAGTGGCAGGTAATTGGCTCGCTGTCAAAACATCCGACGCGGCCGACCTGTCAGATTAAACGTATCCGTTAAGTAGGCTCGCGTATGACAGGCAGGATGCCGCACGCCGTGTGAGAATTAAAAAAATAAAAAAGCGTTCCATTTTTAATTTTAAATCTTGCGGTATTTCTTTGTTGGCGGAGGTTTTGATTGTGAAAGACGCGGTAAGAAAAATGCTGCGTCTTGCATTATTTTTTAGTGGAGGTTCGACCTTTTAAATCCTCTGTATAAGTTGCGGTTAACTTATCTGCCAGATATTGCCTATCTGAACATTGTAAAACAGGCCGGTTATCTTTGAATATCTCAATCAGGTCCCTCTCCCTACATTCTGTCCTATCCGACTGACATTTTGATTTACAGTTTCTCTGTACTAACTGCTGACATTTCCATATTCCACTGTCCGTATCTCCTCAGGGTAGCCAACCGGAAAGCTTGTACATTTTCGAAGGGCCTAATTTTATACGTTTGACGTGACATATGTCAACTTCAATTCTGTCAGACATAAGGTCAGAAACAACCTTCCAATTTAACAATCTATCAATCACATGAACCTTTTGCTTGGTGACAAGTTGACAACAATAAACTCTTTTCCCACCTCCATCAGCCATCTCGACAGTAAATAAAATACCAAGAATATAAACAAGTTCTTCCTTGAAACCTTCATCTTATTTAATTAATAAATAGGCATCCATTATGAAGTCGTCTGGTGGTAGTTTAATTGCAGTACTTTCTGGAATTCTCGTCGTATGCGGTAATTAACTTAACTATTCGTTCACATGGGTTACTTGGAACTATCATGTGCAATTTCCTTTAGATAAATAGAAGGCTGACTGTTTTCCTGGGGGTGTATTAAAAGGCTACGATTTTGCCAGGAGGAAAAGAAGCAGTTTCCCTTGATTTAATGGAGGTGTTGACCCTACCAGCGTTATTTTTGACTTAAAGAAGTGATGAAAATTGGGTTTTAGGGACTGTCCATTGTTATTTTAATTCAACCTACAAGTGTCGATCAACAGTACATTTCGAACGTCGATCTTCCGATTTTGATTTTGACTTGAGAAAGTTGGAAAAATTACTTAAATTATCGTGTAATTCACTTTCTTCGCATTGCTACCATCTGATCATAAAATTATACAAATACAATAAGAATTAGGTACGGTTAACATTATGGTAAGCTCTTATTGAAAATCAAGATATTACGATAACCAATCCCAAAATTTGTATGCAGCGCTGCCTTTGAAAAGCAGCAAAAAAAGCGCTTTAAACCTTTATCTCCTACACACCTGTTTGTAATTAACAGTGGCTGTATATCAGTGGATTTCTCTGAAACCCAGCTAATGTACGGTTAAGTAGTACTCAAACTTAAGTACTTACTTAACACGTCTAAGTGGGCAGGGTATTGCAACCAGCTTTGCGGTATTTGACTCAAATATGCTGCGTTTACAATAATTAGGCGGTAGGTATGTCTTTTCTTGACGAAGCCGACGCTGTCAAAGATTAAGAAAAATATTTGTAGACACTTTGTTGATCGTGTTGTGCCTTCTCGTCTTGCTATAAGCAAGTTCTTAACAATAGGGTAGTTTCCTAGGTAAAAAAAATTAAAATTCTATTTAGTCCGTCTTTCAGATAATAAAAAAATATTAGACACGTATTTTTTGCTTTATCATATTAATCAAAAATAACTTAGAAAACACGCATTAAAGTTGGGGAGTGGGTGCTCGCTACGTCACAACGTCGTATAAAATCTAGCACGGCGTGACGTCATGCCACATTTTAACTCAATGTATCGCCGTAATCTTTTGATTACGTCAAAAAATGAAAAATACGTGTCTAATATTTTTTTATTTTCTGAAAGACGGACTAAAAAAAAAAAATTGGACACAAGCCTATTGCGCAGAAAATTTAACATATTATATCTAGGCAACCATGGATTCAACAAACTTTTTGATAAGGCAACCTAATATGGTTGGATTGGGAATAAAATAAGCTTTAATTTGATATGTAATTCGATTAATTAACTTATGATTATGAGGGTATATTAATTACGCTTACTAACCTGTTTATATCTGGCAACTCCATAGTTGCATAGAGGGAAAGTAGGCAACCCTTATTTTTTCAATTCCTTGGGGTATATTCTCTCAGCTGATGCTCGACTTTCATAAATAACAAATCAGGGAAGTTGATCAATAAAAATAATTTAGACATTTTATTGTTTAACATCATCGGCACTTGATTTAGCTAGGCAACCTATGTGCGATGTATCAATGTAAACATTATCTAGCATATAATCTTTATTATAATTAAATAACATATGAGGGTATTTCTTATACGGATCTTAGACTATTATTAGCTTTCTGCGAATCCTGCAGTAGGCCCCGTGGGATAGAAATTTAATACACTACTGAAGATTATTAAAAGATCTCAAATTCATTCATTAATTCACTAACAAACAACACAGCCTAAACTGCTAGGTCTGGAAGCACGAGATTTTGCACAAACTGTTGTACAAAATTTCGTGCTTCCTTTTATCGAAGGTGAGAACTAGGAATATTTTTAAAAATTCATTCCCTTTAGGGGTTGAATTTCTGTAAATTCATCCCCATGACCTTTAGGGTTTCAATAGGGGATGAAAGTTATAGACTGAAGACTTCTGATGACCTGTAACGACTGTCAAAGATCCAAGAATGACAGCCGGGACCAACGGCTTAACGTGCTTTCCGAGGCACGGAGGAGTCTCCAACACACAAATTTAACAAAAAATTTGACCTTTTTATAATAATAATAAAAGTTTATTCAGTTAAAAAAAAAAGAACCGACCTCCAAAAAAAACACTACAAAGTGAAAAATAACTTTAATTTCGGAAGTCGGTGTCTTGGGTTTTGTATTTTCGTTTTTTGCCACCGACTTCCGAAATTAAAGTTATTTTTCACTTTGTAGTGTTTTTTTGGAGGTCGGTTGTTTTTTTTTTGTAAAAAGTTTTTATTTTTCACTTTTTAGCTGTGGTACCTACCCCACACACATTCGAATACCACTACCTGCTACCAATGACAGAAACTTAACATATCATCTACATACTAAGTGGGAAAAAAATACGTATTTTGTAGCTAACTCAAAAACTATCCAAGCAAAGTTAATAAAATTTATATGGGACCAATTCGAGAGCACACCCTTTCAAACAAAAAAAGAATTTTCAAAATCGGTCCACAATTGACGGAGAAATCGGTGGACATACATAAAAAAAAAAAAACAAACATACGCGACGAACATATAACCTCCTCCTTTTTGGAAGTCGTTTAAAAAGGTAAAACACTAAATACAAATTTGCTTAAATCTACCAAAAATGCAATTTTGTTATGTGCCTGAATTAGGTCATCCTGTGTTTCAGGCGAGGCAAGGTATAATATTTATATCTACACCCATGCTATAAAACCTCTATAAAAGTTTAGAAGCAGTTAGCTTATTGCCGTCATTAAAACAGCCAGTAACCATTACCTCATCCCAATGAGTGATACAATGTTGTACTAAATTTCATTACGCAACTCGTTTCAACGTTCAAGCGGAGGACTACAGCACCCGCTGCACGCAAGTGTGTGTGATGTGCTGCTGCAGGCGACGTACATACGTGCAGTTGTACTGAATTTCGTGGGAATTTCTTTATTCTTGATCTTGAATTACAAACATCCAATGGTTTCAGAAATATTTATAGAGGATTCATATCATGGGTGTAGATAAAGTATTGTATGCAACTGTTATAATTAATACCCCTTATTATAATATTATGAATAACTATTAAATAATCACCTTAATTATAAAAATCTAGTCATCTAATAGGTATATAAAAACCGGCCAAGTGCGTGTCGGACCACGCACAATGAAGGGTTCCGTAGTTGGGTTGAATTTATCCCAAAAACAAACTTAACTTTGTAGTTGAAAAATATGTTCTCCCATACGGAATGTATGGGAAAACATGATTTTGCAACTGCAAAGTTAAGTTGGTCGATTATTACTCGTTAACCTGTAAAGCCTACTTAGCTGTGATAGTTTTCCTTTTAATTTCGTTATATAAACTACGGTTGTGATTTTTTTCACACACCCAAAACTAACCATTTAGCCGGCAGGGGGGGGGGGGGACACTCGACTCTAACAAAAACTAGCACTTTAAAGCTTAATATTTCGCAAACGAATCCCTGAATCCAAAAATGGTTTTCACAAACTCACAATATTTTTGAAGGGCCTTTCCAATGATACCCCTCACTATGGGGTAAAAAAATAAACATCACCACTTTACGTGTATGAGAGGTACCCTAAAAAAAAATGTTTTTCATAATTTTGTTTTACCACTTTGTCGGGGTAATTAATATGTACGTATGCCAAATTACAGCTTTCTAGTACTAAGGGACTCAGAGCTAGACCGCGGACAGACAGACAGACAGACAGACAGACGGACATGACGAAACTATAAGGGTTCCTTGTTTACTACGGAACCCTAAAAAGGTGTAAATAGTGCAATGAATCTTACCTGCTAAAATCTCAGTATATACCTATCCTTACTTAGCTAAACTTGATTAGTACAAAAACAATTTTTATTTAAGTACAACTAATAGTTTCTCTGTATCTTCATAGGACAGTTCTTTTACAATTATGTATTATAATTTACAGAATAAATCGCTGTCCCCGGCGAATAAAATGGTAATCGTAAAAACCAAATTTTACAGAAAAAATAAAAAACTGTTTTTTCTGAAAATCTTATTAACTAATATCATCATCATCATCAGCCTATAACAGTCCACTGCTGGTCATAGGCCTCTCCAATTGCACGCCATTCAGCTCGATTCTCGGCAACTCTCATCCAGCTGCTACCAGCCACCCTGCGAAGATCGTCACTCCACCTAGCCTGAGGGCGTCCTACCCTACGTTTGCCAATTCGCGGTCTCCACTCAAGAACACGTGTACCCCAACGGTCATCGGTTCTACGGCTGATATGGCCGGCCCACTGCCACTTCAGCTTGCTGATTCTGTGAGCTATGTAGTTAACATTGGTTCTCTGCCGGATCACTTCGTTCCGGATTCGATCCCTCAGAGAGATTAACTAATATACATAGCGGAATTGTTCAAATATCAAAAGAAAAGTGATTTTTTACATTCATTACAATACACCTTAAAATCTTGTAACTTCTGAAATAACCGTAGGAAATGAATGAAAAAAATTGACAGAGTGTAATCGGACCTCTTAATATCGAATATGCCTTAAAACTATCGTAGTAGCACTGCCCAGCAGTGGGACAATAATGGCTAAGAAAAAGAAAAAAAAAAGTAGCACTTTACCATTTTATTCGCCAGGGACAGCGAAATGTTGGCTCTCGCATTTAGTCTGTTATAAAGTAATGGTCCTAGGAAAACAAAAAATTTGGCTGCGAAAGCATGTGTTGTACTTTTTGTAGAGCAAACTATGTCTTTCCGTCTCTTTTTAGTAAATTCAGTGCTATGACATTGGTTAAAGTTGAAAACCACATCGCGACTCTCGTCTTGTTTGTGACTGGTCGATTCATGCACGTGTCCACTCCGATCCGCTCGTCATAGCAAGTTCCTAGCTTAACTAAAACCATAAGTTAATATTCTTTCATATTAATTTAACTAGATCATTATGTATTCATGATAAAAAAAGCATGACAATAGCCTACACTCTCTAAGTAAGTGTAGGCTAATTAATTCATACGCATAAATCAATGACAAATATTCAGTACCTACTTAAGGCAATTAATAATTGACTCATTATCTGGTTAGGCCTATAATTAGTTTTCTTTAAAGTCTGCTTGATTGGATATTAATTATGTAACGATGTTGAGCGTCTTATGTAATATATTGGTAATTGTTCTATTGTCGTAATTATTACGTGTATGACACATCATGAAAGTATTCTTCGAATAAGCAACTGTTTAGTAATTTACCACTTCGATTTGATTTTGTATAAAAGTGATAAACTAAAGCATTTACTTGTAACAGAATATCGAGCATTCGCCGTTTTTAAATTTGTCGAACTGAACAACGAACAGAGCCAAGCATAGAGCCAAACATCGGTACGAACATTTTCCCCTTGATCGATAACGAGGTGCCAGCAGTTGTTGCAGCTAAGCACGTAGCTTTAAATTCCCCGCCTAATAATCATGATCAAAACATTGATCCAGCCCGTCCCATCCTTGATGTCCTCCCTCCGGTTGACGCCTTAAGCCGAGGTTCGTACCCCACAGGGGGTGCCCTTAGCGAGCGTTCATCTAGTTTTAATTAGCATAGTTGAATAACCCCTGGCTGGAGGTTTTAAGTGTAGTAGCTTAAGGCACCCACAGGAAAGCCTGGTTATGTAGTCTTGATCTCAGAGGTCAACTACGAGATGCCTTACTAAAAAAAAAACGAACATTTTCACGATCATTCTAGCAAATGCTCTAGTCAATAATAGACTGGCTCGGCTCGGCAAAAAGCTCGAAGCAAATTTATTTACTTATTGATATGCTAGAATGCTCGCTAAAATGCTCCCGTTTATTTTTCGCTCATTACAAGTGAATACTCAAATGTATCAGAACCTTTAAAAGGGAAGCCAACAGAAAAAGAAAGACACAACAAGTAAAAGGTTGATTACGGAAATATGGAAGACGAAGACATGCTGCGCTAACCCCGTATAATTTGGCATGAGGGCAAGGGAATGATCAATGAGTTATAGTTAGAAAAAATATTCGATCGGTTCGGACAGCCTCTTTAAATTATTTGGACAGTTTACGTTGGTGGTGGCAGCTATTTCCATTTAGAAAATTAGGAGTGACCAAGCTCTTGTTTGCTTCCCAGAATTTCCTAACAGAAAATCCGATGCTACAGTTTTCACGTCTTGGGAAAAACTAAGTCCTCGCTAGGCTCACTTGACTTCTAAATCAATAAAACATAATATTATGCGAACTTCAACTGTTTAGTGGAAACTAAGTATTTACTCTATACCATAATCATTAGCGTTTAGATTGTTTGAAGACGTAGAGAGCACTTGTCTTGTGTTACGTGATACATATCAGCGTTCGTGTTAATCTTCATGTAATACTAATTATATGGGTGTCAATTTTATTGATTGACGCTAGTAATGAGACTAATTTTAATGTCTTTGTTGACCTCTATTTGCGATAAGATTGCCTAGTAATTGATGATATAGAAACACACAATGTTATTTTGCACAATCGTCTTATAACAGACGATTCATCTGTGATTATCTAAGAAAATTTACCAATTTTAACATACATACTTACTCTAGGTCCATCAAAATTATCGAATTTAAAAAAAGTAACAAAAAAGAAATACGCTCTTATCTTCACCATGCGGTTCCATTCATTAAATGCCTATCTCCGTATCGTCAAGTCTCCCTAATCTTTGCCACGCGCATACTAACGTAGTAGTACTTCGTTCCCACGTGGTGCGCCTTGTATCAATATTTGTATCTACCTGCACTATCAGCTGCGATATCCGTACCGCACTTACACCTGCGTAGCTTACATCCAAAAGTTAATCGACCATATTTAATACTTGTCCAATTAAGAATTTTGTGGTCTTATTTTATCGTAAAACCACCATCGATATTGGTTGGACTGTTTCTTCTGGTGCTCTATTTTATGTCTGGTGGTGGTTCATCTTATTTCTGTTGACCTTATTGATTGACAAGCTGACTCATGGTGGTTAAGACTGTAATTTAAGACCATGTGTTATTATTTGCGTACTCCACCACATGCTTTTTCATCTTATCAAATCATACTCCTTACTGACTTCCATCTTCTCCATCTACAGCTCCATTTTCTTCAGTTAACGCTGCAGGTATTGTCAACAGCTATTACGTTTTATAGAATTACTGTTCCATTTCCCCCATCCATCTCCTTTGTCAGTGCAACAATCATATCCTTATCAGTCTGCTGCAATTTTGTGTCTGCTCTCAATTGATAGTGTGGTTTCTAAACGATACCTTCCTGCTTACGTGGCGTGGGCTGAATCCTGGGTAAAATTACATGCTGAACTTAATCAATTAAATGATGGAATGGGAGGAAATTAAATATCCTAATCCAATTGGGAATAAAAGCGTAAAAGGATAATAATGGGTTTTAACAAAAGTGTGATCGGTTAAACTGGTAATTAAGGATTTTCATGATAATTTAGTTGAAACCGAACAATTGTCCTGCCTTTTCCAATATATACTCAACAATAATGAAATCAATGAAGCGAATGGACAGCACCCGATAACATCATTTATGGATCTTGAAAGATACGGATGATCAAAGTAATCAGCCGAGACACTTGTAAAGGATCTCATGTAATGGAAGTTAGTCCTGCGTAAGACCAAGGAACACCTTTTATATTGTGTCTGTCATTTAAATAGGTGACAATTAGTTAGGAACTTATGGCACACCTATTGACAAAAAGATTGTTGCTCAAGTAATTGCTTGGGATGGTAAAGAACAAAAGATTTTTACGGAAGTAGTATACAAAGTATTTGGAGCGAAAACATTTGAGTCAATGGATAATTAGTTAAGTGTTTGCCGTTATATCACATGCTGTAATCACATTGTGACACATAGATAAATATTAGTACAGATTACATGATATGTTTTGTTAACAAATATTATTTTAAAAGAATAAACATATTACCGATACGTTTATTAGTTTGATCACTTCAAAAAGCTTCTGTGCTTAGATTATATACTAATCTAAGCTTTCGCACTGTCAGAAATTTCATGAGTGCTTGAAATTTTGTTTGTCTCATACAGAACCAATTAGAATCGACGCTCATCCTTTAATACATGAGGTATCTTCCACGTATTAATTCTACTATCCGTTCCCAACTTATATATACCTCAAAACCTCCCGAGGCTTATTAAATCTTAAAATTCATCTACCCACTCATTTTCGTCTCCATTAAAATTTTGATCACCATCAAAGCATTAATTGATTTTAACCGCCGCTCTAATATCTCCGTAATCAATTTAAACTAGGCTGCTATAAATAGCACTCAATAATTTATTTTAAAAAATTGTTTTACCACTTCACTCTTCGTGAGCATTGAATTACTCGGCGCCCGTAAACAAGATTCACGCTGCATTAGCGTAATCCACCGTATAGTACTCACTACTTAAGCCCACCTATCTCAGTTTTCGCTGCAATTCACAACGTTATATTGCATCTAATACTACATTTGCCACTCCTGAGGATGTTACGAAATGATCACATCCGCGGATCTAATTGTCATGGCAACTAGGGAATGAGAAAGGCAAAGAGGAAGCGAGCAATAAAGTTGATGAGCTATTAAATATCAAAATTGTGTCACACTAAAAGCATTTTAGTAATGTAGATTGAGAGAAACATAAAATTCAATTTGGATGAATTCTGGCAAATTCAGAACTAGGGCGCCAGTTATTTCCGTCTCCTGTAGATTTTAGTTTAAATGTTTTGTCAAACAAACGTTATTTAGCGAAACGTTCCTATATTATAATAACGTGTAGTTGCATTAAGGCCAGCTATCCTAAATCTTAAAATACGAGTCTTAACCAAAAAGCTTGACGCTCGCCGCTCAATAAAGAATGAACGGAAATCAGGACCAAAAAAGTTCTTTGTTAATTGAGACGATTATCAAATTCCTGCGGTGGACCTATTATGCCTTCGACAACGTACAGGTGTCTTAATCTCTCAAACCTGATGTTATTAGAGTAACTTGTATAAAATAAAAGAACAACCCACAAACCTATGCATCCCAAAAGGACCAAGAAGTCCAAAATCCTTTAGCAGGAAGTGTCCAGTTAAATTACGACAAAGATCCGAGCTTCAATAAATCAACATCGGGTCTTATCTCACTGTCTAATGAAATAAAACTCTTTTGAGCTTCGCCTTCCGAGATGTAAAATAATTAATGCCCTGCATAAGATTTATGAGTTCTTAATGCTACACCCACGCGATTCGAACTTACCCTTATCGCAATATCTGTACAAGTACATTTGGACCAAAGTGTTAAGAATCTTTAACTGCTTGAAATACACTCTGTTGCCTGTTAATAAGGGCTAGGATTAAAGTAAAAGGATTGCATAATTTAAGGTGTTTAGCTCAGACGCCATGAAATACGATTTGCGGCCGACGACAAAATGAATGAGTGCAGAGCGCGTTTACAATGTTTTGTTCTTGTCAGGTGTGTCCCATTTGTAAATTTTGATTCATTTTACAAATTATACACTGAGACAGAGACAAATTTTGCAATAAAAGTTATTTATTGTTGCCGGGAGATAGCTGCAACTTTTCATTTTGTGAGCTCATTACGGTTTTGACCTTTGCCTACGTTATTTACCAGTTTTTTTTTTTGTTCTATTTTAAATTCTCGTTACGATTTACGAACCAAATTATTTTACACTAGCAGCGCCCCGCGGTTTCACCCACATTAGTCTCGATCCTGGGAATATCGGGATAAAAAGTATCCTATGTCCTAACTCAAGTCATAGTCTACCCATGTGCCCAATTTCATCCAAATCCGTTTAGCCGTTCTAGCGTGAAAGCGTAACAAACAAACAAACAAACATACAAATATACAAAAAATGAAATCTTTTCTCTTTATAATATTAGTTTGAAAATAATTTGTTTTCCAATAGGTATTGTCTCCATAGTTTTCTTAGAAACTGATAAGTTTATATTGTTTATCGTTGTGGCCTATAGTTCCAACAAAATACAGCATACTCGAACAATTGGTAAAAGCCCTGATGATATCTGCAGTATGGCTGGGATTATTAATGATGGGACTGACACCGACACGCCTGCACCGGCTTTATGAGTTGTAGATTATAATGCACCATATTTAACCAATGAAAATATATGGTTGAATAGCTTCAACAGGGGTAATGAAGGGTTAGGTAAATTGTTGAATTAAGGTATTTATTAATAAGATAATCTTTGAAGATTAAAACGGAATGCATGACGATAAAGATGATCTTTTTGATATGAACGTAATGCATAAACTTCGAAAAAAGTAGTATCATGACGATATATCGGCACTTAAGCTACTTCAAGAAGCGTAGAGAAATAAAATACCTAATTGCCTAGCCGGTTTAATTTAATAGCACATTTTAATGGCTATGTAAATAGTTTTATCAGACACTTAGCTTTCGGAAAAAAGTTTATGGGAGAAGAAAAACAAGATCCAAATAGAAACATAAATTAAATTTAAAATACGACACAGCGGAAGACAATAAAGTAAAAAACCGTTAAAAGAAAGTAATTGATCGTAAAACATGGCTGATTGATAATGGCAATGATTAGGGATATGAATTAAGTGATAACATCGTTTTTCATGTTTTTATTGACAGAGAATTTACCGGGCTACACGGTTGATGGCATTTTTAATTAGTATAAAGCTACGAGTCAACTAAGGCGAGTTGCAGTTGTAGATATATTTTAAAAAGTGTGTTTTAAGAGAAGAATTTACTTCGTGATTTACTTTAAGCTTGTTTTTTCCAAGAAAATTAATTAAACTTTATCTTCTTCTTATAGGCTTCTCGTAGAGAATCATCATGGAATGTTAGCATACCAAAGTAGTTATTATGGAAAACGTTTCAGATATTTTAGGTACACAATTTGCATTATCAGTTATCGCATCGTATACTAGTATTGTTTTCCAGAAACGACTTCCGTCAAAATAAGCGCTAATAGGCATCTAATTATAAACCTTATTATAATTTTGCCAATGATTAAATGCCGAAATAATAGAAATAAGGAAGTCACTATTTTTCCTTCTCTATAAATAAATAATCATTATCGTTATAATTCAGCCAATATTATAAAAATAACGATAGTAGACAATCTCATTTTCCTTTTCCTGTTTGTAAATAGATATTTAAGTTAATACCTACCACTTATACAGTCACACAGTGGTGCCGATTCCCTTGTTCACAAACTAAACTAAATTTAAGTTCAGTGCATCTTTTTCTTTCTATTTCATTAAGAAAAGGACAGAAGATAAATTTTAGTTTAGTCCTGTCCAATTAATCAGCGCTTGACGTAAATTGACGTAATTTTAGTCGGCAAGTTTTTAATCACGTCTAAACTTGTATGGAGAGTGACAGGCGATGATTAATTTGACAGGACTAAACTAAAATTTATCTTCTGTCCTTTTCTTAATGAAATAGAAAGAAAAAGATGCACTGAACTTAAATTTAGTTTAGTTTGTGCACAAGAGAATCGGCACCATTATCGACCTTAATTCACCGATATGGACTAATTTCTACTCTTCGCGATTTAGTTTCCAAAAAGTGAAAACTTCTTTAGGCGCGTTGGGCATTTTTGAGATGGGACTAAACCATTGATTTCGCGACACTGTGACGACACCAGCGTTGTTTTTTTTTCAAGTATTCACTTCTGTCGGCACTCCCGGAGTGCCACTGTAACACTAGCATAAATCAGATATTTGTTTAAATGCAAATAACATAAATTAGAAACAAAGATTTGATAAGTGTGTTATGTTACGCATCAGTGGGCGTGTACACTATACTTTATCGGTGGAGCGCAAGCGCATCGCTTTTGACTCATTAGCTGTACCAATGTCAATGTTACTTACCTACCGCTTGTAATTAATGTTACGTTTATTAAGTAGATGTTGATTTGTGTTTGTATGTTAATTAATACTTTTACTTTGATCTGCCGTGGCTTGTTTGTTTAGACGGAATTCCTTAACGTTGCTTGTTAGTATCTTTTATGACTTATGTTACACGGTTTCAGTTTGAGGCTTTTAATTGGGTTGTATTTTTCAAAAAATTGTGCTGTCTACTGAAAACTATTTTTCATACTAATATAAAAAATAACAGTTTTTATCCGACTGCCCCAAAAGGAGGGTAATGTTTTTCGAGAGTATGTATGTATGTTTGTATATATGTATGTTTGTTTGTATGTATGTATATTTGTATGTATGTATGTTTGTATGTATGTATGTCTATTTCTTTGGCACGCTCTGTAGCCTAAACGGCTTGATGGATTTTAACATGTGAGGTGTCGTTAGGTTCGTCTTAATAGTGGGAATGACATAGGCTATATAATATTTATCGCACCCTTAGAAATAAAAGGGCACAACTCGAAATATTGAGCTTTGAGTTTTTGTGTTAGTTGGGGTCAATATCAACTGTTCTATCGTTCTTGGCTTTCACAGAAAGAGAAAAAAGACAATATTAAAGCGAATACTGTAACTGTGTCTCTTTCACACCACCCTCTCCATGGTAGAACAGTTGATATTGAGCCCATCTAACACAAAAACGCAAAACCTCAATATTTCGAGTTGTGCCCTTATATTTCTAAGGGTACGTTATGTATTGCATCTGAAAATACAAGAAAAAGAGAGGGGGGGTAGGTTTAAAAAAAAACAACTTTATTGGTATCAAATAAAAGTTAGTAAATGAGTCAATTTCAAATATATATACATATTTATATATTAATAAAACTAAAAAGTTTGAAATAAAAAAAAATATTTAAAAAAACAAAAACCCGACTGCAAAAACTCATAACTGAAAAGAGAAAAACAAGCATTATAATCTATAGGATTTTGGTATTGCAGGCGGGACAAACCAATAACCTGAAATTTTTGTGAAACTTTTGTTAGTCCCGCCTGCAATACCAAAATCCTATAGATTATAATGCTTGTTTTTCTCTTTTCAGTTATGAGTTTTTGCAGTCGGGTGTTTGTTTTTTAAATAATTTGTTTTTTAACAGTGAAAGTTTTGACAACTTCAAATAGTTAGATTTTTCATTAGTCTGTTAGTTCAAGTACTGCCACCCCAAAGGACCAAAAGCTTCCCAATGCAACAAAATTATTACCATACGGTTATTAAAATACTCGCTGCTTATTGGCTGACGTCAAAACATCTGTATCTCCATATCTATCGTTTGAAGTTTCACATAGTTGTGGAGAAAGGGATAGGTTATTGATCCAACTTCCAATAATTTCAATATTGACCTGGACATGGCCCTTGTCACGTTCAGCTGTATGAGTCACCTAAGTGCTTTTGAACGTAAAGGAGTAACAAATCTCAGTACAATACTGTGATCTGTAAATCCAGAACATTATATCGGAGCACGTGGTTTTGATGGTTCTGAACTGTAGATATTGGTTGTACTACTCAGTACTCATACCTCTATGTAAATATATAATGAGTAGAAACCGTCACGCTATGGAAACAATCGAAGAGGAGTTTGCAACTGCCGTTTTGACACATAATGGTGAGGTTAAAAATTATGAAGTGGCCACTGATGTAAATGACGTATGTAGATGTAAAATACCTCTTATTCCTCAAAATAATCCATTTGTCTTTGGTGCATTCTTTGGCTACAAAGACAATTCATTCATCATATTACTATTTCTCCTTCCTGGCTTTGATTTCTATATTCAACTTATGAATAATGGTTACATTGCCATCTGTCACTGCATTGGGTAATTTATTACCTTGGCTTCAAATAATGCTTTCACATCGGCAGTTAATGCAACTACTTACCTTGTTAGATGTCTGAATGTTGAAGCATCCATAACTTCATATCTTCTCGTGGAATCAAACAAATGACTCCCTTTAGCGTAGGTGTCAGTGATTCGTTTCCCTTCACTGAACAAACTCTCTACTTTAATATGGTCATTTTACAACTACCCACAAGGGGGGACATAAAGGCGGTGTATATTAACGACTGTTTTATTGTGGTGTGAATAGAAACGTGAATTAGAACCACTGTGATATACTCTGATATTTATAGTCGGAAACAGAATGATGTATAGTCGAGAAAGTTTTGTAGATGGTAAAAGATGAATGAATGGGTATGACAGTTGGTAATATCCCGTAAAGGCGTGAGCGTAAGGCTTGTCTTTCAGCTGCGGAGAAGAGAAATCCAAGTAATTTCCGTTTTGTTATTACTTTATCATTTATGCCAGCTTCTCTACTCTCTTTAGTTATTTCAAGCTGTACCTATCTACTTACTACAAAATATGCTATTCTAAATACAGAAACCAATTCGAGTTTTAAAGACTCACCGTCTTCAAAACTCGAATTGGTTTTAACTACTTGTTCCAAGGTACTTCTATAGATAGGTATATTTTTGAGAATATTATGAAAATGTGTAGGTGTTTCTTTAAAGCCCACCACACGGTTATTAATATTCAACATACACGTTTAGCTGCTTTCAGATTTATCTCTCGTCCACATTTGCGTAAATACGAGCCAGAACACACGCGTTGACTTAATTTAATTGTCAAATCCATACGTTTCGAATTTGCATGTCCGTCCGTCCAAAAATGACCACTTAGTTAAAATGCATGAAACGCGCGCTAATATCTTTTACTATTGCGTTTTAATATTGTTATTCAGGACTCAACGGCCATATTTTGGGCTGATTTATGGCATATTCTATGATAACATCAATTGTTTCTAATTCTATAGTCAATCAAATTGCAACAAACAATTCAATCACGTATGATATTGGCTATCAATTGAATTTTAAAAGTTTTCGACCTAATGTTGCAATTTCAATTGCTCATTTACTTCCTAATGCTGCAATGATGGAGTATTAATGATCTTCTCAAATGGCTAGTTGGGATTATCGTAATTTTATACAGGAATGCCTTTGTTTTAGACCTACGTGATTGTCGATTTTTTCTTTAGTGCATTTATTTATTCTTGCTTATTGATATGCAAAACGTAAGTGTCATCTATAAGTGAAGCGGTTGGTGGTCCTCTTTGAATATATGTGAAAAAATAACAAATTCTTGGATTTCTTACAAGGCCTTTGATAGATTAGTATTCATTTCGTGTCGGCATATAATTTAAAGTGTCCAATTGAAAAATAGATTCCTAGTATGAACATTTGTTTGTTTGTTCAAGTCCATTTTCCACAAAATTATATCTAATGAATAAAATTAAAAATCCTATAAGTGTCTAGTGTATCCTTATGAATACCGCAAAAACAAATTCTTAATTGTTCTCTTTAATTTTGTATTTGTCTTTAAGTTTAAATCTACGTATGTAGATTGAATTCTTTTAAGGGTGAGTGTGCCATCATCAAATGTAGTTTTAATCTTAGGTTATCCTGCCTTTTATAGACAGTTGAGTATAAATAATTTTCAATATTTTCCGCCCCATTTTACTTGCAGAATTTTGCAGCGGTTTGCAGTTAAAAATAACTGTTTCAACAATGCAGTTATTTTTGTAGTGAAACTGACATAACTTTGTGACTTTCATTAAGATCAATGGTCATTGCTTGTACCCTGCAATTGTGCTATAAGTTTGATTAATTGCTCGTTTTAATAGACCAATTATGGCGGACAAGGAGTTAATTTATTGGTCTTTATTTTTAGTTTTATTTGTTAAAAATAAGTCTTTGTTGGCTTGAAATAGAACAGTGGTAATCCATGAAGGGTTCAATGTTTTTTTTTTTTAATTAATTGTTATTTGTTTTTTAAGGCTCGCTTTGTCTTCTCTCACTTGTGCCATAATTTTTGGTTCACCGTTCCCGTTATTTTCTTATAATTTTCATATTTTTGGAAAATATTAACTGTCACTTTCTAATCTAAGATTGAAAACAACGGAACAGATTATCATACATGTTTTACCCATCATGTAACCTAGTTAAACTTTTGTGGGCGTCAATACTTATACAGTTAATTCTAAAAATAAAACAAGCTCCCTAACTTTTAAAATATTCAACAGAATCCCTGTAGCAAGCACAACAGTTGTTTGTAGAAATCAGTTTGCTTACAATGGATTGTTATTGTAATTTATGTTAAATTGTTCGGTTATGTTGTTTTTAGTTTTGTGCACCGATTCATTTGTAAGTATTTAGTTTAAAGTATTGTGATATATATATTTGTCGTTGTATTTCCTATCATCATCAGTCTTAACATTTAAGAGCAGACTGCTATGGAAACGCACGAAAGTCATTCTTTCACACACAACATATTTTGAAATTTGTAGATTTTATCTAAATGTTCATCGTATAATAATTTATATGAAGTTGTTAGTTTACGCTGTATTCTCTTTCGGTAGTAACATTAAATTAGCAATCGTGTCCGTGCTTTTATCGGCAATCTTCAAGTCCGACACTTTGCCCGGGAGCGATGAATCACCAACACTTGGACTCAAATGTACTTCCAGCTTTCAAGCTCTGCTTAAGGGCAAAATCGTATATTACTTTATTGTTTAAAGTGTCCTATACAGCGTCATTATCTATATATCCTTTACTGTCTTCCTGTTCACCCAGTAGGCAGTGGTACCTATATTTCTGAAATGACAGGTGCCCTGAGGCAACTCTAAAGCCCTAAAATCCTACATGTTTCGTATCCAGGTTTAAATTTACATGATTTTCAAATATTGTCGCTCCACGCTCTCTCTCTTCTCCTTTTCGTGTGCTTGTAATTATAATTTTGTGTTTTATGTCATGTTTATGCTTCGCCTACTGTTGTATGTTTTAGAATATTTTACAATCTTGCTACAAGTGTAATATTATGTAGTAAATAGTCAATAGAAGTTTGATCACGTCACAACTATAACTTGGATTTTACAAGAAATACGTTTAACTATAAGGTAATTTTTTACATTTTCAATTAAAAAGTAGATTGAGCTTCCAACCCTGCTACCGCAGTCATAAAACTTGAAACCGTAGAGTCATTAATAGATCATTATCCCGAAATCGAGATGCGTAGCAATACATTTGAACGCATCGAAATCTTGCCTATCATACAATCTAATATTGGTAGTTATGGGGTATTTAAGAAGCTTTCTCATGACTTCGAAATACCAATAACATGACTATATAATAAGAGTATAGTCAGATATACAGCCGACCCTGATATGGTTGGGAAAAAGTTTGATGAGTTAGATAAACTCTTCCTCCGTCCTGATGGATTTGGTCATGTAAGATCTTACAAGAAAAAAATACATTGCACAGATGCCAAAGATCTAAGCAGACAACTTTAACCACTTTAAAAGTTAAATTTAACCCAAATTTTACTGCATTTTTAATTAACAACAGCTCCAGTCCCCAACCCTCCAAACGCAAGTCATCGACACGAGCAGTTATTGGTCGATTATATCCCAAAAACAAATGGTGCGGCTTCCCGGCGCACGCGCAGAAGCGGGGTCATTGCGCGATCGACTACACTGAATGACCAACGGCCCTATTACGTGTCGTATGTTTTGATGGTTATGAAACCAGTTTATATTAATAGTAATAGTGTTTGAGATGGTAATGCTTATGGTCTGTGTGGGGATGAGATAAAAAATGTCATGGTGATTTGTTTCAAGTGTGTTTTAGGATTTTCAGTCATGCCAATGTTATGGGAAGCTTCAATGAGGTAGCTCTAATAGATAGATAGATAGATAAATCGGTTATTTAGTACACATAAAAGACAGCTTATCATACAAAAGCACGATTAAATAATAACTAATTAGCTATTAGGAAATAGCAGCAAGGTGCCAATATACAAAAAAAAAAAGGAAGAAAACAAGACATTGTGATGACACTATTGGCTATAATCGGTGATGTGGTTCTACGACTAAATATGAAACTATACATTTTGTGTAGCATAACTAGCAAGCAGGTGCCTTCTGCAATAAGCCCCTTTATTCTAACGCGATGTCCTAGGATACATAGACACTGAGATGAAATTTCTTTTTTTTTTAACCACAACGGTGAAGCTTTTTGCCTTCATCTCACTTGATGGTAGTTGATGATCAGGCTGAAGGTAGAAACGAGCTTCACCCGGAATCCTCAACCGCAGAGGAACTGACTATCTTAGCTAAAACTGCCGAAATACAACAATGCTGTTAACATTGTTGTTATGGCGACAGACTTAGATAAGATGGTGGTAGCTAGCCAGGCGGGCTTAGAACAAGCCCTACCACCAACCAAACCGAGCAGAAAATTTTGCCCCCACCGGGAGTTGAACCCGACCTCTGGGTCTGAGACAGGTGGTCTAACCATAAGACCACAGACGCGGTTTGATCTTCAATCACTTTAACATTGCCTTAGTGAGGTACTTTCATGTCTTTGACTATTTAACGAAGTAGATAACTATTGACGTATGTCCATGCTCGGTAAAAATTACTTTGATTTAAACGATAAGACCTAATCTTTGCAGCTAAAGCACTTTTTTATCTTGAGTACACCTATCAATTGATGGATAAGATAGATGATTCATTATAATAACATTACACACATATTTGGCGGTACAGGATTCTGAAGAATCGGACGATGATATTGTTGAATCATTCGATAAGTAATGAGTGTTTATGATTTCTAGTATCTTGTACCTAGTTGTTATCTTTAAAATTGAGTAACACATCGTGCGGATTTTGCCCTGAAGATGAGATTGCTTCATGCGTAGTATCTATTCCGGATATTTTTTTGTTGAATTAATATAATTATAATCATTACTCCTTCTGATAATAAACCTCAACAAGTCAAATTATTAGTCATAATGACTGGAGGATAGTAATACTGTGGCAGACGTGACGTGACCACGTGTTGCAAACGCAGATTTACTCACTCATTACATAGGTAATTATTTGTTTACAAAATAAGGAAAATGCATTCGATAAAATAAGTTAAAAATAAATGTGTCAGTCGATCACAACAAATTCCAAATCTTTTCTCCTGCACACCTATATTGTAACTGTTCGTTCCAATAGAAAGAGTAATTGCAATCACCATCGCTGTACGTAATAAGGCGTACGAAGGAAACAGCGGGACCATTCATCCAGCAATGTTTTTATTTGAAAGCTGCCACACAACATATTAAATAGAATTACCCATATATCGCCTCTGAAACTGGACACCTCAATTGTGTAGCCTAAGATTAATGTTTCGATACAACTTTGGTATGTAGTTTTATTGCAACAAATGGTACGCGTATTGTTTTAAATGTGCCTAAGGCCTAATTAGTATTTGTATAGGTTCTTGAAATTGCACACTAAAGGATCGAGTGCAGGATCGAATTGCGGTAGAACAATAGTTTGGTCGATGGTAAAAACGACGCGAATATCGAGCGATAAATATTTGTATAACGACCTATATATAGCTTTTTCGTTTTCATTCGAAACATCTCATGCAACCCTACTGCTGTAGATAAACATTTTCCATATATTGAGTAGGGAAACATTACTATAATCATGCTTGGAGATTCTGAAACACAAAAAGATTTGTTTTCATAACCGCTTCAAACAGAAACTGCTGCCTATCCACTGCCTGTTTTTTTTAAAGATAATTCATAGTCAAGTGGTCTTTAAAACGCAGCCATGTTTAAACTCCTCCAACCTTACTTGACAATTCAAAAATCATGTTATCAAACATCTCAGAAGCATAATAGAATGCAACCTTTCTTTACTATTACGACATAGAGAATATTTAAGATATGTTTGTCTACGTAACTGTGATGCTGTGTGGTCGTATTTTTATTTGATCTGCGACTGTTTGTCCAACTGTTCTTTTGTGAATATTGAAGTTTTGTCAGACGCCGTAAGTCGAAGTTGTTTATGAAGCGTTCTGTACCGTAGTAGTAGGTAAAATGCTAATTAATGTTGTGTATTATTTGCTAATGAGGTTGTTTAGGTATTCAGTTGTAGACAAAAAAAAATGTTGGTACGTGTACGGTTATAAAAATTCGAAGTTTTTTCCCGTAAATGGAAGTAAATTATGGCGTTCCATAAGGTAGTGTTTTTGGGTCACTCTTATTTTTTGTTTATACTTACGTTGTTTTCAAAGCTGCAGCTCCTCGTACGTCTGGATGTGTTTATTGCAGTTGCACTTTTATTCTCAGATGAAGGTGTGTAACACCACACCCACATTGTACTAGAAGATTCAGAAGAGAATGAATCTTAGTGTGTGTAAATTAATTTAAGACTAACCGTTTCTACCTTAAAGTTGAAATCCTCCTGTCTTAAAGACACGAGGTCATGTAACAATGTTATTCAAATAAAACTAAAATTCTAAAGACAACTAGCAAAGTAATATAATTTATTCTTTTGTTTAAAAACACTTGTTTAAATTACAGACACTGTCGTGAAATTCAATGTTTCGTGGAAAATTTTAGGAAAGCGTCGCCCCTATCATTTGGGACTTATTATGAATGACGTCATAGGTGATCCGCGGGTATAAGCAAAATGTATTTTTGTAACTTCTTAAGATCATAGGGGTTTTGTTCATTAGGTGTGTTTTTAGGAATAAATAAATCATAATTTAATCAACTGCGTCTTTTGATACCGGTATAGCTACATTTATGACAATTCTTAGAATTAAGGAAAAATGTGTTTGTAACGATCGCAATAAGATTAATAAAATACAACATCCTTATTTATTATAATCTAGTTTTGCACACTATTATGTATAGCTATGTTAAGATGGCTTATTTAAGAAACCTTCTGACCACTGCTTATTTGATTCACAGCTGTTGTTTGTTACCAAGTTGACACATCTACGAAATACAGCACTTTAAGATTAATTGCCCCAGGCCTCGTTCTCGACATAAGCCTTTCCTCAAAAGGTAGACTTATTATCCAGGCTACCTTTATCTTCCATATAGGAAAAGTTCTCTGAATGCGACTCTGTAAATTACTGTCTAGATAAGAAAAGGACCTTCAATGAAACTGTGTCGAATCTGTAGACTTTGTTGACACACTTGGTTAACAATACGTATTCAATCAAGTGTTGCAAATACTAGAGACTCGAAAGAGACATTCATGCTAAAGTCTATACGCCTTTTTAACAGATCATTCGTGAATCTGATAATTTATTCAACAATCCCACATTGCGGCGATTCAAAGACGTCCTTGGAACCGGTTAGTCGTTTCAATAGATTGGTTGACCATACATCTGCTCATATAATACAGTCATTAAGTACGTACAGACTACAGTCAATGACCCTCGTTTGGCAACCGTTTTTGGTTCACTCCAAAACTACGAGATAGTGAGATTTGTTGCTTATAATACCTTAAGTTCTTCAAGATAAAGTTCAAGTGACGGAACTCCGTTTAAGGGCTAGGACACACGTTACGATTGCCGCTGCGATAGGATCTCTCTTGTCGTCGAGACAGAAGCTTATAAGTGCTCAGTAGAAGCGTTTGTCTCTCGTATTCAGTACACGAACCGATTTCGTCAGAATCGGAGTTATACACGAGCTGTATAGCGGATAACGTGAATGCTTAGAATATTTTGTCGATTTTTCTGACAATATTTATTTGTTATGTCAAACAGCAGGGCTTCATTTGCGGCCCATCTTTTTACTTTCGTACACCTATTTGTAGTTCGTTCAAAATAAAGGTAGTGTACATTTGTTTCTTCTTTTACATGCTTATAATAAATCTATTCTAATAGTAAAAATATATACATATAAGACTAATATTATAAAGAAGGTAAAATTTGTTTATGTTTGTTTGTTTGTAAGTTTGTATGTAGGGGGAAAACTCCGGAACTACCAGTTGGATTTGAAAAATTCTTTTTGCATTGGATAGCCCAATTCTTGAAAGAAATTATAGGCTTTGTAACATCACGCTACGACCTTAAAGAGCCGAGCAAAAAGAAAAAAAACAGAAAGAACAATATGCGAAAATGAAGTAATAGCGCGGGCGGGCGATGCAATGCGACGCGGTGGGGTCGGGGGCTGAAATTTCACGCGGGCAAAGTCGCGGGCAAATGCTAGTTACTAATAAATTGCCTAAATCACCTTCTGTTGTTGTTTTTGCCGTTCCAGTTATGCGTACAAAGATATTCTTTGTGACTAGAGAACCCCATAAAATATAAAGATTGTCTGACGACTAAAATACGTAAGTGTGCGCTCAGCGTATATCGTGATGTCATTGCTCTGACCCAGATTACCTGTTTGAAGTGGCGTTAATGTGCGGCCTTATCAGTGAGTAGATCAGGGTAGTTCTAACTAACTGTTTAACTTGGTCTAGCGCAGCTTTGGTAGGTGCTGAGCAACGTACGGTTTTTAAGTTGAGCTTTGGGATTTTCAGTGTCAGAATTGTAAGATAAAAGAAACAGGACCACCAAGTTCTGCGTTAATTACTTCTTCCATCGTCAGAATATTCGAGGAAATGCTTATGTACTGTTGATTCTCAAGTAGAGGATTGACTGACTACTCCGCGTTGACCAATCTATTTTGCAAATTCGGCGATCATGACAATTAACCTATTCATTAAATAATAAGAATTCAGTTAACTCAGTTTTTGGGTTAATAACTAGCTTAAATGAAACCTCCGGTCAACATCGAAACCATAACGTTTGAGAATTCAATAAAATGCACATGATTGAAGCCAATTACCCCTAAATCCCTTGTAAGAAGGTATATTATGAGCCCACCTACATTGTTGGAGTGATATGCTTAGGTTACAGATAGTAACAAATTCAGGGTGTGACAGCACTACATTTGCACTGAATAGATTGCTATGATATTCAATGTAGTAACTTGATCTTGTAACAATTAATGAGTATACATTGGCGATGCAAGTTTTACTGTTAGACATACTCGTAAGTTGCCAAGTTGAATGCGATATCAGATATGGATTGGTATCGATATAGAGTGAACTTGTGTGGGTAGTAAGGTCATATTGACATTCAACTGAGACTACCTCGTTAGGGAAAAGGGTGTAGGATGGTGAATGATTATCAGCATCTGTCTCAAACCATTGCTTTGATTTGAAGTCAGTGCATAAAAAGTTGTAGATGAAGAAGAGAACGTTCTTGGGACTTGAGAGTTTAAAGCTATAACTTGCCATGTCCCTCTATGTGACTTTTATTTAGAGGGCTTACTGCATTTCTTGGACAGTAGACTACTGCATGAGCAACTGATGATGAACAACCTTGAAAAGTACAATTTAGAGCATTCATGTTCACATTGGACAACTTTAAAACAAGCCAAACGAACTAAATTTACACTAATGAAAAGAACACTTAATATGCTAATATTAAACCCTTCGAATTCCCTAATCAGCATGTATGTAATTAACAATTACGTAAGATTCTAATTAATTATAATTTTATGGGTACAGCCATAAAAAATGTTATGATCAATATATAGCATTAATCGTTGGGTATAGTTTAAATTTTTTACAGTTCTTGTGAAAGTGCACTTTGATGTTTGATACTTCCTCTTCCATTTAATATTTCGTACTAAAACAAGTTAAAAATATTTTGATGTTGTCTTTCGTAACTAAGATCGTTTGATTCGGTTTCTTGTTTAAGTTAGCTTCAGATTTTCTTTTCATCTAAATAAGGCGATGATTGGTTATGTAAAGTGTAATTTATTTGTATGGTTAATTAGAAATTGAGGGCATTGATGGGAGAAACGTGTTATGTGTTCAAGGTGTGGTGTAAGACATCCCACAGTGCTAGTAAGGGCTTAAAAACTTATTTAACCCACACTTTCTTGTTTTTTTCGTGTGGTTAGTGACTAACCTGGTGTCAGAGTGTTAAAGCCGCCCATGGGCCTCTGACTTGGCTTCACATGCCGTCGAGAAATATCTCTCAGGCATGCCGGTTTCCTCACGATGTTTTCATTCACCGTTTTTGAAGCAAGTGATAACCATACAATTGTAATACGCACATGAATCCGAAAATTTAGAGGTGCGTGCCTTGGGTTCGAACTCGAGATCTATGACTTGGCAGTCCGACGGTCACATCACTGCTTAACCACACTTTTATAAGCAGCAACTTCAAGGCGTTAATGGCCTTCCTTAAGGAGCTGGGGTGGATCGAATAAGTAATCGATTGTCCCACCCGTACGCAAAATACGCACTTTGACGTGGAGTTGCGGGCACCAGCCCGCCTTCCTTACCAATAGCAATAATATAATCAGCCTATAATGTTCCCACTGCAGTAATCTACCACGTGGGCCCAGTGCCGGTTTGTAGATGTCACGTCTTCGAATTTTTGGTTCTAGGACATGCCGGTTTCCTCACGATATTTTCCTTCACCGTTTTGATAGCAGTGGTGGTGAAATTATTTGCACTAAGTAAAGCGCCGTCAGGGCCGTTATCACTGGGCCACCACTGTATCAATAACAATAAACAATTTCGCCTTTATTCCGTTTTGCTAGAAGTTAAATCTATAGAAACAAATAATTTCAGGGATCTTATTTATAGTGGTTACCTCCGACTATTCTTTCATAGAATCGCGATGTCTCTGCCTAAGGGATTGTTTCATTATTTTCTTTATTTTTAACTCGATTCAATTATTTACCAGTTCATTTAGTTGTTACTGCAACATGTAATTTAAGTTTAAGGTCAACAGGAATAAAAATGTATTTTCCTCAATTACTTAGGTACCTACTTCAAAACTTACATTAAGTAGGTTACTAGGTAGGTACCTAAGTTGTACCCCTAGTAGGAGGGGCTTGTGGCTAAGTAATAACAGCTGCACGGGTCGATCGATCAGGTTAAGCTACGCTTGCCGCGGTTGGTCCGTGGATGGGTGACCATCTTTACATACCAAGTCCCCTCCGTGCCTCGGAAAGCACGTTAAGCCGTTGGTCCCGGCTGTCATTTGTAGATCTTTGACAGTCGTTACGGGTAGTTAGAAGCCCAAAAAGTCTGACAAACAGTCTTACCAAGGGGTATCGTGTTACCTAGGCACTAGGTTGTGGAGGTCAGATAGGCAGTTGCTCCATGTAAAATACTGGTATTCAGCTGCATCCGGTTAGACTGGAAGCCGACCCCAACATAGTTGGGAAAAGGCTAGGCAGATGACTAGGTAGGTACCTAAGTTTCGATGAAAATAATTAGACACACATAAAGTGTAATCAAAACTATTAAAATCTACTCGTATAATTTTGTTGGCATTAAAATTGCCGCGGAACAAGATGATAAATATACCTAAACTAATAATAAAAATCTTAAAATGTAAATATTGTAGGTATTAAATACTAAAGAAACAAGATTGGTGTAGATTATAACAGTAAGTAGGAATATAAATTATAAAATCCAGGAAAAATATATGAAACATTGAAGTAAAAGATTGATCACACTTTTTATATCAAGTAGCACTAAAGAAGTTGTTACAGCATAAGCACATACAAATATTACATTTGCTAGAAATGAAAGAAACTGATGTGAAACTGCATCTTATTATACTTTGCGCCTCGTCCTCAAGATTAGTAGGGAATATTGTTATATTCCCTACTAATCTTGAGACTTAGTGTAGAAGTGGAGCCAGCTTATGTGTTCATAAGCTGGCTCCACTTCTACACTAAGTTGTGAAGAAAACTTCTAAATTTTTATTTTTCTATACTAATTTTTCAATAACAAATACAGCACTTAAAAAACCACAAAGTCATAAAAAACAAAAACACAAGCCAAGTTCTCCGCAAATGTGAAGCTATGAACACACCGATACTCACTCACGTGTGGTTTGTTTTACCCATAATCTAAGATTACGGTTTCATTATGCAACTGACAGGTCATCGGCCCAATTTGTAGCGACAGCAGAGACCGCTAGTGACTCACTGCGGTTTTATGGGCCTACTATAGGATGTTAGGAGTTACGATGTTCCGTGTATTGTGTGAATGAGAAGTGTGTTAAGATTTTTATCTTGAGGTAATTTATTGGTGCCTTGCAAGGTGAGATATTTTTTTGTCGGACTTAGCGCTGCATTTTCTTGTTCTCCGTTACTGTTATGTCAGTTTGTATCAGTAATTCACTGGGTTGTTAGTAAGGCTTCATTTAATTATTTCTTCACAACCTATGGCCCACATCTCTCTGTCTTGACTCTACCTACTAGAATTGGTTCTTCTGTTATTTGTTCTGATTCACTTTCCGACATCTGTTGTCAATTTCTTATAATATTTCGTCTAATTAGTATAGCTCTTCCCATCTCTGTTGAATTCTATCTACTAGATGCTGGTGCATATAAAATAAGCACGTGCCCACGCAAATATTTTCAACGCTCATGATCTTTAAGGATATTTGCATATGCATAGGACGCAGGTCAAATTCCTTCGCGGGATCAGTAGATAATATAAAATAATAAATCAGGCTTAGACCGGTCCGGTAATGTTTCGAGGCTTACATCTACGAGAGAATAAAAGGGAATGTCCGTTTTAATTTATGTATGAGGAAGATTGTAGATTTTGTCGTAGGTAATAATGAATATTCGACTGCTGCCTTTTGAAAAACCAATTTTGATAAAACTAGTCTTACTGGTTTTTTAAAGATCGCAGGGAAGTCCCATGATAGACATGGAAGTTCACCGGTCCTAAAGATTAATAATAATAATAATGTCCCACCGTCGTATCTCTACTTTGACGTCGTGGTGGGACTTGCGCGCTCCGAACTCTAGGCCTGTGCCGGTAGAGTTTACTTTGCCGGAACGGGTCTGGGATTAGGAGCCAAACCAAGAGAGATACAAAAACCCGCAGGGCAGCATGTGGCGAGCTGTTGGGCAGTAGCGACCCCACGGACCCTATCTCCCGGGAGAAGTCTTGTTCCTCACCTCTGGCTTGCCTTTATTGACCGGCTGGAGTGAACACTGACGAGGAACAGAGCTCCCGCCTCATTCTTGCCTTAATTGGCCGGCTTGAGTAGAGATTCGCAAGAACAAACGTGCTCGGGGGCAGGAAGTATTCCAGTAAGATGCTGGTGGGGATCTTGACCGTACTTCCGGGATTGTCCTGATAGCCGTGGAATACCTCTCCACTCCTCATAAGCACCTCAGGACGTGTTGCCCCCTTGTCGCTACGACACTATGTGCTAGCGACCGTTTTCGGGGGCGCATTATTGAGCGTGCAAGTCACCCCCTGCCATTTTATCTGTGTATTTTATATAAAACATTGATCAGGCAGGGGCCATAGTCTTTCTATAGTCCTAGATAACCAGTTCACTAGCCATCCAAACCCATAACCAAATATCTTTGTTTCCATATCCTGCAATAGTCCTACACCAACCGGGGGTTGTCCTTGGATGCACTTACATAGTGCAAACAGGAATAATCGTCGGTTGGTGCCTCATTTCACTCAAAATGTCTAACGGGCCTCTGCGAGTTGGCTTCGGCCCCTCGTACGCCTTTCAAAGGTCCGGGACCCCAGGGTTCCGAGATGTGTCAAAGACATATGAAAATAATAATGTTAAACTTAAAAAACAAGCTGAGTATTCTATAAAACTGGGTAAACTAAACAAAACCGAAACTGATTTAGATCGTAAAAATGGACTTGGTGATGCATTTTTACTTATTCAGATTTCCATTTGTATCCTTAAATCGGCTGACTTGCTAGATGATATTTAGATATTACGATATAGAATCCTTCCCAACAGCAATCTAAGCCAATGTTTCTAATCCTCTAAAAATAACTTAGCCATACCTTACCATCTTATTATGTACCGGGTTAATTCTCTAATATTTCCCACAGGACAACCATAGCCAAACGATTATTTCTTAATGGTCAAATCTTGGCAGCCATCCACGTAATACCGGTAGCTCACGCCAGATGTGGCAGGTGGTGTTAAATATCACTGAGCCTGTATAATTGAGGATTACCTGTGTTTCTGTCCTGAATGTAAATTACTCTTGAATAGGATTTAGCAAGAATATGCTAAATAATGCTTACTATTGCTAGATAAATCCTTCACGGATATAATGAATGCGAAAGAGACGGGGATTGTGTTAAAACTTGAGGGAGAAGCATTTCTAGACAGTTGCAATAGACCATATTGATTAATAATAGGTTTTATGATAATCCAATTAATGTCAGCTAGTTATCGCCATCGTCTGCTGTACATATGGTGTTAGAAAGAGGAAAACTGCTAAAAGTTACTTGCATTTTTAATGTAAACCCTTGGATCTTGGGGAGGTTCCCCAAGATCCAAGGCCCTAATTTCTTACTGTTCTTATCTCTCTTACCTATTCCCAATCAAGCTGTGTCGATTCCCTTGCCTGATATAAATGAACATCAGGTTGGTGTATATGAACGAATTTATACACGAGTTGTAATTTATACCTGGTGTCTGGAATTTATCTTTGATTTGTATTTCTAATGGCGACGACGCAGGAAATCCGCGTGTAAGGATAAGACTGCAGATTAGATATAAATCATAATTTGTTCGTTTTCATTTTTAGCTATGGACTATCTACGGCGTGGGTTCTACGCCATATTTTAAACTTGAAATATTGTTATCCTGAACACGTCTTTTTACAATTAATACATCAGCTAACGCCACACTTTACGTTTGTAGCGATGTCACTTACATAATGGGATTGACATTGGAAGGCTTCAATTGTGAATAATTCATTCATTCTATTGTCATTCAATGAACGTTCGTTCGCGGCACAAAATTGTTGCTTACGATCTTTATTGCATGTTTTTCCTTCTGATACGTTGCGGAAATAATTGATTGTTACTTAGAAAAGTGTTTGCAGTGGTTACCGCGGTCTGGTTTTGGGAGGGTCGATTGTTCTTTGCACATTGAGATTCTGACTCAAATGTGAGATCACAGTCGAAGAAATTCCACAGTTGTTACTGGTGGAGCCCAAAACTATTATTTAATCGTATCTAGCAAGAACCAATCGTATCGTACCGATCTATCCCAAATCAAAGAAGAACTTGAAAGTATTGACTATAACACTGTCAGTTACAGTCGACAGGAGAAATAGAAAATACCAAGACACCTAATCCCTTATATCTGTTTAAGGCTGGCTAGTTGCCCACATGTCACTACAAACCGCAATTGGATCAAGTTTTAATCCTCAGTCTTCACGCCAAAGGTTTCAAGTAGTTGCTTTACACTTATGCTTATACCTTCGCTAATCGGTCGGGAATCTTCGGAGTCTCATTAAATATGTATGTAATAAGCCGTACAATGGTAACATGTGGTGGGTCCTGTCATCATTCAATCAAGATGTTTTAAAATTCCAACACGTTACTGTTTCTTGGACTTTGGTCCTGGTGACGCATTTATGGCAATAGTTCGATACCGCTTTGGGGTTAACCCAGAATGATTTATGATTACTATCGGATGCCTAAATGTAATGTGTCGTCACTTCCCGCTACATCGGCCTACTCTTTCGAAAAATATTTCGGGGATCCCTAAGACCCAATATGACAAAATAGAAGTACCTGAAGATTGCTGTATTTTGTGGTCACCTAAAATTTCGTCCACGTGGTTGGTATTCATTTCTCTACCTTGATCTTTTGATGTAGATACATTTTTATCTACATTGTCGGACAGATGCAGGAGGGTCCCATTTATCTCTAAATGGACCCCTGCAGCATCCATTACTAGTAGATAGGCGTAGTTTCAAGAATTAGTAGGTATTGTAGTTAATTATCTAACAACTGTATCTACACTACGCAGCAAGGTTGCCACGCGCCACTGACTTTGTCGCGTTCGAGGATGTCTGATGGCGGAGGATGTTGAGAGTAACAAAAAAAACAATGTTTCCAGCAGGTTTTTCTTTTTGAAGGCAATCATTATTTATCGTTAACTTTATAGCAATTTTATTAATTGTTGGATTGGTTGAGGAAAAATCTACCAGTATTGATCAGTCATGATCTGTTCCTGGGTAGTTCCCGGCTGTTTTTAGAACGATTTTGAGCCTTTTGGCTAACTCGGCCTATGACACAATCCCAGGCTTCTTGTGACGTGCCATATCACCTAGTTTCCTGAGGAGGCTGCAGGATCCTACGACTGGAAGAGAAATTTCTCTTCCAGTCGTAGGATCCTGCAGCCTTCTCACAAATTGGTACTAATGTTGATAAGATAGGAGGTTTTTGAATATTAAAGAAAAGAAAGAAAGAAAAATTGTTTATTCAACACTGTTAAAAAATTACATAGTACATGAATAAGGGTCGGGTCAGGAAACTAGGTGATATGGCACGTCACAAGAAGCCTGGGATTGTTTCATAGGCCGAGTTATGACTCAATTGAGTCATAATAATGCCGATATTATCAGGTAACCGACAGTGCCTTATTGAAATTTGAAGGTCTTCGTTTGTAGACGAGATACAACAGCACCGCACTAATGTATGTCTGTATGTAAATTATTGTTACATTGTCATCCTACATGGTTTGACGCCAGTATAAGGATGTCTGAAATACCTTTTTTTTTTTTTTTTTTTTTTTTTTTTTTTTTTTTTTTTTTTTTTTTTTTTTTTTTTTTTTTTTTTTTGGGTGGGAAATCATCAAATGACTTCTCCCGCTCTGGGCGGAGCGGGAGGGCGTGTCAGACTCTTACTGACTAAAACCCACCCGTGTTCCTTCAGTTGCCGTGTTGCCAGGGGGCCACGATTTCCCTATCGGTTTTCTTCGAACCCCCGGCAGGCATTGGCCCTAGCGGACCCCGTCAATTCTGCTGACATCTCTTTGAGGCGCGCGTGGAACACAACGCGCCGTCGACCCGGGCTTGGTCCTTATCGGACGGCGAGCTACCCGTGCTCACCGTCCGCAAGCCCGCGCCTACGGTGGCCGGAAATCCTCTCGTGACTCCCGACGCCCAGAGCGTCTCCTGCTGCGGCGGTTAGGGGCGCGAGGGCGCGAAATTTGCCTTTCCCTCACGCGCTCCGTCTCCTCCTTCGCGAGCATTACTGCTTCGCAGAACGAGGTGACGGCCTGCCATTTCCTCTCGCTCCGTAGCATGGCCCGAATCAGGGCCGGACGCGAGAGATCACCGCCGCCGATCGCTTCCACGAGGACACGGCGATGCTCTGCCCAAGCCGGGCAGACCTCCACATGTCTGAAATACCTAAGCTAGCTATTACCGATAAGACTGCATAGCAAATTAAGAATAGCAGAATCAGCCTTTAACGTTTCCACTGCTGGGACTCAAGCCTCCTCTCTATGCGGGCCTAGTCTGAGTTAGTGGATGTCACATGTCTTTTGATTCTAGGACATGCTGATTGTCTCACGATGTTTTTCTTCACCGTTTTAAGAGTAGTGGTGATGAAATAAATTACTCAAAGTAAAGTGCCTGCCTGGGTTTGAACTCACTGCCTTCGTCACGTAAATCGGAGCCTTTACACCTGGGCCACCACTGCTCCATAAGCCTACATACTCTTTGTTGTATTTTTGAACACTTTATGATTGCCTACTTATCTCCCACACGGTAGCAGACCCACTGACCTGATTGAAAAGCTTGAAGATTTGATGTATAACCGTTTTTTGTTCTGCAATTTCATTGTTATTTCTTACAAACCGTATCGGTACTCGTAATTTTACTACGCTGCCCTCCTTTATGCGCATGTAATTCTGACATAATTTCGTTTATATCGTGTGTTTCGCAATTAGTTTTAATTGCTAGTCTTACATTTGTTAGTTTTTTGATACGGTTGCTTGATTTGCAACAAGATTCAAGGTTAGGAAAGAAATAATTATTTCTATTGTCGTGTTTTGAAGTACTCTCGACAGAAATTTATACAACTATCTACTTATCTTATGCGTCTTTCAATAGGTTTAGGCTTATTTTATATTAGGCGTCAAGTGAAAACAGAATATCTCTGAATCAGCGTCTGTCACCTGTATGGCACACCTTATTTAAATCCATGTATTTTAGATATCATCATTCTTCTGCCCTTATCCTAATTTATTTGGGGTCGTCGCAATATGTCTCTTTCTTCCGCACTTCTCTATCAGTCATCTCGGTAGTCACCCCCTTTCTAGCCATATCATCTCTCACACAGTCCATCCATCGTTTCTTTGGTCTTCCCCTACTCTTATAGCCATCCACATTCATACTCAAAACTTTCCTCGCGATATTTTCCTCATTCCTCCGCATCACATGCACTATGACAACCGATTTCTGCACAACTTTTCGGTCACCGGTGCCACTTTCAGACTTCCTCTTATGTACCTTCTCATTTCTTATTCTATCCATTCGTGTAACACCATACATCTCAAATCCATGTATTTTAGATATTCATTTGGAATTAAGTAGTTACTGAGCTTGGTGGCCCTAAACACGGTAAAGAAAAATTTTGAAGGATCTTCCTGCTGTTGCTGACCCTAGCTGCTATAGATATTTGGTTCCGCGTTGACCTAATATTATGTATTAACTCAAATCCCTGAAATCTAACTACGGACCTACGTCTCCATAGTCGCCTAGTCAAATCTTGGTGACAAAATCTCCGTCGCTTTGCCTCATAAATAAGTATCTCATCGTCAAATCTACCCGACCAGCTGGCAAGACTAGTCCACTCACTTGTTTATAGGAGCGGCTGTAACTCGATAATGGTAGCCATAAAACATTGTTTGTTATTTTTAACCAGATCAATAACAAAACCGAGTCCTTTTAGCATTGTGTTAGCTTGCTGGAAGTGTTTTAAAATTAGGTTACCGTTATTATTGTTGGCTTAAGTTTCAAAAAATAAATTGGAGTTTTTCGGAGCTGTGGTTGCTGTTTGAATTATTTTATTCAGTGGAAAAAACCAGGTTATGGTAATTTATGATGAGCCCTCGATCATCATCATCAGCCGAAAGACGTCCACTGCTGGACATAGGCCTCCCCCAAGCACCTCCACTTCGACCGATTCTGTGCTCTCCGCATCCAGCGGATTCCTGCGGAATCCCTCGATAATTGATGTCAAATAAAGGAAATTAATAAATAAAATAATAATATTATTCATTAAAAAGTGAGTCAACAATTAATATTGGTCCACGGAACGGAAATAATTACATTCATTTCAGATTTTGTTTTTCTACGTAGGTTTACACGCTTTAAAGCACTTTCGCGCTCAAATGCTTTAGCATGAATTACTATTTTGACGATAAATCCGACTCTTTCACTCAAATACGCCCACATCACGATATGCGTACAATTTAATAGTCAAGCTCTAAAGCCAGTCACCTAACGTTCAAGATGGTGCACCTAACAAAATGCGTGTAAAGAAACCATAGCGCGATCTAATTCGATTCCATCGCCATCTAGTTGCGTTTTTGGAAACGTTGCGCGTCATTGATCAATAAATTGAATGAAATGGAAGCTGAACAATAGTTCAAGTTCTACTACTGACCTGCGGTTGATCGTACTTGCCTAATAACTATTTTAATAGTTGAATGAAAATACAATATTGTTTCACTTTGAAACAAGGAGTGGACATTATGATTACGTTTCACTATCCAACCTAAACCTCTTTTTTATACAAAAAAATGCAAATTGGTCTTTAAAATTGACACCGTGCTCGCATCACCAAAAAAAACAGTAAATTAAACAAACCCCTATTCATGTCATTAAGTTACCTCAAGAGCTGTTATTTTGATATTCACGTGACGTTTCCATCGATCTATCTCTACGGCCACCCCATTTGTGGTACCTGCTGTTTTTTGTCCATCCATACAAATGTTTGGACAAGCAAGAATCCGTGAAACAATAGATAATTTTGTACCAATGGGGTTAGTTTCTACCAATTTACATTCCGGTCTGACAACACTCAGTCAATTTTAATATTTTTTTATAACATTTTGAGAACGTTAATTGCTTGTTCAGATTTATTGCTTGAACACATTCTCGGTGATTTATGATGTGTTGCCTGATGAAAAAATTTTTTCTACTGTAAAATAGAGCGTGTTATTTTAATTGTTTTTTATCGCGTGGTGTAGTATTTTAACGGTTCCTTATGGTTTGTTCTACGATTAGTACAAGGACAATTAAAACATTAATGGTACAAAAATATTTTTGTTAACAGTACTACATTCTATTCTTGTTTCCTTTAGTACCTATTTTTTTGTCGTTTTGTTAAAACTTCTTTGAACATCGTAGTCCAGTATAACAATATGTCTGACACTGTCCAATCGCATAGAATTCACTGTTTTTTTCCCTATTCTGAAACTCGGTTTTCTAGTGTATTTTAGTACTTTGTGTACTTATGCCTCACCACACAAATAGTAGGACCTTCATTTCTCTTGGCTCTCACGTTTTCCTTTTCGGTAAATAGCTTTAATGGAGCCAATTACTGTTGCCATACCAATAATGTATTGGGTCCAAATTGGTATTTGTGCCGGAATATGGTTACACCATTAGCGGTTACTCCTTCGCCCACGGGCACAGATCCTTTTCCCATAGTTGATTAACTACTAGAGCAGAAGGTTCCCTTACCGTGAGGATTTTTGGACGAATCTGTTTTATATTATTACTTATTTAACTCGGTTGATGGTGATAGTCTTCCTTCATATGCCATAAAAAACAAAAAGGAAAGACATTTATTTAGCACATAGTAAAGGGCATAACATAGTCCATGGGATTTAAACATAGAATCTCCTGGAGAAATGGGGCTGTATTCACCTCTGTCATCTCTGCAGGAAACACCACCCGAAAATAGTTGTGAGAAGGTTAGGCTGAAGAAATCTCACGTGATTTAACTTCAACAATAGCTGGATTTAATCGTTTTTATGTGACTTAAACCGGTGGATAAATAAGATTACGATAATAAAATGCAGACGATTCATAAAGATTGTGTTAATAAAAGCTTAATTTTAACATTTTATATCTCTTTGCTCGCTTATATATTACATCACTTTAAGTATTTTTCACCGTATCTTATTGTGTTTTAAATAAAAATTCACTAAGTTCAGATGATGTAACTTCTTATCAGTTTTTGTTGCTAGTGTCATCATACCTACTGCAGTTATTATTTACCGTGCTTCTATCAAATTCATCATCATTATTGACGAATGCTAGGTTTAATTTAAGCTAAATTTATTTTATACCATTAGTTTGCATATATCACACTAACATTGCAAGCTGATAATTATTAAAGGGGTATAAATAAACATCTTGTTATTGTTACCAGGCCAAATTCTTAGGCGCCGCATAAATCTATTCTCTGTTACACATTCCAGTTTGTAGGCAGCCCTAATAAGTTTTCGCCTTGTTTGACTTGTCGTATAAATAAACTCATTAATCAATAGTCTCGTTGTCCGCGACATTAATCTGAGTTAATCGGGAGTCTATATATAAACTTAATCCACTCCTCGACTGCTAGCGATACGCAAAATCTACACTTATATGATTTATGACGCCTTGCTTTGCTACTTATTGTTCATACTTTCGCCTGCAGCTTCGCTTGTATGGTTTTTTGTTTTTGGTTTGAATTTATCACCACCGCTTCTGTTTAGGTATATATATAGAAATTTGATTAAGATAAGTGCTAGAGAATTCCTCAGATTCAAAACCATAGATACTCGTTCCTTTGACAGTGATATTGTGATTTTTGCGAACATACAGTAAAGGACAAACAAAAATGTAAAGATGTTCTAAGTTAACTCATTTTCCATATCCAGGTCGGAATACAATGTTAGGTATAGAATTATAGACGGAAAAAGCAGTTTTGATATAAGTCTATTATAATATTAAGATGATTTATGAAGTGTTACCATCCTCGCAGCTGTTGTCACATATAAAGAGATCAACAGTTGTGAATATTCCAGCGAAGACAACTAAGACAAGGCTTAGAACATGATAAACGGCGGACAAAGGATTATTGTTTATGAAGTTCTTAGATTTATTGTTAGTTTTGTTAGTTAGTTTATTTCTGCAAACAAATCATAGGACAGGGTTACAGAATTCTTCAATGTTAATCCGGAAAATGTAACTGACAGTGGTTTTAGTTCGTCCACAAAATGTAGAAATAAACTTTAAAATTCACAATTTTGTAAAAAGTTTCACTGTCAAAAGCGATAGTGTAAAAATATAAATATAATTGTTGACACCTCGCCTTTAAAAATATCTTTAGCCTTCTATAACTTTATTTATTGTGTGTTTTGACTAACATTCTTTTTTATCTATTGTTATGTCTATGGCTTCATCAAGGCCTGATAACAACGATATCGTTCTGTGAAAGGTATAGTCAGAAGAAACAAAATTTACATATTTCCCAAATTATTCTTGGTGCTGTATTTGACGATTTCAACCGTGCAATTTTTTGAGAGAACTCCAATGCCAAAGCCCTTAGTAATTTGTATAATGAGCTAATTCGTTTTTCTTTTTGTTACAGTTGGATTCCTGATCTTAGTCTTCTACCTTTGGGGTACCCCATACAGAAGGGGTTTTTTCTGCGATGATGAGTCCCTTAAGCACCCTTACAAAGATTCTACTGTCACCAATGTTATGCTGTACATCGTTGGGCTCGGCCTTCCTGTGCTTACGGTAAGTGAAAATGTAACCTTTACATACACACATCAAAAAAAGTTTGCGATCAGTTTGAAAAATCTAAATATTTTTTGTTACGGTATACTATATTGTAATTTCTTTTTCTTTTTGAATTCCTTACTTAAAAATATAGAATTAGAATATAAAACAAAAAAAAAAAACAAATTCAATTTTTTCCATATAAAATGAAGTTCAATCTAAGCTTACGCTCATTCAGAAATCTGACTTAGTCAATTTTAATGGATTTATAATATTTTTTCGAGGAAAGTTGTTATTTATAAAATGCCAAGAGGATTATCAGAATTTTTACGAGCAAGAATAGTAACTATGAGGGAAGAAGGATATTCCACGAGAAAAATAGCACGCAGAGTTGCTATATCCCAATACTGTGTCGTGGCTACGTTGCAGAGGTACTACGGCATGGATAATTTAGCTGACCGACCCCGCAGTGGTCGCCCAACTGTTCTGACTGCTGCTCAGAAGCGCTATATCAGATGCTGGCAGCTCGTGACCCAACAATCAACGCCACTACAATAAAAGCAGAAGTGCGGGCCGCCTCTGGACTTGAAGTTAGCACTCAGACCATTCGAAATTGCTTACACCAGGCTGAACTACGAGCATGGAGGTCTTGGCGAGCACCTCTGAATTCAAGGCAACGTCAGCGACAGAGATGCAGTGGGCTAGGCTCTGGCAAAATAAAGAAGATGAGGAGGAAAACATTAGGCAAAACTGTCTCTTCGTTGACGAATCGCGAATCATTACTCATTCTAATAATCGACGTTTCCGTATCTGGAGAAAACCTGGAGACTCTGAAAGGCAAAAAACTGCCACTGGAACCGTTCAGCAAGGCGGGAAATCGGTGTCCTTTTGGGGTCGAATTATGATTGGAGCTAGAACGCCTTTGATCACGTATCGAGGCTCGATGACGGCAGATAGGTACAAAACAGTCGCTATTGATGGAATTATCAGACCATTCCGAGTAAACCATGGGCACCAATTCGTACTGGTCGATGATAATGCGCCCGCACATCGAGCTCAACGAGTCAATGCTGCTCTTCGAGAATACGATATCACAAGGTTAGACTGGCCTGCCGGCTCCTCTGACTTAAACCCAATAGAGCACGCGTGGAATGCTCTTAAACGAGTTGTTTGGATCCGTCAGCTACCTCCCCAGACAGTAATAGAGATCAGGGAAGTCACTATTCAAGAATGGGACAGGTTACCGCAAGAAATGCTGGATAACTTGATCCTTAGCATGCCCAAGAGGATCTCCGCATGTGTGCGAGCCAGGGAAGGAGTTATATTGTATTAAATAAAAACCTTCTATTAATAAATTGTTGTAGAAGTTTGGTTAAACGATCTTTTTCTTTCCATCAAATTTCTGTTATTAGGATTGAATTACTCAATTTTTGTTATTAAAAAATAAAAAAATAAATTATTTTCTAACTTCAAACAGTGTATTTCTATTTTTTTTAAGATATAAATTAGATTTAAGAGTAAACACTACTTCTTTATAAAGTTAAATTTTGAAAATATATCAGCTTTTGCTAGTGATCACAAACTTTTTTTGATGTGTGTATGCTTTCACTATTTTTAGTATTTGGAAATTATGTATTTTTAATATTAACTTTCGTGGCATACATTTCACCACAAAACCCATCAACATCAAATATATTTATGCGGTTATGTGCCCCGAAATCAGTAAACTTTCACACCGAACTAGATCTCCGGAATGAGAATGTTATTTTTTCTATTTACCATAGTTTGTCAATACAGCCTTAGTGGGCCATCGATCATTGTTTGCCCATAATTTCTATGTCCATACACTTATCTGTCCAATGTTGGTCCAACTTGTTTGGTATAACACATTTCAGTTCGATTAGAATTCGAATGACAAATATGACCAATGTTTGGTCTAACTCTTTGCTATTGGCCTGATAAAGAAGTCCCATTATGTGACTTTTAGGGCCAACTATTGAAAACTTTCAAGTTCAATATTTTCCTGTGTAGTTTGCACTTCTAAATTGGGTACTTCTATTTATGTTCTATTGAGTATGCAAGTGCTTAAGACGCTTATATTAATTGGCCGTTCAATATTTTCTCACGGTACTGTCTGGTTTGGAAGGTTTTACCAATCGCAGTCGCTTGCGGAATAAAATAGGGTATTTACAGGTAACTTACCCTCCCACACAAGATGTTAAAGGGTTGCTAATATTATATCCAAGGCAATTTTGTATCGTTTACTATATTTTAAATCTTCCAATACTTAAATATGCATATTGATGATTTTAGTAACAACAGCCTTTACAAAAATATTTCTTGATTTGTTTTATTCTATTCCACCGGATCTATTTAAACTAGGTAAGTTCCCTTCTATTTACCCAGTATATAATAAATTCAAATGTAAATTCTAGTACTACATAAATAATTTACATAACGCCATTATTATATCAGCAAACACATAAATTTTATAGTTCTGACAAATATGTGATTGTGGTAATTTTGATATAATGATATTTACCAATGTATTTAATTTAATGATATTGCCAGGCTTTGTTATTTTCTGCTACTGGATTTAATTCTTCATCAATGACTTGATATATTTCTGTGTATTCTGCTTGATCTATGGAGACACCAGACTGATTCAGTATTGTGTTATTAATATCTAGATAATTTTCTCTACCCATAAGCTACAATGTTTGATTGGCAGTAATGATTATTATAGGTATTCTCGATGTTATACTATTTTAGACTAGAGAAAATACTATATAAAGAATAGTAAATACAGTTTTATAGACCTCGTACCTACTTCTGACTACCTACATAATAACATGGTCAACACACGTGTAATCGCAATACCTTAATAGTTTATGTAACATGTCATGTCGATCATTAATTAACTATGCAAAGTGAATAATATCGAATGCTAAGCATCAACAACGGCTGACATTCAAGCATTCAGCGTATCTTTCCATGCCTTACAAGGGTTATTTTATCTTATAGTATTTTCATAAAACTATTTGTATTAATTTATTCTATACAAGCTGTTAAATAATTCAGTGCTAGTCTGTCAATCTTACAATCTATGTCGCCTCATTAGTTAGTGTTTGTAAGCTTTACTTAAAGGACACTGCCATTATAGTCTTATAATTTGATCTCGAGATTAGGAATATTTACATTTTGTTGTATAGTTAGCAAAAGGCTTGGCCATATATGACAAAATCTGTCTTTAGTTATTGCATAAATGTGTTTCATATTTATTTCTGTTACACTCGCGTGCAAATTACCGGATTTTGTCGCCACCTTTAAAGATAAATCTCCAACGCTCGTTCGGTCTCCACAATCATAATAAACAATGGTTTGTTGGAACGAACTCTCAATTACTTTTAGTATTCAAGTAACATCCCTTCATGTTGGAGGTTTAATTTATGTTGTTTGCTTTAACACCGTTATCTTTTACTTTAACACCTTTCTCACCATTTTCATTAATATATTCAGTACAAACTGTTACAGAATCCAATGTTGTGTTATCGCCATCAGAATCAGACCCGATCACTTTTAATCGTTCTTGTCCATCGCAGTCAAAGAAGATATATGTTTAACAGGACAAGTGGGTTTGATTCCCACGTTGTTATCGATCGCCCCCCACTTAAATAGCTATAAATAACGATCGGACATTGAAGATCGGCCTTGGTTTGTTAATTATAGATTCGATTTGTCCTTTTATGCGGGAAACGTTGCACATTTTCCGCGTGTCAGCTATTTTTGGAGGTGGATCTTTTTTTAAAATCTTTTTACGATAAAAGTCAACCCTGAACGTCATTACTATGTAGGTGGCCTCATTCCGGACAGATTTGGTATTAATGTACTGTTGCGTGCTAACTGCCTTTTTATTTTAAATGTTATCAAGTAAGAACATACATCTGTACAATGTCATATTGTATTTAAGAACCTTGTGCAAAACATTTCGCAGAGATAATTCCTTTAAATTAATTTAAAACTCTCATATAAATATGGGGAACTTTAAAACTTGTATCAGTTGCCCTTTTGAAAGCAATCTTTAAGTCGGAGAAGAAACATAATATCAGCAGCCACACATGTTGTTAACAGACTCGAACTATGCGCACAAAAAGATTGATCTCCGTAATTACTGGAACGTATCATTATCGAGAACTAGATCACATCGTGATGCGATCTCATCATTATCTAGTTCTGAAGTTGTCTATTTTGTGACATTAAAATCAACAATCTTTAAACAGTAAATTGCTTTATTGCTGAGTTTTTTTTATCGATGCAAACAAGACATCGAGATCAATCGGCCGGTATACATGTCCGTTAATGTACTTGTATAATTTATTTGCCAGACCATCCGGTGTTCGAATAGATTTTTTATTCGTTTATTACCGACTGTGTTTTGCTCCCGTCTTTAGTTGTGTTTTTTGAGGAAAATAATATATTTGTTCTTAAATTGTAGAATCTTACTGCGAAATCCTTCAAACTGCTTGATTTGGATTTAGCTTCTGAGAACGTCATGTTAACAATTAAAGTTCATCATGATTATGCTTGTAGATACGAGGATGATACATAAATTAATAACACTTAGTGATTACAAAATTGCGATTTAAGCGATAAGTGGATTCAAATTATTATTCAGATAACGAAGATATAAAATGAATTAACAACTTCTCTTCTAATAGACATTTCTTGAATAGAGACAAGTTCATTCAAGATTTATAACAGGTTTGATGGATGATAATGTATTGAAACTATAGAAAAATATATCATTGAGTGAACATTTCATTTAAAAGCTTCAATTGCTCGACTGAATTAATCTTAGGAAGGTATGTAGACGTATGTAGAAAAAACTCTGGAGGCGTTTAGTAATTTGCTCAGGTTTTTTGTCGAGGTGGATGGACTCTGTAAAAAGAGGTGGTGAGCGGTCGTGGTAAAGCAAAATGGAATTGCGGCGAACCGCGTGAGATGATTGCACCTAAAAGTAGAATATAGCCTTTTTAGAAAACAAAAATAATTCTGAGGATGTTTTTCTAAATCATAGATAGTTTTTGTACAAATTTTGGTCAAGTAATTGACCTGATTGTGACAAGTACGTGTATTCATAAAAAAGTTTCTGTAAGTAAGAGAAAATTGGCATCAATAAGAAAATAGTCCGAGAGACCTGATCATTTTCCGACATAACCATATCAATCGGATCGTAATTATTACCTCTGCCCTTTCCATTACCTCTAAATGCATGGTTTCCATATAATTACTTGCACGATCTAACTCGATGATTGAGTGTTTCTGCAGGATTCAGCCCTTTACTTTCACCGTATCCCAATCACGTCTGAATCCCATTAATTATATTACAATTGTTTCCATTGACCTGAATTATAGGTTTAATAGCATCATCGCAATAAAATAGTACATCGTCTACAGCTATGCGGTGTAGCTTACTATCATTATAGGCACTATTAGATTTCCTCTCTTTAAGTTCCGTACCGAAATTAGGCACTTAATTATCAACATCAGCGTTTATGATATGTTTATCGTGACTAACTGTTTATAATTTATCGTTAATGATAGGGTTAAAATATGCCTCTCATGATTCGATAGGTACGTCGTTTATTTAGATCAGTGATAGTTTTTTGTGCGCGCATAATTCCATGTTCTGCACGGAGGAGCATAAAAACTGTTATTGTGAAATAGGTTGCATTAATATACTCGGGTGCCAAGTGCATTGCATGCAAAGCCATAACATTATTTATATACCATGCAAGATCATACCTCTATTTATTACTGCAGAAAACAAGCTTGTAAGCTTTAAACATAACGAATGAATGAAAAGTAAATTCAACAACAGCATTACATAGTTATCTTTCCAGCTTACCGTCACGTCGTTTATCTACCACAGACACTACAGCGTAGACTGTCGTAGCAGCAATGTTGACTGTCCGTACTATGCTGATTTAGATTCCGCCTTTGATACCAAACGGGCTGGATGTTTGTCCAACTGATTTGTGTTTTGTAATACCATTTATTGGATTCCTAGCATAAGTGTGAAGCGTTTGGAAATTCTAACATGAATCTATGAGTATGATTCATGTGTTTATTTATGTATTTAAACTGGTTTACTGAATAACATTTTGCTATTCAAAATCAGCTACAAGTAGTTGTACTAGTGTCATGTTATTTAATTTTTCAATGGCTGCAGTCGGTTCGTAAAGGATAGGCTTGTGCACGCCTTTTTCATGTTTTTGTACTGCGGTTACATTAACTATTTTAATTTTCCTATTTCCGTTATGCAGGAGTTCGTCGGGTGAATTTTGCTTTTAAATTACTGGGTATGCGTCAAGCGTCAAATAAGTTTATTGCCATTTTTGGGTTTGTTATAATTTTGCATCTCTAGTATCAATGGAGGTCCTATTGAATTAATATTATTGTGACAATGATTACATTTAATGCCTGATCTGTAAGCGTTAACATTTGTAAGGGAATGTAGATAAAGTGTTTACAACGTCAGTTTACTTAACAGTATATCACTTGACAGTAATGAACGATTTTTAACGAGATTATTATTGTTTTAATCGTTAAAGACCCGGTAATTTTAGGAAGGACCCCACATGGCCCACATACAAATATCTTAGTTACCTAATAGCTAAGTAAACATGCTTATATATATATATATCTACTGCAGAAGGTTTTGATATATTAATCGGTAGCACTTAAGTGTATAATAAATTTTTAGAAGTCTATTCTATTGTTTTCGTTTATAATGAGAAAGGTAATGCAAAAGAAATTGTCGGAATCAAAGCGACGATTTCACGCTTTCATTCTTTTGTCTGCATTAGAAATTAAGACTGTCACCATGGTTGCATAGTTTAATTGCTTAATCACTACATGGTCTCTATAAATAACAGCGGGGAGCCTGATTAGGAATAATTATATCTGCTGTTTTTATGCGTAATTGTTTTATTATTATTTTCTATTGTCTTATTTTATTCAGTCAGATTGGGAGTAAACAACTTTTTCCACTAGTCTTTGCCTAGTTCTAAAAAAACGTTACGTTTCATTCATATTTAAGAATATTACTGAAACTAATAATTAAAATTAAACCTCACAGTATTATTTTCTACACGGTTATCTGTCTGACTAGAAATTACTTAACAACCAGCAATAAAACAATGTATTATTATAATTAAGAGTGTTTGACTAATTTCGTCTTTATGGCCAACGATAAAATTATAATTACTTTATCATTTTCTGCATTAAATGAGTTTATGCAAATATTAGATTAGAGCAGTGGTGGCCAAGTGGTAACGGCCGCGACTTACGAGTTGTAGGTCGTAGGTTCGAACCCAGACAGGCGCTTTACTTTGTGTAAATTATTTCATCACCACTGCTCTCAAAACGGTGAAGGAAAACATCGTGAGGAAACCGGCATGTCCTAGGATCGAAAATTCGAAGACATGTGACATCTACCAACCCGAACTGGGCCCGCGTGGTGGATTACGGCCCACTCCCTCTCACAGAGAGGAGGCCTGTGTCCCAACAGTGGGAACATTTATAGGCCGATGATGATGATGATGCAAATATTGCGGAAAAGTACCATGAAAACAACGAATTTATACAATTTTGAACAAACAATTTTATTTTAAACAAAGAAACAATTCCCAATGTCAGTAGCATATTGTTATTACTTTAGCTTTTCTCTCAAAATGAAAACCAAGCTAGTCTTGTGTTGAAGCAAGAGAAAGTTTAAAGAAAGAAAAATCTAAATATACGGACACTATAATACACTGTAGTTTGCCAACACTGCCAATATCACTAATATCCTCAATAAAACATATACGTACCACAATAACGGTGATGACATACTCCAATTACTGTTCCGTGAAGGTTGGGCGGTGATCCGTAGAGACCAATATTTATACTAACCATGACTTTGACCTTAGCAAACGTGGGTTCAGTTAGTTCAGTTCTGAGTACTCTGTGGGGCACACTTTTATTGGCATTTATTGATCGTGTAGCCAGTTTTATGTGCGAATCAACTTATTGCCTTCGTGTCTGGTCTCTTGGTCCTGGGAATAAGATAATAGGATCACTCGTCTTTTTGGCCACATATAATTTTCGCAAGATCTATAAGATTTTCTAAATGTCTGTTTCGTTTAAAGCCGTTACCACCACCACCATCACTATACTACCATTTTCTTCTGCATATTCATTTGAAGATACATCCAAACCATTATCAGCCTTATTGCTGTGAAGCAGAACAAGACTGATAATGGTTTCACTATAGCAGAATATCCAAATTTTTCTTTTAAATTATTTATTTGTTAAATCGGCTTTCGTTCGTTCACTATCTCACCTAAAATTTAGCGATGATGCAGTACAAGAGTGCCTAAAAGCAACTATTTCATGGTACTATGTTGCCAACCTATCTTAATACTTAAAACAATGGACCTGTCTCTTACCCTACGCTAGTGCTAAAAGGTTTTGCGTGTCAATAGGCATATAAATATTAATGGCTTCTCCAGGGTAAACATGGCTGCGTTAAATAATGATATTAAATTTTATTACCTACCGTATATTGTGCCTGACAAGCCTTTACTTAAACATATTGGGACTTTTACTGCTTGTTCGATAGTAAAGTACTTTAAACATACTAACAATGTGGTTGCTAGGTATATTGGCATTTAAACCCTAACAAAATGTATAGGCAAGACACCACAGAGTTTCATCATTATACTGACTTTATTTTGGGTTTATTTGCAACATCTGTATTCGGCCTCGTACCTAAACGTTGTTCATGTTAAGTTTGAAAAGCTCCTTAGTTTAAGTATTAAAAGTCCCAGGAATTATGATTAATCCAAATTTGTTTATATACACAGGTGTTTTTCCAAAATCAAAGTGAAATTTTTTTGTGTGATTACCGGTTTGCAACGTATCGTCATTAAGGCAAAATCCCTTCTTGCATTTGCATAAACATTTCAAGTCAGATCCATCACAAAAACACCGTCTTTATAAATAAGAACTTTACAAAATGTTTCCCCACAATACTTCATAAGATCGTCACTTATATTTATTTGAACCTCACTGTTCCATTAGCCTTGACCGCTAAGAGGCGCAGCTTGGCACTATGCCAGTCGATACTCGATCATGTATTCTATATAGTTTTATAAGCTTTAAGTTGGCTGTACATCTGTACTTGACCAAGCTGGTGATAAAAGTGTCTATGTTTATTTGTGTTGATGATATTTTTGTTTATGCCGAAGGAATGACTGTTTATTATTAAACTACTGGGGCTGCCACTGTTGTGTAGGGTAACAAAAGTGTTGTGATGGATTCGCCTTTAATGTTCTTTAACAATTCTCAGATTGTTGCTTCTTGGCTTATGCATTTTGTCAGTTGTCATTTCCAGCTTCAGTACAGTATCTGATACTGATCAAAAGTATGGAATACCTAAAGGAATTTGATTAAAGTAGATAGACACAAACCATTATCTGAAAACCATGAAGTAGGTAAAACAAATATTTTGCCAATGTTCATCCGTTTTAAATAACCTCTTAAAAACTTGTGTAGTTATTATTATTGTCAAATTTAGCAATAAAAAATAATTAATAGCCAAACTTGAGTAGAATTCCTGAAACTATAAGCCAAATGTTATCTAGACTAATTGACATTTCGTCATTGAGCGTTGATACTAAAGTGTTTTAATTGTTATTAAAAAAATATGTTGAAGGTCATCTGCGTTTCTTACCACCCAAGTGGATATTATTTTTATTTTTGTAATCCATCTCTCCACAATGTTTGTTTATTGTCAATGCCAAAAATTTCAATTTCGTAGTTCTACTTTTGTCTTCTTTTCTTCCATCACAGGAATATTTACTTTTATCAGCATCATCATCTATGCTGAACATAGATCTCCTGAAACAGAATAGATAGACTGTAAATCTAGAAGATATGTGATGCTATTGTTTCCCAGACTTTCTGTCCAGAGAAAAAAACATCTTTCAAATGTTTTCATCGATATGAGTGTTTTATTTACATATTACGTCAACGTTGTATTTCTGAAAACCGTTACACTGGTCCAATGTCACTGTGTTTTTACTAAAATATCGTAACACCCACTAAATCGTTCCGGTGTAAGAATAACGATTGCGGGCATTTATTTTCGAAATATAATTTTGAACTTTAAAATTATCGAGTTTTTCATGATGAAAAAGTGCTTCTTTGTGTTCTAGGTATAGCAAAACTTAGACTTGTAGGTGATAAAATAGCTAAAAAAGTCTTGAAAACAGTTGTTTCTGTAGGTGAATACCTACTAGCTATCAATGATTGATTGACGGTATATAAGATAAACCCATAGAACCCAATGAACCCAACATCTTTGCTCTGGTAGTAATCCATAATATCAATACAGATGTCGACGAAGCACTGTGTTAACATAGGAAAACCATCGATTAAAACATTGCGTAATGATCCACGAAAGCCAAGTATGATGGATGACTGCATAGAACCTTTTACTAAAGCCATGAATATAATCGTATACAATAGCAACATCATTTTGGCACAAATCCACTTTATGTGGGTGCTAAATTTTCATTCAAATCCTTAGCAAGGTTATTTCCTACTATTTGGAAATGGATTTCTATTTGTCGTCTATCATTAGCTCCGTTATCAGTAGCCGAATCATTTTGTTCGACATACTATTTTCCGTATTTACAATTCAGGCACGTCCGTCTATTTTCCGTGCATGACTGAGTTAACAACTTGTCGACTTCTGTGTTGCATGACTTTTTGTGTCAAGTGTTCTTATTTTCCGTCTCTTAATAAGTTACTCGAAAACTGAGCTGAACTCTTAAGCTGAAGATTATGGATGTGAAGTCTTTTTTCGACACCGGCTTTACCTTTTTTACACATAAATAAAAATTTGTTATATCTTCTAATTCTAGATATTATTTTAAATGAGTTGTGATACAATTGTACTTACACAAGTTATAAAGCATATTCTAAATGTCCTTTATAACTTGTGTACAATTGTATCACAGCTCATTTTAATCCATCCCAGCTAGAAAGATAGCTGGAATGGATTTATATAAAAAACTTTTTACAAAAAAAAAAACAACCGACTTCAAAAAAACACTACAAAGTGAAAAATAACTTTAATTTCGGAAGTCGGTGTCTTTGGTTTTTAATTTTCGTTCTTTGTCACCGACTTCCGAAATGAAAGTTATTTTTCACTTTGTAGTGTTTTTTTGAAGTCGGTTGTTTTTTTTTTTGTAAAAAGTTTTTATTTTTCACTTTTTAGTTGTGGTACCTACCCCACACAAATTCGAATACCACTACCTGCTATGTAAATAACAGTGACAGAAAGTTATCATAATATCATCCACATACTAAGTGAGGAAAAAATACGTATTATTGAAGCTAACTCAAAAACTACCCAAGCAAAGTTAATAAAATTTATATGGGACCACCTCTGAAGTATGATCTACCAAACAAAAAAGAATCATCAAAATCAATTCATAATTGACGGAGTATATAGCAATTAGGAATAAATTAAAGCAGACATTTTCACTGTGGAAAAACACTTGACGCACATTTCAGCCATCTGTTGAAACCATTAATCTATCAGCAATATTCGGTTTCGCATTATACTCTATTTATTCCCTGTTCATATCTACCAGAGTTAACAACAAATATTTGCGAGACTTTCAGCGTGTGACATTTAATATATTTTATCTTATCTATTTCGTTTTAACCTAGCTAACTTTGTTTTTCTACCAATTTAATTGAATTGTTGATATTAATTCTGGTAATGTGTAGACCACACACTGCGATAATTAATGGTAGGATCGTAAAAATAATTGGTGGTGGTCGCCAAGTGCTTAAAAATAAGATAGACTGCTGTTGCGAAGTAGATAACACTATAATTTTAAAAGAGTTAATGCTACATGTGTTAAAACTTTAATTTTATTGTTATTTCGTGTTTGTAACGACTGTTATATGAAGTTCTAACGACTTATTTGAAGGATATGTTGCAAAAGTCTTTGAATAAAAAACCTGTAGTTGATTTTCAAAAAACTTTTATTTCTGGTTTGACTGCCTCGTTGGTCTAGTGGCCGCAAGCGCTACTGTTGATCATGAAGTCCTGGGTTCGATTCTCAGGTCGGGCAAAGTGTTATTGGGTTTTTTTATCTGGAATTTCTCAGTAGCAGTCTGGAGTCTAGATTTATGCCCGGTTGATGGCAATAGGCTCGCCCCCTATCGCATAGACCTTAAACATAAATGCGAAATGTAGGTGTACTATAGGAACAGATCTGCCCTAATCTTTGGGGAAACAAGGGGTGATGTTATATTATATTTTATTTCAGGTAGTTAAAACAAAGTTGTCTACAGAAAACACTGATTAGAAAAGCCTCTTAAAAATGCCGATGGTGCAAGATGTCGTGTCTCTAAAGACCAACTAAATAATTCCATGAAATCACTTAATACTACTTCTGCGTTCGCTGATCTCAAGTAAAAATTCCAACAAAAGATGCTCAGACTTTCATACTATTCACATTAAGTAGGACAGCACGTCATTCAGTTTTCAGACAATACGCCGAATTCCTGACTAAGAATATACAAACTTCTTTGTTGACTATTACTTTAGTCTTTGATATTAAAGAACATAAAGAGGTAGATAAAGACGATATTTTTTCATTGTAGTCACGAACTTCCGTGAAAATGATCTCATTAAATAAACATTGTTTCTTTTGTGTTTTGTAACTTTTGGTGCTTTTGAAATAGCAAAATTATGAAACTCATCGCAGGCTTGAGGGGTTTGTAGTATTTTAGGTCTTTGACAATAATAATAATCTAATTGATGACATGCCTCCAACGGACTTTAGTATCGACACAATCTCAATCAGATCGATCAATAGAATCAGATGGCGGTTTTTCATTTCGACAGTTCAACAATATTCATGCCGTTATTTTCTTTGTTAAGTAAACGAATTTTTCAAACATATGAAGCAATGGATTAGCAATTTCCTTCAAAATCTTTCGAACTGTGATTGAAAGTGTATACGCAATTGGAGTGCTGATCGAGAATGAATCTCTCGGAAGTAAGTAAGTCTATATTGGAACTGTAGTAAATAGAGTCTCTCAGTCTAAGAAGCCAGTAGGAGTTAATTCGGACTGGTGCCATACATTACACAACGTTGAATTGAGGGCATTCCTTGTCCCCGCCGGCAGTTGATCACCAGTGCCAAAAACAATATAGACCACATTTTAATAGCTATTAACATCTTTGTTTTTTCTTCCAGTCTATCCTAGAGAAAAACTTCCTCAAATGCTCAATAAGATTATGATAAAGTAGGTCGTTTCAGCTCATCTTACCTTGAGACAGTAATTAAACTGTGTATGTAACCAGCGAGACGTAACACCAAATCATTGTGTTATTAAACCCTCAAATACAGATTTCCGTATTCACCAAATTCCTAAAATATTTGTGTCTAGGAAATCTCTTGACAACTAGTTGGCATTACTAGTTCCGAGAGCATTTACTTGGCAAACTGAAGTTATTTATCCGGAATGGCTAGATACATAGTAATAGCTCTTTGTTCAAAAGTTACCTAGATCTGAGAATTACAAAATATGCGCCCAATGGCTTTTAGCTTTTATCATTTGGTGCTATAGATATCAGCGAAATGTAATACGAGAAAAATGCAATAGTGGGTACATGTATGTAAGTAGAATGAAAGCGTCCTTGATTGCATATTTAGATTTCATTGTTTCCGTATAACCGCTATGACAAGGCTATAGCCAACTAGCTGATACAACGAATCCCTCAGTTAACTTTAACGTTTTGCATGATGACGGTAATCTGCTGACGTTAATGTAAGTTTTTATACGGTTATTCTCTGGGTCAAAACCTATTGTTTTAACAATGTCAACATGGAAATTTACGTAGGTTGTGGAGTACAACAGCTATGGGATAGCGTTATCGGGTTCACCGTATATGCATTGTATGTACTTAAATATAACTGTGTTACTACTTTTTATTAATCTCTAGGCTAAGTAGGAAATTATTGTGCCCAGTTAATTATATCGCGTGACTGCCATTGTATTCTAAATTTAGCATACGGGTACACTACGTCTGATTTTTAGACTTCACACTTCGTAAATACTAGAATGTTGCTTCATTAATTATTTGTGTCTTCTTCAGGTATTCGTGTCATTTGTTGCAAAAGGGGAAAAGTGGTCGTTAAAAGTTTATTATTATTTTCGGTTCTTTTCGTTTCTTCTCATTTAAGACAGGTCAAGAAACCTTACACACGGGTCGAGACCAAGTATGTAAGGCGAAATTTAGATTGAAAAGGTGGATGACAATGTTGAAGAAGTCAGAAACTTTCGGGTGATGCGACAGGTGTTAAGGATGGTGGCTTTTTGGAGCATGTAAAGTGTGTGAGTAGGCATCTGTAGGGTGTTAAGGCTTTGTGTGAGAGATTTTGGTATTACACCAGTAGATGAAAGGACAACGGGGACAATATGAACGGTTTGGCTTTCCATTAAGTTTTAATTTCTATGGCGAGATCTTGATACTTACTGAGCTTTTCGGATATGGTGATTTGAATATTATGCAAGTTCGTGCGAGTTAAACTGTTTTATTGATTTTATCGTGAACGGTAATGTCAGGGCTATTATTATAAGCCTGTTGTGTTTTACTGCCCGGCTAAGGCCTCACTTGCTTCTTTCCATTTTTCTCGGCCTATTGCATTATCTGGGCGATGTTTTTGGTTAAAAGTTCAGGTGCGTGTTTTGTCTTGTTTAAAGACAAAGTATTCTTTCATTGCCTTGTGCTCTGATCATTCTAGGCTTTCCCAAGCATAATGTAGTCGTCTTCTCGTCTAACCAGCCAGCTTTACTTGTATTTTATATGCAATGGTTACAGTATTTTTATTGCTACAAGTTCTAAGTTAAGTCTTCAAAGAAATAGTTATGGTGCAGTTACAGGCAATTGTATGATCTAAGCATTCTAAACAACACAGTAAATAGTTTACAATGTTCCCTAATACCTTTTTAGATTTGTGTTAAATTAAACGTTAGTTTTGAATATGAATATTTGATTATTGAATTTATCTTGCTAGCGTGTTAATTTTACAATTGCTGGTGTTAGGAAGGTTCATCTACAATGCGCAGGCGATGTTGCTGATGATCCTTTAAAGAAAATAACAATATTTTCGGAGACTATTAGCAGTATAATAATATAGCATGTAGAATTATATGCGTGGAGTCTAAATAGTTTCAGCTGCAGTTTCGCAACTTGCCGTAATAATAGTTCGCGCAGAATACGCTGTCCGCGATGTCATTGACATGCCTCATCGGTTTTATGAGCAAATAAATCGCATGCAAACTTCAACATGCATTGTTTTTGTGATTCCTATCTGCATCGTAAAAGAGTCTTGGAATTTCAACAAGAATGTTAAAGTTCTCAGTTCTCATTGGTTGTGGTGGTAACAGTAATTTTAATGTTATTGCTACGACAGTAACTTCCTGACATTTGTAAGATCTGCTTAGTGACTTATACTCCGTTTGAAATAAGATTAGACATTTAAACAAACCTTTTTTACAGTCCGTTCAACTGATTTTGGCTTCTATTGCGTAGGCATAAAAGGATGGCAGTAGGATGGCATTAAAAGCAAAAAAAGTGGTTACAAACCAACTGTTCACTGCAGCTGCCATTTGTCATGCGACCAACGCAATAGAAGTCAAAATCGGTTAAACGGACTGTAAAAAAGGTTTAGTTAAATGTCTAATCTTATTTCAAATGCAGTATAGAAGAGTTATAATTTATAATCGAATTCATCATTATCATCATTGCAGCGCATTGCTGGACATAGGCGTCCCCCAAGCACCGCCACTTCGACCGGTTCTGTTGATAGTCGAACTATCCAACATAAATTATGCAGAATGTGTAGATTATATCAACAACATCTATCACTTATCTGATTAGCAAACAAGCTAGACAAATAATTAGATTCATTCAAACAGATATTATATAAAATATAGAGCATTCTATTCAGTATGATCAACAAACAGGTGTTAGCAAATACACACGATAATATTACTATTCCGAGCAGCGTAAATAATTCACCGACAATATTGACATAGTGATCCCCAAGCCCTATTGTATGTAGGTAAGTCAGTATTTCGAACATTATCAGATGCCAAGGCGAGTCCTTGACATTTTAGTCTGATTTCATCGTCTTTATATTCATATAGCGTTAGATACTCTCCCTGTATATGTAAATCTCTTCAAATACCCATAGCATTGGCATTTCTATGAAGATTAGACGATTATCTTTAGCTATAAGAATTGATTCTGTGAATAGCCCTTTATTGCTTGCATTATCTTGTTTATTAGCCTCATTTTACTTAACTATATTTTCTTTGCCTTCTTAATCTTCAGGAACATTTAAATTAACATCTTTAACATCTAAATATGCTGCTACTTCTACAGAAATAGCGTGTTAATCCTAAGCTACTATTATTACAGTTATTCTGTCAATAATCCTTTCTGTTTCTGGTTTCGTACTTAGTAACAAATTCTCGAACACGCCATTAAAAGTATGGTAAAGATAACAATGTTGCTACAAAGTAAATACCACCAGGGCAAGAAATAAAAGATAAGTCTTAATCTTTTGGAAATGGTTTCGAAATCGTGTCTGTTTGGATAATAGAGCTGTTAAGAAGAAAAGACTATGTAAATGGTTGTGATTGATATAAAACGATTGAGGAAATCATTCGGTTTATCATTCCCACAAATCGACCGTAATTACAGTAAAGCGCGGAAACTAAAATAAATAAGGCAATATGCTTACGCATAAACATCTCTTAAATTTGCTTGTTGAAAAAGCACTCATACGCACACTTGTTTTCAATAAACCTGACAATGTAGAACATACCAATCATCCATCTTTCCCAGCCTACTCGTATTTGCTCATATCGTATACATTAAAGTCAGTCTGATACATTTAAATCAAGATGATTACAGTATCCGTATCGGGAGGAAAGCGTATCTTTTATCGGACGTTCGTTCAACGTGCTCCATTGCTCTTTTGGTATGTTCTACAAAAACAAGGTCTCGGGTCGATGCATCAATGCATATTACATGTGAATTCAAGCGATTTTCTCCCTCGTCGTTTGCATGAACGCAGTTAATCATGCCCGCACGCTATTTTAGCGAGGCATTTATAAATAAACAATGTCTATTAATAAAATAAATTGTATATTTATTTCATTAATAGATGCGTATATTAATTGACGGCAAATTACGGGAGAATGTCTACGTAATTCTGTAGTAGCCTCGAGCCTGACGAGGTGTACTTTAGAGATAGGATCTATAGCTTATACTTTTCTATGTTTTATAAATACATTTGGTGGCAATGATGTGGGTAGCATTTGGATGATCTATTTAGAAATCACCGAACCTCTTTTTAGGGTTCCGTACCAAAATGGTAAAAAGGAACCCTTATGGTGCGACTCGAGTCTGTCTGTCCGTCTGTCTGTCACAGCTGGATATCTCAAGAACTACTAATGCTATCAACTTGACAGCTTTAGATGCCGTTTGCCCAACTATTTTGCAAAAAAGAAAGATTTTTTTTTTTTGCAACAGGTACTAAACGGGGTCTTAAAAATTCGAAATGAGGCTACTAGGGCATGTGGGGTATCATATGAAAGAGTCCTATTTGCACATTTTCAAACATTTTTATTTTTTAGGCTGCATAGTTTTCGACTTTTGATGAAAAATTTAAAAAAAAGTACCTTATGTCCGAAGTTTGCACAGAGAAAAATCTGATATTATTCTGTGTGATAGAAGTTTGTAAAGATTACAGGAAAAATAAAACGATGTCTCTAAATAGCACACTTTTTCAGAAATCATCAACAAAATTACATTAGTTCCACTACCGGTCAAGAGATGGCGCTGACCTAAAACTGCAACATTCTACACCGCAATGTTAAAATTCTCTGACGAATATAGGCGTCGCCGAAGAAAATTTAAAAACATTCACGGTTTATACGATGGTACGGAACCTGTTTACCTGGGAAATTCTAAGCAAACACTTCATACAAAAGCATTTCCTAAACAGTACCCTCATTGCATAATACAACACAATCACAATCTGTTTCGATTTGAAACAGATTGCTAATCCATTGCTTCATAAGTTGAAAACAAAAATCTGTTCAACAACGTAACTAACGCAATGAATTTTGTTGAACTGTCAAAATGAAACAAATTAGGCATAACTGTTTACGAAAATAAGTTACGCAATTAGGGTACTGGTGAGGGCGAAACGATCACCAATGTGTCCATGCAAACTTCTCTTATGACAGTACAACCTATGCCTATGTAACAAAAATATTTAGTAGTCTAGAATGCTGGCCCTCAATTGTACTAGCAACCATCAGGCAGCAGGTATCTTCACCCTGGACGTCTTTTATCAACCCCATACTAAGAAAACAGAATCTGCCTCAAACTCACATGTTTATGTGACCACAAAGGTAATTGCACATACACACTTAAATATAGGCTAATTGGCAAGAATAGCTTGGTAAAATTAGCGTAGTTAGCGTGCTACTAATATATTCATCTTTACAAGCTGCAGTTTAAAATAATGAATGTATAATGAACAGTATCGTGTCAATGGTTTCTTGGTGCTTTTCGTTTTCTTCTAATTGGACTTGTGCATAATTATGTTCGTTTACAAATGTTTGTTTTTAAGCTATTGCATAGCTTTTATCGCGGGCTTTGAGCGCGGCGACCGAATCAAGAAATTCCGTAACGAAAATAAAACCTAACACCCCCCACTCCGCCTACCATGTAATGACGGTTCCCATGACAACGTGATGTTGTCATGGGAACGTAATTTTTGATGTCATCACGTCATCATCCCAAGTGTAGCTTTGACAAATAGGAAGTATGGAGGTTAGGTACAAATGCTATGCAATAGCTTTACCGCGGCAGTCCCCGAGTGCCACACTTTTTTTTTTTGTGATTTCAAAAGCTGCCCTTCCTCTTTCTACTTGGTCCGTTAGCACATTTTTCTTTCTGAAAATGCTATAAACATCTCTTGCTGGTCCATTATTTCAAAGGGTTATGTTGCTATGAAAATAATGTACGGTTGCTGTAGTAATATGTAATTGCAGTATGATTTAATTGGACACTGCTCATCCTGAAGGTTCATTAAAATACCTCAGGAAATATTGCCATAGGCTATTTATATCCGAGATTCCAGCAGAGCTTACTTAATTAAAAGCTGCATTGCCTCATATAAACTATACTTAACTAACGCAGTCATATCAAAAGGAACAAGTGTAAAAGACCACCTTCTAAGAAGAAGGACCAATGTGAAAAATGCCACATCTATCCCTAGTAAAAGCAGGTATGCTGGAAGAGATTTTTTTAGAAATCAGCATCACTTTTGTACGTATTTTTAAGTATTTCCACTTTGCCCCACGAAGTCGCCCCAATGGTGGGGCAAAATGGAATGCCAAAAATTTTGCAGTGGAATCTGCCCCACTGGTTTGACTTGGTGGGGCAGATTCCACTAGTTTTTAAATCGTGTGTATTCTGCCCCACTAGGATTGACACCTTATAATTTGTGTAGATGCTCGTATTTTATATTTGTTTGGAGTAAAACTAAGTCTAACGTTACCAGTCCTAGTTACATTTTTACTTGGGTAAAACAATTCTTTTTTTTCCAAATAAATGTAAAATACGAGCACCTACACAAATTTTAAGGTGCCGACCCTAGTAAGGCAGAATACACAAGATTTAAAACTAGTGGAATCTGCCCCACCAAGTCGAACCAGTGAGGCAGATTCCACTGTAAAATTTTTGGCATTCCATTTTGCCCCACCAGTGGGGCGGCTTGGTGGGGCAAAGTGGAAGTAGGTACTCGTATTTTTCTGTTCCTTGCTTCTTGTCTATTTATATGTGTCTACATACATAAACTGTTAAATACATGAATTAATAATAACTCTGTGTAAGTCTTTGTCCTGACAAAAAACTAAATATTTTTTTTGCAGTATACTGCTGAAATTACAACAGCTGAAATGTTGACTTTCAGTCATCATAACATAGTAAAGTTATCACCGTAATAAATTTTTCTGAAACTTTCTCCATTGTGAAAACTAATAAATCCATGGCATATGTTTGATCTACGAGTATGATTCTATAGTTATCAGAGCGATGTAGATGTGTATCGTTACCAAGAATCGTAAAGTACTGTGAATCAGCTAATTGGAGAGCAATGGAGGGAAATATCTTTTAATTAGTAGAGACTAGAAACGAGGTATTTACGTCAAGGAATGGATGGAAGAAAAACAATGTAGAAATCAAATGCTTGGCAGCATAAAGTGAGAAGATTAGTAAATCATTTGAAAGAGATGGGTCATTGGTATTTAATAGTAAATGTCCTACGTGGCCGTTCACCTTACCTCGGATAACCTAAAAAATGCCACCGATGTCGTTTCTAGCTTGTCCACCTCCTGGGCCCAAACAATATCAAAACAAAAAAGGCACGAAAAGAAGATGGCAAATGTAGCTAAGTTATGTAGGATAGGACATCTTTTAAAGCTTTAAGAAGTTCTCTTCTTGGTCAATATTGGTTGTGCGATTGCAGCTTTTTACTAGTAAACAATGTTTTTGCCCAATAGGTAAGGCTGCGTTCATACACGCGTGATTTTTTTTTTGGCGCGAAATGTTCGCGCGCACTTTGCGTACGAGTCGCGCTCTCCTCGGAAACTTTGGAATTTAATCATTTTTATCGACGCGAAAGTCGGGAGGGTGGAGGCGACGCGGGCGCTGTGCAATTGCGAAGCGTGTACTTTACCAACTTTACATCGATAAAAAATGTACGTTAAGACAAGGGACTAACTATTAAATTACAAAGTTTCTGAGAAGGGAGCGACTCGTACGCGACGCGCGCGCGCTTTCGCGCCGAAAAAATCGCGCATGTATGAACGCAGCCAAGCAAGTCAAAACATTTTTATTTTAAGATTTTTCCTCCTTTGTAAGTGCACATAGAACAACTCTCCACTGTTTCTGAAAAAACAATAAGGCCCTTATATACACCTCCTACACCGACTCAGTACACAGTTCTATGCTAAACACTAAAGAATCTTGTTTGCACACGTTATCTGGGAGCCATTAGCACCCCATTAGCACCCATTTACACGCCACCTTATCTTTCTCTTTCTTTTGCGGCCAACTTCTTAAGTGGAATGATGCACCTTCACTATTGGTCAATTTGGGTTGCCATTCAGTAGAATAATAAATATTGTTTTTTTAGGGATAGCCAGGAAAGTACTGACACTGCCACACTGAGGATATATGTAGGTTCATAGGTTGTAAAATTTATACATTTATATCTGTAATTCGTATGGTGTACATGATAAAGAGTTCTAATCTATTCCATAGGTTTTGATAAAGTTAGAAACGATAGCAATATTGAGCTTCAATATAAGTTTGCAGTAATTGCAGAAATGGCCTTGAAAGCGTATCAGACCAGAGAGCCTAAACAAATGGCTATCTGTTTCAAAGCCTACGAAAACTTTGTCTGCTCAACAACGTATATAACGCAATGAATGTTGTTGAACTGTCAAAATGAAACCCATTGCTACTGTAACTGTGTTACGCAATACGGTAGTTGTCTAAGTAAAAAAAAAAAAACTATTTAGTCCGTCTTTCAGATAATAAAAAAATATTAGACACGTATTTTTTGCTATATCATATTAATCAAAAATAACTTAGAAAACACGCATTAAAGTTGGGGAGTGGGGGCTCGCTACGTCACAACGCAGTATTAAATCTAAGCAAGGCATAGGTAATAGGTAATACGGGCTGGTATCCGCAACTCCACGTCAAAGCGCGTATTTTGCGTACGGGTGGGAAAATCGATTATTCGATCCACCCCAGCTCCTCAAAGAAGGCCAGCAACGCCTTGGTGTCACTGACAATCTCACGTAGGGTACCTGGGTTACCGAAGTACTTGGCCCTGTATGTGGCGACCACTGGGCAGTTTAACAGCACATGAGCTGCTGTCTCGTCGTCCTCCATGCAGGCTCTGCACAGCGGACTGTCTGTGACTCCTATGACAAAGAGGTGTTTATTAAATGACCCATGGCCAGTTACAGCTGCTGTAATTGTACGCAGCTGCTGTTTCGTTAGTCGGAGAACCTGTTTCGTGAGGCGGCCATCAATCATAGGGAGTGCCTCCTTGGCCTGCCTGCATTCACCGTGGTCCAACCAAAGTTTGTGATGTTGATCCCTGGTTCTTTTCCTTACCAGAGTGCGTAGGTACCCGAAGGGGAGTGGCGCAATGGGTTCAGGCCCCACTGGTGCCATGCTCGACCCCCTTCTGGCAAGTTCGTCGGCTGCGTCATTGCCCCGCGAACCGCTGTGTCCCTTGATCCATTGAATGGTTATATTATTGAGGCTACCCACCTGGTTAAGGCGCTGGTGACACTCGTATATCAGCCCAGAGTCAACAGTGTGACTGTTTAGCGCTAGCAGAACAGCCATACTGTCTGAGAGTATGCGTATCGAGTGGTCCTTAACTTCCCTGGCCATGATGGCTGAAGCGGCAAGAGATACACCCATGCATTCGGCCTGGAACACTGTGTTATGGACTCCCAATGGTGTGGCTATGTGTATGTTGAAGTCCTCCGAGAAGATTCCAGCACCTGTGCCACTACCTGTTTTGGATCCGTCGGTAAAGATACGTAGCTCTGCGGGGCGCAAACCCTCGCATCGACGATCCTCGTGAAGTTGAATCCTGTATTTTTTATCGAAGATAAATTGTTTGGGTACCCGGTCATTTATGGCTTTCGTAATAGGGAACTCATTATTGAGTCCCTCAAGCAGCGCGGTGTGTTGTGTCTCCCTCTTACCCCAGAGATTGATTGCATTAAGACGTACCGCTGCCATTGTCGCTTCCTGCTGTATGAACAGGTGGAGCGGGGGTAGTCCCAGCATGGCTTCGATGGCTGCAGTCGGAGTAGTCCTCATGCAGCCCGTGGTCGCCACGCAGGCAAGCCTTTGCGTGCGTTGTAGTTTATTAGAAGCTGTAACCAGCTGAGTACGGGGCCACCAGACCACAGCCCCATAAGTGATCATGGGGCGGATCACTGCTGTGTACAGCCACAGAATAATTTTGGGGGATAGGCCCCACTTCTTACCTATCATTCTCCTGCACTGCCAGAAGGTGATGCAGGCCCTGTTTAGCTTGTTGTCTATATGACTACTCCAGTTTAACTTACTGTCTAGAATGACCCCGAGGTATTTGACCTCGTTAGCCAACTGAAGTTCTGTATCGAACAGTTTGGGTAGGCGGTAAGGGCCTAATGCTCGTTTTTGGGTAAACATAACTAGTTCAGTTTTAGTGGGGTTCACTGATAGTTCAAATTCCCTGCACCAATTTTCTACGATACGTAGTGCTTGCTGAGTGAGGTTGCAGATCGTTCCCGTCACCTTGCCCGAGACAAGGATTGCGAGGTCATCTGCATATCCTATTGTGTAATAGCGGTTGGCGTTGAGTTTGGTGATGAGGTCATTAATTACCAGATTCCATAGAAGGGGGGAAAGCACCCCTCCCTGGGGGCAGCCTCTGGCTATCATGGCCAACTGCCGCTCATCCTCTAGGCGAACCACTCGTTTGCTTAACATGTTTGTAATCCAGTCCGTCAGTACCTGTTCTACTCCGTGTCTGGAGAGGGCGCTGCTAATGCTGGAGAAGTTGGTTTTGTCGAAGGCTCCTTCGATGTCTATGAAAGTGCCCAGGCAGGTGCCTTTTTGATGAATCGCATCCTCAATCTGGCTGACCACCAGATGGAGAGCAGATTCGGTCGACTTACCTGAGCTGTATGCGTGTTGATTACCGTGTAGCGGTATGGTTTTCAGAGCGCCATCCCTCAGCTCTCTATCACATAGCCTTTCCATAGTTTTTAGAAGAAAGGAGGTCAAGCTGATTGGTCGGTGGGATTTGGCGTTTGTGTAGTCACCCTTACCTGGCTTGGGGATGAATATTACTTTCACTTCCCTCCATCCTTTAGGAACGTATCTAAAGGCCAGGCATGCTCTCATTAAAGGCACCAGTCTTATTGCGACAGATGTACCCCCCCACTGTAGTAAAGCGGGGAACACTCCATCAGGACCAGCCGCCTTAAAAGGATGGAAGCTCCGGATGGCCCATTGGAGTTTCTCCAACGTGATCATCCTGCGTGCGTAACTCCAATCATTATCTGATGGTGTTTGGGTTTCATCTTGCCAGTCGATTACCTGCGCGAAGACACATCCCGGGAAGTGAGTTTCAATTAGGACGCGTCTTGTTTCCTCAGGCGTCGACGTGAGTGTGTTATCAGGTTTGCGGAGGGTGGCGGGCCCAGTTGTGTTCTGTTGCGCCAGAACTTTCCTTACCCTGTTTGCTTGCTGACAAGATTCAATGCTACCACAGAATTTGCGCCATCCCGAAGTGCTCCTGAATCTGATGCATTTTTTGTAGCTGGATTTGGCCGCGTAGTAGTTATCCCAGTCCTCATCCGCACATGTGTTCATGGCTCTATTCAGAGCTGTTCTTACCTTACTGCGTTTGCGCTCCAGATCAGCGCCCCACCAGGGTTGTTTACCCGGTATGTTGCGCGGCGTGGTCTCTGGGCAGGCAGTTTTGTAGCTGTCTATGATTGACTCAGTAAGGTGGCTTACTTGTACCTCAATCTGTGTCGTATCCGCAAATGTCATCGGATCGCTTAGCGTCGCAAGCCTGGATTCAAGACTGCGTGTGTAGGTGTCACGATCCGTTTTACGCGGATAACGCCGTGGTAGTATCGGTGGGACACAGACCTGAATGTCGAAGCGGATCCACCTGTGATCGGAGCAGGAGGCCTCCGTAGAGACCTGCCATCCAGTGGTAATTTCCGCCGCGCCCTCTGTTACCAGAGTAAGATCTATGATTGTGCGGCTTCGCCTGGTTACGAATGTTGGTTCGGAGCCAGTGTTTAGTAGGGATAGGTTAGTCGAGAATAAGTAGTCAACCAAGGCCTTACCCCTCTCGTTTTGCGTGTCCATACCCCACAGCTGATGGTGAGCATTGGCGTCGGCCCCGACAACGACCTCAAACCCGCATCTCTCGCAATGGCTCACGAGGCGGGCGAGTCCGTGGGGAGGCGGTGCCTCCGCCTCGGGCATGTAGGCCGAGGCAAAAACGATCACCATCTCTGTGGCGTTGTCACGCTGTATTATCAGCTTTGCTGCAGAGACATCTCTGCAACAGAATTCAGTTAAGAGCTGTGTTTTAAGGTTACCTGTGACATAGATGCACGATCTGGGATGATCGTGGTCTGTGGTGACCAGGAGCTTACCGCCAAGATTGGAGAGTCCTTGTATGCGGCCCGCCCTAATCCACGGCTCCTGGATCAGGGCAATGGCCGTGTGTTGAACCTCCAGCCACTTGCGAAGCTGAGCCGTCGCGGTCTGACTGTGGTGGAGGTTTGCCTGCAGAACTTTACAGGCCGACGAAAGGGACGCCATCGCTGGTCGAACCCTCGTCCCCCTCAAGCCTAAGCCCGGCAAACAAGTCGCCCTCGTCGAAACCGTCCCCTCCCTGGCCCGAAGCCGGAGACAAAATCATGTCGTCCAGCTCCTCGCCCGATGAAGGGACGGCGCCCACGGTGGCGGCAGCATAGGCGGCCGACTCTGCTACAGCAGGCTCGGCCGCAGACGTTTCCGGGTTGTTTGGTGGGGGAGTATACTCCCCTGCTGGTGTCGGCGGCAGCTGCGTCAGTGCCTCGCAAATGGATCCCGTGGCTGGGTCCCATCCTTGGGGAACATCGGTGAACCTGCCGTTCCGACCCTGAAACTTTACGTACACCGCCCCCAAACCTATTGAGAGACGGCGCCCGGCCTCCATCAGGGTCGGGATTTGGTCCACAGGAACACTGACCACCACGAACCATGCCGCTGCTTGTTGATCGGCATGCAGAAGTAACCACCTCTTTATGTCGACCCAGGGGTTCTGGTAAGACAGAACGCGCCCAATATTGGTCGGCTCTGGAAAGACCCCCTGCTCGTCTGGGATCACGATACCACATCGTGCTCGTTTCTGAATCTCCGACTGACTCTTGACGGCTAACAAGATGCTAGCTGGGAGAGAAAGGTCGGAGACTGTCTTCCTTAGCCAGGCTAAGGTGTGGTCGTTACCGCACCACAGTTTTAAAACACCCCCGGCAAACAGCGGCTTTGCATTGAAGGTCGGCCCTGGAGTGTCTTGCTTGGGGGAGCAGGCCTCGAGAATGATCTGCTTCTGGATAGCAGCGAGTACCTGGTCCGATACGTCCTTGCTGAGGAACCCCGTGCGGTCGCAGGTGATCGCGACGTCGAGGGTAGCACTGGCAGCTTGGGCGTAGCTTCGTTGGGCGACCCGTTTGGACTGATCAAGACGCGGCCGCTTATGCTCTCCCCGAGGTGTCAAAGTCTCGTTGAGAGCTCGCTTGGCCGCAGCCTGATCCTTCCAATCGGGTCGCTGTGTCGTGATGGTCTCTGTAGCCGGCCTCTCAAGAGTACCGGTTGGCGGTTGACTGGGCGCTGGTCGGCTAGTGCCGGCCTCTACCTGCGACCGCTTGCCGGCGGAGAAGTTGAGCTGGCCGCTTGTGACCTGTTTGTTCCCCGAGCCCTTTCCTGCCATAATGCGAGCCTGGCGACGCTCCTGGCGTCGCTCCTTCCTCGTCACTCTGTCCCTCTGTTTGCCCTTATCTAAAGCAGCTGGTGGACCTGAAGGGTCAGCGCAAGGGCAACGGGCTTTTTGAGTGCATTTACCCTTGCCCTTGCGTTTAAGTACCGTGGCTGCCGGTTGACCTGAAGGGTCGGTGCAAGGGCAACGGGCTTGTTGAGTGCCTTTACCCTTGCCCTTGCGTTTCTGCACCACTTGCCAGGCACGTGAGAACACGTCCTCGGTGCTGCCGGCCGCCTCCGTATGATGGGTGACGGCCGTCTGATGGAAGGAGGCTAGAGGAGCCACAGGAATGGATGGGTGTATGGTAGAATCCTCGGTACCGGTGTTACCCGGCGCCGGGATCTGTGTGGAAAGGGTCGGACCGGCAGTGGAATTAGTCGTCGCCGTAGTCTTCGCCTGAGTTTTAGAAGGGTCGGTACTGGTCCCAATCAGCGCCGACGTCCTTTGTTTGTTTTGGGACTTTTTGGTTTTGGTCTTAGCTGTGGTTCTCGCCACAGCCGGACCGGCGCCCGCGCTGGTACCCGCGGCGTTAGCCGCCAGGTCACCAGGGGCAAGAGAAGTGCAAGCACCTCCCTTCAGAGTTTCATTGGCTTTCGCCTCCACTCCGGTGTTGGTTTTTTTATATGGCCTTAGATTATCCATGTTTAATTGTCGTTAAAATTCATCTCTCTGGCTCCCACCCTCCATGGAGCCCGCACCTGGGAACGTCTCACTATAAAGAATAAGTTCGAACGTTAGGACTACCAGAGAGATATAGGTGCGCAAGGCTGGTTTACAGTGCGACATCGGGTGCTCGATCGGGTTGGCGTTGGCCAACGATCTGATCAACCCTCACTTACACCGTCAGCATGACCTTTACCTACCGCTTCGACCGTCCGAGGACGACCTCAGCGGACCTCACGCACCTCGCCTGTGGCCCTCTGACGGGACACTATGACCATTTCCCTACCCCTGGCTATTGGGTAGGGCCACCGTTTCGCTTGAAATCCGGACCAAAGGGGGCGTGTTGCCTTACGGGCACATTACAACCAGAGCCGCTCGGCTCAACCCCCCAGGACTCCTTCATCCCCGCTCACGGCGCTCAACTGCGCAGGTCCTAGCGCAGGTGACTGCTTACTCCTACTCGCCATCAGCTGGTTTTAGTGATAGTCGAGCCCGCCACCACCCAGTCACGGGGGATCACGGTTAGGAGTGGAAGATGGAAAGGCGGAAAGGGAGGAGTGGGGATACAGATGGGATAGAGTGGGGAGGGTTTGTGAGATTTGGGACAGGAAGGCATGAGACGGGAAAGAATAAGGTTAAGGGAATTGAGGAAGGGATGCAAAGGCGCCTGGTGGTTTTAGTTACGTCTATTTCTTATGGAATTAGACCAAGAACGGGGTGGCAACCTCGAGAAGGTGCATCCGCCAGACTTGTCTTGAGGATCTACACGACTGTAGCGCTCACCCTCAAGACCCCGCCAACCCTGCCACTTCTGAAGGAGGCGGCAGGGTAGGCCTGCATCTATACTACCAAGCAAAGCTAAGCAAAGCATGTCGTTGTGCAAGCGCGAAAGCATAAATCCAGACCCCCCCTAAGCAAGGCATGACGGCATGCCACATTTTAACTCAATGTATCGCCGTAATCTTTTGATTACGTCAAAAAATAAAAAAAATACGTGTTCAATATTTTTTAATAATCTACAAGACGGACAAAAGAAATATTTGGCCACAGGCCTATTACCTCGCAGGACTGACATATCTCGGTAGCTTATGTCAATCCCATATATTTTTGACTTTTCCAACATCGTTGTTGTTGATAGAATGTCACTTTATCTCGGCCCGCAGGTAAAAAAGAAGTTGGCCATATTCCTACTAAAAGGAGCTACTTATCAAGGTGCTTACATACGGAAGGTTAAAAACTTGTCACTATTGACATTAATCTTGTAATATATTGCGACCTTTACCTATTATTTACTACATAAGATTACAAAACACTACTTAGTACTGATAATGTTGGAGATAAGCAGAGTCTTTAGAACAAATTATGGCATTGCCCCAGCGACTAGAATTTCCAACAATTCCCAAACTCCCCTAGAATCGTTCTAAGCCAGAGTTCTCTTCTTTAATATTGTAACCCTGAATTTATACATTCATAGATCTACAAATTATCATTAACTCTTTCCGGGTTTTACTAAGATTGGAAACGGATCGAAAACATAAATGTATCATATTAATGTTGCTCTTCCGCTAAGATAAAACTTGCAGGTCTTCCTCTACCCACTTATTTGCATCCTACCTTAACTTTGGTCCTATGAATCTTGAGATTTATAAAAACACTTGTAGCTTGTCTCATATATTGATAATTCTGATCCCAATTTTGTGGTAGGTGATACACTTTATCGGATCATCATGATTAACCATCGAATAAAAACCTTTAGCATATATCATAACAACGTCTACCTAGATAAACATTAAAATTCAACGAGAATTTAAGAGAAAACTGAACTCTCCTCACACGGTCAAGGCACCAACAAGCTCACTATGACTCACTGTTTACGTTTTACACTTTACGCCCTTGAGACCGACGCGGGCGCAAGATCATCTGGTTCTTATGTAATGTTTGTTGTTTGTCTGTTGCGGTAAGCATTGCTGTGTTTATTGTCTTTATTGGTTATTGGAAAGTGATAATGAGTTCTACTGTTACTGGGATTGGGTAGAAACCTTTTGCGGAAATTGCATTGGAGAGTCTATCTAGTTCCATTTGTAATCTGTGATTGTCGGAAACGATGCTATATAAAATGGTAATTATTGGTTACTAACTGCTAAATTCAGATAATCTATGACTTCTTGGTATGGTTTCGTTTTTTTCCTGTTTATACCACATAAACCTTATCAAGCTCTTCTTAACTTTCGGATTCCGGAGCACATCGTCGACTGTAGGTTCAATTGAGGTAAGGGATAAAATACGATTTTTCAGGAGAGGCCGACAAAGTTTTTTTTTTCGGACTAAATCGCCCATAACTTTTTTCTTATTAACCTTTTTCGGGTCTGTTTTTCTTAAGTTAGAAATTTTTCATATTCACCATTCGATAGAGCGAAAAATTCTGAAGAAAACTGTATACTCAACTCATTTTGGGTATTTTGTCCCTTACCTCAATTGAACCTACGGTCGACGATATATACGTACTTATGAATCGGATGAAAGATGTTAATTTTGCTGAGACCGCGGTCGTCATATCACATTGTCGGAGAGAGCTTTGTACTATGCCAATACTTCGATTCAACCTGTTATAATCAATACTGATCATATTAGTAAGCACACCATCACAATTTATTTACAAACATTTCAATAGTATCTCCACTCAATTTATAATTCAATCAAAAGCCTTTTCTTCTTCGCTAATTAGTTTCAGAACAAACGCAATGTTATTAACTTTGATCAAAACAATGCGTATGCAAACAATGCCTAGGTTTAATGACTGTGAAATAGTGCATAAGTAATAATAGTTTGCTATTATGACCCGGTACCGTACTGCAACTTTCTGTTACTTGTGGTTACGTTTCTTTGTCTGGCTTATTAGCTGAATACCGGATTTCACCTGTACTTTGACTGACTGACTGTCGTATATGAGGGGGCTGAACTCTAGAACTCTATACCTAAAGTAATTAAGGAATCGAAATCACTTACAACTTTTAAATGGCTATCAGAGCACCACCTGAATAATGTATGAATTGTAAGTTTTTACCGTTTTTATTATAACTTAATTTTAGCTTATTACCAAGCAAAACAGTCGCTTATCTTAATTATTATGTTTTTTCTCATAGGAGTGAATAATTGTATTCTTTTTGAGCGTAATAAATTTTCGTAAACCGTACTTTGTTTCTAGTATTCTAGTGTTTATGAGAAGCGCAAAAAGTATACAAGTTAATTGAATCGTTCAAATTATGAAGTTCCAATTTTTTATTCAGCTTTGTTAGATTTGGTTGTTTCAGATTATGGTAATTTTTCATTTAGGATTCTATCGTAGGAAAAAAATATCGGAATCGTGATAGATGGAGGAACCTAAGGAGCTAGTTTGCAATGCTGGAAATCAAAGTTCAATACTTGTCGACTCCTGGATGATACGATAATTTATAATGAATGATAGTAGAAGATCTATCTGCTTTCATGAATAAATAAATCTCGACGTGCGTGCGTTGAAGGATCAACTTGACCCAATTTCAGATAATTACAAAGTAAACATTTACCGACATTTATTTGCAAACGTGTCTCTTGACTCTTCACATGTAACTGTATTAGCACAATCTGAAGCACTATTTACTTGTCAATTGATAAAACTAACAGATATAGGAAAGAACCTTCAGTATAACTTAACCCCTATACAAAATTTATCCTATATCGTGGGTTTGTTTATTGGCACGAGTCTTACATGTACAATTATAGAATTGCAGCGAGTCTAGGACCATTTTCGCTATCAAGTTCCCGGGTTTGAAGATAACGGATGCAAAATTGTCATGAAACCCAGTAACGGGATATCATGTGGGTAGTGACCTTATTAGAGCTGCGGATATGCGAAATATAATATGGTAAAGTAGCTCATGAACTTAGGGTTATGGGGTGTCGTGATTGTGTAGATACTAGTGCTTAAATCTACACCGGTTTGGTTTATACTTAGATACTTCAAAGGACGTTAATGAATATAAGATTCTGGAATATGGATATACGTTCGAATTCCCGAATCGACATCGTACTTTGGAGTATATTTTAAGTAAAAATGTGTCTTTTCAATTTCAAGAATGAAAACAATATTCTTATTGATTCACACTGCCAAAAACAATATTATCTTTGAGGTTCCAATAAAGTAAGAAACAAATGCATAGTTCGAAACATTCGATAGTGTATTTCACAGAAACTCCTCACGCGGCGATGTCGCGAACCGTATTCGTTCATGAACATGAATTTCACTCACGAAAGTCATAACTATCGTGACTAAAAATAGCCCCACGAATATCTCCAGTAACATAAATAAATCCTTACATATTAGGAATGCAAATATACGATCTTACAACCTCCTAACAGAAACTAGATTTTCTGCAGCTCTGAAATCAATATGGTAACGAGGCAGATAAATCAGCAACAGTTCATATAAGGTATGATATTCCATGCGCGTGCGACCCGACCCTGTACCGTATCAGGCACAAGGCCAGTTGCAACAGACACAATATGTTATACCTACGTAATTACGAGAGAAATGCTCCAAATTCAATTTGGGGAGTTGCCAAAACCTTGTTTGGTTATTTATGAGATTTTTTGTTGAGAAGTAAAGGGCACGCGGTTTCAAGCCAGGGTTAAGTCATATTTTTCCGGAATTTGTTTTTGCCTTTGACTTAGTTCACATGATCAAAGTACCAAATACGACAGTTAATTAAAGAGTTGAAGTTGTTATGATACCTATTAGTGAGGATAATTAAGGGTGAAGTGGAGACACAAAAGATCATGAGGAACTTAAGCAAGAAAGAAAAGAGAAAGAGAGGATAGTCAAACCAGTGCCTGCCTTAACCAGCCTTAAGCAGTTACGTCACCCGACAAAACCAAAAAAATATTTAAAGGACAGGAAGTCGGCATGGCGATCACGAACAAATTATTTTATTAAAGAGGAAAGGCTTAGGTCATACTTATTTTGACTGTGCAAAGCATTAAAGGATAACATATATATGACGCTTACTCTTTGCATATTTGTATTCTGCTATGAATATGATTTCACGTGAGACGTAATGAATGCTGCGTTCAATAGCTTAGCTTAAGTCACGTTTCAACGCCTCTATGCCTTATTAACATGCAAACCGCCTACCAGTGATTAGTTTGTAATGATTAATTAAGTAATGATGTTGGCTTATCGCCAATATTGGTACACGCGTGTGTTGGTAGTCGCCTTCCGTTGTGTAAAAAGTGTGTCATCGGTTTTTAACGTTTCAATCTTTCTGCCGAGTTCAATTTTTAAAAACCTTCAGCTGTGGTTTTGTTTTCAAGAATAATGATTTTGAAACCAAGATTAAATTAATTTTGTCTACATCTGAATAATTCACAGATGTCAGGCAATTTGTTTGCTTCGAGCCTATGGAAATGCATGTTCTGGGAAATTTATTTTAGTTGTAATTTTTTTATGTCATGGGTTATTTTAGAAAAGCGTTCTTGTCATTTATTAATTGACCTATTTCTGGATTTAAACGCAGCATCCGAATTTCATCACAATTTAGTGTTTATCTGCTGGAATCCTTTATTCATGTCTTACGATATTTATAGATATGGGGACTGTTGATATTTATTTAAATCTTCTTTTCTTTCTTCCCCAGATGTGCCTCACGGAATGGATAAGACTTCGCGATTACGCCGGCGGGCGCTCCCGAAAAGTCCTAGGCCGGGAGATACCCGCCTGGGTCTGGGAGGCCTACAGCGTTATCGGCGTATTCCTCTTCGGCTGTGCCTGCCAGCAACTGACCACCGATGTCGCCAAGTACACTATAGGAAGACTGAGGCCACATTTCTTTGATGTAAGTGTTTTTCATTTGTTTTACAACTTGGAAAGTTTCACAATATTGGAGCCAACGGACGTCAGTGAATAAATTCTTTAGCCAGACTTGGCACGTTCCGGGCTTAGTGAATGCAAACGAGGCTTCAGTAGGCCAACAAACCAGATTCAGCATTTGCTACTGAACGATGGAGACTTTGTTAAGCTGATCCCTTGGAAGCATAATAGAAAATCATAGACTTACGTGCTTAAACCAAATTGAAATTGGATACGGTACAAACTTGTTTTACAGGTTACAAATTACTTTGAGTGTGTGTTTACTTTTATTGTGTACGTGTTATACAAAATCATAAATGTTTGTATGTCTACATCGTAAATCAATAATGTTGAAAGTTTTCATTTTTATTTGGTGTTTTTTCGTCTTTTTCTTCTTGAGTTTCCCGTTTGTTCCCTGTTTTCCTTTTGGTTAGTTTTCGCTATCGCTGTTCATAGTTGGATACAGTTATATTCCAAATTGGGGCACAATAAGTGGTTATTTGTTTGTTGCACCACTATCCATGCCTCCTGGTTTTTTTTTTGCCATAGTCGTAACTATCCTTTGTTGGTTGAAATAAACGTTTATTATATAAGTCCGTTTAGCTAGACCTCCGACACTACTTTTACCAATTCCTATTCTTTTTCAATTTTACGCTTATCAAAAGCTAATTTCCCCTCCAAGTAAACATTATCACGCGCAAGTTATAACATTGAATAGTCGCGACAAGGGAAATATTGTGTTTTCATTGTTTTCTGCGATTACGACACGTGTAGCTAGGTTGAACGTGCAGACTTCCACGTATGTTTCTGAGCAAATACGAGATATATGTTTAATTTGTACTTTGAGATTAGAGCATTATGTATGGTTACTTAGATTTCACTGGTGACTTCATCTGTATATGTATTTATACCGTTCTGCTTTCATCTGTTTCCTCCCCTTCGCATATTCTATTTTGTTTCAGTCTACCACGATTTAGAACCAAACGTACCTTATCTTGTACCTTTATCTTTTTGAGATATTGTTCTTCTTTGTAAATAGGTATAGGTCCAAAGTTAAAAGCAGAGGTCTCTTTGAATCATAATATAAATCTAGTTAAACTGTTATAAAGCTGCTCTTAGTAATGGCAAACTACGAGCTTATAAGGGCTTATCACCTACTAACTGGTCCAATGGGTCAGCATTGAACCTATAATCTTTCTCATTATATTATTTAACGACTGTAACGTTATGATAACAGCTGATTCATTTTATGTTTTTCCTTACCTCTCAATTAAACGACGTGAAGTTTTCCATTGTTCTCATACGCAAAGACAATGTTTGGATGACTGTTTCAGAGACTGTTTTCTATTCTTGTTATGCTTGTTCCTAAGAACAGAGGTTTTCCATAAATGTTTGTCTTTCGTGTCTAGAAATAAAGTTTTGACCAATAAGGCTCTCCTATATTGCATGACGTCACTACACCAGCAGCTTTCCCGTCTTCCTCTTTCGATGTAGAAACTGCCTTATTTGGATACAAAGTAACCGTCTCCAGGTCGCCAAATACATAAGCTTCCATAAAAATTGTTTAAAGAGTCATACTTTCTTTAAATTACGTATTCTATAGACAATTGTTCTGTCTCTTACTCATGATTACGGCGAAGTTCTAGAAAGCCAAAATATTTCAGTTCAACTTGAATGACCGCTGCGGAGTTACTAGTCAGTCAACGAATATAAATAACATTGAAGTGTGCATTTTCTAATGGGTGTAGCTAATGGTTTAGTTTCTTGGTGACTTGATTTTATGCCTAAAAATCTTAAGGCTGTGGCGCAACTTCGGCCACACTGAGACTGTCTCTTTAAAAGTCATAAATTCATGAGACATATACAGTGTGATTCTTCATAATGTGCACGTATCGAAATGAGGGAATCTATGCTTAATTTTAACGACAGAAAAAATATTTAAAAATATCTAAATATTTTTATACTTTTTATGGAATTAAAATTTTTTTTTAACAAAACTGTGTAACTTTTAAACTGAATCAGCTGTCGTGATAAAACAAACTCCATAATGATTGGAAGTAAATAGGCGTCCACATAAAATTAAAATTGAGAAAAAAACTACCCTCAAATGAAAATAAACATGTTTTTTTAGCAAAAATCTGTATTTTTTTCATCAATTTTTACAATAATTATAAAATTTATAAATAAGATGCCCAAAGAAAATAAAAAAACAAAAAAAAAATTAATACAAAAAAATAAAAATAAAAAATGTACCATTTTTTCAGTCGATAAAATTAAGCATAGATTCCCTCATTTCGATATGTGCACATTATGAAGACTCACACTGTATATTCTTCTTGCTTATTTGTTGATGACTATGTTCCACTTGGACCACTATAACACCTGATGTTAAGCAATGATGCGTGCGTCGATTGTGCAAGCTTGCTTATAAGTTTTTCACGTCCTTAGTTTCATAATTAGCCCACTGTAAAAACAGAATTATTAACAAAGCTTTTTCCAAGTCTTGCCACGAGACTGCCACTAACAAAGATATTTATATCCACTCGTAAAACAATTACAAATGGTCGTTAAACATTTAGAGAATGGATATTTACGGCGTCTGCGCACCGGTGACGGTATACTTAATGGTTGTGGTCAAAAACCGTAACATCGTTATTAGTTACCCTATATCTTGGAAACACGTGTTCTTAATAATAGAGATATGGCCATTTTTCATAATCATCGTGAAGTTGTTTGTATTTCTTTGATGCTTATTTTTGTATAGAGGGATATTATGTTTGGCTTTTTTATGGTTTTCATTCATAATGTCGGATACTTTCATATACTGTTTCTTTTTATTTCTTTACTACAGGGAAATGTGCATTAGTAAATTATTATACAAATAGGTATAGAAACATACTTCTTTATTTGTTCTACTTCTGACTGGAATCATAGGCGAAATTATTTGCGTCAACTGGTGAATTAGCCTTTTGACTAATTCACCACATTTTTTTTGAAAATATTCAGCTTATTGTTTATTCAGATTCTACTTCAACGGAACTCTTGTATATAATTTTAAACCATGTTCTCGCAAAACTCCCGTGTTAGCTAAAATTCTTGGGCTCTATTCATAAAAAAACCGGCCAAGTGCGTGTTGGACCACGCACAATGAAGGGTTCGGTAGTTGGGATGAATTTATCCCAAAAACAAACTTAACTTAGCAGTTGAAAAACATTTTGTCCCATATAGAATGTATGGGAAAAATGTTTTTGCAACTGCAAAGTTAAGTTGGTCGATTATTACCTACTCGTTAACTTGTAGAGCCTACTTAGCTGTGATAGTTTTCCTTTTAATTTCGTTATATAAACTACTGCTGTGTTTTATTTCACACATCCAAAACCAACCGTTTAGCTGGCAGGGACACACACACTTGACTCTAACAAAAATTAGCACCTTAAAGCTTATTAATATTTCGCAAACGGACCCCTGAATCTAAAAATGGTTTTCACATACTCATAATGACATAATGTTTTTGAAGGACTTTTCTAATGATACCCCACACCATGGTACAGAAAAAAAAAACATCACCACTTTACGTGTACGGGAGATACCATTTTTTTTTTTTTTTTCATAATTTACCACTTTGTCGGTGTAATTAATATATTCATGCCAAATTACAGCTTTTTAGTACTAAGAGTCTCGGAGCTAGACCGCGGACAGACAGACAGACAGACGGACATGATGAAACTATAAGGGTTCCTTGTTTACTACGGAACCCTAAAAACGACTACAAGTAAAGCGAAATCATGAAACAAGACAATAAAACCAACACTATATCAGTACAAATCCCACACAAGTTGCAAGTCAATTGAGGAAACAGCTCATTACAGTGATCGTAAGCAGTGGACTAGCAAATTGCTACTATTCGAGCTATAAACCAACATTTAAGTACGGAATGCCCGTAACTGCGAGCTATTCTAACTGAATGGGGCTATATTGCTTGGTAAACTGTTTACTTTAAGCAGTTAAAGTGTTAATGTTAGGATTGCTACATATAATTTGGTTATGGGGTCCCTAGTTGGTTAAATGCTCTGGTGATATCTTCCGGTTGCTGTAGTACTGCATTTGTTTCCTGCTTTCTATAGTGCTCGTCATTATGACTTACTTTATTATTAGATTTTGCGCGGTCCTCGTTAACCTTGATAACAGTAGTTCACTTCGCAAAGCCTTGTATATTATCTTCTGGTTTCTTCGTCCTTCAGTTCCGTTCTCTGTCCGAATATTGCAAGTCCAGCTGCATTAATTTGTTTCTAGGAACCTCAACGAACGTTAATTATTTTAATGAATACAAATCGGATGCTTAATTTTCCACGTTCTCAAAATACCCAGATCTCATCAATTAGCCTCATTTATTTATTTATTTATTTATTTATTTAAATGCCTTAAAACTACCATTACAGGTCTTAACCTAATGCGATAGCCAAGTCACACAAACAATACAAAAGAAAAAAATTATAGATAATTATTTATAACATAATGTAAACAACAGTACTTTTGCGAATTCACCCCAGTAACATGTAAATATATCAATATCGAGCTGAATACTGTTGATGGTGCGAATTGCTCGAGTCAGAGGGGTTTTAGCCAGTAAGTTGGTTCTGGCTGATGGTACGACCAGCAGTGGCGGGGGCCGTCGCCTCCACACATAACGGTCGGGTACGTACAAGTGCAACCGCTGCAGCACTTTCGGGTTGTGCACTATGCCTCGAAGCAGTTTCACTATGTACGACACCAACGCAAATTCCCGTCGCACCCCGAGTTGATTGTACCCCACCATACCCAGTACGAATAGAGTAGGGTACATCAAAGGGTAAAATGGGTATACCCCGTAAAGTTTCATGTACAGGTGGCGCACAAATTTGTTCTGGACTCGCTCCAACATCACTGAATACTTAGCCTCATGTGGAGCCCATATGACAGCACTATGTTCCAAATGACTCCTGACTAATGCGTCATATAGGACTCTTACAGCTGTGATGCTGGTAAAGTCTCGCGTCTGCCTCAGAACAAAACCCAAATTCCTAAATGCCCTTTTGCAGATCCTAGTTATATGATCGCGAAATGACAGTTCCGGAGTGAGAACAACCCCTAAATCACGTACCTGCGTGACTCGTTGCATCGGTACTGCATCCACTACGTACTCGTAGAGTAGAGGTGCACGTGCGCGAGTGAAACTTATCACCGAGCACTTGGATACGTTGAAGTAGAGCCTGTTCTCATGACTCCATTTCACTATCCTATCAATGTCATCCTGCAAAAGTCTGCAATCCGACTCCGTTTTGACCTCAAACAGCAACTTGAGGTCATCTGCGAATAACAAACAAGATCCATTTTTGACTACTTCCGGTAAATTGTTAATCATTATTATAAATTCCAGAGGCCCCATGTTGCTTCCTTGACTCACCCCGGACCAGGTGTAATACGGCTCGGATTCACAGCCGTTGCAGTCAACATACTGCTGTCTGCCTTGCATATAACTAGCTAGGAACTGCAATAGATGTGGTGTGCAACCGATTTCTGCTAACTTACGTAATAATATGTCATTGTCGACTGTGTCGAACGCTTTTTTGAAGTCAAAATAAGCAGCGTCAACCTGCACACCAGCATCCACTGCTGGCACCACCTGTGACATGAAGTTAAGGAGATTGGTGGCAGTGCTGCGCCCCGGCCGGAACCCATGCTGCGCCTCCGATAGCTGAGCGCGGACCTGCTCCTGCATGCTGCGCTGGATGGCGGACTCGAAAACCTTGGCCGGCGTTGACAACACGGCCACCGGTCTATACCCACTGATGTCCGATCCTGCTTTACCTTTGGGGACTGGAATGACACGCGTAATCTTCCATCGACTTGGAAACGTCGCTGATTGGAGACATATATTAAATATATAGTGCAGAGGTTCCGCCAATACCCTACTACAATCCCTGAATAGGAAGGCTGGTATTCCATCTGGGCCTGCTGAACGCTTCGGCTTTAGGCGCTCGAGTGCCTCTCTAACATCCTTAAGACTCAACGAGTTTAGTTGCACACGCGACCCAGTCATGGCCCCCTCCGCCGTCGCCGCGGCCGCTTGTGGATCCAGTTGTGGTGGCTCCCCACCGTATACCGACTCGAAAAACATCGCAAATTGCTTGGCACATTCAAGATCCGTTAGGTGTTGACCATCCTTAATAATAGTTTGTCTGTTAGCTGTGCTGGTTTTAGATCGTATATAATGCCAGAATGACTTTGGATCTTTCGCAAACTGACATTGTAATTTAGTTTGATGCTGTTTGTGTGCAGTATGAATATTTTTTTTAATAAGTGCTCGGTATTTTGAATACTCACTGTAAACAATGAAATCCTTTGTTTCCTTGAACGTCTTGTGAAGTCTAGCTTTGATTTTTAGATCTTGTATTATTTCGCTCGTGTACCAATTAGGATAAGTGTATCGTGACTTCCCACTACGATTTTTCTTGGGGACACATTCATCTAAAATACTATTAATTTTACTGTAGAAGAAGTTTAATAAATCGTCCAAGTCGTGCATCTCGTACATATTATTCCATTCCGTCGAAATTAACAAAGAATAAAGCAATTGATAATTTGCCTTATAAAAGTTCCATTGCGGTCTATCACTGAGTGCGCATACACCAGCGCGCGAGTCAGTATCGGTGGCGGATACGGCAGCGGCCGACGAGGCAGCGGGGACAATGTCGGCGGGGTGGAGGGAGCACGCGGGCTCGAAGCTCACGCTCACTTCAAGCGGCGGGTGATGCACGTCGACGGGCACGAGTGGCTCGTCTGCCGCAATTACTGATACCTTCCCTCGAAACCCTGAACTCAGCACCAGATCTAATTGACGGCCTAAACAATTAGGTACATTATTACTTTGAGTGAATTCGCAAAAGGACAAGAAACATTCATAATAATTAGTCACATTTGTAGGACACGAATGTAAATTAAAATCACCTAACACAATTATTTCTTTATAACTAGTACACAGTTTTTCTATTACTGCAAACAAAATCATGTAATCATTTTCTGAACTACCCGGGGGAATATAAATAACAGAACACAGAAATAAAAATCTTCTATTTAAATGCACCGTCGCACAAACCATCTCAAAAACGCAGGTATCTATCGATACGTCGGGTATGTGTACTCGCCGTAGCTCGAACCGATGTGTGGCCACAAGAAACGCGCCTCCCTGCTTTCGTCCATCCGCTCGGTCGCTGCGAAGTATGTTGTATCCCGGTGGGATAATTTCGGAATCTTGAATAGAATCATTGCAACCCGATTCAGTAATTGCAAACAAGTCCGAATTAAATGAATCTATGTTATTTCTAAAATTGTCCAACTTAGTTCGGAGACCTCTAACGTTTTGGTAAAAAATTTCAATAGTGCTACTTTGATGTAATTTTGGTATGTTTCCGAAACCAAATCCACTCGTTAAATTCAGCGTTTATTGGCCATATTTCAGTTTGGTTCAATTTATCAAACCACTGTTCTGGCACACCAATAACAAATGACGAGTAATCTCGCTCGGTTTTATGTTTTATTTTATCTATGTTTATAGGTACATCCGGCCCACATAAACTTTTCACGTGATTAGTCATTGATTCGAGAGTGGTTTCTGGGTGTAATCGCCACACATGCAAGTGTTTTTTCCGTTCCGTGGCTTGTAAAACTTTCAACTCGGTATTGGTTCCCACTCTGACATCCTTTGGCTGCCGGTTGACTTTTTTATACTGTACAGTCGTCCAGCCGGATTGATCATTTTCCACCTCAACGTTACTTGCTTCTAGAAGCTCGGTAATAGCCGTGGTCATTGCCGGCAGCTCAATAGATTTTGTGGCCCCACCTTTGTTTACCTTCTGCGGTTCGGTGTTGGTGCGTCGTATCTGTTGTAATGTTGGTGACTTTTTAGACATGTCCTTGCTAGATTTGTTCTGTTGGCTGACGACTTCTGCAAAAGTGGATGGATTCTCGACTATCTCATCTGTAACGTATTGGGTCCGTCCATCCTGTGTCAGTTTAGAATCGACCTTTTCTTCGAGTACCCTCATTATTTTAACCACGGCATCTAAGTCAGCTTTAGTTTGAGAAAATTGTTCCAACAAGAGTGCTATTGTATCTGCTTGGCTATCCATACGAGCCATCATATCAACTCGAAATTCTCTCAGTTCTTCCAGCAGAACAGTATCGGTATCAATAAAACAAGCCTTACTTCCCCTCTGAGTATTTATGTAATTCGTGGGAGTGGTGATGGTGGTGGTGGGTACATTATTTCCTCGAACTGGAGTTTCGTTGTTCCCTCCTTTAGGATTAGAGCATACACATTCCGGGCATACCCATTTTTCCTTGTATGCTTGCGTAAATGTCTCAAACGCAATCGTACTTATTTTAAGACAAGCCAAGTGGTATTGCTTTTTGCATTTTGTACTTGAACATTCCATATAAAAGTTTGTTATTACTGAACAACACGCGCCGCAATTGTTGGGCATTTTTGTTTTGCTATCTACAATAAAATTCTAATCGCAGTATAACTGCCGTACCTGGCGCCGTTCACTGTGGTGCGACGGAGATGAATTATTTCTTTTTCGCAGTCCGTCTCTTCCACTCGAGGTAAGGAAGAGCCACCTCAGTGTTAACGAACTACGCGATCACAATATTATAGTTCACTCCACTTTAGTACTTATAACACTTTAGTGTCAATACACTTGATGAATAAATATTGCATATTATTATATTATAATGCTCCGTACTTTGGGTAAAAAACGAAAAACACGTCCGTACTGTACTCATATTATACCGCAGATCTTAAAACGCAGTGTTCAATGCACTATTATAGTCACTAAGGCAATAAGCATCCATGCACTTTGTATAATTCGTTTGACCTCAACGTTTATCTAATTAGACCCACTTGAGAATCGACGTATCAATTAGCTTGCGAAATTGCTTGTCAAATAGAGACTGTGCTGGACAGCTGGTCCAGCTGTATTTGCATTAATCTGGGGTGGGACCTAGCTGCGATGGCCTGGTTTGGAAAAGTAACCCAGAGCAATACAGAGCTCTGTATTTGCTAAAGATTACTTGGGCGATTATTGTGGGAAGAAGTTCCCATACTTCTTCAAAGAACTGGACTTTTGAAGATAACCTTGCAAAAAAAGGAAAACTGACTTCAACAAACTTACCGTTCAAATAGATAAAGAAACCATACCTATTTCTGAAGTAAAACCATCCGAAGAAAGGTTGTAAATAGTTTCCTTTCATGACATAGATCCCCCTTTTACCTAATCAGTTATTAGCATCTATACGCGTGGCCTACAGTCAGGTCATAGATCCTATGTCCTCATCATGTCTATATTTATCGTTTTATGTCCGTTTTATAGCATCGCGATGATGTAATTGATAAACGATTATTTTGTCTCATGTGGCGCTAATGTTTCCGAAGTTATTATATTGCATAATTCTATTAGTTTAGTACAAATGAGCTTTGTAAAATTGTGGTGTATAATAAAGCATATTCTATCTATATAACTATTAGATTCTTCTAGTCCATATACCTGCAGGAAAAGGAAAGTAGTTTAATCTTACTCGCCAGTAAACTATTGGACATAAAAAATCTATTACAGTAATAACCACACTACTACCTACTTAGTAACCGTTAAACAATCATATTATCATCATAATACATGTTAAACAACACACCACAATCACATAAACCATTTCCAATTACGAATTCTCTAACATAACTTTCACTTAAATAGTCTCCCTAAATCCAAATTCTAAATGGTCTTGGACTTAACAAAGCCCAGTAACTTAGTAAGTATATTTCGCCACAAATCTGCAGAAATCCCTAGCGTCATCTAAATTATTCCATGTTAAGCTTCGGGATGTCCACTCTATATTTACCTTACACTCTCTTATGACGTTTTGTAGTCTGGGTGGTTCTTGTAAATAAGCTTAGAAACATAAGGATATTCGTTTTGGTCGTACACGTTTACCGTTTCTAAGAAATGTTCAGTTTAATCGATGTCGATACTATCATCATCGACTTTTTTCTTTAGCCCAATATATTTGATTGTTGACGCAGTTCGTTTTTTTTTTTAATTCAGATATATTATTTATTTAATACTTCAAGCACACAAATGTACAGAGGCGAACTTAATGCCATAGGTGCTTTGGTGGTGGTGCTTAATGATATATATATTTATACAGATGTAGATATGTAGGCAGTCCTTAATTGCACGACTCATAATGCGAAGCATTAGAGAGTGCTCTGCGATCGAAAAATTTGTTTTGCCTCCTTTCTGCAACTGTTTTTATTGTTACACTCCTGCTAGTACATAGATCCTACTTAGCTTATATACCATTGTATAGATAATGTAATGGAGATTAATACTGTTCTCTTCAAAAATTGATTTAATGCAGCAGAAACGAAAAAAACATCAAAATATTTTTAAAAAAATCCCGTCAATCAATGACGAAAAAAACCTGAAAACAACAAGTAGCTTGCGAGAAAATCAATAGAGTTTTTTTTTTTAATAGCTTCATTTCAGCCAAAGGAGCAACCCTATTGAAAATGGCTCTTTTATTCGAAATTGTTTTATTATAATTGATAAAAAACGAACTTATATATGTAATATCCATATCTAAATTTCCAACTTCGATCCTCTTCCGTTGCCTAGCAACCAACAAAGCAAACCTAAATATTCTTTGACTACGTAAAGATTGCGAGGTGAGAAATTTTACCCATATTGATGGGTAAAAAAGCAGTCAAAATATACTTCATGAAAAGTCGTTTAAATATTTTTCTGTTTTTGAGTGAGCGTTATGAGACGTGCACTTTTGGATTTTCCAAATATTTTCGTTAAATGTTTTCCATATTCTATTCCTAGGAAAGTGTCTAAGTTAGTTTATTCCAACATTTTCCTTAAACTTTATTATTTTGCCATTTTACACAAATAAAGTAATTGCTCGCTTGCACGGTTCTTCAAAACTCTACGAAGCTTGTTAGTGTTTCTGATTGCTGTAATTATTAATTGATAGATTGTTGAATAGGTGCTAAATATCGGTGTTTGATTGGAGAACTAATATTTGTATTTCTTGGAGTTGATTCAAGACCAATTAAAATTTACATAGCTGTTCTATAATGCCTACTATTTGGGGTAATCGTTTATTACCTCTATAAACGGTCAATATTAGTACGTAATTTCACCGTAGGTCATAAAATTAAAGCAATTAATTTAGCTCTGATATTTTAATGATGATTATAAATTAAAACATTTAAGTCGTCTACCGATCGTTTTTACTTTACGTTTGTTTTCGTCGTCTTGAACTTGACTTCTTTACTTTCGTCTCCACGTTTCCATAGTCTTGGCTAAACGATTATTCTTATTTCCAATTTATAACCGTACTTTCTTTAATTGGTCAAGAGATCTTTTACTTTGATTTTAATTATTTTGAGTATTTTCTTATGTTGCGACATTTTTATCTTCTTTTTCTTTCCTCTGGCTAACCCTTTGGGGTAAACAGGCATGATGTTATGTTAGTTGTGTTTTCTATCTTCAAGACATCACTTTTACTAAGTTTTCCCTTGCGGCAATTCACAAGCTTATCCCTGTATGTTTCTTCATCTAAGTAGCTGCTGGTATAAATAATACTTTGCGGCTACGCGCTTCGCCGCCCGTGACCGTGTGATTTTGACTTATTGGCTGAGCGCAGACGGCATACAGTCTTTAGACGCTTTGGCTTTGAACACCGCCGTCTACTTTCGGCTTATGACTAAACGAATGAAGTGAAGAATAGAGTTATAGCTTCTGTATTAATCTAAATCTTATTCCCACTGCTGGACCATGGTCTTCGCCACAGTCTTTTCCAGCATTCGCTTGGTTGCAACATAGATAGTAAGTCGACTAATGAAAGTTGTTATAAGTACGTATTACAAAATATTTAACACCCTTCAAATACATTTGCTCATCATAAGCTGAAGCTTATATAAAACATAGCTTATAGCTTATATTAAATATGGATTTCGATATGATTTATTTCCACGAGGCATTTAATCTGTGCCGTTAGTTATAGAATGCTTTAGCCAAGTCTTCACGCCTACAATTAAACAAGCTTGATCAATATATCTATCAGAATGTCGGATTTAATGAAGTTTCAAGTTTGTCTTCAGAATGATTAATTGCTTTCAATCATTTTAGTTGAAACTTTATTTCCTCAATCAATTTATTGGCTTTATAAATCTTTAGTTATGGGCAGTTATGAATGATGGTGTTAGTCTAGAGATTTAGAACGGGTCATGGGAAGTCAATATGAGATTGATTCTAGAATCTGTTTATGAATATGAAGGGAAAGATTATGCGCCATCTTGAGTAATAAATAGTTCGATTAACATAGCATCAGGTGAGCGGTAGATGCACGCTGTATAATCAATCAATAGTTATCATTTATTCATGAAGATGGTTGTTGATCCGAAATATTATATTTCCTAATACATACTTATTTAAAATATAACCAAAATAAAGAAATAAAAAAATCTAATCAAACTCACTAACTTCATTTCATCTCATCAAGCGTCGATAATATTAGAAACCAATTTATTAACAAAAGGATAACAAGAAATCGCATTAGTAACGGCAAAAAGGGTTAACACAAACAAGGGTGCGTTTGAAACGGTTCACGCTTGACCGGTGACATGTGACACTGCGCCGGCGCAGGCAAAACGACATGTCTGATGTGACGTGTAGTTATTTTTAGCCGGGATTTGATTTTAATTGAGAATGACTAGTGGTTCGAGGTTTTTGTATTATTTGGATAGTTCCTTTCATTAATTGAATTTCGTTTATATCCTGCACTGAGAATTTTTTATAAAAAGTATGGGGATATAGACCTTACTTAAAAAATATATATATATGCGCTTGATGTTTTTCGTAAAGAATGCAATTATTATAAGTGCATTCTTTACGAAAAACATCAAGCGTTTCTCAGCAATATTAATAAAATTATTAAAAAGCAATACCACGCAAAATAACCTACGCGGTCTATTTATGCATAAAGCGTCGTACAAAAAATATTCATTTTAAATATCGCAACATACGCACGTTTGCATTACCATCTCTATACTCTTTTTGTATTAAAATTGCCAACGTGATCGGAAACTGTTTGGCGGTAATACCTTTGTTATTAAATTGTTCAATAGATATTATTTTTAATATAGTGTCACGTACCACCGTTCCCCTAACACGCCATGCGTAAACACCTACCATATGGGCTTACGAGTAGTTTTATCTATAAAAAAAAAACATCTCTTCAAACCCACTTAAATTAGACACAGTGTCTCTCATTTGACAGCTAGCACTTGGAGATTCAGCATTGTCAAGTACGGTTTTGTTTGTCACAGTGTCTTTTGTGTCCTCTTTTGGAAAACGTCCATCGTCATCTCCAATAACATTTATTTCCTGAATCGGCTTGTCAGTATGCGTTTCGGTTTCACTTTGATGTGTATTTGGGTACTCTACATCGTTTAAATGTGTCGTGTCATTTAGTTTGTTTATTTTTTGTGTCACTTTAAATAGCAATGATTTGCGAAAGTGTTTGTTGTAGCACAGATGTTGTAGTAGAGGTACGATTTGACATGATTTAGACGAATTTCGCTGGAGTAATCCACAAATTTATACGTCTCTAGGGAGTTTAGTAAGACGTGATACATCTTTATTGCTGAATGGAGAGACGTTATACGCCTATGCCAATTTAGTTAGGTATCTCAAGAGATTTAGAGAATATTTTCTTTTCAAAAGATTCGTGTGACACGTTTTCTAATAGGTTATGTTATGTTTTTTGCAACTGTTCGGTTTTTGATCTCCTACTCAACCTCTGTTCCTTATGTTTTTGGCACAAAAAAATATTTTACAAAATCCTCACTTTATCTCTTTTTTTTTTTAATTCCAAAAACCGCAAATCATTCACGCAACACAAATCCTTCATTTAATTTCTTTTTCGCATCAATATATCCCTTTACATCTCCAGTATCATTTACCTCGGGACTATAAAAACTTATTTTATTTTAACTCTTTACTCCTTGACAAATGTCTGCAGCGTCTGGCAATCCTGCGCATCGTCCTGTTTTAGTTTATTATAAGATATTCTTGGATGCATGCTGTACAAATTGTTGGAGGTTAAAGATTTATTAGCCTTCCATATTTTATTTTCGTTAACTATAAGTTGTGTTGCAGTAATAAATCCATTAAGGACTCTCCTCAGTTCAGATTCATTATGAGATTTTGAATTCATTAAGAACGAATTGATGTAATTATTTTGTTAAGTTAATTAAGATACAGTTAATAAAAAATAATTTCGTTTGCTGTAATTTGTATCCGAAGTGACAGTAAAACTTGACAACGGATTTATTGATCGAAAAATAAAATCTGATCATGAATCTTCGTCGTTAAAATAGATTTTATAAATATTGGCCGTTGGTTTATTTTCTCTAAGAAATACGATACCATCGCAAATAAAGTTTAGTAGTTTCGACGTGGGTGGTATGCTTTGACTACGTATTGTACTTCTTAGTCAATCACAATAAAAATTCTTGACATACATATTCTAATTCGATATTCTAACCAATCACTTACAATTATCAACCTTGTAATTGTAACACGGATTTTGTGCATGATATTCAATTTAATGGGTTCATACATAGAACTGAAACAATGTTGCAGAACAGTTATATCTATGTATTTTATTACTTTAAATCGTAAATGTCAGCTGGTATTAATACAACACGTCTCTCTCTTTGTTATCTCACACTTACGTTTTATAGCTTTTTGATGTTCGTAGATTCGATTTATTTCTACTTTTGCATGTTTCATATTCCTGTTTTAACCCCCTACGCAAAAACAGGGATGTTATAAGTTTGACCGCTATGTGTCTGTCTGTGGCACCGTAGCTCAGGTGAACCGATTTGAATGCGGTTTTTTTTATTTGAAATCAGGTTTTCTAGCGATGGTTTTTAGTCATATTTTATCAAAATCGGTTCAGTCGTTTGAAGATTGTCAGCTCTTTTCTAGTTGATGTATGGATATGAGTATCTGATCGATTTGAAATTTGGTATTCTGTTACTTCAATGATATTAGAAGAAGATAGTAACCTTGAACTAATGCTGTAGCATCACCTGGAATTTGCAGGATACCCAACTCCCTTACCAACTTGCAGCACAGGTATCGTGTTTAGGCTCATTGGAATGGTCTCAATGAATAGGTTATTGATAGATGGTGAACAGGGTCTGGTGATGGAGTAGGAAAGAGAAAAGAGGAAATGTTTGTGTCGGGGGTTTTTTAAATTTAAACTGTTAATATTGTATCTACTTGTTAATATTCTGTATTTTAACTATTTCCTTTTAGATCATGAAATTGTATTAGGCTATTTACCCATATTCTCTGATATGATAGCATATAAGTACTTCACTGCCTCGTTGGTCTATTGGTCGTAAGCGCTACTGCGAAGCATGAGGTCCTGGGTAAAAACCCAATAACATTTTACCCGATCCGGGAATCTATTCCCGGATCGGGTAAAATGTTATTGGGTTTTTCCATCTGGAATTTCTCAGTAGAAGCTATGTGTGGGGGTGTACTATAACAGGTGCACCTCTGCTGTCTCACTTTGGGTAATACAGGCGTGATATCATGTTATGTGAACTAACGCGTGCTGGCATGCCAGATTTAATACTTAAACCATAAACAATACTAAAGTGTTGATCCATATCGATATGGTAGTTATTTTTATCGATTGGCACGTTCTTATCGATTCGGTTAGTAATCTTGAACCGTGGTTCATTTTACGCTCGATCGATATTTTTGTATCGAATAGGTCATGTGTCACGTCCTTATTTAGTATTGTTATGAGTTATGATTTGTCGGTAATAATAAACATTTGCCTATGTGGTAACAACTGGTAGGAGATTTATGTACCTATAGAAACTATACTACTTAAAACTACAAGTATATTTCGGGTGAAGTTTATTATGCCCCTGCCACACTATGCTCCTCGGACTGCTCATCGCTCTGCTCCTCACGCTGCCGCGACGTTGCACTCTCTGCCCACACATTGCTCTACTCGCGCAATGAATCGCGACGCTTCGCACCACCTACGTCTTTTGACTCCAAAAACCGACAAAAGAGGGCATAACGAGGAGCATAACGTGCGGCAGGAGGAGTGACGTTGCCACAGTACGTCTCTGCCTGCTTTCCTCGCTACTTCTCATGCCACTCGACGAGTGTGTGGCAGGGGCATTATGGAACCATGCTTGGTTTTTGTAATTTTATTATTGGAAGTTTTCTGGCCTCCAGCACGTTATCCGTAAACTAAACTCTTACTTCAATTTATAAAGAAAGGGATCCAAATCTGCATTCCAGATAATTAATATTTTTGACATTTTTAGTGTCAATTGACTACTTCATTCAGCTTTTCACACCTAATTAAAATAACTAACATCCTCTATTACCCCTGATTTAAATCTAAGCCGCATCAGGTCATCGTTCCGTACATATAGTTGCGCGGGCGCATTACATTAGCGGCGCGTCTCAAACGATCAATTAGCGCTATCTAGCCGCCGACGATTGAAACGCCATCTGAATTTACGTGTGGTGCAAGGTAGAGAAGACACGTGGTGTACCTCACTGTATTTTAATGAACGATCGGAGAGCCTAGCACGAACACGCGACGTATAAGTATCTAACGTAAATTCGAACGAGTTTTGAATCGGAAATCTAATTATCCTATAGCATTTTGGTTTAAGTTTTTGCGACAAGCACAATAAAATTAGTATCAACATTAAGCCGCCATCTTCACGGGCGAGAAAATCGCGGCGATAGCCTCGCTCGCCATGCAATCAAATTCAATCGAAACTCTATGAATCAATCTCCACACGGCGATATCATCGCAGCGATAATTTAAAATTATAGCGTGACTATCGCCGCAATTCTCTCGTCCATGGAGATAACGTCTTAGATATGAACAAAGTCATAAAACTTAATTCGTTTCATGTTATGCGCGAAACTAGTATTTTTAATTTTAAAATCTTTACAGTTAAAGTTACTTCGCGTAACAGTTGGCTGGTCTAGAAATAGTTTACGGTTCATTGTCATTCTTACTTCTTAGATAAAAATAACGCCTTATCAATAAAGTTCACGAACATTTGGTAAAAATTGTGCTTCTACTCTTTCCATGTTTACTATGTTTTTCCTATTTGCTTCTCATCTTAGCTAAGCTGAGCTTCCGACCAGCGATGATACTGAAATCCATTCGACGCTCCCTACAGCTTATGCACAACAGTTTGAGTTCTTGAGAACTTCTTCTCAAGAACTCAAACGGTGATCATGCAGTAACTACATAAAAATTATCAACTCGGTTCCTATTAAACGCTCTTCGCTTGTAACTCGCCCCTCACCATCCAGTTAATTGGATTTGTTTTGTAACATGAGTTTGTCATTGAATCGAATCGGTAACCAATGTACCGATCGTACCACTTTGTTTTAACTCGTACCAGATTCGGTAATGTCAACCGTGATGAAGAGCTCTCAAAGAAAAAGAATAACAAATTGTAGGTCAATGGTTAAGTGTTTACATCTGGTTGTTGTTGTTGTAGAACAGTAAAATTTAAATCGAGTATATTTGGTATTGGAGTTAAAATCTATAACAAACTCCCAAACTGTATTAAGAATCTATAATCATCATCGAATATTTTTAAATTTATACTTTATAATTTATTTTCTCATTACAAATGCAGATTTGTACAGGAAGTGCTTAATCTAAAAATTGGGTTAACATTTGTGAGAGACTGGTGCCCGAAAAAGGCATAAAATACCTGTGTTACGGGTTAAAGCTAAAAGAATTTCTCTTATGTAAAACGTATTATTCAATTAACGAATTTCTAAATGATCGAATTATTGACTAAATTGTTTTTGACATATTTTAATGTAAATTACATGACAGTGATAATGTGATCGTAATATGTTTAATAATGTATGTAGTATGAGGTTGACTAAAACTTGACATGTTAAACTTATTTTTATTTTTTTGGACTTATTATAAATTGTATGACAGTAAAAAATATGCATAATAATTAATGTAAAATGAGGTTAACTAAAACAACCAATGCAATGGATAAAAATCACCAACAATTAAAAGTGTAATTGTATTAATTATTTTTAACATAGCCAATAATATTGACATAATTATAGTGTACACCCCATGGGTATGTTACAGTGATACAATAATATTAACTGTAAGAACTGTCTTTTCACCTGTGACAAACAATGAATAAATGAATATGAATTATGCTTATTGCTTATTGCTTTGCTTAAGAAGGGACGTCGCGCTGGTCAAGTACGTGGCCCGCGTACTGCTAGGGTTGTTGCACCACCCGGAGGTGCTGGCAGTGCTGCGGCTGTGCGCGCCGGACGGGTGCGTAGGTGCACGCCGCCGCCCCGCACTGTTAGATGTGCCAGCGGCTAGGACTAACCTACTCAAGTTTGCCCCTATGTCACGAGCCGCACGTATTATTAATGTTATTACGGTATCGGAGGATATATTTGCGCAAAACCTGCCGCAATTCATTCGAACGGCACAAATAATAATTGAAAGACGTTTGACAGAATAAAAGTTGTCATGTTTAGAATAATTGTTATATTACATAATATTATATAATTCATTGTAATTCTGCTTACAGGTTATTAATTTGGAAATTTGTGTATATTTTGTGACTTATAACATCGCCTTGGATGAATCTGTAAAGGTGTTATAATTGTGATTTAAATAAATAAATAATAATAATAAATATTTTATACGAAAATTGATATTATCTTTACAATGTTACTATGTAGTTTGTTATTAGACCACCCATGCTGTAATAGTCAGCTGAACAGTTTAGGTCAGATTCGAAGGCGTAAGACCATGCCGTGCTTTATAAATACTACTGCTGACATAATGGATCTCAATAAGGACATGTAGTTTAAATGGGAATGTGCAAGATGCATTATTATTGGTGTTATTGAGTAATATTTAAATTGTTATATTCATCTTAGCGTCACTGCGGCGTTGTGCATGTCATCTACCATAAAAATAGCTTACATGAGTATTTTTGTATAAAATAAAATGAAGATCTAAAAATTGCATTACAAAAGTGATTCTCTCTTTGCCTTTACGTTCCTCAAACCTGAAAGCATCCTGTAAGATATGAACTTTATTCATCATCATCATCATCATCATCAGCCTATAAATGTTCCCACTGCTGGGACACAGGCCTCCTCTCTGTGAGAGGGAGTGGGCCGTAATCCACCACGCGGGCCCAGTGCTGGTTGGTAGATGTCACATGTCTTCGAATTTTCGGTTCTAGGACATGCCGGTTTCCTCACGATGTTTTCCTTCACCGTTTTGAGAGCAGTGGCGATGAAATAATTTACACAAAGTAAAGGGCCTGTCTGGATTCGAACCTACGACCTACACACGAACACGAACTTTATTACGTCACATAATATCTGAAATATCTTCACAATTTACTCCTCTGATAGGAATAGATGCTTTCCTCTAATCTCTTCAAGTTCGAGAGCTTGACAATCTGTCAATAAGCCTCGTTCCATCTGTCTGATATCTCGACAAAATCACATACCATCTCTTTTCATACCCAAACTCTTAATCACCTTTGCCACAAGATTGAAGTTCGAATGAAATTCAGTTTTCCATCGGTATTATTAAGTTGGTTATCGTAATATCGCGTCGAGTGGCTCGTTGGATCGCGTTTTATGGACCATTTCATCCCACGCTTATGTTGGAACAATGTTCAGTGTAAATATGTCCACGAATCACATTCGTTGTCACATTTCCTGGCCGATTTTTGCCTCATTTTTCCTGGACAGTTGAATGAAGAGGTATTTTTGTAAAGAGATCAAAGAATTTTCGAAGATCTTTGACATACTAAATGAAGCTTCCATTTTACGTGGGAACGTTTTTCTTTATTTATTCATCATCTTAAAGCTTCGTTTCTTCAATATATTCAGTAAGTTGCGTTTGTTTGCACCAAGGAGTTAGTGAGAAGCACAAGCTTTTTCATTCCATGAGAGAAAAATAATTCTGAATTATTTTAAAACATTTTTCGTCTCGCTTGGCATTATACATACATAACATAACATGACGCCTTGTTTCCCCGAAGGGTTGGGCAGAGGTGTCCCTGTAGCAGGTACACCCACATTTCGCCAGTTATGTTTTAAGTCCCATGTAATAGGGGGCGAGCCTATTGCCATCAACCGGGCACAAATCCATACTCCGAGAGAGACATACTAACTGAGAAATTTCTGATAGAAATATTCAATAACACTATTATAAAGTATAGCTTATGTGGTTGTAAAAATACTAGGCAGTCACTAAGTTTGCTAGCGGGGATGAATTTCTTTCTAGAGCTGCACCTGAATGCAGCTAGGCTTCAAAACTGGTTCTGACTCTTTTAATTAATTAATCAGTCAACTGTTATACTTGTGAATACTCATTTAATTATTCAATTCACTGTATGTTGTAAAGTTTTCCGTTACACAGTTCAATATGCCTTTTGCATCTGCACATTAAAATTCAAAACAATAAAACAGCAATAGCCTCCCACGTTAATTAATATAAATACTCAATTTATATTCCTAGTCGCCATATGTGATTAATACTTGAACACGTACAAGAAAACATGTATTTTTCTCGTTTCTCAATTTCTGGAAGACCACAAGTTATGCATAACAATGCGGGCTACACACGATGAGGACTGGGCGGTCAGATCTGAACTGAACGCACAGCCGGATTAAGACGATGTGCAAGCACGTATGCCGCGCTTTTCAGTCCCTAAGGCCTCATCAGGCCATTCAGCCATCGAATTTTGATGCCATGCCGCCTCCGGCCTTCAAACTACGTGCTACAAACGACGTGTTTGGACAGTCCAGCACCCAATTTGCGTTACACACTTTAAATCACAATCAGAAGGGTTTTAAAGGAAATTCAAACCCTCTGCATCTTCTGTTTGAATTTCTATTGTAAGTGTGTTACGGAATTATCCTATAAACATCTCCGGCCGCCTCATCGTGAGTTGCCTCCTTAAAACTTTTCAAGTTCTTAAGAAACATTAATATGGATCTCGGATCAATTCTTGAGGTTCCCACAAAATAAGTATGACCATGGGGTATGACGAAGCTATGTTAAATAGTTATTTAAATTCTATGGTACTGGCTAATAAAATACTTGAATGTCTTTGTATGCAGAATAGGAATTGCATGATTATGTTTGTAAGAAGTGAACGTAACCGAATTATGTTCATTAACACGTCTAAATAAAATATTTATATTAGTATGCTTCTGTTTTAAAATATTTGTATTATTGCTTACCTTTGTTTGGTAGTTGTTCTTGTTTATGTCGTGGTCCGATCGTAAAAATGACCATATCGTGATCTGCCGGGCCATTTCACAATACGACGATAAATGGGACTGCATGCACGATCAACAATATTGAATGCATTTTTATAGTTATCACTTAAATAGTACATTACTGCCGCGGCCTGCAAAAGGGGCATTGATGGACGAACGTGAAAATGTGGGCCGAGTTGAAGTCGAGGTACACATACGTGCGACCATCATTGCTGGGTTGCGGCCAAGTCTTGCATGGTACTTTTCTCAAAAAATGCGCTGAAATTTAAACTAAGTAAATTAATTATAAATTCCAGAATCAATGACGAGCAACCATATATATTTTTTCACGCCCTAATATGTTCATTTGTTTCTTTTTTTACTTTAAACAGCTCTATTTGCAAGCCAAATCGAAATTTGAATAAAATCTTTCATAAGTTACCTCCTTGGTTGCCATTGTGTCGAAGTAAAAAGTTCATTCCATTTTTAAATTACACGACAGATATGAGTTTTTATTGTAATTTATTCGGCCGCTAAACACGACAGTTATGGATTTTCATACTAAGATTGCCGGCCGCCTGCTCGCATGTATTTAACCAGTACAGCATTTTCGATTTATCTCGAAGAAAGTTGTCAAAATAGTGCTCGAATTTCCAAGCATATTTGAGAAAAATAATTAAGTATGCAATGAAGATTTTAATTGTGTTCACGTTTTGTTGGCTGAAATGATACTGTTTTGTTGTTTTCTAAAAATAATGTCTTAAATCTTAGGATCGAAAAAAAAAAAAATTACCGTACCTAAGTTTCTTAATCGAAGCTGCTACAGTGCTGGGACTAATATGCTTATTAAGCAATTTTGTACTTCCTCTTGGTAATCATGTAAATATTCATATGCTTGCCCTTTCGCTTATTAGGTAATTAAACAAGCAAAAATCTTAAGATCAGGAAATCCTATGTATGTAACATTGCGTAACTAGGCACCCACTTATATACATATGTATGTAACAAGTAATACATAAGCATACCCGTTACTTATGTAGCAACAGGTTAGCAAAGAGACGGCCTATGTAACCAGTTAATCTGTAACTTTAAATTGACAGTTTGCGAGATGATAAACATCTGATTACTTGGATCTATCTATGTGACATTAATAATGTTATATAGTAAGGCCCTGTCTAGATAGACCATAATAGTTATTAATGCAACTGTTGTATAATAAGGGGTATTAAAACACGAACGTGGGTTTATCACACGAGGCGAAGCCGAGTGTGATAATAGTATCAAATGAGTGTTTTAATACCTAATTATAACAGTTGCATACAATACTTTGTCTACACCCATGATATGAATCCTCTATAAAAGTTTCTGAAACCATTGGGTGTTTGTAATTCAAGATCAAGAATAAAGAAATTCCCACGAAATTCAGTACAACTGCACGTATGTATACGTCGCCTGCAGCAGTACATCACACACACATGCGTGCAGCGTGTGCTGCTGTCCCCCGCTTGAACGTTGAAACGAGTTGCGTAATGAAATTTAGTACAACATTGTAACACTCATTGGGATGAGGTAATGGTTACTATGACACTGGCTGTTTTAATGTTGGCCATAAGCTAACTGTATCTGAAACTTTTACAGAGGTTTTATAGCATGGGTGTAGAAAAAGTAAAAATCGATGTCTAAACTTACCTAAAGTCCCCGTCACGAGAAGCTATAATTTTTGTAAATAAAGAACTTCTACCAAGTTACGTAGCGACAATTTAATCAACAACGAATAATCCCAAATTCAATGAAGTCAAAGTAACGTACGTGTTATACGAAACTAATGAGCAATTTCACTTGATCGGGTTATATTTTAGCGATATAAAGCGCTGTCGTCTAAGGTTTTGTGGTACTGGAACGCATCTGATTCATGGAACGTAAACATTTGAGCCACGATTTTGAAGTAAGTTCACGCTGACGTTGTCTCTGCTGTCTTTCGAGTTTCGAATGCGTCTGTTTGTTTGTGGTGTTTTCGCGGATTAGGTTATATTGTTTGTTTGTAATTAGATGTGTGTGTTAATATTTTATGTGACTCAGAGAAGCGGTAAGAGGAAGCAACCAGATTGCGACTTGAGAGAGGATATCTCTGCACTTTCTGAGGAATTTAAGAGATCAATGAGCTTTCTGAGTACTGAAATACGCGACCAGTTTTCCAATATCAACTCGAATATTAGTAATCTTCGAAATGAATTTAATAATTTAGCAACTACCTCCAGTCTAATTCAATCAGAGTTGAAAGAATTACGCTCTGATTTTTCCAATACAAAAGTAGATATATCAATTCTAAACACAAAACATCTTGAATTATCGAAGGTTGTCGATGAGTTGAAGTCATCGGTGGAATTCAACTCTGAGAGCATTATTGATACCGTAAAGCGTACAAGGGAGATGGAGTCGAAGATCGTTACCTCTACGTCTGAACCCATATTTACGCTGATTAATAAAATAGATCGCCTGGAACAACAGGCTAGGCAGTGCAACATTGAAATTGGTAACTTGCCGGAAAAACGTGGTGAAAATCTAGTTGTTGTTTTGGAGTCAATTGCGGCAGCTATTAACATACCTATAGCGCAGAAAGACATAGTGGCTATTCACCGTGTTCCTCACGCACACACGCATAATTTACGTCCGAAAAATATTATTGTGAAGTTCACTTCCCGACTACTCCGTGATAACGTGCTGAGCGCTTATCGACTGTCTAAAGGTATTACATCAGATCGTATAGGACTCGCTGGGACTCAATGTCGTATCTATATGAACGAACACCTGACGCTTCGTAATAAGGAGTTATTTCGCAAATGCCGCGACGCTGCCAAAACTAGCAAGTTTAAGTATGTGTGGGTGCGCAATGCTACTGTGCTGGTCAAAGAGAATGATGACTCACCTACGAGTGCTATCCGGTCAGAAGACGACATTCGTAATAAGATTAGGTCAAACAATTTGTCCTAATACGCTGTTGGTATTTATTACAAAGCAATCACTCTATTATATAATGTACCCGTATAAAAATAACATCTGTTTAAATGTTTGTTTGTCACGTTTTTTCGCAAGCGGCTGTGTGCTTGTTTTGCTTATTACTACATTGCACTATTTACAATATTTCCTTATCTTAGTAGTATCCGTCCCGTATAAAAATCAACCGTACAATAAATGGAGAAATGTTTATTGGTTATATTGTTTTGCAAGCAGTTGTGTGCTTAATTTAATTAAGATTAAAATTCGCTCTTTACAACATCTCCTTTCCTCATTCAATTCAATGAACGATGTCATAATTAATGCGTCTTCTAATCAAGTCTTGAAAACAATCCTTATATTGTTGCTTGAAATTTTTATAATTTACTCTGTCGATTTTATCTACTTAATGTTATTTACCGAGAACGTACCGTGTGAGCTTGCAGCGTTGGTTTGTTTTAAGTATACTTATGGGTTTCAAAGTTTATGTTATTTTGTTTTTGGTTTCTTTTACTATACCCTCACATTTATATGTGACATCACAGTTGTGTATGACTCACATACTTTAAGTATACTTATGTGTTTTATAGTGAATATTTTTGCCGTTGGTTTATTTTCTTGTAGCCTCAGATTTTAAAAATGTCTAATGATAATAAAATATCCATTTATTACCAGAACTGTCGAGGAATCAGGACTAAGTTGAATACCCTATATTTAAATATTATGTCGCATGCGTATGACGTCATTGTCTTGACCGAAACCTGGTTGACGCCTGACATATCTGATAATGAATTTATTGATCAACGTTATTTGGTGTTTAGATGCGATCGTAACCGTTTACTCACCAACAAAAAGGATGGTGGTGGTGTCCTTATAGCCGTATCTAAGGAACTAAAACCCTCCTGTATCCCATTTTTGCCCCCGTTAACCTTGCCCGAGCATGTGATGGTTAAAATTCCTGCGAAAAACAATAAATATCATATAATTTGTGCTACTTACATACCCCCTAACGCTGTGGATGATACTTATTTGACTTTTCTTAATTCTCTGTCAGTGTTGTGTGATGACTCTTCCGTGGAAAATATTGTTTTAACAGGTGACTTTAATTTACCCTCGCTTGCATGGGTAAAAAAGTCATCATATATGGAATGCGCTGTGAACAACAAACTGACAAACATAACTCGTTTTTTGTCAAATTTTTGTTCACAACGTATTTTAAAACAATATAACCACTTTTTCAATTCTAACGGACGCATCTTAGACTTGTTTTTTTATAGTGCCCATGCAGTCACGTTCTCTCCTGATGTCCCCCTTTTACCTGTTGACACCTATCATCCACCCTTCTATGTACACATTTCTATCTCTCACCTAACACATATTCCTAAATGTGCTGCTGATCACAAACTTAATTATCACAAAGCTAACTATAACAAAATAAATACTGATTTAAGTAACGTGGATTGGAACGTCTTACTGGATGACTTAACACCTAATGAATCTGTTTCTACATTCTATGAAAAACTTTATGATATTATAAAATCACACACACCTACATGTCGACCAAAAAATGTTAATTTCCCCAATTGGTTTTCGAAATCTCTCATACATACCTACAAAAAGAAAACTCAAGCCTGGGTTAGATGGAAGAAGTATGGGAATTTATGTGACTATGAGGTATTCTCAAGTAACAGGAAAAAATTTAAAAATATTGCCGACGTTTGTTATAATAAATATATTAATGCAATTGAAGACAGTGTTGCCACTAATACTAAGACATTTTGGACGTACGTTGCTAGCCGTAAAACTACAAATAAAATCCCATCCTCGGTCCATTACAATCAAATTTCATCCAATGATCCTGTTACTACTTGCAACTTGTTTGCTACATTTTTCCAGTCTGTATATGAGCCCTCAACATTTGACTGTAACTCTTGGGACCCACCACCTAGAAATGCTGACCACGATGTCTTCCTATGCAAACTGAAACTGTCCCTTGATGAAATACATAAAGAATTAAAATCACTTGATGCAACCAAGGGTCCTGGTCCTGATGGGATTCCTTCGGTTTTTCTAAAAAGCACGTGTGATACATTATGCTATCCTTTACTTATATTATTTAATAAATGTTTATCAAGTGGTGTTTTCCCTGAAGTTTGGAAACAGGCAAATGTTGTACCTGTTCATAAGAGTGGTTCCAAGCATGACGTAGCTACCTATCGACCAATCTCTATACTATCTGCTTTCTCCAAGCTATTTGAGAGACTGGTACATGGTAAATTATATCCTGCTATTCGCTGTGTTTTAATAAAAGAACAGCATGGTTTTGTTAAAGACAGATCTTGCATTAGCAATCTCCTCATTTTCATATCCCAACTGTTTGATAGTCTCGATAATAGACAGCAGATTGATGCGGTGTACACAGATTTTCAGAAGGCTTTCGATAAACTTGACCACACACTACTACTTAATAAAATTGCTTACAATGGAATCAGAGGGGACCTTTTACGGTGGTTTATATCTTACATAACTAACAGAACTCAAAAGGTGGTTGTTAATGGCTTTGAATCTGGCTCTTTTTGGGTCACCTCCGGTGTACCACAAGGTTCCATTTTAGGCCCTTTATTATTTATTTTATACATTAATGACATAAAAGACTGTTTTCAAAATTCAAAATTTCTTCTTTACGCGGACGATTTAAAGGTCTTTAAAATTATTTCTGATAAAGACGATTGTTTAAACTTCCAGCAGGATTTAGACCGTTTCTCTAGCTACTGCTCTTCCAATAAGCTTCACCTCAGTCTTCCAAAATGTCACGTTATAACATTTACCAAAAAGAAAAATATTACCGAGTTCGACTATCGTCTAGCCAATACGCCAATTAGTAAAGTAGGTTTTCTCCGTGATCTTGGTGTTCTGCTAGATTCGAAGCTACATTTGGATGCTCATATAGAAAAAATTGTTAACAAGGCCTACCAAATGTTTGGCTTTGTCATGAGATCTTCCAGGGATTTTCGACGACCTTCCACATTCTTGCACTTATATAAATCAATAATTAGGCCACAGTTAGAGTTTGCAGTACCTATTTGGAACCCATTTTAAGTAAAAAATATAGAGAACAATTAGAACTAGTACAACGTAAATACCTTCGTGCAATGAATTTTAGATGTTATCGGAATAAAATGTCATACCACTTACTTCTTAAAAAGTATGATCTTCTAACCTTAAAATCAAGGCGGAAACTTCTGGAAGTTATGACTCTGTTCAATGTTTGCCGCAATCATTTTGACTGTCCGGACTTAGTTGGGAGTCTATGTTACTTGGTTCCTCGAACAGTTCATGTACGAGAGGTACGCTCTCGACGTCTATTTGCTACTCGCTTTTGTAAATCCAACGCTGGCTCGCGTTCACCACTTCATCGTTTAGTTGAGACATATAACAATGAGTTTAATTCAATCGACATTCTTTTTCTTGGTAAAAATGCGTTTAAGAAGCAAATCCAAGCAACCCTAAAGGATCAGCAAAGTATCGTGTAATGACGTAATGTTTGATCTAATATCAAGCATTTCGTCATTATACAATGCTTTGCGCACACAAACTTGCTTTTAATTTTTATTTTATTTTTTTTGTTTCTTTTATAAATTAAAAAATCCAGATATGAGTTCCAGGAAAAAACCGTTTGTATAGATTTTGTATCTGTGTTACTAGCTAGTCTTTAAATACTTCCTATTGTAATCTGTGGAAAACGTAGTGGGTAGCATAATTGTTCAAAATGTTATATTTAAGATATTGTGACTGTTTTTTTATTGTGCTACTGTTTGTTTTTCCTTAAATAAATAAATAAATAAATAAATAAATATAATTATATCCCTGTAAAAAATGGTACAAAACTGTTTTTATTTTATTTTAAGTACCCAAAGATTGCAAACCCCTGAATGTGTGTTTACAAAATTTATAGCTTCTCGTGACGGGGCCTTTATATTATAATATTGGGATGTTGCGACTACTTCGGTATCATACAGAAAAGTTGATAATTCATCGCAGACAGGCGCAACATGACGCGAAGGTGCAACATGATTTTGGACTTCTGGTAGAACAAATTCTATTAAATTTTAATAAAAAATACTGAATGCTTCAGTATTTTTCGTCCTGTAAAACTACAAACTGAAAGTAGGTTAGTTTAGTATCCAAAAAATAATTTCTTGCTTAATAAGTAAGCATTAAGTTCTCTATGTTCAAACTTTCTACTTACACTTTGTGAAGAGAAAACAAAAGTTTTAATCGTTCATTCATCACCCAATTTCGTAAATACTGGGAAAGCCGATCCTAACATGAAGCCTGGAGTAATTGAAAAACAGTTACATATTGGTTGCTAGATAGGTACGTATATTTCTTCAAAGGATATCCGCAAAATTATCTCTGTTGCAATCAATCGTAAAATGGCTACGCCCAATTAAAACAATGACCTTTAGTCCGAGTCCCGCTATTCCTAATCCGCCCACGAATGAGAATTGCAAACGAGTTTATTGCTCTAGCAAGAATTTGAAGCTGACGAACCAATGATAGAATCATTTGAATTATTACTGAAACAACAAGGCTAGATTTTTTGAACTTGGCAAACTTCTGTCATCAATTTGATCTTCACGAAATTAATTTTAACCTAAATGCAGTTCGCGCATTGATGGAGGACTAAAAAGATAAATTTAAGGATACAAACTAGCAATAAATTGGACATTCAACTTAAGAATGTCCTCAATACAATATTGAAGGCAAGAACAAACACAAACATGAAAGTGACAACATAGACACTCTAGACATAAACGTATACATACTGTAAAAAGATTTTCACTAACAACTGATACAAGAGCTTTCACAATGTGTGCTTTTATCATTTCTAACGTGGCCATATTATCGTAAACGTCCACGGCATCACGATAACACGGGGAAGTAAAATGTTTGGAGATACATAAAGACGCTTTAAAATTTCCGCCCACGATAACGTTATAGCTTGCACGTATTTCCACACATTTTATGGACGTGGACTTCCACGATAATACAGTCACGTTAGAAATTATAAAAGCGCACATTAGGTTAACAGATGAGAATAACACTATCATAAAATTAAAGTAACTAATATACTATACCTATATACACAAACCTAATAATATACAATATATACTATATTTACAAGGCTGATGTGAAGGGAAAGGCTGGGCGGGGACGCCCTAGGAAGACTTATACTGACCTTATTGGTGATGTTCTTCAGAAAGGCCAGGTGCGTAGCACTCGCAACCGGCGTGCGTGTATGACCAGATGTATGAACGTAAACGAGGCAAAAGAAGTATGTAAGGATCGTAGCAGGTGGCATTCTGTAGTTTCTGCCTACCCCCATGGGAAGAAGGCGTGAGTTTATGGGTTTATGAGTTATACACCCAATTAAACACATCTAATAATTTATAATAATATTGAATTGCTACTTAGCCCTCTTCCTCTCTCCTAATTTTGTTGTGCCCGACAGGGTCCATATTGATCTTTTACTTTATTATGCCATCTATGTAATACATAAGGAATGCAATAAAGAAATGAGTATCATACAGTCGAGACACAAACTTTCCAAAAGCGGAATTTTAGTATCAATCAGATAAGCTATGTCGTTTCTTCATCAAACAATACCAACACAGATTATTAAAGATGGGACACTCCGCAAAATCATTTAAATAAAATGCGACTCTTGCCACGACACAATAAAGTACAATTCAGATCGCACAGCGCTAATTACCTACATTATATTCATCTAGAAGTTGCCTCTCTTTCCATCGCGTAACTCTTAGATCTCCTGACTACGTTACATTCACTGAATTGGCCAGCTTCATACCTAAACTCCGGAGTGTCCCATCTGTATTCATCTGTGATACGACTAAACTTAAAAATACAATTTTATCTGAGCTTTTACTGTAATCTCTCATTGTGTTAAAGTAAATAATGCGTATTACACTCAAAGTTTTCCTTTTGGTTCCTTATTCCCTTTTAAGATGATATATTGTGTGTTCCTTACGCTGACTAGGTCAACGATCTCAGTTACGTTATGGTCACGAAATAAGCGATTTAGTACATCGCTTACTGATTTATCCATGTTTTTATGAGTGCACTCCCTATCTAAATCTATGATGATTTGAGGGATGGTCTAACTAAGACCAAGCTATCATCATTTACCGAGTCTTATTTAAAAATATTATTTAAAAAATAAAATAAAACCAGTTTAATTTTGTCCCCAAACCCCTTGCCGTTAAACACTTCAGCCGTCCTGTGATGACTAATATGAAGACCATGAAAGGCAGAATTTCCGTGATCAAAGTACTTTTGTAAAACTACTTTTATATCTACATAGCTGTAATTCAACTAACATCCGCATCCCGCTGTTTCTAAGGCGTCATCTTACTCGTAAAGTTGTTTAGTGTCGAGTAAAGGCAATTTCTTTTTATTAACGTCCTACCCGCTTCCTGGCTGTATTATTTTATGTCTTTTAAAGTGCGACCGTTTTGTTTTCTATAAATAATATTAGTTTCATGACCTATTGTGGTTGTTAGTTGTATTAGCTATGAAAGGGTAAAGGATTCGATATGCCGCGAACTTTGTATGCTTTATAGTTTTAAGTCAAACATATGAATCTGTTGATCACGAAATATTATTATTGCTTTGTTGACACATCAAAACAATTGACGATCTAAATTGGTTTGCGAATGTAGAGATGAATCCTGGTCCCTTATTCTTCGAATAAATAGTTTAATTAGGTCTCAATAAAATATCTATGTTTTTAGTTAAGGTGTACCTGTAGGAACTATAATGGGCCCCATGATATTATATCTATACCTTACCATTCCCTACCACTCCAGATATACAATAAGCTGGGTTGATTACAAACAATTTCACAATACTCTTGTTTGTAAATTATGATTCGTGATCAGGACATTATAATCTGAAGTTATGGTGCGGACTAAATACTAGATATTGTTTATTAAATGGTTATGGCTTAAGACCCGCCTTCAACCAATTGACCTATTACCATTAGTTCTTGCTATTATAACTTGGAAATACTGAATTGGAATCACAGGAGCATTCAAGGCTATTCAGCTGATATATTGATCGAAGACTTATTGCGGTATCCGACGGAAAAGCCAAGGATTTAACCGACAGGATCCTGGGTTGTGTTTATGTTATGGGTGGGCTAACGGCCTTCCTAATGGACGCTTGTTATCGAGGCTTACATATATGTACTTGCAACACCCAGGGAAGTGCAGATGCGTTGCCAATGTTAATATATTTTAACCCTGTAATTCTACTTGGCAGCACAAATAAATTATTTATGGTCATAGTGTTTTCTTAGATTAGCATTATTTCAGGTATTTTTTTCGACTTAGCCCGCCAAATTTCCACGAAATTGGCCCAACTTGGAATTTTCAATTCAGAAAGCGGGTGTAACTCTTTGCCATAGTTCTACTAATGCTAATACTTAGCTAGTAACAATACTTAAAGTAGGAAAGACTAGAATTCCGAATTAATTAAGAGAATAGGCTGCGAACTACTCGCAATCAAACCAATGCTTTAGACAAAGCCTGTCACTATTGGAAGACATGAAACTAGACAAGAGAAAACAATTGATTTCAAACCAAACAATACCAAGTCACGTTCAGGTAAATCTGTATAAACTACATAAATGTGTGATATTTACAGTCAAACTTTACATTGTACTATGTAAATCTTGGAGGACCTACAATTTATTGGAAATATTTAAGAACATTTTACGTAGTTCAATTATCCTGCCGCTATTTTCGTAAAAATGGTTTAGTATGTCCAGGAAAAACATATATCTAACTGGAATATATCAAAAGTAATGAAAGACTACTTATATAAATATGAAGGCAAAACGGAGATTTTGTTCTTATCATGTAGAAATTTTTTAATAAGTCAACTATAGTAAAGCATAATAGAGAAGTCGTGGGTTCACCACAATATTTCAAAATGTGGGATTTAAATCCGACAACACCTACGCCTTGGCTGCAGGCAAAGCTTAATAGCTAAGGCTGATCTCATCAACAGCTAATAAACACCTTATAAATGATTGATTAAACGCCGTTATAATACTGTACAATGTTGCAAAATAAAAATCTAATTACTTGCTACGTAAAAACGTGTGTATTTCCTATACCGATAAAAGAAATTTTAGCGATATAGCCGATAAAACGTAAAGACATATAATGACATTAACAACACTATTTTACAAGAATAGTTTCCAGTAAACGAGTTTTCTTATGGCTGGCTGTAGCAATATACTGTTTGAAAGCATCTATAGAATGCTATGCTATAACAAACGAAGATGCCATAAGTTTCCATGTAATGCTAAAGTAAATCTTATTAAAAAGGCAGCTGTTAACTAAGACTTTCATGAATATGAATTAAAAATGTCTAAACGTAATTTATTGGAAGGTCTCTCATTGTATCTATCAAGCTATGCTTTACATTTTTTTCAAATACTTTTTTAACCATAATTATTTATTTGGCATGTGCTGCGGAGCGATGAGGAAAATGTCGTGAGGAAAGATTTGAGTATGAATGTGGATGGCTATAAAGAGTAGGGAAGACCAGAGAAACAATGGATGAACTGTGTGAAAGATGATATGGCTAGAAAGGAGGGACTAAACTACTGAAACAACGACTAGTATAATAGAGAATTATGGAAAAAAATACATGTTGTTCCGACTGATGACGAATGATGATATTAATTTCTATAAGGATTCTATAGCATTTAATTCTTATGACCATACCTCTGTAGTACACACCAGTTACTTCATCTGCCGTAACCCATAAATCTTGAAACTTTAACTTCTGTATTTTATCGCCTCTATATAAAAATTTCTCGTTCACTTATAGCTATAATTTAAATAAACCTTCTTAAAGCCTCACCGATATCTAAAACATTAGTTTATAGTAAATGAGATCATTCTTTTTTATGGCTTCGATATGTGCTTCTATGTTCCTAAATGACATTTCAAATGGGCCATATGTACGACGTCTAATGCCAAGTGCTATAAATAATTGTGTAAATGGTGTTTTGTAAGTAGCTGTTTTTGGATATTAGGATAGAGCTCATTTTTTATAGTAAATAATAGTTTTGTAATTTTCTTTATAGAGGTTGATAACAATAACAAAGTAAGATTACAAAACTTTTTACAAAAAAAAACAACCGACTTCAAAAAAAAAACACTACAAAATGAAAAATAATTTTAATTTCGGAAGTCGGTGTCTTTGGTTTTCAATTTTCGTTCTTTGTCACCGACTTCCTAAATTAAAATTATTTTTCACTTTGTAGTGTTTTTTTTTTGAAGTCGGTTGTTTTTTTTTTTTGTAAAAAGTTTTTATTTTTCACTTTTTAGTTGTGGTATCTACACCACACAAATTCGAATACCAACTACCTGCTATGTAAATAACAGTGACAGGAAGTTATCATAATATCATCCACATACTATGTGAGAAAAAATACGTATTATTGAAGCTAACTCAAAAACTACCCAAGCAAAGTTAATAAAATTTATATGGGACTACCTCTGAAGTATGATCTACCAAACAAAAAAGAATCTTCAAAACCAATTCATAATTGGCGGAGTAATCGCGTAACAAACATACAAAAATAAAAAATAAAACATACAGTCGAATTGAGAACCTCCTCCTTTTGGAAGTCTGTTAAAAATACTACTGAGAATCTGAGAAGTCGAAGTAGAATATCAGAGAGTGTAAGTGAATAAGATGGAGTCCTATATAATGATAGCATTAAATTTTTTGCCAACAATGTTGAGAAAAAGCTTTTGTTTTAAAATCGCTGATCCATTATTATGTTCTACAAAGTATGTAGTTTGTTTTTCAATAACGTGGCAATAATTTATAACCGTATAATGTAGCTACATCATTATCAGAGCCAACACAAAGAGGGCTGTCAGCGGGATCCCTTTGAAAATCACGCGTGACATCATTTCCAATATCATCCCATACAATTTATTATAGTCCAATCTTCCCATTCGCCTTTCCTCACAATTACACGTCAATGTCCATTGATGTTCTCTCATTCACACTTGGACCTATTTTGCCAGTCGCCCCATATTAATGTTCAATTTTAATTAAAAGTTATGACGCACCAATGTTGCCCCTACGAAAATATAGCGCTTCCATTGTATACGCGTTGATTTGTTAGCATTCCCCCTTCGCATGACCTATACCATCCATTTTATTCTGACCTTTTGTATTTTATTTCTCATCTTTAACGCCGTATGCATTCAGGGGTTCTATGGATTTTGGTTTTGTATTCACAATGTCTGTCGGCTTGAATGAATTCATGTCTGTCTCTCTTACACCTTTTGTGGTGTCACGGTCATGGTTGCCCAAGGGATTAGTGGAATCACCGTGAAATTGTTCTATTTTATTATTATTCTCTTTTGCTTTATCAAATAGATGTAGATTGTCGTATGTTTTGTGCATTGTACAAGTTACCTGTATCGTTTCTTTTATTTTTTGTACACACCTGATGTAAGGATGGGCGGCATCCTTGCAGCTTTTGTTGCAGATTTTTTGCTACTGTATGTCTCTTTTTTTTAAATAATCCTCTGCTAGTTTTTTTAAAGTTTATAGGTAGATTCTTCATTTCAAAGATATTTATGTACTATTATTTATGTACTTCTTCTGTTTCTTCTTCGTGTCGAATCTACAATTTAATTTGCTTTATCGACAAAGACTTGAGTTTTCAACTATATTTAAAGACTTTAACAAAACATGAGACACGTGTTCATATGACCTCTCCATTCGTTCATCTTGATATTATTGAGAAGCCCCCAATTCTTGGACCTCTTGAAATCCAACACGCTAACAACTAAAACAAAAGCGTCGACGTACATTACATAGGTACTTGTGCCCCTTCGCAGCTGATTGAGTGATTGTTGATGCTGCACTTTTATTACTAACAATTGGTCGTGATTGCTAAACAAAAGGGGAACTGCAGTGTTAATGGTTCGATGCGAATAAAAAAACTAAGACGGCAACGATGCATTGTGCAGCAATGAATACTATGGAAGGGTTCGAATGAACTTGAAAGATGGCTTGATTGTTTATTGACGCAATCTTTTGACTATTTAACATAGAGCAGACTGGTTAGGTATTTTTGAAAATTGCATAGTACTTATTACTATCCAGTAATTCATAAGATATTAATGAAATTATTCTCAAACTTAAAAATATTTCAAGTAAAGGGTTTTTTAAATATTACTCTAACTTTTATTAAAAAAAATACTATTGAGTTCCCTATTCAGTGCCTTTCATTTAACAGTCTTTAATCAGTCTTTACCAAACACTAGTCTTACAAAACACAGTACAAATATCACGAGTAATTTCTTCAGCCAACACCCTATGTACGTAATTATGATGTTGTTTCTGCTAAGAGTCCTCAATTAGTGTTGTCGTAGTTTCTCCGTTCGTCACTAATTGACGGTGACGTGACGTCATAACGTTTGCCAACGGGTTCACTATGATTTAGGTTATGTTTATCTAACTGTTAAAGGGAATCTGACTGAGTATAAACACTTTGAGTAGCTAGTAGATGATTTCTGTGAGATTTGGAATGTAAATAGAATAGTCGAGTTTGTTGTTCAATTTAGATAGTTTGAAGTTTTATGTCTTTATTTTTTTGGAAATCCGTTCTACTAATAAGGGATTATGCTAGGTAGGTAGTAGCTAGGGTAACTTGATAGTGTCTTTGTTTGATTTCTTTCCACTGGCTTCCGAAACTAAAATTATTTATCACATTGTAGTCATTAATTGTATTTTCGCTTGTTTGCAGTAGTAGCAACACGAATTAGTGCAATGTAAACACTAGTCACCTAGTGTGATGTGAGTTTCAAAATGTCATAGATAAAGTGGATTATATACTTATTATTGAAGCTGTTCAAAAATTACTCCAACAAAATCAACAAAATTTTAATGGGACGACTGTGTAGTTTCCCTCTACTAAGTAATAAAGGAATCACTTAAATTGACCCAGAAATCCCGGAGAAATCTGTGTATGTACTTAAAAGAAAAATAGCTGACAGTAAAACCCTCTTCCTTTTTTGACGTCGGTTAAAATCTATTAAATTTATATCAATTTAGAATGTCCGCGTAGCCAGCCTCGTCTACGGTGTTGTTTCTGAGGCCATGTTAGTTCGTTTCTGAGTAGATAGTGTTGGCGTCGAATTAAAAGTCGCCATGGTTTTGTTGCCGCGGTTAATTCCTCCACGGTGGTAGTGGTAGAAGTTGTGTACTTAGAATATTTTTGGTATAGGTGGAAATATCCACGTATGTGGCGATAGCTTCATAAAACAAAAAAAACGTGTGGGGTACCCCCATCACAAACGAAGTTCCTTACGCGATACTCGCACACACACACACACACTCGTATATAATAGAAAGAGATAGAGAGAAATTCGCATGGAGGGAGCATAACGCTTTTTCCTTACGTGACGATTTCTACCAGTCAACTCCTACCGCAAGCCGCGTTACAATTATTATCAAGAAAAATTGGGGTGGCACTTGGCTATGTCGTTGTCGACAGCCAAGTTACACTGCATTTTTATTGACACGGCCAAGCAAGCGTCCTGTCAAGGCTGGACTCCTGAGTGCAGCAAGGGATTCTTGCTAGCTCGAGACGAGGACACCTTTAGGAATCCCCAAGGAAAATACTCTAGTACTACTTTCCATACCTTAAAGCAGGACACACCTTCTGTGAGATAACAAACAACTAATTCTTCCAAGACCTATCTTAGCTAAGACAAATATTGGTCGCCAATACTACGAACAACATTTACAAAGCTATTTCACGTGGTTCGCAAACATTTGTCCCAACTGACACGCAAAGTTTTATAGACTATTCTGACTGACGAACGTTTGTCTACCTCGAAATAGAGGGATTTTAGAAATTGTGTGAAACTTTTATAGGTATACTAGCTTTTCCCGCGGCTTAGCTCGAGTGGAAGTCGGAAATTATCCCATGGAAACGTACTACCGGAATAAAAAGTATCCAGGCAAACAATCTGTCTGCCTCATCTAAATCCTATTAGTAGCATAACATAATGATTGAATACTATATTGAATTCATGCAAGCCTAGTACTTTTTGTGCCAAGTTTCAAGTTTATTACTCAAGGAATAAAATTTTTCATACAAATGAAATACCCTCTTTTCGCCCCCTTAAAGGTGAAGGCTGTGCAAAATTTCACGTTCCTAGTACTAGTCGTTTCGGCTCTGCGTTGATATGTCAGTCAGTCTCTCCTTTTATATTATATAGATGTGTGTTAGATCCATAAAAGGTCCATAGAGGCCTGGTAAGGGAACGTTGTCATTCTGAAGATGTCGATAAATTCGTGCAATCTCCGTAAATTAACTTTGTAAAGGAATATAATAATAGCTAGACGAATATATAACTCGTCTACTTTTGCAGTAACTTGTACGTTATTCCTGTAATCAACATTGTATTTTCCCTCGCAATAACAACGGCGTGCGTTCATAAAGTGCAATAATGTAATACAGTGGCCATTGTATACTCAATATGCTGCTTACGACCTCCCCTGTTTACTTTCTCGAAAAATAAATAATGCTCCCAGTGTTTTATAATATATCGCTTCATTCCCAAAATAAAGCCAACAATAACTTGATTCCTGTTTTTCCACCTTGATTGATTTAAAATATAAACTCAACAGTTCATCATAATATGATTGATAGAATGCGATTATCCTCGCCATATCATACATATCGGTCATAATCTGAGCTACTTTCGACTCCCACGTCAATTGCAAAATGATCGATATCATCAACTGTTGCCAAATCGATTGTTTACTGTATACTTTGTGGTCCTCCTTCATGCGCAGTAATATGTTTTGGTTATAGACACGTCTTCAAAATTGTTTTATGGAATTGGTACTAAGGAGTTATGTTAAACAAACTGTTGTTATTACGGTCTAATTAGAGGTTTCCTTTGTGATGGATTGGGTTTTGTTTTTAAGTTGGATATGTTTCATTGGGCAGATATTTGGTTACATTTGAGGAAGTCGAATGGATCCGCCAAACTAAAGGGTAAATGGGAACCATCCGGACAACTCCCAAATTCATAACAGTTTCAACATCACACGTGATCATTGCATTGATCATCATCATCTTTCTGGTCTTATTCCACGTTACTTAGAGTTGATGCAACTCTTGATAAAAAAATAACAATCGATGGTCTAGCGAGCACAATTGCAACTGCTAAGCAAAAGATTCTAAGTTCTAATACCAGATTGAGCAGTGTTTTCCTGTTAGGAAATTCTCAGCCTCTTCCTAATTAGGGCTGTCCCTTGTTAAATGGTTAGATTCCAAACTGTCATCTGTGAACTAAGGTTATATGAAATCGTGTCTGTCATTATCACAGATTGTTCCACTTGAAACAAATTGGAAGCTATGCTATTCAATGAAGGAAATGGGTCACTTTAATGTGTACGGACGACAGTCACGCCAATAGTTATTAGGACCTTCCTATAATTCTTGCGACGCCAAGAGCATTTAATCATTATGTAGTTACTAGGAAAAGTTGTTGCAACACTGGTACTGACTCTTTTTCGAATGTAGCTCAAATTATACAACAAACAGGATCCATCACATTCCACTTCTGGAAGTAGAGGTCTTTCGAAAAGTCCTTGTTTCCATGTGTTTGGGTATTCCAGCTTTCAATCACACGTGACGCTGCTGCATTACGAACTGCAGTAGCTCAGTTGGTCATTGAACTAGGGTTGAATAAAAAATCCCATCAATGCTACTTTCTAAGAGCTACCATAGTTCCTCCAGAAGCAGGTAGGTATAGCAAATTTCTATGACACAATCCTAATCCTACTCAACTGTGTTATTTGCCAGTTTTTCTGCTATTTACCTTGGAACAATCAGCGCCCACATTGCGTGTCTCAATGTCAAACGCACCAGTTTTTGTTGCACCTTATTATACCTTTGTTAAGTTTTTGTCCTGATTCTACAGCTCCACGGTAGGAGTTATTATAGTATTTATGATTATGAAACCATTTGAATTCTTTTACTCATTTTACAATTATAAGGAATCTCCCTTCTCTTATTAGAGTTCCGTAACCAAATGGTGTCAACAAGACACGGTGTCAACGTTGTCTGTTAGTCTCCGTCTATGAGGTGTCTAAGGACCTTCGTTTATGTGATGTTCTCAAATGCCTTGCCATTGCCATTCCATACCACTGCCAATTTCATCTGACATCAACCCCCTACGTCATACTCGAACCATTTGGAACCTAATTACGGCTAATACGATCCTTCTACGAATTGATCGTCCATTGAGGTATCATTCGTCAGTAATATCAGTATAAATGACAGCTGCCATTGTGTATGTTTGCGTCACAACTATCAGTCAAGTGCTATTGACTGGATATTGGTTGTTTATGCTAATTTATTCTTATTTCGTTTTATTGATTTTTGATTGTGTGTAATTTGGCACGTCTGGTTCGTTGGTTGATTTGAGTACGTATTTGGGATTTCTTTCTCTTTTCTCGCTATCAGTTTGCTTCTTTCATAAATCTTGCTCAAGCTCAAGTTCTGTTGTTTTAGTAAAAAAATTAGAAAATTTGCTTGTCGATCTTTGGTTTTCTTGGATCCAAGATGGAGATAAAAGAAGATAAAATATTATATGGGCAAAATATTAACTTCGAAAATATTTTCGTTCATCTTCTCAGTGTGCACCCAGTATTTTTATCCCCAAGCAGAGTCATGGAATGCAACAGAATTCGTAAAGTAATAAAATCTTAAGCAAACACTTTTTTAACATTCATTCAACTCTTGCTCTGTCATAATTCTTTTGATGCGCTTAAAACAAGAATAATAAACTATTCATAAAAATGCTCTTGATGTTATTTTAGTATTCATGCACTCAGGAATACTCCCATTATGTTTTGTATGGCATCTTTTATTACACATAATTTCTACGGTTATTTAAGTTTTTACGATTACAAACGAAACTGGAAAAGTTTTAACTTTTAACCAAAAAGCGCTCTTGACCCGAAAGGTCATACAATTTATTTTTGTCTCTTAAAATTATGTGACTGTTCTGATGTTGGAACGATAAAAAAGTAATTTTGAAACTACTCGTAAGAAAGGAAATTAAATGCGTTTTTACAAGGTTTTATATTTGGGGATGTGTCTGGGAAAGTCGTAAAACGTAACTAAATACTACATACAGTGTGAGTCTTCATAATGTGCACATATCGAAATGAGGGAGTCTATGCTTAATTTTATCGACGGAAAAAATGGTAATTTTTTTTTTTAGTTTAAAAAAAAAAAAAAATTTTACAAAAAAATTTTTTTTTTAAAAATTTTTTTTTGCTCTCTTTTTATTATTATCTTATTTATAAATTTTACAATTAAAAATTGAAGAAAAAAATACAGATTTTTACTAAAAAAACATGTTTATTTTCAATTGAGGGTAGTTTTTTTCTCAATTTTAATTTTATGTGGACGGCTACTTACTTTCAATCATTATGGAGTTTGTTTCATCGCGATAGCTGATTCAGTTTAAAAGTTACACAGTTTTGTTACAATTTTTTTTTAATTTCATAAAAAGTATAAAAAACAATATTTAGATTTTTTAAATATTTTTTCTGTCGTTAAAATTAAGCATAGATTTCCTCATTTCGATATGTGCACATTATGAAGACTCACACTGTATATAACAGGCCTGCGAAATGATTAGGCAGCAGCAGAACAGTTTATAAAACGAACTCAATTTTCCGCGACTTATCGAATTAGTCATAGGAAAACAATATTATTTATAATTGTGAAGTTTTTACATTTCTTTTCTGCGGAATGGTTTTTTTTGTCATGTCCCAAGAAACACTACATAGGTATCTACATCATTAGGCGTCGGGAATCGCGAGCCGATTTCCGGCCACCGCGGACGTGTGACGGTTCGAGAAACTAGCTTGACAAAAGTCTTTTTATCGTTTTATCTTTCGTAAATCAGTTTGTAAAGTATATTTTCATAACCTAAACTAGTTGTGCCCCGCGGTTTCACTCGCGTAATTTCCGATTTCCCGATCCCATGGGAATTTCCGGATGAAAGGGATCTTAAATGTTAATCCAGGTCTCCAGCTATCTGCATACCAATTTTCATCCAAAAAGGCCCAGCCAAGAATTTTCTTTAGAAATCGGTTATCTTTTTAATAAATAAAACACAATATGAAATAAAAAGACATCTCTGCATTTATTAAAATTAAAGATAAGTACACAGAAATATACTACTACAACAAAAGTTTGATGTTCGTACCTCTTCTGGGTGAAAAGAGACAAAGCTCTTTAACGATTGCTGCTGAATCTCTTTTTCCTGACTGGCGAAGATGTGTTTCAGTTGCCATCGATATCTCTTCTTTGTTAGTTGTATCCAGAAGATGCTGAACTCGCCGTTTTTTAGTTCTTTCGCTAGTACTTGCGAAGTCTTTCCGAGGTCTTCCAGTTTGCCTACTAGTTCCAGGCAGTGACATGTCAATTGTAGACTCACTCAATATATCAGCAAACAAAATACTTTCTTCCAACCACGAACAATTTGCGTTCAAGAAACGTTCCCGATGTCTCCCCGATTTCGTCCATTTTTGTTGAATTTTCTGGATTTTTATAACATATTCGTTTTTCAATTTCTTTAAAACGTCTTCAGAAATAGGCGGGTCATCGTGTTGTTGCAAAATATAATGCAATAATGCATCGCTTCTTGATGTTTTGGGGTTGGAAAACCATATATCGAAAAACGTTCGGTACGTCGACATTCTGAAAATGAACAAAAAATGTATGAGTGTCGCAAACTTTCGCAAACAAATGAACATTATAATTGTAGCTTAGAAACCAAACTTTAAGAATAATACGGCCAAAGGACTCGGAAACGGGCTGCAGTAAACTAAAAGTTTAATATAAACTGAAACTTTTTTTTTCTTTCAACATAAATCTCTCTCGACTTTCCATGAGTGATATAAGTCAGTTTAAAAATATATCTTTATAAAAAAGGTTTGTAAACTTACCTAAATACTTCAATAATACAACACCGAAACACAATCACAAATAGCACACAGCACAAGAGCGTATTCATCGAGCGAACTCAGACGAATGAAACGGTCTTTGAGAACGCTTGCTCGTGCAGGCGCAGGTAGTCGAAACTTCGACCTTTTTCTACCTGCTATTGTTGGGCGTACTCTCCGCGTATATGAATCCTATTATAATGTAACTTGTTTACTTGCTATTTAAACTAAAATATTTCTTATTGTAACAAGTAGTAAAATAGGGTTTTGTCAAGCTAGATTCTCGAACCGTCACACTGTGCACCGTAGGCGCGGGCTTGCGGACGGTGAGCAATGGGTAGCTCGCCGCCCGATAAGGACCAGGCCCGGGTCGACGGCGCGTTGTGTTCCACGCGCACCTCAAAGAGATGTCAGCAGAATTGACGGGGTCTGCTAGGGCCGATGCCTGCCTGGGTTGCGAATAAGGCCGAAAGGGAAACCGTGGCCCCCGGCAACATGGCAACTGAAGGAACACGGGTGGGTTTTAGTCAGTAAGAGTGACACGCCCTCCTGCTCCAGCCAGAGCGGGAGAAGTTATTTGATAATTTCACACCAAAAAAAAGGTACCTACATCATACCATACAAGATACAAACATTCACATACATCGCAAAATTGAACACAACATTTCTATAATTGCATCTTAGATTTCTCATACCGGTTCTGTTAGCTCCCAGCACACTGTAGGCGATATAATACGCTGTATCATAACTGCCATAATATTTTCACACTCATGGACGCTTGTAAATGGAACCAATTCAGACCTTCTTAGGGTTCCGTGAGTTTGTGGCACAAATATTAAAGAACCTCATTTTCTTGGCTGTGACTCTGTCAAAGTGTCAAGGAAATTGACTCTGTACAAGTCACTTGCAATCGAGTTATTTGGATTATAGTGTTTGGATAAGCAAAGCGGGCTTTCATCTTTTGAGTTTATCATTATCGCCAGTGTTAGCCTTCAATTTAATTTGTTACATGGTTTCCAGCACAGTTTAAATCAAAATGGAGGTCCAATAGCAGACAACTGCAGAGTCCCTCAACTTGTTTATCTTAAATCAAATGCACTATAGTACATATGATAGAGATCTAACTGGATGCAGCTGAATACCAGTATTTTACATGGAGCGACTGCCTAGCTGATCTCCACAACCCAGTTACGGGGTAATACCATACCCCTTGGTAAGACTGGTTGTCAGACTTTCGGATTTCTGAGACCGGTAACGACTGTCAAAGATACACGAATGTAAGCTGGGACCAACGTCTTAACGTGCTTTCCGAGGCACGGAGGTGTCTCAGTATTTACCTAAAGATGATCACCTATCCACGGACCAACCGCGGTAAGCGTAGCTTAACCTGATCGATCGACTCGTGCGGCTGTTATTACTTAGCCCCGAGCTCCTTAAGGAAGTGTGGTGATCAATGCTCGTGCCTTCTCTGTATGAGAAGAAGCCTTCGCCCTGCTGTGGGATTATACTAGGCTGGTTTATATACCTATAAAAGCCATGAAAACATCGTGACATTCGTGAGGAAACCGGCATGCCTGAAAGATATTTCTCGACGGCATGTGAAGCCATCAGAGGCTCATGGGCGGCTTTAAAACTCTGACACCAGGGGCCCAAGTCTGCTTTTTTTATAAATTCGTCATTCCAACACGATCCCATTGTCATATTGCTAAAAGTTCGTAATCTGCTAACTTCATATTGGTCGGTCAATGGTCTCGTAATAGAATTGTGTTATAATGGCATTGTCGTACAATACGACCAATGATACCGCCTAAGTCAGTCATTCATTTGTCATTATGTATGAGATTACCAATAAGTGCCATTTTTTTCAATGGAATGTCAGTGGCTGACCATTGGAAAGTCATAATGGCGCCATTATATTAGTAGATTACCAAACTTGTCAAAATCAACAATTATGAAATCAATGATAGACCATTCTGACACTATTGTAATAGCAGACTTGAGGCCCTGGTTAGTCATTTACCACACGAAAAGAAGAAGAAGATGAAAGCCATCATTCAATGTATTCTTGACTTACCTACTTGCTAATTCAAACAACCACAAAAAATAATTAATTCGTCTCATATAATAATTTAATAGATGCAGTCAGTGCAGTTTATAATTTACATTGTTCTTTTAAAACAATACTATCAAAATTCAATCTAGTACAAGAACTGACTTTTAAGTGTACGGAACCATTAGCATGCTTCACGGTCGCCATTGCTCGTTTATTTCTTCTATTTGAGCTGCTTTTTCAATTTCAAATATTCGCTATCATATCGATTTAAGTAATGATATGGAATTATAGATAGCATTTGGAAAGTCGCCATTACTATAAGTTTCTTTTTTGATATGTAATAAGTGCGTGGGTAAACTTTCAAATAATCTTGTCTTCGACGTTTTCACTAGAAACAAAGCATTAAAAAAAATAAGTTGTCGTACAAAATACGTGACTACCCAAGTGCGGTTACTAATTGCAAAATTAAAAGCTAAAGTAGCATGCTCCATATAAAGTAATGAAATAAGAATTGAGACTTACTTTGCCTCGCACAGGTCGTTATTATTTTTGTTTGTTAGTTAAAAATGCTCCTTTTTTATTTTTGTTAATTTTTATTATTTTATTACTGTTTTTTTTATATTTCCCGTATAGTGCGTGTCCCAAATAAAATATTTTTCTTTCTTTCTTTCTGAAATCACATAGTGAAGGTATAAAAAAAGTTGAAAGCATAACATACTACATAATTATTTCATTCAACTCCTTGAAAGATCTTCAATCTGCCAGATTTTTTGACCTTAGTGAATTATCTAAAGGTCGCTCCTACGCCACTCACATCTTAAGACCAGGCACTCTAAACACAATTTCCACGCAAACCCCGCCCCCATGCACCTCGCCACTCCATGTGCTAAACTCTAACTCAACAGTAATAAAGTTGAATATCGCGTGCGCTCTTTGATCGTGTTCGAGCTTGGCACTAAATGGCGCAAGTCTCAATTCTCAATTCGTTTATAACTGAAGTAATAATTGGTCTAGAGAAAAAATATCTTGTGGCTGGATAATAAAGACTTATTTTAGACATAAAAGTTGAGTAATCTTCATTTCATTTAAATACTCTTTAATAAAATACATGTTTTTCGAATAAAAAATGAGTCGAAAGAAAATGTTACAATATATCTATGCAATTAAGTAACTGTCTTATACATGGAAAGAAAAAGATCCAATAAATCATATCCTAAAGTTCAATTTTGATTGTATGCGTGACTGTTTCAGAATATTAATGCTAATTAACATACAATTTAGGGAGCCTCCTCTAAAAACCTATGACATCATTGTTCCTAGCACAGTTACAACAAGTATTTGTAAATTCATGAAGCGTGCATTTCTTGCTAAACTGTTTAGACACGGCAACACGATAACGAGAAGTTCTATTTTTGTTAGATATTCAAAACTATGTGTGTTTCGTGACCGATATAGTAAAGCCAAAGGAGCCAAAACTTTGTTAATGTAGAATAAAATGCCTAATAGAAAAGTATAGCTTGACATCAAATCAAAACAACAGCTCTATTTGGGTAACACACGATCAATCACAATCGATTTCATTTCGACAGTTCAACAACATGCATTGCGTTATTTACTTTGTTGACCAGACAAATTTTTGGAACATATGAAGCAATGGATTAGCAATATCCTTCAAAATGATGCAGATTATGATTGATCGGTTGTAGGCCCGGGTATCGAAATTAAAAAAATCTGACGTTTATTGCAAACAAATTTTGAATTTCGCAGACTTTATATTTATTTTATAATACGCGTCGTTTTGCAAAGAAAACTATAACAAAATCCGACACAGTATTCATTGCGTGATCGACCGGCATAATTCTCTTCATACTTCACATAATTTCCTTACACTACTCCACACACGCCTATAACTTATCCGGACAAAATCTAAACATTTCTCGTATCATATCTCTCATACATTTAGTTACGGCTCGCTCGTCTAATACTCGTGTCATGACGTGATCCTAATCTCATGCCTCCAACGAGGAACGGCTTTTACTTTAATTCCGCATGCTATGGCATAGCTACGTACATTCTCCACATCTTTCAGAAATCTTGGGCCATATTTCGAGTATACAGTGTGAGTCTTCATAATGTGCACATATCGAAATGAGGAAATCTATGCTTAATTTTAACGACAGAAAAAATATTTAAAAAATCTAAATATTGTTTTTTATACTTTTTATGAAATTAAAAAAAAATTGTAACAAAACTGTGTAACTTTTAAACTGAATCAGCTATCGCGATGAAACAAACTCCATAATGATTGAAAGTAAGTAGCCGTCCACATAAAATTAAAATTGAGAAAAAAACTACCCTCAATTGAAAATAAACATGTTTTTTTAGTAAAAATCTGTATTTTTTTCTTCAATTTTTAATTGTAAAATTTATAAATAAGATAATAATAAAAAGAGAGCAAAAAAAAATTTTTTTTAAAAAAATTTTTTTTTTTTTTTTCAAACTAAAAAAAAAAATTACCATTTTTTCCGTCGATAAAATTAAGCATAGACTCCCTCATTTCGATATGTGCACATTATGAAGACTCACACTGTATTATGGTGAGGAAAGTTGGTAAAATTGTTGTGTACTAGGAAGTGTTGCTAGTGGATCGTATGTCAACTGGTTTTGGCGACGGTTTCCTCATTTAGTACCTAGATTGAATTGCACTGGGCTCCAGGAATGACGATATAAATAACATGATTTAATTAAGACTAGCTTCTGTCCGCGACTTCGTCCGCGTGAAATTTATTGTTCATAAAGTACAATATCCTATGACACTCGGCAATACTGTAGTTTCCTATTGGTGAAATAATTTTCGGAATCAGATGAGTAGTTCTGAAGGTTCCCCCCTACACAAAACTCACGAATTTTACATCCATATTTTTTTTAATTTAACCATTTATGCACACACGTATAAACAGACAAGAAGAAAGGAACAGAAAAAAAATACGTACAAAGGCAATGATTGTTTCTAAAGAAATCTCTTCCAGCAAACCTGCGATAGGAAAGTATGTAAAAAGAGATGTAGACAACGTGTGTAACCGTATAAGAGAAAATAAAAAAATCATAAATCAAAGAAAAAAAAAAAACAATTCACTAATTTCAATTTAAACAACATACTATATGAGAGTCTTTATAATATTAGTATAGAATAAACAGTTGGAAGAAACTAACTTAGAAGAAGAAGCGTACTATAAAACGCACCCCTTTGTTTTCATTGAGCTGCCCCGTTATTGACTAAAAGCAGTACACAACAAGCTGTGAATGACTTGTTGAAAGACAGACTGACAGACAACGCACAGCTACAGAGACTTTAGAGCATATCTACAACTTAGAAGCCACACCAAAATACGATAGAGAAGATTTTTCGACTCAAATGGTTTTTAAAGTTTATATGCAAAACAAGTAGGTAACTGCTAGTTACTCCGCATTACAACACAACTTAACTTCCAAGCAAACACTCTGCATAACAAGCGGTCAGTTCGTTGATTAATATTGAAATTCATCACGCTGCGCGGCGAGTGAGTCAATTCAACATGGCATTATAAGTCTCGGTCCAACGCTAGCCGATAAGGCACTGCAATTTACGCGTTAAGCCTTACTTTGATCTTTATCGAGAAAATCTTTCCTTCCGCTTAGATACCTTTTTGATTTAATTCCCGATTCGTTAGTTATGATAGCTTGTACTTTGTGCTATAAAATGTGAAGTGGTCAGCTTCCATCCATAAGTACTGGGCACTTGTCCATTCTACTCCACCCAATGCTATTTCTTTTATCGGGTTTTAAATCTTTACACTTGTTTTTCTTCAGTTGGTATTTATCCTTCCTTCTCGTCTTCCTCTTTTTCTCTTTGCCTTTAATTATTTTTTTACAGTTATTTACTTATTTTAAAAGTTGACTGGGTGCTACGAATAACTTTATTAAAGGAATGGAGTCAATCGAGATTATATTAATGGTTCGTCAATCAAAGATCTCGTATTTCTCGTTTTGTTTCAAGTTCACTTTAATGTTAACTGTTTTATTAAAATGTAGGTTAGAGTTATTTTACTACATTTCCAACATAAGTAGAATAATTGCTCTAATAATTCGGTGAGAAAGTAAAACAATTTTGTTACTCTCATTTTGAACCCAGTCTTACCATTGAATACATATCGCTGCCATAAAACTATGTACTACATTAAATTGATGACGTCACAATACATGCTACTGCACCAATTTGCAGTCAGACACCACTCAATATTCTTAGACAGGCACGAAGGTAATACCGTCGTTCGAAAACAATGCTTTATCATTATCTCTATGGACACAGAATAGATCATTTGCAGAAGATATACTTCTTACAAAGCATTACAAAAAGAAAACCGATCTTTAAAGCAGTGTCTCCGTTTAGGGTAAATAACACTCATGATCAGATGGCTTTTGAATCAAGCTGAGCACTAACATTCTCATGAACAAAGCTGATGGCGGCAATGGGCATCCAAATTATCAGTCATAAAACTCTAGAATGATGATCATCCACTGCCCTACGGAAGAATTGGCAAGTGAGACACATAATATGGATTAACTCAAGTCACCATAGAGATGGCTAACGAACTGATAATTTTGGAAGAAACTCATGTAAAGTGAGTGAACCTTTTACACCTTTCCACTGTAAACTATTACTCTCACTGATAGGACTATATTCAACCCTCGTGCCGTCGGGTCGTGACCAGAGATCAATAAGCCTTCGTACGTGACGATGCATGCAAACACGATTGTTTCAAATAATTGAATCGCTTCTGATTTTACGTAGGCTATGTAGGTGACCAGGGATGGAGTTGAACCTGTAAATTAAAGGTTGCATCTAAAATGGTTTGATCATCATTGTCATCGTTTATGATGTCAAAAGAAGCTTTTCTGTAATGAATAATTAATTTTTTCATAAACTCGTGATTACTCAGTATTCATATCTATGATTTCTACAAGTCCAACTGCCACCTCACTTCTTACATAGACAACTCTTCAGGAAACTCCGTCTTCCTTAAATACTGCTTTATCTTCTTTCCAACGTATTTTTTATCTTTAATGGGCCTGATTCAGCCTTTATACGTAACGGCAAATTCCAAATTAGTACTGCATATCCAAAAAGACAGATGGTATAACCTATCTATACTATCGTTATGCCTCAAGGCGTCCCATACGTCAACTTTTATCATGGCTATACGCAATTGGTCACGGTGTTTCTTACACCATTAGAATTGGATGTTATAGTGTGATTCGATGCAAATTGATGATAATTGGGTATGTAAAGTTAGTGAACTGTCGACCAGCTTTAACATGTGTGATTCGTTTAAAATTAGATTAGATTCGGTTGAGGTTAATTGATGTCGTCATATTTTTGTTAATGTTGATTGCGATGGAATTCTATTTCTTACCTTATAAAGTGCTTTCCTTGACTCAACATGAGCTGATTGGTGTGACTGGAGTGTCTTATTAATTATTAAGCCTCCACCTTAAGACTCCAAAACATTGACCAAAATATCCATTCAAAACTTTAGCATTTTTTATTGTCGGGTGGTCCCTGTAAATACGAATTCAAAATTCCAGTATTGTTTAATCGTTTACTTCACTCCGACCCTGCACAAGCAATCACGATTGTCGTTCACCAAACCATTGATTCTCACTGCTTGCATATTAACCGTTCCCTTACATGTGAATATTCACCAAATATAATTCCCTTACAAGTGAAACGTGTTCTCCAACTGTGTCAATGTATTCTGCGATAAAAATGGTAATTTGTGGTACTTGGTTTCCGCCCACGGAAAGTATGATGAGTTTGTTGTTGACAGGGAGTCATAATTTTTCATAAAATATTGATGTGTCTTGATTGTTGACCATCGAGATTTCGAGTACGGTGGTCCCGACTATAAATATATTATTAATGATTCCTTTGATGTTGTACATATCTTTGAAAATATTTCTCATATTACTAGGTTTAATAAGATTAGCATGTAGGTGCTTTGTTATTATTACATATTGTTTATTATGTATATATTTTAGAACATGCGTCACTTTGATAAACTCCATAGTTTCCTATTAAATCTCTTTTACACTATTCAAGTCTTTCCAATCTCTAATCTTACCATAATCAATTAAAATTACAAATTCACTTATACAACCACGTAGGTCCACTCAATTTACATAGAAGTCCCTATAAAATCTTCAGCTGCCGATCAGCTTACTTTAATTCATGCAGCGACAACAAGTGAAGGAGATAATGATAAAATTGTTAGCACGAAGAGAGGGAAAGTCCGAACACCGGCCATTGCGCATAAAACTTCCATAATATCGGACATTAACGTTTTCACGGCTCTGTTGGTCCCTGACTTAGCGGTTATATGATGCCATAAATTTTACATGGGGAACTAATTTGTATTAAGCTGCTTTGTAAATGGTATGTATGAGATAAGAGTTTTATGAAGATATTTGGAGTAAGATGGTGATTACAGGTGTTTCGTGAATTAGGTAATTATAGTGCTGTAACAACAAATATGACCTGGCAACTTCTTGTATATCTTGTTTTAATTTAAGTTGTTCGAAATTTTGTGCCAGTCGGATATTATTCTAGAAATGAGAAAGATGGATCTAATGACACCTAACGGGTCACTTATAAATTTATATGTCTTAATTATGACAAAACATAGCGCACCCATATTTATGTAAACACCTATGTTTCACAAATAAACTGATTGATTGATTGATGGAATCTAAAGAAATTGCTGCTACAAACTTTCAATATTGTTGTTGACACCTTACTTCAAACACTAGAACCAATCAAAATTAACATACTCAAACTACTACTCGCAAAACATAACCAAGTATAAGTAAAAATCAATTTTCTCAGACAACCTATTTCCATACATCGTGTTTCTCACGCAGTACCTTAGTAACTACCGGCCCGCGGCTTCCCCGCCCCCTCTTGTTGGTAATCACTAAATTACTGAACAGCTTTTTTAGTATGCGAAGCACGAAAAATAAATACTTTACCTGTTTATAAAGTGCAGGCTTATAAACCAACCAATTTTGTGATATTTTGTATAATGTGGTTGTTAAGGTGAAGTTGAGAGAGGTGAATTATTATGGTGGATTGGATGTTGAAAATGTAGAACAAAACAATCATGAAATTACTAATGAATCCAGCTTAGGCGGGGCCAAGGTTGGTGGTATTACTTAACCTATAAAATGTCAGATCAGTACCCTGATTGCGTAATAAACGATCAATCACAATTTGATTCGATTTGAAACAGATTGCTAATCCATTTCTTCATAAGTAGGAAAAAAAAATCTGCTCAACAACGTAAATAACGCAATGAATGTTTTTAACTGTCAAAATGAAACAAATTAGTCATAATCGTTTACGAAAATAAGTTACGCAATTAGGGTACAGAACTATGGAAACGGACTTAAATGTATTAAAAGAGCCTCCACAAGCAGCAATACATAAAACAATAAGGAAAGTATACCTGTAACTAATATCCTAATGGGTTTCATTGCTACCACTCAGTGCCAATTACTTGTAAGTGCTAGAGGTGGTAAGCTAAAGGCTAAAGCTGATAAAGGTCACGTCAACTGAGGTGTAGACACGTTGACAGCTAGTGAGAAACAAGCCATGTTAGAGATCAGACTAACAGTGAATTCGGTAAGTGAAAGGATAAAGTTTGATCGTTTAAATAGTTTTACCTTCAAAAGTGTTGAATTTGTCTGTTTCTTGTTTATCTTTACAAGTAAAACTGTTAAGCTTATTTATTGCGAAATGGAAATGGTTACATTGCTTCGCGAAGACATGCTAATCAATTTTGACTATATCATACTGCCACGTTAGATAAAACTTGTCAAAAAGTTTGTTCTAAAGCATCTTTTCGACGACGTAGCTCATCTAGGTAAATATGAGCAGTGTTTTCTCGCCTACAAACATTCCATCACTTTCCCATACAATTACGAAGATGGCCATTTCGCAGTAGCATATACCTTTATTTTCATTCCACACCATCGTTTATATTGAGCCGCCTGAAGCTGTTCGCCTAGTAAGGGAAAATTACCATAAAAATACAGGCAAAAATAAAACCACCATCGTTATAGCTCCAGCCTTAACTGACGAACTCGTTTTTAGGCCAGTGAAGGGGCGCTAACTTGATTGGATGATTGACTCGCCCATAAATGGCGAAAAAAGCACATAAAAGCACTTAACAACATGTTATCGAGATTGTAAACAGAAATATAAATTTCCGACATTTTATATGCGTTTAAATTCAACCTGTTCATGTACAGTAAGACTGTTAGTTTTGCTGAATCAATATGGCGAAGTAAAGTTGTAATATCATGGGGCGTGAAAAGGTAAATATTGTAAGTGCTGAGTGTGCTGACTTTAAGCTCGAGTTGTGAAATGAAGGATCTATTGTTTACTGTGATGACAACATTCTTGGCAGCCCGATGACCGGTAACAATGCTCACTATTATGCCGATGTGTATTCTGGAATTTAGACTAGACTAGCCGTTTAACATGTAATTCATTTATTTCTGTTTGGTGTTACTTTAAGTTATTGCTGGCCATTATAGTTTTCCACAAAGAGCTCTTAGTTTTGCAGACGAGAGTGTAATAAACCGAATGAACTATAATAAGTTCTAAAGAAAGATTAACGACTAGGCCTGAGTTTTGTAGGAGCACTCCCAACTAATCCAAATAAGACTGTTTCAAAGGTGCATGACGCTTCAACTCGAGCAAAAATTTTTATATCGTTCCTATCAAATTGAAATGTCTTAAAGCTCTATGGATAACTACAACGCGTAGGCGGTAAAACTTTACTGGCTGGTTGGTCTTGGTATAAAAAAACAAAATGAAAAAAAATACCATTGTTTTCGTGTTTTTCGGGTCAGAATAGAATTTTATCACTTGATCTTGGGGAGAATAGGATTTATTATACTTTCATCATGATTTAGTAGTTGCAAAACATGATTGTATAATAAAAATACCTCTGGAATGTAGCTGAACCTCTAAATATATTCCGAAGCCATAGATTTATCTTAAAAGATTGAGTTATGCATAAAATAAAAGATCTATACTAAAGTTTATGGACTCGTAAATAAGAATAATTCTGATTTATGATTTTTCTGTTTGTCTAGTATTTCGTTACATTTTACAACATCAACAGATGTCATAAAATACATAATACATTTGAATCGGACATTTAAGTGAATGTTCACGCATAAAATAAGAATTAATCAGATATGCAATTCGAAACCAGAGGCCGATGGATTGAACAGTCAATAAATTCCGTTAAACCATTAGATACTTTAGAAATAGTCTCAGAGACTAATAATTTGCTATTAAAGTATTAAATTACACTTCTAAAAAAAACGATGGCTATGAGTTTAAAATGTATAAGTACCAAGCAAAAGTAAGGCAAGAATACATGCCTCGGGGGCACACGTCAATCAAGAGATTGTTTTAAAGCGAAATAATATTAATTGTCAGACGATTTACAACATTTTGCGCGGAGCTGACAGCGTACCATAATTGGATCATCGCACGGCTTTCTATCAGATGCTTTATGATGGTATTTTGCATGATTAATTGTTACACTGTTGATGTTTATACTTGCATGTTTTGATATCCAATTTCATGGGCATCTTTACAGTAAAATGGAGGTATATAAGATAATCAAACTAAATTATAGAGTTATGTTGAGGCGAAAATTATACATGGATGATATTTTTATTATCATTTTAGAGATTTTTCTGCGTAATGTATAATAGTTACAAACTAGTTACAGTATCTTCACGTACTTTCTCATAAGTGTTTGTTTCGAAGTTTGCATAGGATCATGTTATTTTCCCTTTAACTGTACAGCAATCAGTTTTAATGCCAGGTACGGAAAAGCGTGAAATCACGTATCAAACAAGTTTCGCATTAGAATATCGCAATGCACATAAGTATCGATAGTTTATCGATAAGCCGCTAAGCTTACAAGCGCCGCAGTTAACCGTTTCTCCTTAATTGACTTGTTCGACGTGCGTGAATGATAAGCGGTTATTAAATACTGTATTTCTTACGTTAAGAAACTCGTGAGTTACTGTAAACTTATTTAGTGCATTTGTATTATTATAACCTATTATTGGCCTATGTTGGCACAAAAGTCTATAGCCTATAGTCAACAGTGAGTGGAACAAGGCCGCCAATGATAATGATGATGATGATAAGCCTATGTTGTCCCACTGCCTTCACTCTTTCCACTTTTCCAGTCGACACTTTAATTGCATTTACATTAAATGCAGTTAATTGTATGAAATCTATTGTGATATGAGACATCGTTTGGTTTCATCAATCTTGGACCATTTCACTCGTGATTTATCTTTAATCTAATTTGATAGTAATCAAGAGGTAGGTTTTTTTATTTAATGTGATTCTAATCTGTCAGCAGATTCCGTTGATTCTTCCGAAACATTATAAAAAAGAAGATATCTGATTAAATGTATTTATTTCAAAACAAGTTCTTTGTGAATTGAAACAGGTTCATGTGGAAGTGTTTCCTGATTGAACGATAACTTGTTAACTTTTGGAAGTAATAAATTGGTGCTGTCGCACTTTTCTTGTTCCATATTAATATGATAAAGTTTTATTGATATATCTTTCGAAATAAGTGTTGTAAAAATACTACTAGTCACGTTCGAACCTTTAACTGAATAATCGTTCCTAAAATTGCAGTTGTTTTAAATTTTGGCAATAAATCATTACACAGTTGAACACAAGGATTGCTCTGCCTTTACGATTTCTGCTTCATCCATATCTTTTGATTTTTAATCTGTTTCGTTTTGTATTCATCAAACGTCACGTTTAGCAGACAAGATCTTGATAATTCTAATTTATGTCAACCATAATAATCCATTCAGTACTGGTAACTCCTAAATTCATACTTTTACCGTAATAAAAATTCGTGTTGATAATATAAAATTCGAATTAGCATATATTTCGCTAACTTCCAGGTATATTCGTACAACAATAGCGCCTGGTCTGGTTTTAAAACTAAGTGAAAGTTTAAACGACCTTAAAACAAAAACTATTGTAGGTGTATGAGAATGGCAGAGGTGACGTTGTGACGAATTACGAGACTACAAGGTCACTGCTTCAAAAGTATAATATTAGAGGTCCGACTACATAATTATGACATTGACTAACTTTCCCTGTGAAACATGAGTTTTGTTTTTTATTTCGTCTGGGAATTCCGTGGGAGACCTAGAACCGGATGGAAAGTAATTGTAGTGCATAGACAAATAGTAACTAGAATCGTATTAGATTAACACTTCAATGATAAATATAGCGATTTATGAAGAGAGTTACAAAAAACCAAACCTAGTCGGGACGAGATACTAAAATATCCATACATACAAATCTTCCGAACAGTTTTTAGCTTTAGTGTAAGAATGGAAGTGTGTCATGGAAGTTCCTTGGGAATTTCCTTTGTAATTGGGTTTTCCCCCCATTTCGCTGTCATACACAGAATCGATTTAGAAACAGATGTTGCCGATCAAATCAACACCGATTTGATCGGTATTTGTTGTGAGGTCTGCTGTTGTTTTTATAACCTTGATCGTTTGGCATAGTGTGTTTCTAAACGTTAAATTAACAAATGGATAGGCTACCGAGTTTTATTGTGAATAAAAGATTTCACTATCGACTTTGCTGTCTGTCACTGTTTCATTCTTTTTGATTATTTGCCAAAACAATAAATTGTACCAATTTTTTATCGGCTGGATGAGTTAAAGCATGTTTCTGTACCTACTGATAGGCCGTATAACTTACCAGTCCAGTTCCAGTGTACCTAATAATTCTAATATTATCTTTTTAAGAGACATCTTTTTGGTCTACTGCCATAAAAGGCTCTACCGGACTGTTTATGTTCATCCCAGGTTTTGATTAGATCGAGTGCTCTTCTGATGTCTTGTTTTACTCAGCCTTTGCGTTCTTCTTCTTTGCCATCCGTAGGGACTAATAAATTGTCATTAATAATGCAAGTTATTCACCAATCTTCTCTTTTCTATCCAGGTATGCAAGCCAGACATAGACTGCTCGCTAGACACCAACAAGTGGCGATACATCGAAACGTTCACCTGTCTCGCTGACAACGAGAAACTGAAGAAAGAGATGAGGCTGTCCTTCCCCAGTGGACACTCTTCTTTCTCTGCTTACACCATGCTGTATTTCTGCGTAAGTTTCTTTACTATGCATAGTTATTTAGCGCTAAGTTAGACATGACTAAAGTTCGGTCCGCAACTGTTGTTCTATTGACGGGAACCCTCTTGTAACGCCTTCTCCATTCGTATTAGTGTTAAAGCCTTCAATAGTTTACTTGAACCAGCGCACACAGTATTGGAAAGAGCCTAAACAAGGAATATTTTGGAGATAGTCATGAATAACTACTAAATGACTAAATGGTTCGGTTTGTGATATCTGAGGTAGGTGCTCATATTATGATACATTAAAAAAACCGGCCATGTGCGTGTTGGACTACGCACAATGAAGGGTCCCGTAGTCGGGATGATTTTTTTCTTTATTGCTATCTCGATTCTATTCTTTTTCGTTCTGATGAGTTATCCGCAGCAATGTCCAGGGCGACATCGGCTGGCTCTTCGTTGTTTATGTTCAGCTCCGACGTGGTACAAGTACGCTTTGTAACTGGCCGCTGTTCACCTCAGGTTGACGCGAGCATTGTATTTGAAATACATGTTCTCCCATACATTCCAAATGCAAATGTAAGTTTGTACGCACAATATTGAAAAATTTACCATGTTATTTTAAGACCATAGACTTCTTATAAGTTTTCCTGTAATCTATGAGGGAAGAACCATTATCTGTAATTTTTTCAAAATTTTAGGCTCAGTAGTTTCGGAGATGAGGTAATGGTCAATTTTCATCTATTTTCTTAAATATCTTTAAATGTATTTATTTTAAAATTAAAAAACAAAATATTTGAGATCCTCCCAACAACCCCTTCATTTGATATGTCACACGATACAGTTTGAAAAACGTTTTTAAATTTTTCTCTTGTTTGCCCCCCAAAAGTGACCCCCCGTTTTCAAAATTGTATTGTTTACGTTAGACGTCCGTGTTTTGGGTATATGTGTACCAAATTTCAACTTAATCGGTCCATTAGATTCGGAGCAAATTGGCTGTGACAGACGGACAGACAGACACACGAGTGATCCTATAAGGGTTCCGTTTTTTCCTTTTGATGTACGGAACCCTAAAAGAGACACAATCACATTCAGCTAAGTTGAAGAATACTTATAAATAAACAACGACCAACCCATCTAAGCTGGTTTTACTCAAGGTGATACCTATTTCTTTTTTGTTAAGTAATAGATTGGCGAACAGGCCATCAGCCTACATGAGAGAAAGTGATGACCGGCTATAGACGCGTGCCATACCCCAGGGGCTATCGATAAGTTGCCAACCTTAGTGACAATGTTGAAATGTCATGTGCCTGTAACTATAGCAGCACCCACATCCATTGCTTGCATAACCCAAGACATGCTGGTAAGCGGCATAATTAACTATTTTCAAACTTTTTTTTTCTCTAAGAGCCGTAGGACCGAGTTTAATAACTTATAAAAAAGTTTGAAAATAGTTCATTAAAAAAACGACAAATATTTTGCATTGTAATGCGTAACGACTACGATTGATAATAGGTATGGTTTAGTCCCATATCGGTACCCATGAATTTATTTATCATGCCCACGAAAAATTCCCATCTCGGCACCCCTGTCATAAACCATTGTTAGTTACACACGGCTATAATCCGTGCAATCCACGACGACGCGCCCCACTCCGCGATTACTGTACTGTAAGCTGAACTCTAGTACGGCGCGGAGCGGAATGGGGCGCGTCTTCGTGGATTGCACGGACTACACACAACAAGCTATAATTTCCAGTTTATGCTGATCTCGCACTTTAAAGGATTTCCGTACAATGCGAGGTCAGCTTATACTGGAAATGTATGGCTTGATGTGTAGCCGTGTGTAAAATGGAAACACAGTGATGCTGATTCCCTTGTTCACAAACTAAACTAAACTTAAGTTCAATGCATCTTTTTCTTTCTATTTCATTAAGTAAAGGACAGAGGATAAATTTTAGTTTAGTCCTGTCAAATTAATCAGCGCCTGTCACTCTCCATACAAGTTTAGACGTGATTAAAAACTTGCCGACTAAAATTACGTCAATTTACGTCAAGCGCTGATTAATTTGACAGGACTAAACTAAAATTTATCTTCTGTCCTTTTCTTAATGAAATAGAAAGAAAAAGATGCACTGAACTTAAATTTAGTTCAGTTTGTGAACAATGGAATCGGCACCATTGTCAATGCAATTAAAATAGGTACACATTATAAAGTTCACAGAATTCAAATAAAAATAATGTCAAATTCAATTAAAATAAACGAATGAGTGATACAAATTATAGGGTCACAGAATTGAAATTAAAATGATATGTCAAATTACACAGAATTAATATTAAATATTAAAATAATAGTAGTGCGAACTGTTGCTTCACTGGAATTAAATCTTTTTGTTTTCGTGTCGCCATGAGCAATTTTGTAACTTGAAATAAATCATCTTTATCTTAACAATAACCTACAGCTTCTATATCACTACATAGTATAAAACAAAGTCGCTTTTTCTGTCCCTATGTATGCTTAAATCTTTAAAACTACGCAACGGATTTTGATGCGGTTTTTTTTAATAGATAGAGTGATTGAAGAGGAAGGTTTATATGTATAATAACCCGGTTTATACCCGTGCGAAGTTTATACCCGTGCGAAGCCGGGGCGGGTCGCTAGTATGTTATAAATTAAAGTCGCTTTTCGGGTCTGTCTGACTACTAAACATTCATTTTATTTTTTTGATACTCTGTGATAAATATTTTTGTCGTCTTACAAAGGGCCACTCAATGTACTCGACATAAAAGACCTCTAGGAGCAATTAAAAAATTATTACAAAATATTTATATATTTTTATGAACGTATATTAGTCATTGGTACATGAAGTAGGCTGCTTTTGTAAGACGAATAAAATGTCACGGTGTATAAAACATTAAGATTAAACCAACATTTATAATAAAGATATCTCGATGTTTAAGTAGAGTCTTAAAATCCATTCGAAGTCAGGGTCGCTAGTTAGCATGCTAAATAAATCCATATCTTCTTCCCACAGATGTACCTTCAAAAGCGCTTCACCTGGCACGGATCCAAGCTGATCCGACACGGGATCCAGTTCATCCTGATGCTGTTCGCGTGGTACACGATCATGACCCGTGTCTCTGACTACAAGCATCATTGGAGCGACGTGCTTGCTGGCTTCAGTATTGGATTGCTTTATGCTATTGTAATTGTGAGTATCCATCATCCATACAATGTTCTTCTCTTGAATCAGCACGAAGCATTTGAAAATAGGGCATGACTTGGTCGGTAAAGCGGCAATAGAAGCAAGATTGTAGCGCAGTTGACCACCCGAGCATCGCCGTATCCCCGTGGAGGCGATCGGCGGCGGTGATCTCTCGCGTCTGGCCCTGATTCGGGCCATGGTACGGAGTGAGAGGAAATGGGAGGCCATCACCTCCTGCGAAGCAGTAATGCTCGCGAAGGAGGAGGCGGAACGCGTGAGGGAGAGGCAAAATTCGCGCCCCTAACCGCCGCAGGAGACGCCCTAGGCGTCCGGAATCGCAAGCCGATTTCCAGCCACCGTAGGCTCGTGCTTGCGGACGGTGAGCAATGGGTAGCTCGCCGTCCGATAAGGCCCGGGTCGACGGCGCGTTGTATTCCACGCGCGCATCAAAGAGATGTCTGCAGAATTGACGGGGTCCGCTAGGGCCGATGCCTGCCGGGGTGCGAATAAGGCCGAAAGTGAAATCGTGGCCCCCGGCAACATGGCAACTGAAGGAACACGGGTGGATTTTAGTCAGTAAGAGTCTGACACGCCCTCCTGCTCCAAGCAGAGCGGGAGAAGTTATTTGATGATTTCCCAACAAAAAAAAAAAACGGTGCGCCGGTCTTATATTTAAATCGCTACTCGTGGAGAGTATTTCAATGCAGTTTAAAAGGAGGCTCCCTAAATTGTATATTAATTTGCATTAATATGCTAAAACAGTCACGCATACAATAAAAATGGAACTACTTAAGTTCCATTTTTATTGTATGCGTGACTGTTTAATTAATTTGGATTTAATTATTTTTAATTATTCATTGGATCTTTTTCTTTCCATGTACAAGACAGTTACGTTATTATAACACTTTCGATCTATTCATTTTTATTCGAAAATCATGTCTTTTTTAAAGATTATTTAAATAAAATCAAGATTACTCGGCTTTTATGTCTAAAATAAGTGTTCACTGTAAGAAACTATAGTTTTTTATCCAGCCACAAGATATTTTTACTCTAGATCAATTATTACTTTAGTTATAAACGATATAAGAATTGAGACTTACGCCATTTAGTTCCGTGCTCGAACACGACCATCGAACGCACGGGATATTCAACTTTATTACTGACGTTTTAGAGTTTAGCACATACTAGAGTGGCGGGGTGCATGAGGGCGGAACTTGCGTGGAAATTGTCTTTAGAGTGCCTGGTCTTAAACCCCTTATGATAATGATATTATAGATAGTAGTCCTGGTAAAAATAACCCAATGGAATTGTGGATGCAGATATCATGCACCGATGATGATATTTCTCGTGACTAATTTGGCTATAGCCTGTAAATTTGGACCCCAAAGTCTCATCAGAGTCACGTTGGTTGCGTAGGTTACATTGCCTTCTGATGACCTCATTAACCTAATTTTGTTCCCATTTTTTCCACCTTCGCCTGTCAAAGCCAAACCTTTCATCATCACTATTATGATTGTTATAACATTTCCAATCTCATTCTTTCCAGTTCGCCTTCGTATCAAACCTTCGCAAAACTCCCCGATCACGGCAGCACAGCCACGAAGCCGAGCTGCGAGTCACCAACGGGAACACCCGAGTGCAGGTTTGACAGTCATCCCCCACCAGCTCCCGATGTGAAAGCGACGCTGAAGAACTATGATACGAACAACCAACCGTCTCGTGGATCTCACACGAGTACATCGACGCCTGTAGGCAATCGCAGGAACAGTGAATGGACTCAAGTGAGCACTATTGTTTGAAGTGAGTGAGTTGAAATGACGGATACCAATATGAACTTAAAACTATGGCCAGACTGAGTAACGCATCAGGCACTGCCTTCTTCTTTGATATCAGCACAGCCCCGGATTTTTATTTTTTTTGGAGCGGGGCAAAAACTGCCGTCTGCCGCCCCCCACCAATCTTTCATGAGGATGCGCTAAGTTCCCCCCCCTCCGCGAAACTAAAATTTTCGCAAAATGAAAATTTCAATTCAACAATTCAATTCAACAGGAGTGCTAAAACTGTTGTAAAAAAGAAAAAAAAAAATAGAAAGATTACAAATGTGCTGCGCGTCTCATTTATTGCAAAGTTGCTGTGTGCTGGGTGGTGCACTTGTCTGCTACGGTTGAATTTGTCGCCCCCCGAGCCCCGGCTTGCCCCCCCCCCCCCCCCCTACTAGATCCGGGTATTTCAATGCACCTTTGTCACAGTACCTACTGTGGAATATTTCAGGCCTTTAGGGTATTACTGATAGTAAATGTAAATGGCGATTTTTATGGAGAGCAGTGTTCAAGCCTTTGGGTTACTCAGTCAGGACAAAGGAATAAAATTGCAACTGAATGTTGGAACTTTGTCATTTGAATGTTGCTGTTAGATTTGACAGCACTATGGTACATAGAATGTCTATGTCTCTTGTTGTCTATGAGTTTGTGTATTTATTTTGAGTTTTGCATAGTTATAGAACTTTAACTTCTTTTTGGAGTGTCCTATCAGAGTTTTATGATATTATAAATTGCGTAAACTTTGACTGTAGGAGTACAATTTTTTTTTGGACCGTTTAGCAGTTCTGGGGGCCTACCACCAGCTCATACACAGTATTATTTTAATATTACTTCAGTGGGAGAAAGAGATGGAGCTATACGACGTGTAGAGCTTCATCTCTTTCCCAAACTGAAGTAATATTAAAATAATACTCCTTTATGAGCTAGTGGTAGGCCCCCTGTTTTGACCTACAAACTTTTTAATTTGTATTTGATATAAAAAGTTGTGTTAGCCGGTATTTCTATTCAGAACTTTTACTAATAGTTAACTAAATGTAGATTAACTGATTAATACAAAATGGTGTATTTCTTTTAATCTGTATAAAAATGTGTAAATGCTACGTTATAAGGCAGTCAAATGTTTACGTGATGGACATAATTATGATATTTTGAGGATTGTGCAATGTTATATAGGAGTTGATAACTGATGAATATTTGTATATACTTTAAATAATACTACCGGGTACTAGAAGTATTACTAACAGTACTCGAAACAGTTCGTTTTCAGATAATTGTCACTGTATTATAAACACAGACTTTGAGTTCATTGGAAATCTTTTAGAGAGTAAAAGTACCTACAATAATTTTTAGTACGGAACCAACTTTCGAAATATCAAAAAAATGTTCTGATTTATACTTTTTTTTTATTGAAAATGTATGCAACAGAATCCGGGTGTTAATAATTTTAAGTCGGTCTATTTGTATACAGGGCGTCCCAAAATTATGGGACATGAAGGGAAAGTACCTTAAATATTGTAGATAGGGTATTTTGCTGAAAGAAGACTTTATGTTATTTTTAAAAGTTAGTAATTCTGCATTCAAAGATTTTCTAAAAATTACTTGCCTCGTCTGGGAATCGAACCGACTTAAATGTAAAAAACACCCCTACTTTTATGATGCCAATCGAAAGAATGACCAAAAACTAATAACTCTTCTTAAGTAACATAGTATTTTAAAAGAAACGAACAACGTAAAATGTTTGAGTCATTTTTCAAGAAAGTTATTGATTGCAATATTATTGATCCGGCTCATAATAGTCGGAGAGCAGCAGATTTTCTAAATGAATGTTTTCCTACTTGGATTGGTACAAATGGACCGATTAGATGGCCGGCCAGATCCCCGGACCTTACATAATTAGATTTCTTCTTTTGGGGATACGTGAAAGATATGCTATACAAAAAGCAATACGAGAACGTGGGCGAGTTACAAACAGAATTGTGCCATATCATATCGAGTATTCACCATAAAATGATAAGAAAATCAACAGGCAGCGGACTCATTAAAACATTGGCGATTTGCGTAAGACAAGAGGGATCACATTTTGAGCATTTTATTAATTAATTTACAAAAAAATACCCACTTAATTGACTACGGCAGTTTCATGTATGTTTTTAATTTGATTAAAATTATTAATTTCACGCTGTTCCTTTCTTTTAAAATACTATGTTACTTAAGAAGAGTTATTATTTTTTAGCCATTCTTTCGATTGGCATCATAAAAGTAGGGGTGTTTTTTTTTTACATTTAAGTCGGTTCGATTCCCAGACGAGGCAAGTAATTTTTTGAAAATCGTTGAATGCAGAATTACTAACTTTTAAAAATAACATAAAGTCTTCTTTCAGCAAAATACCCTATCAACGATATTTAAGGTACTTTCCCTTCATGTCCCATAATTTTGGGACGCCCTGTAGATAGTGGCCTCTACGAAGACGCGCCGCGCCCCACTCCGCTCTGCGCCGTACTAGAGTTCAGCTTACAGTATAGTAATCGCGGAGTGGGGCGCGTCTTCGTGGATGGCACTATCTGTAAAAGTTGTTCATATTCATGAGTACATTTTACCCCAGGATAGCCAGTGAATTTAAAGACATTCTGTGTTTATTAAAGTCGATTAGTGCCAGCTTGAGGCGGCTAAGTTATATTATAACCAAAAGTTGGCAATAATCGGCTATTATTGCCTGAAGTTGGCAATTTTAGAGTGGTTTGGCATAATAGACTATACAAAGAAGTAGTGGCTACTGTGGCTGGACTTTCAGGCCCAGTTGACGCAGTGTAATATTTTACTGTATAATTTTGGGATCACAAGGCAGTTCATACTGCATTTGTTTTAACTGCATGAACATTGGGATGTTGACGTACACATACATAAACACTGGCGTGAGTCAATGTTCCTTGTTTCTTCCCATGGACGTAGGCAGAAACTACAGAACGCCACCTGCAGCTCTGTGTGAGGCCGCTCAGTGTTGCCTGCCTAAATGTTCATGCACACACATCAGTCACGTCAACGTCACCGATCAATCACGTCACTAACGGCGCCTCACAATCAAAGTCGCGTCACTGGCAAGTCAAAACTTGTAATGCAACGAACGAAACATGGATAAGATTGGATATCAAAAAAAGTGTACATCACACAAAAAAAACACAATGGAATATTACAATATCTGTAACACAACGGAATATGTGTCACACAAAAGAATATAAAAGTGCATTTATATAAACACATTAGATGCATAACTATTTGTTTAGGCTAGGTAGGTATTTTAGAAAAAAATAAAAATTACCTATTTATCCTTATCAATCACTTAAAAACACAATTATTTTACTCAAAAAATCAACATGAAGAGTAAAATTAAACAAAACTAATGTAATCACATTAATCACTGGCACTATTATTTCACGAAAAATTTATTGAGTGACTATGACTGACTGACTATTTTCTGTTCACACACGTCCCTGAAATTGACGTGACTGATCGGTGACTTGACGTTGACGTGACTGACGTGTGTGTATATATTTAGGGCAGATATTGTAAAACGGTTGGATATTGTTTTCTATGATATTAATAATATCAATAAAGGTCAATTCACATAGAAACATATAGTTCATAGGACGAAAATTTATTTAAACTATAATTACAGAATTATGTGAAAAGGTTTTTATTGGTGCAGTGTTGAATTTATCAGATTATTTATAATGTAGAAGATATTTTGTAATTGTAAAGTTAAGTTAGGCGGATGCATCGATTCTAAATATTAGGAAAGAAAAAATATTTTAGGTCGAGCAACGACAGTCCCGATTCCCGACACCATTTTAATAATGAAAAATATGAGAGTGGAATATCAGGTAAAAAGGATTCTGAAACGTAATTTAAAATAGAAATTATTTGGAAGTTTTTAAGCTTGCAAATGGTAATACAGTGTACATAATTTATTTAATTGACCCCAAGCTATGAGTTAAACCAAGTCGAGGAATAAATGAAACTTATTCAAAGAAAATGTACATATTTTTAAAACAGTACAATTTATATTGCTTGCACGTATTTAATTTACATTACTTTTATTTATACATTACAACCTACTAATTAGAAAAAGTATGAAGTGTCTTTCAAAATTTTGATGATAGCTGAATAGTTATCTTTTCAGTCATTCTCAAAATAAGTCTTTGTTATGTGGACTGAAAATAGCAAAAACTGTTTATTTCTTTTAATGCTAAAACGGAGTAGGGTCTCGTTTTTATAAATCAAATGATCAATCTTAAAATGATTATATAATCTGTCACCTCACACTACGTATAGTCGACCTCGTAAATTTCTTTATCACCCTAAAGTTTAATGTCACTTGCATGTCATAAAAGGTCAAGGTCTATTTGTCTACGTGACATTTAGAAACATTCAACCCTTATAGCCAGTGCAAATCGGCGGACAGTGGGGCAGAGTACCTATTTTAAATTCACCAACGTAAATTCGTACGTAGCTCGTGGTAACAAGATATAAATTCCAAAGCTCCGAGACCGACCACGGAGCCTCAAAGGGAATTTATATTTGCGGAACTGAAAAGCGCGTTAGAGGATACTGTGACGGGATGCGTAGTCATGCGACGGTATGCGACGGAGTCCGCTAGCATACGATCGCGAAGTAGATGAAGCGCACGCGTGGGTGCGCTCCGCATTTCTCCCCTGTTATACCGCGACATACCGTGGGATGCTCCTCGGCAAATCCTCCTCGATGCCGTCCCCCGCCGTCCAACGGTATGCGTTGGCCTTTAGTGTAATTTGAATTTACTGGAAATTGTTTCCAAAAGTGATAAATCCAATACGAGGTCGACTATACATCATTATTGTGCACCTGTTAATTACATATTTTATTATACATATAATTAGCATCAATTTAAAATCTGCATCTACCTATTCTCTTTAAAAATAAATAACGTTGTTTAAATGCCAGTGTATACATCTACGCTACAAGATGGCGTCGGAACTACCTACTAACTTAATTTACAGTAAATAGTCAATAGGTTTTGCGAAACAAAAATTATTATGAGGTTTCTGAAAGGGTAATCAACGCAAAATTGGCTAAAAGGATTTTTTTTTTTTAGTTAGGGCATCTCGTAGTTGACCTCTGAGATCATGACTACTTAACCGGGCTTTCCTGTGGGGGTCTTAAGCTACTACACTTAAAACCTCCAGCCAGGAGTTATTCAACTATGCTAATTAAAACTAGGTGAACGCTCGCTAAGGCCACCCCCTGTGGGGTACGAACCTCGGCTCAGGGCGTCAACCGGAGGGAGGACATCAGGGGTGGGACGGGCTGGAGTTAACAGGATATTAAACTCCTGTTAACTGCAGAGGAACTCATCGCTAAATAATAAGAGTCACACGGGTCGATCTTCAAGGTTAAGCAACACTCACCGAGGTCTGTCCATGGATGGGTGACCATCCATAATATACCGAGACCTCTGCGTGCCTCGGAAAACACGTAAGCAGTTGGTCCCGGCTGTCATTAATGAATTTTGACAGTCGTTACGGGTAGTCAGCAGCCCGAAAGTCTGACAACCAGTCTTACCAAGGGTTACCTAGTAGTGTTACCTAGTAAACTGAGTTGTGGAGGTCAGATAGGCAGTCGCTCTATGTAAAATACTGTTATCCAGCTGCATTCTGTTAGATTGGCAGCTGACCCCAATATAGTTGGAAAAAGGCTAGGCAGATTGATTTAACTGCAGTAATTGGCTAGTTGTAATAAAAATAGCGAATCAAGTCACTTGACATAAGTTTGACAGACTGTTATAATTTTGTTGTTTATTAGCTACTCGGAAACCTGTTGTAAATATCATAGTTGCACATTTTAATGTTATAGTACAACTAATATTAAGATTCTTATAGTTTAATATCACATGTATGTTTTTGTCGAAATTTTTACGAATTTTTAAATCTGAAATCTTTCTCCATATTGTGAATCCATTTTTCTTTTTTTGGTTTTTGGATGTGAGATAGGCAGTCTCTGCATGTAAAATACTGGTATTCAGTTACATCCGGATAAATTGGGAGCCTATCCCAACATAGTTGGGAAAAGGCTATGCAAATGATGATTATTATTAGAGAACCTCTAAAAAAATACTTATGTTTTTTCCAAGCCACTAAATTAGACAAATAAAGACAAAAAATAGATATGCACTTTGAAATGCGAAATGTGGGCGACCTCTGCCTATACTCCATTTGAAATAAGATTAGACATTTAAATAAACCTTTTGTACAGTCCGTTCAACCGATTTTGACTTCTATACCGTAGGCATAAGTATGGCATTAAAAGCAAAAATGGAGTTACAATACCGACTGTTTATTGCAGCTGCCATTTATCATGCCATCAACGCAACAGAAGTCAAAATCGGTTAAACGGACTGTAAAAACGGTTTATTTAAATGTCTAATCTTATTTCAAATGGAGTATAGGTAATTACGGGAAAAAGATGCGTGGTGTTATGTTCGATGTTTGAAGATTCAAACTTTCCTGCATGCTCTTTACCCATAGACTAAAAACACTCACAAACTATTTTTTAAACGCAATATGGAGTTAGGTTAAATCGCATTTATTTCATTGTTTGTTAATAATGTGTTGTACGTATTTTATTCGGGTATGCATTGTATAAGGATGGCAAATTGATAACTTAAACCCAATTTTTTTAAACCCACAGTTGGCCCACTTGGTGGATTATGGCCCTCTCGAAAAGGGAGTGGGCCACTCTCTCTCAAAGAGAGAGAGATAAAGTAACGTACACACAGCTCATGTATTTATGTTAGTTAGTAAACGTAATCTGAAGTCTCGAAGACAACTGTAACGTATTTTTTTATACTGTGATATAGGCTTTTAAATGAAAGGAATAATAGATCTGAGATGTGTCAATAGCTGGTTAGTCGATAATGTATTCCATTTAAAGAAAAAAAAAAACTGTTTAAGCACTTCGATTTTTAAATTTTTGCCGCCATGTTATAATATGGTTGACAGTTGTAATGCGGGTATTACACTACACTGAATCAGGGTCCCTAAACCCATAATAAGAGTAAGGTGGTAGTTAGTATTGCTTAGTAGTTAGTGCTCCCTTAATTCAGGGCCCTGATTCACTGTAGTGTAATACCTGTTTAAATAAGGTTCAATACAGCGAACGTTATTAGCTAGTCAGTTATTATACATCTGGTAATCGACTAATGATCTAATTAGCACATCTCTGTTACAAATATCCAATAGAAAGTTAGATTTAGATCCAATTAGGTGCTAGATAAGTGTAATATAGTTAAAAATATTTTTACTCATTTTGACACAAGGATGTCTACAGATTAAAACTATTTTAAGTAAATTACTTGTTTATATGTTTTTTTTTTTATGTATAATAGAACTTAAAATGCACTGCCTTTAGAATTCTCTATGTATTGTAGCTTTGAGGCAGCTATTTATTTACTTATTTTTTAATGTGGTTAAAAGTTTATAAAGCATAATAATAAATCTGTATAAAGTGTTTTATTTTTTTCTTTTTTGAATCCAGCAATCAACGTCTTACCCAAAAGTATTTTAAAATTACCAACGCCATCTATTATGATATAAACGAACATAGATTACAAACGTTCGAGAGAGTTCTCATCACAAACCACAGATGGCATAATTCTCAAACTTCTCAAAGAAGGTTTTATATCAATACTAATTTAATTCACAGCCACAATAATATTTACTGTCTGTTAACTGAGTACATAAAAGACGCGTTATCGCTAACAAGATGAAATCTACTAGAGCAAGGACCTCGGTAACGGTGTTTTTTGCAATGTTTGACAATGACTAACAACGCCTACAAGTTACCCACAGATTACTCATTTTATCAGTATTGTGGCAGTCTTTATCGTGTTGGCTGTGTCCGAGCGAGCGTCGTTGTGAAAAAAAAAGGTTTTACGTAAATAGTATGTTATTATAGTGTAACAATGGCAGTCGACAAATTAATTTGGAAAATTATCCTGGACTTCTTTGTCTTAGTATGCGGTAAGTGAGAATTCATTATTTGGTTATGTTGGCCATATGTTTCATTGTTGTGCAGACTTGTTGCCTTCATTATATCGAATTTTGATTAGGTAAGGGATTAATCGATGGACAGATACTGAATATGGATTTTTTATCTTGGTTTTACTTCCGTGCTGGTATTAAGTAGGTACCTATGTGTGGCATGGATTTCATACTTATTTTAAGAATTCTTACCAACTTAACCCTCTACCCGTCTACCGCATGAATTATGAAGGAATTTATTAAAAAAATGTTTGTTGTTTATTTAGGCTTTATTTATGGATACAATATAAAACAAAAACTTAATTTTTTTTTTAAACACAGTAACTGAATTATGGATACAATATAAAACAAAAACTTAGTTTAAAAAACACTTACTTACCTACAATAACGGAAAAAAAAATTAAGCCTTATGGCTTAATTTTTTTTTCAGTTTTTTAATATGGGTTTTAAGTAATATGGGTTCGTATGCATCCAAACAAATAATCGAAATTACTATAGACATACATGGCTTCGTATCAAACAAAGAAAGAATTAGAACTTTTAGTTTTTAGAAATAAATTATAGAATCAAATTTTTTTTTTTTTGTCTTTGCAACTCAATACAACCATACATTTCCTACACTTGGTGTAAGTTTTTTTGCCATTCAATCATTTACGGTCTGTTTTATCGGTTTTCATAGTCTGTGAGTCACAGAGTCCAATGGCATTTTCTTATTTTCTTTGGAAGAGTTGGTGTTCCTGGATTGGATGGAGCAGGACTTCCGTGGCTAGTAAAACTTATTGGCGTTCCTTCTCTAATGTGATTTACAGGACTCCTTCTTTTAGGATCTTCACACTCGCGCTTAGAAAAGTGAGATAGGAACCAAATTGAAGTTAGACAATGGTGCCGATTCCCTTGTTCACAAACTAAACTAAATTTAAGTTCAGTGCATCTTTTTCTTTTTATTTCATTTGGAAAAGGACAGAAGACAAATTTTAGTTTAGTCCTGTCAAATTAATCAGCGCCTGTCACTCTCCATACAAGTTTAGACGTGATTAAAAACTTGCCGACTAAAATTACCTACGTCAATTTACGTCAAGCGCTCATTAATTTGACAGGACTAAACTAAAATTTATCTTCTGTCCTTTTCTTACTGAAATAGATAGAAAAAGATGCACTGAACTTTAGTTTAGTTTGTGAACAAGGGAATCGGCACCATTAAACAACAAATAATGTTTTTGTATTGCCAACGTACCTACTAAAGATAATGTAAACAATGCGTTTATTGTTCTTATTTTTTTTTCGCTTATTAATGCATGAAAAAAAAAACTTTATCTGGCGAACCACATATGGGTTTGTATGCGGTAGAGGGTTAATTACTTTTACATAAATTAAGAAAGAGATATTACAAGTAATTAGTTTTTAAACTACCGTCAATATTTTTTTCCTATTGTGAATTTAATTCTGAAATTTAAATTGGGTAGGAAGATTGACAGCGTGGGACAGGGGAGAGGCATTTGCCCAGCACTGGGATGATGCAGGCTTACAATAACAATAAGATAGACTGCGGTACCTAATAGGTTCCTAGGATATGTGCACATAATTTGTCAAAAACTAATTTCCTTAACTAAAATTGGTTAGTTACCAGACTATGTTGTTATTTACCAAACAAACTTATCTGACAAGAACAGACTTCTTCTATTGTTCGTTCATGACAATGACCTCGTAAATAAATCAGTAATAAGATAGAAAAACATCTTTGCATGTTTATCCGTCAGGCAATGGTGCGGTTTAATAGATATTTATGCAACTGTTGTATAATAAGGGGTATTAAAACACGATCACAGTTGCATACAAGACTTTATCTACACCCATGATATGAATCCTCTAAAAAAGTTTCTGAAACCATTGTGTGTTTGTAATTCAAGATCAAGAATAAAGAAATTCCCACGAAATTCAGTACAAGTCCACGTATGTATGTCGCCTGCAGCAGCACATCACACACACATGCGTGCAGCGGGTGCTGCTGTCCCCCGTTTGAACATTGAAACGAGTTGCGTAATGAAATTTAGTACAACATTATAACACTCGTTTGGATGATGTAATGGTTACTATGACACTGGCTGTTATAATGTTGTCAATAAGCTATTTCAGAAACTTTTATAGAGGTTTTAGCATGGGTGTAGATAAAATCTTTTAAGTCGGTCATTCTTCCATACAAATGTAGTATATAACTCGTCTGTTTGACAGTTAAGATAAAAACTAAAAATTATATCAATTTGTCTTGTCATTATCGAGCCCTGTATGGAAGCAGAATTGGGAAAAAGTATTGGTTTGGAAGTTATGAGCATCGAAACTTCCATATTTTAACACTAATTTTACCTCATCTTTGGGCGTAAATAAATAACATTATGTAGGTAGTATGAAAATGGCAAAATAGAAACCGAACAGCGATAGATAATTTATTCAAAACTTCAAATAATTTTATTTTGAGTAGATACATTAGCAGTTTTTCCATATAATATCTATACGCCCAATTTCATGAACAAGCAGACCTGTTCATGAAATTTTCCGCGCTCGTTTTCGTTATAAATCATCGCCTATTTCACTAAATAGATATGTAAATAAAAACTAGATAAATAAATACTAAATAAATAAATAAATTACTATTCTAAATAACATGCATATTAGACACGAGCACTAACGAGTTCGAGTTGTTGTTGTGTCACTGCCACTTTTCCATAAAAGTCAATAACATAACCTCAAAAAATCGGGAAATAAAGCAAAAAACTATTTCTAAAAAAATATTCAAACAAAAATCAGTTTCCTGGGGTTTTTCAGATCCCTGGTCATGAATTTATTGTCTGCTTATAAAAAAAACAAAAAGGCGGCCTAAAAAAATTTTGATTCATTTCCCGATTTTTAAAAGAAAATTTTAAAAACGAATTTTCGATTTTGGAAAAGTGGCAGTGACACACCAAAGTGTGTCATCTCAGGAGTGTATAAAAAAAAATGGCAGCGATACGTCAAAAATTGTGGTGTAGGCAGATTTTTTAACAAAAAAAGTCATTTTTTTCCCACTGTGCATCGCCGCGTCGACTAGTCACTTGAAAAGAGTACTACAAGTTATGCTTCGATGGTTTGGTCACGTTGTAAGGAATAGGATGAATGAAAGGCGACTAACAAGGCAAATATGAGTGGAAACCCCTTCGGATGCCCTATGACATATAGGTAGGTATGTGTGACCTTATTGGTGATGTTCTTCAGAAAGGTCAGGTGCGTAGTAAGTACCCACTCGTACATAACCGTCCTGCGTATCTGCCTGTATGAATGTACTTAAACAAAGTAAAAGCCCAAAAGGGGCAAGGAGGGAGGAGTAAGGATCGTAGTAGGTGGCGTTCTGTAGTTTCTGCCTACACCCATGGGAAGAAGCCATGAGTTTATGTATGTATGTATGTAAGCCGTCAAGAAGGGGTGATGCCTGGGTCAAAAAAATAAAAGAAATTCTATTTAGTCCGTCAGTCAGATAATATAAAAATATTAGACACGTATTTGTTGCTTTATCATAATTTATAAAACATGACTTTGATAAAACGCATTAAATTTGGGGAGTGGGGGTCACTACGTCACGACTAATTATAAAATCTACACACTCGTGACGTCAAGGCACATTTTAACTCAATCATAATCATCATCATCATCAGCCTATAATGTTCCCACTGCTGGGACACAGGCCTCCCCTCTGTGAGAGGGAGTGGGCCGTAATCCACCACGCGGGCCCAGTGCGGGTTGGTAGATGTCACATGTCTTCGAATTTTCGGTTCTAGGACATGCCGGTTTCCTCACGATGTTTTCCTTCACCGTTTTGAGAGCAGTGGTGATGAAATAATTTACACAAAGTAAAGCGCCTGTCTGGGTTCGAACCTACGACCTACAACTCGTAAGTCGCGGCCGTTACCACTGGGTCACCACTGCTCTTAACTCAATGAATCGCCAATCTGTTGAAGTTAAAGTAAAAAAAATAAAAAATACGTGTGCAATATATTTTTCAATCTATCTGAAAGACAAAAAAAAAAAAATTGTCATCATTTTTATTGTTAGTCAAATGACGTAGGTAGGTATATCGACGATGAAGTATCAATATCTAATAATAATTAACATTTTGGCCGTTTTCACTTTATTGCTTATCTTCTGTCTATGTTAAATATCCCTAACCAGAAATATTTTATTGAAATCATTATCACAATCTCTAGCGTTTCCTAAAAATTTTAGGGTTCCGTACCTCAAAAGGAAAAAAACGGAACCCTTATAGGATCATTCGTGTGTCTGTCTGTCAGTCTGTCTGTCTATCCGTCTGTCACAGCCAATTTGCTCCGAATCTAATGGACCGATTAAGTTAAAATTTGTTACACATTTGTATTTTTGTGACACAAACACGAACGTGTAACGTAAATAACTGTATTTTGAATATAGGGGTCACTTTTGGGGGGCAAACAAGAAAATTTTTAAAAAAAAGTTTTGCTAACAGTACCGTGTGACATATCAAATGAAAGGGCTTGTTGCGACGATCTTAAACATATTTTTTTTATAATTTTAAAATAAACACTTTTAAAGATATTTAAGAAATTCGATGAAAATTGACATTATCTCCGAAATTACTGGACCAAAAATTTTGAAAAAATTACAGAGTATGGTTCTTTATGGTATAAAAAGTCCATGATCTTAAAATAACATGGTAAATCTCTCAATATTGTGCGTACAAACTTACATTTGCAGTTGGAATGTATGGGAGAACATGTTTTTCAACTACAATGTTAAGTTTGTATTTAGGATAAATTCATCCTAACTACGGAACCCTTCATTGTGCGTGGTCCGACACGCACTTGGCCGGTTTTTTTAAATAAAAGTTACTTTTGATTCAAATGTTAAAATCTATAGAAATTAAACGGTTTTCTTTTTCGCTTCCCGTAAAATTGTAGTTATTAGATATTGATACTACACCGTCGATATCTATCTTGCTATTATTCTACGTTAAAGGACTTCGCACGCTGCATTCGCCGCGGCAATCAGTTTGAACCGCGTTATCGCGCGATTTAGTATTCATTGACCTGCATTGAAATTGGTATGTCAATACATAACAGTAACTCATGGTGTAGTGTGGCGAAGTCATAGATATGCCTTCCTAATTTTAATTAAGTATCTATGCCATTGGTGCCGATTCCCTAGTTCACAAACTAAACTAAATTTAAGTTCAGTGCATCTTTTTCTTTCTATTTCATTAATTAACTAATTTCATATGGGTGTATTCCTGAAATAAATTATTTTGAATTTGAATTTGAATTAAGAAAAGGACAGAAGATAAATTTTAGTTTAGTCCTGTCAAATTAATCAGCGCTTGACGTAAATTGACGTAATTTTAGCAGGCAAGTTTTTAATCACGTCTAAACTTGTATGGAGAACCTAGTGACAGGCGCTGATTAATTTGACAGGACTAAACTAAAATTTATCTTCTGTCCTTTCCTTAATGAAATAGAATGAAAAAGATGCACTGAACTTAAATTTAGTTTAGTTTGTGAACAAGGGAATCGGCACCATTGCCGCATTGCGCTAGTAGATGTCTACAACAGTCAACAAGTATAGGCTAAAAATAAACATCTTTCTACCACGCTTTTTATCAATACGTAGCCTACATCTTTGTCTGCGTAATAACTTTTTAAACTTAGACGCAGATATACGCCAATGACCTTGAGTGGTTAGCTCGCATGTTCTGTACTGAGCTCACGCAACGCATCGTACGTCCAGCCAGTAATAGGACTCGCCCATCAAGGAGCGCTGTCCGAAATTAGACGCATTATTAATTTATTATAAATAAAACAAAAGGTATTTTAATAAAACACGTATATTAGAAGATCAATAATTAAATTATTTTTAAAATGGTGAAGATTTCAGAAAAATACGCTTGATAGATTTTGCGTGATTCTCAGTTTTTATCCGCGTTAGACATAACTTTACAAATTAATTTCACTATGAAACACAACATAATCTAAAATATTCATATATTATATTATTAAGGAAATGCTCTAATTTAACATATATTTTTTCCAAATCATTAACACTACTCGTTTAGACGTGATTTTCAGTATAAAATCATTAGAAGTCGGTTATCGTGAAAAGCGATGTCAAAGATTTGACTAAATATAATACATACCAGCACAATAGGATTCTAAGTAGATAGTTGCCAATAATATGTCTGCTTTCGTATGTCTGACCTTACCACCTTTACTTACAAAGTTAATTAGGTAGGTAGATCATAATGCTTGGCTGTTGTCATGCATTTTCGGCAATCAATAATTACTTTGTTTGATATTATCAATGGGACCCACATTATACGAAAGGACGATGATAATAATATGATAAAGGGCGAGCTTATCTCTATACTTCACCCCTGATGATGTTGTTTTTTAACAAGGAAAATACCTTCTCCCATATCGCGAGCCATATGTGAATAGCTTATGTTATACCTAAATTAGTCAGCAAGATAAACAAGTCTGTAAGAAGGTTTGTACAAACACTTTTACATGTCAACTAGAGATGCCGCGAATAGTTGTTATAGCGAATAATCGAATACCGATTAACCGCCATTCTCTATGGCGAATACTCGACATTATTACTCAACATAAAAAAGTTTATTTACTCTCAAATAATACTATAGTTTATTTATTTTCTGAGGCAGGTTTGATTTATGAAAAAACCGGCCAAGTGCGTGTCGGACCACGCACAATGAAAGGTTCCGTAGATGGGATGAATTTATCCCAAGAATATACTTAACTTTGTATTTGAAAAACATGTTCTCTCATACGGAATGTTTGGAAGAACATGTTTTTTCAACTGCAAATGTAAGTTGGTCGATTATTACTCGTTAACTTGTAGAGTCTACTTAGCTGTGATAGTTTTCCTTTTAATTTCGTTATATAATATACTACTGCTGTGAATTTTTCCACATATCCAGAACCAACCATTTAGCTGGCAGGAGGAGGGGAGGACACTGGACTCTAACAAAAATTTGCACTTTAAAGCTTAATATTTCGCAAATGGATCTCTGAATCCAAAATTGGTTTTCACAAACTCAAAAAAAGGTTTTCACAGACCAGACAGATGGACATGGCGAAACTATAAGGGTTCCTTGTTAATTAAGTAGGTACTATCGAAGAAACGCATATATAAGCAATTTGAATACAAAATCCCGCGAACACGATGACCGAGCGCTGCAAGCAGAAATAGTCCTTACGGTGTATAGTTATGCGTTTCTTCGAAAGTACCTAGTACCTACCCAAGTACTTATATTTAGAAAGAATAAAAATACCCGCTTATTTAATTGACGGGGGTGGCTCTAAAGACTGCTTGTAAAGCCTTACTTATAAGTCAATCTCAGCTCAATATTTCTGCACATTCCTCTCGCCGCTGTAATAATTAGATAAATAACAGTAATTATCATCAAAATTATCGATTTTTTCTTTTATTTACAATAAATATGATTGAGTCCAATCGATTAAAATTCGACTGCATTTAGGTATCACAGAACTGAGTCCACTTGGTCGGTTACACACATGCAACGATGAGATCACGTGCATACATCACTGTGCGTAGGTATCGCAATAATAAAATGCAAATTCGTAAATATTTGGATGTAGTTGTTAACAAAGAAACACACGTACACACGGCTACACATCAAGCTATACATTTCCAGTATAAGCTGACCTCGCATTGTACGGAAATCCTATGCAATGCGAGATTAGCATAAACTGGAACTGTATAGCTTGATATGTAGCCGTGTGTACATGTTAATTAAGCATACTAGTCCATACCCATATACCTATTACGATTGAAGAATTGAGATTTTGTATTAGGTAGGTACGGCGACGCCAGCGATAAGAAATTAGGATAAGGAATTCCCATGGAATTCCATGAATTTATTTAGTCTACTAATAAAGCATCATCAAAGTACCCAAGACTCGTCTTTGCTTCCAAAAAAATCTGGGTCAGTGACAGCCCGGTAACGTTCCAGAAAGTTAACTACCCAACCTACCCATAATAATGCACTTAGCATAATCATAGTATGTATAGCATATTCGTCTATTAGAGGAAGTATCATATCATAGTATTGATAGCAGTGATATGATAGCCTAGTTGTGTGACCGTCGAACTGCCAAGTCATAGGTCTTGAGTTCGAACCCAAGGCAAGCACCTCTGACATTTGACGCTTGCTTCAAAAACGGTGAAGGAAAACATCGTGAAGAAACTGGCATGAGGCCCATGGGCGTCTTTAGAACTCTGACATCAGTACCCTAATTGCGTAATGCAACACAATCACAATTTGTTTCGATTTGAAAGAGATTGCTAATCAAAAATCTGCTCAGCAATGTAAATAACGCAATGAATGTTGTTGAACTGTCAAAATGAAACAAATGAGGCAAAATTGTTTACGAAAATAAGTTACGCAATTAGGATACAGGTTAGTCACTAACCACACAAAAAGAAGAAGAGGAAGTATTCAGCATTGGACAATGAAAACAAGAAATAATAACTGAAATACTGAAATGATGACGACGATGCGAGACACAGTGATAATCTGATAATATAAGGAAAACCTTTTGCGTAGGCGCATGTTAGTATGGTATTGTTTCATCTTCACACCCAACATGCTGCTCATAACAATATTATTTCTACTAGCTTCTGCCCGCGACTTCGTCCGCATGGAATAGTTACTTTGGGCGTATTTAGTTGGATAAGGATTAATATCATGTTTATAAAAACGCCTTCGCAAATAATGCATTATTTTAGAACAAATTTGGTTAGCATAAAAAAGGTTATAGTGAGCCAACCTTAAAAGATAGACATATGTCCTGTCATATTAATTTGACAGGACTAAACTAAAATTTATCTTCTGTCCTTTTTTTAATGAAATAGAAAGAAAAAGATGCACTGAACTTAAATTTAGTTTAGTTTGTGAACAAGGGAATCAGCACCACAGTCGCCCATCGGCATCTGCGCCCGCATTTTACTGAATGTTCATGAAAAATAACATTAAAAGGGGAACCTTTTAAAGTTTTTTTTTTTTCATAATCCCTTTATGATTTTATGAACTTACAATTGTATTTTTTTAAATGTTGTCACCTTCATTTTTTTTTTTTGCAGTTGACAAATTTTAATAAAAATGTTTTTTTTAAACACTTTTTTTTAATGTTTTCACCTTCGTTTTTTTTTACATAGTTGACAAATTTTGATAAAAAAACGTGTGGCACTCGGGGACTGCCGCGGTAAAGCTATTGCATACCATTTGTAACCTCCATACTTCCTATTTGTCAACGCTACACTTGGGATGTAGACGTGATAACATAAAACAAAAATTACGTTCCCATGACAACATCACGTTGTCATGGGAACCGTCATTAGGTACATGGTAGGCGGAGTGGGGGGTGTTAGGTTTTATTTTCGTTACGGAATTTCTTGATTCGGTCGCCGCGCTCAAAGCCCGCGATAAAAGCTATGCAATAGCTTAAAATGTTAGTTAATCCGATAAAATAACTCGATAAGCTTTTAGAAATAATAAACAAAATCCAAATCGAGCCAATTACATCGGAGATAATGGCAAACGCTACTTAAAACATAAAAAAATGTACCTATAACATAAAAAATAGACCCCTTTTAATGTTATTTTTCGATCAATCAATCTGCCTAGCCTTTTCCCAACTATGTTGGGGTCGGCTTCCAGTCTAACAGGATGCAGCTGAATAACAGTATTTTACATGGAGCGACTGCCTATTTAACCTCCACAACCCAGTAACTGGGTGATACGATACCCCTTGGTAAGACTGGTTGTCAGACTTTCGGGCTCCTGACGACCAGTAACGACTGTCAAAGATCCACGAATGACAGCCGGGACCAACGGCTTAATGTGCTTTCCGAGGCACGGAGGAGTTCGGGAGGTTCCTTGCTTCGGGAGGTTCCTTGCTTCGGGAGGTTCCTGTTCAGGATAAGGCGGGAGGAAACACCCGGGTGTCACCATTGTGTGGATCGGCCTGAGGACACGGTGGAGCATACGGTGGAGGTCTGCCCGGCTTGGGCGGAGCAACGCCGTGTTCTCGTAGAGGCGATCGGCGGCGGTGATCTCTCGCGTCCGGCCCTGGTTCGGGCCATGGTACGGAGCGAGAGGAAATGGAAGGCCGTCACCTCCTCCTGCGAAGCGGTAATGCTCGCGAAGGAGGAGGCGGAACGCGTGAGGGAGAGGCAAACTTCGCGCCCTCACGCCCCTAACCGCCGCCGCAGGAGGAGACGCCCGGGGCGGGAATCGCGAGCCGATTTCCGGCCACCGTAGGCGCGGGCTTGCGGACGGTGAGCAATGGGTAGCTCGCCGTCCGATAAGGACCAAGCCCGGGTCGACGGCGCGTTGTGTTCCACGCGCGCCTCAAAGAGATGTCAGCAGAATTGACGGGGTCCGCTAGGGCCAATGCCTGCCGGGGGTTCGAAGAAAACCGATCGGGAAATCGTGGCCCCCGGCAACAGGGCAACCGAAGGAACACGGGTGGGTTTTAGTCAGTAAGAGTCTGACACGCCCTCCCGCTCCGCCCAGAGCGGGAGAAGTTATCTGATAATTTCCCACCCCAAAAAAAAAAAAAAAAAGGACTGTCGGTATGTAAAGATGGTCACCCATCCACGGATCAACCCCGGCAAGCGTAGCTTAACCTGTCGGATCAACCCGTGCGGCTATTATTACTTAGCCATGAGCTTCTCGTTATTTTTCGATAATTTTTCATATTTATTCAGAAAAATTCTGGCAGGCACATGCCGATAGGCGACATTGTACACCTGATATCCGCTAGACAATAATAGATACATAATATACTTTATTGGTACAAAGACCCATGGAAGTTTAGCACTCAAAGGTTAGGCCTATTATACACTCCCATTGTCACGTGACGTCAGCATAACCTTCACACAGTATTTTTCAAGATACAGTGAGAGTTTACCAAGGAGTATCGTGTTACCCAGTAACTGGGTTGTGGAGGTCTGACTAGGTAGACGCTCCATGTAAAATACTGGTATACACCAGTACCCTAATTGCGTAACTTATTTTCGAAAACAATTTTGCCTAATTTGTTTCATTTTGACAGTTCAACAACATTAATTGCGTTATTTATGTTGTTGAGCAGATTTTTTTTCCCACTTATGAAGCAATGGATTAGCAATCTGTTTCAAATCGAAACAGATTGTGTTGTATTACGCAATTAGGGTACCGGTTAAACTGGAAGTCGACCCCAACATAATTTGGAAAAGGCTAGGTAGATGATGAGGGAGTTAGTCGGTACATTGTCATAGCAAGCATGCTGTACGCAGCCGAAGACGTTTGCAAGCGGCTTCTTTAACAAATTTTCTTCTTTTTTTAAATCTCGCTTTTCAGCAACAGGCTCCATTTTCCGACACTTATGCCACGAAGCCTGTCTGACCGTCAATAATGACTTCTCGTTATTTTTTAAACGACCTTTACCTAAGTGTACTATTAGTCGAAACCAGGAAGCAATTAGATCGCTCAGCTGAGCAAAACCGATGCGACAAACTTGAGAGCACTTCCTTTAAGAAATGTGTAACTTTGGTTTGGTCAGGAATACTTGAGAATACCAAATTATTGAACAGTGCGCACTGGACGCGTTTTCGTACGAATTTTATTCGTGCGTACACATACGAACACGCACGAACGATCCCGATCTTCCAAGTACAAAGGGAGCGCGCAGACTGGGTGCGAGTTAGTCGTATTTACGTATTATAGCTCCGACATCCGAAAACAATCCGAACTTGTCGGGATTTTTCGTGCGTTCAATGCGATATCACCGGAACACTACCTATTTGACGGAGAAAACGTATTCACTGTGCGCACTCAATTCGACGCCCACGGTCGTACGTTTACGTACGATACAAATTCGTGTCCAAAGTGCGAACGGCCTTACACTTTCCAGGACACTAAACACCCTAATATTAAAACTTCTATTGAGTCTCAGTCAGTGTCCCGGAAAGTTTTAACCTTGCTGAAAATAGTGAAATGTATGGGAAACTCGCATATGTTATTGATGAATTGATAATGTGAAGTGAATGATGGAAAAAGAATATAATTATAGGTACAAACATAATGGCTATTCCCTTATGTAGGTATCAGATGAATAAAATAATGCTTCTCAATAGGTGATATAAATTTTTTCTAAATTAATTTTGGGTAAAAAAGATTAATTAATCGCATATAACGATTAAAAATTTTAATTTCGGAAGTCGGTGTCTTCGGATCTATATTTTAGTTTTTTCCCACCGACTTCCTTCTATTTTGAAGTCGGTTGAAAGGGGATGAAACAAAACTAGATACAATGTGCGAAAAAATACCCAACAAACCGTTCTATGACAAGTGTACAAAGCTCTTTAGAATCTACTGTGCAAAGTAATTAATTCAATTGGTTAAGTGGGTTAGCTCCATTATGAGACAGATTAGTTTTATGACCTCACTTGGTATGTCCTTTTATGATATTTACAACAGAAATTGTCTCACCTACTTTCTGTTTACCGTTGTCATTCATTTTGATAAACATGATTCATGCTGATCTAAGAAATGATATACCTACTTATGTATACCTAAAGAGGAGAACATCTGCCTTCCCTTTTCGGCTTCCAGTCTAACCTTATGCCAGCCCCGGATCTAGATTTTTTTTTGAGGCGGGGCAAAAACTGCCGTCTGCCGCCCCCCGCCAATCTTTTAGGGGATGCGCTAAGTTAGCCATCACGAAATTAAAATTTTCTGAAAATATTTTTTTTGGCACATATTAAACAAATTGTTTCGATCGATAATGCGCCAATTCAGCAGGAGCGCCAAAACTGTTGTCGAAAAGAAAAAAAATAGAAAAATTACAAATGTGGTGCGCGTCTCATTTATTGCAAAGTTGCGGTGTGCTGGGTGGTGCACTTGTATGCTACGCTTGAATTTGTCGCCCCCTGAAGTTGGCGCCCGGGGCACAGGCTTGCCTCCCTCTAGATCCGGGGCTGCCGGATGCAGCTGAGTACCAGTATTTAACATGGTGAGACTGCTTATCTGACCTCCACAAACCAGTTACTGGGTAACACGATACCCCTTGGTAAGACTGGTTGTCAGACTTTCGGGCTTCTGAGTGTAACAACCGTCAAAGATCTACAAATGACAGCTGGGACGTGCTTTCCGAGGCACGGAGGGGTCTCGATATGTAGGTAATGTTACCCATCTACGGACTGCCCTCGGCAAGCATATCTTTACATAACTCGTGCGGCTGCTTTTATTTCGCTATGAGCCTCTCCTGAGGTACTTACAAAGAGCTAAGGGGTTTATTCATAAACGACCGTAGCGTAACACTTTCAGTGCCGGGATCCCTCCTGCACGCGTAGCATGACCACCGTAGAAACGAGTTTTGTCGACGGAAGAGTAGACAAAATGACTGATAAACAATCACAATCTCTAATTTTGTCTATTCTTCCGTCGACAAAACTGTTTGACGAATTTGATTTTATCGAATTTGTTTTTATCGAATTTGTTTTTATCGAATTTGTTTTTATCGACTTTGTTTTTATCGACTTTGTTTTTATCGACTTTGTTTTTATCGACTTTGTTTTTATCGACTTTGTTTTTATCGACTTTGTTTTTATCGTCTTTGTTTTTAAAGTCGATAAAAACAAATTCGATAAAAACAAATTCGATAAAAACAAATTCGTCAAACAGTTTTGTCGACGGAAGAGTAGACAAAATGACTGATAAGCAATCACAATCTCTAATTTTGTCTAGTCTTCCGTCGACAAATCTGTTTGACGAATTTGTTTTTATCGAATTTGTTTTTATCGACTTTGTTTTTATCGACTTTGTTTTTATCGACTTTAAAAACAAAGTCGATAAAAATAAAATCGATAAAAACAAAGTCGATAAAAACAAAGTCGATAAAAACAAAGTCGATAAAAAAAATTCGATAAAAACAAATTCGATAAAAACAAATTCGTCAAACAGTTTTGTCGACGGAAGAATTGACAAAATTAGAGATTGTGATTGTTTTTCAGTCATTTAGTCTACTCGCCCGTCGACAAAACTCGTTTCTACGGTGGTCATGCTACGCGTGCTGGAGGGTTTACCTAGTCGCATCTGGGATACCGGGAGCCCTCGCAGAGGGCTCATTTTAAATCTAGGTTTTCCTTAGCGAATCCAGCAATAAAAACCGTGAAAATAAAATATGATACATATTTTAACAACATTTATGCGTTGGTTTTAAAATCAAAGCATTTTAATATTCTTAAAAATTTTTGTTCACGGTTACAAATTACTTACTCACAAAAAAACGTGTGGCACTCGGGGGCTGCCGCGGTAAAGCTATTGCATAGCATTTTTAACCTCCATACTTCCTATTTGTCAACGCTACACTTGGGATGATGACGTGATAACATAAAACAAAAATTAACCGTCATAACCGTCATTACATGGTAGGCGGAGTGGGGGGTATTAGGTTTTTTTCGTTACGGAATTTCTTGATTCGGTCGCCGCGCTCAAAGCCCGCGATAAAAGCTATGCAATTGCTTAAAATTTAAAAGGTTGGAAACTACATATAGCGACAAAACCCTGTGAAAATACAATTTTACTTCGTTTTAATTCTTGAATGCTGGGATAACTCCCGGAGGGTTCACTTCCAATATCTATGGCGGCATGGCGTATCAGTTCTATAAAAAGTGCAGTGGAGTCGAAAGTGTAATTAAACGTCAAAAATGTATGGTTAAACAGGCGCTAATCATTACTTAACTTTTAAGCAACGTTTATGAATAAAAGGGTAATAGTTTAATTTTTGTCGCTTCACACACAGTTGGTACTTATTCCTACACAAATCAAATGTCTACTACCCATTTACTGTCCTTAAGGGTTAATTAGAAAACAGCGTCAGACAGCATCTGTCTGGCATTAATGCTGAAATGAACCTTTTTGGCGCAGCCGTGAGGCACACACTATTGTTTTAAAAACATTATTTTTTATTTCCACTGTTATTTGTGTTTTGTGTTTCGCGAACTGTGTCCAAATAAATGTTTTTCTTTTCTTTTCTTTTCTTATTTAGGTTCCAACGTCAAAAACAGTAATTGTAAAAAGCAATTTTATTTTCTTCTAGCAGCGCCCCGCGGTTCACCCGCATAAGTCACGATCCCGTGGGAATATCGGGATAAAAAGTATTATATATCCTTCTCCGGGTCATAGTCCCACCCATATGCCAAATTTCATCGAAATCCGTTCAGCCGTTTTAGCGTGATGCCGTGACCAAGGGAAATATGGATTCATTTTAATTTAAATAGAAAATTGATAGATTGATTAGTAGTTATCGAAAGAGCGCGATTTCAAAACCCGGTATCGATTGAAAAATCTGATAGATAATTACTTACACTATCCAGATAACGTATAGGTATACGTATTTTGCAGTTTTTTTATAGATAAGATACAGGAAAACTGACACTACGGAATATAACCTGAACCTAGCACCAGCAATTAGTGTTAATGGTGCATTTACTTTGAGTAATTGAAACTACCATTTAATGTAACCATCTACGTAGGTAGTGTAGGTACACGAACACATGCTTTGGTCAGTTTCAGTTCTAATCTACAAGGTACTACAATCTTCAAGCCTGCGTGCGGTATGAATAAACTTAAGGGGACTACAGAAACGTGCCTAAACACTAGTTTTATAATTCCTAAAAGTATATGATCCACTGCAGTAAACAAAATCAGGAAAATATATGATATTCTTCAGGATATACGCTCGACCGGGGGGCCTACCACCAGCTCAAAAGCAGTATTATTTTAATATTACTTCAGTGGGAGAAAGAGATGGAGCTATACGTCCTGTAGAGCTTCATCTCTTATTGTTATCTACGCGAAGACACTGCCGCCCAAGATACAGGATTTTCCTAGTTTGGGGGCAGGGTACATATTCTTCTTGGACTTTCGACCTCACTTTTGTATAGTTATACTTAAGTTTGCTTACCTTTCTGTATACCTATCTATTGTCAAAGTTTATGGTTTAAAAAAAAATTATGACGGTAAGATAGTATGTTGAAAACATAATACAACTACATAATTTGATAAGATAGAACAAAATCACGAAGATACCTCTAAAAGTTTCTTTTAACAATTAAAATATGTATACCTGCAATCATTCTGATTTTTGTCAGATTATTCTACAAGCAAATTATTACCGTAATAGTGTTTTAATTTTTAGTCCAATCAATAGATTTTTTGCAAATAGATAAAAGTGTTGCGTCATCGATCGCGCTTCTCTTTCTTTTCTATGCAATCCGACAGTAAGTAAGTAAGTAATCATTTTATTTACCAAAAACTTAGCCTAGGTAACATCAGTGTAGTTTTAAACTATGGGATGGGTATGGCTATTACAATGAGTAAGACCCCTGCCCTTCAAACTAGGAAAATCCTGTATCTTGAAGGACAGTGTTATTTAGTGGGATTGACACGTTTTACAAAATATTTATAATTGCGCAATAATTCTGATGTTAACAAATTAATTGAATGGATTTACTGGTTAATTGTGTGTGAGTGTGTTGCTATGGGGTTAAACTGATTTGTTGGTGTGTGGTTGTGTATGTGTATGTGTGTGTGGGTGGGGGTGTGTGTGTGTGTATGAGTGTGAGTGAGTGAGAGAAAGTGTGGTATAATAAGTAAAAAAATTGGTATTTTAGACGTTAATTCGTAGAATAAATGAGTTCCTCTGTATCGGAATAGCTTATATTTAATAGGAAATTTAACAATTTTCTTTTTAATTCAAAATGGTTAAGATTATTTATAATTAATTTTTTTTGAAGTTTATTGTATATTCTAGAACTTAGGATGAAATATTGGTGGGTAGCAAATGTGGTCCTGTAACGGTCGACTTGACATACTCGAACAGACCTACGTCGAGTAAGGAGTACTTGTCTTGGTGGGACGGAGGCATATTTGCGAAGAGTCAAGCGGAAAACAAAGAGTTGTTTGACAGTGAGCAACTTGCAGTCCTGATATAGTTGTTGTGTCGGGTACCTAAACGGTTTGCGTAGCATCACCTTCAAAACAGCTCTTTGTGTCCTCTCCAGTGGTAGAAGTGATGTTTTTGTGACCGCGCTTTAGCTGTTGTAAGCCTCTTAACATAACATCACCCCAGGTTTTTTCCTAAGGGTTAGGCATAGGGTGTACACTGTACACCCACATTTCGCCAGTTTTGTTTAAGTCCTATTTAATAGGGTACGAGCCTAATGCTATCAACCGGGCACAAATCCAGACTGGGTTGCTAGTTGCTACTGAGAAATTCCGGATAGGAAAACCTAATAACACTTAGCCCGACCTGTGAATCGAACCCAGGACCTCAGCTGTAGTGCTCGTCGCGACCACTAGACCAACGAGGAAATCAAACTCAGAATAAAATAATCCAATCAAAACACGGCTGGTTGACACTTCCCGTGACAAAAAGGCTGGCTTTTACCTTGTCCAGCGGGGCGAGCACGGCCTACTGTGATAGTCACACATTTTTATCACAGTTAGGGACCAAAAACCGTGATAAAATGCGTGACTCAAGCCTATCACAGAGGCCGTGCTCGGCCCGCAGAGGCTTAGCATTGCCAATCGACAGCGATGCGGAGGAATATTCGACATACCTAATTTTATTTTGTTAATACCTAATTTTGTTTTGTTTTTTATATGTATATTATATAAAATATGTATGTATGTGTATTATAAGTTATAACCTATTTATGTACTGTTATTTTATTTCTAATGATATATTTTAAATAATTTTTTTCTTTGTTCCTCTCAAACAGAGCACCTGCCATCTAATCTCTTCACCACCCTTGGTTGACTGGTAGAGAATGCCTAAGGCATTAAGTCCGCCTTTGTACCTTTTTGTGTGTGAAAAGTTTAAATAAATAAATAAATAATAGTTTTAATTAAGTTAGGGTATTATATTGTATTTTTTATATAATAATAATAATACTAGCCTATTATTGTCCCACTGCAAAACTTCTTCTCATACAGAGAAGGCACGAGCATCGATCACCACGCTTGCTCAAAACGGGTTGGCGGTCTTATATTGACTTAGTCCAGTACCCTAATTGCGTAACTTATTTTCGTAAACAATTTTGCCTAATTTGTTTCATTTTGTCAGTTCAACAACATTCATTGCGTTATTTACGTTGTTGAGCAGATTTTTTTTTCCAACTTATGAAGCAATTACCTAATTAGCAATCTATTTAACATCGAAACAGATTGTGACTGTGTTGTATTACGCAATTAGGGTACTGTACTGTACCCTAATTGCGTAATGCAACACAATCACAATTGTCAAAATGAAACAAATTAGGCAAAATTGTTTACGAAAATGAGTTACGCAATTAGGGTACAGGTTTCTTAACGATGTATTATTTCCTTCACCGATGTCAGTATTGTCAAAGATAAACTCATAAAATACATATGAATTGAAAAAGTCACATTGGTACTTGCCCGGATTTTTTAAATATTTAATTTCAAAAGTTTGGGAAGAAATCAAAATACTTGTCAAATGTATTTTGATTGGATAAATTCGTATAATATATTTTTTGTTGAAACCGCAATTTTTTGAGCATTGATCACCACGTTTGCTCCAGGCGGATTGGCAATATTTCAAGCTTCCATTAAATGAACAACAAGTGGTTTGTTTATTTTCTATTACACTTCAAACAATCTTGTCACTATTTTATTTTGAAGAGCTTCTACTGATATACCTACCATACCGTACCTATCATAACTCATAGGTAGTATTTCATAGTTAAGTCTCACTCGTGGGCACTAAGTAGGTACTTGTTACTTACAATGCTAATTGGGATTTTCGTTAGTTGTGGTTTTCAAGTCAGTATGCCCCGCGGTGCAAGTTTCTGGAACTTTTAAGAGCAATAATCGCATGCCATAAAGCACGTTCAATTATTGCCATTCAAGAACTGCATGCAATTGCTTACACGTGTGCGATTTCCATATAAAAGGAAAACTAAATTTTTTGAAAAACCCACGACACGGTCCGTAACATCTATTTAAGAACCTTCACTAATCAACCACAAACAGCATCAAAACCGGACTAGTAGTTTTGGTTTTGCACAAACAAATGTTTACTGCAGCGCCCCCTGGTGAGTTGTCACGGTAACACCTATCTAAGAACATCTACCAATCAAACCCAAACCCATCTCTGAAAACTGCATCAAAATCGAACTAGTAGTTTTGGAGAAAAATGGCAACATGCATTTGCACAAATAATGTTTGCCGCAGCGCCCCCTGGTGAGTTGACACGGTAACACCTATCTAAGAACATGTACCAATCAAACCCGAACCCATAACTGAAAACTGCATCAAAATCGGATTATTAGTTTTGGAGAAAAATGGCAACATGGATTTGCACAAACATCCTTTCACCCCAAACGCATATACCGTCTCCGTTCCGTCGTGGGTAAAAATAGCATACAATACCTAATTGAATTCAACTTTTGCCATTCAATAATTACATGCGACTTTTGTTTACACCAAGGCAATTTATTGCAAGGCGATTATTGCATGCCAATGCGGTCGTGTTTGCATATTCTGTGTATTGATTAGCGCAGCGCAAGCTGTCGCTCGTATTTTATTAGCCATGAGCAACGAACTTGTGGCGAATGAGCTGCTGGCGTTCCTGCAGCAGAAGCTGGATGTTATGGACGAGGTGTCCGCTGTCCAGATCTGCGCAACAAACTTCAGCGAAGATGACATAGCTGCTGCCAAGCTGTTGTTGTTCAGTGTGCTTAACAAGCGCGACCAGATGGTGTCCCGCCGGCGTGACGGGACTAAGAGAAGCCTGCAAGACATTATCACGCTGTTCAAGGAGACCGACCCGGACGACGTGCCGACGTTTGTGGCGAAGGAGCTACACAAGCTTCCTCCCGTCACCTTTGACCACGTTGATGTAACGAGCCTTCTGAAGGACATTGTCTTTCTGAAGGCCCGCCTCGCGGATGTTCTGGCGAAATTGGATGCATCCCAAAACACTGTCTCCAATTTGCGCAAAGAATTTAGTGAGTTGCGCAACAGTGTGGCGGTAACTAGGTCATCAGTCGATGCGTCTAACGTAAACAAGTGTCGCGGAGCTGGCCTCGATGTATCGTCGTCAAATTCCGCGTCAGCAGTTTTGTCGCCAGCGCATCCGTCGTTTGCTGAGCTTGCAGAGCGTTCCGCCTGCGTGCCCCGCAGCCCCGCACCCGTCACCGCAGCTCCTCCACGCAGCGCTGCCCGAGCTCCTCACCCCGTCCCGCAGCCAGTGTTTGAAGCCCGGGCGAAACCGTTACAAAAGGATTTCGCTAGCGTTACCGCGAGTGCCCCAGGCGCTTCAAGTATGCAACCTATGCCAGAAAAGAGATCTGATAGCGAGGGTTTCGTGACAGTGCAAAGGAGGAAGCGCCGATCGCGACCGATCAAGAACCGCTGTGGTAAAGCACCTACAGAGCCCGAAATAAGCTTGCGTGCCGCAAAGCCGAATACACCGGTGTACATCTCCCGCCTACACTACACCACTAAGGCGGAGGACATCGTGGAGTACGTGCGCCAGAAGACCAGGTACACGCCGAGGGTGCAGTTGCTGGAGTCGCATCGCAACGTCAACTTCAAGGCGTTTGTGGTGCGAGTACCGAATTGTTTTCTGCCCGTCGTCATGGAAGAGGACTTTTGGCCGCAGGACGTGGTGTTCCGTCGCTTCCGCGGACAAATACCACAGGACAGCACAAGGACAAGCTAGTGAAGTGAAGTGCTACTAACATAGTTTTAAGCTATTTAATAACACAAGTTTTTCAAGTTCTCGTTATATTAAAATATGTATGTTTAGGTTAAGGTATTTTTCTATGGGCCTGTGTCGCCTGAAATAAATGGTATTATTATTATTATTATTTTCGGTTCTTTTCGTTTCTTCTCATTTAAGAGAGGTCAAGGAACCTTACACACGGGTCGGGACCAAGTATGTAAGGCGAAATTTAGATTGAAAAGGTGGATGACAATGTTGAAGAAGTCAGGAACTTTCGGGTGATGCGACAGGTGTTAAGGATGGTGGCTTTTTGGAGCATGTAAAGTGTGTGAGTAGGCATCTGTAGGGTGTTAAGGCTTTGTGTGAGAGATTTTGGTATTACACCAGTAGATGAAAGAACAACGGGGACAATATGAACGGTTTGTGCTTTCCATTGGGTTTTAATTTCTATGGCTAGATCTTGATACTTACTGAGCTTTTCGGATATGGTGGTTTGAATGTTATGCGAGTTCGGTATTGCTATATCTATCAGATAAACTGTTTTATTGATTTTGTCGTGAACGGTAATGTCAGGTCTATTGTAATGAATAGTTTTATCTGTTATTATTGTTCGGTCCCAGTAAATTTTGTGATCCTTACTTTCTAATATTATTTCTGGTTTATATTTATAATATGGTATCATTTCGGTAACGAGTTTATTTTTATATGCTAACTGTTGGTGTATTATTGCAGCGACTTGATCATGGCGGTGTTTATAATCAGTTTGTGCAAGCGATTTACAAGCTCCTGTTATATGTTGTATGGTTTCAGAGGCAGTGTTGCAATGTCGGCACAAGTCAGTCGGCTGATGTTGGTCCTTTATGATGTACTTTCTGTAATTACGAGTGGCTACTATTTGATCCTGTATGGCCAGCATAAAACCCTCGGTCTCGGGAAACAGTTCGCCTCGTTTGAGCCATTCGTTCGACTTAACTTTGTCGACGTGTGGCTGGCTCAGGTAGGCTCGGTGTCTTCCGTGTAGGGCTTTTGCAGACCATGCTGCAATTTTTTGTTGTGTACTTACAATGTGTTCATTTATTTGCGTGTTCCTGTTTTGTAGATTTAGTGGTGTAAGTTTTTTATCTGTTTCCGTTACCTGTTTGTGTAGTGATGAATGTTCTGATTTGTTATGGAAGTACGCTCTGAGTGAAATTATCTGTTTGTTGTGTAGATTGTGTATGTCTATTAATCCTCTTCCTCCTTCTTGGCGTGGCAGTGTAAGTCGTTGTATGCATGATTTTGGATGGTGTTTTCTATGTTTGGTTAGGAGTGTATTGACAGTGCGCTGTAGTTTTTTGATATCAGTTTTTGACCATCGTATAATTCCGAAAGAGTATGTGAGAATAGGTATTGCAAATGTGTTGATGGCTTTAACTGTGTTTCTAGAGTTAAGGTTGCTTTTTAAGATAAGGTTGAGGCGGTGTGAGATTTTTTTTTGCAGTTCTTGTTTGGACATCTTTTGTTGTATCTGCCTGGACTGTTTAAAACCTAGGTATTTGTATGTACTCTGTTCATCCATTGGCTCGATCGATTCACCTGATGCGAGTGTGTAACTGTTATTTTGGATTTTGCCTTTTAAAATTGATAAAATTTTGCACTTATCTACTCCGAACGACATGCAAATATCGTCAGAAAATTGTTGTGTTGTGTCAGCTAGTTGAAAAAGCGCTTTTTTGTCAGCTGCGTATAACTTTATGTCATCCATGTACATGAGGTGTGTAAGGGTATATTGTGTGTCATTGTTTGCCAGGGTGAATCCTACGTCTGTTTTATCAAGCAAGTGTGAGAGTGGATTGAGTGCCATGCAAAACCACAGAGGACTTAGAGCGTCTCCTTGAAAAATTCCACGTTTTATACAGATTGGCTCAGTAGCCACAGTCGAGGAGGATGAATTAATTTTAAGAACGGTTTGCCAATTCTGCATAGAAGTTTCTAAGAATTGTTTTAGTGTTGGGTGAATTTTATACAGGTTTAGGACGTTTAATAACCAGCTGTGCGGAACTGAATCGAAAGCCTTTTGATAATCAATAAACATTGTGTGAATATCCTTCCTGTTTTTAACAGCGCTGTTCATAGTAATCGCGTCAATAGTAAGTTGCTCTTTACATCCCTGGCTATTCTTACGACATCCCTTTTGTTGTTCTGCTAGAATGTTATTTTTAGTTAAATGTTCGTATATCACTTCACTTACGCAGGCTGTTAAAATTTTGTACAAGGTTTGTAAACAAGTAATTGGCCGGTATTTAGCTGGGTTTATAGTGTCATTCATGTCTTTAGGTATCATGTAAGTTACTCCGTATGTTAGGTATGTTGGAAGTAAATTTGGTGATTGGATGAATGTATTTAAATGGTTATATAAGAATGGATGTATGTAAGAGAATTTCTTATACCAATAGTTGTGGATGTGGTCTGTGCCAGGTGATTTCCAGTTGTGTGTACGTTTGATGGTGTCTATAAATGTATCTATAGGTATAAACTCAAATTTCATTTCTGGAATTTCTCGTGCTGTTTCATTTTCCCAGTCTGCGCGATTATTATGGTATACTGGATTTTCCCAAATGTTGGCCCAGAATTCCCTTAGTGTTTCGGATGAAGGTGTCTCTATTGTTTGGTTAGTGGTGTCTCTGTTATTAGTTGCCAGGTTCCTATAAAATAATTTTTCATTGTTATTAAATTTCATGTTCTGTACTTTGCGGTTCGTGCATGTTATGTATCTTTTAAGTCTACTGGATGCTGCGCTTAATTTTTGTTTTAAAGTGTCCAGAAAGTGTTCTATTTGTGTATTTGAGTTTTCGTGTTGTGCGTGTAGTTGGTATTTTTTCTTTATTTCTTCTACTGCTGCTATTAACTTTTGACTTCTATTACCGTTAATGAAATGTGTCAGCCTACCTATGTTTGCTCTTAGATTTTCAACTTTCTTTTCTAATCTGATTTGCCATTTTGGCTTTCGCTGTGTATATGTCCGACGTTCATTTTGTGTAGAGTCTGATAATATTTTAGCACCGTTGCATGTAGCTGCCGTCCATGCTGCACAGTAAATGATAGCCTGCAATTTGATGAATTCGGTGTCGGCATTTACGTGTTTCGGGAGAATGACAGTATTTATGTATGTAACTATGGCAGAAAACTTTCTAGATGTCTTCTGCTTGGGGATAAATGGCCTGTTAGTGGGGGATGTGTCAATAAAATTTTGTTGAGCTTGTTGAAATGTGGTTTCAATTTCTGTGTTGATTTCTGGGGCAGCATCAAAGTTAGTTATCGTAGGTCCAAATTGACCAATATGTATGTCGTTCAAGAAATTGCCATCATCTGTATTTACGAATGTCTGAGATAAGATGTCTGTATCTGTGCTATTGTTTAGAGATATATGAGTTGTGAACATATTTGTAGGTGTGTCAGTGATGTAAGTATTTGTATCCGGTTGTTCTCTGTAGTCTTTGTGTGTTTGTGTATTCAAGTGATCGATACTTATGTATTCAATATTTTGTGTATTAGTGTTGTTTTCCCTTAATTCAGCAGCTATCTGGTTTTTAATTTCTTCTAATCTGTTGGGGTTTATATAATATAATTGTTATTTAAAATCGCTCTAACTTGATCGGATAATCTTTGCTCTGTTATATGTGTTAATTCCGGATAAATATTTATGAATTCCTCATGTAAATATTTTCTATAAGCTGTTTTATCTGTTTCTAGTTTTGTGGCAGTGTAATATATTTTCATTATTGTTTCATTATATTCGTTCGTCCATTTCATGCGCTGGCCGGTTTGTGTATGAGAGTGTGTAGAGTGTTGTTGTATTTGAGTGTGTACCATTTGTAATTCAGCTCTTACTTCCTCATAAATCTGATCTATTGTGTCCTGTGGTAGTAATTTCTTTTGAACTATGGCTCGACGCTGATCGCCTATTCTTTGTCGGCTTACTTGCATAGCCGGGTATTTTTCTAGAAACTTTGTGTGGAGAGATGGAAGGTAGGCATTTTTGTCTGTATCCATACTAGTAAGATGAAGATAAGTGCGTAGGATGAATTTATTCATTTCAATGCTCCATTTCCTACGAGTTGTTGCAGTTCTTGCGGTGGGTACAGTATCATCGACAAAATTTGTCTCCTGTACAACATCCGCTGACTGTTTACTGATAGATGATGTTGATGGCGTCGGAGTGACGCGGAAAGATTGTGATGATGATGGAATTGATTGAAAAAGAGTTGAGGGAGATGATGAAGAGGATTGTGAAGTTTCGTCATTCATCTGAGGCAGATTCGCCTGAAGAAGTTTTTTTGTTTTAGATCGAGTATTCATGTTGTTCCCACGAGTAGCTAGGGACTTAAAAAGTCGACTACAGCAGAGCCCTGCGTTCACTGTAGTAAGGGTAAATAAAACTGGAGGTCCCCTATTATCCAGAGTTGGCACACTAACGACTAGTGCTCTCCCCTAGCCATGAAGCCCTCGGCATGTGCGACCTTGGCTTGGATTGTATCTCTCTTGGTCTGGCTCCTCACCCTAGATCTATCTCGGCAAAGTATACTCTACCGGCACAGACCTAAAGTTTGGAGCACACAAGCCCCACCACGACGTCAACGTGGAGATACGGCGGTGGGGTTATTATTATTATTATTATTAAACACAAAGTTGCACATCCTTGTACAATTGATTCAAATATTGAATGCGATTTTATTGTATGTGCTGTTTACACCTATACCAGTACCCTAATTGCGTAATACAACACAATCACAATTTGTTTCGATTTGAAACAGATTTCTAATCCATTGCTTCATAAGTTGGAAAAAATCTGTTCAACAACGTAAATAACGCAATGAATGTTGTTGAAATGTCAAAATGAAACAAACGCGAAATTGTTTACGAAAATAAGTTACGCAATTAAGGTACAGGTTTGAACGACGCGGCGACTAACTTGCTCGTATCGTGCAACAATTGTACGTGTTGTTTAGACGGTGCCAGTCAATTATTGTAGGGATGACGCCTGGATAAAAAAAAAATATATATATTTAGTCCGCCAGTCAGTTAATAAAAAAATATTGGACACGTATTTTTTGCTTTATCATATTAATAAAAAAATATTAGGAGGAGCTCGTGGCTAAGTACTAACAGCCGCTCGGGTCGATCTGTCAGGTTAAGCTACGCTTGCCGGGGTTGGTCCGTGGATGGGTGACCATTTCTACATATCGAGACTCCTCCGTGCCTCGGAAAACACTTTAAGCCGTTGGACCCGGCTGTCATTCGTTCTTTGACAGTCGTTACGGGTCGTCTGAAGCCCGAAAGTCTGACAACCAGTCTTACCAAGGGGTATCGTATTACCCTGTTACTGACTTGTGGAGGTCAGATAGGCAGTTGCTCCATGTAAAATACTGGTATTCAGCTGCATCCGGTTAGACTGGAAGCCGACCCCAATATAGTTGGGAAAAGGCTAGGCAGATGAAGAAATGGCCAAAAAAAATGCTAAGTCATCATCCCAATTTTATGCTATGCCACAGGCAATAAACTTGCACCGTGTCAATGGAGCTCTACTCTGGGACTCGACTTGGATCATCGCCTCCACTTTTCTGTCAGTTGTCACAAGTAGTGGGATTCAGGCTTACAGAATTTGCAGTAGTGAGAATGGTATGAAACGGCTTGTCTGAGGCAGAGCTGAATTTCCTGCTAGTAAGAATTTAATTGGATAAACTCAGTTGCATTATTTCTTTTCATAGTATACCTAATACCTATCTACATATACGTACCTAAGTGATTAAAATTATTCACCAAAATACGCTTATCAATATAGGATTTCCTGTTCAAAGTACTACATATTTCCAATTAGGTACCGATATTAATTACAAGAATATTTTCAAGACTTTAAGTAACTACTACATAATTATTTTTGAAACGAAGTTCTTTACCGCGGCATGTAAAATTTCGAAAATCGTCACGCTAAAAGTGTTAATACTTACGACTGTCTTCTTCTAATTCATAGAGAAAGAAAGAGAGAGAGAGAGAACGCCGGCAGAAAAAAAAACAAAAGAAAAGAGTAAGGTGATTACAGTGTCGTGGAACAAAATTGTACACATCGGCCCAAGTACACTGCATGCCGGAGAGAGAGAGTGAAAGTGTGAATTTGGTCAAAATTAAAATCCAAGATGGAGCTCAGAAAATTTGAAAAATTTTCATCATGGCTATCGTTTTCATGGTTTTCAAGGGTGCAAAAGACGATAGTGAGGTCAAAATGAAAATCTAAGATGGCGGCTGCGAAAATTTTCAGCTTTTTCGTCATGGGTGTCATTTTCATAGTTTACATTTTGACCTCACTATCGGCTTTAGCACCCGCTAAAGCCGATAATGAGGTCAAAATGTAAACCCAAAATGGTGGCTGTAAAAATGTTGTTTTAAATCATACGTGAGAAAGAACTTCGTTCCTGACGGGGGTCCCCCGACCGCACACGTTTTATTTTTTGTATTCCTACACTTACCTATGTAGGTACTTACTTATCTGTAAGTAGGTATTATTCATAGCTAAATCACAAAACCCCTAGCATCGATTCATTTATTCTAGGTAACTAATAGGTAGGTACTTTCTTGAAGTTCAAATAATAAGTGCATCACTGCCACTGCTTTGATAAGAAAATTTTCTTACGGATTTAGGGATTTCCCTGTTTTATCAATAATTGTTGTTTGTCATTTCCTGGCGAATAGGGACGATGACAATTTTTTTTTTGTGCGTCTGGTAGGTTATTAAAAAATATTGGACACGTATTTTTTCTTTTAATACGTTTTCAAAAGATTACGGCGATACATTGAGTTAAATAATTGAGAACAGTTCCGCGACGTCTTGACTCCAACGCGATCAGAGGTTGAATGTCCTCCTCGCCTTGGCCTTAAAACATCATCACTGTAGAAGCGAGCCTTTTTTGGTGTCGATAGATCTCTCTTGATGTCGCCAGTGGCGCGCTTGCGATTCGTTTCGTGTCCCTACTAATGACCGGATCCGACATATTTAATAACTATTTTAATAATAAACTTAAAAGCTTAACCCACCGCCGCCGTATCTTTACGTTGACGTCATGGTGGGGCTTGCGCGCCGATCTATACCGGTAGAGTTTACTTTTCCAAAACAGGTCTAGGGTGAGGAGATACAGAAACCTGCAGGGCAGCATGTGGCGAGCTATTGGGCAGTAGCGACCCCACGGACCCTATCTCCCGGGAGAAGTCTTGTTCCTCACCTCTGGCTTGCCTTTATTAGCCGACTGGAGTGAACTATGACGAGGAACAGAGCTCCCACCTCCTTCTTGCCTTTATTGGCTGGCCTATACAAGTGGAGATTCGCAAGAGCAAACGTGCTCGGAGGAAGGAAGTATTCCAGTAAGATGCTGGTAGGGATCTTGACCGTACTTCCGGGATTGTCCTGATAGCCGTGGAATACCTCTCCACTCCTCACAAGCACCTCAGGACGTGTTACCCCCTTGTCGCTACGACACTATGTGCTAGCGACCGTTTTCGAGGGCCCATTATTGAGTTTGCAAGTTGTTATGTTGGGAGACAGTATTCAAACTCAGTGGTCGAGCAAAGACTAGTTTATTGTATATCGTTCACATCTATTTCTCCTGCCTACCTTCAGATGCATTATTATAATATTGAACAATCATTTATATCGATTTACATATACCTACACAAGTCACCCCCTGTAATTTTATCTGTGTATTTTATATAAAACATTGATCAGGTAGGGGCTATAGTCTTTCCATAGTCCTAGATAACCAGTTCACTTTAGCCATCCAAACCCATAACCCAATATCTTCGTTTCCATATCCTGCAATAGTCCTACACCAACCGGGGGTTATCCTTGGATGCACTTACATAGTGCGGAGAGGGATAATCGTCAGTTGGTGCCTCATTTAATTAAAAACGCCTTTTTTTGTGGTTGGGAAATTATCAAATAACTTCTCCCGCTCTGGGTGGAGCGGGAGGGCGTGTCAGACTCAAAGGCGATTCGCACACTGCCCCGCATCACGCAGCGTAGCGCGCGGCAGCAGGTTTAACATTGTACCAGTTTGTATAGAAAACACAATATGCGCGCGCGACGCGCTCCCGCGCGCCGATTGTTTGCTATGGCCGCCCCGCGCTACGCTGCGTGATGCGGGGCAGTGTGCGAATCGCCTTACTGACTAAAACCCACCCGTGTTCCTTCGGTTGCCCTGTTGCCGAGGGCCACGATTTTCCTGTCGGTTTTCTTCGCAGCCCCGGCAGGCATCGGCCCTAGCGGACCCCGTCAATTCTATTGACATCTCTTTGAGGCTCGTGGAACACAACGCGCCGTCGACCCGGGCCTGGTCCTTATCGAACGGCGATCTACCCAAACGAGCCTCTGCGAGTTGGCTTCGGCCCCTCGTACGCCTTCCAAAGGTCCGGGACTCCAGGGTCACGAGAAATGTCAAGAGACGTAAAAATAACTTAATAACTATTTTAACTACTATTTTGCTATTTAAATTATAATTTTATTTGTCTATTAAATTCAAATGATGCTATTGCATAAATCCAGAACTTGGGATTGGGAGAAGACACTGGCCCCTGTAACACAGGTGTTTTTGCCTAGCGCAGGAGTCAGAGCTTCATCATAGTATAAAGAGATGTAGTAAGCTATCTTCATAGAAACGCACCGCGCGCGGCTTGTATGTGTGGGGCCATAGTATCTATGCGTCGCCGCACGCACACTTAACAAAATCTCGACCGGTTTCTCACGAGAAACGGGTCGAGATTGTATGAAGATAGCTTACTACCTCTCTTTATACTATGGCTTCACTTTGTTTGTACTTACATATTTTTTTTATCATCATCATCATCATCAGCCTATAAATGTTCCCACTGCTGGGACACAGGCCTCCTCTCTGTGAGAGGGAGTGGGCCGTAATCCACCACGCGGGCCCAGTGCGGGTTGGTAGATGTCACATGTCTTCGAATTTTCGGTTCTAGGACATGCCGGTTTCCTCACGATGTTTTCCTTCACCGTTTTGAGAGCAGTGGTGATGAAATAATTTACACAAAGTAAAGCGCCTGTCTGGGTTTGAACCTACGACCTACAACTCGTAAGTCGCGGCCGTTACCATTGGGCCACCACTGCTCTTTTATTTTTTTTATGCCAATTGAGAATTTTATTGGTCAAATCAAATGGCGCGCGCTTCCCCGTCGTCATGTTACACACTTCCGTCCCTTTTCACGAAATCACTCCCACAGATTGCAGGGAAAGTGAGAGGTGAAGTGCGTTGCGTACAAATGTCATGGGACAACAGAATTTCTAAATAGTTTTAAGGAAGTATCCAGCTGAAATTAACAATATCTATACTCCGTTTGAAATAAGATTAGACATTTAACTAAACCTTTTTTACAGTCCGTTCAACCGATTTCGACTTCTATTGCGTTGGTGGCATGACAAATGACAGCTGCAGTAAACCGTTAGTTTGTAACCACTTTTTTTGCTTTTAATGCCATCCTTATGCCTACGGTATAGAAGTCAAAATCGGTTGAACGGACTGTAAAAAAGGTTTGTTTAAATGTCTAATCTTATTTCAAACGGAGTATAAGTACCTACATCCTGATACGTCAATCCAATTTACTATGAGCACTTTTCAGACTTGTAACGTAGATAACATTGAATAGTGATAAGCTTTGACTCACTGATAATGATACAAAAGATTAATTAGAGACCTATAGATAATTAAATTAGATATAAGTACTGTCATATTTCATATAGGTATTATTCATTATATTTCTTGAAATCCTTGCCGGATTCCGAATAACGTGTGATAAGATTATCATAATCAGCCTATAATGTTTCCACTGCTGGGACATAGGCCTCCTCTCTGTGGGAGGTAACGGGCCCAGTGCGTGACGATGCTAAAGAGAATGCTGAAGTCCACGAAAGACGTCCATTGCTATATCCAGCTGTGAACGTCTTTCTTATAATCAACACTAAAAAATGTCTAAAGGGTCTCTGCGAGTTGGCTTCGGCCCCTCGTAAGCCTTCCAAAGGACCGGGATCCATGGTCCCGAGATTTGTTAAAATATAAAAAATAACAATATTGTCTGTGCCTCATTCCATATAAAACTGTCTAAGGGGCCTCTGCGAGTTGGCTTCGGCCCCTCGTACGCCTTCAAAAGGTCCGGGACCCCAGGGTCCCGAGAAGTGTAAAACAACTAAAATAATAATAATATATTCTTTATTTCGGACTACACATACAAGTTCTCACAATCCATATAGTGTTAGTAAAAATGACTTAATTTTAATAAATTTTTATAAACTAAAACTGACGTGACGTCGCCTCCGTCCCCATTGCTTTATAAAGGGACTGTCTACTTTGTCTAATAATGTTTATAGGATGCTGTTGGAACATACCCATTATGATCGCCCGTGTTGACGATCTGAAATCGTCAACACGGTTGATCGTCGTCTGAGATGATGATAAAGTTCTAGGCTAATTAATACATTTACTAAAAGTGCCTGGTTCTAAAATCTAGGAGAATGATTTCATTTAAATATCAATATGAATATCGCCCCATATAAAGTCCCATGACTTTAAAATAACTGGCGAAATGAATCTTTAGCATAATATGCTCACGCTGCGCGCCGCCGCACAGTGGGAAAATCGCGTATGTTTCGTCTCAAAACTCTGTATCTCAGTTGTTTCAAAACTAAATGAGCTGTAATTTTGCATACATATACTTGGATGTATAAAGTTTAATGGAAATAATTTTGATTTAAAAAATTCTGTTTATTAATTAATTTTAAAATTAAACTTAAAAAAATACATGCATTTTTTATGAAAAAAAAAACAATATATATTTGTTTAATTTACATAAAACGGAATATATATAGTGCTAAACGAGAAAACAAAATATGTACACAATTTAGCAAGCTCCTACAGATTTTCATTGACAACAAGAAGGGCCTTGGCTTCATCTAAAAGTTCTTTCGATATTGTTTCTGAGATATTTCTCAAACTAGATATATATGGATCAGAAGTGTACAATAAGGTATGGAACACGTCTTCATTGGTAGCCGCTCTTGAACACTTTCTAGAATGATGAAGTAAAAATTTGTTGTAATCCTTATTTCGGGATTCTTGCGCGTCTTCGCACAATTGTCCGATAGGTAAAATAGCATAGTACTCAATGATTTTTTCGCCGTAAATAAGTATTTTATGCACAGAAGAAGGCATATAATACATTATAATTATTTACGTACAGTTGGGCTGTACTATAGTAATAAGTTTATTTGAATGTAAGAGACCACAGTAGCCATATCCTCTGGTGACAAATTGAATTTTTTTTGTAAGTAGTCTTCTACATTATGCCCATTTATCAACAAATTGCACAACTCTCGTTTACTACAAACAAATTCACCCATTTTTCAAATCAGTCAACTTCTGCGAATATTTTAAAATAAGCAACAACTGCTTTTTAGGGCAACTGAATATCTGACCAACAACTGTGAATGTTTCAGGGTTCGCCTTCCTTTTATTGACCAATGAAGTAGTGCAATGTGCAAAAAGATAAGAAACTGATAATTTGCACTCTTCCCATAACCAACCTGTTTTTAATTCGACCCTAATAGATAATTGGCCATATTTCATCAATTAAGGTGGTCAAAACTGTATCAAAACCACAAAAAACCATTAATAATACTCATCACTGTAATTAACTTTTTATCAATTTGACCTTAATAGATCAAAAATAATTTTATGAGAAATAAAACGAAAATGAAAAAAAAATATAATTTTATCTCGCGATATTTTTTGATCCCGTGTCAGAAAAAGCGCAAGTATGCGCAAATTTTTATTTTCTCCTTGTATATACTAATGTATAAAGATCTTAATAGAACAAATATCTCGACAGCGGCAAGCAGCGGTAAAGGGAAAAAGTCTCGTTAAAACTAAAAAATACACAAAAAATATACCTTCTTAAACTATATTGGTTAATTTTAATTTTTTAACCAATGTATATAATATTATTTACTAAACGTTATGAGGACATTATAAGCATTCCAAAACTGTATGATACTTATACATTTATATCTAAAACTTTTGAGTAATGTGGCGTTGAATTATAGTAACGTATTGCGTTTAAATTACTTCATTGAACATGAGTTAGCTTTGATGCCTATTTATATACATTATAATTAAATTTAAAAAAACAAAAAAATTGCGAAAAGAAAGCTTACTTATTAGACTATATTAATTTAATAATTTTATTCCATTACAACGACTTTCACGTAAAACGGTTTTGAGACGGCTTTGTATGGGGCTTTCCCACAGTGCGCCGCGCCGTTTGGATAAGAAATTTGTTACCTCGCAGCAAAATTTCCTGCAAATGGATCTGAAATGATTCACTCGAAATGTGTAAATATTAGCAAATATAATATAATTATTTTCTTTCTTTCAAATAGCTGAACGTTGTTCTGCTGTTTTACATAACGGAGCTGTTTTGTAAAACAGCTAGCGGTTTTTTAAAACATCTGATTCGAAACTATATCTACGACATAGACATTGACTTACAATTGTGATTTAAATATACGGAAAATTTAAGTAGGTATAGGTACCTACATAATTAGTACACGAAAGTTCGCTATCACGAATTCCAATAATTATGACATTTACTATAAAAGATAAAATAAAATACCGTATAAATGAATTCACAGTTATTAATAGTGCCTAAGTACCTACCTATGTGTTAATTATTCACATCTTGTAAAAGTATGTTCTACTAGCTAGCTTTTGCCCGCGGCTTTGCCCGCGTGGATGTCGGAAATTATCCCACAGAAACGTACTACCGGATAAAAAGTCTGCTTTTGAGCATGAGGTAAAGAGGGCCTCTAACTTTTGATACTTTAGTCATTCAAATACTACCTTGAATTCATGCAAGCCTAGTACTTTTTGTACTGCTCAGAAATATTGCACAACGTGTCGTGAATTCCGTCCTGTATGCATGCAACGTAAGTACAACCGAGATAAAAACGATCCTACTTATCAACTAACCCAGGTCATGGTCTACCCATGTGCCAAATTTTATCCAAAACCGTTTAGCCGTTTTAGCGTGAAAGCGTAACAAACAAACTCAATTTCGCATTTATAATATTAGTTAGGATTAGTGATGTGCCGGATATCCTTATCCGTATCCGCATCCGCGGATATCCGAGAGAGAAAAAAGATCTGTATTCGTAGCCGTATCCGATACTTTTTGGCGGATCTTGAACGGATCTTTTATATTAATACATTTCGTTACGTATATGAAATATTAAAGATATGTAGCAATGAAATACTGTTAACTTCAATACAAATTAATAAAATAAAAAACATATTTATTATAATTCAAGTAGAGTAAGTACCAGTAAATTAAGTTATAAGGTAGTAATTAAACTATCTTTGTAGTGAGATCAAATCTCTAATATTTGTGCTATGCTTATTGAAATAATTATGTGAGTTAGTTAAAACATCAATTAAAACTTAAAACTATATTGTTTTCAAGAACTTAAAAAAAAAATACGTCATAATTAATATTGAGTAATGGTAAATTGTATGTCAAAAAGAGTAACTTGGCAGCTTTGTCCCCTAAAAGTCAGTTACGATGAGGATCATAAATAATTCCTGCTGAACCTAAAGAAATTTGAGATCCGTATCCGTATCCGTATTCGCGGATCTAGACCCTTATGATCCGTATCCGTATCCGTGGATCACATTTTTTAACGATCCGGCACATTACTAGTTAGGATTAGGATGTACTTAGGTGGATAATAACATACCGCTCTTCAACATATTTACCAAGCCAAAGCACTCTAAATAAGGAGATGAATGACCTGTGATAACGAAACTAGGCTTCTTAGTATTTCCTACGCAAATTAGACACACAAGCGGACATATTATAGGCATTGGAAAGTTTCGGTGTCTATGATCGAACTAGGACAACTAAATTTTAATCCCAAACAGCTCCAACATTTAACTTTTAATAAACTTTTATTAGGTATTTTAGAAACTCGGTTAACATATAATATACACAAACATATTTACAACTAACTACTATATATATTATGTACAATTATATAAAAGAAAAAGTTAAAATAAAGAGAAGAGCTCATTGGGCGTCAAAAAATTCGTCCGCATCGCTGTCAGCGGGAAAAGTGCCCAAAAGGCTGGCAGCATTGCCACGTTGGATGGTAATGCTGATTCTTTGGCCTAAGAATTGGCCAGCCCTTTGGTCACATAAAGAGTCGACCAACCGCTTGGCGATGTCCCGAAATACTCGGTGATACTTTTAATTAGATTGGAATATTTTGAATACTTCTATTTAAATTCTCCATCAATGATCTGTTTTCAGTATCCTTCCCGCTACTGGCGATGATGCTATGGGTGGAACCCAACCACCAAGGATACTTCATAAACGACACCTCCATCCGACTGCCCTACGTGCCAGAGAGGTTACCCGTGGGGCCCCTTGCAGGGTCCGGGTTCGCGCTCAACGTTATTACGGTAAGTCAGTCATAAGTGACCAAACAAAAGAAAGTGGACTTTTTTGCGTTTGTGATTAACCCACACATAATTAGACACAAGCTGTTAAAAAGATTATCCTTTACAACGAAAACACAGTTATTAAGAAAGTGATCTTCGTAACTAAATAAACAATGTCAGATAAGGAAGTAAACATCATTAACCTATACTGAAAAAGGAAATAATGACACTATACTCCGTTTGAAATAAGATTAGACATTTAACTAAACCTTTTTTACAGTCCGTTCAACCGATTTTGACTTCTATTGCGTTGGTGGCATGACAAATGACAGCTGCAGTAAACAGTTGGTTTGTAACCACTTTTTTGCTTTTAATGCCATCCTTATGCCTACGGTATAGAAGTCAAAATCGGTTGAACGGACTGTAAAAAAGGTTTGTTTAAATGTCTAATCTTATTTCAAACGGAGTATACGTAATACCTAAATCTGTATTGCCAAAAATGAAATAAAATTATAGAAATCTGTTTTTTTAACATCTTTTCCAAAACAGAATATCTGAATCAGTATTACAATTTTACGTGAAAGTAGTTACTAATGTTTTAGAAAACGCATTTTTTTATTATTGGAATAAAATTTAATTCTCTGTTTTGATTTGAAACACATTGCTAATCCATTGCTTCATAAGTTGGAAAAAAAACTGCTCAACAACATAAATAACGCAATGAATGTTGTTGAACTGTCAAAATGAAACAAATTAGGCTTAATTAATTGTTTACGAAAATAAGTTACGCAATTAGGGTATAGGTCAAAGAAACTATAGTTTTTTTTTTTCATTCTTCACTATCATCGTTTCAGCCGAAAGACGTCCACTGCTGGACATAGGCCTCCCCCAAGCACCGCCACTTTGACCGATTCTGTGCTTCCCGCACCCAGCGGATTCCTGCGACCTTCACAAAGTCATCGATCATTTAAATAGATAGCGTCAAATAATTCGTGCTAGGGATGTGCTAGGGCTCTACAGCTGGTCCATTACCAAAAAAACTTAGACGAAGTATGAGCTTGAGAAGTGAACTGTCGTTCCACCTGATACTAGGGTTTAACATTATTGACAGCTCACTGAGATTTTTACAGAACAGATCGGCTGCTAATTTCAACCAAATAAATGGCATTAGAATATTTACAAAGTTTTGATAGGCAATAGAATTTCTTCAAAATGAGCTTGCAAAAATCGCAACTCAAGTCATCATCTACCTAGCCTTTTCCCAACTCTGTTGGGGTCGGCTTCCAGTCTAACCGGATGCAGCTGAATATCGTATTTTACATGGAGCGACTGCCTATCTGACTTTCACAACCCAGTTAGGTACTGGTTAACACAAAACCCCTTGGTAAGACTGGTTGTCAGACTTTCGGGCTTCTAACGACCCGTAACAACTGTCAAAGATCTACAAATGACAGCCGGGACCAACGGTTTAACGTGTTTTCCGAGGCACGGAAGAGTCTCGGTATGAAAAGATCCACGGACCAACCCCGGCAAGCGTAGCTTTACTTGTTGGATCGACCCGTGCGGCTGTTATTACTTAGCCACGAACTCCAAACAAACAAGTGAAACTAAATAAAAGCTTTCAACAAATTACAGATAATCATCATCGAGGTGATCCGCGACAAGCAAGGCAAAGGGATCGGTGAGAAGTTCCTATCGGGCTCAGTGTTGCCAGGCTGGCTGTGGGAGAGCTACCGTGCTATAGGCGTGTTCACCTTCGGGGCATCTTGTCAGCAATTGACGGCGGACCTCGCCAAATACGTCATCGGTAGACTGAGACCACATTTCATTGATGTAAGTATTTTAATCTGTCCTGCCCACTGCCACTTAAGTTTGGCAATTCTTCGGGCTGTGTCGGTTACCTTGGTTCTGCTGCGGATCTCTTCATTTCTGATTCACTGGCCCAGGCGCTTTACTTTGTGTAAATTATTTCATCACCACTGCTCTCAAAACGTTGAAGGAAAACATCGTGAAGAAACGGGCATGTTCTAGAACACATCTACCAACCCGAACTGGGCCCGCGTGGTGGATTACGGCCCACTCCCGCTCACCGAGAGGTTCCTAGCAGTGGGACATTACATTTTAGGCTGATTATGAATATTTTTATTCGCACATTGCACGACAATCAATTTCCTCACGACTTCTCGGCCACCGGGCATTTAAATTAACACAAAGTATTTTAGTGCTGGCCTATTTTTAGACAAAGGAATTAGCATTGCCATTAAACGCGGCAATGCTGCCAGCCTTTTGAGCACTTTGCCATTGATAGCAATGCAGACAAATTTTTTTATGTCCAAGAAGCTCTTCTCTTTCTTGTATATTTGTAAATACAGTGTGAGTCTTTATAATCTATGCTTAATTTTTAATTTTATAAGCGTAAAAATATATACCTATAAAAAAATGGAATTTATAAACAAAACGGTGTAACTTTTAAACCAAATGATCTCTTTCAATGAAACAAACTCCATAATTATTGGAAGTAATTAGGCGTCCACATAAAATGAAAATATAACGAAAAAAATTCACAATGATACGCCTCCGATTTTTTTTTTTTTTTCGTCGATAAATTTAAGCATAAATTCCCTCATTTCGATATGAACTAACTACACACTAAACTAGTTTTAAGTAATGCTTGAGTATTGAGTGACGTTCTGTAATACGGGCCTTAGAGGTGTACTATAGGTGCACCTCTAACCTTTTGTGAAATCCAGGCGTGATGTTTTATGTAAATATAATACTCACTTTAATATAATTATTCAGTGTGAGTCTTTATAATGTGCACATATCGAAATGAGGGAATTTATGTTTAATTTTATCAAAGAAAAAACAAAATTAAAAAAATCGGGGACGTCTTATTGAGAAATTTTACATTTCTATTCTGTAATACGGGCCTAAGTATATTTCACTGTAAAAAAATAAAAAGTTTTATTAACATTCACAGGTATGCAGGCCTTTCCCCATGTTGAACTCCGAAAAGAACAAACTAGGGTACATCCAAGATTATATGTGCGCTGGTAACGATGCTGATATAATTAAGGAAGCCAGGTTATCCTTCCCTAGCGCACATTGTAGCTTCGCCATGTACTGCGCTGTCTTCTTTATTGTAAGTATATCTTCCTATCTATATTCCTATACTATTAAAGCAATATTTGTATATATGTATGTTGGAGACGGGTATGTGACTCTGTCGTTATTATCAGCGATATTTTAATTACTGTGGGCGTAGTGTGGGTAGTGTTGGTTAATGCGCAATAGAAAAACAGTTCCCAGTTCCGATCACATTATGATTTACTATCAAATTAATCACATTAGCTAAATTATACACACACTGGGTGCGACGGCGTTTATTAAAATCACCAATTAACACAATGATCACAAATTACAACTAACACAATAACTGAGCACCACGAATCGAGAACAGTTCCGCGACGTTTTGACTCCGATGTGATCCGAGGCTGAATCCCTCTCGCCGTGGCCTTAAAACATCACGACTCTGTAGAAGCGCGCGCTTTAGGTGTGGGTAGATTCGTTTCGTGTCCGTACTAATGACCGGATGTATATAAGTATTATATTTGTACTCACGTTCTCGAAATCGGCTCTAACGATTTCGATGAAAGTTGCATAATAAGGGTCTCATATCTAGGAAAAATCGTTTTCTCCGTATTATCATCCGAGCAGAGCTCTGTCGTCCAAAGTTTAGAACAAGATATTGAATAATGACATGAGAATAATGACATTAGAATAATGACATGGCAGCATGGAATAAGTAGTACTATACATGGATTAGTATGAACTTTCCTATACTATTTAAGAGTTCTGTCACGAGGACTCATTGAGATCTATAACAATTAAAATTCTATTGTGTCTCATTAATGACAGTTGAAAGGATAATGAGCATTCTCTATTTTCACCAAAGCAGAGCTCGGTCGCCCAGGTACTACAGTATATGTTCTATCACCACCACACCACGTAATACGGTCGGAATGACGAATTATTTCATTTTTACAAAACAAGAAAATCCAGTAAGACTTACATCTATTTTTTATAAAGACAAAAGAAGCCACCAAAAAATAATACATAATATATAAAATTAGGAGAACACAAAGGAACTGCTTAACTATTTCTTCAGAAACTTCTAGAAGATAAGAGAATCAAAATCTGTTAACATAAACATCATAACATCACGCCAGTATTCCTCGAAAGGTAAGGTAGGAGTGTATCTATAGTACAGCCACATTTCGCCAGTTATATTTTAAGTCCCATATAATAGGGGACGAGCCTATTGCCATCAACCGGGCACAAATACAAACTCCGGGCTGCTACTGACAAATTCCAGATGGAAAAACCCGATAACACTTTGTCCGACCCGGGAATCGAACCCAAGACCTCATGTTCAGCAGTAGCGCTTGCGACCACTGGACCAACGAGGCAGTCAAAATCTGTTAATAAGAAAATGTTGGTGTGATGCCCGTTTTCACCTTCCTATGTGACTTTTAAATGAATCCCTAAATAAAAGTGCACTGTTGGATTTTCAACGCTAGGCTTAGCTTTGAGAGTTGAATATCCAACAATGCTCTTTTACTCAGGGATTCATAAAAAATAAGATATACTCAGGCATCAAGGCCCATAGGGTGTTGGTATTACATCTTACTTAAAAACTATATTAGTAACATGCAGGAACACAAAAAAAGAAAAAAAGACAAAATCACAATCACAGGAAGATTTAACAATCTTTGTTGCCAACATGTAGCTTGGTAACCTCCCTATTGTAGGCCCATCCAGCCTCTCTCTCTCTCTCTGCTGCTCTCCCTCACTCGGGATATTACTGAGGCAACTTTCTTCCGCAAAGTAGTCGTCAGTGTGCGCATCAGTGAACATTCCTGACGCACTACAGTACGGTGCAAACCTCAACAGTGCCCTGAAGGCATTTTTGTATTGTATGCGCAGGGCAATGACTGCTTTTAGGGTATGGTTATCCCATAGGCTGCTGGTGTAAAATATTTGGCAGTCGGTCTTAAAAAGAGTTAGTGTCACTTAGTTGTTGGTGAAAACGGGTATAAGGCTCCCAGAAAATATTTGCTTATGTTTAGGTGTGTGATGGAAAACTGAAACGGTTTCGGAATATCAAAGCAATTCCAAGGAATGAAATTAAATTGTTTATTCTGTAAATAGGATATCGGAATCACTTTTACACGTCACATAAAAAAAATAAGCTAGATGAGTTCGGCGTTTCCTATCTGACTACTCTGAGAAGAAAGGCCGAAACAAACTTAGAGGTCGCAGTCTCTTTTAAAGTCCAGACATAATCTTGGTCAGGCCATATGAGGACCATGTAGATTAGTGTGAAATGGTCTTTTAAGGAAAGAACCACACAGATTTGAATGGACTTGTCCAGTCAGTACACACGGCTACACATCAACCTATAAATTTCCATTATAAGCTGACCTCACACTGTACGGAAATCCTATACAATACGAGATCAGCAGAAACTGGACATGTATAGCTTGATGTGTAGCCGTGTGTACAAGCATTTGTCAGTAATCAATGAAGGACGAACTATTCCAAAATGTACCTTGTTCTCTTCCAGTTCTACTTGCAAGTGAAAGGAAAATGGCGCGGCTCGAAGCTGCTACGTCACGGCTTGCAATACGCGGTCCTGATAGCCACGTGGTACATCGGCTTGTCGCGTGTGCAGGATCACATGCACCACTGGGGCGATGTGGCTGTCGGCTTCCTGATTGGAGCCTCGTTTGCTTGTCTTATGGTAAGATAACCATTATATTTATTAAGATAGCTTTTGCCCGTGGCTTCGCTCGCGTAGTGATCGGAAATTATCCCACGGTTACCGTGTACACACAGCTATACATCAAGCTATACATTTCCAGTTTATACTGATCTCACATTGCATAGAATTTCTGTACAATGCGAGGTCAGCTTATACTGGAAAGGAGGCGTTTCATTTTTGTATGGGACTCCGGCCATAACATGTACACTTTAGAAAACCTGGGAAACGAACCCCTAAATACAATAAAGACTGTTTTTTTCCATAATATCTAATACTTTTTGGGCACAAAATAAAAATCGAAAATGTTTGACGTTTGTTAAGAGAAATACGACCATCGACAGCTAGCCATTTTCGTCCAGAAGTACCTACAAATATACAATCCACAAAAGCAGTTTTTTATTTTTATGATGAATCACACTTTCTAATTAATCAAAAAAGTTGTATAAGATAGCTATCTTAATATAGTACAGAAATACATGCCTTTCATATTTATTTAAATGACGTCTACGTGATATTATTATGTTAAAATGTAACATGATTTCTGGACGAAAGCAGCATGCAAGTAAAACGACGCCATGATGAATAGAATATGGCAATCATTTGTTAAACTATTATTTTTTGTGCCGAAGTAATTAAGGGAATAAACAGGAAAGAATATTTTTTCTCAATTCGTGGAATTTTTTCCTTTTTTTACATTAACGTACACTTTATGGCCGAAAATGAAACATCTCCTTTATAGCTTGATGTGTAGCCGTGTGTACTACCGTGATAAAAGTATTCTTTGTTCAACTCTGGGGGCCTACCACCAGCAAATATTACTATTATTTTAATATTACTTCAGTGGGAGAAAGAGATGGAGCTATATGTCCTGTAGAGTTTCATCTCTTTCCCACACTGAAGTTGTATTAAAATAATACTGCTTTATGAACTGGTGGTAGGCCCCCTGGTCATGGTCTACTTGTGAGCCAAATTGCATCGTAATCCGTTCAGCCGTTAAGGCGTCAAAGAAATCAGTCAGACAGACAGTGTTACTTTCTCATTAATTTATAATATTAGTATGGATTAAAACTGGAACCTGGCCAAACCCAGGCGGTAAAAAAGACTGCGAAGCTGAGGAAATAGAAGGGTGGCACACGCGGCATGGACACCCACCTTTGTTTTTAAGATTCCGTATCCGAAGGTGCCAAACGGTCTCAAACTGAACCCTATTACTAATAATATAACAATCATTTTATTTCGGAATAGACATTTATAATTTGTTAGTAAACATGCAGGTTGGACAAATAATGAACGGGCGGGCTATCAAATTTCCCTGCAATGGCATTCAGGAGACTTTTCGAGCTGCCCGCTAAGCCTCCGTTGTCCGTCCCGTCCGTCCTTCTGTCCGTCTGTCTGTCAGCGGGCTGTATCTCATGAACCGTAATTAGTAGACAGTTGAAATTTTCACAGATTGATTATTTCTCCTGCCGCTATAACAACAAATAATAAAAATCACACTTAATATTATAAAGGCGAAAAATTGACGAGCGAGGAAAAATTTACACACAGATAGTTTATAACCTGGATTAACACATAGGATACTTTCTATCCCGATATTCCTACAGGATCGAGACTTACGCGTGTGAAACCGCGGGGCGCAGCTAGTTAAATATAGTAAAAAAATTAAGGGGTCCACAAGAAACGTGTTTTTTTCGGCGTTTTTTACTAAATATTGTACGGTGGTACGGACCCCTTCGTATGTGTGTGTCTGACTTGCATTTGGTCAGTTTTTTCTTATTTTAAATGTGGCGACGTGGGTTGAAGATTATCGCGTTGTAGACTACGTCACCCATTCCCTACAGACAGGAGGAAAGCAAAATGCTTGGCAATAGAAATAAATAAAAGTAGTTATACTTCTTCGGACGAGCTTCTTCAGCTTTGAGAATACTATAAGCCGACGTTCGCACAGAGGTAACAAAATCGCGGCGGGATTTTATCACGCACTGGATTTTCAACTCTCGGTGTTAAGCCAAGCGTTGAGAATCCAATGCGCTGGCAACAATCGCAACACTTTCGTCCCAGCGCGATGAAAAAACTCACTGTTGGATTTTCAACTCTCGGCACTAGTCAGAGCGTTGAAAATCAAGTGTACAAAAAACATTCGCCGCGATTTTATTACGTCCGTGCGAACGTCTGCATCGGCTTAGGGCTATCATAATCAGCCTATTGTTCCTACTGCTGGGACACAGGCCTCCTCTCGCTGAGAGGGAGTCGGCCGTAATCCACCACGCGGGCCCTGTGCGGGTTGGTAGATGTCACATATCTTCGAATTTTCGGTTCTAGGACATACCGGCTTCCGCACGATGTTTTCCTTCATCGTTTTGAGAGCAGTGATAATGAAATAATTTACTTACATATAAAGCGCCTGTCAAGGTTCGAACCTCCGACAAGTCGCGGTCGTTACCTACCACTGGGCCACCACTGCTCTACAGAGCTCTAAAGGTGTGTCCAAATATTGAGCAGCAAGAGCGCTACAGCAACACGCGGCGTTTGCAGGACACATTTCTGCCGCGTTCTAGTTAGTACTAAACCGGCGAATGTTTGCGCGGCAGTACTGCGCGGCACATCTGAGACACACCGCGCACTTCAGTTGGCAATATCAATCTGCCTAGCCTTTAATACGTTCGTAAAAATACGTCCACACACAATTAGTGACGAAAGTTTCCTAAAAATATTTGTGCGCAGCAGGTAGACAGAAGCGTTCGCGCGCGGCAGTCGTCCAAACACAGCGCGGCAGGCCGCGCGCGGCAGCCGCGCACGATTGCCGCTCAATGTTTTTACACACCTTAATAGTATACATTTGTTGGTTACATAGTGGGCCTAACCTCCTCTACACACCGTCACTACCTTTACTACAACTAAAGCATTTTTTTAATTATATTTACAGTTTATTTACGTTCTGAAACCGACGAAGTACAGCAATCTACCGATGACCTGGGAAGAGCCTCAAGTACCTGCCAACAATTTTGGGCTCCCGAGAGCAGTACTGTCGCGATGACCGTCAACAACGAGCATAGGGCCTTACTAACAAACATTTAAAATACACTGATCCCAAAATGTTTTGGTAAAAAACTTTTTTTGATCAGTGTCATATTTATCAGTAATAGCAACCGTATAAAATGTTTAGTTATGAAATTAGAACAAAACTGCTTGAAATGAAACGTCACTACGCCATTTTTTTTTTAAACATCCTCGTACTTTTTTTATTCTTTATTCAAAAATTGCTCATAACCCATAATGGGCGATGTCTTTTAATAGTCAACTATTTTATATTTCGTTCTCATTTGTCCAATTTCATAGCTATACAATTTAATTTATTAAAATTAAATAATTAGTAGTTAGTCTATTTTGTATAAATTTTAGTCTGAAGCCCAAAAAAGCTAGGCCTAGATTAAGTAAGTACAAAAAGACACTTAAAACGATGCCATTCCTTTAGATCACAGTATTTGGCAAAAAATGGCCTAAACTCTTCTGAAATGTATTATTAAAATTCCAATGTATTTATTAGTTACTTGTTATCAGAATTTCTTGTTGTGCTACAGATTGCGGAAATATTATAAAAAGGCATCACAAATCGATTTGTATTTTAATAAAATGTATTTTTAATTTTTCCCACATTTCAGCACATTTTTGTAATACGGTGCATTTACATTATAATTAGAGGCTTTTACAAGTTTTTAAGAGGGAATATACGTCACCAGTCATCGACGTCATTAGTACCAGAAACACTAGTTAATATACTGTCAAACTGCTGTCAAGCAGCCCAGATTCGCACGCGACGATTTTTTATGGCGCACTGAATTTTCAACTCTCGGTATTGAGCCGAGCATTGAAAATTCAACAGAGGGCATCTCAGCACGTCAAAAAACACAATAGGATTTTCAACTCTCGGCGCTAAGCGGTGCGTTGAAAATCCAGTGCTCGAAAAAAAATCGCCGTGGGTGCGAGGGCTTAGCGTTTGTTTTCCCAGTTCGCCAATCATCTATACAGGGTGGCAGGGTATTGTCGCGAAAACTGTTACCATAGATTCAGAATATGATCCTGAACCCTCCTGCGTTTAAATTTTTCGTCGGTTATTAAAAAAAAAATTAGCTTTTCCAAAGACGAAAAATTTCAGGGACAAGAACCATGTACCGAATCCATAGTAATAGTTTTCGTGTCTATGTCCCTGCCACCCTGAATAGCATAGCATGACTTTGACAGTCTGTTGCCAAATTTTGTTGTTTTTGTCCTATCAGAAACCGTCAGTATTGAGAAAAATAAACGAGCTAAATTAGTATTTAAGATAAAGTTTCCATAAGATTTGACTAAATCCTTATGTAAACTAATTGTGTACTTATTAACAGGCCTTACCTAATACTACTAAATTTATAATAAAAAGGTCTGTATATTTGACTGAAATAACATTGAGTGAGAACTACGCATTAAGAGAAATAATAAGGAAAACCTGGAAAACTTAAACATTTTCCTCTCTACGGTATTATAAATAAAGTATGTATTTTTCAAGTTATCCTTTGAAGTCACAATGTAAAATGTAGAATAATGTTAAGTTAATTATTTATGTTGTTAGCAAATATTTTTTTAAAGTTACCTTTGTCGGAGATTTGTATTTTTGAATGTAAATGAGTTGAAATGAAATAAAAATAAGTTTTTTATTATGTACATGTTTTTTCTTTATAGCAGCCGTTATAAAAAGGCTATCGAACCTCAAAAAAATCCTATTCTGGCGTCCTAAAAATACTAAATAGCCAAGTAACTGCGATTAACTTGGATACATCGGTCGCCGGCCGCAGCTCGTTTTGCTCGCTCGGCTCGCGCTTTTGGTGTCAGTTCTAAACTAACCCAGGGCGGACTCCAGGGGGAGGGTCATGAGGGTCATGACCTGGTTGGGTTTAGGACAACCACAGATTGTTTTTAAAATTTCAATGATAAATAAAAAAAAATACTTTGTATGATGGCAAACACATTTGCGAATGATACGCATAATACGACTATGTGCTGTTCATAAAATTACATTTAATTATGATGCACCAGATGCGGTGTGCTAAAATTTTCGAGCTCGCTACGCTCGCTCTTGCACCGTATATAGGGTGGCAAGGACATCGACGCGAACACTGTTACCATGCATTCAGTACGTGATTCTGAACCCCCTGCGTTGAAATTTTTCGTCGGTTATTTTTTTTGAATCATCTGTTTCATAGAAAAGTGAAATACCTACGCGGTCAAAATGTATGGAACAGCAGATTTAAAAAAATAACCGACGAAAATTTTCAACGCAGGGGGGTTCAGAATCATGTATTGAATCTATGGTAACAGTTTTCGCGTCGATGTCCCTGCCACCCTGTATTTTTCTGACTTTCAAACTTTTCTCATAAGTCTACAAAGCTTTTTACGGTCACTAAAACTATTAACAAAAAATTGAAACCGACAAGACCGGGGTGGAGCTCATTTGGCTTTACTGCTCCGGGCCCCCGACAGGGTTAGTCCGCCACTGATATGAGCCTGTCCTGACTGGACCTCGGCTATGTAACCCCCCCAGACTCGAAGGCTGGATCCGCTCTTAAAAGTAACCTAACCTATTAGGTTGGGGAGGGTGCTTTAGTTTACTTATTGCGACCAATTCAGGTAACGCGTGTTTGGTCACAGTTCTAACCTAACCTAACCAGTTAAATCGATCAATCAGAAAAGGCCAGGTATTTAAAAATAAGCTCCCATTATTAAAAAGAGTGTGCATCATGCATGAAGCCCAAGAAGTTTTTAGAGTGTTAGCGGTTACACTGCCACATACGAACTACGCATCAAAGACATGACGTCACACAAATCCTGCATCGCGCAGTTAGACTTTACCGAGCGATCCACCATAGAAAAGGGAGGATCCTTCGACCAGACGGGTGTTGTGTCTGGCGGGCAACTGCCCATCGGTTTGGAGTTGAAATCTTGTATCTATGTCGATCGCTCGGTAAACTCTAACTGCGCGATGCAGGATTTATGTGACGCATGTGCACGTATGTGGCGGTGTAACCGCTACAAGAGGATCGCTCATTTAAAAAGTGTACATCATTAGAAGGTCAATTAGTTTTTAAAGCATCAGTTCAATATTTTCCTTATGAAGATGTGAAATGGAAGGTAGAGCTCGCACTGGTGAGCCAGGCCATCTGTTCTGCGAGCAATGTGCCCTGCCTATTGCCACTTAAGTTTGGCAATTCTTCGAGCTATGTCGATCTTGTGTATGTAACTCCAAGCATAGCCCTCTCCATTGCCCTTTGGATGACTTTCAGCCTTCTAATGAGGCCCATTGTGAGCGAGATGGGAATACCTACTCCCACTCCTATTCAGACGTAATTATGTCATGTATCTAGTGCTGAAAGCCGCCCACAGTTGGAAAGCAGCAAGACAGTTGTCATTGCACCGCCACTTCGACCGGTTCTGTGCTTCTCGCATCCAGCGGATTCCTGCGGCCTTCACCAGGTCATCTACCATGTTGGGGGCCTTCCAACGCTACGTCTTCCGGCACGCGGTCGCCACTCCAGAACCTTTCGGCCCCATCGGCCATCTGTTCTGCCACTGTATATATTTACGTTTAGTAACAAAATATTTCATAAAAGCCGCTTTGCATGTTTGATGTCAGTTCAGGTCAAAACGACTTGACAGGTTTGAAAAAAATTTGATGGGGGCTCTCCTGGATAAAACGTAGGTAACCTTTTATCCTATGACTAGCTTCTGCCCGCAACTTCGTCCGCGTGGAATAGTTACTTTGGGCGTAGTTATTTGGATAAGGATTGATATCATGTTTATAAAAACGCCTTCGCAAATAATGCATTATTTTAGAACAAATTTGGTTAGCATAAAAAAGGTTATAGTGAGCCAACCTTAAAAGATGGACATAAATGCTGTAGCGGATTTTTTTTTAACTTATAAAGGGGAAAAATTCTGTTATTATTATTATTATATCATTTATTTCAGGCTACGCCCATAGTGTTAGTAACAACGGCCTTATAAACTAGTGTTAGTAGACATACAAGTTTTAATTAGTGTGGAGTTTCATCCAATGTCGCAGCATTGGAGACTCCCATCTATCTGCGAATAAACTCAAGATAGTGTTGGTGCCGCCACGAAGACGAACAAGCAGAGAGGCACTTCTTCTACGCATGATGGCCGCAAAACCATCTATATGCCTTTCCGCAAACATCTTTGATGCGCTGCATCGCCATGGCAGCCCCAACAGTATCCTGAGTGCGTTATTATACTGGACTCGTAGATCGCTATATGCACGCAAACTATAACTAGTCCACAGGCTGCACGTGTAAAATGACGAGCAAAAAGATTTAAACAGAGTCATCTTGACCGCCTCTGTACATCGCGCAAACCTGCGGGCCAGCATGTTGCAGCGTACCGACAGCGATCTACGTTCCCTGTCAATGTCCATGTTGTCTTTCAAATCGTCGGTAACCCAATGACCCAAGTACTTAAAACTGGTCACCCTATTTAAGGGTGCTCCGCAAAGCGATATGTCTGGTATAGTTGAGTAACCTATAGCACCTGCTTTAAAAACCATAATTTCGCTCTTTTTGGTGTTATACTTGAGTCCTTGAGCTACCGCGTATGCTTCACAAATTGACACCAATCGCCTCAAGGCACCGATCGATGGACTCAGCAACACCATATCGTCAGCATAACTAATGTTGTTAACACACACTCCATCTATATGACAACCGATATTTGTGTTGCTGAGCTCAACGATCAGCCGATTCATGTACAGATTGAAAAGTCGAGGTGAGCTCAATCCCCCCTGCCTCACCCCGCACTCCAACCGATACACATCAGAGAACGACCCCTCCCACTTCACACTGTTTTGTTGATTATCATACCAATATTTTAACAATTTTATGATGTTACTAGGCAAGGCAGTATCTTCTTGTAGCTTACGCCACAGTACTTTATAATTAACCAGATCAAATGCCTTTGACAAATCCAGAAAACAGGCAAACACAGGCGTTTTTCTGTCAGTATAGTACTGTACAGTCTGCTTGAGGCATAAAATCGCACTCTCTGTGGAGAGCCCTGGTCTAAAACCGAACTGACTGTCTTCCAATATAATATGCTTCGATAACTGTTTGTCAAGCAGACTGTCCAGCACCTTGGCTATGACAGTCGCCAATGATATAGGCCTGTAATTGGAAATGTCAGAGGCATCTCCGGTTTTATTTTTAACAATAGGCACTATAGTAGTGTTTATAAGGTCATCAGGTAAATAGCAATGACTAACACAAAGGTTAAAAAACATAGCCAACACTCGCGGCAGGTGTACGCCAGCGTGTTTCAGATGTTCGATGCTAAGGCCGTCGTGACCGGGCGACTTACCTCGTTTCATTCCCGATATCACCGATGCAACTTCCTTTGCAGTGAAGTGGACAGCTACGTCACCCAAAACGGCCTCAGCGTCGAACATCTGAGTCTGATCTCTAAGTAGTGAGTCAACCTTAAAATGTTGTTTAAAAGCATTGGCTATACTTGTTGGTTCATGCACACCCGCTACACTCACGGGGCGGCTCGACTTTGGATTCAAGCGATTATACCTACATGATTTTTGCGGAACTTTAACCGTTTACGCAGCGCACGCAGCGGAAGCTCTGAAAATGAAAAAAAACAATTTTTAAACATTCTTCATTGGTGCTCCGCTCCTATTCTAACACTGAAATAATTTTTGAAATCGGACCAGCAGTTCCCGAGATTAACGCGTTCAAGCAAACAAACAAACTCTTCAGCTTTATATATTAAGTATAGATGCAAGCGAAATCGTGACCGACAACTACTAGAAATATAGATAAAAACATCTTTCGATACGTAGTCGCATATTAAAAAAAAATGGTCTGACGTCTTCAAAACCGAAGCTATTGTTATGATTTCATAATATCGAATGACGTATTATTATGTTTCATAATTAATTTAATTTAAAAATATAACTTATATTTGTAAGTACCTATACTTTAATTTGTGAAGGAAATGATGCAATGTGACAAGTTCAATTCTTGTTTTGATAAAACAGCCGCTAACAGATGTAATGATAATAACTCAAAAAGGGTGACCATAAATTGCTTATTTTCGTATCTTCTACTCTATTTGTATTATGAGATTTCTTGGCATAGCATCAAAACACATAGTTTTCTACTTTTATTTTAGCAACACTTGGTAATTCGTGGTCTCCACTCGGTAGTTTCTCAGACGATATAGGTGAGGATCGCAATATACAAAATGAGGCCATAATTATGTTTCCACTCGGTAGTCTACACCTTTCTCAGACGATGTAGATGAGGATCGCATCATATAAAATGAGGGCATAATTATGTTTAGTAGGATTCTTAGTGGACATCACCTTCCTATGTCTACACTAATATAGGTAACCTACAGTTCTATGGGTAACTTTAGATGGTAGTATCATCGCAATACTGTCTCCTGGCTTTGAGGTTAAATAAATAATTTCGTTTGCTGAAAACACCGCTGTAGTGTACTTTTGTCAAAATTAAAGTCTGATTGAAATACAGGGTCAAAATTAAAGTCTGATTGAAATACAGGGTCAAAATTAAAGTCTGATTGAAATACAGGGTCAAATTAAAGTCTGATTGAAATACAGGGTCAAAATTAAAGTCTGATTAAAATTAAAGTCTAATTGAAATACAGGGTCAAAATTAAAGTCTGATTAAAATACAGGGTCAAATTAAAGTCTGATTGAAATACAGGGTCAAATTGAATTAGCTAGCGAAACTCCTCAGACGTGATCGTATCTTATCTTAACATTATCAAACATTTTTGTTGATAATGTTTAGAAAACCCGTCATAAAATTGATTTCTTTTTAGAAATTAATTTAATGGGGGGTTTTTGGGTCCTCAACCGCAGCTAGTGTAGTCAGTAGTCACTTTAAAAAACCGGCCAAGTGCGTGTCGGACTACGCACAATGAAGGTTTCCGGTAGTTGGGATTAATTTATCCCAAATACAAACTTAACATGGTAGTTGAAATGAAATACATGTTCTCCCACACATTCCAACTGCAAATGTAAGTTTGTATGCACAATATTGAGAGATTTACCAGGCTAATTTAAGACCATAGACTTCTTGTAGGTTTTCCTGTAATCTATGAGTAAAGAGCCATACCATGTATTTTTTCAAAATTTTGGAGAATTGGTAAATTTTCATCGAATTTCTTAAATATCTATAAAAGTAAAATCATATAAAATATACGTTTAAGTTCCTCGCAATAAGCCCTTTTATTTGATATGTCACACTAGCAGAACTTTTTTTTTAAATTTTATTTTTTGCCCCCAATTTTTATTTTTTGTAACCCCATATTCAAAATTTATTTATTTACATTACACGTTCATATTTGGGTCACAAAAATACATATGCGCACCAAATTTCAACTTAATCGGTCCATTAGATTCGGAGCAAATTGACTGTGACAAACGAACAGACAGACAGACACACGAGTGATCCTATAAGGGTTCCGTTTTTCCTTTTGAGGTACGGAACACTAAAAATCAGTTTTCTTTGTGTAAACTTCACAGACGTGATGGGTATCGATATCTATACACGATTAAACAAAAAATTATACTTTCTCAACTCATAGTTTAAGTAACAAAACTACTATAGTTTAACCAATACCGCTGTATCATGCCTTAAGAAGGCGCGCGGCGAGACGGGGGAGCAGTGCAGGCCGCTAATTCGTCAAAGCTCTCGGCGCACGGCGTCCCGCCCGCCGCTCATTGGTCAACACTGTCCCCCGCCTCGCCGCGTATTCCTAAGGCGCGGTACAGCGGTATTGGTCAAACTATAGCGGTCGTTAACTCAAAAAAAAAAACAGATTTTTTTATTTTGTCTTGTTTTTTTATCGATACATCACGTGTTCGGAGATTTGCTAACTAATTCAATTTGACCCAGTATAGAAATAAGTAGTATGTTTTGTCCTACCCAACACATGGTCACTAGTAGGTAGAAGAACTCGTGTTTTGTCACTAGTATTAAGAATTGCAACCCTTGATCTTCATCTTATCGCCCAAGTTATTTGTGTCTTACTACTAATATACCTACGTACTTTGTTCTAAGGGCAAGATTCACAGATCGCACTTTAAGTTTACTCTGCCAAGTAAAGAAACTGTTTCATTACAATATGAATCTCATTCTCATGCTAGTAATGTTCATTCAATATCTACACATAAGTTGTCGTCACGTGAAAAGAACTTTTTTTTTTGTAAGGACATCTCGTAGTTGACCTCTGAGATCATGACTACTTAACCAGGCTTTCCTGTGGGTGCCTTAAGCTACTCTGCCGTACTTACGAAAAGTGCAATAACTCGAGTTTTGCGCCGAATTGAGATAAGTACATATTCGGAATTTGCAGAACGAGATCTATAAATTCTTTTCAGACACTTTTTACGTATTTATGACGAATTTGCCTTGTATACCATGTATAGTGTTGGAGATTACCTACAAACAAAATAAAAATAAAATATTTACTCGCATTTTTTCGAAATCAGGTTTAACCTAGTTATTGCACTTTTCGTAAGGACGGCAGTACTACACTTAAAACCTCCAGCCAGGGGTTATTCAACTATGCTAATTAAACCTAGGTGATCGCTCGCTAAGGGCACTCCCTGTGGGGTACGAACCTCGCCTTAGGGCGTCAACCGGAGGGAGGACATCAAGGATGGGACGGGCTGGGTGAAAAGAACGCTGAGCGACAGTGCAGGGGATGTATCTGCGCACGGGTACAGTCGCGTCCTAAAGTACTAGGCTATTGTTTTATAATATAAGTGTAATTGTTTTATGTAGAATCATGATAGGTACTTTATAAGCTACTTAGTACTTTGGAATAGGCTGGAATCGATAAATCGCTCAGTGCACAGGTAAACGGCAAGCGTTCTTTTTACGTGATGGGACCAGTATAACTAATTGAAGTCGCTTTTCCTTTACCCGCGGTTAAGCCACGTTGTTTTTTAAACTACTCAACAGATTTTAATACGGTTTTCACCATAATTTAGAGAATTAATTCCGGAAGGTTTATGTGTACAATACATTATTATTAAACTTTCATATAATAAAGAAATCACGATGTTTTGTCAAGTAGTAATGCCGTGCGAGGCTGGGGCGAGTTGCTAGTATTCATATAAGCGAATGTCACCAAGCGTTTCATACTATTAAAATTCGTATTCGTATGAGACACTTACTTTACTTGGCAAAGTTAAGGCAAAGTGCGGTCTGTGAATGTTGCCTTTACTATTATGTTCGTAGTTTGGTCTAAGTTCATAATACAACTGCTTTCTAGGCAAAGTATAATACGCAAACTTAGACTGATCTAGATGCGGTCAAAGTCTGGAGTTCATTAGTAATATTGTTGTTTTTGTTTTCAGTGTGATAATCACTAATCAATGTTAGATAAAACTTTACAGTGTGATTCTTCATAATGTGCACATATCGAAATGAGGGAATCTATGCTTAATTTTGTCGGCGGTTTTTTTTTGTTTTTTTTTTGCATATTTTTTTTCTCTTTGACATGTTATTTAAAAAAATTACAATTATTGAAAAAAAATATGAAAAAAGTACAGATTTTTGCTAAAAAAACATGTTTATTTTCAATTGAGGGTAGTTTTTTTTTCTCAATTTTCATTTTATGTGGACGCCTAATTACTTCCAATCATTAGGTATGGAGTTTTGTTTCATCGCGATAGATGATTTAGTTTAAAAGTTACACAGTTTTGTTACAATTTTTTTTTATTCCATAAAAAGTGTAAAAAAAATATTTAGATATTTTTAAATATTTTTTCTCTGATTGAAATTAAGCATAGATTGGGATCATTTCGATATGTGCACATTATGAAGAATCACTGTAAAATGCTCCATGACGATTGTATTACCTGTAGGTTACTATGTTAAAATTAAATGTGATGATTAAGTTTTAAGTAAGTAGGTAATAGTTAATTGATTCAGGCGTGACCTTGCGGAAATCCATTATAAAATACAATAGACGTGGATATATTTAGTAACCTGCAGTGCTATTCTGTAAAAATCTCACCGTGAACGCTAAGGTGAAGTGAGCTTGAAAGTGACCTGTCAACAATGTCGTATTTGGTGGAATTACAGCAGTGCTATTCTGTAAAAATCTCACCGTGAACGCTTAGGTGAAGTGAGCTGTCATTCCAGTATATGCTAGGGATTGACATTGTTGACAGCTCACTTTCAAACCGACTTCACCTAAGCGTTCACGGTGAGATTTTTACAGAATAGCACTGCTGTTCCACTTATCTATTTCTAAAGAGCCATAAAAAACTCCTGAAATAAATCGACACGTGTTTCACCTCTCAACGAGGCATCCTCAGGATGACGATGGACTTGTTGCGAACTCGAACACGGCGTGTTGTCTGCACTCAGCGCTCGGTGTGGCAACACGCCGTGTTCGAGTTCGCAACAAGTCCATCGTCATCCTGAGGATGCCTCGTTGAGAGGTGAAACACGTGTCGATTTATTTCAGGAGTTTTTTATGGCTCTTTAGAAATAGCTAAGCGGAACAGGTTACTAAATATATCCACGTCTATTGTATTTTTTAAGTAGGTAATATTGACTTAGGGCCGACTTTTCAATCGCCAGATAACTTTTATCTGAAGAATAAACACAGGGTGACAGGGACATCGACGCGAAAACTTTTACCATGAATTCAATACAATATGATTCTGAACGCCCCAGCGTTGAAATTTTTCGTAGGTTATTTTAAAAAAAATCTGCTATTTCATAGAAAAGTGCAATACCTACGCGGTCAAAATGTATGGAACAGCAGATTTTTTTTAAAAATAACCGACTAAAAATTTCAACGTATAATCATGTATTGAATCCATGGTAACAGTTTTCGCGTCGATGTCCCTGCCACCGTGTATAGTGGTTTAACATATTAATTAGGTATACAGGGTGTATCAGAGAGGTGTGATTAAATTTAAACCATCAAACTTGTGGCGGCATCTATAACGCTACATGCGAACTACGCATCAAAAACGTGACGTCACATAAATCCTGCATCGCGCAAGCAAAGCTTTCCGCGCGAACAGTATTTATATAACTTGCCGACATCAATCGTCGGGCAGTTGCCCTCAAGAAACGACACCCGTTTGTTCGGAGGATCTTCCCTTTTCTATAGAGGATGAGTAAACTTTACACCCTGTTCCTCATACCTCTATAAACTGAACAACTTTTTCCATAGGACCAACATCGAAATCGCTGTCCCATACAAAACTTCAATACCTACTCGACCCAAATGTATGGGATGGCTGATTATATTCAAGATTACAAAGGCTAACCTTAGGCAGGTTAGGTTTTGTAATCTACCTTCCACATAATTATGTTTGCGGTATAGAAAGAAAAAACGTTTATTTGCGGTAAACATGACGCAAGAAAAAAAAAATACGTTACAAAAATGAGAAAAAGTTGAGGGAAGCATGCGTCACATCCACGCAAACCGGCTATCGCTCAGCATTATGCTACGACCTTGTGCAAGACAGAGCCCCAGCGCTGGTTTTCAGCGACAGCCGGCGCCGACGTAATGACGTCGACCGGTGCAGCAAACAAATATTAAGATGCTGTACCAGTACAGTGTACTTAAAGAAAAATAATTTATTAAAATTAAAATGTGATGCAACTAAATACACAACTGATATAAAAGATAAAAAAGTATCAAGTATCAAGGTAGGTATCTAAATAATGCGTTTAAAATCAATTACCTGTTCACCGTCGTCTATACAGTGTGAGTCTTTATAATCTGCACATACTGAATCGAGGGAATCTTTGCTTAATTTTATCGACGGAAAAAATGATAAAAAAATTCTAAATATTTTATTGACATTTTTAATGGATTTTTTATTTATTTTTTCGTTTCTGTGACTCCAGTGTATACAAAGCGGTGTAACTTTTTAACTCGATGTTTTATCACGATGAAACAAACTCCATAATGATTGGAAGTAATTAGGTGTCCGCATTAAATGAAAATTGTGTAAAAGAACTGCCACCAATTAAAAATAAACACGTTTTTCCCTCAAAAATCTGATTTTTTTTCATCAATTTTTGCAATAATCGTAAAATTTCTCAATAAGATGCCCCGATTACCTTCATTTTTTATTACTTTAAATTATTCCTCATCGTATTAGCTACCTAATAATAAAAATTGTATGCTTTTAGCTCAGACAAAACACTTTCTATCAAGTGTTAAAGATGGCACTTCGAACGCGCTATTTTTGTTCTCTTAAGGATGATTTATTTGGGTTCAATGAATGAAAAAGAGTTCAATTAAAACATTTATTATTTTAAAGAAAATTTAATGCATTAGGTTCTCAAAATGTCCACCTCGTTGTTGTAGGCACAAAGCCGCGCGAACTAAAATTTGTTGTGTCGCTCTCCTTATCATTTCGGGATCATTGCGAATATCATTTGCACAGTTAATTATGCGATCACGCAAATCGACCTCACTGTTGATGGGAGTACTGTAGACGCGTTGCTTCATGGTCCCCCACAGGAAGTAATCAAGGGGCGTTAAATCGGGTGAACGCGCAGGCCACCCTACAGGTCCTAGTCGTCCAATCCATTTATCACGATAATTTTCGTTTAAAAATGATCTCACATTTGTGGCATAATGGGCAGGGCATCCGTCCATCTGCAGAAACATCCTTCGACGCAAAGACAGTGGTACATCTTCCAATAACTCAGGTAGATCGTCAGTCAACAAACTTAAAAATCTTTCACTGTTCAAAGTTCTCGGCAGTATGACTGGTCCAATCAACATGTTATCGATAAGACCAGCCCAAACATTTATTGAAAATCTTACTTGAAAAGTCGATGAACGTTTCAATTTCGGGTTTTGACCTCCAGGGCACCATCTGTGTAAATTTCTACAGTTAGTAATACCATCTCTGGTAAATGTTGATTCGTCCATCCATAGTATGGTTTTCGGAAAGTTTGGGTTTGCTCTGGTATTTCTTTGAATCCAGGTGGACATCACACACCTTGGACGCCAATCTACGTCTTCATGTAGATGTTGCACTCTTTGGTAGTGGTAAGGGTGCAATCCTTCTTTCTTTAAAATACGCCACGCTGATTTTTGTGATATTCCGTGACGAAGAGCCAGTCGTCTAGTACTTATGGATGGATCAGCAAACAAATCGCTCAGTACTGCTTGTTCCAGAACCACATCAATAATTATTTGAGGCGGCTCGCGACGATGTCTACTTGATTCAAGTCCAGTGATCGACAATCTTCTGTGAACTTCCTGGAAGTTGCGGGCAGATGGCACTGGTTGCCTGTTAGGAAACGCAGCTATGTAAGCTGCGCGCGCAGCTCTGGCACTTCCTCGTCCCATCCCATAGTAAAAATGAATGTCGGCAATGTGTGCCGGGGAGAATTCACTTAAGCGCGGCATCACGTAGCAGCGAACGAAAGTCACGAAACTCAGGTAGCAGTGAATGAAAGTAACGAAACCCATGTAGCAGCGGCGAATAATTCGGAGCGACTGCCTGTCTGTCATCCCTTCTGGTCCCTTCAGCTGGCCCTACCTCCCCGCACCCCGACCCGCGCACATTCTCAACAAAAAAGGACGTCTACCTGCTAAACAATTAGTGCGTAGCCGTGCTCTAGGCCTTTCTTTGGCTGTTGATAAGAAATGATGGGATTGAGTTAAACCCTTGCAATTTTTACTATTGGATAGCTAATACGATGAAGAATAATTTAAAGTAATAAAAAATGAAGGTAATCGGGCATCTTATTGAGAAATTTTACGATTATTGCAAAAATTGATGAAAAAAAATCAGATTTTTGCGGAAAAAACGTGTTAATTTTTAATTGGTGGCAGTTTTTTACACAATTTTCATTTAATGCGGACACCTAATTACTTCCAATCATTATGGAGTTTGTTTCATCGTGATAAAACATCGAGTTAAAAAGTTACACCGTTTTGTATACACTGGAGTCACAGAAGCGAAAAAATAAATAAAAAATCCATTAAAAATTTCAATAAAATATTTAGAATTTTTTTATCATTTTTTCCGTCGATTAATTAAGCAAAGATTCCCTCGATTCAGTATGTGCAGATTATAAAGACTCACACTGTATTAAATTAGCTTTTGCCCGCAGCTTCGCCCGCGTGGATGTCGGAAAATATTCCACGGGAACGTACTACCGGAATTACATACCTAATAGCCGAGGAAAAGCCCATTGACTCTTTTCCCTGCGCCCGCTGTCATGAACCATAATTAAAGCCGAGGAAAAGGTCATTGACTCCAAGTACTGCGTCCGACGTCATAAACCATAATTTGTACTACCGGGATGACATCCTAATAGCTGAGGAAAAGGGACCTTTTCCTTGGCCGTCATCAACCATTTTTATTTGGTTACGCGTAATTTTGAATCTGTGATATCTTTAAATGTATTCATTTAAATTATGATGCCAAGGCATATTTTAATCTAAATTAAATGCCTAATTTAAATAACATATTTTATTGGCTATGGTATAATATAATACCGGTCAAAATAGCTGCGGAAAATATCAATGAAATTTTATCAAATTCTGAAAGATTAAATGGTTACTGTAGGTTATAATCTCATAATGTGAAAGGATGCAAAACGTAAATGCCTAGGAATATAAAAAATAGAGATATTGGCTCGTGACTAAATGATAACTAGCTAATAATAGCTGGACATGCTGGATTTGATTTTCCTTAAGAAGTTAGTAACAGGCTCTCTGAACTGTCCCGATTTGCTCAGTAGGGTGTTATTCCATGTGCCCCGTAATCTGCCAAGAAGCTCTAATAGGAGGCTTTTCTGCATACCGAGATGTCATACCAACTTGAAGCAATACTGCCCACTGTCTAGAATGTATGCTGCATACAAAGAGCACGAAGTGGATTTAGACCTCTTTCACTCATCAATACCTGCTCTAAAAAAAGCCGCACTTGCCATTTAATGGGTTTCTCTAGTCTAAAATCAAATCAAATTATTTTAATTTAATCATATATAAAAATTTAAAAATTAAATGGAACTTAATTTAATTTAATCACTGAATTTATTGTAATCAATTTGGCTTTTAATAATTTATTTTTACTGTTATCTAAACTATGTATTACTTGTTTTAATTAATTAATTGTGTTTTATCTGCGCATAATCTAGTGCATGCTGTGCTTTTCTTTAAGTTATGAGGCGCTTAGACTTAAGTTTGCAATGTACAAATTGTAAAGTAATAGTGTACTCATTGTTGAAGAGCCTAATAATAAATAAATAACAGTCGCACTCTTGCCGCGGTCGGTTCGTGGATGGGTGACCATCCATTACATATCGAGACGCCTCCGTACCTCGGAAAGCACGTTAAGCCTGTGGTCCTGGTTGTCATTCGTAGATCTTTGACAGTTGTTTCTGGTAGTCAGAAGCCCAAAAGTCTGATAAATTCTCTAATAAAGAGGTATCGTGTTACCTAGCACTTGGGTTGTGGAGGTCAGGTAGGCAGTCACTCCATGTAAAATACTGGTATTCAGATTCATCCAGTTAGACTGGAAGCCGACCATAACATATTTGAGAAAGAACTGGGCAGATTGATATTATATAAAAATATAAAATACACAGATGCCCATCTATCTTTACCTACTTAAAAAATTAGGTAAGTAGGTGTAGTGTCAAAAGTTCAATCACACTAAAATTAATGAGTGACATTTTAGTTAGTAACTATTTTTACTACGTCTTATCTGTTAAGTTTACCTACGATCATTAAAACGTAAACGAATGGATAGATAACTAATGGGCATCAAGAAATATACTTAGTCACATTTTATGATATACGTGAGAAGTGATTTTTCATTCGCCAGTAAAGCCGGGTCTCCTGCGCGTGTTTTTTCGAAACATTACACAAAAAACCTTACATATAAACATTTGTTTTCATACACAAGTTGTCTCCTGCGAATTCAAATATTTTAGATTACATCTACATGTTTTGTGTAAATGTGTCGTAATGAGTTCCGACGAGACGCTTTTCTCGTCGGAACTTAAAAATTAAAAGCAAAAAAAAACCTTTTTAAAAAAAGCTTTTATTTAAATGCTCTAAAAAGAAGAAAATATATATTCTTTTTAAATTTTAACTATCAACTTATAACCTCATTATACACAATTTATATGATCATAAAAGCTTGTCGCAAGGTTTGCGTGAGTACCTATAAGTATTTAATTAAACTGAAATTTAAAAAAAATAAACTTAGCAGATTAAGTTACTCAATTAAATAGGTACTAGTTTATTTACACAAGTAAATACCCATACCCATATTGTAGAAATGCATTAAAAATAACATTTCCGCCATCTTGGATGGTCCGGCATATTGGATTTAGAATGACGTCACACAGCTTATCGTGTATTGTCTCCAAACTAAACGTGTACCTATACAAAATTTCAGCTCAATCGGTGAAAGATATCTGCTTCAAAATTGAGTAGCAAGATTCCACCAGAACAAACATAACATTGCAAGTTAAATAAAAGCTTTTAAAAAGTATCTCTATTCCAATCCATCGTCAATTTATTACAACTTGTTCACAGCTCAACACATTCACAAGACAATATAACCTCAAAACCTGTGTTGAATGACAGTGACAGATGTCTGCGGTGCGCGCAGCGGTTGAAATTGAAAGAAATCCTTTCTCTTATCACCTATGCGGGGAATGTTTTCCATGCAGCTCGGAAACCAAAACCATCGTTTTTGCATACACAAATGTGTATGGCCACGCGTCTTTGTTGCGATGTTTTTGTGTAATGTTTTGAAAAAACACGCGCAGGAGACCTGGGTTAATATACATACATATATTCACAGTAGCAGTTTTATGCAGGGCTTACTACTCACGTACATAAATAAACAAAATATTTTCTACTTTGTTCTCTTCACATAAACAGTGATTTTTATCCGGCTGATTTAAAAATTTAAAAAATATCCGTTTCTCACTCTTTCTGTGGAGTGAGATGAAGCACACATAGGTATACATACACATTCATAAATTTTCCTAAAACCGGGGTCTGCAGTGACTATATTTTTTATTTTTCAAAAATATTAACATATTCTTTTAAACAAAACATCCATGGCCATCTATTCAAATCCTTATCCTTACATATTATAAAACAAAGTCCCCCGCCGCGTCTGTCTGTCTGTCGGTCTGTCTGTCTGTCTGAACGCGATAAACTCAGAAACTACCGAACGAATTTTCAAACGGTTTTCACCAATTGACGGAGTGATTCATGCGGAAGGTTTTAATGTATAATTCATTAGAGTTATGTGTAAATTAGCTGAAATTTGACGATTATTGTTGAAGATGTCGGAAAAAATCACGCCGACTGGGAACTTTATTGGCGTGCGCCGCGGAAATCGTAAAAGTTATATAAAATTTATGTTTTACAGTATTGTTCATCTTAAAAAGTTCAACACAGAAGTCCGCGATGGCATATTATGTCTATCTTCTAAAGATGACCCACACAATAACCATTTTTATCTTTCAGAATTTGATAAAAATTTCATTGTTATTTCCGAAGCTATTTTGACCGGTATTATATTAATATTTATCCAATAAACTATGTTACTTAAATTAAGCCTTGACATCATTTCATTTAAATTAATGGTTTAAAAGATATCACAGATTCAAAATTACGCGTAACAAAATAATTATGGTTGACGGGAACGCGGGCGCAGCGGTAGGAGTCAATAACCTTTTCCTCGACTATTAGGTATGTAATCCCGGTATCAGTAGTACGTTCCCGTGGGATATTTTCCGACATCCAAGGGGGCGAAGCCGCGGGCAAAAGCTAGTAAAAAATAATTATCGCCTGCGAAACTTGTTTGTTAGATTTTATGCGCAGCAGATTGGGATCCGGACTGACATGAGCCAAAAATAAGAACGTTGGGTGTACTAAAACCCAACGTACCTAATTTTTTGCTTAATTTTTTATTACATACAATATCTTTACCCACTGTAATTTGTTACACCAATCTTACAAGTAATTATCATTTTATGACCCAGAAAGGGTCCCAGAAAGTCAACAGCATCAATGACTACGCGATTATGATCGCTTGATGCAAACAAATGCGAAATGACTTGTAATTAATAGAATAATTATCAACAATACTGTATCTAAACTACAAACAATGTCACAATTATTTCAGTAGGTAGGTACTTATTAAGATTACGTCTATATTCTCCAAATGGGGTAAGCAGAAAGGTAGAAGAACCTGCTAAGTGCGAGTCTGACTCCCACACTAAGGCTCTAGGCAGGCAGACTGCATTCAAACTGCAAATTTGCAGTTGAAATGCAGTCCGTTCCGTACCGTATTAAAATCGAGCAAAAACGCCGAAAAAAACACGTTTCTTGTATGGGGACCACAATTGACGAAAATATCGATGAACATAGGTTCATAAATAGTAGATTGTTTGCCGAGGGAGCAAACAATTAATTTAAAGGCGAGAGTGTTTCTTTGAATCCAGAGCAGAGCGAAGGATTCTAGAGTAGAATCCTCAAAGTTCGTGATCGATCTCTTTGGTGATTGGAACTTTTACTAACAATATTCAAAACACTGTTAGTCCCTAGGGATTAAAAAGCTATTTTGGTCCCTGTTTACAAAGAATAAACAAGCTTTTTTTAATAGATGTGACAAAAAATATATACAGGCGAATTGAGAACCTCCTTCTTTTTTATGAAGTCGGTTAAAAATGAACATTGTGTTGTCTTGTCGTCAGCGGTGCTCAAATATTCTAATAACTCTACTGCTACTACTTCTGCAACTTGAAATTCCGAAAGGAAAATCCAAGTAACACTGACTACAAGTCGAACCCAAGACCCGTACCCTAATTGCGTAACTTATTTTCGTAAACAATTTTGCCTAATTTTTGTCATTTTGACAGTTCAACAACATTCATTGCGTTATTTACGTTGTTGAGCAGATTTTTTTTTTTCCAACTAATGAAGCAATCAGACAGCAATGGATTAGCAATCTGTTTCAAATCGAAGCAGATTGTGTTGTATTACGTAATTAGGGTACCGGTCAGCAGTCGCCTGCGAGCACTAGACCAATGTGTCATTCAATTGTTTAAGATGTATGAAGTAATGTAAGTATTTGAACAGCATATTGGGTATGAAACTATGTAGACTTGTCCACTCTGAATTGACGTGCCCCACTGACACATTTTACGCAAGCGGTAATGCGGAAATGCGGTAAAGGGGCGCGTCATTTGAGAGTAGACAAGCTATACCTAAAACAATATTTTCATTTAATCATTGCGCAGGCGACGGTAAGGTCAATCACATTTGCTTACGTCACTATTTTGTAGTAATGCGTATTTATGACCAAACTTTAATGAAATTGCTTCAAACAAAAATAGCATGTTTTTTATTTACAAATTAATTAATGATCAGATTAATCTTTTGAATGGTAATTTTCTTTGTTTTACGCTACGAATTGTTTTAGCCCACTCTAGATTGTATCCTATTTACAAGTCAATCAACAGCTAAAATATTTTGTCATCTTTTCGTGTGGTTAGTGATTAACCTGATGTCAGAGTTTTAAAGCCGCCCATGGGCCTCTGACTTGACTTCACATGCCATCGAGAAATATCTCTGAGGCATGCCGGTTTCTTCACGAGGTTTTCCTTAACCGTTTTTGAAGCAAGTGATAATTATATAATACGCACATGAATTCTAAAAGTCAAAATAAATATGTTGACATAATATCTCAATTTAGCCATTGATAGGTTGAGAGTTGATGAGATCTTTTCTGGAAGATTGTACAGACCGCGAATCGGTAATCATGTTCTAAATAGCGTCCCAGCAGCCTATTTTGAATAGGTACTATTTTAAATTGACTGGTCGAAAGAGTTATCAAAGTAAGTGATCACATTTTCTGGAATAAATATCTTCCACGTATATTGTGTCAGGTGTTGATGGCTGCGCCACAGTATTTTACTTTTGCAGCTATCTTCGTGTCCTTTGTTTAGTAATATTTTTTTATATTGATTAGCGTCATAGTGATTTAACCGCAATGTGCTTTTATCATTATCTCACCGACTATATACTGTCATGATTTCCAAATATTAATAAGATTTACTGATTTTAAATACTAAATATAAAATTAAAAATATGTGATTTGCCTCAAATGATTTTTGTATCAGTGTTAAAAGTATGTCGTTTGACAGTTCCGTAAAACTACTAGTTCTTTTTAACGGAACAGAATTGGGAACATGACGTTTGGAGCGTCGCTTAGCTTCTAAGTTTCGATTTGAGCCTCGAAACCTAAAGGTGTATTCAAGAAGTATAAAGTCTATAACGTTATTATACAGTGTGATTCTTCATAACGTGCACATATCGAAATGGGGAATCTATGCTTAATTTTATCGACAGAAAAAATATTTTTTTTTTTTTTAGTTTTATTACATTTTTTTTTTTAATTCTCTTTGGCATCTTATTATAAATTTTACAGTTATTGTACAAATGAATTAAAAAGAACAGATTTTTGCTAATACAACATGTTTATTTTCAATTGAGGGTAGTTTTTTTCTCAATTTTCATTTTATATAGACGCCTAATTACTTCCAATCATTATGGAGTTTGTTTCATCGCGATAGATAATTTAGTTTAAAAGTTACACAGTTTTGTAATTTTTTTTATTTAATTCCATAAAAATATTAAAAAGATATTTAGATTTTTTAAAATATTTTTTCTGTCTTTAAAATTAAGCATAGATTCCCTCATTTCGATATGTGCACATTATGAAGAATCACACTGTATTAAGTACCTAATTAAATAGTTTGTTAAATAATGCTTAAAGTGTACCAAGTTTGTATGTGTGCAAGAATATGAATACAGAAATATTAGTACTGAAATGGAGTATCATTACAATACTTATTTATTTTTATAATGACATAATTAATGATAGGACGATAGGTAGGTACACTTCGGCCTACTGTTTCGGGAAATGCACAGGGAACAGCAGATATATTATGACTCTGAAAGAAATAACGCAGGTTTATTGCATCCCATTTAATCATAATAAAGCACGATATAGAGCACAATACAAAAAACCACCGGATCAAGACAGGATCCATCTTTGACAGTACTAGAAGGTCACATGACTTTGTTCTAGAACGTTGCAATACACAACGCACTATAAAACACTGTAATATATTATTATTGTTACTCTAACAAGAAATATATTTTGTAAGAGAAAACAAACAGTACTATATTAAAAATAAACAGAAATAACTAAACAAATATCACTAAATTTTCCACAGATTACAAACTTAGATATTATATTGTAAAATTAATTATATGAACAAAAGAAACTAAAAAAATAATAATAAAATAATAATAATTAAAAAAACTGTTAATTGATAATGTGTTTTATAATCTGAATGAGTTTTTTGAGAAAAAATAATGTTCGTACCTATGTAATTTATTTGTAATTTGTTTGTAATCTATTAATCTATTTGTAATTTATTTCAAATCTTGTTGCATTGCATATCCGACATGGGTAGACTGTTGAGCCTAAAAATGTTTACGTTTAAAATAAGAACTAATGTACACAATTATGCAATAAATATTTCTTTATCTTTTACAAAACAAAACTCCTAGTTAGTATATTATTAGTAGTTTAGTATATTCATATATTTATGTATATATTTAATTGAGCTTATTTTTATTTAAATAAATTTAGGCATATAAATTATATTTATAATTTGTAATAGGAATATGTCTATCTTAATATTTGAATATTTTTTAATCCTCAATTTTTGTAATTGCACCTACCACTGTTTGTCTCTGCATCACCCAGAGGTTGACTCATAGAAAATGCCTATGGGATTAAGTCCGCCTCTGTAAATTTCTGTGCTTGAAGTATTAGATAAATAAAAATCTTGTTTGTGTATTCTATACTACGGGTCTTATAAAAATAATAAAAAAATTCTTAAGCATAGTACGATCTACTGCTGATCCTTCAGAATTTTAGCTAAGTATTATATTACTTTTAAAAGTATGTCGGTTAAGAAATAGTATGTTGATATCACTAAATCGTTTATTGTATGTGTCGACTAAGCGGTGTAGCGGTGATCGCACACCAGCATTGGATTTACAGAAGCTGGTAGCGAGTAATAACTCGCTATGTCCTTTAGCGAAAGGACATGTTTGACCCGGTAATCGACACAGTGCCATTAAACCAACGAGGTCATTAATCAACAGCTTCGTTTTATCAATTTTCCTAAGCAATTCCGTACAAAAAGTTGCATCATCTAATACTCCCCACGACCGCATCTCTCTACCTACCCAGTGGGGCCATCCCGATAACCGTGAAGATAAGTGACAATGATGGCTCACAAACAAGTCGTGTTGGGTGGTAGGGTTACCATTTCTAAATATGAACTACTATTAAAACCCGTATATATTATTATGCAAAAAACCGGCTATTTCTTTTTTCATTTTTTAAAGGCGACTACACAGACACACGTGCCATTCGGTGCACGGCCGGTTTGACCATAATTTATACTCAAAGTGTGTTTTTTTTTTGCCAATTTATGTAGAATTAAAACTCAAAAAGTTTACACAAATTGAAAGGACGGTAGATCGACGGCAGGTCGGCGGTAGGTCGACGGTAGGTCGACGGTATCTCGACGGTAGGTCGCACTTTACCAGATGGTTAGCAACCCTAGTTGGGTGACATAAATATAGCCCTGTTATCACATTACATGCGTCATCAGCGGCGAGCCGCGATGTGATTGAAGCGTGGGGTGGGCGTGGCACGAAGCTGGTGAGGTAGACTTGACAGTTGATGAATCTAAGAAATAATAAAATAAAAAAATTGAATTAACTACAAAAGAGAATGCAGAGAAGAGAAACAGAGTTGTAGTCGGTCGGCATAGCACTCAGGTTAGGAAACAGCTGATTTAAAATCTCACCGAGAAAACTTAGGTGAAGTGAGCTTAAAGTGAGAGCTGTCATCTGTTCCATCTTCTGAAAATCTCCCACCTGGTCATTAGTTGTCTTACCTTAAAGTCTTTAAATAGACTTCGGACCCAGGTAGGTCCAAGCAAGGAAAACCTGCTCAGTTGAAAATTCACAGATGACTCCGCCCTGGAGTGTAAATGTAGTGCTGTGTCACAAACAACGGGACACTTAATATCATGTCCATCATGTTCTATTTCCTGCACGATGCAGAAGCTGATGGACACTACTGAATGTGTCAAACTCGAAGTAAAATTCTGGGCTGACTCTATATAAATTGCCATCGACATGCCAAGTTAAAGCTTTCTCTGTGAGATTTTACAGAATGGATCGGCAGGATTGGCAAAGGGGCCGTCCCTTTGCCAATCTTGCAGATATATTCTATTAGTAGATGAATAAAAAGAGATCAGTGGGGAAGACGTATCTGGTAGCACTTGGATGAGAGTAGATACACAGATAGAATAAGCTTTATTGTACACCAATAAAGCTCATTCCAAGGATTAAGAGCGTTTATAATACAGAAAGTGGGCAACGTCGCAAATAGATGTCAAATATCTCGCTGTTTTAATTAATTTGGCAATATTGGTGTTTAGAAATGTAGCTAACTAGTGAACTAAAATATTCATTATGAAATGCAATAATTAATATCGTAACACTGAATATTTAGTTTTAGATGTAAAAAAAGTATTTGGAAACTTTCCAAATGCTCTTTTTATACCGAAAACGGTTACAACATCAAATTCAGTGTTATAATCTTGCTCAAGACGGGTTGGCGATTTCAGACTAAAATCGACTATAAGTCCAGATTTCCTCACAATGGTTGCCTTCACCGATGTCAGTCATGTTCAAGATTAACTCAGAAAGACATATGCCCGAATTTGAACCCATAACATCGTGCATAAGAGGCGAGGTCGGGCCCAGCAGCCTTTTAATTTGCCACTGTAGTAAGCCCGTCACAATTTTATCATCATCATCATTTCAGCCAAAAGACGTCCACTGCTGGACATAGGCCTCCCCCAAGCACCTCCACTTCGACGGGTTCTGCGCTTCTCGCATCCAGCGAATTCCTGCGGCCTTCACTAAATCATTGGTCCACCTTCAAAGTTCAAAGTTTTTATTGATGCGAGTTGGTGATACAACAGGGTCTTAAAAATATTTTATAGTAGCTCATAAATCTACCCTATAAAGGCATGCATTGTTAAATTACAATATTAGATATTAAGTTAAAAATTACATGAAACATTATGAACAATCAATAAAATTAATAATCAATAGAAATTAAAAACAAGATATATTAGATTGTAATAAATTTGTAGACATATGAATATTACATTAAAACATAAATACATAAAATGATCAGTCACATGAAATTATATCAGCTAGGAATTCGTCAATGGTATAGTAAGTAGCATTTGTCTATTAAAAATTTATTTACATAGTTTACGTTTAAATTGTGTCAAGTCTTTTTCTCTTTTTCATCTTTTATGTCATTTGGAGCCTTCCAACGCTACGTCTTCCGGTACGCGGTCGCCACTCCAGAACCTTTCGGCCCCATCGGCCATCTGTTCTGCGACCAATGTACCCTGCCCACTACCACTTAATTTCGGCAATTCTAATTTCACATTACCTACCTTTAATCAAAATAACATATTTTTAAATTATATCTCTCCAAGCTGAAAACTAGTTCATCATTAAATAAACTAAAAATAACAAGATAGAGAATTATCAAGTCTTTAGTTTTAATAATTTTACTATGCGTTTTTTTAAACTAGGTATCTAATCTTTTTACAAAACACATAGATTATTAACTACTTTTTAATGATTAATTATGTAATAATAAAGGAAATAGTAAATTGTTGCCAATATGCCAGACATAGTGGTGATAGATCGATTAGAGCGTTGCACAATGATTATTGATATAGCGGTCTCGCATGACGAGAACCTCGTGAAAGCTAAGCAGATTAAGTATCTTGACCTGGCTCGCGAGGTTGTCGACAGGATGTGGATATAGCAATCATTGTGCCGATAATCGTGACGGCTAATGGCATAATAGCCAAGAGCCTCGACTAAAACCTGAGGAGGCTCTCGTTGGGTAGTAAGACCAAGGGCTTGATCCAGAAAAGGTATGTACTTCTGGACACGGCGGGTATCGTTAGAAGGTTCCTCTCTCAGGAGCCCTGACCACCAGTAGCTTGGCCTCTGTTCCCGATACCAGTGGGCTCTACTATTTTTTACATTTTTAAATGTTTTATATACTAATATTTAAAAATGTATTTGATACGTATAATGAAATAAATGAAATAGTGTTAAATATGTTATTACTTCATTTGAAGTCATTCTTTTCCGCACTCACTGCAGCTGGGAATTTCCTTATTTTGTTATTTATAGTATTCTAAAATCTCCATAGGTGTCCCACCTGACTGGTGTAACCACGATTCAAGTTTTCCTCAATTACAATGACATGTGGAATGTTGAATAAGAATAAATTCAAAGAAGCTCAATCAATACCTATCCATCAGTTTAAGGCAAACATTTTGATAGCTTTGTAAATCCTATATTAAACGAGCAATATTTGTATTTTTTTTTTTTTGTAAATGGCTTCTCGCAGTTTTGACCACTAAGGTCGTGGCTGCTTAACCGGATTTTCCTGTGGGTGCCATAAGCTTCTACACTTAGAGCCTCCAGCCAGGAGCTTTTTAAACTATTCTAAATTAAAATTAAGCGAATGCTCGCTAAGGGCACCCCCTGTGGGGTACGGACCTCGGCTTAGGGCATCGCTGACGGGAGGACAGCAAGAGGGGACAGGCTGGATCAAATTTATATTAACATCATGATTATTATTCGGGGTATTTAAAGCTACGTGCTCAGCTGCAACAACTGCTGGCACCTCGTTTTCGAGCAAGGGTCGGGGGGAGCAATATTTGTATATTTTTTGTATATATTTATACTCACGTTCTCAAAATCAGCTCTAACGATTTCGATTAAAGTTGCAATATAGGGGTTTACGGGGGCGAAAAATCGATCTAGCTAGGTCTCATATCTGGGAAAATTCGTTTTCTCCGTATTTTCACCCGAGCAGAGCTCGTTCGACCAGGTACTTAAATTATATATATTAAAGTCGCTTAAAATGTTCGTAGCACAAAGATGGTGCTATTTCCCATTGATCTAGAATTAGGATAGTACAACATTGGCTAAAAATAAAAACTTTTTACAAAAAAAAAACAACCGACTTCAAAGAAAACACTACAAAGTGAAAAATAACTTTAATTTCGGAAGTCGGTGTCTTTGGTTTTGAATTTTCGTTCTTTGTCACCGACTTCCGAAATTAAAGTTATTTTTCACTTTGTAGTGTTTTCTTTGAAGTCGGTTGTTTATTTTTTGTAAAAAGTTTTTATTTTTCACTTTTTAGTTGTGATACCTACCCCACACAAATTCGAATACCACTACCTGCTATGTAAATAACAGTGACAGGAAGTTATCATAATATCATCCACATAATAAGTGAGGTAAAAATACGTATTATTGAAGCTAACTCAAAAACTATCCAAGTAAAGTTTAATATAATTTATATGGGACCACCTCTGAAGTATGATCTACCAAACAAAAAAGGAATCATCAAAATCAATTCATAATTGACGGAGTAATCGCGTAAAAAACATAAAAAAAAACAAGATACAGTCGAATTGAGAACCTCCTCCTTTTGGAAGTCGGTTAAAAACAAAATAATAGGAGCGTTCATTGGGTTGAATGAAAGCTCCATTCATGGTCTTACATTCAACAGAATGCATCAAGATTCCAAGATTCGAAAATATAAATTACTTTTCTTACATATCTTGTGAAGAAATCTCTGCGAAAAGCATGTTTGTGCGCTTACATAATTATAAATCATTTGTTAATAACTTTAATTACTTATCATTTATGAACAACTAATCTTTTTACGTCCTACATGTGTTGGACATTGTCTGAGCTGTTATCTCCACGCGAGAACATGATGATACTGATCATGACACACCTCTTTTTATTATTAATCTTAAAAGATACAATGTAACAAACAAAATATATTATGTAGGTATTTTATCTGGAACTTTGGCCCACTTCCGTGTGCTTACTAGGAAATAAGTAGGCCAGTTCCGCCGCAGGTCTCGCCAGGGGGTATCGTAACCCAGTTTCTGGGTTCAGATAGGGAGTTAGGTCAGATAGGCAGTCTCTTCATGTAAAATACTGGTAAGCATCTGGTAATACTGGAAGCCGACCCCAAAATAGTTGGTAAAAGGTTAGGCAGATGATGATGTCAAACCGATGATGGTATAGTTTGTACGGGACCACTGATCCGCGCCTTAGGTACTCGTATGTGTGCGGCGAGAAGGGGGGCAGTGCAGGCCGCTCATTCGTCAACGCTCACGCCACCGCCGCACAGTAGCTAAAAAATGTCGCACAGACAACCCATATTTTTTTTTTTTGTGTACTACTCAGGATAACCTACTTTAACAGTGGAACTGCGACCAGACTGTAAAAAAAGAGTGTGGCACTCGAGGACTGCCGCGGTAAAGCTATTGCATAGCATTTGTAACCTCCATACTTCCTATTTGTCAACGTTACACTTGGAATGATGACGTGATGACATAAAACAAAAATTACGTTCCCATGACAACATCACGTTGTCATGGGAACCGTCATTACATGGTAGGCGGAGTGTTAGGTTTTATTTTCGTTTCGTTACGGAATTTCTTGATTCGGTCGCCGCGTTCAAAGCCCGCGATAAAAGCTATGCAATAGCTTAAAATTACTTGGCACTATGTTGACAGCAACAACCAACTCAGCTTAATTAGAGGTTTTGGGGTAGTGGGTTAACAGTTTGAAGGTTTCATGGGTTAAGGGTTTGTGGGTTTGGGATACATATAAAAAAGTTTAAAATTTGTGTAATTGTGGTTTAGCACTTTTTGGGTGGATGTGTTGCGTAAGTTTATAATATACATAAATGAATAAGTGGTATGGTATGTACCCCACACCAGCATGGAATTAGTATGAACTATCCTATATTATTAAATGAGCATTCTCTATTTTCACCCGAGCAGAGCTCGGTCGACCAGGTACTTAAAAAAAAAACAACCGACCTCCAAAAAAAACACTACAAAGTGAAAAATAACTTTAATTTCGGAAGTCGGTGTCTTGGGTTTTGTATTTTCGTTTTTTGCCACCGACTTCCGAAATTAAAGTTATTTATCACTTTGTAGTGTTTTTTTTGGACGTCGGTTGTTTTTTTTTTGTAAAAAGTTTTTATTTTTCACTTTTTAGTTGTGGTACCTACCCCACACACATTCGAATACCACTACCTGCTACCAGTGACAGAAACTTATCATTTCATCTACATACTAAGTGGGAAAAAAATACGTATTTTGTAGCTAACTCAAAAACTATCCAAGCAAAGTTAATAAAATTTATATGGGACCAATTCGAGAGCACACCCTTTCAAACAAAAAAATAATTTTCAAAATCGGTCTACAATTGACGGAGAAATCGGTGGACATACATAAAAAAAAAAACAAAACAAACATACGCGACGAACATATAACCTCCTCCTTTTTGGAAGTCGGTTAATAAATCGTAACTGTGGAAGTAATTCTGTTGTTTCCATAGTGTGATGTGATTTCCTTTACATTTACACAATAATTTATTATGATACTTTATCCCTTTCGACGTTTCTTTCCATTCATTCATGTATGTCACTAAGATAAGCCTCAGTTACATGAACGGACAAACAATAATAATTACATATTACTTATAATATTTATAGAAGGCTATTTTTAGAATAGTAAGATCGTGGCTCTGCCATTAAGGAAAGTTTTGTTATTAAGTAACAGTTGCCTATAAGCATATCTACTTTTATATTTTGTGAATGTGAGAACTTTATAGGCTCAATATACTGTAGAATGTAAATAGAACATTTTCGGGTCGGGCAAAGTGTTATTGGGTTTTTCTATCTGAAATTTCTCAGTGGCAGCTCGGAATCTGTATTTGTGTTCGGTAGATGGCAATAGGCTCGCCCCCTATTACATGGGGCTTAAACATAACTGGCGAAATGTGAGTGTACCTGCTGCAGGGACACCTCTGCCCAACCCTTCGGGGAAACAAGGCGTCATGTTATGTTTATGTGTTTATAGAACATTTTCTATTTTGTTAATTACCTGGTACATATTGACAGGCCTACACTGTCCTCCCATACCTATTAACACTGCAATTTGAAAGCATTGTAAAAGCCATTTATTTTTAAAAGAGTAACCGTGAAGTTTCTTGCCGGCTCTTCTCCATAAGAAACGATCAATTGGAACCGTGCACCTAGCTTCTGACGTTTCATAAGTGCCCATGTAGGTTTATGTGAAATAAATATTTTCCTAAAATATGGTCCTTAAAACTGAACCAATCCTTAGTCATAATGCTCATAATACTGCAAAGGTGCCAACATTCAATTCGGTTCCGTTTGGCACCCTTCGGGTACGGAACCCTAAAAAGATAATTTAGTAAACAAAATACTGAATTGTAAAAAATTAACAAATTGTCGTTTATATAATAATCGGTTGATCCGTGGATGGGTGACCATCTTTACATATCAAGACCCCTCCGTCCGTGCCACGGAAAGCACGTTAAGCCGTTGACCCCGGCTGTCATTTGTAGATCTTTGACAGTCGTTACGGGTCAGAAGCCCAAAAATCTGACAACCAGTCTTACCAAGGGGTATCGTGTTACCTAGTAACTAGGTTGTGGAGGTCAGACAGGCAATCGCTCCATGTAAAATACTGGTATTCAGCTGCATCTGGTTAGACTGGAAGCCGACCGCAACATAGTTGGGAAAAATCTAGGCAGATAATGATGTCGTTTGTATAATAATCCACACGTCACACTTGGACAACGAAAACCGCCCTTACTGGCACGGAAAAAAGGCGGTATCAAGGTCAAATTATAACAATGAACGTGCTGGTTGACTGTACTTAGCTTCGCGTCAATACTCCATAGACGATTTGAGATTAGATATAATTCTAATGTAGGTGCTCCAGATTCGCTGACATGCACTTGAATTGATAATATAACAATCATAAAAGGATTATATATATTATCTAAGATTGCTGATAATTCTAAAGGTATCAGATTTTAAGTCAACATTTAGCTGTTCTTGTTATGACAGCAAAAATTTTAACAGTTAAAATTTAAAAAAACCCCTACCCAAACATTTCCTCATTTCTCTTTCCTACTCCATCACCAGACCCTGTTCACCATCTATCTATAACCTATTCATTGAGACCATTCCAATGAGCCCGAACACGATACCTGTGCTGTAAGTTGGTAAGGGAGTTGGGTATCCTGTAAATCCCAGGTGATGCTGCAGCATCAGTTCAAGGTTACTATGTTCTTCTAATATCATTGAAGTAATAGAATACCGAATTTCAAATCGATCAGACCTGTGGAAGATACTCACATCCATTCATCAACTAGAAAAGAGCTGATAATCTTCAAACTTTTATAAAACATATCTAGAACCATCGCTAGAAAACCTGATTTCAAATAAAATAAAAACACATTTAAATCGGCTCACCCGTTTAAGAGCTACGGTGCCACAGACAGACATATAGCGGTCAAACTGATAACACCCCTCTTTTAGCATCGGGGGTTAAAAAAGAGAGTGTGTGCTCAATTGCTCATGACAACACGATTTCATATTTTAAAATACGAGTTAGACGCAGCAGATGACAACTGATGACGACACAGAGCCGAGTATATGCAACTCAGCGCCGAGTATACCCGATTCAGCGTCACCGACCCCAATGAGACCGTTCAGTTTCGTTCACCGTTCAGAAGTTAGGAAAGTGCGCCTCAAGAAGTTTTCAATTAATAAAAACTTTTTAGAAAAAAAAAAAAAAACAACCGACATCCAAAAAACACTACAAAGTGAAAAATAACTTTAATTTCGGAAGTCGGTGTCTTTGGTTTTGAATTTTCGTTTTTTGTCACCGACTTCCGAAATTAAAGTTATTTTTCACTTTGTAGTGTTTTTTGGATGTCGGTTGTTTTTTTTGTAAAAAGTTTTTATTTTCACTTTTTAGTTGTGGTACCTATCCCACGCAAATTCAAAAACCACTAACTGCTATGTAAATAACAGTGACAGGAACTTATTATATCATCCACATACTAAGTGGGAAAAAGTACGTATTATTGAACCTAACTAAAAAAGTATCCAAGCAAAATTAATAAAATTTATATGGGACCACCTCGAGAGCATACCTTTTCAAACAAAAAAAGAATTTTCAAAATCGGTCTCCAATTGACGGAGAAATCGGTGGACATACATTAAAAAAAAGTCGGTTAAAAAAACTGTTTATGTAGTTCAGTAGGCAAGAAGCTGATGGTTGAGGATATATGCTAGAATATTGATTTAGCAGCCTATAAAATGCCTTATGTAGTTCTGACTAGGTTGATTATCTACAGATGATTAATTCCAAGGTTTCCTAGCAATGTTTTCCTTTATCGTATTTGCAAGCACGCTACTCGCATAAATACTCTTTGTTCCCTAGAGACTAAATACTTTTTTGTAATCGGAAAATATATTTTGTTTTCGTTTCTTTGCTGTTAATTTTATCAACTGTCATCGTATATTTATGTTAAAAACCAGTGGATAAAATACAATTTAACTGTGGATATAACATAATGTCATATTTTCTGTTAATTTTCTAGTTTATTATTTTACAATAGAGGGACCATTGCACTACAACGTAAACAGAATAACATGACATTTCAAGTTTCGATCTCTCGATCTCTTCTTCCCACTGACAAATATCTTCTATCATCTGTGGTTCAACAACGTACGCACGAGTGCTTTTTTTAACGCGAGGTTTTTGACCGTGCTCTGGATTTTCAACTCTCGGTGTCGAACCATTGAGAATCCAACAGAGTGCATCCCTAGTGCGTTGAAAAAATACACAGTTGGATTTTCAACTCACGCCACTAAGCCGAGCGATGAAAATCCAGTGCGCGTCAAGAAACCTCGCGTTAAAAATGCGCCCGTTCCTACGTAGGCTAAATAGCACACATAATTATCAATTTGGAAAGGGATCGTCATCTTATCCACTCAGTCATTCAGTATTCTTTGTATGAAACTCCCTACTGCAACGCACACTAATCGGAATCGTAACGTAATCGCCTCTCCTCGGGACAAGCCCACGAACCGCGGCGATACGGTGACAATCCCTTTCCGAGTTGATATGTGTGCTATGCCTCTCCTTTCTGTGGTAAGGTGACTGATATTGAAACTATCCTGCATTTTTAAAATCTACTGTTATATTATATATTTGTTAGCCGTACGTCACAAATAATTTATAAAGAATCATCATTTATTTATTTTATTTTTTACGACTTTGCATGCCGTAAGGTAGAATGTAGCGGAAAAACTTAGTGATGTACCATCTTATACCTGTACCTACATTGTTGGCAAAATAAATCTGAATCTGTAATCAGTGTTGTGCTATTAGAGCACAAGAGGCGAGGGGCGTGGGCGCTGCTCCGCTCCTTTCATATTTCATACAAAATGTAAAGGAGGAGTGACGAACTGACGATACGCACCCCCAACCGCCTGTGTATATCTCACGCATCGTCGCGCGTCGCTGCTATACATTTTGTATGAAATATGAAAAGTGGGGCGCAGCGCCTGCTCTGCAGCGACATCTTGCCCGCACCCCTCGCTCGCTGCTTGTGTATGTCCCGCGCCTTAGGTTACATGCACGAACTATGGCGTTCATTAATTCACTTAAAATGAAAAACTTCGCAAACAATGGGAAAATTGTTGTAGGTACGTCGCAAGAACTTATTAGATACAGTTACAAAATATTCAAGATTACTGAATAATTTTTGACCTGAAGACTATAAGAATGAAGAATTTTACAAGTTGTGTTTGAACAATATTTTTATTGCTATTTACTTTTAAAAGTATATTGTAAAGTAGTTCTTGATAACCACAAAAAATCAGTATGAAATGCTTATACATGTGCATGTCTTTAACCTTTTAATAAAGTTTTATCAAACATCTATAATCACAAGGATGAAACTAAACCAACAATTTTTTTTTTTTAAAGGAAAAGAATCCGCGCTCCGTTGACAGCTTGTTTTGTTTACGTTAAGTTTAGGTGGCGCCATCTGCGCTCAGCTTTGCGTAGGAGTCCTTAATGGATATTTTTAAGCAACAGTACCTATACATAATTAGTCTGGGCCTGGCTATTTTAAATTCATATAATACATTCTAGGTTTTCTCATGAAATTTTCCCTAAGGGCGCGTTCCTACTATGTCGTGACGACTGATTATCGTGTCGTTTTAAGCGTCGTGGCTTGTGTACTTAAATGGAGATTTTCACATATAGGACGACACGATTAACTGTCGTCCACGACTTTTTTTTGCAGTGTTAAACGATAAAAAACGTCACACTCTTGTTGCGAAATGTCGTCACGATCCAACGGGAACAGCTAGATACGACAGTCGTTCTACGATCAAATATTTCGACGACACAGTAACGATAAACAGTCGAAATAATGGGAACAGCTAGAGACGACAGTCGTCCAACGATAAATTTATCGTCACGACATAGTGAGTACGCGCCCTAACAGTAAGAACCGTAACTTTTTTCTTATCACTAACAGAAACAAACGAACTCAAAACCACCACTTTTAAGAAAACAAAACATCGAAAATGTTCCTTATCCATCCATTTGTTGCCTAATCAGCAAAAAAACATATTTTAAACAAAGGTTCAACAGTTATCGTCCATGCCCCACCCACGCAAGCGCGTCATGGTGACATTAGGTTGGCCATGCTATCAAGTATGGTAGTGGTAATAATACCACCAACATTAACTACTAAGAATTAAGATTTGCTTGCTGTAACAATAAATAAATAATATAATAAATAAATAATAATCCTGGCTACGTTTTGGTGACCTTTTCGGGGAAACCGAAGGTTTCGTCTGTGCAATTATGGACGAAGTTATCTTGACAAATAACTACCGGAGACATATTATGAAGGACGGTACGGTTGACGTGTGTCGGGCATGCCTTCGTCCGGGTGAGTCCATTAGACATATTATCTCTGGTTGTTCGCGTCTAGCTAACGGCGAGTACTTGCACAGACATAACCAAGTAGCCAGGATTATTCACCAGCAACTTGCTTTGAAATATAAACTTGTGGACTCTGAGGTACCGTATTACAAGTACGTGCCCGAACCAGTTCTCGAAAATGACCATGTCACGTTGTACTGGGATCGGTCTATCATTACTGACAGGACTATTATGGCAAATAAGCCTGATATAGTAGTGATAGATCGATTAGCGCGCCGCGCAATGATAGTCAATGTTACCATTCCACATGACGAGAACCTCGTGAAAGCTGAGAAAGAGAAACAAATAAAATATCTCGACTTAGCACATGAGGTTGTTGACATGTGGAATGTGAGCTCGGCTATCATTGTGCTGATTGTCGTAACGGCTAATGGCCTGATGGCCGAAAGCATCGACTAACATCTCTCGAGGCTCTCGTTAGGCGGTTGGATCAAGCGCCTGATTCAGAAGGCAGTACTCCTCGATACGGCTCACATTGTGAGGAGGTTCCTGTCTCTGCAGCCCTAACCACCGGTAGCTTGGACCCTGCTCCCGACACCGGCGGACATCTATTTTTTTATATTTTTAAATGTTTTTTTTAATTATTTTATTTTAAGAAATATTTAAAAATGTAATTTAATAAGAACAAAAATGAAAAAACGAAAAATAAATAATGTAGTAAAAAAAAAAATAATTCTCTTCCACAAAGGCGCCTTAAAAATATAAAGATTACAACATCTCATAAATCCTTTGTAGGACTGATATCTGCACTAGGAAAACCTGTCACACAGATTACCAGGCCCCCCCAAAAACAGTGTTTGATTATTAAATCATAAAGATAATATTTACAAATTATTTTTACCATTGGCAGGAGAACACAGTAAACAAAAAATAAAAAAAGATACAAAATTAAAAGTTATTATTGAAAAGTGTTGGTACCAGTGAAGTGTGGTGATGTGTGGTGTAATGTAGTGTAATAGATAAACTTAAGGCTTCTATGGTCTTTTGCAAATGTATCTGATGAAAATGCAAATAATGTAAATGTATGCCCCACAGGGAGTGTTCTTAGCGTGTAGTCGCTTGGTTTCTAAGTTTTATGCCCTGGCTGGAGGCCTTAATTTATTGAGGCAGCCACAGGAAAGTTCAGTTAAGCAGCCGACCACCTCCTAGGTTGACCTGCAAGTGGCTGCAAGATGCCATATATAAAACCCGGCCAAGTGCGTGTCGGACCACGCACTATGAAGCTTTCCGTAGTTGGGATGAATTTATCCCAGGAACAAACTTAACATTGTACTTAAAAAACATGTTTTCCCATACATTTGAACTGAAAATGTAAGTTTGTACGCAAAATATTGAGAGATTTACCATGTTATTTTAAGACCATAGACTTCTTATAGGTTTTCCTGTAATGTATGAGTAAAGAACCATTCTCTGTATTTTTTTTTTAATGTTTAGCTCACTAGTTTAAGAGATAATGGGATGGTAAATTTTCAGCTATTTTCTTATATATATTTAAAAGTATTTATTTTAAAATTATAAAAACAAGTCTTTTCATTTGATATGCCACACACTGTGCAGTTTGCAAAATATATTTTTAATTTTTTGTTTTTGCTCCCTAAAAGTGACCCCCATATTCAAAATTCATTTAATTACGTTACAACTCCGTGTTTGGGTCACAGAAATACATGGTGTGTACCTTTCAACTTAATCGGTCCATTAGATTCAATAGAGCAAATTGGCTGTGAGAGACAGACACACAAGTGATCCTATAAGGGTTCCGTTTTTTCTTTTTGAGTTAGATACTGAACCCTAAAAATAAAAAAGTGGTGTACTGCAGTTTCTGCCGACCCCCAAGGGAAGATGGCGTGAGTATTTATGTATGTATGTGTGTATAATATATCCTATATAATATGTCAATACTTCCTAAAACAAAAGTTTTGACAGCAGCAATTATTATTATTATTATTTATTTATCTTTATTCACATAATGGTAAATGTAATTATTATGCTAAGCCCCACAAAACCGTAGTAGTGGTTTGACTGTGGGGTCGGTGAGTCTCTATACATTAAATAAACTTTGTACAGACGTCAGCACATCAAGTCACTACAATCTGTCAAACTTTAACAGATTTTCAACTTAACTCTAAAGAATAAGGTTCAATGTTGATTGGGAAAACCTGACAGACTGGAGCAGGTTGATGTGCTGGCGTCTGTACTTAAAACTAATTATTATTTATAGGTAGTATAAACTTTAACATGTTTAAGATAGTTAACTAACGTGTTTTACATGTTTCTAAATAATATTTTTTTAATTTGTTTTTAAAACGATTTTTGTTCAGTTCACTCCTTATGTCTGCTGGCAGACTGTTCAATAGATATGGTATTCGTTTTGTTAGGGTTCGGTCACCATAGTAATTAGTGACTCTGGGTACATTGAATTTGCCAGCCATAGATCGTGTGTTATGGTTGTTGATTACATGAGTCAGGTTATGCTCTTGGATACTATGGTGGTTAACCGCTAAAATATACTTATGTTTGTAACTAATCGGTAGAATTTTACATGTTTTAAATAATTTCCTATAATCTCCTTTACAACTGTTTTTAGTTTTTTGAGTAACAAGTAGTAACAAGAATCGAATTTGAAGAGCTTCTAATTTATCCAAGTTAGTTTTGAATGTTAATCCATAGCTGTCAAGAGCATAACTCATAATAGAATCTACTAATGACATGTAAATACATCTTAATACGTTAATAGGTTTTGTTGTTTACAAAAAATTTAAGTTTCTTTTGAGATTAGAACTATAAGATAACTCCAGTCAATTTGTTCTGGTTTTACAAGCTTTTTGTTATTACTTCAAATATTTTCCTCTAACTCGTGCAAAACATCACAGTTTTTAATACTTATCTAAATAAACTATTATCAACCATTTAAATAACTATCGTATGATCTGACAAAAATAAATTTAGATTAGGTATGTTACTTATTTTATATTTTAATAAATATCTGTTATCACTTATCAAACAAAGATAAAACTGACGCATTTAGTTCTACACTTGTAGCACAAGACTAAAAACGTTTTATTCTTGTGCTTGTACCTAGGGATAATGGTACCAATTCCCTTGTTCACAAACTAAACTAAATTTAAGTTCAGTGCATCTTTTTCTTTCTATTTCATTAAGAAAAGGACAGAAGATAAATTTTAGTTTAGTCCTGTCAAATTAATCAGCGCTTGACGTAAATTGACGTAATTTTAGTCGGCAAGTTTTTAATCACGTCTAAACTTGTATGGAGTAGTGACAGGCGCTGATTAATTTGACAGGACTAAACAAAAATTTATCTTCTGTCTTTTTCTTAATGAAATAGAAAGAAAAAGATGCACTGAACTTAAATTTAGTTTAGTTTGTGAACAAGGGAATCGGCACTAGTATTTATCTACAGTCAAGACCGTTTATAACGACTTCGCTTTGAATGACGTATTAACGGATATCATCATCATCTGCCGAGCCTTTTCCCAACTATGTTGGGGTCGGCTTCCAGTCTAACCGGATGCAGCTGAATATCAGTATTTTTTATCTTTCTTTGCGCCATGTTTACCGCAAATAAACGTACTTTCATTCTTTCTTTTTAGAGCAACTTAAGGATCAGATTTAAGTCACTCAAACTGATACTCAAACCGCTGATACGCAAAGCCCACGTACGCACGGACGTAAAAATAACGTGGCGGGATTTTATCATGCACTGGATTTTCAACTCTCGGCGCTGAGCCGAGCGTTGAGAATTGAATGCACGAAAAAATATCGCTGCAGGAAAAAATCGCCCGTGCGTACCTGGGCTAACTGTAGTTCATCCGGACCTATCCAAGGTCCAATACGTTTTCGTTAGGGGCGACACAATTAGAAGACCTTTCTTTCTTTCTTTTTCGTGTGGTTAGTGACTAAGCTGGTGCCAGAGTTTTTTAAAGCCGCCCATGGGCCTCTGAAACCTCCTTAAGGGCTTGCTACATGGCTGCCAACCGCGTCCCGACAGAGGTGACCTTGGTGGTTTACAACCATGTAGTGGTTTACGACCAAATTTCAAACTGCTCTGCCTGTCGCCAAACAAGGTCACCTCTGTCGGGGACACTGTTGGCAGCCGTGTAGCAAGCACTTTATGACGGTCCGTACCGGGTTTTAGAAAGAAGGTCCAAGGTTTTCGTAATTCAGTTACCCGATAGAAAAGCTAGTATTTCAGTCGATGAGTTAAAACCTGCTTACAACACTGTAGTACGGATAATGACGTCAATAGTGCAACGCCAAACATTAACTTACCTAGCGATACGTCTGATACACTAAAGTGCTTGCTAAACGGTCGCCAACCGCCCGCGTCCCAACAGAGGTGACCTTGGTGGTTTACAACCTGTTTACTACCTGTCGCCAACCAAGGTCACCTCTGTCGGGAACGCGGATGGCAGCCGTGTAGTAAGCCCTTTACTAGTAGCCTAGAAAAACAACAATTTCGTACACGATGCGGAAGAACAGTAAAAAAACCAATATGATTTTTGCTGATTTAACGATCCTATTTAGACAGTTATCCTATAGGTACCAAGTATTTAAACGAGCAATATTTTTTATATTTATTTGTACTCACGTTCTGGAAATCGATGAAAGTTGCAATATAGGGGTTTACGGGGGCGAAAAATCGATCTAGCTAGGTCTCATATCTGGAGAAATTCGTTTTCTCCGTATTTTCATCCGAGCAGAGCTCAGTCGCCCAAAGTTTAACAAGATGGCTACCTTAGAATAATGACATGGCAGCATGGAATTAGTAAGTACCTAAAGTCCCCGTCACGAGAAGCTATATTTTTTGTAAATAAAGAACTTCTACCAAGTTACGTAGCGACAATTTAATCAACAACAAATAATCCCAAATTCAATGAAGTAAAAGTAACGTACGTGTTATACGAAACTAATGAGCAATTTCACTTGATCGGGTTATATTTTAGCGATATAAAGCGCTGTCGTCTAAGGTTTTGTGGTACTGGAACGCATCTGATTCATGGAACGTAAACATTTGGGCCACGATTTTGAAGTAAGTTCACGCTGACGGACGTTGTCTCTGCTGTCTTTCGAGTTTCGAATGCGTCTGATTGTTTGTGGTGTTTTCGCGGATTAGGTTATATTGTTTGTAATTAGATGTGTGTGTTAATATAATTATGTCCCTGTAAAAAAATAGTACAAAACTGTTTTTATTTTATTTTACCCAAAGATTGCAAACCCCTGAATGTGTGTTTACAAAATTTATAGCTTCTCGTGACGGGGACTTTAGTTACTATCATGGTAGCATGGAATTAGTATGTACTATCATGGAATTTCTATTTTTACCAGAGCAGAGCTCGGTCGCCCAGGTACTTGGTATTAAAACTAAGTACAAATGACAGTTCACATTTAATTACGTTATCGTGAATCGTTACCACGCTATATTAATTTGCCTCATTACTCTAAGGCGCGGTTTATACAGAAGAGACGAGGCGAGAGCGTGTGGCGGAAGCGGATAAGCAAAAAAACCTAAAATGAACCTAATAGTTATGTCGCATAGCGTCGTTTTTGTCGGAAAGAGAATGTTGTGTTGTCTCCGGACTGCGTAGACGCTCTGTTGAAATAACGGAGAACCATCTACATTATACGATAATTCGTAAAAATTATGAAGCTGCTAATGCGACCACCGCATTAGCGCGATAACTTTTTAGCGAGCAAAACATACGAAGCTTCAGCACGCATTGCTTCGTCACGATAGACGCAGACGGCCGCAGCATAAGTGAATAGTGTTAGCGCTAACATTAGTTAATTTTAAGATCGTGTAGGTAACGTTAACCGTACATAGTTACACTCCTCTTAAAACAATGTAGCGCTGTAATCGCGGAATAATAAATACAAGTACTTAATATAAGTATCATAAGGCACGAGCGGTGATGTTTCGAGAAATAACAATTGTCTGTTTAGCAGCGCAGGATTAAATTGCACTTTTAAATACCTTTGTGATTGTAAGACTAAAAAATATATTTTTGTCACATTCAATTTAACATACAGTTACAAAGTCAGTAGTTTTTGAAGTGAAAACTTCTTTAGGCGCGTTGGGCATTTTTGAGATGGGACTAAACCATTGACTTCGCGACACCATGACGACACCTCATTTTTGTAAACACGATTGTGCTCTTTATTTAGATTAGGTTACGGACCAATGTTCTATACAAGTATTTTTCTTCCACCAAGGCGATTTGGTTCAAGTTTTCACTTCTGTCGGCACTCCCGGAGTGCCACTGCCATTTTTTTACTGAGCTGAGATACTACCAGCCGCAGGCGCAGGTTGGCCGCCCCTTTATATCTGGCCGCCCTAGGCCCGGGCCTCTTTGACCTTAGCGAAAATCCGCTACTACCTATGGCTGTCTGTGCTTATAGCTCCTACGGATTACAGTTACGGACAGTCGCTCTGGAACGCTTGCTGTGACGACACTGAAATTATACTTAGAATAATTTATTCTATTAAAAAGTAATTACTGTGCACAAGAGAGTTTTAATCATCTACTTATCCAAAGACACAGTCATGTAGATCAAGAGATATCCTAAACACTGATAAATATTTATCAAATCAAATCAAAATCAAAAATATTTATTTGCTAGAATACGGTACATAAGGTGTTACAGTAAATTTGTTTCAGCATATCCTGCCATAACATGGCGTGCAAATCTTTTACAGTCTTTACAGTCAGCAATGTCAATCAACCTAACTTACAAATTACAGACTCTATTAATTTGTCTTCTAAATAGTCATTAATGGTATAATATCTTTTAAATAGTAGTAGTTTGAAAAGTATTTTTTTAAACACTGTCAGCGGTAAGTCTTGAAGACTATTTGGTAAATGATTGTAAACAATAATCGACATGCAGTATACATTTTTCTCCTATGTTATCCTATGATAACCTTAAAAAAAAAAACAGTGGCTGTCTGGGAATTGCCGACAGAAGAGAAAACTTGAAAAAAAATCGGCACCGCGGTAATCAACCCGTTGATGTCTTTTACTGCGCGGTGTCGGTAAATTGCGTTACAGTGTCGCGAAATCAATGGTTTAGTCTCATCAAAAAAATGCCCACCCAACGCATCTAAAGAAGTTTTCACTTATTTTTTTTTTTTTTAACAAATATGAAACGATGGATGGACGGTATGGAAGATGATATAGATAGAAAAGGGGTAAAGGCTTCCGTGGACAGGTGCGACGAGACGGCGCGACACGACAGAACAATTTCTATGAAAACTTAATTGAAATTGTTCTACCAGAATCGTGTTGCACCGTCGCCGTCGCGTCGCGCGTTTCTGTGAGACCTTTTTTTCTGTAGGTCATCTCATAGCTGGCCTCTGAGGCCATGACTATTTAACCGAGCAAACCTGTGGGTGCCTTAAGCTGCTACACTCAAAGCCTCTAGCCAGGGACTTACAAACTAAACTTATAAACTAGGTGAACGCTCGCTGTGGGGTACGAACCTCGGCTTAGGGCGTTTACCGGAGGGAGGACATCAAAGATGGGACGGGCTGGACTACTGACGTCTATTAATAGTCCACCCATTTTTCATAGAGCTCACACGCCATGCCGCCATACATATTGCAAGTTGACTCCAGGAGCACCGGCATTACGTCTGCGCTAAAGTTAACCCTCGAGGAGTGTCACCAGCATTAGGTTTGAACTCTTATTAAAATATAAAATTGATTTTATTTTTTCAGTTTATAATACGGATTTCGCCTACATTTAAGGCGACGATAACCGACTTTTAATGATTGTATACTGAAGATCACGTCTAAACGAGTAGTGTTAATGACTTGGAAAAAAAAGTGAAATTACAGCATTTTCTTAATAACTTAATATGGGAATATTTTAGATTATGTTTATATTACATAGTGAAATTAATTTGTAAAGTTATGTATAACGCGGATAAAATACTGAGAATCACGCAAAATTTATCCAGCGTATTTTTCTGAAACCTTCACCATTTTAAAGATAATTTAATTATTGATCTATTAGTATACGTGTTTTATTAAAGTGCCTTTTGTTTTATGTATAATAAATTAATAATGCATCTAGTCGGCGGCGAGTCCTATTACTGGCTGGACGTACGACGCGTTGCGTGAGCTCAGTACAGAACACGCAAGCTAACCACTCAAGGGCACTGGCATATATCTGCGTCTTAAAATGAGTCCTCCGCGAAGGCTCCCGGCATTCCCTATGCGATTTGAGTGAACCCTCCAGGAGGGCTCCCGGCACTGAAAGTGTTAAAGAAATATGGACGATAAAGACATTTGCGCCGTGTCTTTGTTGTGAATGATGATGCTGGAAGACTGGTTAGCTGATCACCTTTTCACAATAACATGAGCTGTTCTCGTACACCACTTAACATAAAGTGAAAAAAATAAATTGTTCTTCAAATCGAGAACTAAAAAAAAACATTATGAAGTACCTAAATTAAATTCCATTGTCCTACTTTCATAACGACTTTTAATGAAGAAAATAATTGTATTTCAGTAAAAAAACTGATAAATGCATTTTCATTGTAGAATAAATTAGCTAATTATTGTTTTATAACGCTATTTACATTGTCGATTGGAGGTCTGTTTATACAAAGATAAGGCATAAACCACACTTGCAAACATCAGATTTTCCGAGAGACAAACAAACTTTGATAAACTACGCATATTTTCTTTTACAACTTTTCTTAATCCATACTCACAACTCTTGACTATCTATCTTTTGCATTTTCACTCCTTAACTGCTCGAGGAGCTCGTGGCTAAGCTACACTTGCCGGGGTTGCTGTAGATGGGTGACCATCTTTACATACCGAGACTCCTCCGTGCCTCGTAAAGCACGTTAAGCCGTTGGTCCCGGCTGTCATTTGTAGATCTTTGATAGTCGTTACGGGTCGTCAGAAGCCCGAGAGTCTGACAACCAGTCTTACCAAGGGGTATCGTATTACCCAGTTACTAGGTTGTGGAGGTCAGATAGGCAGTCGCTCCATGTAAAATACTGGTATTCAGTTACATCCGGTTAGACTGGAAGCCGACCCCAACATAGTTGGGAAAAGGCTAGGCAGATTGATTGAACTGCTGAACAGATTTGGATGAAATTTGGCACAGGGATAGAACATAACCTGAGTTATGACATAGAATATGTTGGGAGATGATTGAAACGGTTCAGGTTATGTACACGCGCATGGCAAGCCGGGGGCCGCGGGAAACAACGAACCTCCGCGCCCGCCGCCATTAATCTATGCCGCCAGATATTGACAGCAAGGACCGGGTGCGCGTGTCTATAATATAATAAAATTGTATCGCTCGGCTATCCTAAATATATCTTTTAACAATTTATTTAGGATAGCCGAGCGATACAATTTTATTATATTATAGACACGCGCACCCGGTCCTTTCTGTCAATGTCATCCGAATCTGGCAGCATAGATAATCATCATCATCATTATCAGCCTATAATTTTCCCACTGCTGGGACACAGGCCTCCTCTCTGTGAGAGGGAGTGGGCCGTAATCCACCACGCGGGCCCAGTGCGGGTTGGTAGATGTCACATGTCATCGAATTTTCGGTTCTAGGACATGCCGGTTTCCTCACGATGATTTCCTTCACCGTTTTGAGAGCAGTGGTGATGAAATAATTTACACAAAGTAAAGCGCCTGTCTGGGTTCGAACCCACGACCTACAACTCGTAAGTCGCGGCCGTTACCACTGGGCCACCACTGCTCCTTCTCAGGGCCACCACTGCTCCTAGATATATAGATAATAAATACACTTAATGGCGGCGGGCGCGGAGGTTCGTTGTTTCCCGCGGCTCCCGGCTCGCCATGCGCGTGTACAGGATACTTGTTTGGTACGTTCCCGTGGAATAATTTCTGACCTCTATGCAGGCGAAGCCGCGGGCAAAAGCTAGTTTGTCATCTTCTCCTTTTCGTGTGGTTAGTGACTAACCTGGTGTCAGAGTTTTAAAGCCGCCCATGGGCCTCTGACTTGACTTCACATGCCGTCGAGAAATATCTCAGTCATGCCGATTTCCTCACGATGTTTTCCTTCACCGTTTTTGAAGCAAATGATAATTATACAATACGCACATGAATCCGAAAAATCAGAGCTGCGTGCCATGGGTTTGAACTCGAGACCTATGACTTGGCAGTCTGACGGTCACACCGCGAGGCTTGATCTACTCTGTAATAAAGTCACAAGATGACTACCCATCCTGAGTAATATATGAACCGCGTATAAATTCAGGGTAAAAACCATTTCCTATTGCACTAAATTCTAAATATTATTTCTCCAAAGCAACATATTTTTATTGGTCAAATCGAAAATCTGAATTTATTCATGTAAATAAACTAAACCTTAATAATAATCTGCTTACCCCTTTGTTAATTACAGACGTGACGATATTACAGTTCGATATTGTATGTAGGTCAAAAATGTTTTGAATAAAATAGGTACAGTCGACCACACGTCATTACTTAGTAGGTAACACTGACGAGCTAGCCTAGCGAAGTAGAGTTTCTATAGAATAAGAGGCCATCTTATACTGGTTTTGTTACCTGAACCCGGTCCAGCTTGTCCCTTGCTGTCGTCCCCCAGTGACGCCCTAAAGTCCGTACCCCATAGGTCCTTACCCTACAGGGTGGCCCCTTAGCGCGTAGTCGCTTAGTTCTTAAGTTTTATGCCCTGACTGGAGGCCTTAACTTATTGAGGCACCCACAGGACAGCCGACAACCTCCTACGGTGACCTACGAGATGCCATATAAAAATAAGGTTTTTTTACCACTGACGTACGGCTTACTGTACGTGAAAATACAGCCAAGGAAGCATAAGGAAAATTATCGAAAAATTCAGTAAGAAACAGCAACGTAGTTATCTGTAACTAACTGCGACTCGCGGTTTCACCCGCATAAGTCTCGATCCCGTAAGAATATCGGGATAAAAAGTATCCTATGTCCTAATCCAGGTCATGGTCTACCCATGTGCCAAATTTCATCCAAAGACATTCAGCCGTTTTAGCGTGAAAGCGTAACAACCAAACTCATTTTCGCATTTATAATATACTAGCTGCGCCCCGCGGTTTCACCCGCATAAGTCTCGATCCAGTGGGAAAAAAAAAAAGTATCCTATGTTCTTTTCCAGGGCATCATTATTATTATTATAAGTGAGGATTGATAGGGATACAAGAATTATTAATTTTTGTATTTCATTATATATAAGGCAATGAAAAAATTTAATATTTGTAGTCAGCGCGAGGTGACTTATTTACCTAATTTGAATGGATTATTCCAAGTTGTCATACACTGCAGGAGGCATAACTACTTGGAAAAATATATTCCCTCTAGTAGTTGACTATTTTGACTCCACCAATTCCTTTTTTTCCTATTTGTCATACTGTAGAATTAAGTATATCTATGACTATTTGGAATAAGCCATTTGAACATACGTTTTTTTTTTTTAAATTGTTTTGTTCTGGAAATATCGGAATTCACGTGCGCGCACACGTGCTTAAAAAAAAGTTAGATGAAGTCAAAGTATTTTCCTGTCTGACTACACCTGAGAAGAAATGGCAAAAAAAAACTCAGGGGTCAAGGTTTAATGACATTAAATATCAAAAATATCGTATTACAAAATGCTGCCATTATAAATACTATCTTAATAGACTAAAAACCTGTGTATTCGACTGCGATTCGGTATTATACCGCTAACTTTATGTGGTCTTAGCTGCTTGGGGACAAATAGGTTTAGATAATAATATATTAGCACTAACAGTACTTCCCCGCCCGAGCTCCTTCACAAGGAGTTCTAAAACTGAGGGTGAAAAACTAGGTGTGGGTCTAAAACTAGGTGTTAGCTGATAATTTTTGATAAGTTTTCCCTAAAAAGTGTTCCCGCACTTCCCTGGACATGTACTATTTTTATTAATTATTATTATGTTTATAACGCAATGACGTTATCTGCCGTAGATAGAGGCTATTTAAGCCCAGTCGCCCGGTCAACTACATCAGTGCACACCGAACTGCTGTCAAACGTACGCGCAACTATCAGAACGCACGGACGGAGCGCGTGCGCGGTCCAATTCGACGTCGATACACGTCAAGAAAATAAATACGAGAAAAATTACCTTAGTATCCGGGAATAATCAAGATCGTGATATCTCAATATCCGTCCGGATATTTTGTCGTGGTTGGTCGGACGTGAAAAGATCTCAAGAGGAAGTTTTTTTCTGAACGGTTGTACACGGCAGAAGACACAGCATCATGTCTAAAGACGAGGTTTCCATTCATACCCTGAGGAAGCTGGTCATTGATTGCTTCCTTCTCATTGGACGTAAGTTATATATATATTTTTTAATTACATTAAACTTTTTATTTATAACTAGTTGCCCCGGCAGAAGTTGTCCTGTCCAAATCTCTTAGAAAATAGCACTTTCAGGTTTTCACGAATTTTCCAATTTTTCAGGCAACTTTTCAATTTTTTCTTCCCCTACGGCAGAAGTTGTCTTGTCCAAATCTCATAGAAAAAATCATTTTCAGGTTTTCCCGAATACTCCAATTTTTCAGGCAACTTTAAAAAAATACTTCTTCTAATTCTTATTTGGACTATTATGAAGATAAAAAAAAAAATACCAACCATTTTCAAGTGATGCGCTTTCCAACGAACAGCATTTATTTTTATTATTTACATATACAAGTATTGTAATAAGTTGTTTAACAGGTTATGCTATTTTGTGAATTATAAGTGGCTAAAGTGTTTTTGAATGTCATTTTAAAATGAATATATTTTACGTCCTCCAACTAGTTCATAAATCTATATCCATATTATAAAACAAAGTGGCTTTTCGCGTTTGTCTGTATGTCCGCTCAATTTATGAGTTTTAGGTTGTGAGTTCGAACCCAGGTAGGCAATTTACTTTGTGTATTTAATTTCATCACCACTGCTCCTAAAATGCTGAAGGAAAACCGTCCTAGAACCGAAAATTCGAAGACATGTGACATCCACCAACCACACTGGGCCCGCGTAGTGGATTATGGCCCACTCCCTCTCACAGAGAGGAGGCCTGTGTCCCAGCAGTGGGAACATTGTTGGTTGATTATGCTATATATAGTTCTACTACAATGCTTTGGTTAACTTGGTTAGTTATTTGTAAACATTATATTATATTGTATAAATAACATTACCAAAGTTTTATTAATAATAGCGATCTCAATCTATCGGTAATGCTTAAGCATAAGCATAATCAGCCTATAATGTTCCCACAGCTGGGACACAGGCCTCCTCTCGGTGAGAGGGGTGGCCAGGAATGGGTACGGCCCATTCCTGGCAATCCACCACGCGGGCCTAGTGCGGGTTGGTGGATGTCAGATGTCTTCGAATTTTTTACTAGGACATGCCAGTTTCCTCACGATGTTTTCCTTCACCGTTTTGAGAGCAGAATGGTTCTTAATTAATTTACACAAAAGTGCCAGGTTCGAACCATAGAACTACAAATCGTAAGTCGCAGTCGTTTCTACTGGACCACCACTACTCCTCGATCCACCTGCCATCATTAATGGCCTAACGTCAATTACAATAACTACACCGATCTTCCGGTTTAATATGCGTGAATTTAAGTAACACACATACAGTTAGATAATTCTTCTGTGTCTAGAATAAATAATACTTTGGATTAATTTATGTTTTGATTTCCATACAATACATAACAGCACGCCTGAGTTCCCCGAAGGGTTAACCGACGTCCGCACGGACGTAATAAAATCGCGGCGAGATTTTATCGCGTACTGAATTTTCAACTCTCGGTGTGTTGAGAATCCAACGCGCTGGGACGCACTCTCGTCCCAGCGCGTCGAAAAAACACACTATTGGATTTTCAATTCTCGACGCTAAACAGAGCGTTGAAAATCAAGTGCACGAAAAAAAATCGCCACGATTTTATTACGTAGTGTTCCGTGTTTCTTCAGTTGCCCTGTTGCCGAAGGCCCCGATTTCCCTATCGGTTTTCTTCGCACCCCTGGCAGGCATCGGCCCTAGCGGACCCCGTCAATTCTACTAACATCTCTTTGAGGCGCGCGTGGAACACAACGCGCCGTCGACCCGGGCCTAGTCCTTTTCGGACGGCGAGCTACCCATTGCTCACCGTCCGCAAGCTCGCGCCTACGGTGGCCGGAAATCGGCTCGCGATTCCCGACGCCCAGGGCGTCGCCTCCTGCGATGGTTAGGGGTGTGAGGGCGCGAAGTTTGCCTCTTCCTCACGCGTTCCGCCTCCTCCTTCGCGAGCATTACCGCTTCGCAGAAGGTGACAGCCTCCCATTTCCTCTCACTCCATCCCATGGCCTGAACCAGGGCTGAACGCGAGAGATCACCGCCGCCGATCGCCTCCACGAGGACACGGCGATGCGAGGCCCAAGCCGGGCAGACCTCCACCGTATGCTCCACGGTGTCCTCCGGGCGATCCACACAATGGTGACACCCGAGCGTTTCCTCCCGCCTTATCCTGAACAGGAACCTCCCGAAGCAGCCATGTCCGGTGAGGACCTGCGTCAGGCGGAAGGTGAGGACGCCGTGGTGACTCTCAAACCACCCCTCAATGAGGGGTCTTATCGCCGCAATTGTGGCGTGCCCAGCGCTGGGTTGCGACAATCGCACTCTCCATGACGCCATGAAATCCCGCCGGAGCTCTGTCCGCTGTGCCGCGATTTCTTGCGGCATCGGAATTAAGCCCCGGCGTTTCGCCTCCTCGCGCCACTCCCAGATGTGCGCGAGGACCTTTGCCTCCAGATCCCACAGCGGTAATCCGGCAAGGAGGCTCACCGCCTCGCAGGAGACCGTGCATACCGCAGGGATGGCCATGACCCTCTGGGACACGTTCAACCGGCGGGCTGGCCGCAGCCTCACTGAACGCGCCCACACCGATGCCCCGTAAAGGGCCATGGACCGCACGACCCCCGCGTAGAACCTCCGGCAGGAGACGTTTGGATCCCCTAGATTGGGATCCAATTTTCCACCCTGGGTCGATTATCGAACATACGTCTCCGCGTACCCATTTTAGGGTGGACTTTTGGGGTGAATAAACAGAATAACTCCGTTTAATATTTTTTCAAGATGTTTGCAAGATATTTGAAGAAATGACATAATGACTCGTTTTTAACGAGTGTATAAATGCTAAAAACACCACTATTTTTTTTAATAACAATTTAGTATTAATATTCCGTTTAAACAATTAATCAATTAACTGATATTCCGTTCCGTCCACCTATAAGATTGAGGCTCAAACTAGTTAGCCAGTTTAAAAGTGATGAAGCCAAATTATTTTTAGCTCATTTTCCTTATGTGTATAACGACAAAATACATTAATAAGACCCAAGCCAACAGATAATAAAAACTCGTTTTTATTTGCCTAAAACTCGTATGATACCTCAAAAAAATCGAACAGTTCAACATTCTAAAATCGTGTTTATCTTAAGTATTAGTATTAGGTAGCTTTTTGTTCTCGAAGTTTTTCAATAATGAAGTCCACTATCATCTCACATTTAAAAAAAATAATTGAAATGATGTTTTAAAATCAACCGTCGTAATTTTTTTGGGTGACATATACATACATTATGCAATCAAGTAAATCATCATAAAAATCAATATCCTACTGCTGACCCCCACCCAGTAAAGGCAAGGGCCTTTGCTGGGTAGAAGTGTGATTCAAAAAAGAGACGGAGTGAATAATGATCACTATGCGTCTTCACTGCTCTCGATTCCTGATCATTACATCCACGTTGAATGAGAATGGCCAAATATCGTGCTCAGTGGCATGTCTTTGGAGAGGCCTATATTTAGCAGTGGACTCCTTTTCTCTCATATTAGCAAGAAGTACTTCTTGCTATTTTTTTTTTAATTATCCGGTAAAATTACGGGCTTAATTTTTTCATGCGGCAATATTTACACCAAATATAATTCTGATATGAATTGTATTGATAATATGATTCAGCTAAAATATGTGTCACCATAGAGGAATTGCTGGGAATTGCTTAATTGCTTTTAGAGGAATTGCTTAATGTGGCCGCTTTAGACCCGCAGAAAAACTCATGCCGTAGTGAAAAAATAATAGCTTGTCAGTGCTCTGCTCGTTCATTTTTAAATCTCGTCTCTCTTGAAGGCTTTTTATTGACATAGGCTGATAATGAAGTGTATGATTCTATTATGACGGCTTTTTTCTGAGATGACGGCTAAGGGAGTTACCAAACTTATCGACGCAAAAATCGGCTTGAGCCAGTCAGAAAGAGGCAATAAAAGCGAAAAAGACGTCATTCGCCTCGTTTCGGTTCGGACGACGTGACTCAATAACGCATCGAACTTATTACTTTTTTGCATGGAAGCTCTGTCTGATCGGCTCAAGCCGATTCCGCGACTATCTGTGTGGTCACTCCCTAATAGAGATTTGTATGGAAGAACAAAAACATGCTGCTCTTTCCTTAAATAAATTGGGATATGGGCAGGAGGATAACGCTAAAGCCCTCTTCCAGCCCCCCTAAATGGGCCACGGGGCGACGGACTCGGGAATATCCGTCGCCCCCCATCACACAGAACCCGAAGTGGCGGCGCGTAGTGTTCCACGCACGCCTGTCTAAGACGTAACAGGGGAGTTTCAACACCTCACTCTCCCTACGGGTCGGGGCCCGCAAAACGCGGGCCGTCACCAGTCCGGAGTAACGAAAGTCACATTTTTACTCGCAACCCCCCGACGCAAGTGTGCGATCTCGAACACTGGGGTGGTTTTAGTCAGTAAGAGTCTGACAGACCCCTGTGCCCACGTCAGGGTGGAGGACATCAAGGGGCCGTGTATTATGAAGTATTAATTCCATCATTATTCCATTGCAAAAAAAGGATGGTGCTATCGTCCTTGTATAGCTCCGTCACTCACTCACTCACACTGGAAAAATGATGGCATTAATACGTCATAATGCGGCCCCATTTTTTTTTTTTGGGTGGGAAGTTATCAAATAACTTCTCCCGCTCTGGGTGGAGCGGGAGGGCATGTTAGACTCTTACTGACTAAAACCCACCCGTGTTCCTTCAGTTGCCATGTTGCCGGGGGGGCCACTTTCGGCCTTATTCGCAACCGATGATGATTCCCACCCCTACAGCAAAAAAAAAGGAGAATAACGCTCATAAACGAAGTCCAAGTTTATCTTGTTTATCCACGATATTCATTTGTTATTTATCTTTTGTTCCAGTAACACTATGTATATTTGGAACGAGTCTGATGTGGCAGCCGTTCGAGCGAGGGTTCTTCTGTGGCGACCAGAGTCTTATGTACCCTTACAAGTCGGATACCGTCACTGTCCTCATGTTGAGGCTCGTCGGTCTCCTTCTTCCTATTTTCGCTGTAAGTACCTACCTATACTATAATATTATAAATTCGAAAGTAACTTTGGCTGTCTGTCCTCTTTCACGCCTCAACGGCTGAACGGAATTGGATAAAATTTGACACACGGATAGACCAGGACCTAGTTTAGGTCACAGGATTTTTAATCTCGGTACTGCTCCCGGGAGATAATTTCCGAGCACCACGCGGACGGAGCCGCGGGCTAGAGCTAGTAGGCCCCGACGTCTGATAAGTAAAATTACGATCGAACACACACATCAGACAATTACTTATAGATATTCATTCGAAATTAAAGACTTCCAAACAACTAAGCTTGGAAAAATTACATATCGCCAAATGATCACATACTTATAAATTCAATTGCTAACCAGCTACCCTAATTTCGTAATACAGTTTCAATTACAATCCGAGAGTTTTGAAGGATGTTGCTAATCCATTGCTTCACAGGTTTTGAAAAATTTATTCATCCGCTCAACAACGTAAATAACGCAATGAACGTCGGTGAACTGTCAAAATGATCAATAGGAACGCTACCTGGGTCAAAAAAAAAAAAACTATTTAGTCCATCAGTCAGATAATAAAAAAATATTAGAGACATATTTTTTGCTTTATCACATTAAAAAATAATTACTTAAATAAAACGCATTAAAGTCAGGGAGTGGGGGTCGCTATGGCACAAGTAGTCATGGCATATTTTAACTCAATATATCGCCATAATCTGTTAATAACGTGAAAGAAGAAAAAATGTGTCCAATATTTTTTAATAATATTCCTGACGGACAAAAAAAAATTGTTTTCATCATCCCTATTGTCATTTTATGTATGTTACGAAATTACTTCGCAGTTATTGGATAACATGATACCATGTCCGTTCCATAATGTTGACAAAACAACGTCTTTTGTATTAAGTAATAAAAATAATATAGACCTCTTTCACTCATCAATACCTGCTCTAAAAAAAGCCGCACTTGCCATTTAATGGGTGTCTCTAGTCTAAAATCAAATCAAATCAAATTATTTTAATTTAATTTAATCATATTTAAAAATTAAATGGAACTTAATTTATTTAATCACTGAATTTATTGTAATCAATTTAGTTTTTAATAATTTATTTTTACTGTTATCTAAACTATGTATTTCTTGTTTTAATTAATTAATTGTGTTTTATCTGCGCATAATGTAGTGCATGCTGTGCTTTTCTTTAAGTAATGAGGCGCTTAGACTTAAGTTTGCAATGTACAAATTGTAAAGTAATAGTGTACTCATTGTTGAAGAGCCAAATAATAAATAAATAAATAACACCTTCGCGACAGATTCCTGTGTTAATACGCTACAATTTATGGGTAGTAAAAAACTATAAAGATCTAAACATACTCTGCAGTCATCTATTAAACTCAAACCTCAAAGCATTTATTTCAATTAAACCACTTACAGGCACTTTTGATTTGTCAAGGAATCGGTCAGTCAGAAATATGAAGCTAGTTGCCCATTCCAAAGCGTAGTAGGGACCTATGGAGAAGAACGGGCAAGAAACTCCACGGACACTTTTTTAAATAAAAAATTGTTACAAAATATTGGTTACATCGTTCATGTTGAAATTATACATGTGAGAACAATGTAGAAACGTGCACGTTAGAAGCGTCCGTAATAAAAAGATAAAACAAAGAACAATTCAAAAATTTAAATAAATTTAAAATAAGCCATGGCAACTAAAAGATGACCAGTCACAACTGACGGCGCCCGTTAACGAATATGACGCATGGATTAGCACCATTCAGCTCAACCATTTTGAAGGGAGCTAAATGAACCAACACACGCGCCACCATCAGCGAAACATCTGAGTGTGCATGACATACTCGCAGCCGCCAGGGCACATTCAAGCCAATGCAAGATATATTACCCGGTAAATGATAACTCTTTAGTACATAGTGATCACACCTTGTGCCATGCAATTATATAATACAAAGGAGATTGAGTTTATACAATGCAAAGGTGGTCTTACAATCTTCAGCAGCTCCAACAGTATTTGCAAATGTATTCAATTAGTTATGGTTGTGGAACAGGACCAGCATTGAGCCAAGCCTTTTTATCAGCGATGTAATCCCCCAACTTATAATATGCCTGCCTGCTGATCTGTACAGTATTTTAAACATAGCATGTAAACCTATTTCAGAGCTAGATTAGAAAATGAATGTGTAATCTTAATAGCCTCCATTCAATTAGTAGAACATGCTGATGAAATGTCACAGCCTACCCACGTGACTGGAGAAATTAGCAGTATTACAAGCTGATTACATGTCACAGACTACACACGTGCCTCAAGAAATGATATTAAAACTGCACGCTGATAGCAGCCGCATTCATAATTGGATTCAGAACAAATTAATTTGTAATATTCCGATGTTAATGTAACAAAGTGTTATAATGTCAGAGGTATAAAAACAAAAGATGTTGAACTTGTGGGAATGTTAAAAAATATTGTAAACGTTTTTATTACGTAGTTATATCCGTTTTATGACGGACAGCCTCGTTGGTCTAATGGGCACAAGCGCTACTGCTTAGCATGTGGTACTGGGTTCGATTCCCGGGTCGGGCAAAGTGTTATTGGGTTTTTCCATCTGGATTTTTCTCAGTAGCAAGCCGGAGTCTGGATTTGTGCCCGGTTGATGGCAATAGGCTCGTCCCCTATTACATGGAACTTAAACATAACTGACGAAATTTTGGTGTACTATATAGGTACACCTCTGCCCAACCCTTCGGGGAATACAGGCATGATGTTATGTGTGTGACGTTTCATGTATTTGACACACGATAAAAAAAAACAGTGTCACTCCGGGAGTGCCGACAGAAGTGAAAACTTGAAAAAAATCGGCACCGCAGTAATCAATGCGTTGATGTCTTTTACTCCACGGTGTCGGTAAATTCCGTCACAGTATCGCGAAATAAATGGTTTAGTCTCATCTCAAAAATACTCAACGTGTCTAAAGAAGTTTTCACTATAAAAAAACAGATTTTCTTAACTCAAGTAACCACACTTCCAGCGCTCATTGACCCAAAAAAAAAAAACATTTTTTTTTTTTGTTTTGATATAAATATATTGTTTAGATATCGATGCCTATCATGTCTACGGAGTTTGGCTAGCATATTTTAAATAAATTGATGGATTTATGAGGGTCATGGCTACAAAGGATTTCCCAGTAGAGTAATTACGTTTTTGAATACAGCTATAGATGAGGCAAGTTCGGGAATTAGGTTGGCCTAAAAGAAAATCTGCTGGAATTTCCTAAAGCACCAAAAGTTAAAAAAAACTTTTTTCTTTTTCTGAGGCTTAGCGACCCCCTTATAGAGGGTTCACGACCCCAAAGGGGGTCACGACCCACACGTTGAAAATCACTGCTGTAGATTGACACAAATAGACTTTGTCGTTATATGGCGTGTCCGCACGAACGAACAAGAACATGGTGAACCCGAACAATTTGTTCGCATGTGTGTACAGACGCCAGCACATCAAGCTACCCGAAACTGTCAAATTTTCCTAATCAACTTTGAACCTTAACTATCAGCATTAAAGTTGAAAATCTATTAAATAAAAATAGATTGTAGTAGCCTGATGTGCTGGCGTCGGTACCACTGTGTTCGTCAAAAAATTTCGTGGCCATCCAATTTCTAATCCATGACTACTAAAGAGAGTGGAGCGGTTTAGCGCGAACACAAGTCGAATTGTGTTCGTATGGTGTTCGTGTTCGCTTTGCTCATGTTACGGCCCGCCGCCGCCAGGTGGCGTACGGCAAGACTTACTGTAGGCATGCCTTTGCGCCAGCCGGTACTCTTAACGCCGGCGAGTATTTAAAAACTAAAAAAAAGAATTCCTCCCTTCAGACATTCGCATGGCGGACGTCTTTTCAGAAAATAAAATCGATTTAATACCAGACTTATAGTCCATCATTTTTCGAAGCCTTTCACAGCGGCAACAGTCGACACAGCTAATTTACGTCCACACGTACGAACTAAATGTTCCGTGTTCGATGTTCATGTTCACCATGTTTTGTTCGTTTGTGCGTAAACGCCTTAACGTGCAAGTAACATTAAATCTTAGGGTGATATAATACGTACGAGGTCTACATTTAACCAGTATCATCAAACTCATACCGGCAGTAATTGACAGAAATTGACTCAATCCTCTGTCTGTCCCCCTTCTGGAATGCTCCAGTCTTCCATCGCATTGTGTTCTAATAACATCCGTTTGAATGCACTTAACCTATTACACGGACAATGCAGTAAGACTATAAATAGGTAGTGTATGATGGTGGAAAATACCGTAGTATTTGATAACATATCTATACTCCATAGGTTTAGGTAGGTAGTTAAATAAAGGTAAACAAAAAAAAAACCACGTGACGAGACAGCTGTCAAGTAACCGACTAAACGTAATACCTGTCACTTCAGTTATCATGCTATGTTACAGTTGTACTCTTCAATTAAGCAACGTTATAATTCGTTGACGTTTAGAAATCAAAATCAAAATATTTTATTTCACATAAACCTACATGGGCACTTATGAAACGTCAGAAGCTAGGTGCACGGTTCCAATTGGTCGTTTCCTATGGAGAAGAGCCGGCAAGAAACTCCACGGTTACTCTTTTAAAAATAATTGGCTTTTACAATACTTTCATATAACAGTGTTTCTAGGTATGGGAGGACAGTGTAGGTCTTTCAATAAGTACCAAGTACTTAACAAAATAGAAAATGGTCAACAGGTCTACAATCCACTAAGCCTACAGCGTTCTCACATTCACAAAATATGTAGAAAAGAATCTATACAAAAAATAAATAGATTAATAAAAGTAAAAAACCTATTTTAATAAAACGCAATTATATGATTGCTGTTACAACTGTAATCAATCTGAGTAATTATATTATGGAATGATGTATTTATATTATGGAAATCGCTTCTTATTTTGAAAAGTCTTAAGTTTTTGCGAACATACATAATACTTTCTAAGATATAAAGTGAAGGCAAAGTCAGTATATCAATTTCTTTAAATTTGTCTCTAAGGGACTCGCGAGGGCCCATTTTATAGATCGCGCGGATTGCCCTCTTTTGTAAAATGAAAATTGAATCTACGTCAGCTGCCGATCCCCACAGCAAGACGCCATAAGACATAATACTGTGGAAATAAGCAAAGTATACTAACCTAGCTGTGGCTATATCAGTCAACTGCCTTATTTTTCTTACTGCATATGCAGCTGAACTTAATCTACCTGAAAGAGTTCTAATATGGGCGCCCCATTGTAATTTTGAGTCTAAAGTAATTCCTAAGAATATAGTTTCCGTTATTGCATCTAGGTTTTTGCCATCAAGTTTTAGATTTAGACCTACTTGAGGTACATTTGGTAATGAGAACCTAATACATTTCGTTTTGTTCGCATTAAGTAAAAGATTATTAGCTGCGAACCATTTTGAAAGTACAGCCAGACTATCGTTAACATGTAATACATCTGTATCTTTCCTGTCTATTTTAAAAATAAGAGAAGTGTTGTCAGCAAATAGAATTATATCTGATAAGTTAGTCATCATGTAAGGAAGATCATTTATATAAACTAGAAATAAGAAAGGGCCGACAATTGAGCCTTGGGGCACGCCCATTTTAACTAGAGACCCCGAAGACGTCGCCCCATTAACATTTACTTTTTGCTGCCTGTTTGATAGATAGGAAAGAACAAGATCAGCAGCTTGTCCACGAATTCCGTAGTGGTGTAATTTACAGATCAGTGTATTGTGGTCAACGCAGTCAAACGCTTTTGAGAGGTCACAGAAAATGCCAATTGCATCCTGGGAATTCTCCCAGGATTCCAAAATGTGACTGATGAGTTTTACTCCTGCGTCAGTCGTCGACCTACCTTTCGTGAAACCAAACTGGTGACTATGTAAAATCCCATTAGAATTAAAATGTGACAACATCTGGTCTAGCATGATTTTTTCATATATTTTACTCAATGCTGGTAGCACAGATATTGGTCTATAATTAGAGGGATCACTCTTACTACCCGATTTGAAAATTGGTACTACTTTACTATGTTTCATTAAATCAGGAAACGTACCGCTATCTAAACATTGATTAAATATGCCTGTTAGGACAGGGGCAATTGTGTCAATGATATCTTCAAGAACCTTAACGGAAATCCCCCATAAGTCTTCAGTGTTTTTTATGTTAAGACTTTTAAATGCTTTTTTAATTGTATCAATAGAAATGGGCTTGAATTCAAAACTTGGAATGTCTCTACTGAAGTGTTCTTTTAAAAGAGATTCAGCTAGTATAGATGATGAGGGGAGAGATTTCGTAACCTCTATTGGGATGTTGGTAAAGAAGTTTTCTAGTGTCTCAGCAACTTTTAACTTATCTGAAATGGTTACATTATCAATGTTTAATGACAATTCATTCTGATCTCGCTGTTTTGTGTTTCCAGTTTCTTTGTTAATTACCTGCCACACAGCTTTTATTTTATTGTTAGAATTATTAATTTTGTTACTTATTAATTTAGATTTAGCTTGGGCGCAGACTCTTTTAAATATCTTGGAATATTTTCTTACATAATTATGAATTACTTGATCAGAAGTCAATGATTTTTCGTTATATAAATTATATAAAATATCTCTGCTTTTTCTAATGCCAGGAGTGGCCCATTCATTAAATTTTGGTTTGGTATTGATAGTTACTGTTTTTACAGGACATGCTTTATGGAATTCTTGGCATACTGTAGAAAATAATGTACCATAGTTTATGTTGGGGTCTTGTGAATCAAAACTAGCTGTTGAAAGATTGCCAAGAACATTATTCATCATCATTCATTCATCATTTCAGCCGAAAGACGTCCACTGCTGGACATAGGCCTCCCCCAAGCACCGCCACTTCGACCGATTCTGTGCTTTCCGCATCCAGCGGATTCCTGCGGCCTTCACAAGGTCATCGGTCCATCTTGTGGGAGGCCTTCCAACGCTACGTCTTCCGGTACGTGGTCGCCACTCCAGAACCTTTCGACCCCATCGGCCATCCGTTCTGCGAGCAATGTGCCCTGCCCATTGCCACTTAAGTTTGGCAATTCTTCGGGCTATGTCGGTTACCTTGGTTCTCCTGCGGATCTCTTCATTTCTGATTCGATCACGTAGGGAAACTCCAAGCATAGCCCTCTCCATTGCCCTTTGGGTGACTTTTAGCCTTCTGATAAGGCCCATTGTGAGCGACCACGTTTCAGTACCATAGGTCATCACTGGCAACACGCACTGGTCAAAGACTTTCGTCTTGAGACACTGTGGTATGTGGGACGAAAAGATATTGTGTAGCTTCCCGAACGCTGCCCAGCCGAGTCGGATTCGACGATTGACCTCTTTCTCGAAGTTGGACCTACCTAGCTGGACAATTTGTCCTAGGTAAACATACTCGTCCACAACTTCGAGCGTAGCGTCTCCGATCTTCATGGGAGTGGGTGTCACATGGGCATTTGACATGACTTTTGTCTTGTCCATGTTCATTTTAAGACCCACTCTTTCGGAGGCTCTACTGAGGTCATCGAGCATTGTACTGAGTTTCTCCATGGTCTCAGCCATGACAACTATGTCGTCGGCAAACCGAAGGTTAGTGATATACTCGCCATTGATGTTGATGCCTAGCCCTTTCCAATCCAGAACCTTGAAGACATCCTCCAGTGCAGCGGTGAACAGTTTCGGAGAGATAACGTCTCCCTGTCTCACACCTCGCTGCAGAAGGATAGGTTTCGAGGTCTGGTCCTGGAGTCGAACTGACATAGTGGCGTTTTTGTACAAACACTTTAGCACCTCGATGTACCGATAGTCGATCTGGCACCGTTGAAGAGACTGCAGCACAGCCCATGTCTCGATCGAATCGAAGGCTTTCTCGTAGTCCACAAACGCTAAGCAGAGAGGCTGGTTATACTCTTCGGTCTTCTGTATAACCTGCCGCAGCGTATGTATGTGGTCTACGGTGCTAAAGCCTTTACGGAATCCGGCTTGTTCGGGAGGCTGGAAGTCGTCAAACCTGCGCGCGAGACGGTTCGTGATAACTCTTGAAAACAGCTTGTAGACATGGCTCAGAAGTGTGATGGGCCTATAATTCTTAAGCAGGGCATTGTCGCCCTTTTTAAAGAAGAGTACCACCACACCTCTGTTCCATGCCTGTGGCGTTTGACCCTCGAGTATGACGGAATCGAAAAGCTTCTGGAGGGCCTTAAGAACAGGTTTTCCCCCGGCCTTCAGGAGTTTAGCCGTAATTCCGTCATCACCCGGCGCCTTGTTGTTTTTAAGTTGCTTCAGAGCCATCCTAATCTCGTACAAGCTGACGTCCGGGATGTCTTCGGTATAGTGTCGGGTCAATCTAGCTCTTGGGTCGTTTGCTAGATTCGTAACGGGGTTACTGGTTGACGTGTATAACTGTCCATAGAAACTCTCGATTTCTCTTAACAGCTCAGGTTTGGCGGATACGACTCTGCCATTATTGGTCTTCAGTTTCGCAAGCTGACTCTGTCCAATAGACAGATCTCTAGCAAATACCTTGGAGCCCTTATTCTGCTCTATTGCGTCCTTAATACGGTTCGTATTATAGAGTCGAAGGTCGCTTTTCAAGGACTTAGAGATCTGTCTATTGAGCCGCCGGTATTTAAGCGCATCGTCTGAAGACTGCAGAATCATCTCGCGCCTCTCCTCCATGAACTGTAAAGTAGCATCAGAGAGCCTCTTGTTTCGATTTGTACGACGGGTCTTGAAAAACTTGGACCCGACCGTATGGACAGTTTCCACGAACCCATCGTTATAATCGTCCACGGAGCTCCCTAGGCACTCGAAACGATTCTGAAGTTCGAGCTGAAAGCTCTCGGGGTTTTGGACTTGGATCGGTGCTGGGCGGAGCGTAGACTTCATCAGTCGAGATCTTTCCAGCTTGATATTCAAGTTCAATGTGCCTCTTACCATACGGTGATCACTTCCGGTTTTCACCGCGTTGATCACAGAGACATCATTGAATACTTGCCTCTTCGTCGACATAATGAAGTCAATCTCATTTTTTGTTGCACCATCAGGGCTCTGCCAGGTCCACTTTCTGTGCTCACGTTTTCTGAAGAAGGAATTCATCATAAAGAGGCCTTCCTTCTCCATAAAACTGGCCAGTAGGTGACCCCTGTGGTTTCGACGTCCAACTCCAAATTGCCCCACTCGCAGCTCATCATCGTTTCGTTTGCCCAGTTTCGCGTTGAAGTCCCCCATGACAACGGTGAAGTGAGTTTTAGAGCCATGCATGGCTCTGGAAATATCCTCATACATGGTCTCCACCTCATCGTCGGGGTGTGACGAGGTCGGGGCGTAAACCTGTACGACCTTCAGCGAATATCTTGCGGATATTCTGAGTATAAGGTACGCCACCCTGGTCGACACACTCTCGATCTTCACCACGCTGCTCACAAGGGACTTATGGACGATAAACCCGACACCACCTTGGGACTGCTGGTCGCCCTCCCGGAAATAGAGCAAGTTCCCGGATTTGAGGATTATCGAGTCCTCGCCCTCTCTTCGGACTTCAGATAACCCTACTATACCCCATCGTAACTTGCTCAATTCTTCCTCGAGTTCGATGATCTTTTCGTCGGTCCGGAGTGTACGCGTGTTGTATGTTGCCAGGTCCAGTTTCCGGTGGTTATGGTAGCCGGATCTCTTCCGGGGATTCTTCGCACCCCTTGCCTCACCGTGGCCTTGACCGCTACCGTAGCCAAGGGCCGGTGGGCCGCCGGGCACTAGGGGCCGTTTCTTTTTGGTGCTTTTCATTTTTGGGGGGGGGTTAGGAAGGGGGGAGGTTAAGAACATTATTATTAAACATTTTCAATTTATTTTTAGTAAGAGGTCTTAACTGAATAGTTTTATGTAAACGTAACTTTTTATCTGATTCAAATGATACAAGTTGACCGGTATGGTCAGACCTAACGCCACTAATTAAGGATGAGTCTTGTATTTTACAATTAGTAAATATATTGTCAATGCATGAAGCTGAGGTTGCTGTTATTCTAGTCGCTTCATTAAATATACATTTTAAATTGAATGAATTAAACAATGATATAAGCTTATATTTATCAGGTGAGTTAACTAATAAATCAATATTTAGGTCACCACAAACAAAAACTAATTTATTATCTTTAAGAGAGTTTGGGCTCTTTACAATAGACAGATTACAAAATATTTTAGTAATAGTATAAATCTAACTAGAAATATGTGCTCAAGCAGTTACATTTACGAATAGTAGTTTAATAATAAATGATAAAGTTTAAAATACATTAATATAAGAGGAAACTATTGTAAAAATCTAAAATAAATTAAATTTGGTTTTATCATATTTCTGAACATGAAAGCGTCATCTATTAAAACCCTTTTAACGATTTTACATAGAGTGATACACACTCTATGTAAAATTTCTACTTTTATAAAGTAGTTCTTATGGTATAATAAAGAAACAGTATTCTGTTCTATAGATTGATTTCTGATGAAATGCTTCTTCTTAAGTCGCGAACATATGCGGCCTTGAGTGGTTAGCTTTCGTATTCTGTACTGAGCTCACGCAACGTGTCTTACGTCCAGCCAGTAATAGGAGCGCTGTCCCAAATTAAACGCATATTTTATTATACATAAAATAATAAGTATTTTAATAAATCACGTATACTAAAAGATAAATAATTAAATTATCTTTAAAATGGTGAAGGTTTCAAAAAAAATTGCTTGATAGTTTTTGTGTGATTCTCATTTTTTTATCCGCGTTAGACATAACTTTAAAAATTAGTTACATTATGTAATACAAAAATAATCTAAAATATTCACAGATTAAGTTATTAGAAAAATGCTCTAATTTAACATATATTTTTTCCAAATCATTAACACTACTCGTTTAGACGTGATCTTCAGTATAAAATTATTAAAAGTCGTTATTGTCGCCTTAACAAGTATGTATATTGTTTCAGCAGTATAATATTGCCTGCTTGATAACCATAGGTAACCCATTAACCGTTCGCGTTAATATGAAACCGTAGGTAGTCTCTACGACACGTCATTCGTTTTTAAAGCATTGTTTACACGTGCGTAAAAGTAATCTATCTTGTGCAAACATCTTAATTACCCATTGTTACCTTTCATAGAATTTATTACCTATTGACTACTTATCAATGACGTATTCAATGTTATCAGGGGTACTAGACGCTTGTTCGAGTCGACATGATTCGGCAAATCGAATATACAGAGTGGGTAAAAAATCGTGGATCAAACGAAACAGGGCGATAGTTGGCGTTATTTGCAGTAAAAAATATGAATAAAATATATAAATATTTTACACCAAAAAATCGTGAGATTGAAATGATATTTTAAAAAGTGCCAATACTCATAAATTGAAAACACTCATAAAAGCACTTTTGTAGTGATGATACATTTCCTAGAAGCAACTAAACACCATTTATTGTTTTAAAATAAAATAGCTAAATGCCTGTTATTAAACATGTTGGTATTTTCTTTAAAAAAACACTGAAACAGTCATAACTTTTAAGGAGATCAAGATAGGGCTCTGCCACAGAGATATTTGTTACTGCAAATGACCCCAACTATCGCCCTGTTTCGTTTGATCCACGATTTTTTACCCACTCTGTATACAGCATGTATTAGAAATGTGTGGCCTTTACAGGGTCAAATAAAATTTGCTAATGAAACTCCGCATACTGATGGGTATCGATATAATGTATAAATATAATAAAACAAAAAATAAATAAATTTGACGACATTTTTGTGGGGTCATCCACCGCAATTAGTGTAGACACTAGAAAAGACAGTAAAAAAACAGTTTTTTTTTTTGTGTAAACTTCACAGACGTAATTGGTATCGATACATAAACACGATGAAACAAAAGAAAACAGATTTTCTCAACTCATACTTTAAGTAACAACACTATCAGTGATCGTTAACCCCACAAAAAACAAAAAAACAAAAAAACAAAAATATCGATCGAAAATTCTCCAGCTAATTTAGTTTGACCCTGTATTTAAGGGCTACTCATTCAATACGTTTTCGGTCCAAATGTATTAATTCAATTCGCGGCAATTATGATAAAATAATTACATAATTATAATCATTTATTAAAAACATCAACAGGTATTCTCAAAATTATATTTAATGGAAATAAGACTATTTCGTGTAAATAACTGAAAATATATCAACTTGCAACAAATTTAATTTATTTAAGCCAAATATATGTAGTAATATTGCTTCGGGTCGGCTTTGTTGTTCAAGTAATACTGCCGACTCGAATGTGCCGACCCGAACATATGTATCCCTTAACAGACAGATAATTTTAAATGAAAGTGAAATTTACAAGCATTGTTTCCAATTATTCTTATCAATGTTTGAATTGTTTGCCAAGTAGAACAAGACGGCGGAATTAAAGAATCGTAGTTATTCGTTTATTTTTAAAATTGTACTAGTACCTGCTCCGCTTCAACGGTTAACGTGATTAGAAGTTTAAAAATACGCAATGATAAGGAATTTTATCGTGAATGTTTAAAGAAAAATTCTATAAGTGTAGAGTATTTTTAATAGTAATTATGATACAATGTTGAAGAATGCATAACTCCACAATAGGTTTCTTAGATTGTAACTGATCGATCGGTCCATTATCGTTCAATATTTATTCATGACATGTTTATCTTTTAAACATACTTAATTATTCTATAAGGTTATTTAACACTTGTTATGTGCAATTGACTGTTTTACGCTGAAGATGGTAATGATATAATTCTTGCCATTGTCAGTTTTGTAAATCAGACAATAATTTGAGAAGTCAGGGTACGTCCCTCTTGTTGTGCTACCTACTCGTATATGAAAATTGATATTCATTCGGAATGCGACAGAACTATTTAGTGCCAACATTTTAAGCCCCTCAGTGCGTCACCAAAACCATTTTTTTTACAATAAGGAGTGCTAGAAAAGTGTGTGTATTCACACTTGTTCAGCAGCGCCGAATCGTGCCGAATCATGCCGACCCGAAGGAGTGTGTAGCACGCCTTACATAATTATTACCTAAATTTTAATTGCCATTGTTTAAATTGACCTAATATAAGTAATTGTTTATTTTTACTCTACTTTACAATTCGATACTATTATTCGATATACATGTAACAAACAACTATATTTTGCAGTGGACTTCTTTCGACTGAAATTATATAAATATCCAGGGTAGCGATTTAGACACCTGCATCTGTCAAGGGGATGATTCTACCCGTCATACTAAACAACTTTCACCTATCACAACAACTTTTAACAACAACTTTAAACTAATATCTGATTCGTGAAAAAAAATACAAATTTATATCCAACCAGTTGACAGACTATTTCGATTCATATATACGTTTCATAGCGAAAGTTTTAAAACGACCCCAATATGGTTGGCAAAAAACTAGGCAGATGATAACTAGCAATAAACAATTTTTTTTTTTCCCCCAGTTCCTAGTATGCGAGTGGGCCGTCCTGCGCAAGGTTCGCGACGGTGAGCGATGCCTGGGCGTGTCCATCCCTCCCTGGGTGCGCGGATTCTACTGTTCCCTCGTTGCCTTTGGCACCGGCGTCTGCTTCACTGAGGTCGCGGTCAACATCTCTAAGAATGTCATTGGTAGACCAAGACCTCACTTTTTTGATGTAAGTTGGTTTTGTTACTAAGATTTTATTTTTCAGGTTTCAAAAACGAACTAAATTAAATAGTTCAAGTTAGGAGATATCGACCGGGATAACCGTTTACAGAGCAGATGAAGTTAGGACAGGGCAATTTGACAGTTGTAGTAACACTGCACATGGTTTTAAATCGCTTGACGCTTCACATGACAGACGATTTTTTTTTTTTATGCCAATTGGTTTGCTGTGTTTTGCAACCCAGTTCGAAGTTTAAACATAAAATTGTACAGATTACCGGTACCGTGTGCGTAAAAAGCGTATAATTAACTCAAAAAGCTTTAACAGAAACCAGAGAATTACTTCTTTATATTGTGCAGAAACCATAAAATGTGTAGAAGTAAGTGTAAGTATGTAGAAATCAAGGTGTATTTGTCAATAACAATAATTATATATTCACATTTGCAGACACTATATTAATAACTATTGATGTACACTTGTGTGTTCAAAATGTCTTTCATATTCTACTATTTATACAATCGTACTATATTCAACAACAAGGTGAAATAATGATGCTATAATCAATGCAATCGATAAGTGCCAGTGGCATACTAATAATCCTTTTCAAGGGTAATTAAAATAGATTTGTTTTGTTCTTTGAGTACAAAATCTCAAGTATGAGGTTAACGGTATTAATGACGATAAGTATAAGAATGATTGAATATCGGTTGTCATGGTTTGGACATCTGATGCGGAGGAATGAGGAAAATATCGTGAGGAAAGTAAGAGTTGGGGAAGACCAAAGAAACGATGGATGGACTGTGTGAAAATATGGCTAGAATGGGGCCGAGATGACGACTAGAAGTATGAAATAAAAAGACATATTTCGTCGACCACAAATAAATTAAGATTAGGGCAAAAAAATGATAATAAATTATTAAATGATTACTAACAAGTACTGTTTGATAACTATTATTCCGATACAGTTAAATGATACTATTATTATCATTTATTATTCTTTTTTAAAATCTTTTAAAAATATAAAAAATAGTGGCACATCGGCATCAGGAACAGGATCCAAGTTGCCGGTGGTTAAGCCTCTAGAGAGAGGAACCTCCTCACTATGCGTGCCTTGTCTAGGAGTACGACTTTCTGAATCAAGCCCTTGACCCAGCCCCGCCTCTTGAGGTGTTAGTTGAGGCTTTCTGCTATTAACATTAACCGTAACGATTATCGGTACAATGATTGCAGAGTCCACATCCCACATATTGACAACCTCGTGTGCTAAGTCAAGATACTTGATTTTTTAAATGATACTATTATCTTTATCGATAACAATATTTCCTGTGTTAATTACTATGTATTTTTGTTGCTATATTGATAATGAGATGTCGTCATTATTATTGTTTCCGTATCTGTAGTCTTAGAATGAAATAGTAACGTATTTAGAATTTGAAACGGTTCATTATCCTCGTTGGTTCATGATTGAGGCAAATCTCATTGCTGCTGCTTCTGCATTAGTAATTGTTAGTCTATAAATGTAGATGAGACCTTGGTTTTATGCATAGGCAACTTCCTTCCGACTATCATCACTTACAAGTTGCTGATTTAATTTAGTAAAATATTGTTATCTTTATTCAGGAAATGCTTATAATTCCGAAATAAATTCTGAATGTTGGCAACAGGTTGTTCGCTACAATGCTAGTTTAATTGCAGTTCTTCTTTTTACTAATCCACGTATCTTCCATGACTTCCATGCACTTCAGAAATATTGTAACGCACACTTTTTCCTTTAAAAGGGTAGTCATCCTAAAATACTTCCATAATACTTTTTTGTGACTCTCCGAATTCGGCATAATTGTATTGTTACTCTTCTACATATGTCAGTTCAATATATTATTATGTATTAATTTTATCATTTTTTTATCTCTTCTCCAGGTCTGCGTACCCTCAGTGGACTGCACCTCCTCAGAGTGGCAGAACCGTTACATCCAGTCTTCAGAGTATACCTGCACCGGTTCCCAAACTGACAGATTTGAGGATATGCGCAAGAGTTTCTTGAGTGGACACTCCGCCTGGGCGGCCTACACCATGATCTATCTAGCTGTGAGTATTGCCTTTATTTATGTCTTTTTTCTTTTTATTTAGCTTGACTAAAAACCAAGCTCTAACGCTTCAAAAAAGAATTTACACTCAAAATGTACTCTTTTTCATCGTAGTGGTCGTCTGGTTGAATCCAATGTTTTTTTTCATTTCAAAGCAACTTATTAAATGAATGTGTCCTTCCTTAGCTTTTTCGATTTACACTAAGCATATCCCTAACATCCGATCTTCATAATTGTCAAAGGCCCCTGTGCAATTCAACGCTGCTTAATCAACTAATTGAATTACCTTCATGGTCTGTAATCAAACGTGGATTATAAACACCATGCCATTTATATCTGATTACAACGTCCTCCAAGTTAGTGTATCTGATCCAAGGTATCGTGACCTTAATCCTACATGATAATAACTGATGGTGGTGTTATTAATCTTCTTCATTTACTCCACTAAAGCATTATTGTCCTTATGGTGCAAATTCTTCTTGTTCTTCATTATCAAATCTACTCTTCTAACTACATTTTAAGAGTTACGATATCAGTCACTTTTTCAAATTCGGTCTATCTAAATTTATCATCTGTTTCGGGAACTCGCATGTATCTACATATAAAAATGCATCGCATATATCTTTGAAAACTGCTAGTGCTATTGTATTTCTGGTTCCACGTCTTTTTCATCATCATCCATCTCATCTGCAACATTTAAAACTGTATCTTCATCTAAAGACCCATTACCTCCTTCCAGCTGTACCTAGAAGGCCGTATGACCTGGTCAGGTACGAGGACAATCCGCCACGTCCTCCAGTTCGGTGCTGTCATGCTGAGCTGGTTCTGCGCTCTCTCCAGGGTCACTGACTTCAAACACCACTGGAGTGATGTGCTCGCTGGATACTCTCTAGGAGCTGTGTTTGCTGTTGTCATGGTTAGTATAGCTTTATTATTACGAGGCTTATCATGTGCACACTTTAGTTGGTGGTTTTTAGGGTATCAATTAGTCAATAAATCAAGATTTGTCAATAAGACTTGACTGATACTTAAGACTCCCACAAGATGGACTGATGACTAGTGAAGGCCGCAGGAATCCGCTGGATGTGGAAGGCACAGAATCGGTCGAAGTGGAGGTGCTTGGGGGAGGCCTATGTACAGCAGTGGACGTCTTTCGGCTGAAATGATGAATACTTAAGGATACTGAAGATGTATGTTATTAAAAAACTTGATCAGATACCAAAGTAACACTTTTGAAACGTTGATGACTATATCAAAGTGCATGCCATGTATATTTTATGGCGATCAAAATGTGGTCTATCCTATTCAAGGTAGTATTTGTTTTTTGTTTGCGTTACCTGTTACGTTTTTGTATCATGATAAATCATTACAAAACAAGATATTAAAATAGGTAACCTGCGTTTCCAGTTATTTTTACAATCAATAGTGTTTACAATCTTTCTTTTATTATCACAAAGGTAATTAAAAAATATTTAAACAAGTCAGTCATTGACACTTGTTGACTACTTCAATGTTTACTTATATTAATCAGTAATTTATAATGATATCATTCACCTGCATCGGTGATTCAATCGACTCGGGTTTTTTTGTTTTCATTTTAAAAAGATCAGACACATATCTGAGCACACTATGTACCTAAAACAAGCATTTCAGGAGACATCAACTGTTTCTGATAAACAATGTTTTAATTGGAACTGATTCAGATCTTTCGAATAGAAATCGCTAGTTACCCATAGACACAAAAGAACCCCAAGAACATTTAAAGACCTGTAAAGAAGTTTGTCGCATGTCATTGTGAACTCACTGACAATTTTGGAGTTCATAACGCCATGCGACAAAGTTCTTTGCAGGTCTTGTGATCACTGGGGATCACAAGACCTGCAAAATTTATAGTAAAATACCCGATGTTATAAGAAGTATGCCAGTAAAAAAATTCAAAAAGTGTTTTCATAAATTATTAGTTGAGAAATGTTACTATGCCCTAGATGATTACCTAAATGATAGAACACTGTAACTACTTACCTATTAATGATCATTGGATCAATGTATTGCATGCATGTATTTTGTTTTGTTTCTAAATTTTTTGGTTGTCCAAAAAATTTAATCAAGGTAATCATCTATGGTAAATTTCTATGGTCAGCAATGTCTATGGTAAATTTTGTTTTTCTTTATTTTGTGTAATCACATTAATATTTGTATGTCATCAATGACAAAACATAGCGCAACATATAATTATTATATATGACCTTGACCTTTTACCTATGTTTTACAAATAAATAATTCTATTCTATTCTTATTTACAGATCTTGCAACAATACTGCTGCTTTTAAAATTTGACATACAAATAATGCTCTTATTTCTTCTATTACAGTGGGCATGGGGCACGGATGTCGTTCTGAAGAAACAGAACCCCAGCGTGTTGCCCCAGTTCAAGTTATCAGTCAGCAGTCAGCCGACGCAGCCTCAACGATAAACAACGGTTTTACATAACTAAGTTACTGACTATGGCTTTATGATTTACTTCTGAAGGGAACGGAAAGGACGGTGCACAGAAACGAAACTAGAAACAGCTCTTTCTTGCAGAAACTTGCAGCTTGTGGGGCTTAAGAGGCCAACCATGAAGCTGTCATATCTTAAAACCCAAAGAAATTAGAAACAGCCCTTTCATAGACCAATCACGGTGATATGGTTCGCATTCGATGACGCATACTCAACAAAGAAATATTTAGATAAGATTACTACGACAATTTTTTCAATTAGGTGTGGTTACCCGCACCCATTTGAAAAACTCTAAGAACTTATTTACAAGGCATTAGAGGTTTTTTAAGGAGTAGCAAAATCGCTCGAAGTGTTGGGAGTTTAAAAAGAAACCGATTGGTCTATGAAAGGGCTGTTTTTAGTTTCATTGGGTTTTAAGATTTGACAGCTTCGTGGTTTTCCTCTTAAGCCCCACAAACTGCAAGTTGAATGTGACTTAGAATAGATGGTGCGACTTTGATTGTTTGTTCAAGTTATGGTATGCCACAGATAATTAAATCGCACCATGTAAATCAGTACTCTAATTGCGTAACTTATTTTCGTAAACAATTTTGCCTAATCTGTTTCATTTTGACAGTTCAACAACATTCATTGCGTTATTAACGTTGGTGAGCAGATTTTTTTCCAACTTATGAAGCAATGGATAAGCAATCTGTTTCAAATCGAAACAGATTGTGTTGTATTATGCAAGTACAGGTTTAACAAAAATTTTGAGCGAGACGATGTTTTGATGCCACCATCAAAATAATCCCATCACATAAGGACAAAACTTATAATGAGACTTTCACCACAACTTCATTACTTTGAAGAATAAAAAAAGCTCTATAAACAGTTTGGGACTCCACTATTTTGTACGGTACCCTTCTAAAGTGTTGGACCCAAAAAAATGAATCTCACACGGGTCAAAACCGTATAGCCTGGTTAATTAAAACCAGTTAACCAATTAGTTAGGTGAATGGTGTGTGTGACATTTACAGGCCAATCTATATATTTCTATAGCACCTGAACCCTAATTGCGAATAATCTGAATCATTTTGAAGGATATTCCTAATCCATTGCTTCATATATTCGAAAAATTTGTCAGCTCAACAACGTAATTAACGCAATGAATGTCGTTGAACTGTCAAAATGATTGTGATTGATATTGTGTTACGCAATTAGGGTGCTAATCAACTTTCCGCTGTCTAAAGAAGTAATTGTGAAGACATAGTTATTAGTTATGATAACAACTTGTTGTTTAATTTAATGGCTGTGTACTATACGTTGTATCAACGTCTAGTTAGTAATGTAAAAAATATTTAATGTGATATATTTAGGTTAAAATTGGTTTCTAAATATTATTTAATAAATTCTTTTAATTATGAATCTGTTTTTTTACTATCATCACGTCCCATGCCTGGATTGTACCTATTAGGAATCATTTTATTTATTTATTTAACAGTTTATGCACACACATGTAAACAGACAAGAAGAAAGGAACAGAAAAATGTATACAAAGGTGATGCTTATTTCTAAAGCATACCTGCGATAGGAAAGTTGTTAAAGAGATGTAGACAACGTGTGTAAGAGTAGAAGAGACACAGAATACATAAAATAAAAACTTAACTATTCACTAATTTAAAAATAATTTAATTTAATTTAATAAAATAAAATATTAATTACATAAATGTTATATTAATTAAAAATATTTTAAATTTATTAATTTTATAAAAGACAACTTGGATGGCGATGATCTTCTCGAGTTGATTTGTCTATACTGCCCTGAAAAGCCGAAAGGCGGTATCTCTGAGATACGCCCTTTTCGTTTTTTTTTTTTTATACCATTCAATAGTTTTAATAATTTCGCATCTAATGGTAAAATCGAAATAGCGCCATCTAACTTAAAACATTAAAAAAAAACCACTAATACGTTTTTTATATCTCCATTTTTCATTAAATTACAATTTACAAAATGTAAATTTTCTCAAAACTTACTCCGGTTGAGATACCGCCTTTGAGCTTAGCAAGCTGCATGGTAGGTATAGTGCATGTAAGTCATGCTGAAACTATACGACTAATGACGATATTAAAATGTATGTCGACTGCACCCTTTTTTTTTAGGTGAGAAAATTATCAAATAATTTCTCCCGCTCTGGGCAAAGCGGGAGGGCGTGTCAGACTCTTACTGACTAAAACCCACCCGTGTTCCTTCAGTTGCCTGTATGTTTCCAGGGGCTGCGGTAACCCTTTCGGACAAACCCGCAACCCCGGCAGGCATCAGCCCTAGCGGACCCCTTCAGTTGTGCTGACATCTCTTTGAGACGCGCGTGGAACATAACGCGCCATCAACCCGGGCCTGGTCTTTATTGGACAGTGAGCTACCCATTGCTCACCGTCCGCAAGCCCGCCCCTACGGTGGCCGGGAATCTTGCGATTCCCGACGCCTAGGGCGTCTCCTGTGGCGGTTAGGGGCGTGAGGGCGCGAAATTTGCATCTCCCTCACGCGTTCCGCCTCCTCCTTCGCGAGCATTACTGCTTCGCAGAAGGAGGTGTCGACTGCATCCTGCGGGGTAATTGCGTAACACATACAATTACAGTCGATAGCAAATCCTTTAATTCTGAAAGTTCACCCACGTTCATTGAGTTAGTTACGTTGTTGAGCAGACGAATTTTTCAAATGTATGAAGCAATGGATTGGGGATTTCTTTCAAAACCCGTTACGTAATTTGGGAGCTAGGCGTTCAACCTCGCTAAGCTAAGTACTTAGGCTAAGCGTATGCTGAAACGCAGGTGACGCAGCACAGTACAGTACAGATTTAGCAGGGTAGGGCAGGCGAGGCAGACATAGGCCGCGAGCGCATGCTGCGACGCAGCTACACAGACACGTTCGCGTCCTAGCTAGTACAAACAATCTGTCATTGAAACAAAATTATGAATCAGTGGTGAAAAACAAGTTACGACCAGGGGGCAAAGCAGTATTATTTTAATATTACTTCAGTGGAAGAAAGAGATGGAGCATCCTGTAGAGCTTAATCTTCTTCCCACACAGAAGTAATATTAAAATAATACTGCTTTATGAGCTGGTGGTAGGCCGCCTGTACGCGTCGCGCAGGAATCTGTGCCGGCTCCACAACTCAGACGCAGAGCAGGAAAGACACGTCTGCGTGGCACGTGCCTGCGCCGCAGTGTACGCAGCTGTCAGTACGTTCATGTATTACAAAATCCGCTCTGCCCTGCGTTGCGTGGAACTGCGTCACCTGCGTCTCAGCATACGCTTATGCCATGAACTACTCCCTGGTAGTGATGGGTCGAGAGAATATTCTCTTACTGAGAACATTCTCGGATCGAGAATATTCTCTCGGGCCACGGTAACCGTTTCGGACAAACCCGCAACTCCGGCAGGTATCAGCCCCTAGCGGACCCCGTCAGTTCTGGTGACATCTCTTTGAGGCGCGCGTGGAACACAACGCGCCGTCAACCCGGGCCTGGTCTTTACCGGACGGTGAGCTACCCATTGCTCACCGTCCGCAAGCCCACGCCTACAGTGGCCGAGAATTGGCCTGCGATTCCTGACGCCTAGGGCGTCTCTTGTGGCGGTTAAAGGCGTGAGGGCGCGAAATTTGCCTTTCCTTCACGCGTTCCGCCTCCTCCTTCGCGAGCACTACTGCTTTGCAGAAAGAGGTGACGGCTTCTTATGCCCTCTCGCTCCGTACGACGCAAGAGATCACTGCCGCTGATCACCTCCACGAGGACACGGTGCCCCGCTCAAGCTGGGCAGACCTCCACCGTATGCTCCACCGTGTCCTCCGGGCGATCCACACAATGGTGACACCCGGGCGTTTCCTCCCGCCTTATCCGGAACAGGAACGTCCCGAAACAACCGTGTCCGGTGAGTACTTGTGTCAGGTGGAAGGTGAGGACGCCGTGGCTTCTCTCTCACCACTCCTCAAATCGAAGAAGTATCTGAATATAAATGTGGCACTCGTTTGTGGAGCAAAGAGTTTAATTGGGAAACAGCTAAATAAGTCAAGCCAGTTGCGTGGTGGCAAACAATAGTGCCGATTCTCTTGTACACCGAACTAAACTAACTAAACTATCACTGAAATTCCTTACTTTTGACTATGAGAATCTCAAAGCTATTCTGAAAAATAAAATTCTCTAAATCTAAAAAATATTTTGACACATCTAAATCCAATTTGACAATCGCGACTCCACACGTGTTACCTAACCACGTGAAACTTTTCAGAGCCGGAGGCACGCAGGAAGGTAGCCTCGACGTGTTATATATGGAATTTTTAACTTTTTGTATGGAAAAAATATTACCTACATGTAGAGTATTAAGGGTTTAAGGGTTTTATAAAGGGGGTTGGAATTTTCATTATTTTTCGAGATATAAACAAAAGAAAAAAAAAAAGATTCAGTACTGTTTTTGCATCTGAAGTCGAGGTGTTGGTGTGAATTTAAATTTCGTGACAACCAATTTTATTCCACACGTTTTTAGTCGCGATTAAAAATAGTCAGATTATGTTAGAAAATCAAAATTTTAGGTGAAAAACGTCAAATTTAGAATAGCAAAATTGCCAATCCCAACGATTGTGATTGTTATTTTGTTTTTAATTATTTACACCGTAAACCTTTCTTATGTTTCGTTATTTTTAGTCCAGTCATTTAAGCTTAAATTAGGTAAGAATCTCGGAATTCAAGATACCCAGCTGTGAGTCCTACATATGGTAGGGTGTACGCAACTATTAAATTTCAAGGTCAAAGGTCACAAAAATCGGTTTTTTGCGCTTTTTTTGTAAATATTTCATTTCCTATGGGTTTTTTACTATTTGTATTTATTATCAATATTGTAGAATACAAAATTCTCTACAAATTTTGCTTAATTTTTTTTTTATACGGTTAACCGTTTTCGAGATAGAGGGCGGAGAGCGCGCGGTCACAGCATCACTTCAGGTCAACCGGTGCCTCCAGTCGAAAACGCGCCATATATAGTTGATGAACTATCGATAAATCAATGATTATAAATATTTGTCAATTTTTATTAACTATTATATTTTATCATTTTCTTCATGCATTAAATCTATATCTATTCAATAATACTGATAACCGTTCATTAAAATAAAAAAATAATTAAGGGAAAACTTAAATCATAATATAATTATATTCCCATTTACACTAATGACATTTTAAATAGAAAATAATTAAGTGCATCTTCTTTCATCATCTGCCTAGCCTTTTCCCAACTATGTTGAGGTCGGCTTCCAGTCTAACCGGATGCAGCTGAATACCAGTATTTTACATAGAGCGACTACCTATCGGACCTCCACAACCCAGTTACTGAGTAATACGATACCCCTTGGTAAGACTGGTTGTCAGACTTTCGGGCTTCTGACGACCCGTAACAACTGTCAAAGATCTACAAATGACAGCCGGGACCAACGACTTAACGTGCTTTCCGAGCGCACGGAGGGGTGCATCTTCTTTAAAATCTGTAAATTTTAAAATCCTTCCACTACGTTAAAAATTATACCTGGGAATTATACGGGCCCCTATTATACACTACGGACCTTTCTATTTATAGCCAGTAGGGACAGATGTTCAATTGTATTGTATAGTTACGACAGTCTTCTCTTTCTTTCAGTTTGAATCGTATCTTGGTAACTACGGACGTACAATTTCAAGAACTATGGCTGATTTGTGTTTTCTATGTAATAAGTCAGATTCGGGAGGTAAATCGCTTATTGAAGTAGTGCGCGGTATGAAATCTCTACGAACTGCAAGTGTCGAACGAAACGACGAAAAAATTGATTATTTAAAATCAGTAACTTCTGTTAAAGTGCATGAAAAGTGCCGAAGTGTTTACATTAGTAAAAACTGTATCCAAGCAGCAAAACGGAAACAAGAAGAAGGAGAAACTATAACTTCTCCATTAGTACTCCGTAAAAAACGAGGTGAAGTGTTTGATTTTAAGAATCAAACACTTGAAATTTGAATAAGATTTTGAATAAGAAACTAATTTTTAAACTAATTATTGTTTTACTAATTTTGAAACTAATTAATTAATTATTTTAAACTAATTACTTTAAATTAATTTAAAACTAATTTTGAAACTAATTTGAATAAGATTTTAAGAAAGAAGAACAATTCTGCAATTACATGGGCAGGTAAGTGTTGTTAAATAAATTAATACTGAATAAAAGTGGATAGGTTAGGAAAAAAATGATAAAATATAATATAATAGTTAATAAAAATTTACAAATATTTATAATCATTGATTTATCGATAATTCATCAAGTATATATGGCGCGTTTTCGACCGGAGGCACCGGTTGACTTGAAGTGATGCTGTGACTGCGCGCTCTCCGCCCTCTATCTCGAAAACGGTTCACCATATAAAAAAAAAAAATTAAGCAAAATTTGTAGAGAATTTTGTATTCTAAAATATTGATAATAAATACAAATAGCAAAAAACCCATAGGAAATGAGATATTTACAAAAAAAGCGCAAAAAACCGATTTTTGTGACCTTTGACCTTGAAATTTAATAGTTGCGTACACCCTACCATATGTAGGTTTTGAAACAACTTTTAGGGTGTCAATATACAAGTATTTACAGACTTACAGCTGGGTATCTCGAATTCTGAGATTCTTACCTAATTTAAGCTTAAATGACTGGACTAAAAACGTTCAAATGCACTCAAAACTATTACTCTAAAAAATAGACCGATTCAATACAGTCATCCAATTTTTAAATTCTCCGAAATTCCCTTCCAAAAGAACATTCTCGAGAACTTATCAGCAAAGTTCGCGCAAGGAGAATATTCTCGGGAATTTACCATCACTACTCCCTGGGTATATACTGATATCACAGATTTGTTATTACTATCTTTTAGTGACAATAGACAGCTAAGTAAGTGGCTTTAGAGAATCGCTTTTAACAGGGGAAAAGATCGAGACCACTTTGATCTCGAACATAACGTAGACCAAAGCTTTGCTTTCTGGGGGTATTACACTTTCATATCTATGATCATAGATCTATGATCGAAGATATAATGAAATTGTATAAAAACTAAAACCCAACTACGACACTAAAGTCAACTAAAAAGGTATAAACAAGACAGACAGACAGACTAATTAAAAATCCGGAGTCACACGTAATCTATTCGATTTATGCCCTGGCCCCTAACACGTGTGACTCCGGATTTTTAATTAGTCTCTCTGTCTGTAATGTCTTGCTATTTATTTTATGTCTATAACATTAAGTATTATATTATATCATATACCTATCTACGAAGGTCACAAATTACCCATAATATATGTCTATTTTATTATTTACAATTCAATTATATCTTTGATCATAGATCTATGGTAATTTAATATATATGATAGTGACCCGCCTTCCTAAGAAAGCCGTGAACGACCACAAAATAACGGCTGTCCAAATAGAGAGCGTTTTTTGACACTGCAATGTCAAATATTTTCTTTCTTTACTTTCTTTAAATACTGGTGAAAATTACAGATTATCATGACGGCCGATATAATATGACGGAACCGCTCTTCTAGAAAACCGTACCTTGAAATCCTTAAGAGTCCTATTACATTTCTTTACGGAAATTCATGATTTTTGTCGTTGTAATTTTCAGCAACGGTAAGATATTTTAATTACTTGATTGTAATAACTATAATCCCATTATCTTTCTTGTAAGTTGGAGTTACACATTCTTTTCGGGTTTGCTGAATTGACGCGGAATTTATGGTACTTTAATTTTATTTATAGTAATTTTGTCTTATTATATTGAGAAACGAAAACTAATTAATCGTATTCATTGTAGATAGAAGTTTTATATCTTATTAGTTTATTTGATAAAATTGTCTTTATATGAAATATAATGGACGCTGAATCAAAACATTTATTGCTTTTCTTCACGATTTGTTCCGTGAAAACTCAAGGAACTTAAAGAAATTCTAGAACTCCAATAAACAAGTAGGTAAAACATTCAACTTATATTTTAGTAATTTTAACTTTTATTAGAACTGAATGAAACAATGTGAATTTGAGCGTCAAAGTTCAATCGCCGACGGCTTTTCTTGTAAACTGAGTTCGTAAAATATTTATAGTAAATTACACGAAAAGCAAAATTAAAATTTGTAACTCCAATTTACAAGAAAAAGAATGGCACTATCGTTATTCATAAACAAATAATTAAAATATGTTACTACTGCTGAAAATTACAACGTCAATAATCATGAATTAGCGTAAAAAATATAATAGGACTCTTAAGGCCTATTCAGATATAAACGATATCCCTCTCGCGCTCGGTAAGGTCGGGCACTAAATTAGTATTGAAGAAGTCACGAAGTCGCCTGCGATTCCTTCTGCGATTCCTTCTGCGCTCTAAACGCTCTTCTCTGAAAGCATCTTCCACCAAAAACATACGTAATGCCATTTCGCTACAATTTTAAATGTGCCTTACATTCACTAACAAATATAATACTCAAGATAATTGTAATAATGCATTAAATTCCATACGATTACGATTTAATTTCAGAAGTCGGTGTCTTAAGACCAGTAATTTAGTTTTTTGACACCGACTTCCGAAATTAAAGTAATTTTTTTCACTTTGTAGTTTAGAAGTCGGTTGTATTTTTTGTAAAAAAGTTTTTTTTTTTCGCTTTTTAGTAGGTTGATTTGCAATTTATCTAAATTACAATAGCCTAATGACAACTGCTCATCAAAAAAAAAAAAAAAAATACCCAAATCGCTATAGATGTGCCTACAATATTTGAAGAGTTCCCTCGATTTCTCCAAGATCCCAACATCAGATTGTGTCCAAATGACAGTGGGACCAACTTGGAAGCAAAACTTTCAAACAAAAAAAGAATTTTTCAAATCAATCCAGCCGTCTTCGAGTAATCGGGGAACATAGATAAAAAAAATTAAAAAATATCCCTACGAACTGAAAACCTCCTCCTTTTTGTGAAGTCGGTTAAAAATGAAGTTCGTAGTAGGAAATATCCGAGCATTCGGCCCGATACTTCGGATTTATCGCTTCGGAGTAGACCCCCAGTATCGCTACCGAGCGCGACAGCGATATCGCTTATACATATCTCAATAGGCCTTGAGGATTTAGTATCTCGTTGATTAGGCATTATACTATGCTGGTTGCATGCTTGCTAGCGCCATCTATCACGCTGTATACGGTACTATGCAGCAATGAACCTACTTAAAATGACTACTTCACTACATACATTCATAGTAATTTGGAGAGAGGTCTACAGATGGCGCTATCACGATAATTACCTGAGTTTGCTTAGAATTTCTTTATTTTGCATAAAATAAGGTCTTATACAAAACAATTCAATTGTTACTAATGAGAAAATGAAGTAAAAAGTAAAAAAAACTTTAAAAGGCCTTTCTTCGAGTGACTCCGATTGGAAATACCGACCTCATCTAGTTTTTTTTTTTTTAATATTATTGACGTGTAAAAGTGTTTGTACACCACACCTATTTACAAAATATAAAATGATTTCATTTCATCGTCATTTCATAACCACGCGTGTCCCACAACTAGCATATTTGTTTACAGATCCCCGACATCAACCATCGGACAATCAGGCACTATAATCCGCTTTTTAGAGCTTTTGAAATTGACTGTTAAGCTAATCAACCAAGTAAGGAGCTGCGCAGGGACCGCGGAAGTACTCCATGACGGGGGGCAAACTTCTTTGTTCACCCCCTTTCAAAAACGAAGTACTCCATGACGGGGGGCTAACTTCTTTGGTAACCCCCTTACAAAAACTGTTTTATGTACAAATTCTGCCATTGTAGGTTACTCGTAGAATAGCGCAACGGAGCGAGAAGTAAACAAACAAGGCGATAGGAACATATTTCTAGCCCTTTTCTTTCTAAATCTTCTTTACCAATTAGTAAAATTTGTATTTCATTTTAGGGGGGCATTTAGCCCTTGTGCCTCCCCAGGGCCGCGCCGCCCGTATGTGCGAAGTGTGCGGCGCACACAGGCGCCAGGGCACTAGGGGCGCCGGAGGCGACCCTAGTAAATATCAGCGCCTTAATTCAATATCAGCGCCAATTATTGTTTTTTTTACACTAGCTCCTCTGAGAAAAAAAAGACAGTCATATTGTAAATATCTTGAATATAGAATTTAAATAACTTAATTCGCGTTTTCCTTTTCTCAGTAATTGCCAAGCGGTAGCGAACCGTTTTTTTTTTTTTAATTTGTTTACGACGATAATATAAAACTAGAGAACACATTTTACGTAAAAACTTGAAACAAAAAAAAAACGCAGCGAAACAGGACGACAAAAAAGAGGCGCTTCATAGGTTTCGCACACAGGCGCTGCCGAGGGTCGGCGCGGCCCTGTGCCTCCCACTTCCCTGTACCTGCGGAATCCAAGTTCTGTCACTTGTTATTAGAATATTAGTGGTTTGCCTGTAAATAAATTCATAGCAAAACGTTGATAACAAACTCGTAGCTAGTACATGTCGCGTAGCCGTCGTAGCGTCGTTGTAGACCTCCCGGAATAAGTTCCTTACTACGCCCGCCCTTATAGCTACGAAGGGTAATTTTAGTTTTGTTAAGTTGTCTTTTTTTTCGGAAAATTAAGCAAATCTGACTAATTAAACTGGATATACCATTAAATTAATCTAGTGTCAAAGTCAGTGTCTAATCTAATCTATCTTCTTAATATATAAAAGCGAAAGGTCACTCACTCACTCACTCATTCATCGCTAAATATCGAAAATCACTTGACGTATAAAGATGAAATTTGGCAGGAAGGTAGTTTATAGTTAGTAGACGTCCGCTAAGAAAGGATTTCTGGAAATTCGATCTATAAGGGGGTGAAAAGCGGGATTTTGTTTGTATGAAAAATCTTATTCCTTGAGTTAATAAACTTGAAACTTGGCACAAATATTTATCTACGTAAATTATAAAGTTTGCCTAAACTATCCCCCAAAAGAGGATTGGGGGATGTCAAGATTTGTATGGAATAATTTTAATGCGTGGTCTGATTAACTCGAAACTCAGTACTTATACTTAAAACTGAAAATAAATAAAAACGTATATCAGGGATTTTTGAAAATCTACCCCTAACGGGATGAAAAGGGGTATTCATTTTTACAGTGGAGGATTTTACTGTGTGGCTTGGTTAACTTGAAAATTAGTATAAATAATCAAAAAGTCAAATAATGGAAACGTCACAATAGACTTTTCAAAAATTATTATCACGCTATTTGTTATGGGGGAAGAGCAATATTACAATAAGCTCGTATTCTTCTATAGTTTATCGCAAATTGTAAAAAGGTAAGTCAAAAGGTTAGAATATTGCAGATAGTTACGGATTTAACCTTACAAAAGATTATCATCACGCTACAGCTTTATGGATTTAAACAGTCAATCATAACATATACAGGGTGGATTTTGAGATGGGACAATAAAGGCACCTTAACCGTTGTCGCTACAAGAAAACAGTCTTAGGAGACTGTCCTTAACTTTTTGAAACATATTGATCTGCATTCACAGATTTTGAAAAAAAAAATACAGTCGCCAAGAAAATGACCAATTTTCACAAAAACTTTTTAGATGCCAGTCAATCCTATTATTTCTTATTACTAGGGTCAAAAAACTATATCGGACCAACTGAGGTTTGAGTACAAGTGTATGTTACCTTTTCACGCGTAAACCACTGAACGAATTTCGATACAATTTGGCAAGGAGATAAATGGCATTCTAGGGTAGGTATATCCTACCCTAGGCTACTTTTTATCTCAAAAATAATCGTAAAGGGGGTGATATGTAGGGGATGAAAGTTTTCTCGCCAAACTTCATGCTGCTAGGTCAACGGGAAGTAGCATATGGGCTTTGTTTTATTTGCGAGTGTCAACATAAATATGCGGTATATTTTTTATTGCGTTGACTTGGAAGTTTGATTTTCTTTACAGCTCCAAGGGACCGTAGATCTAAATTTTCAGTACAATAGATTTGTTATCTACCTTTAGGCTGAACGTATTTAGATGAAAGGCATACGGATAGGCCATAAGCTGAGTTAGGACATAGGATATTCTGAATTGCGGTAGCATGTTCCTGTGAGATATTTTCCGACATCCACTAGTGCGAAGCCACGGGCAAAAGCTAGTTTGCTATATATGCGGTAATACAAAGGTAGTTGGTAAATCAAATATTCTTTTGCGATGACACATTTCGCTATATTTTGGAATGCAAATAGTAAGGTGCTTATTTAAACAAGCAATTATCTTGACTTACAGTTTAAAATAATTACTAAACATGAAATTATTTAAAGTAAATCAATCTTCAATTGAAACAAATAGTTTAAAAAAATAAAAATTTGGTACAACATAAAAAATAACACAACAAAGTGACATCTACAATCACAGATTTTAGTCAAAGTCTCTACAATTAATTCCTGTAATGACAGGAACGGACGAGAAGTGATTTGGCTAGATAGAGTAGCTGTTTTCACAATCCTTTTTCGTTCGGAGCAAAATATCCTTTAATAACGCATTTTTAGAAACACAATAATGTAACACCTGTATTTGAAGCAAATTAATAATAATTCTTGAATGTAATTCTTACTGTGGAAATGCATTCCTTGCGAAGCATGTGTGGTCTGACTATGAATGCTGAGGAATGATGTGATAAGACAGCGGTGTGGTTTAAAAGAAGATGTAGAGACAAAAATTGAAAAGAGTATGCTGAGATGGTTTGGGCATGTTGAGAGGATGAATGAACGGTAACTTAAAAAATTTATTTACAAGGTAAAGGGAAAGGCCGGGCGGTGACGCCCTAGGAGGACATATACTGACCTTATTGGTGATGTTCTTCAGAAAGGTCAGGTGCGTAGTACTCGCAACTGGCGTGCGAGTATGACCAGATGTATGAACGTAAACGAGGCAAAAGGAGTATGTAAGGATCGTAGTAGGTGCCGTTCTGTAGTTTCTGCCTACCCCCATGGGAAGAAGGCGTGAGTTTATGTATGTATGTAATTATTACTAGAAACCCCGCTTAGATCCTAATAGGACATGTTGGTTACTGTAAAAACCATAAATCATTATAGTGCACACCTGATAAACTATTAATAGTATTTTCCATTTTAAATAGTGTTAAGACGCAAATATATGCCAGTGGCCTTGAGTGGTTAGCTTGCGTGTTCTGTACTGAGCTCACGCAACGCGTCAAACGTCCAGCCAGTAATAGGACTCGCCCATCAAGGATAGCTGTCCCAAATTAAACGCATTGTTGATTTATTATACATAAAACGAAAGGTATTTTAATAAAACACATATACTAAAAGTCAATACTTAAATTATCTTTAAAATGGTGAAGGTTTTAGAAAAATACGCTTGATAGATTTTGCGTGATTTGCAGTTTTTTATCCGCATTAGACATAACTTTAAAAATTAATTTCACTATGAAATCTAGACATAATCTTAAATATTCTTATATTACGTTATTAAAAAATGCTCTAATTTAACGTATATATTTTCCAAATCATTAACATTACTCGTTTAGACGTGATCTTCAGTATAAAATCATTTAAATTGGGTTATCGTTGCCTTAAATGAATTAATCGATAATCGCTTTTTATAATCACCATGCGGTGCAGAAACGGCTAGAATGTTTATGTTGCAATGTTCGAATAAGGAATGCACGTAGCTGCACTGGCTCCTAGCTCTACTTTCATATAATTGGATATACAGGGTGTTTGGCAGAACGTTGAACATACGAAAATGGTGGATAGGTGGGGTCATCTGCTACTTACTCAGCCCTAATTTATTTGGCCCTGGCACACTGGATATTTAAAAAAAAAAATGCGTTTTTCTAATTTCACCACTTTCTTAGCTGTAAAGTGTAATTTTTATTAAAAATGGGTAAGACAGGCAATATTTTGTTTTTTTTTTTAATCCTTAAGTCCTCAAACTTACAGAAATATGTAAAAAATACTTGAATCTTAATTTCAACTTGCATTAAAAAAAAAAACCAGGGGCCAGGGCCAAATAAATTAGGGCGGAGTAAGTAGCAGATGACCCCTCCTATCCACCATTTTCGTATGTTCAACGTTCTGCCAAACACCCTGTATACGTGGGGCACTCAGAAAGTTTTGCGATACTAAAAAATATATACTATAGATTTTATTATTACTTTTCAAAGAACTCTCCATTGGCGTCTATACACATTTTCATACGTCTAAACCAATTTTCATAACATGTTTTCCAGTCCGCATCAGACACCTCTTCAATCTCCTTCTCAAATAAAACACGAAAACTGTTTTCCCTTGAGTTTATTTTTTATTTTGGAGAACAAAAATGATAAATCCATCCGTAATGATATCTTAAACGCGTCGAGATGGGCCTGCTTCAAATTTTGATATCATGTCATGTTTTTTCCTTTTGAGGTATGGAACCCTAAAAATACTATTAATAAGTCAGTGTGTGAGAATGTAAAATCAATGTCATAAAATTATCATTCATAGTCACACCACGCATGCTTTTTCTTGATTATAGAATACTTTTATGGTTATTTATGCCTTAGTAGCCAGGAATTAATTTCATGGGGTCGCTCCACCCTTTTTGACGGGAAAAATAAAGGCTGATAGTCTGCCTCGGTAACTAACAAGTATTTTCAACAAAATAGAAAACTTAAGAAAAAGTTGACTTTTCAATTCGTGTTTACTCGTTGATGTCTTTTCTATGAGATGCCTTGCGGAGCCTGATTTCCGGGAATAATTTCAATCTGGGTTACGAAACTTAGTCAATGGTATTTTATTATTATTGGCATAAAATTGTGACATGTACCTTGACTTTTTATTTTTATTTTCATTTTGTTAATGTTACATTTGATTACCTATCTATTTACCTTATCAATTTTGTATGCCTTCTGGCGGGACGTAGTATGGACCGATATTTATTTGTAACAGCTGTATAATCTTTTACCCTATGTTCACAAAATTAATAAATGAATATGAATTTGAATTTGAAAATAATAATCAGGCCGGGTCCAATTATTGGCATATTGATTCACAATTCGTCTTGACATATAATTATTAAACTAATGTACGTACCTATGCAAACTATTGTAAAACATTTTAAAAGAGTAACGGTGGAGTTTCTTGCCCATTCTTCTCCATACGAAAACTACCTTTTGGAAGGGGCGACTAGAATCAATTCTATTATTTTGTAAATTTTGACGTTCAAAAGTGCTTATACATGTGCCTATTTGAAATAAATGATTTGACTTTGAATTCAATCCATTTTTGGGTGGAGTTTAATCCATGGATTAAGTTAGCCAATTTTGATCTTTTTGAGGGCGGACCACAAAGCAGACTGGAAAATTCAAAGTAAGTTTACGTGGACTGTCTACTAAATCACTCTAATATTATAAAGGCGAAAGTTTATGAGTGTGTGTGTATGTTTATCTCTTCTTCACGCTCAAACGACTGAACCAATTTGGATGAAATTTGGCACACAAATAGTTTATAAGCTGGATTAACACATATGATACTTTTTATCCCGATATTCCCACAGGATCAAGACTTACGCGGGTGAAACCGCGAGGCGCAGCTAGTATATTTTATTATAAAGCTCAAATTGAAATCTCGTTTTTACTTGTAATAAATTATAACACTGATCGTCCTGAACGCTTTCTTTTTCAACTCTTGTTCAACTAATGATTCCTAGTCTTATAATTTTTCCTTTCCCCTGCACTTCTTAATATCAGAAAGTCTAACTAAGGGCATCGTACCACACTATTTACATACAATTAAACACAATAAGAAACGAATCCCTAGGCCTTACGGGGCATTATTACACCGTCCACCATACCCTGACCATCACATTACAATACCTGTTTTATAAACCGATCAAAAACCAACTCTAGCTTCGTAAAAATAGAGTATAAATGATATTAATGTATGTGATTGGAGAAGCGTGTGAACTGCTGTTGAAAAATTAACCTTGGTGTTTAGTTCATAAGGTGTGGATTCCGTTGTAAGTGATGTGTGAAGAGGCTCGAGTAAGATTGGTAAAGTTTACTTTCGCCAGCGGGCGATGTCGGTCGGAATGCCCGATGTGCCGAGTAGCCACGGTGCCGTGTCTACCACCTGGCCATAGATTATGCGTGTGCGCAGTAGAGGAAATAGGTAGGAAATAATGTGTTGGAAATTGATATCGATATTTTAAGACCTAGAGAGCCTCTTGGATCTTTATAACAGAGTAAGAAATAAGTGTGTTACGTATAAAAAAACTCCACCACTAACGAGACCTTGTAAGTTGTAACTGAACAGTAGAATTATGGAGTATTTTTTATTAAGACGTACAAATTTGACAGTAAAAAGTTATACTAATAGAAAAGTATTATTTCAATTATCTATACAATGATAAATAAAAAGTAAGTTTAAAAACTAAAACCCGACAAAAAGATATGAAAAAAGAAAATATTTCAGACAGAAGTCAAGACATAGGTACAAAAATGATCAAGGTAAAGCCGTGGTCGCATGCTTGTCACCTACAAAATTATAATGGCATGCGACCACGGCTTTACCTTGATCATTTTTGTACCTATGTCTTGACTTCTGTCTGAAATATTTTCTTGTTTCATATCTTTTAGTCGGGTTTTAGTTTTTATTAGACTTACTTTTTATTTAAATTATTTTGTATTTGCAGAGCAGCTTAATTTTATTTTTTTGGTTTATATGGTATAATAATACCAGCCTATTATTGTCCCTCTGATAGGGAAATGGCCTCTATACAGAAAAGGCACGAGCATTGATCACCACGTGCGCTCAAGACGGGTTGGCGATTTCAGACTTATATAATGTATACTAGCTGACCCCGGCAAACGTTGTTTTGCCAATTATTTGTTTGGGGTGGACAACCCTTATCACTTAGGGGTATGAAAAATAGATAGTAGCCGATTCTCAGACCTGCTAAATATGCATATAAAATTTGGTAAAAATCAGTAAAGCCGTTTCGGAGGAGTAAGGTAACTAACATTGTGACACGAGAATTTTATATATAAGATTAACTATAAGTCCAGTACCTACCCTAATTGCAATTCTTTTTTCCAACTTATGAAACAATGGATTAGCAATTTGTTTCAAATCGAAACAGATTGTGGTTGTGTTGTATTACACAATTAGGGTACAAGTTTCCTCACGATGTTTTTCCTTCACTGATGTTAGTAATGTCCAAGATAAACTCAAAAAGCACATTTGAATTAAAAAGTTACTTTGGTACCTGCCCGGATTTGAATCCACAACCTCATGCATGAGAGGCGTGGCCTGGACTGGACCATCACGGCATTCATGGTAAAATAGGTATTAATTTTACAGCCGCGCCATACGTAGCAGTCTCACTTTTACTTGTTTTTAACAAATTAAACATATTTATTTACTTGGAAAATATGATATATATACATATTCGTAATGTGCTCGTCAACCCTTTCATTTGATACCCAACATGGCACAATTCAATTATTTTTATTTTTTATTTCGTTACTTTATGTCCTCTAGAGGGCGCCATATTACATTTAATGTGAGGTCACATAGCCTATAACCAGCAGACAATCAATACGCTTCCAATGATACCTCATTTGTCAAACTATGATCGGCAGTTTAGAAGTTATGAGGTAACAGATGAACATACATACATACTGGTCAAAATCATAACCCTCCTTTTTGTTTCACCGTAGTCGGGTAATAAAATAGTACTAATTTAAGTAGTAATTTTAATCTCTGGTTCAGTACTGTCGAGTTTTACTCGGCTTGTGCTTTGTTCGTAGATATTTTTCAGAATTTCTATGTGGGTTCTCGGTACTCTTTGGTCTTTGAGGGCTTTTCATATGCTTCCGTGGGCTATTGAGTCGAAAGCTTTCGCGTAGTCTATATAAGCAAGGTATAGGGGCTGTCGAAACTTGATGTATTTTTCAGTGACCTGGTCCAATGTGTAAATATGGTCGGTGGTGCTGAAGCCCTTGCGAAAACCGGTTTTCTCTACTGGTTGCCCTACTGGTTGGTGTTTCTCCATTTGACCTTCTATGCGTTTTTCCAAACATGATGCAAAAAATTCATGAAATCGCGAAATTATAACCCCAAAACCATTTAAATAAAAAGTAAATTCAAAAACTAAAACCCGTCTACTAAAAAATCACGTTCTAAGAGGTATCAAACAAGAAAATATTTCAGACAGAAATCAAGAGATAGGTACAAAAATGATCAAAGTAAAGCCGTGGTCGCATGCCTGTACACCTACAAAATTATAATGGCATGCGACCACGGCTTTACATTGACCATTTTTCCAAATCAATGTCATAGTTGTTATTTGGAATATAAATTGTACATTGTTAAAATAAAATGAATACCATACCATTTACGTTTAAACTAATATTGATCCTCGACGTCCTCACAGAGGCTCCGCTCAACTCTCCACAAATATCTTCTCTCACGAAAAGGTTCCGTGTAGAGTCGACGGCGAACCTACAGTAAACAATTGCGGACAGTCCTCGCCCGTGCCCCGCGAGAGCCGCGCGCCCGCAACGACATTATAAATGACCTACCCGACAGGTGTCTGTGATACAAATTCAAATATCGAATGAGAAAAAAAAAGAAACAAGATTCGTTCGTTTACTTTTTTTAAATTCTTTTTTTCTCACAAACTTTTTTTATGAATTTACCGTTGTGATGTTTCCGTTAACCGTGTGTATTGTGCTGTGAGATCCAATGGACTGTTCTCGTGGAAAATGGTTTTAGTTGCTTGCATCTCGCGTGTATTCTGTTTTTGACGTTTACGTGACGTTTCTGGCTGTATATATGTAATAGGTTTGGATGTGTACTTTTGACCTGTACTGAGTAACTTTTTTTTGTTGTTGTTTTTTTTTTGATGTTCATAATTTGAATTGTTTCTGTTTGTTCCGTTTAAGGTTGTAAAGTTAAATTGACGTAATTATAAGTCAGACGTCCTTACAAGGTTGTACTAAGTTAGTACATATGTAGTATCTCGTTGCACACACTTGCAACAGTTATTACGTACCTACTTATTTCATAATATAAAGCGAACATAATTGACGAAGTTATTCTCGAAAATATTAAACTTCAGGTTAAATAATAAGCATTTTTAAATTAAAATGTTTTCGTAACAGTGACTGGTCAGTTGTAATGGAGAGCTAACCTAAATAAAGTAACAAGATTAAATTGAAACGGTAATCATTCAATCAGAGGTTCAATCCGAGACATTAAACTGTGCTCCTCAAACACAGAGCATGAGACACCAGGAAATTGCTGAGTACCCAAACTTAAAGCAATTGATACAATAAAACCATTTGCAGATACTTTTGAATAGCTAAGGAGTCGGTCAGTCAGTCAGAAAATTAAAGCTATTTGCCCATTCCAAAGCCTAGATTCTATGAAGAAGAATTCCATTCATACCTCTCTTCAAAACTTAGATAAATAACTTGTATGAACTAAACTCTAGGAGTAATAACTGACCTTGAAAATGACGCCATAGAAAGACATAAAAATACCAAAGAAACAATAAAACGAACAATTAAATTCCTTATCAACACCCGCATAGCAATTATGTATATACATATACATGTATATATACAAAGGTATGTTTGTCACTTTAGCAATTAACGTAAAGACGTTAAAGTTACAAAATTGTTTTGCAATAAACGTTTGCAAATTGTGTAGGATTTTTCATTGAGTTCGTGTGATAAAATTCTGGCAATTTGCACCTTTGATAAGTCTGCTTGGCATATAGTATGGACCTTCGTCAATGTGTATGATTCCATTTCAATCTTTTGCTCTTTTAAAACTATCTTCTAATTCTGCCATAACGTCGGTAATCTTTCGTTAGTCGGATTTTCTTTATCTTTTCCCTATTGACTTGGCATTTTCACTAGTATATCTTGCAGATCATCTTCAAGAGTTTCATTTGCTTTAATTTTAACTTTAATCAATCTGCCTAGCTCTTTCCCAACTACGTTAGGGTTGGCTTCTAAACTAACCGGATGCAACTGATTAATATATTAATTTTTACTAAATAATTGGTTAATTGTTTTGTTGCAAAATTCTCAACCCACTTGGGTTTTAAAAAATACTTTTTAAGTTATCTAAGTGTTTTGTCTAAGTTTTATGAGACTGCAAAGTTTATTTAAGCTTAGATCCAGTGGCGTGCACACAGTTTTAAGACAGGGTAGGCAGAAAATTTTACTCACCAAAAATACTGCACGTTGGTTTTGGTTCGTCGCGTCGTCTTGTCGATTGATGATTAAACGCGTCTCTATACGATTTTTTCCAAAGGTGTGATATTTAAGGGAAGCTTCTAAGTGTTTTTCAGATTGTTCATGTTTTCTCGCGGCGGTAGGAAAATTATGAATATCAGCGTAACCGGTGTCGTTCCAGACGGTTTTATTATTTGAAAATAGTAGACAAACGAAACAAAATAACCGATTAGGTACTGTGTATGCAACCTGTCAGCCAATGATATGAATCATATTGTTTTTTATTGAATTTACGATTGACTTTACCTTTAATTTGTATTAATTGCAAATCCGGTGTACCACGACCTATCTCGATAACTTGTTTTTTTTTCACCGAAATATAGTTTTGAAAACGCATCATGTTTTATTTTCTCAATACACACACCATCTGAACAACTTTCACAGACAATATTATCCATTTTACACTAATAACAACAATCAAATTCTAATTACCTGATAGCGTATTCACAAACACAACGCACGTCAAACAATATGGCAACTATAGTAAAACGGGCAATAAAGGGTAAAAAAGGTTATACGACAAAAAATTATGGTCATCTAAATGTATAAAATTCAATGAAACAACGTTATTTCCTAAAATATTTGCATTGCATAGCAAACTTTCCTTCGGTAATGTTCGGTACGAGTCGTAATTTTTCGTCTTAGCTGTATAGAATAACTACAAAAAGACACTGGCTTTTCTTGCAGTTGTGTGCGTGATTTTTGTCATTGTGTGTCAGCAAAGCCCGCGTAGCTATAGGAACGCACACACATTAAATACGACTTACCACGAGAGCACACATAAAAACATTTAGAGACGAATAGTTTGTGTCTTTACCGTGGCAGAGGCGAGGCGGCGCTAGTGCAGCGCGAATCGAGATGATGCGAAATTCGAATGATGATACCACCGGCACTCGATAGGTGGAGCTGATTTATGATTTGTTTTGTTTATTGATAAAATAATATTAGATCTATTATCAGAACTAGGGTAGGCAGTGTCTTTCTGTCTTTATGAAACGCACGCCACTGCTTAGATCACACGTTCCAATTTAAAAAAATATATATAGCGCAATCTGTTATTTGCAGTAGATACGAATACATAAATAAACACAACTTGTGAATGAAACTAATCGAGATTCTTAAGTAAGTTGAGCAATAATAAAAAATGTCAGGGTCTCTGCCGGATAATAAATTATTTCACATTCAACATTATGCCGGATATTGTTCAAATATTACACAAGATTGTAAGTTAATCATTTAAGAATTATATAAAATGCGGTTTCCTTGATCACACTGATGCAAATAGGGCAATGGATAGGGGTATGAGGAACAGGTTGTAAAGTTCACTCATCCACCAAAGAAAAGGGAGGATCCTCCGACCAGACGGGTGTTGTGTCTGGCGGGCAACTGCCCATCGGTTTGAAGTTGAAATCTTGTGTTTGTCGATCGCTCGGTAAACTCTAACTGCACGATGCAGGATTTGTGTGACGTCATGTCTATGATACGTAGTTCGTATGTGGTGGTGTAACCGCTACAGATCATATAAATTCAACAATAAATTATGGAAACTGCTCTAAAGGCTGATTAACTTTAGACTGACGTTTTTAGACATAACTTTCTATTTGAACTAAACTCGCTACAAAACTAATGCAAATGTAAATCAGCCATAAGAGAGCAGCTCTTCGTGACATAGACGACGTAAAAGAATTCCTACATATTCCTGTAAGATTAGATTTATTAAATAAAAGAGCCTCTTTGGTACTAAACATTCGTCCAGTGCCTCTGTCTGCCTCTGCCTAGCCTTTTCCCAACGATGTTGAGGTCGGCTCCCAGTCTAACCGGATGCAGCCGAATACCGAATATTTTACATACTGCGACTGCCTATCTGACCTCCACAACCATGTAACTAGGTAATACGATACCCCTTGGTAAGACTGATTGTCAGACTTTCGGGCTTCTGGACGACCCGTAACGACTGTCAAAGATCCAAGAATAACAGCCGGGACCAACGGCTTAACGTGCTTTCTGAAGCACGGAGGAATCTCGGTATGTTAAGATGGTCACCCATCCACAGACCAACCCCGGTAAGCGTAGCTTAACCTGATGGATCGAACCGTGCGGCTGTTATTACTTAGCCACGAGCTCCCCTTTCGTCCAGTGCACCCTAGCATTTAACTGTACTACTGAGTATTACTGAGCATTTAACTGTCTACTCTTTGGACCAGACGATAGAAGAACAGATACCTATTAAAGTAGAAAAACATTACGGGCTTATTTTACATTCATTAAAAATACAGTGGAACCTGGATAAGCGAGAGTTCAAGGGACAGCGATCTTGTTTTCGCTTATAGAAGTTTCTCACTAACTCGAGTTTCTAGCTTATAGAGGTACAGGAATGGCCTTTCTCACTTGTTAGTTCCACAAAATTTCAGAATGAGCCATAAATAGCAGATGTTTAATTACGCTCGACTGTCGCTTATAGAGGTATAGACAGGTAGCAGTATCAGTTATAGATGTCCACGAGTGAAAAACGTCTTTCTCTTATAGAGGTTTCTGTATCTCACTTATAGAAAAAAAGAAAGAAAATACGTTTATTTTTGGTAAACATGACGCAAAGAAAGATTTAAAAAAAAACACGTAAATAACAAATTGGGGGAAAATATGCGTCACATCCACGCAAAACGGCCATCACTCAGCATAATGCTGCGACCCCATGCTAGACAGAGCCACAGCGCTGATTTTCAGCGATAGCCGGCGCTGACGTGATGACGTCAACCGGTGCAGCATATAGTGAAATAACAAATCAAAAATAAGATAAATACAATACTAGTCCTAAATGAGAGAGATGATGATGAGACATATATGAGGGTTAAAATGCCGTGACATGGCAATTAGTCCCATTTATAAAGTTTTCTCACTTCCCAATTTTCACTTACGCAGGTTTGATTGTATTAAACATATTTTATACCACGATTAGAACGTTGAGGAATTTCAAGAAATGTGTAATGAACGCCAACATTTGTCTCGTTAAGCCGTCGTTTACCTTCGCCTTATAACTGGGATGTGGGCAAACTGCATACCGCCACAATGGCAACCACTATGTGCGTGCGCAAGCCGCTAGTGATGCGACACTGGCTTGAGATCAAACTTCATTCACATCGAAATACAGCTTACCACAGTTTCAGAACAAGTAAAGCTGAAACTGTACTATTCACGTGACGAAGGTAATGGTTCGATTAATCCGAAGTTGTTGCATATTGATTTCACCTATTAACTTTTTATTTGTGATGGATTTTCCAACTGAGGAAAGTTTTGAGCATTAATGTCGATGGCTAATAAGAGTAGGGGAAGTCCAAAGAAACGATGGATGGACTGTGTGAGAGATGATATGGGTAGAAAGGTGGTGACAACTGAGATGATGACTGATAGAGAAGTATGGAAGAAAGGGACACATGTTGCGTCGACTACAAATAACCATTCAGTGGGAGAAAGAGATGGAGCTATACGTCCTGTAGAGCTTCATCTCTTTCCCACACTGAAGTAATATTAAAATAATACTGCTTTATGAGCTGGTGGTAGGCCCTCTGGAGAATGATGATGATAGATTTTCTAACTTTTTTTCATAAATAATTTATATCCGAGACATTATTATCGAGTCCTAATTTACTGAGTTCTGATGCATACTAAGCAGTCTCAATTTTATTAATGCCCCGAATACCAGGACCAGAATCGGCCAACGGTCCATTCACAGTTGGTCCCATTCGCACTTGGTCCCATTCGCACTTGGTCCCATTCGCACTTGGTCCCATTCGCACTTGGTCCCATTCGCACTTGGTCCTATTCGCACTTAATCCCATGCAAGTAGTTTGTAAGGGAAGAGGTATGTTTGTGGACTGATTGACATTTAGAACACCCACCTTCTCTAAATATAATCTTCAACCCGCTTCTGCGTAGCCCACCTACCTTAGCGTTTCAATGCCAATCAATATAGACTTAGCCCAGAATTTGGCTACAAGTTTGGCACCTTCAGTAGCATCCATCAGCTCCTGCATCGTGAAGCCAACAGGACACGCTGAACACGATATTAAGTACCCCATGAATGATCCTAAAACCTACCCAGTAAAAAGACTGAGTACAACTAAGTATCAAACTCACTCTTCAAGTATCAAGTCACATCACTAAAAATAAACGAGAGCACTATGTGACAGCGACTATGCAAATACATAGCGATAAGCCAAACATGGCTCATGAATATGGACGCAGATCAAGACCACAGAGTTGTGGTCGTAATGTGTGGTACACACGGCTACACATCAAGCATTTCCAGTTTATGCTGATCTCGCATTGTATAGAATTTCCGTACAATGCGAAGTCAGCTTATACTGGAAATGTTAACTTGATGTGTAGCCGTGTGTACATGTATGTTGGTGGTACTACCATCCTACCACTAACTAGAGGTTTAGCACAGTTTAGCTTCAAATTATTTGTGTGTGAGTGAAAAATAAAGAAATTTCTTCAAGTAAGAAATAGGTACATTCGATTCTGAACTTTAGCTTACAGACTATTAGGATAACTTTGTATTAAAACCGTTTTTGAACACTCGGATCGGGTCTTCAAATTCCGAATAACAGAAATACAAAAATATAATGTTCATTGTTGCAAAAAGTAATATCAAATTCACTACAGTTGAAATAGAGATCCATAAAACAATGCCCTATCATATATATCACATACCTACCCATTATTTATAGATATAAATTGATAAAACCACATCAAAACACCCAAGGCAATTTCTCACCATCAAAATACAACCACCAGGTATGATATAATCTAATAACACAGCACCTGTTCTCGTACAATACGAGATTGCATGAAGAAATCTAAAGTAAAAGTAGTTTTTAGGATCATTCATATGCGCCCACGCAGCGCCCACGATCGCCAAGCCGTTGACCAACGCTGGCCAAAAACTTCTCCTACGTTCATTACTGTTTAATGTCGCTTTCAAAATCGATTGGATCAGCTTTATCGACTAATTTAAAGGGTTCCGTACTAATTTAAAATAATAAAAAACTATTTAAAAATGCGGCCCGGAGTCTGGATTTGTGCCCGGTTGATGGCAATAGGCTCGGCCCGTTAATTGGGACTTATAAACATGACTGGCGAAATGTGGATGTACTATAGCTACACCTCTGCTCAACCGTTCAGGGAAACAAGGCGTGATGTTACGAGTATGTTATAAAAATAATGCTGTTTTTGGATGTGCCAATGTCTTTTTAGGTCAAAATCAAAAAGTAGCAGCTACTGTTCACGATTCCAAGTTTACCTTACTCCCATTAGTACTTAAAGGTTTTCATAATACCTACCTATAAGGTTGCTTTTAGCCCCTAAAATATTATTTTACCCATTTACCTATTGATGAAGGGAGAGGGAGAGGAAGACCTGTCACCACTTGCAAATTACACATCAAAGACCTAATGTCACACAAAATCCTGACGTCACACAAATCCTTCATCGTGCAATTAGAGTTTACCGCGCGATCGACATATATACAAGATCCCGATTTCAACCGTTGGGCAGTTGCCCGCCAGACATGACACCCGTCTGGTCGGAGGATCCTCCCTTTTCCATACAGGACGAGTGAACTTTACACCCTGTTCCTCATACCTCTAAAGGCTAAAGAAAATATGGATAGAATGTATGAGAAAAGTGTAAGAAAAGGCAGTGAATGGCAGCGTGACGGTTGACAGGAGAGAATGGAAGAAGAAAACGTGTGCGCCAACCCCACGTACCATGGGACAAGGGCAGGAAGATAATGACCCATTTGTTACATTCATGTCTAGAATTTGATCAATGTAACACTTTACAACGTTTTCGAATGGATGCTGTGGCTAAGTAATAACAGCCGCATGCACGGGTCGATCGAACTGCTCTCAAAACGATGAAGGAAAACATCGTGAGGAAACCAGCATGTCCTAGAACCAAAAATTCGAAGACATGTGACATCTACCAACCCGCACTGGGTCCGCGTGGTGGATTACGACCCACTCCCTCTCAATCTTCTCACAGAGAGAGAAGAGGCCTGCGTTCCAATAATAGAAACATTATAGGCTGATTATGAGTCGATCGATCAGGTTAAGCTACGCTTGCCGCAGTCAGTCCGTGGATGGGGGACCATCTTAACTTACTCCTCCGTGCCTCGGACAGCACGTTAAGCTGTTGGTCCCGGCTGTCATTCTTGGATCTTTGAGAGTTGTTACGAGTCGACAGAAGCCCGAAAGTTGGATAATTAGTCTTACCAGGGGTATCGTGTTGCCCAGTAACTGGGTTGTGGAGGTCAGATAGGCAACCGCTCCATGTAAAATACAGAATACAGCTGCATCCAGTTAGACTGGAGGCCGACCTCAACATAGTTGGAAAAAGGCTAGACAGATTGATTTTTGACCCTAAAAATCCTACATGAATAACTTGCGATGTTATTGCTTACTGCTTTACCATTCTTGTCATTTGATTATTCAATAAATAAATGGGTGTTATTTTATGGCTTGTTCTCAACTTTTTATTATCATTGTTATTATTCATACCAATAGGCATAGCCAATAAAAAAATATATTATTCGTATAAACAACCTACTTACTTAAAAAAAGGTGACGTTACAGCTTTGGATATTAACCAGTAAGTATTAGCTAAAAGATTTCTATGAATTTGTTATTTACCTTATAGAGTCGTCCTCTATTAACGTGGGACAACAATATTACATGGAGCGATCGCCTATCTGACCCCCACAACCCAATTACTGGGTAACACGATATCCCTTGGTAAGACTGGTTGTCAGACTTTTGAGCTTCTGACTACCCGTAACGACTGTCAAAGACCTACGAATGGCAGCAGAGACCAACGGCTTAACGTGCTTTCCGATGTGGCGGAGAAAAACTTAAATTATAGCGTCGCCGTCGTCCCCTATTACATGGGACATAAAGTAGCGAAATATGGGGTATTATTATACAGTTCTCCATCGCCCTTCGGCGAATTTTCAGGCACTATGTAAATATTTTTAATAATACTTACTTGGTTTTCAATAAACATGTTCCACGCTCAACCTACGTCTGAAATCCGTATAATTAATTTAACCTTAGGTGTTTTTTAAACAAATAATTATTTAAATTAATTAATTATCATGGGAATTAGTAACGCATAATTGATGCAAATGTTATACAATATTACTTAAGCTTTTATCGCGATAATATCAACAGATTCCAAATGGTCTTATTAATACTTGATGAAATTTATAATCTGGTAAGCATTTATGATTACATTTTTACTAAATCGAGTGGAACATCACTATTTACTAAACCTTAGTCACTAGCTGGATCTATGTCCTGCAGTACTGTCTCTCCTTCTCCCTTCCAATTCATCCAAAGGTTGTCTGTAAACGCTCGCTTTTAGCGATAAGGCCGCCCATTGTGTCACCCTATGTCAAATTTCTACATTTATATCTGTAATTCGTATGATGTAAATAATAAAGAATATACAATTCTATTACGTCCCTTGGTCAATTTTGGGGTCGGAAGTATTTCAAGTATTTGTACTAGCTAGACCATTTTACAATAACCATTCCAGAATAGTATAAATGAGAATGTCGCTAATTTCGTTTTTCTAGGTATCATGAAGGGTCATGAGACACTTTACATAAATTTAGTGAGTCACTTCTATGGTCTCTTAAATTTCAAATAACGGTTCAGGAGCTAATGTCGATAAAAAAATAAAAAAATCATATTCACATGTAGAGTAACGAGCTCTACAATCCACACGCGGTACGAACTATGTACTATTGTAAGATTTTTCATCAATTGTTTATACCAAAATAGTATTACAACATAACATCACGCCTGTATTCCCCGAAGGGTCAGGTAGAGGTGTACGTGCCTACAGTACACCCACATTTCGCCAGATATGTTTAAGTCCCATGTAATAGGGGGCGAGCCTATTGCTATCAACCGGGCACAAATCCAGACCCCGGGTTGCTACTGAGTAATGCCAGATGGAAAAACCTGTAGCGGTTACATCGCCACATACGAACTACGCATCATAGACATGACGTCACACAAATCCTGCATCGCGCAGTTAGAGTTTACAGAGCGATCGACATATATACAAGATTCCGACTTCAAACCGTCGGGCAGTTGCCCGCCAGACACAACACCCGTCTGGTCGGAGGATCCTCCCTTTTCTATGGTGGATGAGTGAACTTTACACCCTGTTCCTCATGCCACTAAAAACCCAATAACACTTTGCCCGACCCCGGAACCGTACCCAGGACCTCATGCTCTGCTGTAGCGCTTGCAACCACTAGACCAGCGAGGTAGTCGTGCTACCAACATCGTTAAACTCTAAAGTAGTACACAATCCATGTATTTTCATAATTGGTATAGTTTTTGCTTCGACCATTTAATCGTATGGAGCACATAAATACTTCGTAAGGTATCATTACACTTGCACGTTCTGATACTTTGCCGATGTCTCTGATGTGTGGGTTAAGTTAGAAGAGATTAGCGGAAAGGTAGTGCACACACAAAATAATGCTGAAGGCTGTGGAAATGTTTTATAGAACTTTTGTTAGGGTGTGTTATAGGTTCTATAGTAAACAAAATAAAATGTTCCTTTAGTATAACACACTGAATTTAAAACATTAATAAGAGTAGGTAAATATAATGTGACGTAAGATGACGCAGGACGCAGGCAGTGACTGCTTGTGTGTCGTATCGTATTAGAACTGTCTCTGACTGACTGGGCCCACAGACGGGCGACAGTTGAATTTGAAGGTTATGTGCATGTGTGGGTTACATACCACTACATTTTCATCATACTTTACATGCGAGTTTAGTTATGTTATCTCTAATTTACACCCAAGATCGTTTTAGAAAGCATACCTCAACACAAAGTTCCTCGATTTTTTAAAGACTGAAGTCATTTTTGAGGGTTCCGTACCCGAAGGGTCCCAAACGGAACCCTATTACTAAGCCTTGGCTGTCCGTCTCTCTGGCAACGGGTTGTATCTCATGAACCGTAATAGGATGACAGCCGATAGCGGCTATAACAACAAACAACAATAAAATTAAAATAAAGTAAAGGGGATCATACAAGAAACGTGATTTTTTTCGGCGTTTTTTGCTAAATATTTTACGGTGGTAACCCCTATTCCCATGTGGTGTGTCTCATGTATCAGAAGGAGCAAGCATAATTAAGCCTTCACCTTGCTAAATCTGCCTATAAGTATGTCGTTTAGCCTTTAAACCAGCACTTCTACCACAAGACTAAATTCTTGTGCTTCTACCTTACATAAACCTAACAAGCTTTTATGTAAAATCTACTAGAAGAAGATTTTCCTCAACACGTCATATTTCCTCCTATGACTATTGTTGGACATGCGTCTAATACTCGTGCGTTACAAGTGACTATGTAGAACAATAGTCGAACGTACAGATAGTGTCATCCACGAAAACGCACCCCACTCAGCGATTACAGTTCTGTAAGCTGTACTTTAGTACGGAGCGGAGCGGAGTGGGGCGGGTCTTCGTGGATGGCACCATCTATAGTGTAGTTTATTACAAAAAAAAACAGTGGCACTCCGGGAGTGCCGACAGAAGTGAAAACTTGAAAAAAATCGGCACCGCGGTATTCAACGCGTTGATGTCTTTTTAATGGTCAAAAGCTGGTGTCGTCTCAGTGTCGCGAAATCAATGGTTTAGTCTCATCTCAAAACGACCCAACGCGCCTAAAGAAGTGTTCACATAAAAAACAACTCCTATTTCATCCCAACTATTTCCTACACATTTTTACTCCGCTAAATCTTTAATCCTGTACTTTCTTCTCACTTCCCCGCCAAATCTCACTACTTACACCATTGAACCCCAGAGGCAACACGCAAGCAGCACGCGTAAAACCTCACTCGACGCTCATAAGAACGGTATCGTTGCGATATAACATACAACTGCACTGATGCAACGCACCAATGACGTGTTGGCATGCAACGGATGGTATTTAGATTAGCGGACCAGGTCGGTGGACACAGCAACAAACAATTCTGATTAACAAAAAAAACTTTTTTACAAAAAACACAACCGACTTCCAAACTACAAAGTAAAAAATAACTTTAATTTCGGAAGTCGGTGTCTTTGGATCAAATCAGTATTTTAGTTTGTTAACACCGACTTCCGAAATTAAAGTTATTTTTCACTTTGTAGTTTGGAAGTCGGTTGTGTTTTTTGTAAAAAAGTTTTTTTTTTCACTGTTTAGTGGGTTGGTTTGTAATTTATCTAAGTTACAATAGCCTTATGTCAACTGCTCATCAAAAATACCCAAATCGCTATAGATGTGCCTTTAATATTTGAAGAGTTCCCTCGATTTCTCCAAGATCCCATCATCAGATCGTGACCAAATGACAATGGGACCAACTTGAAAGTATACCCTTTCAAACAAAAAAATAATTTTTCAAATCGGTCCAGCCGTCTTCGAGTAATCGGGGAACATACATAAAAAAAAATATATAGAAAGAAAGAAAGAAAGAAAAAGTATTTATATCCCGACGAATTGAGAACCTCCTCCTTTTTTTTTAAATCGGTTAAAAATTGGAGTTGGATTATGGTGCATTAATTACTCTTGAGAGTTAGGAGAAGACTAAAGAAACAGTGGAATGGATGGACTGTGTGAAAGATGATATGGGTAGAGAGGGGGTGACTACTAAGATTGTGACTATTAGAGAAATCGGGTCGGAATCGAGTTGTTTAGTATGACAGATAGACGGACGCAGGTCACTAAATCGCCACCCTATATAGCTATAAACTCATGGACACATTTTTTATAACCCATGCTGGAATTATACGCGGTTAAAACATTTGCATTCTTCTAAAATATTAACGTGTTACTTCTATCACGAGAAGACAAGAATTAACAAAGGTTATGTTGTACTATTTTATAAAGATTCTGTTCAAGTAGAAAAGTAACCGCCAATCTATACAGGCCCGGCAGGGACATCGACACGAAAACTGTTACCATGGATTCAGTACATGATTCTGAACCCCCTGCGTTGAAATTTTTCGTCGGTTATTTTTTTTAAAATCAGCTTTTCCGTGCATTTTGACCGTGTAGGTATTGCACTTTTTTAAGAAACAGCAGATTTTTTTAAATAACCGTCGAAAAATTTCTACGCAGGGGGGTTCAGAATTATGTACTGAATCCATGGTAACAATTTTCGCATCGATGCCAATGATGTTTTCCTTTTGCCATACTGTATTTTTTTTATTTTATTCAAAAGGAACAACAAATAGCTACAATATAAAACATAGGAAAAAGAAGTACATAAAAAAATATAGACAATATTGCAGCCCATAACGCTGTTCACGGATTAGCTATAGGACAGTGACAGTGAAAATAATCGCTAGGGTTACAAATACATTTTTTTTTTCTTAACTAACGTGTTTATAGTATATCCATATAAATTTTAAGAAATGGTACACAAAAATAGAAGAAAATATGTTCAAGAAAGCTCCTTGAGTATAAGAGTTCTGAACGTATAGGGAGCACAAACAAAAATGTCTATGTGTTCAAAATTCCCATTGTAGGAATCGACCATTCTGCGAACAAGCGAACGCAGGTCAGAGTTGGACTTGCAAGTACCTACTGAAAATAATCTGCCAGCGCGCACTTTTCGCTTGTGGACTGTCCTAGGAACCGCATAGCATACCATGTTGGACAATTCAATGCAGTCAAATATATTTCTTACAATATTATATAGATTCATGGCTTCTAAGAACTTACGTCTATTTTCAAGTGCTGCTGTATAGTAGAAATGTACTATGAATGAAAGGTCAACGCACCTGAGCGGTCATTACATTAAGTAAGGGTGTTTCTGGATCAATAAAGTCGCTGCCCACTTAGGGGACGACGAATTTGGGTAGGTACATGCATTATATTGCATTTGTAAATTTTGTGAATCATGGACAACGTTCCGTTCATCTTCTTTTCGTGTAGTTACTGACTATCCTGGTGTCAGAGTTTTAAAGCTACCCATGGGCCTCTGTATTGGCTTCACACACCGTCGAGAAAGATCTCTCAGGCATGCCGGTTTCCTTACGATGTTTTCCATCACCGTTTTTTGCAGCAAGTGTTGATATACGCACATGAATCCGAAAAGTCAGAGGTGCGTGCCTTGGGTTCGAACTCGAGAACGAGAACTTGGCAGTCCGACGGTCACAAGGCTATCACTACTTGACCGTTCTGTGATGACCATTTAATTACTTACCACTCGTGTTATTCTGCATTACCTAGCAGTTTTTCTACACCTCGTCTATGGGAAACTAATTTCACATACAGCGACTTTCTTTGAGCAATTCGCAAAGCCACTCGAAATCACTGACTAGTTTCTTCATCTTAGATTTCATATATTATCAATCATACATACATAACATCACGCCTGTATCCCCCGAACGGTTAAGCAGAGGTGTACCTATACGCCGCCCACATTTCGCCAGTTATGTTTAAGTCCCATGTAATAGGGGGCGAACCTATTGCCATCAACCGGGCACAAATCCAGACTCCGGGCTGCTACTGAACAATTCCAGATCGAAAAATCCGATAGCACTTTGTATATCATATATGTATATGTATTATTTATCATAGTTGCTATAAATTCTCTCTTCAGAACGGATCTATTATAGGCAGTTAATTAAAAGTATATTAACCTCTTTCAATCCCCATTTGAACGAAAAACAAAACACAATTTAAAAAAACAAAAAACATTATGACCACGATTGTCAAAATCAAACGCCCCGTGACCGTGTTAGGTTATTGATAAACACGAGTTCTTAATTAAAAGACGTTAAATAGAATGATATTAATTACAAATCATTAGGCTTTCAGTAACAAAAGACTATCAACCTCAAATCATAATCTGAACAGTCACAATTTCCACGAACGAATCTTGTTTTCAACCCCAAAAAAGTGTTCCTAAAAATGTAATTCTAACCAAAATAATTGTTTGCAGGCCTTTAAGTGATAGTGTAGTGACAAAAACAGTGATTATCATGTGTTAAAAGTGTTGTTAATATGACGTGACAGAACTGCAGTCAGAATGTATCGGCCGAATTTCTACGAGAGCACTTGCTTTCGTTGCAATGAGATAGTGTACCAAGTGGACAGGGTTGGGCCGCTGAAGGATTTTACTTTCTTCCATAGTGGCTGCTTTAAATGTGCCGTCTGTGGGACCAAGTTGACGTTGAAGGTAAGTTTTTAATCTATTTTCTATTTCTTATAATGGTTTTCCCATATACCAGAACTACACTGGCCCATCATTAAGTTAGCATTGCTAAAGTGCTTCTTCCATCCACAAAGTTCTATACTATATAAATAAATAAATGTTTGTAATCACGTTCTCTCATTCCGACCTCGCCGCCGAGGTACTTTGCGATCGCGACCGCGTCCCCGAGTCAATGAAACTCCCCCCGACCCTTGCTCGAAAACGAGGTGCCAGCAGTTGTTGCAACTTAACACGAAGCTTTAAATACCCCGCATAATAATCAAGATAAAAATCTAAGTTTGATCCAGCCCGTCCCTTCTTGCTGTCCTCCCCCCAGCGATGCCCTAAGCCGGGGTTCGTACCCCTCAGGGGGTGCCCTTAGCGAGCACTCGCTTAATTTTAATTTAGAATAGTTTAAAAGCTCCTGGCTGGAGGCTCTAAGTGTAGAAGCTTAAGGCCACCACAGGAAAAATCCGGTTAAGCAGCCAAGACCTTAGTGGTCAATAACTGCGAGAGGCCATAGTTAAAAAAAAAAAAAATTATCACCTTCTCGAAAACGGCTCTCAATTCGTTTTCTCCGTATTTTCACCCAAGCAGAGCTCGGTCGCCCAAAGTTTAGAACAAGATGGCTACCTTAGAATAATGACATGGCAGTATTATTAAATGAGCATTCTCTATTTTCACCAGAGCAGAGCTCGGTCGCCCTGGTACTTATATTTATTTTACAAAGACGGCTTCACTGCATCGGGCTCACGTGGTTGATTACGACTTAGAGAGGAGGCCTGAGTACCAACGGTAGAAACATTATTGGTCAACAAAAGTGATCTGTATACACCACACCTGTAGCATAGTCTACATGGAGATCTATTTATTGCAAATGCCTCTCTTAAAATAATCTTCAAATTCTTGAGCCTTCTTAAAGAATTTAAAGTTATCCGTGTAAACAAAACGGTTTCATCTTCCAAACCTGTTTACCGTAATATCCTATTAATAATCTGAGACAATGACGTTATTTCCTAGCCAGTGCTGGTCGGCCTTGATGCTCATCTTCACGACCTTCAGCAAGCGCCAGTTGACATTTGAGCGACCTTGCCGCATCTTCAACTTTTTGCTACAAACTTTGTAGGAACCGACCATAAAAACTTAAAAACACATTCGTATAATCTGTTTTTCGTATAATTAGTTAGATAAAGTTTATATTTTTCGGTATTTTTAAATAGTTTTCTTAACATAGTAGCTGTGAAGGGTATTGTCGTAAAACTAGTTAGGTAATAAAAGATAGGTAATTATGCAATAGTTTAACTTGAAACACAGATTAATGTAGACGGTTCACTCCGCAAAATCATTGAAATTAAAAGCGACTCTTGCTACGACACAATAAAGCGCAATTCAGGGGCCGTACTACGACGTGTTAAAGCCATCATTATTCCAGTGTGAAAATGGGACAGTGCTATTTATGCTGTATAGCTCCATCTCTCTCTCACACTGGAACAATGATGGCTTTAACACGTCGTAATACGGCCCTAGGTGGCATAGCGCTAATAACCTATAGTTACATTCACCTAGAATTTGCCTCTCTTTCTATCGCATACTCTTATATCTTCTAACTACGTTACACTCACTGAATTGGCCCGACAAGACGGGCCTGCCGCGTACTTGTAGCTTCATACCTAAAATGCGAAGTAAACCATTTGTATTAATCTGTGCTTGAACTTTAACACACAACACAGATTTAAAAAGAAAAAAAATCAAGTATTTAAATCAGCGATTTTTTAGATTTCGTTTGAAAGATTGAGAAGAAAACTTTTCCCTGAAGTGTGACGAGACAATACAACACAAGTACAAAAGAAATTCCTGACACAGACAAGTTCCGTTTAGCGTCAATAAAATTAACCACACAAGATGAATATGCAAAACAAGTTAGTAGAAAAATGTGGTAGAATACGCATGTATGAGCTTCACAGACATTCTTCTACTTAGCTGTTTTACATCTTAATCGCCATTTAAAGTGTGCTGATGGCTTAAACGCTAGAAAGCAGTGAAATAAAATTGTTTATCCTGTAGGTAAATAGGATATTGGAATCAGTTTTACACGATTTAATTTATAAAAATAGAGTCGTCATTTTTATCTGACTACGTCTGAGAGTCAATAGTACCAAAGTCCCGATTCTCTTGTCACAAATGCCTCAAAACTAGACAAAAAATCACCAGTATTTTTTTTTTTGTCAAACGACAATTTCCCATTTTGAAATAGACTAAAGCGACACAACTTAACTATATTTTAGTTTGACAGCACAAGATGGCACTGAGTTATTAATTTAGTGAAAATGTCAATTTTGCTATTTTGAATTTGAAGTTTTTCACCTAAAATTTTGATTGTCTAACAAAATCTGACTATTTATAATAGCGATTAAAAAGGTGTGGAATAAAATATTAACTAAAATTCATACCAACACCTCGACTTCAGGTGCAAAAACAGTACCTACTGTATCTTTTTTTTCTTTTGCTTATATCTCGAAAATGGTGTTCTATCGCAAAAATAATGAAAATTACACGACACCTTTATAAAGCCTATAAACCCCTATAACTCAACATGTAGGTAATAATTTTTCATATTTTTCATTAAAAAATTGAAAAATTCCATAAGGCTTCAAACCCAACCCGAGCAGAACCGCGCCTCCGGCTCTAAAAAAATCACGGGTAGGGCAAACAATCGAATTTGACAATCGCAACTCCACGTAGTAGATACCTACCACGTGGAGTTGCGATTGTCAAATTCGATTTCAGTTGTGTCAAAATTAATTTGCGGGAGGCCATTGCCCAGCAATGGGACACTGAAGGCTTATAAAAAGGCTTTAAGTTATTTATGCCCGCCCACTTTGAATAATGCAGTGCATTTTACACAAAAATTAATTAAAATTCAAAATATTTTATTTCACATAAACCTACATGGGCCCTTATGAAACGTTAGAAGCTAGGTGCACGGTTCCAAATGGTCGTTTCCTATGGAGAAGAGCCGGCAAGAAACTCCACGGTAACTCTTTTAAAAATAATTTACTTTTACAATACTTTCAAATAACAGTGTTAAGGCTTATGCAGACCAGCGCGATATCGCGGGCGCGACACTGGTAGCGCTGCCTGTCGCGCCCGCGATATCGCGCTGGTCTGCACAAGCCTTTAATAGGTATGGGAGAACAGTGTGGGTTTTTTAACAAGTACCAGGTACTTAACACGAATAACGCGATACCTAAGTGAAAATAGTTGTTAATAAAATAAAATCGACTTAAACAAGGTGAATGATCAAGTGCAGACAGAGAGGCGCAGGTTTAGACTTCATTAAAATTCTTAGTAAAGGCTTTTATGATGTTTTCCTGATTCGGACGATTGCTTACCCATAACTTTTTTTTTTGAAGTGAAAACTTCTTTAAGCGCATTGGGCATTTTTGAGATGGGACTAAACCATTATTTTCGCGACCTGTTACCGACACCGTGGAGTAAAAGACATCAACGCGTTGATTGCCGATTTTTTTTTTTTCAAGTTTTTACTTCTTTCGGCACTCCCGGAGTGCCATTGTTTTACTAAATAAATTATACGCCTGCTTGTCTAATATCAAAACCAATTTAATCTAGGATCCCTAAAGCAGTTGTATGAAAGTCGTTTTCCTCTGTCATCACAAACAAGAAATGCCTACTAATACCTATACTCCGTTTGAAATAAGATTAGACATTTAACTAAACCTTTTTTACAGTCCATACAACCGATTTTGACTTCTATTGCGTTGGTGGCATGACAAATGACAGCTGCAGTAAACAGTTGGTTTGTAACCACTTTTTTTGCTTTTATGCCATCCTTATACCTATGAAAATAAAGTTGGCGTCCCCACTTTCGAAAAATGAAAATCTAAAACGGTGATAATTTTCACCGTTTTAGATTTTCATCTGCACGGTTTGGAGTTTTAATAATTTTTTGAAGTACGTTTAACATTTTGAACTAAGCATCAGTCAAGGGGTAGTTTTTTGGGGATGTTGCAAGTAGTAGTTGTAATAATACATTAAATGATAAATGATTTTATTTCTGTAAGTAGGTTTGTACAAACACTTTTACACGTCAATCATATTTTAAAAACTAGATGAAGTCGGCGTTTCCTATCTGACTACTCCGAGAAGAAAGGCCGAAACAAACTCAGAGGTCACAGTCTCTTTTAAAGTCCAGACATAATCTTGGTCAGATCATGTGAAGGCCATGTGGATTGGTGTCTGAAGTGGTCTTTATAGGAAAGCACCACACAGATTGAGAGGGCCTGTCCAGTCAGTGCACGCATTTGTCAGTTATCGTGTAGCTCAACTCAGAATTTAAGGAGCTCAACGATTCGACGAACAATACCAAAAAAAGGACATTTGTGTAGGCCACATAAATTACTCAAACTGTCAGACCATGATTAAAACTAACTGAGAAAAAATTAAAAACAAAACAAAAGGAATGACCCATATAGTCTTCACATTCACAATAATTAAAATAATATAATACTTTAAAAGTAAATATTCATGTCATTGTATATGTATATAAAAATCATTAATGTCAATGTGTATATAAAAAAAAAAAAAACCGAAAATGATCTTGGTCAGAGCATTTCATTTGAGGACCATGTAGATTTGTGTCTGAAATGGTCTTTTGAGGAAAGAACCATACAGCTTTGAGTGGACCTGTCCAGTCAGTGCACGCATTTGTCAGTAATCGTGCAGCTCAACTCAGAACTTAAAAGGAGCTCAACGATGCGACGAACAATACCAAAGAAAGGACATTTAGGTAGGCCGCATAAAGTACTCAAAACTGCCAGATTATCATTAAAAACTAACTGAGAAAAAAATAAATAAATATATATACATGAACTACATAGTCCTCACATTCACAACAATTAAAATAATAATAATGTTATACTTAACAAAGTAAATATTCATGTCATTGTGTATATAATTTTAAAGTTTGCAAAAAAAAACAAATTTCAAAAGTAAAAAATAAAAATAATAATTGGAGCAGCTCAATCCCAAGCCTTTTTGTCCTCAATGTAATCTTTAACGGTATAAAAAGCTTTCTGGCACAACTTACGTTTAATGAATGATTTGAATTTATTAAGGCTTAGATCTTGTACGTGGCTTGGAAGTTTATTATAAAAGCGTATACATTGACATCTGAACGATCCACCTATTTTTTTGAGCCTTGTTGTGGGTACAACAAATTTGTGTTTGTTCCTAGTATTTATGTTATGGATATCACTGTATTTTTTAAACAATTTTATATTTTTATGGGCATATAAAAGATTATCAAAAATATACTGAGAAGGCACAGTCATTATATTAATCTCCTTAAATTTATCTCTGAGAGTGTCTCGGACTTAATTTATAAATTGATCGAACAGCTCTTTTCTGCAAAACAAAAATAGTCTGAATGTCGGCGGCATTTCCCCACAACAGAATACCGTACGACATTACACTATGAAAATAGCTAAAGTACACTAAACGGGCTGTCTCTATGTCAGTCAAATTACGAATTTTTCTAACAGCATATGCTGCGGAGCTAAGCTTTTTTGACAATTTATCTATATGTGGGCCCCACTGAAGCTTAGCATCCAAAGTTAAGCCCAAGAAAACTGTGCTATCATCAGGATTCAATTCTTCGCCCTTTATCAACACACTAGTTTTCACCTGCCTAACATGAGGTAAGGTAAACTTAATGCATTTGGTTTTTTTTTCATTAAGAAGTAAATTATTAACATTGAACCAGTGAACTACTTTTGAGATCGCGCTATTTACATCGTCAGTAACCAGCTGCTGACGTTTAAGTTTAAACAAAAGTGAAGTGTCATCCGCAAACAACACTACATCATGGTTATCCTTTATGAGGTAAGGCAAGTCATTAATATAAATAAGAAACAAGAAAGGACCAAGAATTGAGCCCTGAGGGACTCCCATTGTTACTAAAGATCCGGGAGATCTTTTTCCATTAACGTCAACGCTCTGAATCCTATTACTCAAGTATGAAATAAGAAGATTCAGAGCGCTGTTCCGGATCCCATAGTGGCGGAGTTTCCTGATTAACGTTTCATGAAGAACGCAATCAAATGCCTTGGACAAATCACAAAAGATGCCCAAAGCATCGCATTTATCTTCCCATGAATTATAAATATGACCTAAAAGTTCAACACCGGCATCAGTAGTTGAACGACCCCTTGTAAAACCGAACTGTTTGCTATGTAATAATTTATGTCTATTAAAAAATCTTTGCAATTGGTCTAAAATTAATTTCTCAAAAATTTTACTAAAAGTAGGTAGTACTGAAATAGGTCTATAATTTGTGGGGTCTGATGTACTACCTGATTTAAACAAAGGAATTATTTTACTATTTTTCATAAGGTCAGGAAACTCCCCACAGTCGATACAATTATTAAAGATAAGAGCTAAAGTAGGTGCTACAATGTCAATAATAGACTTGGCAACTTCTACAGAATTACCCCACAGATCTGCAGTCTTTTTTACATTTAAGGTGTGAAAGGTTTTAATTATGTCTCTACAGGTAATATGTTCAAAAGTAAATTCCGAATCGCAAACATTAACATTTTCCTTTAACAAAGACTCAGCAACAGAAGGTGAAGAGTTTAGGGATTTAGTAGTTGAAACGGGAATATCTGAAAAGAAATTTTCAAAGGCCGCGGCGACTTGTGAGTCTGATTTTATTATGTTGTCATTAATAGACAGGCTGTAGTCAGTATTTCGGTTATTAGACCTTCCCGTTTCACTATTAATAATATTCCAAGTCGTTTTAATTACATTACTACTATTTTTAATCTTCGAACTCAAATAACGCGACTTGGCCATACAACAAACTTTTTTAAATAATTTTGAATAATTTCTGACATATAAATTAAATTCAGCTGTGTTTACATAAGTCCTTTCATTGTACAACTCATAAAGCCGTGTTCTACTTTTATGAATACCAATGGTAGCCCAATCACTAAAAGATGCGTTACTATTAACCGAGATAGTCTTGGGAATAAAGGTGGAATTAAATTGCTTACAGTATATATTAAAGAAGTCATCATATAGGTTATTAGGATCAGCATGAATAGACAAAACTGGTAATTTATTAGTGAGTTTATTAATAATTGATTTACAGTTTATGTATGAAGAAGATAAATTTTCGTGTAAATTAGATGTTATTTTTGGGAAGTTTGGTAAAGGGGTGGTTTAAGGGATGTTTTTATTTTTATACTTAGCAGTCTATAATTCTATGCTAGGAATTATAGTGGTGAGAATTTATTTTTTAGATTTGATTTTTTCATGTTTTTACGGATAGTGGGGGGTGGGGGATTGTACATCCCCGGGTGGGTTGCTGCGGCATTTGTAGTCCTTAATGAGCTCGAAATTATGACATACATAAAACTTTTTTAGTGAACATTTAAATGCCGTGGGGGTGCTAACTTAATTACTAGTTAGCACCCCCATTGAAAATTTTGAATATCTCGAAGGGGGGGTTGGTCTGAAAATTTTTTTTGCAGTCCAAAATTGTCCTTAATTAGCTCGAACTTATCACCGTTTTAGATTTTCATTTTTCGAAAATGGGGGTGACAACTTTATTTTCATCTTATACCTACGGTATAGAAGTCAAAATCGGTTGAACGGACTGTAAAAAAGGTTTATTTAAATGTCTAATCTTATTTCAAACGGAGTATAGGTATGTAGGAAGATAAGCATCAGACAATAATATCTATAATCTAGTGGATAACATGTTTCCTTATTTCTTCTGCTTACTTGAGTCTTGCTTGCAACAAAGTAAAATGTAAAGAAGTGGCCACACTAAGGGCAGATTTCGCCAACGAAATTAAACGTGATCAATTCACGCTGAACTCAGATGGTTATGGTGGCGAGCCTATTGCCATCAACAAATCCAGACTCCGGACTGCTACTGAGAAATTTCTGATAGAAAAAACTTTTTTACAAAAAATACAACCGACTTCCAAACTATAAAGTGAAGAATAAGTTTAATTTCGGAAGTCGGTGTCTTTGGATCAGAAATTAAACTTATTCTTCACTTTATAGTTTGGAAGTCGGTTGTATTTTTTGTAAAAAAGTTTTTTTTTCACTTTTTGTGGGTTGACTTGTAATTTATCTAAGTTACAATAGCCTTATGTCAACTGCTCATCAAAAATACCCAAATCGCTATAGTTGTGCCTTTAATATTTGGAGAGTTCCCTCGATTTCTCCAAGATTCCACCATCAGATCGTGACCAAATGACAATGGGACCAACTTGAAAGTATACCCTTTCAAACAAAAAAGAATTTTTCAAATCGGTCCAGCCGTCTTCGAGTAATCGGGGAACACACATAAAAAAAAAAAATATCCCGACGAATTGAGAACCTCCTCCTTTTTTTTGAAGTCGGTTAAAAAACCCAATAATACTGCCCGACCTATAAATCGAATCCAGACCCTCATTCACAGCTGTTGCGCTTAGGACCACTAGACGAACAAGGCAGTCGTGCACCCTATTAAAGCTATAATGTCAGTATGTATGTAAAGTCTTTAAACATTAAATAAAGTCCTACTTACAGCACTAAGCCATGTGTAGTGATTGCATTATAGCCGCAGATGGCCTTAAACACCATTAATAACACTATTCAGCGATTAATTTACAACGTGAATGCAGCTAAGCGCTTTATTATACAAATTATGTAGGATATAAAGCACCTAGTATAATTACACGGCTCAAGCTTAGGAATAAATCGAAGAAAATATTATATTGTAAAGTGTTATTAGGATTTTTTAACCGACTTCCAAAAGGAGGAGGTTCTCAATTCGACTGTATGTTGTTTTTTTTTTTTTTGTATGTTTGTTACGCGATTACTCCGTCATTTATGAATTGATTTTGACGGTTCTTTTTTTGTTTGGTAGATCATACTTCAGAGGTGGTCTCATATAAATTTTATTAACTTTGCTTGGGCAGTTTTTAAGTTAGCTTCAATAATACGTATTTTTGCCTCAGTATGTGGATGATATTATGATAACTTCCTGTCACTGTTATTTACATAGCAGGTAGTGGTATTCGAATTTGTGTGGGGTAGGTATCACAACTAAAAAGTGAAAAATAAAAACGTTTTACAAAAAAAAACAACCGACTTAAAAAAAAACACTGCAAAGTGAAAAATAACTTTAATTTCAGAAGTCAGTAACAAAGAACGAAAATTAAAAACCAAAGACACCGACTTCCGAAATTAAAGTTATTTTTCACTTTGTTTGTTGTTGTGTTTTTTTTTGTAAAAAGTTTTTACAATAAAAATTAGACTAGACAAAGTTGAAACGATGACCAATGGGGTAAACTTGTTCTTGGGTAGAGATCACAAATCGGCAAACTTAGGGAAGGACGCCCTTAAGGTGAATGCGCAGAGGTAGCTCGCGAAATTAAAATTTTCTTACGTTTTTTGGTCTATTATATGACTTTCATGTCGATCCGACAGGTTAAGCTACGCTTGCCGGGGTTGGTCCGTGAATGGGTGACCATCTTTACATACCGAGACTCCTCCGTGCCTCGGAAAGCACGTTAAACCGTTGGTCCCAGCTGTCATTCGTGAATCTTTGACAGTCGTTACGGGTCGTCAGAAACCCGAAAGTCTGACAACCAGTCTTACCAAGGGGTATCGTATTACTCAGTTACTGGGTTGTGGAGGTCAGACAGGCAGTCGTTCCATGTAAAATACTGGTATTCAACTGCATCCAGTTAGGTTAGGTTAAGAAAAAGCTAGGCAGATTGATTTTTATATGACTTTCATGAAATCATGACATTTGAGACCAATTCTAACTTAGAGAGATGTATGAATAATTCTTATGATTATAATTCGGTAAATACATATTTTTTATGATCGCGAATCATATTTTGATCAAGATACAATCTGACACTGACCTGCAAATGGCAAAAAACGTAAGAAAATATGAGTTTCGCGGACTTCTCTTTACGGATACAACTTAAGCTTGATGGAGGCGGTGCGATGGAGCCACAGAACAGATAAAAGAAAGAAAAATAAGTTTATTTGTCATAGAAACACGTGCATAAAAGAAGAGAACAATTAAAAGAGAAAAAACCGGCCAAGTGCGTGTCGGACCAAGCACAATGAAGGGTTCCGTAGTTGGGATGAATTTGTCCCAAAAACAAACTTAGCTTTGTAGTTGAAAAATATGTTTTCCCATACGGAATGTACGGGAAAACATGTTTTTGCAACTGCAAAGTTAAGTTGGTCAATTATTACTCGTTAACTTGTAAAGCCTCTTTAGCTGTGACAGTTTTTCTTTTAATTTCGTTATATAAACTACTGCTGTGATTTTTTCACACATCCAAAACCAACCATTAAGCTTGCAGGGGGGGGACACTTGACTCTAACAAAAATTAGCACTTTAAAGCTTAATATTTCGAAAACGAATCCCTAAATCCAAAAATGCTCTACGCAAACTCACAATATTTTTGAACGACCTTTCCAACAACATCCCACACTATGGGATTATTGAGAGAAAAAAAAAACATCCTCACTTTACGTGTAGGAGAGGTACCCTAAAAAAAAATGTTTTTCATAATTTTGTTTTACCACTTTGTCGGCGTAATTATGTATTATGCCAAATTACAGCTTTCTAGTATAAAAGGTCTCGGAGCTAGACCGCGGACAGACAGACAGACCGACAGACAGACGGACATGACATGGAAACTGTAAGGGTTCCTTGTTTACTACGGAACCCTAAAAAAGAGAAAAAAGGGGTGGAGCGAATGAGCTGGATGAGTATAGCCGATAATCTAATAAATCGCATGCGATTGAAGGAACCTTTGTCCAACAGTCGACTGCTATTGGTTGATGATGATAATGAAAATGTTAGTCAAGGTAGTGGTGCAGCGATCTTCAATGGGAATTGGAGACCGGAATAGTAACGAGAGAAGAGTAAAAGAATATGAGAGGGAAGAGACAAGAACAATCGGTCATGATATGATTTGTGATATGGAGGATTAAGAAGCGTAATGTTGTAGGAAAAGTTTGAGTATAAATGATGGCGAATTAAAAAAAACAGTGGCACTCCGGGAGTGCCCACAGAAGTGAAAACTTGAACAAGATCGCCTTAGTGGAAGAAAAATACTTGTATAGACATTGGTGCCGATTCTCTTATCACAAATGCCTCTAAACTAAACTAAAAATCACCAAAATTTCGTTTATTCCTGTCAAACGACGATTTCCCATTCTGAAATAGACTAAAGTGACACAACTTAACTATATTTTAGTTTGACAGCACTAAGATGGCACTGAGATATTAGTTTAGTGAAAATGGCAATTTTGCTATTCTGAATTTGACGTTTTTAACCTAAAATTTAGATTTTCTAACTAAATAAGACTATTTTTAATCGCGACTAAAAACATGTGGAATAAAATTGGTTGTCATGAACTAAAATTCACACAAACACCTCGACTTCAGATGAAAAAACAGTACTGAATTTTTTTTTTTTCTTTTGCTTATATCTCGAAAACGGTGTGTCCAATCGCAAAAATAATGAAAATTTCGACACCCTTTATAAAACCCTTAAACCCCTAACACTCTACATGTAGGTAATATTTTTTCTTATTTTCCACACAAAAAGTGAAAAATCCATATAAAACACGTCGAAGCTGCCCCCCCTGCGCGCCTCCGGCTCTAAAAAGATTCACGTGGTTTAGGTATCACGTGTGGAGTCGCGGTTGTCAAATTCGATTTAGATGTGTCAAAATTATTTTTAAATTTAGAGAATTTATTTTGCAGAATAGCTTTGAGATTCTCATAGTCAAAAGTAAGGAATTTTAGTGATAGTTTAGTTAGTTTAGTTCGGTGTACAAGAGAATCGGCACCATTGTTCCGTAACTTTATCTAAATAAAGAGCACAATCGCGTTTACAAAACCTTTAAAGTAAAAATACTTGCATAGAACATTGTTCCGTAACGTAATATAAATAAAGAGCACAATCGCGTTTACAAAAATGAAGTGTCGGTAACGGTGTCGAGACTTCAATTGTTTTTTCCCATCAAAAATACCCTACGCACCTAAAGAAGTTTTCACTTCAAAAATTGGAATGCCAAAAAAACCGATCGATGGATGTGTGATAGAAATAGATTTTGCGATTAAACTTATTTTTAAGTGATATATTTTAATAACTTTGCTGCATAAAACTTGCTTAATTGTAACCTAATTGGAAGAAGTCACTGGGTCCTGAAATACGGGTACTCTAAGCTAGGCTCTGAAGCAAGGGTTTCTAATTTTTTCTGTAACGTGTGTTTATGACAATAAATTATTTATCCTAGCCTACATTATTAAACGAGCAAAATTTCTTTAAATATTTGTAATCACGTTCTCGAAATCGGTTCTAACGATTTCGATGAAAGTTGCAATATAGGGGTTTACGGGGGCGAAAAATGGATCTAACTAGGTCTCGTAATATCTGGGAAAATTTGTTTTCTCCGTATTTTCACCCGAGCAGAGCTCGGTCGCCCAAAGTTTAGAACACCAGGTAATGAATAATGACATGACATTATTGACATTAGAATGAAAGAATCATGTCACCATGGAATTAGCAAGTATCTACTATCATGTACTATCATGGCAGTATGGAATTAGTAGGTACTATCCTATACTATTAAATTAGCATTCTCTATTTTCACTAGAACAGAGCTCGGTCGCCCAGGTACTTTATTTAAATATGACTTGGCTGGAAAGAGGACGACTTCTGAGATAAACCGACTGATAGAGATAGCAGAAGAATATTTGTAGCATTCGACTCCAAATAATTTCAGATAAAGGCTGGAAGAATATAATCTAGCAATTGAACAAGTAAATAAAAATAAGTCATGACTAAAAATAATACTACAATTTTATAGCCAAGGTCAAGGGAAATAATGTAAACTTCATTAAAGAATCACATATTTCAAAACACGTGTATTAACACAGCTATAAATTATTTGTACACAAATAATGAGTCATTACAGTTGGGGATCTGGTTATGATGCGTCATACATACGACCTTATTCCGTTAACATAATAATATGACTTGTAATTAAGTATAGATACGACGGGTAGAACCTGAATGAGGCTGCCATAGGAGCGTTGGGATTGTCACAGGAAAAGAGAAGCCTATGCCCAGCAGTGGGCGACGTTGTTGTTGATAGACATGACGTTGTTATTTACCAAAGTGCATTTAAATGGCTTCTGCGACTGTCAGACTGTGGAAGGTGAACACTAAGATGACGGCTAATAGATATGTAAGGAAAAAGAGGAAATTCGCAAACCCTAATTTTGGATGAGGGCAGAAAATGATGATACTGTCAAAGTCAAAGTCAAATAATTTATTTCAAATAGGCCCATGTATGGCACTTTTGAAAAATTACAAAATAATAAAATTGATTCTAGTCGCCCCTTCCAAAAGGTAGTTTTCGTATGGAGAAGAATGGGCAAGAAACTCCACCTTTACTCTTTTAAAATGTTTTACAATTGTTTGTATATGTACGTACATTTGTTAAATAATTATTATACGTGAAGACGATGCACCTAGAATAAAATTACTATACCACAATAGGTAAAAAGAATTAAAAATGAAGCAACGATAGATAATTTAATATGTGATAGATATGGTGCTCACATATTTACAAACATTGTAAAAGTAGACGATTTTCATAAAATTTTACAATTAATAAGTCAGTGTGTGAGGAAGTAATCACAGAATGTAAAATCAATTTCATAAAACACAAAGTAATAAATTTTACAATTAAATTAGCAACCAGTTTGATTTTGTCTTGATTCTAAATTGTCTTATGGAGCAGGACCAGCATGTTTCCAAGCAGTCTTATCTTGGATATAATCCTCTAATTTGTAATATGCTTGTTTACAAAGTGTACTTTTTGTATGAGTTTTAAATTTTCTTTAATTTAATTGCAATATGTCACAAGGTATTTGGTGTTGACTGGTGTTGACTGGCCATACATAGGTATGACCACTCAACACCAGGTGCTAATAAATAGATGTAGCACTATAATTAGCCAGGTCCACTACCACAGACTATATAGTGTGTTAGGGATAAGCCATCTAAAACAAAATTGCTGTTATTTTTTTAAGGTTTCAGTGTTGGTCCCATAGTAAAAGTTGTTAATTTTCACTGGCTTAATGTATTTTCTCGTTAAATCTAACACACAACCACGTAGAGAATCATATAAGTAATGCACCGTTTTCAAGTATTCTATTGACAATTTATACTCTAAAACTACCAAATCGTCTCAAACGTCAAGCTCAGTAATAACAATATCCTCTATGACCAAACATCATACCGGTCATTCTAAAGCCATGAACGTATACGGTTAGGAATGAATGAATGACAGTCACATTACAACTTCCCATCCGTGTCAAACGGTCGTAATGACACATTACGTCCTTATTTCGCGGACAGGAGATACGACCTTATTCGATTCAGTTGCTCATTACACACGCTCCTAACTGTTGTTCTAATACAACAGCTTGATGTGTATGCGATAATTAACAGTTAGTTGACGTACTTTTTATGGGAAATGCATACAACAGGTGTTTGTACTTGTTTGGTTCTGTTGGCGAGTTTAAATACGACTATGTTCGCTAAGTTTGAATTTAGGCATTTTTAGCAGTGGATGTGGATAATAAAAAACAAACTGGCACTCCGGGAGTGCCGACAGAAGTAAAAACTTGAACAAGATCGCCTTGGTGGAAGAAAAATACTTGTATAGAACATTGGTCCGTAACCTTATCCAAATAAAAAGCAACAGACGCGTTTACAAAAAAAAAAAATACTTCCAAAACCTTTAAAGTAAAAATACTTGCATAGAACATTGATCCGTAACGTAATGTAAATAAAGAGCACAATCGCGTACAAAAATGAGGTATCGGTAACGGTGTCGCGAGTTCAATTGTTTTTTCCCATCTCAAAAATGCCCGACGCGCCTATAGAAGTTTTCACTTCAAAAATTAGCTTTTCCCGTGGCTTCGCCCGCATGGAGGTAAACATTTTCCCATGGAAACGTACTATCGGGATAAAATGTCCATGACCTAACCAAGGTCAAGGTCTATTTGTATGCCAAATTCGAATAGCCGTTATCGCGTGAAAAGATAACAGACAGATAAAGTTTCGCATTTATAATATTAGTATGGGCTATGAAAACAGTGTTTGGTGTCTTATTTATTTCTTTAAAAGTTATAACAACATGTTTGATCTTATTCCCACGTCCCCAGACTAGATTACCCAGCTAGATTCGGCTAATTAATATTAGTTTTTTACGAAGAGCAACTACTGTTTAACCTCTACGACCTAATTTTTTAAGAAGTATTCAAATTCCGAAGTAGGAGTCATTGCACCCACTGCATAAATTCGGCATGTAGGAAGTTGTCAAATCGAAATTTAAAAACTTTTTTAAAACCCCTAAATGCAGAATAACAACTGCAAGCAACTGTGACAGCTGAATGTCACAGTTTAAATATTGTTAGGTGTATTATGTACCTACTAAAGTAATAAATACATCTTTTTGAACAAAAATACAATGAAATAGTTGAAAATTATACATTACACTGACAAAGCAAAGGCCTTTGCAATGAATAATTGAATAAAAACATTAACTTTGTCACAAATTAACTGTCCATATCGCTTTGACCATAGATTCAATGTCCATTCAAAGAAGAACAATTACAACTTGACCCTTCATTTTGTTTTATGATATGAATTATCATGGATCATTTTATATTGGTTTATTTCTATTGTGCCTCTAATAATTTGTGTAAAATGAATCAGCTTCGGCAATAAAAGGGTGAAAAATCAGTGTAACATTTCTATTGTTTGGTCTGCTTTACACGAAAACTTTTCTCTTCAAAATTATACGACTATTTGAATCTATGTTAGTACTTACTACGGCTTTACAAATTATAAATGCAAAAATCAAATATCCCGACGAATTGAGAACCTCCTCCTTTTTTTTTAAATCGGTTAAAAAGACGGTTCGCTCCTTCTTTCTAAACCTTAACTACAACGAAACCGAAGAATTCCTAATGAAGTGTTCATTCCCGGGTGTCACCATTGTGTGGATCAGCCTGAGGACACGGTGGAGCATACGGTGGAGGTCTGCCCGGCTTGGGCGGAGCAACGCCGTGTTCTCGTAGAGGCGATCGGCGGCGGTGATCTCTCGCGTCCGGCCCTGGTTCAGGCCATGGTACGGAGCGAGAGGAAATGGCAGGCCGTCACCTCCTTCTGCGAAGCGGTAATGCTCGCGAAGGAGGAGACGGAACGCGTGAGGGAGAGGCAAAGTTCGCGCCCTCACGCCCCTAACCGCCGCAGGAGGAGACGCCCGGGGCGGGAATCGCGAGCCGATTTCCGGCCACCGTAGGCGCGGGCTTGCGGACGGTGAGCAATGGGTAGCTCGCCGTCCGATAAGGACCAAGCCCGGGTCGACGGCGCGTTGTGTTCCACGCGCGCCTCAAAGAGATGTCAGCAGAATTGACGGGGTCCGCTAGGGCCAATGCCTGCCGGGGGTTCGAAGAAAACCGATCGGGAAATCGTGGCCTCCGGCAACAGGGCAACCGAAGGAACACGGGTGGGTTTTAGTCAGTAAGAGTCTGACACGCTCTCCCGCTCCACCCAGAGCGGGAGAAGTTATTTGATAATTTCCCACCCAAAAAAAAAAAGTGTTCACTCAATCACATACATGCATCACTGACAAAATACTCACCACACCATCTGAACATTTTAATTCATGAATTAGTTTTTTCCAAAATTGCTATTTTTAGATTTAAAGTTTTATACGTTTTTTTTTTTTGTTTGTTTAATAACCTTAATTTGTCTTATTTTGTAGCTTGCTGTAATGATTACAATATACATAATATTTAACGCGTGCTATTTTTAAGTCAACCATTTATGACGGGGATCGGACCTGTTTCTCCTAAACACATGTTATTTTGTAACCTATCGAGGAAAACAGTCGGCATCCACTAACTAGATTATGAAACTTTATGCTTGTGCTTTATATATTACCTTGTCTTGTAATCTAGTCCTAATTAAACAATAAATCTTATCTTATCTTACTACTTTTGCTTAAGGTTAAAAGGGTACCTATTTTATATAGACACGTCTCGGTAAAATTATAGCCAACAGTCGACAGACATTTAAAATGATAACTTCATTTTCAAGACTGACAAACCCTTTGGTATTACTGTCGTCTATAAGCGATCATAACCACTTTCCAATTGGAGGGGCTGGTTGCCAACTTATAACCTACAAAAGACAACTTATAACCTACAAAAGATAACTTATAACCAACAAAAGACAACTTATAACCTACAAAAGATAACTTATAACCAACAAAAGACAATTTATATCCTAAATAAAAGAAAATTTAATTTATAATTTATATAAGTGGTCTAATTTGACAGTAGGTTACAATTTGATCGGTATAATAATTGTCATCAACTGCCTAGCCTTTTCCCAACTATGTTGGGGTGGCTTCCAGTCTAACCGGATGCAGCTGAATACTAGTGTTTTGTATGGAGCGACTGTCTACCTATTAGACCTCCACAATTCAGTAACTGGGTAAACACGATACCTCTTGGTAAGACTGGTTGTCAGACGTTTGGGCTTTTGACTGCCTGTAAAGACTGTCAAAGATCCACGAATGACAGTTGAAATCAATGGCTTAACGTGTTTGTACAGGCTCGGAAAGGTATCGGTGATAGGTAATAACCAAACCAGCTAATATAACTCTTGCAAGCCTTATCAAGATTCCAACTTGTCCAACCAGGTTTCAACCTCTACTCGCCTAGAAAAAAATGGCTTTGATTTCATCATTAACAATTCCTCCTTTCTTCTTCCCCAGACATACTACAACAACCAGCACTGGACGGAAGACAAAGAAGTCTACTGCTCCAGCCACGTGCCTAAGATCGGCCCTGGACATCTGGACAACTCCTCCGTGGGCATCCGCAGTGCACTCAACGTCCCCAAGAGTAATAACTATGTCAACGAACAAATCCGGGGACTCGCCAGGAATAGCCATGACAATGAATGTAAGTATCTATTACTTTTTAGACATTTTTAAGTAGGTTTTGTACTCTTTTTTTTTTGGGTGGGTAATTATCAAATAACTTCTCCCGCTCTGGGTCGAGCGGGAGGGCGTGTCAGACTCTTACTGACTAAAATACACCCATGTTCCTTCGGTTGCCTTGTTGCCGGGGGCCCGTATTCGCAGCCCCGGCAGGCATTGGCCCTAGCGGACCCCGTCAATTCTACTGACATCTCTTTGAAGCGCGCGTGGAACACAACGCGCCGTCGACCCGGGCTTGGGTCTATCATTTGTTTTCTGATTTCTTGAGGTACAGCTTCATACCTGTATAGGTTCGGGCTTCGAGAGGATTTTTTGATACTTGCCTAAAAATATCTTTCCCAGAAAAGATTGTATACCTTCTGATTGAAGAGGCAAAAGCTATAATTCTCTCAATTTCATCAAAATCTAATTCACTCTCCATTTTAGAACAGACAAATCCAAATCGTTTGAAAATGAGACCCTTACTTTTAAATCCTTCCAAGTACAAAATCAAAACAAATAATAATTCTCAGAATGTATAAAAATAAATATTGCAAAAGTCCAGCAAAGTTATGGCAGTGGTCAACAAACCAGGACAATGCCATCGTGCAAGGGCATCCATTGTTTAAATGCAATCAGACATCAATCAGACAATGGTTCGAATCACTGGCTGCATCCAATCAATCATTCGATCTGTTTATCAATCGCTTTTGTATTAAGTTTTTCTAGGGCTTGGGAACATGTTGCATTGAAAGGGTTAAAGGAAGTAAATAAATATTATTATAATAACCGTATACAAAATATTGTAAAACATTTTAAAAGGATGGGCAAGATACTATGGAGTATCTTGCCCATTCTTCTCCGTACGAAACTACCTTTTGGAAGGACCATCTACGATCAATTCTATTTTCTTATAAATGTTGACGTACAAAAATGCGGGTTTGACATAGAATTTGAAAACTGTAGCTCGCGATCAAAATTTAAAATAAATCTGTTAATTTTTAAGAGTACTTAGCTATCAGCAGAAATTGGTTAGTACTCAATATTCAATCAGATTATTCAGTTAGCAAATGTTCGAATGACGTCAAACAAAGCAGTATTTTATATATTTTTAAAACAAAACAAAACATGTAATTAAATTAATTACATTACACTTTCATCATCTGCCTAGCCTTTTCCCAACTATGTTAGGGTCGGCTTCCAGTCTAACCGGATGCAGCTGAATACCAGTATTTTACATGGAGCGACTGCCTATCTGACCTCCACAACCTAGTTAGGTACTAGGTAACACGACACCCCTTGGTAAGACTGGTTGTCAGTCTTTTGGGCTTCTAACTACCCGTAACGACTGTCAAAGATCTACAAATGACAGCCGGGACCAACGGTTTAACGTGCTTTCTGAGGCACGGAGGGGGTCTTGGTATGTAAAGATGGTCACCCATCCACGGACCAACCGCGGCAAGATCGATCAACCCGTGCGGCTGTTATTACTTAGCCACAAGCCCCTCTAATTATAGTTACACTTTGTTGTATAATAATTATGTCGGTATCACTTATACAACATTGTACAATGTACAAACCAATTATTACTCTACCAAGCAAGTTACTTCGAAGTTTCACAGGTCACCTCACAACTGACATTAAATTCGTCAAGCCGAATCGAGGAGGCCTTACGATGCGCGTGCGGCTCTGACGTCATGCGCGCGAAATAACGTCACTCTGTGGTCACATAACATGAACGTACCATGTCCATTCTTGGTGTCGAGCCAAGCCTATATTATCATAACCTTTTTACACCTCTAGGGAGATATGGTCGTCTTTGGATTTATTTTTTACTGTTTGAATAGTAGCATGCAAAGCACATTTAAAACAGATTTTTCTTTGACGTTACTATGTCTTAGGTGCTTGCAAAAATTATTATAAAGCAGGTAGATCTGAAGGAATACCAGAGTTGAAAAACTAATATTTAATATCTTGCTTGTAAATATCAACTTAACATTACATGAAGCCTTGTTTCCCCGAAGGGTTGGGCAGAGCTGTACCTACACCAGCGTTGCCAGAAGTCCCGATTTTGGCGGGATGTCCCGATTTTTTGCCAAAAATTAAATGTCTCGCGCGGGACAGGCTCAGTCCCGATTTTCGGAGATAGAAAAATAAATAAGTAATTCATAAATAATGTATAACTTATTTAATATTATATTCCTCTGAAGATTTAATTGCCCTACAGGGCAAACTAATAGTTATTGGTTATTAGTAAAGTACAGTAACGTTTCATTAAAATACATTTTCTACTGCTTTATATCATCATTGTAAACTTAATTTGAAACACAAATAAAAGGATAAGTAGTAAAAAATAATACAAATAAAAAATAATATAATTTACGTTTTCTTATTATGTCCCGCTTTCGTCGAAAGAATCCCGATTTTTTACTCAAAAGGGTTCAAAATCCCGCGTTGCCCGAAAAAAAATTGGCAACGCTGACCTACACCCACATTTCTCCGCGATCGATTTTGCGAATTTCTTCGATTCTTCGATTTTGCGGTTTTCGCATTTTCGCTAAGTAAAAAAAGTACCAAATCAGATAGCAACCACCAAACTGTTAACCATCTCAGTTATAAACGCCCAAAGAATTTAAACAAGAATGTGCTAAAGCCCGTACAAGATTCCGTTATTTAACAACTAAAACGTCTATCACAAATCCACATCAAAAAGGCATAAATAACAACGAAAACTTGCAAGAATCCAGTCGCACTTCCGAAGAAGGCACGACGTAACGCGAAAGCTCTTGAACTTCGGCACACTTCGGGTAACTTCGTGTGGTAGAGCGAGTAGTCGGTGCGTGGGGGAGAGGGAGGGGAGAACTTGTTGCAAAACAACCGGTCACATTCCGCTGAACGCAGCCCAGTGACCTAACTAAAGCTCAGGTACCATTTGGCCCTATGGATCTTATACGAATTGAGCTTACGTTAAAAGTACTTTCAGTTGTACTGGATTATTAAAGTTTTTGAATAGACTTTGTACCCCTACTCCATAATACACGGAGACTGAATTACAAAGAGCTTTTGTTCAGATTCAGACAGCAGCAGAATTGTATTGGTTGGAAAAGTTTAAATTTACTGAAAAATTGTCCGTAAATAAAGACATTGTTCTTCTTTCGCCTAAATAATTCAAATTATTTTATTTCCATGCTGCTATGATACTTACTAATTCCATGCTGTCATGATAGTAGGTACTTACTAATGCCATGCTGCAATAATAGTAGGTACTTACTAATTCCATGCTACCATGTCATTATTCTAAGGTAGCCATCTTGTTCTAAACTTTGGGCGACCGAGCTCTGCTCGGGTGAAAATACGGAGAAAACGAATGTTCCCAGATATGAGACCTAGCTAGATCGATTTTTAAGCCCCCGTAAGCCCCTATATTGCAACTTTCATCGAAATCGTTAATTACAAATCTTCTTATATATGAAATTCTCATGTCACAATGTTAGTTACCTTTTTTTTTGGGGGTGGGAAATTATCAAATAACTTCTCCCGCTCTGGGCGGAGCGGGAGGGCCTGTCAGACTCTTACTGACTAAAACCCACCCGTGTTCCTTCGGTTGCCCTGTTGCCGGGGGCCACGATTTCCCGATCGGTAATGTTAGTTACCTTACTCCTCCGAAACGGCTTTACTGATTTTTACCAAATTTTATATGCATATTCAGTAGGTCTGAGAATCGGCTACTAGCTATTTTTCATACCCCTAAGTGATAAGGGTTGTCCACCCCAAACAAATAATTGGCAAAACAACGTTTGCCGGGGTCAGCTAGTATATATATACAAATATTGCTCATTTAATAGTATAGGATATTTTATTTAACGGATACACCATTTTAGGAACTAACGTAATATCCAAGTTACATGATGATGCGCATCGACAATTTATGTTAATAAGTTGCATCACAGTTCGGCTTATCCTTTTGCCCGTTATTATTACTTATATTCCATTTGAAATAAGATTAGACATTTAAACAAACCTTTTTTACAGTCTGTTCAACCGATTTTGACTTCTATACCGTAGGCATAAGGATGGCATTAAAAGCAAAAAGAGTGGTTACAATACCAATGTTTACTGCAGCTGCCATTTGTCATGCTACCAACGCAATAGAAGTCAGAATCGGTTGAACGAACTGTAAAAAAGGTTTAGTTAAATGTCTAATCTTATTTCAAATGGAGTATAAGTATTTATGTATTTTACAGTCAGTAGCAGTCACTTCGATGGATTCCCAAGATCTTTAACCGAAACGACTGAGTTTAGTCTATTATTATAGGTTCTAAATCTAAGCCTGTCAATTTAGAGGTCTACATTTTCAACTTACTTAGATAAATTGGTAATAAAACTTTGTTAGACAAGATAAATACAGCTTCTGGATATTAAAGGACTGTGCATTAGTGTACATTGAAAGAATCAGTCTCATTTGGTAGTAATTTATTCAATGTCGTTTCGATTTGAATATCTGATTATCTGTCACGATGCCTCATTGAGGTGGATAACAATTAAAATTCTATTGTGTCTCATTAACGACAGTTGAAAGTATAAAAAAAGTTTCCAGCCTGTCCCTTGCTGTTCTCCCCCAGCGACGCCGTCAGTCGAGGTCCGTACCCCACAGGGGGTGCCCTTAGCGTGTATTCGCTTAGTTTCTAAGTTTTATGCCCTGGCTGGAGGCCTTAATTTATAGAGGCAGCTTCAGGAAAGTCTAGTTAAGCAACCGACAACCTCCTAGGTTGACAGGCAAGATGCAATAATAAAAAAAAACGTGTGGCACTCGGGGACTGCCGCGGTAAAGCTATTGCATAGCATTTGTAACCTCCATACTTCCTATTTGTCAACGCTACACTTGGGATGATGACGTGATGACATAAAACAAAAATTACGTTCCCATGACAACATGGTAGGCGGAGTGGGGGGTGTTAGGTTTTATTTTCGTTACGTTACGGAATTTCTTGATTCGGTCGCCGCACTCAAAGCCCGCGATAAAGGCTATGCAATTAATTGCCTTCTGTCTCAGGCAATTGCAATCACTTTTAATGTCACATTCATAGTATTTTGGTCCTAAGTGGCGGACACAAACTTTTTCATATTGATTAAATTAATCCTTATTTACAAAATTACCCCTATTTTATTCGTTGGTGTTTAGTTGTAAACTGGTTGTCATCATGTAAACAAAGTTTAGCATACTTTAGCTGCAAATCCAACGCCAACACTGTCTATTGTTTCCATTAAATTGAAAATATATTACGCAGCTGTCAATATGCACCTACATTGCATATTGTTCTCACGTAAATTTTATTACTTAAAAGGTCCGTATTATTAAATTGCTCATAATATTGCTTTGAGTGAAATCTTTTAAGTAAACCACACTATACTTTGTGGTAGTTAGTGACCGAAACTTTAACACGTGACTTTACTCATCATTATTAACAACTTTTACTATGGACCAAACTAGAAATCGCGAAAAAAAAATCAGCTGTTCCCTAAATTTATGTTCGCAAAACTCGTCTGCTTGGAACAGCTCATATTTTTCGCTATTTCTGGTTGGGTCCCATAGTAAAAGTTGTTCATAATGATGAGTAAAGTCACATGTTTAAGTATTGGTCACTAATTACCAGTCACCCTATGTATAAAAATCAATTGCCGTGAGTTACGCCAGCCATCCACCGCGAGGTAAACTAAGTTGGCTTGCACTTATACTCCATTTGAAATAAGATTAGACATTTAATTAAAGCTTTTTTACAGTTCGTTCAACCGATTTTGACTTCTATTGCCTTAGTGGCATGACAAATGGCAGCTGCAGTAAACATTGGTATTGTAACCACTTTTTTTGCTTTTAATGCCATCCTTATGCCTACGGTATAGAAGTCAAAATCGGTTGAACGGACTGTAAAAAAGGTTTGTTTAAATGTCTAATGTTATTTATTTAAAATGGAATATAGTTTAATTTAGCTTGCAAAAACTGGCAAACTGGGTGCAAACTAACTTAGTTTAGCTGGCGGTGGACGGCTCGCTTTAGTCTCGCAAAATCTCGAAAATGGCTCCACTGATTACGATGAAACTTTGGTAAGTAGTTGTGTGCGCCGGAGAAAACAAAAAAATAGGAAAAAGGCATTTCAACGCGCATTAGCTAGTAAGAAATAACTCGACCCCTGTATTAGTTAATTTATTCATATGCTCTAGCTGAAAGCAGTTTATTTTAGAAAACTTGAGAGCAGCTCCTCAACAGTGGGCAGCCCCGGATCTAGAATTTTTTGAGACGGGGCAAAAACTGTCGTCTGCCGCCCCCCGTCAATTTTTTATGGGGATGCGCTAAGTTAGCCCCCGCGAAATATTTTTTTTCTCAAAATGAAAATTTTGGCAGCAACATATTAGTCAAATTGTATCGATCGATAATGCGCCAATTCAACAGGGGCGCCAAAACTGTTGTAAAACGGAAAAAAAATAGAAAGATTATAAATGTGGTGCGCGTCTCATCTATTACAAAGTTGCTGTGTGCTGGGTGGTGCACTTGTCTGCTACACTTGAATTTGCCACCCCCTGAAGTTGGCGTCCGGGGCACGGGCCCCGGCTTGCCCCCCCCCCCCCTCCCTAGATCCGAGGCTGACAGTGGGTTTTCCAAATAAACATAATATGCTTAAAAAACTACTTTAATTTTTACTTTACACATCTGTCAGCTTACTTATGAATCAAAACGGAATCACAAGTATAGTTTGACCAATACCGCTGTACCGCGCCTTAGGAATATGCGGCGAGGCGGGGGACAGTGTTGACCAATGAGCGGCGGGCGGGACGCCGTGCACCGAGAACTTTGACATAATCTACTCATTACAATGTTTTTGTTATGAGTTTGTATTGCAATTTGTGGTTGGCTAGTGACCTCGACAATTGATCATATTATTTTTTACCTGAGCAACCGGCAGCAAGTTCGTCATGCTCCCTTAGATGTCAATGCTTGCGGTAGCGTCGGGAGTCGGGTTGCCTCCTTCCCTCAAATATGGCGAGGGGGGTAATGGCTGATCTTTGCGTTATGCTCGTGAACGGGTGCTGCTTGTGGTGACTGGTCGTCTTGCTGATCATGGTTTTGTTATTGTTACTAGTAATTAACTGTACATTTATTTTACCTCGATGGTCCTAGTTTATCATTTATAACTTCCAATTTACAGCTTTATGTAAGCGGGCACGCCCTTTATGCCTGGAGGCTTTTATTTAGATATTTAGTTCTTTTTACGTTTAGTTTTTATTTTTTAATTCTGCTTGAGGTTTTTATTTTTTAATTCTGTTCTCGATGTTTTTGGTTGGTATATTGGCGTGTGCTAGCTGACATATGGCCAATAATTTATACTTAATTAAAATAATGTTTTGTGTTGCATAATAATTTTGCATACTATTGTATAGAGTCATTTTTTTTTTTTTTTTTAACTTGAACAGACAGCTGTGCTGCTGGGGAGTTTGTTGCGCCACTTCTTCTTCCCAGCTAAAGGCACTAGGAAGTGGTGAAGGGTGGGCGTTTTTGGGGGACTGTCTTATGTAATTTTGACGTTCGAAAAGTGCTGGTTCTCAGCCTAATTTGAATAAATGACTTTTGAATTTTGAATTTTTGACGAATTAGCGACCTGCACTGCTCCCCCGTCTCGCCGCGCGCCTTCCTAAGGCGCGGTACAGCGGTATTGGTCAAACTATATCAATCACTTAGGTACATACATAAACAAGGTTTATGAATACAGCCCTATATTTTAACTTGAACCGACAGACGTAACGACTTCGTTAGTTTATCTAACTTAACTATTCACTTATTCAATCACCAGTAACTATGTTTATTAAGTATGTCGTAGGCGATACAGGAATTCCATAAACGACAACTGTTTCTACATTTTCCGGTTGAATAATAAATTACATGAACGGTGAAGCTGGCTGGATGTAAAAATTCTAATGGAAGAATGTTTATACAACGTGTTCTTTTTAATGTCTCATAAGCTCATAACTTTAGTAAAAATAATACAAAAAGTCCTAGAACAAGTGTTACAAAAATACATAGTTTCGAAGATAACTTATCACTAGACTCTCGATGAGTATCTAAGTAGTAAGTACGAGTAAATCATTTTCATTAAACCAATCATTCATATTAAGAAAATGCATCGTAGTCAATTTTTATTTTATTGAAAAAATATTGTTTTTTTTTTTTAATTGAATGGGACTAAATAATTGATTTCGCGACACTGCAACGACACCAGCTTTTGACCATTAAAAAGACATCAACGATTACCGTGGAGGCAATTTTTTTTTTCAAATCTTCAGTTTTTTATCTTACCGTGTTTTACATAATTAATGTAACTTTGTCCAATTATTTTGAATGAAAAATGAAAACGAAAAAAAAAATTTGATTATTTTATATGGTCTCATTAATACCCTAGACTCTAGAGTTATAGGATAATACCCTAGACTCTAGAGTTATAGGATATCAAAAGGAACACGTTATTTAATGAAAAAAAAAATGTCAATGCTTGGATATAATTTCAATATTTCTTAAAACAAAGGAATTATCAAGACCATATTCATTGTAAAAAGGTTATCAGTCACTTGTTGTTTTTTATGCCAGGCTTTTTCATAATATTATTTAGCTGACCCGACTGACGTTGCCTTGTCCAAACAAAAATTCATACAAAAAAGGTCGTTCAGTTTCTCCCGAATTTGATGATTTTCCGAGATTTTTTTTCCAATTTTTCAGTCATAATAACCTAATTCAGACTATTACGAACATTTTAAAACAAAAAATAGCCAAATCGGTCCAGCTGTTCTCAAGTGATACACTTACAAATAAATAGCATTTCATTTTATGATATAGAATAGATTACAATTCCAGGCTCTATTTCAAATTACATGTGTAATTCTAAAATGATTCACGTATCAAAATTAATTTAGTAATTATGAGCTTTGTAAAATGCCGTAATCTTTCAAGTTGAGTAATCCTACAACAAAAATCTAGCGTAAACAGTACTAATTTCAAGTTACATAAATAATTTGCAACATTACTACAAGCCGTAAGTACCTACAGTTTAGTTACTAAATAAAGCTAAAGTAGATTCCACTTATTAATTTACTAACTAAGGCGACTGACGACTACACAAAAACTTCTTACATTTGTAATGAACGTAAAAATAAGTCCGTGCAACAAAAAACTGAACCGTAATTAATTAACCGGAATTAAGCATTACCAAAGCAAAACTGACGTTTAGTTTAACAAAAAAGGCATAATTATACATTTTTGTAGGTATTTATTCTGACGAAATATTGTCCGTGTGTGAAAATATGTACGTTGTATGTACGTTGGCCACACCTTCTTAGTAATAAAAAAATTATAGAAACGTTTATTTCGATCATAGTAGGCACTTAAAAAATAAATCAATTAAAAGTACTTCACACTAACATATTACAATCTTCGATTCAATTCAAGTTCAAAATATTTTATTTCACATAAACCTACAAGGGCACTTATGAAACGTCAGAAGCTAGGTGCACGGTTCCAATTGGTCGCTTCCTATGAAAAAGAGCCGGCAAGAAACTCCACGGTTACTCTTTTAAAAATAAATCGTTTTCATAATGTTTTCAAATTACAGTGTTAATAAGTATGAGAGGACAGTGTAGGCCTATCAACAAGTACTAGGTACTTAGCAAAATAGAAAATGGTCCACAAGTCTACAGCCTACAACGTTCTCACATTCACAAAATCTAAAAGAAAACAATCTATATAAAAGATAAATAAATAAAAATTAGGACCTATTTAAACCAAATGACATGATTAACAAAATTTAGAAAATTTTAGGTAATAATATCAAATAATGAAAAGATTATATCAAGGAAGTATGTAAAAAAAAAGTAAAATAAAATAATCATCGTAAGAGATTCATGAGATGTGTGAATGATCGTAAGAGATTGCTCAGTACGTGAACTATACGGCAAATGGCAATGAATAGTTCAGGTACTGACAATCGAAGCTCTACGCGAATACTAAATGGGACGGAAGTGTGTAACAGGAAGCCGGGGAAACGCGCTCTATTTGATTTGACCAATGAACATATACCCAAAAAAATACTACGAATGTAAAAAAGCATTAACAGACTGGATAAAATTACTAAATTAAGACGACACGGAGGCACTCTTGGAAGACATTAAGTAAAATGTGCTAATTAGGTAGTAATAATCACACAACTTATCCACACCTATATCTATAAACACCAAATGCACAACACACACATACACTCACACACGCGTACGCACACATATACACACACACGCACACAAATAAGATAATACCTAGCTGTAAATACCTAGTTCATATTTTGTATTGCTTAGCTATGGAAGAGCGGGGTTCCCCAACACAGGCATCACTTGCTTACAGGGGAGCTCCAAACACAAATATTCTAGATGTAAACTTGTTGAAGCAATAAACCATTTTGTATTTTTGTATTTGTAATGAACGCGCGCTGTGTTAGAGTTGGCCGTCAGAAGGTACCAACCCATTTTCCGAGAGGTTGTAAATAGGATGATGATAATGATATGATGCTGATGATGATGAATATTGTTTATATAATTTATACGTCAGCCAAGATGTCAGATGTTACACATCATATGCGATTACTGCTCGCTCGTTTTTTTTTTGCTATTCTTTTTCTCCGCCTTATTTTTTAAGACATAATTTTTAAGCTATTGCATAGCTTTTATCGCGGGCTTTGAGCGTGGCGACCGAATCAAGAAATTCCGTAACGTAACGAAAATAAAACCTAACACCCCCCACTCCGCCTACCATGTAATGACGGTTCCATCCAATGACAACGTGATGTTGTCATGGGAACGTAATTTTTGTTTTATGTCATCACGTCATCATCCCAAGTGTAGCGTTGACAAATAGGAAGTATGGAGGTTACAAATGCTATGCAATAGCTTTACCGCTGCAGTCCCCGAGTGCCAAACGTTTTTTTTTGTTTCTGTCTCTGTTCCACTCCTGGGCAAAGGCCTCTCTCCAGTCCTTTCACTTTGCGCGAGCCCGCGCGTCCTCCTTCCAGTTTTGACGGAAGCTATCCAGCTTTGCCCACCGTCTCCTACGTGACCTGCCGCGACCCCGCCTCACTATGTCAGAGCACGAGTTCAAATTAAATTAAATTGTTTATTCTGTAAATAGGATATCGGAATCACTTTTACACACGACATATTAAAAAAAATAAGCTAGATGAGTTCGGCGTTTCCTATCTGACTACTCTGAGAAGACAGGCTGAAAAGTCCAGACATAATCTTGGTCAGGCCATATGAGGACCATGTAGATTAATGTCTGAAATGGTCTTTTTAGGAAAGAACCACACAGATTTGAGTGGACCTGTCCAGTCAGTGCAAGCATTTGTCAGTCATCGTGGAGCCTAACAAATAACCTATCTTAATGAGCCAACATTAACAAAACTCATTATTATCCTCCGTCTTACCTTCAACACCCATACACATCCAATATAGCCCCAGTTAGCTTCAAAAGGCAATAAAACGAAGTATTTAGCATAGGCCTACTCAGTTTCTAATCTAAATGTTTCAAGTAAACGACATTAAGAAGGTCGAAGTGACGTAATACCTACGGCGACAGTTTCGCAACTCACGCGCAGGTATCCCGAACGAATCGTGCGCAGCGTTGCCGTCAGTACTTGAGAAATTTATAGCGACACATGAATATGTAATGGACATGATAAGTAAGTACATTTTTCTTAGCGCTTTAGAAATTGGTGTCGCCAGAAATGGTAGGAATTACTTACGTCCCTGTAATGTTGTGCTATGTATGATTTTTTAAGTGTATCTAACTTCCTTATTAGTTGCTGGCTTATTTGTTAATTCACAGCCTTAAGGGGACGATAACCGACTTTTAATGAAGATTTTATACTGAAAATGACGTCTAAATGAGTAGTGTTAGTGATTTGGAAAAAATATATGTTAAATAAGAGCATTTTCTTAATATTCTAATATAGGCAGATTTTTGATTATGTTAATATTACATAGTGAAATTAATTTGTAAAGTTATGTCTAACGCGGATAAAAAACTGAGAATGACGCAAAATCTATCAAGCGTATTTTTCTGAAAACTTCACCATTTTAAAGATAATTAAATTATTGATCTTTTAGTATACGTGTTTTATTAAAATACCGTTTTTTACGTGTAATAAATTAATAATGCGTCTAATTTGGGACAGCGCTCCTTGATGGGTGAGTCCTATTACTGGCTGGACGTACGATGCGTTGCGTGAGCTCAGTACAGAACACGCAAGCTAACTACTCAACGGCACTGGTATATATCTGCGTCTTAAATGCTAGTTCTAAGGAGCTTTTAGGTTGAGACTTAACAAAATATTATATAGGTTCAAAACGGAGAAAAATAAAATAGAAGGTATAGAAGGCTTGCGATTATATAAACCATATTTACGAGTATCACACATAACGGGAAATTGACAATATTCCAAATAGGTAGTTGTTGTACTGTAGGTAAACACTTATGTTTAAAACTTCAGCTCACAAAAAAAACTGAATAACATTATACCTGCAAACGACAATACCCTCTATTACCCAAGATCGTATATCAAATAAGTAAACCTAAAAACACAGCCTTCAAAGTCCGAACAACCATAAATCTTGCAACAGCCTAACACTATCCTACAGTATACCCATATTCGCTGACACCGCCATATTAAGGGATAAACGACACAAAACTGTTGCGCTGTTGCGCCATCCATTGCAGCAGTAACTGCTATGTGTAACGTTCTGCATAACGCAATCGCCGAGAAAGGCGTTGAATGCTGTGCGCATGCGTGCTGCAGTTCCGTATACATCGTTTTATTATACTGTGGAATTTGAGTGGAATGTTGTACTCATATTTTTAGTATGTGTCAATATTGAATTGAGGTATAGTTGCATCAGCTGAAGTGTTGTATAATTTGAATGTAACATCTGGTGAGAGTTCTCTAGCAATGCTGTTTTGATTGAATCCGCTATGAATAGATTTTTTGCATTCATTCGCCTGTAAACTTATGATAGAAGTTTGTGATCTAACCCACGAAGGATCAACTACTTTTGACAGATCTCCACTCTCCTGGGTCGTTCCCAGTTTTAGTCTTTAAAAAAATCTCAAAGTACTTAATGGCAGAAGCATAATAGTTTGACCCGTCATCCAAATATAGACCATAAACTTTTTAACAATACATTAACCATTAGCCATAGTATTTTGGGGCACTTACCATATGACAGTGATGCGGACAAATTTTTTTTAATGCCCAGTGAGCATATTGCCCCTTTATTATATAATTTTTGTTTAAGCTAGGAACAGTTCTTAATTCGCCGTCTCCGAGGACCAAAACCCGTAACACCAAATAACAAAACGGACATCCGAACAAGCACAATTATCGGAACAGTGACAGACTAATCTATTAAGTGTCCTCAAGAATAATGCCTCATTGTTTCTGCTTAACCATGACGACCTTGACTTAGTCTGCGACTTGACTTCGTCTCAGACTTCCATGCCTACTTCCAATGTGTCTCTATGTCCATGAAAGTGTCAATAGAATTGGACGGAAAGACCAGACTATCTCTTATCGTCTGGCTACCCGTTCACTAGTTTGTTCCGAGTTGAATGTTCTCTTCGACACATTCTTGATGATTAACATTTTCCCTAATACAGATTTCTATTGGCTACCTTACAAAGTTGATTTATTAGATCTACATTATGTGTAATCAGTAGAGGTTCCTTGTGATGATTTTCTTCTCCTTTAACTGGTTTCAACAGTCTATTGCCTCTGTTTTTGGTTATTTCCTCAAATGTTTTTGGACTTCTGTGAAGCCACTTGAAAGGTTTAAAAATAGTTCCTCTGCATTGTGAAGACCTGGTTCCTGGATCCAGGTCTTAAAAGTAATAAGTAACATGGATGTTGACTACTTTGGATGTTAAGACACGATTGAATGACCAACAAAACAAAGATGAAGATATCTCTGTATAAATATGCCTAAATCAAACATAAAAAGTCTTCAAAATTCTATTTCACCATTACAAAATCCATAAAGTGATACATTCTTGTAAACTTCGCATGTAAACATAAGCGATTCATTTAAATATTAATATTTTACGCTTCGCGGCGCATCTGTTTCTAGTTGTACTCGTAAAATAACGCTCTAGGCTCTACCCACTTTTTTCTTCGCGCCGTTTACCAAGTACCTACACTTTAACTCGCCAAATAGTGTGTAACTTATGGAGTAAGCCAGGTCGTTGACACCATTCTAATGTTTTCCAACACTCGTTGAAAATCCAACTTTAACTTTCAGTGGTAAGGTTGAAATTCCATTGGTTGGTCTTGTGTTATATAACGTCGATTCATATGGTAATATTGATAATGTAGAAAATTAAAAAGGTTCTTAATGTGCGGTCTTACTAGTAGCTTTTGATAAAGGCTTATATTTGAAAGCTATTATTGAAAGAGTTATTGATAAAGACACCTGTTTTTCACAACGGAGGCATGAAAGTATGAATTAAAATGATAATGTCAGACATAATCCTGCTATTTAAACTAATGCTGTAATTAGATGGCAGTAACTAATGTATAAATAATAAAGATGAACCTAATTTATTACATATAATCGGACTGAATTACCAAAAACAAGATTCATTTAGAGATTATTTTTTACGATGATTCTTTTTTATTGAACACTTAAAAGTTAATAAAGTTCCCCAAAGTGATTCGGTTAGATGTAAATTTTATTAAACAAGCCGGATTGGAAAAATATAGAACGTTTATGTCCTGCATTGGGTCAATAGAGGCTATAGATGATGATGCTAAAGCTGGTTTATGGGTTCAGGATCGTAACTACATTTGATTTCTAACGAATGTTACGGCACTCCTTCATGTTTCGTCCTCTCCATCAGCGAGTTAACGATATACACAAAACAGGTGAAATTGACAAGGGGTGTGGAGGTCAGATAGGCAGTCGCTCCACGTTAAATATTGGTATTCAGCTGTATCTTGTTACACTGGAAGCCGACCCTAATATAGTTGGGAAAAGCCTAAGCATATGTTGATGAAGTCAAATTGACAAAACATATGCTAAGGAAAATGGACAGATAAGAAAAAAAACATGATAATGATCTTAATGCTATGAAGTTTTACACCATCAAATTGGTTGCTAAACCTAATCATCAGTGTTCATAAATGTAATTTAGTGGTGAATTGGTGATACATAAAATGGTTTCTATACGAGTAGGGGAAGACCAAAGGAACGAAGGATGAACTGTGTGAAAGATAGTATGGCTAGAAAGGGAGTGATCACCAAGATGAAACCTAAGATAGAGAAGTATGATAGAAAAAGATATATTACGCCGACCACAAATAAATTATGATGAGGGTAGGAGAATGATGATGATGACATCGGAAGGTTACTCAACAACCCATCCATATGCTGCAATACTTAAAATTAATGAGATAACCATCTTCATAACGTCGGCAAACATGACAGCAGAACTACCAATCAATAACATTTTGAATGCACCGCACATCACCCACAACATTATTAATATTATGTTTATGAAACAAAGTTTATAAACTCCGCATCTGTATTCTGTTGCATGTTTAGACTGCTTGATCTCTGGGACAAAATGGTTAGGTGCAGAAGTTTGGCTCCACACAATGAGTGAAAATAGATGCATGCACACAGACCCGTATGCAGTCCCGTGCAATGAAAACCTCGTGATTGTTATAAACGTTATTTTACAGGAGAAGGTAAAAACTGTCTGAAAATATAGCAGTCATCGACATTCTCCGAGGTTCTCATTATCATCAATAGAAGGCATTACAAACATCTTAGAGCTGTGCACGTTTGTTCTTAATACATTACGAGGACACAGCAAATGAAAAAAATTAAAAAACGTGGCACTCCGGGAGTGCCGACAGAAGTGAAAACTACTTGAAGAAAAATACTTGTATAGAACATTGGTCCGTAACCTTATCTAAATAAAGAGCACAATCGCGTTTACAAAAATAAGATGTCGGTAACGGTGTCGCGAGTTCAACTTTTTTTTGCCATCTCAGAAATGCCCAACGCGCCTAAAGAAGTTTTCACTTCAATAATCTTTTCGAAGTTTTCTCAAACTATCTCAAATAAATGCAAGTACGTACAGCGAGTGCACTTGCACTCGCTGTACGTGAAGCGTGTCTATGTGTGCGTGCGTATTCGATAGTTGCCTGGAGCCGACCTTCTGTACCTATCTATACTGTGTCTCTAGTCCACCTTGAGTATTATAATATTATGCTAAATTATCTACAATTAATGCTGAATGAGCAACTGTACTTGCTTAGCTGATTATGGTGATGTTTTGCTTGAGAAATCAATGAAGCTATATGTGAGAAGTTTTTGCGTGAGATAAGATGGAAGAAATCTTATTATTCAAGGGGATGGGCGGTACTGTCCTCAATAAGAGCTCTGTTGTTTCTTGTAGGTCGTTTCTTCTTCGACGATGCAATTTAAAAAGTACATCGCTGATTGTCTTCACAATCGCGTCTTTTATGTGAGGTGCATCCAATTCTCGACCGTTCCTTTCGATTATTCTGGTACCTAGAATCTTCTAGGGTAATTCGGTGCTAGGTTTTTCTTTAGTGATTTACTGAATCGTATATTATCCTATATTATTAAATGAGCATTCTCTATTTTCACCAGAGCAGAGCTCGGTCGCCCAGGTACTTCTAATAAACCGATTAGAGACACTGACGAATTCTTAATATTCTAAAAGCAGGCGACAATGCGGGCAGTAGCTAGTTTTACATAAATGATTAAAAAATCACGAATGGCTTGAATGTATTCTAACAATGAATAATTAGGTGCACTTTAAATGCTAGGTGTAAAGATCACAGATGCATATAATTATTTAGTTGTGGCAGATTGCCAACTACATGCAAGGACAACTGCAACTTAATTTCCATTAATTCTTAGTTCTTACGAAACCTATGATATCATCAATATTTTGATCAGCTTCTGTTAGATACTTGTCTTTCGCTTCAGTTTGAGATCCATGTTCATCATGGAATACCTCACCACATCACGTTTCTGAATACTCATTTCAACGTAGGCAAGTACAACTACTATCATACATGATCAGTTGTTGTTCTTCTGAAAATGTAGCATGACCACTAGTATCTCTACTTAATGAAGACAAAGTGACATTTCTTATATTATTTATCTTTGACATAGTTCCATAGAAATCTTAATAAAATCTGTAATGTTGTCTTTCGTTTCTCCCGTTCCAACGGTGGTCATAGTATACATATTCACAACTACTCACGTTAAATCTGGCACATTTAAAGCAGTATCTTGCAAATATTGGTGTTTAGTAACTTAGCATAAACTATTACTATCATTCAAATTGTGACTATTTGTAGAGAAGAAGAAAGCTCTAACATGCCAGAAGGCCTAGGTACCTAGGCCTTCTGGCATGTTAGAGCTCTCTTCTTTTTTATTTTTTTTTACTTGATTTTCCTGTACCTGTGTTACACACTTAGATAGAGTTATTTAGAGACTTATATAAAGTTTCAGAGTGAGTGAGTGAGTGAAAGAGAAGTGGTGGCCCAGTGGTAACGGCCGCGACTTACGAGTTGTAGGTCGTAGGTTCGAACCCAGACAGGCGCTTTACTTTGTGTAAATTATTTCATCACCACTGCTCTCAAAACGGTGAAGGAAAACATCGTGAGGAAACCGGCATGTCCTAGAACTGAAAATTCGAAGACATAATATGACATCTACCAACCCACACTGGGCCCGCGTGGTGGATTACGGCCCACTCCCTCTCACAGAGAGGAGGCCTGTGTCCCAGCAGTGGGAACATTTATAGGGTGATGATGATGATGATGATGATAAAGTTTCAAGCATTTAGCACTCGTGGGATACAGCTAACGTCTGATGACCTTTCTGCCACAAGTATTTTATTATTTACTCATTCCTTTGGCTTTTTTCTAGCAAAGAAGAAAATGCTTTGTTCCTTCTCTTTTTTTTCTTCTAACAATTTAGTCTTTTCTAGATTTTCTACATTGCACTGTTTTAATTCGACAACGCTCTACTGCTCGTTCAATCATTTTCTATTATTATTGGATCAGCTTGAAGCTAATTGAGTGATTGGTCAATAATTTCTAGAATTAACACACTATTATGGGTTGTACACAAACTCCAGTTAATTTAACTAGATGCCTTCGGTCGGATACACACGGGCGGTTGTGCGTACGATCTAATCAGTCGTTTATTGCATTTTCCGTTAGCGTGGACTGCGGCTCTGATTGGTCGTTATGTTATTGAATAGAGATTCTTTTGAAGAGAGTCTAATATGGTGAATGTAAATTTATTGCAAATGATCTTTACTGCGTAAATGCTAGAAACTAAATTATTTAGTTGTAGATTTTATAAATTTACTTTCACATAATTTAACTATTATTTATTGCTGTAATCAATTTATTTTATGAACGCATAAGTAATCGGGGCTGTCTGGTTCATATTTTATCTTCACGACGAATGCGCTATTTTCGTATAGCTTGTACCAATATGACAGGAGGAAGAACTTGTTTTATTATCGCAATTTTAAAACGAATAGTAATGAAGTTATTAGTACTGAAACTAGGCTTTGAAACGTAAGGAACTCAAACTCAAAGCATTTATTTCAAATAAACCAATTACAGGTACTTTTGAATTGTCACGGGGTCGGTCAGTCAGAAATATGAAGCTAGTTGCCCATTCCAAAGCGTAGTAGGTACCTATGGAGAAAAACGGGCAAGAAACTCCACGGACACTCTTTTAAATCAAAATATTGTTACAAAATATTGATTACATAATCATTCGTGTTGAACTTATACATGTGAGAACAATGTAGAAAGACGTGCACGTTAAAAGCGTCCGTAATAAAAATATAATAACAATTCAATAATTTAAATATTTTAAAATAAACCGTGGCAGCTAAGAGATGACCAGTCCCTACTGATCGCGCCCGTTCACGAACATGACGCATGGATAACTTTTGGCAAAGCTCCTTTCCTTATGCAAGTCTATTTCACCTACAATTGGCACTTGCAATATAACCAATTCAACGTCCAAGTAACCCAGATGTTCTTGTAATAAAATAAACTCCGTAGGACTTAGGAAATAAAATTACAATTTAAGCAACAATATGTTTCTATTGTGTTGTTATAATAATCCGGACCTTAGGAATTGTCCTCTTTAGGCTGGATATTAAATAGAGGAAATCTATCTGCCCTTATAAAGCGAATCCTTCAAATGCATTAGGAAAATATCGTGAGGAAATCGGCATGTCCTAGAGCCAAAAATCAAAGGCATTTGTGACATCTACTACTTAATCAGCACTGTGGGCCCACGTGGTGGATTCTGTGAATGCACTCCACTCTCTCTCAAAGAGAAAAAGGTGTGTCCCAGCAGCGGGAACATTATAGGCTGATTATGCTTATGCGTTGTTCAAATTTTCTACGAGTTACGAATGATACAGACGTTATCTACTCCACGTTCAGTGCCGGGAGCCCTCCTGGAGGGTTCACTCAAGTCGCATATGGAATGCCGGGAGCCCCCGCGGAGGGCTCATTTTAAATGTAGATTTTTCTTAGCGAATTCGGAATTATAAACTGTCAAAATAATACCAGTTGAATATTTTAACAAGATTTCAAACTTAATGCCGGTGACACTCTTCGAGGGTTAACTTTAGCGCAAACGTAATGCCGTAGGCCCTCCTGGAGGCAACTTGCAATATGTATAGCGGCACGGCGTATGAGCTCTATGAAAAATGGGTAGAGTCGAAAATCTTAAACAGCTATACTCCGTTTGAAATAAGATTAGACATTTAAACAAACCTTTTTTACAGTCCGTTCAACCGATTTTGACTTCTATACCGTAGGCATAAGGATGGCATTAAAAGCAAAAAAAGTGGTTACAAACCAACCGTTTACTGCAGCTGCCATTTGTCATACCGCCATCGCAATAGAAGTCAAAATCGGTTGAACGGACTGTAAAAAAGGTTTAGTTAAATGTCTAATCTTATTTCAAACGGAGTATAGTGCGAACAGTGCAGGACTAGTTCAAACTGGTTTGTAAATAAATGTGAAAAACAAAAAGAGTGTCTAAGACACACTTTTGATTGTTCTCTTTGTCTCTAATTTCCATATGTCAATGTCATACATAAGTATCTGTTATTTGTAAGGATACTGAAATGTCAATTTTAGCTGTTTTTTTATTTGAATTGTAAAAATTAATTATAATTTCGTCTTTCCAGTCTTATCAGCAGTACCACCAACACGGACTACAAATGGCGGCAGTGCGCACGCTTCCCCTGCGCGGGAGTTGTCGCGCGACACGCCCGACTACCAATATGGCCGGTTCGACGCCAGCGCGTTGCACATCGCCCATGCGCTCAAACAGACAGAACTGCAGAAGGCGTACCATAGACCCAGGGAGAAGCCAATCGATGCCTATCTGGTGAGCTTAGAATGTTAAGAAAATCGTGGACTTACTTGTAAAACGTTTTTTTAGGATTCTTTTTCGATTAAAAGCTCCGTCTCCAATCTCCAACGTCTAGGACACATACATTACATTAGACAGCTGATAAACCATTTTTGAAGTTAAATGGATGATAGGAAAAGATTTAGGTAACTCTCCTTCCAACGAAACGTCTTGTGATAGGTAATTTTTAACCGACTTCCAAAAGGAGGAGGTTCTCAATTCGACTGTATGTTGTTTTTTTTTTTTTGTATGTTTGTTACGCGATTACTCCGTCAATTATGAATTGATTTTGATGATTCTTTTTTTGTTTGGTAGATCATACTTCAGAGGTGGTTCCATATAAATTTTATTAACTTTACTTGGGTAGTTTTTGAGTTAGCTTCAATAATACGTATTTTTACCTCGCTTAGTATGTGGATGATATTGTGATAACTTCCTGTCACTGTTATTTACATAGCAGGTAGTGGTATTTGAATTTGTGTGGGGTAGGTATCACAACTAAAAAGTGAAAAATAAAAACTTTTTACAAAAAAAAAACAACCGACTTAAAAAAAAACACTACAAAGTGAAAAATAACTTTAATTTCGGAAGTCGGTGACAAAGAACGAAAATTCAAAACCAAAGACACCGACTTCCGAAATTAAAGTTATTTTTCACTTTGTAGTGTTTTTTTTTTAAGTCGGTTGTTTTTTTTTTTGTAAAAAGTTTTTTTGATCCATTTTACTGACCACTGCTCTATTTAGGAAACACATTTCATTGCCAAACGATTTAAGCCTTCATAGTCTAGATATGAAAACCTATGATGCTGTAGAACTGCGAAGGATAATATTTTTGGATATATGATAAGGATAACCAGACATAAATCACTAGTTATCAAGCTACTGTTTTTCAAAAAACACAATTTATCTATGACACAAATTTCATAACACAAACTGCTTAAACTAAGCTTACTTGAAGAGTGGAATCTCGCTGGTCTCACAGTAGATGCCACCGGATCACAAGGTCATAACCACCGTTACTGCTCAGCCCAGTACAGGTATTAGCGTACCGGTTGTAGGAATATATGTAAATATAATGAATGGCTATTATGTGGCTTTAAATGTTACGCTCACTGTGACGAGCGATGGTTATCTGCGATTGATTCCGCTTAGAAGTTTGATATACATATAAAACTGGTTCTGTCGTTTGCGAAGGAAAACTTGACTTCTCTTCGTTAGAGGCTCCAGGCAGACAGGCGCGACTCGTGGAAATTGTTCTACCGATGTCGCATTGCGCCTGTCAACGGCAGCCTTAACTATTGCCAGCATGTGTTGATGGTGCAGAAGATAGAAACAACTCAAAGTCAACGTCAAAGTCAAATCATTTATTTCAAATAGGCCCATGTATGGCACTTTTGAACGTCAAAAATTACAAAATAAATTGATTCTAGTCGCCCCTTCCAAAAGGTAGTTTTCGTATGGAGAAGAATGGGCAAGAAACTCCACCGTTACTCTTTTAAAATGTTTTACAATTGTTTGTATATGTACGTACATTTGTTAAATAATTATTATATGTGAAGACGATGCACCTAGAATAAAATTACTATACCACAATAGGTAAAAAGAATTAAAAATGAAGCAACGACAGATAATTTAATATGTGATAGATACATGGTGCTCACATATTTAAGTCATAATTATTACTAGGAAAGGAGTCATACCTACACGTAGATGAGGACAATCTAAATAAAATAAATTCCAGATCTGAAATGCTGGGCCGAATTTGACATAATCTTTCTAAGAGTTTGCTGGCATCTGCAGAAGAACATAGACTACAATATGAAATAATAGTGATAATATAATTTTATTTCTTCTCATCACAAATGTTGATTTGTACAGGAAGTGCTTAATCTAAAAATTGGGTTAACATTTGTGAGAAACTGGTGCCCGAAAAAGGCATAAAATACCTGTGTTACTGGTCACCAGACCCCCAATTCTTAAATATGTACATATTAATTTAGATTCATTAACAAACGCAAGTGATGAAGTTAAATTGTTTTCTAGGTACCTACAGTTACAATATAAAGAAAAAATAAAACAAAAATTAATCTAAGCTGGACATTCATTTATGTGGTTTAAATGTGTGTGCGTGTGTGTTTGTGTGAGTGTGTGCGTGTGTGGGGGTGTGTTTGTGTGTGTGTGACAGTGTACGTTTGTGAAGGAAATATAAATAACCGAGCTAATTATAATTACAATGGCTTCATTCATCCATCTCGTGTTGACAGACCAAATCAATCGAATTCGATTGCGCACAAACCTATCGCAACACACAGTTAGCTTCGCATGACGAGACCAATAAAATCAACCACGCTACAATAGTTGTTATTATTGTAATAGTTGATATTGCAACTGTTTGGTAAACGCACAATCTTTGTGGTTTTACGAAAGTACCGGTCCAATCTAATTGGATAATCAACGGTGGTGCCAATTTGGTGGGGAGCAAAAAACTGTTGCTTTTTGTGCATCTAAAGGGCATTGTTACTGTAGCCCTTAAAATAGTTTGTAAGAAAAGCAATCTAATGCCAACAAAAAACGTAGTAAACACGTAACTTCTGTTCGTAGTTTTCTTTCTTTTTCTTTTAACTGTTTTGTAAAGAAAAATATCTTAATTGTATCATTACTACCTTTACAAATGACGTAACAATCAAATTCCTCGTTTTTGTCTGTTTCTTGTTTTTCTTCGTTTTAATTTTAGTTTAGTCCTGTCAAATTAATCAGCGCTTGACGTAAATTGACGTAATTTTAGTCGGCAAGTTTTTAATCACGTCTAAACTTGTATGGAGAGTGACAGGCGATGATTAATTTGACAGAACTAAACTAAAATTTATCTTCTGTCCTTTTCTTAATGAAATAGAAAGAAAAAGATGCACTGAACCTAAATTTAGTTTAGTTTGTGAACAAGGGAATTGGCACCATTGGCTACAATTTTATAACAGTGCTAATTACCGGTTCCACATAAATATACAATCAACAGGCGATGTTTCCCTACCAATGATGTATTATGGCTTATTTTCCTCGGAGGTGGTGCCATATCGGCACATCTGCCTCGCATTCCTGTGTCTTGGACTAGAACATATCGCGTGTGCTCGTGGAATGTACGCTTCAGGTGTTTGGCCCAAGTTACAGGAGAAGACGAGTCTTGAGTTAAAGGGAAATGAACTCTAGCGTTTGTAGGTACCTAGTTTTACTTTTTCTTTCAAAATTGACTGAAGTGCATATAACTACCATCTACCTAAATAATAATCCCCCTGTGATGATCTAGTACAGGGAGCAAAATTCTCTCCTAATTTAGAGAAGAAAAGCTAGCCACAATAAATCGTGGGTAGCTTTTTAGGGTTCCGTATCCGAAGAGTGCCTAACGGAACCCTATTACTAAGCCTCCGCTGTCTGTCCGTCCGTCCATCCGTCTGTCTATCAGTGGGCCGTATCTCATAAGTAAACAGTTGGAATTTTCACAGATTGTGTATTTCTGTTGCCGCTATAACAACAAATAATAAAAATTTAATAATATGTATTTATGCAACTGTTGTATAATAAGGGGTATTGTATAAGGGGGTACACGAATGTGGGTCACATGAGTGTTTTAATACTTAATTATGTACAGTTGCATACAAGACTTTATCTACACCCATGATATGAATCCTCTATAAAAGGTTCTGAAAGAGCTTATTGCTAACATTACGCGTTTCACTAATTATTAACTTTATTTAATTTACATACAAGAAACGTGTGTTTAATCGGCGTTTTTTGCTCAATCTTAATTCGGTACGGAATCCTTTGTTATCGGCTGGTTATAGCGTTAACTATGATCTTGATCGTGTTGTGCAAAACTACACACATTTCAATTATTTTCGCTTCATCTTATTCTACGCGTGACAAAGGCCCAATATTCTTGACACTGCTTCTTAATTTGTACGATTACATACTTAAAAATATGCGTGCAAGCAACACGATTACGTACTTAGACATTGTGTGAAATCATTATTTTCTATTAATATGCGTTCACAATCATTTATTACGATTGTAACATGCAATATTACAAGTGTCCCTAATGTAAATGTAGCCAATCTACATTGCGTAATTTACAATGAAATACACGCACTTAATGATCGAAATGCGTGTGTATTGTAAGTTGCAAATCCAGTGAAAAACATTTATAAACTGGGCCATTTCAATTACTGCATAATTTTGAATCGATTAATTCCGATTTGGCAATAAGCTCGCCTCCTATTACGTGAACCTTTAAAATAACTGACTGACGAAATGTGGGTGTATGAAAAACATTTTTGCCTTGCCTTTCGGAGAGTACCTAATATTAGGTTATATAAATTCCAAATATATTACTTATAAAGGTGTAATAATTGTGATTTAAATAAATAAATACTTTAGGAAAACTCTGGAACACTAAGGTATTTTATTTACAATACCTTTTTACCTCCCAATCAATTATGAATCCATAATTTCGTTGCAATAAGTTTCCAACGGTTCCAAAAATAATTTTCGAGATCAAAATTCGAAGTTGTTTACGATTTTAACCAATCTCGCTATTTCCTATAACTTGTACCACAACAAAGCTGCTCTCTCGAATCGGCAGCCATCTATAAACAGCGAGAAATCTGCCGTGACTCGGCGATTACGTACGAATGATCAGCGCAGATAATACTCGATGAGACAAAGGAATTATTGTGCGAGGTACTACAACGCCCCTTTACACGTTGGGGCCAATGCGGGTCATTGTAAGCATTCATTGCTTCACTGGTTATTAAGAGGTTTCGGATAAGTAGGTAATGGGGCAGTGAATGTTGTGTGCAGGACAATGTGTGCCTGTCCAATTGATGGTCATCTTAAAGATGATGTAGAACTTGTGGTTTTGTCAAGCAGGCCACCCTGCCTGTTAATCTAGCAATTCGTACTTTGCAACAACTTTATTTAAATCACACTAGGGTACTTCATTGGGTATTTTTTCGTTTTCAAAGCCTGACGGTAACTAGATACAGTCAGCAAAAAAGTCGACTAATATTTCTGTTTTTTAGGGTTCCGTAGTCAACAAGAAACGCTTATAGTTTTGCCATGTCCGTCTATCTGTCTGTCTGTCTATCTGCGGCATAGCTCAGAGACTATTAGTACTAGAAAGCTATAATTTGGCATGGGTATACATATTAATCACGCCGAAAAAGTGGTAAAATAAAATCATGAACAATTTTTTTTAGGGTACCTCCCCTACACGTAAAGTGGGGATCTTTTTGTTTTTCTTGTGTGTCCCTTGGTGTAGGGTATCGTTGGAAAGGTCGTTCAAAAATGAGTTTCAGAAAATAAAATCGGAACAGAAGTAAAATTTGTACATAGAATATAAACTCTTAGATTGACTAACCTAGTGTCAGAGTTTTTAAAGCCGCCCATGGGCCTCTGACTTGGCTTCACATGCCGTCGAGAAATATCTCTCAGGCGGTTTCCTCACGATATTTTCCTTCACCGTTTTTGAAGCAAGTGATGATTATACAATACGCACATGAATCCGAAAAGTCAAAGATGGCGGTTCGAGGGTCACACCACTAGGCAATCAATGCTATAAACTCTTAGCAATTATATTAAAAGCTAGAATGCAATTTGTCGAATCCTTTTGAGTCTCCTTTGATATTTAGTAAAAGTGACATTGGTGCCGATTCCCTTGTTCACAAACTAAACTAAATTTAAGTTCAGTGCATCTTTTTCTTTCTATTTCATTAAGAAAAGGACAGAAGATAAATTTTAGTTTAGTCCTGTCAAATTAATCAGCGTTTGACGTAAATTGACGTAATTTTAGTTGGCATGTTTTTAATCACGTCTAAACTTGTATGGAGAGTGACAGGCGCTGATTAATTTGACAGGACTAAACTAAAATTTATCTTCCATCCTTTTCTTAATGAAATAGAAAGAAAAAGATGCACTGAACTTAAATTTAGTTTAGTTTGTGAACAAGGGAATTGGCACCAGTGTTAATGGACCTTTGTTACTGACCGTTATACCTCTAAAAGAAGGTACTTCTTACCCTCATTGGGAAATTACGGTGAAGTAGAAGACTTCACAGCAAAATCAAAGTATACAAGACTGTTTGAAACTAATTAACGACAAAACAAGTTTTTACGTAATCCTTATTATAATTTCTGCGCTGGACAATCCAATTTTATAACACCCACACATATCATAGCCTTTCTACCTCCGACGTGACTCACCGATTGACATTTCTATCAGTCCACGCCTTAAATGTCGAAGATTGTTTTGTATTCTATATACAGAAGAGTTTCTATATACATGATATGATACATAGAGTTTCTAGCCACGTATGTGTTAGAAAACAAGTGGATTAACATTTTAATATGCAATACTTTTATAGATATGATTGACGATTTATAAATGGTATCGACAAAAGGGGTAATAGAGTCGGTAGATACGTTAACATTTGACAAAAAAAATATATTTATGCTAATCATCGGAAATCATCTTACGCACGTGTATACAATGCATTGTGCGAGGAAATAAAAAAAAACAAGCGAGCCTTACAGTAATCGCATAAAATGTGTAACATCTGACATCTTGGCTGACGTATATAAATGATATACACTATTCATCATTATCATCACCATCGCCATCACCATCCATGACTTTGACTTTTGACTTTGCCTTTTTGACTTTAACTTTGACCATCGCCATCGTCATCGCCATCACCATGACTTTAACTTTTGACTTTGCCTTTTTTACTTTGACTTTGACCATTGCAATCGCCATCGCCATCGCCATCGTCATCGTCATCGTAATCGTCATCGCCATCGCCATAGTCATCGTCATCATCATCGTCATCTTCATCTAATTTGTAAAACTTTTCTCTAATAAAACTCTGCGTTGGGCTGAAGACGGAATTAAAAATTTAAGAAAACTGAAAAGTAAAAAGCACAAGTGCGAAAAAATTACACTTTTGAAAAATGTCATAAAGAGGTTGACCAAAGAAAGGATGGATTAATTTGTTTTGAAAGATATGAATAGAAAGAAAGTAAACAGTGAGATGACGGCTGATTGAGACGTAAGAAAGGTAAATGCTTCGCAAACCCTACATATATTGGAATAAAGACTCCTAGGATGATATTAGCAGCAGTAGCAGCAGGTAGCGTAGCAGGTGGCGTTCTATACTTTCTGCCTACCCCCATGGGAAGAAGGCGTGAGTTTATCTATGTACCATCACGGAAAGCCATAACTAACCGTAAGGACAATTCATGCTTGCAGTATTCGGCCGCTAAAGAACCGGGGCGGTAACACATGTGGTCATCGTGTGTACGGGATTTTGTTTTCATAGTGGTTAGTTATGCGTATGTAGGATGTACTTTACATTAATTGTAAGCATTGTCAAGGTATTCTTAAAGCTAAAGATGTATTTATTTTGTAGAACATGAGTGAACAATACAGTCTACTAGACGTCCATATACCAACACAGTTTCTTTCAATCGGTTTCTTTAGCAAATGTCCTTACCTTAAAGATCCTTCCAATGCTTCTAACTTAGGATCTGCAATCAACAATAAATATTCCAATTCGAAACGAAGTGCTTTTGGCAATGTTTTTTCACGATAGCTGCACAGATCTGCAACAATAATTACGAGCAGAATTAGAAACTTCAGTTCAATATTAATTTTATAGCTTACTCGCCTGTCCACCTACAGCACCCTTTCCTTTATTAACTTTAATGTTAGGATATCCTTATGGGATTGCTTTTCGAAACGATCAAGTTAAAGTGATCACTATATGATAACAGCTTAGGGATACGCTTTCACTGCTTAACGTAATTACCATCGGCTAAGTGAGAGTTCGACGTATCGGTGTTGACATCAGCAATATAGTTCTTCTTGTTCTCTTGCATCTCCATTTCCTCAACCAGCGGTAAAAGCGCCAAAATATCAGTTAATCATTTGCTGATTATATAAGGTCCCATTAAAATAGATGGACAAACTTTTAAAAATCATTCAGACCACCAAAATAAGGACAACGGTAAAAACATAAATAAGAAAAACGCATTAGATATTTACAAGAAAAAAAATCAGCTAACGAAAATACACTAATAATGTTGGTGACTGATGTTGGTTCATTATTTTAGGTTTAAATAAAATCACTTTTATCAGTGTTTTTTTGCTTGGATATATTTGGTTAGACGTACTAAACGCTGTGTTAAAATTTGTCCATCTATTTTAATGGGACCTTATATATTTATACTAGCGGACCTGACAGACGTTGTCCTGTCCGAACAGCGCCACCTACTGATTCCAATTGTATTTTCAAACCATCCACTCAAATATATACTCAAAATTTCATCCAAATCGGTCCAGCCGTTTAGGACGAATTAGGTGACAAATACACGTACAGAAGAATGATATATATAAAGATATTTTATTAGCTGCGCCTCGCGGTTTCACCCGCATAAGTCTCGATCCCGTGGGAATATCGGGATAAAAAGTATCCTAATGCAGGTCATTGTCTATCTATGTGACAAATATCAAATATCCAAATCCGTTTAGCCGTTTTAGCGTGAAAGCGTAACAAACAAACAAACTCACTTTCGCATTTATAATATTAGTCAGGATTAGAATTAAGATTATATGCAGCTTATTGCTTCTTATGACCATGTCAGTGATCGGAGTTCGCGTAACTGAATTTTGGGCCAAACACATTTAAACTTTTTGCCATCGCTACACTAAGAAGTAGATTCCTGAAGACCAATGAAAGTCCTCAAGGGACATTTCCATCATTATAAAGGCTTGCAGACATTTTATTGTTATTGACAAACAAGAAGATACCTTCCCCATTTCCTTGACATTCCCTTACTTGCTACTTATGACGCAGTCTGGTAAAGCAGTGCCTATTCGAGACACTATAACCACCAAAACAATCTGTGCACAAAACAGTCATAAAATTGGAACTATTGCTCACCCATCAATCATATATGGTCATTATTGAATTCGAACACCAGTGGTGGCCTCCCATAAATGGTGGTACCACCTACTTCTTTGTTACAGCATGTGGGAAGATTTTCTTAGTTACGTAATCTTTGTACTGTTACCAAAGAGTGGGAGTCTATGGCAGACCCAGTTCTTTTGTAGGCAAAAAGTATGAATTGTTGTTAGAAATTACGTAGTACAAGCGAATCTTTCCCATGAATGAATCTGAGCTTATGTGAATATCATTCAAGAGTTTTCCCTTCCAATGTAGTAAGTAGCGAACATGGTTGTTGCTTTGATTTGAATCACGCAGTTCATTATGATAATATTATTCAGTTTGGTTATCTGTAAAAAAAAACGAGCGAGCCTTACAGTAGTCGCATAATGTGTAACATCTCACCTTGATAATAAGCAAAATTATAGGGGCGCGACCTCGTCAAGGTCGTTTCTGACGGCCAACTCTAGCACTGCGCGCGCTCATTGGTCAAATCAAATAGCGAGCGCTTCCCCGGCTTCCTGTTACACACTTCCGTCGCTTTTCACGAAATCACTGATTCATCAATGATTTGATTATTTTTATATTTTGATCACACATCAAAAAAATTTAGTTCATCTATCACAAAAAAAACTCGCGATTGTCCTTTTTTGGTATCGCTGAAGCAGGTTGGCATACTACCTTACATCTCTACCAGCCAACACCTCATATACCTACTTTGACCACGCTGCTTCCAGAAAAGTTCGTGCAAACACGAAATATGAAGAAAATCGCGGTGTTCACTAAACTTCCTTCCCTCATCCTGGTAATTTCTAACAAGAAAGAAAATACGTTTATTTGCGCTAAACATGACGCAAAGAGAGAACACAAAACCAAAAAGTACAAGTTAGGGGAAAATATGCGTCACATCCACGCAAAACGGCCATCGCTCAGCATAATGCTGCGACCCAATGCTAGACAGAGCTCCAGCGCTGGGCTGAACAATGACATTCATTTTCAATTTGTCACTTTTCTGACAGCCATTTAACTAATGGCTAGCGGGGCTGACTGCAAAAGGGGCTTTAGTACATTCAGGGTCCGTCAGACCTACTTTAAAGGTAACTCCCACTTATTTTAGCCTTTTAAGATAAATCAACAATGAAACCACCATCTCCATATTATAAAGTCCGAATGCGTACGATCGCCAGCGCGTCACGTGCTGAATTAAACATGATATGACCCACAGTGTGCGGATAAGCAGTGATCGAGGCCATCCATGTCCTTTCCTTTGGCACCAGCTGGTGAAAACCGGACACATCGACCTGCTGATTGTATTCTGCAGATGTATTTATATGAGAACAAGATGATACAGTTCCTAGCAAATGTCGGAAATGTAAACGTTTGTAACTAAATGAAAATCTAGTGAAAGGTCGTAGGTTTGGTTGCGCTAGGTTTAAACTTTGACCCGAAATTGAAACATGCAGCAAAAGCTTTCAAAGTGAAACCCAAAGTAGGTTCGGACATTGACCAGCGCGACTTTTCTGACCTGAGTATTGACAAGTATTTAGGTATTACAAAGGAGCTCTTAGTGTTTTATATCCTATTGAATTATCCAAAAGTAGGTTTCTACAAAATCCTATATTTGTATTGATTCGTGAACTTCAAAATGCATACTGCACATCAAACACACCTATTTTTTTTTTGGGCGGTAATTTGTCAAATAACTTCTCCCGCTCTGGGTGGAGCGGGAGGGCTAGTCAGATTCTTACTGACTAAAACCCACCCGTGTTCCTTCAGTTGCCATGTTGCCACGGTATCCCTTTCGGACTTGCCCGTAAACCGGCATGCTTCGGCCCTAGCGGACCCAGTTCTGCTGACATCTCTTTGAGGTGCGCGTGGAACACAACACGCCGTCGACCCTTGCCTGGCCCTTATCGGACGGCGAGCTACCCATTGCTCGCCGTCCAACATCAAACACACCTAAACCACAAGTAGGTTCGTCGTTAATAGCTACATACTTTGTAGTCCAAACTGCACAGTCCAATCTAGTGTCCTTTAATCTCCAGTGCATAAAGACTCAACACATTGGACATACCTCAGATCGGTGTCAGCGCTATGAATGGCAGTGTCGGGTGCACACTGCACTGCCCGGCCTTGCGCCCACGCAGCGTAAGCGATACCCCGCACTATTTGTATGTATCTTCTTATCGCTGTAAGAAAACAGGATTTACTCGTCCTTACAATGTCATAGAGTCAAGTTGCTTTTCTATTTACGATTACTTCTTTGTTAGATGAAGATTTCTACTGCGTAATTTCCGTCAGGTTTTTCCGTCTCAAAAGTCTAGTCTTGATGATATAAGTTTATTAGAACTAATTTCTGAGGTATTTTGACTGTAATCTATCTATTCAATAGAGCTATTTGCTATTGCTTATTAAGCTATTGCATGGCTTTTATCGCGGGCTTTGAGCGCGGCGACCGAATCAAGAAATTCCGTGACTAAAATAAAACCTAACACCCCCCACTCCGCCTACCATGTAGAACGTGATGTTGTCATGGAAACGAGAAGTTCCCATGACAACATCACGTTGTCATGGGAACGTAATTTTTGTTTTATATCATCACGTCATCATCCCAAGTGTAGCGTTGACAAATAGGAAGTTTGGAGGTTACAAATGCTATGCAATAGCTTTACCGCGGCAGTCCCCGAGTGCCACACGTTTTTTTTTTTGTTTTTTACCACAACGGTGAATCTTGTCCTGCATCTCACCTGATGGTAAGTGATGATCAGGCCGAAGGTAGAAGCGAGCTTCACCCGGAATCCTGAACTATAGAGGAACTGGCTATCTTACCTGCCGAAACACAACAATGTTGTTAACATTGTTGTTGTAGTGACAGATTTAGATAAGATGGTGGTAACTAGCCAGGCGGACTTAGAACAAGCCCTACCACCAACTAAACCGAGAAAACATTTTTAGCCCCCACTGGGAATCGAATCCGGGACCTCTGGGTCTGAGACATGTTGTCTATTCACTAGACCACAGAGGCTGTTGGTATATAAATACCTAACTTTGTCGAATCAATAGCTATTGAAAGTGGTGTTGATAATATAACAGCATAAGGACCACTGATAAGTTGGACATTATTCCTTCTAATTTAGATACCTGCTTAAGCGAAGGTTCCTAAGACTGCAGTGGCCGCCACATAGTGTCCACAATTTACCGCCAAATGACCTCACTGAGATGTTATTTTAAGAAACTAAAAGATGATTTCCACCAAACGGCTCGCATCGCATCAGATCGGAAAGGATACGAACGGATGCGGCGACAGCCGATCGCGTCCGGCAGGATGTCGACGCATACGATCGGCTCCGTACCGTCGCTTGCGAACGTATCCGTTTCTGCGCCTAGTCAAATAGTTTCATTCCTACCGTATTGACATGTTTTAATTTTTGAAAATGGTTGAAGTTGACGTAGTGTTGTTGGCTTTTACAATAGAAGAAGAAAATAATCATAAAACAGCCGAAAGGATCCGATCGATCGGATCGGATACGACGAAAGGCGAATGGAGCCGATCGCGCTTCGCTGCATACTTTCGGCTACGATTGCGGGTCGCGGAAGACGCCCGCGGTCAAGCTTCTTGGCGTGGCTTGGTAATGTAGACTTTAAATACTGGGTACACGATTTAATATCGTTTAAAGATTGTAAAATCCATTCAGATCCAATGCGATGCGAGCCGTTTGGTGGAAACCATCCTTGGTGTGTTTTCCTAGAGAGCGTTTTTTGACAGCGTTTAGTCAAACCACGGTGCCACCATTTTCATGACAGACGTCACTGCCGCCGTTCTTCTAGGCAATCGTGGCTATATCCACACGTAATAAACGTTACGGTGTTAAATTCCTCAAGTTTAGAAATTGTCCACAATAACTAGAATATACCACATATAAAACTAACGATGTTAACTGTTTGGTAACACTCTTACTTTCCAACTAATAATTTTGCAGCGTCATTTAAATACCCTATTTCCGTCTCATTTCCTCTTATGAAAGCTCTGAATTGTGTGAAAGAGATAACGAATCTTCATTGTCGATACGGAAGGTGGTTTTATCGTAAGGAAGACAGGGCCACAATGGGAATAGTTGTATAACGCTTATTAAGAGAGATTAAAAAGTTATGTACATGCCTAGATGACATGTATGTGTGGCAAGATGTGTAGTCATCATAGACAACACATTCTTTTTTTCTTTGACGAGAAGAGAAAGGCTTTTAAAGGGCCTACGGTTTGATTATTTCTGAATAGAGTTATCTTAATTATTATCTTGTTATTATATTTACAAGTATACATACTAAGTACTACTCGTTTGTATGTGCAATTGATACCTACTTTGTATACCTACATACACTTGCATTGGATGTTCTAAGCCTGACTGTTCAATATATAACCATAGATATTTTCATGTTTTGATTATTTTGACTATGACAGCAAATCATACTGGCTGTAAAAAAACAGCGATGGGAAAAAGTAACAGAATTTTTAGTTATTTAAATAAAGAATAATGGGAAAACTTGCTGCTAACCTCTAATTAAAATCACCCTTAACAAAAACTTTTAATTAAAATCGTGTAATTAAAATTATAATTCCAATGAAAACTGTTTTAATAATATTAAAACACGCGACTGAAATGACAAAGGCCATTAAATTAGACCAGATGGACAAGTGAAAGCTGAAACGCTAGTAAAAGTATTAGAAATTAGTGATCATTCGTAATAAATCATACATATGTATGTATACATAAATCTCTGCGATTGCATGAGAACACATCATACACACTCTATGAACAATTAATTGTCCGAGACAAGAATCAAGATATTTATGATACATTTAATTTAAATGTATCACAGACGCCATTTGTCACGACCAATTTAGCTTGTCAAGTCTGTTTGATCAAGTTGTCAGACATCTTTTTACAAGATTTGTATTTATACCGTTGTGTAGGATCTATTTTAATTTCCGTTTATTTACATAACATTACAAGAAAACAATCAATTTACCTCATTAATAATCCGATAAATAAATTGTTAAAACAAACTGGCAACTTACCGCTAATTCGCGCCAAAAGTTTGACAGATGTTTCTATTAATCATGGTGGATGGCAATAGATAAATTTTACCAAAATTATTTGACACAAAAAGGTTGAATAGCACTGAAATAACGTTGTTTCAATTCGAGTCTGATTAAAGTGTTTTAAACCGGGTTGTAATTAGAACAACAATTACCTACGTGCACTAACTGAACTGGGAAAAGTTGCCAAAAACCTGAATCATTTGAAAAGGCTAGTGACCCGGTGACCTTCTGCACCGCAAGTTCCCACGTCTGTAAGTATTAAATATACCGTAACATTATTTAACACAATGTTTAAGTTTTAGGTCGCTAAGATAAGCTTTACTTAATTCACACAAAAGAGATAGAAATGTATTCATTTATCTCATAATTTCATCTTTAACAATCTTAAAACTTGGCATGTTCTTTGAAACCGGATATAATTTTCGTGTTCTGACCATAAATCTAAAAGTAGGTATATTTCTTTATATTAAGATGTTTTTATTAAGGAACCAATAAATTAACCATTCTGTCAGAATAGAATGGCGGGCTGCGTTCTCTACAATCACAGTTAATCCTAGACATTAATAATGTTATGAAACTTAGTTAAAAGTATCTACTTAATGGTTTGGGCTACCAATAGCCGAATATTCTAAGGCTACTGAATTGAAATGACTATCACAAACCGATACAAACTTAATCAAACTTTGTTACTATCGGCAATCGTTACAACTTTCCGCTTTATATTAATTACAGTACTTGATTAGCCAATCTTAGTCCGAATCGCATATTTCTCCGCTTGACTTAAATTAATTGGAGTCATTAGACTACCTATATTTATCATATTATCGCGAAAAGCACTTTATCCAGTTCTGAGCTACCTTTGATATCAAAGTGGAATGGTGAATTAGTTGGCAACATAATAGATCAAGGAACTGTCGCAACTCACAATGTTACAGAGGCTGTAATGGCTTCTGTACACAATGGTACGTTGGTTTCAACGTCGGTTGCTTCATTTGTGGAAACGAGATCCAACTTAGTAGATTGTAAGTCGTCAAGGGACGTTATATTGCGTCCACCATAGCCTCTCATAACAAACCCACCAGCTTGTGCAATGAAAAGTAAAATTTCAAAAATTGTATCCTTATTCCTGACACCTGGTTCTTCGTCTTCGTTCTGCAAATCTTCAAGTCTATTTGAGAAGTCTTTTTCTTGAGAATATGGGGGCACTGGTATTTAGTGATTGTTATTCACAACTTTTGCCAAAGCATCTGTTTTGGAAGACCCAGGCGTAGATGGCGGGACGAACTTGACGCTTTTAGGAGGGATTGGTCTATATTGGCTCAGGATCGGGTTGGGTGGAAAAAGGAAAGGGAGGCCTTTGCCCTGCAGTGAGACAATACGGGTTAATTATTTATTTATTTATCTGTTTTGCTCACCACTACCATAGTATAAAGAGAGGAAGTAAGTTATCTTCATAGAAACGCACCGCGCGCGGCTTGTATGTGTGCGTGGCTTGTATCTATGCGTCGCCGCACGCACACTTAACAAAATCTCGGCTGTTTTAGAGTGCGCCAGTCGGGGCTAACGCCACAAGGTTTGCACGTCGCGGCTTTTTGGCACTGCTAAATGTATGAAAAATGAGTGATAATCGCAGGAGAAATTATTGCTGTGCGTTTGGGTGTCTAAATAATTCATCGATTACAAAGTTGTCTCTGTTCAGATTACCTACTGAACAGAAAAGGTAAGTCGCATATAATTTTTACTTGATGATGAGATACCTTCTTATTTTTTGTTGTGTTAGTTATCTATCAGACAGACGAAGTAGGCAGGCCTACTTTCCCACTAAAATGTATTAGGTACCTACTTTTGATCTGTCAATTGATATGCCGCTAATGCTCTCTCTTGATATGCCCGATTTCTCAGTATTGTAGGTATAGTAAAGTAACTAAGTACTTACAGTTATAAAATCATAATTTCAAATATTTGACGAATTGTGAATCAATCAGCCATTTTCTAGGCACTGAATTAAAATTTAAGTAGTTAAAAGTGACAACCCTGAGACAGGCAAGTATGGTAGGCAATTATATCGCGAATTGGGCCTGAGATAGCCTACTTGAACTCTTTATACTATGCCACTACGTTCAAGGACTCATCGTGACTCGCTCACTACCGACAGCAGCCGAAAGCTCCAAATGACCACATTCTACAAAAAATAATGACTATAATCACAGAAGTCTGCCTTACAATTACATAAAGACAAATAGTAGCAGCCAGTCGCGGGTTCCCACAAGTTCAAAGCAATTCAGACAAGACAATAAATCATTTCGTCATTTATCAACAATAGCGAATGAATCTAAAGTAAAAGGTGGATTATGAACTAAGCGAGAGTGCAGACCATAGATTTATAATTGCATAGATTGCCAAAGTGAAGGAAGGAAGATGTAATTGACGTGTGTTAGAACGAGATACGTCAACAGCAGGTCTATTTGTTTTTATTTAATTCTCTTGCCCTTATTTGAAACTAGCTTCTGCCCGCGACTTCGTCTGCGTTTACCGGGATAAAAAGTATCCTATGTCTTAACACAGGTCATGGTCTACCCATGTGCCAAATTTAATCCAAATTCGTTCAGCCGTTTTAGCATGAAAGCGTAACAAACAAACACTCTCACTTTCGCATTTATAATATTAGTTAAGATTATTTCGGGTCAACACAGCATGGTCTTCTTCTTCCATAGGTCTGTAAGGACTATTCTTGTTTGCAGCGCTCGGCCACTATAGTATCGCTTACCTACGAAAAAAAAGGGTCGTATGCACGGGATTTTGTTTTCAAAATGCTTAGATATGCGTTACCCCAATGGTACTTCTCTGTTCATTGCCATCTCAGTAATTTTAGCATCTTTCACACAGTCCATTCATCATATATTTCGTCTTCCCCTATTTTAGCACAAGACTAATTATTAAAAGTAATTTCGGACTGTTTAAAAAAACGTAACAATAGGCAATTTTTATCACACCTTTAATACAGATGAGTTGCATTTAAACAGGAAAGCCTTTAAATCCTCACATTGGGACTGTCTTATGCAATTTTGACGTTCGAAAAGTGCTGATTCTCAGCCTGGTTTGAATAAATGACTTTTATCTCTCTCTTTTTTTGTGACTGTTGCCTATCTAAGTATTATTATATCTATGGTACAGACAGTGCAGTCTGTGCACTTGACTTCGTCGTGGGAATATCTAATAACTGTTCTGTTAACAGTGTGCGCTGTTTTCGCAAAGCTTTTAGCGTCGAGTGTAAATATAAAGAGCATGAGAAGATTTTGAGTGTGTTGATGTACTTGTTGTAGTTTCCGGGTGCTTTTCGTCTTCACCATCATCGACAGCTTTTTACGCCTTTACATCCATTAAAAATCCCCTTCTTCCTATGGGGGTAGGCAGAAACTATTGAAAGCCACCTGCTACGCTTCTTACTTCGTTTACGTTCACATATTAGAAGGGCAACTATCGTAATTTTCAAGAACCTTCGCATGCGAATCTCATTCGCAAACTGTCAAAAATACAATCAATTTACCAAATTTTTTGACAAGTTTGACAGATTACGACTTGAATGTGAACTTTTTTTAAGCACGACAATTGGCCTTTTGGTCATACACGCACGCCGGTTGCGAGTACTACGCACCTGACCTTTCTGAAGAACATAACATAAAACATAACATAACATCACGCCTTGTTTCTCCGAAGGGTTGGGCAGAGGTGTACCTGTAGCAGGCGGGCAGGCGGGCTTTTCTTCCTGTTATATGCCAATTTTGTCCAGTATCCCAATTGCGTATAGCACATGTTATCACAATCTGAAGGATTTTAAAGAAAATTCTTTATCTATAAGTTTGAAAAATTCTTCCAATGGACAACGTAAAAAACATATTGAATGTTGTTAAATTGCCAAAAACCTCATCACCGTTTCAAAGTTTTGTCTCTTGGGGCTTGAATTTTCTGTCACTGAAATGATAATCTAAAGCAGTACCTATGATAAAGTATTTAGTAGTGTATGTAGGTATCCAGTACTTCATTTTTTAAAGTAGTTTGTTAATGGTTTCCTTAGGTGCTCTACGAGTACTAGGAGTCAAATTCCACAAGTTGCTTAGAAAATCTTGGATAGAATTTAAAGTGCGTGCCTATAAGCTGAACCTCAAGAAACAGCCATCAACCTTCTAGCTGCGTACGCAATAAATAACTTTTTTTTTTCGGAAGACCACAAATATTTGGAAAACCCACTTGACTTACAAAAATTCTCATTTTTTGTGCACATTCTCACGTTACCGTGGAATACTTAATACCGTTTGTGTTCTTTTATATCCGGGTCGGAAGATATTCATAACATTTTCTTTCACTTCTTTTGTCAGATACTTGATACAGTTTTTCAAAGTTAGCACCCTGTCTTGACGAAACCTCTTGAAATCAATGGAAATCGCAATTATCAATTCTCTAAATGTGGCGGTTGCGATGGCATTTTTATCTAATGAAGTAAGGTACATCATTTTATTAATATTTGAAGACTATTAGGTTTTAAAGTACATAATTATTATATATTTCGCTGTAAATAAACGCATGAAGCAAGTGGTTAGGACTTGATTTTGGTGCTAATTATGACGAAGAATCACTTCCAAATAATGTTCGCTATTTAAAAAAATATGGTAAATCATGTTTTTCTATATGCCAAGCATTAAACTAGGATAAAACCCACATAAGACCATCAAATCCCACTCTTGACTATTTGCCACTATTTATAGGTAGATTATTTTTCCAAGTTGATGTGCCAGAAAGCTATAAATTACCTAATTTTGCCATCCTACGTTATTCCCACACATATACAGTTAATAAAACAGTTTAGCCTGCAGGCAAGAAATGAACATCTTGGGCCGAGACTTGACTATATTCAGCGTACACACGGCTACACATCAAGCTATACATTTCCAGTTGAAGCTGATCTCGCATTGTATAGGATTTCCGTACAATGCGAGGTGAGCTTATGCTAGAAATGTATGGCTTGATGTGTAGCCATGTGTACGAGCAAGATGGGCTAAGACTTAACTATACAATTGTAAAACATTTTAAAAGAGTAACGGTGGAGTTTCTTGCCCATTCTTCTTCATACGAAAACTAGCTGTAGGAAGGGGCGACTAGAATCAATTTTATTATTTTGTAAATTTTGACGTTCAAAAGTGCCATACATGGGCCTATTTGAAATAAATGATTTGACTTTTATATTCAGCGTACACGCAAGATGGGCTAAGACTTATCAGCGTACACGCAAGATAGGCTAAAAAGTCGCATTGAATTCGGTCCATCCATTTGGGAGCTAGAATGTCACAAATTAACTTGTGTAGGTATTTTATTGCGGGCTTGAAATTTTCTTTAACCTTTTTGTTAACTGTACCTATTTAACATAAGATGGTAAATTGACAGCGACATAGGGATTACATATGGCGCACAGATTTCCATTAAATACTTGAACTATCGTAGGCTGGCGGCATGGGCAGGCCTGTTTGAATTTAAATAGGATTAAAATTACAAATTGGAATATATTATTGTCTCGTTATGGTGTTAACTAATTGAATGACGTGGCTTTAATTCTATTGGTTTTTGATTGACCATTCTTATTTGATGGTAGGCGAAGGCGTAATCTAAGATAGAGCACAGAACTAGACGACTATTTACGTTTTAACTGGTGACACCATTTATACAGGGTGGCAGGGACATCGACGCGAAAACTGTTACCATGGATTCAGTATATCATTCTAGAACCCGCAGCGTCGAAATTTTTCGCCGGGTATTAAATAACCGACGAATAATTTCAACGCAGGTTGGTAGTTGGTTTTTAATTTGATCTGAGAAACACCCTTCTCCTTTACAAAAGTATGCCTATATGTGACAAGCTGTTACGTTGTCCTAAAAATTAACAGCACCATTCAGCAACACTTCAACACAGCTAAATTACACGGCACATTAACTCTACTTCTCCATATTAACGGCCCGTAACCCGAGGCCCGAAGACATCGTGATCCAAATAAGATTTCTAAACACATACGTACATACGGAGTACGGACAAAAACTGACATTACAGTGTGTACCGGTGTATAATTTGCATCAGCCATTAAGTACGACACGGCAAGGTGTGCAGAAGTGTTGGGTTTTGAAGGAATATCCATGTTTGATTGTGTTTTGTTTGTAGGAGTGATTGACGCTACAAAAGGGATTATAGAACGAGAAACTTGAGGATAAAATATAGTGGAAAAGAGTACATTTTTCTGCTATGAAATTATAATACAACTAACTACCCGCTTCTCCTTCGCACGGGTAGGTAATCTCGACAACGGCGCCACCTATCGAGTACAAAACTATCCTAGCTTTTAAGCTGGAACCAAACATACGGGTGGTTTCGGAGATTAGCATGTACGAACATAGTGACACGTGATTTTTAAATACTAAGATGGTAATGAATTCTCGTGGTTTTGGTCTTAGAAAACGGTACAAAAGGAAAAAGGAATTGTTTTGCAATAGTAATAGTCAAGACCTTGATCTTTTCTAATACAAGACATAAGGAAAAGGTCGATCGCTACTTGGTTTGAATGTGCAGAAAGCGCTGGACGTAGGATAATTATCGCTCATATTCGTCATGTTCCTAAATCGGTTTTGATTGACAGTTTGAGAGTGTCCCGCTTTTCCACCAAACCTGGTCACTACCCACATACTGCTAACATAGTAGGAAACACTAGCGGACCATGTCGGTCCGTTGATTACGTCCGAAGCGACACGGAGTTGTAATGCGTTGTGTAGATACTACACAACTGTCTCTTGACAAGTTACTGTATCAGGAATTAAGTTTAATTGATACTAGCGACTCGCCCCTTCTTCGGTTTTTACAAGTTTACAAAACATCGAGATTTCTTTATTATAAATAAGTTTAATATTAATGTATTATATACTCGCACAAACCTTCCGGATTAGATTCTCAGAATTATGATAAAAACCGCATCAAAATTCGTTGCGTAGTTTAAAAGAACAAGTTCAAGTTTAGTCCAGCCCGTCCCATCCTTGATATCCTCCCTCTGGTTGACGCCCTAAGCCGAGGTTCGTACCCCACAAGGGGGGTACAAACCTCGGCTTAGGGCCCTAAGCGAGCGTTCACCTAGTTTTAATTAGCATAGTTGAATAACCCCTGGCTGGAGGTTTTAAGTGTAGTAGCTTAAGGCACCCACAGGAAAGCCCGGTTAAGTAGTCATGATCTCAGAGGTCAACTACGAGATCCCCAACCTAAAAAAAAAAACAAGTTTAGTGGTGTTAACATTTCTTGTCTATGACTTTTTGAAGCCGTCAGTAGCTAATTGTCAGTAGTGGATGTTTTTGTGCTAATAATTACAACGTCATTATTTAAACCCGAAAGGGGTGTGCTACCTAAAATATTATGTAAATTTTCCAATAGTTATAGCCCACGATTTCACACAATAGAGTCCGCGCCCCCACTGTAGTACATTTGACGCGGCGCGGCGAGTCTATGGCCCGCATTCTATTTAGTTACTTCGTTCATAAAAGTTAATTAGGTACATCAACCATGTCAGTCAGAATTGTAACTGACATTTAATTGTATGCAGCTGTTACACAGTAAATACTATCATCAAGCTATAAAAGTAAACGATTTATTATGAAACATAAACTGCATCTCATGAACACACGTTCCTGTTTTTTTCACAACTCGGCCTCTTGTCAGTCCGTATGTTATGTCATTATTCTACAGTTCATACAATATTCTATCGAATATCAATCAATCCGTTATCTTAATAAATTCCAATACTAGTTTTTTTTTTCTTAATGAAGCTATGTACCATTCTCTTAGTAAGGCGTTTACAAGGCTTGTACCAGTGACGTCACTCCTCCTAATTTGGGAATTGCTGTGTCGTGCGCGTGCGCCGGCTGAGCGGATTACCGTATTTGTTCATTACGAAGGAAATTGCTTAAAAGTCGTCGTGGATACGGAGTTGAGATGTTGGATTTTAATTTGTGGTTGTAATTGACATGTTTTGTAATTATAAATTGGTGTGTTCATCAGTTTTGTTTTAATCATTTTAATTAGTGGTGCTGGCGACTCTGATTCTTCTTTTTTTTTAAACATTGGAAAACTGCTGGTGACATAATTATGTATTTAATATTTTCTGTTTTAATGTGTTTCTATAGCTTATAGGCATATGGTACGCCCGACTCGCATCCCCAACCGACAAAATATTATTCTTACAAATAATAATATATTGGTGCCGATTCTCTTGTCACAAATGCCTCTAAACTAAACTAAAAATCACCAAAATTTAGTTTATTCCTGTCAAATGACGATTTCCCATTCTGAAATAGACTAAAGTGACACAACTTAACTATATTTTAGTTTGACAGCACTAAGATGGCACTGAGATATTAGTTTAGTGAAAATGGCAATTTTGCTATTCTGAATTTGACGTTTTTAACCTAAAATTTAGATTTTCTAACTAAATATGACTATTTTTAATCGCGACTAAAAACATGTGGAATAAAATTGGTTGTCATGAACTAAAATTCACACCAACACCTCGACTTCAGATGAAAAAACAGTACTGATTTTTTTTTTTCTTTTGCTTATATCTCGAAAACGGTGTGTCCAATCGCAAAAATAATGAAAATTTCGACACCCTTTATGAAGCCCTTAAACCCCTAACAATCTACAAGTAGGTAATATTTTTTCTTATTTTCCACACAAAAAGTGAAAAATCCATATAAAACACGTCGAGGCTGCCCCCCCTGCGCGCCTCCGGCTCTAAAAAGATTCACGTGGTTAGGTATCACGTGTGGAGTCGCGGTTGTCAAATTCGATTTAGATGTGTCAAAATTACTTTTAAATTTAGAGAATTTATTTTGCAGAATAGCTTTGAGATTCTCATAGTCAAAAGTAAGGAATTTTAGTGATAGTTTAGTTAGTTTAGTTCGGTGTACAAGAGAATCGGCACCATTAGCACCCACCACAGCTTAAACTTACAAGTGTACCAAAATTGAATTAAAAAGCTAAAGGCCGCCATTACCGTATATTGCGCCGTCAACTCTATAAATAGGAGAGTTTTTCCGACAAATCCGTGAATAATCAGCACAATACAACAATAGAACAGTTATAATACGGAAACACTTGTATCTGTCACGAAACAGATGATGACAGAAAATCAACTCTGAACACTCTCGCAAAAACACCGCCTGTGTATATCCAAGGGTTTTTCATCTTCACCATCTTCCAAACATTTTCCTAACTATGTTGGAGTCGGCTTTCAGTTGTGTTTAACCGGATTTAGATGAGTACCAATATTTTACAGTACAAATATGTTCTTAATGTCCCTCGGCAAACCTCGTGTTTCGTCAGTCGTCAGATGTCTATCAGTTGCCCTTGTCCAGTCTGCACTTGGTGCAGACCGGACGCTCTCAATCAACTTGGAAGTAAATAGAGTTGTTAACACTCTTTTAACTTAATGTAATTTATTTAAAAATGGGAGGAAAGCCGCTTAAGTCGACACGACAGATAGGAAAATAGCTTTGCAGCTCTATATAGTTTACACGGAAATTAAAATAAGTACTTAGTTCTGAATTCAAATTATTGTACATGATAAATCTAATCGTTGATGGACATGGAAATTAGCATTCGTTTGTATTCGGAAATCCGATGATACCCGAGGGACATTAAGAAAATAGAAATACTGTACATGGAGCAACTACCCATCTCACCTCCACAACACCAGACTTCAGATCAAAATCGGTCCAACCGTTTTGGAGATTAGCCGGAACAAACAGAAAGACAAAATTTATATTGAATGTTTTTTGTTATAAGTACCGCCTAATCTTTCATATGCATTTAGTAAAAAGCTGTTATTTTAACATTACAAATAGACACTTCAATTTTATTTATTTATTTGTATATATATATGTAAGTATATATAAAACCAATACCTAACTGGCTCTTACTTTTCTAGTTTTGCTTGACATTTGTGATAAACAGTCGTTGCCAGACAAGATTGTCGCTATTTAAATGTATGACGAAGAAAGTAAGAGCGGATATTGTCTGAACCTGTCAGACAGGTAGCTGCATTATTAAATCCATATCTACCGTTGCGTCACGCGATATCTATGACCGCATTGATTCGACTGATTTGATCTACCTTTCAAAACTTGTGTGCATAGTTATTACTAAAATGAGTGGTGGTCATAGGTTTACAGAGGTACCTATGCGGAACAGGGTGTAAAGTTCACTCATTCGTCGGATGTCGTTTGTGGTAGGCAAGTCATCGCGCAGTAAACTCTACTTGCGCGATGCAGAATTTCGCGTGACGTCAGTGTAGTGCGTAGTTCGCATGTAGCCGTTCTGAAGCGGTCAATGAGTAGCTAACTATCGGTAATTAATGTTTTTGAGCTAATAACGATGTCATTATTTAAAGCTGAAAACAGAAAGGAGTGTGCTATCCACAATATTTTGGCAATTTTCCAACAGTATCGAAACCCACGATTTCTCACAATTGTTACTTCTTTAATAAAAGTTTTAACAATACACAGTAAATACTGTCATCATGCAATAAAAGTTAGCAAGAAAACTTGAAAAAAATCGGCATAATCAACGCGTCGATGTCTTTTACTCCACGGTGTCGGTAACAGGTCACGAAGTCAATGGTTTAGTCCCATCTCAAAAATGCCCAACGCGCCTAAAGAAGTTTTCACTTCAAAAACATCGACGTAAATTGAGGTTATAAAATTAAACTCAATGATTGTCAAGTGAAAAACATCTAAAATTAGAATTTATAAGTATTTAAATAATCAAATCAAATCATTGAATTTGTAGGTGGCACTACAATTAGGCAGGTAGGTAGGTAGGTTTCTAGTCTATTTGTTTATATTTTCATCACATACTTTTGTACAGATCAGGGATGTTACGGAAGTCGTTTTACCGGAACCGGAACCGGAATCTACGGTTTTAAATTTGATTGATCGGAACCGGAACCGAATTCGAAGAAGGAAATAGAAAAAAAAATATTATGGGAAGGCTTAATGAAATAATTGAAATATAATTCAGTCAACATATTAGCGATAACATGCATATACAAAACAATAAACGGAGACTAAAATTTCACTGGCGACGAGTTAAAACTTGTTTGTTCACGCTCTAGTCACGTGCATCGCTGCGTTTCGAACTTCGGTATAACTCCGATTCAAAATTATCGGAACCGTAATCGGAATCGGAAGTGTAAAATTAATCGGAAGTTCCGACCTTTCGAAACCGGAACCGAAGCTCCGTAACATCCCTGCAAAACATAATTCTTTTTTGCCTTCTAAAGCTGTGGTGGCCCTTCTGTGTTAGCTGCATTATGCTGGACCACCAAGTTTACTCAGATGAAACCAGCGATAGTATCTGTTCTGTTTCCTCGAAACGTGACTCAGTCGGATTGGGTAGTCACCATATTAATTACATTTAATTATGAACAGTCATGAAATGATAGTACCTGGTCGACCGAGCAGAGAATGCTCATTTAATAGTATAGGATAGTTCATACTAATTCCATGAATAGTACATACTTACTAATTCCATGCTGCCATGATAGTAGGTACTTACTAATTCCATGCTGCCATGTCATTATTCTAAGGTAGCCATCTTGTTCCAAACTTTGGGCAACCGAGCTCTGCTCGGATGAAAATACGGAGAAAACGAATTTTCCCAGCTATGAGACCTAGCTAGATCGATTTTTCGCCTACATAAATCCCTGTATATTGCAACTTTCATCGAAAACTTTAGAGCTGTTTTCGATAACGTGATTTCAAATATATGTATATAAACAGCTGACTGAGTAGAACTCCATTTTTTTTACCATTTTCTGCGTAAGCTCAGTAGTAAATTCTTTGAAGTTAGGTACTGCTGCTCGTCTGAATAGGTACTGTAACGGGGTCATTAATTGAAAGGTTTACTATTTAGTATTAATCTCGTAATTATTTAAAATCAAATCAATCTATAACATTTTACATGATGAAGCACTCTGTCAGCTCTTCAGGCTAAGCCCTACAAATGATAAAAGCTGAACCTCTATTATTTTGTATCTTTTAAACATGAAAATATTGTACTCGCGAAGGTTGCATGGAAAACCTCTACAGTACCTACACATACAATTTTTTTTAAATCCTTTCTTTTATTTTTAAATATCTTAGGAGATAGGCCTCTCCCAAGCACCACCACTTCGACCAGTTCTGTGCTTCCCGCATCCAAGCATTTACTGGCTATCCTAACTAATACTATAATTGCGTAAGTGAGTTTGTTTATTTATTTGTTTGTTACGCTTTCACGCTAAAACGGCTGAACGGATTCGGATGAAATTTGGCACATGGGTAGACCATGACTTGGGTTAGTACATAGGATACTTTTTACCCCGATATTCTCACGAGATCGAGACTTATGCGTGTGATACCGCGAGGCGCAGCTAGTATTATATATTATTAAACTCATAAACTAGTTGCATGGAGAAAATTTGAATAATTCGAGATGGAAAAGGGAAATTATCTTGTCACTAGCTTAGTAGTTGTGCGAACATTTACATCGTAAACAGTTTCTTGCTGCTTAAAGAAGATGAAATTGCTGATGCACAGAGATTCGCGGAATTAATGTGGGTTTGTCATTTATTCGTAAGTAGTGTGGGTCAATGAGAATTAAGTTCCACATTCCGATTCGTAAAAGCCATCACTTGAAACGGCAATAACCCAATGGTTTAGTGGTCGACTGGCGAAAGAGAGTTCATGAGTTATCGAGCCGTGGCACTATAAACGGGAACCTGAATTACCGAACAAACATAAGCCTAAGTGTATGCTGAGAAGCAGGTGACGCAGCACAGCACAGTACAGATTTTGCAAGGTATGGCAGGCGAGGCAGACACAGGCCGCGAGCGTATGCTGCGATGCAGCTACACAGGCACATTCGCGTCCTAGCTAGTACAAACTTTAGATGTTAATGTATTTTTTGAATAGGCTGGATGATTAATATCATACAAACAAAGTTCACAATGAAGTAATTAAATTAAATGTTCTATCATTGTAACAAAATTATGAATTAGTGGTAAAAAACAAATGTCGACCTGCACACGTCACGCAGAAATCTGTGCCGACACTACAACGAGGCGCAGAGCAGGACATACACGTGTCTGCATCGTACGTGCATGCGCCGCAGCATACGCAAATTCGCGCCCTCACACCCCTAATCGCCCAGTGCGTCGAGAGTCGCAAGCCGATTCCCGGCCACCGTAGGCTCGGGCTTGCGGACGGTGAGCAATGGGTAGCTCGCCGTTCGATAACGACCAGGCCCGGGTCGACTGCGCGTTGTGTTCCGCGCGCGCCTCAAAGAGATGTCAGCAGAACTGACGGAGTCCTGCCGGGGCTGCGGTTATTGTCCGAAAGGGTTATCGTGGCCCCTGGCAATATAGGCAACTGAAGGAACATGGGTTTTAGTCAGTAAGAATCTGACATGCCCTCCCGCACCACCCAGAGCGGGAGAAGTTATTTGATAATTTCCCAACCAAAAAAAAAACAAAAAAAAGCTGTCAGTACGTTTATGCATTACAAAATCTGCTGTGCCCTGCGGCCTAACTGTTAAGGCTTTACTACACACAATATACGAAGTCAAAATTAAATAAGCTAGCTAATTATAATGTTAATTATGTCTGTAATTTTGATGGTGTACAGTGGGCTGCATCAATTGGGTATCCCAGTTGTATTAAAATTTAATACAACTAGGGTACCCAATTGATGCAGCCCACCGTACATAATAAAGAATATTCTATCTATCTATCTAATTTAATTTGACCCTGTATAGAAGAGCCAGTAGTGTGGTCAGTGTCGCCCTAGCCCAAATAGCTTATTTCATTTGAAAAACAATAAAACAACGATCAAAGGAATATTTTTGACATTTAGCCGAAAACGCAGTTTCCTCTCCATTTCTCATTATCACAAAAACAATAGACATACCATGTAACAAACGTTTTTAATTATATTTTTTAATCTACAAGGCAACGTCAAGTCAACCTACAACCTCGTTCGTTGACTCGCAGATAGAAAGTTGTTAATTAAGAACGCGTCTGATTGGCGAGAGATTGTGTAACCGAACGCAACAGATCAAGCATGTGGCTGAACAGGGAAATGCCTTTGCCGAAGAAAGTGGACACGTCATTTTTCCTATTCTGCAATGGTACCATAGATTTTTTTTTTTATGGAACTCGTTATTATAGCTGATAATTACGATGGGTAGGAAAATTCAAATTACCTACTAATCATGTGGTAGAATTATAATACACTATTATTGTGTCGCTAGTAGTGAGCTCATGTTAATAGGAGCTCCATACGAGGCAAACGAAAAACTTCAGGTAAAACTCTAAATAAAAACACGTCAGTGATTATAATAATGAAGACCATAGATCTTCAGGGTTGCCTTTATATTGTTAATATCTTACCAAACTTTTTTTATACTTAAGTGGCTAAACATGTAGGTACTACAACAACAACACAACACATAACACAACAACCACCACACATAACTACCACCACTGCCTAACCCTTCGGGAATAAAAAAATAAAGTTTAAAAAACTCTAACCCGACTACAGGAAAATAAAAATGATCTAAAAAGTATGAAACAAGCAAATATTTCAGACAGAAATCAAGACATAGGTACAAAAATGGTCAAGGTAAAGCCGTGGTCGCATGCCTGTGTACCATGTTGGTGCTAAGAACACCTACAAAATTATAATGGCATACGACGACGGCTTTATCTTGACCATTTTTGTACCTATGTCTTGATTTCTGTCTGAAATATATGCTTGTTTCATACTTTTTAGATCATTTTTATTTTCCTGTAGTCGGGTTAGAGTTTTTTAAACTTTATTTTTTTATTTTATACTTTTCCGTTTTTACACTTGATAAACGTAAATAAGAGTAGAGTAATACAATAGTTCAGTAATTAACCTATTTTAAATTCCAATAGCAGTGCATAGTGCTTTGGACGAAACCATAGAGCGATTTATTTCGACGCCAACACCATATATCGATATCGAGCTTCGAAGAAATCCAAAATATAAATATTTCGTTGTACTTCTTTTTCTTCATAAGAGTGGAATTACAAATCGGTACTTCTTATTAAGATTTGATTAACTGCACGTTGGTAACATCTTGCGATACTACGTAGCGCAGTCTCACTTTTGCTTGTTTTTAACGATTTAAACATATTTGTTTACTTTGAAAATATAATATTATATACATATTTGTAATGTGCTCGTCAAGACCTTTCTTTTGATACCAAACATGTCATGATCATCACATTTTAATTTTTTTCGAGGTTAGAAATTTACGTGTAAAGTCCACCAAATTAAATTTAGGGAAAAATTATATAGCCTATGTCACCCGGACCATTATTACGAATCTATTGATACCTCATTCATCAAAATCGGTTGAGTAGTTTAGGCGCTACGGTGGAACACACGTAAAAACATACATACATACATACATACAAACATACATACATAGACTGCTAAAATCATAACCCTTCTTTTTGGCTTTGCCGTAGTCGGGTAAAAATTTGTGAATTTTCTTCGCAATTCGAGAAAAAAAAAAAAAAAAAAAAAAAAAAAAAAAAAAAAAAAAAATTTTATCGACAGCCATTAAATCCTGTACCCTAATTGCTAACTTATTTTCGTAAACAATTTTTCTAAATTTGTTTCATTTTGACAGTTCAACAACATTCATTGCGTTATTTACGTTTTTGAGCAGATTTTTTTTTCCAACTTATGAAGCAATGGATTAGCAATCTGTTTCAAATCGAAACAGTGTGATTGTGTTGTATTACGCAATTAGGGTACTGATCGATTTATTTATATCCATAAGACACCTTTTCAATTTAAACGATGACCAGATCGGGCACAACGTCCTCGCCAAGTAGAACATTTACTCAATTGTGTAATATTATAATTTCACATAAATATCAATCTATTAAATAACTCAAGAACGGGATACCACGTCTCAAAATGATATGAGATTTATTGCATGAGATCGTGTTTCAGGGAAACTGTACATTTAACGCTACCTGTTGCAATTTTTACGTTATGCAATAGCTGGATAATATCTTGGCTGAATAATAACAGCCACACAGGCTAAGCTACGATTGTCGAGGTCAGTCCATAGATGGGTAACCATCCATTACATATCGAGACTCCTTCATGCCTCAGAAAGCACGTTAAGCCGTTGGTCCCGGCTGTCCTTTGTACATCTTTAACAGTCTTTACGGGTAGTCAGAAGCCCGAAACTCTTACAACCAGTCTTACCAAGGGGTATCGTGTTACCCAGTTGCAAAGGTCAGATAGGCAGTTTATCCATGTAAAATACTGGTATTCAGCTGCATCCGGTTAGATTAGAAACCGACCCCAACATAGTTGGGAAAGGGTTAGGCAGATGATGAGATGATGATTACTTACTTATCTAATACCTTTAAACGAGCAATTCTTGTATAAATTTATATGTATAATCTGAATCTCGAAAACGACTCCAACGATTTTCATGAAATTTAGTATGCAGGGGTTTCGGGGGCAATAAATCGATCTAGCTAGGTTTCATTTTTAGAAAACTACCAATAATTATCGAGCGAGGCACGGTCATCCAGATATTATGAATATAATATATATGTTAGTACTCTTATGAAGATTGACAAAAAACAATACAAGCTCAGACCAAAATAAAAAACCAAGACTTAGCGCTGCGAACAATACAATGAAGCATGCCAAAACTACACCGCTCTGTGCATACACGCTCACATGCACACATGTACAACCATTTACAATCAAACAACACCTCACTAAGTGCACATAATGTTTACGAAACCGGCTTAACGTCACTGTTGATAGCGCTATGTCTTGTTTTTTATTTGGTTTGATAATACAAGTTGCAAGTGCAACTGAGGTTGAAGTTTTTAAAGATGAGTGACAACCCAGACGTTGGTAATTGTTTTGTTTTGAAGCTGATGAAAACATGCATTGTATTTCATTGCATGAAATTAATGTTCCAATTTGTAAATTATGTATGTCACTTGAAGTCATGCGACCATTGTCTCCTTTGAGAGAGGGTTAAATCGGACCCATAAGGTCATGAGGACAAAGTTAAGAGCGTTCATACAAAAATTTGGCAACTTCGCAAATAGCTGTCAAATATTTACCTGTTTTGATTAATTTGGCAATATTACTGTATGAAAAGAAGAAATATGGCTAACTAGTGAACTAGTATATTAATAACACTGAATTTGATGTTGTAACCGTTTTGAGCGTAAAAAAGGCATTTGGAAAGTTTCCAAAAACTTTTACCTAAACCCATGCTATAAAACCTCTATAAAAGTTTCTGAAACAGTTAGCTTATTGGCAACACTATAATAGCCAGTGTCATAGTAACCATTAAATCATCCAAACGAATGTTATAATGTTGTACTAAATTTCACTATGCAACTCGTTTCAATGTTCAAACGGGGGACAGCAGCACCCGCTGCACGCATGTGTGTGTGATGTGCTGCTGCGGGCGACACTCATACGTGCAGTTGTACTGAATTTCGTGGGACTTTTTTATTTTTACATCTAAAACTAAATATTCGGTGTCACGATATAAATAGTTGCATTTCATAATCAATATTTTAGTTCACTAGTTAGCCATATTTCTTATTTCCATACAGTAATATTGCCAAATTAATCAAAACAGCGAAATATTTGACAGCTATTTGCGACGTTGCCCACTTTCTGTATAAACGCTCTTAAATCTTTCTTTCGTTGGTTTTAAATTTTTAATCAAAGCACAACACGGTACTGTAGATGTAGGACATAGGTTACATCTATTTATCTATCTCTATATAAGTAGGCACTGCACGATATTGCAGTAGGTCAGTAATAAACCAAATCTAGTCAAACCAAACCTTTAGGACGTACTGATATGACCATACTTTTAATTTAGTCTCTGGTACTGTCAACTATTACCAGCAACATAATAATTATTGTTTTTAAAAAACTCTACTGCTGTTAGTCAAGCAATGAAAATCGAATGAGTCGTAATTCTTGGTTTCTTATTCAAAAACCGGCCAAGCGCGAGTCGTACTCGCCCATGAAGGGTTCCGTAGCAGCAAGTAACATTGAATGAAAGGTAAATTGCGGTTTACGATTTATGACGTATTAAAAAAAAACTACTTGTTAGATCTCGTTCAAACCAATTTTCGGTGGAAGTTTACATGGTAATGTACATCATATATTTTTTTTAGTTTTATCATTCTCTTATTTTAGAAGTTACAGGGGGGGGGACACACATTTTACCACTTTGGAAGTGTCTCTCGCGCAAACTATTCAGTTTAGAAAAAAATGATATTAGAAACCTCAATGTCATTTTTGAAGACCTATCCATAGATACCCCACACGTATGGGATTGATGAAAAATTTTTTTTTGAGTTTCAGTTCTAAGTATGGGGAACTCCAAAATTATTTGTTTTTTTTCTATTTTTATGTGAAAATCTTAATGCGGTTCACAGAATACATCTACTTACCAAGTTTCAACAGCGTAGCTCTTATAGTTTCGGAAAAAAGTGGCTGTGACATACGGACGGACAGACAGACAGACAGACAGACAGACAGACAGACAGACAGACAGACAGATAGACAGACAGACAGACAGACATGACGAATCTATAAGGGTTCCGTTTTTTGCCATTTGGCAACGGAACCCTAAAAATGCACGGCGTTGGGAGCATGCTTCTAAGAAATCCCAAGCACACCTGTCACTAAACTCCATGGCTGGCATTAAAATTTATGACGTATTGTTCAAGAGTTCAAGCCTCCTAAATTATAATTGTTTGAAATCAGGCCTTATTTATTGAATCTTTGGTGACTCAGTAATCTTCTAATAGAATAATATAAAATTATGAGATGTAGACGCATAAAACTTGGAATTTTTATACCGTCATAACAATAACTTAAAATTTATAACGTTAATAAACTAAATTTTAAAAAAAATACGGCAACTCTCTATGATCTTGATCACCGCTGCAATTTTTAACGACACTTAAAGTCTTGGTTTTTATAGCAAAGGTATTTCTCTGAACTGCCTTAATTACGTTTGGTTACACAATCAAGAGTTGCGGCCTGCTGTTATTCGAATATGGAATATGAAGTTATTTGAGGAGGAAAAATGTTTTGAAAATGGGGCCAACACCGTGTACCCGCCACATAGATAGGCAATTAACTCTGTTAATAGACTGTCAGTGCTCTACCGGATAGATTTTCTTGTGAAGAATTCCAGTTAGAAAAAAATCACGCACGCGGCGACCGTTGCGACTGGAAAGCGTAAAATGGCAAGCCTCGATCGTAAGCGCAGACATATTGTTACCAATCAATTGTTTATTATTATGATTTACAGTGAAATTGGATACTATAAAGCCAATTTAGCCTTGTGAATGTAAGGCGAAGAAAACGAGAGACAGATCATGATCATAACCTACATTTGTTAATATCAATACTTATGTCTAAAACTGTAATATGTAGCGCGATAGATAAATCGAAATCGAATCGATCTTGAGGAGCTCGTGGCTAAATACTAACAGCCGTTTGGGTCGATCTGTCAGGTTAAGCTACGCTTGCCGGGGTTGGTCCGTGGATGGGTGACCATTTCTACATACCGAGACTCCTCCGTGCCTCGGAAAGCACGTTAAGCCGTTGGTCCCGGCTGTCATTCGTGGATCTTTGACAGTCGTTACGGGTCGTCAGAAGCCCGAAAGTCTGACAACCAGTCTTACCAAGGGTATCATATTACCCAGTTTCTGGGTTGTGGAGGTCTGATAGGCAGTCGCTTCATGTAAAATACTGGTATTCAGCTGCATCCGGTTAGACTGGAAGCCGACCCCAATATAGTTGGGAAAAGGCTAGGCAAATTGATTGATAGATAAATCGAAAATATTTTTGTGTATCATAAAAATAACATTCTTATTAAATCGTGATAGGTTAACCCAGTTCCCGCCATTTTGCTCCTTACTCACCATGAGTTTCGCCATTTTGAAAAAAGAAGGAGCTGACGCTGGTATTATCAATATAAAGCCGGCCTTGTCATCTAGACAAGGTGTTAAAAGTGAGTGGCTGATATCCAATTGTTAAACTTGAACTTTGTTAATGGCGGTCGGGTCATTGTATTACATTTGCATGCTAATAGCCCAACGGTCTCTTTTTATTATTGCTATTGTTCCGTGTAATAAGACTGGCTATGATTTATTGTCACTGCAAACATTACACACCTCTTTGTAGATTAATTTTTTGTCTGTGATTATATTATTTACCAACAAGAAGTGATTAAATTAAGAACACATTAGGATATTTTTGCGCTGTTAACGAGAATGACAGGTTAATTTAGTTTAATTAGCCCATCATCTGTTACGACGCCTCATTAAGGTGGATAACAATTAAAATTCTATTGTGTCTCGTTAATGACAGTTGAAAGGTTAGTTTCGGGTTATGGTGTAGGTATGTGATTTTCATTTTGTGGAATAGTAATAGGTAACCTACTTACTACTTACCTATCCATTGTTTCGTAAAAGTTCATAATAATATATTGAAATTGTAATTTAAGTAGGTACCAAATTCTAATTCCGAGTAAGAGTCAGGTAAAGACTAAAGTTGTTGCTATCAAATGCAATTTAACTGATATTTTGTATAGCAATTTAATCTACTTAGGTAAAACCACAGTTTAAACTTCTGCCTACCTAACCAAAACGTTCCGAAATTGCATTTTTATCACTGCAAGGTAGAGCAAAAAAAGATTAAAATCGAAAAAGTAAAATTTTATTACAAAAATAAATACTTATCTCGTATTTACACATAAACGCTGCCATTGAAAAAACATCTGTGATAATATTGAGTAAAAAATGTCTTCTTGAATTATACAACAACTTGAGACTGTTTTGATAACCTGTTTGCCTTCCGGGGCTAGACCTTGAGAAATGCTGCCAGGACATTCATTCACAGACAATCTAAAAAAAAACAAATGACGAACAGTTGAGCACTAGGATTTCATTGCCCGATTTCCGAGGTTCTCAGATATACAATAGAAAAAACAAAAGGCAATAGATTCGAAAAAGTTATTTAAAAAAAATAGCTTTCGAATCTCGAATAGATAAATTCTAAAAACTAAATAAACTTTTTGGTAAATAGGATTACAAAATTGATCACTGTGCAAAGGACACGACCGTCTAAAAACAAACGCAATCTTGACCTTAAAACAGAAAGTCGTAAATAAGCAGATAATAACTATCTCATGGACGTCATTATATCCACCAATGTAAGACGTTTAAACAAAAACGGAGGCGTGTTTGATAACAACGCAGATAATTCGCCACGATAAAGGCAAAATCAATATTTAAGTAAGAATCTTTCAGCTGCCTAATAATCAACTAATCACAACGATTTTAAAGTTAGCAACACTATCGCGACCGATAAGATACACGTTATATAACTAGGTACAAACTTTATTTTACAGTTAATTAAATTGTTAACCGAGCATTATCATAATTAATTAACAGGTAAACGATAAGTAATAAGTTTGTAAAACTCAGAATAATAAAATCAGTGTGGGCGATACGCCTAATTACTGATAACACGATGTTTCGTCATACAGTGACTTTGTCTTTATCACTTCACATTCTGAACACACCGAATTTACTGTCTCTAAATGGAGCGTTCAATGCCGCAGACAAACTGAGTCCAATCACTCTTCTTGTGTCTTTTGGAGAAATCACTCCATCGTCCCAAAGTCTTGCAGTACTGTAGTATGGGCGTCCTTCTTTCTCAAACAGGGCTTCCAAAGGCCCTCTCACTTTTTTGTCATCCTCATCCGTCCAAGGCTTTCCGTCCCTCTGAGCCTTCTCCTTAGCTACCAAGGACAACACTGTAGCAGCTTGAGGTCCACCCATTACTGATATTCTGGCGTTGGGCCACATGTAGAGAAAACTGGGAGAGTACGCACGACCACACATTCCGTAGTTTCCAGCACCAAAACTGCCTCCAACCAACACTGTAACCTTAGGCCCTTTGAAACAACTGACTGCTGTCACCATCTTGGCACCATTTTTGGCTATACCTCCAGCCTCTGCGTCTTTGCCAACCATGAAACCAGTTATGTTTTGAAGGAAGAGTAGAGGAATCTTCCTAGCTGCGCAAAGTTGGATGAAATGAGATCCTTTCAAAGCTGCCTCTGAGTGCAATACTCCATTGTTACCGATCACTCCGACAGGATGTCCATACATGGATGCAAAACCACATACCAATGTTTCCCCATAAAGTTGTTTAAACTCATGGAATCTACTTCCGTCAACTATTCTAGCGACGACTTCGCGAATGTCAAAAGGTCTTTGGATGTTCGCTCCAACGATGCCGTGAAGATCGTTAATGTCATGGACAGGGTCGTCAACTTTTGGTGCATGTATTCTTGTTCTCTGTTCGTTATTCCAATTTAAATTGGCAACGACATTTCTAGCTAAATGTAGAGCATGCTCATCATCTTGAGCATAGTGATCTGTTACACCAGATTGACGGCAATGCAGGTCAGCGCCACCCAAATCTTCAGCGGACACTGATTCACCTGTAGCAGCCTTCACTAAAGGTGGACCAGCCAAGAAAATAGTTCCTTGATTTTTAATTATGATACTTTCGTCGGACATGCTGGGAATGTACGCGCCTCCAGCAGTACATGAGCCCATAACTACGGAGATCTGCGGTATTCCTTCCGCAGACATGTTAGCTTGATTATAAAATATCCTTCCGAAGTGTTCTTTGTCCGGGAAGACTTCGGCCTGATCGGGTAAATGCGCGCCTCCGGAGTCCACGAGATAAATGCACGGAAGACGACACTCTTGCGCAACCGCTTGAGCCCTCAGATGCTTCTTCACTGTCATGGGGAAATAAGTACCTCCTTTAACAGTGGCGTCATTAGCCACAATCATGCAGTCACGACCGTGAACTTTGCCAATGGCGGTGACGATGCCGGCGCTCGGCACTTGCCCTTTGTACATATCGACGGCGGCCAGCGTGCTCAGTTCTAAAACGTCGCTTCCCTCGTCCACCAACCGGTTAATCCTGTCCCTGACGAGCAGTTTTCCTCTCGCCGTGTGCCTCTTTACGGCCTCCTCCGGACCGCCTTTGATGGCGTCACCGGTTTTCTGCCGTAGTTCGTCGACAAGCTCATCCATTCTCTCCTTATTCTCTTGGTAGTAAGGATCGGTTCTGTTCGGCTCGGTGCCAATGACGGTAGCGTGGTTGTGCCGGCATTGGTTCAACCGCCGTATCCCTCTGACTAGTTTGAGCATTTTTAACGTATATTAAGTGCAAAATGAAACACGACCGGTCGGCGAGTCGCTGTCGCGCTACTGCCGATAATGTAGTCCCGTTATCTACACGATTAACTTGTACAAAAACAAATTCCTCGCTCGCCGACCCTCCCGCGGCACGATAAAAACTCGCATTATGTATGAAATGATAATGTGTAGCCATTGTTACTCGGTAACTATTTACGTAATATTTACATGTAGTTGAGACGCTCTGGTGAGGGTTCATTCATTCGTTCTTAGAGTCGTCGTGTTAAAATAAATGGCAGTAAATATTATTTAGAGTCGTGTGTCTCTCAGTATGAATGATTCAATGTTCGTGTCATGACCTACTTGCAATGAGTTCATGTTGTGCGAAGCTAACCTTGAATGGGTGTTTCAACTTCATATATTTATTTTCTTTTCATATCTTTTAGTAAATATGACGACTAACGGACCTTTGACGAATGACGCATTTAAATTCACGTCATCTTCAAGATAGTGCATTGTCTTTGCAATTTTCTGATAATATCCATACTAATAATGTCTTGAAATCGTGACCATAAATTGTTTTCAATTTCAATGTACCTATCGCTTTGTTGCCCGAAGCTCTAAACAGTGCTCTTAAAGATAACAACATGCAATAATACAATGTGAGAGCTCAAATAGAGGCAAACGTAATAATGCATTATGTTTATACATAAGTGTTAGCGAGATCTAGTTCAACGCCTCCAGTCTTCGAATGACCAGGATATTGAATAAGTAGATAATCTATCTTCCTATTCCTATGAGCATGCTTTTAGAAGGAATGAATACTAGAGCCATGCCTACGGGCTACTATTGCATTGCCAAGAAAGTGCAACAAAAGAGCCCCTTTGGACATTCAATCGTGTTCAAATATTTAAACCGTTTTGGATTTTCTCGCATAGCTCTTGTTGATGTGAGAGCAAGAGAAATGGCCGAAAAGTTCTTAACTTTAGCATACACAGAGTAGAATTTGAAACTTCTTAGATATTTCTCAGAAACACAACATACACATACATATATGTGTTATTGGATTTTCTATCTAGAATTTCTCAATAGCAGCCCGCAGTCTGGATTTGTGCCCGGTTGATGACATAGGCTCGTCCCCTATTACATGGTACTTAAAACATAACTGGCTAAATGTGCTTTATACATACCTCTGCCCAACCCGTAGGGGAAACAAGGCATGATGTTAGTTATGACCTACACCTTCCTGCCTTGTGTAGGTCATAACAAACAAGGCATGATGTTAGTTATGACCTACACAACATACACCTTCCTGATACTTTAGTACTAGTAAATTTCAAACCTTTCTCTCAAAATTTGCAACCGACTCTCCACATTTACTACGTCGCAAATACTTAAAAAATTCACGCCTATGATTGACAACGGTTACTCAATTATATTTCCATTCCATAATATTAAAAAAAAGAGGATCATTAAAACCAGAGACGGGCACCGCTCAATGATAATGGTTACTGTTAGTTCAAGCAAAAAATCTCATCAGAAAACGACTACATCTTACACTCACTGGGGCATACGATTACAGTTGGTGCCTCAAATTAAAGGAGAAATAATTGCTTTTTAATATACATATATATTGTATCATTGGGAATCTTTTGCACTAAGGTATTTTTAAGGTAGAAACCATCATTAGAAGTGCTTGGTTGCGGTATAAAACCCGGCTGGAATACTCCTTAATAATATAATAATATATTCTTATTTCGGACTACACATACACGTACACACAATCCATATAGTGTTAGTAACAATGACTTAAAAACTATGTTAGTAAACTTTTACAAACTAAAACAACTAAAACTGACGTGGCCCAACACACGTTGGCACGTGCCTCCGTACCCAGTGCCTTATAAAGGGACTGTCCATTTTGTCTAATAATGTTTTTAATCTCCATGGATGTAACAGTGCACCATTGTATCTTTAAGAAAACGACGTCAGAGTAACTTTCTTTCTAAATTAAGACATCACCGGTTTACGGTGAAACTTTGTCTTTACGATCTGAAATCCCCAATGAGCATTAGCAAGCCTGATGATTAATGCTCATTACCTCTGTCTCCGTAGAGGAATGGCTACTTAGTTTCCACAAAGCACCATACTGGACACAATCGACCATAAATCTTATTGGAAAATACATTTAAAGTGCAATAGATTGCATTGGACTTTTGAAGATGCCAAGTCTTCATGGGAAATCACGGCAGCTTCATTGCAAATGAATGCAGCACTAAAAATATAGATAAAACTTTAGTCATAGGCATTACCTGGTAGAAAGTCATCTTACTTTGTCAAGACTACACTAGGAAATTGTTAAACACTTTCCGATTTACGATGCCATGAACAATTTATGAAGTCTTCCGGCATTCGCGCTACCGCAAAAACACTATTAAAAGACAGAAAATTGCCGTGAACACCGTGATAAACCTGCAGGCGATCAATAAATGAGCGAGTACGATCGGTCATCTAATCATAGAGTAGATAGGACGGTACAGACATAAGGCTCATTCATTATACACAGCGTGCTAGTCCGTAGAGCACGGACTAGTAAAATTCCTGGGTGCTAAGTTATCCCCACCTATACTGCAAAACAATTCACTGAAATTATTATTTATTCGGGTCATTACGGTCGGGGTATTTTTGGTCAATCATGTCAGGCCCATTGAAGGCAATCGTCAGTCTTCGTTCAGCGCTTGGTGTGACAACACGTCGTGTTCGAGTTCTCGACAAGTCAGTCGTTATCCTGAGGATGCCTCGTTGAGAGGTGAAAGACGTGTCGATTTCTTTCAGGGTTTTTTATGACTCTTTAGAAATAGCTAAGCGGAACAGGGTACTAAATATATCCACTTCTATTGTATTTTTTTATCATCAGTTGGTTAAATTGTAACATCAATTGACATTTCACTAGGAGCTCAACTACTGTCTAGTCTCAATGTGGAAACAAGACCATTCAACGCATGTCCAAAACTAAAGTAGCCAGGGGTTACTGTTTTATCTAGAGGGTTTTAAATATGTTTTTCCCATGGACTTGAGAGCTGCTAAAGGCTATCAAATATTAATAGCCAAATAAACATTATATTTTAGAGCTAGCAAAAAAACTATATCAATTTCTTTATGCATTGTTTCAAGTGGACATTCTGTCCCTGCCTATTCCATGATCTAATCGCTACCTTGCGCGCGCGCAGGTGAACGACACAATCGTTTCACTTTCCTCCGCGGCCGCCAGATGGCGACACTTTCCATCGTGACGATCTAATGGTCGTCTTGCCGCTAATATCTGCTGACATATTGCTAAGCTGAATTAGATTGCATTAGATATGCTAGGTAGGTATATACTTCGATTTATAACGAAGATTAATACGCTAATAATTATGGGTAGGCATTTATCTGTTTGCAGTATCTGAAAGGTTCGAAAGTGGTTGCTTTTAACTGACGGGTTATGTGTCGATAAATACTAAGGTCGATGATCTAATGAAAAGCCTCAATGGTTCAATAAAAACACTACTGTTATTAAATTTTAACTTTTTGCCAACGGTTCAAGTTACAGCTTAAGTTGATATTAAAGACAGGTTCATTAAGTTTTTGCGCTCTATTTAAAGCTGTTATATTATGTCATCAGTATCACAAGCTTAACGACATCAACAAATTACTTATAGTAGGTAAGTTACAATCACAGTCACTAGTGAGTGACAACAATTCAGGAGCTCGTGGCTAAATAATAACAGCCGCACGGGTCGATCCGACAGGTTAAGCTACGCTTGCCGGGGTTGGTCCGTGGATGGGTGACCATCTTTCCATATCGAGACTCCTCCGTGCCTCGGAAAGCACGTTAAGCCGTTGGTCCCGGCTGTCATTCGTGGATCTTTGACAATCGTTACGGGTCGTCAGAAGCCCGAAAGTCTGACAACCAGTCTTACCAAGGGTTATCGTGTTACCCAGTAACTGGGTTGTGGAGGTCAGATAGGCAGTCGCTCCATGTAAAATACTGGTATTCAGCTGCATCCGGTTAGACTGGAAGCCGACCCCAACATAGTTGGGAAAAGGCTAGGCAGATAGGTAGAGTGAGTGACAACAATTAGCCAGCTTTGAAAACCGTATTAGATACTTATACTACAAGTACACGTAATATCTCTAAAGACGCTGATCCATGGACTAAGTATTCAAAATGAATCAGTATTTAACGTTAAGCTTTTGTAGGTATATCGCGTCGATTGAGAAAGTGTACAGCAAAAACATGTGAACGCAGAAAAAATGCAATTGAAGCTCAAACTCAAAGCATTTATTTCGATTAAACCATTTACAGGCACTTTTGAATTGTCAAAGAGTCGGTCAGTTAGTCAGAAAGTTGAAGCTAATTTGCCCATTCCAGAACGTAGATCTCTATGCAGAAGAACGGGCAAGAAACTCCAAGGACACTTTTAAATGTAGATATTACAAAATCCAGAAAGGATATTAAAAAACCGAAACAAATTGCTGGTGAAAATGCCAAATAAAGTTCAATCAATCTGTGTCTCTAAATCTTATAAAAAGTTTAATAAAATCTCCTATTTGCTTGTCCCCAGGATCGGGATGAACAAACCAAATTAGAAATGAAACACCGACAAGAAGAAGATGATTTGTACAGAAAGTTCTCCAAACATCGTGAAGAAGAAAACAGAAGGATACGAGAAGAAATACAGGTAGAGATTTCCTGTTATGTAGTCAGTTTACTTTAAAGCTCTAGAATTCCAGATGTCTTTATAAGGGCCATTGTCCCATTAAAATACTTTAAAGGCTTTTTGTCAGTCTCAACGACTGCAAACAAACTGCCTGTTGTTATGATAAACAATTAATTTGAGTACAAGTCCAAGAACGATTTTTATCTTAAATGTCATAGCAGTTCCTGATACTTCTGAATGCTGGTAATATGTAGTAGGAACTATCAATATCTTCGGGTAATTTTTGAGGCCACATCTATTGTAGAACATTCTCAATGTTTAACTCAAACCATTGAAGTTTTAATCAATTAATCGTAAATCACACTCCTTTCCAAATTCCAGGACGAATGGGAGCGCGAACTAGAAAGGCTGACAAACAGGTTCCAACAAGAGATGCAGGTAAAAAAGAGAAGACCTGACTCAGAGTTAGGAGCCCTCACGCTTCGTCACCAGCAGGAAAGAGCAGACTTGGAGAAGAACATGACATTGAGAAGGGACAAGAAGAAGGAAAGCTTGACGAGGAAGATGCTGGAGCATGAGAGGTTAGTACCAATCTCTTCTTTCTTGAATCCTTCGACGTAATATCGCTAAAGCCTCAAGGACTTGACTCATATAAAACTATATTTAAATAATAATGCCAAAACTTGGCATTTACCAATCTATGATATGATATAGTAATGCCGAGTCTTGGGTATTAGATGTAAAACTTAAAAAAAGCAATTCTTAACTACTGCAAAGCTTATTGATTGGGGCAGTAACTGCTCCCCATATACCTCTTAAAAAATAAAACAAAGTTTTTTTCAATAAAAATCTGCTTACTATGAGTAAGACCATTTAACAAAGGCACAGGCATTCCTGAATGTGGCTACCCAGTACAGTGGACGTCTTCCAACAAAAACGACAAAAATCTTATGAAAACAATTTCTTCTTCTAAACTCTTTAGAGCAGCAACAGCAGCCTTAGTAGAGAAGCAAAGCCACGAGATGATGGAACTGATCCAAGAGCGTCGGTCGGAGTACATGGCAGCCTCCTCCCTATTCGTGGACGGCGAGGAAGCCCCACCCTACCCCGCCCGCGCGCCGCCCCCTCAGCCCCCGCTTGTGTCCAAGTTCCACATCTATACAGACCCCGCCGAGTTCGCTGATGTTGATAAGATTGCTATTTCGGTAAGTCTTATTGTATATGTTTTTACATGTAATGCTACTTTCATTGGTAACTTGCGTTTACATTGGTAACATTTCAACGAACAGTACGTTCGTGACATGGTCTTTGTTTTATCCCATAAGAGCTCGGAACGGATTGCAATGTGACATCCGTGTTTTCCACGAGCATAGCCTTATGATGAGTTCACGTAAAATAATAACAAAAGAAATATCTGAAAATAACTCCGCAGGGTGTCGCTTAAATAAATTTTCTGTACAGGTCATAAAATGCCGATCTAAAACAACCCGACCCGACCACTGATCTGGTACAAAATCTGATTCCAGGTAGCACAAGAAGACCAAAAAACCTTTACGGATCTAGTCCGACAGCTAGTAGGTAGATGCGCGAGCGACGTTGAGAAGGCGAGGACCATATTCCGCTGGATCACCGTCAAGAACCTGAACAACATACAGTTCGACGATAACCTGAGGGGAGACTCTCCACTAGGACTGCTTCGAGGCATCAAACACGGGACTGAAAGTTACCATGTACTGTTTAAGAGATTGTGCAGGTGAGATGACCAATTGACCATGTTTTATTACTAAATTTACGCAAAAGTAATTGAAAAAAAATAAAAAATGAAGCGGTTTCCTCCAGACAACTTTGAACGGCTTTTTTGTTCTTGATTATCCAATTAATTTATATCTAAGGGCTTTCAAAAGAAGCAATTACAAAGAAAATCTCATCTATTATCGTTTTACGAGGAGCGATTCCGATTAAATTTCACCCCTTTTGGAAACTATGTCTCCTCATAGTTCCACCCCTTTCTAACTTTGAAACTATGTCTCCTAAGCAGTACATAAATAAACCATGACGAGACAATAAGCAGCCACCACATCCACTTGTAATAAAAACGACTGACAACTACAGAGTCAAATTGACTATGAACAGTCCAAAATAATTTCCTAAACTAAATTAATGACCAGGAATACTCCATCCACAGCTACGCCGGTCTCCACTGTGTGGTGATCAAAGGCTACAGCAAATCCGCGGGCTACCAACCAGGAGTTCGCTTCGAAGACAACAGGTTCCGCAACTCCTGGAACGCAGTGTTCGTGGCAGGGGCCTGGCGCTTCGTGCAATGTAACTGGGGAGCCAGACATCTGGTCAACGCTAAGGATGCGCCGAAACCCGGCAATCGGGGGAAGAGTGATAGCTTGAGGTTTGTAGACAGCATTTAAGATGGACTTTATACTGGGTGATTTTTTTTACCGTCTCTAAATTTTTACAGGGTGTTAACCAGCAGATTTTTTTTTTCGTGATTTCACAGTTGCTCCCATAGTGAAAGTTGTTTATATTCATGGGTAAAACACCCTGTAAAAATTTAGAGACAGTAAAAAAATCATTCGATATAAAGTACCCTTGGTTTTAAGAAGAATTATTGCTAATAACTAAAAACCAATTTTTGTCAGAAAATAAGAAATTCAACTTGGCAGTAACTTAATGGCTTCAACAAACCACCTCTGTGTTGCCAAGAACTAGATTAAAAAATATTTAAAAATAAAAATTCGGTACAAGTAGTTCGGCTAGTCTAGGGTTATCAGACGAAAAAATAGTAGGTTTTTAGAAAAAAAACAGTATGTGGTAAAAAAAAATACCATTATTATTAGTAGTTACCATTATTTTGTTAAGGGTTACAAGATTGTGACCCGAATAATCAACAATACCGATGATCATTTTGTGAAAGATATATATACAATTGTCTTGTGTCGACGAAAACGCTTTCTAATTCTGAACTTGGTCCATCATTAACAACTTAAGCGTAGCGCTTCTTTATATTCTTCTGTGCCATCCATGTCTAATTGTCTTTACTCTATCCAGCTTTACTGGACCTGCTTCTTGCTGCGCTTTTGTTTATCTTCATGATATGATGCTTCATAAACTTCTATGTAAATACTATTTTCCCCGCTTGTTCAGATCTTGATCTTTCTGTTGGCCACCTAGGACTTCCTCCAAAAATTCCAACTACTGTCCCAGGTACGAATATGACGACCACTACTTCCTGACGGACCCTCGGGAGTTCATCTACGAGTTCTTCCCGCTGCAGCCAGATTGGCAGCTATTGAAGACGCCTATCACGTTGCATGACTTTGAAGAGCTGCCCTTCGTCAGGTCGCTGTTCTTTAGATACGGATTGTACTTCAGCGACCCTAATACGAAGGCCGTTATGTTTACTGATTCGACTGGTGAGTGTATTTTACTCTTTAGATATTCCGTATTACCACTTGTATTATTTTAGTCCGTCGACTTAGGTCCCTGCATAGATTGTCGTAGATGATTTTCTCTTTTATATGGATTATTTTCTATTTCGTTATGTAGCTGGTACTTGTTGAAAGACCTACACTGTCCTCCCATACCTATTAACACTGTTATTTGAAAATATTTTAAAAGCCAATTATTTTTAAAAGATTAACCGTGGAGTTTCTTGCCGGCTCTTCTCCATAGGAAGCGACCAATTGGAATCGTACACCTAGCTTCTGACGTTTCATAAGTGCCTATGTAGGTTTATGTGAAATAAAATCAAGCAAATGCTTATAAAGCTCCAACAGTTTATGCCAACATCCCAGCGTTATCTCTGCAGTCTTTTGTAACTTCCTGAAAACTTCGACAAGAACATCGGATATCAAGTTAGCTAAGTTTTTTGAAGATCATAGACTATCAACTGTCAACTCTCCAACTACCACTTTAATCGAAGGTTGAGACAAACCGAGTTATAATTTCTTTTTTTACTTGCTATAATTGCTACAATTGAAACTTGCACACCCTCCAGGTGCGGCGACTATGCGCATAGCCATGCCCGCACACATGCAGAGCTCGCTCATCTTCCACTACAACCTCAAGTTCTACGACACGGAGGGAGACGGCTTCGACGGCGTCAGTCTCAAGAGATTCGTTATGCAGGTAAGAATTCATCTAATAGGAATGTCCAAAGATCAAGGAGATCAGGGGATCTCTTTACGAAACGTTCGCAATGGCAAACTGCCTATCAAAAATACATCTGAATCTTTTTGATGGAAACAGGACATTTTCCTCTTATGAGGAAAACTGGACCCATCATTACTTGAACATGCATTTGCCTGCGAGTAAATCAGTCATGCTCTGCACAATAAAGGCTGTTTTTATCAGCCAGATAATTTGGATCCATCCTAGAAGTTAAATTTCAATATTTTTGTCTGTTTTTCTCAGTCTGTGGTCGGTAACGTGGTATCGTTCCGTGTGCACGCGCCCTGCAGCGGCGCCTTCCTGCTGGACATCTTCGCGAACGCCGTCACGCCGCGGGAGTACCTCACCGGGGAACCCATGAAGTTCAAGAGCGTTTGCAAGTTCAAGGTAACGTTTCTGGATACTTTTCTTTACTATGGCGTCAAAATCTTACGAAAAATAAAATTTATTAATTTATTTTATGAAAATAAAAATTGAGTCCAAAAGTACATGTCAAATCGATTTAGCAAGGGCATATAGTGTTGTCAAATATCATTGTGATGAAAAATTCACACCCACAATATAATTTTCATCACTATAATGTCATAGAAGTAATTTCACGTTACTTTTTATGTTTTTTATTTTCCTTAAATTATTGTGTTGTTGTCTATGTGAGATACAGTGAACGCTGTGTATAACATTAATAGGCGTACCATCGGAGTAACGCATATCTAACCAAATTTGAAAAGAAAATCCCGTGCACACGAGCCTTTTTTTTCATAGGTAAGCGTTACTGTAGCGGCCGAGCGCTGCAAGCAAGAATAGTCCTTACAGTGTACACATATTTCTTACATAGTACATACCAGCAAACAATCTTTTTTTACTCAAAAATGCATGTAATGTGGTCATTATTTTGACAACCTTGTTTGAGCAAAGTCGACCTTGCCGTTCTGTTTCAAGGAGCGGCCGACAAAGTTTTGCTGGTCGCTCTAACAGGCCGGCAAAACATTGCCGGCCGCTATTTTGACGTTTCAACGTTTTAAAAAAATCAAATGCAAAAAGATTTTATTTAAAACACAGCTGTTTGTATTTATAGAGATAGGTACAAAAAGATTTTATTCCATATTTGGCTGTATAGTTCCAACTACCATTATTAAAAAAAAAAAAAACAAAGAAGTAACAAAAGCGCCGTTCAGCGAAAATTTTATTTTTATTTAGTGACTTTTTCGCTAAAAATGATCTCTCAAAGCGAAAATTATTCCGATTCAATGTGTTTAACACCGCCAGACATTAAAGATGAAGCTAAATTAGTGGTTGAAAATTTAATACCGCGGAACTCAAAGGAAAAATATAAGCTTGCATCTGAAAAATTTGTGCAGTGGAAAATCAGTAGGAAATCTAAATCTTTACTTGCTGGTTTTATTTAGATTAGGTATTTGCATTTTTGAGTAAAGCACTATACAAGCCTTGGCCCATTATGACTGCTTCGCTGGTCACGCTATGATTGCCTCGAGCTAGCCTAGCTACGCTCTAGGCCTTCCAGCTTGGCCATCATTGCAGCCCTTGCTGTCCTCGCTGTAAAGGCCTCGACCTACGGCCTCGGCCTTTATCTCAGCTCGTCCATCAAGTGCTGCACGCTGACCGCGCTGTGTCGGCCTGGAGCTGCGCTGTCGGCCATCATCAGCGCGACCAGCAAAATAGTCATTATAGACCGCGGCAGTAATGTACTATTATATCACGGTTTTGTATTTACTGCTGACCATCTTTACATACCAAGACTCCTCCGTGCCTCAGAAAGCACGTTAAGCCGTTGGTCCCGGCTGTCATTCGTAGATCTTTGACAGTCGTTACGGGTAGTCAGAAGCCCGAAAGTCTGACAACCAGTCTTACCAAGGGGTATCGTATTACCTAGTAACTGGGTTGTGAAGGTCAGATAGGCAGTCGCTCCATGTAAAATACTGGTATTCAGCTGCATCCGGTTAGACTGGAAGCCGACTTCAACATAGTTGGAAAAAGGCTAGGCAGATGATAATTTACTGCTATTAACAATTAAATTTAAATAAATATTATATTAAGTTGACATGCATGAAAGTCATAAATTTTTCGCAAACTAATTTATCTGCTCGCTTAACATGACCACAATAGAAACGGGTTTTGTCTACGAAAGAATAGACAAAATGACAGCTAAACAATCACATTCTGTCATTTTATCTATTCTTCTGTCGACAAAACCCGTAGAAATCCCGTTACTAGGGCTGTCATGCTACGCATGCTGGAAAGAAAAAGATCTGGGACCTAAAGCTGACAGAATAACCTTCGTATTACAGATATGTTGTGCTGAACTACAAACGGTGATGGTCCCGCTGCCTGACTGCGCGAGCGGTGAATGGGGACCCACGAAAGCTACCAGACTCTTTGGACTCGTACCTATTACGCATCAGGTATAAATTAACCGCTGATTAATTAAGTTAGGACACTAGCCGCCTGTTTTCTGACTTTGAATTACCAAAACGCTTAAATTTGTACGACCAGTATTATATATAACTAGTATATAACTAGTATTAAATAAAGGTTTGAATTTAAATCAAATCGTATAAAGTAATAATATTTTCATTCATTCGATAGTATGGAAAGAGCCACCACAAACTTTAGCGCTAAACGAATTTAAAACATCATTCCATTTCTGCGAGAGTAGTTTATCTTTTTCTGAGGAGCTCGTGGCTAAGTAATAACAGCCGCACGGGTCGATCCATCTGGTTAAGCTATGCTTGCCGGGGTTGGTCCGTGGATGGGTGACCATCTTTACATACCGAGACTCCTCCGTGCCTCGAAAAGCACGTTAAGCCGTTGGTCCCGGCTCTCATTCGTGGATCTTTGAGAGTCGTTACGAGTCGTCAGAAGCCCGAAAGTCTGACAACCAGTCTTACCAAGGAGTATCGTATTACCCAGTTACTGGGTTGTGGAGGTCAGATAGGCAGTCGCTCCATGTAAAATACTGGTATTCAGCTGCATCCGGTTAGACTAAAAGCCGACCCAAACATAGTTAGGAAAAGGCTAGGCAGATTGATTGATTCCATTTCTGCCAACCGTTTGAAGACGACACAGACAGAATGATATTTTTTGAAATACGTTTTGCGCTAAAGGCATTACAAATCACTTGTGGTGCAAATGTGCCTTAAAAGGAAATTCTAATCTTACCATTCTGGATTCCAGGAAGCGTTAGTCTTCGCGGGTCGTGAGCTCGAGATCCAGTTCCGCATGTCGCGCCCCCTGGCGGACTTCATGGCAACACTCCACAAGAATGGAGTGGACGAGAAGAGACTGTCCAAGTATGTGCAGCAAAATGTATCCGATGACATCGTGTCTTTCTACATCACGTTCCCTGAAGAAGGTAAGACATTAAATTATCAAGTTTTTTGTTCATAATAGTTCACCCATACAAAAAAAAAACAGTGGCACTCCGGGAGTGCCGACAGATGTGAAAACTAAAAAAAAATCTTCCAAAACCTTTAAACTAAAAATACTTGCATAGGACATTGATCCGAAACGTAATAAAAATAAAGAGCACAATCGCGTTTACAAAAATGAGGTGTTGGTAACAGTGTCGCGAGTTCAATTGTTTTTCCCATCTCAAAAATGCTCAACGCGCCTAAAGAAGTTTTCACTTCAATAACTTCTTAAAGCCTCGTACAGACTGGCGCGACGCGACTCTAACAAAACAACTTCTAAGAAAACTTCACGGTAGAACAATTACCCATATCGCGTCGCGCCTGTCACGAAGCTTGAAATGGGTAAAAATACTTACCGGAATTAGCGAGAGTTGCAGTGTCAGCCAAATACATTGGCCAATCGACTCCAAATTATTATATTGTATTGGGGTCAGTTTCCAGTCTAATCGGACGCAGAATACCAGTAGTTTACATAGAGTGACTGTTTATCTGATATCCACAACCCACAACAAGCTAAGAAAGAAAAAATTTATTTGTGAGCTAACACGAAGTGCCATCATTGTAGTGTTGCCATAAAGGGATAGTGTCAGCCCTCCTGCACACTTAGCATGACCACAATAGAAACGGGTTTTGTCGACGAAAGAATAGACAATCACAATCTATCATTTTGTCTATTCTTCCGTCGACAAAACTCTTAAAAAAACACGTTTCTATGGTTGTCATGCTACGCGTGCTGCTCAGACGATATTTTTATCGCGCACTGGGTTTTCAACGCATTGCTTACCGCCGAGAGTTGAAAATCCAACAATGTGTTTTATGTCGCGCTAAGGGGCACTCTGTTGAATTATCAATGCTCGGCTCTCCACCGAGAGTTGAAAATACAGTGTGCGATAAAAAATCACCCAAGCGTACGAGGGCTAATACGTCCTAGTCCTAGCTACCCCAGCTCTTCCTCGCACTGGAAATGATAGTAATAAAACATAACACTGCGAATTCCCTTCAGCACGCGTAGCATGACCACCGTAGAAACGAGTTTTGTCGACGGAAGAATAGACAAAATGACAGATTGTGATTGTTTATCTGTCACTTTCTCTATTCTTCCGTCGACAAAACTCGTTTCTACGGTGTTCATGCTACGCGTGCAGTTCATATTCATAAAACAGCTTACTTTTATCCTCCAGGTCAATACGGGCTGGACATCTACACGCGAGAGCGCGGCGGCCCCACAGCTATCCACCAAAACGGCTCCACGGAGAAAGAGAAGCACCTCCTCACGCACTGCTGCAAGTACCTCATCAACAGCAGCAAGAGGAACTAGAGTATTGAACTAAGGTGCCTACTGATATCTGGGCATAAAGGGACAATCACGCAAAGTTTATACAAGGTGTAAAAAGAGCCATCACAAAGCCGTTATCTATCTATCAAAGAGCAAAAAAAGCTGGGAAAAGAGTTTTTGGTGTGAAACATCGCTGTTTACGACAGCGCACAAATCAGTATGCTTATGAGTGCATGCATCGACCGGTACACGAGTTGTGGGGGATATTTAAAAGTTGAAACTTTGAACTTCAATATCTCCGTAGGAAGATCCAGAAGGTTCCCAGCACGCATTGCATGGCAACCATAGAAACAGGTTTTGTCGACGGAAGAATAAACAAAATGACAGATTGTGTATCTGTCATTTTGTCTATTCTTCCGTCGACAAAACCAGTTTCTATCGTTGTCAAGCTAAGCGTGCTGGTATGGTCCAAAAATGATCACAATGAAGTATAAACGTCTCTCGGCTTCATTAAGTCTTTTTACAACCCTTCTTTTACCCATCTACCACCCATCCAGTGGTATTTTGGATATACAGTGGATTTTTAATTAGATGATCACATCTTATGCTGTAAACAATCATAGAGTGAAATGTACTAAAGTTTCAAAAGCAATCACAATTAGGTTACCGGAAATCTTGTTTGTAGATCTGTACCCTAATTGCGTAATGCAACACAACCACAATTTGTTTCGATTTGAAACAGATTGCTAATCCATTGCTTCATAAGTTGGAAAAAAAAATCTGCTCAACAACGTAAATAACGCAATGAATGTTGTTGAACTGTCAAAATTAAATAAATTAAGCAAAATTGTTTACGAAAATAAGATACGCAATTAGGGTAGTGGTATACAATTCCGAAACGAGATTGCGATTGGGCGACTTTGCCGCTGCGTTTGTGTCTGCGGTCGCCTTCGGAACTGTACCTTAAAAGGCATAATAGGTGGGTAGTTCGATATTCTAGAAACTTCACAGTATTTCTTTGGGTCATCATATTAATGGTATTGACATCAATATTATGTCTGTAAGACATCAGTAGGCACCTTTAAGGATGTCACGCACTGGACGACCACGACTTTTGGTCGACCAGAAACCGATACGAATCACGCACTTGGTCGTAACGGCCAACTAGCCGGTTTCTATAGATTACCTAGTCGACCACAAGTCGTGGTCGTGGCTGTCTAGTGCGCAAGATCCCTTACAGTAATAAGTGTAAGTTTCTCTGTAAGGCATTACTTTATCAATCGTGTTCAGTAGCAGAAGCAATGCAATAATAGTATGTAGACTTATGAATGTCACAACCATAGATGATACGTGATTTTTAGAAGATTTTTCAATCATTTATAGTTTGACAAAAAAAAAATAGTAACAACAGCCATATCTCGGGCGCCATGGCGGCGCAGCCAGGTCGCGTCGCTAACAAAATGTATGGTTGTGTGTCCCCTCTATAAAGTTGTATACATTTGGCAGTAGGTGAGGTATGGCTCTTAAAGTCAAAGCATTTATTTCAATTAAACCAATAGGGATGATACCTGGGTCAAAAAAAAAGCAATAATATTTAGTCTGTCAGTCAGATAATAAAAAAAAATATTAGACACGTATTTTTTGCTTTAGCGTATTAATAAAAAAATACTTAGATAAAACGCATTGTAGTTGGGGAGTGGGGGTCGCTACGTCACAAGTATAAAATCTACATACTCGTGACTTCATGGCACAATTTAACTCAATGTATCGCCGTAATCTTTTGACAACGTATAAAAGAAAAAATATGTGTCCAATATTTTTTAATAATCTACCTGAAGGCCAAAAAATTTTTTTTGTCGTCTTCCCTATTAAAAGCACTTTAAAATTGTCAAAGGAGTCGGTTATTCAGAAAGATGAAGCTAGTTGCCCATTCGAAAACGTAGTAGGTTCCTCTATAGAAGAATCTTACTTTTTTTATTAATCTTAAATCGTTTGACATACCGACTAAGACCTTTCATCGGATATAATATTATCATGGAAAAGTCTTCCAGCACAGTTAGCATGATCACAATAGAAACGGATTTTGTCGACGGAAGAATAGACAAAATGACAGATAACAATCACAATCTGTCATTTTGTCTATTCTTCCGTCGACAAAACCCGTTTCTATGCTACGCGTGCAGTTCGTATAATAATCCCCTAAAAATCACGCAGAAATACTTTACACCTACTTTATGTCAATTTTAACAATATAATATACTCAAAAAAAGAAGCGAGGTTGTGGAAAAAATAAATATTCTGTAAACTTTATAATCTTATAATAATACGTAACATTAAGCTATTTTATACGACTTTTTACCCAAATGTAGATACGTAATAGTTTAGAAATAAAATCCGTCCGCTGATATAAAACATTTATTATATTATTATAGATTACGCTAACATTTATACATATACATTATTAACTGTAAATGATTCGATATTATTTGAATTTAATTAATATAAGTACGCAATAAGGTTGTGCCGGAGCAATTTGATTGCTTTTTTGTACGTTTTTTTAAAATATTTTTTAAATAATTTGTATAAAGATTGAGCGTTTTAATAATTAGGAGATGCACGTTATCTGCGATGGCAGATTTTATTGTCATCGTCATACAATTTTCGACTTATAGACTAACATTTTTTCGCTATTTTATTTTAATATGTTGTTTGACAATTTACATCGTGTGTCGGTCAGATAGCATGTCTTTAGAAGCTAGTTGCTTATCTGCCTTACAATTCTTCCATGATATAAACTGTTCTTCGAGGGTTTAGCTTGGAAAGAGCAATGAAAATAATCTATACAAATAAATAAAATTGATGCGTCAACTTGTAATGTCAAAATAACAGCTTTTTACTTATGAAAGAATATACGGTACGTATAAAAAATAAAAATTGTCTATCTGTTTGTTCCGGCTAATCTCCGAAACGGCTGGACCGATTTTGATGGGACATTCACTGGCAGATAGTTGATGTTATAAGCAGTAAGCCGCAGACAGCAGCTGGTTATTAATAAATGTATGAAAAAAAAAATTGGTTATGGTCTTTTGCGCCTATAGGCCACAATTTTGGTCCTTTGAGACTTAAAAAGTACAAGCATTATTATTGCTTTTGCTCAAAATTGTACCATTGCATTACCTTTTGACCCAAGCTAAACCCTCGACTTCAGTGTTCATAGTTGTTTTCTTTAATCTAAGACGGTGATATACGCTTACTTATAATGTGAATTAAAATAGATTGCTCTATTTTATTAATATATTTTTTATTTACCTGTTAAACGCACAAATGAAATGTAGCAATTTATTATTTTACTTAAATCTAGAATAGTTTTAACATAACGATTAATTTATATGACATTATTTTAATTTTTTTCTATTTAATAAACACGAAAAAATGTATGTAAATTTTTTATATAAAATATATGGCATGTTACTTTTCTAAGTGTATGTTTTATTGTCATATCAGATCTTATAGTTTAAAAATTGAGCACCAAATGGAGGAGGGACGGCAAAGTTTTCTTAAATAATAAAGTTAGTTAAAATATTATACCTACCTGAGTAACTGGGTTTTGTAAAGTTGTTAAGTTGTAAGTAAAAACAACTACTGGGTGGGGCGAAAGTCACGACGGGGTCTTAAAAAAAAAAATGACATCTGCAGTGAAATTTACTGTTATTTTGTTTTAACAAATTATAAAATACATTTTTGGAGATTTATCATGGATAATTTCACCGCTATCCAAAGTACCAAAATAACAAAAAAAAAAAAAAACAATCGGTCATTATTCAAACCCAGCGAGCATATCGCCGCCATTTCTAAGTGCGTAACTCTCCAGTATTTTTTTAACGCTAGCTCTTGTCGACAGCCCAGAGATGTGGTTCCAACAAGATGGAGCCATAGCGCATACGACTCGAGTCACAAAGACTTAAGGCAGACTTTCGGCAAGCATTTAATCTCGAAATTTCCAACATTACACTGGCCCGCACGGAAATGGTGATCATTTACGTGACGTGATATTTAAAACCTAACTCGAAAATACCTCCATGAGTTTTATTTTATTATTTGATAACAATTAACATTAGTAAACAAAAGAAAAAAAAGTTATAAGTAGCGGAGACCCTTTCCCGACTTATGCGCCACCCTATACAAGTGTGTTCATTATAACTTGAACCGTGAAGTGATTGGTAGCACTGAATTTTGCGTATTAGTTTTAATACTAATAGAGTTCAAAATGGTGACTGAAGTTCAGTACTACCAATCGGTCAACGATCAAGTTATAACGAAAGGACTGTATAGTGTGCACCATGAAAAAAGATCCTTTGACGCGGCGCTAGTGTCTATGCCATTGCATTAAAAAAAATGCAGTTCCACAATTTTCCGCGGGCCTTCTTTCGTGATGCGCTCTGTACATCCGCTCGGTTAAGTTAAACAAAAGAATGGAGAATTGCTAAGTCATTCTGTCTTTAAAAAGTCAAATCATTACGTCCAAATCTTGCTATATAAATAGTAAATGAGTCCGTTACAAAAAAAAACGGTGCAAGTTGCACTATTGGATATAATTTTAACATATTTACTATATTAAAAACCCAGAAAAAAATCGAAACAGATCTCCAACATCCTCAGTCACAAAACAAAATAGTCGATATATAAATTAATTAAAATATTTGTGTATGAGATTCATAAGAACATTTTTTATCTTCACAACCAATAAGATCAGTGAGTCAATTTGACGGAACATCATAAATTATCGATTTTTACTCACAATTTTTTGCAAACACTTATCGATGTTATTCATTTAAAGTTAGATCTAACATGGCCTGCATTCGTTTATGTAACTTTTAAAACTGGTTTCAAATTCAATAGTATAAAAACCAAGACATAATTAATTATCTCGAATTGCAGTCTTGTAGTTAAGTAAGATGAGCAAACAAAACAAAAAATCACAGTGCAAATCAAAAAACAAACAGTGTATAAATCTCATCTTAGGCAAACTAAAAAAAACATTCGCATAGTCAAACAATTAGTATCCTTATTACCTACAGCCAGAATACAAATTCAAATAGAAATTCCTGTAACTTGCATTGCTCAAAATGAGTCAAGGAATTTTCGTCAACTTGGCTTGCTACTCTAACGAGGACTCATTTTTTTACTGCCATTGTTCCGGAACACAAAATTGTATGTAACATTGTACTTTCAGCGACTCTCTTAAAGCTAAGACTCCAGGCATTTCGAGAGAAGTACAGAGCTGAGGATTTTCTGATGACATTGAATAATATACTTTATAGTATGTCCTAGAATGTCTAAATTTGTATGAACATCGACGAACAGCTCCTTGAGTGCGCACATTTGCACTCGTTCACACTTTAATAAGCACAAAATAAGGTTTATTTTTCAATGCCACCACAGAATCCTTCGCTCTCCACTGTACATGAATGGTTCTTACTATAATAATAGAACAATCATTTCGCATGTTTTTTCAGTAAATTAGAATGTGTTATACTAAGCCTTTACTGGCGTTGAGCGTCGCTCTCTGTTCTACACCTCTTATCAATGTGCCCAGAAGTCCTTCCATCTCGTTTGCAGTCTCGCGAAGTTGCGTGTTATCGAAGCATGAATCTGTAAATAAGAGATTTGGATTGAGCTCCTTTATCTTATCATTGCATTGCACAGTTTAACCACAAAGAAAATTAATGTACCAGTAGATATGCACATGGACTAGACTGACATAGACTGAACATGGTTCAAAATTGCTTGACAAGTATAAGGCTACGGACACGAAGTCAGCGGGCAGCGGGGCGGCGGCGGCGCGAAAGCGGCACGTTTAAATCCATAGTTTTATATACAGGATAAGTTTTTATCCAATGCGCAAACTTTACACAGCTGTTCCCTACATTTATGTTCGCATAACTCGTCAAAATGTAGAGAACAGCTGATTTTTATTTTCGCAATTTCAGGTTTTGTCCCTTAGTAAGAGTTGTTCATAATGATGAGTAAAGTCACGTGTTAAAGTTTGCGCACTGGATAAAAACTTACCCTGTAGAATTGTTCTCGCTCCCCGCGCCGCTTCCTTCGAAGCCAGTTCCATATAAATCTCGTTTGAACGCGCCGCCGCCGCCCCGCTGCCCGCTGACTTCGAGACCGAGGCCTAAGAGTGCTTGTCTTATTATTATTGAATTATTGTCGGATCGTCATTCCATCGAATTATGTGAGTGAAGAAGAAGTGCACCTGTGTTTGACCACACTCTTGTGCCCTCCAATATCTCCATCGTAGATGGCTGTAGTCTCCGTTTGCGAGTGAGATTGGGCTTCTTGACCGAAATTCGGTCGGGAGGATAAGTTTTTATAAAATTCTTTACCATCCATAGCAAAGTTGTTCGTGAGAATCTGCTGCAGCCTGTCCAGTACTGTGTCCAAGTCAGCGTTGAGCTCCTTCATCTTGTCGTTACTGTCCTCAACAGATCGTATGTCTGCCGCGAACTTCTGTTCGGCAGCCGCGAGGGAGAGGTTCGTGTCTTGACGAGACTTCGACTTTGAGCGACCTCGTTTGTCTTGGACGGATTCTGTTTCTGAAAATTGTAAAGATGTTGCTATGTTAGAGTCTGACAGGCACTGGCATGGCCACCATCAGGGATTTTAATTTAGATAAAATACCAGAATTAGTCGGTCACTGGTTCAAAAGTTATAAAGGTTTATAGGTGACCGATCTGGGGATTATCTCACCAGCTTGGCCCAATTGAATCTCAAAAGTTGGGACACCTAGCGAAGATCTGTTTTCTCCCAAATTTTGTCGCTAATTAGTCGCAAGTTTTCGCCAAGTTACAGATTTATATCATGAGTTCAATTTTTAAGTATAGTCCAAGAGCTAGATCGAAGAGTTTACGAAAAATCGTCGATATAACATTTGAACCAGTGAGCGACAAATTCTGATATTTGGCGACCAATTTCGACTAATTAGTGACAAATTTTCTGTGTTATCAAAATTAAAATCCCTGATGGTGGCCATGCCAGTGTCAGTCACACTATGTTATACATTATTTTTATTTTTAAAGTGAAACTTTTATTACATCGTCTCAAACTTTTTCGTCTGTGTGTTGCATGTCGCATGACGGTCGGCCACGGAGTAGGGATAAAGTGAAAGGCTCTCGTCAGAGCAGCCAAGGCCAATATGGCGGCGCCTATAGAAGTTTCACTTTTACCGTGGTTTCATAAAACCACACAATTCTTTCTTATTATTACCCAAGGCATATGCTGTAGAAACACCTTTTTTTAATTTTGACCAGCTTTATTTGTACCTGTAGCACAGTTACTCCGCATTTTAGGTATGAAGCTACAAGTACGCGGCGGGCTCGACTTGTCGGGCTAATTCAGTAAGTGTAACGTAGTTAGAAGATCTAAGAGTTACGCGATAGAAAGAGAGGCAACTTCTAGGTGAATACAACTGTTGGTAATTAGCGCTGTGCGACCCGAATTGCACTTTATTGTGTCGTAGCAAGAGTCGCTTTTTATTTAAATGTATTAATCTGTGCCTGTAGCAAAAATAAATAATAGTCTAAATGGAATAGTAGCCTGTAAGGCAGCAGCCTAAGACATAAGAACGATCTGCAAATGAGACAATACTGCCCGTGTTCACTTACACTAAGAAACCAAAATGTAATGCCTAGATATTATTGCACATTGGATTTTCAACTCTCGGCACTGAGTCGAACGTTGAAAATTTAACTGTGCACTTTTTTGTTTAGACATTATATTTAGGTGTTTCCTAGTCTTAGTTTAAACGAGCATAAAGTTAATGTATTTATGTCCTATATTATAAAAGAAACAAAGAAAAACACTCACCATTATACCAATTAGTAATATCATTCATAGACACAGTAGATATGCTATCAGATGTTGCATGTACAACAACAGGTTTCAGTGCATCTCCAGACATTGTTAGCAAATTCTGGCTCTCTGGCTTTGATACCACAGAAAAATTCCCAGAGTCCAGACTAAGTACCCTAGGTTGGTTCTTTATGTCTGTAACTTTCGACTGTTTTTCATTTTCCAGTACCAGTATTGGGCTGAATAAGTCGAATGCCTGTGGTCGATCGTTTTTGTCGATTTTCGAAGCGTTTTCTTGTTGTATTGTGGGCTGGCTTGATGATAAATTTTCCTAGAAAGGTACAAAATAATTTATAAATATTAATTACTGTATAATTCCATATTTTGCGGTAGTAGTGGTAGGTCATGACGTGTTCTTGAATGAATCAGCAAACAAAGTAAGTTGCCTTCATGCTAGGTGGAACGACGAACATCATAGGTTTGTATGCATGAGCAGCGCAATCAATGCCCTTATTTTTGACCTACCCGATTGTGATGTGTTGACCGACAGATTAAACCAAATCATGTTATTGTGCTCGAGATTTTGTGAAAGACATTGTATATAAATAATTGACTAATAATTTGTAACCTAACTAAATGTATTTTTTTTTTTTTTGTTGTTTTTATTTCATATTAATACTGTACCTACCTATCTAGATGAAATTGTAATTTATATAATAGTTTGAAATTAATTAGTTACTGTTACTGGTGTATAACCGTTGTAATGAATAATAATAAATAAAAAGTACCAGCTGGATGAGAGTAGCCGAGAAAATACATAAATGGCATGCGATAGGAGGCATATTCCCAAGTGTGTGCTGATGAGTTTGTTAAGAGGGTTTATCTTAAAAGTTGGCAACGTCGTAAATAGCTGTCAAATGTTTCGCTATTTTGATTAAGGCTCCTGGCTGTGAATTCACTCGACAAAGTTTAGGTAAATTTTTGCGATGCTATGTTTGTGTGCACCGTTCACGCACACACGCCTACACATCGAGCGTAGTGATCGCTTAAACAGTTTTGATCCTATAGACGGTATTTTGTTAAGTTACGTAGGTACGCTTATGAAATAAGTCTGGAATGTTTGTGTATATTCGTTTAGTATATTTATAACAATTCTGTTTTATATGGAATTTTATACTTTTTGTATAGAAAACATGAAAAATTATTACCTACATGTTGAGTTTTATGAGTTTATGGGTTTCATAAAGGGGGTCGAAATTTTCATTATTTTTGCGATAAGACACAATTTTCGAGATATAAGCAAAAGAACAGAAAAAAGATAAAGTACAGTTTTTGCAACTGAATGAGTTATTAATTTAGTGAAAATTAAAAATTCGCTATTCTGAATTTGACTTTTTTCACCTAAAATTTTGATTGGTGCCGATTCTCTTATACACCGAACTAAACTAACTAAACTATCACAAAAATTTCTTACTTTTGACTATGAGAATCTCAAAGCTATTGGTGCCGATTCCCTTAATCACAAACTAAACTAAATTTAAGTTCAGTGCATCTTTTTCTTACAATTTCATTAAAAAAAGGACAGAAGATAAATTTTAGTTTAGTCCTGTCAAATTAATCACCACCTATCACTCTCCATACAAGTTTAGACGTGATTAAAAACTTGCCGACTAAAATTACGTCAATTAACGTCAAGCGCTGATTAATTTGATAGGACTAAACTAAAATTTATCTTCTGTCCTTTTCTTAATGAAATAGAAAGAAAAAGATGCACTTAAATTTAGTTTAGTTTGTGAACAAGGGAATCGGCACAATTATGCAAAATAAATTCTCTAAGTTTAAGAAAATTTTTGACACATCTAAATCAAATTTGACAATCGCGATTCCACACGTGATACCTAACCATGTGAATCTTTTTAGAGCCGGAGGCGCGCACGCTCGACGTGTTTTATATGGAACTTTTCACTTTTTGTATGGAAAATAAGAAAAAATATTACCTACATGTAGAGTATAAGGGGTTTAAGGATTTTATAAAGGGAGTCGAAATTTTCATTATTTTTGCGATTGGACACACCGTTTTCGAGATATAAGCAAAAGAAAAAAAAAGATTCAGTACTGTTTTTGCATGTGAAATCGAGGTGTTGGTGTGAATTTAAAGTTCATGACAATCAATTTTATTCCACACGTTTTTAATCGCGATAAATAGTCAGATTCGGTTAGAAAATTTAAATTTTAAGTGAAAAACGTCAAATTCAGAATGTTAAAATTGCTATTTTCACTAAATGAAAATCTCAGTTCCATCTTAGTGCTGTCAAACTAAAATCTAGTTAAGTTGTGTCACTTTAGTCTATTTCAGAATGGGAAATCGTCGTTTGACAGGAATAAAACAAAATTTTGGTGATTTTTAGTCTAGTTTAGAGGCATTTGTGACAAGAGAATCGGCACCATGTCTAACTAAATCTGACTATTTTTAATCGCGATTAAGAAGGTGCGGAATAAAATTAGTTATTTTGAACTAAAATTCACACCAACACCTCGCTTCAGGTGCAAAAAACAGTACTGTATCTTTTTTTTTTCTTTTGCATATATCTCGAAAATGGTGCGTCCAATCGCAAAAATAATGAGAATTTCGATCCCCTTTATAAAACCCTTAAACCCCTGACACTCTACATGTAGGTAATATTTTTTCTTATTTTTCCTTACAAAAAGTAAAAATTCTATATAAAACGTCAAGGCTGCCCCCTGTGCGCCTCCAGCTCTAAAAAAAAATTCACGGGGTAGGGCAAACAAGTACCACGTGGACTCGCGATTGTCAAATATAATTTTAGTGTGTTAAAATATATTTAAATTTAGAAAATTTTTGTTGCAGAATAGCTTCAAGATTTTCATAGCCAAAAGTAAGGAATTTTAGTGATAGTTTAGTAAGTTTAGTTCGGTATACAAGAGAATCGGCTCCATATTGCCATCTTAGTGCTGTCAAAATAAAATATATTCTATAATTATTTCACGATGGGAAATCATCGTTTGACAGGAATGAACGAAACTTTGGTGATTTTTAGTCTAGTTTTGAGGCATTAATTTGTGACAAGAGAATTGGCACCAGTATCCATGAAGGGATCTGAGACATTTGCGCGAAAGACATTTTCGCGAAAGACACTTGCGCGAACCCACTTGCGCGAAAAAGTTGCGGAAATGAGATTTCTTCATAACATCACGCCATCAATTTCAAAGGGCCCAACACTTTGAAATTGATGGCGTGATGTTATGAAGAAATGTGAAAATTTTCGCAGCCGCCATCTTATATTTACGTTTTGACATCAAAATCTGCTTTAGAATCCTCAAAAACTATGAAAAAGACACCCATGACGAAAAATCTGAATATTGTCACAGCCGCCATCTTGGATTTATATTTTGACCTCACTATCAGCTTTAGCATCCTCGAAAACTATGAAAACGATACCCATGACGAAATATTTTTAAATGTTCGCAGCCGCCATCTTGGATCTTTATTTTGACTTAAAGTAGTCTTCAGTAGCGTTAAAGAAACTTCGTTCCAAAAATACTTCACTTATTGCTACAACAGCATATAGGCGCGGGCATATCGGTGACGCGAACCATAACTTTTTCCCCTACCAAAAATCACTCAAAACTATGAAATCTAAAGTCAAAATATAACTAGTGAACCCAGCAGGCAGATGTTGTCCTGCGACAACAGCGCCACGCGAGTCCAAGTATAGTTATGAACCATCCAAGTTACACAAAAAGAATTTAAAAAAAAAAACATCTAAATCAGTCAAGCCGTTTAGGATAAGAAGAATTACGAACACACGTACACCGGTATTTAATTTATTGCCAGGCATGCAAAATTTTAATGTTCTTCAAAAACAAGCAAAGTACTTTAAAATAAAATGCGGATCAAAATGTGGTAGTCGACGTACAATTTCTGGAATATGTTAACATCGGACACGTACGTGCGTGTGTGCGTGCTGCGACGCAAAGTGATACGTCCTCACGCTGGGAAGGCCCGTTCGCTACTGACGGAATAGATTTTCCGCGATCGTTTATATAGTTCACTTTGCCATTTATTTACGTAATGAAGTAAATGTTTATTTATAAAATAAAATTTAGATTCTATTAAACAATTAACTTAAAATTAATATATAATTTTTTAAATTTCTTAAAAGTGTTTCTAAGTATTAGAAAAAAATATTTATTTGGCTTGAAGTTTTGAGAAAGTTACGTTATTTCAACATTTTTTTTCTGCTATATTTTGTATGAAAGTTGAAAAAAGTGGTTCCCCTATGTACAAGTAGACCATATAATGATGTTGATGATATTTTTTAATTTTCAACATCAAAAGCAGTTTCTTCTAACGAAACGATCAAACGTCAGTCTCGCGTCATTTTTTGGAAAACTTGTTGCAAATTTTAGTGATTTCCCACGAATCCTTAATTTATTTCAAAAATCCCTTTCCCTATGTACAAGACGAAGAAATGGACTTTTCAAATCACAAATAATTTTGTTTAAATTCTCGTCCCCTTTCTCACAACGAATAAACAAAATTGATCAAAATCAGTGATTTCGTGCGGTGCGGCAACACGGAGCCTTAATTTAGCAATAACACTGTATGGAAATAAAAAAATGTGGCTAAATAAGGAACTAAAATATTAATAATGAAATGCAATAATAATATCGTAATACCGAATATTTAGTTTTAAATGTAAAAAAGTATTTGGAAACTTTCCAAATGCCTTTTTTACACCTAAAATTGTTACAACATCAAATTTAGTGTTATAATTGCAATTCATTATTAATAATTCTAGGGAACTAGTTAGCCACATTTCTTTATTTTCATACAGTAATATTGCCAAATTAATCAGAACAGCGAAATATTTGCGACGTTGCCCACTTTCAGAATAAACGCTCTTAAAATATAAATGACGATGCATTGTGCGATAATATGTCACATAAAAATGTCGGAATCGTTTGTCAACTGGTCTTATCCAACCGTAAAACAATCGGTAACCTGATCAGATCAACGAGTACAGAGTATTGTTATAATCTTACCCTTAATATTTTTAGTCTGCTTATCTGTGTCGACATATGGGCCAAGTGCGAGTCTACTTTGGTACGGAAGTCTTTATTCTCAATGTTTTTAACTTCGGTTTCCAAGTGGTCTTGACGTTTCTCAAGCCGGCTTGCTAGATCCTGAAGTGTCCTGTAATTAATAAAATAAGTTCTAAATTAAATGGCATAACGTGCAACACTGCAAAATGTAAAAGTGGGTCTCTAAATTTGATAAAAAAATCAGGAATCCCAGGAAATTACACACATACACACATCACATGCATCGCAGAAACCTTGAATTATTAGTGCTGATAACATTACATCACATTTAAGGCAAGCACATGATACACCCGCATCGGGCAGCAGCGCATCGCATCGCATCGCATTTCAATACAAAAAGGCGCGTTGCGGCTCGCGTTTGCGATGGTTTTTAGAAAATGTACGAACGTGGTTTTGCAATATTTTCGGTGCGGCTCGACCAAATGTACGACAGCCTTTAGGAAATAAAAGCAAACTAGTGCAGATAATGTAAAAAAAAACTCACTCTTGCTGTGTTTCCATCTGCGTGATAATATCATGGAGCACAACAATTGGGTTGTTACCATTATTGCCCGAAGCTTTCCCGACGGTCGACGTAAATATCACTGGTTCACCATCCTTCCTTCTTCTAGAGCCACCTTCTGCCTTGTCCATGCTCTTCTTAGATCCCTTCCTGGGACCTTTCTTCTTAGTCTTGGTGCAGAAGAATAGTCTTTTCATGCCATTTATGAAGTTCAGGCATTCTGACGATTTTGTCTGGAACATCTCAATTAATATTGCATTCTATCAAGTTAAATGAAGAAATAAAGAAAAGAAAAAAAAAATCTGACACGCACAGGAAATACAACAATAAAAACCGGCCAAGTGCGAGTCGGACTCACGGACGAAGGGTTCCGTACCATTATCTATAAAAACGGCAAAAAATCATGTCTTTTGTATGGGAGCCCCCTTAAATATTTATTTTATTCTGTTTTTTAGTATTTGTTTTTATAGCAGCAAACGAAATACATCATCTGTGAAAATTTCAACTAACTATCACGGTACATGAGATACAGCCTGGTGACAGACGGACGGACAGCGGAGTCTTAGTAATAGGGTCCCGTTTTACCCTTTGGGTACGGAACCCTAAAAAATAACGCAGTAAGTTATTACCGATAATCCATGTTCAGCTTGTATCTATAACCGAAACTTAGTTCAGTTATCAGTAGAGATCGGATATTCGTATGCATATTTACCTAAAGTTAATATTTGGCTAAGAAATTGTGGAAGTGGCTTAACAAAAAAATAACATAAATCCCAGAATTCCATAACATCCGGGAATGCACAACTAATCAGATACAAGGCCGGGTCACACCGGATGCGTAGCGTGACGTGACGTGCGACGTGACGTGCGCACGCGCGTGCGAGCCCTGTCACACCGGCCAAGACCGGTGCAGCACACATCGCGCGCGCACGCATCCCGTCACGCAGGTAACTGGTGCAAGCGCGTGCGAGCCACCTTGTCAGCTGCTGTATTGAGTTGAGAGCATTTGGCGAAAAAATGTTAGACAACAGACAACCTCTGATGAAGAAGCGTTATTGTCTATTTCCAGCGTTGTTCCGATTCTCTCCCATAATAATAATTTATAACTTTTATTTTTGTACTCTTTATGATTGGTGTTGTAGAGACACTCATATTTGCGATCTATTTCTATGAGATTTCCTTTAAAATTGTCTCCATTGCGAACAAAAACACTCGTAAACTGTATTCTGTTTGTAAATAAATACAACCTGCCATGCGTGCGCACGTGCAGCAATGACCGATGCGTGTGCGTGTGTGCCCGGTGTGGCATCTAACAGGGAGCGCCATATAATACAACGTCATCACTGCAGGCGCGTGTGCGACGTTGCCGTTCCGCTATACACGCGCACGGATTCGGTTTGTGAGTAGATGCGGCTCTGCGTGCGTTGGGCACGCACGTGCACACGTCACGCATCTGGTCTGCCATCTTTCTTACAGTTTCGTACATTACAACTGGTGCGTGCACGCGTCACGTCACGCCACGCATCCGGTGTGCTCCGCCCTACATGGTATGGAAATGACTTATCAGCCCTCTTATAAAGGTTACTTTTGCGGTGTTAACATAAAAATTTATATTCCCACTAAACATTTTTTTACGAAACTCAAGACAGCGAATTGTTTGTCGCTATGTGCTATTCCAATTTGGCAACCTACTCTACAACATTAGCTAGCATTTCTATAGATAAAAAATACTAAATTTATCAATTCCAGAGTTGCGAGATTTTTGCGATCGATACAAAAGTGCATTCCATATTAGCCAACACCTGAACGTTAGTAAATATAATACATTCGATTCTATAATCACAACCTTAAAGTCGATCCGGGAATCCCAGGATTTTTTCGATAAAAGTGCATTCTATAATAGCCAACACCTCAACTTTAGGTAAATATGCATCTGAATATCCGATCTCTAGTTATCAGTAACATTTTGTGCAAGGAAATCTGCTTGATCTTTTTTAATTGTATGAGTAAAGGATGTAATGAAAACTCTATTATGAGGATTGTCTTGATTTCATTGTAATAGGTAGAGAAGAGTAATGATAAAAAAATTATAATTTATACATACTTGTCCATCCATAATCTCATGCACCAGATGCGTCTTCTTATGTCCACTAACCGTGGTCAAGTCTTTGTCGTACAAGTAGCATTTTTCGCAGAAGTAGATGTTACTGCATTTAGAACATTTGAATTTGAGCACCTGAAATTAATAGAAATACTTCAAAGTGAAAAACTTTAATTTCGGAAGTCGGTGTCTTTGGTTTTGAATTTTCGTTTTTTGACACCAACTTCTGAAATTAAAATTATTCACTTTGTAGTATTTTGTTTTTTTTTTTTTGGTAGTCGTTTGATTCTTCTTTTTTCACTTTTTGTTGTGGTAACCACCCCACACAAATTCGAACACCACTACCTACTATGTAAATAACAGTGACAGGAACTTATTATAACATCATTAAGTCGGAAAAATACGTATTATTGAAGCTAACTCAAAAAGTACCGAAGCAAAGTTAATAAAATTTATATGGGACCAACCTCTGAAGTATGACCTACCAAACAAAAAAATAATCATCAAAATTAATTCATAATTGGCGGAGTAATCGCGTAACAAACGTATTTTTTTAAATGAAACTTTTATTACATCGTCTCAAACTTTTTCGTCTGTGAGTTGCATGTCGCGTGACGGTCGGCCGCGGAGTAGGGATAAAACGAAAGGCGCTCGTCAGAGCAGCCAAGGCCAATATGGCGGCGCCTATAGAAGTTTCACTTTTACCGTGGTTTCATAAAACCACAAAATCCTTTTTTTTTAACACACTCGCATTGAGAACCTCCGCCTTTTTGTAGTCGGTTAATAAGATAAATAACTGGGCTTGGGAAGTGCGACGATAAATGCTTTTGTAGTCGCGTATTGTTGTAATTTATTATTATATACCTACGATTTAATTTCAACTTTTTATTAGTGACTTTTGTGGACATGATAATTATTCAGATTGATTACAGTTGTAATAGCAATCATATAATTGCGTTTTATTAAAATAGGTTTTTTACTTTTATTAATGTATTTATCTTTTGTATAGATTCTTTTCTACATATTTTGTGAATGTGAGAACGCTGTAGGCTTAGTGGATTGTAGACCTGTTGACCATTTTCTATTTTGTTTAGTACTTGGTACTTATTGAAAGACCAACACTGTCCTCCCATACCTTGAAACACTGTTATTTGAAAGTATTGTAAAAGCCAATTATTTTTAAAAGAGTAACCGTGGAGTTAAGCTCTTCTCCATAGGAAACGACCAATTGGAACCGTGCACCTAGCTTCTGACGTTTCATAAGTGCCCATGTAGGTTTATATGAAATAAAATATTTTGATTTGATTTGATTGATAGATCAATAAATTAACTACCTTAATGTCTCTGACCCGGTTTCTAATAAATGAATACATGGATCTACTCGTTTAAACGACTCGTATTATTTATTACCCAGTCCAATAATTTTATCAGCGATATTCTGCACCCACTAAACTTAACCACAAACTACAATACAATAGAATACTATCTATAACCGTTACCCACCTGCACTGCATTACTATTCAATTTATTAAAATCGAAAGTGAACGACAGCGAAGGGGCTGCGCAGGCGCCGGCTGGAAACAGGTAAAAAGCGCGGGAAAGGTAAACAATGACACAAGTGTGAGACAGGTGGGTAGGAACAGGTACAATGGGTTGGCATGCATTTGTTGTGTGGGTTCACTGTTTAGATGCCATTGATATTCAAAGATGATAATGTACCTGTATTTAAGAGACTCGTAAAGGAACATTACTTGTCGTTGTGATCTTGTTCTCGTAACTGTAATTATCTATAGTCTTCATTTATTTTTGTTGTTTATATATTTAGTAAGTATGTATGTATTTATGTATATATTATTTAGGATATGTATATATCTGTGTATCTATTCTAGTATATTGTACACTTATTATTTGCACCAACGACAGCCCCATTTTATATCCAGGCAAATCACTGTCCATTCCAAGGTTGCCTGGAAGAGATCGCGGAAAGCGATAAGGCCGCCCATTGTATATTTTGTAGTGTTTGATTTAGTTTTTGTTATGTATTTTTGTGGTGTACAATAAAGTATATATAAATAACTAACTGTTACTGTGTTTTTCGTAAAACAATGCATGTTGTAAAAAACCTATCCTAACTAATATTATAAATGCGTAAGTGAGTTTGTTTGTTTGTTACGCTTTCACACTAAAACGGCTGAACGGATTTGGATGAAATTTAGTACATGAATAGAGTTTGACCTGGAGAAGGACATAGGATACTTTTTATCCCGATATTCCCACGGGATCGAGACTTATGCGGGTGAAACCGCGGGGCACAGCTAGTATTATATAATGTACACACGGCTACACGTCAAGCTATACAGTTCCAGTATAACCTGATCTCGCATTGTATAGGATTTTCGTACAATGCGAGGTCAGCGTAAACTGAAAATGTATAGCTTGATGTGTAGCCGTGTGTACACTTACAATAAAGTGTAATTTGTAGGTAATGTTTACTCTATTCTTGTTCTCTCATATTGGCACAAATGTTGTGAAATCATGGCTTGGACTAAATACAGGATCAAATCAAATTTTCTAATAAAACTCTGCAGATGTGATGGTTATCGACCACTTGTGGATGCTACTTTCATGGCCTGCGCAGACTGGCGGACGGGACGGCAAAGGATTCTAAATTTATCAATTTAATTGAATACTTATCCAATCGAAATAAGGCATATATTTCAACGCTCGGTGATCAAGCTTGGAGCATCGCAGCACAGTTTACCGTCGTCAAATTTTTGAATATGATAAACCCTTACCTGTATGAGCGGCTGAGCACATAGAACACACGAAGCGGTGACGTTAGCGCTATTCCTGCTAGCTACGACGCGTTGAACGACTGGTAGCCAGCGAGCGCTACTACAACTCTGCACTCCCCACTCGGAGACAGCGCGAGCACTCACACCGAGCATACCGGCGCTCTGGGAAAGATTAATAAATCATAGGCCGCGTCCTAACAAAAAGCGACAGTCGCACGAGTACGCGATCGTCGGGTTCGTTTACGAATATGACATACTCGCGCGATCAATCAAGCCGCGTAAGTTCGTCATTATTCATGCGAACTTGTAAACGATCGCGTTTGCGCGCGATAGTCGGCTTCAATTAGGACGCAGCGATAAAATTACTAATTATCCAGTTAATATGTTAGGATACTGAAAAAGTATACTTGGCGTATTCTACAAATATCTGCGTTATTTGGACAATGCTAAATATACTCTTCATCTAGTATTAATAACGTCAATTTTTTGTGGCAATACGCATATAGAAAAATTTTATAAAAGTTTTCTTGTGTAATCTGTTTATTAGAGAGGGAGCTACATCTAAACGACCCCAAAATGGGTACACAAACTCTACAGAATAAACAAAAATCGTCAAACTGTGACCCCCAACAAACCTTGTCAAAACAAGCCTCAACATCAGCTTGTGCATGGTCACACATCACTCCAAGGTATGCAGACAACGCAGTCACATGTGCCAGCAGAGCGGCCAGTCTTCTTGGTGATACGCAGCCATTGTGATCCATGCAGCAGTTGGCCAGTGCTCCCCATTTGTCCGATGCTGACTCTTCACTAAGGATTATTAGGAGGGTTTTTGCTGCTAATACTCTTACTGGTTCTTTTCTATCACTGGAAAAATTGGCTTGTTACATGTTTGCTAGAGAAAGTCAAATAAATTTATTAAAAAGTCAAAATTAAAAAAAAAATTGTGGAGCTCTATAAACAATATCAAAGAACTTCAAAAATCTGTTAGTCTTTGTATATTACCATTACTAGTATAATTAAATTCTGAAGGCCACAGCACAAAAATAAACTAGTTTTTTTTTTTAATGTTATTATTTAATAGAAAGGCCATCCTAAATGTTACTTTATGCTTCCTATAAAATTATTAAGAGAATGAATAATTCTAAAACCTAAATTCAAAATTACTGACAGCTGGTTTCTGAAGTCTAGAAGCTAAACTATTGATTAAACAAAGATATCTGTTCAAGGGAATTTATTCCTTAACCAAGTGTTCAGAAACATTTTTTGGAACCAATGGCACTTCAATCAACTCAGACTATCACAGTCCACTAGTGGACATAGGCTTCTACCAGGCTGTGCCACAAAACCCTGTCCTCCGCCTACTGCATCCAGTCTGTCCCAGCCACCTTAAGGTCATTGGTCCATCTTGCTGAGGGCTTCCCAGAGGCCAGGCCTGGCGTGCACTTACCACTTCAGAAACAGATCTATTTAATACTTAATCTCGAAATCCAGCTTACTTACCTATCATAAATATTGAGCAGCAAGTTGATCAATAGGTCAACGGCCAGGTTGATGTCTCCAGAGAACAGGCCTTCTTTCTCAGCAGCAAAGTATATGTCTGCGAGAACAGATTCTAACTCTACAGTGTCAAGAGAAAGGCTGCTCTCAGACAGACTGAGTTGGTGTCGGGCAAAGACTCCGGAACTAATGCGGAGGGGAGGCACTGGAGAAGAATCATCTTTTATGAATAGACAAATCTAAAATAGTACTATATAAAATTTTCTTTATTAACTTGTCTTGTTTGATATACTTAATAGTTTTGTGTTTAAATGAATATAACAATAACAATTCACATTGAAAAGTTAATAAGTATACTACACAGAGCTCAGAGCTGCATGTCATTGAAGTAAGAAGTTTGACCAACTTCGAACTGGAGAATTTTGCTATTCTTTTTCCTCAGCATCTCCCTCTTATGAGAATTATGTAAAATATTACTCGGAAAGTGCGCAGTTTCGCACTTTTGAGTTTTTAATTAGGTATTGTTATCTATCAAAACTATTCTTGTTGTAATGAGCTTGCACTTGTTTCATTTATTCAAAAACTGATTTAATGTCAAAACCAGGCCTATATTGAAACTGGACATCGAATTCTGTAATTCGATACTTAGCTATACATGGTAGCAAAAACGTCAACAAGTTGCACTTACCTCTCAAGTGTTTTTGTAAAGCATAAATCTTAAATGCAACGCGGTAAGCGTTAAATTTAATCCCGTCATACTCTTCGAGAGATTCCATAATCTTTCTGAATTCAGGATGATCATATAGCTGCTTCCCTGTCGCCTCACTAAAACAAAAAAGTTTTTGAAAAGTTTATGCCACTTGTACACAAAAAGTACCTGTGTCGGTGAAAGTTGTACGTACTCGACGTAACACGGATACCCCGCCTCATTTTCCACTTTTTTCCAACTAATCAAAGACATGCCGATTATTTTCTTTTACAATATCATTATTTTTACAACAGACGTGCAAATCCAGCAAATTATTTTATTTATTACTCAACCGTCATACATTATTCAAAAAATTATACTATTTCTGAAAGTTATAGGTCAATATTTAGGCGAATTAAAGATATGCTTTTGACTTTTCTCGTCTTTCATTGGTCACTTTCAAAGTGAGCTCGCTTTTTAGTGGTTACAATGTTGGCCGCATTCCGACTTACGCCAAAAGTGATAATATCACGAATCCGACCAAAGTCCAAGTCACAATTAATACTCAATAACCCTTATATTTTATGACTATTAAATTTGGTTGGATTCGCGATATTATCACTTTTAACGTAACTCGGAATGCGGCCGTTATGTGCTGTTCTAAGTTGCTTAAAAAAAACGGTTATCGAGAACAAGAATTGACAAATCACTTGGTTCACTTGAAAAATTGACAAATCACTTGGTTCACAATCCCTTGATAAAACCCAAAATTCTATGCAAACGAAAAACAAAATTTTTTGGATCAACATTTTTTGTCTCCAAAAAATCGTTGGTTTGTTAATTTACTGTTATTATATCTTATCAGCCAGCCAGTTTCAGATCAGCCATTAACGTATAACGAAACGCGGTTTGATGACATTAGCTCGTTCTCTTTGACCGAATCCTAATTTTGAGTTAAACCGACCAATCAGAAGGGAGATAGTTTTGTTTATGTGCTATTATAACCAATCAGTTAGGGGCATACAAATATAATTTTTTCAGCCATTTTCTCTTTGTAAAGGAGACGCCATTTTGCAAGCGTCACTTCTCGGCGTGTCGGGTTTCCGCATTTTGACCCGAAATACCTTTACTAAAATCATAATATTGTTTTGTTTCGTATAATATGTCGTATCAATCAAGTGTAGCCCAAGACTCATTAGCTGCGGCACAATTGGAGATGGCCGGTAACCCCAATGCTTTGGCGTTGCGTCGGCCATTCGATCCCGTGGCGCATGACTTAGAAGCGAGTTTTCGTTTGACACGATTCGCGGATCTAAAAGGAAGAAGCTGCAAAGTTCCCCAAGATGTTTTGGGGAAACTGGTTGAATCGTTACAACAAGACTATTCCCAACAAGACGACCAGTTTATGCATGTGGCGATCCCGCGCATCGGTATCGGCTTGGACTGCTCGGTGACGCCGCTCAGGCATGGAGGGCTTTGTTTGGTTCAGACCACTGACTTTTTCTACCCGCTAGTTGATGACCCTTATATGATGGGAAAGATCGCGTGTGCTAATGTTCTAAGCGACCTGTACGCGATGGGAGTCACTGAATGTGACAACATGCTCATGCTGCTTGGCGTGTCAACAAAGATGACCGAGAAGGAACGTGATGTTGTAATTCCTCTTATAATGCGTGGATTCAAAGACTCTGCCCTGGAAGCTGGCACCTCTGTCACTGGAGGACAGACGGTCATTAACCCATGGTGTGCTATTGGTGGGGTGGCTACAACTATCTGCCAACCAAATGAATATATTGTTCCTGATAATGCTGTTATGGGAGATGTGCTTGTATTAACTAAACCTTTGGGTACACAAGTAGCTGTGAACGCACACCAGTGGCTTGATCAACCTGAACGCTGGAATCGTATCAAGTTGGTAGTTTCTGAAGAAGATGTGCGCAAAGCATATCATCGTGCAATGGACTCAATGAGCCGATTGAACCGTATTGCTGCCCGTTTGATGCATAAATACAATGCTCATGGTTCTACAGACGTCACTGGCTTTGGTCTGCTTGGCCATGCACAAAATCTGGCTTCTCATCAGAAGAATGAGGTTTCGTTTGTTATTCATAACCTGCCAGTGATTGCCAAGATGGCAGCAGTGGCTAAAGCTTGTGGCAATATGTTCCAATTGCTGCAAGGACATGCCCCTGAGACATCAGGCGGATTGCTTATCTGTTTGCCACGTGAACAAGCTGCTGCATACTGTAAAGACATTGAAAAGCAAGAAGGCTACCAGGCCTGGATCATAGGAATTGTGGAGAAAGGCAACCGCACTGCCCGCATCATTGACAAACCCCGAGTCATTGAAGTGCCCGCTAAGGATTAAATTATGTTCAGTTTGAGACAATTACAAATTTTTATATCTTTAAATAATAACTTGATAAATTTACTGGATAAATTTGAAAATTTTGTTTTGAATTTATTATGTATAACTTGATCTTAAGTATTTTATTTTGAGTTTGGTTTCCACTGTTTTCTTGTAAGATAAGTAACAATTTTAAGATTTAAAATTGATGTAAGAAAGCTTATAGGAAACTCAATCTAGTGACTATTTTGGTGTTTATAATTTTAGGTAAGGTATCTGAAATAAGAAAATAATTCCATTAGGTACACATAACCTTTTTGTTTGCAGCTTGTGGAATGTTTCTGCAAATTGTAAGATAAGTATAATAATTATTAGAATAAAGTTATTTTTCAGTCAACCTGTAGTTTTATTTTTATGTAATAATAATAATAGTGACCTTTCCAGTACTAACCATCACACAGTACTACTGGGCTAAGACTTCTCAGATTACAGAGAAGGTATGAGCTGGTTGGAGTCTAATCTCCAAGCTAAGAGTGCGCGCCACGGAAGACCCGCGGAAAATTGCGGCACTACTTTTGTTTTAAATGCAATGACATGGACACGTCAAAGGGACTTCAGTCGTGGTGGGGACTAGGTCAGTGCCAGACTGGCAATATCAGACCTAAGTCTAGGTTTACAATGTTTTCCTTCATCATCAGTGTCAGTGAAGTTCTAGATAAACTTAGAAATGCCCAATTATAAATTTTAAAGTCACATTGGTCCTTCCAGGTTTTGAATGGAGAAGCAGTCATCAATGCAATGTTGCGTACAAAGGTGATACATATCACATATCGTGTGATATTTTTCTGTTCCTTTTGTCTTGTCTGTGTATTATTTGTGTGTACATAAATAAATAAAAAGTAGTTGTCCCAGAGCCACTGCCTACTCAACTATTGTGGTCTCATATTCTTATTGGATTCAAACTCAACACATTGAAAGAAATTCTTAATAAGTGGCAGTTGGGTAATAGACGCAATTGCGGCGAAGCCCAAATAGAGTGTTACCTACTTGTTATTTTTTCATAACTAATTGATGGTTTACTACAATACATACAAACAATTGTTATAATAATTAAAACTTTATTCACCAATGTCTAGGAAAACAATGAATCGGCTATCATCTTTCCACAAGCCAGGCTCAAGGAAATTTACAGGAAGATCCACTGTCACAAAATCTTTACAATACAAAGTAAATTTAGAATTTATTCTGTGACAACACCTTTAGCAAAAAAGATCAGAACTGCTAATTTTATAATTGGGATTTTATGGCTTAAGATAAATGACAGGAACACTATTACAATTATTGCTAGCAGAAAGCATTTATAATAGAAGACAATAAGTAACTGAATTCAGAAGACAAATATATAACCATATCTGTGATATATAATTATCTCTAGTATGTATTTGAAACATACTTTTTATTAGAAAATAGCCATCACAAATCTTCTAGCATGTGCACATTTTATTTACAGAATATTTTGATATTCCTAAATGTAAAAATCACAAAGTCACTAACACATTAATTACATAAACTCCACGACATTTGTGAATGCTGGAAACATTTGATATTGTATTGCTGTCATAACAATGTTTAGATAATTCACTTCAGCGGCCCATAAAGGCAATTCTTAGAGCCAAGAAATTATAATATAAACCTAACTTTAGATATTATCATTTACACTCCTGCTTGATGCATAGGACAGGATATTCTAGTGCGCCCACACCACATCATTTTGGCGGCATTCTGTGACCACTACCAAGTGCCTCCTCACTGGCTGATGAATGTTACCCATTGGCATAATACCCAAGTAAGTTTACCCATGCTTATATTCCATTTGTTACCAAAATAGTACATACTTTTATTTTTGACTTAGTAAAAGACTGATGGAATATGTAAGTTTAAAAAACAATACTATGTATTTTGTTACATTACATCTGAAACAGTAAAAACAAATTCTTAAAAAAGTATGATGCTAACAATGTTCTAGTCAAATACTGCATAACTCAAGATTATTTCTGTAGTACTTAAATTACTGAACACATTCTTAATTTAGGTTTTTAAAAGTTGTTTTTATACTATCAGGTGATTTTAGATTCAAATTCACAGAAACCTCCAAGGAGATAATTGTTGAGTATAAAACTTAATAATAAAAACATGGAATGAATATAATTCATACTTTGATTTTCAATATTGTCCACTGAAATATAATAACTTACAGCCACACGTTATGAGAACGTAGATCAAAGATTCTTATGTAATGGCACTTGACTGCAAAATGAAGTTATTTTTTCCCAAAAAACATGTGACCAATGAGTTTCGAGAATCAATGTATAATTTGACCTAAAAATGTGGAATACAAATGTCGTTACAAAAATGCCGTACACTCTGTAAAGTCTATAACTGAAGCACAAACTAACTGCCGGCTTGTTTGCAGGTCTTCAGTTTAGCGGAGAGTTGAGACATGGCCTCTTGCGAGGTCGACTCTCATCGCCATTCTGTTCAATGTGGCTCTGATCACGTTTCTTTGGTGAATTGTTGTTCTGAAATTGAAAATAAAAAATCATTAGAGGATATACTTAGCAATAGTTACATTTACATATTTTTTCTGTGATTCTGATATAATAAACACTGTATTTTTTTTTCTCTTAACTACTATTTTAATTGATATAAAAGTAGGTAAAAGTAAGAATAGGTACCAACTAACAAGAACGCTTAAACTTAAGATGCAATCAAAAGACAGCAATTAATATCCTTCTATGGGACTACAGCACTGTTCAGTTCTGCTTATGACATTGGTTTTTTAAAAGGTTCTTTTTGTTCTTTTGGATTTGTTAAAGATATACTAAGACAAACTATTTACCTTTTTCTCCCATTGCTGATGTAGATATCTTAACAGTATATTCGTTTTTTCTGTTACAATTACTGAAAAACAGAGAAATGGATTGTTGCATCAATACTGCACATACAAGCGAATGTTTCTTGTTTCTCTTCATAATGAGGAAACAACTTAAAAAATAATCAATAACTTCACATTAGGTTATGTTTTTTAGTAAGACTAATGGCACCATTAATGTTTTTATAGATAAACACAGGACTTATTGTGTTACAGGTAGAATAGAATCGTATACTCAACTTTGCTCAGAAGGTATATCCTTAGTTGGTAAATATATCGACGGTCTTTTAGAACAATTTCTAATTCCATGGTCCGTATTGAATAATGTGAAGTTGTGTGCGTCGTAAGACGGTAGATCCTTCAGGAATTCCATCACCGACTGCCGAAATACCACAATTCAATCAAACAATTTATCGAAAGGCACAACATCAAGGCCCAAGCATGGTGCGCAATACAATCATTTTGGGCCGAAATATGAACGCAGTCTCGGCACTCACCATAGTATTCCTATAATGATATGGTCGGAGCTTTTTACTTAACAACCAACAGTTTGATAAATCAAACAATAAAGCCAAAATAATCAAAAATAAAATTCCCAACGATCGCCTGCACAAGCAACCAGATGAGAATGACAACTACGATTAAGAGTTGCCAGCCAATCAGCCATTTGCCACACGCAGAAAATATAAAATTTGCAATAATGCCAAAAATATTCTTTCTCGTTTTTGTTGGGTTTATATCACAGAAGTGCTTATGATTCTACTGCAGATCTAACAAACATAAAATAATGCTATTCTACAATACTAAATTCAGTCTTGACTAAACTGAACAGAAACGTCCGTGCCCCTTAAAAAAAAGTTCAAAGGAAGTGTGAAGTAAGCGGGAATTTCAAAATCAAAGTTTGATTCCACTGCAGAACTTACTGACAAACACTACAATTTTAATAAAATTAACTGAAGTTTTCGATATGCACAGTTTGATTAACGCTAATTTTAGTAGAACTTACAATCCAAGACATAATGCTTTGTCTGATATCAAAAAACTGCTTACATCTCGCGACACGGCTGCTCAAAATAAAGCTTGTGGATATTTAATTGAAGTTATTAGCCGTTACAATAAAAATTCAAGCGAAGGAGCTCGTATGGTAGAATATTTACTCGACAATGATATAACTGTGTTCCTGTGTGAGGCAACTTCAAACCTAGATTTTACGCTGTTTAGGTAGATATGCATTTTTTTCATATGTAATTCGAGACTGTGAAAGTACCACTTAGTGACTTTAATTAGGTATAAATTAATTAGTTTGCTGTTATGCGTACAGAAGTTTTTTTTTGTTGCGTCTTGTCACGTGTGCTAATTTTATTATACTTACGTACTACTCTTATTACTTCCTATCCTGTCCTACCTTCCTACAGGATCCATACTCTATAGAAAGGTAAGGTAAGGTAGGTAGGTAGGTACCTAGGTGAGGTAGGTAGCCTAAGCGTGCAGCAGTGACTTGTGCCCGGTAATCTCCCATGCTATGTATAGGTACCGACAAAAAAAGGAGGTGATTCTCAAGTCGACGCGTAGGTCGTATACTTACATATTTTTTTTTTTAAGTATGACCATGCATAACTTTTTAACTGCAAAGTCACTCACATCGCTCTGCTAGCCGTCACCTTAGCTTAGGGCTCACATAATATCGAACATTTGCGCCCTTTACTTTACCTACATTCAAATCTAATTCTTATTCAAATTCAGCAAATCTCAGAATTCCTTCAATTCTCAGATCCATACTGACATGTCTCCGTCTCCTGTGGCGTTCGCGTCAGTTCTTCTCGGACGAGCACGCTGCGCACGCGATGACGGCCGTATTACGCGCGCTTGCTCACTACGCCAGCAGTGGCTCGAAGCCGCCCGTAGACGCCTGCCTGCACTTCTTGTGTGATTTGTTGAATGGGTAAGGTTTATACTCAGAATAATATAAATAACATAACATCACGCTTTTGCCCAACCTAGGAATCTAACCAAAGACATTATGTTCAGCAGTGGCGATTGCGACCACTATACCATCGAAACAGTCATACATAAAACAAAATCGCAAAGTCATCTGCATCCAACGAAATAATATCTCGATAAAACAATGAAAATCAATCCCTCATTTTCTTTACAGCGTATCTACCAACAAGACCACGCCACCTCTTTCACACCAAAGCGCTTATAGCGCTGTACAGCTATTAGCTTGTCTAAACGCCCTAGCCCCCCACATCAGTACAAATCCAAACACGATTCTATCCAGCGCTTTAGTTCTACACGCACTGGTCTCCTACCAACCAGATAACCTGATGATTAACACAAACACTGCGACAGCATTACTGGAAGTGCTGAAGAAATGGTTCAGTTTGCTCATGGGGACGTTGAACCATTCCATGTTGGTGGGAGACAATGGAGTTTCTGGGATGTTCTATGTCGTTACTTGCCAGATTGGATTAAATGTTTTTGGGTAAGGGTGGATAATTCAATTAATTATTAGGTACCTATTTCTGCGATTTTGTTGACTACCTACTGGTATCTCAGAATCCCTTCAATTCTCAGATCCATACTGACATGTCTCCGCTCACAAGCACGCTGCGCACGCGATGACGGCCGTATTACGCGTTTTCTGGGCGTTTTTTGGGGCTTTCTGAGATTTCTACATTTTTCCCTAAATATCTAAAACCATTAGAAATATGAGAAATGGGGGATCATATATTATCATGACGCTTTTTTGCCTGGTTGTAGTTATCAGTTTAGACTAGCTAGACAATGGTGCCGATTCCCTTGTTCACAAACTAAACTAAATTTAAGTTTAGTGCATCTTTTTCTTTATATTTCAATAAGAAAAGGACAGAAGATAAATTTTAGTTTAGTCCTGTCAAATTAATCAGCGCCTGTCACTCTCCATACAAGTTTAGACGTGATTAAAAACTTGCCGACTAAAATTACGTCAATTTACGTCAAGCGCTGATTAATTTGACAGGACTAAACTAAAATTTATCTTCTGTTCTTTTCTTAATGAAATAGAAAGAAAAAGATGCACTGAACTTAAATTTAGTTTAGTTTGTGAACAAGGGAATCGGCACCAATAGATGTTTTAATACCAATATTCCTAATCTTTAATCCAACACGCCAACTTAAACACGATTGAATGCGGAAAATAAACGTTTAATGAAATTGCTTCAAGTGAACCGTAATGATAATTTTCTAGACTAATAAAACTGGTCGGTCGCAATCAGAAAGCGGACTTCGTCCAGACTATATTGAGCGATGATCACGAAGTAAACGCTTTGAGGCAGTGCGCGGGACACATGGAAGAGGCGGTTAGACTTGTTGTGGCTGAACTGGTTGGGTTTACTAAGGCAAGTAAATTATTACCTACTTAGGTTATTATTTCAATGGGACTCTGACTCGGAGAACAGAAAAGAATGCCAGACGTTGACGGGAGAGGAAGAAGCGTAAAACGACAAATAAATAACAAATCGAGCAAAGATAACTTGGACCGATCGGTCTATCTGCAAATTCACCTTAATTCCAATTATTATTAACCAACACTAATGGTCCCAAAGTTAGATTTTGTGAACGCCAAATTCTATAATAACGAATAACTATTCCTACATTTCTATGAATGTTGTTTGGGAATGGTTTTGAAAATAAAGATATTTTTCAAAACTTACAATAATTTAACTTTTAGGAACATCAAACTCAAATATCCACTGAAGAGTACAAAGTATTCCTGAAGCTGTTACTGAATTTCTTCTACGACAACACTAACAACGAATATCTACCAGGTTTCTGCGATATGCTGTTCTTAAAAGGCTATCTAATAATGCTACCTCAGGTTCAAATATCAAGGTAAGTCGATTCCTTGCTGTAATTAATGAGTCAGGAGATCTTTTTATTTTTTTAACCAGAACGGGGAAGCTCTTGGCCTACATCTCACCTGATGGTGAGTGATGATCAGGCCGAAGGTGGAAGCGAGCTTCACCCGGAATCCTCAACCACAGAGGAACTGGCTATCTTACCTCTAACTGGCGAAACACAACAATGCTGTTTACATTGTTGTTATGGTGACAGACTTAGATAAGATGGTGGTAGCTAGCCAGGCGGACTTAGAACAAGCCCTACCACCAACCGATCCGAGCAGAAAATTTTGGGACCTCTGGTTCTGAGACAGGTGGTCTTACTCTTACCACTAGACCACAGAAGCGGTTGAATAATTCGGAATGTTTATATCAAATCAATCACAGTAGAAACCTAACATTCAAATCATTATCATCATGCAATTTACTTGTAGTCGGCACAACATTTATTTGTGTTTTCGTCTCAATAATAATCATCCCTTTCTAGCAGGGGCGTAGCTACCGCCGTATCACTCGTATCAGCCGTATCAATGATACGGGGCCCCCAGGTGTGTATAAGCAAAAATTCGTACAATATTATCAAAATCTCAAATTATTCTTAAATAATATCTATGAGGAGCCCGTTATGAATAACTAATGAAAATTATCGTAATCTATCTTACTAAGGCTTCAAGCTAAAGGCACGGTCCAGCTCTCAAGCTCTAATATTAATTGAGTAAAATCACACAGAAAATTTAACCTACGAGTCAGGATGCTCCAATTTTCGAGCTCGCTTCACTCGCTCTTACATTCTCTTAGTTAAATGATAACTCCAAAATAGCTGGTTTCGCTCCCTCTTGCATTGTTTTAGTAAAATTCTAATGAAATCATCAACAATCCCGGTTCAGAATGCTTCTATTTTCGAGCTCGCTTCACTCACTCTTCAATGAAAACTTAACATATCTGAGTCAGTTTTCTAGCTCGCCTAGCTGACTCTTGGATTTTTGTTTAGGTCAAAATGACAGCTTAAGCTCACGACTCAGAATGCTATTAAAAAAAAATATCCTCCTTTTGAGCTTGGTTACAGACAGATAAAAGGGCCCCCCAATATATTTTGATACAGGGCCCCTTTACTACTAGCTACGCCACTCCTTTCAAGCCATATCTTTCACATAGTCTATCCATCGTTTCTTTGGTCTTCCCCTACTCGTATAACTATCAACCTTGGTTCGTTTATTTTCAGCCATGCAAAATGTTCGCGATGGTTAACTTAGCACTGCACTGGTCCCAATATAGGTCCTTGCAAAGCACCAAAATCTCAAAGCTCCTTAGGTTACTTGATGTCATCACCTTGTTTAACACCTTAAGTATTTCTGCTTTCAGAAATGATGTGACCGTTCGCAAAGTGAGCACGTTAGTTCTGGGCGAAATGCTAAAAGTGCTATCGGAAAAATATCTCAATGTAAACGATGTACAAGGTAGTGATACCTGTGCTAATGATATTCATGTGAGGAGAACATTTATTTTTTGTTTGAGTTTTTCTTTATATTCCTTGGTACCCACAGTCTATTATCGGGACATTATGATTGTTGTTGGTGACAGGCAGAATCATTAATATAATATATACCGTCATATTTATTTTTGATCAGTCAATGGACTAATGGATAATGATATTAGTGATGATAAATGTTGAAAAAGTTTAAGTTTATTTAATATAGATGAATCTATTACAGATGGGCCTAGTAGAGCTACAATACGGTATAGAAAAACCTCATTGCATCGGCTCACAACTGCAGAAGAACCAGCCTTACAGTTTGCTAATTTATATTTACTTCTACTGCCAGTCTTCTGAAAAGTATGGATTATTGGAATTGGGTTTTATATACATACTTACTTTTTTTATTAAGGTTTTGCCTATTTTTCTTTGGGACCTACTATTAAACATACATACATACATAAACTCACGCCTTCTTCCCATGGGGGTAAGCAGACCTACTATTAAAGTCCCCGTCTTATACTTGACCTTTATGCCTTTGTTTTTTATACATAGGTACTAAACTAATTCTTAAATCTTTCAGTCCTGAAGAAGCAACAGCACCACTTCTACCTTACCTTGTTGAGCACATCCTGAAGCTTCCCAAGTCGTTCAAGCCACCAGCTTATATCATAAAAGCACTCTGGCTTGTGTTTGCTGTAAATATAATGACATTTATACCTTCTGACCCAAACTATATATTCTGATAAACAGTTCATGATGCTCAACGCAGCATAATGGAAAGACGTTACCTTGAAGTCTCTGAACCTGATAGTGATTTAGAGATGTGGTTGTCAGTCATACCTCTGTGCCTTTTGATGGCACACTCAGTGCTCACCAAGCCTTCTTTTCCTCTGATAATTGGACTTCAATTAATTGACCTTGAACCTAGGTCGTTCTAGTGACCCTAGACCACTAAGGCAGTCCCAAGTTAATTTAATTGTCCTCATCTTCATTGACCTCGTTCGATATTGTTTGAAAGCCAAAGAGATGTTTTCACATTACCTAGTAGGATACCTATATTAACATACCCCAATAATCTAGATGTCAACAATATCAAACGGCTCACTAGAATCTCTAAGCGAGCGGGTGTACCTAGAGAAGGCGACTGATCGTTTAGTAGCGATGCTGTATCCGGAACCATCGGTATATTATACACATAACCCGGCTATATTGCTTTGGGCTTTCACTTCACAAAGGATCTCTAATTGTGTTAGGTTACATGTGGTGAGTAGAATTTATTATTTTGTATCATTTTGATCTTAGCTAAGTAACAACAGCTGCACGGGTCGATCGATCAGGTTAAGCTACGCTTGCCGCAGTTGGTCTGTGAATGGGTGACCATCTTTACATACCAAGATCCCGCCGTGCCTCGGAAAGCACGTTAAGCCGTTGTTCCCGGCTGTCATTTGTAGATCTTTGACAGTCGTTACGGGTAGTTAGAAGCCCAAAAAGTCTGACAACCAGTCTTACCAAGGGGTATCGTGTTACCTAGTAACTAGGTTGTGGAGGTCAGATAGGCAGTCGCTCCATGTAAAATACTGATATTCAGCTGCATCCGGTTAGACTGGAAGCCAACCCCAACATAGTTGGGAAAAGGCTAGGCAGATGATGATTTTGATCTAAACTGAACTCTTTTATTTTGTTGTAAATAAATATCGTGATCAAATTTCCAACTTATTAGAATTATCTTACGCCTTCTAAGTTCGGCTACTATCGCGTACCTATATTTGATCGGTCTTAGTACATTTACATAACTGTAATGGATATACTTGTATACTTAAATATAGTACTTAATTGACGTTTCCTTGTCCAGTATAATTATCTCCTTCCTTTACAAGACCTCCGTTAGATTAGAACCTATTCCTGTCGGCAGGAAATGAAAAAACTTACTCCGTATCTAAACGAGGATTTAATTAGCCAAACTACTTTCATTTCTAAATAAACACAAAACCATGTTGATATTCTCCGAAGGGTAGGCAGTGTTGACTACATCAACGTTTCGCCAGTTAAGAGTTCCATTGCATTCCCATCCCATTTGGATGAAGCATTACGGAAGCTGTTACCATTGACTGGGCTCAAATCCAGACTCGGGGCTGGTTCTGATAAATTCCCTGACCTGGAAACGAGACCAAAACCACCAGCAGTCACGTTTGCACCAAATAGACCAACGAAGCTATAACTAAAACTAGTATTTAAAAAAACTTTTTCCATTTTAGCTTTCCCAATGGTTTAAATCAGAAGACTCTTTACCAGCCGACCTTACAACCCAGCCAATAGTTTGGGAGCTTCTCCTGAACATTTTGATACAGTGTACCGACAAAACTGTCGTGAGGAACTGTATGGAAGCTCTTCATGTTTGCTTAGAAGATGGAGACGAAAATTCTAGGCAGGACTTTGCAGGGCTTATTTGGTCAATGCTACCCAATGTCCTGTCTAAAGTGTTGATTGATACTGAATATCAAATAGGTTTTTAAGCATGTTTACTTTTGCAAAATCTAGTTTTAGATTCTTCTAATGTAATACTTTTGTTACTGTACTGTTTATATTTAATCGTTCTTCTTCTGTGTTCTTCGTGTCTTGTTTCTTCCATTACTTCCAAAATTTTTGGTACCCATTCATTTTATTTAGTTCTTATAATTATTTTATTTCTGATGTTCTTTAAGTTTCTTATTTGTACTAAATTATATTTCATGCTACTCACAAAAACTACTCTTTCAGACACCAATATATGTCACTTCCTAGACTTAGCGACAACTCTACCGCCCCTAGAGATAGACCAGACTGTTTGCCTAAAGGCTGCCGTACTCATTACTGCGATATATTCAAAGAACCTTCCAGAACAGTGTGAAGAAAACACCAAATATCATTACGAATATGTTTGTTTGAAACTGGGCTTGTATTTGTTGAGTTTAGCTAATAATCAGAATGATAACCGAGGTAAGGACCTTGATAATTCCACTTTTTAACATTATGCTCCTCAATTCCTGAAGAGCAACAATTTACAGCATCTCTAGATTTTTTGATTCAACACTATAACCCGTATACATATTCTTCAGTTCTATTGACGTACGTCAATCGCGCGGGTTTCCTGCAATCCGTGTTGGCTGCAGCAGATAGTACTGACGAAAGAGTTGCTTGTGCAGCTCTGCAGTTACTCTCCTATGTCATACACTACTTTACCAAGAATAACTACCAGGTAAGATTTTCTTAGTTTTTGTGAGATCACTTTTGTTTTACCAATAATATTTATCTGATAACCTACTTAAGTTTGTATTCTTGAAGTACTGAAATTATCTGTCTGTAATTTCAATTTCTCCTAAATTGCCCGTATATTTTTACTCATTATATTGTTTTTGGATATACAAGCTCTATCAAGTCGATATAATATAAAACTGCCTCAATTTCTTTCTAGTCAATCCTTTAAAAATGCTACTCATTTCAGCCAAAATCAATCCTCCAGATACAAACACACTTGATCGTAAAATCCCTAAAACGCGACAGTACTAGTGAAAGAGGAGCTTCTTTATTACAACTGGTGTATATGGTGTTAAACACTGGGACTTCTTCACCGCTGGCTTTGGCGTATAGTGTGGAGGAGCATCCGACGGTGAACATGCAATGTAACGCGTTGAGAGCGCTGATGTTTAGAATTCAGTTGATGTTGTGCTGTAGGGTGAGTTTGGTTTTATTTATAAGATCAATATATCGAATACAGTTAAACAAGAAATTCGAACTAAACGCTAATGATACCTTATTGCGGTGATTGCGAATATTTGTTGAGTGCGAAGTTTATAAATTCAAACCACATTAAATATATTAAACCCTATAAACTATAAAGGGTAGAAACGAAATTTGTAGTTGATGGTCGATTTATCAATCGGCGCTGCACGAATTCCGTTTCTGCCCAGTAAAGGTTTATGAAAAGCCAGAGCTACTGAAGAGGCTATCTACCTATCATCCCGAACCCTTGTCAAGCTATTTATAATTTTAATGATTTCAACCCACAAGAAAACGCTTCATTTGCCAAACGATGTAATGATTCCATCTAAAGGTTTATTTAATTTTGCACAAAACCAAATAGTCACCTTCCTACAGTAGGCGCTTTCATTTCCATTTTACCTTAACCATCATCTTATTCAAATCCATTTGTTCCTCATGCAGGAATCAAAAAACCAATCATCAGCGGGCTGGAAATCTCTAAGCTCAATTTTCAAGCACGCAATAGTGACCAAGAACGACACAAAGTTAATAGCGACACTAACTTCTCAACCGTGGACCCACACGTTGATACATTTCCAACTAACACAAGAGCAGACGGCAGAATTCTTAACATTTACACATAACTGGCTAACATTACTGAAGATAACGATAAAGAAATGCCAGGAAATGAACAAGATACAGCTCTGTAAGCAAAGTCTGGTCATAAAGACAATGGTGCTGATGAAAAAGAGTTTGGCGGTCGACGGAGATTTGAAAGATATGAACAAGAAAGTGTTGGTGATCGTTGATGAGATTTTAGAAGATTCTGGAATTAAATTGAACTGAAATAGAGAATGATGTGGGTGATGATTAAATGTGTTTCGTATTATTAAGATGTTAACCAAAGTAATAAACATTTCTGTTTTGTTTCTCTAAAATCTGTTTTCCATCTTCCGCAACTCGATTCAATCATACCTGAGCACTGACTACTTCATTTAGTTTACAGAATTCACATCACTTACAAGATTCTTCTTCAAATCCACTTTAGTTATTGGCGTATGTAACGTTATTTCCAACACATTGCTATAAAATTCACGATTGATATTCGGTTGTGCAATCCTTAGCAAATATATAGCCCTTATCGAAAGGGACACTTCGATTACGAGCTACTCTATTATAAAATACGTTTTATTACATATAATTAGTAATTTTGCATACACGTTACGTTTGCATGTAACGTGTATGCAAAAATACTAATTAACTTTCTATTATAACGATTGTCCAAAATATTCCGGAACTACTTTCCATGCAACGCTTTCCAAAGGACGAGAGAAATTATATATCGTACAAGCCCATTATAGGTGTAGGACACTCGTATGGAATAGGAATGAGCGTGAAAAGCAAACACAATAGATATTAATTTATTTATCGATGCAGTTAACGCCTACGTATTTATATGCGAACAATTTATATGGCATTTTGTCATATCGGTAGTTAGAGAAAGCAGATTATTCGATGGAGTTACGGGCTACTCGATTGAGCAAGCCTCCTTGACAATGTTACTATTAAGTGGAAAAAGCCTACTTCTTGCGAGCCAAGAGACGAATGATAGACAAAACTTAAAGAAGCCGTAGAACATAAATTTTCGAATTCCTTAACTACTTAATTATAAACGAAAGTCAGATAGCAATCTGGTCTGGTCAGATGCATAATCTTCAACATCAGAATGGGCATTTGGACAATCAGGACCATCAAACTGACTCGCAAGTTCTTGACGCATCAAAAGCCCCGGTAAATAATCTAGTTGAAACAAGCGACTTGATTTTGACTTTGGCTTTGAATTAAGAAGGTATAACGACCTTAAACTTAAAAAAAATATTTATAGCATTCTGTCTTATCACTGGGCTAGAGAAAGCAGTAATAGTGCTTGAAGCATGACGCGTTAATGTTGCTTGCAAATTCTACAAAGGTAGGGTAGGTAATGATTGTGATTTGTGATTCAGTGGCACCGTTGTCATGCCAACCTTGAAGCTTGTTAAAGTTGAGAAGTTTTAATTGCTTGGCTTTATTTTCATTGATGTAGATATAAACGAACAATGTTATGAATGCGGTCTTCTTAATGGGCAACAAACGCAATCTACAGAGGCTGTTATTAATGTGAGTTATATTGCTGCTGTAGATTATTACCAACTGGTAATTCGATTGAGAGTTATTAAATATGTGTTGATGGGTGAAAAGGGAGAAGACCAAAGATAAGATAAGGATAGTGTGATGGATTCATCATCATCATCATCAGCCTATAAATGTTCCCACTGCTGGGACACAGGCCTCCTCTCTGTGAGAGGGAGCGGGCCATAATCCACCACGCGGGCCCAGTGCGGGTTGGTAGATGTCACATGTCTTCGAATTTTCGGTTCTAGGACATGCCGGTTTCCTCACGATGTTTTCCTTCACCGTTTTGAGAGCAGTGGTGATGAAATAATTTACACAAAGTAAAGCGCCTGTCTGGGTTCGAACCTACGACCTACAACTCGTAAGTCGCGGCCGTTACCACTGGGCCACCACTGCTCGTGTGATGGATTATTTGAATAAAAAGAGTGTGAATGAAAGCGCGATATTTGACAGTGGAAGAGATTTTTTTGTTTTTGGCATTGCAGGAAGAAGACGGTTTAAATTAACTTCCGAACATTCTCATATCTTTGAGTCTGTTAGAGATGCCAAGGAAGTATATTCGAGCTGCTGGATTTGCATCTTCACTAGAAAAAGCAAAAATTCTGTACCTAGTCAATCATCAAAATGTATCATCATTTTTATTTTGATCACCATCATCATCATTGGCACTGGTCACTGCTGAGTACAGTCCCTTTTGTGCCATGCTTCCCTTCCCTTTATTTAGATATCTGGCAGACATTTTTAAGATAGTACCTACATATAGTTCGAAAATAAAGACTACCATGTTACTTTCCATGATTTCTTTTTACGGAAACATCAAGTCGCAAGTTCTCAGTACGACTAACGTGTGGTTTAGAAATAAATGTTTGTTATTTAACTACGTTAAGCGGTACTTAAGTTGCATTTAAGGGCTTTTGATCCGGTTCAAAGCATTGCCGACGAACTCGTAATGGTTTTCTAGGTACCAATCATGATCTTGCACTTTTAAGATTAAATGTCCGACCGTTGCTTGCACATTTGTGTTTTTTTTTATTACTTATCATAAAGTTTTATTTTGTCGTTATTTCTAGAAAGCTATTAATTACTAGCAAAGGTTTAATGTTAAGACTTTGAGGGACTCTATGCGCACATAAGCGTCATAACAATAAAACTTCTATTGTGTCTCGTGTACTGTCCTTCAAAGTGTTAATAATGTTTATATTTGTTTGTTGATACTTTAAGCTTCATTCGCATCATTACTCATTACTGCCACAGTGATAAGTGGAAAGCGTATGACGTAAGTAAATGCCTTTAAGAGTTTCAGGAAATTCTCCATGTTTTCAATCGTTGACATCTGCAAGATCCATACTGTTACCAAGTGCATAATTTTAATCTATTTCCCCAACTTTAGTATGTAGTTCTAAATTACCAGTAAAACGAACTTACTTTTAATCTCTTTCTTCATCTTTTATAAATACTGCGTGTTTAGGTATTTCAAATGACTTAATCGCCTAAAACATGCACTCCTTTGACTACCCAAACAATACTACCACTTGCTACAATTGGACTTGACTGACGTCACATACCTACCACTATTTTTTGGTGGTGGTGCTTGCTCCCCCGTCGGCAGTAGCGAATGGAGCAGTCGACCGCAAACCGCTGAGCAAGCGCCACTTTCCAACGATCCACTCCTGCGCAGCCTCAACTGTACTAGACTAGTGAAGCCTACTGAATATTTTGTGAAGTGACAGTGATGCAACTGTGTGCATATTAGTGTTCGACATGTTTTTAAAGAGGACTTTTTGCAGTGTTAAAATGAATGGTAAGACTTTTTTCAGTGTTTATTTTTGAGGTTTTTTTTTTCAAGTAGCGTGATTTATTTGTAAACATATCATGTAACATAATATGAAAATAAAACGGTATTTTAATATTACATGTATCTAATTTTAAAAAAGATATCTATTAATACTCTGAAGATTCTTGATAATAAAGATGAGCTCATAAAAAATTGTTGATAGAACAATATTTCGAGCTGCCACTTTTACCAATTAAATGCAAACAATATTTTATTCTTATTCAATAAATATTGTAATATATCAACAACAAATGAATATTTTATAAATTCAAGAAAAAACTTAGCTCTTAATTTTATTGACACAATCGAGAACAGTAAGCCGCAATAAACATAAAAATTACAAAAGACAACTTTCGTTGATTCAAAAACGATAAATAATCAACAATCGAATATTTATTTACATAATTAAGTAAAAAGATACGCATAAGTAGCAAAAAGTTTAACAGGACGTGCATAATTTTTATGCAAAAAGCGCCGTTAAGCTGGCGTGTGCGCAAGTTAGTAAACCAGAGGAATATCTAGATCGGATGCACATATCGAGATAAGTAGGGCTCATTTTTTGTCCAATTGATTTAATAAGCCGGTGATTCGCAGCCTCCGTCTAACGGTTCGTTCTACCAGACATTTCTCAGACATATTCCACTTTTTCTCACCAAAGTTTAATTTATTGGTTTCCGTCCGCGACATGCTATGTTGAGTTTGACACGATTATTTGAGAAATCATGCTTTCCGTTACAGTTTTATTTTATCCTATATTATTTCAATCAAGATGCATTTATTGCAAGCCCAAAAGCCGTTGCTGCGCGTTGGCCCCCCGGTAGTCTCGCAACCTCAGACCAAAGAAAAAAGCGTTAACTAACGCTTGATAGTTTATGGGTGTTTAGAATAAGCTTACCGATTGTTTGTTGAATTCTCATTCCTTGAATAATAGGAGTTCTCGTCTGTTTGTCTATCTGAAACCCTCTGTTACGACACTACAACATAGGTACTGTGTAATTTAATGTATATATCACCGTATAATTATAAACTTTGTTAGTTTATAATCGATCGGTATTATTTCCGTTAGATTATAAACTGTCGAAAAATTGTGAACTGTGACAAATCATTTACAATTATCTCATAATTTTTCGATAATTTAAAACTGACAAATTGTGAACTGGTAACCAACTTGTTTGCGACGTAATGCACCTTGCGCCAATATTAAATAGCCTGCGTAGCTGCGAGCAACTTGGAAGTAGCGCTCGCTCGGCTCGCGCGGTCGGTCACAGTTCTAACCTAACCTAACCCATTTCACCCAGTTCACAATTTTTTGACAGTTTATAATCAAATGAAAATAATACGGGTAATTAGAAGCCCAAAAGTCTGACGACCAGTCTTACCAAGGAGTATCGTGTTACCTAGTAACTAGTTGTGAAGGTCAGATAGGCAGTTGCTCCATGTAAAATACTGGTATTCAGCTGCAGCCGGTTAGACTGGAAGCTGACCCCAACACAGTTGGGATAAGGCTAGGCAGATGACTTCCTATACACTTAGAAGCACGTACCTACCTAGTGTTTTATCCTATCGCATCAGACTCTTTACGATCTTCCCAAATACTTAGCCGACGTTCGCACGGACGTAATAAAATCGCGGCGGGATTTTATCGCGCACTGGATTTTCAACTCTCGGCGCTAAGCAAAGCGTTGAAAATCCAGTAGACGAAAAAAAATCGCCGCGATTTTATTACGTCCGTGCTTATTCCATGTTCGGTAAGTATATCTAGTCTATCAGTTGCAGTATCTAAACCTTTGTCTCGACATTTTAGTTGTCTCCGTTGGGAAAAATAGAAAGCAAGTCGTGATCGATTAGCCATTTTCACTTTTATTGTTCTCTAAAGTATACAAAATTAGATTCAATTCGCGCATTGTTTGCTGTTTGTACGAGTGGAACTACTACCCTTTTATCGTGTGAAAAAAGAAAAAGAATCCATAGTTTTCCATCGACAATAAAAGTTAGACCCAAGTTTATGTTGTCGCTTGACCGGAACCTATGTCCAGCAGTGGACGTCTTCGGCTGAAATGATGATGAAGATTATTTTGAACGTGATGTAAAAACACGAAAACAAATTGTAATATAGAAAAGCTTTTTAAATTGACAACATCTTAAAGAAAGCTACATACAAAAACAAATTGCTATTCGATAATGTGGTAACACAAAAACATGGTATAATCCGCACAAAAAATGTGTCAATTAATAAATCTTCTTACAAGCTTTTATTTATTGATTTATCTGACAGAATGTCGATGGATAGAGATTGATGGTGTAAAGAATCAGCAAGCTTGAGAGAAAACGGGTACGGTCGGGTAAAAAATTGACAAGACTATGACAAGTTCCATTCAAAAACCGATAATGTTCAAGTAATCAATCTTGATTGGATGATTAGCTAGTTTTAATGCTATGCCTGCTCGCAGCAGTAAGGTTAACGGAATAGCTACGCGTATTGCTTTTACGGTAACTTTGAATGATGCACACAAGTGCAGCGCGCACGGCGCGGCGGCGGCGCGGCGGTCAATCAATATTCCCACTTTATGACTCCAGCCGATCTATTCTGTAAAAAATCTTTAAAAAAGAGAAAAACGAGCATTATAGTCTATAATTTTGGTATTGCAGGCGGGACAAACCAATAACCTGACTCGGGGTATTTGTTTTTTTTTAATAATTAGCTTTATTTCAAGCTTTTTAGTTTTATTAAAATATGTATATATATTGACTCATTGCTAGCTTTTATTTGATACCAATAATATAGTTTTTTTTTAAACCTTTTTCACTCCCACAATTATTAAGACGAATCTAACCACACCTCACATGTTAAAATCTATCAAGCCGTTTAGGCTACAGAGCTTGCCAAAGAAATAGACATAAATACATACATACTCTTAAAAAACATTACCCTCCTTTTGGGGCAGTCGTGTAAAAAGCTGTCAGTAGTGATAATCTTTCTAGCATCAGCTGGAATAACTGCCCACTTCACCTAAGTTTTCACGGTGAATTCGATACAAAATAAACCGGCAGAAATATTATTTAAAATGTATAGAAGAAAATGAGCCAACTTTCTTTATAAAGACCAAAATTGAATACAATGACAATGATCTAAGCCAGCGGTCGGCAACCTTTTGGCAAGCGAAGGCCACAAGGTGGCAAAATAAACTAAAGGCGGGCCGCACTTGAGCTATAAACCCTAGAAGCCCAATATACCTACGTATAATTGGTCATATACCATAGAAAAAATAAAAATGCTATTAAAAATTGTTAAACCGTACGAAATTTAATTCGTACACGTTATACTTACATTATGTTTATATGTTTGGGTTTTCTAGCTGGAAAAATAACCACCGTAAATCATTCAGAAATGAAAACTACAAAGTACCTAAATAGATAACCGATTTTATACAAATTTCAGTGTGATGTCCGAGGTTGCATTTGGGAGGCTATTTTTTGTACGTTAGCTGTCAAATTTGTAGTTGCAATTCATAGAATGGCTCTCAAATGCTCATCTGTGAGACGAGAAGCATATTTGTTTTTTCTATAATTTACCATTGAAAATGTTTGTGCGTTCTTTATAACTTATTTACAATACATTCACGGGCCGCGTGTTGCCGACTGCTGATCTAAGCCATTGCTATAATATCCGGTCCGGCCATAATCGGAAAAGCTGTCGACCGCAAATGGTCCAAATTACTAGAATATATGGGTTACATCGTCGGAAGTTGATTTGATTACATGTTTAACACTAACGTGTAATTATGTTGTTATCCAATCAGAAGATTGTAGGAACACTGACTGATCACGATATTGTGGTAGCGAAAATGATAAAAAAAATTCTTGCGTTTAGCCATCCATTAGTCCATTACTTAGACGAAGAGTATTTTTTTTCTACATCGTAGCACTTTATTACAAACTGTACCCTTGCAGCTGATAGGCATATAAAAAGCGAGCGAGTTCGAATTGGGGATGAGTATGGACGAAGCTATTACATCACCTTACAGCCCCGGATCTAGGGGGGTGCAAGCCGGGGCCCGTGCCCCAGGCGCCAACTTCAGGGCGGCGACAAATTCAAGCGTAGCAGACAAGTGCACCACCCAGCACACAGCAACTGTGCAATAAATGAGTCGCACAGCACATTTATAATCTTTCTATTTTTTTTTTCATTTTACAACAGTTTTGGCGCCCCTGTTGAATTGGCGTATTATCGATCGATACAATTTGATTAATATGTTGCTGCCAAAATTTTCATTTTGAGAAAATGTTAATTTCGTGGGGGCTAACTTAGCGCATTCCCATAAAAGATTGGCCGGGCGGCAGACGGCAGTTTTTGCCCGCCTCAAATAATTCTAAATCCGGGGCTGTCACCTTATGCGGTCAACATTGTTTGGCATCGCAAGTATTTTTAAGATAACATTGCGTTGAGTCCCATTTTTCCATTACCCATGTAGGTATTTCTATTTTCCCATTATTTTATCATTTTTCCTGTGGACCTATTATTTCACTGGACCAATTTTTCCATTAAGTAAGTAGGAACCTGTTAAATTTTCCACTGTGTACCTAGGACTGTAACTGTTTGTAAGTTCTTTCTTCAGGTTGTTTTGTAATCCAGGGCTGGTAATTACAATGGCCATAACTCTTTCCTAACAAGATATAAGTACCTACCTACTCTCTGCATAGACTCCATGGGTTGCTGACCGCAGAACCTGTCTTGCTATGGGTGATATTTACGTCCATTGATCGATGGATAAATTATACAAAATGTCGCCCATGGGCATGTGACTGCCCGTATTTTTCTGAATGTTCATGAAAAATTATCGAAAATTAACTTTAAAAGGGGGTCTATCTTTAATATTTTTCATGTTATTCAATTATTATTTTTTGAGTTGCTTTTGCCATATCTCCGATTTTATTGGCTCGATTTGGATTCTGTTTTTTTATTTCTAAAAGCTTATGAGTTATTTTATCGGATTATTAACATTTTTTGTTAAAATTTGTCGACTATGAAAAAAAAAACGACGGGAAAAACATTTTTTTTTCTAAATAAAATCAGTATTTATTTAAAAAACATGATTGTGTACGTCCATAAAATCAGAGAGAAATTTTGAAAAAAAAATACATAAAAAAAATGTTAAGACTAAAAAAAAGAAAACAAAACGAGAAAAATTATTGTTGAGAGAAATTGTTGTTGTCTTTTAAAGTAAATTTTCGATAATTTTTCATGAATACCTAATCAGAAAAATACGGCTGGACACATGCCCATGGGCGGCACTGTATAGCATTAGCTGACTAGGTACTTCAGGAGACCTGTCAGTTATGAAAATCTTTACAGCATCTTGTATAGGTATCCTACAGCTTCGAACAGTGCAAAATTACTTTAACATTTAGATTTTGCACTATTGTTACTTGTGCCAATTCGTTAACTGTTCTTCAAACAAAAGCAAATACTGTTTCTGGGAACAGCTTAAATTAGACCAACTCGACGCCTCGACCTTATGCAAGCGATTAAATGGAATACACAAAATATTTATTGGGGAACGATGATGAATTGAGATCAAGAGCAGTGAATAGCATTAAGAAAAAGGCTTTTACCTACTGTAGACAGCATATTCAAAGTAAGTCAAAGTTCCTATGTATATCCATACCTACTTACTACTTTAATTAATATTATGATTGCGAAAGTTACTGTTACTATTTCACGTTTTTATATAACAGCTGAACGGATTTCGATGAAATTTGGCACACAGGTTGAAGATGACCTAGGTCCTAGGATATATCCGATACCGATCTACTTTTAGTCCCGGTAATATGCTCCCGATAGGATTATTTCCGACCTCCACGCGGGCGAATCCGCGGGCAAAAGCTAGTACTTATTATGTTTCTGGTAATTCCATATTAGGTAAGTCCTTTCAGTTCATTCTGCTTCCGTTCAGAGACAACTCCACGTATGCTTTCTAATTATATAGGCGAAGGAAATGTTTCCGCACTGCCGTGGCGCCGTTTGTCCACACTCTGCCTAAGGTCTCATTTACTTTCCTTTAACTGCTCTATAATTTAACCACAAATACAGAATTGTAGTGTATGTGAAACTATTTGAAATTGTTATTAATTTAAGACGGAATTGAGGAAAGTGAGGAGTGCGTTCTCGATAGCCAAAGCCACTTATTTATTTCAGTTTTTAAATTCTGTTTGTGATACTTTTATAGAATGCAAACACAAATTAATAAATCATTTACAAATCTTGACCATTTAACAAGGCGTTAATGTCGAATTAATGCAATTATTTTTAAGAAATATGCAAATGCGCTGCAGTTAATAAAAACTGCTTCATTTTTTTAAATGATATATCAGTGTGGTTTGGACGGGGCTATCAAAACTGAATTAATCAGTAAGATCATTTCTACTGCTTCCTGACTCTATCAATATTATTTTTTAATAAGAACTAAATAAATCAGAAATGATTTAATTGAATAAGAACAAGAAATTACATAAACAGAATTTTAATCATGCATTTGTATATTTTCAAAATTCGACACCAAGGAGTCAAATAGAAATCTAAAAATGCTAATGAACACAACAAAAATATCTAGATATTTAACATGGCGATGTTAATCGTTCTCACAGCATTCCTTAATTGGAGGTAATTAACTTTCACTGAAGGAAGCGTAGGGCTCAAATTGGTGATGTTCAATAGTGTTAATAACATTGTTGCGTGGTGTTACGAGTTCACTATGTAGTAACTGATACACCGTTACGTAAATGGTACATAATGGGCGGTGAAATATGGTGGATGGGTCACCTACTAGGCTTTTTGCCAATAGGATAGTGAAAATTTTGAACCTTAGCCATGTTCCTTTTCTATTGGAAACTTATCCGACACTTACAGACAGAGCCAACTTGAGCTGTCGACAAAAGCAACTGCAGCTGCCGCCATTGGTCGGCGTTTGCCGTCGACACGTGGACAGCAAACGCCGACCAATGGAGACAGCTACAGTATGAGCGCAGCGCGCGCACTGCCTTGTCAGTCGACTTACAACAATGCTGTCGACGTGGTGGGCAGCAGTTGGCGTGTGGAATACTGCAGCAGTTGCTTCTGTTAACAGTAATAGTTGTCTCTGTCGACAGCTGAAGTTGCCTCTGTCGACAGCTGAAGTTGCCTCTGTCGACAGCTGAAGTTGGCTCTGTCGACAGCAAAGTGCTGCTCATCTGTTTGACGCCTAACCCTTAGGGGATTACAGGGGTCATGTTGTGTATGTTATCCAACACCTGTGTATATACTCGTAGTCCCGATACATTTCATCGTGTACTCAAGGGTTTGCTTAGGAGGCTGGCTTTTAGTCTCTCAAAAGATATTTGGTCAGTAGCAAAGTTTGATCCTGTCGCTGACTTGTTTACCACGAACTGATTAAATAACAACTAACGCATTAATTCAGTAATTGCTGTTAGTTCTACAGCAATTCTCTTAAGAATCTAAGGAATATCGATAACTAATCATTTATTTTCATTCCTCTAGATCAGTGGTTCCTAACCTTTTCAATATTCACCCCTGTGACTTATTAGGAAAACTGATTTTACCCCGACCTTAAAATGTTATCAATACAAACAAGACAAGCTATAAATCTTACGTATTTTATATTTAAATTAAGCAATGAATTAAGTAAAAATTGTTAGTGTGATGGTTGGTATTGTTTTGCATTCACAAGTTTTTTATGTTAGGTTTAGTTTCGTGTAAAGCGCATCTTAAGTCATGATCCACATTGAAACATTTTCTGGCCTTTGTTTTCAGTGTAACCGAAGTTGAAAAACCACAATCACATCTATAGGTGGTTGCAAAGGGTACTTATAAGCATTTTTAAAGCTCTGTTAGCTATTATCAGGATATTCAGACTAGGTTCTTTGTTACCCCCACAGAATAGCTGATTTACCCCCACGGGGGTAATTAACCCAGGTTCGGAACCCAGGCTCTAGATCATTTGCATCATTCCAAGATATTCTGTCTGTTAGTTCATACAATATGTCTTTGTTTTCAAACTTCACTTTGGCATTACAATAGATATAGTTTATTCATTTCTAATGACACAACGCAAATCACCGAATTTTCAAATCTTAATTTTTTATTGTATTCCGTGTTCATATAATATGACAGCTACGTCTGCGACGGTCTAGTGTAGATTTCGCAAAGTTTCACTAACTCTGGGTGCCGACAGGTAATGAAACTTTTACTTAAGTTATTTTAGCTGATTGTAATAACTTGACAAGTAGGTAAATGACACATGGATATATTTTAATTCTCTTTTGCGATGAATAGCAACTTTCTTAGGAAAGTTACCAGTGTGTGATGTGGATTGCGTAACACACGATCAATCATAATCTGAATCATTTTGAAGGATATTGCTGCGAAGCAATGGATTAGCTTCATATGTTCGAAAAATTTGTCTGCTCAACAACGTAAATAACGCAATGAATGTTGTTGAACTGTCAAAATGAAACGGATTGTGATTGATCGTGTATTACGCAAATAGGGTGCTGGTGCTGGCACAGATTTATATCGATGGGACACTCCACACTCCGCAGTTTAGGTATGAAGCTACAAGAACGCGGCGGGCCCGTCTTGTCGGGCCAATTCAATTAGTGTAACGTAGTCAGAATAATAAGAGAGGCAACTTCTAGGTGAATATAACTGTAGGTAATTAGCGCTGTGCGACCTGAATTGCACTTTATTGTGTCGTAGCAAGAGTCGCTTTTTATTTAAATGTTTTTGAGGAGTGTCCCATCTGTATTGCTGGTTAGAATTTTACTTTTCATATTTCATATGACGACAAGCCGTGTGCGCGATGAGATTTCCCATAGGCATTCGAGTCCACCAACTTTTCATAGAGCTCAAAAATGCCATGCCGCCATACATAGTGTTCACAATTGGCACAGCTCATGTCAACCCTGAATGCATACCAATTTAATAATATACCTAGTGCTAATGGGAAAATCTTAGATTTGTTTATTTCTAACACCACTAGTACTGTTAGCCCTCCTTTAGACTCATTGCTACCTATTGACACACATCATCCTCCGTTCGTTGCTACAGCCCCCACAAGTATATCTACACAAGCTCTGAAAAGAAAACCGTTGAGTAAATATGACTTTCGCAAAGCTAACTATGACGAGATTAATGAGCAATTCAGGGAGGTTGATTGGGTGAACCTGCTGGAGCTCCTTCCTTCGCAGGAGGCCGTGCAACGCTTTTATGATGTTCTCGGTGGCGTTATTGAACGCAATGTACCGCGTGTTAAGTCCCGGACACTTGATTTTCCGGTTTGGTTCTCAGCACAGTTAATTAAAACTTTCAAGAGAAAACAACGGCTTTGGATTAAATGGAAAAAATTTAAGAACATCAAAGACTACAATGAGTTTTCAGAATACAGAGTAACCTTTAAGGAAGCCTGTAAGACCTGCTACTCAAGCTATATTAAATCAGTTGAAGATAAACTTACCACAAACATTAAGTACTTCTGGACATATATATCAAATCGCAAAAATAAATCAGGTATTCCATCCACTATGCACTATCAAAATATTAAGTCAAGTGCCCCAGAAGAAATTTGTGATATGTTTTCAAACTTTTTCCAGTCTGTGTTTGAACCTAGTTCACCCTCATTGTCCGCCTGGACCCCGCCTACACACTGTAATGCCAATGTTAGCTTGATCGATAACTTACATATTGAAGAAGACAAAATAATTAGAGAATTAAAATTACTGGATCCATCCAAGGGAGCAGGTCCCGATGGATACCCAGCTCTGTTCTTTAAGGCCACTGCTGGCAGTATCTGTAAGCCACTCTTCATTATTTACAATAAATGTTTAAGCGAGGGTGTTTTCCCGGATGAATGGAAACGGGCTAATATCACGCCAGTACACAAGAATGGCTCAAAACATGACGTGGAGCAATACCGGCCTATCTCGATTCTGTCGACCTTGTCAAAACTTTTTGAGAGACTCGTACACAATGAAATTTATCCAATTTTGCACAGTGTTATCATCCCAGAGCAACATGGGTTTGTTAAGCGACGTTCGACTGTTTCAAATTTATTAATTTTTTCCAATTATCTTTTTGAAAACATGGACAGGCGTTTGCAAGTTGACGCAGTTTATACAGATTTCCAAAAAGCTTTTGACAGGGTCGACCATGAAATCCTATTGAATAAGATTGCGTTTAATGGTATACGGGGTAATTTGCTTCGCTGGTTCTCATCCTATATTAAAAATAGAACACAAAAGGTTGTCGTTAATGGTCATCAGTCTGATGCAGTGCATATAACCTCGGGTGTTCCACAAGGTTCAATCTTGGGACCACTATTGTTTATTCTATACATTAATGACATAGACAAATGTTTTAAAAATACTAAGTTTCTTGTATACGCTGATGATCTAAAAGCTTATAGGTCTATACAGACTGTAGAGGATTGTCAACTTTTTCAACAAGATCTGGACAGTCTCACTGACTACTGTCTAAACAATAAACTACACCTTAATCTCTCCAAGTGCAATTGTATCAATTTTACAAAGAATAAAATAGTTATTAACTTTAAATACTCATTGCATGACACAACACTCAGTAATGTATCTACTGTGAGAGATCTTGGTGTGTTATTTGATGATAAGTTGTCCCTAAACCTGCATGTAGACAAAATTGTTAATAAAGCATTTAAGATGTATGGTTTCGTTATGAGATCGTCCACTGAGTTCAAGCGGATCTCCACATACCTTTACCTATATAAGACCCTTATACGATCACAATTAGAATATGCCGTCCCTATCTGGAACCCGTTTTACCAGAAATACATAGACGAGATTGAAAAAGTCCAGCGTAAGTTTCTACGAGCCATGCATTACAGATGCCACAAAACTTATTTGTCGTACTCACAATTACTTGATAAATATAAGCAGGTTAACCTAGAATCTAGACGTAAGTATCTAGAGGCTTCTGTACTGTATGGTATTGTTCGTGGTGATTTTGATTGTATCGATCTCACGAGCAAACTATGTTATGTAGTTCCACGCACTGTTCAAATGCGTAGTATCCGTGCAGGTACCCTATTCGCTGTCAATACCTGTCGAACTAATTCTGGTTTGCGCTGCCCTATCCGTCGAATGGTTGAGTCTTATAATTGTAATTTTGTTAATATTGATATTTTTGTATGCTCAAAATCCAAATTTAAATGTAATGTTATGAAAATTATTATTAGCCAATAATGTTATTAGGAATGTAAGCTAATCTTTATTCTATTATTTATTTGATTTTAGGTTTAATTGTTATTCTGTTGCCAAGCAATCAATGAGAATCTCTATTTTGCATGATGTAATTTATTTTTATGACTGTGATGTAATTAATTATTAATGTGATGTAATTATTTATTTATTATTAATGTGATATAATTATTAATGTGATGTAATTATTTATTACCTATCTAGTGGCACTCATTATCATATTTTCTTTTGTTAATATGCGGATAATGTAGTGGGCTGCAATATTGTTAATATTTTGTGTTATCATTTCTCTGTTCTAACACATATTGTAGCTGTTTATTGTCCCTAAATAAATAAAATAAAATAAAAAATAGTGGACCCTCCAGGGGGTCACCAGCATTACGTTTGTACTAAAGGGGACCCTCCAGGAGGGCTCCCGGCACTGAACGTGTAGAGCTCACTGAACGTGTAGGCAGTTTTAAAAAAGGAACTCTTGTGAAAAATTGCATGCTTCTACAGCTTAACACATCGGCTTAGACTTTGCGTTGTCCTATCAGTGAGTGAATTAATTTTTAAGATAATTACCGTAATCGTACAAAAAATTTGCAATTATATTACCGGTGTCTGTCGCGTCGCGCCAATCTGCTCGAGGCTTAATGAGTGTTATGAACTTGTGACTAAACACAACTGTATAGGATCGGGTATATTGGAGCGAGCTCTTATTGCTACCGGGTGACTGCAAGTTTTGAGTTAAAGCCTTGACAAGTTTAAGATAGTTAATTAATTCAAGCGTGACCTAGCAGAAATCGATTATAAAATACAATAGACGTTGATATTTTAATAACCTGTACCGCTTAACTATTCCTAAAGAGCCATAAAAAACCCTATAAGAAATCGACACGTGTTTCACCTCTCAACGAGGCATCCTCAGGATGACGATTGATTTCTCGCGAACCCGAACACGGCATATTGGTGCCGATTCCCTTGTTCACAAACTAAACTAAATTTAAGTTCAGTGCATCTTTTTCTTTCTATTTCATTAAGAAAAGGACAGAAGATAAATTTTAGTTTAGTCCTGTCAAATTAATCAGCGCCTGTCAGTCTCCATACAAGTTTAGACGTGATTAAAAAGTTGCCAACTAAAATTACGTCAATTTACGTCAAGCGCTGATTAATTTGACAGGACTAAACTAAAATTTATAATCTGTCCTTTTCTTAATGATATAGAAAGAAAAAGATGCACTGAACTTAAATTTAGTTTAGTTTGTGAACAGGGGAATCGGCACCAATGTCACACCGAGCGCTGGATGCAGAGACAAGTTACATTAGAGATCTAAACCTCATAGTGCAAATTGGTGGAATACATTTCGCAAAGTACAAACAGAATGCAGAAACGGTAATGTAATAACAACAGTATGAAATAAATGTTTCCTAGTATGTTACAGTATTGCGATGTTTGATTATTATAATAGCTACGAAATGATTGTTCGCATGCAAACTGTACACAATTTCGCCCTTATGTAAGACACACACACGTTAACTATTATGTAGGTATGTTGATACATATCATGGAAATAATTAGACAAAAATGTGATACCCTCACTTAACACTTTCAGTGCCGGGAGCCCTCCTAGAGGGTCACCTAGTCGCATATAGGATGCCTGGAGCACTCGCGGAGGGTTCATTTTAAATGTAGGTTTTTCTTAGCGAATACAGTGAAAATAAAATCTAATATTTTAACAAAATTTATTAGTATATGCGTTGGTTTTAAAATCCAAGCATTTTTTTTAAATTTTTTGTTTGCGGGTACAAATATGCACAAAAAAAATAATTAAAGGTTGGCAACTAAGTATAGTGACAAGACCCCGTGAAAACAATATTTTACTTCGTTTTACAGTGTTTTATAACACGGTTATAAACCTAATGCCGTTGACCGTCTGCGATGATTAACTTTAGCGCAAACGTAATGCCGGTAACCCTCCCGGAGGGTTCACTTCCAATATGTATGGCGGCATGGCGTATGAGTTCTATGAAAATTGGGTGGAGTCGAAAGTGAGGCTGCTGTAATATTATAGTGTAAATGCGGTGCTTATGTCTGGATTAGTGCCCCGTTGATGGCAATAGGCTCGCCCCCTATCACATGGAACTTCAACATAACTGGCTAAATGTGGGTGTACCTACTACAGGTAAATACAACTCTGCCTAATCCTTCGGGAATTACTGGCATGATGTTATGTTATGTCTCTCAACAGTGTCCATCGCTTATAGCGCGCTATTGCGTTATTGAGTTCCTGACTGATCATCGCCGCCCAGCGTAAACTTCCTCCTTGGAAGCCTATTTCAGTTTAATTACAACCAGAGAGGTTTTATTATCATACCAAGACTGTCTCGTTGGTCTATGGTCGCAAGCGTGCAGACTGAAGACCGTCACAGAAGTAAATATAATATTTATTAAGTAATACGTATACTTTTATTGCATTGTTTTTGGTGACGTACTAGAAATTTATAAGTATTATAGCTCCGTCTGAGGTCGCTCGAAGATTACTATGGAAAATACTACATCTGTGATGGGCTTGAGAGCTTGCGTTCTTGAATTCAATCCTCAGGTCGGGAAATGCGTTATTGGGTTTTTCGATCAGCAAACTCTAAAGCAGCCCAGTCTTTAGATTTGTGGTAATTTAGACTCGGCCCTTATTACATGGGACTTAACCATAACTGGCCTAATAAGGGGGCACCGTAGGTACTCCTTTGCAATATCACTTCTGAGAATTTAGAATTATATTAAATCAAGACCTAAAACAACACGAACCTCTGATCAACCGCAACCACAACGTGAGCCAACTACTGCCAAGTCCTACGACTTTTTCTACTCGCATTCCAACATTAGACATTCCACTTTTCCTTTTTAAGTCCCCCATAAAATTCATATTACGAAACTTGCATTAGTCGCGGAACCCTTGTAATCAAAACAAAAGAAAGTGTATCGAACATCCGTAACGGGAACGGTATTCTGTCCGCGTCGCATCGCGTCGCCATGGAAAGTGGTGACGCCATCCGAAGGTCACGGCCAGAGAATGATAATGAAATTACCGGAGTACGCGCCGTACTTACTCCTCAAACCATAGACAAAAGCGGCTAGCATAGACTTCTCAAAAACTTGTACCGAGGTGTGATATTTATTCGGCAAAAGTTAGAATGATTTAATTTCGCGATCTTGTTAGTTTGGTAACTTGTTTGAAAATTGCGTTAAAATTAACATACATTTGAGATTTTGTTAAACACTTAGGTATTAAAAATGTTATTGTCGATCTCGATAGAGCCAAAATACAAAACTGTTGAACCATTCATTATCCATTTCTTGTGATATATTAATTTGTTTCTAAATGCTATGTAAGTGGGTATCCAATTTCTACAGACGGTTTATTTTCAATTTGTAGGTAGGGTTCATAAATAAAATTGAATGATTTGGAGAAATAATTTGATAAGCATAATAAGTCTTAGTATTTTTAGAAGCCCAAAAAGTCTGACAACCAGTCTTACCAAGGGGTATCGTGTTACCTAGTCAATAGGTTGTGGAGGTCAGATAGGCAGTCGCTCCATGTAAAATACTGGTATTCAACTGCATCCGGTTAGACTGGAAGCCGACCCCAACATAGTTGGGAAAAGGCTAGGCAGATGATGAATAAGTCTTAGTATTTTTGTAGTCATGGATATAGACTGCCTCGTTAGTCTAAAGGCGCTACTGCTGACCGCGCGATTCTGGGTTCAATTTCCGGGTCGGGCATAGTGTTTTTGAGTTTTCCCAATTTGAAACTTGTAGTAGCTACTCAGAGTCTGGATTTGTGCCCGGTTGATGGCAATGGGCTGCCCCTAACATGAGTCTTAAACATAACTGGCGAAATGTGGGTGTACTGAAGGAAGATATCTAACCCTAACCCTTCGAGATATACAACCGTGATGTAAAATTATGTTTTGTAGACATCTTTTCGTCCCACAAAATAAGATGGACACCTGCTATCATAAGATAGGTAGGACAATCACTTTTCCTGGTTGTCATGGAGAAATTGTAGGAATGGACAAAAGCGACAGAAAAACTTGAAGACCATTCTATAATTTTTCTATCTCTTAAAGTTCTTAGACCATTACACAATGCTACATAACTTAACAAGAAGTTTACAATGGGCGTTCACATACAATTTTAAACTCATCAACGTTAAACTTTTTTATAAGGTAATGAAAGTGAATGATTTTTATGAGAAGGTAATCGTTGTCGCCATGTGAAGCCAATCGATTGTTGACGTCGTGTGAAATTATTATTACGTTATACGATAAATTGTTGTTCGTTGAACTGTCCCCTAGTAAATCAATGAAAATGTTAATGTTTTGTGCCAAGAAATTCTTTGTGCGTGTTATGTTCAAAGGATAGGGTCAAATTCATTTACAAATTAAGATTTCCGTATCACTACTTCCCGAACAGATTAACACCATTTTAGCAATAAACCAATTTATACTGAAATCACAGTTCAAGTTAACTGCTATGCTACACTTAGAGTTAAGTAATTTTTCTGATAAATTGGGCTACACAATTATTATTTACAAACATTACAAAAACTTTTGTCACGGTTAGCAAACAATTCAGAAGCTTACACACTCAAAATTTCAATAATTTTACTGGGTTATTGGTGTCGTATTGTCAGTTTGTTGCGATACAAATCGCCATTAACATTGGACATACTATAGATAAATAGAGACCATTAATTTATAGCTGAATAACATGACACGCACCATAATGGACAACTTGCATGAAAACGAACACATTTTATATGGTTTAGTAATGTTATATTTAATTTTCACCTAAATTAACGCAATACGGAATTCTAATGGTTGATGGATGCACATTACTTTCTTTGCATGAAAAGAGGTGTTTGCACTGCAACGAGACTGTGCATAGGAAATGAAATAAACAGTTTTTATTTGCACCTAAAATGGCACCAAAAATGAGGCATCGAAGATGCATCAATGGGAAAGCACATCATCACAAACTGAAACTTATGGATTAAGAAATTCCTACAATATGCGTCAAAAGAACAAATACCTAAGTATAAGTAGGTTTTTAAGTCCAAAATCATCAGTCTCATCTCTCATGTCATGGTCTCTAAATTACCAAAAAAAATACAAAACCTCGAGTTCTAAGAGAAAACAAAATATATCTCAATGTTTAATAAGCGCCATTTCTCTTACGACTTGTGCGTACTAAGGCGGTTACCGTAAAATATTGAAGCAATCTAAGCAAGATAATCTACGTTAAAACAAGTAGGGCGTAGAACTCTCTAAACTACCAAGTTCACTTGTTTGCTAGCATAAAATAACATAATTAATACCTTCGAGAGCGTTTGAACACTACACAAATATTGATTTTACTTTTAATAGACTTGTAACAATCGTGCTTGGAAAGAATAATTTGGATGGTGTTATGCAGATAAAGGAAAACGCAGTCGGGGACAATGAAGAGAACATTCTGAAAATCGATCCTTTATCTTGAAACTGTATGTCTCGAAAGAACAAAAGACGAATGCAAAAGATATGACGACGGCCAAGGAGTAAGTAGGTAATGTTTGGGAAAACTGTGTAGCGTTGACTAAAGTTGGACGGTAGAACTAAAAATGACCTGCCAGGACACCTTAAACATAACGAAGTTGGAACAACAACTTTGCATCTTGAGACAGACGAATCTTCTTACTTAGTAAGAGATCCCATGGTTGTTCTTACCATAAAGATATCCGACCACTAGACAAATGTATCTAACTCGCCAAGCTCTCTACAAAATTGTCGTTGAAAACCCGCCAAAAACATGAACCGTAAAATTTTCTCACAACAAAAACGACTACAAAAACGTATAAATAACAACTCAGCTAAATAAATAAGGCAATTTTACGCACTACCTATTGGAAGAATAAAAAAGTCGTACAAAAGTGGAGCTGCCGCGCGATACCGGAAATAATTGATGGTAAACATTGTGATCGCTTCCCATAGACACGACGTGCCGATTTGACAATATTGGCTATGCTCATAAAAGTTAACGTTTTTGCCATAGATACGTGCTAAGAAGAAAAAAGAGAACGGCTCAAATAATAGGACCTATTTTACAAATTTTTACTTATGTCTGGTAGTGCCAGGAATCTAGACTTCTGTCCAAATGAAAACAGGGTTTTCAATTGCAGCGGTACTAAATAGTTTAAAATGGTATTTAAACAAAAATAAAATAAAGCGTTTTTATTGTCTACCGGAATCTCCCATTTTTTTCTTCAGCTTTGTTTTGGAAAAGTTCTCGATTTTCTCTTCTCCTTTTACCAAGGGAAATTCTTATATAATCTTCCAGAATTGTGCAAATACCTGTTAAAAGAGGGATCCTTCTAGGTTTGCGTGTAATAAATCATATAATATTAATGATCCATCAACACTTTGTGTGCGAGCGAAACCAATCGCACTTCGTTTTTGCGCTCTACTACAGAAAGAAAATCATGGTGAAGGAAATCTACACTCCATAACATTCATTCAAATAACTACTTCTAAAAACAAATGAAGACATAACTTACTATTCATTGAATAACTAATTATTTAACCGTAAAACGTGCGTACAATCTTTAAACATATAACATTAAATATCTATTAGAAATGCATTACATGTCTACACGCAAGTAACCGCTCGCGATGCGCACATAAATCGCAATAAACTGCAATTTAATATAATTTCACGATGCCAATAATCTTGCAGACTGAAACAACGGCATCTAACTTCATTAATATTATTTACATACAGATTTCGTGTACATAAACTGATACGTGACGCATATATCGGGTGCATTAACCCGAATCTTTGAAAGAAAACTACTTTTATTTTCATGCAGGTAGAGTGGATTTTTATTTGTGTTTGGCTAGATGGTGGTTGAATATGCGGTGTGCTCTCTCGAGCGAGATAAAGCATAAAAATGTGGTTGGTAGTGTTTTCTCGAGTCGAATAGCTGTAGTGAAACGGGCCACGGTCCGCGGAGCAGGCACGAACGGTCACGTGGTGCACCGTTCAACCACTCAGTGTTCTGTGAAAAACTCGCTTCACGCAATCCTCTTAGTTATAACAACTGGATTGAAGTCGAAACAAACGATTATTGCATAATTGGACATACGAATATAAAAGTCTCGCGTTTGCATATGAACACGCGCCCCGAATTACCATACTTCTCAATTGGCAGTTTATTGATGTGTAAGCTCATATTTGTAGGAGCGGTCAGTTATTAATCAAACTTAATGATACACCATTATATTTGCGATTAACTAGAAAAATTAATGAATATTATAATGTATGCAAAACCTGCGTGTATATTTGCTTTATCTGTTAAGAAGTAAACTTTCGGCGAACACATGTTTAATTTATATAAATATGTAATTTTCGTACAATTATAATAAATAATATATGTTGTAAATTAATTTTAGGCTGAAAGATATTTCAAGTGTTCGATCAAAGTCATAATCGATTTCACTTTGCCATTTATTCATCTCATGCATATTTCGTAATATGTTAAAAGTTCGAGTTGGTAAAGCCTATTACTAAGGTAAACTAATAAGAAAAAAATCTATTAAAAGTAGTCCACTGACTTATTAATCTATGCATAGCACTCATACCCACTTTTATAGTGCCAAATAAGAATAAGTAATCTCTACAACAAAGAAATTCCTACGGGTGTTCCGCAGGGGAGTATTTTGGGTCCTCTTCGCAAATGACGAAAATAAATATACTTAAATTACTTATTCCCAAATAATCGGGTTGCACTAACGATCCAACTCTATCTATACCTAATCTATTGATATTCAGCCGAATCTCTTCAAGTCTTCATTAAAGATTCTACTCACGTATCGAGCCATGACCAAATTAGGTGCCAAATTTGTAATTTCTGCGGCAAATTGTAAATTATCTCACGAAACGGCATTTTAACGATTTACGGAATCTCTTAAACGAGATAGAATTTGTTATGCTTTCCGTTTCTAGCTTGAACTAAACTCCCAATACACTACCTAATGTTTTATAACCGGTTTTAATGCTAAGATTGTTGAGGTCATTCAAATATTTTATGACCAATTTCTTATTTGATAAAACAAACCGAATCATGTCAATAGAACAGATTTGTTAAGTTAGCAGTGTAGATCTTAAAACCTGGGATTCGTAAACCAAAGGTTTTTAAAATATTAGGAAGCATTAACCCCAGATTTTCAGAACCAGCGGTTGTAGTGAACTAGATATCCTCCTAAAGACTGCCTCGTTGGTCTAATGGTCGCAAGCGCTCCACTGAGCATGAGATCCTGAGTTCGATTCCCAGGTCGGGCAGTGTTGTTCGGTTTTTCCATTAGGAATTTCTAAATAGCAGTCCGGAGTCTGGATTTGTGCCCGGTTGAGGCGGTTGATGGCAATAGGCTCGCCCCCTATTACAACGCACTTAAATATAACTGGCGAAATGTGGGTGTACTATAGGTACACCTCTGTCTAACCCTTCGGAGATTCCAGGCGTGATGTTATGTTCTATATTTTGGCAAAAACGTTATCATCAACATGCTGGTGATGATCAATACGATTAAGTTCCATAAGGTCGTGAACTTAATGTGAACGGAAGTATCTTTCATATAAAATTACGGGTCTGCATCAGTCATCATGTTTCTACGGTTATAGTTACGTTGTAGGTACACTGTAACACTGTCGTACCTCCATTGTTCAGTTCCTTCAGGTACCTCGTGACATCACACGCGGAAGACAGTTGTAGCCTGCTGACAACTGTCAACGATTCAGATAATAGAGACATTACATCTGATGGCTCTTTTAGTAGCTTGTGGTATGTTGTGTCTTTTGTATTTGTACGGAGAATTATTTTCTCTTGTAGCTTGATATATATTTTTTTTGTGTGGGAAATTATCAAATAACTTCTCCCGCTCTGGGCGGAGCGGGAGGGCGTATCAGACTCTTACTGACTAAAACCCACCCGTGTTCCTTCAGTTGCCATATTGCCGGGGGCCACGATCCCTCTCCCCGGGATTTCGGACTTCTTCGCAACCCCGGCAGGCATCGGTCTTAGCGGACCCCGGCAGTTCTGCTGACATCTCTGAGTCGCGCGTGGAACACAACACGCCGTCGACCCGGACCTGCAGTGCTATTCTGTAAAAATCTCACCGTGATAACTTAGGTGAAGTGAGCTGCCAATAGTGTCAATCCTTAGCAACTGACAGCTCACTCCACGCTCACTTCACCTAAGATAAAATGGTGAGATGGTTACAGAATAGCATTACTGGTCCTTATCGGACGGCGAGCCGCGCATCGTCCGCAAGCCCGCGCCTACGGTGGCCGGAAATCGGCCTGCAATTCCCGACGCCCAGGGCGTCTCCTGCGGCCGTTAGGGGCGCGAAATTTGCCTCTCCCTCACGCGTTCCGCCTCCTCCTCGTAGCTTGATATTTATTGAAACGACTACGAATATTCGACGTTTTTAATATTCCCCCATCTTCCATCTAATATATCTCCCATATATAATTAGATATGCCAACTTCATATGCCTAAAGTAAGGCAATAGGCACACTGTCTCTAATTTTCCTAGATAAACATTTTCCTACATAGACACTTTCCTAGTTCGATACCTGTGTTTTACCAAACTAAATACCTATGACATAATCAAATAACCACACTAGGTAGAATAATAACAATAAATTTTCAACTCAAACTTATAAAACTGATCATATTTCTTTATTAACAACTTAATTAATTCGTTCGATGAATCATATTATCTTACATAAGTCAACTCACAATATAATAAGTCAAGCGACATTTGCACTTTCACTAACTCCATAAACGGGCCCATAAAACTCATAATATCGCGTTTATATTCGGTTCCATAATATCAAGTCTGTTTATGAAGTTGGTTGTGGCTATAAAGTGTATTATCACACCCTTTGTGTACGGGTTATTGCTGTGATGTAAGAGTTGGGGGCGTTACGAAAGTAGATATCAACCATGGTGGCTAGCATTTGGAGAAAAGGTAAAAGACGTTTGGTGGAATACTCTCGCATTCACAGACGCATCAATCATTGAGGATTGGTTTTGTCGTTTACTGCGCTTGACGATGATGCCCTACGTAATCTTTGACCGTGTGGCAGCTACAACGCCACACAAACTACATCACTCTGACGTTTGCGTGACGTCCTCCTAAAAAATCCTGCATCGCACAAGTAGAGTTTACCGCGCGACGAATATACAGTTCATCTTTACAATGTGCTCATATCGAAATTATCCCAATCTATGCTTAATTTCATCGACTGAAAAAATGTTGAAAAAACTTTTTTACGATTATTGTAAAAATGTATGAAAAAAGAACAGATTTTTGCTAATTACTTCCAATCATTATGGAGTTTGTTTCATTGTGATAGATCATTTAGTATAAAAGTTACACCGCTTTGTTATTTTAATTTTTTAATTCCATAAAATATTTAGATTTTTTAAATTTATTTTTCCGTCAATAAAATTAAGCATAGATCCCCTTACATTTCGATATGTGCACATTATAAACACTTATACGGCGGCCCGATATCAATCGTCGGGCATTGGCCCACCAAACACAACATCCGTCAGGTCGGAAGATCCTCCCTTTTCTATAGAGGATGAGTGAACTTTACACCCTGCTCCTCATGCCTCTATAACCGAATGTCTACTGTTTTGTTACCGGCACCTTCTGCCAAAGGTACGATTGATCGAAAGCTCGTTTGTTTAATTTATGCCGTGTTGAGACGAGGACCAATTTAATGACTCTTTTGACTGTCTTTTTACTGAGAAACAAAGTCGATGACCAAAGGATGGCTGGCTCTCAGACTTTAAATTTTAAAGACAGGAAGAAGTAATTGACCATTCTTCTTCTTCTTTTCGTGTGGTTAGTGACTAACCTGGTGTCAGAGTTTTAAAGCCGCCCATGGGCCTCTGACTTCACTTCACATGTCGTCGAGAAATATCTCTCAGGCCGGTTTCCTCACGATGTTTTCCTTCACCGTTTTTGAAGCAAGTGATAATTATACAATACGCACAAGAATCCGAAAAGTCAGAGGTGCACGCCTTGGATTCGAACTTGGCAGTCTGACGGTAACACCACTAGGCTATCACTGCTCTATTGACCATTTAACTTATTATTGGCTAAGCATTACTTTTCATCATCATCTGCCTAGCCTTTTCCCAACTATGTTGGAGTCGGCTTCCAGTCTAACCGGATGCAGCTGAATACCAGTATACATGGAGCGACTGCCTATCTGACCTCCACAACCCAGTTACTAGGTAACACGATACCCCTTGGTAAGACTGGTTGTCAGACTTTTGGGCTTTAACTACCCGTAACGACTGTCAAAGATGTACAAATGACAGCCGGGACCAACGGCTTAACGTGCTTTCCGAGGCACGGAGGAGTCTCGGTATGTAAAGATGGTCACCCATCCACGGACTAACCGCAGCAAGCATAGCTTAACCTGATCGATCGACCCGTGCGGCTGTTATTACTTAGCTACAAGCCCCTCGCTAAGTATTACTTAAACAACGACATTTTCCAACTTGTTGCACGTTTATAAGGTACTGTCGTCATATTTGACTTCCATAACGTAACGCTTGGCAATTTGACCACTTGAAACCATTTCCCACACATAAGGAAAAGCGTTCTCACCATAAAGTTACGTTGCACTTCCATTTCGAGCAGGTGTGTGTGAGGTGACCATGCCACAATACGAATTATTATAGAAAACAGTACGTGCTCCCAAGCTGCCGAATGAAAAGCACGTACACGCCACCAATGGAAAGTGATACCATATAAACATACAATTACAGTGGCCTTTCTACTAGTTTTCCACGCGTCCATTGAAATTTTAATGCGTCATTCTCGACACGTCCTTATGTAACTTTTATTATTTGATTAAGTATAAGGGACTTTCAAGTTTATTTAGGTAATAAAAGGGTAGATTTCTTTGAGATTTTCAGTAGTAAATGCTTCATACATAAGAAGATATACGTACTTACGTGTAGTGCCTAATTTCACCGATTTTGTCCAGTACTTTATGGACATAAATGGGCATTGTTTCATGCTGAATATATCAAGGTAGTACGATTGAATTGAAAAAAAGAGAAGAGAGTTTCTTTAACAAGTGTAGTTTTACAGATTTTGTAATACACTTCTGGATTTATCTGTCTGTACTAAACCCAGTAGGAGGCAATTCCGTGACGTCACGGCATGTCATATGAGGCAATTTTTAATCTACTTATATAAAAATCAATAACTGTGCATTAGTTTCACAAAAACTCGAAAATGGTTCGACAGATTTTTTTTTTTGTATTCTTCTCCTCATTCCTGAGACGGTTTAAGGAAAAAGAAAATCAGGAAAAACCCAAAGGAACAGCCGAAAAATGGAAATTGAAAATTTTACAGGAGAACGTCGGACGGGTCCGCTAGTGCTAAATATAATGATGATATGATGGTATTCATTAATTAGACTTGGAAAAAGGTACAAGAGCAACTCTATCCCCGCGTGCAGAATTTTTAGTTCATCGGTAAAAACTAACAACGACAAGAAAAACGCGAACTGCAACTGTTAATTATTATAAGCTCCTACCTACTGATTTGAGTCATATAAGTGTAGGCTTATTGACCCAAGAATTTCACATAATTTCGCCATAACAAAACAGTAAATTGCAAGTATATTTCCCATGTTACTATAATGTTAAGTTCACTTTCCCACAAGCTGTAATAGGAGACCATTCAACTCAATTGACAATGATACGACATGTTTTTTGTCCGGGACTATAATGTACTATATGTATGTACCTGTGCAAGGAAGTAGAAAGTATATTTCTAATATCTATTATTAAGTAGAAATTACTGAACAATGAAAATGCTTATTGTGACCCAAGGCAATGTGCATTGTTGCTGTTGTAAAGGTGAAGTCATAGTAGCGGTTGAATTTCGATATGCTTTTTATAACTAGCCAATTATTTATTATGCTGTAAGCTAAGTAAGTACTTAGCTTACAGCATAAAGCTGTAAGTCATCATCTGCCTAGCCTTTTCCCAACTATGTTGGGGTCGGCTTCCAGTCTAACCGGATGCAGCTGAATACCAGTATTTTACATGGAGCGACTGCCTATCTGACCTCCACAACCTAGTGACTAGGTAACACGATACCCCTTGGTAAGACTGGTTGTCAGACATTTTTTTTGGGCTTCTAACTACCCGTAACGACTGTCAAAGATCTACAAATGACAGCCGGGACCAACGGCTTAACGTGCTTTCCGAGGCACAGAGGGGAATTGGTATGCAAAGATGGTCACCCATCCACGGACCAACCACGGCAAGCGTAGCTTAACCTGATCGATCGACCCGTGCAGCTGTTATTACTTAGCCACAAGCCCCTCATAAAGCTGTAAGTAAGTACTAAATTATAAATAGAAACAGAAAAGCGGCCAAGTCCAAGTCGGACTTGTACACGAAGGGTACAACAATACAATACGGGGTGTCAGGGACATCGACGCGAAAACTGAAACCATGGATTCACAGTACATGATTGAACCCCCCTGCGTTGAAATTTTTCATCGGTTATTAAAAAAAAATCAGCTGTTCCATACATTTTGACCGCGTAGGTATTGCATTTTAAATAACCGACAAAAATTTCAACGCAGGAGGGTTCAGAATCATGTACTGAATCCATGGTTTCAGTTTTCGCGTCGATGGCCCTGACACCCTGTATAAAAGAGTTAACACAACACATTTAAAAAAAAACCTATTTTGTATAGCGGCAATAGTAGTACCTACACACTCTGTGAAAAGTGTCTATTACGATTCAAAAGATCACAGCTCTGTAACACATTGATGGATGAACAGCGGAGACTTAGTAATAATCTCTTTGGGTACGGAACCCTAAAAATGGAGAGGCCATCTGTTTTAAATTGAAGGTTAATGTATACTACTGTAGTGCGCAGATATGCAAAAGCCGCGATTGAGATGGAGCTCCCAACGTCCTCATTCACATGTATGTATAAACGTCGACTGCACTCATGTTGGCAAATTCAATATTTTACCACATATTTCATCATATTTTATATTTTACCTATTCTGTATAACGAGGGGCCCGTGGCTAAATAATAACAGCCTCACAGATCGATCGAAGGTTAAGCTACGCTTGTTCCGGACGGTTCGTGGATGGGCGACCATCCATTACATATCGAGACTCCTTATTGCCTCAGAAAGCACGTTAAGGCGTTATTCCCGGCTGTCATACGTGGATCTTTGACAGTCGTTACGGGTCGTCAGAAGGCCAAAAGTCTGACTACCAGTCTTACCAAGGGGTGTTGTATTACTTAGTAACTAGGTTGTGGAAGTTAGATAGGCAGTCGCTCCATGTAAAATACTGGTATTCAGCTGCATCCGGTTAGACTGAAAGCCGACCCCAACATAGTTGGGAAAAGGCTAGGCAGATTGATTTGTACCTTTTTCGTAAAAAGGTACCCGTATTGACCGGTATTACGGACCGTAATGTACCATTCCCAGCGAGCATGTTACGCTACGCCGTGTCCTAAAGTATGTCTAGCATGCTCGTTTCGAACTCTTTGCTCGCCCGCGCTCCAGATTCTAAATACAATAGACAAGAACCGACGCGTGTGGCACGTGCGCTAGTGACGACTTGACGAGGAAGTACTGACTGAACCGCGTAACACTCAAAGGGACTCGCCAAAAAACTGACAGCGGGCGGAGCACTCGAAACGAGGAACGAGCGGCTCGCTGCTCGTGTGTTCAAATCAAAACAAAATATTTTATTTCACATAAACCTACATGGGCACTTATGAAACGGCAGAAGCTAGGTGCACGGTTCCAATTGGTCGTTTCCTATGGAGAAGAGCCGACAAGAAACTCCACGGTTACTCTTCTAAAAATAATTTGCTTTTACAATACTTTAAAATAACAGTGTTACTAGATATGGGAGGACAGTGTAGGTCTTTCAATAAGTACCAAGTACTTAACAAAATAGAAAATGGTCAACAGGTCTACAATCCACTAAGCCTACAGCGTTCTCACATTCACAAAATAGAAAAAAATCTATACAAAAGATAAATAAATTAATAAAAGTGAAAACCTATTTTAATAAAACGCAATTATATGATTGCTATTACAATTGCAATCAATCTGAATAATTATCATGTCCACAAAAGTCACTAATAAAGAGTTGAAATTAAATCGTAGGTATATAATGTCAAATAATAGAATAAATATGTCAAGGACGAATGTAAAAAAATAAAGATTAAAATAAACATGGTAATTTGGGAGCAGTTCATAGACTCTTACTTATTTATGCCGTGTTCGTACTCGTTTCCACGTACTGACTGCACGAATGCTCGCTTTGAAACATGTTACATTACACCCCGTAACACCGGTCAATGGTGCCGATTACCTTGTTCACAAACTAAACTAAATTTAAGTTCAATGCATCTTTTTCTTTCTATTTCATTATGAAAAGGACAAAAGATAAATTTTAGTTTAGTCCTGTCAAATTAATCATCGCCTGTCACTCTCCATACAAGTTTAGACGTGATTAAAAACTTGCCGACTAAAATTACGTCAATTTACGTCAAGCGCTGATTAATTTGACAGGACTAAACTAAAATGTATGTTCTGTCCTTTTCTTAATGAAATAGAAAGAAAAAGATGCACTGAACTTAAATTTAGTTTAGTTTGTGAACAAGGGAATTGGCACCAGTACCCACTTTTTGGCGTCGTCACGACGCTACTTAAAAGCAACGTTTTAGAAACTCAAATCACCAATGAGTAGCCAAAATGTTACAGCACTAGTATATCAATGGCGGTCTCGCTGTTTTCTATAGCTATTCGGTAGTACTCGCGTTATGAACCAAAACTCAAAGCATTTATTTCAATTAAACCATTTACAGGCACTTTTGAATTGTCAAGGAATCGGTCAGTCAGAAATATGAAGCTAGTTGCCCATTCCAAAGCGTAGTAGGTACCTATGGAGAAGAACGGGCAATAAACTCCACGGATACTCTTTTAAATAAAAAATTGTTACAAAATATTGGTTACATCATTCATGTTGAAATTATACATGTGAGAGCAATGTAGAAAGACGTGCACGTTAGAAGTGTCCGTAATAAAAAGATAAAACAAAGAACAATTTAAATAAAAAATTTAAATTAAATTAAAAATAAGCCGTGGCAACTAAGAGATGACCAGTCCCAACTGACGGCGCCCGTTCACGAACATGACGCATGGATTAGCTGAGTCGTCGGGCCATAAATGTCAGTAGCAATAAGAATGGCTTGCGTCTTATCGATAGTTTGCTACCTGCTCCATAAGCTATAGGAGAAGTGATAGCCTAGTGGTGTGACCGTCGGACTACCAAGTCATAGATCTCGAGTTCGAACCCAAGACACGCACCTCTGATTTTTCGGATTCATGTGTGTATTCAATATTCAAAATTCAAAAGTCATTTATTCAAATTAGGCTGAAAATAAGCACTTTTCGAACGTCAAAATTACATAACACAGTCCCCTAAAAACGCCCACCCTTCACCACTTCCTAGTGCCTTTAGCTGGGAAGAAGAAGTGGCGCAACAAACTCTCCAGCAGCACAGCAGTCTGTTCAAGTTAGAAAAAAAAAAATGACGCTATACAATAGTATGCAAAATTATTATGCAACACAAAACATTATTTTAATTATCACTTGCTTCATAAACGGTGAAGGAAAACATCGTGAGGAAACCGGTATGCCAGAGAGATATTTCTCAACAGCATGTGAAGCCAAGTCAGAGGCCCATGGGCGGCTTTAAAACTATGACACCAAGTTAGTCACCAACCACACGAAAAGAACACTAAAAAGATTAATAACAATGATTTATGTATGGCCCGACGACTCAGTTCTTAACGTGGCGACTATATGTAGTGTGACCGCATCTTTATAAAATAATAATGTCCGAGTGTGGTCAAAGTGACACACTTTCAAATAATAAAAAGCTAACTTAACGAAGTTCAGTGTAAGTATGATGACTCCAAAGAAAGATGGGATGACTTGCAACCATGAGATTACGGGTATTCAGAAGTAACTTGAAAATGATGGGTTTGGAGGTCAAAAATACAAATAATAGAGATAATTATAAGCTTACGGCATCGGAATATAATTTAGCAATTACTTTCACGTTTGAGTGTTTTGTTCGGAAAATATATTTTTACTTTTTAACAGACTTCCAAAAAGGAGGAGGTTATATATGTTCGTCACGTATTTTTTTTTTGTTTTTTTATGTATGTCCACCGATTTCTCCGTCAATTGTGGACCGATTTGAAAATTCTTTGTTTTTGTTTGAAAGGGTATGCTCTGTGGATGATATGATAAGTTCCTGTCACTATTATTTACATGGCAGGTAGTGGTTTTATCATGGTAGCAAAAGTGTGTCTAGTGCCCTCATACAAGGTGCCAACTCCCACTTTCCGTTACCGAACGGATTCGACCATTATTTTGACCGGTGTTTATTGCTGGCAGTTACTGTGAAAAACTCATACCGTCTCATTACAAAACGATGTCTAACTTTGGTACAAGCTTAAACTTTTCAGCCAGTTTTTGTAATTCAAACCTGATTCCGACAAACATAAAGTTCTTAAAACTAAATTGTCAACTTAGGACTCGGGTTTAAAATCAGTATTTGTATTTAGAGCTTTAACATTGTCGAAATAAAGTTCGAAATTAAAAACGGCTCGATAATTTAAATGGGCTTCTGACGACCCGTAACGATTGTCAAAGATCCACGAATGACAGTCGGGACCAACGGCTTAACGTGCTTTCCGAGGCACGAAGGAGTCTCGGTATATAAAGAAAGACCAACCCCGGCAAGCGTAGCTTAACCTCTTAGATCGACCCGCCGTGCGGCTGTTATTACTTAGCCACGAGCTCCTAGACAGTAAAACAATTATGAAGTAATTATTATTCATAACATATATTTTTATCTGTTACAGATGTGCGGTTCTGGGTGTTCGCGGCCACGCTGCAGGCGCTACTCCTGTCTGCCAGCTGTGGCAACCATCGGCGCTCCATGGCCGCGCAAGGGGTAAGAACTGATATCGTTTAACTAAATCATTCATAGTTAATTGATTCAGGCGTGACCTTGCGGAAATCCATTATAAAATACAATAGACGTGGATATATTTAGTAACCTGTTCCGCTTCGATATTTTTAAAGAGCCATAAAAAAACTCCTGAAAGAAATCGACACGTGTTTCACCTCTCAACGAGGCATCCTCAGGATGACGATTGACTTGTTGCGAACTCGAACACAGCATGTTGTGTGTTGCTCAGCGCTCGGTGTGTTTTTATGGCTCTTTAGAAATAGCTAAGCGGAACAGGTTCCTAAATATATCCACGTCTATTGTATTTTTTAAATCATTCATATTGAATGCCAGATGAAGATAATGAATGTTGGGAATGGAAGGAAAGAGGAAGGCTCGATAAACTGCTTCACGAAATATTGGACTACAACAGCAAACAGCCGAAAGCAGTGGAAATAATGGAGGGAGGCTTTAGCTCAGCAGCAAGAGATAATGGGTTGAAATTATGATAAAAAGTTTAATACGCCACGCCCTGTCACAGGGAGGAGGCCTGTGTCCCAGCAGTGGGAAAATTATGGACTGATTATGCTATGTCACGTGAAGCAAGCTATTAAAAGCTAACTAACAAGACATTATTCAAATAACTACTTTTGGTTTTGATTTTATTTTCCCTTTTTTTCCAGGGTTTAGGCTCAAAAGGCGGCTGGAGACCAGTGGTCGGTTCTAGTGGCCTCCTTTACGGATCCTTCGGCACAGCTCCTCTACACGCGCCACATTACAAAATTCCCGTCCCAGTGATCGATCAATACCAGTACCAATCGTCCACACGACCTCTCGCCACGAAAGACGGGAACAAACTGACTTCAATAGCACAGTCGTATCGACCCACAACGTTGAGGACGGTACCTGCAGCGTCCGCCGGCCCTGCCATCAACCAGCCGATCAACACGTACCACAATCCCTTTGCCTTCCAAAACAACGCTTTCTCAAACTACAAGTATGTCCAGAACTTTCCTGTAGAAAGCGTCCTTGTCAGGAACCCTCATAATCCGTTCAACCAACGTCCTATGTATACCAAATACCCAAATAAGATGAAGCAAAATAATCACGCTCAGAATGTCATGCTGCAGCAGCTGACGAACATCCAACCTATACAATTTGCTCAATACCAGACTACAAAGCCTTTGGATATATTTGGGAAGCCCATTGAAAGTTACGCGAGACCCACTGAAGCCAAAAAGCAACAACAACAGCAGCAACAACAACAGCAACAGCAGCAACAACAACAGCAACAGCAGCAACAACAGCAACAACAACAACAGTCAGGTGGCTCAGAGATCTATAAACAAGAGTTATACAAGCTGCAAGACAGTGACACTGCACCACAGTCCGTCAGTCAGCAGCAAGTGAAGACAGCACAACAACACGGCTTGGTTGGCATACCGAACATCGTCAACCCTTATGCACAGTATTCGTTTCAGGATGCTCTTTTCCCACCGAGTATATTAGGCAAGTTTCTATTATTGTAGTTGGTAACAAATTTGGTGGCAAAGGAGGTCGTATCAATGATCCTAACTTTTTTTTCCCGACTCAAGCATTCTTCATTTAAAAAATAGAATAAAGTCGATTTATACCTATAATTGATAACTATCGATGTCTTCAACATGTTTCATGAATAAAAAGCCCTTGCATAGTTTGTCGTTCAGATTTCTACGAAGACATTAGGGAAAGTGCAAATTATATTGCCACCTTATTTGGCACCAACCATAGCTACTTATTCTGATAAAAACTAAAACAACAGCTTACATTTAAAACTTGTGTTTTTTTGCAGGTTCATTTGGCACATTCGGAGTCCAATCAGTGAAAGGTAGAGACCCCGTGTACCAGTTTCCTACGACGAAAACTACATACTTGCCTCCTCAACCGACAAAGCAGACGATATTCAACTCTTTCAGCTACGCCCCCAACTACAAGACAACCCCGACCATATTCTATTCAACCACCCCGAGATTACCAACAACCCAGAGATTACCAACCACCCAGAACCAACTGAACTTTGGAACCACTTATAGTGATTTCAAGATCACACCCACACCCCAAACAAAGTTATACGTGCCACCGAAGATCGATCCCAACGCAGGAGTCAAAGATACATTCAAGCCAAGTCCTCAAGATCCCTTCTCAAAGAACCATCAGAGTGACTTCAACAAAGTCTCCGTCACCACATACAACCCAACTGTTCCTACGACAACGTTAGCGAACAATTTCTACAACTACAACTTCCCTGCACACCAAAACCAACAGGGTCTTGTATACCACGAACCACAACAAAATGTTAATTTCAGTTATGAGAAAAAGAAGCATAAGATTCACGACAATGTAGCTGCAGGAGGTAATCAACAACCATCGAAACAATACGTTAAAGCTCCCTTGAACACCGACCAACAAAACGCCCAAAACTCTCCTTATAGGCAAACTTATGAAGTGACTGAAGCTACAGAAACTGATGCTCATTCCCAATCGTCTACTGCACCTTGGACTTTGACGTCACAAGTGTATGAGTATAACAACCAGAAAGCTACCGAAGAATCGGAAAAGCAGCAGGACTATTCGGACACATACCGAAGGCCCGAACCAACACCCGTCCCAGATCTCCCCGAAGAGTTTGCCATCGTAACCGAGGCCGAGAATGGCCATGACAACTCTTTGAGCTACGACATGAAAGTCGAATCTCAAAGCAGGCGGCCTCTAGGTGACGACTTCGTTGAACCTATCGGCAAGCACAAGCTAAAAGACTACTACTACAAGGTGTCAACTCCTTCATACGATGACTACAGTACGTCAAGACGAACGAAGAAGCCGAATGAAGCGGCGAAGTATAGCACACAAGAGACGACAACACAGTTCAACAATGATAATAGCGGAGACATTCAAGTTGAAGTACTTCCGACGCTGCCTCCGAACAAGCATTTCAAGCGTCCGAACAATCCCGAGCGCAAGAGGAATAAAGTCAGGAGGCGCCGCCCTCCGCTAGCGAACATCAACCGTAACAGGGACGAGTCTACTAGCACATCCAGCACGTCAAGTACTTCAAGCATTCGCTCGTCCACATACATCGCGTCTACTGAACCGACACCGACCACTGACGCAGAGGAAGTATACACTATTAGACCTAGAGTGAGGCCTACTAAGTCCCAACCAAACTTGACCACGCCAACCGTCACCACTGATCTAACCACGAGCGCATTACCGACAGTCACTCCTACTATCCCCACCATAGTGAAGAAAAAGCTAGCTCACCGCCGACCAGTCACTACACCCGCAGACAGACCAGAAACAACTACAACGTTTACCAGAGACGATCTGAACAAGGAATCCCAGATAATGAAAATAACAAACCGTCCACATTTCTCGAATATAAACGGTTATGACTTCAAAAACGATTTCTCACATAAGCAGGACGAGAAAGATACACCTACAAGCGATGTATCTGTGAGTTTATCAGACACTTTGAAGACTACTGTAGAATCTGAACAAGATTTCTCATTTCATAAAGACGTAAAGCCTATTGAAGCTAAACTGGAACCAGTGAGGACTTGGGAGACAACAACCGAATTTTACAAAGAAGATGATACAGAGTACACGACGACACCTCGATCAGACATCACAACTACGGGCAGAGCTCAACGGCCGAGACTGCGTAACAAATACAACAGGACACGATTCAACGTTAAAGACTACAGAAATAGACTAAGTTCTACAACAAGCACTACTGAAAAACCAGCTGAAAACACACCTAAGATACGATTCCCTCAACGAAGAGTGCCTTACAATGAAAACATTAACAATGAAAATGATAACACAACTGAACGCAAGAGGTTCACCCCTAAAGATCCGAGATACAAAAATGGTGACAGCAGCGACACGACAGAGAGAGAAACACATTCAACTAAGCCAAACAGACAGAGACAGACGACAGAGGGTGTGGAAGCAACTACAATCAGAGTATCAGCCCGTATAAGAAACGGACAGCGCCGACCAAGGCCAACCACAGAAGAACCAGAGACCACCACAGCTCATAACAAAAGACCACTAAGAAAGAAGATAAAGGATTCAGAAATTGGTGAATCAGTCCAAGACATATCCGTCACAGAGACGGCAGTTTACGACAGAAACGAAATAACATCAGAAAGGACACGATCAGAAAGCGCTATCATGAAAATTGCCGACAAAAAGCACCAAGATCACTTAGAAAATTTATTTGAACATTCGAAAAGAGTTTCAGATTTAACTTTAGCAGCTAGTAAGGACTATAATAAGCCAGGAATGTTCAAGACCGTATCCTCACAGAGTAGGCGAATACCAAATTATTTCACAATAGCGACAGACGATCCCATTTTACCAATAGAAGCGTTCTTTCCCCAGTTGAACCAAAAGAAGGAATCGTAATGTTCCTAAGTAAGTTAATTCTTAAAACCAAATCCTCTTCACTGCCAAAGCTTTTCTGTAAGTCTATGCGACAGCGATAACAGGAGGCGACATATGGAAGTTCTAGTGTGTAAAAGGGATAGCGCTATTCGTCTCGTATAGCTTCATCTCTTTCTAACACTTCCCTATATGGCCTTAGAAGTTTTACTTGATACAAAAACTGCACGTGTTTGAGTAACATTTTTATAAAGATGTTTGCACACAATTTTAGATTTAGGTATTTTTATGAGATCACTGCATCTCTCTAATTGAGATTTCGCTAGTGATATCTTCTAAAAATCACAAGATATTTTAAATTATTTTTCAATAACTATTAGCAAACTCAAATTAAATATTTGTTTGAGTATTTTATCTAGACTGTCTTATAACGGGCTTATATTCGACTTGTGGAGCCTTGTTTTAATGCAGTGTTTTTCAACCTTTTTCATGACGCGACCCCGTTATTATGAAAAATTTTTTAGCGACACTGTTTATAATCTGTATTAATACAAATATCAAATATGTACAACATTTTTATTATTTTTATAATTACGTATCGGCTAATTACATAATTAACAGACATTACATCCCCAAACGCCTCCACGGAAAAGCGATACGATGGATTTGTGGGGATATTTTAAGTGAATTTTATGTCGTATAATTAAAGATTTTCCAGTAGAGTAATATACTTTTTAAATGCAGCTATAAATGTGGCAAGTTTGGGAACCAATCTAAAAGAAAATCTGCTGGAAACTAAAGCAACAAAACAAAGATTAATTTATTTTTTTCTGAGGACTCGCAACCCCTTTTTAGAGGCTTCGCGACCCCCTGGGGGGTCGCGAACCACAGGTTGAAAAATACTATTTTAAAGCATTTATAGTTTCAGTAAATACTGACTCCTGGACTTATTGTGTAGAAATATTGTTTCGACATAAAATTGTATGCAAGAACTGACAATGATAAGACTATTTAAATATAAAATCCTTATTATACATTCTGGACTGTTCTCTATCGGTGCTCATTATTTTAGTTAATAAGTGTTAAAATAATAAGTGATAAGTTTGTTCGCTACATAATATTAACTACATAATATTATTTGCTGTGTGTTTGTACTTTACATTTATAGTCCAAACTGTATGGCATTTATTTGTACACTAAATTATTTAAATGCATGATAACATTTATGTATATTTGGATATGGAAGTAAATCACTGTAAAAGCGTGAAGTATGAATGTAATTATTAAAAAATAAAATATTTATACTCTTAGTGGATAATTGTGTAAATAAAAGAATTTTCTTAACAAACTCTGTGTATTATTGAAGATATTAATATTAAATGTTTATAAATAGTTACATGTTTATTTTGAAAGGTAAATATCCTTAAGCAGCATTGGCCTGTATCTTCGACATCTTCTGAATACATTTTGCAGCGGCCTGGTGGATTGTCTTTTCGAGTGAATCTGTGAGAAACAAAACAAAATCGATTATTGGAAACTGATATGGTTTTTCTTAAAGCTGAATGAAGTTAGGTAGTCAATTTGTTATATGAGATAATATGAGAAATCTAATTTTTTAAGAGAAAATCTCTTTAGGCGCGTTGGGCATTTTTGAGATGGAAAAAAACAATTGAACTCGCGGCACCGTTACCGATATCTCATTTTTATAAACGCGATTGTGCTCTTTATTTATATTAGGTTACGAATCAATGTTCTATGCAAGTATTTTTACTTTAAAGGTTTTGGAAGTATTTTTTTTTTTTATAAACGCGATTGTGCTCTTTATTTAGATAATGGACCAATGTTCTGTACAAAATTTCCTGCACAATAGTAATGTTTAAGTTTTCACATCTGTCGACCCTGTCCCGGAGTGCCACTGGTTTTTTTTTTGTAACGTCGGTATTTGGACCATCCTGTATATGTTTACATATACAAGGTGTTCCTTTTGATATCCCATAACTTTAGGGTATAAATGAGACCATGTCAAAGAATCAACCGGCATTCAGTATATTTGCATTTTTTTAAGCTCTCTAACACTTGACTCTCGATGTGTGTATCGTAGTTTCATTGATAAGTACAAGTAAATCGTTTTCATTTAAATCAATCTTTAATTTTAAATTTAAGAAAATGCGACGCAGGCATTTTTTTTTTTTTTTAATGTATGTATAGTCTGAATTAAATGTTTTTTAATCTGTTATATTTCACGTAAAGATGTTTTACATAAATAATCGTGCTTGCTTTATTATTGAAGTGAAAACTTCTATAGGCGCGTTGGGCATTTTTGAGATGGGACTAAACCATTGATTTCGCGACACTATGACGACACCTCATTTTTGTAAACGCGATTATGCTCTTTATTTTTATTATTAGATTACGGATCAATGTTCTATGTAAGTATTTTTACTTTCAAGGTTTTGTAAACGTGATTGTGCTCTTTATTTTTATTAGGTTACGGATCAATGTTCTATGCAAGTATTTTTACTTTAAAGGTTTCGGAAGTATTTTTTTTTAAACGTGATTGTGCTTTTTATTTAGATAAGGTTATGGACCAATGTTCTATACAAGTATTTTTTTTTTCACCAAGGTTATCTTGTTAAGTTTTCACTTCTGTCGGCACTACCGGAGTGCCACCACTTTTTTTTTTGTAAAAGAATAAAGTAATAAACTTACATATTTTATGCGCCCCTTTGATCGGGAACCGCAGCCTCAAGCTGGTGGGATTAGAACAAACGAACACGTAGGGACTGTCGCTCTCACCGCCTGGGTACCTAAAAGTGTTACACACCAAGTAAATAATTGTATCATAATAAAACTCAAAGCATTTATTTCAATTAAACCATTTACAGGCACTTTTGAACTGTCAAGGAGTTGAGATGGAGCTAGTTGCCCATTCCAAAGCGTAATAGGTTCCTATGGAGAAGAACAGGCAAGAAACTCCACGGACACTCTTTTAAATCAAAATTGTTACAAAATATTGGTTACATCATTCATGTTGAAATTAAACATGTGAGAACAATATAGAAAGACGTGCACGTTAAAAGCGTCCGTAAAAAGATAAAAACAAAGAACAATTCAAAAATTAAAATAATTCGTGGCAGCTAAGAGATGACCAGTCCCTACTGACGGTGCCCGTTTACGAACATGACGCATGGCTCAGGATCATAATATAATGGAGCAGCGGTGGCCCAGTGGTAACGGACTTGCGGACCCCGTCAGTTGTGCTGACATCTCTTTGATGCGCGCGTGGAACACAACGCGCCGTCGACCCGGGCTTGGTCCTTATCGGACGGCGAGCTACCCATTGCTCACCGCCCGCAAGCCCGCGCCTACGGTGACCGGGAACCGGTCTGGGATTCCCGACACCCAGGGCGTCTCCTGCGGATAATGTGTATGCCTAACGTTGCGTTAATGGCAATAGACTCTAAGTTCACATATTAGCAGCCTAGTCAATTCGAGAACATGTTTATACATACTCGGCAGCCTATATACACTGCTACAATCATGGTTAGTCAATCACAAGCCGGTCGAAATAACTGGCTTATGCAGACCTTCAAAGTAACTAGATATAAGCTATTTCTCTGCATACCCCGACTTTTTAAAGATTTTTCTCTCTTTCTATCACAAGGCTGTCATATAGCGTTATTACTTTCATACTCATTTGCCATGTAACCACATAAAATTTAAGGGCCAAATGTCTATACAATAATAAACTAACTTCTTTTGATATTCCTCCTGCGGCAAACAGTCGTCCACATTGACACAGCCAAGCAGACATCCAGTGGGGTAGAACGATGGGAACTTTATTTCCGTTTCTGTAACATCCAAACAATAATTATATCTTTTTAGAGCATACTAGCAACTTGCCCCTGCTTTGCACGGGTTTTACGATTTGACAAAACATCGAGATTTCGTTATAACATGTCATACACATAAACCTTCCGGAATAAAATTCTCTAAATGATGGTGATATCCACAACAAAATCCATCGTGGACTTTAGAAGAAATAAGCGGTCAAACAGACAAGAAACGAAAAGCGTCATTATTATTTTATATAATAACTAACTGCGCTCCGCGGTTTCATGTAAGATAAGTCCGTATAAGTCTCGATCCCGTGGGAATATCGGGATAAAAGTATCCTATGTCCTAACCCAGGTCATGGTCTACCCATGTGACACATTTCATTCAAATCCGTTCCGCCGTTTTCACAACAATAGCTTTATAAGGTTTTTTGTGTTACGAACAGTATATGGACTACGTCTGAAATAAATATTTTGAATTGAATAAACCAACGTTACCTGGATACAGCACTCTATACTGGTTCTCGATCGCCCTCACAAGCTCCTGATCAGGCGGCTTCACAGTCGACGCGATCCACAGCCGGCCGCGGTGACTCGAGTACCACGTGCGACCCTCATGACTAAAATCAAAGTTTATCACCATTATTTCCTTCTATACTTTTCACTCATCATAAGAGGAGCTCTAAGTAATAACAGCCGCACGAGGTACGCTTACAGAGGTCAATCCGTGGATGGGTGACCATTCTTTACATACCGAGACTCCGCTGTGCCTCGGAAAGCACGTTAAGCTGTTGGTCTCAGCTGTCATTCATAGATCTTTGACAGTCGTTACGGGTAGTCAGAACCCCGAAAGTCTGACAACCAGTCTTACCAAGGGTTATCGTGTTGCCTATTTACTGGGTTGTGGAGGTCAGATAGGCAGTCGCTCCATGTAAAATACTGGTATTCAGCTGCATCCGGTTAGACTGGAAGCCGACCCCAACTACGTTGGGAAAAGGCTAGACAGATGATGAGTTCTCGTATGTATATAAAATTATGGAGTGTTTTAACATCCTGTTTTTGAAGTTTCTTTAATAGAGAGGTGCTACTTCTAGTGTGATTCTTCATAATGTGCACATATCGAAATAAGGGAATCTATGCTTAATTTTACAGACGGAAAAAATAAAAAAAAATTGTTCTTTTTTTAATAAAAAAATCTTCTCTTTATAAATTTTACAATTATTGTAAAAATTGATGAAAAAAATACAGATTTTTGCTAAAAAAACATGTTTATTTTCAATTGAGGCTAGCTTTTTTTTGTCAATTTTCATTTTATGTGGACGCTTAATTACTTTATTACTACCAATCATTATGGAGTTTGTTTCATCGCGATAGATGATTAAGTATAATAGTTACACAGTTTTGTTACATTTTTTTTTTATTCCGTAAGAAGTATATTTTTTTTTTAGATTTTTTAAAATATTTTTTCTGTCGTTAAAATTAAGCATAATACAAAATACAACAAAAAACAAATACAAAACAATACAAAAAACAATACAAAACAATTACAAAATATTGGTTACATCATTCATGTTGAAGTTATATAGTGAGAACGATGCAGAACGTTAAAAGAGTCCGCAACAAAATAAAAACAAAAATTAAATTAAAATAAACCGTGGCAGCTAAGAGATGACCAGTCTCTACTGACGGCGCCCGTTTACGAACATGACGTATTAGCACCAAAATTTTAGGCCCAGTAGATTCGGAGACACCAACTCTCATCTAGTTTTAGTAGAAGTTATTTTTACCGGCTTTGTTTTTTTGTGACTTAAAAAGTGTTTTTATAAGCTTTGTAAAGAAATAAATAATTTCTTATTTTATAAGTTATTATAACAAGCTTGCAACAAAAACTGCAATTTCCACAAAATACTGAGACTTCTTAAGACTTCATAGAGGACCAGAGGACATGCGTGCACTAGTCCCTGATGAAGTCTACCCCAGTATTGCAGACTTTTTAAAGTATTAAAAGGGGTTAAAAAAGCCACTCAGATAGTAGCGTCAGCGACCGCTTTACACCACAACATAGAACAGTGAACGATCATCGAAGGCTGATGGCAACTACCATCGCCAGTCTCACGCTCAGATGCCCCACGTCAATTTAACTCATCATCGTGGCAAGAGTAGTTGAATACTCACATAGTAAGCTCCTTTCGCTGAAGAATTTATTGCTTACGAGAACCCATGAGTTCTGCCCGATACGAATTTTTCGCAGAGGGTCATTCAAACGCGGAGAATCTTAACACCGCGATTCAGAAATCGGCGTTGAAAGCAAAGTGACATCTAGTTGCCCCTAAAACGAGGTTTCGCAACTCTTGAGGGTGGATACATCGACATCTAGTGGAGCTTTCGATACGTCTGTGACGTCACGCGCCACGTGTTGACCTTTGAGCCGAGGTGATATTTCGCGCATGCGGGGTTACACCCTTGGTACGTTCTCGTGGCCTTGACCCGTTCCAAGATCGATCGGCTGGTTCAAACAGAGGGTTGTATCTGGGGGAGAGTAATGCCCTTTTGAAGGACGGCACATTTGGAGATATTTAGTTATGATTTATGCTTTGTTAAGGACAGATTTGAGTAGATTGCTATAAAATTATGTGGTTTTAACATTAAAGTAGTCATTCATGTTAAAGTAACAACCTTATTTATGAAACCTGTCCAGAGTCCGTTTCCGAAGTTTTGGAGGTGGAATGTTATGTCACTTTTAGATTGTGATAGATGTAGCAAATTGATTTAAAATGTTAATATTTCGGGCAATTATCAAAAAAATATTTTTAATGGCTTTCAATTGTAGCCTTACTAGCTTTTGCCCGCGGCTTCGCCTGCGTGGATGTCGGAAAATATCTCACGGGAACGTACTACCGAGATTTGATACCTAATAACAGAGGAAAACGTCATTGACTCCTACCGCTGCGCCCGCGTTGCTCCGCGTAATTTTGAAACTGTGATATTTTTTAAATTATTCTCTTAAATTATATGATTTTGAAGCATATTTTAATCTAAATTAAATGCCCAATTTAAATTACATATTTTTTTGGTTAAGGATTAATACTATACCGGTCAAAAAAGCTTCGAAAATAACAATTAAATTTTTATAAATTTATTCTGAAAGATAAAAATGGTTATTGTGGGTCATCCTTAGAAGATAGACTGTATATGCCATCGCGGACTTTTTTGTTGAACTTTTTTAAGATGAACAATACCGTAGAACATAAATTTGATGTATCTTTTCCGGTTAACGCAGCGCACGCCAGTAAAGCTCCCAGCCGGCATAATTTTTTCCAACTTCTTCAACAATAGTCGTCATATTTCAGCCAATTTACACAAAAACTTAATTAATTATACACTAAAACTTTCCGCATGAATCACTTCGTCCATTGATGAAAACCGTTTGAAAATCCATTCGGTAGTTTTTTAGTTTGTCGTGTTCAGACAGACAGACAGACGCGGCGGGGGACTTTGTTTTATAATATGTAAAGATGGTACAATACTTTTACAAAATTACAGCATGATACCCTCAACGAGGAGTGATGCCCAAGGCTAGTGCATGGGAAGCAGCGTCCAGTGTCACTCATCTCTTGAAGCTAAGAGACTTTGACACACGGGGCGTGTTGCCCAAGGTTGCTTTATAATGTTACAATACAAACTTACAGCTTAATGCCCTCGACGAGGAGTGATGCCCAAGGCTGGTGCATGGAGAGGCAGCGTCCAGTGTCACTCATCTCTTGAAGCTGAGAGTCTTGGACACACGGGGCGTGTTGCCCAAGGTCGCTTTATAATGGTACAATACGGTAGAAATATAAAACTTACAGCTTAATGCCCTCGACGAGGAGTGATGCCCAAGGCTGGTGCATGGAGAGGCAGCGTCCAGTGTCACTCATCTCTTGAAGCTGAGAGTCTTGGACACACGGGGCGTGTTGCCCAAGGTCGCTTTATAATGGTACAATACGGTAGAAATATAAAACTTACAGCTTAATGCCCTCGACGAGGAGTGATGCCCAAGGCTGGTGCATGGAGAGGCAGCGTCCAGTGTCACTCATCTCTTGAAGCTGAGAGTCTTGGACACACGGGGCGTGTTGCCCAAGGTCGCTTTATAATGGTACAATACGGTAGAAATATAAAACTTACAGCTTAATGCCCTCGACGAGGAGTGATGCCCAAGGCTGGTGCATGGAGAGGCAGCGTCCAGTGTCACTCATCTCTTGAAGCTGAGAGTCTTGGACACACGGGGCGTGTTGCCCAAGGTCGCTTTATAATGGTACAATACGGTAGAAATATAAAACTTACAGCTTAATGCCCTCGACGAGGAGTGATGCCCAAGGCTGGTGCATGGAGAGGCAGCGTCCAGTGTCACTCATCTCTTGAAGCTGAGAGTCTTGGACACGCGGGGCGTGTTGCCCAGGGTTGCTACTCATTATCGGCGCATAGGCTTGGGTTTCCACTGAGGGGTCGAACTGGAAGAATTGTAATAAATATAGGGCGGTCTGTCGATTTTAAAATGCCGAAAAATGCTGAATCTTTCTCCCATGGTTAAAAAACCGGTTAAGTGCGAGTCGGATTCGCGCACAAAGGGTTTCGTACCACCGTACAATATTTAGCAAAAAAACGCCAAAAAATACACGTTTCGTGTATGGGAGGGGCTTTAATATAAAACTTTATTTTATTATTTACTGTTATAGCGGCAATAGAATTACACAAACTGTGAAAATTTCAACTGTCTACCTATTACGGTTCATGAGATACAGCCCGTTTACAAACAGACGGACGGACAGCGGAAACTTAGTAATAGGGTTCCGTTTGGCACCCTTCGGATACGGAACTCTAAAAATGACACATAATTTTGAAAGTGTTGGCAGAACGAATTCAGTAAAATAATTACTTTCAAGCATAGTGCAAGTAAAAATTGACCCAAAGGCGACTAACCTTTTCATTCCGCGACTGTACACGTACGCAGTGAGGGTATAAAAAGGTTGAGCAATTTTCAAACACATTCGATTCCCACATTGCTGCTACATGTACTTTAGAAAAAGTGCAACTAAATATAGAACAGAAGGTGCTCAACCTTACAACTCTTGGACTGTACCTGTAAGAGAGGCGCGTTCACTCCTGGAGCCACATCCCGGTCACTCGGCACTCCTATGAACATATCATGTTGTAACTGCCTCGCATTGTCTCTGCCGTCGCTGGTCATCTGCCTGATTTGGTCCTCATCTGGCTCATAGTCGATTGTATTGTCCTCGACTATTTGGCGACCTGAAGGTAATATTTGAAATACATTATCGATTTGAACTTAATTCTGAGTTACTCGCTTGTGATATCAGGGAAAATTATTGCTTAGCATACTGACTTTCATATCACGGTAAATTGATGTATATCTAGTACAGTCTGCTCAACAATCGAGTTCCCCGACTGTACATTTAGTGCCGATATTTTAAATAATGAGTTTAATAAAAACGTACAGTACAAATATGTTCTTAATGTCCCTCGGCAAACCTCGTCAGTCGTCGGATTTCTATCAGTTGCCCTTTGCACTTGGTGCAGATCGGACGCTCTCAATCGACTTGGAAGTATATAGAGTTGTTAATACTCTTTTAACTTAATGTCATTTATTTAAAAAATAGTAGGAAAGCTGCTAAAGTCGCAGGCACGACTCTGCCGACAGATAGAAAAATAGTTTTACAGCTCTATATAGTTCACACGAAAATTAAAACAAAACAACAATAAAGTAATTAGTACTGAATTAAAATTATTGTACAAGATAAATCTAATAATTGATGGACACGGAAATTAGCATTCGTTTGTATTCGGAAATGCGATGATTCCCGAGGGACATTAAGAAAATAGAAATGTTGTATTATAATGGTGAACAATGAATAACTTACCCGCAAAATCAAAGGTCATCTTTTTATTTAGCCTGGAGCCATGTTTCTTATCGTGCAGAGATTGTTGGTACTTCTCCAGCTTGTCTTTCTCAGTGGAGTTCAGCCACACGCTGTTAGCACTGAAGTAGTCGCTGTCATCGTCAGTCACGCGGGTTCGACGCTCACTGACAATATACCAAATGTAAAATTTGAAATAAAAAATTATAATAATAATGAGCCCGTATTGTCCCACTGCAGGGCAAAGACCTCCCTTTTCTTTTTCCACTCAACTCGATCCTAAGCCAATTTGCACCAATCCCTCCTTTATGCATCAAGTTCTCTCCCGCCATCTACGCCTGGGTCTTCCACGATGCCGCTAGACGTTTTCAGGAACCCATGTTGTAGTGGTCTTAGCCCACAATGCATCCGACATGCGGCAAACGTGTCGATTAGCACGTCAGTATGCAGGGACCGAAACCGGTATGATCAATAGAGGTATTTATTCGGTTACAACATTTATATCTTTTAAAGGTTACCTTAAATTGAATACAACTGGGATTAACAACGATTACCGATATAAAATTACATCATCTTATACGTGCCGTCGGCATTAGACAAAGGGCGCGCATCGCCTGTGTGTGTTACCGGTATTAAAACGGTAACCTAGAGGTAACATGTTTCTTCATGGGTTACCCAGATAGCGGTAAACCTTAATCGTAGAAGTAACCAAAATTCTTGGATAGCTTTACCGTAATTTATAAAGGTTTTTCGATCCGTGGTCAGTAGTAACACTTGAACTATGAAAACACTCCTTGCAGTAATAATGCAAGGCACAAGAATTACTAGCATGTATTCTTTAAAGCGTTCGAGACTCATACACAATAAACCTGATTGATTGATGAAAGAATTATGTTTTTCTAGGAGAAGAAAGTAAGTAAAAATCGAAGTGCGGGTCTCACAGGAGTTGCAATGGTTGGGTATTGAGCGGCTGACTTGAAAAGGGCAGTTAGTTTAAGCTGAAAATGTAGCTATACCCAAGTCGCTTTAGTGTGGCAATAGCGGTCATTGCCCTTTCCCCAATATCTCTCTGTAGGAATCCAAACAACAAACTATGTATAGTTTTTTGCTATCGGAACATGTTGAAGATCACGATACATATTCATTCAGGACGGTTAACGGACGTTATTTCAGTTTTTTAAATAAAGAATGCTAGAAAAGGTTGGTGGTCAATGACCGCTATTGCCACGCTAAAGCGACCTGGGTATAGTCAGCTTAATTAAATGTACTCCCAAAACTAATGATCAGTGATCGGAGTAGGTAGAGTGAGTTGGGGTCAATGCACTGGCACGTATATATTAGTATGGATATGCCCCCGGGATTCCGGGATTTTGAAATTATTAAGACTTTTTTAAGGAATTTTAAATGTTGTAATGTGTAGAATAAAGAATACATCAATATGAATAAGAAATATTTAACCCTTTTGCTATCTTTTTAACAGTATTTAGGTGATCGGACTCCAAGAAAAGGATAGGTATACTATAAAAACAATATAATATATTTTAAATGTTTATCTATCGCATTCTATAAATTTCTAATGTAGTAGTTTAAAAATCCTTGCTTTAACAATATTTGATTAAATCCCGTAAGTACCAAAATGAAATCCCGGAAAAAAGGCTTATCCATGTTATGATTTCTATGACTATTCATGATGCGAGTACATGAAATCACTCTACCTACTCCGATCACTGCTAATGACACAAAGTATTTTATTTGTGAAATCCACATTTTATTAATTTTATTGATGAGTCCACTGCTTATTTTACGGGTCGATTCTTCCGGTTAAGCTACGCTTGCCGGGGTTGGTCTGTGGATGGGTGACCATTTTTACATACCGAGACTCCTTCGTGCCTCGGAAATCACGTTAAGCCGTTAGTCCCGGCTGTCATTCGTGGATCTTTGACAGTCGTTACGGGTCGTCAGAAGCCCGAGAGTCTGACAACCAGTCTTACCAAGGGGTATCGTATTACCCAGTTACTGGGTTGTGGAGGTCAGATAGGCAGTCGCTCCATTCAAAACACTGGTATTCAGCTGCATCCGGTTAGACTGGAAGCCGACCTCAATATAGTTGGGAAAAGGCTAGGTAGATTTTTTTTCCACTGCTTATTATTATGGGTTGATCAATGGATATTTCTATCCATTGGTCGACCCATCCATCTGACGGTCGACAGAAGACAGTTAACCTGTCAAGATATTTATCTCTTGCCGTACCTGGTTCGATCATACTCCAGCAGCCGGTTCCTGTGCGACACGGCGGCCTCCCATCCCTTGGGTCTGCTGCGTTCCATCAAAGTCTCCATCAGCTTGACAGCTCCTTTAGTCTTTGTGTTTAATTCTTTTTGCTCTTCTGGCGTGCACACCTTAAATATATGACAGATAATATTATTACTTACTGCGCGGCTGCTGAGCGTGAATTCCTAGGTTCAATTTCCAGGTAGGGCAGTGTATATTGGGTTTTTCTACAAGGACATTCTTCAAGATAGCCTAGAGTCTAAACTTTTGCCAGTACTTTGAATTAGTATTGCCTGTGCACGCCATAGTGTGCATCCAAAAAAACCGTACTGTAACGCCTGCGACGACACGCGCGGCACACCACTACGACGTCAGCGGGGGCTGCGGTGCGCGGGGCGACATCGGCGCGCGACGGAGCCCGCACCGTCATCGCCAGTTCAAATACAGAGTCCAATACAGCGAGTCGCGCAAGCCACGCACTGACTCAGAATCATACATCTACCGCGCATAAATGTACGCGTCTCCATTACTTCAATTAATGTAAATGCATAAATAAGTAATATAAACACAATTAAGAAGAGGAAGCCTTTCATTCCCCTTCATTGCCCTTTACTTGTAACATAATTGGCTGCTGAACATGATTGAAAAATTTAACCAAAAAAATGCCTTTTTTACTTAATTGAAAATAGTCATTTCTTCAATGTTAGCACAATTTTTTTTAAATAATGGTTTAATTGATTAAAATATTCCCTAAGATAAAAATTACATGAATTATATCTTTAGTTTGTTTCTTGTTTTCAATTTGATAATTCCTCGTGTCCTTTTTATTTTTTGATAAAAAAAATCCATCTGGAATTTCTCAATGGCAGCCCGGAGTCTGGATTTGTGCCCGGTTGATGGCAATAGGCTCGCCCCCTATTACATGGGACTTAAACATAACTGGTGAAATGTGGGTGTACTATAAGTAAGTACTAAATACATCTCTACCTAACCCTTCGGGGAAACAAGGTGTGATGTTATCTATATTAGTATAGATATAGATAACATCACACCTTGTTTCCCCGGAAAATCAAATCTGAATTCTGTTCCGGAGATTACCGTCTTAATAAATGGTAATGGTAATTTTATCTCTTTATAATATTATAAAGAGATAAAATGTGTTTGTAATTTCGGTATTAGTTTGGTAATCTCCGGAACAGAATTCAGATTTGAAAAATTCTTTTTGTATTGTATACCCCAATTCTTAGGAGACGAGCAAAAGGTAAAAAGATCAGAAAGAACGATAAGCAAAAACGAAGTTATACCGCGGGCGGGCGATGGTATGTGACACGGTCGGAAGCCGAAATTTGACGCGGACGAAGTCGCGGGCAAAAGCTAGTGCTAAATAAATATGTCTAGTTACCAGATTCCCGCAGAACAGACATGGTCCTGACCCCTCCTGCTTGCAGACGACGCGGCCGCATTGGATGCAGTTGTTGACCAGCTCGTGTTTAGACGCCTGGCAGTCGCAGTGGTGTCGGCCTACAATGTATTAACGTTCTTTAGTAAAAACCACCATATCGCTAGTGTACAGTTCAGAAAGTGTTAAAACTAAAATATATTTTTCAATCGTTTTTTTTTTTTAATTCGGTAATGAACTAAATTTCCCTGTTCCTTAAGGTCATATTGCAATGAATTCAGTGTATTTTTCATTTAATTGTTACCATGGCTTTAGAAAGAATAAATAGCCATGGATTAAATTAAATTAACTATCTAATAGATACAAAAGAAAATTACTACTAAGATTCAGATAGCTTTAAAATCATCAAAACCCTGACTTGACTGCTTGGCACAGGCATCTGCAGATATGACACAGGAGAATATAGCTGGCCTTCATTCTCCATTTAAAACACTGTTGAGAATATTATTAGGGTCACAATAATAGGCGAGTTTACTAAGTAAATCTATATTGCTCAACAACAAATTATTTAGTTTAAGACGCAAGTGACGCGTGATTTCGCGACACTGTGACGACACCATTGATTTCGCGACACTGTGACGACACCATTGATTTCGCGACACTGTGACACCTCATTTTTGTAAACGCGATTGTGCTCCTTACTCGATATTACGTTACGGATCAATGTTCTATGCAAGTATTTTTACTTTAAAGGTTTTGTAAACGCGATTGTGCTCTTTATTTATATTGAGTTACGGATCAATGTTCTATGCAAGTATTGTTACTTTAAAGGTTTCGGAAGTTTTTTTTTTTTTTGTAAACGCGGTTGTGCTCTTTATTTGGATAAGGTTACGGACTTATGTTCTATATAAGTATTTTTGTTCCACGAAGGTGCTTGTTCAAGTTTTCACTTCTGTCGGAACTCCCGGAGTGCCACTACTTTTTTTTTATGGCATCTTGCAGGTCAACAGGTTGTCGGCTGCTTAACCGTACTTTCCTGTAGCTGTAAATTAAGGCCTCCAGCCAGGGCATAAAACTTAGAAACACGCTAAGGGCACCCCCTGTGGGGTAAGGGCCTCGGCTTAGGGCGTTACTGGTGGAGGACCGCAAGGGACAGGCTGGATCGGATTAACCCGAGCAGACTGTCCACAGAAAATGCGATGCGGCCGCGCGGCCTTCGTCCCCCGCGTCCCGCGGGCTGCACAGTGCGTTCACGGTGTGAGCAGTGTGCGTGTTAACAAACACAAATATACAAAATTTTCAAATGAACCTACCTTTCAGCAACACAACCTGAGCATTCTTCCCTTCTTGTGAGTACAGGTTCACATACTTTGTCTTCTTCTTGGACTTGCTATCAGTCTCGGTTGGCTCCGGTGGCTGTACCGGTTCCGCACTGATGAAGTCCGCTTGTTGCTTGTTCTTTGATATCTTCTTCTTTTGTTGCTTAGGCAAGGAGGTGCCTGGAATTTAGAATAAAAAAAATTTAACTTATATTTTTTTTAAATAATTTAACTTGATTACTCACCGCATTAAGAATTGAGTCGTCGGACCATAAATCATTGTTATTAGTCTGTCTCGCTCGCACTTATGGAGCTTATGGAGCAGGTAGCAAACTATCGATAAGACGCAAGGCACTGCACATTCACTAACATTTATGGCCCAACGACTCAGTTCATAACGCAAGTACTATAATTATGTATGTACAGATAGAACAGGGTTTATATTGATGAAATTGTATCCAATTTTATTTAGTGAACATTTACTTGTTACTGTGCTGTGTGTGTCTTCGAATACTACTTGTATTATAGTATAGCTTTTGCCCATATGGATGTTGGAAAATATTCCACGAGAACGTATTACCAGGATTAAAAGAACCCTATGTGTTAATCAAGGTTATAAACTATCTGTGAGATAGATTTCATCCAAATCCTCACAGAAGTTTTTGTGCCAATCTGGAACATACACCCAGACAAACGGACCTCATAGCAATTACTTTTTGTCAAAAATATTCAATGTACAGTTTTGACTTCATTACTATTTTACTATAAATATAAAGATGTGAGAGAGTGTTAGTCGGTTTCTCCTTCTTCCATGCAGGAACAGATTGGAATATTTTTTATTGATGATACAGAAAAGTATTTATTTTGATTGTGGTAAGTAGAAAATTGTATCCAATATTTCCAAATATTTGAATATTTAGGATATGACAAACTTATTTTAAGTCGAGGCCGTCACCACTGGGCCGCCACTGCTATCAAGTGACATTAGAGCTGTTATGAATTATGATGGATGTAATGGTTCAAATGGTTGTGTTAATATTGTGCAACAATAGCTGCTTAAATAAACGGAAATAAAAAATACTGAATGTATTAATTCACTAAGTCTTAAAATTATAAATACCTCTGCTTGGGAATTTCTTCTTGCACAGTTCCAAGAAGAATCCTTTATGTTGAGAGTTATCAAAGTCCAGCAAAGTTTTCATGTACTCATTCAAATCACTCTCACTCTCTATTGACAGAATGTATCTGCAATTAAAAATCGAATAACCTTAATAATACCGACATCACGACGTGTACCCATAGCGAAACATATCTTAAAATATTCGCAAAAACTTTCAAACGAAAGGTTGTTTTGTATTATTTTGGGGCTGTCGTAACTTACTTTATTAAATCATCCGGTATCTGAAAATCTAAAATTTTAGACAATCCTTCACTGACCCACTGCTCCATGGTCATTAAAGTTAAGGCTTTGTTGAAAAATAACTTTATTTACGTGGAAAGTTGAATTTGTGGCACTTCTTTGAACTTCTTCCAGCTGATTTTGACAGTGTCCAAAATTAACAGTTGTATTTAGGCCGCATTCCAAATTACGCAAAAAATGAAAATATCGCGAATCCGACCAAAGTCCAAAGTCACAATTGTTACTCAATAACCCTTAAATTATGTGACTATTAAATTTGGTCGGACTCGCGATATTATCACTTTTAGCGTAACTCGGAATGCGGCCCTAGTGTTACAGACATTAGTCTGTGGTTACAGAGTTTGCACAAAATATACGAATAAATTCGTAAAATTAAGTTGTGTACTTGTGAAAAAAAATATATATGTTTCAATAGAAAAACTCAAACCACTGCTTTTAACAGAATTTCTTCTGTTTCAATCCAAATCCTAAACAATTTATAATTGGTCTATGATCCAAATAGATAATTTTGGCAGCACCTCCAACTTGTAACATTATGGGAATTGGCAACTTGATTCTTCTCTGTCACCGAGTCGCTGTTATAGAGTGAAACTGTCACTCCATGCTGTCACTTCAATAATTTCTGTCACTGTCAGAATTTTGTTTTCGACAGGCATTTATTGATCAAAATTCGATTTTTGAAAAATATAAAGGTAATTTTACACCGCAGAAAGTTATAAATTAATCACTTTCATTTGTTAAAATCAACACAAGGAAAAATGCAGCGTCACCAAGTCAAACGAAAATGAGAAAAAACTTACAGTCCGATGTCATTTGTTTACGTAATTTTGTAACCTAGATGTGGTTAAAACAAGTTATTTTCTGTATTTTTCAGCCTTAGCTATGTCTATTTCACCATTCTTTCGCTCTCCGTTCACGGACTTAACGGGAGGTATTCACTCCCATCAAATGCTGGGTAGGTGCCAGAAGCAGGAGGGTCGCTATATGGATTGCCTGGAGGCCTACGGTCTTGAACGCGGGAAGGTCAAGTGCGTACATTTGTTTAATGATTTCCATGAGTGCCAGACATCAATGAAGCAGTACAAACGATTCATGGTATGTGTAATTTGTCTACCTTTTTCACACGCTTTTTTGGTTACTAAGTTCAGTCTGTAGGAAACCACTTCTTCATCTATGAATTAGCTGTGAGATAACTACTGTTTCTTAATACTTTTCAAGTAATGAGTTTGGATTCAACTGATAATGTTAATTTATAATAAATGAAGCCATTTCAAGCTTGGTGGGTATCCGTTCAATATACTTATCAGTTCATCAATTGTTAATCTAGCTTCACAAATTTAACTGAAAATTTCATATAGATTTCTGCCCTACATACTTCGATCTTACATAGACATTTGTATCGGAAGATTTAAACAAAAAAATAACTAATACTTAAAGCAGATATTCTAAATAATTATAGTATTATTTTTACTGTGATATTTATAAAGTATTTTCTGTTAATTCTTAATCTCTTTTCAGGCAATGCGCCGAGAACGTGACAGACAAATCTCTGAAGGAAAGTTGAAGGGAGACAACCAATATGTATCACCGAAAATTGACAGTTTTTAATGATATAGAGAGCGTTTTCTTCCAATAGTCACATTCAACTTAACTGCAGAAATACTGTAATAACTGGTGTAAATAAAATAATTTAATCAACAAAAGGAGATTTAATTTATTCAAACAAGATTAGGCCAATAACCACTTTTGAAACGACCAACCCCCTACTAAATCTTATTCATCATCATCATCATCAACCCATAATGGTTCCCACTGCTGGGACACAGGCCTCCTCTCTGTAAGAGGGAGTGGGCCGTAATCTACCACGCAGGCCCAGTGCGGGTTGGTAGATGTCACATGTCTTCGAATTTCAAATCGAATTGTTTTAAATCTTATTGGCTCAGTGAAATTATTAGCCATTCTTGGCATCCATCCATAGTGTTAGTGGTGTATGAAGTTTTCTGAGATGCAAAAAAGCAAATGAAGTTTTCAAGTAATGAAGTGAAAATGTTGGGAGTATCTTACCATAAAAATGTTCTGTTTGGTACTTTTTATCCGACTTTAAAAAAGGAGGAGGTTCGATTTTCAAATTATTTTTTCATTTGGTTGAGGAAGCTTGCATGTTAGTCCCATTTAATTTTTTAACTCAGCTTGGGTAGTTTTTGAGTTAGCTTCTTTAAAACGGATTTAATCCACTTTGTAAATCTTGATGATGTTAATATTTCTTGTCACTGTTGTTTAGGTACATAGCAAGTAGTGGCATACGAATTGGTGTGAGGTACGTACACACGGCCACACATCAAGCTATACATTTCCAGTATTAGCTGACCTCGCATTGTACGGAAATCCTATACAATGCGAGATCAGCATAAACTGGAAATTCATAGCTTGATGTGTAGCCGTGTGTACCAATATTAAAAAGTGAAAAAAAAAACTAACGGCGAACATTACCTAACCTCCTCCTTTTTTGAAGTCGGTTAAAAAAAACAACCGACTTCAAAAAAAACCAGTAGGTACAAAGTGAAACAACTTTAATTTCGGAAGTCGGTGGCAAAAAAACTAAATTACAGATCCAAAGACACCGACTTTCGAAATTAAAGTTAGGTATTTTTATTCACTTTGTAATGTTGAAATATTGTTTTTGGAAGACTTGTTTTTTTTTTGGAAAAAAGTTTTAACTAATTTATTTTGAGATTATCGTCAAAATCGACGCGGCATCCTTGCCGTCGCCTGATATCACTTGGAGTGAATTGACACTACGAGGCGAGCGGTATCGCGAAAGGACTTGCCGCCTTGCTGCTCATGGATGCACATCCAGAATCATGGTGGTCCATATACCTTATTGCCATAAGGTGCATGTTACTACTAGCCGCCAGAGGTAGCGTCACGGTTCTTGTGTGATTCGTGTGAACCGGCCCTTACTGGTTGTGATTCATATAACCTTTTTTTTTCTATTATTAGTCCTGTCTGTACACATTCAGTTGCTGCTAATTTCATGAAAATAAATAAAAACTGTCATCTTCAACTGTCACAATTGGTGGTAATAGACCCGAATAATTTTACCTTTGCTAATAAATTGAAATTTGAATAATTCTGCCTAGGTTCTGCTATTGTCGTTAATTTATAGACAAAATAAAATAATGCATAATATTTCGCCATTTTTCCGCTCCCCGTGGATGGACATCACGGGGGGGATCCATTCGCACCAGATGTTGGGTCGGTGCCAGAAACAAGAGATGGCAATGATGGACTGTTTGGAAGCCTACGGGCTAGGTCGTGGGCTCGTAAAGTGCCAATATTTAGTAAACGACTTTCAAGAGTGCCACACCAGAGTGAAACAGTTCAAGAGATTTATAGTATGTTAAGTTTAATTGTTGTGCACTCTGTTTGAGACTATCTACTGTACCTACCATAATAGCGTAACTTATTTTCGTAAACAATTTTGCCTATTTTTTTTTCATTTTGACAGTTCAACAACATTCATTGCGTTATTTACGATGTAGAGCAGTTTTTTTTTTTTCAAACTTATGAAGCAATGGATTAGCAATCTGTTTCAAATCGAAACAAATTGTGATTGTGTTGTATTACGCAATTAGGGTACCGGTTCTAGCTATTGCGTTGCGAACTAATTAATTAAAACTTAGCTGTGTCAATACAAGAGCTGTGTCTACTCACGCCTTGTTCCATCGGGGTGGGCAGAAAATACAGAAGGCCACCTGCTACAAAGCCATAATTCACTACCTACTTTTGCTTCTTCCAAGCACTTTCACATCACGATTCTTTAATTTACTAAGATCGATTGACGTACGAAGCGCCTGAAATATTTACCATCCTACACCCGTCTGCAATCCACGTCAAAGCTATTTACATACATATTCAAACAGGCGCTTTTAGAGTTCTGTAGCTATTAGTCAACCCCCTCTATATATCTCTATAATACAGCTAAATTCTTTTGGAAGCAATTAACAACATCTTTTTTTTATTTACTTAATTGCATTGCGCTATTTCATTGGTTGGCAAACCTATCTTAAAGCGTTTGTTTTTGGCGCTGTACTAGAGGCCCACCGGTTATGTTTAGCGGTAAAACTGTTTAGGAGTTGGGATCGAGCTATAAAATCATAATAAAATAAATTGAGCTAGTCACAATGCTGATTTTATTCTTTTGTTTTTAAGGTAATGCGCAAAGAGCGTAATCGTCAGATTGCGGCGAAGATTCGAAAAGGTGACCAGATGTACTGCACCCCTCTTATCGATAGCTACTAAACTTTTGACAAATTTCGGACATCCACAATTTCAGTGGGCTTAAAATGTAGCACTATTAGGTAGGTACGTATTTATTTACCAAATTATAAAAAGGCCTACGTTTCTAAATGACCTATCGTGGTGTCCTTACACGTTCCTGAATATGATTAACTAGTAAAATAAATACATTTACCATTGATGCAAAACGCTTTTTTCTCCAAAGACCTTGCTTTCTGAGCGACCTTTACTGAAAGGCAACGAGATCAAATTATTTATTATGTCAAACAAACAGTACGCTCATTATTATTATTCGTAGGTATATTAAAGCTTTATAGATCCATATCTATCAAAGTGTATTGGCAAGTTCAATACTCAATACCTTCACAGTTTTTTGTGCGCAAGAGTCACGGTCGTTCAGCCACGTTTTTGTATGGAATTTTGGCGCCAAACTAAAATACAATTAATCATTATGTACTGGTCGCATGTATTGATCGATAAAGAATTAAATATATTTATTGATCAGCAGTGCTCCTACGTAGATGGGTCTACTTATATTGGAATGGCGTGACTTGTTTTTTTAGAAGCTGCGCTGCTTTGTTTGTCATTTTATTCTTGAATTTCGAATTTATTTATGAGGGGCCTGAATAGGTGAGAAATTGCACGGAAATGATTAGGTTTAGTGTAACGTGATGTGTTGTAAGGCTAGTCTGCATTCAGTGTTCAGAATACCTACTATGGGCACTTGGGCAGGCAAATCGACAAAGCGTTGCGTCATGCATGGGAACGGACTACTGGGAGTAGAGATGCACTAAAGCAACGGTCGGCAGCAGGCTGACCGCGGTCCGTATCCGGACCGCAAAGGGTCGGATCCTAAGACCGGCAAATATTATTGCCAAAGACGCGGTTTGGGCATTTTTGAGATGGGAAAAAACAATTGAACTCGTGACACCGTTACCGACACCTCATTTAAGCTTTAAAATGAATATTTTTGTTAGAGTCAAGTGTCCCCCGCCCTTGCCAGCTAAATGGTTGGTTTTAGACATATGAAAAAATTCACGGCAGTAGCTTATATAACGAATTTAAAAGGAAAACTATCACAGCTGTGTAGGCTGTACAAGTTAACGAGTAATAGTCGACCAACTTAGATTTGCGGTTGTAAAAACATATTTTCCCATACATTCTGTATGAAATATTTTTTTTTCAACTACAAAGTTAAGTTTGTTCTTCGAATAAATTCATCCCAACTACGGAACCCTACATTGTGCGTGGTCCGACATGCACTTGGCCGGTTTTGTAAACGCGATTGTGCTCTTTACCTATAGGTAAATTTTTGTATTACGTTACGGCAAGTAGGTATTTTTACTTTATTGTTTGCACTGTAAAATTGTTCAAGTTTTCACTTCTGTCGGCACTCCCGGAGTGCCAGTTTTTTTATAAACTGCCACGTAGAATCTAATTTAATTTGTTCGTTTTGCGCTTTAGTAGGTAGACACAGCTGCAGTTGCTGTTCTATGCTGTGGCGGCAAGAGAGAGCATTTGAGCTCGTTTTTAGGGTTCCGTACCCAAAGGGTAAAACGGGCCCCTACTACTAAGACTCCGCTGTCCGTCCGTCTGTCACCAGGCTGTATCTCATGAACCATGATAGTTAGACAGTTGAAATTTTCACAGATGATGTATTTCTGTTACCGCTATAACAACAAATACTAAAAAACAAAATAATCATTTATTAAGAGGGCTCCCATACAACAGACATGTTTTTTTTTGCCGTTTTTGTAGATAATGGTACGGAACCCTTCGTGCGCAAGTCCGTCTCGCACTTGGCCGGTTTTTTAATTCTTATAAATATTTATTAAGAGGGCTCCCATACAACAGACATGATTTTTTGCCGTTTTTATAGATAATGGTACGGAACCTTTCGTGCGCGAGTCCGACTCGCACTTGGCCGGTTTTTAGGGTTCCGTAGTAAACAAGGAACCCTTATAGTTTCATCATGTCCGTCTGTCTGTCTGTCCGCGGTCTAGCTCCGAGACCCTTAGTACTAGAAAGCTGTAATTTGGCATAGGTATACATATTAATTACGCCGACAAAGTAGTGAAACAAAATTATGAAAAACATTTTTTTTTTAGGGTACCTCTCCTACACGTAAAGTGGGGATGTTTTTTTTTTGTTTCGCATTGTGAGTTTGCGGAAACTATTTTTGGATTCAGGGATTCATTTGCGAAATATTAAGCATTAAAGTGCTAATTTCTGGTCCCCCCCCCCTGCCAGCTAAATGGTTGGTTGGTTGGTTTTAGATATGTGAAAAAAATCACAGCAGTAGGTTATATAACGAAATTAAAAGGAAAACTATTACAGCTACGTAGGCTCTACAAGTTAACGAGTAATAATCGACCAACTTAACTTTGCAGTTGTAAAAACATGTTTTCCCATACATTCCGTATAGAGAGAACATGTTTATCAACTAAAAAGTTAACTTTGTTTTTGGGATAAATTACTACGAACCCAACTACGGAACCCTTCATTGTGCGTGGTCCGACACGCACTTGGCCGGTTTTTATTCTTGTACTTAGTTTGAGTGTACAAGCAAGCGGGTGCAAGTGTGTATAAAACTGCTCATAAAATAAGAATTACCTAGTGCTTATAATATTCAAAATAAAAAATAATCTAAGTACTAGAAAGTATTACTTACAAGTTAATTTATCTGGACCTCGATAAAAAAAAATCAATACTATCCGGACTCCACTTAAAATTACTTGCCGACCCCACTACCTTATTAATAACTAGCTGCGTCCCGCGGTTTCACCCGCGTAAGTCTCGATCCTGTGGGAATATCGGGATAAAAAGTATCCTATGTGTTGATCCAGGTTATAAATTATCTGTGTGCCAAATTTCATCCAAATTGGCCCAGCCGTTTGAGCGTGAAGAAGAGACAAACATACAAACTTTCGCCTTTATAATATTAGTGTGATTTTGCAATAATTCTAGCAGCACCTGGGATGAAAAACATCGCTGACTGATGATGCAAGTTCACATCTGCTTGCAACACTCATCCGACGTTAAATAAAAAATATATTTTTAATACAATATGCAAATCAAATCCAATTAAAGATTTGATAAATTATTTCTTACTACCTAACTAAATGGAATGGCAAGCAAAAAAATGTTTATCACGTTTGGATCACAGGTAGGTGTTCAACTAAATGCCGATACTTGACATTTGTTCCGAAAAATGCTAATTTAAATTAATTGTAAAATAATTCTCGTCATTACCTTACCCAATGAAGTTCATCGACCGTCTATTTTAGTGGCGAAATATATTCGAAGGTTGTATCAGATCACGTCAAGGTAACTCCATCGTGAGTCCTTAATAGAAAAAAAATGTAATTTTTTTGCTTGCGGAACTGATTAGCAAAGGTCCACGACCTCGTTTAGATTTTTGAACCATTTGCCATCTTGTATTCTATATGAACGGGGTAGGTATATCGGTAGGTAGATTGAAATTTAAAAGGCCGGACAACAACCCCTGCCTGGTCTTTGAGCTTAACAGAATGCAGGATTTGTGTTAAAAGGTCTAAATTTTATTAATTTATGGCAAGGTAATGACCAAATAAGGTTCGACGACTTGTTTTTGGGTACTCCAACTTAAGATGTCCTGACGCCATTGTCGGATTCATCGGCTACCACCATATGGTCGGTCACACATTCACCACGTGGATTCAGCGCCAATAGGTTGTTACGTACAGGCTACACATCAAGCTATATATTTCCAGTTTATGCTGATCTCCCATTGCATAGGATTTCCGTAAAATGCGAGGTCAGCCTATACTGGAAATTATAGCTTGATGTGTAGCCGTGTGTACCAGAATTCCCGCTAAAAGTTGTATTTTTTTTTAATTCACATTCTGGCCTTATTAAATATAAAATTATAAATATTAAAAAATATTTGGCTTAAGTCTTAAGGGGGAGGAGTGAAAATTGATTCGCTGTTACAATGATTGTTGCCTAACAGATTTGTTTTTTTTCTTTTAGTTAATATTTTAGTTTTCATATTATTTACGAAGGTTGCTTTGTTTTATGTAAATGTAATTGGTATACTATACACTCCCGGACGCCTAAAGGCTTGCGCAGACCAGCGCGACACGCGACGCGACACAAAGGCACCGCTTCGTCTTCGACGAGCGGTGCCTTTGTGTCGCGTCGCGTGTCGCGCTGGTCTGCGCGAGCCTTAAATTGAGCCACCGTGCATTTTTTAGGGTTCCGTAGTAAACAAGAAACCCTTATAGTTTCGTCATGTCCGTCTGTCTGTCTGTCTGTCCGCGGTCTAGCTCTGAGACCCTGAGTACTAGAAAACTGTAATTTGCCATAGGTATACATATTAATTACGCCGACAAAGTGGTAAAACAAAATTATGAAAAACATTTTTTTTAGGGTACCTCTCATACACGTAAAGTGGTGATGTTTTTTTTTCTTTTTTTAACCCATGGTGACAGCTTTTTTTTTTTTTTTTTTTTTTCCTTTTTTTTTTTTTTTTTCTGGGTGGGAAATTATCAAATAACTTCTCCCGCTCTGGGTGGAGCGGGAGGGCGTGTCAGACTCCTACTGACTAAAACCCACCCGTGTTCCTTCGGTTGCCCTGTTGTTGCCGGGGGCCACGATTTCCCTATCGGTTTTCTTCGAACCCCCGGCAGGCACTGGCCCTAGCGGACCCCGCCAATTCTGCTGACATCTCTTTGAGGCGCGCGTGGAACACAACGCGCCGTCGACCCGGGCTTGGTCCTTATCGGACGGCGAGCTACCCATTGCTCACCGTCCGCAAGCCCGCGCCTACGGTGGCCGGAAATCGGCTCGCGATTCCCGCCCCGGGCGTCTCCTCCTATTGCGGCGGTTTGGGGCGTGAGGGCGCGAAGTTTGCCTCTCCCTCACGCGTTCCGCCTCCTCCTTCGCGAGCATTATCGCTTCGCAGAAGGAGGTGACGGCCTGCCATTTCCTCTCGCTCCGTACCATGGCCTGAACCAGGGCCGGACGCGAGAGATCACCGCCGCCGATCGCCTCTACGAGGACACGGCGTTGCTCTGCCCAAGCTGGGCAGACCTCCACCGTATGCTCCATCGTGTCCTCAGGCCGATCCACACAATGGTGACACCCGGGTGTTTCCTCCCGCCTTATCCTGAACAGGAACCTCCCGAAGCAGCCGTGTCCGGTGAGGACCTGCGTCAGGCGGAAAGTGAGAACGCCGTGGCGTCTCTCCAGCCACTCCTCAAAGAGGGGTCTTATCGCCGCGATTGTGGCGTGCCCAACCCATGGTGACCCCTCAATTGTAAGTTTGTAAAAACCATTTTTGGATTCAGGGATCCGTTTGCGAAATATTAAGCTTTAAAATGCTAATTTTTGTTAGAGTCAAGTGTCCCCCCCCCTGCCGGCTAAATGGTTGGTTTTGGGTGCGTGAAAAAAATCACAACAGTAGTTTATATAACGAAATTAAAAGGAAAACTATCACAGCTAAGTAGGCTCTACAAGTTAACGAGTAATAATCGACCAACTTAACTTTGCAGTTGCAAAAACATGTTTTCCCATACATTCCGTATGGGAGAACATATTTTTCAACTACAAAGTTAAGTTTGTTTTTGGGATAAATTCATCCCAACTACGGAACCCTTCATTGTGCGTGTTCCGACACGCACTTGGCCGGTTTTTTATGTTTATAGGCTTAAAACATCAAAAATGATGTGAAGTCAGAGAAAAAGTTTTCATGCAGTTTTGAAGCTTTAGGTACCTACTGGCCGTCATTTCGGTATCACCATTGTTCCAGATTTGAATTCATGAATTTGATAAAGTGAAGAAAACAGGAAAACAGCATGTCTGTTGCATGAATATTTTTTCATGAATGTGAATAGTTTTTCCACGGTGATTTCAAAAACATATGTCGTTTTTATTTAGCAGCTCTAGTTTAGCGGCTATGAAGTGACGGGATTTTTCACTAAAAATGCAAAAAAAATATTAAATTTATTTATTCTGAATGAAATTTTCTTTTATATGATTTTCTTGCGTGTTAGAATTACTATTTTAAATGCTCCAACAATAATCAGCCATCATATTTAGGTTCCAATATCCCTGATATATCTCCTCCATATTGCGAATATTCTGGTGAAAACGCTCCCCTTGTTCCTCGCTGAGCTCACCGAGATTTTCAGGAAAATATTCTAAATGACTGTAAAGGTAGTGAAGCTTAACACTCATATTGCATCCAAGCTTAAAGTGTATCAGCAACTGTTCAACGTGCTGAATGTAGCCATCAGACTTTCTATTTCCCAAAAAATTCCTCACTACCCAAACAAACTCTTGCCATGCAGTCCAAGGTCCCTGATCATGTCATTTAAATCATCTTGATTTAGTGGTCTGGGATAACCGAAGCAATTAAAATCACAGTCTCCATTACTGTCGTCATTATCGGTTTGTTGACTGCACTCGTCTGGATATTCCGAAGATGTACATGGCTGCTGAGGTACTGGTGTGTCACTAGTATTAAAGACTGGTCTTATAGCAGTGTATGGTTTATTCCTATGATTTTCGTAACACAGAAATAACAGTCATCGTGATGATTGGATGGTTCACGCCAGATCATAGGAGCTTTGTACTTAAAAGAGGGTCTTTTTTGTTTGCCCATAATCGCAAAGACGCAACACAGTTTTGACATACCAACCAAGGTATCCAGGGCTTGGCGTTCGTCAGCAATGGAAATCCAAAGTACCTAGTCCAAGTATGCTTTTTTCACGAAGTCCGACACGTTCAAACGGAATTGCCGGATCCGGTCATTAGTACGGACACGAAACGAATCGTCAGCGCGCCGCTGGCGACAGGACGTGATCTACCCACACCTAAAGCGCGCGCTTCTACAGAGTCGTGATGTTTTAAGGCCACGGCAAGGAGGGATTCAGCCTCGGATCGCATCGGAGTTAAGATGTCGCGGAACTGTTCTCGATTCGTGGTACTCAGTTATTGTGTTAATTGTAATTAGTGATCATTGTGTTAATTTGTGATTTTAATAAACGCTGTCGTACCCAGTGTGTGTATAATTTAGCTAGTGTGATTAATTTGATAGTTTATAATGTGATCTGAACTGCAAACGGTTTTTCTATTGCGCATTAACCAACACTACCCACACTACGCCCACAGTAGTTAAAATATCACTGATAATAACAAGAGTCACATACCCGTCTCCGACATATATATTCTCCACAAATAACACAAAAACAGCCAAAACATATCCTTCTTGAAGACAATATATTTTTTTTTTATCGACTACCTATTTAAGTAAATTCAAGACTGTATATCACTAAGTAGAGCTGCCGCAAAAAAATCCGAGTCGAAATCAGCGAACCCAAATTAGTAAACAACCATAGAAAAACTTTATGCAACAAAAAAAAGTTCGATTTTGTTTTCCTGTGGAGTTTAGTCGCTCCTAAAGAAGCAATAAGTTTTGATTAGAGTATCTATAGGTCAATCGTTATTTCGTTATTTGTTTTGTTTTGCATAAAAATTGTATCGAAATTATTTTCCCTATTTTTTATCCATTCTGACGTTCAAATTACGGATACTGCACCTGAAGTAGTCCTGCACCCTAATTGTGTAACACACGATCAATCACAAACTGAATCATTTTGACGGAAATTGCTAATCCATTGCTTCATATGTTCGAAAAAAAAATCTGCTCAACAACGTAAATAACGCAATGTATGTTGTTGTACTGTCAAAATGAAACAGATTGCGATTGATCGTGTGTTACGCAATAAGGGTGCTGATATGAATCTAATAGAGCACTTATGGGATGAGCTGAAGAGGCGTGTTCGACCTAATAAACTAGCTCCAGAAATATCTTGGAAGCATGGGAGAACATTCCACAGCATGTCATAGTGGCATTAATGAATTCCATGCCGAACCAAACTAAATGTCTTAAGTTCTCATTACAAAATGTACCTCAAGTAGGTCTCAATTTAAAACTTGATGGCAAGAAGCTAGATGCTATTACGGAAACTGTGTTTCTAGGAATTACTCTAGATTCGAGACTGCAATGGGGCGCCCACATTAGAGCCCTTTCAGGTAGGTTAAGTTCAGCTGCATATGCAGTAAGAAAAATAAGGCAGTTAACTGATGTAGCCACAGCTAGGTTAGTATACTTTGCTTACACAGTATTATGTCTTATGGCGTTTTGCTGTGGGGATCGGCAGCTGACGTAGATTCAATTTTCATTTTACAGAAGAGGGCAATTCGCGCGATCTACAAAATGAGTCCTCGTGAGTCCCTTAGAAATAAATTCAAAGAAATTGATATACTGACTCAGCCTTCTCTTTATATCTTAGAAAGTATTTTGTATGTTCGCAAAAACCTAGGACTTTTCAAAATAAGAAGCGATTTCCATAATATAAATACACGTAGTAAACATGAAATTGTGATACCCAAATTTAGATTAACTAAAACTAGTAAGTCATTTCTTATAAACGGTATCCGCTTTTATAACAAGTTGCCAAAGTCTGTTACAGAACTAAGCGATGGAAAGTTCAAAACCCACATCAAACGTGTCCTTATCAAAAAAGCATATTATAAGATTAAAGACTACGTTGAAGACAAGGAAGTCTGGCAATAATTCCTTCTGCACATGTGGCTTCCCTGGTACCTCATTAACGGCATAACAATGTAAATGTCTATTAACTGCTCCCAAATTACGATGATTATCTTATTTTTTTTTTTTACCTACTTCATTGACATAATCTTTTCAGTATTTGACATAATATACCTACAATTTTCTATATATATATTTTTTTTTAAATCAAATTAGATTTGTTACAGCTGACTACAGCTGTATCATGCCACTAGGCAATCATGTCATTTGGTTTAAATAGGTCCTTATTTTTATTATTTTATCTTTTTTATAGATTCTTTTCTTTTAGATTTTGTGAATCTGAGAACGTTGTAGGCTGTAGACTTGTGGACCATTTTCTATTTTACTAAGTACCTGGTACTTGTTGATAGGCCTACACTGTCCTCCCATACCTATTAACACTGTAATTTGAAAACATTGTAGAAACAATTTATTTTGAAAAGAGTAACCGTGGAGTTTCTTGCCGGCTCTTCTGCATAGGAAGCGACCAATTGGAACCGTGCACCTAGCATCTGACGTTTCATAAGTGCCCTTGTAGGTTTATGTGAAATAAAATATTTTGATTTTGATTCTGAACCGCATGACAGCCATCGTAAATGCTCTTGGAGGTAACACAAGTTACTAAATAAACGTTTTTTTATGAAAATCTTTGTTTTCTTCAAAAATTCCTCGCTAATTTTGCCTCAGAGAAACGCAAAAAGACGACTTATTGCAATTTTTTAATATTTCGATTTCAAATTTGGACAAAAGGAAATGATAGTGAGCGACTGGATTCAAAACGACATTTTTAGGGTTCCGTACCCGAAGGGTGCTAAATGGAACCCTATTACTAAGCCTCCGCTGTCCGTCCGTCCGTCTGTGAGCGAGTATCTCATAATTTGTAATAGGTACCCAGAAGTTGAAATTTTCACAGATTGGTGTATTTCTATTGTTACTATAACAACTAATAAATTAAAGGTCCCTATACAAGAAACGTGTTTTCTTTCCACGTTTTTTGCTCGATCTTAATACAGTACGGAACCCTTGGCCGGCTTAAAAAAATATGCAGGTTGGTTCAATTCAGTTGTCCGAGAGTGTATAAGAATTACCCCTTAAATTTGGAACACCATGTATTGGTACCTAAAGTTTCAAATTAAGGGGTAATTCTTATTACACTCCCGTACCCTAATTGCGTAACTTATTTTCGTAAACAATTATTATATATGCCTAATTTGTTTCATTTTGACAGTTCAACGACATTCATTGCGTTATTTACGTTGTTGAGCAGATTTTTTTTTCCAACTTATGAAGCAATGGATTAGCAATCTGTTTCAAATCGAAACAGATTGTGATTGTTTTGTATTACGCAATTAGGGTGACACTTCAATTGAACCTAAACAAAATCAGCAGCAATATTCCAGCGATTAAGATGCGGCCAGTCGAGTGAAAAGTCCGAATTCGATCCCCACCTGGCTGCAAGACTGAAACTCATTTCTATCACAAGCAATTAGGAGTTAAATTGGAGGAGTTAACAGCTCACATTCATTGCATAAAAGACATTTCCATATTTTACAAGACTTTTTAGATTTTGTCTTAGAAATTTGATTCTATACTACCAATGGTGATGATGATGAGCTCGTGTCTAAATAATAACAGCCGCACGAGTCGATCTTCCAGGTTAAGCAACGCTAGCCGAAGTCGGTCCGTGGATGGGTGACCATCCTTAACATATGGGTTATGGAGATCAGACAGGCAGTCGTTCTATGTAAAATAGCGGTATTCAGATGCATCCGGTTAGACTGGGAGCCGACCCTAACAGTTGGGAAAAGGCTAGGCAGGCAGATACATCGTAAAAATTAAAATATTATTCCTATCTTAGCAACAGGGTCACCACCATTTAAATACAATGTCCGTCAGACAAATCCATCTCCCGGCATATCAGGGACAAACTAATATTTTATGCATGCTGGATCGATCCTGATACACGAAATGCTGCTACACTGTACTGTGTTTTCAATATTTCAGACACTCGATGTTTTTCTGAAATTTTATCGAGAGGAACGCATTTTTTATTTTTTTTTAGTTTTTACCCTGCCTAGGTCCAGTACCCTAATTGCGTAATACAACACAATCACAATCTGTTTCGATTTGAAACAGATTGATTGTTGTGTTGATTGATTGTTTGAGAAGCTCGGTATATACCTACTGATTGGCTTCATGCTAGATACTAGTTACGGATGAAGAGAAAATGCAGTTCAGCTTCAGAACGAAACGAGTGGTGTATCGAAGATTGCTAATCCATTGCTTCATAAAATGGAAAAAAAATCTGCTCACCAACGGAAATAACGCAATGAATGTTGTTGAACTGTCAAAATGAAACAAATTAGGCTATAATTGTTTACGAAAATAAGTTACGCAATTAGGGTACTGGTTTGTGAAATCCGGGCAAGGGATGTGAACCCACACTGAGTCATCACGACTTTCACAAACCAGTACCCTAATTGCGTAACATATTTTCGTAACCAATTATGACTAATTCGTTTAATTTTGACAGTTCAACAACATTCATTGCGTTATTTACGTTGTTGAGCAGATTTTTTTCCAATTTATGAAGCAATGGATTAGCAATCTTCGAAACACCACTCGTTTCGTTCTGAAGCTGAACTGCATTTTCTCTTCATCCGTAACTAGTATCTAGCATGAAGCCAATCAGTATATACCGAGCTTTTTTTCTTGTTCATCTTTTTAACCGACTGCACTAGGAGGGTAATGTTTTTCGAGAGTATGTATGTATGTATGTCTATTTCTTTGGCACGCTCTGTAGTCTAAAAGGCTTAAAGTAAGAATTTTGAAATTGCAGGCCACAAATCAATAACCTGAAATATGGTGTAACTTTTGTATTATTAATATCCTATACTATTAAACCAGCAATATAAGTATAAATATAAACAGGGGGCAGGGACATCGACGCGAAAACTGTTACCATGGATTCAGTACATAATTTTGAACTGGTTTGAAATTTTCCGTCAGTTTTTGAAAAAAAATCTGCTGTTTTATAGAAAAGTGCAATAAAAGTAAAAAATAATAGACGATTAATTTCTACGCAGGGGGTTTAGAATTATGTGAATCCATGGTAGCAGTTTTCGCATCGATGTCCCTACCACCTTTTTTTTTTTTTGCGTGGGAAATTATCAAATAACTTCCTTCGGTTGCCCTGTTGCCGGGGGCCACGATTTCCTTATCGGTTTTCTTCGAACCCCCGGCAGGCATTGGCCCTAGCGGACCCCGTCAATTCTGCTGACATCTCTTTGAGGCGCGCGTGGAACACAACGCGCCGTCGACCCGGGCTTGGTCCTTATCGGACGGCGAGCTACCCATTGCTTACCGTCCGCAAGCCCGCGCCTACGGTGGCCGGAAATCGGCTCGCGATTCCCGCCCCGGGCGTCTCCTTTTATTGCGGCGGTTAGGGGCGTGAGGGCGCGAAATTTGCCTCTCCCTCACGCGTTCCGCCTCCTCCTTCGCGAGCACTACCGCTTCGCAGAAGGAGGTGACGGCCTGCCATTTCCTCTCGCTCTGTACCATGGCCTGAACCAGGGTCGGACGCGAGAGATCACCGCCGCCGATCGCCTCTACGAGGACACGGCATTGCTCCGCCCAAGCCGGGCAGACCTCCATCGTATGCTCCACCGTGTCCTCAGGCCGATCCACATAATAGTGACACCCGGGTGTTTCCTCCCGCCTTATCCTGTACATGAACATCCCGAAGCAGCCGTGTCCGGTGAGGACCTGTGTCAGGCGGAAGGTGAGGACGCCGTGGCGTCTCTCCAGCCACTCCTCAAAGAGGGGTCTTATCGCCGCAATTGGTCCCTGCCACCCTGTATTTGTAATCACGGTCTTGAAAACGGCTCTAACGATTTCGATAAAAGTTTCAATAATAGGGGTTTACGGGGGCGAAAAATCGATCTAGCTAGGTCTCATATCTGGGAAAATTCGTTTTCTCTATTTTCAATGCCTCGAGAATGTGATACAACGTTGGTATAGCTGTACCCTAATTGCGTAACTTATTTTCGTAAACAATTTCGCGAAATTTGTTTCATTTTGACATTTCAACAACATTCATTGCGTTATTTACATTATTGAACAGATTTTTTTTCCAACTTATGAAGCAATGGATTAGAAATCTGTTTCAAATCGAAACAAATTGTGATTATGTTGTATTACGCAATTAGGGTACTGGATGATATGTTTATCTATTTTCATCCGAGCTACTACTATGCTTTATTAATTGGCAAACCAATAATTTCTATCTGAAGATTGTAATCGTGTTAGCTTTACAAAGTAAGTACCGTAGACTGCAATCCGTTACTTACGGTGCATTTAACTTTTATTTTCTCGAATTCAATACGTTACAAAATACAATCAACTATAAATTATAAGTGACAGGCGATAAGTCGTCGACCTATACCAAAGTCGAATGTATCATTCGTCCGGCGAGGTGTGCGGACATTATAATTTCAAAATCTAGTGTTTTTGTGGGGCCCGGCGCCGATCGAATATTGACCACATTTACATAAGAAATAACTATAACATTCATATCTAGAATCTAGTTCTTGTAACATTATATAGTCTATTAAATGTCCGCTAGAGGTCGTTGTAGAGTCACTGCGTTTTGTACAAATCGACCTTAATTCAAGTCAATTAAAGTTTTTATTTTTCAAACAAAAAGAAAGAATTTTCTCGAGTTTTTTTTTGTTGCTAAAACTAGCTTTGTAGTATTTTATATTTCTTTAAACTCAGTCTAAAATGTCCAACAGGAGATGGAAGAAGAATTGGAACAAAAAAAACAACCGACTTCCGAAAAAACACTACAAAGTGAAAAATTACATAAATTTCGGAAGTCGGTGTCTTTGGTTTAGTTTTTTCGTTATTTGCCACCGACTTCCGAAATTTACCTATGTTATTTTTTACTTTGTAGTGTTTTTTTGGAAGTCCATTGTGTTTTTTGTAAAAAAAGTTTTTATTTCTCGCTTTTTAGTGGGTCAGTTAGTAATTTATCTAAGTTACAATAGCCTAATGTCAACTGCTCATCACCTTTCACAAAATATCGCTTCCCGATACAGGGACGTTAATCTTTGAGGAGTTCTCCTGGTACTTTACCATCAGCTCCACTTCTCCATATGCATTGTAACGAGCATAAATTACTTGGCAACCATATTAAAGTAATCGAATCGCTACCCGTGGAATACTTAGTCTGACTATTGAGAAATTCCGATGGCCATCTATGGTCGCCATCATCAGTTCCACTTCACCAAATGATGCTTTTCGAGAGCAACTGCACGTGTTACTATAAAAAATACCCAAATTGCTATAGGTGTGCTTATAATATTTGAAGAGTTCCCTCGATTTCTCTGAGATGCCATCATCAAATCCTGGTTTCATTATCATGGTGCCACCCTTGGAATATCTCCTTTCCAACAAAACAATAATCATCAAAATTGGTTAATAAACGACGAAGTTATCCGCGAACACACATAAAAAAAAATATATATATATATACGGTTGAATTGAGAAACCTCCTTTTTTTGAGTCAGTTAAAAAGTAACAAAAATCTTATTATTATTTAAAAAAAGTTATTGCTATTTAAAATTTATATTTTTAGTACCTACCAAAATTACCCCAAATCCATTAAAAATTATCAAATTTTCAACGAGGGTAGTAAGTTACAACTAGTAGACACCCGCTAAAGGATGGCCGCCCGCCATTAAAAAAAAAAAAAACCCATTTCAAAAAAATGTAGCGAATTTATTTTTTTATTTTTTTCTGAAAATTCCACACAATTTGACTCTCAGTACGATACTTAGCAACACACACGGATGCGTAGCGGGTGATTTGTAGACACCCGCTAAAGGATGGCCGCCCGCCATCCAAAAAAAAAAAACCCATTTCAAAAAAATGTAGCGAATTTATTTTATTTTTTTTCCTGAAAATTCCACCCAATTTGACTCTCAGTACGATAGTTAGCAACACACACGGATCGAACAGGGTTTCTTTACATGTTGTATAATTTAGCTTCAAGGTAAAAAACACATCATGCATTTGTTCCTAGGTACCTAATGATGAAGGCAAATTCATTCAGATATTCTTATGGTGACCGTAGGGCAGGCATATGGCAGCCGGCACTGAACTCTGCGTATGGCGGTCATGAGAGGTCATGCGGTGTTATACCTACACCCGAAACGGCACTGTTGTTTGTGTGTGATCGAATATGCATTTTCAGGAGCGTGCGTAGTTTTTACTCCTGCCAGTAAATAAATTCGTATACTTACTTTATTTTTGTTGAATATAAACAGTATTTTATTGTAAAAAAAGCGACTTCCAAAAAAAACACTACAAAGTGAAAAATAATTTCGGAAGTCGGTGTCTTCGGTTTTGAATTTTCATTTTTTGCCACCGACTTCCGAAATTAAAGTTATTTTTCACTTTGTAGTGTTTTTTTTTTGGAAGTCGGTTGATTTTTTCTTTGTAAAAAGTTTTTAGTTTTCACTTTTTAGTTATGGTATTTACCCCACACAAATTCGAATACCACTACCTGTTATGTAAATAACAGTGACAGGAACTTAACATTCCACACACTAAGTCGGAAAAAATATGTATTATTGAAGCTAACCGAAAAACCGCCCAAGCAAAGTTATAAAAAATTATATGGGACCACTTCTGAAGTATGACCTACCAAACAAAAAAAGAATCATTAAAATCAATTCATAATTGGCGGAGTAATCGCGTAACAAACATACAAAAAAACATCATACTGTTGAATTGAGAACCTCCTCCTTCTGGAAGTCGTTTAAAAACAGTATAATACTGTTTTTTAACCGACTTCAAAAAAGGAAGAGGTTCTCAATTCGACTATATTTTTTTTTTATGTTTGTCATCTCAGAACTTTCTACTGGGTGAACCGATTTAGATGATTCTTTTTTTTATTTGAAAGCTGGTGCTTTCCATGTAGTCCCATATAAATTTTATTAACTTTGCTTGGATGGTTTTTGAGTTAGCTTCAATAATACGTATTTTTTCCCACTTAGTATGTGGATGATATGTTAAGTTCCTCTCACTGTTATTTACATAGCATGTAGTGGTATTCAAATTTGTGTGGGGGTAAATACCACAACTAAAAAGTGAAAAATAAAAACTTTTTACAAAAAAAAACAACCGACTTCCAAAAAAACACTACAAAGTGAAAAATAACTTTAATTTCGGAAGTCGTTGGCAAAAAACGAAAATTCAAAACCAAAGACGACTTCCGAAATTAAAGTTATTTTTCACTTTGTAGTGTTTTTTTTGGAAGTCGGTTGTATTTTTTGTAAAAAAGCTTTTTAACAGTATGGTTGGCAACCCTTCTCATGTCACCCACAGCTCACGATGCAGTTTAATAGATGAAATATGTCGACCATGGATATAAGTTATTATTTATAATTCTATGGTGTCAACCGTCTTAAGTTCAAGCTTCGTCAGCTTCTATTCTCATTCCATACAAGATCTGCTAACTAGAGCATCGCATTCCTGTACCCTTAATAGGACCTGTAGGTACATAATTGCATAATCAGCCAATAATATTCCCACTGCTGGGACACAGGTCTCCTCTAGGTGGCGAAGCAGTCGGCCGTAATCCACCACGCGGGCCCGGTGCAGGTTGGTAGATGTCACATGTCTTCGAATTTTTTTGTTCTACGACATACCGGTTTCTTCACGATTTTCCTTCACCGTTTTGAGAGCAGTGGTGATGAAATAATTCTCACAAAGTAAAGTGCCTGTTCGAACCTGTGACCTACAACTCGTAAGTCACGGCCGTTACCACTGGTCCACATTATCACATTTTAATTTATTATTACTAATTGTTATGTCGTAATAGCCCAATGGTTACGGTTTCGCCTCTCTAGCAGGAGGTTTAGAAAGAAGAAAGAAAGAAAAAACGTTTATTTGCGGTAAACGCAAAAAATAGTTTAGAAAACAAAAATGAGAAAAAGTTGAGGGAAGCATGCGTCACATCCACGCAAATCGGCTATCGCTCAGCATTATGCTACAACTCTATGCAAGACAGAGCCCCAGCGCTGGTTTTCAGCGACAGCCGGCGCCGACGCGACGTAATGACGTCGACCGGTGCAGCACACAAATATTAAGACGCTGTACCACTACAGCGTACTTAAATAAAAATAATTTATCCGTGTAGGTTTCAAATCCGGGCAAGTACCTATGTGACTTTTTCAATTCATATGTACTTTCTGAGTTTATCTTAGACATCACTGACATCAGTGAAAGAAAAACATAGTAACTGGGAGACCGAGCTCTACTCAGCTGAAAATAGAGAAAACGAAGTTTCCCAGATATGAGCCCGGAAACCCCTATATTGCAACTTTCATCGAAATCGTTAGAGCCGTTTTCGAGAACGTGATTACAAATATACATATTTACAAAAAAAAACAACCAACTTCCAAAAAAAAAACAAGTTAAAAATAACTTTAATTTCGGAAGTCGATGTCTTTGGTTTTGAATTTTTCATTTTTTGCCACAGAGTTCCGAAATTAAAGTTATTTTTAATTTTGTAGTGTTTTTTTTATGGAAGTCAGATGTTTTTTTTTTTGTAAAAGTCTTTGTTTTTGACTTTTTTGCTGTGTGTGACCCCAAACAAATTCGAATACCACTACCTGCTTATATAACAGTGATGGGAACTTATCATAATTATCATCCACATACTAAATGGGAAAAAATACGTATTATTGAAGCTAACTTAAAAACTATCCACTATTAACTTTGGTTAGTAAAATTTATATGGGTGGTTCCATATAAATTTATATTAACTTTGCGTGGATAGTTTCGGGAGCATAACCTTTCAAACAAAAACAGTATTGTTAAAATCGGTCCACAATTGACGGAGAAATCGGTGGACATACATAAAAAATAAAACAAACATACGCTATGAACATAGAACCTTTCCTTTTTGAAGTCGGTTCACAAATATTGCTCGTTTAATAGTGGTGCCGATTCCCTTGTTCACAAACTAAACTAAATTTAAGTTCAGTGCATCTTTTTCTTTCTATTTCATTAAGAAAAGGACAGAAGATAAATTTTAGTTTAGTCCTGTCAAATTAATCAGCGCTTGACGTAAATTGACGTAATTTTAGTCGGCAAGTTTTTAATCACGTCTAAACTTGTATGGAGAGTGACAGGCGATGATTAATTTGACAGGACTAAACTAAAATTTATCTTCTGTCCTTTTCATAATGAAATAGAAAGAAAAAGATGCATTGAACTTAAATTTAGTTTAGTTTGTGAACAAGGGAATCGGCACCATTATAGGATAAATAAGTACCTAAGTCTGAAATCGCCAATCCGTCTTGAGCAAGCGTGGTGATCAATGCTCGTGCCTTCTCTGTATGAGAAGAGGCCTTTGCCCTGCAGTGGGTCACTAATGGTACTTATTATTATTTCCTTTATTAAAGAAAAATATAGAAAGAAACATTTTTAGGGTTCCGTTAAAAAACGGAACCCTTATAGATTCGTCATGTCTGTCTGTCTGTCTGTCTGTCTGTCTGTCCGTCCGTATGTCACAGCCACTTTTTTCCGAAACTATAAGAGCTATGCTATTGAAACTTGGTAAGTAGATGTATTCTGTGAACCGCATTAAGATTTTCACACAAAAATAGAAAAAAAACAAATAATTTTGGAGTTCCCCATACTTAGAACTGAAACTCAAAAATTTTTTTTTCATCAATCCCATACGTGTGGGGTATCTATGGATAGGTCTTCAAAAATGATATTGAGGTTTCTAATATCATTTTTTTCTAAACTGAATAGTTTGTGCGAGAGACACTTCCAAAGTGGTAAAATGTGTGTCCCCCCCCCTGTAACTTCTAAAATAAGAGAATGATAAAACTAAAAAAAATATATGATGTACGTTACTATGTAAACTTCCACCGAAAATTAGTTTGAACGAGATCTAGCAAGTAGTTTTTTTTTAATACGTCATAAATCGTAAACTTATCGTTACTTGCTGCTACGGAACCCTTCATGGGCGAGTACGACTCGCACTTGGCCGCTTTTTTTATTATTTGGGACACGCACAGGAAATACAGACAGTAATAAAAAATAAAATAATAACAATTTTTTTAAAATATTTTTAAATGTTTTTTTACCCTTTTTATTTTAAGAAATATTTAAAAATGTAATCAAATAAGAATTAAAATGAATAAACGAAAAATAAAATAAAAAAGGAGCATTTTAAACTAACAACAAAAATAGTAACGACCTGTGCGAGGCCAAAAAGGCCCATATCTCAGCATAATGCTGCGATATTTAGAAAAAATAAATAAACAATTATACTTTATTGTTGTTATTTTTAAGGCACACGTACCTAAAGGAATTAAAGACGCACGACTCGGAGGACCATTTTTTTTCCATCCGTGAACCAAAAGATTTATAAATATAATTGGTTATATAATAATACCTACAAAAGCAGATTAAATGTCAATAGGATTTATTGACATTATCAAAATAATGAATACTAGAAGGTGGAATGCTACTCGAAGGTGACCGCGACGATCTTTCTGCCCCTATCCTAGATGACCACAGATGTGAAGGGGCCCGCAGTCCGAGTTTATGATTATATTATTATGTGCAACGACCTTAAGCAAATTAAACGCTTCAAATGGAAAGGAAAAACGAATGAATATTATAAATGCATAGTTTTTTATTTGGATGGCAGTACCTAAATCATAATAATTATGACCTTAAGCTTCGCTGAGAACATGATGTTTTGATAAGGCTTTTGCTAGATAAATAATGGTAATGGGAGATATCTCGATACCGGTCACAAAAACCAGATACATTCAGAAAATGGTTGATACAATGGTACCCACCCTAAAGAGGATACTCAAAAAATCCAACCTAAGGTGGATACTCGGAAACGTAATGTCAGAGAATCCACCCTTTTTTTTTGGGTGGGAAATTGTCAAATAACTTCTCCCACTCTGGGCGGAGCGGGAGGGCGTGTCAGACTCTTACTGACTAAAACCCACCCGTGTTCCTTCAGATGCCTGTATGTTACCAGGGGCCACGGTATCCTTTCCTTCTCGGTTTCCTTTTCGGACTTTTCCGTGATCCGGCAGTTGTGCTGACATCTCTTTGAGACGCGCGTGGAACACAACGCACCGTCAACCCGGGTCTGGTCCTTATCGGACGGCGAGCTACCCATTGCTCACCGTTCACAAGTCCGCGCCTACGATGGCCGGGATCGGCCTGGGATTCCCAACGCCCCCCAGGGCATCTCTTGCGGCGGCTAGGGGCGCGAGGGCGCGAAATTTTCCCCTCCCTCACGCGTTCCGCCTCCTCCTTCGCGAGCATTACTGCTTTGCAGAAGGAGGTGACGGCTTCCCATGCCTCTCGCTCCTACCATGACCTAGACCAGGGCCGGACGCGAGAGATAACCGCCGTCAATCGCCTCCATGAGGACACGGCGATTCCCCGCCCAAGCCGGGCAAACCTCCACCGTATGCTCCACCGTGTACTCCGGGCGATCCATACAATGGTGACACCCGGGCGTATCCTCCCGCCTTATCCGGAACAGGAACCTCCCGAAGCAACCGTGTCCGGTGAGGACCTGCGTCTGGCGGAAGATGAGGACGCCATGGCGCCTCTCTAGCCACACCTCAAAGTGGAAGTTATCGCCGCAATTGTGGCGTACACAGAGAATCCACCCTAAGCCTATAAATTCCGTTTATCCAACTAGGGCCCAGGGTGGATTTTTGGACATACGTTTCCGAGTATCCTCCTTAGGGTGGATTTTTTGGGGTGGATAAACGTAATAACCCCAATGGCGACGACGCCAAAGCAAAAAAAGCTGACGTCGTGAAGTCCAATGTGGCAACAGCCTTGACTAATGATATTATGCGTCTTCGTTTAGATTTATAATACCACAATGTTTAGAAAAAGTGTTATTTATAGTTTTATACATGCAACATCAAAAACTGCTTGACCACAGTGTTTTTACGGAAATATTTATAAACCAATGTACCGTCTATCTGCACTATCGAAGTCGTAATCGAAAGTTAGTTTAAAATTAATTGATTTGAAAACAGAAAGTAGTTGGTTGGGTGCGAAAAAATATGACGTGTGAATGTGTGGGTGAGAAAGGAGATTTTATATCAATTAATAATATTCTTTTATCAACGAAAGGTGTTTTGTATGTGTTTTGTGTCGAACAATGATTGAGCGGTGTCCAAGAAGTTGCTCTTCTTTATCTCAGGTTAAGCACAACAGAAAACAGACCGGAAACACATAGCTACGATCTTTTAACAAAAACATGTTGACGCGTAGATTTCCGAATACTTACTTTTAAAGTGTTGACGCATTAATTTATAATCTGTTTATATAAGTAAGTAGGTACCTACTACTTACTCGAGTTAAAAACACCTACATAATTAATTTAGCCGTGTAATCGTTTGAATCATAAAGCAGAAGCTTTGCTTTCAAAAAAGAAGCTAGCTTCTGTAACTTCTTTGAAACATCTTTAACCCCATTTATCAATTTCGACCCATGGACTTTGAGATATTCCAAAATGGAGCGAAGGATGCCTTAAATTGAAGCCAGATATCATTGGTCATATTTTTTATAGGTACTCTAGTAAATTAAATAATAAGAACACAGCCTCCGATTGCGCAATTTACAATAGTTCAATAACTTCAGCGGGATTTAATATATTCAACATTCGGATCACGTAACAATATCGACGGATACATTCATTAAATATTTTGTATGTGACGTGTTTACTACGAATTGTAAGATGAATCACTTTATTAATAGCCTTGTTTAATGTGGCGTAATTATGTTATGTGTTTTTGGACCAAAGACTTGGCTAAAGAGTGTAATTTTCGGACCAAAGAAATGGCTTTAGAGAGTAACTTTTGGACCAAAGAAGAAAGTAATTCCAAGAGTGCATTGACTTATATTCAAGAGTGTCATAAAATACGGGTTAAGAGGTAATTTTAAAATAATAGGTGGTATCCCTTCATGCTGTGAAGACTGCGCTTTGTGGTTACAATAAGGGAATATACAGGCATTGTTGTTGGTGATGTTCAACCGTCAAAGTAAGTAAAGTGTTTTTCACAGAATATTTTAATAATGACGAATCTGTATAGCTTGCACAAGTCCATGCAAGCATCAAGACAGGAAGTAAAAAACAATAAAGTTAAAAAGGAGATCACCCATTCTGAGTTTTTTTTGGTGGCCGTCGATAATAATTACTTATTTTTAAAGTACACATAGAACAATATTTTCTACTAAGGTATCAAATTCGAGAACAATTTGGGTTCGTAGATATAAATCAGGTAAGAATTAGAACGCCGGTGACGAGAAACGTAGGTACTGTGGGGAGCACTTCAGAGACGGGATGTACAATTGTACATAATTGAAGTTTATATTGATCCGTACCCTAATTGCGTAATCCATGATCAATGACAACTTATTTCGATTTGCATAGGGTCGTAGCATAATGCTGAGCGATAACCGATTTGCGTGGATGTGACGCATGCTTCCCGCAACCTTATCTCATTTTTGTATTTCAAACAATTTTTTTTCTGCGTCATGTTTACCGCAAATAAACGTTTTTCTTTCTTTCTTTCATTTGAAATAGATTGCTAATCCATTGCTTCATACGTTGGAAAAAAAATCTGCCCACCAACAACGTAAATAACGCAATGAATGTTGTTGAACTGTCAAAATGAAACAAATTTGTCATAATCGTTTACGAAAATAAGTTACGCAATTAGGGTACTGAATGTAACTAACTTGCCTGATATTACTAATACGACATGATTCCTGAGAGGTCATATCCGAGGGCCCGGATCTTTTATGTTTATACTATTGAAGGTAATTTAGAAAGTGACAAGAGTGCAGTAAAAAAACAATATTGCACGTGTCTTGCTGGCCGTAAAACTCTTGGCTATTAGGTATGCACATCGCACATGGCAGAGCAGTGGTGGCCCAGTGGTGATGGCCGCGACTTACGAGTTGTAGGTCGTAGGTTCGAACCCAGACAGGCGCTTTACTTTGTGTGGGAACATTAAAGGCTGATGATGATGATGATTATGCACATATAATATCAATCATTTGGTATCGCGGCTTGACTAAGCACCTAGATGAGCTCTTACAAACACCCACAGGTTTTTCAGATTATATCATAGTACAAAATGACGAGCATAATAATTATATAGCCCTATAATAAGAATAATAAATTTTTATTTTGATACTTACCTTTGTTTTATTGTAAGTAATCCATATTACGCCGATTACAAATGGACTAGTTCATAGTGTTGTATGTGTCAGGTGATATAACCCAACTCAAAATAGTGGAATAATAATCATACGGGGTCTTACACGAAATGGCGGAAGGACATAATTTATTTCAGAAAAAAAAACGCAAATTTATTACAGCGATGTCGCCATACAAAGAAATATTTTACTACTGCCACCATTCAAATAAAATGTAATTCATTCCTTGCCGCCGACTTTTTTGAAATCCCAAATCGCCGAAGAAAATGGGTGATCTCCTTTATTGTTTTTTTGTGATCGTCAAAGATATACAAATTACACACGTTGGGACCTGTGCGATCGCTTGGTTGTTATTTTTTGTCGAATCATCGAGATCAGCCTCTAACATCATGCAAAGCATAATAAAATTTTATCGCCGAATTTTCTCGGTGTAACGAGACTTAACTAAGGATATTACTGAAAATGTGCACCATTTTGTACCCCTCAATATCTTCCCGAAATCACCCTAAACCATCCAAGAACGCGGCAGACCAAAAACTCCAGTTTATAGGAAAATCAAGGAATTTATCGTTATAATTATTCCAAAGTTAGTATTTTGTGCTCGATTAGTGGCAATGAGGTTAACCCTCTAATACTGCTTACTCCTTCACGAAATGTGGGCGTGATGTTATTTAGGTATGTACAATGTTAAATTAATCAACTGAATACCAAAAAAACGTACTTAGCAAGAAATATCCTATAGGAAAACACGATAAATAGAAATAAATCTGCTGACCTAATTCTTCATATAAGTCCTCCTTAATGGGCGCAATGGAAAAATAAAAATAAAATATTCTAGCCTGTAGGTACCCTGACAATTATCACTCGCTAGACTAAATTTAGTTTTAACGCAGGGCCTAAAGCACTGACGTCGGAAACAAAAACTTTTTTACAAAAAAAAAACAACCGACTTCCAAAAAACTACCTAAGTACTACAAAGTGAAAAATAACTTAAATTTCGGAAGTCGGTGTCTTTGGTTTTGTATTTTCGTTATTTGCCACCGACTTCCGAAATTTAAGTTATTTTTCACTTTGTAGTAGTTTTTTGGAAGTCGGTTGTTTGTTTTGTAAAAAAGTTTTTATTTCTCGCTTTTTAGTGGGTCAATTTGTAATTTATCTAAGTTACATTAGCCTAATGCCAACTGCTCATCACCTTTTACAAAATATTGCTTTTCTCGATGCAGGGACGTTCATCGTTGAGGAGTTCTCCTGGTACTTCACCATCAGCTCCACTTACTTATCCATATGCATTGTGACGAGCATAAATTGCATTGCAACCATATTAAAGTAATCAAATCGCAACCCGTGAAATACTTATTATTGAGTAGTTCCGGTGGCTATTTGTGGTCTTCATCATCAGTTCCATTTGCTTATAATATTTGAAGAGTTCCGATGAGTTGGGATGAATTTATCCCAAAAACAAACTTAACTTTGTAGTTGAAAAATATGTTCTCCCATACGGAATGTATGGGAAAACATGTTTTTGCAACTGCAAAGTTAAGTTGGTCGATTATTACTCGTTAACCTGTACAGCCTACTAAGCTGTGAAAGTTTTCCTTTTAATTTCGTTATATAAACTACTGTTGTGATTTTTTTCACACACCCAAAACCAACCATTTAGCCGGCAGGGGGGGGGGACACTTGACTCTAACAAAAATTAGCACTTTAAAGCTTAATATTTCGCAAACGAATCCCTGAATCCAAAAATGGTTTCGACAAACTCACAATATTTTTGAAGGATCTTTCCAATGATACCCCTCACCATGGAGTAAAAAAATAAAAAAATAAACATCACCACTTTACGTGTATGAGAGGTACCCTAAAAGAAAAAGTTTTTCATAATTTTGTTTTACCACTTTGTCGGCGTAATTAATATGTATACTTATGCCAATGTACAGCTTTCTAGTACTAAGGGTCTCGGAGCTAGACCGCGGACAGACAGACAGACAGACAGACGGACATGACGAAACTATAAGGGTTCCTTGTTTACTACGGAACCCTAAAAAAATTAAAAACATGTATACGATCGAATTGAGAAACCTCCTTTTTTTGAAGTTGGTTAAAAAGGAGGGTCCTTTTGTGACACAATCATTCACTAAGAAAGGATTTTATTTAAATTCTACCAACCCTTTTTTTATGGGTTTAAAATACGGTGTGAAAGTTTTTATGAAATTCCGTAATTTTTTAAGAAAAGCAATGAAAACTGGTTAATTTCAAAAAAATCCTGAAACACGTATTTCAGGATTTTTTTAAATTTGCAGTTATATCAGAAATCTACGAGGACGAAGTCGTTGGCGAAGTTCTAGTATCTGAATTATATAATTAATGTCGGTGGATTTTCTTGCCCATTCTTCTCCATACGAAAACTACCGTTTAGAGGGGCGATTAGAATCAATTCAATTATCATATAAATTTTGACGTCCAAAAGTGCCTTTTATGTGCCTAATTGAAATAAATTATTTGACTTCGACTTTGACTTATTTTATTATATTATTATGAATGTTCACAAAACAAGATTGGTCCTTTTGGCAATTAACGAATGTTTTGACAAGAAGGCCCAATTTTTGATTGAAAAGAACCAATAGCTTGAATGGTCCGGATGAGGTAGGTTGAAGTTCCACTCTAATAAGAGAGCTTTGGGATCACCCTGCGATACGGATATTTGTAAAGCTCAGTGGCTTGACGCCCCAGTTACGATTTGAGGGGCGGTGTGAAGGCACAACTACCGCAGCGCCGCGCTACCGCACGCGACTGAACGCGTACTATCGCAACAAACTGTTAGCAATTTAAATATTGATATCGCAATATATTTTTGGGAAGATTTTATTCTTTATTTAAATCTTGACGAGCGCGTAGTTAATTTTTAAAGCGTAGACAAAAGAAGAAATCGGAATTTAAATTTCGAATTCTGCTAATATTGTTTAATTCAGTGATTTTAATGATAGTGATACAGACATGATTTATAAATTAGTTAATTTTGAAAAATATACATGTTAATGAAAAAGTCAAAATTAAAATGTTTTACAAAAAGTTTGAGCACTACATAATATTTTGTTTGATAAAACAAATAACGATGGTGCTGTATGTGAGTGGCAGATCGACGGACAATGACACAACTAAATTGTTTACGGACGAACAGCTAACTTTCTTAGCGCAAGCTGTGTGTTCTGACTTGCAGTTTGATATAAATGTGGTAAGATTATTTTTCATTAATATATTATTAGCTTTATAAATCAAATGCACTATTGGAAAAAAAAATATTAACTAAGTATACATATATGTTATAAATTTAAGACCATTTAAAATATTAATTTAAAAAACCCGCAACCTAGAAGTTGGTCTTTGGGTACACACGTTTTACTTAAAGTATTTAACATATTTTTATTATTATATTCAAAGAAAACGCAAAGCTCCTGAAAATTTTGAGGATTTTTTCAATATTTTTTTTAGGTAACATTATTCGTTCATGGTTCGTTCTAACAAACAACTTTTGTCAAACAAAAAAAAAATATCTGAAAACTGTGCCGGAATCAAGGGCCTGAAATCATAAGGCTAAAATAGATTTTTTTAAGGTTTCTCGCAAATCGTCGTGAGATTACATAAACAGACACGGAAAACATGTACTTTGTTTTTTTTTCAATATTCTACAATTTAAAATATTACTTACTTTTTGGCTTATTAGTGATTCGCCCGAATTTACTCGCCAGTTAATTTATTTTTAGGCGACTCGATTTACCTAATCGAGATTTACTAAATCGCTTCCAGAAAAAAAAAAACAGTGGAACTCCGGGAGTGCCGACAGAACTGAAAACTTGAAAAAAAATCGGCACCGCGGTAATCAACGCGTTGATGTATTTTTAATGGTCAAAAGCTGGTGTCACAGTGTCGCGAAATAATGGTCTAGTCTCATCTCAAAAATACCCAACGCGCCTAAAGAAGTGTTCACTTCAATTATATTATTTAAGTGACAATTCGCGAGTAAATTCGGGCGAATTACAAATGAGCCAACTTTTTGATACAATATATTATAATTAATTAATCAGACAACCTATTTTATACTCCTTGCACTATCTACTGACACAAATAAGTGCATAACAAAAACATTTTTATTGATAGTTAGACTGATACAGCTCAAACGTAGGGTAAAGGTGATGGTTATCAGCGATCGCTGTAGACTGGGATAGTGAGTAGTGGCTAAATCCCCGATAGCACGCAATCAATAGGCCGAAATATTGACTGCAGTAAGTGCCCTCTTATTGTAATAATACTGATAATATACAGGGTCGACAAAAATGGTAATCCAGGCAAAATAGTTTAAATAATTAACTCAATTGACATTATGTCAATTGAATCTTCCATTTATTTCTGTTAGTAAGAGAAAGGATAAATCCCAGCTTATGCTTTAAGTTCAGGGGGCCTACCACCAGCTCAAAATCAGTATTATTTTAATATTACTTCAGTGGGAGAAACAGATGGAGCTATACGTTCTGTAGAGCTTCATCTCTTTCCCACACTGAAGTAATATTAAAATAATACTGTTTTATGAGCTTGTGGTTGGCCCCCAGAAACTTAAAGCATAAGCTGGAATTTATACTGACATAGGTATGTACTTACTTGTAGTCATTGTATTCAGATGCATACGGTTAGACAGGAAGCCGACGACAACATAGCTGGGAGAAGGGTATTTAAGGCAGATGATGATGATACCAGCAACTCCTGCAGAAACATGACATGCTGTATTTTTATAGCCCTTGTTAGTAAAATTATCAGAAATACAGTTCATAATTTCTTTATTTTTTACAATCAAAAAGAGCAATTCTATTAATTAAAATACAATCCGACCCGCGAGGTGCGCCTTATTTTGACCCGACTGCCCCAGAAGGAGGGTAATGTTTTTTTTTGTGTTGGAAATTATCAAATAACTTCTCCCGCTCTGGGCGGAGCGGGAGGGCGTGTCAGACTCAGTATGACTAAAACCCACCCGTGTTCCTTCGGTTGCCCTGTTGCCGGGGGCACAATCTCCCTTTCGGTTTTCTTCGGAACCCCGGCAGACAGCGGACCTCCCGGGTGTCATCACTGTGTGGATCGCCCGGAGGACACGGTGGAGCATACGGTGGAGATCTGCCCGGCTTGGGCAGGGCATCGCCGTGTCCTCGTGGAAGCGATCGGCGGCGGTGACCTCTCGCGTCCGGCCCTGATTCGGGCCATGCTACGGAGCGAGAGGAAATGGGAGGCCGTCACCTCCTTCTGCGAAGCAGTAATGCTCGCGAAGGAGGAGACGGAGCGCGTGAGGGAGAGGCAAATTTCGCGCCCTCACGCCCCTAACCGCCGCAGGAGGAGACGCCCTGGGCGTCGGGAATCACAAGAAGATTTCCAGCCACCGTAGGCGCGGGCTTGCGGACGGTGAGCAATGGGCAGCTTGCCGTCCGATAAGGACCAAGCCCGGGTCGACGGCGCGTTGTGTTCCACGCGCGCCTCAAAGAGATGTCAGCAGAATTGACGGGGTCCGCTAGGGCCAATGCCTGCCGGGGGTTCGAAGAAAACCGATAGGGAAATCGTGGCCCCCTGGCAACACGGCAACTGAAGGAACACGGGTGGGTTTTAGTCAGTAAGAGTCTGACACGCCCTCCTGCTCCGCCCAGAGCGGGAGAAGTTATTTGATGATTTATCACCCAAAAAAAAAAAAAGACAGCGGACCTAGCGGACCCCGTCAGTCCGCGAGATACGCCTAAGTTTCGATAAAAATTAGTAGTGTTCGTTAACTCCATCCTGTATACTGTATTATTTATCGTACAGCACTCTGTCGGCAGTGACACTGAAAGAACTGAACTTGAATGTTCTGTTTTATTTTTCGCTATCAAATCAATTGACGATAACGCAAATTTTACTACCTACGTGCCTACGGAGAGATATACCACATACTACAGAGTATGTTGCTTTTTTTTGGGTGGGAAATTATCATATAACTTCTCCCGCTCTGGGCAGAGCGGCAGGGCGTGTCACTCTTACTGTCTAAAACCCACCCGTGTTCCTTCAGTTGCTTGTGTGTTGCCGGGAGCCACGGTACTTTCGGACTTTCCCTCGATCCCGGCAGGCATCGGCCCTTGTGAACCCCGTCAGCTGTGCTGACATCTCTTTGAGGCGCGCGTGGAACACAACGCGCCGTGGACCCGGACCTGGTCCTTATCGGACGGCGAGCTACCCATTGCTCACCTTCCACAAGCCCGTGCCGGGAATCGTCCTGGGATTCCCGACGCCCAGGGCGTCTCCTGCGGCGGCTAGGGAAGTGAGGGCGCAAAATTTGCCTCCCCTTCACGCGTTCCGCCTCCTCCTTCGCGAGCATTGCTGCTTTGCAGAACGAGGCGACGGCGTCCTATGCCCTCTCGCTCCGTACCATGGCCGGACGCGAGAGATCACCGCCGTCGATCGCCTCCACGAGGACACAGCGGTGCCCCACCCAAGAGTATGTTGAGTCTGTGATTACAAGTTTAGGAGATAGAATCTCATGACTTTGAATACGATGCCTTTTATTCATCATCGTTCATCATTCTCCTGTCCTTCTTCGCACCCCTTGCCTCACCGTGGCCTTGACCGCTACCGTAACCAAGGGCCGGTGGGCCGCCGGGCACTAGGGGCCGTTTCTTTCTGGTGCTTGTCATTTTTGGGGGGGGTATGCCATAATCGCCACGCTTGGCAGGCGGGTTGGCGATCGCAGTATGGTGTTAAAAATACATAGAGAACGCTGCTGCCTATTCTCTAGTAAGTCCCTTAGTCGCCTTTTACGACACCCATGGGAAGAAATAGGGTAGTGCTATTCTTTAAGTCCGGCACCACACGGAACTCCTGTCCTTATTCCAATTTATTATGTCATTATGTCATTTTCTTCCATACTTATGTCATATGTCATTTTCTTCCACACTTCTCTATCAGTCGTCATCTCGGTAGTCACCCCCTTTCTATCCATATCATCTCTCACACAGTCCATCCATCGTTTCTTTGGTCTTCCCCTACTCTTATAGCCATCCACATTCATACTCAAAATATTTCTCACAACATTGTTATTTGGTAATCTTCATGGATGCTCTGTCTTTGGAAGACAGCAGGTTATGTTATGCCATGTAACGCACCCGGAATACCATTGATGGCACTAGGAAGGCAAAGCCATAGGAGTAATATTGGTCCAGATGTGAATTTTGTTGGTACAGGTACAGTGGCAGATCCAGGATTGTCGTTTGGGAGGGGCTTGACCCCGCTGAGGGTAGGTTTTAGCAAAGTAAACACTGAAAAGCAAACAACATTTCATTTTGCTTAATGCATAACAAGCCTCCTCGGATGACCTTTCACAAATTCCTCAATGGAAAACTTACTCTGAAAAACAAAATACTTTATAAGTTGAGAATAATTGATGACACTTTAAGATTTGTCACGGAAGAACTGAAATGCTTTTGGGGGCTCGAGCCCTACTCCACTACTGTACTAAAGTCCATCATTTAAAACGAATGATGAACGTTATCGTCGTTGCCTAGCCAGCCAAAATGTGGAGGCGGTGGAAGCGTGAACGTTTGTAAGTGGCTTTTTTACTCCTGTTGCCGAAATAGTTCAGAATGCATCACCTGCATTCTTTCACAAGGCAAGTCGTTAAACTCTGATTATTAAACAGTGCATAAGTAGTAGTTTAGAATGTCTTTTCAGGATTGTCAAACTACTTTAGAACCCTAACAGAGCTCGTACCCACGAGCTGAACTGACCGTGCACAGTCATCACATGCCCAGCTCAATCAGCTTCAATGCTTTTGAATGTTACTCATGCACGAAAGTTATGATAATGCAGATCGCACGCCTTTTTTTTTTTCACACCACCTGTTTGATAATGTCTAAATTATATAATGTCATGTAAACCTAACCTAAAGTAGGCAAGTCACTATGGCCCCGAGGTCTAGCCGGGTAACAATATTGTACTGAATTTAATTATAATCCATTGGTCAATACCTAATGTGATTTGAATTTGGAAACGTATTTCTTTTTTTATCTCCTTCTGTTTAATGCAATCTATCCTGGGACATTCAGCAATAGGTAGATGATGGTTCCTGGTCTTGCACGGTATGAAGCCACTGCCTCATCCGGAAACTAAAATACAGTATGAAATATTTACAAAAAAAATATAGTTAGGTATTTTTGAAAATCATTTGCTTTTAATTACTTCGCAGAAGATGTCAAAAGTAGAGTATTCTCCTCGGGTCTCATCTTAGGCGAGCTGGAATCCCTCGCTACACTCAGGATCAAACTCCCTTGCTTCGCTCGGGAGCAATGGAATCCGTTGTTACGCTAGGGATAAAATCTAGTGCCTGTGACAAAAGACACTGCTTTATGCCCTCGTTGAATAATCTACTATTATGTACCTAGGTAGGTACACTAGGTCTGAGCTATCAGGCTTACATTCAATTGAACGTATAACGTAGGAAAATTACTTGTATTAGGTAGGTAGAACGATGTGAGTGTGTGTACAAACGTTGTACTTTCTCTGCAAGTTTATGTCATGTAGGAGAAACGTATGTACACAGTATATCGATGAGTCCCCAGTTACAGATGAGGTATAGAGCAAGTACATATAACATCAAGGCTACCGGTCAGACAAGACTCTTATCGATGCGGTACTGATGAACGACGATGAACATTGCGTGGGGTGTAAGAATTTTCAACATCTAACTCTGTAGCACATCTCTCTATTAGAAGAGGTCCTGATGCTAGAGCCACCTCTATGGTCATCATCAAAATATTTGCTCAGCGATACCGATAAATGCTAGCTGATTATAAAAAAAAAAACGAGGAGGTTTGTGGACATGAAAGTATGAAGTATGTGGGACCAACGTTACAAAGCAGTTTTAAGAGCTTCACCTGGTAGTGAGTTTGCCAACTAGCCGATACAACAAATCCAAAACATAGCTTGTAAAATTAGTCCTAGACGGCGGCGGCTGCATACCTAGGACTGATCTAGGCACGTAGACAAATTCCAAAGATCTTACTAGAAACAAAACCTCAAATAAATCTTAATCTACGACGATCAGCTAGTTTTCCCAGCGTGTATATTTATTAAGCCAGATAGGTACTTAGTTCTTACTTTTTTACGGTACCTAATAGGTAGGTATCGTAGTCTAATTAGTTATAATTAGAATGTACTTTATTACCCTCAGGTTCGCTGCCTCGTGGTATTTCTGTTTGTTGACAAACTGTGCATCGCGGCAATGATTCAATCCCGCGTATTGGAACGTGTCGTTTTACGTCCCAAACAAAGGAGCACTTCCACTTTCATACCTTGATCTATGATAATAGACCTTAATTACTGCTTAATAGGACGTATTTTTGGTAATTACCTCGTGTCCGGAAGTTTGCTAGACGCTCCAGTTCAAAATATTCCTAATGCGTGTTGAATTTTTCAGAACATTACCTATTAAGTTTGAAATAAAATGTAGCACTCACAACACTCACAATCTCTTTCGATTTGAAACAGATTGCTAATCCATTTCTTCATAAGTTGGAAAAAAATCTGCTCAACAACGTAAATAACGCAATGAATGTTGTTGAACTCTCAAAATGAAACAAATTAGGCAAAATTGTTTTGAAAATAAGTTACGCAATTAGGGTACTGGCCTAGGCACTCTAGATTTTTAATTTTTAATGTCTGAAGTGGTATTAAACGTGGCATAGGTAGTAAGTACCATTAGAATATCTAAATGATATTTTATTGTACATTTATGTGTTACCAAATTGGTCCGAATATTTTTCAAAAGCCGTTTTGTCGTGGGAAGCTAAAAAGTTCCCCTCTATCTTTGTGTACCTACCTACTATATACTCCTTTGCCTAGTTGATCAGCATTTCTGTATGAAATTGGCCGTCGGTACCTAGAATCCTAGATGATTACTGCCGAAATGCGCATTTAAAAACTTTTTAATCTGAAAACTCAATGGCGTTTTATGTTTTACAATACTACAGAACTTGAAACAAGAATTCTATTATCAAAAGTAAGACCAAATGAAGCATGCAAGCAACCATAAAAGCATGCAAACATTCTGATTCTGGCCATGACTTTATGATAAGCCTTACCTTTATTTGTTACAGACTGAGGAGACCTGCCAGGAAAACTACTGGGGTCAGTATCCTACAATCAATATTACGAGTGCATAATCGTACCTATACGCAAGTAATCAACTGCCACTGATAAAAGAGAGATCATTATTAACACGGTCGGCTCAGTGCCCCGCTCTCGTGAGGTGCCCACATAATGACACAATATTTTCTTACACAAAATTTACATACGTTGATAAACATCCTTGATGTCCTCCCTCCGGTTGACGCCCTAAGCCGAGGTTCGTACCCCACAGGGGATGCCCTTAGCGACCGTTAGCATACATAGTTGAATAACCCCTGGCTGGAGGTTTTAAGTGTAGTAGCTTAAGGCACCCACAGGGAAGCCCGATTAAGTAATCATGATCTCGATCTCAGAGGTCAACTACGAGATGCCATACCTAAAAAAAAAAACTTCGAATATCCTAGAATGATATAAGGTTAAAAACAAAGTCATAAGCCATAAGTCACCAAAATTTGATTTGTTGTGGCTCTAGATGTTTGACACTTGTGTGCTTGCAAATGTTGCGGCGCAAAAGTTCAACTAATGGATTTTACTATGGTTTCCTAGCGTTTTAGACGTTGCGTTGACAATAAATTGTGCAAAGTCGTTATAAGACGTTGCTGGTCCGGACTCCGAACGTGTTAAACATGAAACATAAACATTATCCAATATAGGTACCATGTTTCGGGCAAATAAATTAATTAGCTTTGAACTAATAGAACTTTAAAAAGCGAAGTAGGTACACTTGGAAAATCCAACCTGCATACACTATTACACAACGAGGTTTGCTCAAGGATCATGGAACGTCATTGGATAATGACGACGCGGCGAAACAATACACGACATATTTTGTCATTAAAACTGAAACATCTTTTCATCTCCCCAGCTCCCAACATAAGTATGCCAAAACGGCCATCGCACTTAAGGATACGATGTCAGACGAAATCAATCATGAGGGTCCAAATAGACCCTTTAGAGAGCTATCAGTTAGTCGCGCTGGTGCCACTCGTGACCAACGACAGCACATTTATTACTGATGTAAGTACAGAAGAACTATCACTATAACTTCATCCTGTGCCCAAATTATTTGTGGTTACGCAGTACGTCTCTTTCTTCCATCTCAATATTATGTATAAGTTCATTCCCTTCCTAGCCATAATAGGGATGATGCCTGTGTAAAAAAAAACTATTTAGTCCGTCAGTCAAATAGTAAAAAAATATCAGACACGTATTTTTTGCTAATAAAAAATGCCTTAAATAAAACGCATTAAAGTTGGGGAGTGGGGGTCTCTACGATACAAGTAAGTATAAAATCTACATACTAGTGCTGTCCTCCCCCCAGCGACGCCCTAAGCCGAGGTTCGTATCCCACAGGGGGTGCTTTTAGCGAGCGTTCGCCTAGTTTTAATTTAGAATATTTTTTGCCCCTGGCTGGAGGAAGCTTAAGGCAACCACAGGAAAGTCCTATTAAGCAGCCATGACCTCAGTGGTCAACAGCGAGATGCCCTAGATAAAAAAAATACGTGTCCAATATTTTTTAAAGATCTACCGGATGACCAAAAAAATTTTTTGTCGTCATAAATATCTATTTTCTACTTTCACACAATCTATCCATCTTTTCTTTGGTCTTCGTCTCTTTAAGTTTCTTCTTCATCATCATTAATATTCTTAGAAGAATCTGCATTTCATTCGTAGTCGTCGGGAAACACGCTAAAAATGCGTGGCAAAAAAGCTGGTATTTCTGTTTAGGTTGTTCGCTTCCATTCCATTCACATCTAACCAATATGGCTACGTCACCACCAGCTGGTTATCTTTATAATATCTAATGATAACCAGCGACTTACGTCACTGTATTTTTCAGTGCGCAAATTGTAGTTGCGGTTTCCTTCCTTCTCTTGCCAAATCAATCTGCCTGCTTTTCCCAACTATGTTGGGGTCGGCTTCCAGTCTAACCGGATACAGCTGAATACCAGTATTTTACATGGAGCAACTGCCTAACTGAACTCCACAAGCCAGTAACTAGGTAATACGATACATCTTGGTAAGACTGGTGGTCACACTTTCGGGTTTCTGACGACCCGTAACGACTCCCAAAGCTCCACGAATGACAGCCGGGAGCAATGGCTTAACGTGCTTTCCGTGCACGGATGAGTCTCGGTATGTAAAGATGGTCACCCATCCACGGACCAACCCCGGCAAGCGTAGGTTAACCTGGTGGATCGACCCGTGCGGCTGTTATTACTTAGCTACGAGCTCTTCCTTCCCTTGTACCACACTGAAATGTTTGAAACCTTCTGTGAAAGGAAGTGGACCGTACCTTACCAACCTGCACATATCAAGCGTGGGGGTGCTTGACATGTGCAGGTTGGTAGATCATGTCACCTGTTGTCGAATTTTTGGTTCTAGGCCATTCCAGTTTCCTCACGATATTTTATGTCACCGTTTTCAACACAAGCGTCCCATGCGCGTGATGATGTACAAACCACGGAATCTTTACGTACATTTCAATGGGAAGCATTTATTATAATTGCTAATGTGACACTCGCATTTTCTTCGTACAGCTCGACTTGCACAGTTCAGTCGCACCTGTTGCGTGATCGAATTAGTCGAGAACCTTCCCGTTATTCACGAGAAGTGGAGAACACAACATTCATTCATCCCGAGTTCCACGACACATGGCTACAAATTCTTAAAGTATGTTCACGACCGCGATATGGCTGAATTGCTGTCTGTTGTAATTTTGCATTATCTTATCTGCTTTTAAAATTACACTAGTGAATTCAGTCATTGATATTATAGCTGCGTTACGTGGAATATTGTAGACCTCTCCCAGAAATGGTAACATATCGTCATCGTTATTGACAACCTTATTTTGCACACCTCCCTCTTGTGATCTAAGCTAACCTAATATTATATGGACGGGAAAGTGCCCTCTAAACCTTTTATTACATTAGCACCGGCACGGGTTGCAATACTCATAATGCTGCTCATAACTTTTTTTCTTTACTACAAGTTACCCATGTCCTCACAAATATTTCTGTATTCATATGAATTTTAACAATTTATCCGCCTATGCGCTTCAATGCGGGTTTTTAACGCTGATAACGAGCAGCCGGCGGGAAAGTGAATTAATTTGCGATTAAAACAATCTATCCCATTCATTGATTTTACCGTTATTATGCTAACCGAACGTTCCACTCCAGGAAAAGGGAAGAACCCATATGATTACTATAGTAGGTAGCTACACGCCCGACATGTTTCTTTTCATTAGAAATTCAGAATCGTCAACGTGAATAAAATGAATAATATTCTAAGTTTTCGATTTATAAAGACAAATCATGCGCACGCGCCTCGTCCGACAAAACAGTTTTAGGTCATATTTTTATTCATATCTGAATATAGAAATTGCCACTATGTACTTGATAACTGACGATTGGTATACCTTTTTTATTTTTTTTTGGTTAGGAAATCATCAAATAATTTCTCCCACTCTGGGTGGAGCAGGAGGATGTCAGACTCTTACTGACTAAAACCCACCCATGTTCCTTCAGTTGCCATGTTACCGGGGGTAACGATTTCCCTTTCGGCCTTATTCGCAACCCCGGCTGGCATCGGCCCTAGCGGACCCCGTCAATTCTGCTGACATCTCTTTAAGGCGCGCGTGGAACACAACGCGCCGTCGACCCGGGCCTGGTCCTTATCGGGCGGCGAGCTACGCATTGCTCACCGTCCGCAAGCCCGCACCTACGGTGGCCGGAAATCGGCTCGCGATTCCTGACGCCCAGGGCGTCTCCTCCTGCGACGGTTAGGGGAGTGAGGGCGCGAATTTTGCCTCTCCCTCACGCGTTCCGCCTCCTCCTTCGCGAGCATTACTGCTTCACAGAAGGAGGTGACGGCCTCCCATTTCCTCTCGCACGATTGGTGTACCTACATGATCAAAAATCGAGTATTGAACGCAGAAAAAATCTTACATCGTCGACTTATTCTACGTGGAAATGAACACTGTTTTTTGTTTTTTCCTCCATAAAGAGGTTATGTTAGAAAATGGTAAATAAAAAAGTAGTAGAAATTTTAATTATCTACAACTTTTACATATAACTTTTTCCGGTAGGAGCTGCAGTTTAGCCGGAAATCGTAAAAATCTTATTCCCCTACCCCTCTTCTGGGACTTTCACCAAGGTCTCTACATTTTTTTTTCATTTAGTTATATTTAATAGGTACAAAATTACTGGGTTGTGGAGGTCAGATAGGCAGTCGCTCCATGTAAAATACTGGTATTCAGCTGCGTCCGGTTAGACTGGAAGTCGACCTCAACATAGTTGGGAAAAGGCTAGGCAGATTGAATAGGTACAAAATTTTCCGACCAACCACATATTGCTAAGAAAATTTTATTCTCTCATATGTTTGGCCCTGGACTATGTTCAGGTTTTCGAACATGAATTTATACATAAGGTCATTATTTTCAGATAGAATATGATATAATAAATCCTATGGTTGAATACGGCGAGATAAGCAGATCGCCGAAGAAAAACTACACTTTATGGAGTGCAGTACTCGAGCAGGGATCTCCTGTAGTGTGGCGAGGAGGTGACATGGCGCCAGAATACAAAAAGTCTATGATTCATAAAACATACAAAATTAAAAAGTCCCTACGTCCTAATTTGAATGGCTCCGATGTTTTTGGTCGCTTTACTTGGAACACCAGTGGTGGTAAGTGAAAAAACATTACTTGTTGTTGTAATTTTGTTCTCGTTGTTAGCTGTAATAATCTATAGTCGTCATTTATTTTCGTTGCTTTAGTATTTATTTATCTATTACAATATAGCAGTACCTGGTCAGGTATACCAACGTTGTATCACATTAACGAGGCTGTGAAAATAGAGAAAACAAATTTTCCCAGATATAAGACCTATACCCCGTTTGAAATAAGATTAGACATTTAAACAAACCTTTTTACAGTTCGTTCCACCGATTTTGACTTCTATTGCGTAGGCATAAGGATGGCATTAAAAGCAAAAAAAGTGGTTACAAACCAACTGTTTACTGCAGCTGCCATTTGTCGTGCCACCGACGCAATAGAAGTTAAAATCGGTTGAACGGACTGCAAAAAAGGTTTAGTTAAATGTCTAATCTTATTTCAAATGGAGTATAGGTAGATCGATTTTTCACCCCTGTAAACTCTTATATCGCAACTTTCATCGAAATCGTTAAAGCCGTTTTCGAAAACGTAATTACAAATATACACCGTGACATTTTAGTCGTCTTACAAAAGCAGCCCACTTCATGTTTCCAATGATTACTAAACAATCATTAAAAAATATATATATTTTGTAACAATTTTTAATTGCTCCTAGAGGTATTTTATGTCGGGTACATTGAGTGGCCCTTTGAAACACGACTAAAATATCACGGTGTATAATACATATATATTATATATATACGAATATTGCTCATTTAATAGTATAGGATATATATGTATCCGCGTATAGATCTATTATAGTATATTGTACTATATACTTTTTATTTGCACCAAAGACAACCCCATTTTACTATATCCAAAAAATCACTGTCCATTCCAAGGTTGCCTGGAAGAGATCGTAGTAAGCGATAAGGCCGCCCATTGTATGTTTTGTAGTTTATAATTTATTTTTATGTTATGTATAATCTAGTGTACTATAAAGTATAAATAAATTAAATAAGTTCGTATTATCGATGTTTCAAACATAAGCAGAACATTATCAAGCTAACTTAAAAAACTAGGCTGAGAATCAGCACTTTTCGAACGTCAAAATTATATAAGACAGTCCCCCGAAACGCCCACCCTTCACCACTTCCTAGTGCCTTTTGCTGGGAAGAAAAATTGGCGCAACAAACTCCCCAGCAGCACAGCTGTCTGTTCAAGTTAGAAAAAAAAAAGATTCTATACAATAGTATGCAAAATAATTTACATTACGCAACACAAAACATAATTTAAATGATAAATTATTGGCCATATGGCAGCTAGCACACGCCAATATACCAACCAAAAACATCGAGAACTATAGAAACTAGAACTCAAGCAGAAATAAAAAATAAAAACCAAACGTAAACAGAACTAAATATCTAAATAAAAGCCTCCAGGCATAAAGGGCGTGCCCGCTTACATAAAGCTTTTTAAAGCTGTAATTGGAAGTTATAAATGATAAACTAAGACCATCGAGGTAAAAATAAATAAACAGTTAATTACTAGTTACAATAACAAAACCATGATCAGCAAGATGACCAGTCGCCACAAGCAGCACCCGTTCACGAGCATAACGCAAAGATCAGCCATTACCCCCCTCGCCATATTTGAGGGAAGGAGGCAACCTGACCCCCGACGCTACCGCAAGCAGTGACATCTAAGGGAGCATGACGAACTTGCTGCCGGTTGCTCAGGCAAAAAAAAAATATGATCAATTGTCGAGGTCGCTAGCTAACCACAAATTGCAATACAACTCATAACAAAACATTGTAATGAGTAGATTATGTCAACATTCGTCATGATTGCGTGTTTAGTGGGCGCAAGAGGTCTGTCTGTCTAAGAGCTAACAGCCTGATACTTGCAGTTATATGTATCAAGGGGGATGAATGGATTAATAAATTGCCGAAGACGTGAACCTGACTCCTAAGTCAGATTCACGTCTTCAGTAACTAATTGCTCACACAAACTTAGTGTTTTAGTGCTAGTATTTTTAAGGCACGAATGGTCCTAATAAGTCCTTAGCAGAAGCCTTTCTTCGGTTATTTGCCAATCAGTTCCAGTGAGTTTATTCCGTTCTTCTTTTTGTAGATGGCGACGTATGTTTCAACGTTGTAAACTCTTGCATCAAGCAAAAGACCATGTCCGCCGAAGTAAGGGTAAGTGTCACAAAAGTAATAATCTGTGTAAGTATACTACACATACAAACTGCGCGCGGTGCGTTTGTATGAAGATAGCTTACTACCTCTCTTTATACTATGCCTACAGTAAGCTCTTCCCCGGTCAAGCTCCTTCACAAAGAGCTCTAGTATTATAATTAACAACAGCCAAAGAGACTTTCAATGTATAATTTCAGCCCAACGGCACTGACGAGCCACAAGTGGAGTTCGACCACCTGCCAGGTGACGATGACTGCTACATCAATGTGACGGGCTTGTACGGAACAACACAATTCAAGTATCGAACCCTGCCCTGTAACGTAATCAATTGTCCACCTAGTAAGTACGTCATCATCATCATCATTATCGTCGTGCCCCTATGCCATTTATTTGGGGTCTACAAATCATGTCTACTTCTTCCATACTGTATCTTTATTCAACTGTCATCTCTAGTCAGCCACTTTCTAGCAATTACCATTACAAACAATATGAAAATCCGCAGTCATTACCACTTTCTGGGTCTTCCTTCCATACAGGTCCACTTTACCTAACTTAATGGTGCCGATTCCCTTGTTCACAAACTAAACTAAATTTAAGTTCAGTGCATCTTTTTCTTTCTATTTCATTAAGAAAAGGACAGAAGATCAATTTTAGTTTAGTCCTATCAAATTGATCAGCGCTTGACGTAAATTGACGTAATTTTAGTAGGCAAGTTTTTAATCACGTCTAAACTTGTATGAAGCAGTGACAGGCGCTGATTAATTTCGCAAAATGAGTGCGAAAAATACCGCCCCAGGACCCGACAGCAGGTCCTGGCCATGGGGACTCTCGGGCCTCGACTAAGGGGCTCCTAAGCGCATGCATGAAGAGGGGCCAGTACCCACTTCGTTGGAAGACTGGGAAACTGGTCCTCATCAGGAAGCCGGGGCGCCCAGCGGACTCTCCGTCCGCCTATCGGCCCATGGTGCTGCTCGACGAGGTGGGCAAGCTCTTTGAAAGAGTCATTGCAGACCGCCTCGTCGGGCAGCTGGTGCGGGTGGGGCCGGATCTGGCGGAGAGCAAATTCGGTTTCCGCAGGGGGCGCTCTATGGTGGACGCCATCATGCGCGTGCGGGCCCTCACGACGGCGGATGCTGTGGCCCGGTGTGGGGTCGTCTTGGCGGTGTCTCTAGACATCGTCAATGCCTTCAACACCCTGCCCTGGAGTTGCATCAGGGAGGCACTTCGGTATCACCGGATGCCGACCTACTTCTGTCGTGTGGTCGAGGCCTATTTGACGGACAAGGCTGTCATCTACCCCGGTCACCAAGGAGAGTGGAACCGGCGAGAGATGTCGTGCGGTGTCCCATAGGGATCGGTCCTGGGGCCGCATCTGTGGGACATCGGATACGACTGGGTGCTGCGCGCCGACCTCCCTACCGGCGTCAGCGTCATTTGTTACGCTGACGACACGCTGGTCCTGGTGCAGGGGAGGTCGTACCAGGCAGCGGCCGATTTAGCGACACGCGGGGTTGCGACAATCGTCGACAGAATCCGGCAGTTGGGACTCGAGGTGGCCCTGCACAAGTCCGAGGCCATAGGTTTTTATGGTCCTCGTAGTGCACCACCGTCGGGTTCTCAGGTAATGGCGGGAGGGGTTCCCATCGGCGTCGAGTCGACGATGAAGTATCTGGGACTCGTCCTCGATAGCCGGTGGAACTTCGTGGAGCATTTCCGACGTTTGGCAGTTTGGGAAGACTGGATCGAGCCGGGGCTGCCTTGAAGCGGCTCCTGCCCAATCTGGGAGGTCCAAACGCCTCCTGCCGGAGGCTCTACGCGGGGGTCGTGCGGTCCATGGCCCTTTATGGGGCGCCGGTGTGGGCGCCTTCATTGAGGCGGCAGCCAGCCTGCCGGCTGAACGCGTCCCAGAGGGTCATGGCCATCCGGCTGGCCCGAGGATACCGCACGGTCTCCTACGAGGCGGCGAGCCTCCTTGCCGGATTACTGCCATAGGATCTGGAGGCAAAGGTCATCGCGCACATTTGGGAGTGGCGCGAGAAGGCGAAACGCCGGGGCTTAACTCCGATGCCGCAAGAAATTGCGGCACAGCGGACAGAGCTCCGGCGGGATCTCATGGCGGAATGGAGAGTCCGATTGTCTCGAAACCCAGCGCTGGGCACGCCACAATTGCGGAGCCTCTTTGAGGAGTGGCTAGAGAGGCGCCACGGCGTCCTCACCTCCCGCCTGACGCAGGTCCTCACCGGACACGGCTGTTTCGGGAGGTACCTGTTCAGGATAAAGCGGGAGGAAACGCCCGGGTGTCGCCATTGTGTGGATCGCCCGGAGGACACGGTGGAGCATACGGTGGAGGTCTGCCCGGCTTGGGCGGGGCATCGCCGTGTCCTCGTGGAGGCGATCGGCGGTGGTGATCCCTCGCGTTCAGCCCTGATTCGGGCCATGGTACGGAGCGAGAGGAAATGGGAGGCCGTCACCTCCTTCTGCGAAACGAAAAGTGATAATATCGCAAATCCGACCAAAGTCCAAAGTCACAATTATTACTCAATAACCCTTATATTTTGTGACTATTAGATTTGGTCGGATTCGGATTCACTTTTAGCGTAACTCGGAATGCGGCCAATGTAGGCCTTTTATGTGCCTACTTTAAAATAAATGATTTTCCTTTGTCTTTTCAACAGAAGAGATAAGTCCGGAGATGCCACACGACATATATGTCGAGGCGATTCAAGACTCCATCGACACTTTTGAGGTGAACGTGAGGTGGCCACTGCCGCATCACCTGCCCGACTCCTACAATGTGACCTTGGCTGCTGCAGCGATAAACACTAACCAGACGATGGTGCTACCAGGGGTGAGTGTATATAGATGTTAAAACAATTAAGGTACAATACAGATTAGATAATCATCTATTTTGGGGTTCACTGGCAAATAATACTTTGTAAGCTGCTTCATTGAACCAGGTTACTGTATTACCTGAACAATAAACTACTATCTACTACAAATTTTTGAACGCTAGGGAATTGAAGTCACTAAATTATGTTTCTAGACCAGTGCATGAGGTAACTATTGGCCAGGGAATTAAGGTGGTTTTACACCGGCGAGGCGAGGCGTGGGTGGGATGGGCGAGAATTGAAATTTATATGGCAACATTTCTATCCACGCCCTGCCCATCTTTGGTGTAAAAGGTCTAGATGCGCGAGGATATGCGAGGCGAGGATTGAAATATTTGTTAGTACAATATTGAACTTTATTGCTGTAAGAATAGAGTATTTATTTACTTTGTAAAACGGATATACAAATCTCGCACCGGTCATCGAGGCACGGTCTCTCTCCGTCAAGCGCTGACTCGCGATTTCTCGCGTTGGCACGCGCCGGCTCACTCCGACCATCGTGAGAGATCGCTGCAAACTATATTCTCGGCTGGCCGGCGCGCGAGACACGGCTGGCCGTGCGGCGCGTTATAGTGCGAGCCAGCGCGTGACATCGCGAGCCGGCGCGAGGCAGCGCTGGCCATCGCGAGACGGCGCGGTAAAGCGATGGACATCTTTCGGTGTAAAAGAGTAAGCGTGATTTCAATTCACGCCCATCCCATCCACGCGTCGCCTCGCCCGTATAAAACCACCTTTAAAGCCTTAAAATCGAGTTAGTAAAGGAGCAGTAGTTTCTTTTAAAGTACCTTAAATGTACTGCCAAAGAAATTACACTTCAGTTTCAAGTCACTTCATTTGGATCAGATCGAGTGACTGTTTACATCCATAATTTTCTACTTATCATCTCAAATATAACAAATGACAATACTACGCTAGTTAATTTACGTTGATAGACTATTGTGATAAATGTAAGAAGAAGAAACAATACTAATTTATAAATGGCCGAAATTTTGAAGATGGTATTAATCATGACTATAAAATTGAACAGGATTCAACAGAAGTTGTATTCAAAGACGTGACGGGCGAAGGCTTCTACTACGTGTTGATGCAAGCAAGATTAGGCAGAAAAACTGCTAACACCAGGCAACGAGCTCGTTTCCCTGGTAAGTTCCTTCTCTCTAACGTATTTTTTACAGGACTGCCTAAAAAAGGAGTGTAATGTTTTCAGGGTTCATATATGTAGGTACATTATAAGTTTTTTTTGTTCCACCTTATCATAAACAAATGCATACTACAACAAGAAAAAGGTAGGAAACGATTTATTAACAAAATAAAACAAGTTTAAATAAATATCTGTTGTACGATCTCTAAGACAAACAAAAATTTCTCATTAACAATGACTATGACAATGAATTATTGGTAAAAAGCACACTTTTCCTTCGTCTTCTTACAGTATCGACACGGTAACTTGTTCCGGTCTGATGAGAAGAAAACCTAATTTGAAATAATAAAACCGAAATTCACAACTCACACATCTACATTTTTTTTACCCTACACAAGACTTTCTCATTTTGTCTTACACTAATCAATGCTACCAACAGCTAAAGTGAATATATTGAGTACACTTGACCACTGTGAAACTTAAGTATGTACATATTAGGAATACAAACTAGAATTTTCAGAGCAATATAATAAATGAAGTACCTACCTATGAATTTTATTAGACATTCCACAAAACTTATGACTTTATATTATTCTGAGTCCACTTAAATAATAGAGTTTATAAACGTTGCTTAACGTCTACTAAAACCATATTTTTTTTGACGTTTAAACGTCTCTTTAACTTTAAGGAATCTGCCTAGATCAAAGATATTAAATTATTTAAGTACTTAACAAATTTCCCAACTATGTTGGAGTCGGCTTCCAGTTCTAACCGAATGCAGCTGAATACCAGTTTTTTACATGGAGCGCCTGCCTATCTGACTCCACAACCCAGTAACTGGGTAATACAATACCCCTTGGTAAAACTGGTTTCAAGACTTTCGTAAAGACTGTCAAAGCTCCACGATAGCCGACAGCTCTTACAGCCGGGACCAACGGCTTAACTTTCTTTCCGAGGCACGGAGGAGTCTCGGTACGTAAAGATGGTCATCCATCCACGGACCAACCCCGGCAAGCATAGCTAGATGGATCGACCCGTGCGGCTAACCACGTCTCTTTAACTTTAAGCAATATTTGTAAATAAACCCCAATATTAAATGAATTCATTTATGTAGTTAACTCTGAACTACATCTTTGTCAATCAGCAGGCAACAGGCATATACTTACATTCAAATTCATTTTCTACAGTTTAAATATTGGTGCACAAAAAATATTTTTTTTAAAATCCTAGACCATCCATAGCAATAATTTACCTCACTACGTGTATGTAATATGTCTCACACCTATACCTTCAGCATCTTTAAATAGCCAGACCCTTACTATTTTGTTATTTAATCGAGTTGATAACGGCCGTCGTCATTTACTGGCTTGGTGACTCGACTCGTCATCATCATCGATAACTTCGGGTATTGGTATTTTGTCTGGAAGACTAGGTCTCTGCGTATAGTCGTCAGAATCCCTGATCACTTTCCCCAATAGAATGAGAATAACGTGGTATAGTTTTGCACGTGGTCAGACATATGGGACTGGGACGAGGATGGAGCGTCAGGAGTGGAAGGCGCGGAGCGAGCGGGTGGCGCAGCCATCGGCGTGGGCTGCGCGGCCGCCGCCGTTCTGGCGCTGCTGTGTCACTGTCGACGCCGAAGACACCACGTTCCCGTGCCACCATACAAACCGGTACCTATGTCCTAGACAACTAACAATAATTCTTTCTAACAGTCTCTAGCCTAATCGAACACTGTAAAAGTCGGGTGGTCTCTGTTCAGATCAGATCTAGAACACTTCATTTTCTCTATCAACCCGATTAACTCCCTCTGATTCACAATATGTTCCTCCCACTAACTCTCTTTTCCAGAATATATGGATTAGAGCAAGATATATACTCTAATCAGAAAATCACCATCTTAATACCTAACCATCAAGTAAAACTCAAATTATTCCAATAGGACGACAAACCTTCGAAAGACGGCGACACAGAAGTGCTAGAAATATGGAGCGAGACAGAAGACCGGTGGGAGGTACGGACAGACAAGCTAGTATTACACGAAGTTATTGGAGAAGGAGCTTTCGGTGTCGTGCGCAGAGCCACGCTCGCGCCGCACTCCGTGCAAGTCGCTGTTAAGATGCTGAAAGGTAAAGCTTCTCGAATTGATGATATAATAATTTCATCGATGTACAGTAATGAAGATGAACTGAATTTGTAATTAAATTCGTTTAATATCTTAAAATTAAAATAGAAACCGGTTATATTATAACTAATATAGGTATACTTGTTATGTTTTGAAAATAATAACTTGTATAGTTGTCTTAAAATTTTAAGAACAGCGTAACACAATGAACTGATAATATCCGTGGACTGAGTCCAACAGTAAAACTTTTTTATTTCTAACCTCGCGACTCTTCCGTTGCAGACTTCCCATCGCTCGATGAAATCAGGTCATTCCGATCGGAGATGGAGCTGATGAAGAGCGTGGGCGTGCACCCGCACCTCGTGAGCTTGGTGGGATGCTGCAGCGGCAGGAGGCCGCTCATTGTCGCCGAGTACTGCAGCCGGGGTGACCTGCTCAGTTACTTGAGGTAATACTGATAGATCGAGAAAACATTTAAAGTCGTTAATTAATACTCCAAAATTATCTCTTTACTTGCGCTAGTATAAATCGACAATTTACGATACTGGACCAAGAATTGAACCCTGTGGAACGCCTATGATAATTATAAATCTTACAGATTCGTTAACGTTTACCTCCTTTGATTTTATTAGTTCTATCGATAGAGGAGACAAGTAGTCAAAGGTTACTTATTTTATTCCTCATTCTTTCTTTTTCTTTTCTCATAGTTGAATGCCTCCTCGCATACTTTTAACATTATATAAAATTCATAATTCTAATGAGAATACTTGGTCATTATTTAATTAGTTGATATATTTACAGATGCACATGGGACGTAATGTTATCAAAACGCAACGCGAAATACTACAATAACAACATAGATGTTTCAGACTACAGAAACGACCTATTCAAATGTAAAGCACAAATGGAGAGTTCTAAACTGGTCGTGAACAAACTATATGAGCTCCAAGAGATCTGTGATAAGGAGCTAACGGCTTTAGACCTTTTGTCTTTCTGCCGTCAAATTGCTATGGGAATGGAGTTCTTAGCTGCTAATAGAGTAGTTCATAGAGATTTAGCAGCTAGGAATATATTGGTGACGGCGGATAGGACGTTGAAGATAGCAGATTTTGGGCTTTCAAGAGATGTTTATGAAGAGAATCAGTATAAGCAGAAAGGTAATGGGAAGATGCCCGTCAAGTGGATGGCTTTGGAGTCTTTGACGAGGAGGATCTATACAACGCAGAGTGATGTGTAAGTATCTGTTTAAATTGGAGCGTGGTGCTATATTTTGTGATCAAATGTACCTATTATAATTTGTCGCAATCTCGTCGTCAGTAGTTAAAATTTGGTAGTTAACCACATAGTTTATGACTTGTATGCATGAAAGTCAGATTCATGCCAGTTTCAAACACAAATCGTTTGTCGTAATTGTGAAAAAAACTGTTATGTTATAAAATATTAATAAATCGGGTCGGTATGAGATTAAAGAAACTCGAAAAGAAATGTTATCAGAATTGGGATTGAAGATCACGCTGCATTAATTTTAGATCTAGAACATTTAATAGAGAAATACGTTGTGTTTAGATGGTCGTTTGGCGTGGTGGTGTGGGAGATAGCGACAGTGGGTGGAGCTCCGTACGCGTCGGTGCCCGCAGCAAGGCTGCCGCGACTGCTGCGCGGCGGGTACCGCATGCCCAAGCCTAACAACTGTAGCCCTCAGCTGTGAGTACATCCATAATAGTCTATGATTCTTCTTTATCATCATCAGCCGAAAAACGTTCTCTGTCCATCATAGGCGAGCAGGCAAGCATCAGAATCAGAAATCTTTATTTGTGAACATAGGTCAAGTTACACACAGTGTGAGGTGTTATAAATAGGTAGATCCTCCATGTTTTGCCCAGAGGCATCGCTACAGCAAATGGTCCTGCGGTTCTTTTATCTAACAGATTTCCGCGGCCTTCGCTAGGCTTTCACTAGTTTTTGTTATGTTGAATTATACAACATGTAAAAAAAACCTTGTCCGATCCGTGAGGGTGTTGTTAGGTATCGTACTGAGAGTATACACGGTAATTTTTATAAAAAAGAAAAAAAAATCGCCACATTTTTTTCAATGGGGAATTTTATCGGGTTATTTACATGGGACGCGGGCGGCCGTCGTTTAGCGGGTGTCTACAAGTCATGACTTATCAGTATCACCCCTGTTGAAAATTTTGTAATTTTTAATGGATTTGGGTTAATTTTTTACAAAAAAAAAATGTAAATTTTAAATAGCAATAACTATTTTTTACCAATAGATAATAATTTTTAATAATTTGGTTGTCTGTAAAGTCGGTTTTCGGACGATAATTTTACGAGATAACGTCACAAGCTGAATGCTTAGGCCGATCGTGCCTCTCTATCGCTTGTTCCGCGCTCTCGCTTGCACGCTCGGCTCAGGCGGAACGTGACACTTTTTCGTGCGTACAGCCGGCGTTCATCGATTTATAAGACGTTATCACGTCAAAAAAAACTTTTTGGTAATATTATTGCAGTACCTATGTGCCCCTTTCGGATCGGACAGGGTTTTTTTTACATGTTGTATAGTGTTGAGTTTTACTTCTGTAAAACCAATAGTCACTTCATAAAGCTCGGTAGCCGGTAGCACAACCATTTTCAAGGTAAGTTAGATAACTATTCTCTGTTCAGTTTTATGATGATTACCTTACAAAATTACACCTGCTAAATGTGGCATAACATGAATCGAAAGTTGGTAATTCAATTATCGATTCTTTTGCGATTGAACTAGTTAATTACTATCGATAACGACTACTACTGCATTATTTTGATTAATATAACTATTACTATTCTTCCTTTTTCCACTTTTCGGTATTCTTCAAGCTTTTGAAGGACCCTTTTTAACTTCAAAAAAGGAGAAGGTTGTCAGTTCGTCGGGATATTTTTTTTTTATATATGTGCCCCGATTAATCGAAGACGGCTGGACCGATTTGAAAAAATATTTTTTTGTTTGAAAGGGTATACTTTCGAGTTTGTCCCATTGTCATTTGGTCACGATCTAATGATGGGATCTTGGAGAAATCGAGCGAACTCTTCAAATATTATAGGCACATCTATGGCGATTTGGGTATTTTGATGAGCAGTTGACATTAGGCTATTGTAACTTAGATAAATTACAAACCAACCCACTAAAAAGTGAAGAAAAAAACTTTTATACAAAAAATACAACCGACTTCAAAACTACAAAGTGAAAAATAACTTTAATTTCGGAAGTCGGTGTCAAAAAACTAAAATACTGATCCAAAGACACCTACTTCCGAAATTAAAGTTATTTTTCACTTTGTAGTTTGGAAGTCAGTTGTATGTTTTGTATAAAAGTTATTTAGTTAAATGTTTCATTTCTCTACAGCTATGACATAATGCTGTCCTGCTGGCGAACCCATCCTCGCGACCGACCGAACTTCGTAGATCTACACCAGCGTCTTGATGAGCTACTGAACAGCGCGTGCGCCAACCAGTACCTTTCTTTAGAGATAGACGCTGATGACGCACCACCTACGCCTAAGCACCATAGATACATCAAGATGTTGATGAGGTGAGGATTTATTTGAGTTTTTAACGAAAACAATTTGTTGAAAAATTGCTCGTGTACTGTCAAAGTGAACATGGGAAAGCCTGTCAGCCATACCACTCGTTCAGTCAATATAAATTCTACAGTTGATTTCTTCCATAGTTAATAAAACCGACAGATAAGTGACGATTTGACTATCTGACAATTTTATAAGTTTTTTGCTTTATTAAACACATTGAATGTGACAATTATGTAATTTTTGACAATATAAAATAGAATCCAACTCAAAGTCAAATAATTTATTTCAATTAGGCACAAAAAGGCACTTTTGAACGTCATCAACTCATCACTCATCAGGTCAACTGGCTGAAAGTGTCTCACTATAGGGCTCTGCACAAAAATTCCGATTTTGATGAGCTTGAATTGACAAGCATTGGAGGATATTTAGTTCCTTCCACTTCTGACATAAAATTTCGTTGCATTCAAAAACAAAGATTGTTGTTTTGGGAATCCTCGGTGCATTGCGTACTAGGCCTTGTTGAAACTTCCAAGGATATTGTGTTTGACATATATAATAATACCATTCTTGTCCCCACTGCAAATACTGAAAATTATGTAATATCGACAGAGGCAAGCGCGGCTGGACCCGAGGCGAGACCTACGAGCGACCTCTAAAGGCTCCTCACACCAACCACTACACAACTCCACCAGATTCGCTCAGTGCACATCCCGTGTGACGTCTTCAACACTTTTGACTCCATAGGGTTCATCTACTCATTCACCAATTAATAAACCCAACGGAAAACTGAATAAACTAGGTCCGGTCAGCATCAAAAATTTCGCGACGAAAACGAAAATAACTTGAACAATTAAGAAAATTAAACTTTACCTCGACGACACAAGTGTTTTAGATCAAACACAGTACATGACACCTGTCATTCTGATGAGAACGTTATTCCATTGACATAAAGTTTAATTTCTTCTAATTTGGGCCTTCATTTTATGCTGACCCTGTACTTTTGGGAAACGAGTCTGTAACTATTTAACAGTGGTGCCGATTCCCTTGTTCACAAACTAAACTAAATTTAAGTTCAGTGCATCTTTTTCTTTCTATTTCATTAAGAAAAGGACAGAAGATAAATTTTAGTTTAGTTCTGTCAAATTAATCAGCGCTTGACGTAAATTGACGTAATTTTAGTCGGCAAGTTTTTAATCACGTCTAAACTTGTATGGAGAGTGACAGGCGCTGATTAATTTGACAGGACTAAACTAAAATTTATCCTCTGTCCTTTTCTTAATGAAATAGAAAGAAAAAGATGCACTGAACCTAAATTTAGTTTAGTTTGTGAACAAGGGAATCGGCACCAATGTCTGTTAAAATAATGTTAATGTTAAGCCTAGATCTGAGTTCAAACTATACACTACTTGCTGTGATACGTATCTGTTTTAAATTATAATACATTAGTAGGTAATCTAAATGACAATTAATCTAAATGACAATTAATATTAATTGCGTTTAAAATGGTTGCCAATCCCACTGTATTCAGAAACAAATTACTAATAAAGATTTATTTGTTTGAGGGAAATATTGAACTGAAATATTTACCTTGTAATGATGGACACTTTTTTAAATTTCCCGGCAGAGGGTGAGCGGTTTATATATACAAGTTGGCCGCAGTTACAGTTAATATTAATATTTTTAGGACCACAAAATACGAATTATTCGTATAATGGAGTGTTCAATAATATTTGTAGGAAAATAAAATGGGAATTATTTGAGGTTCGATTGAATACATGCCTTTGTTTTAAATTATGTAAAACTAATGTATGCAGTACAGGTGGGGGTTGGACCAATCTTATAGCAATGTTATTTTAATATTACTTAACAGTGGGAAAGTGATGGAGTTATGCAGGACGCTCCATCTCTTTCTCACTGTGAAATAATATTAATTTAATATTGGCTATAAGAGGTGGTAGTGCAGCAGGAGGCGTTATTATTCTAAAACTAAGAGATTTCGACCTATTGTTGGTACACAAAACGGAATTACGAATTTATAGGATAAGTTCGATATAAGAAGTGTGAATAGAATAGAAATAGCAGTAATAATTAATTAGTATTATGGAGTTAACATTTTTGTATAAATGCTACTTAAGAAAGGGTAATGTTCCAAATTATGTATTATAATATTTTTGTAAGATATTAAAGTGTAATTTAGCTAAATTAGTATGACATTGTTTTGTAATTATTTAGGATAAGAGGTAAAAATAGTCTATAGAAAAAGTTACGCATAAATTGTGTCCATTAAAAAAATGTTTAAGCAATATACTTTTTTTATTTCACGCCGGTTGCGAGTACTTTTAATGTTTTTGGTAAAGTGTAAATCTTTATATATTTTATTTCTTTAATTTTTTTAGAACCCCGTCAACAAATCAACAAATAAAACAACTGTATAGATTGATATATTAACTTCGTATATTTTACAGCAATATGACTTATCTCTAGATATAAAAATATCCATATAATCACACCTCGCTTTTCCAACATGGTGCCATCGATATATCCATTCGTGATGCGTGTGTTCTGTATCTATGGAGATATTATGTAATTAAAAGTAGAACTTGTTACGTTAAAAAACTAGATACGGGTTTGGAAGAACACTCGTGTTTTTTTTAATAAGCATTTTTGGCGATTTTTTAACTATTGTGTCTGCTTTCCCGGACAGTGAAAGTTTTAATAATGCTGACCAAACCTTGTTATCAGAAATTACAGAACACACAAACATCGCGACCATTATTCCTTTATTATCGTTTCTAGTGATATACCAACTACCGCAATTAATCGTCAATTTTGACAACTGGCGCATAAGAAAAAATATACGACAACGCTTTGTACAGAAAGCACAAAAAACCATAACAGAACCGAATACAAGCAAATATCAGCTATCGATTAAACACGGCAGTTAGAACATACTAACATTAAATATTACTATAATACATAATATTTTAGGACGTACTCAATAATTAATTAATGAGCGAACATAAGAGCATCATTATTTCCATAAACTATAGACGCCTTAAAACTCTATGATATGACTAAACCAAACAATCATTTTTAATTTCCATTACAATATTATCACACATAATTTTGATTAAAATAAGTAGTTAAATTAATTAAAAGAAGCTTTATATATTTTGTATAATGTTTCAATACAATATTAGTATAATTTTTTTACTTTACGTTATATTCCATTTATGAAAAAAATCCATCTTATAATTTCAGTTTTTTTTGCGATTCTAATGAATCAAGCAAACAGTTTCTAAGATGTTTAACATGACTTATTGTTATAATTTGACAAAATATATTTCCCCACAAAAGCCTCAAAGGCCTCGTATACCTAACGTTTATTTTAGTGCCAAAACTCAAATAAAAATATTAAATTGTATTTTCAATGATTTTCAGTCTCAATACAATAACTAAATATGGCAAGAAAGCCTTTATGTAATTAATACATACATAAAACGGGTACTAACGAAAACTATGTCATGTACTCACAGACTATATAGGTACTATCGCGGACAAGCATATTTGAACACCGTAGGGACTATTCCTGCTTGCAGCGCTTGGCCGCTATAGTAATGCACACCTACAAAAGGTGCGATAAACAGATGTGGTCATCGAGTGCACGGGATTTTGTTTTCAAAGTGGTTAGATACGCGTGACCGCGATAGTACATATCAATATTTAAATTCTATGTTCTTATAAAAGTGCGAATTCTAACATGTTATTAACGTTAAAACATTTAATACAAATTACCCAACGATTCTAGAAATGTTTATTTTCTATTTCGATGTAGAGTTCAGAAAAAAAAGAACACGGTGTAGGGTTTATGACCATAGACAAGTAACTCTATTATTGTTATTGCCAAGTTTGAATTGCTATTAAATCACAACTATTGTTAAGCAGTACATAAAAACCGCGGGTATTCGAGTACATACATAAATTTTATATATTTTATTTGCAAACGAAGAATATCTGTTTTGCACACAAGTGCAACATTTCTGCAGAACTCACTAATCTAAATTCATAAAAAAGTGCGAATCCTAATACAAAAACCTTATGTCGCTAACGTGTTTAGGAATGATGTAAACAATATGCCTTTCGTTAGAGATCAAACTTCTATACAATTCTATTTTAGACGAACAACAGAGATACATACACAAACTTTACTTTGGCTGTTAATACTTCGAGAGTACCATTCACTGGCGATGAAATTGTGTTAATAATAACATAGTACTGTAGTTCTTTTTTCTTAATGTCCCTCGGCAAACTTCGTGTTTCGTCAGTTGTCGGATTTCTATCAGTTGCCCTTTGTACTTGGTGCAGACCGGACGCTCTCAATCGACTTGGAAGTAGGTATGGGCGTTATTTAACGTCACTAGTTACAATAACTGGCTACGGGGCATGTAACCAAATAACTAGTTTCGAGTCACACATAAAGACGTGATTTTTGTAACTAGTTTCATCACAATGCAGTGATCGAATGAAAAGAGTGAAACGAAACAAAAGTATTCGTTCCAAAAATAACGTATTACGTAGGTAACCATTTATATTGTCGTTTTGCAAATAACTGTAACACTTCGATAGAATCACCGTGTTGAATCACCGAATAGAATTTGAAAAATAACTAGTTACTAAAATCACTAGTTTTCAAAACCGGTGACGTCCTTGTAGTCACTAGTTACGTTACGTTTCGCAAAAATCACGTAACGACCCACCCCTACTTGGAAGTATATAGAGTTGTTAATACTCTTTTAACTTAATGAAATTTATTTTAAAAATGGTAGGAAAGCTGCTAAAGTCGCAGGCACGACAGATAGGAAAATAGTTTTACAGGTCTCTATATAGTTCACACAGAAATCAAAACAACAATAAAATACTTAGTTCTGAATTCAAATTATTATACACGATAAATCTAATAAATTGATGGACATGGAAATTAGCATTCATTTGTATTCGGAAATGCGATGATACCCGAGGGACATTAAGAAAATAGAAATACTGTACCGTCAGTGACTTGCATAACCCAACCCCTCTTCCCCTCCTGTTCTTTGTAAGAGGGGTCAGGCGATGTAAAGCACTGACAGTACTTTAAATTTACATTGAGACATCGATACAAAACTTAGTAGTAAAACATCAGCAGCTTAATTATATTTTTACATAAGTACAAATATGAATTTGCCTTGTTAGTACTTCAATAAATGGCTGAACATAATGTACACTCAAGTTGAGACAACCCCACAAAATATTTCACGCAAAATGAATACTTAAGCGTATTAGAATTATTGCTATAATACATTAAAATGAGGCTATATCTTACATCGAAATGATATCTGTAATAGGCCGCGGAGTATGTCAAGGCAAATTCGCTGTCACGGCTAGTTTCTGAAAGTCGTGCAAAGCTGAATTTTGAATAATTAATGGCGACACCAACATCTAGTAATCTATTAATTATTGTGATGCACTACTACTTATTAGAATTTAAGGCAAACGTTTTCAATTTAGAATTGTGACAGACATTCGATGCATATCATTGTTAAATATTACGTGTTTTTTTAGAATCAATTAAATATTCACAAGTGAGAAAACGCTAGAATTATTTCAAGTGTTGACTAATACCAAAAATTTCGAGTAATTTTCATAAGAGATTCTACATAGGACTTACTTGAGCGTCCAAACTGGGGTCAGCTGTATTCTCCTTTCAGAAACGTAGCGTGAATGTATAGTTAGGCGGCTCGACTGCACGCTAGTGTCGTGACTGTGGCATAGGTTGCTACCGTCGCGTCTGTCGCAACTGTCGTGTGTGTCGTGTGTGTCGCGAGTCTCGCGTGCGTCGGTCAGTCGATGGGTGGCGGTTGTGCGGGGATGTTGGAAGGCGGAGCTGTCAGGTAGCCCGCGGTGTGAGGGGCCGCTGTAGAAAAAAAACGATAATTAGAATTTACAGAATAACTAGATCTTCGCTATGATGTACCATCGAAGAAACGCATATCTATACACCGTAAGGACTATTTCTGCTTGCAGCGCTCAGCCGATATAGTAACGCTTACCTACGAAAAAAAGGTTTGTGTGCACGGGATTTTGTTTTCAAACTGCTTAGATATGCGTTTCTTCGATAGTACATTGTACTAGTTTGACATGCCAAACAATAAATTTCTGGTTAATACTAAACAGCCTTGTAACAAACTCTTTTTCGTAGAAGGTAACTGAAAAATACATACAAATACAAAGAACGATGCTCTCTTAAAAGAAAAGTTGTTTATTCTGTACAAACTAAACGCACATTACAAAAAAATTACTTATAATACACATTCACAAATTAGCCAAAAGCCTCGTATTCAATATTCAAAGTAATAAAAGATTGATAAATTTTGTCTAATTAATTAATGTTTTGTCTAATTTATTATTAATTTTGTCTCTTAAGTATCTCAACCCATCAAGTGTTCGCCTACTAGGAACCCGACACATGTAAGCGCTCAGCAGTTTATGCGATTCTATTTATTGTTGTTTCGAGTGTATTTTTCTTATGAACCGATGGAGTTCTTACATTTGAGAAATTAACAGAAATCGGTATAAAATCTGTCAGTTTTTAATCGAGATCCACGACGGAGCAGAATTTTAGGAAACAGCCTAACCATAATTCATATAGATCTATCATTCTTACCTGTAAGCAAGTTATTCTGTGGTGCAGCAGTGATGAAGAGGTCATGTCGTTGCGCAGCATAATGCTCCCATATGGGCGAGCGCGCCAGTACTGCCTTCACTCGCTCGCCGTGTAGCGTAGAGCGAGACATTGCTTTCAATGCTCGCACTAGCTGGGCAGCCGCTGAGCCGTCTAAACGGGTGTCGAGGAGGGATAGGAGTTCGCCGATGAGGTCCGTTTCTAATGCCTATAGAGATTTATGATATTAGAATGATTGACTGTATGTTGCAATGGTTATTACGATAAGTAAAATGTAACAAAAAATGTCAAATAGTAGGATAAAGCATTTACTATTGAAATAACTATAAATGAAAAGATGTCTGTTAAAAAAAAAAAAACTCTTTAGATCTTAGCAAACCCGAAAACATCACAAAAATTCATAAATAATGAAATTTATTTTAGTTAACTTTACAAAGGGAATCGCCAAATTCTGCTAAGCGTGGACAAGATGCCCGGTAAATTATTTTACCGGGCTTTTTTCAGAAAGAAATATTTTTGCACATCACATAGTTGCCAGGTACACGCACAACAAGTCGAAAATAAAGAGTATTTAAGCTGTATCCACCAATTAAAAACCATAGCCATTTGTTTGACGCAGTGATACCAGCACGGAAATAAAACAAAATTTTTAATCTGTAATCGATTAGATAATCAACTATGGTAACCAAAAAAAAGTGTTTGTCTGCAAAACGAGTATCAATCAATACTGTATGAGAAGATTATACTCATTTACATTGTTTTAAAATAAAACAATAAACGTTACTAGTATTTTAACATTTTTTTTTTTTAGATTAGATTAAAGGTTCTATAAATCGATTATTGTCAGATTTTTTTTCTTACAACTCCTACTTTATCGTTTATAGAGATGATCGATCGAGTCGATCTGTCAGGTTAAGCTACGCTTACCGGGGTTGGCCCGTGGATGGGTCATCATTTCTACATACCGAGACTCCTCCGTGCCTCGGAAAGCACGTTAAGTCCCGGTTGTTATTCGTGGATCTTTGACAGTCGTTACGGGCCGTCAGAAGCCCGAAAGTCTGACAACCAGTCTTACCAAGGGGTATCGTGTTACCCAGTTAGTGGGTTGTGGAGGTCAGATAGGCAGTCGTTCCATGTAAAATACTGGTATTCAGCTACATCCGGTTAGACTGGAAGCCGACCCCAACATAGTTGGGAAAAGGCTAGGCGATGGATTTAATCTTACATAGAGGCCTCTTTTTAGGTATGAAAAATACCTGTGCTAGGAGACCACAAGTCTAGAAGAAACGCCAAAAAAGACGATTTCTGAAGAGTTCTCTTGTTCAGTAGACGTGCTGTTTCCACTGAGTTGGTGAGTGCTAAAGTTGTACTAAAAAGTTTCCAAGATTTGGCACACTGATCATGACATAACATCACGCCTGCATTCCCCGAAGGGTTAGGCAGAGGTGTACTTGTAGTACACCCCACATTTTGCTAATTATATTCAAGACCCATGTAATAGGGGAGAGTCCATTGCCATCAAACGGGCACAAATCCAGAATTTCTTAGTCGTAGCAGCTCCGGACTGTTACGACTAAGAAATTCTAGATGGAAAAACCCAACAATACTTTGCCCGACCCGGAAATCGAACCCAGGACCTCATGGTCGGCAGTAGCGCTTGCGACTAGACCAACGAGGCAATCACTATAGGCACAATAGCTTAAAAATATTAACAAGATTATAGAGTCAGGCCACGCTAAGTCTGCAATGGAATAAATGGGCAACCCTAAAAACTTTTATATATGGTATACTTATACATCAGTCAGTTATGTCAGTTTCGGGGTTGTAAGTAGATCTAATGGTTTTGATATTTGCCTTTGACCAGATTATGTGTAATAGACTATGTCGTACCTATGTTCTACCTCCATACGATGACAAAACTGTATCAAATCCACACTGCATCGTGCTAAAGTGACTATTCTTTACCAGGAATAAATCAGAACATAAACTAAATAACCTATCAAAAACAAAAAGACAAATAAAGTATCAAATTCTTTTTTCGTAGGACAGGATGGTGTTGCCGTCTACAAATTTTCAAATTCCTCCGTTTTTTTACTTATGCAGACTTAATATTATAAATGCGAAAGTGTGTTTGTTTGTCACGTTTTCACGCTAAAATAGCTGAACGGATTTGGATGAAATTTGATACATGGGTATACCATGACTTGGAAAAGGACATAGGATACTTTTATCCCGATATTCCCACAGAATCGAGACTTTTGCGGGTGAAACCGCTGGGCGTAGTTAGTAAAACATAAATATGTTACTTACCTGCAACACCAGTCTATCCGTATTTGCATTACTAGAGAATATAAGTGCGAGCGCCTCACACGCGCTGCCAATGATCTCTCTGCACGACTGTACCGCAGACTTCAGACCTGACATCACTTCTGTCTGGGATAGTGCTACTACGCATGCCTGGAATAAACAGTTATAATTATGACCTTAAGGCTCTAACATAAGGTTCAAATTGGTTTAACTCATAATTACGGGTCTTGATTACACGTGGATCCATTTGTTTACAGAGGAAAAGGAGGAAATTAAAACAGCCTTTTCCGTTGGACAAGTAGGTAACATTCCTCTGCAGAATTTAATGTTTATCATAATCAGCCTATAATGTTCCCACTGCTTGGACACAGGCGTGCGTTGTTCGAGAGGGAGTGGGCCGTAATCCACCACGCGGGCCCAGTGCGGGTTGGTAGATGTCACATGACTTCGAATTTTTGGTTCTAGGACATGCCGGTTTCCTCACGACGTTTTCTTTCATCGTTTTAAAAGCAGTGGTGATAAATTTATTTACACAAAGTAAAGCGCCGGTCTGGGTTTAAACCCACGAAAGTCGGGGCCGTTACCACTAGGCATAACAGCACTGCTGATTTATTGTTAGCTCAGTGCAATAATATTGGAACTGTTTTAAAAAAATGACTAACCTTCAGTGTTAATTTTCTCCGAAATATACCTCCTGACTCCTTTAACCACATTTGCTTTACTTTATAACTTCGAATTTCACCTTTTTTTTCTACTCCTTTCATCTTTCCAGTTTTGGCGGAATCTGTCCAGTTCGTCCCAAAACTCATGCTATATAAAATAGTACAAATCTCACCTGCGTAGGCGCAAGTGCAGTAATGACAGGCACGGCTAGTTTGGGCGCGCTGGGTAGAAGTCGCGCCAGGCGCGGCAACTCGCCCAGTTGTGCGCACAGTTCACCCAGTGCCGGCCGCGCACGTAAGGCTGCGCCTAGTGCTAACGCGCAAGTCTCGCCGCGGCTTCCCTGTGAGGATACAAAGAGACTTAAGAGGGCTAATACACTGGGACGCCATGGCGACGTCGCTGACTACGCATGGCTAACACTGGCTACCTATCGTAGCCAAATGAGGTTACCAAATAAGTAGCCAGTAATACGAGGGCGTCCGTCCGTTTTTTTCTTTGGGTGGGAAATTATCAAATAATTTCTCCCGCTCTGGGCGGAGCGGGAAGGCGTGTCAGACTTACTGACTAAAACCCACCCGTGTTCCTTCAGTTGCCTGTATGTTGCCAGGGGCCACTGGGCTATCAGTTGGTCACTGAGTAAGGGAGGCGTAACTTGCTTGTTTACAAAAATGGAGCCATGGCTATACGTCGCCAGGTCGCCGTTCGTGGCTACGCTTCCAAATTAGCGACGTCACCAGACCGTAGCCAAGTGAGTTAACTGTCACACATTTTAATACGAATTGTTTGGATACGTAGCCGGCGACGTCGCCATAGCATCCTAGTGTGTTAGCTCTCTTATATTTATCGAATATAGGTAGGTATTTAAATTACTTGCAATAACAAAATATTACAACTCTTATGATACCATTTTATCCCCTGTAACGCGGCAAAGTCATCATAATCTGCCTAGCCTTTTCTCAACTATGTTGGGGTCGGCTTCCAGTCTAACCGGATGCAGCTGAATACCGTATTTTACATGGAGCGACTGCCTATCTGACCTCCACAACCCAGTTCCTGGGTAATACCCCTTGGGCGATACCCCTTGGCAAGACTGGTGGGCAACGCGGCAAAGTATTGGGATGATAAGACAAAACGATGTGAACAACAACATTTTTATTTGTTTATTCTTGTTATAGTAACGGTATAATAATGGTTCACTCTGCCCCACTAGCTGTTTTCCCATAGTATTCACAGGCTGGGAACTCACTAATCTTATAACATTAAACATCAACATCTATAAAGTTATACTTCATTCCAAAAACATTCAAAAACCAAACTAACCTCTGAAGCATCCTTATTCAGCGCTGCAATAGTTTCAGTTAACAGCTCCTGCAGGAACCGCTTAGGGCTCCTCAGATTCCAGTGTGGATTTTGCAGATAAAGCTTGAGGTACACTCCGTCGACAACGACCTCGCCCGGCGGCGCCCACGCTTGTTCACCGGCCGCCGCACGTTCGAGCGTTTCGCGGTCTTCGAATGTCGCATTTGGAGTACGGAGCTGGTCTGATTGGTGTCTGTGGATGTGAAAGGGTTGGTTTTAGTTGTGTTAAGTAAGACTTAACACCTAATTCATGAATATTTAAAAAGTTTAGTAGTGGTTTTTTTTTTATCTAGCACGGGGAAGCTCTTGGCCTGCATCTCACCTGATGGTAAGTGATGATCAGACCGAAGGTGGAAAAAAGCTTTACCAGGAATCCTCAACCACAGAGGAACTGGCTATCTTACCTCTAACTGCCGAAATACAACAATGCTATTAACATTGTTGTTATGGCGACAGACTTAGATAAGATGGTGGTAGCTAGCCAGGCGGACTTAGAACAAGCCCTACTACCAATCAAACCGAGCAGAAAATTGTGCCCCCACTGGGAATCGAAGCCAGGACATCTGGGTTTGAGAGAAGTGGTCTAACCACTAGATCACAGAGGCGGTTGTAAAATCTCTGGCATTTTGTTGCTGTAAGATAAGCCTGCTACATCTAAATATGGTTTTCTTATCACTGTAAGCACTTCTAATAATTCAACATCTGCCTAGCCGTATTCCAACTATGTTGGTCAGCTTCCAGCCTAACCGGATACAGCTACCAGTATTTTACTTCACAACTTCAAATCACTTCAAGCACTTCAAATGACTATCAGGTAAATATTTATCAATAGTCATAAAGATATGTAAAATAATAGGCCCGTGTTAAAAAATTTTTTTTTTGTCCGTCTTGTAGATTATAAAAAAATATTAAACACGTATTTTTTTCTTTTTTGACGTAATCATAAGATTACGGCGATACATTGAGTTAAAATGTGGCATGACGTCACGTCTTGCTAGATTTTATACGACGTTGTGACGTAGCGAGCTCCCACTCCCCAACTTTAATGCGTGTTTTCTAAATAATTTTTGATTAATATGATAAAGCAAAAAATACGTGTCTAATATTTTTTTATTATCTGAAAGACGGACTAAATAGAATTTCTTTTTTTACCTAGGCAACTACCCTATTGAAAAGTCTGATTTATCCCTTCAATTTCCTATCGACTGACATGAATGTTTCCACTCACTGACACGGACATTCAAGAGGATTTAACTACGATAAGTTTTAATTTTCATATCTGCTGAAAGTGAACACGGAATAGAACAAAAATCTCTAATAATCATATCACTTACTTGTCTCTCAGTTGCGCGATATGCGACGCGAGCCGGCGTCTCGTGTCGTCGGTCCACACGAGTTCGGGATGCTCGTGCTGAGCGTCAAACATGTGAACTGCGCTTGACGCACCAGATTCACGCATCGCTTCAGCGAACACGCCCGGAATGTACCGGGATATTGTTAGACGGACCTGGGAACAGATTTTTTTTTTTTAAAGTTTGTGTGTGTCAGCTCCGACACACGACTGGAGTTTACTCTTTAAGGCGGAAGCGTCAGGGTAGCCCGCAAAATTCAAATTTTCTTACGTTTTTTGCAATTTGCAGGTCAGTATCATGTTGTATGTTGATCTAAATATGATTCGCGGCCGTAACAAATATGGTTTCTTGACATCTTGACATTTGACACCTTTGCTAACTTATGGAGTTGTATTGCTGATTGTAATGATTATAATTGAGTAAAGCCATATTTGTCACGACCGCGAATCATATTTTAATCAACATAAAACCTGACACTGACCTGCAAAATGCAAAAAAAGTAAGAAAATTTGAATTTCGCGGGCTACCCTGACCCTTCTCCCTTAAGAGGGCGACCAATGGTCCACTAGCGCCACTCCTTAAAAAGAAATTGTCTCGTGACTGAGAAGGAATTATGAAAAGCGGCTAGTAAGGGCCTTTGGTAAGTGTGTCTAGAATTTTCTAATACCTTTTATAAAGTTTCATATTGAGACACGAAGCAACAAAATTCGATCTAAAGAAAAGCAGCCACATTCCTCTAGAGCGTATTGACCTTGAAAATATATTCTTAAGGAGTAAACTCCAAAAAGGAAGCTTGATCAAAGTTGTTAGGGTCTGATGGCATAATACATTCTTTGTATAAAAACACCGAAAGTATTCGAAATCTTGCTATATGCTTCGGGGTGTATGTTCACTTCTTTACATAAGTTGCAATCTTATATGTATATCTTGAACACTAATTTATAAATTATGTTAAATAAGGTTACTCAAAAACGATAAACATTTATAGTCCGTGCAATCCACGACGACGCGCCCCACTCCGCGATTACTGCACTGTAAGCTGAACTCTAGTACGGCGCGGAGCGGAGTGGGGCGCGTCTTCGTGGATTGCGCGGACTATAGATCATTCTGCTTTTAGAAACTCTAAAACCTAAAATTGACACAAATGAGATTGAAATCATGAACATACCTTAGGTCCATGCAGTTTATCCGACATCATTCTAGCGAGTAGTTCTACAGCTGCTTCTCTAGTCTCCGGCAACTTACTGTTGCAGAATAAATCTAACAGATATATCACAGCACCTGGCCAAAAAAAAAACATTGAGATTTAATCATTTAACTACGAAACGACTACGCGGCAAGCCCAGAAAGAGATAGCGGGATGAGCTGGACTCCTTCTTAAAGGATTGGCCCGCAATCTCAGTAGACCGGGAAAAGTGGAAAGAGGGAAGGGAGGCCTTTGCCCTATATTGGCACTGACATACAGGTAGGGTTGCAAAATTACGTAATTTTACGGAAAACGCTGGTAAAATACGGGTATTTTACGGTCATTTATATAAATTACGGTAAAATTACCGGCGACTTATGAAGTTTTAAATTTTAATTTGTGCTGTCCTCTGCTCTGCCTCTGCACATAGATGATATTATTATAATCCATGACATGGTATTATGATTCATATCTTGAATTCTTGACTTGAGGATTAAGTTTTAGGGATTTTTAGTACGCATGAGTCGCACGAGCGTAGTTTTCTGTATTTTTTTAAGTTCCAATACTGCTTATATCTCTGGCAAATTTCATTCAAATCCATTTATCCGTCAATAGTGTAGTAGTGACATACACATGATACACACAAATATACTCACTTCAGTATTTGTTAGTGGGTATGACTGTATGAGTAAATTACGTAAAATAACATTTTTACCGTATCATACCAGGGTAATTTTTTACATCCCTACATACAGGCTTATAATAATAATCATTTAACTCCTTAGCGATGAATTGGATGCTCAAAAGAGAGTCAAAAGTTACGAGGCCACAATATTATGGATGCCATCGTATAATATCCTACTTATGTACTATAGATAGATAGAATACTCTTTATGGTGAATACCATAAAATTACAGACATAAATGTGGTATAATGTGTATTATTATCATTATTCAGCCGAAAGACATCAACTGCTGAACAAATGCCTTGCATAAGTGATTGGTCCTGTGCTTCACACATCCAGTTTAATCCGCGACCGCGCGACTTTTTGTGTTTTTTGAGGTAGCCGTACCGAGGATATCTTCAAAGGCTTTGAGTGCTTCTTTGACACCTTGAGTACAAGTAATAGGAAACCAATCCTCGTTGTCAAGATCTGATTTTTTCATGGTCGATTTTTTGGATAACTTTTCAATAGGTCATCGGTTTACCTTGCCTACCAACGCTGCGCCTTCCGGTACGTGGTTGCTTCGGAATTTTTCGGCCCCAATGGCCTAATCCATTCAATTTTTCGGCCCCAATGGCCCAATCTAATGAGCCCCGCTACTTAAGTTAGGCAAGTCTAATTTAAATAAATGATTTTAATTTGAATAAACTTACTTGTAATATTCGTAGTCAGAAAAGTTACCTTTATTAAGCGCCTCTCGAACTAAGGCAGTATTAGCCAACAAGGCAGCCAGCGCCGCCAGCGCATCAGGCCTGGGCGGGCGGTCGGCCAGCAGCGCCAGCAGGTGGCCCAGCACGGCGCTGGCCGCCACGTCCTCCACGCACTCGCGGCTGCCGCCCGCCGCCAGCACCGCGCGCAGCGCCGCGTCCTGCAGGCCGGGGTGGGGGCGTGCTGACAGCATGCCGAAGATGAGGCCGAACTGGCCTATGCATTGGATCTCTGCGCCTGGGATAAGAGTTGGGATTGTTCAAATCACGGACAGTACGATGCGTCATCGGTAAAGGAAAAACGAAGTGAGGAATCCTGTACAGCTATTCACAACTGTTCGATACGCTTCCGTGCCAAATCGAACATCAATCAATGTTATCAAAGAGGTTTGTTATGCAATGTTATTAAAGGTTGTTAACAAATCCAATACTCGAAACATTTTGTCCATTTAAATCAAATAGTTACGACAGACACTTGCTGTCACAGGCAAGGGAAATTACTAAATGAAAATGTGTCATTTTCAATTGACAACCTGGCGAATGATTGTGAATTCCTGTGCTATTGTACGGGTTGGCGATTTCAGACTTATAGCTAAAATAAGTCTAAAATCGTCAACCCGTCTTAAGCAAACGTGATGCTCAATACTCGTACCTTCTTTATACAGCGTGGCGCTTTAATGGTGACACTAACTTTACACACGTATACGGATTAGCATTTTCTTTTTATGGAGATATTTTAATTTAATTAAATATTATTATTTATTGATATATTTACAATTTTCTAAAATAGCATCTTGGTGCAATCTATACTTAAAAACTGTAGCACAGAGATCATTTACCGGGATCACGGATCATAACATCGCATCAATGAAAATAAAACGAATAACGTGCAAAGAGAAGGCGAATTGAAGGAAAGAGAGAGCCCTATGTCGGCGAGCGTTTGAAAATTTTAATTTTCCAATTAACGAATTATTTTTTCTTATTATATTTTTATGATTACTGGCCACTAGCCCTACCCGTGTGTTAAATTAATGTCGCCATTGTAGCGGCACGTTGTATAAGAAGCCTTTTCCCTGCAATTGGACAATAGCAGACTGGTATTATACGTATCGTACACCGTAATAAAACTTCTACACGGTAATTATAGGACTAAACCACATCAATAAATAACAATATCATTCTTAGCCACGGACCACCCACGCTCCATACAAAATTGCTCATTCTCCTTTACGAATGCTATTGAAATAATTTAAAGCAACATACAGATGTCAGATCACGAATAAAACTTGTCTGATACCTATTTAATGTTGCAAGTTCATGCTGGAAATCAGTATTTTACCTAATACTGAAATTATAATGAAATGAAATGAAATTGTTTATTCTGTAAATAGGATATCGGAATCACTTTTACACGTCATATAAAAAAAAATATTAAAAATAAGCTAGATGAGTTCGGCGTTTCCTATCTGACTACTCTGAGAAGAAAGGCCGAAACAAACTCAGAGGTAGCAGTCTCTTTTAAAGTCCAGACATAATCTTGGTCAGGCCATATGAGGACCATGTAAATTAGTGTCTGAAAAGGTCTTTTGAGGAAAGAACCACACAGATTTGAGTGGACCTGTCCAGTCAGTGCAAGCATTTGTCAGTAATCGTGGAGCTCAACTTAGAACTTAAGGAGCTCAACTCGACGAGCAATACCAAAGAAAGGACATTTGGGTAGGCCGCAAAAACTACTCAAACTGCCAGACCATCACTAAAACTAGAAGAGAAATAAAAATAATATCCACATAGTCCTCACATTCACAATAGTTAAAATAATATAATACTTTACAAAGTAATCATGTCATTTTGAATATAATTTTCAACAATGTCAAAGTGTTTATAAAACTGGTATATGTTGATTTTACATAATAATTAAAATGTCTAGTTTTATGGTTTTATCACAGGGCTTAGCAGAGCGAGCAGTTCAATCCCAAGCTTTTTTATCTTCTAAATAATCTGAAATTGTATAGTACCCTTTTTTACAAAGTTTGGTTTTAATACAGATTTTAAATCGTTTAATGGGTAAGTTTCGAATGTCAATGGGGAGTTTGTTGTAAAAGCGTATACATTGACCCATGAATGAGTTGCCTACTTTGTGGAGACGTGTGCGATGTACAGCAAGGTTGTGTTTATTCCTGGTATTTAAACTATGAATATCGGACATTTTCTTAAAATTTGATATATTTTTGTGTACAAACAATAGGTTTTCAAAAATATATTGTGAGGCTACAGTCAGAATATTTATTTCTTTGAATTTTTCTCTAAGGGAATCTCTTGGACCTAGGTTGTAATTGGCTCGAACAGCCCTTTTCTGTAGAACAAAGATAGTATTAATGTCCGCACAGGTTCCCCAGAGAAGAATCCCATATGACATAAGACTATGAAAATAACTAAAATAAACAATTCTGGCTGTATCTACGTCAGTTATCTGTCTAATTTTTTTAACAGCATAGGCGGCCGAACTTAGCCTTCCTAACAATTTTTCGATGTGTGGGCCCCATTGTAATTTACCGCAATAGTGATTCCAAGAAAAACTGTAGACTCAACAGGGTCCAACTCTGTTCCAGTAACCTGAACATTAGTAGATAGCTGCCTGATGCCTATACAGTCATTCAACCCATTACTTTAGAACTAGTGTTTTATTCTAAGTCCCGCTTGCACCACAACTCACTAAATACGTTTACCACTAAACGTACTTAAAACATCATTCTGTCTCTGTTATTTTCAAACGATTGACAGAAACAGCACGATGTTTTATTGTTAGGATACACATACCTGGGTTCTTGATGATGACGTTGGCGAGAGCCGTGAGTGCGTACGTGACGTGCTGCACCCTCTCTGACGTCATGTCGCCCTGTGTCTGTGCCTGAATGAACTGTAGTAAGTCCAGGATGAACTGCTGTGGGTTCTAGACAGGGAAAATAACATTGACGATGAGATGATGACGACGTAGAAATAAATAAAAAACGTGTGGCACTCGGGGACTGCCGCGGTAAAGCTATTGCATAGCAATTGTAACCTCCATGACAACATCACGTTGTCATGGGAACTACAACATCACGTTTCCCATGACAACATCACGTTGTCATGGGAACCGTCATTACATGGTAGGCGGAGTGGGGGGTGTTAGGTTTTATTTTCGTTACGTTACGGAATTTCTTGATTCGGTCACTGCGCTCAAAGCCCGCGATAAAAGCTATGCAATAGCTTAAAAACATCTGAAGTCTCAATAGAAAAAAAAACTTCTTTTTATTATTTTTAGGGCTGACTTTTCAATAGTCAGTAGTTCACATTTTGTATATAAAGCTATCAAACCGCAATATCAATTTCTCTAATAAATGTTATCTGAATAATAAAAAATCTGCCGTTGGTTGAAAAAAAAAAACGGTCAATTGCATGCACAGTAGTAATACATGAACTACGAAAACCGTCCTAAATACGACGGAATAGAGACGCAGTCAAAGTCAAATTTTTACCATGGATGTGCGGTTGACTATGAAGCAATTAATGTGAGCTGGCATCATGGTGCATAAACGGCATTGCCCAGAAAAATAATATCGTTTGGTCAATAAAAATTACCTCTTCCCAAAAAAATCATGTTTTTTCAATGTGGCAAGACTGCGATTGCGTAAAATAGCAGTGTATATGAATAAAATACTAATCGAATTTCATTAACAAATACTACAACGCTACAAGGTTCTTTTGAATGCGTGGAAAAAACCGTAACTAACGGCGCCATTTTGTTTTGTCAATACATTTTCTCAAATTGAATTCTCAACTAACACCACCATATCAATGTCATTCAGACGCCAAAAAATCCCTGTAGCACTCTATTTATTACTCACCTCAATAGGGAAGTCCGGCTGCTCATTATAAATATCGATATAAACCCCCCCGACAGCCACGAGACCCTCATGCGCAGAGTACGTGAAGGACTCGATAAGGGGCCCTTCGTCTTCCATAATTGCGCGCGCGTTTCGTAGCACGTCCTTCAGCTCGGCGCGCGTACTGTTGTCCCAGACTAGGTACGGCGTGCGCCAGTTTGAGGTTAGGGTTTTTAGGAGCTAGAAAAAGACAAGTTAATGTCATTTGTTTTAGTAGAGTTAAGCTTCCTGTATATTACATCGGAGCCGCACCTGTGCCGTGATCAAAGATGAAAAAAATTCGTAATTAAAATGTAATATCCGCGCACCGGTGTGGCGCCTGTGCGGCGGCGGCGCAGCGATTGGGCGATATTCATGCGTATACACAAAAATGCAGTCCGGCGTCATGTACAGGAAGCCTACTACAGTTTTTATAAAGGACACAAAAATGTGTACAGTACTGATGAAAACTAAGTAATTGCTAATATTAGAAAAACCGTAGTTGAAAGAAATCCTGTTTAGGTGCAGCGCAGACTACACACTTTTTGTGCGATCGAGGCTGTGGCGCACGAAAATGTCTTATTTGTCCCCGATGTTTTTCCGAATGCAGGTTATTCTATATAGGATGTGTCGCTCGATAGTAATTTCTGACAAATTAAAATTTAATTTAGGAACCACGATAGGAATTTGAATGTGCGCCACAGACTCAATCGCACAAAAAGTGTGTCGTCTGCGCTGCACCTTACTCTTCGATTTTGTAAATTAGATGGACTAGGCGGTACGAATTTGGGATTCAATTTACAGTCATCTTTTCCAAAATCTGTATGCAGTTAACAATATCTTCTAAAAGAGCTATTTAAAGATTTCTTAGAACCGTTTTGGAAGTTTAAAAAATAAATAAAAAATCATTTTCAAAGTTGCGTTTATGGTAGAATTCCACTAACTTTTTGATGCATTGTTTGTTTCCTTTATATTATCTATTATTATTTGAACCATCTTCAGTATAATCGAGATACATAATAATTATTTTCTCCTTACCTCATGTTGCTCAGGCTCAGCCAGTCTTCCACACAGGTACGGCGTCAGTAGCGTATGCAATGAGTTCCGTATATTATCATCATCGGGCGACGCTTGCGCATGAGGACCATACATCGCTGCTAACGCTACTATACACTGCTTGGCTAGTTGATTCGCTACTTCCTGTGGTATAATATTAAGCAATTAGTTTTTCACTTCTCTTGCTCAAAAAGGCCGTCATTATAGAGTAGCGGGGAAAAAATAGCATTTCTTGCTCTAAGGGAAAAAGTAATTTCTTTTTAATTTTTGTCTGTTCCAACGAGCCTTGAAAAACGAAAAAGTCTTTATTCTTATGTAGAATAATCATGATTATGGACTCGACTTATTACTGGTTCACAAAAAAAAAAGAAAATTTTATTTTTGAAAATGGAACTAAATGCGGCTATCTCTTCGGTAGAATGCGTGCATTGCGTTGCGGCTACAGAAGAACTAAAAAAGGCATTGGCGCGAAATCTTTAGAATTTTTCTCTAATTACGAATTGAATTTGTGACAGTAATAAAATTTACAACAGTGAGAACATTCTCACAGAGGACTGAAATTAAGTTGCCGGAAAAAAACATCTCGTTAAATATCCAGAATTGTACAAATTGTACATTTAAATAAACTATTTAATATTGGATTATTTTATTTTCTCGCAATAGTAGTGAAAAGTAGAGTGTAACACACGGCGCTAAAACCCATTATAACTCGGTTTCTATTTACTCTCTCGTTAAAGCTCGGGAGTAAAACTACCTCGTTACAATGGGTTATTTTAGCACCTCGTATAACAATCTACTACTGTCTTATGTATTTTTATTCAAATCTCTAAATATTATTAAACAAAGTTGTATTTTGTGTCTGTCTATGTGATCGCATTGTTCTTCTAAAATACGCCATGGATTTTGATGCGGGTTTTACCATCATTTAGAGAATTTATTCTGAAAGGTTTACATAAAATAATAATCATTTTATCAGGCAACTAAGGCCCATACATAGAATAAACAAAATAATCTTATACAATAATAAACTAATACATATTAAAAATCTTATACATTATGACTATACACGTAATGTTGACGGCGTCGCGTATCGCTGCGTGGTGTCGCGTAACCGTCCTCGGAAACGTCGATATACGACATTTTTCGGCCAAAAGTCCTCTTTCAGGCAAGTCTGTAGATGGTGGATTGGAACTCGTACCACACATACCATACCATTACATTTACACATACATATGTATATACACATTAAACGTTAACAAATACAGAAATTATGTCCGCCGTCCGCCAGTCTGCGAAAGTCATATCAGTTCATTCCAACCATACGACTGTATAGTCGTATGATTCTATTAGACTGGTTATGGCTTAAAATTTTCAAAATGAGTGTATCTGACCTGTTTGTTGAGCTGCGCATCAGTGTCGAGCCCCGACTCGGCGAGCGTGTAGTCGTAGCGCAGCGCGGGCGGCAGCAGCGCCTGCAGCGCGCCCGCCCGCGCCAGCTGCGCGCGGCACGTGGGCGACTCGGCCAGCGCGCCCACTGCGGCCGCGCCCGCGCACGCCGTCTCGCCTAGGTGCTGGCCCGATACAAGTGTTCATTTTAGTATCTGAACTTAAAATTATTATACATAATCTCTTAACGACGTTATCGGCCTTATGTTATGGTTTTTATATACTGATTTTTTGGAACGAAATTCTTTAACGCGGCGGTTGGTGTAAATCAGCAAATGTCGTCACGCGAAAAATCGTTCATACTTGCGAATTTCTACTTTTAATTCATACTTTCTGAGGGAGAAAAGGTGTGAATTTACCCAAAATGTAAATAAATCCAAGATTCGGGCTGCGAAAATTTTCATCATGATTATCGTTTTCATGGTTTTCGAGGGTACTAAATCCGATAGTGAGGTCGAAATGTAAATCTGAAAAGGTGGCTGCGAAGTTTTTTAAAAAATTTCACCATGGGTGTCGTTTTCATAGTTTTCAAGGGTGCTAAAGCCGATAGTGTAAATCCAAGATGGCGGTGACGTTTGTATTAAAACCTGGATATATTTTTTGGCGGAATTAAAACTCTTACACACGTTGTCTACATCTGTTTTTATCTAATTTCCTATCGGAGGTATGCTGGAAGAGATTTCTTAAGAAATAAGCATCACCTTTATATGTATTTTTCTGTTCCTTTCTTCTTGTCTGTTTATATGTGTATACATAAACGGTTAAATAAATAAATAAAAATTTGTTTTTTTTATTTGCTCTAATTCCAAATAACTCGGGACCGGGGCAAGCAGCAGTATACACCTATACTAAAAACAGGCTTGACGTAGACCAAGAAAAAATTGATAGACGCTAAAAACTCACCGGTCGCTTCAACAGCGGCACTAAATCGGCGCACAGCTGCGGCATGTCGGCGCACACGGCGCGGCACGCGGGGAAGGCGGCGGCCACGGCGAAGCAGCGCGCCGCGTGCGCGCACACCTGCGCGCTGATGTCGCCCGCCCGGCTGGCCTCCGACAGCACGGGCACGCAGCGGGACATGGCTTCGTGCAGGACCTGGCGGGATGTTACAGTGTTAGATTATACATACATAAACTCACGCCTTCTTCCCACGGGGATCTGCAGAAACTACACTAGCGGTACAGCGATCGAAGCGATTGCGTTACATTAGAATTAGGGTCGACTCTTTTTATCGACAAAAAGTTTTTATTGAGGAAAAATTTGCGGTTTGATTGCTTTTGTATAGAAAAGTTTATCAAACCGCCATATTTATTCTTCAGCTAAAAGTTATTCGACGACAAAGATCGAGATCAAGCTCAGAGCGATCAAGAAACTCAATATTTTGTAATAGGGTCAACTTCTCATTAACCTATTCATAATCATAAAAATTGACTCCAAAACCATAATAACCAGATAAAAAGTGAACCATAGAAACTACACGATGGAAAGGTCCACAGGGAAAAAGGAATGCTGGTAGACCTATAAGACGGTAGGCTGATGACATTATCTAAGTGTCAGGAAACGACTGGACAACTACAGGCAAGTACAGGGATTTGTGGATAAAGCTGGAGGAGGCCTTTACCCAAAAAGGGATATTTCAACGAAAGAAGACTAAACTATACTAACAGTATACAATAAGTAAATTTATTAATATCCTATTAACAACATCTGAAATGGAACCTAGAAATATGGAACAAATGGCTTTTTTATTTATTTTAGTCATAAAAATGCAATAAACAAAAATTTGCTAGCGATTTACCGTGTTTTTTGTACCAAAAACACATGGGTATATCGTTAGCAAAACTCGTCCGGAATCCTGAGGTCTGCAAAAATCATCACGTTTCGCATACTATTCGATACCAGTTTCGTTTTTTTTTTTTTATTATCTTTTCCTCGGCTGTTTGGTATTTGATCACTGCTTTGCTTCCTTTTAATCGCAATAGTACGTCCCCGTGGGATATTTTCCGACATCAATAATTGACACCTAGTCACATAGTCTAGAAAATATCTACTTTAATAAATAGCACATACCTGCAAGCCTCCTTCTCTGCGCAACTCCTCAGCGTTCAGAGCGGAACACCTCACAGTGGCATGCGCCAGTTCGCACGCAGCCGGCAGTAATGGCGCAGCGTCTTTTTCCGCAAACAGTTGTTCCGCTTCCGCCTCTAATCGCGCCGTGCGTAGAAGTTGCGGATAGCCCGCGTACTTGTATGGGGCTAGCACTGTGAATAAAGATTATTTTGAAGATTGTGATGTCAAGAAACGTTTCTGTAAAAGTCAGTCAAAGTGATCTTTGTCGGGTGAAGTTTTCAGAGTTCTCTTGAGAACATTAATTTACACATAACATCACGCCTGTAATCCCCGAAGGGTTAGGCAGAGGTGTACCTACAGTACACCCACATTTCGCCAGTTATGTTTAAATCCCATGTAATAGGGGGCGAGCCTATTGCTATCAACCGGGCACAAATCCAGACTCCGGGCTGCTACTGAGCAATTCCAGATGGAAAAACCCAATAACACTTCCCGACCCGGGAATCGAACCCAGGACCTCATACTCAGCAGTAGCGCTTGCAACCACTAGACCAACGAGGCAGTCAACATATTATAAATGCGAAAGTGAATTTGTTTGTTTATTTGTTACGCTTTCACGCTAAAACGGCTGAACGGATTTGGATGAATTTTGGCACATGGGTAGACCATGACCTGGGTTAGAACATCGGATACTTTTTATCCCGATATTCCCACGAGATCGAGACTTATGCGGGTGAAACCGCGGGGCGCAGCTAGTTGCATATAAAAATAATGGCACTGACATGCGCATTTTGAACCGTTTAGACACTAACTTATCATTCATGACGTTTCACAGCAGAGAAACTATTGTATTTTTTTTCCAGATCAATAATAGCGTTCGTCATGTTGCACTTCGTTTAGTTTATCAACGTCGCTTGCTTTTGAGACATTATCCAAAGGAAATAACTACATTTCTCGACGTTAATGCTTCAAGATTTTTTGATACAAACCCCTTTCTGAAGTCTTTGATGGTAAAAAAAAAATCTCACCTTCAGAATATCTCTGGAAGAGTATAGTCTGTGTTCTCAGTATGAGCACAATGTTGTTAGTGTTGGGTCCGTCGCCGGTCCACACGTTCCGACTGCATAGGAACTCGTACGCCTGGTTCACGGCCTCGAAACGATCCTGTAATATAAATGTTTAGATATAGCGTAATTGAAGTGAAAACTTCTTTAGGCGCGTTGAGCGATTTTAGGTAGGGGATAAACTTATGGATTCGCGTCACCGACATGCTCGCGCCGTAGTGCTGTACGTGGCTGTACTATAGATTATAGATGGCGCTGGATGGCGATTTCGGCAGTCCCCATGACTGCCTATTTTGTTTTTTTCAAATGAAAACTTTAGGAGCATTGGGCATTTTTGAGATGGGAAAAACAATTGAACTCGCGACGCCGTTACCGACATCTCATTTATGTAAACGCGATTGTGCTCTTTATTTATATTACGTTACGGATCAATGTTCTTTGTAAGTATTTTTCTTCCACCAAGGCGATTTTGTTCAAGTTTTCACTGTTTTTTTGAGTGCCACTGTTTTTTAAAATTAATTATTAAGTAAGCCACACCAACGATATATTTACAAGGATAGTTTCAATAGGTAATCACGAGTTTTATTACTGTGTAAATACATCACTTATAGGCATGCACAACTTTCTTATTAAAAGGTAAACAATTAATTAACTAAATTATAATTTGTAAGAAGCGAGTCACAGGTGCTGTCAAACTGCTGTAGGGCTGTTTGGCAAGAACATTTGGGATAAATGTTTTCCATTCCTTAGTTACTATGCATGTGGAGCGTGTGTGTCGAATTAATGCTTTTGAAGAGTTTGAAATAGATTTTTGTAAATCTAAATTGTCAAGAAACATATTGATTTATTCGTCAATATTGTGATTCAACCAGTGGCGTGCCTAGGGGTCAAAATTAGGGCAAGCCGCCAGATTTTTTACGAAAAATAAAATCTGCCAAGTGAGGGATTGACTTATTTTCATTTATGTTGTTCATGGTATAACATTATTATAATTTTGGTTAGAAAACCTTTCAAATGCGAAAAGGTCATAACATGTCAGGCACGTAATTGTCATAAGCGCCATCTATCGCCACGGATGCGCGTAATTACACCGCTTAGTCGAACCTTTTTACCATAATTCATATTGGCTTGTCTCATGCAAAATTTTTCGATCAAAAGTCACTAGATGGCTCCCATAGTATCGATTTGTTGTTCTAATGCCAAACGCATAATTTTATGAGTTTAAAATTTTAATGTCGATTGAAAATGTTAACATGAGATATTACCTACCTAAACAAAATTTTATAATTTATCATAATCATAATGACAATAGCCAACTCTAATCTTTATTTCAAAACACCTATGAAGAATCTCTTCGATACGGACATTATTGTTTTGTGATCTCAATGAGATGTACTTAAACATAATAGGATGGTTTATTTTTCAGCAGTTTTCCAAAACTACATTGCCATAAAAACAACACTAGTCATATGCTTTCATGGCACCAGCTACTTACATAAGTTTGTGTAATAGACATTCGAATGCCTATTTCAATCTATTCTTCGACTGACAAAAATACATGTTTTTTTTCCGAGAAATAGGTACAATAATTTGAGGTTGGTTACGGTGAAGTAAAGAGTTACTTATTGTCAGAAAAATCAATATAAATACCTTTACGAACACAGTTTCCGAATTCCCATTTTGATGATAAAATTACCTTTCCGAGTAACAATTTCACACACTTTAGTCCTTCACAAGGAACAATTGCATGCGTTTCCGAATTAATTTTAATGATAGGAAACTTTTGAATCACTTCAAAACAAAGATAATAATCACAGCAAAAACTAATCACAATTCACAACACTTAAATTCACAGAAAATGAAAAAAATATCAAAGCAAAAAAAAAGCGCCAATAGCCGCTCAAAACAAATTTGAACTAACTTGAAAATTGTATCATTCTATAGAAAATCACGCATTGCGCAGCGTGTTGCGCAGCGTCTTGCAACGACATAGGTAGTTGCTTCACTCCTACTATTCATAATCAAATACACGATTCGTTCCATTCATAAAAAATCAAAAGCCGGGCTTAAAAATTAGAACATTTTGCGAAATGAGTACATACTAATGGTACCAACAACGTTAACAATTTTCCATGCGAAAGATGAGAGGTATGAAGCCTCATAAGAAGCCCCCTTGTGTGAGCGAGAAAGCAATGCAATGTACCACAGAATTGACGTTTTCATTCATCGATGCGATCTCGCGTCCTGCTTAACGCTATAGTGTTAGAGTGAGATCGCAACTGCGGCATCCGATATACTTTGGCAACGTGCGTGATGAAAACGGCGCGGAATTTAAATATTATTCTTTGAGTACGTAAATCTGGCATCGTAGCTTCTAAAGCGCGCGGCTGATACGGTGCATTATTCTTATCAATTCTTGCGACATGAATGAATTACTTGGTTGCTTTACAAGTTTACGGGTGTAGTTTTTTTTTTTTGTGGGCTCATCTTTGAATGCAAGCCGGGCTTTTCGGCTTCTATGGAGGTACCACCACTGGATTCAACAAATGCAGGTGACTTTTTGGAGACTTTCATTAATTTGGATGGCTGAAGTCTCGGTACGTTCGTATGCAAGAAACTACAGTATTTTCGAAGTCTGAAGAGCACCAATACGCGACGAATCATGACAGTTCCCTTCAAAATCGAAGGAAATCAAAAGCAAAATCTCTTACCCGTCCTTCAGGGTTCTTGTCCGGATGGAACTGCTGCGCGAGCCTGTAGTACGCCTTGCGCACGGCCGCCTCGTCGTGTTGTCCCGTCGTGAGCCCTAAAGCTGCGTAGGCTTCCCCTGCCGTCATGGATGGAGGTTTCTTTTCTACTTCGCGACGCCATGCGTCTAGTACGTCTTTTAGGAGGCCGACCTAGTGAATAAAAATAAAGAAATTAGAATATATTTCTGACATTACGCACCGCTGGGTCTATGAATGCAAAATTGAAATTTACTTATTTATTAAACTTTGTGAACTACTAAGATACAAAGGCGGACTTAAATTTCTCAGCCTTATTACAAAACAAGGTATATCTTTAGGTTTAAATCAAGACACTTTTTTTCGAACTTTATTCCGACACGCTCAAGTTCTAACTACAAAAAAACTTTTTACAAAAAAAAAAAACAACCGACTTCAAAAAAACACTACAAAGTGAAAAATAACTTTAATTTCGGAAGTCGGTGTCTTTGGTTTTGAATTTTCGTTCTTTGTCACCGACTTCCGAAATTAAAGTTATTTTTCACTTTGTAGTGTTTTTTTGAAGTCGGTTGTTTTTTTTTGTAAAAAGTTTTTATTTTTCACTTTTTAGTTGTGATACACCTACCCCACACAAATTCGAATACCAATACCTGCTATGTAAATAACAGTGACAGGAAGTTATCATATCATCCACATACTAAGTGACGAAAAAATACGTATTATTGAAGCTAACTCAAAAACTACCCAAGCAAAGTTAATAAAATTTATATGGGACCACCTGAAGTATGGATCTACCAAACACAAAAGATTCATCAAAATCAATTCATAATTGACGGAGTTATCGCGTAACAAACATACAAGAAAAAAAAAACATACAATCGAATTGAGAACCTCCTCCTTTTGGAAGTCGGTTAAAAAGAGAATCTAAGTAATCAATTTTGTATTTAGAACTTTAAACTTTCAGAATTAAGTTCAAATTCAATATAGGGCTCGAAGTTTTACGGCTAAAGTCAGAATTGGTTTGTAATTAGACGGTCTGTAATTTAGGCTAATGTTTTGTTTGTGTTGGTGTTTGCGCTGATTTTGCTTGAACTAAGCTAAAGGCGGTTGAAGAGGCATGACTTGGCTGCAGGCAGCATTTACTTTTTCCCGCGAATTTCGATGTCGCGTGTAGACATTGGATATCAGCTAAGTTAATCACGTTCGCGAGATTCGATGATGGTACTTTCGGCATAGCGAGGTACTGTACAGTCACGAGCGATAATATGTTTCCACTACCAAAATTTAGAAGCGATTTTCTCATGGAATATTGACTGCAACTTTGTGATAAGACCTATTCCATATTAGTATAGGTTCCAAAATACTATATTCGTAACAATTGCAAATAACAATCATCACAGTAAGAGAAAATCACTTTTCAAAGTTGCTAAGTATATATTATTGCTTGTGACACTCACCGGATACAGTATGTAGGTACTATACAGTCACCGGGCCCAGTTTATAGGTACTGTTCACTCACCGAGTCCAGGTTGTAGGTACTGTACACTCACCGGGTCTGGTATGGGCCAGTCGGGGAAGCGCTGCGTGTCGCACAGGTGCCTCAGGTAGAACGTGTTGCAGAACAGCTCGTGTTGCAGCTGCGGGTAGCACACGGCCGGGATGGCGAGGTACGGGTACCGAGCGGCTATGTGTGCACGTAACCGGGGAGTGAACTCGCCGATGTGGGCTGATACTTTCATTATTAACATGCGTCTGCGGACAATGGTTGAGAAATAAACTCGTATGTTATCCTTCGACCTGCCTTAATTTCTAATAAGAAAAAAACAGGTCGTTTTTAGTGATAAGACAGCTCATTGAAATATTTCTACATTTGTATGTGTAATTCATTAGGAGTATTCTAACTCGAGATTTAAAAGAGGTTTTGTATTTTTTTGGACAAAAAAACTCCATAATTATTGAAATCCTACCTTAAATTTTTAGGATACTGTCTATGAACAGCCACATAATGTTTCGTAGCTGCTCACATATGTGAAAGTGCACGCAAATCTTTCCTACATTCATCTTATTTCTGTATATTCAAATGCACGTAAAAAGCAAATATTTAGAATTTGAAATTCGAAATTCTATTTCGCGCAGGTATCTAGTCACGTCATAATTCAGTCACTCAATTAATTTAATAACTTTAATTAAAATGGTTAAAAACCAATGAAAATAAGTAAAGACACATATACATAAAAGAAAAAAATTTAAACTTTAAAATTGAGGTTAAAACATAAAAAAAATTACAACACTTCACAACTACTCATAATCACATACAAAATATACTATCCGTAGGTAAAACCCACAAACCTCATTTCCGAGTTCCAGATAGCTTCTGGTGTGTCCCACTCTCCGAGGAATATCTGAGCGAATTTCTCCGAGCCATGGTTCTCCAGGTAACACACCATCGCTTCCGGTAGCAACTGTCCTAGTATCGACCGCTGCATAATGTCTGAACTTGACTAGAAAACGAAAGGTATTTTTAAAATCCACAGAAACAATTGACACATTGATTCATGAGATTGCTGTTGAGAGCATGGCAGTTGAGAGTATGTCATGGTCACTTAAATATCTCGCTGATGGTGGCGAGTGTGTTGGATCATTCGGTTCCCTACAAAATGGTTGAGCTGGATGGTGCTGATCAACGCGTCATGTTCGTGAACGGGCGCAGTCAGTTGAGACTGGTCATTTCTTATCTGCCAGGGCTTATTTTTAATCTTATATTTTCACTTGCTTTTGATTATTTTTTGTACATTGTTCTCACATATAGAAGCAACAAGAATAATATCTATATTTAAAAGAGTTTCCTTGGAGTTTCTTGCCCGTTCTTCTCCATAGAGATCTACGTTTTGGAATGGGCAACTAGCTTCAACTTTCTGACTAACTGACCGACTCTTTGACCGTTCAAAAGTGCCTGTAAATGGTTTAATTGAAATAAATACTTTGGAGTTTGAGTTTGCTCGCGATTTTGACATGCATGTTACTAGATTACCCAAATAGCTTTGCTTTCAACACGTGAAAAATACAATAGACGTGTATGTATATTTAGTAACCTATTCTCCTCTATTCTTATTTTTTTCTCTGCGTCCGGCGCTCGGTGTGGCAACACGCCGAGTTCAGGTTCGCGACAAGTCAATCGTCATCCTGAGGATGCCTCGTTGAGGTGAAACACGTGTCAATTTCTTACAGGGTTTTTTTATGACTCTTTAGGAATAGTTAAGCGGAACAGGTTATTAAATATAACAATGTCTATTGTATTTTATAATGAATTTTCGCAAGGTCACGCCTGAATCAATTAACTATTTCAGTATACGTGGTAGTAAGGTACTAAAACCTTGATTACTTTTTGAGTTTTCACATTAAACTCATTAATTACTACATCAATTGAATAGTAACGAGTTCACGTCCAGAACGTCGTCCGCTGACGCGTCATTATTAACCACGTCATTTGCATCGTAAGACAATACGACTTCTTAGTACGTTGAAGCTTTTTCATAGATGTACTTCGCAGTGCGAAAAACTTTTGTTTAATGACTTTCGAAAATAGTCAGAAAATTCAGATCACACTCTACACACACACACAGAAAAATAGTACACAATCATCACATTCTTTAAATATTAGTTTTACATACCTGGTCAGCTCTAAACGCCTGCTTCATATGTGTTAATCTAAAGAACCGTGCGATAGGTAATAAGTTTGATCCTGTATACAGTAGCATGAAGTAAAACACGCCTGTTAGGTATAGCTTCGAGATCTCCGGGTTATCCTGCATTACTTCGTACAGAAGGGTGGCTACCTGAAAAGATGACCATTATATTTGACAAACTGTCTGTAGTGTTCTGAACCTAGCGGAGTGAGTTTATTTTTGGAAGTCATAAAATGCATTGGCCATTTTCTGCGATTTATTAAAGGCATTTTATTCTGTACATCATGATAGATTTATTAGGCAATTGCACTGTAAAGGCATTAGAATGTTTATTTTTTAGACTTTTAGTTCGTAACTGATTAATAAGATCCCAATAATCCCCAATTGCCGAAATTTGGCACAGATGCCAAAGAAACGTCTGTAGGAATATTGGGAGTCCCGCAGGGCTCAATACTTAACCCAATATTGTTTATTGTTATTTTATTTTCATGAATAACTAATTACATAAGGTAGGTTTCATCATCAAGGCATTTTATTGAATTGTATGTAAATTTATCACAACAAAGACGTCAATTTTTGCTATTTGTACAAATTGAGTGATTTTTTCATGAAGATGATAGCTCTAATTATATCTTACCTTTTCAACGAGTATAGGATCGAAAGTAAGTAAAAGTTGTACAACGTGTGCTAGGCAGGCCGGTTCTGATAACATCCGCTTTACTTTTGGTAATGGCCTAATCACAGCGTCTTCCTCGTCCCTGTAAATAACATTTTTGTGACAAACTATTTATCTGGCTGCTTTTAAAAAGTTGTTCACGTCATGTGAATATTTGTGGGATTCCATTATATATATTTTTTTCGTAGAGCTGCACCATTCCGCTTGTTACGTCAAAAACGTCATTTAGACTATAAGAATGATAAATATGTTTAATTTAAAAATTGTGAGTCAATGGACAAACTCGCGACAATGACGCAGCTGATTACGTCTTAACAGCTATTGAAGAAGTGGTTCCCTGTCACCTAAATGAAACAATATTCTTCCTATGGTATCGATTATTTTCTTTAGCATACTTGTAGTACAGTGAGCCACATTACCTGCTAGGATAATATCTCGAGCAAGTAATAAGCAAGTCAAGTACAGTAGCAGCGAGCGCGCTCTCGTCGAACACTGGCGTGCCCCGCGCCACTAACGTCCACTTAAGCTGGGCCACGCCGCCCACTGCCCGCCATCCTTCCATGCTGTTCGCCCAGGCTTTTGTTTTGTTATTGATCTCGCCTGATTTGTAGAGATCTTTGAGCTGAAAGAAAAGTTGATAGTTATTACTGAATAAGTAAACACAGGTACTTTTCTGTGATATCAATTTTTTGTTCTTATTTTTGCTATAGCCTACATATGTCACATTCATGAATTACAGTGAGATCTAGTGCTACACAATAAACCTCACCAGTCATATATCTTCATTCCAAAGATCTTCACTCCACCTTGACTGAACTGCCCTACGTTTGACAAGACGGGTTCATCACAATGCCTAAAATGAAGTCGGTGCCAAAATCCAAGAAGACTTCGGTTTCTCACATCTAGACTTGTCATTTCTTTTCCTAATCTTTTCTTAATATTGGAAAGTTCACGCTTGCCTACAAGTAACAGTTCAAGTATGAAATTATCAAAATCTAACAAACCTGTTGAGTGCTGACGGGTCCCTTCCTCTGCACCTTGTCGGCTGTGTCCACGTTGTAGTACCACTCGCGGTCCCCTCCGGTCTGCTGCTGCGGACCTTCGATGACGTTGCTCTGTGTTGGGACTGTGGCTCGGGAGGTGTGCAGGTGAGCTAGGGTCATTAGCTCGACTAAGATCCTGGTGAACACAAGTTTATATAAGGAACTTGGGTGAGATTCATGTCCAGCAGAATTTGGTCGTAATGCAAGGGACTTGTGGCTCAGTAATAACAGCTGCACGGGTCGATCGGTCAGGTTAAGCTACGCTTGCCGCGGTCGGTCCATGGATGGGTAACCATCTATAACATACCAAGACCCCTCCGTGCCTCGGAAAGTACGTTAACCCGTTGGTCCCAGCTGTCATTTGTAGATTTTTGACAGTCGTTACGGGTAGTCAGAAGCCCGAAAGTCTGATGACCAGTCTTGCCAAGAGGTATCGTGTTACCTAGTAACTGGTTTGTGGAGGTCAGATAGGCAGTCGCTCCATGTAAAGTACTGGTATCCAGCTGCATTCGGTTAAGATTTGAAGCGGACCCCAACATAGGTAGGAAAAGGCTAGGCAGATTGATTGATTTATCAAGCGCAAAGTCAGCCGCACAAAACCAAACATGACTACGCAACACAATGACGAAATTCCAGAGACAAACTTTTCTGGACTAAAGTTATGTACCTGTCTGAGAAAGAAAGCGGTAACGAGAGATTTCATTCTATACTGCGTTCGTGATTTAGTTTCCAAACATGAAAACAAATGTGTTTTTAGAAAAACCACTTTATTATAGTCGCATAAAATTCAGTTTCCGCTACAACTAAACATTTTTATGACTTTTTTTAATGGTACGAGACATTCTGAAATCAACTTAATTTACACTGGTATAAAGTTGATATTCGTTTGAATGAAAATAAAATCAATTGGGGAAAAAAGGATTTTATTAAACTTTATGTACTTCGGTACACATAATGCACTCTCTTTTAGCCTTAGTTCAGTTTTGAGGCCTAAGAGAAACAATTATACGAGCATATATTTAAGTCCAACATGACTTACCTTATGCCATTCCATTCTAAAATATCGCTAACGTTTCTTCTGTGTAATATCAACTTTGACAAGAACTGTACTAGTCTGTCCCTTTCCATTCTATCACAGGTCTGGAACAAAACACAAACATTAATTTGACGATAAACGCAAAACGGACCGATTCTCACCGACAAAGCGTCAGCGCAGATAGCGCAGCAAAATACTCAAACATATTTCATTGTTAAATTGAAAATGAACTAAATCACAACTAAAATAGAGTTCAAAATAGCATGCAAGAGATGATTCCTCGTTGTGTTTGAGCATGCTGACACATTCCATTCAAAACTTGCCAGCACAGAACATGCTCGAATATTTTGCTACTCAATCTGCGTTGAACTTAAAGTCAGCCGTAGTCGAAGAATAAGTCGGTCATCGACAAAAATCGGTCGACTTCAAACTTGGCTTACCCTATCCAACATCTGCACAATGTATTTGGTGTCTGCAAAGGGGCCGATGTCTTCAAAGTATCGTCCGTACACTATACTCATGGCTTGAAGGCACATACACTTCATTTCTACTTTCGGCGTTGATAGGAACCGGTGGTAGAGGTCGTTGAAGAACTCGTAACTGAAATATAGGATATTTTTTTACTTATATTTGAACGACAAAGTAGAGCGTGAAGCGTTACGCCCCTAAATCTTTTAGCATATAAATTAAATAATATTTTATTTGGAAACGAAACAGTATCGTACGGCCGAAGCCGCAGGTTAATAGCGTGTCTTAAACCGCGTTCGATGCGTATTATCATACGCATCGAACGTTCAAAAGTTCAGGATTGTTCAAAAATATTTGCCTGAAGCTAAAAAAAATGCTGCTTAGAAGAAGCCACTTTAACGTAGCGTGTCGTGTTATTATTATTTTCAAAGCAAACATTATGCGTGTTTACGTCCGATAAAACCTATCTAACAGTGACACCTTGATAAAATTGTAGTAGGGACGTATTTTGCAGTGCTAAACTCATAAATCTATTGATCCATACCGAAAAAGTTATGGGACCAATCGTCTATCTCCATATCCTCCTTCTAGCAATAAAAATTTTATAGAGATATCACGTCTGAATTATACGATGACGTTGAATTCTTTTCATTATTTTCAATTTAACAAAAGTATTTCACACTCTACCACAAAAAGAAGACAACACAAAAGCCAAACTACACTTCACTCACGATTTCCTAATAGGACTGTCATCATTGTCCCTCTGTTCCAGCAGTATCCTGAGGTAGTAATCTCCGATCTTGACCTCGTTCTGCAGACACTGGTAGTGGACCTCCAACTCTGCATGGTTCCAAGATGTCAGGGTCGTGCCAGCAACTTCGCGGTCTGAGGTGAACGCGCGAAGCTCGTTCTCTAAGGCGTTGCGGAGTTCTTCGCGTGTCTATAGCAAAAGATATTGGTTGGTAAGTTAGGAAGACTGAAGACATATTTATATGTCGGAAATACGTTCCTGAGTTGACTAATCGGGACGCCAGCACCGCCTTTTTTATTTATTTTTTGGGTGGGAAATTATCAAATAACTTCTCCCGATTCTTACTGACTCAAACCCACCCGTGTTCCTTCGGTTGCCCTGTTGCCGGGAGCCACGATCTCTCTTTCGGTTTTATTTGCATCAGCCCTAGCGGACCCCGTCAGTTCTGCTGACATCTCTTTGAGGCGCGCGCGCCCCCTAGTCCTAGTCTACAACATAACGCTCGGACCGGTCGGAGCTGAGCAGAAATCATCGGTGGCGGTGAAGCACTGAACACGTTTAGAAATTGTCGCGCGTTCCGAATAGTTGTGTCGTGTACCTACAGTGTATGAATTGCTAGTGTGATTATTTTGACAGTAAATTATAATGTGATCTAAACTGCAAATGGTTTTTTTATTGCGCAATTACTAGCACTACCCACAGTAGTTAAAATATGGCTGATAATAACGAAAGAGACACCTACCCTCTCCCGTCATATACAACGTGTAACGCAATGCGCAAAACCTGAAAATAGTTTGAACAGAATAACGAGCAGAATCAATTGAACCACTTTTTAATATAGGTCACATTTTTCAAAAAATCTTCATTAAAAACGCTGCCGTGTCTGTTTATTAATAGGTCAAACCAACACATGCGCAAACCAGCCTAAATAGGTAAACAAACACAAATTGTTGTCGACCAGTTTGTATTTTCTCATATGCGAGATAATAATAGCTTTTATTTCAACGCAAATACGGATCTTACGAACTAAAACAGCACATGAAATCTTTACAATTTTTTTAATGATTTTTTTTCTCTCCGTAATAGGTCAATTGAATTAAAAATCAGTTGGGGTGTCTGAGGTTTTGCGCATTTAACGTTGCACGTTGTACATCTTTGTTAGCAAGGACTTACACTGTCTTACTGTTTGTAAGATCAAAGCAGTTATGGAGGTTGTAGTACTGGTTTTATCATTCAATGAGTACGCCTGTATTAAGTACTGTTAACCCACAATTTGCCAGCTATATTGAAGTCCCAAGTAATAGGGGGCAAGTCTATTGCCATCAAGCGGGCTCAAATCCAGACACGACTGGTCTTAAGAAATTCCTCATGGAAAACCACACTGTACCAGTCTTGGGGATTGAAACCAAGACCCAGTACTCAGCAGTCGATTAATTAGGCAATCCCCTGTCTCAATATACAGGGTGGCAGGGACATCGACGCGAAAACTGATATCAAGGATTCAGTACACGATTCTGAATAACCCTGCGTTGAAATTTTTCGTCGGTTATTTTTTTAATTAATCAACCGTTTCAAAGAAAAGTGCAATACATACGCGGTCATAATGTATGGAAGAGCAGATAAAAAAAAACAATAACCGACGAAAAATTTCAACGCAGGGGGGTTCAGAATCATGTACTGAATCCATGAGAACAGTTTTCGCGTCGATGTCCCTGTCACCCTGTATACTACTGGTCGTTATGGCGATACTTGGGGGAGGCCTATATCAAGTCAGTGAACGGCTTTCAGCTAAATAATGATTTCTTTAAGTTTTCATGCACAACATTACAGAATAGAATCCCAAGGCGTTGTACAGAACAATTTACAAACTAAACTGAGTACTTACCGTGTGATTCCATATAAGGTTCGGTAGCGCATGGTCCTTGTGGAACTGGTAGTAGAAAAGCGGCCAGTTGGCGTTAGACTTGACGCGCTCCCGTCGTCTGCGCAGTACTACGGGACGCTCGCGAGTCGCGTCCCGACGCTCTGCTGATGGACGGCCTAAACGAGCTGCCCAATGCTGCAGGGCCAGTTGAGCGTAATGCTGTAAAAAACAATGTTGATAAAATCTATTTTGATTTTGTTTTCTGGAACTTTTCTAAAATCACGAGGTGCATTTTAACCACTCCACGATCTTTTCTCACACAGGGCATGTAAATGACTGCGAGTTTGTCCGAAACGGTTACCGTGGCACCTGGCAAACAGGGCAACCGAAGGAACACGGCTGGGTTTTAGTCAGTAGGAGTCTGACAGGCCCTCCCGCTCCGCCCAGAACGGGAAAAGTTATTTGATAATTTCCCACCCAAAAAAAAGGGCATGTAATTGTGAAAATAAAATATTATAATAGTCTGACTTTTTTTGCCAGAAATTGACAACCTAAAAAAGACGAAGACAAATTAATCTGTACAAAAAAAAGAATGCAAATCCCTTTTCAACATCAGCAAGTGGTAACCGCAATACTAACGATCAGTCGAGCTAGCCGGAGTTTGCCTTCTGAGAATGAATTTTTGTAGTATGTTATGAAATATTGTAAAGCAAATCTATCGTCGATTTTGGTGTTTGGATTCACCAGTTTGTGAGTGTGCGAACGAGAGCCGAGTATAATTCTATCTAGATTTTACCAGAGTCTTGAAGTTATTATGAACATAATACAAGCAAATCTTTGCTTAAAAGGTGACTCCAAACTTAACATTGTAATTACATAAGTTGATGAAATAAACTTTTTTTTTTTTTTAATCATTAATCAACACAGGTAACACGTACTTCCAGATGCTTCTCAACGTATTTGACTTGTCTCTCCAGCGCCTCCCAGTGCTGCGCGCGTTGCTTGACGCTCGCCTGCGCTAGCGACAGGTTGTCGCGCTCGGGCTCCAGTTCACTCGCCAGAGCGGCGGCAGGGGGAGCCTCTGTTGATTCTAAGAAGGCTAGGAGGCCTGATGGCTGTGAAAGGAAAGTGGGGTTTAGTAATATTTGGTAAAAAGAGACTAAAATCGACAAAATTCTAAAGCCTCGTACAAAAAGCAAAAATGCTCGTACACGTCCAACCCAACACGAGCGTTTGCCTCATGTGGCAGCCTCGCGAGGCCGGTCTAGACACGGCTATTGATACGCCGCACTGCCAACCTTCACCACAACGACAAATAATCGCAGTTAGCATTCTGACCGTACGTTTCAACGCGGCTAGGCAACATGGTGTCTGAATAAAAATCTGTCATTTGTTAGTTGTTTCGATAAAATACTCAGAAAACACAAAAAGAACTGGTAAGACCTTCTAAAACTAAAGCTTTTAGTTCACGCCATTAAAGTGTAAAATAAATACAACTCAAGAACTCACCATAATCCTACGCATTAGGGAATGCGCAGGCGCATGCTCGACCAGCCACAGCGCCACCAGATGTCTCGCAAGATGTCGGTGATGCAACCGCGGTGGCGCGTACAGCGCTGATAACAAGTGACGTGGTAGGGCTGCCTCGGCTAGCGCTAGTGTTTGCATGCGAGAGCCTACGCCTTCGCCCCCTTCTTCCACTAGGGCTCGCATGACTAGGCCTGCGCCTTTTACGATTGCCATTGATGGGTGCTGCAAAGTTATAAACGATATTATCGAAAGACTATTCGATTTAATTTGTTCGCAAATCTTTATGATTGATTCGATTGGCTTTTCTTATGCTTACATGAGATTAACTAATTTAAATACATACATAAATAAAAAACAGATTATTATAAATCGATTTGTGCAAATGTTTCGTATTTATAGAGATTGATCATTTGTCTCTCATTACTATTTGGTATTCACGAATATTTTTTAATTACGTGCGTATTTCTTCCGTCTAATCGCAAAAAGTATGGGGTGAAAGGGGAAAGCAATTTTTATTCGAAAGTAACAAAATTTAAACCCTCTTCTGTATTTTCTACAACTCAATACACAAACCTTACCTCAAACAACTTAAACAGCACTCGTCCCTTCTTAGAAACCATTTCCAGCAATAGGTCGAACTGCTTGCCGTCGGTGGTCTCGCTGTAGGGCACGCACAGCGCGAACGTCAGGAAATCCAACATGGCCGCCACTACTAGTGCACCGCTGCAGCCGGTCTGGGGGGAAAAAAACTTGGTTAGATGCTGTTTATTGGATTCATAAGGGAGGAAGCTGTTGACCATTTCCTCTCGTATCTGCACGAACTGTATGGGAATAGCTTATGCCGTTATAAAAATGTTAGCCAAATACACCAGCGGAGTAGTTGCAAGTAAGCTGCCTGAATACCAATCTTTGTTTGACTGTACATTTAAGATAGTTAATTGATTCAGGCGTGACATTGCGGAAATCCATTATAAAATCAGTCAGCCAGTCTGCGTTCAACGCTCGGTGTGGCAACACGCCGTGTTCGGATTTGCGACAAGTTAATCGTTATCCTGAGGATGCCTCGTTGAGAGATAAAACACGTGTCGATTCCTTTCAGGAGTTTTTATGGCTCTTTAGAAATAGCTAAGCGGAACAGGTTACTAAATATATCCTATTTTTTCTGTACATTTAAGCATTACTCGTGAACAGGAGAATAACCAAAGACAGGATGCAATAAACGTACTCCACAAACAAGTTTTATTGTAAAAGAATACGGCCGCAACTGGCTTCTGTTGCATTCGCAGCAAATCAACTTGCCAGTTTTACCAACAAAATTGACTCACAAAGTTAATAAGTAACATTCCTTTAAAATGTTTGCTGTGCCCTTACAGGCTGCATGTCTTAAAATACTATGTCATGAAATTTTAACTAGACTCACCACATGATCCGCCCACATTGTGAGCAGACCATTCAGAAGTTAGACGTAGACAGCATGCTAGCCTTGTTCAGCTGCTGCTGCCTGGGATCTGGCTTGGCGTGCATCTGCTGCAGTAACACACAGTACTCACCACGTGATCCGCCCACATAGTGAGCAGGCCATCCAGGAAGGTGGACGAAGACAACATGCTGGCCTTGTTTAGCTGCTCCTGCCTGAGATCTGGCTCGGCGTGCATCGGCTGCAGTAGTGCGCACACGGCGTCTAGTGCGGCGTGCGCGCACGCGGGCGAGCCGCGACGGAGGGCAGCTACAGTTGCTGTGCCGATCCATTCGCGGAAACTGACGAGGAGAATAAGTCTTGTATTATTAAATTAATTCAATTTGTGGGATGTCTTGTGTCATACAGATTGAAAAATTAAAACTTTTTCAAAAAAAAAAAACAACCGACTTCCAAAAAATACTACAAAGTGAAAAATAACTTTAATTTCGGAAGTCGGTGACAAAAAACGAAAATTCAAAACCAAAGACACTGACTTTAAAAAAGGTTTTTATTTTTCACTTTGTAGTTGTAGTACCTACCCCACACAAATTAAAAAACCACTACTTGCTATACATAGCAGGTAGTGGTTTTCTAATTTGTGTATAATAGTGATAGAAACTTATCATATCATCCACATACTAAGTGGGAAAAAAAGTACGTATTATTGAAGCTAACGCAAAAACTATCAAAGCCAAGTTTATAAAATTTATATGGGACCACCTCGAGAGCATACCCTTTCAAACAAAAAAAGAATTTTCAAAATCGGTCCACAATTGACGGAGAAATCGGTGGAGATAAAAAAAAAAAAAACGTACGCGACGAACATATCGACGCTTGAAAGGCAACATTGACTAAGCGACATGGGAACCCATGTCGCTTAGTCAATGTTACCTTTCAAGCGTCGATATAACCTCCTCCTTTATGGAAGTTGGTTAAAAAGGTAGTTTTATCATGTCGGATGTGTACAATTTAGGTGGAGAGCGGTTTCTTGAAGACTAAAATATTTATCAAATTATGTATAAAAGGTCGTTGTTATTTCGAGCATTTTTGAACAACCAATCACATTAGCTTAGATTAGTTTTGTTACAAAAAAAAAAACAACCGACTTCTAATAAAAATACATTACAAAGTGAAAACATTGTGGTACCTACCCCACACAAAGTCCAATACCACTACCTGCTATGTAAATAACAGTTACAGGAACTTATCATCCACATACTAAGTGGGAAAAAATACGTATTATTGAAGCTAACTCAAAAACTACCCAAGCAAAGTTAATAAAATTTATATGGGACCACTTCTTAAGTATAACTTACCAAACAAAAAAATAATCATTATGATTTTGATGATCCTTTTTTGTTTGGTAGTATTCATAAATTGGCGGAGTAATCGCGTAACAAACACAAAACATACAGTTGAATTGAGAACCTCCTCCTTTTGGAAGTCGGTTAAAAATGTGCATTATTTGCTTTACCTATCGTCCCTGAACGAAAAATAGAATTGAAACTTATTTACACACATGACTCATGATTCCATTAAAAGATAAAAGAAGTCAAGAAATAGGCATTTGTTATGATCGATAGATAAACAGAGATTACACACCCCCGAAGACTCACAATAAATCCTTTCAAACGGCTGTGATAAGATTAGTAATCTGATAATTGAAGACTGTGTCATTCCTTTTTTTGTTAGTAGTTTTAATCGTGATCTGGCAGTTTGAGTAATTTATGCAGCCTACCCAAATGTCCTTTCTTTGGTATTGTTCGTCGAATCGTTGAGCTCCTTTTTGGAGTTGAGCTGCACGATTAGTGACAAATACATGCACTAACTGGACAGGTCCACTCAGTCTGTGTGGTTCTTTCCTCAAAAGACCATTTCAGATACTAATCTACATGGTCTTCATATCATCTGACCAAGATTATGTCTGGACTTTAAGAGACTGACCTCTGAGTTTGTTTCGGCCTTTCTTTTCAGAGTAGCCAGATAGGAAACGCCGACCTCATCTAGTTTTTTTATTAAAAATATGATTGACGTGTAAAAGTGTTTGTACAAACCTTACAGAAATGAAATCATTTATCTTTTTACCTACAATTCGGCCGTCGTGAGAATGCATTCGTGACGCCTGTCAGTTGGACAATTTCTAGTAGTAATAAGGATCAAATTCGCAAAACACATATTCGTTGGTATGAAACTGACAGGTGTCAAGAACGTATACTCTCGACGGCCGAACGGTAAATACGCAACCAAAGCATTGTATAGTCGACCTTGGAATTTTTGAAGTGAAAACTTCTTTAGGCGCGTTGGGCATTTTTGAGATGGGACTAAGCCATTAATTTCACGACACTGTAAGGACACCTCATTTTTGTAAACGCAATTGTGCTCTTTATTTATATTACGTTACGGATCAATGTTCTATGCAAGTATTTTTACTTTAAAGGTTTTGTAAACGCGATTGTGCTCTTTATTTAGATAAGGTTACGGACTAATGTTCTATACAAGTTTTTTTTTCCACCAAGGCGATGCGTTGCCTGTCCGCACTATTACTTTATTTTTGTTTAACATTCTTCCTGACTTTTTTTTTGCTCGGCTCCTAAGGGTCCTAGCGTGTGATGTAAATATTGTGATTTTTTCAAATCCGATTGGTAGTTCCAGAGATTAGCGCGTTCAAACAAACATACAAAAGAACAAACTCTTCCGCTTTATTATTAGTAAGTATACAGACTAGATGAGGGCGACGTCGTAATTCCTTTACCACCCTATAGTTGAATGTCACTTGCACGTCATAAAACGACAAGGTCTATTTTTGCTGACCAATGTGACAGTTGGATAGTTCAACCTTAGTGAAGTTGCAATTCATTAGGAGATTTTGTCAAAAGTGGTAAAAGAAAAGTGGAATTCCGGGAGTGCCGACAGAAGTGAAAACTAGAACAAGATCGCCTAGGTGGAAGAAAAATACTTGTATAGAACATTGGTCCGTAACCTTATCTAAATAAAGAGCACAATCGAGTTTACAAAAAAAAAACCAAAACCTTTAAAGTAAAAATACTTGCATAGAACATATTGATCCGTAACGTAATATAAATAAAGAGCACAATCGCGTTTACAAAAATGAGGTTTTTTTTTCCCATCTCAAAAATGCCCAACGCGCTTAAAGAAGTTTTCACTTCAAAAATAAGGATCAATTTAAAAAAAAGGGAATCAAAATTACTTACCCAGGTAACGCAGTAAAAGCAGCGAATCCAACTTTGCTGGCACAAAGTCTTCTCAACGCGTGGAACTGTGCTTCAAGCTCGCGGGGCGTTAAACTGCTGCCGGACGGCACGGAGCTCACCAGCGCGGTCAATGCGCCCGTGATCAGCTTCTCTTTGTTCTCGGCAAACAATCGCTGTGGTGCAACATTTTAGTGCAGTTCGTCTTTTATTTTTAAGAGGGATGCGCCAACGTAGCCAACGAATTTTTTTTTTTAATAAGTTCTTGGAATTTCCAGGTCTGTGTCAGGTTGTATGTAGACATTGTCAAAATATGATTCACGACCGTTACATTTAAATAATGTATCTACAGAATTATACATCATACGAATCATAAATACAACTCTCGAAGTTTGAATTGGCCTCAAATGTCACGATTTCATGAAATTGACCTTCAATAAGGTTATTTAAATTTAGAGAGTTGTGATGAGATCAGATATTCGGATGTATATATTTAACTAAAGTAAATCTTTGGCTATGATATTATGGAAACGGCTTTTTAAAATATATTTTTTGTAAAATAAATCCTAGTATGCCAGAAATTCCGGGAATGCATAATTAATTGGATGCATAGTATGGAAGCGACTTCCTATTTTTTTTTTTTTTTAATATTATTACATATTTACTTAAAGTAAATTGTTCGGTATGTGAAGAGAGGAAAGAAAATTAACCACATTTCACTAAGCACAATCAAATCTAATCTAACTAGCCTGTATTGTCCCATTGCAGAACAAAAGGCCTGCAGTGTGATAATACTGAGCATAATATTTTTTTTTACAATTTGTTTCAATAGGTACCAACATGAATTATTCCAATTATAGTTTGATAACAACAATGTCAGGATTGTTTGATATGCCAGTCTGTTAACTACCTACTTTTAAACATTAGGTAGACTGACATGCTTTCGATTCTATAGTCAGAAAACAAAACACTTTTGTCGATTCCGGAATCGAAGGAATTTTACGATCGATACGTCCATTCCATACTAGCCAACACCTGAACGTAGGTACATATTATAGATCCGATTCTATAATCAGAACAATAAACTCGACAATCCCGGAATCGCGGGATTTTTTCAATACAAAAGAGTTTTCCATAATAGCCAACACCTCAACTTTAGGTAAATATGCATCTGATTATCCGATCTGTTGACATAACATAACATTACATTACACCTGTATTCCCCGAAGGGTTTGGTAGAGGTGTAGTATCCAAGAAACGCATATCTGTACACTCTAAGGACTATTCTTGCTTGCAGCGCCCGGCCGCTATAGTAACGCTTACCCACGAAAAAAAAGGTCGTGTGCACGGGATTTTGTTTTCAAAGTGGTTAGATATGAGTTACCCCTGACTTGCTACGGTCGCGAATCATATTTCTATCAACATACATTCTAATACTGACCTTTATTTGAAAATTTGAATTTCGAGGGCTACTCTGGCACTTTCACCTTAAGCACACGATTTTGAAAGGCATGGGTCTTAAGGAGGCTACACACGTAACTGCAACCATGGCAAACCTTCATGAACAATCATTTTATGCAAGCGTGCACAACTTCCCTATAGGCTACACACTGTACAAGCAAACCGGAGTAGCATCAGTTTTTGCTTGAGCGATGGTCGATGATGACGCGCTTGTTTTAGCTGCATTAATTTTAATTAAAATATACTGTTCCCCTATTTGCGTTTCAATCGCTTATCTTTTTAGAGCAATTTAAATAATGCAGCCTGTCTCATTGACCTGTCTTCATATTCTTTAAATTTAATACGCCAAAGACACAGTTCGTTTTGATTATGCTTGCACAAGCGTGGCTTGTTCAAGCCGCATAATGAAAATTCTATCAATCTTCATGCCGCTTGCACAAGCAAGATGTACAAAATCATCATAGAGACGCTCAAGCACGCTTGCACAAAATGATTGTTAATGCAGGCTTTTCCTGCTTGCAGTAACGTGGGTACTCTCCTTTAGAGAGAAGAGAACGCAGACGAACGTTTTTTTCCCATTGAAGTATTTGAATTATCTTTAAGTTTTTGCAAACAGATTGTTTACAGTTGTTTGCGTTCGCCCTTTTATAATAAAGAAATTTATATCGTGCAGGTTTACAATTAGCAAAGATAGAACAGACACTTCGGTGACTACGGTTAATCTACTCAAGTTTTTACCCAGTAATTTCGTAATCGCAACAATTTGTCAAATAGTGACGCCAATTATCCCAAGTGAGAGTACTCATGATTATACTCTTCTAACTTAATATAAGTATACAATATTTATGTAACAAAATGTACAACATTCCAATAAATAGTTAGTGCAACATTGCAAAGAAAAATGGTATTTACATGTAATGCAAATGAATTATAAACCTCGACCATGGGGCCTAAAAAGCGATGAATTTTTTTTTTAATAGATTTTGAAAAAAAAACGATTCCCTCTACCTAAATTTATAAGGAGTAGCAATGTAAGGGTGTAAAATAATAAATTGACAGGGGACTTACTAGATCCCACGTAAGAAACAGCCACAACAGGGGGCGGGCCTACAAGGCACACAACGTACATTAATATGTCCCAGGAATTTTACAAAATAAACAAAAAACGAAGCGTGGTATGAAGATGAGAGTAGCGTGAAATGAGTACTTATGTGTAATCAAGTAAAATAGGGAAGTGTAAAGAGTGCCGCTAGCGGCATTGTATCACTATTTGTTACAATGCCGCCGCCAGCTTGCGGCTATATAGTAGCGCTATCTAGACTGTCGTGAAGAGTATGCACGGCAAAATAACGCGACCGTTTAAACTGCCGTAAGCAACGCATTGTTACTTGTTATTTTGGTGAAGTGTTGAGCGTAGGTTCGCTGCTTTTTGATTTGTATTTTAAAATTTGTTTTACTACTTATGTCATATATCAAAAGTCACTACAATGACTGAATTTACGTCGTTAAAAGATTTGGTTTAATTGAAGAACATGAAACACAATATTTTGTGTATGTACAAAAGGCAATGTTACTACTACTAGGAGAACTTAGGATGCAAGAGCGAGCGAAGCGATCTCGGAACTTGGGACACTCCAACTCGAACAGGACAGGTTTTTTTTACCATTCAGAAATAGAAGCCCCGCCAAGCGGGGCTCCGTCGACTACGCCGAATAATACCACGTGCGGCTTTTAAAACTTATGTACTAGTATGCCACAAGCTGACGGCACTATAAACGATAGTGATACAATACCGCTTGCGGCACTCTATACACTGCCAATAAAATAACGTAAATGCGTACAGTACCCGGGCGTTTATATAATGTGTTTAAACTCCCGGATAATGTACACATTTCGAGTTTAAGAAAGGTAAAAAACAGAGACAACTCTCTACAACGCTGAACTTTTTCTTAAACTCGATGTGATCGAAGTTTAATACAACGACCGCATACGTAAATAAATAAAATACAATCGAGTTTCGTATGAATCTTACGTACACATACATCAAAATTTAACTAGTTTTTCCATGCACAGACTGACTAGCTTCATATAATTAACAAATGTAATTTCGATGCGATTTTTTACAAGAGTGTGAATCAAGTTGCAAAATTCATACTATTGTTAATACTCCTACTGCATGAAAATACGGAATGTTAGGAGAAGTCGAAGTAGTTAATAAAATTTATAGTATACGCTAAAATTCTTGGCAGCCGCGGTCACAACACATGAGAGCGAGATGACCCCTTATAGTCATAAAACATGGGAGCGAGATGACCTCATACAGTCATAAAACGTGGGAGCGAGATGACCCTATATAGTCATAAAACGTGAAAGTGAGATGACCCCATATAGTCATAAAACATGGGAGCGGGATGACCCCATATGGTCATAAAACGTGGGAGCGAGGTGACCCATAATAGACATAAAACATGGGAGCGAAATGACCCCATATAGTCATTAAACGTGGAAGCGAGATGACCCCATATAGCCATAAAACGTGGAAGTGAGATGATCCCATATCGACGCCTTAGAGTGAAAACCTCGTAAGTGTAAAAGAAGTAACTTTTCCAGAGGAAGAAAAAACAGCGTGCTATAAAAATTTTGTAAGGCCTTTTTTTGTTTGTTTTATTAATTAATATGGAAATTTAACCCGCTTTTATATCCAGAACTGCACGCACACGCAGTTTTTTCTTCCTCTTGAAAAGTTACTTCTTTTACACTTACGAGGTTTTCACTCTAAGGCATCGATATAGTCATTAAACGTGGGAGCGAGATGACCCCATATGATCACAAAACGTGAGAGCGAGATGACCCTCTACTAAATTCACTGTCCTACTCGTACGTTTCATGACCGCAAATGCCACGAGCTTTGGCGTTAAGTTTAGTAAAAAGTATGCATGTATAGTGCAGTTATACAGCTAGTTATATGACTATTACGTGTCTTACGTCTTGGCTGACTGAGTATATGAGGCCGCTGTAACCGACGTTCGAGTTGAATCGCTCTATCACTTCGGCGCGAGACATGCCCACTGGGTTTTGAAATAATCTGCAAGAAAACGAACTGCATTTTTTATGTCTGTACAAAAGTTTCTAAATAAATAGAACAGCTTAACTTTCCACATGTAAACCGAATTCGAGGAATAATTTCTGATTACTCTGACAAAGAATGAAATTATGACTGAAGTTCTCATATTTCAAGGTTGTTTTGGATAAATAACATTAACCAATGAGTAGGTAGGGCTGGCTGCCCAATTTTAAAGCACCCTTTGAAAATACAATCGCATTCGTCTGGAAAAATACATCGCTGTGTACGTCACCCTGATCTAGACCTTGCGCCGTCCAGCATAGAGGCTAGAGTTGATTGACTCATACCTGAGGTGATTTAATTCCATCTCCTCGTCCACAGGCTAGTGGTACCCTCATGGTGTGGGCACAGACCGAACATGTAGGTCACACTGACCTAGAGTCTGCGCCATCCAGCATACAGGCTTAAGTTGATCGATTTATACCTGAGGTGATTAGACTCCGTCTCCTCGTCCACAGGTTGATGGAGAGGCCCCAGTCGGTACCCTCGCGATGTAGGGACTGACCGAACGTGTACGTCACGCTGACCTGCGGATCTTACTCCGTCCAGCAAAGAAGCTAGTAATGCGTCCCTGTAGAAAAAAGTTTAGATTATAATAACATACAATTCCTGGGCCTTTGTACAGTTGCAGAATGAAAACCACCACCAGCGCTGTGCCTCTGTCACGCATAGTGTCACAGCATAATGCTGAGCGATGGCCGTTTTGCGCGGATGTGACGCATATTTTCCCCCAACTTGTGTTTTTTCTGTGTTTTTTGTATGCATCATGTTTACCGCAAATAAATGTATTTCCTTTCTAAAAGGTTAAGCACGTTTAGATCAATTTTTTACTTGCTTCGTGAATTAGACAGACTTCAATCCGGCCGTCGAGAGAAGTTGTTCCTGATACCTGTCAGTTGGACAATTTCTAGTAATAATAAGGATCAAATTCGCAAAACACATGTTCGTTAGTATGAAACTGACAGGTGTCAAGAACGTATTCTCTCGACCGACGTATTGTCAACTTAATTAATGAAAATGACAGATGAATGAGGATATTTTTTGAAAATTGTTTTTTCTTCTGTTCTGTGTTATAATTGTTATTTACGCTTTAAATTTCGGTTAAGTGTGAGCGCAATGGTGGCCCAGTGGCCCAGAGATAACGGCCCCGACTTACGAGTTGTAGGTCGTGGGTTCGAACCCAGGCAACCGCTTGACTTTGTATATTTAATTTCATCACCACTGATCTCAATACGGTGAAGGAAAACATCGTGAGGAAACCGGCATGTCCTAGAACCGAAAAATTCGAAAACATGTGACATCTACCAACCCGCACTGGGCCCGCGTGGTAGATTATAGCCCACTCCCTCTCATCGAGAGCACATGTGTCCCAGCAGTGGGAACATTATAAGCTGATTATGATTTCGGTTAAAACAATAGTTTGGCTGTATGAAAGTGTCTGTCACAAATTAATGATGTAAATACACAATAATTATATTTTAATTTTTTTTTGTATGTTTTTAAAGTCAAATATTATTAAGTCATACCTTTCTCCAGCTAAATATGTGCGCGTTTGTCCATTGAGGTATTCGATGGAGAACTTTTGAGGATGTTCCGTGTCTCTCACTAATGCAAAGACATCACTTAATGGGCGTAGGCATACCACCTGAAAACAATATTATGCACGTAAAGAGCAGTTTCGCTTTAGATAAGAAATGAATGACGTCACACGAAAAAGTTTAAATCTGTTGTATTGTAGCCCGTTTCCTGATTATTCGGACGACAATGAAGGAATAAGCACTCATCAAACAAGTGACTATCGCCGCCCTCAACTGCGCTCGTGCGGTTTTGCCCTTTAAGGCCGTAATCATAAGGTATATAATTTAATGTCACAAGAAACTGCGTGCTGCTTTAGTTTGCGAGAACACGATCACATAAAGCTATGGATAAATAACTTACTGAGTAAGTCTGTGGATCCCTCTCAAGTATGCAAGTGTCGGAGAGACAGAGAGTACGTCGCATTGGCTCCATGTGACGCGCGGGGTTCACTTTGTGTACTATAAACTCGCTTAGCGAGGTCTGGTGTTGATCTCCACTGTAGACGAAAATAAACTTTTATTGCTGTTTATCATATAGACCTAGCAAGATTCACAGACTGCACTTTAACTTTGCATCGCTAAGTGATTCTTACTAATATTCCTTATTCTAATTCAAATAAAGCTCATATTCGTTTGAGACGCTAACGTAAAGTAAAAGAGCAGTCTATGAATCTTAGCTTGTACAGTGGATTATTAGTAGTTATTAAGTTTTCTTAGAAACCCTAGCGTAAAAGTGTATTTGAAGGAATTCTCGCATAAATATCTTTTTAATCTTAATTTACATTTGAAATTACCTATTACCTATTATTAACTTAGATCATTTTTAACTTTTTCTGATGACTAACAAATCTTATTTTCTCATTATTTCAATGTTGAAAACCTGTAATGTTACACTGCTGTGCCTAGGCCATCCATGGGGATGGCCTAGGCACAGCAGTGTAAGGCTATGGAGCCTTACACCCTTCTTTATGTGTGGAAAATTAATTTAAAAAAAACAATCGACAACACTACAAAGTGAAAAATAACTTTCATTTCGGAAGTCGGTGGCAAAAAACGAAAATAAAAACCAAAGAGACCAACTTCCGAAATTAAAGTTATTTATCTCTTTTTTTTTTTGGAAGTCGGTTGATATTATTTTTGTAAAAAGTTTTTATAAGTAATGGACATATTCCACGTTATTTATATTTGTATAAAATCTTCTAATATAGACGCGATGGATGAACTAATCGCACAGAAATTGATACATGTAACGAGTGTATCGCGTTAGATAGATAAATGAGTTCATACCCAAGGCCGTCTGAATGAGTCGGACAATCAAATTTTATAATTATGAAATGCGCCAATTAAGCGCGCAGCACATTTACAAGGAAAATTACATTATTATTTGGGTAAAAGTAGAAACTTTTATAGAGTCAATGATTATGTTATGAAGTAAACATTTATGTGGTGTGAAGGCTCCTACAAACAGGCGCGACACACGCTCGGTGTCTTTGTGTCGCGTCGCATGTCGCGCCTGTTTGTAGGAGCCTTTACTATGATGTAGCTAATAAATTAGGATTTTATTTTCTCTGGATCACGAACGCAATGACGATGCCTGGAGTACATAAGTGTTAATTTAGGGATGAAATGTCCTGATAACAAACCTCTTCATGAATAACAAAGATTAAATCATTCAAGAGTAATAATAGCAGATAGATGTTTTAAAATACCTAAACTTAATCAAAGTTAAAAGCAGATAGTAAAACATTTATAGATAGTTGCATCCACGAAGACGCGCCCACTCATCTTCCTAATCGCTTACAGTACAGTAACCATGTTTAGGCGCTTTAAAGATGGAGCAACTATTGCAGCAACTGGCAACTAGCTGTTTACATATATCTCAATGGAACTACGCACACGTAGCAACTCAAGTTGCGTGTTCCGGTGATAGACAACAATTTTCAGTTGCTGCAATCGATGACTAAGTTAGTTTCTAATTGCCACAACTAGCAACTGTCGAATTTATATCGGTTGTATAAAGTTGCTGCTTTCGTTGTAGACGCCGTTGACGGCGACGACGTATTATAATGAGAACAAGTGCTGCTTCTTCGATATTCATCATCACACTGTACGTAGATTGCCATAAAATTGCGGCAACCGTAAACCAGGCTATTTAGCTGTAGCAACTGGCAACTTTTAAAGGAAACTTTTTAAAAGTTGATAGTTGCCTTAACTAAAGTTGCTTCATCTGCAAAGCGCCTTAGGAAGAACAGTAGGGCGCGTTTTCATGGATGGCACTATCTAAATTTTCAGATGTTCAAAACTTACCTATACTTCCCAAATCTCTGGTCATGATAATCATCCAATGTAATCATAGTTGACAGGACCTTGATACTTATGCTCAGCGTTAAGCTTGCCATCTCCAGCATCTTATTGATGATAATCTGATGGTCCATGGCATTGGAAAACAGGTGGAGTCTGCTGTATCCTCCTACAGCAAGTACGAACCCTCCAGGTACGTCTCGAACGGGGAGTATTCCTTGCACATCGCAGTATGGATAGCTTGCTAGTAGTGTGTGGGTGGAAGGTTCCAGCTGTTCAAGTGCACATGGACCAACTTCCAGGACTACAGGTAGACGTGTACCACTCCAATGATGTTTGTAGGCTTGGTATCTCTGTAAAGACGTAAATGTTTTTAATAGGTTGACAAAACAAAACTCTGTTATTTAAGTTCTTTCAAACAGAAGCTGTGAAGTTTCATTCTTTAGACAAAGTTTTTGTATAAACATACATAAACTCACGCCTTCTTCGCATGGGGGTTGGCAGAAACTACAGAACACCAGCTGCTACGATCCTTACATACTCCTTTTGCCTCGTTTACGTTCATACATCTGGTCATACACGCACGCCGGTTGCGAGTACTACGCACCTGGCCTTTCTGAAGAACATCACCAATAAGGTCAGTATATGTCCTCCTAGGGCATCCCCGACCGGCCTTTCCCTTTACATCAGTCTTGTAAATGCATTTACATGAATACAATAAGCATGCATTGTGTTTCCTTTTTATAAAACATATTACATGAAAATAGGAAGTTCTTTCATGTTCTTTAAAAAACTGAACATTTTTAATTAGCCCTTGCATTATTTACACTACAACAAAAATACTTACATAAACATCTTTAGGTTTCTCAGCGAATGCCTGCCTGTACTTAAAAGCCTCAGTCAGAATTAAACATTTGTGTTCGGAAGAAAACTTCATGGAATCCACTTTTTTATCCTTCTTCATGACAAGCGTGAAGTCATGGTTGGCCGCTGAATTTGAATGTTTTGAAGACGCAATGGTGACTACATCTGCATATAGCCATTTGTTGGTCACCTCCAGACGGTCCGGGTTGTACGTAGTGATGCCGTGGGTGCCGATTGAGAACACACGCTTGTACTTGCCCTTCCATGAATGCTTGGTGACAAGGAATGATGCCACATCCTGGTTGTCTTTTAACGGCATCATCTTAACATCGCCTGAAGACGAATTAAAGATGAATTGATTAAAGCAACAAAAAGACTGCATTGCAAATGAAAAGGATTTTGAAAGTAGCAAACATTTTAACTACTGTGTACAAAAGATTGTTTCTTTTTAAGATTACATAATTATTTTGCTTAAAAAAACAATTTTACCTATTTTATTAATTAAAATTCATATTGTTTATTTAACTTTCATCAGTTACATGTGTGATGAAATTTGTGCCTTTCACTATCATTTGGTGAATCATTCTTAATTACCAAGCAAATTAATTGAGTCAGAATGCAACTCATAATCTAGTTATAGTTGTGTTTTAAATTAAATGTAGATCTAACTTAACATTAACTAACCATTAAGGCAGTAAAAATTTACAGAAATTGGGAGATCCAAACAGGTAGAATTATGAAAAAAAATTACTATATTATGTGGATGCTTCATGTAAGGAGCAGTGAAGCCCCTTAAAACAAAACGGAGCAATTAATATGAAGGTATTTAAAAATATTATCATCCTAAACATCAAGTATTATTGTAGGGAAGAAATATTTTTTATTTATTTGTAAACAGTGTCTTTACCAAAGTAAAACAAAAGATAGAAAAATAACATAAATATATTTTTAATTAAAAGAAAAACTGTTCTTGGGTGTTATTTCTTGTAACTTCATTCTTGTTGGGAATACACTAGGCATTACATGTTAGAAAGTGAGCTCTTATCAGATTCTATCAAAACTTCTTTATTACAGTTATCAGAGAAGTTTGGGGGCAGAGTCCTTATCTCTTACTGTATCAGGAACAGTTCTGTATCCACACTGATTTGTCCAATACAAAGCCACATTGATACAATCATAGCTATGTTTTAACACAGACATTTTGTAAACAAATTGTTTTCAATAAAAAACTTGCCAATTATTAGATCACCACAACCGGCAATGCATTGTACGAATTATGAACAAGTGGGTTACAATAACAAACCCGTTTATCAAATAATCTGGACTGCACCAACTAGTGGTGTCTCCAACTGACATCAAGAGAAACAAATAATATTATTTTGCAACATAAATCTTCCTAACGAAACCTGAACATAATTAATGAGAACAATCCACCCCTTTGTAAATAGATCGGGAGACCATTGATATCGAATACGTGTAAACAAGGAACGGTGCGACACATTTTTATCCGGGAACCGGCAACAGGAGCATCAAGCAAATACTTACAAACTGTATGTGGATAAACAAGCTTCAATACTCTCAGCTGGTATCCGATAAGAGCCACATATTATACAAATAAACGTAAAAAATGTGAACAAGAGCTCGAGAAAGGACCGACCAATCATTCGACAAATTGACAATTTAAGCAGTGTGGCCACGTACAAAATAAATAATGGGTTGACGTCAGATTTTCTTCTAAACAAAAGCCATTAAAAAGTTTTCTTGTAGTCAAGCTTTTAGTAAATAATTGTGACTCACATATATATATATTATAAACTGATAGTTATTTTAAACGATGTTATTGAAACTACAGAGGAAAAAAAATGACGGAGTCAGTGACATCACCATTGTCTCGCGTTTATCCCTCTGTCTTCAATCTGAATAATCAGAACGTAACATGTTCAGCTGACAGGGCTAGAGATAATAATAGTTTCTGCTTACCCCCATGGGAAGAAAGTATGTTTTATGTAATGGCAAAAGAGAATGATGACGAAATTTAGAAGTTCAGAACGCAACAATTCGTTGGAACGCAACTCTAACAGTGTCAAACGAGGTCAAACGTCACTAACGTCACAACGACAACTAACCCATGTTCGTTCATAAACTAGAAGAAGAAAAAAGGTATTTTTAAAATTATGTTCACTTTCATTTTAAAAAATCATCCTCATATAGCCCATTAATAATATAAAATAATTTAGTGTTATAATGCGGTTTTATAAATGAATTTATACTGTCAAACGTGACATAATTCGTTGCAAAAAAAAAATATTGCTGCTTTTGTTGTAAACGTTGTAGGATTTTGAACACACCTCTCTTTACAGTTTTTACCGCATGCAGTGCTACGTGCCGATTTTCCACAAAATAAGTAACCTTATTGCCTTTTTTTACCTTTTACAACAATAAACACTCGGCCCCACCCAGTACCACATCATGGTGTTAGACTTAGACTTATTCCGTGCCGACAAAGACGGCGGTAACCCAGACAAAATCCGCGAAAACCAACGCAAGAGGTTCAAAGATGTAGCCCTGGTCGACACTGTGGTGGAGCAGGATACCCTCTGGAGGAGATTGCGTCACGAAGCCGACAATTACAACAAACTGAAGAATGTGTGCAGCAAAGAGATCGGTCTCAAGATGAAGAGCAAGGAGCCGGCTGGTCCGGAAGATCAGCCAGTACCATCAGAAGTAGCGGAGAAGCTGGTAGATCTGACCGGAGATGACTTGAAGCCCCTTACTGTTAACCAGATCAAAAAGGTAGAGATAGTGAAAGTTTGGAATAATTTATTCTAAGCTCATGCTTTGTGTCATACATGTTTAATGTTTTCCATATGGTCATTTTATTAATGTTGTATCAATTTCTAGCATCTTTGTATCTTAATTTCCATGCTTTTAAGTAACTCGAAAATGGAAACTAGGCCCAGTTCCATTCATAAACCTAGAACTAGACTATGTCAAATCAATAACAATGTTGATTGGAAATTTGGAATACCAAAAATAAAACAAACAATAAAATAATAATGAAATTCAAATTAAATAAAAGTGGAAGAGAGTAGTAGTAGTGTATGTGATGGTTCATATTTATTGAAAGTAGTTTATTACTGCATTGTGGTGATGTAATATTATCAAAGTATGTGACACACTCAACTCGATAACAATGTACAGTTCCACAGAGTTGTTGTGAATTGCTTACTACTTTATTTAAAAAGTTAAGAATATAACAAGATAAAGTCTCTATGAAGAAGACACCAATATATTCTTTTCAGCTTTCTTTATAATCGGAAGCTGAAAATATACAGCTGAAAGAAAACTGAAAATTTAATTGAAGTAGGTAACTCTTTCTCTTCTGCACCAAAATCAGAATAATAAATGCCTTTCAAAAATAAAATTTATTATTATAAGCCTAAAGTTAAGTGTCATGCTACAGGGCAAAGGCTATGCCTTCCTTTCACTTATATGTTGTTGCTCTCTGTGAGCCGATCTGATAAAAATATTGTCAACTAGCCGTGTGTCTAATTGGATTTCCCATCAGCAAAATTGACAAACTTCCTTTCTTTTTTAAATTATTGTGCTCACTTTCGTATTATAAGGAACTCAAGCTCTTCGCCAGGGACTTTGTCCATGTGTTTCCTTCTGAACTCGCACCTGGTAGTTTTCGAAAATTAATCATAGCTATCTTTATTATTTACCGATTTATTAGATACTTAAGTATTTGTGCCAAGTTATAAGTTTCTGAAAGGAAGGAATGAGATTTTTCATACAAAATGTATTCCTCCTTTTCATAGCGAAATTTTAGGTTTCTAGACTAGACCCAGCGGTTAAAGCTGTGCGTTGTCTGTCAGTGAATGAATTTAAGATTTTTATTAGATAGAATAATGTCCGACGGAACTTTCGGTTTTAGTCAATTTCGACCAAAAAATCAGGATTCCGCCGCAGTTTAGGTTTCGGCCAGAAAGTGGCCGAACCCTCGGCCCTAGTGAAACCGGCGCTCGTAAGCTGTCGGTTTTGATAGAAGACGAAAGACTGACAGATAGACAGACAGCGTAGACTTACCCAAACTACTTATAAATTGAGGTAATTTAGGTTTTAAGCATAATTTTAGACATCATAATTTTTTCGGACAAAATTTATCAGATGATTGCAAAATCGATGTAACAAACCTTCGAAAAACGATGGGTTTCGAAAATAATGTCAGTTTAACTTAAATTTTGGTTTACCGAATATTCAGTTACGGTTTCGGCTGAAAATCGTGTATCGGTCGGACATTAATTGATTTATTGTCAACTTTAAGAAATGTTTTAATTCTGTAATATTTTTCAGGTCAGAGTATTAATAGATGAAGCCATAACAAAGAATGACCAGGCTCTCTTAGTAGCGGAGAAGACCCGTTCAAATGCTCTCCGAGAAGTAGGCAACCACCTTCATGAGTCCGTTCCAGTGGATGATGATGAGGACCACAACAAGGTGGAGAGAACACACGGAGACTGTGCCTATAGGACTAAGTACTCTCATGTGGACCTCATTTGTATGATTGACGGTGAGTTTATTTACGTAACTGACTGGGGAAAGGTTGGCTTTTTAATTCATTGATGATTGCCTAATTTCATCCAAATCCGTTCAGCCGTTTTAGTGTGAAAGCGTACCTAAGAAACAAAAAACTCACTCGCATTTATAATAAGTATTATAGTTAGGATTAACAAGGGATTCCCATTGCATCATAGTAAGTAATAATTATTAAGCCAGCTTCTTATCATTTCATGCAACCAAACAACATGCAGAATAGTAAACTAGATATTATTTCAAGCACATTTGCGTAAATATTATCAGAAGTAATTATGTAAGAGAAAGAAAGAAAAATAGGTTTATTTGTCACAGAAACACGTGCATACATAAAAGACAAGAGTAATCAGAGAACAACACAAAGTCAGTGGCGGATTAACCACGCAGCAAGAGTAGCAATTGCTACGGGCCCCGCGCAATAGGGGGCCCCGCATATCCAAACCCCAGCACTCGTAGCATGACTTCCATAGAAACGGCTTTTGTCGATGGAAGAATAGATAAAATGATAGATTGTGATTATGAATCTGTGTGTGGTGAGGTGCTGAAAAATGTTCGAGCTCGCTGCGCTCGCTCATGCATCTTCTCTTGCAAGTTTCTTTTGATTCCAATTTTTTTTTTAATAAGCTATTTTAATATAAATGGTGAATAGGTCACCTAAACAATCGGAGGTTAAAAAATAAATTGACATCGCTTCGCTCGCTTTTTCATCATAATTTCTCTTCCTTCATAAACTTTTCTATATTAGTCAACAAAGTAACTACTATTTCAGTATAAATTGTCAATAGGAAGCCTAGACTGTCCGAGATGCAAAAAAATTTCAAGCTTGCTACGCTCAAGGCTCAAGGCTCTCTTATTGCCAGCACCAGCTATTCTAAAAATGAACCATAAACCAGTGCTTTTAACTTTACAGTTAGCATTGTTTGAAAAAAGTCATTTGGTTGAAGTACCTACTTGACTGTTTAGGAACAGGAACAGAACGACACATTCTAGACACATTGATTTGACTAGTTTATCTCAAACTTTAGAACTTAAAATAAACCAATTTCTACAATAGGGGGCCCCTAGGTAGAATTTGCTACAGGCCCCGCGCTGGCTTAATCCGGCACTGCACAAAGTACATAACAAATCACGAGCATAGAACAGAAATTACTTAGGCCTGAAACTGCGTTAAGCGGACGTCCGCGCGATTCCATACCAAAGTGCCCCGTTACGGGGACACGCGCGGGCGTCCGTCGCGGGGAAGCGAGTCCCGCGCTCGCGCCACGTGACCTGCCTAATGTATTAAGTTCTTCATCAACACGGCTGTGCATGCACAGTGCACACCGTTAAAATGGAACTAGCGACACTGCGTAAATAAAATAATCCGTTCTCCGGAACGGCTGCCGTCGCGTTCCCACGGAGTCCATAAGCGTGTCCACGCGCGTAGACACGCGACGGGTGCCCGTCGCGGGCGCCCGCTTAACGCAGTTTCAGGCCTTAGGCGGCAGCTGTACGACATGACTGTGACAAGAAGGTTTCCACTCAGCATGATGCAGTGCTATGGGGGACCCACAGCACAGCGCTGATTTTCAGTGGTCATCCGAAAAAAAAAGATGTACGGAAATCAAGTCAGGTTCAGTGATTTTTCTATTAAACATGTAACAAAATAAAATAAACCGTGCTTAGAATATAAGACAACTATACAATAAATTATAAGAAACATAAAAAACTATCCGCAGGCATCACCGTACGTGCATAAATAATGCAGATACCTAACTATAACATATTATTACTACACGAGGATATAGAAGTGTTTTGTCTCGCTCCCACCCTCACCCTCGCGTCGCCCGCGCGCGCGCTCACAATCTAAAAAGTACCGTTGCATTTCTCTAAGAGGTTCTGTTAAAACTCATACGTCAGGAAGAGCCTACAAAGTACCTACAGACTGTATTGTACAATCACGAGCGTAAACACCTTACGCAACATTCAAAAGCGATTTTTCCCTAAACTATTGTTAGAAATGTTATGGTGTTACGAACATAATACCCATGATCAAAACCATAATATTATGAAATAGATCTTTTCCAGGGATGTTAAGGAGCTCCGTAACCGTAACCGAAATAATCGGATATCCGTAACCGAATCTATTATAAACGTTTCGAATAATTTCGGATTGGGGCGGTGTCTAAATAAGACACATTATGACAGGTTTTTCTGCCCGGCCGAGCCGATACAGTAGCCGCGAGCGTCCCTTGCATGTTTGTTTATTATTGCTATTGCTTAGTCATAACTAAGTCATTGCAGGATAATATTATGACATACAATTTCTTAAAAATTTAATCTGTAACCAAAACTAACGGATAATCCGAAATAATCTCATATCCGAAACCGGTATAATTAGGTATGCTTTCTATATCCGTATCCAGATCCGAAATTTAATATCCATAACATCCCTGGTCTTTTCCCCAAGTTGCAACGAGAAAATCGCTTCTTAATATTGCCGACGTGTAAGGTGTTTATGCTTGTGATTGTACTTGTTTAGAATTTCCTCCAGTTTTCAATGAGCTATGTAATCTTGCATATTGAGTTTAAACTTAGTGACTATGAAATTACCTATACCTAGACCTTGAAAAACAAAGCCATTTTATTTCAGAACTAGCGGACGTCACGTGGTTTCACCTGCGTAGTTCCCGATCCCGTTAGTTCCCGTTCCCGTGGGAATATGGGGATAAAATATAGTCTATGTTACTCGCTGAAAATGTAGCTATCCATTGCTAAAAGAATTTTTCAAATTGGTCCAGTTGTTTTTAACCGACTTCCAAAAAGGAGGAGGTTATATGTTCGTCACGTATGTTTTTTTTTTTTTTTTTTATGTGTGTCCACCGATTTCTCCCTCAATTGTGGACCGATTTTGAAAATTCTTTTTTTGTTTGAAAGGGTGTGCTCCCGAATTGGTCCCATATAAATTTTATTAATTTTGCTTGGATAGTTTTTGAGTTAGCTACAAAATACGTCTTTTTTTCCCACTTAGTATGTAGATGACCGTTCCTTTAATTCTACTTTCAGTACTAATTCCTGAAACCATGCCTGTGATGACCCGTAAGGCTGTTGCTCAGGAGTTGGAGCTTAAATTGAGAACGGCCATTCAGGATCTTGAGGCTTCAAACAGTAAATGTCAACAGCTGTTACAGGAGATAGATGAAAGTGAGAAGGAAGTCGAGAAGGTCGTTTTCAAAAACACAGGCTTAAAACGGGAGCTAGTGGACCTTCATCAGCAATACCTGGTTGTTGTTGATGAACGGGACAAACTGCGGGTGGTCACAAATGGTTTCAACAACTGCAGTAACATATATGAGGAGGCTTTATGTAAGGTTAGGGACCTAGAAGAAGAATTAATTCATGCAAATGTACGAATTAATCATTTACAGAAACAAAAAGAATGTACTCAGGCTAAGGAAAATAATAACTTGTATAACGAATTATTAAACACTACTTGCAACCCACATTCCTTAATAACAATAGACCTTACTGAAGATTCGATAATGAAATATAATAATAGTAGTTATAAAGTAAGTCAAAATAAAATTAAGAAATATGCAAAGCTAAATAAAATCATTAATAAATGCAATAAATATAGAAAACAACAAAAACACAGTTCCAATAATATTAAACTAAGGAAGGAACGTGGTTTTCTGATAAATAAATTAAATAACTATAAAATTAAATTAGAAGACAGTAAGAACATTTATGAGTTTGACACTCAACAGTTACAGTCTGAAATTCAGGTTCTAGAAGCATCACTACAGTCACTCTACACTAAGTATGTGAGGTCTGAAAAACAAATTCAGGAGCACATCCTTGCTGCAAATGAGTTAGTGGAAATGTGCAATTCTAATGTAGTTAAAGTGGACCTGCTGACTCCCAGCAGCCCTCTATCATCATTGCATAGGAAATCCAATCTTGGCACTCTCCAACCTGAGGCAACGGAGGACCCGTACCAGTCAGGTAGTGCTCAGATCTCTATTCCGCATAAAGATTTACCAGATGTTAAACAAGATCCATTGCAAGTAGTTCAGACAGAAATTAGTTCTCCCCCTTGTAATGGTAAAGTTTGTTACCGCTCCATTATGTTTTCGGATAGTTTTGGAAAAGGGTTAGGAAAATTACTTAGTGACAACCTGAGTCATTCTTCTGAAAACTATTGTAGGCCTCAGAATTCCTACAAACAAATAATGTCTTCAATAACTAGGAAGGAATATGATCCTAATGCCATTATTACTGTATTAATAGGTAATAGTTTTAATGTTAATAAAGATGATATTACTGATAGTGTCACCGAACTATTGAAGTTAAATTGTAAGAAAATAATTTTGTGTGCTTTTCCATATTTTGAGCACTTGTCAAACAGACAAAACAACTACATTCACATGTTAAATAATTACATGCATTTCTTAGTTAGTCACCATAGTGACAAGTTTATATTTTTTGACACCAACATTTTTGTTGATAAGCTCAGGTCGACTAGGGATACTGTGTATCTGCCCATTAGTTTTAGACGTCAAATAGCTAGGCTATTAGCTTTTAATATTAACCCAGACATAATTAGTATGTCGAAGTCTTATAGAATTAGTACCACAATTAGTAATAGTACTAATGTTAAGGTGGTTAGCACAATTAGTTTAAACTAGTTTGTAAGACAACAGAAGGTACCAATAACAGTATAATTAAACTTAATAACAAAAAGGTATTTTCTAGCACTAACATAGTTAACTGTACAAAAGGGGCTAAGCAGAAATCCTTGAAATTATTACATCAAAATATTCAAGGTTTTTCTTCCAAACAATTGGAAATTGAATTGTTTTTAGAAAAAACAATGTTTGACATTATATGTTTAACTGAGCATTGGTTAAAAGATTATGAAATGTTAATTAACTATGAGAATTATAGTGTGGCCAGTTGTTTTAACCGAAAATCAATGCTGCGTGGAGGTTCATTAATCTTAATTAAAAGTTGTATTAAATCAAAAACCCGTAATGACATAGTTGAACTGTCGGTTGAACATAGCATTGAACTGTCTTGTGTTGAGCTAGATAAGCATGTTATAGTGTGCGTTTACAGACCCCCAAATTATCAAAACTACTCTATATTTGAGTCAGTAATGGAAGATGTTTTGGCAAAACTTGCAACTTGTAATAAATCAGTAATTATTTGTGGTGACTTTAACATTAATATTTTAGAAAATAATTCAAATACCGGTAGATTTTTAAATTTATTCAAATCATTCAATTTGTCACATGTGTTTGTGGAACCGACCCGAATAACTACATCTACTGCTACATGTATTGATAATGTGTTTTGTTGCTGCGACTATTTAGATAAAGCCATAGTTAATTATCTCCCTTCGGATCACAGTGGTCAATCCGTAACTTTTGAGTCTAACATACCATTACAAAAAGTGCAGATCAAATTCAGACCAATAACAGCTGTTAATTTAAATAAATATAATAGCACTTTAGTTTGTAAGTTAAGTAATCAGGTCCTTACAATGAACAATGTTAATATTTTGTATAAAGAATTCTTTTCGTTAGTCCAATCCGAGTTCAATAATTGTTTTAAGAAGAACACTAAAACTATCAGCCCTAAGTTTTTATTTAGTGACTGGGCAACTACAGGACTCAGAAAAAGTAGGGATAGACTTTTCGAGCTGTATGGCCTTAAGCCTTATATAAACACGGAAACTTTTAATAAGTATGTTGCTACTTACTCTAGAACTTTTAAGAACACTTGTAAGGCAGCTAAAGCCTTATACATTAGCAATAAGGTTAAATCAGCAGACAATAAAATACAGACGGTTTGGAAAATTATCAATAATGAAACGAACAGAAACAAAAAGCATAATTCTGATTATACACTGAAGACGTCATGTGGTGGTCTCATTTGCGATAGCAAAGAAGTTGCTCAAGAATTTGTAAATTTCTTTACCAGTATCCCACTTAAAACTACTGAAACCTTAAACTCCTCGCCCTCACTCTCTTTTGATTTATTAAGGGCCAACGTTTCAGCATGCCCGATTGAATTTAACTTTAAGCATATTAACCCCATAACGGTAATAAAAGCTTTTAAACAAATCAAGATCAAATTGACCGAAGATCTTTGGGGGATGTCCATTAAAGTCTGTACCTCCATAATTGAGACCATAGCGCCTTACTTAGCCTTAATATTTAATTTGTGTGTGGATCAAGGAGTCTTCCCGGATTTAATGAAATACAGTAAGGTAATACCACTTTTCAAATCCGGGGACAGTAAAGACACCAATAATTATAGACCCGTATCCGTGTTGCCGGTATTCAGCAAGGTGTTTGAAAAAGTAATGCTTAATCAAATGCTCAGTCATTTTAACACAAATAAAATCCTTCACGATCAACAGTATGGTTTCACCAAAGGACGTTGTACAACCGACGCTGGTGTAACCCTATTAAGACACATTTTTAACGCGTGGGAAGAGGCCCAAGATGCCATAGGGATCTTTTGTGACCTCTCCAAAGCATTTGATTGCGTCGATCACGAAACCTTACTCTTGAAACTAGAGCATTACGGACTTGGAAAACTTGCACTCAATTTAGTAAAATCTTATTTAAATGATAGACAACAGCAAGTTCAAATAAACGGTATCAATTCACTAGGTTTAAAAGTAAAATTAGGTGTGCCACAAGGCTCGATATTGGGTCCATTCCTCTTCTTAGTATACATTAATGATCTACTCCATTTATTAAAAAATCAACCACAAATGGTGTTATTTGCTGACGATACTTCTTTAATTTTTAAGGTAGATAGACGTGCTACAAATTTTAACGACGTAAATAACGCCCTACTGCAGGTCCAAAACTGGTTCACTGCTAATAATTTAGTATTAAATGGAAAAAAAACTAAATGCATAAAATTTTCTTTACCAAATGTCAAAAGTAGTGATTGTGAGATAGTATTGAATCAAGAGAAACTAGAATTCGTTGATAAAACTATTTTCCTAGGGATCACGCTCGACTCAAGGCTGCAATGGGGTCCTCATTTAACATCTCTTGCAGGACGGCTAAGTTCAGCAGCATATGCTGTCAGAAAAATCCGTCAGTTTACTGATGTAGATACCGCGAGGCTAGTATATTTCAGCTACTTTCATAGTATCATGTCCTACGGTATTTTACTGTGGGGACGGGCTGCAGACATCGAGTCTATTTTTATTCTCCAGAAAAGAGCGATCAGAGCCATATATTGTCTCCGCAGGCGCGATTCTCTAAGGAAACTGTTTAAGGATATTAACATCATGACGGTACCTTGTCAATATATCTATGAAAACATCATGTACGTAAGAAAGAATTTACATCTTTTTAGCAAAAGAGGTGATAGACATAATTATAGTACTAGAAATAGGGACCTATTAGTTCAACCAGGTTTCAGACTAGCTAAAGTAGATTCATCTTTCATGGGATACTGTTTAAAATGTTACAATAAAATTCCTCCCCACATACTTCAACTGAATGAGACGAAATTCAAATCTTGTATAAAACGCACACTATGCAGGCAGGCATATTATACGTTGGGGGATTACATCACTGATAAAAATGCTTGGCTCAATGCTGGTCCTGCTCCACAACCACAACTAATTGATTAACATTTGCAAATACTGTTGGAGCTGCTGAAGATTGTAAGAGCATCTTTGCATTGTATAAACTCAATCTCTTTTGTATTATATAATTGCATAGCACACTATGTGAGCACTATGTACTAAAGAGTTATCATTTACCGGGTAATATGTCTTGCATTGACTTGAATGTGCCCTGGCGGCTGTGAGTATGTCATGCTCACTCAAATGTTTCGCTGATGGTGGCGCGTGTGTTGGATCATTTAGCTCCCTTCAAAATGGTTGAGCTGAATGGTGCTAATCCATGCGTCATGTTCGTGAACGGGCGCCGTCAGTTGGGACTGGTCATCTCTTAGCTGCCAGAGCTTATTTTTAATTTTTTTGAATTGTTCTTTTTTATCTTTTTATTACGGACACTTCTCATGTGCACATCTTTCTACATTGTTCTCACATGTATAATTTCAACATGAATGATGTAACCAATATTTTGTAACAATTTTTTATTTAAAAGAGTGTCCGTGGAGTTTCTTGCCCGTTCTTCTCCATAGGTACCTACTACGCTTTGGAATGGGCAACTAGCTTCATACCTATTTCTGACTGACCGATTCCTTGACAATTCAAAAGTGCCTGTAAATGGTTTAATTGAAATAAATGATTTGAGTTTGAGTTTGAGTTTGATGATATGATAAGTTTCTGTCACTGGTAGCAGGTAGTGGTATTCGAATATGTGTGGAGTAGGTACCACAACTAAAAAGTGAAAAATAAAAACTTTTTACAAAAAAAAACAACCGACCTCCAAAAAAAAAACACTACAAAGTGAAAAATAACTTTAATTTCGGAAGTCGGTGGCAAAAAACGAAAATACAAAACCCAAGACACCGACTTCCGAAATTAAAGTTATTTTTCACTTTGTAGTGTTTTTTTTTTGGAGGTCGGTTGTTTTTTTTTGTAAAAAGTTTTTTTAAGTTTATTTGTTACATACACAAATTCAAATCTTTCCTCTTTATAATATTAGTATAGAAGTATAGATAAAGAAGCTTTTCAAACAGGGACTTGGAACGTTATCAAAATAGCGTTCTGTATAGTTCCAGTAATTCTTCTTTCTTGTTACAAATAATCATATTTGTTTGAACTGACCAACCCTGGTATAATGTCACATATTTGCAATTTTAAAACCTTATAATAATATTAACAGAGTAGGTAATATTTTAAAGTTTTTCGTTAGACTTGCAGTTTAGAGTTTAAATACTTAAGATTTAAACATGCGACGTCAAGGAGCTTATTACTCACTCGTGTGACAACCCCCCCCCCCCCTCCTTGTCACACATACAACTCTCATCCTTAACGTGTGACGTTAATGGCCCCTAAACAATACACAACTTATTGTTTTCTTACTCAGGTATGGACGGCGACCGAGGCACTGCGGTGGCTGGTGGACGCGGCTACTACCTGAAGGGAGCCGCAGTGTTCCTAGAGCAGGCGCTCATACAACTGTCTCTCAGGATACTGCTGAAAAAAGGCTATACTCCTCTTTATACTCCGTTCTTCATGAGGAAAGAGGTATGTGTTTCTCACGATCGACAAAAACTACACAGGTTTTTTTTTAAATATGTAATGTCTTTCCTCTCGCTTTCCTGCAATCTATGGGAGTGATTTCGTGAAAAGGGACGGAAGTGTGTAACAGGAAGCCGAGGAAGCGCGCGCTATTTGATTTGACCAATGAGCGCACGCGGTGCTAGAGTTGGCCGTCAGATGGTACCAACCCATTTTCCGAGAGGTTGATACAGTCAGCCAAGATGTCAGATGTTACGCATCATATGCGACTACTGTAACTGTGCGTTTGCACTGACGAAACATTCACAACGAAACATGTTGGAATCTCTATTTTCTGTCAATTTTCTTTACAATGTTTGGCAGGTACTAAAGATTTCAACATGTTTTGTTGTGATGTTTCGCCAGTGCGAATGCATAGTAAGACTAGGCGTATGCTGAGACGCAGGTGACGCAGCACAGCACAGTACAGATTTTGCAGGGTAGGGCAGGCGAGGCAGACATTGTTCATCGTTTACCGAAAAATTTTACGCAATTACAAACAAACTATGTTCTTTTAATGTCCCTCGGCAAACCTCGTGTTTCGTCAGTCGTCAGATTTCTATCAGTTGCCCTTTGCACTTGATGCAGACCGGACGCTCTCAATCGACTTGGAAGTATAAATAGTTGTTAATACTCTTTTAACTTAATATAATTTATTTAAAAAATGGGAGGAAAGTCGCTAGTCGCAGGCACGACAAATACTACAATAGTTTTACAGCTCTATATAGTTCACACGGAAATCAAAACAAAACAACAATAAAGCACTTAGTTCTGAATTCAAACTATTATACACGATAAATCTAATAATTGATGGACATGGATATAAGCATTCATTTGTATTCGGAAATCCGATGATACCCGAGGAACATTAAGAAAATGTAAATACTATACTGATCTTTTATAACTTGCAGGTTATGCAAGAAGTGGCGCAACTAGCTCAATTCGACGAGGAGCTATACAAAGTGGTAGGCAAAGGGTCCGAGAACAAGGGCGACGCTGCCGTCGAGGAAAAGTATCTCATCGCTACCTCTGAGCAGCCTATAGCTGCGTATCACAGGGACGAGTGGCTGCCTGAAGCTTCATTACCTATTAAGTGAGTAAAATGGTTTTGTAACGTACCTTCCAGCGCCGGCCCTAGCACTTGATCAGGGTAGAGAGAGATTGTCTTTCGGCGACCTTTGATCGACGCTTTTACTTCACGTAAATTCAACTTCGGTTTCATGTTAAATAAATAATAACTCCCAAAGGAGATGTTTCATTTTCGGCCATAAAGTGTACGTTAATGTAAAAAAAGGAAAAAATTCCACGAATTGAGGGAAAATATTCTTTCCTGTTTATTCCCCTAATTACTTCGGCACAAAAAATAATAGTTTAACAAATTATTGCCATGTTCTATTCATCATGGCGTCGTTTACTTGCATACTGCTTTCGTCCAGAAATCATGTTACATTTTAACATAATAATATCACGTAGACGTCATTTAAATAAATATGAAAGGCATGTATTTCTGTACTATATTAAAATAGCTATCTTATACAACTTGTTTGATTAATTAGAAAGTGTGATTCATCATAAAAATAAAAAAACTGCGTTTGTGGATTTAGATTTGTAGGTACTTCTGGACGAAAATGACTAGCTGTCGATGGTCGTATTTCTCCTGACAAACGCCAAACATTTTCGGTTTTTATTTTGTGCCCAAAAAGTATTAGATATTATGGAAAAAAACAGTCTTTATTGTATTTAGGGGTTCGTTTCCCAGGTTTTCTAAAGTGTACATGTTATGGCCGGAGTCCCATACAAAAATGAAACGTCTCCTTTTAAAAAATCTACTTTTATTGCAAATATCAACACGTATTTAATTTAAATGAAATTAAGTAGCTCCATTTAGTATATTCCTGTTTATTTAACATTAAGAAAGGTTTTACTGCTATACAGGGTATTTGGCAGAACGTTGAACATACGAAAATGGTGGATAGGTGGGGTCATCTGCTACTTACTCAGCCCTAATTTATTCGGCCCTGGCCACCAGGATATTTAAAAAAAAAAATTTGCTTTCTTCTAGTTTCACCACTTTCTCAACTTTAAAGTATATTTTTTATTTAAAATGGGTAAAACAGGCAATACATATTTTTGTTTTTTTTTTTAATCTTTAATGTTGGCAGATTCTTATAAAATTATTGCTTTATTCAGATGTTAGTTAGAAAAAAAGTTATGAGTCCTCAAACTTACAGAAAGATGTAAAAAATACTTAAATCATAATTTCAACTTGCATTAAAAAAAAAAAAACAAAGGCCAAATAAATTAGGGCTGAGTAAGTAAGTAAGTAGCAGATGACCCCACCTATCCACCATTTTCGTATGTTCAACGTTCTGCCAAACACCCTGTATAATTAAATTAGCATTTGGTGTTCATTTAAAAATCGTTTTTCCCATTTGGCTTTTTGGCGCTCCTTGCCCCAGGACTGGTACCTTCACGCCTATATTTTCCCTAGGGATTGTCAGACATACAAATATTTTGCCAATGAGCCAAGGTGGCAAACCTATTGCCGTTAACCGACCACAAACCTAGACATCAAGCTGCTATTGAGAAATTCCTGATGATTCCATGTAAAACTTGGCTCGAACTGGGAATCGAAGCCATGACCCCCGCTCAGCAGTTAGAAAATGGATCGCAAAGTTCGGATGTTTGTTACTATGTGTATGTTTGTTACTCGATCACATTTTAACAGCTAAACGGATTTGGATGTTATTTGGCACACCGGCACTGAATAAATATAGGATATTTTTTACCAGACTGCGCTATAGCAAAGACAGGGTTACGTTTTTTTCACGTGTATCTTTGTATGTGGGATTCTTTATACCGTCGAAGCTTCCTAACGGCTGGATGGATTTTAATAAATGAGGTATCTATCGACTCGTCTAGGTTGTAGCTAAGTTATAATATTATAAAATAAAAAATGAAATTAATCTGCTTAGCCTTGTCCCAACTATGTTGTGGTCCGCTTCCAGTCTAACCGGATGCAGCTGAATACCAGTATTTTACATGAAGCGACTGTCTATCTGACCTTCACAACCCAGTAACTGGGTAATACGATACCTCTTGGTAAGACTGTTTGTCAGACTTTCGGGCTTCTGACGACCCGTAACGACTGTCAAAGATCCACGAATGACAGCCGGGACCAACGGCTTAACGTGCTTTCCGAGGCACGGAGGAGTCTCGGTATGTAAAGATGGTCACCCATCCACAGACCAACCCTGGCAAGCGTAGCTTAACTTGATTGATCAACCCGTGCGGCTTTTACTATTTAGCCACGAGCTCCTTCCGAAAATCAAAAATGAAATAAGGAACAAAAATTCATACTGCCCTTTTTTGTTTTTTTTTTTATCCATGTACTTGTAGTAGTTTCCCATGATGTGAGGGAAGCCGCAGACTATAATAGCTAGTTAATTATAAACTATTTACAGGTATGCAGGTCTCTCGACATGTTTCCGTCAAGAAGTAGGTTCCCATGGACGTGATACTCGCGGTATCTTCAGGGTGCATCAATTTGAAAAGGTGAGTTAAATCATTTCATATCTTCACGGACCTACCTTGATATTTGTGTAACTGTACAGTATTTTACTTTCTACTTCTAGATAGAATAGAATACTTTTAATTATGAACACCATACAATGTGAGTCTTCATAATGTGCACATATCGAAATGAGGGAATCTATGCTTAATTTTATCGACAGAAAAAATATTAAAAAAAATCTTAATTTTTTTTAATACTTTTTATGGAATTAAAAAAATTTACAAAACTGTGTAACTTTTAAACTGAATCAGCTATCGCGATGAAACAAACTCCAGAACTAAAAATAACTGAGAAAAATACTACCCTCAATTGAAAATAAACATGTTTTTTTAGTAAAAATCTGTATTTTTTTCATCAATTTTTACAATAATTGTAGAATTTATAAATAAGATGCCCAAGAGAATGAAAAAAAAATTGATACAAAAAAAACCAAAAAAAAATGTTTGACCATTTTTATTACCCTCATTTCGATATGTACACTTTATGAAGACTCACACTGTATAAATAAAATAACTGATATTAATGTAGTGTATAGTAATATATGCCTCCCTTATTTTCTTTATCACCTTTAAAGGCTCCTATGACATACTATGCTGGCGGCATGACCCATGATTTTTGCGTATCACTTTAGAAATTATTTTACACGGCCTTTGAATAATGCGAAGGTAGCCGGGCGATAGCATAGTGTGTACTGTAGCTTTAATAGTGAGCTGTTCACTCCGCTCCCCAGGTTCGCCGTTTCAAGGACTTTTTATCTAATAATTTCAAATGAAAAATTGGATGACCTGGCTTCACGAATGCTTCGTATCACGAGAATATTGACTTCTCAAAGCACTAATACTTGGCGCGAATTATCCTGAATGAAACCCTTCTCTCAGGTGGAACAATTCGTCTTAACCTCCCCGCATGACAACGCCTCATGGATAATGATGGAGGAGATGATCACCAACGCAGAAGACTTCTACAAGCTGCTGGGTATCCCGTACCGCGTCGTGAACATCGTGTCGGGGGCCCTCAACCACGCGGCCGCCAAGAAACTCGACTTGGAGGCCTGGTTCCCCGGCTCGGGGGCCTTCCGTGAGCTTGTGTCCTGCAGTAACTGTTTGGAGTATCAGGCTAGGAGGCTGCTCGTCAGGTAAAATAAAATAGTTATAAGTATTTTTTTTGTTTTCTTTTGATAAATGAATTATTTGTTGACTGCAAATTCACACAAAATTGCTATAAATTAACCATACACGATCGGACAATGAACTACGTGTTTACATTTCTATCAAATTGTGGATTGGTATATACTTAACATTCTCTCTTAAGAACGCGGCGACGTATGAACTGTCCATACAAACTTAATACCTAAATCATTTGCAATTTGGACATATTTCCACCATATTATGTTGTTATTCGGATTTAGACAGTGTTTATCTAGGCTCCTACATCTTTTTTTTTTTCAAAAAACTCTTCTAAAATGAAGTTTAAACGAATTTAATTTCGCACAGTTTTACAGCGTAAATGACATATCCTCATATTGTTTTTTCTGTATTATAAACAACAATATTTATAATAATGTTTCTGCAGAAGCATAGCTTATATTATCATGTTACAAATTATCGAAAAAAAAAATGAAAAATATTAAGTTTTCATTCAACATTTTTGGTATTACGGAACACATCCAAATTTATCATAAATTTTAGAAAGCTAGTAATGCTATCGCGTCAAGCAATAATTGTCAATGTGTGCGTAGTAGTATTGCTCACTGTAGGTGTATATTTCTCCGGCAGGCACTCGCACTAGCACAACATGCGTGGAATTGAATTTTGCATACATCTCGATTTGTAGTTGTGAGTCGTGTTCGCAGGCCTTTTAAAAAAATTGCATAAATCAGAACGTGAGACTCAAATATTTTGACAATTTCTTCCAGATACGGGCAAACTAAAAAGATGAACGCAGCGACAGAGTACGTGCACATGTTGAACGCGACCATGTGCGCTACAACTCGCGTCATCTGCGCCGTGCTTGAGGTCAACCAGACTGAAGAGGGCATTAAGGTAATTTCACAGATATCACTAGCTTACATTAGCGTATTGAACAGGGCTTCAAAATGACATAGCGATAACTTTCACTAAACTCTTCAGCAAGTACAACAGCAGTTTTCAACAGTGTTCGAATCTTAAAAAGCAAAAATGCACTTTATACCTACTGTAACTAAGCACGTTATTTCTATACCTCGCAGGTCCCAGAAGCCTTAAAACAATGGATGCCTGAACAGTACCAGGAGTTGATCCCCTTCGTAAAGCCAGCGCCCATCGACCTGGAAGCAGCCGCCGCCGCTAAGAAGGGCAAGAATAAAGAAGGAAAGAAGTAACTTTGTTAGCAAAAATAATTGTTCATTCCCACACATGAAGCATTTTATTTATTTGTTACGCTAAGCTTAAAAATATTATAAATTAAACAAATGGCCGATTACTACTAAAAACCTGTTTATTTTATTTGACCTTGATTTCAAATGAGACCTTGAACTTTGGGTGAGCTATGCTAGAGGTTGGTAAGTATTTTTTGGTTTGTCCTTGAATTTTTGTGTTTGACCTTGACCTTATTGTGACTTGGAAAAAATACCCATCTTGAATAATCGCACTATCCCACCGATCGCGAAATTATCATTTAGTGATTTTATTCTAGAAAACTGAGTTTTGCGTTTTGTCAAAAAAATACTTATAAATATACAAGATCAGTATGGCCACGTAAAATAACTCACCTTACGTTTGTTCAAAAACCATAAGACAGGGAGGGAAGTTGAATTTATACAACTCAAGAAATTGATTGATTTTGAGCACACCCTGTACTCTGTTGTGTTCATAATCCTGAAGCAATTTAAGTATTTTCAATAAAATATGTATCTACTCGTGTGCTATGCTATGATTTTTTTTTCTTAGCTATTATTGTCCCACTGCTGGGCAAAGGCCTCCCTACTCTCTTTCCACCTCTCTCTGTCCAGAGCTTCCAAGGACTAATCTTTCTTAAAGGAGTCCAGCTCATCCCGCCATGTCCGCCTGGGCCTGCCGCGATGACGTCTGCCACTAAGCGGGACCCACCGCATCGTAAGTTTGGCCCATTAATCGTTCGACATGCGGCAGATGTGTCCAGCCAAATTCCATTTAAGTGTGGCAGCTTTCCGAGTGACGTCAGTTATTTTAGTGATGGAACGAATTGTTGTATTCTTAACCCGGTCCACAAGTTTAATACCAAGAATATTCAGTTCCATAGCTCTCTGGCAAATCCCGAGCATGGACCTCTGCTGAATTGTCAAAGACCATGTTTGAGAACCATACGTGAGGATGGGAAGAATACAGACGTCGATGAGTCTTCTCTTGAGGGATAGAGGAAGATCTCCCTTCATTAGATCTCTCATGGCCCAATAGCTCTTCTAGGCATTTTCGGTGCGTCTTGCAACTTCTTTGTTTTGTCTTGCCTGCACGCGTAGCATGACCACCGTAGAAACGGGTTTTGTCGACGGAAGAATAGACAAAATGACAGATTGTGATTGTTTATCTGTCATTTTGTCTATTCTTCCGTCGACATAACCCGTTTCTACGGTGGTCATGCTACGCGTGCTGGAAAGAGACTATTTGACCAAGATAGAGTAACCAATATATTTTATAAATTATGTAGGTAACAAAATTGGTACTTCATTTTTTTTCAACAAACAAGTGTTTTGTATTTTATTAACCAAACTGCGCCTAACTCGGCTTCCATTCCAGTGCTATGTTAGACCCCTTTTTATCGTGGAAAGCAATTTTCTACAGCAATACTGTAAGCTTCACAACCATCGCGCCCTTAAGATTGTAAGAAAAGTCCCTAGTCCTGCCCCTTATTTTGTATGAAAAAAAATGTTTATGAGCTTGCTATGGTGCATCTCGATTTGAGTTGTTTTTTTTTTTAAACTTTGTACTATCTCAATTCGTTACTGGCGGCTTTAGTCGATTCCAGTTAGCTACAACAACAAACGCATTGTAAACAATTAAAGATAGTAAAATTGTGTGATAGTGACAAACAGAATAATCTTATCACTGGGGGAATAACAGTGAGTTATGTAGGTACCTATATACCTACATGACATGACTAAATAGTCGAAATAAAACATCATCTTGCTATTTTCGCCTTTATTGTGACAAATATCAGTCAGCGCCGATTATATGCAATGCAAACTTATACTATTTACATTCGTCAAGATACAAAATGATTAACAATAATCTTTCAGAATGTGGGTGCCCGTTTGTATGTTGGCAAAGGACATACCTACACCTACCTTCAAGAACTATCCTGTAGTCAGGGCCGGCCCGTTCATATAGGCGAACTAGGCGACGGCCTAGGGCGCTCGTATTAGGGGGGCGGCAATCGGCGGCATCGAAATGAAAAAATACTGTACATTATTTTTCTACCAAAATGCGCTCATGGACAATTACGAAACCATCGGTACGGTTCATCTGGAAATCAAAAGCGAGTTTTGTTGATAGCCTCAACTCGTCCCATTTCTAAAAAAATCGCGATTTCAAATTTATTGCATCTCTTGTTGTATGTTATAATGTTTTGTTCAAAATTGATTTGACTATTATAGTTTGACCGCGATCGTTGTACCGGTCGCGCCTGAGAGATATTTCTCGACGGCATGTGAAGCCAAGTCAGAGGCCCATGGGAAGCTTTAAAACTCTGACACCAGGTTAGTCACTAACCACACGAAAAAGAAAGAACATAGTTTTATTTGTCACGAATTTTCTTAAAAGGGCGCCGTTCCAGCCTTTCGCCTAGGGCGCCAGGAATTCTCGGGCCGGCGCTGCCTGTATTACGAACTGCTTGTTCCTTGCTGCCTTGTTTGACGAGTGGGTAGTATTTGTCATGGTCCCCTTTTATAGGAAGAAAAATCTCTGTCGCCGCAATAAATATAGCCACTTCTGGGCCCAAACAGTATTAGCAACATAGATGAATCGTCGAAAAGAAAAGAAGAAAATCATCATCTTTACCAATACACAAACGGGTCCCTGGTGACGGGACTTTCGCATGACAACATAATACATCTTAAAGCAGTTAATATAAATCACTCCCGAAACTTACCGGTGCAGGGTTTAACAAAACATTCGTCCTGCAAAAATCCCGTCTAATTCTAAGCTATACATAAATTACAATATATAAACTGTACAAAGGAACAAAGCGATCCTCATACCTTAAAAAAAACGATTAAATAAATTGCATTTATATTTCTACAACGTGACAATGGTTTCTACAACACTTCAAATGTGCGCTTTTATAATTTGTAACGTGACGATATTATAGTGGATCTCCAGGTCCACGGCACGGCATCACGATATCACAGGGAAATAAAATGTATGGAAATATAATATATGAAGACGCTTTTAAATTTCCGTCCACGTAAACGTTACATAGTTTCATACATTTTATGTACGTGGACATGAAAGCGCACATTAAGGGCGCATTCCGAGTTACGCTAAAAGTGATTATATCGCGAATCCAACCAAATTTAATAGTCACAAAATATAAGGGTTATTGAGTAATAATTGTGACTTTGGACTTTGGTCGGATTCGCGATATTATCACTTTTGGCGTAACTCGGAATGCGGTCTAAGAATCCGTCTCACGAAACAAGTCTCGCAAACGGTGCTACAGTCATGCGATGATCGACTCCGGATCCGGACCTCTCGTGAGACACACTCTACTTAAAAAACACTGACTTTTTTTTATATAGACAATGATAAACAAGCATAGGTATATGAAATAAAGCTATAATAAACAATCCGTACCTCCAAACTTTAGCATTACTATAAGAATTTTGATTAGGTAATATTGAGATATTATATTATTTGACTTAACAAGATCTTATTTACACAGTCTTGCAAAAACCCTACATACATTCTTGGGCAACTCCTTTAGAACCGAGAAACAATGGGTCAGCCGTTGAAAGAAATTGCGTGCAAATCCCTGGTACATGTATCACGACATATACGTAGGTATTTTTTTTTATCGTTAATTGCTATTTACTACAGTTTTTCTTATCGCGCACTGGATTTTAAACGCACTGCTTAGCACCGAGAGTTAAAATCCAACAGTGTATTTTTTGACAAGCTGGGATGCTTTCTGTTGAATTCTCAACGCTCGGCTCAACACCGAGAGTTGATAATCCAGTACACGATAAAATACCGTCACACGAATAGTAAAGGAGTTTGCTTGCAATTTACCTCAAATTCCATCATCACAACTTTAATATTACAAGTGTATAGAGTACATTAGGTATAAGTAGAATTATTTCCTAACGACGCGTATAAATGTGCAGATTGATCGATAGATGACATCATGACTACGGCCGACATGGACAGCGTAATTATCCTGACCGTGAGTAGAGTACCTACTGTGACGCGCTGCTACGCGACAGGAGTACATACAACACATAAGGACTACAAAAAAGTAGCATACAATATTCATCGAATCAGCAAGAACTATTAAACGAAAATAGCTCATGTAAGGGCAAAAATATTAGCCAGTCAGCAACGTGGTACTTTGGCTGACTGCTGAGAGTACGCAAACCAGCGGGATAATTGCGTAACATACTTATAGTAGTAATGGTTTTCATTCTGACAGTTCAACAACATTCATTGCGTTATTTACGTTGTTGAGCAGACAAACTTTTCGAACATATGAAGCAATGGATTAGCAATATCCTTAAAACAAATACAATAGACGTGGATATATTTAGTAATCTGTTCCGCTTAGCTATTTCTAAAGAGCTATAAAAAACCCTGAAAGAAATCGACACGTGTTTCACCTGTCAACGAGGCATCCTCAGGATGACGATCGAGAGTACACTCTGCGTTCAGCGCTTGGTGTGGCAACACGCCGTGTTCGGGTTCGCGACAAGTCAATCGTCATCCTGAAGATGCCTCGTTGAGAGGTGAAACACGTGTCCATTTCTTTCAGGGTTTTTTTTATAGCTCTTTAGAACTAGCTAAGCGGAACAGGTTACTAAATTATATATCCACGTCTATTGTATTTTATAATGGATTTCCGCAAGGTCACGCCTGAATCAATTAACTATCAATACCCTTCAAAATCATTCAGATTGTGATTGAAAGTGTGTTACGCAATTAGGGTGCTGGCCATGGATGAATAAGACAGTTTATTTGTCTATGGCCGGTATAGTATCGTCACATTATTATTGCAAAGTAACAATGTCAAAGTTTTAACTACTCAACACGGGAATCGACTCAAAATCAGTTGTAGTAAGCTAAGTACCTGTATACTTATTTCTTTTGCTGACTGTGAATACTACCAAATACAAGAATTTAGCGTAAATAACGTATATTATTATTATCTAACACCACATTACAGTTACGAGTCCCGGAAACAACATTTGCACATGTACAGACGCCAGCACATCAAGCTACCCGAAACTGACAAATTTTCCCAATCAACTTTGAACTTTACAGTTCAGCGATAAAGTTCAAAATCTATTAAATAAATTTGACAGATTGTAGTAGCTTGAAGTGCTGTCGTCTGTACACAAAATTGACATTGATGCGCAAATTGATCGTCTACCTGTCTACCAAATACAACTGAAGCGATTGACAATATTACTACAATACAAATTGATGGCAATTTATCAATTGCAATATTTGCAATTGATAGTTTCGGTGACCCCTTAAAGCTACATAATCAAATGCGTAATTAATGTGCCACTAACTTAGGGTAGGTACTTATAGTTTAATATTATATATAAAGGGCACTACACTTCAAGATGAAAGGACTTTGAATAAGCGAATAAACTTATGAGAAACTATTTTTTTTTGTTCCAGCACAAATTAAGAAAAAACATAATAGCAGTGCATTGTGGCTAAGTAATAACAGCTGCACGGGTCGATCGATCAGGTTAAGCTACGCTTGCCGCGGTTGGTCCGTGGATGGGTGACCATCTTTACATACCAAGTCCCCTCCGTGCCTCGGAAAGCACGTTAAGCCGTTGGTCCCGGCTGTCATTTGTAGATCTTTGACAGTCGTTACGGGTAGTTAGAAGCCCAAAAAGTCTGACAACCAGTCTTACCAAGGGGTATCGTGTTACCTTGTCACTAGGTTGTGGAGGTCAGATAGGCAGTCGCTCCATGTAAAATACTGGTATTCAGCTGCATCCGGTTAGACTGGAAGCCGACCCCAACATAGTTGGGAAAAGGCTAGGCAGATGATGAGCAGTGCATTAAAATGCCATAGTTATGCCCATCCACGGCTAATGGATATATATTTACTTCGTGCGCACAACCGACTTTTCTATTCGACAATATCCACAAAGTGTAGTGCCTCTAAAATATTAGGATAAAAAACCGTAAATATTAATTACATCACTACGCATCCCTTGCCTCAACATGGCACAATGATTAACAACCAGATCACAACGCCCTAAAGCACTTCAGATGATGATATTTGTATTATTGTCTAGCACTTAACATGAGAACCCTACATTGTGCGCAATGCACACCAACGGCGCTGGATTATCAGGGGTTTACGTAACAGTCTTCTCCGAAGACAGTGGTGCATAGGTACGCACATTTCGCTAATTATGATTGTTAAGTCTCATGTAACGGGGGAGAGCATATTGCTATTAATTTACGGCCTAAACTTGCTTCTTATAAAGCCTAGCAAGTCTGGAATGTCCTATATATGAGTTGTCAGCTTGTTACCAGTCGCAATCCGCCATCTTTTATGCAAAATGAGGGTTATAAATCTCTGGCCATTTGTAAAGAACCCTGACAAGCCACGTTGGTGTGAATCACGACGAAAATATCTCAAAGAAGAGATTTTTATCGATATGAACTCGCAAACAACAAAAGTCGCAATTATTATCAGTCAAAGTTACAAGGTGAACTCCATTATTACGATAATTAAAATTTTATTTTTATTGCATTTAACACATTATTTCATTGAATGTTCAAATAAATATGTTTTATTAAGGCCAATTTGTTATCTCTAAGCTATTTCCTTTGACATAAAACATGTTTAGAGATAGAGGGGTTTATTTAAAAACGTTTCAAACGTCGAAAATGTATGGAATCATCACTTAAATGTTTATGCAACGGGGTTTTATAAATAAACCCCTTAATGATTTTCTGAACTGTCTGCCTACCTCTTCCCTCGCTCACTTTTTATCCTATCACATCTCATAATTCGATATCAATTAGTTTAATGGTAGCTACATATTATTTCAAGTTAACACTCCTGTAAGTGCATGTTAACTTGAGACCAAGACTTGCTATTAACATGGCCACCTTCTGGATTAAACTAATTTAAAAAATGTACCATCGAATCGAAAAGAAGATCTTGAGACTCGCAAAAGGTTTACCCATTAGCCTAGGAACCATATAGTCAGGTTACAGTAGCAAAGCAACATAAAAGACTAAATTAGCCTATCATACTGAAAGTGTCTTTGTTAATATCCAGCCGGATTCTTAATCTTAATTCCATTTATTTATATTCTCGCCTTGTGTCCTAACCGAAAGCGAATGTCGCGCGAATACGCGGTCACGCGATTGTTTACATGACTTATGTCATACAAACGCGACTTGATTGATCGCGCGAGTACGTCATATTCATAAAAACAAGCGCGACGATCGCGTACTCGCGCGACTACCGCTTTCGGTTAGGACACGGCCTTATGCTGACTCTGTCACTATGGAGTATTGCAGAGGCAGAAAGACGTAATGAATATTTTAAGAAGTAGTGTTTAATGAATCAGAGGTAAATGCGTCATTTTAGTTAAGGCTTGGGTCTCAAGTTAACATTAATAGATACTTCGAATACGTTACAACTACCTACAAATTGTGATTACACATTGTTATTTCCTAAAGTTTGCTAACATACTAAATTGATATTAATGAGAATAACAAGTGACAAGTTACATCTAATGTTCTAGTTTACGATTATAGAGTAAATGCAAATTGCCTAGATACATGGTGCATGAATAGGTATAATTACTTGTACATAACTACATAACATTAAATGATGAACTTTCATTCAAAGGAAAATGACCTTAAACATATAATGTAATTAGAGTCAATGACTTCATATGAATACTATACATATTAAATTTGTAAATAGATATTAGTCAATCCTGTGATGTGACTTTTGAGATTATGTTGAACTCTCAGACCAAATAAAAAACCAATACATAGGGCTACAAACAAAAAAGTGAAGCATGGCAAAACTACACCTCCGCTCTGTGCATACTTGCTGACAAGCACACATTTACAATAAAACTACAGCTCACTATGTGCACACATGTTTATGAAACCGGCCTCAACGTCACTGTTGACAGCGCTCTGTCTTGGTTTTTTATTTGGTCTGAGGTTAAGCTATATTAGTCTCTATGCTGCTAATAAAATGTATTTGAAAGACAATTTTTGATATTATATTTACATTTTATTGTTCATAGTTACAATTACTCCATAAAATACAGATTACACAGATTATATCATAGAAGTAAAAGACTCAAACAAATAACTACTTACTTTGTATGGTGTCAAATTACACATTCAAATAACAAAACAGAAATATCATTGTTCAGTTAGTTGACATTAAAGTTTTTAAACTTCTCTAAATAAGATCTCTTGTTCTATGTGGGATACAAAGTGTTAAGTATAGCATGTTCTACACAACACATACAATGGGTTCAAAGCCAAGTCATTTATATAAAGATTACAGACAAGTTTATCAAGGTAGGATTGTAATTCGGAAGGCATTAGCCTCAATTGCCCACTGTCAGTCCAGCAAATGATGCAACTTCATCTGAGTATGATTCATCATCGATTACATACAAATCACAGAGTGTTTCATTTCTGGCAAGTACTTAAGGATACAATGCCAGAAACGACGCCACTATTAGCACGCCAGCTGAGCCTTCTGCCGACACTTGTGCATCAGAGCACGCAAAGTGAACTGCCGACGAGCCAGGGTACGCACTTGCTTCAAGAATGTATCCAAATCAATCACTTCTTTGCGTAGTGCTTCTCCCATGTAGTAAATAGCATCTTCTAGAGTAGCTTCCTCAGCAAAAGCATTTAACAGCTGTGAATATAACGGAGCAGTGGTCACTACAGCTTCATCCACATCAATACCTTCTTGTTCCTGTAAGCGTTCAATAGCAGTGTGCAATTCTTTCTCTTTCTCCTGCAAGATCGTCACATTCTTATCTAACTCAGCCCTCTCCCTCTGCAATCTTGAAAGAATGTCCTCAAGACGAGACTTGCCTTCACGAAGCTCCTGCTGTGTGCGGCGAAGAGTCTCCAGTTCTGCTTGGGACTGTAGAGACTGTTCCTTGAGCCTCCTCCGTAGCTTATCTTCCACAGCAGACAAAAGAGATGCTTTAATATGTTCCTCTGTGATAGTTCCACCAGCTACATCCGTTGCAACAGGACCACCATAGCCTGCTGCTGGTGGATAAGGAGTAGCTGTTGCAGCAGGTGGATAAGGCATGCCATTGGTGCTGACTGCACCGGGATATGGAGCCCCATAGCTAGGATATGGCAGATTTGATGTTGTTGGATATGGAGCTTGAGTTGGATACCCTGGTTGTGGGGCACCTTGAGGGAATGGGTACCCCGTAGGTTGCGGCATGAAGGAATTCACCGGATAGGGCGCCCTGGTCTCATTGCGAGGCTTTGAATAAACCGGTGGTAGCTCTCCAAACGCAGAGATCATGCATTGAATGAGCTTCTGTAGAGTGGAGCCATTTTGCGTCCATTCGTGTAGAAATGGTAGGTATACTTTGCCATTGCTATCGACATATTTTGATACTTTAATAGACATATCTGACGTGGGTTTGACGAAACACAGCGGCGCATTCTGGGGGTGAGTGTCCATTAGCCAGATACACACAGGGATGTTATAGAACGCTCCTTTATAGTTTACGGGGATGGTACCTTCGAGGTTCAGGAGGTCTTTTCTGGCGCCGTTGTTGAACACAAAGGCTTCCAGACGATAGGTCAAACTTCTGTACACTTGAATCAAATTAACCACTTCACGAGACGTGTAGTCGCGGTGTTTGTATTTTGATAGATACTGCTTAAGCACTACATCGTCGTTAGCCATGATTAATTATGAATACAAATAAGTTATTAAACGAAATACAGCGATTAATTGAAGAAAATTACAGAAAATCGCACAATCAGAAAATCACATAGTTCATAGACAGCTTCAGTGATGTCATCAAACAAAATAGTCAGATGTTTATTATAGATTTTTATAAAATCGACTAAAATACCAAATCGTTTTAAATCGATTCGCATCCTTTAATCGAATTGTGGGCATTTATGATTCATCATATTACATACATTGATGTCATGAGATAGCCATCGTTGGATTTGTTTTTGTTAGTTCTTGAACTCTCGAGCAAGATATGAGCGTTTATTCTGAAAGTGAGTAACGTCGCAAATAGATGTCAAGTATTATTCAAGTTATATTGCCAAATCAAAAACAGGTACTTAGATATTTCACAGATATTTGCGACGTTACCAACTTTTAGGAGGAACGCTCCAAAAGTCAAATCATATTTTAAAGCACGTAAAAGGCACTTTTGAACGTCTAAATTTACAAATTAAAATGTAATCGATTCTAGTTGCCCTTTCCAAAAGGTATTTTCGTATGGAGAAGAAAATCAGACAAATCAGAATAAATCTAGGGCACTCGGGATCTGTCAGTGAGCAATGGAACGTATTATCTTAGGAGTAATCATAACTGTAGAGTCTGTAGACCAGTGTTTAAATCACTCAAGCTCCCGCTCCCACAGCGCTTATTGCTAAAAACAATTAACAAACATATAAAGCCAAACAGTATTTATTAAAAATCCTTGTATTGTACCTACGTAGGATTAAATAGAACTATTCTGGCGCAGTTGCGTGTATACGGCGCCGGCAGTGCACGGTGGGCTGGATATTAGGTTTCAAAGACAGGGATTTCAATTTCAAGTGCCATTTTTTTTTTTGGATATGGCTTTTGTTTACCATTACTATGCTGAAATATTCATACAAGGATAATTTAGCATATAAATGGATGATTTGTATTTTTTTTACGAATTTGTGTAGCTCGTATGAACAATCCGCTTATCTTTGGAACCATAAGTTGAACCGTAATATTCTAAAAGGAGGTTTTAGAACTAAATAATGATGATTTATTGACTTAACACATAAACCGATAATATCAGCAGGATATTTTTTTGGAACGAAGTTCTTTAACGCGGCTTGTAAACTTTCAGAAATCGTCACGCTAAAAAGTGTTAATACTTGCGACTGTCTTCTAATTCAAAGAGAAAGAAAGAGAGAGAGAGAGATAGAACGCCGGCAAAAAAATACAAAAGAAAAGAGTAAAGTGATAACAGTCTCGTGGGATAAAATTGAAGTACACATTGGCCCAAGTACACTGCGAGAGAGACAGAAAATGTGAATTTGGTCAAAATGAAAATCCAAGACGGCAACTCTGAAAATTTTCATATTTTTCATCATGGGTATCGTTTTCATAGTTTTCAAGGGTGCAAAAGTCGACAGTGGGGTCGAAATATAAATCCAAGATGGCGGCTGCAAAAGTTTCAAAAGTTTTCGTCATGGGTGTCGTTTTCATAGTTTTCGAGGGTGCTAAAACCAATAGTGAGGTCAAAATGTAATTCCAAGATGGCGGCCGTAAAAAATTGTTTTTGTTTCAAATCATACGTGAGAAAGAACTTCGTTCCGGATCGGGGTCCCCCGACCGCACACGTTTTCATACGAGTTTTTAACTAGTTTTAACTTGTCTATAATTGTATGTCTAACTATGCCACAGACGTATAAAGAGTAGCAGACCAAACATTCGCTAAAAATTGCATAGCCATTACGCACACATAGGGAATGTTGTCAATACAGGGCCGAACTAGGGCCGGTTGCCGGTATTATCTAACGATATTGAAACAACCGATATAGGTACTTACTGAAAATCCGCCAAAATTGATATTCTCTGGGTATAAGAAGTGTAAATTACTTAGCAATAAAGTCAATCAATCAATTATTACCTGCCGAATGAAAAGTTATGTGAGTAGCCTATTTATGTATACTTATGCCTATGTTCATGTTATCCATCACACAGATACAGGGTAATATAATTCATTTTATAATTTACTACAAAAACATGTGTGTACACTGATAATCTGAACTTTGCAGTATTCTGGAACAATGTCACTAAAAAAAATTAAAAATTGTAGTGTAAACTGAAGCTCTGTTTGATAATTCAATGGTAAATATTTTACAAAAAAAATCGTCTTTGTTGCCAAATCCGTCCCTAACTAAATAACGCGGTTGAAACAAAGAACGCGATGCAGATGATGTTGCTTAGCAATATGGCGGCATGGTACAGACAAGCTACGCGTCAAATTTTGTCTATGCCTGAGTCAGTGTGACAACAGGTGACAGAACGAGATACAATTTACGACTTGTCGCTTAACAAAAAAAGGATAGAGAATCATGTCCATAAATATAAATATAACTATGGATTAATGTTTGGTCTGCTACTCTTTATATGTCTGTGAACTATGCGTTCGCACTGACGAAACATCACAACAAAACATGTTGAAATCTCTAGTGCCTGTCAAACTTTGTATGGAAAATTGACAGGCACTAGAGATTCCAACATGTTTCGCTGTGAATGTTTCGCCAGTGCAAACGCACAGTAACATCTTTTTCATCTACAAAATTTAGATTTTGGTTTTGGTACGGTTCCAAATATGTCTGTGATTCCAATGATAGATTCTGAAGATTCCAGTATGATTGCATGATAAATTGATGACGAACCCACGAATCGAAATCGAGGCATAAAATGATTGAGCGAAAAGGTTAAATGGTACAAGAGCAAATTTGATTAATTTTACATACCTATCCATCATAACGTGGTTTGCCAGATAAGGTGTTATTTTAAAACCAGGCTATATTTATGTTACCCGATGAAAAAGATCAAAGGACTAGTTCTCCATAAAAAAAAAACTATCATGTCAAAGACAAAGGCACAAAATATCAAAATATTTCTGACAATTTCTTTTTCGGTGAGCTGTCAACGTTGCGAAACGTTTGATTGCGGTTCGCCTTTTTTAATCCAAGTTAATCACCTTGGAATAGTTTGAAATACGTTTAATTGTATTTTAAAAATACAGCACAATGCCGCCTAAGTTCGATCCTAATGAAGTTAAAATCGGTAAGGGTTGATACCAGTGAAAAACATGACCGGTTTCCGAGTGATAGTGTTCTTCAATTTTGTGTGTGTATTTTTGCAGTAAACTTGCGATGCGTCGGTGGAGAAGTTGGTGCCACTTCGTCGTTGGCCCCTAAAATCGGTCCCCTTGGTCTGGTGAGCACATATTTAGATATCCGTAAAAGTTTCCAAAATTCTAACCTAGAAACTTCGCATGGCAGTCCGAACACCTATTCTTTAGACGATACAATAATTTGATGGTATCGCAGAGACGACTCGATGTACGCTCGTGCTTTAAGGCTTTTGTGTTTTTCTGCAGAAAAACGATACTTATTTACTTACTAAATTATTGCTCACTATGGAGTTAATTGAAATCTAGTTGTCTCGCTTAAAAGTTGATCATCCTGGGGGGTGCCTCCCTACCAGGCGCGTCCTTCCGGGTGGCGGATGGAAGGAACCCGCGACTCAGGATACTTTCCCTGTCGCGGCTACTCCGAATGTCCAATAAGGAGTCGCGGACCAGGCAATGTGACTGCCATGCTTTCTAGGTACTAGGTATATGTGGGATTGAGTAAGTTCATGTTCAATTTACTATTTCATAACATTATCATTGTGAAATTGCTATTTCTTTCAATAATCTTTTAAATTGAATTGCAGTTTCTTTGGAACTAGCCAAGAAACAAATGTTTATGTACTGGATAAAACACACCATCAACACATTACTGTGAAGAGCCCACATGGTGTAATGTATAATTAATCTCAATTGGAAAAGATCTATTGCAAATATCATTATTTACGAGCATTCAATCTTTTCACAATGTCTTACTAACATTTATTTCCACTCACAGTCCCCCAAGAAGGTTGGTGACGACATTGCCAAGGCTACCAGCGACTGGAAGGGCCTCAAGATCACTGTGCAGCTGATTGTACAGAACAGACAGGCCCAGATCTCTGTGGTGCCATCTGCTGCTGCCCTGATTATCAGAGCCCTGAAGGAGCCCCCACGTGACCGCAAGAAGCAGAAGAACAGTATGTATCAAGTCAAAATATTCAAAAAGAACTAATTTCTCATTGAGTTTTTGTAATAAGGACTGTTTTGTAAGTTTACAGGATTCTTATATCTAAAGCCAGATACAAAAAAGTAATTACAAGTATTTAGTATAGATAGTGCTATCCAAGAAGACGCTCCCCACTCCACTCCATACTAGAGTTCAGCTTACTGTACAGTAATCGCGGAGTGGGGCGCATCTTCGTGGATTGCACTATCTATAGTAAGTAATCTAAATCATATTAAAATTCAATTAACCTCAAGTATCCTTCCAAGAAGTATCATAAGTGTAAAGAATAAACAATTTTTCTTCCTAAGAATGACTTTAAAATTACTTATCTAAATAAATTTTTTCTTAATTCCAGTTAAGCACAATGGCAACATCACCCTAGAAGATGTAATCACTATTGCCAAGACAATGAAAGCCAGATCAATGGCCCGCTACCTCTCCGGCACAGTCAAGGAGATCCTTGGAACCGCACAGTCCGTTGGATGCACAGTTGAGGGCAGGCCTCCCCACGACCTCATCAATGACATCAACACTGGTGCTCTTACCATTGATGAATAAACCTAACATCTAAGTTTAACAAATTTTTGTTTTATTATTATTGTTCTAATGCTTCAACCATAGCCAAGCTGCTAGAGTTAAGCTGAGTCAGTTTAGTTTATATCAGTTATGTGAGTCAAGCTAAACTAAATTAGCTGTCCTCTCATGGCCGAACCCAATAACCTATCTATCACCAGTTTTGGCATACTGAAGATAGAAAACCTATCTATCTATGGTTTTAACGTCCCAATAATCTGTCCGAGAATAAGGAATCTTCGGAATTGTGGGACGACATTCAATGACAGTGATCTGTCTTTTACTGAAAATAGGTTATTTGGTTTGGCTATTAGTCTGCAACAACTGGTTTATATAGGAAAACGCAATCAAGAGTGTAGCTAGAAATGTAGATCCAAGACTTTAATAACTAGCTGCTACCCGCGACATGCCAACGTGGACACTAATTCTTTTTCTAAAATAAAAGTAGCCTAATTTACTCCTTATAACATCAGCTATCTGTCAGTAAAAGTCTCGTCAAAATCGGTGCAGCCGTTTCGGAGATTAGACTGAACAAACAGACTGACAAAAATGTTAAACAGGTTTTTTTGTTATGCACCGTATATACTTTCATATGCATTTAATAAAAAGCTATTATTTTGACATTCAGACACTCCCATTTTATTTATTTCGATAGATTTAGAGAAACTTGATTACTCTAGCAGTCTAGCTAGCTATAATAGAGTAGTAGCATATTCTAAGCCCAATTTACACGGTGCGAGTTTATCGCCTGTGACATACCATAAAAAAAAATTAAGCAAACAATGCCATTCAAAATTGGTATAGGTTTACACCTATACCAATTTAATTTAATTAATTGTTTAATTGTTTACACAGCACGTACCTACAATAAAATCGCATTCAATACATGGATCAATATTGTACAAGGACGTACAACTCTGTGTTTAGTCTAGGCAAAACTTGCATGCATTAACTGCCTTGCAATATTTGCTTTTGCCGTAGTAGTGTAAACAGAGGTTGCATCATTGCATGCAATTATTGAATGGCAAAACTTGCATTGGTGGCTCAGTGGTAACGGCCGCGACTTACGAGTTGTACGTCGTAGGTTCGAACCCAGACAAGCGCTTTACTTTGTGTAAATTATTTCACCACCACTACTCTCAAAACGGTGAAGGAAATCATCGTGAGGAAATCGGCATGAACCGAAAATTCGAAGACGTGATTCTAACCCGCACTGGTCCCGCGTCGTGGATTACGGCCCACTCCCTCTCACAGAGAGGAGGCCTGTGTCCCAGCAGTGGGAACATTATAGGCTGATGATGATGATGAAAACTTGCATTTATAATTATTGTATAGAGCAGGGGTGGCCACAGTGCCGGTTTTAGCAATACCGGCGCTCCGGGCGAGATTTCTGTGACGCCCCTCACTAGGTATTCTTGGAGAGTAGAGGGGCGAAATTTTTTGCCTTTGTTCTGGTTTGAGGAATAGGAAAATGCAGGATGCTAAAGCAATAAAAGCAAGCTCAAAAATTTCAGCACCCCGCCACTTAGGATTTCTTTTATGCAGAAAAGTTTGAGAATTCAGACTTCAGGGAACGCAGGGTGCAAGAGTGAGCTCAAAATTGTGTAGCACCCCGCTGCGTCTTTTCTTTGACCTATTCATATAAAAAAATACCTAAACTTTGTTGACTTGTACAGAAAAGTTAGAGAAAAAGATAACTGTCTTTGCTCTCCCGCAGTCAGGTAAAAAAAAAGAGTTAAATAACAGAAAAGATAGAGAAATAAGGAAAAGGAATATACTGGCGCCTTGGGCGTTCGTCCAACCGCGACCTACCCTAACGCCGCCACTGGGTGGCCAACTTGATTAGACCCAAGATCTATTGTTTATTGACGAAACCCTACGCGATCTACTAATTACATACTTCTTGAAATTTTAAATGAAATAGTAGTATATTCTTTACCCGACTGCGGCAAAGACAAAAATGAAGAGCTATGTGTTTTTATTTCATTAAGAGGGAAAAGGTAAATTGAAAATTATTCTTAATAACTACTAGATTAGCAGTCAGGTTTTTAGTTGGAAATTGTCAACCACCCTTGGGCGTGTATTGCCCTCCCTGAAGCAGATGACCTCATTAATACGACGCTGCAATCCTGCAGTGCCAGGATGATGCGGCGAGTTACAGCCGTGCAGCTTTTCAGTACCTATTTGGACATATGACACGAGCTATACGACATGTCGTAACAGTCGTGGAATACAAGAATAAGGCCGCATTCCGAGTTACGCCAAAAGTGATTTTATCACGTATCCAACCAAATTTAATAGTCACGAAATATAAGGGTTATTCAGTAATAATTGTGACTTTGGACTTTGGTCGGATTCGCGATATTATCACTTTTAACGTAACACGGAATGCGGCCTAAGTAAGTATATGTAAGTATCGCAAAGGTCAGCGCTGTCAGATATATTTTTTTTAGGGTTCCGTACCTCAAAAGGTAACCCTTATAAGATTTCTCTTGTCCGTCTGTCCGTGTGTCACCACCGATTTTCCCAGGAACGGGTGGACCTAGCGAGTTGAAATTTAAACCAGATACTGAGGTCCATAGTTCCTATTAGGTGTATAAAAATCAAGGTCCTGAGTCAACATGATAAAAAAATATGAGAAAATTTAGATTTTCGCCAAAACTTGTAAGTACCTACCAAAATTTACCTTAATTTTCAACTTTTTTATTTTTCGGAATTTTCCCTTTACTTGTGCTGTAAGAGCTTGCTTTTAACCAAAATTGACAATTCTAGGTCAACCGGAAGTACCCTAAAGGTTTTGAGTCGAAAACCTATATGGTAGTTCCCGTTGACCTAAAATCACGCAATTTGGCAAAAAGCAAGGTCTCCAAGTTATGGTAGTAGTTAGTTATTATGTAAGTACCTACATGAATTGGTCGAGTCTACGATAGTTTTCCTTTTATCTTCGCTATATTTATGGTTGTGCTACAGACAGATCAAGCTAAACAACTTTCTATTAGATGAACATAGTACCTACCGCCAAAAAATTATGGGCTGTCTGTCTCAATTTGGGTCGAGTAGGTTTGAAGTTTTGTATTCTTATTCACAGAGCATGTAATTTTATTCTTATTTTTAAAACATTCTATTCTATTTAAATGGCAAGCAAAGCTGCTGTCGACCATTCTGGCAATGTCTAGTGCACGAAAAAAAAAGTTACAACAAAAGTTATAACCATGATGTAAATCTAAATATTTGCACGGCTGAAATGCCGAATATAGGGTGCGTTCCGACTTACGCCGTAATCGATTTGAGCGTGCTAACACCCGTACCGTGTTAGCGTTATCGCGATAACGATGTCCCGTGAATCGTCATAAATGACGTCATGACATGCGCCATCTTGCGATAACACTGACCATGCCTTAAATTAATATCACCGTGAGCGCTGTCAAAAATGACAGTTGTGCTGTTTTGTTTTGAGTTGCATCTTATTTATAAACTAACTGTGCGTTCGCACTGGCGAAACATTTACAACGAAACATGTTGGAATCTCTATGTTCTGTCAATTTTCCATACAATCTTTGACAGGAACTAGAGATTTCAACATGTTTTGTTGTGATTATTTTTGTGAGTTTAGAGATTTAAAATATGCATCGTACACCGCCACCAGCCGACAAGTCGAATGATCCAACTAATAACATGGATTTAACTACGGGAACTCACGTAACTACGCGTTATAAACGGCCTAGAGTGATTAGTAACAACAGCTCAAATGAACCATCGCCTGATAAATTAATCAACGACGAAGCAACCGAGTCTATCACTCCAGAATTGATTCGAGACATCATACGCACCGAACTGCGTAGTCTCCTATCTACCGATATCCGAAATATTGTGCAGGAAAGCGTGAGAGCCGAACTAAAGGATATTAGCTCGGAACTAAGCCAGATGAAAGACTCTCTCGAGTTTACAAGCAAGCAATATGATGATATGCATTTAATTTTTGAAAAAAAGTCAAAACAAATAGATGATCTACAAAAAGAGAATAACAGCATGAAACCTTTAATAAAAGACCTAACTTTTAGATTAACTCAGATGGAACAACATGCTCGATCTTGTAACATAGAAATTCTATCCGTGCCTGAGTACAAGTCTGAAAATCTGAATACCACAATGTTGCAGTTATGTAAAGTAGTATCATGCCCCGTAAAAGAAAATGATATCGTTATGTCTACTAGGATCGCTAAACAAAACCCAGAGGGAACGCGTCCTAGATCTATAATTGTTAAACTTACGTCTCCTGCAGTACGTGATGAAATTCTAGCTGCCGTGATTAAGTTTAACAAAGCTAACAAGGCGGATAAACTTAACACTTCCCACTTGGGCATAGGAGGAGATAAAAAGCCTGTCTATGTAGCTGAGCACTTAGCCCCACAAAACAGATCCTTACACCATGCTACGAGGATGGCGGCCAAAGAGAAGAACTACAAGTTTGTATGGGTGCGAAATGGTCGCATTTTTGCTAAGAAAAACGAAACTTCCGAACGCCTTCTTATAAAAGATATGGACTCTTTGGTTAAATTAGTTTAACATGTTTCACCGATCTTATTTTTTTTTTTTTTGAATGTTTAATGAACAAATAATTTATAATTCGCAGAACTCCAAATTTATTACCAAAATACTAGAGGTTTAAAGACAAAAATGCATGATTTGTATCACAATTTATTAATTAATGATTACGATGTGGTAATTCTTACGGAAACTTGGCTTAGTGATGATATCTCCAGTACAGAATTATTCGATGACCGTTACACTGTATATAGAAGAGACCGTAAACTGAACGAGCTCTGTAGGAAGAAGACTGGGGGTGGGGTGTTGATCGCTATCTTAAAAAAACATAATTCTATTGAAATGGCGTCTTATAATAGTTTGTGTGAAGATCTCTGGGTAAAAGTTCAAGTTAAAACCAAACACAATGCAATAAGTCTTTGCTTTTGCGCGGTCTATATTCCATCCCCAGTTAAGATTGATGTTTTGGAACATTACCTTGAGAATGCGGGCAAAGTCATTCGTACGGAGGGCAATACTTTTATAGCAGGTGACTTTAATCTGACTAACATCGATTGGGTCAATAGCGATAACAGTAGCTTCCTAGTCCCTGAGACCACTAATTGCTTGACTAACCACCTTTTTACTGAGTTCGTTGCGTTGCATGGTTTAGAACAGTTTAATAGTGTCAGGAATGATAAATCAAAGGTCTTAGACCTGGTTTTAGCTGATATAACGAATGTTAAGGTAAATGAATGCAATGATCCCCTATCTAAAGTAGACACACATCATCCTCCTCTACTGATCTATTTAGACATCATTCCTGAAAGAACTCTGAACTGCAGTATGTTACCCACCCGTAACTATCACAAGGCTGACTATCAAGCTATAGCACAACATCTTGACACTATAAACTGGACTACAACGTTACAAAACTGTGGGACCATAGATGAAATGGTTGAAATATTTTACGAAAAGGTAAAGGGTGCTATTACCAACAACGTTCCTTTTTCTTATAAGGTAAAGAACAATAAACAACCACCGTGGTTTACGAAAGATCTCACTAAATTACTGAAACAAACATACAACCTTAGAATAAGAGTTAACAAATATAACAACGCTATGGATAAGATTAGTTTAGCATTACTGAAGGGAAGGTGCCGGTTATTAAACAAAACATCTTACATTAGCTATATTAATAAAATAGAAGCTAGAATAAGAACTAATTCTAAATACTTCTGGACATATATTAAACATAAGCGTAAAAATAAAAGTACAATCCCGGAAAAAATGAACTTAAACAATGAAGTAGCTGACAACAGTACCGATATCTGTCAACTATACGCAAAAAACTTTTCATCGGTGTATAATCAGAAGCACTCTACACAGCTAAATAATACATCTTTATTATTGAGTTGTGGAAACCTGAATGTATTAAGTCACATATCGCTTACAGAGGATATGGTCGCTAGCAAACTGAAATGTCTGGATATACGCAAAGGACCGGGTCCTGACGAGCTTCCCCCAATTCTCTTCGCTAAGTGCGCGAAGTCATTCTCTACGCCTTTAACCCTTCTTTTTAACCGCTCACTTGAAACGGGTTGTTTCCCATCTGCGTGGAAGAAATCTAAAATAGTCCCTGTTTTTAAAGATGGTCGCAAAAACGACATAAAAAATTATAGACCTATATCGATTATCTCTATTATCCCTAAAGTTTTCGAGTTGTTATTGTATCCGTATCTGTACAGCCACTTGAAAAATCACATAGTAGGCAATCAGCATGGTTTCTTTCAGGGCCGATCAACTCACACCAATCTAGTAGCTTTTTCAGAAAATGTCACAGCTTTTGTGGACCAGCGGATTCAGGTTGATGCAGTGTACACCGATTTTAGTAAAGCGTTCGACAAAGTAGACCACCAACTTTTAATACAGAGACTCGAGAGCTGCGGAATCTACGGTGCACTATTGCAATGGTTTCAATCATACCTTAGTGATCGTTTCTCGTTCGTTGTTTTGAATGGGGTCCGATCTGAGGATTTTCATGTGACGTCTGGAGTACCACAGGGCTCTCACTTAGGACCTTTGCTTTTCAATATTTTTATTAATACCATTATTCATTGCTTCCATCACGCAGAATCTTATTTATTCGCAGACGATCTCAAGTTAACCTTGCCTATTAAATCTATTGAGGATCCTCATTTGCTACAAGCTGACTTGGATAGATTAGTTGAGTGGTGCAAAGAAAATAGGATGAGCTTAAATTTACAAAAATGTTTACATATAAAATTTTGTCGCAAAAAAAATGTTTTTAATACACAATACTCTCTTTCGGGCAATACACTCAATGAAGTTGGTACTGTCAGGGATCTGGGAATTTTGATGGATAGTAAATTGACCTACAATGACCATATGGATAAGATAATATCAAACGCAAACAAAATGCTAGGTTTTGTATTAAGGACCTCAAAGCCCTTTAAGAACTCTAAGACCAAAATTATCCTATATGAGACGTTGGTTCGCAGTAATCTGGAATACTGTTCACAGGTTTGGTCACCCCGTTATAACGTTCATAAGCAACGTATTGAGCGAGTCCAGAGGAGGTTCTTGTATCATCTATCCTTACAAAATGAAACCGCGAAACAATTGAAATCTTATAAAGACCGTGTTCATCACTTTAAATTTCAAAGCCTCACCAATCGTAGAAAAGTACTTGATCTTTGTTTCCCACACAAATTACTGACATCTAAACTAAATACTGACCTACTATCTAAAATATGTATTAATGTTCCTAGCAGGTTACCACGGTCACATACCTACAATCTTTTCAGACAATCTTTTCACAAAACCAATTTAGGTGACAACTCTCCCCTTACGAGAGCTACCAAATTGTATAATGCTTTATGCCGCAAAGCTGAAATCGATATCAATCATGACAGTCTCAACACTTTTAAAAAGAAATTATATAAGCACTTTCGGTTAGAGGACATTTGACTTATCATTCCAATCATTAAATAATGTATACTGTTAATTTAATTTAATTTATATCAAATTTAATTTAATTTATAATTCTACTTTTTACTTTTTATTTATAATTTTTAAAATAATATTATATATTTTTTTAATTTTAATTCATTATGACATAATATTGATAATCAAGTTAATGCTTGGTTTTACTGTATTGTATTCGTGTAAGTTTAAACTTTTAGAATGGCATGTATATTGTTTCTTTTTTATTCTTAATTTAATTTAAATTATGTATTCAGAGCACTAAGTACTCGATAATGTGTAAGCTGTGGTTACCTGTAATTGAGTGTGCGTTACAGGATAATGTAATAAAACTAAGTTTTACTATTGTAAAAAGATAATTTGTAATGTAACTCGTTGGTAATCCTTAAATAAATAAATAAATGTTTCGCCAGTGCGAACGCATAGTAACGTGGCAATTTCGAAATTGTGCTTCTGGCTACAGTTGCCACCTAACCAAAGAAGAAGAAGAAATTTGTGGTGTATATTCAAAGAAATACTGTAATCCAACCATCTTGTGCAAATTTTGGGGTTATGTTATAAGTTTTGACAATGAGCGACCACTGTGAGCAGTGTGAGCACGTTCACGAGCGTTCCGAGTTGTTGACAGCTCTGAGCTGTCATAATCGTGATATGTAACTAGGAACGCGAAGTATCGATGTGAGCGCTGTGAGCGATTAAGGCCTAACTCGGAATGCGGCCATAGTGAAACCCATAGAACTTAAGTCAAGAACATATGTACAGACGCCAGGCTACCCGAAACTGTCAAATTTTCCCAATCAACTTTGAACCATAAACTTCAGTGATAAAGTTGAAAAACTATTAAATAAATTTGACAGGTTGTAGTAGCTTGAAGTGCTGGCGTCTGTACCTATAATAATATTCTTGCAAATAAATATATCATTCATTCATTCATTCGGTTGATTTATTGAGGCTACATTGTCGCATTATCGCGAACTATAACACCGCGCGCTCTCTGTTGCTCAGCGAGACGTCGAACGGTGTGCGAAAGAGAAGCGCGCGAAGTTTAGTTGCATCAGCTTTACAGTTGAAGACACAACGTAGATCTTGTTGGGTTAGTTTGGGAATTGGGACACATAAAAACATGTATTGAAATCTCTATTTTCTGAATGTTTCGCCACTGCAAACGCACAGTGAGAGCGGTTTCGCAGTAAGTCCGATCCGAATCCGAATTGGGAAAGTTCTAAATTCGGACGGACAAAGATCGAATCTAGTGCACAACCCCTCATATAAATAGTACTATGGCTACTTCGGACCGATATTTCTCGGATTCAGATCAGACGTAGTGCGAAACCGCTCTAAGAGCATTTGCGCACTGCACCCGATTCGAATCCGAGGAATGACGCGATGCTTGTAGTACATACCATTTGTAGAACATTTCTAATTCCGATGGAACTCGGATTCCGATCGGATGCAGTGCAGAAACGCACTTACAATGCCAAATTACAGCTTTTTACACGACTGCCGAAAAAAGAGTGTGGGCCATCGATTTATTAGTGATTGATGGTGTAGGCAATGTTTTTATAACCAAGGGTCTCCGAGTTAAACCCGCGAACAGACAGATGGACTTGGCGAAACTTTATGGATACCTTGTTTTACTATATATTCAACGTTATGTTATCCTGAATCGTGGTACGCCATACATGGTCAGTTCATCCACCATCCACCTTCACTGTCTAATCCAGATTCATTTATTCAGTCGGTAACTGTTACGGGAGCCCTACCATGGCAGGGCAAAGAAGAAAAAATCCAATAAAAAAAACATTAAGTACCTACCAGTACCTAACTTTTGGGTTAGTCTGGTAAATTATGAACTGAAAAAGATTACCTTCCCCTTGGGGCAGTCGGATAGTTTTTAATTTGTTTTTTCTACTGGCCACAAGATGGCGTTGGTGATGCAATCATGATTTTGGATAACAGGTGGCACCACTGCTTATCTTTAAAAAATTCTTTTGTCTAGGACTGACAGAAACGTTTCGGATTTTTTTAACGCCAGAATAAAGGAAAACTTATGTTCATTTTATATCTGTGACCAAAACATTGATTATAATCGATTTACACTTTGGACCAAAATAAAACATTGGAAGACATCAAAAACTAAGAAAGTAAAAAGAAATCAATGATTAAAGTACTGTCTGGGTATTAATTTATGTCGGAAATAATATTTTTGAATGGTGAAATTGAAATATTAATAAAAAAATTGTACTTTATTCGTGGATTTGAATAATAACTTTACTTCATTTATTTTAATAATTCGTTATTGTATTTAAATTGAAATGTTTTTTATAACTATTTATATTTGAGATGATTTTTTTTTTAATTGATGATTTCACAAAACCCTATGAGACAAGAAGTCTGGCAACTTCGTTCCCTCCAAGCAGAAATGTCAAAATGGCGTCAACGCAGGACGCTTGGTATATTTCTTTACTTGGTTTAGCAGAACATTTCCGTACATCGAATCCTCCTGACATAAAAAGTTGTATTCAGTGCCTACAAGCTGTATTTAATTTCAAACCACCACAAAGAGTCGAAGCCAGGACACATTTACAACTTGGAAATATTCTTTTGACACACACCAAAAACATCGACTTGGCGAGAACGCATTTAGAGCAGAGTGTAAGTTTTTTTTGTTGTTATTCCTATAGTTTGGGAGTGTAATGTGTTTTGAAGAAGCGGTTGTTGGGATAATTGGATTGAGTACCTGCAACATATGTATGTTTGTGGGTATTTAAGATACTACTTTCTCAAAGTATGTAAACAAAGTTGAAGTGGGTCATATGGTGATTAAACAGTGTTGTGGTTTCAGTGGTGTATGTCACAGACTATCAATGGGTTCGACGATGTTAAGTTCGAGGCAGCAAGCGTGCTCGCAGATCTGTTTGAGGCCCAGGGCCAGCCATCACATTCAAAGCCCATTCTACGGAAGGCCATTGAGTTGTCACAGCATAGTGTTTACTGGCACTGCAGGCTTATATTTCAGCTGGCAGTAAGTATACAATCTGTGTTATTCTGTGTCATTTACATAACCTTTTGCTCTTAATGAAATGTTTTGAATGTTTATTAGATTATCAATACCACTTATGAATTGTAAGGTAAACAATCCTGACGTTTGTTAATCTAGGATTGTTTGAATTGAATTTGTTACAGTACTGTAGATATTATTTTAATGTTTCATGGTCATAGCTGTTTTAGATACATAATATACTAGAGAAATGAAGGATAAGACAAAATAGATATGTTGTTGTGCCTGTTGTTTGCGTCTAACACGAACATTTTTTTTTGGTCTCAACTCTCAATGTTATTGTTTTAGTCATTACATTTTCATGTCCCAATGCAAATGACAATATTATTTTTATATATTTATTTTTGTATCTTCATTATCATTTTATAATCCGTTCAATTAATTGTTTATTATTATCCTTGGCTTAGGTAAAATTCTCACAAGACATTTTATAATTTTGAGCATTTGTTTGTTTATGGTGATGTTTCTTTTTTCTTATAGTCATATAGCCTTTTTACAGCCTTTGTGAAACTTAAGGCAAAGTTGGTTTATCTATTTGAGAATACTAAAACTAAGTCAACTTACTGAGAATGTTTTCATCATACAAGTTGACTGTGGATATTAATTAGTGCATTAAAAAACTAAAAAGAAAATTACAGAAATTAAAACTACATCACGGAAGACTGTCTTCCTAGTTGGGTATAAAAAAATCTTTTATTTTGGTATTGGAATTATTGGCACAACTTTTCTATTTAAAAAATGAGTTGGCAAATCATGGAATTAATTTGCATAAAATCAATCAATTTTTTTTTACTCTGTTGTGATTTTGACCTACTTGGCTCAAATATTATAATGTAGTTCAACGAAAGTAATAAAAGATGAAGAAGAAGCCATGCAACTATTAATTTCATGCTGGTATATTAAATAAGCATAATCAAACTATTATGTTCCCACTGCTGGGATACAGGCCTTCTCTCTATAGGGAGTGGGCCGTAATCCACCATGCGGGTCCAGAGTGGGTTGGTGGATGTCAGATGTCTTCGAATTTTTGGTTTCCTCTTTTCCTTCACCGTTTTGAGAGCAGTGGTGATGAAATAAATTACAAGTAAAGTACCTGCTTGGGTTCGAACCCACAACCTATAACTCTTAAGTTGGGGCCGATACCACTGGGCCACCACTGCTCTCCATTAAAAGTAATTTTCATTCATAACCCAGAAGATATTAATAACACAATCATAATTTAGTCTTATTTCCATAGAGATGGGAAGGATAGTACTGGCCCAAATTTTTGTCTGTGACAACTTACAAAACTTAAGTTATACTTTACTAGTAATGTTGAGGTGGTATAGACCACCAACTATTCTACTGAAAGTAAAAAAATAAGGTGGTAAACAAATACAAAATTAATATGAAACAAAAAAGGATCTATTGGGATGTGCAAAGAAAGAACACGAAACTAATTAGTATGACATATAAATCCTAACTTTATAAATGTGAAAGTGAGTTTGTTTGTTACACTTGCATGCTAAAACGGCTTACCAGATTTGGATAGAATTTGGCACATGGGTAGACCAAGACCTGGATTAGGACATAGGATACTTTTTATCCCGATATCCCCACGAGTTCGAGTCTTATGCGGGGGAAACTGCGGGAAGCAGCTAGTAAAAAGTAAATATAAACAACTGTACATAAAGTCCAGTATGAGGCCAAAAGGCTTCAACTTGACAATTAATAATATTCTAATTTTCAGCAAATCCACGCAACGGAGAAAGAATATGAAGTGGCGAGCAGCCTGCTAGGAGTTGGAGTGGATTATGCACAGATATCCAATGTGCCTTACACACGCGTCCTTTTCATACTCAGTAGGGTTATGGTAAGTCAACCTTATACTTCTTTCTTTTAAGTTTCATTCCAATATTTTATAATCAAGACTTGGTTGCCATAAAGACAAAACAGTTCACGACTAGAGTATCCTCAAAAAACTTCGAAAGTGTGTAAATTTATTCATAATGAATTCTAATGTTTGTCAAGAAGGTAATACTATCATAGTCCTAAAAAGGAAAAAAAAATTACAAGTTTAAGAACTAGATTTATATCTTGGATTATTTTACTTGTTTAAAACTCGCCTGAGTTCGCTAAGCATACAAAAGCAAACGTCTCGATGATCGCTTTTGGTTAGGACGCGGGGTTATTTGAGCAGAAAAAATTAACTTTATCAGAATATGCATTGTTACATTATAAAATGTCAAAGTCAAATAATTTATTTCAATTAGGCGCATAAAAGGGACTATTGAACGTTAAAATTTACAAAAAATAGAATTGATTCTAGTCGCCCCTTCCAAAAGGTAGTTTTCGTATGGAGAAGAATGGGCAAGAAACTCCACTATTACTCTTTTAAAATGTTTTACAATATTTTGTAAACATTAATTATATGTGAAGACGATGCACCTAGAATAAGATTACTATACCACAATAGGTAAAAATAATTAAAAATGAAGGAATGATAGAAAAATTTATTATGTGATGGGTACATGGTGTTCACATATTTACAAGCATTGTAAAAGTACCTATACAATATTCCTAATTCTTTTACAAGTAATGCTAATAAGTCAGTGTGTGAGTTCAAGTAATCACAGAATGTAAAATCAATGTTAAATAAAATCAATGTTATTAAAGTTACAATAAATATATAACAATCAAATTAGCAACCAGTTTGATTTTGTCTAGACTCTAAATTGTCCTATGAAGCTAGACCAGCATGTTTCTAAGCATTCTTATCTTGGATATAATCTTCTAATTTGCTTGTTTACAAAGAGTACTTTTAATTACATTACATAGCCGTTATTGTCCCACTGCTGGGCAAAGGCCTCTCTACTCTCTTTCCACCTCTCTCTGTCTAGAGCTTCCAAGGACCAATCTTTCTTAAAGGAGTCCAGCTCATCCCGCCATCTCCGTCTGGGCCTGCCGCGATGTCGTTTGCCATTAAGTGGGACCCACTGGGTCGTAAGTTTGGCCCATTGATCGTTTGACATGCGGCAGATGTGTCCAGCCCAATTCCATTTAAGCGTGGCAGCTTTCCGAGTGACATCAGTTATTTTAGTGATGGAACGGATTGAACTTTTAATATGAGTTTTAAATTTTCTTTCAGCTAATTGTAATATATCACAAGGTATTTTGTTGTAACATTTTACACAGTACCCCATAAAAGATGTATGTACAGTCAGCTGCAGAGAAATCTGAAAAATGGTTGATCTATTTTATCTTTATTTCTAGTATTAAAATTATGTCTATCACTTATTTTATTAAAAAGATGTAGAAATTATCATAGATGAATTGGCATAATATTAATCTTTTTAAATAGTTCCCTGAGAGATTTGCGACGACATAGATTATAAATGGCATAGTTTAAGCATTGAAGTATGAACTCATTGCCTAAAAGACTAAAAATAATACCCATTTGTTCCAGCTGTTGTTAATAGACAAGAAAATCACGGAAGTGTTGCCACTACTGAACCAGGCGGGTCACCTAGTAGACAGCTGGAGCGGCAGTCATCACCAAAAAGAGTACCTCAAAGTCTTTTTCTTAGTTCTACAGGTAATTATAATTTCTGTTTATTTTTATTCATTTCAGCCAAACGACGGCCACTGTTGGAGGAGCCAGAATATCTTAAAGGCAAAGTAGGCAACTGCGTATAACCCATCCTCTTCTATGTCCGCAATAAGAATCTTTATCTAGATCTCCGATGCCCACCATCCAACAGTTCATGAAACGCCTCTCAAAGAGATTCTTCAACTCTGCTGTAAAGCAACCCAATCCGGGATGGCCGCCCGTTACACTTCCTTCCGCATTAATAAGATTCGCCGACCGAGGCGTACTCTACTCTCACCATTCCCAATGACACTATAGTCCTCCTTCAGAACAGTGAGGGTTATTAGTACCGTTTGCAAAAACTACAGACTGCTGTCCTTCCGTCGTCGCCGCCGAGGCCCGCCGCCCCCGTAAATGCCCCGACCCTTGCTCGAGCCATCCCGCGCCGCTGACCCTGTAACTTTAAATTTGGCCCTAATTAATCTTGATCCGATCCAACCTATCCCTTGCTGCCCTCACCTCAGCGACGACAAAAGCCGAGGTCCGTACTCCACAAGGGGGGGGGGGGGGTGCCTTAGCGTGAATTCGGTTAGTTTATAAGTTTAATGCCCTGGCTGGACTTCATTTATTAAGGCATACACCGGATAGCCCAGTTAAGACCTACAAGATACCGTTCACAAAACAAATCGTATTACCCGTGCCATTAGAAAAACGAATAATAAATAGCGGTTCTAATAATTTCCTCTTACTCACACATGTTTGGCCGCCATTTTCTGAAGAAGAAGCGGTCGCAACTAGAAAAAAAAAAAAGTTAAAAACTAAAACCCAAAAACGGCAAAAACGCCTACTAAAAAGGTATAAACAAGACATCGAAAGTGAAACAACAAACACTTTGAAAACAAAATCCCGTGCACACGATGACCACATCTGTTACCGCCCCGGTTCTATAGCGGCTGAGTGCTGCAAGCAAGAACAGTCCTTACGCCACCGTAAGGACTGTTAGTTATGGTTTTCCGTTATCTTTTACACGTACCGGCGTAATATAACGTACATGCCAATACATTTGCCGCCGGGTACTCGGCAACCGGAACGTATGAAAAGGCACTAACATAATAAAGATTTTCGTATAACCGGAGTCATATGTCATCTGTACTTAATTACATGACATATTTCGCTCTTACGCTCCCCGGCTTACTCTCTCATTATTGCGTACATACAGTAAAGCCTGCAATCTCTACGAAATTAAAAATACTACCTCATTCCGTTGCAAAAAAAATAGTAACGAAAATATTGCAAAACACTGGTTATGATGACTCGGAACAATTAATGTAAAGACCTTGACCTGACACCGAATTAAACGGAAGCACAATGGGAACAAACACGCACACTTACACCACAAACACACCCCATACACACCACAAACACACCCCATACACACCACAAACACACCTCACACACACTACAAACTCACCACACCCACAAACACACCAAACCCACAAACACACCACACCAACAATCACACCACACCAAATAATCACACCACACCCACAAACATACCACACACACACACCACAAACATTAAACACATACCATACCATAGCTGAAATCACCTCTTGTCTCCACTCTGGATTTCGTACCCCAAGCCCCAAGATACAGGGTAACTGTCTAGTTTGGGGCTCACTGGCAAATAATAATAATATTGTAACCTAACTGTAAGGTAATATTTTAAGCTACTCATGTCGTCTCAACTTACCATTAACCTGTGCACCTGCTTACTGTATAGCCACGTTTTTCTTGCCGTAAAAACTATTCGCCGTGTCTAGCAGTGTTGCCAACCCGTACGATAACTTGGCCAATGGTACGATGTACGATAATGAATGTCTTATGTACGATAATTTAGCGATATGCTGAAAAAGCTAGTTTAATTAACAAAACGTATTTGTCAGACAAAATCAAACGCAGAAAAAAACAACAAAAATATGTCAGTTGCCAAATATGTCAACATCAACAAGTAAGTATGTCTCTCCCTTTCCCTCCCTAGTATTTTTATTAAATTTTAGAGTGAAAACACAAAAATTTCAACTAAAAACGACAGCAAAACATGTTTGCTGTTTGTGCTGCTAGCGCCATTAGTGGTGAAACTTGGCTTATACTTCTCCCTTGACTCTAGTATATAATTATTCATTGTCTTTTGACAGCAATTAGAATTAATATGTTTTTTTTTGTTTTGGATTTTTCTGCTGTACGATAATTTTTCCCAAAAAACGATAATTTTGACGTGGGATCTCGATAATTTGAATTTTTGGAGTTGGCAACACTGGTGTCTAGGCACGGTCGTCAGTGTTGTTTGGATCACTATGGAAGCTAGTTGCCAGACACGATTTTTCTACGGCGCGCTTTATACGCCGTACCGTGTACAAAAGATCTTAGCTGGACAATAAAATATTTTCTATTTCTAGTTTAACTAGCTTTTGCCCGCGGCTTCGTCTTTGCCGAAGTCAGCTAAAAAGCTTGTAATCTGTTCTTTGAAGAAATCTCGTCACCTATTTGTTTTGTCGGTAGGTATGTCACTACTTAATGGCAGGGCAGGTGAAGAGTGTGAAGCCTTGTCTAAAGCAACTTCAGCAGAGTATACAGACCATCATGGCGCCCAATTGGCCCGACGATGACAGTAAGTATCATTTTATATCGTATAAAGTTATTGCTAAAAGCAATAATTACTGCCATTTGTACCATTCAGGTGTACCATTCGGGGTAACGCATATCTAACCAATTGAAAACAAAATCCCGTGCACACGACACTTTTTTTTCGTAAGTAAGCGATACTATAGCGGCCGAGCAATGCAAGCAAGAATAGTCCTTACAGTGTTTTGTCGTCACGATTTTCCTCTCTATCAAGAGAATTTGGTCCTCATTTAAAATGATTGCCGGTCTGATCACAAGGCTTTTGGCCTTCGCCGTACATTGAACTATAGACAAACAAGCTGTGTGCTCTACAGGAAATCCCACCAGGCAAAAATGACGAACTTCCATACAAAATTTTCATCCCCAATTGAAATATCTCAAAAAATAAACAAGAGTCTTTTGGACCTATTTTAATGCAAACATTATTTATTGGTAAGTCCCGGTTACAATTTGATCCTTATTTCGCAGCGGTGTGCGGGACGGTCCAGGGCGAGTTATTCGTGTGGCTGTCCCGACAGCAACTATACGTGCTAGTGTACTTGGTTACGGTCATGCACTCGGCACAAGCAGGGTACATGGAGAAAGCACACAAGTACACCGAAAAGGCGCTCGCGCAGATCGATAAACTTACATGTGAGTTTTTTTATTAATATTCTCATGATAAAATAACTTTTAACAGGGTAGTTACCTGGGTAAAAAAAAAAGAAATTCTATTTAGTTCGTCTTTCAGATAATAAAAAAATATTAGACACGTATTTTTTGGTTTATCATATTAATCAATTAATCAAAAATAACTTAGAAAACACGCATTAAAGTTGGGGAGTGGGGGCTCGCTACATCACAACGTAATATTAAATCTAGCAAGGCGTGACATCATGCCACATTTTAACTCTATGTATCGCCGTAATCTTTTGATTACGTCAAAAAAGAAAAAAAATACGTGTTCAATATTTTTTAATAATCTACAAGACGGACAAAAACATTTTTTTTTGACAGGCCTATTATGATTGTCGTAGTCAAAGGTCGTCATTCACTGGATCGTAAAGGAAGACATCACCGTTGTGGTCGACTGCTGCGAATGTGGTGTGTGGTGTGATGATCTGGCAAACATGGGCAAAGATCGCACAAGACAGTGGTTTGGAAGAGAATAGGGAAGTCTTTGCTCAGCTGTGGGACACGATGTAGGATAAGATGTTCATAATGATGAGTACAATGACCTCTTTTCAGGTTTAAAGTCATTTCAATTATACATTGTAGAAAACTAGAAAGGTGTGTGATTTACAAAATTTTTATGTGAGCGATTGTCGACTTCAAATCCCAAAAAAATAAATATTGGATGTTCACGTACTTTTCACACAATACAATTTATGCTCCTCGCCTGAAAATAAAAAAATATTTTTATTTGAGAGCGAATGTTTATTATAGAAGGAAAGCAAGCGACAAGAAGTATGAGCGAGACGAGAGAGAGCAGGCTCGTAGCAGGAAGGGCGTAGCGCCTGCGCATGTGTACATAATACACCTTTCCAATTTTCATCGATATAGTGCAAATAGTCTTCGTCTAACATCCTGCGAAAGGACAGATGGACATGACGAAATTACAAGAGTACCGTTTTTGTCATTCCAGAATCCTAAAAAACCAAATTAGATTTTTGTGTATATTTTACATTCTATGCGCAATTTTTGAGAATTAACGTTTACTAAACAGCAAAATCGAGCGACAAGGACGATAAGTCCGAGCGAGACGAGAGAGAGCAGGCCCGCAGTCGCAAGGGCGCCATACTGGCGTGGCGCCTGCGCATGGCGCTGGTGGAGCACGCCGCGCTGTGCCGCCTCGTGGCGGGCGGCAAGGCGCACGCGCTGCACGAGATCGCGCGCGCCGCGCATCTGCTCACACAGGCGCCCGAGCGTGAGTATATAGTATACACTACAGTCTGCCACCCTGGCGTGGCGCCTGCGCATGGCGCTGGTGGAGCACGCCGCGCTGTGCCGCCTCGTGGCGGGCGGCAAGGCGCACGCGCTGCACGAGATCGCGCGCGCCGCGCATCTGCTCACACAGGCGCCCGAGCGTGAGTATATAGTATACACTACAGTCTGCCACCCTGGCGTGGCGCCTGCGCATGGCGCTGGTGGAGCACGCCGCGCTGTGCCGCCTCGTGGCGGGCGGCAAGGCGCACGCGCTGCACGAGATCGCGCGCGCCGCGCATCTGCTCACACAGGCGCCCGAGCGTGAGTATATAGTATACACTACAGTCTGCCACCCTGGCGTGGCGCCTGCGCATGGCGCTGGTGGAGCACGCCGCGCTGTGCCGCCTCGTGGCGGGCGGCAAGGCGCACGCGCTGCACGAGATCGCGCGCGCCGCGCATCTGCTCACACAGGCGCCCGAGCGTGAGTATATAGTATACACTACAGTCTGCCACCCTGGCGTGGCGCCTGCGCATGGCGCTGGTGGAGCACGCCGCGCTGTGCCGCCTCGTGGCGGGCGGCAAGGCGCACGCGCTGCACGAGATCGCGCGCGCCGCGCATCTGCTCACACAGGCGCCCGAGCGTGAGTATATAGTATACACTACAGTCTGCCACCCTGGCGTGGCGCCTGCGCATGGCGCTGGTGGAGCACGCCGCGCTGTGCCGCCTCGTGGCGGGCGGCAAGGCGCACGCGCTGCACGAGATCGCGCGCGCCGCGCATCTGCTCACACAGGCGCCCGAGCGTGAGTATATAGTATACACTACAGTCTGCCACCCTGGCGTGGCGCCTGCGCATGGCGCTGTGCCATCAACATCATCAACATGTAACATCATTTCGTATTTCTCGCTTGTGTAAAGTCTATTCGAATCCTCGTTTCCAACTGACGTGATATCCCTTTACAACCAAATTTCAACTTTACCGTAGTGTAAATTAAGTTTATTTCAATCTTCAAAATGTCAATAAAAGTGTTCAAGTTGTAACGGAAACTAAACTTTAAGTGTAGCCAATTAAAGTTATTTTTCGAAATAAGATATCGTATACACGGTTTAGTAATGATTGCGTAACATCAACAGCGGCGACGGCAGCGCTGCACACGCCGCAGCTGCACTGCCTGCTGGGGCTGTACGCCATGTCCATGAACTGCATGGAGGCGGCCGAGGCGCAGTTCCTCACTACTATTAATGTGAGTACCGGTATAACTTGATTGTCATTTATTCATTTACTAGAGACCCGTCCCTGCTTCGCACGGTTTTTATAACTTGATAAAACATCGAGATTTCTTCAAAGTCAAATCATTTATTTCAATCAGACACCTAAAACGCCAAAATTTACAAAAATAATAATAATAATAGAATTGATTCTAGTCGCCCCTTCCAAAAGGTAGTTTTCGTAAGGAGAAGAATGGGCAAGTTTTACAATATTTTGTATACATTAATTATATGTTCTTCTGAAATTGTTATTGTTTTTATAATTTCCTTAGTTTTAATGTTGTATTTCCTGTGCGTGTCACAAATAAAAAAAGCTTTCTTTCTTTCTTTTCTTTATATAATTCTTCTCATCATTTTATGTAAGTTTGTTAATAATTTACTTTACTCATAAAACTTCCGGAAGAAATTTGCTAAATGATGGTGACCTTAAATAGCATCAAAACCCATTGCATTGTTTGTTTGCAAAGCAGTCACACAGACGGACAGGGTGGCAATAAAATGCTTCCTTGTCCGTGTATGTCTTTTTGAGGCTGACTGTACTACAGTGAACTTGTCACTTAAATGTGTGCACCGCACTTACGTAGTTTGCCTATTTGATTTTAATTAGATAAATAAAATTATTAAAAAAAAAACAAACGAGCCGTAGTCGCATATTATGATGATCTGACATCTTGGCTGACTGTATCAACCTCTCGGAAAATGGTTTGGTACCATCTGACGGCCAACTCTAGCACCGCGCGCGCTCATTGGTCAAATCACGCGCGCGCTTCCTAGGCTTCCTGTTACACACTTCCGTCCCTTTTTATGAAATTACTCCCACAGATTGTAGGAAAGCGAGTGATAAAATAAAAATAGAAAAATTAAATTGTAACAAGAGATGAATGATGGAATTCAAACTTGAATCAATTAATTATCAGCAATTAGCAATCTACAATTTGTCGTAAAAGAAACGATGGAGTTTCTTACCTGTTGTTCTCCATAGGAACCTACTACGCTTTGGAATGGACAACTAGCTTCATCTTTATGACAATTTAAAACTGCCTGTAAATGTTTTAATTGAAATAAATACATTGATTTGAGTTTAATGCAGCGTGTTCGAATCGAGCGTTGATCCAGCGTAGACGTCATCAAACGTATTCGGAACGTAGACCTGCGCAAACGTGTTGCTGAATAAGAGGTTTATTAAACAACTGATCCATTTATATACCATCGATGCAACGTCTGACGTCTGCGACGACACAGGACACACCTACACTTAGGTATGGGCGTTATTTCACGTCACTAGTTACAATAACTGGCTACGGGGCATGTAGCCGAATAACTAGTTTCGAGTCACACATAAACAGGTGATTTTTGTAACTAGTTGCATCTCAATGCAGTGATCGAATGAAAATAGTGAAACGAAACAAAAGTACGTTGCGACGCATGTTGTTTCTTTCGCGCGTAATAACTTTAGTATTACGTTAATAATGTGACTGTATATGTAACTACAAAAACTTATTCGTTCCAAAATCTTAAAGCTACATATGTTTTCGTTTCGCAAATAACTGTAATACTTCGATATAATTACCGTGTTGAATCACCGAATAGAATTCGAAAAATAACTAGTTACTAAAATCACTAGTTTTCAAAACCGTTGACGTCCTCGAAGTCACTATATAGTTACGTTACGTTTCGCGAAAATCACGTAACGACCCACCCCTACCTACACCGTGGGAAAACACTAGCAGCTACTGCACAGATTATAATTTTTTTTACTTTCAGATGTCACAAGAAAGAGATTTATGGATGTTTGCGAAGCTAAACCTGGCTATTGTATATTTACGAGGGCGAAGAGATAGCGAACTCACAGTACTAATGGAACAAGTAAGTTACTATGCAGTATGCAATCGGAAAGAAACGTCGGGTCCCGAGAGATATTACTACTCGAGATCATCTGTTCTTAGCACATTTAGTTAATAAACAGTTTCGGAAAGTCTGAAGTCTGATCGGAATCTGATGTTACAGATAGTAGTGCCATCCACGAAGTCGCGTCCCACTCTTTTTCCTAATCGCTTACAGTACAAGTGTGCAACATATAGAAAATAGTGAGTCATCGGCCTAGTCCTGCCCCTCGACTATAGATGTAAAACAATCGATTTAAAACGTTTTAAATAAAATGTTGTCGTTTTAAAGCCCAAATAAATCGTTTTAAACGGTTGAAAACTTGCTCAAAAATAAAAGTAGGTACGTGCGTGCGCGGCGCGCGACCGGTCATGTAGTGCATGTGTGTGTAGGGTAGGCGAGCTGGCAACGTTGCGTCGAGTCACGAGTGACGCCGTCAACGAGAGTGCGAGTGTAAGTTTAGTTTTAAACCGAATCAAATTGATTATTTAAATCGTTTGAATACAATGAAAAAAATGTTTATTAACCAACACAGTTTTTAGGTACTCTGTTATATCCCTACCTCGGTAAAATCAAGAAAATGTAGTTATAATTAAGAAAAACATAGTCATCAACACCAACGATTATAAATAAAAAAAAATGGTTTATTTCGGTTTTAAACGTTTTTTTTTTTCGTTTTAATTGGTTTTAAACCGGCCTTACATCTATACCCTCGACCAAATAGGTAATTAGTGTATATCGACAATACTGAAACACTAGCGGAATTTTGCACTCTTGTACTGTAAGCGTGATATGCATGGCACTATCTGTAGCCGTAGTGACTTTTTGACTCACAACAAAAAAAACTTAAGTTTATAGGATTATTAGTATTACTAACAACAATATGGATTTCATTTCTAAAATAAATGATTATATTTATTTACTAGTTTTTGCCCGCGGCTTCGCCCGCGTGGATGTCGGAAAATATCCAATGGGAACGTACCACCCATACCGGGATTACATACCTAATAGCCGAGGAAATGGTCATTGTTTTCTACCGCTGCGCCCGCGTTGCCGTCAACCAAAATAATTTTGTTACGCGTAATTTTAAATCTGTGAAATCTTTGAAACCATTCATTTAAATGAAATGATGTCATGGCATATTTTAATCTAAATTAAATGCTTAATTTAAGTGATATAGTTTATATCACTTAAATTAAGCATAGATAAAGATTAATATCATACCGGTCAAAATAGCTTCGGAAATAACAATGAAATTTTGAAAGATAAAAATGGTTATTGTGGGTCATCCTTAAAAGATAGACAATGCCATCGCGGACTTTTTTATTGAACTTTTAAAGATGAACAACACTGTAGAACATAAATTTTATGCAACTTTAACGATTTCCGCGGCGCACGCCAGTAAAGTTCCCAGTCGGCATGATTTTTTCCGACATCTTCAACAATAATCGTCAAATTTCAGCCAATTTACACAAAACTTTAATGAATTATACACTAAAACCTTCCGCATGAATCACTCTGTCCATTGGTGCAAACCGTTTGAAAATCCGTTCGGTAGTTTTTGAGTTTATTGCGGTCAGACAGACAGACCGACAGACAGACGCGGCGGGGGACTTTGTTTTATAATATGTAAGGATTTATAGGTATTGCATCCATTATACTAACACATACGTAACATCACGCCTGTAATCCAAGTATTAATTATTTATCTTACTTATTACCCAGGTAAGGCCAGAATCGTTACCTACGTACGCGCACGGACTACGGGCCGCGTCCTACTACGTGTTGGGACTGCAGGCGTTCTTCCAGGCGCGGTATAACGAAGCCAAGTGAGTACAGAGTAGTAGAGAACAAATGCTTAATATTATGTTTATGTTGTTTTATAGACAGTAATAAGGCCTGAATTCCTCTTACGCTGATGTCGTAGGAGAACCATGGTAACCGACGTAACCCGAAAAATTGCCAAACTTAAGTAGCAACGGGCAGGGCACATTGCTCGCAGTTCGGATGGCCGATGGGGTCAAAAGGTTCTGGAGTGGCGACCGCGTACCGGAAGACGTAGCGTTGGAAGGCCTCCCACAAGATGGACCGATGACCTTGTGAAGGCCGCAGGAATCCGCTGGATGCGGAAAGCACAGAACCGGTTGAAGTGGCGGTGCTTGGGGGAGGCCTATGTCCAGCAGTGGTCGTCTTTCGACTAAAATGATGATGATGTCGGTCGCGTGTGCGTGTATACATCGTGTTCTATAAAGCACTATACTGCGACGCTGACGTCAGCGGCGCGTACGTACGTACGTTGCGTACGCGACCGACATCAGCGTAAGAGGAATTCAGGCCTAATGTTTTTCAGAGTTTTAGAAGGATTATTCGTATGTCGTTTAGTTGGCGAAACTTCACACGTGTTAGGTATCCATGATAAATAAATAAAAAGTTATTTTTTCAACTCAGCATATCAGTCTCTCATAGTCCTGCAGCGGCACAGACTAATACAGATAGGACACTCTGCACTTTAGGTATGAAGCTACAAGTAGGTACTTACGCGGCGGGCTCGACTTGTCGAATTTAGTGAGCGTAACGTAGTCAGAAGATATAAGAGTTACGCGATAGAAAGAGAGGCTACTATACTCCAGAGGTTTAGGTAGTTAAAAAAAGGTAAATAAAAAAAACCACGTGACGAGACAGCTGTCAAGTAACCAACTAAACGTAATACCAGTCACTTCAGTTGTTATGCTACGTCACAGTTGAACTCTTCAAATTAGCAACGTTATATTTCGTTGACGTTTAGAAATTGGGCTCTTTACAATAGACAGATTACAAAATCTTATAAATCAGACAAAAAAAATTGTGCACAAGCAGTTACATCTACGAAAAGTGGTGAAGAATAAACGATAAAGTTTAACATACATTAATAAAAGAGGAAACTATAGATAAACACTAAAATAAATTTAATTTGGTTTTATTGTTTTTTTAACAAGAAAGTGTCATCTATAAAAACCCTTTTTACGATTTGTTTACCTTTTTTTAACTACCTAAACCTATGGAGTATAGGTGAATATAACTGTAGGTAACTGTGCGACCTAAATTGCACTTAATTGTGTCGTAGCAAGAGTCGCTTTTTATTTAAATGATTTTGCAGTGAACCATCTGTAATCATCTGTGGTCTTTTTTTTCATCATGATTTTATATCTATACCTACCGGTCAAGTCTGTGAAGTTTCTCAAATTAGTTTAATTAACCCTGTAGTATAGGAGAAAGCTAAAAACATTCTTAAATACGCTTACATACTGAATAGAATTTCTTCAAGCTCATGTCTACTGGAGAACCTGATCCTATCTAAGTTTACCCTGCCTGGGTACTGATACAATTTTGAGACCGTATCAATAGCCAGTCGATTGTGACGGGTGGCTGGTAACAGTTGGATGGAAGTAGCCTAGGATTGGACTGCTATATGCTGAAAATGATGTCATTCCGTTGACAATGATTTCTCTATGTGCAGGAGGTATCTTCGCGAGACGTTAAAGATGGCGAACGCAGAAGACCTGAACCGACTGACGTCATGCTCCCTGGTGTTATTGGGACACATCTTCCTGTCCATCAACAACTCGCGGGAGAGCATGAACATGGTCACGCCGGCCATGCAGCTCGCCAGCAAGATACCGGACGTGCATGTGCAGTTGTGGGCATCCGCTATACTGAAAGGTAATATTAACTGACGGACTTGTGACATAATATTACTGCTACAAGGATATTGTGGCGCTCGAATGACGTTGACAGGGGTGCGGTGTTGGTAAACATTATTTTGTGAATTGTCACTTCAAATGTATTAAAATTAAAAGATGGCGGATAGTTCAGATTTTGACCATGCGCCAAAATGACTTTGTAGCGCTATATACATTTTTAGTTTATCAACTTTTGGTAAATTTTTGAAGTGAAATCTTCTTTAGGCGCGTTGGGCTTTTTTGAGATGAAAAAAACAATTGAACTCGCGACACCATTACCGACACCTCATTTTTGTAAACGCGATTGTGCTCTTTATTTATATTACGATACGGACCAATGCTCTATACAAGTATTTTTCTTCCACCAAGGTGATCTTGTTCAAGTTTTCACTTCTGTCGGCACTCCCTGAGTGCGTCTTTTTTTTTTTCAAATAGGTTCTAATTGATGTAGCAATAATGTGTTTTTTAAATTAGATTTCGTCACTATCTTACTTGATTGTAAGTGATAATGCGACGACGGTGCATGCTTGCCTTCTTTTTTTTTCTTTTTTGGGTGGGAAATTATCAAATAATTTCTCCCGCTCTGGGTGGAGCGGTCAGACTTACTAAAACCCACCCGTGTTCCTTCAGTTGCCATGTTGCCGGGGGCCACGATTTCTCTTTCGGCCTTATTCGCACTCCTGGCAGGCATCGGCCCTAGCGGACCTCGTGAGTGTATGCTTGCCTGTAGTTCTGATCGGGACTTCAAAACTCGTGCAATCTTAGACCCTTTTTGTATAAAGGTGCCATTGCACCAGTGTGCGGCACAGTGCAGCACGAATGTTTCTCTTATTGGACTCACGCGAGTGAACATCAACAAAATGTGCGCGCACTCTGTTGGAAAGTTTGTGCACAACCGTGAACTTTGATCGCGCATTCGTTCAAGTGGGTGGACTCGCGACAGCGCACACGCACACGAGTTCGTGCACTCAGTTTTGTGTCCACCACCAGAGCGAAAACATTTTATTTGTTCCCGTGCTTTCGGTGGCGCCTGGCGGATTTTCATTTGCCCGTCCACGACTGAACTGAAAACAGAGTGCTCCCGCAGAGAATATGTTCGTGTACACATGTGCTGTTCAGCACATTTAAAAAAGTGAGGCACAGTTTTGCCGGTGTAGACAGACAAATTACATCTACAGCTCAACTACACGTACTGCTGGGGTTCGTATACTGTTTTGGTGGAATGGCATCTTGACACTATAATTTCCTCCTATAACAGACTTGTACCGGCTGGCGGGCGACACGGAGCGCGAGAACGAGGCGTACCAGATGCACTGCAACTTCTCGCAGGCGCTGCTGAAGGACCACTTCCAGGCCACGCAGCTGCCGCAGCACGCGCTCGTGCACTGGACCAGCGGCGCGCCGCCCGCGCTCATGCCGCCGCCGCACGGCTAGCCGCGCCCGGCGCACAGACATTACCGGACAGTGATATTCCGCGCACGTGACTAACGGATAGTGATAGTGCGTCGTGAAGTGTAGACGATCTGAAAATAACGTGAATACGTGCGTGTTCGTGAGACTGTTCTCGGAGCCGAAGGGATCCGACTTACTTAGCGATTACAATAATATAAGCTTGATTTATACGGTCAATTAACATCATCCTCATTGTACATCCTCACACTTGGGTTTATCAATCATGCTGTGGTTAGGGTTGTAGAATATGGCAATTAATATTGCTCAGTTGTATCCCCTCATTCCCCAAAGTTATGGAGAATGATACTATGAAGCCAATTTCAACTTTATTTCTTTGCCATTACGAATCATTATAGCATGACAGTGAATTGGTTTCTTATGTATTGTATATAACATCATCTTTGAGTGATTGTTGAGTTTGTATAAAGTTGTGACAATAATATCATATCAGACTAGTATGTGTCTGGGTGTATCGTGAGTGCACCGCAGCGGTGTCGGGACACCGCGACATATTTATATCGGTTCTCATTATGTCTGATCTCATTCATCTATCATCATCACATGGAAGCAATGCTAGGGGGGAAGTTACCGTGATCAGTATCAAATTAAAATAACAAATGACATTTATATGTAATGGTTTCTTTTTATAATGGGGTTTAGAGTGAGACCACACGAGCGTTGCTGGTGCGTTGCGTCTTCGCATCGCTATGTTTACATCGCACCGAGTGCCACACTGGCAACGCGGTGTCGCAACGCAAAGCCGCTTACTACGATGTCGCAGCGTCTAGGTGTTGGGTGTGTCAGTTTTCTAAGTACACACGGCTACACATTAAGATATACATTTCCAGTATAAGCTGACCTCGCATTGTACGGAAATCCTATACAATGCGAGATCAGCATAAACTGGAAATTAGGGATGTAACGGATATCCGTATCCGCATCCGCAACTGCGGAGCATCCGCATAAATTTTGATATCCGCAAAACATCCGCTTCCTCATGTTTTGATTTTAAAAGCTCCGCATCCTCATAATTTCTATGAGGATGTGATCCTGCCAGGTTGTTCGTTCAAAAAGTGATTTTTAAACTCGCTCCGAGGTAAATGTGCGGGCCGGAGTGTGACCCGTTTCTACTGCCTGAATTCGCAGTGTCCCTGTCCTATGACAGGCGATCGGCCGCACGTGACAGTGGTGGCATGATTGTGGTATCAGATTTCAAAACAAGGGCTATTTTTAATACGACATCTATATCCGCGCCCTCATCTGTATCCTCAATAAGGAATTTTCCAATATCCGTATCCGCATCCTCAAACCCGATTATCTCGATATCCTCATCCGCATCCTCATCTGTGTAGCCGTGTGTACAAGCAATACTGCGCTGCGCTGTGATGCCGCTCAGATGCTCGGCAGCGCACCGGAACATCCTTCCCAGCTTCGTTTCTTTGGTCTCCTTGGCCAATGAGCGCGCGTTGCGTCACTACACGTCGTCGCAATCCACCGTGTGGCATGTCACTGATTTGTATGTAGGATGACGCAGCGTCACCGCTCAGACGTCGTAACGCACCGGCATCGCATCATGTGGCTTCGCTCTTATATACAAAAAGGCAGTGTCAGCACTTCTTAATGTCGTGGGAGTTTATATTTGTGGTTTGCATTAGCAAATTGACTGCAAATCCACAACAAAATGTAGTTTGAATGCAAATAATTTAAGGCCTTTTATCTATTATGCGGATTTATGTTAGCGTGCGTGTCTGGCCCGTATGTGAGTCGTCCGCATCCTATCGTTTCATACAAACTTTTCCTGTCATGCCACACGCGCGCAAGACCCGGAGAGTTTGCGGGTGTATCACATGTGAGGCACGCACGCGGGCGTAAACACGAGTGACAGGAAAAAGGCCCATTTAGTGTGATCAAACTATTGGAGCTGCCTCCTCCATAAGGTATATGTGATTGCACGGCACCTTGCAGGTGCAATGCTGTCAGACTGAAAGAAAGAGGGTGTGCAGACTGTCTGTATACACTCCTTATAACATAGTTTGTTTTGTTGCTTTTTTATATAACGGTAGTGAGTGGCACTGCTTGTTCAGTGTCACTAAGTAAGAGCAGATGATACAATTAATTGTGACAGTAATATTCGTCGGTGTTCCCCCACTGGTGGTGAAGGGGCCATAGCTCATAAGAGTATACCGCATGTCTGTACAGCACCCGGGCATCAATATGATACATCGAGCTTATTGCTGCGGCCACATTGTGGCGAACTACACATCGCGCGCTCTCTCGCACACCGCTCGACGTCTCGCTGTAAAACAGAGCGCGCGAAGTGTAGTTCCCATTAATGCGACAATGGTGCCGATTCCCATATTCACAAACTAAACTAAATTTAAGTTCAGTGCATCTTTTTCTTTATATTTCATTAAGATAAGGACAGAAAATAAATTTTAGTTTAGTCCTGTCTAATTAATCAGCGCTTGACTTAAATTGACCTAATTTTAGTAGGCAAGTTTTTAATCACGTCTAAACTTCTACGGAGTAGTGACAGGCGCTGATTAATTTGACAGGACTGAACTAAAATTTATCTTCTGTCCGTTTCTTAATTAAATAGAAAGAAAAAGATGCACTGAACTTAAATTTAGTTTAGTTTGTGAACAAGGGAATCGGCACCATTGTGGCCGTAGCATTAGAGAGAGACTGTCACAGATATGAGTGACAGAGACGACGCTCTACAAAGCCAAACTTTCTCTAAAACTCAGTGCCATATTACGGCCGGGACCTTAACTCACTTAATCCTGTAAACATAGACAACACGCCAAAGGAGAGAGAGCATAATAAATTGTCTTATTTTGCACAATACACAGTTGAATTGTGGACAAATTTTATTTTGAAATAAACTGTTTATGCAGATAATACGGACTGATATATAAATTAATTGTACATAATGTGTCAAAATATGAACTTGAGAAAGAACAAAACGTCTCATATTTATTATAATTAACTTTTATTTTATTAGTTATGTTCTTAGTAACTTGTTAGGAGTGAGCGGATGTTGTTGATATGCTGGTTAATTAATTTTATAGAATCGTTGACGTCGGTTTCAATAGATTCTTTCACCATAATACATAAGTCTGTCACAATAAGTGTTGAAATCTTTTCTTGTTCATATTATTTTTGTAATTTCGTAGAAACAACTGCTTCCTTTATCCAGAAACGAATCTATTGAAATAGAATGCAACCGACCTCTTAATTCACACAATCTTTCGTAAAAACAAAATTGAAAGATTTCTGTACACATTTTTATTATTTTAATAGTATTTCCCTTTCGAACAGTAATGTGGCCTTAGACAAAGGGTACACTTGCTGTTGTTAATATGTAAATAAAAGTTGAATTATTGTAAATAATAAAAGTATAAAATATATGTTTTTTGCTATATTTTGTTGGTTATTTAAACAGTCCAAAAAGAATAATAATCGTTTTACGATTGGATAGGTGAGTTTAGTCGTTACTGCAATGACATTTTCTGTTTTAATGAGGAACACGATCACTCTGTAAAGAAATTTGTATCCCAAGTTGGGATCTTTTTTGTTCATCACATGCAGTAAGAGGAGGTTAAGCCAGTACGCGGGAATGTTGGGTGGTTATTAGGAGTTGGTGCAAGAGTACTCGCTGCATATGGAGACCTGTCCTTCTGCGGGTTCCGCGTAGTGTGGCGGGTCAGGCTTGAGGTTGTTCTTGCGGTAGAAGGTGTGGCGCAGGACGAAGCAGCGCCCGAAGTTCACGTCACGCGCGCGCTGCCTCGCCTGCTTCTGCTGCCAGCCGTAGTCCCAGCTCGTGACTACACGGTAAAGGAATCTGTAAGTATGGGTTTCAGTTCTCTATTCAAATGTCTGTGCTATAAGTACTGCATTACGTGAATACGGCTATTCAATGTTATGATAATGTTGACAAAACTACCTATTTACCTTTACCTAGCCACTTAAAAGACAATTTTCTAAAATCCTGGAAAATTTGATTTTTTGATCATAGTGCGACATCTGTTAGGTGGTTTACGGCCCTAAACTAAGTCAAAATTACTTACTTCTCCTCAGGCGATTTTTTGTTTCTTTCCTTCAAATATCTTTCGCTGGCGCCTTTCTCCTTAGCCTTATGGAGTATGTTCATGACTTTCTTCTCGATAGGCTTCATCACAGCGTCTTCCTCGGTCGGTTGTAACTTCGGCATTGGTACTTCTATCGGCTTTGCCACAGGTTCATTAAATCTCTAAAACCAACATTTGAGTAGTATTTTTCCATAGAAGCTAGTTTTAATAATACATCTATGTAGGTATTTTTATTCGTATCAAAAAAAAAAAAATTGGATGACTGGCTAATCCGTAGAAATATTTAAAAAACAATACGTAACTGATATTTTTAGGGTTCTGTACCAAAATGGTAAAAAGGAACCCGTATGGTGTGACTGTCTGTCTGTCCCAGCTGGATATCTCAAGAACTACTAATGCTATCAACTTGAAATTTGGAATAGTTTTAGGAGACGTTTGTCCAACTATTTTGCAAATAAGAAAGAAATAAAAATGTATTTTTTTTTTTGCAACAGGGACTGAACGGGGTTCTTAAAAATTCGAAGTGGGGCTACAGGGTATGTGGGATATCATATGAAAGAACGCTATTAACACATTAAAAAAAAAACCTTTTTTTTAGGCCGCATAGTTTTCGACTTGTGACGAAAAATGTAAAAAAAATATCATTCCCCCCTTATCTCCGAAGTTTGCATAGAAAAAAAATCTGAAATTATTCAATGTGATAGAAGTTTCTGTAAAGATTACGGGAAAAATAAAACGATGTCTCTAAATAGCACATTTCAAAAAAAAAAAATAGTTCCACTATCGGTCAAGAGATGGCGCTGACCTAAAACTGCAATATTCTACACCGCAGTGTAGTGTTAAAATTCTCTGACGAATATAAGCCTCGCCGATGAAAATTTAAAATGATACGGAACCCTCGGTGCGCGAGTCCGACTCTCTCTTGACCGGTTTTTTAAGGTATGGTCACGTTCATATTATTATGTAAGCAGTCCCTAGTGTTGTGTGCCTAGTTATAGATAGTGCAATCCACGAAGACGCGCCCCACTCCGCTCCGCGCCGTACTCTAGTACGGCGCGGAGCGGAGTAGGGCGCGTCTTCGTGTGAGCTTGTTTGCTCAACAGATTTGTTTGGCTGCGGCTAATCGTTACTGAATCCGAACAGAGTCCAACCGTACCTCCATAAGTTCATCGGCTAGCGCGATGGATACATCGATCTCCCTCTGTTGCTTCTCTTTAGCTGCATGCAATATTTGGAGCAAGTAGTTCTGATGCCACATTCTAGTGCGGCGGTCCGATTTTCTCATCGCATCAGCCAAAAAGGCGTGCGCCATTGTGATAAAGTACCTCGAGAATATTTGACAATTTAGGATTTGGTTCACCGATTCGATATTTTTTTAAAGACGTGCAGACCCCAAATAAATTGGGATAAATAAGGGCAGGGAGATGAGATGACGATTCGATGTTACCTAAACCTGTGACCTAAACCAAATTGGTTGCTTGAGGTGATATGTGCAACTGTCAGTCTAGAGCGTGACATTTTGTTTTGCTAATTGTTTCTTCTAGTGGAATAATGTATCAATGACTCATTAGTAAGTAGGTCACATTGCTTACATAAACCACAAGATTCAGAATTTGAGATCAACCCAACCACAACTCAATCTTAGACCATCCAGTCCAGTGGTAATGTGAATTCAGTAGCTCATGTGTACCTTTACGACATTTTATGGTGAAAAAGGAGTACCTGGGGGCCTACCACCAGCTCATAAAGCAGTATTATTTTAATATTACTTCAGTGTGAGAAAGAGATGAAGCTCTACAGGTCTATATCTCCATCTCTTTCTCCCACTGAAGTAATATTAAAATAATGCTGTTAATGAGCTGTTGATAGGCCCCTTGAGGGTCGACGGACATTAATATATTGCAGCTTCATTACGCCACTTGCAAATTAATTCGGTACTTTGTAATTCTCGCATCTAGGGCGAGGGCGACGTGAGAAATGACACAACAAAAATAGTTCACCATTATATTCATAAAATAAAATAACAAATAATTTGACTCTCACAAAATAAAATTACAGGGAATGTTTATTTACAATATTATGATTATGATATATAATAACTTAATACTTAATTTTGGCTGTGAGATCGTCCGGCCTTTCTGCCCATGACTGGGCTGCCTCCCATTTGTCGTAGAAGGCCTCGGAGGCCTTTAGCTTCGCGCACCCCGCTCTCAAGGTGTTCGGAGGGGACGGCGCAGAAGTCGTCAACTAAAGGTAGGGGTCCGCTGAGTCGCTCGGAGTATTGTGTGAGCCGCGACTGGTGTCCTATTGGTGAGGTTTTCTCAACTGATTGTTGTGGTTGGCTCTGGAAATAGGGAAAAAACCTTAGGTATACAAAATTGTATGTTACCTTTCAGAATGATGTTTGTTGAATGTTTGCCTATAAGGTGAATTCCTTATAGGAAGAAAAAGACATGTTACGCTGACCCCAAATAAATTGTGATAATGGCAAGAGAATGATATAAGGTCAATCCATAACAAAATAAAATATTTATATACTGCTACCTAATTACGTAACACATTTTCGTAAACGATTACGACTAATCTTGTAACGGTTACACCGCCACATACAAACTACGCATCAAAAAGACATGACGTCACACAAATCCTGCATCGCGTAATTAGTTTACCGCGCTAACGACATCTTATGTATAAAATTCTCGTGTCACAATGTTAGTTACCTTACTCCTCCGAAACGGCTTTACTGATTTTTACCAAATTTTATATGCATATTCAATAGGTCTGAGAATCGGCTACTATCTATTTTTCATACCCCTAAGTGATAAGGGTTGTCCACCCCAAACAAATAATTGGCAAAACAACGTTTGCCGGGGTCAGCTAGTATTATATAAAACTATCCGACATCAACCGTCGGGCAGTTGCCCACCAGACACGACGCCCGTCTGGTCGGAGGATCCCTCCTTTTCTATAGAGGATGAGTGAATTTTACACCCTGTTTCTCATGCCCCTAAAATCTGTTTCATTTTGAAAGTTCAACAACATTCATTGCATTATTTACGTTGTTGAGCAGATTTTTTCAATGGAATTTTAGCAATCTGTTTCAAATCGAAACAGATCGTGATTGATCGTGTATGACGCAATTAGGGTACAGGTGTTCAATTCTAATATGTAGGTAAACCAAAAATTTTGGTATACAATACAATCTAACATTCGCAGGTGCTTTTCACATCCGATCTCCCTACTGGCGTCAGCGTCGTCTGTTACGCTGACGACACGCTGGTCCTGGCGCAGGGGAGGTCGTACCAGGCGGCGGCCGACTTAGCGACACGCGGGGTTGCGACAATCGTCGACAGAATCCGGCAGCTGGGACTCGAGGTGGCCCTGCACAAGTCCGAGGCCATGGGTTTCTATGGTCCTCGTAGTGCGCCACCGCCGGGTTCCCAGGTAATGGCGGGAGGGGTTCACATCGGCGTCGAGTCGACGATGAAGTATCTGGGACTCGTCCTCGACAGCCGGTGGAACTTCGTGGAGCATTTCCGACGTTTGGCTCCCAGACTGGACCGGGCCGGGGCTGCCTTGAAGCGGCTCCTGCCCAATCTGGGAGGTCCAAACGCCTCCTGCCGGAGGCTCTACGCGGGGGTCGTGCGGTCCATGGCCCTTTACGGGGCGCCGGTGTGGGCGCCTTCATTGAGGCGGCAGCCAGCCCGCCGGCTTAACGCGTCCCAAAGGGTCATGGCCATCCGGCTGGCCCGAGGATACCGCACGGTCTCCTGCGAGGCGGCGAGCCTCCTTGCCGGAGTACCGCCATGGGATCTGGAGGCAAAGGTCCTCGCGCACATTTGGGAGTGGCGCGAGGAGGCGAAACGCCGGGGCCTAACTCCGATGCCGCAAGAAGTTGCGGCACAGCGGACAGAGCTCCGGCGGGATCTCATGGCGGAATGGAGAGTGCGATTGTCGCAACCCAGCGCTGGGCACGCCGCAATTGCGGCGATAAGACCCCTCTTTGAGGAGTGGCTAGAGAGACGCCACGGCGTCCTCACCTTCCGCCTGACACAGGTGCTCACCGGACATGGCTGTTTCGGGAGGTACCTGTTCAGGATAAAGCGGGAGGAAACGCCCGGGTGTCATCACTGTGTGGATCGCCCGGAGGACACGGTGGAGCATACGGTGGAGGTCTGTCCGGCTTGGGCAGAGCATCGCCGTGTCCTCGTGGAAGCGATCGGCGGCGGTGATCTCTCGCGTCCGGCCCTGATTCGGGCCATGCTACGGAGCGAGAGGAAATGGCAGGCCGTCACCTCGTTCTGCGAAGCAGTAATGCTCGCGAAGGAGGAGACGGAGCGCGTGAGGGAAAGGCAAATTTCGCGCCCTCGCGCCCCTAACCGCCGCAGCAGGAGACGCCCTGGGCGTCGGGAGTCACGAGAGGATTTCCGGCCACCGTAGGCGCGGGCTTGCGGACGGTGAGCAATGGGTAGCTCGCCGTCCGATAAGGACCAAGCCCGGGTCGACGGCGCGTTGTGTTCCACGCGCGCCTCAAAGAGATGTCAGCAGAATTGACGGGGTCCGCTAGGGCCAATGCCTGCCGGGGGTTCGAAGAAAACCGATAGGGAAATCGTGGCCCCCTGGCAACACGGCAACTGAAGGAACACGGGTGGGTTTTAGTCAGTAAGAGTCTGACACGCCCTCCCGCTCCGCCCAGAGCGGGAGAAGTCATTTGATGATTTCCCACCCAAAAAAAAAAAAAAAAAAAAAAAGGTGCTTTTCACATGGACAAAAATATTGCAGGACACCACAAAATGTAGGGTTGATAATCTTGACCAGTACCCTAATTGCGTAACTTATTTTCGTAAACAATTTTGCCTAATTTGTTTCATTTTGACAGTTCAACAACATTCATTGCGTTATTTACGTTGTTGAGCAGATTTTTTTTCCAACTTATGAAGCAATGGATTAGCAATCTGTTTCAAATCGAAACAGATTGTGGTTGTGTTGTATTACACAATTAGGGTACAGATTGACCATAAAATCAATGGGTTGTGTTTGTGGGATGTGTGTGTGGGACACACACAGTTTGCCACAGAAACAGTTTAAACTCCTTTATGATCAATGTTTTCCGACTAAATGGATTAAAATTCGATCAGAAGATAAAATTAAATGGATTTCTAAAGGCATTAAACTCTGTAGTAGGAAGCAAAGAAGCTTACTGTGGAAATACAGATTCAATCCCTCAGGCGAAAATAAAAAAACATTCAAGACATACTCCCAAAGGTTCAAAAATGTCATCAGACTCACACAAAGGGCTCAAAATAATAACTTTATTAATAAAGCCCAAAATAAATCTAAGGCTGCGTGGCAAATAATCAATAATAATAATAAAAAAGAACCTATTTTAAAAATTATCAACCAAAATATGACAATTGAGAATCCTAAAGAAATAGCAATATCATTTAATGACTTTTTGATTGACCAAGTACAAAGTGTAACTAATAAAACAAATGGTAGGAATATTGACATAGACAACAACTCGAATTCAATATTTATGTCACCGAGCGTCCCAGATGACATAGTTAGAGTAATCAAAAGCCTTAAAAATACACAAAGTCATGGTTACGACGGTATAACGACCAGTGTAGTTAAATTTGTCAGCGATGTTATAGCTGGGCCTTTGAGTCACATTGTGAACGTTAGTATTGCCTCTGGTATATTCCCTAATAGCCTGAAAACAGTGGTAATAAAACCCCTACATAAAAAGAATAACAAAGAAGATATATCCAACTATAGGCCAGTGGCATTGATTCCAATATTGTCCAAGGTATTTGAAAAGATTATATACGAAGCACTGGATAAATATCTGACTAAATATAATATTCTGAGTAATGAACAAATGGGATTTAGAAAAAACAGAAATATTAATATGGCAATATACAATCTCGTAACTAATATTATGACGAATGTTGACAAGAAAGTTCCTGTATGTGCTATATTTATGGATATGACTAAGGCGTTCGACTACGTTAGTCATGACGTTCTTTTAAAAAAACTTTACTCCTACGGCATAAGGGGAAATGTCCTGGAGCTGATAACCTCTTACCTTAGTGGCCGAAAGCAGTACACAGAAATATCTAGAATATGTTCTAAGACCAAACACGAGATTAAATATACATCAGATAGTAGAGAAGTCAAATGTGGTGTACCACAGGGTAGCGTTCTGGGGCCACCATTGTTTCTGCTATATATTAACGATTTACCACGGCATACGCAACATCCTATGGTGTTATTTGCGGATGATAGTACGGTCATAATAAAATGTAATGATAAAAGAGATTATGAAGAAGAGATTAATATAACATTGAAAGGTATTATTAACTGGCTTGACATTAATAACTTAGTTATTAATCTTAAAAAAACAAAAGTAATGCACTTTTACCAACGGACATCCACGCCCAACGTAGTGGTTAGTTATAATGGACAAAATGTGGACTCAACAGATGTTGCAAAATTCCTTGGTATCTTAGTTGACAGGAAGCTCACTTGGAAACCTCATGCTGAAGACGTTTGTAATAAACTAAGCAAGTCAGCGTATTTGCTGTATAACCTATCGCATAAAGTAAGCAATGATGTACTCCTGACAGCTTACCATGGTCTTGTTGCGCCAATATTAAGGTTCGGAGTAATATTTTGGGGCAATTGTAGTGATAGGGAACAGATTTTTAAGGCCCAAAAACGGTGCATAAGATCTATGTCGAATCTAAAAATTACAGACACCTGTGTGCCTATGTTTAAGTCGCTGAAAATACTGACCTTCCCGTCGTTATATATTTTAGAAGTAGCAAGTTTTGTTAAGATGAATTTAAATTTATTTCCGTCACTAGTCGATATTAGGAAACGTTCGGGTCCTATTAGAACACAATATAAAAATTTATTACATACAGGCAACTACAAAACAGCACTACTTAGGAAAAATATTATGGTAATGGGGCCTATAATTTACAATAAAATTTCGCACAGTTTTAAAGAACACCGTATACGAAGATTTAAATCTAAGCTGACTGCATTATTATTAGAAAAATGCTATTATTGTATAAAAGACTTTTAAACGATAAAAATATATAACTATAAAAAAATATAAATGACATATACGAGAATTTATATTATATCAGAATGACTTAATTATTAATATTGTTAATTTAGATAAAAATTGTATTGTTAGTTTTTACGACTGCATGATTTATTTGAAAACTGTATTTTTTTAGTTTTTACGACTTTGCATGCCGTAAGGTAGAATGTAGCGGAAAAACTTAGTGATGTACCATCTTATACTTGTACCTACATTGTTGGCAAAATAAACCTGAATCTGAATCTGAAAACCATATTATTACCCACCATTATCCCACTGCTGGGCAAAGGGCTCCAGGGGGAGGCCTTTGCCCAGCTGGAAGTAGGACTTTCAGCTATTTTGGTCCAGGGCTTACGTGGATGGACCTTTGTGTACACATAGTAATAATATTCAAATAAGTTTCCTTCTTTGGGAAAACTTGGACAAGACTAGCAAGGGAAAAGGAAAATTGTAAAAGGTTGAAGAAGGCTAAAGGGCAAGGAGAATTAAAACTGAAAAATGATGAATATCATGTTTAGAATTTGTTAAAACTTGCTCTGAAATAAGGCTAGGTAGAAGCTGAAATGCTTACCTTGCCAGAAACAGCAGCCAATTTGTCCTGAAGCCTCTTTACCATGGCAGCGTCACTTTCATAGCTGGTGAGTGTGGGCTGTGGCATGCATTGGAACACAGTGGCTAGCAGGTTGTGTAGCGATACTAGCACACTGTCCTGCCATGCTCGTGTGAAGTAGAGGCTGAATGAAGGGTTCTCTTCTGGCTTTGTGATGAAAGGTAGCACTGGAAGGAGTGATATAAATAAAAGATTACTGTCAAGACAATGTATTTATACAAATTTTTAATAAGTAATAGTTTCTGCCTGTGTAAAAGTGAGCTATCTTTCTAGATGTATGAAATGTACTGAACAACAGTCAGAAAGACAATGGATTGTGATTATGTTTTTTATTTCATTTTGCTCTTAGGGATTGTTCAAGTATTACGTAAGCACTATGGGGGGGGGGGGGGGCAAGCTTTGCTTATTTTTGATGACATGGGGGGTGGAGGGGTCTAGATGGTGATTACGTCAGCAGTAATTATTTACTTTTTTACACATAATGATTATAATATTTGTTTCTTACTCTATCTTGAATATTGTGTATGTAAAGTTTGTTTAAATGAATATTATGTGCATTGAAGTCATCTATCCTAAACTTATTTTTTTATTTCTAGAATTATAACTGCTGCTCATGAATCAATAAAAAAAGAACAGAATACTTTTATTAAAAGAAAAATGCATATTCCAATGTTTACGTAAGCATGGGAGGGGGGGGGGGTAAGAGCTTTGCTTACTTTTGCTGACAAGGGGGAGGGGGGGTTAATAATTGTTATAAATCTGAATACTTGAACGGCCCCTTAACACAGGCTAACCCTATACAACAATAAACAGGCAGTTAGAAATACAATAATAAACTTACTGAACCAGTCATTCCACTCAGCTTGTCCTTCTCTCTCTCCTCTTCTCAGCTCAGGTAACATTTTTGATAGAAAGTCAGTAATTCGCTCATTTCGTACTCCACCCGTACTTTGCGCTGCCGTCACTAAATATAACTTGTACAGGCTGTATTCCAGCTTCCGCACAGCTGAAAAAAACAACAATAATATATATTTTTGCGTAAGTATATTATGAATAGAAAGTTGGAATTAGATAGGTACCATTTCTACTTACCAGGTTGAACGTGTTTCTCCAATTTTGAGAATACAAGAGTGTCGAGGTGTGACCAATACTCTTTTAAGCCATTAAGGTCTGAGACATTAATATAATGTACAATTTGTTCAACTATTTTGTCCACTCTAAAACCTTTGTCTTTATCTGCCTTCAAATCGTTGTCAAACGCTTTCACCGTTGATGTAAATCCTCGGTACAGTAGATATTCCCGAACTAATTCATCAACAAATTGAATGTGGGCCATTATCAGATAGGAACTTTATTTTTGTTTAATAAAAACTGAAAACAAAAACGAAGAAGTCGCCCACAGGCCTACTGTTGACATTTGAGATTTGATTTGACATTTGACATGGATTGACATTTGACAATTGTGCATTTGGAAGGGCAGTTGTATTTGGACACGAAAGTATTAAAGAACTCATAAAAACATTATTTGTGAGAGCTGAATATTTAAGGTTTATTTATGTATAAAAAATAGGTACGCTAACAGCATAATTATATATTGTACATTAAATTTAAGGTTTCAAGAAGTGATCATGTTTTTGAACGGTTTTAACACTTCTACCAACCGTTTAGAACTTTCAAACAGAATGCGTTCAATCAAAGGGGTTTCTATTCAAAAACAAAAATTACGGTTTATTTAATGGCATCGTAGTGTTAGTATACGTTTTATGAAAATAATATCAAAAGAATCAACGGCATGCTTATCATATTTTTAGGGGAAAGCATGGTTTATTTACAAATAATTTCAAATCAACTAACCCATTTGAAAATAAATTATTTGAACGCATTGAGAAAGTGGCCAACTTATCAAAACAAAATCGAAATGTCAATCGCTTTCAATCAGCTGTCGATTTTTTATTGAAGAATAGAAGTAAAATTATTTGTGTATAAACCAAAATGTGCATTGTTAAATGAAAGGGCGTTGCTAGTGTTGTGGTGTGATAAAATTCGGCACGGTGGTGTTAGTGTTCGGCGGGGGCGTGTGCGGCGGGCCATGGCGGTGGTTGCGGTGTGAAGGTGGCGGGCGCGGCTCTCGGGCGCAGGCATGCGGCGGCATGGCGGGCGAGGCTGCGGGCACGTCGCGCGGCCTCCGCGTCTACAAGATCGTGGTGCTGGGCGACGGCGGCGTCGGCAAGTCCGCCGTCACGCTGCAGTTCGTCAGTCACAGCTTCTTGGACTACCATGACCCTACTATAGGTACTTGACGGAATTAACACATTCCAACCATTGTTTACATTCCAAATTAACTGGCACTTGTAGATTTGACGAGAACAATACTCATATTTGATGGTCAGTTTGGTACCATATGGATTGAGTTTAGTACTGTCACTTGCTATTTGTTTAGTCTACAGTATCTGTATTGTGTATGTTGAACAGTCATAACTGTTTTATAAATATTATAGTTACAAATATGTAAACTTGTGTGGAAATGTTTATTTATGAAATGTTGCTGGACAAAAACATTCTTATTAGAATTTTTAAAATATATTTTTCTGAAAATTGAAGTTTACCTATTGATTTTAGTAAAATGTCAAATGAGAAGTGTTTCCCCAATATATCCAATAATTAATAAATATAAATAAATTGGGATAAGAGCAAGAAATTTAAGATAATGATGATATTATGTTGTACTTTCAGAGGATTCATACCAACAGCAAGCGGTCATAGATGGGGAGCCAGCGTTGTTGGATATACTGGACACAGCAGGACAGGTTAGTCCAGGAGGCTGTTAAATACCACCATTTAAATGTCTACAGCTACTCCTTGCCAACATCTACACCTTTACTCTGGGTAAAGGGTCATTTTATGGTCAATCTCTATGACAGTGTTTGGCATTAATGTTGCTCTGATATTGTAAGTAACTTGCATTAACATTAATGTTTTCATTATTCAAGCAGCATAGTGAACAGCATTGCAGTTAAATACTAATGATTACTTATAATTTGTATTATTAAAGTTATGTGGGTAGATACAAAACATTCTATACAATAAATATACAAAAATTCCATTTGTATTCAACAAATGATTTTTTTATTTGTAGGTATAATACTATAGTAAAAATACTGTTGTGAATATTGTAAACTAGTTGTGCCCCGCGGTTTCACCCGCATAGGTCTCGATCCCATGGGAGTATCGGGATAAAAGTATCCTATGTCCTAACCCAGGTCATGGTCTACCTATGTGTCAAATTTCATCCAAATCTGCTCAGCCGTTTTAGCGTGAAAGTGTAACAAACAAACAAAATCACTTTCGCATTTATAATATTAAAAAAAAAACTCCATTAAAAAAATGGTCTCAAAAATCTAGCAGTCTTTCTCTCTTTTAAATTTTTTCGTGCCAGATAAATAGAAAGAAAATAAAGAAAGAAATAAAGACAAAATGTCTATTTTGTCACACAACCACATACACATTTAAAAAAGGACAAGTTCTGCTTGAATACCTATAAAGTACTTAAAAATAACAAACATATATTTTATTGATTATTTCTTTCCCCCCCAATCAGGTGGAGTTCACAGCGATGAGAGAACAGTACATGCGGTGCGGGGAGGGCTTCGTGCTCTGCTACTCGGTGACGGACCGGCGCTCCTTCCGCGCCGCTGCCGAGTACAGGCGGCTGCTGGCGCAGGCCAGGCCCTCCGAGAGGCTGCCGCTTGTGCTCGTCGGGAATAAGCTAGATCTCGCGCCACGGTTTAGACAGGTATTTAATTATCCACACACTAGTAGTTGCCTGCGACTTCAACATTTATTCATAAAAACAGTGACACTCCGGAAGTGCCGACAGAAGTGAAAACTTGAACAAGATCGCCTTGGTGGAACAAAAATATTTGTATAGAACATTGCTCTCTAACGTTATATAAATAAAGAGCACAATCGTGTAAAGAAAAATAATACTTCCAAAACCTTTAAAGTAAAAATGCTTGTGTAGAACATTGATTCGTAATGTAATATAAATAAAGAGCACAATCGCGTTTACAAAAATTAGGTGTCGGTAATGGTGTCGCGAGTTCGATTGTTATTTTATTTCCCATCTCAAAAATGCCCAACGCGCCTTAAGAAGTTACCACTTCAAAAAGTCCAGGGCGAAAAGTATCTTACGTCCTACTCTGGGTCCAATGCTACTTATCTGTCAAATTTAATGACGAGAGATTCCATGGTTTTGGCGTTAAAAGGTAACAGATAGACAGTTATTTTCGCATTTGTAATATTAGTATTGATTCAAGACTTCTGCAACAACATTTATGAATATGTATACTCTTATATCACCTACTACAGTTATAAATTACGATAAATGGTATGTGAATGGTGGTAGAGGTATAGAGGTATGAGGAACAGGGTGTAAAGTTCACTCATCCTCTATAGAAAAGGGAAGATCCTCCGATCAGACAGATGTCGTGTCTGGTGGGTTACTGCCCGACGATTGAACATTGTTTACTACTCATTGTTTGTATTATACATATACTCTTCGGTAAACACTGCTTGTGTGATGCAGGATTTTGTGTGACGTCATGCGTAGTTTGCATGTGGCGTTGTAGGTGTCGCCACAGAGGTATGCTACTTTGCCATGTAAATGCTCAGGGTAGGCTGTTATGTGGTAAAAGAAGGGTATTTTGGATCTAAAGTCGAATACTAGTGAAAGACATAGATTTTAAAGATAAAGATCATTTATTTGTCCAAAACATGAGTATACACACATGGCATGCAAGATGTTACTATTAAATTATATCACAGTCATGTTTTGCCTTGACGGCGTACAAATATAAATAGGTAGGTTATTTACATTTAATCAATTAATTATAAACTTATTCATTATTATTAACAGTCCAAATTAGAATTTAAAAATTTAAATGTACTACAGAATATTGGTGTCGATTCGCTTGTTCACAAACTAAACTAAATTTAAGTTCAGTGCATCTTTTTCTTTCTATTTCATTAAGAAAAGGATAGAAGATAAATTTTAGTTTAGTCCTGTCAAATTAATCAGCGTCTGTCAGTCTCCATACAAGTTTAGACGTGATTAAAAACTTGCCAACTAAAATTACGTCAATTTACGTCAAGCGCTGATTAATTTGACAGGATTAAACTAAAATTTATCTTCTGTCCTTTTCTTAATGAAATAGAAAGAAAAAGATGCACTGAACTTAAATTTAGTTTAGATTGTGAACAAGGGAATCGGCACCAATGTCAACAACATTTAATATTTTAATAAAATTAGTCAATTTAATGTCAAAGTAATTAGAAATAAACAATTACAAGAATTAGACTAATTTATCATTCAGAAATTCGTCAGTGCTGTAATAGGCTTTCTCTAACAGAAGGCTTTTCAACCTACTTCTTAATTTTTCCGTTGGATATTCCCTCCAAGATTTTGGCAACGTATTATAAAGGATTGGTGCCACACATATTATACTTTTACGCAGTAGAGCTGTCCTGGATCTAGGAATGCAAAGTTTGCTATTGTCGCGTCTATTCCGAATTACTTTATCTGATAATAGGGGGAATATTAATATTTTGTTAGTGCAGTTTCTCTAAAATTAACAATATTATTATGTATATTTGCACAGGTGACGACAGAGGAGGGCAAGGCACTCGCGACGCAGCTAGGCTGTCCGTTTTTCGAAACGTCGGCTGCACTCCGACACTTCGTGGACGATGCCTTCCACGCACTCGTCAGGGAAATACGACGGTTGGAGAGACAGAGACAGGTATATTCTTGTTCTCTTACTTAGTTTACAAGGCGTAGATGGCGATAGACGTGTTTGAAGGGCAGATCGGGACAGAGCACAAAATAGAGAAGTTTGGAAACTAAAAAGGGAGGGGTTTACGATTGCCAACTTTTTTTTCCAAGAAATAAAGTATATTTTGGTCAAAGTGGGAAAATAAACAGTATTTTAAGTATTTTAAATAGATACATAATTGATTAGTGCTACTCGCGCAACTCATCAATTTATCACCAATTTTGAAGCCTTCGTAAGCCTCACCAAAATACACGAGGTGCTATTTTTTATTGAATGTATTGAAGCTCTATTTCTGTCGTTTCACCATTTAGCATTCATCACTGAAAACATTCATTCTGTGAATATTGAGGTGGCAGAACGAACTATAATACAAGTAGTATCGAAACACCAACAACATAAATACAACAGTACAATAATCTATTTACTATGTCCCAAAAATTCAAGACTATAACATTAACAGTTTCATTATAAATTAAAGGCTAGCCCAAGCTTCACGCCCATGCCCTAAATATTCCTCATGAATCGTTTCGTCCATTGGTGAAAACCGTAATAAAATCCGTTCGGCAGTTTAACGCGTTCAGATAGACAGACAGACCCGGCGCAGCGGGGGTACTTTGTTTTATAATATGTAGTGATGTTCTCACATAATGCTTTAGTCATTTTGGAATCTAGGCAATTCAGCAATTCTAGCAATTTCAGTCCAATTTGAAAAATGGCTTTTTCTTCCCAGGCATCACTTTTGGGGTCGGGTATATCGACGAGCGGCGGTCGCCGTCGGTGGCGACGTCTGCGCAGCATCTTCGCGCTGGTCTTCCGACGGAGAAGAAGGCACCACACCTCGCCTTAACCACCCAGGGTTGAACAGCCAGTAAGATCTGTATGTTGACACCACTAAGGAAAATATACGTGAAATATATTCAGTACAGCTGGTATTCTAGCTAAGAAACGCGACGGAAAGTAAACACACCGAGAAACATAACTTTTGTTATGTATGCTTTGGTAAGAAAAATTATGACGACGAAAATATATTGATAAAAATATAATAGAAAATAACGTACTTATTAAGGATTAGGTACGTACATTCAAGTTATTTTTTTTAATTGGCAACACGTCTTCTAAAAAGGTTTTATCCTCTATGTTTAACTAAACTTTTACATTAAATTTTACAATTTTTGATAATGTTGTTCAATATCTACCAAAAATACGATGTTCCAATGCGATTTTTGTGCATTTATTAAACCAATTGAATTTTTAATGTCCCTTTTTCTACCTCAAAATGATGCTATTATTTATGGTTACAAGAAAAAAATACTATGTGTTTAAATGATATTGAATCTATGGAAATATGAAATGTCTTTCGACTGTTTACACAGTGCAAGTGATTGATGCAAATGACTTGTTTTTTTCAAATTTTCAATTAAATATGTTTTATTTAATTGAAATAAACAATTCACTCCACCATTGGTCAGTATTGAAAAAGCTGTAAGTGCATTGATTGTCTTGGGGCCAGTTTCTCGAACGAAAATTGTTGTGAAAAACTGTCAAGCGCTCGTAAACTACCGTAATTGGTTGAGTGAATTATCGACAGCTAATTGCTGAGAGACTGGCCGTTAATGCAGCAATGCACTTGTCACTTGCACTAACACAAGTGTAAACAGCATAAATTATGCCAAAATCTTTGCTCCACTGATTTTGATTTGTTCAAAACAATTGCTCAAGAGCACTATCGTCGTTAAATGTTTGCTTGATCTTGCGGATTATTTAATTTAAAGATTGAAATATTGTGGTACAATAAATTTTTCAAATGAGGCCTAATGTAAAAGTGAGATGCTCAAACGTTTATACGTTTTGAATTTTTTAACGTCTTTGAATCAACTTCTCATAAAATGCAAAGAAATTGAATAACTATGAATGTCTATAAAATTATTAAAAATATAACAATGCCTGGCGGTGGCACTGCCGTGCGACTTAAAAGGATTCTAAAAGTGTTCGATTTCGTGAATTGATAACTATTTTGGAAAATCTTAGAGCTTGTGTTTACTATTAGCTTCATAATCTATTTTGACCGCTCCAATTTGATCAAGTGTTGCTATACAAAAGCCATACATGATTTAGTTGCCATATGACAATGCTTTACTTCATGCATTTATGAAACCTTGCCATATCAAAGCTACTTCTACAAGATACCTTGGTCCTCTACCTCTTAAACAATTCCTAATTAGATAATTGGATATACTAGTAATTTCTTTAAGACCCCTTTTTATCGTAGGTTATTTAAGAAGAAATCTAGGCCTAAATGATATGTTTCTATTGATGTTTAATTTTATTTATGACAGATGATATTGCCTTAATGTGACAGTTGATGGCAATTGATAATGTCAATGTCACACGCCTTTAAAGAGTTTCAACTCTGTTTTACTCTATGACTGTTCTTTGCAATATATTTTTGTTTCACAATAAATCTTTAGTAATGATTATAATTTTCAGATTCATTCTCTTAATCATTTAGCATACTTAAAAATAAATCCTTTCAAACTTATTTTATACCAAGTGCCATTTCTCATAAATTTCTTTCATAATGTCTTTACATACCCAAAAATACTTCTTTTATGCAGAGTAAATACATAATATATTTGTATAACTGGGCTCCAGTACCTAATAGATTAAACCATATGTCTTCCGAGTAACGGATCCGAGAAAGCAATAAGTAAATGTAGAATTTATTTTACATTACTTTTCTTTTGAGCCATAGACTAAAGTGTTTTATTTAGGAGGCAAGTTTGAATGTTTAGATAATGTTGTACATAAATGTAGGTAGGTATAGCCTGAGAGCCAACTGGAAAATATAGATTTCAAAGACCAGTATTTCATAAAAATATTTTAAAAGTTGCGGATTAAAGTCTGGTAAATTGAAGGAAGGATTCGGAAAGAGATGAGGTAGCAAACGCTTAATACAACTTGCCTGTATAATGTATAAATATTGCAGTCAAATATGTTAAGGTGGGGTCCACACTCATGCAACATGTAACGTAACAAATATACCCACCATTAGGGATGAGGTATAAATTATACATTAAATAATAAATCTGTATAAAGTGGTTAGTTACTGGAATAAAACTTAATCTAGGTAATTTCTATGACTAATCTACACTAAGATTTTAGATGAGACGATACTCTTTTTGATAAGACTAGTGTAAAAATCATTACTACAGGCGAGTAAAAATTTTTTAAGGAACATATTTTCTAGTTGGCTTTCAGACTGACCCATAAGTCACCTATTTAATACGAATCATAGGGGACCTTGTAGGTAAAACGAAATTCCAAACGTATTATACAAATGCCATATTCGTGTATCCCAACCAAAGCACAGTTATATTGAAAAGTTAAAGTTTTGGTGTTTCCATTGAACCTTAGAGTACAATTAACTAATGTAAGTGAGATGTGTCGAGCTCTTCTTTTATCTGTGTAACAGATACAGCAATAAGTATATGAAGTAAATATAAAAATATATTTATGTATAACTTTAGTGTATAATTGGTGTATGTATTATTGCAGTACCCTTAGTGTTGTGGGAAGAAGTGTGAATTTGTATAATGTTAGGTCGATACGCACAAATATTAGTGTAGTCGTGACTTGTTCGGTCGTGTGTTCGTCTGTGTGCTAGATTCGCGGCGGAACATTTGACATACAGGAGTAGGCTAATAATTAATATTAAAGAGAGATTCCTAAATACGAGCAATATTAAACGCCTAATGTGGTAACTAATTGTGATGTGGATGTTAGCTGTGTCAACATTTAATTCATAGTTAATGGTAGAACTTGTGTAACTGAAAAGGTTTTTACCCCCACTTAGAGATGTTTCACGGTAGATTTTGATGTATTTCTCGTGTTTTTATTAATATAGTTTGTTTGTCAAATGCTTCGTCCGGGAACGTTAAGTGCGTACTGGGGTGGCACTGCGTGTGTTGTACGTACAGTGCAATGAAACGGTGTCAAACTAGGGTATTTATAATTTAGTGGCGCGTCCCATGTGTGGCTTCGACACGAGTGAGGAACTGTGGGTGAAAAGCGGATCGTGCTTGAAAGAGCTGTCAAATTCTTGGCATTTGGAATTACATTGTAATGTGATATTATTGACTAACCATGCGTTTAAATAAAGGAGTTTATTCGACTTATGTAAATGTAATTATCACTCACACACACTTTTCATTGTCTTTGGATTTCGAGGAAGAAATTTTCGATTTAAAAGCCTATTCAGATCTAAGCGATATCGCTGTCGCGCTCGGTAGTGATACTGGTCCAGAGTGATTAACCAGGGGGCCTACCACAAGCTCATAAAGCAGTATTATTTTAATATTACTTCAGTGTGGGAAAGAGATGAAGCTCTACAGGACGTATAGCTCCATCTCTTTCTCCCACTGAAGTAATATTAAAATAATACTGCTTTTGAGCTGGTGGTAGGCCCCCTGAACGCGAACCAGTATCGCTATCGCGTGACATCGATATCGCTTAGATCTGAACAATATTATGATCTGACAATGAAACGTGTGTGTGATTTACATAAGTTGAATAAACTCCTTTATTTACTAAGGAAAAAAACCCACAGTTATCGCTTGTTTCGAGGCCCCAAAGCGCTCGAGCTTTGCCGTTTGGCATACAAAGCCTACTTATCCTAACAAGGGATTATATAACTATCTAATTTAGACATTAACGCTGTTTAAATAAAGTACAATTTAATTTGTATCATCACTGATTGTGTTGAGTTCTTGTATTTTTAATGTATCAATAGGATCTAACTCTAGTCATTATTGTTTTGTATAGCTGTTAATAGATGTTCATCTTAACTTTATAATGGGTGGTTTGCTGGTGAAATAGGACCTGGTTCTGGCCATTTTGTTGTTTGGATATTAAAAAAAAATAATTAGGTAGGGCATCTCGTAATTGACCTCTCAGATCATGACTACTTAACCGGGCTTTCCTGTGGGTGCCTTAAGCTACTACACTTAAAACCTCCAGCCAGGGGTTATTCAACTATGCTAATTAAAACTAGGTGAACGCTCGCTAAGGGCAACCCCTGTGGGGTACGAACCTCGGCTTAGGGCCATGCCATGTACTGAGTTATTTTTCTTAAATTAAGTGTTTATTACGCCTATTGTCTGGGTTGTCCTTCGCTTTCATTGAAGCGACCAGTCCTTGAAATGCTTGGTCGTAAGTGAGAGGAAAATGGTACGACGTTACTGCAAAGGAAATCAAGACAAGATACATGATAATTTTTAATTAGTTTGCTTGGAAAGTATACAGTGCCATGGATACCAAACATTTGTATTATTACGACAGAAGTATTCGAAAATGCCATGATTTTTATCAAAAATATTTGTAAACAACTTATTTATGTAAGTTCCATTATGGTCAAAAACTAAAGCATGGTTACACACAAATCTAACTTTTAACGTAGATTTAATATTGTCATAGTCGCCATGCTTAATGTATGTGAAAACAGAGTATAATAAGAAGGCTCGCAGTAAACATGACGCAAAGAAAGAAAAAAAAAAACAAAAAAAAAAACTACTTGGGATAAAATATGCTTCAAAGTTACGAAATATGGGAAATGCAGGTATTTTAAGATACAGTTTCATAATGTTTTAGCAGACTCAACCTGGGTATAGCGTTCGGTCAATTTTGCCAGTAAACCAGCACAATATTATTAAATAATATTGTAGTGTTAGAGTTATTTGGAACAAACCCTCGTTGTTCACTAGTAGTTTTGCCACGAGTACTAATAATCTTATTGTCTTTTACGGAATACGAATTTTTAATAATTTTACTGCCCATTGCTTGTTTTATATATCGGTGACACTGAGAGATTCGGAGAATGAGCGTAATGAATGTTACCAGGTTTGAAAATTCGTATTCCGTTCGTTGGTATCAGTTGACAGTATAACTGGCCTAATTTGTGGTATCTGTCGTATGTATTTATTGGTATATAGCTGTTTATTTATTTCTTACGCGGAATTTTAGCTCTTTAAATAATATTTGCTGCTTAATTTTGGCAACATTCGTTTGTGTGGGTAAAATAAAAAAGTTAACTATTTTTTCTGCAATGACAAGCGTGCTCAATTTTATTTGAGCTGGTGTTGTCATTATTAATTATTGCTTTCACGCCAAGCGTAATGTTGGCTTTTGAGCGCTCCTGCCGGTCTATTATGTGAACATATCACCGTGAAAACTTAGGTGAAGTGAGCTGAAATACCACTAGTAGTGTTATTCTGTAAAAATCTCACCGTGAACGCTTAGGTGAAGTGAGCTGTTAATAGTGTCAATCCCTAGCATATTATGGTGGAATGACAGCTCACTTCACCTAAGCATTCACGGTGAGATTTTATCAGAATAGCACTGTAGGTGTAATGCTGGTGCATTACACCTATGAAAGCTTACTTCACCTTCACCGTTACGGGTGTTCTCCATTTAGGATTTTGGCCTACGCGTTGCCGAGCTAAACTATACACAGTGAGTAAGGTTGCAAAATAACGTAATTTTACGGAAAACGCTGGTAAAATACGGGTATTTTACGGTCATTTATATAAATTACGGTAAAATTTACCGGCGACTTATGAAGTTTTAAATTTTTATTTGTGCTGTCCTCTGCTCTGCCTCTGCACATAGATGATATTATTATAATCCATGACATGGTGTGATTCATATCTTGAATTTTTGACTTGATAATTATGTTTTAGGGATTTTTAGTACGCATGAGTCGCACGAGCCCAGTTTTCTGTTTTTTTAAAGTTCCAATACTGCTTATATCTCTGGCAAATTTCATTCAAATCCGTTAATAGTGAAGTAGTGACATACACATGATATACACAAAACATACTCACTTCCGTTTTTGTAATGTTTTAGTGGGTATGGTTTTTTACCGAAAATTACCATATTTTACCGTAAAATTCCGTAAATTACGTAAAATTACATTTTTACCGTATTATAACGGGGTAATTTTACCGTTTTACATCCCTAACAGTGAGCTCGCTTACAATCTGCTAGCATTACGTTTATCGTGAATACTAACAGACTCTTGTTTTTATTATTTGTAAAGTTTCGTCACGGTAAAGAGCGCACTCATTAGCGTTTACTAACTAGCTGTTCAAGAGCCCGTAGTCAGTACCTATGTATTTGAACTTGACGCTTAAAACGTATTTAAATTTTAATGTTTAATTAATATATTCCATAGATTAGATGGTTATTAAGAGAGTATATTATTACCCTACAAGTAGGTGATTTGAACAATAATAAATAAAAATATTTCGTGTTTTATGTACAAAAATTTTATATGTTGAGAAAATTGTTGTAATATTTTGTTTGGTCGATATATTTATAAATACATATTTAGATATTTACCTATTTTGTTATGTGTAATAATTTATAACACCAAATAGTACCTTTCAGATTTGTATTTATATTTAATGCAAGAATTGTAAGCAGTGTGTAGAGATTTTGTTGAATAAATGTCATGTTTCGAATGTTGTGTTTTGATTGTCCAATTTTCCCTTTTTAGGGTTGAAGGCCGAAAGGTGCCAAACGGAACCCTAACACAAAGCCTCCGCTGTCCATCTGTCTGTCAGCGGGATGTATCTCATGAACCGGAATAGGTAGACAGTTGAAATTTTTGACAGATTGTGTATTTCTATTGCCCCTATAAAAAAAAAGTAAGAAAAAACAACATTTATTTTAGGTGCCACATAACCCATATTGAAAGCATCTTTAAATTTGCATCTCCAAGCTCACACTTAAAAACGAATAAATACAATATAAATACAACATTCAACACAAATTAGAAACATTTTTAAATTACTTTCAATCATTAAATAAAAATGCATACAAGTTTGCAAGTATGCAACGTGTTTTTTGGCGATTTTTGCAAAATGTTGTACTATGATACGGAACCCTTCGTGTGCGAATCCGACTTGCACTTGGCGGGTTTTATGGCATTTCCAAAAGCATCTTTTCTAACGAACAAAGCAAGTTTGTTAGGTTGCTAACACAGGTACACTAACCGGGTATAAATCCAGACTGCTGTGTACTTAATATCAAAATCAAATAATCCAATAACATTGCTTGACTCGGGGATCGATTCCACGTTCGGCAGCAGTCGCGCGATCCCAACGAGCCAGCAAACGGAACTCATACATAATAAAACTCATAACAGTGTCTGTGTCCTTGTCGTGTATTATTCTGGACATAAAATAATGACATAATCTGTGTAAAAGACACCTAAACGTCGAGTGGTCAGTGAGAACAGTTAACGAGTTAACGGCATTCAGTTGACGGTGCCATAAACAAGTTTATGAGGCCGAGTCTGCCAGTACTCGGAGACACTCGTGATGTAGCACAGATTTACTGTTTATAGCTAGGGTTAGTAAGAAATATAGGAAACTATAATTATCATCCTCATCCGACCCTGAATATTGGTAACACTCCGCAATAGTAGATTGTTATACGAGGGGCTAAAATAACCCATTGTAACGAGGTAGTTTTACTCCCGAGCTTTAGCGAGGGAGTAAATAGAAACCGAGTTATAATGGATTTTAGCGCCGTGTGTTACACTCTACTTTTCACTACGATTGCGAGAAAATAAAATTGGTAATCCAATACAATATTAAATAGTTTATTTTATTTAAATGTATAATTTGTACAATTCTGGATATTTAATGAGATGTTTTTTCTGGCAACTTAATTTCAGTTCTCTGTGAAGATGTTCTCACTAAATAGATGATGACATTTTTACTGTTGTAAATTATGTTACGGTCACCAATTCAATTCGTAATTAGAGAAAAATTCTAAAGATTTCGCACCAATGCCTTTTTTATTTCTTCTGTACCTAGCCCATAGAGGAAAGTAATATAGTACGGGTAACCTAGCCGCAATGCAATGCACGCCTTCTACCGAAGAGATAGCCGCATTTAGTTCCATTTTCAAAAATAAAATGTTCTTTTTTTTTTTTGTGAACCAGTAAAAAGTCGAGTCCATAATCATGATTCTACATAAGAATAAAGACATTTTCGTTTTTCAAGGCTCGTTGGAACAGACAAAAATTAAAAAAAAAAACTTTTTCCCCTAGGGCAAGAAATGCTATTTTTTCCCCGCTCTGGTACTCTACAATGACGGCCTTTTTGAGCAAGAGGAGGGAAAAAGCATTTAAATAAAAAGCGACTCTTGCTGCGACACAATAAAGTGCAATTCAGGTTGCACAGCGCTAATTACCTACAGTTATATTCACCTAGAAGTTGCCTCTCTTTCTATGGCGTAGGTAACTCATATCTTCTGACTACGTTACACTCACTGAATTAGCCCGACAAGTCGAGCCCGCCGCGTACCTACTTGTAGCTTCATACCTAAAATGCGGAGTGCCCTTTCTGTACTATTCTGTGGCAGCCCCGGATCTAGATTTTTTGAGGCGGGGCAAAAACTGCAGTCTGCCGCCCCCCGCCAATCTAATAATTAAGTTAGCCTCCACGAAATTAAAATTTTCTCAAAATGATAATTTTGGTAGCAACATATTAATCAAATTGTATGGATAGATAATGCGCCAATTCAACAGGGGCGCCAAAACTGTTGTAAAAAAGAAAAGAAATAGAAAGATTATAAATGTGCTGCGCGTCTGATCTATTGCAAAGTTGCTGTGTGCTGGGTGGTGCACCTGTCTGCTACGCTTGAATTTGTCGCCACCTGAAGTTGGCGCCCGGGGCACGGGCTTGCCCCCTTTAGATCCGGGGCTATTCTGTGGTCCCATATCAACATTAGATTATCAGACCGGTTGGCAAGTTGGTTTCTATCTAAAAATATCATCATTCTCCTGCTCTTATCCCGATTTACCTATTTGTTTTTCCATACTTCTCTATTAGTCTTCATCTCGAAAGTCACTCCCTCCCTTTCTATCCATATCATCTCTCACACAGTCCATCCATCGTTTCTTTGGTCTTCCCCTACTCTTGGCCATCCACATTCATACTCAAAACATTTTCACTCTTTCCTCATTCTATCTAAAAATATGCAAACTGATTAATGTTGTTGTTATCAGAAACGTGTGCGTTACCTCAGCCAGAAAATATCGAAAATCATAGCAAATACAAATTAAGTTGTAACATTTATTTCAAATTGATATCTAATTATTTAGATACCATTTATTTCAACATACCCGTTAGAAAACAAAAGATCTGGCTGCGGTAACGTTACTCCAGCCGGAACTGTTTTTATTAAATAATTAAAAAACTATCAGCTTACCAAATTAAAAAATCTGTTTACCAATTACAGAAGCTGTATATCTAATTATTTTCTATTGCCCTTAGATGACGATTTTCGACATTTTCTGGCTGGGGTTTCGCACACATCAGAAACAGTTCGTCATAGAACGTTGGAGGCCTTGCAGATTTGCAGATACATAATATTCGTAGTAGCTGTGTAGATATAAAACTGTCTAGTTATTTTTTCCTAAAATTGCAATATAGAAATAATATATATATATTTACTCCTTTATTTATAAACGTTGCTTAATAATAATGTATGGTTAAACAGTCTCTAATCATTACTAAGCAACGTTTAAAAATAAACCTCTTGGTCGAAGAAATAAATATCAGCCCTAGTAAATCTCGCGCAATGTCAAAATTTATGATCACTCGAACAGCTCATAAAGTGAAAGGATATTGACATCTTTACGCTTCACAAACCTTTATAATTTCTTTGTGGAGGGGGATCCTTAATGGTTGGAAATCTTCAGAGAAACATCTCCCTGTAAGTGGTTCCTGACAAATAATAGACCTCTCTGTCTTCACCCCAGGAGGGTCGTAAAAGGAGGAGCTTATTTTACTATAAATTGTGATACGTTTTTTCACTAATTAGTCTCCCGGCGTGGTGATGGCAATTTACCCTAGATTATCAACTACTTAACCGCTTATTGGAAGCCCAATTTTCAGTACAAGGTAGGTAGGTATAACACATAACATAACATCACGCCTGTAATCCCCGAAGGGATAGGCAGAGGTGTAGGTACCCATAGTACATCCACATTTCGCCAGTTATGTTTAAGTCCCATGTAATAGGGGGCGAGCCTATTGCCATCAACCGGGCACAAATCCAGACTCCGGACTACTACTGAGACATTCCAGATGGAAAAACCCAATATCAGTTTGCCCGACCCGGGAGTCGAACCCAGGACCTCATACTCAGCAGTAGCGCTTGCTACCACTAGACCAACGAGGCATGGGGTGGGGTGGTAGGTATATATCTACATTAAACGACTGCTTGGTTTTGGTTCTCTAGGTATTACAGCATGCAAAGGAATTTCGCAGGACTAACTTAGCACATAGGTATTTACCCGTGGAGGGTCAAAAGGTCTGAAAAGGGAATGTAGTAATTAAAAAGATAATTCGAATTCCATTAACGACCCTAGTGACTCAATTAATCGATCGGGACTCATTTTGTAGCGGTACTTAATCGTTTGTTTTTCTTTTTTCTCGATTGCGCAGTTAGTGCTTTGCTGTTAAATCATCCTTATTTTATTTCCAAATAAAAGTGATTTCTCTTCTTTCTTGTAGTCAGTAGCGCAATCGTTAAATAAATTCTGTAACGTTATATTGGGATTTGGGAATCAACCCCATAATTGAATTGTACCTCTTTTACATGGGACTGAATACTGCCATTATAGCGATGGACTTAACAGTAAATCTTTACCTATTTATGTATATGTATTCAAGAGTAATGAATGTTATATTGATAAATGCACAGTGAGAAAAATCTGTTCACCATCTTTTTAATAGGTAGGTATCTAATTAGTTATTTTACGTAGCCATAATATTTTTAGGTACTAAGTATTACTTAACTACTTAACTGAGGCCCTAGTGTGAGTTTATTTTAACTATCTCGACTTTACCCATCGACCACGTTCTGCGCTCCGATTGCATGGCCTTTCACCAGTGAAGGCCAGTGAAGAGCCAATCGGACCGCTCAACGCGGTCGATGGTTAAAATAAACTCGCACTAAGGCTTCTGTTTCGTTGGTCTATTGGTCGCAAGTGCTACAGCTGAGCATGAGGTCCTGGGTTCGATTTCCGGGTCGAGCAAAGTATTGTTGGGTATTTATATCTGGCATTTCTCAGTAGCAGTCCGGAGTCTGGATTTGTCCCCGGTTGATGGCAATAGGCTCGCCCCCCTATTACATGGGACTTAAACATAACTGGCAAAATGTGGGTGTACTATAAGTACACCTCTGGCTAACCCTTCGGAGAATGCAGGCGTGATGTTATGTCATGATAAATGTGCCTGAATCCTTGACAAATCTTGGAAACTTGTTAGTACAAGTTTAGCACTCACCAGCTATTGGAAACAGCATGTCGACTGAACAAGAGAACTTTGCAGAAATGTCTTTTTTTGGCGTTTCTTCTAGACTTGTGGTCTCCTGGCACAGGTACTTTTTATACCTAAAAATAGGCCTCTATGTAAGATTAAATCCATCTGCCTAGCCTTTTCCAAACTATGTTGGGGTCGGCTTCCAGTCTAACCGGATGCAGTTGAATACCAGTATTTTACATGGAGCTCCACAACCCAGTAACTAGGTAATACGATACCCCTTGATAAGACTAGTAGTCAGACTTTCGGGCTTCTGACGACCCGTAAAAACTGTCAAAGATCTACAAATGACAACCAGGACCAAAGGCTTAACGTGCTTTCCGAGGCACGGAGCAGTCTCGATGTAAAGATGGTCACCCATCTACGGAGCGACCGCGGCAAGCGTAGCTTAACCTGATGGATCGACCGGTGCGGCTGTTATTACTTAGCCACGAGCTCCTCCATTCTAAAAGTGGAGTGTACACACTGCTACACATCAAGCCAATACAATTCCAGTATAAGCTGACCTCGCATTGTACGGAAATCCTATGCAATGTGAGATCAGCATAAACTGGAATTGTATAGCTTGATGTGTAGCCGTGTGTACCTAGTGAATAAATTGTAGAGATAGTCGTATAATTCCTTATCCAAGAGATGCTGTAACTAAGAGATTATAATGTCCGATATCACATAATGTAAATGTCTCCTGCATAAACTCGGAGCTCTAAAGCTCCCACTATGTAAACATTTATGCAGATTCGCTTAGCCATTGTTACGTCATAACAGTTAGCAACGGAGAATAGGCTATAAACCTTTCTTCTGAGTAAGGCCAGAGCCAATGTAAATTAGGTACAAATCACGGTAACAATTAATTTCATCTACCTGTTTTTGTGGCGTCAATTGTGACTGGAGAATTCGTCCGGGGAAGTAGGTATAGGTACATTTACAAGCACTAACTATTTTACAGTACAAATACGATTGACGAAACACGAGGTTTGCCGAGGGACATTAAGAACATATTATGAGCTAGCGCGCACGAGTGACTTTTGTCACCGTAACTGTTTTGTCACTCTTGTCCGGTCCGTGGATATGTATGGAGATGCGTGCACGTTACGACCGACGTGACAACCTGGTGACACTTTTGTCCGCCGACCCGCGAACAAGACCGTGACAAAACTGTCACCGCGCTGCTAGGTTTCGATATGCCCGCACGCTTAATGTCCCTCGGCAAACCTCGTGTTTCGTCAGTCATCGGATTTCTATCAGTTGCCCTTTGCATTTGGTCTAGATCGGACGCTCTCAATCGACTTGGAAGTATATAGAGTTGTTAATACTCTTGTAACTTAATGTAATTTATTATAAAAATAGTAGGAAAGCTACTAAAGTCGCAGGCACGACAGATAGGAAAATAGTTTTACAGCTCTATATAGTTCACACGAAAATCAAAACAAAACTACAATAAAGTACTTAGTTCTGAATTAAAATAATTATTCAAGATAAATCTAATAATTTATGGACATGGAGCTTAGCATTCGTTTGTATTCGGAAATGCGATGATTCCCGAGGGACATATAGAACTATTGTACTTGGTGACCTCTCTGTGCTTTGGTTTCAAGCCAAGTAGCATTGCCGTGTTCCGGATTGATAGAATTAGAGGCAGTTAAAAAATGAAAAGCCGGGCATGCAGTTCCGAGTCAGACTCGCACACGAAGGGTTTCATACCAACGTACAATATTTAGCAAAAAAAACTCCGAAAAACAACAATAACTGTCCACCTATTACGGTTCATGAGATACAGCCCGCTGACGGACAGACCGACAGCGGAGGCTCAGTAATAGGGTTCCGTTTGGCACGCTTTGGGTACGGAACCCTAAAAAGCCCATAAGTTTACTTACAGTAAGTAAACATTTATGCAGATTCGCTTAACCATTGTTACGTCACACCAGTTAGCAACGGAGGACAGGCCATAAACTTTTCTTTTTAGTAAGACCAAAGACAATATAAATTAACATTTAATTTCCTTAACCTTTCTTTGTGGCGTCGCCAGCCGTGGCCGGGATATTTAAAAAAAAATATCCTTGTAAAAGCGCTCGTCCAGGAAAGTACCTATTGCCTTAAACAATAACCAAAGCAACACTGCCATATTCTGCTTTAAAAATTAAGAGTCTGTTTAAAGACATTTAAAAAATATAGCCCAACGTATTGGATTATTTTCACCTTTTGTATTTTTTCTTTTATGATTATCGTTATCTTGAAAGCCTGCCTATAAGCCGGCGTATGCACGGACGTAATAAAATCGCGGCAATTTTTTTTCGTGCACTTGATTTTAAACGCTCTGCTTAGCGCCGAGAGTTGAACATCCAGTGCGCGATAAAATCCCGCCGCGATTTTATTACGTCCGTGCGAACGTCGGCTTAATGTCTTCGTTTTCACCACTTGGTAACTGCCAAAGCAATTTCGATGATTTATGGCACAAATATGTATTCGTATCTACCTCAAAAAGTACTAAAGTAGGAAGTTTTCGTCCCGGAATATAAAAACACGAGCGAAGCTCTACAGCAGATAAAACGAAGGTGCATTACCATATTCAGTAAACTTTCCCCGTTCACTCTCGTAGCCATAAGGTTGAATATTGAGTAGGAGTAGGGAAATAACAAAGATGAAAGAGAGCAATTCTTTGGACATTTCCGAACAATCTAAAGCAGTTGCTTTTTTTATAGTCAATGAGACTTTTAGCCCTCGTACCAACAGTGTGTTTTTTGAAGCGCTGGGATGCTCTCTGTTGGATTGTCAATGCTCAGCTCAACATCGAGAGTTGAAAACACAGTGCGCGATAAAAAATCGTCGTCATTTGTCAAATTATGATCGGTAGTTTAAAAGTTATGATGTAACAGATGAACATACATATATACCGGTCAAAATCATAACCCTCCTTTTTACTTCGCCGTAGTCTGGTAAAAAATAAGTGCCTTTGTTCGAACAATAAAAAAAAAGTACTCCCTAGCTATAATCCAAGAAATATTAACCCTTTATCTCTCTCTAATCTTACCTAAAAACTTTCAGTTCCCAGAATTCGTATCAATTACATTATTTACATTTTCCTGGGTATATTTGTCGGGGGAAAATAGACCTGTTGCGTCCACTGCCTCCCTTTATTACTTTATCTCGGGTTGATTCCAGCATTCCGGCCAGCCGAGCCAGTCTCTTGCCATACGTGGTTCAGGGAACACGTGCTCCCGGTTGTGCGGGTACCGCGAAATATTTCACTGACGAATATAGTAAAAAGTATTTTTGTTATTTGGGTGAAGTAGAGAATTGTTGTAGAAAGTATTATAACCAATGTTGAGTTTATTTTTGAGAATGTGATGTTTTGAACTTGTGCGGTGTTAGGATATTAGGTTGATTTTTGAATTAGTTTTTTTTTTATTGACTTATGTAAATAATTTAGTATACAGTTAGACCAGTGTGCAGAGTGTTATTTTCCGAAAATAATAATTAAATAGAAATGAGTGAAGTTAAGTATCAATCTTAGTTTGAAACTCTGAAAGCTGTAGAGACCAAAAACGTAGGTAAAAAATATGTGCAGTACTCAAACCTAACAAAAATGCATATCGTGCATCTATCCTTTGTGTTCCTGTTCGCACCGGTTTTAACTGGTTCCCTGACGTCACGAGTGGTGCACAAAGTAGGGGTCCTCATGGCCTCTCGTTTGGACTCCCCCTTTGACCTGGAGCGCTGCGGCCCTGCTGTGGACCTGGCCTTAAGTATGGTCAATGAAAAGTTCTTGGCACATCATGGTGTTGAGCTGCAGAAGGTGCAAGGCAGGTTTGTGATGAAACTTTGTTCTATCAAAACTATAGATGTAATATGATTTAGTATTTTCGTCATAAAAACATAAGCCCGTGTTTGTACCCAGTCACTGTATGGAGAAGCCTTGTTTTCTCTCCAGAAAGTCAGTGCTGTTAGGTTCTGAACCCAGTTTGAAAAAATAACCGTACTCTGCAACTCTAAAGTTCAAAACAAGTTCACTTTTCAAGCAGTCTAATGCAGTTATATGTTATATGCAGTAAAGTGGCATCATATTTGAGATTGACCTAAAATAAAATGACAGATTATTGTTTCTTTATTTTTTTTTTCTTTTCTATTCTTTAGTGTGTTATATTTTTGGGATCGTCTCCTCATGCTCTTTATTTTGATCACATGGTCAAAGATAAAAGATAAAGATAAATTTATTTGTTCAAACATGTGTAACATGATACATGATATGCACATATAGATGGAATAGTTTTACCGGTCCAACATGTTTTGCCTCACTCGGCGTACAAAATATTTATACGTTGTTAATTAAATTGGCAATTATAAATTAATTATTAATGACAGTTTCTTATATAAAATTAGAGTCGAGTGCAAAAATATAGTCAATAATTAAACATACAATTAGAGTCAGTACAAAAAGTAGTCAATATTAATTACAAACAAAATATGTCATAATAAAAACAAATAAATAGTAAAATTCAAAATTTGTCATTTAAAAATTCAAGAATATTATAGTAGCACTTATCAATAAGCAGTTTTTAAGTGTTTTCTTAAATAAATTAAAATTCAATTGCTTAATGTCATTCGGAATTTTATTGTATATTAACGGGGCCATGCATACAACACTTTTACTTAGAAGTGCTGTTTTGGCCGCGTGTGACTGCATCCAAAGTCTATACTTCTCACGTCTATTACCATTTTTCCAGACTTTCCTTATTGACGTCTAGAATCAAAACTTAGTCTATAACCATCGTGTGACCTAGTCGATGGATCAGCCGTTAGGATGCTTCGAGGGTATAACGAATCCCACATACAAAGATATAAAGATCCACGTGAAAAACATACCTTGTCTTTGCTGTCGCGCAGTCGGATAAAAATACAAGAAATTGTAAATTAAAATGTTATTAAAATGCGGTGGTTACTCGTATAATCCTTGGACAAGGGTTGGGAAATAAAATTAAGATTTTTTTGTTAAGCTTGCTTCGATGGAACAAACCTTGCAAGAACTATTAATTGTGCAACGACATCAAACTAGCATTTAACTAGAGTAAGTTACGATACCTGTTTCATACTTGAGCGAAAAGCTACCAATTAAAATCATCATCATCATCATTTTAGCCAAAAGACGAGCACTGTTTATTTAGACATATGCCTCCCCCTAGTACCGCCACTTCGACCGGTTCTGTGCTTCCCGCATCCAGCGGACTCCTGCGGCCTTCATCTCATATGCCTAGCCTTTTCCCAACTATGTTGGGGTCGGCTTCCAGTCTAACCGGATGCAGCTGCATGGAGCGACTGCCTATCTGACCTCCACGACCTAGTTACTAGGTAACACGATACCCCTCGGTAAGACTGGTTGTCAGATTTTTTTGGGCTTCTAACTACCCGTAAAGACTGTCAAAGATCTACAAATGACAGCCGGGACCAACGGCTTAACGTGCTTTCCGAGGCATGGAGGAGTCTCGGTATGTAGAAATGGTCATCCATCCACGGACCAACCCCGGCAGGCGTAGCTTCACCTGATGGATCGACCCATGCGGCTGTTATTACTTAGCCACGGACTCCTGCGGCTTTCACAAGGTCAATAAATAAATAATAAAAAATAAAAATAAAAAGGTAGAAAAGAAAGAAAACTTTCACTTTCTAACGACTCAATTTGTTGTTCGCAACAAGTTTTCTGGAACTCGGAAAAAGTTTTTAACAAAATGTGTTTTTAATTTTTTCACAAAGACATTGTTGTATTGTTTAAGGGAGAAAGGTTTCACTTTACTTAGCCATAAAATAAACTCTTATTTATTGTTACGGGGCAGGACTAGTGAATCCTCAAACTTTTCCTAACTTCGCACATTTATCAAGTCTCTTGACAAAGAAAAGCCTCCTAACCGCTCGAAGGTGTATCAAAATGATGTTATAAGAAAATATACAGTCTTATTGTTGTGCCTCAATAACAATTTATGTAGGTACAGGAGGCCGGACATTATTAGTAACAGTTTGACCTTGAGCTGACCTAGCGTAGTACGGAGTTAAAATAGACTAAGAGGCCAGCTTAAGAACGCGGCGACGCATGAATTGCCCATACAAACGTAATACCTAAATCATTTGCAGTTTGGGCATATTTCCACCATATTATGCTGTTATTCGGATTTCGACAGTGTTTATCTAGGCTCCTACACCTTTTTTTTTCCAAAAAACTTTTCTAAAATGAAGTTTAAACGAATTTAATTTCGCACATTTTTACAGCGTAAATGACATGTCTTCATATTATTTTTTCTGTATTATAAACAACAATATTTATAATATTATTTCTGCAGAAGCATAGCTCATATTCTCAAATTAAAAATGATTGAAAAAGAAAATGGAAAAATATTAACTTTTCATTCATAATTTTTGGTATTACGGAACACATTCAAATTTATCATAAATTTTCGAAAGCTAGTAGTGCTATCGCTTCAAGCAATAAGTGTCAGTAAAAAAATTAAAATTAAATAAAACTTTATTTCAGACTAAGGTCCATAATTTTGTTAGTATATTGGTGTTAGTAACAATGGTGCTTAAATAAATAGGTTAGCATTGTTTTTTTTTTACAAAATTATTTATTTATGCAGACCTATGACTGTCCCCACCCAGTGTCCCTGTGCCCTGTGTCAATGTGCGCGTGGTAGTATTGCTCACTATAGGTTTATATCGCTCCGGCACGCATAATAGCGCAAAGTGCTTGGAATTGAATTTTGAATACATCTCGATTTGTAGTTGCGAGCCGTGTTCGCAGGCCTCTTAAACGGATTTTGTTACCACTAACGAGCGGCCTACCATACTATTCTTCGATCACCGACGATTGTTCTTCGTAGCTTTGTAGTATCTCGTAGCTTATTAGGATCTCGTAACCTCGTAGCATCCCGTAACTTCGTAGCGTGTCGTAGCTTCGTAGCATCGCGTAGCATGACGTAGCAGTCAATTAGGAATGTAAGTTTAGTTGCTAATTAGGTATGTACAGGATCAAATAGTTTATGAAACGTTTAAATTGCCACTGACTTTACTTTAACCTTGATTCTTCTGCACCTAACTCTATACCTCTTTTTACCACACCAGCTATATTTTTAAGAGTATAATAATGTGTTTGATCCTCGCATACAGAAACTATTTACTAGAAAAATAAGTAATTGAAAGACCCGCAAGTGAAGGTTGGCAACAAAATAATAGTACTATCACCTACACTCCACTTAATATCAAACTATAAACTATGAAATGTAAATAGTCTGAACGTTCAGAAGCTTCTGACGTTAGTCTTTAAAGTTTACAAGCTCGTAAACTACGTCTTCAGGGAAAGCCATCTACTTGACATTCCTCTCATGCTTCTCTTTATAGTATCTATTACCTTCAGATGTTTCAATAAACCTTAGAGTATGGAATATATTTTATATTTTCGCAGAGAGAATTGGTATTGGATGGATCGCTCTTTGATTATGATATGGTAAGGAAGGCTTATTGGTAGTTATTTTTATGTATTTCGTGATTGAATTTCTTCGGATTTCTTTGTTGAGGTTGTTTGGATTGATTCGATTACCAAGGAAGATGTTATAACTCTCAAATCTGTTTTATTTTCGAAAATTTGAAATTCAGTCAACAGCTACTAATATTGAAGGTGTTTGCGAGCTTGTCTGTAAAGGTAGTATAATTATCTACATTACTAATAATATTTCCATTTGAGGAGTATTTTGAAGGCAATAACAAGATCATGAGGTATTAATACGGATACGAGAAGTGAATTAAAAAAAATCTTGACATCGATTTCTATATATCGAAAAAAATAAAAAATCGAAAGCGTTGAAATTTTCTAAAAAAGTGTCTGTGCTTAATGTAATTCTAAAATACCAAACTAGTGTTATGATCAGTGATCGGAATAGGCTGACTATATTTGCCTAAACTTCGGAGAACAGAGACAAAAAGTGGAGACTTGCTTACGATTATATATTTTTTCCCGGGATTCGGGAATAATCTTCAATAAGTTGAAAATAAGCTTTATATATAATTTTTTTGTTAACTAAAAAAAAATTGTGCATGTTGTATAAAAAAGTAAAATATATACTTATTGACAAAACGTAATGTATTTAATGATTTGATACAACGGTTAGTTGGATCGTAAATATAATTCGAATACATGAATTAAAGTTAGATTATTTATTTCGGGATTTTACGTGAAAATCCAGAAAATTTGATAATTGCAAGTTTAGTTAAAAATAGCCTTTACACATCTTAATTAAAGCTTATTTTCAACATACTGAAGATTTTTCCCCAATCCCGGGAAAAAATATAGTCGTAAGGAAGTCTCCACTTTCTGTCTCTGTTCTCCGAAGTTTAGGCAAATAGTCAGCCTATTCCGATCACTGGTAATGATACACCATTTCAGTACTAATATTTCTATCTTGCACACATACAAACTTGGTACACTTTTAGCATTATTTAACAAACTATTTAATTAGGTACTTAATATAATAACGTTAGACTTTAGACTTCTTGAAGACATCCTTTAGGTTTCGAGGCTCAAAACGAACTGACCATAGAATATATAAATGAACTGACTTAGAAGCTAAGCGATGCTCCAAACATCATGTTTCCAATTCCGTTCCGTTAAAAAACCAGTACCTACTTTTACGGTAACTGTCAAATGAGATACTTTTAAACTTCATGATTACACTGATACAAAAATCATTTGAGACAAATCACATACTTTTAATTTTAAATCATGAAATCTTATTAATATTTGGAAATCACGACACTAGGAACATCATTAGTCAGTAGCGACAGCGGTGTTGCTATTGAAAATCTATCATATTTAATACATTTTCGATACTAGATATTTTATATCGATATATCGAAATAATTAATATCGCTAAAAAATATCGAACAAAAAATATCGATGTTTCGATACATCGATATCCTTTCTACATTTCTGTTTAGTATCTGAAATGTCAAGACATCTGCGATACCTCTTAATTACAGATGGCCAGCGGCAGTGACCACTTATCATCAGGTGGGCTGTTTGTTTGCCAACGTAACATATATATCATAACAAAATAATAAATATCAAAGAGGGAGTGCTATTTGAATTGTGTCAACGATGTTGTAGTAAGCTGATACTTTCCCAAAATATATAATAGGATAAAAGATCACGTACAAAAAACTGGGTGTCAATATTAGTGATGGATGCGGGTAGATCGATGTGTTCACGTGTCCGACATACTCGCTGAAATTCATAAACAAAGTAAGTTTGTTGTTGTAGGTACACCGTGACATTTTTGCTGTCTTACAAAGGGCCACTCAATGTACCCGACGTAAAATACCTCTAGGAGCAATTTAAAAATTGTTACAATATAACAATATATTTTTATAAATGTTTAGTAGTCTTTGGTGAAGAGCGTTTATTCTGAAAGTGGGCAACGTCGCAAATATATGTCAAATATTTCGCTGTTTTGATTTGGCAATATTACTGTATGGAAAAGAAATGTGGCTAACTAGTTCCCTAAAATATTAATAATGAATTGCAATTATAACACCGAATTTAATGTTGTAACAATTTTAGGTGTAAAAAAGGCATTTGGAAAGTTTCCAAGTTCTTTTTTTACATCTAAAACTAAATATTCGGTATTACGATATTAATTATTGCATTTAATTATTAATATTCTATTCTAGTTAGCCACATTTCTTATTTCCATACAGTAATATTGCAAAATTAATCAAAACAGGTAAATATTTGACAGCTATTTACGACGTTGCCAACTTTTAGGATAAACCCTCTTAAACGAAGTGGGCTGCTTTTGTAATACGACTAAAATGTCACGGTGTATTGTAACCCATGGCTCCTTCATGGATAGTTTTGTAATTTGAAATTTTAAAGTACGTATAATAACAGCTTCTCTGTACTTAACAGCTTTAGTTCATATTTAATTTAAATTATATATATACATAAATAACCTCACGCTTTCTTGTCATGGGGGTAGCCAGATACTACAGAACGATCCTTACATACTTATTTTGCTTCGTTTACGTTTCGGTCGTAATACATTAAAATTAATTGATAGGAAATTGCCTGAACAGCCGAATTAATCTTAGTCAAATTAAGAAGTTTGCTTGAAAACTAAAGAACTTTCCCAAGAAGTGGCGCCGACAGTTATTATCACTACATACTCGTAGTATAAAACAAAGTCGCTTTCTCTGTCCCTATATCCCTATGTATGCTTAAATCTTTAAAACTACGCAACGGATTTTGATGCGGTTTTTTTTAAACGATAGAGTGATTGAAGAGAAAGGTTTATATGTATAATAACCCAGTTAATACCCTTGCGAAGCCGGGGCGGGTCGCTAGTAAATGTATATATCTTTTTTCAAAGCTCTTTCTAAATTTTAATAACTGAGTCGGGTTTACGGTTTACTTAAATTTCAAGAGAGCGTCTGTACTTAGTCGTGCAGTTAGTCACGTATTTTATTCTTCTACTAAGTTAAATAACAGAGGTTAATGACCGTTTCCTCGCTTAATTTAAAAAAAATCTTAATTCTAAGGTTGTTAAAACAACCTTAGAATTAAGATTTTTTTTAAATTAAGCGAGGAAACGAAATAATGTCAAGTGTGAGGACAGATGTTAAAACATCTGTCCTCACACTTGACATTATTTTTCAACTTTAGGGTTTGAATCTGTGGGCTGTGTCTACATATAAGTGACATTGAACATTTTTTTGTTTGCGCTTACGTGAATTTTTTACGGGTTTTAACTGCCAGGTTCATCAGCCGTATAAAGCTTTTTCAAAAATACCTTAGAAGGAAATATAAAAGCGTGAAAAAATTGTGTGTAAGAAATAAAGAAATGAGTATAAAAGTGAGAACAAATATCGTCAAAAAATGTATTCAATCTTTTCAAAGATTTCGGTCGAAAATGAATATCCAACTTAAGTTCAAAAGCTTTAAGAATTCTCATTCCTTTTGCAACGTCTTATTTATGTGAAGGCGGATTTCTTGCTGTAATAAAGAACAAATATATTTCAAAGATCAATGTGGAGTGAGAAATTAGAGTAGCGGTGTCAAGCTTTATCTCACGCATTGAAAAAATGTGTGGATATCCCCTGCTCATACGTCACATTGACTAAGTTGCCATTGTATTTTATTTCCTATTTTTCCTAAATAATCAATGTGTTCTTGTATGTCAATATAAATATAAAAACTAAAATTCATTTAAAAAAATGTATATTTATCTCCACAAATTACATTCATATACATATTGACAGATATTTTGACAAAATTTTATAATTGTGGGAGATCTGAAGTCTAAACTAAGCCTAGGCCTGTATTTTAGAACTCCAGGTCCCCCTTGTAACACATAGTAAAGAATTGTCAAAGTGGTACAATTGCGAATGCATGTTGTGGATGCTTTTTGTTTTTAGTTATTGTACCTTATTTCGCCTAGCTAGGGCGGAAAAAAAACATTAAACCTGTAAAGGCACTGTGAACTGAAAAAGTTTGGGAACAAAAAGGTCCGTCAGAACCTATTTTACACTTGCCGCTAACATTCTTATTCACTTTTCTCAACAATTTCGAATTCAGCGGCCAGCGTAAATTTTTTGTCTTCTGCTTGGTCGGTAAAACAGTGAGATCACCTGGCTACTTTGCAGACCGAGCTCATAGGCGTTTAATTATGGCTCTAGCGAAAGTTTAGCTGTACTTCATCCATTCTCCGACCCAACCTTTTAAGATTGGGGCCGCGATGCAACGCAATGCATTGCAAGCAGCCTCAGTGCAGAGGATTTTTGCAATGCGTTGCGGCGGGTCCCACCCCATCTGTGTGCATTTGTTCAATTTTGCAAAAGGTACTAGATCTTAAACCTGTCAATTCTTCCACAGCTACCCGTCCTGCTCTGGAGCTATAGCTCCCGGTTTAGCGGCGGACATGCACTTCAAAGACGACGTGATAGCTTTTATTGGCCCAGCCTGCGCCTTCGCCCTGGAACCGGTCGCCAGGTTAGCAGCCTACTGGAACACACCAATTATTACTGGAATGGGGGATCAGGTAAGGTTTCTAATCTAATATAAGCAGACTGTATTGTCTCACTGCAGAGCACAGTTTGTGAAAAAGGGAGAATTGTGTGAAAAACGGAGAGGGAGCTCTCCCTTTTTCACACAATTCTGACAGTTGCTAGTTATTCCTTACGGTAGGAGTCAACCTTGTCATATGTGTTTATTGTTTAATGGACTAGCGATCCGCCCCTTTGTCGCACGGGCGCATTCGACATGTCAAAATATCGAAATTTCTGTGCTATATTTAAGTTAACACACATTCACAATCTCAATCATCATTGTTTGTCACGGCATTAACTTCGCCTCTCTACATTTTTGTGCTTGAGATATTAAATAAATAAATAATATTAAAGTATTACATACATAAAACTTTCTAGAAAAAATTCTACAAATGATGGTTTAAACCGTATCAAAATCTATTGTGTTTTTGTGCGACTTTGTTTTATTCTATTTAAGATTAGAGATATAGATTAGTACATTACTGCCGCGGCCTGTAAAAGGGGCATTGATGGACAAACGTGAAAAAATGGGGCGAGGCAAAGCCGAGACACACATAAATGAGTCTATCAATGCCTGGTTGCGGGCTTGTATAGTACTTTTTTCAAATAATGCGCGGAAATTCAAACAAAGTAAATTAATTATAAATTCCAGAATCAAATACGAACAACGACAAGTTTTCACGCGCCAATATGTTCATTTGTTTCTTTTTAGGGTTCCGTACCTCAAAAGGAAAAAATGGAACCCTTATAGGATCACTTAGTTGTCCGTCTGTCTGTCAAGACCCTTTATCTCGGAAACGCATGGAAGTATAAAGTTGGAATTAAAACCATATACTTAAATCTAGTTCCTTGAAGCTGTGAAAAAATCAAACTTCTAAGTTATCGTAAAAAAAAGATACGGCCATTTATGCCGCAAAAAACGTAAATTTCGACACTCTCAAGGGAATCAAAATTTATAGGGTACTTTTCGTTGGCCTAGAATTATGAAATTTGGCAAGTAATATCGTCTTATACTGCAAGTATAGGGAAAAGTTTGAAAAATATACATTTGTAATTAAATTCTAAAAAAATATGGTCTTTATTTAAAGTATTACGTAAAAACAAACTTTGTTTAGGTAACCTAACCAATTTAGGTATGAACTTTGTGACATATTGCAATTAAATGAAAGAAAATTTAAAACTCATATAAAAAGTACACTTTATAAACAAGCATATTACAAATTAGAAGATTATATCCAAGATAAGAGTGCTTGGAAACATGCTGGTCCTGCTCCATAGGACAATTTAGAATCAAGACAAAATCAAACTGGTTGCTAATTTAATTGTAAAATTTATTACTTTGTGTTTTAAGTATGACATTGATTTTACATTCTGTGATTACTTCCTTACACACTGACTTATTAATTGTAACATTTTAGGAAAATCGTCTACTTTTACAATGTTTGTAAATATGTGAGAACCATGTATCTGTCACAAATTAAATTATCTATCGTTGCTTCATTTTTAATTTTTTTACCTATTGTGGTATAGTAATTTTATTCTAGGTGCATCGTCTTCACATATAATAATTATTTAACAAATGTACGTACATATACAAACAATATTGTAAAACATTTTAAAAGAGTAACGGTGGAGTTTCTTGCCCATTCTTCTCCATACGAAAACTACCTTTTGGAAGGGGCGACTAGAATCAATTTTATTATTTTGTAATTTTTGACGTTCAAAAGTGCCATACATGGGCCTATTTGAAATAAATGATTTGACTTTGACTTTGACTTTGACTTTGAACTGTTAGTGTTACCACAATTTCACTTATAAAAAACCGAATTTCGGGAAAATAACGGAAAAAAACTGCGAGACTCGATAACTGAACTATTTATAATATTTACCTACATATTTGTACGGAACCCTCAGTGGGCGAGTCCAACTCGCATTTGTCCGGTTTTTTACTTTAAATAGCTCTTTTTGCAAGCCAAATCGAAATTTAAACAAATACTCTCTTTGGTTGCCATGTTTCGAAGTAAAAAGTTCGTTCCATTTTTAAATAACACGACAGATATAAATTCTTATAGGCCGCATTCCGTGTTACGTTAAAAGTGATAATATCGCGAATCCGACCAAAGTTCAAAGTCACAATTATTACTTATTAACCCTTATATTTTGTGACTATTAAATTTGGTCGGATACGCGATATAATCACTTTTGGCGTAACTCGGAATGCGGCCATAGTAATTTATTCGGCCGCTAAACACGACAGTTATGGATTTTCATACTAACATTGCCGGCCATGCTCGCATGTATTTGACCAGTAGCATTTTAGATTTATCTCTAAGAAGGTTGTCAAAATAATGCTCGAATTTCCAAGCATGTTTGAGAAAAATCATTTTTACCCCTGTGCTCTCCGAAAGCCTTCATGTAATAAAGTACCTCAAACAAGAAACCCTTTATAAAAGCATCCAAATAGACTTGCATAAATAACTTATGGTCATCTCATGTGAAAATCAGAATTTATGTCCACACAAAGCCGCCTCTAAAAATAAAAATATCTTTTTCGTTCCCTTTTCAGACATCTACACAACACAATATAAGTTTCGCAAGTGTTCAGATTACATGCTAGATTATTTACGTCTCTCAAGATAAAGTATCTTTTTCTTAATGCTTAAAGTCTGAAATTCATCATTTCATTCCAGCCTCCTCTTATGACACAGTGTAAATAGCAGACTAATCATTACTAACACTTGACATCTCCGCAGTCTACACGTGTCAAGTGACTTGCTCTAATATATTTTTTTTTGGAACGTGTCATACTACAGGGTGCCACAGACTATAAATAAACTACCTAATCTATCATGGCCCACTACAGTTTGTCTTGTCTATGGTACAAACACCCTTTAGTTCGTCCCGTAGGTTCGTCATTACATTTAATGAGAAATGAAAGAAATGGGCAAATATCTTTCTAGCCTTTTCCCAACTATGTTGGGGTTGGCTTCGAGTCCAACCGGATGCAGCTGAATACGGTATTTTACATGGAGCGACTGCCTATCTGACCTCCACAATCCAGTAACACCATACCCCTTGGTAAGACTGGTTGTTAGACTTTCGGACTTCTGACGATCCGTAACGACTGTCAAAGATCCACGAATGACAGCCGGGACTAACGGCTTAACAATGAAAATACTTCAAATAATTTAAATAATAATTACCCACATTATTCTTATGCAATCTTCTCTTATATATAAAATTCTCGTGTCACAATGTTAGTTACCTTACTCCTCCGAAACGGCTTTACTGATTTTTACCAAATGTTATATGCATATTTAGTAGGTCTGAGAATCGGCTACTATGTATTTTTCATACCCCTAAGTGATAAGGGTTGTCCACCCCAAACAAATAATTGGCAAAACAACGTTTGCTAGGGTCAGCTAGTAGGTACATAAAATTAAAATAACTAATATACTATACATATATAAACAAACCTAATAATGTACAATATATACATAATTATTCACCCAATTAAACACATCAAATAATTTATAATAATATTGAATTGCTACTTAGCCCTCTTCCTCTCTCCTAATTTTGCTGTGCCCGACAGGGTCCATATTAATCTTTTACTTTGTTATACTATCTACGTAATAAATATGGAATGTAATACATAATTGAGTATTGAGTAACGTGCTTTCCGAAGCACGGTCTCGGTATGTTAAGATGGTCACCCATCCAGAGACCATCCTCGGCAAGCGTTGTTTAAAAGCCGCACGGTTCGATCCATCAGGATCGAACCGTGCGGCTGTTATTACTTAGCTTAGCCACGAGCTCCTCAGATGAAAGAAATGGGTATAAAAAGAAAAACTATTTTCTTTAAACAGAAAAAATATATTTTGAATGTTTGATGAAGCGCGCGATGTGTTTGGGCTTGTGGCTAAGTAATAACAGCTGCACGGGTCGATCGATCAGGTTTAGCTACGCTTGCCGCGGTTGGTCTGTGGATGGGTGTCCATCTTTACATACCAAGACCCCTCCGTGCCTCGGAAAGCACGTTAAGCCGTTGGTCCTGGCTGTCATTTGTAGATCTTTGACAATCGTTACGGGTAGTTAGAAGCCCAAAAAGTCTGACAACCAGTCTTACCAAGGGGTATCGTGTTACCTAGTAACTAGGTTGTGGAGGTCAGATAGGCAGTCGCTCCATGTAAAATACTGGTATTCAGCTGCATCCGGTTAGACTGGAAGCCGACCCCAACATAGTTGGGAAAAGACTAGGCAGATGATGTGTTTGATGAAGAGTTTACGGTTTATGACCGACGGTGGAATAATTACTATTGATTTAACTCTGAAACTAAAAATTATTGAATAAAATGTGCTTTAATTTAGTATTAAAACGTTGTAAGGCTCACTATAGCCACTAAAACTACATGTTCTGAGTACAAAGCCTGCTATTTACCCTTATATAGCAATTTAACCAAAGTAAATAGTAATGAATGTGCGGTTCAACTACAGCGACTGATTGTAAATATGGCGCTACGAGTTTAGAAACAAAAAACCGGCCAAGTGCGTGTCGGACCACGCACAATGAAGGGTTCCGTAGTTGGAATGAATTAATCCCAAGAACAAACTTAACATTGTAGTTGAAAAACATGTTGGTCGATTATTACTTGTTAACTTGTAGAGCCTAGTTAGCTGTGATACTACTGCCGTGAATATTTTCACATATAAAAACCAACCATTTAACTGGCAGGGGGGGATACTTCTCTCTTCACTTCAAGACTCTTACAAAAATTATCACTTTCAAGCTTAATATTTCGCAAACGGATCCCTGAACTCAAAAAAAGTTTTCACACTCTCACAACCACAAACCCACTTTACGTGTAGGGGGAAAAAAAACATGGTTTTATTTTACCATTTTGTCGGCGTGATTAATATAACCCATGCCAAATTACAGCTTTCTAGTGCTAAGAGCCTCTGAGCTAAGCCGCGGATAGACAGACGGACATGGCGAAACTATAAGGGTTTCTTGTTGACTACGGAACCCTAAAAACGGCTCTCTATCACTCATACCCATAGAGAATGGACTGAGTATTCCGTATTCAGTTGTGCAGTGAATACAGACTGAAAAGTATGAGAGAGACAAAACGAATGTGCGGCCAGTAGTTGTCTCTTTCTAGAATTCGAAATTTAAGAATTGCGTGGCATAAAAGGCGCGACATAAACTCAAACTCAAAGCATTTATTTCAAATAAACCAATTACAGGCACTTATGAATTGTCAAAGAGTCGATCAGTATGAAAGATTGCCCATTCCAAAGCGTACCTATGGAGAAGAACGGGTAAGAAACTTCACGGGCACTCTTTTAAATCAAAATATGGTTATAAAATTTACTTTTTAGTTACATCATTCATTTTGATATTATACATGTGAGAACGATGCAGAACGTTAAAAGCGTCGGTTATAAAAAGGTTAAAAAAAACCAATTCAAAGATTAAATAGGCTGTGGCAGCTAAGAGATGACCAGTCCCAACTGACGGCGCCCGTTCACGAACATGACGCATGGATTGGCACCATTCAGCTCAACTATTTTGAAGGGAGCTAAATGATCCAACACACACGCCACCGTCAGCGAGACATTAGAGTGAGCATGACATACTCACAGCCGCCAGGGCACATTCAAGTCAATGATAGACGTACCTAGTAAATGTTTGCTTTATAGTCGGTACATAGTGCTCACACATGTGCTATGCAATTATATAGTACTAAGAGATTGAATTTATACAATGCAAAGATAGTTTTTAGAATCTTCAGCAGCTCCAACAGTATTTTCAAATAATAATCAATTGGTTTATGCGCCCTTGTGGAGCAGGATCCCCCAACTTATAACATACTTGGCTGCACAGTGTATGTTGTTTAATACAAGATCATCGATCGACGTTTTATTCAGTTGAAGTATGTGAGGAGGTATTTTATAGTAACATTTTGAACAGAATCCCATGAAAGATAAGTCTACTTTTGCCAGTCTGAAACCTGGTTATTTAGTGATATAATAGTTAAAATTTAATGTTGTAATCTTTAAATAGTACCCAGTTTACCCTTAGAGAGTCGCGCCTGCGGAGGTCATTACATGGGTCTGATTGTTCTTTTCTGCAGAATAAAATTTACCCGATGTCTGCAGCCCGACCCTATAGCAAAATACCGTACGACATAATAATATGAAAGTAACTAAAATAGACTAGCCTCGCAGTATCATACATAATTCTATTGACGGATTTTTCTCACAGCATACGCTGCTGAAGTTAGCCGTCCTGCAAGGAATGTTTAATGAGGACCTCACTGAAGCCTTGCATCGAGTAGGATCCCCCGGAAAACAGTTTTATCGACGAATTCTAGTTTCTCTTGATTCATGATTCATAGGCCGCTTGTTTCTTTCTAGAGAGTGTTACTTTTATAAGGCTAAAGGTACAAGTCCGTAGCCGACGAATAAAGTCAAAGTCAAAGTCAAATCATTTATTTCAAATAGGCCCATGTATGGCACTTTTGAACGTCAAAAATTACAAAATAATAAAATTGATTTTAGTCGCCCCTTCCAAAAGGTAGTTTTCGTATGGAGAAGAATGGGCAAGAAACTCCACCGTTACTCTTTTAAAATGTTTTACAATATTGTTTGTATATGTACGTACATTTGTTAAATAATTATTATATGTGAAGACGATGCACCTAGAATAAAATTACTATACCATAATAGGTAAAAACAATTAAAAATGAAGCAACGAGAGATAATTTAATTTGTGATAGATACATGGTTCTCACATATTTACAAACATTGTAAAAGTAGATGATTTTCCTAAAATTTTACAATTAATAAGTCAGTGTGTAAGGAAGTAATCACAGAATGTAAAATCAATGTCATAAAACACAAAGTAATAAATTTTACAATTACATTAGTAACCAGTTTGATTTTGTCTTGATTCTAAATTGTCCTATGGAGCAGGACCAGCATGTTTCCAAGCACTCTTATCTTGGATATAATCCTCTAATTTGTAATATGCTTGTTTACAAAGTGTACTTTTTATATGAGTTTTAAATTTTCTTTCATTTAATTGCAATATGTCACAAGGTATTTTGTTGTAACATTTAACACAGTACCCCATAAAAGATGTATGTACTTTAGATAACCTGAAAAATGGTTGATCTAGTTTATCTTTGTTTCTAGTATTAAAATTATGTCTATCACTTATTTTATTAAAGAGATGTGGATTTTTCCTTACATACATAATATTTTCATAAATGAATTGGCAAGGTACCGTCATAATATTAATCCTTTTAAAAAGTTCCCTGAGAGATTCGCGACGACATAGGTTATAAATGGCTCTGACAGCCCTCTTTTGTAAAATAAAGACGGAATACTAGAAAGCAGTAGTGTCGCGACGACATGTCGTCTGCTGCTGCTGTCTGCAGTTGGCTACGGACTTGTACCTTAAAGCTCAGTTCATTCTCTATGTCTATGCCAGGGATGTTACGAAAGTCGTTTTACCGGAACCGGAACCGGGGGTTATAAAGTTGATTGATCGGAACCGGATTCGAAGGTGGAATTAGAAGAAATATGTGTTATGGGAAGGCTTAATAAAACAATTGAAATATTTTGACGGCCCCAACGTATACTATCGAAATTACAAAAAAGCCATTTTCGTTTTATTGTACTAATAGCAAGTAGAGATAAAGATGTATGATTTTATATAAAAATTATGTACTAATTTTATACCCTCAATTGTTTTTCAATTGAATAAAATCGAAATTGGCATATTCGGTAAAAAAGTAACCAGCAGTAACCAAGTAAACTATCGCATGTGTAATATTAGAAAAAGTATAATAATTATCAAAAACTATAGTAGACAGTATAAAACGGTAAAATTTTCCACTTTAGGTATATCGGTAATATAAAATTTTCGAATTTCATGTTCGACAAAAATCTAAATCTAAACTTAGAATCGCTCTCCTGTAAAGTAGAGGTTTTGCAGTTTCGATACTTTACGTGGTGACCGTCGATTTATTCAGTTTCTATAATCCATCAAATATTAGATAACATCCACAAACAAAACAATAAACTGAGACTTCGAGCGCGAGTGTATATAAAATAAATTAAAATTACACTGGCGACGAGTTAAAACTTGTTTGTACGCGCTCTAGTCACGTGCATCGCTGCGTTTCGAACTTCGGTATAACTCCAATTCAAAATTATCGGAACCGAAGTCAGAATCGGAGGTGTAAACTTAATCGGAAGTTCCTTTCGGAACCGGAACCGAAACTCCGTGACATCCCTAGTCTATGCTCATACTTGTGTGACAGTGTCCTTCTAAACCTCGATGTATTTTAGTTAAAGCTCAGGTAATACAGTAGATATATATGAGCGATTCAATTAAATCGTGTGAAGGTTCTCATGGGAGTCATACAATCTCTTTATGATAACGAGATTGAGATTTACTTTTATGTAGTGCGTATTTTTGTAACTCTGTAGGGAATAGAAATCTGTATGTATTTATTTTGTCGTTAAGATTTGTTATAAAAATGGAAATTCATGGAAAAAACAACACTGAGTTTTTTTTCTGGGTATTTGTTTTTGAATATGCATAACTTTTGAAAAATGTTGCAAATAAATGTACATGTACATCTTTGTCTCCTTTGAAAAAATAGAAAAAAAAAAAACTGGCCAAGTGCGAGTCGGACTCGCGCACGAAGGGTTCCGTACCATTATCTAAAAAATTGCGGTTTACTATTTATGACGTATTAAAAAAAAACTCCTTACTAGATCTCGTTCAAACCAATTTTCGGTGGAAGTTTACATCAATGAACACTAATGTACATTATATATTTTTTTAGTTTTATCATTCTCTAATTTTAGAAGTTACACACATTTTACCACTTTGGAAGTGTCTCTCGCGCAAACTATTCAGTTTAGAAAAAAAATATATTAGAAACCTCAATATCATTTTTGAAGACCTATCCATAGATACCCCACACGTTTGGGATTGATGAAAAAAATTGATGATTTTCAGTTCTATGTAAGGGGAACCCCCAAAATTTATTGTTTTTTTTTTCTATTTTTGTGTGAAAATCTTAATGCGGTTCACAGAATACATCTACTTACCAAGTTTCAACAGCATAGTTCTTATAGTTTCGGAAAAAAGTGGCTGTGACATACGAACGGACAGACAGACAGACAGATATGACGAATCGATAAGGGCTCCATTTTTTGCCATTTGGCTACGAAACCCTAAAAACGTTATTTCTTTCTACAGGCGTTATAAAAGCAAGCAATTATGGAGGTACAAGATGAATTATTTAGATGTAATTACTAACACAAACTCGTACAATAACATTGTTATAAAAAAAGCACTTATCTAAATGAATGCGCTCTAATTGTTACTCTCGTAGCAAAATGCTACGCACGTAGTACGTAGCGCGTAGCACGTAGCGCGCGTAGGCCGCGTAGGCGTAGTTAAAATACTTGGTTTATTAATTGGATTATTTAATTATGTACAAGCGATCTGCCCCTGCTTCGCACGGGTTGTATATCTTTACAAAATATCGAGATTTCTGTATTATATTTAACTTCAATATAAACACATAAACCTTCCGGAATAAATTCTCCCGACTTAAAAGGAAAAAATAAACTTTATGACTTCATTTTTTTATCCGTCTGTCACAGAAGTTTTCTCGGGATCTATGCAATGTAAGAATTTACAATTTTTTATTTTTTATTATTTATTTTTTGTTAGAATTTGAATTTTTAATTAACACGTTGTTGGGTCTCGACGACGCGCACACAAATCAATGACAAAAAAAAAAAAATAGATGTGTTTGGAAGGTCAGTTCCATCCTAAGAAAAGAAAAAGTGTGTTTGCGTCAACTCCGATGCACGGCTGGAGTTTATTTACTCCTTAAGAATGCGGCGACGCATGAATTGTCCATAGAAACGTAATACATAAATCATTTGCAATTTGAGCATATTTCTACCATGTTATGTTGATATTCGGATTGAGACAGTATTTATCTGGGCTCTTTCGTCTTTTTATTTCCAAAAACTTACCTTTAAATGAAGTGTAAGCGAATTGCATTTCGTACATTTTTACAGCGTAAATGACATGTTTTCATATTGTTTTTCTGTATTATAAACAACAACATTTGTAATATTGTTTCCACAGAAGCATAGTTTATGTTATCTAGTTAAAAATTATGGAAAAAAAAATGGAAATACATTAAGTTTTAATTCATAATTTTTTGTATTACGGAACACATCCAAATTTATCATAAATTTTCGAAAGCTAGTAGTACTATCGCGTCAAGCAATAATTGTCAATGTGTGCGTGGTAGTATTGCTCACTGTAGGTGTATATCGCTCCAACAGGCACTCACACTAGCGCAACGTGCTTGAAATTGAATTTTGCAAACATCTCGATTTGTAGTTGCGAGCCGTGTCGCCAGCCTCTTAATACGATTGTCTTTGAATATGAATTTGGTAAAGAGAGTAAATGAACGCATCTCTTAAAAAAATAAAAAAAACAAAAACCCTACCCCCACCCTATTAAAACTCAAATGAAACAATAATTCGATCATAATTTAGACTTGCCTTTGCGATTTAAGGTACCATTCCGTACGCGACTCGTCGCCTGCAGTCATGATTCCGAACCCGACCGCAGGTGACATTAGCCCGTATTCTAGTCGGTTTGAGTGCTGGCGGCATTACTGGTCTGCGGTCAGGCTACACGAGTCGCCTGTCACTCGCCCGTAGTTGCCAATGACGTGTCGCTAGCTACAGAAGGTGTTTCATAGAAATTCATAGAAACCAGTCGTGTCGCGGCAACACGTCGCTTGCAGTTGCCTCCTGCGGTCGGGTACGGAATGGCACCTTTAATCGGATGCAGTAAAGTGCAAGTAATCGTGTATCGCATGGCGCAAATATCTAGATCTGAATATGTGTAATGTGTTTTTCTCAAAATTTTAATTCGTGTTATTTACGAATAAAACTCAATACAAAACGTAACGCTTTTGAGTTAACGCTTGTATAAATTTCACTCTTCATAAAATTTAAATATCGGCCTTATATGAAAATCGATTCTTACGGAGTAAACTCCAAAAACAAATGTAACAAATGTATCGTGTTACTTTTCATTCGAAAGAGATTTCTCTAAGGATTCTAAAAATAGGTTTATGTTTTTTAAAGAAACATTGTTCTTCGCTAAAACTTCGTCCCATTAAGTATGTTTACAGACTATACAATCAATATACAAAAAATAATAATATACAATATACAGGGTGTCCCGTAAATAATGGATCAAACGTAACGGGTAGGTAGCTTACCTCATTTCCAACAACTAATTAAACAGTAAAAAAAAAACCGATAAGGTAACCAAGATATTTTTTTTTCGATTTTTACTATTTTCTGTACCAGCATTCAGTGTTTTTAATGCTGTTGCTGCAAATGGTATCATATTTAGGTGTGATTTTTGTCAAACATTTCTGAATAGTTTACTAATGTTATAAGATACCATTTTTTTAAATAACATTTTATTAGCCTTAGAAAAAAAATCTTGAATTGAAAAGTTTTGTTTTTACGATGAAAAGACCAGAATTGGAAAAATTCTCCTGTAAAAAAAATGTATGACACCAAAGTGTACCATTATTTTAAAAACTTGTAAAATGACTAAGGTTTGCAAATTGGTATAAAACTTACGCCTAGTCTTTGTCGTTACAAAGATATTGCTATGAATCTGACAGAGGTGCCAAATTACGAAATAAAATAAAATTTGAAAAAGTGTGCACAATTCAACTATTTTCTTAAAAATGTTTAGGTATCTCAGCGTATGAAAAAAATTAGGAGGTTAAATTTAAAAAAAAATACCCTCCTAATTTAACCTCCTAATTTTTTTCATACGCTGAGATACCTAAACATTTTTAAGAAAATAGTTGAATTGTGCACACTTTTTCAAATTTTATTTTATTTCGTAATTTGGCACCTCTGTCAGATTCATAGCAATATCTTTGTAACGACAAAGACTAGGCGTAAGTTTTATACCAATTTGCAAACCTTAGTCATTTTACAAGTTTTTAAAATAATGGTACACTTTGGTGTCATACATTTTTTTTACAGGAGAATTTTTCCAATTCTGGTCTTTTCATCGTAAAAACAAAACTTTTCAATTCAAGATTTTTTTTCTAAGGCTAATAAAATGTTATTTAAAAAAATGGTATCTTATAACATTAGTAAACTATTCAGAAATGTTTGACAAAAATCACACCTAAATATGATACCATTTGCAGCAACAGCATTAAAAACACTGAATGCTGGTACAGAAAATAGTAAAAATCGAAAAAAAAATATCTTTGTTACCTTACCGGTTTTTTTTTTACTGTTCAAATTAGTTGTTGGAAATGAGGTAAGCTACCTACCCGTTACGTTTGATCCATTATTTACGGGACACCCTGTATTAGTTTGTTTACAGATACAATCAATAACAATATACAAAAATTCTCAGACCCACTACGTCTGTTAGCAATAAAAAGCCCAGAACATGGAGCTTCGCACACCTTTTACTATTCATTAGGAGCTGTATTGTATAATAAAAATAAACGCACATTGTTTGTTAACTCATAAACACTCCTATTTTACGGAACCATTTTGTGTTCGTTTTCCTAAAACGTGAAAAGTGCGAGTGATCTTTATTATGTCGACTCAGGTACCCTGACCCGAGTACAGTGAACAATGAAAGTCGATGATACTTCTAGAAATGGTCGTTGTTGTCTACACATGTTTTCCCAATTTCTGTTTTTTTATTCCAGACGTAAGTTTGTATTTTTATTTCTTTACTTTAATTGCTCATTGTATGAAGGAGCGAAGTAAAATTACTTCTTCTCCTCGACACAATAGGCAATTAACTTGACGGTTCATTTAGCGCAATCGCTGATCTATGCCAGGCATATTCATATTTGAATGTAAGGTATACACAGCAGGCGCGGGCTTGCGGATGGTGAGCAATGGGTAGCTCGCCTTCCGATAAGGACCAAGCCCGGGTCGATGGCGCGTTGTGTTCCACGCGCGCCTCAAAAAGATGTCAGCAGAATTGACGGGGTCCGCTAGGGCCAATGCCTGCCGGGGGTTCGAAGAAAACCGATAGGGAAATCGTGGCCCCCGGCAACAGGGCAACCGAAGGAACACGGGTGAGTTTTAGTCAGTAAAAGTCTGACACGCCCTCCCGCTCCGCCCAGAGCGGGAGAAGTTATTTGATAATTTCCAACCCAAAAAAAAAGGTATACACAGCAGGTTCCAAGATGTTGTGTGTTAGATTCACCTGTAACACACGAAACTAGAGCAAAAAACAAAATATACACAGTTTCACAGCTCTACGAAGTCCATTTTCTAAGCCTGGTCAAGTAATCCCTAGCAAAACTGTGTGTAAACCTTAACGTAACGTAAACGTATTACATCCAAGGGAGAGTTAAGTAAGTTAAGTTTAGTGGAAGAGCTAACATCATGTTAGTGAGGGCAAACATTACTTTCGTCCTACTGGTTGTTGTATCTTAAATCTTGTGCTTATTTTATAAACTTTGACAAACATAGTTAGTGACTATTGTTAAGTACAATGTGGTCACATACTTTTTTATTAAAATTTGGTGTTTTCGTTAGGAAAAAATAAAAACCTTTTGTAACTATATCTTATAATGAAAGAGTTTGAGTTTGAGTATTCTACGAAAAGGTCTAGAAGATGAATTCTGAAATTATTTTGGACTAAAAGCGTAGGTAAACAAAATTCATTACTTTAATAATTCGATCTCAAAAAGTGTCTAAGTAAGTAAGTGTCTGCAAGTAAAGACATTAACACCCAGGGATTGAAAAATAAAATTCTACTCACATTTTCTGCTATCGTAAGTCACATCAAATTGCGATCACTGCGATGAACATCAACTGCAGGCTCCACAGCTAATAGAAAACTCGATCTCGACATAATATCTGATCTCTGTCTGACCCTCCAGTCTTAACTTAGCCTTGCAGAGGTCTAAGGGAGGGTTGGCGCAGCTTTTTGCATCTGTATGTTAATAAAACTGAAAATGCTATGACGTACCATCGATAAACTTAGAAAAGTCAGATAAAATCATAACAAAAAAATATCTACTCACATAACAATCCTTTATTCCATAAAATTGAATTCTTTAAATTAACTAGGTATACCTACAATAAATAATAAAGTAATTTTTTTAGATTGTTTTACAAATTAAACCTAGGCTAGTTTTGAGTACAAATGAGTTAAGCATCTGTAGCCGAACTAGGCAAAAACCTGTATTTCGGCTAGCAGCGCCAATCCTCTCGGATAATTTTACATTTATCATAGCCGTTAATTTTTACAAGATAATAAACAGTAGTGTTATTTTACAAATATTATTATATTTTATTAAAATATGTAGAGTCTGAATGTGTATGAATGCTTGACCTATCACTGTGTGGAATGAAGTGTGAGTGTGTGAATTGAGAGAGGGTGTGTGGGGGACAATGCACTGAAAATCAGTTTAATGAAAAAATAAAATTGCATCGCATAGGTTCGCCATCCCTGGGCTAAGGGCTAATAGGTTTACAAATCGATATTAAAGTTCAAAACTCATCAACCTGCGTTGTCAAAGCAAATATTTCGTTGAAAGCTATTTTAATCGAAACTTAAGACTTTCGGTTTGAAAGCAATTTTGCGCGTCAAAATGTTTTTTATTTTGTAAGACATTATAAAGAGCTTCAATTATTTTTTTTATATAAATTCTAGTGAATTTTGGATTAAATCCAAAAAAACTATTATATTAATAAAATAAATTGCAACTATTTTCGAAAAGGCTCCGAGTAATCCAAACTTCTAGTATATATAATGTTTTCATAACTTTCTGATGTATGGATCCATTCAATCTTTCTAAACTCGTAACATGCTGCTTTTATATTATTACGATTGAAATCCTACGAATATGAGCTTATTTCTGAGGCTCTTTAGAAGTCTAGAACGTGTTCCATTAGGAGGTCTTTTATAACCCAAGTACGTTGTATACGAAATTTTTGGATTAAGTAGCCTACCAAAATGTGTGCCTTCTCAGACACTGTTAATCCCCATACATTCCAAACTAATTTATACCGTCCCTCCATATAATTAAAGTCTAATCTCCCTGCTCGCTACAAATCCTAGAATTTAAAAGTAATTTAGCATAATTCACGGTCGCATGCCACGATTACGCGCAAGGCTTTAGATAACGCTTCAAGTCTCATCATTGTAATGAATTTCTTCTAATGATTCGTCTCTTAGGGAAACCCTAAGGTTAAGGGCAGGGCCATCTTCTTGAGTGATTGGGACTGTTAGAAGGATCGTGTTGGCGACTTAGTAGTAATGGAGCGGACAATTAGAAATGCCTTGGGGTTTAAGATTCGAGCTTAATGTATCTCGTCCAATGGATTCGTTAATCCTTTGACCTTCAGCCCGTTTTGTTCCCGACCTTTTGTTTTAATCTTTTTGTTTGATCGTTTTAATTTATTTTAATCATTCTTTTGTTATGCTTTTGTTAGTGGTGCTACTTTGTGGTAGGTACATTATTATTTTAATAATTTATTTGTTTACACGGCGTGTGCCCATTGCGATTTTCCATCGGCAAACATTTCGAACTTCCATATAAACTTAAGTATTTAAATAAAAACAATTATTTTTAATTTTTAGGGTCTTTTATAGGTACACCTCTGCCTCATCCATCGAGGGTTACAAGCGTGATGTTATGTGTTATGTTTTTAAAAATCTGGCCTTAGTGTTTATTTTCGTTTTAAAAGAAACTCTTGCGCACTATTTCATGCTTCTAGACTCAGCGGTTTGGGCTGTACGTTTCCTGTCAGTGAAAAGGGACGACGACAAAAAAAATACAGTGGCACTCTGGGAGTGCCGACAGAAGTGAAAACTTGAAGAAAAGTACTCGTATAGAACATTGATCCGTAAATATAAATAAAAAGCACAATCGCGTTTACAAAAAAGAGGTGTCGGTAACGGTGTCGCAAGTTCAATTGTTTTTTCCCATCTCAAAAATGCCCAACGCGCCTAAAGAAGTTTTCACTTCAAAAATTTGTCAGACATGTAGATTATTAAAAAAAAAAATTGGACACACGTATGTTTTTTCTTTTTACATTATTAAAAGATTACGGCGATACATTGAGTTAAAATTTGCCATGACATCATGAGTATGTAGATTTTATACTTGCTTGTGACGTAGCGACCCCCACTCGCCAACTTTAATGCGTATTATCTAAGTCATTTTTTATTAATATGATGAAGCAAAAAAATACGTGTCTAATATTTTTTTATTATCTGACTGACGGACTAAATATAATTTCTTTTTTTTTGACCCAGGCATCATCCCTATTTAAGATTTTTATTAAATACCGTATAGGTATTTAGTAGATTTTGTTGAAGGCAACAAACAGTAATTAAATAATTAGATTCATAATGTAGTTTACAATAGAAAGTAAGTAACATAGCTAAAGGCTTTCAACGGTCGAACATTTCAACAGAATATAAGAAAACTGGCAAGTCACAAATAGGTTTGTTCTTTGTAGGGCTTCTAAAAGTTCCAAAACCCTTTTTGAATTATATGGACGTAGGTAATTGGTAGATATTGACCGTTTTTTATGTGATTTAAAAGTTTTATCCTTGCTTACATGCACGTAAAACGCAGATGGTGTTCAAGTTTTAAACAAAATTACGGTTCATTGACCGAGTGTAATGAGAGGGCGAAACCTTTTGTAATTTGATTGCAATTTAATTCAATACGATATTGATAAAGAACAATTAAATTAAATAATAAATACACGTAACGAAATTCCAATAAGTACTTATAATTTTAATGTGAAAATTACGTTAGAAAATAAATCTATGTCTAATATTTTTATACTCCAACTTCATAATAAAAGCTGTGTGATAGCCTAGTGGTGTGACCGTTGGACTACTAAGTGATAGGTCTCGAGTTCGAACCCAACGCACGCAGATCTCTCTCGCGTCCGGCCCTGGTTCAGGCCATGGTACGGAGCGAGAGGAAATGGCAGGCCGTCACCTCCTTCTGCGAAGCGGTAATGCTCGCGAAGGAGGAGGTGGAACGCGTGAGGGAGAGGCAAATTTCGCGCCCTCACGCCCCTAACCGCCGCAGGAGGAGACGTCCAGGGCGGGAATCGCGAGCCGATTTCCGCCCACCGTAGGCGCGGGTTTGCGGACGGTGAGCAATGGGTAGCTCGCCGTTCGATAAGGACCAAGCCCGGGTCGACGGCGCGTTGTGTTCCACGCGCGCCTCAAAGAGATGTCAGCAGAATTGACGGGGTTCGCTAGGGCCAATGCCTGCCGGGGGTTCGAAGAAAACTGATAGGGAAATCATGGCCCCCGGCAACAGGGCAACCGAAGGAACACGGGTGAGTTTTAGTCAGTAAAAGTCTGACACGCCCTCCCGCTCCACCCGGGAGCGGGAGAAGTTATTTGGTAATTTCCCACCCAAAAAAAAAAAGGCACGCAACTCTGACTTTTCGGATATGTGCTTATTGTATAATTATCACATGCTTCAAAAGCGGTGAAGGAAAATATCGTGAGGAAACCGGCCTACCGGCCTAACCGTGTCTGAGAGATATTTCTCAACGGCATGTGAAGCCAAGGCAGAAGCCCATGGGCGGCTTACAAACTCTGACACCAGGTTAGTCACTCCCTACACGAAAAAGAAAGAACTTAATATAACATTACGCCTATTTTCCTCAAAGGGTTAGGCAGAGCAGTACGTATTGTAGACCTACAATTCGCCAGTCATGATTTATTAACTAATTATTTGAACTTTCTACTTTAGAGGAGCTCGTGGCTAAGAAATAACAGCCGCACGGTTCGATCCATCAGGTTAAGCTACGCTTATCGGGGTTGGTCCGTGGATGGGTGACCGTCTTAATATACCGAGACTCCTCCATGCCTCGGAAAGCACGTTAAGGCGTTGGTCCCAGCTGTCGGATCTTTGACAGTCGTTACGGGTCGTCAGAAGCCCGAAATTCTGACAACTAGTCTTACCAAGGGGTATAGTATTACCCAGTTACTGGGTTGTGGAGGTCAGATAGGCAGTCGCTCCATGTAAAATACGGTATGCAGCTGCATCCGGTTAGACTGGAAGCCGACCCCAACAAAGTTGGGAAAAGGCTACGCAGATTTGATTTTGACTTGAACTTTCTACTTTAAAAACTTTTACAAAAAAAAACAACCGACTTCAAAAAAAACACTACAAAGTGAAAAATAACTTTAATTTCGGAAGTCGGTGTCTTTGGTTTTTAATTTTCGTTCTTTGTCACCGACTTCCGAAATTAAAGTTATTTTTCACTTTGTAGTGTTTTTTTTTGAAGTCGGTTGTTGTTTTTTGTAAAAAGTTTTTATTTTTCACTTTTTAGTTGTGATACCTACCCCACACAAATTCGAATACCACTACCTGCTATGTAAATAACAGTGACAGGAAGTTATCATAATATCATCCACATACTGAGGAAAAAATACGTATTATTGAAGCTAACTCAAAAACTACCCAAGCAAAGTTAATAAAATTTATATGGGACCACCTCTGAAATATGATCTACCAAACAAAAAAAGAACCATCAAAATCAATTCATAATTGACGGAGTAATCGCGTAACAAACATACAAAAAAAAAAAAAACATACAGACGAATTGAGAACCTCCTCCTTTTGGAAGTTGGTTAAAAATTGAGTCTTGGCGGCGTGGGCGCTTACAACTTACCATCAGATGAGAAACAAAGCAACTTGTTTGCCACACGAAATTGAATTTTTCCAAAATACTATAATAACGGGTTGCCATTACTATTCAATCTTGTGTTTGAAAAAGGAAAATGTTGGCAACACTTCGACGAAGGGTTTCTCATTCAATCATGTATGATGTATGTAGAATGTTATTTGGGTGAGTGAATGTTGGCTTGGTGTTATAGCAGCCAAATAGCTGTGTAGAAAGCAATAGACGCTTTTGCAGAATTTATGTTGTTACAATATTCTTTGCGACTCCCACACGAAACTTTTAAGGTCATCAGATAACTTAAAGCTTAAAATGCCTATGCATTCCATAAGTCCTTTACTGTCCAGGTCACTCGTTTGTGGAATGCTTTGCCAGTTGAAATAAAACGCGCGCAATCGTTACAGGAACATTACTTGTCGTTGTAATCTTGTTCTCGTAACTGTAACTATGTATAGTCTTCATTTATTTTTGTTGTTTATATATTTAGTAAGTATGTATGTATTTATGTATATATTATTTAAGATATGTATATATGTGTGTATCTATTCTAGTATATTATATACTTATTATTGCACCGACGACAGCCCCATTTTATGTCCAGGCAAATCACTGTCCACTCCAAGGTTGCCTGAAAGAGATCGCGGAAAGCGATAAGGCCGCCCATTGTATATTTTATGGTTTGATTTGTTTTTTGTTATATATTTTTGTGGTGTACAATAAAGTATAAGTATATAAATAAATAAATATTAAAACAGGCCTAAAGTAATATTTCATCCAATACAATAGAGGCTGGAGATTCATCTGTATATTTGTTCAACTAGGTATTCATGGAAATAATTGCGAAAGTTTTCCCCTAAAGTATGCAGCAGTCGATTTATGAATAACCAACTAGTTGTTGTGATTGTGCGTATAAAATCTCGATTTAGTATATTAATTTTGACTTACACTATTATGCAAAAACGTGTGGCACTCGGGGACTGCCGCGGTAAGGCTATTGCATAGCATTTGTAACCTCCATACTTCCTCAAACTCAACTCAAAGCATTTATTTCAAATAAACCAATTACAGGTACTTTTGAATTGTCAAGGGGTCGGTCAGTCAGAAAAATGAAGCTAGTTGCCCATTCCAAAGCGTAGTAGGTAGGTACCTATGGAGAAGAACGGGCAAGAAACTCCACGGACACTCTTTTAAATCAAAATATTGTTACAAAATATTGGTTACATCATTCGTGTTGAATTTATACATGTGAGAACAATGTAGAAAGACGTGCACGTTAAAAGCGTCCGTAATAAAAATATAATAACAATTCAAAAATTTAAATAAATTAAAATAAAATAAACCGTGGCAGCTAAGAGATGACCAGTCCCTACTGACGGCGCCCGTTCACGAACATGACGCATGGATCAGCACCATTTAGCTCAACCATTTTGAAGGGAACTTAATGATCCAACACACACGCCACCATCAGCGAGAGATTTGAGTGAGCATGACATACTCTCAGCTGCCAGAGCACATTCAAGTCAATGAAAGACGTACCCAGTAAATGGTAGCTTTATGGAATGTACAACATGGTCACAGTGCTCACACATATGATATGCAATTATACAATACAAAGAGATTGAATTTATACAAGGAAAAGATAGTTTTACAATCTTCAGCAGCTGCAACAATATTTTCGAATGTTAATCAATTAGTTTATGCGCCCTTGTGGAGCTGGACCAGCGCTGAGCCAAGCATTTTTATCAGCGATGTAATCCCCCAACTTATAATATGCTTGGCAGCATAGTGTGCGTTTTATACATGATTTAAATTTCGTTTCGTTCAGTTGGAGTATGTGGGAAGGTATTTTATTATAACATTTTAAACAGCACCCCATGAAGGATGAGTCTACTTTAGCCAATCTGAAACCCGGTTGAACTAATTGGTCCCTATTTCTAGTCCTATAATTGTGTCTATCACCTCTTTTACTGAAAAGACTTAGATTTTTCCTTACGTACATGATGTTTTCATAGATATATTGACAAGGTACCGTCATGATGTTAATATCTTTAAACAGATCCCTTAGAGAATCGCGTCTGCGGAGACGATATATTGCTCTGATGGCTCTCTTCTGCAGAATAAAAATAGACTCGATATCTGCAGCCCGTCCCCATAGTAAAATACCGTAAGACATGATACTATGAAAGTAACTGAAATAGACTAGCCTCGCGGTATCTACATCAGTAAATTGACGGATTTTTCTCACAGCATATGCTGCTGAACTTAGCCGTCCTGCTAGAGATGTTAAATGAGGACCCCATTGCAGCCTTGAATCGAGCGTGATCCCCAAGAAAACAGTTTTATCGACAAATTCTAGTTTCTCCTTATTCAATACTATGTCACAATCACTACTTTTAACATTTGGTAAAGCAAATCTTATGCATTTAGTTTTTTTCCCATTTAATACTAAATTATTAGCAGTGAACCAATTTCCAATCCAAAATCCAATCCTATTTGTCAACCGTCATTACATGGTAGGCGGAGTGGGGGGTGTTAGGTTTTATTTTCGTTACGGAATTTCTTGATTCGGTCGCCGCGCTCAAAGCCCGCGATAAAAATTATGTTCTTGACAGCTCATTGTAACACCCTAAGTTACTCTAAAAAAAATCTTATTTTTAATTTGTTTTCGAGACAATAAACAGAATTCTATATAACTATCTGTCTAAATGTTTGATCTGCTTCTATATCATTTTAGAATTTGTATTCGGTTGCCATTATTAATATTCACATCACACGCCGAAACCTATGCCTTTGGAAATATGCAATTAAAGAGGCATCGATGATCTTTCTTCATTTTATATTTTCTTAATGTCACTCGGCAAACTTCGTGTTTCGTCAGTCGTCGGATTTCTATCACCCTTTGCATTTGGTGCAGACCGGACGCTCTCAACCAACTTAAGTATTTTAGAGTTGTTAATACTCTTTTAACTTAATGTAATTTATTTAAATATGGTAGGAAAGCTGCTAAAGTCGCAGGAACGACAGATAGGAAAATAGTTTTACAGCTCTATATAGTTCACACGGAAATCAAAACAAAACAACAATAAAGTACTTAGTTCTGAATTCAAATCATTATACAAGATAAATCTAATAATTGATGGACATGGAAATAAGCATTCGTTTGTATTCGGAAATCCGATGATTCCCGAGGGACATTAAGAAAATATAAATACAGTACGTTGCTGTCCCAGACTCAAAGCTGAAAACTCTCATGTGCTTGTACTTAATTACACCATCACCGTAAATTGGAACAAAGCAACGCTGTTTGGTAGTAGAAATAGGTATGGGGGCAGTACCTACTTCCCTCGGCAAGCTCCTTCGCAAGAGAGTAAAATGTTTCTATTCTAGAATACAAGATTGAAAAGTGATACCCGTTATCGAAAGTGTTCTACCGACGTGTCCTTATGGTCAAGGGTACAAACAAATCAATGAGAGAGCTCGAACTTGGCATTGGAGGGAAGTGTGATTGGATTGGAATGTAATGAGCCAGCGAACGATATGGTTTAGTTCATTCGGTCTTCTATTTCAGTAGGGTCTGTTGTTTATCTGTGAGGTGAAGAGATTGATTTGACGGTAGATTTAGTCGATGGTTTGCTGATGTAGGTCTTTTATTTTGCGGTTCCTGTGTTCTTTTTAGGGTTTCGTAGTCAACAAGGAACCCTTATAGCTTTGCCATGTCCGTCCGTATGTCTGTCAGCGGCTTAGCTCAGAGACTCTTAGTACTACAAAGCTGAAATTTGGCATGGGTATAAATATTAATTACGCCGACAAAGTGGTAATTTTTTTCACGGAACCGCCCCTATTCGTAAATTGGGGAGGCTTTTTTTTCTCGTTTTTCCAATAGTGTGGGTTGTCGTTGAAAAGGAAAAGGAGTAATAATCGACCAACTTACATTTGCAGTTGCAAAAACATGTTCTTCCATACATTCCGTGATGTTTTTCAACAAAAATTACATGCAACGAATAAACAGAATTATAATATATAAAAAATAAAAGGTATATAAAAATAATCTAAATTTAAGTACTTTTTACAGATAAAACATAAATAATTATAGTTAAGCGAAATGTTAGTAGGTATTTTATTCGCGATCTCCTGACTTTGATTATATGTATGTTAAAACTTGTACCCACAAAAACAATGATCTCCTAAAACAGAGCTTCCTCTCTCCTACCCTTTTTGCTGTGCCCTACAGGGTCCATAATGATCTAAATTATATAATTACCACCTAAGTACACATTATGGTAAAGCAATAAAGATATTGGGTATTGAGTATTGAGTAAAATTTTAAGTTTTTTCTTGGGATAAATTCCCAACTACGGAACCCGTCATTTTGCGTGGTCCGACAAGCACTATATCTACCTGTATTTTTTATAGATGCGTTTATTTTTTTTAGGTAAATTGGTTTTTGATTGAATGAGTTGGTTAGCTGCGTTGCCGCTTATGACAAACATAATAATGTACCTAGATTGACTATTTTGCTTTAAATGTTATCAATATACCTCCATTAAAAATACGAGTATTAGGTAAGTACATGTAAAGGTACATTTTGTTGATATCAAAGATAGTCTCATACTCTGTTCCAGGGATTAAAATCTCTGCCGAAAATACAGTAGTTGTCAAAATTACACATTGGCTATGTTTATATAGTAAGTACTTACATTGTGTATATTACTATAATACCAAACAATCCCGTTCTGAAAACTCCAGAGGACCTAAATAAATTGTTGTGAACAAAACAAACAGCTGGGACCGGAATGTTGTCATTTGTCATAATTAGGCATTATGGCCTTATATTGTCAGGCCTGTATACCACTGATTGACACTTGACTAACTGCTTTTACTTATCACAAACAAAATGGCGTTATAATTTAACAACAATGTTAATATTACCTCGCCGCCGCCGTAAAGATAGCACATCGAGTTTAAAAAAGGTCGTCTTTGTAGATATTTTTTTTAAAGTGAAACTTTAATTACATCGTCTCAAACTTTTTCGTCTGTGTGTTGCATGTCGCGTGACGGTCGGCCGCGGAGTAGGGGTAAAGTGAAAGGCGCTCGTCCGAGCAGCCAAGGCCAATATGGCGGTGCCTATAGAAGTTTCACTTTTACCGTGGTTTCATAAAACCACACAATTCTTTTTTTTTTAGGTAGGGCATCTCGTATTTGACCTTTGAGATCATGACTACTTAACCGGGCTTTCCTGTGGGTGCCTTAAGCTACTACACTTAAATTAAATTAAATTAAATAAAACTTTATTTCAGACTAAGGTCCATAATTTTGTTAGTATATTGGTGTTAGTAACAATGGTGCTTAAATAAATAGGTTAGTATTGTTATTTATTTTTTACAAGATTATTTATTTAAGCAGACCTATGACTGTCCCCACCCAGTGTCCCTGAAAGGGACAGTCCGGTCTAGCAGCGATCATTTTTAGAATGCTGTTGTCACTACCATGCAGGCGCTGTAGTAATGAGGCCGCTTTCTTTCGCATGATGGCATGGAAGCCATCTGTGCGAGCCTCCGCGAACATTCCTGAAGCGCTACAACGCCATGGCAGCCCCAACAGCATCCTAAAAGCATTATTAAATTGAACACGCAGGACGTTGTAGGCTCGGCGCGTGTATGACACCCACAGGCCACTCGTGTAAAAGGATTGACAGAACGCCTTAAAAAGGGTTACTTTGACGTCTGTAGTACAATGAGCGAACCTGCGGGCAAGCATATTGCTCCTCACAGACAACGCCCTGCGCTCCCTCTCTATATCTACGTCATCTCTTAGGTCGCTCGTGACAATGTGGCCAAGGTATCTAAAACTGTCAACAATTTTCAGTGCTACGCCGTTGAGACTTATGGGCGGAACACTGCGTGGCTGCTGCTTGGGTGCCTTAAATACAAGCAGTTCACTCTTCTTCGAGTTGTAAACTAAACCATGCTCCTCCGCATAAGCCTCGCAGGTCGATAACAACTTCTTTAACCCACCCATCGAGGGACTGAGAAGCACCATATCGTCTGCATAGCTTATATTGTTAACACACGTACCGTCAATGTGACAGCCGACATGTGTACTGCTCAGTCGCTCGATGAGCCGGTTGATATAAAGGTTAAACAGCAGAGGCGAGCTTAACCCCCCCTGTCTAACTCCGCATTCCAGCCTGTACTCGTCCGACAGAGTACCCACCCACCTCACCCGGTTCTTTTGGTTAGAGTACCAATATTTGAGAAGGGAGGTATATTCCGCCGGCACACCCGCGTCCCTCAACTTGCCCCACAGTACGTCATATGCAACCAGATCAAATGCTTTTGACAAGTCGAGGAAACACGCAAGTACCGGCGTCCTCCTCGCTGTGTAGTACATGACAGTTCGCTTCAGACTCAGAATAGCGCTCTCTGTTGAGACTCTTGCTTTGAACCCGAACTGGGCATCGTGCAACTTAACATGTGCTGTGAGGCGGCTATTCAGCAGACTGTCAAGTATCTTCGCTAGTGTGGTAGCGAGTGAAATGGGCCGGTAGTTACCAATGTCAGACGTATCACCCGTCTTATTCTTAACTATCGGAACAACTATGGTCCGCATTAGTGGCTCCGGCAAATACGAGTGACCTATGCACAGACTGAAAAGCATAGACAGTACTCGCGACAAATGAACCCCCGCAAATTTATAATGCTCGATACTGAGCCCATCGTGACCAGGTGATTTTCCACGCTGCATTTTTTTAATAATTTGAGCTACACTCTTTGCAGGTATCTTTAAATTCTGCCCCGTCACCACGGGCTCACCACCACTTACCTCACCAGACGAGGGACCTAAGGGTGACCGCACAGTGAAGTGCTCTCTAAACGCCTCAGCAATGTCACTGTGGTCAGCCGAACCACCAACACTCATCGGGAAGCAAGGTCTAACATTCATTTTGTTAGTGTGCTTCCAGAAACGTTTAAAATCTTTAGAGGAGTGGTCGGATGCAAGGATGTCCATCTTAAATTGCTCTTGACTATCCTGACACCATTTCAATTTAGCTTTAAAATGTTTCCTCGCCTCCGACATCTCCTTAAAGATTTGACCATTAACTGGTCGCCCAGCTAAATCCCACAATTGAAACCTAAGCCGCGCCTCCCGATGAAGGCCCGCAACGTGCTTATTCCACCCAATGACATAGCCTCCCTTCCTGCGACACTTTTTTCTATACGTTTGAATGGCTGCTCGTGATAACGTATCAGTAATTTGCACATACAATTTATCAAGAGCTGAGTGATATTCCTTGTTAGTACAAAAACCATCACAACATTCACTCAACTCCTGCGGAAAATCTATCAACCGTAGTTTAGAATGACAAATGTCGTGGTATTGATTAACCTGCTGTACTTGTCTTTCACCCCATACGACACGGTTCATAGGTTTTACCGCTACCAAATCATTTACTTTAGGCTTAAGCTTATTTAAATTACATTCCACTACGAGTGGATTATGGTCCGACCAATACACGTCGTAACGCACAGTCACACTAACGACTGAATCCCGTGCTGACTCTGTGACGATGCAGTGGTCCAACCATCTGGTACAGCCGTGAGCATCACTATAAAATGTATAGGTAGTTTTAGGACACATTTTTACATCTATGCAAAGCCAATCAAGATCCATACAAAAGTCCAACATTTCATTATAAAACAACTCATTCGGATGGGCATTAAAGTCGCCCAATATATATATATATAAATATTAAAACCTCCAGCCAGGGGTTATTCAACTATGCTAATTAAAACTAGGTGAACGCTCGCTAAGGGCACCCCCTGTGGGGTACCAGCCTCGGCTTAGGGCGTTTATTGGAGGGAGGACATCAAAGATGGGACGCGCTGGATCAAAGTTTTGATCATGATTATTAGTCGGGGAATTTAAAGCTACGTGCTCAGCTGCAACAACTGCTGGCACCTCGTTATCGAGCAAGGGTCGGGGGGGAGTCTTTGTAGAGCGACGTCTCAGTCATGACAGTCTCTTTCTAGACCTTGAAGCATAGATCAACAGTATTTCTATTTTCTTAATGTCCCTCGGGTATCATCGGATTTTCGAATACAAACGCTAATTTCCATGTCCATCAATTATTAGATTTATCTTGTATAATAATTTGAATTCAGAACTAAGTACTTAATTGTTGTTTTGTTTTGATTTCCGTGTGAATTATATAGAGCTGTAAAACTATTTTCCTATCTGTCGTGCCTGCGACTTTGGCGGCTTTCCTCCCATTTTTTAAATAAATTATTACTTTAAGTTAAAAGAGCATTTACAACTCTATATACTTCCAGGTCGATTGAGAGCGTCCGATCTGCACCAAGTGCAAAGGGCAACTGATAGAAATCCGACGACTGACGAAACACGAGGTTTGCCGAGGGACATTAAGAACATATTATACTGTACTGTGTTGCCGATGAGTGCATCAATAAGACCACAAATAATGTTGTGGTCTTATTTTGCAACATAGTTTTTTCAACCTTATTGCTTATAATTTATGTTTTAATTTTCCATATATATTTTTAATCTTATTTAAAAAATACTTGTAACGTTAAGGTTTATAATCAAGTTATGCATATAACTTGATTATACTTGAGCGATATATGTTTTTGTTCATAATACTTAAGAAGTGACTTATAGATTTACACCCGGGTAGAGAGTGCTACAAGCATGGAACTAGTATTTATTATACAGTGTGAGTCTTTGTAATCTGCACATATTGAAATGAGAAATCTATGCTTGATTTTATCGACGGAAAAAATATTTTAAAAAGTCTAAATATTTTTTTAAATATTTTTTATTGATTTTTTAAACAAAACGGTGTAACTTTTAAACTAAATAATCTATCGCGATGAAACAAACTCCTTAATGATCGGAAATTGTGAAAAAAAAAACTACTTTCAATTGACACATGTTTTTTTTTGCAAAAATCATTTTTTTTTCATAAATTTTTACAATATTCATAAAATTTCTCAATAGGTATCCCATTACGTAACTTTAAAAAAAATTAAATGTATTTTTTTTTTTTTAGATTTTTTGAAGTATTTTTTCCGTCCTTAAAATTAAGTATAGATTCTTTCATTTCGATATGTGCACATTATAAAGACTCACACTATATTGTAGCTACAAGGAACTTTTGCCGCTAGAATGACATTGACAGAGGGGTGTTTTTAGTAAACATCTGTGTGAAATTGTATCAAGATGGCGTCATTAGTTCTGATTTTAGCTACGCGGCAAATGATCCCTACAATAAGATATATATTCTTATTTTAAATAAGGTATAAACTGTCAATTTACATTAGAGATGTTATACTTTTCGGTTGCTATGTTTAATCCGACATTGCAAAACTTTTTAATTAAGGAAGCTGGTTTTATAATTAATTAAAATTAAGACGGAATCCCAAAGCTGTGCAAACAGTAAAGTAACGCTATGAAACTCGAAATTAAAAACATTAAATGGATTATGACGCTCTGATAAGCTAAATTGAAAATAAACTTAACGAATGGAATCGCTAATTAAATATAGTTGACAATAAGGCTGTCTGCTCAATAGGTTTTCATTTTGTATGGCTATTCAGTATTGATATGTCAGTTGAAGCTTTTAGACCGCACAAATATAAGTACATATTATGTACTTACTATCCTTAAATGTGTGCATTTTTAGGGTTCTGTAGTGAACAAGGAACCCTTATAGTTTCGCCATGTCCGTCTATCCGTTTGTTCGCGGCTTAGCTCAGAGACTCTTAGTACTAGAAAGCTGTAATTTGGCATGGGTATACATATTAATCACACCTACCTCCTCTATATATATATTTTTAATCATCTGTCCCATAATGTGGGGTATCGTTAGAAAGGTCGTTCAAATTTTTTATTGTGAATTTGCGAAATCCATTTTTGGATTCAGGGATCCGTTTTTGAAATATTTAGCTTTAAAGTGCAAATTGTTGTTAGCGAGTCAACTGTCCCCCCCTTTTTTTTTTTTTTTTCCTGGGTGGGAAATCATCAAATAACTTCTCCCGCTCTGGGCGGAGCGGGAGGGCGTGTCAGACTCTAACTGACTAAAACCCACCCGTGTTCCTTCAGTTGCCGTGTTGCCAGGGGGGCCACGATTTCCCTATCGGTTTTCTTCGAACCCCCGGCAGGCATTGGCCCTAGCGGACCCCGTCAATTCTGCTGACATCTCTTTGAGGCGCGCGTGGAACACAACGCGCCGTCGACCCGGGCTTGGTCCTTATCGGACGGCAAGCTGCCCATTGCTCACAGTCCGCAAGCCCGCGCCTACGGTGGCCGGAAATCTTCTTGTGATTCCCGACGCCCAGGGCGTCTCCTCCTGCGGCGGTTAGGGGCGCGAGGGCCGAAATTTGCCTCTCCCTCACGCGCTCCGTCTCCTCCTTCGCGAGCATTACTGCTTCGCAGAAGGAGGTGACGGCCTCCCATTTCCTCTCGCTCCGTAGCATGGCCCGAATCAGGGCCGGACGCGAGAGGTCACCGTCGCCGATCGCTTCTACGAGGACACGGCGATGCCCTGCCCAAGCAGGGCAGATCTCCACCGTATGCTCCACCGTGTCCTCCGGGCGATCCACACAGTGATGACACCCGGGCGTTTCTTCCCGCTTTATCCTGAACAGGTACCTCCCGAAACAGCCATGTCCGGTGAGCACCTGAGTCAGGCGGAAGGTGAGGACGCCGTGGCGCCTCTCTAGCCACTCCTCAAAGAGGGGTCTTATCGCCGCAATTGTGGCGTGCCCAGCGTTGGGTTGCGACAATCGCACTCTCCATTCCGCCATGAAATCCCGCCGGTGCTCTGTCCGCTGTGCCGCGACTTCTTGCGGCATCGGAGTTAAGCCCCGGCGTTTCGCCTCCTCGCGCCACTCCCAAATGTGCGCGAAACTGTCCCCCCCTGGCAGCTAAATGGTTGGTTTTGGATATGTGAAAAAACTCACAGTAGTAGTATACAATGTCGAGACAACAATACGACAATAAATGAAAACACTGTCAATACTAATGCATAAGAGTATTTTGGAACCATCAAATAAATCCTAGCATCGAAATGAAAAAAAGTGATTTTTTCAAACAAACTAAATAGTAGTGATGTGCCGACTATGGGTTTTGCCAATCTTTTACTAGCTATAGATATTAAACTATTGGATATATTTGATTGAATTTTCGTATGCGGACGTCATTAGATATACGTAGTTTAATTTATTGTCGTAATGTCTCCACCTTGTATATAACGCAATTAAAAGGAAAACTATCACAGCTAAGTAGGCTTTACAAGTTGACGAGTAATAATCGACCTACTTACATTTGCGATTGCAAAACAAGTTAAAGGAATGTATGGCTCCAGCCCGTCACATTCTTGATGTCCTCCTTCCGGTTGAGGTCCTAAGCCGAGGTTCGTACCCCACAGGGGGTGCCCTTAGCGAGCGTTCACCTAGTTTTAATTAGCATAGTTGAATAACCCCTGGCTAGAGGTTTTAAGTGTAGTAGCTTAAGGCACCCACAGGAAAGCCCGGTTAAGTAGTCATGATCTCATCAGAGGTTAACTACGAGATGCCATACTTAAAAAAAAAGGAATGTATGGGACAACATGTTTTACAACTACAAAGTTAAGTTTGTTCTTGGGATAAATTCATCGCAACTACGAAACCCTTCATTGTGCGTGGTCGGACACGCACTTGGCCGGTTTTGTTGTATATTTTCTTTTGTATCGTTTGAAAAAAAAAAATGTTTGGCGAGCGTAGCGCCCCCCAGCTAGATGGACCGGTGACCTTAAAAAGGTAGCTGGGACAGACTGAATGCGGAAGGCGGAGGATAGGGTGTTGTGACGCAGCTTGCGAGGCCCATGTCCAGCAGTGGACAACGACAAGCTAAGTTGATTTGATTGAGGAAAATATCGTGAGGAAAGTATTGAGTATGAATGTGGATGACTATAAGAGTAGGGGAAGACCAAAGAAACGATAGATGGACTGTATGGAAGAGGATATGGATAGAAAGGGGGTGACATACCGAGATGACGACTGATAGAGAAGTATGGAAGAATATGACATAAGTATGGGAGAAAATGACATAAGTATGGAAGAAAATGACATAAGTATGGAAGAAAATGACATAAGTATGGAAGAAAATGACATAAGTATGGAAGAAAATGACATAAGTATGGAAGAAAATGACATACAAATCGGGATAAGGGCAGGAGAATGATGATGTAAAGATACAGTAGTCCTTATTATGGTTTCAAATAAGGACCATAATTATGCGTTTTCCTAAATACAAACAAACACAATTATTTAATTAATATAACCACCTCTGTGGTCTAGTGGTTCGACCACCTGTCTCAGACCCAGTGGTCCCGAGTTCGAGTCCCAGTTTGGGCAAAATTTTCTGCTCGGTTTGGTTGGTGGTAGGGCTTGTTCTAGTCCGCCTGGCTAGCTACCACTATCTTATCTGTCTGTCGCCATAACAACAATGTTAACAGCACTGTTGTGTTTCGGCAGTTAGAGGTAAGATAGCCAGTTCCTCTGTGGTTGAGGATTCCGGGTGAAGTTCGCTTTCACCTTTGTCCTGATAGGTGAGATGCAGGTCAAGAGCTTCCCCGTAGAAGATATTTTTATAAATAAAATAATAATAATACATTTCAAATAAACATTTATTATGTATCGAATCAAAAATTTCCATTCAATATAATTTGACGTTGCTACAAGGCGTCAAAATTATTCATGTTAGCTTATTAACCCTTATTCATAAACGCTACTTAAAGTTAAGTAATGATTAGCGTCTGTTTAATCATACATTTTTGACGTTTGAACGTCACTTAACTGTCTGTTTAACTGTGTCAAAATAAATGTTTTTTCTTCTTTCTTTCTTCTTCTTCTTCACTTAACTTTAATCATTGTTTATGAATAAACCCCTTATTAGACAACTGAGGCAGTAAACAGTATATTATGAGTCCTGTATTTTATTTTATTATATTCGGGAAACTTACAGCTAACTTACAGTGTTCTTAAATTATATAAAATTGAAGGCCACTTACAAGTTTCCACTGATAAACACGTAACATAAAAAAGAGAAAAAAAAGGTCGGTACAAAATACCTATTAAACATAAATTATAGGTTAGGTAGGTAGGTATTGTAGGTTCTTCTCCTTCATCGACCAGAATTTGGCCACTTCGACAGCGTTAGCGATGGCCACGCAAAAGTCGTCCATAGTGCAGGTGTTATAGCACAGAGAGCACGACAAGAGGTGAGGCATCGTTTGTGATGTGGCTCCACAGTCGTAAAGTGGCTCATCTGAGCATCCCCACCTAACTTGGTTGTACCTTGTACCTTGTGCCGCAAGACGTGTATTTGAAACAGGAGCCGACTTGTAAAGTGTTTCTGATATTACAGCGGCGTTTGAGGTATCGATAATTTTGATATATAACCGATCATGAATATGAGAGGTAGTGTTTATTGTTTAGCGTCGAAGTAATCTGAGGACCTTTACCATATAATACCACCTCAGATTACTTTGAAATTGAGGAAGATTGTTGAGATAAGTTTAGATTGGTACAATATTACCGTAAACGGTATCTAATACCTTTAAACGAGCAATTCTTGTATACAGGATGTTTGGCAGAACGTTGAACATACGAAAATGGTGGATAGGTCGTCATCTGCTTCTTACTCAGTCCTAATTTATTTGGCCCTAGCCCCCTGGATATTTTTCAAAAAAATTTTTTTGCTTTCTTCTAGTTTCACCACTTTCTTAACTTTAAAGTGTAATTTTTATTAAAAACTAGCTGCGCCCCGCGGTTTCACCCGCGTAAGTCTCGATCCTGTGGGAATATCGGGATTAAAGTATCCTATGTGTTAATTCAGGTTATAAACTATCTGTATGCCAAATTTCATCCACATTGGTCCAGCCGTTTGAGCGTGAAGAAGAGACAAACATACACACACACATACACTCACAAATTTTCGCCTTTATAATATTAGTAGGAAGTAGGATGGGTAAAACAGGCAATATTTTTGTTGTTTTTTTTTAATGTTTAATGTTGGCAGATTCTTATATAATTATTGCTTTATTCAGATGTTAGCTAGAAAAACTTACAGAAAGATGTAAAAAATACTTAAATCTTAATTTCAACTTGCATTAAAAAAATATCCAGGCTGCCAGGGCCAAATAATAAATTAGGGCTGAGTAAGTAGCAGATGACCCCGCCTATCCACCATTTTCGTATGTTCAACGTTCTGCCAAACATCCTGTATATGTATTTATTTAATCTGAATCTCGGAAATGGCTCAAACGATTTTCATGAAATTTTGTATGCAGGGGGGTTTCGGGTGCGATAAATCGATCTAGGTTTCATTTTTAGAAAACTACCAAAAAAAAAACAATCATCCAGATATTTAGAATGAAACTGAAAAAAAAAAAACATTTATTTACATTCGTTTTCTGTTATTATGTTTTGTGATTGATTGATGATTTCAATTTAATTACCGCGTTATCTTCAGCTTTTCTCACTCATTATGTAATTTAATCTAAAATACATAAAATATACACATAACATATTAATTAAAATAACATCCCGGTGAAATAAGCCAACATATTCACACACCGCTTCTCTGAAATGTGGGCCGCCAAAATCCTCAGCGCTTCGAATATATACCTACCTATCTACTTACATACCTATAGGTACGTCGGTTAACCCTTTGATCAAATGAAAGTGAAAGCATGTAATTCTGGTAATGAAATATGAATGCTCTACTAATGATGTCCGAACCATATTACAAACAAGATTTGTATGAAATGCAGGCAATAGTGATGGTCATACACTACACTTAATGACTATGTTTACTGAAAGCAGATTGCCAGTTTGTGGTCATATAAAAAGGCCATCCTCTACTCGCTGTTTTTTTCCGTTCCTGTATAATATAAAATGACGTCAACATAAATGTAAAAAAAGTTTTGTATGTCCTCGAATATCTTAAAAATTGCATTTGAATATGGATTTTTACTCACAAAAAAATATTATAACCCTAAATTATATAGGTACTAATATTATATCATAAATGCGAAAGTGACTTTGTTTGTTTGGTACGTCATTCACGCTAAAGGTCATCATGGCACACATACCAATTCGGAAAGGGATCGTCACCGAATCGTCACGGTTCGTGAGCTTGTCTCGAGGCGCGGCGATTACGTTACGATTCCGATTAGAGTGCGTTGCAGTAGGGAGTTTCATACAAAGAATACTGAATGGCTCGAGTTGATACGCTGACGATCGCTTTCCGAGTTGATATGTGTGTTATTTCCTTAAAACGGTTGAACGGATTTGGATGGACACATGGGTAGACCATGACCTGGGTTTGAACATATGATACTTTTATCCCGGTAGTACGTTCCCGTGGGATAATTTTAACCTCCACGCGGGCGAAGCCGTGGGAAAAAGTAAGTCCGTTATAATTTCAAGTAAATCGACTATTGTGAATTAATCTACTACTATTCAATAAAGCAGGTATAGACAAACTATGTTCTTAATGTCCTTCGGCAAACCTCGTGTTTTGTCAGTCGTCGGATTTCTATCAGTTGCTCTTTGCACGTGGTGTAGACCGGACGCTCTTAATTGACTTGGAAGTATATAGAGTTGTTAATACTCTTTTAACTTAATGTAATTAATTAAAAAAATGGGAGGAAAGCCGCTAAAGTCGCAGGCACGACAGATAGGAAAATAGTTTTACAGCTCTATATAGTTCACACGGAAAACAAAACAACAATAAAGTACACAGTTCTGAATTCAAATTGTAATACACGATAAATCTAATAATTGATGGACATGGAAATTAGCATTCGTTTGTATTCGGAAATCCGATGATACCCGAGGGACATTAAGAAAATAGAAATACTGTACACTAATTTTGTTTACATTTAATAAACTATATTCAGACATGTTGCGTCAACCCCATAGAAATATAAGATAACATAAGATAAAAATAAGAAAAAAACATGTGTGCAATTCACACGTGGTAGAAGTGAAACCTTCAAAAATTTTAGCTTTTTTCGGGAAGAGGATAACTGTAGGTTTTAGTAATGATCATAGTGATACAAAGTTTGATAATTATTTTTATTCGTAAATATTATATACCTAGATTTATTCAGAGCTATTTTAGGTACCTACATCACGCTTTTATCAGAAAAAGTGGAATTTTAAAACGTTAGGTAAAAGTACTGGGTCTTATAATCTTATATCACGCCCTTCCCCCTCATGCACATAATATATGCGCGCGCAGTACTTGATCATTATTTTGCTGCGATGTTATTTTAAAACTGCGATATCTCCTAAGATATTCATTGAAATCGAATGATGTTAAGGGCAATTTTGTTTTAAATTAAATACTTGTGATGAATAATGTATTTATTTGGATAAGGATTAATATCATGTTTATAAAAACACCTTCGCAAATAATGCATTATTTTAGAACAAATTTGGTTAGCATGAAAAAGGTTATAGTGAGCCAACCTTAAAAGATAGACATATGCTGTCGCGGACTTATTTTTAGAACTTTTAAAGGGGAACAATTCTGTCATACATGATTTTTGCGAAACTTTAACCGTTTACGCAGCGCACGCAGCGGAAACTCTTAAAAGGAAAAATAAAACCCCCCGATTTTAAAATATTCTTCATTGGTGCTCCGCTCCTATTAGTCTTAGCGTAATGATATATCCTTTCTCAATAAATGGGCTATCTAACACTGAAATATTTTTTCAAATCGGACCAGTAGTTCCTGAGATTAACGCGTTCAAGCAAACAAACAAACTCTTCAGCTTCAGAGAATCACGAACATAAGAAACACTGTGTAATGCTTCCTATCTCATTTTCTCCCACGTTAAATCTTATGAATTAGTGTCTTTCTCTTTTACTGTCGCTTTTTCATTTCATCGACTTTCAAATCACAACGATGCTAAAGAAGTTTTCACTTCAAAAAAGTACCCATTAAAAATAACATCAGTTTAGTCAAGTGCATGTGTTGTAGAAAATGGAGTTATCCATAACGCGCTCGTGCCATTGACATTTATAGCCGTATTTTCGTAGATAATCCCTGCAATCAGGCAATATCTGTGCAGAGCAATATCACGGGCAATTAATTAATTTTACTTTCTGCTCCGAGGAGCAAGACAGCTTTATTTATGATGCGTTAAATGTTGCTAAAGTTTTCTTAGAAAATTACATAAAAGTTGAAGATGCTTGTGTTAATTAATCTATCTATACATGTGCTTATAAATGAAAGGTACGCGTTTTTAATTTAAAATACCTACATAGAATATTGAACGGTATTAATTAAAAGCAAAAGCCAAAAGGAGTATGTAAGGATCGTAGCAGTTGTTGTTCACTGTAGTCTCTGCCTATTCTTGGAAAAACCTATTTAGAAAGAAAGAAAGAAAAATAGGTTTATTTGTCACAGAAACACGTGCATACAAAAAAGACAAGAGTAATCAGAGAAAAACAAAAAGTACGTAACAAATCACGAGCATAAAATAGAAATCTACTCCAAGCCTCCCATCTCATCATCATCATCTCAAATCTCTTCATCTACTTCTGCTCGACTGAACTACACTATAATACAACATACTTGGGTAGTATATTATATTTATATTAATTATATTATTATAAATGCAAAACTGAGTTTGTTTGTTACGATTTCACGCCTAAACGGATTTGGATGTTTGGCACATAGGTAAACCATGACATATGAAACTTTTTATCCCGATATTCCCACGAAATCGAGACTTATGGTGGTCTAAACCATGGAGCAAGTCTAAACTAATATTATAAAGAGAAGATTCGATTTTTTGTAAGTTTGTTTGTTTGTAATGAATAAACTCAAAAATTACTGGACCGATTAAAAGAAATCCTCCACCAGTAGTATTAACAATGAGTAACATAGACTATAATTTATGAAGATTTCACGCAGGCGAAGCCGCTGGCGGAAGCTAGTATACAGTGTGAGTCTTCATAATGTTCATATATCGAAATGAGGGAATCTATATTTAATTTATCGATGGAAAAAATGGTCAAAAGTTGTTTTTTTTGTTTTTTTTTTAATTTTTTTGTATCAAAAATTTTTGTTTTTTTTTTTATTCTCTTTGGCATTTTATCTATAAATTTTACAATTATTGTAAAAATGTATGAAAAAAATACAGATTTTTACTAAAAAAACATGTTTATTTTCAATTGAGGGTAGTTTTTTTTCTCAATTTTAATTTTATGTGAACGCCTATTTACTTCCAATCATTGTGGAGTTTGTTTCATCGCGATAGCTGATTCAGTGTAAAAGTTACACAGTTTTGTTACAATTTTTTTTTGAATTCCATAAATAGTATAAAAGAAATATTTAGAATTTTTAAAATATATTTTCTGTCGTTAAAATTGAGCATAGATTCCCTCATTTCAATATGTGCACATTATGAAGAATCACACTGTATAATATTTTTAAGTTTTAAGTATTTAAAGCCTGAAAGCCTGAACACTTGCAATTGGAATACTATTGACAACCATACCACTCAAGTCGGAACACAGTGTCACTTCTTGGTGGCAGTAATAGTCAATAGGTGCGGTAGTACTACTTCACAGTGAAATCAATTACTTCTATTATTTTTGATGAAGTAAATAAATTAAAACAAAAACCTCAAACGGCGAAAATATTGCAATCTTATCTTATCTTAGTTATTTGTTTGAGCCGTTTGGGGTTGAAACACTCGTTTATTGCCCATGGTTCGACCGCGTAGTTCTATTAGTACGACCAACGGTATTTTTCTTTTCGGTGGTTCTATCAATCGGACCATCTTTATAAAATTATCACATTGTATTGGCACTAAATCTACTGGTCGAATAGAACTAAGATAAATATTTTTGCCCATGCTAAGGGGTCGGTTGGTCGACTCTTCACGTGACCAGAACTGGCTGGTCTATCACCGCCATATAACGTGGCAATGCTGCCAGCCTTTTGGGGACTTTTCCTGTTGACAGCGATGCTGAGGAATTTTTGGATGCCCTATGATTCTTTCCGCTCCTTTTTAGGGTTTCGTAGTAAACAAGGAACCCTTATTTGTTTCGTCATGTCCGTCTGTCTGTCTATCTGTCTGTCTGTCCGCGGTCTAGCTCCGAGACCCTTAGTACTAGAAAACTGTAATTTGGCATAGGTATATATTTAATTACGCTGACAAAGTGGTAAAATAAAATTATGAAAAACATTTTTTATTACCTCTCATACACGTAAAGTGGTGATGTTATTTTTTTTCTTTTTTTACCCCATCGTGAGGGGTATCATTGGAAAGGTCCTTTAAAAACATTGAGAGTTTGTGAAAACCATTTTTGGATTCAGAGATCCGTTTGCGAAATATTTAAGCTTTAAAGTGCTAATTTTTGTTTGAGTCAAGTGTCCCCCCCCCTGCCGGCTAAATGGTTGGTTTTGGGTGTGTGAAAAAAATCACAACAGTAGTATTATATAACGAAATTAAAAGGAAAACTATCACAGCTAAGTAGACTCTACAAGTTAACGAGTAATAATCGACCAACTTAACTTTGCAGTTGCAAAAACATGTTTTCCCATACATTCCGTATGGAAGAACATATTTTTCTACTGCAAAGTTAAGTTTGTTTTTGGGATTAATTCATCCCAACTACGGAACCCTTCATTGTGCGTGGTCCGACACGCACTTGGCCGGTTTTTTATATACATTTATGTCGGATCCGGTCATTAGTACGGACACGAAACGAATCGCAGGCGCGCCGCTGGCGACAGGATGTGATCTACCCACACTTAGAGCGCGCGCTTCTACAGAGTCGTGATGTTTTAAGGCCACGGCGAGGAGGGATTCAGCCTCGGATCGCATTGGAGTCAAGACGTCGCGGAACTGTTCTCGATTCGTGGTGCTCAGTTATTGTGTTAGTTGTAATTTGTGATCATTATGTTAATTTGTGATTTTAATAAACGCCGTCGCACCCAGTCTGTATACAATTTAGCTAGTTTGATCAATTTGATAGTAAAATTATAATGTGATCTGAACTGCAAACTATTATTCTATTGCGCATTAATCAACACTACCCACACTACGCCCACAGTAGTTAAAATATGCCTGAAAATAACGAGAGTCCCATACCCGTCTCCGACATGTACATAATATTATTATATTTTTAAGTTTGTTAGCGTAAATATTATCTTGTTTAAAAATAAAACAGTAAATAGAGCAACACCATCTCTCGTAAGGTATACAAAGTATATCACGTTTCGCTCCTTTTTGCATCGTCCACGTTGCTAGGCAAATAACCGTTCCTTATCAACGCTTACCTTGCCGTCGTGATCCTGATTAAAGACCTCGGCTGTGCAGCAGCCATTTTGTTTTCTCTTCTTTTTTGTAAAGTCCCCGTTACAAACAAAAACCAATCTACTGGTTTTGTAAACACTATTGTTTGTTGGGGATCGAATGCTTCTTATAATATTGTTGAGAAGTTGGTAGAGGAAAATGGGCTTTGTTACGTGTCATTTGTTTTTTATTTAGTCATAACGTGGGGACTTGAATTTATGGGATAAATTGTGATATTTTTTTTAATATTATAAAACGTATTTCTCCCTAGACTGTATTATTCAAATTGCATATGGTATAAAACAGCTACTAACTTTTTAATCACAAATTGGGGTAATACAATATAATTATCATGTAGAATTTAATGAATGTTAGCTATATTTCGTTTAGTGTTAATGTTAAAAGTTTAAAACTGAGCTCAAATTGAGAATTTTTTCAAGCCATTAAAATTACATTTAATAAATGCTACTTACTTTAATTAAAATTGTTTATGACTGAGTTAAATGATATAGGCACTAAATAGGCAACAAGGTAGCAGTACTCCACTAAGATTGATCGATGCGTAGCGGGTCGGCAATTTGCTACGACGGCGGTGGCGTAGCAAATTCGTAGCAAGTGTTTGGTTTCACGAAAATCATCTACAAAATAGTACTTTGTGTCCTGGGTTTTTCCATCAGGAATTTCTCAGAAGTCCAGAGTCTGGATTACATGGGACTTAAACATAACTGGTGAAATGTTGGTGTACTGTAGGTACCCCTCTGCCCAACCCTTCAAGGAAAACAGTCGTGATGATATGTTAAAATATTAGGAAATGTTGGCTACTCATTAACTTCATAAATATTTAAACCAAAAGTGTTATGAAATTCTCGGCAATATGAATTAATTTCTTATAAGTCTGTTCTCGAGCACTAAGTTGACGACTGCCAAAAAGCTTGAATTAAGTAATTTTTGAGCATATAATATTTCAATGAAGGTTTTATTGCTTTAATATTTTACTTTAAGTGTTTTTTGAAGTGATAACGTTTTAGCAAGGGTTCGTTGTTTAAAAAAAAATATAATTCGATGTCTTTATTATGAAAAATCTTGCGAGTTAAAATTGAACTATTATAAATTCATAATTTTTTCTAGCAAATAGGTTTTTCCTTTTGTTTTATTACCGTACCAGTAACGAATAACAAAAAGAAATAAGAGATCTCTACCAAACCACGTATAACGAGTACCCTTTTTATTATGTATGGTTTATGATCTCGGTTCTGGGAACCATTAGTAAGTACAGGCGATCGTGTTGAAGGCCCTCCAGGGAGAAACTGATCATATGTTTTTACAATCGATAGTCCTAAAGGTTGAAAGGGACTGAAGAAATACGCTTTAGATTTTTCTTAATCTTATTTTCGATCGAACGGTATTTGAGTAAGAATTTTAAATTCTCGATATTCTGCACATAAAAAAAACTTTTACAAAAAAACATAACCGACTTCCAAAACGAAATCACTACAAAGTGCAAAATAACTTTCAAAATTCAAAACTCAAAAGTCATTTATTCAGAATACAGTCCCCCAAAACGCCCGCCCTTCACCACTTCCTAGTGCCTTTAGCTGGGAAGAAGAAGTTTAGTTTTGGAAGTCGGTGTCTTTGGTTTTGTTTTATTTCTTGCCAGTTGCCACCGACTTCCGATAAATGTTTGGGCAGTAGTCAGTACTTACCGAATACTTTGTTTTGACGAAAATATTTTGTTTCAGCCTCCATCCGAGGGTGAACTGGCTGCCCCTGCAAGCGTCGTCAGTCGCATGCACCGACTTAGAAACTTACGAAAAGGGACGAGGGTGAGTACTACCTACTATTATCTTAAACAACAATTTTCGTGAATTCTAGGGCTTGTTTAATAATTTAGAACGATCTGTTAGCTCTTTGTTTAAGGATAAAGAAATCTTAATTAAGCTCATTACTCACATACTGTTTTACACGATCGAGCAAACAGACAATATTAATTATCTGTGTCCCCTAGATTATAACTTTATAACAATTATTATTTAAGGATGCCTAAAGTCCTATCATTATGAAGAATTACTTTCTTTCATTACCCCATTAATAAAAAAAAGACTCTCGACTCGAAGGACGCGTTCAAGCTCGACGGCTCGCTTCGAGTAGGTGCGAAGGAAATTACATCTTAAGCTCCGTATTCACATACGGTTTTACTCGATCGAGCAAACACATCGAGTAAAAATCACAGCACGGGCTTTCGTCCACACATTCAGCATTTATCTGTCGACGTGCGACGTTCAGTATTCACCGAACCGTTCGAGCCAAAAGATGTCTGTTGAACAAAGGATACAATGGCTGCATTTAGTAAGTCTCAGAATTAAAGAAAATAAAAGGAACAATCATAAAAGGACTGGGTAAAAGATTGGTTGGATCACCGCTTTGATTACTGTCATATGAACTTGATAAAAGAGCTGTGTCCCGTATAACAATTATTTAAGGATGCCTGAAGGGCTATAATGAAGAAATACTTTCTATGACTACCCCATTAATAGAAAAAAGTCGTTCGATTCAAAGGACGCGTACATACGCTCGAGTCAAGCTCGACGGATCGCTTCGAGTAGATGCGAAGGAATTATTATTATAAGCCTGTGTTGTCCCACTGTAGGGCAAAGGCCTCCCTTCCCTATTCCCACTTTTCCCGGTCTACTGCGATTGCGAGCCAATCCTTTAAGAAGGAGTCCAGCTTATCCCGCTATCTCTTTTTGGGCCTGCCGCGTAGTTGTTTCCTGCTATTTGGGATCCAAATTTGGGGAATTTGGGGAAAAGGAATTACATTTATTAAATTCCATCGAGCCGGTTCGATGCGAGCCTTCAAGTTGTGAGTTTTGCGGTCCACAAATTGATTTTTACTTGATTTCGAGTAAAACTATCGAGTAATACCGAATGTGAGAGCTTTAGAATGAAAAAAAATAATCGAAGTATTGTTGCTTATACAGTCTTCAAATTCAAACTATATTTTGTACAGAGGCCAGCACTTCAAGCTACTACAATCTGTCAAATTTATTTAATAGATTTTCAACTTTATCGCTGAACAGTAAGGTTCAAAGTTGATTGGGAAAATTTGACAGTTTCGGGTAGCTTGATGTGCTGGCGTCTGTACATCATGATATAAAACATTTTTATTATTGTTTCTTCCCCTAGCCCCAAACGTTGTTCAACGACAAAGGCAAGTACCCGACGCTGACGCGGATGTCGTACTGTCAATGTCGGCTACCGCGCGTCTTCACCAGCGTGTTCGAGCGCTTCGGCTGGGCACACGTCGCGTTGTTGCTGGACAAGTCAGACCTCTTCTCTCTTACTGTCGGTAAGTTCACATATATCTACTGTCTAAGGCGGATGTCGTACTGTCGGTGCCGGTTACCACGCGTCTGCACCAGCGTGTTTGACCGTTTCGGCTGGGCACACGTCGCGTTACTGCTGGTCAAGTTAGACCTTTTCTCTCTTACAGTCGGTAAGTCGCATATGATGTGTAATATCTGACATCTCACCTTGGTAATAAGCAACATTAAAGGGGCGGGGCCTCGTCAAGGCTGTTTCTGACGACCAACTCTAGCACCGCGCGCGCTCATTGGTCAAATCAAATTGCGCGCGCTTCCCCGGCTTCTTGTTACACACTTCCGTCCCTTTTCACGAAATCACTGCCATAGATTTTTAGGGTAGGTATATATGTTCTGTGCACAGATTGCAGAAAACCGAGAGGAAAGATATTACACATAAAATAAAAAATAAAGTTTAATAAAAAACTGTAACCCGACCACGGGAAAATAAAAATGATCTAAAAAGTACGAAACAAGCAAATATTTCAGACAGAAATCAAGACATAGGTACAAAAATGGTCAAGGTAAAGCCGTGGTCGCATGCCTGTATACCATGTGGGTGCCAGGAACACCTACAAAATTATAATGGCATGCGACGACGGCTTTACCTTGACCATTTTTGTACCTATGTCTTGATTTCTGTCTGAAATATTTGCTTGTTTCGTACTTTTTAGATCATTTTTATTTTCCCGTGGTCGGGTTACAGTTTTTTATTAAACTTTATTTTTTATTTTATACTTTTCCGTTTTTACACTTTCTAAACGTTACAACAACGTAAATAAGAGTAATTCAATAGGTCAGTAATTAACCTATTTTAAATTCCAATAGCAGTGCATAGTGCTTTAGACGAAACCATAGCGCGATTTATTTCGACGCCAACACCATACTCAGAAAGTTTTGCGACTAACAGTTTTTGTCTATGGGATACTGGCTAGTTTTGATGTCGATTAATTAAAACTATGACTATTTATTTAAAAAATAAAACACAATATTCCAAATTCGAAATTCCCGCCACATTTTTTACGAGCAAAATCAAAATACTCTGTCTCACTGAAAATTGAATTTACAACGAAAACATTTTCGCGCGATGATTTTGTACGATTTCAAATGTCGACTAAAACCAGAAGAATCATTTGAAAGACTTCGAATGATGTTCATAGACAAAAGCCCTTCTAAAGCGACTGTTTTCCGCTGGTTCAACGAATTTAAGCGTGGTCAAGCAACTTTGGCGGACGAAGAAAGAAGTGGCCGTCATAGGGCTATGACGGCTGTTACATAAGAAAACGTGTTGGCTGTGAAAAATTAAATTTAAGTGAATAGGCGAATTACATATGAAGAGATTCAGCATATACTGTAGATTGGATCGGGAACTGTACATGAAATTCTACACGGGCATCTTCAGGTAAAGAAGATAGTTTCACGCTGGTTACCACACAATCTAACGCAGAAGGAGGTTCGGGTAGAATGGTGCCGAGACATGATAGCAAAATTTGAAGCAGGCTCGTCTCGGCGCGTTTACGATTTCATTACGGGTGATGAATCATGGATTTGTCATTTTTGTTCCCCAAAATAAAAAATCAACTCAAGGGAAAACAGGGATTAAAGAGGTGTCTGATGTGGACTGGAAAATGTGTAATGAAAATTGGTTAAGACACATGAAACTGTGTATAGACGCCAATGGAGAGTTATTTGAAAAGATTTAATAAATAAAATATAACCTGAAGTATATTTTTTTTATTACCTATCGCAAAATTTTCTGAGTGCCCCGTGTATAAATATTAATATTTCGTTGTACACAGGGCTACACATCAAGCTATTAATTTCCAGTATTAGCTGACCTCGCATTGTACGGAAATCCTTTACAATGCCATATCAGCTTAAACTGGAAATTTATAGCTTGATGTGTAGCCGTGTGTACTTGTTTTTCTTCATAGAGGAATTGAGGATGGAATTACAAACCGTTTTTATTTATTAAGATTTGATTAACTGCACGTTGGTATCATCTTGCGATACAACGTAGCACAGTCTCACTTTTGCTTGTTTTTAACAATTTAAACATATTTATTTACTTTGAAAGTATAACATTATTTACATATTTGAAATGTGCTCGTCAAGACCTTTCTTTTGGTACCAAACATGTCATGATCATATCATTTTAATTTTTTTCGAGGTTAGAAATTTACGTGTAAAATCCACCATATTTAATTTAGGGAAAATTTATATAGCCTATGTCACCCGGACTATTATTACGAATCTATTGATACCTCATTCATCAAAATCAGTTCAGTAGTTTAGGCGCTATGGTGGAACACACGTAAAAGCAAACATACATACATACATACATACAAACATACAAACATATAAACATACATACATAGACTGCTAAAATCATAACCCTTCCTTTTGGCTTTGCCGTAGTCGGGTAAAAATTGAAGCCAGCTAGAAAAAGTAAACAGATTTAAACCGCAGAGATTACGCTGCAATATGTACTGTATGTACATATCGCAGCGTGTTTGGCAGAACGTTGAACATACGAAAACGGTGGATAGGTGTGGTCATCTGCTACTTACTCAGCCCTAATTTATTTGGCCCTGGCCCCCTGGATATCGAAAAAAAAAATTTTTTACTTTCTTCTCGTTTCACCACTTTCTTAACTTTAAAGTGTAATTTTTACTAAAAATGGGTAAAACAGGCAATATTTTTGAAATCTTTAATGTTGGCAGATTCTTATAAAATTATTGCTTTATTCAGATGTTAGCTAGAAAAAAAGTTATGAGTCCTCAAACTTACAGAAAGATGTAAAAAATACTTAAATCTTAATTTTAACTTGCATTAAAAAAAAATATCCATGGAGCCAGGGCCAAATAAATTAGGGCTGAGTAAGTAGCAGATGACCCCACCTATCCACCATTTTCGTAAGTTCAACGTTCTGCCAAACACCCTGTATATTCGTCACACCCGAATGCCTTCAAATTATGCAGGATCCCGCGGGATACGAATTCTCACATTCCAGAATTGGAATCTTAGCAGGTATTTTAATTTGGTAGCCTTTTTTTATGATAAAGAGAATGTTAAAACACGTCGCCCCCGAAGATTTTTCGGATTCTCCTACCCACTTCACCCTGCAACTCGCTTCAATATTGTCCCCGAAGGACATTGGGTAAAAATGTAGGTTCCGTTAGTGGTTGACATTTGACATTTGGACCAATTTTGCCCATTGCTTTTTCTCATTGGTTTGTTTTGGCTATGCCAGCCAATTATCTGATAAAGCTAATGACATGATACGAATCAAAACCTCTCCCTTAATTTACTGAGTTTATTTAATAACCTAACTACATTGACGAGCAATATAAAAAAGCCACTTGCAAAGTGCCAAGAAATATCTCCTAATCCACACAAGTTAGCTACATGAAGTAAAAAAAAACGTGTGGCACTCGGGGACTGCCGCGGTAAAGCTATTGCACAGCATTTGTAACCTCCATACTTCCTATTTGTCAACGCTACACTTGGGATGATGACGTGATGACATAAAACAAAAATTACGTTCCTATGACAACATCACGTTTCCCATGACAACATCACGTTGTCATGGGAACCGTCATTACATGGTAGGTGGAGTGGAGGGTGTTAGGTTTTATTTTCGTTACGTTACGGAATTTCTTGATTCGGTCGCCGCGCTCAAAGCCCGCGATAAAAGCTATGCAATAGCTTAAAAAAAAATCATGAAAACAGTTTTGTAGGTGTTTTTTATGCGCTATTAAATACACTTGAATGTTGCTTTTTACTTCAAGAAGCTATCTTGCGTGGTTTCGGAAATATTTCATGATAAGTTAGTGACTTTATAAATTGCTCGTCAGTGTATATACTTGTAAGTTCTAGGATTTGGTTCTCTTTCATTAGTAATGGACAAAAGATTTCATCCATGTTAATATTAGCTTTACTCTCTGAAATGAAGCTTCGTAAGTAATACAAGATTCTGATTAAAGGCGAATAATTTCAATATTAATCTCGAAACGAAACGAACAAATCAACAATTATTGGTAAGTCGACGGTCCTAGTGGTTGCAGGATTCCTTTTGTAAATATCAAGGTATTGTAGAGGTTTGGTCGACTTTCGCAAATATTTTATTAGGAATAATTGAGATAAACGCTATTTCATATTTCGACGATTAGAAAAGAATTGAGACTCAGCTTGGAGAGCTAACAAAGCGCCTCATGATGTAAAATGAATAGCATCGTTTTTAGGAATCCAAATTAATATTATTAAGAGAAAAGATTATATTTTTTGTATGTTTGTTTGTAATGGATAAACCCAAAAAATACTTAATCAATTAAAAAAAAATGAAAAATTGTTTTTCTGTAAAGTCGATTTATGGACGATAATTTTACGTGATAACGTCACAAGACGAACGCTAAGGCCGATCGTGCCTCTCTATCGCTTGTTCCGTGCTCTCGCTTGCACGCTCGGCTCAGGCGGAATGTGACACTTTTTCGTGCGTGCAGCCGGCGTTCATCGATTTATAAGATGTTATCACGTTAAAATCCTTTCACCTATAGAAAGCTACATTATCAGCGAGTAACATGGGCTGTATTTTATCGACTTCCACGCGAACAGAGACGCTAGCAGAAGCTAGTAATTAATATATTAGTACTAATACCTCTTTTATTTTTATTAAAAAAAAAAAAAATGCAACTAAGGCCCTGTATGAACGGAGCGCGTGTAACATACAGTAGGTACCTACTGTAAGGTTTTATGCAATATGCAACCTTATGTTATGCAGGCTGGTAAGGAAACAGCTCAGCACTCGAACTACCTGATAGCTTAGATTTTAAATAGGATTGGACTATGTTTTTAGTTTGATAGAAAAGTAGAAGGAAGCTAGCTATGGAATAATGCACTTTATAAAATATAATATTGTAATCGAAGTAATATACAAATAACAGACGAGTACTGCGTATTACTTTAGATTACGTCCCCAACGTCCCTCAGACGTTACAATACCTACCCGTTCATTTCACTTACCAACTCAGCCTATTGCAGTCCACTGCTGAACATAGGCCTCTCCCAGGCTACCCTACAACACCCTATCCTCCGCCTTCCGAATCCAGTCTGTCCCAGCAAATTTTGGTCGACAGCTGATAATCCGAGTCTCCTGGTCCTAGCAAAAACATAGTAAAATTCGAGGGGTGAACAGTAAAACAAGTAATACAGGGTGGCAGGGACATCGACACGAAAACTGCATGATTCTGAACCACCTGCGTTGAAATTTTTATTTATTTATTTTGTTATTTATGTACAGACGCCAGCACATCAAGCTACCAGAAACTGTAAAATTTTCCCAATAAACTTTCAACCTTAAACTTCAGCGATAAAGTTGAAAATCTATTAAATAAATTTGAAAGATTTGTAGTAGCTTGATGTGCTGGCGTCTGTACACACACTAAAATACATTAAAAATTTTCGTCGGTTATTAAAAAAAACAGTTATTTCATAGAAAAGTGCAATACCTACGCGTTCAAAATGTAACAGCAGATTTTTTTTTAATAACCGCTGAAAATTTTCAACGCCAGGGGTTCATCATCCGCCGGGGTTGCGAAGAAGTCCGAAAGGGAAATCGTGACCCCGGCAACATGACAACTGAAGGAACACGGTGGGTTTTAGTCGGTAAGAGTCTGACACGCCCTCCCGCTCCGCCTAGAGCGGGAGAAGTTATTTGAAAATTTTCACAGCCAAAAAAAAAACGTGTGCAATTCACACGTGGTAGAAGTGAAATCTTCAAATTTTGGCTTCAAGAAAAAAAAAATTACAGAATTGTTTCTCTTTAAAAATTCTAAAAAAAGTCCGCAACAGCATACATCACGCTTTTATCAGTAAAAGTGGAACTTTAAAACGTTAGGTAAAAGTACTGGGTCTTATAATCTTATTCCCCCTCATAACTTGCCTAGCCTTGCACATCATAAATGCGCGCGCAGTACTTGATCATTATTTTGCTGCGATGTTATTTTAAAACTTCGATATCTCCTAAGATATTCATTGAAATCGAATGATGTGAAGGGCAATTTTGTTTTAAATTAAAAACTTGTGATGAATAATGTATTTATTAGGATAAGGATTAATATCATGTTTATAAAAACACCTTCGCAAATAATGCATTATTTTAGAACAAATTTGGTTAGCATAAAAAAGGTTATAGTAAGCCAACCTTAAAAGATACATATGCTATCGCGGACTTTTTTTTAAAACTTTTAATGGGAAATAATTCTGTCATACATGATTTTTGCGAAACTTTAACCGTTTACGCAGCGCACGCAGCAGAAGCTCTCAAAAGGAAAAATAAAACCCCCCGATTTTGAAACATTCTTCATTGGTGCTCCGCTCCTATTAATTTTAGCGTGATGATATAGTTTATAGCCTTCCTCAATAAATGGGCTATCTAACACTGAAAGAATTTTTTAAATCGGACCAGAGAGAGAGTTTCTGAGATTAGCGCGTACAAGCAAACAAACAAATTAATTCTTCAGCTTCAGAGAACCACGAACATAAGAAACACTGTATAACGCTTCCTATCTCATTTTCTCCCACGTTAAATCTTATGAATTTGTGTCTGTCTCTTTTTACTGTCGCTTTTTCGTTTCATCGACTTTCAAATCACAACGATGCTAAAGAAGTTTTCACTTCAAAAGGGGTTCAGAATCATGTACTGAATCCATGGTAACAGTTTTCGTGTCGATGTCCCTGATACCCTATATGGGGTTGTAACACGTGTTCACATTGCTAGCAGTCATTAAAAAGAATTACCATCAAACGGCCGGCTGTAATGCACTAAAAGGAATCGTTTCACTGCTAATGTCTATAACAGTACGTTTTTTATTACCCAAATGGACGTTTATAAGCTTCGTAATGTATGTGAGGGTTTTCCGTGCAATGTTATTAGATACACGAGTTTTAGCTATAACTCGGAGCTCGTGACTAAATAACAACAGCTTCACGAGTCGCTCAATCAGGTTAGTGGAGGTCGGTCCGTGGATGGGTGACCATCTTTATATATCGAGACTAAGCACGTTAAGCTGTTGGTCCCGGCTGTCATTCGTAAATCTTAGATAGTCGTTACGAGTCGTCAGAAGCCCAAAAGTCTGACAACCAGTCTAACCAAGGGTTATCGTGTTACCCAAGTTACTGAGTTGTGGAGGTCAGATAGGCAGTCGCTCCATGTAAAATATTGGTATTCAGCTGCATCCGGTTAGGGTAGGCAGATGATGAGTCCTAGCTATAACCAGCCATCAAATGTATGTAAAGGAAATGGAATTCCCACACAGGTCACTGTGAGCAAAAAACTTATTGGGAGACTTTGAGTCGCAGATGACTAAGGCTGATTGTAGTCTTTAATTGAGTTTAAAATTGTATTTTTATGCAATCAGCTAGGATTTGAATGATAATTTATTCACTGAAATGTAAATCTCCGGTCTCTAAAATTCTGATAAAGCTTCATCGGTAAACCTTTTGCGTTCACAATTAATTTGCCAATCATGTTAACAATCACGAGTTTTAGGAAAAACAACAATGCCTACACATAAGGTTCAGTTTGCCCTGCAACTTCATATTTTTTATGACTTTTTCCAACAGTACTAGTCGGTCTAAAATCAACTTTACCACACTTAAATAAAGTTGATGTTTGTATGAATAACATCAATTGGAAAGAAGGTTATAAATAAGTAAAATCTTATACTTGCTGTTTTCATTGGTTTATCAAAATTATAACGATCAATCATAATTAATTAATCAATTATGGGTAATGTGCCTGATTTAAAGATAAAAAAATAATGAGTAAACGTGAGTTTTTTGACGACAGATTAAATTGAACCGGATTTTGGAAACCGTTAACACTCTTTTAATAACTTATACAGAGTAATATTATTTTCTATTTCTTACTAAATGTAGTGATGGCCCTTGGGAGGCCTCGCCTCTCATGTACGACGTTGTGGGTACAAATCCGGGCAAGTGCCAATGTAACTTTTCAATCCATTTATTATGTACTTTCTGAGTTTATAGCACGCCTCACAACGCGAAGCGTTTGAGGTAGTGCATTACTCTCAACTTGCCAAAAACAATTTTTGATTGACTCTTTTTATATGCATATCGCACAAATGCTTTAATATGTGTACCTACACTGATATGTAGAAACTATCCTTTTAACACAAATAAAATAACAAATTAACATTTATTGCGTATTATATATATATATATTTTTATTTAAAAATAGGGGAGGGGCTTGTGGCTAAGTAATAACAGCTGCACGGATCGATCAGGTTAAGCTACGCTTGCCGCGGTTGGTCCGTGGATGGGTGATCATCTTTACATACCAAGTCCCCTCCGTGCCTCGGAAAGCACGTTAAGCCGTTGGTCCCGGCTGTCATTTGTAGATCTTTGACAGTCGTTACGGGTAGTTAGAAGCCCAAAAAGTCTGACAACCAGTCTTACCAAGGGGTATCGTGTTACCTAGTCACTAGGTTGTGGAGGTCAGATAGGCAGTCGCTCCATGTAAAATACTGGTATTCAGCTGCATCCGGTTAGACTGGAAGCCGACCCCAACATAGTTGGGAAAAGGCTAGGCAGATGATGATATTTTTATTTAAAATAAAAATCCACGGACTTCCTTGGGTCTGTACATATGGATCCCGTGTGTGGTCACGGTAACGTCCGAAATACTCCACATAAATACGAGTATGTAGAGATCTTTTTTTAAAATTCACTTTAGACTTGATTTCGTATTGAAAATGGTTGTTTAATTCAATCTCGTTTAATTCATATTATTAATTTGGAAAATCCAAAAGTGTTTTTACAAAAAAAATGTTTTTACAATTTTTTAGTTTTCGAATGAGCGTTATGAGGCGTGCAATTTTAGATTTTCCAAATTTCTTGGACATTACTGACATTGGTGAAGGAAAACATCGTGACGAAACCTGGACTAAGGGTCGGTTCACATCTGACAGATGATGCGTCGGGCGTAACTTCGTTAGTACGGTCGTCGCATTAACGCATCCTCGGTTGAGTGTGAATGGTTGAATGTTTTCTCATATAATTGTCTGTTCTGGCGTTACGCAACCGATAATACGCGACGCATCTTCCGTCAGATGTGAACAGACGCTTATAGTTAATATAAGTCTGAAATCACCAACCCGTTTTGAGCATGCGTGGTGATCATTGCTCGGCTTCTTTGTATGAGAAGAGGCCTTTGCCTTGTACAGTGGGACCGTAATAGGCTAGTATTTTCATAAATAATTTCTTACTATAATGTTTAACGGGCAGGTAAAAGTCTGGAGTGGGGTCTTCGAAAGAAAGGTGTCCTGAAGGCGGTGAGGGAACTGGACGGCAACGAGAGGGAGTCCTGCGAGGCACTCCTCAAAGATGTCAGCATGTATGCGAGAGGTAAACTATTCATTTTTCATAACATAACACACATAACATAATATCACGCCGATATATGTATCATTACTTCGGCGTCCCGTCATCTCGTTCTTGTTGACGTCCCGTTGACGGTGCCGGTGGACAAACAGCCTTAGGAGATGAATTATCAAAAATTCTTCCTTAGTACTCACTTTCGTTATTTAAGGAAATCTTGTGCAAAATCTCATCATTATAACCCAACAGTTTAATAGCAGGGCTTTGTCTGTCAGTGTATAAATGAATTTAAGATTTTTATCAAGTAGATATTGGTCTTTACGAGGTCAAATAAAGTCGAGACAAGTGTGTACTTATATCATGCAGTATAACCATCATTAAGACATTGTTTCAAAAGTGCCGTAAGGACAGTTTTTGACGACAAATGTCCAGAAAAAACGTCATTGCGATACCCCATATCCGCGATGCTATACTTCGGTAATTTCGTACGAATTTTATTTTCTATATCGTTCAGTACGGAAAAGATATTACAGAGCTGATGCCATCACTGAAAGTAAAGTAAGTAGAGACTAGTCATCTCTTAGCTGCCACGGTTTATTTTAATTTATTATTTTTTTTGAATTGTTTTTGTTTTTAAATATATTTTTTTTACTTGCAGGTCTTTCTACATTGTTCTTACATGTATAATTTCAACATGACTGATGTAACCAATATTTTGTAACAATATTTTGATTTAAAAGAGTGTCTGTGGAGTTTCTTGCCGGTTCTTCTCCATAGGTACCTACTACGCTTTGGAATGGGCAACTAGCTTCATTTTTCTGACTGACCGACCCCTTGACAATTCAAAAGTACCTGTAATTGGTTTATTTGAAATAAATGCTTTGAGTTTGAGATTTGAGTTTCAGTAGGTACACCATTATCAGTACGTATTCAGCTCTCTTTGATGAAATGAGATCAAAAGTGAGTAAACGAATAAAGTTAACGTTTATTGGAATTCTAAAATATTCAATTAAAGCTTGTTAGTCAATGTTATTGTTACAAAGCCTTCCTGTAGCGTAATTAAACCATATTCTTGAATCATTATAAACTTTTGAATTAGTAGGTACGCAATTCGTCGGGATATTCAAATATAAAATAATTACACGATTCATTCAGGATTTTAGTAAAATATGATATCAAAATAAATGTAAAATTGCTTCTGTGTTTGAACATCCTAATTAAATTTCCCGGAATTCGGTATTACAATCAGAACAGACGTTGTTGAAAATAGTATTCAATAGCTCGGTAGGACTCGGATGTTAGTTTCGCAGCACAAAATAGTTAGGTACAGAAGTTCGGCTCCATACGAGCGAAAACACACGCACACAAAATAGACACGTTTCACGGACGGCGAGTGCGGGTCGCGCGATTTATACCGTAAGGCGATTATGACACTGCACCGCATCACGCTGCATGTTGCGTGTCAACGATCTGAATGAATGCGCGTGGATGCATTTTCTGTGTGTTGGACTGTGCGTGTTTTCTATACAAACGGAGATACTTACAAGCAACGTTAAAACACGCATTCACGCGCTACGCTGCGTGTTGCGTAACAGTGTGTTAATCGCCTAAGAACGAATATTGAATCGAAAATAAAACTATCCTTTAATATTTTGGTTACAATTTTTGCGACAAGCACAATTAGTCGACGTTCGCACGGACGTAATAAAATCGCGGCGATTTTTTTTCGTGCACTGGATTTTCAACGCTCTGCTTGACGTCGAGAGTTGAAAATCCAACAGTGTGTTTTTTCAACGCGCTCGGACGAGAGTGCGTCCCAGCGCGTTGGATTCTTAACGCCCGCCCGGCCACCAAGAGTTGAAAATCCAGTGCGCGATAAAATTCCGCCGAGGTTTTATTACGTCCGTGCGAACGTCGGCTTAGTATCACCCATAGATGTGAATAAAGTCTTAAAACTAAGTGAATATAATGTGCGACACAAGTATTTTCAATTTTAAAATGGTTCGATTTTAGGTAACATTACGCGTTCGTTTCGGAGGAGCTCGTGGCTAAGTAATTACAGTCGCTTGACGGGGTTGGTCCGTGGATGGGTGACCATCTCTACATACCGAGACTCCTGCGTGCCTCGGAAAGCACGTTAAGCCGTTGGTCCCGGCTGTCATACGTGGATCTTTGACAGTCGTTACAGCTTACGCAGTGGCGGCGGGCGTAAAGGGGGGGCGAAGGGGGCAGTCCGACCCGGGTGCCAAGCACCAAGGGGTGACAACGACTACTTATTCGTACAGCCAAAGATCTCGCGCATAAAATCTCCCTCTGTAAAGACATATCAATAAATAACTCCCTACTCTTATACCCGGCTACTTAAATACTAATATTACTATTTTGAAACTCATTGCAACTATATTTTCATATTTTTTCGAAAATAATTTCTATTTTTCTAGTGAAAGTGAAAGAAGCTTTTCAAAGTTAAAACTAATAAAATCTTACATAATGAGCCAAGCGCGACTAACAAATCTTTCGATTTTATCAATTGAAAGAGACAGGGACAATTTTGAGAATGTGATCGAATGTTTTAGAAAATAAAGTCTCGTAAGCATGTTTAGTATTTGGTGTTTTATTTTAAGTACAATACAAAGCCGCCCGGGGTGCCAATTACTGCCAATCTACCCTATGCCGCCACTGGGCTTACATGTCGTCAAAAGCCCGAAAGTCTGACAACCAGTCTTACCAAGAGAGAGAGAGAGAGTTGAGTTCAAATAGGCAGTCGCTCCATGTAAAATACTGGTATTCAGCTGCATCCGGTCGATTGGAAGCCGACCCCAATATAGTTGGGAAAAGGGTATTCAGATTTTTACGCGTTCGTTACAGATGGTCGTTCGTATGCGTCTATCCGTGCGTGCGCGTATTTTCGCTCGATGTACGGAGCTGACCTTCTGTAGGTATTATTCCGTGTTCACAGAGTGGAAGCAGAAAATAATGAGAGCATAGAATCGATGCGTCCGATATTCATTTATTGGAAAGTGCAAACCGCTTGGCTCCACAGTTTGTGGGTAATTGGAAAACTGACAGTTATTACGCTTTTTATTTTCTACTGCTCGTTCTTTTTCCATTCCATGAAGATGGTTGATAAAAATAGATAAAATTTTCACAATGTCGACTCTTGTTCTAGGTTTTTTTTTAAATTATTTTTTTTTTGCGTCATTTCTAGAAAAAATCAGCTGTTTCATACATTTTGACCGCGTAGGTATTGCACTTTTCTATGAAACAGCAGATTTCAACGCAGAGGAGTTCAGAATCATGTACTGAATCCATGGTTTCAGTTTTCGCGTCGATGTTTCTGACACCCCGTATTAACACATTATCTACCCAACACTTGAAAACAATGTATAAATTATGTATATGCTGTGTTTTTTAATAAATTAATAAACAAAATAGGTTTCAGTTTGAATGTATATATTTGGCATTACCCATAACATTGGTGTTTTCCAACATTATAAAGTTTCACACATCAACAGCACGTTGTAATTTAAATAAAATAAAAATATAGAAGTAATTAATATATTTTTCCGTTATATAGTTGTAATTCTGAGCGTGCGCGGTTCACTGGTGCGAGAGTTCCTCTTGGCTGCGCATACGCTTGGCATGACGCGCGGTGACTGGGCCTTCCTCGACGTGGAAATATTTCAGGTACGGTCCACAGGGAAATGAGAAATCACAGAACTTGTTCGAGCAATTTGATAAAAAATTCAAATCATCACAAGTTTAGTGTCGTCATTCTATGTCACTCGTATAAAAGAGGAACCATTAACAACTTTCAAAACGAAACTAACTGTATTTCTATTAAATAAATGTTACTACTCCGTATTGGTTGTTCTAGCTGATAAATTTTTGCTGTGTATCAATGTCTGTATGTTTGATGATGAACTGCATCAATGTTTGCATGCCAAAATGGTAGAATGTACAAAGATTCTTTAGTATTATTGTAACCACCTTATTGTAAATACCTATATTCTGAGCAAATAAATGAACATTCTATTCTATTCTATGAAATGGCTGTAATTCGGCGAAAAGGGTAGATTCCTAGGTAAAAAAATTAAAATTTAGTCCGTCTTTCAGATAAAAAAAGAATTTTAGACACGTATTTTTTGCTTTATCATATTAATCAAAAATAACTTAGAAAGCACGCATTAAAGTTGGAGAGTGGGGGCTCGTTACGTCACAACGTCGTATAAAATCTAGCAAGGCGTGACGTCATGCCACATTTTAACTCAATGTATCGCCGTAATCTTTTGATTACGTCAAAAAATAAAAAATACGTGTCCAATATTTTTTTATTTTCTGAAAGACGGACTAAAAAAAAAAAATTTGGACACAGGCCTATTGACGTAGTGCATCAATCAAGTTCTCTGTCTGAACATAGTAGGTACAGTAGGCCACACGTTAGTGGTAACACTTTGACGTTGAGCTGCCTAGCGTAGTACGGAGTCTCAATGGAATAAGAAGCCTGCTTATATGCTGAAGATTCTTAATAAAGCTCGGTTTCCTAGAAGAGCGTTGGCCGCCACATAGCGTCTGTAATTTACCGGCAAATGACGTCACTGAAACTTTATTTATGAAAGTAAGTTGGTGTATTTTCCCAGAGAGCATTTTTTGATACCGTAAGGCGCGGGACATATACAAGTGGCGAAGGGCGCGGGCATGGCGACGGTGTGGCGCGGGCGTTGCGCCGCCCGTTTCATATTTCATACAAAATGTATAGGAACGACGTGGCGCGGCACACACACAACGCCCGCGCTGCACTGTCGCCTCGCCCGCGCCACGCCTTTTGTGTATGTTCCGCGCCACTTCCGTCATTCCTATACATTTTGTATGAAATTCAATTTTGTTTCAAGCGATTCTACTATACCTACGCTAAGAATAGAACTAGGCTAGAATTCGGGCGTAGGTACTGGAAGCAATCAGATTGACAGACAGGTAGAGATTTACAATTTGCGTAAAGGTCAACCTTATTTTTATTCAGATCACAAAGTAAATAATGCTATGATTTCAGTCTTCGTTCTTGTAGAACACATTAGATACCCTCCTTTTGGGATCCGCCGTAGTCGGATAAAAATAATATATGTACAGAGCATAATCGCGGAACATTCTTTGCATATTTGAGATATCTATCTATACTATATGTAATATAATAAAGCTGAAGAAATCGTTTGTTTTTAGGGTTCCGTATCTCAAAAGGAAAAAAAACGGAACCCTTATAGGATCACAGTAGTAGGATTACAGTATTGAAGAGTTTATAGATGACAATCGACATCCACTATTAAATGATTTGTGAATTATTATTATGTATTTTTGTGTTGTATTGTTATTGTTTGTCTTTTTCTTTCTTTTAATGCTGGGAAATGGATTTTTTAATTTTTAAATGGAATGTTGTTGATTATTTAATTTATTGTTGCTGAATTATTAACATAAAATTATTTATTAGTGAAATTGATATATTTTAAATGCGTAATGAATTTTAAATATGAATGTAATGTTTATGCTTTTTATTATTTTATTTTATTTATCATCACTGTAATATTTTCAACACAATGTATTTTGTTATGAAATAAATGACTTATGATCACTCGTGTCTGACTGACTGTCTGTCTGTCCGTCCGTCACAGCCTATTTGCTCCGAATCTAATGGTCGGTCCATTAAGTTGAAATTTGGTACACGTATGTATTTCTGTGACCCAAACACGGACGTGTAAAGTAAATAAATGAATTTTGAATATGGGGGTCACTTTTGGGGGGCAAATAAGAAAATTTAAAAAAAGTTTTTCAAAGTGTATCGTGTGACATATCAAATGAAAGGGCTTGTTGAGAGGATCTCAAATGTATTTTTTTTTATAATTTTAAAATAAATACGTTTAAAGATATTTAAGAAAATAGATGAAAATTTACCATTACTTATCTCCGAAACGAATGAGCCCAAAATTTTGAAAAAAATGCAGAGAATGGTTCTTCACTCGTAGATTTTAATTTTTTTTTTTTACTAAGACGCACACAAACAAAAATCACATACTGTTTTAGAAATTGTGAATTCGTCACTTACGTGCACAGCACTAGACACTTTTACACGTCAATCATATTTCTATCAATATTGTGCGTACAAACTTATATTTGCAGTTGGAATGTATGGGAGAACATGTATTTCAATTACAATGTTAAGTTTGTATTTGGGATAAATTCATCCCAACTACGGAACTCTTCATTGTGCGTAGTCTGACACGCACTTGGTCGGTTTTTTGTTTGAACGCGCTAATCTCTGCAACTACTAGTCAGATTTGAAAAAAAAAATGTATTTAATAGCCCGATTATTGAGGAAGGTTATATTTATTTATATTTAATAAACAAAAAGACTCAATTATATTAGTAACAACTATGTTAGTAAACATAACCTATACATTTAATGAATCCCTGCTACACGCTCAACATAGTTGTAAAAAGCTTGCAGCAGCGATTCACACACAAACAGTCTAGTCTGCTCCCGATACACTGCAGTATATTAAAGGCACTGGTGGCGATTCTCCTGTACACCGAACTAAACTACCTAAATTATCACTAAAATTCCTTATTTTTGACTATGAGAATCTCAAAGCTATTCTGCAAAATAAATTCTCTAAATTTAAAAATAATTTTGACACATCTAAATCGAATTTGACAATCGCGACTCCATTCGTGATACCTAACCACGTGAATCTTTTTAGAGCCGGAAGCGCGCAGGGGGGGCAGCCTCGATGTTTTATATGGATTTTTTTTCACTTTTTGTATGGAAAATAAGAAAAATTATTACCTACATGTAGTGTGTTAGGGGTTTAAGAGTTTTATAAAGGGGGTCGAAATTTTCATTATTTTTGCGATTGGACACACCGTTTTCGAGATATAAGCAAAAGAAAAAAAAGATTCAGTACTGTTTTTGCACCTGAAGTCGAGGTGTTGGTGTGAATTTAAAGTTCATGACAACCAATTTTATTCCATACATTTTTAGTCGCGATTAAAAATAGTTAGATTTAGTTAGAAAATCTAAATGTTAGGTGGAAAACGTCAAATTGAGAATGGCAAAATTGCCATTTTCACTAAACTAATATCACAGTACCATCTTAGTGCTGTCAAACTAAAATGTAGTTAAGTTGTGTCACTTTAGTCTATTTTAGAATGGGAATCGTCGTTTGCCAGGAGTAAACTAAATTTTGGTGATTTTTAGTCTAGTTTAGAGGCATTTGTGATAAGAGAATCGGCATCACTGGCTGGTATAGGCTATTTAAAATCACGCTACGGCACAAAGGAGCCGAGCAAAAAAAAGATGCAGAAAGAACGCTGAGCAAAAACGAAGTAAGAGTGCGGGCGGACGATGCAATGCGATGCAGTGGGGCCGAGGGAGTTTTATTAATTGTATTTATATTGTGTGTCTTACGACTTCCACGTGAATGAAGTCGGGGGCAGAGCTAGTTTTTGTTATATATATCTGCAATACTTATGGCCGGCACATTAAACGATCTGATGCAAGTTTGTTGATACAAAATGGCCGAAGGCATTTTAACAACTGGGAAGTAGTCGTTGCCCATATTTAATTAAACTAGCATAAATATGTACATAATAAAATCTTCATTTGCAACATAAACTTTGTCAATAAAATTAAAATGTATATCTCGTCGCAAGTTCATCTAGAAAAATTGTTCGAAGGTTACAGTTTTCATTAAAACTATGTTTACCTACAAGTTAATAAGAATGTTTTAGCTCCATTTTCATCTAGCTATTTCACGAAATTGCCGCGTCTGTCGCCATTGGAGAGAAAATATTTTTCATTTTCGTGTATCGACACGCGCCATCTCATACTAATGATATTCGAATTATTCGATATTACTAATACTGCTGTTAGGGTTTTTTGACAGTTTGACACTAACGACCTCTAGCATAGACGTGTAAAGATATATTAAATTAAATTGAATGGATGTACACAATGGTGAATGTTACTGCATTTTTAACGTGCGTTAAAAGATTTCTCTGATTTTTATTGAATATTGGAGTTTATGCGAATAAAATGTCTGCTGTTTCTTGTGCTACCCAAATATTGTCGGTGAAAACTTTTAATTGGCCTTCTTTCACTAACTATCAACTATCTGTATCCTAAATGTAAGTATTCTTAAGAAAAAAATAGATTCATGTGTACTTATGCCATATATCTTTTTATACATAAAGTATTAAGGAGAGAATCGAGAGCAAGTAAACAGTCTCGTTTAATATTCTATTAATTATAAACCTTAACATACATCCCAGCTAATTTTCTTCAGACTTGTGAACGTAAATGAATAGAAAACACAGTAAAATTTGGACTATCTTAATACACAACGCAATGTTGCTCAGCCTGTTCCCAATCTCTTAATATTTTTTTTGCGCTTACTGGCAAATTACGCACGTCCATGTAGTTCAAATTGGTTTGTTTTCGTAGTGTTCTTTATTTAAGGTCTACTAGACCCGCTTTTTAGGGTTCCGTACCTCAAAAGGAAAAAAACGGAACCGATGTGACAGACGGACAGACAGATACACGAGTGATCCTCACTCGTGTGTCTGTCCGTCTGTCCCAGCCAATTTGCTCTGAATCTAATGAATTGAAATTTGGTACACATATGAATTTTGAATATCACTCGATTTATCGTCACTTTTGGGGGCAAACAAGAAAATAAAAATAAAAAGTTTTGCGAACAGTACCGTGTGACACCGAGGATCTTAAACTTATTTTTTATGTAATTTTAAAATAAACACTTTTAAAGATATTTAAGAAATTCGATGAAAATTGACTATTCCTCCCTTATCTCCGAAACTACTAGATCTAAAATTTTGAAAAAATACAGAGAATGGTTCTTTACTCATATATATATAGTCTATGGTCTTAAAACAAAACGGTAAATCTCTCAACATTGTGCGTATAAAGTTACATTTGTAGTTGGAATGTGTGGGAGAACGTGTATTTCAACTACAATGTTAAGCTTGTATTTGGGATAAATTCGTCCCAACTACGGAAATCTTCATTGTGCGTAGTCCGACACGCACTTGACCGTTTTTTTTTGTTTTCCTATGTCTTTAACATCCATTAGATATGTCATGCATACTTGTTATTTGCATGGTTACTGAATTGCCATTTTTAGCTGTGAATTGTGACTGCTGTTAGTCTGCTTATCTATATCTGTACTAATATTATAAAGAGGAAAGATTTGTATTTTTGTATGTAACGAATAAACTTAAAAACTACTGGACCGATTTGAAAAATTCTTTCAGCAATGGATAGCTACATTATCAGCGAGTAACATAGGCTATATTTTATCCCCGTACTCCCACGGGAACGGGAACAACGCGGCTGAAACCGCGTGACGTCCGCTAGTTATAAATAAATAAATAATTCAACCAAGGAAGATCGCCAAACCAGCAGCACGATCCGGTACAGATACCCTAACTCGATCCATTAATTCAAGACCGCATGCCTTCAATCACTTTCCGTTATCAAGCATGCTACACACGGTTCGCCTGACCTTTTAGTCTAAAGTAAACTCTCGGCCTTCGACTGATTAGAACGTGTGATGTTGTATACGTGATTACGGAGTTTTCTTTCGTTTGTGAGTGGTTTTCAAGGTCCGGTCTGCATGGTTGGTAGTTCAAGTTTAGTCGCGATCGCCATGAAAGTATTTAATGGTGTAAATTAACAATATTTTGTTATCACTAGACATTGGATTTTATGCATTTGTTTGCATATGCAAATGCATATAACTCTCTAATTAGGTAAGGCGTTAATGCATATTTTAGCCTTTTTTCCCAATCGTGCATATTTCGTTTAGTAGCGGGCTGCGGGAGGTACGTATAGGGAGCCTACATCCACGGCACAGGTCATATTGTGTTTAAACAGGTATCTCCAGAAATGGCGCCAAATTTTAAATGTATTCCAATGACGTCAGTTGACGTAGAGAGGTCGTTTTCGGCATACAAATTAAAACTGTGTGACAAATGTCACTTTGCTCTCGAAAATTTGCAAAAATACTTAATTGTACACTGTCACAAAAACTATGCGTAATTTAATTTTAAGAATAGTTCGCTGTTTTTGTACCGTCCTATTTAAAATTTTTAAAAATAAAAATGGTTTTTGACTTTGCATTGTGCATATTTCGGCCTTTGTGAAGAATTTTAGTGCATCTTTCGGCCTTTTTAAGTGCATATTTGCATGCATATTTTAGCATTTTGTTAGTTAGTGGTGCATATAATCCGATGGAACACACCTTTATTAGGTCAAGAAATTTAAGATGCACATACCTACCACTGTTCGGAAGAGTTAGTAGAAATTATTGCTTTGTATTTTCAACATTAACCATGGGACTATCCGTCATAATGAACGATTGAACTAAAATGAAAAAAAATTCAGATTACTTCTCCTTGTAAAACTCAAATATGTCTACACACATTTCCATTAGAATTTTAACTGGAGATACCTAATCCTAACAGGGACATATTAGTGGAATCCGTTTTCAAATTTCACGGTCTGAATGGTTTATTCTCATTCAATTACAATTGATTCTTTCTCGTGAAACTCTGACGTGTGCCTCGTACGGTATTTTTACATTAATTTCCCTAATGTGGTGGAATCGTGGGAGACCGGCTTAAGAAGATTGATATGGGGATTTTGTTTTTATTTGTTTCTCGTCTTTTTTGCTGATTTCAATATTTGGGAGATAAAGACGAATTGCTCAGACTCCAAGTAAATTGGATTGAAATAGCAGGGAAAATTATTTGTTATTTTGTGGTCAGGAAAAGGGGTAAACATACATAAGTCTTATAGATGATGTAGGGTCCGCAAAGTTTGTAATTCTATTTGCTGTTTTGTACTTTGTTATAAAATAGTTCAGATAGCTTTCAGCATATTAAACAATCCAGATGATGCTGTATTTTAGTTTATGAGTGCCTTACACATAGAAGTATTTAATAATAATATAATAATATTTATTCAAAAAATTATTACAAGGCATAAAAATTATTACAGATTTGCTTAAATGTAAATTATATTCCTAAGACTTACGTGCCTGAACTAGGTAATCCTGTGTTTCAGGCGAGAAGAGCTAAAATAGTCTTATAAATAAATAAATTATCTGCAGGTTGACAATAGATCACTAATTATATGTTGAGTAGCTTAAATCTTAGTTTCTAAATTTGATAAATACTTAACGTAGGTGAAATTTGTACATACTTATTCACTTTAACACAGTTAGTAAATTCTCTGTATCTTCGTAAGACATACTTTGGAGAGCATCCTTGAGAATACTCTTACAATTTATGTAGTTCAGGGAATAAATGTTTTTCGAATTTAGTCTATTATAGAGAAGAGGACCGAGGTACAGGTAGAATTTATATACAAAAGCATGTTTTGATGTATTTTGTGGACACACTATATCTTTACGCCTTTTATTAGTATACGCAGTGCTGTAAGGTAGAGCTGTGTGTTGTTTTAATACAATACCCATTATAAATAGTTGTCGAACTGTTAATACTTCATAGTAGAAGTATATATTATTATATGAATTAATTTTGATCAAAGCAGTCTATAGTTATTGTGTCTGTTACGGTGCTCCACAAACGTATTAATTATTTTAAGTTTAGGTTTGTCTAGTGTAGTGATAAAGATATACATTTTTTTTTTTATACATGTTTAGATTGAGCTATAAAAGCCTATATTTGCACAAAATGTGCTAATAAATTGAATTATATTGAACACTTTACTACTTACAATTTCTTCTAACCCAGGGTGGGTACTGGGGCGAGACGGGCTGGGCAGCCGACGACGAACGCGACACCGCCGCACGCGCAGCTTACGAGGCATTACTCCGAGTGTCCCTGAAGCTGCCTACTGGCGACCGGTTCGACGAGTTCGCTGATGCCGTCAGGGGGAGGGCTAAGCAGCACTATAACTACTCTTTCTCTGATGGTGAAGAGGTCAGTTTATTGCTTTGTTCCTTTTATTTATATCTAGCGACCCGCCCTTTTTCGCTCGACTTGACAAATCATCCAGATTTCTTTTACAATGTATTATACCCATTAAACCTTCCGGAATCAATTCTCTAAATGATGGTGAAAATCGCATCAAAATCTGTTGCGTAGTTTAGAAGAACAACTCGGTCATACAGACAGTCACGAAAAGCGACTTTCATTTATTTTAGTTGTATGGTGGTTAGAAACAAAACAGTGGCACTCCGGGAGTGCCGACAGAAGTGAAAACTTGAACAATTTTATTGTGCAGGAAACAATGTATCGCGCGTTGATGTCTTTTTAATGATGAAAAGCTGGTGTCGTTACAGTGTCGCGAAATCAATTGTTTAGTCCCATCTCAAAAATGCCCAACGCGCCTAAAGAAGTTTTTACTTCAAAAACAAAACACGATCTGGACATCATTACGTCCCTGGTGAAGTTTCCTCCAGTCTTTGTGGATTGACGATCTTCCCAAGTTCGCAGCGTGGTAGTTAAATGGATTAGAGAGTCAATATCGATAACTACATCATTTGAAGAGTCAAAAACGTAAGATGCAAGGTACAATTAAGTACAAATAAATAAATAATACATAATTGAGATACCTAGGGTAACATTGGGCGGGCGTTTAAGACGCAGATATATGACAGTGACCTTGAATGGTTAGCTTGCGTGTTCTGTACTGAGCTCACGCAACGCGTCGTACGTCCAGCCAGTAATAGGAGTTGCCCATCAAGGAGCGTTGTCACAAATTAGACGCATTATTAATTTATTACACGTAAAACAAAAGGTATTTTAATAAAACACGTATACTAAAAGATTGATAATTTAATTATCTTTAAAATGGTGAAGTTTTCAGAAAAATACGCTTGATAGATTTTGCATCATTCTCAGTTTTTATCTGCGTTAGACATAACTTTACAAATTAATTTCACTATGTAATATAAACATAATCAAAAATATGCCTATATTAACACTTTGAAGGACAGTACACGAGACACAATAGAAGTTTTATTGTTATGACGCCTATGGGCATATAGTGTCCTTCAATGTGTTAAAATATTAAGAAAATGCTCTAATTTAACATACATTTTTTTTCAAATCACTAACACTACTCGTTCAGACGTCATCTTCAGTATAAAATCATTAAAAGTCAGTTATCGTCCCCTTAATAGAATCTCATTATAGGTTAGGTATCTTTTATTTTAAACAGGGTTTTAAATTTTAGAAGCAGCCATTTTGAGTAGTAATAAATATTTATGAAACAAAAAGGATGAAAAAATTGTGACACGTAGCGGAAACCTCACACACCATGGCACCACATAAAAAACATGGTTTTTAGAAATGTTGAGGAAAAGGAAGTGTACCAAATGAATTTGAAATTTACGATTTCTAGCTACGGTATACCTTCCTACAGCCTCTTACAAACTTCTTTTTATTTTACGCAGCGGAAATAGGTCAAGGCCAAAACATGAATAAATCCTTATACCGATGAACACACAGTACCTACTGTCCGGTTGTCGAGAAAATGCGTTTTTTGACACCTGTCAGTATCATACTAACGAATGTGTTTTTAGAATTTGATCTTTATTACTACTAGAAATTGTCCAACTGACAGGTATCAGGAACGCATTGTCTCGACGGCCAGAATGTAAATATTAATAAGTATACTTACCTAAATACCTATATCAGTGCATTCTGTGGGCCAAACACCAACGCGCGGAGCAAACGTAGTAAATTCGAACGATTTTAATTTGCAATTGAAAATATTAGTTTCACACATATTTTTTACTTTATTTCATTTATAAACATACTTTTTACATTTTTAAATATTCTTATAAAAAATAATTAAATAAACATTTAAAAATATAAAAAATAGTAGCCCACCGGTCCAAGCCACCGGTGGTCAGGGCTCCTGAGAGAGGAACCTCCTAACAATACGTGCCGTGTCCAGGAGTACTGCTTTCTGGATCAAGCCCTTAATCCAGCTGCCTAACGAGAGCCTCCTCAGGTGTAGGTCGAGGCTCTCAGCTATAATGCCATTGGCCGTAACGACTATCGGCACAATGATTGCTGTATCCACATCCCATAAGTCGACAAACAACAACAACAAGTTACTTATTTTTAACATTTTATTCATAATAATTACCTATAGATTTACTAGGTTGATCAAAAAGTAATGATAATCGGTTCATATTTTCTATACTAATAATAAGGCTGAAGAGTTTTCTTGTATGTTTGAACGTGCTAATCTCTGGAACTACCAATCGGATTTGAAAAAATCTTTTTGTATTTGATAGCTTAATTCTTGAAGAAGGCTACAGGCTATTTAACATCACGCTAGGGCCCATAGGCACCGAGCAAAAAGAAAAATAACCGATTATCATTACTTTTTGATCAGCCCTAGTAAATCAGAAATGCTTTATGATAGGATAATTTCGATAAAAAAAATTATTCAAGTTTACGTTTCGTTTACGTCACGCGTTCGTAGATTGACTTTATCTACACCCATGCTCTAAAACCTCTATAAAAGTTTTTGAAACAGTTAGCTTATTGGCAACATTTTAAAAGCCAGTGTCATAGTAACCATTACATGATCCAAACGAGTGCTACAATGATGTACTAAATTTCATTACGTTTCAACGTTCAAACGGGGAACAGCAGCACCCGCTGCACGCATGTGTGTGTGATGTGCTGCTGCAGGCGACGTACATACCTGCAGTTGTATTGTACTGAATTTCGTGGGAATTTCTTTATTCTTGATCTTGAATTACAAACACCTAATGGTTTCAGAAACTTTTATAGAGGATTCATATCATGAGTGTAGATGAAGGGTGATGTGAGGGGCTTGTGGCTAAGTAATAACAGCTGTACGGGTCGATCGATCAGGTTAAGCTACGCTTGCCGCGGTTGGTCCGTGGATGGGTGACCATCTTTACATACTAAGTCCCCTCCGTGCCTCGGAAAGCACGTTAAGCCGTTGGTCCCGGCTGTCATTTGTAGATTTTTGACAGTCGTTACGGGTAGTTAGAAGCCCAAAAAGTCTGACAACCAGTCTTACCAAGGGATATCGTGTTACCTAGTCACTAGGTTGTGGAGGTCAGATAGGCAGTCGCTCCACGTAAAATACTGGTATTCAGCTGCATCCGGTTAGACTGGAAGCCGACCCCAACATAGTTGGGAAAAGGCTAGGCAGATGATGATGATATCATGAGTGTAGATAAAGTCTTGTATGCAACTGTTATAATTAGGTATTAAAACACTCATGTGATACTATTATCACACTCGACTTCGCCTCGTGCGATAAACCCACATTCGTGTTTTTATACCCCTTATTATACAACAGTTGCTTAAATAACTATTGTTCAATACTTCCTGATAATATTTTTGCAATAATTTAATATCTCTTGGGTATAACCCTTTGTCACAGAAAGGGATGTAATAACCGTACTACATAAGCAGTATACACTTCCAACATTTACAATTGATTAGCTACCTGACGGTAACCCTGCTTACGTTAGTTTTCGATATCGTTGCGTAACCTTGACCGAGGTACCTATAGGTCACTGGACGGTAGATCTTCCAAGGATATGCTCACGTTAATCAATTCCGATAAGCCCTTGTACCTACGGATGATTTTCTCCCGCGACGAATTTTTCGTGGATTTTCAACTCTCGGTGTTGAGCCGAGAAGCCTGCACTACACTACCCGCGAAGTGTATCGAAGTTAAACGAATACGAGATTGTTTCGCACTTCGGAACGCTTCGTGCAATCTCCGCTCGCCTCGGGCGACTTCCAATCGTTGTCACTTATTGCGCCCGAGTCAAAGGAATCGAAGTGTTCTGTAATTCTTCGCACGAGTGTGTAGTCACGTACTTGGAACTTCGGTCAACTTCGAAAAGTACTTCGACGAAGCAACTTCGCGAGTAGTGTAGTGGGGGTTCAACAAAGTGCATCCCAGCGCGTCTGAAAAATACACTGTTGGATTTTTAATGCAATCTGTTGAAAAGTGAGTGGTTAAAAATCGCCCGTGAGTACGAGGGTTTTGTAGTTAGATTTTATGTACCATCGCGGACACTGGCGGTAGACCACTTTTCAACTTTATTTCTAAGGACATAAGGGTGAAAAATGTGGTGCGGTTGTACCTACGGCCACACAAATCTGTACCCTGCACAAGACTACCTACTGCTCCACATTACTTATTTGTAGACATAGCAACCAGCTATAGAGCCAATCAGTCTAGGTAAATACACGGTACATCATGGGAATTTCAATGTACCTAATTTAAAGTAAATCTGTGATATTGGTTTATAATTAAGATACCATATACGTACATTACGTACTAGTTTAGCGTCAAGTTTTGGATTTGATTACTAAACGGAGAAATATAAAAAATAAATCTTTTCAGTACAGTATTGGTTTTTGAAGTGAAAACTTCTTTAGGAGCGTTGGGCATTTTTAAGATGGGACTTAACCATTGATTTCGCGACACTGTGACGACACCAGCTTTTGACCATTAAAAAGACATCAACGCGTTGATAATCGCGGTACCGATTTTTTTCAACTTTTCACTTCTGTCGGCACTCCCGGAGTGCCACTGTTTTTTGCGATAACAATCGCAAAGTTATAAATTTCGCCATAACACGCGCATACCTCTGTCTGCCATTGCGCCTGCTATCTTCACAGGATCTAAAGATAACAATGCAATAGATTGGGAGAGTATTCGCAATGTGCAGCGTCGCACAGTTTTCACAGCCAAACAAAGCCTTCTGTGTTTGGATTTAGTTAGTATTTTTCGACGTTCTTTCAACAAGCGCAATGTTCATATTTCCTTGGCAATGCAAAACACACAGTGCTGTCTTAAAACAGTTAACAATTTGTTCTTAGGTAAACTTTTTCATCGGCGCTTTCTATGACGGCGTGTACTTATTGGGCATGGCGCTGAACGAGACCCTGACGGAAGGTGGCGATATCAGGGATGGCAGGAATATCACCAGGCGGATGTGGGGACGAGACTTTCATGGTAAGTTCCCTTTTTACCGTGTGGATTTTTTCTGGGTATAATAAGTTGGAGGCTATATACAATGTTGCCCATAGGCATGCGACCGCCCGCATTTTTATGAATATTCATGGAAAATGATCGAAAAATAACTTCAAAAGGGGGTCTATCTTTAATGTTTTTCATGTTATTCAATATTTATTTTTTTAGTAGCGTTTGTGACCTTGTTTTACATTTTTTGCCATATCACCGATGTTTTTGTCTCGATTTGGATTCTGTTTATTATTTCTAAAAGCTTATGAGTTATTTTAACGGATTAACTATCATTTTTTATAAAATTTTACGACTATGAAAAAAATTACTCTTACGAGTTTTTACTTGAATTTAGTTACAGTTATACTCCGTTTGAAATAAGATTAGACATTTAAACAAACCTTTTTTACAGTCCGTTCAACCGATTTTGACTTCTATACCGTAGGCATAAGGATGGCACTAAAAGCAAAAAAAAGTGGTTACAAACCAACTGTTTACTGCAGCTGTCATTTATCATGCCACCAATAGAAGTCAAAATCGGTTGAACGGACTGTAAAAAAGGTTTAGTTAAACGTCTAATCTTATTTCAAACGGAGTATAGGTATCAATAATGTTCTGTGAAGTTGTGGCTGTTATGTAGTAGATAATAAAAAAATATTAAAAAAGTTCCCCTACAGGCCCTACAGGGGGATTTTATGGACTTATACTTGTGTTATTAAAATAAATACTGATTATTTTTAGGACAAATTTCTTCATCTCCGTTTTTTTTTCACCCCGTTTAAAATTATTTTTTGAAAAAAATAACATGACACATACATACATACATACATAAACTCACGCCTTCTTCCCATGGGGGTAGGCAGAAACTACAGAACGCCACCTGCTACGATCCTTACATAGTCCTTTTGCCTCGTTACGAAAAAAACAAAAAAACGAAAAACATGAATATTCTGAAAAATACGGGCGGTCACAAGCCCATCTGCCACATTGTATATACCCACGAAAAGTACACTGTGGCTATCCTCAGCTTAATTTGGGTCTCCGAAATCTTTTATAGGTGCAGCTGAAATTGTATGTAGCAGAGGTTGCGAGATATAGCTATAAAATGCTAGTCCTTATTGTTGCAAGGGTATATTTCGACCATCACCGAGAAACAGCTGCCATGGTGAAAATTTATATCCGCTATTGCACATCAGATGTCTTGCCAACGTAGTAACTTTGTAGAATATAAAATTAGATATAGTTATTGGCTAAAATTGCCTAAAGGCCCAATATTCCTCCATTAAAGTCGATCTTTAACATCGTAAATGGCTTATTGGCTATAAAAAGTGAACGGAACCAGTTTGATGGACGAACGGTTTATTAAAGTGTATTCGATGCTTCAAATAGAAAGAAAAAAAAACCGGCCAAGTGCGAGTCGTACTCGCCCATGAAGGGTTCCGTAGCAGCAAGTAACATTGAATGAAAGGTAAATTGCGGTTTACGATTTATGACGTATTAAAAAAAAACTACTTGTTAGATCTCGTTCAAACCAATTTTGGGTGGAAGTTTACATGGTAATGTACATCATATATTTTTTTTAGTTTTATCATTCTCTTATTTTAGAAGTTACAGGGGGGGGACACACATTTTACCACTTTGGAAGTGTCTCTCGCGCAAACTATTCAGTTTAGAAAAAAATGATATTAGAAACCTCAATATTATTTTTGAAGACCTATCCATAAATACCCCACACGTATGGGATTGATGAAAAAAATTTTTTTGAGTTTCAGTTCTAAGTATGGGGAACTCCAAAATTATTTGTTTTTTTTCTATTTTTATGTAAAAATCTTAATGCGGTTCACAGAATACATCTACTTACCAAGTTTCAACAGCGTAGCTCTTATAGTTTCGGAAAAAAGTGGCTGTGACATACGGACGGACAGACAGACAGACAGACAGACAGACAGATAGACAGACAGACAGACAGACAGACAGACAGACAGACATGACGAATCTATAAGGGTTCCGTTTTTTGCCATTTGGCAACGGAACCCTAAAAACGTGTGGCACTCGGGGACTGCCGCGGTAAAGCTATTGCATAGCATTTGTAACCTCCATACTTCCTATTTGTCAACGCTACACTTGGGATGACGACGTGATGACATAAAACAAAAATTACGTTCCCATGACAACATCACGTTGTCATGTGAACCGTCATTACATGGTAGGCGGAGTGGGGGATGTTAGGTTTTTTTCGTTACAGAATTTCTTGATTCGGTCGCCACGCTCAAAGCCCGCGATAAAAGCTATGCAATAGCTTAAAAAAAACTCGACAGAGACTCCCGATTCCTATAATTTACGGACCGATATTGATTAGAACTCTTGTATCTTTATCAATAATGAAGTAAAGACCTCATAGCTTTGTATATTTCTTTCTCATATTGAAGTAGTCATAGTAAATTAGCTTACGAATCTATTTATATGTCAAGTTTGGCAATAAAAAACGCTACCATTGGTAAACAAAATAATTTGATATCGTTTATAGGAACCGAGCATAACTATCCTACGTTCGCGATACTGGTTCCAAAAATGTAATCAAATAATATGTTTTAGAATAATGACTATAATACCCACACATAAAGTTCAGTTTACGTTACAACATTTTTATGATTTTTTTTAATAGTTCTGGCCATTCTGAAATCAACTTAATTTACACTGAAATAAAGTTGACATTTGTTAAGTGGAAATAAACTCAATTGAACTAGCTTTTAAAGTCGAACTGATAGAATGTGTTTTCAATTTTGAAAGACATAACTAGAGGTATTACATTTCAGACAAAAGGTTGTCGACTCCTACGTACCTGTCCTTTGTTTAAACAATGTTTACCAACGTCAATAGCTTCGAGTAGTCGAAAACACGGACAGAACAATAAAGACCCAATTAAAACAAGAACTCAACGGTACAAACGGTGTCATACTGTAAATGTTTTAATAAACTTGATACGGGGCAATTACTGCGGAATTTATTCAGCTACAGAGAACGATGTTTTGTTTCGTATAGCAATTCAGTATTTGTAATAAAAATACGTAGGTCGTAGGTTTGTACCCAGACAGGCGCTTTACTTTGTGTAAATTATTTCATCACCACTGCTCTCAAAACGGTGAAGGAAAACATCGTGAGGAAACCGGCATGTCATAGAACCAAAAATTCGAAGACATGTGACATCTACCAACCCGCACTGGGCCCGCGTGGTGGATTATGGCCCACTCCCTCTCACAGAGAGGAGGCCTGTGTCCCAGCAGTGGGAACATTTATAGGCTGATGATGATGATGATGAATAAAAATAAATTCATTCGATCCAATATTCTCCTGATGTAAAGTCAACAGAAGAGTTTAGCATACGGACATGTGATACGCACGCTCGCACTATCATGTACTCGTAAGAAATATTGTTTGTTAGTGGATGCTATAACTTCTTCGCCAGTTTAGAGCGAGTGTCACTTGTTTTGAAACACACAGACGAGCGATTTCCAATACTTGAGGACACACAGAATAAGAGATGGGTTATAGGAGATTTGATTTAAATAGCCGGAATATTTATTTCTTTTGTTGAATTCACGGAATAGGTAAGTTGTTGGGCCATCATATAGATATTGAAATGATATGTGATTGCAGACCTCTAAAAGAAGATAAGCCATTCATTTACTAGACTAGACTTACAATCTTATTACAATACAGAAAATGTAATCTAGACTCTCAGACCAAATAAAAACCAAGACATAGCGCTGTCAAAAGTGACGTGACGCCGGTTTCGTAAACATGTGTGCATTTAGTGAGGTGTTTCTGCCGAAGCCTGTTTTCCAAGTTTCTTGAAACACGTGTTACGTCTTGTAAAAGCAGATTGACACAACAAAGCTTTGTTGACAGCCATTGACGACGGTCCAACTGCGTTATGGCATAGTTCAGTTATGTCGGTTAGTGTCAATGATATTTGTTACCAGTGGCGTAGCGTGCCTTAGCGGGGCTCCGTATAAAAATTTGTTTGGGGGCCCTTAAGAAGGGTAAAGATTTCTCACAAAAGAAAAAGAAAATGTTTGGATAAAATTAAAAGAAATATTTATTCATCATAATTATCTACCTGTCACTTTTTCAAATTTTTTACAAACAATTCAAATTATTGTGGGATTTCGCCGTTGAAGTAAATGACTTAAACGGGGAAATCCCGCAGCCCGCGATAACCGATGTAGGGTGTTGCCAACTTTTGAACGCATGCTTTACGCGGGAAAAAAAGAAATTGCTTTTTTTGACTTTTGTCATTTCTGAAATAAAAAAAAAATTGGGAAGTTTTTATTAATTTTTGCTTGCGCACGTTGGGGGCCCCCGTATAATTGATACGGCAGATACGGCGGTAGCTACGCCCCTGATCAACATAAATGATAAATCTGATATACAACATGTAAAAAAACCATGTCCGATCCGTGAGAGTATTGTTAGGTATCGTACTGAGAGTCTATTTATGTGGTAATTTACAAGAAAAAAAAGGGCTATATTTTTTCAATGCGGACTTTTACCGGGTTAAGACATGGGGCGCGGGCAGCCGTCGTTTAGCGGGTGTCTACAAGTCATAAAATAAGACCCCTGTTGAAATTTGCAATTTTTTTAATAGATTTGTGGTATTTTTGTTACTAAAATCGTGATTTTTAAATAGCAATGACTTTTATATTTTCAATAATAATAAGATTTTTTATTACTTTTTGGGTAATGTTATTGCAGTAGGTACCTTGGCCCTTTCGGATCGGACAGGGTTTTTTTTAAATATTGTATTTCATCTTCGTATTACAATAAATACACACACACACAAACACACATCATGTATAAAATTTATACTTAAATAAGCTTTATTATTTTCAATCGCTCAGGTAGATCGACACAGTCTACTATTACATATAAAGCACCACATTTTAAGTTGAATTACTGCCTCTAAAGATACAGGTTACCTAGTCCGAGAGGCAGGGTTTTCTATATTGTGTACAGATTTCAGTTCTTAGATTTGTATTGCATTGTGTTACTACCAAAGCTCATTTAAATCACACTAATATTATAAGGGCGAAAGTTTGTGTGTATGTTTGTCTCTTCTTCACGCTCAAACGGCTGGACCAATTTGGATAAAATTTGGCACACAGATAGTTTATAACCTGTTTTAATATATAGGATACTTTTTATCTCGATATTCCCCCAGGATCGAGACTTACGTGGGTGAAACCGCAGGGTGCAACATATTAAATCTGTATTTTTATGAAATAAAAGTTATTATGTTATTTATTATTATATCCATTGGTGGACACCAAAAAGATAAATAAATTAATGGTCAAAATTTTACAGGTATAACAGGCCACGTCCGAATAGATGCCGTCGGTGACAGGGATGCAGACTACGCGATTTTAGATCTGGACCCAGTAACTGGGAAATTTGAGGTGAGCCTCTTTAAATAATCATAGCATTATTCTTTTCAGCCTTTGCACCTATTTGGACAGCGAATTTTTTAAGTGAAAACTTCTTTGGGCGTTTTTGAGATGGGAAAAAACAATTGAACTCGCGACACCGTTACCGACACCTCATTTTTGTAAACGCAATTGTGCTCTTTAATTATATTACATTACGGATCAATGTTCAATGCAAGTATTTTTACTTTAAAGGTCTTAGAAGTATTTTTTTAAATTGTTCAAGTTTTCACTTCTGTCGGCACTCCTGGAGTGCCACTGTTTTTTTAAAATGTTTTTTTTTGTTTGATTCTAAGTGATTTTAAATGTATTAAATATGCCAATAGTAGCCGATTTCAGTTCTACTACGAGCTAAGAACTATTTATAGTTCTCGAGACCCAAAACAAGTTGAAATGCTTGCTTGAACATGCAATTTAAACCAAACTTAACTATGCGATAACAATTTCGAGGACGTGATTCTGAAAGTTACTGTCCGAGAAACTATTAAGAGCGTAACTCGTCCGAACCCAAAACTTTGTATGTATATTGTATAACTTATCAGCTGTTCCCCGCGACTTCGTCTACGTAAATTATATTATTTCATCATTTCTATGGTACCTAACCCAAAAGGTGCCAAACGGAACCCTATTACTAAGCCTCCCCTGTCCGTCCGTCTGTCTGTCAGCGGGCTGTATCTCATAAACCGTAATAGGTAAATTTTCACAGATTATGTATTTCTATCGCCGCTATAACAACAAATAATAAAAATAAAATAAAGTTAAAAATAAAAGGACTCCATTCAAGAAACGTGTTGTTATCAGCGTTTTTTGCTAAATATTGTATGGTGGTACGGAATCCTTTGTGTACTAGTCCGACTCGCACTTGACCTGTTTTTTTATACGGGGTGTCAGGGACATCGACGCGAAAACTGAAACCATGGATTCAGTACATGATACTGCGTTGAAATTTTTCGTCGGTTATTTAAAAAAAATCTGCTGTTCCATACATTTTGACCGCGTAGGTATTGCACTTTTCTATGAAACAGCTGTTTTTTTTTAAAATAACCGACGAAAAATTTCAACGCAGAATCATGTACTGAATCCATGGTTTCAGTTTTCGCGTCGATGTCCCTGACACCCTGTATAGACATCCAAGATCAAAAGTAGCCTATGTCCTTCTCCAGGTCCGAGGCTAACTATCTGTCATCATAATTCAAAATTCAAAAGTCAATTATTCAAACTAGGCTGAGAATCAGCACTTTTCGAACGTCAAAATTACATAAGACAGTCCCCCAAAAACGCCCGCCCTTCACCACTACACCACATAACGATCGGTTCAGTAGATTAGGCATGAAAGGTAACAGACAGACACACAGAGCTACTTTCACGTTAGTATGGATGTTAATGAAATTCTTTGACGTTGATAGAAAAGGAATTCGTTAGTAAAGGTGACGTGAACAGAATTATAGCTGATCTTTTTAGGCTCCCGGGACTGGCTTGAGCTCCAGCCTTTAATTTACCGACCCGCAGTTAAATTAGACACGGTTAGTGCTCATGAAAAGACTTGAATTTAAATAAATTGTACAACCTTTTATTTAGCTTTCGATTGCTGAACTAGAGCTAAGTAGATGATACTAGTTAATTGTTCTACCCAATGAATGTATCGAGCGTCACGCTCAAGGTAAATAACGATAAGTTTGTTTGATCATGCTAGGTGATAAGCTCAGTTATATTATATATGTCGGATCCGGTCATTAGTACGGACACGAAACGAATCGCAGGCGCGCCGCTGGCGACAGGACGTGATCTACCCACACCTAAAGCGCGCGCTTCTACAGAGTCGTGATGTTTTAAGGCCACCGCGAGGAGGATATTCAGCCTCGGATGGCATCGGAGTCAAGACGTCGCGGAACTGTTCTCGATTCGTGGTGCTCAGTTATTGTGTCAGTTGTAATTTGTGATCATTGTGTTTATTGGTGATTTTAATAAACGCCGTTGCACCCAGTGTGTGTATAATTTAGCTAGTGTGATTAATACACACCTAAGTACACATTATGGTAAAGCAATAAAGATATTGAGTATTAATTTGATAGTAAATTATAATGTGATCTGAACTGCAAACTGTTTTTCTATTGCGCATTAACCAACTCAAACTCAAAACATTTATTTCAATTAAACCATTTACAGGCACTTTTGAATTGTCAAGGAATCGGTCAGTCAGAAATAGGTATGAAGCTAGTTGCCCATTCCAAAGCGTAGTAGGTACCTATGGAGAAGAACGGGCAAGAAACTCCACGGACACTCTTTTAAATAAAAAATTGTTACAAAATATTGGTTACATCATTCATGTTGAAATTATACATGTGAGAACAATGTAGAAAGACGTGCACATGAGAAGCGTCCGTAATAAAAAGATAAAAAAGAACAATTAAAAAAAAAAGAAAATTAAAAATAAGCCCTGGCAGCTAAGAGATGACCAGTCCCAACTGACGGCGCCCGTTCACGAACATGACGCATGGATTAGCACCATTCAGCTCAACCATTTTGAAGGGAGCTAAATGATCCAACACACGCGCCACCATCAGCGAAACATTTGAGTGAGCATGACATACTCACAGCCGCCAGGGCACATTCAAGTCAATGCAAGACATATTACCCGGTAAATGGTAACTCTTTAGTACATAGTGCTCACATAGTGTGCTATGCAATTATATAATACAAAAGAGATTGAGTTTATACAATGCAAAGATGGTCTTACAATCTTCAGCAGCTCCAACAGTATTTGCAAATGTTAATCAATTATTTGTGGTTGTGGAGCAGGACCAGCATTGAGCCAAGCATTTTTATCAGTGATATAATCCCCCAACGTATAATATGCCTGCCTGCATAGTGTGCGTTTTATACAAGATTTGAATTTCGTCTCATTCAGTTGAAGTATGTGGGGAGGAATTTTATTGTAACATTTTAAACAGTATCCCATGAAAGATGAATCTACTTTAGCCAGTCTGAAACGTGGTTGAACTAATAGGTCCCTATTTCTAGTACTATAATTATGTCTATCACCTCTTTTGCTAAAAAGATGTAAATTCTTTCTTACGTACATGATGTTTTCATAGATATATTGACAAGGTACCGTCATGATGTTAATATCCTTAAACAGTTTCCTTAGAGAATCGCGCCTGCGGAGACAATATATGGCTCTGATCGCTCTTTTCTGGAGAATAAAAATAGACTCGATGTCTGCAGCCCGTCCCCACAGTAAAATACCGTAGGACATGATACTATGAAAGTAGCTGAAATATACTAGCCTCGCGGTATCTACATCAGTAAACTGACGGATTTTTCTGACAGCATATGCTGCTGAACTTAGCCTTGAGTCGAGCGTGATCCCTAGGAAAATAGTTTTATCAACGAATTCTAGTTTCTCTTGATTCAATACTATCTCACAATCACTACTTTTGACATTTGGTAAAGAAAATTTTATGCACTTAGTTTTTTTTCCATTTAATACTAAATTATTAGCAGTGAACCAATTTTGGACCTGCAGTAGGGCGTTATTTATGTCGTTAAAATTTGTAGCACGTCTATCTACCTTAAAAATTAAAGAAGTATCGTCAGCAAATAACACCATTTGTGGTTGATTTTTTAATAAATGGAGTAGATCATTAATGTATACTAAGAAGAGGAATGGACCCAATATCGAGCCTTGTGGCACACCTAATTTTACTTTTAAACCTAGTGAATTGATACCGTTTATTTGAACTTGCTGTTGTCTATCATTTAAATAAGATTTTACTAAATTGAGTGCAAGTTTTCCAAGTCCGTAATGCTCTAGTTTCAAGAGTAAGGTTTCGTGATCGACGCAATCAAATGCTTTGGAGAGGTCACAAAAGATCTCTATGGCATCTTGGGCCTCTTCCCACGCGTTAAAAATGTGTCTTAATAGGGTTACACCAGCGTCGGTTGTACAACGTCCTTTGGTGAAACCATACTGTTGACACTACCCACACTACGCCCACAGTAGTTACAATATGCCTGAAAATAACGAGAGTCACATACCCGTCTCCGACATATATATAAACAAGGTACATAAATGAAAATTATAATTCTTTCAACAACCTCTTATTCAAAATTTTAAATCAATGTATTCCTATACGTAAAATGAAACTTAAAACTAACTTTAAAAAATACTGGCTAACTACAGGTAACTCAAAGTTTCCTGCAAAAACAAAAGATTGTTAAAATTATCTTTATATATATAATTCTTCTGTGAGTGTGTATGTCACTGAACTTCTCTCAAACGACTGGACCGATTTTGATGAAATTTTTTGTGTGTGTTCAAGGGGATCTGGGAATGGTTTAGATTCACAATTTTGTCCGCTGGACAATGTTTTGACAGGACAACGTCTGTCGGGTCCGCTAGTTTTCCTATAAAACCAAAAACCAAATAATTACACAACATTATAAAACATATGAAAAAATATTAAAAAGTTTAGTTACTACTGCAAAAAATTACAATACATAAACAAAATAAAGAAATCAGACAGCAAAGTAAAAACGATGTGGAGCATTATAAATGAGAGAACAAATAAAAAACCAAAAAAGGAAAAATGTAGCATACAATTACAACACAATAATACTGTTATATCCGACTCCAATCAAATTGGAGTCGGATCAATCCGCAAAATTTCAAGTATAAGTTTACCGGCGTTCCTCTCCTCGGTCCACAGTACCAATGAATTAACTAGGAACATTTTATCTTCCTCACTGGCCGATTTTGAGGTACCGTGCCTGACCGAAGCGTTGAACGCTTGGAAAATGGCTTGTCCCAATACGGATCTGCCCGACAACCCCTCTTCCCAGAGACGATGGGACGTGCCGCTCTGCAGTATTATACGGAACACCCTGTTAAACACGTCACCTAATACTGTTGAGCGCGCCCGTCTGCTGGCTGTGGGAGAATGGGAGTCAGGCTTGTGGCTTCAGGCGCTCCCGTCATCCACCATAGGCACTATGATGGATGACTCATCGTTTCGGCTCGCTACGTGTCTCCGCTTGGGTGCACCTTGTGTTGCTCCGCATCGGTGTCATTGCGGTGAAGCTGTCGACAGTCTCGGGCACCATGGCCTGTCCTGCTGCAGGAGCGCAGGTCGCATAGCACGGCACGCCAGCATCAACGACATTATTCGTCGAGCCCTTGCCACCGCCGGCGTACCAGCGGTATTAGAACCAAACGGCTTGGTACGTGACGATGGGAAGAGACCAGACGGGATGACGTTGTTGCCTTGGAAGATGGGTAGGCCTCTGGTGTGGGATGCAACCTGTGTCGACACCCTTGCGCCATCTCATGTTCCTAGCACAGCGGGCTGTGCTGGCGCCGCTGCTGCGGCTGCTGAGACCCTCAAGCGGCGCAAATACTGTAACCTTATTGGTAACTACAGTTTTGAGCCGTTTGGGGTCGAAACGCTCGGATCATGGGGCCCGAGTGCGCGTCTCCTGTTTAAGGAAATTTCTCGCCGACTGGTCGACACTTCACGTGACCAGAGGGCTGGCTCGTTCTTTGGCCAAAGAATTAGTATTGCCATTCAACGTGGCAATGCTGCCAGTCTTCTGGGCACGTTTCCGGATGACAGCGATGCGGACGAATACTTCGACGCCTAAGTGTCGTTTTGTTTTTATTATTTTTATTTATACAGATAGTTAGTTAGTCTTTTAATTTAGTACTTAATGTAAATAGTTAGATTATTTTTTTTAATCTTTATATGTTAATTAATGTAACTGGTTCTGTGCAATAAATATATTCCATCAAATTGCGAATAATAAAAATTTGGCACCGCGGTAATCAACGCGTTGATGTTTTTTACTCCACGGTGTCGGTAAATTCCGTCACAGGTGTCGCGAAATCAATGGTTTAGTCCCATCTCAAAAATGCCCAACGCGCCTAAAAAAGTTTTCACTTTATAAATACATTTTCAATTTCAGTGTTAGGATTTATTTGATAGTTTCAAAATGGACTCCTATGGATTAGTATCGTCAGTGTTTTCATATGTTGTCGTATTGTCATATCCACATTGTATAATCATTCAAATAACTGTACCTCGGTCAATTAATCATTAACCTTGGTTATAGATATATATAGTTTTAATAATATATTATGTTTGTTAAGATATTTCTAACTAAAACTAAATATCTCAATGTTTTCTAAATGAACAGTGTCTATAGAAACTACGTACTACACTAATTACTTTGAAAGTCGAGAGCGTCTTTGAAAGTTCTAACCATTTGTTTACATTTGGCATTGAAACCATTTCTTAATGAATCCTGAATGTGTGCATCAAATCACAAATTTGGGTTTTTGATTACAAATAAGAGGTATTCTACCAGGCTAAGGTTTCATGTACACGACCTCGGAGCCGTACTGACGCCGGACCGCAAGATGAAAAACAAACATAATATCTCAAAATTACGCGGCGCCGATGCGGCAGCGCAGCGGTCCGCATGGGCAATATTCATTTGTATGTATACACAAACACGCGGTCCGGCGCCGGTGCGGCTCCGGCGTCGTGTACAAGAAGCCTAAGGTTGAGTGTCACTTGCACGACATAACATGGCAAGTTTTACAGTGCGTTCATTATGTCTGTCCTGAGACGCAATTGGTAGCACTAAATTTTGCAGTCTTAGTTTCAATACCAATAGAGTTCAAAATGGCGACTGACAGAACAGTACTACCAATCACATGACTGCAAAATTCAGTGGTATTTGCGTCACGGGATAAATTATAATGAACGCACTGTATTTGTTTTTGTTAGATATTTTGAACCTTATAGCCATGTTTCAATTGACAGTGAATTCTTGTCATAAATGTTAAAGCATCATGAGGTTGGATATATTATATGAATACTTGAAATCAACATAGATTTATATTTTTAAAGGTTACTTACTGTAAGGCTGCCTAACCCAGTGGTTAGGCAGCCTTACAGTAAGTAACCTAAGTAAGTAAGTACATTTTTCTGCTCCGCTCCAGTGAGCGGAGCAGAAAAATGTGCCAATATTAACCAATAGGAGTGGAGCTCTGAAGCGGAGTTTAGATTCTATTGGTTAATATTGGCACATTTCTCCGCTCCGCTGCCTTGCTCAACTCCAGTGGACAGGCAGCGTTATGCTGGCATTTTAAATATGGTTGACGAAATTTTGTGATTGATTTCCGATATTTAAAGCGTTATGCCTTGAAGTCGGTTGACGGAGGCTGTATGAAAGATGATGATTGATTCGCAATAAACGACCCTAAAGCTGTGAAACCAGAAACCAGTGTAAGTTTCAGTGACCAGAAGTTTGGCTTGTTCTTTGGCCAAAATATTCGCCAAGTTTAAAATGTAAGGTGGCCATACTGCTTATATTAACAGTAGCTGCAGCTGAAGTCGTTAATAGCTGCTTTCTTCTTTTCGTGTCGATGGTACTATTCTTCGTTATATACAGGGTGGCAGGGACATCGACGGGAAAACTGTTACCATGGATTCAGTACATGATTCTGAACCCCTTACGACGAAATTTTTCATCAGGTATTTAAAAAAAAATCACCTGTTTCATAGAAAAGTGCAATACCTATGCGGTCAAAATGTATGGAACAATAAACAGTTTTTTTTTTTAAATAATCGACGAAAACTTTCAACGAAGGGGGTTCAGAATCATGTACTGAATCCATGGTAACAGTTTTCGCGTCGATGTCCCAGCCATCCTATATATATATATGTAGGATCAGGAGTGCCGAGAGGTATTTCGTCAGGGTTTGGAGTTCCCATTTTATTGGGATAAACAAGAGTGTATAAACAATTACAGGGTATTTATTATAGTAGGTACTAGTTACACCATAATAAGGTAAAACACAATACACAAATGGTAATTAGTAACAAGATAAAGTAGGTGAATAGGTAGTAATAATCGAACAGACTTTTAAGGTCTTATAGTTCGTATAGTGGCCAAGCCACCCAATGATAATGACAAAGTGTATTACTCGCTATCAGCAAGCCAATACAGCTATGTGAATATACAGCAGTGCTGTACCAGGTAAACCGACAGTTTTGTCGGGAGCAGGGGCTCTTTATAGATTCGCATCCGAAGATCGACTCCAATACTATGGATCGACTGACTCGCCTACAGAGTGCACGCTCTTTTATAAGACGATGCCCCCACCTTATAATCCCACTATGACAACTCTGTCCGATGACGCGCGGTAGTGCGTCACGTGTTTACTTGATACAAAACACTAGAATGTGCTAAATCTAATAAGACTTACATTATAAAGTAATCAAATAATACAATACTAATTGTCGTAAATAAACAATAGTGAATTGATAACGTAAATCATTTAAAAATCAAAGTAACATGTCATTAATTGTTTTGATCAAAACCATTGGTTACAATTATCGAAATAGGTTGCCAAAATCAATTAGTGAGTACACCGAGTACTTAATAAATTATGTCTGATTTATTAGACAATAATTGATAGTAAAAATCACATAAAAGAATAATGAGACAAACAAATCATACCAAACTCTGTTGACTACCCACAACTGTAATTAAAAACCATCTCCGACATATATATATTTTTTTAATATTTTATGAGGCAAGTAGGTGGCCACGTTGATTGCGACATCAGTGGCATTCTTGAGGTCATCCAAGGTGCTGGTGAACGTGCACTTAGGACACTCCAACAAATGGGACATGGTGTCTGCCAAGACTCATTCATTTTACCTGTATACAATATCCTTTTGTGCACAAAAGATGGAACTGTCTACTAGCATTAAGCTCTGAAATTCTTATATAAGGTCCCATTAAAATAGATGGACAAACTTTAAGAAATCATTCAGACCACCAAAATAAGGATAATGGTAAAAAAATAAATAAGAAAAACGCATTAGGTACAAGAAAAAAAAATCAGCTGACGAAAATACACTAAAAATGTTGGTTAATTATTTTAGGTCAAAGTAAAATCACTTTAATCTGTATTTTTTTCTGCTTGGATTTCTTTGGTTAGACGTACTGAACGCTGCGAAAAATTTGTCCATCTATTTTAATGGAACCTTATATGTAGGTTCGGAACAGGTACCAATCGACCGTCAAGAAAGAAAGAAAATATTTTTGTTCGACCCAGGCAAAGATTTTGAAGGACATGATTATCATACTTTTATTTGGTTATCCAGGTAGTTGCCTTCTTCCACGGACTGAACAGCAGCTACAAGCCAGTGGCCGGAAAAGCCATCCACTGGCCGGGGGGGCGACGGGGTCCACCACCCGATACCCCGCGATGTGGTTTCTTGTGGAATGACCCCATGTGCCAGGGTGGTAAGTATTTAATTTATATAATAAGTTAAGATATTATCTAACTGTTGCAGGTGTCATGTCTACTTAATTGGTGGCAAAAAAATAATTAAACTTGTTTATGAAGCTTATTTTACAGAAAGCATAAGAAAACCCTTCTTTCTATACAAACAGTTGTATATGTCATATATCTGTCACCGTATAATTATAAACTTCGTTAGTTTATAATCCATCGGTATTATTTCCGTAACTGTCGAAAAATTGTGAACTGTGACAAATCATTTACAATTTAAAGCATAATTTTTCGATAGTTTATAATGTATCCATGAAAAACTGACAAATTGTGAACTGGTATCCAACTTGTTTGCGACGTAATGCACCTTGCGCTAATATTAAATAGCCTGCGTGGCTGCGAGCAACTTGGAAGTAGCGCTCGCCGGCCGCTGCCGTGGCATCGCTCGCGTCGCTCGCTCGGCTCGCGCGCGTTTGGTCACAGTTCTAACCTAACTTAACCCATTTCAACCAGTTCACAATTTTTCGACAGATTATTATCTAACGGAAATAATACCGATCGATTATAAAGTAACGGTGCTCACAAGCCTACGGTGACATCCACTTTATCTCTGACGTAAGATAATTGTGACAAAGACGCAATCACTTAAACTTTTGTAATGAACAGAATCGTGGTAAAAAGTTTCTTGGGTTGAGTTACTTTAAAATAGGCCCAAAATTGTCCTTCTTGTAGATTATTAAAAAATATTGAACACGTATTTTTTCTTTTTTGACGCAATCAAAAGATTACGGCGATACATTGAGTTAAAATGTGGCATGACGTCACGCCTTGCTAGATTTAATACTGCGTTGTGACGTAGCGAGCCTCCACTTCCCAACTTTAATACGAGTTTTCCAAGTCATTTTTGATTAATATGATGAAGCAAAAAATACGTGTCTAATATTTTTTTATTATCTGAAAGACGGACTAAATAGAATTTCTTTTTTTTTACCTAGGCAACTACCGTATTGATGCTAAGTTAGCTTGACCAGCGGGCTGTATCGCTGTTGAAAAAAAAAAACTTATACACCAGGAAGCTGTGGTTAAATTTAAGCGTGTGAACCATAAAACTGGGGGCCTACCACCAGCTCAAAAGCAGTATTATTTTAACATTACTTCAGTGGGAGAAAGAGATGGAGTTATACGTCCTGCACGCGTAGCATGACCACCGTAGAAACGAGTTTTGTCGACGGAAGAGTAGACAAAATGACAGATAAACAATCACAATCAGTCGTTTTGTCTATTCTTCCGTCGACAAAACTCGTTTCTACGGTGGTCATGCTACGCGTGCTGTAGAGCTTCATCTCTTTCCCACACTGAAGTAATATTAAAATAATACTGCTTTATGAGCTTGTGGTAGGCCCCCTGACCAACTGACCAACTTTATCCATAGGACCAACATCGTAATCTCGAAAAAATTATCAACTGTACCCCAAAAAACTTTAATACCTACTCGACGCTAAAGTATGGGACGGCTGATATTCCCTTAAATTTGACCACACCTTTCTGGTACAACCTGTATAAAAGTCACAAGAATCACTTAAATGTACATCACAAAGACTTTGTTGCCTTACAAAGTTCTATGTCTTTGGCTTGATGACTTCCGTTCCAATTAACTGTGTAGTTAGTTGAATACGACAATCCAATTAAGCACAGTAATTTACAAACACGGTATATTACAACAGGTGTCAAGAAAATACAGTTTGTTACATCTCATTACGACAGGCGTAGTCATAACTGCCGTAGCTCGTAGCGACTACGCCGTAGCGGCTACGGCGTAGCACTTTAGGTTCGTCGGTAATCGAATAAATTAAAACTTTTTTGTATCTAAGGCGCGGGACATTCACAAGTGGCGTATGGCGCGGGCGTGGTGAGGACGTGGCGAGGACGTGGCTGGGTGTGTTCAGGACATACTAGTGTTTGATTTCAATGTGACAACTTGTCCTCTTCGTCAGACGAAGAAAATATACAAACTCTGGAGCATTTGGCGAGTTTGCAAAATATCAGAAGATATTCGGTGCATCCTGTGTGGCGAGCGGGATAGGAGCATCGATATTTCAATGTAATGAAAGATCTAATACATTATCCGGATCGTTTTCTGTAATAAGCTAAAATCAGCTCGAGTATAGTCATGCAGTTCTGGATACTTTTCAATCAACTCGCAAAAGTTTATATTAAAGTCAATGTCGTCACGCATTTTTACTCCGTCCTACACTGTCCCTATGCGAATCGTCCGGTGTGCCGCTTCTGACTGTGGAGCGACTCGGGCGAGGAAGAGGCATTCGCGCCTCGCCTGCGCCACGACCGCGCCACGCCCGCGCAACGCCCGCCCCATATTTCCCGCGTCTAAGGAGGAAATGTCTGTTGTAGCGTTGTAGGCAAAGCGAATAGGAGTGATTATACCGAATCTGAAACTGTCATAACTACACTACGACCAAAACTCCATCAAATATGTCTGCAAATATACATGTGAGATAATTTCAAATAATAAAGGCAGCATGATTATTCTGTCAAAATGTGAGTGTGAAAATTGCGCAGTATCATAAGTCTCAATCTCAATTTTGTTGGCAACTTTACATCGACGGTATTTTATCATAAACGTTGCTCCCTTCTGTTAGTCAGTAACTTTAACTTAATGTTGCCTACCTGACTAATATTTGCTAGAACTTCACCAGACTAACACTCGCTTCATTACGGCACTATTAATTATTTATCATTTTTAATTAAACCGAGGCAGGTTTACGCTGAAAGTTTTAAATTACTTTAAGTTTGCAATGGCCTGCTATGAAATATTGTCAGCTACTAGTTTATTCATTTTATTTTATACACAAATGTCATTTTATTTTGTTTGTCTTTGAAGCCCGAAAGTCTGACAACCAGTCTTACCAAGGGGTATCGTATTACCCAGTTACTGGGTTGTGGAGGTCAGATAGGCAGTCGCTTCATGTAAAATACTGGTATTCAGCTGCATCCGGTTAGACTGGAAACCAAACCCCAATATAGTTGGGAAAAGGCAAGGCAGATATTATTTATCTTTGAAGTCAAAAGTATTCTGGAATTGACAATTAGTAAGTAAGAGATGTTGAGATTGTTTCTGGATTCCAAAAGCCAGTTTGCAAAACTCATCGACGCGAAAACTGTTACCATGGATTCAGTAAATGATTCGAATCTGAACGCCGCTGCGTTGAAAATTTTCGTCAGTTATAAAAAAAATCTGCTGTTTCATAGAAAAGTGCAATACCTACGCGGTCAAAATGTATGGAACAGCTGATGATATGACATGTATAAACTCACAATTATTATTTATCTAGGACTTTTATTTATTCACTATTAGCTGCGCCCCGCGGTTTCACCCGCATAAGTGTCGATCCCGTGGGAAAAAAAAGTATTCTATGTTCTTTTCCAGGACATCATCTATATATGTGCCAAATTTCATCCAAATCCGTTCAGCCGTTTTAGCGTGAAGGCGTAACAAACAAACTTACTTTCGCATTTATAAGATTAAGGATTTACTATGACATTTATTTAAATAATGACTACTAGATACTACTTGACATTGAAAAATAAAATGGTAAAAAAGATTTTCCAAGTTATTAATTTTGTAATATTTATTGTTATTCAGCATGGTATTTTGGTAGTAGATTGTAATTTATGTGTAAAATTTAGCATGCTCAAGTGACGGCAGAACATGGAGAACATTATCAAAACATGTATAACATCTATACCCCTCCCTACACATGTTGGCAAAAAAAATGAATTGATTATTTTTAAATAACTGACGAAAAATTTCAACGCAGGGGGTTTCAGAATCAAGTACTGAATCCTTGGTAACAGTTTTCGCGTTGATATCCCTGCCACCCTGTATACATAGCCTTCTGACTTCACGAACAGCGATACAAAAGCGTAGCGTACTCTGGGCAGGCAGCTTCTCTACCACTTAGCTGACTAGCTAACTGTCGTCTTGACTTAGACATATTTTTATCACGACATAATCTATTCTTATTTAATTTGAGTTTATGCACAAATCAATACAGATTGTTCACTCCGCATTTTAGTTATGAAGCTATAAGTACTCGGCGGGTCCGTTTTGTCAGGCGAATTCAGTGATTTTAACGTAGTCAGAAGCAGGGAAGTTACGGAAGCCGTTTTATCGGAGCCGGAACTGGAATAGGATGGTTCAAATTTGATTAATCGGAACCGGAACCGGAATCGCAGTCGAAGGTGGAAGAAGAAGAAAGATGTGTTATGGGACGGCTTAGTGAAATAATTGAAATATAATTCAGTCTCTTTAATTAGTCAAATATTAGCGATAACATCCACAAGCAAAACAATAAACTGAGACTTCGAGAGTGAGCGTGTATAAAATAAACTAAAATTACACTGGTGATGAATTAAAACTTGTTTGTACGCGCTCTAGTCACGTGCATCGCTGCGTTTCGAACTTTGGTATAATTTCGATTCAAAATTATCGAAACCGAAGTCGGAATCGGAGGTGTAAAATTAATCGGAAGTTCCGACCTTTCGGAACCGGAACCGAAGCTCCGTAAGATCCCTGGTCAGTAGATATAAGAGTTACGCGATAGAAAGAGAGGCAACTTCTAGGTGAATACAACTGTAGGTAATTAGCGCTGTGCGTCCTGAATTGCACTTTATTGTGTCGTAGCAAGAGTCGCTTTTTATTTAAATGATTTTGCGGAATGAAACATCTGTATTCATCTGTGGTTTATGCCAATAAGATACGAGAGAAGAACATTAAAGCCGTGATCTATAAACGTTACTTAGCACGTGCTTTGACTTAGACATATTCTCGTCTCTATCTTGCACTAGTAGTTTGACAGTTAGGCCACAGTGCTAGTAATAACGCAAAACCAAAGTACTTATATGCTAGGTAACGTTTATAGATTTCGACCTTACAGACAAATGTAAAACAGATCGGTAGCTAGGTATGTTATTTTCAGACACAATAGCTCCTATTATTAAGTTTGAAATTTAAAGTAAATAATAACAGTTATACGAGTCGATCAAGTTAAGTTACGCTTGCCGCGGTTGAGCCCTGGATGGGTCACCATCTTTAAATATCAAAGACCCCTCCGTGTCTCGGAAAGCACGTAAAGCCGTTGGTCTTGGCTGTCATTTGAAGATCTTTATTGACAGTTGTTACGGGTCGTCAGAAGCCCGAAAGTCGTCTTACCGAAGAGTATCGTGTTACCCAGTAACTAGGTTGTGGAGGTCAGATAGGCAGTCACTCCATGTAAAATTCTGGTATTCAGCTGCATGGGAAATGTCTAGGCAGATGATGACTTTGCCTTTACGCATTGCCATTCATTTAATCGATGTGGGATATTATGTATGTAGTCACTAGAATCATTGCTGTGTACAACGTTTGTTCCACGCTGCTCGGACAGAGGCGCAGACGGTTATAATCTATTGTTTCATCGGACTCGCAGTGTTCCTTACCTTCGCTGTTACTGCTGCTTGCGTCGCATACAAGTAAGTTTATAGATTTATGATTAAGAGGAACGAACTTATATTTTTTATGTGAACCATCTATAGCGGCGAGCCAGACTGAATGTTGGCGTGGTGACCCGTTGCCACGCCAACAGCCAGCACGCCAACTGTCGCCATATTTATTTCCTATCATAAACTATCCTTTTATTCATATTACCTATTCATAATAATTTATTGTATGTTAAATAAGGTGATTTTTATCTATTTATTTAAATTTCATAATATTTACAGTAGTGGTACAGTCTGCCCCAAAAAGATGCATATATCGACCTGAATTTATTTAAATAAAAAAATACGTACAGGCGAACATATAATTATACTACAGATAATAACATCATGCAGTGCGCCCACGTCCCTTTACTTGTCATGCATCATGCCATAGACAATAGTCTATACCATGGATAAGCGATGTTAAAGCGCCGGACGTTCATGAGCCGATTGCAATATTTATGTACATATTTACGGTTTTCATATAAACGTTTCATTTTTTTTTTGTTAAAAATTATTGTTTATTTATTTTGTAATCCCATGGTAGGATTTATGTGTCCGTACGTGTGTCCGTGGCATCACAGCGGGCCCTATCAGAATACCAGCGCTGCGGTATTTATTTTTTAAATATCGCAGCCTATGCTGAGATAGGTGTTTTTTTTGGCCTCGCACAGGTCGTTTATTATTTAAAAAAAAAATCCTTTTGGTAATTTGAAAATTTTTGTTAGTTTTAGATGCTCCTTTTTAGTTGTTATTACGGTTTATATTTCCTGTGCGTGTCCCAAATAAAATATTTTTCTTTCTTTCTGACCTCTGACCTCCTCGTTTTTAAAAAATCGGTTATTACGATATGGCGCCCTAAAGGTGGACATAATGCCACAAGGTATTTTCTGTCAGTCAACCAGTCAATGTTTGTGTGTGACCATTGGTGGATCTCTTTTAATTTTTTTTTATCTATAAATCGCTAAAATTACCTACAGCGTTTTCCATGAAAATGTAATCAAAACAACTTCTAAAGATAAACCTTGTCCTTAAGAAACTCAGCTCAACCTAACAACAATCACTTAGCCTACAGACTTGTTGAGCTACAAATAGAACGCCCTGCTTAATTAATGACGATCGTCAGAAGCCTTTATAATCCTCGGTCGGAATACTCAAAAGTTATCCACTTTTAAAGAATATCTCAAGGATTAGCGAAAGCAAAATAATTCGGGACAATGAAATTCTGAGCAGTCTCAGGCTTATCGTCCATGACGATGCTACTCTATAGTAACATGGTAAATAAAGCATTGGCTTCCTTGGAAAACGGTTCCGTCATAATACAGTGTGAGTCTTTATAATGTGCACATATCGAAATAAATTTTTCCGTCGATAAAATTAAGCATAGATTCCCATCTATGCTTAATTTTATCGACGGAAAAATAGTCTAAAAATTTTTTTGTTTTTTTTTTAATTTGTTGTATCAAAAATTTTATTTTTTTATTTTTATTATTTTGGGCATCTTATTTATAAATTTAACAATTATTGTAAAAATTGATGAAAAAAATATAGATTTTTACTGAAAAAACATGTTTATTTTCAATTGAGGGTAGTTTTTTTTCTCAATTTTATGTGAACGCCTACTTACTGCCAATCATTATGGAGTTTGTTTCATCGTGATAGCTGATTCAGTTTAAAAGTTACACATTTTTCTTTAATTCCATAAAAAGTATAAAAATATATTTAGATTTTTTAAAATATTTTTTTCTGTCGTTACAATTAAGCATAGATTCCCTCATTTCGATATGTGCACATTATGAAGACTCACACTGTATAACGGCCGTCACAAAGATGTGTCATTTTCATTAGTATTTGACATTAACGTGTCAAAAAACGCTTTGTATTTATGTGACTGTTCACTGTTTTCTAAGGAAACCAAATTTTAACGCGTCATTTATTGGTTTGTGATTGGTTGCGTCGAGGAACGCTATTGAAATAGTGCTGTGACATTCTGGCTACTTATTGGTAACATGTTGCTAGTGCTGTGACATTCTGGCTACTCATTTATAACTTGTTACTAGTGCTGTTATATTCTGGCTACTTATTGGTAACATGTTGCTAGTGCTGTGACATTCTGGCTACTCATTTATAACTTGTTACTAGTGCTGTGACATTCTGGCTACTTATTGGTAACATGTTGCTAGTGCTGTGACATTCTGGCTACTCATTTATAACTTGTTACTAGTGCTGTTATATTCTGGCTACTTATTGGTTACATGTTGCTAGTGCTGTGACATTCTGGCTACTCATTTATAACTTGTTACTAGTGCTGTGACATTCTGGCTACTTATTGGTAACATGTTGCTAGTGCTGTGACATTCTGGCTATTCATTTATAACTTGTTACTAGTGCTGTGACATTCTGGCTACTTATTGGTAACATGTTGCTAGTGCTGTGACATTCTGGCTACTCATTTATAACTTGTTACTAGTGCTGTTACATTCTGGCTACTTATTGGTAACATGTTACTAGTGCTGTGACATTCTGGCTACTCATTAGTAACATGTTACTAGTGCTGTGACATTCTGGCTACTCATTGGTAACATGTTCCTAGTGCTGTGACATTCTGGCTACTCATCGGTAACATGTTCCTAGTGCTGTGACATTCTGGCTACTCATTAGTAACATGTTACTAGTGCTGTGACATTCTGGCTACTCATTGGTGTCATGTTACTAGTGCTGTGATATTCTGGCTACTCATTGGTAACATGTTACTAGTGCTGTGAAATTCTGGCTACTCATTGGTAACATGTTGCTAGTGCTGTGACATTCTGGCTACTCATTAGAAACATGTTACTAGTGCTGTGACATTCTAGCTACTCATTGGTAACATGTTACTAGTGCTGTGACATTCTGGCTACTCATTGGTAACATGTTACTAGTGCTGTGACATTCTGGCTACTCATTGGTAACATGTTACTAGTGCTGTGACATTCTGGCTACTCATTAGTAACATGTTACTAGTGCTGTGAAATTCTGGTTACTCATTGGTAACATGTTACTAGTGCTGTGAAATTCTGGCTAATCATTGGTAACATGTTACTAGTGCTGTGATATTCTGGCTACTCATTCTTCTAAGTAACGTCGTGGACGATGGGCTTTATAAAATTAAACAAGTTATAACATTATTTTACCGTCTCAGGAACGTTTCTGTGGATAATACAAATATACATATTTGAATTATTCTGAAGCTAACTCAAAGAAATATATATTTTTTTCTGTTTTATTTATATTCCTTTGAGTTAGCTTCAGAATGATTTTAGAACGAAATTAATCATAACAATACTTTTGATTATTTTCTGTTGAGAGAATCCAATCAAATAAGTTTATATTATAACGTACCTACTGGGCTTGAAATGAGACTGTTCAATGTTTAATATTTTAACTCTGAAATGCTATTACTTATATTTATTTATATAATATTTTATTGTGAAATTAATGTATAATGTAACAAACAGAGGATGTATTAATAAACAATTTTATCACCAAAGACATACTTTTCAACTTAGTTAATTTTCGTTCGTAATTATTCTATTATTTACCGCCTTTATTGCACACTTTCGTAGCATAAACTCGGATAAATTTTAAATCTTAACTGACGTCTTCTACTTTAGCTTGGCGTTATTAATCCCGGCTTTTACTAGTACCTCCCTTAAGCCTAATTGAAAAATAGATAAAAACAACGGCCAAGGTTAGCCAGACAAAAGTTATTCTTATTAAATCGTTTTGAGTTCAGACCACATGACCTTTTTGATTATATATATTTGTGTTTTTATTTTCTATTGGTGCCGTTCCTTTTCCTCTATCTTGTGTTTTATGATCCATCTGGCCGGATACCAATTTATTAAGGGTTAACGCAGCATGTTTTTTTTTTCATATTCTTACATCTTCATCATCCGTCATTTCATCTAGCAATGCAACCACATTCATACTCATACCACACTCACTCAAGCAACCTCTCACATCTCTTTTTACACTTCCTCTAGTTACTCACACTCACACACACACTGGTATTTCCACTAACTCTTTTTGTATTTTTTATTTTATTAATGTTCTTAATTCAATGTTAGTTACGTGTACATTGTCATTATGGTCCAGATCACAGGCATCTAGCCTCGGGAGGGCCCTGGTGGCCTGTAATACAGGTTTTATTTAAACGTACTTCAGGCACCAGTTTCTCACAAAGTTAGCTCCTTGTTCGTGCACTATTGTTAAATACTAGCATTAAGTACATAACTTGTGTAGAGAAAATAAACGTCTAGCCATTTTATTTTGGTCACAATTCATCTATGGTTTCCTTGCTCTTTCTCTATTATTTATAGCAATCCTTCATCCTTTAAACTTTTCCGCGACATGACCCTCGTTCTTCCTAATTCTGTCTTCTTGTCTAATTTCGTGTATCTTCTTCACAGGCAAGCTCGTATAGATGCGGAGTTAAATAATACTTCTTGGAGAGTTCGGCCTGAAGAGGTGCTAGTCGAGGTTGGCACAGGCATTGGAGCCAGTCCTGCGCTGCACAGCATTAATGAGGTACTCAAGGTATGTGTAAATATTATAAGAACTTATAAATTTAAATAAGGTGGTCATTAAGAGTGATAGTCACTGTTAACTGTGGGAGTAAGATATATTTATAAATAGAGAAGGACCGACCATGGATTACTATGAACAGATCTTAAAACATAAATGTTCTCGCGTTATTTTACATCAACATATTCATGACATTTAAAGGGTTAGGTACTTTAGCTTGGTTTGAAGTGGGTCCATAAATATCTAGAACAAAAGTATTTGTTCGTTATAATAAATGGAGGAAATGATGATAACAGAATTTTCTCAAGCGAAAGTGAGCCGGAACAAAGCCTATTCACAATGAATAGTTTTGTGGTGGCTGGTAGTAAGTGGTATAATCAGCGCTTCGTAATATAATCGACGAGAGCTCTACTGGCCTTTGCAAAATTGAGACGTTTTTTCCAACGAATCACAAATAATTGAGTCACAAATGTATAAACTGCGTACCAATGCGCAAATATATATTTCAGTCCAAAGTTAAATACATAGGTATATATATTTCAAAAATTAATAACTACAGCAAAAATATGTCGGATTATCTTATATATAAAATTCTCGTGTCACAATGTTACCTTACTCCTCCGAAACGGCTTTACTGATTTTTACCAAATTTTATATGCATATTCAGTAGGTCTGAGAATCGGCTACTATCTATTTTTCATACCCCTAAGTGATAAGGGCAAACGTTGTTTTGCTAATTATTTGTTTGGGGTGGCCCAAACAAATAATTAGCAAAACAACGTTTGCCGGGGTCAGCTAGTTTTATATAATATCGCAGACCTTTCAAGATTTATAAGCCTATGAACGAAGCTATTTATTATTAAATAAACAATAATTAAGTACGTTCTGTTCGCTGTAGCGTCCAATTATTTCATTGTTCGATACATTTTGTTAATTGTTTGGCGATACACGAAATATTGGAGTAATTGGAGCTTGTTAACAAATAAAGCGAGCAATTTCGTTTTGACTGTATACGTTCACAACATAATGTATTGATAAAAAATCGCTAAGTCGTGTGGAACAATACATTATGATCGACACCTGCAGCCTTCGGTAGCAGTTTCCCATTGTTTGCGAAGTTTATCGTCGTATATATTTTCCTACATATACTGTGTAATGGTACAACACTAATACCCTGACTGATGCATCCTTACAGATTATTCTTGACGAACAGCCATCACTAAAATAATATAACAGTACATTGGAAACACATGGGATTTCTTATTAACAGTTGCAGTTGGATATTTATTTTTATTATGACCTTGGTTTTTTTTTTTAGGCAGGGCATCTCGTAGTTGACCTCTGAGATCATGACTACATAACCGGGCTTTCCTGTGGGTGCCTTAAGCTACTACACTTAAAACCTCCAGCCAGGGGTTATTCAACTATGCTAATTAAAACTAGGTGAACGCTCGCTAAGGGCACCCCCTGTGGGATACGAACCTCGGCTTAGGGCATCAATCGGAGGGAGAACATCAAGGATGGGACGGGCTGGATCAAAGTTGCGATTATGATTATTAGTCGGGGAATTTAAAGTTACGTGCTCAGCTGCAACAACTGCTGGCACCTCGTTATCGAGCAAGGGTCGAGGAGGAGTATCATTTACTCGGGGACGCGGTCGCGATCGCAAAAGACCTCGGTGGCGAGGTCGGAATGATGGGAGGCGTCTGTTTTTGTACACTGTGCTGGTTTCCCTGCTGCTCTCCTGGAGGAGGGTAATGAGGTCGTAAGGTATAACCTTGGGGAGGCCTATTTCCAGCAGTGGACGTCTTTCGGCTGAAATGATGATGATAACTATAGATGACAGAAAAGGCCTAAATTTCATATTTTTCTCGTTTTCCGAACTACCTAGCATAATAATTATCATCTATATTAAAATGTAAAAAAAGAAAATGTCAATAACTGAACTTATGACCGCTAAGCTATTCACTTTGTTGAAAGTTGATTAAAATAGCCGTTCTTATATATTTCATGATTGACTGCTTAACTCCGTAAAGGTAAAGCGTGATGGTAATAATTTATAAGGTTAAATCTGTAACTATTTGCAATACTCTAACCTTTTGTCTCGTCTTTTTACAATTTGCGGTAAACTATGGAAGAATACGAACATAATGCAATATTGCTCATCCCCCATAGCGAATACCATTATAATTGACTGACCAGTACCCTAATTGTGTAATACAACACAATCACAATTTGTTTCCATTTGAAACAGATTGCTAATCCATTGCTTCATAAGTTGGAAAAAAAAATCTGCTTAATAATGTAAATAACGCAATGAATGTTGTTGAACTGTCAAAATGAAACAAATTAGGCATAATTTGTTCACGAAAATGAGTTACGCAATTAGGGTACAGACTTATAGGAAATATCTATGCAAAATTTAAAGAGAATCTATCCGGTAGTGTTAGCGTGATGCTGAAACATACATTCAGAGAAATAGAGAAACCAACAAACAGACAAAAATTCTGTAAATTATATTTTATTTATTTATTTAATACTTCAAGCACACAAATGTACAGAGGCGGACTTAATGCCAAAGGCATTTTCTACCAGTCAACCTTTGGGTGATGCAGAGACAAACAGTGGTAGGTGCAATAGCGAGAATTGAGGAATAAATATTTATTTAAATATAAAGATATACATAAACATATATTTCCAATTATATATAAATATAAACAAAATTAAATATATATAAAAATACTACTAAAGAAAATAAGACAATGGGAAATTATTACCGTTGTGATGATACTGCCAGCTTCCTGCGAATGTGCTCGCGAACTTTAAGTTTAAAAGATAATCGGTTGGTCGCCATCCTGATTTCCTGGGGGAGCGCAGTCCACAGAGAGATAGACTGAACGAAAAAGGAAGAGTGAATGAAGTCTGTGCGGTGGGTGGGACATTGAAGAAGACGATTGTGAGATGAACGTAGATTTCTATTGTGGTTGTCGCAAATGTACTGAAAGTGCGGGACTAGATAACTCGATTTTCGGCATTAGAATCGTTCCCAACCTCGTAGGAATTACTATTTTTCAAAAATATTTAATGTACACAAATTGACGAAACGTGGGTGTCCTATAAGTACACCTCTGCCTAACCCTTCGGGGATTACAGGCGTGAAATTATGTTAATTTAATTTACAGTTTTAAGTTCGTAACGATTTTATTTAAAATAGCTTTTGCAATGATTTTAAAAATCCTCATCATGAATGTGTGGGACTTAGGTATAGCCTGATAATGAAGGTAGGTACTTGGGTAACAGTTAGACCAATAGACAAATTATTATTAATACTACAAGATTTATCGGCTGTTAGCATTATCTTAGTAAGTTAACCTCATTTAATACCTCTTACGAGCTTTCAAAAGATCGCGTCTTCTGAGAGTGCTCCTGAGTGAGTCATAATTATATTACCAACTAATTCAGACACAAAATGCTCTATTACGTACTTTAATAGTAAATATTTACAGTATAACATTTTTTGATAATGTCCCTCAGCAAACTTCGTGTTTCGTCAGTCATCGGATTTATATCAGTTGTCCTTTGCACTTGGTGCAGACCAGACGCTTTCAATCGACTTGGAAGTATATAGAGTTGTTAATACTCTTTTAACTTAATGTTATTTATTTAAAAAATGGGAGGAAAGCTGCTAAAGTCGCAGGCACGAAAGTAGTTTTTCAGCTCTATACAGTTTACATGGAAATCAAAACAAAACAACAATAAAGTACTTAGTTCTGAATTAAAATTATTATACGTAATAAATCTAATAATTGATGGGCATGGAAATTAGCATTCGTTTGTACATATTCGTAAATGCGATGATTCCCGAGGGACATTGGTGATTGGTTTCTGATAAGAAAAGAACAGAAGATAAATTTTAGTTTAGTCCTGTCAAATTAATCAGCGCCTGTCACTACTCCATACAAGTTTAGACGTGATTAAAAACTTGCCTACTAAAATTACGTCAATTTACGTCAAGCGCTGATTAATTTGACAGGACTAAACTAAAATTTATCTTCTGTCCTTTTCTTAATGAAATAGAAAGAAAAAGATGCACTGAACTTAAATTTAGTTTAGTTTGTGAACAAGAGAATCGGCACAATTAAGCAAATAGTCAGACTGTACATCGTCTGGTTTGGTAGACGTCACATAAAACATCTGCGCTACGCCTGTAATCTCCGAAGAGGAGATTAACACACAAAAGTGTACCTATAGTACACCCACTTTTCGCCAATTATGTTTAAGTCCCATGTAATAGGGCGCGAGTCTATTGCTAAAAGTACTCAATTAAGACAAAAAATATGAAATTACCTGCTAGACTACTTGATTTTTGCCGATTAATCTGCTAAAAGCGCTATTATCAAAGCAATGCTTTTCTGTTTATGTCGTGAACCTTATCTTTCTAGGGTTCCGTACCTAAAAAAGAAAAAACGGAACCCTTATAGAATCACTCGTGTGTCTGTCCAAATTCAAAAAATTCAAATTCAAAAGTCATTTATTCAAATTAGGCTGAGAACCAGCACTTTTCGAACGTCAAAATTACATAAGACAGTCCCCCAAAAACGCCCACCCTTCACCACTTCCTAGTGCCTTTAGCTGGGAAGAAGAAGTGGCGCAACAAACTCCCCAGCAGCACAGCTGTCTGTTCAAGTTAGAAAAAAATAAAAATGACTCTATACAATAGTATGCAAAATTATTATGCAACACAAAACATTTTAATTAAGTATAAATTATTGGCCATATGTCAGCTAGCACACGCCAATATACCAACCAAAAACATCGAGAACTATACTCAAGCAGAATTAAAAAATAAAAACTAAACGTAAAAAGAACTAAATATCTAAATAAAAGCCTCCAAAAAGGGCGTACCCGCTTACATAAAGCTGTAAATTGGAAGTTATAAATGATAAACTAGGACCATCGAGGTAAAATAAATGTACAGTTAATTACTAGTAACAATAACAAAACCATGATCAGCAAGACGACCAGTCACCACAAGCAGCACCCGTTCACGAGCATAACGCAAAGATCAGCCATTACCCCCCTCGCCATATTTGAGGGAAGGAGGCAACCCGACTCCCGACGCTACCGCAAGCATTGACATCTAAGGGAGCATGACGAACTTGCCGCCGGTTGCTCAGGTAAAAAATAATATAATCAATTGTCGAGGTCACTAGCCAACCACAAATTGCAATACAAACTCATAACAAAAACATTGTAATGAGTAGATTATGTCAACAATAAAATAAAAATAAATAGACTCGTAAAAAAATAATTAAAAAATTGACTCATAAAGTCAAATAAAATAAAAAAATTATATAAACTTATATAAACTGTCAGTAGGTAAGTTGAATCTGGAGAAAGAACATAAACATTGTCTTGAGTTAATCACAGCGACCAACTATTCTTATCATTTAAGTAGTCGTCATTTAAGTGTCCGTCTGTCACAGACAATTTTCTCCGAATCTAATGGTCCGATTAAGTTGAAATTTGGTACACATATGTATTTCTGTGACCCAAACATGGACGTGTGAAGTAAATAAATGAATTTTTCATATGGGGGTCACTTTTGGGGGCTAATAAGAAAATAAAAATTAAAGTTTTTCAAACTGTACCGTGTGACATATCAAATGAAAGGGCTTGTTGCGAGGATCTCAATTCTTTTTCAAATTATTTTAAAATAAAAACATTTAAAGATATTTAAGAAACTTAATGAAAATTGACCATTTCCCAAAAAATACAGAGAATGGTTCTTTACTCATAGGTTACAGGAAAACCTATAAGAAGTCTGTGGTCTTAAAATAACATGGTAAATCTCTTAATATTGTGCGAACAAACTTACATTTGCAGTTGGAATGTATCGGAGAACATGTATTTAAACTTTGGGATGAATTCATCCCAACTACGAACCCTTTCATTGTCCGACACGCACTTGGCCGGTTTTATCTAAGTACTCTTAGGCTAAGCGTTGACTGAGTCAATACTATACTCCGTTTGAAATAAGATTAGACATATAACTAAACCTTTTTTACAGTCCGTTCAACCGATTTTGACTTCTATTGCATTGGCCGCATGACAAATGGCAGCTGCAGTAAACAGTTGGTTTGTAACCACTTTTTTTGCTTTTAATGCCATCCTTATGCCTACGGTATAGAAGTCAAAATCGGTTGAACGGACTGTAAAAAAGGTTTGTTTAAATGTCTAATCTTATTTCAAACGGTGTATAGATTAGACGGACTCTCGCCAAACAATGATGGCCGCACACTCGCAACGAAACAGTTTCTACTGTTAAACTAGTTATGACACAAGATAAAAGCACGTAGCTTTAAATTCCCCGACTAATAATCATGATCAAAACTTAGCTCCAGCCCGTCCCATCCTTGATGTCCTCCCTCCGGTTGACGCCCTAAGCCGAGGTTCGTACCCCACAGGGGGTGCCCTTAGCGAGCGTTCACCTAGTTTCAATTAGCATAGTTGAATAACCCCAGGCTGGAGGTTTTAAGTGTAGTAGCTTAAGGCACCCACAGGAAAGCCCGGTTAAGTAGTCATGATCTCAGAGGTCAACTACGAGATGCCCTACTAAAAAAAAAAACACTAGATAAAACTGTTTTCTGTCTATGATACACAAAACAGTTTTGTTTTAGTGCAAATAACAAAGAGACCTATTAATTATTTTAGCTAACATAATTTTATGTAGGTATTTTTAAGAGTGACCAGCCTGACTTGCGTAGCTTTATCAAAACCTTCTTTATTTTATTTTATTCAATAGGAACAACAAACAACTACATTATGCAATATTAGACACAGAAAAACATAAATAACTTAAGGGGGAAGCGTCAGGTTAGCCCGCGAAATTCAAATTTTCTTACGTTTTTTGCATTTTGCAGGTCAGTGTCAGGTTTTATGTTGATTAAAATATGATTCGCGGCCGTAACAAATATGGCTTTACTCAATTATAATCATTACAATTAGTAATAGTGATTAAGAAGAAGATAAAGTTGTCAAATGTCATGATTTCACGAAATCATGATATTTGACACCTTTGCTAACTTATAGAGTTGTATTGCTGATTGTAATGATTATAATTGAGTAAAGCCATATTTGTTACGGCCGCGAATCATATTTTAGTCAACATAAAACCTGACACTGACCTACAAAATGCAAAAAACTTAAGAAGATTTGAATTTCGCGGGCTAACCTGACGCTTCCCTCTTAAGTAATAATGTAGCCCACAGCGCTGTTCATAGATTACCATTAATAAATAAAACCTTAAAGTCACTAGGATGTGAACTGTTCATGCATGACAGTTACACTAATATTATAAAAACAGAATAAATAAGTTTTTTAAAAACAACAAAAAACAATTAGTCTGAGAGTTCAAGTGTCTCATACAAAAGGCTAAGAAACCTTTTCAAAGAGCATGTAAATATGTCTATGTGTTCAAATGCTTCATTGTAGGTTGCTGCCATTCGCCGAACTGGTGAACGTAGACCAGTGTTAGATCGGCAGGTACCTACTGCACAGAGTTTGCCTGCACGCACCTACCGTCTATGGACAGTTCTGGGAACTGCATAGCACAATACATTATTTAAATCTATACAGTCAAAATTGCCATTAAAAATGTTATACAATGTCATTGCGTCTAATTCAATCAATCAATCAATCAATCACTTTATTTCTCACCACAATATACATAAATTATTTTACATTGGTCAGATTCGACAAAGATACACAATTCAGATGATTATATATTGTGGGAGACTGGTGCCGAAGCTAGGCTCATGGCCTGTGTTTCAGGACACCAGGATTCCAACCCTTTACATTTTCATTTTTAACCGACTTCCAAAAAGGAGGAGGTTATATGTTCGTCGCGTATGTTTGTTTTTTTTTTTATGTATCTACACCGATTTCTCTGTCAATTGTGGACCGCTTTTGAAAATTGTTTTTTTTTTTTGAAAGGGTATGCTCTCGAGGTGGTCCCATATAAATTTTATTAAATTTGCTTGTTTGCTTGGATGGTTTTTGAGTTAGCTTCAATAATACGTATTTTTTCCCACTTAGTATGTGCATGATATGTTAAGTACCTCTCACTATTATTTACATAGCAAGTAGTGGTATTCGAATTTGTGTGGGGGTAGATACCACAACTAAAAACTGAAAAATAAAAACTTTTTATAAAAAAAACAACCGACTTCCAAAAAACACTACAAAGTGAAAAATAACTTTAATTTCGGAAGTCGGTGACAAAAAATGAAAATTCAAAACCAAAGACAGCGACTTCCGAGATTAAAGTTATTTTTCACTTTGTAGTGTTTTTTGGAAGTCGGTTGTTTTTTTTAATAAAAAGTTTTTTATAAATTATGTACTAAGCGCGCTGACTGAAAGATGCGAGACAAATGTTAGTAGACGTGTAGTATGGCGTGATTGTGTGAGTGTGTGATTGTGTGGGTGTGTGTGTGTGTGGGTGTGAGAGAGTGTGTGATTGTTTATGTCTAGTTCTTTGTACTTTAACGTGTCCATTCTTCTTTTAAAACTCTAGCTGTCTCTGGGCTGGAGCACTCGAGGCAGTACCGGGGCAGCCTCGACCCTGGGCACCCCTTCGCTGACCCTGTCGTCATTCACCGTCGGCCTCTACAAAGGTAACAGGGTGGCCGTCAAAAAAATTCACAGGAAGAAGCTGGATCTTAATAAGAAGCTTCTGTGGGAAATCAAGCAGGTTAGTGAGAAAAACTTTGCATATAATTTTCCAAAAAAATGTTACATTTAACACTGAAAAATCTTTGTTTTGCTGACCATTGAATCATAAACGTTGTTTAACACTTAAGAGCCTGCTACACGGCTGCCAACCGCGTCCCCGAAAGAGGTGACCTTGGTTGGCGACAGGCAGAGCTGTTTGAAATTTGGTCGTAAACCACCATCTACACGGTTGTAAACCACCAAGGTCACTTCTATCGAAACGCGGTTGGCGATCGTTTAGCAGGCATTTTACTGTAATGGGGATTAATAGTTATATTATGATATGAGATTTAAGTTGAATGTAAATTCTTTAGCAACATCATAAAATGATTTCTCGAAATATTATTACTCTCTTTTTTGCCAAATGTATTATCATTATGTAAATAAACGGTTGTAAATTATCCATGCCTAATAATGGTACTCCACATCTATAAAAATGAAATGCTGTTCGTCGGTAAGTGCATCCACTCGAAGCCGTTCTGGCCGATTTGGCAATATTTTATTTTAAAATGTTCGTAATAGTCCGAATTAGGTTTTTTATAAAAGCAAAATTTGATAAGTTGCCCGGATAATGTAAAAATTAGAAAAAGTGCTTTTTTACCCGACTGCCAAGGAAGGGTTATGTTTTTCGCGCGTATCTTGTATGTATGTTTGTAAACTTCTTTATTACCTCGTTTCATCCAAACGATTGCATAGATTTCGACAGTTAAGGTATCGTTATATTCGTCTTAAAAACCTAAGTGTTTTTAGATGGGTGTTTAAAAAAATAAAAAATGGCGCATTTTTGGCGCGAAATAGTAATACGTTTATAAAAAAAAATATAACCAAACCTATCGAGTAGGGTATCAAAATAAAAGAAATTAAAAGGGGATTACAAAAATATAATTAAGTTTTATGTTTAAATTTAATTAGAAATAATAAATTGTTTTAAATAGTTTTTGATTGCGTAAAAATGGGCCATGTTTGTGTTGGACCACTTTTTGTTCATAAGAGTGTCCCGGGACACTAAAAAGTCTAAAATAAAATAAATAATTGTAAACATGTGATTTTGCGGTCGGGTTTTTGATTTTTTTAATGATTTATTTTATTCTATTTGATGTTTGTCTGAACTCAAGAGCATATTGACATTTTGACAGGACAACGTCTGTCCATTCAACTAAAGTGGACTCATTTTAATAGGTAACATTTGACAATTCATCAAAATAATTCAACAACGTAACCTTGTAACGGCGGGCATAAAATAATATATTTTTTCGTTTTGTTAGAAATGCACAATTGCTTAACTTTTTTCAATTACAATTACATATTTATTGTAATAATGACTGACACGAGTAATTTTACGATTTGGTTTCAGTAATAAACCATTCTAAACATAATAAACAATTTCTGATCTAAAGAACTGAACGTCGTTACATTGTTGCGTCAGTTAACCCTTTTTCTTTTTAAACACTAGGGATGTTACTCTAAAAATCGAAAGCTGATAAGTAGAATCGAATGCAATGATTACTTGTGAAGAAATGTCACCATAAATTAATAACCACGTTGTGATTATAATAAAACATAATTATATTTATTATTCTTTTAACTAACTATAAAAATACAAAAAATAATTAAATAGAAAACAACTGAATAAACGCAATTTTTTTGTTAAATTATGTACTTTTCTTATTTTGCTCCTTAAATTTACGAAAGAAAAAATAATAATGGGACAGGGATTCGCCTGATGATTTTTAAAATTCACATTATGTTTCAAGTCCGTATCGATTCATTCACTTTAATCGATGTTTTTAAGTAGGTCACCTCACTATGAAGATAGAACTGACAGACGTCAAATGTTACCTATTAAAATAACTCGACTTTAGTATCATACCCTTAACATACCTAGTAATAATGTTACTCAAGTAAAATAGGCGTAGATATTTAATGAAAAGTGTTGCTGTATTTAATTAGTGAGTAGCTACACACAGCCCGCGCGACGCCATTACAACGTCAATTAATAGATTAGGTACTACTAATTACGTTGATGGATCTTTTGTTCGCAAATGGATGATTGATCGACGATTGAAAGGCTGTATGTTATATTGTGTATAAGTTTGCACAATATGCTATTTCATTTCAAAATTTAATTTAGATTTTTTAATAATTGTTTTCAATTAATTACCTACTCCTGTATCAACACCAGTAAAAAACAGAATTATATTTCAAAACTCAGATCCCCAATAACAAAATAAATATCACTAATAGTTACAAACAAAATTTTATGTTAAACTAATTTTAAGTAAGTTTAAATAACAGTAATAGAGTAGTATAGTAATAGTTTAACTATGTTTAAATAAATTTTATTTTTTATATTTATTATAGTGTGTAAACTGAAAAATTTAAGCCCATATTCGTAAACCATTCTCACAGAGCACACATCTATATGTGTGCTCTGAAGGCGGGTTCCCACGGTGCGCGATATCGCGCACGCACGCGCACCGGCCCGCACAGCGCACGACCACGCACCGCGCACGAAGGGTCTTCCGACGGTGCGCGATATTGCGCACGCAAGCGCACCAGCCCACACAAACATCTGTATTTTTTGTACCTACGTTCTATGCAAATAAATAATGATTCCATTCTATTCTATTGTATTCTGACGACCACAGATAGCTACACAACACACACCATGCCTTTTCCGACGGTGTGTGTCGGTCTGTGTGGGCCTCGAGATTCGAAGCCACATTAGCATTGTTCTGTTAGCTTTGGTGGATGCTGAATATAACTTCACATTTGTGGATTGCGGATGTTATGGTAGAATAAATAATGGCGGTGTTTGCCGAAATACAGAGATGTATAGTTTTTTTTAGAAATATACTGTATTTTCCAGCATCGACTAATTTGCCCTTCAAGGAGGAACCACTTCCCTACGTGTTTGTGGCAGATAGTGCATTTCTCTCACTGAAAATATGTTGAAGCCGTCTCCACGCTAAGGGAACAAAAGAAAGATACCTCATTAACGGCATAACAATGTAAATGTCTATTAACTGCTCCCAAATTACGATGATTATTTAATTTTTTTACATTCTTCCTTGACATAATCTTTAATTTTTTGACATTATATACCTACAATCTATATCTATAAAAGGAAAGGGTGACTGACTGAATGACTGACTGACTGATCTATCAACGCACAGCTCAAACCACTGAACGGAATGGGCTGAAATTTGGCACACAAGTACTTAGATAATATGACGTAGGCATCCACTAAGAAAGGGTTTTTGGAAAACCGACTTTTAAGGGGGTGAAAAGGGGGGATTTTGTTTGTATGAAAAATCTTATTCCTTTAGTTAATAAACTTGAAACTTGGCACAAATACTCATCTATGTAAATTATAAAGTTTGCCATTTTTAGTTTTTCTAAACTACCCCCTAAAGGAGGATTGGGGGTGTCAAAGTTTGTATGGAAGACGCGCGGTCTGATTAACTCGAAACTCAATATTTATATTTAAGACTGAAAACAAATAAAAATGTATATCAGGGTTTTTTGAAAATCTACTCCTAACGGGGTGAAAAGGGGTATTCATTTTTACAGGGGAGGATTTTACTGTTTGGCTTCATTAACTTGAAAATTGGTATAAATAATCTATATCAAATAATGGAAGCGTCATAATAGACTTTTTCAAAAAATATTATTATCACGCTATTTGCTATGGAGGATGAGCAATATTGCATTATGTTCGTATTCTTCTATAGTTTACTGCAAACTGTAAAAAGACTATCCAAAAGGTTAGAATATTGCAGATAATTACGGATTTAACCTTTTAAAAGATCATAATCACGCCATACCTTTATGGAGCTAAGTAGTCAATCATAACATATACAGGGTGGATGTTGATATGTGGCAATAAGGGCAGGTACTTTAACCGTTATCGCTATAAGATAACGGTCTTAGGATACTGTCCTTAACTTTTTGAAACATTTTGATCTACATTCACAGATTTTGAAAAAATTGTACAGTCAGCAAGAACATGGGCAATTTTAACAAAAACTTTTTTGATGCCAGTCGATCCTATTTCTTATTACGAGGGTCAAAAACTATATCGGGCCAACTGAGGTTTGAGTATGAGAAAATCCAGAAATTACAAAAAACTTTCCATACATTTCGTAAGAAATGAGCCTGAGAGGAGATAGAACAACACGAAATATTATCCGCAACGATTAAAATCCGTAGTGCGCGCTTAGCCTAAGTTTTTAATATCTAGGTATTTCAAATTGATCCCTCCACACGTTTCTGAGAAAAAGTGTCTTGACTGGCAACGATGTCATCCTTAAAGGGTTTCCGTTTTTCATTTTGAGGTACGGAACCCTAAAACAGATTTATTATCTTTCTGTTTGTTACCTTTTCATGCCGTAACGGCTGAACAGATTTAGATGAAAGGATAGGCCACGACCTGGGTTAGGACATATGATAAGTACTCTGAATATCGGTAGTACATTCCTGTGGGATATTTTCCGACCTTTACGCGTGCGAAGCCGCGGGCAAAAGCTAGTTTTCTATATTGTTTTTATCAAATTAGATTTGTTACAGCTGTAGTGGCAATCACGTTATTTGGTTTAAATAGGTCCTTATTTTTATTTTAGGGTACTTAAGAAACCATTTTTATTGGAACCAAAAGTACTTATCCAATATTGTTATGAAGAGTTGTTTACTGTGCAACTTTTTAAGGCAATCTAAAAATTCACCACGAATACCGGTACTTTTGATACTGAAAATGAAGGTGGAGTGCATCCAGGCTCATGGCCAAATGATCCTCAAGGAAATACTTTCTTGATATCTATGAGGAATCTTCCAAGAAGAGCAACTTTTTTGAACACACAATTTTTTAAATTTTAATATTACATAACATGGGCAGAGGTGTCCCTGTAGCAGGTACCCCCACATTTCGGCAGTTATGTTTAAGTCCCATGTAATAGGGGGCGAGTCTATTGCCATCAACCCGGGCACAAATTCAGACTCCGAGCTGCTACTGAGAAATTTCAGATAGAAAAAAACTTTTTACAAAAAAAAACAACCGACCTCCAAAAAAACACTACAAAGTGAAAAATAACTTTAATTTCGGAAGTCGATGTCTTGGGTTTTGTATTTTCGTTTTTTGCCACCGACTTCCGAAATTAAAGTTATTTTTCACTTTGTAGTGTTTTTTTGGAGGTCGGTTGTTTTTTTTTGTAAAAAGTTTTTATTTTTCACTTTTTAGTTGTGGTACATACGTACCACAACTAAAACACACATTTGAATACCACTACCTGCTACCAGTGACAGAAACTTATCATATCATCTACATACTAAGTGGGAAAAAAATACGTGTTGTGTAACTAACTCAAAAACTATCCAAGCATAGTTAATAAAATTTATATGGGACCAATTTGAGAGCATACCCTTTCAAACAAAAAAAGAATTTTCAAACTCGGTTCACAATTGACGGAGAAATCGGAGGACATAAATAAAAAAAAAAACAAACATACGCGACGAACATACTTCCTCCTTTTTGGAAGTCGGTTAAAAACACAATAACACTGCCCGACCCGGGAATCGAACCCAGGACCTAAGCAGTAGCGCTTGCAACCACTAGACCAACAAGGCAGTCAATTTTAATATTCTTTTCTGAAATTGCGATTGTTTTTATAATTTTCTCAGTTTTGATGTTGTATTTCCTGTACGTGTCCCAAATAAAAAAAATCTTTCTGTCTAACTCTATCTGCTAAGACCATCTATCTATACATATAATAAAATCGTAACGAAGTCGAAACTGTACTTACATTGAATATTTTTGAAAAAAGTATTTGCTACGAGGTCTACGATCGATTCTAATGCCGAAAATATTATATTTATTAGAATTTTTGGCTGTTTGTCTGTATGTATGTTCCAGCATGTCGCAAATTCTAGCGGATAAATTCTGTTAAAATTTTGCATAGGTATTCCCTATAAGTCTGGTCAAACTGTAGGGTATAAACTATCACGCTATTTACTATTGGGGACGAGCAATATTATATTATGTTCGTATTTTTGGAAAAAAACGCGCCAAAATATTAGGATATTGTAGATGGTTATCGATTTAACTTTTTAAATGATTATCATCACGCTATACCTTTATGGAACTAAGCAGTCAATCATGAAATATACAATATGTCCGGTTTCGGACTGTACAAACTTAAAGGGGTGGTAGTTTGCTCTATTCTATCAATAAAATTATTCTACATGTAGGGTCGGAACCTACCCCCCTGAATGGTAGCCATTTTTGTGTTTTGATCGCCTTTTATGGAGCGTGCATACTAAAAGTACAGTAACTTTAAAATTTAAAGCTCAATTGTCATAAAAATTATACTTTTAGCAACGGATAAGTATTAACAATGGGTTAAATAACTCAAATAATAACATTGAATGCTGCATCACATTGCTTATGCTTAAATTATAAGAAAAATAATTTTAAGATCAATTTTACATTAAAAATAACATCGTTTTTAGGGTTCCGTAGTAAACAAGGAACCCTTATAGTTTCGTCATGTCCGTCTGTCTGTCTGTCTGTCTGTCCGCGGTCTAGCTCCGAGACCCTTAGTACTAGAAAGCTGTAATTTGGCATAGGTATACATATTAATTACGCCGACAAAGTGGTAAAACTAAATTATGAAAAACATATTTTTTTAGGGTACCTCCCATACACGTAAAGTGGTGATGTTTTTTTTTTATCTTATGATGTGGGGTATCATTGGAAAGGTCCTTCAAAAATATTGTGAGTTTGTAAAAAACATTTTTGGATTCAGGGATCCGTTTGTGAAATATTAGGCTTTAAAGTGCTAATTTTTGTTAGAGTCAAGTGTCCCCCCCCCCCTGCCAGCTAAATGGTTAGTTTTGGATGTGTGAAAAAAAATTACAGCAGTAGCTTATATAACGAATTTAAAAGGAAAACTATCACAGCTGAGCAGACTTTACAAGTTAACGAGTAATAATCGACCAACTTAGATTTGCGGTTGTAAAAACATGTTCTCCTATACATTCCGGATGAAAGATTTTTTTTTTCAACTACAAAGTTAAGTTTGTTCTTGGGATAAATTCATCCCAACTACGGAACCCTACATTGTGCGTGGTCCGACATGCACTTGGCCAGTTTTTTTTGTTAATCACGGTTAAGTATTATAAAATTCACCCCGGAGAACTACCTTTTTTTATCTACTTGTCTAACAGATGTTTAGCTCACCTAAATAATGATACCAAAAAATTGATTCTATGACTAATGGTTTAAGAGATATTGTTGTTGGAACAACAGGTGTAGTCTCAATAACTATACTCCATTTGAAATAAGATTAGACATTTAACTAAACATTTTTTACAGTCCGTTCAACCGATTTTGACTTCTATTGCGTTGGTGGCATGACAAATGGCAGCTGCAGTAAACAGTTGGTTTGTAACCACTTTTTTTGCTTTTAATGCCATCCTTATGCCTACGCAATAGAAGTCAAAATCGGTCGAAAGGACTGTAAAAAAGGTTTGTTTAAATGTCTAATCTTATTTCAAACGGAGTATAGAACAAACGGACTGATAAAAAAAAAACTAGTTAAGTTTTAATTTGATGAATACTTCTTTTGTTTTCGCGTCATCCCCCGAAATGTGTATTTTATCCCTTTCTCACTTCAATAACATGCAGAAAACCTTTTTTGTACCTGCTACTGGCTGCTACCACATGGAATGCAGCGCTCATTCATATCGCACGTACGGAATGGCTGCGTTCAAGCAACAATATCTCTTAAACTAATTGTCATAGAATCGATTTTTTGGTATCATTATTTAGGTAAACTAAATATTTGTTAGACGAGTAGATAAAACAAGGTAGTTCTCCGGGGTGAATTTTGTAATAACCGTGATTAACAAAAAAAACGATGTTATTTTTAACGTAAAATTGATCTTTTAGCATTTATTTCAATATGATGCAGCATTCAATGTTATTATTTGAGTTATTTAACCCATTGTTAATACTTTTCCGTTGCTAAAAGTATTTTTTTATGACAATTGGGCTTTACATTTTAAAGTTACTGTTCTTTTAGTATGCACGCTCCATAAAAGGCGATCAAAACACAAAAATGGCTGCCATTCAGGAGGGGGATGGGTTCCGACCCTACATGTAGAATAATTTTATTGATAGAATAGAGCAAACTACCACCCCTTTAAGTTTGTACAGTCCGAAACCGGACATATTGTATAGGAACGGCTATTATAGGTAAATTTCAGTGAAGCAATTAATGCAGCGGTTGGACCATTGCTTTGCAAACATGGGGTTGTAAGTTCGATTCCCAATTACGGTTTTGCTGTTTTTCTTTTTTTCACATTTTGTATTACGATTTTTTTTTTATTATTATATCTATACACATGATAAAATCGTAGCGAAGTTAAAAACGTACGTTGAATATTTTTGAAAGAAAGTTATTGCTACGAGGTCTGGGATCGATTCTTATGCCGAAAATATAGTTTTTAGAATGTTTGTCTGTTCCAACTGTAGGGTATAGACTATCACGCTATTTGCTATGGGAATGAGCAATATTACATTACTAGCTTCTGCCCGCGACTTCGTTCGCGTGAAAGTCGTAAAACACCACAATGTACTACAGTAACAGCCACATTTCATAAAACTTCCCTGTATACTACGTTTGTAGTTTTATTCTTAGCAGTCAAAATATACAGAGAGTCAGGAATGGTGACTCGGGAGGAAGCAACGTAACAGTTGTCCGTGTGAGAAGCAGCTTGTCCTGAGGTCGAGACCCGCAGCCTTCAGCCTTTGGTGTCGGCCCTTGTGACTTGTTGATCGCAAACACTTCTCCATATCATATGCATTGTGACGAAGATAAATTGCTTGGCAACCATAAACATTAAAAAAAAAATGAAAATTCAAAAGTCATTTATTCAAACTAGGCTAAAAATCAGCATTTTTCAAACGTCAAAATTACATAAGACAGTCCCCCAAAACGCCCACCCTTCACCATATAAAGTAATCAAATTGAAACCCGTGAAATATCTACTTATTATTGAGAAGTTCCGTTGGCCATCTGTGTCCTTCATCATCAGTTCCGCTTTACCAAATGGTGCTTTCTGAGAGCAAATCTATGAGTTACTATAAAAATACCCAAATCGCTATAGGTGTGCCTATAATATTTGAAGAGTTCCCTCGATTTCTCCAAGATCCCATCATCAGATCCTGATCAAATGACAATGGAACCAACTAGAAAGTATAAACATAACAATTTTTTTTTTTCAAATTCGACGAAAATATCAAATAAGTACTTGATATTTTCACTAAAAAATCATAAATAAATAGTTGCATTACCACTTTTTTGTATCTTTACCAATAATGATGCAAAAACTCATAGCTTTGCAGATATGCACATATACGCAAATTATGGAACTACTTAGCTGTCAAAGGTAAAATTAGTAGACATGCGTCAGATATATCGAAACGTATCTAAAATCCGATTTTAGTCACAAATTGTATCGTATCGATAAGCCGAACTAGACAAACCGATTTCACAAAACTACGGCAAGAGTAGATTTGCGTAAGCAAGTATTTGTTTATGTTTGGATAGTTTTGATCGATGCACTTACAACCGAATTATAATATTACTAGAGACGATCGAAACTGTGAGCCGGAGGCGCCAGAGCAGCTCCGGAAATTGATTTCTAAAAACGGATTTTGAAAACGATTTCATAATCTGAAATCGAATATTTAACCGTTTGCGTAAAAATCTATAAACGCCCATGTCTAAAAAAATTCTTATGAATTTACATACATACATATTTATTTTTTAATTTATTTATTTAAATCAGATACAGTGATCCATATTAATGTTAGTAGACCTACTTAAAAATTACGTTAGGACTTAATCAAAGATACATGCTACAATAATAAATATTATTATAATCAAAATAAATAACTACATAGAAATTGAAATAGAGACAGACGTACAGACGCCAGCACATCAAGCTACCGGAAACTGACAAATTTTCCCAATCAACTTTGAACCTTAAACTTCAGCAATAAAGTTGAAAATCTATTAAATAAATTTGACAGATTGTAGTAGCCTGATGTGCTGGCGTCTGTACATAAAATCAAATTGTAAAATTAATTAATAACTTTCATAAAATCTAATTGTAAAATTAATTGATCTTTAAATTAAGTCAAATCTTTAAAATAATTTACATTCTTTAAATTCATTAAAATTAAAATCCAAAAATTCATTATGTAAAAATTACAAATATTAAAAATAATAAAAATAAAAGTCAGAATCAGTCAAACTATGTCTAGATGACTGATTTAACAAGTGACCTCCAAAGCGGGGATGAGATCTTATCGGCTATTGTCTTCTAGATTTTGATGCGGCTGCCACGCATTCTGCAGATCAGGGATACCGTTCTCTTGCGAATAATGAAAGCCATCAGTGCGAAACAGCGCGAACATCCCCGATTTATATGCCAAGTTGGGCAATAAAAACGCTACCATTGGTAAGCAAAACGATTCGTTTTTGTTTATAGGAACCGAGCAAAACCTCGCGCACCTTTGAAGTCTACCGACTCGCCGTGGATCGGGCGCACCGCCACGCACGCGTCTGCGCTACCACGCACGTTACCCTTCCCATGGTGCGTGTCCGTGCGAGCTGATCCGCACCGAGTCGGTAACTTCAAAGGGAATGTATCCAAACTCGGACGCACCGGGACGCACCGCGACGCACGCGTCTTCGCTACCACGCACGATACCCTTCCCACGGTGCGTCGTGCGGGCCGGTGCGCGTGCGTGCGCCATTTCACGCACGCGTCGGAAGCCAGCTTAAGACTGGTTTATATGTCAATTTACTCTGATGACTCTGTGACATTTTCCTCTATGCCACATAATGGTGTACATGCGTCCCAGTATTGCCGTCGTCCTGTAAACAGAGAGTTATTTATACACCTAAACATAGAGGTTTAGGTTAAAAAACCATTTAATACCTATTATATGTCAACTTAACCAACGAAGGTTAAATAGTCAAGAGTAAAATAATCAAGAGTCTAATCGGTCCTAAAACGCGGTTTCGATTCAGGCCTATGTCTCAAGTGATTTGAGAGTGACATGTATGTCACATCTAAACAAATAAGATGTCACAGAAGTGTCACATAGTTCCGAGCTGCGGTAATTCGATGTGACGGGATCGGATGACTATCCGATTCCGAATCAATGTCTCCGATATTGTATAGTAACTTTGTAACTTTCGTTTCTAGGGGATTGGGTTCTGATAAGAGCTATTGATAATGTAATTGAATTTCAAAGTCGTGTTGTTAGGGTTTTCGGGATTCCTGTTTTTAGTAATTTGTTAGTTCTTTGCAAAGAACAAAAAATAAACAAAAAAGAAGAAGAAGGAGAGTTCTTTACATTTTGGTAGATGTCAGATATCTTGCTTTGTATAGTAATTATTAATATCAGAGAACTTAACGGAACCAAAGCTAGACCTTTTCAAATCTACCACACGGCATTCTAAATTACTTGAACTACTTGCTACAATTACGTTCTTATTTGATAAGCAAATTGCCTATCAACTTTTCGGAAATTCCATTCTCACTTGCCATCTTTTGTTAGTGGTGTAAAGGCTCGTACAGACCAGCGCGATATCGCGGGCGTGACAAGGGTCGCGCTGCCTGTCGCGCCCGCGATATCGCGCTGGTATGTACGAGCCTTAAAATGGCAATAATACGGCAAATGGATGTGTCAATATGCTCAACAACCATAGATTATATTATAATAGTCCATACCATGGACAAGTGATGTTGGAACGTCGTGTCGGGTATGCGTTGATTCTTTTAATTATAAAATAGTTTTATTTTGTTTTCTATTATTATTTTTATTGTTTTATTTATTTTGTAATCCCTAAGTGGGATTTATAAGTCCGTAGGTATGTGAATACCAGCGCTGCGGTATTTATTTATTTATTTTTAAATATCGCAGCGTCATGCTGAGATAGGAGCCTTTTTGGCCTCATTATTTTTGTTTGTTAGTTTAAAATGCTCCTTTTTTTATTTTTGTTAATATTTTTTATTTATGTCTGTTTTACAGTTACCTGTCTGTACCTGTTTCTATCTTTTCCACTCAGGCCCGCAATGTATCTCACGAGAACACAGCGCGGTTCATCGGCGCGTGCGTCGACTGTCCGCTAGTGTTTGTCCTCACGGAGTACTGTCCTAAGGGCTCGCTGAAGGACGTCCTCTCTAATGACGAGCTGCAGCTTGACTGGAACTTCAGGACCTCGCTCGTGCATGATATTGTGCAGGTAAGAACAGCCGAACGATTACGAGCGACATCTACGTAACGTTTAAACCTGACTTCAAAAAAGGAGGTTCTCAATTCGTCTGTGTATATTTTTTAACTATCGTGATCAGACACAGCTTAATCAGCCTAGACTGTTTCCACTGCTGGGCTATAATCTACCACGGGGACCCAGTGTATGTTGGTAGATGTCACATGTCTTCCAATCTTTAGTTCTAGGACATGCTGGTTTCTTCACATTGTGTTCCTCCACCGTTTCGAGAGCAGTGGTGATTAAAGTAAATACACAAAGTAAAAGGCCTGCCTGGGTTCGAAATCACGACCTATAACTCGTAAGTTGAGGCCGGTACCACTGCTCCCGAAGATCAGACACATACCATGTCAATTGACAGACACAGTCCTCAAAGGAGACACAACAGTGTATAATTATTTATGACTCATTGGACAGGGATGTTGTTTGAAATAGCCATCGCGCAATACACAATAACAAATCTTGAAACTATAACTAACTTTTATTGGTTGAATACGAGGCTTTTGGCTACTTCTGTATGTGTGTATTTTGTCTTTATTTATGTGCGTTTTGTTTGTGCTGAAAAGAAAATTTTTCTTTCTAAATCTGCCTCAGTTTCCATAATATTACGAACTAAGGAACTTACTTACTTTCTAACATAAATAAAACTATGAATCTTTGTGTCAATTGATACTTTAATGGGTAGTTAGGCTGCCTGTCCGCTGGAGCAGAGCGAGGCAACGGAGCGGAGAAATGTGTCAATATTAACCAATAGGAGCGGAGCTCTGAAGCGGAGTTTAGATTCTATTCCCTGGTTACCAGATGCTACAAATGCCAACAATATGGTCATGCAGCAAAAACATGTAGAGAGCTGAAATCTACCTGTGGTCACTGCAGAGAAGAAGGACACTCGTTGTCAGAGTGCGCGAAGAAAGCTGACACACCGAAATGTGCAACTTGCTTACGCTTTAAAAAGCCCAATAACCACAAAACGGGAGACTCTGATTGCCCTGCTAGGAAAATAGCGGAGTACAGGTACATCAACTCTATCGACTACTCTAGTCCAGACTACCTACCGTATTTAATGCCTACTGCTGACTCAACAAAACACTGCACTGGCCTACAAATCCTTGATTTTGTGTTGATGTCTAAGCACATTAATCGCCCGCAGTAAAATTGAAAATATAGCCTCGAACGTTATTTAATGTTGTGCAACATTGTTTTTAACCCGCCTACAAATTCTGCTGACGCAAAATCAGATCATGTGTATTTAAGTAGGTTATAAAGTGCAAGAAACTATAAACCCCGATCCCTAATAATAGGTTACTTTAACGCCAACGGCATAAAATCCCAAAGGGAAGAAATAGGGCTCTTCCTCCGCGATCATCAAATAGACGTTCTCTTAATACAAGAGACTTTCCTAAAGCCTTGCCATCGTGATCCGTCACTTGCCAACTACCGGATAGTTCGCAATGACAGGTCGCGATGTCACAAGGGTGGCACCCTGATCTATTATAGAAAGCAGCTTCACTGCATCCGACTAGACCCTCCCCCCCTCTCGGTATTAGAAGTCTCCACCTGCCGTCTAGGCATGTCAGGTCACGAGCCGATCACTCTCGTATCGGTCTATAATCCCCCCGGTAACACCACGGGGCATTACCATCACCAACGCCTCTCAAATGACCTCTCGATTCTACTCGCTATGAGTAACTAGCTCATTATAGCGGGCGATCTAAATGCCAAACATCCCTCTTGGAACAGTTCGGTAACCAATCTCAGAGGTCAACACCTGTTCGACCTCTCAAACTCCCTGACCTTTGACGTCATCGCTCCCATGACTCCCACCCATTTTCCGCTCACGAATCCAAATCATGCCCCCGAATATCTTAGACGTGGCGCTCCTTCAGAACGTCAACCTAAAGTTAGATTCAATAGAAACGGTACAAGAGCTAGACTCTGATCACCGCCCAGTAGTCATGAGACTATACCCCCGCATAGGTCTTTCCGACCCGAACGCCCCCCCTATCACTAAGAGGATCACGGACTGGAAGAAAGTAAGCACACTGCTGAAATCCAACACGTCCCCTCAACTAGACTCTATCCCCGATCTTTTCGACTCGGTCGCCGACGCCACGGCCGCGATCGACTCACTCACTAATCACGTACAAACCGTCCTGAACGATTGTTCAAGGGAAGTTCCAGCGACGGACGACCGTCGCTGGAACTTGCCGGACGACGTGCGTGCATTACTGACTGAGAAGAACGCGGCCATACGTGCCTACGATAGCTTTCCCTGTAACGCCAACAAAGCCCATATGCGCTATTTACAGAGATCTGTAAAGACACGTATAGCGGAGCTGCGGGACGCGAGCTGGGGAAAGTTACTCGGCGAACTAGAGCCCACCCATCAGGCCTTCTGGGAGCTCCAGAGGAAACTCAGGTCTCCCCAGGTCTCAGCCATGCCCCCCCTGACCCGTCCCGATAAATCCATCGCATTCGACGATGCCGAAAAGGCTGAATGCCTCGCAGACAGCCTCGAGGCCCAATGCACTCCCAGTTCTCTACCTGTAGACAAAGCTCACCTGAAAAAGGTCGACGCCGAAGTCGAACGTAGAGCCTCCCTCCCTCCCATCGATAACCCTGACTGTCCACTGCCCCCCGTCCTCCCGGACGAGGTGCACGACATCATCAAGGGTCTTAAAGTCCGTAAAGCCCCCGGTTCAGATGGCATCACCAATAGGGTGATCCAACTATTCCCTGCCCACCTAATAATGCTTTTGACCACCATCTTCAATGGTGCCTTAAGCAACAATATCTTCCCCCAGTCATGGAAGGAGGCCACGGTTATCGGTATCCCAAAGCCCGGCAAGCCCAAAACCGAGGCCTCTAGCTACCGTCCCATCAGTCTGCTCAAGGTCCTCGGAAAAATCTATGAGAGGCTTATTTATAAGCGCCTCAGAGATTTCGCCGAGACCAAGGGCCTCATCCCCAACGAACAGTTCGGCTTTCGAACTGAGCACTCTAGCGTGCATCAGGCCCACCGCATCGTAGAATCCATAAGCGCTGGTTTCCAGCGCGGGACTATGACCGATGCAGTATTCTTCGACGTAGCGAAAGCGTTCGATAAAGTCTGGCACAACGGCTTAATATACAAGCTGTACCAACTCGGCGTGCCAGATCGTCTCGTACTCATCTTACGAGACTTTTTATCGAATCGCGTGTTCCGTTATCGTATCGAAGGAGCGTTATCCACTCCCCGTCCCATCCGCGCAGGTGTCCCCCCTCATATTTACGCTATACACAAGCGATATCCCAAAAGGTTGCGGTAGGTCGCAGTTGGGTCTGTTCGCAGACGACACTGCCATCTACTTCAGCTCGAGATCCCCCGACATCATTCGCCTAAATCTCCAACGCGCAGTCAATAGACTGGCAGCTTGGTTTACAAAATGGCGGATAGAAGTCAACCCCGATAAAAGCCAAGCGGTTCTCTTTACGAAGCCGCGTTCAAGGCTCAAAAACCCCCTCCCCCGACCAATCATCATGTTCGGCAAGCCGATCCCTTGGGAGAAGCGAGCTAAATATCTCGGTGTCGTTCTAGACCATCATTTGACCTTCGCAGAGCACATAAAGATGGTTCGTTCGCGAGCCTCTTTCGCTCTCGGTAGACTCTTTTACCTGGTGAATGCACGTAGCAAATTGTCACTTAGGTGCAAATTGCGCGTTTACACGGCGTGCATTCGACCGATCATGACCTATGCGGGTGCCGTCTTCGCTCATGCGAAACCCCGTCATATCCATAGGATGCAAACAGTGCAAAATAAATTCCTCCGTAGGGCCACAGGTTCCCCCTGGTTCGTCAGGAACGAGGCACTCCACCTCGACCTAAAGATTCCCACAATCCATCAGTTTCTAAAACGCCTTTCCAAGCGTTTCTTTGAGTCCGCGGCCAAACATCGCAACCCTCTGGTTGTCGAGGCCGCCAGTTATGTCCCGAGTAGAATCAGTCATGTTCGCCGTCCAAGGCATATCCTCGTAGATCCCGATGACCCCATAACCCTCCTCCAGGAGAGCAATAGGGAAACAAGTACAGTGTACAAACACAGACGCCTCCCGTCATACCGACCTCGCCGCCGAGGTCCTTTGCGATCTCGACCGCCGCGCCCCCGAGTAAATAATACTCCCCCCCGACCCTTGCTCGAAAACGAGGTGCCAGCAGTTGTTGCAGCTGTGCACGTAGCTTTAAATTCCCCGACTAATAATAATGATCAAAACCTTTTGTTCCAGCCCGTCCCATCTTTTGATGTCCTCCCTCCGGATAACGCCCTAAGCCGAGGCTCGAACCCCGCAGGGGGTGCCCTTAGTGAGCGTTCATCCTTAAATTTTTAGCTTAGTTATTTGTGCCCTGGCTGGAGGCTTTGAGTGTAGTAGCTTAAGGCAACCACAGGATTGACCGGTTAAACAGCTACGGTTTTCGGAACCAGCTGTGAGATGCCCAACAGAAAAAAAAAAAAAAAGCAAGAAACTATTTTACGCAAACTAAATAAGAAATTACGTATTTTGAGACCTTGTTTTGTTGTTATTTTTATCATTAAGGTAAATAGTATTTAAGTAAACTAAGTATAAAATAATGAATTAGGTCACTATTTCAAGACTTCTAATACTAAATATTGTTAAGAATTTTATTGTCCTACAATTATCATAAAGTGTGAACTCATGCCACCTGTGATACAGGTTTATCCTAGTACAGGCATCAAACATTATGATACCGTTGTAAATTATTTCTAAGATTTTATGTTAATATTTTACTAATTTGAATACTGAATAAAAAATATTATATTATTACATTATAAAATATTATATTATTATATTATAAAATATTATATTATTATATTGATTAATAATGGCACATTTCTCCGCTCCGCTGCCTCTCTCCGCTCCAGTGGACAGGCAGCCTTATTCCACTAACAGTGATTGACTGACATTGAAGTTGTGTACCAAAAAATATTTCCTGCCTATGTTCTTTCAGGAATACGGACTGACTATTCTGTGCATTTGATTTGAAATACAAGGAAAACAAGCAAACTGTAGACCCCTATTCCGACCTTGACTGACGGATTCGCCAAGCATGTAATTCAATGATTTTCAGGGTTACCCTAATCCAATTGTATTGTGTAATTATGGGCCTTGTTCAGAGGCTGTTCTTTTAAAAAGGATTCTTAACCTTGATTCAAACAATAATCAAAGCTAATCAACGGTGAAAGGTTCCCTCGAAACAATAACTGTTCGTTAAATTAATTACTTTTATTAAAAACTCAGCCTTTGACATGAAAGCGTTGGAGCCGTGAATTGCTTTTTTTGACGATGTAATTTCACACGATGATTATTTATTTTTGTATTCACGTGTATTAAGAGCCTAGCAGTGCTATTCTGTAAAAATCTCACCGTGAACGCTTAGGTGAAGTGAGCTTGAAAGTGAGGTGTCAACAGTGTCAATGCCTAGCATAATAGTGGAATGACATTTAACTTTAAGCCCACTTCACCTAAGCGTTCACGGTGAGATTTTTACAGAATAGCACTGCTGATCAATAGTCCATAAAACATGTGTCAGTGTGGTAATCTAAGCAGCGTCCCGTAATCTATGTACTTAAACTCATACAGTCACTGACGAACAACATCCTATATAAATGATAAAAGAACACACTTGTCTCGACTTTATCTAACCTCGTAAAGACCAATAATTCTAGTCTACTTTATACAAAATATGTTAAATTCATGGGAGTGCCTCCGCTGCCGGCGCCGGCTCACGAATTTGCTGCCGGCACCGGTTGTTGAATTGACAGCCGGCGCTGAGTTTGGAACAAAAAGCCGAAAACGGGGTTGATAATTTGTCATATTGGAGTAGATAGGTGGGGGTAGGCATAATTAAAAAACATGTAATAAAGCATTTTTTTTTTCAGTTTTATATTTCCTTATTAATGATTTCCATATTCCAGTAATCAAGTACTAAGTACCCGGAACCGAATTAGTTAGATTAGGTTAATTTTTTTTATTCGCATAAAAGTTTAGGTTAGGTTAGAACTAGAGATGTGTCCCTCACTCATGAGGTGCCTTGTTTGAAATACTCGTGATCGCAAATTGAAAGAGTTACTCGAATTTCAACATTGAACCACCTCACTCGTTCACGCGTCCTCACTTAAAAATTTACATTGACATTATTGACGCGAGTACTCGCGAGTGAGTATTGAGTGATTGAGTGAGCTTAGTGAGCGAATGAACCGACTTATTTCATAATTGTACAGAATTTATTAAATGAGTGAGGTGTGGTTTCGAAATTTTGAAAACACAAGATTTCCACATTTACATTCAGAGTTTTACATAATGAGAAGTAAGCACTAAGGAAGGATTTTTGATAATTAATACCCTAAAGGGGTTAAGAGATTAAAGTTCGTCATCATGGCTGATAGAAATATAATGATTTGTATAGAGCTAATAACTTAAGTAATGCGCCAATTTCGTGGTTATGAAGAAAATATTCTTTAGAAAAGAATATTCTTTTTGCAAAAAAATAAACAATGCTTAAGTACACCTTAGAATTTTCTCAAAGAAGTTTCTAAAGCTAAATTCAATTTACTATTTATATTTAATGCTAAGAATATTTTATTCCATTCAATTTCTAGAATTTGCGATCTTAATTCAATAAAAACAAATAACTTTCAGTTACTAGAACTTTACGATGCTTTTTGTTCATCATAACATAACATTACGCCTTTTTTCCCCGAAGGGTTGGGTAGAGGTGTACCTATAATAAACCCTTTCGCCAGTTATGTTTAAGTCCCATGTAATAGGGAGCGATCATTAGGCCTATTGCCATCAACCGGACACAACTCCAGATTCCGGGCTGCTGCTGAGTTTCAGATAGAAAAACAAATAACATTTTGCCCGACCCGGGAATCGAACCCAGGACCTCATTCTCAGCAGTAGCGCGCGCGACCATTAGACCAACGAGGCAATCGAGGCTTTGTGTTCATAATATTAAGTATCTTGTCACCTGCGTAGGTAAGTCATAATAAAACACTCTGGTTCCAAAGAAATAGCAAAAGATGTTTACACGGCTACGTGTTTTATGAACTAGATAAAAGTGTGAAAACACACGAAAAATAAAACAAAAATATTGTTTGAAGGTAGAAGCGCGTCTGCTGTAGACATTTATTTTTTACCTTAGTATTATCTTTTAATACCTGTTCAGTGCTACTTTCATCAAGCAAAATGATGATCTAGCGGTTACACCGCCACATACGAACTACGCATCAAAGACATGACGTCACACAAATCCTGCATCGCACAATTAAAGTTTACCGCGCGATCAACATATTATATACAAGATTCCGACTTCTACCGTCGGGCAGATGTCCGCCAGACACAACACCCGTCTGGTCGGAGGATCTTCCCTTTTCCATGGTGGATGAGTGAACTTTACACCCTGTTCCTCATACCCCTAAAATGCTGTGACAGGTTTTCCGATTGAAAAATCTAAAGGGAGTGTGGTTATTTTAATTAGGAAATATGCCTTTTTCTATTTTGTTGCCTATTGTCAATCATAGAACGTAATAACTACAAAGAAGTTGCAGTGTATATGCTTTTATGGAACTTCTCTTATAAATTATTCTTTTCCAACATTATCCCCTACGTAATCAGAATTCTGTGTAAAATATTGTCAAAATTACGACCTATGTGCTAATCCGATACCGTCTGGTGAAGTTTGGAGTTACGATACACCTGGTAAAATAAATACGAGCAAGTTGTAACTTTTTTAGGGCTTCGATTTATTGGTATTTTCTGATACGAAAGTTTGCGACGCACTGATTTTATTAATAACACTTGCAAGGGCTTATGTTTATGTGATGTAGGCATAAATTTTCTTACCTCATGCTAGAAAAAACACCTATTGTTATAAACTGATGCCAATGCTTCTAACACGAGGTCAGTTTGCGAGTCAGTTCAGTAAGTCGCGAAGACTTACGCAATGAATTGTGTTTGTACACGTCACTGGTTTCGTCCAGTAAAAGGCCTGTACACTGGCATGGATTTTTTTATTTTAAATTAAAATGTTATTCAATTTCATTATTTAGTTTGCATTTCGCCAAAAACTAGATCCAGAAGGTGTGATATCCGCACTTTCTGTATGTGCATATTTTTGCGGGTGGGAGGGGTGGTGTATTCTGCATCCAAGCCTGGATCTAGTTTTCGGCGAAATTAAAATTCAATATTGAAATTGCATAACATTTTACTGTCATGGATTTCCGCAAAGTAATGCCTGATTTCATAACTCCTTCTTTTCGATTTGATGGTGATTTTTAAATTAGGTGTGCTCAGTAGGTATAGATAGTGCCATCCACGAAGACGTTCCCCACTCTTCTCCCTAATCGCTTACACACACTTGGGACATTCTAGCAAGTGGGTCATGTTCTGGACAGCACCGCACTGACATTGGGGACACCCAAAGGACAACTTGGAATTTTGCCAAGTTGTATTTGCAGCGCCCTGGTTACGCAATCTATTGAGTGCTTTCTACATAGGTCGCTGCAAATCACGTCCAGGTGGCAGATGTACCTGGAGTTTTGAATGGTGGTGGGTGGGTTCATAACCTTATAATTTTATTTTATGATTTACCAGGGCATGTGCTACCTCCACGGCGGGCTGGGGGCACATGGCAAGCTTCGCTCCTCGAACTGTCTCATCGATGGACGCTTCGTGCTCAAGATCTCCGACTACGGACTGAACACGCTGTGCACGCCGACAGACCTGATAAAGGATGACACCTATTACTATAGTAATTAATGTTAATTTCGCTTGTCCTTGTTGAGGTGTTAATCACATTAGAAGCTGGTTTGTTTGGGATTTTGAGATACTTTTAATGTCTTCGGTTTGTGAATGGTACAAAGACAAGTCAATAATTTGTTTGTAATTAAATATTACGGTTAATTTTGTAGTAGGTAGGTATAGACCATCTTTATTTGACATCTTAATATATATAAATTACGTGTCACGTTGTTTGTCCGCGATGGACTCCTAAACTACTTAACCGATTTTAATCAAATTTGCACACCGTGTGCAGTTTGATCCAACTTGAAAGATAGGATAGCTTACATCTTAATTTAGGAAAAAGAAAAGATATGAAGAAAAATTATCCTTATCCTTAATAGGTATTATAAATGCGAAAGTAAGTTTGTTTGTTACGCCTTTACGCTAAAACGGCTGAACGGATTTGGATGAAATTTGGCACATATATAGATGATGCCTTGGAAAAGAACATAGGATACTTTTTTTTTTCCCACGGGATCGAGACTTATGCGGGTAAAACCGCGGGGCGCAGCTAGTCTTTATATAGGTACCTATTATTATGACATTTATGCCAAAATAAAAATAAAGTTTTTTTAAATTTATTCAGGGTGGCCAATCAGGAATACAACTTTAAATTAAGATTATTTTTAGAAAATCGCCGGATATTTTACTATAAGTTATGTATTATTCAGGTTTGGCAATTTCATACGGTCAATAACATCTGCCAAACTGCTCCTGTTTTATTTATAAAAATGCGATCGCTTTTCATCGTGTTTTGCATTAAATTTTCGCTTACTTTATTAGGTATCCCACTAACAAAGTCACAAATATTCTGCTTTTCGTATTCAAGCTTGACCACGACACGACCCTTTAGATAACCCCACAGAAAAAAAAGTCAGGCTGTGTCTTGAAATCCTAAGTGATCAAAATGGTATTCGTTACTCTAAATGATTTGTTAGAAAAATTGAGTCGTTTTAAAATTCGTTCAAGAATTTCAGAATAAAATTACTGAATGTATTACAGTGGTCATGGTCTTATAGACTGCATAAAAAATTTGCCGCATTTTGACTAAAATAGACACCAAACAACTGCGTCAAATCAGAATGGAGTCTAAAATAGTTGTAAACATCCGAATTGGCCACACGTGATGTAAATTATCACTTCTATCAAGTAGTTTCCTCTCTATAATTAGCTTTAGCCTAAAAAAGTACTTTATTTTAACATTAAATTCCTTTGCTAAATTATTGTTAATATATTTTTTCTAGAAGCTATATAATATGGCCTGCTTTTAGAGTTACTATGGACAGCACCGGAGCTGGTGGCCGCTAGCATATATCCCGGCGCGGCGGCGTCACTCAAAGGAGACGTGTACAGCTTCGGCATCATTCTCGAAGAGATCGTGCTGAGAGCCGGTCCCTTCCATAATTACACGCCTACTATGTCTAATAAAGGTCAGTAACCTTTCTGACTCATTAATCAACATTAACATTAGTTTTATCTAATTCAAATGTTTTATAATTAAATTTGTAATAGATGTCTTCCGAATAGTTCTATATAACTAAAAAGGCCGTCACTCCTCAAAAAAAAAAACAATCAAAATAATTGTGAAAAACAACAGTAGGTATTTTTTACCCGACTGCCCCAGAAGGAGGGTAATGTTTTTTGAGTGTATGTATGTCTATTTCTTTGGCACGCTCTGTAGCCTAAACGGCTTGATGGATTTTAACATATGAGGTGTCGTTAGGTTCGTCTTAATAGTGGGAGTGACATAGGCTATATAATATTTATGTATTGCATCTGCAAATACAAGAAAAAGGGACCACCTACCCCGGTTTAAAAAAAAACAACATTATTGGTATCAAATAAAAGTTAGTAATGAGTCAATTTCAAATATATATGTATAATTATATACATATTTATATATTAATAAAACTAAAAAGTTTGTAATAAAACAAATTATTTAAAAAAACAAAAAACCCGACTGCAAAAACTCATAACTGAAAAGAGAAAACAAACATTATAATCTATAGGATTTTGGTATTGCAGGCGGGACAAACCAATAACTTGAAATTTTGGTGAAACTTTTGTTTGTCCCCGCCTGCAATACCAAAATCCTATAGATTATAATGCTTGTTTTTCTCTTTTCATATATGAGTTTTTGCAGTCGGGTTTTTTGTTTTTTTAAATAATTTGTTTTCTTAATTTACTCTATTAGTATTTCCTTATTGTTCTTCGTGTCGCTGGAACGACAGTATGTCAAAAAAAATTGTTGGCCTAGAACATTGCCACTTCCTCGGCGTTGGCGGCGACAGCGCAGAGACCTAATTCAATGTTATTATTTCAATTCATGATCAATATTTTAGTGAGCTATGAAGTGACGTTTCATCATTCAATTTATAAACATTAACTGCTGAAATAAGGCTTTTACTCGAGTAAAAGTTATCAGAAAGTCTTATAATATTTTCGAAAACATTTTCCAGCTGAATTACACCACTTCACTCGGTCATGTTCTCTCCGTATCCGCTATTTTCTAGACGGTTGAAAATAATATAAAAGAAAAACTTGAAACTTTCAGACTGTTAAACTTTTTAATGGAATGTGACGGAAAAGCAGTTTCTTTGTAGGCCAGTACAATGAAAAACTGTAATTTATATTATTTTTATGCTTTCATACTGAAAGCTGCAAGTTTTCTTGGCAACTCTGGCATAAATATACAGTGTAATAACTCTTCGCTATTAAATGATACGTTAACTTAGTTATCAGTGGATTTATTATTCTCGAATATGAATGATAGGCTGAGGAATGACGTGATAAGACAGCGGTGTGATTTAAAAGATGTAGTGACAAAAATTGAAAAGGGTATGCTGAGATGGTTTGGGCATGTTGAGAGGATGAATGAAAGGCGACTAACAATTTTGTTATTTTGTGTGTATTTACAAGGCTGATGTAAAGGGAAAGGCCGGGCGGGGACGCCCTAGGAGGACATATACTGACCTTATTGGTGATGTTCTTCAGAAAGGCCAGGTGCGTAGTACTCGCAACCGGCGTGCGTGTATGACCAGATGTATGAACGTAAACGAGGCAAAAGGAGTATGTAAGGATCGTAGCAGGTGGCGTTCTGTAGTTTCTGCCTACCCCCATGGGAAGAAGGCGTGAGTTTATGTATGTATGTTATTATTCTCGATTGATTTCAGTTTATTACATTTGAGTTTATAAATCAATATTTGCGCTGCGCCACACTATGCTTCACTACGCCACACTATGCTTCGCTACGCCAGACTAAACTTCGCTACGCAGCGCTACGCGTTAGTTACTTGTCGCTTTGCCGTAGCTAGTGTAGCATTGCCACTAAGTGGCTATGTAGTAACTTTTAAATAATATACTAATAATATTAGAAGGTGTGATTATAAAGTTGTATGTTTTCGGCAAAACCGTTTGATAAGTAACTTGTTAGCAGCTTGCCATTAACTTTACTAAAGCCATAATTAACCCTTCGTATGCGCGAACGTGGATTCACGCGATACACAATGGCTCTTTAATTGTTTCTGTAATTACGGTATTCAATCAGTTAAAATATACCAAATACTAATAGGATTTTTAACGTAAATGAATTAAAAGTTTAAAGATGTTTGCAGAGGCTTAAAACAAACAAATTAACGGCAATACTCGAAAATTAATTGCTAATCCTACTCGATAACATTTTACGATTAGAAAATATGCATAATATAAGACGACACGGCGACGATAATAAAATACCGTGTATTTTTTATGATTTTTGCAGTCTACATTTGATGTGATTTATTGAAAAAACAATCACTCGTATTCACTGTGAGAAAATCAAATTGCATTTTGTTATCTAGCGAATTTATAGCCGTTGCTAAGTAGTACGTAACATTTTTTACGTTATTGGACGACAGACGAGCCATTGGGCCACCTGTAGACAAATTCTTCAAATTCAAGTCGAAAATTCATTAAAGCGACAATCAACGACAAAGATTTATTTAAAAAAATAGGGAAATTAGAGGATTGAGACTGAGATTTGAACTCGAACTTTCTTACTACTAAAATACGGGAATTGCTCCTATGAATGGTTGAGCTGAATGGTGCTAATCCATGCGTCATGTTCGTGAACGGGCGCCGTTAGTTGGGACTGGTCATCTCTTAGCCGCCACGGGTTATTTTAATTAAATTAAATTTTTGACTTGTTTTTCTTTTTATATCCGACGTTTTTCTTTCTAAATTGTTCTCACATGTATAGTTTCAGCATGAATGATGTAACCAATATTTTATAATCATATTTTGATTTAAAAGAGTGTCCGTGGAGTTTCTTGCCCTTTCTTCTCCATAGGTGCCTACTAACTACGATTTGGAATGGGCAACTAGTTTCATCCTTCTGACTGACCGACCCCTTGACAATTCAAAAGTGCCTGTAATTGGTTTATTTGAAATAAATGGTTTGAATATGAGTTTGAGTTTTGATGCTGATGTGGCCTTCTCTATGGCCATTTTTTTTTGTTTATCAGAAATAGTAGGCCACGTATGCGCTCGTGAGTCCCCCCCATTTCGTCCAGTGGTGGGGGTGGGAGAGGTAGGGGCGGCCGCTGGGGGCGGGGGAGGAGCTGCTGTGGAACTGCTGGACCTGGCGGAACGGTGCTGGGCAGAGGCGGCTGATGATAGGCCCAGCTTTGATGCCGTCAACGCTAATTATATCAAGTGAGTGATGATAATGATTTATGCAGCCTGTGAAGGCCACACACGTAACAATAATTCTAAGTAATTTTAATTCGTAATTAAAGTGAATACCCCACCGCCATATCTCTCTACGTTGACGTCGTGGTGGGGCTTGCGCGCTCCGAACTCTAGGCCTGTGCCGGTAGAGTTTACTTTGCCGGAACAGGTCTGGGATGAGGAGCCAGACCAAAGAGATACAAAAACCCGCAGGGTAGCATGTGGCGAGCTGTTAGGTAGTAGCGACCCCACGGACCCTATCTCCCGGGAGAAGTCTTGTTCCTCACCTCTGGTTTGCCTTTATTGGCCGACTGGAGTGAACACTGAGGAGGAACGGCGCTCCCGCCTCATTCTTGCCTTAATTGGCCGGCTTGAGTGGAGATTCGCAAGAGCAAACGTGCTCGGAGGAAGGAAGTATTCCAGTAATATGCTGGTAGGGATCTTGACCGTACTTCCGGGATTGTCCTGATAGCCGTGGAATACCTCTCCACTCCTCATAAGCACCTCAGGACGTGTTGCCCCCTTGTCGCTACGACACTATTTGCTAGCGACCGTTTTCGGGGGCCCATTACACCCCCTGCCATTTTATCCGTGTACATATAAACATAGATCAGGCAGAGGCCATAGTCCTTCCATAGTTCCAGGTGACCAGTCCACTTTAGCAACCCAAACCCATAGTCCGATATCTTTGTTTCCATATCTTACAATAGTCCTACACCAACCGGGGGTTGTCCTTGGCTGCACTTGCATAGTGCGAACAGGGATAATCGTCGGTTGGCACCTCATTTCATTAAAAACGTCTAAGGGGCCTCTGCGAGTTGGCTTCGGTCCCTCGTACGCCTCCCAAAGGTCCGGGACCCCTGGGTCCCGAGAAATGTCAAAGACGTATAAATAATAATAATATATATTTGTTTTTTTAATTCTTTTATTTTAAGAAATATTTAAGAATGTAACCTAATAGGAACCAAAATGAATAAACGATATATATTTTATTTCAGACCAAATTACACGATCCATATGTTGTTAGTAAAGGTCTTAATCTAATGTTAGTAAAAAACCACACTATCTACAAAATTGAAACGACTGACACCTACGTGTGCAGTCGTATCCAGTGAGCCAGCATGGGCTTGTCCTACTTATCACACAATACACTCAGGATGCGCAACCAATAATGCTAATACTAACCTAACTAGTAATCTCTCTCCTATAATGAATATATACAGGGTGTAAGGGACAGCCCTCCGCAAACTAACAGGGTGCATTCAGCTCCTTATTTTGAATCATTTTCCACCGAAAATTTTCTCAGGAAAATTTTCATTTTTTTATCGTTTTTTCAGTTACCATTTCTTTATTTCAATGTAAAATACATTCTCTGTATGCAGTACTCCATTAATGTAAATAAAACAGCTAATATAAAAATAAACAGTAATGGATGTTGACATTCTCTAACAAATGCGTCGCGACGCGTGAAATCAGCTGTCATTACGTGTAAAGTAATAAAACAAATCAGATTTATTGGAATCCCATAACGTTCCTGAAATAATTTCATGTACCGGTCATCTTAATAAGTATGATATACTGAAATGCCCCCATCAGTCTGCGGAGAACTGTCCCTTACACCCTGTGTACCTAATATTTGCACGCCACACTTGGCAGAATGCGATGATACCATTGACTAATCTTAAGACCATATTTTCACAAATAAATGATTAAGATTTATACTTGCGAAAGTTTAGACTGGTACAATGTTGTAATGATAATGCGTAAGTACCTACTTGTGCAAGTATATCGTTACGTGTGTGTGGCCTGCATTATGAGGAATGTTAAGTAAGTAATTAATGTGTTGAAATCATATGGTCAGTCCCAGGAAACCTGTACCCTAATTGCGTAATACAACACAATCACAATCTGTTTCGATTTGAAACAGATTGCTAACCCATTGCTTCATAAGTTGGAAAACAAAATCTTCTCAACAACGTAAATAACGCAATGAATGTTGTTGAACTGTCAAACTGAAACAAATTTGGCAAAATTGTTTACGAATATAAGTTACGCAATTAGGGTATTGGTAAGTTAAGCTAAAGTTTTCATTGCATATCATGTTGTGTTATTAAAATTTAAGTCCTGCGGACCTTTGATGGTCAGCCCAACTGCCACTTTGTTAACTTTCTAAATGCTTTATCACAGCATCAACTAATCCATATGTATAAAAATCAATTGCTGTTCGTTAGTCTCGCTTAAAACTCGAGAACGGCTGGGCCGATTTAGCTGATTTTGGTTTTGAAATGATTGTCGTAGTCCAGGGAAGGTTTAAACGGTGAGAAAATACGGAAAAACTCACGAAAAAAAAAATTATTAAGAAAATTCACGTTCTTATAAATTTTTTGTGGATCGGCTTTTTTGATATCTAGGTAGGGTAGAAATTTTAAAATCCTAAACATGCACATTCATTGACTGTTAGGCGGAACGGAGTTTGCTGGGTCAGCTAGTCTTTATATATATAATTCTTCTGTGAGTGTGTATGTCACTGAACTTCTCTCAAACGACTGGACCGATTTTGATGAAATTTTTTGTGTGTGTTCAAGGGGATCTGGGAATGGTTTAGATTCACAATTTTGTCCGCTGGACAATGTTTTGACAGGACAACGTCTGTCGGGTCCGCTAGTTCTCGTATAGTTATTTCGTGCTGATATAAGTCAAAAAGAACCCTAATATCCTAACTAATAATATAATTTCGAAAGTGAGTTTGTTTGTTTGTTACCCTTTTGGATTTGGACGAAATTTGGCACACGGGTAGACCATAGACAATAGACGGGTAGACCTAGGTTAGGATATAGGCTACTTTTACCCAGACATTCCTGCGGAATCGAGACTTATGCGGGTGAAACCGCGGGGCGCAGCTAGTTTCAAATAAATTATGTATGACGGAGAAGGGTAGGTGCACAAGACTAAAAAGGAGAGGTGTCTCTTTCGTTATTATCAGTCATATTTTAACTACTGTGGGCGTACTGTGGGTAGTGTTGGTTATTGCGCAATAGAAAAACCGTTTGCAGTTCAGATCACATTATAATTTACTATCAAATAAATCACACTAGCAATTCACACACTGTAGGTACACGACACGACTATTCGGAATGCGCGACAGTTTCTAAACGTCTTCACTGCTTGATCGCCGTCGATGAACTGTGCTCAGCTCCGGTCCGAGCGTTATGTTGTAGTCTCTGTCGAATGCCGCTAGGCGGCGCTGGCGTCCCGATTAGTCAACTCAGTAACGTATTTCCGACATGTGTTTTATCATTTAGGGGCTACTGTGACAACTTGATGGATGATCTCCTCCGTCGCATGGAACAGTACGCGAATAACCTCGAGTCCCTGGTTGAGGAGAAAACTGAACAACTGTCGATGGAGAAACGAAGATCTGAAGAACTACTTTATCAAGTACTTCCAAGGTAACTTTTGCAATTTATAATTTTGAACCTGCACTACACTAAGTACTGCGAAGTTGCTTCGAAGAAGTACTGGTCGAAATTGACCGAAGTCCAAAGTACTTCATAAGCGAACTACGGGACGCTTCGAGTCATTTGACTCGGGTGCAAAAACCGACAGCGATCGAAAGTAGCCCGAGGCGAGCCGAGGCTGCACGAAGCGAACCGAAGTGCCCTTCTACACTCTCGTAATCGCTAATCGTTTACCTTCGATCAACTTCTCGAGTGTTTCAAAGTTCTGATTATAATTTTAACTATTAATAAGTACAAACATAACACTACGCCTTAATTTCCTGAGTGGGTAGGCAGTTCTCGTGAAAATGTGACAAAGCTACTTTTAATATCGAAATATAGTCTTTTTCTATTAATATTTTTAGGGTTCCGTACCTCAAAAGGAAAAAACTGAACCCTTATAGGATCACTTTGTTATCCGTCTGTCAGTCTGTCAAAACCCTTTTTCTCAGAAATGCGTATGATTATCGTGTTGAAATTAATATCAAATACGTAGGTCCATGGTGCCTTGGAGCTCTAAAAAATCGGTAATTTGTAGTTATAACATAAAAAAAATAATGCGATTCAATAGATGCATACAATTGAGGTACTTTATGTCATCAATTTATTTTAAGACTTTCGTCATGCTATATTTACTAGAATTTTCGCATAACCTACGTCAAGGTTTTTGTTCTTACACTAACAAGTTTTAATATTTTAGGAATCTTGAAATTATTTTTGAAATGAAAGTTGCTGAGAACTGTTATGAGTATTTGGATCGCTTTCATGGAATGAATATTATGTCGCCTTGAAAAATATATTCATAGCAATGGCATGTAAATTTAATCGGAGAGGCAACACAGCATATTATGACATTATTTAAATTATAACGATGTTGGGGGGTGGCAAATTGCCAGGCGGTTGCAAGGTCCAAAAAAAAAAAATTGCCCCCCCCCATATTTTCACCCCCATCCGTTTTGGGTCCATTCGGACGGTACTGAGAGGTTCGGTATCACTTCAAGATCCAGATTACCACTCGCCATCTGGTTGCCACTTCAGTTAAATTTTACGTGCCATTGCTTTAATTAATATACTTATACTTCTGACTGTGCAAGAAAGTAAGAAAGATTTTTTTTTATTTGGGACACGCACATGAAATACAACATTAAAACTAGAAAAATTATAAAAACAATAGCAATTATACCCGTATTGATAATATCGGTTTCGGTCCCGGCCTACAAATAACACATTTCTATCTATCTCCACCCAGACCCGTCGCTCAACAGCTGATGGCAGGCGAAGTGGTCCAGCCTGAAAGCTTCGAGTGTGTCACAGTATACTTCAGCGATATAGTCGGGTTCACTGAACTCTGTGCTGCCTCCACTCCGATGCAGGTGGTGGATCTACTGAACGACTTGTACAGCACCTTTGACAGGATCATAGGGTTCTATGATGTGTATAAGGTAAGTGTTTCTTTGTGGAGAGAAGATTTAGGGTTGATTTTGCCTTGGCTTCATTTGTAAGTTAATTTTTAATCGCTGTCATTGGGATGATTGTAGTTGTAGCTAATATCAATGGCCTGGGTGAATAAAACTGGCAATGTAGACAGCTCAATTCCTAGTCTCTGAAAATTGGTCTATCACTTGGAAGTTTATCTATGATGGCACAGCCTAATTTTCGGAGTTTGTTAGCAGTAGAGCACTTAAAAGAAGATTGAAGAATCTGAAGGATGATTTCCACCAAACGGCTCGCATTGCATCGGATTGGAACGGATTTTACAATCTTTAAACGACATTAAGTCGTGTACACAGTATTTAAAGTCTATATTACCAAGCTGCCCGCAGCAGCTTGACCGCGGGAGTCTTCCGCGACACGCGATCGTAGCAGAAAGTATGCTGCGATGCGCGATCGGCTCTGTTCGCCTGTCATCGTATCTGATCGGAACCTTTCGGCTGTCGTCGCGTGCTCTCAAAGCCGTGGCTGTGCGTCTTCTGTTTTATGAAAATTTTCTTGTTCTTCTAATGCAATAGCCAACAATACTACGTCAACTCCAACTATTTTCAAAAATTAGCACACGTCAACACGGTAGGAATGAAACTATTTGACTAGGCGCAGAAACGGATAAGTTCGCAAGCGACGGTACGGAGCCGATCGTATGCGTCGACATCCTGCTGGACGCGATCGGCTGTCGCTTCATCCGTTCGTATCCTTTCCGATCCGATGGGATGCGATCCCTTTGGAAATCATCTTTTAAAGGTTTTTGGACTTATCCCTATTTAGCTCCAAATACATCTTTTTCATCTTCAACCCACGGACCACGTTACTATCCGTTCTCTGTGTCCTAAAGGTGGAAACTATAGGCGACGCTTACATGGTGGTATCTGGTCTTCCGGAAAGGAACGGCGACCTTCACGCAAGGGAGATCTGTCTCATGGCGCTGGCTATTGTGGAGGCAGTGAGGGGCTTCGTCGTGAGACACCGGCCTACGCATCGATTGGAGGTGAACTTTACAAAATGCTTTATACTTGTCGAAGAGTGCACTTTTAAGAAATATTTTATCAGATGGAAGAAAAAAATAGGGAATGTTTAATGTTATGAAGTTCTTAGTTTTCATTATTATATTACGTACTAGCTTCCGCCAGCGGCTTTGCCCGCGTGATATCCTTATAAATTATAACTTATGTTACTCTGTGATAATATAGCATTTTACTGATGAAATAATTTTTTAAATCGGTCCAGTAGTTTTTGAGTTTATTCATTACAAACATAAAAAAAACAAATCTTTTCTCTTTATTATAATACATTATCAGTTTAGATGTACCTACAGCTGAAAAATCTTCAAGTTTTTAATGATTTATGAGAGTACTTGAAAAGTGACACAAGAGCGACACATTATTTTTCGAAATTTTCTAAAACATTAAAGTTTGTGAACGAAAAACTGGTAAAAACTAAGTCTAGGGCGAATATAAGTACAGACTTATATTATGTTCTTATGTATTGTATATTTTTGATGTCGTGATTAGGTCCGTATTGGAGTCCATTCCGGTCCAGTCTGCGCCGGTGTGGTGGGAGTCAAGATGCCCCACTACTGCCTTTTCGGAGACACTGTCAACACTGCCAGTCGAATGGAATCTACTGGACAACGTAAGTTACTTACATCTTGACGTATGCATTTTGAACACGCCAAACGAAAAATTTGTGCATTTTTTTATTTCATTCCTTCGAAGTGTAGTCGGTATTTGTTTAGTTTTAAGAACTGTTATTCTTATTCAAAATGTTGGCAGATAAATGACAGAAACGGAGAACTATCAAGTCTAAAGCACGGTAAAAAACTGCTTGGCCTGCATCTCACCCGATAATAAGTGATGATCAGGTCGAAGGTGGAAGCGAGTTTCCCCCGGAATCCTCAACCATAGAGGAACTGGCTATTTAACCTCTAACTGCCGAAACACAACAATGCTGTTGATCTAAAGATCTTAACATTTTCACTTCGAAGCTGTACGTTTTACAAAAATACCTATACTAATAAGATACGGCTTGTTCGTAACCCTGTCTCATAAATTGTTAATAGTTAACTTTATTTACACAAGATAAGAAAACAAGATGAAACCACGATTTACGTGGCGGGATAAGGCAGATTTATGTAACAAGAATTACTTTTACAGCCAGATTTGTTAATTACGAACTTTGTGACACCGTAAAGTACTGTAATAAAGCTCGGTCAAAGGATTCTACGTTTTGTACTTAGTTGAGTTTTATTGGAAGTATAGAAATAACTGCTCTGTCACCAGAAGTTACGCATTTCCATTTATTTTACGAACAAGCCCTTAAGTAATCTCACGATACGAGTCTTTACCTTTTCATGTCACACATGGTTGGCTTGCATCCAGATTAATTTACACATTAAGGTTATTACTAAGAATAGAATATCATTTATTGTAGTTACATGTTACAAATAGTGATGTGCCGGATATCCGCGGATATCCGAGGGAGAAAAAAGATCTGCATTCGTATCCGTTTTTGGCGGATCTTGAACGGATCTTTTATATTAATACATTTCATTACGTATGTGAAATTTTAAAGATATGTAGCAATGAAATACTGTTAACTTCAAACCAAATTAGTAAAAAAAATGTAATCATATTTATTATAATTCAAGCAAAGTACCGGTAAATTATAAGGTAGTAATTAAACTATCTTTGTAGTGAGATCAAACCTCTAATATTTGTGCTATACTAGGAATAATTATGTGAGTTAACACATCAATTATAACTATGTTGTTTTCGAGAACTTAAAAAAAATATACGTCATAATTAATATTGAGTAATGGTAAATTGTATTTCAAAAACAGTAACTTGGCAGCTTTGTCCCCCAAAAGTCAGTCACATGAGGATCATAAATAATTCCTGCTGAAACTGAAGAAAGTTGAGATCCGTATCCGTATCCGTATCCGCGGATCACATTTTTTAAAGATCCGGCACACCATTACAGAATACAGATAATTTCGTTAGCAAAGGCCGAAAACCCGTTTTCTAAAAGCTAATCTATCAAGTCATTAATTATTATTATTACTTATTGTTGTTTTATCCAACAACATCTAACATAAGATTTTAACTCGTGATTATTTAACGAATTATAATTTAACTACTGTTTATTTAACTACTAATAATTTGACTACTGATTATTATTTAACTACTAATAATTTAACTACTGATCATCAGAGACTTGATCAAATTTTTACAAACCTTGTCAATTCTTCACACAGTACTGTTGAGTTCCTATCAAAAGCAAAAACTAATTCCTTTAAACACTTCCAGCACTACGCATCCACTTAAGCGAGAACACTCGAGCGTTACTCGACCAATGGGGCACCTTCGTGGTCGACCGTCGGGGCGAGGTGGAACTGAAGGGTCGCGGGAGGATGCTCAGTCATTGGCTGCTGCACTGCTCCGAGCCAGAAGCAAGGCCACCTTCGCAAGGACTGCAGCCACCTCCTCAATATCCTATCCTGTTCCCTGCATTACCACAACCTGCATTGTCTTTACAAGTTCCATATTTAGTGGTAGAGCCTCCTACGTTAGCTGCTTGAAGTGTCAAATTCTTTTGTCTGGATTTGAATTTGGAAGGAAAAAATAAGAACGGACTGATACAGACCTTCACATTTTGTTGTTACTGTATCTCTTTTTGTCGCTCAATAACAGAGCGAGAAAGAAGCGGAAGCAGGGGCGGATAGTTCTGGTTCTGTAGGCCCATCTTCAAGCTGGAAAAGCTGTCGTACTAAATGTATATATTTTTGACTGATCGAAATCATGATCATTGTCATCTATTAGTTGTGTCCTTATCAAAAGAGTTCGGGCTTCCTATGTTTAGTTTGTTATAATTAATTCGTGAGAATGTGTATAAAGTTCCATTATTAAATTCGTTAGTATTGTTTGATATTCTAAAAATAGTACCATTATTTCTATTCTATATTTGTTCAGGTACTAAAGTTAACATACGTGCTATTTTGAAAACATACGAAAATATAACACAAAATGATGTTAGATTTTTTATAAACTTGGTCAGACCATGTCCCACTGTCAAACACAAGCCTAAAAAAACAGTATATATGATAAATGCGTACAATTTATATTAAACAGACCTCCATAAAACGTAAAATATGTGGGATAAACTAGAAATAAAAGCTACATAAAGGCTCGGAAAGACAGGCGCGACGCGACTATACTAGAATAAAAATTTATATGAAACTTTAATGGAAATTGTTCTACCAAAATCGCGTCGCACCGTCGCGACGCCCCTGTCCGCGGGAGCCTTAACTCAAATGCTAATTTTATGACAATTTTATCCGCGTACACTACATTATGACTTGTCAGTGATAACATTTACATTTTACTAGCTTGTACATCACAATGGGTTTAACGAGATGATTTGCATCTGGTCCACACAAGCGTGGATCATTTGTTACGTACAGATGCATCTGAATTGTATTTTAGCATCGCTGGGGACGAAAGTATTAACTTTATGATGATGTGACAAGTTTGTGTCGACGCATAGCAAGTTATAAGCACGGGAGAATAATTTAGAATAGCTCGTATTGGACTTTAGGCAATCACGGCGAAATTATTCATTGGAATGGAAAGCAATTCTGTCCACGTGTAGTTTTTATGTATTTGTGAGGAGTAGTCCATTAATCACGTGATGTTTTTAGCAACTTTTTAACCCCCCACTCCCCCCCTGGTGATACATGGTGAGGTTTTAAGACTAACACAACCCAATAGCACATGTATTTTTCTGGTACAAAGGTATCTTAAAAAAAAAACAGAATATTTAATATTTAAATACAGGTTAAAATCGTTGCCTGGCAACGGCAAGTCAAGGTCACGCGCCGCTTTTCGGTTTGGAATACCGCATTCAACTAAAAACTTAATACACGTGATAACTCTCTACACTTCTCCCTTGTGATATTTCGTGATTTTTTACCCCCTCACCCCCTTTCAGCCTAACGTGATTAATGGACGATCTTTAACTTCATCCTTTGCCTGGTGAAAAATTCACGAGGGGAAATTCCATTAAATTCTTTTATTAATATAATCTAAAAATTAATCACCACTTGACGTAAATTGACGTAATTTTAGTAGACAAGTTTTTAATCACGTCTAAACTTGTATGGAGTAGTGACAGGCGCCGATTAATTTGACAGGACTAAACTAAAATTTATCTTCTGTCCTTTTCTTAATGAAATAGAAAGAAAAAGATGCACTGAACTTAAATTTAGTTTACTTTGTGAACAAAGGAATCGGCACCAATGTTTCATTTATGAAAAGATATTTTTTTAAAATACTGGAAGTGTTCTAGTCATAGATCTAGGTTTTTTTTTTTGGGTGGGAAATCCACATGTGTTCCTTCAGTTGTCTGTATGTTGCCAGGGGCCACGGTATCCCTTTCGGACTTTCCCGAGATCCTGGCCAGCATCGGCCCTAGCGTTTCCCCGTCAGTTGTGCTGACATCTATAGATCTAGGTCTGTATGGTTCTAGTTACCACAAAGAAAAAATGGTCAAACATTTAGGCACAGGCTGAGCTCCGAAATAAATCACTTACGAATTGGGCATTTGCCGAAAGTTTTTCCACACGATTCATTGTTTATATTGCTAAAATATGGCCTAACATGACTAACACAGCCTGTTAGGCAATATTTTACCGAGTTACAATAGTAACCCAGATAAATACACATGCTTTACGCACAAATTCTGACCAAAACAAACACGTGACGTACAGAATATTACGAAAAAATAAAATTGGTAAAATACCTAATAAAATATTCAACATTTTTTTTTAACAAAATATTTTCCCTTTCTTTTAAACGAGCAGTAATTTAACTGTAATTTTCTTCATGTCTTCTCTCGGGAGCGTAAAACCATTTTCCATGGAAAATTACACTCCCAATAGCAGCACAGCCTGACTAATGAAGGCATATGTTTAAATTATGCTCGTTCTTACGGGGTAGAAACATTTATGAACATTTCACCCCTTGTATAGGAACGGTATTGCTAAATTACACAAAAAAAAAAGAACAATTGTGCGAGTTTATTAAACAAGCGTGTTATGAAATAGAATCTTTCACTCTCACTGGAGTCAATAGGCCTGAGCTGCTAATCGAAAAAACAAGAACTTATTTCCTAAAAACTGCACCACTTAAAAATGAATACATTCTACCAAGCACAATGATGCTCACGATATAATTAATACTTTTATTTCATTTCATTTCATTTCATTTATTCATTAACAATTAACATTGTGTTGAACATTACATATTATAAAATTATCACATGCAGAAATAATAAATTTAAAGCCTAATTAAAATTGAAGTGAAAAGTTAGTTCAAAAGTCAAATTAATTTAAAATATGACAATTAACAAATACAATGTCAAATTAAATAGCAAATATAAAGTCAAATTAATTTAAAATATGTCAACAAATAAATACAATGTCAAAATAAATAGCAAATATCATGTAAAATTCAATGTCAAAAAAATTATTAAATAATTGAGAGTGTAACTTCATCAAGGTCCTAGTAATGAGCAAATAAATTATTTTATAGCTTGTTCACTGCTATTATTATAGTTGACTATTTTTATCATTTGACATGTATTCTGATACCGAGTAAAAACATCTTTCCAACAAGAAGGCTTTTAATTTAGTTTTAAATAAGTGAGAGTTATAAATTAATAATTTTAAATCAGTTGGTAACCTATTAAATAACTCGACTGCTTGATATCTGGAACAATGCTTAACAATGTTTAAATTTGGTGCTTTTTTGTGTTTGAATTCCTTCCTTCTTGTGCTTTCTCTTATCTTACGTTCGTCTTGTGTCTCATACTCATGAATATACTTAGCAAAGAGATTAAGGATTACTAATATATATAGACTTGGTACTGTTAAAATGTCTAATACTTTAAAATGCTCTCTACATGAGTCTCTTTGTGAGATCCTTACTATAGTCCTTATGGCACGTTTCTGTAAGATAAACGCTTTCTGACAGTTATAACTATAGCTGTTTCCCCAAAGCATTATGCTGTATCTTAACCTAGATTCTACCAACGCGTAATATATAGCCTTTAGTTGCTTTAGATCCAACATATCTCTAAGGCTCCTGAGTGCATAGCATGCTGATGAAATTGAAGAGTCAATAGCAGCTAGCTCCTGTTTCCAATTTAAATGCACATCTATGTTAATACCTAAAAATTTAACTTTGTCCACTAATTCAATCTTGTCTCCTTTAATTTGTATATCTAAATTGTCATTATGGCGAGTTGTAGTCTTAAATAAAATTATGTTAGTTTTACTTTTGTTTAGCAAAAGGTTATTGGCTGTAAACCAATCGCAGAGATTTTGTAGGCTTTTATTTACATTTTTGGTCAATTCTTTTAAGTCATTCGCCCCAATTATTATATTTGTATCATCTGCAAATACAACAAGTTTTACATCAGGCTGAACATAGTGCATAAAGTTAAGCAAGTCATTTGTAAATAAAATAAATAATATTGGTCCTAAAATGGAGCCTTGGGGCACACCACGCTTTATATTTGTAATTTTAGAGGTGTATATGACTTCATGATTACTTTCATCGATGCTTTTTATTTCTACAAACATTCGTCTATTTTGTAAGTAGGATCTTAAAAGTTGTAAGGACTTGCCTCTGATACCATAAAATTCAAGTTTAGTTAATAGTAATTCATAGTCAATCGTGTCAAAAGCGGAGCTAAGGTCGATGAATAGCCCTGCCACTTTAATTTTGTCATTTAACTTATCAATTATGTCATTTACAAGAATGTTTATAGCATCCGAGCAACCGACGCCTTTCTGATACCCAAATTGTCTTAAATTAATGATTTTATTTACATTTAAATGTACCATCAGTCTAGTTTTAATAATTTTTTCAAAAACTTTTGATAATATTGGCAAAAGTGATATAGGTCGGTAATTTTTTGGATCAGTCTTAATACCTTTTTTGAAAATGGGAACTATTTTAGCCAATTTTAACTGGTCTGGAAAGACAGACTCTTCGAAACATTTATTAAAAAATTCAGAAAGCGGGAATGCCAAGGAGTCTATATTTTCCTTTAAAATTGATATCGGTAAATCATCAAACCCACATGTTTTTTTATTGGCCATTTTACTAATAATCTTTGTAATTTCCGATGGTATAGTTATATCGAAGGTTAAATCACTTTCTACTCTTTTTGTACTGTCTAATAGAAAAGTCATTGCCCTTTCTTTTTCATTGCTAGCGAGTGACGATTTGAACACAAAACTGTCAATAAACTGATTTGCGACCTGCTGGGGGTCAGTTATCACTCCATTGTCCACTTTTAGGATTAAATTTCTATAATTTCTATTTGTTGTTTTCTTTGTACATTCATTTACAAGTTTCCACGTCTGTTTTGTTATATTTTTAACGGTATTTAAATTATTTATCATGGCCCTTTTCTTGGTTTGCTGAATAACTCTTCTATAAATTCGAACATAGTTGTTTTTATACTTTTTTAGGCTGTCATTATTTACTGTACCTGAGCATAGTACTCTCTTCATTTTACTTGAAACTTTAACTCCTTTAGTAATCCACTGTATTGATGTGTTTTTATATGGCTTTATTCTAATAGACTTCTTTCGGTAACAATCTTGGAATGTATTACCAAGACAGCTTATAAAACTATTTATTCCCATATTAGTCCAATTTTTGTTACCAATACTTTTCTTAAAAGCAATACTATTTTTATTATTAAATATCCTTCTTTTTATTATAACATTTTGATTAGAGTTTTTCGATTTCTTATTCATTTTTTCAAGCACTACATTGCAGAAAAGTCCACCATGGCCATCTGCCAAGCCATTGTGATCCACAAAACACTGATCTATGTCTTCATCCGCGAGATTTGTAATTATGTTGTCTAAACACGAATATGCATTGTTCCGTATGAAAGTAGGAGTATTTATAAGGTATCGAAAATGATAACATGTCAATATGCTTAAAAATTCAGCATGTTTCTTACTGTCAACAAGTACGTCAATATTAAAGTCACCACATATAATGCACTTCTTGTTAATAAAATGTTCTAACAATTTTTCTAGACTAGTCATAAAACTTTCAAAGTTTTTATCATAAGGACTTCTGTAGCAACAACAAAGATTTAACCCTGTTTCGAGATCTCTAACCCCACATATTTCAAAACTATCAGATCTATACATATTTTTTACAAAATCAATATTTTCACTTTCTTTATCTATATGGGCTAAAATAAGACTACCTCCTCTTTTTTTGTTCGTCCTTGTGTTGTATGACACTAAATTATAATTGGAAAAGTTAAAAACATGAGCAGACTGTTGATTTAAGAAATGTTCTGTTACACACAGGAAGTCCAACTGAATACCCGTGGTTGCAATGTATACTTCCAGCTCAGTTTTTTTATTACTTATTCCACATACATTTTGATGAAAAATCCTTAAACAGCTGGTTTTCTGCATCAAATCACTTTTAAAGACTGTATTTGATTCATTATTCGCGAAAAAGATCAGTGTCGTTAATAACAGTGCTATAATCAGATACAATTTTAGATGAAAGTTGGTCTGTGTTTATTTTGTTGAAGTAATAAGGAATTGTACCAGGTTTCAACCGACACTTTTCACTATCTTCATATGTTTGCGTCATATTAGAGTAATTATAACCATGTTCATGACATGAAACTTTAAATATCTCCAAATAGTTTTTCAAGTTACCGAAGACATTTTTTATTGCTGTATTACTAACTTTGCCGGTATACCTAGAAAACATTTCATACGAATATTCTAGTTGTTTGTTAGTATCAAAGGTGTATGCAAATTTAAAATTCTGATTACTTTGGTGCAAGAGTCGATTAAAAGCTTCTATTCTGGTATTAAACAAACTAGTATTCCATTTTAATTTAAAAGTAGGACAACATACAATAATATTCGTATGCAATATCTGTTCGAGTTTACATTTTATATAATTTACTAATTCTGCATAATTTTTGGAGACTAAAAAGTCTTGTTCACCTAGAAAGATTATACAATAGTCATTAAGAGTGTAATTTGCAAGTTTTGTGTCTAATGATGTAAGGAGTTCCATAATACCCGCCTTCGGCATACAATAGTGGCATATTTTGTGATTTGGAAAGGTGTTTTCGGCAGTACCTAATATGTCATTAACATTATTATCACTTACTATACATAACTTATTTAGGTCGTTGTTCATTTGTTTCACGTTAAGGTTATCCTGCAAATTAGATATGGATACAATGGTTTCTGATGTTCTGTCATAGTCTACCTTTTTTGGGGATTCATCAAAAAGATCTGACTTTAATAAAAAGTTTGAGCTCTCAATGCAGTCCTTTTCACTGTGGCTGGATGAGCATTCTTGGCCTAAGGATACCGCACGTAGATTGTCCGTAATAGAACGTCGAACGTATTACACATGATGGTAAATTTTTAAAGGCACATTAATTGGAAAAAGGTGTAAGGAAACGTTTTGTTTTGTACCTACCTACTTATTTTTGGAACTCGTCTTTTATAAAGTTAATAACTTTGGCCAAAGAATTAGCATTGCCATTCAACGTGGCAATGCTGCCAGTCTTCTGGGCACGTTTCCGGATGACAGCGATGCGGACGAATACTTCGACGCCTAAGAGTCGTTTTGTTTTTATTATTTTTATTTATACAGATAGTTAGTTCGTCTTTTAATTTAGTACCTAATGTAAATAGTTAGCTGTGTTAAAACTGTAAAATAATAAAAATAAAAAAGTTAATAACTTAGTTATTATCATTATTTCAAGATTTTTAATGAACGTGCCAGCACACAGATAAACACTGAGAGGTTTTTGTTGTGTGACTAAAACCAAAGTAAACAAATAGTATAAGTGTTTTGGAAATAAAATAAAAATGTTTCAATTACCTTTCAACTAAACTTTCCTCCAGAATATCTAAAATCGATGGGTATGTATCTGCTTACAGTAGGTAGAGAATTTAAGTTACCCCTATCCACGTAATGAAGCATCCCTTACGTCTCATAAATTTATATTTACAGAAAACTTTGACGGTCTGTTCAATCCCCTAGATTTAATGTACGTACCTATTAAGTTTTCATCTTCTATACATAATATTCTATGTTTAATTTGAATATAGTGTAAGGAATTTTTTTAACTGTACAACTTATTATGTATTCTAATAAATAGTGAAGTTAACTGTAAGCAAATGTCTATCGTGTTTGAGAACTGTAAGATATTTCTCATGTAATTGACCTCTCGCCTTTGTATTTTTTGTCTAGACAAATTGGACCGTGTACATAATGATATTTTGTTACAAAGAATTTGATATCATGTCCAAATAGTTTTATGAAGATAGAAGAAGGTGTATATTATTATTAATGGTCGATTATTATTTAAAACTTTCCTATTTGCGATGTCAAAGCGTAGTCTTTATAACTTAGTATGTAAGACTGGGTTAGAAGCTTTTCATTTAAGATTGACTTCAGAGTATTTTTAAAGAACCAGTAGATATTAGTTACGAATAGTTATCATAACCACCCGTTCTTAATCTATATTAAGAACGGGTGGTTATGATAACTATTCCATTCCTATGAATCGGGCATCAATTGTGCCAAATTGCATAGTTATTGTAGTATCCCACACATAATATTTAGTATCATAATATAGACTCTATATCGTTGTCCCTAAATGTCTATTTTTGTATGAATGTTGAAAACAGAAATATACTTAGATGCTTTTATTTATTTCACGTCAATTAACTATGAAAAATGACAATTATTTTCTATGTTTTGGTGATAAAATAAAATTCGATAAATTGTATTGTGGTTTTATTGCATGAACTCAAAAACTAGGTGAATCTAGCTTATAAATAAAGTCTAAACGGCCTTGTTTGTGTTGGAAAAATTGTAAACGGGGCAGAAAACCTAGACAAAGTAATTGACCTAAACAGTTAAGCCTAAGAATAACACTCTTACCTTACAAGCAGGGATCCGAAAAATTCAATCGCAACTACACAATAATAAAAAATGAAGAATGTATTATTCTTTAAAATCTATAACAAACTCACTCTCTCGCTCTAGCGCATCTAACTTACTCTTCTTCACAATGGTATAGTTAGAAGACTTCTTTCTTAAAATTTCCATAAAGAATATAATCAAAGAGATCACACAGCCAAACGCGAGGCAGAGGAAACAACTGAGCGTCTGGTGTTGAGTCAACGGCGATGGATCAGAAGTTATCAGGGGGACGTAGGTCGTCTTCATAACGGCTTCTCTTTCCAACAAACCACTTTCGATCATCCTTGGTAACCATGTCATAAGTGGCCTCACAAACGGAGAGTAAATCCTCATCCACACAACCAATGGCACAGTCAAAATTGAATCAGGTAAAACGTGACCACATTCATTCTCTTTTTTTCCTTGTGCCGCACAATACGCGAAAGCATACTCCAAAGAAGTAGCTAAAACAAACTTTTTCTTGCCATCTAGTATATCAAGGAATACGTCATCAAATTTCACTTCAGGGATTATTTCAAATCCATCCCTGATCAGGTCATCGAATTCAAAATGAGCGTAAATACCAGCACGACCACCAAACTTATATCCATCGTCTAAAGTTTCCTTCAGGTTTGCGAAATTGCCGGTTAGAGTATCTGTCTTCAGGGCCCCGATGAGGACGCTTTGATATGCATTTCTGACGACGAAAGTGAACCACAGCCACATTCCTACAATGTAGAAATCTCTGAATCGTCGTGGAGCTACTCTAATCGTTTGACCTAGCATAGCTCCCCAAACTCTGAATGCAGCTCCTTGAACTTTGTCAAAGTTTCTAAAATAACGATTGCAAAACCGCTTTGTACGTTTAAACTTCAACACAAAAGGAAGGGATATGACTAAAAAGGTAACCACTAGAAGGATCAGCCACAAATACCCGTTTAAAGGTGAAAGGAGTCGCCACCACATCGGCCCAGGAGCAACTGGAGGAGCCAACCACGCTATACGAATTCTAAAATAAGGTATCGAATAATCTAGGAGACCCAATCTATCTACTCCCAAAGGTATAGTACAAGTCGAAATATTTGCATACCCTGCAATAACATCATTCAAAGAATCAGACCAGTTCTTAGCTCGATCTGAGTCAATGCTTATATAATCTCTTGCTGTCACTATAGGAGTAAAATTCATGATATCTCGGAGTAGTCTAACGATAGCTTTTTTAATTATTTCCAGTGGAATCTTCCGATCTGTGCCTCCCTGATGGTAGATCTTGTTAGTTGAAATGTACAGAGGGCACTCGTGCATGTTGCTCATCTTATCCGGATACATGGCATAGAAAGACATGTCTGGTTTCCAATAGTTGATCAGGACAGCTTCAGTATTTTGGCAATTCAAATGGTTTTTGTAAGGATAGTAGGTGTACAAAGCAACTTTGCTTTTCTTGTCTTTAGTAATGATTACAACGTCAGTGACGTAGTAACTCCACAAAATGCTGATGACGTGATCAAGTGACTTGCGACTTGCGTTGATGATTATAAGGAATTTGGCTCCACCGTTGAACAGGTTTCTTCCTCTGAGGTCTGGTTTCAGCATGCTCAGCAGTCTCATAAAAGACTGGTAGTTATTCACGATGATGACCACTTGCTTCGGTGGTTCAGCACCTCTACTTTCAATCATCACAGTTCCTTTGTATGCTTGTAAGAAATCTGTGACAAGTTTATCATCAACATCCTGATAAAGAATTACAGTTGACAGTCGATAATTAAAATTGTTATTCGCTACTCCTGTAGCACAACTAATGACCTCGTCTCTTTCGAAACACGTTACAAGTTTGAAGATAACTACTGCAAAGTAAACTAAGATTTTCAGAAACTCGCAGGCCATATTGAAAAAGAACTATTTAAAACGGAGATTTGATAAAAAGTGCCATTTCTTTCACTGGTATAAAGTTTATGGACTGCGCCTGATTTTGATAGACGATCAGAAGTAATAAATCATCTTTTGTTTTAAATGCTGCGTGGGCGTTCAGTGCAGACATTTTTCGTTCAGGTTTTGATCGATGCATGTGACTAATGCAGTTATTAGGTAAAAAATATAAAAGGATTTCTAAATCGTGATAAATTGTCTTTGGAATGGAATTCGATCATTAAATAGCGGGTCACATACTCGCATAAAAAATAAATAATCGGAGAGAATAATGGTCTTGAATCTGCTAATACATTAATGTAGATTATTTGATCGTAAAGGTCGTAGCATTCTGTAGATTTGATCTCACCTTATATTTATGTTTAAAAACAGTTTTAATTTAGAAGGAAATAATAATCGTTTTGGCTTAAAAAAAATGTAAACAAAACCGTAAACAAACTGAATGATGTATTAAGGAAGGGAAATGTCTCCTGAGATACAGGTTAACTACCTAGTTCGGGAGGCAGAGCTTTTATGTAACAGTGACACTTACATATGTTTGCAAATAAATTAATTTTATTTATTTATCATTTATTATTCATTCATTAATTTTTTTTAACATATTAAATACATCCTACTTAATATTATAAAGGCGAAAGTTTGTGAGTGTGTGTGTATGTTTGTCTCTTCTTCACGCTCAAACGGCTGAACGGATTTGGATGAAATTTGGCACACATATAGTTTATAACCTTGAATAACACACAGGATATTTTTTATCTTGATATTCCGCGAGGCGCAGCTAGTTTTTAAATATTTTATAAAAACCATTAAAAAACATTTAAAAATATAAAAAATAGTGGCCCATTGGCATCAGGAACAGGGTCCAAGCTGCCGGTGGTCAGGGCTCTAGAGAGAGGAACCTCCTCACTATGCGTGCCGTGTCTAGGAGTACTGCTTTCTGAATCAAGCCCTTGACCCAGCCGCGCAATGAGAGCCTCCTGAGGTGTTGGTCGAGGCTCTTCGCTATTAGGCCATTAACCGTAACGATTATCGGTACAATAATTACAAAGTCCACATCCCACATGTCGACAACCTCGTGTGCTAAGTCAAGATACTTGTTTTTTTTATCTTTCTCAGCTTTCACGAGATTCTCGTCATGAGGGACAGCGATATCAACAATCATTGCACGGCGCTCTCGTCGATCTATCACCACAATATCAGGCTTATTGGCTAAAATAGTCCTGCCAGTGATGATAGATCGATCTGGGATGTGGCGTGACCATTCTCGAGAACTGGGTCGGGCACATACATGTAGTATTGTACTTCGGACTCCACAAGGTTGTACTGCAAGGCGAGTTGCTGGTGAATAATCCTAGCCACTAGATTGTGTCTGTGCAAGTATTCGCCATTAGCAAGACGAGAACAACCGGAAACAATATGTCGGATTGATTCACCGGGACGGTGGCATGCCCGACAGATGTCAACCGTACCGTCCTTGACAATGTATTTCCGATAATATTCGTCAAGATAACTTCATCCATAATCGCACAGACAAAACCTTCAGTTTCCCCGAAGAGGTCGAAGCGTAGCCAGGATACAGACGCCAAAAAGTCTACTTCAGGCCCTTGGAGGGCCCGGAAAAAGCGTCCATGTAGCTCTTTGCCCTGCCATACTTCCTTACGATCGTTAGTATCAAGTACTGCAGGTTTGCGCCAGTTCTCTTTTGCTAAGGAGAGCGGGGTGAGGCCCTTGTCCACTGCGACCACATCTCGTTGCATACCCACGTCAGTTTGAAGGAAATATTCCCTGAGACTGTAAATCTCGCAGTTGTGGAGGGTTTTAGCATTTAGGAAACTTCGACCCCCACACTTCCGCGGGATGTACATCATTGATGATCGTGGGTGATGCATCCGATTTGCCGTCAGCAATGTACGGACCTTCCTATCCAGAGCGTCAAGTTCCGTCTGAGTCCATTTGAGTATGCCAAAAGAATACATCAAAACCGGCATGACCTACCCGTTAAAGGCACGCACCTTGTTTCCACCTGATAAAAGACTATTTAACACTTTATTCAGGCAGCTAAAGAAGCGTTACCTCAACGATTGTTTCATGTCGGCAACATTGATGCCTAATGCTTCCGACATACCCAAGTACTTGTAGGTTTCGGTTGAGGAGAGGGATCTAAGGTGTATGGAATTCGAGAGTTGGGTTCCCACGGATTCCATAATCTCCCCTCGCTTTTCATGCATGACTGCACATTTGTCCACACCAAATTCCATTCTCATGGCGCTACTGAACGTTTCTGTTACCTTCAGTAGCTAAATTATTTATTATTTGGTTTATTTAATTTCAAGTTACTATAGCTACTATCAAGACCTGCTGTAGCGGGTCAGGCATAAATAAGTAAAAAATTAAACAACAAAATACGTTCGCGCGCCGCAGATCTTCGTTAAAATTAATAAATTTTTTTTCTTAAGAATAATTATGATTAACTGAAATGAAACCTTCATTTTATTTAGGCTTATAGGTAAGTAGGCTAAAGGAGAACCAGGGTATTATATGGAATTCATTATCCCCATCTTAAGTTGGGTAGGGTTCCGTTTGCTTGTGACAGTTATAACTTTCTGCACCACTGCGCGCGTGCGCCCCTTCTGTCACCATGACGACTCACATAACAACATAGTGTAAACAAAACAATATCGCCAAATTGTGTTTCTTCCAATTAACGTAATTAATAGCTAAGATCAAGTGACATAATGATTGCGTCATATGTGCCTATATGAATGACGTCACAATAAAGTTTGGTCATCGATTCCTGGCAATTAATTTTAATAGACCCATTTAATTTGAGACAGTGTTATTATTATAGTGATTTAGGCCAAATATTTGACATTCTGAATATTGTTTTAAGTAAAATAGCTTTAGCGACAAAATTGTGAGATTTCGTAAAGCTATGAAAGTCAAAAAGTTACGTCATGACATTTTGTTTTGGTTGGTAATAGATGTGATTATAGTGAGTGCAAAAGATCTAGAAATGCCGGGCACCTGTCAGCAAGGACATTATTATGAACCTAGTGCTCTCAGCTGCATGACCTGTCCTGTTAATGCTTCTGTGGTCCCTTCTGCAGATGGTAAGTAGGAATGGTTCCTTATAGGAAATAATAAGCTAGGACCGATAAAATATAAGCCTAAAGGTTAAAGATTGTTATTCCATCATATCCGTCATAAAAACTTAGTAAAAAAGTGCTAAAAAGAGGAATGCACTCGAAGCTAGACAAAGCTGAACTGTAATTTTGATAGTAGTTATGAGATGCACGAGTCCTGTACCCTAATTGTGTAATACAACACAATCACAATTTGTTTCAATTTGAAACAGAGTACTAATCCATTGCTTCATAAGCTGGAAAAAAAAATCTGCTCAACAACGTTAATAACGCAATGAATGTTGTTGAACTGTCAAAATTAAACAAATTAGGCATAATTGTTTACGAAAATAAGTTACGCAATTAGGGTACCTACTGGTTCTTTTTGAGAGCTATTTATACCCAGCACTGGACATTAAGCTGTAATATTGTCAATATGATACTAGTATTGTAGTCAGATAGATTCTACAGTTGTAGTTACCAAATCGTTTGCCCAAAATGATATTATCAGTCAAAATCCGAGCTGCTGTACTTTCAAAAAGTCATTCATCTAGCAATGTTTATCATTGTTCCCACTATATAATCCATCTCCTAGGTTTCAGCTGCTCCTGCGCAGAACACAGCGTGCCTGCAGGTATAGATCGATGCAGACCATGCAACGCTACAGAAGTGGTGTCTGCTGACGGCACCGCGTGCGTACCGCGCCGCTGCCAGAATGTTTCTGGTAGGATTGCCTGCAGAAAGTGTCCCGGGGATTATATTACAGGTTAGATTTTGCTCACAGAAATAAGGAAAGATTTTTTTCACACGCAGTTAAAAAAATGCTTTCTAGACTTCATCAGAACTGTAAAGACACAAGTATAACATCAAGTCTGTATTCTCCAAACGAATAGGCAGAGGATTTGACTACAACCACATATTGTTAGTCATTTTTAAATCCAAGCAATAGGAGCCTATTGCCATCCACCCAGCACGAATCCAGACTGCTACTGAGAAATTCCTGCTGGTAAAACCCAAAACACTTTACCCAACCCGGAACTTGAACTGAGGATTGCATGCTAAGCAGTCTCACTTGCGACCTGACCATTGAAGCAGTCAGACAAAAACTTACTTAAAATACAACAGACGTGGCTATATTTAGTAACCTGTTCCGCTTAGCTATTTCTAAAGAGAAAAAAACCCTGAAATAAATCGACACGTGTTTCACCTCTCAACGAGGCATCCGCAGGATGACGATTGACTTGTCGCGAACCCCAACACGGCATGTTGCCACACCGAGCGCTGAACGCAGAGTGAGCCTTATCGCACGTCAAACCCACTTATATACTGCTCGGTCCACCTCGGCTCGGACCAGAACAGCGGAACAGGTTACCAAATATATCCACGTCTATTGTATTTTATAATGGATTTCCGCAAGGTCACGCCTGAATCAATTAACTAAAAACTTACTTTATAAAAGCATTTTTTCTACCCAGTAACCCAAAACATTGACGGCTCACCGCTCAAAGAAGTTCAATGCGTCAAATGCGCGCGCGGCTATAAAGCTCAGGACAACGCGTGCGCACGATGCGTCACCTGCACTTGCACGAAGAGCCAAATCATCGTCAGAGGCATCTGTATACCGAAGAGCTATGTGAACTCCAGACCCAAGTATGAGGAGAGTAGTCTGCATCCACTGGCTTTGTTGGATGTTGTCAAACACGAGTATTTGTGTATGGTAGGTTAATTTTGGTAGTTTTTAATCGCGTTAGGTGGTGTAATGTGTCTTCCGAGCCGTATTTGTTGCAGTGTGGTGTTAGACAGGGTGGGTTGACATCGCCTACTCTGTTTAACCTGTACATGAATGACCTGATTGATTGGCTCAGCAGAACCAATGTCGGCTGTTCAATAGATAGTATAATGGTTAACAATCTGAGCTATGCAGATGATATATGGTGCTGTTGAGCTCATCAATCAGTGCACTCCGAAAATTGCTTGTTGTATGTGAGTCTTATGCGGCGACGCATGGGCTTACATACAACGTCAAGAAATCGCAGATGGTGATTTTTAAGTGCAAACATGCATCGTTAGGTAACGTTCCTCTAGTGACTATAAGCGGAACACCTTTGCAGCGTGTTGCTCAGGTTAAGTACCTAGGACATTTGGTCACGGAGGACTTATCTGATGATGCAGATTTGGACAGGGAGCGTAGGGCGTTGGCGGTTCGGTGCAATATGTTAGCCCGCAGGTTTGCACGTTGTAGTAGGAATGGGGACAAACGCGCGCGAGCTGAGCGAGCGAAGCGAGCGGTGCTGCGGCAGCAGTTGCTTCCAAGGTGCTCGCAGCTAGGCAGGCTATTTAGTACTTAGATTTTTCGATATTAAATAACCCACCGTATCTTCTATTTTTAGGGTTTCGTACCTCAAAAGGAAAAAAAAAAATATATATATATATAATTTAGTTGAAATGTGATACACTTAAGTATTTTCGTGACTTGGGTCACAGAAATACTTAAGTGTATCAAATTTGGACGCACATAGACGTGTAACGTAAATAAATGAATTTTGAATATGAGGGTCACTTTTGGAGGACAAATAAGGAAATTAAAAAAAAAAATTCAAACTGTACCATGTGACATATCAAATGAAAGAGAGGCGAGGATTTCAAATATTTTTATTTTTATAATTTTCAAATAAATACATTTAAAGATATTTAAGAAAATAGATGAAAATGTACCATTCCCCCCCATCTCCAAAACTACTGAGCCTAAAATTAACTACATTGTTAAGTTTATATTTGGGTAACCCTTCATTGTGCGTGGTCCGACACGCACTTGGCCGGTTTTTCATAGTTGTCGTAGAAATTCCACAATTATAAAGGATGTTTCTATGTATTTCAAAGCCAGTAAGCTAGCAAGTAACCCACCAACTCTGCTGGCATTCATGTATTCACCAATACATAGCTCGTTGCGGCGCAAGAGAAGACGTACATAGATAAAATAAATATTTTATTAAAGATTGATGAAGATAGCGTCGGCAATGTGGGTTGGGGAGGCAATCATGTATTCCGGAGATTGGAAAGCGTGTAAAGGCTTTGAAGGTTTAACAGATACCATTCATCTTCAATCTCGCATTTGCTTTTCTTTTTTTGTAAAAAGAAAAAAGTTTTAGTAAAAAAAAACGGACTAACTGGGGCCGTAAAAAGTTCTCAACTATAATATTATGAAAAAACCCTTTTTCACTCAATTAGGTATTAATAATAATATTGATATCTAATTGATCTTGTTCCCGATACCAGTGGGCTACTATTTTTGATATTTTTAAATGTGTTTTTTTGTTTTATAAAAATATTTTAAAATATAAATTATATGTACATAGATGAAATAAAGGAAATATTAATATATTCTTCACAGTGTCAAGCACAGTGGGTGTGACACAGTAACTTAGTAATAAATACCTACACTAGTGTTTCAAACTCTGACATACAGTTAGTTCCTTCATATTAAATGTAAGGGACTGCTACGAGGCTACGACGTAGCTGACGCACGTTGTCACCGCTACGCCGGCTACGAGATCGTAGCAAATAAAGTTCCTATTTATATTCAAACCACCACGTTTGTCTTCCGATGAGGTAGACAGAGGCATCAATTCCTATGAAATAGGGGGGGGGGGCTGTTATTGTTTACTTATTCATTAAATAAATAAAAAAAATGTTTTTATGTTACTTAAAAAATATGTTAGTAGAAATATTGTTACTAACTAGCTTTTATTTCACAGCAAAATGAGCTTAGAGCCTGTCGCATTTTGGCCAATGAATGTGTCAAGAATTTCTATTCCATTGACCCAGCGGGACCCTGCAGACTGTGGATACAATCTAACTTGGGTACACCTAAAGGTAAAAACCAAACCCTCAAAATACAGCGCACCAGACATACAGATAGACTCATAATCAGAGGTCGGAATTAGGTAGAGTTATTTATATACTTTCACTGATTTCACACAACGAAAGAATAAAGTGGATATGCCCCAATTCCCGGGATTAATTTTGAAGAGCAGAAAAATCCCGTGATCTATTAAATAAAAAGTTATTTACTTTTACACAATTTAAACCACTGCACGCGCGACGTTGCCAAAAAATCAACGAAATCGGATGTCCGAAGTTGCAAAATTCCAATGCGCACACGTGTGCATTGTGAATTTAATACTAATAAAAATTATATGTTAATTATCTTTATTTTATTATTTATTTGTAATATTGTTGGTCACACGGGATTGTCTATTAGAAATCCCGGGAAGATCCATATATTAATATCAACATTTCGATGCAAGTACATAAATAATTCTACCTAATTCCGACCTCTGCTCATAACAAAGACATGAAAATAAAATAAAATAGGATTATTTTGCGGAAAATATAAGGCAATTTGAACAGTGGCGGGGCAAGATCAAAATTTGATGTGGGCGAGGTACATTTCGCGAGGTCCCCCTAGTGGCGCAAGACGATAAAAAAAAATCTGTTGAACAGTTGTCAAATTTTTAGGTATAGGTCGAGTTTTAGGATAGGCCGTTTAAAAATATTGCGGGTCTGTGAAAACCATTTTTCTATTAAGCTTTAACACTATAAATATATTGACGCGAGCCCTTCAGACTGGAGTGGTCGTGTCAATATATTTATCGTTTTCGTACGAGTAAAATTTTTTCGTCGTGTACACGGCTTTTATATAATGCATAAGCCTTCGAGGTGCGAGGCGTCTCGGACCGCGAGGCCGTAGGCGGTGGCCCACGTCACCCACGCCTTACGCCGCCTCTGAATTTGAATAATCAATCATCGTTTCAAAATACGTATTTGACATTCGTGTATTCACACTAATGATGTGCCAGATATCCGTATCCGCGGATATCCGAGGGAGAAAAAAGATCTGTATCCGTATCCGTTAATTTGGCGGATCTTGAACGGATCTTTTATATTACAGATACAGGATACAGATCTTTTTTCTCCCTCGGATATCCGCGGATACGGATATCTTGCACATCACTAATTCACACTAATTCTCACATCTGAAATGTCGTATTATAAGTATACATAAATACATAGGATTATCCGAATCAGTAAAGGGTTGAGTGAAATGTCAATACTCTACCAATCTGTTAAAAGCACATCATAAATTCCACTTAAATCGGGTTAAATAAGAAAAACAAATGATGCTAATTAGTAAGTCCTTTTTCCTACAAACTGTAAGAAAACCCGAACAGCTTGTGTTTAATTTTTATGCCAATATCTTTTGCCCACGGCTTTGCCCACGTGGAAGTCGAAAATTATCCCACGGGAACGCATTATACCACGATAAAAAGTATCCTATGTCCTAACCTAGGTCATGGTCTACCCATGTGCGAAATTTCATCCAAATCCGTTCAGCCGTTTTAGCGTGAAAGCGTGACAAACAAACAAACTTCGTTTCGCATTTATAATACTAGCTGCGCCCCGCGGTTTCACCCGCATAAGTCTCGATCCCGTGGGAAAAAAAAAATGTATCCTATGTTCTTTTCCAGGGCATCATCTATATATGTGTCAAATTTCATCCAAATCCGTTCAGCTGTTTTAGCGTGAAGGCATAACAAACAAACTTACTTTCGCATTTATAATATTAAGGATTAATTAGGATAATTATAGAACCACATTCGGACCAACGGAATTATGGTAACCAGGTTTATTTTCTTGCATAATTAAAAAATGTCACTGTACATCAAATGCATTTTTTTTTTTGGAAAAGTCAACTTATTTTTCAGAATTACTGGTTTAAGTCACTCTATTATTTCATACCTTTAGTTTTAGAATTTACTAAAACAAAACCCGGGGACCTATGTAAGTGATGTTTTAGGAAATTAATCAGTCATCTTCTAAACATACTACATAATAAAATTTTAGTGTCTGTTTATAATGTCAAAATAACAGATTTTTACTAAATGCGTATTACGATACTTATAAAAAAATTAATAAGTGAAAACTTCTTTAGGCGCGTTGGGCATTTTTGAGATGGGACTAAACCATTGATTTCGCGACACTGTAACGTAATTTACCGACGCCGTGGAGTAAAAGACTTCAACGCGTTGATTACCGCGGTGCCTATTTTTTTCAAGTTTTCATTTTTGTCGGCACTCCCGACGTGCCACTGTTTTTTTTCCGTCTTTCTGTTTGTTCCGCCTAATCTCCGAAATGGCTAGACCGATTTTAACAGGACTTTCACTGGTAGATAGCTGATGTTATACGGAGTTACTGAGGCTACTTTTATTTTAGAAGAACAATTTGGGTCTACGCGGGGAAAGCCGGGAGTAGCAGCTAGTATGTATATAGTAAAATAAAATAGTTAAGGAGCTAACTCGATACCTTTTAATTTCAGGTTTACCACATCTTACAGTAGAATCAACTCTGGAGGACAAAAATCCAGGAGAGACATACTTAGCACGCAAAAAGGTACGACTTTCTTATCAAACAATAATATAAATCGAAGCTTAATGAAGGATGTACAACATATTGTGGGAAAGAGATAAAAAAAACGAGTTAGTCTTACAGTTGTCGCATATGATGTGTAATGGGTTGGTACCATCTGACGGTCAACTCTAGCACCGCGTGCGCTCATTGGTCAAATCAAATAACGCGCGCTTCCCCGGTTTCCTGTTACACACTTCCGTCCCTATTCACAAAATCACTCCCACAGATTGCAGGAAAGCGAGAGCAAAGACACATCAATAAAACTTAACCACTTCACAAAGAAGTTATGAAGGCCTATAGCATAATATTTTAGTGTCATAATATTAATGTTTCGTGTAGTTCTCGCAATGAAATAATAGAACCAGGTACTTAGTCATTTAAATTTTCTAAGCTTAAAAAAAATGTTCGAAAGGAATATCCTTACTTGGCTGTTCCAGAAACAGTAGGCATAACACTTTTAGTAGAAATCACACAAATATTTTCAGGATAAAAATCTGCGTTTTAAAACATTTTATATACAACGTGTAACGTTAAATGCGCAAAACCTGAAAATAGTTTGATTAGAATAACGAGCAGAATCAATTGAAACACTTTTTAATATAGGTCACATATTTCAAAAAATCTTTATTAAAAACATTGCCGTGTCTATTTATTAATAGGTCAACCCATTACATGCGCAAACCTGCCAAAATAGGTAAACAAACATAAATTGTTGTCGACCAATTTAAATTTTCTCATACGCGGGATAATAAACCTTTACAATTTTTTTAATGATTTTTTTTTCTCTCTGAAATAGGTCAATTGAATTCAAAATCAGTTGAGGTTTCTGAGGTATAATAACACATTTAACGTTACACGTTGTATAGTAGTACTTATGTTTGAACGATCTCAACGTTAATTTTATTTATTTTCAGCAGGACTTTTTACTAGTTACAGCAGCAGTGTTCTCGTCTAATGGTGGATTTAAGTTTATCAAAGACATAGATCAACAGGACTATCCGTGCCGTCTGCCCGTTCAAATAAGAATAGGCCAAGATTTCTTGTAAGTTCTACTCATTTTATTAGGATGACAAACAAAGGATATGAAACTAGAGGTCCTTGAATATGAGAATAAACTATTTTAAGATGCCGCTCCACAGCAGCCCACGGCTAAGGCTGGTTTCACAGCTGTCCGGGAGACCCGTGCGGGCCGCCCGTACGGGCTCCCGGAACGGAGACATACGTGAGGCGCTAGAACATTGTTTTACAGCGACGCGGATTGGTCCGTACGCTACCCGCTCCGGGTAGACCCCATACAACGCTAGCAACCGCATCGTACTAACTCCCTCGTTTCAAAGCACTGCGGGCGCTACCCGTACGGGTCTCCCGTGTGCGGGCGGCCCGTGCGGGTCTGCCGGACAGCTGTGAAACCAGCCCTGAGCTGCGTCCAGATATGTTCTTTTGTTCGTACCGTACCTCAGTTTCGAATCAGCGTCGCGCAAAGTAAAATAGCCCGTATCTCCATAACGTCGCTGCGATCATCGCGTGTTCATTTCTGTGTTAAGTTTGTGTGTCCTTTGAACGGGGCGCAAAAACCGACGTGCGATGGATCGGAGCGTACCTGTATCGCTCCGTACCGTACCGAACGGGCGTCCAAACTAGCGTTTTTGAATCACAACGCTGATACAAAACGGAGGTATGGACAAAAGAACATATCTGGACGCAGGTTTGCTTTTTTATGAAAATTTAGGCGGGATCGTCCACGCTACGTACTCGCACAAATACGTGGCTGGCAAAAAAATGAACATCGCCCCCGCGCAGATACAGTGCATAGGAGAACACTGTCCACTGCTTGCGAAGCAGTGAACGATCGACTTTATTCTCCTGTTTTGGAGTCTGTTTGTACTCGCTAGGAACTTAAATTAAAATAGTTCTACGGATTTTAATACGGCTTTTATTTCCGAACTCAGAAATAAAAATGAAAGATAATTACATTGTTATATGTAGGATCGATGAGTAATAACAGCCGCACGGGACGATCGGTCAGGTTAAGCTACGTCTGCCGCGGTCGGTCCGTGGATGGGTGACCATCCTTAAATATAAGAAGACCCCTCCATGCCTCGAAACTTGATGAAAAAAATTTTTGTCATCGTCAAAACGCTATCAAATGGAAGCCTTTTTTCATATTGAAAGTACAGATCAAAGAAAAAAGATTTCTTATCTTTTACTTCACTTTCTATCTCTTCATTGAAGAAATTGGGGTCACAAGGAAAATAGATATGTTGAATTGTTAAGAGGAAAATCTATTTTAACTGAAAGTAAGGAAAAAATCATGAAAATCTTCGTCTAGATTTGATCTCTATAACATAATGCGTAGGTAAAGGGGATTGTGCGCAGGGCTTAGGTAATGTGAAACGGTACCGCCATTCTATTGAAACCTTGGCAGACCGCGGTCCGGGTCCGGACACCGACCTATTTTGTACGGACCTTTAAATTTATAGCTAAAACTTAATATATGAAAATAATAAAATATAAATATTGAGTTTTGGAGTACTAAATTCTAAATAAAAAATTAAATTTTTCACACCACTAATAATTACTTACCATAATTACATACTTATTTATTAATTACCTACTTAATAAAAATGTTTCTCTTCGTTTTACTTCTTAGTTTTTTTTTAAATCTTGTGGATGCTAGTAATGGTCTACCAAACAGACCGCGACAGTCATATTATTTTGAAAAATCGGACCCCCAATAAAACTAATTGATGGTACCAGTACCCTAATTGCGTAACTTATTCTCGTAAACAATTTTGCCTAATTTGTTTCATTTTGGCAGTTCAACAACATTCATTGCGTTATTTACGTTGTTGAGTAGATTGTTTTTCCAACTTATGAAGCAATGGATTAGCAATCTGTTTCAAATCGAAACAAATTGTGATTGTGTTGTATTACGCAATTAGGGTACTTGTTTAGAAGGTTAGAGCATCGGCACGCCGGCAGCACAAACCTACTAATAAAATTCATGACGTCGAATGTGCGTTAAGACGCAGATATATGCCAGTGACCTTGAATGGTTAGCTTGCGTGTTCTGTACTGAGCTCACGCAACGCGTCGTACGTCCAGCCAGTAATAGGATTCGCCCATCAAGGAGCGCTGTCCCAAATTAGACGCACTATTAATTTATTACACGTAAAACAAAAAGTATTTTAATAAAACACGTATACTAAAAGATTAGTAATTTAATTATCTTTAAAATGGTGAAATTTTCAGGAAAATACGCTTAATAGATTTTGCGTGTTTCTCAGTTTTTTACCCGCGTTAGACATAACTTTACAAATTAATTTCACTATGTAATATAAATATAACTAAAAATATGCCTATATTAAAATTTTAAAAAAATGCTCTAATTTAACATATATTTTTTTCAAATCACTAACTCTACTCGTTTAGACGTCATCTTCAGTATAAAATCATTAAAAGTCAGTTATCGTCCCCTTAAGTGCCGAACTTCTGTCACGGGCCGTATTCAAACTCGTCAGATCCTACATCTTCGGTATTGTAGTATCAGTAAACGTTGTCACGTTTGATTTGTATGGAAAGTGCCGGCTCTAGCAGATGCCGTCGAAGCGTCCCCCTGCTCTGTGGTAGGACCCCTTCTCATAACATTAGATATCAGCAAAAGTGAGGTGACTACGGTGGTCAAGAAGATGATTACGTCTACTTAATTATACATATGTAAAACGTTGTATCATGGACGAGAAATGTACCTTAAAAGGAAAAAACGGAACCCTTAGAGGATCACTCATGTGTGTCTGTCTGTCTGTCTGTCACAGCCTATTTGCTCCGAATCTAATGAACCGATTAAGTTGAAATTTGGTACACAGATGTATTTCTGTGACACAAATACGGACGTGTAACGTAAATAAATGTTTTTTTGGAATATGGGGGTCACTTTTGGGGGGCAAATAAGAAAATTTTAAAAAAAACTGTATTTTGTGACATTTCAAATGAAAGGGGTTGTTGCGCGGATCTCAAGTATAATTTTTTTTATAATTTTAAAATAAACATATTTAAAGATATTTCAAGAAAATATATGAAAATTGACCATTCCCCCTTATCTCCGAAACTACTGAGCCTAAAATTTTGAAAAAAATACAGAGAATGGTTCTTCAATTCATAGATTACAGGAAGACCTATAAACAGTGGCGGACTAAGTCTGTCGGGGGCCCGGGGTGGCAAAACTAAATGACCCCCCCCCCACCCGGCAACAAACGTCGAAAATTTTAGCACCCTACGTTTATATTTAGCATGCCTAGAAGCCCCCCAACTGCAAACTGCTTTTTACTCACTAAATATTTTTTGGTCTTTGGTTAAAAGTATTTCTGAGTTTCGGGGGCCCGGGGCGGACCGCAACTGCCACCCCCCCATAGTCCGCCAGTACCTATAAAAAGTCTATGGCCTTAAAATAACATGGTAAATCTCTCAATATTGTGCGTACAAACTTACATAGTTGGAACGTATGGGAGAACATGTATTTCAACTACAATGTTAAGTTTGTATTTGGGATAAATTCATCTCAATTACGGAATCCTTCATTGTGCGTAGTCTGACACGCACTTGGCCGGTTTTTTTATTTTTATTTTATTCTGCGGTATATTATATTTTTTGTGCCTTTTAGTCTGTGATAAATAAATGTATTTTCTTTCTTTTTTTTTTGCTTACAGACATGGTAAACAGCTCTATACTCCGTTTGAAATAAGATTAGACATTTAAACAAACCTTTTTTACAGTCCGTTCAACCGATTTTGACTTCTATACCGTAGGCATAAGGATGGCATTAAAAGCAAAAAAAGTGGTTACAAACCAACTGTTTACTGCAGCTGTCATTAGTCATGCCACCAACGCAATAGAAGTCAAAATCGGTTGAACGGACTGTAAAAAAGGTTTAGTTAAATGTCTAATCTTATTTCAAACGGAGTATAGGTGATTGTGAGATGCAATAATAATCCTTTAGCTCGTTAGAAAAACACGTTTAGCTTGTCTTTGAATATCTACATTTCAACCATTAATAAGATTGTTTACCGAATGATGACACTGTTTCAAAGACAGTACAGCTGAAAAATATCTATAAGCTGACCCGGCAAACGTTGTTTTGCCATATAAATGTTTGGGGTGGACCACCCTTATCATTTAGGGGTATGAAAAATAGATTACGACCGATTCTCAGACCTATCAAATATACATATAAAATTTCATAAAAATCGATCAAGCCGTTTCGGAGGAGTATGGCAACTAACATTGTCACACGGGAATTCTTTATATAGATATTAACATCCGCGACTGTATGATACCTGACACCTGATGGTAAGTGATGATCAGGCCGAAGGTTCGCCTGGAATCCTCAACCACACAGGAACTGGGGATCCTGCCGTTTTGCCGACAAGATTTTGCCAAATTTTCATTACCCAAACAAATTTTAGCAACCTTTTTTTATACCAATGTAATATTTGGAATAATTTTAGTACGCACATTTTCATTTGGTCAAATGTTTACTTGGCAGATTGTTACCAAGGATAATGTCATTAAGGCTTTTGGTCTTTAATCAAATGATTTATTACAGCAAACAATATTTAGACAATAAACGTTTAGTCAAATGATGAATGATTAGGTTATTTATGGAACTAGTTACAGTAGGTTATTAATTGAAAAAAAATGGTTAGGTTAGGTTAGGTTAAAACTGTGACCACCTAACAGAAACAACTAGATTATATAGAAAATATGAATATGGAAAAAAGAGATTATTTTTAGGAGGCTATCGAGAGAAATAATATAATTATAATAACATTATTATTACCTGTTTAGAATTTGTCTCAAGTGGAAAAAGCACCCTTGTAATAAAACGTCTTCAAAGTTAGTTCTTCCACCAAATATTTGGCTTATATAATTTTGCGTAAAATATGTTATACCAACTGAAATATTTGACTAGATAAAAAATGGTAAAAGTACTAGTTGGTGAACAAGTTATTGTTCAAACGTTCACTTGCCAATCATAGGTTTTCGTAACAATTATTTGTAAAGAGATTTTTTGGTAAGTAATAATTTGGCAAATGAAATTATGCGAAAATTTGTTTGGGAAGTGATAATTTGGCAATTTCTTTTCGGTAAAACAAAGGAGACCCCAGGAACTGGCTATCTTACCTCTAACTGCTGAAACACAACAATGCTGTTAACATTGTTGTTATGGCGACAGACAGATAAGATGGTAGTAGCTAGCCAGGCGGACTAGAACAAGCCCTACCAAAACCTAAACCAAACAGAAAATTTTGCCCCCGCTGGGAATCGAAGGACGTCTGGGTCTGAGATGTTTGTTTTTGAAGCAGCATATCTCTCTTTAAAAAGTGTTGGGCATGTCGGGTCACCCTCCAGTTTTCCAGGGTTTTGTCTTTATTGGGTCCATCTCATCATTCTCATCTCACATTCACTCACAAACGCACTGACACATAACTTTTGCATAATAATAAACACATTACATCATTAGCCATTTTGTAATTTCTTACATCACAATTTGGGTGAACATCAAATAAGACGCGTCGAAATGTTGCCATTATATAAAACGAATAACGTTTTTTGAGGATGATTTTCTTGTAACATAAAGTGTGTCCATTTCTTTTTTTTAAATCTTTTTCATTTATTTAGTATATAAAAAAAAAAAAAAAAACTTTATTTCGGACAAGGGACATCCATATATGGGTTAGTAAACAAAACAAAAAACTTATATCTATGTTAGTAAACTTATTATCTATTTCAAAACAAGGCTGTTGTTCGACATGCATCTTCGAACAACATCACCTAACAAAGGAGAATCGTACCTCCCGGCTATGGTCCTCAGGATGGAGTTGGAGCTTTCCCGCAATCTGCAGAGCAAAGAGGCAGATTTCCGTCTGACGATGGCGTGAAAGCCATCGACGCGTGCTTGTGCGAACATACCTGATGCACTGCAGAAACGGGGCAGCCCCATCAACATCCTGAACCCGTTATTATATTGGACCCGTAGAGCGCTGATAGCCCGCCGAGTATAGTTGGTCCACAGGCTGCACGTGTAGAATATTTGGCAATAAGCTTTAAAAAGCGTTATTTTTACTGCTCTGCTACAGCGTGCAAACTGGCGAGCCAACATGTTACACCGGACTGCCAGCGCCCTACGTTCCCTCTCAATATCTACTTGGTCATTAAGGTCATCACATTATATTTTTTTAATTATTTTTCTTTAAATACGCTGTACTGGTACAGCGTCATATTTGTTTGCTGCACCGGTTGACGTCATTACGTCGGCGCCGGCTGTCGCTGAAAACCAGCGCTGGGGCTCTATCTTGCATGGGGTCGTAGCATAAGCTGAGCGATAGCCGATTTGCGTGGATGTGACGCATGCTTCCCTCAACCTTATCTCATTTTTATATTTCAATTTTTTTTTTCTGCGTCATTTTTACCGCAAATAAACGTTTTTCTTTCTTTTTTTCTTTCATACATGGTAAAATACATAACTATTAAAAATTGCATAAGGACGAAAGTTCTAAGTTATTAACCCTGTTATAAAAACAGGTAATTGTCAGTTACAAAAAAGTTATTTACTTAACAGTGGCGAAAGCACCATACAACACGACTCCTATCGGCTTTCTTTCGAAGGTTCGCAACAGCAACTGTACCGCTATTGAAAAAACCGGCCAAGTGCATGCCGGACCACGCACAATGTAGGGTTCCGTAGTTTAGTTGGGATGAATTTATCCGAAGAACAAAATTAACTTTGTAGATGAAAAAAAAAAAAACATACAGAATGTATGGGAGAATATGTTTTTACAACCGCAAATCTAAGTTGGTCGACTATTACTCGTTAACTTGTAAAGCCTACTCAGCTGTGATAGTTTTTCTTTTAAATTCGTTATATAAGCTACTGCTATAAATTTTTTCATATGTCTAAAATCAACCATTTAGCTGGCAGGGGGGGGGACACTTGACTCTAACAAAAATTTTCACTTTAGAGCTTAATATTTCGCAAACAGATCCCTAAATTCAAAAATAGTTTTAGCACAATATTTTTGAAAGACCTTTCCAACGATACCCCACACCAAGGGATAGAAAAAAAAAAAACATTTCCACTTTACGTGTAGGGGAGGTACCCTAAAAAAATTTTTCGTGATTTTATTTTACCACTTTGTCGGCGTAATTAATATGTATACCCATGCCAAATTACAACTTTCTAGTACTAAGCGTCTCTGAGCTAAGCCGTAGACAGACAGACAGACAGACGGACATGACGAAACTATAAGGGTTCCTTGTTTACTACGGAACCCTAAAAATGGCACAGTATATAATAGTGTCTACTATTGCCAAGAAAATATAGTTGTACTACGGGTATTTTAATTCACCATAATATTTAAACAACAAAAAAGCCTATTTTAAGCTTTGAATTAAAAAGTCCAAAATGTGTTAAAGTAAGTTAAAACTGGTTTCGATTCGGCTTCCTCCTTACAATAATTAACACCTCGCCACTGATACTTAACATGTCATAATTTTATTCAAATAAACTTTCTTATGACTGTAGTAAGTATCCAAAATATCAAACTAAAGAAACTGATCTGTAAATGCATTAAAACAGAACCTCTCTGATCAAAATTACGCGTGTCTATTACAACCGTAGCCCTTGTTTTTTCTGAGAATATCTTCAAAAGGGACCGGAAATCGAAACTCGAGGCGAATTGAAGATGAAAAATGATTGAAATTTCAGTCTGGTCTGAAATAAAAGCCTATCCGGTCTATGACTGGCATAATCAGAAGATTTCACGCATGCCACACATAGATAAATATTATTATGTAGATATACAACAATTCGTTTCTTAAAACCAGGCTCTAGACACAAGACACAGCAAAGACAATTTCTACGCAAACTCCGCCCCCATGCACCCCACCACTCAGCTATGTGCTAAACGCTAACACATCAGTAATAAAGTTGAATATCGCGTGCGCTCTTTCGTCGTGTTCGGACACGAAACTAAATGGCGTAAGTCTCAATTCTTATTTCGTTTATAACTAATAATTCATCTAGATTAAAAAATTCTTATATCTGGATAATAAACTATATTTTCTTACTGTCAATAATAATTTTAGACATAAAAAGCCGAGTAATCTTGTTTTTGTTTCAAGTAATCTTTAAAAAGACATGATTTTCGAATGAAAAATGTATCGAGCGAAAATGTTCCAATTACGTAACTGTCTTATATATGGAAAGAAAAAGATCTAGTAAATCATATACTAAAGTTTCATTTTGATTGTTTGCGTTTTTTTAGTATTTTCAGAATGTTAATGCAAATTAACATACAATATTTAGGGAGCCTCCTCTTAATACCTTATGTTCCCATCTTTCTTTAAGAGATAGTCTTTTCAAATTAGGTAAATTATTTATATTATATAAAGATAATTTACTTAGTTTGAAAAAACTGAGAAACACGCTTCAATTTCTTTTATGTACCTAGTAAGTAATACATATTGATTTATAGTGCATAATGGAGATCAATTTTTATATGACTCTTAAGACAGATAATGAGCCTTTTTTTTGGGTGGGAAATTATCAAATAACTTCTCCCGCTCTGGGCGGAGCGGGAGGGCGTGTCAGACTCTTACTAACTAAAACCCACTCGTGTTCCTTCAGTTGCCTGTATGTTGCCAGGGGCCACGGTAACCCTTTCGGACAAACCCGAAACCCCGGCAGGAATCGGCCCTAGCGGACCCCTTCAACAGATAATGAACCTGAGCTCGATAGGTTTACTACTAGTAGCCATTTAAGGGTTCCATAACCCACCTTCCAGCTCCATTATCAGAATAGCTCGATGGTACCATATTAGTGTCCGTATGGATTGAGGAGCGTATTTAAGCGCGGGTACTAATAGTAAATTACCCGATTTCGTAGGCCCAATCCTGGAATTTGTATAGTAAAACCCTTCAAAAGTTACAGTACGTTTAAAGGTGGAACTCGAAAAGTAGGTGACGGATATTTTTGTATTGATTATATTGTACTAGCTGCGCCCCGCGGTTTCACCCGCATAAGTCACGATCCCGTGGGAAAAAAAAAAAGTATCCTATGTTCTTTTCCAGGCCATCATCTATATATGTGCCAAATTTCATCCAAATCCGTTCAGCCGGTTTAGCGTGAAGGCGTAACAAACAAACTTACTTTCGCATTTATAATATTATAAGGATTGTCATTGGAATTACATTTCAAAGATTCAAATGTATGGATACGACTACTAGAAATGGGTGAAAGTCGGATTCTTAGATTTTCTTACAAACATTAAGGTAATCCTAATACGAGCATGTTAAGAGCGTTTATCCTAAAAGTTGGCAACGTCGCAAATAGATGTCAAATATTTACCTGTTTTGATTAATTTAGCAATATTACTGTATGGAAATATGAAATGTGGCTAACTAGCGATCTAGAATATTAATAATGAATTGCAATTATAACACTGAATTTGATGTTGCAACCGTTTTAGGTGTAAAAAAGGCATTTGGAAAGTTTCCAAAACCTTTTTTTGCATCTTAAACTAAATATTCGGTGTTACGATATTAATAATTGCATTACACAATCAATATTCTAGTTCGCTAGTTAGCCACATTTCGTATTTCCATACAGTAATATTGCCAAATTAATCAAAATAGTTACAATATTTGACATCTATTTGCGACCGCGACGTTGCCAACTTTTAGGATAAACGCTCCTAATAAAAAAAACTGGCTAAGTGCGAGTCGGACTCGCGCACCGTATGAAAGTTCCGTACCGTATGAAAATTGAGCACAAAACACCGAAAAAAACATGTTTCTTGTATGGTGGTAAATTATTAGCTTTATTTAATTTTTATTATTTGTTGTTATAGCGGCAATAGAAATACACAATCTGTGAAAATACCTATACCTATTACATTTCATGAGATACAGCCCGCTGATCAACAGATGGATGAACAGCGGAGGCTTAATAATAGGGTTCCGTTTGACACTTTTCGGGTACGGAACCCTAAAAAGTAGCAGCGGAAATTATATTTGTTTTCAAGCTCAAAGCATGATATATTTATGAAGAATCTATGGATAAAAAGTGCTCATGTGGGAGATAACTATTCTTAATGGCAAAGTCACCTACACTAGAGCCTTCATTCGAGGTATTTCAGACAGAATTTATTAACAACACTAAATAGGCAGAATAGGCTTTGGTCTCCTATTCTGCCGTCCTTACGAAAAGTGCAATAACTAGGTTAAACCTGATTTCGAGAAAAACGCGAGTAAAGATTTTATTTTTGGTTTGTTTGTTCTAGATATTGCAGTTAATTTTAATATTAAAACCGGCTTCGTCATAGATACGTAAAAAGTGTCCAAAAAGGAATAATATAAGATCTCGTTCTGCAAATTCCTAATATATATACTTATCTCAATTCGGTGCAAAACTCGAGTTATTGCACTTTTCGTAAGGATGGCAGTATTTTATGCTATATGTGACGTCCGACTTCAGCGTCAACGGTCCGATCGACATCTGAACGCAACAAGACGCCGACGTCGACGTGTGATAGAGACCACAACAGTACATTTCTATAGTAAGTATTGTGACGCTATAAGCGGCCGACGACGCTTATAGGATATCATAGCCTAAGGTTCTAGCTCCAGAACTAGGTTGTGCTAACAAAATTATGTTTATATGGCACTGTTTTATAACAAATTTAATACTTTTTAGGTATCAGGTTTATGTTGAGTTTATGCGCAAGTCTAGGATAAAGAAAATAAGTATCGGCCTTGTAAACAAATAAACGTGTGCCTTCGGGGGACCCCGGTCAGGAACGAAGTTCTTTCTAACGTATCATTTAAAACAAAAACAATTTTTTTACAGCCGCCATCTTGAATTTATATTTTGAGCTCACTATCGGCTTTAGAACCCTCTAAAACTATGAAAACGACACCCATGACGAAAAATTTGAAAACTTTCACAGCCGCACCATCTTGGATTTACATTTCGACCCCACTATCGGCTTTAACACCCTTGAAAACCATGAAAACGATTACCCATAATGAAAAATATGATTATTTTCAGAGCCGCCATCTTGAATTTTCATTTTGCCCAAATTCACACTTTCTCTCTCTCTCTCTCATACAGTGTACTCGGGTTGATTTTTACAATTTTATCCCACGACACTGTAATCACATTACTCTTTTCTTTTGTTTTTTTCTGCTGGCGTTCTATCTCTCTCTCTCTTTCTTTCTCCTTGAATTAGAAGAAGACTTTTTAGCGTGACGATTTCTGAAAGTTTTCAAGAACATTGTTCCAAAAAAAAAGTGGGAACCTCTTAGCTGTTTGTAGAAGAAGAAACAAATGAACAAATCATTTGTTTCTTCTTCTACAAACAGCTCTATTTGCAAACCAAATAGAAATTTAAATAAAATCTTTGATAAGTTACCTCCTTGACTGCCATGTGTTGAAGTAAAAAGTTCGTTCCATTTCATAACACATAACACGACGGATAAGAGTTTTCATAGTAATTAAGTATTTGGCCTCTAAACACGACAGATAATTATGGATTTTCATACAAAAATTGCCGGCCGGGTGCTCGCATGTATTCGGCTGGTACAGCATTTTCGATTTATCTCGAAGAAGGCTGTCAAAATAATGCTCGAATTTCCAAGCATGTTTGAGAAAGTGATTTTTTAATTTTATTGTCCATTGTTTTGATATAATAATCATAGAAGCAAACTAAATTATCACCATTGCTTGCAAGCGACTGTTTAAACCAGCAACCGAAACTTTAAATTATTTTTCTACCAAAGACAAAAACACGGAAAATATCTCTGTTCTTTAAAGTTACGGCAAATATTATATTTGTTGTTTGATGTTACGTAATGTTTTATTTATGTCTTTACATTGCAGCCACGATTGCATTATGAATGTATCGAAGCTTACCGATGATTTGAACGAGACGATCGCCCCCTATTTGTATGCAGACGGGAAACTCGTTCAAATACCAGTTTATCCGAGGAAACCTGACGGGTATACTGTACAGGTACAAATATTAATTGCTTTAGAATTGTAAACCAACCCTGTCGGTTTATTCTCTACAAAATGCAGACGTAAAAACTTATAACTCCGTTTGAAATAAGATTAGACATTTAAACAAACCTTTTTTACAGTCCGTTCAACCGATTTTGACTTCTTTTGCGTAGGTATAAGGATGGCATTAAAAGCAAAAGAAGTGGTTACAAACCAATTGTTTACTGCAGCTGCCATTTGTCATGCCACCAACGCAATAGAAGTCAAAATCGGTTGAACGGACTGTAAAAAAGGTTTCGTTAAATGTCTAATCTTATTTCAAATGGAGTTATAGGTGAAGTGAGCTGTCATTAGTGTCAATCCCTAGTATAAAGCTCCATGTATTTCTATTTTCATAATGTCCCTCAGGTATCATCGGATTTCCGAAAACAAACGAATGCTAATTTTCATGTCCATCAATTATTAGATTTATCGTGTATTATAATTTGAATTCAGAACTAAGTACTTTATTGTTGTTTTGTTTTGATTTCCGTGTGAACTATATCATAGAGCTGTAAAACTATTTTCCTATCTGTCGTGCCTGCGACTTTAGCGGCTTTCCTCCCATTTTTTAAATAAATTAATTACCTACATTAAGTTAAAAGAGTATTAACAACTCTATATACTTCCAAGTCGATTGAGAGCGTCCGATCTACACCACGTGCAAAGGGCAACTGATAGAAATCCGACGACTGACGAAACACGAGGTTTGCCGAGGGACATTATGAACATATTTGTACTGTACACGTTGGGCGAGCCAAATACACGCAAATAAAACGGCAAATCACGCAAAAATGCCCAGCACACGGTGGCCGAGCGACGGGTTCGCCCAACGTGTAGTATCACCGTGAAAAATACACCGGCAAGTATAGACCGGCTGTTGACAGTAAATAACGATAATAGGAGTTTTGGGTAAAGAAAAATGAAATAGCTTACAAAAATTAAATTTTCTCAGGCCTATACTTTCTCGTAGCTTCTGAATGAACTTTTAACAAAATTACGTAATTTTACGGAAAACGCTGGTAAATTACGGGTATTTTACGGCCATTTATATAAGTTACGGTAAAATTACCGGCGACTTATGAAGTTTAAATTTTTTATTTGTGCTGTCCTCTGCTCTGCCTCTGCACATAGATGATATTATTATAATCCATGACATGGTGTGACTCATGTCTTGAATTCTTGACTTGAGAATTAAGTTTCAGGAATTTTTAGTACGCATGAGTCATACGAGACAAGATTTCGATTTTTTTTTAGCTAATTTCATTCAATTTGATTTATCCGTTAATAGAGAAATAGTGATATACACATGATACACACAAACATACTCACTTCAGTATTTGTACTGTTTTAGTGGGTGTGACTGTATGAGTACGTTTAATACGTTTTTTACCGAAAATTACGTAAATAACATTTTTACCGTATTATACCAGGGTAATTTTACCGTTTTACATCCCTAACCCTGCCGCCCCGACTTTTGGTTAAAAATATGTGAATGGTTTGAATTTTTTACATAATGTATAGGTTGTTTTTGGTATGTTATGTATATTTTCTTAATTATGATTACTTATTTTAAAGAGTCTGGATTTCTGTATGTCTCGCCCCCTATTACACGGGACTTAAAACATAACTGGCGAAATGTGGGTGTACAGGTACACCTCTGCCAGACCCTTCGGGGAAACAAGGCGTGATGTTATGCATGTATTTTAAAGATTAAATATAACTCTACCTAATTATTTTTACAGAGGGGTACCTGGTTATCGGGCAAGTTCAAGCGTTACTTTATAATGGATAACTTTCTGTCGACTATCGCGAATATCACCAACACTGTCTACCTACGAACATTGGTGATAAGGCTACAGTAAGTAAATTATCAACCGTACGTATACATTACAGTACCCAACCCTATTACTACTACAGGCTTACAAGTAGGCTATGCGGTTCTTGGAAAAAAAGTGTCCCAATCTGTATAATATTTTTTTGAAAGATGGGCTGTTTTTCCTCCGATGAAAAACCCAATTCCCAATGATCCGTTTACCACAATCACATAACCTCAATTAATTGGATTTAAATTGAATTTTAATTGAATTGAATTTTAATTGAATTTAAATTTAATTTTTATTGAATTTAAATTTAATTTTAATTGAATTTAAATTTTATTTTAATTGAATTTTATTCAAATTTTATATTGTTTTATTTCAATTTTATTTGTAAATGTGTATGCCTATTCTATTTTGAGCAGAGGTCGGAATTAGGTAGGTAGAGAGTTATGTACTTGCATCGAAATGTTGATATTAATATGGATCTTCCCGGGATTTCTAATAGACAATCCCGTGTGACCAACAATATTACAAATAAACAATAATAAAAACCTCAGAGATAGATAAGACAAATAAAAGAAAGATAATTAACATACAATTTTTATTAGTATTAAATTCACAATACACACGTGTGCACATTGGAATTTTGCATCTTCGGACATCCGATGTCGTTGATGTAAAGGCAACGTCGCGCGTGCAGTGGTTTAAATTGTGTAAAAGTAAATAACTTTTTATTTAATAGATCACGGGATTTTTCTGCTCTTCAAAATTAATCCCAGGTCTGGGGCATATCCACTTTATTCTTTCGTTGTATGAAATCAGTATAAGTACATAAATAACTCTACCTAATTCCGACCTCTGATTATGAGTCCATGTTACTCGAATTAAATGATTTGAATTTGTATTTAATCATGAGAATAAGAAGAATAAGAATCATTTATTTGCATGGTGTGTTATCGGGGTATTGCATGCCCATCAGTGCAAGTTGATGAGCGGCTGAACATGGAAATACCTATTCAGTAGCTCAGTAGTTCTTTGCACAAGATAAAAGGGTTATTTTTACCCAGGATCGATCGAGATAAAAGCAGTCCCAGCTCGCTACTAATGCATATATCGGTTGAAGCGAACTACGCCACGAAGTCGCCTCTCTCAGAGTCAGTCATCATGACTTTGAGAGTGGTCCATGTTATGCCTAACGCTGGTGTTCATCGTGGTATAGAGGTAAGTTACCCAGAGCAATATCCAAAGACAGTTTTGACCATTTACTTATTCACTCTTTTAATTTACCGGGTAAATCGAAACACGGTATCACCTCGCCGGTGTCTGTTCGTCTGTCACGCGTGATTTCATCATCATCATCATCATTCACGACTTCACCCACTCCCTCTCTTACTCACTCACACTCTCTCTCACTCTTTCTTTTCTTGGGCCAAACTCCACGCTCTCGTGCCAGTCTTATCCAGGTTTTGCCCGCGATAACAACAATGTCGTCTGACCATCTCGTGATTTAGATGATAGCTATTATGACAAACACAAAAAGTTTTGTAGTGCAAGTGATATGCGACTGACTGTACCTACCTAACCTAATCGTTGACATATTTTTACAATTCTTGTGAAATTGTTAGGTACTTTACACAGGTTATAAAAATATTTCGCCGTCCTTTGGCAAGATGATTAATTGCATCGTCTCGGCAACAACCAAAAGCAGGAAATGAAAATTTGGGCAATAAACGTACAGTCGCCCGTAAAGTTGGTTTCATAAATAAAGGTCACGCGAACATAAAACAGTATTAAGTTTACATTTTAATGTCTTACTTTAGCATTACAAAAGGAGTTTTTTCAAAGAATTTTGGAATAAGTAGGTATTTATTCATATATTTTTTTCTGGTTGCCTCTTTATTATTTCCCAAGCGCTACTGCTGAGTATGAGGTCCTGGGTTCGATTCCCGGGTCGGGCAAATTGTTATTGGGTTTTTCCATTTGGAATTTCTCAGTAGCAGCCCTGGGTCTGGATTTGTGCCCGGTTGATGGCAATAGGCTCGCCCCCTATTACATGGGACTTAAAAATAACTGACGAAATGTGGGTGTACTACAGGTACACCTCTGTCTAACCCTTCGAGGATTACAAGCGTGAAATTATGTTATATATTTTTTCTTCTGCGGTGGGTACCTTCACAACTCTGTTAAACACCGTTTTTTAAGAGGGTTTATCCTAAAAGTTGTCTAAAAGAGTGATGAATATAAATGTTGATGGATGGAGCGGGAGAGGAAGATCAAAGAAAAGATGGAAGGATTGTTTGTGGAATGATATGAAAGAGAAGGGAGTGAATGATAGTGTGACGGTTGACAGGGGAGAGTGGAAAAAGAAAACGTGTTGCGCCGACCCCACGTAACATGGGACAAGGGCAGGGAGATGATGATGATCCTAAAAGTTGGCAACGTCGTCAATAGCTGTCAAATATTTACCTGTTTTAATTAATTTAGCAATATAAAAAAATATGGAAATAAGAAATGTGGCTAACTAGCGAACTAAAATATTGATTATTATCTACATGCAGTAACTAATATCGTAATCCCGAATATTTAGTTTTAGATGTAAAAAAAAGTATTTGGAAACTTTCCAAATGCCTTTTTTACACCTAAAATTGTTACAACATCAAATTCAGTGTTATAATTGCAATTCATTATTAATATTCTAGGGAACTAGTTAGCCACATTTCATATTTCCATACAGTAATATTGCTAAATTAATCAAAACACGTAAATTATTTGACAACTATTTACGACGTTATCAACTTTTAGGATCAATCCTCTTAAGCGTAGGTATGTAGGTTAATAACTGCTTATAACTCTTAGAATTTTAAACAGATTCACCCAAAAGTATAAATTCCAGATATGGGGCGGAGTGCTGGGATCCCTTCTAACTTTGTATGCGATGGTACAATGGCGAGGAGTGGTCTGCAGAGGCGGACTGCATGCCTCTGTGGTGCCGCTACTTGCAGGGGCTACTGCCGACACCTTGTACTTTGTAAGTATAGCAAATAATATGCAATGTTGAGCCCTTAACAAAACGATAAGACCAAAAGTTAATTGAGTAAGTAGGTATGTTGAATTCAAATAGTGAATTTGAATTGTCAGCTACAGGAGAAAATTGTATATAGTCTATAAATGTTATAAATTAAAGTCGCTTTTCGTTTAATCCGATCCAGCCTGTCCCTTGCTGTCCTCCACCAGCGACGACCTAGGCCGAGGTCCGTACCCCACAGGTTTATAAGTTTTATGCCCAGGCTGGAGTCCTTAATTTATTGAGGCAGCCACAGGAAAGTTCGATTAAGCAGCCACCACAGCTAAAACAAAAGAAAGTCGAAAGAATAACTGTTTTCTTTCGAAAATTAAATTCCTTTTCATTCCTAGCGAGCAACAAAAAAACCGGCCAAGTGCATGTCGGACCACGCACAATGAAGGGTTCCGTAGTTGGGATGAATTTATCCCAAAAACAAACTTAATTTTGTAGTTGATAAACATGTTCTCCCATACGGAATGTATGGGAAAACATGTTTTTGCAACTGCAAAGTTGGTCGATTATTACTCGATAACTAGTAAAGCCTACTTAGCTGTGATAGTTTTCCTTTTAATTTCGTTATATAAACTACTGTTGTGATGTTTTTCACACATCCAAAACCAACCATTTAGCTGGCAGGGGGAGGGGGGGGGGACACTTGACTCTAACAAAAATGAGCACTTTAAAGCTTAATATTTTGCAAACGGATCCCTGAATCCAAAAATGGTTTTCACAAACTCATGTTCAACTAATGTTTTTGTAAGATCTTTCCAATGATACCCCACACTATGGGATAAAAAATAAAACATCACCACTTTACGTGTATGGGAGGTACCCTAAAAAAAATGTTTTTCATAATTTTGTTTTACCACTTTGTCGGCGTAATTAATATGTATACCTATGTCAAATTACAGCTTTCTAGTACTAAGGGTCTCGGAGCTAGACCGCGGACAGACAGACAGACAGACGGACATGACGAAACTATAAGGGTTCCTTGTTTACTACGGAACCATAAAAATGATCACTAACCATTCTAAACAACAATATACATAACATTCATGACACAACAATATTCACATTCATGTTCTGGCTGAAACATTATCTGAATATCGCATCTCCTATAGAGATATAATCTCTACCAACTCTGGCCGTTCGGAACAGAACAGTTAGACGGTATTTTGAAGTTCCTAACTTCGCAAAATATGAACACTTTTCATTACGAAACCTCCCTATAAAACCTAATGATAACTACCTACATATATAAAAATATATTCTAAAAATCATTTACGTTTAGACGGTTGGAGAAAGTTTTTGAAAACAATGTCGAGGGTGACCTGCAAGATGCCATACATAAAAAAAACGATTTTCGTGTTTGTATGTATGTCCGCGTTGTTCTTCTAAACCACGCAACAAATTTTGATGAGGTTTTCACCATCGTTTAGAGAATTTATTCCAGAAGGTTTATCTATATAATACGTTGGTATTAAAGTTACATAAAACTAAGAAATCTCGCTGTTTTGTTAAGTCGTAAAAACCGTGCGAAGCAGGAGCGGGTCGCTAGTAATATATAATGCTCATATTCAGAGGTAGCATGCAGGTATACAGCAGGTACACCCAGATTTAGCCTGTTTAGATTGTAAGAATTTATCAACACGTCTCGTTTACCTTCAGAACGACAACTACAACGTTCCCTCCGAGGTAGACAAAAGTGCGTCAGTCAGAATAGTCGATAAAACTTAGCGTGTCATTGGAGGCAAATTTTATTTTTACGAACCACGTGAAATAGGTAGCTTTGCAAAGATTGGTCGTAGTATTGGCGGCCAATGTTTGTATTTGCTACGATTGATCTTGGCGGAATTAGTTGTTTGTGTGCTGCAGAAGGTGTGTGTATTATTAATGTACAGACGCCAGCACATCAAGCTACTACAATCTGTCAAATTTATTTAGATTTTCAACTTTATCGCTGATGTCTAAGGTTCAAAGTTGATTGGGAAAATTTGACAGTTTCGGGTAGCTTGATGTGCTGGCGTCTGTACTCCTTGGGGATAAAAGAGTCTTTGTCTTGGGCGAGCTACAATCCTCGCTACGCTCAGCACGCGTAGCATGACCACCGTAGAAACGAGTTTTGTCGACGGAAGAATCGACAAAATGACAGATAAACAATCACTGTCATTTTGTCTATTCTTCCGTCGACAAAACTCGTTTCTACGGTGTTCATGCTACGCGTGCAGGAGTCCAGCCTAAACAGGATGAAAAGAAAAAATGCGGTATAACCTTGGCTGTCGACGGCAACACAGCCCACCCCATTTTTTCTTGATTATAATTTGTTTTACGAAGCTATCGCCACTAAAGTGGAAATAGCTATACCAGAAATTAATATTCCATTTGACATTACCAGACACAATCGCGGAGAATTGACAGTATTTTGATATGATGTCAATTATTATTCTCCGCGTACAAACCAAACCATAGCGACTTTTAATTTGACGCCAGCGCCATCTAGTTACAAAACAAGAACTAACACGGCCTTAGGCGTTCACGGACTCACGGCTCGAGGCCGGGCCGCCGCACAGTGGGCTGAAACGGGCCGGTAAAGGACTTAGCATTTAAAAAAAAAAAGTTTCTTTTTCTGAAATTTTAAATATTGTGTTGGATTTATCTATCGATTATAAGTAATTATTTCTACGAGGGTCGTTCAGATAACTTAGTATTTTCGGAGTTATAAATATCCAAAGTAATTTTTGTATGAAGCAAAAGAAAAAAATGTGAAAATCTCGAAATTCTCAAATTTTCTCAAAGAATTGACTCTACGTATGCATAGTACGTATTTTTGTCCTATTTTAGCGCCTATTCTCGGGTTGCGATTTTCTGCGATTTGGTCGCAATTTCAAATTTTGTTCTCTATTCCACACCACCATAGAGGTTAAAAACTGGGCGCGTTTTTTTTAATGTAGTGGTCTCCCCTTTAGGCCTAATCCACTAAGGACTAATAAAATAAATAAGTAAAAATCACAATCACTACTGGCCACTGCACTGTTTTAATTTAATCACTGTCAAGGGTATCCACATTAACGAATGCAAAATTTTCGTATTCGTCATCATCAAATGTTTCCGCTTGTTCAATTACTAATAAACTTTGTGCTTCTACTGACAAAGTTTTATGTTTTCTGCGAAGTTTGTGACGTTTCGCTGAGATGAGTGGATCAGAGCTGGTCAATAAATTATTTAAAATATCTTCATTTGTAGTTTTTCTACTGCATTTCCTGGAATGGTGTTGGCGGTACCTACGAAAGTCTTTATTTCTAGCTTCAGCAGCTTCTTCAGATAGCTGTCCAATTGGTATTAGACCAAAACTTTCAATAATAGCTGCACCATGCATATGAACTTTATGAACACTTGAAGGCATATAATACCAGCTATATAATTCCAAATACAGTTGCATGGTCACTTGAGCATATTCGTGAAATTTCGCTGTGTCAATGTGGTAACCTGATGAAATTGCCTCTAAAATGATTGCAAATCGCCTTATTAATTCTTCACTAACACCAGTTATCTCAGCAGTCATGTTTGGATTTGCAAAAAATCTTCTAGCAGTATTTCCGTCATTCGTGGAGCCGTGCCCTTGTTTAACAACATCAATCAGAAGTCCCATTCTATTTTTAAAAGCGTCTTTTATGTCTTTCTTTCTTCTTTCCATGATGCACTTGTTGTCTCCCTTTACTGTCCATGTCTATATGCAGAATGCATTCCATCATTCGTATCCAGGTATGCAATGATGACAATCCGTATTTACAGAGATCTGGATCAGTCGGTTTTGATGCAATTAAGGGCAAATTATTCATCTCTGTTGGAGTGGCTTTACAAATGTCGCATCTCTGAGATGAAGTATCACATAAAATTGATGTTGCTTTTCCGTCTATCATAGTCATTAATAAAGAGTGTGAAATTTTTATTTCTCCAACTTCTGTTTTCACTAAATTTACAATCTCTTCCTCAATAGCACTTTTTTCCCGCAATATCGTTATTTTATTTTCTTTCACAAATTCGAAAAAGATTGGACGACACCAGTAAGATGAATTTGGTGAATCGTTTTGCCAGATAACTTGTTCGCCGCACACTAATTTTATTGGCACTAAACTACCCATAAATATGCTTGAATCGTCAAGTTGACTTTCTTGTTCATCGTCTGTTTGCATTTTTTGTTTGTAATTGGCTTGATTAGAAGCACTGTCAAATCCCCACTTACTGATTAGTGTAAATTCTTTACAACCACTATCTTTGACGAGTGACGTCATTATTCTTGCTGTCGATATATCCAATAGAGCTTATAACTTTATTTTAGCTGAGGTTTCTGTCACTGTAATAGCATCTTTTGGTGGATAGCATTTCTGTTTCTATTATGTTTTCTTGTAACCATTCACTATTTTTAGTTCTGAATATATTTTCTTTACGATAAGCGTTTTCTTATCTTCTATTTAAATTATAAAAAAAAATTGCACAAAACAACTTTAAGGTCTTTTCGTGATCATCACTTAATTCGACTAAAAATTTAGACCTTATCTCACTACACAAACTGTCATTATTTTTAATACTGCCACTGTTTTTTAAAATAACGAAAAGATCAAGGTTTGTCACTAAATTTTCAAACATTTTCACAAATACAAAATAACAAATAAGTAAGTAATGAATGTGTGGGGGTAGTGCGTCTATTATGGTGGGTCATAGAACACTGAAGTACGTTTGAATGCAACCGAACATTCCGTAGATACCCTATCGTTGCACCAATCACGTTACGACACGTCATAACTTGTTGTTGCGCTCGCGCACTCTTATCCCTTGATTCCCGGAAATAAGTCTCAAAACAAATTACGTCATACCTACCTATGGTGGTGGAAAATGTCGAACATTGTTTTTTTTTTAAAGAACTAAGTAGGTATTGAGGTTTTCAGGCCGTTTAGTATACATTATTTTCAATTTCAATTTAATTGGAATAAATTGCTTAACTAAAATAACATGACTCTTCATACAAATTTGATATGGCTATATCTCCGAAAGTACTCGTTAAATTAAAAAAAGTCAAAGAATAAAAACGTTTTTAATTTATGCCTAGATACCAAAAAAATACATTTGATCTCTTAAGACCCAACCTTGTAATCCCAGCCCACTGTGCGCCGCGCCGGCCGTGGCTCGACGAGCGATGCGATTTTGTATACTTTGAACGATACGATTATTTCCTTAGTCTTAAGTCGAAAGGTATGTCACAGTCAGGTTATTAATTAGCCTTTAACGTTGTCCTAGGCCGCATGGTTCTCAACCCTCCATGCTTTAGCCGCGGAGGCCGGCACACTCGGCATAACTCTGCCGTTGTCATGGGGAGAGGAACGCATCCTCAAGGCTTTCATTTACACGGGTGTTGCATTGAAGGTTGGTGATAGTTTTAATTCGTATTTTAACACAGCATTGTTTTAATTTAACTAAGTAGTTTATTTTCACTAATGTTTGTGCTAGGAAACTGCGTTTTCCGGCTGTCTGTTTTTTGTAGAGACAAGGTACGATCAGCGACACAAGTCAATAAACATTTCAGTTTTTTCTATCTTCATTTTTGAACAAAATATTATAAATAAAAAATCTGAGCTAATATAACCTGCCTGTCACTACTCCATACAAGTTTAGACGTGATTAAAAACTTGCCTACTAAAATTACGTCAATTTACGTCAAGCGCTGATTAATTTGACAGGACTAAACTAAAATTTATCTTCTGTCCTTTTCTTAATGAAATAGAAAGAAAAAGATGCACTGAAGTTAAATTTAGTTTAGTTTGTGAACAAGGGAATCGGCACCAATATTAAGCACAATGTGTAAACGATGGCCAATTACAAGCTTCTTCTAACGATTAAAGTGAGTAACATTAACAAATACGCGAAAACAGATTAGATTTAAAAGCGGTCGTTGTATACACGATCGTTCGAACTTTTTGTTCGGTGAACCTGAACGCATGGTCGCGCCGGCAGAAGGCGCTTTCCGGTTTCGGACAAAAAGTGACACAAAATGCGACCGATCGCGTTATCGCGCAACGATCGCTTTTAAATAGGACACGGCCTTAGCTGTAACATGAAATGCAAAAAAAAACAAGGAAATCAAATCATTTTGTCAATTAATTAAGATGATAAATGTATAAAGTAACAGTGTTATTCGATTTTTGTGGCCTTAATGGATCCAAATTATCTAACTTTATTTTTCGTGTCCACAAAACTATTGTGTCCGTATGAATTGAGGAGCCATGTCTCATATTTAAACGCGGGTACTACCAATATTTAGTAGTAAATTAAGCGATTTTGTAGGCCCGATCCTGGAATTTGTAGTAAAATACTTTAAAAGATATACGACTTTTAAGGTGGCTCCTCAATTCAGACGTCTGAATTGAGGAGCCACCTTACAAGTCTAAAACTAGCCGACGGATATTTTTGAAAATTTGGTAGGATTTAGTAGTACTTATGCGTAATCTCTACAAAAAAAATGGGTTTTGTACGGCTGAATTTGTGATAGCTACAATGTTTTGATTTTTCATAAAAATCCATAAATTTCACCGCGCTGTTTCTCGGAAAGTACTCAACCAATTACAACATATTTTTAGTATAATTTAGTAGTAAATACGTTCTAATTTGTAGTATAAAAATAAAATGGATAAACTACATAATTTCGCTAATACAACATATTTTATGTGGCTCCTCAATCCTGACGGTCTGTAGAAAATAAATGTGCATAGCTACTAAAGTAGTTGATCAAATCGGATAACAATAGCACCAATATTTAGTAGAAATTTCTACTAAATATTGGCGTAATCCAACATTTTGTACATTCAGTATTTCAAAAGATATTAACAAAATAAACATTACTTAAAAATCTAGTGTGGTACGAGAGCCCACGACCAAAACCATATCACATCGTTTTACGGCCAAAACCATATAAAATCATTAGTTTAGATGATTCCTGAACCCAACTCGGTGGGAAGTACCGGTCAGAAACGTCCCAGTTTTACGGAAGCCTATTTCTGCTATGTAAAATAAAATAAGCAGACGGTTTCATCACAATATGCCTGGGGGCCTACCACAAACTCATAAAGCAGTATTATTTTAATATTACTTCAGTGTGGAAAAGAGATGAAGCTCTACAGATCGTATAGCTCCATCTCTTTCTCCCACTGAAGTTAAAAATGAGTTTTCGTAATTTTACTGGGTGAATATTTCATTTCGTGCATATTACATGGCAGACGATAAAGAATATATGAAACGCTGAAAGAATTTGAACCTAACGTTTTTTTTGTATAGTTAATATGGTGTTCTATTAGGCGCAAGGCTTAGAACAACTTTTTTTAAATTAGAAATGCACTAAATTTAAAACAAAGAATCTAAAATCTAATTACCATCTGTGTCCCTTTTACCAGATTTTACCAAATTGGCACATCCTGTTAAAAACTGTGTTTGAAGAACGACATTTTTATTACTTATAAGGATAACAGGACAGTTAAACTATACATAGACGATTTATGGTTGAAGGAAGATCATATTTAAGCGGTTTCATACAACTTTGAAAAATGTCCCTACACTTTCCCATAATTACCATTCGACGGTATGTTCGATCAGATATTTCAATATTTAAGCGTCACTGTGCACTGCGCTTCGCAGAAAATATTCGACGACGTCAACGCTCGGCTACCAAGTCGAACACACGCATGAAAGAGTGATTTTAGCTACGTAAATTAAAGTTCTCCTGTCCAAAAAGTGACGTGGTTCGGAATATTTCTGCATACCATTCGTGTTATGAAAGGTAGTTATATTTCTTTTTATCAAAGAATTATTTGCCAGATGTATTCGGTATAAGTCTCTTTTTCCGCTGATAACCTTAACAATGATGTACCTGTTCCAAATAACGGTAATTTATAGAAAATATTTACAAATCTAATTACCATCCTTCTAATTACCGTCCTTTTTTATTCGAATGGAGAAGAATGAATTCGAGAAGAGACGAACGGTAATGATTATATTCCGTGATTCAAAACTGTATACATTGTATTTTTCCTCACTTGTCTTATTTGGGATATAACGAATACGTTATGATAGATGAAATTAATTCAGTCATTATATTCAATAATTTCCCAATCTATTATAAAGTCTTTGGTTACCAGCACACCATTATATTTTTCAAAGTAAGACAAGTAAGAAAAAATGCACAGGGTTTGTTAATTTAATTAATAACGGACTAAAAGGGACTTACCTACATATTGTGATCGTTTGTCGTTTGTCATATAATGTCTCTATAAAAACAATAATATTATTTTAGACCAAAATGACTCGAAGAAGACGTATAAGAGAAGAAATACTAGAAAGGGCAAAAATAGCACGCAGAAAAAGATATGAAAATATTAAATCAGATCCTGTTCTTTATGCTTTACAAAAAGAAAAAGAATACCAAAGATACCTAAAAAGAAAGGAAGAAAAAATAATTCTGTCAGTAGGCGATATGACCCCAAGAGCCAGGAGACAGCAAAGAAAAAGCTACAATAATAATAAATATTTTTTTATATTTTTAAATGTTTTTTTTAAATTATTTTTTATAAGAATATTTAAAAATGTAAAAAGTATGTTTAAAAATGAAGGAAATAAATAATAATAAAGAAAGCTACAATATCAAAGATTATTTTAAAGTTTTGTATGATTAAGTTTTGTTTCTGTATTATTTTATAGTTTCATTATTATTTAAAGAAAGACAGAAAAAAGATGTACCTATTTCGAAGTTTAATTATAGGTTTGTTTTAGTGCAATTAAAGGCTGATTTATCGAACAGTTGTTGTATTATTAATTACCATTTTTCTACCTCAGTACCATAAATAGATATCTATCTAATTACCGTTTGTGTTAAATCTCATTACCGTTCCTTCAAAAAAAAACAAACGCTAATATCTTCAAAACTAAAAGTCTGATTACTGTCCCTTTTTTATATTTCACATAACATCATTAAACACTTTCAAAAAAATAAATAATGAACATGATTAGGCACATTTTTTTAACAATTCTCCAAAGATCATAATGTGCACGAAATGAAATATTCACCCTACTACAAAAAAGTTTGTTTTCAGACATTTTGCGTGTCACATGTGGACTGAACGCATTTTCAAAATTTGACAAAAAATTTAACCTATCTGTTTCATAGCAACCTGATTCAATTTTTTTAAATCTTTTCTATAGTTACTGAAAACCTGTTTTCAGAAATTTTAAATATCATATTATATAACTCCAAAAACAGAAAGAACGTTTCGGAATCGCTCGGCTAACGCGCGGTGCTTGTTACGCTTACGACACCGACGATGAGTCCGACAGTAAAAAAAAAAAAATATTTCAATAAACAGTTATTTTCAAACGTTATCCACGTTTCCTTTTGTCCAATTTATTTTAAAAAAACCTTTCTATTTCAGTTTGATGGTTTCGGGTAAGCTCTTTATTAATCGTACGTAAAAATGATTAATTTTGAAAAATGATTTTTCGCATCAACTGACCAATGTTCACCTAAATACAAGATTTTCAGACGGGTTGCTATGGGTTTTATTTTTTGCCTCATTTTTAATTTTCTCAAAGGGTCTTCTGGGTGTGACGCCACTACATATACTGGTTTCAGAAAATTGTGTTTTCGGAATTTAAAATCTTTCGTTCAACTACATTCTGAAAATCAGACAGATTGCTATGAAACAGTTCGGTATTTTTTTACATATGTATTTCAAGTGCGCTTAGGTTAGACGTGACGCGGAAAATGTCTGAAATTTTTGGATTCAGAATCTTCTGCAGTTGTAGCCACCGACATTAAAATTTTCTTACGTTTTTTGCAGTTTGTAGGTTGAATCATTAATACATCTTCCTAAGATAGATTTGTTCCATTAGAACATATCTCTTATGGAAAAGTTATTTTTGATCAAGATACAACCTGAGACTGATCTGCCGTAATCTTTTGATTACGTAAAAGAAGAAAAAAATACGTTACTAATCAGACAACTTTTCGATTGAACCAGGTTGCTATGAGACAGATACGTAAAATTTTTTGACATTTTTGAAAATGCGCTCAGTCTACATTTGACACACAAAAATGTCTGAAAACAAACTTTTTCGTAATAAAATTACGAAACCTATGTACATTTTAAATATCAGACATATTGTGATGAAACCGACTGCTTGCTTATTTTTTTAAAGCAGAAACGGGCTCCCGTAAAACTGGGATGTTTCTGACCGGTACTTCCCATCTAATCGGTTCAGAATCATCTAAAAACTAACGATTTTGTACGGTTTTGACCGTTGAACGATGTGACGTGGTTTTGGTCGTGGGCTCTTGTACCACACTATTTTGTTAAGGAATGTTTATTTTGTTAATATCTTTTGAAATACTGAATGTACAAAATGTTGGATTACGCCAATATTTAGTAGAAATTTCTACTAAATATTGGTGCTATTGTTATCCGATTTGATCAACTACTTTAGTAGCTATGCACATTTATTTTCTACAGACCGTCAGGATTGAGGAGCCACATAAAATATGTTGTATTAGCGAAATTATGTAGTTTATCCATTTTATTTTTATACTACAAATTAGAACGTATTTACTACTAAATTATACTAAAAATATGTTGTAATTGGTTGAGTACTTTCCGAGAAACAGCGCGGTGAAATTTATGGATTTTTATGAAAAATCAAAACATTGTAGCTATCTCAAATTCAGCCGTACAAAACCATTTTTTTTTGTAAAGATTACGCATAAGTACTACTAAATCCTACCAAATTTTCAAAAGTATCTGTCGGCTAGTTTTAGAGTTGTAAGGTGGCACCTCAATTCAGACGTCTGAATTGAGGAGCCACCTTAAAAGTCGTGTATCTTTTAAAGTGTTTTACTACAAATTCCAGGATCGGGCCTACAAAATCGCTTAATTTACTACTAAATATTGGTAGTACTTGCGTTTAAATATGAGACATGGCTCCTCAATTCATACGGACACAAACTATTACCTGCGCCGAAGAAGTTTCTTTAGTTCTTTCTACACTAAACGTTTATCTGTCTGTCTATCCGTTTGTCTGACAAGGGTTCAGACTATTTCAGGCTTTAATTAAAAAGCCCAAATGTATATAGTATTTTTTTCAGGCTGTAAAGGTAGCGTGGTTCAATTTCAATCAATGTCGGTGTGACATGTTCTTCTTGGACTGGTCGGAGTATAATGCACCTTTTAAAGGTAGGTAAACTAACTATTTATACTCCACTAGCTTTTGCCCGCGGCTTCGTTCGCGTGGATAAATGTCTAGCCGTTAAGGAGAGGAAAGGTAGCACACAGACAGACAGTTACCTACTTTCGTATTTTTTGCGCCGTCAGTTTAGACTGGTCATCTCTTATCTGCCAAGGCTTATTGTTAATCTTATATTTTCAATTTGTTTTGATTATTTTTTGTATATTGTTCTGACATATAGAAGCAACAAGATTATTGTACCCAGGATTTTTTAATATCTATATTTAAAGTCTCCTTGGAGTTTCTTGCCCATTCTTCTCCATAGAGATCTACGTTTTGGAATGGGCAACTAGCTTCAACTTTCTGACTAACTGACCGACTCTTTGACAATTCAAAAGTGCCTGTAAATGGTTTAATTGAAATAAATGCTAAGAGTTTGAGTTTTTTATAATATTACATACATACATAAACTCACGCCTTCTTCCCATGGGGGTAGGCAGAAACTACAGAATACCACCTGCTACGATCCTTACATACTCCTTTTGCCTCGTTTACGCTCAAATATTTGGATCTAGTCATACACGCACGCCGGTTGCGAGTACTGCGCACCTAGCCTTTCTGAAGAACATCACCAATAAGGTCAGTATATGTCCTCCTAGGGAATATTAATATCTACTTAATTGCTCAAAAAGGCGCTAAGTGAAATGGAACTGGACTGGTCACGTCTGCCGTATGCCCAATGAGCTATAGGCCAAAATAACCACTACTTAGAGCCCTGACACAGCCAGAAGGTGCGGCAGGCTCCGTAGAAGACAGCGGAACAAGCTACAGAAAACAATCGACCAGTGGTCTACATTAGCCTAGATCGAAAGAGCTAGATATCATTACGGAGAGTCCTTGCAGAGTGCCCAGCAAAGGGATGACGCAGACTAACTGTATCATTTTCTTGTTATTTGTACTTGTCCCGTTTCTAAGTATTACGGTCCTGTTAGTGGTTAAAACAGCTCCTTTATTATCGGCATAGCTGAGATCCTTTAATCTTTTAGAAGGGTTTACCAACCAACCAACCAACCAATAAGTTTCCATGATTGTTTAGTACTCCCGTATTAATGGACACACTGATTTATTATTAAGCAAGGAGCAAGTAAGTGAGTTAATAATATTTGGGGAGTCTGTTTACAAGGGATGGGAAGATTGACGGAGATGTGGAAAGAAGAATAAATGCGGGAAATAAAGTGAATGGTGCTATACATGCGATTGTGACCAACCAGTTGATGTCTAAAAAGGCTCGACTGGTTGTTTAGAACGGTGTGCTGGTGCTCACGCTTATGTATGGAAGTGAATTTTGGGTGTGGCAAAACAAGCATGAAAGTAGAATAAAAGCTGTGGAAATGCGTTCCTTGCGAAGCATATGTGGTCTGACTATGAATGATAGGCTGAGGCATTCCTCAGTCTATCATTCATTCAGACCTGATGGTGTCTTTTAAACCACACCGCTGTCTTATCACATCATTATGTGATAAGACAGCGGTGTGGTTTAAAAGAAGTGACGAAATTGAAAAGGATATGATGAGATGGTTTGGGCATGTTGAGAGGATGAATGAAAGGCGACTAACAAAATGTATTTACATGGGAAATGTTAAGGCCGGGCGGAGACGCTCTAGGAGGACATAATTATACTGACCGTATTGGTGATGTTCTTCAGAAAGGCCAGGTACTCGCAACGGCGTGCGTGTATGACCAGATGTATGAACGTAAACGAGACAAAAGGAATATGTAAGCATCGTAGCAGGTAGCGTTCTGTAGTTTCTGCCCACCCCCATGGGAAAAAGGCGTGAGTTTATATATGTATGATTTATTATTAATAACTCAGTAATTACCGAGGTAAAATTTTACAGACAACGTGGAATGAGGATCACAAAGAGATCACAAAAGGATCATAAACGATCACAAAATTAATAAGCATGCTATGCTGTCTTAAAACCTGTCATCATCTTCATTTAGTCAACATCCAGCACACATAGTCCTCCCCCAGAAAACACCACAATGACCGATCCTGTGCCTCCATTATCCACCGAATTCTTGCGACCTTCACCAGAGGGCCTGGACAAGTGGTAATCGCTTTCAAAGCGTTTCGTATTTCTGCAATTACTTTCAACCTGATTGACATAAGCTTTGTGGTACCTAGCTTATGTCAGTTCCATACATTTTTGACTTTCCTGCATCATCAGTTATCGCTGATAGAATGTCAGTTTGCCTAGGCCCTCAGGTTGTTCGTCAGTCATACCATTCCTAGCAGTATCATCCTAACTTTTGTAGGAGCAACTACGGCTGACAAGTATAATAGCTGGAGAGCCACCACCTTAGCAAGAGAGTGGAGTGGGATGCAGACTATGAGGAGAGTGTCTCCAGGCTACACTGTCACTCTGGCACTGCTTGTTTTACATGTAAGTATTCACTGTTCTTTCTGAGGCAAATGTAACTTGAATTCTATTCTTGGATAATATAATTAGTTAATTTGTTAATGACTAATTCGACTTTTTCTTTCTACCTGTCAAAATCAAAATAGATTCCCTAGAACCTTCGTTTGTTTTGTGCTATTGTTATCCTATCGACGAGTAATATTTGTATATCAATAAATTTGTAATCATGTTCTCAAAAACGGCTATTTCGATGAAAGTTGCAATATAGTTTACGAGGGCGAAAAATCGATCTATCTAGGTCTCATATCTGGGAAAATACGTTTTCTCCGTATTTTCACCAGAGTAGAGCTCGATCGCCCAAACTTAAGAACAAGATTAATGACATGGCAGCATGGAAATAGTAAGTTACTACTATCATGGCAGCATGGAAATAGTAAGTTACTACTATCATGGCAGCATGGAATTAGTATGTACTTTCCTATACTATTAATTAAATGAGCATTTTCTATTTTCAACAGAGCAGAGCTCGGTCGCCCAGGTACCACTTATTTCAAAATACCTTTTTTACGACCCGCACTAGTCCCACGTGGTGGTTTATAGAGGATGCCTGTGTCCCAGCAATGGAAACGTATTAGGCTGATAATGCTTAAGCTATGCTAGGTACTACCGAAGAAACACATATCTAAGCAGTTTGAAAACAAAATTCCGTACAACCGACTCTTTTTTTTCATAGGTAAGCGTTACTATAGCGGCCGAGCGCTGTAGGCAGAAATAGTCCTTACGATATACGTTTCTTCGACGGTACTTCATTCAATAGTTTGCCGGATAACTATTTCGCAGAAATCACGTCTTTAAAGTAGTCATAACCCAGCGTCCTATTTAAAAGAGATCGTCGTGCGAATACGCGGTTGTCGCGCTCATGTCACTTTTTTTCGGTGAACCTGAACGCGTGGTCGCGCTGACAGAGGGCGCTTTTCGGTTTTTCGAACAAAAATTTACTACATGCGACGATCGCGTATTTACGCGGCGATGGCTTTTAAATAGGACGCGGGGTTATACTTAGTTCAATATACGTATTTAAAGGCTGTAACCGTCTCATTTTGGGAGCCTAATCAATTCAAACCCTGTCAAATCTCATGTCAGCTGTTGTGATTAGACGACGAAAATTCCAATAATATTAATATTACCTAGTTGACACAGGGTAAAGGGTTTTACTGGGTTTGACAGAAGCTTTCAGAAACATGGTATTCGGGATCTATCCTACCAACCAATATACTTACATTATGAATACCTTCGGCACATCGATATTAACAAGTCAGTTTTTTAGATATGTGACATTTTTTTATGTGTCAGTGACTAGTAAAATATAGTAGCAAAATCATTCTTCTTCTTTTCGTGTGGTTAGTGACTAACCTGTACCCTAATTGCGTAATACAACACAATCTGTTTCGATTTGAAACAGATTTCTAATCCATTGCTTCATAAGTGGGAAAAATTATCTGCTCACCAACGTAAATAACGCAATGAATGTTGTTGAACTGTCAAAATGAAACAAATTAGGTAAAATTGTTTACTAAAATAAGTTACGCAATTAGGGTACTGGTGTCAATGTTTTAAAGCCACCCATGGGCCTCTGACTTGGCTTCACATGCCGTCGAGAAATATTTCTCAGGCATGCTGGTTTCCTCAAGATGTTTTCCTTCATCGTTTTTGAAGCAAGTGATAATTATACAATACGCATAATATGAATCCGATAAGTCAGTGATACGTGCCTTGGTAAAAAAGTCAATAATTAACGGTTACATTTTCTGTTAGGTCATATCTCCCTGGCAATCCTACCTCCCGCCGAGCCAAGGCTACAGATGGGCAGTGGCCACCATCGCCTGGTGGTCATCATACATCACGCTACTATCTTCACGATGGGTTGTCGACAGACTGCGAGGATCTCCGACCGCTGCTCTGTCGAGGATATGTACCAGTGTCGGACTGTCGCTGCTGGTGTTCGAGGAAGATTATTATGCTCATTATGTGCATGGACGGTAAGGATTCTTTATTTAAATAGATGTGACATAAAGGTTCGTGCAGACCAGCGCGATATCGCGGGCGTGACAGGCAGCGCAACCCTTGTCGCGACCGCGATATCGCGCTGCACGAGCCTTAACTGCACCAACACCGGTGGATAAAGTCACAGTTTCATAGGTAAGAGCTTGTCCACATCACCACGTCACGACGTCGTTAACGTGAAACGGTGTGTCTTATTATATGTCTACACTATACACAACACCGCACCGTTTTACGTTAACGATGTGGCGTCGTGACGTGGTGATGTGGACAAGCCCTTAGGCTGAATTTTATTCTAACTAAGTAGAGGGTTTTACGACGCAAGTAGGTACCTATAACGGGTGTAAAAGACACCTAACGAAGCTGAGAGTCACTCGTTCTTTCCGTTATTGTGAAAAAATTTCAGTACTAGACCTTACCTAGGAATAAACCTCTTTACGAAGATATTGATAAATGATAAAAATGATTTTAATGATAAAAGAAAGAAAAACATTTATTTGGAAACGAAAAAAAAAAATCATGAAAAAAAAAAATTATGATGATGGAAATGATTTTATTTCTGTAGGTAGGTGTACAAACACTTTTCCACGTCAATCACATTTTTTTTAAACCTAGATGAGGTCGGCGTTTCCTATCCGACTATTCTGAGAAGAAAAGCCGCAGTCTTTTCTCAAGTCCAGGCATAATCTTAGTCAGATCATGTGAAGACCATGTAGACTAGTATCAGAAATTAGTCTTTTGAGGAAATAACCACACAGATTGAGTGGACCTGTTCAGTCAGTGCACGTATTTGTCAGTAGGTAATCATTAAGCTCAACTCAGAATTTAAGGAGCTCAACGATTCAACGAACTACCAAAGAAAGGACATTTGGGTAGGCCGCATAAAGTAGGTACTCAAATGCCAGACCATGATTATAACGAACTGAGAGAAAAGGGAAAAACACATTGACACATATTCCTCACATTCACAATAATTAAAATAATACCTATACTTAATGGTGCTCTTACAGGAGCCACTAAATTGCGCAATTCTTGGCAATTTTTATACAATCTTGGAATTGCTGTAAATTGAGCAATTTACAGCAGTTCTTAAGAGCCCATACTACCTCAGCTCAAATTCACTTTTTATCTCGCTCGCACCATACTACTCACGGACTGCGTGAGAGCGAGACGGAGTGGGGTGCTAGCGTCTCCAAGGCGCGAATGATTTAGGTAATTGCTTTTTACTGCGAAAATAATGGTAATTTAAAAAAAAAATAAAGCTAGTTCAGTTATTATGCAAAGTTTCATGATCTAATTTGAAGTATTTTTTTAGTCACTGGAACGTTGCGTTCGCTCTATCGGTTGAAAAACCTTCTCCCATCACACATAAAGGCAATGCTTGTACAGTCCCTAATCTTTCCCATAATTGACTATGGTGATGTGTGTTATTACGACCTGAATGCAGATCTCCTCAATAAACTAGACCGCCTTCTTAATAACTGCATTCGATTCGTTTTCAATCTTCGTAAGTATGACCATGTATCCGCGCATCGATTGCTTTTAAAATGGTTGCCCATTCGTCAGCGGAGAGAATTGAGGGCTCTGTCTATTTTGTTTTCTATACTCGACAAACCCACTTCTCCTTCTTACCTGATTTCCCATGTTCAATAGTTATGCTCTGCCCATAGTAAAAATCTTCGTTCCACCAACAATCGTCTTCTACTATGTCCTCACCGCTCTGGTTTTATTCACTCTTCTTTCTTCGTCCAGGCTGTCTTTCTTTGGAATGCGCTCCCTTTGAACATCAGGATGGCAACCAGTCGGTTATCTTTTAAAGTGAAGGAAGTAGGTAGAATCGTCCCAGTGCGGATTTGTTGGATTCGTTTTCTCCTCTACCTATCGTTATTTCTCCTGAATAAGTTTATTTTGTTTATTTATGTATGTATGTATCTATGTATTAGTATTTATTCTTATTCGAGTTGTCTTTCAATTATGTTGCACTTGCCATGTTTTGTTTCTGCATCACCTTAAGGTTGACTGGTAAAAGTTGAATGTATTTTTTTTTACTTGTGCATACATTTTTAATAAAAAAAATAAAAAAAGTATTTTTAGCGGTTGTAGCGGTTTATTGTTCGGTTTGGAGGTAACTTTGGATTTTTTTGCTATCGAGAAACTTTTATAGAATCGTGTTTTCGTCAACATAATATTTATTTCAAAATTAATGCTACAGTATTTTCGATATAACGGAGGATCGTGCTAAGCAATTTGAGTTACTATAGGCCCTTAACCTTAAGCTTTCTTAACATTTTCTTGTCTGATTGAAGTGAATGAAGGGGTCGTTTAATTTAACTTTGTTTTGTTTAGAAACGATGACTCCAAAGACTTGAGATCAATGGCGGGGCCTCTAGCTACATGTCGTGTGGTTTGTGCTCCACAACTGAGGTACCTACCTATGTACTATCGAAAAAACGATATCTATGTCGTGGCCAGATCTTAGAATAGCACATTTCATGAAATGATCGACCATTTCATGAAATGGTTGCATTTCATGAAATAGAACATCAACCGCTGGTCACATCATGATGTGGTCTGGCCAGATCATTGAATACTCAACGTTTGACGATATGAACAGTTAAACGCACGACTACTTCATGATGTGGCCAAACATTGGTGATCATATCGTAAATAGTTACTCTACCGGTGGATACGGTAGAGGCGTTGATGTCGCTTTGTTTTTGTTGTGCTACATGGCGGCGGACGATAATTCGATTGGAAAAGCAATTATAAATATGCAAATGGAAGATAAAAGTGCAGTGAAGTATCGTTATTATACCAAGCTACGTGTCTTTTATGAAATTTACTCAAAAAACGAGCGCAACCTTAAAAAACCATGTAGTTTGGAAGTTGGAACGTATTTCACAGGTTAGTATTTAACTATTCAAAAAAAATCTTAAAATCTTATTTATTATTTTTCTTCTGGAATAAAAGCTATTTTAAATGTTTTATTTATCCATTGACCCCAGATTACTAGAAGATAATATGAATGCCAGCAATATTTGCATCAATACCTTACTTAATGATATGGCCTTACTTAATGATATGGGATATGGATATGGTTTGAACGATATGGTCAATTTTAGTTGGCCATTTCATGAAACACAAACATTTCATGAAATGGTCGATCATTTCATGAAATGATCAATTCTAAGATCTGACCACGATATCTATACACCATAAGAACTATTCCTACTTGCAGCGCTCGGCCGCTATAGAAAGCGGCCGTTAAACAAATGTGGTCATCGTGTTCACGGGATTTTGTTTTCAAACTTCTTATGCGTTTCTTCGATAGTACTTACCATATTCACTTTCAATGTTGATGTATTTTTTTCATAGCAATTTAAAAACAAATATTTTATTTCAGGATTGTGTATAAACAGCTATCTCTCTCCATCCCAGGTATTTATGTAGTTAGGTACGTTTTATTACCTAAGTAGTCGACGGTGCTTTTTAGTTAGCTAAGTAATAATTATAGTTTGTTTTCTTTTAATAAGTCAGGCTAGACTGAGTGCCCACCTACCTAATTAAAGGAAAACAAGGCATTTTTAAGTGGTACATTGGTATGTTGATTTTACGATTAAGTTATTAAAATTAATTTAATATTTTTTAATATGTATTGTTTTAGGTTTAGGAGAAACTGAAACTAGACAATCTCTTTTGTCTCGATTCTTGGCTGCATTCTTCGAAAGGGTAAGATTCTCATTTTATCACAAGTAGGCTAGTTCTACTAAATACAGTACTGACAAACTGATGATAGTGTGTAGTAGGTAGCCGGATGCGGGTACCGCAGAACCGGTTGAGGCGATAGTTGGCAAAGGAAGGAGGATTAAATCCAGCAGCGGACGTTTTGCGACTGAAATGTTAATGGGCCTACCACACGCACAAGCTTCACAACAGTTTAGCCTGCGCAAGCCGGTTTGTACACGAAACACCGTGCGTGTGGTTGGTAAAACTGTAGATATTACGCGCCAACCTTACAACGCGGCCTGCGCACTTTTCAACTTGCTTGAAATTTTGCCTGCAAGCCCCGGCCTGCGCGTACTTACCTTCGCGTGAGGTTGGGCGAACAGTGTTCACGCCGCAGTCGTGTTCGCCGTAGTTCTTCATTGGGAAACATTGTTTCCACGTCGACGATTTCGACAAGAATGTGGCTTGCGCGTACTTAATTGTGCCGTGTGGTAACGCCATCCGTGTACAGTTTTTTCATGCGAGAAGCTTGCGCAGGCAAAACTGTGGTCAAGCTTGTGCATGTGGTAGACATTTTCAATGGGCCTACCACACGCACAAGCTTCACCACAGTTTTGCCTGCGCAGGCCGGTTTGTACACGGAACACCGTGCGTGTGGTTGGTAAAACTCGCCGATTTGTACACGGTGTTCTGTGTACAAACCGGCCTGCGCAGGCAAAACTGTGGTGAAGCTTGAGCGTGTAGTAGGCCCATCAGACGGTGACGGGTCCACAAGTTCTATTATGATCAAAAGATTCAGTTCTAAACTCCTGAATCTTTAACTAAATGACATTTTCATAGGCTCTAGATGGTCTCAGTTGGGTTGCCAGCGAGCGCACTGTACTTGAACGTCTGATGAACGTGGAGTTGAATACCAGGGAAGCTGGCAACACCAGCACGCTGTTGTATGACCCTGAAGATAATACGCCTTCGTGCTTCTCTGTCACTTGGTAAGTGTCTAGGTCTGGACAGATGACAACTAGGATAGAAGTAATGTAAAGTGGGTGATGGACGTGGGAACTTAAAGAACGCGGTTTTTAAGTTCGCGAACTTACTCGGCTCGCTGTCGTCGGTGACACACGTGACGCTTGCTCACACTGTATCGCGAAGTTGTCGAATTTTCTGAACTAAACTAAACAAACATTACATAGATGTCAATACAAATTGGCGGCTCGAGACTCGCGGCGATGACAGACGTACGAAACTACGAACCAAGGCAGCAACATTTTAAACCTGTTGGATCGCCGACGAACTTACTCAGCGGTTTTAAAGTACGCGTACTTAGCATGACACACGGGTGAAAAAGGTCGCCGAGCCATAAGTACGCGTACTTGCTCTTGCGTTTATCACCCCTTTAAGAAAAACAGGACGTGCGAGTGGGACTCGCACGTTAAAGGGCTTGCGACACGGCAACTAACCGCGTTCCAACAGAAGTGACCTTAGTGGTTTACAACCGTGTAGTTGGTGATTTACGGCCAAATTTCAAACAGCTCTGCCTGTAGCCAACCAAGGTCAACTGTCGGGGACGCGGTTGGCTGCCGTGTAGCAAGCCCTTAAGGGCGCTTGTACACGGTAAGAAAATACGCCGGGCCTACGCAAGAATTCGTGTCGTAACTAGAAAATAACTGTGTACACTGCTCGCAGCGGTGCACGAAAAAGATCTTGTCTGCGCAAGACACAATGCGGCGAACGTTGTTGCGGAGCGGTGAGGGGTGGAGTAGTAGGGTTCAGCCAGCCAGGTAGCTTTTGTTGTGCGTTTACGCCCGACTGACGACTACACGAAAAAAATCGTGTCGTGTACACGTTCCGATTGGTCTTGTCTGCGGAAGACACGAAAAGTTTTCGTGTGTAGAACAGACAAAATTCTTGTCGTGTACACGAAGAATTTGTCTTGTCTGCCGCAGACACGGTAAATTTTCTTACCGTGTACAAGCGCCCTAAGGGTATCCGTCTCACCAAAACTTTCATGGATTTTTACCTTCGTTTTATTATTTGCCCTAATAGAGGCCACAGTACTTATTACTTATTCTGTCAAAATTCCAATTGACTTATACCTATTAAGGGTAAAAACATAAAGCCCTGTGGCAGACAGACGGACATGGCAGATGACGCGAGCGAAAGCCTAGTAATCCTGTTGGCACACTTTGGGCACAAGAATACAAACCCGAGCTTTGAGTACGGATCCCTAAAAGAGGAAAAGAAATTCTCTCGTAATTTTTTATTTGAATGTATCAGGTGGGGAGAAGAGTGGAGCTTATCAACATTTGACGCAATGCTCTTCAGTTGTGTATTGATTGCAACAGACGACCCGCTGGTGGCTGCACTAGCTACTCTCATAGCGTGGCAGGTGAGAGCAGTGTTAACCTAATTAAAAAATTACTAGTAAAAAAATATACGAGCATTTTGAAATAACTATATTGCAAAGAGTTTTTTCAGATAGTGCCATCCACGAAGACTCGCCCCACTTCGCGATTATTGTACTGTAAGCTGTACCTACTTTAGTACGGAGCGGAGCGGAGTGGGGCGCGTCTTCGTGGATGGCATTATTTATACTAAGAAGTATGGTTTCGAGAATACCATGCTTACTTTAAGAGAACATTGCTTTTGAATCATGGTTAATCCATAGTTAAAAGTCATGGTATAGGTATCCATCCAGTATTCACTACCCCACTGGTCGAGAGGTCTCAAGTTGGACTAGTGAGCAAGCAGTTTTGTGTACCCACTGGGTATTGGGTCCGGGCCCACTCGACCCGCTTAGACTCGACCCGAAGAATAATACCTTGATATTTCTGTTTTGATAGGCGTAAAAATGTCAATGTATAGTCAGACAGAAAAGTGTCAAATTAACGCTGGCACGACAGAGAGTGTAAAATTAAAATAATTTTTGGATCAATAAATCAATAATTAAGCAAAGCTTTAAAAAAAAAAAATCTGGTATTATTCTTCGGGTCGAGTCTAAGTGGGTCGAGTGGGCGCATATCCCGGTTTGGCAAAGTGTTACTGTGGGGTTTTTCAACAGGAATTTATCAGTAGTAGCCCAGAGTCCAACTTTGTGGCTAGAGGCTGCCGAAGACCAGCCTTTAGCCCCAAAGTCTAATTTATTGTAATTACAATAAATGGGACTTAAACGAAACAGGAGAAAAGTAGTTACCCCATAAAGCTCTGCCTACTCCTTCGTTGAAATACAGGCGTGATGTTCAGAGAACTGAACAATATTTTTTTTGTAAAAAATTTCATAAACAGAAATTCGAATAAGAATTCTTTCATTGCGAGCAATAATTAAAATAATTCAATGAATGCAATGCAATCAAAGCTATTGAAATATATGATACTGTATTAGATACCATCCATAAATAAATTGGATTCTGAGTAAACAACCTCAATTCGTGCATGTAAACAAGTCAGGATCGAATGGAAAATTCCACAAGGTCTAAGATGACGGACCCTAAGGAACATAGGACCATATAATGGTGCCGATTCCCTTGTTCACAAACTAAACTAAATCTAAGTTCAGTGCATCTTTTTCATTCTATTTCATTAAAAAAAAGACAGAAAATAAATTTTAGTTTAGTCCTGTCAAATTAATCAGCGCCTGTCACTACTCTATACAAGTTTAGACGTAATTAAAAACTTGCCTACTAAAATTACGTCAAGCGCTCTAAACTAAAATTTATCTTCTGTCCTTTTCTTAATGAAATAGAAAGAAAAAAATGCACTCAACTTAAATTTAGTTTAGTTTGTGAACAAGGGAATCGGCACCAATACCTACCTATAAATAATATCATACTTACATACTGGGCCAATTCCTACAATTTATCGCATTCCAATGCTGGACATAGACCAATCCCAAATTATGTCTTCACCCGGTTCCCATGTACAATTTGAAACGTTCTCCCCCGATATTTTTCAAAAAATACGTTGAATAAGTGTAACTATTATTTTATTTAGTGTGTCCAAAGTTCTTATTGCATTGATTGATCTGTTGATTTGTTTCAACCATGAACCGATGCCTCAATCAATCTGTGATTAACCACGCCACTGCTAGATAACGACACACGCGCGCGTTCTTACTTTATCTTCGAAATAGGTGCATATGTACCGGCTGATTCATATACTGGTATTTTCTATCTGCCCCAACATTCTAAAATTCCGAAGTACCACAAAATTATGAACTTGAAAATGTATTTCTAAAAAACTTTCTTCTTTACGGACGCACCCAAATAATTTTTCATTCCACAATTTCCAGATGCTGATGCAAGTAAGAAGATGGTTTGGAAATAAAAACCAAAGAGAAAAAACAGAAATCGAATTATAATAAGACAAAACGAAGCAGACACGCAAGTGACACTGTACAAGTTGATGATGCAGCATAATTTTTTATATTGTTTTCTTGCGTTTGCAATATTATGCGACGTTATAGTGCTTCCTATAAAAATCAAAGGAATAAAAAGAAATGTAAATAAAAGTGAAAACTCAAGTGACGATGTTAATGCAATGGCCATACCGTATACAACTGAACTTACACCATATTTTGCTCCGTTGGTTGCAACAAAAGCCCCTCCAATCTTGCCTCATGGACCTTACTTCGGTTTCCTTACCAACATTTGTAATGCTCTCATGTCTCCAAAATATTCAGGTAAATACCTCGGCAAATACTTTTCAATACTCAGCAACTGTCTCGAAGGTCTCGGGATAAACTATTTACAGGAGATATGGATAAGAAAATTTCGAAAGAGAATGAAAAAGTACTCCATATACAATAGCAAAATACTAAAAGTGAGAGTTAATGACTTTTTGGTGTTCATATCTGATGAAAAGCCTAAAAAGAATAATTACTTCAAGGCAATGAATGCCATATATACAGTGGTAGATGACATGAAGATGGACGATTATGTTTATTTGCTAAAAAAATACGGGAAAGGTGTTACGAAGCACATTGGAGAGAACACCAGGCGAATATTCGAGCGGATAGTATTTGACAGATATCATCTACAGCCTGAAGATGTTAAAGGGGATATCGAATTAAAATTCAAATCGGCTGTTGTAGAATACTGGGAAGAAAGATTAAATGGAACTACTCTTAATTTTACTTTGGCCCATCTGTTTAAATTCACATTAAACCAACCGTGAAATTGACTTAGGTATGTATTTTATGATTTTTCTTTAGAAATCACAGTACAATACCTACATAGAATTCTTGGTAACATGTGTTCGTTATATGCAATTATTATATTCGTGACGTGTTCTATATGTTTAGGAACTTGTTTAAGTATAATTGAGGAATCGAACGCGCAAGTAAACCCCGATCTCAGTACTCAGACTATCTTCGAAAGTTTTATAGAAATTTTCTTGGACATGTTATCGACAGCCATGACAGGCAAACAGCTGATAAGATATTGTAGAATGATGAGGAAAGAACTGAAAAAAATGGAATTTACATACACAGAGCGGTTAGCGAGACATTTTAGATACTTGGCTAAAATGCACCGTGATGATATCGTCGAAGAAATGGCAAAACATAGAAGTGAGTTTAACGAAAAGTTACCGAAGCAACAGGAATTCTTCGAAACACTTAGAGAAGCATTTACTTTACAACATAGGTTGCAATTCGATGATTACATACACAATTTGCTGGCATTCGGAAAAGGTGATATGTTATTCGTGACTATCCAAGAACAAACCAGAAAACTATTGGATATGATTGTGAACTGTGTTCACAAGTTGGGCTCTAAAGAACAAAGGACCGTGGAAAAAGCGTTGAAATTGGCCGTTAAAGAATATAAGCAAATCAATTAAATGGATAGGTCCAGTACCTAGATCTTCTGAGTAGGTTTCTACCGTCACTACCCTAAGTAGGTACTTAAGATACTTATTTTTTTGAACTTATTAAAATCTTCAGTGAACAAAATTGACCTTTGATTGCATTTATTTTGTTTAGATATACTAGTAAAGCTAGATTAGGGTTGCCAACCGTACTATAAGATATAGTATTGTATTATTATATATTTCGAGTCTGCGTACTATATGCTGTAAAAGAAATATATACCTAGAACCTACACAAAAATACTATATTTTCAACACTGAAATGTAACAAACAAATCCTTCATTAAAAAAAATGAACGCTACTCCACTACTCAGAAATAACAATATTAAATGAAATCTTTGCAAAAGTAAAAGAATGTAGTGAGTTTACTGACAAAACTACAGGCCAAAAATGGCAGCATATTTAAAAAAATATTGAAAAAGGGGTATCGTATTACCCAGTTACTGGGTTGTGGAGGTCAGATAGGCAGTCGCTCCATGTAAAATACTGGTATTCAGCTGCATCCGGTTAGACTGGAAGCCGACCCCAACATAGTTGGGAAAAAAGGCTAGGCAGATGATGATGACTGAAAATAAGTTATCTTGTCACCGCCACTTCGGCATTCACAGAAAGGATCTTTTGGGTTATGAATTCGAAATGGCGAGAAGAAAGAAACGGAAGCGTATCTCATTAATAAAAAAATTAGCTTTTGATTTACATTAATTTAAACATTTAATGTTATAAAGCATTATGACGATTTAATTTTTTTTTTTTTGATCCAAGAAGTGCAAAAAAATATAGTTTTAATAAAAATAAATAGGTAACAAATATATCTGGTAGTAGGTATTACATTATCTGTAAAAAACTTGATTCATTTCTCGATTTCTGAAAGATTTTTTTTTTTAAGAATTTTTTGTTTTGGAAAATTGGCAGTGATACACCAAAGTGATACTCCTGAGATAACAAGGAGTGTATAAAAAAAATACCAGCGATACGTCAAAAATTGTGGTGCAGGCAAATTTTTGAACAAAAAAAGTCACTTTTTTCCCACTGTGCGGCGGCGCGGCATTTATTAAAACCCTTCCAGTATTCATAACTCCAACAAACTAACCCTAACTAAAGTTTTTTTCTATATATTCTAGTCGTTTTTGGCATTAGGGGGTCACAATTCTAACCTAACCTAACCTTGCCTTTGATACATATATATACGTTCACACCAGCCCCGGATCTAGGGGGGGGAGCGGGGCACGCTTCAGGGGGCGACAAATTCAAGCGTAACTGACAATTTAAGTGCACCACCCAGCACACAGCAACTTTGCAATAAATGAGACGCGCAGCACATTTATAATCTTTCTATTTTTTTTTTCTTTTTTACAACAGTTTTGGCGTCCCTGTTGAATTGGCGCAATATCGATCGATTCAATTTGATTAATATGTTGCTGCCAAAATTTTAATTCTGAGAAAATTTTAGTTTTGCGGAGGCTAACTTAGCGCATCCCCATAAAAGATTGGCGGGGAGCGGCAGACGGCTGTTTTGCCCCGCCTCAAAAAAATTCTAGATCCGGGGCTGGTTCCCACTGCCGGCGAAGACTATTTCTCCACCAGTTTGTAGCAGCGACAAGAGCTATCAAAGTTCGTTGCTCGCCAATTCGTTTCTAGTTGCTAGCCCTACTCGCTTCGTGCTAATCGTCGGCGGTGGGACAGGTTAGCTATAACTGTGACGTTCAATCAATTTAATTGATTTCATTAGAGCAGGTACCTACAAAATGAGGGTCGATAAACTGATAAATTGTTCAATGTAGTTGATGAACTATTATAATGTTAAGGTGCGCCTGCTGACCGTGTATTAGCAGCGTGTGCTACAAAAATACATTGCCTACAGCTTTCAATTAGGCGCAATTATCGTGGCGGTGTGTTTGAAAAACTTTATTAAACAACGTTAGTTTTTGTTTATACTAAACCTCTTAAGGGGTCATTGTACTCATCATTATGAACAACTTTCACTATGGGACCAAGCTGAAATCGCGAAAAAAAATCAGCTGTTCCCTACATTTTGACGAATTTTGCGAACATAAATGTAGGGAACAGCTGATTTTTTTTCGCGATTTCAGGGTTGGTCCCATAGTAAAAGTTGTTCATAATGATGAGTACAATGACCCCTTAAGAGATTTAGTATAAACAAAAACTAAAGTTGTATAAAGTGAAACTTCGTAACTTGCTAACCGCACGAGGGGTCGATATATTTTTCTGTCCTCTCTAATAAAAGTAATATTCATTTCAAAGAATCATTGAAGAAATCAAAAATTCAATATTATTAGATTGGTTATTAAGAAACTAGCTTTCATTTTCTTCAAATACCTTCTGAAGAAAGTTGAAGCCAGTTCTAATGAAAATAATGGTTTTATTTTGATTGGGGGGCACAGCAGTGCCCCTGCCAAGTCAAACAAAATAATCATCCGTACCATCTTTTCTCGAAGCAATTCAGGACATTTTCGACCCCGTGTAACTTCGTTGTGGATAAAGCTAGAAGCCTGAATGTTTAGTGATCAAGAGGGCTTAGTATAACTAGATATATTCCCAAATTACATTCAATATGAACTTGTAGTTTAAGAACTAATGCAGTTCAAAGTTTCTTAATTTTGTCACTGATATAGTGACTCACTCACCGATCATCAAAATTCTAAGGTACACACAAACACACACAAATTTCAAATTTTGAACACAATTAGTGTTTGTATCAAGGAAAAATTAAAACATAGGTACTGCAATTTCTGCTTTGTAATCGTATATTATTTTTATTTGAATTTCATACATAAACAAACAGTTTGTAAAATTATTCAACACCAGCGCAGCGCTATCTAAGTACCTACCTATACTTACGAGGTCTCTTCGAAGGTTACTTGTAAAATGGTCAACAAATGAAATTGGAAATTGAATGAAGAACCAATAATAATTAAGCATAACAACCTTTGGGAGCTACCTACGATGCCGTGCAGATAGACACACAAATCCACACGTTTTATTATTATTAAAACTGATGTAAGTTCAGTATCAGTGACGGGGTATCCACATACCACAGACTAAGCATACAGAAAGAAATGAGAGAGATCCCATCAAAAACATAACATGTCAAAAAACCGGTCAAGAGCGAGTCGGACTCGCGCACCGAGGGTTCCGTACCATTTTAAATTTTCATCGGAGAGGCATTTAGTGGTCTGAGAATGTTAACTATAATATTGCAGTTTTAGGTCAGCGCCATCTCTTGACTGATAGTGGAACGAATGTAATTTAAGTTGATGATTTCTGAAAAAGTGTGATATTTAGAGACATCGTTTTGTTTTTCCTGTAATCTTTACATAAACTTCTATCACACAAATAATTTCAGACTAAAAAAAAAATTGGGAATGTGCAAATAGCGCTCTTTCATATGATACCCTACATGGTCTAGTAGCCCCACTTCGAATTTTTAAGAACCCCGTTCAGTCCCTATTGCAAAAAAATATACATATTTTTATTTATTTCTTCATTGCAAAATGGTTGGGCAAACGTCATCAAAATCAAAATTTCAAGTTGATAGCAAGAGTTCTTGAGATATCCAGCTGTGACAGATAGACGGACAAAGTCGCACCATAACGGTTCCTTTTTACCATTTTGGTACGAAACTCTAAAAATTATGCCAGTTCTTCTACCGCAAAAAGATGTGAAATCTAATGTAAAACCAAGTCTGTTAATTTATTCAGAACCTATGTATCCACATATTTATCATCTTTATTTCTTTAATAAATATAATACTTGGCAATCGCACACGGCAATAGAATCTACATTCTACATACAACAAAATGTACCTAACATTAGCGCTGCGCCATTTATTTAGGACAGATATAGATAGTAGTAGGATAGTAGATTATTCTTGTGATTATGTTGCCGTGCGATATGACAAATAGATAGGTACTGAATAAATTGACAGACTTGTTTTTACAAAACAGACGCCTCCCGTCATTCCGACCTCACCGCCGAGGTCCTTTGCGATCGCGACCGCGTCCCCGAGTAAATGATACTCCCCCCGACCTTTGCTCGATAACGAGGTGCCAGCAGTTGTTGCAGCTGAGCACGTAGCTTTAAATTCCCCGACTAATAATCATGATCGAAACTTTGATCCAGCCCGTCCCATCCTTGATGTCCTCTCTCCGGTTGACGCCCTAAGCCGAGGTTCGTACCCCACCGAGGGTGCCCTTAGCGAGCGTTCACCTAGTTTTAATTAGCATAGTTGAATAACCCCTGGCTGGAGGTTTTAAGTGTAGTAGCTTAAGGTAACCACAGGAAAGCCCGGTTAAATAGTCATGATCTCAGAGGTCAACTACGAGATGCCCTACCTAAAAAAAAAGCATGATTTTACATTATATCTCACATCTTTTTGCGGTAGAAGAACTGCTGAGTTGCGAGACGTGCATTTTTTTAAATGAAAACTTCTTTAACATCGTTGTGATTTGAAAATCGATGAAACGAAAAAGCGACAGTAAAAAGAGACAGATATAAATTCATAAGATTTAACGTGGGAGAAAATGAGATAGGAAGCATTATACAGTGTTTCTTATGTTCGTGGTTCCCTGAAGCTGAAGAATTTGTTTGTTTGCTTGAACGCGCTAATCTCAGGAACCACTGGTCCGATTTAAACAAATCTTTGAGTGTTAGATAGCCCATTTATTGAGGAAGGTTATATATCATCACGCTAAGACTAATAGGAGCGGAGCACCATGAAGAATGTTTCAAAATCAGGGGGTTTTATTTTTCCTTCTGAGAGCTTCCGCTGCGTACGCTGCGTAAACGGTTAAAGTTTCGCAAAAATCATGTATGACAGAATTGTTCCCCTTTAAATGTTCTAAAAAAAAGTCCGCGACAGCATATGTCTACCTTTTAAGGTTGGCTCACTATAACCTTTTTTATGCTAACCAAATTTGTTCTAAAATAATGCATTATTTGCGAAGGTGTTTTTATAAACATGATATTAATCCTTATCCTAATAAATACATTATTCGTCACAAGTATTTAATTTAAAACAAAATTGCCCTTCATATCATTCGATTTCAATGAATATCTTAGGATCTCCTAAGGTAATCGCAGTTTTAAAATAACATCGCAGCAAAATAATGATCAAGTACTGCGCGCACATTTATGATGTGCAAGGCTAGGCAGGCAAGTTATGAGGGGGAATAAGATTATAAGACCCAATACTTTTACCTAACGTTTTAAAGTTCCACTTTTACTGATAAAAGCGTGATATATGCTGTTGCGGACTTTTTTTTTAGAACTTTTAAAGCGAAACAATTCTGTCATACATGTTTTTTTTTTTTTAAGCCAAAATTTTTGAAGGTTTCACTTCTACCACGTGTGAATTGCACACACGTTTTTTTTTACATGATATGATTTTGATGGGATTGATTTGACTGTTAGCCGACGTTCGCACGGATGTAATAAAATCGCGGCGAGATTTTATCGGGCACTAGATTTTCAACTCTCGGCGTTAAGCAGAGCATTGAAAATCAGTGTACGAAAAAATCTCGCCGCGTTCGCCTCGTTTTCAACGCTCTGCTCAACGGGACGAGAATGTGTCCCAGTGCGTTGGATTCTCAACGCTCGACTTAACAACGAGAGTTGAAAATCCAGTGCGCGATAATTTCCCGCCGCGATTTTATTACGTCGTGCGAACGTCGGCTTAGGACAGAAGGCCTACCCTTGAAACACCCAACGCCAGCCCATTTTAGTGATTAATCTTCGCAAAATAGAAACGAAGAAAATAACGAATTGATTAAAATAGACAGAAACAAAATTAGATTTATTTTTAATAATATTTTTATGTTTTGTATTGGCAGATTTTTTAAACCATAATGGTAACTTTTTTCTTTTTGAAATCTGAAAAGAAATACTAGAAGAGATAGTCCGTGGTTTATTAACAAATGTGCTGCAGAGTCTATTCCATAATTAGAATAATGATTATGAATTCAAAATCTTAGTATTATTCAATAGAATTTAAAAACCGTAAATTTCCGAAAGAAAAGGAAAACAAACTACTTTTCCATAAACAACAAAAATATACTGGCAACACCATGATCATCGACGAACAAATGAAATACGGCAACGTCACGCACGTATTGAAGTGGTAGAGTGATTGTTCATTCGGCGTTCTGAAAAAGTAGTAAATTTACAAATTGTAATTTTAATTTTTTACTGAAAATGGCAGATAGTAAAGGGTGAGTATACAATAATGCATAATACTACTACACGGCATAATTGTATGTATAGTTTTACAAATAATCGATGCGCTACTTTGCAAACGAATCTTCAAAAATTGGCTTGTCATCATGTCGAGTTACAAACCGACTCACTGAAATCGAATTTTGCAAGTTCATTATGGATTAGGATTTCGTTTTTACAAACAGAACTAAATAAGATTAATTTTCGAAATAAAGATGTCGCTTGGTGTTTAATTCGTTTGATTAGAACTCAGCGCTTTGGTTATTTTTAGGGTGATTGACATTTTTTCTTGTTCGGCAGTAATCCTGATGATTTATCGACCGCGATCCTGCGCCGCAAGGACAGGCCCAACCGTCTCATCGTGGAGGAGGCAGTCAGCGATGACAACTCCGTGGTGGCGCTTTCACAGGTCTGAGCTCTTTGTCTTTACCTGGCGGCGCTGATGGCGTATTTTTCCATTAATTTCATGGTGACCATAAAAATGCTTTGTCACCATCATACATCTCTAATGTCATGAAACTGTCACAATTTATGCTGGTTACACTTGTTAAAGATGCTCATCTCTGGTTATGATTATGTTGGGCATACTTCCATAGCTGGAAGCAATTTGCTCATCAACAAGTATTTCCTTACAATGTTTTTTTTTGCTTTAGATAGAACTTATCATAATAACAGGTAATTATTAATTGGCAGAACATACTAAGTTTCAGCAATTGACAATAATATTCTAATAGTTCAATGACCTTGTCTATTAAGCTGATAATTTTTGAATAATAAAAATAACTTTGGTAGTAAACATTACAAAGAAAATCTACTGAATAATTCTCTCATCGGGTCTAATTACTTTTCCTGCAATTAAAAAAATTTTGCTGCAAGAATGTACTCTATGAAGTGAATACCAATTTATGACCCTTTATTATGTCTATTGTCTATCGTTTGTCTACAAAAAAAAGACTAAAACAGGTATAACTTGATCAATGTTCCTCAATTTGAAAGGAATATCATATTGTGTTACAATATGTAGGGACCCAAACAAAAAGTGGATAAGATGAAATAACTTCTATTATATTAGGAATAATGCAATGTCAGAATGCATTAACAAAATCTAGAAAAATGACAAACTAAAAAGATAAAACAAATAAAACAGAACAGTCTGGAAAATACCATGCTTAAGTCAGAGGTTGCCTTTAATAATGATGAGATGATGAAACATACATTTATTATTATTCTATTTTGTGTGACAATGCAAATTCTGACATTTCTTTAAATACACTCATTATCATCACATCACACATAGGCCTCCCCCAATTATTGCCATAACAACCTTAAATGTATACAAAGGTGTAACTTAATTTAAAAAAATATATATTGATGGTGGCAACAGCAAACTAAATATTTTACATGAATTATCATAATTTATTGTTTCCCTGTTGCATTCAACAGATTGTTTTTTGTTTGACAACATGTTGTTTTTAATATCTTAAATAATCTCACTAAGTTCCATTTATGTTGCTGACTATAAAGGCAAAGTTTGAATTTGAACTGTGAAAAAATTAACACATCAAATATATGATTATCACCTAAAATGAAACCTTTATTACAAGTTAAAAATAATGAATTAGAAATGAATTACCTAAATATAAATTATAGTTAAAGAATAATCAGTGCTAAACATAAAAAATGCTGATTCATACAAGAATTGCACAACTTTATACTGTACTAAACTATAAACACATTTAACTGTATGTTTTGTGTGTAACACTCAAATAATATGTACTGTAATAGTGGGGGAGCCTCTTGCCATCAATCGGGCACTAATCCATACTCCGGGCTGCTACTGAGAAAATCCTAATGGAAAAACCCAATAACACTGCCAAACCTGAGAATCATACCCTGGAGTTCATGCTCAACAGTAGCGCTTGCCATCAATTTTGAAACAAAAAGGAACTTTTTAAACTTATGTCATCTAACCAGCACTCTTACTTGTCTACAGGCAAAAATGGAGCAGCTGCAACTGTTCCGTGGAGACACCGTTCTCCTGAAGGGCAAGCGCCGTAAGGAGACCGTCTGCATCGTGCTCTCAGATGACAACTGCCCTGATGAGAAGATTCGCATGAACCGCGTAGTACGCAACAACCTTCGCGTGCGCCTGTCTGATGTCGTGTCCATCGCGCCCTGCCCGTCCGTTAAGTACGGCAAACGTGTGCATATACTGCCTATTGATGACTCTGTTGAAGGATTGACTGGGTAAGTTTAGTTGAAACAAAAAACCTTTTTCTTTGTCAAGAAAAGATTTGTTTAGGACATGAGTAGACATGGGCGTTTTTGGATTTTTATGCTAACGCCAGATTTTGGAATTGTTTTCAAAATCCGTTTTTAGAAATCGATTTCAGGCTCACAGTTTCGATCATCTGTACTCTGTAGTAACATTATTCGGTTGTAAGTGCAACAATCAAATATATCCAAACATAAACAAATGTGTATGTACTTGTTTACGCAAATTTACTCTTGCCATGGTTTTGTGAAATCGGTTTTTCTAGTTTGGATTATTGATATGATTCGATTTCTAACTGAAATCGGATTTACATTCATGTTGATGTATCTGACGCGTGTCTAGGACATGAGCTTTAAGAGGAGTTTATGTTTTAATGAAAGGACTCTAGTGCAAGGTTAAGGTTGACCCATTAATGTACTGAAATTTATGTCTTAGACTTTTGAGGTAACATTAAAATGGATAATTACAATTGATAATTAATCAGGGTAATTAATAAATTAAAATACATGTAAAGTTTGATAAAAAAATATGTTCCTTAATTTATTGATTTATGAATTGTTTAGTTTATTTATGTAAAGTGACCTTTTGACTTGGCAATTTGCAACTGCTGATTTAAAATTTATTTATGCCAAAATTAGTAGTGGAAACTATATAATTCACATTTTTTTAATTCTTGTCCCCAGAAACCTGTTCGAGGTATACTTGAAGCCGTACTTCATGGAAGCTTACCGGCCTATCCATCGCGATGACACCTTCATGGTCCGCGGAGGCATGCGCGCCGTCGAGTTCAAGGTCGTGGAGACTGACCCGTCGCCCTACTGCATCGTCGCGCCTGACACCGTCATACACTGCGAGGGAGACCCGATTAAGCGCGAGGTGAGTAGTCGCAGTCCATGTCCGACATCATTATAATATTGGCCAATAAACTTTTACTGCTGGACATCCAGGCTTCTACACAACGACTGGTATTGTGCTGCCTGAATCCAGCAGATTGATTTACAGCCTGAAGAGATTTTTTAACCTGTAGTTGTTTTTATTTTTTCCAAATTCTAAATTCATTTATTCAAACTAGGCTGAGAATCAGCACTTTTCGAACGTCAAAATTACATAAGACAGCAGTCCCCCAAAACGCCCGCCCTTCCAATACAGAGAAAGAGCTTAGAGCTGTCGCAACTATTTACGTAGTCCACGCAGTTTTGGCGTCACATTGGCGATATTTTGTTTTAGTTCAAACTTATTTTCAGCTATTACTCTTGTATTTTATTTGCGAGAACTTTAAATCAACAGTTTATGTTCCTTTAGAAATGTTTGATTATAAAACTAAATTACCTAAACCAGAAAGGTGTCTGCATGTTGCTATTGCTACTTTAACTGAAAATCAAGATAAATGTTATTATTTAATTAATTAAAGTTATTCATGTTTTATTTTATTCGTACCAGCTAAGCTGGATTGTCCTTGTTATAACTGTTAAATTGTAGACAACATTTCAATATTTTTATCTTGGTAAATGTAAAAAAAAAAAACCGGCCAAGTGTTGAAAGTTGAAAAATATGTTCTCCCATACGGAATGTATGGGAAAACATGTTTTTGCAACTGCAAAGTTGGTCGATTATTACTCGTTAACTTGTAGAGCCTACTTAGCTGTGATAGTTTTCCTTTTAATTTCGTTATATAAACTACAGCTGTGATTTTTTCACACATCCGAAACCAACCATTTAGCTGGCAGGGGGGGGGGACGACACTTGACTCTAACAAAAGTTTGCACTTTAAAGCTTAATATTTCGCAAACTGATCCCTGAACCCAAAAATAGATTCGACAAACTCACAATGTTTTTGAAGGACCTTTCCAATGATACCCCACACCATGGGTTAAAAATAAATAACATCGCCACTTTACGTGTAGGAGAGGTACCCTAAAAAAAATGTTTTTAATAATTTTCTTTTACCACTTTGTCGGCGTAATTAATATATATAATACCTATGCCAAATTACAGCTTTCTAGTACTAAGGGTCTCGGAGCTAGACCGCGGACAGACAGACAGACGGACATCACGAAACTATAAGGGTTCCTTGTTTACTACGGAACCCTAAAAAATGAAGCGACGCGCGCTTTATTCGTGGTTACCAAGTGTACAAAGTCGCTGTGCATAAGCACAGGAGCTCTCGGTACCGTCCGAGACAATGGCGTGAATTCAGAAGTGTGTATGTTATGTGCTGACGCTACTTCTCTTCACGCACACATTCAACTTCGTGTTTGTACACTCGGATACCACAAGTTCTTCCCAGATAAAGCACTAGGAAGTGGTGAAGGGTGGGCGTTTTGGAGGACTGTCTTATGTAATTTTGACGTTCGAAAGGTGCTGATTCTCAGCAAAGTCAAACCATTTATTTCAAATAGCACTTTTGAGCGTCAACATTTACAAAAATATAGAATTGATTATAGTCTCCCCTTCCAAAAGGTAGTTTTCATATGGAGAAGAACGTGCAGGAAACTCCACCATTACTCTTTTAAAATGTTCATGTTTATAAAATGTCAGTCCAATGACAAATGACTTAGAAAGCGCCCATCGCTTCGTGTGATAAAAATACCATAAGTAGTAATTGTTTTTGTTACAGATATTATAAAACTCAAACTCACGTTCTTTATTTCTATGAATATTTTGAGATATTTTGACATAACGTGCCAACTATTTGCATTCTTTAATTAAAATTCCCTTTACAAAAATATCGTATTGGTGCTATTCAATGTATGCATAGACACAAAGTTTTCTCACAAACACGCATTTGAGTTTCTCCTTATCAGCACCTAACATAGTTTTTTAATCTCAGTGTAGTTTTATACTGTGTACTCGACGATATCTTTACTACAGAACCGCCAATAGAATTTTTACTCGTATTTCAAGTCGGCTTACAATGTTTTCGTTGTTCATAACAACTTGTACTTCCGCCATTTTGTTTAGGTGCGAGTTACTTACTTTGAGGCCAAAAATAAACATGAGTTTACTATTGTTCTTTGGTACCCTTGTCAATGGACAAACAACAATGTATGTACAGTACATACATTGTTGTTCATTGTAACTTATCCTGTGGCTTGACTTGACAAGCAATGTTACCAACATGACAGCAAGGGACAAGTTATAGTGAACGGTCTGTAGTGTGTGATCTAGTAATCCATTGTAGGATGTATCATACTGTTCGCAAAATGGGAATGAAAGAAACAGACACTATTGCCGAAGGTGAGTTGTATAAACACTAGCGCAGTTATTGCATATTATCTCCCATCAAACAATGTCAATGGCTTGTTTTACCTAGGCTGCATTCTGTGTTATGTTAAAAGTGATAATATCGCAAATCCGACCAAAGTCCAAAGTCACAATTATTACTCAATAACCCTTATATTTTGTGACAATTGAATTTGGTCGGATACGCGATATAATCACTTTTGGCGTAACTCTGAATGCGGCCCTAGTAAACTTATCTGACAGATTATTTCACACAAAATCTGAAAATCCTACAAAACATAACCTTAATGTAATTTCCCCAATTAACCACCACGTTATCTTCAACAGGAGGAAGAGGAAGCTCTGAACGCCGTCGGCTACGACGACATCGGCGGCTGCCGCAAGCAGCTGGCGCAGATCAAGGAGATGGTGGAGCTGCCGCTGCGCCACCCGTCGCTGTTCAAGGCCATCGGCGTGAAGCCCCCGCGCGGTATCCTCATGTACGGGCCCCCTGGTACCGGCAAGACCCTCATCGCTCGCGCTGTGGCTAATGAGACTGGTGAGTTTGTTGTTTTAACACTGTTATTACTTTACTTAACCTAAATTTCCATACCAGATGACACGCTAACTTCAAGACGTTTTTATTTAAAATTTTCAATTCTGTCGCTTCAATACACATGCATTGGATTTAGCGGTAATAGAATAGAAAATGTAAGTTACGTTTAACAAACTCAGATGTTGAGCTGAAGTTATTCTGTTTATTTACATCTGGGGTGTACGAAAACCTGTCCAATTTAACATGTAAATTTACTGCTTGTTCTTTACTTTTCCAACAAAACATTAAATAAGAAGAAATTAAAATAAGAATAATAATTCTAAACTGCCCACTTCGGCACGGCAGTCGTTAAATGTCTACTTCTGCTTATGACATTGCTCTGACAGAAGCGTCTGTCCTTGTCTCGGCGTGAACGTTTCGTTCGCAAGCCGTATCTTGTTGCGGTTCCAACACTACCTGTGTAATACCAAGTTATTTTATGATTAAATTGCTTTTCGATAATAGCAGCACCCTAATTGCGTAACACACGATCAAACATAATCTGAATCATTTTGAAGGAAATTGCTAATCCATTGCTTCATATGTTCTAAAAATTTGTCTGCACAACAACGTAAATAACGCAATGAATGTTGTTGAACTGTCAAAATGAAACAGATTGTGGTGGTTGGTCGTGTATTACGCAATTAGGGTGCTGGTTTACTCACTAGAGAGTTTAATTAAGACTTAACAAGCATCCAGATACTATTCGAAATATTTACCTAGAGACATGGTTGGTTTAATAACTACGTGGTCTTTTTTCCAACAGGCGCTTTCTTCTTCTTGATCAACGGACCTGAGATCATGTCGAAGCTGGCCGGTGAATCCGAGTCAAACTTGCGCAAGGCGTTCGAGGAAGCCGATAAGAACTCTCCGGCTATCATCTTCATTGATGAGCTGGATGCCATCGCGCCCAAGAGGGAGAAGACTCACGGAGAGGTGGAGCGCAGGATCGTGTCGCAGCTGCTGACTCTTATGGATGGTGAGTTGTACTACCTGTAACTAAAAAAAATAAACCCATATTACATCTAATATGTTAGTAATAAAATAATTAAACACAATAGATTAGAATAAATAAACTCTATGCAATTAAAATAAACGAATGAGTAGGTACAAATTAAATATTATAATCATTTTAAATTTAGAAGGATTGTAAAAATCTATCGATATTTATATAAATGAATCCCTATTTCCCTTGGTCACAGCATCACGCGTGAACGGCTGGACCGATTTCGCTAATTCATTTTTTTTTGTTTGTTATTGTTAGAAGGTTCTTAAGAAAGCTGCGCGGAAAATACATTACACCCGTGGAAGCATGGGCGGGTCGCTAGTTTCACATAGAATCGGAGTAAAACTTTATTCATAGGCACTTTCTCCCAAAATCTATTCCAAAAATGATGAAGAGTCTAAATTAAAATAAAAATCACACACAGAGACAAGATAAAATGTCATGTCATCGAAGTTTTTTTTTTTTGCAAAGTTTCTGAATACAGAAATTTAATTATATTCACCATACCATGCACAAGCAACAAAGAAAAGAAAATAGACAGCGAATCTATTGCATTTTTTTGGCTAGTGCAAGAACTAAGTCCAGACTGATAACATTTATGTGTTATTTACTCATGTTTTGTATATACATCTCAAGTTTTATGAATACATGGGCGTATGTAGATAACAAACGCACACGCATAGTTAAACGAATGCAAAGTTGTATAACTTTATAATAAACACACCATACAAAGCTACAATTGTGGCTATTATTAGTACTTACTTGACCTAAAGCAACTGCTTACTTATCTTTGAAACTCTTTAACTTGGGAAAACCCCATACCATATTAGTTAAGACCGTTGCATGCTTTCGGGGACTTCCCGATAATAAATACGTAGCAATCATCCAAATTTGGTCCGCGGCAACTTCGTCCTTGTAAAGCGATTGACCATGAGCCCAATAGCTACAAATATCGATCGTTTTCACATGGGGGCTATAAATAATTAGTACTTTCGACTTAATGACCGTCATATGCAAGCAATGTAATTGCATGGTTAGGTCTACATTCTTTACTCAGTGTTCATAACATGTCGATTTCGAAAAAAAAGTAATCGACTGTGTATGGCGCGGCCTAGAATCGGCTTGGTTCATACAAAGTTGCATTTTGTTTGTCAGTAAATTTGTTGATAGGTATCGTATCAAATAGGCCACACATGTTTGATCAATTACTGAACTATGATGCCGGCTCAGGGCCGGCCCGTTCATATAGGCGAACTAGGCGACGGCCTAGGGCGCTCGTATTAGGGGGGCGGCAATCGGCAGCATCGAAATTAAAAAATAATACTGTCAATTAATTTTTATTTACCTACAACTTGAAAATACTCCCAATCTTTTACCAATTTTTCTACCAAAATGCGCTCATGGACATTTACGAAACCATCGGTACGGAAATCAAAAGCGAGTTTAGTTGATAGCCTCAACTCGTCGCTCCATTGCTAAAAAAATCGCGATTTCAAATTTATTGCTTCTCTTGTTGTAAGTATGTTATAATGTTTTGTTCAAAAATGATTTGACTAATAAAGTTTGACCGCGATCGTTCTACCGATCGCGCCTGAGAGATATTTCTCGACGGCATGTGAAGCCAAGTCAGAGGCCCATGGGCGGCTTTAAAATTCTGACACCAGGTTAGTCACTAACCACATGAAAAAGAAAGAACATAGTTTTATTTTGTCACGAATTTTCTTAAAAGGGCGCCGTTCCAGCCTTTCGCCTAGGGCGCCAGGAATTCTCAGGCCGGCGCTGTGCCGGCTCCACACTATCGTCCAACAGTCCGACTGTTCGTCCAACCTTCCACGTTTAGAGAGATAGTTCATGCATGTTTGACGATGTTGGACAGTCTGTTTTCAAAGATCGTGAGTTGGGACAGACTGGAGTCATGTTGGACTGTTGGACGATAGTGTGGAGCTGGCATTATTATGCTTATATTTATGCAACATCTACATATAAATGATATAAAGTCGTATTTCGTGTCTGTCTGTATGTGTAACCGCGTTGTTCTTCTAAACTACGCAACGGATATTGATGCGGTTTTCACCATCATTTAGAGAATTTATTCCTGAATTTATTTCGAAGGCTTATGTGTATAATAAATGAATATTAAACTTACATAGTAATAAAGAAATGCGAAGCAGGGGAGGGTTGCTAGTCCATAGATAGTCCAATCCACGAAGACGCGCCCCACTCTGCGATTACTGTACTGTAAGCTGTACTTAGTACGGAGCGGAGCGGAGTGGGGCGCGTCTTCGTGGATTGCACTATCTATATCTATCTATATAAATAAAAATGAAATGCTATTCGTTGGCAAGCGCTTCACTTGAAAACGGCTGTTAATTTTTCTTTTTAAATGTTCGTTATAGAATCCGAATAAGGTTTTTAGGGAAAGAAAAATTGCCCGGAAAATTGGAAAATTCGGGAAAAACTGAAAGTACTTTTTTCTACGGGATTTTTGTATGGGACAGGACGGGCCAGCTAGTAATAAATAAATATGACGCTTGATATAAAAAGCTATGGCCAGCAAGTCGTCTTAACTAACTAAGGGTCGACAAATGAAACATTCCTGGGATTCTTAGGATTTCGAAAGGTGAAAAACTCAAAATGACATCATCGTTTCCACCAGGCATGAAGAAGTCATCCCACGTGATTGTAATGGCGGCCACGAACCGTCCCAACTCGATCGACCCGGCTCTGCGTCGGTTCGGCCGTTTCGACCGGGAGATTGACATCGGCATCCCCGACGCGACCGGCAGGCTGGAGATCTTGCGCATCCACACTAAGAACATGAAGCTGGGTGATGATGTTGATCTCGAACAGGTGAGCAATTTGTTGACAGCTGTTATTTAGGGCCATGTCTCACTGGCGATTTGCGGGCGTGTTTCCAACGAGGTCGCTGAGAATGCGTAGCGAGCACGCCACGTGTGCGTAACGAGTTCGCCGCGTTTGCAGAACGAGAGCGATTGACCTGAGAGCACAAGAGAGAGCGTGACAAGCGAGTGTACAATATTGTGAAAACTTGGCGAGCGTGTTGCGTGGTCGCGGATAGCTCGCTTTGCATCCGTAGAGAGCACGTTTAAAATTCGCTTCGCTGGAAACACGCTGGCAAATCGTTAGTTTGATAATGCTCTACTCTTATAGCTTGTATCAACTTGTATTAATTTCGATATGAATGGTACTTGTTAGCAATGTAAGATATTTTTGAGTAAATGTTACTTTTTGCATTTAAAGTAAGGTTTAGAGTTCATGTTTTTTTTTAAGTGAAAACTTTAGGCGCGTTGGGCATTTTTGAGATGGGAAATAATTGAACTCGCGACACCGTTACCGACACTTCATTTTTGTAAACGCGATTGTGCTCTTTATTTATATTACGTTACGGATCAATGTTCTATGCAAGTATTTTTACTTCAAAGGTTTTGGAAGATTTTTTTTTAGTAAACGCGTTTGTGCTCTTTATTTAGATAAAAGTTATGGACCAATGTTCTATACAAGTATTTTTGTTACTGGTAAAGTTCAAATCGTGCTGAAAATATTAGTCTAGTAGATAGTAAGGTCAATAGCTGTCCCTGACTGTTCCGAATGAGACGTAGACATACTCACATTTATGGTATCGTCACTATACATCTTTCGTGGAACTAGCAAATTTTTTCAAGAAACCGTTTTTATTTTTTTCCTTGTCTAGATTGATAGAGTTGTTGAAATATGGGAATAATTAAATCATTATCTTTTATACAGATCGCGGCAGAATCTCATGGACACGTCGGCGCTGACTTGGCTTCGCTGTGCTCGGAGGCGGCTCTTCAACAAATTCGTGAGAAGATGGACCTCATCGATCTTGAGGACGACCAGATTGACGCGGAGGTTCTCAACTCACTCGCCGTGTCTATGGACAACTTCAGGGTAAGAAATATGTATACTTGGTTGTAAAAGAAATACTATAATTATGTATGTATTCAAATAATATTTTTACAAGGATGTGCCAACATATTTTCTTTGCATATCTAAGTAACAATGTTAGTATGAATTTTATGTCATGATTTACGTGTCGTCGTGAAATGCAACATCTATGTGCTAATTGTGTGATAAATAGCAATTACTTCCGAGCTACTTATCATCAGAAATAACAGTATCCTCAATATCCGAATTTTATAAATGATATAAATTATGTAATGGATGGTCACCCATCCACAGACCTACCTTGGCAAGCGTTGCTTAACCGATCGACTCGTACGGCTGTTATTGCTTAGCCACGAGTATTGACATAAATTATCTTTTCCTCAGTACGCCATGACGAAATCTTCGCCGTCTGCTCTGCGCGAGACCGTGGTGGAGGTGCCGAACGTGTCGTGGACCGACATCGGAGGCCTGCAGAACGTGAAGCGCGAGCTGCAGGAGCTCGTGCAGTACCCGGTGGAGCACCCCGACAAGTTCCTCAAGTTCGGCATGCAGCCCTCCAGGGGAGTGCTGTTCTATGGACCGCCTGGTTGCGGTATGTACACTCACATTTTCCGTAGTTAGAAGAATCTAGGAAGAAGTTCTTGTGTGATATATTTTGTGTTCATACCGCATTAAAGATTAGATTATTTGTCAGTAAGTGAGCAGTACTTGTTATAAAAACTATAGTTAATTATGTCAGGCAGGTAAAAAAGTAAATAAATAAATGTCTACTGTAAGCTAGATATTGTATCTTGGCTTTTTATTTGTGTATCAAGTTGCTAGAAGTTTCATCATAGAATAATGTTACCAGTACATATTATATTATCCCATAAATATTTTAATTATAATCTTCTCAACCAAAGATCTTCTGTTCTACAGGTAAAACTCTACTGGCCAAGGCTATTGCCAACGAGTGCCAGGCTAACTTCATCTCAGTGAAGGGCCCCGAGCTGCTTACCATGTGGTTTGGAGAGTCCGAGGCTAACGTGCGAGATATCTTCGACAAGGTACGTTTTATCACCTCTAGTAAGCATCTGCTGGAAATAGCATAACGAGCTTTAGTAAGTGACTCAGATGGGTATCATAAATGACGCTCACAATACACACACACTTCGTCAATTAACAAATACAGAATAGTTTTTATCCAGTGCGCAAACTTTAACACGTGACTTTACTCATCATTATGACCAACTTCTACTATGGGACCAAAACTGAAATCGCGAAAAAAAAAATCAGCTGTTCCCTACATTTATGTTCGCAAAACTCGCCAAAAATGTAGGGAACAGCTGATTTTTTTAAGTTAACAACTTTAATTCGGGTCCTGGAACCAGTTTTTCGATATTTGAACTCTTGATGTATTCCACCAGGCTCGATCAGCGTCTCCGTGCGTGCTGTTCTTCGACGAGTTGGACTCGATCGCGAAGTCTCGCGGCGGCTCCGTGTCGGACGCAGGCGGCGCGGCCGACCGCGTCATCAACCAGATCCTCACTGAGATGGACGGCATGGGCGCCAAGAAGAACGTCTTCATTATTGGTGAGTCTTGATGAAAAAATGCAATGCGGTCTGCTTACCAGAAATAGGGTAACGGTTCAGTGATGGTCGTGAGAATCTGCTGGATGTGGGTTGCATAAGACCAAATTATTTAAGTGATGTTTGGGCAAGGCCTATATCCAGGTTTTCAGTCTTTCTGCTGAAATTATATGAATCCAAGTACTTACAGAGTGTAATTAATTCCTTGTTGCAATAGTATATGCAAAGGCGCCTACTATAACATGTTTTTATCCTGCATCGCGAGTTTAAAGACCTATTTGCTAGCTGAGTTATAGTAGATTAGCTTTTGTTTTATCGAGTAAAATGTGAATTTATAACGCTTGTTCCGTGTCTAGGTGCGACAAATCGTCCCGACATTATCGACCCCGCCATCCTGCGGCCCGGTCGTCTGGACCAGCTGATCTACATCCCGCTGCCGGACGAGAAGTCGCGTGAGGCCATCCTGCGCGCTAATCTCCGCAAGTCGCCCATCGCTAAGGACGTCGATCTCTCATACATCGCTAAGGTAACGTGACTACGTCATTGTACTAATATGATTTAGGGTTTTAGGGTACAACAAGCCTTGAGCCCGATGGAGTTTCTGATTGGCAAATACAAACTTTCATGTATATATTTTACCCCTTGGTACGAATTTTCAATAATCCTTCCGTAGTTCTCATTTTCTTTATAATAGGGAACTCTTGTGCAAAGTTACATATTTTTAGACTATTCTGTTTTGGCTGTGCGTTGTCAATCAGTGAATTTAAGTAGATTGACATCAATAAGTGTCTAATTCGACGGGAGTTGAAATGGGACAATTACTTTCACTAATATTTTCAATCAATGTTGGTATAAGTAAAAGTAAGAAAAGTTGATTTGGCTATTGTTTCCATGTATATTTTTCACAGCATGCTGTTAATTGGTCATCGGTATGACTTTGCCGAGTAAACTTATTATAGCTAAATGGGATCAAAAGTTCTACATATTTATAGACTCTTATTGCAGTCCTTCCAAATCGAATGTCCCGAGTTGTTGTACTATAATTCGTAAAACCGTTATTCTGACATCACGTGTGCAGGTGACACAAGGCTTCAGCGGCGCCGACCTGACGGAGATCTGCCAGCGCGCCTGCAAGCTGGCCATCCGCCAGGCCATCGAGGCCGAGATCACGCGCGAGCGCGCGCGCCAGCTGCAGCCCGCCGCCGCCGTCATGGACGTGAGTCGACGACACACTACTCTCCTATCTATCTATATCAATGCAAATGAAATGCTCTAAGCGCATTACTTAAGCTTTTTGGGGAAAAAAAATTTAAAAGTTCTAGAAAACTGAACATGCTTTTTCTATGGATTGTTTGGACATAAAAATGTCGGGACAAATTGTAAAAATTATGTCTGTTTGTGTGACCGCGTGCAAGGGTGGGTCGCACCTAAAAATAAGCTGAAGTGGCAATGGACAGGCCATATGAGCCGTTAGACCAATGACGGTTATGGTGACGAGAAATCGATTAACGGTAAAGTTGGACACCCTCAAGCTAGGTAGAAGCTGCAATGTTCGCAAGGTGGCTGGTAGCAGCTGAAGGAGAGTAGGCCAGGATCAAGTCAAATGGCGTGCAATGAGAAGGGCCTACTTTCAGCTGTTGACTGCTATGTGCTGGCAATAACAAATGCATCTTTCATCTATAAATTTCTTACTGGCTCTTTATTGGAAACGAACGTTGCCTTCTGCGGCCAATCATCCATAAACGACTCTAAGTCACCATGGCAGCATTTTCTAGGCCACTCTTGGCGATGATGCCCATCTTCTGGCATTCACTGCGTGACGACTTTGGCCCATCTGACTCGATGCATCCTACATATAGCCCGCTCTATCAGACTTCAGCCTAGCAAACTTAGTCATTCCATCAGTGTTTTTTTTTTTAAAACCACATTATATCTGTAAGTTGATGCATCTTCGCAAGTTCCATAGTATTATACAAGACATCGTTACTTACAGATGGACGAGGAGGACCCTGTCCCAGAGATCAGCCGCGCTCACTTCGAGGAGGCGATGAAGTTCGCGCGCCGCTCCGTGTCCGACAACGACATCCGCAAGTACGAGATGTTCGCGCAGACGCTGCAGCAGAGCCGGGGATTCGGGACTAACTTCAGGTAATTACTCGAACGTGACGCCTAGTTATGACGTTATGTTTGGCCAAGTCCCCGTAGTGACGCGTGTTGTGGGCGCAGGTTCCCGGCCAGCGGCGGCGCGGCGGGCGGCACGGGCCCGTCGGGCGGCGACGTGGCGACGTTCCAGGAGGAGGGCGGCGACGACGACCTGTACAGCTAAGCAGCCGGCGGCAGGCGGCGCGGGTCTCTAGGACTGACCTTACTACTTAAGATTTATCGGTTCAGTTATACGGATGGGTGTTTCGGACTCGGGAAGCGAGCGAATGGTTCCAGCGGGCAGCCCCTCTCGCATTCGAGAGCCTACAAAATATTATAAAACGGCGTGCGTATCCTGCGCGTCGCGGTCGATTACAATTCTACCAATCTGTGTCTAATAATAATAATATGTAAATGTATTTATTTTATAATTGAATCATTCGATAGCATTTGTTTCTGTTCCGATTTGCTTATGTTTAGTTGTAATTGAATAAATAATGTTTGTGTATGTACCGCTCGCCCCAGTGGCGAGTCTGTAAGATCATATGATATAGAGTAATTGTTAACTTTACTGTATTTGCCAGATCCTGTGCGTAGGCGGTGTCGGTGGGGATGCCTTGGCAACCACGCCGACTAAACACAATATTACAGTGATTTTTTTAATAAAAGATTTTTATAGACTAGAGTTATGTTTTTATTTATTCAAATCGCCTGCATACTTTTGGTAATATGTATAAGCAATGCAGCTAATCGGTCGAAAGGAAGCGCCTCGTCGGTGTTGAGACGAAATGGTCAGATATATTTTATCACGAAAATATGTATTGCGGATTGACAACTTTTGAATAGAAAAAATCACAAAATTTGTCATTTATTATTCAGAACAGTTAACAGTTATCTGACTATTCAAAAATATCGGCCCTAAAATTACTAATATGTCATAGTCCTTGACGCCTTGTTCAAATCTGTCTTGCAGCAAGGGCGACACATGCATCGCTAACGCCCAGGTCCGCGTATTATCTATGGCCCAGGTTACGAAGTTAGTTTTTGAAGCAAGGATAGCGAAATAGTGCACGCTAGTCACTAGCGTTGTGTAGGGTTATTCGCACTTCGTACCGCGTTCGCAGTTGGTCCCATTCGCACTATTGGTCCTATTCGCAGTTGGTCCCATTCGCACTTGGTCCCATTCGCACTTGGTCCCATTCGCACTTGGTCCCATTCGCACTTGGTCCCATTCGCACTTGGTCCCATTCGCACTTTGTCCCATTCGCATTTAGCCCCATGCAAGTAGTTTGTAAAGGGTAGGTTTGTGGACCAGTGTTATATAACATCACGCTACGCCCAATAAGAGCGGAGCATCAATGAAAATGTTGCAAAAACTTGAAAAAATATTTCTTTTAAGAGCTTCCATTGCGTAGGCTGCGTAAACGGTTAAAGTTACGCAAAAATTATGTATCACGAAATTGTTCCCCTTTAAAAGTTCTAAAAAAAGTCCCCGACAGCATACGTCCATATTTTAAGGTTGACTCACTGTAACCTTTTTTATGGCAATCTATGTTCTAAAATAATTAATTATTTGCGAAGGTGTTTTTATAAACACAAAACAACAACAACAACACATGGACAAAATTACAAACTACTTGACCAAGTGCGAATGGAACCAACTGCGAATGGGACCAAGTGCGAATGTAACCAACTGCGAATGGGACCAACTGCGAATGGAACCAACTGCGAACGCGGTACGAAGTGCGAATGGGATGAAGTGCGAATAACCCGTCGAGTATACAGAACTATCCTCATTTTTAGGCTAGTTAGCTACAGTGATAATGTAATAGGATGGGGTTCTACTATTTTTGAGGTAATAGCGCCCCTCACCACTTACTATCCTGGCTTGTGTACTAGCCTCGTGTGGCCGACTAAGATAGTACACAATCGGATCATTTTATTCTATGGACTAAGTCACCGCAACGCGCCATGTTATGCTAAAAAGCTCTAGCATGGTACCAAGCCAGGATAAAAAAACTAGCCTCGTGCAACACGGGCATAACGGCGCAAGACACGCGAATGCGGCGGAAGCGGATCAGTAATTCATGGCAGCATACATTGCAAATACAACGCGATTTGCTGTTCGTCATTGGTGCCGATTCCCTTGTTCACAAACTAAACTAAATTTAAGTTCAGTGCATCTTTTTATTTCATTAAGAAAAGGACAGAAGATAAATTTTAGTTTAGTCCTGTCAAATTAATCAGCGCCTGTCACTACTCCATACAAGTTTAGACGTGATTAAAAACTTGCCTACTAAAATTACGTCAATTTACGTCAAGTGCTGATTAATTTGACAGGACTTAACTAAAATTGATCTTCTGTCCTTTTCTTAATGAAATAGAAAGAAAAAGATGCACTCAACTTAAATTTAGTTTAGTTTGTGAACAAGGGAATCGACACCATTGTAAAACAAACAATAATTTTGCAAAACAAATTCTAAAAACTTTAATAAAAAAATAAACAAAGCGACATAAAAAACGCAAAAAAATAATAATATAAAAATAAAATGTAAAGTAATAAAATTCAAAACATTATATGAGTTAAAAACACTACACATCAACCCTTCGGTCGAACAGTAGGTACACAAAATGTGCGTAAGTTCTAACCGGGTACTAGCTCGCATATCAACATTTCTTTAAATACATTATAATAAAATATATAATGTTAAATACAAAGTATAAAAATGTAAATATACATTTATAATTAATATAAAAATCTTATTCCAATTTCTACTTATAAATAGTGATGGGCCGACTATGGGTTTTGCTGATCAGCCGACCAGCAGACTGATCGGTTAGTCGAATCGCACACTGCACCGCATCACGCAGCGTAGCGCGGGTCAGCCGATTTAACATTGTACCAGTTGTATAGAAAACACAATCTGCGCGCGTGACGCGCTCACGCGCGCAGATTGTTTAATATGACCGCCCCGCACCACGCTGCGTAATGCGGTGCAGTGTGCGAATCGCCTTATAAACTTGGAGGATCAATCTTTTTTTGAGGGTGTGTGGATTTTATTGTGAGATCGCGAGACATTTCATCAAAAATAATTGATAATTTGCAACTCATGAACTGGACATGTATTATCACCTGTAAAATCCTCAGCTCTGTAGATCCTTTCGAGAAGTTAACTTGTAGGGTTCCGTACCCAAAGGGTGTCAATGGGACCCCATTACTAAGGTTCGTCCGTCTGTCCTGTAAGGCCTGTAGTTGTATCTTTTGAACCGTAATATGTAGACACTTGAAATTTTCAGTGTGTACCTACGGTTGTTATAACTAACAACAAATAATAAAAATATGTAGTGTTAAATATGGTACGGTAGTACGGAACTCTTCGGCCGCTTTTTAGACACGAAAACATTAATAGAATATTCGGTTTTCTCGACTATTCGGCCCATCTCTACTTATAATAATCTTAATATTTCTTTAAGTTCAGGTGAGCCGCCAATGAACGAAATTCTCTATATCTCGTGAAGATAACTAATCAGAACCGGAATCACAAACCGAATTAGGTGAACCGGAATAATTTAAAAAATCGAAATTAGTGGCCATTTTTGTTGGTTGGTAAAATGTATACAATTCTGCTGACTGGGTTTTCATCAAATCATGAATAATTTCGTCTGAGAAACAAGTACACAGGGCATCATATTGTTCATCATTATATTGAGTGGCCACGTCTCTGGTCACTTTACTTCCTTGTATCGGCAAAGCAACGCTTTCTCTAGTCTTTCTGACCATCTTCTTTAGAGAAGCAAGCGAACATGTTTCGTAGCCAGGTAAATTATTGAGTGTGTCAAAGACTGACGTTCTTCTCATATAAACCGGCAAGTGTTCCATCAATTGCTTTTTAGCAGTTTTACTACATGTACACTGTTTAGGCTCAATGAACTTCTCCATTGTCAGCCCTTTTTTATGATGTTCGTCGTTGCTAGCAGGCGTCGAATGTGAAACAATTTGTTGTGGTCCTGCTTGCTCATGTGTGTCAATCTTTTCTGTTTTTGTGGCTTGAGCCGGTAGACTGGTGCAAAAGGAATCAGGCACTTTGCAGACACTGCATACGAAAGGTGTTGGTAGTTCTTGATGCATTACTTGTAATAAAGAACTTTCTAACTTAAGTTCTGACAATTGTTGGGACGTTGTATACTTTACAGGTACATCATGTTCATACACGTGGTCGTCTATAAAATCCATATCATCTCCACGTTCACCGAGTATATAATGCTTAACTTTGTTGGAGAACTGTTCGAAATTATCACATGCTGCGTACATACACCGCTTATTTATAACTATGACTGGCATATGGGATGCACTAGACGTGCAATGTTTCGGACAAAGATCTTTTTCAAGAGGAACTTCATATTTGTGACTTTTATCACAGAACAGATAGAAAGGATGTGGGTCAGGTCTAAGACCTTCAGACCATTCCATTTCAAATTCAAAGATGCTTTCAGCGCTCGGATTTTCTAGTACTTCGTTCAGTTGTAGGAGCATCAGCTTTTCCATATTAATAAAAAAATCTGCATATGCTGGTAGCAAACTCAGACAATAGGACACATACATTTGAAAATGCTTAAGGACAAACCAAACTTTCTTCTGCCATATTGTGTCGAACTCTAATTGCAAATTTTCTTTTTTTGCTCGGCCAATAATTTCATAGTCTTTCATCGCTATTTCATGTGATAAAATCTTAACTTTTTTCTTGTGCGTGTTATCAGACAGCTTAATATCTTTTTTATATTCTTCCTGCTCTTTCAAAGCAACATAAATTTGACAAGCCAGGCGTTGGCACTCCCAATATTTTCTAATTTTATCGATGGTAACATGTTTCTCTAGTTTGAGATCATGTATTTTATCCCCCATTTCGCTGCGGTACTTTGCTACCGTCTGAACAAATTCACCTCTTAGTCTTAACTTTTCTGACATCAGTCTATTTGTGAATGTCTCATGTAGTGCAGTTGCTTGCTTTTTCACAGAGGTTTTGTATTTGTCTTTCATTTTTTGAAGTGTCTCATTTTGTATTCTGTTAATTTCACTAGATGCTGCATCAACCATTACAGTCTCAATAGTATTGATAGACACAGCGTATAAATTTTTAAAATCATTATAGTCTTGAAGAATTTTTTCACTGTTCTTTTTTGCTGCTTTCTCAGAAAGGTCCTTAAAAAGATTTTCGCAATTATCTTCAATTAATCTTTTCCACTTGTCATCGTTTTCAGAAAGAACTTTGTTCGTCTCTAATATCATGCATTTGCGACGGTTTTCAAGCAGTTTTGAGCAAACATCGTCGATTCCAATATAATTTAATCTGGACAAATACTCTTTTTTTAAAGGCTTTAACACCGTTGTGCCTTTCAAAAGGTCTTCAGGTGGGACGAACCAGTCGGATCCACCACCTTTCATTGGAGGTTCAAGCCCTGCCAGCAACTTAAGCTTCGGAGTCATGGAATTGAAATATACGGCTGCAAGTGGCTCAGACATTTTTTTCTTGATAAGGCTCTGTGTTGGAACCTCTTGTGTACTCAAGAAGTGGTTCCTTAAACAATAGTTATCACTCATGTAGTTGGCACTCATAGTAGCAGATAAATTGGTTATATATCTATAAATGATTACAAAAGTGATATTTTTACAAATATTCTAACAAAATGTTAAAAATATTCACAGCATCACAACACATTGTCAAAACATTTTTTACATAATTTTTAGTAGGACTACCAAACGTCATCATAACGTTCATTGTATTTTTTTAATAAATACAAATTGAACCAAAGAGTCCATCAAAGTATAGTCATCATCTGCCTAGCCTTTTTCCCAACTATGTTGGGGTCGGCTTCCAGTCTAACCGGATTTAGCTGGATACCAGTATTTTACATGGAGCGACTGCCTATCTGACCTCCACAACCTAGTTGGTACTAAATAACACGATACCCCTTGGTAAGACTGGTTGTCAGACTTTTTTGGGCTTCTAACTATCCGTAACGACTGTCAAAGATCTACAAATGACAGCCGGGACCAACGGCTTAATGTGCTTTCCGAGGCACGGAGGAGTCTTGGTATGTAAAGATGGTCACCCATCCACAGACCAACCGCGGCAAGCGTAGCTTAACCTGATCGATCGACTCGTGCAGCTGTTGTTACTTAGCCACAAGCCCATCAAAGTATAGTAATGGCGCTATTTTGTCGGCGACTGCAATTACTGCAAACTACTGCTATAGACTGAGATCGCCGAGACCGAGCGCAAGTCATAGGTTTCCTTAGAAAGTACATTTATTTGTCAGTTTTAAAAGTTCATAATATTCTGCCGTTTCGGGCGTAGGTACTCACTGCAGATAGGTACCTACGAGTACCTATAGAAATATCAAAAAGATTCAATTATCTAAGTATGTCAAAGAGATAATAAGAAGAGAATATAGTAAAATTATTTCTTACTAAAGTTTATCCATAATGGTAGATGAACTCCTTCTTTAAGAAACAGCTCCAAAGGAAGTGAACGTGGCGAAGCCCCGATACTATGACGAAAAATGGGATAGACTTCATCATAGCGGACAAGAAGCATATATTCAGGGACGTCTCGGTGATCAACAGGTTCAACACCGGCAGTGATCACAGACTTGTCCGAGGCTCTCTGAATATCAACTTTAAGCTCGAGCGAACTCGTTTGATGAGGTCTAGGCTCCGTCCAAACATGCTCCAAACCATGCTGGGATCTGAAGCGTTCCAATCAAACCTGGAGAACCGATTTGCTGCCGTGGAAACCACAAATGACGTTGACCAGGCACTCGACCAAGTGGCGGATATCCTCAGGGAGGAAGGCACGCGTTTTTGTAAAATGCGGCGTAAGGGCAAGAAGTCCAAACTTTCGAAAGAGACTCTGGAGCTCATGACGGAACGACGTGAAAACCCACCTATCACTTCGTCAGAACAACGGGCACTCAATAAAAATATAAGAACACTGGTACGACGCGACCTCCGACGCTCCAATACGCGCTCTATAGAGAAAGCGATTGAGCAAAATCGGGGGTCGAAGGTGTTCGTCCAGTCACTCGGGAGGAGCCACCTGACGAAGTTGACCAAACCCAGTGGGGATATCGTCGTTTCGAAGCCGGAGATCCTTTTGGAAGTAGAAAACTTCTACGGCCAGTTGTACGCATCGCACGCATCTCGACCTGATCCCGAAAATGAGGATTCCAGAGCCACCTTAACACGCCATTACACGGAAGACCTGCCAGAAGTCAGCCAAGATGAAATCGAGGCGGCTCTTAAACAACTTAAAAATGGAAAAGCCCCTGGTGAGGACGGGATAACGACCGAGCTCCTGAAAGCTGGAGGAAGACCTGTACTGAAAGAGCTTCGGGAGCTCTTCAACTCTGTCCTGTTCTCTGGGAGAACTCCAGAAGCGTGGCGAGAGAGTGTGGTCGTTCTCTTCTTTAAGAAGGGTGATAAGACTCTTTTAAAGAATTACAGACCCATTTCGCTCCTTAGCCACGTATATAAGTTGTTTTCAAGAGTCGTTACGAATCGTCTAGCGAGAAGACTCGACGAGTTTCAGCCACCGGAGCAGGCTGGGTTTCGAGGAGGATACAGCACCATAGACCACATTCACACAGTGCGGCAAATTATACAGAAGTCCGATGAGTATAATCGGCCACTGTGTCTTGCGTTTGTGGACTATGAGAAGGCTTTTGACTCTGTCGAGACCTGGTCTGTTTTGGAGTCTCTGCAGCGATGCCAAGTCGACTGGCGATACATCCAAGTGCTGAGATGTCTTTATGAAAACGCGACAATGACCGTCCAAATTCAGGATCAGCGTACTGAACATATCCCCTTGCGTCGAGGGGTGAGACAAGGGGATGTCATTTCCCCGAAATTGTTCTCTAACGCATTGGAGGATGTGTTTAAGACGCTGAACTGGGAAGGGCGTGGCATTAACATCAACGGCGAATACATCTCCCACTTGAGATTTGCAGATGACATCGTCATATTGGCCGAATCGCTGCATGACTTGCAGCAGATGCTGGACGGCCTAGTTAATTCTTCTGTACGCATTGGTCTCCGGATGAACTTGGACAAAACCCAGGTTATGTTCAACGAACACGTCACTCCGGGGCCGATTGCTGTCAATGGCGGTACTCTCGAGGTTGTTCGAGAATACGTTTACCTCGGGCAAACTCTGCAGTTTGGTAAGAACAACTTTGAGAGGGAGGCTAACAGAAGAATTCAGCTGGGCTGGGCAGCATTTGGAAAACTTCGTCGAGTCTTCTCGTCGCGTATTCCACAGAGCCTAAAGACGAAGGTCTTCAATCAGTGCGTCCTGCCTGTTATGACCTACGGAGCCGAAACGTGGACACTCACTGTACGGCTGGTTCATAAATTTAAGGTTGCTCAGCGAGCCATGGAACGGGCTTTGCTTGGAGTCTCTCTGAGGGATCGAATCTGGAACGAAGTGATCCGGCAGAGAACCAAAGTTATCGACATAGCTCACAGAATTAGCAAGCTGAAGTGGCAGTGGGCCGGCCATATCAGCCGTAGAACCGATGATCGTTGGGGTACACGTGTTCTTGAGTGGAGACCGCGAATTGGCAAACGTAAGGTAGGACGCCCTCAGGCTAGGTGGAGTGACGATCTTCGAAGGGTGGCTGGTAGCAGCTGGATGAGAGTTGCCGAGAATCGAGCTGAATGGCGTGCAATTGGAGAGGCCTATGTCCAGCAGTGGACTGCTATAGGCTGATGATGATGATGATGATGATGAAAGTTTATCATTATCTAGTCGAATTAGAACATTTTATTATTTCGTCTAGGTACACGAAACATGTGAACTTTTCAATTAGGTCTGGATACATTATCATTATGCAGATCAAATTCATGCTTATCTTGGTATGTACACCAAAAAAAAACTAAATTAAAAAATGTATGGTGCTGGGAGATCTGGGAGTAGTGATATTTTGAATTTTTTGAATAATGGGACACATCTGTCCAGTAGTGCGCTCCACATATTGAGCGAATGCATTTCTTTTGAGCTCGAAACACTGTTAAGTTCTACAGAATTACCCCATACTATAATGCCGTAACGCAAAATTAATGAGACATAGCCATAATAAGCACATAGTGCCGCATCAACAATAGCCACAACGGAGTCACGTAAACGAATACGACTATCTACCTTTGTGCAGAGTTCGTTAGTACTAAATTAATTGTATTATTCAACGCAATGGCACGTAAAATTTTATCGGAGAGGCAACCGGATGGCGAGTGGTAATCTGGGTCTTGAAGTGTTACCGAACCCCCCGTACCGTCTGAATGGACCCCAAATGGACGGGGGCGGAGATATGGGGCCTAACAATTTTTTTTTTTTTGACGTAGCATTCAAAATGTAAGCTCTATATTATGTGCAATGAATTTGTGTGTACTTATCAATCAACTTAGAAAATGATTGTCAACTTGATTATCGATTGATAGTTTTCTACACAGATCGTATTTTTGGCAAGATTTAGGTACACGTTTTTTAATAAACGATAATATTTAATAAAAGTGTAAGTAGTGTGTGTAGTTCTCATTTCTTCAATCATAACGGCCTGAATTCCTCGTACGCTGATATCCGTCGCGTACGTCGCGCAGCAACGTAAGCGCCGCTGACGTCAGCGTCGCAGTGTGGTGCTAATAGAACACAATTTATATTCGTAACCTACCTAATAGGGGCGAGCCTTTATTTTATTACCTTGACATAAAACGCGACCCAAGTGCATTTTTAAAAGAATAAGGCTAAGAACTCACGGAGCGGTTTTCAGCCTGAGGATGTGGTGGGTCTGAAAAAAGAGAAATACCTGAGGGCAATAATTGAGAACCGCCTCTATATGAGAGACAGATAGCCATTTCTTTGAAGGTAAAATTATGCTTACCTACACGATTTTACAGCAGCTTCAGCCAAATTGAAATGAGGACTGTATGCAGGCGTGTAAATGATGTTAGAACCTTACCCATTTAATCGGTAAACATAATAAATAGTAAGGGAAGATATCATCGTCATCATAACAGCAGAAAGACGTACACAGCTGGACTTAGGACTCCCCCAAGCGTCGCCACATCGACTGGTCCCTAATATTACCCGTCCGGAGCAAGAATGGTCCAATACAAAACAATGTGATTGGTCTTTGTATCCACACAAAACACTTTCGGAACCTCCTCAGTTTAGGTTCAATTACAGTTCTAAATCCGACCATTTATCGTAGGTAATACCACCGATACTACGACAGTTGTCCGCGACAAGTTAGAAGTGGGCCACACCGAGGGACGTGAGACGAGGACGGGATGCAGACGTGGCGTTTCTTTCACGTATCTTCATTATTCTTCATAGAAATGTATTAACGCGATCTAGCACAAAACATACAGAATGGACAAGCCGCAGGGGCGTCGTTTTCTATCTGCATACTATTGCCGCGTCCCGTCCTCGTCTCACGTTCCTTCTGTGTGATTCGCGCCTTACTGTGTGTTTATAATTTTTGTACGAATGTAATAGGTAAAGTACCTTTATTTAAAAGCAGTATTTTTTTGTACGGTGTAGATAAATATACCTAAGGGTTAAGCTAAGAACTCACGGAGCGATTTTCACCCGCGCCCGCCGTGGTTTTGGGACCGCAAACACTCGTACGAACACATAGACATGGAAATGTAGATAGTACATTTCACGTCGCAGTTTATACCCGCGGCTTACGCGATCGTTTGCGGGTCCCGCTGACTCCGGCTGCACCCGCCACCGTGGCGGGCGCGGCTGAAAGCCGCTCCGTGAGTTCTTAGCCTTATTCTTTTAAAAATGCGCTTAGGTCGTGTTTTATGTCAAATTAATAAATAAAGACTCGCCCCTATTAGGTAGGTTACGAATATAAATTGTGTTCTATTAGCACCACACTGCGACACTGACGTCAGCGGCGCTTACATTGCTGCGCGAGCGACGTACACGACCGACATCAGCGTAGGAGGAATTCAGGTCGTAATGATTGAAGAAATGAGAACTACACACACTACTTACACTTTTATAAAATATTATCGTTTATTAAAAAACGTATGAATCTTGCCAAAACACGATCTGTGTAGAAAACTATCAATCGATAATCAAGTTGACAATCATTTCTTTTTTCTGAATATTTCTACGAGTTCAGGCGCGTCTTCGATCAATTTCCTTAAAGAATGTGCTCTATCAACTGCAAATGAACTCTGCGTGGTCGTCATGTATGAAGGTGAAACATTTTCTAAGTTGAACTGATCATCATTTCTTACTGCTTCAAATGAATCTAGATTACTATGCGAAAAACAAGTGCACAGCAAATCATATTCTTCATCTGAAAATTGGGTGTACATGTCCTTGGTGTTGGATAATTTTGTAACAATTTGGGAAGGAGTCCTTTCTGGTCTCGCGTGTTTAACCAATTTCTTTAAAGTTTTGACTGAACACGTTTCATAGTTTGGTAATTTCAAAGCATCAAACCTTGACATATTTCGCATATACACCGGCAAATGTTCAGCTAAATGTTTCTTGGAGCTTTTGGCACATCCACAAATTTTAGGCTCAGTGTATCTCATGTATTTCTCCAACTTAGGTTCTCTTACGTGCTCCAATCGGCTTATATTTGTAGATGGGCCTGCTGTGTTGTTTGGTAATTGTAACGGGACCAAGGGCAGCTCTTGCGCTGTGCTTTTCTCACTTGTTATAATAGTCTTTTTGGCATTCTCAACAGATGTACCGAAACAATCAGGCATGTCGCGTCCGGCGAGAGGAATTTTCTTAATATTGGACATCTCTTGTTGTAAATCTTGTAATAACGAACTTTCTAATTTGATTTTTGACAACTGTTGCGAGGTTGTCACCGGCACAAAATGCTCATCGACAAGGTCATCTTTGAAATCAGCGTCATCTCCACGATTACCACGGCTGTATTCCTTAATCTTGTTAGTGAACTGTTCGGAATTATCACAGGCTGCATATAGACATCGCTTATTAATAATAATTACCGGTAGCTCCGATGCACTAGAAGTACCACTATGTTTTGGACATAAATCTTGTTTCACTTTAGCTTTGTAACCTCTGTCGCAGAACAGATAGAAAGGCTTTGGTCGTGGGACAGGAGAGAGGAATTGTTCCTCTCCTACTGAAATAATACTTTTAGCAGTTAGGTCTTTAAGGGCTTCATTAACCTGCAACAGCATTAATTTTTCCATGTTTATGAAAAACTCAGTATGATGTAGCTTGTTAATACAGTATGACACAAACATCTGAAAATTCTTCACGACATAGCTAAGTTTTTTTTTTTCAAAGAGAATTGCTCTCCTGTCGTTTCCTTTCTTTGTGATCTGCGAGGCTAGCTTCAAAGTTTAGTAATGTGCTGGCTCCCATATTATTATCATGCTCTGTCACAGAGTACATTTTTATACTCTGTCTGCTGGTTTCAGTCAAATGCGTTACGTATTTCCTGTGTTGCTGTTTTGATTCTTCCATTTCTTTAGAACATTCTTCTTTCTCTTTCAAGTAAACATACATTTGACACGCTAGCTTTTGATGTTTGAGAAATGTTCTTGATTTTTCTGCAGCTCTATGTTTGTCAACATAGATGATGAAGTCTGTTCGTCATTTCAGTGCGACATGTCTCTAAATGTTCGATAAACTTAGCTTTTAGTTTTAGTTACTAGTAATTAACTGTACATTTATTTTACCTCGATGGTCCTAGTTTATCATTTATAACTTCCAATTTACAGCTTTATGTAAGCGGGTACGCCCTTTATGCCTGGAGGCTTTTATTTAGATAGGCGTTCTTTTTACGTTTAGTTTTTATTTTTTAATTCTGCTTGAGTATAGTTCTCGATGTTTTTGGTTGGTATATCGGCGTGTGCTAGCTAACATATGGCCAATAATTTATACTTAATTAAAATAATGTTTTGTGTTGCATAATAATTTTGCATACTATTGTATAGAGTCATTTTTATTTTTTTCTAACTTGAACAGACAGCTGTGCTGCTGGGGAGTTTGTTGCGCCACTTCTTCTTCCCAGCTAAAGGCACTAGGAAGTGGTGAAGGGTGGGCGTTTTTGGGGGACTGTCTTATGTAATTTTGACGTTCGAAAAGTGCTGGTTCTCAGCCTATTTTGAATAAATGACTTTTGAATTTTGAATTTTTTAATTTAGCCTTCCCCTGTTTAATTTTTGCTGTGACCTCATTGTTTATTAATATTGCTTGAGTTTTGCAAAGGGTGTCATAGCGTCTTTTCATTTTAAGACGAGTTTCTTCTTGCGTCATTTTTATTTCATCTAAGAGACCGTCGTGGAAAACCATCTCTTTGTTATCTAGACTTTCGGTACATAGCAGAAAATAAATCAAAAACATACTTATGTATTCAGTATTTTTATTTTTTCTTCTTTGGCATTTTATTCCAATGATTTTCACTAATTGTTTCAAAAATATTTTTCCAAACATTTTCAGATTCTCGCAGCATATCTCTTTTCTCCTTCTTAAGATCCTTGAGATGAGCGATGAGGATTTGAAATTCTAAGTGGACAATGGTGCCGATTCCCTTGTTCACAAGCTAAACTAAATTTAAGTTCAGTGCATCTTTTTCTTTCTATTTCATTAAGAAAAGGACATTAGGAAAGAGCAGTGGTGGCCCAGTGGTAACGGCCGCGACTTACAAGTGGTAGGTCGTAGCTTCGAACCCAGACAGGCGCTTTACTTTGTGTAAATTATTTCATCATCACTGCTCTCAAAACGCTGAAGGAAAACATCGTGAGGAAACCGGCATGTCCTAGAACCGAAAATTCGAAGACATTTGACATCTACCAAACCGCACTGGGCCCGCGTGGTGGATTACAGCCTACTCTCTCTCACAGAGAGGAGGCCTGTGTCCCAGCAGTGGGAACATTTATAGGCTGATGGTGAAGAAAAGGACAGAAGATAAATTTTAGTTTAGTTCTATCAAATTAAACTGGTTTCTTTTTTTGAACGACGTTTTCTAAAAATGAAACCTAGATAGATCGATTTATCGCCCACGAAATGCCGTTTCCGAGATTCAGATTACTTAATATACAAGAATTGCTAGTTTATTGTATTATATAGATAGATAACGAAAAAAACAAAGGACAAAGTATCTACAGATCGTTCACTATAACTTGTCCTTTGTCATCATATTGGCACCATTGCTTGTCAAGGTTAGTTTCAATATGAGTTCAAAATGGCTTGACAAGCAATGGTAGGTGCCAACATGATGGCAAGGGACAAGTTATAGTGAATGGTTAGTATATTTTTTAAGTTTTTTTATAGGGTTGACAAGTCTGGCGTTTTCGTTTGTGCTTGGTTGAAGCGGGTTGAAGTTTTAAGCCAACTAGAGTCAACCATAAAACAAAAAGGTCACTATATGTGATCGTTGGTTATCCATCAGCAATAAATACAGTCCTACAAGCCATGCACAAGCCTGTTCAGCCCAGTCCAGAGTCTAGCCTAGTGGGGGCGTACAGCACTCAGAGTAATGCTTTAGTTATTCCTCTGACTGTGCGTTCGCACTGACGAAACATTTACAGCGAAACATGTTGGAATCTCTATTTTCTGTCAATTTTCCATACAAAGTTTGACAGGCACTAGAGATTTCAACATGTTTTGTTGTGATGTTTCGCCAGTGCGAACGCATAGTGAGATACAGCATATATAACCCCACGCTGGGCACGCCACAATTGCGGCGATAAGACCCCTCTTTGAGGAGTGGCTTGAGAGACGCCACGGCGTCCTCACCTTCCGCCTGACGCAGGTCCTCACCGGACACGGCTGCTTCGGGAGGTTCCTGTTCAGGACAAGGCGGGAGGAAACACCTGGGTGTCACCATTGTGTGGATCCGCCTGAGGACACGGTGGAGCATACGGTGGAGGTCTGCCCGGCTTGGGCAGAGCAACGCCGTGTCCTCGTAGAGGCGCCGTCACGCCCCTAACCGCCGCAGGAGGAGACGCCCGGGGCGGGAATCGCGAGCCGATTTCCGGCCACCGTAGGCGCGGGCTTGCGGACGGTGAGCAATGGGTAGTTCGCCGTCCGATAAGGACCAAGCCCGGGTCGACGGCGCGTTGTGTTCCACGCGCGCCTCAAAGAGATGTCAGCAGAATTGACGGGGTCTGCTAGGGCCAATGCCTGCCGGGGGTTCGAGGAAAACCGATAGGAACATCGTGGCTCCCGGCAACAGGGCAACCGAAAGAACACGGGTGGGTTTTAGTCAGTAAGAGTCTGACACGCCCTCCCACTCCGCCCAGAGCGGGAGAAGTTATTTGATAAATTCCCACCCAAAAAAAAAAAGAAGATACAGCATATATCTGAAATATGTGGTCATATTTAAGGGTGTGGTAACACCAACATCGACACCACCGCGAAAAAATTGTCAACTGTCCCGTATAAAACTTCAATACCTACTCGACTCAAATGTATGGGATAGAAGTTACATGCTCTGTGTGGGATAGCTGATATTTTTTTCCGTGATTAAGTACGATGTTGGTCCCATGAATAAAGTTGTTCAGTTTGATGGTCTGTAACCCTTAAATACCACGCCTTTCTCATACATGCTATATAGTACATACTAATTCCATAACTTCAGTAGAGTGCTGAAAGGATATTTTGGCGCCTGGATGACATTGACAGGGGGGCGTCGTATTGTGTTACAGAAATTGTATTGACACAACGAGATGGCGACGTCAGTTCCGATTTTGGCCACGTGCAAAAATAGCGTTGTGCTGATTAGATTGTACATCTCGGAGGGACCACGAGTAAAATAAAAACAGTGGCACTCCGGGAGTGCCGACAGAAGTGTAAACTTGATAAAAAATCGGCGCCGCGGTAATCAACGCGTTGATGTCTTTTGAATGGTGTCGCTGGTGTCGTCACAGTGTCGCGAAATTAATGGTTTAGTCCCATCTCAAAAATGCCCAACGCGCCTAAATAAATTTTCACTTCAAAAATACTCTTCCAGGGACTACGGCAGGGAACGGAAATGAGACCTTGTCACTTTTCATAATGATTGCACTTTCAACCCCCCCACCAAGATATGTTGTATGGTTGCATTTGCATGGTGTTACTGTGCGTTTGCACTGGCGAAACATTTACAACGAAACATGTTGGAGTCTCTATTTTCTGTCAATTTTCCATACAAAGTTTGACAGGCACTAGAGATTCCAACATGTTTTTTTTGTGATGTTTCGCCAGTGCGAGTTAGGAGCTTGTGTTACCTCAGATATTTTTTATTTATTTATTACACAGGTAAATAATCGCCGCCCACAACACGAGTACACGACTTGTGCTTACTACTGCAGTTATTTCGCATTTACATTCCCAAGGTATGTGGTCGCCTTACAGGTAAAATAAAAGTAAAAATCAGATTTCGAGAAACACGCAGTGAAAAGCAAATTCTTTACGACTGGAATCAAAGCCAGTGGCGATGCTAGACCAAACGTGGACGTCGGCGACATCAGCTCTGCGAGGCCTCTCTCATGTCCCACTCAGAAACAAAGCGTTAAATTGTATGAGCCTGAATTATACACTAATGTAGGAATTTACGATTTTTATTGCTAATCAAATGATGACAAAAATTACATTTATTAACACAAATTAAAATAAATGAACTCAACTTTTCGGTTTTTAGCCTTTTAGGTTTTTCAGAGTTGATCTAATTGTAAAAGTTGCTCATAATTGTGAGTACGTTCATGCCCTGAAAGGTTAACAGTGAATTAAAAATCACCGTGTATAAGTTGGCACACCCAAGGCGCTGTGGCAAGCATCCATGACATGATATTTATCTAGTTTTTATGTAGGTACTATAAATTTTAGCTAACAGGCTATTCCGGCCATTCAGACATTACCCGACATCTTACATTTCTAGACGACAATGAGTGACAAAACTATCGGTAAACCATAAAATAAAATATGATAAAAGTATTAAATTAACAACAAATAAGAAAAACCTAATATAAACTTCAAAACCTATCTAAAACTATTTTTTTTTTTTTTTTTTTTTTTTTTTTTTTTTTTTTTTTTTTTTTTTTTTTTTTTTTTTTTTTTTTTTTTTAAAACGTTGCCCCACACTAGGAATTTCTCCTGTATCGTGGGTGCGATTACAAACATATAAACTCACATACACAAACAGCCAGACCCGGAACAACTACTGGTAGGTCATACAAATATTTGTTCCGTTCGGGAATCGAACCCGCGACACGCAGCGCAGCAGTCAGCCGCTTAACCACTGCGCCAACCGTGCCGTCAAAAAATCGTCGTATTTAAAAATACTAAAAAGAAATATATCCTCTAACTACTTGAATGCACAATCTTTTCTAGTAAATATTTCTTTAATATCAGAAAATTCTTTAATTAGATTCTTCAAAGAGTATGCTCTGGCTATTGCAAACGATTTATTTCGTTTCGTCAGGTACGTGGACGATACGCTATCATCTTTTCCCATATCCATACCCGTAAAGGTCAGCATTGCAGGATCAATAGGTAAACTAGTTACTTCAAGATTACTAAAACAAGTGCACAATCTGTCAAATTCCGGATCAGAGTACTGAGTGCCCATGTCTTTGGTCTCAACTGAGAATTCTACTGGGACCATGGGAGAAATATCTTTTCTTGCGTTTTTCACCAAGGTCTTTAGCGTTCTTACCGAGCACATTTCATAGCCTGGTATTTCAGGTGGCCCATACCTCATGTGTCTCATATACGCGGGAAAATGTTCTGCTAAGTGCTTCTTGATTGTCTTAGCACAACTACACTTTTTGGGCTCGACGTGCCTACAGAAACTGTCCCATTTGGGTTCTCTCTCGTGATCCAATTCCATGCTTCTGCCGATCGATTGCAACTTATGGTGCGATGCCCTGTGAGATGTTATTAATGAAGAAGCAACTTTAGCTTTCTCACCACCACCTACCGATGTAAGACGCGGAGAGCAAGAACACCAAGGCAAATCGCAGTACCCACACTTAATAGGAATTTTACTCTCATCTGTTTGTATATTTGCCATTTCTTGTTGCAGTACTTGAAGTAAAGAATTTTCTAACTTTATTTCTAACAGTTGCTGGGACGAGCCATATTTCACCGGAACAAAGTGCTCATAGACAAGGTCATCTTTGAAATCAGCGTCGTCACCATGATTACCATGGATATATTCCTTAATCTTGTTAGTAAACTGATCGAAATTGTCACAGGCAGCATAAATAAATCGCTTATTAATAATCACCACTGGTAATTCCGAAGCAGTAGAAGTACCGCTATGTTTTGGACATAAATTTTGATCCACTTTAGTTTTGTAACCTTTGTCGCAGAACAGATAGAAAGGTTTATGTTGTGGAACAGGGGTATGGAATGGCTCCCTTTGTAGTTCAATGATACTGGCAGCTGTGGGATCTTCCAGGGCTTTGTTCACTTGTAAAAGCATCAGTTTCTCCATGTTTATAAAGAATTCTGCATGTTCCGGTAGCATATTTAGACAGTACGACACAAACATTTGAAACGATTTCACGACATGACAGACTTTCTTCTGCCAAATTTTGCAGAAATCTTGTCGTTTCTTTTCTTTCTCTTTCTCTTGATGGATTTCTAAGTCTTTCATCAGTATTGTATCCGTCATAATCTTAACTTTTTTCTTATGCGCACGTTTTGACCCTTCTGTTTCTTTTAAGCATTCTTCTCGTTCTTTTAAAGCAACATAAATTCCACAAGCTAGATTTTGACATTGGAGACATTGCCTTAGTTTTTCTACAGCCATATGTTTATCAACGTTTAGATCATGTATATTATCGGCCATAGCCGTGCGATTAATTTCTAACTTTTGCATGAAGTTAATCTTTAGTTTAGGTTTTTCCTCCATAAGCTTTTTCTCATATTCGTCGTAGAGCAAATTAGCTTGGTGTTTCAAAGCGACTGTGTATTTATTTTGCATTTCATGTAGTGCTTTTTCTTTAGTGTTTTTAATTTCTGCTACAGCTGATTCATGAAATAAAATTTCAATTTTACCTATGGACTGCCTATATAAATAAACAAAATTATTAAAATCTTCCATTATCTGTTCTGAATTCTTTTTTGTCGCTGCTGCGACAAGGTCATCCCATAGCCGACGAGTATAAACTGTGACATCATTTCTCCAGTTAATGTCAGAATCTAAAAGTGCTTGCTCTACTTCTAAATCCATTTGTTTTCGATGCTTCTGGAACAAAGTTGTTCCGATGGTTGCGATACCTAAATAGTTTAATTGGTAAAGTACCTCTTTTTTGAGTGGTTTCAATACTGCTCGGCCTTCTAGTAATTCCTTTGGCGATACGTACCAATCAGTTCCTCCACCTTTAAGCGAAGGTTCCAAGCCCGCAAGTACCTTGTGTCTCGGTCCCATGGACTTGAAGAAGACGGCAGCAAGGGGAGGAGTCATTTTCTTTTTCATCACACTTAGTGTCGGTACTTGTTCTTGTCGTAAGTAGTAGTCTCTTAAATAATAGTTTTCACTCAAATTAGACATTGCGAATATTTGTATAATATATTTCAATAAATATTTTCAGAAATACATAACAATATTTATAAAACAACTAAAACGAAAAACAAAAAAAGCAAAACGCTTGAATTTTATTATTTGTATACTATTATGTTGCTTAGCAACTCTATGACAAAGTTCAAAATCTTCAAAATTAGGCAATTAACCCTTAATTGCAATGCAATGGAGCAGAGACTGGACAAGAACGATTCGCGGACGTTAGTCCATGGCATGCATGGTTAAGAATACCGCAATGCAAACATGGATGGGCGCAAGGAATTCGGATGCATGACAGAAGGAAGAGGAGGCCTATACCCAGCAGTGGGTGATTCGGGAGTGAAATGATTATGATAAATGACAGCTGATGCAACAGGACGCTAAAACAGGGCACAGACGGGGGTTGACGCAAGTCCCGTCGCCCTGTGTGCATTGCAGAATTTAATCTCCCATAATCAGCCTATACCCAGTGTGGGTTGGTAGAAGATGTCACATGTCTTCGAATTTATGGATCTAGGACATGCCGGTTTCCTCACGATGTTTTCCTTCAACGTTTTGAGAGCAGTGGTGATGAAATAATTTACACAGAGTAAAGTGCATGTCGGGGTTCGAACCTACGACGTACAACCCGTAAATCGCGGCCGTTACCACTGGGCTACCACTGCTCTCTTCTGGACCACCATCAATTTAACCTATTTGCGCTCAATAAAGGGCTTTCCGGGCTTCAGGCGTTTGTGTTAAGTATCTTTATTCGTCAATGTGCTCCAGGACACAAGACTCAAACCAGGAAAGCCCTTCTAAATGGATTATTTAGAAATTGCTTACCCACATCGGAAACAGTGTCCAAGTTACTGGTGGTAAGGCTACATCCAGAAAGATAGAGTAACCACGTTCCTGCGGTTTGCTCTCATACCGAGCCATGGTTCTATGCATGGCGTTGTACACGTGGTGGCCGACACGGCAAAGGGGCGAGGAAAAAGAGGTAACAACCCCTCACCCGGACACCAAAGCGGCCTGCTAACGATGTACTTGGAGAGTTTATGTCCGACTATTCAACAGGCCCCAATCAGATTTTCCGACGGACGGCAACTCGAAATAAAAAAAAAATATCCATGCGAAATGCAAAAGCGAAAGTAATTCTGTGTGTCTGTTAGCTTTTCACGCCTCAACGACTAAATGGATTTGGATGAAATTTGGCACACGGATAGGTCATCTATCCACGTGCCAAAGATCGTCATTCAAGTTTCGAACATTTTGTACCCAAAAAATTAAGTAGCCAAAAAAAAAAAAGGTTTTCATATGGGAAATAAGTATCGGATATTCGGATGTATATTTACCTAAAGTTAATATTTGGCTAAGAAATTATGGAAGTGGCTTCTCTATAAATAAATAAATTAACATAAATCCCGGAATTCCATAACATCCGGGAATGCACAACTAATCTCAGATACATGGTATGGAAATGACTTATCAGCCCTCTTATGAAGGTTACTTTTGCGGTGTTAACATATAAATGTATATCTTACTCACTAAACATTTTTTTACGAAACTCAAGACACTGAGTTGTTTGTCGTTATGTGTTATGCCAATTTGGCAACCTATTTTTAACCGACTTCCAAAAAGGAGGAGGTTATATGTTCGTCGCGTATGTTTGTTTTTTTTTTTTTTTTTTTTTATGTATGTCCACCGATTTCTCCGTCAATTGTGGACCGATTTTGAAAATTCTTTTTTTGTTTGAAAGGGTGTGCTCTCGAATTGGTCCCATATAAATTTTATTAACTTTGCTTGGATAGTTTTTGAGTTAGCTACAAAATACGTATTTTTTTCCCACTTAGTATGTAGATGATATGTTAAGTTTCTGTCATTGGTAGCAGGTAGTGGTATTCGAATGTGTGTAGGGTAAGTACCACAACTAAAAAGTGAAAAATAAAAACTTTTTACAAAAAAAAACAACCGACCTCCAAAAAAAACACTACAAAGTGAAAAATAACTTTAATTTCGGAAGTCGGTGGCAAAAAAAGAAAATACAAAACCCAAGACACCGACTTCCGAAATTAAAGTTATTTTTCACTTTGTAGTGTTTTTTTTGGAGGTCGGTTGTTTTTTTTTGTAAAAAGTTTTTTACAACATTAGCTAGCATTTCTATAGATAAAAAGTACAAAATTTATCAATTCCAGAATCGCGAGATTTTTGCGATCAATACAAAAGTGCATTCCATATTAGCCAACACCTGGGGGCCTACCACAAGCTCATAAAGCAGTATTATTTTAATATTACTTCAGTTTGGGAAAGAGATGAAGCTCTATAAGACGTATAGCTCCATCTCTTTCTCTCACTGAAGTAATTTAAAATAATACTGCTTTTGAGCTGGTGGTAGGCCCCCTGAACGTTAGTAAATATAATACATTCGATTCTATACTCACAACTCTTAAAGTCGATCTCGGGAATCCCGGGATTTATTCGATACAAAAGTGCATCCGAATATCCGATCTCTAGAAATAACCTATTACAATAAGAGTATATAATTAACCCTTCCGCTGCTATTTAAGTTTGATAATACAAAAAATCTTATTTTGACTTAAAATGTTTCGAGCATTACATGAATGTTTCAAACGAGAAACAACGCAGCTTTATTTTTTAGGTAGGTAATTGACAACAAATTGAACTGGAAGGAACATGTAGAAAGAGTATGCAGTAAGTTTGATAAGTTTTAGTTCGCAAGTTAAAAAAACAGTCTTATAGGCTTATCATGGGTATGTTTTATCAGTATTGCGTTACGGCTTAGTGATATGGGGTAATTCAGTGGACGTGGAAAGGACATTCATAGTGCGAAAAAAATGTATCAGAGCAATGAGTGGAGCGGAATATTATGACCATTGCAGGCCATTATTTAAGGAATTAAAAATTCTTCCACTCCCATGTCTGTATATTTTTTAAGTTTGTATATTTGTAATAAAATACTTTCATTTATGTCAGTTGAATGAACGAGTCTCCGAAAGACTGAACAAAAAAAATGCCGGGAAATTACTAGTAACTGCTCAGAGATTGCAATGATACAATAGAAATGCCAGTTATATGACAATTAAAATTTATAATAAATTACCACCTGCCCTGAGAATGTTACCAATTAATAAGTTTAAATGTAAAATATTTGATTGGCTCTTAGACATGTGTTTTTATTCAGTCAATGAATTTTTAAATCATACTTTTTGATATTGTAATTAAAATCTTAATAATGACATTAGTACTTTAACATTGTTATGAATTCGTGGATATTGTAATTTTTATTTTGACATTGTGATTCATATTTTGATATTATGATTTATTCTTTGACATTATTATTTATATTTTTGATTCAAATATTATGACATTATAAATAATGGATTTTTGATTAATCTTATGCAGCCAATAATTTGTCTTTGAAATTATAAATTCATAACTTAATACAAGATTTCTTATAATTTTATATTCTCATAATGTACCTAGTTCTCATTTGCATGTACTTAGCTTATTATTTAATATTTCTACACCAGCAATGGTAGTATGTGTGAAACAATGTTTAATGTAAGTTCTCAATGTACCATATACTGAGAAATAAACAAATACAATACAATACAAATCTAGCTACCTCTTCATCATCATAACTTCAGCCGAAAACTTTCACTGCTGGACATCGCCTCCAAACATCGCCAGTTCGACCGGTTCTGTGATTCTTGCATCCAGCGGATTCCTGCGGTCTTCACCAACCCGATGACTTGGGGAAGACCGCAGGAATCCGCTACCCTTGTGCGCGAACCTACACCTTGTGGGAGGCCTTCTGACGCTTCGTCTTCCGGTACTCGGTTTCCACACCAGAACTTTTTGGCCCCATCGGCCATCTGTTCTGTGAGCAATGTGCCCAGCGTGCAATTCTTCGGGTTGTCGGTTACCTTAGTTCTCCTGCCGATCTCTCAATTTCTGATTCGATCACATCGTCAGGGAAGCTCCAAGCATAGCCCTCTCCATTGCCCTTTGGGCGACTTTCAGCCTTCTAATGGGACCCATTGTGAGTGATCATGTTTCAGCTCCATAGGTCTTTACTGGCAACACACATTGCTCACGACTGCGGTATGTGAGACGAGAAGATATTGCGTAGCTTCCCGAACACTAACAGCCGAGTTGGATTCGACGATTGACCTCTTTCTCGAAATTGGACCTACCTAACTGGATAGTTTGTTCTAGGTAAACGTAGTCGTCCACAACTTCGAGTATAGAATCTCCGATTTTCATGAGGGTGGATGTAATAGTTTTGTCCATGTTCATTTTAAGACCTTCTCTTTCGGAAGCTCTACTGAGGACATCGAGCATTGTACTGAGGTCCTCCGACATAGTAGTCATGGCTATCTCAACCATGACTACTATATCGTCGGAAAACCGAAGGTAAGTGAAGTAGTTGCCATTGAATTTGATGCTTCCTACCCCTTTCCAGTCCAGAACCTTAAATACATCCTCCAATGTAGCGGTAAACAGTTTAGGAGACATAACGTCTCTCTGTCTCACCTCACTTCGCTGCAGAAGGATAGGTTTTGAGGTCTGGTCCTGAGTCGGACCGACATAGTAGTAGTGTTTTCATATAGATACTGCAGCACCTCGATTTATCGATAGTGAATCTGGCACCGTTGAAGAACTCTCATATAATGTAGATACAAAAAAAAGCCGCTCGAATTGTGTGGAGCCTACCTGAACATGGTAAGCAAGGATACATGCCAACGAAATTTGCCGATTGGCACAAGCCGAATGAAAGCCGAATATGAGTAGTAATTGTTTCGGGTCGGCTTTGTTGTTCAACAAATACTGCCCAATCGAATATACGGACACAGGTACGGACCCGAGGCGGCGGTGATCTCTCGCGTCCGGCCCTGATTCGGGCCATGGTACGGAGCGAGAGGAAATGGGAAGCCGTCACCTCCTTCTGCGAAGCAGTAATGCTCGCGAAGGAGGTGGAACGCGTGAGGAAGAGGCAAATTTCGCCCCACGCGCCCCTAACCGCCGCAGGAGAAGACGCCCTGGGCGTCGGGAATCACAGGCAATTTCCGGCCACCGTAGGCGCGGGCTTGCGGATGATGAGCAATGGGTAGCTCGCCGTCCGATAAGGACCAGGCCCTGGTCGACGGCGCGTTGTGTTCCACGCGCGCCTCAAAGAGATGTCAGCAGAATTGACGGGGTCCGCTAGGGCCAATGCCTACCGGGGCTGCGAATATGGGCCGAAAGGGAAATCTTGGCCCCCCGGCAACATGGCAACTGAAGGAACACGGTGGGTTTTAGTCAGTAAGAGTCTGACACGCCCTCCCGCTCCACCCAGAGCGGGAGAAGTTATTTGATAATTTCCCACCCAAAAAAAAAGGTATGGACCCGAACATGTGTGCACTGTGCAGCACCTCTTAGACCTGGAATATGTTACAGTGTCTTCTTTCGATGACGTGTTTACACGAGCCATAGTAGGTTCTAATGAGAATGAGGAGGACAAAATTTAGTTTCTATAAATATTTATTAAAAGTAATTAAGTTATAATTAGAAGAAAAACCTAGTATGACGTTCAAAAATTACCTTCCCTAAACTTATTACAAACAAAACAAAAACCTGTTAAGGTGGATCCGCAGTGGTAGCCCGCGAAATTCAAAGTTTTTTGCAATTTGCAGGTCAGTGTCAGATTGTATCTCGATTAAAATGTCGATACTGGAAATTTCAAATGTCGTAAGGGATATTTCTATTCCCTGTCCCTTACGACATTTGAAATTTCCAGTATCGATATGATTAGCGACTATAACAAATATGTATTTGCAGAATTATAATCATTAGAATCCTTAATACATCTCTCTTAGTTAGATTACTTCCTTAAGAACAAATTGTTATGGTCGCGAATCATATTTTAATCAACGTACAACCTGATACTGTCCTGCAAATTGCAAAAAAACGTAAGAAAATTTGAATTATTTGTTGGCAAAGGTGTCAAATGTGTTAATTTCATGAAATCATGACATTTGACACCTTTGCTAACTTATGGAGTTGTATTGCTGATTGTAATGATTATAATTGAGTAAAGCCATATTTGTTACGGCCGCGAATCATATTTAGATCAACATACAACATGATACTGACCTGCAAATTGCAAAAAACGTAAGATTTGAATTTCGTGGGCAACCCTGACGCTTTCGCCTTAAGTTCAAAATGTACCCTACCAAAACCTGTATAAATAGTAATATAATCGAAATATACGTATATACTTATTTGATATCACAACCCTCCTTCTTAAATATATATTCAAGTTCCGAATCACCCTTGACGAGATTTCTCAAAGAGTGTGCTCTGACTATTGCGAACGAACTGACTGTTTGTGCCATGAACGAGGGCGACATTGCACCATAATTATTTTTTGAAACACCAACATTATTAATAAATTTTCTGAATTCATCATCAGAATAACAAGTGCACATCGCCTCAAATATCGGTTCATTACATTGAGTGCTCATGTCTTTGGTTCTCGATGGGACTGCCGAAAGAGCTCTCTTCCGGCTTTCTTTTCTTGCTTCTTTTACCAAAGTTTTAAGCATTTTGATCGAGCACATTTCGTAGCCTGGTATTTCAGGTGGCCCATACCTCATGTGTCTCATATACGCGGGAATATGTTCTGCTAAGTGCTTATTGACTGTCTTAGCACAACTACACTTTTTGGGCTCGACGTGCCTACAGAAACTGTCCCATTTGGGTTCTCTCTCGTGATCCAATTCCATGCTTCTGCCGATCGATTGCAACTTATGGTGCGATGCCCTGTGAGATGTTATTAATGAAGAAGCAACTTTAGCTTTCTCACCACCACCTACCGATGTAAGACGCGGAGGGCAAGAACACCAAGGCAAACCGCAGTACCCACACTTAATAGGAATTTTACTCTCATCTGTTTGTATATTTGCCATTTCTTGTTGCAGTACTTGAAGTAAAGAATTTTCTAACTTTATTTCTAACAGTCGCTGGGACGATCCATATTTCACCGGAACAAAGTGCTCATAGACAAGGTCATCTTTGAAATCAGCGTCGTCACCATGATTACCATGGATATATTCCTTAATCTTGTTAGTAAACTGATCGAAATTGTCACAGGCAGCATAAATAAATCGCTTATTAATAATCACCACTGGTAATCCCGAAGCAGTAGAAGTACCGCTATGTTTTGGACATAAATTTTGATCCACTTTAGCTTTGTAACCTTTGTCGCAGAACAGATATAAAGGTTTAGGTTGTGGAACAGGGGTATGGAATGGCTTCCTTTGTAGTTCAATGATACTGGCAGCAATGGGATCTTCCAGGGCTTTGTTCACTTGTAAAAGCATCAGTTTCTCCAAGTTTATAAAGAATTCTGCATGTTCCGGTAGCATATTTAGACAGTACGACACAAACATTTGAAACGATTTCACGACATGACAGACTTTCTTCTGCCAAATTTTGCAGAAATCTTGTCGTTTCTTTTCGTTCTCGTCCGCTTGATGAATTTCTAAGTCTTTCATCAGTATTGTATCCGTCATAATCTTAACTTTTTTCTTGTGCGTACGTTTTGACCCTTCTGTTTCTTTTAAGCATTCTTCTCGTTCTTTTAAAGCAACATAAATTCTACAAGCTAGATTTTGACATTGGAGACATTGCCTTAGTTTTTCTACAGCCATATGTTTATCAACGTTTAGATCATGTATATTATCAGCCATAGCCGTGCGATTAATTTCTAACTTTTGCATGAAGTCAATTTTAAGTCTAGTTTTTTCCTCCACAAGCTTTTTATCGTATTCGTCGTAGATTAAAGTCGCTTGGTGTTTCAAAGTGGCTGTGTATTTGTTTTGCATTTCATGTATTGCATTTTCTCTAGTATTTTTAATTTCTGCTATAGCTGATTCATGAAATAAAATTTCAATTTTACCTATGGACTGCCTATATAAATAAATAAAATTATTCAAATCTTTACTGATCTGTTCTGAATTCTTTTTTCTCACTGCTGCGACAAGATCATTCCATAGCCGACGAGTAGTGGTTGTGACATAATTTCTCCAGATAATGTCAGAATCAAAAAGTGCTTTCTCTACTTCTAAATCCATTTGTTTTCGATGCTTCTGGAACAAAGTGTGCCCAATGGTTTCGATACCGAAATTGTTTAATTTGTGTAGTACCTCTTTTTTGATTGGTTTCAATACTGCTCGGCCTTTGAGTAATTCTTCTGGCGATACGAACCAATTCTTTCCCGCACCTTTAAGCCTAGGTTCTAGACCCGCAAGTTCTTTATGTCTGGGAGTCATAAAATTGAAGTAGATAGCAGCAAGAGCAGGTGACATTTTTTCTTTCATCATTCTTTGAGTCGGTACCTGTTCCCGTTGTAAGAAGAATTTTCTTAAATTGTAGTTCTCGCTTACATTCGACGACATTGTATGTGTTTGAACTTCAACTAAATTCAGTGAGACAAAATAAAAAACAAAATTTTTAACAACATGACATGACTATAATATTAAATAACGTCATGATTCTCACTTTATAAAATTGTACTCTGTCGTCACGATGTCATCAATGAAAATACTCTTTTCTGTCAACGATGGAAACATTCATAAACTTATATTACCTCATTGAGCCATTGACAGGGATTGAGACCACGGAGAAAAGGTTTTTAGGTTTTTACATCGTCTCGCTCTTCGCAGCGCCTTTGGCCAGTAAATTAGCAGCCCGGAGGGCATCGTACATCCGAGGGGGCATGAGACTAATGATTTAAACTCACAAATTAAACTGGTTGAAAGTTTTTGTGATAGGGTAAGTTATAAAAGGAGAGGACTATTTCTAGACGCGACGGGAATTCCCCTGGTATCAGACACATTGCGCATGCGTTAAAAATCAACTAAGAATGCGTTATAAAATCAAATGATACATCGGTAGATGTACATACTTTAATGAAACAAGTATTTATAACACATGAGTTTTGCACACGACGTAAACGCAAACACAAGTTGTATAAAAATTCAAAAAAATTCAAATTCAAAAGTCATTTATTCAAACTAGGCTGAGAATCAGCACTTTTCGAACGTCAAAATTACATAAGACAGTCCTCCAAAACGCCCACCCTTCACCACTTCCTAGTGCCTTTAGCTGGGAAGAAGAAGTGGCGCAACAAACTCCCCAGCAGCACAGCTGTCTGTTCAAGTTAGAAAAAATGATTCTATACATTAGTATGCAAAATGCATAATGTAAGTTCATTATGCAACACAAAACATAATTTAAATGATAAATTATTCGCCATATGTCAGCTAGCACACGCCAATATACCAACTAAAAACATCGAGAACTAAGCAGAAATAAAAACTAAACGTAAACAGAACTAAATACTCGTATCTAAATAAAAGCCTCCAGGCATAAAGGGCGTGCCCGCTTACATAAAGCTATTTAAAGCTATAATTGGAAGTTATTATAAATGATAAACTAGGACCATCGAGGTAAAATAAATAAACAGTTAGTTACTAGTTACAATAACAAAACCATGATCAGCAAGACGACCAGTCACCACAAGCAGCACCCGTTCACGAGCATAACGCAAAGATCAGCCGTTACCCCCCTCGCCATATTTGAGCAGAATTCGTAAAATGTTATTGGAGTTTTCTGTGATCTCTCCAAAGCCTTTGATTGCGTGCACCATGATACGCTTTTGCGTAAACTACGTCATTACGGTGTGCAAAACGAAGCTCTAAACGTTATAAATTCTTATTTACATAATAGGTTCCAATGTGTAAATGTTAATGGTGTAAAATCTTCCGGGCTACCAGTTCAGTTAGGTGTACCTCAAGGCTCAATACTGGGTCCATTCTTTTTCTTAGTGTATATTAATGACTTACCATTCTATTTAAAGAGTATCTGTGAAGTTGTACTGTTTGCAGATGATACCTCTCTTATTTTTAAAGTAGACCAGAACAGACAAGATTTTGACGATGTAAACAGTGCAATCTCAATAGTTACGGATTGGTTTATGACAAATAACCTTGTTCTCAATGCCAAGAAAACGAAATGTGTAAAGTTCGCCCTACCAAATGTTAGAAATCTAGGACCCAACATCGTCTTAGATAAAGAGATGCTTGAAACTGTGAACTCGGCAGTTTTACTGGGCATCACAGTAGATGCCAAACTTTAGTGGGGCCCACATATATCGAGCCTAGCGGGAAGGCTCAGTTCGGCCGCCTACGCTATCAGGAAAGTAAGACAATACACTGACGTTGATACAGCTCAGTTAGTCTATTTTAGTTATTTTCATAGCGTTATGTCTTACGGTATTCTGCTGTGGGGCAAAGCTGCTGATATTCAAAATATATTTGTGCTTCAAAAACGAGCTGTTCGAGAAATTTACCAGCTAGGTGCCAGAGTTTCACCGAGAGATTTTTTCAAAGACATTGGTATCCTTACAGTGGCATCGCAATTCATCTTCGCCAACATTTTATATATTAGGCAAAATATACACTTATACACTAAAAACAGTGATTTACACAATGTTAACACTAGAAATAAGGACAAATTACGAGCTCCCTTTCACCGGCTTCATAAGGTACATAACTCATTTGTTGGGCTTGGTATAGACTTTTATAACAAGCTACCCTCTTCTTTGCTAGATTTGCCTTTTAATGCGTTTAAAACTAAAGTAAAATCCAACCTTTGTTCAAAGGCATACCTACTATAGTATCAACGACTACTTAAATGATAAGAATAGTTGGTCGCTGTGATTAACTAAAGACAATACTTATGTTCTTTCTCCAGAATTAGTTTACCTATTGACAGTTTATATATAATTGTTTATTTTATTTGAATGTATAAGTTAATTTAATTTTATTTTATTGTTGACATAATCTACTCATTACAATGTTTTTGTTATGAGTTGTATTGCAATTTGTGGTTAGCTAGCGACCTCGACAGTTGATCATTTTTTTTTTTTATCCATGTAAAAAATCCATCAAAGCCTACCAAAATAAAATGATGCTGGTTCTCAATAGCGTATTTACCCAGACCCTATGGCCAAGAAAGCCGGGGCGGCTAACCTGCTGCCGCTGTCTACCTTATTTTCTTGATACAAGCACTACTTATCTTCTATCCTGCCGCCTCGTATTTTCTTGATACAAGAACTCCTGCCGTCCCGTAACTTCTAATGTACAAATAGTAAAAAAATCTAACCGATCTGAGGCGGGGTGCTAACATTTTCGCCTAAAATCGCTCAAGTAACAATTCAGAAGCTTTTTTGCATTAGTCGACAAAGTAACTTCTATCATATCATCTGTATTAATGGTAAAAATAATATCTACCCTATCCAAAGCGGGGTGGTAAATATTCGGCCGCTTCGCTCGCTGTTGTATCCTAAATTCTGAAATCTTTAGTTTTACAATTCAGGTGAATGTGCTAAAGCAAAGAAATAGAAATAAAAAATATGTTTTATTTATACAAAATTATAAATACTTTATTTCGCTTAATTATTAAATTCAGTTCTTCTTACAACTAAGTAACTTCACCAACAGCCATCTGCTGTAACAACGTCATGACGTGGCAGACTCTCTCTCTGATCTCGGTGGCAGACCGGTGCGGTAGCAGCTCTCGGATGCGACCGAACACTTGCTCCGAGCCCGGCTCACCTTTCAGAACTTGTAACATAGTTTTGTCTTCTTCCCTCGTCCAACTACCACTCCTCTCCTTCTTCTCCACTTTTTTCGGTTCTATTCTCATCCTGACTACCGTTTCAATCTTCGGCTGCTTCGCTTTAGAACCCTCATCTTTTTTCTGTAACGCGTGAGTTTTACTGTCCTTCCTCTCTCTTTTCTGCAAGTTGTCTGTTTTGTTCTCTGGCTCCTTCTTACACGTCTTACTTTTATTGTTAGTTTGAGACTTTTTGGTTGTTTTAGGGCTCATAAGGTTAACGGCGTCTTTATGTTTGGTGTTGTCGTTGACATCTTTGACGGTTTTGGTGGGAGATTTGAGCTGTTTTTTTGGCTTTTTCCCACCTATTTTGGAGTTATTCTTGGCGTTTCGTTTGGGGGAGGCTCGTTCATCCTCGGAGTCAGGAGGGGAGAGGAGGGTATGCGTGGGTGCGAGACGGCGCGCGTGCACCCGGTAGGGCTCCTTGCTGTAGGGGTAGGTGACGCTGGCGCCGCGCAGCAGGCGGCCGTGCTGCACGAACACGCGCCCGTGTAGGTACTGCGGAAGGAACGCCACTTTAGCCCAGGACGCACGGGCGATTTTTTAACGCGATAATTTTTATCAACTCGTGTTTAGCCGAGCATTGAGAATCCAACATAGGGCAACCCAGCGCGTCAAAAAAATACACTGTTGGATTTTCAACTCTCGGCGCTAAGCAGAGCGTTGAAAATCCAGTGCGCGATAACAAATTGCCGTGTGTAAAAATCGCCCGCGGGTACGACGAGGGCTTACACCCAATGTTCGCCTGAGGACTGTTAACTTATTGTGCTACTGCACAATAGGTTAAATTACATACTTAGATAATATTTCTTCTAGTTTCATTTCAGCTTTTGATTTTCATTGGCTGAATACTCCTAACAGGCTAACAGGGGAGAATTGTAGAGGAAAATAGTTTGCTCCGACCCCATGTAACATGGGACAAAGGCAGGCAACAGAAGTATACGTTTTAACTTCAAAGCTTGTGTGAAAGATTCTAACCCTGTCTTTGCTGTCGCGCACTCGGGTAAAAATACGGACTCACCACTGTGTCTAAATTCTCCTTGACTTCAAGTTTCCTCTTGTTATCGCTCTCCTCCTCAAACTCCCACACGTCGCAGCCTTTGTCGCTGGTCAGAAAGCTCTCGTCTATGATGTCGGTGCCCGTCTCGTATGCACTACAGAGATTAATCGACAATTAGAACCGATATGCGAAATCAGCAAGTTAGAAACAGGGGAATGCTTTTTCAACATCCAGTTGGCTTGTTCAGAGATGGCGAATCTCGCGAGGTTCAGCACACGCGAGACCATACCCGCGACGGTGGACTACAAAGCCAATATATTCAAGGCAATGGCACGTACAACCGGATGGCGAGTAGTAATCTGGGTCTTGAAGTGTTACCGAACCCCCCGTACTGTCCGAATGGACCCCAAATGGACGGGGGCGGAGATATGGGGGATTGGGGCCTAACATTTTTTTTTTGACATGGCATTCAAAATTTAAGCTCTATTATGTGCAAAGTATTTGTGTGTATCAATGCCCTCTGGTTTTGATAAAATTAACGCTCATTTTCGGTGAAAGATAAATCATTGGTAAGGAGTTTCAAGAATTATATCATCATCATCAGCCTATAGCAGTCCACTGCTGGACATAGGCCTCTCCAATTGCACGCCATTCAGCTCGATTCTCGGCAACTCTCATCCAGCTGCTACCAGCCACCCTTCGAAGATCGTCACTCCACCTAGCCTGAGGGCGTCCTACCTTACGTTTGCCAATTCGCGGTCTCCACTCAAGAACACGTGTACCCCAACGATCATCGGTTCTACGGCTGATATGGCCGGCCCACTGCCACTTCAGCTTGCTAATTCTGTGAGCTATGTCGATAACTTTGGTTCTCTGCCGGATCACTTCGTTCCGGATTATATACATTACATTGAATTATATACATTATTTCAATTATAACGAACGTTGGGGGTGGCAACCAGATGGCATTGATACAAACAAATACCTTGCACATAATAGAGCTTAAATTTTGAAAGCCATGTAAATAAAAAAAATGTTAGGCCCCCATCCCCCATATCTCCGCCCCCGTCCATTTGGGGTCCATTCGGACGGTATGGGGGGTTCGGTATCACTTCAATACCCAGATTACCACTCGCCATCCAGTTGCCTCTCCGATAAAATTTTACGTGCCATTGCTTTAACTAATACATCAGTCCGTTTCATCCAGTTCGCGCGAATAACACCTGTATCAACACGCACGTTTTTCGAAATTCGCCATTTCTGAACAAGGTCTTATCTTTGTGTACTCCTCCGAGAGTAGTTAATTCAGTGATTAAGGAACACATCTGAGCGGAATTTTTCTGAGCGTAACTCTGCTCCATATAGTAAGCAAGTTAACAATTTCCGCAACTATAATCTAGGCGGAAAAATCACGCCCCTTCTACATGCCACGACCAGCGGAATTTTTCCGCGTCACCTCGTATTAGTCGTATTTGTGCTTAGATTTGTCAAAAAACAATGAACCCTTTTCCTTACCTGTCAGGCGGTCTTTCATCAGGGAAGAGCGATTTGAACATGGTAGCCAGACGCGGGTTGGAGCGGAGGTGCGGCAAGACGCGTGTCCGCATCTCATCGCTGCTGCCACTGTTAATTCCGCTTGTTATCGCGCGTAGTACCTTGCGTAGGACTGTCGGCTTGCGGGATAGCGTATTCTGCAAATAAAATTAAGAATTTTAATATTAAATGTAAGTATGACTTTTCTGAGGGCGGATGATGAAACCTTCAAGCTGTGGTCAAGTTTCCTGACTGCCGACGCGTTTTCCGTAAGCAATGTTTTAGTTTTCAATTTGATTTCATTAATTTAAATTAGTGAATTTTGCTAATTTGGTAATGCATTAAAATAATTTGGCTCTCATATCTATCATAAAAGTAACTATTGTCTATTGTCATTAACATGTTTACCACCCATTTTATACAATCATAGACAATTTGCCAAATAATGAACTAGAACAAAATACTACTACTGAATGGTAGTTTTTATTAACAAAATATCAAATTAAATTACTGCTGTGATTGAAATATGAAATACATTATGTAGAATGGTAGATCAACTTTGATATAGATTTCTAAGAATGTCCTTAGATGAAACAGTTATATTTAGGTTTAATATGAGTGTTTTACCAACAGGAAAAATAAAATACTACATGACTACATTGAGTAAAACCTACCACACAACAGAATTCAACTCAATATTTACACAGAAAACACAATACCAACATTCACTATTCGCAAAGCATGATTATAATTATTACATTATTTTACTTACTTGCAATAGTTCTATGAAACCAGTCATTTGCACTAACATGAAATGGTCCATGAACCGTCCGATCTCTGCCGCTTGTCCCGGCTTCAGGAACAAGAGAAATTCCTCCACAATATCCTTGTGTTCTTCTCCAAACACCTTCTCTATTTTTTTATATAAATCAACAGGCGTCTCTTTTGTAGGATCAAATGACTTCAATAAACTTTGGAACTGGACAAACTTGTTGGTAGGCACCGATGTGTTGGAAGAAAATCTTGATTGTACTTTTGTATAGTAAGATCTAACTAAAGCTGCAAGAGAACAATATTTCCTATAAAATAGTATTTTAGAAAACAGAAAAATAACAAAATTCCAGATGTCTATGAATGCCATGTCACCATAATTTAAAATTATGTTTTTGTGTTTCTACCAAATACTCATGTTACAGGTATGTACCAAGGAATAGTGCATAATATTATTATGAAACATGTGTCATTATTTTGATAATATCTTCTCTTTAAAAAAACAATGATGAGTTGGAACTGTCACCGAGAATCTTGTTAATACCATGAAAGTAGGTAGAGCCCAAATTATTAGTAATTACTCAAGATTGGATTTTTAAACTAAATTCCCTGATGGCATAATGAATTGACTTATCTATAATTAGTTTTCTGACCTAATTAGCTCTCAAAATATCACTAAAAATATGTTTTAGATTACATAAGAAGAAGTGCTGCTAAATGGACTGTCATCTACTGTAGTGTTTACCTGTCTCTAAAACATTGTCATCTATTTTAGGCGGATCAACTTTTTTCTTAGCACTTGGTTTGGTCTTGGTTTCCTTCTGTACTACTTTCGTAACCTCCTGCGCAACCTTCTGTGGTGGCGGCTGAAACAACAACATCATAAGGTCATGAAAATAGATCATCATCCTCTAAACATGGCGACACAGTTTTATGTAGCCTTTCGTGCAGATATTACACTTCATAATTATGATAATCCTGGGGACGAATCACAAGAGTATTGCATGCAGACTTACTAAAAACTATTCCACATATTTATTTTGAAGAACAACTAGTGATATCTGACGTGAATTACATAAAATCATCATCTACGTTCTTTGACTCACCTTTGGATTTATAACAGGTTTTGGAAAAGAATTTGGATTGAAAAAGCTTGTGCTTGGTTCAATTTTGTTCCCGAAAGCATCCTGACTCTCCCTCGAAAACAGGATGGGCATAGAAGGCAGCATCTGGAATATGTACGATCTACTCGTCCAACGAAATCTCAACAGCACTATATCACGGCTACGCAGATCCTTTACATGATAATAACACACAAACTAAACACGATAGAAACACGATATAACTTCACTATAAACAAAAATAATTTATGAATTATCTGATGTTTAGTACATTATTGTTTTGAATTTATCCAAACAACACAAGCCATCGAAAGAATGGAAACATTTTTGACAGATCGAGGAGGACGCGAAATCGGGCGGGCGGAGCGCGCGCACGTTTCATTTTATGATATTTTAAACAAACTTTATAAATATATTTTAGCCTATTTTTGTGCCAAAAATCAATAGAATCAAATCTTTAATAGTTTTTGGAGTGTATGTTTTTTTTTTATAACAAAAATAAAGTCATGAATAACTAAAGAAAGCCGTACTGAGCTAAGAAAGTTATAGGAAGCAGTCTAGTGAATCAAGTGAATGGTTTGTTTCCGAAGTTTCGCTCTTCACTTTGCAGTTTGCAATAATTATTTGTACAAGAAAATTTTCTCTTCGCAATAAAGTACAAAATTGATTTCGAGAGAAGTTTGTATTACTCAAATAATTTATAAGTAGGTACCTACGTAGGTTCTTAAATACGAAAATCCAAGTGTCTATGTACCTACTACAAATTACGAATTCCTATAATTAATACCTAAGTACTTATTTTATGTATGGTGCCTGCATCAAAAGTTCACTAAATTAATTTATAGTTTGCATAGAACTGTATAGGTAATGTGTAGTGTGTGTATGTGTATAAATAGTTAAGTTAGTTTATACACATTATAGCTTATATCTTTATTTGTATTATTTTATCTAAAGATAAAACTAAGTATTTTTATTGCCGCTGGACCTAGGTACTTAAATCGGTAATCGGGAAAAACAGTGTTTTTTCGTTTCAGCAAAATAAGAAGGGTGAAGAAAAGTGATTTTTCTTCCGTAGGTCAGAGTAGTACCTCAGACGGAAGGTCAAACACAGCAACAAGTGTTATTGTAATAACTGGTTAAGTTGCGTGTTTCAGAAATTTATAAGAACACTGAATGAACGAGCTCACATGCAAAAGTTTGGTAAATAAATCGCAAAAAAATATCTACTTGTACCTACCACTTGTCCCACTTGACTCACTTATAGGGAAGATCAGCTGTGTTAAAGTTTCCGCAAATTAAATTTTTCAATCTCTTTTGTAAGTCAATGGCGAGGTGCTACCTACTAATAAAGGTAGAGGTACTACCTAAATGTGCCATCATCAAAACATGCGGATAAAATTGTATGAACATAGGTAAGTAGAGTAGAGCACAGCGTGCCGTTAAACATTTCAGTGGGTCTTCGATCATTTAGATCTACCTAGAAATTATGTCACGTTCAATCAGTTGTTCACGTTCCCACGACAGTCGTCAAATATTAAAGAAAATACCTAGCTGTTTTAAAATAATGGGTACCTTGGCAGGGCAGCTTACAAAGTGACAAACAATGTAAAGCAGCGAACTTGGTCGTTTGGTAGGTTTAGATACCTACCTAGGTACTACTGATATATTTCTTTTAGCAGATATCTTGATGTCTACCTAAATCAATTACTAGATCCAATACTTAATACCTAGTCCTCCAGATCGAATTCCGGCCATGGCGACCCATCTCAGCGGAGACTAGCCATCGGCGCAGGAGACATTATAGGGCACAAGTGTGTGCGCAGACACAGGTGTACTCTCTCTTCCCTCACTCTCATAGTCCGATGGGACGGCAATCCGACACGACCGGAGAGAGATCAGGCGCAGGACCAACGGCTTAGTACCATGCTTTTCAAGACACGGGGGTATCAAACCGTCAACTTCCAAGAAATCCAAAACCTAGCTATTGATTCCACCAACATATCTGTTAAACATTTATTCCACTGAATGTTCAGTCATATAGCATTATCGAATAGATAACATCCAGTTGAGAATCCTATCTCAGAAACCGGGCATCAGCCACCCACAGGCAGATTGGGAGAGGAGAGTTAGGTCTGCGATGACGGAAGAAACAGCCATTGGTCAGCGTCACTGGTCGCAGCTTCCCAAAACATGTTGACCGTAAAGGATTTCAGTAGGTCATCCTACAGGCGTTTTAAATACTCCAGCTGTTGATGGAAATTAGAGAGGAGAGTCAACATCGCGACTTCGCGAGCCCAGTGCTACGGGTAGTGCTTTCCAACTGCCGTATGATCAGCAGTACGAGCGATACAACTCAGCGCGAGACCGAGATCAGACTAAATACCTTGTGATATATTGCAATTAAATGAAATAAAATTTAAAACTCATATAAAAGTACACTTTGTAAACAAGCATATTACAAATTAGAGGATTATATCCAAGATAAGAATGCTTGGAAAAATGCTGGTCCTGCTCCATAGGACAATAATTTAGAATCTAGACAAAATCAAATTGGTTGCTAATTTAATTGTACTTATACTTTATTATTTTTTGTTATATGACATTGATTTTACATTCTGTGATTACTTCCTCACACACTGTTTTATTAATTGTAAAATTTTAGGAAAATCGTCTACTTTTATAATGTTAGTAAATGTGAGCACAATGTATCTTTCACATAATTAATTTATCTGTCGTTGCTTCATTTTTTATACTTTTTACCTATTGTGTTTGTACCCTCAGACCAAATAAAAACCAAGACACAGCGCTGCGAACAATGAACACAGTGAAGCTTGCCCAAACTACACCTCCGCTCTGTGCATACACGCTCACACGCAAACATTCAAAACCATTTACAATTAAACTACACCTCACCATTAAGTGCACACATATATGTTTACGAAACCGGCTTCACGTCACTGTTCGCAATGCTATGTCTTGGTTTTTAGGGTTCCGTAGTAAACAAGGAACCCTTATAGTTTTGTCATGTCCGTCTGTCTGTCTGTCTGTCCGCGGTCTAGCTCCGAGACCCTTAGTAAGTACTAGAAAGCTGTAATTTGGCATGGATATACATACTAATTACGCCAACAAAATGGTAAAACAAAATTATGAAAAACATGTTTTTAGTGTACCTCTCCTACACGTAAAGTGGTGATGTTTTTTTTTAACCCATGTTGAGAGGTATCATGGGAAAGCCCCCCCCCCTCCTGCCAGCTAAATGGTTAGTTTTGGATGTGTGAAAAATATCACAGCAGTAGTTTATATAACGAAATTAAAAGGAAATCACAGCTAAGTAGGCTCTAAAAGTTAACGAGTAATAATCGACCAACTTTGCAGTTGCAAAAACATGTTTTCCCATACATTCCGTATACATATTTTTCAACTACAAAGCTAAGTTTGTTTTTGGGATAAATTCATCCCAACTACGGAACCCTTCATTGTGCGTGGTCCGACACGCACTTGGCTGGGTTTTTTTATTTGGTCTGAGTCTGTAGGTACCACACACCCTTAAATTTGAACACACCTTTCTGATACATGCTTTATAAAGTAGTGCGGTCTGAAGTCGCCAGCTTATGTTATTGCCAAACATGCAGTGCTAGATTTTACTTAGATAAAAATATTTTACTCACACCGTTGAAACATCATTTCGACTCGCGTCATTGTGAAAACTTATGTTAGTTAATAACTCAGGCAAGTGATACCTACCACGAAAGTATTACGGTAACTGCTATGATAGCGGTAAATGTTGCGTGAGTTTCGACAACACATCGTAAACTCGTAGTAAGTATAGACCTTCAAAACTAAATCGGTGTGTCAGCAGACTTTCATTTTCCAAGTAAATACGTCATTGTTGCTGATACTACAGTCAATAGTTGTTGTGTTATCCGTCGTCAGGTAACGCCATCGATTTTAATATTCTTTGGCTGAACACAGTAGCATCAACAGCTCGGAAAAAATCATTCCGGAAATACGGATTTTGTGGAAAGTTGGATTCGATTTTCAAACAAAAATATGTTTTCTATGAGTTGATAGTGATTGCAAGAGTATTTTTTTTCTTTTTTGAACCATGGCTGCGATTCTGCCGACTGGATTGAGAAATGGGGTAAGGTTTGCTAAGCTGTATTTTTTTTTTTTGTATAAATCTTTGTGCATTGTCAATCAGGCATGGAACAAAAGCACTGGATTATTCAGTTATTCGAACCATTTTCTGTGTTTCCGAAAACGATTACTTACATATTTGTAAGCTGAAACCTAGGTACATACCTAGTTAGGTAGTAGATAATGAGATAGGTAGGTTTATAAATTATACTTAATTTAAGTAAGTATATTAATTAATTACAGTAATTAAATACATAAGTACCTACAAGCCTTGCATCAAGGATGCACAAAAATGAGCAGCTTCCGTTAGTTCGTAGTCTTCGGTCATCGACGTGGTTACTTTGTTTCATTGTATTTCGTGTGGTTCTCATACCTTTGACCAACACAAACAGGACTGAAAATAATTCATTGAACTTTGTTATGGTCATAATTTAAGAATAAACCTACCTACTATAAGTATGTATTTCTTCAGTTTTCTAAACGATTTGTAAAAGCGAACTTTGATGTTAGCTAGACAACAAAATGGAAATTTTAGTTAGTGAGAAATTGGTGTCGATTCCTTTGTTCACAAACTAAACTAAATTTAAGTTCAGTGCATCTTTTTCTTTCTATTTCATTAAGAAAAGGACAGAAGATAAATTTTAATTTAGTCCTGTCAAATTAATCAGCGCTTGACGTAAATTGACGTAATTTTAGTCGGCAAGTTTTTAATCATGTTAAACTTGTATGGAGAGTGACAGGCGATGATTAATTTGACAGGACTAAACTAAAATTTATCTTCTGTCCTTTTCTTAATGAAATAGAAAGAAAAAGATGCACTGAACTTAAATTTAGTTTAGTTTGTGAACAAGGGAATCGGCACCATTGTCCGTTATAGTTTTCACCTTTGCTCCTTTCCATGACCTCAGTGGCCTAGTGGGTGGTCAAACCAACATTTATAGATAATGTCGATACCTGGGTATCTATTGACAAACTTTGAAAGGACAACTCCAAGAATTCAAAATTCGGGAAACTTTTGAAGAGTTAATATTTTACAATCGATTTCACAGAAATAATCGATCAATTGCAAAGGCTGTGACGGCCGATATCCTTTGGCAATGGCAAATACAATTACATAATATCTCTTGAGTGCGTTTCTAAGGCTCCTTAACCACACGTTATTGATCAAATGCTACTCTTCTGGCCTTGTCTGAAGGAAATACCAAATAATCTACGGTTTCTTACAATCGTTCCATTCTCCCAGTATGCATCCGCACGCGATCTCAGCAACACTTCAAAATTGATCGCTTTGTGTTGAGTTATTTTTTAATTAATATAATGGAGGAGGGAACCAAGGAAAATGGTGGCAGTGATCAGTGTGAGGATCACTCAAATGGTGAAGAGATTGTGACCAAGGAGCAAGATGCCCCGACTGACATTGTGTGCGATGATGTAAATATTGAATCTTTTGTTCTGAAAGTGTCATATTTGAATTATTGGCAAAAGTTAGCTTTTATATTTAAATGCAGCAAAAAAAGCATCAATTAAACGGTTAACAAAACAATGGACATTATACTAACTGTTTTACAAATAGCATTTCACACGAAACTAAGTACACATTTTCGTGGAGGTCATCGCTGTTAATTAATTTACCTAATTACAATAATAAAATAAGTAATACGGTTTGTTTTAATAAAGAGTTGGATTATTATCTTCACCTACTAATGTCTACGGGGCTATTACGAGATATTTTAAAGTGTAAAAGCTTTTCCGGTTCCTATTACCACCTACCCTCTTTTTGTAGATATAGGTAGGTAGATATACTACCTATGAAATTAAGACAACTGAATTTCTCCACTACAAAGATCCTAATCTCTATTAGGTCGACCCCATGGTCTCAATTTCTCCTCATATTAAAATATACTCCTAGAAAGTGCTACGGCGTAGCATGTCGGCTACGACAACCTACCAAAAGATTGGATATAAGTGCAGGAAGAGGATGATAATTTCCCTAAGCAGCCACCTACCGCAGCAGCTACCTTATTCCAATATACTTTTCCCAGATCAAAGGCCTGGACGCAAACCGGTATGCGACGAAGAAAACGGTAGCGCAGGGCATGCTCGACATCGCCCTGCTGACGTCAAACGCGTCGCAGCTGAAGTATGTCCTGCAAGTGGGGCCCAAGCACGAGTTCTACACGCTGCTGGTAGTGCTCATCTCCATATCTATCGTTCTTCAGGTGAGAATCGATAATACTTAGGCCGGCTTGCACCACAGATCACCGAATACTGTTGCTGTCAATCGTTTCAAGATGCCAAGAGCGGAATGAAGTTTTAAATATGTTTAGCGCTAAACACATTTAGTGGTTTGTGGTGCAAGCGGGCCTTAGTTTTGATTTCAAATTTAACACTTAAAAGAATAAGGTTTAGTGACCCGTGAACTAATCGCTTGCTACTTCATAAAGCAGCAAGCGATCTGGATTAATCGTCTTGCATTAGGCTTAGGCAGCAGTACCACGAACGAAATGTTTACAAGACAAATGGAGCCCAGCAGAATGTATCCTCGCAGTCTGTGTATACCCGTTGTTGATGGCCACAGATTTATCTGGAAAATGAGCAATGGCATTTATATTCTAGATTAGATAAATTGCAGTTTCCACAATATCCTGTTCCTTAAACTCCTCAAGCAACATCCAGGCTCTTAGGTGGCGATGGGTTTCGTGCTCCTGTCTCTGAACCTGTGGCGAGACTGCTGGTTCCACCGGCCGCGCCACCGGACCTCGGCCCTGAACATCAATTATGGGACCACCGGTACAGCCTTCATCGTCACCGTGCTTAACGTCCTCGTGTCTGCCTTCGACTCCTCGCTTGCTAGATATCAAGACCTAGATTAAGATGGATAAGGCTGCGTTTATGCGACTTTTACACTAACAGTGAACACCGAGACGTCATTTGGAAGATTATGGGCATTAAGGCTTACTTGCACTGGGGAGGTGGGCTGGTTGGAATAACCACCGACGGCTGCCATGGCCCATGCACAATGGTCTACCTGATGGACAAGTGCGGAAACCAAACCCCATCACATAGAACATAGACATTCATCGTTCTATTGCTGTCAATCGTTTGAAGATGACAGAGACAGAATGATGTTGATTTGTGGTGCAATTAGGCCTTAGAATTCGGTTACTCAAAAGGAATTTTCTTTACGTTCCTGTCGCATAAATCCAGCCTTCCCAACTCTTTGAATGTAACTTTGACGTTTTGAATTCAAATCGTGGGCAAAATTTTGAATTTCAGAGGTGTCCTTGGCCCCGGGTAGAGCTTAAAGACTTTTAGCGACATTAAAATATTTGGGGAGAGCTAATTATAATATTATAATAGCTTTCACATTTATTAGCTACCATGTCCCCGACACTTACCCGCATATTATGTAGGTTAGTTAAATTGGTTCAGTAGTTCATTCGACTGTTGGCTTCAAAGATGGCCCAGAAATTTCGATAGATTTGTAACAATTTATACCTACTTACTTAATAATAAATAATGCTTATCAAACTTAATAGGAACAAGGTTTTGGAACGGAAAGAATTCCGAGTTACCTTCAATTCAGTCAGTTTTTCAACGAAAAAACTCATGTCATGTTTACCAAAAATAGACGTAATGGTAGATTGAATTTTGGTCGGTTTTATTAGTAACTTCGACAAGGCTGGAGGCCTTCTATTATTCAGGTTCAAGAATCAACCTAAGTAACAATTTTTTCACTGAGACTGAAAATGATTTTATGTTTTATTGATGTGAAACATCTATAGCGGCGGGTCAGACTGACACGTCACGATTGGCACGCCAACAGTGCCAATGCCAAACCAACGCTAACGCCAATATTGGCGGCAGTGCTATTCTGTTAATCTCACCGTGAACGCTAAAGTGAAGTGAGCTTGAAGTGAGCTGTCATTCCACCATATACTTACTTAGGGATTGACACTGTTGACAGCTCACTTTCACTGTTCCTACATAATAATTTCGACGTTTCACATCTGCCAGGCGTCCCGCGACCGCTCATTTTTTTTATTTTTAACGATGAAGTAAACTCAGAATTTTTGTTTTAGCTTCTCGTTGGATTGCTATTCGTGGTAATTGGAGGCTTGGACCTGAACGATCATGAGGATCAACCGTCGGCAATGATACTCAATGACGTCATTGTAATCTTCATATTCGTCATTTCCGTTATCAATATCGTCAATTCCGCTTTCGGCATAGAGTATTCGAATAACCCCTTAGTATTAGAACGGCTAAATTATATAAATAATCAGTATTTAAGAAAGGGTAACTTGACTGCAGTCTAGAGCAGAGGTAGGTATACAACCTACCACGGAATAAGATCAAAGATGTGAGATGTGAGGTAGGTACTATCGCAGAAACGCATATGTGTACACTGTAAGGACTATTCTTGCTTGCAGCGCTCGCCCGCTATAGTAACGCTTACCTACGAAAAAAAGGGTCGTGTGCACGGGATTTGGTTTTCAAATTCGTTAGATATGCGTTACCCCGATGGTACGTACATAGGCAAGGATTAGCAAAGCCGCAGCAAAAAACTTTATATTCATCATACAATGGCCAAAAAAAGTAGGTGCCGAAATAAATTAATCAGCATTGCGGAAAATATGCGTTAGTAATTAGGAAGTAAAACTAATTAGTTAAATAAAAATTAAACTAAATAGTTAACCGACATTGAGCCATTTCCTTATAAAAAATGTACCTACCTAGGTTTCTTAGGTATATTTAGCTATTTATTAAACTGAAAAGCCGTATCTAGGTTGCATTACAAAAGAAAATTACGACTTTTAAAAGGCTGGTGACCCACATGAGCGTTAGTTATTTGCCAGATAAAGATGACATGCAGTGCTATAGGCCAGTGTAGGTAATATTTCAGTACCTACACTTAATTAGCACTTAGGTGCCTAAACACATGTAATGATATAACAATAATACATACCGAAGTAATAGGTAGTAGTATCTTCATCTATTAGGTATCTATTACATTACGAATAAATAAAACTGAAGTGTCTGTTTGTAATCTCAAAATGGTGCCGATTCCCTTGTTCACAAACTAAACTAAATTTAAGTTCAGTACATCTTTTTCTTTCTATTTCATTACGAAAAGGACAGAAGATAAATTTTAGTTTAGTCCTGTCAAATTAATCAGCGCTTGACGTAAATTAACTTAATTTTAGTCGGCAAGTTTTTAATCACGTCTAAACTTGTATGGAGAGTGACAGGCGCTGATTAATTTGACAGGACTAAACTAAAATTTATCTTCTGTCCTTTTCATAATGAAATAGAAAGAAAAAGATGCACTGAACTTAAATTTAGTTTAGTTTGTGAACAAGGGAATCAGCACCGATAACAGCTTTTTCCTAAATGCATAATTATGAAAGTTTATACCTACGGTACTTATTATGAACTAAAACACAATGTTTAAATTTTTGTCTGTCTGTTTGTTCGTGCTAATTTCTCGTCCGATTTAGACGGGACTTTCACTGGCAGATAGCTGATATTATAAGGAGTAACTTAGGCTTCCTTTATTTTAGAAAAAGCCACGCGGGTGAAGCCGCGGGCAGCAGCTAATACTTCAATCATTTCAATCCATTTCATTTTTGCACACCTATGTAGGTATTTTTCCAAAATAATTGGAACCGCCAGAGAATCAAATGGTTCCAAGTCGAAAATCGAAAAATATATCCTATCCATCTTTAGATAGGTATTTAAAGGTAGTTCCACATATTTGCTGCTCAATATTTTATTAATTGCTAACAACTATCTTTGCTTACGCAGGCAAGCGCGGGAGTCCTGGCCCTAATCATTTCCTCTTTGGACGGTGAAGCCAGCCACAGACATAAGAAGATCGCTGATTGGCTGTACCACACGTCAGTCGGTATGATGACCGGGGTAGTATTCTGTGACGTCATCAAAATGACCTTTGGCCTTGACCCCGCGCTTTCCCTGCAAGACTATCTTGGGAATAAGACTTCAAGTTTGTATGACACGTTCTTTAGGGTTGGTAATGATACTCATTAATAGGGTCACCGGTTATCTATAACCCATTTTAAGTAGGCACCATCGAAGAAACGCATATCTATACACTGTAAGGACTATTTCTGCTTGCAGCGCTCGGCCGCTATAGTAACGCTTACCTACGAAAAAAATGGTCGTGTGCACGGGATTTTGTTTTCAAACTGCTTAGATATGCGTTTCTTCGATAGTACCTAGTCTACCTAGGATCAGTGAAGTGCCATACGAACTTTGAATTAGATTATAAGATAAGCTTATAATAGGTCAATTTATCACTATAGGGTAAGGTACTATAGACAGATAAATTGTAAAACTGTTAGTAAAAAAAAAATAACATGTAGTTAAGTATACCATTTTGTTTTAAATATTGTCTTGTTCACGCAGTGCATATCTATATGTATGTATTCTAAAAGTCTACCAACACGATCCAGTAGGACAAATCAAGTTGATTTTTTGGGTTAAGGTCACCTATGTCACCTTGGTCAAAGATCTGCGGATAGTTATTTATTTACTTTATTTTCCGAATTTATCAAATCTCTTTTTTTTGTGAATTGTTTTCTGCGTAACTTTTTTGAGCATTAATTTATTATTTAACAATGTTTTCGAATGTTATGTCTGCTTTATAATGTTTAGATACGTATTCAATATTTTATTTATTTTCATCTAGATTCATCTGTAGGTGAAATCAGCATGAATCGTTTATTACGTGACAATGTTTTTTTGAGCATAACATCACTCCTTGTTTCTCCGAAGGGTTGGGCAGAGGTGTATCTACAGAGTGGCAGGGACATCGACGCGAAAACTGTTACTGTGGATTCAGTATATGATTCTGAACCCCTGCGTTGAAAATTTTCGTCGGTTATTTTTAAAAAAATCAGCTGTCCCATACATTTTGACCGCACACTTTTCTATAAAACAACAATTTCTTTTTAAATAACCGGCGAAATATTTCAACGCAGGGTTGTCCAGAATCATGTCCTGAATCCATAGTAAGTACTTAACAATTTTCGCGTCGATGTCCTTGCCACCCTGTATAGTACGTCCCACGTAATAGGGTGCGAGCAACAAGGCGTGGTGTTATGTTATTGTGTCATCTTTTTATGCTTTTTAATTGTTTCAAAATGTGTTTTGTCTGCTTTTATTTATATTTGTTTCTCGTTTTTCATCCATAGGTGATATCAGCAGTAGTGGCAGTAGTTCTCAGCTTTATTTTCAACATAAACCATCAGCCGGACCATCGGAAAGCCGAAATATTAAACAATATAAGTTTGATCTTCAAAGTCTTCAGTATTACCGTTAACATCATCATCAGTATATTTTATTCAATGCAAATAGATATGGATCCACGCTTTCTCACACAGTAAATACGATTCTCTTAGCACTTAAAATTTGGTTTCCTAGGAAAACGGTTCTATCATAATACGAACGACAAGATTTTTTTAAATTTTCACCAGTAAGATGACACTGGTGCCGATTCCCTTGTTCACAAACTAAACTAAATTTAAGTTCGGTGCATCTTTTTCTTTCTATTTCATTAAGAAAAGGACAGAGGATAAATTTTAGTTTAGTCCTGTCAAATTAATCAGCGCCTGTCACTCTCCATACAAGTTTAGTCGTGATTAAAAACTTGCCGACTAAAATTACGTCAATTTACGTCAAGCGCTTATTAATTTGACAGGACTAAACTAAAATTTATCTTCTGTCCTTTTCTTAATTAAATAGAAAGAAAAAGATGCACTGAACTTAAATTTAGTTTAGTTTGTGAACAAGGGAATCGGCACCATTGAAGTGTTAAAAAAGGCTTTGCCGGTCTATTTTGTGTCACCGTGAACATTTAGGTAAAGTGACGTGAGTGACGTAAAGGTGAACTTCGTCACTTCAGTGACGAAGTGGTGAGCTCACTTCCTCCTCCACTCCTTCACCAGGAGCATTCGCCTGTAAACGTAACAACATTACTTACAGATTCGATTTTGAACATTACCTACGTTACAATTACTTACAATACTGCCTCCCTGACTGACGAACATTCGCTTGTAATGTTGTAATGTAACATTTCAGATTCGAGTTTGAGTATTATGTTACAATACTGCCTCCCTGAATGATGTGCATTCGCCTGTAATGTAATATAACATTTCAGGTTAAATATAATGTAATAAAACGCACTGTAATGCTCGGTTTTCCTCCCTCATGAGTCACTGATGTAATGCTCCCAGTGAGGAAGCACCTTTAGTTTTCATGGTGAAATTTTTATAAAATAGGTCGGTTGTGGACAGCCGTCATTGTGTTACCGTTCACCGCTTTCTTAGGGAAACATAGCTTTTTCTAGGTCCCATTGCAGCACAAAATGTCGTAAACGCAAAACGCAAATTGCTAATGTATCTATTAAAAACATCATTCTGTCTCTGTCATTTTCAAATTATTGACAGAAATAGAACGATGTTTTAAATTCGATAAGTTTTATATTTAGTGATTTGTGACGCAAGTGGACCTTAGTGCTAATACACACGAACGGCACGCGTCAACGACAGCCGTCGACGCATCGGCGCGGCGGCGGCGGCTGCTTCCGTCGTCAACGTGTCGCTCGTGTATTTGAGCTCCAAACTCAAATTACTCAAATCATTTTAAAAATCTCTAGATTTTTATGTGGCTTACTATTTCTTAATTTGTGCTATTGTTTTTACTTGAACACCAAGATTTTTACATAAATAAATGCTCTCATATAAATAGGTGCATAAGTGGCACAGTATACATGTGTAGGTAGATAGAGATATCTATAGTGAATACTTGTTGATATTAGAAAATAAGCAATTTTTATCTAAGAAGCTTTTAGCTTCTAGCAATATTAATTAAAGTTTATTTTAGTTTATTAAAATTGAAGCACTGTGTAAGTACTTATATGGAAGACGTGATCTTGCTGTAGGTAGGTATAAAATTATGTAAATATTTTCTCGATTTCTAATAAAGATATACCAAAAAAATACTTGCCTGTTTTTTTCTACTGTTATTCAGCTTATAATGTTCCCACTGCTGGGACACAGGCCTCCACTCATTCACCAAAAATGTTCGCATATCTCGTCAAAATGTAGAGAACAGCAGATTTTATTTTCGCGATTTCAGCTTTGGTTATACTTGGTGAACTTCGGGATCTGAAATTAATTCGTTCACTTTCAAAAGATCTAAGGTGTCTTCATCAAGTTCCTTCATGTTTTTACTATAGGGTTTTCTAATGCTGGTTATGTACCTACCAAGGTTTTCTTTTCTTGCTTTAGTAGTTTCTTTTCTTCGCTTGTGGCTGACCATGTTTGGAAAGAAAGATTGTAGGAAATATGTAAAATCATTTCTATACAACAAATCCAGGCATGTAAAGTAGACATTCTGTATTGATAAGAATCTTCATTGTCAGGCCTAGCAGTTACTTTAGTCAAATCGTTCAATTGGCGTATTATTTCACGTTTAGTAGCGTAGAAAGTAAACATTTTAAGGAGTTAACAAAGCACGTAAGTATATTGTATTCGTAACAATTAAACGTCTGTTTATTTACCACTATTTTGCTAGGTATATAGAATTAAGTGTAACAACTCTTTATATACTAGGTATGTATTTGAAAAATGAGGGTTGTGTGCATCAAGTTCGTGATAACGGGCCTAATATGAATGAATTTTTAATAATAAATAACAAAACATACCGCAAACTATTGATATAAATAGTCTACATTTGAAACCGCAATAGATACCTAGCGGTTTTCCGTTTTCTGACATTTATCACATTTTTACAAATTACTTCGAAAATCGCAAATATCCGCAGCTGATTTTTGTTTTGATGTTATCATTAGTGATCGGATAATCGGATGCATATTTACTTAAAGTGTAGGTGTTGGCAATAGCCAAAATAATGGAATGCACTTTTGTATCGAAAAAATCCCGGGAATTCGGAATCGACAAATTTAGTTTTTTTTACTTTAGAAACAAATCGGGTGAAGGAATATTTACTTAGTTTAAGATGTTGGCTAATATTATGGAATGCACTTTTGTATCGAAAAAATCCCGGGATTTCGGAATCAACTGCTGGTTTTATCATAGAGTCAAATCGTGTGTAGGTACCTATTACCTACTATTCCTCTTACACTCAACATAGTCATAAATTGATGGGGAGCTTAAAATTAACTTTAAGTAAATACACATTATCATGTAATCCCCAGTTTTTTTTTTTAATTCCACGTGCTAAAGACGACGTTTCCTCACCATGTTACAGACTAGTTTCTTATTCCTAAATTTTCTGGAATCCCGGGATTTATATTTAAAAATATATGTTTTAAGAAGCCGCTTCCATAATTTCCTAACCAAAAATGAACTTTAGGTAAATATGCATCCGATTATCCGATCACTGGTTATCATGAAGAGCTAGGCTACAAATCAAGATTAAATGCGTGGGGAAGCGTGGGTAACTGTCAAGTCTTGATGAAGTTAAAAAAACTTTTTATCACATCTATTCGAAAATAGCTAGTTTAGTCCTAGTAAACAGGGACTAAAATAGCTTTTTAATCCCTAGGGACTAAAAGTGATTTGAATTTAGAACGTGGATATTGTTAGTAAAAGTTCCAAACACCAAAGAGATCAAACACGAACATTGTATGAACAAGTAACACGCTGGCAAGAGAGAGAGAGAGAGAGAGAGTGTGAATTTGGTCAAAATGAAAATCCAAGATGGCGGCTCTGAAAATTTTCAAATTTTTCATCATGGGTATCGTTTTCATGGTTTTCAATGGTGCTAAAGCCGATGGTGAGGTCAAAATGAAAATCCACGATGGCGGCGAAAATTTTATTTTTGTTTTAAACCATACGTGAGAAGGAATTTCGTTCCTGACGGGGGTCGAACCGCACACGTTTTTTTTTCTCATAGATGGTGATAAAAAGTAGAGTGTTCACCTCGGGAGCTACACTATTTTATGCTCGAGTGACGTACTTTAAATCCCTCGCTGCGCTCAGTATTCTATTTTAAAATACCTCGTTACGCTCGGGGTTCTACTCTTGAATCCTTCGCTCCGCTCTGGATTCAAACACTCTCGCCTTAAAAATAGTTGTTTGCTCCCTTGGTAAACAATCTACTATTTTTTCACCTTATTTTATTTTGCAATTATTTTAACGTAAACGTTAACATAACATAATAAACATATTAGTTGTTCTAAAATCTTCAGAAGATGAGCTTTTCAGAAAGCTCGAAATGTAAAATTTTGGAGGAATAGGTATAAAGTATTATATAATACTTTATATCTATTCCTCCAAAATTTTACATTATAAATCACTTTGAAATCGATGAAGTGAACAGGCTTGACAAGGTCGTTCGTCGAAACCACAAAGATTGTTGCACTACAAAAAATTGATTTTATATCCTAACCTAACCTAACATATAAAATTTTAACATTATACTTAATTTTGTTTGATCCTTAAATTATTAAATAAAATTATATTATTATCCGATTATATTTTATATATTCCTGCGATTCTCGCACATTTTACGGTTTTGACGCATAAAATATATTTTGGCATAATACGTATTTAGGAGATTTCGTCCGATAACATACTTAGGGAACTTAAGTACCTATGTTATGGAGATATACAACAAATATTATGATTTTTATTTTTTGTATCAATAACTCGTCTTGATAAATGATTTCAGTGCGTATGAGGCCTTAGTTTTGTACAAAATAAAATACACAATCGCACCATTACAAAAGTCGATAAATATGTGCGACTTGGAGTAGGTATAGCACTCTAAGTAAGGAAAAAGGGAAGCCTCTAAAATTGGTAAAAAAGCAGCTTTACTGGAAAGGTAAATAAAATATGAACATTTTATTGTTAAGAAGTTGTTTTGTGTTTGTTCTTTTTTTCTTGAAGACTGGAGGCGTATGACAGGAATCTTTATCGGACTTGAAGATCAACTCGAGGATAATCTTCCTGACAACTTACCATAGAAAACTTCAGAGATCTTAATTCTAACACTGATCTAATAAGTATCATACGCTTAGAGGTACAAAGAAGTTTGTTTTCATTACGTACAGGCATGTATATACAGACGCCAGCACATCAAGCTACCCGAAACTGTCCAATTTTCCCAATCAATTTTGAACCTTACTATTCAGCAATAAAGTTGAAAATCTATTAAATAAATTTGACAGATTGTAGTAGCTTGAAGTGCTGGCGTCTGTACGTAATGAAAACAAACTTACACACTTCTCTTGGGAGTACCTCCTGTAAACGAATTACTCCCATAAACATAAGTCTTCCGGTTAAAATAAAGGTAGCACATAATCATAACGAAATATCGGGATATTTTTTTTTCTTTGAAGATCTTACTCCCGCAGTTTTCGCTTTTTAACATCTTTGCGAAGTACATGGGTCCCCGTATTTTTCAGTCAAAAGCTGCGCAACGAAGCATATTAAATAGTTTTATGTAAAAGAAATCGCTTGATAACAAACAATGTATGCATAGAGAAAGCTAGCTGTCAAATTCTTGGACCAGTGATAGTAGCGACATCTGAAGTGAGCAAGTGGCAGTTTTTATCCCCATAATAATTAAACAAGGTATATACCAGTACAGTCGCTAGCGGCTCGCTGAGATTTTACAGACTTAAGTCAATGCATGTATAACTAGCATTATGCGGTCTGCAACAGAGATAAATCTTTAATAAGTACTCTATAGAGATAAACTGTTGAGAGCAAAACGACGTGGCTATGCCACTGTCTAAGCAGGGGTTCAAATGTCAAAACTTTATTTAATTTATATTGCCGTCAAATAACAATTTGATTGTTTTTTATCGTTGTAAAATCAATGGGACTGGCAAACTAAGTAAGTGTAAGAACGCGAAATAGTCTACTCCGCGAAGATACCTTAATAATGTTATTATAATGTCCAGTGGAAAGATAGTGGTGTACGGAGGGCGGGGTGCCCTCGGAGCAGCGTGCGTGAACTACTTCAAAAGTGCAAACTGGTGGGTCGCAAATGTCGACTATAAACCTAATGACAAAGCTGATTTCAATGTCACAGTGCTTAAAAACGCTTCATGGGTGCACCAAGAGAAACATGTTGTGTACTCGCTGGGCACAACTCTGCAGCGTGAACAACTGAAAGCTGTTATTTGTGTAGCTGGCGATTGGGCCGGCGGAAATGCCGCTAAAGACCTTAGCAAACAGGCGGATCTAATGTGGCGCCAGTCTGTGTGGAGTTCCACTATCGCAGCTACTATTGCTTCCCAATACATGTCTCCTGGAGGACTCCTAGCTTTAACTGGTGCCAAAATTGCTCTAAAAAGCACACCTCGCATGATTGGTTATGGTATGGCCAAAGCAGCAGTTCACCAACTCACAACGTCCCTTGGTGCGAGAAATTCTGGTCTGCCAGAGAACTCGCTGGCTGTTGCCATTCTTCCTGTGACATTGGATACAGAGATGAACCGTAAGTGGATGCCTACTGCTGACTTTAGCACTTGGACACCGCTGACCTTCGTGGCCCAATTGTTCGACAAGTGGATCAAGGGTGAAGAGCGCCCTGCTAGTGGCAGCCTGGTTACCCTCGTCACTAAGAACAATGTCACGAAAGTGATTGTGTCTGCCCCAGTACAGATGCTTGATGAAAAGCCGGAGCCCTGCAGTTAACATGAATAAATAAATAAATAGTTGTGTGTTCAGACTTTTATCAATGGCTAGCAATCTGCCCCGGCTTCGCACGGGTAGCTTAGTTAATACCAATTTTTTTTTCTGTCGTCGTCTCGTATCAGCCTATTGCGTTGAGTATGTGGGTTAAAGGCCTATTCCAGATCTAAGCCATAACGCTGTCGCGCTCGGAAGCGACAGTTAAAAATTTAAAATGTAGGTAACTAATGTTCTCCTACTTGGAGTTTTTTACATCGTCATATTTTAGCCAATTTACACAAAACTTTATGAATTATATACCTCAACCTACCTCATAAATCACTCCGTCTAGCGGTGAAAATATTATGAAAATCAGTTTGTGTCAGATTTGAGTTTTTTTCGTTATAGCGTTGAAACAGACAGACGAGGCGGGGAGGACTTTGTTTTTTATTATGTAGTGATAAGTAGTGATAGTGATGTGTTAGTTGTGTTTCAATCTGGTTTTATCGTTATGTTCCTTCATGTTCTGTCTGGCCTCTGGGTGTAGTACAATATTATTACACCCAGAGGTCTCAGAGGTATGGGATATGCTCTTGATATGCTCGATCAACAAGTTTATACCGAAATATCAACGCCACTGAACAAACACCATTAGCAAAGGCTATAAGTACAACAACGGATTTCGTGATCGATAGAAATGCATACCATAAAAAATGTTCTTGTAGGCGTAGGATGATCATAATAATAAATTATCAGCTAACTTCAGCGGACTTCAGCCAGCCAAGAAACCAGCTACTTCCAAAGTATGAGAGACTATTTCATAACAATTAACAGTCACTAGTCGAGTATCATTTTTCAATAATTATGTATATCAGTTGGTTAGGACGGTAATGAAAGCATAATAATAGGACCAGGGGACGTAATAAACACTGGTTTATAAAATCACGTTAGATTTTTAGATCAAAATTGCAACATTGGTACAGAGTGCCCAGTATATTGATTATTGATTCATCGCTTTTTATTATCGCACTGAGCACACTGATACAGCTGACAAAAGTCAGCTGTCTTTTGTGTTACTTGCGTCACGAGTCGGTCAAAAGCAAAAACGTCAAACTTATGTCAAAGTCGTAAATGGTACAAAATATTTCTAATATAATAAATAATCCCGTCAGGGTATTTATGTTCTGTGTAGTAATATAAGAAAAAAGATCATATATGCGACGCAATCAAGCAGCACGAGCACGTAAATACTAACCCAGAAAACATTGTCCTTCATTCATTGTATCTTGGTTTATCCGAACGACAAAAAGTGAGAGTCGAGGTTGCCGCGCCGCGCAAGTTATAGCTAGCTTTACCTTTTACTTACCAGTATCCAGTCATTCATTCAGTTGAGTTTACGCCTCGATAGTGGTTAGACGTAATTATAATGGCAAGCGGAAAGATCGTTGTGTATGGCGGGCGAGGCGCCCTCGGTGCTGCGTGTGTAAATCACTTCAAGGCAGCGAACTGCTGGGTCGCGAATATCGACTTAAACCCTAATGAAAAAGCTGATTTCAACATCACAGTGCCTAAAGACGCTTCGTGGGTCCAGCAAGAGGAATACGTCGTAAATGAACTAGCCAGCGCCCTGCAAGGTCAGAAAGTGAATGCTGTTATTTGTGTGGCCGGCGGGTGGGCCGGCGGAAACGCCGCTAAGGACCTTAGCAAACAGGCGGATCTTATGTGGCGCCAGTCGGTGTGGAGTTCCTCTATTGCAGCTACTGTTGCTTCCAAGTACCTCGCTGCAGGAGGACTGCTGGCTTTGACTGGTGCTAATGCTGCTTTGGAAGGTACACCTGGCATGATTGGTTATGGTATGGCCAAAGCTGCAGTTCACCAACTCACAAAGTCCCTTGGTGCCAAAGATTCTGGTCTGCCAGAGAACTCACTAGCTGTTGCCATTCTTCCTGTGACATTGGATACAGAGATGAACCGTAAGTGGATGCCTAAAGCTGACTTTGGCACTTGGACACCGCTGACCTTCGTGGCCCAGTTGTTCGACAAGTGGATCAAGGGTGAAGAGCGCCCTGCTAGTGGCAGCCTGGTTGCCCTCGTCACTAAGGACAGTGTCACTGAGCTGATTGTCCACTAAACTTGCCAACTTAGATAAGTGAATGTTGTCTCAAATATAATGTAGTTGATAAGTGAATAATGTTAAATTATTGCTCTGTTATGTTTACCTTTTTGTTTGAAAGTACTTAATGTGCATCATTATCATAATTTGTTTTGTTATGCTGCATTTTATTTAAGAAATCAATGTATTAGGCATGGTTTTTGTTTATAATGAAACATGTTTTTTAAGCATTTAAAAATATTATTTCTTCCACTTAATAAGTTATAAAACTGAGTTATTTAAGACAATAAATAGGACAGCAATCTCAAAGTGTTCGTAGTAATATCATGTCAGCTATAACATGTGAAATGTATCAGAGTATAATCTATGTGATATTTAAAAATATACTATTATTAAATGTTAGCATTGAACTTGTTTTTTAATTAATGTCTGATGTAATGGTTCATTACTGATTGTGGAGGTCACTTGAAACAAGTTATCAACCCAGTCAATTTACTGTACTTTATTGATAATAATGAATGAATATTGAAAAATTTCAACATGCAATAAGTACCTATCTTGAATAGAATTACTGTTTTATTATGGGAATAAGGTTACTCTTCAATTATTGATATTTCTGTCTATTCTTGTGGTTTTATGAAACACTACCCCTTTTAGTTTTTTGTGGATATTGTTATGCTAATGTTTCTTTTGGGATAATTTAGAATATGACACAATAAATTATACCAGATCACCTAAATTTTTACAGGATTTGGAAAGCAATGTTTGCTCACAAAATATACCTGAGTAAGGTAAATCCCACATTACCCAGAATTAAGAATATTTGCATGAATCATTTTACTCATAGTGGTATTTCCCCAACATGTAGGCATGATTTTCCTGTTCTTAGTTTGTTAACTATTACTAACAGGTAGTTTTTTGTAAATGTTGAGTTTTGTGAAGAACATCATCCTTTTTAAAAGTATTTTGAACATTTCAATCTATCTGCCTAGCCTTTTCCTAACTACATTGGGGTCGGCTTCCAGTCTAACCGGATGCAGCTGAATACCAGTATTTTACATGGAGCGACTGCCTATTTGACCTCCACAACCCAGTAACTGGGTAATACGATACCCTTGGTAAGACTGGTTGTCAGACTTTCGGGCTTCTGACGACCCGTAACGACTGTCAAAGATCTACGAATGACAGCCGGGACCCACGGCTTAACGTGCTTTCCGAGGCACGGAGGAGTCTGTTTGTAAAGATCCCATCCACAGACCAACCCCGGCAAGCGTAGCTTAACCTGATGGATCAACCCGTGCGGCTGTTATTACTTAGCCACGAGCTCCTCGTATTTTGAACATTAATATACTCCTAAAAAGCAGGCTTGTCTCTTAATGTAAAACATGAGTTTCATAGGTGTTTATAGGTAGTTCCCGAGTTGACAAAAATTACATACGATTATGTAGGACATCTGATTCTGTGATTATTGTTACGTAAAAATAATTCAGGTTTAAAGAGACTTACAGATCCAGTTTTGTTTAAGTTGGTACCTATTGCGAAACCATAATCCACTTTCACTTAGGTACCAGCTCTTTGGAAAGTAACATAGGTCGATCTTATCATTGCAACAGTTGTTGTTATAAACAGAAAAATAAACCTTTCCTAGTTATGGGTATATAGGTTTGATGGGTATATAGCTACTTGTCCTTGGGTGTACTTGTATAGTGCATACAGGGATAATCGTCGGTTGGTGCTTCATTTCAATACGAGTGTCTAAAGCGCCTCTGTGAGTTGGCTTCGGCCCTAGTGCGGTCGCTTTTGTTGCCAAGTTAGGTATAGGCGAACAGATAATGCCCGTATTGGAATCTAAATATTCTGTGTCAAATCTATGGTATTAATAATTCAACCCGCACACAGTATTGAATTATTAATGTGTATGTATGCAAGCGCCTTTCGGGAAAGATTTGCAATCAAATGTCAATACGAGATTTGCTATTATTGTTCGCGTTGACGAAAATCACATACATATCAGACTGTAAACGCAACGTTGTAAATTTTGTAGCAAAATTTACAACGTTAAAAAACTTGATCACTTGATCATTGTTATAAGTTACTTCGGTTAAAGATTTTGCTGGAAACAGCGCGTAATTTATAGATGGGTGATTGCAGCCTGCTATTATTAATCGCACAGGCGCTGTTGAATGGTACGGTTATGACTGTGCTCTTCATACAATACAACCCCTTTATGCTTGACCTTTCTTCTAATTAATCACTCTATATTTTAAACAATATGCGTTCATTTACAAAGGACATTGATCTACTTACCTATGTTCTAGTATTGTAAAGGATTCGGAGCAAAAGAACTATTATAAATAAAAAGCATTTATTAAGCCACAGTTTGACTTACACAGTATAAAAGCTTAATTACTTATTCTATTGACCTAAGTATAAATAATTTAACACTTAAAATTAATGACAAAATTACAGTAGGTTTACGCCTAAGTTAGATCGTAATTATTACCTACTTACTTAAGTTACACTTATGTGGTATAATATTTCTTATTTAATATAATCTCACAGTAAAAAAGCTTGTTAGGTGTAGTAATTTTCTTTTGACTCCAAAGGTCGGTGGTATTTCCACAACGAAGTTTTGACCGCAGTTTTATAACGATTTATAATTTATGGTTTTAGTAAGTTAATAACCCACTCAGTAGTTACCTATGATCGTAATATTACCATGACACTATATTTTCCACATAAAATGATGTAGATACATATAATTTTACTAAAGGCTGGCACACACCAAATGCAGTTGCAGAATGCGTGCGTTATGATTTACGAAATTACGATACAGCACATGCAGCAGTAGTTTAAAATTGTCTTTAAACGGGGGCAGTAGGTACCTAAGTAGTTTAAATTGTTCTTATACGAGAATAAATCAACAGTTTGCAACGTGTTTACATTTTACTGGACAACTGCGCAACGAGCATAGCGTTTAAAGTCTCGTGCAGCCTGGCCCGACGCGACGTGAAGTTTTCTTAGAAATTGTTTTGTTAGAGCCGCGTCGCGCCAGTCTGTATGAAACTTCACACGTAGCTTTACACTAAATTGATTTTCTGCAATCTATCTGCACTAGGTGTTACCCATTCATTATTAATAGACAGGTATCACTGGGCGTTATTATTTCAAACTATATTTAGAAAATTTACAGTCTTTCGAATAAATTCACATCGTAAATTCCACACTGAAATATTGAATTTTGTTTCCAAAAAGTCATTATGTCACTGGCCATTTATGTAAGCCAAGTCTTGACACCTTTTTTTGAGCAAAATGTAGTTTTCCACTGTTGTTCTATCGTCCGACGACGGCCCTGACTGTGTTCCTTAGTATATCGGTGACGAGTTCTGTGGTTCTTATGATCTTGTAGCCAATGTGATCTATGAGTGTAATGGCTGTGGAGCAAGGAGACACGGGGAGGTCCGACACGGGACGCAGTGGAAAACGCGTCGGCTGCGCGTTGGTTGCTGCACTTGCCCATGTCATCATGGTTGGTCTGGAAAGAATAAACATGAATGTATTATTAAATGATACAATAATTATCTAATCATGCTAGGTGGTTCAGCTTTTCAACCAGAATTTTACGTTTCAATTTATGTAGGTAATATTCAACTGTCTTGCTACTTTCCAACTGTGGGCGGATTTCAGCACTAGATACATGACATAATTACGTCTGAATAGGAGTGGGAGTAGGTATTCCCATCTCGCTCACAATGGGCCTCATTAGAAGGCTGAACGTCAGCCCTGGATCTAGATTTTTTTTGAGGCGGGGCAAAAACTGCCGTCTGCCGCCCCCGCCAATCTTTTATGGGGATACGCTAAGTTAGCCCACGCGAAATTAAAATTTTCTCAAAATGAAAATTTTGCCAGTAGCGATCGATAATGCGCCAATTCAACAGGGGCGCCAATACTGTTGTAAAAAGAAAATAAATGTGCTGGGCGTGTCATTTAGGTATTGCAAAGTTGCTGTGTGCTGGCTGGTGCACTTGTCTGCTACGCTTGAATTTGTCACCCCCTGAAGTTGACGTCCGGGGCACGGGCCCCGGCTTGCCCCCTCTAGATCCGGGGCTGCTGAAAGTCACCCAAAGGGCAATGGAGAGGGCTATGCATGGAGTTACATGCACAAGACCGACATAGCCCGAAGAATTACCAAACTTAAATGGCAATAGGCAGGGCACATTGCTCGCAGAACAGATGGCTGATGGAGCCGAAAGGTTCTGGAATGGCGACCGCGTACCGGAAGAAGTAGCGTTGGAAGACTCCCCACAAGGTGAACCGATGACCTGGTAAAGGCCGCAGGAATCCGCTGGATGCGGGAAGCACAGAACCGGTCGAAGTGGCGGTGTTTGGGGGAGGCCTATGTCCAGTAGTGAACGTTTTTCGGCTGAAATGATGAATGAATGATGATTCCCATCTCCGACTTTTTAAAACTGTAATCCAGATCGATGCACGGGAAGTGCATGGGACACCTTTTAAGACTTTTATTTTTTTCTATTAAGGTATCTAGGCCACGAATTGAGTCTGTTTTGAAGCATCACAATTATTGTACCTATTCATTCATTTATTCACTTTTATTATTCCTCTACAATGTATTAAGTATGCATTTGTGCATGCATAGGCAAGGTGATTCATAACTAGAGATCGGATATTCGGATGCATATTTACCTAAAGTTGAGGTGTTGGCTATTATAGAATGCACTTTTGTATAGAAAAAATCCCGGGATTCCTGGATCGACTTTAAGAGTTGTGATTATAGAATCGAATACTAACGTTCAGGTGTTGGCTAATATGGAATGCACTTTTGTATCGATCGCAAAAATCTCGCCACTCTGGAATTAATAAATTTAGTAGGTACTTTTTATCTACAGAAATGCTAGCTAATGTTGTAAAGTAGGTTGCTAAGTTGGCATAGCATATAGCGACAAACAACTTGGTGTCTTGAGTTTCGTAAAAAATGTTTAGTGGGTATATAAATTTTTATGTTAACACCGCAAAAGTAACCTTCATAAGAGGGTTGATAAGTCATTTCCATACCATGTATCTAATTAGTTGTGCATTCCCGGATGTTATGGAATTCCGGGATTTATGTTACTTAATTTTTTTATTTATTAAGAATCCACTTCCATAATTTTTTAGCCAAATATTAACTTTAGGTAAATATGCATTCGAATATCCGATCTCTATTCATCACCTTAATCAAATGATAAAAAATTTGCAGTCCCAGTGCATCATAACTACATCACAATATAAAGGGTGACTTCATTTTGTATGCTATTGCATAGTGCAAATAAAAAAAGAGTTGAATAATGGAACACGGTGGTATAATAAGTTGTGTTATCTGCATTTTATTACAATTAGTTGCAATCATTTGACGCATACATTATGGGTGTACTTAATTTATTGTTTACTGCAACAAGGTGACCGGCTGCAAATCATAAATAATAATAGCACCTATAATTATAATGAACATTCATTATTATTTATTTATTAAAACTTTATGCACAAGTAAAAAAACATTTTTACAAAAAATACAACCGACTTTCAAACTACAAAGTGAAAAATAACTTTAATTTCGGAAGTCGGTGTCTTTAGATTAGTATTTTAGTTTTTTGATACCGACTTCCGAAATTAAAGTTATTTTTCACTTTGTAGTTTGGAAGTCGGTTGTATTTTTTGTAAAAATGTTTTATTTTTTTCACTTTTTATTCGGTTGGTTTGTAATTAATCTAAGCCACAATAGCAACTGCTCATCAACAATAACCAAATCGCTATAGATGTGCGTATAATATTTGAGGAGTTCCCTCGATTCCTCCAAGATCCCATCATCAGATCGTGACCAAATGACAATGGGACCAACTTAAAAGTATACCCTTTCAAACAAAAAAAGAATTTTTCAAATCGGTCCAGTCGTCTTCGAGTAATCGGGGAACATACATAAAAAAAAAATCGATGAACTGAGAACCTCCTCCTTTTTTGAAATCGGTAAAAAAATACATCTACTACATACATTTGACACTTACTAAATCATACCAATAAACTCTGAGTACAATTAACAACAAAAGTCTGATAAAAATATCAAACGTGAACACACAACAACAATGGTTTGCGACCCAACTACATCTGAGATTACGAAGCACCAATCTTATCCTAGCGTAATGTTTGCAGACCTTCGCAGGCCCGGCGAGTGTCGAGAAGACCATCCGCTCTTAACCTAACAAGGCAACCCATCACATGAGACTATTGGGTCGCTCCTCCACCAGCCTCCGGCACAGTCCGCACAGGTCGTACGTCTCGCGGCTGCTGAATGACGTCACTCGCAACTCTCGCATGCAACTTCTCAGCTTGTTCCTCATACACCACCACTTATGCGCTTCAATCAGATACCTCTTCCCGGGCTCCTTGCGTGCCATTGTTTGCGACAGCAGACTTCTCTCTCCAAACACTAGCACAGCGTCGTACTCCCTGATCGGCAACAGCCCCTTGTTGTTCGTAATGAAACATCTCCCGCACTTCCTGCTCGTGAACACTGCAGCACCGTCAGTGTCCGAGAAGACCGGTGTTTTCGGTGATACGAGGAACATGAACACATATTTGTTTCCGATCTGCAGCTCGTCACTGACGAAGCTCACGGAGGCGTCCGGCGCCAGGGCGTACGACAGCAGCAGGTACGCCGTCAGGTAGAACAGCGTGACGGACAAGGGCTTCTGGATCTTGGACAATTGGCGCCAGGACGTCGAGCATTTTTTCGCATACGGCGCGTGAACCGTCGCCGCGCGCTCTGACACTTCTGTTAGCGGTAGGAGTGAGGCGTATTTATCGTAACAGCTAAATAAAACAGCCATCAAAAGTTATCAGACTGTAACTGTGACAAACAAACTGAAATAACAGCTTCTGTTCCACGAGCTAACAAAATCCCATACTTATATATTACTTTCCTCTATGATTCCATAAATGACAGTCACAAGCTTTTCTCTATTCATCCTTATGGCAGTTACCTTAGAAAAAGATAATAAAAACTTTTTACACTTGGGTTGTTTTTTTTTGAAAAAAAAAATACACTTTTTAGTTGTGGTACCTAACCCACGCAAATTGGAATACCACTACCTGCTACCAGTTACAGGAACTTATCATATTATCATCCACATTCTAAGTGGGGAAAAATACGTATTATTGAAACTAACTCAAAAATTATCCAAGCAAAGTTAATAAAATTTATATGGGACCACCTCGAGACCATACCCTTTCAAACAAAAAAATAATTTAAAAATCGGTCCACTATTGATGGAGAAATTGGTGGACATACATAAAAAAAAACATACGCTACGAACATATAACTTCCTCCTTTTTGGAAGTCGGTTAAAAATACCGTACAAAGGCGGACTTAATGCTTGAGGCATTTTCTATCAGTTAATCTTACTGTGCGTTCGCACTGGCGAAACATTCACATAAAAACATGTTGAAATCTCTGTTTTCTGTCAATGTATCGACTCGCGTTCGCATTGTCACTCAACTTGTTGACGCGAAACATGTTTGACGTTTCTTATCATTTGACATGTTTCGCCACACGTTTTTACAAACCAGTTTTGTATCAAAATGTATCTGTATGAATCTAGCAACATGTTGTAAGATTTGTTTTGACATTTCATGCCGACTTTTATGTTCTGTGAATCCTAATGATGTTAACAGTGATTTATTTGTGGCCAAATCGTAGCGAAGGCAAAATTACTTATAAATATACTTACTAAACAAAGTCAAAAATATTGCAACTTTTATTAACTGGGTAATGGTGCCGATTCTCTTGTCACAAATGCCTCTAACTAGACTAAAAATCACCAAAATATCGTTTATTCCAGTCAAACGACGATTTCCCATTCTGAAATAGACTAAAGTGACACAACTTGACTATGTTTTAGTTTGAGAGCACTAAGATGGCACTGAGAGATTAATTTAGTGAAAATGGCAATTTCGCTATTCTGAATTTGACGTTTTTCACCTAAAATGTTTGATTGTCTAACTAAATCTGACTATTTCTAGTCGCGATTAAAAACGTGTGGAATAAAACACCAACACCTCGACTTCAGGTGCAAAAACAGTACTGTATCTTTTTTTTCTTTTGCTTATATCTCGAAAATGGTGTGTCCTATCGCAAAAATAATGAAAATTTCAACCCCCTCTATAATACCCATAAACCCCTAGAACTCAACATGTAGGTAATCATTTTTCATATTTTCCATACAAAAAGGGAAAAATTCCTTAAAAAAACACGTCGAGGCTGCCCCTTGCGCGCCTCCGGCTCTAAAAAAAATTCACGGGGTACGGCAAACAAGTACCTACCACGTGGAGTCACGATCATCAAATTCGATTTAGTTGTGTCAAAATTATTTTTAAATATAAAGAATTTATTTTGCAGAACTGCTTTAAGATTCTCACAGCCAAAAAAGTAAGGAATTTTAGTGATAGTTTAGTTAGTTTATTTCGGTGTACAAAAGAATCGGCACCAATATCAAAAATAGGGTCCTAAATAAAATGATTCAAGCGATGAAGACGATTTATTGTTTGTAGCTGCCAGTATTGCATACCTGGGAACGGCAAAAACCTAGGGAGAAACCTATATACTGGATGCGCGACTTTCTAAAAAAACTTCACCGTATCTACTTTGGACTTTGGACCAATCTATGTTTCGATATAAACACGAGATGTTTACCACCATACTCGGATAACACAAAACATCAAGCAATAGACAAGTTACAAGACATAATTTGACCTAAACAAACAACAGTGCGAACGCAAACGTGACAAATCTCTATACAAAACATGTCTGTTGTGTATGTTTCTAGACAATGCGAACGCAGATAACAACAAATCTTAACATCTGTCTTATGACTTACTCATGTTTCGTGCAGTGCGAACGCAAGTTCAACAAAACAAGTAATGAGATTTGCTTCATGTGACAAGTTTCGAAACATCTACATGTTGAATGTTTTCTGGTGCGAACGTAACTAGACTAAAAATCACCAAAATATCGTTTATTCCAGTCAAACGATTTCCCATTCTGAAATAGACTAAAGTGACACAACTTGACTATATTTTAGTTTGAGAGCACTAAGATGGCACTGAGAGATTAATTTAGTGAAAATGGCAATTTCGCTATTCTGAATTTGACGTTTTTTACCTAAAATTTTAATTGTTTAACTAAATCTGACCATTTCTAATCGCGATTAAAAACGTGTGGAATAAAACACCAACATCTCGACTTCAGGTGCAAAAACAGTACTGCATCTTTTTTTTCTTTTGTTTATATCTCGAAAATGGTGTGTCCTATCGCAAATATAATGAAAATTTCAACCCCCTTTATAAAACCCATAAACCCCTAGAACTCAACATGTAGGTAATCATTTTTCATATTTTCCATACAAAAAGTGAAAAAGTCCTTAAAAAAACACGTCGAGGCTGCTCCCTGAGCGCCTCTGGCTCTAAAAAAAATTCACGGGGTACGGCAAACAAATACCTACCACGTGGAGTCGCGATCGTCAAATTCGATTTAGTTGTCAAAATTATTTTTAAATATAAAGAATTTATTTTGCAGAATAGCTTTAAGATTCTCACAGCCAAAAAAGTAAGGAATTTTAATGATAGTTTAGTTAGTTTAATTCAGTGTACAAAAGAGTCAGCACCAATATCAAAAGTAGGGTCCTAATAAAATGATTCAAGCGATGAAGACGATTTATTGTTTGTAGCTGCCAGTACCTGGAACGGCAAAAACCTAGGAAGAAACCTAGATACTGGATGCGCGACTTTCTAAAAAAACTTCACTATGTCTACTTTGGACTTTGGACCAATCCATGTTTGGATATAAACACGAGATGTTTACCACCGTACTCGGATAACGCAAAACATCAAGCAATAGACAAGTTGCGAGACATAATTTGACCTAAACAAACAACAGTGCGAACGCAAACGTGACAAATCTCTATACAAAACATGTCTGTTGTGTATGTTTCTAGACAGTGCGAACGCAGATAACAACAGATCTTAACATCTGTCTTATGACTTACTCATGTTTCGTGCAGTGCGAACGCAAATTCAACAAAACAAGTAATGAGATTTGCTTCATGTGACAAGTTTCGAAACATCTACATGTTGAATGTTTTCTGGTGCGAACGCATAGTTAGGGTGATGCAGAGACAAAACATGGCAGGAGCAACATAAGGGATTGATAACTCGAAAATAACTATAAAATACAAGAATAAATACACAGATACATACATATAAAACAGAATACACTTTGTCAGGAGAAATAACGATCAGTAGAGGAGAAATCGAATCCAGCAAATCAGTGCTGTGATGTTTCTGCACAACTTCTTACGTATATGCTCACGTGCCTTCACTTTAAAAGATAACCGACTGATTGCTGTCTTGATTTTCAGAGGTAGAGCATTCCAAAGAAAGACCGCCTGGACAAAGAAAGAAGAGTGAATGAAACCAGAGCGGTGATAAGGACATCGTAGAAGACGATTGTTGGTGGAACGAAGATATTTATTGTGGGCAGAACATAAGTATTGAATCTGGGAAGTCAGGTAAGAAGGAGAAGTGGTTTTGTCGAGAATAGAGAACAATATAGACAGAGACACTATTAGTTCAACCAGGTTTCAGACTGGCTAAAGTAGATTCATCTTTCATGGGATACTGTTTAAAATGTTAGGTACAATAAAATTCCTCCCCACATACCTACTTCAACTGAATGAGACGAAATTCAAATCTTGTATAAAACGCACACTATGCAGGCAGGCATATTATACGTTGGGGGATTACATCACTGATAAAAATGCTTGGCTCAATGCTGGTCCTGCTCCACAACTAATTGATTAACATTTGCAAATACTGTTGGAGCTGCTGAAGATTGTAAGATCATCTTTGCATTGTATAAACTCAATCTCCTTTGTATTGTATAATTGCATAGCACAGGTGTGAGCACTATGTACTAAAGAGTTACCATTTACCGGGTAATATGTCTTGCATTGACTTGAATGTGCCTTGGCGGCTGTGAGTATGTCATGCTTACTCAAATGTTTCGCTGATGGTGGCGCGTGTGGTGGATCATTTGGCTCCCTTCAAAATGGTTGAGCTAAATGGTGCTAATCCATGCGTCATGTTCGTGAACGGGCGCCGTCAGTTGGGACTGGTCATCTCTTAGCTGCCACGGCTTATTTTTAATTTATTTTAATTTTTTGAATTGTTCTTTGTTTTATCTTTTTATTACGGACGCTTCTAACGTGCACGTCTTTCTACATTGTTCTCACATGTATAATTTCAACATGAATGATGTAACCAATATTTTTTAACAATTTTTTATTTAAAAGAGTGTCCGTGGAGTTTCTTGTCCGTTCTTCTCCATAGGTACCTACTACGCTTTGGAATGGGCAACTAGCTTCATACCTATTTCTGACTGACCGATTCCTTGACAATTCAAAAGTGCCTGTAAATGGTTTAATTGAAATAAATGTTTTGAGTTTGAGTTTGAGAGCCCTCACCTCTCTGCGCTGACGAATGGGTAACCACTTATATTCTATTATCTTACTGGACTAGACAAGTGAATCTGTTAAATTACATGATACCTAGTAGATAATTAAATACAACACAGATTTACTCTCAGGTACTCGTGTCTACCTAATTAAATGCCAGTGACCAAGTGTGTTCGATGATCACAGTTATGTACTTACTACTCATCAATAGAACGCACTTCCATGATAAGAAGTAAGAACAATTAGAAATGTACCAAATAATAGGCAAAATAAAGATCATTATCGTCTACCTTCCCTTTCTCAACTACATTGGGGTCGGCTTGGCTTCCAATCTAACCGAATGCAGTTGAATACCAGTATTTTACATGGAGCGACTGCCTATACTGACCCCCACAACCCAGTTATCTTGGTAAGACTGATTGTCAGACTTTCAGGTTTCTGACTGTCGATCGTAACGAATGTCAAAGACGAGCATGACAGCCGGGAGCAACGGCTTAAGCCTCGTGCAGACTAGCGCGAAGCGACGGCACGACGCGACAGCGCGGCGCGACGCGACTCTAACAAAACAATTTCTAAGAAATCTTACTGGTAGAACAATTACCTACCGGTGTCGCGTCGCGCTGGTCTGCACGAGGCTATAACGTGCTTTCCGAGGCACGGACGGGTCTTGGTATGAGAGGTGGTCACCTATCCACGGATCGTCCGCGGCAAGCGTAGGTTAACCTTGATCGAACGAACTGTGCGACTGTTGCCACGAGCGATAAGGGTAAGTAGGTACCTATTTTATTTGATTTTATTCAGATAGGTAGGTACTTTTCTTAGCCTCAAAAACATATCACTACACAACAACTACTAAACAATTGAATGCCGTTACACATCCTTATTTATTTCCAGTCTTAAATTACTGTGCCTAAATAATGATCATCATTTCGGTTCCGTCCACCGTTATGGCGGGACCACACCAGCGCACACGCACGAACTGTGCACGCTAAGCGCCTCGGATGCGTATGGACGCGTCACATTATATTCGCGCGCGCATGTTGCGAACGGTTCACGTGCAAAGATCCACACCAGCGCAATTGAAACTCGCGCGCACGAACAGTGCACACTACGAGCGTCGCACGTTCTCAAATTACTGTGCACATCCGAGGTATCACAGGTACATGGCATTCATACGATGTGTTCGCCAACGAGTGTTTTGACTGTCTTATGCACGCGAACCATTCGCTAACCGCTCGCGAACATGTCCAAAGGTGTCCACACTATGTTCCTAAGATGTACGCGAACCGCACTGTTCGTGCGCGTGCGCAGGTGTGGACCCGCCTTTAGGTCGTAAATAGCATCATTATGTACACCATAACTCACGGCATTATCTATGAGAGCTTCAGTATAATAAATAATAACTCGTTTACACTGTCATGATACCGCCTACAATAATTTAGTAGAAGTAGCTCAGCTTAAAGCCACAGCACAGAGATATCATTCATACCTATCTATTGTAACAAGCCTGTGCCACACAAGTTCACACAACGCAGTCGTCGTTCGCTTTGATTGGTTTCGGATATCATATAAATATTATTAGATAAATAAAAATCTTAAATTCATTCACTGACAGTCAACACACACCCTAAACCGCTGACCCCATAAAACATAAAATTATGCACAAGTGTTCCTATCTATTATCTTACTCGGTATCTATTCGATTTTTGAAGTGAAAACTTCTTTAGGCGTGTTGGGCATTTTTGAGATGGGAAAAAACATGGAAAAAACAATTGAACTCGCGACACCGTTACCGACACCTCATTTTTGTAAACACGGTTGTTCTCTTTATTTATATTACGATACGGATCAATGTTCTATGCAAGTATTTTTACTTTAAAGGTTTTGGAAGTTTTATTTTTGTAAACGCGATTGTGCTCTTACTTTAGATAAGGTTACGGACCAATGTTCTATACAAGTATTTTTCTTCCACCAAGGCGATCTTGTTCAAGTTTTCACTTCAGTCGGCACTCTAGGAGTGCCATTTTTTTTTATGAACTTAGATCGGAGTTACATAACGAAGATGAGGAGCACAAAATACAATCATAAGTAAGTACGAGTGATAGGAAGTACTCCTACACAAACATGAGTACTGTTTGAAGCTATAAGTTTTATCAAACACTGTTAAACCACTTATTTGCAACTTCAAGCTATAAGATAAGTTGCAAAATTCAGTTATGTGCCACTTGATAATTAATTAGGTAAGTAATGAATAGATTAACATTTACCAAATGATGCTACAATTATTATTTTCAACTATCCCGTATTAAAATATGTTGTAATCATTGTGAAATAGTTACGTGTTGGTAATACAACCTTTGGCCTATTAGATTAGACAGTAGCATTTACAGACATTAATATTTTTAATGTTGCGGTCTTTTAGATTTCGTGATTTCACCCGCATCGTATGCAGATGCAAATTTTACATAAGACCTAGACCTGAAATAACCTTTAGCCTGATTTACACGTTCATATTTAATTGACTGTGGCATACGTTTATTTTTTATTGTGAAATTATCAAATAACTTCTTCCGCTCTGGGCGGAGCGGGACATACGTGTCAGACTCTTACTGACTAAAACCCATCCGTGTTCCTTCAGTTGCCATGTTGCCGGGGGCCACGATCTTCGGTATTCTTGGCAACCCCGGCAGGCATTGGCCCTAGCGGACCCCGTCAATTCTGCTGACATCTCTTTGAGGCGTGCGAATAAAACGCGCCGTCGACCCGGGCCTGGAGTCCTACCACAAGCTCATAAAAGCAGCATTATTTTAATATTACTTCAGTGTGGGAAAGAGATCAAGCTCTACAGGACGTTTAGCTCAATCTCTTTCTCCCACTGAAGTAATATTAAAATAATACTGCTTTTGAGCTGGTTGTAGGCCCCCTGGTCCTTATCGGGCGGCGAGCTACCCATTGCTCACCGTCCGCAAGCCCGCGCCTACGGTGGCCGGAAATCAGCTCGCGATTCCCGACGCCCATGCAGCACGCGTAGCATGACAACCATAGAAACGGGTTTTCTATGGGTTTTGTCGACAGAAGAATAGACAAAACCCGTTTCTATTGTGGTCATGCTAAGCGTGCTGGGCATACCTACCTCATGTTGAAACAACACTAAAAGTTGCACCGTCTAGTCTTAACAGTGTTTACAGTGCGTTCATATAACTTGTCCCGTGACGCGATTGGTAGCACTGAATTTTGAAATAACATATGCCTTAACACGTTCAATGTTCACCTAGTCGCATATGGGATGCCTGGAGCCCTCGCGGAGGACTCATTTTAAATGTAGGTTTTTCTTAGCGAATACAGTATTATAAACCGTGAAAATAAAATCTGTCATCGATTTAAAAATCTAAGCATTTAGATTTTTTAAATTTTCACCAAATTTTCACAATTATTCACAAAAAATTCAAAAGGTTGGAAACTACTTATAGCGAGAAGACCCCCTGTAAACACTATTTTACTTCGTTTTATAGTAACACAGTTTTTTACCTAATACCGTTGACCATCCGCGACGGTTAACTTAGCGCAAACGTAATGCCGGTAACCCTCCCGGAGGGTTCACTTCCAATATGTATGGCGGCATGGCGTATGAGTTCTATGAAATGTGAGTGGAGTTGAAAGTGTTAAGCCTGATTTACACGGTGAGATTTAATTGACTGTGGCATAAGTATCTTAAATTAAAGCAACAATAAAAGTTACACCGTCTAAACAATGTAGTATTTACAGTGCGTTCATTATAACTTATCCCATGACGCGTCTTAGTTTCAATACTAATAGAGTTCAAAATGGCGACTGACAGAACAGTACTACCAATCACATGACTGCAAAATTCCTACCAATCGCGTCACGTCACAGGACAAGTTTTAATGAACGCACTGTACTTTAGACGATGCAAGTTATTTGGTGCTGCAGTTTTATGATACGCCACAGGCAAGGAACTTGAATTGTGTAAACGGGGCTTTACTTACAGATATTTGATTTGTGTGAAAATTTACCTTAGCTCAGACCACAGCAGTGTAATCTATTCTTGGTGTGTGTAAGTTCAACCGGAATAACTCACCTCTACACGGGAGAGTATCGCGGCGATGGTCAAACCGTGACATCAAATTCTATAAAAACTGTAAGGAGCAATCTCCACACGACGATATCATCGCAGCGAGAATTTGATGACACGGCGAGACTATCGCCGTGGTTCTCTCAATCGTGATCGCAGCGATACTAGTTCGCCTTGTGGTTAGTTATTTTGGACCAGTATCGGTACCGAGCGCGACAGCGATATCGCTTATATCAGAGCATCCAATATGCAGATGTTTGGTGAACCAAGCCCTTTTAGCGAGGCTTTTGGCTACTTTCTAAGTGTGTATTTTATGTCTTTTTGAAACAACTGCTGAACAATTACATTTTCTTTTCTTTCTTCTACAAATAAAAACTAAAATACATATCTAAGTTCTGCTAACCACTGCAAACCAAATTTTGAATTCGTAAAAATTAATCATTTACACCTCGCTCCAATAAACTTCAATTTAAATTAACATTCACCAAGGTTGTTAAAATACGTGTAGAAACTGCTTTCAAAGTTACAAAAATAGCTACTTATTTGTTGTTGTTGTAAATATGTGTAATATTTGGATCTTAAATGCTAAAAGAACAACCTGTTGTTAGAGCAAGATTTATAAAAAAACATACGAAAAATGACATCCACCAATTCACTGCGCACGTATGTTTGATTACGGGGTGACGGTCCACTCACTCCCACAGAGTGGAGGCCTGTGTGCATCAGGAACATTATAGGCGCATAATGCACTGCTATTAGAAAAATTGTTTACCTGGGTGGAACAGGGTTCGTGTTGGCTGGCTTCATGGTGGTCGTAGGCCTCATGGTGGTTGTAGGCCTCATGGTGGTCGTAGGCCTGGTGGTGGCCTGCGTCATGGGCCTCGGCGTTATTCCCGCTGATGATGGACTGCCCTTCATCACTTCATCTTCCTCTCCGAACCTGGAACGTAGAGTAAAGGGGCTCAGTGAAAAGTGTGGTAGAAAACTATCCATACTTATGAGTCTATAATACCTCAAATTGCTTTCTTAGTTGTCTATGGTATGTCACCATGTTAGTTGTTGTAAGTAACTGTTTCGACACCAGAACGGTACCGTTTTTTAACGTACCGTTCTGGTGTCGTACGTTCGTCCCACTGATTTTGTTAGTGCGACGAACGCAGTCTACTTATTTTATGAGTGACGTAAAGTATCTCTATATAAACTTATGAAACATTATCACTATTAGCCTAGCCTTTTCCCAACTATGTTGGGGTCGGCTTCCAGTCTAACCGGATGCAGCTGAATACCCGTATTTAACATGAAGCGACTGCCATCTGACCTGCACAACCCAGTAACTGGGTAATACGATACCCCGTGGTAAGACTGGATGTCAGATTTTCGGGCTTCTAACGACCCGTAACAACTGTCAAAGATCTACAAATGACAGCCGGGACTAACGGTTTAATGTGTTTTCCGAGGCACGGAGGGGTCTTGGTATGTAAAGATGGTCACCCATCCACGGACCAACCGCGGCAAGCGTAGCTTAACCTGATCGATCAACCCGTGCGGCTGTTATTACTTAGCCAATATAATAATGGTAATTTGGTTACAAATGACCTCTCCTACACTCAATAACCCCGTATATAAGACGTCAAAACTCCGTCCCGTGTGCGTTGCTGTGAAAAATCAGAAAATACACCTGGATTCCGCTTTTCCATCTCCAACCTTACTCTATTATTGACATTTCTTCAACGAAAAGAAAATTAATAATGTTGGTATCTACGGCTAACTAGTGCATGATGTCGAGTGCCCATTAAAAAGACAGAAGTAAGAAGTAGGTAAGTACATAAAAAAATACATAAGAAAGTTAATGATGTCACGAGGAAATACGTAAGTAGGTACACTGTGTAATTGAGAAAGCCACTTAAGTACCTCTCTTCAAAATGTGATACTTTCTTCAAGACAACTAGGTACTTAAATACGCAAATAACGGACGTGATGATAATATGTCAACTGTAAATATGACTCGCTTTAAGATCTCAATGGACTAAAACAAAAGTTAAATTATGAGCAATAAACCGTAACGCTATTACATGGGAATTAACACGTTCAGTTCCGGGAACCCTCCTGGAGGGTTCACTCAAGTCGCATAATAATATGGGATGCCGGGAGCCCTCGCGGAGAGCTCAATTTAAATGTAGGATTTCGGCATTATAAACTGTGAAAATAAAATCAGTTGTATATTTTAACAAGATTTCAAACCTAATGCCGGTGACACTCCTCGAGGGTTAACTTTAGCGCAAACGTAATGCCGGTAACCCTCCTGGAGTCAACTTGCAACATGTATGGCGTATGAGCTCTATGAAAATTGGGTGGAGTCGAAACTGTTGACAAAACTGGCGGAATGTGGGTGTACCATAGGTACACCTCTGCCGAACCCTTCGAGGAAAACAGGCGTGATGTTATGTACGATGAACGTAAGAAAAATAGTTACCCACTACATAAGGACCTAGAACATCAGTCAATCAACCCTTTTAGGCCAAAATGAGTTCTATAGGTTTCTACAATATCTAAAAAAAAACCTGTCCGATCCGAAAGGGGCACATACATAGGTACTGCAATAACATCATCAAAAAGTAATAAAAAACTTATTATTATTGAAAACAAAAAGTTATTGCTATTTAAAATTCACATTTTTAGTACCAAAATTATCCCAATTCTATTAAAAAATACCAATTTCCCAATGAAAAAAAATGCGACGATTTTTCTACATGTTGTTTAACTAAAAAAAAAATAAGTAGGTATAGAAGGAGTTCTTCTCCTACTTACTAGTAGGAATTACCAGTTAGAAGTACTATTACCTAATGTAGTTACTATTATGTACGTAATCATTGCCCATACAAATTCATCGGATCGTCAAAAGTCACGACTGAAAACAGTAAGAATCCATGTACTGTGACGAAAGACTAAATAATTGTCGATTGGTCGCGACTCAGCGTATGATTAAGGAGCCACAACTCCACAAGTATGAAAGGTAATTCATTCTAAAAAGCTAAATAACCTTATGACCTTAAAGCTCACGAAGGCACGATCGTGTGAACTCCTTTCTCAATAGTTTACGTATATTAGCTCAAATGCCGTTACGAATTAGGAGTCTAGCTTGTAATGGTCATGAACTCATAACCAGTCTTGTTGAAAGACTTAGGATTAGAACTTCAAGGTGCCGTTGTATTTTAATAAATTTATTTTACTCATTTTAGACTTTGATGTAATCGAAGATAAACGAACAAAATAGAGAACTTTGAGACAAAAGAGGGGACTTCGGAAAGAGAAAAGACACGAAATTGATCAAAATGTTAAAAGTAGGTAACGTCTTTCTATAATTTGAAACTGTTACAAACTTTCCATCTATCGTTACTACTTAGTTTACCTTACACTTTAAAAGTGTATAAGGACACTCGTAGCAGTACATCAGCAAAGAAAAATATTGAAGAATAGGTACACAAAATAACGTGAAATCTCTCCACGTAAATCTAACAAGATAATCTTAGTCCATAGGAAAGTGGTAGTTGCTATGTGCATTGTTATAGACTATTAATATGATAAATATGTGATAATCCAAGAATTACTCGGAACATAATTAAGAGGGTCATGCAACGATAAATGGCGATTCAAAGTAGACGATAATATATTGCTCTTTCGCGTTTTCTTTAATACGATCTATTGTTGGTATTAATTATGTAACATGACAGGCCATTAATTATATGCTCGAATTAAACTTAATGGTGAGCTCCGTCAATATTATAAATAGACATTCAGTGTTCTTTTTGTGAAGAAGAAAATCTGGTTCTATATTTATATTCATTATCATCATCGGAATTAGTTTCTTGCATTAAATTAGCAGATATTCTTGTGGACATTAAAGATACAACAATCCTTCGTTGTTTAACGTAGTCTGTTCTATCTACTTCTTCATTATCATCTTTCCTCTTCTTTTCTTACAATATTTACACAGCTCATTTTGCTTTCGGCCATGTTCACCGTCACCAAGTCGTCGAAACCGGATATTTTCAAAGGCACTTTTCTTCGATATGTCGGGATTTTTTAGCCGATACTATAAATAATATTTCATTCCACCAAGCCGTGGTAGATCGATTACCATAAATCGTTGCAACACATGTAACCGATTGTTACCGAGCAATTAAGTCTGCAATCAGGTCTCAGACTGAACCAGTCCATCGGAAACCGTGTTTAGAGTTAACGAAACATCGATTATATTAGTTATGTGAACACGCGAACCAAGAGATTTAATGAACGTGTGACGTAATTTGGAACAATACCTTTTGATGTCATTGCTTAGATTAGAATTCTTAAATAATATTTATTAAATGATTATGGGGTTGTTAGATTGGCCGTTTAAAGTTGTTATAAGTTTATTGCACAGACTTGCTATATATATATTAGGCGATATACGAATCAATAACCTAACCTAACCAAGATCCACATGTATTGTTACGTTAACAATTGGTTACACACGCAATCTAGCTTGTGTTCTAGGTATTACATATCTATTTTATTACATTGTCTTTATTTTATAATTTGATCTAGTTCATGAATGTCGACACATTCAATTTACTGTTTCTCAGTATTTATTTATTGATCAGCCCCTTCAAGTTGTCCATATTTATAGAACCCAGAGTATTCTAGAACCAAGAGTCTAGGTAATGTGGAGGGCCTGAGTTGGTCTCTTGGTTGATACAACCTTGTTGCCTCTTCCTCCTCTCCTTCTGTCCTCTCTTAAACATGAAGACTAATGCGGTAATATGTACGTGGCTTCCCACTAACCGATATGCTGGTCCAACTGAGAATTGAATAGGTACCTAAGTATAGCTTACCTGTTGAGTAAAGCAGGGTTCGGTGGCGAGGGCTCCGTAGGTCTAGGAGACGGGATGGCGATGGTCGGAGGTCTCGTGGGGATCCGAGGCGGACCCAGAGGTGATGATGTGGGGATCGCGCTCCCTGTAGGTAAATATATTTTTGATTTAATAAAGGTGGTTAGATGGAATCCGCTGGATGCTGAAAGCACAGAACCAGTCAAAGTGGCGGTGCTTGGGGGAGGCCTATGTGCAGTGTATCTTATCAAAAACCATCACTATGGTAGTCAAATTTTCATAAGGATCACAAAAGTGGGAATGACAGGATTAGTCCCAAATTCCTCATTAATCAAATCTAAAACAAAATGTAACAATTTTAAATTCTAGTTTCCTCTGCTTAAAGTATTACCGGAGAATTGTTACCTTGCAGGAATGCAAAACTAAATATCTCTACTGACCTCTAAGCTCTAACTCGTAAGCTTTAAGCCTTTCAAAGAACATAAAGCTCAATGTAAGTGACAACTCGTGCACAATACTTATTTATATACTCCGATACAGGTTGTTCAAGCTTCCTCAAGGGTAACCACGACAGTTCTCTTCAACAATAGGATCTATTTGACAGTTCTTGGGCCAAACAAATGGTGGCTGCAACTCTAATCTATTCGTAGATTTTGATTCAATAGTCGTCATTTAAATCAAAAGACTCACATTTATATTTTATTTCTTGAGCTTCTCATTAGGAACACGACTTAGCCAAAATCTTTTGAGACTGGTTCTTGAATCGGTATCTACAGTTAGATCTTTTTGTTTTTGCGTCTTTAAATTTAGAAGATTTTTGTTTTCATTATTTTTTTGATGTTTTTACTCCTTCATTATGGAAACTATTTTGTTTTTTAAAGGACTTCAAAATGACAAATGTCGTTTTTAAAAATATAATTTTAAACTATGTACTCCTTGTCTGTTTATTGCCAGGTTTTAAATACTTACTATGTCAAAATGTTTTGAAAATCAGTTTTATGATACACAAGTAATCAATCTTTGAAAGATCAAAAAAAGTTAAATAAATTGTTAAATTAAATACTAGATCATTACTCTAGAAGTCTGTATTTAGTACCTACGTTAAAAGACGAAATAATGATGACCAACGATTAAAGTTTTGACGGTTTGACAGATGGTCCGACTTGATGCATCGTGTTATATAGCAACATTTATTATTTTATCAAAGCCATATTTTTTCTATATTTTTATGACGAGCGTACGTCCTCCATCAAAGATAGAAATCTGGCTGCTATACGCAAAGAAACATCTTCATAGCGTATTATTTAAGTGGAGTCGGCCCGGAATTCGGCTAAAGACGTGTTAGTTACCTGATCCAGGGATAGTGTTAAAGTCTTCCTTAGCGAGGAACTCCTCAAAGTATCTGGTGAAGTCCCCGGTGGGGTCCCAGCGCGAGGACAGCTTGGCCCACTCGTCCGGGTACTCGTACTTCAGCCGTTTGATCACCTTCACCGCTGTCTTCTTCTGTCGCTCTGTGCATCTGATGCATTTCGTTCTTAATGCTTCGGGAAGTATTCCTGGAAGGAAAAGATAGTGTTCGTTAAAATGTGTTTTTGAACTTTTTGTAGCTTTAATAGGGGTGACACAAGAGTAAAAAAAAATGTCAGTCAGATAATAAAAAAATATTAGACATGTATTTTTGCTTTATCATATTAATAAAAAAAAATACTCAGATAAAAAGCATTTAAAGTTGGGGTGTGCTACGCCACAAGTATAAAATCTACATACTCGTGACGTCATGGCACATTTTAACTCAATGTATAGCCGTAATCTTTTGATTACGTAAAAAAGAAAAATAGGTCTCCAATATTTTTAATAAGTAATTTACCTGACGGACAAAAAGCTTTATTTTATCATCACCCCTATTGTAGATATCTCAAATGGTTTTATTGGTAGTGGTAATCTGGGAAGATACTATAATACACTTCAAAAGCATCAATATTGGTTGGACATAAAATAAATTGAAGTGTCAAGCGATTTTGTACCATGTGCGGTGCAGGTTTTAACATCCAACTTGACTTGCCCTGCACTAACTACCTTGTCTGCAAATTATTCTGGTACGGACCCAAAAAATGATGTTTCTTTTTGTATGAGGATAGAGTCTTTGTCCTGAGTGGGCTAACCTGTTGCATTTCTGTCCAAATGACTTTTCATTTGGACAGAAATGCAAGAAATTTGTAATTATTTTCTTTTTTTTTGTTAAAATGATCGATTTCTTGGTTTTTGGGTACGTATTATCTTTTACAGTTTTAACATTGTTTTGCAACTAGAGTTCAATAGAACAGGTTGGTAATGGCATTGTATTTAAATTATGAAGGACACCCTTCACTTTAAACTTGAAACCAAGTTGTAAACCAGTTAACTGCAAGTTTACATTGTTTTCTCCTGCAACGGTGCTTAAATCGGGGCCGTCACTGACAGATGCATGTATTGACCTACTGTTAATTAAACTTCCTACCTACTTATTTACTTATCTGTCATTTAGAAGTGTTTTTTTTTTATTTAGCTAAAGGGCCAACTTTCATTCTGAAAAAGAATGGCACATAATTTCAAACAACTTTACTAAAACGACTTCACCAAATACATAATTAAATCGCATCTCTTAGTTTAGATTTAACAAGTTCAGTGCTGCGAACCCTCCTGGAGGGTTCATCTAGTCGCATATGGGATGCCGGGAGCCCTAGTGGAGGGCTCATTATAAATGTAGGTTTTTCTTAGCGAATACAGCATTCTAAACCGTAAAAATAAAATCTGATGTATATTTTAACAAGATTTATTAGTGTATGCGTTGGTTTTAAAATCCAAGCATTTTTATTTTAAAAATATTTTTGTTCACGGTTACAAAAATTCAGTAAAAATTTAAAAGGTTGAAATTTACGCATAGCGCCAAGACATCCTGAAAACACTTTATTTCGTTTTAGTTTTTTATAACACGCCTTTAAACCTAATGTCGTTGACCTTCCGCATGGTTAACTTTAGCGCAAACGTAATGCCGGTAACCCTCCCGGAGGGTTCACTTTCAATATGTATGGCGACATGGCGTATGAGTTCTATGAAAAGTGGGTGGAGTCGATAGTGTTAAATAATTAGGGATCTTGCGCACTAGACGACCAGGACGACGACTTTTGGACGGCTGCGACCAAGTCCGCTATTCGCATTGGTTTCTATAGTTTACCTGGTCAGCGCGACCAAAAGTCGTGGTCGTGGTAAGACAAAAAAAAAAGTGTTAAAGAGATGCTATTGCTGCATGGAAAAGGTAGCTAAATCCTTTAGTGGAAGTCCGTATGGATTTTATCAAAAACTGGACATCACATTACAAGATATCACTGGCTATCAAAAGTGCATGAAAATATCCGTAGGTATTTCTAATTATATTTTGTGGCAAAAAATCGACCCTAGTCCATTAAATTTAATTGTTTTTAAATGTGAAGTCCTAAGTGAAGCTAATTTATTTTTAACATTCAATCACTTTGAACAAACAAACTTTTTATAGCTCAAAAAAGGTGGAAATCTTTGAGCAGGATTTAAAGCAGGCAAATCTTTTACTGAAGCTAATTTTAATTAAAAGTAATCAAATCACATATGGGTAGGTACTATATCCTTTTTCCTAATTACATGTGCATGCAGGTACTCTAAAAACCCTAATTATAGTTTTGAATTTTTGAAAAAAGTGTTTTTTTGGACATTATTTTAGAGGTTCGTACTTAATAATCAAATGTTTTTAAACATAAAATTACTTAAATACGTACCTTTGATAATGTATTTTTACTCTATAAAATTACATATTCGAAACTTTTTTTTGTAATATTATGTAGCTTTTTGGATTTTTAGAACGTTTTTAACCATTGTTAAGAAACTGCTATTAACATGATTACCTACCAAGTTATATTTCCGAGCTTACCAATCTTATTTTACTCAAAAATCGTGATTTCCGCATGCTTGCATAATTTTACCAGTTTGTAGAATAAAAACGTCGCAGATCTTCCATAGATAATAAACAATTTGAATTTAAGAACGATTTGTATTCTAGACTATGGTCATTCGATCACGTTCGCTCGATGACGTTATGTGCTGATTATTTCCTTGTTTATTGTAAACAAAGAGTAACCTGCTTCTTGAAGCGAGTTGAGTAAACTGGAGCTTTTATTGTTTTTGTTACTAGTAACACGTCCCTGCTTCGCACGATATTTTAACCGACTTCAAAAAAAGAAGGAGTTTCTCAATTCGACTGTTTTTTTTTTAATGTTTTTAAGTAGGTACCTCAGAACTTTCGACTGGGTGAACCGATTTTAATGATCCTTTTCTTTTTTAAAGCTGGTGCTTCCCGTGTGGTCCCATTTCAATTTGGTCCAGTTCTGACAATGGCATCCATGAGAAAACCATATAAGTCTTAAATTTGCATTAAGTATGTGCGCGACAAATGGACGAATAACTCAATAACACACCAACCGATTTCGATGACTCTTTTTTTAACCGATCACAACTAAAAAGCGAAAAATAAAAACTTTTTACAAAAAAAAAAAACAACCGACTTCTTTCATTTCGGAAGTCGGTGGCAAAAAACGAAAATTCAAAACCAAAGACACCGACTTCCGAAATGAAAGTTATTTTTCACTTTGTAATGTTTTTTTTGGAAGTCGATTGTTTTTTTTTTTGTAAAAAGTTTTTATAAGGCTTAACAAAACATTGAGATTTCTTAATTATATGTAAGTCCGCTTAAGCGTCGGTGGGACACCGGTGTTCCAGTATTCGCTTTACGCACGGAACAAATACTTGAACACCGTGTTCACCGACGCTTTATCGGCTAACATGAATGATTTGTACATATAAACCTTCTACAATAAATTAACATAAGCCGAAGCCAGTCTGGATGCCGACGCCAATATAGTTAGGAAAAGCCTAGGCAGATTGATTGAATAAATTCTTTCTTAATGATGGTGAAACCCGCTTCAAAATTTGCGTAGTAAGTTGCGTAGTAACTACGCAAACGGATTTTGATGACGGTTTTCATACGGGAAGGACAACTCGGTCACACAAACAAACACGAAAAGCGACTTTAATTTGTAATAATTATGTATAAATTTAAGAATGCGGCGACGCATGAATTGTCCATATAAACGTAGTACATAAATCATTTGCAATTTGAGCATATTTCCACCATATTTTGTTGATATTCGGATTGAAACAGTATTTATCTAGGCTCCTACGTCTTTTAATTTCCAAAAACTTACCTTTAAATGAAGTGTAAGCGAATTTCATTTTGTACATTTTTACAGCGTAAATGACATGTTTTCATATTGTTTTTTCTGTATTATAAATAACAATATTTGTAATATTGTTTCCGTAGAAGCATAGTTTACATTATCAAGTTACAAATTATCGGAAAAAAAATAAATGGAAATACATTAAGTTTTCATTCATAATTTTTTGTATTACGGAACACATCTAAATTTATCATATATTTTCGAAAGCTAGTAGTACTATCGCGTCAAGCAATAATTGTTAATGTGTGCGTGGTAGTATTGCTCACTGTAGGTGTATATCGCTCCGACAGGCACTCACACTAGCGCAACGTGCTTGGAATTGAACTTTGCAAACATCTCGATTTGTAGTTGCGAGCCGTGTCGCCGGCCTCTTATCGAGTTTTACGATGCCCTTGCCCTTTCATCTGATGGCAAAAGAAAAACAAACACAAAACTTCTGAGCGTGGGATTAATTGTTATTTAAATAATATCGCAAAGGGTGAATAAGTTTCCAAAATTAAATTGCGAAGATTCTTTGTTTGATTCACAGGTAGCAGACTCTAAAGGATTATTTCCACCAAACGGCTCTCATCGCAGCGAATCGGAACGGATATTACAATCTTTAAAAGATATTAAATCGTGTACACAGTATTTAAAGTCTACATTACCAAGCCGCGCACAGCAGCTTGACCGCGGGCGTCTTCCGCGACACGCGGTCGAAACCGATAGTATGCTACGACGCGCGATCGACTCCGTTCGCCTATCGTCGTATCCGATCAGATCCTTTTGGTCTTCGGTTTTTGCCATAAATCGTCAATCCAAATTTATCTTTTTGTCTTCTGTGTTTTATGATAATTTTCTTCTTTTTCTAATTAATGCAATAGCCAACATACTATGTCAAGTTTAACCATTTTCAAAAATTAGAACACGTCAACACGGTAGGAATGAAACTATTTGACTAGGCACAGAAATGGATACGTTCGCAAGCGATGGTACAGAGCCGATCGTATGCGTCGACATCCTGCCGGACGCGATCGGCTGTTGCCGCATCCGTTCGTATCTTTTCCGATCCGATGCGATGCGAGCCGGTTGGTGGAAATCATCCTTTGTACAAATTTAGGTTTAAATTACCTGTGAAGTAGCTTTGTACCTGAAAAAGTAGATGCTTTCATTCCGGAAAATTAAAAGCTATGAACCTACACTACACTGTACCCACAAGTAGGCGTAACCTAGGACACGGACTGGCAGTGAATAAATTGTAACCGAAAGTTACATAATGAGATATTTGTCTCATTATGTAGCCACAATTTCACTATTAAGTATTTGTTTTAGATTAATTTGCTTTAATTTGCACGACCACGGTGATGTAATAAGGGTTGCCAGCTTTTTGTACAAGAAATAAAGTAAGTATAATGGTATTTTGGAAAAATAAACAGTATCTCGGAAAAATTAACAGTATTAGTATTTTTCAAGTGTTAAAAATATTTTTCTCTTTTTCTTCGTAAGCCTCAACAAATAGACAAGGTGCAATTTTTTTATAAATTTGTATTGAATCTCTATTTCTGTCGTTTCACCATTTAGCGTTCATCACTAAAAACACTGATTTTGTGAATACTGAGCAGGCAGAACTAACTATAATACTAGTATCGAAAAGGTATTCTGAGTCTATTCATTTTGTCCCGAAAATTCGAGACATTAGTAGTTTTATTCTGAAATGAAGGCTAACTGAATCACCGCACCCGTAGGCGCGGGCTTGCGGACGGTGAGCAATGGGTAGCTCGCCGTCCGATAAGGACCCAGGTCCGGGTCGCCGGCGCGTTGTGTTCCACGCGCGCCTCAAAGAGATGTCAGCAGAATTGACGGGGTCCGCTAGGGCCAATGCCTGCCGGGGGTTCGAAGAAAACCGATGGGGAAATCGTGGCCCCCGGCAACAGGGCAACCGAAGGAACACGGGTGGGTTTTAGTCAGTAAGAGTCTGACACGCCCTCCCGCTCCACCCAGAGCGGGAGAAGTTATTTGAAAATTCCCACCCAAAAAAAAAAAGGCTAACTGAATCACCGCGCTCATGCCCACGTGCATGCTGCATTTTTGGGATAAAGTGAGTAAATAATTGTTATCAGAATACCTTTTAGATACTAGTATTGTAGTTAGTTCTGCCACCTCAGTATTCACATAATGAGTGTTTGCAGCATGCACGATGTTCTACCTCGTAGATGAAACTTTATACATTTACGTATAGCTAGCTATATATCAGTGAAAACGGTGTATTCATTTTTGTTGAACAGTAAGTGATAAAAAGTATAATACTGTTTTTAACAGTAGGTATGGTTGGCGACCCTAGATGTAATATCACTTTTTGTTCCAACTAGGTGGAACGTAACAGTTTTCTAGCAAATTATATCATTATTTGTTATGTACTTATAACAAACAATGTTGTTCGAAGATAATTCAAAATATCTACGTTGCAACAGCTGTCCCTAGGATATTGTTTTTTTTTTTCACCGAAGTTTCTCGTAGCAGCAAGGAGTCTGGATTTAAACACGGTAAGCTATTAAATGAGACTTCAATATAACTGCCGAAATGTTGGTGTATACCCTGCCTACACCTTTCTGGAATCCAGTTGTGACGTTATTTTGTTTTCGTTGTTATTTATAATCCAGATTTGGAACACGCAATTTAAACGAGTGCGTCGACCTTAAACAGCCTTAAACTGATCAATGCCAGTCCACGGATTAAGAAAAGGTTACATATGCGATAAAAAAAGCACACAGTGGCTTCAAAATGTGTTTTATATAACCGTTATTTAATAATAAATAATGGCTTTTTAAATAATGATTTTGCTTGAAATATTAATAATCTGATTTCTAGATGTTTTTTCTTAAGTCTCAGCGAAGTCTGATCACTACAAGTAGATAAGCAAGTCAGACACAAAAACGCCACAAATAAACAGAATAAAATATTTTAATGACAGAACTGGTTCAGCAAAGTTACTAGTAGGTACGTACATAACGTTCGTTATTATGTAGGAAAACGAACACGAATTAAAATAATCGAGTGAATCTCGGCAGTCAAGAAAAACAGAATAAGCAAATGGAAAAAAACACTACATAGTGAAAAATAACTTTAATTTCGGAAGTCGGTGTCTTTGGTTTTGAATGTTCGTTTTTTGTCACCGACTTCCGAAATTAAAGTTATTTTTCACTTTGTAGTGTTTTTTGGAAGTCGGTTGTTTTTTTTTTGTAAAAAGTTTTTATTTTTTACTTTTTAGTTGTGGTACCTACCCAAAATTCGAAAACCACTACCTGCTATGTAAATAACAGTGACAGGAACTTATCATATCATCCACATACTAAGCGGGAAAAGTACGTATTATTGAAGCTAACTCAAAAACTATCAAAGCAAAGAGTCGGTCAAAAAGAAAACAGTGGCACTCCGGGAGTGCCGAAATAAGTGAAAACTTGAAAAAAAATCAGCACCGCGGTATCCAACGCGTTGATGTCTTTTACTCCACGCACTGCGGTAATCAACGCGTTGTTGTTTTTTACTCCACGGTGTCGGTAACAGGTAGCGAAATCAATAGTTTAGTCCCATCTCAAAAATGTCTAACGCGCCTAAAGAAGTTTTCACTTCAAAAACGAAACACCAAGTTGAGAATCCAAGAAACTTGATGGAAGCAAATTGCAAAATGTCATCACAATCTGAGCTACGGCAATGCTACACGAGCTAAACGCATCAAAGATCTATTTCTAATTTACTTTCGTGGCAAAAAAGACACTAAATCATTAATCTACTCACCAACATACAATCTCCTGCATTTAATAGCGGCATTAGCCATGGAAAACAATCACCACGAGAAAGCATTGTATTAATATTTGCAACGTCGCGAAAACTCCCATTGTTGTATGACGCTGATTTTCCGTTGAAGTTTTTATAGACGCACGTTAGGTTTGTCTAAGTTAATATGATATGAGTCTTTATTTAGACAGATATTTAAAGTTAGTTCATTAGTTGCTTATTTTGCTTCATCATCATCATTTCAACCAAAAAACGTCCACTGCTGGACATAGGCCTCCCCCAAGCACCGCCACTGCGACCGGTTCTGTGCTTTCCGCATCCAGCGGATTCCTATTTTGCTTAGTTGAATACAATTAGAGTTTTGATAAATAGATTTAGAATAGAATTAATTAACTGCCCCAACATCCTCGTCTGTATGTCCTCCGTTTACAAATGCCTCCACGTCTCCCTCTCCTTAGCGACTCTCGTCCATGCTGTGCCTGCTACAGCCTTAATATCATCTACCCATCTCCTGAACGGCCTGCTCCATTTCCGCTTCTTGACACTTGTAACCCAGTATGTTATTGTTTTTGATCTTTTTTTTTGAGCTTTTCACTATAATCTCTATTCACTCATTTCTTATAGTTACAATCACATCCTTTGTTCTTGTGTGTTTCTTTCCCAACATACTCCTTTCCACAACGTTTTTGCACTTTTTTAATTTCCTTTTATGGGTTGCCCAGGTTTGACATCCGTAAGAGAGTACAGCTATGTTAGAATACAAGTATCGAATAGTTTCGTTTTTATGGTCGTGTTAATTTCTTTATTTTTCATTATCTCTTTTGGACTCCAGTATTGTTTCCATGCGTTTTGTCATCGATCTATTTATGTTGAGTTATAGACCTCACCTCAAAAGATGTCTAAGCATAGTGAAAAATTTCTTACCGTATTCTATAGAATAGCACAAGTGTTTGAATTGATTTTTGTTTAATGTTTTTAAGCATTGACAAGAACATCTGATGGAGCAACAATTAAGTGGCACTGTCTAGTTTTGTTACAAAGTTACTGAAATCACCAAAATGACCGGTTAAAAGAGTGACACTGGCTGATTACTGTCATTCTAGCAGAGAATGATTCTCGTATCGATGGTTGCGAGCCGGCACAATCCTGATGATATTGAAACTGTTGAACCACTAATAAGACGACAACTTCTGGTAAATGCTATCCCGCGCCGTCACATGTTTATATTTACCTACCCTACATTGTGCTGAAGACTGAAAGCAAATATTCGCGTAAATTCATAGTACACTTTATTCTTGGGCTATTTTGCTATTTGATTTCAGTCTTCGACTACATTTTTTCAAACATAAATAAAAAAATTTAGACAAAAAAACTAAGGTCAATTAACTTTAGTTTATTTATATGTTTTCTTATAGCTATAATTAAGGAGTGTCTGTTAGTACCTGTCTTAACGCCTCAAAACTATTCGTCAACTTTAAAACTAGTTTTTCCAGATTTCAAACAGTTTTTGCCTGTAATTAATACTTAATTGACGCAAGACAATTAATATTCAATGGATGAGCAATTTATTAAAACTAATTGTTTCAATGACAAGTTGAGATTATAAACGAACGTTGAACACGTGCCCAAGAAACAAGTTCAACTGTCGTCTTCAGCAGACATATTCAATTAGTCTGATTGATCATAGATAAGGTACATACAACACATGAAAGGCCAGTCTTTAATTAAACACACTCCGGACACAGGTTAGTCGAAGCAAGGTTAGTTCAGTCACAGGTTCATAGATGATTCCGTCCTAGAGTGTAACTGTGGTGCTGTTCCACAAACGATTGGAACAGTAGTGCTATTCTGTAACCATCTCATCTTGTTATCTTAGGTGAAGTGAGCGTGGAGTGAGCTGTCAGTTGCTAAGGATTGACACTATTGGCAGCTCACTTCACCTAAGTTGTCACGGTGAGATTTTTACAGAATAGCACTACAGGACAGTTAACATCGTGTCCTGTTGTCAGCGCGGTACAGGAAATGATGGAGGCTATTGATGGCGCCAAACTAGTATCCAAATTCTGGGCCGACTCCATTTAGACTGCCATCGACGCATCAAGAAGAAGACCAAATTGTGAAGTAATTTCCCGATTATTCGCAATCAACATGGGCCCGCGTGGTGGATGATAGCCCACTTCCTCTCAAAGAGAGGTCTGAGTCTTAGCAGTGGAAACATTATGTTAACTGATTAAGTTATCAATTGTAGATTTCGCAAGGGGACAATATTTTGAACTGATACCCGGTTGATAGCAATAGGCTCGCCCCCTGTTACATGGAACTTAAACATAACCGTCATATAATAAACACCTCTATGTCATAGGAGTCACAGACAGTCCGCTGTGCAGAGCCTGCATGGAGGACGACGAGATAGCAGCTCATGTGCTGTTAAACTGCCCGGTGGTCGCCACATACAGAGCAAAGTACTTCGGTAACCCAGGTACAGACGCCAGCACATCAGGCTACTACAATCTGTCAAATTTATTTAATAGATTTTCAATTTTATCGCTGAAGAATAAGGTTCAAAGTTGATTGGGAAAATTTCGGGTAGCTTGATGTGCTGGCGCCTGTACCCTACGTGAGATTGCCAGTGACACCAAGGCGTTGCTGCCTTGCTGGCCTTCTTTAGGGAGCTGGGGTGGATCGAATAACCGATTTTCCCACCCGTACGTAAAATACGCGCTTTGGCGTGGAGTTGCGGATACTAGCTTGTATTACCTATATGGTCACCCCTGCCTAACCCGTCGGGGAATACAGGCATGAATTTTATGTTATGTGATGTGATAGAACGAATACAATGTTTTTTGCAGGTAAAATCTCTAATAAACCCGTACCCTAATTGCGTAATACAACACAATCACAATCTGTTTCGATTTAAAACAGATTGCTAATCCATTGCTTCATAAGTTGGAAAAAAAATCTGTTCAACAACGTAAATAACGCAATGAATGTTGTTGGACTGTCAAAATGAAACAAATTAGGCATAATTGTTCATGAAAATAAGTTACGCAATTAGGGTACTGGTTATTGGACTACTGGCAAGAATATTATTAGCCATTAAATAATTTTATTACGAATTGCATTAGCGTGTTAAGAAAAACCTTAGATAGATATATCGCAATAGTAACCTTAGAAAACCACATATTGCTTATTGTACGGTCAAACAAATAATATATTCTAACATTATTGCAATACATCTGATTCTATTGTAAGATTTATAAGAGTTGGTCAATAAATCTAGTACCGTGAAGGATGTGCAAGGTTCTAGAAAAAATACCTATCGGTATTAATTTATATTGTTATTTTTCTACAAACATATACGTATTTGAAGGGAGAGAGCTTTGCCTTGTACAAATACCTACATTAAAATTAAATGTGCAAGTGAAAATGCACTTTGCTTCACTATCTGAAGGAGGACATTGGGTAGTTTTCGCTCTAAGAAGAAAATCTTTATTGAAAAGTGTTACATAGGTCTTTATTGAGATGATTAGTTCGTTCGTTAGGAGGAGCTCATGGCTAAGTACTAACAGCCGCTCGGGTCGATCTGTCAGGTTAAGCTACGCTTGCCGGGGTTGGTTCGTGGATGGGTGACCATTTCTACATACCGAGACTCCTCCGTGCCTCGGAAAGCACGTTAAGCCGTTGGTCCCGGCTGTCATTCGTGGATCTTTGACAGTCGTTACGGGTCGTCAGAAGCCCGAAAGTCTGACAACCAGTCTTACCAAGGGGTATCGTATTACCCAGTTACTGGGTTGTGGAGGTCAGATAGGCAGTCGCTCCATGTAAAATACTGGTATTCAGCTGCATCCGGTTAGACTGGAAGCCGACCCCAATATAGTTGGGAAAAGGCTAGGCAGAACGATTGAGATGATTAGTTTAATTTATTGACGATGTGACGATAATAACGTTGACATGGTCGGGTGGTGTTGGAATGTATTATTATAGTCATTAATTAGAGTTGATTAAGTATCTAGTAAGTAGGTAAGTAAGTAGTAAGTTTTTTGCTCTTCACCTTTTTTATTTATTTTTTCCTTTACATACTTGTATATAATATAATAATATAGTAGTTAGTTGTATATCGACGCCTTAGAGTGAAAACCTCGTAAGTGTAAAAGAAGTAACTTTTCTTTGGTGGAAGAAAAAACTACGTGGTGCAAAATTTTTGTACGGCGTCTTTTATGGTTTTTTTATTAACCAATATGGAAACTTAACCCGCTTTTAAATCCAAACTGCAACATAAAAGACGCCGTCCAAAAATTTTACAGCACGCTGTTTTTTCTTCCTCCTGAAAATATACTTCTTTTACAAGTACGAGGTTTTCACTCTAAGGCGTCGATGTACAGAAAAATACTTTTATAGAACATTGGTCAGTATATAAATTATCCTTTGAGTAGAAAACCTTAAAAAAAAAACATGTGGCACTCGGGGACTGCCGCGGTAAAGCTATTGCATAGCATTTGTAACCTCCATACTTCCTATTTGTCAACGCTACACTTGGGATGATGACGTGATAACATAAAACAAAAATAACGTTCTCATGACAACGCCACCTACCATGTAATGACAACATCACGTTGTCATGGGAACCGTCATTACATGGTAGGCGGAGTGGGGGGTGTTAGGTTTTTTTCGTTACGGAATTTCTTGATTCGGTCGCCGCGCTCAAAGCCCGCGATAAAAGCTATGCAATAGCTTAAAAAAGTAGTAAGTATACTCTCCTCTAACCAGAAACAGACCGCATATTTTTCAAAGACCCATCATTTATTGCAAACCTTGTTATTATGTTCTTGAACTCTATAATGAAGACTATCAGACGTAAATAATGTTGACAGCTGACCACAGACTATTTATAGTGTAACCACAAAATGCACAGACAACCACTAAACCAGAGCAATAGTGTTAGCCTCACACAATAAACTATTAAAGTATATTATATACAGTGATGAAACCGCGATATTCATCATAATAATGATTATAATTTATTCAAGAGGTAATTCGTAGTTGTTATTAAACAGTACCCTAATTACGTAACTTATTTTCGTAAACGATTATGACAAAGGAGATGTTTCATTTTCGGCCATAAAGTGTACGTTAATGAAAAAAAGGAAAAAATTCCACGAATTGAGGAAAAATATTCTTTCCTGTTTATTCCTCTGATTACTTCGGCACAAAAAATAATAGTTTAACAAATTATTGCCATATTTTATTCACCATGGCGTCGTTTTACTTGCATACTGCTTTCGTCCAGAAATCATGTTACATTTTAACAAAATAATATCATGTAGACGTTATTCAAATAAATATGAAAGGCGTGTATTTCTGTACTACAATAAGATAGCTATCTTATACAACTTTTTTGATTAATTAGAAAGTATGATTCATCATAAAAATAAAAAACAGCTTTTGTGGATTGTAGATTTGTAGGTACTTCTGGACGAAAATGGCTAGCTGTCGATAATCGTATTTCTCCTGACAAACGTCAAATATTTTCAGTTTTTATTTTGTGCCCAAAAAGTATTAGATATTATGGAAAAAAACAGTCTTCATTGTATTTAGGAGTTCGTTTCCCAGGTTTTCTGAAGTGTACATGTTATGGCCGGAGTCCCATACAAAAATGAAACGTCTCCTTTATTTCATTTTGACAGTTCAACAACATACATTGCGTTATTTACGTTGTTGAGCAGATTTTTTTTTCCAACTTATGAAGCTATGGATTAGCAATCTGTTTCAAATCGAAACAAATTGTGAATGATCGTGTAATACGGTTCAAACCCAGACAGGCGCTTTACTTTGTGTAAATAATTTCATCACCACTGCTCTCAAAACGGTGAAGGAAAACATCGTGAGGAAACCGGCATGTCCTAGAACCGAAAATTCGAAGACATGTGACATCTACCAACCCGCACTGGGCCCGCGTAGTGGATTACGGCCCACTCCCTCTCACAGAGAGGAGGCCTGTGTCCCAGCAGTGGGAACATTTATAGGCTGATGATGATGATGATGATGATGATGTGTAATACGCAATTAGGGTACTGGTTAATGTCGTGATCTGGGAAGTAATATTATGTCAGCTGTTCATTGTATTGATGATAAGCATTTATTACTTCTTATTGTTTAAATTGCAGCAGAATTTGAATGAAATTATCTGCTAATTTATTTCTGATGACTACCTCGTTGGTCTAGTGGTCGAAAGCGCTACTGCTGAGCATGAGGTCCTGGGTTCGATTCTCGAGTTAGGAAAAGTGTTATTTGGTTTTTTCATCTGGAATTTCTCAGTAGCAGCCCGGAGCCTGGATTTGTGCCCGGTTGATGGCAATCCCTCTCTTACATGGAACTTAAACAAAACTGGCGATATGTGGGTGTACTATAAGTGCACCTCTGCCTAATCCTTCGGGGAAAACAGGCGTATTGATAATAATAAATTAATTAGTTTCTAAAAACTGCTGCAAGAAATCAAATACTATAATTAAATACTAATACACACACTACTCATCATCTGCCTAGCCTTTTCCCAACTATGTTGGGGTCGGCTTCCAGTCTAACCGGATGCAGCTGAATACCAGTATTTTACATGGAGCGACTGCCTATCTGACCTCCACAACCTAGTTACCTACTAGGTACAACGATACCCCTTGGTAAGACTGGTTGTCAGACTTTTTGGGCTTCTAACTACCCGTAACGACTGTCAAAGATCTACAAATGACAGCCGGGACCAACGGCTTAACGTGCTTTCCGAGGCACGGAGGGGTCTTGGTATGTAAAGATGGTCACCCATCCACAGACCAACCGCGGCAAGCGTAGCTTAACCTGATCGATCGACCCGTGCAGCTGTTGTTACTTAGCCACAAGCCCCTCCCCCTCATCAAGCCCTTAATACACACACTACTAATACTTATATTTAACACTATTTAATATTATATATTTTTAATATTTAATTAATTAAATATTATGTACTTTTGGTACTTTTCAATGACCATAATATATATATCAGCTTCCTTATTATTTGTCCCACGCCCACAGCCCCACACAGAGAAGGCCTGATCACCACGATTGCTCAAGACACATTTGCGATTTCAGACTTACACTTATTTATTATTAAAAATATCGACAAATTAATTGAAGAACACACCCCGAACAAACTCCAACGCATCACCGCTTCCTTGTTTAATTTTTCATGTTTGGTTTTCTTCGTATTACCTGCTTATTTTTAAGATCATGTTATTCTTAATGTTTACGTAAGTGTTGAATTAAATTAAATTGATATACAACAAAAAGAAGAATTTAAAACTATATTTATGACCACTGATTGCATTTATTCAAAACATCCGTGTACAATAAAAGGTATTTATTTAATTACGGTAATGTCCCAGAAACACGGGCTATAAAATTAGATTTAATCATTTTGTTATAATTTAATCATTTTGTTATAATTTCCACGTCTAGCTTAACCGCAAATTAGCATTTATTTATTATCGAACATTTTGTTATTCTTAAGGTCAACTCGGTTAGGGGTTTTATTATTATTTTTAATTATTCATAAACTCTTTTTGTATGAAATCATCTGATATTTATAACATTATGTTATACTTAAGTTATTTTTTGCATAAACAAAACTTATCTGCGGTAAGTCCGTTGCATAACATTCTAAAAATTGATAAAGTTCTAAAAATAAAACAAAGTAGATTATTAATCAAAATTAAGATCTTTTAAATATAATCTTGTCATCGTCTGCTGCATAGTTTAGCAATTTAGGTAATTGTAATTTCTGTCTACAATTTAGAACATGTAAAGTCCCCTCATAGATACCTATATCGTGGTTAGGAAAAATTAAGGGCAAGCCAGACTGGCTGAGTGCAAAATTCTGCGTGCGCGCAACGAAAGGTAGGTAATTTGTGCACCGGTTAAGAAAGTAGGAAAGATAGGGTTGACCGGAGAACTGACATCACTGTATGATACCTTATACTATTGGTTTAATTCTGTGGTTTACCACAAGACACAAATAAACAGTTTTCTTCGTTATCAACTGCCTTTTGTAACCCATGATGATTACCTTTCGTAATCATGCTAAGTAAGAAAGTTGGTTGGCGACAATAATGGAAGCCCTTTCTATTAAAGCTTTTTATTTTATTATTCTTTTCGCAGCCGTTTTGCGTGGACGTGACGCATATTTTCCTCCAAATTTTTATTTTCGTGTTTTATTATTTGTTTGCGTCATGTTTACCGCAAATAAACGTATTTTCTTTCTTTCTTTGCTTAAGACAAAAAAAAAGGTTTAAGCTAGACCCAGCCAGGTTCGAAAAACGGCACACTACGAAGCACTGCCAATCTATTTTGTAAAAATCTCACCGTGAAAACTTAGGTGAAGTAAGCTGTCATTAGTGATTGACACTAATGACAGCTTACTTCACCTAAATTTTCACGATGATTTTTTGATAGAATAGATCCGCTGTTCTAAAATGGAACGAACATTTTTATGCTACGCCGCGCGACGCACTCACTATGACAAACGCGCGTAGCACGCGAAGGTACGCACAATTTCCGTGATTTTCCTTACTCACAACTACAATCAACAATCACCTTTTATTACATAAATTCTGTTATACCATCCTTTATTGTTAAACAATCTATTGACGTCTTTATGTGTCATATCCATGTACTGTATGTACCTGACATGCATACTAGTAGATATGTATATTGTATATCACCTTGTTTTTCCTTATTAGGACTACTGAAATTCCGACGCTGTGTGCATGGGAACTACTTGATACATAAGTACGGTGCCTGAATCGATAATGTATAAATATTAACCGAGATTTTGTTGTTAAGGCTCCTGGCCGTGACTTCACTCGACAGAGTTTAGGTAAATTCTTGCGATGCTATGTTTGTGTGCACCGTTCACGCACACACGCCTAAACATCGAGCGTAGTGATCGCTTAAACAGTTTTGATCCTATAGACGGTATTTTGTTAAGTTACGTAGGTACGCTTATGAAATAAGTCTGGAATGTTTGTGTATATTCGTTTAGTATATTTATAACAATTCTGTTTTATATGGAATTTTATACTTTTTGTATGGAAAACATGAAAAATTATTACCTACATGTTGAGTTTTATGGGTTTATGGGTTTCATAAAGGGGGTCGAAATTTTCATTATTTTTACGATAAGACACAATTTTCGAGATATAAGCAAAAGAACAGAAAAAAGATAAAGTACAGTTTTTGCAACTGAATGAGTTATTAATTTAGTGAAAATGAAAAATTCGCTATTGGTGCCGATTCTCTTGTATACCGAACTAAACTTACTAAACTATCACTAAAATTCCTTAATTTTGACTATGAGAATCTCAAAGCTATTCTGCAAAATAAATTCTCTAAATTTAAAAATAATTTTGACACATCTAAATCGAATTTGACAACCGCGACTCCACACGTGATACCTAACCACGTGAATCTTTTTAGAGCCGGAGGCGCGCAGGGGGGGCAGCCTCGACGTGTTTTATATGGATTTTTCACTTTTTGTGTGGAAAATAAGAAAAAATATTACCTACATGTAGAGTGTTAGAGGTTTAAGGGTTTTTTAAAGGGTGTCGAAATTTTCATTATTTTTGCGATTGGACACACCGTTTTCGAGATATAAGCAAAAGAAAAAAAAAATATTCGGTACTGTTTTTTCATCTGAAGTCGAGGTGTTTGTGTGAATTTTAGTTCATGACAACCAATTTTATTCCACATGTTTTTAGTCACGATATAAAAATAGTCATATTTAGTTAGAAAATCTAAATTTTAGGTTAAAAACGTCAAATTTAGAATAGCAAAATTGCCATTTTCACTAAACTAATATCTCAGTGCCATCTTAGTGCTGTCAAACTAAAATATAGTTAAGTTGTGTCACTTTAGTCTATTTCAGAATGGGAAATCGTCGTTTGACAGGAATAAACTAAATTTTGGTGATTTTTAGTTTAGTTTAGAGGCATTTGTGACAAGAGAATCGGCACCAATCTGAATTTGACTTTTCTCACCTAAAATTTTGATTAGTGCCGATTCTCTTATACACCGAACTAAACTAACTAAACTATCACTAAAATTTCTTACTTTTGACTATGAGAATCTCAAAGCTATTGGTGCCGATTCCCTTGTTCACAAACTAAACTAAATTTAAGTTCAGTGCATCTTTTTCTTACAATTTCATTAAGAAAAGGACAGAAGATAAATTTTAGTTTAGTCCTGTCAAATTAATCACCACCCATACAAGTTTAGATGTGATTAAAAACTTGCCGACTAAAATTACGTCAATTAACGTCAAGCGCTGATTAATTTGACAGGACTAAACTAAAATTTATCTTCTGTCCTTTTCTTAATGAAATAGAAAGAAAAAGATGCACTTAAATTTAGTTTAGTTTGTGAACAAGGGAATCGGCACAATTATGCAAAATAAATTCTCTAAATTTAAGAAAATTTTTGACACATCTAAATCAAATTTGACAATTGCGACTCCACACGTGATACCTAACCATGTGAATCTTTTTAGAGCCGGAGGCGCGCACGCTCGACGTGTTTTATATGGAACTTTTCACTTTTTGTATGGAAAATAAGAAAAAATATTACCTACATGTAGAGTATAAGGGGTTTAAGGGTTTTATAAAGGGAGTCGAAATTTTCATTATTTTTTGCGATTGGACACACCGTTTTCGAGATATAAGCAAAAGAAAAAAAAAAGATTCAGTACTGTTTTTGCATGTGAAATCGAGGTGTTGGTGTGAATTTAAAGTTCATGACAATCAATTTTATTCCACACGTTTTTAATCGCGAAAAATAGTCAGATTCGGTTAGAAAATCTAAATTTTAAGTGAAAAACGTCAAATTCAGAATAGTAAAGTTGCTTTTTTCACTAAATGAAAATCTCAGTTCCATCTTAGTGCTGTCAAATTAAAATCTAGTTAAGTTGTGTCACTTTAGTCTATTTCAGAATGGGAAATCGATTGCCCATTCTGAAATAGATTAAAGTGACACAACTTAACTACATTTTAGTTTGACAGCACTAAGATGGCACTGAGATATTAGTTTAGTGAAAATGGCAATTTTGCTATTCTGAATTTGACGTTTTTAACCTAAAATTTAGATTTTCTAACTAAATATGACTATTTTTAATCGCGACTAAAAACATGTGGAATAAAATTGGTTGTCATGAACTAAAATTCACACCAACACCTCGACTTCAGATGAAAAAACAGTACTGAATTTTTTTTTTCTTTTGCTAATAATCTTTTCGAGCTATTTGATTTATATCTCGAAAACGGTGTGTCCAATCGCAAAAATAATGAAAATTTCGACACCCTTTATAAAACCCTTAAACCCCTAACACTCTACAAGTAGGTAATATTTTTTCTTATTTTCCACACAAAAAGTGAAAAATCCATATAAAACACGTCGAGGCTGCCCCCCCTGCGCGCCTCCGTCTCTAAAAAGATTCACGTGGTTAGGTATCACGTGTGGAGTCGCGGTTGTCAAATTCGATTTAGATGTGTCAAAATTATTTTTAAATTTAGAGAATTTATTTTGCAGAATAGCTTTGAGATTCTCATAGTCAAAAATAAGGAATTTTAGTGATAGTTTAGTTAGTTTAGTTCGGTGTACAAGAGAATCGGCACCTATGTCTAACTAAATATGACTTTTTTTAATCGCGATTAAAAAGGTGCGGAATAAAATTAGTTATCTTGAACTAAAATTCACACCAACACCTCGCTTCAGGTGCAAAAAACAGTACTGTATCTTTTTTTTTTCTTTTGCATATATCTCTAAAACGGTGTGTCCAATCGCAAAAATAATGAGAATTTCGATCCCCTTTATAAAACCCTTAAACCCCTGACACTCTACATGTAGGTAATATTTTTTCTTATTTTCCTTACAAAAAGTAAAAATTCTATATAAAACGTCAAGGCTGCCCCCTGTGCGCCTCCAGCTCTAAAAAAAATTCACGGGGTAGGGCAAATAAGTACCACGTGGACTCGCGATTGTCAAATATAATTTTAGTGTGTCAAAATATATTTAAATTTAATTTAGAAAATTTTTGTTGCAGAATAGCTTCAAGATTTTCATAGCCAAAAGTAAGGAATTTTAGTGATAGTTTAGTAAGTTTAGTTCGGTATACAAGAGAATCGGCACCATATTGCCATCTTAGTGCTGTCAAAATAAAATATATTCTAAAATTATTTCACGATAGGAAATCATCGTTTGACAGGAATGAACGAAACTTTGGTGATTTTTAGTCTAGTTTTGAGGCATTAATTTGTGACAAGAGAATTGGCACCAGTATCCATAAAGGGATCTGAGACACTTGCGCGAAAGACATTTTCGCGAAAGACACTTGCGCGAACCCACTTGCGCGAAAAAGTTGCGGAAATGAGATTTCTTCATAACATCACGCCATCAATTTCAAAGGGCCCAACACTTTGAAATTGATAGCGTGATGTTATGAAGAAATGTGAAAATTTTCGCAGCCGCCATCTTAGATTTACGTTTTGACATCAAAATCTGCTTTAGAATCCTCAAAAACTATGAAAAAGACACCTATGACGAAAAATCTGAATATTGTCACAGCCGCCATCTTGGATTTATATTTTGACCTCACTATCAGCTTTAGCATCCTCGAAAACTATGAAAACGATACCCATGACGAAATATTTTTAAATGTTCGCAGCCGTCATCTTGGATCTTTATTTTGACTTAAAGTAGTCTTCAGTAGCGTTAAAGAACTTCGTTCCAAAAATGCTTCACTTATTGCTACAACAGCATATCGGCGCGGGCATATCGGTGACGCGAACCCATAACTTTTTCCCCTACCAAAAATCATTCAAAACTATGAAATCTAAAGTCAAAATATAACTAGTGAACCCAGCAGGCAGATGTTGTCCTGCGACAACAGCGCCACGCGAGTCCAACTATAGTTATGAACCATCCAAGTTACACAAAAAGAATAAAAAAAAAAACATCTAAATCAGTCAAGCCGTTTAGGATAAGAAGAATTACGAACACACGTACACCGGTATTTTATTTATTGCCAGGCATGCAAAATTTTAATGTTCTTCTAAAACAAGCAAAGTACTTTAAAATAAAATGCGGATCAAAATGTGGTAGTCGACGTACAATTTCTGGAATATGTTAACATCGGACACGTACGTGCGTGTGTGCGTGCTGCGACGCAAAGTGATACGTCCTCACGCTGGGAAGGCCCGTTCGCTACTGACGGAATAGATTTTCCGCGATCGTTTATATAGTTCACTTTGCCATTTATTTACGTAATGAAGTAATTGTTTATTTATAAAATAAAATTTAGATTCTATTAAACAATTAACTTAAAATTAATATATAATTTTTAAAATTTCTTAAAAGTGTTTCTAAGTATTAGAAAAAAATATTTATTTGGCTTGAAGTTTTGAGAAAGTTACGTTATTTCAACATTTTTTTTCTGCTATATTTTGTATGAAAGTTGAAAAAAGTGGTTCCCCTATGTACAAGTAGACCATATAATGATGTTGATGATATTTTTTAATTTTCAACATCAAAAGCAGTTTCTTCTAACGAAACGATCAAACGTCAGTCTCGCGTCATTTTTTGGAAAACTTGTTGCGAATTTTAGTGATTTCCCACGAATCCTTAATTTATTTCAAAAATCCCTTTCCCCTATGTACAAGACGAAGAATTGGACTTTTCAAATCACAAATAATTTTGTTTAAATTCTCGTCCCCTTTCTCACAACGAATAAACAAAATTGATCAAAATCAGTGATTTCGTGCGGTGCGGCGGCACGGAGCCTTAAACCAACAAATAAGGATAGGAAACGAATTTGTTATTACGTAATAATACATACATTTACCAACAAATTAAAGTGTTCGAAAAGAGAGAAGTATACTTGTGCGGTGAAGTCCATTCTAATCAACCACTAAATTCACCTCTACATGATTGAACATTTTCAGGCGATTTTAAGGAATTTACTGAAATTATGTTGATGTTTTTGTAACTTAAAGCTTATATAAAATAAACGATATATTTGAGTGAAATAAACAATAAGGCAAAGCACGCACTGCGATTAAAAAAACACGCGAATTTTTATCGCCCTTCTGTAACACATGGTATCAAAATGTATCTACACGCACTAGTGATTTGAAAATCACTAGTGCGTGTAGATACAAAAAATCTGTGGTTGGATACAGATTTTACGCGGTGTGCAGCGAATTTTATTCGCAATGCGTGTTAATTGAAATTCCGTACACTGAATATAGAGCCCGAGAGTAAAAATCGCGCGTTGTTTTTCAATAATAATTCAAAAACAAAAGTTTTACATGCATTTGATACACTTTACACATACCACACAAAACATCGCGGGTTTAACAGTGGTATGGCCAGACACGACAACTCGGTGCCACTACATATTCATTATTATTAATTAATTAACAATTAGGTAGGCACACATATATACAGGATGTTTGGCAGAACGTTGAACATACGAAAATGGTGGATAGGTGGGGTCATGTGCTACTTACTCAGCCCTAATTTATTTGGCCTTGGCCCCCTGGATATTTAAAAATTTTTTTTGCTTTCTTCTAGTTTCACCACTTTCTTAACTTTAAAGTGTATTTTTTATTAAAAATGGGTAAAACAGACAATATTTTTGTTTTTTTTTAAATCTTTAATGTTGGCAAATTCTTACAAAATTATTGCTTTATTCAGATGTTAGCTAGAAAAAAAAGTTATGAGTCTTCAAACTTACAGAAAGATGTAAAAAATCCTTAAATCTTAATTTCAACTAGCATTAAAAAAAAACCAGGGGGCCAGGGCCAAATACATTAAGGCTGAGTAAGTAGCAGATGATCCCACCTATCCACCATTTTCGTATGTTCAACGTTCTGCCAAACACCCTGTATATTTTTTTAGATCTCACTGCAATCTAGAAAGTATCTTTTTTAATATTTTTGAGCAGTTATTCGCATTTAAAACATTACAGATTTTCAATTTCACAGTGCGGGCTTAGCCTAACACAAGTCACGCTGTAAAACCGTTTCATTATACTTACTAAGAAATAGGTACCTACCACTTACTACAAAAACTACGTTCTCGGTGCAAAGTCACAAATTACACAATAGTGATTCATCTATCTCTGTTCTAAAGCAAGTGAAAATGAGTCACCCTTGTTTATAAACATAGCACCATAAAGAAAAAACTAATCTGTCATTATATACTTAAAACGTGTTTACCTATGTAACTATAACACGAAACAACTTTTTGTGTTGTCAAAATTTATATCAAATTGTTAGGTTCTGTGTTTTATTTAACTACATATAGATATTGTAATAAGTATTTAAAGCATTAGACGTGCTTAAATACTGGAAAAATATGTGAAAATGATTTGCCTGTGTTTAAAATTTTGAGACATTTGTGAATCAGTCAAACATCTTAATTTAACTAAACATGGTAAAGAATAAAGATTTAAAAAAAAAATCTGCTGTCCCATACAAAAATTCAATACGAAAAATCGACCCAAATCTATGGCTGGCTGATTTTTTTTTCGCAATTTCGGTGTTGGTCCAATGGAGAAATTTGTTTAGTTTTATGGTCTGTACAAAACCCTTAAATCTTAATCCTAACCTCCTAACTTTTAATAAATCTATATTTATAAGAGGAAAGATTTGTGTGTTTGTATTTTTATATGTAACTTAAAAAATACTGGACCGATTTGAAAAATTCTTTCAGCAGTGGATAGCTACATTATCAGCGAGTAACATAGGCTATATTTTATCTCCGTACTCCCACGGGAACGGGAACTAGGCGGGTGAAACCGCGTGACGTCCGCTAGTATACTATAAAAAGAAAAGATTTGATTTTTTGTTTGTTACGCTTTCACGATAAAACGGCTGAACAGATTTGGATGGAATTTCTCACATGGGTAGACCAGGACCTGGGTTAGGACATAGGATACTTTTTATTCCGATATTCCCACGGGATTAAGACTTATGCGGGACAAAACCGCGGGGCGCAGGTAGTAGGTTCAGCTAGCTATACCTTTAAAGGGACTGTAGATACGTAAACAACAGTTTAAATAAATGCATATTAGTGATGTAACGAATATTCGCATTCGCATTCGCGAATATTCGCATATTTTTGCATATTCGCATTCGCATTCGCATTGGCGAAATTATTGCGAATGTTTTTGAATGTATAATTTTTTTAAGTAGGTAATAATAGTTGGTTAATATAAGAAAATCCAATTCCATTAATTTCTTATGTTTCACTAGAATTTGATTTACTTTTATAATCACTATTCACACTGTAACCTCAAAATTCACTTGTTTTGTTTATGAAAACACCGGCGCGAGCGGAATGACACTTCAATCGGATGCGTTCGTATTAACTCGGCTATTCTCGGACCGAAAAATAGACGGAACGCACTTCGTTCGAACAGGACTGCCGCTAAAGTCACCAAGCCATAGACAAATGGCACCAAATTTAAACAAAAACTGAATATTCGCATTCGCGAATGTTGGCAGCAGATATTCGCATTCGCATTCGCGAATGTCCAAAATATGACATTCGATACATCACTAGCTTATATCGACACACATTATAGAGAACCTATTGAACGAAATGTGTTAGTATTCACAGAGTGGCTATCTTTGCGGGTTTTCTTAGCAGCGCCGTTAAGGCAGTGTGATTCAGTCCACTAACGTCAATCTATCGTGACCTAATAAACATAAGAATTCAGTGTTTCCGGTCAGCTTTGTGAGGTGACTGTGAAAATACTTGATACATTTTATTCTACTTGCGATTTTGGGCACTACGTAATTCAGTGGGGTTATTTGTAGCTAACAGTAGCAATGGCTTTCATTTTGATAGTTCAACAACATACATTTCCCGACCCGGGAATCAAACCCAGGACCTCATGTTTAGCATTAGAGCTAGCAACCACTAGTCGTTAGTTTGTCCAACCAGCTACAGATTATGATTGCAGATTAGATCTATTTGAACACTTTCGACTGCACCCATGCCGTCCTACATATTGAAAGGGAACCCAGTTGGAGGGTTACCGACATTACGTTTGCGCTAAAGTTGACCATCGCGGAAGGTCAACGGCATTAGGTTTGTGTAACTGTGTTATAAAACACTGTAAAACGAAGTAAAATTGTTTTTCATAAGGTCTTATGTCGCTATAAGTAGTTTCCAACGTTTAATTTTTTTTGTGATTATTTGTAACTGTGAAAAAAAAATATAAAGATAAATGCTTCGATTTTAAAACCAAGGCATATACTAATAAATCTTGTTAAAATATACATCAGATTTTATTTTCATGGTTTATTATAATATTCGTATTCGGGAGGGGCTTGTGGCTAAGTAATAACAGCTGCACGGGTCGATCGATCAGGTTAAGCTACGCTTGCCGCGGTTGGTCCGTGGATGGGTGACCATCTTTACATACCAAGTCCCCTCCGTGCCTCGGAAAGCACGTTAAGCCGTTGGTCCCGGCTGTCATTTGTAGATCTTTGACAGTCGTTACGGGTAGTTAGAAGCCCAAAAAGTCTGACAACCAGTCTTACCAAGGGGTATCGTGTTACCTAGTCACTAGGTTGTGGAGGTCAGATAGGCAGTCGCTCCATGTAAAATACTGGTATTCAGCTGCATCCGGTTAGACTGGAAGCCGACCCCAACATAGTTGGGAAAAGGCTAGGCAGATGATGATTATAATATTCGTATTCGCTAAGAAAAATCTACATTTAAAATGAGCCCTCCGCGAGGGCTCCCGGCATTTCATATGCGACTGGGTGAACCCTCCAAGAGGGCTCACGGCACTGAACGTGTTAAGATTTTCAGGCATTTCAATACCTACATTATCTACATTATGGCTCGACGCGACACCGGTAGAATAATTTCCGTAAAGTTTTCATTTACATTAATTAATGTAGTAAATGAATAGTAATTAATAATAGGTATCTACTCTTGATTACAAAAGTTTACGATGCTCGTGTTATTGATACTTCCTTAATTGATTCTTGATCAAAATACCCAAACTGTAGATAAATCGATAAATTTTATTTTCCTGTAGCTACTCAATCAAATCTGATTAAAAATATCGATCAGTAAATTCTCTTATTTATTTTCCCGTTATTTCTAATATGTAATCGTAATCTAACAATTATGTAAAAGAAGACCTTATAGGCGGCGGTAGATACTTATAATTAATTATTGGTTAATAATAATCTATTTAGTAGCTTGTATTCATACGTAGTTGTAAATTAGACTACGAGACACGACGATTATTGACATTTTATAGACCTGTTATAAATGTCAATAATCATAAAACATTTAAATAATTAAAGTTGTATACTAATATTATAAATAGATGTAGCTAATTAATATACCGGTTCGATGATCCTAAAGTTAATTATTCAAAGCTTAGATCAAGAAATAGATACGACGCCTTACGAATTAGTTAATTATAGGTAGATATAAACAAGTTACTACTTCTGTTTTATTTAGAGCTTTGTGTCTGTGTATTTATTCCACAGCTATATTTAATTGTAATGAAATGATGTTCTAGTTCCATAAATACTTAGATCTTTAAGGGGACGATAACTGACTTTTAATTAAATGAATACTGAAGATGACGTCTAAACGAGAAGTGTTAGTGATTTGAAAAAAATATATGTTAAATTAAAGTATTTTCTTAATATTTTAATATAGGCATATTTTTGCTTATGTTTATATTAAATAGTGAAATTAATTTGTAAAGTTAGGTCTAACGCGGATAAAAAAACTTTTTACAAAAAAAAAAACAACCGACCTCCAAAAAAAAACATTAAAAAGTGAAAAATAACTTTAATTTCGGAAGTCGGTGTCTTGGGTTTTGTATTTTCGTTTTTTGCCACCGACTTCCGAAATTAAAGTTATTTTTCACTTTTTAATGTTTTTTTTTGGAGGTCGGTTGTTTTTTTTTGTAAAAATTTTTATTTTTCACTTTTTAGTTATGGTACCTACCCCACACACATTCGAATACCACTACCTGCTACCAGTGACAGAAACTTATCAGATCATCTACATAATAAGTGGGAAAAAAATACGTATTTTGTAGCTAACTCAAAAACTATCCAAGCAAAGTTAATAAAATTTATATGGGACCAATTCGACACCACACCCTTTCAAACAAAAAAAGAATTTTTAAAATCGGTCCACAATTGACGGAGAAATCGGTGGACATACATAAAAAAAAAAAAAAAAAACAAACATACGCGACGAACATATAACCTCCTCCTTTTTGGAAGTCGGTTAAAAACTGAGAATGACGCAAAATCTATCAAGCGTATTTTTCTGAAAACTTCACCATTTTAAAGATAATTAAATTATAAATCTTTTAGTATACGTGTTTTATTAAAATACTTTTTGTTTTACGTGTAATAAATTAATAATGCGTCTAATTTGGGACAACGCTCCTTGATGGGCGAGTGCTGTTATTGGCTGGACGTACGACGCGTTGCGTGAGCTCAATACAGAACACGCAAACTAACCATTCAAGGTCACTGACATACAGTGTGAGTCTTCATAATGTGCACATATCGAAATGAGGGAGTCTATGCTTAATTTTATCGACGGAAAAAATGGTAATTTTTTTTTTTAGTTTAAAAAAAAAAAAAAAAATTACAAAAAAATTTTTTTTTAAAAAATTTTTTTTTGCTCTCTTTTTATTATTATCTTATTTATAAATTTTACAATTAAAAATTGAAGAAAAAAATACAGATTTTTACTAAAAAAACATGTTTATTTTCAATTGAGGGTAGTTTTTTTCTCAATTTTAATTTTATGTGGACGGCTACTTACTTTCAATCATTATGGAGTTTGTTTCATCGCGATAGCTGATTCAGTTTAAAAGTTACACAGTTTTGTTACAATTTTTTTTTTAATTTCATAAAAAGTATAAAAAACAATATTTAGATTTTTTAAATATTTTTTCTGTCGTTAAAATTAAGCATAGATTTCCTCATTTCGATATGTGCACATTATGAAGACTCACACTGTATATCTGCGTCTTAAGATACTTTAAAGCATTTTTTTTTTGGTCAATATTAAAAAAAAGTAGATAGTGCGGCATTTCTGACTGATCCTGAGAAGAAATGTCGAAACAAACTCAGCCTAACTTTTTTTTTTGTGGCATCTTGCAGGTCAACCTAGGAGGTCGTCGGCTGCTTAACCGGACTTTCCTGTGGCTGCCTCAATAAATTAAGGCCTCCAGCCAGGGCATAAAACTTAGAAACTAAGCGACTACACGCTAAGGGCACTCCCTGTGGGGTACGGACCTCGGCTTAGGGCGTCGCTGGTGGCATCGGATTAATCAGCCTAACTCAGGTCATTGTCTCTTTTTATTTGTTTAGAGTTTACGAGTTATATATTTCTAACAGTAACATAAGTAGATAAGTAGGTACATACCTACTCAGTTACATAACACAAATTATACAGATAAGGAGCGAATAAATAATTATGTTCTTAATCGTCAACATTTAGCTAAGTCACAGGTCAAACGAGACATAAGCCAGGTAATAAATACTTAGGGCATAAGTATTTAAATAATGGTTACCAATATATCAAGTGAAGCCTAGTGCAGACTGGCGCGACGCGACAGCGCGATGCGATAGCGTGACACGACTCTAACAAAACAATTTCTAAGAGAACTTCATGGTGGAACAATTACCGGTGTAGCGTCGCGCCAAGCGCGAGGCTTCAAGCGTTGTAAGTTCCTTCCTAATTTGTTTCAAGGACGACAACATTCAACGGTTGGTAGGTTCCTATTCATTGTTTATTAAATAATCTACTTATATTTGCATTTATTTTCGTCGTTGTATCTGTAACTAGGGTTACCATCTATGTAAGGTAGGATGCCTGCTTAGGATGTACAAAATGCCAGATTTTTCAGAAAAATGCCTGTCTATTGTAAAAAAACTGTACCTCTTAAAATAGATAATACGCAACAGATAGTTTTAAAGACTGAAATTTATTCTAGTATCAATAGTTACAATTACAATTTACGACCACTAAACTAAATTAGAAAAAACGAACTTACTACTGAGTGATATGTTTCCGAAGACATAATGTATTTTCAAAAGTTCTTTTTTTTCTAAAATCTTCACACGAAACGTTTTTAAAGTTTTTTTTGAGTTACTAATAACACTTTTACCAACTCTATTGTCAGGTGATTCCTTTCTTTATTCAATTATGCATTTATTAGGAAAATTCAAAAATGCCTGTCTTATCTTAGCGCCGGCCGCACGCCTGTCTTAACCGTAAAATGCCTGTCAAATGCGGCAAATGCCTATCAGATGGTAACCCTATCTGTAACTTAGTTAGATTTAGCGGGCCATTAGGTTTGCCGCCCCGTAATTTACCAAAAAAATGGAAAAGACTTGCTACCGCGGGAGCGGTGAAAAAAAATATATCAAAAATATGCTAGAACGAGCGAAGTGAGCTGGAAAATTTTTGCACCTCCGATAGATTAGATTTTCTTTTGACCATAAATAAATATAGAGAAGTTTCTTTATCTACTTATGCATACAAACTTGATAATTAAGACAATTTAGGATAAAAGAGCGAGCAAAGCGAGCTCGAAAACTTTAGCATCTCACCTCTGATTTGCAAGATTTTTCTTTTTACCATTCACAAGTACAGAATGATGATATTGAAGATACTTAAAAGCCTCAAATAATTAAGAGACTTTAGGATGCAAGAGCGAAGTGAGCTCGATAATGTGAGAACCAGGCCTCGGATAGGATAATTTTCTTTTAACCATTCATACAGATGATATTGAAGTTACTTTGTATACTTGTACATAAAGGCTTCAGAATGATTAAGAGATTTTCAAATGCAAGAGCGAGCAAAGCGAGCTCGAAAATAGTAGCATCCCGAAGTTACGGGGCGGCAGGCTAGAAGAGTATACCTAGTGCTTCTATCAAGAAAATATGGGGTGGCAGGGTAGAAGGTAAGTAGTGCTTGTATTATAACTACTTTCGATAGCATGAGGACGAAAAATAGATGATCTGTGTTGGATGCATGTACGGAAAAGAAATCGTTATTTTATGCAAAAATAATCATCAAATCTCAGAAATAAAAAAATGTTGGTTGAAGACATGTTGACCTTCACTCATTGACTTGAAGAAGATGTTTCAAATATATGCAAATTTATTATATTATTCAAGAAATTCTTGTTAAGCTCTACTGTAATTCTCAAGAAAAATAACATTACTATAATGTCATCCTTGCCCTAGTTTTGTTGTAAAGCCAGTTATTTATAAGAGAATCAAGGTGCTAAGTGAATGTTTCAATCATAGATAATATACATCAACAGCCACTTTAGCATTAGAAAGCGCGCAAGATAAGTCTGCGCGCAACTGGTGGCGCTGGCGTGCTTAATTCTATATTATAATAATATTTAAAATATTAAATCTGGATTAATATTAATTAATTAATTAATTCTATATTTAATTTGAACCTTACATAAACGACGAGACGACAATCGACAATTCGTTCCGATTTCATCAGCTGCGCGGAGACATATCTTGCACGATTATTCGTAGTCACACGCAAACATATCTGGCGCTATTATTCGTAGTTGCACGCAGACATATCTTGCGCGATTATTCGTAGTTGCACGCAGACATATCTTGCGCGATTATTCGTAGTTGCACGCAGACATATCTTGCGCGATTATTCGTAGTTGCACGCAGACATATCTTGAGCGATTATTCGTAGTTGCACGCAGACATATCTTGAGCGATTATTCGTAGTTGCACGCAGACATATCTTGAGCGATTATTCGTAGTTGCACGCAGACATATCTTGCGCGCAGTCTTACAGGTACTCTATAGAAAAATGATACGTACCACCTATTCTGAAACTATGGTGATATTCTGTAAAAGTCAGCTAACAGCTCACTTCAAGCTCACTTCACCTAAGTTTTCACGGTGAGATTTTTACAGAATAGTCTTCAAACGACGAAAAATAAATAATAAATTGTGCTTTATTAATGCACCGTTTAAAAACGTGATAAGCAATTTATTAATAAATATTAATTTATTCTGATTATCAAATAAACATTACCAAGTAAATTAATTTTGAATAACAAAAAACTGTTTGTGCCATAATTTTGTTTCTTGTCAGGTAAGTACAATTAAATATTTTGAAACACCATTTAATTAGTACCTAATTCATTTTCCTTTAAATATTGTGATCTGTGAAAAACCCCAGAGGTATCAAGATGAGAGATGCTATCAATGACTTACAGCAACAAACAAATACGTACCTAAATAAAGGTATAAATAAAGTTTGAAGTTTTTATGCTTAGAACGTCATTTTATTATTTTAAACTTTTTCCGTCACAGCAGCAATGTCAACTTGACTAAAACATAATTCGATAACCTTGGCTCATGATATTCTTTTCCTGTGCTCACGATCATAATTTATTGTCTATTGCAGGAATCACCAATTATTTTCATTAGGTGTCCGTTTTTAGGGTTCCGTACCTCAAAAGGAAAAAAACGGAACCCTTATAGGACCAGTCGTGTGTCTGTCTGTCCGTCTGTCACAGCCAATTTACTCAGAATCCAATGGACCGATTAAGTTGTTTGATACATAATATGTATTTCTGTGACCCAAACACGGACGTGTAATGTAAATAAATGAATTTTGAATATGGGGTCATTTTTGGGGGACAACAAAGAAAAAAAAAAAGTATCATATCAAATGAAGAATGAATACTTTTAAAGATATTTAAGAAAACCGATGAAAATTGACCCTTACCCCGCTCCCCGCCCCGATTACCCCACCCTTATCTCCGAGACTACTGGGCCAATTTTTTTGAAATAATTACGTAATAGTTCTTTACTCATAGATTACAGAAAAATCTATAAGAAGTCTATAGTCTTAAAATAACATGGCAAATCTCTCAATATTGTGCGTACAAACTTACATTTGCAGTTGGAATGTATGGGAGAACATGTTTTTCCACTACAATGTTGAGTTTGGTCTTGGGATAAATTCATCCCAACTACGGAACCCTTCATTGTGCGTGGTCCGACATGCACTTGGCCGGCTTTTTTAAATAATATGCCTATTGTGGTCCGTTTGGTAGACGATTACTATAGCAATCAAGATTTTAAAAGATTAAGAAATATTACTAAAAGAAACCAGAATATTTTTTTATTAATAAACAAATATTATGTAATGAACAAAAATAATTAATAATGTGAAAAATTTAAATTTTTACTTTGAACTATCCGTTTGAAACAACTGTTGATGCAATCTAAAAGGATTTTTTTCTTCAATTGTTTATGTTAAGTTTTAGTTATAAATACCATATAAGGTCCACACAAAATAAGTCGGCGGCGGCGGTCCGAATTCGTACCGCAATCCGCCATTTCGTGACTCCAGTCTATGGCATAATTATATTAAAGAAAAAGAAAAAAAAAGACAAATATATGGGCAGTATGGAGAGGCTTATTAATTGTTGAAATAATTACTTACGCTCCATTTTCAAAAATATCGCGGTGATCACTCGTCTCGACGCGGCACCCGAAACTGACAACACCGCGACAATCGCTTAGGGACGGTGTGCCGTTTCGAAAGCTAACTTCGTAGTTTTTGTACTGTCCATATTTATACTGTGTTATAGAGGAACCTTCTTAGAAGGTCTAGTCCTGTCCAGTTCAAGTCGGTGCGATGCCGCTTTTTACAGTAAAGTGCTACCTACGACAATTGAATTATTCATCTTGCCGTACTTCCGATGCCATGACCTTTCCCATTGTGCTAATCCCCTATTGGGCGGAGGGCATCGCCCTGATGACTCCCGTTGGCAATTTGGGCCAGCAAAACTGTCAAAATGTCAAGGTCTAAGTAGGGTTGGCAAAAATATTGCTAAATGAGTAAAAATTTCGCAAATCTTTGTTATTTTGTAAATTAATTAGTTGTTAATAGTTTCATGGAGAGTTAAATTATCTTTTCACACACACTTGCTCGAAAATTGGCTCTTATTGCGCTGCTTTTAAGATCACAATGCAGTGTATTGAGCACGCGTGTTTTTTACTTTGCATTCCCGCACTACCGTGGAAAAGTACGCCACAGAGACAAGCGCGTATAGGTACTGTCAGAGATGTGCGACATTTTTAATCTCAGCACAGATCTTTCCTTTTTATGCCGAAACGAAAATGTTTTGATGGTTTATTTCAATGAATTACGTGTGAATCCGTTACGTGTGAGCCGTCCTCAATGTGGTCGATATATTCAATGTTAATAAAAAATACTGACCAATCTGTATAACTTTTTATTTGCTTTTAAAAATAGCCTAATGAAAACGTTGTTTCATTACATAATGTATTGTTTTCTCGCAAATGTATTGAAAAATGTATGGCACACGTGCGGAAATTTGTATTTACAAACTCGTGACTATGGTAATTGAATGTACATTCGTCTACTTGTTTGTAAAAAACGAACTTTGTGCACTAGTATCATAAATAACTATACCTTTGCAAGTCGCATTTTTCATTGCAACAAAAGTACTATTTTGGTTCAACTTAAGTTCTGTAATGAATAATGACACAAAGACTTTGGAGATCAAAAAAGTCGCATTAAGCAAAAAGGCATTTTTCATCATTATAAAACAGTAATTTTTTTTTGGACCGGTTTGTGATTATTTTAATTTAATTAAGTAGACAATGATGTTTCTTTATGTGAAGTATAATTACCTATATTAGATAAAAATCATAAGTTTATGTACATATAATAAAAAGCTAATTAACTGACACTAAGGCTATTTTAGCATATTTATAAGATTTACAGCTCTCTAAGGAAAAATATATAATTTAATTATTTAATATATTACTGTTTACTTAATACATTTCTACGCTGGCGGTCTAGAGTCTTGTACTGAGTTCATGATAACAGTTTGCTCGTATCTGACACCCTGTATAGTTGCACAGCAATAAAAATAGAAACATTTACTGGCTCTATAAAGTTATAAAAATACAATACCTACTTATTTAGTATTCATGATTCTAAATGTTACGGCTACATTTGTAATAAAATGTATAATATAAATAGTGACACTAAAATAGATTCGAAAGTACACATATTTTATTTCATACTAACTAGTTAAGTATGTGAAGTTACTTTGTGAACAAAACTTACTAAGTAACTTATTGGAGTAAATCCGGTTACAATCCCATGTTACAATCTAACATCCGTGTTAAAGTTGGGGGACTGCCAACAGGATCCACTTTCCACTGTACGTATCATTTATCTCGTTGGAAAATTCACTTTCATGGCACGTTCTTGTCACTTTCATTTTTATAGCTGTGCTTTGGTATTATATTTTGCAAATGGCGTCATAATGTCATTGTGATTTGACACTTATATCGTAGACAGATAGATACACAGAACTCAGGCATCGATGGAGTTTTTAAAACACCAATTTCCGAGCCGTTTTTAGCGATTTGAACTGACGGGCCAGGTCTGCGACGGCGGCGTCAGACTTCTTCCTTTGGAGCTTTTTGAAATCTCGTGTTTGCCAACACAAACCACAAATTTTGTAAGTCTTGAAAGCCAACATTGAACAAGAAATCACCAATTTGGAGCCAGATTAATTCAAAATGCCGTAAAACGAGCATAGGTACATGTGCATCAACTCAGGAGGTAGTCATTAGAGCGATATTAGTTATTTATGCAACTGTTGTATAATAAGGGGTATTAAATCACGAATGTGGGTTATAATAGTATCACATTCGTGTTTTAATACCTAATTATATACAGTTGCATACAATACTTTTATCTACACCCATAATATCATCATAAGGACTACTTTTATCAACTTCTTTACAAAATATACCAGAAAAAAATGTTGAAATAACCATTTTTTTTTTAAATCCTTAAACAGCAAACCATATCAAGAAATTTAAAAATCACACATTAGTCTTCAGCTATCCTTGAAATAAAATCTAAATTTTATTTTATGATTATACTATATCTTCATTAAGTAAATCAAAGGCGAAATAAACCATATTTTCGAGAGCGCAAAAGTGATGCAACTATTAACAGGTGCTGTGACTGACACGAATGGTTTAGCACCACGAAAACTGTACTTTTTCACAGACTTAATGTTTCAATTATTTCAAGCTTTCTTACAATTAGATAAGTTATTGACGAAAAAGGGTTTTTTTCGTGCACGGAGCCTTAACGACACGAAAAAGAAAGAACCATTAACAAAGCTAGTTTTGATATTTAAATTAAATATGCTGTTTGTACCCACCTAAGTGATGTTTGACTGTGATTGAAAGTGTCAGAAAGCATAATGTTAATCGTTTTTCATTAGTACTTTTAGTACGATTCGAGATACGAATTCTTACGGTAATTAATTGACACCTTATATTTTATTATTTCGCCATTCTATTTAACAGTTATAAAGGTAACCTTATTAAGGCATTCTTAGTTAATGAGAGCACTTTTTTGACGCTAGGTTGTTCTATGCTGATCGACAGCATGCTCAAATGCTTATGTCAAAATCATGAACGGTTATTAACCGACTTCCAAAAAGGAGGAGGTTATATGTTCGTCGCGTATGTTTGTTTGTTTTTTTTATGTATGTTCACCGATTTCTCCGTCAATTGTTTACCGATTTTGAAAATTCTTTTTTGTTTGAAAGGGTATGCTCTCGAGGTAGTCCCATATAAATTTTATTAACTTTGCTTCGATAGTGTTTGAGTTAGCTTCAATAATATGTACTTTTTCCCACTTAGTATGTGGATGATATGATAAGTTCCAGTCACTGTTATTTACATAGCAGGTAGTGGTTTTCGAATTTGTGTGCGGTAAATAACTAAAAAGTGAAAAATAATAACTTTTTACAAAACAAAAACAACCGTCTTCCAAAAAACACTACAAAGTGAAAAATAACTTTAATTTCGGAAGTCGGTGTCTTTGGTTTTGAATTTTCGTTTTTTGTCACCGACTAAAAAGTTTTTTTTTTCTACGCATTCAATACAATAATGTTTTTGGGATGCTATTGCGACCGCCTCGTTTTTGCAGTGTCATCATTATCAAAAAACGGCCTCACTCCTGAGCAGAATAAGAGGCAGTCACAATAGTATCCCGAAGACTGTGGCGGCAGATACTTCCTCTGCCATAATTACCATTTCTCGTTGTGACTAGATGTTGGGTGGTCTTCTCACAAATTCGTCTTTAGTTTTAATAAGTTATTACCAATAGTGATTGAAGTGCAAACATGTTACTAACAATTTATGGATCATTTTATGTCATCCGAAATAAAATGATTTTATTTATTTATTTGGTCATATTTTAAACTAGCTGCGCCTCGCGGTTTCACCCGCGTAAGTCTCAATCTCGTGGAAATATCGGGATAAAAAGTATCCTATGTCCTAACCCAGGTCATGGTCTGCCCATGTGCCAAATTTCATCTAAATCTGTTTAGCCGTTTTAGCGTGAAAGCGTAACAAACAAACACATAAACAAACAAACGAACTCACTTTCGCATTTATAATATACTAGCTTCTGCCCGCGACTTCGTCCACGAGTCTAAAACCTTCTTCAAGAATCGGGCTATCCAATGCAAAATAATTTTTCAAATTCATCTGGTAGTTCCGGAGATTACTCCCTACAAAAAAAAAAAACATACATACAAACAAATACCGCTTTATAATATTAGTATACGCATAGTAGTAGTATATATAGCTAGGATTACGATACCAAACATTCTCTTCCACAACTTAAACAAATCATGAATCACAAAATTCTTCAACAGAAAACGAAAGTGCCTGACCACAATTACCATAAATACCTTTTAACACAACCAGCACATCCTTAGCCGGTGGCAGCCCTAATCTAATAGCACATTTGACATGCGCCTGCGATCAATGATCGGCTCCAATGATCGGCTGGCGTGACGCGCATGCGTAACACGTCTGTGGCGACTAGAGATGGGTAGCACACTCTTTTGAAATGAGGATCGTGCGAGGCACTCTTTTTACAAAGTGTGCTACCACGAATGAGGCGAGGCTGTGATGACCTGTGAGCCTGTGTACATGCTGTGAGTGTGTCAGTGAGTCGGGTGACTCGCCGCGCGAGTCGCGAGTGCGGTTTGTCATCATATTGTAGTGGTTAGTCATACCTCATAGACACGCGGTGACTGATCAGTTAAGTTAATCTCGTCACACAGCTCGCACGAGTGATGATGAGGGAAAGAGAAATGAGAATGGTTACATGACGTCGTCAAAGAAAAGCAAAAGATGACAATAACCTACCTAACTCCTTTGCTTAGAATCGTAAATAGACTTACAATTAAGTGAGTCACTCGTTTCGTTCAAAATTCGCAATACCTACGTACAGATGTTCTATAGAGCTGTATGTGGTAGCATATAAAAATAAAAAGAGAGAGTGACTCTTTTAATCCAAGTGAGTAGCTACAACTGTGCTAGCACATGTGCTGAGTTACCCAACACTAGTGGCGACCTTATGCGCAAGTGTGTCACGCAACGGTCGCTTTATGATCGTGGAAATGTAAACAAAGAATTATTTGGACACAACGGAATGTGATACTTATCGAATGCTTCTCAAAGTCGAAAGTTTCCGTGCCTCGAAAAGCACGTTATGCCGCGTCCCGGCTGTCATGTTTCGTAGATCTTTGACAGTCGTTTCGGGTAGTCAGAAGCCCGATAGTCTGACTACCAGTCTTACCAAGGGGTATCGTGTTACCTAGTAATTGGGTTGTAGAGGTCAGATAGTCAGTTACTTCATATATAATCCTGGTATTCAGCTGCATCCGGGTAGAATGGAAGCCGACCCCAACATAGTTGGGAAAAGGCTAGGCAGTGCTTCTCAAAGTCGAATCTCATTGATTTTAAAATTGTAATTTGGCTGAAATGTGTGTTTCTTAAGGTGGGTCAATTGGTGGGTGGTGGGTGGATAATTTGCAGGTCAGTGACCGGATGATCAAAATATGATTCGGAACCATAACAAATCTAACATATAAAAAATACTCGTGTCACAATGTTAGTTGCCATACTCCTCCGAAACGGCTTGATCGATTTTTATGAAATTTTTTCGTATATTCGGTAGGTCTGAGAATCGGTCGTAATCTATTTTTCATACCCCTAAGTGATAAGGGTGGTCCACCCCAAACATAAATAATTTATATGGCAAAACAACGTTTGCCGGGTCAGCTAGTATATAAACAACGTTCACTATGGGAGCAACTCTGAAATCACGAAATAAAAATCAGCTGTTTCATACATTTTGGTCAAGTAGGTATTGAATTTTTGTATAAACAGCTGATTTTTTTTTCGTGATTTCAGAGTTGCTTCCATAGTATAAGTTGTTTATATTCATGGGTAGAACAGCCTGTAAAAATTTCGAGACGGTAAAAAATATCATCCGGTATATAGAATTATAATCATTTCGATTCAGATCAGTTAGGTTTGTTCTATTGAATGACTTTTCCGGAAATCATGACATTTGAGATCGTGATCGACACGATTTATAGAAAAACACCCGTAATAAAAAGCGTACCTCCACTTTACTGCTTTTTAAAGTTAACTGGTTAATATCTTCCAAGACCACCACGGTTCTTAGCTCTATATGTTACGGTTCTGTGCGGCAATAGTAAACCACTTTTACGAATTAGCGACGCTGTGTAGATAACCAATGACCTCTCTCATGGCATGCTATGCTTATGTAAGTGACATTTGCCATCCCGTAGAAGCTTCTCACATAATGAATAGTGACATTTGTCATCCTATAGAAGACTCACACAATAGTAGAGCAAATAGCCGGTGAGAAATCGTTTACAAGCATGGAATGAAGTCTTACAAGCTGCTAAGTAATCTGCCGCTATCTATAAAATTTATCTATTTTGTAAAAATCTCACCTTAAAAACTTAGGTGAAGGGGAGCATGTCATTTGGTTTAAATAGGTTTTTATTGAAGTGAAAAGCATTTTTGAGATGGGACTAAACCATTGATTTCGCGACACTGTAACGCAATTTACCGACACCGTGGAGTAAAAGACATCAACGCATTGATTACCGCGGTGCTGATTTTTTTTCAAGTTTTCACTTCTGTCGGCACTACCGGAGTGCCACTGTTTTTTTAAAAATTATTTTATTTATCCTTTAAATAGATTCTTTTATATTTTATGAATGTGAGAACCATTTTCTATTTTGTTAGTACCTGGTACTTGATAACAGGCCTACACTGTCCTCTCATACCTATTAATACTAATTTGAAAACATTGTAAAAGCCATTTATTTTTAAAAGAGCAACCGTGGAGTTTTTTGCTGGCTCTTCTCCATAGGAAACGACAAATTGGAAACTTGCACCTAGCTTCTGACGTTCCATAAGTGCCCATTTGGTTTATGTGAAATAAAACTATTTTGATTTTGATAGTGTCAATCCCTAGCGTCAAGAAATGACAGCGGAATGACAGCTCACTTCACCTACGTTTTCACGGTGAGATTTTTGCTGAACAGCCAGTCTATAGTCAGCCTATGAAGTGACCTGTCAATCTGATGCTAGAAATTGACAGCTCATTCAAGTTTTTATGGTGAGATTTGTACAGAATGCACCGCCAAGCTTCTGTATGTATATTAGTTATTATAGTTTGTTATATAAGTAGTTAGTTATATATTAGTAATTATAGTTTGATGAACTATCAGTCTCGGCTTCTTTTTTTTTTTTAAGTGAAATCTTCTTTAGGCACGTTGGGCATTTTTGAGATAGGAAAAAACAATTGAACTCGCGACACTGTTACCGACACCAGCTTTGACCATTAAAAAGACATCAACGCGCGATACATTTTCTTTGGGATTAATGACATTCCAAACATTGAGACATGACAACGACATGATTGACATTTCCCTTTATTACCGACTTCAAAAAAGAAAAGTATTTCCTGCACAATAAAATTGTTCAAAAAACACTTCTATCGGCACTCCCGGAGTAACACTGTTTTTTTTCCTTGTGGAAATACTCATGGATACCCTCCGTCTGGGAAGAACGGAGGGTTATGTCAGACTCCTACCGACTAAAACCCCACTGTTTCTTCAAGAATCATGTGTCGGGGGCCCGAGAGATACGTCTTGCACATTTGCCGCACCCCCGACTGGTATCAGCCCTATACCTGACAGGCCACATCACCGTGGTAGGGCCAATCTCACGAACGTCCTCCTTTACTGCGTGCCACCTCTTTCCTACGGAGTTTCGTCTCTTACGGTATTTGTAGCGGAAGAAAATAAGGAGCGCGGTAGCTTGCGAAAAACGGTGCTAAGTCAGGTGGGCCGATTTCACTTTGCGGAAATTCCGCAGGTCGCACCTGTGCGGCACATTGTTCGTTCAAAATTAGGTGCGTATGCGTTCATGGTATGTCATTGTTAGATTTGGAATTTGGCACTTTCTTGCCTGCTATTCGGGTAATTGGGTTTCGTTAGTTATTATGTTTGGTCAGGCGCTTTACTTTGTGTAAATTATTTCATCACCACTGCCCTAAAAACGGTGAAGGAAAACCGGCATGTTCTAGAACCAAAAATCGATGACATGTGACATCTTCCAACCCGCACAGGGCCTGCGTGGTGGATTACGGCCCACTCCCACTCACCGAGAGGAGGCCGTTGTCCCAGCAGTGGGAATATTACAGGCTGATTATGCTTATGCTATGCTTGTGTAGCCTTTAAATATCCAGTGTCCAGCTGACTATTTTTACGACAAACGTCTATAAAATTAAGGAAATCATAAATCAAGATTTCAGTTGCAAACCGCAAGGATGTTATGATACTTATGTCTCGTGCACTTTGTAATCCTTGACCACTGATAAGTCGTTAGTCTTTATGAACGAAATTGCCTTGAACTTGTAGTGCTTAAGAGACAATCCAAAGGGACCAAGAAGGTCTGATAAATCTTGATGGCCTATGATAGAAGGAAAGCAGAAAACCTCTATGAACTCATGAACATAACATCACGCCAGTAATCCCCGAAGGGTTAGGCAGAGGTGAATCTATTGTACACCCATATTTCGACAGTTATTGTATTAGGGGCGAAGCGATTGCCATGCAACCGGGCACAAACCCAGACTCAGGCTGCTACTGAGAAATTTCGAATGGGAAATCTAATAACTTGCTCGACCTCGGATCGAACCCAGGACCTCATGCTCAGCAGTAGCGCTTGCGACCACTAGACCAACGAAGCAGTATAAGAGGCAGGCAGTGCTTGGTTACAGTTACTTCAAAATCTTTTCACATTGTTGTAGTCCATGTGTGAGGTGTCCCAAAGAGTGCTTAAGTCCCTTAATACCTTGAGTGACACAAGGATATTTTGGTTCAAAGTCAAATCATTTATTTCAAATAGGGCCTTATAAGGCACTTTTGAACGTCAAAATTTACAAAAAAAAAATAGTGGCACTCCGGGAGTTCCGACAGAAGTGAAAATTAAAAAAAAAATCGGCACCGCGGTAATCAACGCGTTGATGTCTTTTACTCTACGTACCGCGGTCATCAACGCGTTGATGTCTTATTACCCAACTGCCTCAGTAGGAGGGTAATGTTTTTCGATAGTATGTATCATGTATGTTTTATTTCTTTGGCACGCTCTGTAGCCTAAACGGCTTGATGGATTTTAACATGTGAGGTGTCGTTAGATTCGTCTTAATAATGGGAGTGTCATAGGCTATATAATATTTATATAATGAATCTGCAAATACAAAAAGGGAGGGGTAGGTTTAAAAAAAATTACATTATTGGTATCAAATAAAAGCTAGTAGACAATGATACACATACAATACATCATACAATGATATGGTTACAATTGTAATCTATTGGTATTGCAGGCGGGACAAACCAATAACCTGAAATGATGGTGTAAATTTTGTTGGTCCCGCCTGCAATACCAAAATTCTATAGATTACAATGCTTGTTTTTCTCTTTTCAGTTACGTGTTTTTGCAGTCGGGTTTTTTGTTTTTGATTTAATAATTTTTTAATGGTCAAAAGCTGGTGTCGTCACAGTGTCGCGAAATGAATGGTTTAGTCCCATCTCATAAATGCCCAACGCGGCTAAAGAAGTTGTCACTTCAAATAGAATTGATTCTAGTCGCCCCTTCCAAAAGGTAGTTTTCGTTTGGAGAAGAATGGGCAAAAAACTCCACCGTTAAACTTTTAAAATGTTTTACAATATTTTGTATACCTAGATACACTAATTAAATTATTATATGTGAAGACGATGCACCTAGAATAAAATTAGTGTAAGTACCACGCTGCGCCGAATGACTTTGACAACAAGAAGAAAACTTCTGCCGATAACAAGTACGGGATTTTGGCATAGTGACGCTAGAAATTCCTAGTGTGGGGAAACGTTTAAAAAAAAGTTGCGGCTTAGTTTGCAATTGCAAAATCTGTGCATATATATCACTAGCTGACCCTGCAAACGTTGTTTTGCCATATAAATGTTTGGGTGGACCATCTTTATCACTAACTACCCTACCTACCCACCCTACCTACCCTACCTACCCTACCTACCCGACCTACCCTACCTATCCTATCTTTCAAGTTGGATCAAACTGCATACGGTGTGCAAATTTGATTAAAATCGGTTGAGTAGTTTAGGAGTCCATCGCGAACAAACAACGTGACACGTAATTTATATATATTAGATATTTATGACCATCGATGAGAGAATAAAGACACATTAATGACAATTAATATTATAAAACAGATAGATACAGGAAGCAGTTTAACTTCAATCTAAATTCTATGATAATCACCCGAAGACGATCGTTTTTTGTTGATGTTTTTATACCAGACGTAATAATAAAATTGTAATAGCCGTTTTAAATATAGACGAGCAGACAGTTGGTTTGTTATTTTTATAACGAAGATCTATTAAAATAATAATGCATATGATAATAAAATCAGACCGGTTTTATCCAATTTTGGCATCCAGAACAAACAACTTTGTTGGAATTTTCCTATTACTTATATTTATTTAATGTGTTCTTTTGATTTAGCTTTAGGTATTTGGGTACATAACATACCTACCTGCCAGTATTAGAAGTAGTGATAATTAATAATATGTTAATATTTCAATTATCCTATTAAGTTATAATAAGACGTGATAAGATTGGACCAATGACCTTGTGAAGGCCGCAGGAATCCGTTGGATGCGGGAAGCTAAGAACCGGTCGAAGTGGCGGTGCTTGGGGAGCCATATGTCCAGCAGTGGACGTCTTTCGGTTGTTGATTATGAAGACGTGATAAAAATATCTACCTACTTGTTGATAATAATTTATCCAAGTAAATTTTATAAATTTGCGTTAATTATCTAAACCTAATTTTTTTCTGAGCTACCTACCTACCATATCAAAGAGAACTTCTGAAAAGTACTTATTAAAGGAAAAACACGCAATAAAAAATAAAAACAATTAAGTTAATAAACTGTTTCATCCGCAAAAAAAATTATCAATAAACATATTAATAAAATTACAGCTCCGAAAAAAAAAGATAGACTGGGGTTTTCAGAGTATAAATCCCAGAATTCAAAATTAAATGGAAAACCCATTTTTTATTTTGGATGTTATTATTTATACGTCATTTAGATATTTATTTATAACAGCCAACCAATACCTATATCAATAAATTACTGTTATCTGTGCAAAATGTGTTGTTGATCGCGTGCGGGTACATCGCCGTGTCATTTTTACAAAAGTATTTGATTTATCTACACTAATAACAGGTTACACCATTGATGTATTATTTAAAACGAGCGTTATCTATGGGCTATACCTACATTTGCATTACTAGCGGCTGTCAATCAAACGTAAATGTGTCAAATAAAAGCCATTTTGTGTGCATTAATTTGGGTACTTATATTATTTTGTATTTTGAAGTGAAAACTTCTTTAGGCGCGTTGGGCATTTTTGAGATGGAACTAAACCATTGATTTCGTAACACTGTTACCGAGTTTACCGATACCGTGGAGTAAAAGACATCAACGCGTTGATTACCGCTGTGCCGATTTTTTTTCAAGTTTTCACTTCTGTCGGCACTTCCGGAGCGCCAATTTGTTTCGATTTTAAACAGATTGCTAATCCATTGCTTCATAAGTTGGAAAAATAATGTGCTCAACAACGTAAATAACGCTATGAATGTTGTTGAACTGTCAAAATGAAACAAATTTGTCATAATCGTTTACGATTTACGCAATTAGGGTACAGGAATACCCACGCCAATTTTATATATCTGCACGGACAATTATCTATGGCTTGGCGATTATTAACATTATAGCCACTAGACTAGACGGAAAGCATACATATATCTAGACACATTTGAGCTTTATAATCTGTCAAATTTACGTGCATATTTGACCTAAAAATTATGAGCTTCTTCTGACCTTTGTTCTAAGTCATGACGTTTCACTAAAAAACTTATTGTTTTGAATTTGGAACATCCTTACAATGTATGTCACGTAGGACCACACTATGTGGCCTGCGAATATAAAATACCGGTTTTACACTTTTTATTGTTTATCTACAAACGGGTACTGTTGAAGATATTTTTAGACGGTTTTAATTTTATAGTTACGAACTTACGATTCCAATTTTAGTTTTTAATTTGAATGATGATGGCTGTGTTAATTATCAAGGTCGATCGTAAAATGTTGTAGAACTGTAATTTGCAAAAAAGTTGGGTAAAGCCTGGTAATTGACAACCATAAAGAGCTAGCTCGTACTGAAGCATAATCAGCATACAACAACGTTCCCACTGCTGGGACATAAGACTCTGTGAGAGGGACTGTAATTCACCTCGCCTGGCAATATGTTAACTGAAGGAACACGGGTGGGTTTTAGTCAGTAAGAGTCTGACACGCCCAGAAATTATTTGATAACTTCCCAAAAAAATAAAATTGTTCCAGTGTCAGAGAGAGATGGAGCTATACAGGATGAATAGCATTATCCCTTTTTAACAATGGAACAATGATGGCCCCTGATCGGGATGGTGGGTGCACTGGGTGGCTCATCTTTTTTGGTTTTATTAGGTACATGCCGGTTTTCTCACGGAAGAATAAATTATTAATACATTATATTTAATCACAATGCCTACTGAAACTACATTAGCATTTTTATTTTTTGGTACTCTAAGTGTAGAATAATTAAGTGGCCGTACAGTAACTACCTTGATATTTATTTTAAAAGTAAGAATTAAGACTACCTACAAAAAAGTATTTGAAAAAAATTACTATGCACTGGCCAATACGCAATTACCTATATTATGTAGGTAAGTTGCAAAATTGTGGAATTATTTTCATAAACATAACATCACGCCTTGTTTTCCCGAAGGGTTGGGCAGAGGTGTCCCTGTAGCAGGTACACCCACATTTCGCCAGTTATGTTCAAGTCCCATGTAACGGGGGGCGAGCCTATTGCCATCAACCGGGCACAAATCCAGACTCCGAGCTGCTACTGAGAAATTTAAGATAAAAAAACCCAATAACACTTTGCCCGACCCGGGAATCGAACCCAGGACCTCATGCTCAGCAGTAGCGCTTGCGACCACTAGACCAACGAGGCAGTCAATTATTTTATCAACATTATTTAGTAGTTGAAATAGAACCATTGTCGAAAGGTATCTCGACGTGATCACGATCACGATTCCAACTAAAACAAAATATTTGTCAACAATGGATTAAGGTTCCTACGGTCTACTCCTTTCGTAACATATTCCATGTGCCTACCTACATTTGAATTTCAGCTATAAATTAAATACTTAATTGAGGAAATTAGATATACAGGGTAAGGGACATCGACGCGAAAACTGTTACCATGAATTCAGTACATGATTTTGAACCCCCTGCGTTGAAAACCATGTACTGTATCCATGGTAATCGTTTTCGCGTCGATGTCCCTGCCACCCTGTATACTTTACGAGCTGCGCCCCGCTGTTTCACCCGCATAAGTCCGATCTCTCGGGAATATTTGGATAAAAAGTATCCTATGTCCTAACCCAGGTCATGGTCTACCCATGTGCCAAATTGAATCCAATTCCGTTTAGACGTTTTAGCGTGAAAGCTTAACAAACAAACTCACTTTCGCATTTATAATATTAGTTAGGTTACATCATCAAAGCTGGTTACATCATTGAAATGGCTATGCAGAAATATATTATAAGAATGAGTCCTATTATGTTTATCTTTTTGGTGTATTAATTTCCTCTATCAATTTATTAATTGACTTACAGCTATCGACTTTAGTACTATTGCAGGTTCGTTTACATGTTCAGTTTTTCGCTCTACTTAGTCGTCAAATCGCATCTACAAGTAGTAAGTAGCTAGAGAGGTAGAGCGTGTACCGTGTAATGGGGCCCTTCTACTTAGTATTATATTTCATTTAGGTAAAGTATCATTCGCAATAGTTGCAACCTGTCTGTTTTGTTTAAATGAAAACTTAGGCGAAGTGAGCGGCGTGGCGCGAGCTTGTGGATGGTAAGCAATGGGTAGCTCGCCGTCCGATAAGGACCAGGCCCGGGTCTACGGCGCGTTGTGTTCCACGCGCGCCTCAAAGAGATGTCAGCAGAACTGACGGGGTCCGCTAGGGCCGATGCCTGCTGGGGTCGCGGGAAAGTCCGAAAAGGATACCGTGGCCCTGGCAACATACAGGCAACTGAAGGAACACGGGTGGGTTTTAGTCAGTAAGAGTCTGACACGCCCTCCCGCTCCACCCAGAGTGGGAGAAGTTAATAATTTCCCATCCAAAAAAAGAAGGTGAAGTGAGCTTCCACCAGATGTTAGGGATTAATACTATTGAGAGCTCACTTCAAGCTTACTTCACCCAAGTTTTCACTGTTAAATTTATTTATTCGTCAACCAACTAGCATTGGATTTAGTTTTTTTTATTTTATTCGTTTGTTTTTTTTTTGCACGTTTTCTTTTAACACTTTCGACTCCACCCATTTTTCATAGAGCTCCATACGCCATGCCGCCATACATATTGCAAGTTGACTCCAGGAGGCTCACCGGCATTACGTTTGCGCTAAAGTTAACCCTCGAGGAGTGTCACCAGCATTCGGTTTGAAACAACTGATTTTATTTTCACAGTTTATAATGGTGCCGATTCCCTTGTTCACAAACTAAACTAAATTTAAGTTCAGTGCATCTTTTTCTTTCTATTTCATTAAGAAAAGGACAGAAGAAAAATTTTAGTTTAGTCCTGTCAAATTAATCAGCGCCTGTCACTCTCCATACAAGTTTAGACGTGATTAAAAACTTGCCGACTAAAATTACGTCAATTTACGTCAAGCGCTGACTAATTTGACAGGACTAAACTAAAATTTATCTTCTGTCCTTTTCTTAATGAAATAGAAAGAAAAAGATGCACTGAACTTAAATTTAGTTTAGTTTGTGAACAAGGGAATCGGCACCAATGCCGAATTCGCTAAGAAAAACCTATATTTAAAATGAGCCTATCACGGGGGCTCCCGGCATCCCATATGCGACTTGAGTGAACCCTCCAGGAGGTCTCCCGGCACTAAAACATGTTAACACATCTGAAATTGGCAGAATTGTCGACATCGGCACCATTGCCATAGAGAAAAATAAAATATAATAATAATGTCTCAATATGTTGCAAACAGACATGATACTGATTACGTGATTACCTACAATGTATTTCGTCGTAATCGTACAAAGATGTTTTGTTTTGCAGGATTCGTAATTTTCTACTAGTGTGTCTAATCGCTAATTCCCTACGTGTTCATTAGTTTTAGTTCAGTGTCTTCGTAAAAAGTTGTTTACTTTGTCATCGTGGTTTCTTTATAATTTGATCAATGTCCTTTGCTCCGTGAAGGATCCTACAGAACTTTAATCCTATGTTGGCGATCCTTATAGACTCGGTGAGGATCCTCTTGGAATCAAAATACATATATGTGTACCTATTCACCAAGTACCTAGGTACTTGTGGAATCATGTTTGTGTCTCTGTCTGGTGACATAGATTCTTGCACTCGCACTTTCTTTGTAGGCCAGACAAAATATTGTGGAATGCGGACTCTAAGTAGGTATTAATTCCACTAAAGCCCGCTTGCGCGTTCATGGGTTAGCTAATTCATAACTCGGAGTTAACAGCTAACTCAGGGTTAATTCAAAGAGAATTATTGGATTAACCCTGAGTTAGCTGTGAATGCGCAAGTGGGCCTAAAGCCGTGTCTCCTGCGCGTATTTTTTCGAAACATTACACAAAAACATTGAAACAAAGAAGCGTGGCCATACACATTTGTGTATGCAAACACGATGTTTTTGTTTTCCGAGCTGCATGTAAAACATTCCCCGCGCGGGTGAAGAGGGGAATGGTTTATTTCATTTTCAACCGCTGCCGCTGCGCGCATCGCGGACATCTGTAACTGTCATTCAACACAAGTTTTGAGATTATATTATCTTGTGAATAGTTGTGAACAAGTTGTGATAAATTGACGACGGATTAGAATAGAGATACTTTTTAAGTACGTCTTTCTCGTTGGAACTCATCATGGCATTTACACAAAATGTGTTATTAGTCTAAAAATATTTTAGTACGAGCCTGCTCGTAAATGGAAACAAATGTTTATGTGTACGGTTTTTTGTGTAATATTTCGAAAACACGCGGAAGGAACACGGCTTAAGATAGTCAATGCGCCAAAAGAAAAGTCACTCTGTTGTAGGCTTGTAGTCAAAAGTAGTGTACATGTCAACTTTTTATTTACAACATTACTTATTTCGTCACAAGGAGATAACTATGTAATAGGTAGGTAGGTAGATGTGTAGGTGTCTTTTTATAACAACAGTATATGCGAGGGGCACAACCGACACTACAGTCTTTTGTGTATGAACAATGATTGTTAGTTTTTATCACAGGCATTATTAATGAACAACCCACAATAGGTGGAACTCATTTAAATATTTCACATTTATTATTTTTTATGACATCCCTAGTGCCATCGTTTGTCAGTTTTTATATCGGTATGTTAACATAATTAACTGATTTTAATATTTTATGAGGAGTAATAACCACGCTGTTTATTTTTCGTCTAAACATAACAGATTGATAAAAAATATTAAGCGCCTGTCCTGTTTACATAACCTATGTATCAGTAATTAAAATCTAGAATATTTTCCATTACTTAAAGCCATGATTAAAAGTAGCTATGTACCAATGACTATTTATAGCGTCCCCAGCAAATTACCATACACAACCATCAGATCGCAATATCGGAAGTCTATCATTAACTTATCAAGCGGTCTGCAAGTGCTAATATCTAAATGACCCGTTTGTCTTTGCTTCACAAACAAAACAGAATAGACTTCCTACTTCCTTAATCTATGGTGCCTTAAAAAATAAAATAACTGTAACTGTCAAAACTCTTTTTTATTTATTCTATTTTAATTAGCCACACTTAAAACTTTAGAAAAAAAAACTAGTTTCTTAATTTAAATAAAAACGCACATTAGCACTCTGACTTCCTAATAAGGAGGTATTATGTTTTGGCGACTTTTTATTTTATTTTTCTTGTTATTCAGGTTTTTAAATTAAATTAAGTTATTTTTAAAGTAGTCTAGTGTTTGTTTAAATTATACTAGTTTTAAATGGAGATTTCAACAAAAGGGTACGTTAGGTAGGTGTTTTAATTTGCTTGACCTGAGATTTGGTTTAAACTCGCCTTCTTTGGTAGGATCAGTGAAAGATATCAAACATATCTTAATCACACCTACATTACAAGTTCTTGAATCGAGGATCATGCTTGAGCATCATTCTAGAATACAAAACCTAACATTTACAAAACAAAAAACTGATTTTAATTAACATTATAACTTAATTACAAGTTATCTAAATTAAGGAGACCTTGAATCATAAGAAGCAATTTACATTCAATTAGCAACACAAAAGTAGGTATGTTCAAGACATAAGTACTTAGTCAGAAAGTATCTATGTTACCGTAATATAATATTGGTGAAGGGAAGCTATGGAATAGGGTCTCGGCCGTATGGCATCGGCCTTTGATACTCATACAGCCGAGAAGTCTCGGAAAATTGCACACTTACCGCAAAGAGGTCTCCTTTTAGAGAGAAATGCGCTGTACTGGTGCCGATTCCCTTGTTCACAAACTAAACTAAATTTAAGTTCAGTGCATCTTTTTCTTTCTATTTTATTAAGAAAATGACGGAAGATACATTTTAGTTTAGTCCTGTCAAATTAATCAGCGCCTGTCACTACTCCATACAAGTTTAGACGTAATTAAAAACTTGCCTACTAAAATTACGTCAATTTATGTCAAGCGCTGATTAATTTGACAGGATTAAACTAAAATGTATAAGAAAGAAAAAGATGCACTGAACTTAAATTTAGTTTCTTTGTGAACAAGGGAATCGGCACCATTGTCAAGGGATTATGGAGAATATTACTCAGTTTCAAGTAAAGACTGCTTGGAAGTCCGATAGCCTTTTTGACTGAACAAGCCTTCTCGGCTTATTCAGTCAGACGAAAAGGCAGTAACTGATGACGTTGATGATACTTCTCAGAATTTGATTTGGTCCTCAATGGAGAGAAAAGGAGGATGAAGTTGGTAGACCTAGGCGATTAATGTACAAAAGCGGCCAAGTGCGATTTAGACTCGCACACGAAAGGTTCCATACCACCGTAGAATATTGAACACTACACATTTATTACTAGCAGCACCCCGCGGTTTCACCCACATACTTCTCAATCCCGCGGTTATATCGAGATAAAAAGTATTCTATGTGTTAATCCAGGTTATAAACTATCTGTGTGCCAAATTTCATCCAAATCCGTTCAGTAGTTTTTGTGTGAAAGAATAATAAACATCCATCCAACCTCACGAACTTTCGCAAGAAAAACATTTTAAAAAAAATTGTGGCTGAAGTGGTCATAGTAGTACACACTCTTTGAAATTTTCACCTATTGCGGTTCAGAAGATACATCTCTGTGACAGACGGATGGACAGCGAAGCCTTAGTAATTATCTGTGGTAATAAGGTTCAGTTGGCACCCTTTGTATACGGAACCCTACAAAAGGAAGAAGAATAAGAACACAAATAGTCTCTTTATGTTACTTCAGATCACGGAGAAGACGTGGATTTTTACTAATTTAGACCAATTAAAAAAAAATCGGCAAACATGATTTACTTCCGCAGTAATACATACGACTCTTTGTGATGTAAAATCTCAGTTGCATGACGTCAGCCAATTCAACAAGGAAGTTCTTTCTCATCTTCGAAATCAAATTCCTAAGCTTAGCCACCAAAATTAATGCAAACTAGGCGCTGGCATTTATGAAGCTAAATCAACCAGAAGTACTTATTATTCAATAAATACAAGATTCTGATGATGGTCTTTAATTTATGCACAACTCACGCAATTAAAATAAATACATACTTAAATAGTAACGCTAAATATATGCGTTTGCGACGATAGATAACACCTGCATAGACTTGCACGTGCAGCTTATTTATTTATGCACATATTGCAATAAAAACGTCGAAATTGACGAGGCGTAATTATAATAAGTATCTTCACACTTTATCGTAATTACTTACAAGTATAAAATGGTTCCTTTGTTTACATCAAACTATATATAAGGCCCTCTGCATAGTCTTTAGACTTTATCAGACGATTGCATACGATCTACAATCGTCTAAATAGTTTGAGCTTTTCAGACTCATAAGCAGTTATCGGATAATCGGATGCATATTTACCTAAAGTGTAGGTGTTGGCTAATATGGAATGCAATTTTGTATCGATCGCAAAAATCTCGCGACTCTGGAATTGATACATTTTGTACTTTTTGTCTATAGAAATGCTAGCTAATGTTGTAAAGTAGGTTGCCAAATTGGCATAGCACATAGCGACAAACAAATCGGTGTCTTGAGTTTCGTAAAAAAATGTTTAGTGGGTATATACATTTTTATGTTATCACCGCAAAAGTATCCTTCATAAGAGGGCTGATAAGTCATTTCCATACCATGTATCTGTTTAATTGTGCATTCCCGGATGTTATGGAATTCCGGGTTTTATTTTAATTTTTTATTTATTAAGATGCCACTTCCATAGTTTCTTAGCCAAATATTAACTTTAGGTAAATATGCATTCGAATATCCGATCTCTACTCATAAGTGATGCAATTCGTTGATCCATTTGCAATCAATTCATTGCCAACCCTAAAAAATAACATATTGTTGATCGAAGCCCCCACAGACTAGATTATTATAAAATATTGGACTCGTATTTTTTCTTTTTTTCCGTTAACAAAAGATTACGGCGATACATTGAGTTAAAATATGCCATGACGTCACGAGGATGTAGATTTTTATACTTATTTGTGACGTAGCGACCCCCACTCCCCAACTTTAATGCGTTTTATCTAAGTATTTTTTTATTTATATGATAAAGAAAAAAATACATGTCTAATATTTTTATTATCTGACTGACGGACTAAATTCTTTTTTTTGACCCAGGCATCCTCCCTATTATATATTGTATTCCCCGAAGAGTTAAAGCAGATGTGTACTTATGTACACCCACATTTTGCCAGCTATAGTTAAGTGTCATGGAATAGGGGGCGAGCCTATTGCCACCAACTGGGCGACAATTCAGACTCCGGGATGCTACTGACAAATTCCTCCAATTAAGGTTCATTCAAACAGGCGCGATACGCGACGCGACACAAAGGCACCGCTCGTCGCGCGACGAACAGTGCCTTTGTGTCGCGTCGCGTGTCGCGCTGGTCTGGACGAGCCTTAACTAAAATATATCACTCTTCATAACAAGTTTTATCGAAGCTTAACATTAATATTACCCACTTCCTACTGTTAATTTTATACCGCGTGTTATGAATGAATATTATGTGTAATGTGTATAATATATTATGTATAATAAATGAAAATTCATACTAGCACTTTTCTTACCATCAGTACTTTTGCGCCTTCTATACTCCGTTTGAAATAAGATTAGACATTTAAACAAACCTTTTTTACAGTCAACCGATTTTGACTTCTATACCGTAGGCATAAGGATGGCATTAAAAGCAAAAAAAGTGGTTACAAACCAACTGTTTACTGCAGCTGTCATTTGTCATGCCACACACGCAATAGAAGTCAAAATCGGTTGAACGGACTGTAAAAAAAGTTTAGTTAAATGTCTAATCTTATTTCAAACGGAGTATAGGTATATATGTAGGTAGATTTACACGGACAGGGCGAGTTCCAACTGGGGATGAGTATGAACGAAGTCATTTTTCCGCTCCATGCATGCGTATGTTAGGTAGCAGGTGCATATTAAATGTTTCACTGAATCTAATTAAGTATTATTTATAATAATTACTAATTAATAGTGGAAACTTTACCATGATGCATGCAGGTAGCTAGAAAATTGTAATAAACTATTTAGGAATTATGTTGCTGATAACGTTGTGCTTTAGAGGCTTAGGTAATTTGCGGGTTTGTCCGAAAGGGTTATCATGGCCCCTGGCAACACACAGGCAACTGAAGAAACACGGGTGGGTTTTAGTCAGTTAGAGTCTGACACGCCCTCCCGCTCCGCCCAGAGCGGGAGAAGTTATTTGATATTTTCCCAAAAAAAAAAGGCTTGGGTCATTAAAGCTATGTGCCTATAGCGAGCAATTATTCCATACTATTTAATGAGTAATATTTGTTTATAATTTATATTTGTAATCACGTTCTCGAATACAGGTCTAACAATTTCGATAAGAGTTGCAACTTGCAATGGGGTTTACAGAGGCGAAAAATCGATGTAGCTAGGTCTCATTTCTGGGAAAATTCTTTTTCTCTGTTTTTACCGAGCAGAGTTCGGTCGACGCTAGAGATTGAAGGTTTTACCTACTACTTATTTTTGTAACAGTCACTAATAAATAACGGTAAAAAAACGAGTTGACAGTTTCGCTCGTGAATTTTTAAAGTGCTGGCCAGATTTGAGTGAAACTTTCACTGTTATCTCATTATCTGTCAGAAGTGACAGTGTGCTGTGAGAATATGATATTACGTAATGACTGCCAAAAGTAGAGGTAGTTTTGAGATGATATAACAAGAAGTATTGTCGGAACCTAATACTACGTAGTATACTTTTCTTTTATCTGCATATTTTGTGGTATTATGATTTTTCATACGTTTTGATAGGCTCGTAGGTAAATAATACCAGCCGCACTGGTTGATACTCTTGCTGAGGTCGGTCCGTGGATGGGTGACCGTCCATTACATATCGAGACCCCTCCGTGCAAAGCACGTTAAGCCGTTGATGCCGGCTGTTATTTTTAGATCTTTGATAATCGTTACGTGGGGGAGTCATAATCCCGAAAGTCTAACAACCAGTCCTACTAAGGGGTATCGTATTAGCCAGTAGCTGGGTTGTGGAAGTCAGATAGGCAGTCGCTCCATGTAACATACTGATATTAAGCTGCATCCGGTTAGACTGGAATCCAACCCCAACATAGTTAGGAAAAGGCTAAGCTCTAATCATGATAATTTTTCACTTTACGTCACACATAACATAAGTAGACCCCGTTCGTCCCACTAACAAAATCAGTGGGACGAACGGGAATAAATTTAATATTATTTACTAAATTCTCGTTTGTCCCACCAGTGGTACGAGGGCAGTGGGACGCACGGGAATATACTTTAAAAAACGGTACCGTTCTGGTGTCGAAACAGTTACTTACAACAACTAACATGGTGACATACCATAGACAACTAAGAAAAGTAAGTAGTTTATGTTTAGAAGTAATCTTCCCACGCACGTTGCTAAAGTCAATAGAAATGGATTACAAACGAGAATTCTTGTCGCCGAAGAACTAGTAACCTGATATTTATGCTCCGCTTTATAAGTAAATATTTGAAGTATTTAGGTGATTGAGTTATGGATTTGTGTTGGCAAAATTGTAGACAAATAAAACAGACGCTGAGTGTAAATTTAATTATTTTTTTTTGCTGCTGGGCCTGTGTCCAAATTTTCTTTTTTGTCCGTCTTGTAGATTATAAAAAAAAAATATTGAACACGTATTTTCTCTTTTTTGACGTAATCAAAAGATTACGGCGATACATTGAGTTAAAATGTGGCATGACGTCACGCCGTGCTAGATTTAATACTGAGTTGCGACATAGCGAGCGACTCCTCAACTTTAATGCATGTTTTCTAAATTATTTTTGATTAATATGATAAAGCAAAAAATACGTGTTTAATATTTTTTTTATTATCTGAAAGACGGACTTAATAGAATTTCTTTTTATTACCTAGGCAACTACCCTACTCTGGGCTGACTCGGTTGACCCATCCATACGCTAAGAAGCATAAGTACAAATTAAAAAAAAAAATATTCAGCAAGTGAGATTAGATACAATCAGTATTTTGTGAACATATTCATACTTAATAATATTATAAATACGAAAATAACTCTGTCTGTCTGTCTGTTACCCTTGAAATTAAGCACACAAGTTATGACCTGGCCTGGTGCAAAGGATACTTTTTTTTATTTCTGTAGTTATACGTTCCCGTAAGATGATTTCAGAGTTCCTCGCGGGCGAAGCCGCGGGCAAAAGCTAGTCTTGCTATAAAAATACAGGTGCCATCTATGAATGTGGAAAACGTTGACATTTCATGAAATATCACAAATAAAATATATCGCACGTATTAGCAATCGGAAGAGATTTTGGAGGGCAAGGAAAAGCGCGTGAAAACGTACTTACTTTTATTTATCTCTGTTTTTTTTTAAACTTAAATGTTTATTATTTCACAATTATCTATGAGTGTTGGGTAACTCGATTTGGTTGCAAGTTCATTATTTTTATTATAAAGGACAACGAATGACCCAGGGGCCGTGCACGAAATCGACAGATTTTGATCAATTTTGTTCATTGTTTGTGAGAAAAGGAAAAAGAATATAAACAAAATTATTTGTCAAAGTCAAAGTCAAATCATTTATTTCAAATAGGCCCATGTATGGCACTTTTGAACGTCAAAAATTACAAAATAATAAAATTGATTTTAGTCGCCCCTTCCAAAAGGTAGTTTTCGTATGGAGAAGAATGGGCAAGAAACTCCACCGTTACTCTTTTAAAATGTTTTACAATATTGTTTGTATATGTACGTACATTTGTTAAATAATTATTATATGTGAAGACGATGCACCTAGAATAAAATTACTATACCACAATAGGTAAAAAGAATAAAAATGAAGCAACGATAGATAATTTAATTTGTGATAGATAAATGGTTCTCACATATTTACAAACATTGTAAAACTAGACGATTTTCCTAAAATGTTACAATTAATAAGTCAGTGTGTAAGGAAGTAATCACATAATGTAAAATCAATGTCATACTTAAAACACAAAGTAATAAATTATACAATTAAATTAGCAACCAGTTTGATTTTGTCTTGATTCTAAATTGTCCTATGGAGCAGGACCAGCATGTTTCCAAGCACTCTTATCTTGGATATAATCCTCTAATTTGTAATATGCTTGTTTACAAAGTGTACTTTTTATATGAGTTTTAAATTTTCTTTCATTTAATTGCAATATGTCACAAGGTATTTTGTTGTAACATTTAACACAGTACCCCATAAAAGATGTATGTACTTTAGATAACCTGAAAAATGGTTGATCTAGTTTATCTTTATTTCTAGTATTGTGATTTGAAAATTCGAATTCTTTGTTTTGCATGTGGCTGGAAGGGATGTTTCAAATAAATTAAGTATTCATAGAAAATCACTAATATTTGCAACAAGTTTTCCGAAAAATGGTGCGAGACTGACATTTGATCATCTTATTACAAGAACTACTTTTGATTTTGAACAATAAAAAATATCATCAACATCATTATATGGTCTACTTGCAGGTGGTTGGTTTTTTTCAACTTCTATATACAAATTATAGCAAAAAAATAATGTTGACAAAACCTCTTTAAAAAAAAAAAACTCAGTCGTTAATATATTTTTCCTATTATTTAGCAAAACATTTCAAGAAATTTAAAAAAGACACATTAAGTCTTCAGCTCTCCTTGAAATAAAATCAAAATTTTATTATATGGTAATACAATATTTTCATTAAAATCAAAGGCGAAATAAACGATATTTTCAAGAGCGCAAAAGTGATACAACCATATTACCAGGTGCTGTGAATGACACGAATGGTTTAGCACCAAGAAAACTGTACTTTTTTAGCCACACAGACTTAATGTTTCAATTATTTCAATCTTTCTCACAATTAGATAAGAAATTGACAAAAGAGTGTTTTTTTTCGTGCACGGAGCCAATAAAAATTAAACGCTGTTCGTTGGTAAGCTAATGACCTGAGAACGGCTGGACCGATTTGGCCATTTTTTGTTTAAAAATGTTCGTATTAGTCCGAATTAGGTTATTATGGAAAGAAAAATTGGAAAAGTTTCCCCGAAAATTTTCAAATAGCGGAAAAATTGATCTACTCCTATAGTATTTTTGTTTGAATTATGGTTTGGACAGGACATCTTTCGAGTCAGCTAGTAATATACGTATAAACATAAGTACATAAAGAAGTTTTAAATATATCTTTAATAAGTATTTTTCTTTGTTCTATTATGTATTCTAATTGCAAATTAGCGTTGGGATACTTAGATGCATCAAAATCTACAATTTACCTAGCCTTTTCCCAACAATGTTGGGGTCGGCTTCCAGTCTAACCAGATGCAACTGAATACCAGTATTTTACATGGAGCGACTGCCTATCTGACCTCCACAACCCAGTAACTGGGTAATATGATACCCCTTTGGTAAGACTAGTTGTCAGACTTTCGGGCTTCTGACGACCCGAGATACATAGGTTAATTCAATAACAACAAGCTCTTATTATCATAAGATTCTTGTTACTTATGATAATTCTAATCGGAGGTCATGCGTTATGACGTGGAAAACTGGCGTTTTGTTGATAATTGGAAGTTTATTATTATTTTTATAAGTGTAATTAAGCCGGCACGGCCTCTTCTTGCAATTAACATAATGAATAATAATTTGTTTTTAGGTAAAAACTAATTTTCCTGGTGTGTCAGTTAAGATGCTGAATTAGGTAATTCGCTTACCAATTTAATTTATTTAAATTTCAAGTTAATTAAATTAAAAAATAATTGAATTGTTTGGATTTTATTTATTTTACTTTCTCTCTACTTTTACACACGGTGTCTACATCTCTTTTTATCCTCTGTCCTATCGCAGGTATGCTGGAAGAGATTTCATTAGAAATAAGCATTACCTTTGTACGTATTTTTCTGTTACTTTTGTCTTGTCTGTGTATATGTGTGTACATAAATGGTTAAATAAGTAATAAGAGCAAACTAATCACTTAAAATATCAAACTATAACTTTAACCTTCCAGTTTCTTTTAAATCTTAAATATCGTTTTGCTCGTTTCGCATCAAAATTACGAATTTCACCTTGTAAATTTTACTAAATTAATCATTCAAACTATAAATTCATTTGATTGACCTTTCAAATAGTGTTAAGGTGAAGCACCCACTTACTTGCACCAGACGAGATGCACTACATTATGTAAACGGTAATGGAAAACAACATCTAAACAAGACAGTTAATGGTTCATTAACGTTGATGAATGTCTGTGAGTGCGACCATATTATGTTTTGTTCTTAAGTTAAGGACCTATCTTAATGTGTCTTATAGTTTTCTAACAGGAAAATGTCAACTTACTTTTCAGCGCTTTTCCTTCAGGCGTGCAGCGGACAGCATTGATCAAACAATCCACATAGTTCCGAATTAGTCTCTTATTAGAGAAAACCGCGTCAACGTCCAAGTAATCATACCTCTCGTCGTATTTGGGCATGTTTACCATATCATTGACATCTTGTCCCACCACTGCATACACAAAAACACACATAAACAACACTGCACGCATTTTTAATTATTAATTTAATTCAAACTGTTCAAAAAACCCATTCACATCATCGAATCTCGAAAGAAAATGCCGCGAATTTGTGTACGGAGGCGTGCGCGCGCGCCGAACTGGCGTGTTGTTGTGTTCCGCGCGGGAGATCCGCGCCGTTATAAGGTAAAGCTGCGCACGCGACGATCGCGACCACAAGAATAAAAAACGAGCAGAAGGCAAGCTTCCTAACAGAGTTCAAAATTCTTACCTACTTTCATAGGGCTGTCACTCGGTTATTACAGATTAAAAAACCGGGTAAGTGCGAGTCGAGATTCGGCGATGAGCACAGACGGACGGACGGATGGATGGACGGATGGACAGCTGGACAGCTGGACAGCTGGACAGCTGGACAGCTGGACAGACGGACAGACGGACAGACGACGCACTGTGACTGAGGTGATCCCGTGAGTTTTCCGTTTTCCAATTACGGTACCGAACCGGTAATTATTTTAACAGTTTGTTTAAAATTAAGTAATACCTATTTAATTAATCATACTGTGAAATAATTATACACACAATGCGTGCATCGTTGTTGAACTGAGACCCTCCCATTTTTGAAGTCGGGTAATAAAATGAGCAGTGGTGGCCCAGTGGTAACGGTTACGACTTACGAGTCTAGGGTTCGAACCCAAGAAGGCACTTTATATAAATTATTTCATTACCACTGCTCTCAAAACGGTAAAGAAAAACATCATGAGGAAACCGGCATGTCCTAGAACCAATAATTCGAAAACATATGACATCCACCAACCCGCACTGAGCCCGCTTGGTGGATTACGGCCCACTCGCTCTCACAGAAAGAGGAGGGCTATTTCCCAACAGTAGGAACATTATACCTAGGCTGATTAAGCTTATATGCTAATAAAACACGATAGTAAAGTATGTAAGTAATTATTTATACTGTCAAATAGTTATACATACATAGATGCATACGTTGCTTGCTTTTTTTGAAGTTGGTTACTTATTAAAATACCGTGACTTATAGACGGACGGACAGACGGACATGGCGAAACTATAAAGTTTCCTTTCTGGTTTTACTATTTCACGAACGTAAGTGGTACCTACAAACCTACTAAAACAAAAATACGAAACAAATAGGAGACAAACAATAACTCGCTAATATAGGCGGTAAACCATAAGATTAATAAATAATAATTCTTATGAGAAAACTTTATGGCCATCTTTATTTAGGATACTACCTATCTCGTAACTAAATAATTCTGCAATAAGCATTAAAAATGAGTAGGTATGGGTAGATATAGATAATAACCTGACAAAATCCTTTGGATAAAAAAAATAAACCTTGCTTTTCCTACTATTATTGATACACACAGTACTTACAACAATTTGCCATTTTTATTAACCTAAATGTCCGCGTCACTCGTACCGCTGGCACACGGCGCGCGGCGTACCCCTGAACGTTGGCTTCCGAATGAGCCGGCTCAAACCAGTTTGCCTCTAGCGGGCGCCGGTGCACCCCCCGCGCGCCTTGTCTGTGACACTGCACGCACACAAAGCTGTGCGTGTAGTAGTGATCTCGCGCAAAGCGTTAGTATGAAGCTTGCAGTCTGTTCCTTTTTTAGTCTTGTGATCGCGACGCTTTCTTTGGTGCACTTCTGAAACAAACGAGTTATTTTTCAAGGGTGTGCTTTAGAAGTATTTAAAAGAAAATTCTTGGAAATTCATTAAGTAAATGAAAATAATTCCAGCCTATTTTCTTATTTACCTTTTTTTTTTGGGTGGGAAATTATCAAATAACTTGTCCCGCTCTGGGCGGAGCGGGAGAAGTGCCTATGGTTTTCTACCGAAAAATTGGCCATCTATTTTCTTAATGCTATGGCTACACTGTCGCGCAAAGATTCGTGTCGCGTTGTCGCATTAAAATTTCGTGTTCGATCTACGAAGAAATCGTCCAGGTGACAAAGGTAAGGAGATAAGCGGCTGAATCCGCCAAACACTTTATTTAACATACAGTGATCACCAGTCTTGACTAAGCCTGGTGATGATTTATCAGTTTCACATCACAGTTCATCATTGACTTTTAGACCTTTTTGATACGGAAGGAAGTATTTTAGGAAGCTCATAAAGTTATTGGCAAAGGAAATCTGCACTCACGCTTAGGGAATTAAAATCATTATTAAAACTCCTTTCCATAAATATCAAGTACGTACGCCAATTATTCGAGTTCAAAGAAAACGCTGACTCAGTTTCGAATTTCAATTATTTCAAGAACAAATAAAAAGGTCAATAAATAAAGATTTCTCTTTTTTCTGCGTAGTGAAGTTTTAAAGCATATCCGGCGGAAATGACATTTAAAAAAGTTTTAAAATCACATCTTTTTGACAATTTATTCCAAATCAGCGTCATTGTCCTCTTATATGGGGCGGTCAGTTTTGAGAAATGTTTATTTTGTACTTAAATATCCTCAATCTTACTCATTAAATGCTCCGTTAATTTGTTATTTCCTTTCGAAGTCTTTACGAGAGGAATATTTCGTACAATATGGTAACTGACACGGAGATGTAATGATGCTGATTCACAGAAACCAATTTAATTTAAAAAGTTAGGTTGTTCACCGAAATTGTGACTTTAGCCAAAGTATGGGTGGGTGCAGAAGGCCTGGACAAGGTTAGATTCTATCAACGATCACGATAATGGAAAAGTAAAAAATGTATTGAATTGACACAGCTATCGGTAGCTGTGTCAATTCAATCCATTTTAAACTTTTTCTTCTTCTTTTTTTTTTTTTCATTTTTTCTTTTTTGTTTTTAACTTTCGGAAGTTACAGCTTTAACAGCTATAAATATGTAAACGGGCACGCCCTTTATGCCTGGAGGCTTTTATTTTGTTTTCGTTTGAGTATAGATTTCGATGTTTTTTTTTTGGTATATTGTCGTGTGCTAGCTGACATAAATTATGGAAAATAATTTCATTTATTGTTTTGTTTTGCGTGTAAACTATTTTGCTACCTATTGTATAGAATCAAGTTTTTCTAACTGAACAGACAGCTGTGCTGCTGGGGAGTTTGTTGCGCCACTTCTTCTTCCCAGCTAAAGCACTAGTAAGTGGTGAAGGGCGGGCGTTTTTGGGGGACTGTCTTATGTAATTTTGACGTTCAAAAAGTGCTGATTCTCACCTACGCCTACTATGAATTAAAGTCTTTTTTTTTGAAGACTTGTCATTCCTGTTGGAAGTTGTTGTAGAAAATACAAAACGCTTTGAAAGCGATTACCACTTGTCCAAGTCCTCGGGACATAATTAGAGATCCTGTCTTCAGTTCCGAGGTCACGGGACAATTTGTGGTGGGGTTAAAGTTAAAACATGTGAAGAAATCGGAAAGCTAAAACGATCAAGGTATCTGAATCGAAATATTATGAAATTGTGATGCAGATTAGGTTATAACCAAATAAATTAAGTAGGTATGAAAGATTTTTAAATACATTTCTAGGATTGAAGATACATAGATAGATAGAATACTCTTTATTAAACTAGAGGATAAAGACTTGCATTATTACCTCAATCCGAAGCTAATGTTATCATAGAAAGTACGTGTAGCTAACGACAGCACATCAAACAAGATTGCTCTGATTCAATCTCAGCTGTATTTATCGCTAAATCGCAGTTGCGTCTGCGCACCGTTTTCAAAACACTTAGACGAGGAAGCCCCATTGTCCGCGACCAGCGGTACGGAACCTGCATGTATTTACATAAATTAGGCTAGTATGGGCAATGTATGGACGTTTCGACAGATCCCTGCATTGTGATGAAACGTTGCCTGAACGCTAGCTGTGTTAGTTGAAAATGAGAGCATCTAATAGCAATGTCTAACGTAAGACAAAACAGTTTTTTCTTCTGACTAGCCTGTCGTAGTTTTACATTAGAACGGATTTCCTCAGCTAGACTTGTAGCGCCATAAATCTATACCATCATTTTTATCTTGGGAAAACGTCCATCATCTTCTTTGAAGGAGCAGCCATTCATAATAGGTTCCCACTGGCATTTATAACATTAAATATTTTAATAGTGGGAACCAATAAAACTAACTATACTAAACTAACTGTATATTTAAAAACGTGTGCAGTCACGAAGTTCCTTCTCACGTTTGAATTAAAACAAAAACAAAAAAAAATCAGCCGCCAACTTGGATTTACATTTTGACCTCAGCACCGTTTTGACGAAATCTATGAAAACCCATGAAAATTTTCTCAGCCGCCATCCTGGATTTCGATTTTAATGTCACTATCGGCTTTTAGCACCCTCGAAATCCATGAAAAGGATACCAATGACAAAAATTTGAAAATTTTCGCAGCCGCCATCTTCGATTTACATTTTGACCAAATTCACACTTTCTCTCTTTCTCGCATGCAGTGTACTCGGGTCTATGTGTACAATTTTATTCCACGACACTGCAATCACTTCACTCTTTTCTTTTGTTTTTTTTTTGCCGGCTTTCTCTCTCTCTCTCTCTTTCTTTCTCTTTGAATTAGAAAAAGACTGTCGCAAGGAAAATTAACAGGCCGCATTAAAGAACTTCTTTCCAATTATGTATAATGTACGGTGGAAGTAAGTAGGTACTGTAGTTATGTACTTACTAAACTACAAAATTAAATCAAGAACCAAAACCATGGAGAATTGATATGTGTAACAAAAAATATTGAAGGCTCGTCTATACCTTATACGTTTTAAACACCTTCACTTTCATTGTCTTCTGTAGCGCGAATGTTAATGAGGTGTAGGTAACGACTGTCATAATCAGTGATCGGAGTAAGTAGATTGATTTGGGGTCAATGAATTTCAAAATCCCGGAATCCCGGAGGCATATCCATACTAATATATACTAGTATGGATATGCCTCCGGGATTCCGGGATTTTGAAATTATTATGATTTTTTTAAGGAATTTTAAATGTTGCAATGTGTAGAATAAAGAATACATCAATGTGAATAAGAAATGTTTAACCCTTTTGCTGTCTTTTTAATAGTATATAGGTGATCTGACTCCAAGAAAAGATAGGTATACTATAAAAACAATACAATAATATAATATGTTTTAAATGTTTATCTATCGCATTCTAAATTACGTCAATTGCCGTGTCAAACTACTTTGGTGCGCAAAAGTGTATACTGTATGGCTCCAATTATTTACAATAAATTACCAAGTGGTTGGAAAGACTTGACAACAGTGCTGTTTAAGAGTAGACTACGTAATTTTTTAAAGGATAAGGCGTACTACAGTGTGACTGAGTTTTTATCAGAGAAATTCTTTTGTTGAAATGTTGCTCCCTTATGGTAATATTCTAATAATTATTTCATATTGACATTTTTATTATTTTTATTTAATTTATTATTTTAGAAGAGAATGTGACTAAATACCAATCTGTTTATGTGTCATCTTAATTTATTGACATTTTATTATTATTGGCATGAAATTGTGACATGTACCATGACTTTTTATTTTTATTTTCATTTTGTTAATGTTACATTTGATTACCTATCTATTTACTTAAACAATTTTGTATGCCTTCTGGCGGGACGTAGTATGGACCGATATTTATTTGTAACAGCTGTATAATCTTTTACCCTATGTTCACAAAATTAATAAATGAATTTGAATTTGAATTTAAATTTCTAATGTAGTAGTTTAAAAATCCTTACTTTAACAATATTTGATTCGATCCCGTAAGTACCAAAATGAAATCCCGGAAAAAAGGCTTATCCATGTTATGATTTCTATGACTATTCATGATGCGAGCACATAAAATCAATCTACCTACTTCGATCACTGGTCATAATAATATGATTTACTAGCTTCCTACAGCGATTTCGCCCGCATGTTATTTCTAGAGTCTGGAAAACGAAAGTAGAAACTGAAAAAGCGCGGCAAATTTTAAAAATATCAGCATAGTAACCCCAAAATTTGTATGACATACCGGGAATAACCTAATTTGATACTTTACAATTATTTGTTTGTTTTTTTTAAATCATTCTACCTAGTTCCAAATCAAAGAGACGTTTCTGACATTTCGAAAAATCTGTTTACTGCGTCTGAATAAAATTACGACTTTATGTATTATGCAGAAATTTGATTAAAAAAAACAATATTCAATAATAATTTTGGTTAATATTCACTACCATAATCTGAATCTAAAACTTCCATGAGAAAAGATTCATTAGAGTGACTGTTTTATCATTTTTGAGTTAGTAAATTCTGTATTATAGGAGGCTTGGTGTGTGCAAGGAAACAACGGTTTTAGCGGATGATCTATAATTGTATAGAACATGGACACAAATATTATTATTGTAACTGTCGGACGACGATCAGCGTTTGGGCGCGTGTTCGCGGTTGGGTGACTCATGCGGGACTGCGACTGTTCGGGCGAGCGGTAGCGGCGCGGGTGCGGAGGCGAGCCGAACGCCGACTCGGTGGCGGTAGCGTCGAAGGGATGCCAGCTGGCAACGCCTTATTTTTATTACGACTCGCTATAGTATCAAGATCACTAACTTGTTTTTGGCAAATTGGGGTTGACATTAGTATAGCACTGCCCAAAATTTTTGCAAATAATTCGAGCGTCTACATTCGTTTACCAGACTCTATAAATTATAGCCTATGTTACTCAGTGATAATATAGCATACTGATGAAACAACCGCAGTTTCACCCGCATAAATCTCGATCCCGTGGGAATATCGAGATAAAAAGTATCCTATGTCCTAACCTAGGTCATGGTCTACCCACATGAAAATGGAATTATGTATGCAAAAACCAAGATGGCGGTCTTAGTTCCTATTTCAGCCACGCGCCAAATAAAGGCTCTTGCACACCAGCGCGACCCGTGTCGCGCCCGCGATATCGTGCTGGTCTGTACGAACCTTGAACCTTATAGCGCTATATTTGCAGTTTTTTTGCTTTTTTTTTGTGTTTTGTGAGTTTTTATACGTGTTTTTGTGATAAATAAACCTATTTTTAATTTATTTATTTTCATTTCTTTTCTTTCTCTTTCTTTCTTTTCTTTCTTTATTTTCTTTCAGTTCACCCTCCCTTAAGAATGAGAAGCGCGATGACACAACGCTGGTAATTTATTGCAAAACGAAGCAATTATATATTTACAAAAAGCTATTGATTGGACTAAAAAATTAAAACGCTATTACGTTAATATGTTGCTTGTAGAATAATCTGACAAAAAATCTGAATGATTGCATGTATATTAATTAATATGGTTTTTAATCGTTAAAATATTTTTTGAGGTATTTTTGTGATGTTTTTCCATCGTATCAAAATAGTTGTTTTGTGTTTTCAACACACTATCTAACTAGCATATGTCCCAAAGAATATCATATATTTTTCTGATCATACGAAAAAACGTTGTGTTTACTGTAGTAAACATAATCAGAAAAATATATGATATTCTTTCTTTCTTGTTTTTCTTTTTTAAATCATATATTTTTAAGAATTATAAAACTTGCGTTTAGCTCCTGCACGCGTAGCATGACCAGAATAGACAAATTGACAGATAAACAATCACAATCTGTCATTTTGTCTATTCTTCCGTCGACAAAACTCGTTTCAACGGTGGTCATGCTACGCGTGATGTAGTCCTCTTATAGATTTATACCAAAACTAAATTCTCAATCGAGCGAAAAGTCGGAACGTGTAATCGGTCTTATCATTAACACAGTTTACTGATGAGATGCTGGCAAATCAATCAATGGTAGGTAATTTACATAGGTAGCTGTATGTTTTGTAAAGCGTGTCAGTTCGATTAGTGATCTTAATGACATTTGTGGAGTGCTCACTTGCTAGCAGCCAATTTATATAATCAGGGATCAAATTTGTGTACTTAAACTGCGAAAATAATGATCCTGTAATTTTTTATAAAGTCCTGCATTCCTGATATTGGTCCGCCGACATTCCTGGTATCTCTTCGCTGATTCTCCAGCCAAATGCTCTCAATCTAAGGCCAAATTTCACCAATACAACTGAACGCGATCAGCACATAAACCACGTTTAAGAACTGTCAATGTCATTATTTTCTTTGGAATATTGACACTGACAACTCTTGGTGGAGGCACTCTCTCGGTGAAGTATCTTGCCCATTCTTCTCCATACGAAAACTACCTTTTGGAAGAGGCCACTAGAATCAATTTTATTTTTTGTAAATTTTGACGTTTAAAAGTGCCTTTTATGTGCCTAATTGAAATACATTATTTGACTTTGTTTTCTTGAACTCAGTTTAGATGTGCTGATCACGTTCAGTTTCATTGGTGCAATTCGCAGTTATTTGTCTCAATTATCTCAATTGGTTTTGACATATGATGTCATACTTAAAATAAAATAGGTATCAAATGACAGATTAATTGTTTGAATCATGATACTGACAGATTATGTTTCTTATTAGCCTTTCAACTGCTGCAGGTGCAGTATTCAAAGTTGGAAAATTACTGCTATTTTAGCAAATGAAATTTAAGATACCTTAAGATTTCGGTAACAGTTTTTTTAGTTTATTACACTGGTTATTAAATTCTATGACGTGTGGGTTTTCTAATATTTTCCTCCGAATCCAAGTAATTTTCTGTTTTTCCCTCTATATTACTTTTTTCAACTAATGACAGAAATGATTAATAATAGTTAGGTATATAAACCGCAACATCTGGTTTAACTGGAAATCGACAACATCCAGTTTGTAAAATGTAAATTATGTAATACACACACACACAAATATATATTTTATACCTTATCACAGGTCAGCACCCTAATTGCGTAACACACTTTCAATCATAATTTGAATGATTTTGAAGAAAATTGCTAATCTATTGCTTCATATGTTTCAAAAATTTGTCGACTCAGCAACATTCATTGCGTTACAATGAATGTTGTTGAGCTGTCAAAATGAAAGCCATTGCTAATGTTAGTGTGTTACGCAATTACCCCGCTGGTCATCATTGATGAACAATGCTAAAAAGTCGCCCTTACCCTAAAAACTTTTTCAACAGCAAATAATACTGAAAAAAAAACAGTGGCACTCCAAGAGTGCCGACAGAAGTGAAAACATGAATAATTTAAAAAAAAGTACTTGCACAGAATATTGATCCGTAACATATCATAAATAAAGAGCACAATCACGTTTAGAAAAATGAGGTGTTGGTAACAGTGTCGCGAGTTCAATTGTTTTTCCCATTTCAAAAATGCTTAACGCGCCTAAAGAAGTTTTCACTTCAATAATCATGACCTCTGCTAGCTCAGAAAGTTCCCAGTTAAAAAGTTTCCATCGTAAGCCGAAAATCTTTAAAATTGGAAGTAACATTCGCACTTGACATTATCACTTGCCGAGTTATTCAACTTGGCAAACCGACAACATTTAGCACTTGATCGTTAATGAAGAATTCCGTTCTTTAGAAAGTTGGCGACACATGAAAAGAAAGGCTTGTTTGGCAAAATATTTATGGCGGACTCGTTTTTGACTTGCAAACCCAGAAACGCAATTATTTTTCGCTTCCTTCTGCCCGCGACTTCGTCTGCGTGATTTTTTTTTTTAATTAAAACTTCTTTAGGTGCGTTGGGCATTTTTGAGATGTGACTTAACCATTAATTTCGCGACACTGTAACGCAATTTACCGACACCGTAGAGTAAAAGACATCAACGCGTTGATTACCACGGTGCCGATTTTTTTTTCAAGTTTTCAATTCTGTCGGCACTCCCGGAGTGCCACTGTTTTTTTTATCTTATTTACTTGCTATGACACTCGGAAATACTGTAGCTTCCCATTAAGTGAAAGAATTTGCGGAATCGGTTCAGTAGTTCCGAAGATTAACCCGTACATAGAAACTCACAAATTTTACCTCTCTATAATATTAGTATTATTTAATATTAGTACATAGAGATTGATTACAAAACAAGTGTTTTTTATTGCTGAATGGGCCTGCCCTTGACCTTGATCTCGCCTGATGGAAAGCGATGGATGAGCTCTATGATGGGACGAGCGTGTCCAGAAGCCTGTTCACTCGTCCTTTGAAGGCTGACGGGTTATTATATGGGAGGGAACTGTCAACCAAGTGCGGATGGTAGGTACCATGCAGTACGTCTGGTAATCCTGTAATAAAAGGGCGATGGTGTTGGTATTTTTCGGTTTAGATCATTTACATTAAGATTACCTTCCATGGGGTTTGGGATGGACCACACGCGGTTTCGGAAGCCTTTGCCTGTATTTATTTATTTGGCACCTCAACGACTTGCTCACTTAAACATACATATACAAAAATCACATACAGTTATATAAGTATTGTAAACTCGTCACTTATAAAAGTACTAGCTGACCCTGCAAACTTTGTTTTGCCATATAAATGTTTGGGGTGGACCATCTTTATCACTTACTACCTACCCTACCTATCCTATCTTTCAAGCTGGATCAAACTGCACACGGTGTGCAAATTTGATTAAAATCAGTTGAGTAGTTTAGGAGTCCATCGCGGACAACAACGTGACACGTAATTTATATACATTAAGAAGATTTGTCTACGGTGGTCTAGTATATAAACTTTTTAGTCAGCTGGAGTGAAAATGTAAAAGCAACTGGCTATTAGTACTCGAAAAAATATGCAAGGCCATAAAGTATTTTTTTTATTTATTGTTTTTTTATTTGAAATATATATGGCATATACTTTATTTTTCACGACTAATTCAGCTAGTCATTTATTTTTTATTGAGAATGTAAAAACTATATACTGTCTATACTGCACAGGCCAAATAAAAAACCAAGACAGCGCTGTCAACAGTGACGAGGCCGGTTTCATAAACGTGTGCACTTTGTGAGGTGTAGTTTGATTGTAAATGTGTGCGTGTGAGCGTGTATGCACAGAGCGGAGGTGTAGTTTTGGCATGTTTAAAGAAAGAAAGAAAGAAAGAAAATACGTTTATTTGCGGTAAACATGACGCAAAGAAAGATTAAAAAAAAAAACACGTAAATAACAAATTGGGGGAAAGTATGCGTCACATCCACGCAAAACGGCCATCGCTCAGCATAAATCTGCGACCCCATGCGAGACAGAGCCCCAGCGCTGGTTTTCAGCGATAGCTGGCGCTGACGTGATGACGTCAACCGGTGCAGCATATAGTGAAATAACAAATTATCAATAATCAATCATGCTTCACTGTATTGTTCGCAGCGCTAGGTTTTTTATTTGGTCTGAGCATTCAGCTAGTAACTTTATTTTTTAATTGATCAAGTAAAACCTTTTTACTTTACTTAGTACCTAAATACTTTGTGCCTTTTTATAAGTACCCATACGTAATGCTGGTTACAGATAGATTGGTGAAACGTCACATAAATGTAACAAACGTTGAAACAAATTCTCTTAGTTGTTGTGTGAATGATATTTCATTTTACATTGCACAAAGGACGGTTAGTTTGTATTGTAAAATATACCCTTATCTGCTTTACTTAAGCTTTGGTTTCCTATGAAAGCGGTCAATGGTCATAAAATAACGGCTGTCCAAATCCAGAGCACTTTTTGACTTCTGACATCAAATACTGGCGAAAATTACGGAATTTGATGACGACCGTTAAGGCTCAAGCAGACAGGCACGAGGCAACAGCGCGAAGCAACTCTAGTAGAACGATTTCTATGAAAACTTCATGGGAATTGTTCTACCAGAATCGCGTCGTACTGTCGCATCGTACCGTTCCGTCGCGACTGTTTGCGGGAGGCTTTATAATAGGTATGACAGAACCGATTTCCGAGGAAACCCTTTCCAAGGAACTTTAGGTACTGGCATTATCTTGGCCCTGAAATACTTGGGTTAATAATATTGTGTACCCCATAGAATGTCTTAATTGATTTTGATTGAAACAGTCAACATTCATTATTAGTATTTATGAGCCATTATTATGCCTATGATGATAAATAAATGAGTGTGTTAGGTTACTACCTACTTAGGTACCTATTGCGTGTTATTTTTCCAACTGGATTTTATATTAATTTATGGATACAGGCCGACTCAAAAGAGAGTTAGTATTTAAAAATGCAAATGTAAAATGCTATCAAATTTAAAAAGAAATCGTTAAGATACGCCAGGACTATGGAACGGTGAAGAGTGAAGGACAATAAATACAAGAAAAATTTATTTTTTTATAATCTCTTACTGTCTAAATTAAAAATTACAAAAAAAAAAAAAAAAACAGTGGCACTCCGGGAGTGCCGACAGAAGTGAAAACTTGAAAAAAAAAATCGGCACCGCAGTAATCAACGCGTTGATGTCTTTTACTCCACGGTGTCGGTAAATTCCGTTACAGTGTCGTCGCGAAATCAATGGTTTAGTCCCATCTCAAAAATGCCCAACGCGCCTAAAGAAGTTTTCACTTAAAAAAAAAAACACAACTGCCCTGCCAAAAACCGAACTAAAAAGTAATTTGATACCATCCTACCTACCTAAATCATCGCCAAAAATCCCCTTCGTTTTTCTTTTATTTTTTATATGAACTCGGATTCCGAGAAATAAGACGTTCAAGATAGCGACAAAATCTACCCATTGGATAATAAAAGTGTTCCGTTTGATACAACTTTAATTTAGGATAATATCTTTTGGGCTCTCGGAACCTGCCAACGGCTGCAGTCCACTTTGACATAACACAATCACCAGGAGCATTTGCATGTGGTGAAACGTTACAGATTCGATTGAAGGAGCCTTTAGAGTATTACGTTAAAATACTGCCTCTCTGACTGACGAGCATTTCGACGGCCCCCACGTATACTATCGAAATTACAAAAAAGCCATTTTCGTTTTATTGCACTAATAGCATGTAGAGATAAAGATGTATGATTTTATATAAAATGATGTACCAATTTTTATACCCTCAATTGTTTTTCAATTAAATAAAATCAAAAGTACATAAACTGAACACATTAAAACATCGAACTTGCCACTAATAATTATCAAAAACTATAGTAGACAGTATAAAACGGTCACATTTTCCACTTTAGATACATCGGTAATATAAAGTTTTCAAATTTCATGTTCGACAAAAATCTAAATCTAAACTTAGAATCGCTCTCCTGTAAAGTAGCGGTTTTGCAGTTTCGATACTTTACGTGGTGGCCGTCGATTTGTCGAGCATTTGTTTGTAGCATTTGTTTGCGGCTCGCGTCGTTATTAAGCAGAGTCCGGGGTAGCACTAACAGCATCCTACAGGTCATTGCGGATAAACAGGATTCAAATATCCTGAAATAGTAGATTGTTATACAAGGGTCGAAAGGAATTGATGACTTTCACCCATGTTAAACACTCTACTTTTCATTTCGAATATAAGGAAAGTTAAAAGTTGTAGTTTTTCTAAAATATTAATTGATAATAATAACATGGGTATTTCTGGTACCTATTAGTCTTTTTAAATTTTGAATATGGAACACACCGCGTTACCGCCGCGCGTCGTCCCGCTTATGGCGCATCCACACATGCCGCTGGGTTTGCCGCCGGCTTTCAGGCTGCCTTGTCGCTGAATAGAAAAAAAAGTTGCACGTGCCGTCGGGTTGGCCGCCGGCCGTGCCGCCGGCATGTGTGGATGCGCCATTAGGTATTTTTTTAATTCACACTGGCTGTTTATACAATGACAAGACTGCAGCATTTTTTTTTTAATTAGTATTTTTCTATAAGGGGGTATTACACCATCATACATCATCGAACACTGCTCGAGTGACATGTCAAATATTTGTTCCGTAGTTTAAAATTATTTTTAATTAATAATTAAGTAATATTATGGTGTAATTATATGTGTAAACGTAATATAATTGCATAAATACTCAGGATTATTGTTTTCCTGTAAATATATGAAGTAAACACAGTGTTTGGTTACACACCGGTAACCTAAAAATATCAACAGCTGACTATCGAACTACGGATTTAAACGGGGAGTATTGCTTTACTTTTTACTTTATAATAGCACACAATCGTCGCTTTACCTATGTTACACGTCCTAGTTAAGTTTTAACATAAATAGTTCGCTGATTTAGCACTCTGCATTCGGTTTTTGTCGCATTGTTTACATAGTAGAAAACGTAACTTAGCCAAGATTCTGTTAATCTTAATCTGATCTTTAATAAAATATACAACAATATAAACGTTCATGATCGTTATTTTTGTATGATCGCTATACTTTAATATCAAATACATATTAACTTTACAAGCTACCCACTTACAGAAAAGTAAAATCATAAAAGGCAATAAAAGCATCAAAAGTTTACATTCAATTTAATAATATAGCTTTGATATAAATAAAATAGCTCTTTAAGCCAATTCAGTAGCCTACCTCATTTCTCCACTAATAACGCTAAATTCTCCCATTTTCCCTTTCATTTCTACCTTTACTTTATTTGTCTGTCTACTTGTTCTCACCGTTTCTTTATTCTAATTCCAGTAACAAATCCTGAAACCATGCCTGTGATGACCCGTAAGGCTACTGCTCAGGATATGGAACTTAAATTGAGAACGGCCCTCCAAAATCTTGAAGCATCTCAAGCCCAATGTAAACAATTGTTACAAGAGAATGACGAAAGTGAGGAGGAAGTTCAGAAGATAATCAACAAAAACTCAAGCCTTAAACGAGAGCTAGTAGACCTACATCAGCAATATGTAAATGTTGTTGATGAACGCGATCAACTGAGGGTGGTCACGGATGGTTTCAACAACTGTAGTAATTTGTATGAGGAGGCTTTAAGCAAAGTTAGGGACCTTGAAGATGAATTAATTCATGCCAATAGTCATATTATCCGGTTAGAGAAAGAAAAAGAATGTACTCGGGTTAAAGAAACTAACCACTTATACAATGAATTAATAAATACTAATTGTAACCCACATTCCTTAACAACTATTGACCTTACTGAAGATTCCTTGCTGAAACAGAATTATAGTTATAAAGTTAGTCATAATAAAATTAAAAAATATGCAAAACTGAATAGAATAATAAAAAAATGTAATCAAATTAAAAAACAACAAAAACACTTTTCCAAAAATATTCCACTGAGGAAAGAACGTGTTGAATTACTCAATAAATTAAACAATTATCAAATTAAATTAGAAGACAGCAAAAAAATCTATGAAATTGATACACAGCGCTTACAGTCTGACATACAGTTACTCGAGGGAAGACTTAGTTCCCTTTACATTAAATATGTGGGTTCTCAGAACCAAATTAAAGAACATATTCTTGCTGCAAATGAGTTAGTTATGTGTCAGTGTACTTGTCAGGTTTCAAACCCTGTTGCTGTCCAGCCTGAGGCAACGGAGGACCCGTCCCAGACTGAGAGTTTGAATCAAGGTTTTATTCTCAACCAAGATATTTCTGATGTAGTACAAGATCTATCACAAGTGATACAGCCTGAGATTGGTAGTTGTCCATCTTTTAGTAGTCATGATTGTTATCATTCAGTTATGTTCTCAGATAGTATAGGAAGGGGTTTAGGTAAATTAATTAGTAACAACCTGTGTTATTCTATTCAAAATTATTGTATGCCAGGGTCTACCTACAAAAGAATAATGGCATCAGTAACAGGAAATGTTTACAATCCTAAAACCAACATTACTGTATTTGTAGGTAATAGTTCTAAGGTTAAAAAAGACGAAATCACTGACTGTGTAACTGAATTGTTAAAGTTAAATTGTAGTAAAATAATATTGTGTGCTTTCCCATATTTTGAAAAATTGACGAATAGACAAAACAATTATATTCATATGCTTAATAAGCATATGCAATTCTTAGTTAGTCATTATAGTGACAAGTTTGTATTTTTTGACACCAACAGTTTTGTGGAAACTTTAAAATCGACTAGGGATACTGTGTATCTGCCTGTTAGTTTTAGACACATAATAGCACAGCTATTAGCTTTTTTTATAAACTCAGACATAAGTAGTATGTCGCAGTCTTGTATTATTAACACCACAGTGGTTAGTAATAATACTAATAATAAGGTGGTGAACTTGAATAAATGTAGCTCAAATGCTATAAATATTTTTACAAATTGTACGAAGGAGGTTCCATCTCCCTCACTCACTATGAGCTCACTGCCTGGTGATGACACTGAAATCTTGGGGTTAACTCCGGATAGTCATTTAAACTAGTTTGTAAGACAACAGAAGGCACCAGTAAGAATATTCTTATACCTAACAACAACAAGGTGTCTTCTTGCTCCAAAATTAATAACTATCAAAAAGGAGATCAGCAGAATGCCTTGAAATTATTTCATCAAAATATTCAAGGTATTTCTTCCAAATTATTAGAAATCGAAATGTTTTTAGAAAAAACAAAGTTTGACATTGTTTGTTTTACTGAACATTGGTTAAAGGATTACCAAATGCTAATTAATTATGAGAACTATAATGTGGGCAGTTGTTTTAACCGTAAATCTATGCTGCGTGGAGGTTCTCTAATCTTGATAAAAAATTGTTTAAAATCTAAGGAACGTAATGACATAGTTGGTTTATCAGTTGAACATTGCATCGAACTGTCCTGTGTTGAGCTGGATAAGCATGTTGTAGTGTGCGTATACAGACCCCCTAATTATCAGAACTTTTCTTTATTTGAGTCAATAATGGAAGATGTCCTAGCGAAACTTGCATCCAGTAACAAAGCCGCAATTATTTGTGGTGATTTTAATATAAATATTCTGGAAAATAATTCAAATAGCAGTAGAATATTAAGCCTTTTTAAATCGTTCAATTTATCAAATGTTTTTACAGAACCAACTAGAGTAACTTCAACTTCTGCTACTTGTATCGATAATGTCTTCTGCGGTTGTGATTATTTAGATAAAGCCATCGTAAATTATTTACCATCTGATCATAGTGGACAAACGGTAACTTTTAAATTTAGAACACCTATTCAAAAAGTGCAAATACAAATTAGACCAATAACAACTGGCAAATTAAATAGATTCAATAGTACCCTAAATAATAAGTTAAATGCTCTGGGCCCTAATATGGACGATGCAAATAAATTGTATGAGGATTTCTTTTCAGTAGTGCACACTGAATTCAACAAAACTTTTGAAAAGAGAACAAAAAATATTTGCCCTAATTTTATTTTTAGTGACTGGGCAACTAGAGGTATTAGGATAAGTAGGGAAAGACTGTTCGAGCTGTATGGCCTTAAGCCTTACATTAATACTGAAACTTTCAACAAGTATGTTGCTACATATTCCAAAATTTTTAGAAATACTTGCAAGATAGCTAAAGCTCTGTATATTAGCAACAAGATTAAATCAGCAGAAAATAAAATAAAAACAGTTTGGAAAGTTATAAATAATGAAACTAATAGGAACAAAGTACGAAACACTGAGTACACATTGGAGACTTCACGTGGTGCCATTAGCTCTAACTTAGAAGTAGCGCAAGAATTTGTACATTTCTTTACTAATATACCATCTAAAACGACAGAAGCTTTAAATTCCTCACCCGATGTCTCAATTAATTTATTAAGAGCGAACGTTCCAGGCTGCCCGGTTGAATTTCAATTTAAACATATAAACCCTATGATAGTTATAAAAGCTTTTCGGCAAATTAAAATCAAATTGACCGAAGATCTATGGGGATTATCTATCAAAGTTTGTACATCCATAATCGAGACTATAGCACCGTACTTAGCTTTAATATTTAATTTGTGTGTGGATCAAGGAGTCTTCCCGGATTTAATGAAATACAGTAAAGTTATACCACTTTTTAAATCTGGGGACAGTAAAGACACTAACAATTATAGACCAGTATCTGTGCTGCCGGTATTCAGCAAGGTTTTCGAAAAGGTAATGCTCAATCAAATGCTTAATCATTTTAACGCCAACCAAATCTTGCACGATCAGCAATATGGTTTCACCAAAGGACGTTGTACAACTGACGCTGGTGTCACCTTATTAAAACACATATTTACAGCGTGGGAGGAGGCCCAAGATGCCATAGGAATCTTTTGTGACCTCTCCAAGGCATTTGACTGCGTGAGTCATGAAACCTTGCTCTTGAAACTTGAGCATTACGGACTAGGTAAACTTGCGCTCAGTTTAGTAAAATCTTATTTAAATGATAGACAGCAGCAGGTTCAAGTAAATGGTGTCCATTCAATCGGTTTAAAAGTAAAAATGGGCGTTCCACAAGGCTCGATATTGGGTCCTTTCCTCTTTTTAGTATATATTAATGATCTACCCCATTTATTAAAAAACCAACCACAAATGGTGTTATTTGCTGACGACACTTCCTTAATTTTTAAGATAAATAGACGTGCATCAAATCTTGACGACGTAAATAACGCCCTACTGCAGGTCCAAAATTGGTTCACTGCTAATAATTTAGTATTAAATGGGAAAAAAACTAAATGCATAAGATTTGCTTTACCAAATGTTAAAAGTAGTGATTGTGACATAGTATTGAATAAGGAGAAACTAGAATTTGTCGATAAAACTGTTTTCTTGGGGATCACGCTCGATTCAAGGCTGCAATGGGGTCCTCATTTAACATCTCTAGCAGGACGGCTAAGTTCAGCAGCATACGCTGTGAGAAAAATCCGTCAATTTACTGACGTAGATACCGCGAGGCTAGTCTATTTCAGTTACTTTCATAGTATCATGTCTTACGGTATTTTACTATGGGGACGGGCTGCAGATATCGAGTCTATTTTTATTCTGCAGAAGAGAGCCATCAGAGCAATATATCGTCTCCGCAGACGCGATTCTCTAAGGGATCTGTTTAAAGATATTAACATCATGACGGTACCTTGTCAATATATCTATGAAAACATCATGTACGTAAGGAAAAATCTAAGTCTTTTCAGTAAAAGAGGTGATAGACACAATTTTAGGACTAGAAATAGGGACCAATTAGTTCAACCGGGTTTCAGATTGGCTAAAGTAGACTCATCCTTCATGGGGTGCTGTTTAAAATGTTATAATAAAATACCTTCCCACATACTCCAACTGAACGAAACGAAATTTAAATCATGTATAAAACGCACACTATGCTGCCAAGCATATTATAAGTTGGGGGATTACATCGCTGATAAAAATGCTTGGCTCAGCGCTGGTCCAGCTCCACAAGGGCGCATAAACTAATTGATTAGCATTCGAAAATATTGTTGCAGCTGCTGAAGATTGTAAAACTATCTTTTCCTTGTATAAATTCAATCTCTTTGTATTGTATAATTGCATATCACATGTGTGAGCACTGTGACCATGTTGTACATTCCATAAAGCTACCATTTACTGGGTACGTCTTTCATTGACTTGAATGTGCTCTGGCAGCTGAGAGTATGTCATGCTCACTCAAATGTCTCGCTGATGGTGGCGTGTGTGTTGGATCATTAAGTTCCCTTCAAAATGGTTGAGCTAAATGGTGCTGATCCATGCGTCATGTTCGTGAACGGGCGCCGTCAGTAGGGACTGGTCATCTCTTAGCTGCCACGGTTTATTTTATTTTAATTTATTTAAATTTTTGAATTGTTATTATATTTTTATTACGGACGCTTTTAACGTGCACGTCTTTCTACATTGTTCTCACATGTATAAATTCAACACGAATGATGTAACCAATATTTTGTAACAATATTTTGATTTAAAAGAGTGTCCGTGGAGTTTCTTGCCCGTTCTTCTCCATAGGTACCTACTACGCTTTGGAATGGGCAACTAGCTTCATTTTTCTGACTGACCGACCCCTTGACAATTCAAAAGTACCTGTAATTGGTTTATTTGAAATAAATGCTTTGAGTTTGAGTTTGAGTTTGAGTTCATATCTACGATCACAGATCAATGATCAAAGACATAACTAAATTGTAAAATAGACATAACATGGGTAATCTGTGAGCTTCGTAGATAGGAATATGATATAAAATGATAGTGTAATATCCCCCAAGGGGGATATACCCATAACAAATGTATATTTTACAATTCCATTATATCTTCGATCACAGATCCATGACCACAGACTGGACAGTGTAATACCCCCTTAGTAATTTTTTTTGTAGCCGACTACCTAACCAATATAGTTCTATTTTTAAAATTCATTCCCGCCCTATAGAAGAAATTACTATGAGTCTTTCCCGCCCAAGGGTGGGGATCAGCGTCTTCCACCCGCTACTTGGATCAAACAAACACTAAGGTCCCCGTCACGAGAAGCTATAATTTTTGTAAATAAAGAACTTCTACCAAGTAACGTAGCGACAATTTAATCAACAACAAATAATCCCAAATTCAATGAAGTCAAAGTAACGTACGTGTTATACGAAACTAATGAGCAATTTCACTTGATCGGGTTATATTTTAGCGATATAAAGCGCTGTCGTCTAAGGTTTTGTGGTACTGGAACGCATCTGATTCATGGAACGTAAACATTTGGGCCACGATTTTGAAGTAAGTTCACGCTGACGTTGTCTCTGCTGTCTTTCGAGTTTCGAATGCGTCTGTTTGTTTGTGGTGTTTTCGCGGATTAGGTTATATTGTTTGTTTGTAATTAGATGTGTGTGTTAATATAATTATATCCCTGTAAAAAAATGGTACAAAACTGTTTTTATTTTATTTTACCCAAAGATTGCAAACCCCTGAATGTGTGTTTACAAAATTTATAGCTTCTCGTGACGGGGACTTTACTTTCCGAGTATGAGAAATGAAAACATTTATTCGTGTTCACATTTTGTAAACTTACTTGTAATTATTATGGACATGGTCTGAAATAAAGAATTTATTTATTTATTTGTCTGTAATGTAATATTTCAGATTAAATATTTCAGACATTGCGCACTGTTCTCGGTTCTCCTCCCTCACTGATGTAATGCTCGAGTCTGAACGTCACATTACAGGCGAATGCTCCCGGTGAGGAAGTACCTTAACACTTTCGACTCCACCCACTTTTCATAGAACTCATACGCCATGCCGCCATACATATTGGAAGTGAACCCTCCGGGAGGGTTACCGGCATTGCGTTTGCGCTGAAGTAACCCATCGCGGACGGTCAACGGTATTAGGTTTAAAACAAACAGTGTTATAAAACACTGTAAAACGAAGTAAAATTGTGTTTTCAGGGGGTCTTGTCACTATACGTAATTTTCAACCTTTTAAATTTTTTGTGAATAAATGAAACCGTGAAAGAAAAAATATAAAAAAGTGCTTTGATTTTAAAATCAACGCATATACTAATATGTCTTGTTAAAATATACATTAGATATCATTTTCACGGTTTATAATGCTGTATTCGCTAAGAAAAACCTACATTTAAAATGAGCCCTCCGCGAAGACTCTCAGCATCCCAGATGCGACTAGGTGAACCCTCCAGGAGGGCGGCACTGAACGTGATAATATTACTTACCTATCTCAGACCTGTTACAAATTAAAGACATGTTTACTTATTTATGTTATGGTGGAGATGAGTAAGGTAAAGGGACTGATATTGTAAAAACCAATATTAAATATTTAACTTATTATCAATTTGGACATCACCAAAACTGCGTTTTAACTTTAGAACGTCAGACACTTCTCTGTGCGCGAAATGATTATAACTATTAGTCAAAATTAACGCAAAAAAACTCATCGTGTTAATATATTAAATATTGACCCGATGGGTCTTTTTTTCGTCAGTTTTTTTACCTAACGGTCTGTCGTTCCAAAATTAAAACGCATGAGTGATTGAGAATATAAGGTTATCAATCATTGGGTTCGCTAAAGGCTCTCATCTCAAACTCAAAGTGACATATCGAAATGTAAGAATAGTGGACCTCGTAATTATTTTTAAAAGGCGGTTGAATGTCACTTGCATGACATAAATCGTCAAGGTTTATTTTTGCTGACCAATCTGACAGTTAGATAGTTTCAACCATATTGAAGTTTCAATTTATTAATTTATTTTATTTCTGTTTATTTATTTATTTCTGTTTTGTGCTCATGATTATACGTCGATCTATTTTATATTATTTTTCAGATTACTCGAGTTAATTATCTTTCTTTATTTCGTTTTACTGGGAGTTTTTGTTAAAATTGGGAAAGCATTACGAGGTTGACGATACCTACAGTGTAAAGAAACTAAGATGGCGCCAAATTGTCATGGCGTCAAAACTTCAAAGCTCAAAGGCGGTTTGGGTCGCTAAAAAAGATTCAGATAACAAACATCCGAAGAATGCGCATCGTAAAAGATGTTTGCCTTTTTATAAGTTTTCTTTTCTTTATTGAGTGGATATTTTGAACTGCATGTGACTTGAATTTGCAGTTTATTTTTATTTCATTTGGTGGTCGTCTTAGGTCGTTTATTGGATCTTGTACAAAAAGTATAGTTAGTTTTAGTTTTGACTAAAATAATTCTATTGAATTATCATTTTGACTAAGCGCTAGGTACCTATTATGTAGTTACCTACGTGAAAATGTATAAGTATGATGGATAAGGAACCTTTATAGTTAGTTGATAAATAAACAAATAATACAAAGAGCGTAAACCAGAAACACATACGAACGAAGAAAGTTAATATAAAGCTCGTCAAAATATTTTCAACTTATGTATTTTAACTACAATACGAACACTACAAAAACCTTTTGGCTCATGGCTAAAATCGGTACGAAAGCCGCCATCTTGTTTTTATCAATACAAAGCTGTGACATTTTCACAAATGTTTACCACCAGCCAGCATCTCCTGTCAATGTCATTCAGGCGCCAAAAGATCTTTGTAGCACACTAAAAAGGTTAACAGGTAAGAGAATTAAAAAGGTTGGCTGTTTTTATGAGAAAATTCAAAGATAGCCGTTTGTCGTGAAAAAAAAATGAAAAAAAAAACTCTAATGGCATCACATTGTTATCTTGACCGCTAAGGGCCAGTAACTCCTGTATTCAGTACCTACTTTATTACTAAAAAGTTCGTATTCAAATAAAAATGTGATTCTCCTTTAATACCTACCGTGCCTACCGACCATGCTTGTCATTTTTTTTATTTTAGCTTACATAGGTTTCGCTTCTTTCCACATAGCTAAACCCTAACTATCCTAATTAATATTATAAAAGCGAAATGAGTTTGTTTGTTACGCCTTCACGCTAAAATAGCTGAACGGATTTGGATGAAATGGCACATGGGTAGACCATGACCTGGGTTAGAACATAGGATACTTACTTTTATACTGGTAGTAAGTTCCTGTGCAATAATCCCGACCTTAACGCAGGCGAAGCCGCGGCCAAAGGCTTGTAAATAAAAACGATTAAATAAATAAAAACAGTGGCACTCCGGGTGTTGTGACAGAAGTGAAAACTTGAAAAAAGGTAATCAACGCATTGATGGCTTTTACTCCACGCACCGCGGTGATCAACGCGTTGATGTCTTTTACTCCACGGTGTTGGTAAATTGCGTTACAGTGTCGCGAAATCAATGGTTTAGTAGTCCCATCTCAAAAATGCCCAACACGCCTAAAGAAGTTTTCACTTCAAAAACCTTTATTGTAATAAAATTAATTACCATACTGTTATTGCAGAGTTTAGACAAGGATTTATTTCAGACGATAACCTCCTTCTGCCAAATACATTTACCAGACGTATTTTGAAGGACGTTCCTATACGTAGAGCGATGTGATGTGAATATTAGCCAATCGCTATTTTGATGGACTTTTTGACAGTATTTTCTATTTTTGCATCGATCATTCTACTAACTCAATGTCAGCCAGGTTGGATGTTAAGCGTTACTTTACCGCTAAAGAGCTTTTTTTTTAGCAAACTAGGCTCTTCATCATCTGCTTAGCCTTTTCCCAACTATGTTGGGGTCGGCTTCCAGTCTAACCGGATGCAGCTGAATACCGATATTTTACATGGAGCGACTGCCTATCTGACCTCCACAACCCAATTAAGTACTGGGTAACACGATACCCCTTGGTAAGACTGGTTGTCAGACTTTTGGGCTTCTGACGACCCGTAACATCTGTCAAAGATCTACAAATGACAGCCGGGACCAACGGCTTAACGTGCTTTCCGAGGCACGGAGGAGTCTCTGTATGTAAAGATGGTCACCCATCCACGGACCAACCCCGGCAAGCGTAGCTTAACCTGTTGGATCGACCCGTGCGGCTATTATTACTTAGCCACGAGCTTTTCGAGCAAACTAAGCCATATTACAACATTTTCCCAGCTAGAGATCAATCCATTGTGACTATTTACAAATAGCATAGCATAGTATTTCGAAATACTTATAGAAAAGGATTGTCTTTGTTCCAGTAGTCAGGAATTTTAATGAAGAACTAAGTAATTAATGTGTACAAAAAGCTTTACAATGCATTTTTGAACCCAATTTGTTTTTTTTATCACACGAAGCGACGCGCTCTTTACTTTAGGAGCTCTCGATACCGTCCGAGACAATGGCGTAGTTGGAAGTGTGTGTGTATGAGTGCGTGTGTGTGACGCTACTCCTCTTCACACACACATTCACAGAGTGTTTGTACACTTAGTTACCACAAGTAAAGCGCGCATCGCTTCGTGAGATAAAAATACTGTTCCTATTTATCATTTATCGTGTAGAAATAAATATTATCTCTGAACATTATTATTTTGTCTAGTAAGTAGTCGCAAGCGCGTCTGCTGCGTGCGAAGTTCTGAGGTTGGATTTTTCCATTCGGATGTTTTCCAAGAGCAGCCCGGAGTCTGGATTTGTACCCGGTTGTTGGCAATAGACTTGCCCCCTGTTACATGGGACTTAAACAAAACTGGTGAAATGTTTATTTATTCATTTTGTTTTTAAAGGTTCCCAACCCAATACAACAATTTAGTCACAATTTACATAATCACAGACGTCACTCAAAAAGCAATTAAAAACCACTACCAACAAACATGACATGTTTTAAAACTTCTGTATTTGACTGACAGGGTTCAAATATGGGTAACGGTGACACTATACACCTCTGCCCGACATTTCGAGGAATACAGGCGCGATGTTATCTTTTAAGAAGGTAGTAAGTACCTGGGCGACCAAGTTCTGCTCTGGTGAAAATAGAGAATGCTCATTTAATAGTATAGGATCGAGTATTTACTAATTCCATACTGCCAAGTCAGCAGGTACTTACTAATTCCATACTGCCATGATCATTATTCTAATGTCATTATTCTCATGTCATTATTCATTATCTTGTTCTAAACTTTGGGCGACTGAGCTCTGCTCGGGTGAAAATACGGACAAAACTAATTTTCCCAGAGACCTGGCTAGATCTATTTTTCGCCCCCGTAAGCCCCTAAATTGCAACTTTAATCGAAATCGTTTCGAAGCCAATTTCGAGAACGTGAGTACAAATATATATACAAATATTGCTCATTTAATAGTATAAGATAGGATATTAACCTTGTAAATAGGGTGGCAGGGACATCGACACGAAAACTGTTACCATGGATTCAGTACATGGTTCTGAAACATTTCAATGCAGGGGAAGGGGGCATTGAAATGTTTCGTCGGTTATTTTAAAAAAAATCAGCTGTTCCATACATTTTGACCGCGTAGGTATTGCACTTTTCTATGAAACAGCAGATTTTTTTTAATAACCTATGAATAATTTCAACGCAGAGGGTTTCAGAATAATGTACTGAAAAACCAAGGTAACAGTTTTCGCGTCAATTTCCCTGCCACCCTGCAAAGAAATTTCGATGTTTTGTTAAATCGTAAAAGCCGTGCGAAGGAGAGGGTCTCTAGAAAATCGAAAAACCGAACTGTTACGTCTGTTGCAAGCACAAACCGATTCAGGATTCAGTTTACATAAATGCTGAGACGCACAGTTCTATAACTTGCATCGTAAATTCGTAACAGAAAACGCGTATAATTTACGTTCACATACGAGTAACTACTTACGCAACAAACAGCAATCGAGTTTCTTCATTAACGTTACGAAAACGTTACCATTTCCATAGATACGATATAGAAATGGATAGATATTTTATCTTGGTCTAGATCGTGCTAATGGCTATTACAAACTTTCATTGTCTTTGGAATATAGTTCCTTTCTTTACAAGGAGTTCACAGCGATTCAAATCAAATTAATGGTGTTTGTGGTTTAAAGGCTCGTGCAGACTAGTGCGACGCGACACGTGTTCTACCGTGAAGGTTTTTTAGAAATTGTTTTGTTAGAGTCGCGTCGCGCCTGTTTGCACGAGGTTTAACAGTTTAATATATAGTGGTGCCGATTCTCTTGTACATCGAACTAAATAACTAAACTATCACTAAAATTCCTTACTTTTGGCTAAGTGAATCTTAAACCTATTCTGCAAATAAAATTCACTATATTAAAAAAAAAACAAAAATCGGTACTAAATTTTGATACAACTAAAATCGAATTTGATATTCGCGAGTCCACGTGGTACTTGTTTGCCTTACCCATGCCCTACAATCTTTTCTGACTTACGCACTTAAATTGAGACACAAATGTCTTTGTTTAGCGTTGTATTTCTCTCGTACCAGTATTCCAATTCTGCGCCCACGACTGTATATCTGACACTATGTAGGTATGTCACTAAGTATATCTGATCACGATCCTATGTACCTAGAGTCGACATAATATTTTAACGACAGGTTAATTGTTTATTTATGGAGTTTGTTGAGACCCATTGTTCATTGTTTTTTCATAGGTTTTTTAACATTGTTGTCAGCCACTTTCAATAAATTTCCACCCGAAGATCTCTCTAAACTTGCTGCAGGCATTTTTCAACATATTACCTAAATTGATTGCCTCGTTAGTCGTTGGTGTAATGGGCGCTACTGCTATCGGGCAAAGTGTTATTGGGTTCTTCCATCAGGAATTTCTCAGTAGCAGCAGCCTGGAGTCTGGATTGGTTCCAGTTGATGGCAATTATAGGCTCGCCCCCTATTACAATGACATGGGACTTATTACCTACATAACTAGAACACTACGAAATGTGTGTGTATACCATAGGTATATACTTATCTACACCTCTGCCTAACCCTTCGGGGATTAGGACAGGCGTGATGTTATGATTTTAAATTGACAGACAAAAACATACGTGTTTCCTTATTTACATTTTGTGACAAGTTTTTAGGTTTGTCAAATCCACAAATTGGTTGTACGTATAGTACACTGAGGAAGAAGACCGAGATTTCACAAGCTGTCTTTCTCGTCTTTACATAGATATTATAAAACAAAGTCGCTTTTCGCGTTTGTCTGTACGTCCACGTTGTTCTTCTAAAATACGAAACGGATTTTGATGAGATTTTCAACAAAATTTAGAGAATGTATTCCGAAAGGTTTATGTGTATATTACGTTAACATTAAACTTATAGATAATTAAGAAATCTCGATGTTTTATCAAGTCGTAAAAACCTTGCGAAGCAGGGGCAGGTCGCTAGTGAAAAATAAATTGATACTTAGTTGTACAGACGCCAGCACATCAAGCTACTACAATCTGTCAAATTTATTTAATAGATTTTCAACTTTATCGCTGATGCCTAAGGTTCAAAGTTGATTGGGAAAATTTGACAGTTTCGGGTAGCTTGATGTGCTGGCGTCTGTACCTAATTCGAAGACATGTGACATCTACCAACCCGCACTGGGCCCGCGTGGTGGATAACGGCCCACTCCCTCTCACAGAGAGGAGGCCTGTGTCCCAGCAGTGGGATCACTATTATAGGCTGATTATGATATACGTTGTGCCTACAGTTACAACTGTCAACGACGAAAAATGTCAAGATTTATGTAAGAAATCACCAAAGAAACTGAACTGGCGTGAACTTGAAACAACTCTAATGTTTACTCGAGCGCGATGGATGGAAGCGGTGATTTGTTAACATTATCTCGACGCAAACGTCACCTGTCAGTGTTGCCTAGCAATTAATTGTGTTGCCACTGCAATTAACTGGTTCTATGACGTAACTACTAGGAATTCTAGTAGTATTACCTTATTTGTTAGACTATGGTGTCGTAAAAATAGTATATCTACGGTTAACTTGTGAATATTTCATCACCAATCATTTTATCCTACGTGATGATTAAAGCAATGTTAGGTATCATCATTGGAAACTCCGCCACTGCCCTTTTCAAAATTTTCCACTTCAGAGGAAACGCTACATTCGTGATCATACCTGTTCTATGCTATTGAATAAGAGGAAAATCTATCTTCTATATACATATATAAAATTCTCGTGTCACAATGTTAGTTACCTTACTCCTCCGAAACGGCTTTACTGATTTTTACCAAATTTTATATGCATATTCAGTAGGTCTGAGAATCGGCTACTATCTATTTTTCATACCCCTAAGTGATAAGGGTTGTCCACCCCAAACAAATGATTTGCAAAACAACGTTTGCCGGGATCAGCTAGTATACATATATAAAATTCCCGTGTCACAATGTTAGTTGCCATACTCCTCCAAAATGGGTTGATCGATTTTTATGAAATTTTATATGTATATTTGGTAGGTCTGAGTATCGGTCGTAATCTATTTTTCATACCCCTAAGTGATAAGGGTGGTCCACCCCAAACATTAATAATTTATATGGCAAAACAACGTTTGCCGGGTCAGCTAGTATGTAAATAAAATGGCTAACTTAACACATTTTTACCGTAATTCATTACTAGGTACAAAATAGAGAAAACGAATTTTCCCAGAAATGAGACCTAGCAAGACCGATTTTTCGCCTCCGTAAACCCCTTTATAGCAACTTTCATCGAAATCGTCAAAGCCGTTTTCGAGAACGTGATTACAAACAAATAGGTATTGCTCATAGTTTAATAGTGTAGGATAGGAAACCATATGGATTGTCCAGACAGTGACAGGCTTTTGTCTCTTGTATCAGGCACGCAGGTAGGTGTTTCAGACATTTTTATAAAAGGAGAATCGACTTTGGGGTGTGGATCGGCGAATAGAAGTAAATCCTGATAAAAGCCAAGCAGTTCTCTTTACGAAATCGCGTACAAGGCTTAGAAACCCCCTCCCCCGACCAATCACCATGTTCGGCAAGCCGATCCCCTGGGAGAAGCGAGCTAAATATCTCGGTGTTGTTCTAGACCATCATTTGACCTTCGCAGAGCTCATAAAGATGGTTCGTTCGCGAGCCGCTTTCGCTCTCGGTAGACTCTTTTACCTGGTGAATGCACGTAGCAAATTGTCACTTAGGTGCAAATTGCGCGTTTACACGGCGTGCATTCGACCAATTATGACCTATGCGGGTGCCGTCTTTGCTCATGCAAAACCCTGTCATATCCATATGATGCAAACAGTCCAAAATAGATTCCTTCGTAGGGCCACAGGTTCCCCCTGGTTCGTTAGGAACGAGGCACTCCACCTCGACCTAAAGATTCCCACAATCCACCAATTTCTAAAACGCCTTTCCAAGCGTTTCTTTGAGTCCGCGGCCAAACATCGCAACCCTCTGGTTGTCGAGGCCGCCAGTTATGTCCCGAGTAAAATCAGTCATGTTCGCCGTCCAAGGCATATCCTCGTAGACCCCGATGACCCCATAACCCTCCTCCAGGAGAGCAATAGGGAAACAAGTACAGTGTACAAACACAGACGCTTCCCGTCATTCCGACCTCGCCGCCGAGGTCCTTTGCGATCTCGACCGCCGCGCCCCCGAGTTAATAATACTCCCCCCCGACCCTTGCTCGAAAACGAGGTGCCAGCAGTTGTTGCAGCTGTGCACGTAGCTTTAAATTCCCCGACTAATAATAATGATCAAAACCTTTTGATCCAGCCCGTCCCATCTTTTGATGTCCTCCCTCCGGATAATGCCCTAAGCCGAGGCTCGTACCCCACAGGGGGTGCCCTTAGCGAGCGTTCATCCTAAGCTTTTTAGCTTAGTTTATGTATGCCCTGGCTGGAGTCTTTGAGTGTAGTAGCTTAAGGCAGCCACAGGATTGACCTGTTAAATAGCCACGGTTCTCGGAACCAACTGTGAGATGCCCCATAGAAAAAAAAAAAAAAAATGGGTGTGGGTCATCATCTGCCTAGCTTACCTTTTCCTAACTACATTATGTTGAGGTCGACTTACTCCGGACTCCGCGGAGTATGGGTATCTGTTCCATTTTGAATTTATCTGTTAGATATAGTAGGTAGGTACTTCGAGACTTGTATTTTATTATTTTAAGATTCTCGCACTAGTTTTACATGCATATATTCATTGATGACCCGGTGGTTATTTTCTCTTATTAATTCAATTATTATGTATGCAAATAAACCAAATTAATATTTTTTGTATAGATAATATTTTTGGTTATTTATATATATTTGCAGACAGACATAATTTACACAGGAATTGTGTAATTTATTATCATTAACGAATTACTTTCATAATATTTGAGACGACATCCTAAACTTGCCGCTTTATTGGAATTTTTGAAAGTTGCTACTTTTCTTTTTTTGTTGTTTGTACTTTATTACGGAAATAAAACTTTGTGTTCCTAAATTCGTGATATCTCTATTTACCATTATTCCTTTACATATTGCATTTTTAAACATTAAAAAAAAAAATATATAAAAATCTTAAAAAAAAACATTAAAATATATAAAAGTTGTGGCCCATCGGCATTAGGAACAGGTTTTATTATTATTACCACTATTATTATTACTTATTATTATTCACCTTTTCAATATTTCTTTAGAAAAGATACTGATTCCTAAATTTAAAGTAGGTAATAATAAATCATATTTTAGGCAGCGGCGCCTGTATCTTGGGGACCTATGAAAGAATTCTTATCTGAATAAATCCCTACACAGATACGTAAGTATTTAAGTAGGTACACACCGCTACACATCAAGCTATATATTTCCAGTTTATGCTGATCCCGCATTGTATAGGATTTCCGTACAATGCGAGGTCAGCTTTACATACGTAAAAAATAACTGTGTCGGTCAAATTGATGTATTTGACCTAAGTTCATTACAGGAATTACAGGTTTAATACAAGTAGGTACCTCATACCATTTCTTGACATAATAAATGACACAACTGTTTAGTCCCGTTACAAAGAAATTACTGCACGAATGTGAACGGCCGGATTAAGGATGCATGCACTTCCTTCAACTTAATTATCGTTTTACCTACTATAAATCCTATATTATTAAACGACCAATATTTGTATATGTATATATAGTACGACGTATGCGTGTGCGTGTGTGTTTTAGTTTAATTTGTGATTTCTTGTGTGAGTCTCAATAAATACTTTTTCTTTATATAAGGTCCCATTAAATAGATGGACAAATTTTAACACAGCGTTCAGTACGTCTAACCACAGATATCCAAGTAAAAAGAAACACTGATTAAAGTGATTTTATTTACACCAAAAATAATTAACCAACATTAATTAGTAACCAACATTTTTAGTGTATTTTCTTTAGCAGTTTTTTTTTTTTCTAATTATCTAATGCGTTTATTTTGGTGGTCTGAATGATTTCTAAAAGTTTGTAGGATCTTATATATTTGTAATCACGTTCTCGAAAACGGCTCTAAAGATTTCGATGAAACTTGCAATATAGGGGTTACAGGGGCGAAAAATCGATCTAGCTAGGTCTCATATCTGGGAAAATTCGTTTTCTTCGTATTTTTATACGAGTAGAGCTCGGTCACCTAGGTACTTGCAGTTAAATTAAGAATAATCACTACATTGGCAGAAGTTTATTAATGGCTATATCTAGTCAATTATGCTTGGGGTTAATAACCTAAATGTTACTGTACAAAAACAATAATCCATTAAGTTGTAAGTAGGTACTGTTATAATTTAGAGCTTAAAAGTAATACCGTTGTTTAAATTATGTAAACCAGATTTAAACATTTACTGACAGCCGCGTGACAACCAAATCGTTATATATTATAATGATCAAATGGCATTTAGCAAAAAACTAAAATAGTTCAAATAGTTTTCATCCATGTGCACTCAAATTTCAGCAAGCAAATGGCCGCTATTTTGCTTTTTAATCGATTTAAAAAAAAACGAGGTTATATGTTCGTATTTATGTTTTTTTTTGTGTCTTCTTCGATATTTTCGTCAATAGGGTAGTTTGCTAGGTAAAAAAAAAGAAATTCTATTTAGTCCGTCTTTCAGATAAAATATAAAAGACACGTATTTTTTGCTTTATCGTATTAATCAAAAATAACTTAGAAAACACGCATTAAAGTTGGGGAGTGCGGGCTCGCTACGTCACAACGCAGTATAAAATCTAGCAAGGCGTGACGTCATGGCACAATTTAACTCAATGTATCGCCGTAATCTTTTGGTTACGTCAAAAAAGAAAAAATACGTGTCCAATATTTTTTTATTATCTGAAAGACGGACAAAAAAAAATTTGGACACAGGCCTATTGCAGACCGATTTTGAAAATTCGTTTTCATTTGGTAGAAGAAGCTTGCGCAGTGGTCCCATATAAATTTAATTAACTTTGCTTGGGTATTTTTTGAGCTAGCTTCAATTAAATACTTATTTAATCCACTTTGTGTTTCTTGATGATGTTATAATACTTTCGTCGTATGCGAATTGTTGCAGCAGGTACCACAACTAAAAAGAGGAAAACAAAAACGAAATTAAAGTTGTAAAAAAATATTCATTTTTTTGTTACACGTCCCATAATCCTGTTTCATAAAAATGCAAGGACTTAACAGGTTATTCGTTATGCAGTGAGCATTGGAAAAGGAAGAAATATAAAGGACAAAAAAAATACTACCCAAGTACCTACTAGCTTATTCTACACTAATATTGTAAAGAGAAAATATTTGTATTTTTGGTTGTAATGAATAAACCCAATAACAACTGGACCGATTTAAAAAATCTTTCACCAGTAGAATGCTATATTATCACCAGTGATCGGAGTAGGTAGTGATTTGGGGTCAATGCACTGGCACGTATATATTAGTATGGATATGCCTCCGGGATTCCGGGATTTTGAAATTATTAAGACTTTTTGAAGAAATTTTAAATGTTGTAATGTGTAGAATAAAGAATATATTAATATGAATAAGAAATATTTAACCCTTTTGCTGTCTTTTAATAGTATATAGGTGATCAGACTCGAAGAAAAGGATAGGTATACTATAAAAACAATATAATGTATTTTAAATGTTTATCTACCGCATTCTATAAATTTCTAATGTAGTAGTTTAAATATCTTTACTTTAACAATATTTGATTCAATCCCGTAAGTACCAAAATGAAATCCCGGAAAAAAGGCTTATCCATGTTATGATTTCTATGACTATTCATGATGCGAGTACATAAAATCACTCTACCTACTCCGATCACTGATCATCACTGAGTAACATGGGCTATAATTTATAAAGATACCACGCGGGCGGAGCCGCTGGCGGAAGCTAGTCGTAAATAAGAAAGCATGATCTATCTGCATTTTAGTAATACTTCAACAATACATGACATCTTGACAATACCAGCATGTACAAAGAGATTGAGGACATAAAAAATGTTTGTCAAACTTTTGGAGAAAGCTGTGAGCTCAAAATAACCTTTACAGTTTCTATTTTTTGTTAGAAATGCTTATATTATGGTCCTTGTTGTCACAAGCTATGCAAGTATAATGTTTATCTACACTAATATTATTGTTCATTAAAATAATTGAGGATAAAAACTAAAGTTAGTTTTTTTTAAGTTTACACTTGTCTACACTAATATAAAGAGAAAATATTAGCAAGCGCTACTGCTGAGCATGAGGTCCTGGGTTCGATTCCCAGGTCGGGCAAAGTGATATTGGATTTTTCCATCTGGAATTTCTCAGTAGTAGCCCGGAGTCTGGATTTGTGCCCGGTTGATGGCAATAGGCTCGCCCCCTATTACATGGGACTTAAACATAACTGGCGAAATGTGGGTGTATTATGGGTACACCTCTGCCTAACCCTTCAGGGATTACAGGCGTGATGTTATGTATGTTATGTAAAATATTTGTATTTTTGTTTGTAATGAATACGCCCAAAAACTACTAGACCGCTGCTGGCGGAAGCCGCTGGCGAAAACCAGTCATCAACATTTATTTAGAATTTGCATAGCTAGAATCTAGAATACTAATATGGATTTCACTCTCATTTTTACCGATTTCTAGTTGTTATTCGGGTCATTTTCAAAATTTATGTAGGTACATTTGGTGGACACTTAATTGCATTATGTGTAGTCTACTAACTTGTTGGTAAAATAAAATAAAATACAGTTCGAAATATAAACATTTAAATCAACATTCAGACTAATTAAATAAAATTAATTAGTAATAAAATTGCAAGTATAGATTTTTTTAATATGGACATTAGTTCTATTGCTTTAAAAAACTTTTTACAAAAAAAAAAACAACCGACTTCAAAAAAAACTCTATAAAGTGAAAAATAACTTTAATTTCGGAAGTCGGTGGCAAAAAATGAAAATACAAAACCCAAGACACCGATTTCCGAAATTAAAGTTATTTTTCACTTTATACCTAGAGTTTTTTTTGAAGTCGGTTGTTTTTTTTTGTAATTTTTCACTTTTTAGTTGTGGTACCTACACACACATTCGAAAACCACTACCTGTTATGTAAATAACAGTGACAGGAACTTATCATATCATCCACATACTAAGTGGGAAAAAAGTACGTATTAAACTAGCTAACTCAAAAACTGTCGAAGCCAAGTTAATAAAATTTATATGAGGCCACCTCGAGAGCATGCCCTTTCAAACAAAAAAATAATTTTCAAAATCGCTTCACAATTGACGGAGAAATCGGTGGACATACATAAAAAAAAAACAAACATACGCGACGAACATATAACCTCCTCCTTTTTGGAAGTCGGTTAAAAACTAAATTTATTTAAGGGTGAAGTTACAAAAATTAAAAATTTTGAAGGCTAGGGAAACGTTATGTTTGTTCAATTGCGTGACCATTTTGTTACTATTTTTGTGTCACGTAATATTTAGGGTATGTCACAGTATATTCACTTAAATGTGAATATAGTAATTCCATTTCCGTGTTAGGAAAGATGCCGTTAATTAACGCCCGCTGAACGACAAAGACGTTACCGAGAGCCTTCAAAATCAAAACATCCACAAAAATGGAAGGAATTACAAGAAAAAACATTGATTATATTCGTCGACTTCGTTGTGACTGTGCCCTTATTCTTCAATTGTGTTACTTTTGTGTCACGATAACACTAAAATAACATAAAAAATGTACATACATTTTGAAAACGACCCATACAGTGCTGCATTTTTAAGCTTTCTCAACTGCCGGTGTATTCTATAAAAATCTCACCGTGAAAATTTAGGTGAATTGAGCTTTAAGTGAGCTGTCATTCCACCTGGCGTTAGGGATTTACACTATGGACAGCTCACTTCACCTAAATTTTCACGGTTTTTAGGGTTCCGTAGTAAACAAGGAACCCTTATAGTTTCGTCATGTCCGTCTGTCTGTCTGTCTGTTTGTCTGTCTGTCTGTCCGCGGTCTAGCTCCGAGACCCTTAGTACTAGAAAGCTGTAATTTGACATAAGTATACATATTAATTACGCCGACAAAGTGGTGAAGCAAAATTATAAAAAAACATTTTTTTTTAGGGTACCTCCCATACACGTAAAGTGATGATGTTTTATTTTTTATTTTTTTATCCCATAGTGTGGGATATCATTGGAAAGGTCTTACAAAAATATTATGAGTTTGTCAAAACCATTTTTGGATTCAGGGATCTGTTTGCAAAATATTAAGCTTTAAAGTGCTAATTTTTGTTAGAGTCAAGTGTCCCCCCCCCCCCTGCCAGCTAAATGGTTGGTTTTGGGTATGTGAAAAAAATCACAGCAGTAGGTCATATAACGAAATTAAAAGAAAAACTATCACAGCTAAGTAGGCTTTACTAGTTATCGAGTAATAATCGACCAACTTAACTTTGCAGTTGCAAAAACATGTTTTCCCATACATTCCGTATGGGAGAACATGTTTATCAACTACAAAGTTAAGTTTGTTTTTGGGATAAATTCATCCCAACTACGGAACCCTTCATTGTGCGTGGTCCGACACGCACTTGGCCGGTTTTTTATAGAATTTATCGGCTGCTATCTAGGGTCTCCTACTTAACCCCTATGTTTTGTAAGACTGAGCTTGTATTTATGGAACTCGCAATAAGTCCAGTCTTACAAACAATAGGGCTTTCAGTTTTCGAGGATAACTTAGCAGATGACATAAGGAAGGTATGTAGAGACAATGTCAAAAAACTTCTCTTTTTGCGGTAATGTCCGGCAGGATGTCAAAACACCTACGATAATATTTACGACTTACAACCAAATTATAATCCGGAATTATACAACTAAGTAAATTCAGAATTTATGTATTACGAAATAAATAAGAAAAATATCCCTCGATCATCGATGATCTCACTTATAAACCACAAGGTCATTGGTCTATCGCCCTACTGACCGTCCTAACGTAACTAATTAATGGGGATTTAGCAAAAAATTCGCCGAATACAACGCTAGTCGTGACGTAACATGCCACCATGACACCGGGTGCACATCAAAGTAACAGTGGACCGATCCGCGAACTTTCCCCGGTTCGGGTATCCGCTGTGTCGTAATTATCCGCTAACTTTACGATTATCTAACTTACATCCGTGTAGTTCCTAGTTTTGTGTATGTTTTTGATGGAAACGGTGTTAAACGTTATAGTGTTCCACTAAATGCGAGTTCCGTTTACTTAGTTTAATTAAGTAATTAATTAATTGTTTACTGAAATAATTGAGGATAAAAAACTTAGTTTTTATTTAAGTTTACACTTGTCTACACTAATACTATAAAGAGAAAAGATTTGTATTTTTGTTTGTAATGAAAAAATTCAAAACTACTGGACCGATTTAAAAAATTCGTTCACCAGTAGAATGCTATATTATCACTGAGAAACTTATGCTATCCTACTATAGTAATATTATAAATATGAAAGTTTGTGAGGATGGATGGATGGATGTTTGTTACTCATTCACGCAAAAACTACTGAACGGATTTGGATGAAATTTGGCACACAGATAGTTTATAACCTGGATTAACACATAAAATACTATTTATCCCAATATTCCCACAGGATCGAGACTTATGCGGGTGAAACCTCAGGGTGCAGTTAGTAATTTATAAAGATATCACGCGGGCGGAGCCGCTATCGGAAGCTAGTCTGTTATAAATATATTTTTCTTTCTTTCTGTGGATCAGACTTTTGAATAAATTTACTCGGTGTCTAATTACGGAGCACTGCCACATTTGACAAACTAAAATTCTGTTTCTCTATGTCTTAGGTCACCTCACGACTCTCACTCAAGTATGTACAGTGCTATTCTGTGAAAATCTCACCGTGAACGCTTAGGTGAAGTGAGCTTAAAAGTGAGCTGTCAATAGTGTCAATCCCTAACATATGGTGGAATGACAGCTCACTTCAAGCTCACTCCACCTAAGCGTTCACGGTGAGATTTTATCAGAATAGCACTGCTGCACGCAATTTGAAAGCGAACTTTTCGCGATTCAAGTTTCGAAGTGATGCTACAAATTAGTTAAATAGCTTAGGTACCTACCAATTACTCCCGACAACGCTAAGTACCAATATAACACGCAAGAAACTAATAAAATCCAGTAATATTAACTACATAATTATGTCATAATAGGTACGTTATAGTCGATGCAAAAATAGATACAGTATTTCTATTTACTTAATGTCCCTCGGCAAACTTCGTGTTTCGTCAGTCGTCGGATTGCTATCAGTTGCACTTTGAACTTGGTGCAGACTCTCAATCGACTTGGAAGTATATAGAGTTGTTAATACTTTTTAACTTAATGTAATTTAATTTTAAAACGAGAGGAAAGCTGCTAAAGTCGCAGGCACGATAGATAGGAAAATAGTTTTACAGCTCTGTATAGTACACATGGAAATCAAAACAAAACAACAATAAAGTACTTAGTTCTAAATTCAAATTATTATACACGATAAATCTAATAATTGATAGACACGGAAATTAGGTGGCATTCGTTTGTATTCGGAAATGCGATGATTCCCGAAGGGCATTAAGAAAATAGAAATACAGTACTTACTTACGTCATTTTATCCCATGATTAAGTATTTAGTGTCTTGTATGAAATTAACATAACATAACATCACGCCTTGTGTCCCCGAATGGTTAGGCAGAGGTGTACCCATAGTAAGTACAACCACATTTCGCCAGTTATGTTTAAGTCCCATGGAATAGGGGGCGAGCCTATTGCCATCAACCGGGCACAAATCCAGACTCCGGGCTGCTACTAAAAAATTCCTAATGAAAAAGTCCAATATCACTTTGCGCGACCTGGGAATCGAACCCAGGATCTCATATTCAGTAGAAGCAGACATTGTTCTTGTTGTTTTGATTGTTACAAAAATTAATATTTTTCCACTCGGCAATCGGCATTTTGTTTGTTTTCATTTGCTATTGTCGCAATACATTACGCAAGCAATTATAAATTGTCTTTAGTCTCTGGCCCTGACATCAAGAAATAGACAAAAGTCAAACTTTTATTCGTTTTGAATACTGAACACGAGGCTTTTGGCTAATGTGTAAAAATGTGTATTTTATGTAATTTTTTTAAGTGAAAACTTCTTTAGGCGCATTGAGCATTTTTGAGATGGGAAAAAACAATTGAACTTTCGACACCGTTACCGACACCTCATTTTTGTAAACGCGATTGTGCTCTTTATTTATATTACGTTACGGATCAATGTTCTATGCAAGTATTTTTACTTTAAAGGTTCTGGAAGTATTTTTTTTTTGTAAACGCGATTGTGCTCTTTATTTAGATAAAGTTACGGACCAATGTTCTATACAAGTATTTTTATTCCACCAAGGCGATCTTGTTCAAGTTTTCACTTCTGTCGGCGTTTTTTTTTTAAATGTGCGTTAAGTTTGTGCAGAATAAACAATTTTTCTTATTTTCTTTAGCAGTAGCGCTTGTGACCACTAGACCAACGAGGCAGTATGAAATTAAATACCTAATTATCTACATCGACGTTTATTCTACCGAAGGAAAACTGGTCACTGGTCAGGAACACGGCTCATGCATAATATAATAATTGGCTGGCACCATTACCACTTTCTACAATCTACGTTTTATAATATGCGGAAATTATATTATTTGTGTTTTCTATTAATCTTGGAATTGGCTATCAATATTCCTTGACAGGTAAATTATTAAGTGTACACCTTAATATATTGCGGTGCCAATGTACTTGGATGTACTATAGAAGAAATGCATATCTAAGCATTTTGAAAACAAAATCCCGTGCACACGATCCTTTTTTTTTCGTGGGTAAGCGTTACTATATAGGCCGAGCGCTGCAAGCAGAAATAGTCCTTACGGTGTATAGATATGCGTTTTTTCGATGGTACTTATAGAAACAGATAATATTAAGTAAGTACCTATATTACCCGATCAATCACAATCTGAATCATTTTGAAGGATATATAGCTAATCCATTGCTTCATATGTTCGAAAAATTTGTCTGCTTCGCAACGTAAATAACGCAATGAATGTTGTTGAACTGTCAAAATGATACAGATTATGTTTGATCGTGTTACGCAATTAGAGTGCTGCTTATCCGGGGTGGCGGGAAAGTCCAAAAGGGTTACCGTGGCACAACATGGCAACTGAAGGAACACGGGTGGATTTTAGTCAGTAAGAGTCTGACACGCCCTCCCACTCCACCCGGAGCGGGAGAAGTTATTTGATAATATCCTAATCAAAAAAATCAAAAAAACGGTGCTGCTTATCTAAATCTAAACTTAATCACTATCACTACATAGTATAAAACAAAGTCGCTTTCTCTGTCCCTATGTCCCTATGTATGCTTAAATCTTTAAAACTACGCAACGGATTTTGATGCGGTTTTTTTTAATAGATAGAGTGATTGAAGAGGAAGGTTTATAAGTACAATAACCCGGTTTATACCCGTGCGAAGCCGGGGCGGGTCGCTAGTAATATTATAAAGAGAAAATATTAGATTTTTTGTTTGTTTGTTTGTAATGAATAAACTCAAAAACTACTGGACCGATTTTAAAAATTCTTTCACCAATAGAATGCTATATTATCACTGAGTAACATAGGCTATAATTTAATAAAATATCAAGCGCTCGAAGCCGCTGGTGGAAGCTAGTATCTTGTATTAAAATAAAATAAAATTTATGTATTTTACTCCTCTTTTTTTCGTGTGGTTAGTGACTAACCAGTACCCTAATTGTATAATAAAACACAATCACGATCTATTTCGATTTGAAACAGATTGCTAATCCATTGCTTCATAAGTTGGAAAAAAAATCTGCTTAACAACGTAAATAACGCAATGAATGTTGTTGAACTGTCAAAATGAAACAAATTATGCATAATTGTTTACGAAAATAAGTTACGCAATTAGGATACTGGTGTCAGAGTTATAAAGCTGCTCATGGGCATTTCAGGTAATATGTTAAGATAGGTAGGTAAGACGCACGGCTGCAGGCTGAAGGAAAACCAAAATCTTTACCTGTTTTAACGTCGATTTGCTATAAAAAAGTGCACGAGTGGTAGGTATAGAACTGGCAGATTATTTTTTGGCAGAACAGTCAAATGATCAGAATATGTATACATACAGGGTGTTAAGTTATACGAGGGACATACCCACTTTAAAAGGGACTGTAGTAGGTATAAATTCTATGGTAAAAATAATCCCATAATACTAAAAAACCGGCCAAGTAAGTATATGTCGGACCACGCACAAAGAAGGATTCTGTAGTTGAGATGGATTTATCCTAAAAACAAACTTAACTTTGTAGTTGGAAAACATATACATTGATATACGTCACGGTCATTTTTTTTTTTCTGTAGGGCATCTCATAGCTGGTCTCTGAGACCAAGACTATTTAACCGGTCAATCCTGTGGCTGCCTTAAGCTGCTACACTCAAAGCCTCCAGCCAGGGTACACATTAAACTAAGCTAAAAAGCTAGGGTAAACGCTCGCTAAGGGCACCCCCTGTGGGGTACGAGCCTCGGCTTAGGGCGTTAACCGGAGGGAGGACATCTAAAGATGACACGGGCTGGCGTCACGGTCAATTCTCCAAGTGCAAGTTAAAGTTTGTTATCGCAATTTTTTTTTTTTTTTGTTGTGAAGGTACAAATTAACGTTATTCAGACTTTTCCTTTACTTGTCTCTTGAGATCTTGCTTCTTGCCAAATTTCATGATTCTAGATCAACGGGAAGTACCCTATAGGTTTTGATTTATTTGCGAGTATCTTAAATACTAGAGACTTAGAAGCTTGATTTTTTTTAGAGCTCCAAGGTACCATAGATCTACGTATTTGATATTAATTTCAACTTGAAACATCCACGCGTTTTTGAGAAAACGGATCTTGACAGACAGACCGATAGACAGACAGACGGACAACGAAGTGATCCTATAAGAGCTCCGTTTTTTCCTTTTGAGGTACGGAACCCGAAACATTCAAAATAATACCAAACCTGAAGTCACAAAAAAATATAAGTACGCGTCAACTTGAGAACCTCCTCCATTTTTAGTCAGTTAAAATAAAATTTCCTGCTCTATACATTTTTATCTTCTCAAAACTCAGTTAAAAATAAAATTTGCTGCTCCGTAAATTTACTTATCTTCTCATAAATCGACAAAATTTTGAGATCTGCTGATTTTTTTCAAGACTACTTCACTCCTATAAAATACGTCTTCGTTTAACTTAACATCCTGTATAGACTACTTAATTTAAAATTGTGATTTCTTCTAATCCATTTTCCTGTTCATATCAAGAGTATAGGTATCTGTATACATTTAAAAGGCCAAGGTCCTCTTACACACCCGTTTTCCGAGAAGCTTAAAAGCCTATCGCTGTAAGCTTTAAGTTAGAACGTGACCAAACTCAGGACTGCTAAGCTTAACATCAATCCACACGGAACTGAAGGAAATCCGTAGAGTTCCTTCTTACCGTAGCAGAGCAGCTAGGGTTGCCAACTTTATTTAGAAGAAAAATAAAGTATTTCTGATTTCAGAGAGGGTAATTAATGTAATTATAGAGTACATACTTATGAGAAAGAGTATAACTTTATGTAATTTTTAACCGACTTCCAAAAGGAGGAGGTTCTCAATTCAACTGTATGATTATTATTTTTTTTGTTTGTTACGCGATAACTCGGCCAATTATTATGAATCGATTTTAATGATTATTTTTGTGTTTGGTAGGTAATACTTCAGAGGTAGTCCCATATAAATTTTAATAACTTTGCTTGGGTAGTTAGCTTCAATAATACGTATTTTTTCCCACTTAGTATGATGATAATTAAGTTCCTCTCACTGTTATTTATATAGCAAGTAGTGGTATTCGAATTTGTGTGGGGTAAACACCACAACTAAAAAGTGAAAAATAAAAACTTTTTACAAAAAAAATCAACTGACTTCCAAAAAAAGACTACAAAGTGAAAAGAATTTCGGAAGTCGGTGGCAAAAAACGAAAATTCAAAACCAAAGACACCAACTTCCGAAATGAAAGTTATTTTTCACTTTGTAGTGTTTTTTTTTTTGGAAATCGGTTGTTTTTTTTTTAAAACACCATTTTTTGTACTTTTTGCGGGAATTAAATAATAATTGTACAATAACAAAATTGTAACAAGAAGAGACATTCTATTTTGATGTTTAGATACTGTAACAGCATGATAATTCATACTGCCTTTGTATCAAAAATTGTTGAAGGGTAACACAGGACTTTGACAAGTGGCAATCGCTTTCAAAGCGTTTCGTATTTCTATAACAATTTTCAACAGGATTGACATGGTACTTTAAAGTACCTAGTACAGACGCCAGCACATCAAGCTACCCGAAACTGTCAAATTTTCCCAATCAACTTTGAACCTTATGTACCAGCGATAAAGTTGAAAATCTATTAAATAAATTTGACAGATTGTAGTAGCTTGATGTGCTGGCGTCTGTACCTACCTACTAATTCCATGCGTAAAGCTTTTCGGTTGCCTACGTCAATCTAATACAATTTGTATTTTCCAGCGTTATCGCTGACGCTTGCGTATGCAGGTACCTACGTCTTAGTATAATAGTTAATTTAATGTTATACTGAGTTAGTGTTATATTGACTGTTAGTGTTATACTGAGTGTTAGTGTTATAGTTAGTGTTATACTGAGTGTTACTGTTAGTGTTATACTGAGTGTTATACTGAATGTTATACTGACTATGGTTTATGAATATGTAATCAATCAATGAAAATTTATGCAAAAAATACTCTAAACTGTGGAGGCTTTTTTTTTGAGGTAGGGCATCTCGTAGTTGACCTCTGAGCTCATGACTACTTAACCGGGCTTCCTGTGTGTGCCTTAAGCTACTACACTTAAAACCTCCAGCCAGGGGTTATTCAACTATGCTAATTAAAACTAGGTGAACGCTCGCTAAGGGCACCCCCTGTGGGGTACGAACCTCGGCTTAGGGCGTCAACCGGAGGGAGGACATCAAGGATGGGACGGGCTGGCAATAACCTAACAATTTGTATACTTCTGTATTGATATTTGTAAGCCACCCAAACATAACAAAATAAATAAAATAAAATGTTATTTTGTTAAAACCATCAGATAGGCAAGTAAACTGTAATACATATTGAAAGTAGAAGTGCTGTGAAAAGTATGGCCAGAAAATAGTATATTGTCCAGTTACTTAATACAGAAAGCTGGGTCACAGATAATATTACCTACAGCTAGGTTTACAGTATTATTTACCATTGAGCCCAAAACTAGACAGGCCTGAAACTGCGTTAAGCGGGCGCCCGCGACAGGCACCCGTCGCGTGTCTTCGCGCGTGGACACGCAGATGGGCTCCGTGGGAACGCGACGGCACCCGTCGCAGGTATACGCCGCGGGGACCCGTCGCGGGTACCCGTCACGGAGACCAGATTATTTTATTTACGCAGTGTTGCTAGTTCAATTTTAACGGTGTGCATGCACAATCGTATCGATGCAGAACTTAATATATTAGTACCTCGGTGATCTCGCTCTGCTCTGGTGAAAATTGAGAAGGATCATTTAATAGTATAGGATAGTTCATTTCATACTAATCCCATGTATAGTACATACTAATTCCATGCTACCATGTCATTATCCTCATGTCATTATTCATAATCTTGTTCTAAACTTTGGGAAACCGAGCTCTGCTCGGGTGAAAATACGGAGAAAACGAATTTTCCCAGTTAAGAGACATTGAGACCTAGCTAGATCGATTTTTCGCTCCCATAAACCCCTATATTGCAACTTTCATCGAAATCGTTAGAGCCGTTTTCGAGAACGTGATTACAAATATACATATATATACAAATATTGTTAGGTACATTTCAAAACCGCTGGCCACACCGCTGCTGGCGGGCAACGCGCGTGCCTCCGCGCGGGCGTCCGCGTTTGTCCCCGCAACGGAGCACTTTTGTATGGAACCGCGCGGACGTCTGCTTAACGCAGTTTCAAGCCTAAAGCCGACGTTCGCACGGACGTAATAAAATAGCGGCGGGATTTTATCGCGCACTGGATTTTCAACTCTCGGTGTTAAGCCGAGCGTTGAGAATCCAATGCGCTAGGACGCATTCTCGTCCTAGCGCGTTGAAAAAACACACTGTTGGATTTTCAACTCTCGGCGCTAAGCAGAGCGTTGAAAATCAAATGCGCGAAAAAAAATCGCCGCGATTTTATTACGTCCGTGCGTACGTCGGCAAAAGGTTTATTTATAAATGTTGCTCTCTTTAACCATACATTTGATGTTTAAACGTCAATTAACTTGAAGTAACGTTTATAAAAGAACCTATGTGTCTGTATCTTGCGGGAATTAAAAATAAATGTTTATAAAAAATTCGGTATATTTGATCAAATTCACATCAATCGATTATTGGCCCCACGAAGTCCTGTTACTTGATCGATCTAATTATCTTGCTACGCGAATTTTAGATTCAAAATATCAAGACTTGTTCCAAACGTAACAACAAGTTATCAGTTTTTATTACCTTATTTATGTATATACTTAATCAAATCCTTCCTCCTTTTAAAATTGCAGTAAGAATTAAAAGATCTATACTTACGACCAATAAAAGTTTTGCATTATAATTTACCGACACTGAAAAACCGGTTACACAATCGTTTTATTTGACGAAAAAGAACAAATCGAATCATTTTGAATTAAACATCAACAATTATTTTAGAACACATCAAAACATTTAAAAAAATCATAGATTGTTCGATTTTTAAATTGTACAGAAAAATTCGCGCGCGTCTTTAACCGATGTTTTCCATTAACTGCGTTTAATCTATGGTTTGTTAGATAAGATCGCGTGCAAGCTAATCGTAAGTGAATTGTATTCATTCCATAACTAGGTACTTTATTCTCTTCATCTATTTGTACTTTTGGTACCGATTCTATCACCTAAGTAGGTATAGGAAGTTAGTTGTTGGTTTGACACTGATATTTTAATTAAGGTTTTTATAACTCCGTGTGTACAAAATCTATTCAATTTGTAGTAATGAAGAATGATAATTTTAAACATACAATTGTTTCCGTATTCTTAGTACCTACTTAGCTGTAAAAACAAGCAACCAGCTGCCATTCCAATAACGCAACAATTTCAATTAAAAGTTATTTATTTATTCACAAGGCAACTACAACAGGTAACAATCACAGTATATTACTAGGTTCCCGTTATAGGTTTCGACCTGATTACCACCCAAAGCGTATTTGCACAGCTTGACAAGCATAACAACAATAATAATGAGGCTCTCGTTGGGCAGCTGGATCAAGGGCTTGATTCAGAAAGCGGTACTCCTGGACACGGTTCACATTGTCAGGTGGTTCCTCTCTCTGGAGCCCTGACCGCCGCCGCCGGTAGCTTGGACCCTGTTCCCGATACTGGTGGGCTACTATTTTTTATATTTTTAATTGCTTTTATATTTTCTATGTTCTAATATTTAAAAATATAATTTATAATTATTTAAATGAAATAAAGAAAATAATAATAATGGTAAGAGCTTAGTTCACAAAATTACAACCACGTATACAGTCCGGCCATCGAGAGTATGCGTTCTTGACACCTGTCAGTATCATACTAACGAATATGTGTTTTCCGAATTTGATCCTTATTACTACTAGAAATTATTCAACTGACAGGTGTCAGAAACGCATTCTCTCAACGACGGGACTATAAGTACAAGGTCTGCATGTCTACCCTCCGACGCACTCCCAGATGTTGGCAAGGAGTGTGTAGGAGACCTAACAAGGCAAGTAAAGTACATAATTGACACAAAGTTACATTATTTAAAGCTTTCACATAATAAAAATAAAAACAGTGGTACTCCGGGAGTGCCGACAGAAGTGAAAACTTGAAAAAAAATCAGCACTTCGGTAATCAACGCGTTGATGTCCTTTACTCCACGGTTTCGGTAAAATCGGTAACAGTGTCGTGAAATCAATGGTTTAGTCCCATCTCAAAAATGCCCAACGCGCCTAAAGAAGTTTTCACTTCAAAAATATTAAGTACATAGGTACATGTCTTTTGAAAACAGCGGCACGAGAATCGAAGATGTCAATACGGTATTGTCTTTTGAAATTTCACTATAAAGTCGACACATTCTGATGTCCTATCAGAATTCCTAATTACTTATTATGTCATTGTTTGTTTCGTGTGTTCCTTGGCTAAGAAAATGCCACCTATTCTGCATCTATGAGTGATATCGATATGACATCATCGACCTCCATTTATAAACTAGTGATGTACCTTACCTACCTATTCTAATGAAGTTTTCCAGTAAAATTACTTCCGTAGCATCCCTACTATTTATAAACGTGTTATGCTAAATAGGTAATTGCAGGTGTAGCTAGCGTATGTATAATAAATAATGTAAACAAATATTTTAAGTATAGCATTCATCCGACATTTTTACGTTTACACCTAAACTCCATAATTAACTAAAGGTAAACAAATCGTAAAAAGAGTTTTTAGACACTTTCTAAAATACGTTATAACCAAATTAGATTAAATTTCGATTTTTACGATAGTTTCCTCTTTTATTTATTATGTATGTTAAACTTTATCATTTATCCTTAAAGTACTCTTTGTAGATGTAACTGCTTGAGCACAATTTTTTTGTTAGATTTATAATAATAATATAATACTTTGTAATCTGTCTATGGTAAAGACCCCAAAAAGACAGGATCTCTAAATGTCAACGAATTATAACGTTACTAAATTGAAGAGTACAACTGTGAGTCTATGACGTAGCATGACAATTGAAGTGACAGGTATTAAATTTAGTCGGTTACTTGACATCTCTCTCGTCACGTGGTTTTTTTGTTTACTTTTATATAACTACCTAACCCAACGGAATATAGGAAACGAATAAAAACATGACAGTGATTTATCTCTGCATTCAAGGCACTAACATACAAGTAGTAAAAATAAACTTAAACCAGAATACAGTAATTCTACTTGATTGCAGATATGGTGGCCAGAGCTGACCAAGCCTGTGGTGCACTTCGGTGATAATTATGAGAAGAACATTAAGAACCAGTTCCAAGTTACTTCATGCTTATCAGTAGCTATCAAACCATGCGCATACGCCACTATCAGATCAACCCTAAGGTCATGTTGGCCCTATAGTAGAAAAAAATAAATAATACAGTGTGAGTCTTTATAATGTACACATATCGAAATGAGGGAATCTGTGCTTAATTTTATAGACGGTTTTTTTTTAATTAAAGTTATTTTTTGGTAATTTTTATATATTTTTTTTGTTCCGTGAAAAAAAGAAATTTTTGCTAAAGAAACATGTTTTTTTTTTTCAATTGAGTGTAGTTTTTTCCACAATTTTCATTTTATGAGGACACCTAATTACTTCCAATCATTATGGAGTTTGTTTCATCGCGATAGATCATTTTGTTTAAAAGTTACACCGTTTTGTAACAAAAAAATTAAAAATTCCAACAATTTTTTTTTTTTTTAGATTTTTTTAAAATATTTTTTCCGTTTCAAAATTAAGCATAGATTTCCCTCATTTCGGTATGCACACATTATAAAGAATCACACTGAATATTCCGAACACCTGCATTTTATAACGTTAACGCATTGTTGCATTAGATATACGATAAATACCCATTATTATTGCTATAATTTACTTCGGTACTATGAAACGCCATAAAACTGAATCATCAAGTTCTAAGTTTCCTGCGTTTTGTCACGTAAGCACGCGCGGTATAGAAAATGTTCTAAGAATTCCTTTTCTAAATTAATATCCGTAAGATATGCATATTATGCTGATTAACAACCTGATTAGTATTTTTAGCTTTTTGAAGTGAAAACTTCTTTAGGCGCGTTGGGCATTTTTGAGATGGGACTAAACCACTGATTTCGCGACACCATGACGACACCTAATTTTTGTAAACGCGATTGTGCTCTTTATTTATTTATATTACGTTACGGAACAATGTTCTATGCAAGTATTTTTACTTTAAAGGTTTTGTAAACGCGATTGTGCTCTTTATTTATATTACGTTACGGACTAACGTTCTATACAAGTATTTTTCTTCCACCAAGGCGATCTTGTTCAAGTTTTCACTTCTGTCGGCACTCCCGGAGTGCCACCACTTTTTTAAGTTATGGATTATTTAATTAATACCTACATTTATAGGTTCGAAACAGACTAAACCAGTGGTCGGCAAACTCATTAGTCAATAGATCAATATATATATATATATTATCAATACTATAACGACTAAGATTTCTTATGAAAGCCAATCCTTTCCGTGTCCAAGCTGTCTCAATACACTTTTCTTAATCCTTAAGACCAGGCACTCCAAACACAATTTCCAAGTAAACTCCGCCCCCATGCACCCCACCACTCCACTATGTGCTAAATGCTAACACCTCAGTAATAAAGTTGAATATCGCGTGCGCTCTTTGGTCGTGTTCGAGCACGGAACTAGATGTCGTAAGTCTCGATTCTTATTTCATTTCTATGTAAAGTAATAATTGATCTAGAGAAAAAATATCTTGTATCTGGATAATAAACTATATTTTCTTACTGTCAATAATTATTTTAGATATAAAAGCCGAGTAATTTTGTTTTTTGTTTCAAATAATCTTTAAAAAATACATGATTTTCGAATAAAAAATGAATCGAGCGAAAATGTTCTAGTTACGTAACTGTCTTATGGAAAGACAAATATCCAATAAATCATATTCTAAAGTTCCATTTTGATTGTATGCGTGACTGTTTCAGAATATTAATGCAAATTACATACAATTTAGGGAGCCTCTTCTTAAGCTAATCAAGTGGATGGTTATAGGAGCTAACTGCCTAGGGTGCACAAAATCTAGATACTTTCGCTCATAATCGCTCTTGTTCCGCAGCTTTCAACTCTACTTTCAAAATCCATATTAATCTAAACATAAATTGTAGTAATTTTTCGTGTCTGTCTGTGTGTCCGCGTTGTTCTTCTAAAATACGCAACGGATTTTTTTTTCGTGCACTGGATTTTCAACGCTCTGTTTAGTGTCGAGAGTTGAAAATCCAAGAGTGTTTTTTCAACGCGCTGGGACGAGGGCGTCCCAGCGCAGTTGGATTCTCAACGCTTGGCGTTAAAAATCCAGTGCGCGATAAAATCCCGCCGCGATTTTATTACGTCCGTGCGTACGTCGGCTTAGAGAATTTATTCCTTTTTATAATTTGTATAATATTGATATTAAACTCACATCACTACATAGTATAAAACAAAGTCGCTTTCTCTGTCCCTATCCTATATCCCTATGTATGTATGCTTAAATCTTTAAAACTACGCAACGGATTTTGATGCGGTTTTTTTTAATAGATAGAGTGATTAAAGAGGAAGGTTTATATGTATAATAACCCGGTTTATATCCGTGCGAAGCAGAAGGGTCGCTAGAATTATAAATGCTCAGCAACTCTGTCCGTCTGTCTGTTACCGTTTCACGCATCAACTGCTGAACGGATTTTGCTGAAATTTGGCATACAGGTAGACTATGACCTAGTTTAGGACATATAACGCGGGCGAAGCCGCGGGCAAACGCTTAATTGCCCTTGTTCTGCAGCTGTCAACTCTACATAGATATATACCTATAAGTTATAATGACTCCAAAGTATAACAATCTTTCCGCTTAAGTATGCACAGATCGTTAACCTTTGCTACTATGTACACAATTTCCACATAATGTATGTACATTATGTTGTTTGACGTCATAACCATATGGTTATGACGTCAAACAACTCCATGAGGCTAATCTATCTCTAAATCTAAAGCTATTACTTAACACGTTTTCTTTTACCTAGTAGCAGAAACATAAAGTATATGCTTAGGTAAATAAGTCTTTGTCAAAGTCAAATCATTTATTTCAAATAGGCCCATGTATGGCACTTTTGAACTTCAAAAATTACAAAATAATAAAATTGTCACCACGCAATTTGTTACCACGCAATCTTGTTTTGATAAACATGTTCCCTTTAGGCTATCATAGATATACTTATATGCCACTCTGCATATATTTCGTAAGCAATATAAAGTTTCTCACGATTGCCCCTGTGGCCTGTGGTTACAAACACTTGATGAAATTCTTGCTAATGATGATTCGCACCCAAGAAGTGCAATAAAAGTTATACCTTAGTACAACGGTCGGCAACAGCGCGGTCCGTGCCCGGACCCCGAAAGGTCGGAACTTGGCCCGCCTCAAATATTGTTAAATAACTTACCTACTATTCAATTTAAATAATATTTTCAAATAACTGCCACGTAGAATCTAATTTGATTTGCTGTTGTTATGTTGTGCTGTGTGGCGCAAGAGAGAGCGTTTCAGTGCGGGTGCAAATATGCATAAAACTGCTTTTAATAATTACCTTGTACTTGTATTATTCAAAATAATAAAAAATCAACTAGAAAGTAAATAAAATTAGTTTTTAAAGTGTAACTTTTATTACATCGTCTCAAACTTTTTCGTCTGTGTGTTGCATGTCGCGTGACGGTCGGCCGCGGAGTAGGGATAAAGTGAAAGGCTCTCGTCAGAGCAGCCAAGGCCAATATGGCGGCGCCTATAGAAGTTTCACTTTTACCGTGGTTTCATAAAACCACACAATCCTTTTTTTCTCTGGACCTCGATAAAAAAATCAGCATTATCCGGACCCCACTTGAAATTACTTGTCGTCCCCTGCCTTACTATGCAGTTTGATATTTTGTGATGACATTTGTTTTCAGCTCAAATCATCCACTTCTGCTGCTCACTGGTCGTCGGGCTCGACTTGTCGGGCCAATTCAGTGAGTGTAACGTAGTCAGAAGATATAAGACTTACGCGATAGAGAGAGAAGCAACTTCTAGGTGAAAATAACTGCAGGTAATTAGCGCTGTGAGACCTGAATTGCACTTAATAATATCGTGATTAGAGTCGCTTTTTATTTAAATGATTTTGCGGAGTGAACCATCTGTATTAATCTGTGACATAACTGACGAAATGTGGGTGTACTTTATAGTACACCACCCACCGTAGCCCAGGGACCCACCGTGTGGAGACTTACAGAAATAAATATATTTTATCATTTTCTCACATAAACCAGGTGATGAACCTGGCATGCTACGCGCTCAAGCTATGGGGCTCCACGACACAGCGCAAGGACCTGCTGACCGCGAGCGCTCGCCTCGCCGCCGCGCGCGCTTCCTTACGCCTTCTCGATGATGCTGTGGCGCTGAAGACTGCGCTAGCATACGGACTTGGAAAACAAGTGAGTTGGTTTATCTTTTTCTTAGCTTATGGCCTGTTCTTGTGACCTTTACATAAGACTCGTTTTACTTACTTACCTTATGGTAGGGTGACCAGATGTCCCGTATTTTACGGGTTATCCCGTATTTCAGGCACAAATTTTTCACTGTCCCGTAATTTGGCGAAACCAATACGGGACAGTACATTGTCCACTGCGCGATCCGCGCGAACTTATATTCGATCTAAAGACGTGGGTGAGAGTGAGTGATTTACAAATTGTTGTTTTTATTAATTATTGTTTTATGGGTATTTCATTGGGAAAGTCAGAATTTGTTTGTATATGTTACTAAGTTGATTAAATCCACATTATAAGAAAATGTGGATTTAATCAACTTAAATCCACATTTTCTTATGCAAATAATTAACAAAATGTTGATTTATGATTGTTTTAAGGGTAATTCATGAAGAAAGTCAAGATTTATATGTATAGGTTATTTAGTTGATTATTTCACATTTTCCTTTCCAAATAATATAAAAATTGTTGTGTTTTTAAATATTTAATATTGTTTTTTAAAGTATTTCACTAAGTAATTAAGCAATTGTATAGGTTATTTAATTGATTATGCCAAATTTTTGTAATAAAAAAAATGAATGTTGATTTTTAATAAAAAACGGCCTGTCCCGTATTTTAACCTCGAATCCCGTATTTTCAATGCAGTTATTCCGTAAAACCGGAAATTAAAACTGGTCACCCTAAATATAGGTCTCTGCATAACGCAATACTGGCGCGATGTTATGTTGTTTTATTATCCACTTCTCAGTCAAGTGCTAGTTAAGGTGTTCCTATCACACGTCTCTTGCCTTGTATTTAATTTCAAAGAACACAACCTGGGCCAAATCAGTCCTTTCCAATAGCCTCACAATATTACCCGACCAATGATCTTCGCCCCAGTCTTAGAGCGGTTTCGCACTAAGTCCGATCCGAATTCGAATTCAAGATTCGAGTTCAATTCGAATTGGTAATGTTCTAAATTCGGACGGACAGAGTTCGGATCTAGTGCGCAACCCCTCATACAAATATGGCTGCTTCGGACCGATTTTTCTCAGATTCGTATCGGACGTATTGTGAAATCGCTCTTTTTTTTTTTTCTTTATTAAGAAGCTTTGTCACAATACTATGTCGCTGCATCATAGCCAAATTTTGAATTTTAAATTATTTTATGTGTTTGTAATATATTTTGTACATAGTTCTAGCCTCGTCCGACATAGGCTTAGCTAAAACACAATTTAAAGTACCTATTCCAAACATATTTTCAGAATCAAGCAGATTTCTCCTGAGGCGTTCGCCCCGCTCACACTCTATCAAGATATGATGTACGTCTTCGATTATTACTCATTTCTCGCAATTAGGTGAAGGTGTGATGCCCATAAGGAACGTAAACTTCCTCGATGGGATGTGATGTGACCGGATCGAAGCCTCATGGCAGTAACAGTATCTGGGTATATCTCCAAACCGGGCGTATTCGTGTGATCGCTCTGGTGCTTTTCAGATATTGATATTTAATGGTAATTATGTATCTCATTAAAAATAATGATATTCAAATGGTACATTTTTTCTATTGGCCTTCAATTTACACAAACAGTTATGGAAATATTTAAGTTCAATTAATTTCGCGACCAGAGCAATCATAATTGGTGCCAGAGCGATCATAAATGGTGAAATCAGTGAAACAAAAAAATAAATATTGATAAAATATTACTTATTTATTTAGCCGTTTTCAGTCATATTCTGTGTTGGTACGTGAAACAAGATTATATGTAAGAGAAATTTATTATTTTAGAAAAAGGTCAAGGCATATTATCAGTCATACATGCGGAATCTTTTATATAAATAATCGCTAAAATAACAAATTAACATAATTATTAAAATCAACTTTTGGCTTAGTTTCATTTCTTTGGACTTAATTAAATCACTTCTAGGTAAATGAGACAAAATTAAAAATCTTTTGAAATCAACTATTAATACCTACAGTCTTTTATAGTTATAAAATGACTTAGACTCATTAAATATTAGTTTTTAAAAAGTAATTAAAGAAAACTAACGTTTATAAAGAACATGATAAAATTCTTAAAAATAAACAATTATAACATAACATAACATAACATAACATCACGCCTTGTTTCCCCGAAGGGTTGGGCAGAGGTGTCCCTGTAGCAGGTACACCCACATTTCGCCAGTTATGTTTAAGTCCCATGTAATAGGGGGCGAGCCTATTGCCATCAATCGGGCACAAATCCAGACTCCGAGCTGCTACTGAGAAATTTCAGATAGAAAAACCCAATAACACTTCGCCCGACCCGGGAATCGAACCCAGGACCTCATGCTCAGTAGTAGCGCTTGCGACCACTAGACCAACGAGGCAGTCACAAACACACAAACAAACAATAAACAACAATTATAAACGTAACTATTTGTAATCACAATGCTTATTATGACTTAGAATCATGACTAAAATACAGTCTTTTCAAGATTATCTAAGAGATTTGTAATAATCACATTTTTCTTAACTATATCTTTAGTGGAAAGTAAATAATTAAAAAGAACAACACAAAGTAAAATAATAATAATAATAAATAATAATAAAATCTTTATTTATCCAAAAACATACAGAGTTTGAAAATACAGTGTAAAATGCAATTCAGATGATCAGATCAGATTAAAATATTGTTTGCAAATTGTAATGATACAAATTTTCAAAATACAATTTCTATAAGGTTTAGTTGATCAACTAAGAAAATAAGGTTTATTGGAAGCTCAGAAAATTGAATCATCGGAGTCGGAGTCGGGTAAATCTTCTGCTGCAGCAACCTTTGTTAAGGTGTTATCGTTTTGCAACGAAGATAAAACTACCTCGGAAATACTTGGAGTAATTAAATTTTCATAGTCAATAGATGGGACTTCTTCCCAAAAACTGTCCGGCACGTCCGAGTCGTGTAATGATTTTTGACTTTGATTTGCAGTTTTAGTCTGTCTATTATTTAGCAGTTGTATATGTTGACTTTGCTTCTCCTGATTGCATTTTTTTGAACGCTTAACCAGCGAAGGATGGCTTGTCTTCCTTGATGCCCGTGACATGTTTGTCTTTGAGGTGTTTTGGTTCGAGTCGCTATTAATTTGGTAAAAGCCTAACAGTCTTACTACAAAAAACATAGACACGTCTTAGACACGTGTTTAGTAGTTGTTTAGCAAAAGTGATACCACAAAACCATGTTTAGCTGTTGTTTAGGGTTAGACATGCTTTAGACGTTGTTTAAATTTAAACAGCAACAACCCCTTGTTTAACACGCGTTTAACCCTCGTCGGTCGCCATATTGTTTTCTCTCAGTACATAAATTGCAATGAACATCTTCGATTATGCTGATTTGAATGATTTTAACGACATAGAATTTATGGATGACTATCGTGATCAAGTGTACCTACCGAATGCGAGTGAATCTTTGCGAACATTAAAATGAATTTATCTTTAGAAAACGATACAGGTTCAGCAAAGCTTTTGGAAAAAAAATTGTTGATCTAGTAAAAAATAATATTCCACATTATTTTCGTAGTATTAGGTGGTTAGATTCTCAAATTCAAGTTGCCTGTTCCTTACGGAACTGGGCCTGCCATCAGGTAAGCGCCCTTTTATTATTGTCTTTAGTTTTTGTGGTCATTACCGGTTGTCATTGTACAGCTGGGTGGCTTTTGCATTTTCGATTTCGTTCCGTTCCGTTATTAGTGCACAAAAATATTTTTACATTTATGCCTACACCAGACGCATGGGCAACCAGTGGCGGAGTTATTTAATTAATTAGTACTTATTTTAAATTTTCCAACTTAGTTATTCCGTATTAACAACTGAAACAAATAAATTTCGATAGGAAAGAGAAAGGCTCAACAAATGAAATCTGCTTCAAACGAAACGTTTCTTAGAGTTGCCAAGTTAAAACAAGGGTACGTCAATTTAGGCAGCGTTTTGCTAAATACATGTTAAACATGTATTTGTGGTAAGAAATTTTAAACACTTGTTTAGGCAGTGTTTATCCCTTAGACATTGTTTAAGTAAACACGTGTTTAAACGTTGTTTTATTTATTTTTTGTGGTAAGACTGTAAGTGTTTGCCGTGCGGACATTGTACAGCCTCTTATGAGCAGTTGTCTAAATCGCAGCTTAGTCGCCTCATAGCCAAAACGTTTTTAGTATTTGCCGAACAAATTACCTGGTGTACCTTCATAGTACCCTGAAATTCTTTTATTTCTTGCGGTATTAACATTTCTTTTTCTAATACTTATGGCAGATTCTGCAACTTCTTCCAGGATAATTTTCTTCAATAGATAATTTATTTCGAGGCAAGATTTCAATCTGCAACAACAGTTGCCATTAAATTTTAGAGAAGAAAGGGTTACAGTTGTGGTAGCTAAATGCCAATATAATAATATTATCAAGGTAAAATACGTCAAAATCTGTTTATGGGTTTAGGTTGTCCGAAGAAACCCAGGAAAGGTTATAAATTAAAGGTTATATGCATAGTTCGTCGTTTGTCATTGTAACAGACCGGTACTACTACTTAAAATAGATTTATAACGTATAACTAATGCAAAATATCATCGCTCTGGTCTTTTTGGAAAGAGCAATCAGAGCCATAGCGATCAGAAAAACTCACAAAATCATAAATATAGCCGAATTTAAAAGCAGTAGAAAGTTGTGATTACGTCTCATAAAAAACATCATAACGATTACTTAATTCACATAACAAACACATTCACAAGCTTACTATTGAATTTAAATAACGTGCCATAGCAATCATAAAATTCGAGAACCAAATCCAGAGCAATCATAAACTTACCTTCGTATGTTGAAACGCGGGAACATGGTACACAAATACCCTCCTTGGCGGTTAGACCACTACTGGCGTTGCCCCGCAGGAGGGGAATAGAGTGTTTATAACGCGTAACTAGGGATGAGCGCGATGTTTTACCTCAGCGCAGAGCGATGAGATAAAATGCCCGGTCACGATTTTAAATTCAAATTGTGACAAAAGTATTGTTAATATCACTAAAAATATTTTATTACTATGAAGATTAACTATTTGTTTTGTAATCTAAATAAGTTGTTTCATATGATCCTAAAAAGTAAAAGGATTTTTTTTTTTTCATTCAATCGGGAGTTGTGTCAACCCAGAGCGATCAGGATTTTAGGGTTTAAGATTTATTTTTTAATATTTATAGTAAACTTATTCATAATATTAGCCTTGTATCACGTAGATTAGACACCGAACTGTATATGTATAAAAAAATATTATAAAACGTTTTTCATTTTTAAAATGGGTTTATCTTGCCCGACACGAAAAAAAATGTCTCTGGAGATCGACCCATCTTTTCTATTAAGAAATCTCTCTAGGGTGCTTGAAAAAGAAGCGAGTTTTCGGATCCGACTGCAGTACAGACTGCTGCAGGTTGATGTTCGGAAAGAAACAGTTATATGTTTTAGCTGTTTCTTTATGGGCATAAGTTAACACGGGACTATTTCACCCGCACATACCGGTACCGACTTGTCTTAATCGGGAACCCGCTTCTTTTTGCAAACACCCCTTAATAACTCATCATCATCTGCCTAGCCATTTCCTAACTATGTTGGGGTTGGCTTCCAGTCTAATCGGATGCAGCTGAACACCAGTATTTCACATGAAGCGTCTGTCTATCTGACCTTCACAGCCCAGTTATTGGGTAACACGATACTCCTTGGTAAGTTTAATCAACAATAGCTAAGGTATCTCAATCTCATATGACTCGAACACTGCATTCGGGAACGCTTTCGAAGGAAATGCACAACATTAGACAATCGTCTTAATGATTATTTAACCTTCAAATTCCAGCTCGATAGCACAGTATAATAAAGAAACAGTATTATGTCTCGGCAGAGCCCTTGCAATAATTACGGCCGCTCGGTAGATAAACCTTCCGCATCCGTACGTAACTGCCGCGCACTCGATACTGTTGCTTACTGGTATACACTGAGATGTAGAAGCGCGTCGTTACGGCCTGTTTTCTATGAAGACATAATACTGTTACTTATTTATACTGTGTCGATAATATTATTAAGTATTTGTCTTATCAGACTATGAAGGTCGCATTAAACAAAACATATGTACCTCTACTGTAATTATGTCGAAATTGCATAAAGCATCGTTGCATATCACAATAAAAACTATACCACTAACTATATTACCCACGTTTGTTCAAAAATAGCAATGATTATGACTTAGTATCGCCGCCCCCGCAGAATAAACGCGCAAGTGTAAAAAGTCAATTTTACAGGAAAAATAAAAACCTAGGTATATTGATCCATAACTTTATGACTATACCGAATAGAAGTTTGTTTTTACGTCGTTTAAAAGATATTTTTTTTTGTAGATAATCTAATTAATGTTAAGTGTTAAACAGGTACTGTTTTTGAGTCATTGATAAAAAAACATTTTACAGAAATGTTTTAGTTTTTTTTTAACGTTATCAACTATTGTTTTTTTTTTTTTTGTTTTGCAATGTAATATTACTTGCGTTTTTTGCAGTACAGTGATACCGTTAATGGGCTATTACGCGTTTATTCTGGTGCAGTCGAAAAAATTCTGATAATGTAATAGATAATTAAGTTTTTATATCATCAAGGTCGGAATTTAACATTATGTTACGGTATATCGTGTGTATGTAACTTCGTAAATAATTGATGTAAAAATCTGGAAAAAATTGAGGTAATGTATTTTGACCTAGTACATAACGAATATGGATTAACATCAAAACCGCCTCAATAGCACTTACGCGTTTATTCTGCGGGGGCGGCGATATGTACCCTCTAAAAAAGCATTTATTACTTGTTTATATTGTTTACATAAGGGTAATAAATAATGGACCATAGACACTGATGAGGGCCACCCCTCATCAGTGTCTATGGTCTCACTTTTCCCATTGAACTTTCCCATTGACGGTAATACTGACACTATTTGTATCACTTTCCCTTTGCGTTTTTGCCACATAAAAACATTATAAAAATGTCTCGTATCAAGAGAATATACCAAATGCCAAAGATGTAAAGGTTCACGTGCAAAAATGGCAATGTAAACATTTGTAGTGAAAGTACAGAGGCGCGTGCGCACTCGAGCGGTACTCTCTGTTCCGGTCGCCGGCGATGTGTACGCATACCGACCATGCCGTGCAGTCCAAGTACACTATCGTAAATTCATTGAATAGTATTATATCCTTGTCTTTTCTTTTATGGAAGGAAGGAAATTATCCCACAGGGATAAAAAATATCCTATGTCTTACCCAGGGGGCCTACCACAAGCTCATAAAGCAGTATTATTTTAATATAACTTCAGTGTAGGAAAGAGATGAAACTCTACAGGACGTATAGCTCCATCTCTTTCTCCCACTGAAGTAATATTAAAATAATACTGCTTTTGAGCTGGTGATAAGACCCCAGGTCATGGTCAATCCATGTGCCAAATTTCATCCAAATCCGTTCAGCCGTTTTAGCGTGAAAGCGTAAAAGACAAAAACGAGCGAGCCTTACAGTAGTCGCATATGATGCACATCGTACATACTTACATCTAACATCTTGTCTGACCGTACCAACCTCTCGGAAAATGGTTTGGGACCATCTGACGGCCAACTCGTTTTTCGCGCTCATTGGTCAAATCAAATAGCGCGCGCTTCCCCGGCTTCCTGTTACACACTTCCGTCCCTTTTTACGAAATCATTTAAAAAAAACTCACATTCGCATTTATAATATGTATTAGTTAGAATACCGAAAACAAGGCAGGTAGACAGGTAGGTACTATAGTTCTTCTAAGCCATTTAAAGCTCCGTGGAGACAGGCGCGACGCGACTCTAATAAAACATTCTAAGAAACTTCGCGGTAGAACAAATACCCAGTCTGCACGAGCCTTTTAAAGGTCGATTTACTGAAAATTGTAAATAACTCGACTACAATGAGAACAACAGCTAAGCTGGATTAAAATATTGATCCTGTTTTGCACGCTTATTTGCACGCTTATATCTATTAAGCAAAACATGTCTGTTCACATTATTAACATTACCATCTTTTATACCATGTTTTTAGCAAATAAATGATATTTCTATTTCTATTTTAGTAAAGCAAATGTTTTAATATTTCCTAGTTCCTAGTACTAAGTACCTCTTTTTGTTGCCGACCAAGAAATATATTATAACCTTAGATTTATCCGTCTGACTTACCTAACCGTGAATTTACCACTTTTTGTTGTTATTAAACTATTATTATTCACAATTAGTGTTACATAGTTGCATAAGTAAGTAATAATATACTCATTATAACCTTTTTTACCTACAAGACAAACAACCAATTACTATGCAAATGTTTAATTAATTATTTAATAATATGGAGACAAGGAAACTCCTGCGCATGTTTTAGCGTTAGATCTGCGACAAAAATAATTATAAATTCTCATTGATATGCATTATAATATATTAATAGTGGAGCTATTTTAATAATACAGGATATTTTATTGAGAAGATGCGCATCTGTAACATAATAATTATGCGGGTACCTAGGTACCTACCCACTTAAGACGTAGATATATGACAGTGACCTTGAATGGTTAGCTTGCGTGTTCTGTACTGAGCTCAAGCAACGTGTCGTATGTCCAGCCAGTAATAGGACTCGCCCATCAAGGAGCGCTGTCCCAAATTAGACGCATTATTAATTTATTACACGCAAAACAAAAAGTATTTTAATAAAACAAGTATACTAAAAGATCAATAATTTAATTATCTTTAAAATGGTGAAGTTTTCAGAAAAATACGCTCGATAGATTTTGCGTCATTCTTAGTTTTTTATCCGCGTTAGACATAACTTTACAAATTAATTTGACTATGTAATATAAACATAATCAAAAATCTGCTTATATTAAAATATTATGAAAATGCTCTAATTTAACATATATTTTTTCCAAATCACTAACACTACTCGTTTAGACGTCATCTTCAGTATAAAATCATTAAAAGTCGGTTATCGTCCCCTTAAGGCTCGTGCAGCCCAGCGCGATATCGCGGGCGCGACACGGGTCGCGCTGTCTGTTGCGCCCGCGATATCGCGCTGGTATCGAGCCTTTATGAAATCCAATCAGTTTCCTAATGAATTAAGTGCTAAGTTGGTGTTTGTACCTATTGTGGCAACACAATAAGTGATACCCTATAATTATCTTATAATAATTATAACTTGTAACTTTACATTTGTAACTTTAATGTATTTATTACGTTATTCATATAGGTATATTTTAATAGTTTAGTTTAAGACTTCGCATATCCATATTTTCTCTTCTTGTTCTCACACACTATTGTCTACATTTCTTTCTCATTTCTCCTTTCGCAGGTCTGCTGGAAGAAATTTCTTAAGAAATAAGCAATATAATACCAAACTCAAACTCAAAGCATTTATTTCAATTAAACCATTTACAGGCACTTTTGAATTGTCAAGGAATCGGTCAGTCAGAAATAGGTATGAAGTTAGTTGCCCATTCCAAAGCGCAGTAGGTAGCTATGGAGAAGAACAGGCAAGAAACTCCACGGACACTCTTTTAAATAAATAATATGCCTGCCTGCATAGTGTGCGTTTTATACAAGATTTGAATTTCGTCTCATTCAGTTGAAGTATGTGGGGAGGAATTTTATTGTAACATTTTAAACAGTACCCCATGAAAGATGAATCTACTTTAGCCAGTCTGAAACCTCGTTGAACTAATAGGTCCCTATTTCTAGTACTATAATTATGTCTATCACCTCTTTTGCTAAAAAGATTAAATTCTTTCTACCTTTGCACTCAAAATTATAAGTCGTATCTCTATGTATTTTACTGTGTGTACTTACATAATAAAATAAATAACCAATTCAGTTTAGCCACCCAAACCCGTAGTTCAATATCTTTGTTCCCATATCCTACAATATAATTACAGTGTATACAGGGATAATCGTTCATAGGTACCTCATTTAATTAAAAACGTCTAGCGGGCGTCTGCGAGTTAGCTTCGGACCCTTGTACGCCTTCCAAAGTTCCGGGACCTAAGGCGATTAACACACTGTCACGCACCACGCAGCGTAGCGCGTGAATGCGTGTTTTAACGTTGCTTGTAAGTATCTCCGTTTGTATAGAAAACACGCACAGTCCAACACACAGAAAATGCATCCACGCGCGTTCTTTCAGATCGTTGACACGCAACATGCAGCGTGATAATCGCCTAAGGGTCCCGAGATATGTCAAAGACATCAAAGACTTAATAATGTGAAAGTGAGTTTGTTTCTTTATCTATTTGTTACGCTTTCACGCTAAAACGGCTGAACGGATTTGGATGAAATTTGCATATGGGTTGAGGTTATCCCGATATTCTTACGGGATCGAGACTAATGCGAATGTAACCGCGGGGCGCAGATTTCTATACCTATCACATCACATCAGCCTGTAGTCATTGCACTCTCTAAAAAGTTGGGGTTGCGAATTATTACCTATATTAGGGAAATTAAAAAAAAAACTCTATACACACTTTAGGCAAGTAGTTTAAAAGACGATTAATCAATCTTTATGATAAAGTCCGCGCCACCACTGAAGTTCGGCGGAAAATTGTGGAACTACATTTTTTAAATGCAGTTGCCCTCTGGATTTGATCAAACTAACCCTCATTTTCGGTGATGAATCATCGGTAAGGAGTTTCAAGAATTATATACATTATTTCAATTATGACGATGTTGGGGGGTGGTAACCAAATGGCATTGATACACACAAATTCCTTGCACATAATAGAGCTTAAATTTTGAAAGCCATGTAAATAAAAAAATGTTAGGCCCTCATCCCCCATATCTCCGTCCTTGTCCATTTGGGGTCCATTCGTACGGTACGGGGGGATTCGGTATCACTTCAATACCCAGATTACCACTCGCCATCCGGTTGCCTCTCCGATAAAACTTTACGTGCCATTGCTTTTACTAATACAACTTATTCAAAGATGGCGTAATTCCTTTAAAAATTATAAATTTGGACCTTCGTACCTGCAGGGTCCATTTTAACCCCTCACCTAATTTAGAGGAATTAAAATGTAGAACCCAAACCAATTTTTATTTTCTTACCCATATTCTATACCTACTTTTATTACCTATGTAGTTTAGAGTCGATTTTCAGGACAGTTTTATCTGAGCAATAAAAATAGTAGTTTGTCCTTTTAAGGGTTCATTAGAAAACCAGCGTCAGAAAGCATCTGTCTGGCATTCATGTTGAAATGAACCTTTTTTGGCGCAGCCGTGAGGCACACACTATTGGTAAAATATTATTTTAATTATTTTTTTTCATTTTATTTATATTTTGTGTTTCACGAACTGTGTCAAAATAAATGTTTTTTCTTTCTTTTAGTTTGACATGGGTTTGGCGGTTTTTGTATAGAAATTATGTCAAACCGCCATATATAATATTCCGATGAAAATCTGCCCTAACTTGAATCCAAACTTTTTAGTGATGAATTACTTAAGTAAGTAGGCCTACTTAAATGTTGAACAGTTACTGGCTGTTTGAGTTCAAAATAATTACGTGATGCCATTATTGTTTTCTTTTTCCATTTTTTTCTTTACGATTAATAATGGCTAGCATTTCAAGTTTTGCTTGCTTATAAGTCAACCAGTATTATAATTAGGTATTTCAGTTAATGTGATTTGACCTATTTTTATATACCTACATGGATTTAGTATGTACTATATAGCATGGAATGTGTATAAACATAATACCTATGCTCAAAATATATTCTGTAGACTTGGATTTTTAGGATTCCGAACCCAATAGGTGCCAACGGGACCTATATGCCTGTCTGTCTGTCACAGCCTGGCGCAATAAGAAAGCTAGTCTATACTCCATTTGAAATAAGATTAGACATTTAACTAAACCTTGTTACAGTTCGTTCAACCGATTTTGACTTCTATTGCGTTAGTGGCATGACAAATGGCAGCTGCTGTAAACATTGGTAATGGTGCCGATTCTCTTGTCACAAATGCCTCTAAACTAAACTAAAAATCACCAAAATTTAGTTTATTCCTGTCAAACGACGATTTCCCATTCTGAAATAGACTAAAGTGAAACAACTTAACTATATTTTAGTTTGACAGCACTAAGATGGCACTAAGATATTAGTTTAGTGAAAATGGCAACTTTGCTATTCTGAATTTGACGTTTTTAACCTAAAATTTAGATTTTCTAACTAAATATGACTATTTTTAATCGCGACTAAAAACATGTGGAATAAAATTGGTTGTCATGAACTAAAATTCACACCAACACCTCGACTTCAGATGAAAAAACAGTACTGAATATTTTTTTTTCTTTTGCTTATATCTCGAAAACGGTGTGTCCAATCGCAAAAATAATGAAAATTTCGATACCCTTTATAAAACCCTTAAACCCCTAACACTCTACATGTAGGTAATATTTTTTCTTATTTTCCACACAAAAAGTGAAAAAACCATATAAAACACATCGAGGCTGCCCCCCCCTGCGCGCCTCCGGCTCTAAAAAGATTCACGTGGTTAGGTATCACGTGTGGAGTCGCGATTGTCAAATTCGATTTAGATGTGTCAAAATTATTTTTAAATTTAGAGAATTTATTTTGCAGAATAGCTTTGAGATTCTCATAGTCAAAAGTAAGGAATTTTAGTGATAGTTTATTTAGTTTAGTTCGGTGTACAAGAGAATCGGCGCCATTGTAACCACTTTTTTTGCTGTTAATGCCATCCTTATGCCTACGGTATAGAAGTCAAAATCGGTTGAACAGACTGTAAAAAAGGTTTGTTTAAATGTCTAATCTTATTTCAGATGGAATATAATTAATATAGGTACCTACCTACTAACGTAATCTTACAAAAATATTGGTCGTATTGACGATTATGAAAACTACGAGAAACATCCAGAGCCTTCAGTAACGCTATAAGCGACAGATTTTCAAGTCTCTACATAAGTGCATTTTTTTTTCTAAGTACTGTTCTTCCCGTGCACCTAGCTTCTAACGTTTCAGTGCCCATGTAGGTTTATGTAAAATGAAATATTTTGAATGTGAATTGAAAAGTTAATAAAAACACGAACCAGAATAATTGACCTTTAATAAAACCTGCTGTATTTATAAATAGGTAAGTACCCACTTGATATTTACACTACTTAATTACATAAGCAAAATAATAAAAAAGCTAGAATTAAGTAGTTTATGATGTATCGTGAATGATATAAATTAGATTTTTATTTTTTAATACTTGTTTTAATTAATTCCTGAACAAAAAAAACAGATTTAAAAATACCTACCTAACTTACCTAGCCTCTAGCCTAGTTTATCTTAAACGTCATAATGTTGGCACCAAATCTTGGAACGGTGAAGGAACTCTACTCACAACGGTGTAGGAAAACATCGTGAGTAAACCTCCTAATTGCGTAACACGACACGACTTTCAATCACAATCCCAGAGTTTTAAAGGATATTGCTAACCCTAATATTACTTCAGGGGTTTGAAAAAATCGTCTGCTCAACAACGTAAATAACGCAATGAACGTCGGTGAACTGTCAAAATGAATTGCGATCAATTGTCAGTTTTATGTGTGTTACGCAATTATCCCCCGCTGGACTTATAGTAAATTTTAGTTTGAAATCACCAACCCGTCTTGAGTAAGCGTGGTGATCAATGCTCGTGCCTTCTCTGTATGAGAAGAGGCCTTTGCCATGCAGTGGGACAATAATACGCGTATTATTATTTGTTTACATATCTCGGGACCATGGAATCCCGGTCCTTTGGAAGGCGTACGAGGGGCCGAAGCCAACTCGCAGAGGCCCCTTGGACAATTTTAAATGGAATGAGGCACCAACCGACGATTATCCCCGTATGCACTATGCAATTGCACCCAAGTACAACCTCCGGTTGGTGCAGGGCTACATGGAAACAAAACATATTGGTCTATGGATTTGGGTTGCTATAGTGGATTGGTTACTTAAAACTATGGAAAGCCTATATCCCCTGCCTGATCAATGTTGTGGTATACACGGATAAAATGGCAGGGGGTGACTTGCACACTCAATTATTAAAAGTAATATATCTATCTCGAATGATAACGACGAATTTTCTATTTATTATCAGATCTTAACCTTCTTTTGACAGGTCTACAAGTCATGTTATTAAAATATGTAGATAAACAGTTGACATACCAAGGTCGACCTATTTTAAAATCCTCCCATTTGCTGTTTAACATGTTTTACACTTGGTACTTTTGTACGCGTTTGTTTTTGTTAAGTTTTATAAAGTATACTGTACATATACAGGCTGTCCAGTAAATAGCACGACATACTGCAGGGGGTCATAGCTTGGGTCAATACCGTAACGTTTTAAATAGTGTAACGTTGTGTCACTTATGTACTTTACCTGGTGTGTTTGGTCTCCTACACATTTCTTGCCTAAGCAGAAGTGTGTTGGAGGGCAGACGCATAGACCTAGCTTTGACTTTGTGAACTAAGCTTTTTACTGTAGTTGTCATTTTTTATTTTCAACAACGTAAATAACGCAATGAATGTTGTTGAACTGTCAAAATGAAAATATTACTACTGCAAGTGTGTTATATTATTATATATGTAATTAACCCGCTGATCTGTATGCGTCATTTATGAAGTAATCGTATTTATTTATTTTAATCGTATTTATTTAATATATCAATTTTTATTTTTTGTTGTTTAATAACTTTAATTTATCTCATTTTGTAGTTTGCTGTAATGATTACTATATACATAATATTTAACACGTACTATTATTAAGTCAAACATTTATGACGGGGATCGGAACTGTTTCTCCTAAACAACATCCACTAACTAGATTATTAAACTTTATGCTTGTGCTTTATACAGGCTGACTGGATCTGGACCCGCCATAGCAAATTCGCATATAGAGGAGGTCATTTGCTAATTATATTAGACCTTGCTTTCCCTTAATCGAAAAGTTTTTTTAGTTTTTTTTTTAAATGCGTACTATCTTATTTTTTAACCCTAGTTTGAGGGAAGTTTCGTGATATTTTAATCACTAATGTTTATGACTGCCAACAAATAATAAAAAAACTACAAAAATAATGCAAAAAAAAAAATTGGAGTAATCTCAATCCAGTATAAAAGTGACATATCTCCCAGACTATAAAACTTTAGCTAGGGAAAGTACGGTTCAATAATTAGTAAATCACCTCCTCTATATGCGAATTTGTTATGGCGGGTCCAGATCCAGTCACCCTGTATATTACCTTGCCATGTAATCTAGTCCTAGTTAAACAATAAATCTTATCTTATTATAGGGTTTTATTTAATTGCCTATCAAAACTATAAATCCTTTTGTAAGTTCCCTAATACATTCTGTCATATAACATAGTAAGTACGATATCTATCAGGTTATGTAAACAAAGACCTGGAAATTTCCTCTTAGTTGATATTCCAATATCAACTAAACGGTTTAAAGGAATGCTAGCTATTAATAAATATTAATTTAATTCATAATTACATAATTATGTATAACAACATACAACTGCAATGTTGTTTATTTATGATGCTGGGAAAAAAAATATAGATAAAGTTTCATCATTATTATGCTAATTACAAAAAATAAAATCAAAATGGCTCCTTCTTTGTAAATCTGCATCTATCGTCTTATTTTAAATACTATTTTAATACGTTAAAATTGCATTAGTTTAAAAATAAAGTAGGTAACACAAGTCAAAAAAAGTTAATGGTTGTTAATGTTAATCCATATTAGATTTATACTTACATTATAAATTTCAAAAGAATTCTGTTTGTCAGTCTGTTACCTTTTCAAGCCTAAACCACTGAATGGATTTCGATAAAGCCAAGGAGATAGATGGGATCTTGGGGTAGGATATAGGATACTTTGTTTCAAAAATAATCCTAAAGGGGATGAAAGTTTGTATGGAAATGCCAGCACTTCTTATGTTAGAGAAATGAAATTTCAAATTTTTGCTTTTGGTACTATAATTAGCCTATAATGTCCCTACTACTGGCCTCCTCTCTGTGAGAGGGAATTGGCACCGAATTTAAAGAAAGAAAATATTATATTTGGAACACGCACAGGAAATACAAACAGTAAAAAGAAGCATTTAAAACTAACAAAATTAACATTAAAAACAAAATATAAATAAGGTCCTGTGTTAGGCCAAGAAGGGTCCTATCTCAGCATTATAAAGCGATATTTAAAAAAATAAATACCGCAATTTATTGGACTGATTAAGTTGAAGAGACGTCTAACGTAAATAAATGAATTTTGAAAGGGGTGTTACTTTTAGGGAGCAAATTAGAAAATGAATGCAAACTGTAGTACCTGCCGTGTGACTTGTCCTAACCCAGGTCATTGTCTTTCCGTATAAAGTCTATAGACCATGACCTAGGGTAGGACATAGGATACTTTTTGTGGAATAATTTCCGATACCTACGCGGGTGAAGTCGCGGGCAAAAGCTAGTAAATATCTCTATCAGTGTGTATTTAATTGAAGAATGTTCTAGACTAGACTTGGTTTTAAGATTATATTACTGTCGGTATTTTATCGAATAAACTTCAATTATGTAGGTATCATAAAATTTTATCGTTGTAGATAACACGAAATCAGATTGAACTAACACAATGCAAAAACTTTAATAGGAACTAACGATGGCACACCAAAATTAAACATCGGGCTTATAATTTGAAGGCACTTAATACTAACACCTATGTTGGAGGGAACAGAGACAGGCATATACAATGGGATATTATCAAATAACTTCTCCCGCTCTGGGCGGAGAGGGAGGGCGTGTCAGACTCTTGCTGACTAAAACCCACCCGTGTTCCTTCAGTTGCCTGTACTTTGCCAGGGGCCACGGTAACCCTTTCGGACAAGCCCAAAACCACGGTATTGTGCTGACATCTCTTTGAAGCGCTCGTGGAGCACAACGCGCCGTCCCGGGCCTGGTCCTTCCGCAAGCCCGCGCTTGCGGTGGCCGGGAATCGGCCTGCAATACCTGACGTGGGCGTGAGGGCGCGAAATTTGCCTGTCCCTCACGCGTTCCACCTCCTCCTTCGCGAGTATTACTGCTTCGCAGAAGGAGGTGATGGCCTCCCATGCCCTCTCGCTCCGTACTATGACCTGGACCAGGGTCGGACGCGAGAGAACACCGCCGCCCCCATTGTAGGTACCTTGGAGTAAATTCGGCGCTGGGGTAAAGCTCATCACGCTAAAAAATCCTTTAAGGTAAAATATATACCTATATTAACTTCAATGTGTGTGGTTGTCCATTAAATTGTACGAGAGCGATATATCGAAGATAACATAATAATATATTTTAAATTATCTTCAGTGTGTGACGACGTTAATACCGTACGAATCAAATACTGCGCCATTTTATCCTGCTCCGACAGAGTATAGTCTTTTTTTTTTTTTGGGTGGGAAATTATCAAATAACTTCTCCCGCTCTGGGCGGAGCGGGAGGGCGTGTCAGACTCTTACTGACTAAAACCCACCCGTGTTCCTTCGGTTGCCCTGTTGCCGGGGGCCACGATTTCCCTATCGGTTTTCTTCGAACCGGGCAGGCATTGGCCCTAGCGGACCCCGTCAATTCTGCTGACATCTCTTTGAGGCGCGCGTGGAACACAACGCGCCGTCGACCCGGGCCTGGTCCTTATCGGACGGCGAGCTACCCATTGCTCACCGTCCGCAAGCCCGCGCCTACGGTGGCCGGAAATCGGCTCGCGATTCCCGCCCCGGGCGTCTCCTCCTGCGGCGGTTAGGGGCGTGAGGGCGCGAAGTTTGCCTCTCCCTCACGCGTTCCGCCTCCTCCTTCGCGAGCATTACCGCTTCGCAGAAGGAGGTGACGACCTGCCATTTCCTCTCGCTCCGTACCATGGTCTGAACCAGGGCCGGACGCGAGAGATCACCGCCGCCGATCGCCTCTACGAGAACACGGCGTTGCTCCGCCCAAGCCGGGCAGACCTCCACCGTATGCTCCACCGTGTCCTCAGGCCGATCCACACAATGGTGACACCCGGGTGTTTCCTCCCGCCTTATCCTGAACAGGAACCTCCCGAACCAGCCGTGTCCGGTGAGGACCTGCGTCAGGCGGAAGGTGAGAACGCCGTGGCGTCTCTCCAGCCACTGCTCAAAGACGGGTCTTATCGCCGCGATTGTGGTGTGCCCAGCGCGGGGTTGCGACAATCGCACCCTCCATGACGCCATGAGATCCCGCCGGAGCTTTGTTCGCTGTGCTGCAATTTCTTGCAGCATCGGAGTTAAGCCCCGGCGTTTCGCCTCCTCGCGACACTCCCAGACGTACGCGAGGACCTTTGCCTCCAGATCCCATGGCGGTAATCCGGCAAGGAGGCTCGCCGCCTCGCAGGAGACCGTGCGGTATCCTCGGGCCAGCCGGATGGCCATGACCCTCTGGGACGCGTTCAACCGGCGTGCTGGCCGCAGCCTCAATGAACGCGCCCACACCGGTGCCCCGTAAAGGGCCATGGACCGCACGATCCCCGCATAGAGCCTCCGGCAGGAGGCATTTGGATCCCCTAGATTGGGCAGGAGCCGCTTCAATGCAGCCCCGGCCCGCTCGAGTCTGGGAGCCAAACGTCGGAAATGTTCTACGAAGTTCCACCGGCTGTCGAGGACGAGTCCCAGATACTTCATCGTCGACTCGACACCGGTGTGAACCCCTCCCGCCATTACCTGGGAACCCGACGGTGGCGCATTCCAAGGACCATGAAAACCCATGGCCTCAGACTTGTGCAGGGCCACCTCGAGTCCCAGCTGCCGGATCCTATCGACGATTGTCGCAACCCCGCGTGTCGCTAAATCGGCCGCCGCCTGGTACGACCCCCTCTGCGCCAGGACAAGCGTGTCGTCAGCGTAACAAACGACGCTGACGCCGCTAGGGAGGTCGGCGCGCAGCACCCAGTCGTATCCGATGTCCCACAGATGCGGCCCCAGGACCAAACCACACGACACCGCACGACATCTCTTGCCGGTTCCACTCTCCTTGGTGACCGGGGTAGATGACAGCCCTGTCCGTCAGATAGGCCTCGACCACACGACAGAGGTAGGTCGGCATCCGGTGATACCGGAGTGCCTCCCTGATGCAACTCCAGGGCAGGGTGTTGAAGGCATTGGCGATGTCTAGAGACACCGCCAAGACGACCCCACCCCGGGTCACAGCATCCCCCGTCGTGAGGGCCCGCACGCGCATGATGGCGTCCACCGTAGAGCGCCCCCTGCGGAAGCCGAACTGGCTCTCCGCCAGATCCGGCCCCACTCGCACCAGCTGCCCGACGAGGCGGTCTGCAATGACTCTTTCAAAGAGCTTGCCCACCTCGTCGAGCAGCACAATGGGCCGATAAGCGGACGGAGAGTCCGCTGGGCGCCCCGGCTTCTTGATGAGGACCAGTTTCCCCGTCTTCCAACGAAGTGGGAACTGGCCCCTCTCCACGCATGCGGAGTATAGTCTTCGTTTACTGTACGGTCTAGGAAAACCCGAAAAACAAAAAAATCAGAAAGACATTTCTGTAATAGGAAAGAGGCCTTAGGCTGGACAAACACATTCTGAATATTCAGAGTCGGAATTGATATTACTAATTAAGAAAGCCTAGAATTGCATACAATTTAATTATGCTCCACAAACATTCTGATTTTTTCATATTATGATTTTCTCTAAATTGTATGCAATTCCGGGCTTTCTTAATTAATAATATCTTAAGAATAGCTTTTAGCGATAAGACCGCCCATTGTGTCACCCAATGTAAAATTTCTATATTAATGTCTGTAATTTTTATGGTATACATAATAAAGAATATTCTATCTATCTATCTATCTTCTATTACGACTCTGAATTCAGAGAGGAATTCAGAATGTGTGAGTCCAGCCTAAAAGATGAATTATCACCGTAAGTACCTAGTTAAAATTGATTGAACCTGATAAACTACTTTGCAAAAAAAAAGGGGCACCTTAATCATTGACTTTTCTATGGATAATATTAATATTTTTAGTACGTCATTAGCATAAACTGACTTTTAATTTCTTATTATCAGTGGGACTATAATTTTTAACACTTAAATCCTGGAATCGGTGTTTTAGTCAGTGTAAACAGAGCCGTGTTAAAATTGTAATTTTTATCGGTATAATGAAATTAAGACTACGAGTATTTTTATGGTATTTTAATAAAAATAGACATTAAAAAGTAAAAATTTAATAACGAATATGATCTCCCCTTGCAGTGATTACGGCAGGTAATCGTCTTTGCATGCTTTCCACCAGGTGATAATGATTTTGATGGTGTCCTGTGGAATGTGTTTCCACTCAGCCGAGATCACACGTTTAAGCTCCCTCTTCACCCCTCTTCCAGCAGCGTTATAATTTTACTAGCTCTTATTGCTTTTTCTGCCATTACAATCGACACAAAGATATCTGTTTTAAGTTACAATAAGGCAGGATTATGCGACAAACATAAATTATCCTACTAAAAATAACGAGAGGTTCGTTTTAGTTACCTGATAACCTTTTAACCGCAAACCCGTGAAAAATAAGTAAAAAGTCTCAAGCCGAAAAAAGGATTATTATTTTTAAAAACAACTGTATCGAATTTGGAATTAACTTTTTTTCATACCCTGACTCTTTATTAAGTGCCAGTAACATAGTTTGGCTATTAAAACCTCTTTGGAACTATATGATTACCTATAATGTTGAAAAATCAGTAAAGGATTGTATAATGTGCGGATTTTCCCGTCTTTATTTAAATAACACGTGGATAATTTGTTTTCCTCGTCCCATTTTAATAATGGGTTTCACCTAATGTTTTGGGTATTAATTTGAATATTAAATAACAAACTTGAAAGCTGATAAATAACTTATCGGACAAACAGACTATACCTAAATAAAAATATTTGATTTTGGAATTGATTACGAACGCTCGATCAAAAATGAGAGACTGGGACTAAGCTAAGCTAAGGGGTGATGCATTAATATGGCCCACGACATTAAAGATTTCTTACGTTTTTTTTTGCAATTTACAGGTTATTGTCAGGATGTAAGTACAAGGTTCTTTTGACGTGTGGTTAAAATCGGATCTACAATTTCACAAATGGCTTGCAAATTGCAAAAAACGTAAGAAAAGTTTAATTATCGTGGCTTTTTCGCGATAAGACCACTGACAAGTATCATAAGGAAGGACTTGTAATAATACAAAATAAACGTGCTTTCCATAATGTTATGCACGCTACCGACCGCGTATTCGCTCGACGATCGCTCTTAAATAGAACGCGGCCAGGGTATAGTTTAACGGGTAACTATACCTACCTATACAGAGGAGTATGCTATGTAGGTACACTACCGGATACTGTGATCGGGCAGTAGAAAAAGGGACGGTATAAATGTCAGTAACTAAAGAGCTATAGGTACATAAACCCATTGCCAAGACCATGTAACGCGTTAGAACAGAATAAATGCGTTAAATTGCCATTCGATTCGCGATAATGCGATGCAATTAAACCATAGATAAAGTTGACAGATGTGTAGCTATATAGAGGTGAGGAACTGGGTGTAAAGTTCCTCACCAGTCCTCTACAGAATAGGGAGAATCCTCCGACCAGACGGGGGTTTTGTCTGGTGGGCAACAGCCCGACGATTATTGTCGGGACGTTGTATATTTATGCCAGTCGCGCGGTAAACCTTGCTTGCGCGATGTTGGATTTTATGTGACGTCAGTGTGATGCGTAGTTCGCATGTCACGATGTAGATGCCGCCACAGGTGTATCGTAATCGTAAAAAAATTATCAACTATTCCATACAAAACTTCAATACTTAATCCAAAAGTATGGGACGGCTGATTGTTTTTTTTGCGATTACGATATTGGTCCCATAGAGAAAGTTGTTCAGTTCAATTTTCTGTACCAAATCCGTAAATTTGACCACACCTTTCTGATACATGCTGTATCTAAATCTATGATATCAAACCTTTTTTTAGGGTTCCGTAGTAAACAAGGAACCCTTATAGTTTCGTCATGTCCGTCTGTCTGTCTGTCTGTCTGTCTGTCCGCGGTCTAGCTCCGAGACCCTTAGTACTAGAAAACTGTTATTTGGCATAGGTATATATTTTAATTACGCCGACAAAGTGGTAAAATAAAATTATGAAAAACATTTTTTTTAGGGTACCTCTCATACACGTAAAGTGGTGATGTTATTTTTTTCTTTTTTTAACCCATTGTGAGGAGTATCATTGGAAGGTCCTTTAAAAACATTGTGAGTTTGTGAAAACCATTTTTGGATTCAGGGATCCGTTTGCGAAATATTAAGCTTTAAAGTGCATAAACATGTTTTCCCATACATTCCATATGGGAGAACATATTTTTCAACTACAAAGTTAAGTTTGTTTTTGGGATTAATTCATCCCAACTACGGAACCCTTCATTGTGCGTGGTCCGACACGCACTTGGCCGGTTTTTTTTATTTCGAATTTATCAAATAACTTCTCCCGCTCTGGGTGGAGCGGGAGGACGTGTCAGACTCTTACTGACTAAAACTCACCCGTGTTCCTTCAGTTGCCTGTATGTTGCCAGAGGCCACGGTAACCCTTTCGGACAAACCCGCAACCCCGGCAGGCATCAGCCTTAGCGGACCCCGTCAGTTGTGCTGACATCTCTTTGAGGCACGCGTGGGCCTGGTCCTTATCGGACGACGAGCTACCCATTGCTCACCGTCCGTAAACCTGCGCCTACGGTGACCGGGAATCGGCCTGGGATTCCCGACACCAAGGGCGTCTCCTGCGGATGATATCAGGCCTAATATGACAACTTCTTAGATTGCTACGAGGATCTTTTGGCGCCTGAATGACATTGACAGGGGGCACTGTTGGTAAACATTGACTGTTAAATTGTGTGAAAGTATAGAAAAACAAGATGGCGGTGTTATTTTCGAATTAGGCCACGCGTCAAAAGATCCTAATACAATACAACTATACCTACATATTTAGTAACTAGCTGATGCTTTGCCCGCGTGGACCCTTATTATTTTTATAATATAAAAGTTCTGCCTAAGTTACTTCTTATAACATCAACTATCTGCCTGTGAAAGTCGCGTCAAATTCGGTTCAGCCGTTGCGGAGATTAGCCGAAATAAACAGACAGACATAAGTATCGTATAATTATACTTTCGTATGCATTTAGTAAAAAGCTGTTGTTTTGACATGACAAAAAGACACTTCCATTTTATTTATTTGTGATTATAAATATTTGAAGAAATATTCTTGTCAGGATTTTTACGCAATTCGGACTTTTATTCTTATTCTTTATATTTATTCTATATTGATTCAGGGAATATTCGTTTCTTAATAACTTTTAAATAATCAACAATCAATTAATAAGCTTGTTTCCATCAGCTTGCAAGAGATTCTTTCAATCTGCAATTTCCCACTTTCTGTTTTGCATTTCAAAAAAAATATCAGAAGATTGCTGCCAACCCTAAAGAATAGAAATAAGTATTAGCTCATCACTACATAGTGATGAGCTTCGAGAATATTATTAATACATAAATTAATATTATTCTTGGATAAAACCACAAATAGTATTTTAATTTCATGAAGGTGAACTTCAAATGTTTTTGTATTAATGTAATTGAGTGCTGATTTTTTTCAGGACTTAATTTGTCTGGAAGTAAGTATTATTTTATGCAAAATATATAATTTTAATTTTGAAATAACTAAGTAGATATGTAATTTACGGGATCATAAATCATAATTAAGAGCGTCAATCAACGATTTTTCCGAATATTTTTCCCGCGGAAGCGAAAAACTTATATTATAAAAACAAGTTGCTCCATTGTCTTTGATTCAGTATGCAGACAAAGGTCACAGTAATTTTACTTGGTTGTTGTATTTTTTTATATATTTTTTCATTTATGATCACGCTGTTTTATTTAATCAAAAAAGATAATATAAATATAGTATTTTATTTTGTTATTTTTATCATTTAAAAGTTTTTACTTACTTATTTATACAGGGTGGCAGGCAGTGCCGGATTACGGAAGCGCGGGGCCCGTAGCAAGTTTTATCGAGGGGCCCTTGATCTGCTATGGGTTCATAAGCGTAAAGTGGTAAAAATAATACAATACGTTTATTTGCCATCCACTTTTGTCTAATGTGGATTGTACATAACATCACGCCTTGTTTCCCTGAAGAGTTGGGCGGAAGTGTGCCTGTAGCAGGTACCTACACCCACGCATCCCCTCACCCCTTTTGTCTAACGTGGATTGTCTTAATCGAAAAAAGTGTAACGTATCACGTTTCTGTGATATCAAGTAAATTCAATATTCTTAATAGGTTTCACTTTAAACGGCGGGTTTGAATATGCGGGGCCCCCTTTTGCGCGGGGCCCGTAGCAATTGCTACTATTGCTACGTAGTTAATCCGGCACTGGTGGCAGGGACATCGACGCGAAAACTGAAACCATGGATTCAGTACATGATTCTGAACTCCCCTGCGTTGAAATTTATCGTCAGTTATTAAATTCATAATTATTTACTGAATCCATGGTAACAGTTTTCACGTCGATGTCCCGCCACCCTGTATTGTCTTCGTTGATGTATTATATTAACTTCTTAGCTTCGATCACCAAGGCTCTCGCGTCCGGCCCTGGTTCAGGCCATGGTACGGAGCGAGAGGAAATGGCAGGCCGTCACCTCCTTCTGCAAAGCGGTAATGCTCGCGAAGGAGGAGGCGGAACGCGTGAGGCAAATTTCGCGCCCTCACGCCCCTAACCGCCGCAGGAGGAGACGCCCGGGGCGGGAATCGTGAGCCGATTTCCGGCCACCGTAGGCGCGGGCTTGCGGACGGTGAGCAATGGGTAGCTCGCCGTCCGATAAGGACCAAGCCCGGGTCGACGGCGCGTTGTGTTCCACGCGCGCCTCAAAGAGATGTCAGCAGAATTGACGGGGTCCGCTAGGGCCAATGCCTGCCGGGGGTTCGAAGAAAACCGATCAGGAAATCGTGGCCCCCGGCAACAGGGCAACCGAAGGAACACGGGTGGGTTTTAGTCAGTAAGAGTCGGACACGCCCTCCCGCTCCGCCCAGAGCGGGAGAAGTTATTTGCAGTAAGAAAAATAAGGCAGTTAACTGATGTAGCCACAGCTAGGTTAGTATACTTTGCTTATTTCCACAGTATTATGTCTTATGGCGTTTTGCTGTGGGGATCGGCAGCTGACGTAGATTCAATTTTCATTTTACAGAAGAGGGCAATTCGCGCGATCTACAAAATGAGTCCTCGTGAGTCCCTTAGAAATAAATTCAAAGAAATTGATATACTGACTCAGCCTTCTCTTTATATCTTAGAAAGTATTTTGTATGTTCGCAAAAACCTAGGACTTTTCAAAATAAGAAGCGATTTCCATAATATAAATATACGTAGTAAACATGAAATTGTGATACCCAAATTTAGATTAACTAAAACTAGTAAGTCATTTCTTATAAACGGTATCCGCTTTTATAACAAGTTGCCAGTCTGTTACAGAACTAAGCGATGGAAAGTTCAAAACCCACATCAAACGTGTCCTTATCAAAAAAGCATATTATAAGATTAAAGACTACGTTGAAGACAAGGAAGTCTGGCAATAATTGCTTCTGCACATGTGGCTTCCCTGGTACCTCATTAACGGCATAATAATGTAAATGTCTATTAACTGCTCCCAAATTACGATGATTATTTTATTTTACTTTTTTTTTACCTACTTCATTGACATAATCTCTTCAGTATTTGACATAATATACCTACAATTTTCTATATATATATATATATTTAAATCAAATTAGATTTGTTACAGCTGACTACAGCTGTATCATGCCACTAGGCAATCATGTCATTTGGTTTAAATAGGTCCTTATTTTTATTATTTTGTTTATCTTTTATATAGGTAGATTCTTTTCTTTTAGATTTTGTGAATGTGAGAACGTTGTAGGCTGTAGACTTGTGGACCATTTTCTATTTTACTAAGTACCTGGTACTTGTTGATAGGCCTACACTGTCCTCCCATACCTATTAACACTGTAATTTGAAAACATTGTAGAAACAATTTATTTTGAAAAGAGTAACCGTGGAGTTTCTTGCCGGCTCTTCTCCATAGGAAGCGACCAATTGGAACCGTGCACCTAGCTTCTGACGTTTCATAAGTGCCCTTGTAGGTTTATGTGAAATAAAATATTTTGATTTTGATAATTTCCCACCCAAAAAAAAAAAAAGGGCAAAATTTATAGACCGCACTTATAAGCGTCTCATACGAATATGAACTTCATTATTTTTACGTCTCATTTACATGCGTCTACGAACATTTTATACATGGCGATAAGGTTCATAATCAGTATAAATTAAATGAAACGCTTATTTTAGAATAGAATAATATTTATTTGCTTAAAAACATGGTATAAAAATAACAAGAGCATACATTATACTAATACTACTACATACTACTATTCTTTTATTTTACTTAGCAAAGTCAAAGTGCGATCTGTGAATCTTGCCCCAAGACTCAGGGCTCGTGCCCTTCGGTAAGACAATATACAAAGGTTTGTCGAAACCACTAACTTGCTTACCTTCGAGTTATTTTCCCCTATAATAATAATATTTTGATATGCACCCATGAACACCAAAACAATAAGGTGTTTTAACTAATTAAACTTAACATACCACCAGAGATTTCGGATCCAAATCAACACCCATTAGGTTGACAACTTTTGAGGCCTCGTCTTTAAAATAAAGTATTTATATCTATGGTACCTACCTATATCTACTGGAGTGGTGACATCGTACCGGAAAACAACGTTGGATTGTAAGACAAGGTGGTCCGATGACCTGGTGAAGGCCGCAGGAATCTGCTGGACGCGAGAAGCACAGAACCGGTCGACGTGGCGATGCTTGGAGGAGGCCTATCTCCAGCAGTGGACGTCTTTCGGCTGAAATGATGACATACCTACGTGGTCTGCGCAAACGCTCATAAAAATAATTACTTAGGCACTATGTATGCCACCATTTCAGCGATCGATTGCTTAGAGGGGTTGTGTAGGTTAAATTAATTATTCCAATCTTGTTTGAAACCCAAACATGTTGTTTTAGTGAAATCGCAAGGGTATTACCTATTTATATTATGTTACAAGCAAAATAATACTTAATTTAAACTTTTTTTTTTTGTACTATGTTTTTGTTAGTAATTATGATTATTATTTATTAGTATTTTGTGTTTTTTAATTTTATAGTGTGATTAGTTTTATAGTTTAAATTCATAGCTGTCGCATTAGGGTAAACCCTGTAATGATAGTTTAAGCTGTTATAAATAAAATAAATAAATAATTTTAAGAAAACGAAATCTGTTTTTCTTCTTAACTGTATTCCGGCGAAGTGAGAATCCGACCTATTGCGAATCCCACCAAGTGAGAACAAATTAACAAAACGTTAGTTGACCTGCCCAGTCTGTTGCCCGCTTGCTCTATGTCCGCGGCAAGGTGTATTAAATGCCATGGAATCTAGCCGGTCTAGTCAGGCGGCATCAAGGCAAACGCCAATGTACACTGGTTCCAATCCATGTACTTACACCTTAAGGGGGCGCTATCGTTGTCATTTACATAACATCACGCCTGTATTCCCGGAAGGGATAGTTAGAGGTACACCTATTAGTACGCCCTCATTTCGTCAGGGGGTGAACATATCAACCGGCCACAAATTACTGAGAAATTTTTAATGGTAAAATCCACAACACTTTGCCCGACCTGGGAATCGAACCCAGGACCTCATGCTCTGCAGTAGCGCTTGCGACCACTAGACCAACAAGACAGTTTTAATGCTTATTTACAGTTAAGTACCCCAAAATCTATCCACATTGTTTGTAGCCCAAGTATGAAGTGTCCCAAAGAGCGCTAACGTCACTTAATACCTTGAGTGCTAGGTACAGTCAGCCTCAAAAAGATGTATACACTGACAAGGAACCATGTTATTGTCTACAGTCATCGTTTCATAACATTGTATCCAACGTTCAAGGATAGTATACAATTTATATTGAAAAAACAAGATGGCGTCGATGACGTTAGTTCAGATTTTTCGCCACACGCCAAAATATCCTTGTACTCTTGTAGTTTGGTATCATTTATGGACTCCGCCCGCGTGGTCCTTAATTCTTTTTCTAAGATAAAAGTAGATACTTAGTCGTTTTGGAGATAAGCCGGAACAAACGTACAGACAAAAAAAGTACCGTATCATACACATTCATATCCGTTTAGTAAAAAGCTGTTATTTTGACATTACAAACAGACACTTCAATTTTAATAATTTGTTTAAATTTATGAAAGTGTCTATAAAAACTTTTTACAAAAAAAAACAACCGACCTCCAAAAAAACACTACAAAATGAAAAATAACTTTAATTTCGGAAGTCGGTGTCTTGGGTTTTGTATTTTCGTTTTTTGCCACCGACTTCCGAAATTAAAGTTATTTTTCACTTTGTAGTGTTTTTTTTTGGAGGTCGGTTGTTTTTTTTTGGAAAAAGTTTTTATTTTTCGCTTTTTAGTTTTGGTACCTACCCCACACACATTCGAATACCACTACCTGCTACCAGTGACAGAAACTTATCATATCATCTACATACTAAGTGGGAAAAAAAAAAGTATTTTGTAGCTAACTCAAAAACTATCCAAGCAAAGTTAATAAAATTTATATGGGACCAATTCGAGAGCACACCCTTTCAAACAAAAAAAGAATTTTCAAAATCGGTCTACAATTAACGGAGAAATCGGTGGATATACATAAAAAAAAAACAAACATACGCGACGAACATATAACCTCCTCCTTTTTGGAAGTCGGTTAAAAATAACGTTCTAAAATAAAGTTATTCCTCCAAATTCAAACGGCTGAAGTTATTATTTTTTGAAGATATAATTGCAAAAGACCAAAATAAGCCCAGCCTTTACTTAAGAACTAAATAACATGAGGTGTGTTTTTAAATTATTTTAAGTACAAGCTACCCGCAGCTGCTTCGCAAGGTTTTTACGACTTGACAAACATCGAGATTTCTTGATTATCTATAAGTTTAATATTATTGTATTATACACATAAACTTTACGGAAAATTCTCTAAATTATGTTGAAAACCTCATCTAAATCAGTTGAGTATTTTAAAAGAACAACGCGGACATACAGACAAACGCGCAAAGACACTTTGTTTTTTTAATAATATGTATCATCATCATCAGCCTATAATTTTCCCATTACTGGGACACAGGCCTCCTCTCTGTGAGAGGGAATGGGCCGTAATCCACCACGCGGGCCCAGTGCGGGTTGCTAGATGTCACATGTCTTCGAATTTTCGGTTCTAGGACATGCCGGTTTCCTCACGATGTTTTCCTTCACCGTTTTGAGAGCAGTGGTGATGAGATAATTTACACATAGTAAAGCGCCTGTCTGGGTACAAACCTACGACGTACAATTCGTAAGTCGCGGCCGTTACCACTGGGCCACCTCTGCACTGATAATATGTATAGATGAAGGTATATCATGTCACCTTAGCAGTACACGCGCGAACTAATAGGCCTTTTAACTTTTTGCTGTCTCGTTGTAAACAATCAGGCTGATATTTAGCTGTTTCCTGCATCAGTCTACATTGAAGTGGAAAAAGAACGCAGTTATTAATAACTAGCTGCACCCCGCGGTTTCACCAACATAAGTCTCGATTCCATGGGAATATCGGGATAAAAAGTATTTTATGTCTTAACCCAGGTCACGATCTATCCGTGTGCCAAATTTTATCAAAATCCGTTAAACCGTTTTTGCGTGAAAGCGTAACAAACAAACATACAAAAAATCAAATTTTTTCTCTTTAAAATATTAAAGTTTACGAAACAAAGCTATTAAGCTAAGCTTAGGTAACTTTAATTAAGTAATTATAGATGAACTTGGACATAGACTCGAACATCCTATCAATTGCCATGGGTACCGACCGAAAATGGTTTATTTTTCGACCAAAAACGCATTCGGCGTGATTTGCATTTTTGGGAGAAAAACGAAAAAAATGTTTTATGTCGACAGGTTTTTGTTCGGTAAAACTGATATTAATAGGTGGGTAAAGGGTCAATCTTTAAATCAATTAAATTAACCGTTTAAACTTAAATCACGCAAAAATACGCAACTTTATACTATTTTCAAAGGCATAATTATTACATTAAAAATACAAGTTTTCTTCTGCATTATGTCAGTTGTAATAAAAATTATGTTTCATCGGCCGAAAACGAAAATGCCGATAGTTGATATTTCTGCCGAAATTTTTCAAAAACCATAAACGAAATTCGGTTGAACTCTAGCCAGTAGACACAATAATAAGTCAAAAAAAGCGACCAAGTGCGAGTTGGACTAGCCCATGAAGGGTTCCGTAGCAGCAAGTAACATTGAACGAAAGGTAGTTTACATGGTAATGTACATCATATATATTTTTTTAGTTTTATCATTCTTTTATTTTAGAAGTTACAGGGGGGACACACACATTTTACCACTTTGGAAGTGTCTCTCGCGCAAAAAGAAAAAATTATATTAGAAACCTCAATATCATTTTTAAAGACCTATCCATAGATGTATGGGTTTGATGAAAAAACAATTTTGAGGTTCAGTTCTAAGTATGGGGAACCCCCAAAATTTTTTGTGTGAAAATCTTAACCTCTTGACAGTCCGATGCTCTCCTGGAGATCGATAACAATTAAAATTCTATTGTGTCTCATTAAGGACTGTTGAAGGTTTAAACCTTCATCATCAGCCTATAAATGTTCCCACTATTGGGACACAGGCCTCCTCTCTGTGAGAGTGAGTGGGCCGTAATCCACCACGCGGGCCCAGTGCGGGTTGGTAGATGTCACATGTCTTCGAATTTTCGGTTCTAGGACATGCCGGTTTCCTCACGATGTTTTCCTTCACCGTTTTGAGAGCAGTGGCGATGAAATAATTTACACAAAGTAAAGCGCCTGCCTAGGTTCGAACCTATGACCTACAACTCGTAAGTCGCGGCCGTTACCACTGGGCCACCACTGCTCCTGCTGTTTAAACCTTGCGGTTCACAAAATACATCTACTTACCAAGTTTCAACAGCATAGCTCTTATAGTTTCGGAAAAAAGTGGTTGTGACATACGGACGGACAGACAGGCAGACAGACATGACGAATCCATAAGGGTTCCGTTTTTTGCCATTTGGCTACGGAACCCTAAAAATCACGTTCGAATCCCGATAATCTGGTTACTACCTATTACCAAGGTCTAGCGCATCCCCTGTTACGTGTAGGTATAGTCCACTTAGATCTCACCAATTTGACTTTGTCCCTTTGAGTACCAACCGGCTATGGCAATCGATTGCCCCAAGGGTCTGGCCCTTGGGGCAATCGATTGCTATAGCCGGTATCCGCCATTACTTACCTCAAGGAAAGGTCACGTTTTTCCCCGTCTTAGACAGTTAGACTGATATCAGGAATTCCCAAAATTTGATGCACGTGATGGAATTCTTATAATCTTTATCATTTAGGTACTAAGTAGGTAGGTACGCATTATTATTGTATGTACACTAGGGGCGCCGGAAGCGACCCTAAGACTTAATTAAAAGTCAGCGCCAATTACTGTTTTATTTTTTTCACACAAATCATGAGGCTTTGACTTAGATTATGAGTATTAATAACATAACATTCATCATAGTTGAGTATCGATGATTAAGCACAAATCTCCGAGACAAAATTTGAAACAAAAAAATAAAGGCGACGAAACAGGACGTCAAAAAAGAGGCGCTTGTACACAGGCGCTGCAGAGGGTCGGTGCGGCCCTGCCTATATCACAGATTACGCGGCGGACTCGACTTCTTGGGCTAATTCAGTGAGTATAACGTAGTCAGAAGATCTATCTAGACTTCTAGAGTTACGCGCTAGAAAGAGAGGTAACTTTTAGGTGAATATAACTGTAGGTTATTGTGATTGCATTTTATTGTGTCGTAGCAAGAGTCGCTTTTTATTTAAATGATTTTATGGAGCGAACCATCTGGATTAATCTGTGCCTGTATCTAAGTATCTAACTTCTTATATAATAAAAATGAAATGTTGTTCGTTAGTAAGCGCATCACTTCAGAACGGCTGGACCGATTTGGCAAATTTTTGTATTAAAATGTTCGTAATAGACCGAATCAGGTTCATAAGGAAAGAAAAAATTGAAAAGTTTCCGGAAAAATGGGAAATTTCGGGAAAACTGCATTTTCTATGGGAAATTTGTACAACGTCTGTCGAATCAGCTAGATCTTCATAAACAAGGTTTATAAAAATTAGTTTTATTTAGAATCGGTAATTAATTAATGACAGAGAATTTAATAGTGTGAGTGGTGAAGGGTGAGCGTTTTGGGAGACTGTCTTATGTAATTTTGACGTTCGAAAAGTGCTGATTCTCAGCCTAGTTTGAATAAATGACTTTTGAATTTGAATTTAAATATTAAAGTATCGAGCAACCTGAACATAGAACACGAGATAATAGGTACCTAATTTAAGCAATTTTTTTGTTAGGTAGCTTACAAAGGACAGACTCCGACCGAATTTCGATTTCGTTTTTCACTTTTTAAGTTTTATGGGATTACCTATAATATAATTGTCATGTCATGAGAGACTGGCAAAAATTTAAATTGGTATTGAGTTTAAAAATAAATATGTATAGGTACCTACCTAATATGCCATCCTTGGATAGCAGGCTAACCAGGCGTTTATTACGCCTGGACAGGAACGGCCTGCGCCTGGTAACGGGGACCATCACAGGGCACTGCTCGTTAAACAAACACTTCCACACAATAGGCATAACGGACAGTCCTCTGTGCAGGGCGTGCATGGAGGCTGAGGAAATTGTCGTGCACGTGCTCTTTGAATGCACAGGCGTCACCCAAATTAAAGCAGAAACCCTCGGGTCACCCAGATCTTTCACTAATGTTCTGAACAGACCAGGAACTTTAATTAACTTCTAGAGTGAGGTGGGCTGGTTGGAATAACAACCAAATGGCCGCAATGGCCCACGCACAATGGTCCACCTCACGAACTAAGTGCGGAAACCAAACCCCGTAACATAGAACATGTAAATAAAACAGTATTTAATAATAAATATACTTAATAATTACACACGTTTATAACTACAAAGTACCTACCCACTTTACTACATTGCAGCATTGTTATGAAATTATACATACATAAATTCACATCTTCTTCCCATGGGGGTAGGCAGAAACTACAGAACGCCACCTCCTACGATCCTTACATACTCTTTTTGCCTCGTTTACGTTCATACATCTGGTTATACACGCACGTCGGTTGCAAATACTACGCACCTGGCCTTTCTGAAGAACATCACCAATAAGGTCAGTATAAGTCCTCCTAGGGCGTCCCCACCCGGCCTTTCCCTTCACATCAGCCTTGTAAATACATTTTGTTAGTCGACTTTCATTCATCCTCTCAACATGCCCAAACCATCTCAGCATACCCCTTTTAAATTTTTGTCACTACATCTTCTTTTAAATCACACCGCTGTCTTATCACATCATTCCTCAGCCCATCATTTATAGTCAGACCACACATGCTTCGCAAGGAACGTATAAAAACGCATGCAATGAAATTATGGGAGACCAAAATATACTTCAAGGCACCAACCGCGTTACAGCTACACAGTACCAATCTACATTACATTACAATGACTATCCAGCGCCAGCACGCGAAGCATGACCGTAAACGGGTTTTGTCGACGGAAGAATAGACTAAATGACAGATAAACAATCACAATCTGTCATTTTGTCTATTCTTCCGTCGACAAAACCTGTTTCTACGATGGTCATACTCCGTGAGCTGGAAAGGACAAGGGAAGAATGTTTTTTTTTGTTAGCGTTATGTAACATGAGTAAGTTTGGTTGGGAAAAGGCTAGGCAGATTGATTGATATAACATAAGTACGTAGGTACCGCCCAGATGAACGTATTTGCATTGCTCAAGAGATGAGGATGAGTTCTGCACAATGTTCACATTACGACAATTTATTTCAACGACTCACTTCAAGCTGTGTTTCACTTATCTGACCATAAAGTTATATCACCTACGTAACAAATGCAATGGTGTTTTACATATCCCACGCCAAGGACCGTGTCCACACATGTTCTTATGTCACATTTATGAGCTTTACATTAAATTTCTCGGCGAGCGCGGCGCAGACATCCATCTGTTTTTGGTCGTACGACACTGTGCCTGTTTCGTTAGCTTCATAAGCAGCTAGCATCTCTTTGTCTCCTGGACTCATCACAGTAAGAGAAGGATCAGTCTGGAAATAAAAATGGAGGTTGATCACACCTGTAGTCCCGAAAGGAAGTTATGTTGTCCAGTGGCCATCCACATTTGGCCAGTTATGTTTTGTCCAATATAATGAGAGGCAAGATTATAAGAATTATGATTAATAGAAAGAAAACCTAACCTAAGATTTTCGAGCTACATTCTCTTCATCCTCATGGTTACTGCTTCGACAAAGTAACTCACTCCTATAAATGTATAAATTTTCAAAAAAATACCTAATTTTTCCGAGGCAGGGTGTAAAAAATTTCGAGCCCGCTTCGTAAGTTAGCAACTTGATCGTTGCTTAATCTTGATCATTTCTTGTTGGTTGGTAATTTTTCTGCATTAGTCGACACAGCAACTCCTATTTGGGTCCATATTGGCTCAACTAAAGTTCTTTACCCGAAATTGTTCTTCCTAACGATTTGTAATCCTAATGATCACTCTTCCTAAAATTTTTCATCCTAAAGTTTTCATTCATACTATTTGTAGTGCTACCGGCGATGTTCATAACACTCATGTTTCCGAAAATTGTAATTAATAATATCATTAATGTAAATATATTTAAACTCCTACTGTTTTTTATCATAACGCTTTTATCCCTAAACATAATTACCATAATATTTTCACTCATACTCAGAAAGAAACATTTACCAAGTGTTATAAAAAATATATGTGGGTAGAAGATGATAGGTATTTATAGTTTTAATTTGAGGGTTTGATTATTTATTATTTGGGGGTATGCTTTACATAACGTACTGTGTTGTGTCTATTGCTAAGTTCATGTCGGTGTATTATCATTATTACGTGCATGTTTGCAACGATTCGTTTCTTGGGGGCACTATGAAAAAAATACTTAGAAAAATTTCGCGACCAATTTCGATGTAGCGCTCGCCGGCCGCTGCCTTGGCACCGCTCGCTTCGCTCGCTCGGCTCGCGCGTAGTTGGTCACAGTTCTAACCTAACCTAACCTATGGATATCTTTAATCTTATCTTTTTTTTTAAATCTAAACAAAAAAGATATGACTTTGAATAATAGTATAAAAGATGGTTATGTTGAGAAAATATAGGGAAACAAATAAAAGTATAATAGATGTTTATTGCTACTGACATTATGAAGTTGAATGCTTCGGAATTATGAACATTAGAGACAGAGTAGTTAGGAATTGTGATTGTTAGGATGAAAAATGTTAGGAAGAACATTTTCGGATTTCCAATTATCGGAGTTGAAAATTTAGATGAACTTACTAACTGAGAATTCCGAAAAGGGCTGTTAAATATTCACTCGCTCCTGCATTCCACATTCTTGCTTTTCGTTGAAAGATGAAAATGCGAGGCCCATGTTTTATAAAGAGTACCTAGGTATAACTCCGCACGATACTTTCTTTTTTTTGTCATTATTAATTTTCTGCAAAATGTTACTAGAAATTCCTACATAAAACTGAGAAGACCGGGGGGGGGGCCTCATATTATTTTGCCACCGATCCCCCGATAGGCTTAGTCCGCCACTGGTTGTGCCAAAACATTTAGTTATTTATGTTGTCGAATCTAGTCAAGCCCACCACTACAACTAGCAACTAGGTCTCCCGCTAATTGTTATTTATATAGAAATTTTATAGTTAAGAGTCTGGCCACACTAAGTCTGTAATGAAATAAATGAGCAACACCAAAAAGTTTTATACATATATGGTTTTACATTAGTCAGATAAGTCAGTTTCGGGGTACTTGAAATGTCAGATTGCTTACGCTATAAGTTGTTTTCACAAAATAAAGTAGAAAAATAGTTAAACCTATTAAAAGTAGAGTGCGGGAGTTATTATATAATTTATGATATGTTAATTTCAAGATGTGAAGGAACAGCACGACGTCGTCCTTAACCCAAAATGACAATGTTTACAAGATATCGAAAAGTTGATGTGTAAGTAGATCTAATGATTTTGATATTTTGCCTTTTGATTTTTGCACAATAGACTATGTCGTACTCATGCTCTACATCCATACGATGACAAAACTGTATCAAATTCACACTGCATCATGCTAAAGTGATGTCGTGCGGTGTCCCACAGGGTTCGGTCCTGGGGCCGCATCTGTGGGACATCGGATACGACTGGGTGCTGCGCGCCGACCTCCCTAGCGGCGTCAGCGTCGTTTGTTACGCTGACGACACGTTGGTCCTGGCGCAGGGGAGGTCGTACCAGGCAGCGGCGACTTAGCGACATGCGGGATTGCGACAATCGTTGACAGGATCTGGCAGCTGAGACTCGAGGTGGCCCTGCACAAGTCCGAGGCCATGGGTTTTCATGGTCCTCGGAATGCGCCTCCGTCGGGTTCCCAGGTTAACGCGGCGGGAGGCGGGAGGGGTTCACATCGGTGTCAAGTCGACGATGAAGTATCTGGCTCCTAGACTGGAGCGGGCCGGGGCTGCCTTAAAGCGGCTCCTGCCCAATCTAGGGGATCCAAACGCCTCCTGCCGAAGGCTCTATGCGGGGGTCGTGCGGTCCATGGCCCTTTACGGGGCACCGGTGTGGGCGCGTTCATTGAGGCTGCGGCCAGCCCGCCGGTTGAACGCGTCCCAGAGGGTCATGGCCATCCGGCTGGCCCAAGGATACCACACGGTCTCCTGCGAGGCAGCGAGCCTCCTTGCCGGATTACCGCCATGGGATCTGGAGGCAAAGGTCCTCGCGCACATCTGGGAGTGGCGCGAGGAGGCGAAACGCCGCGGCTTAACTCCCATGCCGCAAAAAATCGCAGCACAGCGGACAAAGCTCCGGCGGGCTCTCATGACGTCATGGAGAGTGCGATTGTCGCAACCCAGCGCTGGGCACGCCACAATTGCGGCGATAAGACCCCTCTCTGAGGAGTGGCTTGAGAGGCGCCACGGCGTCCTCACCTTCCGCCTGACGCAGGTTTTCATCGGACACGGCTGCTTAAGGAGGTTCCTGTTCAAGATAAGGCGGGACGAAACGCCTGGGTATCACCATTGTGTGGAGGACACGGTGGAGCATACGGTGGAGGTCTGCCCGGCTTGGGTTGAGCATCGCCGTGTCCTCGTGGAGGCGATCGGCGGCGGTGATCTCTCGTGTCCGGCACTGGTTCAGGCCATGGTACGGAGCAAGAGGAAATGTCAGGCCGTCACCTCTTTCTGCGAAGCGGTAATGCTCGCGAAGGAGGAGGCGGAACGTGTGAGGGAGAGGCAAATTTCGCGCCCTCACGCCCCTAACCGCCGCAGGAGACGCCCTGGGCGGGAATTGCGAGCTGATTTCCGGCCACCGTGGGCGCAGGCTTGCGGACGGTGAGCAATGGGTAGCTCGCCGTCCGATAAGGACCAGGCCCGGGTCGACGGCGCGTTGTGTTCCACGCGCGCCTCAAAGATATGTCAGTAGAATTGACGGGGTCCGCTAGGGCCAATGCCTGCCGGGGCTACGAATAAGGCCGAAAACATCGTGCCCCCCGGCAACAGGGCAACCGAAGGAACACGGGTGGATTTTAGTCAGTAAGAGTCTGACACGCCCTCTCGCTCCACCCAAAGCGGGAGAAGTTATTTGATAATTTCCCACCCAAAAAAAAACTATTCTTTACTAGAAATAAATCAGAATATAAACAAAATAACCTATCAAAAACAAAAAGACAAAGTACGAAATTCTTTTTTCGTAGGATAGATGATGTTGCCGTCTGGGGTCTATAGATTTTCAAATTCCGCCGTTTTTAAGCTTATGCATATTGGAAGAGGTCGCATAAAATGTATGCACTGGCTTGTTGCACAATGCACATCCTGTCACCGATTTAAATTAATATAGTTACGGCTTATGTTTTTGTATCTTGTCACTTGTGTAAAAATATTGACCACTGCTCATTATTGCCCCTCCTGTTTTCCATTAATGCAGACTAAGCGTGGCCAGCCAAACTCTGATTGTGTATAATAACGCCTGACAGAAAATGATGTGCAATCAATAGTTTTTTGACATGTAATGAATGAGCTTTGTGCTAGGAAAAGTATTTTTTTTTTTTATATAAATACTAAAAACTACCGTTTTATGTTAAAAAGGGGAATTCTTTCAAAATCTAGGTAAAATGGACTTTGAAATGCACCATGTGTAACTTTTTTAAATTATCATTTTGGTTTGTTTTGTAAATGATCATTTTGGTTAGGGTATGCATAGTGGTTGCGCTGATTCAACTATGATTACAATATTGTCGTTTCCTTTCTTTGGTATGTTTATTATAGTGATTGGTTAGCAATTTCCTATTCCCTATCCCATTCCCGCACATGCCTATCGTTCGCGTGGTAGCAGGATAGCTACACCAAAGTGGCGCCACCCCGCGCAATCTCATCGCACCATTTTTGAACTTAAAAAGATGGCGAATGTCTGTGTTCGAATCGCGTCGCTAGTGGAACTCGTGCATTAAAACTCAAGAAACAATGGCCATATGGATCGTATCTCCAGGCCATAATCGCATCAGATAAGGTATTGTGTATCCTTATTTCCTATTGTACAACCTGTCGCATAACATCCAATTTCTCTACAAGCATTTGTACGCCGTCCATGTTTTGCAAACCAAATTTTCGAATCAATAGTTAATTATCGCATAATAGCGCAAACATACCTATAGGTATGTCAATTTTAAATACGCCATGATTCTTTCCCAAAGCATATTAAAAACCGTTTAGATAATCGCTGAACATACATGGGGCTGATTCAGGAAGCCCTTGGCGAGAGGCTTTTGAATTATGTTTTTTTCATCTTTTCACGGGCTGCCCTTTAATAACTAATAAAAAATCATCACCCTAAAGTGGTTAAGTTTATACGGGAGTTCGTCATTTATGCCGATGTGAGTGTCACCGGGCACGCCGCTTGTCAGATAATAAGTACAGACGCCATCACATCAGGCTACTACAATCTGTCAAATTTATTTAATAGATTTTCAACTTTATCGCTGAAGAATAAGGTTCAAAGTTGATTGGGAAAATTTGACAGTTTCGGGTAGCTTGATGTGCTGGCGTCTGTACCTTCATTTACATCACAACGAAGCACACTGTTTCTAGTTGTTTTTGTGACTTATTTTCTTGTTGTTTTTTTTAGTGTTCGGTAGTAAACAAGGAACCCTTATAGTTTCGTCATGTCCGTCTGTCTGTCTATCTGTCCGCGGTCTAGCTCCGAGACCCTTAGTACTAGAAAGCTGTAATTTGGCATAGGTATACATATTAATTACGCCGACAAAGTGGTAAAACAAAATTATGAAAAACATTTTTTTTTAGGGTACCTCTCCTACGCGTAAAGTGGTGATGTTTTTTTTTTCTTTTTTTAACCCATTTTGTGGGGTATCATTGGAAAGGTCCTTCAAAAACATTGTGAGTTTATAAAAACCATTTTTGGATTCAAGGATTCGTTTGCGAAATATTAAGCTTTAAAGTGCTAATTTTTGTTAGAGTCAAGTGTCTCCCCCCCTGCCAGCTAAATGGTTGGTTTTAAATGTGTGGAAAAAATCACAGCAGTAGTTTATATAACGAAATTAAAAGAAAAACTATCACAGCTAAGTAGGCTCTACAAGTTAACGAGTAATAATCGACCAACTTAACTTTGCAGTTGCAAAAACATGTTTTCCCATACATTCCGTATGGGAGAACATATTTTTCAACTACAAAGTTAAGTTTGTTTTTGGGATAAATTCATCCCAACTACGGAACCCTTCATTGTGCGTGGTCCGACACGCACTTGGCCGGTTGTTTTTACTTTGTTTTACGTTAAAATTTCAAAATCTTAAAATTCGCTCACAGACAACGCACAGTTTCAGCTGCTAGGTCTAGAATAAAGAAATTTCGTACAAGAGTTCCTTCTATAGGGAAAGTAAGCACTAAAGAAGGATTTTTGAAGTAAGGAATTCATATTCAAATATGTATTTTTGCCGATGGGAAATCCCGTCGTGCCCTGCATGATTTGTAATCATCACTCATCATTCTCCTGCTCATATCCCAAATTATTTGGAGTCGACGCAACATGTATTATTCTTGATTGTACGTTGTTTCATAGATTTAAAATTTTATGTTTCGATACCTATTCATATCATAGAATAACAAATCAAATATTCTTTATCCTCATATTGTTTAGTTAATATAAAACTTATTACCAAGAAATTTTTTTTTATCAAGTGAAAGTTTCTAAACGTTTCAATTCTTACCTTCGACAAAATGTATTTCATATAAAATTACAACACCGCGTTCACAAAAAGGTAAATCTTAGTCCAACAGGAAAAAATCTTGTTATTGTCATTAATAGTGACTTCTTATGCACGTACCTACTGTGTTTATTTTGCTTTTTAACACTTAATTTTCGATATTTTATAATTTTATAGGGTAAATAGTTTATTTTTGTTCTGTTTTAAAAAAACAACCTTCTAACCTAACCTGTCCGAGTCGGGGAGCTCCAAGTGCCGAGCTCGCTTCGCTCGCTCTTGCAGCCTAAGTTGTCATTCGACTTTAATTCGACACTTATTTTTTACCCGACTACGGCAAAGCCAAAAGGAAGGGTTATGATTTTAGCAGTCTATGTATGTATGTTTGTATGTATGTATGTTTGTTTTTACGTGTGTTCCACCGTAGCGCCTAAACTACTGAACCGATTTTGATGATGAGGTATCAATAGATTCGTAATAATGGTCCGGGTGACATAGGCTATATAATTTTTCCCTAAATTTAATTTGGTGGACACGTAAATTTCTAACCTCGAAAAAAATTAAAATGGGATGATCATGACATGTTTGGTATCAAAAGAAAGGTCTTGACGAGCACATTACAAATATGTATATAATATTATATTTTCAAAGTAAACAAATATGTTTAAATCGTTAAAAACAAGCAAAAGTTAGACTGCGCTACGTAGTAGGTATCGCAAGATGTTACCAACGTGCAGTTAATCAAATCTTAATAAGTAGTACCGATTTGTAATTCCACTCTTATGAAGAGAAAAACAAGTACAACGAAATATTTATATTTTGGATTTCTTCGAAGCTCGATATCGTTATATGGTGTTGGCGTCGAAATAAATCGCTCTATGGTTTCGTTCAAAGCACTATACACTGCTATCGGAATTTAAAATAGGTTAATTACTGAACTATTGTATTACTCTACTCTTATTTACGTTTATCAAGTGTAAAAACGGAAAAGTATAAAATAAAAAAATAAAGTTTAAAAAACTGTAACCTGACTACGGGAAAATAAAAATGATCTAAAAAGTACGAAACAAGCAAATATTTCAGACAGAAATCAAGACATAGGTACAAAAATGGTCAAGGTAAAGCCGTCGTCGCATGCCATTATAATTTTGTAGGTGTTCTTGACACCAACATGGTATACAGGCATGCGACCACGGCTTTACCTTGACCATTTTTGTACCTATGTTATGATTTCTGTCTGAAATATTTGCTTGTTTCGTACTTTTTAGATCATTTTTATTTTCCCGTAGTCGGGTTACAGTTTTTTAAACTTTATTTTTTTTTAACGTTCAAATATGTACCCTTATATGATTCTGGATAGCATAACGTCTATTTATACATTTTCGTTGAAATAAAATACCATGGAAAAATACACCGAACAAACAATATTGTTAAAAATAATTCTACTGTTTGATAAGTTTGTTAAATAAAAAATGTGATTATAAAATTTATTGAATTGTGTTTCTATGAAATATATTTCATTCAAGTAAATAGTCGTTAAAACAATAATATTCGAAATAAAAATACAAAGACCAAATATTATATGAAACATTTTCTGCGTATCGAAATTCTATGAAATTTCTGTCTGTGAAACAACGAGACACCATTTTTCTTCTATGCTTCTTTATTAGTCGTCATCTCAGTAGTCACCCCTTTTTAGCCAGACCATCTTTCTGTAGCCAGAAATTTATTGCGGGGGGGAGGAGGAGGTTAGGGTTGTCAACTTTAAAAAAATAAAATAAAGTATTTCTAATTTCAGACAGGGTAAAAATAAAGAGCACGTGAAGATTTACAAAAAAAAACGTTTTTTAAATAGCATTTTTGTTCTTATTACGAAAAATCATTAAGAAAACGATCTTAGACATTCTAAGTCAGAATTCAAATTGATGAAGAGCTTAGTTATTATTAATTTCAATAAAGCCCTGTTTCTCTCTTCCCGCCACTTAGCAATCATGATCAAAAACAGGGATATCTTTAAAATTAAGGCCACTTTATCATTATGGGGCCGCTAAGGAGAATATAGAATGCAAGAGTGAGCGTAGCGAGCTCGAAATTTTTAGCATCCCGCTTTGAATAAGTTAGGCTTTCTTTCTCTTTAACCGTTCATACATAAATAGAAGTAAGTTTATGACGTATGCAGAAAAGTTTGAAAAAATTAATAGAATGTAAGATGCTTGAGCGAGCAAAGCGAGCTCGAAAATTTTAGCACCCCACCTGAGATAGGTTACTCTATCAGAGAATGCTGAAGTGCAGGAATTCATTCAATACAAAGTCAGAGTCGATAAAAAACAGTATTTAAGCCTACTCTTACTGTTTTCGTAGAAATACGCCTATGCGAAATAGATTACAATTATCTGTATTAGAGTACGAAGGTACCCTAGGGGTGGTCGAACTCTGGATTGAGATCTGGTTTCTCATATTTCGGGAGGGGTTTGAACCCCCAAAACTCACTCCCCTGCCTGCGGCCCTGCATCTTTCACACAGTTCATCCATCGTTTCTTTGGCCTTCCCCTACTGTTATTGCCATCGACATGACTTTTAATATTAATAAATTTTACAATGGATACAGTATCGACCCCGGAATCTTAGTTTGTTTAAAACTCTCAAGGACTCCACGTGACAGACTCAAATTAGTATGTGTAGAGCCCACAAATTAATATATTAAAATTATGTTTCCTTTTGAATCAATAATTTTAGGAGTAATTTGTTTTTATTCTCTTATAAATTTGTTCTTATTCTTTATTGTTTTTATTTTATTTGACTGCCTCGTTGGTCTAGTGGTCACAAGCTTTACTGCTGAGCATGAGGTCCTGGGTTCGATTCTCGGGTCGAGCAAAGTGTTATTGGGTTTTTCTATCTGAAATTTCTCAGTAGCAGCTCGGAGTCTGGATTTGTGTCCGGTTGATGGCAATAGGCTCGCCCCCTATTACATGGATTTAAACATAACTGGTGAAATGTGGGTGTACTTGCTACAGGGACACCTGCCCAACCCTTCGGGAAAACAAAGCGTGATGTTATGTTGTTTTTATTCGTTTTAAAGAAAAAAAGAATAATAATGAAAGTAATCACACACCGGTTCTAACTTTCGCCAATGCTGTATGCAGTTGGTGATGCGGTCTTCGAAGCCAGGGGCGAAGTTTTCGGGGTTCACGGCAATGTAGCATTGGCCCAGGTTGGCCGGCTCACCATCGAGTGTCCAGTCTTTTACGTGATGGGCGTAGTAAGATCCTGCGCAATATTTGTGAGTTTTAAAAAGTTCAAACCTTTGATGGCTTGCTGTTGTTAAGTTTCGCTCCTGTAATGAATATGCTTGACGAATTTTGAATTAAAACCTTTGATTTGCGGTCTCCATTTCAGGATTTTTTTGCCTTAACCAAGCCATCATCCCTTCAGTAGAGTTAGACAGCCCACTGCTACTTTAGCTTGATAAATGACAGTCCCTGTAACTGTACAATTTTTGTATTGTACTCTTCTATGAATACAGTTTATTTAGCTTGATTTATGCTAACCTGATAATATTCCACAGAACAACTCTACTGTAGCGGCTAGTCCAAACCCTTTGTGTCCTGATGTCAGCTCACTACCACCTAGAGGCATCAGACAACGGGTTTTGCTTGCCTAGAAAAGAGATGTAATGATAGAGATGAGAGATATTGGTATCATGAAAGAAAAATAAAGAAGGATGTATATTATTTTCAATCGACTATTTGCAATATGATAATTGTTGGTCCAGTGATAACAAGCGCCACTGCTGAGCATGAGATCCTGGCGATTCCCAGGTCGGGCTAACTGTACGCGCCCCGCACTAGGGCGAGCGAAAGGAAGAGAGGTTACAAGGGACGCCAACGCGCGAGCGCAACCCAGTCCGATCACATCACTCCGCAAACGACGACTGCATAGAAACGTCTCGTAATAAATTCTTGTAACCAGTGCAAACGATATTATTGTAAAACTTTACTCAATATACTTACAGATTCATGCCTATCTAAAAACCTTGTTTGTTTAATCCTAATACTAAGTGTTATTGGGTTATTCCATCAAGAATTTCTCAATACCAGCCCAGAGTCCGGATTTGTGCCAGGTTGAAGACAATAGGCTCGCCCATGGATTACATGGTATAGCCATCAGCTTTAAATATGGTAAGCTCATTTGATGACATGCCTTAATCGCTATGCGAAGCGGATTCGTAATTTTAGATCAATCAGATAGAATCGTAATCGAAACCCACCACTTCAGCATCTAACGTTACTTTTCCATCAGGTCCTTGCGCCCAGACGGCCGGCAATGGCTTTCCTATTTTACGCTGCATCTCAATCTGGAAAATACCTATCACATTAAATGGATTATAAACACTAACTGCAGTTTGAGTCGTTTGGGTTTAAAACAATATGGTGACGACGCCCAAGTGCTAATCAAGGTTTTCGGGACATCGATAAGCGGTTGGTTGACTCATCACGTGACCAGAGGGCTGGTCTGTTTTTACGCCATAGATTCAGCATGTCCATTGAACGTGTCTAATCTAGCAATGCCTTCGGTCACTTTTCCCATTGACAACAATGCGGAGGAATTTTTTGATGCCAAATGAGCTCTTCCCCTTATTTTTTTGGTTTAAATATTATAAAGAAAACACTCTTTTCTTGCTAATACTTTTAATCCACACTACTGTACTATTTCACAATCAAACGACGACTCCCTATGCATTACATTTTACCATTTAAAACGACTTTTGCCCCACCCAGAAATAACGATAATATCATAACCGTCATTTCTAAGTCTTGCCAAAGTAAAACAATCATTCAGTTGCCATATTGAAAATATATTTAGAAGTTTCTTTTATTAAAATTTGTATTTTGACAGTGTTGCCACAGTGGATATTATAAATCGATATGAAAATAATACATTTTTAAATTAAATCAAAGAAATCACGACAATATGTTTTTATTTTATTTATCCCATCATAGATTATTTTCCATTTTGTGAATGTGAGAACGTTGTAGGCCTAGTAGACTGTAGATTTGTTGACTATTTCTAATTTGAGTACTCCGTACTTGTTGAAAGACCTGCACTATTCTCCCATATCTATTAACACTGTTATTTGAAAATGTTGTAAAAGCCAATTATTTTTAAAAGAGTAACCGTGGAGTTTCTTGCCGGCTCTTCTCCATAGGAAACGACCAATTGAAACCGTGCTCATAGCTTCTGACGTTTCATAAGTGCCCATGTAAGTTTTATACATATACGGGGTGACTTGTAATTTTACGTATTCCTTCTAGGACGTGATAGTGTGATCCATTTGCAATAATTAAGCACCCTTAAAGCATAGGCGAAAATTCATGGGAATCAAGAAAACCCAATTTTTATGTTTTTTTCACGCCCCAATTTTTATATTTTCTCTAGCTAGCAAGGTCTGGTGAGGGTGACGAAGAGTTTCCAGTCGTAACTCTTGTAGTTTTGAGAGGGTCCGTTGTGTGGTGTATGGACGAGCCTTGTCGTGAAGGAGTGGACTGGAGCAATTGATAAGTCTCGGTTTGACAGCGAGCTTGTCCATCATCATTAAGTTCTAATTAAGTAGGCTATAGATCTAATGTCATACTACGAATAAAATGCGTACTATGAATAAAACGCCCGATGTACACGACCATAGGCCAAAGAACACAACGTAAATGTTTCTATTACTAACACCCTTTTAACCAAGGAGGTAACTGGTACCCATAGAAATATTATATCAATGCTGATACCTTTTCAAAATCAACCACAGAAGTAGTCATGTCAAGGTAGAAAATTTCATTCTGTGAACCTGCCGCAACTACTGACAGAGGATTAGTGCCCAGTGCCGCCTGGAAACAAGGAAAAACACATCAGCTCCTCAAATGGTAGACGTCGTATCAAAGCTCGGATACCGGTTAAATTTTCAAACCGTTATTACGTACTTGACGCAAAAACCTTTACATTCGGTTTCGTTCTTATAAACCCGTTTTATAAACCGGTTTTGGAGGAGTATTTACATAAAGGTTTTTGGGATTAAACGGTTTAGAGCAATATTAACTGGTTTTTTGTTTAGTTTTTATTCAGAGCGGCAATGAGTCACAAATTGCAACGCCTTTACCGACATGCCGCTCGTCGAATAAACCGATTAATTAAGGTTAAAATAAAGTTCTTAAAACGTTCACGTTCTTAAGAAAAGATCGGAGTAAAACCCAAATAAACCGGTACTAACCGGTAATTTTTTAAACCTGTTCCAAGCCTTGCATCGTATTGATGGGAAACAAAAGTTACATAACGTTGTTGCAGCAACATGCTTGTGTATTGCAGGACATGTTGTAGTAAACATTTCATTCAATATAATTTAGTAGGTGTTTCCATGCAAAACTTGTTGCACCAAAAAAGTCTAAAATAATTGACAATAATCTTACTATTCACGCCTTTTTCACGTTCTAGCTGTCGCCCGGCCCTACAGTGCAGTAGTATTTTACAACAGATATACACAGTCAGTAGCTTGAACGTGTGAAAAGAGCGCTAAACCCAGAAATTAGCAATGTTCTCAGTACTTAATGAGAAGATGTTTCTATTCTATACGACTTACCTTTTTACTCCTGGGAGGTGCAATGGAAGGTGACGTGTTGGTAAAAGCCAGGCCTAACATGCCTTGGTGTGCTGCCATTTTAGCCCAGTAACCAACGATTCCGTTGTCATTTGCACCTACAAAATATTTAACGGAACTCATCATCTGCCTAGCCTTTTCCCAACTATGTTGGGGTCGGCTTCCAGTCTAACCGGATGTAGCTGAATACCAGTATTTTACATGGAGCGACTGCCTATCTGACCTCCACAACCTAGTGACTAGGTAACACGATACCCCTTGGTAAGACTGGTTGTCAGACTTTTTGGGCTTCTAACTACCCGTAACGACTGTCAAAGATCTACAAATGACAGCCGGGACCAACGGCTTAACGTACTTTCCGAGGCACGGAGGGAACTTGGTATTTAAAGATGGTCACCCATCCACGGACCAACCGCGGCAAGCGTAGCTTAACCTGATCGATCGACCCGTGCAGCTGTTATTACTTAGCCACAAGCAAAAATATTTAACGTAACTGATTGGGTGAAATTAAAAGAATGACATCCTTATGTTGAATTCATGTAGTATTAGATATCAAACAAATGTTTAGACAGTCAGGAAATATATCAGAACCAGTGATATACCGGATATCCGTGTCCGTATCCGTGGATATCCGAGGGAAAAAAAAGATCTATATCCGTATCCGTTACTTTTTGGCAAATCCTAAACGGATCTTTTATAAAAATACATTTCATTACGTATATGAAATTTTAAAGATAGGTAGCAATGAAATACTGTTAACTTCAATCTCAACTAGTTTTATTTCTTAAAAATTAAATCATCATTTTGTTATAATTAAAGTAGAGTACTAGTAAAGTAAGATATAAGGTAGTAATTAAAGTATCTTTGCAGTGAGATCAAACCTCTAATCTTTATGCTATGCTAATTGAAATTAATATCAACGTACTACTAAGAAAAAAATTATACGTCATAGTTAAAATTTAGTAATGGTAAATTGTATTTCAAAAAGAGTTTCTTGGCAGCTTAGTCCCCCAAAAGTCAGTTACTGATAATTCCTGCTAAAGATGAAGAAAGTTGAGATCCGTATCCGTATTCGCGGATCTAGACACTTACGATCCGTGTCCGTATCCGCGGATCACATTTTTTTACGATTCAGCACATCACTGATAAGAACAGTGAAACTAAATTAATCCTTGACCGTTAGATCTGAATGCTTAGGGGAAATTTAACTTAAAATAATATAACCATAATAATTTTATTTTTAAGCATGTAGGTACAGAAGTCCCAAGAAATTTATGCCCTTCGGGAATCATCGCTTCTCGAAGTTTTAGTTTATTGTTTTGTGTATGTCAGAAGCGTCACATTAATTTGTTAAATAAAAACTAAAACCCAACTAAAAAGGTATAAACAAGCCATCACAGACAGACAAATTAAAAATCCGGAGTCACACGTCGTGTTTGGGCATAAATCAGGCAAACGTCTAATTTGGAGATCAGTGTCCAATCTGCTACTGTAGTACTAGATTATAAGAAGGAAAAAAGAAAAGTTTGAGCGACAAATGACGATATGCGACCGGAGTAGGTAACCCGACAGAGATCAAACTTTATACAAACGCGCAATCCTATGTAGTAGGACTACAAAGCGCGGCAGTGAAAAACAAATAAGCTTTGCCTCAGTGGCGCGGTACCTACTCTTGGGCGCGACATTCGTGCTAATTCGGCAACAGGAAGATTGCCGAAGCGCATGCCTTTTTTTGTGTAACTGCACCTAGCTGACTTGATGGTAACGAAATGTGTATTCTAAAGAATCAAGGAGTTTTTATTTTATTGACTATTTTAAATTCATAACTTGTTTACCTTTAACTGAGACCCATCCTACCCCTGTTTTGTTAGCTTTCTGGATGGCAATGTTCATGGCAAAGTGGCCGCCAGTGGCGCCCAGCACGTTGTTAGCATCTACCCACGCTGTAGCGCAATTCTCTTTCAGCACTTTCGGCTCGTTGTTGGGCATGCACTTTTCATTTACGATATCGTTCACGCACATTTCTGGAAAATTTAATGACCTTGAGGACCGCAGTTTTGTCTGCCCTACCTTTAGAGTGTAATTCAGAACTGCAAAGCGCGCAGGGGCGAGGCGGCCCGCGAGTTAAGGAGCACGTGGTGAGCATTAAACCATCTGCGACGATAACGACGGACCTCCGCAGCCTCGTAGCGCCGGAGCCGTGACAGAAACCATGCCTGCTGCATGTTGCATGCTGCATGCTTGCTTGCATGCTACATGTTACATGCTCCTTTGCATGCTGCATGCTTGCTTGCATGCTCGTGGCACCGCGGTAATCAACGCGTTGATGTCTTTTACGCTACGGTGTCGGTAAATTTCGTCACAGTGTCGCGAAATCAATGGTTTAGTCCCATCTCAACGCGCCTAAAGAAGATTTCACTTCAATAAAAATACACGGCTCACATTGCATATATTACTTAAGTAGGTTCGCTACGCTACGGTGTCCATCCGTCTATTTATCTTACTTATAAATGGTAAAAATTGAAAATATTTAAGATACCATAGAAATTGTTTTTTCATTACAATTCTTGTATAATTTTATAATGGACTAGCTGAGATGCACCACTTAGTCCACGTGAATACTGCTATCTCGTCAGGAAGAAACGCTAGTGGGCGCTCTGCAACTCACTAGGTAGGTAGGTAGGACGGCCGGCGCGTGTCATCGCGAGCCGGCGCGAGGCTGCGCTAGCTATTGCGAGACGGCGCGGTATAGCGATGGACAATATGTTTCGGTGCAAAAGGGTAAGCGTAATTTCAATTCTCGCCTATCCCATCCACGCCTCGCCTCGCCGGTGTAAAACCACCTTTAGGCTTCTTCGACGGATGGTCCGCGGCACGAGGCGGTGCTGTTCGATTTTTCATTCAACAGACCCGCTCGCGGACTATCCGCGCACGTGTCTCGCTTTACCGTAATTTTTACGGCCGTAAAATTCTCCATATAAATGAAGTCTGTATTGGAACAATAATTTCTGGTTGATATTGTCCGCATTATAATGTTAACTATTTGTAATACAAAGATCCATCAAGTCATTTCCACTCATATTGTTTAGGTGCTTACTTAACCTACTAAGTCCATGACCAGGGTGTCCGTATTTGTCGGCCTGGATCAGTAGATCGGCCTGTTGCCGAGCCGGCTTCCACCTAGCACCCGCTGACACCAAGCACTCTGCCATGAACCGCCGAACATCTCGCGTCATCACTTTTTTCATAGCTATAGAAACTGAAACAGTGGTGGAATAAAATGATTGAGATTCACAGACGATTCTAACCTTAAGTGAATATTTGCCCTTCCACAAAACAATGTAACACTTCATATTATGTCCTGCACAGATATAGATATACCTAGATAACGCAAGAGCAACTACTTCGCGGGTCATTCGCATGCCCAGCTTACGTACAATAATCGTAAAGTGCCACTTTCGCGCTCAGTCTGCATCGGTGCCACGCTTGTCGGACGTCAGTAAAAAAATCGAAAATGGTTAATTGCGCTGTTATAAATTGTAAAAATTGTGCAAATGCGAGGAGAAAATATAAAGGAAACGTTTCCCAGTGCTTGTGACGTCATAGTAGGTAGTCAAAAAATGGCACGCTTGGTTTTCATATAGATCGTGATACTTGCGTTATTTAAGTCAATCTATATCTGTGATGTCCTGTCTTGATGCCTTCACGCTATAGGAACTTTTGAACGCCACTGATAATTCATACATGAACGCAAACCATTCGTTCTTGACTTACACAATTTAGATTGCCATCGACACTAAGGAGTCAGGGCTTAGGACTTAGAATAACACATCAGACATTGTTTTGTGAACTTGTGAGGCAAAATGTTGGCTAGGTTATTCGTAGTGTCCGATCGAAGGTTCGGTATCGGTTTTTTTATAAAATACTAACAACTGACAGATAGACAGATGACGTAGGCCACTTGGTATTGTATTATTGCCACGTTGTACACGTTGTATGGTAATGCTGATTCTTTGGCCAAAGAATAGGCCAGCCCTCTGGTCACGTGAAGAGTCGACCAGCCGCTTAGCGATGTGTTAAAAAACCAAGTGGGCACTCGGACCCCATGGCCCTAGGGCCATGGGGTCCGAGTGTCCACTTGGTTTTTGCCATTTGGGGTTGAAACACTAGTGTTTCAACCCCAAATGGCTCAAACATATAAGTCCCAATAATATTGGAGTATTTGCGCCGTTTGAGGTTTTCCGTACCTGCAGCAGCAGCTCCAGCACAGCCCGCCGTGCTAGAAAGATGGGATGGCGTAAGAGTGACGACACACGTTGCATCCCACACTAAAAGCCTACCAACCTTCCAAGGCATAAGGATCATTTCATCTAGTCTCTTCCTATCGTCGCGTGCCAAGCCAATGGGTTCTTAAATAGCTGGCACTCCGGCGGTGACAAAAGCACGACGGATGATGTCATTGATGCTGGCGTGCCGTGCTATCCACTCCTACTGCAAGGTAGGCCATGGTGTCCGAGGCAATCGAAACCTTCACCGCATTAGCAGCGATGCGGAGCCACGCAAGGAGCGCCCAGACGCAGACAAGTAGCGAGCTGGAAGGTGGTGTCACCCAGCATAGTGCCTATGTTGGGTGACGTTAGCGCATGGAGCCAGAGGCCCGACTCCCACTCACCCACAGCCAGCAGGCAGGCACGCTCAGCAGTATTGGTTAACGTAGTAATAAGATTATTCCATCTCTGGGAAGATGGGTTCACGGGCCGATCTGTATTCGGGCAAGCCGCTTTCCAGGTGTTCTCCACATCGGGCTTGCGGACGGTGAGCAATGGGTTCAGCTCACCGTTCGATAAAGACTAGGCCCGGGTCGACAGCGCGTTGTGTTCCACGCGCGTCTCATAGAGATGTGCAACTGAAGGAACACGGGTGGGTTTTAGTCAGTAAGAGTCTGACACGCCCTCCTGCTCCGCCCAGAGTGGGAGAAGTTATTTGATAATTTCCCACCCAAAAAAAAAGGTGTTCTTCACATCTGTCAAGCACGGCACTTCAGAGTCAACCAGGCACGGGGCTAAAAATTTTCCAGTCAACTTTTCAGTGCTGTGAACAGAGGACAGGAACGCGGGTAAGCTAATACTGGTAATTTTGCGGACGTCGAGGCCACCAAAACGGGTATAGTGTGGCTAGCAGCCACGCTCGGTCGTCCAAGGCCACATTTAAAATTGATGTTAGTGTACTGCGAATAATTTGGTCAAGTTTGTGCAAGAGGTGTGACTGCTTCCATAAAGGGAAGAGCGCAAAAAAAATATGAAATTTGAACCAAAACAACAGTATCTAATCAGGGTGCTTCAACTGAATGAGACGAAATTCAAATCTTGTATAAAACGCACACTATGCAGGCAGGCATATTATAAGTTGGGGGATTACATCGCTGATAAAAATGCTTCCACACTACAACTAATTGATTAACATTTGCAAATACTGTTGGAGCTGCTGAAGATTGTAAGACCATCTTTGCATTGTATAAACTCAATCTCCTTTGTATCATATAATTGCATAGCACAGGTGTGAGCACCATGTACTAAAAAGTTACCATTTACCGGATAATATGTCTTGCTTTGACTTGAATGTGCCCTGGCGGCTGTGAGTATGTCATACTCACTCAAATGTTTCGCTGATGGTGGCTAATCATTTAGCTCCCTTTAAAATGGTTGAGCTAGATGGTGCTAATCCATGCGTCATGTTCGTGAACGGGCGCCGTTAGTTGGGACTGGTCATCTCTTAGCTGCCATGGCTTATTTTTAATTTTTTAATTGTTCTTTGTTTTATCTTTTTATTACGGACGCTTCTAACGTGGACGTCTTTCTATATTGTTCTCACATGTATAATTTCAACATGAATGATGTAACCAATATTTTGTAACAATTTTTTATTTAAAAGAGTGTCCGTGGATTACTTGCCCGTTCTTCTCCATAGGTACCTACCTAGTACCTACGACGCTTTGGAATGGGCAACTAGCTTCATATTTCTGACACAAATTCTTTAACAATTCAAAAGTGCCTGTAAATAGTTGAATTGAAATAAATGCTTCAAGTTTGAGTTTTGAGGTGAATGCCGAATGTAAATTAATTTTGGAGAGTCTGTCCGAAATGTCGTTGAAGTTTTAGATTTTTTCGTCGATGAAAGGAGAAAAGCTGTCTTTAAGGATGGATTTAGTAATCCACCGACGGTCAGCGCTGACATCGGCCGCGTACCGTTTTATATAAATTCGCGCTCGCTGACCCTCGGTGCTAAACTATACACGTCCATTTATCGTCTTGGTACGCGCGACCGACGGTACGCGACCGACGTCAGCATAACACTAAATCCAGCCTTAAAATTGAGGAACCTAGGAGATGCAGAAAACTTTTTTTTTTTTTTATTGTGTATTAAATTTCTCAAGAGTCAATATTGTCTGTCGGTAATGTCAGAAAAAATAAAAAACTTTAACTTTAACTCATATAAAGAACTTTCTGGTTACGGAGAATACAGGAGTTGATAACATTTAAAACTTGTTTTCGTGAAAAAAGTAAATAAAAGTTGCAACTTTGACCTTCAATATCTCCTCTCGGCTTCGCTAAGCTTCTTTTTACATACCTTATTCATGTATCTAAAATAATATGCTATTTTATTTTACTATTTTTGCGAGAATAGAAACCACTAAATAGACCTAAAACCAATTTATGTTAGTGATACCTATTTCAATAAGCTAATACGAGTACTGACGAAAAAACAACTTTATTTCGCATACTGTAGTTAGATTGAGAATAATCCTAGAGCCTAGTTTCACAGTTAAAGATAATAACTGTAATGTTTACTGGCATAAAAAGCGATTACTATAATAAGATTACTGTTATTCTTTTAACTAAAACATACTGAAAACAGTATTTTTCAAACTCATAATAGCGTAGGAAATGGCCCTACAGATTTAGTCTCATAGTGAAAAGTGAAGAGGATAACATGATTGTTATAACGGAATATAACTTTTTTTTGTTTGGCACTTTCATAATTTAGCTCAAAATGAATCATCTCCTTTCGCATTTTGATGGGTTAAGGTCTAAGCCAATGGATTTAAATTGATGTTTGAGGAGTTGTAAGTCTTTCGAAACGGCGTCCACAACACCTCCTAGAGTTCCATCATCTAAAAAATACTATACGTAAAATTTTGAATTTAGTTTTTGGATTATTGGATGAATAGCCAAGCTGAAAATAACTGGCCAGAGAGGGTCACCTTGTTGGCATCCTACAGCAAATTCCAAAACATTGTCCTTGTATAATAATTTAGAGGGGTACCTGTAACACAATGTCTAACCTAATTTCAAATGGAGTTTAGTTTGTTTCAAGATCCCACAGCACTGAAACATAATTTTACTTAATGGCGAAGCGTCAGGGTAGCCCGCGAAATTCAAATTTTCTTACATTTTGCCGGTCAGCGTTAGGGTTTATGTTGATTAAAATATGACTCGCGGTCGTAACAAATATGGCTTTACTCAATTATAATCATTACAATCAGCAATAGTGATTATGAAGAAGATAAAGGTGTCAAATGTCATGATTTCATGAAATCATGACATTTGACACCTTTGCCAACTGATAAATAAGATAAAACCTTTAGAATAAATGGTTTTAATCAGCAAAATACAAAGAAAATAATATAGTCGTATTGACAGAATGACAATATCAAATTAACAGTTTTATTTTAAAACCATAGAAACTCCAATGAGTTTCCATATCACCACATTCTTCCAGGCTTAAAAGAGAACGATTTAGTTTAGAACGTAGTCTCCAAAGCGGTCTGGAGGCCTTCGATTTCTAGTAGACCTTCGTGGAACAGTAGCTGGATTTTCAGTAGCCGTGTGTTCGGCTTCGACTGTTGGGTGGTCCGTCAACTGTTGCTGTTCCTCATCTTCGTTCATACTTCGAGAATCGTAGAAGTCGTCTTCATTAGTCTCAACTGAATCTCGGGTCTCGTTAAGTACTTCAGGCGTTTCCTGGATCTGGTTTTCTTATCTCACTATCTTGTCCTAATGGTGCTAAGTGTCGATTAGAGATAGTTGATTCTCGACCATCCGCAAGACGCACATAGGAATAATCCGGATTTACATGAAGTAACGTCACCTCCTCAACGACCGGCTGATATTTATTATTACGGTTAAATTTTCGCATTAGCACATGTTCTGATTCTGTCAACCAAGTAGGTATAGAAACTCCATTCGATGATCGTCTAGTATGCGTAAACATCCGTTCATGCGGCGTACAGTGAGTAGCAGTACAATAGCAGTAGCAATCTAAAATCCACCTTATCGCCCTATAAGCCTAGACAAGACCTACCGTCGCACTTTACAGATCCTGACCTAATTAATAATAACTTTTTAATTGTTCCCGGTAACCCAGTGGCAAGCATATCACTTATGCAATATTATGAAAGCCATAGACATGGTGAAGAAATTTTCGCAATCACTCCAGTGGAAGAGAACGACATCTCTCGCATTATCTCTAACCTTAAAAGTAACGCTGAAGGTTACGACAGCATTACCCTGGATATGATTAACATGACTCTGCCACACACGTTAAATGTTGTAACGGACATAATAAACCGCTCTATAGTGACGTCTATGTTCCCCGACCAATGGAAAATTGCCTCCGTTAGGCCCTTGCCAAAAAACTCAAATCCAACTACATTAAAAGACCTACGCCCTATAAGTATATTACCATGTCTATCCAAAGTATTAGAAAAATTCGTTAGCCGGCAATTAACGCTTTTTTTGGAACAAAATAACGTTCTACCTGATTTACAATCTGGTTTCAGAAAACAGCGCAGTACATCTACTGCTTTACTGGATGTTACTGATAATATATTATCTGCCCAAGATGGGGGAATGTGCTCATTACTGGTTTTACTCGATTTTTCGCGTGCATTTGACGCAATAAATATCCCGCTATTACTATCGAAATTAAATTATTATGGTTTCGACCCCAGCGCTTTGCAATGGTTTCGCAGCTATCTAAGTAACAGGGAACAGCTCGTTGACTTGCGTTTGGGGGACGGTACTACCCTTAGATCTAAACTTACTTCTGTAGAGAGGGGAGTCCCGCAGGGATCTATTTTGGGCCCGATTTTATTTATTTTGTACTGTGCGGATATTATAAAATGTCTCCAGAGATGCAAGTACCATATATACGCCGACGATGTCCAACTGTATATATCCTTTAGGCCAGATGAATACGATAGTGCTATTAAAGATCTCAACGATGATCTTCAAAGAATTGCCGCCTGGTCAGAGGAAAACTGCCTGTCGTTAAATCCAACAAAAACTAAATATATGGTATTTGGCACAAGACAGAAGTTGGCTCGACTGCCTGAGACTTTAGACTTGAAACTTATGGGCGAACCAATTGAACGAGTGTATGAAGCGCGGAATCTAGGTGTTATTATGGACAAAGATCTTCGTTTTGAGAAACACGTAGCGGATTCGGTTAGAAACTGTTTTTATCGCCTAAAAGTTCTATATAATATGAGGCCTTATTTATCCGAAAAACTACGAGAACAGCTAGTGGAAACCCTGGTACTGTCTAGGTTGAACTACGCTGACACGGTTTACGGCCCGCGACTATTAGCTCGTACAGACCGCCTCATCCAAAGGGTACAAAACGCTTGTGCTCGGTTCTGCTACAATATTCCTCGCAGAAGCCATGTCACACCTTTCCTTAACAAGCACTTTTCTCTGAAAATGAAGTCCAGACGCAAACTACACTTGGCTTGCCTTCTGTTCGGTGTAGTTAAGTATCAGAAACCAGACTACCTATTCAACAAGCTAAGTTGGGTTACGAGTAGACGGGAATGCGGGAGAAGGCAATGCTCGCAACAACTCTCGACTCAGTCTCAGGGTACAGCCGCTTTCAGAGGCAGCTTTCGTTATGCGGCTTCCAAAGTATGGAATAACCTGCCACCACCGATTAGGATAATTAATACGATTGATGCTTTTAGACGACGCTTACGGCAGTACCTAATAGAAGCGCAACGGAAGCTGGATATGGTCACACTGAATGTCTCAATTATATGATGTATGTACCTGCTCACTTGAGTATCGAGTATGTGTCAGTGTCTGTGTGCTGATATACTATATAGTTTCATTGCTGGGGATTGCTCTGGCTCATGCCCGCGCACGGGTCGGCTCACTGGCTCATGTCCCGTATGTCCTCGAGCCGGAGGTTGTTGTGGCGGTATCCGCGGCATCGCTGCGTCCCATTCGCAGTTGTGAGACCTGTGAAATACAAGACAACACATGTCAAATACACGTTTATTTTCAACTTATGCACTGTCGATCCACGTTGCTTTTCAACATACCCAATGTGCCCGGCCTACTTGCACGCGACTGAGACGTACGATGCGGGATGGCGCCATTTCACCCATCCATCACCAAGAGCTGGCAGTGGGCGAACCTCTGTCCAGTTTGTGATTCGTCGTCCCCATAGAGAAAATCATATGACTAAGGAAAGGAAACGAAAAATTAAAAACGGGTAGGTACCTTTTCGCACTATGAAAAATTCATGACTTTTTTCTGCAAATAACACTATTATTGACTAGCGCTTACCTTCCATTATCTTCTTCGTTTAGGTATGTACGCAGATTTTTATTTCCATTTCCAGTTTCGCCAACAAGGTTTGGCTGACTTTCATATTTATGTACGTTATGACCATCGTATTGGATTAATCTCAATGCAAACCATAGCTAAGACAAGTTTATAAACACAAATAAGTTGCATACTATTCGTGAACAGTCCGCCGCGCTCGGCTGCTTGCAGCGTATTGTGCGATGCGATGAAGTGCACGGATGAATAAATTATGACAATGTGTTGGAACATGGAAGTTTGGCATCGTTCAAAACAGGTTTTTTGTTTTTGTTTAACAATGGTCTATCATGCGTCCGTCTCACTACTCATTTATTTGTCAGTCTTTGTTTATTTTATGTTGCAATTTTATGCACAATCACATTATTTTGTACCTACATATTCGTAATTTTTTTATTTATTTTTATCTGACACAAATTTATTTTATTTAATTATGCATACACACGTTACATTATAAAACTGATTTACATTCGTCACATCACACTTTCAGGTCCAGTTGAAAATCAGCGTCAGGCACAAGTTGTCTGGCATTTTTGCTGAACTGGGCCTTTTTGGCGCAGCCATGAGGCACACTTCCACACTCTCGCTAATTTTTACATCGTTCTTTACACTTTTTATTTGATTTTCATTTTATTTATTTTTTATTTTTATCTGCTGTTAATTATATTGTGTGCTTTTTTTTGGTCTGTGCTAAATAAATGTATTTTCTTTCTTTCTTTCTTTCTTTCAGTACAGAGCAAAGACCGTATGGAATGTAAAGCTTGAGGAAGAACTTGTTCCCAATTTTCTATTGCGAGGTTGCGTGAACGTAGAGCCAATTGGATTGATTTCCATAGAGTCCCATTAAAACGTTCCACTTGGCCGTTTCCTCTTGGATTGTATGGAGTGGTTCTACTTGAAGCAATACCTCGTGAATTTAAGAAATTCTTTACTTCTGCCGATATGAATGAAGTTCCTCTATCTGAATGAAGGTAAGATGGCATGCCAAATAACATAAATATTTCATTCAAATGTTTTATTACCGTTGTAGAACTCATATCACTGCACGGGAACGCAAACGGGAAACGTGAATATTCATCGATCACAGTCAATATATATTTATTTCTTGTATTAGATGGTACAGGACCTTTAAAGTCTATGCTTAATCTTTCCATAGGTGAAGTTGCTTTTATTAAGGTTGGATCTGGTAAGTCAGATCTGTAGAATTTCGGTTTTATTTCGGAACATATCCGACAGGAGTTAGTCATATTCCTAATTTCTTCAGTAGAATAAGGCAAATTTTTAGACTTTACCCAGTGATTCATGCGCATTATTCCTGGGTGACACAAAGCTTCATGCAATGAAATTAGTTTCTCAGTTCGTACTGGTACCGAAGCACAAACTCGCGAAAGTGCGTCAGCCACATCATTCTGCTTTCCGGGACGGTACACTATGTCGTACTTGAAAGGTGCTAAGTCCAAGCGCCATCGCTGTATTTTCTCATTCTTTATTTTGCTCGTCAGTTTATTATCAAACATGAATGATACAGAACGTTGGTCAGTAATGAGACGAAATGATTTGCCAATGAGAAAATGACGCCATTTCCTTAGCGATTCCACTATAGCGTAAGCTTCTTTCTCTATAGCTGAGTGGTTAAGTTCGCTATTATTTAGCATTCTGGAAAAAAATGCAACCGGTCGATTACATTGTGACAAAGTTGCTGCGATAGAATGATTGGATGCATCTGTTTCCACGGTGAATAGTGCATTGTGATCGATAGCGTGAACAGCTGATTTTGCAATATCAGATTTTAGTCTTTCGAAACTTCGAACTAATTCATTTTTCAATGGAAACATTTGTGTATGAGCGAGAGCATGAACTCTTTCTGAGAAATTTGGGATCCATTTGCTATAATGTGCAAACATTCCTATTGTTCTTCTCAGTGATGGCACATCGCATGGTGGTGGCAAACTCAATAGTGGCCTTAAACGTTCCTCATCTGGCTTAATAACGTGGTTCTCTACATTGTATCCCAGAATCTTAATAGAAAATTGGGAAAACTTACTCTTTTCTTTATTGAGAGTTAGGCCATATTTTTGAGCTGCTGCTACAAATCTCTTGAGGTTTTCATCATGTTCCTCTTGATTTGTTCCACATACCGTAATGTCATCTAAATACGCATACGTTCCTTTCAGCTCTTCTTTGCGAATAACCCAGTCTATGGTTCTTTGGAAACTTGACACTCCATTAGTGACACCAAATGGAATACGCCGAAATTGGTAAAGATTTCCAAGTGCTTCAAAAGCAGTAAAGTGACGCTCCTTTGGCAGAATCGGGACTTGATGATATGCGCTTTGTAAGTCTATAGCGCTAAACACACGATATTTTGATATCTGTGACACCATTTCTTCAATGTTTGGAAGTGGGTATGCATCTAAAAGTGTATATCTATTTATTGTTCGAGAATAATCGATAACGAGACGTTTCTTATGATTAGTATTCTGTGAAATGAGGACTTGAGCTCTCCAAGGTGACATACTCTCTTCAATAATTCCCTCAGCCAAAAGTTTTCTTATTTCATCTCCAATAAACTTTTTATCATGCTCACTGTATCTTCGAGATTTTATGGCGATAGGCTTGCATTCGGGAGAGACATTCGAAATTAAAGGCACTGCAGGTACAGATGCCGCAGCAACACTGCATACCTTAATTGGATCTTTTGATCCTCCAAAAGAGAACTCAAGTGAAGAATGCTTCTCTAGTATGTCTGTATAAGATCAGCGCACAGGTTCTTTACAATAAGTAAATTCAAACCTTCATAATTATGATCTCCAATTTTAGCCGAGACGCAGGTTTGTCCCTCTACTTGAGATGTCAGAGTAGTTGAAGCCATTGAAATCATTTGGTTACAAGGTCTCTTCTTTAAGCGACACAATTTAAAGAAGGCTTCATTCATAAAGCTGATAGAACTGCCCGTATCAATTAATGCTTGGGCACGAATTCCCTGGATGTAGGCTGTTACAGTTGCTTTCTTAAGAGAATCCGGTGATGCTGCTACTATACATGCAGAACTGTTATTACTTGTATCTTGCTTAACTAGAACCGCAACAGTATTAAGTTTCTTGCTTCGACATACATTAGCATGGTGTCCCTTCTTATCACAAATCTGGCAGTTGGCGTCGACAGCTGGACAATCCTTTCTAGGATGCACACGCCCTCCACAGAAGAAACACTTTCGCTTAGTAAACGCTGCTGCTATAGGTTCCTTGTCTCCATTTAAACTCTGAACAGAACTTAAATTTGAAGTATTGTAGTTCTGTGAGCTCAATTCGGCCATCTCCAACGACAACGCCTGGTTGTAGGCTTGGTCGAGTGTTAATGACAGATTTTCAAGTAATCGTTGTCTTATTTTGTTCGACTTGATGCCAGAAATAAATGCATCTCTTATACAATCATGTTTATTCGTTTCGGCATCCACTTTTTCAAATTTGCAGTCTTTTGCCATTAATTTTAGTACCTGAATATATGCGTCGATATTTTCTTCACTCTGCTGCTTTCTTGTTGCCAGCATATGTCTGGCGTAAATTATATTTTTTTGTTTGATAAAGATGTTATTGAGTGTGTTAATAGCTATTTCATAAGTGGTGCACTCACTGATAAACGAGTAAATTCTAGCAGATACATGATTTATGAGTAAGTCTAGGATAATTTTACCATCTTTCGTATCTTTTTCGCAAAATGACAAAAAACTATCGAATGTTCTCTTCCAGTGTTCCCAATCCTTCGAGGCGGAGCTGTCAGACGGATCAATGTCTAGTTTTTCGGGGCGTAAGAATCTCTCCATTTTATTTAGAACATTTTGCTGATTAAATTGATAAATAAGATAAAACCTTTAGAATAAATGGTTTTAATCAGCAAAATACAAAGAAAATAATATAGTCGTATTGACAGAATGACAATATCAAATTAACAGTTTTATTTTAAAACCATAGAAACTCCAATGAGTTTCCATATCACCACACCAACTTATGGAGTTGTATTGCTGATTGTAATGATTATAATTGAGTAAAGCCATATTTGTTACGACTGCGAATCATATTTTAATCAACATAAAACTTGACACTTACCTGCAAAATGCAAAAAACGTAAGAAAATTTGAATTTCGCGGGCTACCCTGACGCTTCCCCCTTAATCCTGTGTAAACAGGCATAGAGTAAACAGGAATGAAAATTTTGCTGTCAAACAGATTAGCAATCCCTACATCAAAATATTTACAACGCTAAGATTTCGTCCCGTTTTTGAGTAAAAATCATTTTATTTGTGACGAGATAATTATTCGATCGAATTAAACACTAAATAACAATGTAGAAATATTATATGATAAAATACTTACACCATGATCACAAATATCACTTTACACATTAGACACCACAGAGTACATTTTCTAGACACATTAGATTGCAAAATGGCGACCATAGATAATACGGATAGCAAGTATGGCAACATTGGCAACGTTCCGACCAACCGAAATTAAAATATTTATGTGATACCATTTCAACCAATCCCACGCCTTGACACTGCAACAACGGTGCTGCCTAGTTCTTATTTTAAAACTCTACACCTTTTTGATTCGACCATAGACAATAATAAGGATAAGGATAATATGTGCCATACTACAGGTATGTGCCCGACCCAGTTCTCGAAGATGGAAATATCACATTGTACTGGGATCGATCCATCATCACTGACAGGACTATTGTTGCCAATAAGCCTGATATAGTAGTGGTGGGTCGAGGAGAGTGGCGCGCAATGATTATTGACATAACGGTCCCGCATGACGGGAACCTCGTGAAAGCCGAGAAAGATAAACAAATCAAGTATCTTGACTTGGCTCGCGAGGTTGTCGACATGTGGGATGTGGACTGATATATATACCTGCCTCTATGGTTGTGACGTTGTCTTTGTGCTTTCTCGCTACGTCAATAAATATATTCTTGTGATGCTTCTTGTATGATGATATTAATTTATTTCATTGGCGACGAGGATTAAAGTAGCCAAAATGAACGTGGAACAATTTAAAGAATTCATACAAATACAACGGGAGCAACAACAGCAAATATCAGACGTTTTGCAACAACTCGTGTTACAACAACAGCGACCGACAGGGGCGGCCCCCACACCAGCAACATCTGGTACGGAGTCTACCAGCTCGGCGAACACCATCAACAGCTGTAACAAACTCACAATTATTAAAAATTTCAAGTGTGATACGTTTAACCCTACTACTACGTCGGTAGAATATTTTTTAGATCTTTTTGAAAAAAAATGCGATATCTGGGACGTACGCGAAGACGACATCAGGAAAGAACTCTTATTCTCTTGCTTAACTCCAGAAGTCTTTCACGATCTGAAAGTAGGCCTCATACCCAATTTTGAAAACAGTCTGTACAAAGACGTAAAGTTTAAACTACTCGACTTACATCGACCTAAAACAACAAAGTTCAAAGCTTTAACTGAGTTTTGGAATTGCGTAAGAGACTGCAATGAGACCATGGAACACTACGCTAACAGGCTCAAGAAACTCGCCACCGACTGTGGCTACAGGGACGACTTGTTCGAACGTCTGCTGCGTGATCGATTTGCGACCGGCATAAACCACCCACAGCTAGAAGTGGATCTGAAACAGAAATGGCCCGACCTACAAGAACATTACGATGGAAAGACTGTGGAAGTTACATTTGCCAAATTCTTTGCAGTAGCTCAGTCTAGAGAGCTTGCTGAGCGTGACATTTACGTCGGTTTACCTGCTGCCACAAACAAAATCAAAACAAAAACCAACATGGCACATCACAACAAACAGAGTACGTTTTTACGCAGGATTGGTCTAGATCAGTGCCGTCGATGCGGTGCATATGATAGGCATAAGGTGAGCGATTGCAAGGCAAAAGACCATACTTGCAAGGAGTGTCAAACGCAAGGGCATTTTGAAGATTGCTGTATCAAGACTGGGAGAGCATACTTGACGAGCACCAAGTCAGGGAAGAAACGAGCAATCAAAAACGAAAACAAATTACATAAAATTAGGAACACTGACAGCAACGAGTGTTTATCAGAATCTTCTACAAGCTCATACGACAGTGACGATATCTACAAAATTGAACGCAAAAGGAACAAGAACAGCAAGCGCATTGACATCAAACTCAACGGTGTCAGATGTACGTTGGACTGGGATCCGGGATCAGTATACTCCATCATTAGCACAGAATTTTGGAAGCGTATTGGAGCACCCCCTTTAACAAAGGCACCGAAACTACGTGCCTATGGGAACCTCAAACTTAAACCAGAAGGACTTGCAGACGTAACAGTTGAAATCCTTGGAAGACAGAAAATTTTGCCCGTTGTAGTTATGGAAGACGCCAACCCCATGCTTTTTGGTCTCCAGTGGAGCGAAATGTACGACATGACGTTTCCAGAACCTGTCTATTCGGTTAAGCCTACTCAACGAAATACCAGAACACTTAAACATGTACTAGACACGTTCTCGCCTCTTTTTGATGACAAACTAGGAAAAGTTAAAAATTATGCCGTTAACATCCATATTAAACATGGTACCGTACCTAAACACGTCCCTGCCCGACCTGTTAAGTTCGCTATGCGCAAAAACATAGAAAGAGAACTTCAGCGTTTAGTGGACGAGGGAATAGTTACCAAAGTTGATCCAAATATGATCCCCTTGGAATGGGCAACACCCACAGTCAACGTAGTCAAAACAAATGGCCAAATCAGAATTTGCGGTGACTTTCGCAGCACTATTAACCCTGCCATGGTAACACACGCTCATCCAGTCCCGCTATTTGACCAGTTACGTCAAAACCTTGCAAACGGAGTCAAGTTTTCAAAAATCGACTTAAAAGATGCGTACTTGCAATTCGAGATCGCCCCAGAGTCAAAAAAGTACCTGACAATATCTACTCACAAAGGATATTACCAATACAATAGGATGCCTTTTGGAATATCAACAGCACCCTCGATTTTTCAACAGTACCTTGATGAACTACTCGGTGGTATACCAAACGTAGCGATTTACTTCGATGATATCGCTTTAACAGGGAAGGATGACGCTGAACACCTCGAAACACTGTCTACTGTGTTTGACAAATTACAACGGGCTGGCTTAAAAGTCAATTTAAAAAAATGCTCATTCTTCCAAACAGATATCGAGTACCTGGGACACACAATCAGCAAGGAAGGAATACGACCAACTAAATCGAAGATTGAAGCAATAACAAAAGCGACACCGCCTACTAACGCTCAAGAACTACGGTCATTCCTTGGCCTCGTAAATTTCTACGAGAAATTCATACCTCATCTGCACAGTTTCTGCGCGGACCTGCATGCACTAACTGGCGCGCGCCAAAAGTGGCAATGGACAGATAAAGAAAATACAGCGTTTGAAAATACTAAAATGCTGATTTGTGAATCTAAACCACTCGTGGCCTTTGACGAGAAGCGTCCGTTGTTTTTAGCGTGTGACGCCTCGGAAAAGGGTGTGGGTGCCGTATTATTTCATAAAGCAAATGATCAAATTCAACCTATCGTTTTTGCGTCAAGAAAGCTGAGATCAGCGGAAACCAAATATTCAGTTATTGATCGAGAAGCATTAGCCATATTTTTCGGCATCCAAAAGTTTGACCAATACTTACGTGGCACAAAATTCATACTCGTCACTGATCATAAACCTTTGATTCACGTATTAGGCCCACAGCGTAATTTACCGAAGCTTGTTAATAATCGCTTAATACGTTGGGCTTTGATCATTGGTAGCTATGACTATGACATCGTCTTCACAAAAGGACAACTTAATTTTATAGCTGACTATCTTTCCAGGATGCCCAATCCTGATGAGAGACCGTCCCGTGCAGAATTGACAGTACACAGAATAATAGCTCAACTAAATCATAACAGTGTTTCAGATATAGCGTTAACAGAAGAAATAATAAGGGATGCATCAAGGAATGATCCTATGTTCAAACAGATATCGGAGAACATTAAGACAGGTTGGCGGGAAAATTCATATTCAGACATCTTGAAACCCTATGCTCGGAAACGCACCGAATTGTCCATCGAAAATAAGATTTTGATGTGGCAGGGTCGAATAGTCATTCCGAATACGCTCAGGAAGGCTACATTGAAATACCTGCACACAGGACACCCAGGAACTTGTGCAATGAAAGCACTTGCACGTTTTTACGTATGGTGGCCATCGATTGACGATGATATTGAAGAGTACATCAAATACTGTCGTAAATGCCAAGAAAATCGGCCAAATAACCCTGAATTGCCTGTCTACTCCTGGTCCGTCCCTGACAACCCATGGGAAAGACTTCATGTCGATTTTGCGGGACCATTTGAAGGAAAATACTGGTTTGTTCTAGCAGATGCACTCTCAAAATGGATTGAGATCAAGCCCATGAACCAAATAACTACAAACAAACTGTGTGAAGAGTTAGACTCTATATTTACAACGTTTGGTTTTCCACAATTCTTGGTGTCGGATAACGGGACACAGTTCACCTCCCGGGAATTCCAAAATTATTGTAGAGACAAGGGCATCCTACATATTAAGTCATCTCCATATCACCCGAGGACTAATGGCTTGGCAGAACGCCTGGTTCGTACCTTCAAAACTAGAATGTCATCAAGTGCGAACGATGGCATGACCCTGAGAAGGAGGCTAGAAAACTTCCTATTTTCCTACCGTATAACACCTCATAGTGCCACCGGTAAGAGCCCAGGTGAAATTTTGTTTGGGCGTCGGTTACATTGTGCTCTGGACAACGCGCGGCCTAACCCGAAAAGAAATCTGCAACACAAACAGATACAAGCAAACATTGAGTCTGAGAAACTAATCCCATCTTTTAAAGCAGGGGACAGCGTGTTTGTTCGCGCCCGAGACGGATCCCGATGGCTACCTGCTACAATATCAAGGCGTACGCACAGATACTCTTACGCTGTGAACACTTCAGACGGTGTAGAGAAGAGATATCATGCAGATCATGTGCGTTTCCGCTTAGCAGACCCAATCAGTCCAGCTATTACTGATCGTCCCCCATTACCTTCGTCAACACCTGTTAGACACTCACTAACGCCTCCGTCCACACCTCATTCTCACCCATTACCTCTATCCACACCAACGCCTCATCCACTAACTTTTTCCACACCTATCAGACAGCGATCACCATCACCCACACTTAGCAATCAGCCAGAGTCACCTCAACCAACGCCTCAACTAACCCAACCATCAATTTGGTCCTCCTGCCAGGCTACTCAAGACTCGCCTGATATAAATCCAAATGTGATGGTGCACATCGTTCCAAGTTCATCAGGTACACAGAATCAAGCGGGCACTCCACGACAAGCCAGCGCTGAGACACCTGGCCTCCCACTGGCCACGGCTGCCTTGCAGGGAGCACCAGCAAGGCGCAGTGGGCGCACCACCACGAAGCCACGACGACTTATCGAGGAGATGTCGTAGCTTTTTAGGATGTAGACGAATGATATATATACCTGCCTCTATGGTTGTGACGTTGTCTTTGTGCTTTCTCGCTACGTCAATAAATATATTCTTGTGATGCTTCTTGTATGATGATATTAATTTATTTCATGGACTCAGCGATCATTGTGCCGATAGTCGTGACAGCCAATGGCTTAATTGCCAAGAGCCTCGACCAACACCTAAAGCGGCTCTCGTTGGGCAACTGGATCAAGGGCTTGATTCAGAAAGCGGTACTCCTGGACACGGCTCGCATTGTCAGGAGGTTCCTCTCTCTGGAGCCCTGACCGTCGGTAGCTTGGACCCTGTTCCCGATACCGGTGGGCTACATTTTTATATTTTTAAATGTTTCTATATTTTTTATATTCTAATATTTAAAAATGTAATTTATAAGTATTTTAATGAAATAAAGGAGGATAATATAAAAAAGTAAAAAAGTGACACTCCGTGAGTGCCGACAGAAGTGAAAACTTGAACAATTTTATCTTGCAGGAAATACTTTTAATGAGGTGTCGGTAATGGTAACAGTGTCGCGAGTTCAATTGTTTTTTCCTATTTCAAAAATGCCCAACGCGCCTAAAGAAGTTTTCACTTAAAAAAAATTAAGCCAAATGTGTTATGTGTTGTGTTGTGTGTGTTTGTTTATTTTATTAGTACATTATAGTTTATATGTTGATGGCAACCCAAATAAAACCTCCCACACACTTTGACAATATCTTGAGAGCAGAGAGATGGTTCTATTCATCTGTCAAAGGGAAATGCCCATTTCATAAGGAGGTTTTGGCCAAGTGACGCCCATGAAAGAAACAAGTTATAGGCATTAGGGTTAACATTATAGATAAAGAAACAAACACTATTTTTTACATAGAACTCAGTGGTCTTTTATAAATTAAAGGTTAATAAAAAACATATAGTTTTGCAATCCATTCTGCAATTATAGTTCTTATTTGTATGTCTCTTGTGCCTGTTTTGCGTTGGTATAGATGATGAAAGTGCTTTCTTAATACAGATTGACCACAGTTTACACAATCATATTTGTCGATGCCCAACATTTCGTTCTTGTGGTGCAGAAGGCTGTTGTGCATTCCTTGCAAACATCCAACATTGGTTACACATCAGACTATTATCTGAAACATAATTGCATACTGTCATAAAAATAATTTATACCTATTAGCATGCTGTAGCGTCAAAAGGTCTTTATGTACATTGAATGACATCGGTCTTTGATACTATTTTTGATGATCATACAATTCATTACTTATGTCACATAAAATATGTGGCAATGGTTTGAGACAAAACAAACTTCAAATATTTTATTCCTATGGTTTCCGTGACACTAACAAACCGAATTATTCAATTCAAACCTAACGTAAAGTAGCTATGCAGTAAAAGTTGCTGACTCTGTACCTTGCATGTTCATAAAGTAACTTAGTTGTTGTAGAGCAATCCATTGTTGAAATATAAACCGAACTTCCACATTGCTTAAGGTAAATCTCTTAAGTCTTCGTGTATCCACGCCACAGTTGAAACAGAGATGGCTCCGTGGTAAGCTGGTAAGTTCGTGTAATTCAGGTTCCATATTCGTGTCAGGTCCTTGGCGAGAAACAGGTACGGTATCCATTGGTAAGCTGGTGTCGTCGTGGGAAGCGGGTACAGAATCCAATGTAAAGCCAAGGTCGTCATCGGGAGCGGTTACAGGGTCCATAATCGTAATCAAAGTAGTCGGAAAATAAAATAGAAATACGTAGTCGAAAAAATACAGCACCAAACAAAATGTCAAATACTAATGTCAATCAGTTGCCAATTACGATTATTATTGACGTAGGGATGCGATTTGACATCGATTTTTCGAAAAATCTATATTAAAAAACAAACTGGAAATACGGAATCGGTTCAATGGATCGTATTTAAAATGAAATAACATTTTTTTGTCTCTAAAGAAAATATAAAAAAAAGATGTTACAACTGACGCTGACGAGACGCTAGGATAGTTACATAGACCAGATGCTGCACAGCCTAAATGGAGCTTCTTGGCTGGTTGGCCTCGGCATGAATTTGGACAAGACAAAAGTCATGTATGTACAATTCGCATGTCTTTCCAAATGTACTCCACATCAAAGGATCGCTTCTCGAAGTTGTGAAGGAGTACGTCTACTTAGGGCAACTCATCCAGCTCGGTAGGCACAACTTTGAGAAAGAAGCCGACAGAAAAGATCTAGCTAGTTTGGGCAGCGTTTGGAAAACTTCGTCAAGTCTTGTCGTTGCCAATCGCGCAGTGTTTGAAGACTAGGGTCTTCAACCAGTGCGTCCTGCCCGTTATGACATACGGTGCCGAAACGTGGACACTGACAGTCGGGCTAGTCCATAAATTCAAGGTTGCTCAGTACGCTACGGAGCGGGCTATGCTCGAGGTTTCTTTGAAGGTTAAGATCAGAAATGAAGTTAACCGGAGTTACCGACATAGCCTGCAGAGTAAGCAAGCTGAAGTGACAGTGGGCTGGTCATATTCGTCGAAGGACTGATGGCCAGTGGAGCAGACGAGTCCTAGAGTGGAGACTGCGTATCGGTAAGCATAGTGTGGGACGCCCCTCAGCTAGATGGACCAACGGCCTTAAAAGTTGACTGGGACAAACTGGATGCGAAAGGCGGAGAAAGGGTGTTGTGGCGCAGCCTGGGAGAGGCCTATGTCCAGAAGTGGACTCCTATAGGCCAAGTTGATTGTAACAGCTACATAATAAAAAATCGATTTTCAAAAAATCTATTTTTGGTAACCGGTTTTGAGTGTTTCGATTTTTTTCAGTAAAAGTTGCCATCCCTACTTTGACAGGATTGACCAACAATCGGAAGTGTTAGATAAGGAAATAAACGATTGAGTGTCTTGATTAAATCGGCTTTTAATTCCGGAGGTTTTGTTACAAATAAGTAATAGCAATATTTTAGTTACTAAATGGGTATTTTTTTTGTATTTCCCACATTGCTGGGCAAACCATGGCCAAGAATGGGCGTTTTCTTTTAGTGTTTATTTACTTTTGAAGTGAAAACTCGTTTAGGCGCGTTGGGCATTTTTTGAGATGGGAAAAACTATTGAACTCGCGACACTGTTACCGTTACCGTTACTGACACCTCATTAAAATACACACGTAATGGTTCAAGTTTTCATTTCTGTCGGCACTCTCGGAGTGCCACTGTTTTTTATCTAGATAATTTTTACATAAATATAAAGAAGCGAACGTTGAAACGTTGAAGGTTGGCGCGCTCGGCCCACGGCTCGCCCAACGTGTACTGGGGGCTTGAGGTTCGATGGTTTTTTTTTAACCATTCATAACATTTCCCGTTTTGACTGACCGTCCTGATGCCCAAACTATACTGGAAAGAGCTAATCAGAGAATGAACATGCTAAATTATTTAGCTGACTATGTGATTGTGCATGAACTTTAGCCCCTTGTCACACGTCCCGGTTGCCGAATAGCCGGTGCCGGGTAGCCAGCGGCTAAGTATATGGGCACGTTCGTTATCTTTCCCACGTACGAACGGGACGGTTTCCAAGCGGGACGACCCGCGGCGGTGACACGGTGTGTTCCATATTTAAAATTAAAAAAAGACTAATAGGTACTAGAATACTCATGTTATTATTATCAATTAATATTTTAGAAAAAACTACAACTTTTCACTTTCCTTAAATTCGAAATGAAAAGTAGAGTGTTTAACTCGGGTGAAAGTCATCAATTCCTTTCGACCCTTGTATAACAATCTACTATTTCTTCTTCTCCTTATATACCTGCATCGGGTACCATCTGCTGTTATTGAATCCTTTGGGTTAGGTTAGGTTAGGTTACGTTAGGTTAGATTAGAACTGCGACTATTAAAGCGCGAAGGCGAGCGAGCGCAGCGAGCGTGCCGCAGCAGCGGCCGCTGAGCGCCAGATGATTAAGTATATATTAGAGATGATGAAATGCAATAATTAATATCGTTACAGTGAATATTTAGTCTTAGATGTAAAAAAAGTATTTAGAAGCTTTCCAAATGCATTATTTACACTTATAAAAAGTAAGTTTAAAAACTAAAACCCGACTAAAAGATATGAAACAAGAAAATATTTCAGACAGAAGTCAAGACATAGGTACAAAAATGATCAAAAAGCCGTGGTCGCATGCTTGTACACCTACAAAAATATAATGGCATGCGACCTACCGAAAATACATGGCATGGGAGGTGAGGCCTTAACCACTGGACCATCACGGCATTCATGGTAAAATAGGTATTAATTTTACAGCCGCGCCGTACGTAGCACAGTCTCACTTTTACTTGTTTGTAACAATTTAAACATATTTATTTACTTGGAAAATATGATATATACACATATTTGTAATGTTCTTGTCAAGCTCTTTCATTTGATACCCAATATGGCTTAATTCAATTATTTTTATTTCGTTACTTTATGTCCTCTAGAGGGCGCCATATTGCATTTAATGTGACGTCACATAGCCTATAACCAGCGGACAATCAAAACGCTTCCAATGATACCTCATTTGGCAAATTGTAATCGGCAGTTTAGAAGTTATGAGGTAACAGTCGGGTAAAAACGGTTACAACATCAAATTCAGTGTATAATTCCAATTCATTATTAATATTCTAGTTCGCTACATTTCATATTTCCATACAGATATTGCTAAATTAATCAAAACAGCGAAATATTTGACATCTATTTGCGACGTATAACGACGTACACTTTCAGAATTAACGCTCTTAATTCAGTTTTTAAATAGCATAATTGTCGAAAGGCTTTTCATCCACTTCCGATCTCTATTCTAAGTCATAAAAAAGGAATTCTCCTACGTAATTAAAATGTTTTCGATCAGTACCTAAATACTATTATCATTTACTCCTGCTAAGCAACCCCTGTAGACTATGCTGAAACATGCACTTCTTGCACATTAACATTCGAAGTAGCCATAACCCACAAACATTGACTCGAAAATATTCAATTTTATCTTATTACTTAGGTAAAGGAAGGTAGGTATTTAGGTAAATAATCTGATTAGATTAACGTTTCGTTTACATTGTCTTAATCTTAAATCAAATAGGTATTGATTGACAGTAATGACAGTACCATGCGTCAATTTTGACAAGCTTACAATTTTTTTGAGGTGTATTCACTTTATCATCCTAGATACTTAGAAAGGTTCATTCGTTTTAGGAGTAAATTCATAATAAATTAAATAAAAAACAAATTTTCAAAAAAAATGGGTTTAATAAATGTATGATATAGTTAGAACTATTAGTTTTTAGGATGTCTATCCAAATATATTTAACTTATCCTGGTTTGAATAATTGAATAATAAAAAAACATTTTTGGATATGTCCTTTACTATAAATTAACATAAAAGTATATCCGCAGGCATCACCTTGCATATACACCTAACCTACATAAACAGAGTACTTAATTAAAGTTACATTATAATCTAACAAAAACGTAGGTAAACGTAATACGGAAGATCGACTATCAGTTCATCGAGGTATTGCAATGTCTTAGGTACGAAAACGTCACTATGTCAGTCTGACTCCACGACCAGACCTCGAAACCTATCCTGCAGCGAGGTGTGAGACTGGGAGACGTTATCTCTCCAAAATTATTCACCACTGAAGTAGAGGATGTCTTCAAGGTAAAGGGCATTAACATCAATGGCGAGTAGATCACTCACCTTCGGTTTGCCGACGACATAGTTGTCATGGCTGAGACTATGGAGAACAATGCTCGGTGACCTCAGTAGAGCTTCCAAAAGAGTGGGTCTTAAAATAAACATGAATAAGACAATGGTCATGATGTCAAATGCACATGTAACAACCACTCTCATAAGATCGGAGACGCTACACTTGAAGTTGTGGATGAGTATGTTTACCTAGGACAAACTGTTCAGTTAGGTAGGTCTAACTTCGAAAAAGAGGTCAATCGTCGAATCCGACTCGGCTGGGCAGCATTCGGGAAGCTACGCAATATCTTCTCGTCCCACATACTGCAGTGTCTCAAGACGAAAGTCTTTGACCAGTGCGTGTTGCCAGTAATGTCCTATGGCACTGAAACGTGCAGATCGCTCACAATGGGTCTTATTAGAAGGACCACCGAAAAGGCAATGCCAGCTATGCTTGGAGTTTCCATAAGTGATCGAATCAGAAATGAGATCCGCAGGTGAACCAAGGTAACCGACATAGCCCGAAGAAATGCCAAACTAAGTGGCAATGGGCAGGGCTCGCAGAACAGATGGACGATGGGGCTGAAAGGTTCAAGAGTGGCGACCGCGTACTAGAAGACGTAGTGGTGGAAGGCCTCCCACAAGGTGGACCGATGACCTTGTGAAGGCCGCAGGAATCCGGTGAATGCGGGAAGCACAGAACCGGTCTAAGTGGCGGTGCTTGGGGGAGGCCGATGTCCAGCAGTGGACGTCTTTCGGTTGAAATGAAGATGATGATATATCCCACGCCAAGGACCATGTCCATGTCCATGTCCAATTGTCCAGTGTGTGTGTTATGTTACTGTCATGGGCTTCACTTTGAGTTTCTCGGCGAGCTTGGCGCTGGCCAGGATCTGATTCTTGACGTACGAAACTGTGCCTCTGTCCTCAGTTTCGCGAAGGTTTTTCTTCTCTATGTCTCCTGGACAAATCACAGCATGACCTTGCACCGTCTGGAAAAAAAAGTTTAGATATCAGACTGCTAAGATATTGGTACATATTGCAAAACACAATAACACCGCTCAACACTTTGAAATAAACGTGTTTGGTTCCGCTAAATTAACAAAATATTTAATTCGTAAAATCTATGGTTTGGATTACCATGAACCACTGCTTTAGAATCCGACGTACATACACTATCAATTAAGCAATCATGACTATAGAAATAGTGAAATTTATAGTATCTAAATCAAGGGGACTTAGAAGCAACATTGATTTTAATTTTTAATCTATGTACCGTTTACAATGTGTTGTTTGTGTAATTTTTTTTTTTTTTAAATCTAAAAGAATGTAAGGAGTCACACACTGGTTCCAACTGTCGCCAATGCTGTAGGCAGTCGGTGACGCGGTCTCCGAAGCCAGGGGCGAAGTTTTCGACGTTCACGGCAATGTAGCAGTGTCCGAAGTCGGCCGGCTTGCCAGCTCCTGCGCTTGTCCAGCCTGTTACGTGATGGCCGTATTGTGAGCCTGCGCAATATTTGTGAATAATGAGATTAAAAAAATTCAATTCAAGTTTTTATGGCCTAGGGCGACATAATTAAAATACGGCCTCTGATTTGCGGTCTCCACGCCAGGATTTCTTTGCCTTGAGTGAGTTTATCCTAAAAGTTGGCAACGTCGCAAATAGCTGTCAAATATTTACCTGTTTTGATTAATTTGGCAATATTACTGTATGGAAATATGAAATGTGTCTAACTAGCGACCTAGAATATTGATTATGTAATGCAATTACTAGTATCGTTACACCGAATATTTACTCTTAGATGTAAAAAAAGTATTTGGAAACTTTCCAAATGCATTTTTTACACTTAAAACGGTTACAACATCAATTCAGTATTATAATTCCAATTAATTTTTATTAATGTTCTAGTTCGCTAGTTAGCCACATTTCATATTTCCATACAGTAATATTGCCAAATTAATCAAAACAGCGAAATATTTGACATATATTTGCGACATTGCCAGCTTTCAGAATAAACGCTCTTAGCCAAGCCATCATTCATTCCGGAGAATAGGATAGTTGACAGTTTTTGAGAAACCAATAAGTAATGTTCCTTGTGGTTTAAACAGAACTAATTTTTCAGTTTTATAACGTAACTAGCTTCTGCCCGCGACTTCGTCCACGTGAAATTTGGGTTCCCGACCCACCGCATCGCTTCCCATCGCCCGCCCGCGCTGTTTCCTTCATTTTCGCTTATCGTTCTTTCTTTTTTTATTTTTGATCGGCTCCTAAGGGTCGTAGCGTGATGTTACATGGCCTCAAGAACTGGGTTACCCAAAGCAAAAAAAAAAAAACAAATCCGACTGTTAGTTCCAGAGATAGATCACCCCCTACATGCAAACTTACAAACGAAGAAATTTTATCTCTTATTAGCATAGTTACCCTGACCAAATAAGTAGGTTAGGTTAAGTTACCAACTACATCTACGTCGAAATTGGTCGCAGTAACAAAATTAAGGCACTCCGACAGTTATAAACCGCTTTTATATAACTATATTACGGTTATATCCCTAGGGATATAACTAGATCACGGCTATAAACCATCTAACTGCGACATACTCGTATTCTATACTAGTAAATGAATAATTATTAACACTGCCGCATTGAGCGAGAGGTGGTCCTTTCAAGACTATTATTTTCGTACGTCTATTGCTTAATGCAAAATAAAAACTTTTTCCAAAAAAAAACAACCGACCTCCAAAAAAAAAAAACAACAAAGTGAAAAATAACTTTAATTTCGGAAGTCGGTGTCTTGGGTTTTGTATTTTCGTTTTTTGCCACCGACTTCCGAAATTAAAGTTATTTATGAGAGAAACTTATCATATCATCTACATCAACAAAAAAAAAGACATACGCGACGAACATATAACCTCCTCCTTTTTGGAAGTCGGTTAATAAACTTTTTGTCGGACGCATACAGTCGTCTGCAAGAATTGACGTGTCGCGTTCTGATTCGCGTTCAATGTCACGTGACCAATTTTTATGCAATTATTTCTCAAAAATATTTTTTAATCTAAAATAACCTAATTACAAAATTAGGTTAACTTTTAAATAAAATTCATAAGGTATTTTTCTTACTGTCAACTATACTCCGTTTGAAATAAGATTAAACATTTAAACAAACCTTTTTTACAGTCCGTTCAACCGATTTTGACTTCTATATCGTAGGCGTAAGGATGGCATTAAAAGCAAAAAAAGTGGTTACAAACCAACTGTTTACTGCAGCTGTCATTTGTCATGCCACCAACGCAATAGAAGTCAAAATCGGTTGAACGGACTGTAAAAAAGGTTTAGTTAAATGTCTAATCTTATTTTAAACGGGGTATAGTTTATTAAAAGGCCCACTTCTACTTTAGCATTATGAACGACAGTCCATGGGCACCTTCCAATACGATTTCTTTATCGTACTCTTATATTATTAATTTCTTAATTAGTGCTAACCTGATAACATTCCAGTGAGCAGCGCCACCACAGCCGCTAGTCCAAACCCTTTGTATCCTGATGTCAGCTCACCGCCACCCAGGGGCATCAGACAACGAGTTTTTAGTGCCTGTAAAAGAGACTGAATAATAGATACATGGAAGGGTAGCTATATAATAATACAGGTACACAGGAACATAAGTATGATGGAAGGAGATAAAAGATCGATGTATATGTCGTAGATTACAAAAAGTGAGTCATAATAGTCTCTCAATTGATTATTGTAGTACTAAGATGAGGGTAACCGCCGTGACGCGCCCGCTGGAGGGGGCGGCTCGTGGGCAGAGTCGTGGTAAGGGAAGTGACCGAAAGAAGAGTCAGTCTTGTGAGGGCAATGAACGAATGCAGACCACCACTACTCCTACGCGAAACCACACTTTTACTACATGTGGCAAAACTGTCGGTTTGCCAGAACTTAGAAGATAGTGCATGAACGTTATTAATATTGTACTGTGTTAATTATTGTGAAAATAAAAATACTTGCTGATTTGCTGTATTATCGTGTTTGACTGTAAACCTGCAGAATGGATTCCGTACCACCGAGTCGAGATGATGACGGCACTATGACTCAGGGGGCCTACCACAGCTCAAAAGCAGTACCTATTATTTTAATATTACTTCAGTGGGAGAAAGAGATGGAGCTATACGTCCTGTATAACTTTATCTCTTTCCCACACTGAAGTAATATTAAAATGATACTGCTTTATGAGCTGGTGGTAGGCCCCCTGGTCATCGCTGTCGTCGCCATCAGAAGTAGGATAAAGGATCTGACTCTCACTGGCGCGCAATGTTTCATTGCCCATCACACCGAATGTCAATAGAAGTCAATTGATATCGAATTCATCACATGGAGTCAAACGATTTGTTTTTGTAGAGAGAAGGGACATAATAGCGTAACACTGTTGACGCTGGAGCGCGGTGATGCAAAAGTCTGCGATTGCTGCGGGATTGAGCGGCGCCGGCGGCGGCGGCGGCGACGTGAGCAGCGTGGGTCTCGCTGGAGGTGCTGACGCCCAGCGGTGAACGAGCGACACTGCTTGAAGTTTAATCCTAAATACTAAGTATTATTGGATTATTCCATCAGGAATTTCTCAATACCAGCCCGGAGTCTGGATTTGTGTCCAGTTGAGGACAATAGGCTTGCCAATGGATTACATGGGATAGCCACCAGCTTCATAAATGGTTAGCTCATTTGATGACATGCCTTAATCGCTATGTGAAGCGGATTCGTAATTTTAGATCAATCAGATAGAATCGTAATCGAAACCCACCACTTTAGCATCTAATGTTTCTTTTCCATCGGGACCTTGCGCCCAACCGGGCGGCAATGGCTCCCCTTTCTTTAACTGCATCTCAAGCTGGCAAATATCACATTAAGAAAATTATAAACACAAACTTCATTTGTTTGAGTTGTTTGGGTTGAAACACTAGGGCCATGGGCTCCAAGAGCTCATCGAGTTTTTTGGAACATCGCCAAGCGGTTGGTTGACTTTTCACGTGGACAAAAAGAAGGCTGGCCTATTTTTAAAACAAACCAAAATTTACAGGTACGTATGAATTGTCAAGGAGTCGGTCAGTCAGAAAGATGAAGCTAGTTGCCCATTCTAAAGCGTAGTAAGTAGGCCTTCAACCAATAATAGAAGTAGGCACCTATGGAGAAGAACAGGCAAGAAACTCCACGGGCACTCTTTTATATCAAACTATCAGAGGCCCATGGGTGGCTTTAAAACTCTGACACAAGGTACTAACCAGTTACTTCTTCTTTTATTTTCTTTATTAAATATACTGAGGCTGTCAAGTACTCCCAACTTGATTTAGGGCGGTAGCCATATTGTTGATCACTTAGGAATTTTTGCATGGTCAAATATTCGATTAGACGATGTTTCTATTACTAATACCCTTTTAACCAAGGAGGTAACTAACTGGTACCTTTCCAAAAGCAACCGCAGTAGTAGCCATGTCAAGGTAGAAGAGTTCATCCTGTGTACCTGGTGCTACCACTGATATAGGATTAGTCCCCAGTGCCGCCTGGAAACAAACAAAAACACATCAGTTCCTCAACTCGCAGGCGTCGTATACATGGAAAACAAGTTACATATAACGTTGTTGCAGCAACATGCTTGTGTGTTGCGGAACACATTCCAGTAAACATTTCATTCAATATAATTTAATTGGTGTTTCCATGCAAAATTAATCAAATTAGATTTGTTACAGCTGTAGTGGCAATCATGTCATTTGGTTTAAATAGGTCCTTATTTTTTATATTATTTTGTAAATCTTTTATAAAGATTCTTTTCTTTTAGATTTTGTGAATGTGAGTACATTGTAGGCTGTAGACTTGTGGACCATTTTCTATTTTACTAAGTACCTGGTACTTGTTGATAGGCCTACACTGTCCTCCCATACCTATTAATACTGTAATTTGAAAACATTGTGGAAACCATTTATTTTGAAAAGGGTAACCGTGGAGTTTCTTGCCGGCTCTTCTCCATAGGAAGCGACCATTTGGAACCGTGCATCTAGCTTCTGACGTTTCATATGTGCCCAGGTATATGTGAAATAAAATATTTAGAAAGTTTTTTTTTTTAATTTTTGAAAACTTGTTGCACCAAAAAGGTCTAAAATAATTGATCAAACTGGCAAAAATTTTAGCAGTAGATTCAATCAATCTTCCCAGACTTTTCCCTACTTTGTTTGGATCGGCCTCCAGTCTAACCGGATGCAGCTGAATACCAGTATTTTACATGAAGCGACTGCCTATCTGACCTCCACAACTGGGTTACGTGATACCCCTTGGTAAGACTGGTTGTCAGACGTGGGTGTCTGACTACCCGTAACGACTGTCAAAGATCGACGAATGATAGCCGGTACCAAAGGCCTAACGTACTTTCGGAGGCACGGAGGTTCGCGATATGTAATGGATCGACAGCCATTATCGAACCGACCGCGGTGGTAAGCATAGTTTTTAAGGCGCTGACAAAAGGCAAATCTAAAAAGTAAACGTGACAATTTTTTTTCCAAATCTATAACTTTGTGGTAGCGGAAAAAATATGTTGAACATATTTATTCGAAATTGGTTTTACCAAAACAGGTTTTGAAAAAAAAAACTCTTGCTAATTAGCAGACTTAAAACAAAATTTTACAGGAGAGCGCAAAAAACGTAAATAGGGTCAGCCTTTGAAAAGTCCAGGTTTTGAAATGGTTAAAATAACTTACTAGGTTTTAAAGTAGTCACGGGGCAGTGAATGGGGCACTGACTAAGTTTCGATGTTTAAATATATCTGCTTATAAGTGAGTTTTCAACACTGGTGTTTTTGTATTTGGTGGTGACTCAAAATTATGCAATAAAACGAGTGTTATAAAAATTGTCCCTTACTAGGTTTTGAAATGGGGCAGCCGAGTTACTGGGTAATACGGTACCCCTCGGTAAGATCTTCGTCAGATTTTTGGTCTTCTGACGACCACAACTGTCACAGATCTAAAAATGACAGCTGGGACCAACGGCTTAACGTGCTTTTCAAGACACGGAAGGGTCTTGGTATGTAAAGATGGTCACCTATCTACGGACCAACCGCGGCAAGCGTAGCTTAACCTGATCGATCGATCCGTGCGGCTGTTATTACTTAGCCATAAGCTCCTCTAAGATAAGTTAGATAGCAAATATGCCAGCAGCCTGAACGTGTGAAAAGAGCGCTAAACCCAGAAATCAGCAAAATTCTCAGTACATAATAAGGAGATAGACGAACACGAAGGCCAAGTTTATATTCTGTACGACTGACCTGTTTACTCCTGGTAGGTGCAAGTATTGGTGGCGTGTTGGTGAAAGCCAGGCCTATCATGCCTTTATCTGCTGCCTTTTTAGCCCAGAAACCACACATGCCGTTGTGATTTGCACCTACAAAATATTTAACGTGGATCCAATTATTTAATTCATGAAGGTTTCATATCCAAAGAAAAATTGTTTAGGCAGTCAGGAAAGCAACACCCAAACGACGAAATTATCAGAACAGTGAAACTAAATTAGCTATGAATCTAAATGCTTAGCCAATCGATAGAACCAAATTAATTTCGATTCCCAGTGGGGGCAAAATTTTCTGCTTGATTTGGTTGGTGGTAGGGCTTGTTCTTAGTCCGCCTGGCTAGCTACCACCATCTTATTTAAGTCTGTCGCCATAACAACAATGTTAACACTTAACAGCATTGTTGTGTTTTGGCAGTTAGAGGTAAGATAGCCAATTCCTCTGTGGTTGAGGATTCCGGGTGAAGCTCACTTCCACCTTCAGCGTGATCATCACTTACCATCAGGTGAGATTTGACGGAGATAAAAAAATATAAATAATAGGGTACCCAGCTGACACAAAGTGACACGAAATATATGGGTAAAAAACTGTAGAACACGGTTGCCCGAATTCAATTTGTGGAGGAATCAGGTGTTTTTTAATTAACCGACTTCAAAAAAAGGAGGAGGTTCTCAATTCGTCGGGATATTTTTTTATTTATGTATGTTCCCCGATTACTCGAAGACGGTTGGACCGACGTAAAAAAATATTTTTTTGTTTGAAAGGGTATACTTTCAAGTTGGTCCCATTGTAAATGACAACTGTAAAGGTCACGATCTGATGATGGAATCTTGGAGAAATCGAGGGAACTCTTCAAATATTAAAGGCACATCTATAGCGATTTGGGTATTTTTGATGATCAGTCGACATAAGGCTATTGTAACTTAGATAAATTACAAATCAACCCACTAAAAAATGAAAAAAAAAATCTTTTTTACAAAAAATACAACCGACTTCCAAACTACAAAGTGAAAAATAACTTTAAATTCGGAAGACGGTGTCAAAAAACTTAAATACTGATCCAAAGACACCGACTTCCGAAATTAAAGTTATTTTTCACTTTGTAGTTTGGAAGTCGGTTGTATTTTTTGTAAAAAAGTTTTTTTTTTTATATTTAAAATTCATGTGTTGTTTACCTCTCACTGAAACCCACCCTACCCCTGCGTTGGAAGCCTTCTCGATGGCCAAGTCCATGGAAAAGTGGCTTGAAGTGGCTCCCAGCACGTTGTTGGCATCGACCCACGCTGTAGCGTCGCTCTCTTTCAAGATTCTCGGCTCGTTGTTAGGCTCGCACATTTTTTCTGTGATGTCCTTCACGTACATTTCTGAAGATTTTAATAACTTTGTGGAGCTCGCAAAATTCATAAACAGGTACTTCCTTGATAAGAATAGCCTATATACCTTACAGTACCTGATTTTTAAGTTAACGTGTCTGTTGTTGTAACATATTGTAGGTGGCAACATACTGACTTTTTGCTGCGTTCTGCTGCGGTCCCACGGTCCGCTTTATTCCAGGCCAAATCGTACCTGGTCAGCCCGACAAGTTGTGGGAACCGTCGATCCGATTAGGCCTGTGGTGGGAATGCCTCGACAGGCCGTGAGACCGCGGCTTGAGGCGGACGCGGCATTCTATACCTTCTTCGACGGATGGTCCGCGGCACGAGGCGATGCTGTTCGATTTTTCATTAAACAGATGATCGCGGACTATCCGTTCGCGTGTCCCGCTTTACCGAAATTTTTACGGCCGTAAAATGATCGATCTATCTCTGTATAAAAGACGCCTGTATTGTAACAATAATTTCTGGATGTTCAAATGTTCCCAATAGGCTAGTTGACAGAAAGAAAAATAACTAGGATTTTTTTCTGTATTTATAGAATGGTTGAGAGCTAAAAATATAAAATCAACTTAATTTTGTAAATGGTTTTCGATTAATTCTTAGATGAATGATTGGTCTCACTGCGCTCGACCACAGCGAGACCAATCATTCATCTAAGGATTAATTAATATTTTTTTAACAATTGCGTAAGTAGTAAGAGTAACTAACCCATTGGTGACGTGATAGTAAGCGCGAATACGTCACTAATTCTAGACGACAGTTTCAAATTGTATTATAGAAGGATGATGAACAGGTTGCAAAGTTCCTCTATCGAAAAGGGAAGATCCTCCGATCAGACGGGTTTTGTGTCTGGTGAGCAACTGCCCGACTATTAATGTCGAGACGTTGTATATATACTCGTCACGCGGTCAGGATTTGACGCGACGTCAGTGTGATGCGTAGTTCGCGTAGTTCGTATGTGATGTTGTCGCCACGCCACAGCACAGCACAAAGTAGAAAAAAAGTTTATGCGTCAGACATAGTCTGAACCTGAGGTATAACTCTGTTAAGAATGAACTGCTGGTCTTTTTAGAAAAAACAACAAGAGGTCACACTTATGTTCCCCTGGTGATGCGGTTCAGCTTTAAAGAGTCAAGCATTTTAAGGGTGGTATAATCACTGAAAATTTGAACGATCATATACATATTGAAAAAGAAAGCTGTAACTCTCCAGGAGGCAAGATGAGGTAAAGCGAGCGCAATAGTGAGGATGGCGCCCTCGTCTCCTCTCGTCGTCTCTCACTTTGCCACGCGTGCGCTCCGCTCGATGTCGGTTTTTTGACTGGAGACAAAGGACGCGAGGCGCGAGACGTGGTGGGCAACTGAATAAAACGAGAGTGTGGATGGGTAGCACTTATGTGGCCTCCGCTTGCCGCGGCTCGTGCAAGGGTCTCTCGCACTCGCGAGAGTGTGAACGCGTAAGGGGTAACATGATTGTTGGCTCGCAGTTTTGCTAAGTGCTCAGTTGATGTTAAAGTCACTTTATTCAAGGCTTTCTGTCAAACCCTACACCAGCAGCTTGTGGGTCAATTTTATGTCATACAAGCTGCTCCCGCGGTTTCACCCGCATAAGTCTCGATCCCGTAAGAATATCGGGATAAAAAGATATCCTATGTGTTAATCCAGGTTATAAACTATGTGTGTGCCAAATTTCAACCAAATCCGTTCAGCAGTTTTTAAAGAGAAACAAACATCCATCCTCACATCTTTCGTGCTTATAATATTATTATAGTAGGATTTATAAATAAATATATTTATACATATAAGTAGGTTGGTAGTCTTACTACTTTATCTTAAAATATTCCGACAAAAGTATTTAATGGAGTTTGTGTGCAGCACTGTAAAAAAAGTACAGATTTGATAGCATCGAAGTAATGAAGTCACTCGAGCCTCCATGACAGAATGCCCCGTTTAGGCAATAAAAATTAAATTGTGTTATCAAAATGAATAATTAGTTTTTTTTTATGTTACTATTTTGCTGAAATATTCATATTTTGAGAGAAATATCAATCAATCTGCCCAGCCTTTTCCCAGCTATGTTGGGGTCGGCTTCCAGTATAACCTGATGCAGCTGAATACCGTATTTTACATGGAGTGACTGCCTATCTGACCTCCACAACCGATACTGGGTAATACGATACTCCTTGGTAAGACTAGTTGTCAGACTTTCGGGCTTCTGACGACCCGTAACGACTGTCAAAGATCCGCGAATGACAGCCGGGACTAACGGTTTAACGTGCTTTCCGAGGCACGGAGGAGTCTCGGTATGTTAAAATGGTCACTTAGCTTAACCTGGTGGATCGAACCATGTGGCTGATATTACTTAGCCACGAGCTCCTCTACTGAAATATTAATATTTTAAGAGAAATAGACTACAATTAATTAATAATTGATATCTCAAAAATGGTCAACTAGCCTATAAGTAACAAAAGTCCACCAAGTCGTCTCCACTCTTGTCTAGGTACTCACCCAATCTATTAAGTCCATGACTAGGGTGCCCCATCTTGTCGGCCTGGATCAGTAGCTCGGCCTGCTGCAAAGCCGGCTTGCTCGCAGCACCCGCTGCCTTCAGACAGTCCACCATGAACCGCAGAGCATCCGCTGTCACCACTTTTCCCATGGTTTAAATAGAACTGAAACAGTGGTGATGTAACATGATTGAGATTCATAGAAAATTCCAACCTGAAATGAAAATGTCCAGAATATTATGTCTTGATGCCCGTTAAAAGACCTTTTTAAAAAAGCTTTATTAAACACTAGCTTCTGCCCGCGACTTCGTTCACATGGATGTCGTTAGATACCATAATATACCTACAACAATAACAGCCACATCTTTATATATATAATTCTTCTGTAAGTGTGTATGTCACTGAACTTCTCTCAAACGACTGGACCGATTTTGATAAAAAAAATTGTGTGTGTTCAAGGGGATCTGGGAATGGTTTAGATTCACAATTTTGTCCGCTGGACAATGTTTTGACAGGACAACGTCTGTCGGGTCCGCTAGTTTTTATATAACTTCCCAGTATATGCAAAGAGTCAAGACTGGTGACGCGGGAGCAAGCGACGCACAGTTGTCCGTGTGAGAAGCAGCTTGTCCTAAGGTCGACACCCGCAACCTTCAGTGTCTGCCTCTGTGACTTGTTGATATAATCATCGCCAAGCATACGCTCACAGGAATAACTGAAATGGGTAATTGTGAGGAATTTGTGGTATACGTGGTATAAATACTGTCTCGCCAAAGCCATAACCTGTTAGAATTTCCGCCTCGATGAGGTTTCTCTGCACACCACCACTCAGTTATCTGAACACCGACCTTCAGCTGGATGATGTGCGCCGGAAATCCACTTCTCGGTAGCGAATTCAAAAATTCTACGGGATGTTGTGTGGCATCATCTTGCTCCAAAACAGTGATAATGGAGGTGTATATCACTTCGCTCCCTTCAATTTACGAGAGAATACTGTGGTTGATCGCTGCAGCTTGATCATTTTTGGGTGTTAAAATGGCCCATTCACACACCCGAGAATTCACTTGGTTCGGTATTCGACTGATGTCCCCGTAGTACACCAGAGGAATCAGATCTTCTAAAGTGATAACTACTCTACCAAGAGTCTCTGGTAGGGCCACCTGGCCGCTCTCCCCTGGCAGAGTGCCTTCACCATTTTTTTTAAGAACATCGGAGAATTCTTGAGCATGTGAATTCCCACCAAACCGAGCTCGCATGTTGATGGTCAAGCGCAGTCTATGAACTCGCGACCACAGAGTCGACCTTTTCGACGAAGTATTCACCTCGTCAGCCCTAGTTCCTCGCGTCACCACAGGCAGTGTTTGCTGGAAATCGCCACTAACCAGAACTGTGACACCACCATCAGCTTCCACTGCTTTCCTATTTGCCATAATGCATTCATCCCATATTATGAAAGCGCAATCCCTAAGCACGCACCCCTTGTCACTGTTGCGTGACACCCCACAAACAGGTGTTTCGTTACTCTCTAAATCCATGGGAATCTTAAACATAGCGTGCGCTGTTTTACCACCAGGAAGCAGTGTGGCAGCGATTCCAGTAGACGCTACCGCGACTGCAATTTTGCTTTGCCTCCTGACCTCTGTAAGGGTGCCAGTAGTAGTAATAAATGTTTTTCCTGTTCCACCAGGAGCATCCAAGAAAAATATTTTACCCTGACTGAGCCCAACGCTTTGGAGAACGGTGTTAAAAATGTCCCTTTGCTCTGAGGTGAACATAGATACGTGGTCATCATGCACGATGTAATCATTGTGTCGTCGGCGGCGTATTCCCAATTTCCGTGGTCTTGATGCGGTAGAACTTTAGTAGCACAATTTCAGTAGCGCGACTAAAGTCGCATTGGACTCGAGAGAATTTTTTGGAATGTGTTGGTGATGGGTCCATTTTTAGGTCAAGATGGAGGTCGTTATTTCTTATATACCAGAGTGCGTTAACAATAATTTTGGAATGTTTGTAAAATGTTGATGTTGTTCGGAAAACTATTATAGCTGGTGTACCTCATGGTAGTGTACCTTGAGGCACGCCAGCTTTATGTTTTTTAACTCAAAAATAGGGATCCTCGTGCCTTACCTACTTGAAACAGCCTTCATGTAATGTATGATTTCAAGATATCGGCAAAATCATTGGGCAGCACTAGTCTTAGCTTGTATATCAAACCATTATGCCAAACTATCAAAAGCTTGTAATTTCAACTTGATACCTCCACGCATTCTTGACAAAAAGGGTCTTGACAGACTGACGAACGGACAACGAAGGGATCCTTTATGGATTCCGTTTTTCCTTTTGAGGTACGAAACCCTAAAAAATACTTACCTTATTTAGCGTGTTGAAGAATTTTTGGCTTTTATAGAGGTCATAAGATATTATTATCCTTTTGGTTATTTTATATTTTTACAATTTTTTTGTGTACCTTTTGGTTTATTTACAACATTTGATTGACAGATGAAATAAATAATTATTTATATGACAGAATGACACCTTAACTTTAGTAGCCAGTACCTAATTGTTTATCCAAAAAGTGTTTTTTTTTGCATGAACTCAATTCAACCAACAAATCAAGATTAAATTGACCGAAGATCTTTGTGGAACGTCCATTAAAGTCTGTACCTCCATAATTGAGACCATAGTGCCTGGCTTAGCCTTAATATTTAATTTGTGTGTGGATCAAGGAGTCTTCCCGGATTTAATGAAATACAGTAAGGTACCCATAGAGGAAAGTAATATAGTACGGGTACGGTAATACCACTTTTCAAACCCGGGGACAGTAAAGACACCAATAATTATAGACCCGTATCCGTGTTACCACTATTCAGTAAGGTGTTTGAAAAGGTAATGCTTAATCAATTGCTCAATCATTTTAACACAAATAAAATCCTTCACGATCAGCAGTATGGTTTCATCAGAGGACGTTGTACGACCGACGCCGGTGTAACCTTATTAAGACACTTTTTTAACGCGTGGGAAGAGACCCAAGACGCCATAGGAATCTTTTGTGACCTCTCCAAGGCATTTGATTGCGTCGATCACGAAACCTTACTCTTGAAACTTAAGCATTACGGACTTGGAAAATTTGCGCTCAGTTTAGTAAAATCTTATTTAAATGATAAACAACAGCAAGTGCAAATAAACGGTATCACCAATAGGTTTAAAAGTAAAAACAGGTGTGCCACAAGGCTCGATATTGGGTCCATTCCTCTTTTTAGTGTACCTATGATCTACTCCATTTATTAAAAAATCAACCACAAATGGTATTATTTGCTGACGATACTTTCTTAATTTTTAAGGTAGATAGACGTGCTACAAATTTTGACGACGTAAATAACGCTCTACTGCAGGTCCAAAGTTGGTTCATTGCTAATAATTTAGTATTAAATGGAAAAAAAAACTAAGTGCATAAAAATTTCATTACCAAAATGTCAAAAGTAGTGATTTTGAGATAGTATTGAATCAAGAGAAACTAGAATTCGTCGATAAAACTGTTTTCTTGGGGATCACGCTCGACTCAAGACTACAATGGGGTCCTCATTTAACATCATCTCTTGCAGGACGGCTAAGTTCAGCAGCATATGCTGTCGGAAAAATCCGTCAATTTACTGTTGTTGATACCACGAGGCTAGTCTATTTTAGTTACTTTCATAGTATCATGTCTTACGGTATTTTACTGTGAGGGCGGGCTGCAGACATCGAGTATATTTTTATTCTGCAGAAAAGAGCGATCAGAGCCATATATTATCTCCGCAGGCTTGATTCTCTAAGGGAACTGTTTAAGGATATTAACATCATGACGGTACCTTGTCAATATATCTATGAAAACTATGAAGTTTTCTATGAATTTTTTCTTACGTACATGAGTACGTAAGAAAAAATTTACATCTTTTTAGTAAAAGAGGTGATAGACATAATTATAATACAAGAAATAGGGAACTATTAGTGCAACCAGGTTTCAGACAGGCTAAAGTAGACACATCTTTCATGGGGTACTGTTTAAAATCTATATCTATAAAAGGAAAAAAAAGGCATTTATTCAAACTGGGCTGAGAATCAGCACTTTTCGAACGTCACAATTACATAAGACAATCTCCCAAAACGCCCACCCTTCACCAAGTGGTGAAGGGTGGCACTAGGAAGTCCTAGTGCCTTTCGCTGGGAAGCAGAAGTGGCGCAACAAACTCCCCAGCAGTACAGTTGTCTGTTCAAGTTAGAAAAAAAAAATATTCTATAAAGGGTGACTGACTGATCTATCAACGCACAGCTCAAATCACTGAACGGATTGGGCTAAAATTTGGCACACAGGTAGTTATTATGACGTAGGCATCCAATAAGAAAGGGTATTAGGAAATTATTCGTCGGTTATTAAAAAAAAAATCTGCTGTTTCATAGAAAAGTGCAGTACCTACGCGGTCAAAATATATGGAACAGCAGATTTTTTTTTAATAACCGACGAAAAATTTCAATGCAGGGAGTTCAGAATCATGTACTGAATCCATGGTAACAGTTTTCGCGTCGATGTCCCTGACACCCCGTATACAAGGTGGATTTTGAGATTTAACGAAGGGCTGTTGGTCACGGGAGACCAGTCTGCGTTATTAATTTCGGCAGTGGCAGCCTCGACGTCGATTTTCTGTTTTAATCAGGAGTTTCTATTTGCCGTGACGCGTTTAAGTAAGAGCAGACCTGCGACAACAATATCATGGTCTGTCACTGATGTTTTACATACCATACCAGAAGTTTTAGATTTAGATTTTAAAAGGATGTGGTCCAGACATGCTTTACCCCTAGTAGATTTGTTTATAGCCGGCTTGAAATAAATACAAATTATAAAAAAAAAACGAAAACCCGTCTGCAAAAACACATAACTGATAAGAGATAAACAAGCATTATACTCTATAGAATTTTTGACAAACAATACACACCATATTTTATTTAGGTTATTAGTTTGACCTGCCTGATTACTTTGCCTGCCATATAAAAATTCTATAGATTATAATGCTTATTTTTCTCTTTTCAGTTACGTGTTTTTATAAACGGGTTTTTCATTTTTTATTTTTTAATAATTAAATTTTTACTGTTTATCCATGCGTCAAACTCATTAAATATACCCAACACACACCCCTGAGAAATAACTTTCCTCAATATTTTATGGGATTCGTTTGGATGTAATAAGACAGTTTTATATTCTGATTAAATACTTATGTAGGGTTGTGCAAGTATACCTACTTTTACATATAATTATAATGACATGAGCACATTCACGCCATGGAAGGACGCCAACGATTCTCTTAAATAACACACACACATACTGGTAAACTTTTTAATTATAAGAGTATCTATGTACAATGGTCTGTATGTGTAATCAACAGTTTCCAGATATATCTTTGCAGAGACAGTCTGTCTTTTGACGTGACAACGTCTTATAAATTGGTTTGCCGGGTGACACTTCAAGAAACTGCGTTACGCTCCGCTCACGTTATGCGCTCACAATGAGAGCGAGTGAGAGGCACGCGTCCCTTCCACTCGGGCATGGTTAGCCCGCCTAAGAGCGAGAGAGACAGACATAAAAAGTGAAAGGCACGCGTCCCTTCGTCGTTGTCACGTAAAACTTTCGCCCGTATACCGACTTTACAGGCAACCAATTTTTTTCTCTTAACTCTATATACTGAACACAAAACAGTCTAAGCCAAGACAGTCTGCAGAGGCTCAACTCCGATCCTCTTGGCCAAGTCGGTCATGGCTTCGATTTGTCTTTGAGGGTAGTTGACGGTTCCCTTTGCCAAGGTCACTTCGCTAATCTTGTGCTCCTTATCTCCGGGGGCCAGAACTGGTAGTGATGGGTCCACCTGGAAAAGATGAAGAATCGTGTTATATGTAGGTATGTTATACCATCAACAGTCCAAAAAAAAAACAATAGAATTTTAATTGTTATCGATCTCCAGGAGAACACCGGACTGTCAAGAGGCCATGTACCCAATTAAGATTACTCTTCGGTAACTTTTCTGGAGTCTTAGGCTGGTTTCACAGCTGTCCGGGAGACCCGTGCGGCCCACCCGTATGGGCTCCCGGAACGGAGACACACGTGAGGCGCTAGAACATTGTTTCACAGCGACGCGGATTGGTCCGTACGTGACCCGCTCCGGTTAGAGCCCGTACCACGCTAGCAACCGTATCGTACTAACTCCCTCATTTCAAAGCATTGCGGGCGCTACCCGTACGGGTCTCCCATGTGCGGGCGGCCCGTGCGGGTCTCCCAAACAGCTGTGAAACCAGCCTTAGGGGAGTTTCTAAAACGATGATACAACTAACTTCTATCTATATCATAAGTTTTAGTATAATCTTATATATAAAATTCTCGTGTCACAATGTTAGTTACCTTACTCCTCCGAAACGGCTTTACTGATTTTTACCAAATTTTATATGCGTATTCAGTAGGTCTGAGAATCGGCTACTATCTATTTTTCATACCCCTAAGAGATAAGGGTTGTCCACCCCAAACAAATAATTGGCAAAACAACGTTTGCTGGGGTCAGCAAAATATTATAAAATAAAGTCACTTTTTGTGTCCGTCTGTATGACAGCGTTGTTCTTCTACACTACGCAACGAGTTTTCCGCGAAAGTATATCATAAGTTCAACAAACAAGAAAGTGTGCGACATGTCATCAGGGGCCCAAGTCTGCTATTTTTATAAATTCGTCATTCCAACACGATCCCATTGCCATTTTACTAAAAGTTCGTAATCTGCTAAATTCATAATGGTCGATCATTGGTCGGTCAATGGTTTCGTAATAGAATTGTGTTATAATGGCATTGTCGTACAATACGACCAATGATACCGCCTAAGTCAGTCATTCATTTGTCATTATGTACGAGATTACCAATAAGTGCCATTTCTTTCAATGGAGTGTCAGTGGCTGACCATTGGAAAGTCATAATGACGCCATTATATTAGTAGATTACCAAACTTGTCAAAATCAACAATTATGAAATCAATGATAGACCATTCTGACACTATTGTTATAGCAGACTTGAGGCCCTGGTCGACAGGTCGTTAGATCTACAGCTCTTAAGTTCGGCAGGTCATTAGTGCGACTGGCAATGTATGATTAATCGGTTGAAGGACACTGAACGACACAGACAATAGAAGTTTTATTGTTGTTACGCGTATAGGCGTTTAGCGTTCCTCAAAGTGTTAAGAAATACAACTTCTAGGTTGTCGATTCCGATAGGGACTACTTTTATGCAAAATGTCATGCTTCTAGACTCAGCAGTTTAGGATGAACGTTACCTCTAATGGCTCGTGCAGACCAGCGCGATATCGCGGGAGCGACAGGCAGCGCGACCAGTGTCGCGCCCGCGATATCGCGTTGGTCTGTACGAGCCTTAAGGCAATAATAAGATTTTATAAAGTAGGTACATGTGCCCGAATTTTAGCTCCGGTGGTCTTATCTTAAGACCTACCTAGGAAAGTATCAATTTGAAAAAAAACCTTCGCCTACCAACACACCAAATCTTTTGCAGGGTAGGTGATGTACACTTATCTGCAGGGCAGGTCAAAGTGCCACCTCACATTCGAATGAAGTGTACTTTCTGTCTTAAATTTACCTATACAGGGTAGCAAGGACATCGACGCGAAAACTGTTATCATGGATTCAGTACCTGAAAATCTGCTGTTCCATACATTTTGACCGCGTAGGTATTGCACTTTTCTATGAAACAGCTGATTTTTTAAAAATAACCTACAAAAAATTTCAACGCACGGGGATTCAGAATCATGTACTGAATCCATGGTAATAGTTTTTGTATGTATATAAGCACCCTTAAACAGGTCAATCTGGTAAACCCCTAGAACAAAGTTCGATTACAATAACGTCAAAGAGCCGAGTTGTTTATGGTTTTATACACACAGGCTCTAAATTCCTCCAGGTGTTGAGACAATCAGCGGCTCTATCTTCGAAGCCCGGAGCGAAGAACTCTGGGTTAATAGCTGCGAAGCACTGCCCCAGGTTTGGTGGACCTTGAATGCTGGACAGCTCCCAGCCACGGATGTTGTGCGTCATATTTGACCCTGTAACATTTCAGAAGACCCTTTAAAATGTACAATGAAAACCGTTTATAACGACTTCGAAGGGATCGTCGGATTACGGTTGTTATAGCTGATAGTCGTCATAACCAAAAACTATGAAGTAAATAAACATTTTGGGACCTCAAAATTTCGTCATAATAACGGTTTTCACTGTATAGCAAGCAGTTAATTGATGCCAGAATCATTTGAAAAAGTCATGTCTAGCTGAGGCTGAAATTTTTGGAAACATCATTACAACTTGTAATAAAGTAAGTACGTGGTACAGACGCCAGCACATCAAGCTACCCGAAACTGTCAAATTTTCCCAATCAACTTTGAACCTTATACTTCAGATATAAAGTTGAAAATCTATTAAATAAATTTGACAGATTGTAGTAGCTTGATGTGCTGGCGTCTGTACATGCAATAATTTAAGTAATAAGTTCAACAATAAGGCACATCGAATTTAAGATGACGACGATGCTCTGCCTACTGTCGCGTCGTCTCTGTCACATATATATTATTATATGTGTGTGCATAAATGGTTAAATAAATAAAACAAAAAAAAAAAAAAAAAATCCTCGTTTTATCTATTCTCAATTTTAAGTTTTTATTTAATTTTAATTTTGTGACACAAATTGACATTTTATTTTCATTTCAATTCTTTGACCCATATAATTTGTACAAACCTACTCATTCGTATATTTTAATTGAATTTGACATTTTATTTTAATTCTGTGACCTTTATAATTTGTACCTACTCATTCGTTTAATTGCATTGACATTTTATTTTATTCTGTTGCAGTATTGGGAAATTTAATTTAATTTAATTTTGTTTTGTCTGATTTTTTTTATTCTGTGTTTTTTTAATCAAAGGATCTGTATGTCATTCTTTTCCTAATACTCGATGTTCCATATCAATACCCTGGTTAGGTACTTAGACCAGGGGGCCAACCACAAGCTCATAAAGCAGTATTATTTTAATATTACTTCAGTGTAGGAAAGAGGTGAAGCTCTATAGGACGTATAGCTCCATCTCTTTCTCCCACTGTAGTAATATTAAAATAATACTGCTTTTGAGCTGGTGGTAGGCCCCTGTTTCCCTGCTAATTCAATAATGCCAATTACGACATAGTACAGTAAAAGTATGTGAGTATTGTTACCTGATAATCCACTGCAGAACATTTCCACCATGGCAGCAAGGGCATATCCTTTATAACCACTCGTCTTCTCTTCTCCTCCTAAAGGCATCAGATTACCTGCCTTGAACGCCTGGTGGAATATAAGGGAATGTCGTTAGTTATCAAAACTACGAAGACTGCAATTATCATCACACCCGTTTTAGCCGAAGACTGCCAGAATGCGCCCTACGTACGCTTAGCAAGGTCACTCGTGTGGACACTTTTATTTAATAACAGTCGAATTAATAACTATTAAAGTGGAAAAGTCATAAATGTTCTCCAAAATTAAGATGAAAACAAATACAACAACATCACCAAAAATCTTAGCAAAACGTCTGAAACAGTCTTTGCTATTATTATTGGTGCAGGCGTTAGATTACGTACTGCTTTGGCATCTGTGGTGGGCTTCCCGTCAAGATCCAGAGCCCAACCGTGGGGCAATGGTTCTTCTCTGTGGATTTTTACTTCAATCTGAAAATAAACGTGATTATTTTACTAGTTTCTTAAACATATTATGTGGATTTCAAAGACAATTAGGTAGTTACCTACACTGGTGCCGATTCCCTTGTTCACAAACTAAATTAAATTTAAATTCAGTACATCTTTTTCTTTCTATTTAATTAAGAAAAGGACAGAAGATAAATTTTAGTTTAGTCCTGTCAAATTAATCAGCAGCTGTCACTACTCCATACAAGTTTAGACGTGATTAAAAACTTGCCTACTAAAATTACGTCAATTTACGTCAAGCGCTGATTAATTTGACAGTACTAAACTAAAATTTATCTTCTGTCCTTTTCATAATGAAATAGAAAGAAAAAGATGCACTGAACTTAAATTTAGTTTAGTTTATGAACAAGGGAATCGGCACCATTAACACTTTGAATGAATGGAGTACGGATTTGATTGCCACATTTTCCACCAATAATCTATAATATGGTTAAAGCCCAATTATTTATTTTCATATTGCGTTTATTTAATTTACCTTCCCCATAGCGACAGAAGTAGAAGCCATGTCGACCACCAGCTTATCACCACCACTAGCAGGAGCTGCAAAACCGATAGGATTCGTTCCCAGGGCCCTCTGAAACAAACGGGACCAATACAGATTACCACCTCCTCTCTCCTACTTGATCTATGCTGTGCCCGACAGGGTCCATAATTGTGACTAATATAATTATTTCCCTACCAACTATATACATTATGGTACGCAATAAAGAATTTGAGATTAAGAAAAATATATTAATAATATAAAGAGGGGAAATTTCATAAGGTAATGGTTCCTGTAAATATACAGTCATATAGGGTGATTGGTAATTAGTGACCGATTCTTAAACACGTGACTTTACTCATCAATGTGAACAACTTTTACTATGGGACGAAAAAAAATCTGCTGTTCCCTACTATGAAGTCAAAATGTAGGGAACAGCTGATTTTTTTCGCGATTTCAGGTTTGGTCCCATAATAAAACTTTTTCATAATGATGAGTATAGTCACCTGTTTAAGTATCGGTCACTAATTATTACCAGTCACCCTGTAAAGGTACCCACGGCACAGATTACCAGATAAATTACTCCATGTATTTACGAGCGCTAATTACCTACTGGCCGCCGGGTCGGACACGACCCATTTCTCAGTGGGTTGCTGACATTCGCGAGGCGCGTACTTACGCATATATTTCGGTCGACCTGACGTACTTAGTTTCAACTTCTCATGATATGGCTGGTTCTGGTGTGCTATGTGCAGTAGATGGATTTAGATCCAGCAAGAGAAGAGATAGATATAAACTTATCTTTTTTCAGTATACCTATTGTTATAGAAATGCGAGTACCTATCTAATTTGTTTTACTATCGCTTTTTAAATGGGTAAATTGTTTAAACATGCATGTTTCGATTTTTTATTTTATTCGTAGGTAAATAATTACTTCTACCACGTAATTTGTGCTTCTACTATGCATCTGAGATAAGTAGGTATGGAAAGGTCAATGAACTCCATTTATCAACTGTCATTTGAAAATTACGTTTAACTAAAATTTACTTTGTACAAATTAATTTTCAATAATATTTATTATCGTTATATCTTGTTAATGTTATTTTCATATGATTATTGTTTATTTAAAAGCGTGCAAGTGTTAGAAAAGCGTGCATGACGTGCACATGCTAAAACATTAAAAAGCATTTTATTTCATAAAGTGTACTAAAAATACCTACCGACATCTTTAACGAAAGATGCAGCCCTGGCAATTCACAACAACCACGCGACGGCGCGCAGCTACAAAGCAAAAATCGCTTTATGCTTGTAAGGTTAGGTACATTTTCGTTCGTAGCGTCTAGCGACTCGAAGGTGTAGGCTATTATAGCAGTAGGTATTGAACATTTTGTATGGAGTGATTTATCTGGTAATCTGTGCCGGCGGTGCGTCACAGTTTTTGATTCTTTTTATTTACTGTTTGTCTGACCCACTATCGCGGGTCTTGATAAGGTAGATCACGATTGTAAATATTACACAACGTTGAAAAAGCGAAAAGTAAACACTTTTAACGTCCTTAGAATGATTTGTAATCTAGCCATATAGTGCAACTATGTGGTATTTTAAGGAAATATCGTCGACCCGGTTCAATTGAGGTAAGGGACAAAATAGGATTTTTCAGGAGAGGCCGACAAAGTTTCTTTTTCGGACTAAATCGCCCATAACTTTTTTCTTATTAAGGCTCCTGGCTGTGAATTCACTCGACAGAGTTTAGGTAAATTCTTGCGATGCTATGTTTGTGTGCACCGTTCACGCACACACGCCTAAACATCGAGCGTAGTGATCGCTTAAACAGTTTTGATCCTATAGACGGTATTTTGTTAAGTTACGTAGGTACGCTTATGAAATAAGTCTGGAATGTTCGTGTATATTCGTTTAGTATATTTATAACAATTCTGTTTTATATGGAATTTTATACTTTTTGTATGGAAAACATGAAAAATTATTACCTACATGTTGAGTTTTATGGGTTTATGGGTTTCATAAAGGGGGTCGAAATTTTCATTATTTTTGCGATAAGACACAATTTTCGAGATATAAGCAAAAGAACAGAAAAAAGATAAAGTACAGTTTTTGCAACTGAATGAGTTATTAATTTAGTGAAAATGAAAAATTCGCTATTCTGAATTTGACTTTTTTCACTTAAAATTTTGATTGGTGCCGATTCTCTTATACACCGAACTAAACTAACTAAACTATCACTAAAATTTCTTACTTTTGACTATGAGAATCTCAAAGCTATTGGTGCCGATTCCCTTGATCACAAACTAAACTAAATTTAAGTTCAGTGCATCTTTTTCTTACAATTTCATTAAGAAAAGGACAGAAGATAAATTTTAGTTTAGTCCTGTCAAATTAATCACCGCCTATCACTCTCCATACAAGTTTAGACGTGATTAAAAACTTGCCGACTAAAATTACGTCAATTAACGTCAAGCGCTGATTAATTTGACAGGACTAAACTAAAATTTATCTTCTGTCCTTTTCTTAATGAAATAGAAAGAAAAAGATGCACTTAAATTTAGTTTAGTTTGTGAACAAGGGAATCGGCACAATTATGCAAAATAAATTCTCTAAATTTAAGAAATTTTTTGACACATCTAAATCAAATTTGACAATCGCGATTCCACACGTGATACCTAACCATGTGAATCTTTTTAGAGCCGGAGGCGGGCACGCTCGACGTGTTTTTTAAGGAACTTTTCACTTTTTGTATGGAAAAAAAGAAAAAATATTACCTACATGTAGAGTATAAGGGATTTAAGGGTCTTATAAAGAGAGTCGAAATTTTCATTATTTTTGCGATTGGACACACCGTTTTCGAAATATAAGCAAAAGAAAAAAAAAAGATTCAGTACTGTTTTTGCATGTGAAATCGAGGTGTTGGTGTGAATTTAAAGTTCATGACAATCAATTTTATTCCACACGTTTTTAATCGCGAAAAATAGTCAGATTCGGTTAGAAAATCTAAATTTTAAGTGAAAAACGTCAAATTCAGAATAGTAAAATTGCTATTTTCACTAAATGAAAATCTCAGTTCCATCTTAGTGCTGTCAAACTAAAATCTAGTTAAGTTGTGCCACTTTAGTCTATTTCAGAATGGGAAATCGTCGTTTGACAGGAATAAAACAAAATTTTGGTGATTTTTAGTCTAGTTTAGAGGCATTTGTGACAAGAGAATCGGCATCATGTCTAACTAAATCTGACTATTTTTAATCGCGATTAAAAAGGTGCGGAATAAAATTAGTTATCTTGAACTAAAATTCACACCAACACCTCGCTTCAGGTGCAAAAAACAGTACTGTATCTTTTTTTTTTCTTTTGCATATATCTCAAAAATGGTGCGTCCAATCGCAAAAATAATGAGAATTTCGATCCCCTTTATAAAACTCTTAAACCCCTGACACTCTACATGTAGGTAATATTTTTTCTTATTTTCCTTACAAAAAGTAAAAATTCTATATAAAACGTCAAGGCTGCCCCCTGCGCGCCTCCAGCTTTAAAAAAATTCACGGGGTAGGGCAAACAAGTACCACGTGGACTCGCGATTGTCAAATATAATTTTGGTGTGTCAAAATATATTTAAATTTAGAAAGTTTTTGTTGCAGAATAGCTTCAAGATTTTCATAGCCAAAAGTAAGGAATTTTAGTGATAGTTTAGTAAGTTTAGTTCGGTATACAAGAGAATCAGCACCATATTGCCATCTTAGTGCTGTCAAAATAAAATATATTCTATAATTATTTCACGATGGGAAATCATCGTTTGACAGGAATGAACGAAACTTTGGTGATTTTTAGTCTAGTTTTGAGGCATTAATTTGTGACAAGAGAATTGGCACCAGTATCCATAAAGGGATCTGAGACACTTGCGCGAAAGACATTTTCGCGAAAGACACTTGCGCGAACCCACTTGCGCAAAAAAGTTGCGAAAATGAGATTTCTTCATAACATCACGCCATCAATTTCAAAGGGCCCAACACTTTGAAATTGATGGCGTGATGTTATGAAGAAATGTGAAAATTTTCGCAGCCGCCATCTTATATTTACGTTTTGACATCAAAATCTGCTTTAGAATCCTCAAAAACTATGAAAAAGACACCCATGACGAAAAATCTGAATATTGTCACAGCCGCCATCTTGGATTTATATTTTGACCTCACTATCAGCTTTAGCATCCTCGAAAACTATGAAAACGATACCCATGACGAAATATTTTTAAATGTTCGCAGCCGCCATCTTGGATCTTTATTTTGACTTAAAGTAGTCTTCAGTAGCGTTAAAGAAACTTCGTTCCAAAAATACTTCACTTATTGCTACAACAGCATATAGGCGCGGGCATATCGGTGACGCGAACCCATAACTTTTTCCCCTACCAAAAATCACTCAAAACTATGAAATCTAAAGTCAAAATATAACTAGTGAACCCAGCAGGCAGATGTTGTCCTGCGACAACAGCGCCACGCGAGTCCAACTATAGTTATGAACCATCCAAGTTACACAAAAAGAATTAAAAAAAAACATCTAAATCAGTCAAGCCGTTTAGGATACGAAGAATTACGAACACACGTACACCGGTATTTTATTTATTGCCAGGCATGCAAAATTTTAATGTTCTTCAAAAACAAGCAAAGTACTTTAAAATAAATAGCGGATCAAAATGTGGTAGTCGACGTACAATTTCTGGAATATGTTAACATCGGACACGTACGTGCGTGCTGCGACGCAAAGTGATACGTCCTCACGCTGGGAAGGCCCGTTCGCTACTGACGGAATAGATTTTCCGCGATCGTTTATATAGTTCACTTTGCCATTTATTTAAGTAATGAAGTAATTGTTTATTTATAAAATAAAATTTAGATTCTATTTAACAATTAACTTAAAATTAATATATAATTTTTTTAATTTCTTAAAAGTGTTTCTAAGTATTAGAAAAAAATATTTATTTGGCTTGAAGTTTTGAGAAAGTTACGTTATTTCAACATTTTTTTTCTGCTATATTTTGTATGAAAGTTGAAAAAAGTGGTTCCCCTATGTACAAGTAGACCATATAATGATGTTGATGATATTTTTTAATTTTCAACATCAAAAGCAGTTTCTTCTAACGAAACGATCAAACGTCAGTCTCACGTCATTTTTTGGAAAACTTGTTGCGAATTTTAGTGATTTCCCACGAATCCTTAATTTATTTCAAAAATCCCTTTCCCCTATGTACAAGACGAAGAATTGGACTTTTCAAATCACAAATAATTATGTTTAAATTCTCGCCCCCTTTCTCACAACGAATAAACAAAATTGATCAAAATCAGTGATTTCGTGCGGTGCGGCGGCATGGAGCCTTAACCTTTTTCGGGTCTGTTTTTCTTAAGTTAGAATTTTTTCATATTCACCATTCGATAGAGCAAAAAATTCTGAACAAAATTGTATACTCAACTCATTTTGGGTATTTTGTCCCTTACCTCAATTGAACCTACGGTCGAAGATATAAAAAAAAAAAAAAATTGCTCTTGATAAACCTACCATGAAAGGATAGACGTAAGTAGTAGGCAGGCACACCAACATTCCGCCAATCCCAACTAATATTATAAATGTGAAAGTGAGTTAGTTTGTATGTTTGTTTGTTACGCTTTCACGCTAAAACAGCGAAACGGATTTGGATAAAATTTGGTACATGAGTAGAGTATGACCTGGAAAAGGACAAAGGCTACTTTAATCCTGGATCGCAGACAAAGTCACGGTTTTAAAATCCCTAGAAATATGGCGCTATTCTGGTGCCCATTCAAATTCAAAACCCACTTTTCGAACGTCAAAATTACATAAGACAGTCCCCCAAAAACGCCCACCCTTCACCACTTCCTAGTGCCTTTAGCTGGGAAGAAGAAGTGGCGCAACAAACTCCCCAGCAGCACAGCTGTCTGTTCAAGTTAGAAAAAAAAAAATGATTCTGTACAATAGTATGCAATTGCCTTGGTAACTGCATATATCTAGACTCTGGGCTGCTATTGAGAATCAGCAATATTTTGGTGAATTTGGCGCGATATCGGCATTGTATACAGCAGCTCTCAAATACATAGTTAGTACCGATACGTAGGAAAAATGAGTAGCCAATCAACTCACTTGCTTGGACCTGGTGGGCACCATGATAGGCGATGTGTTGGTGAAGGCCAGGCCGATGAGCCCCTCGCGCTCCGCCTGCAGCGCCCAGTAACCCGCCATGCCATAGTGATTGCTCTCTGTAAAACAAAAAGCGGCCAAGTGCGAGTCGTACTCGCCCATGAAGGGTTCCGTAGCAGCAAGTAACGATAAGTTTACGATTTATGACGTATTAAAAAAAAACTACTTGCTAGATCTCGTTCAAACCAATTTTCGGTGGAAGTTTACATAGTAATGTACATTATATATTTTTTTAGTTTTATCATTCTCTTATTTTAGAAGTTACAGGGGGGGGACACACATTTTACCACTTTGGAAGTGTCTCTCGCACAAACTATTCAGTTTAGAAAAAAATGATATTAGAAACCTCAATATCATTTTTGATGACCTATCCATAGATACCCCACACGTATGGGATTGATGAAAAAAAAAATTTTGAGTTTCAGTTCTAAGTATGGGGAACTCCAAAATTATTTGTTTTTTTTTCTATTTTTGTGTGAAAATCTTAATGCGGTTCACAGAATACATCTACTTACCAAATTTCAACAGCATAGCTCTTATAGTTTCGGAAAAAAGTGGCTGTGACATACGGACGGACAGACAGACAGACAGACAGACAGACATGACGAATCTATAAGGGTTCCGTTTTTTAACGGAACCCTAAAAATTACGTAACTTCAAACAGCTGTTTTTACTTTTGTAGGTAAGTATCATCTAGTTACTTTTTTTTAATTTTTTTTATTTGGGAAAACAAACAGTGACACATTACATTTTAGTCGGTGGCAAAAAACGAAAATACAAAACCCAAGACACCGACTTCCGAAATTAAAGTTATTTTTCACTATGTAGTGTTTTTTTTTTGGAAGTCGGTTGTTTTTTTTTTTGTAAAAAGTTTTTTTTTATTATCTTAGTAGAGGTTACTAAGTTAATGAGTTAATGACTAAGTGTTTTGAGTACAATATTTTTGAATTTACCAGCAGAAAGAGCAAATATATCAATATGATGGAATTGCTTGTTGTAGTTATTAGGTAATTATGGCAAAAACGGACTAACACTGTGACTTTTACACACTAAATTGACACAAAACTATTCCATACATCTATTTCAGAATTTCATAATAATTATACTAGCTAAGAGTTAAATATTCTTTTTTTTAAAGTTTACTTCTGTTCTAATTTTAATTGCGAAAGTGATTGTTTTACGCTTTCACGCTAAAACGGCTGAATGGATTTGGATAAAATTTAGCACATGGGTAAGTAGACCATGACATGGGTTAGGACAAAGGATACTTTTTATTCCGGTATTACCTTCCCGCGGGATAATTTTTGACCTCCACGTGGGCTAAGCCGCGGGCAAAAGCTAGTTAAATATATATTTAGCTCAATAATGAAGATTTAAAATACAGCGTTTAAGGATTTTCGTCGCTGACTATATACCCTCATTTCGCCATTTATATTTTAGTGTCTAAGGCGCTTTGCAGATGGAGCAACTATTGCAGCAACTGGTAATTAGCTGTTAACACATATCTCAATGGAACTACGCACACATAGCAACTCAAGTTGCGTGTTCCGGTGATAGACAACAATTTTCAGTTGCTGCAATCGATGACTAAGTTAGTTTCTAAATGCCACAACCAGCAATAGGGGTCACAAATCCAAACTACGGACTTGCTACTGAGAAATGCCAAATGACAAATCTCAATAATATTTTGCCCAACCTGGGGTTTCAAGTTCGACCCTGTACCCCATCATAGCCAATAGCAAGGTATGGCAAAAAGAAACTCACGTTTGGCCGACACCCATCCCACGCCATACTTTTTGGCTTTCTGAATAGCTAGTTTCATGCAGAAGTTGCCCACAGTGGCGCCGAGAGCGTTGTGGCCATCCACCCAGGCGGTGGCGCCTAACTCCTTCAGGATCTCGGGCTTAGCTGACGGCACGCACGCTCCAGATTTGATGTCGTTTATGTAAAACTCTGTGGAGCAAAGGAATATACATATTTATATAAGATAGTTTAAGTGCAGGGCAAAATAAGGTGACAGATGGCAATTGTTGCACCGGACTTGGTTCCCTCACAATCACTTGGCATTTTACATTTCGCACAACTTCATTTTTTGTCAACTAAGGACCTACCTACACCCTAATTGCGTAACACACTTTCAATCACAATACAATAGAGTTTTTAAGGAAATTCCTAATCCATTGCTTCATTCGTCTGCACAACAACGTAAATAACGCAATAAACGTGGCTGAACAGTAAAAATGAAAAGAATTGCGATCAATTGTAATTGTACGTTTAATACTCAATTACCTCACAGCAATTCGTCTGTACGCGGGTAACACCTCAAGTACCCGGGCGATAATACCGAACTATAGCAGTAAATAATAAAAATAACGTAGAAAGTATAACGTACAAGGTATAACATATAAAAAATAACGTATAAAGAATATCGTACAAAGTACATACAACGCATAAAGTTATGGCATCTGTATCTAATCGAAGTGTTTCGTGCACCCTTTAAATATCTCCAACACTCACCAAGTCGGTTCAGTCCATGGCTGTAATGTCCCACGGTGTCGGCATGTACCAGCAGGTCAGCATGGGCCTTCGCCTCAGATTCAGGAGCCCCTGAGGCCTTCAGGCTATCCTCCATGAACCTCCGCACTTCTTCTAGATTTACCTCCGGCATTTCTGTTCACAACATCAGAAAATGATACATAAAATAACAAAATTGTAAAACGAGCAGATTACTTTTATCTAATACCATAACCACAGATTACTACACTAGTCCGTAGGCAGGGGAGGGTGGTTTTGGTGGTACAACCACACCACAGGCCTCGCGCCTACAGCCTACCACGCGGACTCAGTGCGGGTAAATGTCACAATGTCTTCGAATTTTTGGTTCTAGGACATGCCGGTTTCCTCACGATGTTTTCCTTCACCGTTTTGAGAGTGCCTGCCTGGGTTCAAAGCACCTCGTAAGTCAGGGCCGTTATCTACCACTAGGCCACCACTGGCCTATTATTGCCTACAATATCAAATAAAGATAATTCTAATTTAGACACAATATTTCAGGTCTGACAATGATCCATTCAATAAGTAATACATATTAGAATACGAACTAAGTTCAACAAAGATGAGGGTCACGATGCTTCTGAAGAGATGTGAACACGTTTGAAACTAACGATGGTTTAAAGGTAAACGTAAAGAGAAACATGGTTTTAAAGAAAGTGGTGCGGTGATCCTGGTGGGAGCATTGCCGAGCTGTATTTGTGGCTGGCAGGAAGTGGAAAATACAGGGTTTTTGAATTGACATTACTTATATTTATTATTTAATTAATAGAGAAAAGATTTTGAAATCCTTCTCAAGACTCAAACTCAAAGCATTTATTTCAATTAAACCATTTACAGGCATTTTTGAATTATCAAGGGGTCGGTCAGTCAGAAAGATGAAGCTAGTTGCCCATTCTAAAGCGTAGTAGGTAGGTTCCTATGGAGAAGAACGGGCAAGAAACTCCACGGACACTCTTTTATATCATAATACTATTACAAAATATTGGTCACATCATTCGTGTTTAAATTACACATGTGAAAACAATGTAGAAAGACGTGTACGTTAAACTCAAAAATGTGCACTATTTCTAGTATATTTAGTAGGTATCTAGACAAAAATTAGGATTCAAAAGTTGTGTGTCTAAACGCAATAAACAATTTTAAGTGGGGTGTCAGTGTAACTAATTTGCATGATGCTTGCAATAAATCGAAAATTCATAATAATAAGAAACACTTACTTAAACTCATTCTTACAACAGCCTGTACACGATACGATGCGATTGGATACTGTGATCAGATTTCAGCTCACCACGGAACAGTAACACGATACAATAAGATACTGAACTATCATCAGGAAAACTAACCATTTTATATAATGTATCAAGAGAACACGGAAAAAGTATGAGATTTCTGCACTCAACCGGCAAAATGGTAGGCTCGAAAAAACTACATTGATTGGAAAATTATTGTTTTTTTATTAAGCATTGACCTTGTCGTGTTAAGTTATTTTGAGAAAAGTAAGGAAATCAATCAATCTCGGAAAAGCTGGACGTGATACAGAGGCGTAGAAGAGAATCCAGAATGGCGGAGAAGAATAGTGACAAAATATAAATAAATAACTATCTATCCATAGAAAAACTTTACCATAATTCAACGTTACACGGTCACACCTCTATAACGTATATTATAAGAGCTATTTCATAGGCAGATCACACACAAGTTTCCTCACACTGGACCGCTGTCGTAGCGTAGCGTAGACGTCGCGTAGCAGCGGCGTAGACGTCGCGTAGCAGCGGCGTAGGCTTTACGCGGCATTTACGCTGCGCACACTATTGAAGAAAGAGGTTGAAATATTAAGTAAACAATAAGTACCTTATTTTAATATTCAGGAACCGTATAATTAATATCGACGTATAAATAATGAGACGAGTGCAACACATATACACTAACAATTAACTGCCACAGCTTATCAGAATATGGTTTACATAAAAGTGTCATTAGGTTCGTAAACATTTAAATAGTTATTTACCTCCCATATACATTTTATGAGACGCTTTGAACAAATTATTACACATACACATTAAGACAAAATAATGACCCAATCTTATTCACCTACGAGTTTCCTTACCTCGTCCCATAATAATATTATTCAACGTAATAATATTATTGCGATACCAATCCTTTTGCCAAAGCTTTGTGTTTTACAATATTCTCTCACAAATAGCTTATCATAAGCTGTTCTATGGATCAAGTATTGGTCGGGGGCCGGGGGTGCAACGAGTTGCACTTGGTCGGCTAGGTGGCCGTTACAGTTCCTATAGTTTACCTGGTCGGTGCGACCATTGGTCGTGGTCGTGGCCGTCATATGCGCGAGATCCCTAAGTATCGTCACTCGTGAATGCACCCCTTTGATTGCAGTGTAAGGTCACTTGCTTGTTTTCTTGTTTACTAGCTGACACAGACCAGCACCCTAATTCTGTAACATACGATCAATCTCAATCCGTACCCTAATTGCGTAATACAACAGAATCACAATCTGTTTCGACTTGAAACAGATTGCTTCATAAATTGGAAAAAAATCTGCTCAGCAACGCAGAACGTAAATAACGCAATTAATGTTATTGAACTGTCAAAATGAAATAAATTAGCAAAATTGTTTACGAAAATAAGTTACGCAATTAGGGTACTGGTTCATTTTGACAGTTCAACAACATTCATTGTGTTATTTACGTTGTTGAGCAGACAAATTTTTCGAACATTTATGAAGCAATGGATTAGCGATATCCTTCAAAATTTTTCAGATTATGATTGATTGTGTGCTACGCAAATAGGGTGCAGACCCAGTACCTATTTAATTAAATTATCGTTGCTAATACTACCATTTTGCGCTCCGCCAGTGTAACTACTTAATCATATTTATGTATAATTAAGTTACATCATAATCATATCATTTGACGGTTATCTCAATGTTATCACACTGTACAATAATATTACACAAACAAAATCATTTTGTTTAGGTAGGAACAGCTGAATCTCAATTAAATCAACCACATCTCGAAAACCTTTCCAAGCAACAACTTTTCAAAGTCTATAAACATTAGTAAAGTTAAGAGTCCATATTAATTACCTCAGCTCAAATTTACTCTGATCCGTGAGGGTGTTGTTAGGTATCGTACTGAGAGTCTGTTATGTGGTAATATTCAGGAAACGAATATCGAAAAAATGTTCAATTTTCTTCAATATTTACCGGTATTTTTAGGGTATTTTACCGGTTTATTACAAGGGGCGCGGGCGGCCGTCGTTTAGCGGGTGTCTTATGACCCCTGTTGAAAATTTGCTCATTTTTTAACCGACTTCAAAAAAAGGTGGAGGTTCTCAATTCGTCGGGACATTTTTTTTTATGTTTGTTCTCCGATTACTCGAAGACGGCTGGACCGATTTGAAAAATATTTTTTTGTTGGAAAGGGTATACTTTCAAATTGGTCCCACTGTCATTTATTTGGTCACGATCTGATGATGGGATCGTGGAGAAATCGAGGGAAATCTTCCAATATCATAGGCACATCCATAGCGATTTGGGTATTTTTGATGAGCAGTTGACATAAGGCTATTGTAACTTAGATAAATTACAAACCAACCCACTAAAAAGTGAAATTAAAAACTTTTTTACAAAAAATACAACCGACTTCCTAACTACAAAATGAAAAATAACTTTAATTTCGGAAGTCGGTGTCAAAAAACTAAAATACTGATCCAAAGATACCGACTTCCGAATTTTTTTAAAATGAATTTGGGGTAATTTTGGTAATAAAAATGAGATTTTTAATTATCAATAATAATTACTTTTTTTATTACTTTTAGGTAAATATTATTGCAGTACCTTATGAGCCTCTTTCGGATCGGACAGGGTTTTTTTCACATATTGTATGTATACAGGGCCAGAGCTTACAAAGTGAAGGTCGAATTCATGAGCATCCTCTTAAGGGGTCAATAAACTCATCATTATGAACAACTTTCACTTTGGGACCAACCCTGAAATCGCGAAAAAAAAAATCTGCTTTTCCCTACATTTTGACGAGCTATGCGAACATAAATGTAGGGAACAGCTGATTTAATTTGACCCTGCTTACATGATAAGCAGGGTTAAATTGATGGTACTTTTCTGGTACGTTTTCATATTGGGTAGCTAATAAAGTTACACTCGATCGGAGCCGCAGAGCACTGCTACAATACACAGCAGTTTTCAGGTTTTTGTGACATTTAGCCAGTCCTCTCAAATGAAAGAATGAGACGGCGACATCATTTTTCTCCTTTTCTGGAATTCCGTTTACTTCGACTGTCTGTGAAGTTGAATAAGAAACGAGATAGTCCAGTATTGTGAGATCAATTTCAGTATCTCTGACTGACTAGACCTTGAGTCTCATGGTGAATGTCGAGGTCGACGCTATTTATACGCACAACATTACTACTAGTAATATTTACTACGTGACAGTGAGCTCGTCTGTCGATAAACTGCTTATATAGCGGGAGCGACTCCAGGCCCCGACTTACTATAAGTACTAATAGGTAGTCGTAGGCCTTGGGTTTGAACCAAGGATGTTATGGATATGATATTTCGGATCTGGATACGGATACGGATATAGAAATAATGTTATACCGGTTTCGGATACGGTTACGGATATGAGATTATTTCGGATAATCCGTTAGTTTCGGATAGTTTCGGTTAAGGATTATTAGATTTTTAAGAAGTTGTAATATTATAATATAATACCGCAATGACTGACTAGTAATGACTAAGTAATAGAAATAATAAACAAAGGGTAGATAATAAACGCCCCGGAAAAAAAAAATGTGCATACTCAAAATATGAAATTTACTGCTATAAATACTAATTTTCCGACAACTTATATGCGAATACAAATAGCCACGGGCGGCGAGCGTTATAAAACCACCTGCTCCTCAGCTCGTGGGCCGCCTCGCCCCTCCGTGCCTACGCAGGCTTAAATTACACTCTAAGGGTAGGGCAGACAAGACTACGTGGAGTCGGTTTTGCAGTGATTCGTTTCTGTCATTAACTTTTGTTGACTTTTCAGAAACTTTGTATTTTTTTCGGAAGTTTCGTTTTTTTTTTGGAAATTTAGTATTACAGTCAACCACAGATATTCGGAAGTTAATTTTTTTTCGGAAGTTTTATTATTAACGCGCGCGGCGATTTTATCGGCTCGGCCGGGCAGAAAAACCTGTCATAACGTGTCTCATTTAGACTCCGCCCCAATCCGAAATCATCCGAAACATTTATAACGGTTTCGGTTACGGTTACGGATAGATTTTAATTTCGGATATCCGATAGTTTCGGTCACGGTTACGGAGCTCCTTAACATCCCTAGTTTGAACCCAGGCAGTCGGTTCCACATTTTACTTTGTGCAACGTGTTTTATTACAACTGCTCTAAAAAAAATTGAAAACTTATGAAACGGTATAACTTAAAGTTCGGAGACAAGTGACCCCCACCAACCAGCACCTTAATTGCGTAAAACACGATCAATCACTATCTGAATCCTTTTGAAAGAGATTGCTAATGCATTGCTTCATAAGTTCGAAAATAACGCAATGAATGTTGTTGAACTGTCAAAATAAAACGGATTATTCGTCCTAATCGTTTACTATAGCAGCATTGGGCCCGCGTGGTGCATAACGTCACACTCCCTCTCGCAGTAAGGAGACCTGAGTCCCAGCAGTGGGAACATTCTAGGCTGATAGTACTGTACTAGTACGTATATTTTTTTTTTGAGATTCCGCTTGTCAATCATAGTGATTACTTAGAGCAAATTAACCTGTAGGTATGATAGTGCCATCCACGAAGACGCGCCCCACTCCGCTCCGCTCCGTACTAAAGTATAGCTTACAGTGCAATAATCGCGGAGTGGGGCGCGTCTTCGTCATTCTGTATGCCTTCATTTAATTTTAAGGTTAATTATCAGCAGTTGTAAATGAGGTCATTGTTGCGATTTACTCATGAATCGCATTACGAGGTAATTATAGATTAGCATGAGTGTGTGCACTGCACACTTTAATAACTTTATTAAGTATGATTGTTTTCTCTCCACTGTGACTTTCCAAACTGTGACATTTCTCGTAGGGGTAAGCAGAGGTGTAGGTATATGTAGGACACTCAGATGTCGTCACTTATGAATATGGCGAGCCATTATACTGGCAGTCTCACAAAACAAGAAAACACTTACTGATGTGTTAGCGTTTAGCACATAGTATAGTGGTGGGGTGCATGGGGGCGGAGTTTGCGTGGAAATTGTATTGAGTGTCTGGTCTTAATAATGGCAACGTTACCAACTACGCCTCATTATCTAGGAACCCTAATAACTAAGGCCCGTTGTACACGGCACGATCTCTTTAAGGTACGACTCGCTAGCCGCACCGCAGAATAATCGTGTGAGCTTGTATATGACACAGCAAACCACCGTTTGTATGTAATACGACGACGGGCGCCACCTTCCCGTAGTGCTGTCGTGTCTGTCAACAAATTTCCATAGAGATCCATATAACACCAACCGTGCCTACACACGGCAAATTAACTATAGTTATTCACGGCAAAAAACGTGTGTCTAATAGCTCGTGGCTAAATACTAACAGTCGCTCGGGTCGATCTGTCAGGTTAAGTTACGCTTGCCGGGGTTGATCCGCGGATGGGTGACCATTTCTACATACCGAGATTCCTCCGTGCCTCGGAAAGCACGTTAAGCCGTTGGTCCCGGCTGTCATTCGTGGATCTTTGACAGTCGTTACGGGTCGTCAGAAGCCCGAAAGTCTGACAACCAGTCTTACCAAGGGTATCGTATTACCCAGTTACTGAGTTGTGGAGGTCAGATAGGCAGTCGCTCCATGTAAAATACTGGTATTCAGCTGCATCCGGTTAGACTGGAAGCCGACCCTAACATAGTTGGGAAAAAGGCTAGGCAGATTGATTAATAGTAATAACAGCGTTGTTTGTTTTCATTTGAGTCAGTTCTATGTGTGAATATTCAAATAACTTGTACAAAGAAATTGGAGACTATACTCCATAGGTTTAGGTAGTTAAATAAAGGTAAACAAAAAAAAACCACATGACGAGACAGCTGGCAAGTAACCGACTAAATGTAATACCTGTCACTTCAGTTATCATGCTACGTCACTGTTGTACTCTTCAATTTAGCAACGTTATATTTCGTTGACGTTTAGAAATTGGGCTCTTTACAATAAACAGATTACAAAATATTATATATCAGACAAAAAAATTGTGCTCAAGCAGATACATCTACGAAAAATTGTTTAAGAATAAACGATAAAGTTTAACATACATTAATAAAAGAGGAAACTATAGTAAAACACTAAAATAAATTTAATTTGGTTTTATCGTTTTTTAAACAAGAAAGTGTCATCTATAAAAACCCTTTTTACGATTTGTTTACCTTTTTTTAACTACCTATGGAGTAGGTATAAATATGTAAACATTTGGAATGACCAAACCAGTCTTTGCGATTACAATAAGTAATGGTAAGTAATTATTTTGAACAAAATAGAATTTACATTATTTAAAAACATACAGACTTAAAATAATAATATGTACTTACAAGTATTTAAAAAAGGAGGGGGGGGGGGGAATAGAATTAAAATTTTCCATGACAATGTTATTATGTTACAGTCTGGCTCACTACTCTTGAAGAGTTCTGTTTAAATAATCTGGAAGATAACTTAATACAAATTCTATTCTAAATAACTATATCCGATAGATAGTACGAAGCACTGTAAAACAACCCAACTCTTTGGTATAATGTACATAAATTACCTCAATAGAGCAGGATAAAGCAGACATAATTTACAAAAACGTAGGCACGATTTCCAGGAATCATTGGTCTGCGCATGCACAGTTAAACGTAGGCCAATTTTATTATTAGTGCTATAAATTCTCCTGCAAACATTATATCTAACCGGCTACCAAGTACCAACCAACCAAAAACAGTTTTAGGTTTAGTTTACCGGCCCGCGTTGTCGCGAGCACACGTATATTCCGTGACGATAAAATAGTTCAAATACATTGTATACTAATTAAAAACAAAACATCAACACCTAACAGGTTTGTTACGAAGACAGAACACTTTAGTTATGTAAGTATGCAAATAAAACGCTTTCAAATGACAAATAGGTTAAACATTAAAACATGCCCTTGATGTTTTGTTAGTAAATAATGGCTTTATATACTATTATGTATGTATTATCACAGTATTACTGTGTTACATGTGTCCTGGTGGATACTGGGCGTATGTATAAATGATCATAAATAGAGTTACATCATCTTTTTTTTCCGTATTATACAGAGTTGTATTGATATTTCTGCCGGCTGCACTAATGACTATAACCTTGAGTTTGTTTTGATGTCTCCATGCACTTATGCAATGGCTAATCGATACATGTTTTATTATTCTACTAGCTGTGCTGTGTCCCGCGGTTTCACCCGCCGTTGAATTCAAAACAAATCGGATTATTTATAAAATACTTCGTTTTTGCATAGTGTTCTTTCTGATTTTTTTAAGTGAAAACTGCTTTTGGCGCGTTGGGCATTTTTGAGATGGGACTAAACTAAACCATTGATTTCGCGACACTGTAACGCAAATTACCGACACCGTGGAGTAAAAGACATCAACGCGTTGATTACAGCGGTGCCGATTTTTTTTCAAGTTTTTATTTCTGTCGGCACTCCCGGAGTGCCAGTTTTTTTTTATGATGATGTTAAATAGCCTACTTTATAGCCTTCCTCGAGAATTGGGATTCTTCTAGTTCCACAGACGAGCGCGTTCAAACAAACAAAAAACAGCTTTATTATTAGTACTTATAGATATTATAGTATACTAACTTTCGGCTTGACCCGCGTGGAGGTCGGAAAATATTCCACAGGAACGTACTACCGGAATAAAAAGTATCATATATGTTAATCCAGGTTATAAACTATCTGTGTGCCAAGTTTCATCAAAATCTGTTCAACCGTTTTTGCGTGATTGAGTAACAAACATTTCTTGAGTATTGAGTAACTTTTCATTTTGTCATATCAATCACTTTAATAATACCTTATGAGATGAGTGCCTGTGGTACCTTATGGAACATGTGAGTGCTATTTAGATGGATTTACTGCCACATACTGCAAACATAATATACACATAAATCATTGCGGCTATTTTAACAATAAAACCGGACAAGTGCGAGTTGGACTCGCCCACCGAGGGTGCCGTACATATTTGTTGGTACATATTATAAATAGTTCAGGAATCGAGTCTCGCAGTTTTTTTCGAGCTTTTCCCGAAATTCTGTTTCCAAATTACTTATACTGAACTCAACTATTAAAAAAAATGCAAAACGATTTGGTCAACCATACAATTATAACCGCGTATACCGTTGCTTAACCTCGATGATTGATTACGTACTTTAAATAAAGACTATATTTTTTAGGATTAGGGAAAAGGACAGGGAAAAATCTGAAATTATACATTTGTAATTACAAATGTATAATTTCAGATTTTTCCCTATACGTAGTATAAGACGATATTACTTGCCAAATTTCATAGTCAACGAAAGTACCCTATAAATTTTGATTCCCTTGAGAGTGTCGAAATATACGTTTTTTGCGGCATAAACGGCCGTATCTTTTTTTAAGTTAACTTAGAAGTTTGATTTTTTCACAGCTTCAAGGGCCAGGGGGCCTACCACAACCTTATAAAGCAGTATTATTTTAATATTACTTCAGTGTGGGAAAGAGATGAAGCTCTACAGGACGTATAGCTCCATCTCTTTCTCCCACTGAAGTAACATTAAAATAATACTGCTTTTGAGCTGGTGGTAGGCGGGTGTACACTTGAGTATATGGTTTTAATTTCAACTCGATATCTCCACGCATTCCCGAGATAAAGGGTCTTGACAGACAGACAGACAGATGGACACCAAAGTGATCCCATAAGGGTTCCGTTTTTTTCTTTTGAGGTACGGAACCCTAAATGTACGAAAAAATACGGCCAAGTGAGAGTCGAACTTGCGAAGGGTTTCATAAGTACCACCGTACAATATTGAAAATTACATATTAAAAAAAATAAGATCGAGCAAAAAACGTCAAAAAAAACTCGTTTCTTGTGTTTAATTTTTAACTTTATTTTACCATTATTATTTGTTGTTACAGCGACTATAGTAGTGTACACTCTGTTAAAATTTCAAGTCTCTACCTATTACGATTCAAAAGATACAGCCCTATGACAGACGGATGGACGGACAGAGGAGCCTAGTAATTCGGCTGTCGCTGAAAACCAGCGCTGGGGCTCTGTCTTGCACAGGGTCGTAGCATAATGCTGAGCGATAGCCGATTTGCGTGGATGTGACGCATGCTTCCCCCAACTTTTTCTCATTTTGTAATATATTTTTTTTTTTTTTCTCTTGCGTCATGTTTACCGCAAATAAACGTTTTTTCTTTCTTTCTTTCTTTCTAATTGGGCCCCGTTGGCACGCTTTGGGTACGGAACCCTAAAAAGACTTGTCAACGCGTTTGAAATATATTCGGCTCAATCAGCGCGGTTTGCATATTTATGAATTTTTTCTAAGTTACATTATCCCCATTCGTGAACATTATTTTGACTGAAATATCATTTTGGCTATCAGTTTTTCCTATGCGGTTTGCCTGTCATTATATTCAACCTATGGGTTTCAGTTTCAAAAACAATATCCTCATTTAGTCCCGTTGGCACACTCTGGGAATTCTGGGATGCTTGAATAATGTAAACTTATTTTTAAAATTAAACCTAGTGACTAAACGCTCTTGCCTTTAACTCTTCAAATGTCGCGTGATACCCCATAGGTGCATAAGTAAAAATGCTCCAAATGTCAAATGCACCTATGCGGTGCATAAGGATCCTACTTGCCATTGCACGATAATATTTGACATTTATTTGCACTTGCAACACGATCTGGCTGTATCATTCGACTAATCGATTAATACTTGACCGGTTTTAGTAACAATTTACTGGGAACACCACTAAAATGAACGAAAAAAAAACAAACAAAATGTATCTGTGGTTTGTGTGACGCGACGCCGCCATACTGTCAAAACTCAGTGAAGTGTGTGTGTTGTTTACATTTGTTCGCAATGTTTTTATGAAGAAAACGGTGAGTAATCTTATTAGAATTTTATACAGAATTACTGAGAAATAAGTATAGATTTCATATTTAGTGTTAGTTTATCGAAAAGTGATAAATATTTCCGTGAAAAGATAACGAAAGTTTTGTAATGCACAAATTTTGAAGCTGTCGCCGCCGTGTTTAGTAAAGTTTTTATAATAAATATTCTTGTATACTGTTTGAAATACACATAAGTACCTAGTTTATTTATCTACGAACATAATTTGGGTTATAGCTACTGATAATATTGCGTATTCTTATCGTAATCGTATTGCCAAAAGTAAAATTCGGCGTAATTCCCGCGTACCATGACACTGCGCTCATAGTAGGCGGGAAATGTACAGACTGCAAAAAACTCCAATTAGAACAAACATATTTTTGTTCTAACTGGAATTTTGTCATATTGGATTTTTATTATTTCACGAAGTTTTCTTATTTGACATGTGTAAGAAAAATACATGTCGCTAATTGTTTTTATTTTACCGTCTTCAAAAAAGGTGGATGTCCTCAAATAGAATTAATGTTTTTTTTTTTTAGGATCACGGTATTTACAGGTAGACTATTACTTTAGTAAGTGATTGTTTTCTGATATTTTTAGTATGACGAGGCTGTCAAGGTCGCGGAGAGCTCCGCCCAGACAGAACGCCGCCCGTTGCGCTATCATCATGGGGTTCCTTGACTCTGGCACGCGTCCCGATCCTGAACTGCCCCAAGGCTCCACCGCGCACCGTGGTAAATATTTTCTGTATAGCGTATTAGTACCTATACTTATTTAGTTTCAGTGGAGTAATTAGTATTTTTTATCTTTTTAGCCGCCTCAATGCTGTCCCGGTTCTAACGACGCGTCGATACGATATATCGTCGTGTGTACCATCGAAGAAACCCATACCTATACACCGTAAGGACTATTTCTGCTTGCAGCGCTCGGCCGATGTAGTAACGGTTACCTACGAAAAAAAAGGGTCGTGTGCACGGGATTTTGTTTTCGATTTGCTTAGGTATGGGTTTCTTCGATGGTACATACTACGCTTTGGAATGGGCAACTAGCTTCATCTTTCTAACCCGATGACAATTGAAAAGTGCCTGTAATTGGTTTATTTGAAATAAATGCTTTGAGTTTGAGTATTGTGTTTTTTTAAAATATATTTCTTGAAAACAATTTTTTATTTTTTATTTCACACTTTTTATAGCTCCTTCCTTCATGAAATTAGGATAACTATCCGTAAGTATATGGGGTCATGTACAGCAACGCAGGAGGATTGAAGGCGGTAACAGTTTCCACTTGAATGGTATAAACCATACAAAAAGTAACTATGTACTCGTACCTATCATTTTGGACCGTGATTTTTCCACCTTCTGTCTATGCGAGAGAATGGGTGGGTTTGTAGATGGATTTAGGTACCTATAAGGAAAGATAGATAGAATAATAATGTATGTAATGTATTTTCCACCATAATTGTTACACAAACACACCATCGTTACACACCATAATTGTTGTAAATAATTGTACAAATAATGGAGACTCAATATTTTTAAAGAAATCGAAATAATAATAATAATTGGGATATCTCAAAACAACATTTTTATCTCCGATATTTATATTGAACAGGTCATTACTATTTTTAACCGACTTCCAAAAAGGAGGAGGTTATATGTTCGTCGCGTATGTTTGTTTTTTTTTTTTTTATGTATGTCCACCGATTTCTCCGTCAATTGTGTTTTAAAAATTTTGAAAATTTTTTTTTTTTGAAAGGGTATGCTCTCGAATTGGTCTCATATAAATTTTATTAACTTTGCTTTGACAGTTTTTGAGTTAGCTACAAAATACGTATTTTTTTCCCACTTAGTATGTACATGATATGATAAGTTTCTGTCACTGGTAGCAGGTAGTGGTATTCGAATGTGTGTGGGGTAGGTACCACAACTAAAAAGTGAAAAATAAAAACTTTTTACAAAAAAAAACAACCGACCTCCAAAAAAAACACTACAAAGTGAAAAATAACTTTAATTTCGGAAGTCGGTGGCAAAAAACGAAAATACAAAACACAAGACACCGACTTCCGAAATTAAAGTTATTTTTCACTTGGTAGTGTTTTTTTTGGAGGTCGGTTGTTTTTTTTTACTAGAACACAAACAGTGAGATAACAAAGAGTAATAATAATATAATATATTGTTATCTAAAACAAAGTAACATAATAAAATGACAATAATTATTTATAAAGAAATTACAACAAAAACCGTACTTGGATATTATAATATAAAAATATTTCACTCGCAGTGTTTTTGCTCTGACGGTACACGAAACTAGTAATAACCAGTTTCACGACCGGTCCGCGCGCGGGTCGACCGCCAAATTTTTATCGTTGTGTAAACAAAAAGTTTTTATGGTTTAGATAAGGTTTCAAGTGCTATGGGTTTCTGTTATTGTGTTTATGGTGTGGCCTACACATTGTATTGTCGTAATCAAGTGTTTGTGTGGAGAATGAGTGTGTGAATTCGATATATTGTGATAAAGTTTCAAGGTTATGTGAGTGAAAATTATCAAAATGAATAGATATCACATCATTGCAAAATCAGGTTAGTTTAATTATCTATAAAACATAGTTATTTAGTTAGATTAACTCATAACGAAGCCAGAAAGGTATAATATATGCCATGTTAATGACTGTATATTGACGAATTCTTCGTTTTTCCGAAGGCCTACCCAAAAATCAAAGCACTTGAGATTAGGGTCGACAAGATGTGAGTTTTTAGGTAAAACTAGGCTGACGGTCAAAAGGTTAATAGGCCTGTGTCCACAATTTTGAACACGTATTTTTTCTTTTTTGACGTAATCAAAAGATTACGGCGATACATTGAGTTAAAATGTGGCATGACGTCACGCCTTACTAGATTTAATACGACGTTGTGACGTAGCGAACCCCCACTCCCCAACTTTAATGCGTGTTTTCTAAGTTATTTTTGATTAATATGATAAAGCAAAAAATACGTGTCTAACATTTTTTTACTATCTGAAAGACGGACTAAATAGAATTTCTTTTTTTTACCTACCGTATTGATTTTTTTTTCCGGTACGATTCAATATTTGATTCAATTTCGTATTGGACGCATCCTGTTTTAGACACACCTTTAGATGATGTGGAAACACTCTTTTGTAGAACATAAATCCTACTTATGTATTGTCATCTCTAGCGAGTACGTATCGCGTGACCTATTTCTCCTAATTATTTTATGACCGCCACATGCCATGATGTCACGCTTACTAAAAGACGTAAACTAAATACCTACATAATGATCTATGAATTCTGAGATAATGGTGCCGATTCCCTTGTTCACAAACTAAACTAAATTTAAGTTCATTGCATCTTTTTCTTTTTATTTCATTAAGAAAAGGACAGAAGATAAATTTTAGTTTAGTCCTGTCAAATTAATCAGCGCCTGTCACTACTCCATACAAGTTTAGACGTGATTAAAAACTTGCCTACTAAAATTATGTCAAGCGCTGACAAATTTAACAGGACTAAACTAAAATTCATCTTCTGTCCTTTTCTTAATGAAATAGAAAGAAAAAGATGCACTGAACTTAAATTTAGTTTAGTTTTTGAACAAGAGAATCGGCACCATTATCATGTAAATGGATAATAGGACAGTCAAATTTACCTAGATAGGAAAATAAATAAAACAGGAAAAAAATAGTCTACAGCGAGTATCGGTAAGTAGTGTTGTTGTTATCGACTGCGGCGAAGCCAAAAAATGTTATGTTATGTGTTTGACCTGTATGTATGTGTCCGTCCCTATGTTCCCTTGCAACTACTAAACGGCTGAATTGATTTTGATAAATGATATATCGTTATATTCGTCTTTATTGCGTGAGTGTCCACCCATATGTAGTAAAACTGGCAAGCTAAACTAAACTAACTGCAAACCAACTTAGTTTAGCTCGCGGTCAGTAGTTGAATTCTTATTTCTGCCACAGAATAAATAATAGTAAGTACTCATATATTTCTGCACAGTATCTAAAGTAAACAAACCGATATGATATACTTAATTACGATTTTGGTTTATGCTTGACTGTGGATCTGATGTACTGATCTTGTAATCATCATCAATTTTATTAACCTCTGACATAATTCATAAAACAATTGTTACCAACCAACTGAATCTCTGTTATCTGAAAAATTTATAAATTAACATTATTAAACAGTAAAACTGATGATAATCAGTTTGCAGCAAAGATAGGTAATCTCCGACAGCAACTGAGCCACTCGCGACATCGGGTCAGATAAGGTCAGGTCGGGTCCTCAATTATAAAGATGTATTTTAGACAATTTAAATTAGAACATTGCGTGGAAACATGTGTAGTCATTTTCTAAACATTTGGCTGTTATTACGATAGTCTTATAGTGAAGAACCATCACAGTTTCAGTAGAAGAAAGAGAACAGTGATGGCTTGATGATAACGGCTTCTATAAACGTAATGCTATCTCTGTTTCAGTCGCAGTTAAACTAATGATGGGCAGGGTGGTGACAGCAGAGGCTCAGCGGTTCATGGTGGACTGTCTGAAGGCAGTCGGTACTGCAAGCAAGGCCGCTGAGCAGCAGGCCGAGCTGCTGATCCAGGCCGACAGGTTCGGTCACCCTAGTCATGGACTTAATAGGTTAGGTGAGTATAATGTATAGTAAGGAGTTCCGCAGGATAACCCAGGTAACAAGAATTGGCAAACTGAAGCATCAGTAGTAGAGCACATTGCTCACGGAACTGATGGCTGATGGGATTGAAAAGTTCTGGGGTAGCAAACGCGTACCGTAAGGCTTATAACGCATGAGGGAGAGGCAAAGTTCGCGCTCTCACGCCCCTAACCGCCGCAGGAGGAGACGCCCGGGGCGGGAGTCGTGAGCCGATTTCCGGCCAGCGTAGGCGCTGGCTTGCGGACGGTGAGCAATGGGTAGCTCGCCGTCCGATAAGGACCAGGCCCGGGTCGACGGCGCGTTGTGTTCCACGCGCGCCTCAAAGAGATGTCAGCAGAATTGACATGGTCCGCTAGGGCCAATGCCTGCCGGGGGTTCGAAGAAAACCGATGGGGAAATCGTGGCCCCCGGCAACAGGGCAACCGAAGGAACACGGGTGGGTTTTAGTCAGTAAGAGTCTGACACCCCGTCCCGCTCCACCCAGAGCGGGAGAAGTTATTTGATAATTTCCGAACCAAAAAAAAAAAGGCTTATCGTGGGTAGGCGCCACACAAGATAGAACACCAGGTTAATTCGCTAAATACAAAAAGCACTTGACCGGTCATTTTAGTACAGCTTATAGGCCAATCAATAACAGATAAGGGTTTCTTCCGGCTGAATGATGATATGATTCAAGAAAGCTAAGACTTTTTAGGTCCCTTCACAATATGTGCGTTAGCGACGATACACTGTTTTCAAAAACAGATGAACTGCAACTTTACATTATACCAATGTGGTCACCAATCTCGAGATTGACCTTTTTGTCTCCATCCTCAAAATATATTCAATAATTTCCAGAAATGTACGTGAACGATATCAAAAGCGGTGCATGCGAGCCCAACAACGAGCCGAAGGTGCTAAAAGAGACCGAGGCTACAGCATGGGTCGATGCCAACAACGTGCTGGGAGCCACCGCCAGTCACTTCGGTATGGACTTAGCCATCAAAAAGGCACAGAAAACCGGAGTAGGATGGGTTTCAGTTAAAGGTAAGAAACTATGTGGATACTCTTTTAAAGTAATCCCAAAGATAATTTACATTCGTATTCGTACGTAACCAACAATATCTAGAAACCAAACTCCACGAAACGCACCATATCGCCAAAGACGGATAAAGGCCGCCCAAGACCGTCAAGGAGAAAATATTTCCATGGAGGTATCAAGACCCTCAATTATGAGGAAAACGACGATATGTTATTTTTCTGCCAGTTTAAATGATTTAAAGAACTAAGTACAACATAATTTACACACACTAAAACTTTTTCAGGTTCCAATCACTTTGGCATGGCTGGGTTTTGGGCTCAAAAGGCTGCAGACCAAGGCCTCATAGGCATGGCTTATACCAACACCTCTCCTCTCCTTGCACCTACCAGAAGTAAAGAGGTCAGTTCTCGTAGATATAAGGACTACTAGTGAATACCAAAAGGTTTTGGTTCAGGACCTTAATATGTATGACGGAAAGGGTAGGTGTCTTATTCGTTATTATCAGCCATATTTTAACTACTGTGGGTAGTGTTGGTTATTGCGCAATAGAAAAACCGTTTGCAGTTCAAATCACATTATAATTTACTATCAAATTAATCACACTAGCAATTCACACACTATAAGTAGTAAGGTACACGACACGACTATTCGAATGCGCGACAGTTTCTAAACGTGCTCACTGCTTGACCGCCACCGATCAACCTAGCTCAGCTCCGGCCGGTCCGAGGAGCATTTATGTTGTAGACTCTGTCAAGCGCCGCTAGGCGGCGCTGGCGCTCTGATTAGTCAAATCATGACGTACTTCCGACACGGCCATCTTGCTTGCACACGTCCTACCAAAACTCAACAACAGTGCCCGTTTGACTCGGCCAATTCTGACCATTTACGGCTTCCGACTTTTGACATCAGAAAACTGTAATCCTCAGTCCTCAATACTTATATTGTGTTAACAAAACAATAGGTGTACTTCTAAATGAACTAAACAAACTTTCAACTAATCATAGCAAAAATCATCAACCAGAGCCATGTACCATCTTTTTCTACATTAACAATCATCTTTTTCACTAAGACACTTAAAAACCCACACACGAGTAAACCACCACGGCTCTCCAGCCGACTAGCAATCGCATTGCTCTCACACATCTAGCGCATGGATCAAAAGTATGGTCTCTCTAGACTTCGACCTCCGCCAAAGATGCATACATGCCTATCGCGACCCACGGACTACTTCCTCAAGAGACACTGATTTCTACTGGGCTACGACAACGTATAGAGAACCCTACTCGCGTGGTTCCCATAACTCAGGCTTACTCATCACCACTGTGATCACCATCTACTTAGACTAATACATGACCTACTGGCATCTTTCTTCACCTATCGTAAGCGTATTTGTAAGTACGGTTAGAATTTAAAGCTTTTAACGTATCGCGATCACCATCCAAAACTTCCGCTACCTTAAACGGACCTCTGAACTTCTGATCTAACTTAGTCTGATTTCGCACATTACAAATTAGAGGATTATATCCAAGATAAGAATGCTTGTAAACATGCTGGTCCTGCTCCATAGGATAAACTAGATTCTGGACAAAATCAAACCGGTTGCTAATTTAACAATTTATTATTTTTTGTTATATCACTACATGTCATTGATTTCACATTCTGTGATTATTTCCTCACACACTGAGTTAAAAATTATAAAAGTTTAGGATAGTCCTCTAATTTTACCATGTTTCTAAATATCTATCACATAATTAATTTATCTGTCGTTGCTTCATTTTAAATTCTTTTACCTTTTGTGGTATAGACATTTTATTCTAGGGGCATCGTCTTCACATCGAATTATTTAACTAATGTACCTATACAAAATTTTGTAAAACATTTGAAAAGAGTAACAGTGGAGTTTCTTGCCCATTCTTCTACATACGAAAACTACCTTTTGGAAGGGGCGACTAGAAACAATTCAATTTTTTTTGTAAATTTTGACGTTCAAAAGTGCCTTTTATGGGCTATTTGAAATAAATGAAATTTGACTTTGATTTTGACTTTGAGAGTTCCCCTTTACTTACTTAGTTTTCTGTCTAGGACGGTTGACATTGCACTATCTTCATATAAATATACATACATAATATAGAATACTTAAGTAGAAAGTTTTTCTCTGTTTCCAGGCGGCATTGGGCACTAATCCCGTGGCATGTGTTGCTCCAGCTTCGCAGGATGAATCCTTCTACCTCGACATGGCTACCACTACGGTATCTGTTGGAAAGGTAAACAAAAAACTAGACGATTCTGCCACAGTGTAACTACTAACAGTTGTTCGGTTCAGAATTGCTCTGTATAAACGCCCACGTTGAACCACTGTAGTCAGTTGTACTGTGGTTCTACATTTCCATTGAAAATTATTTCTATTTTAAATCTAGTTACTGGATATCACCATACGCCTTGGTAAGACTGGTTGTCAGACTTTCGGGTTTCTGACGACCCGTAACGACTGTCAAAGATTGCGAATGACAGCTGGGACCAACAGTTACGTGCTTTCCGAGGCCCGGGGGTTCTCGGTATGAAATTAACCCTACAGACAACGACAAACAGGCCACTACTGGTTCTCAGTCTTCCACATCCAGTCTGTACCACTTTTACGCCATCGGTCCATCGTCGCCGGAGGTGTCACACACTACGCTTGCCGATAGATACACGGTCTCGACTCCAGAACTCACCTGCTCCAAAGAGTTTGAATAAAATCTTTTCTCATTACCTAACTTTTGAGGATATACCTAAATGCGCATGTTTCCGAGAGGTATAAATCCATGCTTGTAAGTTTTGTAACAAAATTAAAAATACACAGAATCTGGCCGTGAAATACTGCACTGTGAGCGTTCATAGGCGGCCAATAGCCAATCCAGTGGACGTGCGGACACTCGGATAGTTTGTTAATGTCGCTTTTCGCTTACATTATTATTTTAGTATTTATAGTTACTTGATTGCCTAGTATCCTTATAAGATGTGAAACTTTTTGTAATCCCTATTACTATCATTTCCCTTTTTTTTTCTTAGCCGTTATTGTCCCACTGCTGGGCAAAGGCCTACCTACTCTCTTTCCAACTCTCTCTATCCAGAGCTTCCAAGGATCAATCTTTCTTAAAGGAGTCCAGCTCATCCCGCCATCTCCGTCTGGGCCTGCCGCGATGTCGTTTGCCATTAAGCGGGACCCACTGGGTCGTAAGTTTGGCCCATTGATCGTTTGACATGCGGCAGATGTGTCCAGCCCAATTCTATTTAAGCGTGGCAGCTTTCCGAGTCACATCAGTTATTTTAGTGATGGAACGGATTATTGTATTCTTAACCGGGTCCACAAGTTTAATACCAAGAATACTCCGTTCCATAGCTCTCTGGCAAACCCCGAGCGTGGACCTCTGCTGAATTGTCAAAGACCATGTTTGAGAACCATACGTGAGGATGGGAAGAATGCAAGTCGATGAGTCTTCTCTTGATAGAGGAAGATCGCCCTTCATTCGATCTTTCATGGCCCAATAGTTCTTCCAGGCATTTTCAGTGCGTCTTGCAACTTTTTTGTTTTGTCTTGCCTGGAAAGAGGCTATTTGACCAAGATAGAGAGATACTCATCGACATATTCAACCTCCCAACCCGCCACATCATTTTCCTTACTAATAATTAAATTTACTATTAGTGTCCTTGCTCTTTATATCCTATATTATTAAATGAGCAATATTTGTATATATATTTGCAATCACGATCCCGAAAACGGCTCTAACGATTTCGATGAAAGTTGCAATATAAGGGTTTACGGGGGCGAAAAATCGATCTAAAAGGTCTAGCTAGGTCTCATATCTGAGAAAATTCGTTTTATCTTTTTTCACCCGATCAGATACTAAAGTTTTTATAATCCCTATTACTATCGTTTTCCAGATTGAAATGCAACGTCGAAAAGGGGAGTCATTGCCGGCCGGCTGGGCGCAAGGACCCGATGGCAATGTAACAAAAGATGCTGAACTGGTAAGTTCATCATTAATATCATATACCAAGCTTATTCGCCCACTACTATGTGGTCTCACTAGCGCACTAGGCCCTAAAATCCATTGTAATGGTCTTGGTTCTCCATTGGGAGGAAACTTAAATACTGACAATAGAGAGATCATTGTGACGCCAAGTAAATTATGTAGACTTGCCTCGCTGAGCAGTTCTGTGCCTGCATTATGAACCATTTAGACGGGGCGGATCCCCAAGATAATCCACTAAGCCAATCTAATAATAGCATCATCTGCCTAGCCTTTTCCCAACTATGTTGGGGTCGGCTTCCAGTCTAACCGGATACTGCTGAATACCACTATTTTACATGGAGCGACTGCCTATCTGACCTCCACAGCCTAGTAACTAGGTAACACGATACCCCTTGGTAAGACTGGTTGTCAGACTTTTTGGGCCTCTAAAACCCGTAACGACTGTCAAAGATCTACAAATGACAGCCGGGACCAACGGCTTAACGTGCTTTCCGAGGCACGGAAGGGTTCTTGGTATGTAAAGATGGTCACCCATCCACAGACCAACCGCGGCAAACGGCATCAGGTTAAGCTAACCTGATCGATCGACCCGTGTAGCTGTTGTTAGAACAGAAGCCAGAAGCCCCTCAATCTAATAATAGCATGGTGTAAATAGAGACAGTCCACTGCATTGGATTGTCCTCAAGCCATTCATGAAGCAAATTAATGGATTGGCTTAGTGACTGTCTCGGGGGTTGGCCTCGTTTGAATGGTCCATTAATTTGCTTCATCAACGACTTTTCAGGCGTTCAAAACCAGTTGCCTGATGCCCCTGGGTGGCGGTGAGCTGACATCAGGATACAAAGGGTTTGGACTAGCGGCTATGGTGGAGCTGTTCTGTGGAGTATTATCAGGTAAGCTCTAATCAAACTATGAATTCATTTATTCACTGACAGACAACCGCACAGTCTAAATAACTGGGTCTAGAAGCGTGAAATTTTGCACAAGAGTTCTTTTACATAACGAAAAGTTGATATGGAAAAAAAAATCCGATCGGGCTTATCATTTAATATACAATATGTCCGGTTTCGGACTGTACAAACTTAAACCGTTTCTTCTAGTTATTGAGACTACACCTGTTGTTCCAACAACAATATCTCTTAAACCATTAGTCATAGAATCGATTTTTTGGTATCATTATGTAGGTAAACTAAACATCTATTAGACGAGTAGATAAAAAAAGGTAGTTCGCGGGTGAATTTTGTAATAACCTTGATTAACAAAAAAAAACGATGTTATTTTTAAAGTAAAATTGATCTTTTAGCATTTATTTCAATATGATGCAGCATTCAATGTTATTATTTGAGTAATTTAACCCATTATTAATACTTTTCCGTTGCTAAAAGTATTTTTTTATGACAATTGGGCTTTAAATTATAAAGTTACTGTACTTTTAATACCTATACACGCTCCATAAAAGGCGATCAAAACACAAAAATGGCTGCCATTCAGGGGGGGTGGGTTCCGACCCTACATGTAGAATAATTTTATTGATAGAATAGAGCAAACTACCACCCCTTTAAGTTTGTACAGTCCGAAACCGGACATATTGTATATATGTTTAGGTCTTGCCCATTGAATAAGTAAATAGGGTCCGACGTCCGACCCACCACTGAAGTCCGGCGGAAAATTGTGGAACTACATTATTTTTAATGCAATGATATATGACATAGACACTAATGCCGCGTCTCGATCGGACTTGAGTGGTGGCGCGTAGAACTGCTGTCAAAGACATAGGTACCGAACGTAGGCAGTCTGTCTACGGTACCGATAAATGTGCTGGCCCATCAAGGACACTCAGCCAGCGATACCTGATTTTTTTCACAAGAACCGCAATTTAAAGAGCAAGAATGTAAGTGCGGTGGACAGGCTATTACAGCTTGTAAAAATATTAATTAATTTGAGGAAAAGTGTAGTCAATTAGGACGTCCCTACGTGCTCATTTACACGATCGGCACACGTCAACGGCAGAGGCAACTGCAGCCGCCGCCACGCGTCGACGGCCGCTGCCCGTCGACGGCCACTGCCCGTCGACGGCCACTGCCGCCGTCTATGGCTGCCGTCGACGAGGATCGACGGCTGCAGTTGTCTCTGCCATTGACGCCTGCCGTTCGTGAGTATAATCACTTAGTCAAATGTATGAAAGCAGCGACTTAATATGCCACCAGGCACCAGCAATCTGCAATAGAACTCAATCTTTTTTTACTTATCCCTGTCAAACTCCGCACAGGCGCCAACTATGGTCACCACGTGCGATCATGGTCACACAGTGGAGCGGGTGGGCCAGCCAACTTAGGCCACTGCTTCGTCGCAGTCAACCCTGAGTGCTTTGCTCCTTGCTTCGGAGATCGCCTCGCTGACTGCATAACACATTGGCGGCAGATGGAACCAGTGAGTAACATTATTCTGTAAATTCATAACATGTGCATTAACAAACTTGTAGTAAGTTTTGAGCCCAAGACTTCTTACAAGCCTAGGCTAGGCCTAGGTTTAGTTTAGACTTCAGATCTCCCACAAATTATAAAATTTTGTCAAAATATCTGTCAAGATTTATATAAATGTAATTTGTGGAGATAAATAAACATAATTTTTTTTTTTTTTTTTTTTTTTTTTTTTTATATCATACCATCGACACGAAGAAGACTGACTATAGTCGGTATTTCGGAAGTCATAATTAAGTTTTGGTCTTTGGCCTACTGCGACGGCGCTTTTGATAAAAGGCATCGCAATATCGCAAATCGAATGATGCAGAATCAAAAATTATTGCAATAGCAAACATCACTTACTTAAGTTACAGTCAACCGCACGTCAACAGTAAGTCGTAACACTTGTCTACGAAAACTGACCTTAATGCTACGATATAAAAGCGCTTTCAAAGACTAATTGTGCAGTTGACTGTACGATTCCGTGTCTCGAAGATTAGGGGGCCTACCACCAGCTCTTAAAGAGTATTATTTTAATATTACTTCAGTGGGAGAAAGAGATGGAGCTATACGTCCTGTAGAGCATCATCTCTTTCCCACACTGAAGTAATATTAAAATAATACTGCTTTATGAGCTGGTGGTAGGCCCCCAGCCCTCGTCAATAACAGATACCGTATGACAATCTCTCTTTTCAGACGGATCCCAAGCTACCTGTGTTGGCTCCAGGTGATAAAGAGAAAAAGGCGGCCGCGGAAACTGACGCTAGAGGATATGTGACGTACGTCAAACAACAGATCGTAGCCTCTGCCGCACTCGCCGAGAAACTGAAAATAAAACCAATGGAAGTAGTAGAAATGGACGAATGCTAGTTATCGTGAAAGTTGATTTTTTTTTAGGGTATTGCGTTTGTTATAATTATCTCATTGTTTTTTAAGCACAACTTAAAATTTAAGACATCTAGGGATATTGATACCGAAAATGAGGTCAAAATCTTAGAAAAAAACCTATACTATTTTTTTTCTCATGGGCTCTCACAAGTATCAAGTAAAGTTGAGAATGTGTCTTGCCCGATGCGCGCCGGCCCTAAGGGTCTCCAGATTCCGGGCTATCCGAGCTCAGTGTCTCGTGAAAGACAGGAAAGTACAATTTTATTGGTACCTGGACGTGACACATCGAGCTTTAGAAAGAGACACAGGTATGAGTGACAGAGAAGACGCTCTCCATGTGATATATTTACAGCCGGGTATTCTAAATACTTTTACGAAGAGTGTGATTGTTTTTTGTCATTTTATTGTACAACTATACAAGGAGCTTTTGGCGCGTGGCAAATATTTGAACTAATTAACCATATTTTACAAATAACATAGTTTCACCGTTGACAGCGAATAGCTAATACTTTATATAAGAGTTTCACAAATGATTGCCATCAACGCCCTCTTGTCAATTTCATTCAAGCGCCGAAGGATTCTTGAAGCACTGTACCTAGGCCTTTATTTTAGGCAGGTTAGGCCGTTGCCGTTGGTTTAGACAAAAAAACAACGACACAATTGTCAAGTAACTGACTAAACGTAATACGTACCTGTCACTTCAGTTATCGTGCTACGTCAAAGTACTAGAGGTGGGTCGTTACGTGATTTTCGCGAAACGTAACGTAACTAGTGACTTCGAGGACGTCACCGGTTTTGAAAACTAGTGATTTTAGTGGTGCCGATTCTCTTGTCACAAATGCCCCTAAACTAAACTAAAAATCACTAAAATTTAGTTTATTCCTGTCAAACGACGATTTCCTATTCTGAAATAGACTAAAGCGACACAACTTAACTAAATTTTAGTTTGACAGCACTAAGATGGCACTGTGATATTAGTTTAGTGAAAATGGCAATTTTGCTATTCTGAATTTGACGGTTTCACCTAAAATTTAGATTTTCTAACTAAATCTGACTATTTTTAATCGCGACTAAAAACTTGTGGAATAAAATTGGTTGAAACTTTAAATTCACACCAACACCTCGACTTCAGATGCAAAAACAGTACTGAATATTTGTTTTTCTTTTGCTTATATCTCGAAAACGGTGTGCCCAATCGCAAAAATAATGAAAATTTCGACACCCTTTATAAAACTCTTAAACCCCTAACACTCTACATGTAGGTAATATTTTTTCTTATTTTCCATACAAAAAGTGAAAAATCCATATAAAACACGTCGAGGCTGCCCCCCCCTGCGCGCCTCCGGCTCTAAAAAGATCACGTGGTTAGGTATCACGTGTGGAGTCGCGATGGTCAAATTCGATTTAGATGTGTCAAAATTATTTTTAAATTTAGAGAATTTATTTTGCAGAATAGCTTTGAGATTTTCATAGTCAAAAGTAAGGAATTTTAGTGATAGTTTAGTTAGTTTAGTTCGGCGTACAAGAGAATCGGCACTAGTAACTAGTTATTTTTCAAATTCAATTCGATGATTCTATCGAAGTATACAGTTATTTGCGAAACGAAAATATAAATGATTACCTAAGTAATACGTTCATCATCATCATCATCAGCCTATAAAGTTCCCACTGCTGGGACACAGACCTCCTCTCTGTGAGAGGGAGTGGGCCGTAATCCACCACGCGGGCCCAGTGCGGGTTGGTAGATGTCACATGTCTTCGAATTTTCAGTTCTAGGACATGCCACAAATAATACGTTACATATCTAGGTTTAACTTTAAGTTTTTGGACCGAATAAGTTTTTGTAGTTACATATCATCACTCGGAATCCAATACCGCGATTGTGACATTTTTGACGAAAATCATATTTTTGTTTTATTTCATTTTACACGTTCAAATACGTGATCCTGCATTTTAAAATAATTTTCGTCAAAAATGTCACATTTGCGGCATTGGATGCCGAGCGACAATATACAATTACATTATTAACGTAATACTAAAGTTATTACGCCCAAAAGAAATAACATGCGTCGCAACGTACTTTTGTTTCGTTTCACTGCATTGTGATGTAACTAGTTACAAAAATCACGTGTTTATGTGTGACTCGAAACTAGTTATTCGGTTACATGCCTCGTAGCCAGTTATTGTAACTAGTGACGTTAAATAACGCCCATACCTACAAAGTACTCTTTAATTTAGCAACGTTACAATTTGTTGACGTTTAGACCTGTGACGATTTTTTATATAATTTTTTGGTGAAATGTGGGTGTATCTGCTACAGGGACACCTTTGTCCAATCCTTCGGGGAAACAAGGCGTGATGTTATGTTATATATATTTTTTTTTGTTTATTTTTTTACGCGTTTTTAAGTAAGAGAGTGTCATCTATAAAATCCTTTTTACGTATTGATTACCTTTATTTAATTACCTAAACTAATGGAGTATAGGTATATAGTTTGGGACCACACAGCTGTGATAACTAACTGAAAGTGCCTTCGAAATTGTTTTTCATCTTGAATACTTTACTATAAGAGTGTACAGACGCCAGCACATAAACCTACTCTAATCTGTCAAATTTTCCCAATCAATATTGAACCTTATACTTTAGCGATAAAGTTGAAAATCTATTAAAGAAATTTGACAGATTGTAGTAACTTGATGTGCCTGAGGTGCCTTGAGGCGTCTGTATCTAATAATTTAGTGATGATAATGTTAATACAAATATTATACACATATCTATTAGTTGCTTCTTTTATTATACTCGTTGCTGTCTCGTTCTCAATGATGAAAGAATATAATGGTAGTAGGCGTTTAGTCCAGCCACTCGTCACATAATTTTGAAGAAATAACAAAAAATGAACGCATCCTTAACATGTGCTGTCAATGTCTCTGCAATCTATCTTCATTCGGTTTTTATGTCAAGTAACGGCGTCACAGGATGCACGAGGTTTACAATGGCTATTTTGTGCTTGTGAGCTAAGCAACCTGTGATTGACTTTTTTCATTATAACCTTAAAGGGAAGTTCTGTGGGGACTTACAGGGTTATTTGGCGCAATGTGTTGCCCTTTACAGCATGCATGAAGTATATTTTTTCCAGATCCAGATATTTTAATATCCCCCAGTAAGCGACTCATCTACCTACAAGTTTGTCACAAGAATGTCTCTCCGGAGTGGTAGAAAATTTTCAACTAGATTGAAAACACAGATAGTCTGAGAAGATATACTTAACAGATAGTCTAAAGGTGGGATATTAAACTTCAAAAAGCTTAGCAAAAGAGAAGAAAACTCTTCATCTACCAAATATTATAATATGAATCAAACAAAACTTAGCGTGACAATTCAGGAAATGTCTAAAAAGTGAGACTAGACAAATAAAAAAGCAGCAAAATTGCTACAACATTATCATGCCCAGGCTCGGGTCTCCAACGGTGTCTGAAAGACATTTATAGCCAGAAGATGTTTTTTCCTAATATAAAAAACTGAACAATTATTCACAGTTATAGTGTTTGTTACTCCTGGCACAAGAAGATATTTATCTCCTACTATCCGTCATTTATAAAGGAAAAAGAGTTTTTTCTGGTGCAGTCTGAGGCAGAAACTTACCCCTTCAGTGAAAATCTCTGCTAAAATAAGCACTACAAGGTCATTTTTTAAATAAAGCTTTAAACTGGCGGGGATCTCCTCGCGCAGAAGCGAAAAAGAGGGAGGAGGTATCTTCTGGAGCACCAGCTGTGGATGGGAATTGGAAGACAAGAGGAACCATGAACATCACAAGTGAACCCACAGGTGGGAGCACATTTAATTCTCATAGTCTTGTGATTTGAAACTTATCATCACAGATATTGTATTCTTGATCACTACGTAGCGTATCAAACCGCTTCACATAATAAGTCACACCAGAATAAGATTAAATCTGCTGAATGACTAATTCCTTAGAGCCCTTACAGGTAACATCTGATATTAATGGACGACCTTTTCTTTAATAGGTACTAATTAGTTATTTTTTCTAACTATACATAACAAGCTTTGCTTTTTAATTATTTCTTGTATGAAAGCCCAATGGGACATTAGCTCCTTACTTTGAATTGGAAAATGTTATTATTGTTAAAATAATACATTTAAAGTTGGAAAAACTACCAAACAGTAGAAAACTACAGAAATTTACTTCTTGTAACCTCAGACGTAAAAGATGCGGTTACTTATCCAACCTTTACATACATATTGGGAAATACTCGATGTATTTTTTATTTTCCCAGAGAAAATACTAGCTAAATTAATGTTTGCCTTTTGTTTGGCTCCGGTAACATTTACATAATGATGAAATAAGTTACTTAAGTACTTATTTATACCTCACCTTAAGAAGGAGGCCTTATTATCAGATATATGTATAATATTTAAGATGATCTCCTTTGAATAGAAACATTCACATACCTACAGTGTTTGGAAAGTACAGTCAACTCTAGATATACTGGAAAAGTTAGATTTTATACCAAAACAGCATTCTAAACTTTCTAGGTCTCATTGTTTCTAATAACACAACATAACTCTGACATTGTAATGAGACAAACGAATAACAGCTTGAAGTTAATAAGCATATTTTTTGCATGATTGATATAAACAATTGGTTAAAATCAAATTAAGTTTAGATTTCATGTTCAGGTTATTGGAATTTTAATATCTTTTATTAATTAGTACAACTAAATAAATGAATGATGACAATCATGATAACCAGGTATATTGGATCCTGCACACACATGATCTCCAATGGGGTTTTCTATAAAAAACACATCGGGGAAATTAAATCAATTATTATTATTTTTTCAAGTTAGAAATATCTACAGATCCTCACAGGGTGGGGAATATCATGTAGCTCTCAGACTGCGTATCTGAAATGGCCTGAGAATGAAGCTCAGCTTCACATGAATTCCCTATACTTAATTAATTATTTATTTTTTTTGTGATAAAAGTGTTCTGACAGATTTTTATGATTGTGAAATTTTATTAAGAATTTTCAATAAGATCCATTACTGCAGTATCATACAGCAATGGTGTGAGTCGTGAAATTTGTTATAGTCTCGTACCTATCCTACCTACATAATATATGTAATAAACATGACTAATAGAGAAGTATGAAAGCAAATAGCACCAACCCCAAATAAATTGGGATAAGGGCAAGATCATGATGATATAGGTATAAGTACCTACATTAATACTAAAAATAATAAGGTATGGTGATGGTTTTTTTTTGTGAGTCTAAAAACTAAGCCATGCAGAATAATAAGAACTGAATGATTCACATTATCAAAAGATTAAATACTTCTTTAATTGGTAAAACTAACATTATAGACAGAGCAACAGTTTGTTAAGTATACCTAGGTACTTATTTTTTTTACCAGAAATTGAAATTGTTAGAAGGAATCAATAATGTAGCAGTAGAAATTATGATAAAATTAGCATCTAAAAGTACCTAAGTACATTGATTTAGGATTTACCTGAATTTGAAACTAAATGCTGTAAGTTACAAAATATAAGTACCTATAACAAAACTCACTATTACCAAGATTAGACAATACTTTTCACCCAGAGATTTCAAGAGGGAATTTTCTACAGAAGTTTAAATTAAATTAAGTAAATCGAATCAGGCTATAATTATATATTTAGGTACTTAACTACAGCTGATGAAGTCAAAAGACTATTCAGAGGTATTATATAATTATGGATCTTCAAAATCTTCTTGGATAATTATATTTGTTTACATTATATAAATTTGAAAATATTAATTTTCACCTAATTTGCTACCCGAAAACTGTGAATTATAAATGTTAGCTACAGGCAAAAAGGGTGCTAACGATCTCTTATTTAAATTAAATACTATTAAAAATAATTATTGCCAGATATCAAATCCACATACAAGTTTAAACAAATACACACATAGATAACACTAAGGTTAATCTGGTTAAGTACTTAAAGAAAACTTTAAGAAAAAATAACAACCTTATATTTTTACTACTTAATTATTTTGCTAAAGGTAATAGGATAAGAGCACGCACGCAGTTATAGCAGGCTGTAGTGAATTCTTTAGAAGTCCTAAATGTATGTGAGACTGTGCTAACTTACTTATTGCTAGAGCTAAAGTTTAATTAGCTGTGGGAGTGTGGAATATTATTGAATTAGTACATTCTCTTATAAAAAGAGGGGTCGCCGGTCGGACCGAGCCAATAACTTTAGTTTGATTTGATAAAACACCTAAAGAGATTTAATAGTGATAATTATCAACTAATAACTGTTGTCATTATAAAGCTCCTATAGTTGTTGATCATAATCAATAATAGATAAACTATTTCTGAAGCAATTTTTTATTGCTAATTAAAATGATTTAATGCAACTTGAATTAAGTATATATTTTTTATCCTTATATTAATGATAAAGGATTACTACCGGTACAAGTACATACCTTGAATGCTAATCTAATACCTATTATGTTAAAAATAACAAAGCCTTGTTATTTTTTATTTTATCAAGATTTATTGTTTTTACAACTAGTCTTTGAACATCTACCATTATATTCTTTCATCATTGAGAACGAGACAGCAACGAGTATAATTGAATAGTCAAACGAACTTACCTGTAAGTGAAGTTCGACGGTAATTATACTCGTTGCTGTCTCGTTCGAAGATGATGAGTCCCACCCGACCCAAACATTCCATGCTATATACCTAGGTATATGAGCATGGACCCAGTGTTGTAAAACCAATAAATCGCTGTGAACTTAATGAAGATAGATTGCAGAGACATTGACAGCACATGTTAAGGATGCGTTCATTTTTTGTTATTTCTTCAAAATTATGTGACGAGTGGCTGGACTAAACGCCTACTACCATTATATTCTTTCATCATCTTCGAACGAGACAGCAACGAGTATAATTACCGTCGAACTTCACTTACAGGTAAGTTCGTTTGACTATTCAATTTTTATACCCTGACAAGTATCAATTCTATAACTTGAAATAACGAAAAAAACTACGTGCTTGAAATGTCACCGACTGACACTACCTGTGTAGTGCTTGAAATAACAAAAAAACTTGTATCAATGAAATCGAAGAATTTAACTTGTTTCTTTTAGTATATGATATAAATATAATTTCATTTTTTTTTTTTAACATGCACACTTGTTTTTCCAATGCACTTTAGACATAGGCAGAATAGTCGACATCGGCTTTGCTTGCTATTTAATAAAAATAGAACAGAATAGAACAAAAAAAACTACGTTCTTGAAATGTCACCGACTGACACTACCTGTGTAGTAACCCTCATGTCGATATTTTTATCGATAAAGGTACAACAACAATAAGGGACCGTTCAAGTATTACATAAGCACTATAGGGGATGGGGGGTCTATGCTTTGCTTATTTTTGATGACATGGGGGGTGGGGGGTCTAGATTGTGATTACGTCAGCAGTAATTATTTACTTTTTTACACATATGGCAAGGTACACATTGTCTATGCTTGAAAACGTAACGCATATTCGGGGATTCCCTCCCACAAATAATTATTACGTTTAGGTACTCGCTTAGAACCGAGTAGGGGAATTACCGCATGCTATTCACTTGTCTACACTTGTTAGAATTGTAACTGCTACTCATGAAGCAATAAAAAAACAGAATACTTACTTCCATTAAAAGAAAAAGGCAATACCAATGTTTACGTAAGCATGATGGGGGTAAGAGCTTTGCTTACTTTTGCTGACAATGGGGAGGCGGGGGTAAATAATTGTAATAAATCTGCTTACGTAATACTTGAACGGCCCCAGGGACCGTTCAAGTATTACATAAGCACTATAGGGGATGGGGGGTCTATGCTTTGCTTATTTTTGATGACATGGGGGGTGGGGGGTCTAGATTGTGATTACGTCAGCAGTAATTATTTACTTTTTTACACATATGGCAAGGTACACATTGTCTATGCTTGAAAACGTAACGCATATTCGGGGATTCCCTCCCACAAATAATTATTACGTTTAGGTACTCGCTTAGAACCGAGTAGGGGAATTACCGCATGCTATTCACTTGTCTACACTTGTTAGAATTGTAACTGCTACTCATGAAGCAATAAAAAAACAGAATACTTACTTCCATTAAAAGAAAAAGGCAATACCAATGTTTACGTAAGCATGATGGGGGTAAGAGCTTTGCTTACTTTTGCTGACAATGGGGAGGCGGGGGTAAATAATTGTAATAAATCTGCTTACGTAATACTTGAACGGCCCCATAATTTTAGTAAGTATGTAAAACTTGCAACCATAGAACTATAAAAAACAGGAGAAGTGGCTTGGGGGCGTGTCTGCGTCCGCGAGCCATGATCAAAATGCTCATGGTATAGGCAAATAGCTGTCTCCGCGAACTAGAGCGCTTTCGACCGCGATCGTGACAACATTTAAGAATACCGTGTTGTTCAATGGTTTCTTGTCAAAATCGAAGCCAAACTATAATCTTTATAAAGCATAGAACTATTTATCATTTAACAGGACAATTATTTCCTATATTTGTCTTGAAAATCATGAAAAACAACAAATTGTACTGTTCTAATTGGGTTTTGCACAGCACAACGATGTTTTCGTGGAGTGAGTCATTATATTAGTCTATGGAGTGAGTTGTACGGTGCATTGTAAATGCGCGCTGTTTTTGATAGCATGGTTTATAATTGATTATGTAGTTCTGATTTATAAATTGCAAGCGTGAGCACGACTTCGTGTCTATTAGGTTTAAGTACTGATTTGCATGTGTAGTTGTGGCGACCTGGCGACGTGGTGGGGACAAATTGGAGACATTGGGTTTCGATACATTTTCAACTACTGTGCATATCTCCTTCTTTCTTATATCTATGCTTGCAACTATGCAAGTCTAACGACACATCTATAAAAAAAGCTCTACGAAAAGTATTACGCCTGTAATGTTTTTTTTAAATACCTAAATTAGGTCGTAACGTAATAGGCATAATAATCTGTGAGTCTGAGGAAACCGTTGCGCATGTGCTCTTTGAATGCACAGGCGTCACCCAGATTAGAACAGAAACCCTCGAGTCACCAAGATCTTTCACAGATATTCTGAACAAATCAGGAGATTTAATCAACTTCTGGAAAGAGGTGGCCTGGTTGGAATAACCACCGACGGCCGCCATGGCCCACGCACAATGGTCCACCTGAAGGACTAAATGCGGAAACCAAACCCCGTAACATAGAAAATAGGTAAGTTGTATACTTTGTATTGTAGACTAGTAGCGCCCCGCGGTTTCACCTGCATAAGTCTCGATCCCATGGGAATATCGGGATAAAAAATATAGTAAATCCTATATCTATAGTATCTATAGTTATAAACTATCTGTGTGCGCAATTTTATCCAAATTCATTCAGTGGTTTTTGCGTGAAAGAGTAATAAACATCCATCCATCCTCACAAGCTTTCGCGTTTATAATATATCGTATAGTATATAAGAATTTCTTTCCCGTAAGACAGGCTGCACACCGGAAATACATTTTTACTATAACAACTAGCTATGTGTCCGCGGCTTTAAGCTACGCTACACTGACCGCTCTTGTAGGAAACAAGAGCGGTCAGTGACGGCAGTCATGAAAAATATGGCAGTGCCAAAGATTTATACCATTAAATTCGTCCTACCGCAGCAAGAGATAGTCGCATTTCTGTTTCGTTTCGACACCTCTGACACAAAGACGCAGTGACTTCACGTGATTGTCATGGAAACGCTATTTAATTATATTTTTTATTAACAATAATGTTGATACAACTCATCTATCCTAAACAAAAACACAATGTACAGAATTTAGAGCATTTTAAAGATAGAGTTAACGACGATGTCTGTGCTAGTATCAACTGTGTGACAGACATCGGCGCCTTCCTCCTACAATCATGGTTTAATAATGAGTGACCTCACTCTTCTCAGTATGGACACTTTTTCTTGTGAAGGCAAATCTAGCGATTTAAATCTTTGGGCAGTGGCATACTAGTGAAAATGACAGATTATCATGACGGCCGATAAAATATGACAGAACCACTTTCCTAGGAAACTAGAGCCTTACTCAAGTGACTGTGTATTCTATATGACATTCATAATGTTATATGAAAATGAGGTTAAAAACTGAAAGCTCATAGCAGATGGCAGCACAGTTGTACGTCTTTATAAACCGCCATTGTTGTGTTTGTTTACTTTTGTGTCGATCACAAATTATACGAAAACTAGATAAATATGGATGAGACTTGGAGTGTAGCATTATTAATAGACGAGGTAAGGACAGAGGAAGCGTCTACTACTGGTAAAAAAACAGCTTTAGTGGATATGACCATCGGAACACCTATAAATTATAAAACGTTCAAATAAATTATGAACGTTTTATAATTTATAGGTTGTGTTTGTTGACTTTTTATTATTATTATTCATTTATTTCTTCGAGTAACAATGACTAATACACAAAATATAATATAACACACATAACTTCATCAAACATTAACATTACAATAAAATACAAAACAAAAACCACCTTACACTTACACTAACATAACATTAAAGACCGACGACTGTAGGTGACGTGCAAGTCACTGCAGCGTCGCATATAGGGACAGTCGAGCCTGTCAGCTATCATCATCAGAACGCTGTTGGGGCTGCCGCGCACCCTGCGCACCAGAGACGCGCTCCGCTTACGCATCGTAGCATAGAAGCAGTCAACGCTAGCTTCGGCAAAAATGCCCGAGGCACTACAGTGTCGCGGCAGCCCCATCAGCGCTCTGAAGGCGTTGTTATATTGGACGCGGAGGGCTTGGTATGCTTTTTTGGTGTGATTCACCCACAAGCTGCACGTGTAAAATGAGGTACAATAAGCTGTAAAAAGTGTTTGTTTGACCGACTTAGAACAGCGTGCAAACCTGCGGGCTATCATATGTGCTCTAATTGATAACGCCCTCCGCTCCCTTTCGATATCAGTATCGCCCCTGAGACCTTCTGTAACTAAATGTCCTAGGTATTTAAAATGGTTCACTTTTACCAAGGGAACCCCGTACAAGTTGATGGGAGGTACTGTCATAGAACATTTAGATCCGGCCTCAAACACCATAAACTGACTTTTCGTCACATTATATTTCAGACGGTGTCTCACAAATCTGCAACAATGTTCTAATGCCACAAACCGATGCGCTCAGCAAGTTAAGTTCGTTTTTTTTAAAGACTGGAGGCGTACGATAGAACTAACCTGATCAGAGTTGAAAACCAATTAGGGCTTGATCTTCCTGACTGAAAAACCTCAGAGATAGACCTTCTAGCACTGATCTAATATGATAATATAAACACACACATACTTTACTATAATTTACATAACATTACATCACAAGTGCCTGTATGTAATGAAAACAGACTTAGTTCTCTTGGGAGCATCACCCATAAACCACTTTCTCCCATAAAAAGCTTAAAGGATAGCACATTGTCTCGACGAAATATCGGATTCCAATTTTTTTCGTAGAGCTTTCTCCCACAGTTTTCTTCTTATAACATCTTTAGCAAATACATGGGGCCCCGTATTTTTGCAGTAAACAGCTGCGCAACTGGGCTCAATGTCGCTTGTTTACAAAAAATGTATGGCTGGCTGTCAGATTATAAGACGCTGGAGATCAGCGTCATCTGAAGCCTATATAAAAATGTACTCTGTGATCTGAAGTGAGCAAGTGGCAGTTTTTATCCCCATTATTGTTGCGCGAAAGCACGCACACCAGAGACAAACATGTAGAGGGTGCAATGCGAACAAAATTGTGGTACAAGTAGATAATTCTGGCGACGTGGCTAAATGATAACAGCCGCCCGGGTCGATCAAAGGTTAAGCTACGCTTGCCGCGGTCGATTCGTGGATGGGTGACCATCTATTACATATCGAGACCCCTCCGTGCCTCGGAAAGCAAGTTAAGCCGTTGGTGTCGGCTGTCAGTCTTAGACCTTTGACAGTCGTTACGGATAGTCAGAAGCCCAAAAGTCTGACAACCATGTCTTACCAAGGGGCATCGAGTTACCCATTAACTGAGTTTTGGAGATCAAATAGGCAGTCGCTCCATTTAAAATACTGGTATTCAGCTGCATCTGGTTAGACAGGAAGCCGACCCCAACATAGTTGGGAAAAGGCTAGGCAGATTGATTGTAAACATTGCGTGCGCGGGGCAAGTGGCTCCATCGCAATGGCTGACGGTAGTTTCTTTTCTAAAAGCCGTTTAGAATACACGTAGGTTGAATATGGCACAGCCAGCCAAAGCTTCTACAGTACGTGGCCGTTAGTATCATAGGTTAGTATCATAGACATATCAAGTAAGTATTGAACATGGTTATGGTTTAAAAAAAAAACTGTGACACATGGAGGATTGACATGGGTCAAAAGCACTGGCCTTTTCACACGTCCTGGTTGTGCCGGGTACCCGGCGGTTAAGAGTATGGGCATGTACTGGCGAAGGATAACGTACATGCGGATACACTTAGCCGCCGGGTACCTGGCACCGGCTACCCGGCAACCGGGATGTATGAAAATGCACATAGTGTATATAATCTATGCTGACCACTATAAAGTGTATAAAGTTACATGCTCTGTGGAGTATTAACTATGAGTAGGTTGACAGCGGTTGACAGAGACATCTGGACCAAAAAACCTCTGAACTTCTTCTGTAGAATGTACTCTGTGTTCTTATGCGTTACAGTTCTGCCTCAGAAGAGTTGTCTGAAGCCTCGTTCTTCTTATTCGTTCCGATTAGCTGTTATTATTTATTGACCATTAGTGTCTTCGCACTAAGCCGCATAGACGTGAGCACACGCGATACACGCGGACCCAGTGCAGGTTGGTGGACGTTTCGAATGTCTTCGAATTTTTGGTTCTTGGACATCTCCGTTTCTTTGCGATTGTCCTCAAACCACAATGCAAGTTACCCATCGATATCTGAAATTACCGTTTTAAAAAGAAAAATAGCACACTCGTCTGGCATTCGTTTGACAGTTTGAGGCCGTCCGCGGGTGCACGAAGCGGGAGCTCGCGCAGCGTACTGTTTTCTATTGCACCGCGTGCGACGGGAGACCCGCAATTACAGTGGCGCGGGGCGGGCAGCGGGAGCGGGTTGCGTGTCAAGCGGAAAACGCACATTTCCATGGATGAACACAGTAGCAGCGGGGCGATTGAGCGGTTCGGACGTTATTAAATCTTCAGTCGTCAGCGGCATGTCCGAACAAACGAGCGGGAAACGCAAACTGATTTGCGTCCACCCGACCCGCACGCGACACCCGCTTGTCCAGCTACGATTCCCGCTCACCCGTCCCGCCCGCACTTGGTGCACCTTAGTCAAAAACTATGTGTTTGCGTTACCCGCCATCGGATTCCGCTGCCCGCCCCGCTGCCACTTTAATTTCACACTTAGAATGATAAAATAAAAACAGCACGCCGCGCGGGCGCCCGCTCCGTGCACGCGCTTAACGCAGCGGACGGCCTTAGATATCGACGTACGGGCTTCTGTACAATATTGCGTACACTGGGTTGGTGGTCATGATGCGTCACTGGAATAGAAGACGTATAGAAAGAGGGATCCTTTTCAGCAGGACTGCGCTAGGCTGAGCTCATTGATGTTTATACCCTTTTTAGTAGGACTGCACTAAGCGGATTAACACCTAACAGATTTATTACGAAGAGTAAAACCACTTTAGTTATGTAAGTATGCAAATAAAACGCTTTCAAATGATAAATACCTACATAGGTTACAAGTTTGGTTTGTTGGTAAATATATACGACTAGCAGACGTCACGCGGTTTCACCCGCGTAGTTCCCGTTCCCGTGGGAGTACGGGGATAAAATATAGCCTATGTTACTCGCTGATAATGTAGCTATCCATTGCAGAAAAAAATTTTCAAATCGATCCAGTAGTTTTTAAGTTTATTCGTAACATACAAATCTTTCCTCTATATAATACTAGCTGCGCCCCGCGGTTTCACCCGCATAAGTCTCGATCCCGTGGGAAAAAAAAAAGTATCCTATGTTCTTTTCCAGGGCATCATCTATATATGTGCCAAATTTCATCCAAATCCGTTCAGCCGTTTTAGCGTGAAGGCGTAACAAACAAACTTACTTTCGCATTTATAATATTAAGGATTGTACCTAATTAGTACCTAATTGTACTACTTGTGAAATAATTTGTACCTCGTGGGATTTGTACCTACCTCATGAGATCTCAAACCCGCCATTCTGACGTCAGCATGGCGGGTGTATTTTTGTGTAGCCAAGATTACTGAGAAGTTAGATATAAGACATGCATGGATATTTGGTAGCTAATTGGTACTTCTCTAAACATACATTAAGTCAGTGAATTCTCATCGGAATTCGAAAGAAATGGAAAAATTCATCATCAGCCATAGGGTGTTAGGGTGTTGCGGTGGGGTGCTGATCCATGCGTCATGTTTGTGAACGGTCGCCGTCAGTGGAGACTGGTCATCTATTAGCTGCCACGGTTTATTTTAATTCATTTAAATTTTTGAATTGTTTTGTTTTACATTTTTATTACGGACGCTTTTAACGTGCACGTCTTTCTACATTCCAATACCTTACCTTACCTTGACAATTCAAAAGTACCAGTACAGGTACCTTGTAATTGGTTATTTGGTTTATTTGAAATAAATGCTTTGAATTTGAGTTTCAGGTTGTTTGTTTGCCACAAAGAGTAGTACGAGAGCCCACGACTAAAATCATGTTGCATCGTTTTACGGCCAAAACCGCATAAAATCGTTAGTTTAGACGGTTCTGAACCCGACTCGGTAGGCAGTACTGGTCAGAAACGTGGCAGTTTTATGGGGGCCCATTTCTGCTATGTCAAAACATAAAATAGACAAGACTGTTAAATCACAATATGTCTGATATTAAAAATGTACATTGGTTTTGTCAAATTATTTCGCAAAAAATTGTTTTCAGACATTTTGCGCGTCACAAGTGGTCTGAGAGAATTTTCAAAAAAAAAATAACCATTTTTAGACCTGCAGTAGGGCGTTATTTATGTCGTCAAAATTTGTAGCACGTCTATATACCAAAAAAATTAAAAAAAAAAAATCTGCTGTTCCATACATTTTGATCGCGTAGGTATTGCACTTTTCTATGAAACAGCAGATTTTTTTAAATAACTGACGAAAAATTTCAACGCAATTTCAGAATCATGTAGGTACTGAATCCATGGTTTCAGTTTTCGCGTCGATGTCCCTGACACTCTGTATAAGTTGTGTCGATCTGCATATAAGTTTCTCGACTGCCCGTGAAGTTTGTCTTCCTTTAATTTGTATAGCAATAATTTATGCTATGCCGCGTATATATAGCCGCATGGGTCCTTGTAAGGCTTCACTATATCCTAAATGCACGTAGCAAATTGACACTACGGTGCAAAATGGCGTATTTATACAACGTGCAATCGCCCAATCATGACCTATGCGGGTGCTGTTTTTGCACAAGTAAGACCCAGTCACATCCATAAGATGCAGACATTACAGAACCGTTGCCTTCGAAAGGCCTCGGGAGCCCCCTGGTTTGTTAGGAATGAGATCCTCCATCTCGACCTAAAAATCCCCACCATCTACCAATTTCTCAAACGCTCTTCCAAGCGTTACTTCAATACTGCCGCCAAACATCGCAACCCTCTGGTTGTCGAGGCCGCTAGTTACACTCTCTCTAGTATCAATCGAACTCGCCGCCCTAAGCGAATCCTTACCGACCCTGACGACCCCATTACCCTCCTCCAGGAGAGCAGTAGGGAAACCAGCAGTATACAAAAACAGACACCTCCCGTCATTCCGACCCCGCCGACGAGGTCCTTTGCGATCGCGACCGAGTCCCGAGTAAATGATTCTCCCCCCGACCCTTGCTCGATAACGAGGTGCCAGCAGTTGTTGCAGCTGAGCACGTAGCTTTAAATTCCCCGACTAACAATCATGATCAAAACTTTGATCCAGTCCGTCCCATCCTTGATGTCCTCCCTCCGGTTGACGCCCTAAGCCGAGATTCATACCCCACAGGGGGTGCCCTTAGCGAGCGTTCACCTAGTTTTAATTAGCATAGTTGAATAACTGGCTGGAGGTTTTAAGTGTAGTAGCTTAAGGCACCCACAGGAAAGCCCGGTTAAGTAGTCATGATCTGAGGTCAACTACGAGATGCCATAAATAAAAAAAATAAAAAACAGCTTCAGTAGAGGAAAGAGAACAAGGATGGCTTGATGATAACGGCCCCTATAAACGTAATGTTATCTCCGTTTCAGTCGCAGTTAAACTAATAATGGGCAAGGTGGTGACAGCAGAGGCTCAGCGGTTCATGGTGGACTGTCTGAGGGCGGTCGGTACTGCAAGCAAGGCCGCTAAGCAGCATGCCGAGCTGCTGATCCAGGCCGACAGGTTCGGTCACCCCAGTCATGGACTTAATAGGTTAGGTGAGTAGATGAACGTATAGGAAGGAGTTCCGCAGGATAACTCAGGTAACAAGAATTGGCAAACTGAAGCGACAGTGCATATTGCTCACGCCATGCCCAATTGGATCGCGACCGTGTACCGGAAGGCTTATCGTGGGTAGACATCACACAAGGTGGAACGCCAGTTAATTCGCTGGATGCAAAAAGCACAGGACCGGTCATTTTAGTAAAGCTTAGGGGTGGCAAAACAATAGTAGATTATATGCGTCTTCCGGCAGAATGATATGATTCAAACTCAAAGCATTTATTTCAATATACCACTTACAGGCACTTTTGAATTGTCAATATGAAGCTAGTTGCTCATTCCAAAGCGTAGTAGGTACCTGTAGAGAAGAACGGACAAGAAACTCCACGGACACTCTTTTAAATAAAATAAAAATTGTTTTAGAATATTGGTTACATCATTCATGTTGAAATTATACATAATTATGAAAACAATGTAGAAAGACGTGCACGTTAGAAGTGTCCCTAATAAAAAGAAAAAACAAATAACAATTCAAAAATTAAAATATGCCATTGCAGCTAAGCGATGACCAGTCCCAACTGACGGCGCCCGTTCACGAACATGACGCATGGATCAGCACCATTGGGCTCAACCATTTTGAAGGGAGCTAAATTATTCAATACACGCACCACCATCAGCGTGACATACTCACAGCCGCCAGGGCACATTCAAGCCAATGGAAGACATAAGTATTGCCCGGTAAATGGTAGCTCTTTAGTACCTACATAGTGCTCACACCTGTGCTATACAATTATACAATATGAAGGAGATTGAGTTTATACAATCCAAAGATCAGTGAGCAGTGTAACATTTTAAAACATGAGGGACTAGCACCTACCCCACAAGCAAGTCGTATACCACTACTTGCTATAATAAGCAACAGTGACAGGAAGTATTATAAAATCATCAAGATACACAAAGTGAATTAAATACGTATTATCGAAGCTAATTCCAAAACTACCCAAGCAAAATGAATACAATGTTTATATGGGACCACCGCGCAAGCTTTCTCTACCAAATGAAAAATAATTTTTAAATTGGTCCACAATTGACGAATATATTGATAAAATGACATTTGTACGACAAGCTTAGTTGGATGGCTAGTAGACGAGATTGCGCGCCCAGGCAATGTGCTCAACAACTTTCAACACAGTCTCATAGGACAGCAGCTTTCAGAGGCACATTCCGATACGCTGCATCTAAGGTGTGGAATAACATCCCACCACCATTACGGGTACTGCGCACTATCCACACGTTCCGAACACGTTTACGACAGTATCTTATAGATTCGCAACAGAAACTGGATATGGTCGCCCTTAATGTCTCACTTATATGAAATGCCTACAGAGCTATCATGATTCCTGTTGTATCTATCAAACAAAATAAATATTGGGTATGCGGGTGGTTGCGCACGCTCAGTGATTTTCCGTCCTTTGCTGGGACAGTTCTTGTTGTTTTCGTATGTTTTTTGTTTTTGTATTATATTTGATTACGTGCTTATTTATTTATTTCGTTTTTTTTTAAGTATACAAATTATGTATTAGGTATGTTGAAACCGTTTGTACTCCCCGTTACTTGTCTTTTTAAGGCTTCATTAGAAAACCAGCGTCAGACAGCATCTGTCTGGCATTAATGCTGAAATGAACCTTTTTTGGCGCAGCCGTGAGGCACACACTATTGTTAAAATATTGTTTAATTTTTTTCATTTTATGTATATTTTGTGTTTCACGAACTGTGTCAAAATAAATGTTTTTTCTTTCTTTCTTTCTTTCTTTCTAAAAAATACATACAGACGAATACCTAACCTCCGCCTTCTGTGAAGTCGGTTATGAAGTTTAAACCTCTTCTGTTATCTTTGGTTATAATAACAGAAATAAATATTCAGAATATTTAAGATAAATGATTAGTTGACTGGGGTAATGAGAAATCCAGTGTGTTTACAATCTACTGTTATAAATTTTAGTGATAACCGTTCGTCAGGAATAATCTGTAAGAATGTCATTGTATCAGTGCTATGCCATTAGGTTGTAGGTATAAGCAGGAACACAGGAGTTCATTAATTCACTAAAATCGAAAAACTTCGCAAGCAATGGGGTATTGCTACTGAAGGGTGCGGGTATCGACCTGCAGGATGAGCTGCTGCAAAATGTGACTGATATTTTAGTAAATTGTGGTGTCTTACGACTTCCACGCGAACAAAGTCGCGGGCACAAGCTAGTATACGATAAAAAAAAAGCTAAGACTTTACTTTCCTTTCACGTTATGAGCGTTAGCGACACACTGGTGCCGATTCTCTTGTCACAAATGCCTCTAAACTAGAATAAAAATCACCAAAATTTAGTTTATTCCTGTCAAACGACGATTTCCCAATCTGAAATAAACTAAAGTGACACAACTTATATATTTTAGTTTGACAGCACTAAGATGGCACTGAGATATTAGTTTAGTGGCAATTTTGCTATTCTGAATTTGACGTTTTTCACCTAAAATTTAGATTTTCTAACTAAATCTGACTATATTTAATCGCGATTAAAAATGTGTGGAATAAAATTGGTTGTCATGAACTTTAAATTCACACCAACACCTCGACTTCAAATGCAAAAACAGTACCGTATTTTTTTTTTCTTTTGCTTATAATTCTCGAAAATGGTGTGTCCAATCACAAAAATAATGAAAATTTCGACCCCCTTAATAAAACCCTTAAACCCCTAACACTCAACATGTAGGTGATATTTTTTTCCTTACAAAAAGTGAACAATTCCATATAAAACACATCGAGGCTGCCACCCTGAGCGCCTCCGGCTCTAAAAAAATTCACGTGGTAGGTATCATGTGTGGAGTCAAATTCGATTTAGACGTGTCAAAATTATTTTTAAATTTAGAGAATTTATTTTGCAGAATAGCTTTGAGATTTTCATAGTCAAAAGTAAGGAATTTTAGTGATAGTTTAGTTAGTTTAGTTCGGTGTACAAGAGAATCGGCACCACTGTCTACATATATGGATGTACTGCAAGCTTACATTATACCAACGTCACCTATTCCAGCCGATACTAGGCTCCACTAATCTCGGGAGTGACCTTTTTGTCTCCATCCTCGAGGTAAATTAATTAATTTCCAGAATTTTACGTGAACGACATCAAAAGCGGTGCATGCGAGCCCAACAACGAGCCGAAGGTGCTAAAAGAGACCGAGGCTACAGCATGGGTCGATGCCAACAACGTGCTGGGAGCCACCGCCAGTCACTTCGGTATGGACTTAGCCATCAAGAAGGCACAGAAGGCCGGCGTAGGTTGGGTCGCAGTTAAAGGTAAGAAACTCTGCGACAGGGATGTAACGGATATCCGTATCCGCATCCGCAACTACGGAGCATCCGCATAAATTTTGAGATCCGCAAAACATCCGCTTCCTCAACTTTTGATTTTAAAAGCTCCGCATCCTCATCCGCATCCTCATAATTTCTATGGGGATGTGGCCCTACGTTGTTCGCTCAAATAGCGAATTTTGTTAAACTCGCTCCGAGCCAAATGTGCGGGCCGGAGTGTGAGTGACGCGTTCCTATTGCCTGTATTCGCAGTGTCCCTGTCCTATGACAGACGATCGGCCGCACGTGGCAGTGGTGGCATAATTGTGGTGTCCAGGTGTCAAAAACAAGGGCTATTTTTATACAATATTTACATCCGCACCCTCATCCGCATCCTCAATAAGAAATTTTCCAATATCCGTATCCTCATCCGCATCCTCATCCGGTATACGACATCCGTTACAACCCTGCTCTGCGGGATACTCTTTTAAAGTTATCTCAAAGATAATTTATATTCGTATTCGTTCATAACCGTCAATATCTAGAAATTAAACTCCACTAAGCGCACCATATCGCAAGACAAATAAAGGCGGCACCAGACCGTCAAGGAGAAAATATTTCCATGGAGGATCAAGACCCTCAATAATAAGGAACGCGAGGAAAAAGACAATATGTTATTTTCCTGCCATGATTTAAAGGGTCGTTTTCAAAATGTATGTACATTTAGTGGACACATCATTACATTATGTGTCCACTAGGGCTTCCAATACCGGGATCCCGGTATTGGCTAATACCGGGATCCCGGACATTTTTTGTCATTTTTCAATACCGGTATTGAAATATCTAATACCGAGATACCGGTATTGGTGATTTTATTTTATTATCAGTAGACACTACAGTGAAGCACTTTACATTTCCAACCAAATTTTTATCTGGGTAAGTTTTTAAAACTTCGTATTTAATTATCTCGTGGTTTATTTAGACAGTTTGTTACATATTCCCAATGTTGAATTAAACACAAAAATAACACAAAAAATGTACACAAATTTTGAAAACGACCCTTAAAGTGGCTATGTATGATATAACTAAGAACAACATAACTTACACACACTAAAACTGTTCCAGGTTCCAATCACTTTGGCATAGCTGGGTTTTGGGCTCAAAAGGCTGCAGACCAAGGCCTCATAGGCATAACTTATACCAACACCTCTCCTGTCCTTGCACCTACTAGGAGTACAAAGGTCAGTCCTCGTAGATATATGGACTACTCGTGAATACTAAAGGTTTTGGTTCAGGGCCTTAATATATGCAGTTCCGAGTATATAGGCACAATCATGAATATTTACTTTTAAAGTATTATATTATTTTAATTATTGTGAATGTGAAGACTATATGGGTCATTCCTTTTTGTTTTGTTTTTAATTTTTTCTCAGTTAGTTTTAATCATGGTCTGACAGTTTGAGTAATTTATGTGGCCTACACAAATGTCCTTTTTTTGGTATTGTTCGTCAAATCGTTGAGCTCCTTAAATTCTGAGTTGAGCTACACGATAAATGACAAATGCGTGCACTGACTGGACAGACCCTCTCAATCTGTGTGATGCTTTCCTCTAAAGACCACTTCAGACACCAATCCACATGGCCTTCACATGATCTGACCAAGATTATGTCTGGACTTTAAAAGAGACTGTGACCTCTGAGTTTGTTTCGGCCTTTCTTCTCAGAGTAGTCAGATAGGAAACGCCGACCTCATCTAGTTTTTAAAATATGATTGACGTGTAAAAGTGTTTGTACAAACCTACTTACAGAAATAAAATCATTTATCATTTATCATTTAATCGGCGTAAGCTAGTACGTTAATGTAACACACCCAAATACGACAACTGGGTTCACCCCTTGCGAATAACAGACTTCTCTCTCATAAAGAGTAGACTTGAATCTCTGTAACTGGGATCATTACATTCATCATAGGATTAAATATGTATGTTTCAACATTGTGAAATTAAACGTGAATGCAGCTGGTCTGACCACTTCTTTTTACCCACGACGGAACGGAGACGGTATATGCGTTTGGGGTGAGAGGATGTTTGTGCAAATCCATGTTGGCATTTTTCTCCAAAACTGCTAGTCCGATTTTGATGCAGTTTTCAGTGATGGGTTCGGGTTTGATTGGTGCATGTTCTTAGATAGGTGTTACGGTGACAACTCACCAGGAGGCGCTGCAGCAAACATTGTTTGTGTAAATCCATGTTGCCATTTTTCTCCAAAACTGCTAGTCCGATTTTGATGCAGTTTTCAGTTATGGGTTGGGGTTTGATTGGTGCATGTTCTTAGATAGGTTTTACGGTGACAACTCACCAGGGGGCGCTGCAATAAACATTTGTTTGTGCAAAACCAAAACTACTAGTCCGGTTTTGATGCAGTTTGTGGTTGATTAGTGAGGGTTCTTAAATAGATGTTACGGTAATAACTCACTAGAGGGCGCTGCAGTAATATATTTTATATTAGCTACTACTATCAAATACATTTAAATTTTATCCTTATTCAATTACTTTTTAACCGTCGTGGGTTTTTTCGAAATTTTTAATTTTGCTTTTATTATTATCTGTTTTACTGAAGCGGTCTTTGAGGCCCAGTGAGTGAGAGTTCACCTTAACTTACTTAGTTTTCTGTCTAGGACGGTTGACATTGCACTGTCTTTATATAAATACATATATATAAAGGGTTATTGGTTATATGTCGGCAATCCGTTAAGGGAATGTAGGAAGGTCATTTGCAACCAAATGACCCCTCATGATCCCTATGCCAATGTCAACCATTTGCGAGTAACTTGACATTTTACATTTTATTTTAAAATGAATGAAATAAAATATAAAATGTCAAATTTGATGATGTCATTTGATTTTAAATGAAGAGGTCATTTACAATCAAATCCGTTTAACTCCTACGCAAATGTCAACAATTTTCGAATCATTTGACATTTTATATATTTTTATTTCATTCATTTTAAAATATGAAATATCAAATTAATCACAAATGGTTGACATTGGCATTAGAGTTGGGTCCGATATCATGTCACATGTAAAAATCATCGATATTTTAAAATCATTTCATCATGCAATGACAACGACAAAATCATCAATGCTGTTAAATCATTTCATGAATGAATGAGAACTTCGGTGATTCGGATGCTACGTTGCGAGGCTGCATGATCGGTGATACTTGGGTCACAGAATTCAGTTTCGATAAAATGCCCGGTGCTAGGCGCACGTCACTGCAACAATGCTGTCACTTGCGTTGTTTAAGCGCGGCAAGTGTTATCTAGCATTCGTAAATCATTGTTTTGATTAAATGAGGACGACCACACTTATACAAAAAGTTTGAAGTTAAGATTGAAATATTATGTAGGTACTTGTAGGGAAGGTGCGTATTTACGCGATCAAGTTTTCACACCAGGTTCTTACTTGCAAGAACGCCAGATTGCCATGAAATACAAAAAAAAACATGTGTGCAATTCACACGTGGTAGAAGTGAAACCTTCAAAAATGTTGGCTTCAAGATAATGAGAATGAGTATACGAAGCAGAGCACAAAGAGAACCACGAACATAAGAAACACTGTATAATGCTTCCTATCTCATTTTCTCCTACGTTAAATCTTATGAATTTGCTAGCTTCTGCCCGCGACTTCGTCCGCGTGGAATAGTCACTTTGGGCTAACGCTAACTTTAACCCGCGACTTCGTTTACGTAAAAGGTGTTTTTTTTTTAATAATACGTACGTTAAGGAGCTATTTTAGGTACCTACATCACGCTTTTATCAGTAAAAGTGGAATTTTAAAACGTCAGATAAAAGTACTGGGTCTTATAATCTTTTATCACGCCCTTTCCCCTCATACACATCATAAATGCGCGCGCAGTATTTGATCATTATTTTGCTGCGATGTTATTTTAAAACTGGGATATCTCCTAAGATATTCATTGAAATCGAATGATGTAAAGGGCAATTTTGTTTTAAATTAAATACTTGTGATGAATAACGTATTTATTTGGATAAGGATTAATATCACGTTTATAAAAACACCTTCGCAAATAATGCATTATTTTAGAACAAATTCGGTTAGCATAAAAAAGGTTATAGTGAGCCAACCTTAAAAGATAGACATATGCTGTCGCGGACTTTTTTTTAGAACTTTTAAAGGGGAACTATTCTGTCATATATGATTTTTGCGAAACTTTAACCGTTTACACAGCGCACGCAGCGGAAGCTCTCAAAAGATAAAATGAAACCCCTCGATTTTGAAACATTCTTCATTGGTGCTCCGCTCCTATTGGTCTTAGCGTGATGATATATAGCCTTCCTCAATAAATGGGCTATCTAACACAAAAATAATTTTTCAAATCGGACCAGTAGTTCCTGAGATTAGCGCGTTCAAGTAAACAAACAAACTCTTCAGCTTCAGAGAACCACGAACATAAGAAACACTGTATAATGATTCCTATTCCTATCATTTTCTCCCACGTTAAATCTTATGAATTTGTGTCTGTCTCTTTTTACTGTCGCTTTTTGGTTCATCGACTTTCAAATCACAACGATGCTAAAGAAGTTTTCACTTAAAAAAAAAACAAAAACTGGACAAGTACGACCAATGCCTACTAAATAATGATAATTTCACAAAGCCGTTCCACAATCATTCGAAGTGACGTGATCATATGCTCAAATAAAAACCATTGATGATTTTGTCATTGTTCCCGTCATCAATATTTTTTTGTCATTATCATGCAGTCATTGATACAGAAAAACATCACTCAGCCCATCTCTAATTGGCATAGGGATCATTTGGTTGCAAATGACCTTCCTACATCCCCTTAACGGATTGCCGACATATAACAAATAACCCTGTAAGTATATACAAGCTTAGTTTTTGTTTACACTAAACCTCTTAAGGGGTCATTGTACTCATCATTATGAACAACTTTCACTATGGGACCAACGCTGAAATCGCGAAAAAAAAATCTGCTGTTCCAAACATTTATGTTCGCATAACTCGTCAAAATGTAGGGAACAGCTGATTTTTTTTTCGCGATTTCAGCATTGGTTCCGTAGTGAAAGTTGTTCATAATGATGAGTACAATGAACCCTTAAGAGGTTTAGTATAAACAAAAACTAACGTTGTATACTTTTAGAGGCATGAAGAACAGGGCGTATAGTTCACTCATACTCTATTGAAAAGAGAGGATCCTTTGACCAGACGGGTGTCTGTCTGGCGGGCAGCTGCCCAATGATCTTCTATATGTCGTTCGCGCGGTAAACTCTAATTGCCTAGTGCAGGATTTGTGTGACGTCAGGATTTTGTCTGACGTCAGGTCTTCGCTGCGTAGTTTGCATCTGACGATGTAGATACTTATAAGAAATACACACATACTTATAAGAAAGCCGTGCGTCTTTTTCTCTGTTTCCAGGCGGCATTGGGCAGTAATCCCTTGGCATGCGTTGCTCTAGCTTCGCAGGATGAATCCTTCTACCTCGACATGGCTACCACTGCGGTGGCTTTTGGAAAGGTAGGTAATTGTGCGAAAAACTAAACGGTTCTACCACAGTGTAACTACCTTCAGTGGTTCGGTTCTGAGCCCATACTTTTGACAAGACTAAGTACTTACGGACGATTGCTCTGTATAAACGCCCACGTTGAACCACTGTGGTCAGTTGTACTGTGGTTCTACATTTCCATTGAAAATAGCTTCTTCCAACACTGCTACAATGGCACGTGCTAAGCTATTTTGCGAGCTGTTTAATTGATTTGTATTTTAAACTGGCCCAATGATCTTTTCCCATTACCTAACTTTTGAGGATATACCTAAATGCGCATATTTGCGACCAGCTAAGATATAAATCTATACTTGTAGGTTTTGTAATAAAATTTATATCAATCTGGACATGAAATACTGCACTGTGAGCGATCCACTGGACGTGCGGACATTCGAACAGTTTGTTACTGTCGCTTGTCGTTTACTACTCATTTTAGTATTTAGAGTTACTTGATTGCTTATTTATAGTGTCCTTGTAAGAAGTGCTTAATCTTTTTATGGAAACCTTTTGTAATCCCTATTACTATCATTTTCCAGCTTGAAATGCAGCGTCGAAAAGGAGAGCCAATACCAAGCGGCTGGGCGCAAGGACCCGATGGAAAGGAAACTACTGATATTGACCTGGTATGTATCGAATACCAGCTTATATTCACCCTCTACTATGTAGCCTCACTAGCGTTTCGCATTGGGACCTAAGTCAATTAATTTACAAACGTTGCTTGGTCTGTCCCAGTCAATCATCATGTCAAATGTCAATTTTGTATAACAACTCAGTCCAAAACTAAAAATGAGACATCATTGCAACGCCAAGTAAATTAAGTGGACCCGCCTTCTCCTTGTAACACTCTACCTACATACGGATACAAATTGATGATTCAAAAATAATGATTCACAGAAAAGAAGGATTCCACATAAATATTATAATGCTTGTGGAAATTAAATCGATAAACTCATTCCTTTTTCCATGGGATTAAACAGAAACTACAATACTTAAATACTCCTTATGCTTCATCCACATAATTTTTACCTACCAAAATGCGATTAGGTACGCCGCGAGATGAAACCTCAACAACGACCTTTTTATACATAATAAGTAGATATACAGAAACGGCCATCATCAATTATTATTCTTATATTCGTTTTTAGGCGTTAAAAACCCGTTGTTTGATGCCCCTGGGTGGCGGTGAGCTGACATCAGGATACAAAGGGTTTGGACTAGCGGCTATGGTGGAGCTGTTCTCTGGAGTATTATCAGGCAAGCTATAAATTCATTAATTCACTGCCAGATAACCCAATAATCACCGCACAGCCTAAATAACTGAGTCTAAAAGCATGAAATTACACAAGAGTTCCTTACATAACGAAAGTTTTTAAATTCACCTCCTAATGGGGGAATGCATAAAAGGGATAAAAATCCGATGAGAAATCCCATCGGGCTTGTCATATTATAAGTCTTGCCAATGACATTAGTATGTAGGTACTATGTCCTGCGCAACATATACTGCTGTAGACAACACATAAAGACATAGGTACCCATAAATGTGCTAGCACGTTAAAAGGACAGATTCAGATTTATTTTGCCAACAATGTAGGTACAGGTATAAGATCATCACTAAGTTTTTCCGCTACATTCTACCTTACGGCATGCAAAGTCGTAAAAACTAAAAAAATACAGTTTTCAAATAAATCATGCAGTCGTAAAAACTAACGATACAGTCAGCGAACTTGGTCTTTTAAAAGTTGCGATTCTTGTGACAAAAGAATCGCAACTTTTAAAAAACCAAGTTTAACACAAATATGCGGTGGACAGGTATAGTCAGTGATATCGTCGCGAGGCGAGACGTGGATGGGATGGGCGAGAATTGAAATTTGTATGGCAAAATTTCTATCTACGCCCTGCTCATCTTTGTTGTAAAAGGTCTAGATGCGCAAGGATGTGCTAGGCGAGAAGTGAAATATTTGTTAGTACAATATTGAACTTTAATACTGTGTGAATAGAGCATTTATTTACTTTGTAAAACGAATATACAAATCTCGCATCGGCCATCGAGGACCCGCACGGTCTCTCTCCGTCAAGCGTTGACTCGCGATGTCTCGCGATTTCTCGCGCTGGCACGCGCTGGCACGCGCCGTCTCGCTCCAACCATCGCGAGACATCTCTGCATACTATATTCTCGGCTGGCTGGTGCGCCAGACACGGCTGGCCGGGCGGCGCGTTATAGCGCGAGCCAGCGCGAGACATCGCGAGACAGCGCGAGACATCGCGAGCCGGCGCGATGCAGCGCTGAACATGTTTCGGTGTAAAAGGTAAACGTGATTTCAATTCTCGCCCATCCCATCCACGCCTCACCTCGCCGATATAAAACCACCTTTAGCCGCCGCCGACATGTCTACGGCTGCCGTCGACGCGTGTCGGCAGCTGCAGTTGCCTCTGCCGTTGACGCGTGCCGCTCGTGTGCATGAGCACTTAGTCAAATTAATTGAAAGCAGCGACTTAATTTGCCATGAGCAATCTGCAATAGACCTCAATCTTATTTTACTCATCTCTCTTCAATTCCGCACAGGCGCCAACTACGGCCACCACGTGCGATCATGGTCACCCAGTGCACCGAGTGGGCCAGCCAACTTAGGCCACTGCTCCGTTGCTGTCAACCCCGAGTGCTTCGCTCCTCGCTTCGGAGATCGCCTCGCTGACTGCATAACACATTGGCGGAAGTTGAAACCAGTAAGTAACATTACTCTGTAAATTCTAACATGTGCATAACTGACAACTTGTAGTAAGTTTTGAGCCCAAAACTTCATACAATACCGAACCATCGACATGAAGAAGACTGACTATGTCAGTATATGCCGCTTTTGATAAAAGGCATCGCAGTATCGCAAATCGAGTGATGGACAATCAAAAATGATTGCAAGTGCATACCATCACTTACTTAAGGTACGGTCAACCCATAGATAGGTTAAGAGTTGGGTCCGATATTATGTCACATGAACTCACATGTAAAAATCATCGAAATTTTAAAATCATTTCATCATGCGATGACAACGACAAAATCATCAATGCTCAATCATTACATGAATGAACGCGAACTTCGGTTATTCGGATGCTACGTTGTGAGGCTGCGTGATCGACGATACTTAAGTCACAGAATTCATAGTTTCAATAAAATGCTCGGTGCTGGGCGCACGTAACTGCAACAATGCTGTCCACAGATTTAGACTCTAAATCTGTGATGCTGTCACTTGCGTTGTTTAAGCACGGCAAGTGCTATTTATCTAGCATTTTTTGTTTCGTAAATCATTGTTTTGATTAAACGAGGACGACCACACTTGTACAAAAAGCATGAAGTTAAGATTGGAATATTATGTAGGTACTTGTAGGGAAGGTGCGTACTTACGCGACCAAGTTTTTACACCAGGTGTTTACTTGCAAGAACGCAAGATTGCCATGAAATACAAAAAAAAAAATCAGCAAATATCACTAATGGAAACATATTGATAATTTCCATGATTATTAATCAATACTATTCTAAATACAGTGCCATGAATGTCGCAAACAAAGAAAAATTTAATTTCGCAATTTAACTTAGAAGATAACCGTTATGGTGGACAAGTACGACCAATGCATACTAATTAATATTACTAATGATGATTTCACAAAGCCGTTCCGCAATCATTTCAGCACTCATTCGAAGTAACGTGATCATATTCTCAAATAAAAATCATTGATGATTTTGTCATTGTTCCCGTCATCGATATTTTTTTGTCATTATCATGCAGTCATTGATACAGAAAAATCATCACTCAGCCCATCTCTAATAGATATAAGAAAGAAGGAGATGGGTGTGTAACGTTTGATATAATAACAAAAGTTCTAATGATCATAAGACCTAATTTCATTTAATATATAACATAACATAACATAACATCACGCCTTGTTTCCCCGAAGGGCTGGGCAGAGGTGTACCTGTAGTAGGTACACCCACATTTCGCCAGTTATGTTTAAGTCCCATGTAATAGGGGGCGAGCCTATTGCCATCAACCGGGCACAAATCCAGACTCCGGGCTGCTACTGAGAAATTCCAGATAGAAAAACCCAATAACAGTTTGCCCGACCCGGGAATCGAACCCAGGACCTCATGCTCAGCAGTAGCGCTTGCGACCACTAGACCAACGAGGCAGTTAATAAGTTTAATATATATATTTTTTAATATAATGAATTATTGATATAATTTCATTTTACCTAATTTCATATTATGGTAATGTACAGTTTATATAATGCACATTTTAAATAATATTTAATTGATATAATATTGAGTTGCTATAATATTCAAAATCTATAAGTAACGTTTAACATAATTTGGAAATTTTATTTTTTATTTTTGCAAAAACTGATTAGATTTTAAACGCCTGCCACTTTCGTGCTAGCTAAAACAAGTAGTACTTGTTTTTGCGCCGGAGGCGACCAGCAAACCGAAGATGCGGAGGTGAGCTTAAAAAGTGTGTGTTGTGTTTAAAGAGTCTGCGGCGCTCGCAAATCAAAGTAATTGCGGCGCACGGCTCACTCAGGTAGGTAAAAAAACTTTAAGGCCTGAAACTACGTTAAGTGGACGTCCGCGCGGTTCCATACAAAAGTGCTCCGTTGCGGGTCCAAGCGCGGGCGTCCGTCGCGGGGTAGCGGGCCCCGCGCTCGCGCCACGTGTCCCGCCTCCGTGCGAAGGACGCCCGCGCGGGGGGCACGCGCGTTGCCCGCCAGCGGTGTGGCCAGCGGTTTTGAAATGTAATCCTATACTATTAAACGAGCAATATTTGTATATATATATTTGTAATTACGTTCTTGAAAACGGCTCTAACGATTTTGATAAAAGTTGCAATATAGGGGTTTACGGGAACGAAAAATCAGTCTAGCTAGGTCTCAATGTCTCATATCTAGGAAAATTCGTTTTCTCCGTATTTTCACCCGAGCAGAGCTCGGTCGCCCAAGAACAAGATAATTAATAATGCCATTAGAATAATGATATGGTAGCATGGAATTAGTAAGTATCTACTATTATGGCACATGGAATTAGTATGTACTATGCATGGGATTGGTATGAACTATCCTATACTATTAAATGAGCCTTATCAATTTTCACCAGAGCAGAGCTCGGTCGCCTAGGTACTGATATATTAAGTTCTCCATCGACACGACCGTTGAAATTGAACTAACAACACTGCGTAAATAAAATAATCCGGTCTCCGCGACGGGTACCCGTTACGGGGGCCGTCGCGTTCCCACGGAGCCCATCCGCGTGTCCACGCGCGTAGACACGCGACGGGTGCCCGTTGTGGGCGCCCGCTTAACGCAGGCCTCAAACAGACGGCGCGGCGTGGTCGCTGACCTCTAATTAACCGACTTCCAAAAAGGAGGAGGTTATATATTCGTCGCGTATGTTTGTTTGTTTTTTTTTTATGTATGTCCACCGATTTCTCCGTCAATTGTGGACCGATTTTGAAAATTCTTTTTTAGTTTGAAAGGGTGTGCTCTCGAATTGGTCCCATATAAATTTTATTAACTTTGCTTCGATACTTTTTGAGTTACCTACAAAATACGTATTTTTTTCCTACTTAGTATGTAGATGATATGATAAGTTTCTGTCACTGGTAGCAGGTAGTGGTATTCGAATATGTGTGGGGTAGGTACCACAACTAAAAAGTAAAAAATAAAAACTTTTTACAAAAAAAAAAAAAAACACTACGAAGTGAAAAATAACTAATTTCGGAAGTCGGTGGCAAAAAACGAAAATACAAAACCCAAGACACCGACTTCCGAAATTAAAGTTATTTTTCACTTTGTAGTGTTTTTTTTTGGAGGTCGGTTGTTTTTTTTTTTGGAAAAAAGTTTTTTTTTTATCGTTTCGTTCTAGGTGTGAACTTGCGATAGGTACTATAAGACATAGTTTTAATTATTTCCTGTAGGTACTAGGTACGGGTACCTATTATTTCTAACGTGAGATTTTTAAGTATTATTTATTTATTGGGATATTACAGGAACTTAAGACAAAAACAAAACTTCCAAAAAACTGGGTTAGCTTGCTCCATGTGCACCAAGACAGCATTGACTCCAATTTTCCCTTCATACTTATCGGGCTTAGGACCGTCAGAAATTATAGCTGAAGACAATTATTAGTTTTGATAAGTAGGTACCTACCTACTTATGAAGGTACAAAATAGCACGCAAAACGCACCATATCCAACACCACTCCATATAATATTCAAATAGTTAGAACTCATTTTCACAAAAAACGCGCGTAATAGGGGGCGAGCCTATTGCCATCAACCGGGTACAAATCCAGACTCCGAGCTGCTACTGAGACATTAAACATAAAATACTTGTCGTATTAAATGATAAATGATTCCATGATTTATAAAGATTTTAGTTGGGCTTCGATTTTTACAAGAAACCACTGAACAACACGATATTCTTAAATGTTGTCACGATCGCGGTCGAAAGCGCACTAGTTCGCGGAGACGGCCATTTGCCTGTAACATGAGCATCTTGATCATGACGCGCGGACACAGGCCACTTCTCCTGTTTTTTACATTTCTACGGGTTAACCGCATGTCAACGGTAGATAAAATAAGATAAGCCTTTATTTGCCTTAAACATGGTATAAAGTTGTTACAGTCAATAAGTACGTCACTCCTGGCTGGAGGCTCTAAGTGTAGAAGCTTATGGCACCCACAGGAAAATCCGGTTAAGCAGCCACGACCTTAGTGGTCAAAACTGCGAGAAGCCATTACATAATAATAAGTACGTCAGTCAGTCGCCGTCAATCGTCAAGTAGTAATGGGTAGTTCTTCGAAATTTGATTCTTCGACTGATTCATATGGCCAAAATTTAATTTCACTTTCAGCTTTGTAACATATGTTCATATGAAAATAGGTATACCAAATAACATATATTTGAATGAGGGACTCGTTTTTATAAAGTGGTTTTCAAGATATCGACGTTCAAATATTTTGTGCCCAGATTAATCAGAAACAGAAAGAAAAATCATAAACTTTATGCAGATGGGCTCTGTATTAAGAAAATATTCATATTTTAACAACAGCAATAATATCTTCTATATTATCTTCACCAATGGCGTGAGACTCTTTTATCCGTTTATCATATTGAGGCCTTTTAAACACGAAAATATCCTCATCGTCAGAATCTGAGCGATCATTCACGCTTTTCTGATGAAGAGTCGATATTACATCTCTGGTGAATTTTGGAGTTATAAGTTTTTCATCGATTGACGAAGTCTCCATCCAAAAGTTGTCGTCATCGGGAAGGTCGAGGTCTTGTTGGGGTGTATCCGTATCTTTTTCAGTCTGAATTTCGGCACCCCGAAATTCAGAATTTCCCGTGTCCTTTTTCAGAATAATTCCACATTAATAATCGCAAACTTGAAAAATACCAGTGCATTTTCGCCATTTTGAATTATTGAAAAGGTTATAGCTAATTAAATATAACAAATAAGACTAGAACTACTGACTTGTACACAGTCAAAAATTTGACAAGGAGAATTACGCAACAAAAGCGCTCCTTTCGTGCTGGAGAGGCGAAAAACTAATTTATTTTAAAATTCATATGGGGTTTTGACTATATGAATCAGGCACAGATTAATCAGGATTTTGCCTACAATCATGCATAACTCATCATACATACAGACTTCAGTATTGTCATGTTTCTACACGAATCTATAACCCAAGAGCATCACACGAAACTTAGATTGAAGTTTTAAAACAATAAAATAAATTTGATAAAGTAGGCAGTGTAATCAGAATGCCACCTGAACCAAGCACAGATGAATCAGATGTTTACCGTCGTAACACCGGGATCTAAGCCAACCAGCCGCACGTCCACCTTCTAGGTCGTCCGTTGCACGACTGGCTCCCCCCCCCGCGGGAAGCCAGACTATCATTATTATTACCCGACTAAGTACGGTCAAGCGCAGCTTACGCCACTTTAATCAGTATTATATGCCGGACACTTCTTATTTACATATTTTTAAACACACTAACGTAGTTATAACTAATTCTCATTTTTTTTGTAAGAGGACAATTCATTTTCTTTCGATATAATTATAATTTATATTGATTTATCAAAGGGAAAATGCGACATCGACCATTTAGTTCCAGAAAATGGCAAACGGACGCGTTATATGAATCAGAAGAACAAACTTCAAATATTTTTATTCTGTACCTAGACAGCAATTATTTGAAAAATATAATTTGTCCCAGTTAGGGATATAGATAAACTGTACAAAAAAAATAATTACATGTCGTTTTGTTAGTTGGTTACAGAAAATATACCCATAGAAATCGAAAATTTTGTCTCTGAAGAATTACCCTAATAACACTTGAACTACGAAAACCGTCCTTAATACTATGAAATTAAGGCGCTTTCAAAGACAAATTGTGCGGTTGCCTGTACGAATCCATGTCTCGAACATCAGCCCCTGTCTATAACAGATACCGTATGGCAATCTCTCTTTTCAGGCGGATCCCAAGCTACCTGTGTTGGCTCCAGGCGATAAAGAGAAGAAGGCGGCCGCGGAAACTGACGCTAGAGGATATGTGACGTACGTCAAACAACAGATCGTAGCCTCCGCCAAACTCGCCGAGAAACTGAAAATAAAACCAATGCAAGTAGAAACAGACGAAAACTAGTAATCGTGAAAGTTAATTATTTTGTAGGGTATTGTGTTTGTTATAATTATCTCATTGTTTTTTAAGCACAACATAATATTTAAGACATCTAGGGATGCTGATACTGAAAATTTGATCAAAATACTAGAAAAAAAATACCTATGCCATTTTTTTTCTCATGGGCTCTCACGAGTATCAAGTAAAGTTGAGAATATGCCTTGCTAGATGTGTGCCGGCCCTAAGGGTCTCCAGACTACGGGCCATCCGAGCTCAGTGTAGAACAGGAAAGTACAATTGGTACCTGGACGTGACACATCGAGCTTTAGAAAGAGACACAGGTATGAGTGACAGAGAAGACGCTCTCCATGTGATATATTTACAGCCGGGTATTTTAAATACTTTTACAGTGCATGTGCTCGAAAAGAGCGTTTTCCAAGCAGCAAAACTGTGCGGAAAGTGCTACTTTTCGCACTAGTGCTTTTTACTTTTCAGTTTATTTTTATTTTTAACTCCGTCATCAGCCCGACGCAGAGTTTTTATTATTTGAGGAGTTTTACAAACTAGATGATGATGATGGTGTCGATGATGATGATGTCGATGATAATGATGACGATGGCGATGGCGATGACGATCGTTAAAGTCAAAGTCAAAGCCAAAGTCAAAAGTCAAAGTCAATCAAAGTCAAAGCCATAGTTATGGTCAGTCAGTCATGGCGATGGCGATGACGATGTCGATGGCGATGATGATGAATAGTGAATATCATTTACATACGTCAACCAAGATGTCAGATGTTACACATGAATACTTAAGCCATAACCTCAATACCATAGTCTAATATTCTTATTTATTGCTTAATTACTTCGACCATGATCAAAGCTTTATATTTATGGTAAAAAAAATCCATTTCAAAATTAAAACATATCAAAATTTAAATATGTCAAAATAATACAAATTGCTTCTAAGGCCGCATTCCGAGTTACGATAAAAGTGACAATATCGCAAATCCGACCAAATTAAAAAGTCACAAAATATAAGGGCTATTGAGTAATAATTGTGACTATTAAATTTGGTCGGATTCGCGATATTATCACTTTTAGCGTAACTCGGAATGCGGCCTAAGTTTCAAGACATCTATTTCACATCTTATTCAGCTGAAGTAATGATAAATAATTGTAGCAGTTTGTTAACTATACTACTCATCTATCAAAAAAGGCCTGAGAGGTTATGTAAAATAAATATAACGAACACATATTTTTTAATTTTATTATCACATATCACGCATTTTTTATTCTAAACCCTTTATTGCAATAACAACATTAATAAAAAGGCAGCAATATTTAAAAAATATTATTATTGCAAACAAAAATAATAATATTTGCAAAAACAGCGCTGTTATTCACGAGATTAGAACCTTAGCCATATTGAATCTAAGACCAACGCTTAACGCCTTCTGCTATCTGCAGTTCTGCACATATTATTTACTTTCGAATTTTAGCAATGCCATACACTGGCCAAGGTCACGCTTATGATGCGTGTTTAACAAAAGGCGCCCGCGAACCGTGACGATACGACAGGGTGTAGTGCAAAACTGCGTTCTCTGTGGTGTGTGTACGGCACACACACTACAGACGTCTGACTGTTTACACATACACATGTACGGGCTACACCGCGTGTTCACAGCAATACGATTCTTAGCGTGCCTATGCACTTTTGAACGCTTACTGTACAAAATATTCTGTGAAAATTTTAACTGTCTACCTATTATGGTTCATGAGATACAACCCCTGACAGACAGACGAACGCACAACGGAGTCTTAGTAATTGAGTTCCGTTTGGCACCCGTCGGGTACGGAACCCTAAAAAGTGTATTGGGACAGCTTGGACACGGAAAGGATTGGCTCTCATAAGAAATCTTAGTCGTTATAATATGGATATTTGGCTCTATTGACTAATGACTTTGCCGACCACTGACCTAGAAGAAGTTGCCTCTCTTTCTATATCTTCTGACTACGTTACGCCCACTGTATTTGCCCGATAAGACGAGCCCACCGCGTAGGTACTTGTAGCTTCATACCTAAAATGCGGAGTGCGCCTTCTGTACTAATTATTCTGTGGCTGTGATAACTAATGCGAAAAAGCCTTCGAAATTATTTTTGATCTTGAATACTTTATCAAAAGAGTGTACCGAATAATTGAATGATGACAATGTTAATACAAATATATGTATACGTATCTTGCTTCTTTTATTTTTATTTTTTACACCCTGACAAGTATCAATTCCATAACTTGAACCTAACGACACAAACGACGTAATTCTCCAAATGTCACCGAGTGACACAACCAGTGCAACCCTCATGTCGATATTTTTATCGATATACAACAATAATAATAATTTTAGTATGTGTAAAACTCTCAACTATGCAAGTCTAACGACACATCTATGGAAAAGGCACTACTCTATGGGAAGTAGTTCGTAGTTTTATTTTAGTTCCTTTAAAAATAAAGATAGGTATTTACTTGATCTGCTTTAAATAAGGAGACACGAAGACACTGCAATCTATATCGATTATCGAAGTTGAGGCAGCCCAGGGGGCCTACCACAAGCTCATAAAGCAGTATTATTTTAATATGACTTCAGTGTGGGAAACAGATGAAGCTCTACAGGACGTATAGCTCCATCTCTTTCTCCCACTGATGTAATATTAAAATAATACTGCTTTTGAGCTGGTGGTAGGCCCCCAAGATGGGAGTACAGAACTATTTATCTAGTACAACATGCACATCACACGCACACTGGTGTCATCTGATTTTGGTCTCGCCCACGGATCACCACATCATATTGAGTGAACTTTTTAATTAAATAATTTAACGTTCATTGAAAGAATATGAACTTTTTATTTTCCTACGTCTCCTCAACATAACAAATACATTTAATAACTAGAAACAACACGTCTTTTTAATATGTCATAGACACATTATAAACTCCGTCACGAAGATGCTCTTTAGGTCTTAATGACTCCCACTCCCATCATTTTTAGCAATTTTAGCAACCTTGGTTGTGGCAGCGCATTTGTTAATATTTTCTGTGTCCTGTCCTTGTAGCGAGTTGTCACTAACTTCATTTGGACACTCGATCTCATATAAAATGTTCCTATATGCTAATATGTTTTGACCTTTTTCTTGTAGGTAATCATATTGTTTGCTAATTTATGCACAGCCATTATCATTGTAAATTAGGACCGTATGTTTGTTCGACTGTTCAATGTCTTCTAGCAAGAGTTTCAAATGTAAAGCTTCCTTCGTTGCTTAGTTCTCTCATTGCTATCTATTCGGCTTCAGCTGTTGACAATGCGACCATCAATCCATCCATCTTTAACATAATTTCTTCGTTCCTTTTAGGTAACGTATAACTCTTCTTGCTGCTTACCAGTACACTTTGGTAACTTACTGCAAACATTATGGTCTTTTTGTGACAGCTAGGTACATTAATGAAACAACCAATTTTTGATATGGAATGTTGTCCGTCTCATCTTCATTCTCATTTTCTATAACCTCAGACCTGGCTCCGTTGGCGTAGACACGGGTTTACATTTTCCCATATTGAATCTTTCTATTAAAATTATCAATAGGTATAAGTTTTTTGGGATAGCATTATCTCTCCCCGTAGTGGGTGAATCGTATACCCAAGCAGTGATGAAGAGAACCCATATCTCCAGAGTATAATAGCTACAAAATATTATAATATAATAACTATAATCGCTTATTATTGCATTGGGAAGATGATAAAGCTAGATGTATGTTAATTGATGCTTACTAGCGTCAATTAACGAAAAAATTTTTTTGGGGCGAAGCCATAGAGGCTACTTGGCAAACCCGTCCTTGCAGCAGTATAATCTTTATATATATAATTCTTCTGTGAGTGTGTATGTCACTGAACTTCTCTCAAACGACTGGACCGATTTTGATGAAATTTTTTGTGTGTGTTCAAGGGGATCTGGGAATGGTTTAGATTCACAATTTTGTCCGCTGGACAATGTTTTGACAGGACAACGTCTGTCGGGTCCACTAGTCTCTAAATAAAAATGCATTGTTGGATTTTCAACTCTCAGCGCTGAGCCTAGCGTTGAACTCCAACAATGCACTTTTATTTAGGAATTCATTTAAGTGTCACTTAGTGAAGGTGAAAACGGGCATAAGGCGTTCGTTCTAAAAAATGGAAAACAAAACCGAAATTTTGAAGCCAGATCGGCTGCTGGTATATTTGTAGGATACCTATTCGGAAAATAACAAAGCGTACCGTACTTTTCTTAATCCTAAATCAGACAAGGTGATAATTAGTAGGGACTAGCGACCCGCCCATGCTTCACACGGGTGCAATCTACTTTTTGCGCAACTTTCTCAATTTTTTTTCTTTCATAAGAACTTTCTCCTGACAATAACAAACACAAAAAAAAGTGAATTAGCGAAACCAGTCTAGCCGTTCACGCGTGATGCTGTGACCAAGGGAAATGGGATTAACTTTAATATATACAGGGTTATTGGTTATTCCTCGGCAATCCGTTAAGGGGATGTAGGAGAGGTCATTTGCAACCAAATTACCCCTGATGATCCCTATGCCAATGTCAACCATTTTCGAGGACCTAATTTGATATTTTAAAATGAATGAAGTAAAATCATAAAAATGTCAAATTACGCGAATATTGTTGACATTTGCATAGGAGTCAATCGGCGTCATTTGGTTGTAAATGACGCCTCCTACATCCCCTTAATGTATTGCCGACGTACAACCATTAACTGTGTATATCAGGGTTATTGGTTTTATTTTACATTTTTATTTCATATCTACATTTTCAAATATAAAATGTTAAATTACTTGATAAAAAATTAAGTTTAATAAAAAACTGTAACCCGACTACGAGAAAATAAAAAAAAACCGGCCAAGTGCGAGTCGTACTCGCCCATGAAGGGTTCCGTAGCAGCAAGTAACATTGAATGAAAGGTAAATTGCGGTTTACGATTTATGACGTATTAAAAAAAAACTACTTGTTAGATCTCGTTCAAACCAATTTTCGGTGGAAGTTTACATGGTAATGTACATCATATATTTTTTTTAGTTTTATCATTCTCTTATTTTAGAAGTTACAGGGGGGGGGACACACATTTTACCACTTTGGAAGTGTCTCTCGCGCAAACTATTCAGTTTAGAAAAAAATGATACTAGAAACCTCAATATTATTTTTGAAGACCTATCCATAGATACCCCACACGTATGGGATTGATGAAAAAAAAATTTTTGAGTTTCAGTTCTAAGTATGGGGAACTCCAAAATTATTTGTTTTTTTTCTATTTTTATGTGAAAATCTTAATGCGGTTCACAGAATACATCTACTTACCAAGTTTCAACAGCGTAGCTCTTATAGTTTCGGAAAAAAGTGGCTGTGACATACGGACGGACAGACAGACAGACAGACAGACAGACAGATAGACAGACAGACAGACAGACAGACAGACAGACAGACAGACAGACATGACGAATCTATAAGGGTTCCGTTTTTTGCCATTTGGCAACGGAACCCTAATGATCTAAAAAGTACAAAACAAGCAAATATTTCAGACAGAAATCAAGACATAGGTACAAAAATGGTCAAGGTAAAGCCGTCGTCGCATGCCATTATAATTTTGTAAGTATTCCTGGCACCCACATGGCATACAGGCATGCGACCACGGCTTTACCTTGACCATTTTTGTACCTATGTCTTGATTTCTGTCTGAAATATTTGCTTGTTTTGTACTTTTTAGATCATTTTTATTTTCTCGTAGTCGGGTTACAGTTTTTTATTAAACTTAATTTTTTATTTTATACTTTTTCGTTTTTACACTTGCTAAACGTTCCGACAACGTAAATAAGAGTAATACAATAGGTCAGTAATTAACCTATTTTAAATTCCAATAGCAGTGCATAGTGCTTTAGAACAAACCATAGCGCGATTTATTTCGATGCCAACACCATACTCAGAAAGTTTTACGACTAACAGTTTTTGTCTATGGGACACTGGCTAGTTTTAATAACGGTTAAAACTATGGCTCTTTATTTAAAAAAAAACTCAACATTCCAAATTCGAAATTCCCTCCACATTTTTTTATGAGCAAAATCAAAATACTCTGTCTCACTGAAAATTTAATTTACAACGAGAACATTTTCGCGTGATGATTTTGTACGATTTCAAATGTCGACTAAAACCAGAAGAATCATTTGAAAGACTTCGAATGGTGTTCATAGACAAAAGCTCTTCTAAAGCGACTGTTTTCTGCTAGTTCAACGAATTTAAGTGTGGGCAAGTAACTTTGGCGGACGAATAAAGAAGTGGCCGTCATAGGGCTATGACGGCTGTTACATAAGAAAACGTGCTGGCTACATGGCTGTGAAAAATTTAATTTAAGAGAATAGGTGAATTACATATGAAGAGATTCAGCATATACTGCAGATTGGATCGGGAAGTGTGCATGAAATTCTACACGGGCATCTTCGGGTAAGGAAGATAGTTTCATGCTGGGTACCGCACAATCTAACGCAGGCTCAGAAGGAGGTTCGGGTAGAACGGTGCCGAGACATGATACCAAAATTTGAAGCAGGCTCGTCTCGACGCGTTTACGATTTCATTACGGGTGAAAACCATTAATTTATCATTTTTGTTCTCCAAAATAAAAAATCAACTCAAGGGAAAACAGTTTTCATTACCGGAAGATGCACTGGCTGCATTTGAGAAGGGGATTAAAGGTGGGAGGTGTCTGATGCGTACTGGAAAATGTGTAATGAAAATTGGTTTAGACGCATGAAACTGTGTATAGACGCCAATGGAGAGTTATTTGAAAAGATTTAATAATAAAACATAACCTGTAGTATATTTTTTTTAGTACCTATCGCAAAATTTTCTGAGAGCCCCATGTATATCGATATCGAGCTTCGAAGAAATCCAAAATCCAAATATTTCGTTGTACTTGTTTTTCTTCATAAAAGTGGAATTACAAATCGTTACTATTTATTAAGATTTGATTAACTGCACGTTGGTTGTATCTTGCGATACTTCGTAGCGCAGTTTCACTTTTGCTTGTTTTAACAATTTAAACATATTTATTTACTTTGAAAGTATAACATTATACACATATTTGTAATGTGCTCATCAAGACCTATCTTTTGATACCAAACATGTCATGATCATCTCATTTTAATTTTTTTCGAGGTTAGAAATTTACGTGTTAAGTCCACCATATTAAATTTAGGGAAAATTTATATAGCCTATGTCACCCGGACCATTATTACGAATGTATTGATACCTCATTCATCAAAATCAGTTCAGTAGTTTAGGCGCTACGGTGGAACACACGTAAAAGCAAACATACATACATACATACATACAAACATACAAACATATAAACATACATACATAGACTGCTAAAATCATAACCCTTCCTTTTGGCTTTGCCGTAGTCGGGTAAAAATGGTTACTTAAGTATAACCATTAACCCTGTATACCAGGGTTCTTGGTTACTTTTTACCAATAACCCCGTACAGATAGATATCAAAATACTGAATAATAATTATGTTCTAATAAAATGAGACAAAAGAAGAACAAAAAAGAGATGTAGTTGATAAAATAAAACTGAAATGAGAAAAAGAAAATGAAGACTCGAATGGACATGAAATTAATGAATCAGGCCAAAAACTAGACGTTAATCTATTTAAATAAAAGGGGAAACTGACTAATATGTCATGGCCAGATCTTAGAATTAATCATTTTATGAAATTAATGAACATCGACCGCTGGTCACATCATGATCTAGACACGCGGCAGCGTGTCGAGCCAAGTACTAGGCAAGACACGGCTGCAGTGTGTTATATTACACGAACCATTTGGAGCCACTTTTGACCCCTTAATAACTCAAAATCTATGTAACATAGACTCATGAAATTTGGTTTATTTATAAAAACCCCTTAGATTAACTAGAACTCCAAATTTCATAAATAAAACTCAAACGGTTATTGAGATATTAACGTATAAAAATCGGCATTTTTATCAACGACCCTGTCACTAGACATCAAAAACATTTAACCCATTTCCGGGTGACCTAGAAAGTTGAAAAGAGATTTCCCGAAAGCAAGCCCATGGTATGATACTGTGTCAAAGCTTATTTATCAAAAATTATGTCGTATTTTTTTCAAGTCGTTTTATCAAAATTTATTTCTTCTAGCATTAGAGAACCTAATAAATATTTATTTTGTTGATACTTAATAAAGAACTACATCCGCCATTCAATCTTAACCTGAATGTTGCCAGATGACAGACTATTCCAATAAAATAATTTGTAATCGATTGAAAATATCGATACTAACCCACATGGAGTAGGTGGAGTATCCACTACACGAGTATGTTTTAAATGCTATTTATTATACTCAAATACTGTAAAACTATGATTTTACAATAAATAAAATATTATATGGTCTGAATATACTCAACAACTTAAAAGCGTTTCGAGGCAGTAATGTTATTTTATAAACTACCAGTGATCAGAGTAAGTAGATTGATTTGAGGTCAATGAACTGGCACGTATATTAGTATGGATACGCCTCCAGGATTCCGGGATTTTGAAATTATTAAGATTTTTTAAGGAATTTCAAGTGTTGTAATGTGTAGAATAAAGAATACATCAATATGAATAAGAAATGTTCAACCCTTTTGCTGTCTGTTTAATAGTATATAGGTGATCGGACTCCAAGAAAAGGATAGATATACTATAAAACAATATAATATATTTTAAATATTTATCTATCGCATTCTATAAATTTCCAATGTAGTAGTTTAAAAATCCTTACTTTAACAATATTTGATTCAATCCCGTAAGTACCAAAATGAAATCCCGGAAAAAAGGCTTATCCATGTTATGATTTCTATGACTATTCATGATGCGAGTACGTAAAATCAATCGACCTACTCCGATCACTGATAATCACCCAATCGATTTCGTCAATCGATTACCAAAATAATTAAACCTGGTAACACTGACACCATGCATAATGTCAAACTGTCAAAAATAATCTGTCAGATCAATGGCATTGTTGGCTGTTTGTTTTACGTTGATTTGAATTTATTTTTCCGTATTTACTTATATTACGTTACGATTTAATGCTGTCAATTTAAATTGAAGCCAGAGGAACTATTGCTTATCTTTCCATGGCCCTGGGTAAGTTTATTATGTTCTCTAAATATTTATAAACACCGTCGTATTGTATAACCTCATTGATTTTAGCAGCCTATTAGTAGAAGGCCTATGTTCAGTCAGGGGTACGTCGCGCGTCGTCAGCTGTAAATGTCTATAGTATGATGTAATTATATAGCATGAGTAAATACACTGAATTTTTTTACCTTTTTCAGGTATGACGATGACATGTGTTATTGCAAGACTTGACATTATTGATTATTTTATCTACAACTCTATCCCAAGTATTACTTGCTCAGCAAAATCTAAGCATATTATGTTATGTATGTGGCATGTCAACTGCAAGTCACAGAAGTCATCAGGTTAGTGTTTTTAAAATGGCAGAATTACTATGAGTGATATAATTATTATACAAAAGTAAATAAACAACAATAAGAGTATTTTCTTACTTTCTAGGTTAGGTATACATTTGGATAAAGTTTGTCATGCTTACTGAGAGAGGCTGCTACCAGAGATGTTTATAGGCAAGCAAGTGATGATAAAAACAGAGCCACCCTAGAGTGTAAAAGATTTACCCATAATAGATCAAAACAATAATCTGGTTAGGGCCAGAATCAAATCGTGACATGTGAGCAGCAGGACTTAGTGTACATAATTATTGATAAGTGAGCAAAATAGGACAAATTGTTTAAGAGATCATCATTGCTTATTACTGTTTTGTGGGAAAGCGTACATCTAACATCTACCGTACCTACGCAGATTTTTTATGAGAATGAAGCTGAAGCCGTTTTAAATTCTATGAGAAATAATTTTTTTTTAGTATTTAGGTATTGTTGTGTTATTTGTTAAAGTAAACCTTCCTATAGAAGCACTGAAAATGCTGCTGCCAATGAGATTATTCATCTTTAATTAAGAGAGTTGGCTAAAATAATGTTTATGCCATTAAATCTTTCATATTTAGCGCGCAAGATTATTAATTTACCTTTATAAAATTCAAGTCTGTAAATGCGATAATCGCCATTTTGATGACAGTCGTGGTCGAGGCTAAAAAACATAAAAATTGGGGATTGCGAACATCCAAACTCCACCATAAGGACAGCGACTATTACAACATTTAATTATTTGACGAATTCATCCATTTTTCAAGTTAAATAAGTAGTAGTAATGAAGTTTTTGATATCAAAAGTCGAAGATTCGCGCCAATCGTGCGTGTTTACATTTTAACTTTTCACAATTAACACACATACACATATCTTTAAATGTGACAAATGTGATTAAAAATATTATAAGTAACTAGAAAATGCCCAGATCTTTACTTATTATACGAACACATGTTCAATAATACGTAATATTCATTACTACTACTCAATTTGTGTTAAAAATTGTCGATCATTGTTTTTTTTTATTGTAATGATGTGCGAAAACGATTATGCCAAACGTTTTTTTTTTTCAATTTTGATTGTCTCGATTAATTTATAATTATGTCGAATGTCTGAAATCTATACTTGAAAATTAAAATAAAATTGTTTTAAGCATTAAATACAATAAACATTGTTTAAAATAATTATTTATACTTTTCTAGTGTTTAATCGTTTTTAGGACATTCAATATAAAACGAGTCAACACATAGAACGAGGATAGATACTTACCTCATTTATTGAATTTCGCGCCGAATTGTTTCTATTTATTTGAATTTAAATTCGGAACGTTGTTCAAAATTATTTTTAATTTATTGGACAATTATTTACTGTGGATTTTATTTTTGATACTTTCTGATATAGAATGCCTAGTATACATTTTTTAGGTAGGCTTAAGAAAATTTTGTTTGTGAATGATGTTAAATTAATTATATAAATTAGGTAGGTATTCCGCAAACACTTTTAAATGACGTCTATATTTTTAAATTGAAACTTTTATTACATCGTCTCAAACTTTTTCGTCTGTGTGTTGCATGTCGCGTGTCGGTCGGCCGCGGAGTAGGGATAAAGTGAAAGGCGATCGTCAGAGCAGCCAAGGCCGATATGGCGGCGCCTATAGTTCGCAGCAGCTGACCGTGTAAAGTTTCACTTTTACCGTGGTTTCATAAAACCAACAATATTTTTTTTTTAGTTGTATGAGTTTGATAGTATTTGTTTTTAATAGGATAATCTTACTCGAGTAATAGAAATTGTTTATTTTTGAGGTAGTTTCAAAACGAAATTTAAAAAAACTGCCCAAGTGTATGTCGGACTACGCACAGTGAAGGGTTCCGTAATTGGGATGAATATTTACGCATAAACATTGCATAGTATCAATTTTATCGACTGTAAAAATAAGTTTGTATTTCTCGAAAAAACTATAACAAACAATGTTAATTCTGCGGTTGTAACCGAAAATAAACTGTATCTCAAAAATTATTGACTTCAAAAGCAAAGTCACTTAGAAACATCTTAACATTTTAATTATGAGATCCAACAATACACGCTTTATATGCATAGATTTTTTTCATCTCTCGGTTATATGTAAGTATGGAGAATGCCACCCTCACTATTATGTTTATCGTAATTTCACTACACCATTGTTTAACGGTGCAAAAAATACACCTTTTTCAAAATTATAGATAGAGTGTAAATAGTCTCCATGTTAAATGACTGTATGACATCCGGACGCACGGACAGACGAACTTGACGAAATTAAGAGGTCCGTTTTTTTACGGATTTTGATTATCAAGTTTACAATTGGCATGAAATTGATGTCTATGACAATTGATCTACAATATTATTATTATTTGGAATAGCCGCCATCTTAAAATCCAGAATGTCCATCTAATTCGATATCAGCACTATCTCCCGAAAACTATGAAAATGACAGTCATGACGACAAATTTTCAAATGGGGTTAAAAACTGCCACTTGCTCACTTCAGATGGCGCTGATCTCCAGCGTCTTATAATTTGACAGCTAACTATACATTTTTGATTCGAATGCCAAAAGTTGATGTAAATTCCTGAATTTCATGACTGAATTCAAAACACCCCGTCGAGTCAACTGATGTGTCACGTGTCAAAATCTTGGTCCCTAATGTTAGGCGGCAGTGAATTCATTTCATTCATTCTCTGATCTCGAAAAACGTTGTTACAAACCTCAGGTCGGTATGTTCAAGGTAGTTGGTAGGTTGGTACTATGCTTGAGACGTTTTTGAATTGATAGATCGTATGACTATTGTTTTAGGGACTATTGTCGTTTAATTTTTAATATAAACTTACGAATAGTTAAGTCCATAGTGAAGTCAAAATGTAAATCCAAGGGGCGGCTGCAACGGCGGCGGTGATCTCTCGCGTCCGGCCCTGGTTCAGGCCATGGTACGGAGCGAGAGGAAATGGCAGGCCGTCACCTCCTTCTGCGAAGCGGTAATGCTCGCGAAGGAGGAGGCGGAACGCGTGAGGTAGAGGCAAAGTTCGCGCCCTCACGCCCCTAACCGCTGCAGGAGGAGACGCCCGGGGCGGGAATCGCGAGCCGATTTCCGGCCACCGTAGGCGCGGGCTTGCGAACGGTGAGCAATGGGTAGCTCGCCGTCCGATAAGGACCAAGCCCGGGTCGACGGCGCGTTGTGTTCCACGCGCGCCTCAAAGAGATGTCAGCAGAAATGACGGGATCCGCTAGGGCCAATGCCTGCCGGGGGTTCGCAGGAAACCGATAGGGACATCGTGGCCCCCGGCAACAGGGCAACCGAAGGAACACGGGTGGGTTTTAGTCAGTAAGAGTCTGATACGCCCTCCCGCTCCGCCCAGAGCGGGAGAAGATACTTAAAAAAAAAAGGGGCGGCTGCAAAAATTAAATAATTAAATCATACGTGAGAAGGAACTTTGTTCCTGACGGGGTCAAAGTCAAAGTCAAATCATTAATTTCAAATAGGCCCATGTATGGCACTTTTGAACGTCAAAAATTACAAAATAATAAAATTGATTCTATTCGCCCCTTCCAAAAGGTAGTTTTCGTATGGAGAAGAATGTGCAAGAAACTCCACCGTTACTCTTTTAAAATGTTTTACAATTGTTTGTATATGTACGTACATTTGTTAAATAATAATTATATGTGAAGACGGTGCACCTAGAATAAAATTACTATACCACAATAGGTAAAAAGAATTAAAAATGAAACAACGACAGATAATTTAATATGTGATAGATACATGGTGCTCGCATATTTACAAACATTGTAAAAGTAGACGATTTTCCAAAAATTTTACAATTAATAAGTTAGTGTGTGAGGAAGTAATTACAGAATGTAAAATCAATGTCATAAAACACAAAGTAATAAATTTTACAATTAAATTAGCAAACATTTTGATTTTGTCTTGATTCTAAATTGTCCTATGGAGCAGGACCAGCATGTTTCCAAGCACTCTTATCTTGGATATAATCCTCTAATTTGTAATATGCTTGTTTACAAAGTGTATTTTTAATATGAGTTTTAAATTTTCTTTCATTTAATTGCAAAATGTCACAAGGTATTTTGTTGTAACATTTAACACAGTACCCCATAAAAGATGTATGTACTTAAGATAATCTAAAAAATGGTTGATCTAGTTTATCTTTATTTCTAGTATTAAAATTATGTCTATCACTTATTTTATTAAAGAGATGTGGATTTTCCTCACATACATAATATTTTCATAAATGAATTGGCAAGGTACCGTCATAATATTAATCCTTTTAAAAAGTTTCCTGAGAGATTCGCGGCGACGTAGATTATAAATGGCTCTGATAGCTCTCTTTTGCAAAATAAAGATGGATTCAATGTCAGCAGCCCGACCCCACAGTAAAATGCCATACGACATGAGGCTCCCCGACTGCATACGTTTTTTTTAATAATAATACTTGCCGCCCCGGCTCAGCGATCTGACATCATTGCGGAAAATTGTAACAATTGTTACGAAAGAAATACCTACATTCTTACACAATATTGCTACGCATATTTACAAAAAGAATTTAATAGATCACGTTTGATTGACGAATAATAATAATTTCTTTACAAAAAGTAATGATATCCCATCAAAAACATAAATGTGAAAATGGGAGCCAAATTCCATAAATATGGTTGTCGACTTCGCCGACAAAAGAATTGAAATCTAAATGGATGCCAAGTTCTGTAGATAATCCTGAAATTTATTTATAAGAACATGCAACTTTCTAAAATAAAATTAAAACACAAATTCTTGTTTTTTCTGCTATAACATAGTTTGCTATTTAAAAATATAACTTCTTAAATTTGAACAGTCGAATTATTTACACAAAGCACTTAGGATAAATTGAAGCTCAAGATTTGACTTGGCTAGTTTTTACCAGCAAGCTGAAATTTTAGAGAAAGAAGATATTTTGACCTTACAGTTACAATAAGAAACAGTAACTTGCGCATAACATAAAGAACAAATATATAAATACGCCTAGGTAGACAGTCAAAGCTGTAAACAGTTACAATAAGAAACAGTAACTTGCGCATAACATAAAGAACAAAGATATGAATATTTTACTTTATTTATTTGGCTCACCAACAATTAAGTACACCGATACAAAGATATGAGATACATGCAATAAACTTATAGACTAGTGTACAAATTTCTTACAGTTAAGCACATCATGAATTACTTATTTGATGTTGAGTACCTACTTAAAATTAAATAATAATAATTAAATATGCCTAGGTAGACAGTCAAAGCTGTAAACTCGATAAAAAAATAGCGTCCAACTGTTAGCCGCTTAATGCACGCACACTAAAAAAGTAAAATTACAGCACAATGACGTGGCGCGAGTGTAAGACGTAGCTGTAATGCACACCAGCACAAAAAGTTACCCTGTTTGTTTTAGTTCTTTTGCACCGCGACACTGTAGACAAATATAAAGATGATAAATTGATTAGCCAAATATAAGATAACTTGTATGTAAAAACTAGCCAAGTCAAATCTTGAGCTTCAATTTATCCTAAGTGCTTTGTGTAAATAATTCGACTGTTCAAATTTAAGAAGTTATATTTTTAAATAGCAAACATTGTTATAGCAGAAAAAACAAGAATTTGTGTTTTAATTTTATTTTAGAAAGTTGCATGTTCTTATAAATAAATTTCAGGATTATCTACAGAACTTGGCATCCATTTAGATTTCAATTCTTTTGTCGGCGAAGTCGACAACCATATTTATGGAATTTGGCTCCCATTTTCACATTTATGTTTTTGATGGGATCAAAATTAACCCCAAGAACAAACTTTAAGGTTGTAGTTGAAAAACATGTTCTCCCATATATTCCAACTGTAAATGTAAGTTGGCGGATTGCAAGCCCCGCGGTTTGACATTGACGCGTGCTTTACGTCAGTTTCGAAATTTTTCGGTTTTACCGAAAAATTCTGAAAAAAAAAAGATAGTTAAGACTTTATTTTAGTTCTAATTGACGAGAATATTCGTGAGGCCATACAGTGAAACAACCTACAGACGATAATAGCCTATGAATAGTAGTTCTACGAACAGTAGACATCGCGAGAACAAACTTTTTTGTAACGATTAACCTTTAGCTAGTCGCGCCAAAATAATCACACTGTTAGTCGCGTGCGGATCCCCAGTTTTTTGAAATATTTGTGAAATTTGAAATTTGGAATTTTGAAATTTCTTTTTCACAAATTTGTGAAAAAGGAACATAAAATAAGTGCAAATATTTATTGACCGAGCGAGCGTAGCGAGCGAAGCGTCTCTGGATCAGGGGGCCTACCACCAGCACTTATAGCAGTATTATTATAATCTTACTTTGACTTTTCGTACCATGACGTCCATAAAATAAGCTTATTGTAATGTTGAAACAATCGTATTTTCTTAGCGATTTTGGTGACGTCACCTCTAAAAGTTAATTCAATTCGTACCACGACGTGACTTTTGACAACTAGCAGTATTGTTTTAATGTCATATTTAGCAATCTTAAAAAAGTTCCTCGGACTCGACGGAAATATTATTGTTTTGCAATTTATAATAAGAAAAAACATTTTCGTGTCATGTAAAGTTGGTAAAATGTATTCATTTACGTAAACTTGCCGAATGAATTGTGTATCTATAGACTTTAGTACCTACATGTGTAATTAATTTCTTGTTTGATGGCGAATGCATACGAAACATTTGAGTTTTCGGAAGCGGGAAACACAGAAAAATAAAAAAATTCAGAGTACCTCTAGCTGCCGCCTGGAAACCCGACTGCAAAATTGCTATACAGTTTACATAGCGTTGTTTCTTTTCTACTATAGCAGGCAATAGACAAATAGTTCGTTCTTTCCCAGCACTAAGCAAGAATAAAACATTCTTGAACGATGAAAGTCATGGTACGAATATGAGCAATGTCACTGTAAGCTTGAAACAAAACTCTCCTGAAATAAGATTGTTTCGGACTTTCGTGGGTAGTGGTGAAGGCTTAACAAGTGCTTTTGTCTGTGTTACGAATTTTTTCGATTTTAGTGGTTTTTAATACTGTGAACTTCAATCGAGATTATTCCTTGTGTTTGTGTTGTAGCGTAAGGTTTGTTTTAATATAAATTTACTTTATTTTTAAAGATTTTACCCGGCATCCACTATGGATATCAAAAAACCCCCTTTTTTTTTTTTTTTTTTGGGTTGGGAAATCATCAAATAACTTCTCCCGCTCTGGGCGGAGCGGGAGGGCGTGTCAGACTCTTACTGACTAAAACCCACCCGTGTTCCTTCAGTTGCCGTGTTGCCAGGGGGCCACGATGTCCCTATCGGTTTTCTTCGAACCCCCCGGCAGGCATTGGCCCTAGCGGACCCCGTCAATTCTGCTGACATCTCTTTGAGGCGCGCGTGGAACACAACGCGCCGTCGACCCGGGCTTGGTCCTTATCGGACGGCGAGCTACCCATTGCTCACCGTCCGCAAGCCCGCGCCTACGGTGGCCGGAAATCTTCTCGTGATTCCCGACGCCCAGGGCGTCTCCTCCTGCGGCGGTTAGGGGCGCGAGGGCGCGAAATTTGCCTCTCCCTCACGCGCTCCGTCTCCTCCTTCGCGAGCATTACTGCTTCGCAGAACGAGGTGACGGCCTCCCATTTCCTCTCGCTCCGCGGCGTTAAGGACGATGTGAAGAGTGGAGTATTACTATGCCATCTCACGGAGGAGACGTATCGTCTGGTACTTAACTTAGCCTTCCCAAAGGATTTGGAAACGCTGAGCTTTACAGAACTAGTTGGATTACTCGACAGCCATTTCAAGCCAAAAAAGTGCTCATTTGTGGACAAGGCGAAATTTTTTGGTGCCAGCAGAACAACAGGCGAAACCGTTGGAGAATGGGCGGCGCGATTAAGAGGTTTGGCAACTTATTGCGACTTCGGCACCGCTCTAGAAACGAATCTGAGAGATCGTTTCGTCCTCGGCCTGAGTGCAGGTCCAGAACGCGACAAGTTGTTCGAGCAGAACCCGGCGACGCTCACGTTGTCGCGGGCTATTGAAATGGCGGAGCAGGCAGCGTGTGCCAAGGAGGCCAAGGCCTTGTTACGCAGTAGTTCGGAGGCCATTTCTATCAAGGAGGAACCAGTATACCGCGGGAAGTTCCAGGGTCAAGCTAGCCGTGGACGTGGCGCAGGTGGTGCAGATGCAGCAACCCGCCGCGATACTGATCGTTGCGAGGTTTGCGGCATGAAAAATCATAGTGGTGAAAAGTGTCGTTATAAGGGTTACACGTGTCAAAAGTGCGGTGTAAAGGGCCATTTAAAAAAAGTGTGCGGCAATTCAAAAAACACGCGTGTTTATCATGTCGACTCAAACGAAGGAAGCAGTGGTAACCAGCCCCAGGACAAGGGTTGCGAAGAGTGCCAGAACTTTAACATAAGGTATGCGGCTGATAAGCCTATTGAAATAGAATTAGTTTTAGGTGATCAATTTATTAAAATGGAACTTGATTCAGGATCGGGCAGCACTGTTATTTCGGATAATTTATATTTCAAAATGTTCTCGCAAAATCAGCTACAAAATTGTTATATAAAAATGTGCTTGTACAATGGACATAAAATATCTCCACTAGGATTTTTCTATACTAGAGCAAAATTTAATAATTTACAAAGAAACATTAAAGTTTTCGTAGTTAAGAATGGAGGTCCTCCATTGTTAGGTAGGGATTTCATGTCCGCCTTTAATTTAATAATTACAACTAACATTAACTCAGTAATAAGTAGCGATAATGATGTACTGGAATTGCTTGGAAAATATCCAGATCTATGGCGAGATGAGTTGGGTTCATTTAATAAATTCAAAGTTACCCTACAGTTAAAAGAAAACTCTGTCCCAAAGTTTTTTAAGCCACGAACTGTACCCTTTGCCCTAGACCCGCATGTTCCGTTTGATCTCACTCCGGTTTTAACTGTTACTCTCCCCGACGACAATGAGCAATCAGAGATTATGGACTCCGAATCCTCAAACAGGAAAAGATCGGCCGTTTTCCCCCCGGCTACTTTAATCAACCCTCCTAAGCTAGCCAAAAATACAATTGGAAGACAAATATATACGACGAAAGACTACCCCCCGTTTATAGTACACGCATCCTTAAAAGACGGTCAGACCCCAGGTACTGTTCTGCACCCCGTGAAATTTGGTATGTTCTTGACTCAAAATAATTTTAGTAACATACTCCTAGGCAGTGTGAAGCGCTTAGGAAGAAACAAGGTTTCAATTGAGTTCAAGTCACACCAAGATGCTAACAGTTTTTTGATCAGTCCCATTCTAGAAAAAAATAATTTCGTTGCTTCCATCCCCCAATTTAACATCACTCGCTTAGGTCTTGTCAGAGACGTTCCCATTGAATGGACTGAGGAAGAAGTCATAGAGAACATCAAGGTTCCCACTGGATGCGGCCCTGTAATTAAGGCTAGGAGAATGAGCCGTAAGGTGACTTCTCTGGGTGTGTCCGAATGGAAACCCACTCAAACGGTTGTTCTAACCTTTGACGGCCAAGTTCTACCTAAACGTGTTTTTTGCTTTTACTCTGCTCTTTCGGTCGAGAGATACTTGTACCCAACTATCCAATGCTTCAATTGTTGTCGGTATGGTCACACACGCACAGTATGTCGCTCGAAACCTCGCTGTTTTAAATGTGGTCAAGACCACCCAGGAGATGGATGCCAAGTTTCTTTTGATGGTGCGTTTTGTATTTCTTGTTCTGGCAATCATTATGCTAATGATAAGGCTTGTCCTGAATTGGGTCGACAGAAGGGCATTAAAGCTCTTATGGCAGAGAAGTCGGTCTCATATGCGGAGGCAAGTCAGGTCCTTCCTCCGGTTTCAAGATCATATGCTGAAGTGTCGAGACTATCTCAAAATACTAAACCAGTAGCTAGCCCATCTCATTCCCCCAGTCCACTTCCTCAAAATCAAACATCTTACCGCAAAACGTTTGTCCTTAAACCAAAATCCCATGCCCCACTTTCACCTGGCTATGATAAGCAGGCTCATCATGCCCTCACTCAGAATTACTCCTTCTCTCCTTCCCAAAACGGTTGCGCTTATCCTAGGGAAGGTGCAACAAGTCCTGACAATACAGAAAATATTCTGAACATTATTTCCAGTATGGTAATGACTGTATTAGCAAATCCAAAACAATCTCTACCTGACCACGTTGCCAACAAACTGACATCCATTGTTAATTACATTCACAATGTTCCATCCCCTGACATTCCTTCAATGGAACGTGAGGAGTGTTACTCCCAGGAAACCTGACCTACTCTTCCTAATTAATAAGTTTAAACCTCTGATCTGCGGCATCGCTGAGACGTGGCTTCGTTCTGAAAGTAATTTCAGGATTCCATCTTTCAGTAGTGTTCGCCATGACAGATCAGATGGATATGGAGGATGTGCTTTGTTTATTAATAACAAAGTGTCATTCTCCCAGATTCCTCTACCCTTTGTTAGTGATAACATCAATGTTGTTGCTGTTAAGGCTGAGGATATAAATATATTTAGTTTTTATATTGCACACCCACAAATTGAAGATCTTATTACAATAAAAAGTTTGCTGAGTAATGTACAAGGTCCATTACTAATTATGGGTGATTTTAATGGCCATCATTATAGATGGAGGTCTGAAACTTGTGACAGCTTCGGTATAGGTTTAGTGGATATATTAGATGAACTTAACCTATGTGTAATTAATGATGGCTGTTCCACACGTAGGTCTGCGCCAGGACAGAATAGCAGCTGTGTAGATTTAACATTCTGTTCGTCTAGTATAGCCAGCCTTTTTAATTGGAGTCGCTTGAATATGACTTACGGGAGTGATCACTATCCCATCATGGTTGAAATCCCATCCAAGACTATCCCTGACAAAATTTCTCCTCCATTGTTAAAATACCAGCTGAACTCAGTGGATTGGGACCTCTACTCCAAAATTATAGACTTACGGGTCTCTTCCCTTCCATCCATTAGTCCTGAGTCTGCTCAGGAATGTTTTTCCTCATTTTCCAACACAATATCCTCTACAGCAGATGATTGCTTCCCTCCAAAAAAACCGCCAACGGGCAAAATTCCATCCCCGCCATGGTGGGATAGGGACTGCTCTGCCGTGATCAGGGCCAGGAATGAGGCCGAAATGAATTTCAACTCCGACATGAACCTGGATAACATCATTGCTTTTCAACATATTTTGGCTAAGTCCAAGAAATTACTCAAAAATAAGAAGAGAGAAGGTTGGCGGAAGTATTGTGGCTCACTGAGTCCATCCACTCCAGCGTCGGCTGTGTGGCGTAAATTGAAATCTTTCAGAAGTAGTTTGAGGCCTCCCTCCGGCAGCATACTGTCTGCGGATCTGGGTAACCAGTTTTTTTCTAAGCTCGCTCCAGTGTATGTTCCCGGTATGGAGGAGTGTGCCGCTTCGGACTCTCAGCTGATTTCAGATGATCCTCTGGATGGGCCGTTTACTCTTGGTGAACTGAAATCGGTCCTCGCCCATGTAAAGGATTCTGCTCCAGGAGTGGATGGATTCCCTTACTCCTTCATTACTAAAGCGGGTGATAAGACGCATCAGTATTATCTGGACTTAGTCAACTATTGTTTTTCTTCCGGTTATATTCCTCCTGATTGGAAGGTTCAAGTCGTCATCCCTATATTAAAACCTGGTAAAGATCCTAATGATCATTGTTCTTACAGGCCAATTGCTCTATCGTCCATACTTATTAAGCTTTTAGAACATTTGATTAAAAACCGTTTAGAATGGTTTGTAGAAAGCAGGAAACAGCTCCCAACGACTCAGTTCGGCTTCAGGAAAGGTCTGGGTACAGCTGATAGTGTGGGTACCCTCACATCTGTGATCCGACTGGCCCTTAGCAGGAATGAGTCTGTGGCAGCCGTTTTCTTAGACATTTCAGCTGCTTATGATTCTGTCCTCCTCCCACTTCTCAGGCAGAAGATGCAAAAGCTGAGAATCCCGGCTAGGATTTGTCAAATCATAGGCAACATTTTTTCAGACCATAGTGTTAAACTCAGGATTCCTGGGGAAAACTCTGAGCCGAGGTCGGTTTGGAGAGGTCTACCTCAGGGATTCGTGCTTAGTCCTCTTTTATATAATATTTATACCTGTGATCTTCCCTCTTGTTTAAATATTAACTGTAATATACTTCAGTATGCTGACGATATTGCACTATTGGTCTGGCAGTTCCATCGAAGATGCCGCTCAATCCATTAATATCTCTTTGTCCTCATTAAACCAATGGCTCTTAGATCACGGGTTATCTTTAAGTGCTCCAAAGAGTACCGCCGTTATCTTCACTCGTAGACGCCTTATCCCGCAGGTTGAAATTAATATTGACGGTCAAGCCATCCCCATTAAGGAGAAGGCCAGGTTTCTTGGGGTTACCCTGAATTACAAATTATCGGGAGTGGATCACATAGATAATACAGTAAAAAAATGTGAGCGCTCGGTTTCTGTCCTCAAGGCTTTGGCAGGTGTCTGGTGGGGAGCTCACCCATACACCTTAAAGCTGATATATAATGCGCTGGTCAGAAGCGTATTGGATTACTGCTGTTACCTAATTGAGCCATGTAACAAGGAAGCTCTGCGTAGACTAGATTCTGTCCAGTCCAAATGCCTGAGGATCGTTATTGGTGCCATGAAATCCTCCCCCATAAATCTCTCCAGGTTGAATGTGCAGAACCTCCTCTTAACCTTCGAAGACAATATTTAGCAGATCGTTTCTTGTCAAAAGTTTTCTCTCTTTCGTCCCATCCTTTACTCCCCATTTTGGAACAAATCTACCTCTCTCTTAGCGCGTCATCCTACTGGAATAATAAATCTATTCCATTGATGAATAAATTCAAATTCAAATTCAAATTGTTTATTTGCAAGAAAATACACGGTTTACAAGGGAAGATCTTACAGCCTTAAAGTCATTGTATTCTGCCTGCGAGCAAGCGTGCAAATTATAAAAGTTAAAATGTCACAATTATTGTGCAGATTCTATTATTAGTACATATACATTATCATTCATTATCATTACATAGGTACAGAGAGCTTAAACACCTCTCCTCACCTGTTTGTCAATACCCCTCTCTTCCTGTCTTTTCTTCCGCATATGAGGTGATCCATTTCAGGCCAAAGGTCGTTTTGGGACTTGGTATCTCAAAAAACTCCCAGGACGTAAAAGGTGACTTCGACCGGACCATTACGAGATACTGGGAGGGTTGGAATTTATTTTATACGGACGCATCCAAATTATCGTCAACAGGATGTACAGGTGTTTCAACATATTTCCAGAACTCTAAAATTGCCCTTTTATTCCAATGCCCACCGGAGGCTTCAGTATTTACAGGCGAATGCATCGGTATCCTAGAAGCCATTAATTTCATTTTAACCCACAATATTCAAAATTCGGTCATTTTTACAGACTCTCGCAGTAGTATTCAAGCCTTAAGCCAATGTCAACTAAAATCCAAAATTCACAGTAAAATCATTTTCGACATTCTAAATTTACTATTCACTTGTTCGAAAAACGGTTTAAGCATTGAAATAGCTTGGGTTCCCAGCCACTCGGGAATAGGTGGCAACGAGTGCGCCGACTCACTGGCTAAATTTGCTACATCTAACCCGGTGGATCGGAAGCATTACATGGTACAAAGTTACGACTTACGAACTGACACCAAACGCAAGTTGTACAACTCGTGGTCAGACGTGTGGCAGGTAAGTTCGAAACTTAAGGGGGCGTATTACGCCAATGTTCAACCTGACATCCAGCAGAAACCTTGGTTTTTTAAATGCCCCAAACTGTCTAAAAGAACTGTTACATCCTTGTGCAGACTGAGACTTGGTCACTGCTGCAGTCCAGTATTCCTGAACAAGATCCGGGTTCGTGACAGTTCCCTGTGCGAATGCGGTCTCGATGATGGTACTCTAGATCATATCTTCTTCTCATGTCCATTGAATTCTCAATCCTTTGACTTGTATCATAAGCTTTCCAAAATGAAAATTCCTCTTCCTACTAACTTCCATTCCCTCTTGACTAACTTTTCCCCTAAGCTAATCCAAGTCCTATCAAATTTTTTAAATGTAAATGATATCAAAATGTAGTCTGGTGTGTAGTAATAATAACTTTTGGTAAATATATATTAAGTCGAATTGTAGTGTTTTGAATATATATATTTATTTTATTTATTTAGCTAGATTTACTAACAAAAATTGTCCTGTCGTTTCAGCTACTAACATAACCACCACAAAGTGCAAAGTTCGACGGCTCACCTTGCTTCATTGCCGTCACCACATGACGCTGGCAGAATAGTCGACATCGGCTCAGTTGCCAAAGAAGAAAAAAAAAAAAAAAAAAAGATTGTTTCGTAAAAGATTGTGGTCGGCCCCCAGGTCTGGCAAAATTTGCTTTCGTATGTCAGTTTATACGTACTCGTCTACAGGTCGTATTTTACAACCGATCTGGACGAAATTTGGTGTACGGGTTTGACGATTTTTTTGTAATTTTTTGTCGTCGGGAATTTTTGATTGGAGGGCTACTTCCTCCAAAATGGGGCAGAAAAGGGGGTACTGGATATCTCCGCCTTATGAGATCCGATTTCGATGGTTTTTTATTTTATTTTAAAGGTAGTAACTCTATGATGGTCACAAAAAAAATTGGTGAAGATCTGATGAGGATCTTCGGCATGATGAGCAGAACAGCTTCTCAAAATGCAGTAAATTTCTCACTATTTATTAAAACCTTAGTAAATTTTTCTAACTGGCCTACAAATGTTTACTCATAATTTTTCTGGTTTTTAGGGTTCTGTAGTCAATAATGAACCGATATAGTTTCGCCATGTCCGTCTGACTGTCTGTCTGTCTATCCGTGGCTTAGATCAGAGAATCTTTGTACAGACGCCAGCACATCAAGCTACCCGAAACTGTCAAATTTTCCCAATCAACTTTGAACCTTAGACATCAGCGATAAAGTTGAAAATCTATTAAATAAATATGACAGATTGTAGTAGCTTGATGTGCTGGCGTCTGTACTAGAAAGCTGTAATTTGGCATACATTACACACGCCGACAAAGTGGTAAAATAAAATCATGATATTTTTTTTTCGTCTGTCCCATTTTAGTCGTGTGGGTGTGTGAAAACTATTTTTTGATTCAGGGATCCGTTCGCGAAATATTAAGCTTCAAAGTGCTAATGTGTTGTTTTTATGTGAAAAACATCACGGTATTAGTATATAAAAAAACCCTGTCCGATTCGAAAGGGGCATAAGGTAGTTCTTCTTTTCGTGTGGTTGGTGACTTATAACCTGGTGACAGAGTTTTAAAGCCACCCATGGACCTCTGACTTGGCTTCACATGCCGTCGAGAAATATTTTCAGGAATTTGTTTCCTCACGATGTTTCTCCTTCACCGTTTTTGGAGCAAGTGATAATTATATATACAACATGTAGGAAACTATCACAACTAAGTATGCTTTACAAGTTAACGAGTAATAATCGACAAACTTACATTTGCAGTTGGAATATATGGGAGAACATGTTTTTCAACTACAATGTTATAGTTTGTTCTTGGGATAAATTGATCTCAACTACGGAACTCTTTATTGTGCGTGGTCACGCAGTTGGTCGGTTTTTAGGGTTCCGTAGTAAACAAGGAACCCTTATAGTTTCGTCATGTCCGTCTGTCTGTCTGTCTATCTGTCTGTCTGTCTGTCCGCGGTCTAGCTCCGAGACCCTTAGTACTAGAAAGCTGTAATTTGGCATAGGTATACATAATTAATTATGCCGACAAAGTGGTAAAACAAGTGTCCGTCCCCCCTGCCAGCTAAATGGTTGGTTTCACATATGTGAAAAAATTCACAACAGTAGCTTATATAACGAATTTAAAAGGAAAACTATCACAGCTGAGTAGGCTTTACAAGTTATCGAGTAATAATCTACCAACTTAGATTTGCGGTTGTAAAAACATGTTCTCCCATACAGAATGTATCGGAGAACATGTTTCTCAACTACAAAGTTAAGTTTGTTCTTGGGATAAATTCATTCCAACTACGGAACCCTACATTGTGCGTGGTCCGACATGCACTTGGCCGGTTTTTAATTTGAATTTGACGTATTGAATGATGTCATGTGCATGTCATGTTTTTTGTTAGGAAAAAAGTCATCGCCGTCAAATATAAATATTTTCGAAAACTACAGGCTATCGTTGTTCATGGTTTCTTCCTGCAGGTCTACTCCCTAACCACGAAACCCGAAGATTCGGCCAAAGAAACATGAAAGTATCATTGTTTTAGGGACTCATTGAATATGTATTGATAAGTGCTTCTATACTGGTATTCACAGTCTGATGATGGAGTCAGAATGTGGCCATAGGAACTCCTCAACCAAACAAGTTAGAACCATCGTTTTAGACTCCCTGCACTATCTATTGACAAGTGCTTTTGACTAGGTGCTGTCCAGGTCCATATGAACTCCTCAACTAAACAAGATAGCCTTATTGTGTTTGCGGTCGTTGGTTTTGTCTTGCCAAGTACTGTAACCCAAGGTGTAGTCCAGCGGCTCATGATGGATCTGGAAGGTCACTATAGGAACTCCTTAACTAGACAAGGTAGACCCGTTGTGTTTAGGTCATTTCGATGTGTTTTGACAAGTAGGTAAGTTAGTCCAAGGTGTAGTCTAGGGTCTGATGATAGTACCGGAAGATGGCCACAGGAACACCTCAACTTTACACGGTAGCCCTGTTGTGTTGGAATCGTTGGATTTGTCTTGACAAGTAGGAACCTTACAAGTGAAGGTGATAGAACAGATGTTTTATCAAATTCTAATGCTAGAATAAAATGTAAAATACTTAAAAAAAAGCCTATTATGAACTAAAAAGCACTAAATAAAACTTACGTAAACATAGAACTTTAATATTTTCTTAAAAGCTTTTTTTTAGCTTTTATTTCACTTAAAATAAGCCTCTAGCTTTTAAGAAAATAAAGTTCTAGGTATGTTTACGTAAGTTTTATTGTGGTACAAAAAAAAGGCTCGTGCTATTTGATATTATTTTTATAGAATTTATTTTTTATACATTATATTTTATATTGTTTTCTAGAAGCCTTATATTTTTGATAAATTAAGATATTTTACTTAAAAGTTTCCTTTCTTTCTTTTTTTGATTCAGGGATCCGTTCGCGAAATATTAAGCTTTAAAGAGCTAATGTGTCCCACCCGCCAAGCTAAGTGGTTGTTTTTATGTGAAAAACATCACGGTATTAGTATATAAAAACACCCTGTCCGATCCGAAAGGGGCATTAGGTACTTCTTTTTTTCCTTTACTTATAACCTGGTGTCAGAGTTTTAAAGCCGCCCATGGACCTCTGACTTGGCTTCACATGCCGTCGAGAAATATTTTCAGGAATTCGTTTCCTCACGATGTTTCTCCTTCACCGTTTTTGAAGCAAGTGATAATTATATATACAACATGTAGGAAACTATCACAACTAAGTATGCTTTACAAGTTAACGAGTAATAATCGACAAACTTACATTTGCAGTTGGAATATATGGGAGAACATGTTTTTCAACTACAACCTTAAAGTTTGTTCTTGGGTTAATTTTGATTCCACGGAACTTTTCATTGCGCGTTGCCCACGCGCTTGGCCGGTTTTTATATTTGAATTTGACGTATTGAACGATGTCATATTCTTTGACAGGAAAAATAATAGGTCATCGCCGTCAAATCATAGAAATGCGTTGGTAGCATAAAATATTTTCGAAAGCTAAAACTACAAGCTATCGTTCATGGTTTCTTCCTGCAGGTCTACCTACACCCTCCCTAAACACGAAATCCGAAGCTTCGGCCGAAGTTACGTCCGATTCCTATTTCTTATCACCTATGGAGATAAGATTAGTTTGGGGCCCGATCTAAGAACGAATGGCAACATGATTTGACAGTCTGTTGAAATGTACTCTGTAGTCTGTTGTCCTTAAACCCCAAAGACATCACCCAATGTGTTTTTGCCCGTTCAGAAAAGTTAATTTATCGGGTATACTCGCTAGTTGAGAGCAAGAAAGGCCGATCGCGGCGCAGCCACAACAAACACCGTACCACTCCTGCAAGCGAGGATTTTTGAGCTGCAGTGCTCACCATCCTCATGCATATTTCCCGGTTGGAACCAAGGTCTAATCAGTGCCGAAGGAAGAACGTTGCTGTCGAGCAAGACTATAAATTTTAATTCCGACATCCTCCAGGTTGCCGCGCTGCAAAAGGCCTTAGCCCAGAATTTTGGCCGGCTGGAGTTGTATTTAGATGTTACAAAGAAGCATGACCAAAACTAAACTCCCATTTTGAAGTGAAACATCTATAGCGACGGGTCAGACCGACTGCTGGCATAGCGACGCGTCGCCACGCCAACAGTCGCTATATTTATTTACTGTCGTAAACTATCCTTTTATGCATATTACCTGTACATAATAATTTCGATGTTTCAGATCTGCCAGGCGTCCCGCGACGGCTATTTTTTTTGTAATTTATACTTCGGTGTATACTGAATTTATTTATGAGTCTGTAGGTGTTCGTGTAAAGGTTCTTTTATCACTAGAAATAAATAATATGCCTACTCACCTATTATTATTGTATCACGAACATGATGCAGTGTTTCAAAAGCATTCCAAACAACAAAAACTTGTGAATGATGAATGTAAAACATATACAACTAACAAAAATACTATACGTAAACAATACATTATAATATTCACAAATTTACACGAAAGTGCATCGCGCGCTGTCCGTGAGCTTAGGAATCACCATTTTACCGCTCACCCAAAGTCTTCATGAATTTCGACAGATGTTTGTACGTAAGTACAGTACTGTCGTTGGAACAGCAGGACGGTCCGGTTGGTGCAGTACCCAGTGCCGCACTGTTTACGAAAACCACACTTCCTCTTATTTTTCTCGATCTTGATAACCCTTGATGTTATTGTGGTAGTCATCAGTTCACTTATAATATCATTGTTTTTTTTAATCATTCTGGTTTTGCATAATTACTTAATTTATTAACCAATGTAAACAAACAATAAAATTATGACATTAATTTGATTTGACAAATAATCGTTGACATCGACAATTAATCAGCATCAGCCATGCATTCCGTTGTAGCAAATACTAAGGAGAACTTATTTGAATGTTAATAATAAAAAAATGGAGTTACACCTCTCAGATTCCATACACCTAAGATCCCTCTCCTCGACCGAAACCTACAAGTATTTGGGTATGTCGGAAGCGTAGGTATCAACGCTGCTGACATGAAGCAATCGCTGAAGGAGCGCTTCTTTAGCCGCCTGAATAAAGTTTTAAATAGTCTTTTATCAGGCGGAAACAAGGTGCGCGCCTTCAACGGTTGGGTCATGCCAGTTTTGATGTATTCTTTCGGCATACTCAAATGGACTCAGACGGAACTTGACGCCCTGGATAGGAGGATCCGCACACTGCTGACCGCAAATTGGATGCATCACCCACGTTCATCGGTGATGAGACTGTATATCCCGCGGAAGTGCGGAGGTCGAGGCTTCTTAAATGCTAAGACCCTGCACAACGGTGAGGTATGCAGTCTCAGGGAATACTTCCTAGAAATCGACGTGGGGATGCACCGAGATGTGGTCTCAGTAGACAAGGGCCTCACCCCGCTATCCTTAGCTTACGAGAACTGGCGCAAACCTATAGTATTAGATACTAATGACCGCAGGGAGGTATGGCAGAGCAAAGAGCTTCACGGGCGCTTTTACCGGGCCTTACATGGGCCCGATGTAGACCTGTTAGCGTCCATTATCCTGATTGCGATTCGGTGACCTCTTTGGGGAAACCGAAGGTTTTGTCTTTGCGATTATGGACGAAGTTATGATGACGAACAACTACCGGAAATATATTGTGAAGGACGGCACGGTTGACATCTGTCGGGCATGCCACCGTCCCGGAGAATCAATCAGACACATTATTTCTGGCTGTTCTCGTCTGGCTAACGGAGACTACTTGCATAGGCACAACCTTGTAGCCAGGATTATCCACCAGCAACTTGCTCTGAAATACAGTCTTGTGGAATCGGAAGTACCGTACTATAGATATGTGCCCGACCCAGTCCTCGAAAATGGCAATATCACGTTGTATTGGGATCGATCTATCATCACTGACAGGACTATTGTTGCCAATAAGCCAGACATAGTGGTGAATAGTGGTGATAGATCGATTAGAGCGTCGCACAATGATTATTAATATAGCGGTCCCGCATGACGAGAACCTCGTGAAAGCTGAAAAAGATAAACAGATTAAGTATCTTGATCTAGCTCACGAGGTTGTCGACTTGTGGGATGTGGATACAGCAATCATTGTGCCGATAATCGTTACGGCCAATGGCATAATAGCTAAGAGCCTCGACCAACACCTGAGGAGGCTCTCGTTAGGCAGCTGGATCAAGGGCTTGATCCAGAAAGCAGTACTCCTGGACACGGCGCGTATTGTTAGGAGGTTCCTCTCTCAGGAGCCCTGACCACTGGTGGCTTGGACCCTGTTCCCGACACCGGTGGGCTACTATTTTTTTATATTTTTAAATGTTTTTTTAAATTATTTTTTATAAGAATATTTAAACATGTAAATAGTATGCTTAAAAATGAAATAAAGGAAATAAATGGAGTTACGATCAATACTGATGATAATATTGATACATGTTTATGAAATACGTATAAAATGCTGCTTTACCTTTAACAGTCATTTTGCTTAACGGTCATTTTTAATACACTTTTCATTTTTGGTTGCGTTTAAAAAGTAGCATCGTTATGTGGTATGGATTGCTTCGCACTAATAGCAACATTTTTGTCCTTCGACTCGCGATGTGTACGAACAACTTCAAGTAGTGAGAATACAAGTATCTCGATAATGCCACCGTTCTAAAAGCGACATAGGGTGACGAGCGGCAATGACGAATGCAACAAGTACGAGTGTAAACGCGATAATTGGCCTCCTGGGACCTGCTTTTCATCACAGAACTAAACGTTTTACAATAAGGTCACCAGATGGCGCTACTGTACACCGCTAGATCGCGCAGTCTTCGCTCGCCAAATGGTTAGGTCCCGTCGAACATTTTGTAGATTAAGTTTTGTTCGGTGTAAAGTAGCTTCAAAAGTAAATTCTCGTGTTTAAGATTGCGGCGACGCATGAATTGTCCATACAAACGTAGTACATAAATCATTTGCAATTTGAGAATATTTCCACCATATTATGTTGATATTCGAATTGAGATAGTATTTATCTAGCCTCCTACGTCTTTTTATTTCCATAAACTTACCTTTAAATGAAGTGTAAGCGAATTGCATTTCATACATTTTTACAACGTAAATGACATGTTTTCATATTGATTTTTCTGTATTATAAACAACAATATTTGTAATATTGTTTCCGCAGAAGCATAGTTTATGTTATCAAATTACAAATTATCGAAAAAAAAATGGAACACATCTAAATTTACCATAAATTTTCGAAAGCTAGTAGTACTGTCGCGTCAAGCAATAATTGTCAATGTGTGCGTGGTAGTATTGCTCACTGTAGGTGTATATCGCTCCGACAGGCATTCACACTAGCGCAACGTGCTTGGAATTGAATTTTGCAAACATCTCGATTTGTAGTTGCGAGCCGTGTCGCTGGCCTCTTAACAGATAGTAGTTGGTTAGTTGTGGGTTAGTTTATTTCTGTTTTATTATCGACTTGCCTTATGTCTGCCTTGACTTACCAGTTACCACATGCTTTTTAGTAATCTAAAACCTATTTTTTTTTATTTGGATAGGTATATTAAGTGTTGGATTTTAAACAGCCATGGTTATTTTCACTACTAAAGTTATTTAAAACGGGATTTATACCATGTTTTTTTTGTTTTTTAACAAAATATCCCGTTTTAAACTTTAGTGGTATATTAATTGTTGCAAAAAAGTTTGTGCTCACGGGGTCTACTGTTCACAGAACCTAGTATTAGTTAGTCTAGCTGACAGTATTCTCTTTTCTAAAACGCGTTTGTCTCTTAATGTTATCAACCGCGTAGGTTGAATAAGGCACAGCCTGCCAAAGCATCTACAGAATGTGGCCGAAAAAAACTCTGTCACCCATGGAGGTCCCGCATTTAAGTGTATTATCTATGCATGGAGGACTGACATGGTCAAAGAGTATAAGAATGGGTCAACAGCACTGGCCACTGAGTTTGACAGAGATAGCAGGACCAAGAAAACCTCTGAACTTCCTCTGCGTCTGAAGAGTGGTCTGTAGCCTCGTTTTTCTTATTTTTTCCAACTAGCTGTTATTATTTTTATTGGCCATTAGTGTCTTCGCACTAAGCCGCATAGACGTGAGCACACGAGATACACGCGGACCCAGTGCAGGTTGGTGGACGTTTCGAATGTCTTCGAATTTTTGGTTCTTGGACATCTCCGTTTCTTCGCGATAGTGTTCAAACCGCAATTCAAATAACCCATCGATTTATATATCTTAAATTACCATTTAAAAAAAAGAAACAGCACTCGCGTCTGGCATTCGAGATATCTCCGATCGGACGCGTTTTCACTTGTTGTTTAAGCCCACTTTCTGTACTTATTGCGAACATTTGGTTGGTGGTCATGTCCGCTAAATGCGTCACTGGAATAGAAGTCGTATAGAGAGAGGGATCCTTTTATCAGTACTGCACTAGGCTGAGTTAATTGATGTTTTTATGTTGAAGTAGGTTTATCTTATCTCAGTAGCTGAATGGATCAATTTATGTTGGTACAACTACAAAATCATTTAAAGTAGTCTAGACTAAGTAGTTTTTTGAACGAGCTCCAACAAATATGTGTTAAATCTACAATAAATAAGTGCTCCGAACTTTCAGTTACTTCGAATATTGTAGGTGTGTTTTCTTTTTGGTTTCAGTTCTATAAGTCGTCATGTTCAAGGTGAAGATGGTGGAAATGAAGCGCTTTGTAGCAGACTGTGTGGTGGCAGCCGGCAGTCCTCGCAAGCCAGCGGAGCAGCTAGCCGACCTGCTGCTGACGGCTGACAAATTAGGCGTTTTCAGTCATGGACTGAACAGGTTAGGTAAGCATACAATCATCATTATTAAGCTCGAACATCATTTCTTGAACGATCATCAAATCAAATTTTCGGAACAATTTCCAGAATTTTTATTGAAGTAAAATAAAATGAAACAATATGTTAAAGAGTAGACATAGTATAACTCAAAAATAATCATGAAGTCATTACAGTAGCTACCTAGCTACAATACAAATAGGTACAGGTAAACCAGAATACGTATGCGCTTCGGTAATCTTCGTGTTTCCAAAAATTAAGAGCGTTTATACAGAAAGTGGGCAACGTCGCAAATAGATGTCAAATATTTCGCAGTTTTGATTAATTTTGCAATATTACTGTATGGAAATAAGAAATATAACTAACTAACGAACTAGAATTGTTGAGAAGCACAGCGATCTGAATCAACCTAGGTATGTATCCATATAGTTAGGAACTTTGCATCATTTTATTAGGATGAAATAAAAATATCTGTTGTTGCCTGTTTTTATTATCCTATTGTAGAGTAACCTGACCATATCAATAGTTATAAATAAAGAATATTGCTATAGGACAATCAACCCTGACGATTGTACCTAAATTTGTAGAGATTTCCCTTATATACCAGATACATGGTGAAATAGATGCCAAACTAAGCAGAAAATAATGTTTTTAAGAATCAGAAAGCCTTAGTTTGGTCATTTACTATCTGTAGACACCTTGTATATAAGGAAAAGTACCGGAGTACTGCGCCCCTCACCTTACACACACAACACAAAAATAACAGTCATCGTGGTGATTAGTCGGTTCACGTCAAATCATAGGACTTTTGGACTTCAAAGTAGGTCTTTTTTTACTAGCCCATAAACGCAACGATGTTACGCAACTATCACTGTAGAAAGTAGCGCCTGCTTGGTTTAGCACTACCTTCTGAGTTGGTTGATATTTGGTTGATTTGGTATTATATTAGACTGGTTTAATGATACGAAGTTATGGTTTGAGTGTTATATTGAATATACTGGTTATATATATTAAATGGTAAATCTAAGCTAATAGCACTAAGATGGTTTGATTTGGTTTGGTTTGAGTTACGCGGTTGGTATCCGAATACGTACTGAATGGTAATAGATGCGATAGATGCATTTATGGAAATGCACGCAGGCAAAAGTGCTGAGCTGTTCGGTTGCAAATATTGTACCAAACATATTCCCCAGCACAAGATGAGATATAAGAAATGAATTAAGTAATCATCAAATCACCTTAGTCAAATAATAATACAATTAAAGTAATTATAAAATTGTAAACAAAAGTAAAATTAATTATAAAATGGTAAACAAAAGTAAAAGTGTTGTAAAATGGTAAATAAAAGTAAGTAATTATAAAATGGTAAACAAAAGTAAAAGTGTTATAAAATGGTTAATAAAAGTAAAGTATAAATTACGGTAGTCCTTAAAAAACATAAAATCTTTATACTAATGAGTCTTCAACTGTATGCACACGTTCTTTTCGCACTTTAGGCAACGTAGCCCTTTCCTTTTTACCCGCACTACGCATAGCACTGGGCCACCGTCTGGCGAAATATGCACTTAAACTTATCGGTTCACTCTCACTTTGCTGGCGGTCAGCAGTAATCTGTTTCCGCGGTTGCACTTCACTATGCACTCTGGTTGACTCTGATGTAGTCGCCACAAACTCCTGTCTGTGGTGAGGCTCCGCCCAGCTGCCCATGGGAACCGAACAGCATTTGACTCTTCTCCAGACCCAGACTGCTGCCGCGCATAGGACAACTCCCAGCAGTATGTAGACGACGGTGTACTGGTGAATGTCATGGACTGATATGTCATCGACTTCTGCTTTGGTGGATTTCAGAGTTTTGATCTGTTCTCCAAGAATGGATAGAGATCTGTTCAGACTCATGTCCTCTGATAATGCTGTTTCCGTTGGTATTTGAACGTTCACAATATGGTTCATCTGGTCTAGCTCTGGTACGAGCATAAATGGTGAAAAACTTAGATGGTTCGATTGTTGTTGTAAAGCATACAACGTAAAATCTTTACTTTTAATGAAGCATTTCTGAGTCATGCTAATGACCCCTGCTCGAGTCAGCTGACGAACAGTAACTTGATCGTCGCATATGATTTTGATGGAATATGTGTCACAGCAAAAATATAGGTATTGTGACGTGGAGTGTAATTCTACCCATCTGTTTTTGCATGCTGTTCTTTCTGTTTTGCACCTTTGGTTTATTGGACTTGTTTCGCAAAAGTTTTCATCATTGTCCAAATTTAGGATGGGTTTGAAGAGCTCACACATGAAGGATTCTCCGTGATACAAACGTGTCAAGTTCGTGTATGGTTGGTATAAAATAAGCATCCTTTTTTAGGTTCACTGCGACGTATTGCGATATTGGTATTATGCTGGTCATGCTGTAATTGGTTTGTTGTGGAACTGGTATTATTTTATATAACTGAAAACTTTCTCTTGCTATGAGCGGGAATGTAATTTCGAAGATAATATATTTTTCGGTGACCCGAGCCTTTGTTCTCAGTAGTTTGTAGATGTGTTGAAGGTCTGTCTCTATGTTTTCGATTGGTAGGCCTAAATCTTGAGGCATTTGGCCATAGATAATTCGTAGCTCACGTTTGAGCTGTGCTGGTGTCAGTAGATGCAGACTGATTTGACCATGGTAGATTTTCGATATTGTATCGATCAAAGTATCCTGTATCTGTTTCAAGTTTTGCATCATGTTAATGGTAGCTATAGAGACTAGTGTGAAATCCTGTTGTGTTGTCATCACATCGATTTCTTGTTGTAGCTTACTGTTAACCTTGTCCAAAGCATTTAAATGTTTATTTATGGTTTTGTGTTGCTTTGCTATTATGTCTTCAGTTCTTTGTAGTATATTGTGCTCTGCTTCGACGATAGATGTCAAGTTCTTCCACAACTGACCTTGGTGTTTTTGATTACGGTGCACAACTTCAATGTCCTGTATGTATTTTTCTGCGAAACTTTCGTCTAATACTCCGAATAATGAGTTTGCAATTGAGCCAACAGCGTTGATAAGGCCGCGTCGTGTTCGTATGCGCTCGCCGTGGTGCTGGCTAAGCAACAGCTGGTTGTAGTATTGCAGTTCATTGTAATCGTGACGTATTTGTAGGAGTATCATATGACAGTGACTTGATTCCATAATCGTTTCACATGTTTGGTCGAGATATCTTGTAAAGTCATTGATGGCTTTGTCTCCTTGCCAATATGGAGCCATGTTAAAATATGTGACTAGTTTCCACTTATCCCGGATCAATTGTACTTTGCCCACAGTGTCAAAGTACAAAGTTTTATTGGTATCAAATTGTGTAATATTGTATGACGCTGTTGTTGGTAATATTATACTTAAGAACAGTAACAATGCCAGTGCAATGTTTACTATCTTGGGGTAGGTACTGTACGTTCTGGTGTTTGGTTGCGGGCGATTACGTTCCCTTTCGGCTCTAGTACTTTGAGGTTGTAGTGGTTTGCCTTTTTGTTTTTCTGGTATGGTTGGTTCCGTTTGGTCTATAGGTAAAACCGATAGTTTAACTATAGGGCGTTTCATGTAGCCATTTTTTGTTTTTAATGTCACTACTCTGACAAGTTCATATTTTGCTGGATGGACTTACATCACACGACCCATGGGTCATTTCCCTGCTGGTAAGTTGTCGTCATGTATCATTACAAGATCACCCACATTGACGTTTTTCTGGTATTTCATCCATTTGTTTCTGGTTGATAGTTGAGTTAAGTACTCTGTTTTCCATCTCTTCCATAAATCTTCAAATAATTTCGACACTAGATGCCACCTGGTTCTGGCGTCTTCTGCTGTGTCAATTACGGTTAAGCCTGGTCTTGCTGATAGGAAATGGGCTGGTGTGAGGAAATTTAAATCCTCCGGATCTTCTGATAGCGCACAAAGTGGTCGTGAATTGAGCCAAGTTTTGATAAAAGTGTGGTGTATTCTTCAAACGTTAATTTTTGTAGTCTAATCACTCGTTTGAGGTGGTGTTTGAGACTTCGCACTGCTCTTTCCCAAAGTCCTCCTGCATGAGGCCAAGAAGGTGCGTTAAAATGCCATTCAATTTGTAATTCGGTTATCTCTTTAAAGAATGACAGCATTCTGTTGGCTCCAACAAAATTGGTTCCGTTGTCACTATAGATGTGACGTGGAGCTCCGCGCCCTGCTGCCATTCTGTTTATTGCGGCTAAGAAAGCTGAGCTGGTTAAATCTGAGACGAGTTCTAGATGTGCAGCTTTCGTCACCATACATACGAAAAGCGCTATGTATCCTTTGGTAGTTTTTATCCCGCGTCCTTTGTTTGCTTTCACTTCCACAAAGCCTGTGTAGTCGACACCACAATGATAGAAGGCGCGTTCGGGGTTCACTCGGGATGATGATAGATCACCCATGATCTGATATTGTTGGATGGGCTCTTGCTTCTTGCACGTAACACACTGTCGTATGACTTTCTTTGTAGCTGAGTATCCGCTGATTATCCAATAATTTTGTCGAATGTTTGATAATGTAAGGCGCGCTCCACCGTGGTAGGTTAGCTCATGAGCGTATTTAATTATTAGCGTGGTCATTTGATGGTTATGTGGTAATATAATTGGGTGTTTCATCTCTGAACTTATTTGTGCATTTCTTAATCTGCCCCTTACACGTAGGATACCATCTTGGTCTAGGATAGGGTGTAATGATAATAGTTTGCTTTTAGAATGCACGTTTCCATTCTTAAGTAAGCAACTGACGTCACTTGCAAACTCCGTATGTTGCACACTTTTAATAATCAGCAGTTTTGCGCGACGGAGTTCATGTAATGTGAGATAGGGTTGACGGCCTGCCTTTGCAGTAGGTAGTCGTAGTATCCATGCAAAAATGCGCACGATTTTTGCGAATGAATTCCATTTGTTTAATAGATCGTGAATAATGTTTGGTATGGTCATGGTTGATTTCTGGTGTTTTTCCACAACTACTGCATTAGACTGTCTTATCTCTAAACTGGTTTCATAGGTGGATTGGAGTATGTCATGGTTTTGGAATGATTGAATCCATGATGGCCCCTGCCACCATAGATCATGTTTTCTTAATTGTTTGGTTTTTAATCCACGGCTCGCACAATCAGCTGGATTTTCAATGGTTTTGACATAACTCCATTTTTCTTTTGGTATTATCTTGGTGATCGCTTTCACGCGGTTTGAGACGAATGGTTTCCATCTCGCTGGATCTCCTTGAATCCATCCTAACACTGCTGTTGAATCACTCCAGCAATATATTTCCTGGTTATAAGAATTCAAGCAAGTTTGAACCTTTTGCATCAGCTGTGATAATAGTTGGGCACCCATTAACTCCAACCTTGGTATTGATATATCTTTACTAACGGGTACTACTCTTGCTTTTGCTGCGACCAGAGTTACCTCGTTAGAATTATTTTGGTTGCTGACTTTGCAATATATAACAGCGGCATACGCCTTGTTCGACGCATCACAGAATCCGTGTAATTGCAAGTTATTGGTTTTCTTTATTCCTAGCCATCGTTTTACTTCTGTGGTGTTCATGTCCTTTATTTCTCCTCTTAAGTTTAGCCACTTGATCTTGATATCCTCTGGTAGCGCATCATCCCAGTTAAGACTTGATGACCAGACACTTTGGAAAAGCATCTTCATGGTTATGGTTAATGGTGTGAGCCAGCCTAATGGGTCGAATATTTTTGATATGTCGGAGAGAAGCGACCTTTTGGTTGGTTTTGATAATGATACTGGCTCTAGTTTCGAGTCAAAGATGAACTTATCCTGTTGCGGATTCCATCCAAGTCCCAATGTTTTCGTTGAATCTGATTGTTTAAATTCGTAGATTTGCTGGTTCCACAAATCTTTTTCTAAGTCAGCGAGTAGTTTTGGTTCATTTGTGGCCCATTTCCGTAAGTTAAACCCACCCTTACTGAGTAGTTTTATTAGGTCTGATTTTAGTTGTTTAGCTTGTTCCATTGAGCTTGCTCCGCCACAATAGTCATCCATATAGAAGCACTCTTCTAATGCTTTTGCTGCATCGGGAAATTTTTGTTTTTCCTCGGCAGCTAGTTGTTTTAAGCACATCATAGCCAAAAATGGTGCAGGCTTTGTGCCGTAAGTTATGGTTGTAAGTTGATATGTCTGGATAGGTTGGTATGGTGAGTCCCTCCATAATATCTTCTGATACGACTGATCTTCGGGATGTACCTGTATCTGTCGGTACATTTTCTCGATATCCGCAGTGTAAACGAACTGATACTGTCTCCATTTTAGAATCAGCTCCTGCAGATTTTGTTGTAGGTTGGGACCTCGGTACATGACATCATTCAAGCTAAGTCCTGTTAACGATCTAGCAGACGCGTTGAACACAACGCGCAACTTAGTAGTAGTTGACTCAGCACGAGTGACGCAATGGTGTGGTAGGTAGCACTCGGGTTTCGTACTTTTTGCTGACGGCATCATATGGTTTAAATTAAAATACTCGTTCATAAACTTTGTGTATTCTGTTTTCAATTCTGGATCTTTCTGTAACTTTCTCTCTAAGTTACGAAATTGCGCCAATGCTAATGGTTTAGTGGACCCTAGCTGTTCCTTGGTTTCTGGTTTGAACGGCAGTCGGACTTGGTATCTGCCGTTTTCCAATCTCTCTGTTGTTGATAGAAAATATTGCAAACATTCATGATCTTCGGTGGACATTCCAATCTGCTGGTTTATATCTTCGTTTTCCCAAAATCTGCGTAAATTGTCCGTATTGTGAAGAACGACGTTACACTTGTATCGTGGTGTCATTGTTCCACAAAGCAACCATCCTAGTTGCGTTTGTTGGGCTATTGGTTGATCATCACTATCACCCCACAGAAGGCCACCTAAGGCTATCTTGCAGTATACATCTGCTCCAAGCAGTAGGTCTACTGATCGACTGGTATTAAATTCTGGGTCTGCCAAATGAATGTTTTGTATGTGAGGCCAAGATGGTTTTATAAATGATTTATTTGGTAAACTTTTGATGAGATTATTCATTATAACGGCCTCTCCTTCTAAGGCAAACTCACTATGAATTGATTTAATTCGAATGGTTATTACTCCCTTGCAACTGTTTTCTTTTTCTCCTACGCCGAATATGGTTCCTTTGCAAGGGTGTCTTCGTAGTTTTAAAAGTTGTGCCACCTTCTCACTTATCAAAGAAATTTGTATTGAGCTCTGGTCAATCAAAGCCCTCATGGTATGGTATGTGCCATTGTATCCTGGAACTTTCACTAAGGCCGTAGCTAAGAGTGTTTCGGATACGTCATCCCAAGATACATGTGTTGAAGCTGCTGCTTGTTCATCATTGGTCACGCATGATGTCGCAAGTGTGTTTGCAGCCTTATGGTTTGGTTTTGCTGATGTATTTGACCTGTTTTTGGTTAAAATTGCGTCATGCAATAATGAATTGTGTTTACCGTTGCATTTGCGACATGTTTTATTCGATAAACAAGGTTTATTAAAATGGTTAAATAGACAATTCGTGCAACAGTTTAGATGGTTGACCGTTTTTAGTTTTTGCTCATCCGACATTTGCATGAATTGGGTACACATCCATAACCCGTGGTCAGCATTACACAATGCGCAGGTGATCGACCGCGACACATGTAACGATTTCGTATAATTTTTCATGTTGTTTGGATAGCTTTTATTTGATGACTGCTGGTTATTTGAACTATAATATTTCTTCTGGTTTGCTTGGTAATTTTGATGGTTTTGTGGTTGGGTGGTCATCTTTTGGTTATTTGTTTCTTGTTTACGCCGTGATGCTTCTAAGGCGGTAAACTTGTTTTCCAAGAAATCTAGGAATTCTTGAAGGACTGGTAGTGCCCTGGGATTCTTCACTGACTCAATTTATTCAGCGAATGACTCACTATCAAGTTTCTGTGCTAACAAGAGTACCAACAGTGGATCCCAGGTGGTGATATCTACTCCTAGGTTTTGAATTGCGTGGAGACATTCTTTGGTCACATCATGCAGTTTTTTGATTGCCCCTATGGATTGCTGCTGCATACTGGGAATGTTCAGTAGTATGTTGACGTGAGACGTGAAAATAAGTCTACTGTTGCCATACCTGTGGTTCAGTATTTCCCAGCATACCTCGTAATTTTCCGAGCTTATCTGAAGATGGTGGATCAGACGCTCAGCCTCCCCTGCTACCTTGCTCTTTAAAAACTGCATTTTTTGTGCGTTCGATAACGATGGGTTTTTGTGAATGGTTTCTGTGAATAAGTCTTTAAACGACGTCCATTGGTGGTAGTTGCCTTGGAATGTTGGAATATCCATCTGTGGAGTAGACTTGTCGCGATGAGATACAGACCACATTTTAGAGTTTATGGTTTTCTTCAAATCGTTATACATTTTCTCATATCTGTTGAATTCCTCTTGGTACCAGACATCCTCATCTCCATTTTCACCTTCTATATCCCAGTGCAGGCTATCGATAATAGCCCAACGACTTTGAAGAGACTTTAATGCATCGTCGAACTCCCACTTGTTCTGAAGTTGGTCGATTTCTATGGTAGCTACTGTTCTCATGAAAGCTCTAAAGTTGATAGTTTGCTTTTTTATCATCCCTTCTAATTTACTGTCTTCATTTGGAGCTCGCGTATCCCTACGTTGCTGTTGCGGTGCCTGTGAATGAGACGAATCCTCTGCTTGCTTTGATGTCCCCGCCACTGCCGGCGGCTGGTAAAGTTCTTGCTGTTTTGACAACAAGTGCTCCATGGTTTTGGTAATTAGCTGCTTGATCGACAAATAGACTTCCTCTGCTTTATCAAAACAACTTTTTATGAAATATACATGGTTAAGTTCAGCAAGCTCACAGCACTTTCTATGGTTGCGTTGATATTCTCTCCAATAATTTTCTAAAATCTCCAACTTCCGTTTGCAGTAATCTATGGTTTTTCGTTCAGCTCCATCTTTTTTGATGTTAGTTAGAAGTTTAACCAAGGAGTCGTAAATCTCCGTTTGGCCGACTGCTAACTGCTCCATTATTCCCACGGTCAATTAAATACGCAAGTGAAAATAAAGTGTATAAAATGGTTTGGTCTGACCTTATATTCTCCTTACGCCACAGCTGCTCAATTTCTTCAAAATTGATCTCACTGCCTACCTACTTTCCCTATAAACTGGTAAAATACAAAACACTGGTTGCAAGGTCCCGGCGCACAAACACTTCACTGTACTTCGCGAACCGAGGCCCTTAATGCTCGAAGGACCATGTAGAAAATGGTCACTGGTAATTAATTAAATGCTCGAATCGAAGGACCATATAGACAGTAGCGCCTGCTTGGTTTAGCACTACCTTCTGAGTTGGTTGATATTTGGTTGATTTGGTATTATATTAGACTGGTTTAATGATACGAAGTTATGGTTTGAGTGTTATATTGAATATACTGGTTATATATATTAAATGGTAAATCTAAGCTAATAGCACTAAGATGGTTTGATTTGGTTTGGTTTGAGTTACGCGGTTGGTATCCGAATACGTACTGAATGGTAATAGATGCGATAGATGCATTTATGGAAATGCACGCAGGCAAAAGTGCTGAGCTGTTCGGTTGCAAATATTGTACCAAACAATCACATACAAAATTTGGGATCCATGGCTTACTAAACACTTTTAATGGCGTCCCAAAGAAGTCCAAGTAGGCCTTTTTATAAAGTCAGACGCACTTAAACGACATTATTGAAACATATATTAACCATAAACAGCACAAAAACTATTTGGATCGTTTAGGCAAATTCTTCTTAATGTAGACATATCGATTTATTTATGGAATTTAATAATTTTTTGCACTAAAAAAATTTATTAGTAAGCCGCGTAACGAAATTTTAAGAAGTACCTGTATCACAAAAACTAGAGCTGCCAGAAAAAAAACTGAGGGTAGATATAAAATCAGTGAACTCAAATTACTAAGAAACAGTTTAGAAACTTCATAAAACAAAAAAAAAAGTAAAATTTTGTTTATCTGTGATGTCAGTCAAAAGTTTAGAAAAAAATATATAATTGCATAGAGTTGTTGATCTTTAATTTTATAATCATGGTAATGTTAAAGGTACAGACGCAGCGACTTCACTAGCGATTTGGAAATCTCTCGAACACAAAGATTTTGACACTCGATTTGTCGCTAGAGATGTCAAAATGTGTGTGTGGACGTGAAATTTACAAATCACTAAACTAAAGGTATAATTCCGTAGCCGACCGCAGGCGGCAACTGCAGGCGACGTGTCACTAAGAAACGACTGGATTTTATTTCTATGAAGGCGACGCGACGTGTCACTAGCTACGGAAGGTATTTTATAAAAACCAGGGGGCCTACCACCAGCTCATAAAGCAGTATTATTTTAATATTACTTCAGTGTGGGAAAGAGATGAAGCTCTACAGGTCGTATAGCTCCATCTCTTTCTTCCACTGAAGTAATATTCAAATAATACTGTTTATGATCTGGTGGTAGGCCCCCTGGTGTATCGCTGGTGTGTTGCCGCCTGCGGTCGGCTACGGAATGGTACCTTAAACTAGCTTTTACCTAGCATTTCAGGCGTTCGTATTTCCGAAGATATACGATGATTCTCGAAGCGCATACTCTTCTTGGGATATCTGTACCTAGGTACTCGATGCCTGTGCAAAAGCTTACAAGAGCTGCTGTTTTGTTAGCTAAAGTCATACCTAACATTTACTGCAACTTTCACTTTTAATTAATTATTTGTACATAATCAGTTAAAATGAACGAATTTTAATGTCAAGAACGCTACATCCACGATATTATGGCCGGGTTGTGTTCTCCACTCAACACGCCGAAGATTATAAACGAGACCGCATCGACAGCATGGGTTGATGCTAATAACGTGCTGGGGGCCACAGCTGCCGACTTCTGCATGAAGCTGGCACTCCAAAAGGCCAAGGAAACAGGAGTAGCATGCGTGTCAGTGAAAGGTAACATCATCAGCTCCACCCATTACTTACATATGATCTGTCAAATCTACATAGAAATCTCACAGTAATTCTTTTAAGGGTTCTGTACCATTGGATGGAAATTTTGATAAAATAATATTTTCACCACTTCCTTCCTATCTTACACACTAAAATCGTGTATTTTTCAGGGTCCAATCACTTCGGCATAGGTGGCTACTATGCCAAAAAACTATCAGACAATGGGATGATAGGCATGATATTCACCAACGGTTCACCTCTAATAGCACCCACCAGAGGTACCAAGGTCAGTTCCACCAGTGATGAACAGATTTCTTACAGGTTACGTTACTTACACGTTTTATTTATAGAGAGTACAAAGTGCAATTAAGTTTTTCTTTTATGAAGTTCTTTTCACTTAATCACACGCTCTCAACTTTAGATAAAAGTATTTCGAAATACAAAAATTCTAAAGTCTTTTTGTTTGATATTTAACTCGGCACGGAAGCATATCTAATGGTTTTGAAAAGCTATGCTGATGCGGTGCTTAAGGCGCAGCTAGCCGATACTTTTTCCATACAAATTTCGGGGGGGTTTTACTCCACTGTTACAACACATTGTACATCCAAAGTAAAACATGAAATCGTTTTGTCATAATATTAATTTTGTCTGTACAAAAGCAGAATAGTAAAAAAAAGCAATTAAAAAGTTATGAGCCAACAGAGATTCGTTTTTCCTGCTAATTTTAACGCAACTTTGGGAGTAAATAAGTAATAAAAGAAGTATAAAATCTCCAAAACAAAGCTCGTTCCGACAAAACTCAATTGTCGAAGATTATAATAAACTTTATTCGTAATTGATTTATGCAGTAGTTTTTTCATAAAACTCCACCTTCCAAAGGGCTTTTCGTAATTTTTTACGCGCTCATTTTACTTAAATCGTTCTGAACGGTGTTTGTGTGCGTGCGAACTAGAGTTTGTGCATATAGACCAGCGTCTAACTGCTCATCACTGATACTATCTCTGTCGGACACGATGCCAAATGAGATAGCGTGCTTTTTGACCAAGCCCACCAATGAGTTCGAGCCCGCGACTAGTTCAACCTTAAGTGATATGTGTGCGTTGCATTATACATATTGTGGTCAAACTATTTTGTAAAATTTCATAAAATATATTGTTGCATTTCTAATTTATTTGGTCAGTTTTATTTAGCATCTAGACACGCGGCCGCGTGTCGAGCCAAGTTCCAGGCAAGACACGGCTGCAGTGTGTTATATTACACGAACCATTTGGAGCCACTTTTGACCCCTTAATAACTCAAAATCTATGTAACATAGACACATGAAATTTGGTTTATTTATTAAAACCCCTTAGATTAACTAGAACTCCAAATTTCATAAATAAAACTCAAACGGTTATTGAGATATTAACGTCTAAAAATCGGCATTTTTATCAATGACTTATCACTAGACATCAAAAACATTTAACCCATTTCCGGATGACCTAGAAAGTTGAAAAGAGATTTCCTGAAAGCAGGCCCACGGTATGATACCGTGTCAAAGCTTATTTATCAAAAATTATGTAGTATTTTTTTCAAGTCGTTTTATCAAAATTTATTTCTTCTAGCATTAGAGAACCTAATAAATATTTATTTTGTTGATATAATTTAAAGTACTACAATCCGCCATTCAATCCTAACCTGAATGTTGCCAGATGACAGACTATTCCAATAAAATAATTTGTAATCGATTGAAAATATCAATACTAACCCACATGTGTACGTGGAGTATCCACTACACGAGTATGTTTCAAATGCTATTTATTATACTCAAATACTGTAAAATTATGATTTTACAATAAATAAAATATTATATGGTCTGAATATACTCAAAAACTTAAAAGTGTTTCGAGGCAGTAATGTTATTTTATAAACTACCAGTGATCAGAGTAGGTAGATTGATTTGAGGTCAATGAATTGACACGTATATATTAGTATGGATACGCCTCCGGGATTCCGGGATTTTGAAATTATTAAGATTTTTTAAGGAATTTCAAATGTTGTAATGTGTAGAATAAAGAATACATCAATATGAATAAGAAATGTTCAACCCTTTTGCTGTCTGTTTAATAGTATATAGGTGATCGGACTCCAAGAAAAGGATAGGTATACTATAAAACAATATAATATATTTTAAATATTTATCCATCGCATTCTATAAATTTCTAATGTAGTAGTTTAAAAATCCTTACTTTAACAATACAGTGTGAGTCTTCATAATGTGCACATATCGAAATGAGGAAATCTATGCTTAATTTTAACGACAGAAAAAATATTTAAAAAATCTAAATATTGTTTTTTATACTTTTTATGAAATTAAAAAAAAATTGTAACAAAACTGTGTAACTTTTAAACTGAATCAGCTATCGCGATGAAACAAACTCCATAATGATTGAAAGTAAGTAGCCGTCCACATAAAATTAAAATTGAGAAAAAAACTACCCTCAATTGAAAATAAACATGTTTTTTTAGTAAAAATCTGTATTTTTTTCTTCAATTTTTAATTGTAAAATTTATAAATAAGATAATAATAAAAAGAGAGCAAAAAAAAATTTTTTAAAAAAAAATTTTTTTGTAATTTTTTTTTTTTTTTTTTAAACTAAAAAAAAAATTACCATTTTTTCCGTCGATAAAATTAAGCATAGACTCCCTCATTTCGATATGTGCACATTATGAAGACTCACACTGTATTTGATTCAATCCCGTAAGTACCAAAATGAAATCCCGGAAAAAAGGCTTATCCATGTTATGATTTCTATGACTATTCATGATGCGAGTACGTAAAATCAATCTACCTACTCCGATCACTGATAATCACCCAATCGATTTCGTCAATCGATTACCAAAATAATTAAACCTGGTAACACTGACACCATGCACAATGTCAAACTGTCAAAAAAATCTGTCAGATCAATGGCATTGTTGGCTGTTTGTTTTACGTTGATTTGAATTTATTTTTCTGTATTTACTTTATACTTATATTACGTTACGATTTAATGCTGTTAATTTAAATTGAAGCCAGACGAACTATTGCTTATCTTTCCATGGCCCTGGGTAAGTTTATTATGTTCTTTAAATATTTATAAACACCGTCACCGTTCACTATTTTAGCGTATTGTATAACCTCATTGATTTTAGCAGCCTATTATTAGAAGGCCTATGTTCAGTCAGGGATACGTCGCGCGTCGTCAGCTGTAAATGTCTATAGTTTGATGTAATTATATAACATAAGTAAATACACTGATTTTTTTTACCTTTTTTAGGTATGACGATGACATGTGTTATTGCAAGACTTGACATTATTGATTATATTATCTACAACTCTATCCCAAGTATTACTTGCTCAGGAAAATCTAAGCATATATGTTATGTATGTGGCATGTCAATTGCAAGTCACAGAAGTCATCAGGTTAGTGTTTTTAAAATGGCAGAATTACTATGAGTGATATAATTATTATACAAAAGTAAATAAACAACAATAAGAGTATTTTCTTACTTTCTAGGTTAGGTATACATTTGGATAAAGTTTGTCATGCTTACCTACTGAGAGAGGCTGCTACCAGAGATGTTTATAGGCAAGCAAGTGATGATAAAAACAGAGCCACCCTAGAGTGTAAGAGATTTACCCATAATAGATCAAACCAATAATCTGGTTAGGGCCAGAATCAAATCGTGACATGTGAGCAGCAGGACTTAGTGTACATAATTATTGATAAGTGAGCAAAATAGGACAAATCGTTTAAGAGATCATCATTGCTTATCACTGTTTTTTGGGAAAGCGTACACCTACCACCTACCGTACCTACGCTGCTTTCATACCATGACTACGTTAAGAGAATGAAGCTGAAACCGTTTTAAATTCTATGAGAAATAAAATGTTTTTATTTAGCGCGCAAGATTATTAATTTACCTTTATAAAATTCAAGTCTGTAAATGCGATAATCGCCATTTTGATGACAGTCGAGATCGAGGCTAGAAAACATAAAAATTGGGGATTTCGAACATCCAAACTCCACCATAAGGACAGTGACTATTACAACATTTAATTATTTGACGAATTCATCCATTTTTCAGGTTAAATAAGTAGTAGTAATTAAGTTTTTGATATCAAAAGTCGAAGTTTCGCACCAATCGTGCGTGTTTACATTTTAACTTTTCACAATTACTTAAAATGTGACAAATGTGATTAAAAATATTATAAGTAACTAGAAATACGAACACACGTTCAATAACACGTAATATTCATTACTACTACTCAATTTGTGTTAAAAATCGCCGATCATTGTTTTTTTTTTATTGTAATGATGTGCGAAAACGATTATGCCAAACGTTTTTTTTTTTTTCAATTTTGATTGTCTCGATTAATTTATAATTAAGTCGAATGTCTGAAATCTATACTTGAAAATTTAAATAAAATTGTTTTAAGCATTAAATACAATAAACATTGTTTAAAATAATTATTTATACTTTTCTAGTGTAATTTTAATCGTTTTTAGGACATTCAATATAAAACGAGTCAACACACAGAACGAGGATAGATACTTACCTCATTTATTGAATTTCGCGCCGAATTTTTTCTATTTATTTGAATTTAAATTCGGAACGCTGTTCAAAATTGTTTTTAATTTATTGGACAATTATTTACTGTGGATTTTATTTTTGCTACAGAATGCCTAGTATACATTTTTTAGGTAGGCTTAAGAAAATTTTGTTTGGGAGTGATGTTAAATTAATTCTATAAATTAGGTAGGTATTCCGCAAACACTTTTAAATGACGTCTATATTTTTAAAGTGAAATTTTTATTACATCGTCTCAAACTTTTTCGTCTGTGTGTTGCATGTCGCGTGACGGTCGGCAGCGGAGTAGGGATAAAGTGAAAGGCGCTCGTCAGAGCAGCCAAGGCCAATATGGCGGCGCCTATAGTTCGCAGCAGCTGACCGTGTAAAGTTTCACTTTTACCGTGGTTTCATAAAACCACACAATCATTTTTTGTTAGTTGTATGAGTTTGGTAGTATTTGTTTTTAATAGGATAATCTTACTCGAGTAATAGAAATTGTTTTTTTTTTTTTTGAGGTAGTTTCAAAACGAAATTTAAAAAACTGCCCAAGTGTATGTCGGACTACGCACAGTGAAGGGTTCCGTAATTGGGATGAATATTTACGCATAAACATTGCATAGTATCAATTTTATCGACTGCAAAAATAAGTTTGTATTTCTCGAAAAAACTATAAAAGCAAAGTTAATTCTGCGGTTGTAACCGAAAATAAAATCTCAAAAATTATTGACTTCAAAAGCAAAGTCACTTAGAAATATCTTTAGCATTTTAATTATGAGATCCAACAATACACGCTTTATATGCATAGATTTTTTTCATCTCTCGGTTATATGTAAGTATGGAGAATGCCACCCCCACTATTATGTTTATCGTAATTTCACTACACCATTGTTTAACGGTGCAAAAAATACACCTTTTTCAAAATTTTCATCGATAGAGTGTAAATAGTCTCCATGTTAAATGGTGTATGACATCCGGACGCACGGACAGACGAACTTGACGAAATTAAGAGGTCCGTTTTTTTACGGATTTTGATTATCAAGTTTACAATCGGCATGAAATTGATGTCTATGACAATTGATCTACAATATTATTATTATTTGGAATAGCCGCCATCTTAAAATCCAGAATGTCCATCTAATTCGATATCAGCACTATCTCCCGAAAACCATGAAAATGACAGTCATGACGACAAATTTTCAAATGGGGTTAAAAACTGCCACTTACTCACTTCAGATGGCGCTGATCTCCAGCGTCTTATAATTTGACAGCTAACTATACATTTTTGATTCGAATGCTAAAAGTTGATGTAAATTCCTGAATTTCATGACTGAATTCAAAACACCCCGTCGAGTCAACTGATGTGCCACGTGTCAAAATCTTGGTCCCTAATGTTAGGCGGCAGTGAATTCATTTAATTCATTCTCTGATCTCGAAAAACGTTGTTACAAACGTCAGGTTGGTATGTTCAAGGTAGTTGGTAGGTTGATACTATGCTTGAGACGTTTTTGAATTGATAGATCCTATGACTATTGTTTTAGGGACTATTGTCGTTTAATTTTTGATATAAACTTACGAATAGTTAAGTCCATAGTGAGGTCAAAATGTAAATTCAAGGGGCGGCTGCAACGGCGGCGGTGATCTCTCGCGTCCGGCCCTGGTTCAGGCCATGGTACGGAACGAGAGGAAATGGCAGGCCGTCACCTCCTTCTGCGAAGCGGTAATGCTCGCGAAGGAGGAGGCGGAACGCGTGAGGGAGAGGCAAAGTTCGCGCCCTCACGCTCATAACCGCTGCAGGAGGAGACGCCCGGGGCGGGAATCGCGAGCCGATTTCCGGCCACCGTAGGCGCGGGCTTGCGGACGGTGAGCAATGGGTAGCTCGCCGTCCGATAAGGACCAAGCCCGGGTCGACGGCGCGTTGAGTTCCACGCGCGCCTCAAAGAGATGTCGGCAGAATTGACGGGGTCCGCTAGGGCCAATGCCTGCCGGGGGTTCGAAGAAAACCGATAGGGACATCGTGGCCCCCGGCAACAGAGTAACCGAAGGAACACGGGTGGGTTTTAGTCAGTAAGAGTCTGACACGCCCTCCCGCTTCGCCCAGAGCGGGAGAAGTTATATAAAAAAAAAGGGGCGGCTGCAAAAATTAAATAATTAAATCATACGTGAGAAGGAACTTTGTTCCTGACGGGGTCAAAGTCAAAGTCAAAGTCAAATCATTTATTTCAAATAGGCCCATGTATGGCACTTTTGAACGTCAAAAATGACAAAATAATAAAATTGATTCTATTCGCCCCTTCCAAAAGGTAGTTTTCGTATGGAGAAGAATGGGCAAGAAACTCCACCGTTAATCTTTTAAAATGTTTTACAATTGTTTGTATATGTACGTACATTTGTTAAATAATTATTATATGTGAAGACGATGCACCTAGAATAAAATTACTATACCATACCACAATAGGTAAAAAGAATTAAAAATTAAACAACGACAGATAATTTAATATGTGATAGATACATGGTGCTCACATATTTACAAACATTGTAAAAGTAGACGATTTTCCTAAAATTTTACAATTAATAAGTCAGTGTGTGAGGAAGTAATCACAGAATGTAAAATCAATGTCATAAAACACAAAGTAATAAATTTTACAATTAAATTAGCAAACAGTTTGATTTTGTCTTGATTCTAAATTGTCCTATGGAGCAGGACCAGCATGTTTCCAAGCACTCTTATCTTGTTTACAAAGTGTATTTTTAATATGAGTTTTAAATTTTCTTTCATTTAATTGCAAAATGTCACAAGGTATTTTATTGTAACATTTAACACAGTACCCCATAAAAGATGTATGTACTTAAGATAATCTGAAAAATGGTTGATCTAGTTTATCTTTATTTCTAGTACTAGCTTCTGCCCGCGACTTCGTTCACGTGGAAGTCGTAAGACACCACAATATACTACAATAACAGCCACATTTTTATAAAACATCCCTGTATACTACATTTGTAGTTTTATTCTCAGCAGTCGAAATATACAGAGAGTCAGGAATGGTGACTCGGAAGCAAGCGACGTACAGTTGTCCGTGTGAGAAGCAGCTTGTCCTGACGTTGACACCCGCAGCCTTCAGCCTTCGGTGTCGGCCCCTGTGACTTGTTGATCGCAAAGCATACGCTCCCAGAGAACTGCATGCGCTTGAACTGGTAATTGTGGGGAATTAGTGGTATACGCGCTATAAACATTGTCTCGCCATCGCCACAACCTGTTAGAATTTCCACCTCGATGACGTTTATCTGCAAAGACATGACTTTGAGCCGAGTTTCGTTACACAAATGTACAACCGAAAGTCCACTTGCCATTTGCGAATTGAGAAATTCTACGGGGTAATGTGTGGATCATCTTCCTCCACATCAGTATTAATGGAGGTGTATATCACTTCACTCCCTTCAATTTGTGAAAAAATACTGTAGTTGATCGCTGCAGCTTGATCATTTTCGGAGTTAAAATGGAAACACGCCCACGAATTCTCTTGGTACGGTATTTGACTGATGTCCCCGTATACCAGACGAATAAGATCTTCTAAAGTGGGATCTACTCTACCAAGAGTCTCTGGTAGAGTGTCTTAACCAACTTTTAGAAGAACATCGGAGAATTCTTGAGCATTTGAATTCCCGCCAAGCCGAGCTTGCATGATGATGGTCAAGCGCAGTCTATGAACTCTCGACCATAGAATCGACCTTTTCAACGAAGTATTCACTTTGTCAGGCAGGACTGTAAAACCACCCATCATGTCTTGGTTCCTACGGATGTCCTGTAGGGTTCTGTTTACAGCTTTCACTGCTTTCCTTTTTGCCATAATGCATTCATCCCATACGATGAAGCGCAATCCCTAAGCACACATCCCTTGTTACACCCCACAAACAGGCGTGACACCCCACAAACAGGCGTTTCGTTGCTCTCCAAATCGATGGGAATCTTAAACATGGCGTTCGCTCTTTTGTTACCAGAAAGCAGTGTGGCAACGATTCCAGAAGATCCACACACAGATTTTAAAAATCGCTAAGACAAATCTGCTGTCAAAATCTGTAAAATATCCTTTTATTCCTATAGTCTTCGGCTCTAAAATGATCAGAACACAAACTTGAATGTTTTGTGACTGTAAAGTACTTGTAACGTAGCAGTTTCCCATAGCTTACGAAGTTTTCCTTTTTAACCGACTTCAAAAAAAGGCGGTTTCTCAATTCGACCGTATATATATCTATATTTTGTTTTTTTTATGTGTGTTCGCGGATAACTTCGTCGTTTATAAACCGATTTTGATGATTCTTTTTTGTTGGAAAGGAAATATCCCAAGGGTGGTATCATGATAAGGAAACCAGGATCTGATTACCACAAAACACTTTTCATTATAATAAACACTGTACTATTGTAGCATTCACACAATTCACTAAGTATGCCGTAATGTTTTTAAATAAGTTTTTTTTTGCCGGTGTCGGCGTCTGCGTCCCTTTACTTGTCTCAATGATGCCTAGCTAGACTACCACAGATACATGCTCTGTGACAGATACTAAAGGCATAGACAAGTAACTGATGTTACGTCGGGTACAGACACGCGGACTACTTATATTTTATTTTTTTGTGTTTCACATATCTATTTTTATTTTATTATATATTTATTTTCTGTATCTATCTATCCGTGACATCACTGCGGGCCCTATCAGAATACCAGCGCTGCGACATTTATTTATTTTTAAGTGTCGCAGCATTATGCTGAGATAGGAGCCTTTTGGCCTCGTACAGGACCTTCTGCTTTTATTTTAATTTTACTTTGTTTTTTTATTGTTTTTTTTATTATTTTTATTAATGTTCTTATTGAAGGTGTTTAGTTATTAATTTGTGATTTCCTGTGCGAGTCTCAATAAATACTTTTTCTTTCTTTCTTTCTTGATGATGACATCTCAGAGAAATAGAGGGTACTCTTCAAATATTATAGGCAAAACTATAGCGATTTGGGTATTTTTTATAGTTACTCGTGCAGTTGCTCTTGGAAAGCACCATTTGGTTAAGTGGAACTGATGATGAAGACCACAAATAGCCACCGGAACTACTAAATAATAAGTAATTCACGGGGTGCAATTCGACTACTTTAATATGGTTGCAGTGCAATTTATGCTCGTCACAATGCATATCGAGAAGTGGAGTTGATGGTGAAGTACCAGGAGAACTCCTCAACGATGAACGTCCCCACATCAAGAAAAGCAATATTTTGTAAAAGGTGATGAGCAGTTGGCATTAGGCTAATGTAACTTAGACAAATTACAAACTGACCCACTAAAAAGCGAGAAATAAAAACTTTTTTACAAAAAAAAAAAACAACCGACTTCCAAAAAACTACTACAAAGTAAAAAATAACTTAAATTTCGGAAGTCGGTGGCAAATAACGAAAATACAAAATCAAAGACTCCGACTTCCGAAATTTAAGGTATTTTTCACTTTATAGTAGTTTTTAGTGAATTAATACATTCTATGAAGTTATTATATGCATAACTAATCCAAAAAAAAAAAGTCATATTACAAAATGAGAAAAAAAAGAAAAACAAAACCGTAGTTGGGAATCGAACTTACAACCCCATGTTTGCAAAGCAATCGTCCAACCGCTGAGCTAATTGCTTCGTTGAGATTTATCTAAAATAGCCGTTCCTATATATTTCATGATTGACTGCTTAGTTCCATAAAGGTATAGCGTGATGATAATCATTTAAAAAGTTAAATCGATAACCATCTACAATATCCTAAAATTTTGGCGCGTTTTTTTCCAAAAATACGCACATAATATAATATTGCTCGTCCCCCATAGTAAATAGCGTGATAGTTTATACCCTACAGTTTGACCAGACTTATAGGGAACACCTATGCAAAATTTTAATAGAATCTATCCGGTAGAATTTGCGTCATGCTAGAACATAAAAATACGACATAATGTAATATTGCTCATCCCCCATAGCTAATAGCGTGATAATTTATACCCTATAACTTGACCAGACACACAGGGAATATCTATGCAAAATTTTAACAGAATCTGTCCGGTAGAATATGCGCCATGCTGGAACATACATGGGTCGTTCTTCTTTTTAACATACAATTTGATTAAACATTCGCTCAGTTTCGAAAAAAAATATATAAAGCTTCCTCGTCAGTGTATATATATATTCTGATAGCAGAATTTCTATTCTATCGGAAAAAGTTGTTGGCCGAGAAGTTTACAAATTTTTGTACGATTTTCAAGACCTGAAAGATGGATTCGACAAAAAATGTACACCTCCGTCACGAAATCTTTTATTTTATTCTATCGAATACTCTTGGTCAAATAACTTGTACTTTTGTAATACATTAATTAACTAAAGGAACTTTTAGAAAACATATTAAAATAATACATTTGTGTTTATAAAATATGTTTTATTCATGATCTTATACCACTCTGTCACATTTACTGCTAATATAAAGTATGTTTTTGCTATAAATCAATTTTTACTATCATTTACAAATAAATACGAATATCACAGACGGCAATATCATCAACTATTATAAATATAAATTTTCCAATGTTGCAATAGCCATAAGAAAATATATAAACGACCAAAACAATTTTCCTAACAGGAGACAACATCGTGACAGAGTAGTAACTTATGTTTCAGAGTTGTTATTCAAGGGGATACCAGTCTGCGTTTTGGAATGAAACAGGTTTATTTTTCTAGAATCATTTATTTTGTTATAAATCTTTATCAGTCTTCAACATTGTCATATAAAATAACATGAGATCAAACTTAGATAATTAATAAAATCACATTTGAGAACCTTTAGAATATTAGATTCGTATTTTAGTAAATTAAATGACTACTCACTCGTCTTAAGTAAATAAAAAATCTAGTCTAACTTGACAATAAATTAAAATTCCCAAAAACATAAAATAAAATAATAATCAACATTAACAATAGCACAATCTAGCACAACAATATTTCAATTTAGAAGCCACTGATAGAAAGTCTTATTTTTCGAATATTGACAGTGGCTCTTCGAACTGGAAATATTGTCTCTTTCCCTTTTTAATAACATTCGGAGCCGGTAAGACTTTAATAAAATCATCAAAAAAAACATCTGATACGTCATTCTCCACCAACTTAAACAGTCTTCCACTACCATCGACTGTTTTTAGGAACATTACCAAGACATCGCCTTCTTCATCGACGGTACTTTTTGCTACTCCAGCGTAAGTGTATTGGATTTTCCTCTCGCTTCGTACTTTAACCAATACGTGTACTCCGTCTTTTATATTCATTGGATGAATGTCTTCAGGCTGGAGTGTTTAGTAAGAAGTACCGCAGACGGCAGTTTGATCAGTTGAATCTTTCGTTTTAAGCGTGGCCAAAGGCTGATCTTCATCGGATGATTCATCTGGGCTATACACAGTATCGTAAAAACTTTTTCGGAGCATCCCAATTGTGTTCGTAATATCAGCAAGCGTGGAATCATCCACATCATGAATTATATTGACTTCTTTTTCGTTAGATAAGAACTCTTCCACAGTATTTTGTTGTTGTTGGGTTTCAGGCAGAGGCCGATAAGTTTTAGGAACGTGGCAAGAACAGAATTGTTCACAGAAACAAGAGTTTCCGTGAACATTTAGTGGACTTGAATGGCATTAGAAAGAACGCTGTACTTCTTTATGTTCTGACTATTGCTTTCATCTTTGTTGCTGCTGCTATCCTTTTTGATTTTCTATGCAATCTCTTCTTATATTTTCGAACTTTCTTCTCTAACTGGTCTATTTTTTCTTGAAACTTAATATCATCTCTGTATAACTTTGTTCTATCTCTGTTCACTTTCTTTCTTCCCCTTGAACTACGAGTAGATACTTCAGAGGGAGTTGGTGTTGCAGATGGAGTCATTCGTGGGGTTTCTGGTATTGCTGATGGAGCCGGCGTGTTTAAAAGTTCCTCTACAAGCATCTTTTTCTTCTTCCTTCTTTTTTATTTCCTTCTTGCCATATTCGCTTTTTGAATCGATGCTCATGTCAGCCACTAGCTTCTTTCAAGCATGGTATCTTTCTAAATTCTTGCGCTTTATTTCAGCTACCTTCTCAGGGTCGTTTTTTCGTTTTTCCCGACAACGCCGCTGTCTTTCTGCTGGTGTTAATGTCTTCTTTTTCGCCATGATGGTATCTGAAAATAAGTACCTAAACATACGAGAAAATAAAAAAAATATTTGTAACAATTTCCGTAGGAATAATTACCATAATAACTAGTGTATCTATTTCAGTATTTCTCGGATTCAGCATTAATAGAACATGAATATCGTTTATTTTACTCCTCCGTCACGTACTTTACCACTCCGTCACAATAAACATGTGACGAAGTTGTCATGTGACGGAGGGGTAAAAATTTGTTGCAAAGTCGATAACATTTAACAGTTAACATAGAATATATAATTTACACGTTGACAATAAAATATTTTTTATAACGTAAGAATAGACAACGAAAAAAACAATAATAATTATATTTAGAATCAATTACTTACGTGACAAAGCAGTAGCCGAATAAACACACGCACCTCCTATCACAGCTTTCGGGCGACTGACGTGCTGTCTCTTGATCTCAAAGGGAAAATCTTACCAATGGAGGAAGGGGATCTAAACCCCCAATCGCAGGCTACAAAGACGAGCGACACAAACGCGTATTTCGAAGGACAACCCAAGTGACAGAATTTACAAAATAAAACATCAGGTAGTAGGAGACAAGTTTTTGAAATTTTTTGAATATTTTATTAAAAGTGATAAAAAATAAAAGTTGCTATTACATGATAGGTAATATATTTAGGAGTTTTAAGAAATTTTTACGTTTTGTGTCATTATATAATTTTTTCGTAATATTATGGATTATACGCAAGCCGAGGTAGCGGGAGACACTGTGATTTGTATGGAATACACTTCTGTCACGCGTATTTACAACTTTGTAACGTACTTTTTACAATGAAATTATTCAATACATATGTTATTGAGTCGTGCACAGCCATTATGTGTATAGTACAGTGCATGTTGAAATACAAATAAGAAAAAATAATGGTAATTTCCTTGTTTTTTTTTTCACTGACTGGTGGAGACACCTTTTTGTAGGTTAAAAAGAAGAACGACCCACAGACAAACAGACAAACTTTCTAAAAAAACATTTTTCGGCCTTAGAATCGATCCTAGACCTCTTTTTTCAAAAATATTCAATGTACAGTTTTGACTTTGCTACGATTTTATGATATGTATAAACTAGCTGACCCTGCAAACGTTGTTTTGCCATATAAATGTTTGGGGTGGACCATCTTTATCACTGACTACCCTACCTACCTACCCTACCTACCCTACCTACCCTACCTACCCTACCTACCCTACCTACCCTACCTACCCTACCTACCCTACCTACCCTACCTACCCTACCTACCCTACCTACCCTACCTACCCTACCTACCCTACCTACCCTACCTACCCTACCTACCCTACCTACCCTACCTACCCTACCTACCCTACCTACCCTACCTACCCTACCTACCCTACCTACCCTACCTACCCTACCTACCCTACCTACCCTACCTACCCTACCTACCCTACCTACCCTACCTACCCTACCTACCCTACCTACCCTACCTACCCTACCTACCCTACCTACCCTACCTACCCTACCTACCCTACCTACCCTACCTACCCTACCTACCCTACCTACCCTACCTACCCTACCTACCCTACCTACCCTACCTACCCTACCTACCCTACCTACCCTACCTACCCTACCTACCCTACCTACCCTACCTACCCTACCTACCCTACCTACCCTACCTACCCTACCTACCCTACCTACCCTACCTACCCTACCTACCCTACCTACCCTACCTACCCTACCTACCCTACCTACCCTACCTACCCTACCTACCCTACCTACCCTACCTACCCTACCTACCCTACCTACCCTACCTACCCTACCTACCCTACCTACCCTACCTACCCTACCTACCCTACCTACCCTACCTACCCTACCTACCCTACCTACCCTACCTACCCTACCTACCCTACCTACCCTACCTACCCTACCTATCCTATCTTTCAAGTTGGATCAAACTGCAACAGTGTGCAAATTTGATTAAAATCGGTTGAGTAGTTTAGGAGTCCATCGCGAACAAACAACGTGACACGTAATTTATATTAAGATAAGATTAAAATTATGTCTATCACTTATTTTATTAAAGAGATGTGGATTTTTCCTTACATACATAATATTTTCATAAATGAATTGGCAAAGTACCGTCATAATATTAATCCTTTTAAAAAGTTCCCTGAGAGATTCGCGGCGACGTAGATTATAAATGGCTCTGACAGCTCTCTTTTGCAAAATAAAGATGGATTCAATGTCAGCAGCCCGACCCCACAGTAAAATGCCATACGACATAAGGCTCCCCGACTGCACACGTTTTTTTAATAATAATACTTGCCGCGCCGGCTCAGCGATCTGACATCATTGCGGAAAATTGTAACAATTGTTACGAAAGAAATACCTACATTCTTACACAATATTGCTACGCATATTTACAAAAAGAATTTTATAGATCACGTCTGATTGACGAATAATAATAATTTCTTTACAAAAAGTAATGATATCCCATCAAAAACATAAATGTGAAAATGGGAGCCAAGTTCCATAAATATGGTTGTCGACTTCGCCGACAAAAGAATTGAAATCTAAATGGGTGCCAAGTTCTGTAGATAATCCTGAAATTTATTTATAAGAACATGCAACTTTCTAAAATAAAATTAAAACACAAATTCTTGTTTTTTCTGCTAAGCCAAGTCAAATCTTGAGCTTCAATTTATCCTAAGTGCTTTGTGTAAATAATTCGACTGTTCAAATTTAAAAAGTTATATTTTTAAATAGCAAACATTGTTATAGCAGAAAAAACAAGAATTTGTGTTTTAATTTTATTTTAGAAAGTTGCATGTTCTTATAAATAAATTTCAAGATTATCTACAGAACTTGGCACCCATTTAGATTTCAATTCTTTTGTCGGCGAAATCGACAACCATATTTATGGAACTTGGCTCCCATGTTCACATTTATGTTTTTGATGGGATTATTTTATCTCGTTGCAGGCTGCATTGGGCACTAACCCCATATCAATAGTGGGTCCGGCTTTACCCTCAACTGGACCATTTTACCTCGACATTTCTACTGCTACCGTTGCTCTAGGGAAGGTACAGTAATCGGCATCCATTATGTTAGGTACCTACATGGCCTTTTTTTTAGGTGGGAAATTATCAAATAACTTCTGGCGAGTCAGACTCTTACTGACTAAAACCCAGCCGTGTTCCTTCAGTTGCCATGTTGCCGGGGGCCACGATCTCCCTTTCGGTTTTATTCGCAACCCCAGCAGGCAACGGCCCTAGTGGACCCCGTCAATTCTGCTGACATCTCCTTGCACGCGCGCCGTCGACCCGGGCCTGGTCCTTATCGGACGGCTAGCTACCCATTGCTCAATGCTCACCGTCCGCAAGCCCGCGCCTACGGTGGCCGGAAATCGGCCTGCGATTCCCGACGCCCATTGTGTCTCCTCTTGCAGCGGTTAGGGGCGTGAGGGCGCGAATTTTACCTCTCCCTCACGCGTTCCGCCTCCTCCTTCGCGAGCATTACTGCTTCGCAGCAAGAGGTGACGACCTCCCATTTCCTCTCGCTCCGTACCATGGCCTGAACCAGGGCTGAACGCGAGAGATCACCGCCACCGATTGCCTCCACGAGGACACGGCGATGCTCCGCCCAAGCCGGGTAGACCTCCACCGTATGCTCCACCGTGTCCTCCTAGAAACCTCCCGAAACAGCCGTGTCCGGTGAGGACCTGCGTCAGGCGGAAGGTGAGGACGCCGTGGCGCCTCTCTAGCCACTTCTCAAATAGGTACATAGCCTAGGCCTAGTTTCAAAAAAAGTTCGCCCGTCTACCTACTGTAATTCTTGTCTTACTCACAATCCCAATGCCATTCATTTTCAACCGACTTCCAAAACGAGGAGGTTCTCAATTCAACTGTATGTTTTTTTTTTTGTATGTTTGTTACGCGATTACTCCGCCAATTATGAATTGATTTTGATGATTCTTTTTTTTTGTTTGGTAGATCATACTTCAGAGGTGGTCCCATATAAACTTTATTAACTTTGCTTGAGTAGTTTTTGAGTTAGCTTCAATAATACGTATTTTTTCCCACATAGTATGTGGATGATATGATAACTTCCTGTCACTGTTATTTACATAGCAGGTAATGGTATTCGAATTTGTGTGGGGTAGGTACCACAACTAAAAAGTGAAAAATAAAAACTTTTTACAAAAAAAAACAACCGACTTAAAAAAAAAACATACAAAGTGAAAAATAATTTTAATTTCGGAAGTCGGTGACAAAGAACGAAAATTGAAAATCAAAGACACCGACTTCCGAAATTATTTTTCAGTTAGTAGTGTTTTTTTTTTTGAAGTTGGTTGTTTTTTTTTTTTTTTGTAAAAAGTTTTTTGACAAGTCAACACAACAACATTAATTGCTGTATTTACGTTGTCGATCAGACGAATTTTTGAAACATCCTTCATCCATCTTAAGTGTGTTACACAATTGGGATGCAGGTGTGAATCGTACATTATTCTAATGGTCTCTCCATGAATTTTCAGCTAGAAATGTGTCGGCGAAAAGGTATCAAGTTGCTACCAGGCTGGGCGATAGGACCTGATGGAACGCAAACACTGGACCCAGACTTGGTGGGTAACAACATCAGTGCTAAAGATTCTATGTCGGTCGGCGTCAGACGACGATACATTATCGCGTTATCGCGAACTTTACTTCGTGCGCTCTCTGTTGCTCAGCGAGACGTCGAGCGGTGTGCGAGAGAGAGCTCACGAAGTAAAAATCGCGATAACGCGACAATGTAGCCCCTGCATTAGCAGGCGCGGTCCGAGGGGAGGGGTCCTGGGGGTCATGACCCCCCCCCAAAATCTTTCACGCTGTCGGGAGCCTGAATGATTTACTTATATTACTAACTTTTAAAATTACTACAGCCACGGCCCTAAAACTATTCCTCGGCGGCACCCATGGTGACCCCCCCCAAAATCTTGGGCTGCGACCGCGCCTGTGCATTAGAAGCTAAGCGACGCACAGTGGGTCGAAACTGCTATATGAGGGACATAGGGATTTTTATTACAAATTCCATTTAAAAAAAATACTTTCCGTAAGATCTTGTCATTCTGATGAAAAAATGTTCTGAAACGTTTTTCTCTAAAACTGATAGTTTGCCCGGAAAAAAATATTTTCTATTTTTGTTGTATGGAATGAAACAGAAACTGCTAAAATTTGGCCAAGTCTTGACAGATCTTGCTTTGAAACTACTTTATTCTTATTCTTTGGCTTGTTGGCTATAATTTTACGCTATCAGCGCGCACCCATACTTGCCCGTTCAAGAGTTATGAGGTTCAGTAAAATGAAAAAAAAGTTAGTAAAAAAGTACTTTTTATCATTAATATCATAGATAAAATAATTGTGTTTCATAAAATACTTATAATTCATCATCTGCCTAGCTTTTTCCCAACTATGTTGGGGTCGGCTTCCAGTCTAACCGGATGCAGCTGAATACCAATATTTTACATCGAGCGACTGCCTATCTGACCTCCACAACCTAGTTACTAGGTAACACGATACCCCTTAGTAAGACTGGTTGTCAGACTTTTTGGGCTTCTAACTACCCGTAACGACTGTCAAAGATCTACAAATAACAGCCGGGACCAACGGCTTAACGTGCTTTCCGAGGCAATAGGTGCTTTCCGAGGTCTTAGTATGTAAAGATGGTCACCCATCCACAAACCAACCGCGGCAAGCGTAGCTTAACCTGATCGATCGACCCGTGCAGCTATTGTTTCTTAGCCACAAGCCCCTAAAATACTTATAATTAAGGAATATTAATAATTTCAAAACATAATATTTATCAAAAAAAGTCCAAAAATAATAAATTTTCAAAATTAAAGCAAATAATAATTTAAAAACAAAATTAAAAAGTAAATGAGTACCTATAAACTATTAAAAAAAATGGTTTTAAAGTTATTTTTATTCAAAACTACAATAAGAAAACTAAACTCTAACAAAATTAATCACTATCACTATCTTGTAACGTACATCTATAAATTCTAATTCGGATTCAGTTGGAAGAGACACCAAAAACTCGATTGCTCTTGGTGAGAGAACCACTCTCCGTTGTTTGGGCATTCTTGGCCTTAGAAAGGTCAGTTTTGGATCAGACAAGAGAAGATTATGCAAGATATCTTCATTTGTCGCTGTCATACTTAGTTTTCTTGAATGGTTCTCTCTATATTTATGAAAGTCTTTATTTCGAGCCTCTGATACTTTTTCCGATAGTTTCCCGATTGGTTTAAGTCCAAAATGCTTTCAACTTACCGGATGGACTTCAAAAAATGGAGCTCAAAGGGTGAGGACAAAGAAAAGTTGGCGCAAAAAAAAAACCAAATCCAGCAAGTCTTTAAAGATGAAAACGGCTTGCTGTTCGATATTGTGAGACAAGGCGCAGGCACTACAAGTTATGCAAAAACATCGACTCGCATCACAGGAGTTGATGAAGATTCGAAAGATTCCACATAATTTTGTAGACATTCGCTTCTGGTGAGCAAGTGGACTTTCTTCAATTATCCCAATTTTGTAAAGACACTGCTACTTTGTGTGTACAGTTATATCCATGATAATACATGCCCTCTAGCGTACATAAGTTGTTAGTGCATGGTACGGATATAATTTATTAAGCATTTTGGACGTTTACCCATCGGGAAACTATCGGAAGAAGCATCAGAGGCTCGAAATAAAAACTTTGACTTTGACTTTTGGCTGAAAACCAGCGCTGGGGCTCTGTCTCGCATGGGGTCGCAGCTTTATGCTGAGCGATAGCCGTTTTGCGTGGATGTGACGCATATTTTCCCCCCAATTTGTTTTTAACGTGTTTTTTTAATCTTACTTTGCGTCATGTTTACCGCAAATAAACGAAGAAACCATTAAAGAAAACTAAGAATGACAGCGACAAATGAAGATATCTTGCATGATCTTCTCTTGTCGTCTGATCCAAAACTGACCTTTCTAAGGCCAAGAATGCCCAAACAACAGAGAGTGGTTCTCTCACCAGGAGCTCTCGAGTTTTTGGTATCTCTTCCAACTGAACCCGAATTCGAATTTATAGATGTACATACTTTACAAGATAGTGATAGTGATTAATTTTGTTAAAGTTTAGTTTTCTTATTGTAGTTTTTAATCAAAATAACTTTAAAACCATTTTTTTTAATAATTTACAGGTACTCATTTATTTTTTAATTTTATTTTTAAATTATTATTTGCTTTAATTTTGAAAATTTATTATTATTGGACTTTTTTTTATAAATATTGTTTTGAAATTATTAATATTTCTTAATTATAAGTATTTTATGTAACACAATTATTTTATCTATGATATTAGGTAGTGTCCTAGGCCCGTTACTGTTCTTGATATATATCAATGATCTTCCTAAACATATCAACCAACAAATGGTACTATTTGCAGATGACAGCACAGTTATAGTAAAAAGTGACAAAGAAAATGATTACGAGCACGTAGTCAACCAAACATTAAATACGATAATACAATGGTTAACCGAAAATAATCTTAGAATAAATATGGACAAAACGAAAATTATACACTTTCACCAGAGAACTCAACCGACAAATATAAACGTTAGTTACCAAGGCGAAATAGTACATCCTGTGACAGAAACAAAGTTTCTAGGAATTAATATTGACAATAAACTGACATGGAAAACACATTTAGAATATGTCTGCAAAAGAATTAATAAATCGTCATTTGCTCTATACAAACTCTCAAAAATTGTTAATAAAGAAGCTGTATTAGCTGCTTATCACGGACTTGTTGCACCTGTCCTAAGATACGGTATTATATCTTGGGGCAACTCAGTCGATAAGGAATCTGTATTTAAAGCTCAAAAGAAATGCATTAGAGCAATGTGTAATGTAGACAACACTACCAGCTGTCAACCCTACTTTAAAAGCTTAAAAATTCTGACACTGGCTTCGTTATATATATATGAACTAAATGTTTTTGTGAAATTAAATCCTAATTATTATAAGACTGCTTCTAAAAGCTACTATAGACAACTACGTGACAAAAAAAGATTAGAAATTAATATACCTTATGGAAAAACAGCACTAATGAATAAAAGTATTCTCTGTATGGCATCATTGATTTACAACAAGTTGCCTGATGATGTCAAAAAGTTACCTGTTCATCAATTCAAGTCGAAGCTGCACAAATTCCTGATAAATAAATGTTATTATAATGTCAAGGAGTATTTACAGGATAAAATATAGATAGATACATACATTAAGAGTAATTTATTGACATTTAAAATATGACAATACAAATAGTGTGACATGTTATAATAATTTAATTTGACATCTCTATAATTTTATTTTATTTTAATTTGGATCAATATTTTTATTTAATTTATCTGATTGTTGAACCTATGACATGTATTTTAAATCATCTGACAATTTTTATTTTTAAACCTTTGACGTGTGTAGAATTCTGAATTTTTTAAATTATTCTTATATATATTTTTTTGAGTGTAATAATTTTGTAATGTTGTTGTAATAATTATTTAATTAGATTAATAATAATGTAAATATTTGCACACCATAATAGGTAATGATACAGAGTACTTCATATCTATTTGTAACATCTGTTTATACCTACCTGTATTAAGCAAATAAATAATTTGATTTGATTTGATTTGATTTGATTAATAATAAAAAAGTACTTTTTACTTACTTTTTTTTTCATTTTCCTGAACCTCATAACTCTTGAACGGGCAAGTATGAGTGCGCGCTGATAGTGTAAAATTATAGCCAACAAGCCAAAGAATAAGAATAAAGTAGTTTCAAAGCAAGATCTGTCAAGACTTGGCCAAATTTTAGCAGTTTCTGTTTCATTCCATACAACAAAAATAGAAAATATTTTTTTCCGGGCAAACTATCAGTTTTAGAGAAAAATGTTTCAGAACATTTTTTCATCAGAATGACAAGATCTTACGGAAAGTATTTTTTTAAAATGGAATTTGTAATAAAAATCCCTATGTCCCTCATATAGCAGTTTCGACCCACTGTGCGACGCTCCAAAAGTCACGCTTCCAATTCTGTTCCGTTAAAAAACCAGTACTTTTACGGAACTGTCAAATGAGATACTTTTAACACATACAAAAATCATTTGAGGCAAATCACATACTTTTAATTTTACATTTAGTATTTAATCAGTAAATCTTATTAATATTTGGAAATCATGACAGGTGCGAGGAAAAAAACAGACTTGTTGTAAGAACTTATGCTACAATACAATAACGTAACTATACAGATGATATATTTAGATTTATAAAGTTCAACTGACCTTTGTTGCCAAGTACTGACTATCCGGAGCGTCTTTTAAAAACTTTTCTACGTCAGTTCATCAGTTGGTAATGGTAACAATACTTTAGATTTCGTATTTTTAATAATATTTCATCACACAACGAAGAGAAAACCATAACAAATATTTATGGAAAATGGCACGCTAGTTTTTTTTCCGCTAGCGATGCGCGCGCAAGTGTAGGTAAATAAAGGCATTGACAAAACCGTTAAACAGCCTTTATAAAAAATATAACAAACACAAAATAATGTTTTAAATACGCAAATTAACGTTAATATGTAGTGAAAAATTTATAATTTGATGAAATATTATGTAATTTATCATATTTTATTTATTTACGCAGTAGGCATAAAAAAGGATGAAGTCTCTTTGATGAGATTAAAAAAGCGCACATCTCTGCTCGGGTGAAAATAGAGAATGTTCATTCATTCATTCGTTTGTGCATTCTGAAAGTGGACAACGTAACAAATAGATGGAGGAAAAAAAAAGTATCCTATGTTCTTTTCCAGGGCATCATCTATATATGTGCCAAATTTCATCCAAATCCGTTCAGCCGTTTTAGCGTGAAGGCGTAACAAACAAACTTACTTTCGCATTTATAATATTAAGGATGGCTAACTAGTGAACTAAAATATTGATTATGAAATGCAATTAATTAATATCGTAGCACCGAGTAGGTATTTAGTTTTAGATGTAAAAAAAAGTGTTTGGAAACTTTCCAAATCCCTTTTTTACAGCTAAAACGGCTACAACATCAAATTCAGTGTTATAATTGCAATTCATTATTAATATTCTAGTTCACTACTGTTTTAGTTAGCGATATTTTATATTTTCATACAGTAATATTGCCAAATTGATCAAAACAGGTAAATATTTGACAGCTATTTGCGACATTGCCAAACTTGTCGAGATGACGCGACGTCCCCGCGTGGCGTGCGGGGTTAGGGCTTCGCCCCTCGCCCGCGTAGGCAATACGTTGGCCTATGAATATGGGCCCCTCCTCGTGTTCGCCTATAGCGGCTTAATGAAATCGACCGCATTTTGTGAAGCAAAGATGCGTTGGTGTAATTAGTTGCTATAAATATTTCTGTAGGCGCGCCACGACGCTAACTACTGTAGCACCGCTTTCTTCACGACATCTCGGCGGTCTGTCCCGGCCAGGTGAGTGAGACCGCCAGTTGCCTGGGGGAGGCCCAACAAGAACGACCAGCGACGGAGATGCCGACTCGACGCTCCTACAGGTAGATATGTAGTCTCCCACTCGCCCCGCTTACAGATCGAGCCGTTTACGGATTGAGAGATAGACCGTCGCGTATGTGTGACAGTGTGAGCGGCTAGTGTTGTAATGTGTTACTGTATTACTGATGGAATCAAGGGCGGATCCAGCCTTCAAGTCAGGGGGGGGTCACATAGTCGGGGTCCAATCAGGACAGGCTTCAATCAGTGGCGGACTAAGCCTGTCGGGAGCCCGGGCGGCAAATAAAAGAGACTCCCGATGAAGTCAGTTTATGTAGGTTTTCTTGTGACATTTTTAAAAAAAATATGAAAGCAAAACAAACAAGTAGGTACTTATAACGTGTGTAATTATCTACCTACACGATGGACCTCGCAACCGGCAGGATTTTTTTCAGGGAGGCGCATTTTCTTCTCCTTAATAGGCTAATTATGAAAAGTAATAATGTAGGGGAACGAGCAAGACGAGCTCGAAATTTTTTGCACCTCATCTCGGAATTCTATTGAACATCTTTACGGAAATAGGAGTTGCTTAGTGGACTTGATGTTGAAAAATTTGAGAATTAGAAGAAAATTTTTGCACACCACCTTGTTTATGTAAGGTTTTTTTTTTTTAAAGTCGGGTATGTACATAAGTAGGAATTCCTTTGTCGACTTATGCAGAAAGTTTGAGGATGTAGATTGTAGCGAGCGAAACTATCTCGAAAATATTCATCCTCAGCCTCCCAACTCTAAACTGATTCTTATTGAATATATTTTGACCGTGATTGAGATATCCATTAATAAAGTACTTCTTAAGATTTGGGGGGCTGACAGGACCCTCTCGGGGCGGTTTGTCTTGACACTATTCTAGGGTATTTAATTTCTACGTCTAGTAGCTTCAGTTAAATCTACATGGGCACTTATGAAACGTCGGAAGCTAGGACCACGGTTCCATTTGGTCGTTACCTATGTAGAAGAGCCGGCAGAAAACTCCATGGTCCATCATCATACAATTATAATAACAGCACATAGTTTCAATATGCGTGTCGTTCGCGTATGTGTGACAAACACACACGTGGCAACATCGTACAAAGTATTTATTTGATTAAATTTATCAATGAGATTAGAAAAAATATCAGTGGTCGACCTAGACAGACACAGCCCAGGGGGGGTCATGACCCCCATGACCCCCCCCTGGATCCGCCCTTGGATGGAATGGAGGTACACTGAGCGGTGTTACACTACAACACTAGCCACTCGTAACGTACGTTGGTACGTCGCGGCCCGCGTCGCGCCCGCACGTGTTATGTAGGGGTGTCTGTATAGTTAGTTCCGTGACGTGCCTATATTAACCTAGAACACGCCACGCAACAGATGTATGTGTACATCTGTAGAGTCTTATTATATCGAGTAAGCTGCGTGTAACCTGGATGCTGCTTACTCGAGGCGTCAGTCCGGTGAGATGGGGTCAAGGGTCCGCTGCCAGATCGCAGAGCAGGGGTTTCGCGTCACGTGGGTGCGCATGCAATGGCGCTATCTGCCTGACATGGGGCCAGGCAGAAACATCCGCACGCGCGAACATCACCTTCGCGAATCGCCCTACAAACTCATCCAGGCTCTCAATCCCGAGATCCTGATGCAGGACATCGTTCCTCACGCAGCGAGGGGCGTCAACAATAGTCCGCAACGCAAAATTTTGTTGCGTTCGTAGCGTTTTTCGGCTCGACTCGCTCGTGAGGGCGAACCAAGCTGGGGCGGCGTACGTCAAGACTGGGCGTACGTACATCTTGTACACGCTCAGCTTGACGCGCGCCGGGATGCGGGATGAGAGCACGGGCTTGAGGGGCGATCAATCGATATCGACTCCATGTAGCTTCAGGGGTGGTGGGAGAGGTGTGCAACCAGTCAGCATCGCTTGCGTCTTACCCACGTTCACCGACAGCCACTCAGGAGCGAAATCGAACGCGCGCTGCATTTTGACCGCCGCGTACTTCGCGTTAAGCGATAGGTAGTGATGTACGCGGCGTCGCACAGTGGATCGTCCCCATACAAGAGGTTGGACATAGAATCAAAAATTGAAAAACAACTATTAAAGAACAACAAAAATTGTTACCACGCTTTTTTTATTTGACCAGCACTTTAGGAGCGATTCGATGAAAACTGTTATTTTTGTATGGAAACGAACACAAAATGTCTGTATCTTATGATTCCCTCCTTGTTTCGATTTGCGGTTTTCACAACTGTTATTTACCCATTTTATGCCACATTTTCTTCAAGGACACATGGTGCCCCCAGAGTGCCCCTTCCGAGATATTTTGCCTATAGTAACTAGGTATCTTTGTTACTGTATTACTGATGGAATGGAGGTACAGTACCGACCTAAAGTCCATAGGCAATCTCACAAAGCAATAGCTTGACGTTTAGTTTTACTTACGACCTTTTATTTTCAAGAGACACGTGTATCATTGTCGTCAACAAGTGATTGTAGTTCATAATTTCAACATTAAAATACAAGTCAAGATGACCTAGCGGTTAACGCGTTCAGATAGATGCGTGAATCGGTGAGCCATGAGTTCAAATCTCATGCAGTACTATTAAAGGAAGTTTTTACTCAATTGGAAGTAATGAATGGGACAGAAATATAATATTCTTTATGTTCGCTTTGTTCACACATTTCGTAAAGTTAGAAAGGTAGATCATAAAAAAAACTAAATAAGTTTAGACTTGTGAGGTAGAATATGAGTTTAATGAATATTTGACTTGATCGGAATGAACGTTATCGATTTGTTGTAACTGTTGGTGTGATCTCAAAATGCAGGCAAATATTATCTAATATTGAGGCTAGGGCGACTATTATTGCGCTGCATAAAAGTGATCTTAATAGAACACAAATATCTAATGAAACCGGTTTGAATGTGAGTATTATATTTACGAATTGTAACTTAAACTTTTATTTGAAATTTACCTAGACATATGGATTAGTTCTTTTTATTGTTATTTTTTAAATCCATCATGAGGTCTAAAAGATAAATAATTAGTGTTTATTATTGCATTTGTAAATGCAGAGTTTTAATATTACTTATACTGTTATTTTAAATAAATATTATTTTATGTTATTATAAAAATTATAAAATGACGTCACTTTAGTATGTTGTTATAACTGCTTAATATCACTTTTCTTTTTGTTTTAGAGGAATACTGTAATTCTCTGGATTAAACAGTTCTACTTATGTAGAAGTATTAGACGATGTCATGCTACCTACTGTGCGCATCATTCACCCAGCTGATGAGTTGACACAATTGATATTTGTCCAGGACGACTGTCCTATTCATCGGGCGAGCATTGTGTGTGAGTGGTTCCAGAATCACCCGGAGATAATTGTTGTTCCACGGCTAGCGCGATCACCCGACCTCAACCCCATAGAAAATCTATGGGGTTTGATGGTGCAAAGGTGGGAGTCACGGGATGAGAGGTGTATACAACAATTAAAAACCCATTGCATGGAGGTGTGGGAAAATTTAAGAGGAACCGAAATATGTGGTAATATTGTAGGGTCCATGCGCAAACGTCTACTTGACTGCATTGAAAATAATGGGGGTAATATTAAAAATTAATACCTAGATGTTTTGGTTTTAATAATTAGACGGAGTAACTAAATATTCAGTAGTATTAACATATCTGTAATTATTTAATGATCTTAAATTGAGGTTTAGTTTCAATCTTCTTTTCGTCAAGAAAATGAACACTTAAGCTATTACCTCAATATTACATTAATTGTGACGTTACATAAAAAATCGAAACAGATTGTGATTGTGTTGTATTACGCAATTAGGGTACTGGTTATGTTATTATGAATTGACTAGGTAAGTGGGTACCCACTTAGTACATAAAAAAAATCTTGTGAATGGTAGGTAACAAGAGGACTTCTTTTGTCTAGGTAGGAATGTGACATCACAATTCTCATAAGAGTCTGTTAATTTTATAAATAAATAAAACGAATAAACATTTTTGTTATCATTCAACACTTTTTATTTCCACCTTCTAACACCAAAAAGATAAATTAAAAATCACTTATATAGTTAAACAATAATACAATAACTAATATTTAACTTCTATTAAAAAAAAACAAATAATAAGAAAAAAACAAACATAAATATAATTTTTCTATGAAACTAGTAAAACCAGCCACACGTTGTAATTACTTAGATTCGAACTCAGACCTCACTGATCATGAATCCATTGCTTAGCCCAAACAGCTACCAGCACATGATATTTTAATGCGAATTTTAGCATCAGGTCGCCACTGTGACGCATATTCTAAATGCAACAGAAATATAATGTTATTTCACGTTACTGTGCGACAAAATTCATTAGTGTGTGTTATCTGTGGAATGTTGAGACATCACTCATACACGCACACGCACTGACTGTATCGTGCTCGAGATCATAGTAATATAATCCTTAGCATACTTACGGAGTTTTGAGGTGTACTGTACATTAAGTATACCTACCTACATGCTTCTTCTGATCGTTTTTCAGGCGATAAAATCCGGATCCCTGATGCCGTTAGGCGGCAACGAGAGTACGAGTGGGTACAAAGGCTTCGGACTGGCAGCATTTGTCGATATGATTACTGGAATATTGTCAGGTTAGCACAGTCAAATTGTATGTCTGCACGTCGTCGTTGTGAAGGTTTCAACCAATGCACCTTCCCTGTCATATAGGTCTGACTAGAAAGTTGAGGTGACATGTTAGATGAAACTCTGATGAAAGAACCCAGATGATGAAGGTGCAGCGGTACCATTCGACGCGATGCGACGGTCAATACACACAACAATGAACTAGAGAGATACAATGAACAATACAGATACAATGAACGAGAGTTGAATTGCCAGTTTATAAAATCCAGATGCTGAAATTCTTTTAGTAGTTACTATAATGAAATATGCTTAAGCCCAAAATGCTTTGCGCGTTTTTCAATACGTCAGCACCATCAGATCAGTTATAGATCTATACAAATCTAACTATTCGTTTTTCAATTTCGTACAGGTGCTAACTACGGTCATCATATTCCCAAATGGTCACCGACCATTAAAACTCGGGCGAACATCTCCCATACCTTTATGGCCATCGACCACACCTGCTTTGCCCCAGGTTTTGAAGAGCGTGTCTCCGAAGTTATCCAATATTGGCGGAACATGAAACCAGTGTGTATCTCATTTATTTACATTGTTTTATTCTATGGTTTATAACTGACTTCAAAAAAGGAGGAGGTTCTCAGTTCGTCGGTTTTTTTTTAATGTATGTTCCCCGATTACTCTGGACGGCTGGACCGATTTGAAAAAATATTTTTTATTTGAAACTTTCAAATTGGTCCAATCCCATTGTCATTTGGTCATAAGGATCTTGGAGAAATCGAGGGAACTCTTCAAATATTATAGGCACACCTATAGCGATTTGGGTTTTATATAGTAACTCGTGAATTTGCTCTCGAAAAGCACCATTTGGTAAAGTGGAACTGATGATGAAGGACACAGATGGCCACTGGAACAACTTCTCAATAATATGTATTTCACGGGTTGCAATTCGCTTACTTAATTATGGTTGGTAAGCAATTGATGGTTGTCACAATTCATATGGTGCAGTGGAGCTGATGATGAAGTACTTGGAGAACTCCTCAACAATTAAAGTCCCTGCATCGGTAAAAGCAATATTTTGTATGAGGTAGTGAGCAGTTGACATTAGGCTAGGCATTAACTTAGATAAATTTCAAACCAACCCACTAAAAAGTTAAAAAAAAACTTTTATACAAAAATACAACCGACTTCCAAACTAAAAAGTGAAAAATAACTTGAATTTCGGAAGTCCATCGACTTCCGAAATTCAAGTTTCAACAACAACACATCAACAACATCAACAACATTTCTCATAAACATTTTTATATACTTCCTAGGCAGATCCAAAGCTTCCAGTTATGGCTCCGGGAGACTTAGAAAAGAAGGCACTGGCCAATGCAGAAGCATCCGGCGTGATTGTGTACGTCGAGCAAGTGCTCGATTCTTGCGACAAACTAGCCGAAAGGTTAAAAGTCGTGCCAATAAAAAGATTGTGACAAATATGTGAGTAAATGGTTTTTACAAATCGTTTTAGACGCTTTTAAATAAACGACTAGCCAAAAGTTATGATGCTATGTGCCGATGGCACCACACCTACCATTGGCTGTACAAACAAACAAAACTATGTTAAGGACCTTACCTAACTACTAATACTATTCATTCTATAATAACATACTTAGCTCAGTAGCAGCATATTATCTTAAACAAAATAATAAGTAATCTTAAATAATGAAATAAAGCGAGTCCTAGACACACAGTTAAATTGAAGACATTTCAAATCGGCGTATTATGATGCCTTATTCAGATGCAGCACGGCCGCGGCAGGTAAAAGAAGATATACTTTAAGGCAGTAGGCGGCAAACTCATTAGTCAAAAGAGCCAAATATCAATACTATAATGACTAAGATTTCTTATGAGAGCCAATTCCTTTTGTGTGTCCAAACTGTCTCAATACACTTTTCTTAGGGGGTAGTAATACCCCACTAAGAAAAGTGAGTTTATGATCGTGTAAACTATCATATCGATACTGGAAATTTCAATTACGACATGCGACATTTGAAATTTCCAGTGTCGATATAATCTAGGATTATATAGGTATAGGATCCTACATATCCCTATAATAATATCTGTGTATTACATTATCGTATACGTATTTAGGATACTATTTTCTGTCATATGTGGTTGCAATCTTCTATTAAAACCAAATTCTGAATTTCGGCACACAATATAACAAATACTTTGACTGAAACCCGTACCTTAATTGCGTAACTCATTTCGTAAACAATTTCGCAAAATTTGTTTCATTTTGACATTCCAACAACATTCATTGCGTTATTTACGTTGTTGAACAGATTTTTTTTCCAACTTATGAAGCAATGGATTAGAAATCTTTTTCAAATCGAAACAAATTGTGAAATGAAATGAAATGAAATGAAATGAAATTGTTTATTCTGTAAATAGGATATCGGAATCACTTTTACACGTCATATAAAAAAATATTAAAAATAAGCTAGATGAGTTCGGCTTTTCCTATCTGACTACTCTGAGAAGAAAGGCCGAAACAAACTCAGAGGTCGCAGTCTCTTTTAAAGTCCAGACATAATCTTGGTCAGGCCATATGAGGACCATGTAGATTAGTGTCTGAAAAGGTCTTTTGAGGAAAGAACCACACAGATTTGAGTGGACCTGTCCAGTCAGTGCAAGCATTTGTCAGTAATCGTGGAGCTCAACTTAGAACTTAAGGAGCTCAACTCGACGAGCAATACCAAAGAAAGGACATTTGGGTAGGCCGCAAAAACTACTCAAACTGCCAGACCATCACTAAAACTAGAAGAGAAATAAAAATAATATCCACATAGTCCTCACATTCACAATAGTTAAAATAATATAATACTTTACAAAGTAATCATGTCATTTTCAATATAATTTTCAACAATGTCAACGTGTTTATAAAACTGGTATATGTTGATTTTACATAATAATTAAAATGTCTAGTTCTATGGTTTTATCACAAGGTTTAGCAGAGCGAGCAGTTCAATCCCAAGCTTTTTTATCTTCTAAATAATCTGAAATTGTATAGTACCCTTTTTCACAAAGTTTGGTTTTAATACAGATTTTAAATCGTTTAATGGGTAAGTTTCGAATGTCAATGGGGAGTTTGTTGTAAAAGCGTATACATTGACCCATGAATGAGTTGCCTACTTTGTGGAGACGTGTGCGATGTACAGCAAGGTTGTGTTTATTCCTGGTATTTAAACTATGAATATCGGACATTTTCTTAAAATTTGATATATTTTTGTGTACATACAATAGGTTTTCAAAAATATATTGTGAGGCTACAGTCAGAATATTTATTTCTTTGAATTTTTCTCTAAGGGAATCTCTTGGACCTAGGTTGTAAATGGCTCGAACAGCCCTTTTCTGTAGAACAAAGATAGTATTAATGTCCGCACAGGTTCCCCAGAGAAGAATCCCATATGACATAAGACTATGAAAATAACTAAAATAAACAATTCTGGCTGTATCCACGTCAGTTATCTGTCTAATTTTTTTAACAGCATAGGCGGCCGAACTTAGCCTTCCTGACAATTTTTCTATGTGTGGGCCCCATTGTAATTTACCGTCAATAGTGATTCCAAGAAAAACCGTCGACTCAACAGGGTCCAACTCTGTTCCATTAACCTGAACATTAGTAGATAGCTGCCTGACATTTGGCATTGAAAATTTAATGAGTTTAGTTTTTTTTTCGTTCAGGAGAAGATTATTTACATTAAACCAATGCACAACTTTAGAGAGTGCATCATTAACTTGTTCAAAGTTGACTAACTGACGTTTGATTTTAAAAATGAGGGAAGTATCATCTGCGAATAATACGATCTTGTGATTATCCCTTATGTGATAGGGCAAGTCATTTATATAAATTAGAAATAAAAAAGGACCAAGAATTGAACCCTGCGGAACGCCCATGGTGACCGCAGATCCTGCAGATCTCTTGCCATTAACATCGACCCTCTGAATTCTGTTGTTCAGATAAGAAGTCAGAAGGTGAAGGTGTGATTGTGTTGATTACGCAATTATGGTACCGACTAAATCTTCGACTGTAAAATGAATAACAAAACACTAATCACTGAGTCTGACCACAATACCTATATTGTTTCGAACTATCGTCGTCAAAACATTACACATTTCTTTGTTTTATTTATTTAATTTATTTATTTAACCATTTATGTACACACAAATAATACACAGACAAGACAAAAGGAACGGAAAAATAAGTACAAAGGTGATGCTTATTTCTAATGTAACTTATTCACTGAGTAACCTTAACCTTCCCTTGATTGCATGTCGACGTTAGATCATAAATTATAAGTAAATATGATAAAATAAGTTCAACCTCGTACTAAACAAAAATATCGCTACATCGAGTTTGACGGACGTTCTGTTACGTTAAAACAAATTTTACATCATCAGATATAAAAACGTTGACATAGGGGTTTTTCGAAAGGAAGAGGCGATAACTCTAATTATGCGAAAGTTTAGTTTAGTTAGTAAGTTTAGTTTTTATTTAATGATAATGGTGCCGATTCCCTTGTTCACAAACTAAACTAAATTTAAGTTCAGTGCATCTTTTTCTTTCTATTTCATTAAGAAAAGGACAGAAGATAAATTTTAGTTTAGTCCTGTCAAATTAATCAGCGCTTGACGTAAATTGACGTAATTTTAGTCGGCAAGTTTTTAATCACATCTAAACTTGTATGGAGAGTGACAGGCGATGATTGCCTCCCATCAAATAGGCGAATTTCCTGCGTCCAATCACGTCACTGATTTGACTTTGTTTTTATCGACTTTGTTTTTATCGACTTTGTTTTTATCGACTTTGTTTTTATCGACTTTGTTTTTATCGACTTTGTTTTTATCGACTTTGTTTTTATCGACTTTGTTTTTATCGACTTTGTTTTTATCGACTTTGTTTTTATCGACTTTGTTTTTATCGACTTTGTTTTTATCGACTTTGTTTTTATCGACTTTGTTTTTATCGACTTTGTTTTTATCGACTTTGTTTTTATCGACTTTGTTTTTATCGACTTTGTTTTTATCGACTTTGTTTTTATCGTCTTTGTTTTTATCGACTTTGTTTTTATCGACTTTGTTTTTATCGACTTTGTTTTTATCGACTTTGTTTTTATCGACTTTTTACTGACGTATTATCCGCCCCCCTGTCGCCCGTATCCCTGAATCCGCCAAGAAAGTCGTCGAAGTTCTTCTAAAGCAGTGACCGGTGTAGAGTTCAACATCTTTAAGTTTTAAATATTTAGCAATTTCCTTTGGCATATTGCTAATTTTATTTTTGCCGATGGCTTGTCGAGTACATTTCCCATTCCGATAGTTTATAAAAAATCTATTGTTTTCCATGTTGGTGGGTGTGTTTGTGGGTGAATGATTTTAGTATATTGTCCTTAAGATAGTTAATTGATTCAGGCGTGACCTTGCGGAAGTAACCTGTTCCGCTTATCTATTTCTAAAGAGCCATAAAAAACTCCTGAAATAAATCGAAACGTGTTTCACCTCTCAACGAGGCATCCTCAGGATGACGATGGACTTGTTGCGAACTCGAACACGGCGTGTTGCCACACCGAGCGCTGAGTGCAGACTGAGCCTTATCGCCCGTTGAACCCACTTATATAGTGTCACCGTTATCAGTGCGACCGTTATCAGTGCGACCGTACTACGGTATTACGTTAACCGGTATAACGTCAACCGGTATAACGTTAACCGGTATTACGTTAACCGGTATTACGTTAACCGGTATTACGTTAACCGGTATTACGTTAACCGGTATTACGTTAACCGGTATTACGTTAACCGGTATTACGTTAACCGGTATTACGTCAACAGGTATTACGTCAACCGGTATTACGTCAACAGGTATTACGTCAACCGGTATTACGTCAACCGGTATTGTTTTCAATACCGGTTAACGTAATACCGGTTAACGTAAACAAAGTCGATAAAAACAAAGTCGATAAAAATCGACTTTGTTTTTATCGACTTTGTTTTTATCGTGTTTGTTTGTTTGTTACCGGCCCTAATTTTAACCGGTATTACGGTTAACCGGTATAACGTTAACCGGTATATTACGTTAACCGGTATAACGTTAACCGGTATAACTTTAACCGGTATTACCTCAACCGGTATAACGTTAACCGGTATTACGTTAACCGGTATTACGTTAACCGGTATTACGTTAACCGGTATAACGTCAACCGGTATAACGTTAACCGGTATTACGTTAACCGGTATTACGTTAACCGGTATAACGTCAACCGGTATAACGTTAACCGGTATTACGTTAACCGGTATAACGTCAACCGGTATAACGTTAACCGGTATTACGTTAACTGGTATTACGTTAACCGGTATTACGTTAAACGGTATTACGTTAACCGGTATTACGTTAACCGGTATTACGTTAACCGGTATAACGTCAACCGGTATAACGTCAACCGGTATTACGTTAACCGGTATTGTTTTTATCGACTTTGTTAATATCGACTTTGTTTTTATCGACTTTGTTTTTATCGTGTTTGTTTGTTTGTTTACACCACCTAACCTTAACCGGTATTACGTTAACCGGTATTACGTTAACCGGTATAACGTCAACCGGTACGTTAACCGGTATTACGTTAACCGGTATTACGTTAACCGATATAACGTCAACCGGTATAACGTTAACCGGTATTACGTTAACCGGTATTACGTTAACCGGTATTACGTTAACCGGTATTACGTTAACCGGTATAACGTTAACCGGTATTACGTTAACCGGTATAACGTCAACCGGTACGTTAACCGGTATTACGTTAACCGGTATAACGTTAACCGGTATTACGTTAACCGGTATTACGTTAACCGGTATAACGTTAACCGGTATAACGTCAACCGGTACGTTAACCGGTATTACGTTAACCGGTATAACGTTAACCGGTATTACGTTAACCGGTATTACGTTAACCGGTATAAAGTTAACCGGTATTACGTCAACCGGTATTACGTCAACCGGTATTGTTTTTATCGACATTGTTTTTATCGACGTTGTTTTTATCGACGTTGTTTTTATCGACGTTGTTTTTATCGACGTTGTTTTTATCGACGTTGTTTTTATCGACGTTGTTTTTATCGACGTTGTTTTTATCGACGTTGTTTTTATCGACGTTGTTTTTATCGACGTTGTTTTTATCGACGTTGTTTTTATCGACGTTGTTTTGAAACAAACAAACAAACAAACAAACAAACAAACAAACAAACAAACAAACAAACAAACAAACAAACAAACAAACAAACAAACAAACAAACAAACAAACAAACAAACAAACAAACAAACAAACAAACAAACAAACAAACAAACAAACAAACAAACAAACAAACAAACAAACAAACAAACAAACAAACAAACAAACAAACAAACAAACAAACAAACAAACAAACAAACAAACAAACAAACAAACAAACAAACAAACAAACAAACAAACAAACAAACAAACAAACAAACAAACAAACAAACAAACAAACAAACAAACAAACAAACAAACAAACAAACAAACAAACAAACAAACAAACAAACAAACAAACAAACAAACAAACAAACAAACAAACAAACAAACAAACAAACAAACAAACAAACAAACAAACAAACAAACAAACAAACAAACAAACAAACAAACAAACAAACAAACAAACAAACAAACAAACAAACAAACAAACAAACAAACAAACAAACAAACAAACAAACAAACAAACAAACAAACAAACAAACAAACAAACAAACAACGATAAAAACAATGTCGATAAAAACAATGTCGATAAAAACAATGTCGATAAAAACAATGTCGATAAAAACAATGTCGATAAAAACAATGTCGATAAAAACAATGTCGATAAAAACAATGTCGATAAAAACAATGTCGATAAAAACAATGTCGATAAAAACAATGTCGATAAAAACAATGTCGATAAAAACAATGTCGATAAAAACAATGTCGATAAAAACAATGTCGATAAAAACAATGTCGATAAAAACAATGTCGATAAAAACAATGTCGATAAAAACAATGTCGATAAAAACAACGTCGATAAAAACAACGTCGATAAAAACAACGTCGATAAAACGATAAAAACAACGTCGATAAAAACAACGTCGATAAAAACAACGTCGATAAAAACAACGTCGATAAAAACAACGTCGATAAAAACAACGTCGATAAAAACAACGTCGATAAAAACAACGTCGATAAAAACAACGTCGATAAAAACAACGTCGATAAAAACAACGTCGATAAAAACAACGTCGATAAAAACAACGTCGATAAAAACAACGTCGATAAAAACAACGTCGATAAAAACAACGTCGATAAAAACAACGTCGATAAAAACAACGTCGATAAAAACAACGTCGATAAAAACAACGTCGATAAAAACAACGTCGATAAAAACAACGTCGATAAAAACAACGTCGATAAAAACAACGTCGATAAAAACAACGTCGATAAAAACAACGTCGATAAAAACAACGTCGATAAAAACAACGTCGATAAAAACAACGTCGATAAAAACAACGTCGATAAAAACAACGTCGATAAAAACAACGTCGATAAAAACAACGTCGATAAAAACAACGTCGATAAAAACAACGTCGATAAAAACAACGTCGATAAAAACAACGTCGATAAAAACAACGTCGATAAAAACAACGTCGATAAAAACAATGTCGATAAAAACAATACCGGTTGACGTAATACCGGTTGACGTAATACCGGTTAACTTTATACCGGTTAACGTAATACCGGTTAACGTAATACCGGTTAACGTTATACCGGTTAACGTAATACCGGTTAACGTACCGGTTGACGTTATACCGGTTAACGTTATACCGGTTAACGTAATACCGGTTAACGTAATACCGGTTAACGTTATACCGGTTAACGTAATACCGGTTAACGTACCGGTTGACGTTATACCGGTTAACGTAATACCGGTTAACGTTATACCGGTTAACGTAATACCGGTTAACGTAATACCGGTTAACGTAATACCGGTTAACGTAATACCGGTTAACGTTATACCGGTTGACGTTATATCGGTTAACGTAATACCGGTTAACGTAATACCGGTTAACGTACCGGTTGACGTTATACCGGTTAACGTAATACCGGTTAACGTAATACCGGTTAAGGTTAGGTGGTGTAAACAAACAAACAAACACGATAAAAACAAAGTCGATAAAAACAAAGTCGATATTAACAAAGTCGATAAAAACAATACCGGTTAACGTAATACCGGTTGACGTTATACCGGTTGACGTTATACCGGTTAACGTAATACCGGTTAACGTAATACCGGTTAACGTAATACCGTTTAACGTAATACCGGTTAACGTAATACCAGTTAACGTAATACCGGTTAACGTTATACCGGTTGACGTTATACCGGTTAACGTAATACCGGTTAACGTTATACCGGTTGACGTTATACCGGTTAACGTAATACCGGTTAACGTAATACCGGTTAACGTTATACCGGTTGACGTTATACCGGTTAACGTAATACCGGTTAACGTAATACCGGTTAACGTAATACCGGTTAACGTTATACCGGTTGAGGTAATACCGGTTAAAGTTATACCGGTTAACGTTATACCGGTTAACGTAATATACCGGTTAACGTTATACCGGTTAACCGTAATACCGGTTAAAATTAGGGCCGGTAACAAACAAACAAACACGATAAAAACAAAGTCGATAAAAACAAAGTCGATTTTTATCGACTTTGTTTTTATCGACTTTGTTTACGTTAACCGGTATTACGTTAACCGGTATTGAAAACAATACCGGTTGACGTAATACCGGTTGACGTAATACCTGTTGACGTAATAATAACTTTTTAACAGTGAAAGCGTTATTGAGTCTTGGCAACTTACTTTACATGAATTTTTTTTGGTGAGATTTATTTTACCAACAAATTTAACATTTTGTCCACAGTGATCGTTCCAGAACGCTTCCAGAATGAGCTAAACAAGACTGACAACATTATTCGACTTATAACAAACTGGCGGACGTCACGTGGTTTTTCCCGTTCCCGTGGGAGTACGGGGATAAAATATAGCCTATGTTACTCGCTGATAATATAGCTATCCATTGCTCAAAGAATTTTTCAAATCGGTCCAGTACTTTTTAAGTTTATTCGTTACATACAAAAATACAAATCTTTTCTCTTTATAATATTAGTATAGATGAAATGTCTCTACATTTTGTTTAGCAAAAAATCACCCCAAAATAATTATTAATTAATATTTTGGGGTTATTTCGTGATAAAGCAGAGTGAATTTGCAGAACAGCCTTAATTTTTTTTTGTTTGGATTATTATTGTATAATTAACTATTATTGTATGATATTAATAGGTATTAATTTTACAGCCGCGCTGTACGTAGCAGTCTCACTTTTGCTTATTTTTAACCATTTAAACATTTATTTACTTAGACTGTGATATTTATACATATTTGAAATGTGCTCGTCAAGCCCTTTCATTTGATACCCATCAAATGAAAGGGCTTGACGAGCACACGAGAATATTCTTAGCGAGAGGCTATTTAAAGTGGTCCCTCACCGGGAGCATTCGTCTGTAATAATATCAGTTCAGATTTCAACATTACATCAGTGAGTAACGAGAACCCAGGTAATGGTATGGCGGCCAAAGCTCGGATACCGGTTAAATTTTTAAACCGTTATTATGTACTTGACGCAAAAACCTTTACTTTCGGTTTCGTTCGTATATACCGGTTTTTATAAACCGGTTTCGGAGGAGTTTTTACATAAAGGTTTTTTTCGGATTAAACGGTTTAGAGCAATATTAACCGGTTTTAGTTTTTATTCAGCGTGGCATCCTCACAAGTAATCACAAGTTGCAACGCGTTTACCAACATGCCGCTCGTCGACTAAACCGGTTAATTTAGGTTAAAATAAAGTTCTTAAAACGTTCACGTTCTTAAGAAAAGTTCGGAGTAAAAATCAAATAAACAGGTTTTAACCCCTTATTTTTTAAACCGGTTCCGGGCCTTGATGGTGGCATCTAAATTGCCACATGCGAACTACGCATCAAAGACTTGACGTCACACAAATCCTGCATCGCGCAATTAGAGTTTACCGCGGGAATGACATATAAATGACTATCCGACGTCAATCGTTGGGCAGTTGCCCGCCAGACACGACACCCGTCTGGTCGGATGATCCTCCCTTTTCTATAGAGGATGAGTGAACTTTACACCCTGTTCCTCATACCTCTAAAATGGTAACATAGTTTACTATGTCAACCAAGATTCTTTCTTGGATCGTTAAATTACAGGCTATTTACAATACTGCACCAGTTCGACGCACTGATTAGGAGTACTCGCTTCTGTAACTGCTCGAACCGTGAGCATTCGCACGTGTAACATCGGATTCAGTTGTTTTGACCATAGATTTATGGTTTTGACGATGTAAGTTTTAATGCTAAAGTTTTACCCCTCACTGCTTTTATATTACAAATTGTATCATTACAGGTGTTAATTTTTGCCTGGACGCATTCACTGATGCAATGCTCGAATCTGAACTCAAATGGTCCCGGTGAGTGACCTCCTTAAGATGTGATCGTTGTTATGACATCACAGAGTAACCAGGGAGTCATTGAATTAATTTCAAAATTTTGCCACACTGTTAAGTGTTTGTTTACTCTTATGGTGAAGTTGCTGTAAAGCGAGATAGATTATAGGTACCTATAATCTACCTAAACTAAAAGTACCTACTAGGTAAAAGTACTTTTGTCAAACTGCTAATTTAGTATTTCTAAGGAAACCAAAGATGTAGGTATTCACAGCAGATTGCTATCGATGAAATAAAGACATCATCAATAAATATATTTTATTTTCTGTTACTAAAAACTTTTGCGTTTAAAGACGTGATCTTCAGTATAAAATCGTATTTTATACTGAAGATCACGTCTAAACGAGTAGTTTTAATCATTTGGAAAAATGAAGGTATGTTAAATTAGAGCATTTTTTTAATAACTTAATCTGTGAATATTTTAGATTACGTTTAAATTACATAGTGTAATTAATTTGTAAAGTTATATCTAATGCGGATAAAAACTAAGAATCACGCAAAAACTATCAAGCGTATTTTTCTGAAACCTTCACCATTTAAAAAATAATTTACTGTATCTTTTAGTAAACGTTTTATTAGTTCTTTTTTTTTTGTTTTACGTATTATAAATTAATAATGCGTCTAATTTCGGACGGCGCTCCTTGATGGGCGAGTTCTATTACTGGCTGGACGTACGACGCGTTGCGTGAGCTCAGCACAAACCACGCAAGCTAACTACTCAAGATCGCTGGCATATATCGGCGTCTTAAGCCGCTGCGCCATGTTTACATGTTTTACAAACACAACATTGTTAGCTAACCGATTTGGGGGCGAGGCCTATTATTATTATTCTAATTTATTTCACTTATAAATTATATTTTTAAATATTAGAATAAAATAAAACATTTAAAAATATAAAAATAGTAGCTCACCGGTATCGGGAACAGAGTCCAAGCTACCGGCGGTCAGGGCTCCAGAGAGACGAACCTCCTGACAATGCGAGCCGTGTCCAAGAGTACCCTTGATCCAGCTGCCCAACGAGAGCCTCCTTAGATGTTGGTCAAGGCTCTTGACAATTAAGCCATTGGTTGATATGACTATCGGCACATTGATCGCTGAGTCCACATCCCACATGTCGACAACCTCGCGAGCCAAGTCAAGATACTTAATTTGTTTGTCTTTCTCGGCTTTCACGAGGTTGCCGTCATGCGGGACCGTTATGTCAATAATCATTGTGCGCCGCTCTACTCCATCTACCACCACTATATCAGCTTTATTGGCAACAATAGTCCTATCAGTGATGATGGATCGATCCCAGAACAATGTGATATTTCCATTTTTGAGAACTCGGTCGGGCACATACCTGTAGTACGGCACTTTCGATTCCACAAGGCCGTATTTCAGAGCAAGTTGCTGATGGATAATCCTGGCTGCAAGGTTGTGTCTATACAAGTACTCTTCGTTAGCTAGACGAGAACACCCGAAGATGGAGGACACGGCGTTGCTCCGCCCAAGCTGGGCAGACCTCCACCGTATGCTCCACCGTGTCCTCAGGCCGATCCACACAATGGTGACACCCGGGTATTTCCTCCCGCCTTATCCTGAACAGGAACCTCCCGAAGCAGCCGTGTCCGGTGAGAGCCTGCGTCAGGCGGAAGTTGAGGACGCCGTGGCGTCTCTCAAGCCACTCCTCAAAGAGGGGTCTTATCGTCGCAATTGTGGCGCGCCCAGCGCGGGGTTGCGACAATCGCACTCTCCATGACGCCATGAGATCCCGCCGGAGCTCTGTCCGCTGTGCCGCGATTTCTTGGGGCATCGGAGTTAAGCCCCGGCATTTCGCCTCCTCGCGCCATTCCCAGATGTGCGCGAGGACCTTTGCCTCCAGATCCCATGGCGGTAATCCGGCAAGCGGCAAGGAGGCTTGCCGCCTCGCAGGAGACCGTGCGGTATCCTCGGGCCAGCCGGATGGCCATGACCCTCTGGGACGCGTTCAACCGGCGGGCTGGCCGCAACCTCAATCGCTCCAGTCTGGGAGCCAAACGTCGGAATTGTTCTACGAAATTCCACCGGCTATCGAGGACGAGTCCCAGATACTTCATCGTCGACTCGACACCGATGTGAACCCCTCCCGCCATTACCTGGGAACCCGACGGTGGCGCATTCCGAAGTCCATGAAAACCCATGTCCTCGGACTTGTGCAAGGCCACCTCGACTCCCAGCTGCCGGATCCTGTCAACGATTGTCGCAATCCCGCGTGTCGCTAAGTCGGCCGCCGCCTCGTACGGCCTCCCCTGCGCCAGGACCAACGTGTCGTCAGCGTAACAAACGACGCTGACGCCGCTAGGGAGGTCAGCGCGCAGCACCCAGTCGTATCCGATGTCCCGCAGATGCGGCCCCAGGACCGAACCCTGTGGGATACCGCACGACATCTCTTGCCGGTTCCGTTCTCCCTGGTGACCGGGGTAGATGACGGCCCTGTCCGTCAGATAGGCCTCGACCACACGACAGAGGTAGTTCGGCATCCGGTGATACCGGAGTGCCTCCCTGATGTAACTCCAGGGCAGGGCGTTGAAGGCATTGGCGATGTCTAGAGACACCGCCAAGACGACCCCACCCCGGGCTACAGCATCCCCCGTCGTGAGGGCCCGCACGCGCATGATGGCATCCACTGTAGAACGCCCCCTGCGGAAACCGAACCGCCAGATCCGGCCCCACCCGCACCAGCTGCCCGACGAGGCGGTCTGCAATTACTCTTTCAAAAGAGCTTGCTCACCTCGTCGAGCAGCACAATGGGCCGATAAACGGACGGAGAGTCCGCTGGGCGCCCCGGCTTCCTGATGAGGACCAGTTTCCCCGTCTTCCAACGAAGTGAGAACTGGCCCCTCTCCATGCATGCGCTTAGGAGCCCCCTTAGTCGAGGCCCGAGAGCCCACATGGCCAGGACCCAGGCTTTTCCGGGTATGCCGTCGGGTCTTGGGGCGGTATTCTTCGCACTCATCTTGCGTACCGCCACTCTCATCTCTACCTCAGTCACCTCCGGAGCATCGTCGTCGTCGCTGTGGCCCGCATCGGGCACCGCAGTAGGCGGAGCCATGGGCGGAGGGGTATGATCCCCTCTGGAAGGGAACAGAGCGCTCACCACGTTCCCCACAAGCTGGGGCCGGAGACTTTGCGTCAGCGGGGGAGCCCATGGGCGGAGTTTCTCCCGCACCATCTTGAATGGGCGCCCCCACGGGTCCCTGTTGAGAGTCTCCAGCAACTCCTCGCGGGCCAGCGCCCTGGCCCGCAGGATCTCCGCTTGGAGGGCGGTCTTCGCCGCTCTGTACCCCTCGTACAGTTCCACTTGAATGGCTTCCGTATCCGGAGGGAAGTAGGTAGGTATACCTACTTACATATTTAAGTTTTCGTATATATTTCGGTTATGTAGGTAAGTACTTTCTATTGATTTTCTATAAACCAAAAATTGCCCGTAATGAAGTGTAAATTAAAACACAGTTATTTTATTTTTGTAGGTGAGTTTTCAACCGTTTAAAACGATTTATTTCGGGTTTAAAACCGCAACATTTGGTTTAAAACGTTTTAAATCGGTTGTTTTACATCTGTATTGTTGACACATGTTCCGTCAATGTAGCATCCAACCTGTGTCCTGCTGAGCTCCTCGATCAACTGGTTCACATATAGGCTAAAGAGGCCAGTAGATGTGAGGCCGCCATGCCTTACACCGCATTCTAATCTATATTCGTCAGACAATGTACAGACGCCAGCACTTCAAGCTACTACAATCTGTCAAATTTATTTAATAGATTTTCAACTTTATCGCTGAAGCATAAGATTCAAAGTTGATCGGGAAAATTTGACAGTTTCGGGTAGCTTGATGTGCTGGCGTCTGTACCACCCCATCTAACCTGGTTAATTTGGTTTTTATACCAGAATTTTAAGATAGTGTTATATTCCGTTGGCATGCCCGTTTCCTCTAGCTTTCGCCACAGTATGCACAGACTAAGTAGTACTACAGTATGTCATAAGCAACTGTGTCAAAAGCTTTTGACAAATCGAGGAAACAGGCATATATCGGTGTCTTTCTCTCCGTGTAATACCTGTCAGTAATACTGACTCAGTATGCCTTAAGCATACTGACTCAGTATGCTTAAGGCATAAAATAGCACTCTCAGTGGATAATCCCGCCCTGAAACCGAATTGTGCGTCATGTAAATGAAAGTACCCACTGAGACTTACACTTTTTTTTTTTGGGTGGGAAATTATCAAATAACTTCTCCCGCTCTGGGCGGAGCGGGAGGGCATGTCAGACTCATACTGACTAAAACCCACCCGTGTTCCTTCGGTTGCCCTGTTGCCGGGGGCCACGATTCCCTATCGGTTTTCTTCGAACCCCCGGCAGGCATTGGCCCTAGCGGACCCCGTCAATTCTGCTGACATCTCTTTGAGGCGCGCGTGGAACACAACGCGCCGTCAACCCGGGCTTGGTCCTTATCGGGCGGCGAGCTACCCATTGCTCACCGTCCGCAAGCCCGCGCCTACGGTGGCCGGAAATCAGCTCGCGATTCCCGCCCCGGGCGTTTCCTTCTATTGCGGCGGTTAGGAGCGTGAGGGCGCGAAATTGGCCTCTCCCTCACGCGTTCCGCCTCCTCCTTCGCGAGCATTACCGCTTCGCAGAAAGAGGTGACGGCCTGCCATTTCCTCTCGCTCCGTACCATGGCCTGAACCAGGGCCGGACGCGAGATATCACCGCCGCCGATCGCCTCTACGAGGACACGGCGTTGCTCCGCCCAAGCCGGGCAGACCTCCACCGTATGTTCCACCGTGTGCTGTGTGCTCAGGCCGATCCACACAATGGTGACACCCGGGTGTTTCCTCCCGCCTTATCCTGTACAGGAACCTCCCGAAACAGCCGTGTCCGGTGAGGACCTGCGTCAGGCGGAAGGTGAGGACGCCGTGGCGTCTCTCCAGCCACTCTTCAAAGAGGGGTCTTATCGCCGCAATTGTGAGGTGCCCAGCGCTGGGTTGCGACAATCGCACTCTCCATGACGCCATGAGATCCCGCCGGAGCTCTGTCCGCTGTGCCGCGATTTCTTGCGGCATCGGAGTTAAGCCCCGGCATTTCGCCTCCTCGCGCCATTCCCAGATGTGCGCGAGGACCTTTGCCTCCAGATCCCATGGCGGTAATCCGGCAAGCGGCAAGGAGGCTTGCCGCCTCGCAGGAGACCGTGCGGTATCCTCTAAAAATAGGGTAAAATGAAAGGCAGATTTATATGATTTCAGTATTTATTCATGTATGAGCAAGCAACATCAGTATCAGACCAAAATGTATATTTTTTTGCACAGACATCACAATTACTTTGAGCTCGCCTGACTCAAATACCTTCCATGTCCTTTCCTATCGCAGGTATGCTGAAAGAGATTTCTTTAGAAATAAGTGCACCTTTGTACATATTTTTCTGTTCCTTTCTTCTTGTCTGTTTATATGTGTGTACATAAATTGTTAAATAAATAGTAAATTTTTCCAAGAGATTGGCACTGCAAGTAAATATAAGCAAAATTTTCTATGAGACTTGTAAACATTTCCTTGCATATAAAATACAGGGATCTTTTCTATTTGAAATGAGCAATAGAGCACAAATAAACTCAATAAATTCTGAGAATTTCTTTTTCTGTCTGTCTATATGTTTGTAACATCATCACATCAGAAACCACCTAAACAAGAGGTTGCATCTATTTTTTTATTTATAATTTGATGGATGACATAAGAGGACTTTACTGTATATTATTATGTATAATAGAGATCAATTATGGTGTTTATTATAGTTACCCTTTGACTCTGAATTCCGATACATATGTTGTGGCAATTCTGCCAATTGTCCGTCAGAAAAAGTAAGGCCATAAAATGCAAAGTTGTGATTGCATGTCTTTTCAGACAATTTCCCTTTTTATGGAAATCCTTTTTTCGAAAGTGGTTAGCACATAGATTTCGCTGCTCATGCATTTTTTCTATTCGTAGATGCAACAGTTCTTAATTACCAACTGTTTTTAACCAGTCTCGACAGCTGGAAGATACAAAATTTTAAAGGTTACTTATAGCTGACTATGTTCGACTTCGAATTTATTTAGTATGATTAAAAGTTAAGAAAACACCCAATTTACACTATCAGCGTAACTAAATGGAATAGATTATTATTATTAGATTTATTCCATATTCCCATTATTTACATAATTACGTCAAGGTAGATAATACTGACCCATAGTCAACGTGAATGTCAGGTTGGCGGGTGTATTTTTCAGAACTGGTCGAAATATATCTCAAAATTTAGTACCTAATTAGTACTAATTTGTACCACTTGTGAAATAATTTGTACCTCGTGGGATCGCAAGTTATTGCAATAGTTTCATACACCCGCCATTCTGACGTCAGCTTGGCGGGTGTATTTTTGTGTAGCCAAGATTATTGAGAAGTTAATCATAAAACATGAATGGATATTTAGTACCTAATTGGTACCTCTCTAAACATACCTTAAGTTAGTGAAATCTCATTGGAATTCGACAAAAAATGAAAAATTCACTTTCTTATATACAGGGTATTACAATATTTTGCTTGTTTGACACAAAGAGTAAGAGAGCCTACGCAGTGGCGGTACCTCCATAGAAGCCGAAAAGCCCGGCTTGCATTCAAAGATGAGCCCACAAAAAAAAAAACTACACCCGTAAACTTGTAAAGCAACCAAGTAATTCATTCATGTCGCAAGAATTGATAAGAATAATAACATTAAACTCCGCGCTGCACCGTATCAGCCGCGCGCTTTAGAAGCTACGATGCCAGGTTTACGTACTCAAAGAATAATATTTAAATTCCGCGCCGTTTTCATCACGCACGTTGCCAAACTATATCGGATGCCGCAGTTGCGATCTCACTCTAACACTATAGCGTTAAGCAGGACGCGAGATCGCATCGATGAATGAAAACGTCAATTCTGTGGTACATTGCATTGTTTTCTCGCTCACACAAGGGGGCTTCTTATGAGGCTTCATACCTCTCATCTTTCGCATGGAAAATTGTTAACGTCGTTGGTACCATTAGTATGTACTCATTTCGCAAAATGTTCTAATTTTTAAGCCCGGCTTTTGATTTTTTATGAATGGAACGAATCGTGTATTTGATTATGAAAAGTAGGAGTGAAGCAACTACCTATGTCGTTGCAAGACGCTGCGCAATGCGTGATTTTCTATAGAATGATACAATTTTCAAGTTAGTTCAAATTTGTTTTGAGCGGCTATTGGCGCTTTTTTTTTGCTTTGATATTTTTTTCATTTTCTGTTTATTTAAGTGTTGTGAATTGTGATTAGTTTTTGCTGTGATTATTATCTTTGTTTTGAAGTAATTCAAAAGTTTCCTATCATTAAAATTAATTCGGAAACGCATGCAATTGTTCCTTGTGAAGGACTAAAGTGTGTGAAATTGTTACTCGGAAAGGTAATTTTATCATCAAAATGGGAATTCAGAAACTGTGTTCGTAAAGGTATTTATATTGATTTTTCTGACAATAAGTAACTCTTTACTTCACCGTAACCAACCTCAAATTATTGTACCTATTTCTCGGAAAAAAAAACATGTATTTTTGTCAGTCGAAGAATAGATTGAAATAAGCATTCGAATGTCTATTACACAAACTTATGTAAGTAGCTGGTGCCATGAAAGCATATGACTAGTGTGGTTTTTATGGCAATGTAGTTTTGGAAAACTGCTGAAAAATAAACCATCCTATTATGTTTAAGTACATCTCATTGAGATCACAAAACAATAATGTCCGTATCGAAGAGATTCTTCATAGGTGTTTTGAAATAAAGATTAGAGTTGGCTATTGTCATTATGATTATGATAAATTATAAAATTTTGTTTAGTAGGTAATATCTCATGTTAACATTTTCAATCGACATTAAAATTTTAAACTCATAAAATTATGCGTTTGGCAATAGAACAACAAATCGATACTATGGGAGCCATCTAGTGACTTTTGATCGAAAAATTTTGCATGAGACAAGCCAATATGAATTATGGTAAAAAGGTTCGACTAAGCGGTGTAATTACGCGCATCCGTGGCGATAGATGGCGCTTATGACAATTACGTGCCTGACATGTCATGACCTTTTCGCATTTGAAAGGTTTTCTAACCAAAATTATAATAATGTTATACCATGAACAACATAAATGAAAATAAGTCAATCCCTCACTTGGCAGATTTTATTTTTCGTAAAAAATCTGGCGGCTTGCCCTAATTTTGACCCCTAGGCACGCCACTGAGCCTACGACCAAAACTATGTCGCATTGTTTTACTGCGAAACCCGTCTAAAATCATTAGTTTAGACGGTTCTTAGCCCAACTCGGTGGGTATTTCTGATCATTTGTACCACATTCAAAATGGATTCAACACATAAGTTTCTCATATTTTCTTCTGAAAAATATATTCGCACCAATGTTCACTTGAAAACAAGATTTTCAGACTAGGCAAATTATTTTATTTTCGCAAATGGCCTCCTGGGTACGTGTGACGCTACTGGTGTCTGAAAATTGTGTTTTCGGTATCTAAAACCTTTATTTAAATTCAGAATAACCAAAAGATTTTGTACAGTTTTGGTCGTAAAACGATGAGGTAAAAATTTTGGTCATGAGCTCTCGTCGAGTACCAGTTGAGGAAACCGGGGATACTTGACTATAGGGATTCTTAGTGTAAGGTGGAATGACAGCTCACTTCACCTACGTGAATATAAGAACGATTGTTATCATTTCTATGTCACTTGCAGTTCTACAATATGGTTCTAAAAGTGAAAAACAGCAAGTTTATAGGTTCAGTTTGCATAGGTTTTCACAAAGCAACAGCTTCGTGAAAACCTATGCAGCTGAATACTTTCAGGGGTTTTGTTATTGATTGAATAAAAGCTTTACATATCGCGGCATTATCTATAGATACTAAAAAGTATAAGAAGATGGTTATAAACAGCAGGATAACATAATTTGTAGATAAACATTATTTCATATTTAGAATATAGGAAAGAGAAAAGAGGCAGGTCGGTTATCTGCAAACAGATGTCAAAATTATGGCCACTTCGATCATGGTAAATATAATGTATATAACTTCTAACTTAAGACCTATGATTGCTATCCATGATTTACTTTGTAACGTGAACAAGAAAGAGATAAAAAAAAATCTTAAAAAAAAAACATGTCATGTGTTTTTAGGCAACTAAACAACATGCCAGCTGGCCGGTCTCAAACTCAAAATCAATGCATTATTTCAAATAAACCATATTATAGGTACTTTTGAATTGTCAAGGGGTCGGTCAGTCAGAAAGATGAAGCTAGTTTCCTATTCCAAAGCGTAGTAGGTACCTATGGAGAAGAACGGGCAAGAAACTGGAGTAAACGAGACCATCCGGTCTATTAAGTAAAATCTCAACGTGTATCTAAATGTAGGTGAAGTGAGCTTTAATTAAGCTGTCAATTTCTAGCATCACATGGAATGTAAGATCGGTTGATGCTAGGGGTCGACATTATTGACAGCTCACTTCACCTTAATTTCCACAGTTAGATTTTTACAGAATAGCTGCTGCGGTCTATTCTGTAAAAAAAATGTGCCGTCGCAGGACGCCTGACAGATGTGAAACATCTAAATTATTATGTACATGTAATATGCATAAAAGGATAGGTTACGATAGGAAAGTTGGGCTGACCCGCCGCTATAGATGTTTCACATCAAAAACTCACCGTGAAAACCGCAGGTGAAGTAGGCTGTCATTCCACCTGATGCTAAGTATTCCTTAGTCAAGTGTCCCCGGTTTCCTCTACTTGTGTCAAACAAGCAAAATATTGTAACATCCTGTATATGGGAAAGTGAATTTTTAATTTTTTGTCGAATTCCAATGAGATTTTACCGACTTGAGGTATGTTTAGAGAGGTACCAATTAGGTACTAAATATCCATGTATGTTTTATATCCAACTTCTCAGTAATCTTGGCTACACAAAAATACACCCGCCAAGCTGACGTCAGAATGGCGGGTGTATGAAATTATTGCAATAACTTGCGATCCCACGAGGTACAAATTATTTCACAAGTGGTACAATTTGGTACTAATTAGGTACTAAATTTTGAGATATATTTCGACCATTTCTGAAAAATACACCCGCCAACCTGACATTCACATAGTCAACCTAGTTGGTCAGTGGATCGTCTTATTATACTACTCACTGGTTTGGATCCAGTGGAAACTTGGAAAATTGCAACTTACTTACGGTGTGCCAAGCCTCCTTGATACCACAAACTTCACATCTTCTGTGACTCTTACCCATGATAATTCACAAACATAGAGTCACTGTCAATTATTCTGATATGTTATATTCCGAAATCTTGCAGAAAAGGAAAAACAAACAGAAAAATCACAACACAAACATTAATAGTCGCGCGAAGGCAGACATGCAGACGTTTGTATGTTTGTGAGTACCTAATGTAAATGTAATGTTGGTCAATCTGTCATTCTGGTGTATTTCTGAACGTTGATTAAAAGGTTACAAATTCCCACAAAATTATTTTGTTCGGAGTTTCACAGCACTGCTTGTAAGTTGGTTTTGTTTTGATGTTATCGCATTACCGTAACTTGACATCTGTGCAGTCTGTACTTTTTTTTTTCTGTTCTTGGCAATTGAGCCGGTGTCGACTAGTCTGTACTTGATATTTATTAACATTTGGTGCAGCAGGTGCAGTCTGTGCTTGACATTGACATTTTGAGTCAGTGTTGCCAACTCCAAAAGTTAAAATTATCGAGATCCCATGTCGAAATTATCGTTTTTTGGGTAAAATTATCGTACAAAAGAAAAATTAAAAAAAAAAACGCAGTACGTTAATTCAAATTGGTATCAAAAGACAATAAATCATTTTATAGTTAGAGTCAAGGGGGAAGTATATGCCAAGTGTCACCACTAATGGCGCTAGCAGCACAAACCGTAAATAATATGTTTTGTCATAGTTTGTCATGATATTTTTGTGCTTTCACTGAAAAATTAAATAAAAAACTAGGGAGGGAAAGAGAGAGAGAGATACTTGTTGATGTTGACATATTTGACAATTATTGACATTGAAATTTTTTGTTTTCTATCTGCGTTTAATTTTGTCTGACAAATATGAGTTGTTAATGGAACTTGTTTTTTCAGCAAATTGCAAAATTATCGTACATTAGACATTCATTATCGTACATCGTACCATTGGTCAAATTATCGTACGCCCCCATAATTATCGTACGGGTTGGCAACACTGTTTTGAGTTGAATTGTTGAGTGAGTAGTGTGAGTACCTATGCGTTCGCACTGGCGAAACATCACAACAAAACATGTTGAAATCTCTAGTACCTGTCAAACTTTGTATGGAAAATTGACAGAAAATAGAGATTCCAACATGTTTCGTTGTGAATGTTTCGCCAGTGCAAACGCATAGTACGAGAGACAAGAAATGACAAGTAAAACATAGGCCGCATTCCGAGTTACATTAAAAGTGATAATATCGCGAATCTAACCAAATTTTAATAGTCACAAAATATAAGGGTTATTGAGTATTAATTGTGACTTTGGACTTTGGTCGGATTCGCGATATTATCACTTTTGGCGTAAGTCGGAATGCGGCCTTAGTTGCCAAATCCACAGATTATGCTCTCCCGATAACGATAAAAGTTTTTTTGGCTGGGTTATACTGTAAATCAAGGCTGCTCAACCCTACACTTTATATGTCTGTGGCTTAACCCCAAGCCCGCGGGCCACACATTGGCCCACCAACGCATTTGAATTGGCCCGCCAAAAGCTATCAGCTGGTGATAGAATTTGAGAACAGATTTCAGGACTGGACCAGGTCTAACTTGTTTCTTATGAATTTATGATATATGAACTCATTCTTAATTAGCCAACAATAAAACATTATTTTCAGACTTGATATTATTATGGACCTCAGATTTGTCGCGAAATACTGATAAGTTGTTGGCATGTAAACCTCTTCAAAGGTATCACTGATATATTATTTTAGATTATTCAAACACTAGTAAAGTTTTGTTTTAATTTTAATAGCTAGGTAGGCATAACCGTAGGCAAGTTTTATTTACTAGATGGCCCGCCGGCTGACACGAGATCGAAATAATGGCCCACCTTCAAAATTGGTTGAGCAGCCTTGCTGTAAATAGTTTATAGCAGTCTTTTATCTTATTTACTACTACCATGTGACCCTAAAAGTACGACGGCGCGGCGGCGGGTACCTTCGAAGGCAACGACGGACTGAAGCAGCAGTGCCACCCAACCGCAATGACAGACCGCAGCAATACAGCTTGCGGTTATACTGTCAGTCAAAGGCTATACTAATGAGGTTAGAAACTGAAAGTTCATCATAGATGGCAGCACAGTAGACCGTCTTAAACCCCCTTAAATTTACTTTTGTGTCGATCACAAATTGTACGAAAACTAGATAAATATGTCTGTGACTTTGAGTATAGCACCATCAAAAGACGAGCTAACGACAGGGGAAACGTCTACCACTGGTAAAAAAGCAACTTTAGTGGAAAAGTCAATAAATAATGTTTTTTTAAATAATTTATTGGTTATTTTGTGTTCCTTGTTATTTTTTAGTTATATACTAGAGGCGTACGACAGAAATAACCTGATCATAATTGAAAACCAACTCGAGGATGATCTTCCCGACTGAAAAACTTCAAAGATAGTACTTCTAATATTGATATAATATGATAATAATAATTTAAAAAAATACATAATATAATTTACAAAATATCACACTACAAGTGCTAGATTCTCAGGTTGGGCAAAGTATTATAATTTTTTTCCTTAGTTTATAATCTAAGGTATAATCTAATGTATAATCTAAGGTTTTTTCATTGAGAGTTTCTCAGTAGCAACCTGGAGACTGAATGTGTGTGTGTGTGCCCTTTCCTCCACAGCACGGAGACGCCTCGGCGACCGCATTGTCAATACAAACCAAGCATGTCACCGTTTACTCATAGCTACTACGACAGAAATGTCGTAGTGAAATTAATCAATAAGTTCTTCTGATGGTTTTTTTGTAAATCCTCAGGTAATTTTTTAAATCTACAAATGAATTATATTATGCCTGATCGATTTTTGTTGATAATAAATTTGATCAATTGCTCAGTGAAAAAAAAAAAATCTTATCAATTTAAAATGACTTAGATAAAACGCATTAAAGTTGGGGAGTGGGGGTCGCTACGTCACAAGTAAGTACAAAATCTACATACACGTGACGTCACGGCACATTTTAACTCAATGTATCGCCGTAATCTTTTGGCAACGTAAAAAAAGAAAAATATGTGTCCAATATTTTTAATAATCTACAAGACGGACAAAAAATATCTTTTTAGTCATCATCTCTATTGAAAATAAACATGTTTTTTTAACAAAAGCTGTATTATTTTTTTCATAATTTTTTACAATAATTGTAAAATTAATAAATAAGATGCTCAAGAGAAGAAAACAATTTCTTTTTTACAAAAAAAAAATCCGTCAATAAAATTAAGAATAGATTCCCTCACTTCGATATGTGCACATTATGAAGAATCACACTGTATACCTACCTACATAAGTCTAACCGACCACTTCGGTCGTATCAAACAACGACAGGACAGGGACTTCAAAAGGCCGCGGTAGTCCTATCTCAGGCAGCTTGGATAAGTCTTGGATAGGATGGGTAAATGTCGAAATCGTCTACTATTGTAAGCTTGACTTAAGCAAGAGTCTCTTTATTGCATTCATTTTGATAATAAAGGCAAAAAAATCAGCTCGCTTAGATCATCTCTTGATTGAACTGAGCTCAACTGGGGTTGGGGCTAACAGACAATGTCAGCCATAGAGTCTGTCTAAAGCCGGGTCTCCTGCGCGTGTTTTTGTTTCGAAACATTACACATAAACATTTGCTTTCATACAAAATACCGTGTTTGCATCTTTGCATACACAAATGGCCTGTTTGTTGCGATGTATTTGTGTAAAAACACGCGCAGGAGACCCGGCTTTATGAAAGCTGAGAGTGGTTTTTTCACGTTTTCATAAATTGACAACACTACTGCAAGTGTCACAATATTAACAGTTGTTGTTTTTTTTTAACCTATGACTAAACGTTCGCACTGGCGAAACATCACAACAAAACATGTTGAAATCACTAGTTTCTGTCAAAAATTGTATGGAAAATTGACAGAACCTAGTGATTTCAACATGTTTTGTTGTGATGTTTCGCCAGTGCAAACGCACAGTTATGAAAACAAATTTGTGTATATTTTGTCGTATTTCAAGTAAAATATTGCCTAAAACTGAAGCAGTGCGAGAAAGTTAGACACTAGGACACAGACACTATGATAAATAATTACAACCGAGTGAAAAGCAAACGCGAGGATGCATTTAACGAAAAAGTACAATAATTTTGAAAATTACTGGTAAACTATTGAATTCGTTTTGATAAGTAAACAGGATTTATATTTCTTAGTCCTTGTCCATCAATATAATAGTTTTAATATGGAATCATAATTGAATATAGCGATGAGAAATCGCGTGGCATCAGTATACAAATCTGTTAGGTATTATTAATTTATGTAATCCAGTTTAATATCATAGGTTTTCTGCTATGGAAACTAAATTGTCAAATTGGAGTAGACAGCAAAAAGCACAGACATGAATCCCATAGAACTTGGGGCATGCAAGCGAATCCAGTAAAGTCTCAACCCTCCATTTATATCCTCCATGATTTGAAAACCGCTTCTGGTTGTTGCCTGGGACAAAAATTCCCCAAGTAAACAACAACATCATCAAGCATGCTTGATCGCATGCAGGCGGTGATCAGAGCTAGAGGTAAAATGTCCTTGTTTTGTTTTTTGTAACAAAACCTTTATTTTAATGTTCGTGTTAATTGCCATTTTTGTATAAAACTGAAAGCTCATAGCAGATGAAAGCACAGTTACGTACGCACAGACGCCAGCACATCAAGCTACCCGAAACTGTCAAATTTTTCCAATCAACTTTGAACCTTAAACATCAGCGATAAAGTTAAATATCTATTAAATAAATTTGACAGATTGTAGTAGCTTGAAGTGCTGGCGTCTGTACGTCTTTATAAACCGCCATGTTGTGTTTGTTTACTTTTGTGTCGATCACAAATTATACGAAAACTAGATAAATATGTATGAGACTTGGAGTGTAGCTCTATTAGACGAGGTAAGGACAGGGGAAGCGTCTACCACTGGTAAAAAAGCAACTTTAGTGGAAAAGTCAATAAATGGGGATAAAAACTGCCACTTGCTCACTTCAGATGGCGCTGATCTCCAACGTCTAATAATTTGACAGCTAGCCATATTTTTTTTGTAAACAAGCGACTTCTTTTACGTCTAATTAATTATTGAGCCCAGTTGCGCAGCTGTTTACTGCAAAAATATGGGGCCCCATGTTTTGCCGAAGATGTTATAAGACGAAAACTGGCAGAAAGCTCTCCGAAAAAAATTGGAATCCGATATTTCGTCGAGACAATGTGCTATCCTTTAAGCTTTTTTATGGGAGAAAGTGGTTTATAGGTAATGCTCCCAAGAGACCTAAGTTTGTTTTCATTACATACAGGCCCTTGTGATGTGATATTATGTAAATTGTAGTAAAGTATGAGGTTTTTCAGGCAGGGGTTTTTTGGCAAATACATGAGGTTCCGTATTTTTGCAGTAAACAGCTGCGTAACTGGGCTCAATAATTAATTATGCGTAAAAGAAGTCACTTGTTTACAAAAAAAATATGGTTAGCCGTCAAATTATAAAACGATGGACATCAGCGCCATCTGAAGTGAGCAAGTGGCAGTTTTTAACCCCACCGTTCAGGGACGGCGGGTGGTCCGCGCCGTGACAGATTTACGACCGCACTTGAATAAACAAAAGCATCGGGTTTCATAATAACGTCTATAGTGTTTTGTTTATGTTTTTTGCTACTCGAATAGATTAGAGATACATTGTAAATGGTTACAGTCTTTGTTATCAACGTTTACTAATCTTTATTACCCGTTTTTTTTTTGTTTTCCATGTTCTAATGTTTTTACGATTTCTAATAAAACTACCGTACCAATTCACACGAAATTTTTCAGGGTACATTATGGATAGATAAGTTATCTAATAAAAGCGTTTTCAGAGACAAAATTTTTTTCAAAAAATTTCAAAAAGTCTAGGTTTTTGCTGATCTAGAATTTCTAGTGCTTTCATAACTTTCTCCGTACCAAAAAAATATTTTTTATTTTTATTTTTGTCTAATTTTTTTCTAAAACGCTGAAATATTTATTCTATAAAATAAATAAAACACTTACCGATCAGATCCATACAGAAAACTCACAAAATATATCAACTTTCACTTTCACGAGAACTTTCTCTTTCACGAGAACTTTCTCCTTCACGTTTGTTTACACTTTTTTTGGTTGGGTCAAAATAGGTATAATCTAACGTTATTTAGTGCGAATATTATCTAAAACGATGTAATATTTACTTCAAAATGAAAATATCACCACTTTCCGACGATTTACACACTAAAACCATTAAAAAACGAATTATTACTGCGAACGCGCGCATCCCGGGAGTGACGTTTTTACTGTCATTTTGACCGCGCGGGAATGTCATTTTCAACATTTTTTTACAGTGTTGCCCATTTATATTTTTGCTTTTAGTCGATTTATTTGACAAGAAAATCTATCTGACTATAGACTGCAAAAAATTTCAAACAAAAATATTGATTACAGCGAATACGATTGCGAGTTGTATGTCGTGTGGAGTCTTGTTGCCAATTGGCAACAACGGTCCCTTAACGGTTAAAATAGTTTTTTTTTTCGGAATTTGTGATTTAGGTATCAGACCATCTTCTAAGTTTTATAAAACAAGAAACGTGTCCTTCGTGTTTCATTTTGACAATAAACTTACAACAATAATTTCTTCCCCTGGATATCGTAAAAGGCGACTAAGGGACTTACTAGAGAATGGGCAACAACGTTCTCTATACATTTTTATCACCATACTGCGATCGCCAACCCGCCTGCCAAGCGTGGCGATTATGGCATACCCCCCAAAAATGACAAGCAACTAAAAGAAATGGCCCCTAATGCCCGGTGGCCCACCTACCATTGGCTACGGTAGCGGTCAAGGTCACGGTGAGACAAGGGGTGCAAAGAATCCCCAGAGATCCGGCTACCACAATCACCGGAAACTGGACCTGGCAACATACAACATGCGTACACTCCGGACCGACTAGAAGATCATCGAACTCGAAGAATAATTGAGCAGGTTACAATGAGGTAGTAGGATTATCTGAAGTCCGAAGAGAGGGGGAAGACTCGATAATCCTCAAATCTGGAAACTTGCTCTATTTCCGGGAGGACGACCAGCAGTCCCAAGGTGGTGTCAGGTTAATCGTCCATAAGTCCCTTGTGAGTAGCGTGGTGAAGATCGAGAGTGTGTCGACCAGGGTGGCGTACCATACTCAGAATGTCCACAAGGTGGACCGATGACCTTGTGAAGGCTGTAGGAATCCGTTGTATGCCGGAAGCACAGAATCGGTCAACGCGGCGGTGCTTGGGGGAGGCCTATGTTCAGCAGTGGACGTCTTTCGGCTGAAATGATGATGACAGGGTTGGATTTTTTTTTTTAATTTTATAAAACAGTTTAAAATGATTTAAGCAAAAAATACGTGTCTAATATTTTTTTATTAACTGACTGACGGACTAAAAAGAATTTCTTTTTTTTTTGACCCAGGCATTATAGTCTATTGAGGGTAGTTTTTTCTGAATTTAATTTTTTTGTCGACGCCTAATTATTTCCAATCATTATGGAATTTGTTTCTTCGCGATAGATGACTTAGTTAAAAGTTACACAGTTTTGTTACAGTTTTTTTTTAATTCCGTAAAAAGTATAAAAAAAATATTTAGATTTTTTCTGATATTTTTTCTGTCTCTAAAATTAAGCATAGATTCCCCTCATTTCGATATGTGCACATTATGAAGAATCTTACTGTATTTTGTACCTATAGATAGACGAGTGATTATATCAGTCGGCAGTTTTCATTACAGAATAGTTAAAATTACAAAATAATATTACCCATTTTGTTGACAAATTGTGGGCAAATAGCCATTCCGGGATGAACTGGACTGATTCTGAAACATGCAAGGAGGAAGCGCTTCCTTCTATCTTTCGTAATTAAACTAGAATAAAAAAACAAGCGAACCTTATAGTAGTCGTGAAATGGTGAGATAATGTGGCAACATTAAAGGGGTGGAGCCTCGTCAAGGTCATTTCTGACGGCCAACTCTGACGCCACGCGCGCTCATTGGTCAAAAAATCAAATAGCACGCGCTTCCCCGGCTTCCTATACACTCCAGTCCCTTTTCAAGAAATCACACCCACAGATTTGATTATTTCGATTTTTTTAGATTTAGATTCCAGGAAAGCGAGAGGACGAATGTTACACATCAAAAATCAGAAATTCAGATAAGAAATTGATCTACAAAATAATTTAACGCTAACGATAGCACGTCACTTCATCATTATTTATTGTAATTTTATTTGTAAATTAACAATTCTTATTGTTTTTCCTGCCAGTAGCAGCAGGTCATTTGACGGCTTCGCGCGGGCGTGTTTACTGTCTCCGTGTCTCGCGCTCCCGCATTCTACGCAAAAAATAAATGTAAACCGATTGCGCTCGCGTGCGCGTAGAAGATGCTTGCAATCTTCTGTTTTAATCATTTTAGAAATTGTTTATTTTTATTAAAAATAGTTACAGTGTTTGTGTTGTATTTTTACTTTGACATTGGTGTTTAATAAAATAATAAAACTTGCTACTTTCACTTTTCTACAGTTGAATCCTCTGTCAAATGTCAAACCTATTTTTGTTGTTTTCGACCATGCACAGCCGTGATTTTTATTTTGATTTGTAATATAATCATTTGTAATACCCACTATGTGAATAAAATACTGCAAAACGAAAATCAAAACATGTGAAAATTGGTGTAAAATGAAATAACTGTGAGTTCTGAGATAATTGTGCAATTTTTAAAATCGAATGTTTCGTCCTCTTTTGTTTCTTGTCTAATAACAATTCACTAAGTGTAGGTGTGGAGTTAAAAGTGTCTGTGATCGTTGTTCATAATATCTGCTCTAATAGCAAAGAAACGGGTTCGTGGATTTTATTAAAGCTGTATCAATATGGTAAGTTATAGAAAACATATATAATTATTACTTAGTAAGACTGCAAAACCTACATAACAGTGTATACACATGTAAGTAGACACAACACAACAAAACCCTCAACAACCTTCTTGATGAATATTATCAACATTATCTTGGAAACATGCTGAGTTATTATTGATAAAGTAATATAGTTACAAATTCCAATGTTTTTAGACAGGTATCACTTGAAGATGGTCTATCAAGATTAGTTAAAAAAAATCAAGTACCTAAAATCCTAAACTGGAATAATTGGGTTCCTTTCATTGTCCTTTAACCTTTCTCTGACTTTTTTCTTTTATACCAAAACTGTATTGTTGCTACTGATGTTAACCTTAAAAGTATTTTTTTTTTAAATACACAGAAAAACACAAACAACAATTACAATGTGACATAACCGGTTGATCGCTGCAATGCAATACACAATAATAATCATAAGATATCTTCTATAGGTTTGAGAAACCAGCGCTGGGGCTCTGTCTTGCACAGGGTCGTAGCATAATGCTGAGCGATAGCCGATTTGCGTGGATGTGACGCATGTTTCCCCCAACTTTTTCTCATTTTTGTAATATAATATTTTTTTTCTTGCGTCATGTTTACCGCAAATAAACGTTTTTTCTTTCTTTCTTTTTCTTCTTTCAGATACTGTATACAAAGAGTTACCATACCGTAAATGATCATATCACCTAGCTATTAATATTTAAGCCATTGAAATTGTGCATGATTTTATTTATTTAATTATTTATGTACACACAGTAAAATAGATACGACATATTTATAATTTTGAGCACAAAGTTACTGCTTATTTCTTAAGATATTTCTTCCAGCAGACCTGCGAAAGGAGAAATGAGAAAGAAATGTAGTCAAATAGTGTGTGAGAACAAGAAGAGAAAAATATGAATATCCGATCATCTGTTGATTGGCCTTTAGAAGGCCATAACAATAAAAAATTCTATCATGTCTCATTAATGACAGTTGAAGGTATAGCAGTCTTAAACTAAAATATACCTACACTTATCCTAAACATAACCCTAACGCTTTGACGTGGAGTTAAGAGCAACTCTTAATATACCTGGGATCTGTTTCTGTTAGATATAAGCACTTTCACCCAAGAAAACTTTTAAAAGGCTTGATTTTCGTGGAACTATCTGCCTATTAGTTATTCGGAACATCGTTTTGATGATTAGGTAATCACCAAACGATGTTCCGGACCATGCCAGTCAAAAGTAACAGTTAACAAACTTCATAAATAATAACAATATTAAAGTTCTCACAAATTCAATCGGTACCATATCAATCGTACTTAGTTTCAGTTACCTTAGAGGAAAATTGCTGAATCAAAATTAATTGGGTTTATTTATTTTTTAAATTAATACTAGTGCCTAGTTTCCTCTAGGGTTTTCCTGTTGAAATATTAAACATTGTTTTGTACCTGTATAAGAAGTAACTATTTAAAAATATCTTTATGTTATTTTTAACAACTAATTGTAATGCAAGATATTGTTGTTTTGTTAATTTATGATTCAAGTTTGTAATCAGTAAGTGAGTTACATGTAACACTTGTCATATTTTATAGTTGTCATAAGTATAGTTGAGGCTGGTTTTCTTAAGAACTACGTCTGAGAGGAAACAAACTGAGACAAAGTCCTAGGTCTCTTTTAAAGTCCAGAGTGTAGGTATAACTTGAGTTATACAGGGTGTTTGACAGAACGTTGAACGTACGAAAATGGTGAATAGGTGGGGTCATCTGCTACTTACTCAGCCTTATTTTATTTGGCCCTGGCCCCCTAGATTTTTTTTTTTAATGCAAGTTGAAATTAAGATTTAAGTATTTTTTACATCTTTCTGTAAGTTTGAGGAATCATAACTTTTTTTCTAACTAACATCTGAATAAAGCAATAATTTTGTAAGAATTTGCCAACATTAAAGATTAAAAAACAAAACAAAAATATTGTCTGTTTTACCCATTTTTAATAAAAAATACACTTTAAAGTTAAGAAAGTGGTGAAACTAGAAGAAAGCAAAAATTTTTTTTTTTAAATATCCAGGGGGCCAAGGCCAAATAAATTAGGGCTGAGTAAGTAGCAGATTACCCCACCTATCCACCATTTTCGTATGTTCAACGTTCTGCCAAACACCCTGTATAACTAGAATATGAGAACTATAAAAATTTGTGCAATAAGTACATATAAACATTACAAAGGATTTTATTTAAGATAATAAGTATAGCTATTGTTCAGCTAGTTAGATTAAATTGTATAAGCAGTTAAGCAGAAAGGTAAATACTTTATTACTTAATAAGTTAAAAACTTCAACTTTACATTTCAACATTTGCACTCGTCAGAGTTTGTGACCAAACTATTTGGAAAACTGCAATAAGAACTGCAAAATCGATTTTATACAATACTACCTACCTACCAAAATAAAATGTTATTGCAACATCCTGCTAAAACAAAGATGTGAACCAGGTAACAATGTCATGTCGGTACATATTTTTACATCCTACTATGAGAATAAATTAAATACTAAAGATTATACTTTATATGGCAACACCATGTTATTGAAGACCCTGTACTGCTTGTACACACAAGACAATGGCCCTTTGGCAAGATCAAGGTCAAAGAGGCAACAATTTACAAATTAACATGGACTGTTTTGAAATCTTTGTGGAGGTATTGCAACATTTGTTATTGTTTAAAAAATTGACTGAAATTAAATATTGATCCAGTCCAGATGCTACTGACGTAAAAAAAAACCGGCCAAGTGCGTGTCGGGCCACGCACAATGAAGGGTTCCGTAGTTGGGATGAATTTATCCAAAAAACAAACTTAACATTGTTGTTGAAAAACATGTTCTCCCATACATTCCAACTGCAAATGTAGGTTTGTATGCACGTGAGACGCATTGAGAGATTTACCATGTTATTTTAAGACCATAGACTTGTTATAGGTTTTCCTGTACTTAATCTATGAGTAAAGAACCACATTCTGTAATTATTATTTTTTTCAAAATTTTTGGCTCGGTTGTTTCGGGAGATGAGGGGGGAATGGTCAATTTTCATATATTTTCTAAAATATCTTTAATTGTATTTATTTGAAAATAATAAAAAATAAAATTGAGGTCCTCGCAATAAGCCCTTTCATTTGATATGTCACGCGCAAAAGTTTTTTTTTTTCTTGTTTGTCCCCCAATAGTGACCCACTTTTATTTACTTTATACGTCCGTATTTGGGTCACTGAAATACATTTGTGTACCAAATTTCAACTTGATCGGTCCATTAAATTCGGAGAAAATTGACTGTGGCAGGCGGACAGACAGACAGACACACGAGTGATAAGGGTTCCGTTTTTTGCTTTTGAGGTACGGAACCCTAAAAAAGAAACAATAATATTATGAAGTCAGTGTACAAAAATATTGTTATTAAGTTTGTATATTAACTCATTTACTTTACGAAGGGCTGATTTTTCCAACGCCAGATTGGAAAATGTGCTTTTATCTGTGGAATAAAATTAACGTTATGACAGATTTTATGTATAGAAAAACTGTAAAAAATCAAAATATTCCTTTGATATAAATATCTGGCATTGTAAAGGCTCCTACAAACAGGCGCAACACGCGACGCGACACAAAGGCACCGCTCGTCGCGCGACAATCGGTGCCTTTGTGTTGCGCCTTTGAGGCCTTTATAGGCTCGTTCAGACCAACGCGACACGCGACGCGACACAAAGGCACCGCTCGTCGCGCGACGAGCGGTACCTTTGCGTCGCGTCGCGTGTCGCACTGGTCTGCACAAGCCTTAAAATCTGCCCTAAGTATAGGTACTCATATTAAATGTGAGGTACAGACGCCAGCACATCAAGCTACCCGAAACTGTCAAATTTTCCCAATCAACTTTGAACTTTAGACTTCAGCGATAAAGTTGAAAATCTATTAAATAAATTTGACAGATTGTAGTAGCTTGATGTGCTGGCGTCTGTACATAGTATATTTAGTTAGTCGAGTTTCTAGAAATGATTGACTTCTTATTTTTTTTTATTAAGTACTAAATTTAAAATTTAGAATGGTATTCATCATCATAGCCAACACTATCTCGTAAGCGCTTAAGTATTTCAAACACAAAAAAAAACTAGTTTAATTCATCCATGTGTAAGTAACTCAACCTCCTAACGGTCAGCACAGACAGCGACAAGATAGTCGAGTAGTCTCCGTTGATTAATTGTTATTGAACTTAAATGCAAATAAAATAGAGTTGAAAACATCGTGCAAGATATATTCCGCGCAGCCATGCGGGCCGTCGCAAGCACGAACGATCATGCTCGAGTATGCGCGCGTCGCCGCCTCAGCACATGACTAAATACCCCACAGAGTCAAAGCTTCTAAAGATGGTTTTCTAATTGTTGATTATTAAGTATTCTCTATTTGTTATTATTATTATTCTACAGCTCACGCAAGCATCCACGAGACAGCTAAACAGCTTAGGTTTACGCGGCGGATTTTGCTCGAGCATTTGCCGCTCTGACCTGACCTTGACCCTTAGGTAACCGTCGTTAACCCAACGCAGGGTTGTCTCGTCCGCTACTATAACGATGCCTATGATGACAAGGGAAAGTGAGTGCCTAGAGGTAGAGTTCGAACTACCGATCGGGTGTGGTTAGACAGCATAACTCGGTAGGTACCTATATAATTTCTGTAAAATCGAACCACGAAAACATAATGATTGCGGCCAAAAATATGACCTTACCTACTTAGTTATTAGTAGTTATAAATGGTCATAAAACACTAAATTAATTGTACGAATAAGTACTATTCGTATAATTAATTTAGTTGTGCTCACCGACGATGTAACAATCTTAGATTCCACTTGTAACGGGTAGGGCTTTGCAAGTAGACTGCGCTGGCTGTCTACTGCTAGGTAGTGTAGAGAGATAATTGAAATTATTAGGCTAAGTTAATAAATATAATTTAAATTAAATAGGTAGAAGTAACACGGGTAGGCCGCGGGTTAAGGTTACATTTCAAGCGAATGCTCCCTGTGAGTGTCTCTGTTTACCTTCATACCAATTAATTACCAACAAGTATAACAAAAGTAAGGTAAAAGAAATGCAGTTATTAAAATATATTTTAATTTTAAACCTAGTAGGTATGAGCAATAATAAAGAGCCTACTACACGGTCGCCAACTGCGTCCCGACAGGGATGACCTTGGTGGTTTACGACCAAATTTCAAACAGCTCTGCCCGTCGACAACCTGGGTCCCCTCTGTCGGGGACGCAGTTGGCAACCGTGTAACAGGCACTTAACTTTTAAGTTATAATTGCTGAACACAAACAATAAAATACTTTGATAGCAACCTTGTCTTGATAAATGGTAACTGCTTCGGGCTGAGTTACGCCAATATTATTTTAATGTGTGTTTACTAATCGGAATGGTAGCTAATTAAAATTTCTTTGGCTTTCGACATAATTAATTATGTAAGTAATATGATTTGATAAATTACTTACATAATGATTAGACTTGCTTGGTTGCTTTTAACCAAAGAAAAAAAAAACTGAACAAAATTGAATACAGTGTAAAATTATTGTGAAAGATTAACTGAAACATGGACGCTATACCCTGTAGCTGAAAGATCGCCAGATTTTGAAATGAAAAACTATTTTTACAGTTATTTGTTAATGTTTCCATAGTCCTCGCAGGATGTCTGATATCTCGTGTGTCTACCAGGCTAGTTGAGCAACGCATAGTGATACGCGCGAAGCGGCCCGCTTCCTGCTTCACACGCACACAACTCCATTTGTTGAATATACGACGCCAAATTCGATACCGCCGTGTTTAAATACACACGGATCAATTACATTAATGACGCATTATCTCCCATGAGAAAATCTAGGAACCTAGGTATGTGTTGTGTTGTTTGAAACCGATTAACTTGAAGCCCATCAAGTTTCATTTAACTTATTCACGCACCACGGAAATGTTTGTTGTGATTTGGGGCTTTTTTAGTAGTCTAACAGCAGTTTCCGCTGAAGAATCTTTTAATCCTAATACGAAACTGCATGGATTGGCAATTTGACATCATAAAGATAAATCGTGAAAATTGAAGTTTTTCTATCAGACTACAAACAAACATAACATCACACCTTGTTTCCCCAAAGGGTTGGGCAGAGGTGTCCCTGTAGCAGGTACACCCACATTTCGCCAGTTATGTTTAAGTCCCATGTAATAGGGGGCGAGCCTGTTGCCATCAACCGGGCACAAATCCAGACTCCGAGCTGCTACTGAGACATTTCAGATAGAAAAACTCAATAACAATACTTATCAAATTATAGCAAAATAGGTCTTGAGATCATTTAGCAAATGTAAAGTATAATAAGAGTAACTGAGATGGCAAAAAGGTTCCATTGATTTACCCAATACCATCACCATCCATACCATACCATCAGACTATAAATTTTCAAATCAATTCATCTGAATGCAGTAAATGATTACTCAAGAAGCTACGGTTAAGGTAACCAGTACCCTAATTGCGTAACTCATTTTCGTAAACAATTTCGCGAAATTTGTTTCATTTTGACATTTCAACAACATTCATTGCGTTATTTACGTTGTTGAACAGATTCTTTTTCCAACTTATGAAGCAATGGATTAGAAATCTATTTCAAATCGAAACAAATTGTGATTGTGTTATTTTACGCAATTAGGTTGCTGCCCTTACTGGCCCGTCTCAAAAATCCAACCTTCTAACTTCCTTCTCCATAAAAGGGTGCAAAAAAGGAAGATTTAAATTGGATGTGATCTTTTGGTCATTCATTTGGTCATGGAGAGTCATCTTCTTTTTTTTTGGGTATTTGGCATCTCGCAGGTCAACCTAGGAGATTGTCGGCTGCTTAAACGGACCTTCCTGTGGGTGCCTCAATAAATTTAGGCCTCCAGCCAGGCATAAAACTTATAAAATAAGCGACTTCACGCTAAGGGCACCCCCTGTGTGGTACGGACCTCAGCTTAGGGCGTCGCTGGGGGAGGACAGCAAGGGACAGGCTAAATCGGATTAATATTATTATTAGGGGTAATGGAGTCAACCGTGTACCTACCTACTTTAGCGGTACTTAATTGGAACTGAAATGAGGAATAACTGGGTCATTGTCATGCCACTAACAAATAGACTATGTGCCTATCATATAATTAAGTTGAATAATTCCTAATATCCAATAGTGTGGAAACTTAGCGAACACCGTATTGATTTTTATTCTGATCCAGTGTAGTTTTATAGCATGTTTATTGTCAATCAATTAGCAAGTCGTAAAAGCGTGAAAAAAATCTACGGATTTATTGGAAAATTGTGACTTTGATGTTTTATGAGAGAAAATCTACGGGCCGTAGCTACTGCCTATGCTATTTTTACAATATTGTATTAGTTCACACTTGGACATCTGTTGTATAGATGAGCGATTCTAGTCACTAGCTATTATTAGTAGTACTTGGAAGCGACCATTACACCGCGCACTTGACCATTTAAGTGCCCGTGCTAAGGATCTTTGCCCCCACTCCACCAGATGTGCGATCCAAAGTTACCTTTTGTAAACAATTTCCCTCAAAACATCGCCTGTTTCGCTTGCTGGTTTGCTGACAAGCAAGACCGAACACCTGAAGACGGGAAACTATGTAAAAACTGGATACTCGGTCTAAATTCCCATGTGCGGTTAGCCTGACATCCCTAATAACTGATAGAGCTTTTGCTTAACCCATCACTGCATCGACTTAGACGCATCCAGGTCGTGGAAACCCAGTACAATTTACTTTTTAAGAAGCATTGATGATAGAGAGAAACCATACAAAGTTTTTTAATTGAAAATAAATGTCTATGGCATTAAGTTCGTCTTTGTGCAATTTTTATCGTGCATAAAGTAATAAACAAATAATGATAATGCAGTTTTGAGTTTTCATTTTAATAGTCTTCGTTTTTAAAACCCATCACATCAATCGATTTCAATTTCCAATATACAGGGTGGCAAGGACATCGACGCGAAAACTGTTAGCATGGATTCAGTACATGATTCTGAACGCCCAGAGTTGAAATTTTTCGTAGGTTATTTAAAAAAAAATTGCTGTTCCATACATTTTGACCGCGTAGATGTTGCACTTTTCTATGAAACAGCTGTTTCTTTTTTAAAAACCGACGAAAAATTTCAACGCATTGGGTTTCAGAACCATGTAAGTACTGAATAGTTTTCGCGTCAATGTCCCTGCCACCCTGTATAAAAAATGTAGTATTATTATTAACTCAATAAACGTCAGTCGATGGTACTAAAAGGTACCTTTAGCTGCGTGGTAAGCTACACTCCATTAGGTGTGCCTCAAGGTTGATAAATGTGTCTCCCATTGGTTGTTCCTCGATCGATAGATACGCTAGTGCGAACTTTGTAGCTGTTCCCGTTATCACGGGTATGATCAAGTTTAATTTGATAAAGACAATAGGTAACCTTAAGTAAGTAAGTAACAACCTTGACCTAGGCCTAGGTCTACTTTATTGTATACAGGGTGGCAGGGACATCGACGCGAAAACTGTTACCATGGATTTAGTATATGATTAATAATGATTATAATAAGCTACATCAAGATTCAGCATATCGATCTACTGCTACTTAGCATCAGAATGCAGGGGCTTATTTATGCCTCTTGAATTTCCTGCATAAATCCCACTAATATTATAAATGCGAAAGTTTGGGAGGATGGTTGGATGTTTGTTACTCTTTCACGCAAAAACTACTGAACGGATTTAGATGCAATTTGGCACACAGATAGTTTATAATCAGGATTAACACATAGAATACTTTTTATCCCTATATTCTCATGGGATCAAGATTTATGCGGGGGAACTCACGAGGCGCAGCTAGCATTTTTGTACCTAACACGGTTAACTGGATCGAAACAATTTGATGACGGACATCTAAAATTATAAATGATCTCATCCTAAATCCGAGACCAAACCAAACTGAAAAGAGACATAGTTTACGTTATTTAAGTGGTAAATCAACGTATTTTATCAGCGCAGTAGCAACGTGGGTTATCTGAACACCGATGTCCCGAGTCCTACTGATAATTATCAGCAATTGAATGCACGCACGGTCGTTAATTGGCGGGTATAATTTACGTTGTGATTAACTCCCCGTGGCCGTCACACGAGTGACTCTCATGCAGATACAGTGTCGCGTTTATCTAAGAATAGCCGGACGTCACTTGGGCACGCACGAGATTTTGCAAGAGTAGCAGTTCTTGTCGCTGTATCTTTGGTTAATTAATCATCGTTATCTTATTGGCCAGTCATCGTCTATTGCTTAAAAATAGAGGTAAAACACTAGACGGGATAAGCGCAGGTGTGTTGATATTAAATTATTATTCAAATTTAAACCACAGTGATAAGGACTCACTTACGACGGTTCTTATCATAGTGGTTTAAATAATAATTTATAATAATAGGGATGATGCCTGGGTTAAAAAAAGGAAATCTATTTAGTCGATCAGTCAGATACAAAAAAATATTGAACACAAATTTTTTGCTTTATCATATTAATAAAAATTACTTAGATAAAACGCATTAAAGTTGGGGATTGGGGGTTGCTACGTCACAAGTAAGTATAAAATCTACATACTCGTGACGTCATGGCACATTTTAACCCAATGTATCGCCGTAATCTTTTGATTACGTAAAAAAAAAGAAAAAATACGTGTCCAATATTTTTAATAATCTACTGATGGACAATAATAAAATATGTTGGAAAATATTTTTCTAGTCATCATCCCTATTGTTTACCCACATTTCGCCAATGACGCTTTCCAATATTAAGTTAAATGTTTAAAATTTCTTAGGGCCATGTTTATGCTAGTTAGCGATAGATTAAAATTTGTAGAAAACTGATTGCCTATCTCTAGACTGAGACTACAGTACCTACTTACATGAAGTTCAGTCTCTAAAATAAAATAGGTTTTTAACTCACATAGCTGAACTCCCCGCTAATCATGAGTCAGCCCCTCGTGAACTATTGTCGCTTTTATTTATACCCCGTTTGAAATAAGACATTTAACTAAACCTTTTTTACAGTCCGTTCAACCGATTTTGACTTCTATTGCGTTGGTGGCATGACAAATGGCAGCTGCAGTAAACAGTTGGTTTGTAGCCACTTTTTTTGCTTTTAATGCCATCCTTATACCTACGGTATAGAAGTCAAAATCGGTTGAACGGACTGTAAAAAAGGTTTGTTTAAATGTCTAATCTTATTTCAAACGGAGTATAGTAAGTAGTTCTCTACCTATGACATAACCCTCCACCGTAGTCAGGTAACATAAAAAAAAAAACTTGCAATTTTTCATATTTCTCAGCCTAAGTTTGTGCTTGCATTGCTGTTACGTGTTAAAATAGCTTCTGGAAGTAAGCAGTTTATTATACGAATCGATTTCTTGAATAGTTTCGAAGTTTTTCGTTATATGAATGAAAACTATTTGGGTACTTAATTAGGAGTCGGTTTTTTATGTTTCTATAACAAGTTAATACACCATACATATTTACAATAACAATAAAAAAACATCACAAAAAAAAAAAAAATTGAACATTAAAACCTACTGGTAAAACCCTTTACCCGTAAAAATTTTCTACAGCGCCATCTGTACGCGACTCTCAAGAAGTCTGAAGGGCGGGCAGGAGCGAAAACCCGCTATTAACCTTCCCGCCCAAAGCTTCTACGTTTAATTTCAATGAGGAAAGCTTGCGGGTGACATCACTGGATGGCGCTACCAGTTCTCTCTTTGATACCGAGGAAAGATAACGCCCTGTATTTTTTATGTATACATAGGTATTTGTCTGAAGCGTAACTTGGACAGACCTGCTAATAACAAACCCATACTTGTCATGTTTTTTTTTGAAAAGCTTGTAAATTCCTTCTTCGTAAACGGTCTTCTGGAATACTGAATGTGCAGTTCCATTTGTTTAGAAATAGTTTGATGTTAAGACTTAGACGATCGATGTTCCCAATATGTAATTATTAGGAGCAGGGCCGCAATTTTCGTAGTCAGATCTTAACATGTATACTTGACCCATCTCAAGGGATCAACCAGTGTATTACTTAAAAAAAAAAAAACAGTGGCGCTCCGGGAGTGCCGACAAAAGTGAAAATTTGAAAAAAGATCGGCACCGCGGTAATCAACGCGTTGATGTCTTTTTAATGGTCAAAAGCTGGTGTCGTTACAGTGTCGCGAAATCAATGGTTTAGTCCCATCTCAAAAATGTCCAACGCGCCTCAAGAAGTTTTCACTTCAATAAAATGTGTTTTGTATCAAGAGCATCAGCCCCAACTTGTTCGAAGCGCCTAAAATGAATAGTTCTTTTTATAGCGTTAACTAGAATTTTCTAATTTAACTTTAACAGCATTCCCATGTTGTTGTGGCGTTTAATGAGAACTGCGGACAGTTGCCATCTAGCGTGCCTAAACTAAAAGTAGTGCCGCGTTGCGACCGCAAATTATAAAACTTGTTTTGAGCGCAGTTTCGACAATCCTATGCGGTTATGCGGTTCACTGTCGATTGGAAAGTGACCATTGTCGACTACAAGGCTGCATTGAATTTTAATTAAAGAGGCGCCACTATCAGGGAATGAGTTCAAGTTCACTTCGGAGTCGTAGATTGTAGGTAAGTACCTATGTTATTTTTGGAACGAAGTTTCATATCGCACGTTTGTATACTCCGCACACTTGGCGATGAGAGCTCAACCGAAAAAAGTAACATGTCAGAATGTTACTTTTTTCGTCTTGTTACGTCACGACACTTTTTTTTATTTATTTTTCTACGTAAACATCTATACAAATAAATAAAATTAAAGTGTATATTTGCAATGCCAAAATAACAGCTTTTGACTAAATGAACATGATAGTATATACGGTACTTAAAACAACAAAAACAATTTAATGTTTTCTGTCTGTCTGTGAATCTGTTTGTTTCGGCTTATCTCCGAAACGGCTGCACCGATTTTGACGGAACTTTCACTGGCAGATAGCTGATGTGATAAGGAGTAGCAAAGGATACTTTTATTTTAGAAAAATAATTGGGGTCAACGAGGGCAAAGGCGCGGGCAGCAACTAGTACCTAGTACCTACATAATACGTATACAGCGAAAGGAACTTCGTTCCTACCGGGTGTCCCTTGTGACTATTTCTTTTTTTGAAGTGAAAACTTCTTTAGGCGCGTTGGGCATTTTTCAGATGGAAAAAATAATTGAATTCGCGACACTGTTACTGGTACCGTTACCGACACCTCATTAAAAGTATTTTTTGCACAATAAAATTGTTCAAGTTTTCCCTTCTGTCGGCACTCCCGGAGTGCCACTGTCTTTATCCCGATATTCCCACGGGATCGAGACTTATGCGGGTGAAACCGCAGGGGCGCTGCTAATAGTACCTAATAATAATTCATAGCAGCACTCGTTTTATTGTTGTATGACAACCATAGAAACGGGTTTTCTACGGATTTTGTCGACGGAAGAATAGACAAAATGACAGATTGTGATTGTTTATCTGTCATTTTATCTATTCTACCGTCGACAAAACCCGTTTCTATTGTGGTCATGCTAAACGTGCTGGTAATAAAACGCAGGCTTTAAGCCTGTCGCAGACTGGCGCGACGCGACTAACAAAACAATTTTTTTTAAACTTCACGGTAGTACAATTACCGCTGTCGCGTCGCGCCAGTCGGCACGAGGCTTTAGTATCTCTAGCGCTTAAAACATGCTGCTAAACAGAATTCTGCATCAAAATTCGCAATTTCACATTTGCTTAGTAAACAGTTTTAGAGAACACTTCGTATAGTAGGTAGGTATAGGTACTAATATTCATTTTCCTTTGCCCCGCCGCAGCTTATATTAAATACGTCGTTGAACACTTAACCACGTCATGATTATTCAAAACTTGGCCCACGCTTAAAGCAAAGGCGATTAATTTCCATAATAAATTAAAGTTATTTTTATTGCATTAACCTTTTAAGTACTGCAAAAAAAGCGTGCGACCATCCGTCAAGGACAAACACGTGCGGCTTATCGCGATGTAATCTGACACGCGTTGACCTCTCACACAAAAACTGCTATAGCTTCGTTTCTATTGCGTCATTTTACAATCTGTAAACAGATTCGAGTGTTTGAACAACGGGGGCCACTTATGATAATATCCATAACACTCATACGTTTAGTTATTATTGTAAACATCCTATTGAAAATAGAGAACTGGCCGTAAGCCGACTTGTTAATGTATTATGTTAGTTTCTGGCAAAAGTAATGAATTGATTTACGCAAAATTTTGGTAATAATATCATGAATACACAAGTAATCCAATTAGATTTTTTTCTTATTAGTCTTACATACAATATTTCCATAATATTCTAACTCAAACTTCATAGTGCGCGGTGCTGTCATTTTGAATCGCGTAGTCCAATTCGTGATATTGGAAAAGATCATACGAGTTATAATGAGCATTATATCATGTATTAAATCTTTCTAGAATATTACCTATACCTTCTTCGACTAATTGTTATCCATGAATCGTAAAAATATGATACGATAATTGGTAAAATACCAAGATGACCTTGACGGGTCATTTTATCCGGAAATTTATCTAGTCTAGTTAGAATCTTATTTGAAAGTAAACAAGAATGAAGTGTTTTATCAATTTCTGTACACACATTCCTTATTTATAACCCTTTTGATTAATTCATTAATGGTTACAAAACAAATCTAGTATTATTTCATAAAAATTCGGCATGATAATTTGACCCGTTTTACCTACTGTTAGAGTCCAGAAATGAGACAACTCATGAGGTTTCTAATCACTTATATTGTTTAACTAATCAACAATCGGTACACGTGCATTCACAGTGATAGCTCAATTAGGACTGCCGCCCTTCCCCGCATCTTCCCCTCGTGTAGCTCTGGGATGACTACGGCGTAGCACTGACGTCATGACGTAGCAGATGACGTCATAGCGTAGCACCACACCAGGTTCTGCCTGTATCTCCAGTATTTCTTACACTCGGCCATCCTGAGAAGTAATACGGCCACGTATTATCGTTTGTAATTTTTTTTTTTAACTCTTTCTATCTGACTTCAGCTAACACAATCACACCAACATTTTGGTATGGAGTCTTTGATTTAACTCAAATCAAACTGATTTTACTAGACCGACCTAACTGGTCTTAACCGAACTGGTTATAAACTGAGTCTATCTGATTCAGTTTACATAATCACACCAACATTTTGGTATGAACTCTTTGATTTAACTCAAATCCAACTGATTTTACTAGACCGACCTGACCGGTCTTAACCGAACTGGTTATAAACTGAGTATCTGATTCAGTTTACACAATCACACCAACATTTTGGTATGAACTCTTTGATTTAACTCAAATCCAACTGATTTTACTAGACCGACCTAACCGGTCTTAACCGAACTGGTTATAAACTGAGTCTCTGATTCAGTTTACACAATCACACCAACATTTTGGTATGAACTCTTTGATTTACCTCAAATCCAATTGATTTTACTAGACGGACCTAACTGGTCTTAACCGAACTGGTCTTAACTGAACTGGTCTTAACCGAACTGGTCTTAACCGAACTGGTCTTAACCGAACTATTCTTAACCGAACTGGTCTTAACCGAATTGGTCTTAACCGAACTGGTCTTAACCGAACTGGTCTTAACCGAACAAGTCTTAACTGAACTGGTCTTAACCGAACTGGTCTTAACCGAACTGGTCTTAACCGAACTGGTCTTAACCGAACTGGTCTTAACCGAATTGGTCTTAAGCGAATTGGTCTTAGCTCAACTGGTCTTAACCGAACTGGTCTTAACCGAACTGGTCTTGACCGAACTGGTCTTAACCGAACTGGTCTTAACCGAACTGGTCTTAACCGAACTGATCTTAACCGAACTGGTCTTAATTGAACTGGTCTTAACCGAACTGGTCTTAACCGAACTGGCCTTAACCGAACTGATCTTAACCGAACTGGTTATAAACCGAGTCTTTCTGATTCAGCTTACGCAATCATACCAACATTTTGGTATGAACTCTTTGATTTACTTCAAATCCAACTGATTTTACCAGACCGATCTAACTGGTCTTAACCGAACTGGTTATAAACTGAGTATCTGATTCAGCTTACGCAATCATACCAAGATTTTGGTATGAACTCTTTGATTTACTTCAAATCCAACTGATTTTACCAGACCGATCTAACTGGTCTTAACCGAACTGGTTATAAACTGAGTATCTGATTCAGATTACGCAATCATACCAACATTTTGGTATGAACTCTTTGATTTACTTCAAATCCAACTGATTTTACCAGACCGATCTAACTGGTCTTAACCGAACCGGCCATAAAGCGAGTCTTACTGATTCAACTTACAAAATCACACCAAAGTTTTGATATTGGCTCTTTGATTTACTTCAAATCCAACTGATTGGTTATTGCGGTTTTGTTGTTGTATCAAAATAAAACTATGTCTGGTTAGACTTCTAAACGAATTTATTGTTTACCAAGTAGTTGAACAAGATGCAAAATTTGTATGACAGAAACTATCACCCCACTAGCCTGTTTCACTTTCGTCTTCTCCACTGTCAGTATCTGATTCTTCCTGAATCCTGAACGGCTTCATTTTATCGGCCGCAATGACGTTACAATACTTGCGTCCGCGTGTATTTAATGATTGAACGCGATAGCGGTCATTTCCCAAAACTGTCATTATTTTATAGGGACCTGCGTATTTGTCCACTAGTTTACCACTAGTTATTCCTTTCTTTAGGACTCTACGTTCGATTTGTACTAAATCGTTAATATTAAATTCTAACGTTGGCATTCGATTTCGGTCATAACGGGTTTTCATGCGAGTTGCATTAACTTTCATTTTATCTTCCGCTTCCTTTTGGTTCTTTACCAAATCGACGTTTACTGTCTTAGAATTAGTAACTTCCAAAGGAAAGCGAGGAAGGTAACCAAACACCAGGTCAAATGGACTTTTTCCCGTTGAATTATTTATCGTAGAGTTGATACCGCGTTGCACTTGGGGTACATATTCTTCCCATTTGTCATGCTGATCTCCAATGCAAGCCGTAAGAGATTGTAGAACTGTACGATTAACACGTTCTACTTGACCATTTGCACGAGGGCAAGCTACCGCATTAAGAACATGTTTTATGTGTCTGTTAGAACAAAAACTCGCCATTTGACGACTAGTAAAACACTTTCCCCTATCGCTAATAATTCTAGCAGGGCTGCCAAAGATTTTCTCAAGTAGAATTAAAGTCTGCAATACGTGATCTGCTTTAGTATTAGGGAGTGGTTGGAGCCACGTGTACTTAGTGAATCCGTCTACTATTAATAAGAGATAAGTGTTACCGTTATTTGATTCACAAAATGGACCGAAATGATCAATGTGTAATGTATCGAAAGGCGTACTACCTTTGTCAATGGGGTTCAGGTGACCTCTCTGTATCCCCGTAGGTTTTTTTGCAAATTGACACGAAATACAACTTTTCACATATTTTGTGACGAACTGTCTTAACTTTTCGAACCAATACTTCTTTCGAATAAGTCCTATGACCTTTTCTTGGTTCATATGACCATTATCATCATGAAACATTTTTACCATACGCCACCTAACTGATTTAGGAATTACGACCCTTTTCTTACCATCCACTACTTTACACAACTGACCGTCAACCATGCAGTAATCGTTCTTAGTTACATTGCTGTCTGCAGTGGGCTTAAGATCCTCTATTATAGCGTTTGTCTTTGGATCCATTTGCTGTACCGCCATAACCCAATCGATCTCATCGAGATGTAACACGGAATCAATTGAGTCAATTGGATTACGACTAAGCGCGTCAGCATGTTGCATGTGTTTTCCGGGACGATACTGAACTTTAAAGTCGAACTCTAGTAATTCAAGCCACCACCTACTAATCCGAGGTATCATATCCCTTTTGATCCACGTCGCGCTTAAAGCGTTACAGTCAGTGATCACCGTAAATGGTTTTCCTAGGAGATATACGCGAAACTACTTCAGGCTCATCACTACGGCAAGGGCTTCAAGCTCATAGGAGTGATATTTGCTTTCGGCATTTGTAGTCTGCCGACTTGCATACGCCACAGGCTTGAATTCACCGGAAGACTGCTTCTGTATTAATATACCGGCAACCCCAACGGCAGAAGCATCTGTATGTACTTGTGTTTCAAGATTCTCATCATAGATTGCCAAAACAGGCCTAGAAACTAACGCTGATTTTATGTCATTAAAAGAGTCCTCTTGAGCCCTTTCCCATAGCCACGGCTCATCCTTCTTCAGCAGTACAGTTAAGGGACGTGCTTTTAAGGCAAACGATCGAATGAATCTCCTGAAATAGCTCGCTAACCCAATAAATTGCCTCAGTTGATGAACGGAACGTGGCCTCGGAAAACGCTCAACAGACTCTATTTTTCTGGAGGAGGGACGTATTTCGCCATTTGTAATATCGAAACCCAAGTATTCAATCTGATTTTTGAGGAATGCACACTTTTCCTTACGCAATGTTAACCCCGTGTCCGATATCAATTTTAATATGGATTCAAGTCTTTCCAAGCCTTCTGAAACCGTGTCCGAATAGCAAATAATGTCATCTAAATATGCCCCCGCGAATTTAAATCTCAAATCGCTTAGCATCTGGTTAATTGCCCGCTGAAAAACCGATGGGGCATTAGCCAAACCAAACGGCATTCGTTTGTATTGGTACTGGCCAAAACGGGTAACGAATGCTGTATACTTTCGGCTGTCTGGGTGGACCCACACTTGATGATAACTAGAGCATAGGTCGAGTGTGCTGAAATACCTTTGGCCTCTCAACTGATCAATCTGATCTTGTATCAAAGGAAGAGGATAATTGACGCACATACTAGTGTCGCCGTTTTTTTTGGATACCAGAATAATGCGACTGGCGTAAGCGGAGTTACTGGGTTCTATAATATCCTGTTCTAGTAAATCGTCGACGATTTGCTTTACCTTACGTTGTTCTTGGGGGGGACATTCTATATGGTCGATAATAAAATGGAGTGGAACTAGTAAGCTCAAGTGTCATTTCGATAGACGAAGCACCAATTTTACCCTCTTGACCTGTAAAACAATGATCATACTGCTGTAATAATAGTTCTAGACGATTTTTGTCCCCTCCCGTTAAATCTGTATTCAGTCCAGTAGTGACCAACTGCGCTCTCGCTATACATTTATTCGCATAAATTGCCAATGGTGAGTGGCTATGCCTAACAACATTAATTTCGCCAGTGTTATCTTGCAGCGGCACCGGACACCCAAGTACCTTCATCTCTCGCCCGGGTTCGTTACGCTGAGAATATTTTACAAATACTGTATTCGATGCGAAGTCATTATCTTCCTGTGGTATGCTGACTAAAACTTTTGCAGAGTCGTATCGTGGACAACCGATAACTTCAATACCTTGTCGACAGACGAAATATTATTAGGCAGATGCCTGAACGTATTATCAGTATTTCCAATGATTAATTCATCCGAAGTTTTCGTTACAAAAATATTAGGAAGTTCGGTAAACGGCCGGCCTATAATCAAATCTGTGTCCTGTAATTCATCTCCAACTACTAGCATCGGTACGGTGGCTGAAGCTTCGTCTAAAGCTATGTGTGCTGATAATTCGCCTACTGGAGTAACAAGGCTACCCCCATATGCCCGAATTCGACGGGAAGTTCCCTGACTAAACTGAAGCCCCGTTCGCGTTGCTGCGCTCTTCGTAATGGTATTGCATGCGCTACCAAAGTCAATATAAGCCGTCAGTGAAAGATTATTAATAATAGCATTTTTGTGATACTTTCTGTCATTCACATCAATATCCGATATTCTAAATAATACTTTAGAAGGTTTGCTAGTCAACTCTTTCTTTGCGCGATAACAATGCTCCCCATTGTGGCCCCACTGGTTACAATTAGAGCACTGTTTATTCTCTTTACAGTCACTCATTACGTGTCCAAATTTTAAACAACGTTCACAGCGTGGTGTATCGGTTTTAGTACACCGAGATGCAAAATGGCCCTTCACACCACACTTATAACAAGTTACGTCATCCCGCTGTTTAGTTGTTCGGGCAACTCGAGCTTTGTTTACATTTGGTACGTCGGTAACTTTATTCTGATAAGCAACATTCGTGTCGCCTGCGGCGTCAGTTAAATATTGTAACAAGCTTCTAGTGTCACGACACGCAGCCCCCCGGGCCCCTGTCCTTAACAATGAATTGTTCAGCGTAAAAATAATTACGTCCGCGACAACGTGATCTGGCTGATCGCATTGTTTTCCGAGAGAAAGCTTTTTAAACTGTTAACAAGTTCAGTCTTCCATTCTAGCCAGCTGAAGTCTATTTCTTGTAGTGAATCGAACCATAACCGCGCGTTCCCAGAAAGTTTAGATGTCATTTGATGAATCAAAAAGCGTTCATCCCAGCAAAATATCTTAGCCAAAGATACTAAACGTTTTATCCAAACTTGTGCGGACATATTATCTTTCTCAATGTTACCCGAAAAACTGGGTATACTTTCCGACCCTGATAATAATTTGTTTACATAACCTTGTTTTGGCGACCAAACCATGGGCCCGACCGTGCTCGGTCCAGGCGCGGTAGCATCCACGACCTCCGGTGCGCTCTGCACCTCTCTTGTTGGCACAGCGCCCGCAGCATCAGGCGCGCGCTACGCAGCTGACGACGCCCGTGCCTGTGTACCCGGTGCATCACGCGCTGCTCGCGTTGCCACGGGGCCCGCAGCATCGAACGTGCGCTGCGAAGCTGGCGGCGCCCACTCCGGTGTACCCGGCGAACGTTGTAGAGATGGTGGATCGCCACGTGATCGGCTGCCCCTCGGCAGCGGTGACGGCGTTCTACCACCACACGTATCACTTCTTTCACTGACGGAAACTTCGCGGTCAGGTTGCTTTGATTGAATTAGTCTTTGAACCATCCGTTCCAATTTTTCAAGTCTTGATTCCGAGTCAATTCTTCTTCGTTTTACTTGCCGCGCGTCACGATACCGCTGTGTGGATGCGGTACGCGATCGGCGCGCACCACGATGTCGCTCTCGGGATTGTCTTTCCATTTTCTTGTGGGATGGGTTATCCTATCTTTAGGATGGCGAAGATTCGCCGTATCCCACTTCTGAACTGTTAGAGTCCAGAAATGAGACAACTCATGAGGTTTCTAATCACTTATATTGTTTAACTAATCAACAATCGGTACACGTGCATTCACAGTGATAGCTCAATTAGGACTGCCGCCCTTCCCCGCATCTTCCCCTCGTGTAGCTCTGGGATGACTACGGCGTAGCACTGACGTCATGACGTAGCAGATGACGTCATAGCGTAGCACCACACCAGGTTCTGCCTGTATCTCCAGTATTTCTTACACTACACATCAAAATGCTTCGAAAAATCTTTGAAAAATGGATAAAAATGAATGAATACGCTTCGAATGCATGAAATAATTAATAAGAATTAGTTTTTGCATAGATAATTACCATTTATAGACACAAATTCATCGAAAAACAGTCAACAATAATATATTTATATGGCAAATGTGTAAGGCGAAATAACCTGAAAATTGATTGGCTCGAAAATCATTTTTACTATATTGTTTTACGCAAACGATTAGCCAAAAACTTGCACAAGCCACTATTGTTTCATTATTCATGTACTTACCTAAGTTTCAAACGAAAAATCCATCACAATAACTCACAATAAATAAAACAACAACACTAAGTCACGACAATAAACCACAGAATATCAATGTAAAAAAGGGCGCCTTCGTATTTTTTTTTTATAGTGTTGGGCACGAAGTTTTTAGTAACTTTTATCGTCTATGGCTTACAAATATTCTTGGCAGTGTAGGAAAAATATTAGCAATCGACTAAGTTCCGTACTTTACGCAAAAATAATATTTTAATGGTGTAGCCTATTGGCAACGCGCGCTGTCGCCCGGAGGCGTCACCGGTCCTAAACGGTTGCGCGCGAAACCGACCCCTCCGGGCGACAGCAGTCCTTAAAAGGTAGGTACTTACTCTGTTTAAATATATTTTTGTCTATCAGCAATGTGCATAACCTCAAAAATATATCAGAATCGAAAAAAATATGGCTGATCACGTCCAAAGATTTCCGGGACATGTTGCACTAATTGGTAATTCCTTGTTCTTTAAATTGATTAAACAAATGTTAATATAAATTCAAGATAAAAATGCCTACAAAAGTCTGCCTGGTCACTTCCACAGATTTCTGGAATTCAATTTTTAGAACATGTTGGTTAAAGTTGCAATAATCGAATTATTTATTTCTGTTCTTGAAATGAATTACCAACGTTTAATATTGTGAGACAATTTCTTCATATTAAAATGCACTGTCGCAGCAAAGCAAGATTCATGATAAGTTTTTGTTGCACTACCTAAGAGCGGACTAAAGTAAATCTTTATTATGAATATAAAATTATACTCCTAAGTTATGTCAGCTATTTAAAATATTAGAACAACTTCCAAGAACTAAGTTACGAGTATGACTATTATCCTAATTTTAAAAAGTCAACGAGTTGGCTTTGTTTTTTGTTTTCAACACGCTTAGCATGACAACCATAAAAACGGGTTGTTTCGACGGAAGAATAGACAAAATGACAGATAAACAATCACAATCTATCATTTTGTCTATTCTTCCGTCGACAAAACCCGTTTCTGATGTGGTCATGCTAAGCGTGCTGCAAAAAAGAGAGATAAATCTAAACCTAAAATAAATATTATTTGACCTAGGCCTTAAAAGAGCGTGAAAACTGATTCGCTGTTACAATGTATTTGAACTTTAGCTATAAAAATATTATTTTAGAATCAATGTATGCCTGAATTTTGTATCAACGTATACCCTAGCAGAACAATATTAAAAATTACTTTTAAAAAGAGGAAAATGTCATTGTGTACCATCGCGGAAACCCATAAATAACAACTTTGAAAAAAAAAAAAACCGTACACATGATGACTACATCTGTTACCGCCCCGGTTCTATAGCGGCCAAGCATTGCAAGCAAGAATAGTCCTTACGGTGGTTAGTTATGTGTTTCCACGATGGTACAGGTTTGTAAAATGTTGTGAACATTCCCACTAAGTAATTTAACTTTTCACTCTCCATAACATCGTAGGTATTGATGAAGTCCTATGTATGAAAGCAATAAGAAGATTAATTTCTCGCTTTTATTACTGCTCGTAATATCCGGTTGCTCTCGATAGCAAATACGTCTCTTCAAATATAATAAAATACATCTGCTCAGCGTGACGTGCACGTCACTAAATAATATCTTAACAGCCTTAGCAATAACCCAAGTGTATTAAAAGGGAGAAATCCATAGCCATACTAATATTATAAAATGCGAAGTACGCCTGATGGTAAAGTATATGAAGACAGTTTAAATCATGACGAAGGACGTAGTTTAAAAAAGGCTGCCTTTCCAAAGTCCAAGTAATTTATTTGGCGGAAACACAGTACCATAGGATGTACTTACACCACCAGCGATGTGATGTGCAAGGATAAGCTATCTTAGTGGTAAAGCTAAGCTAACTAAGTGGTAAAGCTAAGCTACGAAACGATGTGTGTCTATTTACAGCAGCACGCTTAGCATGACCACAATAGAAACGGGCTTTGTCGATTTGGCGGAAACACAGTAAATAGGATGTACTCACACCACCAGCGATGTGATGTGCAAGGCTAAGCTATCTAACTGGTAAAGCTAAGCTAACTAAGTGGTAAAGCTAAGCTACGAAACGATGTGTGTCTATTTACAGCAGCACGCTTAGCATGACCACAATAGAAACGGGCTTTGTCGATTTGGCGGAAACACAGTAAATAGGATGTACTCACACCACCAGCGATGTGATGTGTAAGGCTAAGCTATCTAACTGGTAAAGCTAAGCCACGAAACGATGTGTGTCTATTTACAGCAGCACGCTTAGCATGACCACAATAGAAACGGGCTTTGTTGACGGAGAAATAGACAAAATGACAGATAAACACAATCTTTCATTTTGTCTATTCTTCCGTCGACAAAACCCGTAGAAAATCCGTTTCTATGGTTGTCAAGCTACGCGTGCTGAGCTAAGTGGTGTAGCGCAGCAAGACTGCTCTGAAGATGCGTTTTGTGCGTACCTATGAAAAAAAACTTAGCTTCTTTAAACCCATTCCCACCAGAGCTAGCAGCATTGAAGCCAAATTACGCTATGAAAATCAAACGATCCTATTACTTGATTGATTTGGTGGAAAGGCTGCCTAAAGAGTGTGAAATGGGGTGTTAAAAGTTTGTACATTAGATATATGGGAAAATGAGAAATCCGCGACTACTTAAATAAACGAATAAGATACATCGACAAGTAGTTTCTAAACCTGCAGATCAGGGTTAACGTCCACTCAAGAACAATAAATGTTATTGAAGTAATTTCCTGTTGTTTCCGCCGATATGATACAATGGTGAACATAGATGACCGCTGTAAATCATCAAGTCGTAACGTAAATCTCAAAATATTACCTAACAACAAAAACGTCAATGCTGGACTTATGGAGGTGCGTGTTATCATCAGTGTTATGGTAATTTAAAGCAAACTATCCTTGTCACTTCTTCCCAGCTAAGGCCCCAATTACACTATCATATATTTATCATACTTTGGTGGTATGAGGAACAGGGTGTAAAGTTCACTCATCCACCATAGAAAAGGGAGGATCCTCCGACCAGACGGTTGTTGTGTCTGGCGGGCAACTGCCCATCAGTTTGAAGTTGAAATCTTGTATGTATGTCGATCGCTCGGTAAACTCTAACTGCGCGATGCAGGATTAGTGTGACGTCATGTCTTTGATGCGTAGTTCGTATGTGGCGGTGTAACCGCTACATCACTCCCCTCCGGAGACCGGAGGTCGATAGTGGGCTGAATCTTGCGATGCTTCACGGTGCCAGCTGTGGTTCCAGTGAGTCGGAACTGGGTGCCACATAGTTCGCGGTGAGTCGGAACTGTCTGTGGTGATTGCGGTGATTCCCCAGTGAGTCGGGGTGATTGAGGTGATGATGATGATGACGTCACGCCGAAATAATTGCTCGAAGGCTGCGCTGACGTTCATACTCGGGGTCACCAATTTGGTGGTATGAGGAACAGGGTGTAAAGTTCACTCATCCACCATAGAAAAGGGAGGATCCTCCGACCAGACGGGTGTTGTGTCTGGCGGGCAACTGCTCATCGGTTTGAAGTTGAAATCTTGTATGTATGTCGATCGCTCGGTAAACTCTAACTGCGCGATGCAGGATTTGTGTGACGACATGTCTTTGATGCGTAGTTCGTATGTGGCGGTGTAACCGCTACAATACAAATATGATTTCATATCTGTCAAATTCTTTGATCATAGTTGATGATGATGTTCTTCATTTGCACATATTACACAATATGATCATATTAACGTCTTACTTAATCAAGATGGATAACGGCTGCCGTGTTTGATTTAGCAATTTTTTAGGGTTTTTTTTTTCTGTATGGCATCTCATAGCTGGCCTCTGAGGCCATGACTATTTAACCGGGCAAACCTGTGGGTGCCTTAAGCTGCTACACTCAAAGCCTCCAGCCAGGGACTTACAAACTAAACTAAAACTTATAAACTAGGTGAACGCTCGCTAAGGGCACCCCCTGTGGGGTACGAACCTCGGTTTAGGGCGTTTACCGGAGGGAGGACATCAAAGATGGGACGGGCTGGATCAAAGTTTTGATTATGATTATTAATCGGGGAATTTAAAGCTACGTGCTCAGCTGCAACAACTGCTGGCACCTCGTTTTCGAGCAAGGGTCGGGAGGAGTATCATTTACTCGGGGGCGCGGCGGTCGCGATCGCAAAGGACCTCGAAGGTGAGGTCGGAATGACGGATTTTGAGGTTAGACGGATATGATCATATTTGTACGCTTGCTGTCAAATAGGATCCCTTAACTATGGATTATAGACGATAATGTATCTAGTTGTTATACAGCCATAGGTTCTTCAAATAAAAATTACTTAAACATCTCTGATCATATTTCTTTGTGATAGTCTAATATGGCTCTAAAACACTAGAAAGTGATCTCCAGCCTTGATGGCTGTCTTTTGTAACTATTGACGTACAAAAAGATATTGCTGATTCTCGCTTGCTTTGAATTTTATATTCTGATTTTTGATATAAGTACTCTTCTTCGGGTAAGAAGTCGCACTTGTTTCTATTTGTAAAAATATCTGTGACATTGCGGGAGATAAATGAGTTGTCTCATCGCACGGTAGTCTGGTTTACGCCATATTTCATACAGGGTGACCCTTCCAGCTCACGGCGTCGGCTAATAAGACCGCACTATTTTTTATCATCTGCACGAAATTCACGATTTGTTTTTCCAAGTTCTAAGCTAAGAATTTGTTTAGAATAGAAGATGTGCATGTGTCACACTTTTGAAGTAAACGTCAGAATCAAAAATTTTGCTCTGAAAGTGAAAACTTATAATAAAAAAACCGGCCAAGTGCGTGTCGGACTACGCACAATGAAGGGTTCCGTAGTTGGGATGAATATATCCCAAATACAAACTTAACATTGTAGATGAAATACATGTTCTCCCATACATTCCAACTGCAAATGTAAGTTTGTACGCACAATTTTGAGAGATTTATCATGTTATTTTAAGACCTTAGATTTCTTATAGGTTTTCCTGTAATTTATGAGTCATACTCTGTAGTTTTTCAAAATTTTAGGTCCAGTAGTTTCATAATTTATGAGTCATACTCTGTAGTTTTTCAAAATTTTAGGTCCAGTAGTTTCGGAGATAAGGGGGGAATGGTCAATTTTCATCGAATTTCTTAAATATCTTTAAAAGTATTTATTTTAAAATTATATAAAAAATATGTTTAAGATCCTCGCAACAAGCCCTTTCATTTGATATGTCACACAGTACTGTTAGCTAAACTTTTTTTTAAACACGTTCGTGTTTGGGTCACAGAAATACATTATGTGTACCAAATTTTAACTTAATCTGTCCATTAGATTCGGAGCAAATTGGCTGTGACAGACGGACAGACAGACAGACACACGAGTGGTCCTATAAGGGTTCTGTTTTTTTCCTTTTGAAGTACGGAACCCTAATAATGATATCCAATTACCTATCAATTAATTATCATGTAGGCACTACTAACGTGATTGCTAAGGGAACTTAGTATGACGTACATTTATTAGGCTGGCGTCGCTGGCGTCGCGTCTGCAGCAATCAAGCCCGGGAACAGCGAACGACGGTTAAAACTTTTAATGGCTAATTAACTGGATAACTAACCAGCTATCAGCGCTCTACGTACCAAGTGTGACATCCCATTTCCTATTTTTAACTAAGTATATTTTACTGCTTAATGATAAACTGCGCGAAGCTTAGAAAATTTATCTTTTCTGGTTGAAGACGCCATGTTTAACAAAGTTGTGTTAACTTAACACAGCCAGTGTGTGTCGAAAATTGAACTAGAACTTTGTTCGTTTTACTAGAATTTTCTACCACTTATCAGGTAATTACTAATTAAGTACTTACCGTGTACACACGGCTACACATCAAGCTATATATTCCAGTATAAGCTGACCTGGCATTGTACGGAAATCCTATACAATGCGAGATCAGCATAAACTGGATTTGTATAGAAAGAAAGAAAAAGTATTTATTGAGACTCGCACAGGAAATCACAAATTAAACTAAACACTTTCATAAGAACATTAATAAAAATAATAAAAAAAACAATAAAAAAAAACAAAGTAAAATTAAAATAAAAGCAGAAGGTCCTGTACGAGGCCAAAAGGCTCCTATCTATATGTATAGCTTGATGTGTAGCCGTGTGTACCTACACACCTACACTACACATATTGTAACAATTACATTGTACCTATGAGCTTGTGAATGCATGAAATACAGTCTATTTACAATCAAATTAACTACTTACATAAATAAATTCTAAATAGTAGGACCGACTTCAAGTATTCAATTTTCCTCATTCAAGTTATGAATAACTCATAAATTAAAATGAAAACAATCCTGACATCCCATGCAGCGGTTCGTTCTTTAAAATGAAAACAATCCTGACATCCCATGCAGCGGTTCGTTCTTTAAAATGAAAACAATCCTGACATCCCATGCAGCGGTTCGTTCTTTAAAATGAAAACAATCCTGACATCCCATGCAGCGGTTCGTTCTTTAAAATGAAAACAATCCTGACATCCCATGCAGCGGTTCGTTCTTTAAAATGAAAACAATCCTGACATCCCATGCAGCGGTTCGTTCTTTAAAATGAAAACAATCCTGACATCCCATGCAGCGGTTCGTTCTTTAAAATGAAAACAATCCTGACATCCCATGCAGCGGTTCGTTCTTTAAAATGAAAACAATCCTGACATCCCATGCAGCGGTTCGTTCTTTAAAAAAACCGGCCAAGTGCGTGTCGGATCACGCACAATGAAGGGTTCTGTAGTTGGAATGAATTTATCCCAAAAATAAAATTAACTTTGTAGTTGAAAAACATGTTCTCCCATACGAAATGTATGGGAAAACATGTTTTTGCAACTGCAAATATAAGTTGGTCGATTATTACTCGTTAACTTGTAGAGCTTACTTATCTGTGATAGTTTTCCTTTTAATTTCGTTATATAAACTACTGCTGTGATTTTTTTCACACAGCCAAACCCAACCATTTAGCTGGCAGCCCCCCTCCCTCCCTGTCAGCTCTAACAAAAATTGACACACAACAATTGATACCGATTGGGGGGACTCTTGACTCTAACAAAAATTAGCACTTTAAAGCTTAATATTTCGCAAACGGATCCCTGAATCCAAAACTGGTTTTCACTTACTCACAATGTTTTTGAAGGACCTTTCCAATGATACCCCACACAATGGTATGGAAAAAAAAAAACCTCAACACTTTACGTGTAGGGAAGGTACCCTAATTTATTTTTATTCTTTTAATAATTTTGTTTTACCACTTTGTCGGCGTAATTAATATGTATACCCATGCCAAATTACAGCTTTCTAGTACTAACAGTCTCGGAGCTAGACCGCGGACAGACAGACATGGCGAAACTATAAGGGTTCCCTGTTTACTACGGAACCCTAAAAATGATATCCAATTACCTATCAATTAATTATCATGTAGGCACTACTAACGTGATTGCTAAGGGAACTTAGTATGACGTACATTTATTAGGCTGGCGTCGCGTCTGCAGCAATCAAGCCGGGAACTGCGAACGACGGTTAAAACTTTTAATGGCTAATTAACTGGATAACTAACCAGCTATCAGCGCTCTACGTACCAAGTGTGACATCCCATTTCCTATTTTTAACTATATTTTACTGCTTAATGATAAACTGCGCGAAGCTTAGTAAACATTGACTAACTGACAATGAAAGCAGACTATTATTATATGTATATTATTATCTGTTCAAAAACCCTAAATGAAGCGTTCTGAAACAGCGGGAATATTTGCTTAATTTACAATTTACTTCGGTTTGGATCGTCGGCGAGTGCCGCACTTGAATTGAATATTATTCTTTTTTTTTTCGAAACTCATGGCAATGGCCCTTCAACGTTCTGCCGCTTGATTTGCGAATGGGCTGTGAAGAGCCCACGGCCGGATGCCCCGAGCCTCTCTACTAGCTATTTATTTTCCATTGGCGTTTGTGAACTGTTTAGATAGTTAATTAAATGCACAGAATATTGAATGAGATCAGAGTAGCATACTTTCTTTCTCCATTTCCAATATTCATATAAAAATCTTCTGCAAAACAGATACTTTAGTTCTGCACTCACAAGAACCGAGTCTCAAGTCATAAGTTCACAACTTTGCTCAATGAATTGCTTATCAGATTAAACTTACAAGTTCAGTTGCATCTTCCATCGTATCGAACTCGACGGCGGGACTGATACTTTTTAGATTCAGATACTTTTAAAAGAAAGTTGGCGTTGCCTCGAAAACTTTGTATCTAATATGATGTAGATAAGTAAGTATTCGGCCGCGGGAGATACTTTTAAAACACACTGGAGTTACTTTGCGCTGAAATCTCACATATATTATCCGAGTAGTAGGCAGTACACACGAAATTAGTTAAGATCTCGAGTATTAATAACAAATTATTATTAAGGCTCCTTCGTAGACAGGCGTGACGCGACTCTGGTGGAACAATTTCTATGAAAACTTCTCCGAAATTTTTCTATCGGGGTTGCGTTAGGGTAGACTGGGTACGGAAGTGACAATTTTCAATTGACGACCAATAATTTTGTTTGTGTGGCAGTTAGCTGTAAAAAAGAAGTTTTGTATTGTGAAGAGTACATTTGCCTACGTATAAATACTAAAATTGTGTTTCTAAGTACTATGGTTAATTCACGGGAGCATATTAGAAAAAAAAGAGAAAATGTCTCAACCGACCACACTTCAAGGGCGGTTGTGACAGTACCTTTTTTTTTTTTTTTTTTTTTTGGGTGGGAAATCATCAAATGACTTCTCCCGCTCTGGGCGGAGCGGGAGGGCGTGTCAGACTCTTACTGACTAAAACCCACCCGTGTTCCTTCAGTTGCCGTGTTGCCAGGGGGCCACGATTTCCCTATCGGTTTTCTTCGAACCCCCGGCAGGCATTGGCCCTAGCGGACCCCGTCAATTCTGCTGACATCTCTTTGAGGCGCGCGTGGAACACAACGCGCCGTCGACCCGGGCTTGGTCCTTATCGGACGGCGAGCTACCCATTGCTCACCGTCCGCAAGCCCGCGCCTACGGTGGCCGGAAATCCTCTCGTGACTCCCGACGCCCAGGGCGTCTCCTGCTGCGGCGGTTAGGGGCGCGAGGGCGCGAAATTTGCCTTTCCCTCACGCGCTCCGTCTCCTCCTTCGCGAGCATTACTGCTTCGCAGAACGAGGTGACGGCCTGCCATTTCCTCTCGCTCCGTAGCATGGCCCGAATCAGGGCCGGACGCGAGAGATCACCGCCGCCGATCGCTTCCACGAGGACACGGCGATGCTCTGCCCAAGCCGGGCAGACCTCCACCGTATGCTCCACCGTGTCCTCCGGGCGATCCACACAGTGATGACACCCGGGCGTTTCCTCCCGCTTTATCCTGAACAGGTACCTCCCGAAACAGCCGTGTCCGGTGAGCACCTGTGTCAGGCGGAAGGTGAGGACGCCGTGGCGCCTCTCTAGCCACTCCTCAAAGAGGGGTCTTATCGCCGCAATTGCGGCGTGCCCAGCGCTGGGTTGCGACAGTCGCACTCTCCATTCCGCCATGAGATCCCGCCGGAGCTCTGTCCGCTGTGCCGCAACTTCTTGCGGCATCGGAGTTAAAAAATGCACCAGAATGGTCATCAATCACTTTCATTGCACGAAAAATCCATTCTTCTCGAAAAAAATACGTGTACGTAACTACATTTACGTATTTATATTACGTAAGAACATTGTTGTTTATAAATAATAATACACTGTAGCATCTATAGCTATTAAAACATATAGCAGTTTGATTGCTTATCACTAGTACTTTAATTAGTCTTAAATTACAATCAGACCAAAAAGCTACCTAACTAAAGATTTCTAATTATACAATACGGTAACAATGTCAAAATACAAACTATACTAAATATTCGTCACAAACTCACAACCGTACCCAAAAAAATTGTCACAACTGTACTCAAAGTACTCCTTCGCAAAAAAAGCAATCACTGTGGCCATTTAAAATAATGTACGTACAAAGTAAGCACTGCTATTTAACCACTAATGTTTAACTAATAATAAAAAAGAACACTCATTACTGTATCTGTAAACATTTAACATCAATCATTAAAAGAAATCGAGTAAAAATAGTTACTTATGAGGGCCTCTCTGGTAACAACAAAACGTCGCGCGTTGGCTGACGCAATAATGTGAAACACGTTCAGACCCGCATAGCGCTCCTCTCTCTCCTTACACCCTCCCCGGTATTCCTTATAGTTTCGCTAATATTGTGATTGTCACAACCGTAACCTGTCACAACCGTACCCAGTCTATCCTACGTCGTCGTGTCGCGCCTGTTTTTTAATTAAGAATTCCAAATAATGTAATATTGTACTTGCAATAAAATAACGTGTAGCTACGCATAAAGGCTCGTCGCGCGACGAGCGGTGCCTTTGTGTCGCGCCTGTTTGTAAGAGCCTTAATACACTGGCACGTGACCTTTCTTCATTGGCTTAAATAAGCCAGCATAAGGAATAGTAACTTCCTGTAGTTATTCCCAGTACTAGTGCACATTTGTGAGTAAACAAACAAATAAAACTCGTTGTTTGCTGTAGATAATTGTAGTTGTCCACCTACTCAACTCCAGTTCCTGCTTGGCCGAAGCTGGGCGTTGGCGCTTCCTAATAAGTAACACACCAAACAAACATAATAATGAGGCGTTCTGTGTAGAATGATCTCATCTCACGAGTCGGACGAGATTACAACCAAGATAAAAAAAAGTGGTGGCACTCCGGGGAGTGCCGACAGAAGTGAAAACTTGAACAAGATCGCCTTGGAGGAAGAAAAATACTTGTATAAAACATTGGTCCGTAATCTTATCTACATAAAGAGCACAATCGCGTTTACAAAAAAAAAAAATACTTCCAAAACCTATGAAGTAAAAATACTTGCATAGAACATTGATCCGTAATGTAATATAAAAAGAGCACAATCGCGTTTACAGAAATGAGGTGTCGTCATGGTGTCGCGAAATCAATGGTTTTGTCCCATCTCAAAAATGCCCAACGCGCCTAAAGAAAAATATATAAATATACTTAAAGATAGGTATTGAAGATGGAAAAAATTGGGCCCTAGTAAACGTAGACCACCTATGTTCAACGTTCTGTTATCTCTCTTGTTTCTCGTGCAATCTATAACCAATTTGTAGCCGTCGCTGTTTTATTACCTAACAAGCTATAAAGTTAACTGAAAAGCAATCAAAACCAATTATCGTACTTTATTATGTATGTTGTGGTAACAAGGCGCCAAAAAGGCTTATTGGTGACGCCCGAATTTACTCGCCCGAAACGGGCGAATCGACACTTTTAAATAGATAATATGTATTATTTTTTCTCGGCGATTCGCACGAAAAATAATTATTTGTACGCGAATCGACAACTCCAGAAATCGATTCGCTTACAAATAATCATTTTACATTTCGTAACTTCGGTGCAACAGTCACAATTCAAGACACTTTTTTTTGTTCTCTTTTATTAGGATTTTTTTGATTATTTAATATAAGATTTTTAACGTAAAACTATAGCAAACAAAATAAACAATTAATTTTATAAAGATTTCAAACCTATAAATAGTAATCCAGAAATGAGGAAATAAATTTTAAAAGTCCTCTCCTGTAAAATAAAAAAAAATAGCTTTTGTGACTTTGTTGCGCCGAAAGTGCGATTTATACAAATTAACTTCGTGAGAATCGCCTAAAGAAAAAATTACATTATTTAAAAGTGTCGATTCGCCCGTTTCGTGTGGGTATATTCGAGCGAATCGCCAATAAGCCGCGAAACAATGGACTTCGTTCAAAGGAGTTTTTTCTGTAAAGTTGTTGAAGTAACACAGTAACCTTATGTATGACGAACAAAAACATAGGATTTAAACATTAAATTGTTCCCAGAATTGTTATTTGTGCTGCCTTGTAATTAACATCAGTGTCGTTTTGTCATGCTCTGCAGCAAAGAACTGTTTGTCAGTGGAAAATAATGCTGCTGCCGGGAAATTGTCTGATTGTGTTTTTATCTGTCACAAGTCTCGCAAGGTAATGATTAAAACGCAATTAAGTTGGAAAAGTTGTGTGTTTTATTTAGAACTAGCTGTGCCCCGCGGTTTCACCCGCATAAGTCTCGATCCCGTTGGAGTTTCGGGATAAAAAGTACCCTGTGTCTTAACCCAGGTCATGGTCTACCTACGTGTCAAATGTCATTCAAATCGGTTCAGCCGTTTTGGCGTGAAAGTGTAACAAACGAACAAATGACTTGACAAAACATTGAGATTTCTTTATTTTAAGTAAGTTTAATATAAATTTATAATACACATAAACTTTCCGGAATAAATTCTCTAAGTGATGGTGAAAACCGCATCACAATCCGTTGCGTAGTTTAGAAGAACAAGCGGTCACACAGACAGACACGAAAAGCGATTTTAATTTATTATAGTATGTATAGATGATACAGTAACACATGCCTATTTTATTAAAGTGAAAACTTCTTTAGATGTGTTGGGCATTTTTGAGATGGGAAAAAATAATTGTTTTCGCGACACTGTTACCGACACCAGCTTTTGACCATTAAAAAGACATCAACGCGCGATAAATTTTCTTTGGGATTAATGACATTCCAAACATTGAGACATGACAATGATATGATTGACATTTCCCTTTTTTTACCGATTTCAAAAAAGAAAAGTATTTACTACACAATAAAATTATTCAAGTTTTCACTTCTGTCGGCACTCCCGGAGTGCTACTGAATTTTAAAACTACCCACATATAGGTACTTAGTCTATTTCAAATAAATGACTTATTTCATTTACTTTACTGACAATTTTGAGGAAAATGATGTCCTATTTAATTTAATTAACTGTAATCTTTGTAATTGAGGTCAAAAGTCGTTTAGGTCATCATGATCATGATAAGACTGATCAAGTATTTATTCAATTATTTTGCTTTTGGACGGCTATAAGGCCCCCGCAGACAGGCGCGACGCGACTCTGGTAGAACAATTTCTATGAAAACTTCTCGGAAATTGTACAGCAGCTATAACTTTCAGTTTTGAAACTTCTTTTTCATATTTTTCAATAATTTACATTTTTTATTTTTTTTTGCAGGTTCCGAAAACGAGCGCCATCTTTCAAAGATGTATTTTTAGATTGGATAAATGAAATATGTAAAACGTTGCTCTGGTTACTTTATAAACGACAATAGTAACTTAATATTCGGAATGCATTCTATCTAAGCAAACTAGCTCTGCATCGTAGCCTCCGTTACATAATTAAGAGGTCATTATGAGGATACTCGGACTGAGTGTAACAAGGGTCTAGCATTCTAGGATAATTGGTACATATTGAGAGCGTTCACAGACGGCATACAATCCTCTCCGACCCAGACAACCCCATAACACTCTTCCAGGAGAAGAATAGGGCCACCAGTACAGTACAGAGACGACACCCGTCATTCCAACCCCGCCGCCGAGGTCCTTCGCGATCGCGACCGCGTCCCCGATGAAATGATACTCCCCCCCGACCCTTGCTCGAAAACGAGGTGCTAGTATACCCCGTATAATAATCAAGATGAAAATCTAACTTTGATCCAGCCTGTCCCTTCTTGCTGTCCTCCCCCCAGTGACGCCCTAAGCCGAGATTCGTACCCCACAGGTGCCCTTAGCGTGCGCTCATCATCATCATCAGCCTATAGCAGTCCACTGCTGGACATAGGCCTCTCCAATTGCACGCCATTCAGCTCGATTCTCGGCAACTCTCATCCAGCTGCTACCAGCCACCCTTCGAAGATCGTCAGTCCACCTAGCCTGAGGGCGTCCTACCTTACGTTTGCCAATTCGCGGTCTCCACTCAAGAACACGTATACCCCAACGGTCATCGGTTCTACGGCTGATATGGCCGGCCCACTGCCACTTCAGCTTGCTAATTCTGTGAGCTATGTCGATAACTTTGGTTCTCTACCGGATCACTTCGTTCCGGATTCGATCCCTCAGTGAGACTCCAAGCATAGCCCGCTTCATGGCTCGCTGAGCAACCTTAAATTTATGGACCAGCCGTACCGTGAGTGTCCACGTTTCGGCTCCGTAAGTCATAACAGGCAGGACGCACTGATTGAAGACCTTCGTCTTTAGGCTCTGTGGAATACGCGACGAGAAGACTCGACGAAGTTTGCCAAACGCTGCCCAGCCCAGCTGAATTCTTCTGTTAGCCTCCCTCTCAAAGTTGTTCTTACCAAACTGCAGAGTTTGCCCGAGGTAAATGTATTCTCGAACAACCTCGAGAGCACCGCCATTGACAGCAATCGGCCCCGGAGTGACGTGTTCGTTGAACATAACCTGGGTTTTGTCCAAGTTCATCCGGAGACCAATGCGCACAGAAGAATTAACTAGGCCGTCCAGCATCTGCTGCAAGTCATGCAGCGATTCGGCCAGTATGACGATGTCATCTGCAAATCTCAAGTGTGAGATGTATTCGCCGTTGATGTTAATGCCACGCCCTTCCCAGTTCAGCGTCTTAAACACATCCTCCAATGCGTTAGAGAACAATTTTGGGGATATGACATCCCCTTGTCTCACCCCTCGACGCAGGGGGATATGTTCAGTACGCTGATCCTGAATTTGGACGGTCATTGTCGCGTTTTCATACAGACATCTCAGCTCTTGGATGTATCGCCAGTCGACTTGGCATCGCTGCAGAGACTCCAAAACAGACCCGTACCCTAATTGCGTAACATATTTTCGTAAACAATTTTGCCTAATTTGTTTCATTTTGACAGTTCAACAACATTCATTGCGTAATTTACGTTGTTTAGCAGATTTTTTTTCCAATTTATGAAGCAATGGATTAGCAATCTGTTTCAAATCGAAACAGATTGTGGTTGTGTTGTATTACGCAATTAGGGTACAGGTCTCGACAGAGTCAAAAGCCTTCTCATAGTCCACAAACGCAAGACACAGTGGCCGATTATACTCATCGGACTTCTGTATAATTTGCCGCACTGTGTGAATGTGGTCTATGGTGCTGTATCCTCCTCGAAACCCAGCCTGCTCCGGTGGCTGAAACTCGTCGAGTCTTCTCGCTAGACGATTCGTAACGACTCTTGAAAACAACTTATATACGTGGCTAAGGAGCGAAATGGGTCTGTAATTCTTTAAGAGTCTTGTCACCTTTCTTAAAGAAGAGAACGACCACACTCTCTCGCCACGCTTCTGGAGTTCTCCCAGAGAACAGGACAGAGTTGAAGAGCTCCCGAAGCTCTTTCAGTACAGGACTTCCTCCAGCTTTCAGGAGCTCGGTCGTTATCCCGTCCTCACCAGGGGCTTTTCCATTTTTAAGCTGTTTAAGAGCCGCCTCGATTTCGTCTTGGCTGACTTCTGGCAGGTCTTCCGTGAAATGGCGGGTTAAGGTGGCTCTGGAATCCTCATTTTCGGGATCAGGTCGAGATGCGTGCGATGCGTTCAACTGGCCGTAGAAGTTTTCTACTTCCAAAAGGATCTCCGGCTTCGAAACGACGATATCCCCACTGGGTTTGGTCAACTTCGTCAGGTGGCTCCTCCCGAGTGACTGGACGAACACCTTCGACCCCCGATTTTGCTCAATCGCTTTCTCTATAGAGCGCGTATTGGAGCGTCGGAGGTCGCGTCGTACCAGTGTTCTTATGTTGTTGTTGAGTGCCCGTTGTTCTGACGAAGTGATAGGTGGATTTTCTCGTCGTTCCGTCATAAGCTCCAGAGTCTCCTTTGAAAGTTTTGACTTCTTGCCCGTACGCCGCATTTTACAAAAACGCGTGCCTTCCTCCCTGAGGATTTCCGCCACTTGGTCGAGTGCCTGGTCAACGTCATTTGTGGTTTCCACGGCAGCAAATCGGTTCTCCAAGTTTGATTGGAACGCTTCAGATCCCAGCATGGTTTGGAGCATGTTTGGACGGAGCCTAGACCTCATCAAACGAGTTCGCTCGAGCTTAAAGTTGATATTCAGAGAGCCTCGGAAAAGTCTGTGATCTCTGCCGGTGTTGAACCTGTTGATCACCGAGACGTCCCTGAATATATGCTTCTTATCCGCTATGATGAAGTCTATCTCATTTTTCGTCATAGTATCGGGGCTTCGCCACGTCCACTTCCTTTAGAGCTGTTTCTTAAAGAAGGAGTTCATCATGAAAAGCCCCTCCTTCTCTAGGAAGTTGACAAGCATTTGCCCCCTATGATTTCTGCTGCCAAACCCATAAGATCCTACTACGGATTCGCTGCAATTCTGTACTCCCACTTTAGCATTAAAATCCCCCATGAGAACATTGTAGTGGGCCTTAGTGGTGGAATGCAAGGCCTTGGAGATATCCTCAAACATTTCCTCCACTTCGTCATCCGAGTGTGCCGAGGTCGGTGCGTAAACCTGAATAACCTTGAGGCTATACCTCTTGGTTAACTTCACTACAAGGTACGCTACCCTGTTCGAGACACTGGAGACTTCTACAACGTTGTCACAAAGGGATTTGTTTACCAGGAACCCGACTCCGCCTTGGGATAGTTGGTCTCCCTCTCGAAAATACAAAAGGTGGCCCGATTCAAGGGTTATTGTGTCCTCTCCCTCTCTTCGGACTTCACTTAAGCCAAGAATATGCCACTTTATTTTTCCAAGCTCTTCTTCTAGCTGCACTAGGTGTTCGTCGAGCCGTAACGTGCGTCCGTTGTACGTTGCCAAGGTCAGTTGGGTTTGGTGGCCATTCGTAACCCGGGGATTCTTCGCACCCCCTACCTTACCGTTACCGTGATTGCCGGATCAGGAATAGCAAGGCGGCCGGGAACTGGAGGCCGTGGTTGAATTTGACTTGCCATTTGGAGGGTTTGCCCATAATCGCCACGCTGGGCATGCGGGTTGGCGATCGCAGATTGCAGCTTCTCGCACTAGTGACGCTGCTGCCCGTCACTAGTCTGCACCATTTAGCTGCGAAATTTTATTTAGAATGGTTATACCGCCATTTGTCCGTTGTCAGAGCCTCGTTAGTTATTCAGCAGGGTGCACCACGAGCAGGTGAGGTTGACTTAGGGCACTGAGATGGTAGTGTGCCCCCTTACACCCCTTATACCCCGAGCGTGCGCTCGCCTAGTTTTAATTTAGAATAGTTTATGCCCCTGGCTGGAGGCTTTGAGTGTAGAAGTTTAAGGCAGCCACACGAAAGCCCGGTTAAGTAGCCATGACCTCAGTTGTCAACTGCGAGATGCATTTGTTAAAAAAAAAAGAAAGACGGCCTAGAATCAGTGGCCGATTTTTTGTGGGAGTAGAGATCAAATGTATCAACGTACACGTAGGTCTAAATAACGTAGAGGGAAATAATCTGACCGATTATAGGACTTACAAAAAGTAAGCCGTGTGGGAGCGCGCTTATGTTGTCAACCCCCCCCCCCCCCCCCCTCCCTTATGTTGTCGACCCCTTGATAATTAAAAGTACCTGTAATTGGCGGGCTGTATTTCATGAACCATAATAGGTAGGCAGATGAAATTGTCTGGATTTGTGCCCGGTTGATGGCAATAGGCTCACCCCCTATTACATCTCCCTCTGCTTAACCCTTTGGGGATAACAGGCGTGATGCTATGTTTATGTTTATATGTGTTGAATGCATTCCCATTCCTAGAGTCGTAAGAAGAGGAAACAATAATTAAATTATATTATAATAACATTGAGCAAAGCAATAGTTCCCAAAACAAATACCTTCCAATTGTTTCTGTATAAAGATGAACGCTTGGTTCAGTATCAACACCTTGCTTACCGACCGAATAACTTCCGTACTTAGGTACGTACTACTCACACATGCGCCATGCGTATGAGTAGAGGCTCCAGACAGGCGCATCGCGTTGTCGCGTCGCGCTTGTCTGCGGGAGCCTTAGTACGGCAGTAATTTTTTCGGTTATTGTATTGTGTCTCAAAGAATTCTCAGACAAGTTAGGTTCACACAATTAACATGCATTATTAAATTATTTATATTGTTATAATATCTACTGTGACGATGTTATGGTAAAATATATATATTCTTGACATTTTGTTGACTTCATTTAAGTAATGGTGAACTGGCCGCTACCAATAAACGTTATCCTATAATATTAAATGGACATTATTTGTATTAATATACACCGTGACATTTAAGTCGTCTTTCAAATGTAGCCCACTTCATGATTGCAATGACTACTAAACATTAATTTAAAAAAAATTGAGAGAACATAACATAACATCACGCCTTGTTTCCCCAAAGGGTTGGGCAGAGGTGTCCCTGTAGCAGGAACAAATCCAGACTCCGAGCTGCTACTGAGAAATTTCAGATAGAAAAACCCAATAACACTTTGCCCGACCCGGGAATCGAACCCAGGACCTCATGCTCAGAAGTAGCGCTTGCGACCACTAGACCAACGAGGCAGTCAAAAAATTGAGATATTGTAACAATTTTTTAAATAGGTATTTTATATCGGGTACATTGAGTGGCCCTTTGTAAGACTACTAAAATGTCACGGTGTATATTTGTAATCACGTTCTCGAAAACGGCTCTGAACGATTTCAATGAAAGTTGCAATAATAGGGGTCTACGGAGGCGAAAAATCGATCTAGCTAGGTCTCATATCTGGGAAAATTCGTTTCCTCTATTTTCACCCGAGTAGAGCTCGGTCGCCCAGGTACTAAGTAAATAAACTGAGTAAAATTAAATGCAGTTTAACATAAAAAAACAGCACGTGTATGGCAGAAAAGTTGTACTTATGTTCCGAGCGAAACCGGGCGCTCTGTCTGTAAATAAGGATGCTTAAAACACACAATGCCATGCCCGAGGGCAGGCCAGGGTAGGGTTACCATTTAGAAATTTGAAAAGTCCTGACTAAAAGCCTGACATTTCAATAAAAGTCCGGACATTTTAGTCACAAAATCCAATTATTGTTTGATATAGATGAATGAGAAATTAATAATAATATTAAAGACTTGTTAGGAATTACTTAAATAAGTTTTATTACTCTTATTCCATCTAAGCCAAAGCATCCGGACAAATTAAAGAGGCGGACAAAGTCCGGACAAAAGTCTAGAAGTCCGGACAAATCCGGACGGATGGTAACCCTAGGCCCCGGGGCATACTACGGGCATTACCCGCACGAAGATCCAGTTAGTTTGCTTTTCAGATTGGGGCACAATGTTGGACCAACAAACTTCTAATTTTTTATCGATGAATCTCGATATTTTTATTATCTCTACAAATTTCTGCATAACACACGATCAATCACAATATATTTCGTTTTGACAGTTCAACAACATTCATTGCGTTATTTACATTGTTAAGCGGACAAATTTTTCGAACATATGAAGCTATGGATTAGCAATATCCTTCGAAATAATATTCAGATTATGATTGATATGATCGTGTTATGCAATTAGGGTGCTGATGAAAGATAACAAAAATCACATTTATTGTCCTCGCGCCAGTGAATGTCAGTAACGGAAATAATTGCCTTTACGAATAATGAACAATGAGCTAACAATCTCTCTATTGTGTGTTGTTTTCTATGATATACCTGCTCAAGAATTAATAGGACAAAAAAAACCACAGCTTTTTAATAGCTTTCACGTCCTATTATTTCTAAAAACTGTATTCTTGTGCAGAAAGTGTTGTGCTGAACGAGATTATTCTAGTCTTTTAATCACGTATCGATCCAATTTAAGAAAAGCTCGTTAATCATGACCACCATCGTTAGCAGTCATTCGTACACTGCCGAACTCATAAACTACGCCAGTTGCATTCAGAATTCGCGCGCTTTTTTTTTTCTTTTTTTTTCTGCCTGTATTTTTGAAGTGAAAACGCACTTTGAGCTCTTTCTGAATAAACGAAACTGAACCGTCACGCTCGGGTAGATGACGCAGAATCGCGTATACTTGGCTCCAGTCGTTAGTATTTTTTTAAATTCCGAAATTGTATGCACTAGTCTTGGTTCAGACGCTTATTGGCAATTTTCTATACCGATGCACCGGAGATACCGGACAACGGACATCGGATCGAAAATTGGGAACAGCTTTTATATTGTGTAAACAAAAACTTTATTACGCTATTTTGGGAATGTTGCAGATTTTTTAAATAAAAAAAAAATTAAGTTTAATAAAAGACTGTAACCCGACTACGGGAAAATAAAAATTAACTAAAAAGTACGAAACAAGCAAATATTTCAGACAGAAATCAAGACATAGGTACAAAAATGGTCCACGTAAAGCCGTGGTCGCATGCTTGTATACCATGTTAGTATCAGGAATACCTACAAAGTTATAATGGCATGCGACGACGGCTTTACCTTGACCATTTTAGTATCTATGTCTTGATTTCTGTCTGAAATATTTGCTTGTTTCGTACTTTTTAGATCATTTTTATTTTCCCGTAGTCGGGTTACAGTCTTTTATTAAACTTAATTTTTTATTTTATACTTTTCCGTTTTTACACTTGATAAACGTAAATAAGAGTAATACAATAGTTCAGTAATTAACCTATTTTAAATTCCAATAGCAGTGTATAGTGCTTTGGACGAAAACATAGAGCGATTAATTTCGACGCCAACACCATATATCGATATCGAGCTTCAAAGAAATCCAAAATATAAATATTTCGTTGTACTTGTTTTTCTTCATAAGAGTGGAATTACAAATCGTTACTACTTATTAAGATTTGATTAATTGCACGTTGGTAACATCTTGCAATACTACGTAGCGCAGTCTCACTTTTGCTTGTTTTTAACGATTTAAACATATTTGTTTACTTTGAAAATATAATATTATATACATATTTGTAATGTGCTCGTCAAGACCTTTCTTTTGATACCAAACATGTCATGATCATCCCATTTTAATTTTTTTCGAGGTTAGAAATTTACGTGTAAAGTCCACCAAATTAAATTTAGGGAAAAATTATATAGCCTATGTCACCCGGACCATTATTACGAATCTATTGATACCTCATTAATCAAAATCGGTTTAGTAGTTTAGGCGCTACGGTGGAACACACGTAAAAACAAACATACATACATACATACATACAAACATACATACATAGACTGCTAAAATCATAACCCTTCCTTTTGGCTTTGCCGTAGTCGGGTAATAATACTGTTTTGGCCCTGTAAAAACTGCCGCGACTTTAAAAAGAGTTCAGACTTGTAGGCCGTAGTAGGTTCAAAGTGTTCGAACCCAAGCAGGCACTTTGTGTAAATTATTTTACCACCACTGCTCTCAAAACTTGAGAAAACCAGTGACATGTTTTGACGTTCAAAAGTACCTTTTTGTGCCTAATTGAAATAAATTATTTGACTTTGACTTTGAATTAAAAAATCCAAGACGTGTGACATGACCAACCCGCACTGGGTACGCGAGGTGGTTTACGTTACTGCTTACGGCCCTCTCCCACTCTCTCTGAAAGACCGAAGGCCTGTTTCCCAGCAGTGTGAACATTATAGGCTAATTATGCTATGTATTAAAGGCCTTTGCCCAGCTTTGAGACAGTACAGATTAAAAATAAGCAGTATTATATCTCGGCAGTGACCTTGAAATAATTACCTACGGCCGCTCGGTAGATAAACCATCCGCGTCCGTGCGTAACTGCCGCGCACTCGGATATTGTTGCGTACTGATATACACTGAGATTTCGAAGCGCTTCATTTTGGCCGTTTTCTATGAAGATAGAATACTGTACTTATTTATACTGTGGTACAGGCTAGCTATAATAATACTCCGATGTAATAATGTGTTGTGATGCTTGTCTCTAGACTAGGAGCCGATAAACATCATGATGTAACCATCTATTATTTTCTAACGCTGAGATAATCTAAGCGTAGTGAAGTAATGATCTCAGGCATTTGTTTTGTTTGATGAAAAATGTTTAAATATTTATTTAGTATTTATCGTTTGTGTGATAGGATAGTGGAAAAAAAACAATGAAAAAAAAGTGCATGTTGGACCACCCACAGTTAAAAGGGCTGCGTAATCGGAGTGAATATTTACGCATGCACAGTATTTATTATATCGCCTGCAAAAATAAGTACGTATTTCTCGAAAAACTATGAAAAACAGTTATTTCTGCAGTTGTAACCGAAACTATTAGTAGGTAAGTAATTATAATTAGGTATGTAGTTTCAATCAGAAAAAAATATTTTTACATTTTACATAGTAGTTATAATTTAAAATGTACATAGTCATAATTTATAATGCAAAAAGTAATTTTATATGGAATTTTTAACATTTCCTAAAAAAAAAAAACACATTTTTTACGACTTCCTTGTACGGAACCGGAACCCAAAATTGTTTACCCGACTACCCCAGCACGCTTAGCATGACCACAATAGAAACGGGTTTTGTCGACGGAAGAATAGACAACAATCACAATCTGTCATTTTGTCTATTCTTCCGTCGACAAAACCCGTAGAAAATCCGTTTCTATGGTTGTCATGCTACGCGTACATAATGTTTTTTCCGTTTCTTTTTCTCTTGTTTCTTTTCAGCGTAATACACCTAATAAGTAGGTAGCTTTAATTGCTCCATGTTTTGATAAGGTAATCGGTTAACGCTTCGTAAATCCGAAACATAATGTAGTAAAAGTGTGTTAATAGCTGCTTAATCGTCCGTGAAATTGGTCATTTACTATGGAATAATCGATCACACATAATAATATTATGGATTTCTTCAACTAGGTACAGTCAGCCTCAAAAAGATGTAAGTATACATCGGTAATGAGTCATTCAATTGCTTGCAATCGTGGTTCCGTAATACTGTATCATAGTATAAAGAGAGGAAGTAAGTTATCTTCATAGAAACGCACCGCGCGCGGCTTGTATGTGTGCGTGGCTTGTATCTATGCGTCGCCGCACGCACACTTAACAAAATCTCGGCTGTTTTAGAGTGCGCCAGTCGGGGCTAACGCCGCACAAGGTTTGCACGTCGCGGCTTTTTGGCACTGCTAAATGTATGAAAAATGAATGATAATCGCAGGAGAAATTATTGCTGTGCGTTTGGGTGTCTAAATAATTCATCGATTCCAAAGTTGTCTCTGTTCAGATTACCTACTGAACAGAAAAGGTAACCAAGTCGCATATAATTTTTACTTGATGATGAGATACCTTCTTATTTTTTGTTGTGTTAGTTATCTATCAGACAGACGAAGTAGGCAGGCCTACTTTCCCACTAAAATGTATTAGGTACCTACTTTTGATCTGTCAATTGATATGCCGCTAATGCTTTCTCTTGATATGCCCGATTTCTCAGTATTGTAGGTATAGTAAAGTAACTAAGTACTTACAGTTATAAAATCATAATTTCAAATATTTGACGAATTGTGAATCAATCAGCCATTTTCTAGGCACTGAATTAAAATTTAAGTAGTTAAAAGTGACAACCCTGAGACAGGCAAGTATGGTAGGCAATTATATCGCGGATTGGGCCTGAGATAGCCTACTTGAACTCTTTATACTATGACTGTATCAAATTGTACAGCAACTAAACATAGACTATAAACAAAAACTTTGTGTACTTAATTGTAGCTACACATTGTTACAGTAATGGAACACAAATTGTAAACAATCAATTTAATTATCGTCGATGTAGGTACATATTTTTGAGGCTGACGTAGTCACGAGTGCTAATATGTATCTACTTACCAAAATCCAAGGGTGATTTTCTCATGGAATATTGACTGCAACTTTGAGATAAGACCTATTTTATAATAGTGTGGGTTACAAAATACTATGTTCATTACAAAATAATAGTACAATCAACACAGTAGGAGAAAATCACTTTTTAAAGTTGCTAAGTGTAAACATATTATTGCTCGTGACTGTACAAGAATAAAAAACTTTACAAAAAAACAACCGACTTCAAAAAAACCACTACAAAGTGAAAAATAACTTAAATTTCGGAAGTCGGTGTCTTTGGTTTTATATTTTCGTTATTTGCCACCGACTTCCGAAATTTAAGTTATTTTTCTTTTTTTGGAAAAAAGTTTTTGTTTCTCGCTTTTTAGTGGGTCAATTTGTAATTTATCTAAGTTACATTAACCTAATGCCAACTGTTCATCACCTATTATAAAATATTGCTTTTCCCGATGCAGGGACGTTCATCGTTGAGGAGTTCTCCTGGTACTTCACCATCAACTCCGACGAGCATAAATTGCATTGCAACCATATTAAAGTAATCGAATCGCAACCCGTGAAATACTTATTATTGAGTAGTTCCAGTGGCTATTTGTGGTCTTCATCATCAGTTCCATTTGACCAAATGGTGCTTTCCAAAAGCAACTGCACTAGTTACTATAAAAAAAAACCAAATCGCTATAGGTTTGCCTATAATATTTGAAGAGTTCCCTCGATTTTTCTAGGATGCCATCATAAGATCCTGGTTTCCTTATCATGGTACCACCCTTGGGATATCTCCTTTCCAACAAAACAAGAATCATTAAAATCGGTTCATAAACGACGAAGTTATCCGCGAACACACATAAATATATGTATATAAACGGTCGAATTGAGTAACCTCCTTTTTTTGAAGTCGCTTAAAAATATGTAAGTAAATTGAAGAATTTTTGTTTATTATGTCAGTAGATTTTCCAACAAGACAGAATTTCCTACGTATAGATTAAATCACGTGAATCCTGATAACGATTAATTGAGTTTACGTTTATTTGATAAACTTGTAAATTGCTTATATCCTCTTAGTTTCCTGTCTACGAAATCACTTCCAGGGGCACTCGCGAAATTGAGGAAACCTTGCAGCATGTCTATTTATAAATATAACCTTGTTCTAAAAACACTATATTTTTATAAATAGACATGCAAGGTTTCCTCATTTATAGAATTTTGGTATCGCAGGCGGGGAAAAACAAAAATTACAACACCATATTTTAGGTCATTGGTTTGTCTAGATTAATAATGCTTGTTTTTCACTTTTCAGTTATGTGTTTTTTACAGTCGGGTTTTTTGTTTTTTAAATTTACTCACTAGCCTTTATTTAATAATAATAATAAATAATAATGAAATTTATTTATTTTCAAATAGGTTACAGACGAAAATACATTATGTAGTAAATAAGGTAAAAGATGGATTACAACTGTACCCTAATTGCGTAACTTATTTTCGTAAACGATTATGCCTAATTTGTTTTATTTTGACAGTTCAACAACATTCATTGTGTTATTTACGTTGTTGAGCAGATTTTTTTCCAACTTATGAAGCAATGGATTAGCAATCCGTTTCAAATCGAAACAGATTGTGTTGTATTACGCAATTAGGGTACTGGGCAATAAGGGTAAAGATATGTATTACATAATAATGCTGTAACCATAACCACAGGGTCTGTACATGAATTGGGTGTGCCTTGCCTCTTAAACTAGTACCTGTATCTTAAGAGACAGTGATCAGCTATTATGGTATCTTATAAAATAAACAAAAATTTGTTTGTGAAGTGTGTCTACTGCTGAGCATGAGGTCCTGGGTTCGATTCCCGGGTCGGGCAAAGTGTTATTGGGTTTTTCTATCGGGAATTTCTCAGTAGCAGCCCGGAGTTTGGATTTGTGCCCGGTTGATGGCAATAGGCTCGCCCCCTATTACATGGGACTTAAACATAACTGGCGAAATGTGGGTGTGCCTGCTACAGGAACACCTCTGCCCAACCTTTCGGGGAAACAAGGCGTGATGTTATGTTGTGTGTAGTGAATAAAGGACGGATTTAAAGCGAGGGCCTTAAATGAATCACAAGCAAGTGAAGGATTCTAACGACTGAATCACGACCGAAGGGAGTGATGCAAGTGTTAGAATCCTGAGCGACGCGAGTGATTCATGGCCCTCGATATAAATCCGTTTTATTAAAGAGTTGCATACTATACTTTATACCATGACTACGAGAAAAAGAATAAATGTAGCGAAAAAAAATGGACATTTAATGAAGAAAAAAGGAAGGTTAAATTTATTAAATTGCTTTACTAAAGACAGCTAAGAACATAAAACAGTTTTTATTCTAATGCTAAACTCCTAGTCGAAAATGTCGACCAATCAAATATCAAAGAGTTATTTGAACAAGGAGTTTGTCGAGTATTCTTTGCACATGGAGTTTGTATCGAGTATTTTTTCGCAAGGAGGTTGTATAGCATTGAGATGAACGTCGAATATATTGGTGTGTTCTAAATTCAAACACCAAAATATTGATTAAAAGTGCTTTTTATTCACTGTTTTCAGTGAATAAAATAAGCTTTTTAGAGGGGGAATGGTATAAAATAAATTACTTTTGTATGTGTCTTACTTACTATATATAGTACTTATGTATTTTCCTAAACATTTATTGTAAAAAGGAGGAGAAGGGAGCACCACTCAAGAATGTAGGAGAGTGTGTGTGAATGTATGTAACTGCACACCCATGTGTATATAATATACCTTAATAAATTCCTTCCTTAATACCTTCTACTACAAACACGATCGGGTGAATATTAACTACGTGTTATCAAGTTAATACTTTTATAGAAAACGTTAAATTATGCATGTTTCGATAAGAATGGTTTATCGTACCATTCCATAGCAAACTGCAGGCGACGTGTCGCCGCGACACGACTGGTTTCTATGAAGTTCTATGAAATATGAAGTATCGCCGGGACACTAGCCTAACAGAAAAAATATCGATATTCTTTTTTCTATACATCGAAATCGATATTTTTTTAAATATCGATACGATTTAAATCGATATTTTTTGGCACTTCTTGCATCCCTACGCGACACGTCGGCTACGGAATTGTACCTTTACCCGATTCTTTTTAAAGTTCCGTACCCAAACGGTGCCAACGGGACCTATTACTAAGGCTCCGTCCGCCCGTTCGTCTGTCCGTCTGTCTGTCACAGGGCTGTATCTTTTGAACCGTTATAAGTAGGTAGACACTTGAAATTTCAGTGTTAAGTTAAAAATTAAAGGGGCTCCATACAAGAAACGTGTTCTTTTCGATGTTTTTTGCTCAAGTGTTAAATATTAAGTACGATGATGGTATCCAGGAACCCTTCGTGTGCGAGTCTGACTCGCACTTGACTGTTTTTTTTTTTTAATAAGTACTTGTAATTAACCTAGTACAGTTAGTTTCGCGACTTCGCCTTGTGAAGAGCTTCGGTAATAGTCAGGAAAACCCAAAAGTGAGTAGGTACTAAACACCGTTAACATTTACAATAATGGTATATACTGCTGCTAAATTTATCAAGATGCGGTTAGTGTTTTAAATTATGAATGTGTCCTTGATAGCAGACAGACAACATTCATTCCACGTGCAGAATATTTAGACAATTCATATCAGTAGAAACAGTCAAACTTGACTGATTAGCTAACACAAATATAGCATTGGCGGGGCATAGTAGTAGTCGACGAGCTTCAAAGGTAATACCCGTATTTTTTTCTTTTGGCATAATCTTTTCATTATTTGACATTATGTACCTACAATTTTTCTATATTTTTACCAAATTATATTTGTTATCACCAGTGATCGGATAATCGGATGCATATTTACCTAAAGTGTAGATGTTGGCTATTATGGAATGCACTCTTGTATCGAAAAAATCACGGGATTCCCGGATCGACTTTAAGGAGTTGTGATTATAGAATCGAATGTATTATATTTACTAACGTTCAGGTGTTGGCTAATATGGAATGCACTTTTGTATCGATCGCAAAAATCTCGCGACTCTGGAATTGATAAATTTAGTACTTTTTATCTATAGAAATGCTAGCTAATGTTGTAAAGTAGGTTGCCAAATTGGCATAGCACATAGCGACAAACAAATCGGTGTCTTGAGTTTCGTAAAAAAATGTTTAGTGGGTATATAAATTTTTATGTTAACACCGCAAAAGTAACCTTCATAAGAGGGCTGATAAGTCATTTCCATGCCATGTATCTGATTAGTTGTGCATTCCCGGATGTTATGGTATTCCGGGATTTATGTTAATTTTTTTATTTATTAAGAAGCCACTTCCATAATTTCTTAGCCAAATATTAACTTTAGGTAAATATGCATCCGAATATCCGATCTCTAGTTATCACTGTAGTGGCAATCATGTCATTTGGTTTAAATAGGTCCTTATTTTTATTATTTTACTAGCTTTTGCCCGCGGCTTCGCCCGCGTGGATGTCGAAAAATATCCTACGGGAACGTACTACCGGGATTACATACCTAATAGTGGAGGAAATGTCATTGACTAATACCGCTGCGCCCGCGTTGCCGTCTACCATAATTATGTAGTTACGAGTAATTTTGAAACTGATATCTTTTAAACTATTCATTTAAATGATATGAGGTCAAGGCATATTTTAATCTAAATTAAATGCCTAATTTGAGTAACATATTTTATTGGATAAGAATTAATATAATACCAGTCAAAAAGCTTGAAAAATAACAATGAAATTTTCATCAAATTGTGAGCGATAATAATGGTTACTGTGAAGTTTGCGATGGCATATGTCTATCTTCTAAGGATGAGCTCCTTAGTAGATAGACATATGCCATCGCAAACTTTTTTGGTGAACATTTTAAGATAAACAATACTGTAGAACATACATTTTATGTAAGTTTTACGATTTCCGCGGCGCACGCCAATAAAGCTCCCAATCGGCATGATTTTTTCCGACATCTTCAACAATAATCACCAAATTTCACCCAATTTACACAAAACCTTCCGCATGAATCACTCCGTCCATTGGTGAAAACCGTTTGAAAATCCGTTCGGTAGTTTTTGAGTTTATCGCATTCAGACAGACAGACGTGGCAGGGGACTTTGTTTTATAATATGTAAGGATTTATCTTTTATGTATGTAGATTCTTTTCTTTTAGATTTTGTGAATGTGAGAACGTTGTAGGCAGACTTGGTGGACCATTTTCAATTTTGCTAAGCACCTCCTACACTGTCCTCTCATACCTACTAACACTAATTTGAAATCATTGTAAAAACCATTTATTTTTAAAAGAGTAACAGTAGAGTTTCTTGCCGGCTCTTCTCCATAGGAAGCGACCAATTGGAACCGTGCACTTAGCTACTGACGTTTCCTAAGTGCCACTGTAAGTTATGTGAAATAAAATATTAAAATTGAATTGAATTTTCTCAGTCTGTACGCTTGTGATTATTTTGCTCTTTGTTTACATATAATTTTATAGCAGACTAGCTTCTGCCTGCGAGTTCGTCCGCGTGAAATTTCTTGTTTTAACGTAAAATATATTCTGTGACCCTCGACAATACTACAGCTTCCCATAAATGAATGAATGTTCGTTATTGACTCAGTAGTTCCGAAGATTACCCCCTACACACTAACTCACAAATTTTACCTCTTTATTAACACGCTTTTATTAGGTCGACCTGTATGTAACTATGTAATGGAATCTAAGGTAACTAATTTAACCATCTTCCAAGGGTCGTAGCGTAATGAAAGTTGGCAGCTGTATGTAGTTCTGATGACAATACAATAATATGGTACTGTCGAACTGATCTGATGATGGAGCCGGAAGATATGAACTGGAACTTCATGATAGATAATCGTATCATAGCTGTTTTGGATTTCTTAGAAAAGTCTTGTAATGAACTTTGACCACAATTAGGTTTCAAGGTCTGATGATGAAGCCGGAAGATAGGCACTGGCATTCCATGATAGAATATCGTATCATAGTCGTGTTTGCACTTGTGAGAAAGGCCATGTAATGGACTTTGAATACGATCAGGTTGCAAGCGTGTTTTTCTAGTAGTGTTTTTTAAACTAGTAATTTATAATATTACTAGCTTCTGCCCGCGACGTCGCGAGCCTATAACCTTCCTCAAGAATTGGGCTATCCAATGCAAAAAGATTTTTTCAAATCCGACTGGTAGTTACAGAGATTACCCCCTACATACAAACTTTACTTCTTTATAATATTATCTTTAAAGTATAGTCTAGATTAGTTTAGTATTAGTATAGGTAGATTGTAAATTTGTAATGATATAACATTTTCTCAACACCCACAACCGTTTTCCTGATTTTAACTGGCATAGCAACCTCGCAAAATATTCTCACACTGTCTGCACAAATTGGGACAGACGGCATATTATCTTAGGCTCTCAAAATATAGTTCATATTCTTAGATCAACCCTCTCTGTTGACCTTTTCTTAGAATTCTTGGTCCATTAACTTGTTAACCGGTTTATACCAGCTCATACCGGTTATTTGCCTTTGATGCCAAACGAATTCTTGAAGCAACTTCGCCAAGCTTCCGGGAGGTGCATGTTTCAGACAGGTTGTTTTACTGAGCAGCGCGCGTCTACAAATTTAATTATTATTTTACATAATTAGAAGATGCTCTTTAAAAGCAGGGATGGAAACCAGTATGATCAAAATGAGTTTTTTTTTTTCGGTTACAAAATTTATATTATATTCTAAATTATAATTGTCTTTTCTCTATGTATTTTAATGTGTGTACATAAATATTTAAAAAAGAATACAACCAGTAGTAATACCGGTTACCGAAATAAAAATTATTACCTCTATCTTACACGTGTCGTTGGCATCAGTCAAAGGGCGCGCATGGCATGTGTGTGTGTAACCGGTATTAAAACGGTAACCTAAATAGGGTAACATGTTTCATCTTCTTGGTTCTTCTTAGTCGTAGAAGTAACCAAAATACTTCGGTCCCTGTTTGTTTAAAAGTCATTCTAGCTACCTTGATAGTTTTATGTACTTATTTATCATTATTTTCTTTTTATACTCTTTTAAGTATTTCTAAAGATTATTCCTATCTATACTCCATTTGAAATGAGATTAGACATTTAACTAAACCTTTTTTACAGTTCGTTCAACCGATTTTGACTTCTATTGCGTTGGTAGCATGACAAATGGCAGCTGCAGTAAACATTGGTATTGTAACCACTTTTTTTGCTTTTAATGCCATCCTTATGTCTACGGTATAGAAGTCAAAATCGGTTGAACGGACTGTAAAAAAGGTTTGTTTAAATGTCTAATCTTATTTCAAACGGAATATAGCTGACCCGACTGACGTTGTCCTCTCCAAATTTTTATAATTTATACAAAAATGGACGTAAATTTTTTCTCGAATTTGAAGATTTTCCGGGAAACTTCAATTTTTTCTTTACGTAAGAACCTGATTCAGACTATTCTTAATAGTCCGAATCAGGTGCTTATATGCATATGTCCTTATTTATTATCATTTTAAAATAAAATAAAAATCCAATTCGATCCAGCTGTTCTGAAGTGATGCGCTTACCAAAGAGCAGCATTTCATTTTTATTAAATAGAATATGATGATTACCTATATAGATAGATTATGATGTGCCTGTAAACATACATAGGTACTTAGCGCTATTGTTAGATATCATAATATATTTATTTCACAAGAGACAACTCTCTCCAGTTTTCTCTGACTCTCAACAGTTTTTATTTCCGTAATTTATCAAGATTCTGCGTTTTAAAATTACCTCTGAAGTTCGACCAAAAATAGCTTGAAGAGTCGTAATCAATTATATTCTTCGCGTTCTTATTCACCCAGTCTTCTTTTGTGTACATTGTCAAGAATATAAATTGATGCAATTTTTATGCGAAAAATCTTTTATTCACATATAAACTTATACTAAAATAGTAACGAAGTCAAAACCGTATATCGAATATTTTTGAAAAAAAGTAATTGCTACGAGGTGTGGGAACGAGTCTGATGCCGAAAATATAGTTTTTAGAAATTCTGTCCGTTTGTCTGGATGTATGTTTCGGATTGGCGCAAAAACAGCTGAACGGATTTGGATGTGGCATGTGGCACACAGGTAGTTTATAACTTGGATTAACACATAGAATACTTTTAGTCCCGCTCCCGGTAGTATGTTCCCGTCGCGTTATTCCGTGGGATTTTTTCGGACAACCACTCGGGTGAAACCTCGGGCAAAAGCTAGTACTTAATGCAATAAAGTATCAAAAGAATTACTTCAATAATGTTTTCTAGACTATAATCAATAGCGTATCAAAATATTCGTTTCGTATCCATTGAGTTTTCGCAAACATTTTGCTTGTTCTTCCATACAAATGTCACAGACAATATATCATACATGAATAACACTAAAGGTGGATCCGCAGTGGTAACCCGCGAAATTCAAATTTTCCTAAGGGTTTTTGCAATTTGCAGGTCAGCGGTGCCGATTCCCTTGTTCACAAACTAAAATAAATTTAAGTTCAGTGCATCTTTTTCTTTCTATTTCATTAAGAAAAGGATAGAAGATAAATTTTAGTTTAGTCCTGTCAAATTAATCAGCGCTTGACGTAAATTGACGTAATTTTAGTCGGCAAGTTTTTAATCACGTCTAAACTTGTATGGAGAGTGACAGGCGCTGATTAATTTGACAGGACTAAACTAAAATTTATCCTCTGTCCTTTTCTTAATGAAATAGAAAGAAAAAGATGCACTGAACTTAAATTTAGTTTAGTTTGTGAACAAGAGAATCGGCACCAGTGTCAGGTTGTATCTAAGAACAAATCTCTTATGGAAAAGTTCATAGCGAACAAATCCAACTTAGATGATAATTATTCCAATGATTATAATTCTGTAAATACATATCAGTTATAGCACGAATCATATTTTGATCAGGATACAATCTGACACTGACCTGCAAATTGCAAAAAACGTAAGAAAATTTTAATTTCACGAGTTACAACTGCGGATCCACCTTAAGTATACGGCTGTTCTTCTCAGTTCTCACATAACTTCTAAATTCGGCAGAAACATGCGATATTTATTATTAAAACTCGAAGGTCTCAAGTTAAGGCTTGTGCAGACCAGCGCGACACGCGACGCGACACAAAGGCACCGCTCGTCGCGCGACGAGCGGTGCCTTTGTGTCGCGTCGCGTGTCGCGCCTGTTTGAATGAGCCTTTATATCTCTTTGACTATAAATAGCATACAATTTGAATGATACAGTCTACTTTATGATCGTGAATTGGAGATGCAATTTACAAAGAAAACTCTTATTGTATCGTTTTTCTTACTTTTATTTTTTTTAATTCTTTTAATATGTAGGAGACGGTAGCAGTAAACTTTGTTATTTTTAAATTGTAGATAGACTTGTAATTTCTACAGAAATATTTTGTTTTATTTCAGGTATATCTTTGAGATGAATATCGAAAGGCAATTTCTATTCAAAATAGTAAGTACAAGATACTGTATAATTATAATTACCATTATAGTATGACCTTTTTTTTTGCGTTTGAAATTATCAAATAATTTCTCCCGCTCCGGGTGGAGCTCAGGGCGTGTCAGACTCTTACTGACTAAAACCCACCCGTGTTCCTTCGGTTGCCATGTTGCCGGGGGCCACGATCTCCCTTTCGGACTTCTAAGGTCGTAATTGTGTTGTGTTTGTCTAGTTTAAAAAAAAATGTGCGTTTTGTTTGTGCAGAATAAACAAGTTTTCTTTCTTTCTTAATTGTTTTCTAATAGTAGAGAAGGGTATTTCTAAAGTAATGCTTGGCTCTTTTTATAAAAGGTACCACAACTGTACTTGACAGCCTTAGTAAAAAACCTGAAGGAACATGTAGATAGATGTAGATAGTACACCAACGAGCAATATAAAAAAGCCACTTGCTAAGTGCCAAATATAAATCTAAATATCTCCTAAACCAGATACTTAGATAATTTATACTTATTACTTACTTATATTATAGGTACTTATTTCATGAAGTAAAAAAAGCTTGAAAACAGTTTTATTGAAGGTTTTTATACGCTACTAGCTGACCCAGCAAACATCGTTCCGCCTAACAGTCAATGAATGTGCATGTTTAGGATTTTAAAATTTCTACCCTACCTACCCTACCTGCCCTACCTACCCTACCTAGATATCAAAAAAGCCAATCCACACTAAATGTATGAGAACGTGAATTTTCTTCATAATTTTTTTTTTCGTGAGTTTTTCTATATTTTCTCACCGTTTAAACCTTCCCTGGACTACGACAAACATTTCAAACCAAAATCAGCTAAATCGGCCCAGCCGTTCTCGAGTTTTAGCGAGACTAACGAACAGCAATTGATTTTTATAAATCTACTAGCGGACCCGACAGACGTTGTCCTGTCAAAACATTGTCCAGCGGACAAAATTGTGATTCTAAACCATTCCCAGATCCCCTTGAACACACACAAAAAATTTCATCAAAATCGGTCCAGTCGTTTGAGAGAAGTTCAGTGACATACACACTCACAGAAGAATTATATATATAAAGATAGATGAAATACACGTGGTTTCGGAAATATTTCTTGATAAGTTAGTGGCTTTTTATATTGCTCGTCGTTTATCGACGCTTGAAAGGCAACATTGACTAAGCGACATGGGACTACGATGTCGCTTAGTCAATGTTGCCTTTCAAGCGTCGATATGTATTTTTATAACTGGCTCAGATGCAAATTAACACCACCCTTAGCTACTACGTATAGCAGTTGTAAGTTTGGAGTCCACTTCAAGCTCAGCCCAACGAGAGCCTAAAACTGCGCTACTTTTTAAGCAGCTTGATTTACATATTTTTAACATAAACACGTGAAACTTTGTTCCCTATTCCTTTTGCAACGAACAGTCTGTCTATTAAAATTACATATCTTATTTAAGATAGAACTCATGTCCCTATACAGTGGTGCCGATTCCCTTGTTCACAAACTAAATTTTGATTAATTTGACAGGACTAAACTAAAATTTATCTTCTGTCCTTTTCTTAATGAAATAGAAAGAAAAAGATGCACCGAACTTAAATTTAGTTTAGTTTGTGAACAAGGGAATCGGCACCATTGTGTCTTTATAATAATAATGTGCACATATCAAAATGAGGAAGTCTATGATTAATTTTATCGACGGAAAAAATATTTAAAAAATCTAAATATTTTTATGGAATTTGTATTTTTTTGTAACAAAACGGTGTAATTTTATCTGTCGCGGTGAAACAAACTCCAATGATTGGAAGTAATTAGGCGTCCTCATAAAATTAAAAAGATTTTATTAAATATTTTTTCCGTCGATAAAATTAAGCATATATTCCCTCATTTCGATATGTGCACATTACCGACTATGAAAATGAACAAGATCCACTCTGTCTACAGTTGAGCTATCTTATACATATATGTGTGTATACGGGGTGGCAGGGACATCGTCGCGAAAACTGTTACCATGGATTCAGTACATGATTCTGAACACCCCTGCGTTGAAATTTTTCGTCGGTGTTCAGAATCATGTACTGAATCCATGGTAACAGTTTTCGCGTCGATGTCCCTGCCACCCTGATATATGTATATATAAAAAAATGAATCCCTATTTTCCTTGGTCACGTCATCACGCGTGAACGGGTGGATCGATTTCTGTGTTTCCGCTTTTTGTGTTTGTTATTGTTAGGAGGTTCTTATAAAAGAAAAAATTAAGAAAGTTGCGCGGAAAGTAGATTGCACCCGTGTGAAGCATGGGCGGTCGCTAGTTGTAAATATAAGAACGTGGTTTCAGTGAATATAATATAGTTCGTCTCTCTAAATAAACAGCTACATGCCACTCGGCTATTTAACTAAGAAATAATTATGCTGTGGTAATTTATTGCCATAGGATAATTAGCATAGAAGGTATGTCTTAGTAAGTTATTTTGTCCAGTAAAAATACGATTTATGAAAAACGTTTAATCACTTGCATACAAAATCAACTCTATGCATAAAAACAGAGGTAGCAAACACAAGGCTTCTTCAAAATGAAGGCCGAAAGCCGAAAATGTTCCGAAAATCGATCACTAGGAGATGAATATTCATGAAAGTCGTTTGTAACCCATCGTTATCCTTCACTGTGGCTAATTAGAACCAGCAAAAAGTACTCGTCACTAGACATGCTCAAAATGCTAACTACTCTTTATGTCCGAGATACTTGAAGTTTTTCTTTTCTCTCAGGAGATGGGAGCTTTTGTTTTACAATGTTTTATAGACTGGAACATAACTACATAACATCACGCCTATAGCCCCGAAGGGTTAGGCAGAGGTGTACCTGTAGTACCTACACCCACATTTTCCCAGACATGACCAACTCATTTTATACAAGGTATATTATGTAAAGTACGATGTATTTTAGTTTACTAACTGTGCGTTTGCACTGGCGAAACATCACAACAAAACATGTTGAAATCTCTAGTTCCTGTCAAACATTGTATGGAAAATTGACAGAAAATAGAGATTCCAACATGTTTTGTTGTGAATGTTTCGCCAGTGCAAAAGCACATTATACATACAAAAATGCAATTTTTTTTTCTTTTTTTTTTAAGACAGGCGTCCCTGTCGCAGCCCAAAGTCTGGATTTGTGCCCGGTCTGATGGTCTCAATGAATAGGTTATAGATAGATGGTGAACAGGGTCTGGTGATGGAGTAGGAAAGAGAAATGAAGAATTGATTGTGTCGGGATTTTTAAAATTGTACTTGTTACGTTAGCTACGTGGTAGGTTCTTAGTTATACATAGAACATATCAATAGAACATACAGTATTTCTATTTTCTTAATGTCCCTCGCGAATCATCGCATTTCCGAATACAAACGGATGCTAATTTCCATGTCCATCCATTATTAGATTTATCTTGTATAATAATTTGAATTCAGAACTTTATTGTTGTTTTGTTTTGATTTTCGTGTAAACTATATACAGCTGTAAAACTATTTTCCTATCTGTCGTGCCTGCGACTTTAGCAGCTTTCCTACCATTTTTATTAAAATAAATTACATTATTATATTAAGTTAAAAGAATATTAACAACTTATTACCGGGTGATATTTTTACCGTCTCGAAATTTTAACAGGCTGTTTTACCCATGAATATAAACAACTTTCACTATGGCAGCAACTCTGAAATCACGAAAAAAAAAAATCTGCTGTTTATACAAAAGTTCAATACCTACTTGACCAAAATGTATGAAACAGCAGATTTTTTTTTCGTGATTTCAGAGTTGCTCCCATATTGAAAGTTGTTTATATTCATGGGTAGAACACCCTGTAAAAATTTCGAGATGGTAAAAAAAATCATCCGGTATACTTCCAAGTCGAATGAGAGCGTCTGGTCTGCACCAAGTGCAAAGAGCAACTGATAGAAATCCGATCACTGACGAAACACGAGGTTTGCCGAGGGACATTAAGAACATATTTGTACTGTACTTATAACTGCTTATTAAACCTTCAACTGTCATTAACGAGACACAATAGAATTTTTATTTGTTATGGTGTTCTAAAGGCAAATCGACAGATGGTAGGTTGAGAGCTAACTATATATTTATTTAGAAACACCTATAGTTTAGTTTTTCTGTATTCATGAGCTTATAATAATATATGTAAGTACTTGTTTATTTAAAAAAAAAACAAGCAGTAAAAGTGTATTGCGCTTGAAATTATTGCGTTAAAAATAACGGTAATGCTGAGCATGCCAAAGTAACGGTACCGAATTATACCCAAACTGCCTTTTAAGACGTCAAATTCGATATAAGATAATATAAAAGATATTCCTATCCGGTAACCCTTGAATATTTCGCAAAGTTTGGCGATTCTTGAGCACTTTGCGCCAATCCGAGTGGAATGCAGTGTAGCCAACCATCCAATCGATACTATGATATAATCGAGAACCTCTTAAATATGTATCGAGTCAGGTGTTGGCAAAGATGTGAATTTCAACAAGTCTGAATAATTTTGACGAGGGACTAGTATTTTTCTTAAAAATTCGGCGTATACGTTGCAAGTTTAAAATGTTAAGAGTCATTGGGACGCTATGTCGCTATTGCTGTATCAAGTAGGGTAGGTACCTACTACCTACATGTTCCGAGTTCAATCAATCTGCCTAGCCTTTTCCCAACTATGTTGGGGTCGGCTTCCAGTCTAATCGGATGCAGCTGAATACCAGTATTTTACATGGAGCGACTGCCTATCTGACCTCTACAATCCAGTAACTGGGTAATACGATACCCTCGGTAAGACTGTTTGTCAGACTTTCGGGTTTCTGACGACCCGTAACGACTATCAAAGAGCCACGAATGACAGCCGGGACCAACGGCTTTCCGATGCACGGAGGAGTCTCGGTATGTAAAGATGGTCACTTATCCACGGACCAACCCCGGCAAGCGTGGCTTAACCTGATGGATCGACCCGTGCGGCTGTTATATTATTCCGATTTATATCCACATAATCATATTAGTTATAAGTTGACGCCCCTAACTCTTGGAGGACTGTTGGTGAGGTTACCAGCCCCACTTATACGATAGACGGCTGATAGTTTCACTTTTAGAACTGTCAGGGCAGAACTATGAGTCAAATGCAAAAAGATTAAAAAGAAAAATCACAAAAAACACATTTTCACACAACTCAGTCTTTACCTACATATTAGTCAATATTATTAAAATATAACTTGAATGTGTACGATAAAATGCTGATAACTGTAAACTTGTGCAAATATCAACAATGCCAGGTACCTGTTAGTATGTGCAGCTGCTGTTTACCTCATACAAGATAAACAATAAAGAAAATACGATTAAATGTGACACTTAACCGAAGTTATTTCAGTGGTTGCTATGAATATGATAAAAAATAAATAAGTCTTACTAGAAGAAGAAAGGACATTTAAATATGAAAAAACTACTTACCTCTAAGAATGTCTCACACTGAAATAAAGAGTAAAAGTGGCATGCTAAAACCATGGATGATTGTATGTTCCTTTGAAGAGTTGAAGAGGTTTGATTACGAAAAAACTCGCGGACAGCGGTTTGTTAAAATCTATAATATTCACAGTTATACAGGGCCGCAAACATGGCAATTGACTGTGAACATTTGGCAATATGTTCAGCATTAGATAATCAGGAGCAATAATAATATAATAGCTGAAATATAATACCAGATAATTACTAAATGCAGTCGGTAGCATCATTACCATTTGCGGCCGAACCTATCTACCACCAGTACCCTAATTACGTAATACACGATCAATCACAACTACTTTCGATTTGAAACAGATTGCTAATCCATTGCTTCATAAGTTGGAATAAAAATCTGCTCAACAACGTAAATAACGCAATGAATATTGTTGATCAAAATGAAACAAAGGAAATGTTTCATTTTCGGCCATAAAGTGTACGTTAATGAAAAAAATTGGAAAATATTCCACGAATTGAGGAACAATATTCTTTCCTGTTTATTCCCCTGATTACTTCGGCACAAAAAATAATAGTTTAACAAATTATTGCCATATTTTATTCATCATGGCGTCGTCTTACTTGCATACTGCTTTCGTCCAGAAATCATGTTACATTTTAACATAATAATATCACGTAGATGTTATTTAAATAAATATGAAATGCATGTATTTCTGTACTATAATAAGATAGCTAACTGATACAACTTTTTTGATTAATTAGAAAGTGTGATTCATCATTAAAAAAAAACTGCTTTTGTGGATTGTAGATTTGTAGGTACTTCTGGACGAAAATGGCTAGCTGTCGATGGTCGTATTTCTCCTGACAAACGTCAAACATTTTCGGTTTTTATTTTGTGCCCAAAAAGTAGTAGATATTATGGAAAAAAAACAGTCTTTATTGTATTCAGGGGTTCGTTTCCCAGGTTTTCTAAAGTGTACATGTTATGGCCGGAGTCCCATACAAAAATGAAACGTCTCCTTTGTTTGTGAAATTTGACCTGTAATTGGCTACATGTTTCTTAAACAACTGTTATCCATTTGTTATTATAGCTGTTGGTTCTCCTATAAATAAATAATCGTTTACGAAAATAAATTACGCAATAAGGGTACAGTCTGGAGTCTGGCATACTGGAGTTAGACACATAGACCTATCTACTGATAAACCTATCTATCTATGGTTTTAACATCCCAATAATCTGTCAGACAAAAAGGAATCTTACCGGTCCACATTCAATGACAGATCAAATGTCTACCATCAATAGCGATCTGTCTTTTACTGAAAATAGGTTATTGGATTCGGCCGTTACTGTATTTTGATAGCACTTAGATTATTAACCAAATGACCACATGCACGGGCTACACTGATAAAAAGCTTGTAACTCAATATGTGGACGGAAGCCGCATGTTATAGTATTTAATTTTATATATTATAACATGTGTATTAAATTATGACAATTATGACGTAATACTATCCCGGTCAGCGGTAGCGGTTCAGTTATGATGTTGAGTAACCGCAATTGAAAATGTAATATTTGCTGGATAACTTGTGTAGGTATGATATGTTTCAACAATAATATGAACATGTGGTACAGCTAGGTAGTTACAGTGATGAACTGATAACATATAAATACTATTACTGTGGGTCATTATTTTATTTTTATTTGTTTCTTAGTTAGTTTTTAATCATGGTCTGGCAGTTTGAGTAATTTATGCAGCCTACCCAAATGTCTTTCCTTTGGTATTGCGTCGAATCGTTGAGCTCCTTAAATTCTGAGTTGAGCTGCACAATTACTGACAAATGCGTGCACTGACTGGATAGGTCCACTCAATCTGTGTGGTTCTTTCTTCAAAAGACCATTTCAGACACAAATCTACAGTATTTCTATTTTTTAATGTCCCTCGGCATACTTCGTGTTTCGTCAGTTCAGTCGTCGGATTTCTATCAGTGGCCCTTTGCCCTTGGTGCAGACCGGACGCTCTCAAGACTTGGAATTATATAGAGTGGTTAATACTCTTTTAACTTAATGTAATTTATTTTAAAAATGGGAGGAAAGCTGCTAAAGTCGCAGGCACGACAGATAGGAAAATAGTTTTATAGCTCTATAGAGTTCACACGGAAAGCAAAACAAAATAACAATAAAGTACTTAGTTCTGAATTCAAATTATTACTATTTATTACACACGATAAATCTAATAATTGATGGACATGGAAATTTGCATTCCTTTGTATTCGGAAATACGATGATTCCCGAGGGACATTAAGAAAATAGAAATATTGTACATGGTCTGTACATGATCTGACCAAGATTACGTCTGGACTGTAATAAAAAATATAGTTTAATAAAAAACTGTAACCCGACTACGAGAAAATAAAAATGAACTAAAAAGTACGAAACAAGCAAATATTTCAGACAGAAATCAAGACATAGGTACAAAAATGGTCCAGGTAAAGCCGTGGTCGCATGCCTGTATACCATGTTGGCGCCAGGAACACCTACAAAATTATAATGGCATGCGACGACGGCTTTACCTGGACCATTTTTGTATGTATGTATGTTTGTATGTATGTTTGTTTTTACGTGTGTTCCACCGTAGCGCCTAAACTACTAAACCGATTTTGATGAATGAGGTATCAATAGATTCGTAATAATGGTCCGGGTGACATAGGCTATATAATTTTTCCCTAAATTTAATTTGGTGGACTTTACACGTAAATTTCTAACCTCGAAAAAAATTAAAATGGGATGATCATGACATGTTTGGTATCAAAAGAAAGGTCTTGATGAGCACATTACAAATATGTATATAATATTATATTTTCAAAGTAAACAAATATGTTTAAATCGTTAAAAACAAGCAAAAGTGAGACTGCGCTACATAGTATCGCAAGATGTTACCAACGTGCAGTTAATCAAATCTTAATAAGAAGTACCGATTTGTAATTCCACTCTTATGAAGAAAAAGAAGTACAACGAAATATTTATATTTTGGATTTCTTCGAAGCTCGATATCGATATATGGTGTTGGCGTCGAAATAAATCGCTCTATGGTTTCGTCCAAAGCACTATGCACTGCTATTGGAATTTAAAATAGGTTAATTACTGAACTATTGTATTACTCTACTCTTATTTACGTTTATCAAGTGTAAAAACGGAAAAGTATAAAATAAAAAAGTAAAGTTTAAAAAACTGTAACCCGACTACAGGAAAATAAAAATGATCTAAAAAGTACGAAACAAGCAAATATTTCAGACAGAAATCAAGACATAGGTACAAAAATGGTCAAGGTAAAGCCGTCGTCGCATGCCATTATAATTTTGTAGGTGTTCTTGGCACCAACATGGTACACAGGCATGCGACCACGGCTTTACCTTGACCATTTTTGTACCTATGTCTTGATTTCTGTCTGAAATACTTGCTTGTTTCGTACTTTTTAGATCATTTTTATTTTCCTGTAGTCGGGTTACAGTTTTTTAAACTTTACTTTTTTATTAATTGATTGATTATTCAATTGACACTAAGTATATTAAAATTAATTACGTGTAAAAGTATTTACATGTAATTAATTTTAATTAAAGTATATAAACCTACTTACAGAAATAAAATAATTTAGTAAGTAATAATATGTCATTAACATTATCTAAAATGAGTTCAGGATGAATGGATAAACCACAGGATATTCGGAATACACTGAAATTAGAGCCAAAAGTAGGTAGTAAAAATATGCATACTATTATCCTTATTGGTGGCTCATTGATCTCTGACGAAAAGATCAAGTCGAAAGAAAAAAAAAAATCGAATTGCAAACTTGCGTAACTAATACCTTCCTGTTCACACTTTTGTGATTGTTTTAAGCCTTTTAAGCAGGCCAGCAGGCCTTTTTAGGTATATCAGCTAAACATAACAAAATGTCCCAGTCCCACTTCGACCAATTAATCGAAGCAGTCCCATGCTTTCGTCGACCATGTTGTGTGTATCGAGCCGGCTGTTTCGCCCGCCATGATACCGTGCTGACCGGATCAGCCCTATAGCCGTGTTCGGTATTGTGTAGTTCCTAACAGCGCGCAGCATTGCAAACTCCAATGCCGGCTCCATTCGGATTAATACCCATTAGAGGTGTGCACACAACCACGTCGTCGCCGCCGATGTATATTTAGGCGTCATCGACGTCAATGCCAAAATTATGTTATATTCTAGATTTAGGTATAATGCAAATATACTAGTAAGCAAAACACTAGAAATGTCTAAATACAAATTTATTGATTTATTTCGACGTAGCTGTTTTCGCAAATTTAATAAAAAATCATTTTTATATGAGCAAAATTTAAATAGCAGACACGACGCACTGGTTGAATACCTTAGTTTTCAAACATTGCGGTGTGGGCGAAAAGAAGACTTGACACAGTTTTCCAAACGCGTCTTGGATGAAAGGAGAATTTTGTTAAAATGGTTTGATTTGAATGGAACTTTTATTTTCACCATCCAAGCCGATTACGCCGATGACGCCGCCGCCGCTGATAAAAAATACATCGGCGCACACCTCTAGTACCCATGTACTGCCCAATGGGAACGCGCTGTCTATTTTCTTTTCTTTCGATTTTTGATGTGAAGCCATTTTGGTGTTACTAAAAATGTCAGTTATTTGACAGATTGGTACACTGCCGTACGCTAGAAATAGACTGTTATTTTGTACTTTCCTTATGTTGGTGGTTTGGTTGCCTATTTATTTACCGAACGAGCAGAAACCTACCAACTGAAACTTCCAGTGGGTAAGTACAAAAAGGTTAAAAAAGAAATGTGTTGCAAACCCAATATCCTAAAAAGCATAGGCTGTCTCACATTTTATAAGCGCTGGTACAAAGAAAGTTGTCAAGTGGTCGACTCGTTAGAGTAATAATAACAACTATAGAGCGCTCAGAAGTCAAGCATGGGAAGGACTGATGTGAGCACCAAGCTTACAAGCAGAGATGGGAATATCGCTAGGACATTTAAAGTCATTTACATAACCTGTTATCTCTTTCAAATATGAAGGAAGCCTGAACAAATTCTGAAAAACCGGCCAAGTGCGAGTCGGACTCGCGCACGAAGGGTTCCATATCATTATCTATAAAAACGGCAAAAAAATCGTGTCTGATGTATGAGAGCCCCCTTAAATATTTATTTTATTCTGTTTTTTAGTATTTATTGTTATAGCGGCAACAGAAATACATCATTTCAACTGTCTCACTATCACGGTTCATGAGATACAGTCTGGTGACAGACGGACAGACAGACGGACGGACGGACAGCGGAGTCTTAGTAATAGGGTCCCGTTTTTACCCTTTAGGTATGGAACCCGAAAAAGGCTCTGCAGAAACGTCTTCTTAATATAAAACTTCATAATATAAATAGCTAATCTACCATCCTAACCCAACCTTATATAAATGTACTTTTAATATATTAATGTAGTTTTAAAAGTGAAGACTCTCTATAACTTGTCTCATACGCTAAGTGTCGGGTGCCTCCCATTGTTGGCGCGTGCTTGAAGCTGTAGTGGATCGAGAGGGATTGAGGTCTGCCACTCACTGTCACCGACCTACCTTCAATGCCTACATAGATAAAGAAATACTGTGATAACAAAACTTGAGATTATTTTCGATGTTTTTAAAACAATGATATTGAGTGCAAGCTGGTACCTATGGGTCGTGGGGCTTTCGGGACCGGGACCGCGGTCCCGGATTCCACTTATAAAAAACGATTATTACTTTTCAGTAGTATTTTGTGAGCACAAATAAAATAAACAAAGTTGTGTCTTGGGAAAGTACGGTCAACCAAAAAATTTGAAGTTATACAAATAAAACTATTTTTATAAAACGATAAAATATACGGTTTTTTTAATGAAACGATGCGATAAAAACCTTGTTTTTATTCTTCAAGAGATCAAAATAATTTCTTCTTGCATACAGATGTTTATCTTAACAGCAAGAATAATCAACTTTTTTCTCAAACATGCTTGGAAATTTGAAAAAGAAAAAAAAAATACTTTTTTCGTTATTCATTCTGGAATTTATAATTAATTTACTTAGTTTGAATTTCCACGCATTATTTGAGAAAGTACTACACAAACCTTTGCCACAACCAGGCATTGATGGACTCTCGTGTCTGTGTACATTTTCACGATCTTCCATCAATGCCCTTGTTGCAGGCCGCGACAGTAATGTATTAACTTAGACTTAAAGAAACAATTTGTAATCTAAGAGCAGTTCCCACCCATTTATATTAGCGTAACCGACAACAGCTGATTTGTATTCATGGTCCATTCCTAAAGTGGTCCATTCTACGGGATTGGAACGTGCGTCACACTTTCTGAAGTTTTATATCTAGGCTTTAATTCTAGTATAACAGCGTCCTTGGAAGGATACAGACTATCGAATGCTTATTCTTCATGCACGTTTGTGCTCTAACGTAATAACATTACGCGTGTATCCTCCGCAGGGTTCTATGTTATAGGGTTTGGTTTCCGCACTTAATCCGTAAAGTGGACCATTGTGCGTGGGCCATGGCGGCCGTTTGGTGGTTATTCCAACCAGCCCACCTCCCTCCAGAAGCTAATTAAATCTCCTAGTCTGTTCAGAACATCTGTGTAGGATCTGGGTGACCCAAGGGTTTCTGTTCTAATCTGGGTGACGCCTGTGCATTTAAAGAGCACATGCGCTACGGTTTTCTCAGCCTCCATGCACGCCCTGCACAGAGGACTGTCCGTTATGCCTATTGTGTGGAAGTTTTTATTTAGCGAGCAGTGTCCCGTGATGGTCCCCGTCACCAGGCGCAGGCCGTTCCTGTCCAGACCCTGCGCCTTGTTAGCCTGCTATCCAAGGATGGCATAGCTTCCTTAGACTGCCTGCAGCCCGGTGTTGAGGTCCACCAGTTCCCCGCTTATGTGTGGGTGAACTCCTGTAGCCACCTGCGAATTTGGTTGAAGGGGAGTGCCGGATCCTCTTCTAGCAAGTTCGTCAGCTGCGTCGTTACCTAGCGATCCGCTGTGCCCTCCGAAGGGTTAGGCAAAGGTGTATCTATGTCTATGGTACACCGACATTTCGCCAGTATGTTTAAGTCAAGTCTAAAGAAGATGTAGTGACAAAAATTGAAAAGGGTATCCTGAGATACTATTATGATGAAATATTTGGTCATGTTGAGAGTATGAATGAAAGGCGAATAACAAAATGTATTTACAAGGCTGATGTGAAGGGAAAGGCCGGGCGAGGACGCCCTAGGAGGACATTTAATGACCTTATTCTTGTCTAACTTTTAAACTAAAAAGAATGTCCCAGTGATTCATACCTCTAAACAATCTCTATTACATGGAAAAGTTTTTCTAATACGTGGTTAACTTTCGCTAGTGTAACTTTTTCCCATGAAAAGCGCTCGAAAATGTAGTACTTTTTTTGCCAAACCGAAGCATTGGCAGTAAATGTTTTTTTTTTACTGAACACATGTTTTCTAGCTGCGTAAAAATTTTACCACAGGAAAGGCCCACTCCCCTACAACGGCCTGATTTTTTATTTTTATTGATAGTCCTAATAGTTTATTTTTATGATTTTTTTCTTTGAGCACTATGTGAAGTGATTGAAAAAATCAAAAATTGGTCATCCTTAATCCTTAATATTATAAATGCAAAAGTAAGTTTGTTTGTTACGCCTTCACGCTAAAACGGCTGGACGGATTTGGATGAAATTTGGCACATATATAGATGATGCCCTGGAAAAGAACATAGGATACTTTTTTTTTTCCCACGGGATCGAGACTTATGCGGGTGAAACCGCGGGGCGCAGCTAGTAACTCATAACTTTCGAACCGTAAAAAATTGTACCGACATTCTCAGGATTAAAAAGTTTGGAAATGACGTTGCCCACGCCTCTATTCGATTTGATCCATACTTCCAGGGACAACCTGTATATATATATAAAAATGAATTTTATTTCCCTTGGTCACAGCATCACGCGTGAACGGGTGGACCGATTTCGCTAATTCCTGTGTTTTAGTGTTTGTTATTGTCAGGAGAAGTTTCTTATGAAAGAAAAAATTAAGTGCACCCGTGTGAAGCATGGGCGGGTCGCTAGTAAAACAATAACAATTCCACAGATGAATCCGTTTGTCAAGATCAGTTAGTGACGAAGATATTTTCAAGGAATGTTGAACCGTTGCTATAAGGGCCTGTGCACACTACGTTTTATAAACGCGCCGTCGACGCGCGTTTTAGAAACGCGCGTCGACGGCGCGCTTTTATCCTACAGAAGGTCTACAGGCTGCGTCTGACTCGCGTGCGTATCGCGTCTGTATCGCTACAAACGCGCGTCGACGGCGCGTTTAAAAAACGTGGTGTGCATAGGCTCTAAGTCGAGGAAAGTCACTTCTTCAGTAGGTGTATAAAACTTGTACTTATAGTGTACACAACTATTGCAAGCAAAATACATTATTTCAATTATTTGATAACGTTCTAATCGCAACTCTCAGTACTTACTTAGTTGTTGAAATATAAATGTATAGACGATTTTATTAAACGATTCGAAGGATATGAACGAATACATCGAATATTTTCCAGCCCGTCAATATTCTATTCAGAATTTACATGAAAGCATTGAAAGTTGAAATAGCGGTTTTAAAATATTCAATTTACAAATTGCCATACACGTTTTCATAAAAACAATTTTTTAAAGTTGTGAAACCATGCGCACGTGAAAAGTTACGACATGCCACATGTGTGAGAATTAAAATTGTTATCGATACTATTAATTGTTATCGATACTATTAATTGTTATCGATACTATTAACTGTTATCGATACTATTAATTGGAATATCTTGGTAGGCTAGTGGTCGCATGCGCTACCGCTGAGCCGGGTCCGACTCCCAGGTCGAGCAAAGTGTTATTGGGTTTTTCTATGAGGAATTTCTGCCGCAGCCCAGAGTATGGATTTGTGCCCGGTTGATGGCAACAGGCTCGCCCCCTATGACATGGGACTTAAACATAACTGGCGAAATGTGGGTGTACTATAGGTACACCTCTGCCCAACCCTTCGGGGATTACAGGCGTGATGTTATGTATGTACTTGGAATATACAGAATGATAATATAAAGGTTGTTCATTTTTTACAGGATGACCAATTTAACAAGCAAGAGATTTAGGCCATTCTCACACGAGGTGACCAAAATAAAACCACTTTACAACGCCGCACAGTGGATCGTCCCCATGGAAAAGATTGGGCGTAGGCAGCTTGTGAAATCAAAATCGATATTTTAAAAAACACAGTGGCATTCCGGGAGTGCCGACAGAAGTGAAACTTTGAACAATTTTATTGTGCAGGAAATACTTTAAATGAGGTGTCGGTAACGGTAACAGTGTCGGGAGTTCAATTTTTTTTTCCCATCTCAAAAATACCCAACGCGCCTAAAGAAGTTTTCACTTCAAAAAAATAAAAATGCTATCGTATTCCTTTATCAAAAACCTACAATTATTGTTATGAAACTTTCTAATTGGACTCATTTTTGAAGAGAAAATTGATAAAAAGTGTTTTCTTAGTATGGAAATGGAAACTTAAACTCCCCCACCGTCTGAGTTTGGCCTTGTTTCGAGTAGTCATTTCTGTAATTGGCCAACGCCACCATCCGCCACCATCCGCCGCCACCACCGCCACCGCCGCCATCTTCTAAATGCCACATTTTGTCCAAAGACAGGTGCCCCAATGGTGCACTTTCTGAGATAAAATCGATTTTCGTTTTATCATAGAAAAATACAATAGCATGACAAAAATACCATGGCAACCATGAATTTTCATTAGACTTGAACTTGAAGTTGCGCCATGTGAGAGTACCAGTTGCATCGCAGCTGGCAACACCAGTTGCCAACCAGTTTAGGTTGAGTTGCCGTCACCCCGTGTGAGAATGGCCTTAGTCATTCCATTAATAGTTTAAAAGTTGGTGTTCCTTATTTAGGCTTCTTAACAACATAAACATTTAAGTCTGTTTTGTCAGTTGCTTAGTAAATTGTTATTGTTAGCAATGAAAATAAAACAAGCATGGTTTCCTTATTTTGACATAGTAATTGATGTAAACTTGGTGGATAGCCACAAAATGTATTTGCGCAAACTGTACATTGATGACTTAAAACGTTAACATGTTAATACACGCATTTAACACTTTAGTTTTGTGCACAAATGTTGAAAACTTAACTAAAACACATTTTGTAAAAACTTTTTCTAGACAAATATTTACGTCCAACAATTCACATACAGGGTGTCTTTAAAACTTATTTTTTAAACTCGAAAGAACTTCACAGTGTTAAAATAAAAAAAAAATTAAAAAATTGAAAAAAGTGAGTGCATCGAGTGGCGAGAGTGGTGAATAAACGCTAACCGCATTGGAGCACATAAGGGAGAGCATTAGTAAATTAAACGCAGCTCAATGTTATGCTAGCATCGAAGTGTGCTCGACTAAACAATCATATAAAAATCGTAGCGCAGTTCCATTATACAGCCGCGCCAGTAATCCCTGAAGGAGTAGGCTGGCAGTGAGTTACTACACACTTACCTACAGCAACACAGTTCGAAAATGATAGTGTTTTGCAGTCTTTTGTACAAGTACTGTGTAATTTGATACTGTGGAAACCAACCTGACTATTTATATTTTATGTACGGTGGGCTGCATCAATTGGGTACTCCAGTTGCATAAAAAAAATATTATATTTATTTTTTAAATTACAACTAGGGTACCCAATTGATGCAGCCCACTGTACCATACTTCATCAATCTTTTCTTTTTCACATGTACATGTGAAAAAGAAAAGATTGATGAAGTATTGAAGAAAAGCATTGCTGTTATTTTCATGAAAATTATTATGTACCTATACTCCGTTTGAAATAAGATTAGACATTTAACTAAACCTTTTTACAGTCCGTTCAACCGATTTTGACTTCTATTGCGATGGCGGCATGACAAATGACAGCTGCAGTAAACAGTTGGTTTGTAACCACTTTTTTTGCTTTTAATGCCATCCTTATGCCTACGGCATAGAAGTCAAAATTGGTTGAACGGACTGTAAAAAAGGTTTGCTTAAATGTCTAATCTTATTTCAAACGGAGTATAGTTCCTACATAATTATTAAGTCTCAATTCCCGCGCCTGCTTATTGAAGCTGAAGGTGTTATATGATAAGTACATAATTAATTTATATGTAGGTACCTATCTACGTAGTGAGATTCTCAAGCATAATCAGCTTAATTGGCGAATCATGCGTGAGCAGCCAAATACCGCGGAATAACGCTGTATTACTTAAGTACTCGCCATTCAGATTATAATCTAAGTATATTATAATACTATTTATACATTCCGAACCTCGAACGTTGAAATTTTTCGGCGGTTATTTAAAAAAAATCAGCTGTTTCATAGAAAAGTGCAAAACCTACGCGGTCAAAATGTATGGAACTGAAGATTTTTTTTAAATAACCGACGAAAATTTTCAACGCGGGGGGATTCAGAGCCATGTACTGAATCCATGGTAATAGTTTTCCCGTCGATGTTCCAGTCACCCTGTATTATAATACCATCTCTACCTCATTAGTTTCTAAGCTTATCAACCAATAGTAAGTAGGTACTTATTAATTTTTATGAAGGCTGCTCCTTGAAACACAAAGATATTAATACTTATTTTATATAGTAGTTTTTAGTTAAAGTAAAAACAATCTATTTTCATTGAGTAGGTAAAAGTAAAACTAATTAAAAAATGAAATGAAAATAAAATTGTTCGATAATCAGCGTTTTCAATTTTATGATAAGAAAATGAAGTTATTTATTTCTCATTTATTTATTCAATATAGGTAACATAGCGTTTTCCAGAAATGTATATACATATACGTAATAAATAATTAATTAATCGAGGGAAAAAGACTAGAAACATAATTTGCACTTGAAATAAAATTGGACACTGTTACTTAAATGACTAAATAAACCAAATCTAAGAATGTGTACCTACTTAATAAAATTGACAGTACGAGTAAGTATAAGATATATAGGTAAGTAATACAGTACATAACAGATAACATAACGCCTGCATTTCCTGAAGGGTTAGGCAGAGGTGCAATCTATGCACACGCACATTTCGCCAGTTATGTTTAAGTTCCATGTAATAGGGGGCGAGCCTATTGTCATCAACCGGGCACTCACAAGTAATATAGTATTTTCTTATTAAATAGGTTACTCTAATTACTTTTATTGTTGTGTTACTGCAACTACAAAATTCGTGTACTTTTAAAGTTATTTTATTTTTTACATTTATGTGCTGTATAAAATGTTCTTAATTTACGTAATACATAGAAAGAAGTTTTTTAGGACATAATGTGAAAAAAATTTGAAAACGAATACAATTTAACGGTCAATCAACACAATAATACCGCTATTGGTCATTTATATGATGCTATATTAAGAACACCCTATAAGGTGGAGAAGATAACACGACAATAAAATAAACTCCGTTTCGTCTGCATACGAAAATTCAATAAAAATTGTTGAGGCACTATAGCTAGTCAAAATTGGCAAAACCCATAGTCAGCCCATCGCCTATATAGTTTGTTAAAAAAAAAACTTTTTTATTTCGTTGTTAAGTTTAATTGTATTGTTCCAAAATACTCTATGCATTAGTATTGCCAGTGTTTTCATTTACTGTCGTATCTTCTCCACGTTGTATACCTATCTATATTTGCACTACCGTGTATAATGTCCTATCTGCTTATATTGGTAAATCTTTAGGGCTCTCTCTAAAGCTCGAAGATAATAATTATACACATCGAAGATAATATACAGGGTGTTTGGCAGAACGTTGTACACACGAAAATGGTGGATAGGTGGGGTCATCTGCTACTTACTCAGCCCTAATTTATTTGGCCCTGGCGCCCTGGATATTATTTTTTTTTTTTTTTTGCTTTCTTCTAGTTTCACAACTTTCTTAACTTTAAAGTGTATTTTTTATTTAAAAAATGGGTAAAACAGGCATTTTTTTTTAATCTTTAATATTGGCAGATTCTTATAACAGAAAGATGTAAAAAATACTTAAATCCTAATTTCAACCTGCATTAAAAAAAAAATATCCAGGGGCCAGGGCCAAATAAATTAGGGCTGAGTAAGTAGCAGATGACCCCACCTATCCACCATTTTCGTATGTTCAACGTTCTGTCAAACACCCTGTATAATATATTAAACACTCCAAAGACAACATGAACCCCCACCACTGCACTATGTGCTCTATGTTCAATATCGCGTGCGCTCTTTGGTCGTGTTCGAGCACGGAACTAAATATCATAAGTCTCAATTCTTATACCTTTCAACTGTCATTAACGAGACACAATAGAATTTTAATTGTTATCCACCTCAATGAGGCGTCGTAACAGATGATGAGATAACTAAAGTAATAATTGATCTAGAGAAAAAAATATCTTATATGTTAATAATAAACTATATTTTCTTACTGTAAATAATTATTTTAGACATAAAGCCGAGTTATCTTGTTTTTGTTTCAAATAATCTTTAAAAAAGACATGATTTTCGAATAAAAGATGAATCGGGTGAAAATGTTCCAATTACGTAACTGTCTTACATAATATGGAAAGAAAAAGATCCAATAAATGATATACTAAAGTTCCATCTGATTGTATGCGTGACTTTTTCAGAATATTTATGCAAATTAACATACAATTTAGGGAGCCTCCTCTTAAAGATACTTTAACGTCATCATCTGCCTAGCCTTTTCCCAACTATGTTGGGGTCGGCTTCCAGTCTAACCGGATGCAGCTGAATACCAGTATTTTACATGGAGCGACTGCCTATCTGACCTCCACAACCCAGTTAAGTACTGGGTAACACGATACCCCTTGGAAAGACTGGTTGTTAGACTTTCGGGCTTCTGACGACCCGTAACAACTGTCAAAGATCTACAAATGACAGCCGGGACCAACGGCTTAACGTGCTTTCCGAGGCACGGAGGAGCCTCGGTATGTAAAGATGGTCACCCATCCACGGACCAACCCCAGTAAGCGTAGCTTAACCTGTTGGATCGACCCGTGCGGCTATTATTAAAGATACTTTAAGGTAAAAATATTATTATCTTCACTGTGTGTAGTGGTCCATCAAATTGTACAATGAGCGATATGTCGAAGATAATATAGATACATATATTTTATATTATCTTCAAAGTGTGTGACGAGATTTACTCAGTGAGTTACGTAATATAAAATAGCGTAAAAAGTGATATAATAAATCATATTATTGTTTTGTTAGATAACCTACAGAACATACAATCTAAAATCATTCAAGTATGTAATAAACTAACTACTTAATGCTGCAAATATGTATTATTGTAATAACAATACATGTAATATAACAAATTGCAATTATACACTGTGTTTTAGAGATAATTTACAAAAGTGGAACTGGAATATTCATTGAAACTTTATTTTAAAGGAAAATAAATCTTGCTTAGCATGTGAAAAAAAAAGTATATTCTTACGCTAAAGTCCCCGTCACGAGAAGCTATAATTTTTGTAAATAAAGAACTTCTACCAAGTTACGTAGCGACAATTTAATCAACAATAAATAATCCCAAATTCAATAATGAAGTCAAAGTAACGTACGTGTTATACGAAACTAATGAGCAATTTCACTTGATCGGGTTATATTTTAGCGATATAAAGCGCTGTCGTCTAAGGTTTTGTGGTACTGGAACGCATCTGATTCATGGAACGTAAACATTTGGGCCACGATTTTGAAGTAAGTTCACGCTGACGTTGTCTCTGCTGTCTTTCGAGTTTCGAATGCGTCTGTTTGTTTGTGGTGTTTTCGCGGATTAGGTTATATTGTTTGTTTGTAATTAGATGTGTGTGTTAATATAATTATATCCCTGTAAAAAAATAGTACAAAACTGTTTTTATTTTATTTTACCCAAAGATTGCAAACCCCTGAATGTGTGTTTACAAAATTTATAGCTTCTCGTGACGGGGACCTTAGTCCAAAAGCCGTAGACGTTTTTATTAAATTGTTTGTTCGGCCGTAAGTGCCGTAAGATTTTGAAAAAATTAAACCCAAGACACAGTATACTTAGATACTAAACTGTATAGATATTGCACTCAGGCTTAGTTTTTCGTATGTCGATACTTAAAACGGCCGACTAATCTCGATTTACCTACAGTTCGTTTTTTAATCCCAGAGACTAATTTGACAGGTGCAAACTCCAAATTGAAAAAACAAACAACAATCACTTGAAATGTCAAATTAGTGTCTGGGATTAAAAAACGAACTATACGTACTCGACAAGCATAAAACGACTATCTAATAATTTTATTATTTACTATTTATTCTGTATACATGCTTATCCTATTCATAAGACCCCGTCTGAACATGACACATACTGGTACATTAAGGCTTACATTTAGACCGTGTTCTTACAGTAGACATTACTTTAAAAGTGCAAAAAAATACTTAACTACCGTACAATTGCGAAAAATATACTTTTCTCAAACACGCTTGGAAATTCGAGCATTATTTCGAGATAAATCTAAAATGGTCAAAAACATGCGAGTAGACAGACGGCCGGCAATGTTACTATGAAGAATGTTGAATCTGTCGTGTTTAGCGGCCGAATAAGTTACTGACAACTCATATCTGTCTCTGTCGTGTAATTTAAAAATGGAACGAACTTTTTACTTCGACACATGGCAACCAAGGAGGTAACTTATCAAAGATTTTATTCAAATTTCGATTTGGCTTTCAAAAAGAGCTGTTTAAAGTAAAGAAGAAACTTAATGAACATATAGGCGTGTGAAAAAATTTCGTTATTCGTCATTGATTCTGTAATTTATAATTAATTTAAGTACTTAGATTGAATTTCCGCGCATTATTTAAGAAAAGTACTATAAAAACCTGGGCCGCAACCAGGCATTGATGGACTCACATAATTGAGTGTGCTTCGGCTTCGCCTCGTCCCACATTTACATGATCGTCCGTCTGTGCCCCTGTTGCAGGCCGCGACAGTAATTAGTATAAAACGTCATAAGCAAATCAGTTTTCATCGTAACTGTATCATCAAGCATCCATGCAGATCGACCTTTTAACTACAGCATGTGTTTTTTTTTTTTGCAACACATTTGATTACAAATATAGCTTTCTATATTTTTCTTAGTAATTGAAATATGAATTTCGTTTTGCCGTTTTGAGAAGAAAAATATATTAAAAAAAAAACAATTAGTAAAATTGTATTGTTTTCGAAATAATTGCTGTTCACAATCTATCAAAAATTATTCTTAATATTATTAATCAATCGTTCGTAACATAACAAAACATAACATCATGCCTGTAATTCCGATAGGCTAGGCTGAAGTGTACATATAGTACTTTGGTCGTAACATTTTAATTACTATTATTGAAGCTTCCATTTACAACTTTGAGAATATAAAAGAAGTCGACTTTTTAAAATAAACATCTATTATATCCTTATAAAGAATAAGACATGGTCACTGTACCTACATAAGCCATTTCACTTGTCAAAAGAAGATTAGTGAAAGTATGCAGTAGACTCAGTCCTACGCTTCTGTTGACTAGCCTCCGCGGGCTGACAAAGAAGGATAAGACTGACGCTGAAAAATAGCTTTTTCGTCCTGCGTGACAACGTGATGTTAAAACATAAGGTCAAATCACTAAGAGACCAAAATAATTTGATCTATCTCGTAGAAAATCGATCAAATCAAACATTTTTAGTATTTCGCTACGAGTTTCTTTGGGAAAGTTGTTCAGATTCGATATAAAAATCATCTGTTGGAAGGGTCGTTGTTAATAAATTAGAACCTCTGTAATATTACAATAGTGGTATTAAATGTCTTCAAAATAAGTACGTGATATAAATGTAACAGATACCTATGTTTCATTAATATAACAGAATTTTTAGTCAAGCACCAACGAAGCTGTGAGAGCATTCTTTGCCTAATTGTACTATACCGGGTGATTTTTTTTACCGTCTCGAAATTTTTACAGGGTTTTCTACCCATGAATATAAACAACTTTCATTATGGGAGCAACTCTGAAATCACGAAAAAAAAAATCTGCTGTTTATACAAAAGTTCAATACCTACTTGACCAAAATGTATGAAACAGCTGATTTTTTTCACCCGGTATACGGTATCACCCGGTATACAACGCGCAACGCTAACTAGCTAGATTTTAATGCCATTTTGTGATAAGTTATTAAGTGAAAAATTTCCGCGGGAAATACAATTGTGATAAGTTTTTATTACTTACATTATAATTATTGATGTTCAGATGCTGTCGTGATAACATAGTTATTATATTGAAAACAACGTGTGAGGCTTTGTAAAATTCTCATTACATTATAATAATGAATTGTTCAGGACATTAAAAGCTTCACTAATAACAAATAGAGCTCGATCAAACAGAACATAATCAAATATTACGATCTATCGAAAACTAATTTTCAATTCAAAATTAATTAGGTTAATTGCTATGACACGGTTGGATACCAACTGACGCTTCTGGATTAAACATTTTAATCTTTAATCAATAAGTTTATACAATACAAATAACACAAGCGTGCAATGGGTGTGAATCGATGTAAAATACTTAATTCAGTAACCTAAATTTCGAAACTCTCGTTAGGGCCGAGGGTGTAGTCTCACATATACGTCATCGGCCGCATACAGCTTACCGTACATCACGTGCTTGCTATAAAATTGTACTGATAAGGTCTCTGAAAAACTCACTGCAGCTTCTAAAATACTCTGTAAAGTTAACGCTGACGCCAGGTGACAAAGGTGGTGTAACCTCAGCCTAACTAAATGAATAGTAATATTTTCGTAAGGATAATAAAATTACAAACAAGAGGCCTTAACCACGCACGGTCTACAACATCCTCAAGGCTTAATTTGGTGCTTCTTAAAGGCCATGTAAGTTGGTGCTCCCGGTGTTTCCTCAAAGCATTATAACTTGGTGTCTCGGAGGAGGACGGCTGCCTCGTACGAAGGGAGTCCACCGTTGCAGCGCGGGTCACTCTGGCATCTGGCACATGGCTCCGACACCACATCCTGGAAAAATTACATGATTCATTCAAGCCACGGATTTACAATGACATCGTTTCTGTGTCAGAATGTCATTTGGTTTTGCAGGACAAGAACAATGGTGAGGGATATGTGGATGAAAGGTTTTGCGTACGAGTATGGATGGCTATAAAATTATAGGTATGACTAGAGAATAGAGGAAGACCAATACAATAAAACGATTGATGGATTGTGTGTAAGTAATGTAACATGGCAGCGACAGAACTGAATACAACTAATATGACGGCCAATTGAGATTTATGGAAGAAAGGCATCCTGTGTGCAACGAATACAAATAAAAAATGACATTAAGAGCGTTTATTCTGAAAGTGGGCAACGTCGCAAATAGATGTCAAATATTTCGCTGTTTTATTAATTTGGCAATATTACTGTATGGAAATAAGAAATGTGGCTACCTAGTTCCCTAGAATATTAATAATGAATTGCAATTATAACACTGAATTTGATGTTGTAACAATTTTAGGTGTAAAAAAGGCATTTGGAAAGTTTCCAAATAGTTTTTTTACATCTAAAACTAAATATTCGGTATTACGATATTAATTATTGCATTTCATCATCAATATTTTAGTTCCCTAGTTAGCCACATTTCTTAATTCCGTACAGTAATATTGCTAAATTAATCAAAACTGGTAAACATTTGACAGCTATTTACGACGTTGCCAACTTTTAGGATAAACATACAATAAAGTCAAATAACATCATAATAAAGTTATCAAAGTTGAACAAGTTTTTTAGAATATACAAAAATACTAGGAAAATGAGAATGTATAAAAGGCATCTGGTGTATATGCAAGTTATAAAACGCATTGTGTTGTGAACTAGTTGTAAAACAAGTAACACAGTGTCCTTGCTCTGTTAAGGCTTGTGTGAGTAATACAATTATTATGATAAATACAAATTATCATATACAATATTATGCATATCGTGACGATGTCCATTATTGTCATGTCCATTCACTAGTTGCCAACAATGTAGAATGAGCACAACGGTACTTCATTATTATATGATCATCTAAAACTGTACACAGTTTCAATGAAGTCTAATTAATGGTGCCAAGACTTCGACTTCTGAACTCGACCGAGCGAATATAGGTCACAGTAACTCAATCCCTTCATTAGATCGCTTATAAAAAGAACAAACAATAATATTTTGACGGCAAGAACTAAAAGTTATAGTTTGCAAGTGAACCGGTGTAAGGTATCGTGTTCAAAAATTGGGTCACGGTCTGTGAATAAAAAACTACACCAAATTAAAATGCCACATAATTTTATAAGTAGGCCCGGATTTTCCGTGACCAGCACAAATCCGTTTTAGAATGACGTTTGACCACCAATATCCACTTAAAGTCAGACGTCAGAGTTCTAACACCCCTTCAGTAACGTGAAACCCTGATTCGGAACGATTTGTAAATAGAAAAAATACTAAAAATAAAACATCGATCGGAAACCCACACAAAGAAAAATTTCCACTATCTTCATCCATTTCAGGTTGATGAACTGCCATTACCGGTTTTGGTGCGGTTTTTACATGGCTGATCGAATGCATTTTATTTGTTTTATTTTCAGTTACACGTGGAATCAGTTTATAACTGTAGATAACGTATAAAACCTCGTGCAGACCGGCGCGACGCAAATCTAACAAAACAATTTCTAAGAAAGCTTCACGGTAGAACAATTACAGGTGTCGAGTCGCGCCGTCTTTAAAAATGCAAAAGTTTGACATTTAGGGGCTTATTTATAAACTTTGATTAAAGTTACGTAGTGATCATAAAATGTATGGTTAAGCAGTCGGATTAACCGTACATTTTGTAACGTTTAAACGTCTTTTAACTTACGTAAACTTTTATAAATAAACCTAATATTTATACATCGGAAATCAACCCACCTCTAGTGATTGACAGTCCTTAACATTTGCGGGTCCTTCGACAACTGTTTCGTAGGCTGGTGGTGGTCCTGCCAACTCCGGCTCCTGCATAAGAAAAAAAAAATGTTTAAAAAAGAAGATTGACCATGGTTTGGTAATGCTAACTGATTGACAGGGAATTTAACATATGAATAATATGGGTCCGAGCCTGATGATGATTCAACCAAGTCGGACAATTTTGTATAATTACGACAATTTATAATAACAAGGATAATTTATAACTCCTAATAAAGATATCAAAATAATGTTGACTTAATTTCCGAATAACTAAACCTTTGTTTGTTTGTGGTAGCAACCTGGAATAAACTTATTCATTTTATATTTATGGTGACAAAGACTATCAATTAACTCTGGAAATAGTACAATTTATTTTAAGTTACAAACAACGCAATACCTACTGATGGATATGTACTGTATGGATCTGTCCAATTCAAAGCCAATGAAATATAGACCAGTTTCCTTTTATTTTTCAAAATTTACATGAAAATACTACGGAAATTAGATAGGTATCTAGTTTCCTAAAACAAAACGAAGATTAGGATAATACATTCGCGAGAAAACAATTTAAATTCTAGTTTAATTTAAGGACATAAACATGGGAATTAATTACGTTATCAAAATACAAGGTTTGAAGCCCTAAAACAATTATTGCTAGGCTAACTGAACGCCTGTGGGCAACCCAACAAGTCATAAGTTTATAGACATACTATAACTGTGCTGAAACTCTTTTGTTTTCATACCAACGCCGTAGCGTTACCGTAGGTAGCAACAGGGAAATTATTTTCTAATACCAGATGGTGTTTTGTTTATTTTTGTAGCACCTATGATGGAGCATTGAAACCACCCATCCATCCATCCATCCATTCCATTGGCTGTTTGCATGCCTTAGTTAAGAGGCCTGCGAACACGGCTCGCAACTACAAATCGAGATGTTTGCAAAATTCACTTCCAAGCACGTTGCACTAGTGTGAGTGCCTGTCGGAGCGATATACACCTACAGTGAACAATACTACCACGCACACATTGAAAATTATTGCTTGACGCGATAGCACTACTAGCTTTCGAAAATTTATGATAAATTTGGATGTGTTCCGTAATACCAAAAATTATGAATGAAAACTTAATATTTTTCCATTTTTTTTTTCGATAAAATGTAACTTGATGAGCTATGCTTCTCGAGAAACAATATTATAAATATTGTTGTTTATAATACAGAAAAACTAATATGAAGACATGCCATTTACGCTGTAAAAATGTGAGAAATTAAATTCGTTGAAACTTTATTTTAGAAAAGATTTTTTAAGCCTAGATAAACACTATCTAAATCCAAATGACAACATAAATTATGGTGGAAATATGCCCAAATTGCAAACGATTCAGGTATTACGTTTATATGGACAATTCATGCGTCGCCGCGTTCTTGAGATAGTATAAAGATCGTTTTATACTTAACATCTGTAACTTGTACCTACTTTCGGTGCAAATAAGGGACTATGCTATTCTATTAAAAAAAATAAGTATGTAGTAGGGACAGTTTTAACGATTCCGCGGCCCTTCATCACAATCAAGTTTATTTTTAGCCCTATACGGTTTAAATAGCGCGCGTCTAGACTAATCGATATGTTGAAAGTGCCTCTTATTTTTATGGAGGTAAAACAGTTTTACAGCAGATTAATGACTTCTCTTTATCATGCTTTCTACGTCTTTTATTTTTATTTACTAAAAAACTAACTTCTATTTACAGTTTGCACCACCATACAAAAGCTGAAAAAGCATATAAATTTATTTATTATAACATAACATCACGCCTTGTTTCCCCGAAGAATTGGGCAGAGGTGTACCTGTAGAAGGTACACCCACATTTCACCAGTTATGTTTAAGGCCCATGTAATAGGGGGCAGCCTTTTGCCATCAAACGGGCACAAATCCATACTCCGGGCTGCTACTGAGAAATTCCAGATAGAAAAACCCAATAACACTTTGTCCTACCCGGGAATTGAATCTAGGACCTCATGCTCAGCAGTAGCGCTTGCGACCAGACCAACGAGGCAGTCATTATTTATTAATATTCTATTATTTATTATAAGTAAGTTAAATATTAATGTATAATACACATAAACCTTCCGGTTGCGCAGTTTAGAAGAAACAACGCGGTAACACAGACAAACACGAACAGCGAATTCAATTATATTTTAGAGGTTATTATTATAATGTTCGTTAGGAAAAATACAAACTACTTTAATAAGTTACAAAGCAAAAGATACAAATTCCATATATGTTTACCAAGCAATAAAACAGCGTTATTAAATAAAAGTATATTATGTATGGCTCCACGCATATTTAACCATTTACCAAATTCACTTCTGGAGATAAGTGATTTAAATACATTTTAAAATAATGTCAAAACAGTGTTACTAAAAAAAGCATATTACTCTGTCACTGAATATTTACAGGACAAACTTAAATAATGTTACTCCATACGATATTTTAAATAATGTATTTTTATTGTTAAATTCCAGTTTCATAGATACCTGTGTATTTGTAAATTTGCATGCCTTATGGTAGGATATGGCTAATGGACACTATTGTTTGTATAAGACCATAAAAATACAAAAAACAGGAGAAGTGGTATGGGGGCGTGTCTGTGTCCGCGAGCCATGATCAAAATGCTCATGGTATAGGCAAATGGCCGTTTTCGCGAACTAGTGCGCTTTCGACCGCGATCGAGACAACATTTAAGAATACCGTGTTGTTCAGTGGTTTCTTGTAAAAATCGAAGCCAAACTAAAATCTTTATAAATCATGGAACCAATTATCATTTAACAGGACAAGTACTTTCTATATTTGTATTGAAAATCATGAAAAACAACAAATCGTAAAATATTTCTTGCCTTTACTACGTTATTTTTGTTTTCATATATCACAGCGACTGTACTATTTTTGCAGCAAATACATTGCTTCTTAACCACTACCTAAGTATGTCACTTACTGACTGGACAAGCAATGTAAAAATCACAAAACGATACTTTAGTTACGCGGTTGCATCGCGTAGTACGGCCGCTGTATCTTGCGACGAGCTAGTGATGTGCTTGTGCAGATCCACTAACGTAGGAGTTAGTGGATCTGCACAAGCACAGAGTTTTCAAGTTACGTAATTATGACAATTTCAGTTTGCTAAAATTTCCTTCTAAATTAACTTTTAACACTGTTAATGGATCAAAATATGTATTTTAACACGAACCTAATAAGTATCTACCTAGATCACAACATTAATAACAATTTCTTACTGAAATCCAGTCGTGCGTCGGAGCTGACACACACACTTTTTTTTTGTGCCGTTTCCTTTATTCAGTTTATTCATATCATCTTATTATATATATAAATCGTTTTTATTTATATTTTTTTCAGGAACTTCCAAAATGTTTAATACAATAATAATAATGAATGGGAGAATCGATAAGTTTCCGATTTAGTCAATCACTAGCGTATTTGTAAAATAAATTGCTTGTGCATAGCACAATGATAACTTTCGTCTGAGTGAGTTGTACGGTGCATTGTAAATGCAAGCTGTATTTGAATACAATAAAGTTTAATATTGACTGTGTAGTACGTTATGATTTATGAATTGCAAGTGTGAGCGCGACTTCGTATCTATTAGTTTTACAGATTGCATGTGTAGTTGTGGCGACGTGGTGGGGACAAATTGGAGACAGTCGGTTTCGATACATTTTCAACTACCGGCCATATCTCCTTCTTTCTTATATCTATGTATAAGACCTTTTCTTTTGTACCCATATTCGCAAATTAATAAATGATTGATTGATTGAATTTAAAATAATGTGTAGATGGTTCAAAGAACCTCCAAATTAAGGGGTAAAATTTTCGAAGCATATTCAACAGTATTACTTCTCTTTTTCAGATGCTCAATCAAATGTGAAGACTGCCACCAAGCCTCATTGACGTTGTATGATATTAATGTAATGGTAAGTGTATTTTAATAAACAAATGTGGCATTGTGGAAATGCCTTCTCAAGTATGCTAATCGGTAAAATAATATCATCGAGTAAACAGTCAATATTGGACATAGCAATAGATGGAACAAATATCCTGTCACATATCTTATTATACAGGGTGGCAGGGACATCAACGCGAAAACTGTGACCATAGATGTGTTGAAATTTTTCGTCAATTATTTTAAAAAAACAGCCGTTTCATAGAAAAGTGCAATACCTACGTGGTCAAAATGTATGGAACAGCAGATTTAAAAAAAATAACCGACGAATAATTTCAACGCAAGGGCGTTGCAGGAGGGTGGTACTGAATCCATGGTAACAGTTTTCGCGTCGATGTCCCTGCCACTCTGTATACAAGCTTAGTTTTTGTTTATACTAAACCTTTTAAGGGGTCATTGTACTCGTCATTATGAACAACTTTCACTATGGGACAAACGCTGAAATCGCGAAAAAAAAATCTGCTGTTCCCTACATTTATGTTCGCATAACTCGTCAAAATGTAGGGAACAGCTGTTTTTTTTTCGCGATTTCAGCGTTGGTCCCATAGTGAAAGTTGTTCATAATGACGAGTACAATGACCCCTTAAAAGGTTTAGTATAAACAAAAACTAACGTTGTATAGGTAAAAACATTAGCATTCATTTTTACATTTTCACAGACAACGTTGTAATACATTGAAAAATACGGTACCCTAATTGAATAACACAGTTTCAATCACAATCCGAGAGTTTTGAAGGATATTGCTAATCCATTGCTGCATAGGTTTGAAAAATTCGTCTGCTCAACAACGTAAATAACGCAATGAACGTGTGTGAACTGTCAAAATGAAACCCATTGCGATCAATTGTTATTTTATGTGTTTCTAGTATGTTTCATTGATCGAAAGATATGGCAGGTAACCAGCCTGTCTACCCTTCGTAAGTGCTAAACATAATTTTGATTCCTACTCAAGTTTCCTTCTAGAAAAATATTTTTTTTTTAAAGAACCTCCTGAACTAATGATAATGCCTCTAGACGTGCAATGACGTCACCTCGCACTACATTGTGGGATAACTCTAAAAGTTCATGCTAAATATAGCGGTTCACATTCACACTCTAATAAGTTCACGGTACAGTAGACATATTGTCACAGTATTATATCTCGGCAGCGACCTTGAAATAATTACCTAAGGCCGCTCGGTAGATAAACCTTCCGTGCGTAACTGCCGTGCACTCGATACTGTTGCGTACTGATATAGCTACACTGAGATTTCGAAGCGCGTCGTTTCGGCCATTTTTGTTGTACTGTTACTTATTTATACTGTGATATTGTTCACAAATAGACTTCAACGCTTATATCTATGTATTTCCAATAAAGGGAACAGAATGATCGACGATGACGCACCATTTAATACAATTGGAATCTGATATATAGTGAATTTATTTGTGTACACATTAATGTTCGGTGAATCGTGAAATATTCCTAATTTTGTGGTCCGACGTTTTCGAGTAATGGAGTGTCTGCCTGTGACAGTCATTGATGATAATATGATTAATTTTGTGAATGTTCTTTAATGTGTAACTAGTCATCTGAATATTAGTGGCGAAGTTATTAATGATTTGCTACAAATTAAAATATCTTCGTCAGTATTAGCTTGTATGTAATGAGACCGCACAATATTTTCTAAGACATAACAGCAGTAGTATCTGTTTATAAACGACGTCAATATCGATAGTTAATTCTGCCAATTGGAGCTGAACTCGAGTCGTATGGCTCGTAATCGAATGCAGCTCGGTATTCGTTGGAACTAGCTCAAGACTCTCAACAGCATGTAAGCTGTAGGTTCTAATTATTCCCACTACGTTAGTCTGCAGGATTGGAAAACGAGCTGTATTTGCAGTTAATTGAGCAAATCTCGATTGCTGTCGTTATCGTGCTTTGCAACTTGCATTCGATAAAAATCAATAGATGGTTCATTTGTCTCCATTAGCAAGACTCTATACCTAGATTCACGTTCATGCCTTGATGTTTTTTAATAAATAAGCAGCTTTTAAAAAGCAACATAATTATGCACAAAGTAAAAACGGATTAAGTATAGCAAACTTTTAAAAGTGTTACAGAAATTAAGGCGTCTGGCAAGTCCTCGGAGATATCGAGTTTTTGAATAACAGGATTACCCTGGAAGTATTCTGCTCGTCAAAACTAAAATCATGATAAAAAAATAACATCTAACGACTAGGAAATCAGATACGATCGCTCATTTAGCTAGTCGAGCATGTAAAACCGCGCTCAGTTCGGCTCGCCGGCCCGAAACCAATTATCGCAAATGCGATTTTTATTTCTAGCCAGTCGACGGCGCCCATTAAATCCGGTGAGAACGAATCTTTAGTCCCGTGGGGACTCTTCGATGCTCCAAATTGTGATTGGGCAGAACAAAATAAGACATATCGATGTTATGTGATTTCTGATGGACGATCAATGGGAGTAATATTATTTATTAAGATGTCTGCAGCAAAAAGTCCACAGGATGTCGCAGGATAGCTTGGCCCGAGTAATGTCAAATTCGCTAAGAGCTTTTTGGTATGGTCCGGTAAAATATTTCAGGTACAATTTAGTTCTAGCCCTCCTGGACAGGACAATGTCGGCTTTGATCACGTCTAAGACTTTAAGAAGGATTAAGATTAAGGAAAAGACACTGATTCGTGTTGGCCGGGACGGAGATCATGCATAAGTGTACACAGCAATGAAATCATAATACTGAGTGAATGAGTGTACAGACCGTTTTCGTATTTTACTAAAGAAAGTGTACACACACTCACTTCACTTATTTTCTATTAAAAACTTCTGCGAAAACAAATTTACAAGTGCATGCCGCACAGCTTTTTTCCGGAAAAGTTCGGATAACTTTGTAATTTTTCCCAGAGTTGCAGAAAAGGGTTTGTTTTTATTTTTATATTAAAGCCAACTGTGTGGTATATATTTAGTCCTCTCATATTGTTGTACAATCATACACAAGAATCGTAAAAAAAAATATGAACACAACACACATGTAATTAACTGATTTATATCAGTTGTCGATTCTATCTTATTTCCTCGAAAGCATAATAATTGTAACGTACATACAGTACCTACATAAATAATCTACGTTACAACAAATTTAACCGAAAATTCAAAAACTTCTCTACAGCTGGGAACTGGCGTAAGTTTTTAAACTAAATTTTAACTTAAATTTGAGTCAAATGGCAAATAGTAGCAAGTTAAAAGGCTTTCGGTGTGCCCATCCGATTGGACCACTGTTTATTTGCACACGCTTAGATACGGTTGACAGTTTAACCGACCCTTACTGACTCTGAGGATACAGCTCAGTCATTTCACGTAATGGCTGGCTAGCACATAAAAGATGTGATTTTTTCAATGTATGCTGAAGTGACACGTATTGCCTGTACATTAAATAAAGTAATCGTTTATAAATAACAAGTTTAAAGATGATCTTGATCTTTTGCTTTTACTTTCATCTTTTCTCAATTTCTCAATCTAACTTTTAACAAGAAAGTAATGGTTTTCAATCATTTCCAAACGGTGTACCTACTTAGCCAAAGTTGTCAAATTAAACAACTTCAATAATATCCAGAATTGTTTTACAAAATAACATAACGGGCTGTGTATACTATACAGGGTGGCAGGGACATCGACACGAAAACTTTTACCGTGGATTCAGTACATTATTCGGAAGCCTCCAAAAATAAATCTGCTGTTCCATACATTTTGACCGCGTAGGTATTACAGAAACAGCAGATTTTGTTTTAAATAACCGACAAAAAATTTCAACGCTAGTGGTTTCAGAATCATGTACTGAATATAAGAAGTCATACAAACACGTAATCGACATAATAAGGAAATAACAAAAAATATCATTAATTTCTAGGAATGATACACAGTCGTGTTACCAACGTATTACCACACCAACGGAATGTTAATTTATCATATTTCTTTGAATAGAGGGTCGTGAAGTTGATTAGTACAATTATACTTAGAACAGAGTACGGTTTTAAGTGTTAAATTGGCTATTTTCAGTACTATTATTAAGTAGAAATAATAATACTGAAATAAGCCAATTTCGTTAAAATTCCTGTAATAAATGTTAAAATGGAACTGCTCGATGAAGGTAGGCATCACTAAAACTAAGTGTTCATTGTTGTAAGTACTAATCTACTGATGATTTACCAGTAGCTTAGTACTTTGAGGTCTGACTCTCGGTGGACTTTTGGAAAAAGTAATATACTGAATATTTCTAGCAATAATAAAAATATACCAATAAGCAGTAACGATTACTTTTCTCATCCCAGAAAGAAATATAAAAAAAATATTCAATATTCACACCGAATAAGAAGAATAATCCACGAAATGGTAACGCGGTACCTCCCGCCATATTCATTACAATAATATACGCATTACGTGGTGTATCCCGACATTGTGTTGAATATCAAATCCGGATAACTGCGTAACAAAAGATCATATAACGTCACCTGTCTTAGGGAAGGTCGCTCTGACACATATTCAGTATATTCAAATTATTTTATTTCACTTATGAAACGTCAGAAGTTAGGTACAGTACGACACAACTTAGGTGTAGTATCGACGAAATTCATGAAACCGATCACATCCGAACTGAGCGTGCCTTCAAAATCAACAATCATTATTATTGCTTTACGCAAACGCAATAACTTATTAAGTTATATAACTAAATACATGCGTAAAATTGATGCGTAGATTTTGTCGATGCTACATCTCAGTTGTGTCGTACTATACACGGTTCCAATTGGTCGTTTCCTATGAATATTCGGTCTAAAAGCTTATACAATATAGGATCTGGTGAAAAGAAATCTATAATGCTGTTCGTAAGGTGCGCATCACTTGAGAACGCCTGGACCGATTTGGGCATTTTTTTTTATGGAAAGAAAAATTGGGTAGTTTTCCAGATAATTTTCAAATTCGGGAAAACTAAAAGTGCTTTTTTCTGTGGGATTTTTGTATGAATTATTGGACAGGACGTCTATCGTCAGGTCAGCTAGTTACTAAAACGTTTAAATAGGCGGAATAATTACACTGTATCCTATACTATTAAATATATATTTACAAATACATATTTGAAATCACGTTCTCGAAAACGTCTCTAACGATTTCGATGAAAGTTGCACTATAGGGGTTTACGGAGGCGAAAAATCGATCTAGCTAGGTTTCATGTCTAGGAAAATTCGTTTTCTCTAGTTTCACAACTTCGAGAATGTGATATAACCTGGACGATATTTTTATCTATTTTCACCTGAGCAGAACTCGGTCGACCAGGTACTGAACTTTTGTATCTGTAAAAATGGCTAGTTTTCTCGATGATAATTGCATGAAAGATGAAAATCAATTGATCTCGGCATGTTGCAAATGGAAAGAAACAGTTTAGTGAATGAAGGTAAGGTGAAGGTACTTGTAATATTATGTAAATTATGATGTTCATTGTAATGACTTGTAAGATTCCCTAACCAATAAATACCTATGAAAGAGACTATGATTACACAATGTTCTTCGATTGTTTAACGATGAGTATGAAACAGCTGTTTACTTCCGCACGTGGGAATAGATACGCAAGCGTTTTAATTATCAATTATTATCACTTCTAGGTGATCTCGACGTAATACTAGAGGCTTCATAAAGTAGGTAAGGTAAAAACAAAAAATAGTATAAACACAGATCAATTTTAACCACAGGAAAACATCACGAATCTTTAAGAGTACATCATCTGCCTAGCCTCTTCCCAATTATGTTGGGGTCGGCTTCCAGTCTAACCGGATGCAGCTGAATACCAGTATTTTACATGGAGCGACTGCCTAACTGACTTCCACAACCCAGTTACTGGGTAGCACGGTAACCCTTGGTAAGACTGGTTGTCAGACTTTCGGATTTCTGACTACCCGTAACGACTGTCAAAAATCTTAATGAATCTTTAAGAGTACAGTCAAGAAAATTTATTGTTATGCGAATTGACACCCTACATCAATTTGCCGTACTATAGCCATTTCATACAACATACTATCAGAATGACAGTTGTGATTTGAATATGCGGACAATTCGAGTTGGGTAGTCAATTTCATCAACAATTAATTTCCCTTACTTTACAAACTCAAAGCATTTATTTCAATCCATTTACAGGCACTTTTGAATATTCAAGGAGTCGGTCAGTCAGAAATATGAAGCTAGTTGCCCAATCCAAAGCGTAGCAGGTACCTATGGAGAAGAACGGGCAAGAAACTCCACGGACACTCTTTTAAATTACAACCAAAGCATCAAATTGAATAGAATATAGTATAAGTGCAGTCAAAGTTATGGCAGGTGAAGGCTAGTTGCAATCCAATGGGCTAGCCGACGTAAATACTTAAACAGATTAACACTGCCAGAATTGTGAACGTTTTGACTGAGTTATAGGCTTTGTGGGCACAACTTGCGCTCCCCGGGATAACATGCCCGTTCGAGCTGAGAGTTATACAATACCTAAGTTACGGAGTCGGGGCAAATGGACAATTGGCCAGGACAGTCTGTGATATTATTTTATTGTATATAGCACGTTGAAATGCTGGTTTTTGCCCAATTTATGGCAATAAGCTCGCTCCCTATTACATGGGACTTAAACCTAACTGGCGAAATGTGGGTGTACTATGTTTATAGGTACACCTCTACTTAATCCTTCGGGAAAAACGGGCGTGATATTTTGTATAAATAAAGGATATTTTTTTTGGCCGTCTTGTAGATTATTCAAAAATATTGAACACGTATTTTTTCGACCGTAGCAATTAACATTGTCGGATCTACATTTTTGCGATTTTTTTTTTATTGCTTCAAATCTTTGCGGGAACAATTTTATAATTTATTCTAAGACCTTTAATGCAATAAATTTAAAAATCGCAAAATGTACATCCAACAATGTTAATTGCTACAGTCGTTTTCTTTTTTGACGTAATCAAAAGATTACGGCGATCGATACATTGAGTTAAAATATGGCATGAAGTCACGCCTTGCTAGATTTAATAGTGCGTTGTGACGTAGCGAGCCCCCACTCCCCAACTTTAATGCGTGTTTTTCTAAGTTATTTTTAATTTTAATTAGTAATCCTCAGTTACATTTGCACACCATATTTGTACGCCTCCTGGCCATAGCGCTCTGTTCAGCAAACATAAGATCTGTATTTCTTTTTAACCTATGTTAACAAACAAATAAATAAATAAAGCAAAAAATACGTGTCTAATATTTTTTTATTAACTGAAAGACGGACTAAATTTTTTTTTTTTAATCTAGGCCACTATCGTATAATATTTAATAATATATCTCCGCATAAAGGAAATCACGGTGTGCGAAATTCAGCTACAAAACCAACACGATGCAATTACGTGTTGCATCCAGCTTTTCAATTTTATTGAAAAATCACTTTGTTCCACGTTCAATTATTCCAAGTTTTTTCCGTAATACCGTTAATAGGAAAATTGTTAAGCTCCATTCCCGAACGGCTAGCGTCCACCACGACAGCTGAAGTCCCGAGAGAGATGTCAGTGAGGGAAGGGGGGTTATTTACATAATTGCACTCATGGGCATTCCGGGGTGGCCGCGAACAACACGGTAAGAAACCACTTTATCAGACTAAGACGTTTTAAAATTCAGTCGTTATGCATAATTTTATCGACGTAATTTTTTTGTGCTTTTCTGTACATAAAGGGATTTATGAGTATAATCAGGAGGAAAGTTTTTATTTTCCAGAAAATTATATTTTGATGAGTTTTAAAATCGACTTAACGATCATAACATTAATTACGGTGTTTCATTTTATTTTATTTTATCGGGACATAAAAGAGTATTATTAGCTTATTGTAAAATGTACCGGTAAGCGTCAGACAGATATTTTTTATGCTACGAATGCATGGGCCAGACAAAACGGCACAAAGCGTAGGCCATAGGGCTACGGGCTACGTCTACGCCGCTACTAGATTGCTACGGGCTACGAACACCCCCACAAATGTTCGAAAGTACAGGACGACTATTCAATTCATGATCTCTCAATAAATATACATATCCAACAATTCACATTTCAAAGGGTGCATTAATTTAGGGTAATTTATTAGCAATAATATAGATCCTTCGTATATGAAGGGGTGTTTTATCACACAAGGCACGTAGACAGAAAATATATCGTTCACGAGATTTAGCCCTTCTGAAAATATGTGCTTATTGCGTTCGAATCTGTTATGGAGATTCTATTTACATAGTATTTCATTTAAAAATATTCCCCGAAGGGTTAGGCAGAGGTGTACCATCGAAGAAACGCATATCTGTACACCGTAAGAACTATTTCTGCTTGCAGCGCTCGGCCGATATAGGTATTAATGCTTACCTACGAAAAAAAAAGGATTGTGTGGTCTTATAAAACTACGGTAAAAGTGAAACTTCTATAGGCGCCGCCATATTGGCCTTGGCTGCTCTGCCGAGCGCCTTTCACTTTATCCCTACTCCGCGGCCGACCGTCACGCGACATGCAACACACAGACGAAAAAGTTTGAGACGATGTAATAAAAGTTTCACTTTAAAAACGGTCATGTGCACGGGATTTTGTTTTCAAACTGCTTAGAGGTACACCCACATTTCGCCAGGTATTGTGGTGTTATACTAAAAATAGTGTCAATGTCGGAAACCAAAACAAAAGGGGACGGACATTCAAGGGGCCTTGACCTTGGCCGACGTTTGTATCAAGTGAAGGTCACGTTTGTATTAAGTGAAGGTCAAGGTCACGAGTTCCGTAAACGTACTAAAAGTAAGCAAAACAATATGCTTTATAAATAACTATCGACCTGGACCCGCTTCGCATGGTTTTTAAGACTTAACAAAACATCGAGATATCTTTATGATATGGTAGTTAAATGTTAAGGTTTTGGTGAAAATTCATCAAAATCCGTTGCGTAGTTTAGAAGAACAACGCGATCACACAGACAAACTCGAAAACCCACTTCAATTTATAATATGCATCAATATAGAAGCTATGTGGTCACTCCTAACAATATGCATCTCCTGCATGTTTATGTTTGTCCAGGTATACAATAGAATACCAAATGAATTGAAAAGATCGCTTTTAGCGATAAGACCGCCCGTTGTGTCACCCAATGTAAATTTCTATATTAATGTCTGTAATTTTTATGGTGTACATAATAAAGAATATTCTATCTATCTATCTATCTACAAGATTGCTCAAAATTTAATTATACAAATGGCTATCTACCTATAGTTTTTACAGTGTTAGGGAGTTCCTGGAACATAAAATCGCATGATGTCTGATTGTTTCGTTATGCATGTAAAATTTGCACGCTTATATCTATTAAATATAATATATCATAAATATATTCTTATACTATTATTGGAATTGTATTTTGACATTTGAATTGTATTTAGACATTTTAATTGTATTGACATTTTGATCTTATTTTGACTACTAGGTACGTATTTATTGATTGCATTTTGACTGCATTGATTTTAATTGTATTGAACTGTTAATTTTTTATCTGGTAATTGTGTTTAATGTTCTTATTTTTTATTATTGCATCGTATTCATTCATTTAAATTTTGCATGTTTAATCTTGGGCAGAATGTATGGCTCAACTTTAATTCTTCTCGACCTTATTTGTATACCTGCATTCTAGCAAATAATTAATTTCATTTGAAGCAAAACATGTCTGCTCACATTATTAACATTACAATCTTTTATACCATGTTTTTAGCAAATAAATTATATTTCTATATCTCGTAGATCTTATCCTTTGACTAGCCTGTAGGTTTTACCTAAACAATAAACACGTCGAGTACCTATTCAACATCTACTCAAGTCTTTACTAATTATAATTTCAAGTTTCTTCAATGCCACTGGACACAAATACCTTCACATTGTTATTGTAATTTAATTTAATTTTACATTAAGGAAATACATTAGGTATTCCTGAAAAGACATTAGCATTTTCATTACATTAAAATTTATTTTGTAACTACGAAAACATAACTGCTTGCATAATTCTAATGTCTTTCTATGATTAGAAGACTGGTCTTAAAACTGTTTTAATAATAAGTATATATAAGCAGACGAATTGTTTTCTATTCATCTATACTTCTATATAAATATTATACTATAATAATATTATAAAAGGGTAAAATTTATGAGTTTGTATGCTCGCCTTCCGATAAGGACCAGGCCAAGGTCGACGGCGCGTTGTGTTCCACGCGCGCCTCAAAGAGATGTCAGCAGAAATGAAGGGGTCCGCTAGGGTCGATGCTTGCAGGGGTCGCGGGTTTGTCCAAAAGGGTTACCGTGGCCCCTGGCAACATGGCAACTGAAGGAACACGGGTGGGTTTTAGTCAGTAAGAGTCTGACACGCCCTACTAGCTACGCCCAGAGCGGGAGAAGTTATTTGATAAATTCCCACCCAAAAAAGGGGTAATCTTCGGAACTACTTATCCGATTCCGAAAATTCTTTCACTAATGGTATTGCCAAGTATTTTAATATTATAAATGCGAAAGTGAGTTTGTTTGTTAAGCCGTCACGCTAAAACGGCTAAACAGATTTGGATGAAATGGCACATGAGTAGACCATGCCCTGGGTTAGGACATAGGATACTTTTATCCCGATATTCTCACGGGATCGAAACTTATGCGGGTGTAACCGCGGGGTGCAGCTAGTAAGATATATTTTATATTAAAACAAGAATTTTTTTAATCACGCGGACGAAATCGGGGGCAGTAGCCTAGTTATTTAAATTTATAGAAAAGATTGCATCACAATGAAAATCGCTGTTCCAAAATCCTGAGTTCAATCGTATGTAAATTGTCGAAGCGAATTATTGTACGACGTTACCTACTTCAATTAAAAACTTTCTTCGCGATTGTAACAATCCATTGTGCCGTTTCCAGACAATTTGAGACAGTTTAAATTAAATAACAGCTTTTATAAACTTCTTGATTTATAATTACATCATCACTTTGCTCTATTTGGAAGCTGAATATTTCTGGACGTCAAATTTAGTATTTTTTACTCCGAAACTGTACGTTGCCTTAAGGTTACGCTAGTCGGTTATTCTTCCATACAAACGTAGTAAGGTGATTACTCGTCTGTTTGACGGTGTACGTTCAAAACTAAAAATTATATCAATTTGTCTTGTCATTATCTGGCACTGTATGGAAGCAGAACTGAAAAAAAAAATTGGTTTGGAAGTTATGAATAATAAGAAGAAGTTATGAGCGTCGAAACTAATTTTTTGGCGGAAATAAATAACTTATGTTGTAGTAAAATGGCAAAATAGAAACCGTACAGGGATAGATAATTTATTCAAAAGTTCAAATTTATTTATTTTGAGTAGATACATCCAGTAGTTTTTCCATAATATCTATACGCCCGTAGGTCTGTACATGAAATTTGACGCGCTCGTTTTCGTTATTAATCATCGTCTATTTCACTAAATAAATAAATAAAAACTAGATAAAATAAATTTATAATTAAACTAAATAGCGTGCATATGATTCACGCCCACCAACGAATTCGAGCCGTCGACTAGTGGAATCTTAATGCGGGTTGCAGACCAAGAGCTAAGTTAGTTTAGCTTAGCTCGCATAGCTGACGCAGTTTTTCATACTTGAGTCATAGTTTGCGGTCTGTACACAAGTATGGAAAACTGCGTCAGCTATGCGAGCTAAGCTAAACTAACTTAGCTTAGCTCTTGGTCTGCAACCGGCTTTAGGGGATGCGCTAAGGTAGCCCGCGAAATTTAAATTTTCTTACGTTTTGTTTACAATTTGCAGGTCAATGTCAGGTTGTGTGTTGATTAAAATATGATTCGCTACGGTAACAAATATGAATTATAGTCATTAGAATCAGCAATACAATATTAACTCCCTCAAATGTCATGAATAGTCATGATTTCATGAAATAGTCATTAAATAGGGTAATTTGAACTTAGAGAGTTGTATTGATGATTTTTATGAATATAATTCTATAAATAAATAATTGATACGGTCGCGAATCATATTTATATCAACGTGCAACCTGATACTGACATGCAAATTGCAAAAAAACGTAAGAATATTTGAATTTCGCGGGCTATTGACGCTTTCGCCTCGAGAATTCTTGCTCAGCAAGCAAGATTACACATCGCTAAAACAATAAGAAACATCCACTCATTGCTATTCTGTACCGCCACCACTGTTCCAATAACTATCATATAAGATTTCCCAATCTAGACGATTACTCGCGCCGGCAGTCCCGCGAGATGTGATCATCGGCGCAGAATCGCTGATAAAAATGGCATTAGCCTTAATTGGCCCGGCTGCGATTAGTCGGACGGTCGCGTGTAGTTCGGCCAGTTCACGCACTTTACGACCACTCTTTATTGTATCGCAAACACAATAAACGTACATGAACATGAAAATAATCTACTTTTATGCCGAGAAAGATCAACAGATGAGAAATTAAATGACACTCGTAAAGTGGGCTCGATATAAAAATTCCAATTTAGTTTATTGCAATATGGCCCAAAATTAAATTACCCCGTTCACCTTTTCCTTTTTATGTAGATACATTATCTATCATAAATAGTGTTCACACTTGATGATGCGGTAAGCCCCGCCTTTCAAACTGGAAATTCTATTTTAATTATATTCCGATAATTTCTGAATGCATATATTGTGTCCAACAGGCAAATATTGTCATTAAAGCCGAAAAAAGAAAATATAATAATGATGAAGCTGTAATGATAGTTCTAAATAAATAAATAAAAAACAGTGGCACTCCGGGAGTGCCGACAGAAGTGAAAACTTGAACAAGATCGCCTTGGTGGGAGAAAAATACTTGTATAGAACATTGGTCCGTAACCTTATCTAAATAAAGAGCACAATCGCGTTTACAAAAAAAAAAAATACTTTCAAAACCTTTAAAGTAAAATACTTGCATAGAACATTGATCCGTAACGTAATATAAATAAAGAGCACAATCGCGTTTACAAAAATGAGGTGTCGGTGACGGTGTCGCGAGTTCAATTGTTTTTTCCCATCTCAAATATGCTCAACGCGCCTAAAGAAGTTTTCATTTCAATAATTTGGCTTGTCAGTTCTGTTCAGGATCCATCACTGGTTCTCGGTAGTGGAGTGGAGGGCGTGACGGCCTCGGTTGTGGCCTCACACAGTTGTCACGTCACCGTGATTGCCTCAGAACATGCGAATAGCTGCCTATGCATGAAGTTCAGGAAAATTCTGTATTGATCATATTAATCTGGACTGGATCCCGTCCATATTAAATGGACTTTAAAAGAGACTGCAACCTCTGAGTTTGTTTTGGTGTTTCTTCTCAGAGTAATACACCGATTTCATCTAGCTTTTAAAATTGACTTGTAAAGTGTTTGTATAACCGTACTTAGATATTTTATCATTTATGTGTTCCGACAAAAATAAATTGAATGTTATGAGTCCGGGTATGCCAAAATGATGACCGCAACAGCAATTAGACGAGACTGTTATATTGAGTATGATTAATTGTTTTATGACCTAAACACAGCTCAGCGTTTGCACTAATCCTTATCCTTACATATTATAAAACGCTGTCTGAACGCGATAATATCAAAAACTACCGAACGGATTTTCAAACGGTTTTCACCAATGGACGGAGTGATTCATGCGGAAGGGTGTATAATTTTATACATTACAATTTTGTGTAAATTGGCTGAAATATGACGATTATTGTTGAAGAAGTCGGAAAAAACCATGCCGACTGGGAGCTTTACTGGCGTGCGCTGCGTTAACCGGTAAAGATACACCAAATTTATGTTCTACGGTATTGTTTATCTTAAAAAGTTCAACAAAAAAGTCCGTGATGGCATATAGACATCTACATATAGATCCACAATAACCATTTTTATCTTTCAGAATTTGATAAAAATTTAATTGTTATTTCCCAAGCTTTTTTGACAAATATAGTATTGATCCTTATCCAAAAAAATATGTTATTTATATTGGGCATTTAATTTAGAATAGAATATGACTTGAAATCATATCATTTAAATGAATAGTTTAAAACTTTTTACAAAAAAAAACAACCGACCTCCAAAAAAAAACACTACAAAGTGAAAAATAACTTTAATTTCGGAAGTCGGTGTCTTGGGTTTTGTATTTTCGTTTTTTGCCACCGACTTCCGAAATTAAAGTTATTTTTCACTTTGTAGTGTTTTTTTTGGAGGTCGGTTGTTTTTTTTTGTAAAAAGTTTTTATTTTTCACTTTTTAGTTGTGGTACCTACCCCACACACATTCAAATACCACTACCTGCTACCAGTGACAGAAACTTATCATATCATCTACATATTAAGTGGGAAAAAAATAGGTATTTTGTAGCTAACTCAAAAACTATCCAAGCAAAGTTAATAAAATTTATATGGGACCAATTCGAGAGCACACCCTTTAAAAAAAAAAAGAATTTTCAAAATCGGTCCACAATTGACGGAGAAATCGGTGGACATACATAAAAAAAAAACAAAAAAAAAAAACATACGCGACGAACATATAACCTCCTCCTTTTTGGAAGTCGGTTAAAAAGATATCACAGTTTCAAAATTACACGTAGCAACGCGGGCGCAGCGGTAGGAATCAATGACCTTTTTCTCTGTTATTAGGTATGAAATCTCGGTAGTACGTTCCTGTGGGATATTTTCCGACATCCACGCGGGCGAAGCCGCGGGCCAAAGCTAGTAACCTATATAAGTTTGCAATACACAACTAACACAACATTCTCTAAGTAATCACCGACTACTGCAATCGAGTCTCATCGTACAATAAATCGTCAACTGGAATATATTGTTATTGTCGCTTACGAATTACGACTCGTTTTCGAAGATACGTCTTCATTGCTCGTTAACTACTGCCCCATGTTGAGTACTTAATTCTAGTATTGATTAGTTAGTAGTACAAACTATATCACATTTGTAATTTACTTTTGTCTGCTGTCTGTCAAATGGAACTTATGGTATGAACATGTTAAGATTTCTTAACTTTAGTATCAAGCTTTGACGGCATTTGAGCATTTTGCTATTGTTATGAATAGGTCTACTGAAAATTGAACCGATTTCATAAAAGAGGTTGAAATAAACTCTACTTAGTACCTATACAGCTTCTAAGGATACGTAATGTTGAATATATACAGGGTTTTTGGTTATATGTCGACAATCCATTAAAAGGGTATGTAGGAGAGGTCATTTACAACCAAATGACCCCTTTTGACTCCTATGCAATTGTCAATATTTTTCGAGTCATTTGACATTTTATGTTTTTGAAGTGAAAACTTGTTCAGGCGCGTTGGGTATTTTTGAGATGGAACTAAACCATTGATTTCGCGACACCATGACGACACCTCATTTTTGTAAACGCGATTGTGCTCTTTATTGATATTACGTTACGGATCAATGTTCTATACAAGGCTTCCACCAAGGCGATCTTGTTCAAGTTTTCACTTTGTCGGCACTCCCGGAGTGCCACCACATTTTTTATTTCATTCATTTTAAAATATAAAATGTCAAATTACTCGAAAATGGTTAACATAGCATAGGGGTCATGAGGGGTCATTTGGTTGCAAATGACCTCTCCTACATCCCCTTAACGAATTGCCGACATGTCACCAATAACCCTGTATATCACCGTGCAAAATGTAACAACGCCAGAGATAAAACAAAACAACACTATTTGTAGGTATAAACTTTGTGTGACTCACTCTTTGATAAATATATATATATTTTTTCTTAATCAATACAGGTAGAAGGCCCCTACAGGAGCGGCCACTGACGTGTGGCGGTGTGGCACGCTCCTGTACCACGATAACCATAAGGTTAATAATAAATGAGCTTTCAAACTAACTTGTAACATAGTTCGTCTTTATTGACATTTCTGTTAATAAATGAGAACGGTATTTATAGATTCTGGCCAAAAAGGCTACAAAAAGAGCCTAATTTTAATTTTAGGGTTAATAAACGAGACTTGGTAACTACTAACTAGGGGTAATCAGAATTCAGCTTCTAAACAACTAGGACATTAAGTTCTATACATATTATACTAACTCGTTAGTTTTCTATAGATATATATTATAAACTAGCTGTTATAATACCTGCGACTTCGTCTGCGTGGAATTTTATCCGTTAATTTTATTTATTTATATAGCTGCCAGTAAAAGTCCCGTCAAAATCGGTCCAGCCGTTTCGGAGATTAGCCGGAACAAACAGAAAGACGGATAGACAGATTTAATTTTTTTTTTTGTATGTACTGTATATACTTTCATACGCATTTAGTAAAAAGCAGTTATTTTAACATTACAAACAGACACTTTACACAAATAAATAAAATTTAAGTTTAAAGTCGCTTTTCATGTCTGTGTGATCGCGTTGTTTTTTCTAAATTACGTAACGGATTTTGATGCGGTTTTCACCGTAATTTAGAGAATTTATTCCGGATGGTTTATGTGTATACCTACATTAATATTAAACATACATAACACACAAGAAATCTCGAAGTTTTTCAAGTCCTAAAAACCTTCCGAAACAGGGTGTGTCGCAGTTTGTAAATGAAAGAAAAACTATTTAAACAACTAACTAACTCACACTCTCTCTGTGTCTAACATTTTTTTCTTTATTGAATTTTCACAGATTCTATGTATAAGATCAACAGAAGTCGAGAAAAATTCAAAACTCTCGCAAACTATTCCAATATGATTCATCATCAACATAATGCAATGTTCTCGATAAAATCAGTATTGTATGTGGTTAAAAGTTCACAATACATTCAAATAGGCTGCAATTATTTTGTTGATTGCGGTTTGCGGTCACGTCAGCCATAATTTGACGTTTTAGAAAATGTTTTCAAAGCTACATACGTTTGTGCAAACGATACTCTTAATTAAACGTGCGTGCGACTGGCTAGGGTTAATAAAACGGTTGTCAACTAATTAAAGCGATGCTAAACGGCTATAAAATCTCTTTATTGCGTCCGAGTGCGTCGACAGCATGTGTGTCGTAATTGTAGATTACCCGCATTGTGCATATTATGAATTGAGGCCGAGTTAGTAATCAAGGTTGTGGAAGTGATAAGAACCTAAGGTTTGCAAAGATTTGTCTGCAATCGAATAAAACACTTCTTCTTACAAATCAAGACACTTAACTCGAATTCGATAAAAACGTTTATTGGAGCCCCCTATTGACAGTGCGGGTGGGAACGGAATCGGAACCGGAACAACAATCCCGTGCCGGAACCGCCGCCGGCTGCCGGAGTGCCGGCTAAACGCATTACGTGCCGCACCGCGTCTTGCCATTCACTATTATATAGGCTTGTCTAAATCCCCCCATTCACGACACGACACAACACTTCTATTACTTCCCGAACCGTTAACAATGACATGACAATTTAGTTTTTTACCATTGAGTGTTTTGTTTTAGTTTTGTTCTATTTCGATTCGAGAAATCTCGAAAGATAGCCACTGTTAAAAAGTGGACTTATGCGAATATTAGTTCGAGAGTTAGATTCCTACCCGCAGCTTTATTGACGGGAACCTACTTATAACACTATCATAATATTAAAAGTTGGGAACGTAGCAAACAGCTGTCAAATATTTACTTGTTTTGATTAATTTGGCAATATTACTGTATGGAAATATGAAATGTGGCTAACTAGCGAACTGGAATTTTAATAATGAATTGCAATTATAACACTGAATTTATGTTGTAACCGTTTTAGGTGTAAAAGTAATGAAAAGTTTCCAAATACTTGTTTTTAGATCTAAAACTAAATATTAGATGTTACGATATTAATTATTGCATTTCATAATCAATGTTTTAGTTCCCTAGTTAGCCACATTTCTTAATTCCATACAGTAATATTGCTAAATTAATCAAAACAGGTAAATATTTGACAGCTATTCACAACATTGTCAACTTTCAGGATATAAACCCCCATTAGAGGAATACTAGTAAAGTGGAAACCACAATGCTAATCATTAAAACAAATGCGTTATCAGTGTAACCGTAGACAATAAAATTAAGGTTATCTTAAGTAGTTAAGTACGTAATGATTCTTGGTGACATAACTTTACGATAACGAATGCACATGACTCACATGGCAATTACTTGTAAAATCGTTAACATTTCTTTCAACGAGTGAATTCTGAATGTTAGCAACGTCGCAAATAGCTGTCAAATATTGTTTTGAATGAAAACAGTGAAATATTTGACAGTAATTTTTTTATTTTTTGTGCACTTCGAAGTATTTGACGGCTATTTAGCGCAGAATTGAGTTATATTGACGAATTAATCAAAGTATAATTGCAATATTATCACTGAATCAAGTGGTTGTGGAGGTCAGATAGGCAGTCGCTTCATGTAAAATACTGGTATTCAGCTGCATCCGGTTAGATTGGAAGCCGACCCCAACATAGTTGGGAAAAGGCTAGGCAGATTGATTGAAGTGATATAACAGTTTTAGATGTAACAATATTAATTATTGTAATTCATCAATATTTTAGTGCACTTCAGACCGATATTTCATAATTTTTAACCGACTATCAAAAGGAGGAGGTTTTTTTTTTGTTTGGTAAGTCATACTTCAGAGGTGGTCCCGTATAACTATGCTTGGGTAGTTTTTGAGTTAGCTTCAGTAATACGTATTTTTTTCCAACTTAGTATATGGATGATATGATAAGTTCTTGTCACTGTTATTTACATATCAGGTAGTGGTATTCGAATTTGTGTGGGGTAGGTAAAAAAAAAACAACCAACTTCCAAAAAAGTGCAAAATAAGTTTAATTTCGGAAGTCGGTGGCAAAAAACGAAAATTCAAAACCAAAGACACCGACTTCCGAAATTAAAGTTATTTTGCACTTTGTACTGTTTTTTTGGAAGTTGGTTGTTTTTTTTTTAATGATTTATTTTGACTCGTAACAACTGTCATTGATCTACGAATGACAGCCGGGACCAACGACATAACGTGCTTTCCGAGGCACGGAGGGCTCTCTTTATGCAATGGATGGTCACCCATCCAAAAACCGACCGCGGCAAGCGTAGCTTAACCCTTCGATCGACCCGTGCGGCTGTTATTATTTAGCCACGAGCTCTTCAGATAGTAAGTATTGTAAATAAAAGAAACAATGGCACTCCGGGAGTGCCGACAGAAGTGAAAACTTGAACAAGATCGCCTTGGTGGAAGAAAAATACCTTATCTAAATAAAGAGCACAATCACGTTTACAAAAAAATATACTTCCAAAACCTTTAAGGTAAAAATACTTGCATAGAACATTGATCCGTAACGTAATATAAATAAAGAGCACAATCGCGTTTACAAAAATGAGGTGTCTGTAACGGTCTCGCGAGTTCAATTGTTTTTCCCATCTCAAAAATGCTCAACGCGCATAAAGAAGTTTTCACTTAAAAAATATTTTATGTATATGAATGCATGGCTCAGTGGTTAGGAATGCCTTCACACGTGAAACGCATTACCCTTTAAAATCCAATATTTCCTTGTCTTTTTTTTTTGTAAAAGTATGTTGTATTTTATGCAAACTGGAAGCAGATTTTAATTATACTTGGAATGTGCGAATCCCGTATAAAAAAGCAGTGGCACTCCGGGAGTGCCGACAGAAGTGAAAACTTAAACAATTTTATTGTGCAGGAAATACTTTTCTTTTTTGAAGTCGGTAAAAAAGGGAAATTTAAATCATGTCATTATCATGTCTCAATGTTTGGAATGTCATTAACCTCAAAGAAAATGTATCGCGCGTTGATGTCTTTTTAATGGTCAAAAGCTGGTGTCGGTAACAGTGTCGCGAGTTCAATTGTTTTTCCCATCTCAAAAATGCCCAACGCGCCTAAAGAAGTTTTCACTACAAAAATACGTATCTTTTAAGTATTTCATTTACCTGTCAGCAATTTGATAAAAACTATTTTTGCCGTAGGTACGTATTTATAAACTTTTAAAACATATAACGTAACCGACGTTCAAAAGTGCCTTTTATGAGCCTAATTGAAATAAATTATTTGACTTTCGCTTTGACTTTGTTACAAGTAGGGAACAATTTGTAACAATATCCAGTTTATTTCCCACTTGATATTAGGTACACACTTAAAATAATGTTCAAAGTGCAATAAATATGCAATGAAACTGGAGTGTTAACTCGGCAATATACATGTCTCGGCAAAGTTCTGATCTGTCGCATTCTTTTGACGACAAATTTACTTCAACATGCAAGAATATTCTTTACAGTCACACGGCAAAATTCTCATATAAATTCTCTTTACAATTCAGTATTCTATTGATCAAAAAAACTCTTTAATTTTTAAGGATAAAAACTGGATACACGACTGACTGCCTCGTTGGTCTTGTGGTCGCAAGCGCTATTGCTGAGCATGAAATTCCGGGTTCGATTCCCAGGTCGGGCAGTGTTACTGTGTTTTTCCATCTGGAATTTCTCAGTAGCAGCCCGGAATCTGGATTTGGGCCCGGTTATTTATTATTATTTATTTATTTATATTCATTCAATAGTATACTTATATCTTTATACATAATAAGTTGGTGCAAACATAAACTCATTATAGTTTTACCGTGCACCAAAATCATCGACCACATGATTTAGACAATTAAAACAAAAATATAAAATGAGACAATAACAAAAACACGACGGTAGTAAGCGAAATATTTATCTACTTATTACTAACGAGCGAACATCGGTGACCAATCTACTGACCGTCCTTAAAACAAAAAGTAGTGGAGGAATGTGATTTAGATTGATACAGGTTGTTCCTAAAAAGTATGTTATTGTATTAGTAATATGTAGTTATTTACCTATGATATTGTTGCGTATTATGTTTATTTACTATTTAACTATATTTATTTACAACATTTAGTTACATTGACTTATCATATATTAGATATTAAATATTGTATTTTTTAAGAAATGTTCCTTTAATTTGTACTTTATATTTTTATTCGTTATTTTGTCCCTCAATGATATAGGTAGTTGATTAATAAGGTAAGGTATTATATACTTTAACGTTCTCTTGCCGTGTAAATTGTTATACTTAGGAAGTAACAACTTAGCATTGATGACACTACAGGTATTAATTTCATTATTATTTATTGTTTTAATTTTCTTAAAATTTTCATTAAAAAAATCTTCTTTTAATAGTGTAAATTTAGTTTTTGATGGCAATAAGCTCGCCCCCTATTACATGGGACTTAAACATAACTGGCGAAATGTGGGTATGGGTATACAATAGGATAGGTACACCTCTGCCTAACCCTTCGGGGAATACAGGCGTAATGTTATGTTATGATACTTCAATCAACCGGTTCAGACTATTGCAGTAAACTGGTGTCTGTACAATGGACATAGTTTCTCACATAAACATGAGAAATAATGAGAATGCCTTCTGCTGGACATAAGGATCACAATCACAACAATTGAAAGCTCTTATCGCGCTAGAAAAACATTTAAAAAATCGCGGCATTTTTACGAATTAGACCTTACATCATCTCTCCTCAAGAGCTTCTACAAAAGATCGAATGAGACCTCGCATCATAGAGTTCTTCTCCTCTAGAGCTTCTATACAAGATTCTACGTTTAGCAAATTCTATCAGCATGTTTAAATGTTTTAAGCTGTTTATAAATTCAACAGTGGTTTAGTTCTACAGACAATTAAGTACAATCTGCTACAAAGATATTTGCATCCAAACGATGGTTATCCAAGGGTACGTATACATCTGCGAAGCAGTAATGCTCGCGAAGGAGGAGACGGAGCGCGTGAGGGAGAGGCAAATTTCGCGCCCTCGCGCCCCTAACCGCCGCAGCAGGAGACGCCCTGGGCGTCGGGAGTCACGAGAGGATTTCCGGCCACGTAGGCGCGGGCTTGCGGACGGTGAGCAATGGGTAGCTCGCCGTCCGATAAGGACCAAGTCCGGGTCGACGGCGCGTTGTGTTCCACGCGCGCCTCAAAGAGATGTCAGCAGAATTGACGGGGTCCGCTAGGGCCAATGCCTGCCGGGGGTTCGAAGAGAACCGATAGGGACATCGTGGCCCCCTGGCAACACGGCAACTGAAGGAACACGGGTGGGTTTTAGTCAGTAAGAGTCTGACACGCCCTCCCGCTCCGCCCAGAGCGGGAGAAGTTATTTGATGATTTCCCACCCAAAAAAAAAAAAAAAAAAAAAAAAGGGTACGTATACATTGAGTTGTCAGAATGCATTGTTGTGTTGATCTCGCATACACTCCCGGCATTCGACTGCGAATGTATTGCCTTCAAGGCGCACCTCAATCTATCCCGATCACAAAGGAATTGCGGCAGGAAGCTGCAATAATAGGGGAAACCATCTATGAAGGAAGACTGCAGTTTGAACGATATTAAAATGTATTTGAAGTGAATTTAAATAAGTTGATGTATTGTTTGGTTTTCCACTGCATAAAGAAAAGAAGTATATTGTATAGGACTGAAATGTTAATAATTACTGTAATGTTAATAATTAATCATTTATGAAATGTTGACGCATTTAAATAATTCAGTTCAGTCGCCTCAGAATGATCTTCCATAAATCAAGTAATTTAAAATTCGTACGCAAAATACACGCTTTATCGTCGAGTTGCCCGTCTTACCAATACCAATTTAAAATTATTTATAAAGTGCATAAGAGATATTTTCTTCGAAATAGAACGCAACTGGAAATAGAACCTCGGAAGCAATTAAAATATTCAAGCTGTAGGTACACTACAAATTCCTTTACCTCCATTAGTTAATTTAAAAAAGTTTTGCTTTTTTCCTCTAGATATTGACTTCGCGTAAATCGTCATATTATACTGTATTGACTAACACGTTAAGGTGTTAGAACTAGGTGCTTAAAACAAGTTTTTTTAACAGTCTTATAGCGGTTTAGAACTCACAAATACGAATGCTGAGGAAAACTCAATAAATCAATCTAGGTAAATATAAAAGCTTGTACTAAGTGTTGCCATTATTTCCATCGTCCTTAAAAAGCCCTGGTAAATCTAACTATTTTCACCATACAATAAAACTGGCAATCTTTGCATCTATCTTCAAGGCGACTATCGTCAGTAATTCCACCACTGTCACTGACCTGATGCAGCCTGGAGTCCGCGCTGACAGTGTATACTCCACGGCATTCGGTGCTGTCCTCAGGTTTGTCAGTCGCCGGCGACCGTCGCCAGCAAGCCGCACAGACCGCCACCAGGACGCCACATAGCGTTACACTGAGGAAGAAGAAGGTATGTTAGGACTAGAATATTAGCCTGATCTCCACTAACCTGAAACTTGGATATAGAGAAGAGAAAAAAGATAGAGAAGTCGTAGGTACTCAGTGCAATTGATAACAAGAAAATAAATATTTAGAACTAGATAAGTAGGCTCTTTCTCTTTATTAGTCTTTTAATATTTTTAATACTTTGTAAATTGCTGTATCCTTTGAAGAACCTGACACGAAAACTTCGTATCAGGTTCTGGATCCCTTGAATGTTACATTTATACTTACCACATGACTGCAATTAAATATTTGAGACTAAACTAAACAAGAAAGCCATGTTGTTTTTGAAGTGAAAACTTCTTTAGGCGCGTTAGGCATTTTTGAGATAGGACTAAACCATTGATTTCCGGACAGTGTTACGACACCAGCTTTTGACCATTAAAAAGACATCAACGCGTTGATTACCGCGGTGCCGACTTTTTTAAGTTTTCATTTCTGTCAGCACTCCCAGAGTGCCACTGTTTTTTTCTTTTCCATAGCTGGGAAGCTCTTGGCCTTCATCTCACCTGAAGGTAAATGATGATCAGGCCGAAGGTGGAAGCGAGCTTCACCCGGCAGAATCCTCAACCACAGAGGAACTGACTATCTTACCGCTGATTGCCGAAACACAACAATGCTGTTAACATTGTTGTTATGGCGACAGACTTAGATAAGATGGTGGTAGCTAGCCAAACAAGTCTTACCACCAACGAAACCGAGCAGAAAATTGTTCACCCGCTGGGACTCGAACCTGCGACCTCTGGGTCTGAGACATGTGGTCTTACCACTAAACCACAGAGGCCGTTAAAATGTAGACTCAAATTGTTTTAAAATATTTCATTTTCTCGGAATGTCTTCTCAGAAAAGGGTTAGAATATTCCGGATGCCTACCATCTAAAGTATCGCTCCAATACACCCGATACAAAAGACCCGGTAAGAATAAAATATGTCTTGGCTTCCAGCGAAACTTATCGTGACTTGTACTCTGAATTCCTTCCGCGAACTTAAAGGTGTTGTCTAAAGTGGGTCACAGATTAAATATTTTGTAACCTACCCCCCTACCCCCCCGCTCCTGCTTTACGATCTTCGTCTCTGCTCATTACTTTTGAACTTGATAAGCACTGATAACTCAATACATGGCGACTCTTAATACGTGCTTAAAATTTAACACCGCCATGTACACATTACGGGGTTAAAGGGTGTTATAATATTTTATGGAAATATTTTGTATTACCTCTTCTTGATTTTTGATTATCTCTTTTTAAATATTCGGGGTTGCCTTATAATTTAACCGAAAAAAATAAAAATTAAACCGACTGTAACGTTTTTAACAACGACGTTTTAAGCTGTATTTCCAAACAGAACCTGTACTTATCTACATTAATATGTACTATGTTCTTAATTAATAAATAATCCCCTTTTCAAAACTCTCCAGGCTTCGTTTATGAAAGCGATAATCACTTTAATTATAAATTTCCAACATTGTATCCGACGGAATAATTAAATCAGTTTTTTATACGCCTGCAGTAGTATTCTAATAATTGTATTTTATAATCAGTTTGTTCAGACAATTTCTTAATACCGTACCATTATCTACAAAAACGGCAAAAAAATCATGTCTGTTGTATGGAAGCCCTCTTAAATATGTATTTGATTATGTTTTTTAGTATTTGTTGTTATAGCGGCAACAGAAATATATCATCTGTGAAAATTTCAACTGTCTAACTATCACGGTTCATGAGATACAGTCTGGTGACAGACGGACAGACAGCGGAGTCTTAGTAATAGGGTCCCGTTTTACCCTTTTGGTACGGAACCCTAAAAACGACTTCAGTTAGCTAAATTGTATAACTTTGTAATACACAAGCGAAGTCAGGACACCTCAAGTACAAAATAAATGACTGTCACATAATTAGAGACGTGAAATTATTTTCACAGTATCTCCGCTGGTAAATTAATTCTGACATCGGCGGAGATTACAGGGGGAGATAAATCGGGCTCGATCAGCTAGCGATAGCTTAATTAACATGACTATCTAAACTATATATAGAGTGTGTGATATCTGTGGGTGCCGGATACTCGTCATATTATGTATGTTACCAGCTTATTATGTCGGAAAATTTTGTAGTTTTTACGCGTTATTTTGATTTGTGGATTTCTTTTACGCGTATATGAAGTAGAATTATTCTTGTTCATAGCTCGTGATATTAAGCTCAAATAATATCACTATCTAAACTATATATAGGGTGTGTGATATCTGTGGATGCCGGATACTCGTAATATTAAGTATGTTACCAGCTTATTATGTCGGAAAATTTTGTAGTTTTTCCGCGTTATTTTGATTTGTGGATTTCTTTTACGCCTATATAAAGTAGAATTCGACCGTAGCAATTAAAATTGTCGGATCGACATTTTTGCGATTTTTTTTATTGCTCAAATCTTTGCGGGAACATTTTTATAATTTATTCTAAGACCTTTAATGCAATAAATTTAAAAATGCAAGAGCTATGAACAAGAAATTTAATATCAAGATATTAAGCTCAAATAACATCACTATCTAAACTATATATAGGGTGTATTATATCTGTGGGTGCCGGATACTCGTCATATATGTACCAGCTGATTATCTCGGAAAATTTCCGAGCTTTTCGCGGTATTTACATTTGTGGACTTTTTTTTACGTCTGAATAAGTAGATATTATTCTAATTGTATCCATGTTTGCGCAAACATGGATACATGGAACATGGAACTATGACATAATAGTCCGTTTATTTTAACATTGGTATCTAATTGCTTAATAAAATAGTTTCAATTAATTATGATTGCGCTTTGCACAACACAACAATACACATAGCAATTACAATACTCTATGCATTTAGTTGTGTTGCAGTTATTCATTCTTGAAAAAATGCAACCGTTTTTGCATAGATCTTTGTTATAAAAATAATAACTATTTACAGTATCTATACTGCTTAACTGTTAAACATATTAACTATCATTGCGTTTCTATTTGGTGACCAGGAAGTAATATAGATCAATATTTACTTTAAATTTAATTTATTTATGCATGTATATCCACTTACTGATAATAATCGAACTGTAAACTGGTGTTTCGATAAGAAACTTGAGATTTATAAAAGTACTAGCTGCGCTCCGCGGTTTCACCCGCATAAGTCTCGATCCCGTAGAAATATCGGGATAAAAGGTCCTCCAGGTCATGGTCTACGCATGTGCCAAATTTCATCCAAATCCGTTCAGCCGTTTTAGCGTGAAAGTGTAACAAGCAAACAAAGTCACTTTCGCATTTATTATATTATGATGTGACGATTCATTTAGGTGCAACTGTACCTACGTAGTTCAACGATATGAAGATCCCAGAGGGGCAATTCCCGTAGTATCACTGTTATATTATACCTATTAACACTGTAATACGAAAACATTGTAAAAACCATTTATTTTTAAAAGAGTAACCGTGGGGGGTTTCTTGCTGGCTCTTCTCCATAGGAAGCGACCAATTGGAACCGTGGTGCACCTAGCTTCTGACGTTTCATAAGTGCCCTTGTAGGTTTATGTGAAGTAAAATATTTCGAATTTTTTGAGTTTTTAAGAATGTTCGCATACGCAATCTGTCAAAAATACATTCAATTTAACAACATTTTTGACAAGTTTGACAGATTACGACTTGAATGTGAACGTTTTTTAAGTACGAGAATTGACCTTCAGATTAAAAAGAAATCTAAGAAATATATAGTTAACATTCACACCTGACGCACTTAAGAATTTTTTTTAAGGACTAGGTACAATTAATTTAAAAATCATATTAATAGGATTTATTTAACTTAGAAGCAACCATACTAAACACTTGAAAAATTACGCGAATCTGAGCAAAGTCCTTCATATCCAGGCCGCGAACTTTTCAATCAACCCACGTTTTCCGTCCAAACCAGCAAAGTAGAGCTCAAAATTTTATCATAACTACCAAAAGCATGTTATTTATCTATTCGAAATTCTATGTAAATAATACCCAGAATAGTTTCATGTAATTATGAGTTATTATTAACCTAAACTAGAAACAATGTACGAACTACAAAGTATTCAATTTTGTAAGCCTTCAACATCCTTGCGTCCCGAAATAACTTTTGGTTTGGCACACTTCGCTGCAACCTTGTTCTAAGTATGGGTTTTATATCTTTTACCAACTGAAAACTAAGAAGAAAGAAAGTGAAAGTTACAGAAGCGAGATCCTTTGCGTTCTCTTGTACATACGATAGGCCTGTGTCCAATTTTTTTTTTGTCCGTCTTGTAGATTATTAAAAAATATTGAACACGTATTTTTTCTTTTTTGTCGTAATCAAAAGATTACGGGCGATACATTGAGTTAAAATGTGGCATGACGTCACGTCTTGCTAGATATTGCGTTGTACCGTAGCGAGCCCACACTCCTCAACTTTAATGCGTGTTTTCTAAGTTATGTTTGATTAATATGATAAAACAAAAAATATGTGTCTAATATTTTTTTATTTTCTGAAAGACGGACTAAATAGAATTTCTCTTTTTTACCTAGGCAACTACCGTATTCTATTTACTTTTCCTCAAAAGTTATTAATATTATTTTTAACACTGAATTGTAATTTCTTTCGATCGTTTGTAACGTTCTTCCAGCACACTTGACAGCATGATCACAATCAAAACGGGTTTTGTCGACGGAAGAATAGACAAAATGACAGATAAACAATCCAATTTGTCATTTTGTCTATTCTTCCGTCGACAAAACCCGTAGAAAACCCGTTTCTATGGTTGTCTTGCTACGCGTGCTGGAAAGCTCTTGTAATCTCAACACAATTAATACACTTACACAGCAGGACTAATGCAGCAGCACAACATTTTATTTAATTACATTAAATTATACAAATTAATTGTAAGAATTATCCCCTTAACGTCTCTAATAAATTCCTGAGTTTCGCTCTCCAAGCCGGGAACTGCAAATGGATCCTTTTAGCACACACCGTATGTAGATCTTTATCTTTTTATGGCCGTTTACGCAAAAATAAAAAGTACACGTAATATTTTTCGAAATTTAGCTTATACTGTAATATGTATCCGGGGAATACATGTCAAATATACGGACCCCGCGATATATTCTTGAACGTGTATTTAATGTTTATCCCTCGTAGATTTACTACACGAGATGTAGTTGTTAGCAATTTTACTTATCTTATTTATGGTACCTTATTTTTATAAATCCTAAAGATTGCTTTAGAGCGTTTACGTCTCTTTGACGTCTGTTTTCTAAAAGTAGGTCGGAGTTGGGTCAAGTGATAATAAAAATGATATCAATTAATATTTTAATTTGTGTGTTTCGACTTTGTCGAGCCTTAACGAACCGATCATTTTCGTAAATTAAGAAATCAATTAAAATCCGATTATCGAGACTCGTTCTAAATTCACCCATAATAAAGAGCGGCGTGAAAATGAATTATAAGGTTACCTATAAATAGAAAGAAATCAATATCGGTGACTTTGCTGAAGATATCGTGGTAATAAGGGACCTATCGTATCAGCTGATATCAAATCAAGTCGCTATCTATTAGCTAAAGTGTCCGACGTGTTAGTATCACGCGTCAAATTAGAAGACACCGTCGGACGTTGAACTGAAACTAAGTTTGAGAGGTAATCCCTTTTGCGACACATCGTAAACGATACGCGGGACTACTGCGACATAGACTGTAAATTATATTTTGTAAAATTACTCTTCTCTAAACGACGAGTCCTCGAATTTACATGAATTATTACTTACAAGATCTTGGTAAAACGAGGTATGAATGCTTAAGGAAGGGTTGGGAGATTAAAGATGCTAAATGTGTCATTTGCAGGACGAGGAGCATTGTGTTAAAATTGTGTTAAGCCTCACAATAATTCGTAAAAAGAAACACACCTTTCAACGATAAATAATCAAGTAAGTGCTTTCACATCCCTGATATGAATCATGAAAAGTCCACTTAATCCAGAAAAAACTCGCTTGTATTAAAATTATAATTGTAAAAGGTCGCAAGCCCACCTGCTCGGTAACATCAAAATGATACAGAATTATCCCCACTTACCCTTTTGCTTGAGCCTTTAAAAAATCCTGAATTACAGTTTAGAAAGTTCGTTCAACTTAAGTAATAATGATTTCTGTTCAATTTCAGTGAATAAACTAATAAGTAAACAGCTAACATCAGTTTACGTTGTCACATATTCATAAAAACGGTTCGATAACTAGGCCCATAACCTTCGGTGCATCCATGAAACTTTTAAAGGTGACCAACCGTTATCAGAGATTGAAAAATGGTGGTGAAGTCTCGTTATCACCATAAACCAGTTACGACGTACTTTTAACCCTGGCTTTACTACTCATAATATACGTTATAGTTTAAATTACGGTTCAATCACGATGAGTGTAGAAGCTCACTTTTATGAGCTTAGAATTTATAACAGAATGTTATTCCGAACTCTTCTCATAGGGTTTGATTACAGCGGTTTATTATTGAGAACATGTCAAGTTTGTACTTGACATCGTTAATTATTACTGAATATTCTCTGCGATTATGTAACGAAGTCGCATGTTCTCCATTAGCTACTAAAATTACCTTAGCAGATAATATTTTAATGTGGTAAGGCAAACCTACCTGACGAAGAATATATTGATATTGTATGAGGAGGGTTCCGTGTGCTGTACGTTGGGCTGCGTGTGATTGTAATAGTGTCGCGCGTGCGAGACGGCCGCCACCGCGGCCAGTCGCTGCGAGCTGCCCATTGCCCAGCCGAGCGGGCTGCGCTGAGCACTAGCAGCGCCCGCGCCCGCCACCAGGCACCAGCGGCGCCAGCGAGCCACAACCGCACCACGCGGCGCCGCCTGCGCGACTGCCGCCACTAATTTTGTGCGTTTCTTATGTCAACTTTCTTTTCAATTCTTATTTATTTTCCGGCTTTATTAGGCGGCTTTCACTATAATATTATTTTCCGCCAGTGTTCATGGAATTCACAAGTATTTTATCAGCTGGGCATATTTTTGAGATACGAGTGGCCGTGGCACATCTGAAACAATGCATACGTGTTCTTTGTACTTCCATTTAATTTGTTAACGAACCATAACTAACACTGGTAAGTTATTTTAATTGGTATAACATTTTCTTATTATTATGTTGAATTGTGTTTTCGAAGTAAAGTTTTACTGAGTTTCAGCGTTTACACATTATAGAGAAAGACAAGAACTATTGACTAAATAATAGTTTCTTTCGTCTCATCCTGTACAGGGTGGCAGGGACATCGACGCGAAAACTGTTACCATGGATTCAGTACATGATTCTGAACTCCCTGCATTGAAATTTTTCATCGGTTATTTTTAAAAATATCTGCTGTTTCATAGAAAAGTGCAATACCTACGCGGTCAAAATATATGGAACAACAGATTTTTTTTTTTAATAACCAACGAAAAATTTCAATGCAGGGGATTCAGAATCATGTACTGAATCCATGGTAACAGTTTTCGCGTCGACTGCCCTGCCAGCCTGTATTGTAATCCTTAGTTCCTTGCCTAAATCTGTAAACAGATTCCAACTTCAAAAATAATCGGATAGACAAATGTTGGTTGTATTTTAACTTTCATCAGTTGAACAGTTTGTTCCGGAGTTATTTCCGTGTGAATCGTAGACTGGCTACGAACTACGCGGCGAAGTCTGTTGGCGTAGCGCCGTAGCACTTATAAACAGACATCCGGATAATTAATGTGCTTCACGAAATCTCAGAAATAAGTACTTTGTCCTTTGATTAGCAAAAAATTATATAGTTAAAAAAATATATATATATCTCTTTGGTTTTTTAATTTATTAAAAAGTTTCAAAGTCTGTTTTGTACTTAAAATTTTGAAGATTTTGTTTCAACAGCCAATTGCCATCGTATGAATACAAATTCTACAAGTTCACTCTTTGCAAGTCGGTATGCTATAATATTCGACCTTTTTTTTCAGGCTTCAGTTTTTCAAAATAAGTTTTTAAATTGTAAAGAGAAATTCAGCATATCCACTTTACTGAGCTTGAAGTAAACCGAATGAAAAATCTATTGCCTATCTCAACATAGAAAACATGAAACCAATTTAATTTAACGATGAAAAATTTTTTTGAAATGTATTTTCTATCTAAAACTTAGCACTTATTTCAACAAATCCCTCGTCAACATACCTTACAAAGTACGTCAAACTTCCGCTTACTATCAACGTTATCGAAACTAGTATTATTTATCAGTAACACAGCAGTTTAGTTCACAATAATTGAATTTAGACACAATATACAGCGATCGCGTGATAAGTTTGTCCTGGGCGGGCGGACACGACGCGAGCCCCCGACGTCAGCTCGTGGAGTGAAGGGAGGCTCGACTGCCCGCCCCAGCCCCAACATTGGCCACATACACCAACCCAACCCAACCCAGCCAGCCATCCCAGCTTGGCCCTAAACTTCCCCCAACTGTTATTATCGGTTTTCCAACTACATCTGTGTGCGGTTTGTTTGCAATAGAAATAGTTATTTCGATACTGAGCTACGTTAATTTTGTGCGACGTTCAACATACTTATTGAAGAGTTTTTATTGTAACATCTTTCAGGTACTTATTGACTCGTTATTTGGAATTGATTCTTGTGTACTTCTATGCAACGGTTTAGAGGCAATTTACTGTGACATAGCTTTAAAAAAAAACTGGGATTTTACGCCCTGAGCTGAAATAAACTAGAACGCACAATATATGAAGAATTTCAAAACAATTATTCCTTATCATCGTTCAGTCTAATCGTTAAAAAGATATATCTTTTACATTAATTTGTCTTAATTCATACTTACTACTCGTGACTGCTACACGTAACGTTCACTATAACATATAATTGGTTTGGAAACGAAACATATAGTACCTACTAGTTACTTACATTTATCAAACGCGACGAAACATGTTGAAACAAAATAATCCAAATGCCAATTAAGCCCAACTTTGGGTCCAACAGTAATGACATTAGCGGGCCAATATTGGGTCTTTCCCGTCACTCCCTCGACCGTGTTCGTCCCGTCACGCCGCCAACAGGTTCGTAGTAACTTCGTACATTTCATTTATTGTTATTTGTCACGCGAATTTGCACCTTATGCTAAAGGTATTTCATTTTAGAAGGCCACTCGTTGACATTTCATTTTTGTTTATTTTTGTACCGTACTTTTGCGCGGGAAGCGAAATGTCATGAACCGTAATAGATATTTAATTATGATCGATCTATTGCATCAAGATTTCTGAATTTAGAATGATAGATTGATTGAGTACTTGTCAGTTAAAATATGTATATTTTATTTTTAACATAAATAATTTCTTAAAAACTATCATTATGTAAATCACAATCTTATTTTTCCCAAAATTAAGCGTGATTATTAAACTTGTCAAACAACTTGAACTCAGTCAGATAACCGAGTTTATATTGAAACGTACGTTACTAATTCAAAAAGATAAAACAGCACGGTTAGCACGGCGTGTCAATGGCGTTTATTGATTTTTATGGAAATTATGTTGGACATGGGACGGTCAGTGGTTATCTGTGTCTATACAACAAATGCGTTTGAATGTTTTGTTTTTCATGGCTTTTTAAAGATAAAGAAGTTACTGTATAAATGTCTATTTTATTTTAAACATTTTCTTAGGCTCCATACATTCGATAAAAAACATAAAGGTAACAATATAACCTTGAAAATCTTAATTTTTTTTCGTTTTCTGTTACGTTCTGCGTTAAGTTTCAGTTGACTTGTATTCGGATAGGATTGGAAGATGGCAGTAGGTGTGTATGTAGATAGTAAATGAAATTATTTATGTAGAATATAAAGATATTTTTTAATTTTAAATTTTCTATTTCATGACATGCGCTTGTGTGCTCGGGGAGCCGACTGCCTAAACTCATCAATGTTCGTCTCCAATCTGCCATTTAGTTATAATAAACTCGCGGAGGTTTTATTCTAAAACCATGATAAATTAAATAAAGCAGTACCTACTGACTTGTGTAAGCCAGCCAATAAAAATTGTATACTAAGTACTTTTGCTACTGAGGTTGTCAGCACAAACGGACAATGCAGAATGCAATATGTACTTACAATAGATTTTCTTCCCTCCATTATTGTTTGACACTCGTAAAATACGTTAAGTAATTCTTGTAGGTCTCCATGGATAAGATACGCGATGGATGGTCTGCGCTCAGCGCTCGGTGTGGCAACACGCCGTTATCGGGTTCACGACAAGTCCATCGTCATCCTGAGGATGCCTCGTTGAGAGGTGAAACACGTGTCGATTTCTTTCAGGAGTTTTTTATGGCTCTTAAGAAATAGCTAACCGGAACAGTTTACTAAATATATCCACGTCTATTGTATTTTGTCTCCATGAATTCTTCATTCCTTCTATTTTACATATAACTTCGTAGGTTAATTCTAAAAACATTGTTTATTTACATATCGGGGATTGACGGATGTGTCTAAAAATTTTCACGTAACTCATTTTGCGGGCGGCAGCATCTCGCGTTTACTTGGGATCCACGAGCCCCAGGAGATGTAACGAAACCTTAGATCCACGCAAGCGAAATCATATACAAGTCCTACATATTATATTATGTAGGTAGCTATACCTCCATATAAAGTCTTGGTATAAAATGAGTCAAAAGTTTGAAGGGTAAAAGACAAAAATATTCAGTTTACTTATATTATTAACTGCGGCTTCGCCCGCGTGATATCTTTATAAGTTAAAGCCTATGTTACTCAGTGATAATATAGGATTTTACTGGTGAAAGAATTTTTAAAACCAGTCCAGTAGTTTTTGAGCTTATTCATTACAAACAAACATAAAAAATTAAATCTTTTATTAGTTTAGATTTATAATGTAAATGTTAATTTGGTCATTTTTTTGTGCCTCTGCTTTGGTTAATTTTACTCTATTTGGAAATTATGAAATTTTAATAACTTTTTGTCACTATTTTGTTCATCACTACTGTGTGATTTTTGTATCGTGTCCGTTGAATTGCGGGTGAGAATCTCACAATACCAAATATAATGTAATATAAAAAGTGTGTATTGTATGTCGATCAGAATTTAATAATATTAACAAAGGCAGTTACCCTATTCTTCTATCTGCGAGCTTACGTTATTCTCTCTAATCGAATGAACCGTCCATATTACACCGCGGTAGCATACAGGCATCTATTCAGGTGCCACTATTGGTTCCGGCGACCAGTACCCTAATTACGTAATACACGATCAATCACAATCTGTTTCGATTTGAAACAGATTGCTAATCCATTGCTTCATAAGTTGGAAAAAAAAATCTGCTCAACAACGTAAATAACGCAATGTATGTTGTTGAACTGTCAAAATGAAACAAATTAGTAATAATCGTTTTCGAAAATAAGTTACGTAATTAGGGTACTGATGAGTCTTATCTAATACCTTTAAACGAGCAATTCTTGTATATATAAATATAATCTGAATCTCAGAAACGGCTCAAATGATTTTCATGAAATTTAGTATGCAAGGGGTTTCGGGGGCGATAAATCGATCTAGCTAGGTTTCATTTTTAGAAAACTAATTAAAAAAAACCGAACAAAGCTTGGTCATCCAGATATTGTTAATTGAAACGTGAAACCATATCACATTGAAGCACAAAAGATAACTACAGACACATGTACCCTTCGTAATGACATGACGTGTCCAATACCTTAAGTTTTACACTGTCGTACAGAAATAATGTTACGTTTAACATTAAATTGTACGTGAATTATACGCTGTAGACGTTCTGTTTTAATCTCGCGTTTGCATACAATTTGCTGCAGCTGCTTTGTGTATAACTAATGCATTATAATAAAGTGCAACAGACTGAAAAAATAATGCAATCACTGAACCTTTCCTACACAAAACACATTATATCGATTACATACCGATCGAATCGATTCGGCATGCTAAGTTTACTTAACTCATCAAAGAAAAAGAAAACCAATGAGAGAAATAAATGATGAAATATACCGTAAGTTTCTACTTGATTCCTTCATAGAAGATCTTATGACACTTTTGAACAATGACTATTTATCAACACTGGCTCTTTGTAGCATTGTAGCCAAAATTCCAACTAAACTCATCTATATGACGTCATCCGTCATGTCCTAGGTTCACGCCCCTATTGCACACAACAAGAAAGTGAAGAAGGCTCATCGTGGTATTTACACTCCTTGCATAGCCTAAAAAAAAAACAGTGGACTCCGGGAGTGCCGACGGAAGTGAAAACTTGAACAATTTTATTGTGCAGGAAACACTTTTCTTTTTTGAAGTCGGTAAAAAAAGGGAAATGTCAATCATGTCGTTGTCATGTCTCAATGTTTGAAATGTCATTAATCGCAAAGAAAATGTATCGCCCGTTGATGTTTTTTTAATGGTCAAAAGCTGGTGTCGGTAACAGTGTCGCGAGTTCAATTGTTATTTCCCATCACAAAAATGCCCAACGCGGCTAAAGAAGTTTTCACTTCAAAAACAAAATACAACTATAATATGCTGCCGTAAATAGGTCAAACAGTGTTGAACAGCGGGGTGTGTAACACGCATAAATTGGCAATGCCTCTTATTTGGATAGTTCTCCAACATTCATTGCTTTATTTACCTTGTAGAGCAGACGAATTTTTCAAATATAATTATGAAGCAATGTGGTTTGGCAATATTCTTCAAACTCCTTTGGATTGTGATTGAAAGTATGTTACGCAATTAGAGTACTGATTTCTTATCTCAATCAACTCATCATCGTCATCATCAAGTCGTTTAAATATCGCTACGGACATCATCTTAATCAGCCTATAATGTTTCCACTGCTGGGACACAGGCCTTCTCTCTTCGAGAGGGATCTACCACGCGGGCCCGTGCGGATTAGTAGATGTCACATGGTTCTAGGACATGTCCGGTTTCCTCACGATATTTTCCTTCACCGTTTTGAGTTTGAGAGCCGTGGTGGCGAAATTACTTACACAAAGTAAAGCGCCTGCCTAGGTTCCAACCCACAACCTACAACTCGTAAGTCGGGGCCGTTACCACTGGGCCACCACTGCTCGGTATTGGGCATAGGGTGGTTCAATCTTTTTTCCATTATTATGTCTACTTAGCGTTTGTGGACTACGAGAAAGCCTTCGATTCGATCGACACATGGACTGTACTGCAGTCTTTTCAACGGTGCCAGATCGACTATCGGTACATCGAAGTACTAAAGTGTCTGTACGAAAACGCCACTATATCAATCCGACTCCAGGACCAGACCTCGAAACCTATCCTTCTGTAGCGAGGTGTGAGACAGGGAGACGTTATCTCTCCGAAACTGTTCACCGCTGCACTGAAGGTTCTGAACTGGAAAGAGTTAGGCATCAACATCAATGGAGAGTATATCACTAACCTTCGACTTGCTGACGACATAGTTATCATGGCTGAGACCTTAGAGGACCTCAGTACAATGCTCGATGACCTCAGTAGAGCCTCCGAAATAGTGGGTCTTAAAATGAACTCAAGACAAAGGTCATGTAAACGCCCATGTAACACCCACTCTCATGAAGATTGGAGACGCTACGCTCGAAGTTGTGGACGAGTATGTTTACCTAGGACAAGCTGTCCAGCTAGGTAGGTCCAACTTCGAGAAAGAGGTCAATCGTCGAATCCGACTCGGCTGGACAGTGTTCGGGAAGCCACGCAATATCTTTTCGTCCCGCATACCACAGTGTCTCAAGACGAAAGTCTTTGACCAGTGCGTGTTGCCAGTGATGACTTAAGGTACTGAAACGTAGTCGCTCACAATGGGCCTCATCAGAAGGCTAAAAGTCACCCCAATAGAAAGGGCTATACTTGCAGTTTCCCTACGTGATCGAATCAGAAATGAAGAGATCCGCAGCAGAACCAAGGTAACCGACATAGCCCGAAGAATTGCCAAACTTAAGTGGTAATGGGCAGGGCACATTGCTCGCAGAACGGATGGCCGATGGGGCCGAAAGGAGTGGCGACCGCGTACCGGAAAACGTAGCGTTGGAAGGCCTCCCACAAGATGGATCGATGACCTTATGAAGGCCGCAGGAATGCGCTGGATGCAGGAAGCACAGAATCGGTTGAAGTGGCGGTGCTTGGGGGAGGCATATGTCCAGCAGTGGACGTCTTTCGGCTGAAATGGTGATGATGATGACGATAAGTAATAGACAAGTAGACCTTCTACGACCTATTTATTTAGTGTCATAGGGTAGGGCGCACCCTTATAATGTTTTATGTGACGACACAGTGGACACAAAGGCTTGGCAGTGAAGTGACTACATAAATCTGGTATTACCCGCAATCGACTGCGAGATAGTGTAATGACAGGTTTAAACCCGGTGGAAACCAGGATTTTAGTTGACATTTTGTCTAGATACTACACGTTTAAAAACTATTAGCCATATTTTCCTCCAACCATTATTATTGCGGCGTCAGAAACTATTTAGAATTTAGGTTTACCTAATTTTTAGGAATTCATAGTCAAGCTAAGCTCAAAGGCTTTTAGTACTAGAAAGCTGTAATTTGGCATTGGGTATACATATTAATCACGCCGACTCAAGTGAAATCATGAAAACAATTTTTTTTTGTGTGCTCTGCCTCCCCTACACAGGTGTGGGGTGTCGTTGGAAATCTCGTAAAAATATATTTAAGTGTGTGAAAACCATTTTTAGATTCAGGGATCCGTTTGCGAAATAATAAGCTTTAAAGTGCTAATTTTTGTTAGAGTCAAGAGTCAAGTGAAGTGGTTGGTTTTGGATATGTGAAAAAATTCACGGCAGTAGTGTATATAACGAAATTAAAGGAAAACAATCACAGCTAGGCTCTACAAGTTAATCGACCAACTTACATATTTTGCAGGTGCAAAAAAAAAATCTCCCTTATCCCTATGGAACCCTTTTATTGTGCGTGGTCCGATACGCATTTCGTTTATTTTAAAGATCATCACATAATCAGCCTATAATGTTCCCACTGCTGGGACACAGGCCTCCTCTCGGTGAGAGGGAGTGGGCCGTAATCCACCACGCGGGCTCAGTGCGGGTTGGTAGATGTCACATGCCTTCGAATTTTTTGTTTCTAGAACATGCCGGTTTCCTCACGATGTTTTCCTTTACCGCTTTGAGAGCAGTGGTGATGAAATAATTTACACAAAGTAAAGGTTGAGCTGAATGGTGCTAATCCATGCGTCATGTTCGTGAACGGGCGTCGTCAGTTGGGACTGGTCATCTCTTAGCTGCCAGGGCTTATTTTTAATTTTTTGAATTGTTCTTTTTTTTTTCTTTTTATTACGGACGCTTCCAACGTGCACGTCTTTCTACATTGTTCTCACATGTATAATTTCAACATGAATGATGTAACCAATATTTTGTAACAATTTTTTATTTAAAAGAGTGTCCGTGGAGTTTCTTGCCCGTTCTTCTCCATAGGTACCTACTACGCTTTGGAATGGGCAACTAGCTTCATACCTATTTCTGACTGACCGATTCCTTGACAATTCAAAAGTGCCTGTAAATGGTTTAATTGAAATAAATGATTTGAGTTTGAGTTGAGTTTGAAAGTGCCACTGGCCACCACTGCTCTACATCATCACTAAGCACTAATTCATAATGTTTTGTCTAGTCGAGATATTTTGACTTTTTCAGTGTTAACAGGTAGACGACAGAGAATTAACCTAATTAACGTGCCGAACCTTTTGATCAAGTGAAGGTCCATTAGGAACCAGACACGATGTTTTCAGAAAGCTATTTACGTTCACATCAATTATAAATAACCCTGTTTCATGACGCCATCGCCATTCCAATTATACTTCTTTTGTTAGCCGTTAATTCGATCATTTGACAGTTCTAACTCGATATTTAGAAGACGGATCAATATCGCTACCGAGCGCGATAATAGACCTGAAGCATAAGTCTCGATTCCATGGGAATATCGGGATAAAAAGTATCCTATGTGTTAATCCAGTTTATAAACTACCTGTGAGCAAAATTTCATTCAAATCCGTTCTGTAGTTTTTGCGTGAAAGAGTAACAAACATTCATCCATCAATCCTCACAAACTTTCACATTAATAATATTTATTTACTAGCTGCGCCCCACGGTTTCACCCGCATAAGTCTAGATCCCGTGGGAAAAAAAAAAGTATCCTATGTTCTTTTCCAGGGCATCATCTATATATGTGCCAAATTTCATCCAAATCCGTTCAGCCGTTTTAGCGTGAAGGCGTAACAAACAAACTTACTTTCGCATTTATAATATTAAGGATATTTTCGTTTATTCATTTTAATTCTTATTCGTTTACATTTTTAAATATTTCTTAAAACAAAAAGGATAAAAACACATTTAAAAATATAAAAAAAATTGAGTTCCGCCGGTGTCGGGAGCAGGGTCCAAGCTACCGGTGGTTAGGGCTGCAGAGACAGGAACCTCTTCACAATGCGAGCCGTATCGAGGAGTACTGCCTTCTGAATCAGGCGCTTGATCCAACCGCGTAACGAGAGCCTCAGCATTTATTTATATTTATTATTATTTATTTATTAGTCAGGATAGTATTATATGCTTTGTATAATGCATGTCAACGACACAGGGCGACGACACCCGTGCGTCACGCGAGCTAATTTGCTAAGGTTCATGCAGGGCTGTCAAGCCATACATATGTCACATAATTTAACAAAGGTCTTTGTAATATTAAAAAGGAAATTGCGAATAGCAGTGTGCATCTCGGCCAAGGAACGGAAAAGGTGGCGTTATTTTGGTTTTGCATGTCCAGCGCACTCGTATGTTAATTAATGTCTTTCAAATTCAAAATGAACATTTCAAAATTTACATTATCGTGCCTTTTCAAATTAGTTTTCATAATTATTATTGACTACTAATTTTTGTAGCATCATCGTAGCGCCGTAGCATCAAATCAACAAACAGGTCTTTACAACCTAATATAACATTATAATTACTTGACTACTATACTTTTTTATTTCTGCGCAGCTCCTAAGTGTCTAATCGTGATGTTAGCCTAAAGCCTTCTTCGAGAAATGGGCTATCAAATGCAAAAATATTTTTTTATTCCGATTGTTAGTTCCAGATATCTTTGGAACCACCAGAAGGATATGAAAAAATATTTTTGCGCCATCAAATAAACAAACTCTTCGGCTTTATTATTAGTATATAGATTACTAGCGGACGTCACGCGGTTTCACCCGCGTAGTTCCCGGTCCCGTGGGAGTACCGGGATAAAATATAGCCTATGTTACTCGCTGATAATGTAGCTATCCATTGCTGAAAGAATTTTTCAAATTCGTCCAGTACTTTTTAAGTTTATTCGTTACATAAAAAAATACAAAAACTTTCCTCTTTATAATATTACTAGCTTCTGCCCGCGACTTCGTTCGCATGGAAATCGTAAGACATCACAATATACTACAATAACAGCCACATTTTTATAAAACTTCCCTGTATACTACGTTTGTAGTTTTATTCTCAGCAGCCAAAATATACAGAGAGTCAGGAATGGTGACTCGGGAGCAAGCGACGTAACAGTTGTCCGTGTGAGAAGCAGCTTATCCTGAGGTCGACACCCGCAGCCTTCAGCCTTTAGTGTCGGCCCCTGTGACTTGTTGATCGCAAAGCATACACTCCCAGAGAACTGCACGCGCTTTAACTGGTAATGGTGGGGAATTTGTACTTTATACGCGCTATAAACACTGTCTCACCATCGCCACAACCTGTTAGAATTTCCACCTCGATGACGTTTCTCTGCAAAGACATGACTTTGAGCTGGTTTCCGTTACACAGATATACAACCGGAAGTCCACTTGCCATTTAATGCTGAAATGAACCTTTTTGGCGCAGCCGTGAGGCACACACTATTGTTTTAAAAACACTATTTTTTATTTCCTCTGTAATTTGTGTTTTGTGTTTCGCGAACTGTGTCCAAATAAATGTTTTTTCTATCTTTCTTTCTTTTCTTTCTATTTGTAAATTGAGAAATTCTACGGGGTGATATTTGGCATCATCTTCCTCCACATCACTATTAATGGAGGTGTATATCACTTCACTCCCTTCAATTTGTGAGAGAATACTGTGGTTGATCGCTGTAGCTTGATCATCTTCGGAGTTAAAACGGAAACACACCTAAGAATTCTCTTGGTACGGTATTTGACTGATATCCCCGTATATCAGACAAATAAGATCTTCTAAAGTGGGATCTACTCTACCAAGAGTCTCTGGTAGAGTGCTTTCACCAACTTTTAGAAGAACATCGGAGAATTCTTGAGCATTTGAATTACCGCCAAGCCGAGCTCGTATGATGATGGTCAAGCGCAGTTTATGAACTCTCGACCATAGAGTCGACCTTTTCAACGAAGTTTTCACTTTTTTTGTCAAAACTGTGACACCACCCATCATATCTTGGTTTCTGCGGATGTCCTGCAGGGTTCTGTTTACAGTTTCCACTGCTTTCCTTTTTGCCATAACGCATTCATCCCATACGACGAAGCGCAATCCCCTAAGCACACATCCCTTGTTACTGTTGCGTGACACCCCACAAACAGGTGTTTCGTTGCTCTCTAAATCGATGGGAATCTTAAACATGACGTGCGCTGTTTTGCCACCAGGAAGCAGTGTGGCAGCGATTCCAGAAGATCCACATACATATTATAAAATCGCTAGGACAAATCTGCTGTCAAAATCTGTAAAAAAACATTTTATTCCTACAGTCTTTTGCTCTAAAATGATCAGAATACAACCTTGAATGTTTTGTGACTGTAAAGTACTTGTAACTTAGTAGTTTCCCATAGCTTACGAAGTTTTCCATTTTTTGTGAATTAATACATTCTATGAACTATTACATACACAATCCAAAAAAAAATCGTTTTACAAAAAGAGTTTAAAAAAACAGATGTAAATCGAACTTACTACCCCGGGCGGCCTACCACCAGCTCATAAAGCAGTATTTTTTTAATGTTACTTCAGTGGGAGAAAGAGATGGAGCTATACATCCTGTAGAGCTTCATCTCTTTCCCACACTGAAGTAAACTAAAGTAATATTAAAATAATACTGCTTTTAAGCTGGTGGTAGGCCCTCAGGACTTCAAATCATTCGTCCAATCGCTTACTTATTCGCTTTGTTGAAAGTTAGCTAAAATAGCCGTTCCTATATAAAAGGTAGCGTGATGATAATCATTTAAAAAGTTAAATCGGTAACTACCTATCTACAATATCCCAACCTTTTGGCGCGTCCTTTTACAATTTGCAGAGAAAAATACGAACATGATGTAATATTGCTCATCCCCCATAGCAAATAGCGTGATAGTTTATGCCCTACGGTTGGTACAGACAAACATTCTAAAAACTTTATTTTCCGCATAAGAATCGATCCCAGACCTCTTAGCAATAACTTTCTTTAAAAAAAATTAACTTCGTTACGATTTTATTATATCTATAGATTATAGGTAGATTATCAAAAAAAATAATAATCGTATAACAAAATGTGAAAAAAAAGAAAAAAAAACCGTAGGTGGGAATCGAACTTACAACCCCACGTTTACAAAGCAACCGCCCAACCGCTGAGCTAATTGCTTTGTTGAAACTTGTCTAAAATAGCCGTTCCTATATATTTTTTGATTGACTGCTTAGTTCCATAAAGGTATAGCGTGATGATAATCATTTAAAAAGTTAAATCGATAACCATCTACAATATCCTAAAATTTTGGCGCGTTTTTTCCCAAAAATACGAACATAATATAATATTGCTCGTCCCCCATAGTAAATAGCGTGATAGTTTATACCCTATAGTTTGACCAGACTTATAGGGAACACCTATGCAAAATTTTAACAGAATCTATCCGGTAGAATTTGCGTCATGCTAGAACATAAAAATACAACATAATGTAATATTGCTCGTCCCCCATAGTAAATAGCGTGATAGTTTATACCCTATAGTTTGACCAGACACACAGGGAATATCTATGCAAAATTTTAACAGAATCTGTCCGGTAGAATTTGCGTGATGCTGGAACATACATACAGACAAACAGACAAACAGACAAACAGACAAAAATTCTAAAAAAAATATTTTCGGCATTAGAATCGATCCTAGACCTCGTAGCAATTACTTTTTTTCAAAAATATTCAATGTACAGTTTTGACTTCGCTACGATTTTATTATATGTATAGATATATGTAAGTAATAAGTATAGATAAATAAATTAATAATTTACAAATTTTTGTAGAATCACTTGTGTTACAGGAGCCAGTGTTTTCTCCAATCAAATACGTTCTGGATTTTATGCATTATGTTGGAAATAGACAATACATAACACAGATGAATTGTAACAGCCCTATGGTGGATTCATTACACATTCACGAGTTTATCACAGATCTAACACGACTTGTCGTTCACAATACTACAGAACGAGCACCTAATAACCTCAAATGGATATATGTACTACTCTATTCCCACTTACGATTGAAGTCACGAGTATTCGAAGACGTAATTTGAAACTTGTTAATCCAATTTGTAAATTGATTACCATCAATCAACACATGGAAATAGAATTGAAATTACTGTAGACATTGAATGAATATCTGTTGCTATAATCAAATAACCCGTCGCTTATGTGAAAGTACAGAATCAAAACAAAAAGACCAAAGCTGCTGGGGAACGTCCACTAAAAAATGTAATCCTTCCACAGTGCTTGTAGAGTCGTTGTCAATATGAAACCTCGCATAACATAAACTTATATGTAAAATTCAGATAGAAAAAACAATTCGGGAACTGTACCGAATTATTATCAAGGAAGCATGATTCCACTTCATATTTGAAACTTATCTCCATTCAAATTATTAAGATCAGGCACTCCAAAGACAATTTCCACGCAAACTTACGTGCGCTCTTTGGTCGTGTTCGAGCACGGAACAAAATGTCGTAATTCTCAATTCTTATTTCGTTAATAACTAAAGTAATAATTGATCTAGAGAAAAAATATCTTATATCTGGATAATAAACTATATTTTCTTACTGTCAATAATTATTTTAGACATAAAAGCAGAGTAACCTTGTTTTTGTTTCAAATAATCTTTAAAAAAGACATGATTTTCGAATAAAAAATGAACCGAGTGAAAATGTTCCAATTACGTAACTGTCTTATATATGGAAAGAAAAAGATCCAATAAATCATATACTAAAGTTCCATTTTGATTGTATGCGTGACTTGAATAATAATGCAAATTAACATACAATTTAGGGAGCCTCTTACAATAATCGTTTTGTAATTAGTAGTAGTTGAGTTATTATCAGCCAAATAACGGCACTTCCTTTGTAATATCTATCAAAAATTGTGCGATGGGTACGATGACCGTATTCATTCATACACATTTTATTAGATACGGAAATACAATGAATTTGAGTAAAAAGTTATTAACCTCGGAAGTTACACGTATAACCGAAATATGGAGATTGTTGCTCTTTCCGCAAATTGTGACGTTATAGTATCGAACAAAAAATTCAGTTGCGTCGTTTTCAGGTAAGATTTGAATAAAGTTAGTACGATTCGATTCTCATATTGATTCTACAAGCACAAGTAAATAATAGGTAACACCGTGCTTTGTGGAGTAATAAGACCACGGAGCGTCAATCAGTTCCACGACCTATTCAATTTGTTTGCAACCCTAACACAAATTCACAGAGTGTTGCCAGTGCATGGCGTCAATTCTTTATCGCCATAACATTTATCATGTTAGTACATCATCGCCGGCTGTCGCTGAAAACCAGCGCTGGGGCTCTGTCTCGCATGGAGTCGCAGCATTATGCTGAGCGATGGCCATTTTGTATGGACGCATATTTTTCCCCAATTTGTTATTAACGTGTTTTTTTTTATCTTTCTTTGCGTCATGTTTACCGCAAATAAACGAATTTTCTTTCTTTATATTTGACAATGTAACGAAAAATAATAATGCCGGCATCAAAACGTCCTTTGTCCCTTAGACAGAAAGATTCTGTTGAACTTCAAAGGTTTCTATAAGGCCTAAAATAACTCAGAAGTGCCGGAAGCCCGGTAATAGGGCCCTTAACGAGACGAGACGATAAAAAGGGGTGGAAGTATAAGTACATACGTCACAGGGACATACAAAACTTTCTTTGACAAAACCGTATGACAGAGTTATGTAGAGAAGAATAGCTACGGCTACCTAGAAGAGGAGGAGGAGCTCCTGGCTAAGTAATAACAACCGCATGGTTCGATCCATCAGGTTAAGCTACGCTTGCCGAGGTTGGTCTGTGGATGGGTGACCATCTTAACATACCGAGACTCCTCCGTGCCTCAGAAAGCATGTTAAGCCGTTGGTCCCGGCTGTCATTTGTGGATCTTTCTTTGACAGTCTTTACGGGTCGTCAGAAGCAGTCAGGCAGTCGCTCCATGTAAAATACGGTATTCAGCTGCATCCGGTTAGACTGGAAGCCGACCTCAACATAGTTGGGAAAAGGCTAGGCAGATTGATTGACCTAGAAGAGTGGTTTCGTCTTATAACGACCGTCATGAAAATCTGTCATTTTCACCAATATTTTACATTAACACGTTCAGTGCCGGGAGCCCTCCTGGAGGGTTCACCTAGTCGCATTTGGGATGCCGGAAACCCTCGCGGAGGCTCATTTTAAATGTAGGTTTTTCTTAGCGAATACAGTATTCTAAACCGTGTAAATAAAATCTGATGTATATTTTAACAAGATTTATTAGTGTATGCGTTGGTTTTAAAATCCAATTTAAAAAAATATATTTTTTGTTCTCGGTTACAAATATTCCCAAAAAAAAAACAAAAGTTTCGAAACTACGTATAGCGACAAGCCCCTTGAAAACACGATTTTACTTCGTTTCACAGTGTTTTATAACACGATTTTAAACCTAATGCCGTTGACCGTCCGCGATGGTTAACTTTAGCGCAAACGTAATCGCGGTAACCCTCCCGGAAGGTTCACTTCCAATATGTATGGCGGCATGGCGTATGAGTTCTATGAAAAGTGGGTGCAATCGAAAGTGTGTCAAAAAACGCTCTGTATCTGGACAGCCGTTACTGTGTGACCTTTCACCGCTTTCTTAGAAAACTAAAGCTTAATAAATTAGGGAGACAGCACACGACAGGCTTTTTGCGGGTACCATTTTCTTGTAGGCGTAAATATCATATTCTGTTTAAAAATCTTTAAGGGGGATGCGCTAAGGTAGCCCGCAAAATTCAAATTTTCTTACGTTTTTTGCAATTCGCAGGTCAGTGTCAAGTTGTATCTTGATTAAAATATGATTGGCGACCGTTAAAAATATGGCTTTACAGAATTAGAATCAGCAATACAACTAAATGTTAGAATAATCCTAAAATGTCACTATTTCGTGAAATAGTCATTCAATAGGATTATATGAACTTAGAGAGTTGTATTGATGATTTTTATTCTTTAAATAAATATTCGATACGGCCGCGAATCATATTTAGATCAACATACAATCTGATACTGACCTGCAAATTGCAAAAAAACGTAAGTAATTTTGAATTTCGCGGGCTACTCCGACGCTTTCGCCTTTAAGATTACGCTGACGGATACTGTTCCTTTGACTCCAGAGATGTAACGGATATCCGTATCCGCATCCGCAACTGCGGAGCATCCGCATAAATTTTGATATCCGCAAAACATCCGCTTCCTCAAGTTTTAATTTTAAGAAAAGAAAGAAAGAAAGAAAAATATTTTATTTGGGACACGCACAGGAAATACAGACAGAAATAAAAAATAAAATTAAATTAAAAAATAAGAAAAGAGCATTTTAAACTAACAAAAAATAGTAACGACCTGTGCGAGGCCAAAAAGGCCCATATCTCAGCATAATGCTGCGATATTTTAATAAATACCGCGGCGCTGGTATTCTGATAGGGCCCGCTGTGATGCCACGGACACACCTACGTACACATATAAATCCCTCTAAGGGATTACAAAATAAATAAAACAATAAAAAATTATAATATAAACAAATAATAAAAATCAAAACCATTGAAGAATCGACGCATGCCCAACGCTCCGCTCTTTTTAAAAGCTCCGCATCCTCATAATTTGTAGGGATGTGACTCTACCTACGTTGATCGCTCAAATTGTGATTTTTGTTAAACTCGCTCCGAGCTAAATGTGGGGGCCGGAGTGTGAATGACGCGTTCCTATTGCCTGAATTCGCAGTGTCCCTGTCCGATGACAGACGATTGGCCGCACGTGACAGTGATGGTAAGTCAGGTGTCAAAACAAGGGCTATTTTTCATACGACATCTGCATCCGCACCCTCATCCGCATCCTCAATAAGGAATTATCTCGAGATCCTCATCTGCATCGACATCCGTTATACGACATCCGTTACAACCCTATTTGACTCATCGCATAACCGTCAAAAAACAAGGGCTATTTTTCATACGACATCTGCATCCGCACCCTCATCCGCATCCTCAATAAGGAATTATCTCGAGATCCTCATCTGCATCGACATCCGTTATACGACATCCGTTACAACCCTATTTGACTCATCGCATAACCGTCAAAAAACATCTTAAAACGATAGTGCTCAATCACTCTGCAATCCTTCTTAGCCTCCTAACTGTTTGCGTATAAGCATGGCCGCGTACCTAGCTTTCAATGTATCTGTATTAGTTTTTGCACGTGTCTCCACCTCTGCTCGTAACTTGTGGGTTTTACGTGTAATCTCCTAGACTAGAAGCCACAACTTAGCTGTTTTACCGTCAGACAACTGAACGGTCTACTGCACCCTATATTGTGTACTTACGGTTACAGTACATACGGCATAGTTTCTTGCTAGATCTCTATAATAAAAATACTTTTTTAATCAGGTGTATAAAATCAATAATAAATAATACAAGCCTATTATTGTTCCATTGCAGGACGAATGTCATTTCTCGTGAAGAGAAGGCACGAGCATTGATGACGCTTGCGCAAGACAGGTTGACGATTTTCGACTTCATTTCATCATCTGCCTAGCCTTTTTCCAACTATGTTGGGGTCGGCTTCCAGTCTAACCAGATGCAGCTGAATACCAGTATTTTACATGGAGCGACTGCCTATCTGACCTCTACAACCTAGTTACTAGGTAACACGATACCTCTTGGTAAGACTGGTTGTCAGACTTTTTGGGCTTCTAACTACCCGTAACGACTGTCAAAGATCTACAAATGACAGCCGGGACCAACGGCTTAACGTGCTTTCCGAGGCATGGAGGAGTCTCGGTATGTAGAAATGGGCAAGCGTAGCTTAACCTCATGGATCGACCTGTGCGGCTGTTATTACTTAGCCACGAGCTCCTCGATTTTCGACTTCATTTATAAGTCTGAAATCGCCAACCTATCACTCCAGGTTTCCTTACGATGTTTTCCTTCCCCGATCTATGTCCAAGATGAACTCGGAAAGAACACTGATTTGAAAAGATTCATTGTTACTTGGTCGAATTTGAACTCACCTCGTGCATGAAAGGCGAGGACTTAACCACTGGACCATCAAACACTTCAAAATCTAAATTAAATTATATAAGTGTAAAAATTCGAGAAGTTAGAAACAACAAAACAAAACAGCGAATGTTTAAGACGTAGCAATAGTAATAAGTCTTGGCACTTGATCGATTTCATTGAATTATAGAAGAGCCTGGGGTGAAGCCCGTTGGGCCACGTTCTTGTGACGTCGACCGGCGACCCGCCGTAACACGCGATTGGTGGAAACTAAACTACTTTCATGCATGTTACCAACAACCACAAAATTCTTATTATAAACAAATAATATTACTCACTTAAGTGATTAGATACAAGAGCCTCTTAATTTATTACCATTGTTTAAGTTATAAGTTTATTTATAATCTTTATGAATTTCCGAAAACACTGGCATTATAAAATAAGTATAGAAAGCCTTTATTATTCCTTAGTAACAAAATAAATAAAGTTCTTAATATTACTTAATTAACTAACTAAGGACCACTCGACGGTTACAGGGCCTCCTCCAGTAATTTCCATTTTTTTCTGTTTTTTTTGTTTTCTCAAGCCATGATTTGCCTATCAATTCCACTATCTCGTCTTGCCAACGCTCTGCTGGCCTGCCTCTGATTCTCTTTCCGTGTGGGCCTACTGTGTGGCATTACTGGACGGAAAAGAAAGAAGAGGAAGGTATTAGTCCTGCATTGGGACACTATAGGCTGGAGATAGGACACGTACTAAGATAAAGTAACGTTTCATGTACGTTTTTCCTTCTGTAGTTAAGTACATTAAAGGCTGAAAACAATAGCAACATTCTCTTATCAAGTCTTGAAACTTATAATGAATGAAGTTTTACTTCATGATAGTTTGAGCATATTGCCGAACTTGTATTCCCTATCTGTCACGTTAAAGCAACCGTTTGAATATATTGAGTGGCAACACAGGTGGTGGTTCCCTAGAGAGGTGCCAGGCTGGGCTTACTGCGTCATGGATAGCCGTATAAATAAAATAGACACAATAACGCGACTACGCAGCGGCTGTGAAGGTTCCATGGCCTTCTATTCTTGATACTGTTTTATAAATATCAATAACTATTAAATCAAACTTCTGCTTAGTCCCAGTCATCAACTCATCATTGATCAATTAAAATGCCAACACAAATGTCCAACCACACGCGAAAATTTATATGCCTCCATTTGATAATTTTCTTACTTATGTCAATTAAGACCAGGCACTCCAAAGACAATTTCCACGCAAACTCCGCCCCAATGCACCCCGCCACTCCACTATGTGCTAAACGCTAACACATTAGTAATAAAGTTCAAGCACGGAACTAAATTTCGTAAGTCTCAATTCTTATTTCGTTTTTAACTAAAGTAATAATTGATCTAGATTAAAAATATCTTGTATTTGGATAATAAACTATATTTCCTTACTATCAATAATTATTTTAGACATAAAAACCGAGTAATCTTGTTTTTGTTTCAAATAATCTTTAAAAAAGACACGATTTTCGACGAAAAAATGTGTAAAAATGTTCCAATTACGTAACTGTCTTATAATTGGAAAGAAAAAGATCCAATAAATCATATACTAAAGTACCATTTTGATTGTATGCGTGACTTTTTCAGAATATTAATGCAAATTAACATACAATTTAGGGAGCCTTCTCATAAAATGTATGTTATTCTTAATATTGTATTTGCAGGTTTATAAATAACAAATACAATACACTGGGTCTAGCATACATTTTATAAGCGTCCTACGTCACTTCGTGAAACTTACCTTCTTGCTGCCGTTGCATACTTAATGTACCTACGCCTGGTAACTTTCTCACGAAAACCTATGAATACCCCATTATAATAGGGAATGAAAAGGGGTTGATGTATTCATGGAAAGTTTAACTTAAAAGAGTCTTCAGTCCCCCAGTTCCCAAAAAATAGCTAGTAACACACACTTTCAAAAGAATACTTTAAATATTTAGAAGGCGAAATGCTTGGCAGGTTTTTATCCTTCAAGAATGCCCCTAATTTTACAACTGCATAATTATGATTAAATAAAGAATGCCCATATTATGATAACGAAAATAGCAGAGCTCACGAACAAACTTAATAATGTCCATTCTGTATATAATTTCGTACAGATTATTTCCCTATTACAGGAAATTGAATTAAGTGTGGCAAACGTGCCTATGTCAGACGCTGCATACAATGATCCTTATAACGGTGGAATAAGGTTGATGTTTCATTGCACAGTTGGTACTTGTAAGTTAGCAGAGCGGACCCGTGCGGGCCGGGTCAGTGAATTCGGATATCAAATATGCAACTTCGTAGACTCTCCCAAACCACTTATACCAATTGCAAATGTTGAAAATGTTACAACGTTCCCGAAAGTTGTAATAGTTGCAGCGATATGTTCTGAAGACAAATAAATATATAACATGCAATCATCGTTTCACGACAGCAAACTGTATGAAAAGTTTAATCAAATGGAATGATGGATTGTGTATTACAAAACTGGGAACGACTGCCTCTGTTGGTATCCTTGTTATCATAAACTAGCTTTTTCCCGCGGCTTCGCACACGTGGAAATCGGAAATTGGTGCCGATTCTCTTGTTCACAAACTAAACTAAATTTAAGTTCAGTGCATCTTTTTCTTTCTATTTCACTAAGAAAAGGACAGAAGATAAATTTTAGTTTAGTCCTGTCAAATTAATCAGCGCCTGTCACTACTCTATACAAGTTTAGACGTGATTAAAAACTTGCCTTCTAAAATTACGTCAATTTACGTCAAGCGCTGATTAATTTGACAGGACTAAACAATAATTTATCTTCTGTCCTTTTCTTAATGAAATAGAAAGATAAAGATGCACTGAACTTAAATTTAGTTTAGTTTGTGAACAAGAGAATCGGCACTATCCTATGGAAACGTACTACCGAGATAAAAAGTATCCTATATGTTAATCCAGGTTATCAACTATCTGTCTGCCTCATCCAAATCTTAATAGTAGCATAACATAATGATTGAATACTATCTTGAATTCATGCAAGCCTAGTACTTTTTGTTAGGGTACTGCTCAGAAATTGTGCACAACGTCTAATGATTGAAATACTATGTTGAATTCATCATCATTATCATCAGCCTATAAATGTTCCCACTGCTGGGACACAGGCCTCCTCTCTGTGAGAGGGAGTGGGCCGTAATCCACCACGCGGGCCCAGTGCGGGTTGGTAGATGTCACATGTCTTCGAATTTTCGGTTCTAGGATATGCCGGTTTCCTCACGATGTTTTCCTTCACCGTTTTGAGAACAGTAGTGATGAAATAATTTACACAAAGTAAAGCGCCTGTCTGGGTTCGAACCTACGACCTACAACTCGTAAGTCGCGGCCGATATCACTGGGCCACCACTGCTCTATGTGCTCTATGTTGAATTCATACAAACTAAATCCCCCCTGTTCGCCCCTTAAAGGTGGAATTTTCAAAAACCCCTTAGTGCTCCCCTACATCATAAAAGGAAGCCGTGTGCTAAATTTCACGTTCCTAGTCCCAGTAGTTTCGGCTTTGCGTTGATATGTCAGTCAGTGAGTCAGTTTCTCTTTTCATATACACAGTACCGGCGTTAGGGTAGGGCGCGGTTGGGCGACCGCCCAGGGGCGCCGGACTTTAAGGGGCGCCGTTAAGCGGCGCCCCTTTATATTCCCATCTCTGTAAGCGAAAAAAAAAAAACGATGTGTTGGCAACACTAGAATGGAACGCAGTGCTCAATCCGTTCGGTCGGAGCACTACATACATACAGTTCATTTTACTGGGAATCCCCGACCACAGAGAAACATTATCTATCTCTTTTTAACATTTTAGTTCAAAAGAGTTGGCGTTATTTTTGATGGAGCGGAACACAGCTCATTCTTATTCATTCAATCGGTGCACGCACTTCAAAACAGTTATCGCAATTACATATTTTAAAACAAACAGACGCAGTAATCAGGCGTTCCACGCTAAGTTACGAAGTGCATGTTTTTTACTTTTTGTCGCCGACTACAGAGTGACATAGGTTTTATCCAAAAAGTTGAAATGCAAATAGTGTTTAAGTAGGTATTTGCTTTATGACGGATTATTTCACTAATTAGGTAAGTACAATTTTATTTTAACTATCTTTACTTATTATACTAAAGAGGTAACATTTGTTTGTTTTTTTATGTTATGTTTGAAGTGGGGTAATCTATTTAAAGTAAATTATATATTATAAAATATCTCTGGAACTGACTATATAATGTTGATGAAATTTTAACACGGAGATAATAAATGAATGTCGAGGAGGTACGGTCAAGTGTAAAAGTGGATGAACACTGTTCATTCGTAAGCCTTTGTGTTAAAGGTGAAAAGTGTCCACCGACTTTTGCATCTGACTGTACATAGAAGTCATTTTTTCGGGAACGAGTGGATGATCGTAATTTTTTTCATACAAATCTAAGCACTATCACGTAACACAAGCTTTTAAATATAACATTTCACAATTATTCCGCTGCCATGACAATATTACCTTACCTAGATTTTTCGATCGTAGTTCACGTGTATGCTAACGCTTTCCTGAATATAAAGCGTTTTTGGTCGTCCTCACTCAATAGCGTTATATTTAATTAATTTATAGAAATGATCGGACTTACGCAGATTTAATTTGTTGCAGATTTGATTAGTACAAAATGTCTGAACACGTTGACCCTTTCAAAAGAAAACCATCTGGGTCAAAATATAGAAAACGAAAAGCAGAAAAAGAGAAGGAATTTGAAAAAACAAAAAAGTTCATGAATATAGGCAAATATATCACAACAAAAAATCAAGACCTTAATGTGGCATCTACATCTGAAATACAAGCGAATGCATCGGTAGTGGAGTCTCTGTCTGACAAGTCAGATCAGTTAGCTGTTGAAGAGATTGTGGACGAAGTTTCCCGAAGTGAGGAGACAAGTTGTGTTACAATTACAGATGCTGCTCAGGATGACACTATTGGTGATGTACAACAAATACAAATTCTAGATGACGTTAGTTCTCTTGTTCCAAATATTTCGGATCCAGCCACTTGGCCACTCACTCGAAATAGCAAAATTATTGATCATATAATAACTAATGGCCCAGTGCAAACTCACATTGATAATTATCCAAAGAATGATACAGGGCGACATTTCTCAAATTCTCATTTTACCAAAAAACTTGCAAACAATGAAATAATTCAGCGTCGTTGGTTAATATACTCAGTTTCTAAAAATCGAGTTTACTGTTTTTGTTGCCGGCTATTTGATAGCAGCTCAACGTCGAATTTAGCATCTGAAGGATATAACGACTGGAAACACTTATCAGAAATGTTAAAAGTTCATGAAAGTAGCACTTTTCATAAGAAGTTTTACCTCTCATGGATTGAGGCTGAACTAAGATTAAAAACGGGGAAAACAATAGATTGTCAAGAGCAACATTTGATCAGAAAGGAAACTACAAGGTGGAATAATATTTTGTCTAGATTAATGCATATTACACTGTATTTAGCTGAAAACAATATGGCGTTTAGAGGTACTTCCGACAAACTATATACGCCAAATAATGGAAAGTTCTTGGGTTTAGTACAACTACTAGCCAAATTTGATCCAGTTATGGAGGAGCACTTGCGATTAGCTGTAAAGGGTGATGTTTCTGACCACTACTGCGGAAAAGACATTCAAAATGAATTAATAGAGCTGATGGGTGAAAAAGTGAAGTCAGAAATCATATCACGTGCAAAGAAATCGAAATATTATTCTATTATAGCTGACTGTACTCCGGACATTAGTCATATAGAACAGCTTTCACTGACAATACGATTTGTTGATTTATCATCAGATGTCGATAAAATATCAGTAAAAGAGCATTTCATAGAATTTATACCTGTTAATGAGTCGACTGGTGAAAGGCTGACTGAAGTTATTATTGATATTTTAAATAAATACGGACTGGAATTGAACGATTGTAGAGGTCAGGGCTATGACAACGGAGCAAACATGAAAGGAAAAAATATTGGAGATCAAAGGAGAATTCTGGACATAAATCCTTTAGCTGTATATGTACCGTGTGGCTGTCATAGCTACAATCTCGTTCTATGCGATGCCGCTAAGTCATCTGTAAAATCTGTCACTTTGTTTGGAGTACTTCAGAGGTTGTTTACGTTGTTTTCAGCTTCTGTTCATCGATGGAAAATTCTGACCGATCACTTGGGATTGTACACTATAAAAAAACTCAGTGACACGCGTTGGGAAGCAAGAATAGGCAGTGTTAAAGCAGTCCGTTATCAAATTAGCGCCGTCCATGACGCTTTAATCACTTTGGCTATTGAAACTCAGCAAACTGATGTTCAAGTCTCTCATGAGGCTACTACACTAGCCGAACAGCTAAAAGATTTCGGCTTCATAGTTTCATTGGTTGTCTGGTATGACATACTTTTTCAAATTAATGTCGTTAGTAAATCTCTACAATCAACAGACATGGATCTCGGTAAATGCACAGACATGTTGAAAAAATGCTGCAATTTCTTGGAAGAATATAGAAATACGGGCTTCAAAAGCGCCATTTTAACTGCGAAGGGATTGGCTGAAGAGTTAGAAATAGAACCTGTGTTTAGAGCGACAACAAGAATTCGACGTGTTAAGCGCCAAGCTGGTGAAACTGCCCAAGATGAGCCTATAACTTCTCCAGAAAAAAAATTTGAGGTTGAATTTTTCAACTGTCTTTTGGACACGACGTTAACTTCACTCAACGAAAGATTTGAACAGTTATGTGAGTACTCGGAATCTTGGTCTTTTTTGTACAATTTAAAACAGATTCCAGAAAAACACGACCTTATCAAACTCTGTAGTGATCTTCAATTGAAATTAAATGTAAATTCCAAATCAGATATAGATGGATGTATGTTGTGCGATGAACTCGTAAGTCTGAAATCGTTTTTGCCTGATCAGAAAGTGGTTACTCCTGTTTTTGTTTTAAATTTTATCAAAGACCGCAACTTACAAGAACTATATCCAAATGTTTGGATAGCATTACGAATATTATTAACTATTCCCGTAACGGTTGCTAGTGGAGAGAGGAGTTTTTCTAAGCTTAAGCTGATAAAAACCTATCTGCGATCGACAATATCTCAATCTAGATTGACAAACTTGGCAACTTTGTCAATCGAAAATGAAATTGCTGAAAACATCGACTTTGATAACTTAATAAAAGAGTTCGCCGATAGAAAGGCTAGAAAAGTAAAATTTTATTAGTTTTTTTAATAAATGTTTATTTCTTTTCATAAATGGTTATTTCATTATTATCCTTCGCCTTTTTTCGTATGGGTTTGAATTGCAGTTAGGGGGCGCCGTAGAAATCTCGCCCAGGGCGCTGGTAGTACTAAAACCGGCACTGCATATACATAATATAGATTGATTGATTGCTTGCTATTTTTCCCTTGCTTACTTTTAGTTTGTTTAAAATTGTCGAATCCATAGAATTTATAAAAGTTTTCTTTGTTTGAATATACTTGTTTGGTTGATTAAAATGCATTTTATTTTAACCTTATCAGAATTTAATGATCTCACTACTGTAGCGGCATCTACAACGCCACATGCGAACTACGCATCAAAGACCTGACGTCACACAAATCCTTACCGCGCGATCAGCATGTTGTTCTGTGTTCTATGTTAAAGGGTTTGGTTTCCGCACTTAGTCCGTAAGGTGGACCATTGTGCGTGGGCCATGGCGGCCGTTTGGTGGTTATTCCAACCAGCCCACCTCCCTCCAGAAGCTAATTAAATCTCCTGGTCTGTTCAGAACATCTGTGTAGGATCTGGGTGACCCGAGGGTTTCTGTTCTAATCTGGGTGACGCCTGTGCATTCAAAGAGCACGTGCGCTACGGTTTCCTCAGCCTCCATGCACGCCCTGCACAGAGGACTGTCCTATTGTATGGAAGTGTTTGTTTAGCGAGCAGTGCCCCGTGATGGTCCCCGTCACCAGGCGCAGGCCGTTCCTGTCCAGGCGTAATAAACGCCTGGTTAGCCTGCTATCCAAGGATGGCATAGCTTCCTTGGACTGCCTGCAACCCGGTGTCGAGGTCCACCAGTTCTCTGCTTGTGTGTGGGTGAACTCCTGTAGCCACCTGCGTATTTGGTTGAAGGGGATTGGCACGATAGGGTCGGGGCCACAGACTGCCGTGCCAGATCAGCATATATATAATATCCCGATATCAATCGTCGGGCAGTTGCCTACCAGACACGACACCCGTCTGGTCGGAGGATCCTTCCTTTTCTATAGAGGAACTTTACAACCTGTTCCTCATATCTCTATACTATGTTTAGTAGTATAGTAACGAAAAGTTAACAACGTCTCTTAAAAACGCTTTAGAACTTTCTCACGTCGATAATAACCCATGTGGCAGTCAGCAGCGCGAATGAAAAGCGTTTAAGGCGGGGTTACCCGGAAAAACGTCGTTTTCTATTGTCTTTTACTCGTAAATAACAAGGATTAAAATTTTGAAAAAAACATATTACATATTTCACAATTTGATCTAGATATTGCCGCCGTGCGATACACGATTACTTGCACTTTACTGCATCCAATTAAATCGCAAAAACACGTCTAAATTATGGTCTTTTTATTATTTTATTTGAGTTATATTAGGCTTTGAATAATAAAACTTATACCATAATAAAGGTCGTAAAAACTGTGATATAACACGGTCAACATAATGTGAAATATGAAAATACCCTATACCACTAATTGCAATATCAAGTGTTTTCATCTTTTCATGCGCTCGCCCCGTGTCATTTAGTCCCGAGCGGAACCGAGCGCTGTTGCAGGTCGGACGTGTGCCAATTTTCGCAAATCCGCCACCCCGCTATGTTCTGCTTCTGTTACCCGCTGAGTCAAAAATTTACTGTAAATAATAATAGGCACCAGTATAATTATAGTATTTTTTTAAATAGTTATAAATATATAGTAAATTTTTGTTAGGTACTTCGTTACAATTTAAAAAAAAAAAACGGACAAATCTTAAAAAAAAAATATTGTCATCGCTGGGTCTACGAAGGCTAAATAAACAAAAAAGGGAAGGATGCTTTGACAATAATATTTTAATTAATTAATAATTATCATTATATAATTATAAATCGAACAAATTACTGCGAGAATACGAAAATTTATTTGGATTTTTAAAACATTGAGACACATAGTCCCCAAGAGTGGCTTGGCAAAAAATCTTCTAAATGAAGTGTATATCTCACTAGTTCAATCAGTAATAATATATTGTATTTCCATTTGGGGGGGCGCGCGTAAAACACGTTTTCTTGATGTTGAAAGAGCGCAACGGACATTAATAAAAGTAATGTACTTCAAAAAAAGAACATTTCACACCCATGAGCTATATCAAATAAGTAATCTATTATCAGTACGAAAATTATATATTATACACATAGTATTAAAAAAACATAAAAACCTACCCTTAGATCCTAATATATTAGCTAGAAGAAGGAAACATAACATTGCTTCCAGCCCTTTTGTAAGAACAGAATTTGCAAATATTCAGTACGACAAACGCTCGTCTTTCATATACAATAAAATAAATAAACAAATAGATATACATACTAAACCATATAAAGAATGCAAATCGTTGCTGATTAAGTGGATAAACAAGTTAAGCTACGATGAAGTAGAGAATATTCTACTAAATATCAGGTAAAACCCTTTCCGTAAAAAACAACCACACACACACACTTACATACACATATACACATACACTTAAACTCATACACATAAACACATACACATAATCACACACGCACCCACACATATACACACACACTAACAGACTAAATAAAAATAATAAATTCATTAACTTGTAACTTTTATTTAATAACTTTTTTTTTTAACTTTTGCTTAATAACTTTTGTTTTAATAACATGTTACACTAATAACAAGATATAAAGGAGCGGCGCCTCCTGGCACAGGCATCTATATGCTTAAAAGGGGACGCCACCAACTGTATAACGTATGTACAACGTGTAATATTGAAATAAACATTTTTGTATTTTGTATTTGTATTTGTATATTTTACTTTACTAGCTAGGTACGAATAGATTTACAAACCGCAAATGTATGTAAAACAGTTGAATTTAAACCCAATGTCAATGTAAATGAAGACGCCACGCGCGCAAAAGTTATAATGGTTTATTTTTCTCGCGGAATTTTACCAACCGCATCAAGCGTGTAAAATTGTTGAATTTGAACCTTATATTACAGTGTATAAAGCCGCCACGCGCACAAAATAAATGTTATAATTGTTTACTATTTTCCATGTAAAATACTGGTATTCAGCTGCATCCGGTTAGACTGGAAGCCGACCCCAACATAGTTGGGAAAAGGCTAGGCAGATTGATTTTGTTAACTATTTTCAAATGTCAAATAGTTCTCCCCGCTGAGTTGGTCCGGGTAGTTTTTATAATATCTAATAGCCTAGTTAGGTACTGTACAGTCGACCACACGTCGCACGTCTGTGGTAAGTGATAACACTATGACCATGAGCTGGTCCAACGTACGGAGTTTTATTAGAATAAGAGACCAACGTACACTGATTTGTTTCCACTGACACGACATGCGGCCTACTGCACGTGTTCACGCGACACGCAGGACAAACTACATAAACGAAGCCGATAGGTAATAAAAAGGTTTGCGAATTTCCTATGTGAGAATTGAAAATTCAACAGTGCAATAATATTTAGACGTTCATTTAGAAGTAAGCAATGTATCTAACAGCCACCACAACACAACAAATAATATTACTTATGGTTTCTGAAACGTTTGTGTGTGCACTCGTGCCATAGTGTAGAAATGTACAGTATGACCATTTCCTACAAAAATATTATTTATTATTTTCGGTAACGTTTAGGCACAAGCTCGTTTATGCGCAGTCCATTCCTTACTAAAAACACTGTATCAAGTTATGACAAGCTAATAAATAAAAAATACAAGCTGAAATTTTAATGGTTGTTTTTCCGCAGCAAAATGATTTTGTCTTGGTAGTACAATAGATTTATAAAAAGAATTAAAAAAAAAAATACCCGGCCAAGCGCGTGTCGGACCACGCACAATGAAGGGTTCCGTAGTTGGGATGAATTTATCCCAAAAACTAACTTAACTTTGTAGTTGAAAAACATGTTTTCCCATACGTTGGTCGATCAACTTATATCTATACTAATATATAAAGCTGAAGAGTTTGTTTGTTTGCTTGAACACGCTAGTCTCAGGAACCAAAAATTATTTCAGTGTTTGATAGCCGATTTATTGAGGAAGGCTATAGGCTATATATCATCACGCTAAGACTAATAGGAGCGGAGCACCAATGAAGAATGTTTCAAAATCGGGTTATTTTTTCCCTTTTGAGAGCTTCCGCTGCGTGCGCTGCATAAACGGTTAAAGTTTCGCAAAAAATCAAGTATGACAGAATTGTTTCCCTTTAAAAGTTCTAAAAGTCCTGGACAGCATGTGTCTATCTTTTAAAGTTGGCTCACTATAACCTTTTTTATGCTAACCAAATTTGTTCTAAAATAAAGCATTATTTACGAAGGTGTTTTTATAAACATATGATATGATATTAATCCTTATCCAAATAAATACGTTATTCATCACAAGTATTTAATTTAAAACAAAATTGCCCTTTACATCATTCGATTTCAATTAATATCTTAGGAGATATCGCAGTTTTAAAATAACATCGCAGTAAAATGACCAAGTAGTGCGCGCGATTTCCGGTGAAGGTATCGTTTGCGATAACAATTAATAAGGTCCAGGGGCAAATATTTAAGCACATACGAATAGATTTACGCCAAGAGTGTCTTTCGCACGGGCAACTATATGTTCCCCTATCGAGATCTGGTTCTGGTGAAAATTAATATCTACTTCTGCCGGAAGAAAACAAAACTAAAAATATAGTGTACTTTAAAATAAAGTTTGGAGTTTTTTTAGAATAACCTACAATCTACATGATATGTGCCTTTTTGTGCCTAATTGAAATAAATTATTTGACTTTGATAAAAGATTATAAGAACTTTTACCTAACGTTTTAAAGTTCCGCTCTTACTGATAAAAGCGTGATGTCGGTACCTAAAATAGCTCCTTAACGAACGTATTATTTAAAAAAAATATTTTCACCTTTTACGTAAACGGAGTCGAGGGTTAAAGTTAGCGTTAGCCCGAAGTAACTATTCAACGTGGACGAAGTCGCAGGCAGAAGCTAGTGTTCTATATAAGTTGGTCTTAGGGTTGGAGTATGTACTCCAAATTGGAATAACTGTAACGTCGATCCATTTTTGCAAATTATGATTTCGTATTACGCATTATACGACGATCGCGGGTCAACTGAGAGAGCCAGCGCCGGCGGAGCGGGGCGGGTTTGGGTGGGGAGAGGATTGCCGCCGACGCCACCCGCGTGTGTGCGTGCATACTAGTTTATGCCGTATCACTACGCGCGACAACTTATTTTGGTCTGAACATTTACGAACCGCTCTTCGCTTTGTCGGAAGCGCGCCGCCACACATGCGGTTTGAGAAGTACCTACGTTATGTCTAGTGGATACTATTGTTTCTCATGCTTTCAAGTTTATGCATATTGCAAAAGTAATTAATTTGATAGTAAATTATAATGTGATCTGAACTGCAGACGGTTTTTCTATTGCGCAATAACCAGCACTACCCACAGTACGCCCACAGTAGTTAAAATATGGCTGATAATAACGAAAGAGACATACCCTTCTTCCGTCATACTTAGATAAATATATTTTTTATTGAGTTTCCAGCCTTCACATTATATTTTACACAAAATAACATTTATACCTCTAAGACTTCTTGAATTACAATATTGATATCGTAATTCAAGCATTGTAATATCATTCTCCTAAAGTAAATGTGTCTACCCACTAATTGATTTTGTATACTGTAGCACGAAGATTTCGCATCCTTCGGAAAGTCGAATAGCGCGCGGCGCGTAGTTTTTAATTTTACCCGTCTTCTCTTTTTGTCAGTCAGTTTTTAAATCCACCTTATTCACAAAAAAATATAAGAATGTACCTACTTATACTTATTTTTAATTATTATTCATTAGGTTCAAGTTTATACAATACCTACCTAATCTATCTATAACCTTAAAAAATACTTAATAGAGAAATGAAATAGAATAAACTTATATTAATCAATTCAAGTTGATCTACTGCATTGTTCTGTTCTGTGACCCAACTTACTACCTACGCGAATTCATGAACTCGTGAGCGTCACCCGCGCATCGTAATTTATTACGTAGCGCTACTCGTTGCGGGGGCTGGGGTAAGCGTTGAATGCCTACTGCGCTTGGGTTTACCCCGCCTTAACATGGATTCTTGAACCACACAGAGTGAAACTAACCACAGCAAAGTGTTGTATAATTACGCACCGAGAGTCTGTAATATTTCGTAAAGTGTTACACCACAGAATAATACAGATGGTTCACTCCGCAAAATCATTTAAATAAAAAGCGACTCTTGCAACGACACAATAAAGTGCAATTCAGGTTGCACAGTGCTAATTGTTATATTTACCTAAAAGTTGCCTCTTTTTCTATCGCGTAACTCTTAGATCTTCTGACTACGTTACGCTCACTGAATTAGCCCAACAAGTCAGCCCGCCGCGTACTTGTACTTTCATACCTAAAATGCGGAGTGCGCCTTCTGTAATTATTCTGTGGTTACACATAAATTCACATACTTACACATTTTTCCAACTTAACTCGAGAGTTAAACGACTTTGTGGCAGAATTGGAATGGGATAGAAGAGTACAATGTATCATCAAGTTTGTACTATAAAGGATTAACCAGAACAGTTCCCAATATTTTACTGGCTACAAGAACATAAACATAATACTGTTTACTATTTTCTTATAGTACTTGCCTGAAACTTGCATACCACATTTGCTGACTGCCATATTATTATCCCATTTCTGAATGTAGTTTTTTTTTTCACTTCTGCCGAACCCTTCGGGGAAAACAGGCGTGATGTTTATGTTAGGCATATTTTTAAGTATTGTTTATCAACAATTCTGACTAAATGCATTATTCTGAACGTTCCTATACATTTTTGAGTACCTCCCTCCACTTGAATATTGCCTCACTTCGACTTTTTAGTTCCGAGAAAAGTTATAAACCTCAAACCAATAGCAATGGTATAAATACTATAATACTATTACAATCGCATACACGTGCCACATCGTGTACCGAATTGGCGTATCAATCTCCGCAACATTGAGGAAGTCATCTATATAGAGCGGATGTGCAACCAACTACAACTGTGCTCTTGAATAAAATCAATGCTGAGGCCCGTTTTTCATTCGGCCTCCACTCGCAAACCATTCAATTTGAAACAACTATTCAAACTGATTTTAAAAAACTGTATTGGAAAACTGGTTTTCGTTTCAATATCTGCTTTATTTCATCAATTACATTTTTAAATATTAGAATACAAGCCCACCAGTATCAGGAACAGGGTCCAAGCTAATGGCGGTCAGGGCTCCTAACCACTCTGAACCCAACTGCCCAACGAAAGCCTCTTCAGTTGTTGGTTGAGGCTCTTGGCTATCAAGCCATTGCCTGTCACGACTATCGGCACAATTATCGCTGACTTCACATCGAACATGTCGACAATCTCCCGAGCCAAGTCAAGATACTTGATTTGTTTTTATCTTTCTCTGCTTTCACTAGGTTCCCACCATGTGGGACCGTTATGAAAACAGTCATTGCGAGCCGCTCTACTCCATCCACCACCACTATTATCAGGTTTATTGGCAACAATAGTCCTGTCAGTGATGATGGATCCATCCCAGTACATTGTGATATTTTCATTTTCGAGACTGGGTCGGGCACATCCCTGTAGTACGGCACTTCCAATTCTACAAAGCTGTATTTCAGAGCAAGTTGCTGATGGATAAGCGTGGCTACAAGGTTGTGTCTATGCAAGGACTTTTCGTTAGCTGGACGAGAATACCTGGAGATATTGCGTCTGATTCATTCATCCGGCTATATATATGCTCCGGAAGGTGGCATGCCCGACAGATGTGTTTCGTATCAATATTGTTAGCCCTTTACCAAGTACCTACCTAAAGCAAAGGACTTTCAGTCTACTCGGAAGCTGAATACTTGGGTAGTTCAGTTTCTAATTGGACAGCATCTTACGTCAGCAGGTTTACCGAAAATGTTTATAGTGTTTTGTGGTTTTACTTTTACTGATTGTGGGTTAATGCTGTGTATGTAATTTAGTTGGTAAGCCTTTATATAAATAAATATTTATAATATCAGTACTTTCCGTAAAATTGCTACTTTTATCTATTTACCATCTTCAATTAAAATAGCGGATACCAAGGACAAAATGTACAAAAAAACAAATTATGTATGATAAATTGATAAATTATAATAATTTGGATTTTACATTGTTACGTTTAGAAACTGCGCAACCATTTTTGTTATGATTGCGAATATAATTGAATGTGTATTGAATAAGAACTCGTCATTTGTTCGAGTTAACTCATCCATCATTGTTGTCAATTTATTTGTTTACGTACCAATGCGTACTATAATAACACAATTGTGAAATGGAGAGAATTAAATCACCCTACAAGAAGGGATGTTTTTAAACAATAAAGGAACCTATGTTGGGGAGTTTGTTGCGCCACTTATTCTTCCCAGCTAAAGCACTAGAAAGTGGTGAAGGGCGGGCGTTTTGGGAGACTGTCTTATGTAATTTTGACGTTCGAAAAGTGTTGATTTTATTTTTTTGTTAGAAATCTTCTCCAGCGCCCACACAACTACTTACCAAAGTTTCATCACGAGCCATTTTCGTTTCCGTCGAGCCATTTTCGAATTTTTGCGAGACTACTGCGCGGCGATTGATTTTTATATATGTAGTTGATAAATATCATTGGTAGTAGTAGTACATACCTACCTACGACACGTAAATGAGCCGATTCTACACCTTCGACCTTAAAAACTCGTGTCGTATACACAATACAAATGTCCACATAAAACACCTCATCAGTAAATACAACATCAGAAGCAAGAAGCAAGGCCCTGTATACGCCCCCAGAGTGAAGTGACCTAAAAGCTGAACGTCTGGCGCCTTTTAACTCGTCTCGCTTTCGAAATAGACACCTCGCTGTCTCGTAAAACGAATGCCGATGCCGGAGAGGATTGTTTTAACTGCATCAACTAGTTTTACGACTGCTATTGTTATTCTTCCTTATAAGTTTTATAGAGAAGTTTTAAACATGCAGCGTTTAATCCAGAGGACTATAGGATGGATTATCTTAACTTTTATGACTAAGCAGATTTGATTATTAAAATTTTTCGCTTTTCCGGGTGAAAAGTGCCATAGTGCTACTCTAAGGGACCGATGACACGTTCTACAACCACACCACATCGCAGCAACATAATGTGGGCAAGCAGTAGTTACGTGCGAATGGTAGGTGGTTCTTGCAGATGCGTTGTAGTAACTACAAAATATCGATGTGGTTGCGCTGTCGCTACTTAAACTACGGTTTCCTAGAAGAGCGGTGACCGCTTACGTAGCATCCGCAGTTTACGGCGAATGACGTCACGGAAACGTTGATTATGAAAGTAAGTTGGCGTGGTTTCCTACAGAGCGTTGTCGATACCGTAAAGCAAACCCCACACTCCAAAGATTTAAATCACTAGATTTGCCCTCACCGTACTCAGTCACAAGAAAAAGTGTTCATACTGAGAAGAGTGAGCTCACACATTAAATAGCGTTTCCATGACAATCATTGTGTGTCAGAGGTGTCAAAACGAAACAGAAACGCGACTATATTTTGACGCGATAGGGCGAATCGTAACGATTTAAATCTTTGCCGCTGTCATCATTTTCATGACAGCCACCACTGCGGCCGTCAAGTGCGGCCACCGCTTTTCTAGGAAACCGTAGCTTAAGTAGCTGCGATGTGGTTACGTTGTGTCGATATGTGTGTTATCGACTCCGGCTGTGACAATGTCGTCGCGTCGGCGCAACGTTGTGTTTGCGATGTGGCCGGGCGATAGTGCGCGATCTCGCTACTGGTTGCGTTGTGATTGCAAAGTTGCCTTGATGTGGTCCGTATCACCCACACGGTTGATTTTGAGTTGATGGCTAAATATGGTCCGTGTGAATAAAATAAACTAGGACAAATAGGTATTCATTTTCATACAAATTAGCACCCGTGCACGTGTTGTCTTTGTGGTGTGGTCGTGGTACGTGTGTTTGGGCCTTAAGATGAGTTTGATCTAGATATCTACTACCACAGAGTAAGGCCATTTTGACGTTTGCCCGCCCATGAAGATCACGATATTCGTAAATATTGACAGAAATTATATTTATATTATACAAAATTTTATTAGCCCTATGTCCAGCAGTGGACGTCTTTCGACTGAAATGATTGCATTTTACCTAAATCCACGTGTTTTTACAATAAGGACACGATTTGTAGCCTATGACTGTTGTGTAGTCAATTTCATGTGATCGTTGAAAATAAGTGATTATTCAACATTTCTTGTGCAATTTCAACCAAATTGTTGTATTGTAAAAATAATCTCAACACACACAATCAACACAATCTCGATCTCATCCACAGTGTCTCAAGACGAAAGTCTTTGACCAGTGCGTGTTGCCAGTGATGACCTATGGTACTGAAACGTGATCGCTCACAATGGTCCCTATCAGAAGGCTAAAAGTCACCAAAAGGGCAATGGAGAGGGCAATGCTTGGAGTTTCCCTACGTGATCGAATCAGAAATGAAGAGATCCGCAGGAGAACCAAGGTAACCGACATAGCCCGAAGAATTGCCAAACTCTAGAGGCAATTGGCAGGGCACATTGCTCGCAGAACGGATGGCCGATGGGGTCGAAAGGTTCTAGAGTGGCGACCACGTACCGGAAGACGTAGCATTGGAAGGCCTCCCACAAGATGGACCGATGACCATGTGAAGGCCGCAGGAATCCGCTGGGTGCGGAAAGCACAGAATCGGTCGAAGTGGTGGTGCTTGGGGGAGGCCTATGTCCAGCAGTGGACGTCTTTCGGCTGAAATGATGATGGTGAAAAATAATCTAGGAACTGACAATAGTAGACCAACATTTTACAGCCTATACTTGGGAAATATGTAAAGGCACCTCTGCGCAATCATCAATTTCTTTTTCAGTCTTTTTCTCTCAGCTAAAATGATCTTGTAGTGCCGTGGAGGTAGAAACTATAGGAAAACCGCTCTGGCGCTCTATGTGGAATTAGGAGACAAGACTATTACCTCCGTGTGATCCTCCAAAAACCTATTAAAAAATTCGTTTTGACATAGGTACGCAATTTCATTTCATACAACGAATGTTCTGTAGAACTTACCAGTTATGGCGTTTATCGTGACGAAGCTTCGCACAGTGATACGATACACGCAGATGTAACCAACCATTATCGGCTATCGTCGCGATAGTTCGGGCTGCGTAGCACTTATCGCCCGGGGTACATCAAAGGGTTTTAGCGTGCTAATTAGCGTCGCGCGTGGTCGGATTACTGTTGTTCATTTCGACTATTGTCTCCGGACTGCGTAGATGCTTTTTCGAAATAATGGAGAGCCATCTATATTGTACGATAATTTGTTAAAATTATGAAGCCGTTTATGTGACCACCACATTAGCGCGATAACTTTTTAGCGAGCAAAACTTACGAAGCTTCGGCACGCATTGTTTCGTCACGAAATACGCAAATGCGGCCGCAGCATTACAGACAAATAAAAGCGGAAGGTATCCCGGTTAATCCCTTGCCGGTTAATTATAGATCGGAACGAAATTGAAATACCGATAATGTTACAACGAAACGGTTCGGGAGGTTAAAATAAAATGGTAGTGACAAAAGATAGTTCCGCTCTCTAGTCTCCGGTCGTGCCTGGTTTGTTTAAATTACAGTTACGTTTAATGACCTCTTCACGTGTTACCGAAAATGCTGCAGGTCGACGTGTCAGTGTGACATTATCTACTGTAAAGTATGTCTTTGGGACTAGCCCTTGATTTCTATGTCTTACTATAGAACCTACGACGCATCAGGCGGCCGAAGTTCGGATAAAGGACTACTACCACAGTTAATTGATTCAGGCGTGACCTTGCGGAAATCCATTATAAAATACAATAGACATGGATATATTTAGTGAACTGTTTCACTTAGCTATTTCTAAAGAACCATAAAAAAACTCCTGAAAGAAATCGAAACGTGTTTCACCTCTCAACGAGGCATCCTCAGGATGACGATTGACTTCTCGCGAACCCGAACACAGCGTGTTGCCACAGCGAGCCCTGAACGCAAATCGTATTACCACAACTGCTTAATATTTGGGCAATCCATCAAAAAACTGATGTGTAAAACAGATATCAGTAGTCTCTGGGTCTGGGGAGTTTGTTGCGCCACTTCTTCCCAGCTAAAGCACTAGGAAGTGGAAAGTGTGCGCGTTTTGGAGAACTGTCTTATGTAATTTTGACGTTCGAAAAGTATTGATTCTCAGCCTAGTTTGTATAAATGACTTTTAAATTTTACGTTATCTTGTCAGTCTCACATCACTACATCAGTGATCCTCCTTTTTATTAGGGTTCCGTAGTAAACAAGGAACCCTTATAGTTTCGTCATGTCCGTCTGTCCGTCTGTCTGTATGTCTGTCTGTCTGTCTGTCCGCGGTCTAGCTCCGAGACCCTTAGTACTAGAAAGCTGTAATTTGATATAGGTATACATATTAATTACGTCGACAAAGTGGTAAAACAAAATTATGAAAAACATTTTTTTTTACGGTACCTCCCATACACGTAAAGTGGTGATGTTTTATTTTTTATTTTTTTATCCCATAGTGTGGGGTATCATTGGAAAGGTCTTAAAACATTGTGAGTTTGTGAAAACCATTTTTGGATTCAGGGATCCGTTTGCAAAATACTAAGCTTTAAAGTGCTAATTTTTGTTAGAGTCAAGTGTGTGTCCCCCCCCTGCCAGCTAAATGGTTGGTTTTGGGTGTGTGAAAAAAATCACAGCAGTAGTTTATATAACGAAATTAAAAGGAAAACTATAACAGCTAAGTAGGCTTTACTAGTTATCGAGTAATAATCGACCAACTTAACTTTGCAGTTGCAAAAACATCTTTTCCCATACATTCCGTATGGGAGAACATGTTTATCAACTACAAAGTTAAGTTTGTTTTTGGGATAAATTCATCCCAACTACGGAACCCTTCATTGTGCGTGGTCCGACACATACTTGGCCGGTTTTTATATTTAACAAGCCATGTGCAACATTTCCTCGATGAAACTGCATACAAACTTTCTTGCCCTATTAAAAACCTTTAGGGGATGAATTATCAAAAATCCTTCCTCAGTGCTCACCTTTGTTATAAAAGGAACTCTTGCGCACAGTTTCATGCTTCTAGACTCAGCGGTTTAGGCTGTACGTTTGTCAGTGAATGAATTAATTTATTTAATTTTTTTTATTTCCTATCTCACGTTTGAACACTATCTTATCTACCTGATGCTAAGAGATGGGTCACGCACGCTTACATACCTAAAGCCCCGTTTTAATGGAAAAACAATTAGCATTATGTCCCGCAACATCGAATTTGGCTGGCAACAATGTAGCAATACTTTTGTTAACCATGTTGGCAACAACATGTTGTTGTCATTACAAAACATGATGATGCTGAAACCATGTTGTGCAACATTTGTTTTCAAACAAGCTGACAAATAATACTTTATAACCTAGATGTACGTAATACTTTCAAGTTACTTGTCTCATCCTGTTTTACCTATTACTTACTGTATTACCTAGATATTAATAACGAAGACATACAAAAGGAAAAAAAGAAATTAATATCAAAGCACTCCATATACTACAAGAAAATCAAGAATAAAGAAATAATAGTTTTATCAGAAGACTTTAGTAAGTTTCATAAAAAAAAAATACATAAAGAATGCTGTCACATTGGAATTAAACAAATGCAAAATAAAATTACACCATACTACACAACTAAGAATTTAAGAGAGAATATAAAGAAAATATGTAAAGAATGTGAAATTTGCATTATGAACAAATAATAAATTATTATATGTATATACGTGAGGATTTGTAATTGGCTCCTTGGACTATGGTCTCCTTTTTAGGGTTCCGTTAAAAAACGGAACCCTTATAGATTCGTCATGTCTGTCTGTCTGTCTGTCCGTCCGTATGTCACAGCCATTTTTTTCCGAAACTATAAGAGCTATGCTGTTGAAACTTGGTAAGTAGATGTATTCTGTGAACCGCATTAAGATTTTCACACAAAAATAGAAAAAAAACAAATAATTTTGGAGTTCCCCATACTTAGAACTGAAACTCAAAAAAATTTTTTTCCTCAATCCCATACGTGTGGGGTATCTATGGATAGGTCTTCAAAAATGATATTGAGGTTTCTAATATCATTTTTTTCTAAACTGAATAGTTTGTGCGAGAGACACTTCCAAAGTGGTAAAATGTGTGTCCCCCCCCCTGTAACTTCTAAAATAAGAGAATGATAAAACTAAAAAAAATATATGATGTACATTACTATGTAAACTTCCACCGAAAATTGGTTTGAACGAGATCTAGCAAGTAGTTTTTTTTTAATACGTCATAAATCGTAAACCGCAATTTACCTTTCATTCAATGTTACTTGCTGCTACGGAACCCTTCATGGGCGAGTACGACTCGCACTTGGCCGCTTTTTTGTCTGTTTTTATTAGCTGTAAGTCCTCCATGTATTAAATAAATAAACTATTTTCCTATTTCCTAATTATTAATACAGGGTTAAAAGTAACAAATTCACTTGAGCTTTGAAGATGTTTTAATGATGATTTTTTTTCCAGGTGCTTAGCTAGTCATCGCGATGAAATGGTGGGGCGAGGGCGTCGGGCGCGGCGCGTCGGCGCACCTGTCGCGCGTGGCCCGCATGCGGCGCGCGCTGCTGCTGCTGGCGGCAGCGGCGTGCACAGCCGCGGCGCTGCTGTACTGGCGCCAGCAGACCGACGACCGCGCGCACCGCCCACTGCACGCGCTCTACGCGTATGTTTTTTTTATGGTATCTCTCACGCGGCTGCTTAATAAACTAAGGCCTCCAGCCAGGGCATAAAACTTGTAAACTAAGCGACTACACGTTAAGACGCAGATATATGACAGTGACCTTGAATGGTTAGCTTGCGTGTTCTGTACTGAGCTCACGCAACGCGTTGTACGTCCAGCCAGTAATAGGACTCGCCCATCAAGGAGCGCTGTCCCAAATTAGACGCATTATTAATTTATTACACGTAAAACAAAAACTATTTTAATAAAACAAGTATACTAAAGATTAATAATTTAATTATCTTTAAAATGGTGAAGTTTTCAGAAAAATACGCTTGATAGATTTTGCGTCATTCTCAGTTTTTTAACCGCTTTAGACATAACTTTACAAATTAATTTCACTATGTAATATAAACATAATAAAAAATATGCTTATATTAAAACATTACGAAAATTCTTTAATTTAACATATATTTTTTCCAAATCACTAACACTACTCGTTTAGACGTCATCTTCAGTATAAAATCATTAAAAGTCGGTTATCGTCCCCTTAAAGGCATTCCCTGTGAGGTACGGACCTCGGCTTAGGGCGTCGCTGGGGAGGGCAGCATGACAGTTTGGATCGGAACAAACGCGTATTTACAGACACTAGTGACCTATTTATAACTCGCTACACGGGTGCCACGGGCGCCACGCAAGCGAGCCTATCCCCCGTGCGTGAACAAATCCGCATGACACAAAAAACGCTTCAAGTCCCTTTTCTCTCTGGGACCTGGACAGCTATGCCGCTTGCCTCATTTAAATCCTGGCGGGTGCAGGTAGTTGTCTACAATAAAGAATAAGAATCGTGCCCACGACTAGATAGTCGAAGATCTTCCTGGGCGCGTACTTCATTATGAAGGTCGTGTCCCTGAAAGGCCTTTGTGGCTTTCTGTATGATGTTCTTCCACTTCGTTCGGTTCTCGGCTTCTCTCAGGGCGGTCACAACAGAGTCCAGTGAGGTCTTTTCCCATCTACCTTACCCATCACCATCAACTTTTCAAGGATAACTGGTTCCCGACTGGCAATGTGACCAAAGTAACCGAAAAGCCTTTGGTAACAGATAGTGGATAGTTTATCTCTTATGCGTAGTTGTTCAAGGATAGATTTGTCCGTTCCCTTGGCGGTTCATGGTATGCGCAGCATTCTTTGCCAACACCACATCTGTCTATTGCCCGAATCGTCCACGACTCGGAGCCGTAAAGGAATATCGAGAAAACCAGTGTCCGGACTAGTCTCATCTTGGTGACATTGGAGACCTTCCTGCTCGTCCTGCCAAATACGTGTAAGCTTACTCATTGCAGCTTTGGCCATTTGATTTTTTCTCTTGATCTCTCGTTCGCTTCCTCCCTGGTCATGGTAGCAATCCGAGGTATATAAAATCTTTGTCAAATTCTAGATCTGCGAGTTCTTCCGTTCTGCAGAGTTGACCGATTCTGTCGATTAGCATAACTTCTATTCCTACGTACATGACGTATTCTACTCTGCGAAACAGATCAGCTAGCTCCATTTCTGAAGATGCAAAGAGTGTAGTGTCGTCCGCATATCTCAGCTTGCTGATCATTATATAAAGCCAGCAGTTCTAAACAAGTCAACTAAGGCCTTTACTTACTATTCCTTATAACTGTTACAGAGGTGTCGAGCCGCAATGGAGCTGGGTTTGCCGCAACTTGCGCTGCGAGCGCCTGCTGGCCTCGGAGACGTCGACGCTGCAGTCGCTGCCCACATGCAACATGCTGTGCGACTCCACGCAGCTGTGGCCGCAGCCCACCGGGCCTGTGAGCCTCGCCACGGCCGTGCAGCCCGTGCGCGCCGACAGCTTCACGCTGCAGGTACTGGCCTCGCCTTCGCGTGACGTGTCCGACCACCTCGCTGAGGCCTTCGAGCTCATGAAGGAGGACATGCGCCAGCTGGAGCGCACCAGCGAGCCCGGGCACAGCACCGCCGACTACGGCTTACCACGTGAGGTAATCGTACGTGTCGCTATCAACGGCAGCGCCGACCCGCGCATGCGCCTCGACACCGACGAGAGCTACAAGCTCAAGCTGCGCCCCGCCAGGAACACTCTAGTGGCCGACATCACCGCGCATTCCTTCTGCGGCGCCCGGCACGGCTTCGAAACTCTTTCGCAGATAGTTTGGATGGACCCTTACGCCGGCTCCTTGCTCATATTAGAGGCGGCCGCCGTGGTGGACGCGCCACGTTACCCCTACCGCGGCCTTCTTCTTGACACTGCACGCAACTTCTTCCCTACCGGTGAGATTTTACGAACGATAGATGCAATGGCCGCGTGCAAGATGAACACGTTCCACTGGCACGTCAGCGACTCGCAGTCGTTCCCGCTGCGCCTAGACAGCGCGCCGCAGCTGGCTGCGCACGGCGCATACGGGCCCGGCGCCGTGTACTCGCCCAGTGACGTGCGCAACGTCGTGCGCCACGCCAAGCTGCGCGGCGTGCGCGTGTTGCTGGAGGTGGATGCGCCCGCACACGTGGGCCGCGCCTGGAACTGGGGGCCCGGCGCCGGCCTGGGCCACCTGGCGCACTGCGTGGAGCTAGAGCCCTGGGCCGCCTACTGCGGCGAGCCGCCCTGCGGACAGCTCAACCCGCGCAACCCGCACGTGTACGAGCTGCTGCAGCGCATCTACGCCGAGATCATCCAGCTGACGGAGGTGGACGACCTGTTCCACCTGGGCGGCGATGAAGTGTCGGAGCGCTGCTGGGCGCAGCATTTCAACGACACCGACCCCATGGATCTGTGGCTAGAGTTCACGCGACGCGCGCTGCACGCGCTGGAGCGAGCCAATGGTGGGCGCGCGCCCGAACTCGTACTGTTGTGGTCGTCGCGCCTCACGCGCTCGCCGTACCTGGAGCGCCTGGACGCCAAGCACGTGGGCGTGCAAGTGTGGGGCTCATCGCGCTGGCCCGAGTCGCGCGCCGTGCTGGACGCCGGCTTTCGCGCCGTGCTGTCGCACGTGGACGCCTGGTACCTGGACTGCGGCTTCGGCTCATGGCGCGACAGCTCGGACGGGCACTGCGGGCCTTACCGGTCGTGGCAGCAGATGTACGAGCACCGGCCGTGGACGGAGGAGGGCGCGGGCAGTGTGGGCGCGGGCCCGGGCGCGGGCGGGGGCTCGGCGTGGCGCGTGGAGGGCGGCGCGGCGTGCCAGTGGACGGAGCAGCTGGCGCCGGGCGGGCTGGACGCGCGCGTGTGGCCGCGCGCGGCGGCGCTGGCGGAGCGCCTGTGGGCGGACCGCGCGGAGGGCGCGGGCGCGGACGTGTACCTGCGCCTGGACACGCAGCGCGCGCGGCTGGTGGCGCGCGGGATACGCGCCGCGCCGCTGTGGCCGCGCTGGTGCAGCCACAACCCGCACGCCTGCCTCTAGCGCCTGTAGCGCCTGAGCCGGCCGGAGGTACTTCTGTTGTTCATAGTAGCGAGTCATCCTTAGTGTACACGAGTAGCTAGTAATTGTACAGCGCTTTCTGTTATCGTTTTAATTAGCTCGCCTATCCGGGCCCGGATACGTATCAACGGTTGTCGTGTTCAGCGCGACGAAAGTTACTGCCATCGAGTCACAAGTATTCGATCATGAATGTTCGACTTTATAAGTAGTTACATAATAAAACGTGTTACATAGCTAGGCTGATGATGTAAGTGATAACTGTTAAGAGACTATAACTTATTAAAATGTATTAAATAAGGCAAAAATAGTAACGAGTGTTCGCGAGATGAAAGATCCCTGCAGCGGATGATGATATAAATCACTTATTTAAATTAAATCGCATTTTATAACGTGTTGAGCTTTCTCTTTTAATCTATAAAAGTTGCTTTGTATCTGTAATCAATTGTTGTTTCAATAAAATTTAAAAATTTGTGTACTATTGTTAAAAACTGAAACTAGTATCGTTTAGTCAGGGCTCTACCAGCTGTGCTGTAAGCGAAGTCTTTGTGTCGGAGCAGTATGCTTTAATATTGTAATGTAACAAACCAGGGCAATTATTTATGTTTAAATGTATTTAATTTTTTTTATCGCAATTTCATGCAGCGTTCAGGATTTTTTTCTATTCATCCTGTGTAGCTTTAACCACATTTAATAGAACGCTCTGCACCAAAATTTAATTTTATGAAATTGATATTATTTCGCTAATTTTTTTGGTATCTTAGGGTAGGCTCACACAATACATTTGTTTTGTAACGCTATTACATAATGCGCACATGTTATTACACACAATGTGATATGCATAGTGTGTGCAGCCAGCTTTAGTTTACTAGAATGTCTGCAGAACACTGAGTCGTCACGCTCGCCGCGGTGCTCCGTGCTGAGTATATCGATTAGTTGTATTGCATAGTAACAAAATGTTATAGGTATCTTTTGATTATTTATGTCTATATAGTGTCGCGCAGCAAAAGAACTGAACAAACAATCCAACTTTACAGCTACTTCTAAAGGCGCGTCCACACCAGCGCACACGCACGAACCATGGCTAGCCACCTCAAATGCTAACTGCTCGCGAACATGTCCAAAGGTGTCCATGACCATACTATGTTCGTCAGATGCACGCGAACCGCACTGTTCGTGCGCGTGCGCGTGTGCTCTTCTAGTGTGCGTATAGCGGCCAACAGTTGGATGCAATTTTTTTCGACGAGGTCACAGCTTTTTTGCTTATCTAGACATATTTATATCTTTGTATGTATCATCTCTGATTTGCAAAGCTAAAGCTTCCGACAATAGGGAATATGCATGTATTTTTATTTTTTTTCACTAAATCTATAAAAGACTAATATAGACCCAAGAAAAGTATTAAAAGTTAAATTCAACTACTGCTTGTTGCTCGAAACATTATGAAACTCAAAAAAGGAGACTGAAACGATTACATACATTCTTGGGCCTGAATGTAACGAGATGAAAATGGTGTGAATTTATAGATTCAAACATAAATTAGTGTATTGCAATGACTTGCTATCCCACAATTCACACATCGATCCATGGTTTCAACAATATCCAATCCACAAAGCGGCGTAAAATCCAAAATAACAATTCCAAGTCAATCGTGTGAGCGATCTTCGGTGTCCAGTGTGAAAGCAAGGGTCGTACAAGGTAGGCAGGGTCAGAATCCGTAAAAATCAAAACAGTGATCGTTGAAAATGAAAAAATAATTGGGAAAGCACTCAAACAGCTGTCTAGCAGGGCTGTCTAAGCGTTGCGACAACGAACCGTTTAAAAAGACCGTTTTGTGATGATGAAACCGTTTAACGTTCTGAGTTCAACTTCAAACAGTCTTCATTGCACAAACCAGTATTCGAATTACTTGGTGCGATTTTTACATCTAAGAAAATACAGTCGGGTACAATGATTCAACTATCTATAACACTTGTAAAACAGTCCTTCCGATTAAAAGTGAACTCTTTGAAATGAAATACAATCAGTAATGTATTACCAGTTGTCAATGCTGTCGTTCGTGATGCGAAAAAATCATTTCATACATTTCAAATCGTTGATAGTTTTAAGAAACTGCACTCGACGAAAACGCAATTCTATTCCATTTTAGATAAGTTTCGTCCTTTAACCGTTTTCTGCAACCGTTTTCGTCGTCGGGAAAACAGTTTTGGTCGCCAAAAATTAGAGAATGACCCACCACTAATGTCTAGTGTCAAATTGTCAATGTCAGTCTGCCAGTGCAGAATATGTACTGCCAGTGACATAGACAAAAAAATAAAACTGATTTTAATCGATATGAAATTGATAATCATTATTTTGATTTTCAGTAAATTAAATGCACTATATTGTATAAAAGTACATATAGTGCATTTAATTACTTTGAGTTATATATTACCTAGTGCTACCTAGTGGGTAGGTTTTCTTTTTGTAGTTGTGTAATCGATTATTATAATCGATGATCTCACGAAAACTATCTATCATATTTCTCCGCTTCCAGACTGAGAATTGAGCCGATTTTTGATATTCAAGGATAAAAAAAGTATGACTAATTTTTAAGATCATATCTCAACTTATTACATTGGGCACAACATTTTCCATCTCCTTTCTACAACAGTTCAAACGTCCGTTTCTGTCGCAGTTATGATGTAAAATAAGAAATGCATTAAAAAAAAATAAGAATTTCTTCGACTTCTACAATGTGAATTTAATAATAAATAGGTTTTGAATTACGTGCATATTCCCGATTGTGTTGATATGATATTAATTAAATGACGTAAGCGCACAGGCTGTATGTTGAAAATTTATTTAGTAATTTATTAGATAGATGCATAAAAAATCATGTTTATCGTTATTTGTGTGCGTTTATATAATATTGAGAAGTAACTGTTTTAGTACGTAGGAAATGTTAACTTGATGTTCAAGACCGAAAATCCTCGACGAAAATAAATTGTTACATAAAACTGCTATGAAAAACTTTAAGGGCAAATTTCACCAATGAAATTGAATGCGATCAGCACGTTCAAGAACTGTCAAATAAAAAAATGAAATAAATAAATAAATAAAGTTGGTTAGAGAAGTTAGTTTGCCGGTCAAAAATGTATACAGATAGTGCCATCCACGAAGACGCGCCCCACTCTTCTTCCAAATCGCTTACAGTACAAGTGTGCAACATACCACTAGTGTTTTAGTTTTGTCGTGTTTACTAATAACCCACTCATACGTAATTATTGTGTACAACAATACTAAAACACTAGCGGAATCCAGCCCGTCCCATCCTTGATGTCCCCCATCCTCCGGTTGACGCCTTAAACCGAGGTTCGTACCCCACAGGGGTGCCCTTAGCGAGCGTTCACCTAGTTTTAATTAGCATAGTTGAATAATCCCTGGCTGGAGGTTTTAAGTGTAATAGCTTAAGGAACCCAAAGGAAAGCCCGGTTAAGTAGTCATGATCTCAGAGGTCAACTTCGAGATGACCAACATAAAAAAAAAACTATCGGAATGTTGCACACTTTTACTGTAAGCTTTTATGAAGATGAGTGAGGCGCGTCTTCGCGGATGGCACTATCTGTAACGTGCCGTCACCCCGCGTCTTAACCAAAAGCGATCTTCGCACGAATACGCGATCGCCGCGTTCATATATATTTTATTCACCGAACAAAGTGACAAGAATGCGACGATCACTTTTGGTTAGGACACGGCCTGAAGGTCAATACTAACCTTATTTTGAGCACATTATAGTCCGTGTGTGGAGTCGGACACTAGACAGACGCGAGACACTATACAGGGGTATTGATTTTTCAACCCAGTTATCTGGTCATAGAGAAAAAAAGCTAAATTTATTAAAAAAAATCATCATATAATTGATCAATTCAGCATTATTCGTCTATTTTACTTATGGATTATTATTACAATAATAGAAAAAATAAACACAATAAATGAAAATGTGAAAACAGAATTTGTATGAATTTGCCAAGTTAGTTAACGAGGTCTTAATAGTATGCGGTTAAATAGACCCTAAACCAAAAATGTATAATTACATACTTGTCTACTCTTGTAAATTTTTGTCGTGGTCTTTCCGATATATGAGAGAACAGCACCTGCCTGTCTGCTGTTCCTACAAAGTAATGGTCAACCTAATCAGAAGTCAACAATATTTTTACATTTAAACATTTAATCATTATTTTTCGAATTTCATTTTGAAACGTCATAAATAATTTTACTATTGAGATTTTGTAAATAAATCGATTATTTTGTATATTACGATCATATTTTATGGTTTTATTTATTTTTTAGTTTAAGTTTAGTTCATTATCTTAATAGAAATCGATATTCAATTATGAATCTGTGTTCCGACTGGCTCGTTTGCATCTTGCGTAACTGAAGATCGCCGTGTGCGACAATCAATGAGAGTGAGCTTCACGTAAACGCGTTGCAGAAGTGACCTGTCACAGGTAGATTGCGTGAACTTGACTCTTTGTAGGACATTACTCCATGACGAACTTGCAGCGATTGCAACGGTCGCCTTACCTTAGTTTTACTATCACTAAATATAATTTCGATCTAATAAGTAAGTTTGCTAGAGATTTTCCGTATATTGGAAAATGTCTTTTAATACGAGATAGATGATAAATTTAACGCATTGTGTTAATGAGCTAGATTTCATTCCCCCGACAAATGTGATGAGTAAACTGGCACAATTTTGTACATTTTGTATGTAATGTTTGGTGCTATAGTGATTTTCGTGGTGTACTTCTATGAATTAAAGAAAATATGAAATGAATAAATTGTTTTGTTTGACTCTTTGTACCTCCGTGTTCTGGGGCCTACCACCACCTCATAAAGCACTATTATTTTTAATCTTACTTGAATATGGGGAAGAGATGGAGCTATACAGCCTGTATAGCTCCATCTCTTTTATCCGTTTCTCATAGTGAATCTCTATTTGAATAAAAGAAGGACGTAAAAAAAAGCAATAAATTAATTTATTTATTAACAATTTCGTTGACATGTTAAATTTGGTAAATATTAAACGACTTATTTCTTTCTAAAAATGTTACTCAGCCTTCTGCTTCGTGGGGTTCCCTGGAATGATTAGAAACAACTAATTAATCACCCACTAAAATTCCACAATACACAGGTCACTCAGAAAGTTTTGCGACTAACAGTTTTTGTCTATGGGGACACTGGCTGGTTTTGATGTCAATTAAAATGAGTTGAAGCAAAACAACAGGTTTAAACAGACAAAACGACTTTTATTTTCCAACCATTTCAAAGCTCCATTAACAATTGAACATATGACTAGTACATTACTTTTTATCAATATATGGCCTAACAGTGTTGCTAACCAAAAAGTACTTACTATATTACATTGACCTATTCTAACACCCCCCTCAATGTAATATATACTTGCAATACAACCATAAAACTTACTTTTGATATAAGCCGCATTTATTTATAAACCTCAACAACAAATTATTATTCAGTGCCTTTGTAAACATATCTGCAATCTGATCTTCTGTTTTTAAGTATTTCAAAATCAATGTCCCCTTTTTAATCAACTCTTTAATGAAATGGAATCTTATATCAACATGTTTCAAGCGCTTAATATTATCAGTGTTAGCTACCATTATTGCACTTTGATTGTCACAACAAATCTTGACAGGACAAACATTTTCAATATTAAAATCCTTAAGTAAATTTATAAGCCAACAGGCTTCACTTGAGGCCATACTAATTGCTATGTACTCCGATTCTGTTGAAGACAGGCTAACACTAGCTTGTTTCTTTGAGCACCAAGAAATTAAACAATTTGCAAACATGAAACAATATCCCGTGGTAGACTTTCTATCCATCAAATCTCCACCCCAATTTGCATCACAATATCCCACTAACATCTCACTATTACATTTATATACTAACTTGTAATTAATAGTGTGTTTAATATATCTAAGTACTCTTTTTAAAGCTGTTAACAGAACATCATTTGCTTTATTCTGATGTCTGCTTAAAATTGATAAAACAACACAAATATCTGGTCTTGTTCCTAATGCTGCATAAGACAAACAACCTATCATCTTTCTACATTTCTTTTCAATGTCCCTGTCAACTACAAAATCATTATTTTCTTCTAATATGCTAGTATTAAAGTTCAGATCCATAGGGGTACATTTCTTTACAGTCCTGCATTTCAAATTTTTTTAAAACATTTTCTAAATATTCTTTTTGACTCAACTCAGTAATTCCATTTTCTAAATCCTGTTTTACCTTTATACCTAAGTAATTTGAAACAAAGCCTAAGTCTTTCATTTTAAATTCACTGTTCAACATTGACTTAAGATCACATATTTCTGTTTCGTTGTTTCCAAATATTAACAAATCATCAACATACAATAAAACATATGTTTTGGAATCCCTGTTACACTTAGTATATAAACAACAATCACTTTGAGACCTTCCAAAACCTTGTTTTATTATTACAGAGTTAAATTTATCATTCCAGTATTTTGGTGACTTTTTCAACCCATATAAAGACTTATTTAATTTAACAAACTTTTTATTCCCACTATAGGCACCTTCTGGCAGTTCTAAATATACTTCTTCATCAATATTCCCATACAAAAAAGCCCCCGTCACATCCATCTGATAAATTGGTAAATTTAACTTTGTGGCTACTGACACAAATAACCTGAAAGTAGATAACTTAGCTACTGGCGCATAAATCTCACATAAGTCAAACATATCATCCTGTTCAAAGCCCCTAGCCACTTACTACTTACAGTCTTTTTACTAGCAGGTTCTTCGCAAAGGTCCCAGGTATTATTATCTCTTAAGGTTTGCAATTCTCTATTAATCGCCTCCTTCCACTTACTCGCATGCCTTCTTTTCAAGGTTTCTTTATACGTAACTGGCTCACTCTCTATACTTTCAACATTGAGACATTCATAGAACGCTGTTTGTTTCCTCACTCGTTTGCTTCTTCTTTTAGGTCTTTCACTGTCGAGTGATGGTGTATTATCATCAGTTAATAATTTCAACTCATCCGGACATGGTTCATATTCACTTTCAGATTCTGTTTCATGAAACGAACTTTCCTCAACATCACTTTCTCTCACACAAATGGCATCTTCTGATTTTCCATTTCCTTCATTTACCACAGTTTTAGTCTCCTGTGATGGTTGGTTTTCTAAAGTTACTATCTTAACTGATTCCTGCACTTTATTCACTTCTTTTGCCAATTTCTTTTCTTTTGTTTGCTTTATTTTAACGTTATTTTTCTCCAAAACTTTCTTTACACGATCAAAGTTTTGATATGCGAGTCTTTCATGCCACTCGTTTATTTCGTTCTTTACTCCTTTTGCAACACTCGCAACCTCGCATTTGAAGCGAAAATCCATATAATACATTTCTCCATAACGTTTAGCCACCGCCGACAGTTTGTTTTGTTTGTAAAATTTACATAAATTTTCATTTATCACCATGACATATCCTCTATCTGTCGCACAATTCACAGAGAATAAATTAGTTTTTAGGTCCGGCACGTACAAGACATTGTTTATGGTTGTGTTTATCCATTCCCGGCCATTATAAACCTGTACCGCCACCTGTCCACAACCATTTGCACTAATTGCGTTCCCATTACCGACAATCACTGATTTATTCGACAACGAAGAATATGTCGTAAATAAATCTCGATCACAGCACATATGTTGGGTTGCGCCGGTGTCCACTAACCACTGTGACTGTTGAAAATATCCACCTGAACTCGCTATCACAAATGCGTTACTGTTTCTGTCCTTATTTTTCTTAAACCAACACTCGCTTTTAACATGTCCCAATTTGTTGCAGTAAAAACACTTTTTAGCCAATCTATTATTATGTGCCGAACTGTCATTACGATTGTTTACATTACTCCGACACTCGCTTTGATAATGTCCCATTTTATTACATTTGTAACATTTCACGTTCTTCTTATCTGTTCTGTTAGCAACAAAAGCTGATGATTGCTGGGGCACCTCCCCTCTTTCTTTCAATCTTTCCTCTTCTATCAATAATCTTGCTACTAAATTATCGTAGGTCTGCTTATCGTCAGGCGCAGATTCCCAGGCTGATACAAAATGTTTGTACTGATCTGGTAACGACATCAAAACTTTCGTTATTACGAACTTATCCGATATAGTTTCACCGAGCTGTTTCAATTGATTCTGCATTTCCTGTATCTTTGATAGAAAAGTAGACATCTCTGCACCTTCTTCGTATTTAAACTGAAAGAATCTTTGCTGCACAATATGAATGATCATCTCCGATTTTTGTTCATAGACGCTTAGTAATTTTCGCCACATCTCAGCCGAGGTTTCACATGATAAAATATGTAGCATGACACCTTCTGACATTCTTGTAACCAGCAAAGTCTGGGCTTTTGCATCGCAAGTTTCCCATCGAGTACGGTCGGCATCATTTTCAGGTTTTATTTTAGTGCCGTTTACTATGTCATACAAGCCCTGGCCTCGCAGCAAAACCGTAGTCTGGAACCGCCATATATTCCAGTTTGATGCTCCCTCCAGCTTTATATGCAAGCCAGGAGTTCTAACATTGTCCTCCATCGTCGTGCTTACTTCTTGCTCGTCCCGTCCTTGATGAAACAAGTAATTTTCCTTCCTGCTGGCCTAACGTCACACGTGCTCCGTGCCGATGCCGACAGTATTTTTGACGAAAAGCAATATTTGGCCCTTTGTTTTGCTCACGAATACTAGATTATGCGGCTGGGCCCATAACCTGATAAAGTTGAAGCAAAACAACAGGTTTAAACAGACAAAACGACTTTTATTTTCCAACCATTTCAAAGCTCCATTAACAATTGAACATATGACTAGTACATTACTTTTTATCAATATATGGCCTAACAGTGTTGCTAACCAAAAAGTACTTACTATATTACATTGACCTATTCTAACATAAAACTATGACTATTTTTAAAAAACACAACATTACATATTCGAAATTCCCTCCATTTTTTTTTTACGAGCAAAATCAAAGTACTCTGTCTCACTGAAAAATGGATTTACAACGAGAACATTTTCGCGCGGTGATTTTGTACGATTTCAAATGTCGACTAAAACCAGAAGAATTCCGAAGAATTTCGAGAGTTTCGAATGGCATTCATAGACAAAAGCCCTTTTAAGCGATTGTTTTTCGCTGGTTCAGGAAATTTAAGCATGGTCTAGTAACTTTGGCGGACGAAGAAAGAAGTGGCCGCCCTATGAAGGCTGTTACAGATGAAAACGCACTGGCTGTGAAAAATTTTTTTCAAGAAAATAGGTGAATTACATATATTATGAAGAGATTCAGCATATACTGAAGATTAAATCGGGAAGTGTGCATGAAATTCTACACGGGCATCTTCGGGTAAGGAAGATAGTTTCACGCTGGGTACCCGCACAATCTAACGCAGGCTCAGAAGGAGGTTCGGGTAGAATGGTGCCGAAGATGCACTGGCTGCATTTGAGAAAGAGATTATAGAGGTGTCTGATGCGGACTGGAAAATGTGTTATGAAAATTGGTTTAGACATATGAAACTGTGTATAGACACGAATGGAGAGTTCTTTGAAAAGATATACTAAAAAATGTATAACCTGTAGTATATTTATTTTCTAGTAAGTATCGCAAAACTTTCGGAGTGTCCTACGTATATCATTATTACAAATTAATCAACAGAAGACATAAATAGGGGTTTACATCTTTCCATATTTAAATCCTGGTTCCCAAATTGATGTTAGTTTTACTCAAAGAAATATAAACTTTACGCAAGTGTAAACTAAATTGACTTCAGAATGACTAGTACTATTGTAGTCATCAAAAAGCATGAAAACCGCACCCGCAAAGCGAACTTTATGTCTGGGTATCAAAGTTATTTTTCCAAAAATAAGTGCTATTTGTATTATTAGTGTTTTATGGTGCAAATGGGTCTTAGCGTAATCTATTGACATAAGAATTACAAGATTTGAACTCACTTCGGCGGTATCGTTTTTGTTGGATCGGAACAGTGACCGGATCCGGGACGGAGTACTAGTTTTGCGGGACGGCTGCGGCTCGGCCTCCACACGCAGCGCCTCGCGCAGGTCGGAGTCCTGCCAACAACGGTTACATTTACAATACATCACTAAGAACCTTTGCACCCTTCCATATTTGTTTTTTTTTTTTTTCAGATTTTGATGTGTATATTAATTATAAGGGGCTCGTGGCTAAATTATAACAACCGCTCGGGTCGATCGAAGGTTAAATTACGCTTGCCGCGGGCGATGGGTGGATTGGTGAGCAAAAAAAAATATGCTGCCCCCCCTATATCTCCGCCCCTGTCCATCTGGAGTACATTCGGACGGTACGGGGAGGGTTCGGTATCACTTCAAGACCCAAATTACCACTTGCTATCCGGTTGCCTCTCCGATAAAATTTTACGTGCCATTGCTTTAACTATTACATTTCGAGACCACCATTGGTTCAACCAGTGTTAACAAGGGGTATTGTGTTACCCAGTAACTAGGTTGTGAAAGTCAGATAGGCAGTCGCTCCATGTAAAATACTGGTAATCGGCTGCATCCGGTTAGACTGGAAGCTGACACCAACATAGTTGGGAAAAGGCTAGGTTAAATTGATTGGTGTGTATATTAATACAGAAGGGGGCTACTGATAGCGTCAAACTCGTAGCTGAATTCTCGACTGACTGATTTAGATTGCCAATTGTCGACAATGACACGCTAAACAAGAAGAACTTCAGGAAGACCGATCACAGTGTACTTCTGCACCCGAGCACAGCACCAGTTTTAGTAAAAGTTCCGACTTTGTTAGAGTCTACAAAGTCGGAACTTTTACTAAAACTATTAAGGATTAAGGACTGTCGTCACGACAGTCGTTTCGGTTATTTAACATCTTACAGCAGCAACCCGACAGCAACCTTATTATAAAGACAATAAAGATTAGTGTGATTTTGGCAATGTACTCAGTTAAAATAATTATGGAACTTAAGGCGTCAATTTACAATCTCTATTTAAAAGGCGGCTGGGTGATGTGGCGTAAGTTCAAGAGAGGTGCAGCAGTGAACTGCGATATAAGCCTGAGTTGATTCATTAATTGAAATAAAGAAAAAAAAATTGGTTAATTTGTCACTACATGTGCATTTATAATATAAAATTAAGTCAGTTCGAATAAAAAAACAAAACAGACCTATAATCAAAAGTATTCATTCACGAGCACAACAGAAATAGTTTGCAGCTGTTTGTGATGACTATGACAAAAAGGCTTTCACACAGCCCTGATGCCCAGTCGTCACCCAAAAACGACGTACGGACACAAAGTCAGGTTTTAAAGATTTGTACAGATTATACAAATCCAAATAAAAGAAAAACGATTTGAATTTTTTGTATGTATGTTTGTTTGTAATGAATAAACTCAAAAACTGCTAGACCAATTTTAAAAATTCTTTCACCAGTAGAATGATATATTATCACTGAGTAACATAGGCTATAATTTATAAAGACATCACGCGGGCTAAGCTGCTGGCGGAAGCTAGTAGGTAATAAAGTAAAATAAACAGTTCTTAAGAATATAGTGTAACTACACAACTACACAACCAATGAGATGAATAATACATACATAAACTCATATCTTCTTCCCATTGCAGAAACAGACGTAAACCACAGAATGCACGAAACCTTACATACTCCTTTGGCTTCATTTACGTTCATACACGCACCTGACCTTTCCGAAGAACATCACCAATAAGGTCAGCTATAATAATGTCCTTCTACGCCTCTCGGGCGTTTCCTTTCACATCTGCCTTGTAAATACCATAAGATTAATAAATACTTCAAAATACCAAAACTGTTAAAACTCACGGTAGCGGACAGTCTCCCAGCCTGTTTGCTGGGTGTGGGCGGGCCGGGCTTCTTGTAGGCTGTGATGCCGACCTCCTTGCGCTGCGCCTTCACAGCGCCAGGCGCCGGCGCGCCGACGCACTGCAACATTACCCACTATTATTTAACACGTGTTCAGCCGATCTATTCTGTAAAAATCTCACCGGCAGGAATAGGTCACTAGGATAAGGTTTTCCAAATGGTCCATTGCATATTTTAGGCATTTTTTTTTTTTTATTATTTTTATCGCGCAGTCAAAATCATACTCACAGTGGCGGACTAAGCCTGTCGAGGGTCCGGGACGGCAAAACGAAATGGGGGCCCGATTTCGTTTTGCCCCTCGCCCAGGAATGACGTCGAAATATTTAGCATGCTACCTCGAAAAGGTAAGGTTTTCTTTTGACTATTTTATATAAAGAAATAGCGAGATACTTTGTCGACAACAGAAAAACTAGAGCATCAGACGAACAGAGGATGGTAGAGCGGGCGCAGCGAGCTCGAAATTTTGTTGTACCCCGTATAGTTTAAATATTCTTTTGAACATTAAAGGCCGGGTCACAACGGATGCGTAGCGTGACGTGACGTGCGCACGCGCGTGCGAGCCCTGTCTCACCGGCCAACAACCGGTGCAGCACACGTCGCGCGCGCACGCATCACGTAACGCAGGTAACTACTGGTGCAAGCGCGTGCGAGCCACCTTGTCAGCAGCTATATTGAGTCGAGAGCATTTAGCGAAAAAGATGTTAGTTAGACAACAGCAGTTCCTCTGATGAAGAAGCGTTATTGTCTATTTCCAGCGTTGTCCTGATTCTCTCCCATAATAATAATTTATAACTTTTATTTTTGTACTCTTTATGTTTGGTGTTGTAGACACTCATATTTGCGATCTATTTCTATGAGTTTCCTTTAAAATTGTCTTCACTGCGAAAAAAACACTCGTAAACTGTATTCTGTTTGTAAATGTCACCGTATAATTATGAACTTCGTTAGTTTATAATCTATCGGTATTATTTCCGTTAAATTATAAACTGTCGAAAAATTGTGAACTGCAACGAACCATTTACAATTTAACGCATTATTTTTCACTAGTTTATAATCTTTCCATGGGAAACCGACAAATTGTCAACTGGTATCAAACTTGCTTGCGACGTAACGCACCTTGCGCTAATATTAAATAGCCTGCCTGGCTGCGAGCAACTTAGAAGTAGCGCTCGCTCGGCTCGCGCGCAGTTGGTCACAGTTCTAACCTAACCCATTTCACCCAGTTTACAATTTTTCGACAGTTTATAATCTAACGGAAATAATTCCGACAGTTTATAAACTAACGGTTCTCACAATCTTACAGTGACATAAATAAATACAACCTGCCGTGCGTGCGCACGTGCAGCAATAACCTATGCGTGTGTGTGCGTGCCCGGTCTGGCATCTAACAGGGAGCGCCATATAATACAACGTCATCACTGCACGCGCGCGGATTCGTTTTGTGAGTAGATGCGGCTCTGCGTGCGTGGGTCACGCACGTGCATACGTCACGCATCTGGTCTGGCATGTTTCTGACAGTTTCATACATTACAACTGGTGCGTGCACGCGTCACGTCACGTGTGCTCCGCCCTTTACACAGAAATAGCAATTACTTTGTCAACCTATACAGAGAAAAGTTTGAAAATGTAGGATGTCGAAAATTTTTGCATAGGTTAAATAAGGTTTTCTTTTGAATATTCGTTCATAAATAGAAGTTACTTTGTCGACTTCGCAGAGAAGTTCGAGAAAAAAGCATGAATGTAGGTTGCAAGAGCGTGTTAGTTACGGAGATCATTCAGGCGTCGAATATGATTTAATTTATTGTGCACAAAAATTTAAATGCCGGAAAATATTAATAATGTTTACATAAAGAAAAAAAAAACGTGTGCTGTCGGGGGACCCCGCATACATGCACTCTTATATAATAGAAAGAAACAGAGAGAGAGAAAGTCACATGACACTTTTTCCTTACGTAACGATTTCTACCTGTCAAGTCCTACCGCAAGACGCGTTACGGAACTTCGTTCCAACTGTTGACGATTAATTTTTTTCGCAAGAGTCCAGTTTAATTTTTTCGTCTGGCTTTTACCATTTGTTTTTTTTTTTTCTGGGTAAGCATAATGATCGATTTCCCTTGATACACTTTACCAGAGTAGCAACTTCCAGAGTCAATCCTCTTACTTACTCAACTACTAACAAAGTAGACGTAGTTGCTCGGAGTGCGTTACTCAAAGAAAAGCCATTTAAAACCTACCTTGATATCTTCCTCATCGACGGCTTGCGTGAACTGTGTCTCAGCGGGGTATGAGCTCTTGAGGTGCGGCGGACACAGCGAGTTGCGCCAGCGCAGCTCGGACAGGCGCAGGCCGGGCGGGCCAGACTCGCGGACCCCTGGGCCGCCGGTCTCCCGGGCCCCGGGGGCCCCGGACTCGCGGCGCGGCGTGGCTGACAGCTCCTTCAGCCAGCGGTTGTCGAACACCTCGCCTTCTTCATCCGACATGTGCATTGCGCGACCCTCTGACCACATACATCAAAAAGATACTTATGGACTACTTGACAAATCATCGAGATTTCTGTACTAAATGCTCATAAATCTTCTGGTGAAAATCGCAACAAAATTCATGTGTACTTTAAGAAGTAAAAAATGCACACACAAACACGAATAGCGACTTTAGTTTTATTCAATTTTCATTACATAGAAGAAAATAAATACCAGTTATTTTTATTTTATTAGACTATAAATTATCCGTACAGTCCTTGCGTCATTCTCAAGCATTTCGTTGCTTTTCTTACCTCGTTTAGTCCCGTTGTTGTTCACAGGGAGAGATCGTAGTGAGTGCGAGTCGGATGGACGGGCCGGCACTTCTTGCAACGGAACGAGACCGGACTGCAAACGAAATACAACGTTATATAGCGGCTGACAACACACTATGAATATGTATTTTAGCTTCCCTGAGAACCGTAGCTGAATTAAGGAATGAGTTCCATCTAAAGTTTGCGTATTAGTAGTTATTTGAGCAATGATGTTATATGTAAATTGAGGTAGTCAGGTTACAATGCTACAAAATTTGCAATTTTAAAATTGGGTCTTTATTATCCGTTACTGACATATGATAGAAAGATAGCTGATAGCATATACTTTTATAGTGAAAGCGAGAAGTACAAGTATAGTCCGTGAAATTCACGACGACGCGCCCCACTCCGTGATTACTGTACTATAAACTGAACTCTATCTAGTACGGCGCGGAGCGGAGTGGGGCGAGTCTTCGTGGATTGCGCGGACTATACATGTGTCGACACAAAACCATTATCTGTAACCGTATATACAGAAAATGATTGTTGTGTAAGACGATATGATCGTGTGTGTGGTACGTACAGAGTGCACGTGCTGCAGCGACATGAGGCTCCCGGAGCGCTGCGTGCGGCGCAGCCAGTCGGCCTCGTCCTGCGTCACGAGCAGCTTCTCGCCGGCGCGCCACAGCTCGGCCGTGAGCCCGCGGATGTGCGTCTCGTACGCGCGCGACGTGTGCGCCAGCTTCTCGCGCGCGCGTTCCAGTTCGCGCTCCAGCGCACTCATCTCTGCGCGCTGTTTCTCCTTGAACACCGCGATCTGCTCACTGTACAGTTGTTTCTGAAAACGGTCACACGAGTCAGCACGCGTCCGAGCTCCGAACCGCATGCATCCATTTCAACGCGTGCAGCAGACCATGCATACACAAATATATGCAAACATTTACCTTGCGAATCAGCAAACTACTACAACAATGTTTTAATGAACACTCTAGCGAAAAAATACTTGAAATAAAACAAAAGCATCCATTAAAACAATTTATTGAAAACAACATAAGTAAATAAATTAACGACTTCACAAGCCACACTCAGTGATCCATGAGAAGGTAGCACCACCACACCAGCTGGTATAGCATTATCAACAACAGTACGGGGAGGATACTGACCATTTTGCCTTTCATGCGGTCGAGTTTGTCCTCGTACTCGGCGCGCACCTCGGCGACGGTGTCGCGCGCGTCGCCAGCCTCGCGCGCGCGCGCCACCTGCTCCAGCAGGCGCGAGAAGCTCTGCGCCAGCTCGTCCAGCTGCACGTCCAGCGCCGCGTCGGGCGCGGCCGGCGCGCTGGCCGGGCCCAGCGCCCGGCGCAGGCCGCGCTCCAGCCAGCGCTCCAGCGCCAGCGCGCACTCGGCCAGGTCCTGCAGCGCGGCCGCGTGCGCGCGCTCCAGCCGCGCCAGGCCGGCCGCGCCCGCGTCGCTCTCCGCGCGCAGGATCTCGCGCCGCGCCGTGCGCTGCAGCGACGTCACCGCGCTCAGCTTCTGCACGTACGCCTCTCGAGCGGAACACAACGTCTTGAAGCTGACCGCCTGCTCGTTCAGAACCTTCTTCAAGCTCAGGATCTCCGTCTCGTGGATTCTATTCACTTCCGTGAGTCTGTCCCGCTCTTTCTGTAGAGCGAATTGTTTCTCTGAGCACTTTCTCAGATGTCTGTCTGTGGTCTCCAGGAAATTCTCCAAGTCTTCCATGGTGACAGTTCCAGCACTCAGACTGCGTTTCACCTCGGTTTCGTAGTTGTTCGAGTTGCCAAAGTTGGTGAGTTCTTTGAGGACAGTGTTGGTCTTTATTTCGGCGATCCTCTTGAGTATGATCGCCTGATACTTTGCCGACACTTTAATGATCTGCGTGGCTCTGTTCTCGTTGACGCTCATTTTGCTCACCTGTCTCTTGAGGTCCGCGATCTCCTCGTTCTTCTGGTGCACAATTTTTTTGAGCTGAGTGGACAGTTGGTGGCAGTTCTCCTTGCTCAGCTCGAGGTCCTTGGTGATGTCGAGGAGTTTAGTCTCGGACTCTGCTAGCAACGTCTTGAGGTAGGTGACGTCGCTGTGCAGCGTCGTGATCGAGCGGTTCTTGTCGAGGATGATCTTTTCTAAGTCTGAGATGGTCTTAAGGCTCTCCGTAGATGAGTGTGACATGTCTGAGGATTGGTTATCTACCTGATGCTGAAGGTCGCGGAGCTCCTTCTCCACTTGACCCGACTGCTTGTAGCTCGACACCCTTTCTAGGCTTTGTGCGGCTGCAACTACGAAAGATACACGTTAATTAGTCAATTATATTTTTTACTGTATATTTGCACGAATAAAGCATGATTTCTCAATATAACCACAAACACATTTTTACTGCTTGCAATATACATAGCTACATTTATGAATGAGTGATGTTCTACGTACATGTCTCTCTCTGTCCAACAGCCTTGATCAGCTCCTCATTTTCCTTTCTCAGAATGTGCAATGCTTCTCTCTCATTGTTAATATTCTCTAAATTCTGTTTCAATTCGTGAATAGTCGTCATCTTTTCTTCTATTTCCTTCTCGTTCTTTTCCTTTTCGTCTTGTAGCTTCTTGCTTATTGAAGCAATGACAGCATCTTTCTCTTTGCTAATTTTAGATAAGATCGCGTCTTTGGCTTTAGAATCTTCTTCACATAACTCCACTCTACACTTCAGGGTGTTAAGTTCTTTCTGTGTAGATATAATATCTTTCCGTCTGTCTTCGAGTTCTATCTCAGCCTTGTCGTGATATTCTTGTAGGATGGCACATTTGTTGACAAGATTTAGTTTGTCGTTGTTGACTTCTTCACGTAGGTTTTTATTCAGCTCCTGCGCCTCTTTGAGGAGTTTTTCCAGGTTCGATACCTCTGAAAAAGCAAAATGTAGAAATTAGCATCTTGGGACGTCGGATGGTCGACTTAAACACGAATAGCAAATAGTCCAACTTTACACACTATATTACACCTACCATTTGTATTTTCTTCAATGATTTTTACTAAATTTAGTTTTTCAATATTCAATTTAGCTATTTCTTCACTGTATGTAGTAATATTTGATTCCAAAAAACAAACTTGAGATTCGATTCCTTTATTCTCCATTATTAAAGCACTTTTCTCTTCTTCTAAAAGTATTTTATCTTGTTCCAGCATTTTTATTAGCTTTTGAAGTAACTGGGTTTTTTCTTCCATTTCTTTAATACTTTCAGTATTTTTTTTGAGTGTACATTCGAAGTCCTTGTTCATTTCTGTTAGTTCTTGTAATGATTTTTTTAATTCATCAATTTCGACTCGTAATTGTATTTCAGTGGCGGCAAGCTCTTCATTTCGTTTTTCCATTGAATCCATATCTGAAATAAAGAAAAAAATTATAATCGCGTAGCCTTAACATATTAGCGAATACTTTTTTTACATTTGCCAAAATCTTAAATTTTTGCAGGTTCATGATATAAATATTTAAAAGTGGAAGCCACCATTTGTAACGCCGTGTAACGGAGTCCTAAAACATTCTCTACTTACCACTTATATATTTTTGAACGGTAGTTGATAGATTTCTATTCTCTTCTTGCAATTTCTTAGATTCAAACATTTCAGTTTGCAACTCAGATTTTAGTTTTTTTATGTCTGCAACTATACTCGTATTCGTTTTTTGCGGTCGAATCCCTTTGTCATATATTTCTTTAAATACTGATTCTAATGCAGATTCTTTTTCTTCTATTTTTGCTTCTAATGTCTTTTTTTCTTTTTCGAAAGCTACTTTTTGAGCAGTTATTTCTTTTTCGAACCTTTCTTTTTCAAGTCTTAAATCTGACATGTCTTTAAATAGTGTCTCCAAGGAAGTTGATTTTTCCTGAAGTTTTGCTTCAAAATGTTTCCTTTCGTTCTCCAACTCTTCCGAGAGGGTTTTAATCTCTTCCTGTAATATCTCATTAGCTCGCACATGTTCTGATATAGTGGTATTTAGTGTTACTTTCTGGTCTTCCATAATGGATTCTGTTACCGTCACCATGTTTTTAAGTATCTGTCTTTCCGAGTCAAAATCTTTGAGCAATTTTTGTTGGTTTTGGACTTCACTTTTTACACCCTCTTCTAACGCCTTTATCGCTGTAAATAAACATAAAAATATGGTACAGAGGGTTTTTGAGTAAGCATATGCGGGGCAAAAACTTTAGTGACGAGAGGACACCGAAAAAATATTTGAAAAGTTTCAGATGAGACCCCCTTGGTCAGGAGTCCACTTTCAGATATCGAAAATAGACCAAAAATAAAGTACGGCCTAACCCATAATGATTTAAATAGGAAAATCTGATAAAGAAATTGTGGGCTTTCCCTAAATCTGACGCGTTTGAAAACTCAAATTTGGACAATTTTTAAAAGGATATTCAGGGCGAATTAAAGTTACTCTGTGCAATAGTGTAACCTATCCTGACAGTAAATATATAAATATCTGACGGATTGATGGAGCATTTTAGCAAATATAACGAAATTTCATGGGTGGGAAATTTTATTGGTTACTCCGCACACAATCATACCAAAATTAAAAGGTTTGAAGAGCGCTTTTTTGGCCCTTTTTCGAAACCTGAAAGTGGACTCCTGACCAAGAGGCTCCTATCTGTAACTTTTCAAATATGTTTTCGGTGTTCTCTCGTCATGCCGCACCTTCTCTAGCTATCAACTTTTCGCCTTGCATATTCTTGCTCAAAAACCCTCTGGACGCTACCAATATCGAAATCATGTTTATGTTTTTAAATAATACCACAATAATACTGGTTATCTTTGTAGTTTCTTGTTTGTTCTCCAACATAGTAAGGCCATATTTAGAAGTTAAGCAAACTAAGGGTTACAGAACCTCACTTATAACTCAAGTATTATTTCAAATTTTATCAGGTTTTAAACTAGCTTTAAGGTCCGAACTCCACCCAAGTGGAGACGAAACGAGAAGACTGGAGATGTGTTTAAAACAACCAATAGAATTTCGTTATTTACACATCTCGTCTCCACTCAACTTCAGTGGATACCACTGAGCGGAAATCATATTTGTATGGCGCGATCGAAGCGGAGGTGTGAGCTGTGCCTCGCAAGCTGGCGACGGCGCGCAACTAAGACGAGAAGAGATGTGCGTTCATCTCAACATTCAACGCTCGCCGCACGCAGCTTAGTTCCGCTCTAGCTAGCACACATCTCCGCTCCAGTCTAGCCAGTACGCATCTCCGCACAGCTTCGGAGGATACACCCTAGTCGTCTCGTCTCCGCTTTGGTAGAGTCCGGGCCTAATGCTTAAGTCTTGAATGACGTTTTGTATTACAGGCCTTAGTATAGAACCCTAAGGAACCTCTCTCTTGGAAGCCAAAATATACTCCAATAAAACGAAACATTTTGTGAACTGAGTTCTAAATACTATTTTAATGATATTTAAAGATATCTTTAATAACTAGTAATATGTTGCATACAATTTTTTATCTTGATATTGTTGCCTATGCAATGAAATGCTTAAGAGAAAATAAAATCAGCAAAATTGTGAATTTCTTTAAAAAAAAAACAGAAAATGAGTATAAATGTGAAGCAATATTATATTGAATAAGACGGATAAGTAACAATTGTAACCACCAAACGATAAGTAACAACAAACAAACCTTGGCTATTTTCTTCAATGTTTTGCATAAGCCGTTCTTTCTCCTTCCTGATTGCGTCTAACTCCGCAGTTTTATCTTTCAAATGATTCGTCAGCTTAGTGATCATAACATTCAAGTTATCTATCTGACACTCATAAGTGCTCTTCAGTTTGTCTGTCAAATTCTCGTTATCAATAAGTTTTTCCTTTAGAGAATGGACCTTGACCTCCAACTTTAGTTTGACATCGTTCAGATCATTAGTAAGAGATTGATTCTCTTTTTGTATCACATGCATTTCTCTTACTTTGTTATCTAACGTAGTGTTGAAAGTATCAGTTCGCTTTGATAATTCTACAAATAAAACATATAATTCTAACATTATGAAGAAGATTAGCGCCACAACTTTAAGCAAAATAGAAGACTTTATAAAGCTGACCCCCGCTACAGGCAGGAATAAGGCTAGGATGAGATAGAAAGATGCTGAAATTAAAGTAAATTCATAGTTTGAAGAATGTTTAGTATCCAGTTGAAAGATCCACGCTATCGGAGTCGTGAAGTGATGGTTAGTTAAACGAGCACATATAAATGTTTGAGAACATTGCAGCTCTCACGACTGTCCCCTGCAAGTATGAGCGCTGCAAAGTTCACAGATAATTACTACACATTATATAGCAATGGTTGACCAAAGCTTTATTGGTAATCGTCATGCATAATTGTTAATATTATTCAAGTATACCAGAGAGAAACAAGATCTAGACTGTTGTCTAAAAGGTAAAACAATGAAGGGTCACATGGATGAAACCTGTTTGTTCCTAACTTCCCCAACAGGGCATTGCAGCTGAGTACTGGGCAAAGATTTTAAATTCATTACTCACCAATCTTATTCTCATTGACGACTTGCTGGAGACGTTTGACCTCAGTTTGTAGTTCAAACAACTGTGTCTCTTTCCGCTTCAACTTGTTCTTCAGCTCTGCCAGTGAGTTATTACTATGTTCAAGTGCTTTCTCTACGTTCTGTCTCATCTCCATTTCAGTGAATATTGTGTTAGCAATATTTATAAGCATATAGCACTTGTCCCTGGGTTGACTATCTGTATTGGCAGATTGCATTATATTTTGTAACTGTTCATTGCCAGTTCCTTTCTTTTGAAGTTCTTGCACAAGGTTTTCTAGTCCCTCACTTAAAGTTGTCGTTATTTGGCTGTTCATTTCTTCTTGATCTGAAATAATACAATTAATAATCAACAATAGTTTTTGTGTCAGATAGTTTCATCTGAAATGAACTTGGATAAGTAATTTAATGTGAAATTATTGAACTTACTTGTAATATCCATTTGTAAACTATTCATTTTCTGACTAACTTTTTCAAGCTCTGCTTGTACAATTGTTGCTTTAGATGAATAAGTTTCATTCAACTCACACAATTTCGTGATCATCTGATCTTTCTCCGTTTCCTTTTCATCATTAGCCGACTTTTCAACATCCAAAGCTTTCACAAGTCCTTCTTTTTCAACGAGTAATAATTCTTTGTCAGTTATAAGCACTTCTTGAACAGTTTTTTGGTCACGCAGCTCATGTTGCAGACCTTCAACTTCAATATTTAAATATGCAATGTGAATCTCCATTTCTTTAAGAAGCACATCATTAGATGTCTGCTGTGCCGTCAAGTTTTGAACCAACTGTATCTTTTCTCCTTCCAAAATCTCGCTGGTATTTCTCTCTTTTATGCACTGTTGATCTAATAAAGATTGTTTTTTAACGAGATTATCTATTTCTTTACTCATTTCTTCTTTATTTTTTTCTATTTCTGTTAACTTCTGCTCTATAAGTTGTTTCTCCAATAAAAGATTCTCCTTTTCCTTCTCCGCTAGTTCTCTCGCTGATTTCTCTTCGATAAGCTGTTGCGTGAGACATTCTTTATTCTCCAGTAGAGATTCCGTCATTGTCACTTGTTTCAATAGTTTTCTCTCAAGTGTTGTCTTCTCAGACACAAGTGCATTTCTTTCTTCTTCAAAAATCTTTTTGATTGTTTTTTCTTCTGCAAGGTGTTGTGTCAGTTCAATCTTTTCATTTAGAAGCTCGTTTTTATCTGCGACAAGACCTTTCATATCTTCACTTTGCTGTTTCTTTTCTGTTTGAAGACTGTCTCTAGTAGCCTTTTCTTCTATTAGCTGGTTTTGCAAAACCTCCTTTTCCTTCAAAGTAACCGCACTTTGCATTTCTTCATAAGCTATTGTCTCTACAAGTTTATCTACTTCTTGTCTGTTCTTTGTCTCAGTATCTTTAATTTCTTGAGTCATGACTTTGAGTTGTTTAATAAATTCATCTCTTTCGTGTTTAACTTCAGAAAGATTTTGCTGTAACGATACAACTTCCTGAGTTAATTTTTTGATTTGTTCTTCTTTTGCTGCAATATTTTCTTTAGTCTCAACCTTGTATATCTCCCAAGTTAATGTAATATTTTCGTAATCTTTCCTGATGGATTCCAACTGAACAGTGTGCACTTTCAGTTGCCCTTCTAGCCTGTCAATGATACAGTCCTTCTCTTTCAGTATCACTTCATGGCTACTGTTATCCTCTTCAATGGCAAAGTGTAACTGTTCATTTTCTTTTTGCAATGCTTCTATTGCTTGTTTCTTACAATCGTATTCCCTTTTGACTTCTTGTTCCAATTCATAGTTTAATGATTGCAACTGACTAACCCTTTTTTGTAAATCTTTGGTCTCAACAGTTTTCTGGTGAGCCAAATCTCTGATTAGTTCATCTTCCTGGGATAATCTCTCTCCTAAGATTCGGATTTCTAAAAGAAAATAATGTTGTTGTTAGTTTTATTAAAGTATTAGGTTCCACAAATATTTACTTATTAAATTACGAACACAAAACTGACCTTTACATTTCCCTTCAATAGTTTTCATGGCTACTTCAAGTTCCATTTTTAATGTTATTATTACATTATTCTTGGCACATATTTCCTCATTCAGTTGAGATGTGATGTTTTCTAGTTGCGTGCACTGATTCTGATATTCTTTTTCAATTTTGTTTTTAAATGAAATTTCTTCATTCAATTTTTGGGTCAATATCTCTTTTTCCTTGTGTACTAAACTCATATTTTCTTTATCAATATCTAAAGCTCTTTTGAGGTTTTCAACTTCGCTATTAAGTGTACGAATTGTATGGTCTTTGTTTTTAATCGTTTTCCTAGAAGTACAGCTTAATTCTTTTATAGTTTTTTCAGTTTCGTTCAGTTTCTCCATTAGTTTAGATATTTCTGAGTCAAAGGATTTCTCAAGTGTTGTATATTTATGTTTTTCTTTAGTCATGTTCTGATCCAAACTTCGGATTGCTGAAACAAAACGAATAACATTAGAACTAACTAGGCTACGCGATGCCATCACCTCTAAATCTAAAATACTTATACAGTGTGAGTCTTCATAATGTGCACATATCGAAATGAGGAAATCTATGCTTAATTTTAACGACAGAAAAAATATTTAAAAAATCTAAATATTGTTTTTTATACTTTTTATGAAATTAAAAAAAAATTGTAACAAAACTGTGTAACTTTTAAACTGAATCAGCTATCGCGATGAAACAAACTCCATAATGATTGAAAGTAAGTAGCCGTCCACATAAAATTAAAATTGAGAAAAAAACTACCCTCAATTGAAAATAAACATGTTTTTTTAGTAAAAATCTGTATTTTTTTCTTCAATTTTTAATTGTAAAATTTATAAATAAGATAATAATAAAAAGAGAGCAAAAAAAAATTTTTAAAAAAAAAATTTTTTTGGAATTTTTTTTTTTTTTTTTTAAACTAAAAAAAAAAATTACCATTTTTTCCGTCGATAAAATTAAGCATAGACTCCCTCATTTCGATATGTGCACATTATGAAGACTCACACTGTATACATACCTTTCTTGTTCTCATCAATCGTTTTTACCATTTTTTCACAATCTTCCTGCAACTGTGATATTTGTTTACATTTATCAACAAGATCATGGTCCAGTTTACTCTTTTCTGTTTGCATTAACTCTACTTTGCTCTGCAAAGCTTGTTTCTTAGCAGTCATATTAGCAAACTTATGATTATTATGATCGATAGTTGCAATCTTATCAGAAAGCTCATCCTCCAAAGACTTTTTAGTGGTTTCCAGTGTAGTATTGAGTAATTCAATATTTTTGTTTTTGAGATCAATCTCATTAGACAGTCTCAACACGTCCAGATTTAGTTTGTCATTCTCTGCTTGCAATTTTCCAATGGTATCTTTGGCCTCGTTCAAGCACAATTCCAATGACTCAATGGTCCTCTCCTTGCCGGTCAACTCTATTTTTTGTTTAGAGAACTCTACAGTGAGTTTGTTTAACTCTTCCGACAAATGTAGTTTGTTCGCCTGTAGTTTCTGTAGTTCCTCCTGATATCCGATCTTATGATGTATTTCGTCATGTAAATGTGTCTGTAATGTATTTATAATTGCGTTTTTTTCATCCAAGTCAAAATTAAGTTTTTCTGATGCCTCACGGAAACTATTTTTTAAATTTTCGGCATCTTTAAGAAGTTCATCAAATTTAGTAGTTTGGTTATTTATCTCAGCCTCCAACTGTGCTTTGTTTTGTTCCAAATCCCTGCAATGGCCTTGTAAGCTAGCTGCTAAAAGCTTAAAATGTTCAATTTCTTTCAATACAGATGCAATATTTTGTTCCAGACTGTGTTGCATTGCAGTCATTTCTTCGTTTTTATTTTGTAATTTATTCTCAACTTCGCGTTTCTGTTCATGCAGTTGATGCACATTTGTGTGATAGTTGCTTGAAATCTCTTTCTCGTTTCTCAAATCCATTTGAAGAGTTTCAATCATCTCGCCCTTTTCAAAAATGTTATTTTGTAGCTCAACCAGTTCATTGTTTCTATTCAATACCTTTTCATTTAACTTCATCATTTGGTTTTCATAGCTGTCTCTCATGGTGACCCTTGCCTGCTTCTCTGTTGCTATTTCAGCTTTGAGTCCTGTTATTATGTTTTCCAACTTGGTTGTCTCATTAGAAAGACTTTGCAAAAGAGAGAACTTCTCTTCCTGTAGTGTTTGAATTTCTTTCATCTTTTTATCAATTATTGCTCGTGAGTAGTCATTGTTTTCTTTAATCTTTTGTTCAAGTTCATTAATTTCATTATTCAATTTACTCATTTCATCATCATAATAAGATTTTAAATGATTTTTCTCTTCAATTTCCTCATTGATACGGTGTTTCAGATTAAAAATGTCTTTTTCTTGCTCTGACAGCACTCTTTTATCATTTTCAGATTTATGACTGAGTTCATTCATGTCCTCCTACAATAAAATTATGATGGTAAGTAACAAGTTTAACAGCACTACATCACAGTCGACTGCTCAGGGAGCACATGTATACATACGATGGTGTTAATGCATACAACAAAACTCGGGTTTGAGGAATATGTTGATCTGCTCCCAATAAATAATTGGTTACTTACCTGTATTCTTTGTAGTTGCTGTTTTAGAGCATCGACCTTAGCTCTTTCTTCCGACAGTTGAACCTCGACAACATTAGCGCACGCCTCGCTACAAACAGCTGCAACACGAAATACACCATTTACCAAAATTGTAGTTGCATAATATAAAACTGAAATCGATGTTTTGTCATGACGGAACGGAGATCAGTCAATTGCACCCGGGCAAAGCAGGCGGGTGCCGCTATAAGCTAGCGAGACGCCCCTGCTTCGCACGATTTTCACTTGAAAAAACATCGAAATTTAAGTTCAATAACATTAACATTGAACTTAAATCTCGATGATCATTATTATACACATAAACCTTTCGGATTAATTCTCTAAATGGTGTATACCGCATCAAAATCCATTGTGTAGTTTATAAAAACTAAATGGTCACACAGACAGTGGACACGGGACATGTATACATAGATAAAAATGATGATCCATCTTTGCATTGTATAAACTCAATATCCTTTGTATTATATAATTGCATAGCACAGGTGTGAGCACTATGTTCTAAAGAGTTACCATTTACCAGGTAATACGTCTCTCATTGACTTGAATGTGCCCTAGCGACTGTGAGTATGTCATGTTAACTCAGATGTCTCGCTGATGGTGGCGCGTGTGTTGGATCATTTAGCTCCCTTCAAAATGGTTGAGCTGAATGGTACTAATCCATGCGTCATGTTCGTGAACGGACACCGTCAGTTGGGACTGGTCATCTCTTAGGTGACTTATTTATAAAATTTATTAAAAATTTTGGATTGTTCTTTGTTTTTATCTTTTTAATACGGACGCTTCTGACGTGCATGTATAATTTCGACATGAATGATGTAACCAATATTTTGTGACAATTTTTTATTTAAAAGAGTGTCCGTGAAGTTTTTTACCCGTTCTTCTCCATAGCTACCTACTACGCTTTGGAATGGGCAACTAGCTTCATATTTCTGACTGACCGACTCATTGCCAATTCAAAAGTGCCTGTAAATGGTTTAATTGAAATAAATGCTTTGAGTTTGAGTTTTGATAATGTAACATACATAAATTTTGTTGCAAGGACTGTATGCTAGCATCAGGGTCATCACATTCCAGTTGGCTGGAGTCTAGTCCATTGCGACGGTTGTGCTGTCGAAGCTCGGCGACCAGCTCCTTGAGTGAATGCATGTGCTGTCGCTCCATCTCCAACTCCTCGGCCAGCTGCGTGGCGCGACCACTCTCTTGCTGGCTCAACGACAGCCATTTGTCGCGGTCCTGCTTTAGCTCGTCCACCTGCACGAATAAAGTATAGTCAGTCAGTAATCCACCCTTAGAAAGCACGCGGGCCTTCCTCCCCATATGACAAACAAACGCACGTACGTTCCACCAAATATACAACATAAGACCGCGTTCGCCAAACATCAATATTATATACTAAGTACCCATATCTATAAAAACATTAACAAACATCTAAATATTATAAATCTAAACTCAAATGCACTAAAATCTAAAGTAACAGAGTGGCTGCTCCTTAAGGATTACTCTTACACGGAGTCTTTACTCACCTTTCTTGTATAATACACACCTACACCCACACCTACACACACACACATACACTCACACCTACACACACACACCACTCACATACACACCACTCACATACACACCACTCACATACACACCACTCACATACACTAACACACAACATACAATTTTACTCTATTATTACCATACAGTAGAATGACACAGTCCACTTGAGATATAAGTTTTTGCTGATTATTGACCGTAAACTACCTCTTATAATACAGGTATACCCTAGCTTAAGAGGTAGTGAATATTATTCTTGTACAGATTTTGCAACAAACTATAAATGTATTTTCTAAACCAAATATATTATCACACTGTATTTTCAAACTCTTATGTTTTTGTTTAAATAAAGTTTTTTTTTTTTTTTTATTATTATTATAGTTACAGAGGCCCTAGCACGATACAACACGCGACATAAACGTTACGTAAATTCGAACAATGAATCGAAAATATAACTATCCTGTAGCATTTTGATTTCGATTTTTGCGACATGTAAAATAGGGTAGTTGCCTAGGTAAAAAAAAAAAGAAATTCTACTTAGTCCGTCTTTCAGATAATAAAAAAATATGACACGTATTTTTTACTAACTTAGAAAATACGCATTAAAGTTGGGGAACGGGGGCTCGCTACGTCACAACGCAGTATTAAATCTAGCAAGGCGTGACGTCATGCCACATTTTATCTCAAAAGTCTTAAAACTAAGTAAATAATATTTACTTAGTTTTATGACTTCACTAGCGACCCGCCCCGGCTTCGCACGGGTATAAACCAGGTTATTATACATATAAACCTTCCTCTTCAATCACTCTATCTATTAAAAAAAACCGCATCAAAATCCGTTGCGTAGTTTTAAAGATTTAAGCATACATAGGGATATAGGGACAGAGAAAGCGACTTTATTTTATACTATGTAGTGATACGCGAAACGAGTATTATAATTATTATTTTTTTTGGTTACGTTTACCCCGCTTCTTTTCAACAAAAACAAAGAAGAAGACTATTTCTTCTTTGTTTCTTATATTGTTTGAGCTCAGTTGATGGCCACGTTGATTGCGGCATCAGTGGTATTATTTAGGTCACCCATAGGATGACAGGACATCCCACCCACCTTTAACTCTGCTCGCTAACTCATTCGTTATGACTGGGTATTTAAAACTAAATCAGTCTGGCAAGACATGTCAACCTTGGAAATTATGTCCTAGGGCACACGTTGGGAAATAATAAATTCAAAAGGTCGACGTTATCGAAATCGATAAGGAAAACTATAAATTTAACTCGTCGTTTTAAATACATAGTTTTATATTGAACTGTCCGCGCTCCCCGCGCCGCTGCCCTCGAGGCCAGTTTCATTTAATCTATGCAATAAAACGCGCCACCACCCCCGCCGCCCCCGCGCCCTCTGAGTTCGTGTCTGTCGCATTTTTGTTTTTTTTTTGTTTGGGAAATTATCAATTAACTTCTCCCGCTCTAACAAATAATTTCTAAGAAAACTTCGTGGTAGAACAATTACCGATGCCGCGTCGCGCCTAATCTGCCCAAAGCTTAATACATCAGCCACACTGATTTTATTTAAAAATCAAGTGAATAGCATAAGTCCCTCGAAGAGACAGCTTCATACCTTAGTCTTGTAAGAGTCTCTCTCGTAGACAGCGTCATCCAGCATCTCCTGCGTGCGGACGAGGCGCTCTTCCATGTCTTGCAGCTGTCGCAGCAGCTTGCCCGACGCCTCCGCATCGGCCTCCTCCCCGCGCGAGTCGTGCTCCTGCCCGCAACACATCGATATCTTCGCCTTGAGGTTCACTATCTCCAGCTTGTATTGTTCTTTGTCCTTTGCTGTAAATAGACCATTAATCTATACTAATAATATAATAAAGCTGAAGAATTTTTTTGTTTGTTTAAACACGCTCTGGAACTGCCGGTCGATTTTGAAATTCTTTTTGCATTTGATAGTCTAATTCTTAAGGAAGGTTAGGCTATTGAACATCACGCTACGTTACCCTTAGGAGCCGAGCAAAAAGATTTAAAAAAACCGGCCACCACGCACAATGAAGGGTTCCGCAGTTGGCATGAATTTATCCCACAACCAAACTTAACTTGGTAGTTGAAAAACATGCTTCTGCAAATGTAAGTTTGTAAAGGAAAAAAAAAATTGTGAGTTAAAACTACAAATTTACGATTTTCGGACTTTTTCCTTTACTTGTGATGTGAGATCTTGCTTCGTACCAAATTTCATGATTTTAGATCAACGGGAAGTACCCTCAAGGTTTTGATTTATTTGCAAGTATCAAAATATGTCGCATAAATAGTCGTATTTTTTTATTACGTTGACTAAGAAGCTTGATTTTGCCTACGTATTTGATGTTAATTTCATCTTGATACTTCTACGCGTTCCTAAGAAAAAGGGTCTTGACAGACTGACGGACGGACAACGAAGTGATCCTATAAGGGTTCCGTTTTTTCCAATTAAGTACGGAATCCTAAAAACAGAAAGAACGCTAAGCGAAAACGCAAGTATTAGCGCGGGCGGGCGATGCGATGCTATATTTGGACGTAGTTATGCAAAAACGTTCCAAACCCCAAGTCTGTCAAAGTGGGTTGGAACGTTTTTGCATAACTACGTCCATTTTATGTTAAAATAAGAAATTTCACGCGGACAAAGTCGCGGGCAGAAGCTAGTGCGTTGTGGTAAAATGCCACACGCTATGTTGGGACGTCATGCATAATCAGCTTATAATGTTCAATGAGAGTGGGCTGGAAACCACCACGCGGGCCCAGTGCTGGTTGGTAGCTGTCACACAGCTACCGCCGTATCTGCCATATCAATTATACGGGGCCCCCGACGTGCGTAAGCAAAAATTAATAAAAACTTCCCAAATTCATTATCAGCTATAAATGATTTAATAAATCAGTTTGCCGAAAAAAAGGCAAGGAGAGTGTATTGTTTGTAAAAAAAATTTAAAAAGTGACAGATAGATAATTATGATGAATAAATATTTCTTTTAATTTTATGCAAACATTTTTTTTCTTTTGTGATAAATCTTCACCCTTCATAAGAGCCCCCAAACAAATTTTTTTATACGGGGCCCCGCCAAGGCACGCTACGCGACTGCTGTCGCATGTCTTTAAATTTTTGGTTCTAGGACATGCCGGTCCGGTGTCCTCACGATGTTTGGACCTTCACCGCACCGTTTTGAGAGCAGTGGTGATGAAATAATTTACACAAATTGGATGTCTGGGTTCAAACCTACGACCTAAAACTCGTTAATCGCGGCCGACACCATACTCGTGCGAAACTATTGTTTATTACTCCTACTTGATACACAAGAACGAAAAGAAACATATAAGTAACTTTGACAGCAATGAAATGTGGCGTCGCGTATCGAGGACACAATGAAGGCGCGACTTGAATTTAATAATGATCATTATCAATATAAATGTACAATAAATTTGATTGACCAACCAAGTGATCTTATATACAAAAAACCGGACAAGTGCGAGTTGAACTCGCGTGGTAAGGGTTCCGTGCGATAAATAATAATAGGTTGGGGATATATTTTTTTCCAATTTTATATACAAATTCAAGACATTTTTTGTCATAGTTAATTTACATTTGATTATAATTATATGCAATTTTGTAGGTAGTGACATAATCAAATAATCGCTGTAGAAATTTTGGGACTTCTGATAAAAAAAACTGCGACAAATAGTTTTGACATTCCTCTCTTGATGTTAAGGCTCCGTGCTGCCGCACCGCACGAAATCACTGATTTTGATCAATTTTGTTTATTCGTTGTGAGAAAGGGGACGAGAATTTAAACAAAATTATTTGTGATTTGAAAAGTCCAATTCTTCGTCTTGTACATAGGGGAAAGGGATTTTTGAAATAAATTAAGGATTCGTGGGAAATCACTAAAATTCGCAACAAGTTTTCCAAAAAATGACGCGAGACTGACGTTTGATCGTTTCGTTAGAAGAAACTGCTTTTGATGTTGAAAATTAAAAAATATCATCAACATCATTATATGGTCTACTTGTACATAGGGGAACCACTTTTTTCAAGTTTAATACAAAATATAGCAGAAAAAAAATGTTGAAATAACGTAACTTTCTCAAAACTTCAAGCCAAATAAATATTTTTTTCTAATACTTAGAAACACTTTTAAGAAATTTTAAAAATTATATATTAATTTTAAGTTAATTGTTTAATAGAATCTAAATTTCATTTTATAAATAAACAATTATTTCATTACGTAAATAAATGGCAAAGTGAACTATATAAACGATCGCGGAAAATCTGTTCCGTCAGTAGCGAACGGGCCTTCCCAGCGTGAGGACGTATCACTTTGCGTCGCAGCACGCACACACGCACGTACGTGTCCGATGTTAACATATTCCAGAAATTGTACGTCGACTACCACATTTTGATCCGCATTTTATTTTAGAGTACTTTGCTTGTTTTTGAAGAACATTAAAATTTTGCATGCCTGGCAATAAATAAAATACCGGTGTACGTGTGTTCGTAATTCTTCTTATCCTACACGGCTTGACTGATTTAGATGTTTTTAGGGTTCCGTTAAAAAACGGAACCCTTATAGATTCGTCATGTCTGTCTGTCTGTCTGTCTGTCTGTCCGTCCGTATGTCACAGCCACTTTTTTCCGAAACTGTAAGAGCTATGCTGTTGAAATTTGGTAAGTAGATGTATTCTGTGAACCACATTAAGATTTTCACACAAAAATAGAAAAAAAACAAATAATTTTGGAGTTCCCCATACTTAGAACTGAAACTCAAAATTTTTTTTTCATCAATCCCATACGTGTGGGGTATCTATGGATAGGTCTTCAAAAATGATATTGAGGTTTCTAATATCATTTTTTTCTAAACTGAATAGTTTGTGCGAGAGACACTTCCAAAGTGGTAAAATGTGTGTCCCCCCCCCTGTAACTTCTAAAATAAGAGAATGATAAAACTAAAAAAAATATATAATGTACATTACTATGTAAACTTCCACCGAAAATTGGTTTGAACGAGATCTAGCAAGTAGTGTTTTTTTTATACGTCATAAATCGTAAACTTATCGTTACTTGCTGCTACGGAACCTTTCATGGGCGAGTACGACTCGCACTTGGCCGCTTTTTTTTTTTTAATTCTTTTTGTGTAACTTGGATGGTTCATAACTATAGTTGGACTCGCGTGGCGCTGTTGTCGCAGGACAACATCTGCCAGCTGGGTTCACTAGTTATATTTTGACTTTAGATTTCATAGTTTTGAGTGATTTTTGATAGGGGAAAAAGTTATGGGTTCGCGTCACCGATATGCCCGCGCCGATATGCTGTTGTAGCAATAAGTGAAGTATTTTTGGAACGAAGTTCTTTAACGCTACTGAAGACTACTTTAAGTCAAAATAAAGATCCAAGATGACGGCTGCGAACATTTAAAAATATTTCGTCATGGGTATCGTTTTCATAGTTTTCGAGGATGCTAAAGCTGTTAGTGAGGTCAAAATATAAATCCAAGATGGCGGCTGTGACAATATTCAGATTTTTCGTCATAGGTGTCTTTTTCATAGTTTTTGAGGATTCTAAAGCAGATTTTGATGTCAAAACGTAAATCTAAGATGGCGGCTGCGAAAATTTTCACATTTCTTCATAACATCACGCCATCAATTTCAAAGTGTTGGGCCCTTTGAAATTGATGGCGTGATGTTATGAAGAAATCTCATTTCCGCAACTTTTTCGCGCAAGTGAGTTCGCGCAAGTGTCTTTCGCGAAAATGTCTTTCGCGCAAGTGTCTCAAATCCCTTCATGGATACTGGTGCCAATTCTCTTGTCACAAATTAATGCCTCAAAACTAGACTAAAAATCACCAAAGTTTCGTTCATTCCTGTCAAACGATGATTTCTCATCGTGAAATAATTATAGAATACATTTTATTTTGACAGCACTAAGATGGCAATATGGTGCCGATTCTCTTGTATACCGAACTAAACTTACTAAACTATCACTAAAATTCCTTACTTTTGGCTATGAAAATCTTGAAGCTATTCTGCAACAAAAATTTTCTAAATTTAAATATATTTTGACACACTAAAATTATATTTGACAATCGCGAGTCCACGTGGTACTTGTTTGCCCTACCCCGTGAATTTTTTTTAGAGCTGGAGGCGCACAGGGGGCAGCCTTGACGTTTTATATAGAATTTTTACTTTTTCTAAGGAAAATAAGAAAAAATATTACCTACATGTAGAGTGTCAGGGGTTTAAGGGTTTCATACAGGGGATCGAAATTCTCATTATTTTTGCGATTGGACGCACCATTTTTGAGATATATGCAAAAGAAAAAAAAAAGATACAGTACTGTTTTTTGCACCTGAAGCGAGGTGTTGGTGTGAATTTTAGTTCAAGATAACTAATTTTATTCCGCACCTTTTTAATCGCGATTAAAAATAGTCAGATTTAGTTAGACATGGTGCCGATTCTCTTGTCACAAATGCCTCTAAACTAGACTAAAAATCACCAAAATTTTGTTTTATTCCTGTCAAACGACGATTTCCCATTCTGAAATAGACTAAAGTGACACAACTTAACTAGATTTTAGTTTGACAGCACTAAGATGGAACTGAGATTTTCATTTAGTGAAAATAGCAATTTTACTATTCTGAATTTGACGTTTTTCACTTAAAATTTAGATTTTCTAACCGAATCTGACTATTTTTCGCGATTAAAAACGTGTGGAATAAAATTGATTGTCATGAACTTTAAATTCACACCAACACCTCGATTTCACATGCAAAAACAGTACTGAATCTTTTTTTTTCTTTTGCTTATATCTCGAAAACGGTGTGTCCAATCGCAAAAATAATGAAAATTTCGACACCCTTTATAAAATCCTTAAACCCCTAACACTCTACATGTAGGTAATATTTTTTCTTATTTTCCACACAAAAAGTGAAAAATCCATATAAAACACGTCGAGGCTGCGCGCCTCCGGCTCTAAAAAGATTCACGTGGTTCGGTATTACATGTGGAGTTTTGGTTGCCAAATTCGATTTAGATGTGTCAAAATTATTTTTAAATTTAGAGAATTTATTTTGCAGAATAGCTTTGAGATTCTCATAGTCAAAAGTAAGGAATTTTTGTGATAGTTTAGTAAGTTTAGTTCGGTATACAAGAGAATCGGCACCAATAGCGAATTTTTCATATTCACTAAATTAATAACTCATTCATTTGCAAAAACTGTACTTTATCTTTTTTCTGTCCTTTTGCTTATATCTCGAAAATTGCGTCTTATCGCAAAAATAATGAAAATTTCGACCCCCTTTATGAAACCCATAAACCCATAAAACTCAACATGTAGGTAATAATTTTTCATGTTTTCCATACAAAAAGTATAAAATTCCATATAAAACAGAATTGTTATAATTATACTAAACGAATATACACAAACATTCCAGACTTATTTCATAAGCGTACCTACGTAACTTAACAAAATACCGTCTATAGGATCAAAACTGTTTAAGCGATCACTACGCTCGATGTTTAGGCGTGTGTGCGTGAACGGTGCACACAAACATAGCATCGCAAGAATTTACCTAAACTCTGTCGAGTGAATTCACAGCCAGGAGCCTTAACCTAACACACAGAAATCTGAAGTGAACGAAACAGATGGTAATTTGAGGGTGCAAGGTCAGGAGTATATGGTGGATGCATTAACACTTCCCAACCAAGCTCTCTTAATTTTTGTGTGGTCCTTTTTTTTGGGTGGGAAATTAGCAAATAACTTCTCCCGCTCTGGGCGGAGCGAGAGGGCGTGTCAGACCCTTACTGACTAAAACCCACCCGTGTTCCTGTTGCAGGGGGCCACGATTTCCTTTTCGGCCTTATTCGCAACCCCGGCAGGCATCGGCCCTAGCGGACCCCGTCAATTCTGCTGACATCTCTTCGAGGCGCGTGTGAAACACAACGCGCCGTCGACCCGGGCCTGGTCCTTATCGGACGGCGAGCTACCCATTGCTCACCGTCCGTAAGCCCGCGCCTACGGTGGCCGGAAATCGGCTCGCGATTCCCGACGCCCAGGGCGTCTCCTCCTGCGGCGGTTAGGGGCGTGAGGGCGCGAAGTTTACCTCTCCCGCACGCGTTCCGCCTCCTCCTTCGCAAGCATTACCGCTTCGCAGAAGGAGGTGACGGCATGCCATTTCCTCTCGCTCCGAACCATGGCCTGAACCAGAGCCGGACGCGAGAGATCACCGCCACCGATCGCCTCCACCAGGATACGGCGATGTTCCGCCCAAGCCGGGCAGACCTCCACCGTATGCCCCACCGTGTCCTTCGGGCGATCCACACAATGGTGACACACGAGCGTTTCCTCCCGCCTTATCCTGAACAGGAACCTCCCGAAACAGCCATGTCCGGTGAGGACCTGCGTCAAGGCTCGTGCAGACCAGGGCGACACGCGACGCGACACAAAGGCACCGCTCGTCGCGGGACGAATGGTGCCTTTGTGTCGCGCCTGTTTGAAGGAGCCTTCAGGCGGAAGGTGAGGACGCCGTGGCGCCTCTCAAGCCACTCCTCAAAGAGGGGTCTTATCGCCGCAATTGCGGCGTGCCCATTTGTGTGTGGTCTGGCGTTATCATGATGAAAGACCAGACCCTTTCTGTTCATCAATTCTGGCCGTTTTCTCTCAATTTCTTGCTTGAATCTCATCAGCTGTTGGCAGTAGTAGAGTTCCGAATCGATGGTTTTGCCCGGCAGTAAAAGCTCAGAATGAACGACGCCCTTCCAATCCCACCATACACACAGTATCATCACATTATTGCGAGTTAATTCGGGATCATTGACCATGATCTTTTTTTTTCGCACGATTTTGTCGTAGGTGATCCACTTTTCATCAACAGTGATCAACATTTTCAAAAATGGTTCGGTTTCATTGCGTTTCAATAGAGAATCGCAAATGAGTAAACGATTCATTAGGTGTCTTTCGTGAGCTCGTGTGGCACCCAAATAACGAACTTTTTGTAAACCCAGACTTTTTCAAATGGCTCAAAACTGTTTTGTAAAATGCGAAAGAACTTTTTCCCCAACCTAATATGTTTTCTACCATATTTTTTATCCCAAGAACAAACTTCACATTGTAGTTGAAAAACATGTTCTCCCATAGTAGTTAGTACGTACATTCAACCTACCTATAAATAAAGAACTATTCACAGTATTTTATTCAAAATTGTAGGCTCTGTAGTGTCGGGGATAAAGGGTCTGGTCAATTTTCATCTATTAAAAATTTAAAAAATATATATTTTATTCGCAACAAGCCCTTTCAATTGATATAGGTATCACACAGTACAGTTAGCAAAACTTTTTTTTTTTTAATTTTCCAATTTAACTCTGAAAAGTGACCCCATATTCTTAATTCATTTATTTATGTTAGACGTCCGTGTTTCGGTCACAGAAATTCATGTGTATCAAATTTCAACTAAATTGGTCCAGTAGATTCGGAGCAAATTGGCTGAGACAAACGGACGGACGAACAGATAGACAGACAGACAGACACACAAGTGATCCTATAAATAAGGGTTTCGTTTTTTCATTTGGATGTACCTACAGAACCCTAAAAACTATTTATATTCATGTCTGGTATAAAAACATAAGGTTTTCCTACACTATTTCACCTTGAAAAAGTAACTTATATTTATGTATGACTAGTTACAAGTACAATAAACCTTTATAATCAAATATTGAGAAATCAATAACACCCTAGTATATTGTTTAGACTTCACTTGTGACAAACAAGCATTCATTGTTATGTTGGTGTTACAATACAAAATTCTTGGAAGTATTTTGAAGTTCCATGACCATGCCATAAATCCTTTTCATTAAAAAAAGGTTGGTCCATGGCAGCTCTGTAAGTGGTGGAGGGAAAGTAACGAAACCCTTTACTAATGACTATGGGTTAATAAATAGCTTTTCTAGAGCAAATAATATTTGCTCTATCTAGAATAGCTTTTTATTAGCAATTTTATTTATATTATGTCAAACTACCACATTAAACCTTCAGATAAAAGTTACCTGATTAAGAAATGAGCTTTTCCTACTTATTTGAGAATGCATTTTAATATAAATGGTAAACACTTTTACATGTCAATATAAAAAGTTTATATGCTTAGCAAAAAAAAACTGGCCATGTAGTGTAACAATGAATAATTGTCTGTACACCTAACTCTTTTGTCGACTGTACTAATTATAAACTCGGTGCAAACAATGACAAAATACATACACAATTTATCCATCCTCAAGTTGGTCCTAGCCAGTTCTTCCTGCAAATAGTTACGGTCAAATCGCTCGGCATCAAGAGAAGCCTGCAATCTCCGCACTTCCCCATGCAATGAGCGCAGTGCGGGGGGCGTCTCTGCCACTTTGGCATGTCCAGAAGCCATGGCTAAACCACATGCCTCTGTGAAAAAATTTGAGAAGGGTTTAATCATTCAACAAGGGTAATTTAACATTAACATTTGTGTTATTTTTTTTCTGTTAACTGGTAAAATAATAATATAATATTCTCTAAATACTGACTGACAAATAAGAAAGAAAGAAAAAGAAACAAGTATTATTAGCAAACTTCCTTTGTTGCCTCTGAGTAGGACATGTGGCCCTCCCCTGTTTTACAGCTGCTACTTTCAAACAGACAGCTGTTTCGACATTAGCATAAAAATAGCAAACACTTTTTATTTGTAAATTGCCTTAGCTATGTAATAATAATAGGCTTGAATCCTGGAAAGATGTACTCGGTAGGTACCTACCGTTGTAAATTCAATCATTATGATTCAAGGTTACCTGTAACAGCTGCCTGAACATCCCTGCGTGTGATAGGGGAGCACTCCAGTAGGCTCTTAGTGAACTTCAGTATGGTCTCCTGATCTTCGCCACTCAGCATGCTGCACATCGCACTCTTTATGTCCATATCCTTAGAATTCACGCACACAAAGAAAAGTAGCAATGATGCCACAAGGTATATTTCGTCCTCATTGGATGCCTCCACTGTTTCATTTTCAAATTTAAATTCTGGATACTTCTCCAAAACGAACTCTTCAACTGTATGCGCTTCTAGTATAGACGACTTGGATTCGTCTAAGTTCAGATTCTCATGCAAATGAGATATTATGTTTAGTAACGACTTTAAGTTAACGGACCGCTCATCTTTGTTGCTTTCATTGAAATAACAGTTTATCTAGAATACACAGGAAAACAAATCGGTCTTTAGCTAAAAGTAACGAAACACCAAATAATCATCAACGACATTTGAAAAACATCTGCTACATACCCAGTTTCTAATAATATGTTTCCATTTTTGTAACATGTTAGGATGGTACACAATCTACTTTATTTTTACCACTTTTTATTTTTTGGAGTCCTGTTATAAATCACGTGTGCGCAACGAAAACACTAATAAACAAACAATTTCGTAACTGTCGTTTCATTCAATGAAAATAATGAATGTTGTGTTGTTGTTCGCCGTTGCAGTTTGAATTTGAATTCCAATTTTTTTTTTCACCGTCTGTCGCTGTTGGTTTCGAAATGTCAGTGTCAGTATTCAGGTATTCAGAGTTTAGCGGCTTGATACAAAAAAAAAACATAAAAAGTTTAAAAAAAAAATGAACACAACAAAATCATAAGAACTAAAATGGAAATTGAGAGCTTTTGTCAGAAAATATAAAGTAGAATTATTTTTTTCTGGACGACTGATATAATTATTTTACGACTGATTGCTGTTTTATTGTCTGTCACTGTCAGCACAAGAATGTCAGTGTCAGATTACAATGGCCGCATTCCGAGTTACGCCAAAAGTGATTATATCGCGAATCCGACCAAAGTCCAAAGTCACAATTATTACTCAATAACGCTTATATTTTGTGACTATTCAATTTGGTTTGATTCGCGATATTATCACTTTTAGCGTAAGTCGGAATGCGGCCAATGTCAATTATCTTTATCTGTCATTTATAATAACATGATCAAAAAAAAAACTGTAGGTGCTGTAATCTGTAATTTATTTAATTATAAGTACCTGATAATAAGTTAAAACCCGTAGAATATACTGTAAATATAAGTCACGGTTACTGTTTGTTCTAATAATGTCTGCTAAGCGGGCTGCTGGGCTTGTTATCTTTAGGAATATGAATCAAGCAGTTCAGTTTTTGATGTTACAAACTTCTTACGGAGAACATCACTGGACTCCACCAAAGGGTAAATTGTATATTTTCTGTATCCTAATAACTCTTATTTTAAGATACAACACGTACAACATACCGTGTTTCTTTTTCGTTACCCCGAAAACTACCTGCCCAAAACTTCTATGTAAAAAAATTTTTTTTTACTTAGGCCATGTTGATCCTGGTGAATCGGACTGGGTAACAGCTTTAAGAGAGACAAAAGAAGAGGCTGGATTATCTGAAGATGATTTAGAAGTAAGTCAAAAAGCATATATTTGGTGTCTCTCATACTTTCTAATTCCATTTTTTTTTCTAGGTTTATGAAGATGTTTCAAAAGTATTGAACTATAAAGTGAAAGGCAAACCAAAAGTGGTTGTGTACTGGCTGGCAAAACTAAAGAATCCAGAGACAAAGGTTCTGTTGTCTGATGAGCATCAAGATCTGAAGTGGCTTCCATTGAAAGAAGCACAAGAAATATCAGGATATGACGATATGAAACAACTTTTACTTGAGTTCAATGAGAAAGCAACAGTTTTGTCTTGTTGAAATACTGCTGTGTAATGCGCATTGTATAGCTCTATCATAAATATGTTATTGGATGATTGTAAATAAATAATTAATCTAAGCTTGACGTCATTTTATTTTTTAAATGCAATTTATTATTTTGTCCTAACATAACATTATGTATGTGTTCTCTGAAGAGCTGCAGGGTAACCCCTTCCAAGAATACAGGAATGCAGAGGTTTGGTAGTACAGTCTATAGAAAGACACAGGCCGATGAGTTTCAGATGGGACCATGTACCATCGAAGAAACCCATACCTAAGCAAATCGAAAACAAAATCCCGTGCACACGGCCCTTTTTTTTCGTAGGTAACCGTTACTACATCGGCCGAGCGCTGCAAGCAGAAATAGTCCTTATGGTGTATAGGTATGGGTTTCTTCGATGGTACATTGAAGGGTTCTGTATGTACCATAGAAGAAACGCATACCTAAGCAATTTCAAAACAAAATCCTGTGCACACAACTCTTTTCTTAGGTAAGCGTAACTATATCGGCCGAGCGCTGCAAGCAGAAATAGTCCTTACAGTGTATAGTTATGTGTTTCTTCGATGGTACACAGACTAAGTAGTCGGGATGAATATTTACGCAGACTGAATATTTATTTATTGGTTTTATTGACCTCAAAAATAAGTTTGTATTTCATAGTATTATTAAAAATCTGAGTCCGTTTCTATGCAGTGAAGAAGTAATTGGGGTGGATCTGCCGTAAGTCTACAAACTATTCAACACAACCGAGATCAGAGCTGGGGAGTATACATACACTCTTCTCTAGTCTCTACTCGACACATCCGGTTAGTCTATTAAATCACACTTGTGTGTAACTAATTGTGAATTCAATCGGTAAGAAACTGACCGTCAATGCCAATCATACGCAACTACTACTAGGAAAAAAAAATTATTTCTGGTTTTAACCGAAAACATCCCTTAACTCACAAAATGTTAACATTAAAAAGTCACATAAACATCATATTTTTTTAATTCTAAATATGGGATTCACGATCCAACGCGTAGGTGCATTGAATTTTTTTCAAATCCCCTCCACAGAGCTGTTATATGTATGGGGAGTGCCACCGCTAATGGCGTTAATAATTTTTTTCATAATATCACTACACCATACTATAGCGGTGTATAGAATTTAGTCATTTATACATAATGCAAATCACCGAAGTAGTTTTTTTCGTTATTTGAGAAACAAAATCAAGCATTTCCGGTTTGCTTGACCATGCATTGTGTCTTCAACGGATACCGCATGTTACCGGAAGCCCGCCAATCCAACACAAGTACCGCCATTTTATAAAGGTAGCCCGGGAAATTCAAATCTTAAGTTGTTTCAAAATTCATCATTAGTCTCTCTATTAGTTATGGGAACAAACCACGTACATTATTTTCGAATATGAAAAGAGTTGCAGTTGGTTGTATTTCGTTACGTAATTAATGAGGATAGGTACACTAGTAAAAATAAACTAATGGTTTTATTAATGTAATGTCGTCATACCAATTATGTTGTCTAAATTAACCTAACTAATCCTAACTTTATTATTATAATAATATAAATGCGAAAATGAGTTTGTTTGTTTGTTACAGTTTCATGTTTAAACGGCAGAACGGATTTGGATGAAATTTGGCCATGGGTAGACCATGACTTGAGTTAGGACATGGGATACTTTTTATCCCGATGTTCCCACGAGAACGAGACTTATACGGGTAAAACTGCGGCGCGCAGCTTGTAAATGCGAAAGTGAGTTTCTTTGTTACGCTTTCACGATAAAACGGCTGAACGGATTAGGATGAAATTTAGCGCATGGGTAGACCATGACCTGGGTATATAGCAATTTTTATCCTGGTAGTACGATCCTATGGGATATTTTCCGACCTCCACGCGGGTGAAGCCGCGAGTAAAAGCTAGTAAAGGAATAAATAAAAGTCGATAGGATATAGTTAGCAAATATTTAATCCAAGTAAATATTAATGAACTTATTGTGTGTCTTAAAATTATGACTTGATAGGTTTTAATTCTAGAATACACTTATTGTTTTAAATAGGTATCTATATTATGTGTTTACAATTTATTTCTAACGTTGCTACGTAAGAAATTGAGACCCATTTCAACCGCATCAATTGCCGTGCCGGGGGCAGTCATCACTCCATAACCACCGTGCCCATAACAATGTACGACCTTGACACCATCAATCAGCTCCGGTTCAACACGAACCGGCATTCTGTGAGGGCGCAGACCAACCTTATGTGCGATAACTTCCGCATTTTTCAAGTTTGGGAGAAATTCACAACAACGCTCCATTATGGACGCTGCGTCATACTTGCAATAATTCATGTTATAACTGTCATATCCTCTACAGCCACCCAATGTAACTACTCCATTAAGCCCCGGTATGATATACGTATCATAATCCCCATAAAACGCTGATTTCACCCATGGTGCCTTCACTTTTATCACTTGTCCTCTTATCGGCACCATATCATAATCATTACATAAATATCTTGCACCTAAACCGGCACAATTAAAAACTAGATCATAATTTGACAATGACACAAAACTTTCCACCTTTTTGTTTATCAACTCTCCGCCTTTTTCAACTATTATTTTGCCCATCCATGGCAAATAACGCTCACATTCAACTTTCAATGTTGAGAAGTAAGATCCAAATTTTGTACCTTGAGGACCTAGTTTTAATTCCTCATTATTGACTGGTCGGTAGATTGGCACTAAATCTTCAATAAGATGATTTCTAGTCACATGATAGTTTTCCTTTGAAAATATGTAGGCTCCTAAGGCCATAACACCAATTTGTTCAGCCTCGGGTGTCTTAAGTATATCTTGCCAGAACTGCCAGGACTCGTCCAGCCATTTCTTCGTAATTGCCTTTGTTGGTCCTTTAAAACTGGTCCCCGGCCTGAAGATACCAGCAGCAATGTGGCTAGTGGTATCTTCTGTGTATTTTTCAGCGAGAACTGTTACTTTTGCGTTCTTGAGTCGATCCTGGAACAGTTTAGCCACTGTTATGCCGACCACTCCTCCTCCAATTACAGCTATATTTGGTTGGTCACGCATCTTGAAGGTTGTAGTTTCCTGTAGGTATTATAAAAAAAAAAATCTATTGAAATAACTAGCCTGAAAAAAATCTGTAAGTCTTGTAGTACCTATATTATATGAATACGTACCAAAAAGTTCTACGAGTAACACGTACAGCTCCCAACAATTAATGATCTAAAATATTTAAAAACTCTCCATTGGAGATTCGCGTTTAATAATATGTACCGGTGCCGAGCCGAATTGACAACATGAACTGAGTTTTAATTGCGCGTCTCTTATACACACATATGTATGCTCACAATAATTATGTTTATTTCGTGGACGGACTATGCGGCACCTCGGCGGCAGCCACAAACCTACAATTACTGGGCTTCTCTTCAAGCCACAACGTATTTATTAAATGGCAAATAACTCTTATCTCAATAAAAGTAAGACTAGCGAAGAGCTTTTATTCCTAACTGTTGGGCGGATGCCGGAGATCGCTAAATGCATTCATTTTATTGTAAGTAAATTATCAAAAAAGTATGTGATAATGCTAATTGCGTAACGATTGTGCAACTGCGTAGTGGCCGCACCCACTCGGTGCCACTGTACGCTTGACCCTGAACTTTCTGTTATCATTTTCTATGATACAGAGACTAACGAAACCTGAATACGAGAAGTGCGAATTTGCCATTAGTATTTACAATGAATCCCTTATCTATTCGAGAACCGAAAACAATTAAAGATAACATTCAAGATGTTACGAGAAACCCGAGTATTTTGTTTATTTGAATGTGGGTCATAACTCTTTTACGTTATGGGTGATCTCGGGCAGGGGCTGGGGTAGGACAATTCCATACATTGACAGATTTGGGGTAATTTTTTCAAAATGCGCCATCTGTTATTCCCATCCAAAGCGGTTAGTTACTTTGGGTCGCTGCAGATGGCGACACCATCGATACTAATATAATTTGTGACAAAAAATAAATAAAGGGCTTTGAAGGTTTTGGCCCTAACATCAGCAACCATTTTGATTTTTTTTCAAAATCGCGGTGCACAATAAATGTCATATATTTGGATAGGGGACACTTATACAAACATAAAACGAACATAACATAACATCATAAAGCGTCACGTTTCTGAGATATTCAAAGATAAAAATGACAATTGTTATAACTAATTTATTTATTTTGTAGTTAATTCATGTCGATTAAGTTATTTACTGTTAATCTGAACCAGACAGAGAAAGAAAACAAATATTATAATACTAATCTTTTATTTTGTTCATTTTAATAACAATAGGAACATAAAAATATGAGATAAATGTGTCGAATTGCAATGATATTTTTGTAGGTAAACATAAAGTAATTAAATACCTAGTGGATAAAACATAAGATTTATTAGGTAATCATATTCGGTATGAATAATATCATCCAAGAAGGCAGGGGGAGGCTGAATAGGATATTCTTGATGTCGCGCCCATGTTATGTGTATTATATTGTACCATATAATACACATAACTGTGCGTTCGCACTGGCGAAACATTTACAACGAAACATGTTGGAGTCTCTATTTTCTGTCAATTTTCCATACAAAGTTTGACAGGCACTAGAGATTCCAACATGTTTTGTTGTGATGTTTCGCCAGTGCGAACGCATAGTTACATGGGTGCAACATCCAAGTCGAATTGAAAAAAAACGGGGTGTCCTCATTCGGCTGGGGGTATACTTTTCTCGTTCGCTCATAACTAAAATATTACCTACACATGATGCAATTATGTTCTCATTGTTAAATATGCTTACCTGAATAGAAAAAAAAAAAAAAAAAATCTGTTTCTTCAAGGTTCAGTTTTCGACTTACATTTCGGTGAATAACTCCAAAACCTGACACTTTAGGATATTATGTTTCATGTAATTTTTTGTTTGTATTAGTATCCTCTATCTAAATATATGTATAACTTTCGTTGTGCACCGCAATTTTAAAAAAAAATCAAAATGGCGGCTGACGTTAGGGCCACCCTCCGTACAAAAATCTTCAAACCCCTTTAATTTAATTTTTACCTAATTATTTTATTTAACACGGGTTATAATTATTTGCTTATATTTGTGTAGATAATAATTGTTGAGGAATACATACTCCTTTTAATACTCTATGGTTGTGTTGCCTAGCAATACTAACATTAGGTTAAAAACCTTTACTAACAACTTATGGATCGTGTAATTTGGTCTGAAATAAAATATATTTTATTAATATATATTTTATTTCAAATTAAACGAAATTATTAATACTTACTGTTGATGTATTATTCTGTTTCACAGAGTACAGACGCCAGCATATCAAGCTACCCGAAACTGTCAAATTTTGCCAATCAACTTTAAACATCAGCGATAAAGTTGAAAATCTATTAAATAAATTTGACAGATTGTAGTAGCTTGATGTGCTGGCGTCTGTACTTTTTAATATTTCTGTTTTTAGACATCAATATAGTTTTATCGTTTCTCATAATAATTGTTTTTCTATATTCTCCACCTAACTTTAACATGATAGCAGAGCGTGGCATACTAGAATGTACTCTGTGGAGCGTGGTTAGGATAGAAGTTGTGCAGAGATTAAAAGTTGCGAGAAAGTGTAGGTCCCTAGATAAATCTATCGAAAATGGATAAGGCTATAGTTGAAGCCTCAAAGGTACAAATAGTCCACCTAAATGGGAACAACTTCAAGCACTAGAGATATAGGATCGAAACAGTGTGCAGAGCCACTCCTGGAGCTGAACAAATTTTGGAAGGAAAAATAATCAAGCCCGGAGAACCAGCAAAGACTGCTGATGCTGCTGCCAAAGTAAAACATGAGAACGATTTACAACAATTTGTAAAGATTGATTGTATAGTATTGACTCTGATGACAACGATTAAGACAGATAAAAATAAAACAAGACAAATAAATAAGTAATTTTGTAAAAGAAAAGTTGTTTTTTATGTATCCACTGTGTACAGACGCCAGCACATCAAGCTACTCGAAACTGTCAGTTTTTCCCAATCAACTTTCAACTTTAAGTTTCAGCGATAATGTTGAAAATCTATCAAATAAATTTGACAGATTGTAGTAGCTTGATGTGCTGGCGTCTGTACCTTTTGAAATTGATGCTTCCTTACTAATTTGCTTGTTTTTAATTTGATAAAGTTTAACTATGATTATGTTAAAAGAGAAAAATGTAAGTAAAACTTTATCAAAAAAATAAAAATAAGCAAATTAGTAAGGAAGCGAAAGTATAGGCACTATTATGTAGGTAGTACCTAAAACTATACTTAGCACAAGTTTGTGGATGGCGACAATAGATGGCACTATTTATCCGATCAATTGACATTAGCGGTTTTCAATCAATTCTGTGAGGAGGCTCTCTATTGCTCTATACCCGATAAATATTACCTCATGGACTTGTTATAATAAGTCCATGTATTACCTACTTTCCTCTATGGTCTCGGGGCTTGACAGCTTGACTCATCCATCTGTCAAATAGGGCTTGAGAGGTTGCATAGTATTATTGATTGTCAATGGTCAGTAAGTACTACTTAGTCTGTGGTCAGTACCTTGGCGACTGTGGCAATGTAATAGTGTTCTGCGGGACTGCGGCTGTAGCTGATGACTCGTTTGTAAAAATAATTTATAAGAAAATCCTCCATGATTTTGTCTGAGGCTCAAATCATATTTAAAACATCATTCTTCAGTGGTCTGAATTATAGATTTGAGATTCTTGTGAGACTGATTTGAGGGTCTTGGGTTTGAGATCTTGATTGATCCGATGATAATCTCATTAACTTTTGTTATTGGCAACATTGCAGGAAGTGGAACTAAAGCCGCGTTTCCATTATGCAAATGACTTGCATACAAGTTGCAAGTTGCATGCTATTTGTATAGTGGAAACCACAGCTTGCAAACAAGTTGCAACTTGTATGCAATTAGATTTAAACTTGTACACACAACACTCAAGTCAGCTCATTTGCATACAAGTTGCAAGCGCATGCGTAGGTGTATAGAGGGAGGTGTGCAGGATTATTTTGTAAAAATGACTTCTAAGTGGGATACGGAGAAAACAATAATATTTATTAAAGCAACCACAGCACGTCTTCTACTCATGATGAACACTGTAGGTAGGTACAACTAGAAAAACTTGTATGCCACTAAAATCTTGTATGCAAACTGCAAGTTGAACAAATTCGTGTTTTCAATTCAAATCACTTGCACACAAGTGTGACGTCATACTTGAATGCAAGACTTGCCTAATGGAAACGCGGCTTTACGATTGTCATTTGCACTAAGCCGACGTATGCACGGACGTAATATAAGACGCCTTTTTTTACGTCGTGCACTTGATTTTCAACGCTATAATAAGCGACGAGAGTTGAAAATCCAACACTGTGTTTTTTCAGCGCTATCGTACGCGATAAAATCCCGCCGCGATTTTATTACGTCCGTGCGTACGTCGGCTAACTGTAGTCGTAGAGTATGTAAACCACGTTCTGCGTTTGCTGTGGAGTCGTGTAATATCTATCTATGGAGTATTGGAGTCGGTCAGTTAGTTATCTGTGGGTCAGTTGGCAGTTGCTGTCACAGAATATCAATATAGTTGCTGATTGCTGATAATTTTCGTTACATTGCAGTTCTTTTCTTCGATTTAAATCCTTTTGCAGGATTAATTCGATTTTATAGAACATGAATAAAAACGAAGAAGCCAGTAAACCTGCAACGACCGAAAGTGTTGGTACTAGCAAGGAAAATACTTCTGTGAAGAGTAAAGGAAAAGGTCGCGGGAAGAAACGAAAACGGTATGTTTTTATTATTATCCATAACTAGCGGTCCCGACAGACGTTGTCCTGTCAAAACATTTTCATGCGGACAAAATTGTGAATCTAAACCATTCCCAGATCCCCTTGAACACACACAAAAAATTTCATCAAAATCGGTCCAGTCGTTTGAGAGAAGTTCAGTGACACACTCACAGAAGAATTATATATATAAAGAAGATAACAACAACGCTGATATTTTCTGCCGAATTGCCGACCGAGATGTTCTTTGTTTTCCTTATTATCACTTAAACTTACGCTACTATGAGATTGTATAGTAGGGCGCTCTTCGACTTGAATGGTTAATCTTACGGCTTTTACTGCTAAAACTAAATACGTAATTTAGTTATTCAGTAATGGTTAAGGGTAAACTTATAAAAAACTGATCGGACAGAGGGTCGTCTGAGGGGCAGAGTGTAAGACTTGGATTCTAAGCTAAGGGATACAATGAGCAGCAAAAATCGAAAAAATATGTATTTTGGAAACTATTTGTTTATTTATTTTGTGTAACAAATAATTTAGGCAACATGATCTGTACTTTTCAGTCGCAACAGTGAGAGTAGCAGTGAATATGAGGATGTACTCGCAGAGAACTCTGTGGAGGTGGACAGGAGCCTTCATGCGTCTGCTCTTAAAAATAATTTAGATGAAACTAGTGTCAGGAAAATTATAAAGGTACGCATTCCATTGATTCTTTATAAATACTTGAAAAGTAGAAACCAGTATACTTGTATATAAACCTCAACTCATTTCTTATACATAACCTATGCTTATAAATAACCAGCTGTTGCCTGCAACTTCATCTGTGAGTATTTTGTATTTCATCATTATCATATAAAATCATATCATATCATACAAATATCCAGAATGAAAAGTGTTGTCTGTAGTTCTTCAGGTTCCATGACTTCCAGGCTACATATCAGTCTTTCATAAATGATTTTTTCAAACTAGGCTGAGAATCAGCATTTTCCGAACATCAAAACGCCCGCCCTTCACCACTTCCTAGTGATTTCGCTGGGAAGAAGTGGCGCAACAAACTCCCCAGCAGCACAGCTGTCTGTTCAGTTAGAAAAACTTGATTCTACACAATAGTATGCAATATAATTTACATTATGCAACACAAAACATTAAATTTAATTATTTTCCATATGTCACGTAGCGTGACGTTTGACAGGGGAGAGTGGAAAAAGAAAACGTGTTGCGCCGACCCCAAGTAACATGGGACAAGGGCAGGAAGATGATGATGATGATAATGTCACGTAGCACGCACCAATATACCAAAAAGAAAACACTGATAATTATATGCAAGCAAAAATAAAAAGCTTCCGGGCTAAAAGGGCATGCCCACTTACATATAGCTGTAACTCGACATTACAAATGATAAACTGGGACCAATGAAGTAAAATAAATAAACAGTTAATTACTAATAACAATAACAAAACATTGGACAGTCAACCTCCCTACCACCTTGATGACTGGCTAATCCTTTACTATTAATTTATTCTTAATATTTAGTTTGTGCCAATACAAGAGAATAAAGCTTGTAAAAAGGATTTCCATCACACAAATAACTTAAGTCTTTTATGTGGTTTATTATAGAAAGTGGTGACAAATGACCGTGTGTTGGCACTCGTCAAGATGCGGGAAGAAGAAGACTCCGGTCCTGAAGAGGACAGCCTACGGCCAAAATTAACCAGAGCTAAAGTCAAGTATGTAAACTATCTACTTTATAAAAATCTTAAATTCATTAATTAATTCACTGACAGACAATGCATAGCCTGGATTGCTAGTATAGGTCTAAATCTAAAAGCATGAAAGTCAACATTAGGAAGCATTTTTTTAATCCATCCCGTTAAGCCTACCTGTCCACCAGAGCGGAGCGAGGCAAAGGAGCAGAGAAACGTGCCAATATTAACCAACAGGAGCAAAGCTCTGAAGCGGAGTTTAGATTATATTGGTTAATATTGGCATATTTCTCTGCTCCGCTGTCTCGCTTTCTCTACTCCAGTGGATAGGCAGCCTAAGGGTTAAATAGGGGATAAAAGTATTTATGGAACTTCTTCACAGAAGTTAGAAATGAGGTAATTGGGGTAGTTAGACTTCTGGGTATAAGTAAACTAGCTACCCGACCCTGCTTTGCATGATTTTTATACTTTTTATGACTTGACAAAACATCAAGTTTTATTTATTTTAAGTATGTTTAATATTAATGTATTATATATGTCACCGTAAGATTGTGAGCATCGTTAGTTTATAATCTATCGGTATTATTTCCGTTAGATCATAATCTGTCGAAAAATTGTGAACTGGGTGAAATGGGTTAGGTTAGAAATGTGACCAAGCGCGCGAGCCGAGCGAGCGTAGTGAGCGCTCATTACGCTCGTTTCTCGTAGATACATTATAAACTATCGAAAAATAATGCGTTAAATCGTAAATGATTTGTCGCAGTTCACAATTTTTCGACAGTTTATAATCTAACGGAAATAATACCGATCGATTATTAACAAGTTTATAATTCTATGGTGACATATACATAAACGTTCCAGAATAAATTCTTTGTAAGATTTTGAATGAAAACCTCAACAGAATTTGTTGTGTAGTTTAGAAGAACAACGCGGTCACACAGACAGACACGAATATCGAATTTAATTTATAATATGAATAGAATCAATTATGTATAGTTTGTTGCATCCATGTTGGCACACGGCTTAAGTATATAAGTTTTTTTTTATACGGATGATGAATAATTTTATTTTTGTCCTCCAGGTAGGTTATTATAAAATATAGGACACGTATTTAATCTTTTTTTCGGTAGTCAAAAGATTACGGCGATACATTGAGTTAAAATGTGGCATGACCTTACGTCTTGCTAGATTTTATACTGAGTTATGATTATGACGTAGCGAGCCTTCCCAACTTTAATGCGCTATCATTCATATATTGTTTAGGTGTTTTTCAAATCGTCGGCATCTTCCAGGGTAAAAGACAGAATTAACCACTTTTATCATGGCACCAACTGAAATACCTGAGCACATTATTTATTTCTAAAATTAATTTAGTACTCATGAGTAGGTACTTCAACTCTTAGAAAGATACCGATAGTAGATCAATGAGTAGGTAATGAGTAGATCCTACCTTAACAATCATTTCACAAAAATATGTTTCAGGGAACTAATGAAAGTGTCTCCAAAAACGCATTCAACCTCAGCTTGGAACTTGGAAAACTTGGAGCTGACTCCCATCAAGCACATCCCTGTGAAGACCAGACCTGAAGTGAAGGCTCTCATTGCCCAGGAGTTGCCGGAAGACGAGGATGATGAAGAGTATGAGCCTACCCATGATGATGTGCCCGTTAGTATTTTTGAACTAGTATTCGAATCGGCAGAGCAGTGGTAGTCCAGCAGTAACGCCCCCGACTTACGTGTCGCAGGTTGTGGGTTCTAACCCAGACAGACACAATACTTTGTGTAATTTATTTCATCAGCACTGCTCTCAAAACGGTGAAGGAAAACATCGTGTGGAAACCGTGTCATAGAATCTAAAATTCGAAGACATGTGACACCCACCAACCCGCACTGGGCCTGCGTGGTGGATTATAGCCCATTCCCCCTCACAGGGAAGAGGTCTGTGTCCCAGCAGTGATGACCCCCTATGCCAATGTCAACCATTTTCGAATAATTTGACATTTTATATTTTAAGAAATAAAAATATAAAATGTCACATGACTCGGATAATTGTTGATATTTGCATAGGAGGACTTGGTTGTAAATGACCTCTCCTACATTCCCCTAATGGATTGCCGACGTATAACTATTAACCCTGTATATCAGGGTTATTGGTTATATTTTTATTTCATACATTTTAATATGTCAAATTATTCTAAGATGGTTGACATTGGCATAGAGGTCATCAGGGGTAATTTGGTTGCAAATGACCTCTAACCACCCTGTGTACAGATGGTGCCATCCACGAAGACGCGCCCCACGCCGCGATTACTGTACTGTAAGCTGTACTTTAGTACGGAGCGGAGTGGGGTGCGTCTTCGTGGAAGGCACTGTGGTGGCATCTACATCGCCACATGCGAATTACGCATCAAAGATCTGACGTCACACAAAATCCAGACGTCACACAAATCCTGCATCACGCTAACAGAGTTTACCGCGCGGTCGACATATATATAACTTTCCGACATGAATCGTTGGGCAGTTGCCCGCCAGACATGACACCCGTCTGGTCGGAGGATCCTCTCTTTACTATAGAGAATGAGTGATTAATATTATGACGGTACCTTGCCAATTCATTTATGAAAATATTATGTACGTAAGGAAAAATCCACATCTCTTTAATAAAATAAGTGATAGACATAATTTTAATACTAGAAATAAAGATAAACTAGATCAACCATTTTTCAGGTTATCTAAAGTACATACATCTTTTATGGGGTACTGTGTTAAATGTTACAACAAAATACCTTGTGACATATTGCAATTAAATGAAAGAAAATTTAAAACTCATATAAAAAGTACACTTTGTAAACAAGCATATTACAAATTAGAGGATTAAATCCAAGATAAGAGTGCTTGGAAACATGCTGGTCCTGCTCCATAGGACAATTTAGAATCAAGACAAAATCAAACTGGTTGCTAATGTAATTGTAAAATTTATTACTTTGTGTTTTATGACATTGATTTTACATTCTGTAATTACTTCCTTACACACTGACTTATTAATTGTAAAATTTTAGGAAAATCATCTACTTTTACAATGTTTGTAAATATGTGAGAACCATGTATCTATCACAAATTAAATTATCTCTCGCTGCTTCATTTTTAATTGTTTTTACCTATTGTGGTATAGTAATTTTATTCTAGGTGCATCGTCTTCACATATAATAATTATTTAACAAATGTACGTACATATACAAACAATATTGTAAAACATTTTAAAAGAGTAACGGTGGAGTTTCTTGCCCATTCTTCTCCATACGAAAACTACCTTTTGGAAGGGGCGACTAGAATCAATTTTATTATTTTGTCATTTTTGACGTTCAAAAGTGCCATACATGGGCCTATTTGAAATAAATGATTTGACTTTGACTTTGACTTTGAACTATACCGGGTGATTTTTTTTTACCGTCTCCAAATTTTTACAGGCTGTTCTACCCATGAATATAAACAACTTTCACTATGGGAGCAATTCTGAAATCACGAAAAAAAATCAGCTGTTTATACAAAAGTTCAATACCTACTTGACCAAAATGTATGAAACAGCTGATTTTTTTTCGTGATATCAGAGTTGCTCCCATAGTGAAAGTTGTTTATATTCATGGGTATAACACCCTGTACCAAAAAAAAAACATCCAGTATACCCTGTTCCTCATACCTCTAAAGCACTATATATCTATACAATCATCCACTTCAGTCACTTGTACTCCCCGTCAGGCGATTTTTAAGATATTGAAGGTCCAATTAATTTTTTTGTTTTCATGACCGCTACTATAAATGTGCTGCTTAACTTTAAATACCACAACTCTTGTACCGTTGCGTGCACGCATAAGCACAATGTTTTGTGTGCGTTACATTGGACCCTACCGTAAACAGCGATTTTGATACCAAAAATAAAATTTGGTTTCCAGTAATAATTTTTACTCAGTGTTCGTTAGCTTAATGTATAGAATGCGTAGATAACGGCTATGTGATGGCTCTTGTTACACCCTTTTTTTTTGGGTGGGAAATTATCAAATAACTTCTCTCGCTCTGGGTGGAGCGGGAGGGCGTGTCAGACTCTTACTGACTAAAACCCACCCGTGTTCCTTCAGTTGCCATGTTGCCGGGTGGCCACGATTTCCCTTTCGGCCTTATTCGCAACCCCGGCAGTCTTGTTACACCCTGTATATAGATTATGATGGCTGTGATTTTCAGAGTGATGATGACCAAGGCCTGGAGTCATGCAGTGACTTGGACTCCCAGCCAAGGACCCCGGCTACACCTCGGAGCCAACACTCCACCAGCCCTAAGGTCATTAAAGATGGACCCTTCAAAGTACCACAGGTAAGATCATCAGTCTAGCCCAGAAGTTTCTAAAGGTGACTGGACCGCAACCAACCTGACTTCCAAATTTGGAGCTCACCTCTTGGCTGTCACGGAGAAAAAGGGGCATAACTATATAAATGAAGGACTGCACAATAAGAAAAAAAAAAACAGTGGCACTCCGGAGGTGCCGATAAAAGTGAAAACTTGCAAAAAAATCGGCACCGCGGTAAAGCTGGTGTCGTCACAGTGTCGCAAAATCATTGGTTTAGTCCCATCTCAAAAATGCCCAACGCGCCTAAAGAAGTTTTCACTTCAAAAACATTGAGTTACAATACAAAATTTTAATACTTGATTAAATAAAAGGAGTGCTATTTTAATGAGAAGTATGTTATGTATTTGTTTCCTATTTTTTGTCATAACTTTAGCATCAACTTCAATTTTAGTTACTTTTAATCGCCTTAAGTTTGATACGTCCAATATATTTCGGTATTTAGTTTGAGGAGCTCGTAGCTAAGTAATAACAGCCGCACGGATCAATCCATCAGATTAAGCTACGCTTGCCGGGGTTGGTCCGTGGATGGGTGACCATTTCTACATACCGAGACTCCTCCGTGCCTCGGAAAGCACATTAAGCCGTTGGTCCCGGCTGTTCTTCGTGGATCTTTGACAGTCGTAACGGGTCGTTAGAAGCCCGAAAGTCTGACAACTAGTCTTACCAAGGGGTATCGTATTACCTAGTTAGTGGGTTGTGGAGCCAAAAGATAGGCAGTCGCTCCATGTAAAATACTGGTATTCGATTAGACTGGAAGCAGACTCCAACATAGTTGGGAAAAGGCCAACCCAATATTCGCACCCATAGTTTGGAAAATGCTGGTCTAGCCATATTGAGGGTAGATGAATATGCTTTATGTGCGTTCGTAAGACACGTTATGAGGACACAAACAGACAGTCAGCGGTCGAACGACGTCGGCCGCCGAATCAAACAGTGGTGCCGATTCCCTTGTTCACAAACTAAACTAAATTTAAGTTCAGTTCATCTTTTTCTTTCGATTTCATTAAGAAAAGGACAGAAGATAAATTTTAGTTTAGTCCTGTCAAATTAATCGGCGCTTGACGTAAATTGACGTAGTTTTAGTAGGCAAGTTTTTAAACACGTCTAAACTTATATGGAGTAGTGACAGGCGCTGATTAATTTGACAGGACTAAACTAAAATTTATCTTCTGTCCTTTTCTTAATAAAATAGAAAGAAAAAGATGCACTGAACTTAAATTTAGTTTAGTTTGTGAATAAGGGAATCGGCACCAGTGTCATCTTTAACATCACATAACTTAAAAAAGAAAAAAATGTAAATTGACAATGGACCGGGACAAAAACTTCGCGAATTGGTTTTAACGTGTTACGTTTCACTAATCTGCACCAATAAGGGCGCGTTTATTTGATCACGAATTCGTATGCGCAAGCGCCGTGTGGCCGGAGCGCGGCGCACGCGCATTGGTATTCTGTAATTACAAAATAAGCTCATTTCTAAAAACTACGTAGCAAATTAAAAGAAAATATGACTTTTGGCAGCACGGCGACCGCGTGTGCAACCGTACGGTTATGTTACACAGAGGAACTTGAATGTTGTTGCCTTCTTAATAGAGTCCACAATCATACCATTAACGTGCTCAGAGCGCGGTCGCCGGTCGAAAGTTTTTTTGTCTACGTCTTAATGCAGCCTAACCTGGCTTAGAGATAAACAAATAAATCCTTCCATATTTCAACACATACAAAAAAAAGAAAGGCGTTACCCTTTCTTCCCAATCATTTAGAAGTCGTTTTTATTTACGTTGTCTTACAGGATTTATCAACTTCCATACGAAGGAAACTGGACCTTGAAGAAGAAGCGACAATCGCGCTCCGCACTCGATCCAAGCTCAGTCTGTCGGCCACATCTATAGAGCACATTGAGAGTACCTTCATCCCTCCCGACGATATTCCGATGCCTGCGGTCGATGACCTTTGGAACGAGTTCTTAAATGAGTGCCTAAACCCAGCCTCTACTTCGAAGAACGAAGATGATGATGAGACTGATCCAGAGTATAATGTAGCTGCTGATCCGGATGCGCGTGAGTTGATAATATTTCATTCCTATGCTCTGTTTCAAAAGTATATGGTAAAAGTGTAAACAAACCCTGTACACACGGCTACACATCAAGCTATACATTTCCAGTTTATGCTGATCTCGCATTGTATAGGATTTCCGTACAATGCGAGGTCAGCTTATACTGCAAATGTATAGCTTGATGTGTAGCCGTGTGTACTTACAGGTTAAATTCGAAACGTTCTAAATCTTTAGCGAGGATTGCGTAACAATGGTGCCGATTCCCTTGTTCACAAACTAAACTAAATTTAAGTTCAGTGCATCTTTTTCTTTCTATTTCATTAAGAAAAGGACAGAAGATATATTTTAGTTAAGTGCTGTCAAATTAATCAGCGCCTGTCACTACTCCATACAAGTTTAGACATGATTAAAAACTTGCCTACTAAAATTACGTTAATTTACGTCAAGCGCTGATTAATTTGGCAGGACTAAACTAAAATTTATCTTCTGTCCTTTTCTTAATGAATTAGAAAGAAAAAGTTGCACTGAACTTAAATTTAGTTTAGTTTGTGAACAAGGGAATCGGCACCATTCACTTGCTAAAGATTTAGAACGTTTCAACTTTATATTTGATAATTTTTTCCAAAAATTATTATTTCTATATCATTTTTAAATTGTAATTGAAAAATCATCGACGAAAATTGTAATAGTTACAAAGTTAACCTCAATTGTCAAATGAAAAATATCTTCAAGGTGATTTAAAATAATAATCAAATTAAAAGCACTCAATTTGTAAGTGGCATTACAAATTGGCAGGTACGTTTTCTGATTTATTAGTTTACAATTTCATCGGTTACTTTTTGAACAGAATGTACTATAACGCACAAAATTGATAGCGAAGTCCGGCTCTATACAACGAGTGAAAAAATACGCACATAGACGCGTAAGTACTGCGGGCTCAAACGAATGCCCGTCGCGAGCGCGCTGTACGTTTACGTTGTATGATGAAAAAAAACAGTGGCACTCCGGGATAGGCATGGGCAAGTGAAAAAAATATATCGGTATTTATCGTATCGATAATTATCGAGTGAAAAATATCGATATATCGTCAGTTTTTGCATGATTATTCATACATAAATTCTCAAAGTATTCAAACTTCGTAAAAAAGAATAGATGAAAATAGAAGAAAATAGTGTTTCTTTGAGTTTTTTTTTTTTCTCGAGCCTAAACAATTATACACAATTTAATCAAACCAGTAGTCATCAGATATGGACATTAGGAGCATTTGTTGTGCTCGCCTGTCAAAGAGGTTAAACACAAAACCAAAGTTGTGTTAAAAAAAAAACGAAATTGATACGAATTCGATACTCTAAAATAAATATCGAGTATCGATATATCGCGATTAAAAATATCGACGATATATATATCGATAATTATATGGAAAAATATCGATATTTTTATAAATCGATACTTTTATATATCGATATTTTTTGCCCATCCCTACTCTGGGAGTGCCGACAGAAGTGTAAACTTGAAAAAATCGACACCACGTTGATGTCTTTTACTTCACGCACCGCGGTAAACAACGCGTTGATGTCTTTTACTCCACGGTGTCGGTAAAATCGGTAACAGTGTCACGAAATCAATGGTTTAGTCCCATCTCAGAAATGCCCAAACGCGCCTAAAGAAGTTTTCACTTCAAAAAGCAACATTAGTATAACACAACAAAAACAAGAACAACACTACACACAACATTATTTTCACTTGTAGATTTATTTATTTTCTGTAAAGAAAAGAAAATATGTTTATTTGCGATAAACATGACGCAAAGAATAAATACACGAAAAGAAAAATTGAAAGATTTGTATCTTGTGCTTCAGGAATGGTGTCCAAATAAATGTTATTCTTTCTTTTTGTAGACGGGTGTCTATGTGTGCGTGCGTTTTCGCTAGTTGTGTGGAACCGACATTCTATACCTACCTATTTTGTATGTAACGGTAACATTCGTACTGCAGATTCTTATACGAAGAATCCGAATGACGATTGTCAATTTTCCTAAGCGAATTGTTTAATTATCAAAATTTTTAATTACAGAATTTCTTAATCATTTATTTACCTAATCTGTAAGCTAACGTGTCGTGTCGGGGCCTGTCGTGTCGAAGCGTGTCGTGTCGAAACATATCGGGTTCATACATTTTTGATTAGACAGAGTTTTTCGTGTCGTAGCGCGTTTGTCGTGTCACGTGTTGTGGTAGCCAGTTGCGTGGCTCGTGGTGCTTTGCTAATATTGAATTCATAATCTTAGGTATGTGGACGTACTCTAGTTGCACTTCTGCCTAACCCTTCGAAGAATGCAGGTGTAATGTTATGTTTTGTTAATCTTAGGTAATGAAAATTGATTGCCATTTTCTTAACTACCTTAATCTTATGTAATCTAAGTTGATTTTTGAATGAGTAATAAAAAGACAAAGGACATCATTAATTTCGTACCAAAATTAAACTGCCGAAAAACCAAAATAACAGCGGATGGGTTAATTGTATTCTCTCATTGTAAAAGTAAAAAATGTTGAGGGTGTTATTTCCCATAAAAAATCCTTTAAATTTTTTGGCCAGCCCTTCAATTTTTTGGTCCAAAATGTTCGAAACCTGAATGATGTCCTTTTGTATACAATGGAATTTGAACTCTGTTATGTCATTGAGTTTGTTGTTCCAAGACTTAATAATTCGGGAGGAAACGCCCGGGTATCACTGTGTGGATCGCCCGGAGGACACGGTGGAGCATACGGTGGAGGTCTGCTCGGCTTGGGCAGGGCATCGCCGTGTCCTCGTGGAAGCGATCGGCGGCGGTGATCTCTCGCGTCCGGCCCTGATTCGGGCCATGCTACGGAGCGAGAGGAAATGGGAGGCCGTCACCTCGTTCTGCGAAGCAGTAATGCTCGCGAAGGAGGAGACGGAGCGCGTGAGGGAGAGGCAAATTTCGCGCCCTCGCGCCCCTAACCGCCGCAGGAGGAGACGCCCTGGGCGTCGGGAATCACAGGAAGATTTCCGGCCACCGTAGGCGCGGGCTTGCGGACGGTGAGTAATGGGTAGCTCGCCGTCCGATAAGGACCAAGCCCGGGTCGACGGCGCGTTGTGTTCCACGCGCGCCTCAAAGTGATGTCAGCAGAATTGACGGGGTCCGCTAGGGCCAATGCCTGCCGGGGGTTCGAAGAAAACCGATAGGGAAATCGTGGCCCCCTGGCAACACGGCAACTGAAGGAACACGGGTGGGTTTTAGTCAGTAAGACTCTGACACGCCCTCCCGCTCCGCCCAGAGCGGGAGAAGTTATTTGATGATTTCCAACTCAAAAAAAAAAAAAAAGACTTAATAATTATCTTAGATAAGCCGTTTGCCCGATGGGATTTCCCGTCGGCAAAAATGACAAACATGACGAACTTTCACCTCCTATCGTTAGATAGGAGGTGAAAGTTCGTAGGGATGATCCCTTTAGGGGATACATTTTTAAAAATCCTTCCTTAGTGCTCATTTTTGCTATACCAGAAACTCCTGTGCAAAATTTCATGCTTATACACCCAGCGGTTCAGTCTGTGAAATTATTACATTTACAAATATTGTTTTAGTCTTTTTTCTACCAGCACGCCTACACATGACCACAATAGAAATGGGTTTTGTCGACGGATGAATAGACAAAATGACAGATAAACAATCGCAATCTGTCATTTTGTCTATTCTTCCGTCGACAAAACCCGTAGCAAACCGGTTTCTATGGTTGTCATGCTATGCGTGCTGGAGAAGCTGTTTGACTGTCAAATAAAGATCGGTTTAGGTAATTTAAAAAAAAAAAGCGGCCAAGTGCGAGTCGTACTCGCCCATGAAGGGTTCCGTAGCAGCAAGTAACATTGAATGAAAAGTAAATTGCGGTTTACGATTTATGACGTATTAAAAAAAAACTACTTGCTAGATCTCGTTCAAACCAATTTTCGGTGGAAGTTTACATGGTAATGTACATCATATATTTTTTTTTAGTTTTATCATTCTCTTATTTTAGAAGTTACAGGGGGGGGACACACATTTTACCACTTTGGAAGTGTCTCTCGCGCAAACTATTCAGTTTAGAAAAAAATGATATTAGAAACCTCAATATCATTTTTGAAGACCTATCCATAGATACCACACACGTATGGGATTGATGAAAAAAATTTTTTTGAATTTCAGTTCTAAGTATGGGGAACTCCAAAATTATTTGTTTTTTTTCTATTTTTGTGTAAAAATCTTAATGCGATTCACAGAATACACCTACTTACCAAGTTTCAACAGCATAGCTCGTATAGTTTCGGAAAAAAGTGGCTGTGACATACGGACGGACAGACAGACAGACATGACGAATCTATAAGGGTTCCGTTTTTTGCCATTTGGCAACGGAACCCTAAAAACCTGGATGAAAGTAGCCTATTTTATTCCCGCGGTTTGGACCTGATTACGGAAATAGTAAACTACTTTTCATCCTCAATCTATATATATAAAATTCTCGTGTCACAATGTTAGTTGACATTCTCCTCCGAAACGGCTTGTCGGTGGTCCACCCCAAACATTTATATGACAAAACAACGGTAGCTACGGGTCAACGGTAACGGGTCAGCTAGTATTTATATAAAAAAATATGAAGTATAAAATACACGCAGACGAAGTCACAGGCAAAAGCTAATTAATAGCTGGTATAAAAAAATCTCGCAACGGTCAAAAAGTGTTGACAGTAGGTAGCTAAAAAGCTGAAAAGAAAGCAGTAATTCTTTCTATTTTGTTACAGTTAATAAATGCAAAAATGAAAGAGCGAAGCTGAGATTAAATTTTTATAGTGCTTTAAAACAGAGAAGAGACGTGACAAAAGGACAAGCCGCGGCAGACTTTGCGCCCAGGGACATTGAAGATAACGTCGGCTGTCTGCTTCCTACTATGGAATCTAAGAACCCAAGATCTAATATTGTGCCCCCACCCGAATCTCCATCTGTTACAATGAACGAACGGCCTTCAGCAAGTCCTAGGTTCACCAGCAGTAATAATTCTCACATACCACCATTTAGGTCCTCAAGTGAACAGACTAACGAACGCGAACTACAAGATTTGTACGATTTAATACAATACGACTTAATACGCCAGAAGCCATATTTCATTGATGACTTTGATAGCATTGATATTTTCTTTCTAAGCATGGCCAGAACTCTAAAAAAATTGCCCAAACTAGAGCAAATAAAAATTAAATTTGACTTACACAAGGCTATTTCTCAATCAGAAATACGCCAGTGTAATAAAGAGCAGATTGTTAAAACTCCTGCAAATATTATCATTTCACATGGGTTTCCACAAAATCAACTGGCTGTCACATCACTAATTCAGTCACACACACATATTCAATCATGCACTGATATTCAATCATCGACATACACTCAGTCCCGTACACACATATTATCATCACCGACATTGAACTCTACATCACCTACATACACGACTGCATCATCGAAATATATTAGCACGTTACCTACATACTTCACCAAATCGCCAACGTACACGCCTACATCACCGACATACATGCCTACTTCACTAACATACATGCCTACATCACCGCAATGCAGGTCTACTTCACCAATATACAAAGTAACATCACCGACATACATGCCGACTTCACCAACATGCACGACTACATCACCGACATACATGCCTACTTCACCAACATACATGACTAAATCACCAACATACACGACTACATCACCCACATACACGACTACATCACCGACATACATGCCAACTTCACCAACATGCACGACTACATCACCGACATACATGCCTACTTCACCAACATACACTACTACATCACCGAAATGTATACCTACTTCACCAATATACACGACTAGATCACCAACATACACAACTACATCACCGATATACATGCCTACTTCACCAATGTATCAGATTATGTCACCGGGATACATACCTGCTTCATCAACATACTCGCCTAGATCACCAACATACACGACTTCATCACCGACATACATGCCTACTTCACCTATGTCACCGGGATACACACCTGCTTCAACAACATACTTGCCTAGATCACCAACAAACACAACATCACCGACATACATGCCTACTTCACCAATGTACCAGATTATGTCACCGGGATACATACCTGCTTCATCAACATACTCGTCTAGATCACCAACATACACGACTTCATCACCGACATACATGCCTACTTCACCTATGTCACCGGGATACACACCTGCTTCAACAACATACTTGCCTAGATCACCAACAAACACAACATCACCGACATACATGCCTACTTCACCAATGTACCAGATTATGTCACCGGGATACATACCTGCTTCAACAACATACTTGCCTAGATCACCAACAAACACAACATCACCGACATACATGCCTGCTTCACCAACATACACGCTTAGATCACCAACATACATGACTTCATCACCGACATACATGCCTACTTCACCAACATACACGACTACATCACCGACATACATGCCTGCTTCACCAACATATACGACTAGATCACCGACATACATTATGCCTCCTTCACCAACATACACTCTCTTTGATTGAGCAGCTTCGCTATAATTTTATGTAATTCTTGTGTAAATGTACTTTTTCTATCCTAATTTTTATGTAAAACGACATAGATTAGTTCAATAACGAAGTGCGAGTGTAATCTATGAAAAAAAAAACGAAAAAATCATTTAAAAAAAACAAAACCTAAGCTCAAAGAGTGAAGTGTCAACAAAAATAATGTCATGCATAGTGGTAGTGGTGGTGGTGGTGGTGGTAAGTGGTGCGTAGTGGTGGTGGTGGTTAGTGCAAAAAAAACGAAACCGAGAGAAGAAAAATACAATTTCAATACAACTACGTTTATTAAAAAAACAGTACATGAGAAACTGCTGCCTGAATTAATTCCTAACACTTCAAATTGTCGAGGGGCGCTAATATGTATCTCGAAAGCGTGAAGCCACGAGATCGCACTTGGGATATAGTATTCTGGAATTTCAAAAATCTGTTAAATAGTGTTTCACCTCTCAACGAGGCATCCTCAGGATGACGATTGACTTGTCGCGAACCCGAACATGGCGTGTTGCCACACCGAGCGCTGGTCGCAGAGAACTACCAACGACCAGCGCAGCGCAGTGGTCTTTGCGACTAGAAAAAACTATTTGCACCATAACCAAAATTAGCCAAAGAAATGTGTTTCAAGAACTCCTAAGTCATGCTCCTCCAATAATACTGCCTGTGAACAGTGATCATCCGTTGGAGAAACAGGTATACTCAATATCGCATGAAATTATAAATCAAGGAGATCGAGTGGCGGGGCAAGATCAAAATTTGATGTGGGCGAGGTACATTTCGCGAGGCCCTCTAGTGGCGCATGAAGACGAAAGAAAAAAGACTGTTGAACAGTTGCGAAATTATTAGGTATAGGTCGAGTTAAGGCTCGTACAGACCAGCGCGATATCGCGGGCGTGACACGGGTCGTGCTGCCTGTCGCGCCCGCAATATCGCGCTGGTCTGCACGAGACTTTATAGGATAGGCCATTCTAAAAAACTAACTAGGCTCTGTGAAAACCATTTTTCTATTCAGGGATCCGTTTGCGTAATATTAAGCTTTAACACGTTCAGTGTCGGGAACCCTCCTGGAGGGCTCGTGTCAATTTATCATTTTAGGAAGAGTAAAATATTTTCGAAGCGTTCACGGCTTTTATGTAATGCATAAGCCTTCGAGGTGCGAGGCCCCTCGGAGCGCGAGACCGTGGGCGGTGGCCCACGTCACCCACGCCTTACGCCGCCTCTGAGGAGATCCCTACCTTGTCTTAAACAGTGACAAACCAAAACCAAAATACCGGGTGGCAGGGACGTCGCGAAAACTGTTACCATGGATTCAGTACAACATGATTCTGAACCCCCCGCGTTGAAATTTTTCGTCGGTTATTTTTTTTTAAATCTGCTGTTCGTCATTTTGACCGCGCAGGTATTGCACTTTTTCTATGAAACGGCTGGTTTTGTTTTAAAATAACCGTCGAAAAATTTCAACGCAAGGGGGTTCAGAATCATGCATTGAATCCATGGTAACAGTTTTCGCGTCGATGTCCCTGCCACCCTGCATACACCTAAACGTAAGATGTGTTTACTCAGTACTAATAATAAAAACGGCGTATTGTCAATAGTTGAAAGCAAGTTCCCAAACAACTGTAATCTCTGCCATTATTTAAAACCACACGGAAATACAAAACAGCTTCTAAGCTCTGGAGACAAAGTTAATAAATTATACCATGAACGACTTCTGCATCATATTCCTTGGGGAAGAAGACTTCAAGAGGACTAATCAGTACAACATGATTCTGAACCCCCCGCGTTGAAATTTTTCGTCGGTTATTTTTTTTTAAATCTGCTGTTCGTCATTTTGACCGCGCAGGTATTGCACTTTTTCTATGAAACGGCTGGTTTTGTTTTAAAATAACCGTCGAAAAATTTCAACGCAAGGGGGTTCAGAATCATGCATTGAATCCATGGTAACAGTTTTCGCGTCGATGTCCCTGCCACCCTGCATACACCTAAACGTAAGATGTGTTTACTCAGTACTAATAATAAAAACGGCGTATTGTCAATAGTTGAAAGCAAGTTCCCAAACAACTGTAATCTCTGCCATTATTTAAAACCACACGGAAATACAAAACAGCTTCTAAGCTCTGGAGACAAAGTTAATAAATTATACCATGAACGACTTCTGCATCATATTCCTTGGGGAAGAAGACTTCAAGAGGACTAATGATTATTATGACACTATTTTCCATATATGAGAGATACTTCAAGCTGTGCACCACACTAACATTTAAGCTCTATTTGTAACCTCGTTTCCAATTGTTGTTATTTCCACTTAAACAAACATCAACTTTATGCTAGTGTAAATAAAGTTGATTTTAGACTGACTAGTACTGCTGAAAAGTCATAAAAAAATTGAAATTCTATCGCAAACTAAACCTTATGTGTAGGCATTACAGTTGTTTTTCCTAAAACTCGTGTTAGTTTACATGTTTGGCAAAAAAATGTGAACGCAGATTAGTTATTTATATGCCAACATATTATAAATATTCATTTGATACTAGTTTTCAACTGTCGTGTGGAGACATTAAAAACTCTTATACTTAGATATATTGACGCATGGACACGCATTCCTTTTGGACAGTAATCTGAATCTGGAATATGACTGCAGCATGTAGAATATGAATGTGATATTTATTATAGCGGTATCAATACATTATAATATAGGTACGTCATAAATATTATAAGAATTACTTTATTTTAATTAATAATAATAAAATTTACTTTAAACATACCACAACTCTTTCTCTTATATAATCTACCTGGTAATTTCTTCACGACTTTTACAACGATTCTCAGAAAATTGAAACTTCACTAAGGTTGAAACTATAAAACTGTTACATAAACAAATAGACTGTCGTTTTATGGCGTCCAAGTGACATTCAACCTTAGGGTGATAAAGCAATAGGCCTGCAAAGTTTAGTATGTAAGGTATAGTATTTTTATCTCACGAAGCGACGCGCGCTTTACTTGTGGTCACTAAGTGTACAAACACGTTGTGAATGTGTGCGTGTAAGCGCAGAAGTGTGTGTATGCGTGTTATTCAGTGTTATAAATAAAAAATAAATAATCTTTATTTCATTACATCATGACATCCATATATGGGCTAGTAAACAAAAAGATAACTTATATCTATGTTAGTAAACTTATTTTCTATTTCGAAACAAGGTTGTTGTTCGATATGCATCTTCGAACAACATCACCTAACAAAGGAGAATCGTACCTCCCGGCTATGGTCCTTAGGATGGAGTTGGAGCTTTCCCGCACTTTGCAGAGCAAAGAGGCAGATTTCCGTCTGACAATGACGTGGAAGCCATCGACGTATGCTTGTGCGAGCGAACATACCTGATGCACTGCAGAAACGGGGCAGCCCCATCAACATGTTATGTGCTGACGCTACTCGTCTTCTCGTGTTTGTACACTTGGTTATCACAAGTAAAGCGCGCGTCGTTTCGTGAGATAAAAATACTGTACATACTAAACTTAGCGAGCCTATTCGCCCATCGAGGCTCTGGGGTGAGATGCAACTGCTAAGGTAAATTCGGAATCTTCATCTCACCGAGTATCACGGTTTGTAAATGGACACCGAGTTATAATGGGTTTTAGTTCCGTGTACTTACTCTACTTTTCACTACGATTGCGAGAAAATAAAATAATCCAATACAATATTAAATAGTTTATTTTATTTAAATGTACAATTTGTACAATTTTGGATATTTAACGAGATATTTTTTTCCGGCAACTTAATTTCAGTCCTTTGTGAGAATGTTCTCACTAGATGATGACATTTTCACTGTTGTAAATTATATTACGGTCACCAATTCAATTCGTAATTAGAGAAAAATTCTAAAGATTTCGCGCCAATGCCTTTTTTATTTCTTCTGTAGCCGCAACGCAATACACGCATTCAACCGAACAGATAGCCGCATTTAGTTCCATTTTCAAAAATAAAATATTCTTCTTTTTTTGTGAACCAGTAATAAGTCGAGACCATAATCATGATTATTCTACATAAGAATAAAGACTTTTTAGTTTTTCAAGGCTCGTTGGAACAGACAAAAATTAAAAAGAAATTACTTTTTCCCCTAGAGCAAGAAACGCTATTTTTTCCCCGCTCTGATACTCTACAATGACGGCCTTTTTGAGTAAGAGGAGTGAAAAAGTCTTAATTGTCCGTGGTATGCAGAGTTTCTTATGCCGTAAGTTGTAGCATGAACTGTTTCATACAAAATGTTCCGAAAGTATTGATAGATATGTTATGATGTTAAGAATTATGAATGATCAAAACCATACTATTATTAAATAGGTCTTTTCACAAAGTTGCCATTTTAATTTCATGAGAAAAACGCTTTTGAATGTTGCGTAAGATGTTAATGCTCGTGACTGTACTCTTTTAAATCCAGAGAGCATAATTAAATAATCTTGTATTGTAGAAATAACGCCAGAGCGTGCCCAACACGAGTTAACACGACAGATTAGTGTGTACACTGTTCGTTACGACAGAACGCGACACGATACGCCACGACACATGCTTCTACCTACATGCAACATACGTAGCATAATACATTTAAAATGCTTAAAAGACCGTCTCCCATATTTGACATAGAAATCACTGTTCAAAGACCCACCCTGTATAAAATAAATATATTTCATTTGTAGACGATGAAGACGAAGAATCGTTAGGCAATAGTATCATCAAGATATCTAAGAAGGAGCTCAACGATTTGGTGACGGAGCTGTTCAACATAATTCCTGAGACGGCTACTGAGGAGGAACTTATGGCCGATGGCCTGACTAACAGCGTGCTCACAGAACACAGTCAGGGAGAGGTAAGATCTTGTTAAGCCGAATTCACATTTTTGTGTTGTATCGTGTCGTGACGCCTTCTGGCGCAGTGTTAGCCAGTTAAAACTCCTTGTGATATGACATAACTCTGATCAGATTCTTTTGATTGGTGTATCCTGCGCCCGCGTCACGACGCTCACGACACAGTGATGTACCAGTCACTTTATACATATTGTGACTGACCAGACCATCGTACACACGTTAACAACTGAACACAAAGTACTCAAAGTAAAGCATTGAAATGGGAGCCTTATTTGATGTCGTGTACAGTAACATTTTCATTATTGAATTGAATCGGATATACAACTTCTTAGTATAACCACAGATTAGTACAGATGGCGCACTCCGCATTTAAGGTATGAAGCTACAAGTACGCGGCGGGCTCGTCTTGTCGGCCCAATTCAATAAGCGTAACGTAGTCAGAAGATACAAGAGTTACGCGATAGAAAGAGAGGCAGCTTCTAGGTGAATAAAACTGTAGGTAATTAGCGCTGTGCGACCTGAATTGCACCTTATTGTGTTGTTGCAAAAGTCGCTTTTTATTTAAATGATTTTGCGGAGTGAGCCATAATTATTAATCTTTGGTATAATAGCGATGCTTTCGCGAGTTCTACGAAGGGTATGCTAGCTGAGTATTTAAAAATGTATTCTATATGTAACATGATATAAAGCTCACATTTCAATTATTTGAAAGCCACAAAGTTGCTCGATGACCTTTAAAAATACTTTATAAATTTTAAACAGGAGTAAATATTCATTAAATCGATTTCTTCACTATAAGCCAACTACTTGCCTTAAATATTTTAAATATATTTCAAATCAGGCGTCCACTTGCTGGGAAGGCAAACAAGAGTCAATTTCAGATGAGGAAAATGGAAACGGGAAGAAGTTCTCTGATAGAATCACGTTTGAGAAGAAGAATTACTCAAGGGTCTCTCAAGGAAAGAGTGAGCCACAAGGCAAGGAGGTATCAAGAGTGAACGAGATAGCAATACGTCCCAAAAAGGATACCAAACAAGAAAAAAAGAAGTCAGAAGAAAGAAGAGTGTCGCCTCGGTGAGTAAGAATTTGGCCCGCTTGCACCGTAAAACGATAAACGTATTTAAACATTACTTTGTTATCTTCAAACGATTGTAAAAACAAGGATATTTTAAATTCGGTTAGCGTTACGGTGGATCCGCAGTACTGCGGATAAGCCCGGTAAATGATAATGATATTAGATTTTATTTCTGTAAGTAGGTTTTGTACAAACACTTTTACACGTCAATCATATTTTTTTAAACCAGATGACGTCGGCGTTTCCTATCTGACTATTCTGAGAACAAAGGCCGAAACAAACTCGGAGGTCACAGTCTCTTTTAAAGTCCAGACATAATCTTGGTCAGATCATGTGAAGACCATGTAAACTTTGAAAAGGTCTTTTGAGGAAAGAACCACACAGATTGAGTGGACCTGTCCAGCCAGTACACGCATTTGTCAGTAATCGTGCAGCGGCGCGTATCCTTATGAACCGACGTCGGACCATAGGACATTCATTCGATGCCTACCATGTATTTGTTACCAGCAAGGCGTCCACGATGGTGAGGGTGTCCGTACAAGAAGAGGATGTTTCGAGCTCTTTAGAGACCGCACCGCCATTGTTACAGGAAAACTTGAAAACCGTCCATCAGACCACCGAGTTCGTGCACATACATGTCAACCAGGCTGTCACCGTAAGTCCACATTACTACTCATAGTTTAGAGGGATTGCAAGATATTTGACAGCGATTTGCAAGTAACTAAAGGGCTACGGCCATTGGTAGATTGATACAATAAAAACCCAAGATACTCTTCAAATTATGTAATTTAAAAGTGTTTCCGGTGGATCAATAGTTATTTATGCAACTGTTGTATAATAAGGGGTATTAAAACACGAATGTGGATTTCGAGAATGTGGGGTCGAGTGTGATAATAGTATCACACGAGTGTTTTAATACCTAATTAAACTAGTTTACAAAAAAAATTTTTTTTTTGTTCATGAAATGGAGCATATATTATTTATGTAGGATATGGACGGTAATTTAAAAAAAAAAATCGTAGCACACACCTTTCCTCAATAATTTCAAATTTCATGAAAATGGTGACATGAAATAATGACGGAAGCTTTTAAGGTTCATAAAAATATGTAAAAATTTCTTTGATTCAAAATCGTATCTGCTGCCCTTCCCGAAATATTGACCATAAACAGAATTTGACACCAAAAATATGAAAACATCGGAGTTACATACACATATAAATATATATATTTATGGATCGTAGTTGATTTATGGGTAAGTATACAGGGTGTCAAAGAATTGCATGAGAAGAGCAATCATCAAATGAAAAACAACAACAAAAAATATTTTTAATAACTCAAAGTATTTGACTCAAAGATGTCTGGATGAAAACTCAACCACAGCCTTTTGCAGTTGTAAAACGTAAACGGCCTTCTATCGAATTTATCTTGTTACGATTCCAATACACCAAAAATTAGTTATTAAATATAATTATTTTGTTCTGAATCGTAAAATGATTATTAATAAACTGTTGAATGAGTACAAGTATAAGAGTTTTTCTTGTGTTATGTTACTGAAAATATTGACATGAATTTATGCGCGTAAGCCCTGACCTTCCCGAAGTTCGATATCAAAAGATATTCATTTTTCTATGTGCGTAGGTCGCAAATTCAATACCGTGTATCAAAGAATTGCGTGAGAAGAACAATTATCACATGAGAAAAAAATCAAGCGGCCAATCACGCGCGTAGTAGCGTGGAGGAAAGGTCACTCGATTGGCCAACCGATTTTGTTTTCGTTTGATGATTGCTCTTCTCATGCAATTCTTTGACAGCCTGTATACTTAGCCATAAATCAACCACGATCCACAAATATATATATAAATATGTGAATGTAAAGGCTTGTGCAGACCAGCGCGATACGCGACGCGACACAAAGACACCGCTCGTCGCGCGACGAGCGGTGTCTTTGTGTCGGGTCGCGTGTCGCTCTGGTCTGCACAAGGCTTAACTCGAATGTTTTTTTTTTTTTGGTGTCAAATTCTGTTTATGGTCAATATTTCGGGAAGGGCAGCAGATACGATTTTGAATAAAAGAAATTTTTACATATTTTTATGAACCTTAAAAGCTTCCGTCATTATTTCATGTCACCATTTTCATGAAACTTGAAATTATTGAGGAAAGGTGTGAGCACGTCACAATTCTGAGATATTAGAGGTCTTTGTTTTTATCTACCCGCAATTTTTATACGTTTATCGTTCTATTTTGTAAACAACTGTGTGATTCAAAAGTCTTATTTGTACATAAAAATGTCATCTAGAGTATGTAAACTACATCCAAATCGATTTTGTTATGTTTGAGGGAAAATTGTTCAGTTAAATCGTGGTTTCCCTGTAACAAAACCATTGCAAGAAGCCTATTTACATTATTTTGGATTTCCGGTGTCAAATCAAGATAAAAATTGGGTTCCTCATGTGATTTGCACTAATGGCAGATTGGTCCTCAGCTCCTGTACCCTAATTGCGTAACTTATTTTCGTAAACAATTTCGCGAAATTTGTTTCATTTTGACATTTCAACAACATCCATTGCGTTATTTACGTTGTTGAACAGATATTTTTTTTCAACTTATGAAGCAATGGATTAGAAATCTGTTTCAAATCGAAACAAATTGTGATTGTGTTGTATTACGCAATTAGGGTGCTGGTATTCACGTAAAAATAGATCACTGACATTTGGTAAACCAATGATATGGAGAGAGCCAACTAACCACGTAACCAAGCCAACGTAACGTATCTAAGCCTGCATTTCAATACCTCTGCTCTGTATTTACAAATCTTTCTGGGGCTAAATTAAAGGAAGGAATATTTGTGGGTCCTCAAATCAGGAGAATATTGGACGATACAAAATTCGAGAGCCTTTTAACCGAGGTAGAAAAAGCAACCAGGAACTCTTTCAAAAGTGTTTTTAAAAATTTTTTTGGTAATAAAAAAAGTGATAATTACAAAGAGATTGTTGAAAATCTATTGCAAAATTATGATCGTACGGATGTAAATATGTCACTAAAAATTTATTTTTTTTCATTCCCATTTAGAATTTTTCCTGAAAATCTTGGTAGTGTGAGTGATGAACATGGTGAGCGATTTTACCAAGATTTAAAGTTATTTGAGTAAAATTATCAAGGTTTTTGGGATCAAAATATTGTAGGTGACTATTGTTGGTCTGTTGTGAGAAATACAGATGAAAATATTTATAAAAAATGAGCAAAAATTACCCATTTTTAACTGTTTATTATTTATTTAGATGTCGTTTTTTGTAAAAATATTCTTAGTAAATATTTAAAAAAAAACTGACGTGCTGGATTTTTTTAAATATTTTTCCCGAGTTGTAGATACCCAAAGTAACATAACCGTATATATTCCATTTCATATACAAAAGTCATGTAAACTAGTGTTATTTAAGTCTTGTATGCAACTGCATACAAGACTTTATCTACACCCATGATATGAACCCTCTATAAAAGGTTCTGACACCATAGGATGTTGTACAATATTGTTTTCTCGACTTTTCTGACAATAATTGGTTAGAAATGTCCTTTCCTGCATTAGACATATCTGGTGGTGTGTTATCAAAGCTTGTATCACTCATTTTTGCAAACTAATTTCGAACAAAAATGGCGGGTTACGACGTGAATTCGAATAACCTAAAAGTTTTCTTTTTTTTAATAACGGCGCTGTGGTAGTGAAACGCTCGTGCATGACAATGTTCTTTTTTTGGAATTCGAGTTGCATAATGAAATTTAGTACAACATTATAACACTCGTTTGGATGATATTATGGTTAATAAGACACAGGTTGTTTTAATGTTGGCAATAAGCTAACTGTTTCAGATTTCTATAGCATGGGTGTAGCTAAAACAAAAAAGAATAGCCAAACATAACAAACTTTAACCTTAAACCAACCTACATAAAGTGGTTTTTTGTAAACTCTGGCCCATATTGCTTCATAACGTTTGTATGTGGGGGAGTGGCGCTAAATATGTGATTTTATGAGACCAACATCCCAATGGGAGCTATCGTTTTTGTGCTCACCAGTTGGCGCCACTGGTGAGTAAGGTCCTGTCAGTACTTTTATTTGAAATGTTTTGAATATGTCCAAGTACCCATTACTTCATTAATTATTGTTTATTTTCATTAAATTTTAAAACATAAAATTAATATTTACATTATAATGTTCCTAAAATTAGCTAGCATGAAGCAGACAATTATTATTCTTCCTCCAAGTGCTACCAAATTCGATCCTGAGTTGTTACTAATCTTATGCCATAGTTAATCAGGAGTGGCATTACAAAAAATATGAATAATAAGTAAAAATTCCCTATAGAAAATCCCTCAGTGAACGTTCAGTGACATTTTTCATTTTTAGAGACCTCATTCTACAATAGCACCTCTAGCGGCGAAATCAAGCGCCATAGTCCTAATTGCGTAACACATAGATACTTCAGGTCAAGAGCAGGCCCATCAAACAATAAAAATAAACCTTTAAATCATAATCCGATAGCAAGACTTTTAAGGAAATTCATAATCTATTGCTTCATATCTTTGAGGAATTCGTCTGCTTGTCAATGAATATTGCTAATGGCATTGGGATTGCGAGTGTTACGGAATTACCCCGCGTAACTCAATAAAATAATAATAGTAAGCAATGGCATGTAAAATTTAAACGGAGAGGCAACCGGATACGAATGGTAATCTGGGTCTTGAAGTGATGCCGAACCCGCCCGTACCGTCCGAATGGACTCCAAATGGACGGGGGCGGAGATATGAGGGTTGGGGGTAAAAGGTTTGTTTTTTACATGGCATTCAAAATTTAAGCTCTAATAAGTGCAATGAATTTGTGTGTATCAATGCCATCCGGTTGCCACCCCGCAACATCGTTATAATTGAAATAATGGATACAATTCTTGAAATTCCTTACCGATGATTTGTCACCGAAAATGAGGGTGAATTTTATCAAAACCAGATGGCATTGGTACACACAAATTCCTTGCACTTATTAGAGCTTAAATTTTTAATGCCAAGTCAAAAAAAATGTTTTGCCCCCATCCCCCATATCTCCGCCCCCGTCCATTTGGGGTCCATTCGGTCAGTACAGGGAGGTTCGGTATCACTTCAAGATCCAGATTACCATTCGCCAGACGGTTGCCTCTCCGATTAAATTTTACGTGCCATTGCCTTGAATATAATACTTCTGCACCAACCAGGGGTTGTCCTTGGGTGCACTAGCATAGTACATATAGGAATAATTGGTAGTTGGTGCCTTATTCCATTTAAAATTGTCGGGACCTCATGGTCCAGATATAGTTGAACATACATTTTGATTATTAATATTAATATTCATTTAATCGGATTATCAAATACATCCATGTAGTTGTAAATGCCTCGTGACTGTCTCCTAGGTTTTATGGAAGTATTTCATAGTGAATGTGTATTTGCAGATGCTCCCTGAACAAGTCCAGATACTGCAGCAGCAATTAAGGCAACACGTGCAGCTGGCGACGTCGTCGTACCTCCAGCTGTACGTGCACCCCGTGCACTGGAGCTACGCGTCCAAGTACAAGGAGTACTTAGTGAGTAACCGTTTAAAGAATAATAAAGGTTTGCGCAAAATAAGGGGCAATAATAAATCAATAATTACGTCACAGTTCACACATTGAGGGGGTTCTCCCCTTAACGTGTAAAATGTCAACAGGGGGTCAAAAACATGTGACGTCGTGTGACAAGGGGGGAGTCATAAGCGACGTCACATGTATAAATCTAAAGTTTTAAAACTCAACTTCAACTGTAACGAAATACTTTAAAACATTACCAACTCTACCAATTATTATAAGGTTTAATTTAAAATTGTAAAATGTGTGATGTCATACCAGGGCAGGGAGTCTCACAAATAGTCATATTTGTGAGACTCTGTGAAATAATTCGTGTGACGTAATTTATGGACGGCCCCATCGGCTCCGCTGTCGCCTTAAGGCGCTGACAACAGGCAAACGATAAAAGTAAGCTTGACTTAAACAAAAAAATTGCCAAACCTATATAGTTTGCGGTAGCGGTAAAAATACATGTTAATCTTGAACATATTTCTCAGAACTTTGTTGTTACAAAAACCAGTTCTGATAAAAAATACCGATACAAATTAACGGTAAACTAACCTTTTACCTTGAGTTCTAATAAATGACAAGAAAGTCTTATTTGAATGTAGAACTTGATTGTTTTTTTATTTTCGGTTACTCAACTCATTTTTGAATAAATCGGTAATTGCTTCATATTTTGCAATAAGTTACAAGCGTTGTGTCTTGTGTCATCGTGCTTCTTTTCCTTTTCTATGCAGTCCGACAGTGAGTGGTTTCGGTGGTTTAGCTGTTGTCACCGTCTTAATATAGGCAATTGAACAGTGGCGCCGATTGTTTTGTGCAACAACTAAGGTCTATTCAAATCCTTGTTTCCAATTGAAGTTGTTTTTTATTATTTATAAATCAATATTATTTAACAGCAAAAAATACTTAACAAAAATTAAATTAAACACCACAAAACGTAATTTTATTTCCACTTAAACGAAAATCAACTTTATAACTGTGTAAATAAAATTGATTTCAGAATGACATTTACTGTTAAAAAACTTTTTACAAAAAAAAAACAACCGACTTAAAAAAAAAACACTACAAAGTGAAAAATAACTTTAATTTCGGAAGTCGGTGTCTTTGGTTTTCAATTTTCGTTCTTGGTCACCGACTTCCAAAATTAAAGTTATTTTTCACTTTGTAGTGTTTTTTTTTTGAAGTCAGTTGTTTTTTTTTGTAAAAAGTTTTTATTTTTCACTTTTTAGTTGTGGTACCTACCCCACACAAATTCGAATACCACTATCTGCTATGTAAATAACAGTGACAGGAAGTTATCATAATATCATCCACATACTATGTGGGAAAAAATACGTATTATTGAAGCTAACTCAAAAACTACCCAAGCAAAGTTAATAAAATTTATATGGGACCACCTCTGAAGTATGATCTACCAAACAAAAAAAGAATCATCAAAATCAAATCATAATTGGCGCAGTAATCGCGTAACAAACATTCCAAAAAAAAATAAAAAAACATACAGTCGAATTGAGAACCTCCTCCTTTTGGAAGTCGTTTAAAAAGTAACTTGATCTGTGAAATTAACTACTGGATACTGTACTACCAAATGTAAATGTTCATTCAGGAAGCGTTTTCCAAGATGGTGGATTCAAATCCGAAGTCAATAGTGAACGTATGCAATCTAAACCCAGCCGTGGAGCTGATCACCACGTGGGAGAAGACCGTAGCAGACAACACGCCTGAGAATCGAGAGATGATCCAGTGAGTCTTACATTCACATACAATGGTCTGTTTCAAAACTATCTGATGGAATTGTAAACAAATCCCGTTCAGCATAGCTATTCACAACCATTCGACAGGCTATCTTGTCAAAACCGGCCAAGTGCGTGTCGGACCACGCACAATGAAGGGTTCCGTAGTTGGGATGAATTTATCCCAAAAACAAATTTAACTTTGTAGTTAAAATATGTTCTCCCATACGGAATGTATGGGAAAACATGTTTTTGCAACTGCAAAGTTAAGTTGGTCGATTATTACTCGTTAACTTGTAAACCCTACTTAGCTGTGATAGTTTTCCTTTTAATTTCGTTATATAAACTACTGTTGTGATTTTTTTCATACACCCAGAACCAACCATTTAGCCGGCAGGGGGGGGGGACACTTGACTCTAACAAAAATTAGCACTTTAAAGCTTAATATTTCGCAAACGGATCCTTAGATCCAAAAATGGTTTTCACAAACTCATTATGTTTTTGAAGGACCTTTCCAATGATACCCCTCACCATGGGTTAAAAAAATAAAACATCACCACTTTACGTGTATGAGAGGTACCCTAAAAAAAATGTTTTTCATAATTTTGTTTTACCACTTTGTCGACGTAATTAATATGTATACCTATACCAAATTACAGCTTTCTAGTACAAAGGGTCTTGGAGCTAGACCGCGGACAGACAGACGGACATGACGAAACTATAAGGGTTCCTTGTTTACTACGGAACCCTAAAAATGACACATTTCGATTTCCTAATTAGCCTTTTTCCCAACAGCAAACAGCTGTCGGAAGAACAACGGTCGTCTATTTGATTTAAACTGACAAAAACTTTTAGGTTTTCGATTTCGATAGAGGACTCCTTATACCTAGGGTTGCCACCTCGTGTTTATCAAAATCCGAGAGAAAAAAGAATTGTACCTTTTTATTTTGAATTTATATTTTCTATTTGAACGTATAGACTTCAAAATATCGAGCCTTGAACTAACTTTAAAAAACTTTTTACAGTCCATAAAATTGTAATAGTTTGGATTTCGGCCTTGACATGTTCGTCATTTCAGCGGGTTCTTTCTTTTGTCCATAATATCGAAAACTATACCGATAAAAACGCGCTCGCAGGCGACGTTTGATACAGGTATGGACAAAACTTAGTTTCGAGTGTCGCGAGTTGCATTGGCCAGTAGCGTGCTACCGTCCTCGGTCGCACGATTTTCGCCACTGAAAATTCGTTTATTTGCGGTAAACATTACGCAAAGAAAGAACAAAACAAAAAAGAACAAGTTGGGGGAAAATATGCGTCACATCCCCGCAAAACGGCTATCGTTCAATATAATGTTGGGACCCTATGCAAGACAGAGCCCCAGCGGTGGTTTTCAACGACAGCCGGCGCTGATGTTATGACGTCGCCTGGTGCAGCATACAATGAGATATAAAAATAAAATAAAAAATACAATAATTCTACACGTTGTCTGTCAATTACTCCGTCAGCACGCGTGAATTTTAGATTCCGGGAAAATTTTGTTTATTTGAGATTCCTTCCGGGAGCCAGGAGATTAATTTTTTTAATCTGTATTCCGGGAGTGGTGGGAATCCTACTTATACCATTGATTGATGTTCGATTCGGCACGGAAGCGTATCGAATGGTTGTGAGTAGCTATGCTGGTTAAATTCTTACGCAATCACTCACTGAAGGGAATTGGTAACACATTGGTATTTAGAAGGTTTTAACTTTATATTACCAATAATTATTTATTTAATAATTTTATTAAAATTGTAGTTCTAAAATCGTTGACGAAATTCGAGATTGTAAAATTATTCTCAATTGACAAATATCTTCACGGTGAAATAATCAAAGCACTCAATTTGTAAGTGGCACTACAAAATGGCACTCACAGTTTTGTGTTCCATTTGTTTACATTATCATAAGATACTTTTTGAACGGACTATGACACACTTTGAAGTCCATAGTACCAAAACATAGAAAAATAAATATACTTCAGCTTCGTCTTTGTTGTTCTCGGCAATGTTATTATTATTACAGATAGTGCAATCCACGAAGACACGCCCCACTCCGCGATTACTGTACTGTAAGCTGTACTTTAGTACGGAGGGAGCGGAGTGGGGCGCGTCTTCGTGGATTGCACTATCTATATTGAGGTATAGATAACTTAGTGATTTCTTACCTTTTTTTTACAGATTTATCCAAAGCGAAACGGATCGAAGGTAAGTAACAAACAGGCTCCACTGTAGTTTTGCGCACGCGCATTAAGAGCAGTGGTGGCCCAGTAAACAGCAGTAGTAGCCCAAAAGAGCAGTGGTGGCCCAGAGAAAACGGCCGCCACTTACGAGTTGTAGGTCCTAGGTGCGAACCTAGGCAGGCACTTAACTTTTTGTAAATTATTTCATCACCACTGCTCTCAAAACGACGAAGGCAAAAATTGTTAGGAAACCGGCATGTCCTAGAACCTAAAGTTTGAAGGCATGTGACATCTACCAACCTGCACTGGGCCCGCGTGGTGGATTAGGGCCGGTTATCTCACAGAGAGGCCTGTGTCCCGGCAGTGGGAACATTATAGGGTGCTTATGCTTCAGAAGCTTCAATATTTTTTAGCGTATAGAACAACGACCTCACCATCCCCTTCATGGTTTTATAAAACCTTGATTCAGAAATAGGAGCCCCGCTGTGTCCGTCGACTATGCTTTATTGTTATTGCTTGGATAATCTTCCCACCCTTAATATTCCCACTAGCCCACAATCCCGAAATAAACTCTTGGCGATTTTTTTCTCGGCACCTATGGTTTTGCTCACTTTGGGGTTTTCAAAAATACACGGCTCTATTCTACCCAAAAATAATGCTACTATAAAAAACGCCAGTCTATCCAAAAACGAATGTTAAGAGTCTCAGATAATTTCCTACAAAAAACTTTTTACAAAAAAAAACAACCGACCTCCAAAAAAAACACTACAAAGTGAAAAATAACTTTAATTTCTGAAGTCGGTGTCTTGTGTTTTGTATTTTCGTTTTTTGCCACCGACTTCCGAAATTAAAGTTATTTTTCACTTTGTAGTGTTTTTTTTGGAGGTCGGTTGTTTTTTTTTGTAAATGTTTTTATTTTTCACTTTTTAGTTGTGGTACCTACCTACTCCACACACATTCGAATACCACTACCTGCTACCAGTGACAGAAACTTATCATATCATCTACATACTAAGTGGGAAAAAAATACGTATTTTGTAGCTAACTCAAAAACTATTAAATCAAAGTTAATAAAATTTATATGGGACCAATTCGAGAGCACACCCTTTCAAACAAAAAAAATAATTTTCAAAATCGGTCCACAATTGACGGAGAAATCGGTGGACATACATAAAAAAAAAAAAACAAACATACGCGACGAACATATAACCTCCTCCTTTTTGGAAGTCGGTTAAAAATGCATTAGAACAGTTTACTGCGATTTCTAACTTTTCTAGTCCTTAAATCTCTCTCAGTAGGTCCGATAGAGTTGTTTTATCCTTATTATAGAAACAGGATCGATTGCCAAAAAAAAAGATTGTGTAAATTGCACATTTTCTCACTAACTGTAAAAAAAATTCAAAATCTGTGAATAGGAATCAAGGTGTCAAAATTTCTTTAAAAAAATATGGACAGTCGCCTAAGACCGGTTTTCCGTAACTACAACGGTTAAGGTAAACCCCTACTGCCCCATCTCAAAAATCCACCCTGTATTTATGTATGTATCTCTTACTGACACGGGACCTACGTCATACGTTTCTTGAGCGAGAAAATAATCGATAGCTAGTCGCTGCTCCGTCGGCGGTGGGACAGGAGCCTTACTTTTTACTAACGTAATGATTGACTTTGACTTAATACAAATTATTTATATCTCCCTGAAATTGCCAGCCTGCGCCGCGGCTTCCACAAGCACCTGTACGTCGGCGAATTTCACGAGACATTCAAGAAGGTGGTTGCGAACAGTCCGGTGTTCCTGTACCCGTACTTACTGCCGTCCATGCCGTACCGCGGCGACCACCCACGACGGTTCTCCTATCTGCATTCTGAGGACGAGTGAGTATCGTTATTCTAACAAATTCATAGCTAATATTATAAATGCGAAAGTGAGCTTGTTTATTACGCTTTCACGCTAAAACGGCTGAACGGATTTTGATGAAATTTGGCACATGGGTAGACCATGTCCTGGATTAGGACATAGGATACTTTTTATCCCGATATCCCACAGGATCAAGACTTATGCGGGTTAAAACGCGGGGCGCAGCTAGTAATATTTAATTAACTACCTGCTCATTATGTTCGCACGGTTTTTACGGCTTGACATTACATCGATATTTCTTGATGATATCATCATCATCATCAGCCTATAGCAGTCCACTGCTGGACATAGGCCTCTCCAATTGCACGCCATTCAGCTCGATTCTCGGCAACTCTCATCCAGCTGCTACCAGCCACCCTTCGAAGATCGTCACTCCACCTAGCCTGAGGGCGTCCTACCTTACGTTTGCCAATTCGCGGTCTCCACTCAAGAACACGTATACCCCAACGGTCATCGGTTCTACGGCTGATATGGCCGGCCCACTGCCACTTCAGCTTGCTAATTCTGTGAGCTATGTCGATAACTTTGGTTCTCTGCCGGATCACTTCGTTCCGGATTCGATCCCTCAGAGAGACTCCAAGCATAGCCCGCTCCATGGCTCGCTGAGCAACCTTAAATTTATGGACCAGCCGTACCGTGAGTGTCCACGTTTCGGCTCCGTAAGTCATAACAGGCAGGACGCACTGATTGAAGACCTTCGTCTTTAGGCTCTGTGGAATACGTGACGAGAAGACTCGACGAAGTTTCCCAAACGCTGCCCAGCCCAGCTGAATTCTTCTGTTAGCCTCCCTCTCAAAGTTGTTCTTACCAAACTGCAGAGTTTGCCCGAGGTAAACGTATTCTCGAACAACCTCGAGAGCACCGCCATTGACAGCAATCAGCCCCGGAGTGACGTGTTCGTTGAACATAACCTGGGTTTTGTCCAAGTTCATCCGGAGACCAATGCGCACAGAAGAATTAACTAGGCCGTCCAGCATCTGCTGCAGGTCATGCAGCGATTCGGCCAGTATGACGATGTCATCTGCAAATCTCAAGTGTGAGATGTACTCGCCGTTGATGTTAATGCCACGCCCTTCCCAGTTCAGCGTCTTAAACACATCCTCCAATGCGTTAGAGAACAATTTTGGGGATATGACATCCCCTTGTCTGACCCCTCGACGCAAGGGGATATGTTCAGTACGCTGATCCTGAATTTGGACGGTCATTGTCGCGTTTTCATACAGACATCTCAGCACTTGGATGTATCGCCAGTCGACTTGGCATCGCTGCAGAGACTCCAAAACAGACCAGGTCTCGACAGAGTCAAAAGCCTTCTCATAGTCCACAAACGCAAGACACAGTGGCCGATTATACTCATCGGACTTCTGTATAATTTGCCGCACTGTGTGAATGTGGTCTATGGTGCTGTATCCTCCTCGAAACCCAGCCTGCTCCGGTGGTTGAAACTCGTCGAGTCTTCTCGCTAGACGATTCGTAACGACTCTTGAAAACAACTTATATACGTGGCTAAGGAGCGAAATGGGTCTGTAATTCTTCAAAAGAGTCTTGTCACCTTTCTTAAAGAAGAGAACGACCACACTCTCTCGCCACGCTTCTGGAGTTCTCCCAGAGAACAGGACAGAGTTAAAGAGCTCCCGAAGCTCTTTCAGTACAGGACTTCCTCCAGCTTTCAGGAGCTCGGTCGTTATCCCGTCCTCACCAGGGGCTTTTCCATTTTTAAGCTGTTTAAGAGCCGCCTCGATTTCGTCTTGGCTGACTTCTGGCAGGTCTTCCGTGAAATGGCGGGTTAAGGTGGCTCTGGAATCCTCATTTTCGGGATCAGGTCGAGATGCGTGCGATGCGTACAACTGGCCGTAGAAGTTTTTTACTTCCAAAAGGATCTCCGGCTTCGAAACGACGATATCCCCACTGGGTTTGGTCAATTTCGTCAGGTGGCTCCTCCCGAGTGACTGGACGAACACCTTCGACCCCCGATTTTGCTCAATCGCTTTCTCTATAGAGCGCGTATTGGAGCGTCGGAGGTCGCGTCGTACCAGTGTTCTTATATTGTTATTGAGTGCCCGTTGTTCTGACGAAGTGATAGGTGGGTTTTCACGTCGTTCCGTCATAAGCTCCAGAGTCTCCTTTGAAAGTTTTGACTTCTTGCCCGTACGCCGCATTTTACAAAAACGCGTGCCTTCCTCCCTGAGGATTTCCGCCACTTGGTCGAGTGCCTGGTCAACGTCATTTGTGGTTTCCACGGCAGCAAATCGGTTCTCCAAGTTTGATTGGAACGCTTCAGATCCCAGCATGGTTTGGAGCATGTTTGGACGGAGCCTAGACCTCATCAAACGAGTTCGCTCGAGCTTAAATTTGATATTCAGAGAGCCTCGGACAAGTCTGTGATCACTGCCGGTGTTGAACCTGTTGATCACCGAGACGTCCCTGAATATATGCTTCTTATCCGCTATGATGAAGTCTATCTCATTTTTCGTCATAGTATCGGGGCTTCGCCACGTCCACTTCGCTGTTTCTTGGAGCTGTTTCTTAAAGAAGGAGTTCATCATGAAAAGCCCCTCCTTCTCTAGGAAGTTGACAAGCATTTGCCCCCTATGATTTCTGCTGCCAAACCCATAAGATCCTACTACCGATTCGCTGCAATTCTGTACTCCCACTTTAGCATTAAAATCCCCCATGAGAACATTGTAGTGGGCCTTAGTGGTGGAATGCAAAGCCTTGGAGATATCCTCAAACATTTCCTCCACTTCGTCATCCGAGTGTGCCGAGGTCGGTGCGTAAACCTGAATAACCTTGAGGCTATACCTCTTGGTTAACTTCACTACAAGGTACGCTACCCTGTTCGAGACACTGGAGACTTCTACAACGTTGTCACAAAGGGATTTGTTTACCAGGAACCCGACTCCGCCTTGGGATAGTTGGTCTCCCTCTCGAAAATACAAAAGGTGGCCCGATTCAAGGGTTATTGTGTCCCCCTCTCTTCGGACTTCACTTAAGCCAAGAATATGCCACTTTATTTTTCCGAGCTCTTCTTCTAGCTGCACTAGGTGTTCGTCGAGCCGTAACGTGCGTCCGTTGTACGTTGCCAAGGTCAGTTGGGTTTGGCGGCCATTCGTAACCCGGAGATTCTTCGCACCCCCTACCTTACCGTTACCGTGATTGCCGCCAAAATCAGGAATAGCAAGGCGGCCGGGAACTGGAGGCCGTGGTTGAATTTGACTTGCCATTTGGAGGGTTTGCCCATAATCGCCACGCTGGGCATGCGGGTTGGCGATCGCAGATCGCAGCTTCTCGCACTAGTGACGCTGCTGCCCGTCACTAGTCTGCACCATTTAGCTGCGAAATTTTATTTAGAATGGTTATACCGCCATTTGTCGGTTGTCAGAGCCTCGTTAGTTATTCAGCAGGGTGCACCACGAGCAGGTGAGGTTGACTTGGGGCACTGAGATGGTAGTGTGCCCCCTTACACCCCCCTCCCTTGATGATATGTAAGTTTAATATTAATGTATAGAGACCAGTAGCAAAGCTACAATTTCCATAAGAGGGAATCCGAAGATTTTTTTTTTGAGTTCGCATATACTCAAGATAACATTAAAATTTAGTACCTAGAAAATTTAAGTCATTCCTTTACTTTTTTGTCTGTAGATGTTCTAAAAAGTTCCCTATGTTTTTCACAGGATATTGCCAAATTACATCCAAATCAAACGATAAGACATCTCTTGATATCCTTGACAATTCTAAAACAACGCTCTCGAATAAGTGATATTTAGGCCCGGTCTAAAGATCGCGAGCGCTACTGCTAAGCATGAGGTCCTGGGTTCAATACCCACGTCCGGAAAAATGTTTATTTATTTTATTTATTTATTTAACAGTTTATGTACACACATAAACAGACAAGAAGAAAGGAACAGAAAAATACGTACAAAGGTGATGCTTATTTCTATAGAAATCTCTTCCAGCATACCTGCGATAGGAAAGTAATTAAAGAGATGTAGACAACGTGTGTAAGAGTAAAAGAGAAAACAGAATACATAAAATAAAACTTAACTATTACTAAAACTTAACTATACACTAATTATTTATTGGGTTTTTATCTGGAATTTCTCAGAAGCAGCCCTGCGTCAGGATTTGTGCCCGGGTAATGACAATAGTTTCGTTCCCTATTACATGGGACTTAAAAATAAATAGTAAAATGTGGGTGTACAGTAGGTACAGCTCTGCCTGGCCCTTCAGGGAATGCAGGCTAAGCTTATAAATTCTGGTTATCGAACTAGATCTAGGGTGAGTTCTCGGACATACATTTCCCACCTTACCTTACCAGTGGATTTTATGGGCTGGATAAACGGAATAACCCATGTATTTAGCAATTTGTGGTACAAGCTGGTCTTATAATACGGTCGTCCATACCTCCAACAGACTCATAGCCCTAGGCATGGAGCAGTTCTGGAAGTACGTGACCGACAACCCGGAGTTGTTCAAGCCAAAATTGCGGCGCGGGCGCTGGGGCCTCAGCGTGGCGCTGCACCTCGTCATCAAGTACCTGCTGCCCTGGATGCCCTTCAGGGTACTGCACGCCCACGTGCAGCATGTCAGGAAGCAAGCGGACAATCAAAATCCTATTAATGTTGGTATTATATTAAAAAAACAAGGCATTTTTTAGACAGTTGTTTAAACCATCGAGCCAGTTTTCGTATTTTGAACTTTATTCCGACAAAGTTAAAGTTCTAAATATAACAACTGATTTTAAATCCTGATTTTTAATTTTGGATTCTATGACATGCCGGTTTCCTCACGATGTTTTCCTTTACCGTTTTGAGAGCAGTGGTGAAAAAATAATACAAAGAATTTACACAAACTAAAGCGCCTGTCTGGGTTCGAACCTACGACAACTAGTAAGTCGCGTCCGTTACCACTGGGCCACGACTGCTGTCTTTGTTAGTTACGATAAAATTATGAATTGTTTTGTCTTTTACTGTAACTCACCTGCAACAATTTTCAGCAATACCTGCGGACTCGCGAGGTGACGCCTGTGAAGCACAAGTTGTTGCCGTACAACCCCAAGTTGTCGCTGTATGAGCAGCCGGAACACGAGGTACCCCGCATATGGGTGCGCTACCTCGCCAAGACTAGCAAGCGGTTCAGGGTAAGCAGACTAATAAGTATTTACTTTTATGTTAGCTGAGCAGCATAATATATAGTGAAGAAACCAGGATTTTTGGTTCAACGTCGTAAAAACTACAAAACTTAAGTGATTTTTCAGAAAAAGTATAAAAAAAAAAGTTAATAAGTATCTTAAAAAAACAAGTGCTGACGTTATAATTTTTTTAACAATCGTTACAAAAACCCAAAAGAATGTTTGAAATTACTATCACAAAATAAGGAAGCAAAAAAAACTAAAGGTAGAAATGCACTACTGTGTCGTGTCAGAAGAATATCGGTTTCAGACATTTAGTATAGTTAAAAACACATTATTTTATTACAGTCTGCTGTTGCGACACAACACACTAATAAAAAAGGAAGAAATGTATGAAACCGATATGCTTCTGTCGCGACACAGCTCGACACAGTAGTATATTTCTACCTAAACTAACGTTATTTTGCTAAAACAGTAACGAGCAACACACTGTAATAAAAATTAAAATGAATAATTGTATGAAACTGATATACTTCTGACGCGACACGATACAGCTCGACACAGTAGTGTATTTCTACCTAAACTAACGGCATTTAGCTAAAACACTAATGAGACGTTTATACCTTTGACTTTCAGAATTACTTATATAAACGAACAAATAGGACAGGCGTGCCCGCTCACGGCGTTGACGTAGAAATGGGACAGGCAGCCATCGAGGTCAGTAAGGCGCCGCTACCCATACACTTCTTCAAACCGATCGTCACAAAGACAGAACAAGCTGATAAATTCGACATACAAATAACGGATAACACTGAAAAACAAACCACAAACTACTTTAAGTTGGTCGAGACAAGCACTGGAGGTTACCTGCTACCTGTTACTAATATCACAATGACAGTTGACGCTAACTCCGAACCAATTACAACGCCAACAGAAATGAAATCTGTCATTGTTAACAATTTGCCAGAAACATCAAATAAAACCCAGAAAAATGAGCAAAACTCGGAACACTGCTCTTGTTGTGTTCAACTAAGAAAGATATGTAAACAACGACAAACACTCATAACTGATTACTTTGGTAAAAGAAACGAAAATATATGTAGTTGTAAAGAAAAAAGATACCCGAAGGTATCGAATAGATTAAGGCTGCTAACTAATAATCATAAATATTATTATAATCGAGCGTTAAAAGAGCTGCAGATGAAGATTAATCGCTTTAAGAAAGCCAAAACAGATAATTTAAGACTGATTGAAAATGATACTAGTAATAACGATAGTGAAATAGATGATATTGGTAAGTGTTATTTATTTATTTTCTTTGTCGCTGGCCTTATACGGAATTTGTGCCCGGTTGATGACAATAGGCTCGCCCCCTATTACATGGGACTTAAACATAACTGGCGAAATGTGCGTGTACTACAGGTACAGACGCCAGCACATCAGGCTACTACAATCTGTCAAATTTATTTAATAGATTTTCAACTTTATCACTGTGTAACGGCTAGGGCTGCGCAGGGTAGGCTGCGCAGGCCGTTAACGGTTTAGGTAGTAGTTAGTAAAACAGCTAGACAAGTTAATACATATATTTTTAAGACTAGTATGTAGAAGGTACACGGCGAGGTCGCGGTAAGGTCACACTGATTTGTTCTGAGCACTAACACAGTAAAAGGGGAAGGGTACCGTCCTTGGAAGCACGTGGTAGATTCGGGGGGCCTGCCCAGCACAGGCTCCTTAGCAGGCTGGACGGCCCTGGCACGTGGTAGTACGTAGTCAGTAGCCGTGGAGGTCGCCTGACAGCTCAGGCTCCCAGCGGTAGGCTGCAGGCAGGCAGGCCGGACGTCGGACCTCAGTAGCGTGCAGTTAGCCACGCATGCGAGCAACGTGCAGAATTGGGTAAGAGGTGTCTTCAACCCGTACAAAGAGCCCTGGAAGCGCCATAGGGAGCGCATGTTAGATGCGGTGCAAATATTAGCAAGCCGCATGCGATGTGCTAGCTTCTTCCCCTTTCTAAGCCAAGGAACGGTGTGGGAAGCATGGTAGGTGAAGCTCAATACATCGCAGCGGCTTACAGGCATAGAGTTTGCAAACATAGCATGGCACATGTACAGATGTGAAATGAGGTTAAGTATGGCGAACACGCGAGCATAAAACACAATGCAATAATGATATTAGCAGATGGCTCGCTGATCGCTTGTAACACACAGCGAGGCCCTACACAGCCTTGATGCAGTAGCAATACATACATATTACCATCTCCTGTGCACCGGATAACCCCAGCCGCGTGTCTGACATTGACACACGAGAAATCAGAAACTACATAGGTGATGAAATCAATATAGGTTATCCGGTGCAGAGGGTCTAGTATAAATACCAAAGTAATGTGGAACTCACCCTAGGTCGGGGCACAAGTAATCCTGATAATCAAGGAATACCTTCCTTTATGTAAGCCAGCGGAAGTCGAAATGGCAGAGCGTCCTTAGGAAATTAGTGTTGTGCCACGTTTCTAGTGATGTGTGGTTAGTAACTTACTAATTGTGATTAATTACGGTTGAGACCTCACACAACGCTACAACTGAAGCATAAGGTTCAAAGTTGATTGGGAAAATTTGACAGTTTCGGGTAGCTTGATGTGCTGGCGTCTGTACACCTCTGCCTAACCCTTCGTGGAATGTAATGTGATGTTATGTTATATCAGGCGTGATGTTATGTTATGTGTTATTATTTATTTGAAATGCAAATACTAGAAAACGTTTTCACTTATGGCGTACTATGTGCCATTATAGCCGAATTTAAAAAAAATGATTTTATGTATATTCCATACATCCAACCCTTAGGCTGCTTGTCCACTGGAGCGGAGTGGAGAAATGTGCCAATATTAACCAATAGGAGCGGAGTTTAGATTCTATTGGTTAATATTGACACATTTCTCCGCTCCGCTGCATCGCTCAAGTGGACAGGCAGCCTAATGGAGTACAGTATTAACCGCCTCTGTAGTCTAGTGGTTAGACCACCTGCCTCAGACCCAGAGGTTCCGGGGTCGATTCCCAGTGGGCGCGCCGGAACGGCTCTGGCGGCGTGTACAGGAAGCTTTAGATATTATCTTATAAATACAGGGTGGCAGGGACATCAACGCCAAAACTGTTACCATGGATTCAATACATGATTCTGAAACCCAATGTCTTATAAAAAAAAACAGCTGTTTCATAGAAAAGTGCAATATCTATGTGGTCAAAATTAATGAAACAGCAGATTTTTTTTAAATAACCCACCAAAAATTTTAACGCAGGGGCGTTCTGGATCATGTTCTGAGTCCATGGTAACACTTTTTGCGTCGATGTCCTTGCCACCCTTTTTTATTTTATTTTTTGGGTGGGAAATTATCAAATAACTTCTCCCGCTCTGGGAGGAGCGGGAGGGAATGTCAGACTCTTACTGTTTTACCCACCCGTGTTCCTTCGGTTGCCCTGTTGCCGGGGGCCACGATTTCCCTTTCGGCCCATATTCGCAGCCCCGGCAGGCATTGGCCCTAGCGGACCCCGTCAATTCTGCTGACATCTCTTTGCGGCGCGCGTGGAACACAACGCGCCGTCGACCCGGGCTTGGTCCTTATCGGACGGTGAGTTACCCATTGCTCACCGTCCGCAAGCCCGCGCCTACGGTGTTCTTGCCACCCTAAGCGAGAGTGAGTCGTAAAAGGCTTTCGTTTTAAACTTTGTGTGACCCGCCCGAAGAGCTTAACTCGCGATTTTCCCTGCCAAACAAATATCGACCTTGCGTCTCTAAAAATTAAGTCGAAAATAAATAACCTTAACCGCATACCTCTGTCCTTGTTGATGCTCACTCGGACTAATGAGCGAGCATCAACAAGGACAGAGGTATGCGGTTAAGGTTATTTATTTTCGACTTAATTTTTAGAGACGCAAGGTCGATATTTGTGAGTTTATTTCTTCTCAACTTTATTTCAATTACACCTAAGGTTGATATGATATTTGTCCGCCAGTGAAAACCACGCTTCGCTTCTCCCAAGTCTGCGTCCCTAATGAAGTACTTTTCACGTTTCAGTATACGCAACAAATTTTCAACTAAAAGTCATTTTAAAGACGGCAGCATTAAGTTACACGTACACAAAGAGAAAAGTATACTCCCTCCTTGCTAAATTCAATCCTAATGAGCACGATCCATTAATACTAGCGGCAAAGATGGAGAAGGCATGTGGCACCGAGTTTGTGGACATCTACAAAGAGTTCTTGTGTTTCCTCACACCGGAGCAAGCAGATAAAATGGATGCGTTCGTTGATTATTTCAGAAGGAATTGTATGCTGGATTTGATTAAGAAAATCGAAGTGAGTATTTAGTTTTTCTTGAAGCATTCATCCTAAATGTTGGCAACGTCGCAAATAGCTGTCAAATATTTCGTTGTTTTGTCAAGTTAATCAGTACAGCGAAATATATTTGACATCTATTTCCGACGTTGCCCACTTTCAGAATGCACGCTGTTAAAAGTGATCGCGCCTTAATGACACCATTATTTCTTAAATGCTGACTGACTTTACTTAACGTATTTGATGAAATATTTGCGATGTTTGGCTAGTACAAAATATACCCTATTTTGATAGGCCTCAATTTTAATTTATGCAGGGTAAAATTTTATCCAGTGCGCAAACTTAAACAGGTGACTTTATTCATCATTATGAACAACTTTTGCTATTGGACCAAAAAAAATCCAACCAAAAAAAATTTGCTGTTCCCTACATTTATGTTCGCATAACTCGTCAAAATGTAGGGAACAGCTGTTTTTTTTTTGCGATTTGATGTTTGGTCCCATAGTAAAAGTTGTGCATAATGAATATGATGAATACCAAGTTTTCAAACGCTCTTCCAAGCGTTACTTCGATACTGCCGCCAAACATCACAACCCTCTGGTTGTCGAGGCCGCTAGTTACACTCTCTCTAGTGTCAATCGAACTCGCCGCCCTAAGCGAATCCTTACCGACCCTGACAACCCCATTACCCTCCTCCAGGAGAGCAGTAGGGAAACCAGCACAGTGTACAAAAACAGACGCCTCCCGTCATTCCGACCTCGCCGCCGAAGTCCATTGCGATCGCGACCGCATCCCCGAGTAAATGATACTCCCCCCGACCCTTGCTCGATAACGAGGTGCCAACAGTTGTTGCAGCTAAGCTCGTAGCTTTAAATTCCCAGACTAGTAATCATGATCAAAACTTTGATCCAGCCCGTCCCATCCTTGATGTCCTCCCTCCGGTTGACGCACTAAGCCGAGTTTCGTACCCCACAGGGGGTGCCCTTAGCGAGCGTTCACCTAGTTTTAATTAGCATAGTTGAATAAACCCCTGGCTGGAGGTTTTAAGTGTAGTAGCTTAAGGCACCCACAGGAAAGCCCGGTTAAGTAGTCATGATCTCAGAGGTCAACTACGAGATGACCTACCAAAAAAAAAAATTATGAATAAAGTCACGTGTTAAAGTTTGCGCACTGGATTTTTTTTTCCTTTATAAGCGAAATAAAGCAAATGATCTCTTATGTATGTAAGTAAAGAAAGCATAGACATGTACAGTACTAGACATAATACCTCAATTTTCAGGAGCAAGTGACAGACATAGACAAACGTCATATAATTCTAAAGGAGCTAAACAGGATTTTTTTAAAGAACTTGTCGACGGCTTGTGAGATCTGCACAGATATACTGTGCGCATTAGAAGGGTACCCGGCACTTGCGCAATATGTACACTCTTTGTTCCCGCATAGGAAGGAGAAAACGTAAGTTCATAGAGTTAAACTGGATAAAGTATGCGCTTCGGTAATCTTCGTGTTTCCGAATTAGCACGAACGTCACGTCACAGAGTAGCCCCCCACAGAGGCAATTGTAAGTTATGTAATACCGCAGTGCCGTGCTTTGTAGTAATGTACCAATCATTGCGCGTTGTTATGAAGTTTTTCCCCTTCGGGTTAGATATATTTTTCCCGGTCGCAGATCGTCATGTGTCACTCAATACTATTGAAAAGTTTTTTGGAATTACATAGAGTTGTGATTGTATAATTTTGTAATCGGTGTAATACAAAATAGGCAAGTACTTCAGTTGTTGTAACAGCTTTATATTGGATCTCATCATCGCGCGTTCGATGATTCAATATAGCTATTTCCCTTATAATTCGAGACTTTAACTTTTATCATATATACCATATCCTATCAATACGAGAAAGGTGTGTTAGGTCACCATAGCGTCTAGCACTAATATCTACATGTTCCTTCGAGCCGGTTTGTTTTTTAAATTCCTGTGTTCCTATGCGCGCCGACGGGCTCTCCTCAAATTCATTCTAGCACTTTTATAAAGGCAAATAAATGTTTCATATATGTTACAGCCCGGAACAGAAGGAAGTAAAGTCGCCAATACAGGAACCGTCGCCAATACAGGAACCGTCGCCAATACAGGAACCGTCGCCGGTACAGGAACCGTTGCAGTCTGCAGAGATGCCTTCAGATAAGATTCATTGTAACGACACTGCTGTGGTAGAGGAACCAATCGCTGACTATGAAGCTGATATGTCTATGAGGTATGGTCAAAGTCCACTATGTATGGCCTTTACTAAAAGTGTCTTAAGAAAGTGTAAATAAACCCTATTCGGATTAATTTCTTACTAAAAGGAATTAGTAATACATTCGTCTGTCTGTATTTAAAAGGTTTCAACTTTGTTATTCACCATTTTTACCAACAATTATTGTTTGAATAACATTATTAAATTATTAGTGAAAAATTATCGGCGAAAATTGAGGTTATAAAATTAATCTCAATAGTCAAATGAAAATCTTAAAAAAACTTTTTACAAAAAAAAAAAAACAACCGACTTCCGAAATTAAAGTTATTTTTCACTTTGTAGTGTTTTTTTGGAGGTCGCACAGAGGCGAAATATCACAAAAAGTTGGCAAAAAATCCAAATTGCAGTTTTTTGGACGAGTTTTACAAAATTATTAATACTAAGTACTAGCAGCCGCTTGGGTCAATCTGTCAGGTTAAGCTACGCTTGCCGGGGTTGGTCCGTAGATGGGTGACCATTTCTACATACCGAGACTCCTCCGTGCCTCGGAAAGCACGTTAAGCCGTTGGTCCCGGCTGTCATTCGTGAATCTTTGACAGTCGTTACGGGTCGTCAGAAGCCCGAAAGTCTGACAACCAGACTTACCAAGGGGTATCGTATTACCCAGTTATTGGGTTATGGAGGTCAGATAGGCAGTCGCTCCATGTAAAATACTGGTATTCAGCTGCATCCGGTTAGACTGGAAGCCGACCCCAATATAGTTGGGAAAAGGCTAGGCAGATTGATATATTAAAAAAATACTTCTATTATGGTTACTAACTAAACACGATTGTAAATGAAATGCAAAAAAATATTTATTAATTTAATCATCATGGATTAAACATATTGCTTCGTAATTTGGATATAAATTACAATTCACTTCCATTGCACTTTTTCTTAATATGTTATATTGGTGCTTCATAAGCTGCCCTACAGTAGATAAGGCTTTATCAGGACAAAGAGTGGTAATATGTTATATTGGTGCTTCATAAGCTGCCCTACAGTAGATAAGGCTTTATCAGGACAAAGAGTGGCATGGTTTTTATCCATTCTTGGAACAACGTCTTGAGAAACATCTTTTATTAATTTAGATTTTTCTGTCTATCCACACTCTATATTTCATTTGCGTGGCATACGCCAGTTCTGCGGGTTTCACTTGCTGTCGGAAATTTTCAGTTCTGTGCCGTTTAGCTCGTTCACTTAATTCTTCAACATCCTTAGAGGGTCGACCAACCGATATTTTTTCTGAGATTGCGAGATGTTAAAAGAAACATATTGGTCAAACCAATATTTATGCGCATTAAGACATCTTTCAAAATGTCTTTGATATTTCTCAAGTTTTGATTTATATTAATGTATTAGTTTTTGCAACAAACTTTTTAGCATCACTTGAAATTTGAGTGTTTTAGAGCATTTTCCACTTTTTTATAAAGAAACTGCATTTTTTCAGAGTCCTTTCTTGAAGTAGACTCTCTATAATACTAAATAAGAATACGTCTACTAAGATAAATCTCTTCAGAGTTTGATCCTGGTAAAATAGAAAATAAATGTTTAATTATTAAAATTCTACCTTAGCACTAAAATTTATAAAGTTTGTTCAAGGTGCGCAAAAACGAGCATCTAATTGTAAGTAGTTATAAAAGAAGAATGTGTAATGCTCATTTTAAAGCACATTTGAGGGCTTGACTCCATTGGATATGGTACTTTTATTTTAAGAGAAGTTTGATCACACTTAAAATTGCGACCTCTTTTACAAAAAATACGAAAAACCATAGAAATACAACTAAAATATAATTTTTTAACAGATATAATAATAGTTCCTTACCTCCAGGAATAGAATCCATCATTAAAATACTTAAATTCACCGAACAACATAATAAAATTTACCATTGAATTTTAAGAATAAATGAAACAAAACACATCCGCTGCTTAACAAGTTAAACTTTGGACTGAGATACTACGAACATGGGATCAAGGGGGCGCAGGGTGCTTACGCAGATAGCTAGCCCGTTTTACTGAGAATGTTGTTTAAACAATAAAAACCAGTTAGCGTGCTATTTGTAAATTTTAGTTTTTGCCAACTTTTAGTGATATTTCGCCTGTGTGGGACCGTTGCTTTTTTTGTAAAAAGTTTTTATTTTTCACTTTTTAGTTGTGGTACCTACCACACACACATTCGAATACCACTACCTGCTACCAGTGACAGGAACTTATCATATCATCTACATACTAAGTGGGAAAAAAATACGTATTTTGTAGCTAACTCAAAAACTACCCAAGCAAAGTTAATAAAAAAATTATGGGACCAATATGACAAATATTGAAACCATCAACATCGGTTCACAAAACACGGAGAAATCGGTGGAAAAAAAAAATAAACACGCTACGAACATATAACCTCCTCCTTTTTCGAAGTCGGTTAAAAATATAGAATTTTGGGTATTCAAATAATCAAATCATAGCACTCAGTTTGTAAATGGCACTACAAACTGGCATCATCTGGTTTCTTGATCCATTTGTTTACATTTTCATTAGATACTTTTGGAATAGACTATACATAAACGCAACATAACATCACGCCTTGTTTCCCCGAAGGGTTGGGCAGGTGACCCTGTAGCAGGTACACCCACATTTCACCAGTTATGTTTAATTCCCATGTAATAGGGGGCGAGCCTATTGCCATCAGCCGGGCACAAATCCAGACTCCGGGCTGCTACTGAGAAATTTCAAATAGAAAAACCCAATAACAGTTTGCCCGACCCGGAAATCAAACCCAGGACCTCATGCTTAGCTGTAGCGCTTGCTACCACTAGACCAACGAGGCAACGAGGAATAGACTATACGGTAGTAAAACTGGGACTTCGAAAACCGCTCTTACTGCCACGAAATAGAGGCGCTGTCGACTGTGCGAGTCGATACCGTGTACATACATGTAATTGATTTAACTAAAAACCTAAAAAATGAGCTGTTTAGCATTGCTGTTGCATTTTGTTTAGTTATGCGATTATAATATAAATTTATAGAGCAGCTGATTTTTTCTGCGATTTCTAGTTTGGTCCCATAGTAACAGCTGTTCATAATGATGAGAGCAATGAATGACCCCTTAAGAGGTTTTCAGGTTGTTATTTTGAATTATAGATAGTGCCAGCCACGAAAACGCGCCCCACTCCGCTCCGTACTAAAGTAAAGCTTACAGTAATCGCGGATCGCATGATGGCACTATCTGTATACCATGTATGAATACTTAAATCGGCAATAAGGGGCCGTTCAAATATTACGTAAGCAGATTTATTACAATTATTTACCCCCCCTCTCCTTGTCAGCAAAAGTAAGCAAAGCTCTTACCCCCCCCCCCCCTCCCATGCTTACGTAAACATTGGTATAAGCATTTTTCTTTTAATGTAAATATTCTGTTTTTTATTGATTCATGAGCAGCAGTTATAATTCTAGAAATAAGAAAATAAGCTTAGGATAGAGGACATCAACATACATAATATTCATTTAAACAAACTTTATGGACACTTGACACGGTATTCAACATAGAGTAAAAAACAAATATTATAATCATATGAGTAAAAAACTAAATAATTACTGCTGACGTAATCACCATCTAGACCCCCCACCCCCCATGTCATCAAAAATAAGCAAAGCATAGACCCCCCCGCCCCCCTATTGTGCTTACGTAACACTTGAACGGTCCCTAAGTTACAGAAAAACTTGAGAGGTGTCAAGGGACACCCGGATGGAACGAAGTTCCTTTCGATGAATTAGTGAAGGAATTGTAATAATAAAATCTCTACTTACCTAACTCCATCAGCAATATCCGGAACTTGTGCAGAAACACGGTCAGGATTCATTATTGTTATTATTTTTTATTATGTACAAAAAACCTGTATACACTCAACAAAAATAATCGTCGCGACACCACACTGTTCAGTGCGAAATAGAAAGACGAAACGAAAATAACTGGCTTGCTTTCTATGAGAGAGAGAGAAAGAGACAGACAGAGAAACACGCGCACGCCGCACGGCTTACAACTATAGCAAAAAGTGTCGTTACAACTTTTGGTCTTAATTTTTTCCGTCTAGCCCCCTTTCGCAACGCGCGATAAGGAACTTCGTTCCAAAAGTAAATGAGTATCTGTAATTTCTATGGTTTACATAATAAAGAGTATTCTCTCTATTTATCTATTGATTGCATAGTAATAAGACTTTGTGTTTTTTCTATCATTGCAGTGAGGAAGAAGACAACGTTGGAAATAAGAGCCATTCTGATTCGGAGAATAATCAGGATGTTTGCCGATCTATTAAAGAAGTACGTACTTTTTCTGTAAAATAACATAGCATTTATTGTATGAAAATGAAAACTATTATTATTAGACGACGGTTGTACGAAAAAAAAAAACGAAAAGAAAAGAATCAGACTTTTACGCGAGCCGTCCACCGCCAGCAAAATTAAGTTAGTTTGCAGTTAGTTTAGTTCGCTAGTTTTTCATACATGTGCGTCCACCACCTGTATGAAACAACATGTATGAAAACGGTGAACGGCTCGCTTTAATGTCAAAGTCAAATTATTTATTTCAAACCAGCTACGCCCCGCGGTTTCACCCGCATAAGTCTCGATCCCGTGGGAATATCGGGATAAAAAGTACACTATGTCCTTCTCCGGGTCATGATGGTCTATCCATATGCCAAATTTCATCCAAATCCGTTCAGCCGTTTTAGCGTGATGCCGTGACCAAGGGAAATAGGGATTCATTTTATACATATAGATAGGGCAATAAAAAGCGCGCCGACCCCAAATAAATTTATATATGGGCAGAAGAATATGGCCAATAAAAGGCACTTTTGAACTTCACAATTTACAAAATATAATTAAATCTAGGTGTCCCTTCCAAAAGGCAGTTTTGTGCAATAATGCATCATTTTTATTTATAGTTTTGCTAACCTTAACAACATCCACATAATTATATTGTTTTTTATATTTTTCAGGAAAACACAACAACAGCATATTTAACACCAACATCTGAAAGTGTGTCACTAGTCGTAACAGTAAGCAAAACCGAGGTGCAAGACTTCAGCGAGTGTTCCAACTCATCCATGCAGATCATGTTCGAAGACGAAATAGTCAAGACAGAGAACCCCGAGTGGAAAAGAGATGAAGACAAACTTATATTAGAAATATTGAAGGAACAGCTGACCCCGGAAGAACGCCAAGACAAAACTATATTAGAAATTGTAGAGGAGAAAAATATTATCGGCATGATCTCAGACAGTTTGACAGATAAATCAAAAGAGGAAATCAGAACACGCATTTTGTATTTATTAGAAATCTGTTAGGTTGTAGCCGGGTCACGTGAGTGTTGACTAGTAGTCCTAGCATGAACAAAAATATTTGTAACGAAGCGTTAAATGTGTTTTATATAATTTGACCGGGACCCCTGTTCCGCTGAATGCGTGGCGAGGCAGGGGACAGCGTTGACGAATGGGTAGCGGGTGGGACGCCGCGCGCCGTGAGCATTGACGAATTAGCGGCCTGCACTGCCCCCCATGGCGGTGCTTGGGGGAGGCCTATGTCCAGCAGTGGACGTCTTTCGGCTGAAATGATGATGATGACTGCCCCCCATCTCACCGCGCACATACCTGAGGTGCGGTGGTCTCTGTCAAACTATAATAAGCTAGCGACCCGACCCTACTTCGCATGGATGTAATTTACATGTGAAGACTGTACTTATTCAGTTCAAGACACGTTGTACACTAGTTATGGGCAGTAACCTAACAAAAAGTACTAGGCTTTCATAAATTCAAGATACTATTTCATTAGTATTATTAAGTACTTTTTTTAATATATTTACATAATATGTATAGCCTATGTTCATCTAGAATAATGTACCTTTTAAATGGTGAAAGATTTTTTTTTAAAGAACTGGTTCCGGAGATTTACATTCCACCTATATACAAACTCACGAAATTCTCTCTCTTTAATATAAGTATAGATGGTAACTGTTGTGTGAGAAAATAAATAATTGGCGTAAACTAAATTTTCCTAGAATATGTGCCAAGAGTACGATTATGAACGCAAGGACTTAAATCGATTCAATGTTGAAATTACTTTGTTTAATAAATAATAACCCTCCTTCTGGTGCAGTCGGGTAATAAGTAAACACTTAGCTCTAATGTAAATAGTTAACAATTTTTTTTACAACTTTGTTTCGCTTGTGTGAACCCGGCTTTAGTGAAATGTGTGATTTATTATAAGTATTTAATTAATCTTACATAGTTTTATTTAATTTCCGTTGGATCCTGTGTAGGAAGGCGATGATTAATTATTTTCTCCTATCCTATCAATCCATAATCAACAACCATGCATTTGTGGCAAAAGCTTTGGTAAAAAATAAGGTAATTGAGCAGAATGAAGTATGCTCAAGGGCAGTGCCGGTTTTAGCAATACCGGCGCCCCGGGCGAGATTTCTGTGGCGCCCCCTCACTTCTCTTGGAGAGTAGAGGGGCGAAATTTTTTGCTTTTATTCTAGTTTGAGGAATAGGAAAATGCACGATGCCAAAACGAGCGAAGCGAGCTCAAAAATTTCATTTTGCTTTTTCAAAATCAGGCTTTCTTTTATGCAGAAAAGTTTGAGAATTCAGACTTCAGTACGCGTAGCATGACCACCGTAGAAACGAGTTTTGTCGACGGAAGAATAGACAAAATGACAGATAAACAATCACAATCTGTCATTTTGTCTATTCTTCCGTCGAAAAAACTCGTTTCTACGGTGGTCATGCTACGCGTGCTGAGAACGCAGGGTGCAAAAGTGAGCTTAAAATTATTTTGCACCCCGCTGCGTCTATGGCCCATTCATATAAAAATAGGACCTAAACTTTGTCGATTTGTACAGAAAAGTTATAGAAAAATATAACTTTGTGTTTGCTGTCCCACAGTCGGGTAAAAAAATAATTAAATAACAGTAAAGATAGAGAAATAAAAGGCTGGTGGTTCGCGTTGGGCGCCCTTTCATGTCTGGCGCTTTGGGCGTGTACCCATGCGCGCCCTACCCTAACGCCGGTATTGAGTGAGAGGATATAAAGGGGCGCCCCCTCATATGCGGCGCCCTGGGCAGTTGCCCAACCGCGCGCTACCTTAACACCGCTACTGCTCAAGGGCGTCGCTAAGGGGGGGACAAAGGCAGCGATAAAAAAACGTGTGCGGTCGCCAGGAACGAAGTTCTTTCTCACATATGATTTAAAGCAAACTTTTTTGCAGCCGCCATCTTGGATTTACATTTTGACCTCACTATCGGGTTTTGCATCCTTGAAAACTATGAAAACGATACCCATGATGCAAAATTTGAGTCAGAGGCGCCATCTTGGATTTTCATTTTGACCAAATTCACACTTTCTGAGGCCGATGTGTACAATTTTATCCCACGACACTGTAATCACTTTACTCTTTTCTTTGGTTTTTTTCTGCTGTCGTTCTCTCTCTCTTTCTCTATGAATTAGAAGAAGACAGTCGCAAGTATTAACACTTTTTAGTGTGACGATTTCTGCAAGTTTACAAGCTGCGTTAAAGAACTTCGTTCCAAAAAATTAAGTCAATACAAAGCATTTTAATGTAAAGAAACTACATGCTTATCCATACAGCCAATTTTGTTTATTTGGACGACTTATTTGGTTTTTTAAAGTTCTATATCTCGTAAATGGGGTCTAATCCGGGGGGGACGTAATATTCGTATCTATGTGCTGGTGGCAGGCCCAGTAATAATACCTATTATGTTTCAGCTCTACAGTTCTGGGAAAAACGACCCGAAAGGTCCGTTTCCTATACATACTTTGAAAATGGAAATTATTATTTTTCGCAATTCCTATCGGGACTACCGAGATGAAACTGATTTGTCAAAAATCAAATGTCCACCAGAGCGTCGATTTTGGCCCCATTGTGCGCCGTAGAGGTAATAAGACTCGTACTAAAAGTGTAAAGCTTCATGTGCTCTTGACTTTTGACTTTACCTACAAATCATACTTTTCCCATCCTCTATACTATGGCCCAGGGGGGGCAAGTTGATATATTATATCGACTTGCCCCCCCCCTCCTCCTGAGCCATCGGCTGGCGACGCCCTTGAGTATGCTACTTACTACCTCTTGATAAATCCCCCTTCTCTTAGTGTGCTTGCATAAAGACGTGGGTTCCCGGTAAAGACAAGTTGGTACCGATCGGGGCGGGTAAATTAGCCCTACACTAACTTATATGCTCACACATAAAGAAACAGGTAACAGTTTCTTTCCGTAGATAAACCTGCAGCGATCGGTATCTGAAAACCTACTGCTTAATGCAAGTACAGACGCCAGCACATCAAGCTACCCGAAACTGTCAAATTTTCCCAATCAACTTTGAACCTTAAACTTCAGCGATAAAGTTGAAAATCTATTAAATAAATTTGACAGATTGTAGTAGCCTGATGTGCTGGCGTCTGTACTATTACGCCGCAATAGAGGGTGAGCAGTAAGGTAGCCTGGATCTTGGGTTGAAACCGGTACTATATTTTACGAACAGAGGACGTTTTAATTTTATTTACCAACTAGCATTATATTTTCCAAAGCCAGGTAATGTGCAAGTTATTAAAGATAAATGCCGATAATCTGGAATATCCGTAATGGGGCTAAAACCAGTAAGGCTCTCCAGTCAAGAAAAAAGTTCATAGTCTATGCTTCCAGACTACTGGACGAAACATCGAACAGGATTTCTAAACTGAATATGTCAAACGTCAATTTTTCATGGACTCAATTTTTCTGGTTGCGTTCCAGGTATTTAAAAGGTGAGAAAAGCATGTCTTATTATTCTTTGTACTTCTCTTACACCCGTTGCAAACGGGTCAGAAATAGAATTCATTTCAAAAAGGTCATGCTAAAAATATAAGCAGTTTTGTTAGGACTATTTCATTAGGCGGGTCAATCATTTTAGTTTACAGTGAAGTTTGCGTTTTTTAAATTAAACTAGTTATTACCAAATCAAATTTTGTGAGTGAAAAAACGTTGAAAATGGCTCGTAATAGTAACGAGAATGATGATGATAATATTGATCCCGCGTCTGTAACATCGAATGTAAAGAACACTCTAAAACAAGTACGTATTACGCATTAATTAGCCATAATACTGTTATAATTCATTTTTCGCGAAGGCCTATGATTTAAGTACCTACCTCTTAAAATAATAAATTTTGTTATAATAAGAACGTACCTAATGATAAGTATTTTCATAGTTCAGACGACTACTAATTCCCCAATAATTCAATACCAATATAGTCATAGGGCATGGTAAAAAAATGTAAATAAACAAACCTACATTTCATAATTCACAGGAAGTAATCAAAGAACTTCTGAACGGTTCATTCCAAGACAATAAAACAAAGCTGGGCAACGATGCATTGTCACTGGTGGTGGAAGTGGCCAAATGTCTGGTGACAGAGACTTGTCTGCGCGCCTCCAGCCACGCTCTGCGGGAAAGTTGCGACAGAGTCGATATCGAACACATTGAGAAGTGCCTGCCACAGTTGGTAATTAATTATATTTGTTTCAACACTTATGAGCTACCTTATTGGTACAGCCGTCTGTTAACATCAGTCTCAGAAGAGTTTGTATGAATGAAATTTAAAAAAATGCTTTATTACTTTCTTAACTACGGAAGAGTAGGGAATACTTTGACTACTTATGATATATTTTAAACATTACGAAGGTTCTAAAATATTGGATAATTATGAAAATTCGAAAGTAATCAGCTACTTGTTCCTGAATGTACCTACATAAGCATTGCTGACAAAGTATGCATATTAGTAGATATATGATGTAAAAGTTAGCTTTAGGCTGCCTGCCCATTGGGCCTATATTAACTATTCGTATGTCGGAATGTGGATCCACGTGAGACACAATGGATTTTTAATTGTTTCTGTAATTACGACATACGAGAGGGTAACCAATAGAATCCAAACTCTGGAGCAGAGTTTACATTCCATTGGTTAATATTGGCACAGCTATGCTCCTCTCCTGTCTTCTCTGCTCCAGTGGACAGGCAGCCATGTAGAGAGCATCATTTTTCAATCATTGTAATTGATGTTTTTGTTACAGATGCTGGACTTTCCTTAAGTAAAGGACATATTTGGAACCCCTATATTACTTATATACTCTGAAACTCATTATAGTACAAGTTTTAATTTGTAACCTTGCTTGCTATGTCAAAAGCGGCATTCCTACCTCCCTAAGTATTAGCTTCATGCATTTCATATAAAAGACTATATTTTTTAAATATTTCTTCCAAATTGTTCACTAGATGTATAAATTGTAAATTAGGAACAAAGTTATCTAATGCTGTTGTTCTAATAATTTGGTTGTTACGAATTGATGAAAGCAATAAAAGGTATTTTAACCTAAACAATGAGTTTAGTTTCCCCACATCAGTTATTCGTTTTTTAGCTCATTTAAAAAAATAGTTGTCTTATTGTTTTATTGCTATCCTAGATGATTCAGATAACTTAAGTCACACTCGCCTGGAGTATTCCAGATAGAAACACTGATTTTCAAAGCCTTATGCATAAAAAAAGGATTGTGTTATTTTATGAAACCAAGGTAAAAGTGAAACTTCTATAGGCGCCGCCATATTGGCCTTGGCTGCTTTGACGAGCGCCTTTCACTTTATCCCTACTCCGCGGCCGACCGTCAATAAAAGTCTCACTTTAATAGATGTTTTAAATTAAACAAGGTATGTTATTTATCAATTTTATTATACAAAGTATTTCTGAGAGTCCATCCAATCAGTAACATTCAGATAACTGTACATTTTTCAACATCACAACACTTCAAAGCATCTTCATTGTAAAAAAAGACAGTCAGTACCTTTCAAGTACCTCAATCGCACAGACCTTTTCAGTTAATATTTTGGCAATACATAGGTAATTGATATTTAACACAACAATATAATTTACACAAGTTGCATCAAACAATTACACCAACAAGAATAACAAAACTCCTGTATTTCCCCAAAAAACTAGGCAGAGGGAGAGGTGTACCTTATAGTACCCACATTTCACCAGTTATCGGTGCCACAGACATGTTGGGTCGGCATGATTCGGCACAGGCCGGGCGACAAAATTTTATGAATATTTTGCTGCTCGGTTATGCCGACCCGATCAAGTGTGAGCACACCTTTATGTTTAAGTCCCATGTAACAAGGGGCAAGCCTATTGCCATGCCATCCATAATGGGCTAACCAACAAGAATCTTACCATAAATACCTATTTCTTCGTGTTGACCTGCCTAGATTATGCCCAACTTTAGTTAATTTATATTAAAAAAAACTTGTGGTCAACCTGTAACATACACAAGTACTTGCATTTCCAGGCAAAAAGGCATGTTCAAGAAGTATAGCAATACGATACAGTAGCTCGATCATTAACAAAGTATTGCCACACTCTTGGAATTGATTGCCCTAAACAAAAAATAAGCTATTTATTGTCTACTTCTACAGCTATTATACAGCCCAGTTATTGAACCAGAGACAATCAGTTTAGTAACAAAAATATTTTTATAGGCGGATATGAACACCATAATGCCCAGGTTTTATATTTATACATCGTTTTATATTATTTATCGAATCGTTTATATGCTTCTCTAAGTTTCAAATCTGCTAAGTACAGTTTATACATAATAATAACCAATTCCTCCTCAGTTTTTGAGATCAAAGAAAAATCAACTATAATAAATATTTGTTATAAAGGATAGTCGAAAGGAATATTCAAAATAGATTTATACCTATTTAGGCGCTTCTCACACAAATGCATGCATTGAAATATCACATAACAAAGGGTTTATTTAGCCTCAAAAATTCAACCCCATTTGCAATAATTAGTAGAAAAAAAATGAGCACAGAATTGATTGAAGTGGCGGTGCTTGGAGGAGGCCTATGTCCAGCAGTGGACGTCTTTCGGTTGAAATGATGGTGATGATGATAATGGAAAGTTTGAATTGCCCTACGAAATTACTAAAGCCAACAAACAAGAATAATTTTTTGCATATAAATTAAATTGAATAGTTAATATTGCTTTTTAGACACTTCATTTTCACATAATATACTCTGATTTTTAATTTGCTAGACTAAAATGACATTTGGTCTCGACGTAATAATAACCTAGTACATAATCTAGTTACCGAGTGACTCTCACCAAGGACCACTGAATCATTCTCTGCTGGAGGTCCTTCACTGTTGTCGTGTAGTATCTGTAATATTTATTAATTACCGTGTTATTTTTATTAAAAAAAGGTTGATTGCAGCTGTAATTTTTTTTTGCAAATAAAAAATCAGTTTCGTCAGATTTGTTTTAGCTTAAGACATAGACGTATAATATGGTTTAAGATTGACCAAGGTTTTACAAAAACATCAAGTTATACATTATTGTAAAAAAGTAGTTCTGTCAAAAAGACTAAAAGTAGTGAATTTTATAGAGAATAAATAAATCATCGTGTGATATTTGATAAGGTATCTATAATCCACACTTTAAAATCTAATAACAATAATATTTAAACTCTAACACACTTGTATGTCACACTTGAGGTGCATCATGAAAATTAATACAATAGTTTGACCGAGACCGCAGTTTTGCGGCTTAGGTATGTGCGGTGAGACGGGGTGCAGTGCAGGCCGCTCATTTGTCAACGCTCACGGTGAACGGCGTCCCACCCGCCGCTCATTCGTCAACGCTGCCCGGCCTCACCGCGCATTCTTTCCCAAAAATTCGTTGTGATGTTGGGGGGCAAAAAAATATTGACTTCACGACATAGAAACGAACTGTCATACTCGAAATTTAAGTAGGTGTTAAAGTAATACTGTCCTATGAGGGAATTTAAAATTTCGTATTTCAGTGATACTACACGCCGATTCTCTTAAACATCTTAAAAAGTTACATCCGCTTGTAAGCACTCAGTACCGAGGAACTTAACGCATTCTATTTTTGTTTTCGCACCATTAAACATAACAAACTCTCGAGCTCTCAGAGTAGGTAAAGTAGTAGACTATTATCCTGAAAAATTGGCAGTTTACGTACTTACAGCTAATACAAAAGTTTGTAGTTAACAGCTGCCATACGATCTGCACTGAGCAGGCTTAGCTGATATAAAGGTCTCACTTTCATTATCATTTAGTCGGAGGACACTGAAAGTGCGAATATGTAAATGTGTAGTCAGTAAATAAAGGACATGTTGAAGTACTCTTGCAATCATTACACAGAGTTCAAGGGAGCTTACTCAGTTCGTGATTGCATTACCAGTGAGACCTCAGCCTTAAACGAGCAAGATTTTCTTCAACTGGCTTGTCAGTAATTGTTGACACATTAAATAAGTGTAAAACTAAATCAATTATTGACTTTGCGATATATTAATGTTTGTGATTATATACTCCCTCCCTGTTTACATTAGAATTGCTATGTGTAGGATCCACCGAACACGCTAAAATTTATAGTTCTTGCAGTACAACTGCAATAACTTCTAATACGACTTACATAACTTATTCACTCGCCCTTATAATAAAACAATGATGTTCAGAAGGGGCAAGGAGACGAGCGCCTGGTATAGCCTCATCGAGAGGCAAACACAGGTCACACCGGACCTTACCGAGTAAGCGCTTATTCGAGTACAGAACTTTGGATTGACCGGCCACCTTAACCTAAATTGCCAGTTCGCTGAAAGTGACGCGTGTCCGTAGTCAGTGCGACGTTGTGTCTAGAACAGGTCCATGTCATCGTTGCACATGACTTCAAGGAAGTCATCATCGTCGTAGTCGTGCAGGAGACGGGGGTCGGCGCGGGTCGCGTCGTGCGGGTCTGTCCGATCGGGCAGCGGGGAGCCCGGGCGCGCGGGGGAGGCGGGCGCGTCCGTGTGCGCGTCAGTGTCGCTCGAGCAATCGCGCGCGTCTGTCGCGGGCGACGGCGGTGGGTTGCTGCCATGCTCCGACGCTGCGGTCGCCTCGCCGCGTGATAACAGAGATGGTAGTTCTGAATCTGAAAGGAATATTTTATTGATATATCTTAAATGTAGGCAAAAGCCATCATGCTTGCTGATTGTGTGTAGTTTATTCCAGATAATTTGGTAGTTGATAAAGGCTCTCGCAAACAGGCACGACGCGACAACGATAGAACAATTTCCAAGAAGTTTTCATAGAAATTGTTCCACCAGAGTCGTGCGTCGCGCCTGTCTATGCCTGTTTTACCCATTTTTTTAATAAAAATTACACTTTAAAGTTAAGAAAGTTGTGAAACTAGAAGAAAGCAAAAAAATTTTTTTTGATATCCAGGGCGCCAGGGCCAAATAAATTAGGGCTGAGTAAGTAGCAGATGACCCCACCTATCCACCATTTTCGTATGTTCAACGTTCTGCCAAACACCCTGTAAACACTAGCCGCACCTAAATGAATACTTAAAAGCGTGTTGTTCGATGGAAAAAGGGCATTACATTCGACAAATCATGACAAACCTGTGAGACTCTGTTTGAGCTGTTCCATGACAGTCTGGCGACTCTTGGCGCGCGCTCGCTTGACCTTGCGCTGCGTCTCCTTTCGGTCTTCCGTGAAGATCTGGTTCACCATCTCCAGGGACACGTCGCCATCGCGCTTCAGCAGGAAGAAGTAAACACCGCCAGGAGTGCGACGACGCGCGCCATTCTAAGATTTTTTTTTCTACATAAAACATATACTCGATGTAAGGAAGACGCGCAAAATGTTACCAGCACATGATCCTAGACCCCCAGGAAAGAATTTTGTTGTCGGTCATTTAAAATAAATCAGCGGTTTCATACAAAAGTGCAGTACCTACACAGTCAAAATAAATCATTTCAACACTGGCACAGAATAATACAGAAGGCGATCTCCGCATTTTAGGTATGAAACTACAAAGTACGCGGCGGGACCGTCTTGTCGAGCCAATTCAGTGAGCGTAACGTAGTCAGAAGATTATAAGAGTTACACGATAAAATACAAAGAGAGGCAACTTCTAGGTGAATATAACTGTAGGTAATTAGCGCTGTGCGACCTGAATTGCACTTTATTGTGTCGTAGTAACAGTCGGTTTTTATTTAAATGATTTTGCGGAGTGTATCTTCTGTACTATTACTGCGAAACTGGTGGGTCTAGATAATCATGTATTGATTCATGGTAACAGTTTGCGCGTCCATGTTTACATCCTGTATAATACAACGACTGTATTCCTTGAAGGGATAGGCAGTGGTGTGTGGATGTTCAGTCGACTGCACGTGCATGCAAGGTAACAGTCGATGCGTAGACAAACAAGGCAGTCAGTAGGTAAAACAACATGGCACAAAATGTATTGAATTGAAGGTTCTGATTTAAAATAGATTGCATTTATCATATTTATATTATTGCGTTTTACTTATAATACCTATGTAATTGTAGTTTATTTCTGTTTTATTCATATTACTTTTGGCAGTTGCCATGCCGCAGCAGTTGTCAATTGGGGCACAAAACAATAAACAACTTTTATTAAGAGGAGGCTCCCTAAATTGTATATTAATTTGCATTAATATTCTGAAAAAGTCACGCATACAATCAAAATGAAACTTTTGTGTATGATTTATTGGATCTTTTTCTTTCCAAATATAAGACAGTTACTTAATTGGAACATTTTCGCTCGATTAATTTTTTATTCGAAAATCATCTTTTTGAAACAAAAACAAGATTACTACGCTTTTATGTCTAAAATAATTATTAACAGTAAGAAAATATAGTTTATAAATAATATATATAATTTTCTTTATTCTAATAAAGAAAATTATATATATTATTTATAAACTATATTTTCTTACTGTTAATAATTATTTTTATATAATTTTCGTAATAAAAATTGAGACATGACATTTAGTTCCATGCTCGAACACAACCAAAGAGCGCACGCGATTTACTGATGTGTAAGCGTTTAGCACATAGTGGAGTGGTGGGTGCATGGGGACGGAGTTTGCGTGGAAATTGTCTTTTGAGTGCCTGGTCTTAAACTTTTGCTGACATTTACTGGTTTTATGAGCAGTACAACAAGTTAAAATATGGCTGATATAACTTGGCAGGTCTGAACATAGGCTCTGCGAACTTTCGAGCATGTTGTCTCACTCACACTCGCCTCATGTCACCATTTAGTTCCTAAAATATGTTATTGCGCAGCCTTCTGCGCGTAGTTCGGGGCTACCAAGTTATATCGGCCGTATTGTAATACCCTGGTAAGGAGTTAAGGATAGTTGAAGAATCTGGGATTGGCACTCTAGACATATTATTTAGTTATTTGAGCTAATACAGGGTGGCAGGGATATCGACGCGAAAACTGTTGCCATGGATTCAGTACATGATTCTGAACCCACTGTGTTGAAATTTTTCATCGGTTATTAAAAAAAAAAAACTGCTGTTCCATACATTTTAACCACGTAGATATTGCACTTTTCTATAAAACAATAGTTTTTTTTAATAACCGACGAAAAATTGTACTGAATCCATGGTAATAGTTTTCGCATTGATGTCCGCGCCACCTTGCATATGTGATATGTTTTAAGTTTTTTTTTTTGTCAAAAACTTTATCCTGAGAAGCTGTTGGTATTAATAATAATATCCAGTTTTATCTAGAAAGGAATTACGAAATCCGTACACAATCAAATCCCGTGATTTATTGCATGTATGGGATGTTTTAAATTCAAATAATAAAATATGCCTCAAGTGGTGCCATCAGAAACTGTGAGAGTAGTTTTGTAAACACTTGCTCAGCTATCTTATTACTGCCTCGTTGGTCTAGTGGTCGCAAGCGCTAGTGCTGAGCTCAATGAGGTTCTGGTTTCCATTCCCAGGCCAAGCAAAGTGATTTTCAATAAGGGATTTTGCTGTAGCAGCCAGTCTGGATTTTTGAACGGTTTGCCCCCTATTACACGACTTAAACTTATGGTAGCCACACACATAACGATTTATTTTTTTATTGTGTGTTGGTAGAAGTTTGCGCAAAATTCTAGGCTTGTGTGATTTTCAATTTTCAATTCCAAGCTTGTGCAAATTTGAGTTTACGCAAATTTGCTTGAGCGCGTGTGGGACATGCGTTCAAGTTTCAGTAGAATTTTGGTATCAACAATGAAAGTACTCACAACACAACTGGACGGTCACTAAACAGAAATAATTTTGTTACAAGCACAAACTTGAGCCGCGAGTGGTTCAAGCAAATTTGCGCAAGCATAAATTTGCGCAAGTAAATCGTTACGCGTGTGGCTAGCATTAGCTGGCAAAATGTGGGTGTACTAAAGATACACCTCTAGTAACCACCACACGGCTACCATGGCCCACGCACAATGGTCCACTTTATGGACTAAGTGCGGAAACCAAACAATAGAACATAGACACACCTCTGGCTAACCCTTTGGGGATGAGAATGATGGAGTAGAATTTAAATGAATACCCAAGCTTAATCTGATAGTTCCACTTACCATGACAAGCATGCCTCCTTCTGCTTCCACCTTTTGTGTTTCTTTGTATATTTCTATTGCTTTGTTAGCACCAACAACTTGTACAATCCGACCTGAAAAATATTTATTTTTGAAAAACATAATCATGGAATTTGATTGGTCCTAGATCTATATCGACAGTTGAAAGGCTAATTGATCTAAGCAACATTTTGTAAAACTTGCAGGAGGATGGATCATAGTTATTTTTTAAAAATAACTATGATCCATCCTCTTGCAAAAAAATTCATAAAAAACAACTATTTGATAGAGTTTTATTTATTTAAATCAATCAATTATAATAAGATCTTATTACGATTTTAAAAAATAACTAATCTGTCCTCCTGCAAGTTTTACAAAATGTTGCTTAGATCAATTAGCCTTTCAACCGTATAGTGTGTGTATAGTGATTTGTGGTACAAGTGGACCATAAACAGACCATGACAATTTTTTTTAAGTAGTAAGGGCTTGGCCAATTTTATTATGTTCCAATGGATCAATTAAATTGAATAGTAATGTATTTATAGGTAAACAAGCGTGTGCTCATGGGCTGACCCATACAAATATTCATCAATAATTATTCCTCATTGCTCACCTATAAAAGGGACAAAATTACAAAATTTCATGCTTCTAGCTAGATCAAGTGGTACCTGTGGCTAAGTAATAACAGCCGCACAGGTTGATCGATCAGGTTAAGCTACGTTTGCTGAGGTTGGTCCATGCCTCGGAAAGCATGTTAAGCTATTGGTCCCAGCTGTAATTTGTAGAACTTTACAGTTGTTACGGGTCATCAGAAGCTTAAATGTCTGACAACCAATCTTAGCAAGGGGTATCGTGTTACCCAGTAACTGGGTTGTAGAGGTCAGATAGGCAGTCACTCCATGTAAAATACTGGTACTAAGCTGTATTCAATTAGACTAGAAGCCAACCCCAACATAATTGGGAAAAGACTAGGCAGATGTGATGAAGTTGATCACAAATAGCGCAGTGAACAGTGGCAGTGGCAGTGAACTTTAGGGAATACTAATATTTGTATCGGTCTTTTAACTCATCATCTGTTACGACGCCTCATTGAGGTGCATAACAATTAAAATTCTATTGTGTCTCGTTAATGACAGTTGAAAGGATAAGAGAAGGATTAAAACATGAGGAACACGACATACCCAGTAATTCCTTCTTATCTTCAGAAAGACTTTCTGCAATATCATCCGCTACATTTTCTACAGTGTCCTCACCATTCACTATCAGATCACGAAGGCTCCTAGGCTTCAGTTTATCATCGTAATGGTGACTATTTGCTCTTTTCCCCAACCTTAACTTCACATTTGACCGGTCCACATGTCTCCGTTTGTTAGACAAACGTTCACTATCATCATATTCATCATTAGAGGTAAATATTTTCTTCTTAGATATATAATCATCATCTAATCTATACTTAATAGTATAATCATAAGATTCAACGCCATATCTGCTTTTCTTTGATACATCACAACTGACCATATCCTCTGTTAACAAGTCTTCCTGTAATAAAAGTAAACAAATATATTTATTAGGACAATCTCCATGACAACAGGTAGAACTACTGTTTCAAATACATCTATATGTTTTGTTACTTGGAAAAATATTGTTATTACAGCAGAAGAGTAAACAAATAGAACTATGCTTATATGCTTTATAACGAATACTCATTATAAAGAATATTTCCTTATTCCATGTCTGTTTTGGCATACGCCAATAGCTTTCTAATTATTTTTATAAAATAATAAAAATTAGTAAACCTGTAAAGCTTTGCACCAGATGTTGTACTTGTCCTTCTTGCCAGGCTGCGGCAGCGGGCGGCGTGGCCGTAGCTTGGTGCGCTTAGCTCGGCGCCGCGGCTCGTCGTCCGACTCAGAGCCCGACGACTCCTGCGCTGACCCCTCATCGCTCTGTTCGTCCTGTATCTGCATGTTCACTAATGAAGGAGGGTTAAATGCCTCGGGCCGCGCCAGAGGAATATAAGTACCCTCTTCCACATCCGAATCTTCCAACTGTAGGTAACGCAAAAAAATCTCTGGTTAACGCGTACGCCCTAAGACGTCATAAGTCATTTTCTTGTTATAATTATTGTTTAACAGATTTATATAGCAGTTAAAGTCACTAGACCCTACTAAAAGAACATTTTTTTTGTTTATAATTGCAAGACATCATTGAAAAACTGCTATGTAATTAAAATGAAAATGTTCAAAGTTAAAAATCATTCTAACCTCCCCGTCTTCCCTTTCAAGGGAAACTTCAACATCCAACTCGCCTTCAGTCGTTGACATCATACTCAAGACTTTAATTTAAAGATATAAAATAAAAGATCATGAAAGTATTTTAACGAAATACAACAATTCCACCTTTTACCAATCTATCTTCACTACCTACCTACACCTAGCTGCTGCTGTCATTTTTAATAATAGACAAAGTAGAGTTTCTGTACCAGCTGTCAACATGTCAACAACCCACAGCGTCTCAGCCATAGTTTACGGAGTACGTTAGATGTCTAACCCCGCGTTACGACGGAGATAATTTTACACACAGCTAAAAGTGTGTTGAAAGAGACATGAAACTTGTTTTCGACAAGTATTGTAAAAGATTTGTCACAAACATGTTTTTTGAAGTGAAAACTTCTTTAGCATCGTTGTGATTTGAAAGTCTATGAAACGAAAAAGCGACAGTAAAAAGCATGTAAAAAGAGACAGACACATAAATTTACTAGATTTAACTTGGGAGAAAATGAGATAGGAAGCATTATACAGTGTTTCTTATGTTCGTGGTTCTCTTTGTGCTCTGCTTCGTTCCCCCTCCACTTGTGTTTACCAAGGCATAGTGGGAGTTTGCTTGGGCCTCAGCGTTGTACGTGTGTTATACGTGTTTGTGCGCGTATTTTTTTTTTCAAATTTTTGAATGTTTCGCTTCTACCACGTGTGAATTGCACACGTGTTTTTTTTTGTAGCATGTCCTGTATAAAACATGTATCATACGGATGGTATTGATGTATTTTCATGTTCTTGTACATATTTTACGTACAAGAACACGAACGTTGAACGTTTTTCATATTTTTACGTTTTTTGACAATTCTCGGGACCTTTGCAAGACGTACGAGGGGCCGAAGGGCCGAAGCCAACTCGCAGAGGCCCGTTAGACGTTAATAAAATAAGTCACCAACCAACGATTATCCCTGTTCGCACTATGCAAGTGCACCCAAGGACAACCTTCGGTTTGTGTAGGACTATTGCAGGATATGGAAACAAAGATATTGGATTAAAGGTTTGGATGGCTAAAGTGAACTGATTATATAAAACGATGGAAAGAATATGGCCCCTGCCTGCCTGACCAATGTTTTATATATAAATAATACACAGATAAAATGGTGGAGGTGACTTGCACAATATGGGCCCCCGAAAAACAGTCGCTAGCTCATTGTATCGTAACGACAAAGGGGCAAAATATCCAGGGAGGTGCTTATGAGGAGTGAAAAGGTATTCCATGGCTATCGGAACAATCCCGGAAGTACGGTCAAGATCCCTATTAGCACCTCCACTCAAGCCGGCCAATAAAGGCAAGAAAGAGTTGAGGAACAGGGCTTCTCCCGGGAGATAGGGTCCGTGGAGTCGCTACTGCCCAACAGCTCGACACATGCTGCTCTGCGGGTTTATGTATCTCTCTTGGTCTGGCTTCTCACCCTAGACCTATTTCGGTGAAGTAAACTCTATGGGCACAGACCCAGAGTTCAGGAGCGTGCAAGCCCCACCACGACGTCAACTTAGAGATATGACGGTGGGCGGGTGGGGATATAATATTATTTTTCAACTCTCGGTGTTGAGCCCAGCGCGTCGAAAAAAGACACTGTTGGATTTTCAACTCTTGGTGCTAAGCAGTGGTGAATTAACAGGGGGGCGGAAGGGGCAGCCCGCCCCGGGCCTCCGGTTTTGGGGGGCCCCCAATGCCTCCGTGTTCCCCTGATCAAATCCTAAACAAGACTTTAAAAATGTGCTTAGTACCTACATACTTTCACCAAGATCAAAACACTACAGCCATCTAGACTTTTTACGCGGCACTAATATTCTTTTAACTTTGCTGAATGTGTCCAATACGCTGGGGGAATTCCCGTCTTTGTAGCGGGTACTTCCCCAGGAATCCCTGTATATCGCTTATACTTCAATACTTCTTGACCATTTGCATCTCGGTTGCATCATGCGAGAGGAGTTTTTCGAAACTTAAAATAATTAAAAATTATCTTCGATCTACAATGGGTCAAGAACGACTGGTTAATCTAGCCGTGCTTTCAATAGAAAGAAAAATTTCCAAAGAAATCGATTTCACAGAAGTTATTGAGGAGGTCAGTAAATTGAAGGCACGGAAACACATATAACACGCCACAAAAAATAAAAATAAACCCCCCGACCCTTGCTCGAAAACGAGGTGCCAGCAGTTGTTGCAGCTGAGCACGTAGCTTTAAATACCCCGAATAATAATCATGATGATAATATAAATTTGATCCAGCCTGTCCCCTCTTGCTGTCCTCCCGTCAGCGATGCCCTAAGCCGAGGTCCGTACCCCACAGGGGGTGCCCTTAGCGAGCATTCGCTTAATTTTAATTTAGAATAGTTTAAAAAGCTCCTGGCTGGAGGCTCTAAGTGTAGAAGCTTATGGCACCCACAGGAAAATCCGGTTAAGTAGCCACGACCTTAGTGGTCAAAACTGAGAGAAAAAAAAAAACTAACTTTGATTTATTTGATCAATTTTTTTGGTCGATCGATTCGTATTTTGTTTTCCTCACCCATATCCATTCCATATTGTAGGTATATATATTTATTTAGCCTAAATAATTTAATTCGAATTTAAATTTCACTTGCCAGATTTTAACGAAATAAACATAAACACTTATTTATACATACAAATGTGAACTGAATAAAAAACTTGTAAAACTACATTTTTTTTAAAGCTGGGGTCCTTATTCAGCTTTGCCACCCCGGGCCTCTGACGGGCTTAGCCCGCCATTGTTGACAAGTAGTCGTAAAAAATCATCGCAGAAAAAAATCGCCCGTGTGTACCTGGGCTTACACATTCTTATAAAATCTTAAAGCTTCGTGCAGACTGGCGCGATGCGACTATAACAAAAAACATATAAGAAAACTACACGGTAGCGCATCGCGCCAGTCTGCACGAGGCTTTATGTTTTGATTTTAGTGGTGACAGACTTTTTGATCGAAATAAAATCAAAGCTATCTTTAGTTCCACATGAAAATGCATAGTGCAGGTTGCAAAGTGGGAAGTTTTAGTCTTAAATATGGAACACACCGCGTCACCGCCGCGGGTCGTCCCGCTTAGGGTCAGTTCACTCGAATCGAACTTATTTTCCTTAAAAAAAGGTATATTTCAGTGCTAGCGTGAACGCGTGTCAAAGTACGCTGAGATGCGCGGTGCTGCGCAGCGCGTATACCTACCTCATTGCGTAGTAAATAAATTCGATATTTTATCAGATCGATACGATACGGGACGATAACTGACTTTTAATGATTTTATACTGAAGATGACGTCTAAACGAGTAATGTTAGTGATTTGAAAAATAAATATGTTAAATTAGAGCATTTTCTCAATATTTTAATATAGGCATATTTTTGATTATGTTTATAATAGACATAGTGAAATTAATTTGTAAATTTATGTCTAACGCGGATAAAAAACTGAGAATGACGCAAAATCTATCAAGCGTATTTTCTGAAAACTTCACCATTTTAAAGATAACTAAATTACCAATCTTTTAGTATACGTGTTTTATTAAAATACCTGTTGTTTTACGTGTAATAAATTAATAATGCGTCTAATTTGGGACAACGCTCCTTGAAGGGCGAGTCCTATTACTGGCTGGACGTACGACGCGTTGCGTGAGCTCAGTACAGAACACGCAAGCTAACCATTCAAGGCCACTATCATATATCTGCGTCTTAAAAAAGTGCGCGTCGCGTCGCGTCTCGGTGTGAGCTGTCCCTTAGGCAGCATTTTTTAATCAATATTTTTCTATAAATGGGGTATTACACCATCATATCTACGATCACAGATCCATGATCAAAGACATAACTGAATTGTAAAATAGACATAACATGGGTAATTTGTGAGTTTCGTAGATAGGTATATGACATAATATGATAGTGTAATATTCCGCTAGGGGGATATACCCATTGTAAATGTCTATTTTACAATTCCATTATATCTTCGATCACAGATCTATGACCACAGACTAGACAGTGTAATAGCCCCTTAGTAAAATTTTTCGTAGCCGACTACCTAACCAAATAAAGTTCTATTTAATTCATTCCCGCCCTAGAGAGGAAAGTAATTACTATGAGTCTTTCCCACGCAAGGGTGGGGATCAGCGTCTTCCACCCGCTACTTGGATCAAACAAACACTACTTTCCGAGTATGTGAAATGAAAAATATATTTTTTGCCGCCCTTTTAATGGTGGCGCCCGGGGCGATCCGCCCCTCCGCCCCCTCGCTACGCCACTGCTGAGTACAAGCCAGTGTTGCCAACCCGTACGATAATTATGGGGGCGTACGATAATTTGGCCTATGGTACGATGTACGATAATGAATGTCTAACGTACGATAATTTTGTGATTTGCTGAAACATTTTTCAGTTCCATTATCAAAACGTATTTGTTAAATACGCAAAAAATGTCAATGTCTGTTGTCAAGTGTGTCAATAACAACAAGTAAGTATCTCTCTCGTTTTCCCTCTTTAGTTTTTATTTTATTTTACAATGAAAACACAAAAATTTCAACTAAAAATAAATGCAAAAAATAAATAAGCATGTTTAAGGTTTGTGCTGAGCTAGCACCACTACTGGTGAAACTTGCTTCCCCTTTGATTCTAGTATAAAATTATCCATCTTTTGATAGCAATTTGTTATATCATTTGAATTTAGGGTTTTTATTTTTGATTTTTCTTTTGTACAGACGCCAGCACATCAAGCTACCCAAAACTGTCAAATTTTCCCAATCAACTTTGAACCTTAGACATTAGCGATAAAGTTGAAAATCTATTAAATAAATTTGACAGATTGTAGTAGCTTGATGTGCTGGCGTCTGTACGATAATTTTGTCCAAAATACGATAATTTTGACATGGGAACTCGATAATTTGAACTTTTGGAGTTGGCAACACTGGTACAAGCTGTGTGACGCACGGACAGACGGACATGACGAATTTTTAAGGGTTCTGTTTAATTTACCATGAGTCCATGACTCAGGAACCCTAAAAATAGTTGGCGTTGTCGTTGCCAGCAGCCGCCAACAGAGTTTTTGTGTAAAATCTATGGTAAACAAATCTAGCTACTCTCTGACAGTGTCGATCACTGTTGACTGGTCTCACACAGAGTACTTTTTATATCTTCATTTTCTTAATGATCATCGGTTTGTTTTATTACTTTATGATAAAAGAAAACTTGATGTTAATTTCTATGAAATTGGGTTTCATACGACTTGCAGCGTGAAGAAAATTTAAGTGGATGTAATAGTCCCTAAAATTATCGGAAAATACAGACCATTAAACTATATCAAAATGTACGATCTTATAATAAATACCTCTTGCAGTAAATTTATCTAAAGAACACCCTTTTTGTCGGCGTAATTATTGGTTGCTTTCGTACTGAATCCTGCTTCTTATTCTATTAGTAAGTAGGTAGCGGTGCGAACAGTACGAGAATAGCTCATTCATGTCATGGTAAAAATCATATAAACATAATTAATTATACCGTATGCCTATTTCGGTAAGCATAGCCCGTGGACATATTGAATGCTTCTGCCCGCAGCCCATCATCTTCATATAATTTTTAACTCGCCTTTTTAGGGTTCCGTAGTAAACAAGGAACCCTTATAGTTTCGTCATGTCCGTCTGTCTGTCTGTCCGCGGTCTAGCTCCGAGACCCTTAGTACTAGAAAGCTCTAATTTGGCATAGGTAATACATATTAATTACGCCGACAAAGTGGGAAAATTAAATTAAGAAAAAAAATTATGGTAAGTACCTCGCTCACGCGTAAAGTGGTGATGTTTTTTTTTTTCTGTCCCATTGTGTGGGGTATCATTGGAAAGACCCTTTAAAAACATTATGAGTATGTACAGACCATTTTTGTATTCAGGGATCCGTTTGCGAAATATTAAGCTTTAAAATTTACCGCAAATAAACGTATTTTCTTTCTTTTTTTCAAAGTGCAAATTTTTGTTAGAGTCAAACCAAAATTGTCGGCACAATTTTTGATTTTGGATGTGTGAAAAAAATCACAGCAGTAGTTTATATAACGAAATTAAAACGAAAACTATCACAGCTAAATAGGCTCTATAGATAGTGCAGTCCACGAAGACGCGCCCCACTCCGCTCCGCTTCGTACTAAAGTTCAGCTTACAGTACAATAATCGCGGAGTGGGGCGCGTCTTCGTAGATTGCACTATCAGTACAAGTTAACGAGTAATAATCGACCAACTTAACTTTGCAGTTGCAAAAACATGTTTTCCCATACATTCCGTAGGGAGAACATGTTTATCAACTACAAAGTTAACTTTTTTTTTGGGATAAATTCATCCCAACTGCGGGCGTGGTCCGACACACTTGGCCGGTTTTTTACATTTTAATTTGGATCATTCAATTAATATGTATAATTTTGATGGTTTGTGGTATTTATTACAGGGAGGCAGCTATAATCAACCCATCGCAGATTGACATCGTAAGGGCTCGGGTACCTTCTGGCAGGCAGATTTCCGATTATGATCCTAGGGACCATAGGAAACCTCTACATAAAATTGCGTACGTATTGTACAGTCGAGCTCGTAATTGCTGTCTGTCGCACAGACAGACAATAGACGTCGTTTTCGTGAATGCAAGTAACATTCAACTTTTGGGTGGTAAAACAATTACGAAGTCGATTATACGTAAAGCTCGGCTCCTACGCTACGGCCTTTTTCTATTCGACACAACAGTCTATAGGCCACACTAGACTTGACACCTACCGCGATACTTAACATCTAGCATCAACCATGCAGCAACTGCAGCATGTGCTGCCGCTGTAGTTTAATTCAGCGTGGAGAAGAATAGCAATTAAATTCTAAATTGGTGAAAATGACATGGCGAACAAGAAACTAGGACTGTCCTACTAAAGCGTGTCCCACTTTAGAAGGACATGTTCGGCTTTAGTCGGACGAGCGACAACAGGCTAAAAGTCTGTTGACATCATATTCATAGGTAACTAAACCAAAAAACGTTTGGTCACAGCTATAACCTAACCTAATGCACCAGACATTGACTCATATTTGAACAAAAACTTTGAAAGAGTTTGCTCACACATTTCAACATCACTACATAGTATAAAACAAAGTCGCTTTCTCTGTCCCTATATCCCTATGCATGCTTAAATCTTTAAAACTACGTAACGGATTTTGATGCGGTTTTTTTAAATAGATAGAGTGATTGTAGAGGAAAGTTTATATGTATAATAACCCGGTTTATACCCGTGCGAAGCCGGGGCGGGTCGCTAGTATAATAATAAAATAATAACCCCACCGCCGTATCTTTACGTTGACGTCGTGGTGGGGCTTGCGCGCTCCGAATTCTGGGTCTGTGCCGGTAGTTTATTTTGCCGGAACAGGTCTAGGATGAGGAGCCAGACCAAGAGAGTTACAAAAACCCGCAGGGCAGCATTTGGCGAGCTGTTGGGCAGTAGCGACCCCACGGACCCTATCTCCCCGGAGAAATCTTGTTCCTCACCTCTGGCTTGCCTTAATTGGCCGGTTGGAGTGCGCACTGACGAGGAACAGAGCTCCCACCTCATTCTCGCCTTTATTGGCCGGCTTGAGTGGAGATTCACAAGAGCAAACGTGCTCGGAGGAAGGAAGTATTTCAGTAAGTGCTCGTAGGGATCTTGACCATCTTCCGGGCTCTGGGATTGTTCTGAAAGCCGTGGAATACCTCTCCACTCCTCAAGCACCTCAAAACATGTTGCCCCCTTGTTGCTACGACACTTTGTGCTAGCGACCGCTTTCGGGGGCCCATTAATGAGTGTGCAAGTCACCCCCTGCCATTTTATCCGTGTGCATATAAAACATTGATCAGGCAGGGGCCATAGTCCTTCCATAGTTTCAGGTGACCAGTCCACTTCAGCCACCCAAACCCATAGTCCAATATCTTTGTTTCCTTAATTACAATAGTCCTACACCAACCGGGGGTTGTCCTTGGCTGCACTTGCATAGTGCGAACAGGGATAATCGTCGGTTGGTACCTCATTTCATTAAAAACATCTAAGGGGCCTCTGCGAGTTGGCTTCGGCCCCTCGTACGCCTTCCAAAGGTCCGGGACCCCTAGGTCCCGAGATGTCAAAGACGTATAAATAATAATAAATAATAAAATGTTTATTTTTCTTCCACAAATAACACCTAAACTAAAACTTAAAAATGGAAAAAAATTAAAATTATCATGCAGGACAATGTTCATTTGTGGGAGACTGGTGCCTAAACTAAGCCGTGACTTGTATTTCAGGATACCAGGGACTCATTAATGAAGCCATTATTACATTTTCATGTTATAACCAACTATTTGTTGGAGAAGAAAACAACAAAAATAATAAAAATAAAAAAATAAAAATAATTAATGTTAAATTTGTATGAAGTGTAGTGGAGTTCAAGGTGATGTGGGATGAAGGAGAGGGTGTGATGTATTTTGTGTTTGTCTGTATGTGTGTGTGTGTGTGTGTGTGTAGTATTGAGAGGGTATGTATTGGATTCATATCCAACTAGACGAATGGTTCCTATTATGTTTTTATGACTAGTAGCTCCTCTGTTTTTGTGTAGTTCAATTTTTGTAGCCAGTTAGTCAATATAATTTTACATTTAGATTTATTGTAATTAAAAATACCTAAGTCTTTATTTAACTTATTGTACAGTTCAGGTCCTCGGAAAGTATACAATTTTTGGGCAAATCCTGTTTTAGATTTGAAGGTGCTACTTGAAGGTGCTATTTGAAGGTGATATTGCATACTGCCTCCTCGTTGTTAATTTAGGAAGATCGAAAGAGGATGGATCTGAATGTTGCCGCAGAATAGTAAAAAGGATGTAACTTTGCCTAACAGTTAACACCTCAGCTTCCCGATACAGTGCTTCAGTAGGATAGAGTCGTGGTTTTGAAAGGCCAACTTTCAGAATCAACCTTTGGGCTCTTTCTATTTCCAACATTTTAGTTTTACCGACACCTCCCCAAGTTGTTACACAATATGTAAGTATAGATTGAACAAGGGCAAAATATACCATTTTAAGTGTTTCACCATTTGCAACCTGTCTAAGCTGTTTAAAAATATAAGTCAGTTTCCGTACTCTTTTACATAAGTTGTGAATGTGTTCATCAAAGGACAACCTTATATGTTTGCTTTATCTGCCATACATGTTGCTGTGTCTGGACAGACACAGCAACAATATTTGAACACTTGTTTTGTGAGATATTTGTTCAAACTGTGATCACATATTTACACTCTGCTATTCGATGTCGGTTTTTCGAGCGCACATCAAAGCGTTCAAAGTTCAAATGTGTGCGTAGCCTGTTACACTTGCACAAAGTTCAGCTGCTCGTGAATCACTGAGCGGAACGGTCGCTTTGTTCACTTGCAAGATGAACTGGAGCAACGAAAGTGTCCTGGAATTTATTGAGTTTCTTTATTGTTTCGTTTACTCATTTTGTTCATTATTTATTAACATTTTTAAATATTTCTTAAAATAAGAAGAATAAGAAAACATTTAAAAAAGAGGTCCACCGGTGTCGGGAGCAGGATCCAAGCTACCAGTGTTTAGGTCTGCAGAAATAGGAACCTCATCACAATGCGAGCCGTATCGAGGAGGAGTACTGCCTAACGAGAGCCTCGAGAGTTGTTGATCGAGGCTTTCGGCCATCAGGCCATTGGCCGTTACGACAAACGAGTAATTCAGGCGCCAGACACAGACACCGGCGCCAGACACAGCAACAATATTTGAACACTTCTTTGAACACTTGTGAGGCACGGGTATTTGGGTATTTGTTCAAAGTTTAATCACATATTTCAACTTTACCATTCGGTGTCAGTTTTTTCGAGTGCACATCAAAGTGTTCATAGTTCAAATGTGTGCGTAGCCCAGGGCTACGAGGCAGGGTTGGGGAGTTTGACGGTTTAAACCCCCCCGAAATGTGAGGAACCAGAATCTCAATCCAAAAATCGACCACCCCTGGGGTACCTCCTTACTCTAATACAGATAATTGTAATCTATTTCGTATAGGCGTACAATAGCAGTAAGAGTACCCTTAATTATTGTTTTTTTTTATCGACTCTTACTTTGTATTGAATGTATTCCTGTACTTCAACATTCGCTGAGAGAGTCTAACCTATGCCAAACGGGGTGCTAAAATTTGTGAGCTTGCTTCGCTCTCTCTTAATAATAATAATAATAACCCCACCGCCGTATCTCTACGTTGACGTCGTGTCGGGCTTGCGCGTTCCAAATTCTAGGCCTGTGCCGGTAGAGTTTACTTTGCCGGAACGGGTCTGGGATGAGGAGCCAGACCAAGAGAGATACAAAACCAGCAGGGCAGCATGTGGCGAGTTGTTGGGCAGTAGCGACCCCACGGACCCTATCTCCCGGGAGAAGTCTTGTTCCTCACCTCTGGCTTGCCTTTATTGGCCAGCTGGAGTGAACACTGACGAGGAACAGAGCTACCACCTCATTCTGGCAAGAATTTAATTGGCCGGCTTGAGTGAGATTCGCAAGAGCAAGCGTGCTCGGAGGAAGGAAGTATTCCAGTAAGGTGCTGGTAGGGATCTTGACCGTACTTCCGGGATTGTCCTGATAGCCGTGGAATACCTCTCCACCCTCATAAGCACCTCAGGACATGTTGCCCCCTTGTCGCTACGACACTTTGTGCTAGCGACCGCTTTCGGGGGCCCATTATTGAGTGTGCAAGTCACCCCCTGCCATTTTATCCGTGTACATTTAAACATTGATAGGGCAGGGGCCATAGTCCTTCCATAGTTCCAGGTAACCAGCCCACTTTAGCCACCTAAACCCATAGTCAAATATCTTTGTTTCCATATCTTACAATAGTCCTACACCAACCGGAGGTAGTCCTTGGCTGCACTTGCATAGTGCGAACAGGGATAATCGTCGGTTGGTACCTCATTTAATTAAAAACGTCTAAGGGGCCTCTGCGAGTTGGCTTCGGCCCCTCGTACGCCTTCCAAAGATCCGGGACCCCTGGGTCCCGAGAAATTTCAAAGACGTATAAATAATAATAATAATATTTATTTATTCATGAATCTGAGACAACCATACAGAGTAACTTAATTATAACTTAATAATAAGCACAGGATGTACCAAAAATCGTTTAAAGTCATTTTGGCAATAAAATTTCTATTAGGCAGGTCAACAGATGGAGAATGTGAAATGGTAGATTGTAAAAAAAAAAAGAATGGATTGGTTGTCTTTGGACTGATTCGCCCTATCCCCTCGTACTAGTGTAAAACTGTATCACGACCGGATAGTCTTCACCTTAGAATAACAGATTCCCCCAAGGTTTCAGTTACAAGTCACACAGTTAAGCAGATTGATTACATATCTACTGTATAGGTAATAGTTATATAATTGGAATTGTCTGTATTGTTTTATGTTTGGGAATGGGTATAGGTATATGTAAATGTGTATATGTTTCTGATTGTGTACTGATGTGTGCCATATTATTTATGTGTCCTGTTTATCCCAGTTTTTTTAGCAGATTTTCAGTGCTGCTGTAGTCCAGTGTTTTCAAATATTCATCCAAAGTTTTCATGCATGTTTGGCTATCAAGATTCTTTAATTTTAGACCTTTACTTACTTTATTGTACAGGCTAGGACCGAGATAGTTGTGAAATTTTTGTGCAAAAGATGTTCTGTATTTGGGTATGTTATAAACTATATCTAATCGTCGCCATTTTCAAAAGTGCGGTTTTACTGTATGTTTTGCCATGATCTCGAGTTTAATAAATAATTTTCGTACCGTGAGGACTCCCAGTTCTGAGTAAAGATGGTGTGTCGGATAAGTGTACTTTTTGCGAGAAATAACCTTCAGTACCATGCGTTGGGTTCTTTCAACAAACAACATTGAGGTTTTTGAAGTTCCTCCCCATACATTCAAGCCGTATGTCAGTACAGACTGACATAGTGCTAAATAGATTTTTATTAGTAGCTTAATGTCACATGCATTCCTAATAGTTTTAAAAATATAAATTAACTTTCTTGCGCGATTACTTACTTCATGATGTGTTCTTTCCAGTTTAAGTTTTGGTCTACTATCACACCGAGATATCTAATGGAATTAGTTCTGGTGATTGGAGTACAATGACAGGTACTTGGATTGTTGCAATTGTGAGTTTGTATAATTATTGAGTTAGGAGTAGGTTGAGTTCTGCCGTTAATTGTGAATATAATAAATTTAGTTTTTTCAAGATTAAGAGTCAACAAATGATTGTCTAGCCATGAGTTTACTATAGCAAAACCTTCATTTGCTGCTTCGGTTACATCTTTCCACGTGTTCGAGCTGAACAATAATACTGTGTCATCTGTAAATGTTATTATTTGACCATTTTGTAAAAGCAAATTGCAGAGGTCATTCATATATGTATATTAGAAACAGCGTAGGACCCATTACACTGCCTTGAGGTACTCCGAAGGTAACATTTTCGTCATGGCTTATACTGTTATCAATTTTTATAACCTGTTTTCGATTTGTCAACTAATCGTAGAAAAGTTGGAGAGGTATTCCTCGAATTCCTAAGGTCTCGAGTTTGTTCAGGAGGATGGGTACAGGGACGGTATCAAAGGCCTTTGCTAAGTCTAGGAATATACCTAGAGACTTCTGTCCTCTATCCATGTTTTCGACTTAATACGAAGATAGTTTGTGAAGAGCGTCGGCGGTCCCTAGCGGCGTCAGCGTCGTTTGTTACGCTGATGACACGTTGGTCCTGGCGCAGGGGAGGTCGTACCAGGCGGCGGCCGATTTAGCGACACGCGGGGTTGCGCCAATCGTTGACAGGATCCAGCAGCTGGGACTCGAGGTGGCCCTGCACAAGTCTGAGGCCATGGGTTTTGATGGTCCTCGGAATGCGCCACCGTCGGGTTCCCAGGTAATGGCGGGAGGTGTTTACATCGGTGTCGAGTCGACGATGAAGTATCTGGGACTCGTCCTCGACAGCCGGTGGAATTTCGTAGAACACTTCCGACGTTTGGCTCCCAGACTGGAGCAGGCCGGGGCTGCATTGAAGCTGCTCCTGCCCAATCAAGGGGATCCAAACGCCTCCTGCCGGAGGCTCTATGCGAGGATCGTGCGGTCCAAGGCCCTTTACGGGGCACCGGTGTGGGCGCGTTCATTGAGGCTGCGGCCAGCCCGCCGGTTGAACGCGTCCCAGAGGGTCATGGCCATCCGGCTGGCCCGAGGATACCGCACGGTTTCCTGCGAGGCGGCGAGCCTCCTTGCCGGATTACTGCCATGGGATCTGGAGGTAAAGGTCCTCGCGCACATCTGGGAGTGGCGCGAGGAAGCGAAACGCCGGGGCTTAACTCCGATGTCGCAAGAAATCGCGGCACAGCGGACAGAGCTCCGGCGGGATCTCATGGCGTCATGGAGACTGCGATTGTCGCAACCCAGCGCTGGACACGCCACAATTGCGGCGATAAGACCCCTCTTTGAGGAGTGGCTTGAGAGGCGTCACGGCGTCCTCACCTTCCGCCTGACGCAGGTCCTCACCGGACACGGCTGCTTCGGGAGGTTCCTGTTCAGGATAAGGCGGGAGGAAACACCCGGGTGTCACCATTGTGTGGATCGGCCTGAGGACATGGTGGAGCATACGGTGGAAGTCTGCCCGGCTTGGGCGGAGTAACGCCGTGTCTTCGTAGAGGCGATCGGCGGCGGTGATCTCTCGCGTCCGGCCCTGGTTCAGGCCATGGTACGGAGCGAGAGGAAATGGCAGGCAGTCACCTCCTTCTGCGAAGCGGTAATGCTCGCGAAGGAGGAGGCGGAACGCGTGAGGGAGAGGCAAATTTCGCGCCCTCACGCCCCTAATCGCCGCAGGAGGAGACGCCCGGGGCGGGAATCGTGAGCTGATTTCCGGCTACCGTAGGCGCGGGCTTGCGGACGGTGAGCAATGGGTAGCTCGCCGTCCGATAAGGACCAAGCCCGGCTCGACGGCGCATTGTGTTCCACGCGCGCCTTAAAGAGATGTCAGCAGAATTGACGGGGTCCGCTAGGGCCGATGCCTGCCGGGGGTTCGAAGAAAACCGATAGGGAAATCGTGGCCCCCGGCAACAAGGTAACCGAAGGAACACGGGTGGGTTTTAGTCAGTAAGAGTCTGACATGCCCTCCCGCTCCGCCCAGAGCGGGAGAAGTTATTTGATAATTTCCCATCCAAAAAAAAAAAGAGCGTCGGTGGTTGATATTTTTCCTCTGAACCCAAACTGATTACCTGAGAGAAGTTTATGAGTTTCTAGGTAGTGTTTTAGCCTCTTAAAACTAGGAAGTAGAGAGACTGGTCTATAATTCGACACCAAAGTTTTGTCTCCTGCTTTATATATGGGAACAGTGACGGACTTTTTAAGCGCATTTGGAAACATTCCTTTTGAAAAGCAGGCATTACACATGTGTGCTAGTGGTGCAATAAGGGAATCCACTGCTCTCTTATTAAAAAACGTGGAGATACCGTCCCATCCCGAGGAATTCTTAGTTTTTAAGTTAACAATTATTTCCTTAATTTCATATTGGTCTGTAGGGAGAAGCATAAAAGAGTTTAGGGGTCCGTTATTAATTGACGGGGTCCGCTAGGGCCAATGCCTGCCGGGGGTTCGAAGAAAACCGATAGGGAAATCGTGGCCCCCTGGCAACACGGCAACTGAAGGAACACGGGTGGGTTTTAGTCAGTTTTAGAGTCTGACACGCCCTCCCGCTCCGCCCAGAGCGGGAGAAGTTATTTGATGATTTCCCACCAAAAAAAAAAAAAAAAAAAAGGGGTCCGTTATTCGATTTTGGTGTACACCGCTTGCTCAGATCCATCTCGTTTAAGGGGGTTCTGGACAAGATGGAGTTTGCCAAATTACTACCGACATTGATAAAGTACCTATTTATGTTATTTAACGTGATTTGAGGTGTTGAATTTGTGGAAAGAAGCTCAGATGGCATTTTTGGATTGGTGTCTTAATACACATTTCCTTTACCAATCCCCATTGTTTTCATCCTATACGAGTATGCTCTTAATTCTCAACCTTTTCTGCATAAGTCGATAAACTTACTTCTATTTTTGTATGAACGGTCAAAGAGAACAAAAACCTAACTTATTCGAAGCGGGATGCTAAAAATTTCGAGCTCGCTACGCTCACTCTTGCATCACATTTCCTTTACCAATCCCCAATGTTTTCATCCTATACGAGTATGCTCTTAATTCTCAAACTTTTCTGCATAAGTCGATAAACTTACTTCTATTTTTGTATGAACGGTCAAAGAGAACAAAAACCTAACTTATTCGAAGCGGGATGCTAAAAATTTCAAGCTCGCTACGCTCACTCTTGCATCCTATTTAATATTCTCCATAGCGGCCCCATTCTGCTACGTCCCTGTTTTTGGTCATGATTGCAAAGTGGCGGGAAGAGAGAAAGTGAGCTTATTGAAATAATTGGTTTTCCTCATTCTGGCTTAGATTAGAATATCTGAGATCGTAAAATTATTTTTTATTTAAATAATGTTCCGCAAAAAGAAAAAAAATGCTGATTTAATAATTAGTATATTAAATAATACTCTTTTTTACCCGACTACGGCGCCCTCTGAAATCAGAAATACTTTATTTCTAAACCCAACCCTAACCCTCCCCCCGAAATAAATCCTTGGCTATGTACGGCCCTGGCCGTGTATGAACGCGTGAGGGAGAGGCAAACTTCGCGCTCTCACGCCCCTAGCCACCGCAGGAGACGCCCTAGGCGTCGGGAATCCCAGGCCGATTCCCGGCCACCGTAGGCGCAGGCTTGCGGAGGGTGAGCAATGGCTAGCTCGCCATCCGATAAGTACCAGGCCCGGGTCGACGGCGCGTTGTGGTCCACGCGCGCCTCAAAGAGATGTTAGCAGAACTGACGGCGTCCGCTAGGACCAATGCCTGCCGGGGTCGCGGGTATGTCCGATACCGTGGCCACTGGCAACAGGCGACTGAAGGAACACGGGTGGGTTTTAATCAGTAAGAGTCTGACATCCCGCTCCGCCCAGAGCGGGAGAAGTTAATTGATAAGTTCACACCAAAAAAAAAAAGGTGTAACCTGCACACTTAGCACCTCAGTGCCCCAAGTCAACCTCACCTGCTCGTGGTGCACCCTGCTGAATAACAAATGAAGCTCTGAAAACCGACAAATGGCGGTATAACCATTCTAAATAAAAACATCGCAACTAAATGGCGCAAACTAGTGACGGGCAGCACCGTCAGTAGTGCGAGAAGCTGCGATCTGCGATCGCCAACCCGCATGCCCAGCGTGGCTATTATGAGCAAACCCAACAAACGAGGCTCTGACAACCGACAAAATAATGGCGGTATAACCATTCTAAATAAAAACTTCACAGCTAAATGGCGCAGACTAGTGACGGGCAGCAGCACCAGCAGTGTGAGAAGCTGTGATCTGCGATCGCCAACCCGCATGTCCAGCATGGCTATTATGAGCAAACCCTCCAAATGGCAAGTCAATTTCAACTACGGCCTCCAGTTCCCGGCTTCCTTGCTATTCCTGATTTTGGCGGCGATCACGGTAACGGCAAGGTAGGGGTTGCGAAGAATCCTCGGGTTACGATTGGCCGCCAAACTGAACTGATCTTGCAACGTACAACGGTGAAGGAAAACATCGTGAGGAAACTGGCATGCCTGAGAGATATTTTTCGACAGCATGTGAAGCCATATCAGAAGCACACGGGCGGCTTTATAACTCTGACACCAGGTTAGTCACTAACCTCACGAAAAGAAGAAGAACGTACAACGGACGCACGTTACGGCGCGACGAACACCTAGTGCAGCTAGAAGAAGAGCTTGGAAAAATAAGGTGGCATATTCTTGGGTTAAGTTAAGTCCGAAGAGAGGGGGAGGACACAATAACCCTTGAATCGGGCCACCTTCTGTATTTTCGAGAGGGAGACCAACTATCCCAAGGCGGAGTCGGGTTTGTGCAAGTGTAGCAGGCTACGCACACATTTGAACTTTGAAGGCTTTGATGTGCGCTCGAAAAACTGACACCTAATGGCAAAGTTTAAATATGTGATCAAACTTTGAACGAATATCCAAATGCCCAAAACCCTGTCTCACAAGTGTTCAAATATTGCTGCAGTGTCTGGCGCCGTCGCGCCGCGCCGCCGGCTTGACGAGAGGAGTTCCCTAAACAGAACGCTTACGCGTTCTGGTCATTCGTGTCAAGAGTGAGCTTGCTACGCTCGCTGCTGTATCGTGAGAGCACATTACTCTCGCACTCATGTGGTGAGAGCGCTCCTTTCACTCGCTCGTTCTGTGGGTAAGCGTGCTCCACTCGATCGGCTCGTGATTAAGAAGTGGTTATAGTTCTTCATTATTGTTTATTGTTTATGTTAATCCATGTTACATTACTTTCTTCTTATACTTTATGTGCAGGCTTTGGATGGCTTACTTCAACATTTTGCGAACGATGTTCGGCGCAGGTATGCTGGGGATGCCTCTTGTTATAAGTCAAATGGGCATCATTGTGGGACCAGTCATTACTCTGGTCACGGGTATCCTAATTATTGCCACACACAACTTGCTGGTACGATATCAATTTATAAAATAAAGTTTAAGTAGTAAACTATTTCATTATTTTTAGCATCGAAGGGAATCTAAAGGTAGGTACTATCGTCGGCCTATCGTTATCTTGAAAGCGGGTGATAGACGTGTGAACTTAAAGTACGCGGTTTTTAAGTTCGCAAAATTACTCGGCTGACGTCGTCGGTGACACACGTGAAGCTTGCTCACACTGTATCGCGATGTCGTCGACAGAGGAAGCTTTGTATGATTTAGGATTATGAAATCAAATGAAATGCGTTTTTTCATGCGTACTTTCCAATAGATTATTGTAAGCTTGTAACTTTATAATTTTGTCTTTATTATCTAATTTGCCAAAGACAAGTTTATTTTGCAAATCTTCAATAAATTCTGGTATCTAGTCAAAATGAGTGATTATTCGCATGAACTGTTAAGAATTTTCTGAGTCAAACTTGTAAGCTTGAAACTTTATAATTTTGTCTTTATTATCTTTGCTTCTAATTTGCCAAAGACAAGATTATATTGCAAACCTTCAACACATTCTGGTATCTAGTCAAAATGAGTTAAACTAAACAAACTCGTGCGTCCATCACCCCTTTTAGTGAAACGTTGAGTCAATTTTAAAGGGATGATAGACGTACGAGCAAGTTCGCGTACTGATGGCTCGGCGAACTTTCTTGCCCGTGTGTCATGCTAAATACGCATAGGTACTTTAAAACCGCTGAGTATGTTCGTCGACGACCCAACAGGTTTGAAATTTTGCTCTAACTCATTATCGCCACGAGTCGCGAGTCGCCATTTTGTTTCAACATTTGTGTAATGTTTGTTGTTTGGTTTAGAAAATTCGACAATATAGCGAATTCGTGATACAGTGTAATGTGGTGTTCACTTGAATCACTTGTTATAGGCTTTGGGTTTAGAGTAAAACCACCAAATTATCAGTAAGTACACATCAACTCAAAGGGAACGTCTAGTCGGCACCGGGGATACGGTGGGACTCAGTGGGGCGCTCTTGAGCGCTACCTTTGAGTTGTGTGATATCGCGATACAGTGTAAGGCTATGAACTCACAGAGCGATTTTCACCCACGCCCGCCGCGGTGGTGGCACCGCAAACACTCGTACGAACACGTAGAACATAGTAATGTAGATAAATAGTAAAATTTACGACGCGGTTTATGCCCGCGGCTTGCGCGATTGTTTGCGGGTCCCGCTGCACTCGCCACCGCGGCGGCCGTGGCTGAAAACCGCTTCGTGAGTTCTTAGCCTGAGCACAGATAATATAATAATTAAATACTACGGCCTGCCTGAGTGAGCTTACCGTGTGTCACCGACGACGGCGCGGCGAGCCGAGTAAGTTCGCGAACTTAACCACGTACTTTAAGTTTCCACGTCTATAACCCACTTAAAGTTTGTGTTCTGTGGTCAAAGGTCATCGTTCTACCACCTCAGTGCGAGGGCGCAAGCATTACAAATTTACCTGTGATTTCAGTTAACCTCACTGTATGAGATTGCTCGGTATTTGAGAGTACCTCGTGTACCGTATCGATATGGGTTCCGTATTGCTCTTCTTCATGGGCCACCTATATTGCACTGGCTAGGAAATCACGGTCCGTGAGTATTAATTTTGAAAGTAATAATAAATAGTGACCGACCGAAACACAATTCTGTACCTTCAGTGAAAAGTGATGTAACTGTAAAATCATGATTTTGAGAAAATTAATGTTAAAGTTTTAAAAAAATCTGACTCTTTGCCTACTTCACTAAAATGAGTACTGATTACTGACATTGGTAAACAATATCTTAGAGCACGATTTAGTGTAAGAAGAAACAGATTAATTTGTACAGTTTTTTTTATAATTTAAAAAGAAATCCAGTTGTAACACGTAACAAAACAATATTAAAGTCGTAGTATGTGTACATAAGTTAATTTAAAGTGACTTGAACCATTTTACACATTATTTATTTATTGGTTGGTGTTGGATGATTATGTGTAGATAATATCAGTTTGTACTAATTCACATAGATCGTGTAATAAGAGTCACATGCATTTGTATTAATATACATTAAGGTACTTGAAATATTTGTTCAGTTCACATTGATATTATTTAAAATGTATTTTATTTATTACACATTAATAAATGTAAAAAATGCCTGGTTAGAGCACTTTACACCAAAATAAGATTGCTCAATTTTAATCTTAGAGGGGGGGGGGGGGGGGTTGCGAGTGCGCATTTTTTTTTACATTTGTAGTGAAGTTGAAAGGGTTGCAGGTAGATGTTGACCAGCAAAGTTATCCTTTTGGATTTTATTGCTCTCGACTCTGACATTGGATTTTGAACCCTATAACTTCGAAGCCAAGTGTAATTTTTGTGTTTATTTGGGTGATAAAGTTATTTTTGTGAAACTGTTGTTTTTTGTTAAGTTTTCATATTTAAATATTTGTGAAGTTGAAGATTGCTGAAGACCGAGATAAGATTATGAAGGCTCGTAGCGAGATTTACAAGAAACATGAAAGTGATAGAAGTCAGACGAACGCAGTGGAAACGTCAACGAGACAGCAGTTAACCCCATCAAAAGATGCACCACTGGACATGAATTAATCTGATGACGACGTAGTTAACAGATGGCCCATACATAGATATCACCCGTTGTGTGTCCAGGGTTCCAAAATTGTCTTTAAGTTCAAGGGAGTTTTTTTGTGAGTGGTGGTTTTACTGTCTCGGGAACGCATAGGTACCTCAACTTTGAAAACAAAATTCCTTGCAGCCCCTTTTTGCAATCCGCCAGATGTGTGCCCGCGCTAACCCGTAGCCGCATAGCAATTGGTATTTTAACTTTTAAGATACTCACTATTTGTGTATATTATGGAAAGCCATGTATGTCAACAAATGTGCTGTATAATCTGACGATGAAAGTGTACAGATTGTGCAAAATACGACATACTTTTTTATCATTTACTATTTTTATTTATTATTTAATCAAACTGCTGTCTACAGGGTGATTGGTAATTACCACGGATATCTATGATATGGATCTATGATAAAGAAAGAAAGAAAAGAAAGAATATTCTTTATAATGTACACCATAAAAATAATTAAATAATTACATACATTCCTTGAAAAGGGGTTAAATCGAGTTTTTACGCTGTTAAGGTTTTATGATACTTTCCGCCAAAAACTGCTAATATAAGAAATCTATTCAATTCTGGACGAAAATTTCATACCTTTCTGATATCCTGCTCGAACTACGACCGAACGAAGGTAAGGTGAGTGGGGGCAAGATGAAAAACGGGGTAACACAAAAAGTCGTCCATAGCGCCAGATTCTGTGCAGTTTTAGCAGTGATGGCAACATTGTTAAGACCGCTATTTTGTTATGTTGCACACCTCAGTCACACACACACACCTTAGTGAGTGGTTTGTGTGAAAAATGCAAATGTCTGCACATCGACTTTTACGCAAGTTAATCGAGATTTTTAATCTTACCCCGTGTCCTGTAACTTTAATTACGTGGTAGGTATGCGTGTTTTATTGGAATATCTACTTATTATTTGTAATTCTTAGTTGTGTTATAACATCTAAATATGGCTATTCTTATTTTAGGATTTATTTCAATTTTCCGTCTTTACCCATCAATATTTGACGGGGTAAGATAAACATTTAAAAGACAAAGATGAAAGAACGATGCGAAATTTTGTTTTGTATCTTCATAGTAGGATAAAGTAAAGGGTAAAGGATTTATTTGACTGATACTGATGTTTTATTGTCAGTATAACCTTATCCAATTAAAGTGGAAAGTTTGAGAACCTCAACTTTCAATGTTCCCCCGGTGGGGTAAGATAGATATACATATAGTTTTTTTTTAAATCGTTGTATCTTTGTTAACTAAAGGTATTCGGACACTACAGACAGTTGAGAGTTTTAAGGGCACTTCAAACTTTAGACTAATGAACACCGACAACGTCTGATAATCATTTGAACGATTTTATAAACTATTTCGATCTTTCCCCATCACCCTTTCATCTTCCCCCTGTTTCAGTTTCATGATAAAAACATTTTACTTTTTTTTTTCTGCTTTCTAACAGATTTAGCAGGATGTTATCAATGTGATAGAAAAATACACTTTTTGCTCTTTACTCACTACAAAGATTTTTTTTGCATATACTAATATGTACTGTTCTACAAGACTTCAAATACAACACTGCTCATCTCATCAAAAAATCGTTCGATCTTGCCCCCACTCACCTTATTCATATTTATTTCTATTAAAAAAACGCACCACCTCTGCGGGTTTTTTTTACAGTCTTTTCTTTTTTTACCCGACTACGGCGAAGCAAAAAGGAGGGTTATGATTTTGACCGGTTTGTAAGTATGTATGTTCATCTGTTATCTCATAACTTCTAAACTGCCGATAATAATTTGTTCTCAAAAACAAGGGTCATAACAAAAAGAATCTGATTCTTCAATGGTATTGATTGAGAGCGTAGGTAAGCGTTACTGTAGCAGCCGAGCGCTGCAAGCAGGAAGAGTCATTGCGGTGTTCAGATATGCGCGCCCGCGAAAGTACTTACGAACAGAAAAACAAGAATTTGGGCGACGCGGGTCGGAATTTTTGTCGGGGTCTTATTAATTACTTGTGCCGAATAGTGTGTATAACTCACAACTATATTATTTGCAATCGCGTCAACCTGAGGTGAACAGCGGCGAGCTACAAGGCGTACTTGTACCGCGTCGGAGCTGGACATAAACAACGAGGAGCCAGCTGATCGCGCTCTGGACATTGCTGCGGACAACTCATCAGAATTAAGAAGAATAGAATCGAGATAGTTGTTTAACCCCGCCAAAAGATTCACCAGTGAAGCTGGACTTGAACCATCCTAGTAGAGAGAATTATGATGAGAGTTTTGTTAGACGGAAAAACCGTAACCAAACGCATCAAGAAACACAGGATGTGCTATCTCGCACATGTTCACAGTCGCCGCAAACCACACCCGTACATACATGCAGTACAAGACTAAATCCTAGAAAGCCGGCCTACCTATTTACACATGAAATGATATCCTAAAACAGAACATGACTTCAACAAGGAAATCCCTTTTGGATGGACATGGCTGAAGACCAAGATAAGATTTAGAAGACTGCTAGCGAGATTTTCAAGAAACCTGAAAAGGAATCAGCCTAGCGGCGCCATCGTAAAAAGATGCCCATCCATAGATAAATATCACCCGTCTCTCCACTATTCCATTGCTTACTCAAGGATGCATATCCGGTAGGCTCGTAAATCCCTCCTTATCCTAAGGGCACGTCTTCCCTAGCATTACTGCGTCTCCCGGTCTACTCCTTGATATGCAATGGCCTCTGTAGCCCCATGAAGCATGAGGCTCCAGCGGCTAGTGCAAATCTTGGGGTTCATTCGATTTATCGAGTCTGGTTAAACCACGCTGGGATCGGTGCATTTCATTCATTCATTTAATAAAAATAACCTTTTCAAAGTAAACCATCAAATAAACCAATGTTTCTTAGGACAAACTGTCAATTAAGTACGTTTAATTACTCCTCTCCAGCGATAACTATTCGTTCAGCAAAATACTGTAAAATCTTGAATCATGTAATGCATGTACTACTTACTTACAGAGTTTTGATTTAATTTAAATTATAAGCAATCCTTCAAAGGAGTTGAAATTCCTTTTTAAAAGTTTTGAGCTCACACGATGCAATAAACAAGTAGTAAGTACCTCTGCCGCGTGCTATTCGGTTGTCGAAATGTCGCGACGCACCCGCAAGGGGGCGTAGCAGTTGTAACGGAACGCACGGAAATGGATAGCATAGAAACTTAATTATCCATTGTTTTCGTTAGAAAGATAGCCTTTATCGATTGAAGAACAGATAGAATTATACTGTCTACCATCAATAGCGATTTGTCTGAAAATAGGACATTGGATTCGGCCGTTAGTCTGCTCTGTTTGCCGGTCGTTCGTATTCTATCAAAACAAAACCGACAGTTCAAATGATTGACATTTTTTTTTTATAATTACAACGATGTATGTTCCAATTTTATTAGCTTATTATTTAATTTATGTAATTTTGCATGCTAGTTTTAGCGAATCGTTTTAGAACCTGTTAAAAACCCGACCATCTGTAATGTAGTACAATTCTTGCAAATAAAATTTAATTTCGAACGCTATACGCCAGTTTCGGCCGGGCCGAAGCTTAGGCCACACGAAACCTGATTTTTTGGACGAAACTCGATTTTTTTGTCGAAACATTTGGACGAAACCGAAACTGAACCTTCGGTCGGACACTAATAATAATTGATTGCCTTGTTCGAAAAATTTAAATCCGCTATTGAACTACCTATCTCAAATTAATTTATTTTCAGATCAATAATAGCCATCTTTATGGTTGCCAGTCAGCTCGGAATATGCTCGGTATACGTTATTTTTACAGCAGACTCTTTGAGAGATGTCAGTATAAAACTGTTTAGTTTAAAATTATGTAGAGTGTTCTTCGGTATCCCGATTTACCTACACTAGTCTAAAATAACTCTAAGGCCTCGGTTTCGAAGTCAGCAGGCAGCGGGGCGCGGCGGCGGGATAGTTTTATAGGGAACCGCTCACTCCGCGCGTCGCGACGCCGCACAGTGGGCCCATACTGAAAATTAGTGGACTTAGACAACAAAGTTCCAATATCGATGCGATTTTTTTATATGTGACTTATTATAATATTCCTGACAACTTTTACTCTTATAAAATTTCTTCTAAAGTTGATAGTTTGTCTTGAAAAAAATAAATTAGATTTTTTTGTATGGAGCGAATCACGTTTAATTTTTTTTCTTCAATTGTGCGAATATGTTGGATGTGTGGCGTGAGTATATGATAGCTAGGGTCATTCTATATCCACGAAAAAAAATCAGCACCGGCCATCTGCGGCAGCGCGAGTAATCGTTCGGTAAAAAAAATATGTTTTGTAAGATTTTTTTTGCCATTTAAAATAAATTCAAAGTATATTTTTGGCTCATTTGGCTGTTTTGACCTTCGTTTTAGTTCAATATATAGTTTTAATAGCGCATAGGTACTCATAACTAGTAATTCTGGTAGAGATTTAGTTATTATTGCATGTTATCGGTAGCACCTGCATTGTGATTGATGACTCATTTGTTTGTGCGCTCGGCTAAGTGCATAACTAATGAGTCATTGAAAAATGTTCGTCTCTGATTGGCTGTGTTATTTTTTTAACTGCACGTGATCTATCGTTGAATAAATATCGTAATAAGTTTCAGGTTATACTAATTTTGTTAATGATAGGTGAAATAATTTAAATTTGTACGGGCAAGTCGTTGATAATTATCTATATAATCAAGCGTATGTATATTATAGTATAAGTTATCGTAAGTTCGATAAATATGAAACTTTGAAGTAATTGTAGCCCTAAAAAGGGCTGTTTGTCATATTCCTAGCCCTGATGGGCTTTTGTGGGAATAATCTAGAGCTGGATCACATTATTTCTTGTTCCAGAAGTGCTAGTGGGTCCGGCAAATTTTCGGACTCTGCTGTGAGGCATTCTTCTTCCTCCATAATCTCACTGTCACAGGGAGGCTCAGTAGTCTGTAACAACTGAATTGCTTCAGGCAACAACTCATTATGAACCTGTTTCATTATTTTAGGCCTTATGTAGGAAATGTGGGGATCAGAGCTTATTAGAAGTCCGTGGAGGATGTCTTCGTTTGTTGCTATTCTCCCCGTTTTCCGAGTGTGCCTCTCCCTGATGTTTCTGAAGTCCTTATTACGGGCTTCCGAAGCTTCTTCAGATAAGGTACCTAAAACGAATAAATGCATACATTTTAATTTCAAAACGCAATCGAGTCAAATAATAATGGTTTTGCCAAGCAAATGGGACACGTTGCATATGATGGTACTTCAGCAATAATATTGGCCACTTTTCCATCAATCATGGTCATATGCAATTCTTGTGATACAATAATATTTCCACACTGATATTCGTTCATCAATTTGTTTTTTCATCTCAGACTCTTCAGACTTTATAAAATTAGTTGTCTCCGAAGTGAAGGTGAACTTCACTGGTCGACAGTACAGAGTTGAGCAAGATGTAGAGTTCTCCCAAACTATATTTTCATTCCCAGATGATGGGTTAATAGACACTAGCAATTCAATTAATTTGTTAACATCAGAATTATTACGCAATTATAAATATTTTGTAAAACGTGTCGATCCCACTAAAGAACACTGTCCTTCAAGATACAGGATTTTCCTAGTTTGAAGGGCAGGGGTCTTACTCATTGTAATAGCCATATCCATCCCATAGTTTAAACTACACTGATGTTACCTAGGCTAAGTTTTTGGTAAATAAAATGATTACTTACTTACTTACTAGCCGAAGAGGGACGATGCTTATCATGACTACTGTTGAATCATCGAACTCTGTAGCTGTGTTTGACGTTTTCTGTTTATAATTACTCTGCGACGAAAAACCATCAAGTCCCCATTTCCAGGTCAACTTGAGTTCTTTATTTTGAGACCTATCAACAGAATTCATATCTAGTAAAATCCTCTCCACCGTGTGGTCTAATAGCGCTTGCAATTTCCTCCTCCTTTTTCGGTAATCTCCATACTCTCTTGTGGTGGGTAACATCTTTTCTTGGCATTTACAAGTTTTGGATAAGATGGAAAGGCAGCACAGTTTTCTTCTTTCAGAAATTGTCGAAGAGCTAAGTACTTCCATTTCGAGAGCGCAACTGATGTATAAAGAGCTAAACACTTATCTTCAGCGACAGTACTTAAGCTCTACTTTTTGAATAGTTGCTCGTCTACTTCGGATAGCGCATCTGGATTACTGGAAATGTATTCGACCACTTTTGCCAGATTCGTTTTGCCGTTGTCTTTAAATTTTGTTATGTACCAGTGCTGCAACTCTTCCTCGGAATTTTCTTCTACTATGGAAGTAGAACGTCTTTTTTTTTGCTTATTAGTTAACTCTTCGAACGGTTTTCTGTGCTCCTTTTCTGTAGATGTTCCCGCTTCCGCAGTACATATTGCAAGAGTAGGAACATGGGAATCTATATCCACAGGCTCAGATAAGGCTGCGTCCGAAAAGCCCATCTCTCTCAGGTCAACACTGTCACAAACAGGCCAGTTGATGTTTTTTTCCAACCACTTGCGATTACTTACACGATTCATAAAAGTTTTTTGATTTCTACTTGACTCTTTCAACTTTTTATTTAGATTTACACAAAAAAGTCGACAGAACTCTTTGATTCGGTTCTTGTCTTCTTCAGAAACTTCGGTAGTCAAGACAGAAATGATACTTTCATATAGAAACATATGATTTTTCAGATCACCGCCACTTCCATTTCACAAAAAAATCTAGGTTGGTACAAAATCCAGCTATAGTTCTAATGTAAATATAAAAATAAAAGTATTTCACTGTGTTCACAAATAAGCGACAAAAGCGAAACTAGATGGACTTATATATGTATATATATATATTTTTTTTTTCTGTTGGGCATCTCATAGCTGGCCTCTGAGGCCATGACTATTTAACCGAGCAAACCTGTGGGTGCCTTAAGCTGCTACACTCAAAGCCTCCGACTTACAAACTAAACTTATAAACTAGGTGAACGCTCGCTAAGGGCACCCCCTGTGGGGTACGAGCCTCGGCTTAGGGCGTTTACCGGAGGGAGGACATCAAAGATGGGACGGGCTGGAAGATGGATGAATGTCTTTATATTTATAGTCAGCGTTAATTACTCAAGTAGTGGACATAACAATGAGTGAAAATTATTCAGCCAATCAGAGACGAGCATTTTTCGATGACTCATTAGTTATGCACTTAGCCGAGCGCACAAACAAATGAGTCATCAATCACAATGCAGGTGCTACCGATAACATGCAATAATAACTAAATCTCTACCAGAATTACTAGTTATGAGTACCATGCGCTATTAAAACTATATATTTAACTAAAACGAAGGTCAAAACAGCCAAATGAGCCAAAAATATACTTTGAATTTATTTTAAATGGCAAAAAAAATCTTACAAAACATATTATTTTTACCGAACTATTACTCGCGCTGCCGCAGATGACCGGCGCAGATTTTTCGTGGATAGAGAATGACCCTAGCTATCATATACTCACGCCACACACCCAACATATTCGCACAATTGAAGAAAAAAAATTAAACGTGATTCGCTCCATACAAACAAAACTAATTTATTTTTTTCAAGACAAACTATCAACTTTAGAAGAAATTTTATAAGCGTAAAAGTTGTCAGGAATATCATAACACGTTATATAAAAAAAAATCGCGTCGATATTGGAACTTTGTTGCCTAAGTCCACTAATTTTCAGTATGGGCCCACTGTGCGCCGCCCGGCGCCGGCTCCGCCCCGCGTCCGCTGATTTCGAGACCGAGGCCTTAAGGGTCAGCACAGACGGAGCAGCAAAATACTACAGCAGTTTTTCATTGATACATTTCATTGTTAAGCTATTGCATAGCTTTTATCGCGGGCTTTGAGCGCGGCGACCGAATCAATAAATTCTGTAACGAAAGAAACCTAACACCCCCCACTCCGCCTACCATGAAATGACGGTTCCCATGACAACGTGATGTTGTCATGGGAACGTAATTTTTGTTTTATGTCATCACATCATCCCAAGTGTAGCGTTGACAAATAGGAAGTATGGAGGTTACAAATGCTATGCAATAGCTTTACCGCGGGCAGTCCCCGAGTGCTACACGTTTTTTTATGAACTGAATCACAACTAAAATGGAGTTCTAAATAGCGTGCAAGAGATGATTCTCTGTGGCGTGTGTTCGTCATTTTCATTTTAAACTTGACAGCAAAGAGTTTTTTTTTGCTCTGTTTGCGACTTTTCTCCACTCTAATTGCGTAACACACGATCAATCACAATCTGTTTCATTTTGACAGTTCAACAACATTCATTGCGTTATTTACGTTGTTGAGCAGACAAACTTTTCGAACATATGAAACAATGGATTAGCAATATCCTTCAAAATGATTTATATTATTATTGATCGTGTGTTACGCGAGGATGTAGGTCTGCGCTAACTCTAAGCTAGTGTACACACAAGACTAAAAAAGGAACAGACTGCAAGCTTCATACTTACGCTTTGCGCGAGAACACTACTACACGCACAGCTATGTGTGCGTGCAGTGTCACAGACAAGGCGCGCGGGGGGGCACCGGCGCCTGCTAGAGGCCAAACCGGTTTGAGCCGGCTCAGTCAGAAGCCAAAGTTCAGGGGTACGCCGCGCGCCGTGTGCTAGCAGTTTTAGTTTTTAATAAAAATGCCAAATTGTTGTACTGTGTTTCAATAATAGTAGGAAAAGCAAGGTTTCTTTTTTTATCCAAAGGATCATGTCAGGTAATAATCTATATCTACCCATACCTACTCATTTTCAATGTTTATTACAGAATTATTTAGTTACGAGGTGGGTAATATCCTAAATAACTAAGATGGTGTTAAGGTTTTCCTATAAGAATTATTATTTGTTTATGGTTTACCGCTTAGTGGAAAGTTATTCTTCGTCTCCTATTTGTTTCGTATTTTTGTTTCAGTAGGTTTGTTGTATGTAGAGATGACAGCACATCAAGCTACCCGAAACTGTCAAAGGGAATTGCTCAGTTTGTTCGGGTGATCTGGCTAAGCGTGAACAAGATCTTTATTAAAGACTTGCATTTTAAAAACCACTTATCTATAGGAAAGCAAATATTATAATAAAGTTGTTGCAAGATGTAAGAATATACTTCAACTGGCATATGAAAAATTGAAACCTTGCCGAGTAAAATCTTTGTAATCGCTGCAACGTGTGTCTTCTGCAATGAATTACATCAACGCCACAATTAACACATGGCATTGGTTCCTCATTCTCACTCGAAGTACGTGTAGCACAGGCAATGAGATTAATTGTATAACCTCATTGAGCACAGGAGTCAAAGTTCGTGCCGTGGTTGTCATTTAAAGCCGGTTCGAGGTCTATAATAGCGCCAGGTTCAACGTGAGGTGCAGATTCAGTGTCCAAGAGTAAGGCCGGGTCATCATGAGGAGCGGTCGGATTCCATGATAAGAAAAACAAACGTTCGAAGCTGCGAGTAAACAAAATAACATCCACAGTGCACGAAACCAAAGCGAATGGTTTTTTCATTGTTATCAGTTGTCAGTGTTGTCATTTCACCTGACGTTAGGGATGTTCGATATGTATCGATATAAGTGGGTCGGTACAACGGGATTTGATCGATTTTTATTTCGTTTCAACAATATATCTATACGATCCACTACTGTAAATTGATAAAGGTAGTGAGGATCGATCAAATAATCGTAAAACTGTACAATCGTACTGTAAAATCGTAGTGGTCAGATCTATGTACATTTTTTTTAGTTAAAATAGAAAAAAAAATCTCGGGAAAAATACTATTAAAGCGGGCCGTTATTTTCCATAAACACGCTTCTCAATCACTACTGACTTTTGTAGAATTGTTCGGGCAAAACCAAGACTCTGCCAATGTAGTAAGAAATTGAATTGAATTAATATTAAAAATGATTAATAAAAAGCGATTTTATATCGATGCTCGTATCGAAATGATCCATCGGGAAGCAGAATATCGATACAAAGCAACCGCATCGATCATCTCTATAAACGATATAGTAGGAGTTACCAGGAAATAAAAACAAAAAACTGACAACAATTGATTTCTAGAACCTTTTTATAAAAAATATGTTAAAATACTAGTAACGTTAGTAGTGTTTTATTTTAAAACAATGTAAATGAGTATTATCTTCAGTGGCGGATTTACCAATAGGTTAAGTAGGCTGGAGTCTAGGGCGGCAGATTTAGAGGGGCGGCAAATTTAGCCCAAATAATAAAAAAAAACTTATACACATTACGTTCGTAATCCGTATATAAAAGATTACTAAACGCACTGTAAAATATAGGTACTTATGCGATCATGAATTTTAAAAATATTCCAATAGCGTTTCACTATTAATTTCAATTTAAATTTAGTAACTTTTACCCTCATTATAAAAATGATATTTAACGTGTAATATGTTTCAACATTTAAATATTTATTTTCTACTAGGTACCTACCTACGTATGTATTTGCGTAATAGTTTTTGGGTTGCGTAGAAGTTTTAATTTCTAACCAAAATGAGTGAGTTGTTACCATCGACCCTGACGGAAAAAGCCATTTCGTTGAAAAAAATGTATCCTAATGATTTAGAAACTGATTTAGTTCAGGAACGCGTACACTTTCAATGCCACCTTTCTTCTCAAAGAATTTTGATAAAACCAGATTCTGGATCATTAAGAAGTCTATCTTTGTTCCTGCGAAAACAGAATTTGGAGCACATTTATCCAAACTTGGATATAGCACTTCGCATGGCTCTATGTACACCAGTGACAAATTGTTCAGGTGAGAGAAGCTTTTCTTGCTTGAAACGGGTAAAGAACTATTTATGATCTACTTTAAGTCAAGTAGTTCGAGGCGGGGTAAAAACTGAAAAATGCCGCCCCCGCCCGCCAATATTTTTACCGTTATCATCATTATTACCGCCATAAGACGCCCAATGATTGACACAGGCAAAAATCGCCCCAACGGCCGGTTTAGCGCTTCTTTTCCTCTGTTAAGCCTATTTTTTAAATTTGATTCGGTAGCTGAGTTCTTTCATTAGTGTCATGAATGTTTCCATAGTTTTATCAATATGGAGACTTTTTCTTCCGTTGTTAGTTTTCTGCGTGGCCGAGTTGGTTCGATTTCATTATTCATTGCCCGTGCGGACGATGTGCCCTTTTGAATCATGGATCTGCGTACTGGAGATCTCGATCTTCTATTTGTTTCTTGTTGTGGTGTTGGTTTAGTTGCAGATGGGACATTTATGTGTTCCTTTCTACTCACTCAGCCCTTTTCTTTTGTCTCTCTATTGCCTTTTTGAACAGTGGTCACTTTCTCTGTGTTGCGCTGTGTTGCTCTGGCTGTACATCCTTACAGTTTAGGCAGACTCTCACCGATTCATTCTGATTGTTTTTGATCGATATGGTGGGTTCTCTTTTTGGTGCATAGCATGCACTCGTTGCATGGTTGAATTTAAAACAGTTTTTGCATTGTAGCACTCTACCCGAGCCTGCTTTGTATTTTTCACACGCTAACCGCCGTCAAATGAGAGTGCGTTTAATTTGCACACTGCTACGCCACGGCATCGACCAGCCTAGCCGGGCAAGCTCCGGGCGAACGCGATTATTGTCCTATCTACGCATACGCGCTCCGCGGAGAAATAAACTACTATACTGCACGTTCAGTCATCGCAAAGTTGCGATAATGCTGAGTTGTGTATTGATCTGCTAAACTTGAATTTGGTGCCCGGGGCACGGGCCCCGGCTTGCCCCCCCTAGATCCGGCACTGAAGTCAAGAAAAGCTTAACGCTTTATCTCTTTTGTGCATAGATTCAGAACTAATGAACAAGATTTCATACGACGATATAATTAATGATTTTGCGAATTTAAAATCTCGCAAAAAGATAATGTAAAACTTATTTGATCTCATTGTCACCATTAACCGGATGTTATTTAATAGAAATTGTTCGTATTGTTTTAAACTGTAAGTGCAATAAAAAATATTTAACAAAAATAACGTTTACCGACTACACATTATTTTGTGTAAGCTGTGTTCATATGGTGTAGGTATTTTTAAGGCATGCCTTTTCCCACCTTATGATTAGTACATGCTGCTGTTTTTAGGTCAACAGTATACTCGTCACTACATAGCGGGTTGCAAAAATAATCTAGTAACTGACAGAAATATCACTAAGTTCGCAATCATACTAATAACGGGAAAAAGCCGATGTAATGAGAACGATAGAACACAAATCATAAAGCTGCAATTTCTGAATAAATGTAATTACTGGTGCCGATTCCCTTGTTCACAAACTAAACTAAATTTAAGTTCAGTGCATCTTTTTGTTTCTATTTCATTAAGAAAAGGACAGAAGATAAATTTTAGTTTGGTCCTGTCAAATTAATCAGCGCCTGTCACTCTCCATACAAGTTTAGACGTGATTAAAAACTTGCCGACTAAAATTACGTCAATTTACGTCAAGCGCTGATTAATTTGACAGGACTAAACTAAAATTTATCTTCTGTCCTTTTCTTAATGAAATAGAAAGAAAAAGATGCACTGAACTTAAATTTAGTTTAGTTTGTGAACAAGGGAATCGGCACCAATATGATTGTGAACTAAACTAACGTATTGAATTTCAAAAGTCAGTAGGAGCGGCAAAAATTGAATAGCCTACAAGCGGCAAATTTGTAAATCCGCCACTGATTATCTTCTCATACAGTATTGATAGTACTTGTTTTGCAGACAAACGCTTGTTTTTGGTGACCATAGATGATTATCTAATCGATTAAAAACTGAAATTGATTTTATTTTCCGTGCTGGTATCACTGCGTCAAACAAATGGCTATGCTTTTTAACTGGTGGATACAGTTTAAATACTCTTTATTTCGACTATTTGTACGTGTACCTGGCCTCTATGTGATGTGCAAAAATATTTCTTTCAGAATTAATAATATTGTTTGGTAAAAATATTTTTTACCGGGCATCTTGTCCACGCTTAGCCGAAACTGGTGATTCCCTTTTCCCAATCAACTTTGAACGTTAGACTTCAGCGATAAAGTTGAAAATCTATTAAATAAATTTGACAGATTGTAGTAGCTTGATGTGCTGGCGTCTGTTAAAGTGTGTTTGTAGGCCGTCTTAGCACTTCGTGAAATAGTAAAAAACAAGTAAGGAAACTTTGTAGTTTCGCCATGTTCCTCTGCCCGTCCGTTCTTATGTCACAGTAATTTTAATAAGTTTGTGTAACCAACTTCAAAAAAGCAAGCAACATATGAATCTATGTATGTATAATTATTTCACAGTGTAAATAATTACATACATTTTACTGTCGTGTTTTATTAGCTTATAAGCTTAATCAACCTAGGTATAATGTTCCCACTGCTGGGGTATAAACCTCCTCTTTCTGTGAGAGGGAGTGGGCCGTAATCCACCGCGCGGGCCCAGTGAGGGTTTGTGGATGTCACATGTCTTCAAAGGACATGTCCTAAAATGGTTTTTTATTATTCAATAATTCTAACCAGAATAAGTTAATTATATTTGGATAGACATCCCAAAAACTAGTGGTTCTAACTATATAATACATTTTTAAAGACCTCCAATTTTGAGAAAAATCGTTTTTTATTTTAGGAAGAATTTACTCCTAAAACGAACAAACCTTTCTAATTATCTAGGATAATATAGTGAACACACCCCATAAAATAGTAAACTTGTCAAAATTGACACATGTTACTGTCATTACTGTCAATTCATTGACAGTAATGTCAGTACTATGTGTCAATTTATGTCATATTGACATATTCAAATAGTAAACTTGTCAAAATTGACACATGTTACTGTCATCACTGTCAATTGATTGACAGTAATGACTGTACCATATGTCAATTTATATCATACTAGCTTTTGCCCGCGGCTTCGCACGCGCAAAGGTCGGAAAATATCCCACAGGAACGTACTACCGATATTCAGAGTACTTATCAAATGTCCTAACCCAGGTCATGGCCTATCCGTATACCATTCATCTAAATCTGTTCAGCCGTTACGGCATGAAAAGGTAACAAATAGATAGATAGGTAATAAATCTGTTTTAGGGTTCCGTATCTCAAAATGAAAAATGGAAACCCTTAAAGGATGACATCGTTGCCTGTCAAGACACTTTTTCTCAGAAACGCGTGGAAGTATCAAGTTGAAATAGATAGGTATTAAAAACTTAGGCTATGTGCGCACTACGGATTTTGATCGTTGCGGATAATATTTCGTGTTGTTCTATCTCCTCTCAGGCTCATTTTCTACGAAATGTATGGAAAGTTTTTTGCAATTTTTGAATTTTCTCGTACTCAAGTACGAGAAAATTCAAAAATTCGCCCTCCGTTGGCCCGATATATTTTTTTGACGCTAGTAATAAGAAATAGGATCGACAGGCATCAAAAAAGTTTTTGTGAAAATTACCCATGTTCTTGCTGACTGTACAATTTTTTCAAAATCTGTGAATGCAGATCAAAAAGTTAAGGACAGTCTCCTAAGACCGTTTTCTTGTAGCGACAACTGTTAAGGTACCTGCCCTAATTGCCTCATATCAACATCCACCCTGTATATGTTATGATTGACTACTTAGCTCCATAAAGGTATAGCGTGATGATGTTTTAAAAGGTTAAATCCGTAATTATCTGCAATATTCTAACCTTTTGGATAGTCTTTTTACAGTTTGCGGTAAACTATAGAAGAATACGAACATAATGCAATATTGCTCATCCCCCATAGCAAATAGCGTGATAATAATTTTTGAAAAGTCTATTGTGACGTTTCCATTATTTGACATAGATTATTTTATCCTCCCCTGTAAAAATAAATACCCCTTTTCACCCCGTCAGGGGTAGATTTTCAAAAAACCTTGATATACGTTTTTATTTGTTTTCAGTCTTAAGTATAAATACTGAGTTTTGAGTTAATCAGACCGCGCGTTAAAATTCTTCCATACAAACTATGACACCCCCCAATCCTCCCTTAGGGGGTAGTTTAGAAAAACTAAAAATGGCAAACTTTATAATTTACATAGATAAGTATTCGTGCCAAGTTTCAAGTTTATTAACTCAAGGAATAAATTTTTTCATACAAACAAAATCCCCCCTTTTCACCCCCTTAAAAGTCGATTTTCCAAAAACCCTTTCTTAGTGGATGCCTACGTCATATTATCTACCTGTGTGCCAAATTTCAGCCCAATCCGTTCAGTGGTTTGAGCTGTGCGTTGATATATCACCCAGTCAGTCAGTCAGTCAGTCAGTCAGTTTACCATTTTATATATACAGATTTGTCATAGCTGCCATCAACAAATAAAATATTTTTCTTTAAATAGTTTATAATTTTTCTCTTAAATGGAGGGGTCTAAAAATATTATTTCAGTGTTTCCTAGTTCCATATTTTCGTTTTTTATTTAAATGTAGTTTGATGCTGGTTAGATTTTTCTCGGAATAAAAAACCAGTGTCCCTACAAAAAGCGGACATCTCCTTTTTGGTTCTAGGACATGCCGGTTCCTTAATACGTTTTCCTTTACCGTTTTGAGAGCAGTAGTGATGAAATAATTTACACAAAGCAAAGTGCCTGCTTGGGTTCGAACCCTAGACTCGTAAGTCACGACCGTAACCACTTGGCCACCACTGCTCATTTTATTACCCGACTTCAAAAATGGGAAGGTCTCAGTTCAACAACGATGTACGCATTGTGTGTATAATTTATTTCACAGTATGATTGAATAAATAGGTAAATGGTGCCGATTCCCTTGTTCACAAATTAAACTAAATTTAAGTTCAGTGCATCTTTTTCTTTCTATTTCATTAAGAAAAGGACAGAAGATAAATTTTAGTTTAGTCCTGTCAAATTAATCAGCGCTTGACGTATATTGACGTAATTTTAGAAGGCAAGTTTTTAATCACGTCTAAACTTGTATGGAGAGTGACAGGCGCTGATTAATTTGACAGGACTAAACTAAAATTTATCTTCTGTTCTTTTCTTAATGAAATAGAAAGAAAAAGATGCATTGAACTTAAATCTAGTTTAGTTTGTGAACAAGGGAATCAGCACCACTTATTACTTAATTTTAAACAAACTGTTAAAATAATTAGCCATTTCGCCTTTCAAAGCTACACTATTTTTAATATTTGGAAAACGGAAAACTTACGGGTTCACCTTAGTCACATTGGTGCCGATTCTCTTGTCACAAATGCCTCTAAACTAAACTAAAAATCACCAAAATTTAGTTTATTCCTGTCAAACGACGATTTCCCATTCTGAAATAGACTAAAGTGACACAACTTAACTATATTTTAGTTTGACAGCACTAAGATGGCACTGAGATATTAGTTTAGTGAAAATGGCAATTTTGCTATTCTGAATTTGACGTTTTTAACCTAAAATTTAGATTTTCTAACTAAATATGACTATTTTTAATCGCGACTAAAAACATGTGGAATAAAATTGGTTGTCATGAACTAAAATTCACACAAACACCTCGACTTTAGATGAAAAAACAGTACTGAATATTTTTTTTTCTTTTGCTTATATCTCGAAAACGGTGTGTCCAATCGCAAAAATAATGAAAATTTCGACACCCTTTATAAAACCCTTAAACCCCTAACACTCTACATGTAGGTAATATTTTTTCTTATTTTCCACACAAAAAGTGAAAAATCCATATAAAACACGTCGAGGCTGCCCCCCCTGCGCGCCTCCGGCTCTAAAAAGATTCACGTGGTTAGGTATCACGTGTGGAGTCGCGGTTGTCAAATTCGATTTAGATGTGTCAAAATTATTTTTAAATTTAGAGAATTTATTTTGCAGAATAGCTTTGAGATTCTCATAGTCAAAACTAAGGAATTTTAGTGATAGTTTAGTTAGTTTAGTTCGGTGTACAAGAGAATCGGCACCAGTACCTGTCCGTCGGTCCATCCGTACATCCATTCGTCCGTCCGTCTGTGCTCATCGCCGAATCTCGACTCGCACTTGGCCGGTTTTTGTTTTTTTTTTATAACCGAGTGACAGCCCTATGAAAGTAGATAAGAATTTTGAACTCTGATAGGAAGCTTGCCTTCTGCTCGTTTTTTATTCTTGTGCTATTACACCGCTACACGGTTGGCGACAAGCTCCCGACTTCAGTATGATTTGAGCTCGCAGTCTTCGCGTTGGTTGGACACAACGGGCTACGACGGTGATCGCCGACCGCGGTCAGCAACGCACTCCCTTTGATGAAGGTCATTCAAAGTCAAGTCGGGCAGAAATGGGCAAGATCACCTCTGCAGAAAGACTTATTCACGAACGTCGTCGTGTACGTGGTCGTGTAACCGGTTGCTTCTAACCAACGGCTTTTTTTTAAGCGGCCAGTTTGGCAGCGCGCGTGCTTATTGTGAACTGCACTCTCAACGCGCCCAACCGCGCAGCACCCGTTAAGTCCCGTGCAGACTAGCGCGACACGACAGTGCGCGCAACGCGACACCGATAATATTCTACCGTAAAGTTTTCTTAGAAGTTTTCTACTTGTTTTGTTAGAGACGCGTCGCGTTGTCGCGTAGCGCCAGTCTGTATGAGGGTTTATCCGTGTGTTTTGTAGACTCGGCGGGAATGGATCGATTCTGGAACCGCGCACGTAGGTACAGACGCCAGCACATCAAGCTACCCGAAACTGTCAAATTTTCCCAATCAACTTTGAACCTTAGATTTCAGCGATAAAGTTTGAAAATCTATTAAATAAATTTGACAAATTGTAGTAGCCTGATGTGCTGGCGTCTGTACATACTGTTACACACGGCTACACATCAAGCTATGCATTTCCAGTATAAGCTGATCTCGTATTGTATAGGATTTCCGGAATGAGAGGACAATAGACAGAGTATAACTTGATATGTAGCCGTGTGTAGGTACAGACGCCAGCACATCAGGCTACTACAATCTGTCAAATTTATTTAATAGATTTTCAACTTTATAGCTAAAGTTTAAGGTTCAAAGTTGATTGGGAAAATTTGACAGTTTCGGGTAGCTGGATGTGCTGGCGTCTGTACATAGTAGGCAATACCTATTATTTATCTTTTTCTTTCTAGATAATGGACTGGGAAAGCAGTCAGCCAGCCCTGGCATCATTAATTGTTCCTTATTTGGCAATGGAGCACTTCATGAAAGATTTATCAGTTATCAGCTATATTTCATTTTCCGGTGATCACATTTTTTATTACTTACCTACTTGATTTAACTTTCTCACTTTTGAGAACTTTTAATTAATTGTTCTTTTGAGGCTTGGGAGACGAATAATTCACCGCAGTTTGTTATTAGCAGACAGAAGGATCTTCATCACATTCTCTCATTCAGGATACCTACTTACTTATTTTCTTGATTTGTGTTGTAGACTCGTGGGCGTATAAAAACAAGGATGCAGTTTGTTTTTGGTCTTTTGTTAAGGTGGATCCGCAGTGGTACACACGGCTACATAATAATATCAAGCTATACATTTTCAGTATAAGCTGACCTCTCGTTGTACGGAAATCCTATGCAATGCGAGATAAGCATAAACTGGAAATGTGTAGCTTGATGTATAGCTTGATGTGTAGCCGTGTGTACCAATCCCGCGAAATTTTAAATTTGTTAAGTTTTTTGCAATTTGCAGGTTAGTGTTGCCGATTCCCTTGTTCACAAACTAAACTAAATTTAAGTTCAGTGCATCTTTTTCTTTCTATTTCATTAAGAAAAGGACAGAAGATAAATTTTAGTTTAGTCCTGTCAAATTAATCAGCGCTTGACGTAAATTGACGTAATTTTAGTCGGCAAGTTTTTAATCACGTCTAAACTTGTATGGAGAGTGACAGGCGCTGATTAATTTGACAGGACTAAACTAAAATTTATCCTCTGTCCTTTTCTTAATGAAATAGAAAGAAAAAGATGCACTGAACTTAAATTTAGTTTAGTTTGTGAACAAGGGAATCGGCACCAGTGTCTGGCTATACCTACCTTGACCACTTTTTTCAATCAATTAGAATAATTAATACATCTCACTATGTTAGATTTTTGTTCTCAAATGTCATGATTTCATGAACAATTAATTCAATTGAATTAATCTAACATAAAGAGATGAACCTACCTATTAATGATTCTAATAATTATAATTCTGTAAATACATAAATTTGCGAATCATATTTTGATCAAGATACAACCTGACACTGACCTACAAATCGCAAAAAACTAAAACCCAACTACGACAAAAAAGTCATCTAAAAAGGTATAAATCCGGAGTCACTCGTGTAAAGCCGTAAATCGAACAGATTACGTGTGACTCTGGATTTTTAGGGTTCCGTACCTGAAAAGGAAAAAACGGAACCCTTATAGGATCACTCGTGTGTCTGTCTGTCTGTTTGTCTGTCAGTTACAGCAAATTTGCTCCGAATCTAATGGACCGATCAAGTTGAAATTTGGTACACAAATGTATTTTTGTGACCCAAACATGAACGTGTAACGTAAATAAATGAATTTTGAATATAGGGGTCACTTTTGGGGGGCAAACAAGAAAATTAAAAAAAAGTTTTGCTAATAGTACTGTGTGAATATGTGACATATCAAATGAAAGGGCTTGTTGCGAGAATCTTAAACATATTTTTATATAATTTTAAAATAAACACTTCTAAATATATTAAGGAATTCGATGAAACAGTACGATGCGTTTAATAACAGCAATGTTCACGCCATCCTGATCTCTGAAACTTGGCTCAAACCACAACTCCTATCCACCACCTACCCTCTTACTGGTATAAAATACTTGCTACTTCCTATTAACATTATTCTGCTTCTGCTGACTTTATTTTCCTTGAAGTCTGTGTCAAAGGAGCTAAAACCATTATTGGTGTTGTCTACTCTCCTCCTACTGTTGATTACTTCACTGAATTCGAATCAGTACTTGAACCCTTGGGTTCGGAGTATGCACATCACATCATCTTGGGTGATTTCAACACCAACCTTCTTGCCCACAACTCCCCTCAATCCCGTAAGCTCCTCCATCTTATCGAGTCAGCTAGTCTGCACGTGTTGCCGCTCAAATCTACTCATCATAATACTGTCGGCGATGACACCTAGCTCGACCTGATCCTCACCTCGAATCCTTCCCTCGTTTCTTCCCATGGTCAACATGACTCTCCTGGCTTTTCTCATCACGACATGATTTTCCTTTCCGATATCCTGAAACCTCCCAAACCTAAACCCAAGGTTCTGTACAGGAGATGTTTTGCTCGGATGAATGTCGACAAGCTCAAGAAAGATGCATTCAGCATCTCTGGTCAATTGGGAGCCTATGACGGAAGCCACTTCGGTTGACGACAAGGTTGCCATCTTCAATGATGTTGTTATCAATCTATATAACAAGTTAAAACGCCCACCTGCACCATGGATGACAAGAGGCATACAGATGCCAATGCGACATAGGGACCGCACGTTCCTAAATTTAAAAGGTACTGATTAGAACTGGACATTATTCAAGGTTGCAAGGAATAGATGCAATCAGATGATACGCAATGCTAAACGCCGCCACATGCTCGATACTATTAGTTCTTCTTTTTCTGCCGATATTTGGAAATTTCTTGGAACTCTTGGTATCGGCAAATCGCGACATTTAGACCTTTTTAATTCAATTGGCTTAAACGATCTCAACCAGCATTTCTTCACTGTTTCTACCATCGATCGTCTAACCAAGCAACAAACTCTGTCTCTAATTTCTGGTCTAACGCGTCCTCATATTAATCCGTTCAATTTCATTCCAGTTGAACCGGGAGAGATCAGAAAAATAATTCTCTCCACCAAATCAAAAGCGGTGGGATGTGTCAGTATCACCCGTGGTATGATCATTACTATTCTGGTTCATCTCCTACTCGCGATTATCCATATTATAAATTTTTCCCTATACACTGGAGTATTCCCTTTCCTATGGCGCAAAGCCTATGTTCGTCCACTACCTAAGATTTCCAATCCCTCTCTTCCTACCGACTTTCGTCCAATTTAGATCCTCCCCTTCCTATTCAAAGTGCTTGAGGCCTGTGTCCACAAACAATTCTCCAACTTTGTTCATCGCAACACACTCATTAGCCCTCTTCAATCTGGGTTCAGGCCTGGGCACAGCATTACTTCCGCTCTCCTTAAAGTGACTGGCGATATAAGGGCAGGGCTGGAAGACACCAAAGTTACTGTTCTAGTGTTGGTTGATTTCTCGAATGCCTTTAATACCGTCAGTCACGACATCCTGTTAGCCATTCCCTCATATCTTATGGTCTCTCGCGAAGCACTGGAATGGTTCTCCTCTTACCTTCAGGAACGTCAGCAGTCTATTTATGTTGGGGATTCTTCTTCATGCTAGTGTGATTTGGAAACTGGCGTTCCTCAAGGCGGTATACTTTCTCCTCTTTTGTTTTCTATTTTTATTAATCTTATAACTTCCGAACTTCAGTGTGCGTATCATCTGTATGCAGATGACTTGTAGTTGTTCTGTCAGGGAAGGGTTGATGAATTACCTGCCGCTATCGACAAATTAAACAGGAACTTGATAGCCATAAAAACCTGGGCTGATAGATTTGGTGTAGCCGTAAACCATACGAAGTGTCAGGCGATCATCATTGGCAGTACTCGCGGTATTAGCAAGGTGGATGCTACAACCTTGCCACCAGTTCTCTTCAATGGTACGATCGTTCCTTTTAGCACTGACGTGAAGGACTTAGGCTTGCACATTGATAATATCCTGAACTGTCGTGCTTAAGTCGCTTAAGTAAGCCAGAAGGCTACTGGAACGCTGCGAGCTCTGTACCGTTTGAAAAATGTATTACCATCGAGTACGAAGACAAAACTTGTGCAGTCCTTAATTTTCCCTATCATCGATTATGTTGATGTGTGCTACTATGACCTGAATGCAGATTTCCTCGACAAACTTGACCGTCTTCTCAATAACTGCATTCTGCAATCTGCGTAAATATGATCATGTCTCTGCGCATCGGTCGCTTCTAAAGTTGTTGCCCATACGCCAACGCAAAGAGCAAAGGGCGCTGACCACCTTGTTTTCATTTCTTGACTCTCCCTCTTCCCCTAGTTATCGCTATGCACTTTCAGTACATTTGCGCCAACCACAATAGAAATCTACGTTCATCTCACAATCGTCTTCGTTAATGTCCCACTCACCACACAGACTTCATTCACTCTTCCTTCTTCATTCAGTGTATCTCTCTGTGGAATGCGCTCCCCTAGGAAATCAGGATGGCGACCAACCGATTATCTTTTAAAGTTAAAGTTCGCGAGCACTTTCGCAAGAAGCTGGCAGTATCATCACAACGGTAATGTTTTCCTATTGTTTGTCTTATTTGTTTTAGTATTTTTATGTGTATGTGGGGAGACTGGATGAAAACTACATTTGAAGGCATTGACATTTATTTAATTAGACTTCTCAGTATTTAATCAGAAAGCTAGTTGTCCGTTCCAAAGCTAGGTCTTCATGGAAAAGAAGGACAAGAAACTCCATGGAAACAGTATAACAGTATTCTAAACGCTACAACATGTGCAACGGGCCGAGCCTGCAATAAGAATGATCCCCTCCTCGCTGCGCGCTCGCTTATTTAGAGCGGCTGGAGTAGTGGGGAGAGTGGGGAGGCCTTAGTGACGTGCAGCGGCCCGAGTTACGCAAGTGCATTGCATTGCACTTGCGTAACTCGGGCCGCTGCACGTGCTGTTTACAATGGTGTCGCCGTCATGTGTTTATTATTGTTTATATTTATATACAATTGGGAGTATATATTTGAAGGCGCAGGAGGGCCTTCATCAGAACTCATCTCGCAGGGCGTGGATATAAGGCGGTGAATAAAACCGAATACCCTCAAAAATCAACTATTGTAATGCTTTTCTTGAATAATCACAGTATCACTAAAATTAAACTTCTAATAATAAAACAATAGTCTCTAGTCTTTAAATCTTCACAAAACTTATTAAAAATAACTTTGATCGAGGCAATGGAAAGCGATTCGTCGCAGACGTGGTGCGCTGGCGCCGTTCCGTTCAACAGTTCTCTCAAAAGATGGCCGCCCCGCTACCATCGACACGACGCTCCGCTAGAGTGGCTTTGACAGCGATCATAAAGCCACTCTTGACGTTGACATTTCGATTTCGATGTCGACGCGCCGTCACGGCCGGACTGACATACGACCGTCCTCGGGCGTTAGTATGCATCTAGAAAAAAACAATTTTCTAATCATCAGGACATCCGCTCGATCATCCTGCTGATAACATGACTTTTCTGAATGGATTATCGTCATAGACATCAACGCAATATTATTCGAACTAGGACCATCATCGCAATGACTTGGACCGGACGAGTGCATCCCTTCAACCAACCCACGTGGTCTGGCCTGGACGACACTGTCCCTTCGACCAGTCAACCAACGCAATACATCTGGACCGAGCGAGTGCATCCCTTCAACCAAACCCTTCAGGTACGGCCCGGACGACACACCTCGACCAGGATAGACAACCTTTTTTACTTCTGGCCCGGAACACACCGAGACCAGGATAGACTACCTTACATCTGGGCTGGACTAGTGAATCCTTCCTCGTTCAGCGAACCCGGATGTCACTATCCACCAGGATCGACAACACATACATAAAAACGTATTGACATACCTATAACTGCTGGTTATCTTGTTCAGCATAAATTTCTATTTCATTTTGTATATCCCATGTCTCTGGATCAGAGTGTACACTGAGAGTATCTGAACCGGCTGTGTTTGTCCGGGAATCAGCGGAAACAGTATCCGAGCATACGGTCAAAGTATCACAGTCGTTTGAAAGTAATGCGTCATCTCGATCATTTAAAGTTACATCTTCTAGCGCCGTCTCGGGCTCATCATAATTCAAAAGGTTAGTCGTGATTTCAAGCAATCCATCATGTCCTTGGGGTACTGAGCGCAAATTCTCGTGGGCATACTTGTACATTCGATGAGAACTACCAACTAAACTTTTTAATTCATACCGATCATTGTCTAGTACCGTAGTTATGACAAATGGACCCCTAAACTTTCTATCCAATTTGGTTTGACTCCGTTCGCTATTTTTAAGGAACACAAATTCACCTTTTGTAAACGGTTTTATTTTTGCGCGGCCCCGATTAAATCGAACTACCTCAGATTTAGCCGCTTTTTCAATGTTAGCTGACGCATCTTCCCGTATAGTATCGAGGTCTAAACGATCTTTTTGACCATTTACCTCCAAGTTTAGCTTAGACATGCCTAACGATTGTGCACGGATCCCTAACATAAGTTCTGTGGGTGAGTATTTTGTAACGGCAGATTTGGTGCTGTTGAGTGCAAGTTGAATATTTTCTAGTTCATCGCGCCACGTTTTATTGGGATCGTTTTCAACAATAGTTAACAAGCTTTTGAGAGTACGCATAACCCTCTCAACTTGTCCGTTTGCCCTGCTAGAGCCCGTCGCAATAAAATGAAGTTGTATCTTATGCTCAGTACAAAAGTTCTTGAAATCAGAGCTAATATAACAACGACCTTGATCAGCAATGATTCGTTTAGGCGCTCCAAACAGGCATACTGCTTTTTGTAGTGCACGTATCGCACTCTTGGCGTCGAGAGAAGAAGTATGTTCAAGCAAAACAAATTTGGTAAAAGCATCGATTATTACGGAGCAGTATTCTTTTCGATCACTCTTCCCGCTAAGCTTACCCGTAAAATCGATGTGTATGGTGTACCATGGCACAGAGACTTTTGGAATTGGGTGGAGCTGAACGGGCTGAGCTCCCGATGGGCCCTTTGATGCTTTGCAGATTATACACGAGTCAATAAACTTACGCACGCATTTCGACATCTCGGGAAACCAGTATTGCTCATAAAGTTTATCTAATGTTTTAACCTTTCCTAGATGTTGTATCTCATTATGGGTGTGGTTAATTAGCGTCCAAATTAAAGACCGTGGAACTACTGGTAACCAAGAAACGGTTTTGTTTCGGCAGATCTTTCTGTATAGAATACCTTCCCTAATATCATAGGTGTCAGCTATTGAGTCGGGAAAGCCATTATCATTATGTTTCGCGATAAGATCTTGTACCTCGCTATCACGCTTTTGTTCGACGGAAAGCCAATCTTGATGAAGCTCAATATACTGAACCTGCTTTGCCTGTGAACTCTCGGAAGATGTGCTGGCAGCATCGATATTAGGTAGCGGATTTCGCGAGAAGTAGTCCGCGTGTTCCATCCCTCGTCCTTCACGATAAACAATATCAAAATCGTAGGCTTGTAAGAAAGCCCACCATCGATGCACGCGAGGAGTGAGGTCTTTTTTCGACTTTGAGGCTTTTAGGGAATTGCAGTCCGTAAAAACTACAAAACGTCGACCGTAAAGGTAATGCCGGAAGTGTTCTACCGCTCGTACAACTGCTAATGTCTCTAATTCGTACGAGTGATAGCGCGATTCTACTTCCGACGTAAGTCGACTAAAATACTCTACGGCATGCGGTAGATTATTCTTTCTCTGTATGAGAATCGCACCATATCCTTCTGAGCTAGCATCGGTATGCAACTCTACTGGTAGTTCCGGGTCAAAGATAGTTAGTACCGGTTCAGATGTTAATATACGTATTACAGCATTACGTATTTCCTCGTGCCTCTGAGTCCAATTAATGGGACCTTTTAATTTCGTAAGAGGATACAACGGTCCCACGATGCGTGTAAAATCGGGAATGAATTTACGAAAGTAAGAGGCGAGTCCAAGAAATTGCCGGACCTGAGTGGCTGTTTTTGGTTGAGGAGAATCTACTAACGCTTGTATTTTCCGAGAGTTGGGCCTTACTTCACCAGATTGAAGCGAATATCCCAGATACTCTATTTTAAGTTTCATAAACTTACATTTTTGGAGATTGAATGTAAACCCAGCATCTGCTAAAGCACCCAAAACCTTCTTTAATCGCTGCAGACCTTCAGTTACGTCAACAGAGTAGCACAAAACGTCATCCAAATAGATCAGAGGCTTATCTGTTAGATGATTTAGAGCCTTAGTAATGCATCTTTGATAGACTGATGGAGCATTTCGCAGCCCGAAAGGCATGGCAAGGTACTCATATTGCCCCTCGGGTGTAACGAATGCCGTTTTTTCCACAGAATCAGGGTGCATTCTTATTTGGTGGAACCCTGATGCCATATCTAATGTTGAGAAATGATTAGCCCCAGCAAGTTGATCTATTTGCTCTTCAATACGTGGCAGAGGATAGTGCTCGGGCTGTGTATTAGAATTTAATTCCCGGTAATCCACGCACATTCTGTATGAGTTGTCCCTTTTATTGATTAATAGTATTGGGCTAGCAAAGGGGGAGGAGCTTTCTTGTATGACCCCTGCATCTAACAATTGTTGAACCTTATCTCTGACTATCTGTTTTTCTGCCGGCGCTAGCCTATATGGACACCGTTGTACCGTTTTATGTCGATCTATCAAATTAATTTCACATTCTCCTGTTTGAACTCGGCGGGAAGGAATGCCTTCGGTGAAACAGTCGGAATATTTGCTTAATAATGATATTAGCGATTCCCTATCCTGTCCTTGTAAATCCGTGTCAATTTTTGTAAAGTCGAGTCTGTTTGAGTTTGAGTCACAAAACTGAGTTTGTTCCTTGGAATAAAATATAAGATTGTCATTGTCAATTTTGACGCATAGCCCTTGCTCAAAAATGTCTCTCCCGATTATAATAGGATCAGAAATATGACTATCTGGGACAACATGAAAAAGTAAATTTACTGTGAGTTCGTCAATTGTTACATCGCTTTGAATTTGGGTTGTACATTGTACATCATCACCACCTATGCCACTAAGATAAACGAGACTCTTACGCACAGTACCCAAAAGTTTGTCACAAAAGCTATCTTTTAAAAGAGAACAAGATGACCCGCTATCAAACAAGAAAGGGACTAGCTCACCGGAAGATGTCTTCAAAGTACCCCTGGAAGGGCGGTGTTCGCATTGATGTACTTCCTTGACCGCAGCTCTGCCACCATTCTTCCTGTCCGGACATACAGTCGCCACGTGCCCAGGTTGGCCACACGTGTAGCAGGTCACAGCAGCTTTCTTCTCCACAGTATGTGATGAACTTGAAGTATCTCGCAACTTCGATCCAATATCGTCACGTCGCTTCCTACACTCAGCTATACGATGACCAGCCACTCCACAGAAGTGGCACCTGCCACTGAATCTCTCCGTCATACGAGCTCGCTTGACTTCAGGTTCTTGGGCTTCAGCATCCAAACGTCGTTTAAGGGATATTCCGCCAAGTATTCGGAATAATTGAGCTCGACTCGTAACTGTTTGTGCATTTAATTCACGACCTATTATGCTATCCTTCTGGCATAGCACCGATATAACAAATCCAGTTATGACTTCTTCAGGCATCGTAGATTTAGGAATTCGTTCGATGAGGTTCCATAACCGAAGAGCAGATTCAGACGCCGTCTCTTTAACGCCTATTTGGAATCGCAAAACATCGTCGAAATAGTCTTGAACAAGTCTCGGTTTAGCAAACCTTGCGATTAAAATTTCTTTAACTGAACACCATGTAATTTCATTTAAATTTAGCTTAGTAAGGCATGCAGCTGCACGGCCTTTCAGCGCACCTGTCAGAGCCACGAGTAGGTTAATTCCTTCCAGGCGTTTATGTTGCACTATCGCTTCTGTTAGTTTACACCAACCATCGATATCTGAGTCTGAGTCATCCGGGTCAAACTTTAAAAATGGCGTTTGATTAATACTCACTGTTGGTGTCTGTTGCGCTAAAACTCGGGTAAGTAACGCTTCCAAAGTTGCTCAGCGGTTGTTTTATCCGGTGGCTTTGCTTCGCCTTGCAGTCCGTTCGATCCCACTTCTGATGAAGGCGCAGGAGGGCCTTCATCAGAACTCATCTCGCAGGGCGTGGATATAAGGCGGTGAATAAAACCGAATACCCTCAAAAATCAACTATTGTAATGCTTTTCTTGAATAATCACAGTATCACTAAAATTAAACTTCTAATAATAAAACAATAGTCTCTAGTCTTTAAATCTTCACAAAACTTATTAAAAATAACTTTGATCGAGGCAATGGAAAGCGATTCGTCGCAGACGTGGTGCGCTGGCGCCGTTCCGTTCAACAGTTCTCTCAAAAGATGGCCGCCCCGCTACCATCGACACGACGCTCCGCTAGAGTGGCTTTGACAGCGATCATAAAGCCACTCTTGACGTTGACATTTCGATTTCGATGTCGACGCGCCGTCATATTTATGTATATCTTTATATTTAAATAATTATTTATTCCTCAATTCTCGCTACTGCACTATCCACTGTTTATCTCTGCATCACCCAAAGGTTGACTGGTAGAAAATGCCTTTGGCATTAGGTCCGCCTCTGTATATTTGTGTGCTTGAATAGTATTAAATAAATAAATAAAATTGACTATTCCCCCCTTATCTCCGAAACTACTGGACTCAAAATTAAAAAAAAAAACGTAGTATGGCTCTTTACTCATAGATTACAGGAAAACCTATAAGAAGTCTATTGTCTTCAAATAACATGATAAATCTCTCAATATTGTGCGTACAAACTTACATTTGCAGTTGGAATGTATGGGAGAACATGTTTTTCAACTACAATGTTAAGTTTGTTCTTGGGATAAATAAATTTTTCTCAACTACGGAACCCTTCATTGTGCGTAGTCCGACATGCACTTGGCCGGTTTTTCATTTATGTATCTGTGATGTCTTGTTTAAAATACCTTTTTATATGACTTTTGTCGTAGTTGGCTTTTAGTTTTTTAATTTTAATTTTAATTTATATTATTTTGGAGTAATAATACATATAAATATTTTTGAAATGTGCTAATTAACCCCATTCATTTGATACCCAACATGGCATCGTCAATTTTTTTGTTCATCACTTTGTCCTGTAGAGGGCGCCTTATTAAATTTAATGTGACATCACATAGCATTTAACTAGCGGACGATCAAGACGCTTCCAACGATACTTCATTTGTCAAATTAGGGAGCAGATGAATATGCAAACATGCATACATACATATCTACCGGTCAAAATTATAACCCTCCTGTTTGCTTCGCCGTTGTTGGGTAAAATTGTAAGAAAATTTGAATTTCGCGAGCTACCTACTAACTGCAAATCCTCCATCTAATCCATGTCTTCCATCATCTCATATTCATATTTTGAAATGTGGTAAGAACCGTCGCTCCCGAATCACAAGTCGAGTAGTAGTATTCACAACCGTTCGATTCGCTATCGGAGTCGATTGTGAAGGTACGTTTAGGAGGAACGCTACAACTTTTATGATAGAAAATGTTAAATGAACTTAGGCAATCGAATGCGATAGCGAATCGAACGCAGATCGCAGATCGTAGCTGTGCAAATGGGCATTGGCGGACTAAGCCCTTCAGAGGCCCGGGGCAGTAAAGCTGAATGAGGCCCTTGAGCTTTAAAAAAAATGTAGTTTTACAAGCTTTTTATTCAGTTCATATTTGTATGTGTTTATGTTTATTTCGTTAAAATCTGGCAAGTGAAATTTAAATTCGAATTAAATTATTTAGGCTAAATAAACATACATAGCTACAAGGCGTACAAGAGTGAATTATTTGCACTTCATACATTTAGGGATTCCTGGGGAAGTACTCGCTACAAAGACGGGAATTCCCCGAGCGTATTGAACGCGTTCAGCAAAATTAAAAGAATATTAGTACCGCGTAAAAAGTCTAGATGGCTGTAGTGTTTTGATCTTGATGAAATTATGTAGGTACTAAGCACATTTTGAAAGTCTTGTTTAGGATTTGAACAGGGAAACGCGTAGGCAATTGGGGGCCCCCCAAGACCGGAGGCCCAGGGCGGGCCGCCCCTTTCACCCCCCTGTTAGTCCGCCACTGCAAATGGGACAAGAGATTGTTGAGATAGTTGGCGGCTTACCGTAGGCTTCACCGCCATGCCAAGAAACTTACATACTGTCTAGTTTCATAGTACTAATTGCATGTTGTATTGCATCAGCACGAACGCGAGTCAAATATTTGCAATTTAAACCTTAGTACCTGGGCGACCGAGCTCTGCTCTGGTGAAAAAAGTGAATGCTCATTTAATAGTAATTCCATTTGCATACTAATTCCATGCTGCCATGTCATTCAAAGGTCAGTCATCTTGTTCTAATCTTTGAGCGTCCATGCATGCTCGGGTGAAAATACAGAGAAAACGAATTTTCCCAGATACGAGATCTAGCTAGATCAATTTTTCGCCCCCGTAAACCCCTATATCATCGAAATCGTTAGATCCGTTTTCGAGTACGTGATTACAAATATATATACAAATATTGCTCATTTAATAGTATAGGATAGGATAAATAATATAAAACTCACATGACGCACGCTCATGATCGACTACAATGTAAATTTCAATTGCAGGTAATTTTTTAAATTTGGCGGGAATTATTTTAGTTTTCGAGCACATGATCTTTGATGACACTGGGGAAGAAGTTTCTGCCAAAACGACTTTTGAGGCCATTCTATTTGGTATTGGTATACTGCTGTTTAATCTGAATAACGTCGGCGTGGTAAGATTTGTACATAAATATTTTTTCAACAACTCGAAAGTGGCTCTTTTTGCACCGTTTTTTAGGGTTCCGTAGTAAACAAGGAACCCTTATAGTTTCGTCATGTCCGTCCGTCTGTCTGTCTGTCTGTCCGCGGCTTAGCTCAGAGACGCTTAGTACTAGAATGCTTTAATTTGGCATAGGTACAATCATCGGCACGATTCTTGAGCGCTGACCTTCACCTGCGCAAAAGTGAGTTATTGGGTCCCTTTGGTGGTATGAAGTGAGGGACGGGGGCGGGGTAAAGTGTGATTGGCCCGTAGCGCATCGCGTCATAGCCGTCACTCGGGATTCGTTCTTTACTCCTGTTGCACGTACCTCACGACGACGAGTACAATTCCGGCCAATTTAATTGACACCAATTTTTAAACTGTATCGTTTTAATTATCTGCCAAGTTAGAACTCAAATATTTTATGTGAATTTGTTATTAATTAGACCTTTGTAATTATAATAAAAGGTGATATTTATCGAAGGCAAAGTGGGGAAAAAAAAAAAATTATGTCAGTTTGTAATTATAGCAAAACTATTTTTCATTCAATTATTTTATTTCTTCGGAAGTATATTGAAGAACGTTGTTCGATACACGTGGGCATTTGTTCTTGGTTACTTACCATACTCGGCGCTACGCGACTCGTATGAGTATCTCGCTTCGAATGCAATAACAAACCGGGGAAGGTTTGTTTCGAAATGTACTATAAATGAAGTTTTTATCTACACTAATATTATAAAGAGGAAAGATTTGATTGTTTGTATTGAATAGGCTCCAAACTACTGGACCGATTTAAAAAATTCTTTCACCAGTTGAAAGCTGCCTTGGTCCTGAGTGACATAGACTATAAGGAGGGGGGGGAGCGGAGCGAAGCAGATACATGTGTATTTAAATTCTTTTTAGGTATAAGATGCCAAGAAAAAACACTGTTTTAAATAGACAAGCCAGAAAACTGATTTACCATGTAAACTGTTTTATGAAAAAGGAGGCTGAAGAAGGAGTCAGAAATTTAAAACAAGTTCAAAAAAGAACAGCGGAGGCTACAAACACATCTGTTGCAACTGTGAGGCGAATTGTGAAAGAAAGTTGTGGTGATGAGTTTCTTTCTGTATTTAGAACACCAGGAAAAAAACGACCTAGAGCGAAACCTATCACAGGTGTTGATAATTTTGACCAGGGAGTAATTAAAAGGTGTATACACAATTTTCATATCACCGAAAAAGAATTGCCCACTGTAGAAAAACTGCGAAGAAAACTGCAGCAGGATATACATTTTCAAGGCTCTGAACGAAGTTTAAGGAGACTTATCAAAAGCTTAGGGTTCAAATGGAAGAACACGGAAAATAATAGGCAGGTGCTGATAGAGACCTCAAATATTCGATTAAAAAGAATTGAATATTTAAAACGAATGAGCCAGTATAGACATGAAGGAAGGCCTATAGTATATACGGATGAATCATATGTAGATTCTTCTCATTCAACTACCAAAGCCTGGTCAGATGAGTCAACTAAAGGTATTAAAAAACCTATTTCAAAAGGACAGCGGATAGTCATTGTTCATGCTGGGTCCGAGACAGGTTTTATTCCAAATGCATTACTCACATTTAAAGCAGGTATTAAGACAGGCGATTACCACGACAATATGAATTTTGATAATTATGAAAAATGGCTGCGAACTCAATTAATACCTAATCTGCCAAGTAATTCCGTCGTGGTAGTTGACAATGCTTCCTACCATAATAAACAGTATGACCCGGCACCAACATCAAATGCCAAAAAATCTGAACTACAGGCCTGGTTAACAGAAAAAGGCATAGAATATAGTGAGGATATGTTAAAACCGCAGCTATACAACCTAGTAAAATCTAACAAGAACAAGTACAAGAAATTCAGCATAGACAGAATATTGGCAGAATATAACCATGACGTAATTCGTCTACCTCCGTATCACCCAGATCTCAATCCGATTGAGATGGCATGGGCTGCGATTAAAGGGTACGTATCCAGGAAGAACGTTACTTGGAGCGTCAAAGGAGTGACTGAATTAATTAAAGAAAAGGTAGAATTAATGAGTGCAAGCGAGTGGAGTAAGTTGTGCAAAAAAGTTAAAAACATTGAAGAGGAGTACAAACGAAGTGATCATGTGGTTGATACTTTAACGAGGAAGATGATGATGAAATGCCAACTGCTAGTACTAGTTTAATTGTGGAAAGTGATTTAATGGAAGGTGTCACACCTATATCACAGTAACGTTTTGTCACTACGACACTCGACTACGGAGGGTATAATTTCTTATAAAATATATTTTTCTTTTTTGTAAAAAATGTTTTTCATTTCATTAATGAACAAATGAAATTTGAGGTCAAAAATGTTAACAAAAAAAGTACGTAGGTACGTAGTAGTTTTTTTAGTAATTTTTGACAAACTACAAGAACTAAGTTATAATTTTAAATTAGAAACACTTGTTAACTACCTACTTCTTTGATCTCAATTTCCATTTCTCAATTTAATAAATCATTATTAAATTTTTCTTTCAACCATAGAACCAGTAAGAAATTACGTAGGTAACTTAGAAAAAATAAATAATAAACAGGTGTGCGTTTTATTTTGTCATAAGTGTACGATGCGCAAAGCGATCCCCACTCCTCCGCCGAGCGCTCAAGAACCGTGCCGGTATCTGTATACATATTAATCACGTCGACAAAGTGGTAAAATAAAATCAGGAAAAATATTTTTTTTTTAGGGTACCTCCCCTACAAGTGGAAATGTTTTTTTTTTCTATCCCTTGCTGTGGGGTATCGTTGGAAAGGTCTTTCAAAAAAATTGTGAGCATGCTAAAACTATTTTTGAATTTAGAGATCCTTTTGCGAAATATTAAGCTTTAAAGTGAAAATTTTTGTTAGAGTCAAGTGTCCCCCCCGTGTACGTTGAGTACTGCACGGATGAGGATGAACTCGCCATAGAGACTGAGTGGATTAGGGTGAAAAACAGGAAGAAAAGGAAGTTGACCACCTCCCTTACTCCACTACCACTACAACAAGCTAAAACTAGCGCTCAGCAGCAGCAAGTTAACAACAAAGAGAAGGCAACCACTAAAAAAATTCTAGCACCACCTCTAATCGTAGTGGACGGTGTTAAGAATTATCAAACATTCTACGATTTTTTGACGAAATCCCAGTCAGTAGAAACATTTAGTGCCAAAATGTTAAGCGGTAATAGTGTCAAAATAAATGCTAAAACTGAAGAGTCCTACAGAGATTGCTCGACGCTTAACAGAAAATAACTGTTTATGGCACTCTTACGAGGATAAGCAGACCAGGCCAATAAGAGTACCTAGTGGCGAAAAAATTACATTCCTCCTGCCTACCGGATTGGATTAAAGATGATCTAATGTCGCAAGGATTCCAGATAGAAAATGCAATTAATAAGTTAAGCTGGAGAACAAAAGAACCGCTGAACATGTTTATTCTATCGTTCAAAAATGGCGAAGATGTCAGTAAAATATACGGCATTAAACATATCTTAGGGTGTAAAGTTGAAATAAACCCGCTTAAAACATCAAAAATAATACCGCAGTGTAAGAGATGCCAGGCTTATTGTCATACCCAAAAGTATTGCTCAAAAGAGCCTAGGTGTGTTAAATGTACAGGTAAACACCTCACAGTTGATTGCTACAAACCTGCACTAGAAAAACCTAAGTGTGTCCACTGTGGCTTACCTCACCCAGCCAACTACAGAGAGTGTTTAGTTGTCAAGGAGATGCAAATGATTAAGAACAAAAACTCAAAAAATAATCTACCTGCCGCTAAGGAAATTGTTAGAAACACCGACAAACAGTCAACAAAACAAAGTGCACAGTCTGCACAGACAGCCGCGATAACTGCACATGCATCTAAAAATGTCTCATACGCAAAAGCGGTAAAACCAAGCACACAACCATCAAGTCTTGAGGATAAGCTCAACCAAATCTTGAAGTGCATATCCTTATTTGACAAGAGACTAGAGAAGTTAGAATCAAGCACTATAAAAATCAATCATGAATAACACACTAAAAATAATGGCGTGGAATTCCAATGGACTGCTGCAACACCAACATGAGTTGCAAGTAGATACAGAACAGATACAGAAAATATTGATGTGTGTTTGATCTTTGAAACGCACTTCACTAAACAGTCTTTTGTAAAGTTCAGAGGCTATAAGATTTATCACTCACTGCACCCTAACAACGCGGCCCGAGAAGGTAGCGCGGTTATTATTAAAGAAAATATCTCACATTACGAACAGTGTACATACGAAGAGCCAGACACGCAAGCAGTAGCGATATCAGTCAAAACAAATAAATTTAACGTGACAGTAGCGGCCGTATACTGTCCCCCAAGACACACCATAAGCAAAGAACAATACGTACAATTCTTCAGACTCCTCGGACAGAGATTTATATCAGGCGGTGACTTTAATGCTAAGAGCATTCATTGGGGATCGAGATTGACTTCAACTAAGGGAAGACAGCTTCTAAGTGCAGTAAAAGACATGCACTGTGACGTCATAAGTACTGGAAAATCTAAATACTGGCCTACTGACCTCCAGAAATTACCAGACCTTATTGACTTTTTCATAATCAAAAATATATCAACCAATTATCTGAGTGTAGAAGATGGGTACCACATGAACTCCGATCACTCTCCGATATTATTAAAATTAAGTCACAAAATATTATTAAGAGACAACCACTTGACATTAGTTTACAAGTTTACAGATTGGAAAAGTTTTAGCTTAGACCTATAAATTATAATTGAAAACTTCATTAAAAAGCAAAGATCAGCTCGATTCTGAAGTAAACAACTTTAGCAACAATATCCAACAACGTGCATGGAACAACACACCACAGTTTATAAAAAAAATTAAAGACAATACCTACCCAAGAGGAATTATACTTATTATATGAAAAAAGACTCAAAGAAAAAGATGGCAGCAAACTAGATTCCCGCAAGATAAAACTCTATTGAATAACCTTACGAAAAGGTTGAAGAGAAAAATACAAACGTTTCAAGATGAGGCTTTTAGTATTAACCTACGTCAGTTAACCAGCGACCATACAACGCAATACTCTCTATGGAAAGCGACAAAGTCACTCAAAAGGCCAATTATACCAATACCTCCTATCAGAGATGATAACGGAAAGTGGGCCATAAGCAATGAGCAAAAAGCTTTAAGATTTGCACAACACTTAGAAGAAACCTTTCAGCCAAATGACGTGTCTGTAGACAACCTACAGTTTGCCAACATTCTACAAGACCAAAGAATTAAGCTTGTGACCCCGAAAGAAGTTGCAAAGGAAATTCAAATCATGAGCCTAAAAAAATCTCCAGGGTATGACCTTATTACGGGAGAAATCCTAAAACATCTCCCGCGAAAAGCCATCGTTAAGCTTACTAGGCTCATCAATGCTGCATTCCTGCTTAAACATGTTTCTGAGCCATGGAAAGTTGCTGAAGTGATTATGATTGCAAAGCTCGGTAAACCACCTTACGAAGCATCATCATACAGGCCCATTTCCCTGTTGCCTATACTATCAAAGCTGTTTGAAAAATTGTTTTTAAAACGGCTTAAACCTATCATAAACGAGAAAAACCTGATCCCTGACCATCAGTTTGGTTTCAGAGAGAAACACTCAACAAAAGACCAAGTACATAGAATTACCAACATCATTGAAAGAACGCTTGAAGATAAAAAAGTCTGCTCCACCGTATTTTTAGATGTGGCACAAGCTCTTGATAGAGTTTGGCATAAGGGTTTGATATACAAGCTAAGAATATTGCTGCTCAATGATTTTCCGATATCTTGCAATCATACATTACAGATAGAATGTTTCGAGTAAGGCACGAGGATGCCTTTTCCGGATTAAGAATTATTAAAGCTGGCGTGCCTCAAGGTAGTGTGCTGGGTCCAGTCCTCTACCTGTTGTACACGTATGATATACCATTTTTTTTATTTATTTTTTTCTGGGTGGGAAATTATCAAATAACTTCTCCCGCTCTGGGTGGACCGGGAGGGCGTGTCAGACTCTTACTGACTAAAATCCACCCGTGTTCCTTCGGTTGCCCTGTTGCCGGGGGCCACGATTTCCCAATCGGTTTTCTTCGAACCCCCGGCAGGCACTGGCCCTAGCGGACCCCGTCAATTCTGCTGACATCTCTTTGAGGCGCGCGTGGAACACAACGCGCCGTCGACCCGGGTTTGGTTTAATATACCAGAGCTGGAAAAATAATACTATTGCAACCTTTGCGGACGACACTGCCATTATGGCTACAGAGTCATACCATATGGAAGCAATCAAAAAGGTACAAATCGCTGTAAATGAAGTTCATGACTGGGCACAAAAATTGAGAATCAAATTGAATGAATCGAAGTCACTTCACATTGATTTCACGAACAAGAATTGTGATTACCACCCAATATTCATAAATGGCCAACAAGTGCCATACGCAAATACAACCAAATACCTTGGCATAACGCTTGACGCAAAACTGCGCTGGAAAGCGCACGTCAAAAAGAAAAGACAGGAGCTAGACATGCGTTTTAAAACATGTATTGGTTGATTGGACGAGGTTCTTGCCTATCGATACACAACAAAATTTTATTATATAAGCATACTAGCGGACCCGACAGACGTTGTCCTGTCAAAACATTGTCCAGCGGACAAAATTGTGAATCTAAACCATTCCCAGATCCCCTTGAACACACACAAAAAATTTCATTAAAATCGGTCCAGTCGTTTGAGAGAAGTTCAGTGACATACACACTCACAGAAGAATTATATATATAAAGATTCTCATGCCGATATGGACGTATGGCATCCAACTGTGGGGCTGTACTAAACAGACCAACAACAAAATTATACAAACATTCCAGAATAAGGTACTCAGGAGTATTGTTAATGCGCCCTGGTATGTAAGAAATGACGACCTCCATCATAACTTAAAAATGGAACCCGTCACCAGAATAATCCAAAAATTTGCTGAGGCCCATGAACACCGACTCCACCGACATGTGAACATCGAGGCAATTCAGCTGCTAGACCAACGAAATATAATGCGAAGACTAAAACGAACCAACGAACCTTTTGAGTTAGTGTAGTGTAAAAAGTGTAGAAATAATAGTGCCAATGACACACGTATAACACATGAACAAAGTGTTTATACAGTGTGAGTCTTTATAATCTGCACATACTGAATCGAGGGAATCTTTGCTTAATTATATCGACGGAAAAAATGATAAAAAAATTCTAAATATTTTATTGAAATTTTTAATGGATTTTTTATTTATTTTTTCGCTTCTGTGACTCCAGTGTATACAAAACGGTGTAACTTTTTAACTCGATGTTTTATCACGATGAAACAAACTCCATAATGATTGGAAGTAATTAGGTGTCCGCATTAAATGAAAATTGTGTAAAAAACTGCCACCAATTAAAAATTAACACGTTTTTTCCGCAAAAATCTGATTTTTTTTCATCAATTTTTGCAATAATCGTAAAATTTCTCAATAAGATGCCCCGATTACCTTCATTTTTTATTACTTTAAATTATTCTTCATCGTATTAGCTATCCAATAGTAAAAATTGCAAGGGTTTAACTCAATCCCATCATTTCTTATCAACAGCCAAAGAAAGGCCTAGAGCACGGCTACGCACTAATTGTTTAGCAGGTAGACGTCCTTTTTTGTTGAGAATGTGCGCGGGTCGGGGTGCGGGGAGGTAGGGCCAGCTGAAGGGACCAGAAGGGATGACAGACAGGCAGTCGCTCCGAATTATTCGCCGCTGCTACATGTGTTTCGTTACTTTCATTCACTGCTACCTGAGTTTCGTGACTTTCGTTCGCTGCTACGTGATGCCGCGCTTAAGTGAATTCTCCCCGGCACACATTGCCGACATTCATTTTTACTATGGGATGGGACGAGGAAGTGCCAGAGCTGCGCGCGCAGCTTACATAGCTGCGTTTCCTAACAGGCAACCAGTGCCATCTGCCCGCAACTTCCAGGAAGTTCACAGAAGATTGTCGATCACTGGACTTGAATCAAGTAGAGATCGTCGCGAGCCGCCTCAAATAATTATTGATGTGGTTCTGGAACAAGCAGTACTGAGCGATTTGTTTGCTGATCCATCCATAAGTACTAGACGACTGGCTCTTCGTCACGGAATATCACAAAAATCAGCGTGGCGTATTTTAAAGAAAGAAGGATTGCACCCTTACCACTACCAAAGAGTGCAACATCTACATGAAGACGTAGATTGGCGTCCAAGGTGTGTGATGTCCACCTGGATTCAAAGAAATACCAGAGCAAACCCAAACTTTCCGAAAACCATACTATGGATGGACGAATCAACATTTACCAGAGATGGTATTACTAACTGTAGAAATTTACACAGATGGTGCCCTGGAGGTCAAAACCCGAAATTGAAACGTTCATCGACTTTTCAAGTAAGATTTTCAATAAATGTTTGGGCTGGTCTTATCGATAACATGTTGATTGGACCAGTCATACTGCCGAGAACTTTGAACAGTGAAAGATTTTTAAGTTTGTTGACTGACGATCTACCTGAGTTATTGGAAGATGTACCACTGTCTTTGCGTCGAAGGATGTTTCTGCAGATGGACGGATGCCCTGCCCATTATGCCACAAATGTGAGATCATTTTTAAACGAAAATTATCGTGATAAATGGATTGGACGACTAGGACCTGTAGGGTGGCCTGCGCGTTCACCCGATTTAACGCCCCTTGATTACTTCCTGTGGGGGACCATGAAGCAACGCGTCTACAGTACTCCCATCAACAGTGAGGTCGATTTGCGTGATCGCATAATTAACTGTGCAAATGATATTCGCAATGATCCCGAAATGATAAGGAGAGCGACACAACAAATTTTAGTTCGCGCGGCTTTGTGCCTACAACAACGAGGTGGACATTTTGAGAACCTAATGCATTAAATTTTCTTTAAAATAATAAATGTTTTAATTGAACTCTTTTTCATTCATTGAACCCAAATAAATCATCCTTAAGAGAACAAAAATAGCGCGTTCGAAGTGCCATCTTTAACACTTGATAGAAAGTGTTTTGTCTGAGCTAAAAGCATACAATTTTTATTATTAGGTAGCTAATACGATGAGGAATAATTTAAAGTAATAAAAAATGAAGGTAATCGGGGCATCTTATTGAGAAATTTTACGATTATTGCAAAAATTGATGAAAAAAAATCAGATTTTTGAGGGAAAAACGTGTTTATTTTTAATTGGTGGCAGTTCTTTTACACAATTTTCATTTAATGCGGACACCTAATTACTTCCAATCATTATGGAGTTTGTTTCATCGTGATAAAACATCGAGTTAAAAAGTTACACCGCTTTGTATACACTGGAGTCACAGAAACGAAAAAATAAATAAAAAATCCATTAAAAATGTCAATAAAATATTTAGAATTTTTTTATCATTTTTTCCGTCGATAAAATTAAGCAAAGATTCCCTCGATTCAGTATGTGCAGATTATAAAGACTCACACTGTATTATTAAAATATCGGACTCTAAGAAAGTGAAACGAACTTGTGTAAAGTACAATCAACACTATTCTAATTATTAAAATAATCATTACGTAAAAAATAAAGTTAGATTAAAATTGCTTATTAGTCTTATAGGCTAGATTGTAATTAATTATTAAGAACCAGGTTCTTTTTAAAAAAGGATAAAAAAAAAGTGTCCCCCCCTGTCAGTTAAATGGTTGGTTTTAGATATGTGAAAAAATTCACGGCAGTAGCTTATACAGGGTGTCCCGTAAATAATGGATCAAACGTAACGGGTAGGTAGCTTACCTCATTTCCAACAACTAATTTGAACAGTAAAAAAAAAACCGATAAGGTAACCAAGATATTTTTTTTTTTCGATTTTTACTATTTTCTGTACCAGCATTCAGTGTTTTTAATGCTGTTGCTGCAAATGGTATCATATTTAGGTGTGATTTTTGTCAAACATTTCTGAATAGTTTACTAATGTTATAAAATACCATTTTTTTAAATAACATTTTATTAGCCTTAGAAAAAAAATCTTGAATTGAAAAGTTTTGTTTTTACGATGAAAAGACCAGAATTGGAAAAATTCTCCTGTAAAAAAAATGTATGACACCAAAGTGTACCATTAACTTATAATGTCAAAAAGTGTGAGTACATGGTCTTTGAGGTTGGCGGCAAACACCGTGAAGTGGGACCCGAGCTACTAATAAACGGGTCAGTAATTAAAAGGGTATGCTCTTTTAAATACTTAGGTCACTTTCTTTCCGCTGACCTGAAGGACCATGTCGATATAGAGAGGGAGCGCAGGGCACTCGCCGTCCGGTGCAACATGTTGACCCGTAGATTTGCTCGATGTACGGACCTAGTAAAAATCACTATTTTCAAGGCTTATTGCCAGAGTCTGTACACGAGCAATCTATGGGTCAATTACACCAAAAGGTCGCTGGATGTCCTGCGCGTCCAGTACAACAATGGTTTCAGGATGTTGTTGGGACTTCCTCGCTACTGCAGCGCTTCGGATATGTTTGCGCAAGCCCGTACTGACGGTTTCCATGCGATTGTTCGCAAAAAAACTGCTTCACTACTGAGAAGTGTGAGAGACAGTCACAACAGCATCCTGAGAACTGTAGCGGAGAGCTTTAGCTCTCCAATTGTAAAACAGTTTGTGCAGAGGGTGATTGGTACTAACACTAGATAGTAAGTTATTTTTATATTATGTTACTAACACACTATGGACTCTGTTCCGAAATAAAGATAAATATTATAATATTATATTATTTTAAAAACTTGTAAAATTACTAAGGTTTGCAAATTGGTAGAAAACTTACGCCTAGTCTTTGTCGTTACAAAGATATTGCTATGAATCTGACAGAGGAGCCAAATTACGAAATAAAATAAAATTTGAAAAAGTGTGCACAATTCAACTATTTTCTTAAAAATGTTTAGGTATCTCAGCGTATGAAAAAAATTAGGAAGTTAAATAAAAAAAAAAATACAAATAAATCGTTTATTTTGTTTTTACAGTAAATGTTCAAACTGACGTCCCCCTACGAGAATGCAAAGTCTGCACCTCCTAATAAAGGAAGCTCTTATCCGACGGACAAAATGGCTGTTGTTTATTTCTGATACAGCAGATTGGATGCGCTGACGTAATTCTTCTTCCGACGTTATTCGTTGTTTGTAAACTTTGTCTTTTAAACATCCCCAATAAAAAAAATCTAAGGGATTTAAATCCGGAGATCGCGGAGGCCACAAAATTGGTACTAATCGGCCGATCCATCTGTCAGGGTAAGTTTCATTGAGTTGCGCCCTTACTGCCGTCGCATAGTGAGCGGGGCAACCATCATTTTGTAACCACATTGCTTGCCGCACGTCTTCTGGAATATTTTCTAATAACGTTGGCAACTCATTCCTTAAAAAATGCAGATAGTATTCGGCGTTTAGAGTTGCTGGTAGTTCAAAGGGCCCTATTATTTGCCCATTTATTATTCCTGCCCATAAATTTATTTTAAATTGATGTTGGCTCCTGTCCTCTCGCATCAAATGTGGGTTTACCAGCTGCCAACTGTGCAAATTATGCAAATTGAGATATCCATCTCGCCGGCATGAAGACTCGTCACTCCATAAAATTTTATTAAAAAACTGTGGGTCCGCCCGTATCATTCTAAGCATCCTTTGGCAAAATGCTACTCTTTGCGGGTAATCACGTGACGTCAGCGTTTGAACACGTTGCACGTGATATGGGTGCAACCGGTGCCTTTTTAAAACTCGATGTACCGTCGATCTTGGAATACCTGTGCGTTGCGCTATGACGCGAATTGAGACCGACAAATCTTCCTCGATTTCTCGAATAATAATTTCGTCATTGACTTGTGACGGTCGCCCTTCACTGGCACCCCCAACTCCGGTGCCAAGAATTCTTCCCTCAAGAAGCGCGTTATGCACTCTAATGAATACGCGATAGTCGGGATGTCGATCCCGGTTCGGGTATCTTTCACGATACAATCTTGCGGCCGCCCTGACATTACCTCTTGCTTCTCCGTAGATAAAATGCATTTCGGCATACTCCCGTGGCGTGTACTCGTAACGAGGCATCGTACTACTGCACACACGTACAACCTCACACAAACGATTGTTTTCGAAGTCCGTAGGATTACCAAGTCATTCGTCCAAAACACAAACAGTTCCAAATCGTTAGGCAAAGCAAAGTCCAAATACACAGCACAAGTTTAATTTTAAGGAACACAACAGTTAGGCACAGCGGGAGCGAAAGTAGTCTGACGTACGTATCAACTCGAAGAGAGATTCGTGTCAACTAAACAAATAAAATCATGCAACAATGAAGCCCTGTATGAGTGAAGGGTGAAGGAAAAAAAATACCTGCACAAAGACACCGATTTACCAAAAATACAAAAGCGGCGCTATCTATCACTTTTACACTGAGTGAGGTGCAACTCCGCAGGTAGCGGTCCCAAATTCCCAACAGATGACGTCATCGGCTCGGAATGCTCACTATGCAACGGCAGTAAGGGCGCAACTCAATGAAACTTACCCTGACAGATGGATCGGCCGATTAGTACCAATTTTGTGGCCTCCGCGATCTCCGGATTTAAATCCCTTAGATTTTTTTTATTGGGGATGTTTAAAAGACAAAGTTTACAAACAACGAATAACGTCGGAAGAAGAATTACGTCAGCGCATCCAATCTGCTGTATCAGAAATAAACAACAGCCATTTTGTCCGTCGGATAAGAGCTTCCTTTATTAGGAGGTGCAGACTTTGCATTCTCGTAGGGGGACGTCAGTTTGAACATTTACTGTAAAAACAAAATAAACGATTTATTTGTATTTTTTTTTTTATTTAACTTCCTAATTTTTTTCATACGCTGAGATACCTAAACATTTTTAAGAAAATAGTTGAATTGTGCACACTTTTTCAAAATTTATTTTATTTCGTAATTTGGTACCTCTGTCAGATTCATAGCAATATCTTTGTAACGACAAAGACTAGGCGTAAGTTTTATACCAATTTGCAAACCTTAGTAATTTTACAAGTTTTTAAAATAATGGTACACTTTGGTGTCATACATTTTTTTTACAGGAGAATTTTTCCAATTCTGGTCTTTTCATCGTAAAAACAAAACTTTTCAATTCAAGATTTTTTTTCTAAGGCTAATAAAATGTTATTTAAAAAAATGGTATTTTATAACATTAGTAAACTATTCAGAAATGTTTGACAAAAATCACACCTAAATATGATACCATTTGCAGCAACAGCATTAAAAACACTGAATGCTGGTACAGAAAATAGTAAAAATCGAAAAAAAAAAATATCTTGGTTACCTTACCGATTTTTTTTTTACTGTTCAAATTAGTTGTTGGAAATGAGGTAAGCTACCTACCCGTTACGTTTGATCCATTATTTACGGGACACCCTGTATAACGAATTTAAAAGGAAAACTATCACAGCTGATTAGGCTTTACAAGTTAACGAGTAATAGTCGACCAACTTAGATTTGCGGTTGTAAAAACATATTCTCCCATACATTCTGTATGAAATTTTTTTTTTTCAACTACAAAGTTAAGTTTGTTCTTCGGATAAATTCATCCCAACTACGGAACCCTACATTGTGCGTGGTCTGACATGCACTTGGCCGGTTTATTTATTTATTTAACTAAATACTTTATTGTGCACCAGACTTTACATTACAAAAAGAAAAAGTAATACACCACAAAATATACAATGGGCGGGCGTATCGCTTACTGAAATCTCTTCAAGGCCACCTTGGACCTTTTAAGTATTTAACACGCGTGTTTTTTTTTACTTTGCATTCAAAGTGCGCTACAATTAAATAACTATGTGGGGTACACAGTACACTAGCCAAAGATGTTTTTAAAATGAAAACTTCTTAGGCGCGTTGGGCATTTTTGAGGTAGGACTAAACCATTGATTTCGCGACACTGTTACGACACCAGCTTTTGACCATTAAAAAGACATCAGCGCGATGATTACCGCGGTGCGTGGAGTAAAAGACGTCAACGCGTTGATTACCGCGGTGCCGATTTTTTTTCAAGTTTTCACTTCTGTCGGCACTCCCGGAGTGCCACTGTTTTTTTTAATCTCAGCAAAGTGCCTTCATGCCTTTTTATGCACAGTTAAATTTCAATAAAAACTATTAAATCAAAATCGTTTCTGCGACTGTAACAAAAAATATTCCTTACTAGCTTCGTCCGCGTGAAATTTCTTGTTGCGTCGCATCGCATTGCTCGCTCGCGCTATTACTTCATTTTCACTTGGCTTTCTTTCTGCATTGTTTTCTTTTTATTCGGCTCCTAAGGATCACAGCAAAATGAAAAAACCGTCCTCCAGAATTAGGCTATCAAATGCAAAAATATTTTTTCTAATCCGACTTGTAGTTCCAGAGATTAGCGCGTTCAAACAAATAAACAAACTTTTCAGTTTTATTATTAGTACCTATTAATATACATACAGGGTGGCATCAACGCGAAAACTGTAATAACCATGGATTCAGTACATGATTCTGAAAGGCCTGTGTTGAAAATTTTCGTCGGTTATTAAAAAAAAAATCTGCTGTTTCATAGAAAAGTACAATACGCGTTGCGTTGGGCATTTTTGAGATGGGACTAAACCATTGATTTCACGACACTGTTACGATACCAGCTTTTGACCATTAAAAAGACATCAACGCGTTAGCGTGGAGTAAAAGATATCAACGCGTTGATAACAGCGGTGCCGATTTTTTTCAAGTTTTCACTTTTGTCGGCACTCCCGGAATGCCACTGTTTTTTTTTTTGAGCTGTGACTAGGGGCGTATTTACCCTTTGGCCAAAAAGGCCATGGTCCGGGGCGGCAGGCTGCGAGGAGCGGCGCAAGCCGCACCTCGCGCTACAATAAGCAGAAATTTAAAAAAAATAAGTGAATGCCATAAAATTCCAAAAAGTATACCTGATTGATCCCCGACTGGTGCCGGCCCGCTTTTGCGGGCCTCTTCGTGCCCGCGGGGGGAGTGAGGTGTGAGACTCCCCCCGCTACGTCAAATAGGGGCGCGCGTGGAACACTACGCGCCGCCAACTCGGGTCCTGCTGGATGAGGGGCGGCGGACGTCCCCGAGTCCACCATGCCTCTGGACCTGTTTGCCTTCCAGCCCCGACGACGCCCAGTCCGCCTGCTACGGATCAGGAGAGTGGTCGCAATCTCCCTCTCCCTTTCCGCAGCCTCCTTCTGCAAAATGACGGTTTCACAAAAGGAGATCACCCCATCCCACGACTCGGTGCTCCAGACCATTGAACGAGCGAAGCCGGCAGCGATAGGTCGGCTCCGAGTCTTCGACTTCAGATACGAGGGCACGGCGTGGCTCCTCCCATGTGGTACACTCTGCCAGTGTATGCTGCGACGTGTCCTCCCGACAGTGACCCTGAGTGAACTGGACAGTGCCCTAGGTAAACATGATCATCCACAATTTCAAGTGTAGATTCGAGTCTCCAATCTTCATGAGGGTGGGTGTTACATGGGCATTTGACATGACCTTTGTTTTGTCCATGTTCATTTTCAGACCCACTCTTTTGGAAACTCTACTGAGGTCACCGAGCATTGTACTGAGGTCCTCCCTAGTCTCAGTCACGACTACTATATCGTCGGCAAACCGAAGGTGAGTGATGTACTCGGCATTGATGTGATATAAATCCCTTTCCAGTCCAAAACCTTGATGACTTCCTCCAGTGCAGCGGTGGACAGTTTCGGAGAGATAACGTCTCCCTGTCCCTGGCTGCAGAAAGTTTCGAAGTTCGGACTGACATAGTAGCGTTTTCATACGAACACTTCAGCTTAAAGCCACTTCAATATACCGATAGTCAACCTGGCACCGTTGGAGAGACTGCAGTACAGCCCAAGTCTCGATCGAATCGAAGGCTTTCTCGTAAGTCCACAAACGCTAACCAAAGAGGCAGGTCTTCGGTATTCTGTATAACCTGCCGCAGCATATGTATGTGGTCTACGGTACTAAAGCCTTTACGGAATCTGGCTGAGGCTGCAAGTTGCCAAACCTACGACGGTTCGTGATGAATCTTGAAAACAGCTTGTAGACATGGCTCGGAACTACTCGGAAGTAAGATGGGAAGGCATTGTCACCCTTTTTAAAAAAGAGTTCCACCACATCTCTGTTCCATGCGCTGTAGCGTTTTACCCTCGAGTATGACGGAATCGAACAGCTTCTGGAAGGTCTTAAAAACGGGTGTTCCACCGGCCTTCAGGAGTTCGGCCGTACTTAATTCCGTCATCACCCGACGCCTTGATATTTGAAGCTGCTTCAGAGCCATCCTAATCTCGTTCAAGCTGATGTCCGGTACCCTAATTGCGTATTACAACACAATCACAATCTGTTTCGATTTGAAACAGGTTCCTAATCCATTGCATCATAAGCTGGAAAAAAAATCTGATCAACAACTTAAATAATGCAATGAATGTTGTTGAACTATCAAAATGAAACAAATTAGGCAAAATTGTTTACGAAAATAAGTTACGCAATTAGGTTACGGAATGTCTTCGGTATAATATCGGGTCAATCTAGCTCTTGGGTCGTTTGCCAGATTCGTAACGGGGTTACTGGTTGACGTGTATAACTGTCCATAGAACCTCTCGATCTCTCTCAATAGTAGGTTTGGCGGATACGATCCTGCCATCATCGGCCTTCATTGTCGCAAGCTGCCTATGCCCAATAGACAGATCTCTTGCAAAGACCTTGGAGCCCTTTTTCCGCTCTATCACGTCCTTAATACGGTCCGTATTAAGTTATTTAAGTGTTCGCTTTTCAAGGACTAAGAGATCCGTCTATTGAGCCGCCGGTATTCGAGCGCATCGTCTGAAGACTGCAAGATCATCTTGTACCTCTCCTCCATGAGCTGTAAAGAAGTACCAGAGTTGTTTCGATTTGTACAACGGGTCTTGAAGATCTTTTCCCTCACAGTTTTTGAAGCAACTGATAATACAATACGCACATGAATCCGAAAAGTCAGAGGTGCATGCCTTGAGTTCGAACTCGAGACCTATGACTTGGCAGGACGCCGGTTACACTACTAGGCTATCACTGCTGTTGGATAAATGGTGTTTATTTCTTTATATGGGCTTTTTACTTTTTTCATTCACTATCGTTCTCAGTCCACATAACACACAGCTGGATTTTATTTTATACATACATACATACATAAACTCACGCCTTATTCCCATGGGGGTAGGCAGAAACTACAGAACGCCACCTGCTATGATCCTTACATAGTCCTTTTGCCTCGTTTACGTTCATACATCTGGTCATACACGCACGCCGGTTGCGAGTACTACGCACCTGGCCTTTCTGAAGAACATCACCAATAAGGTCAGTATATGTCCTCCTAGGGCGTCCCCGCCCGGCCTTTCCCTTTACATCAGCCTTGTAAATATATTTTGTTAGTCGCCTTTCATTCATTCTCTCAACATGCCCAAACCATCTCAGCATACCCTTTTCAATTTTTGTCACTACATCTTCTTTTAAATCACACCGCTGTCTTATCACATCATTCCTCAGCCTATCATTCATAGTCAGGCCACACATGCTTCGCAAGGAACGCATTTCCACAGAATTTATTCTACTTTCATGTTGTTTTTGCCACACCCAACATTCACTACCATACATAACCGTGGGCACCAGCACACCATTGTGAACAGCCAGTCGAGCCTTTTTAGACATCGACTGGTTGGTCACAATCGCATGTATAGCACCATTCACTTTGTTTCCTGCGTTTACTCTCTTTTCCACATCTCCATCAATCTTCCCATCCCTTGTAAACAGACTCCCCAAATATAAACTCACTTACTTGCTCCACACTCTTATCATTTATTTTCACATCACACACCGATACATCCTCTCCTCTTTCAAACACCATGACCTTCGTCTTATTCACATTTATATTCATCCCTTTCATCTTATATGCTTCACCCATCACAGTCACCATGTCTTGCAACTGTTCTGCTGATGATGCAAGTAGAACTTGATCATCTGCGTAGATAAGGCATTTGACAGGCAACTCATTCATCCTCAATCCGCACTCACCCTCTTTCAAATCTATCAGACAACTATCCATGTACAAGTTGAACAGCCACGGTGACGCTACACAACCCTGTCTAACACCCCTCGAGATGCAGAACCAGTTCGTGTATGCCCCATTTATCCTAACACAAGCACTGGAATCCTTGTATAAAGATTTCAGTGCCCGTACCAAGCGCCAGTCCACACCGTACTTGGATAGTGTCGACCACAGTTCTTCCCTCCACACACTATCATAGGCCTTCTCCAAATCAATGAAAGCACAATAGACGTTCTTGTGCTTTGCTAGATGTTTTTCGGTTATGCACCTTAGGGAGAAGATCTGATCCATACAGCCCATTCCCTCTCTAAATCCTGCCTGTACATCCCATATTTTCTCATCTGTCACTCTTATCACTCTATTTATCAAAACCTTCGCATACAGTTTGCCGACAACGCTCAAAAGACTAATGCCGCGGTAGTTTTTACACTCCTGCTGCGAGCCTTTTCCTTTATATAGTGGTACGATTACAGCCTTGCACCAATCATCCGGCACACGGCCATATCTCCAACACATATTAAAGATTCGCACAACAGGCTTGCTACCACTCCATCACCGCCCTTCAGCATTTCAGTAGACACTCTGTCGTACCCTGCAGCTTTCCCAACTTTCATCCCTTTCAGCGCTCTTATAATCTCATCTATTTCTATCGCATTTTCGTCATCTACATCTGAGTTTGGGTCTTCAAAACTGGCGTCTGCCCAGTTACCCAGTCCTTGCACACTATCCTGACAACTAAATAAACTTTCAAAGTATCCCTTCCAGCGTTCCAAGACCTTACATTCTTCGCTTAGTAAACATCCATCTTCTGCTCTTATAATATTCATACTCGATGTTTCTGTTACTCCGCGAGCCAATCTTACCTGTTTCCAGAACAGCTTAACATTGACCCTGAAGTTATCAGAGAACTTCCTGTTATACTTTTCTTCCTTTTCATCCTTCTTAATTTTTACCATCTCTTTCACTTTAATTTTCATTTCGGAGTATTTCTTCTTCACTCTTTCCAAATCATCTGAATCATCTGTTATATTCGTTGTCCCATTCATCCTATTTTGAGCCTTACAGGCTAAAACATTAAAAGCCAGGCCTCTTTTTTCTTCCTCACAACCTCTTTTACTTCACCATCTACCCAAGAATCATTCGTTCTACTACCACATTTTCTCTTCGCCAGACCACATACTTTTGTGGCTACATGCACCATACTACTTTTCACTATATCCCATACTTCTTCTAGACTGTAATCATTAGCATAATCAAATATTTTATCCGTCTTCACTTTCACTTCCATCTTATATACCTCTTTTACTTTCAATTCTTGCAGTCTTTCTACTTTTATTCTTTCTAGAGCAGTCACAGGAACTCGAACTCGGTGCCGCCAATGCCTGAACAGACCATCCACCCGACACATAACCAGATAATGATCAGTCCCAACATTAACACCCCGATATACTCTAGTATCTGTGACTTTACTCTTTAATCTTCCATCAACAATCACAAGGTCGATCATACTTCTACTGTCTTGACTTTCCCACGTATACCTGTGAACCTTTCTATGATTAAACATAGTGTTCATAACAGACAGATTCCTCTCTATACATATCTCTAGCAAATTGATCCCATTCTCATTCACTCTTTCATCCCCAAATGCACCTAACACTTTTTCATACCCATTCCTCTTCACACCAACCCAACCATTAAAGTCTCCAAGCATAACAATCTTCTCGTTTGACCTACATCCATTCACTAAATCCCTTAAACTGCCCCAAAATTCGTCCCTCTCCGAAGGTGAGCTTCCCATATCGGGTGCATAAACGCACAAAATAAAAATAGAGTTTAGGCCCACCTTGGTTCTTACCCATAGAGTCCTGGGACTCACACAAACATAATCTTTCACACATTTCATCATCCGCTCGGACAGGACCACCCCCACACCCTGACTGGCCTTATGTGTCTCTTGAACACCGGACCAAATTGCGGTCAGAGTACCGTGTTTGGATATGTCCACTCCCTTTCTTTTCGTCTCATTCACACATAACATATCTATCCTTTTATTCTTCACCAACTCACACACCTCATCCATCTTATCTTTTATATCTCCCTGCACATTCAGCGTAGCTAAGCGACATTCCGCCGCTCGCTTTTCGCCCCGTGGAAACAACTAACGTGGTGTATGGCGAGCATCACCGCCGCCTCCGAGTTGATTATTATTTGAATTACTCATTTAGTTCCCACGAAAAGCAGAGGAAAAAATCTGTCAATACTCTACAGAGCCCCGCATGTAGAGGTAAGGCTTGTTAGTGCCTGGGGGCGCCCGATCCCAGGCAACAGGCACGCTCGCGACTAGGCTCCCCCCTAGCCATGCAGCTCTCGGCACGGCAACCTTAGCTTGGGTGTGTGTTGTTCCTACCACACAGCGGAAAACAATAAAATGCCCCAACTGTTCCCTTAGTCGCTTTTTACGACATCCACGGGATGAGATGGAATGGTTCTATTCTACTGCCCGGAGACCACACGGCGAAAATTTATTTTCCCCGTGTGGTCTTATGTTTTATTTTATAATTAAAAGTATTTGCTTTTTCCGTTAATTTATGGGGCGGCTAACCTTACAGGCCTAGGGCGCTGATTCTTAAAATACGCCACTGGCTGTGACTGAGACACCCTAAATAAAAAAAATCGTAGGTATTTTTAGTAGGTAAGTATACCATTGTTTAGCGGTGCACAGAGTAGGTACCTACACCTTACTCGCGGAAATGTCTGTCAAACCCATATTGACTCAGAGTACACGGTGTTCTTCCGAATATCTCTGGCCGGGAGGCAGGCGCGCTCGTGCGTTTGTCCTTACCTCGTTAGGTACCTATAGGAGCCAGGATGTTATGGTGGGCCCAGTCTCCCTCTGCAGCCGTCACCCTACGGCCGGATTTCCTCCTGAGAACCTTTTATCGTAATGTAACCATAAATCCATTTAGGTTTCTACATTTCAGATCTTGTCACTCGAAAAAGGATTAGCGGACCCGAGCCAAATTACGGCAAAATGTGGTGTTCTCAATGTTGGTATAATGTGCCCAACTATATTAGGTATAGTTTTCGGATCTCTAGGATACAAAGCTTTTGGAACAATGGAAGAAAATGTACTTAGAGGTTTGCCGTACGATGAAATGTAAGTACGTTTTGTATCGTGGTGGAGAAGGGGAATCAGTCGAGGTATGGAAATAACCTCAACAGGGGTAGTTGCGTAAAGCCGGGTCCGCTGCGCCATGTTTTCGTGTTTTATAAACATCAAACACGAACCGATTTTGTTTGTGGTTTTTGTTAAGCCACGCCCCCAAATTGGTTCGTGTTTAATGTTTATAAAACACGAAAACATGGCGTAGCGGACCAGAGGGCCTACCACCATCTCATAAAGCAGTATTATTATAATATTACATCAGTGGAAGAAAGAGATGGAGCTATACGTCCTGTACAGCTTCATCTCTTTCCGACACTGGTGGTAGGCCCCCAGTACCCTAATTGCGTAATACCTACACGATCAACACATTCGACACATTTTCGTAATTTGTTTCATTTTGACAGTTCAACAATATTCATTGTGTTATTTACGTTGTTGAGCAGATTTTTTTTCCAACTTATGAAGCAATGGATTAGCAAACTGTTTCAAAACGATTCAGATTGTGATTGATCGTGTATTACGCAATTAAGGTACTGTTTTTATGTGAATGTTTCGCAAGTGCACACGCACAGTGACACATATAAAATGGCAATCGATCGCAATGTCTTTCATTTTGACATCCATTGCTTCTTAGGTTTGAAAAATTCGTCTGCTCAGCGACGTAGTAACGCAATGAACGTGGCTGAACGGTCAAAATGTAAGGCATTGCGATCGATTTACATTTTATGTGTGTTAAGCGGGTCAGACACTTTGAAGATAATAAAAAAGTAATGATGCCACAAAAAAACTCACATACATACATACACGAACCCTGAAAACATTACACTTCTTTTTGGGCAGTCGTGTAGGTACCTAAATATACAGGATGTGGGTCCTCCGTTAAGGCGCAACTAGCCGATACTTTTTCCATACAAATTTCGGGGGGGTTTTACTCCACTGTTACACATTGTACATCCAAAGTAAAACATGAAATCGTTTTGTCTTATTAATTTTGTCTGTACAGAAGCAGAATAGTAAAAAAAAGCAATTCAAAAGTTATGAGCCAATAAAGATTCGTTTTTCCTGCTAATGTTAACGCAACTTTGGGAGTAAATAAGTAATAAAAGAAGTATAAAATCTCCAAAACAAAGCTCGTAACGACAAAGCTCAATTGTCGAAGATTATAATAAACTTTATTCGTAATTGATTTATGCAGTAGTTTTTTCATAAAACTCCACCTTCCAAATGACTTTTCGTAATTTTTTACGCGCTCGTTTTACTAAAATCGTTCTGAACGGTGTTTGTGTGCGTGTGAACTAGAGTTTGTGCATGTAGATCAGCGTCTAACTGCTCATCACTGATACTATCTCTGTCGGACACGCACGATGCCAGGTGAGATAGCGTGCTTTTTGACCAAGCCCACCAATGAGTTCGAGCCCGCGACTAGTTCAACCTTAAGGATTTGATATACCAGATAATTAACTAAAGTCTGGCAAACGAAAGTAGACACTCGAATTATTTGCAAAGTTTTTATATGGCAATGCTATACTAATGCCAACCTCAATTTGCCAAAGCAAGTTGGAGTGTTGTTGGTGTCTTGTTGTGATTTTGATACAGCATTTACTAACTCAAAAATGACAAAACAGTGACTCCAATGAATCTTTTCACATGGAAGATTTAGATTCACATTTTGATTATGGTAGTGAATATTATTAATGAACATTGTTTTTTTTTAGTCGTATTTTTATTCAGACACAGTAAACAGATTTTTCAAAATGTCAAGAAATGTCTCTTTGATTTACCTTGTACATAACTCATTATCTGTTACGAAGCCTCATTGAGGCGGATAACAATTAAAATTCTATTGTGTCTCGTGAAAGGATAATAGGTAGCATGATTTTAAGCAAATAATTATAAAGTATCAAATTAGGTTGTTCCAGGCATTCAAATTTTGGAGTTGCAAGTGTGATTATTTTGGCGTAACTAGCTAAAGGTTAATCGTTGCAAATTATCGGGGGTTCCGATTGTCAGGAACTAGTGGAGTAGTTGGTTAGGCTTTTTGTTCCTGTTGTGCCCAAACAACAAATCAGGCCGCGAAATCACTGGCTACTAGCCGTACCATAGTGTCGCGAGCTAACTCGCCCCTTGTTCGGGCCCTTACTATGCTCAATGCTCTTCTGAAGCCGGGGTCTCCTGCGCATGTTTTTACAGAAAAACATCGCAACAAAGAGGCATACATATTTGTCTATGCAAATACGATGATTTGTATGAAAATAAAATATTTATGTGTAAAGTTTTTTGTGTAATGTTTCGAAAAAACACGCGCAGGAGATCCGGCTTTACATCAACACCGGAATGTGACTTGTTTGCGGGGAGATGGATAGACGTGTGTCGTGAATGTGTATATTTTTGTGAGAAGATGGATGAAAGATAATATTTTGATTTATTTTTTCCTCTTGCAGTTTATTTATTATACAAATGTATTTTTTTTAAATATATTTGTTATTTCTCGTGTTTGTATACACGCTGAAATTTTAATGGTTGTTTTCCCACGACAGAACGATTTGCCTTTATAGAGGTCGACAGACACTGGTCTTTCCTTCACAGAATTCAATTTATTCATGTCTGAAGGTTCTGCTAAACAAAGGTATCAGGTAGAACTTGATTTTGCATCTGATAGGTAGGTGCAAATCCTCCCATCAATCATAGTCATCATTAACTTATGGTTGATCACATTAGTTCCGCAATCTGAGGGGCGAAGTGCCTTTATCTCGTCTTCCATCTGCTTTTGACGTTCAGTAACAATAAAATAACTTTCTTTCATAAATATGAATTGCACTGGGCGGCAATATGACGATGAGCATGGCCTTGGATTTATCCAATTGCTATCTTCTTCACATGTGATTTTAAGGGGTATCTGGGAAGTCATGAAAACACTTGAATCGTCTTGGTCACCGCTCATACTCTGCTAGTCTGCTTGTATCTACTTTGATTAAAAGCACCATCGAATCCCTACTTGCATATCATAGTCAAACACTTGTCATTTTTAAGTTCAGGCAAACTTTCTAAGATTCTTTGCGCTGTTTTGTCAAGCAAACCTTGTAATGTGATCTCGGCTGAATAATCTGTCACGGTGATTGTTGCCTGTGGGGGATAGAGCACTGTAATTTTGAATTCTGTACTTTGTAATAAGAAGGATAAACATCCTTTGCACCTTCTCGCATGGCTGTTTCCCTCAAAATTACAAAGTCATTTATTTGCTTTAAATGCGGTTACAAAGATGTCATTTAAGTATTCTTGTGCGATGACACATTTCGCCATATTTTGGCATGCAAATATTATGGTGAGGCTAAAAAGCAATTATCTTCAACTAAAGTTGAAAATGTTGTTTAGACACGAATTAAAGTAAATTAATCCTCAATTTACACAACACAACTAGTTAAAAAAAATATATAAAAGTACATATGATACATTTGGGACTGTATAATATGTCCATGTTTGGGACAACACAAAATAACAGGATAAATTTGAATATATTCTAGTCTGTTCTACAATGCATTCCTGTAATGATAGGACCGACAAGAAGTTTTTTTAGAAATTCACCTATTGAGTAATAACTATGTGAAATGAGCCATTTTTTTAGTACTACGCTGAATTTTCTGTAAGGAAGATCAGTTATAAAATTTGGAATTGAATTATAAATAAGTGGCGCCATATACACGCAACTGCGTCGGAATAGTTCGATCCTAGGAACAGGCATTTTTAATAAATATTGTGTGGCTTTTCGTTTATTTGTATTATTATTAAGTTCAAAAAGTGAATGATTTCTTTTAACAAACTTAGCGATTTCATAAATATAAATGTAAGGAACTGTGAGAAGGTTGTGGGATTACATGTTGCTATTTCAAAAGCTTTAAAGAAAGTAGACCCAGCGCTTTTTCGGGCGAAAATACAGGTTTAGATGGTTTTCTAATCATTTCCATAAATTGTCAGCTGCTTCGGGGTTATAGATGTAAGGCCGGTTTAAAACCAATTAAACCAATCCATTTAAAACAAAAAAAAACGTTTATAACCGAAATAAACCTTTTTTTTCGATTTAAAACGGTTGGTGTTGATGACTATGTTTTTCTTAATTATAACTACATTATCTTGATTTTACCGAGGTAGGGATATAACGGAGTACCTAAAAACTCTGTGTTGGTATTTTTTTTTTCATTGTTTTCAAACGATATAAATAATCAATTTGATTCGGTTTAAAATCAAACTCACACTCTCGCACTCTCCTCGTTGACGTCGTCACTCATGCACAGATAATATAATACTACGACTCGTGACTCGACGCAACGTTGCCAGCTCGCACCCTACACACACATGCACCTACATAACTGCCGCGCGCGGCCGCCGCACCGGGCACGCATGTACTTTTATTTTTGTAGGTTAGTTTTCAACTAGTGATGCAACGAATACGAATACGAATATTCGTATTCGCCGAATAGTAGACATTTACCGAATATTCGTATTCGGCGAATACTAATACGAATACTAATACGAATATTTAAAAATTAATATGTTTGTACGCAAATCTAATTACTGGCAGACTTGGAAAACGCGCGTCGTCGGCACGTAAAAATACGACGTGTGCAAGGGCCTTAACCGCAACGACGACGCGACGGGGGACTCCCCGGCCATAGTTTATACAGTGCCGCGGCCCGGGAGTTTTCCTATCATTACGAACCATGGATTGATTGATTCATTCATTCCTTTCATTTCATTTGTCAGTCGAAAGCACAAGTCAAGCAAGAGAGTATTGTTTTATTGAAGTGAAAACTTCTTTAGTATCGTTGTGATTTGAAAGTCGATGAAACGATAAAGCGACAGTAAAAAGAGACAAACATAAATTCATAAGATTTAACGTGGGAGAAAATGAGATAGGAAGCATTATACAGTGTTTCTTATGTTTGTGGTTCTCTGAAGCTGAAAAATTTGTTTGTTTGCTTGAACGCGCTAATCTCAGGAACTAATGGTCGGATTAAAAAAAAAATTGTGTTAGATAGCCCATTTATTGAGGAAGGCTATAGGCTATATATCATCACGCTAAGACTAATAGGAGCTGAGCACCAATGAAGAATGTTTCAAAATCGGGGGTTTTATTTTTCCTTTTGAGAGCTTCCGCTGCGTGCGCTGCGTAAACGGTTAAAGTTTCGCAAAAATCATGTATGACAGAATTTTTTCCCTTTAAAAGTTCTAAAAAAAAAGTCCGCGACAGCATATGTCTATCTTTTAAGGTTGGCTCACTATAACCTTTTTTATGCTAACCAAATTTGTTCTAAAATAATGCATTATTTGCGAATGTGTTTTTATAAACATGATATTAATCCTTATCCTAATAAATACATTATTCATCACAAGTATTTAATTTAAAACAAAATTTCCCTTTACATCATTCGATTTCAATGAATATCTTAGGAGATATCGCAATTTTAAAATAACATCGCAGCAAAATAATGATCAAGTACTGCGCGCGCATTTATGATGTGCATGAGGGGGAAGGGCGTGATATAAGATTATAAGACCCAGTACTTTTACCTAACGTTTTAAAGTTCCACTTTTACTGATAAAAGCGTGATGTATGCTGTTGTGGACTTTTTTTAGAACTTTTAAATAGAAACAATTCTGTCATACAAGTTTTTTTTTTTTTTTTTCGTTTTCTTGAAGCCAAAATTTTTGAAGGTTTCACTTCTACCGCGTGTGAATTGCACACATGTTTATTTTTATTTTCTGAGGCTGCTGCGAAGTGAAAGAAGTTGAATGGAAAATGTCTTCTGTTAAACGAGATCAAAGTGACGTATGGAAACACTTCGATAAATTACCAAGTAAGTAGTTATATGGTCTGTATTTCTTTTGTATGAACAAAAGGTAGGATAGTAAGTCCTAAATAACTTAGACGAACGTTAGTAATGGCTGCGTCTATGTAGTACTAGACTATTAGTCTTTTATTACCATGGCGAGATATTCGTATTCGTATTCGTATTCGCCGAATAGTAGGTTTGATATTCGTATTCGTATTCGTATTCGTAAAAGTAGTATTCGTTGCATCACTATTTTCAACTGTTTAAAACGATTTATTTGGGGTTTAAGCAACATTTTATTTAAAACGTTTTAAATCGGTTATTTTACATCTATATTCGGGGTTCTTCAGCATATACTCAATTACAGTTGTAATACTTCCCTGAACTTGTTCTCTCAATTGAACTGCAGTTGCATATGATAATTCAGTGCTATCACGACTTTTCTACACGCGTAGCATGACCACCGTAGAAACGAGTTTTGTCGACGGAAGAATAGACAAAATGACAGATTGTGATTGTTTATCTGTCATTTTGTCTACTCTTCCGTCGACAAAACTCGTTTCTACGGTGGTCATGCTACGCGTGCAGGTCCATTATTCTTCTCTTTTTCTACTTTTCCACCGCGCGCGGCTTGTATGTGTGGGGCCATAGTATCTATGCGTCGCCGCACACTTAAAAAATCTCGACCCGTTTCTCGTGAGAAACCGGCCGAGATTTTGTTAAGTGTGCGTACGGCGTAGTCGTAGTCTTAGAATTAAATGACCCTATAAAACATTACTATGCAATATTATTATTGGATGTATATAGTACATAAAGTTCGTTTTTTTTAATCCCAGAGACTAATTTGACATTTCAAGTTATTGTTGTTTATTTTTTCAATTTCGACGCCTTAGAGTGAAAACCTCGTAAGTTTAAAAGAAGTAACTTTTCAGGAGGAAGAAAAAACTGCGTGCTGTAAAATTTTTGGACGGCGTCTTTTATGATTGCAGTTTGGATATAAAAGCGGGTTAAATTTCCATATTAATTAATAAAAACATAAAAGACGCCGTACAAAAATTTTACAGCACGCAGTTTTTTCTTCCACCAAAGAAAAGTTACTTCTTTTACACTTACGAGGTTTTCACTCTAAGGCGTCAATTTGGAGTTTGACATTTGCACCTGTGAAATTAGTCTCTGGGATTAAAAAACGTTATGGTGATAGGAATAGCAATTACCTTGGGACAGTGAAACTGTGTGTGGTCGGTTTAAGACGCAGATATATGCCAGTGACCTTGAGTGGTTGGCTTGCGTTTTCTGTACTGAGCTCACGCAACGCGTCGTACGTCCAGCCAGTAATAGGACTTGCCCATCAAGGAGCGCTGTCCCAAATTAGACGCATTATTAATTTATAGACGTATACTAAAAGATCAATAATTAAATTAGGGTAGTAATAAACGCCCCAGAAAAAACTTATATGCGAATACAAATAAAGAAACGACTGAATAAAATACTGAAACGACCGAATAAAATACTGAAAATTCCGAAGAATCAATACAGAATTTGCTGACGTAATATTTTTCAAACATGCAAACATGCAACATGCAAGCGAGCATGCAATATGCAGCAAGCATGGTTTCCGTCACGGCTCCGGCGGCGGCGCTGCGAGGCTCCGGCGCGGCGGCGCGGCGGGGCGGTTCCACGCGAGCTTATCGTCGCAGATGGTTTTAACGCTCACCACCGCAGCTTCGGTTTGCCGGCCGGCTCCGCCGCCGGTCAGCCTCAGCCGCCGGTCAGCCTTTGCCGCGGGCGGCAAGGATTGTAAAATCACCTGCTCCTCAGCTCGCGGGCCATCTCGCCCCTCCGCGCCTACGCAGGCTTAAATTACACTCTAGGGGTAGGGCAGACAAGACTACGTGGAGTCAGTTTTGCAGCGATTCGTTTCTGTCATTAACTTTTGTAGCACAACATATTGACTTTTCTGAAACTTAGTGTTTTTTCGGAAGTTTAGTATTTTTTTTTTTTTTTGGAAATTTATTATAACAGTCAACCACAGATTTTCGGAACTTATTTTTTTTTTCGGAAGCTTTATTATTATCCATTAAATTATATTTAAAACTAGCGGACCCGACAGACGTTGTCCTGTCAAAACATTGTCCAGCGGACAAAATTGTGAATCTAAACCATTCCCAGATCCCCTTGAACACACACAAAAAATTTCATCAAAATCGGTCCAGTCGTTTGAGAGAAGTTCAGTGACATACACACTCACAGAAGAATTATATATATAAAGATGGTGATAGTTTTAGAAAAATATGCGTGATAGATTTTGCGTGATTCTAATTTTTATATCCGCGTTAGAAATAACTTTTCAAATTAATTTCACTGTGTAATATAAACATAATCTAAAATATTCCCATATTAAGTTATTTAGAAAATGCTCTAATTTAACATATATTTTTTCCAAATCACTAACACTACTCGTTTTGACGTCATCTTCAGTATAAAATCATTAAAAGTGGGTTATCGTCACCTTAATATATTACCTTCGATGTGTGTGATCCTCTTTAAGGAACTACCCCGCTGATTCCCCGACAATTTTTTTTTAAACAGTTATGGTTTTCTTTTATAGCTCATCGATGGCTGCAATTGGCATGTATTTAATAGCTGTAGCATTTGCGTACCCGATCCAATGTTATCCAGCTATAGAGATTATTTCTGAAGTCGTTAAGTACCACGACGTACAGACACCTCCTTCCAAAAGAACACTAGAATTAGTAGAAACCTTTGCCAGGCCTCTGTTCGTCATCTCATCTTGTTAGTATATCGAAGTTTATTATTCTTCGTTATTCTAGTAGATAGATTTATTGTATAGTTATCTAGTCGAATATGTCGCCGTCCCCGGCGAATAAAATCGTAATCGTAAATATTAAATTTTACAGGAAAAATAAAAAACAGATTTTTTGTGAATATCTTATTAAACTAATTATACATAGCGGAATTGTTCAAATACCAAAAGAAAAGAGATGTTTTACATTCATTACAATACACCTTAAAATCTCGTAACTTCTGAAATAACCGTAGGGAATGTATGAAAAAAATGACAGAGTGTAATCGGACCTCTAAATATCGAATATTCAATAAAGTTAAAACTATCGAGATAGCACATTACCATTTTATTCGCCGGGGACGGCGATGTAATGAAATAAAATTAAAATAAACCAGCCATGCGTGTCGGACCACGCACAATGAAGGGTTCCGTAGTTGGGATGAACATTTATCCCAAGAATAAAGTTAACATTGTAGTTGAAAAACATGTTCTCCCATACATTCCAACTGCAAATGTTAGTTTGTCTTTGTACGCACATTATTGAGAGATTTGCCATGTCATTTTAAAACCATAGACTTATTATAGGTTTTCCTGTAATCAGGGGACCAAGTCTGCTATTTTTATAAATTTGTCATTCCAACACGATCCCATTGTCATTTTGCTAAAAATTCGTAACCTGCTAAATTCATAATGGTCGATCATTGGTCAGTCAATGGTCTGGAAATAGAATTGTGTTCAAACGTTCATAATATATTGACTTTTCCACTAAAGCTGTTTTTTTACCAATGGTAGACGCTTCCCCTGTCTTTAGCTCGTCTTTTAATAGTGCTACACTCCAAGTCTCATCCATATTTATCTAGTTTTCGTATAATTTGTGATCGACACAAAAGTAAACAAACACAACAATGGCGGTTTAAAGACGTACAACTGTGCTGCCACCTGTTAGTACCTTTATGTTTACAGTGCAGTAAGCATGTCGCGCTCTGTGGCTTTAATTGAAACCAGCACTGTGTGACAGTCTTTTTGTAGAACATCATCTCTATCACTCTTACAGCTATGTGACAGTCTCTAGAGCGTCATCTCTGTCACTCATATAACTGTGTGACAGGCTCTTTGTACTCTTTGTCATACAGCTGTGTGACAGTCTCTTTGTAGAGCGTCATCTCTATCACTCTTACAGCTATGTGACAGTCTCTAGAGCGTCATCTCTGTCACTCATATACCTGTGTGACAGGCTCTTTGTACTCTTTGTCATACAGCTGTGTGACAGTCTCTTTGTAGAGTGTCATCTCTTTCACTCTTACAGCTACGTGACAGTCTCTAGAGCGTCATCTCTGTCACTCATATAACTGTGTGACAGGCTCTTTGTACTCTTTGTCATACAGCTGTGTGACAGTCTCTTTGTAGAACGTCATCTCTTTCACTCATACCTATGTGACAGTCTCTTTCTAACACTGACACTGGTGCCGATTCTCTTGTCACAAATGCTTCTAAACTTGACAAAAAATCACCAAAATTTAGTTCATTCCTGTCAAACGACCATTTCCCATTCTGAAATAGACTAAAGTAACACAACTTAACTATATTTTAATTTGACAGCACTAAGATGGTACTGAGATATTAATTTAGTGAAAATGGTGCTGATTCCCTTGTTCACAAACTCGTGCATCTTTTTCTTTCTATTTCATTAAGAAAAGGACAGAAGATAAATTTTAGTTTAGTTCTATCAAATTAATTAGCGCCTGTCCTACTCCATACAAGTTTAGACGTGATTAAAAACTTGCGTACTTACCTAAAATTACGTCAATTTACGTCAAGCGCTGATTAATTTGACAGGACTAAACTATTTCTTCTGTCCTTTTTGCTTTTCTGAATTTGACGTTTTTCACCTAAAATTTAGATTTTCTGACTAAATCTTGACTATTTTTAATCGCGACTAAAAACGTGTGGAATAAAATTAGTTGTCATGAACTTTAAATTCACACCAACATCTCAACTTCACATGCAAAAACAGTACTGAATCTTTTTTTTTCTTTTGCTTATATCTCGAAAACGGTGTGTCCAATCGCAAAAATAATGAAAATTTCCACCCCCTTAATATAACTCTTAAACCCCTAACACTCTACATGTAGGTAATAATTTTTCTTATTTTCCATACAAAAACTGAAAAATTCCATATAAACACGTCGAGACTGCCCCCCTGCGCGCCTCCGGCTCTAAAAAGATTCACGTGGTTAGATATCACATGTGGAGTCGCGATTGTCAAATTCGATTTAAATGTGTCAAGATTATTTTTAAAAGAGAATTTATTTTGCAGAATAGCTTTGCGATTCTCAAAGTCAAAAGTAAGGAATTTTTGTGATAGTTTAGTTCGGTGTACAAGAGAATCGGCACCAGTTGTACCATTATAGCCGAGTATTATGCCTTTTATTATTACCTACTAGGTTCTGTGTTCGTCCGCGTGAAATTTCTTATTCCCCCGTCCCACCCCGTCGCATCAAATCGCCCGCCCGCGCGCTGTTACTTCGTTTTCGCTTAGCGTTCTTTCTGACCTTTTTTCTTCTTGCTCGGCTCCTAAGGTTCGTAGCGTGATGTTAAATAAAAGCCTATAACTTTCGTCAAGAATTGGGCTATCAGACGTAAAAATAATTTTTCAAATCCGACTGGGAGTTACCGATATTAGCCCGTTCAAACAAACAAACAAAATGTTTCCATAATAATAAGATTTTAATGAATTATCGATTATTGTTGAAGATATCGGAAAAAATCATGCCTACTGGGAGCTTTATTGGCGTGCACTGCGGAAATCGTAAAAATTACATAAAATTTATGTTCTACAGTATTGTTCATCTTAAAAAGTTCAACAAAAAAGTTCGCGATGGCATAATATAATGTCTATCTTCTAAGGATGACTCACAGTAACCATTATAATCTTTCAGAATTTAATGAAAATTTCATTGTTATTTCCGAAGCTTTTTTGACCGGTATTATATTAATCCTTATCCAAAAAAATATATTATTTAAATTGGGCATTTAATTTAGATTAAAATATGCCCTTAAATCATATAATTTAAATGTTAAGTTTAAAAGATATCACAGTTTCAAAATTACGCAGAGCAACGCGGGCGCAGCGGTAGGAGTCAATGACGTTTTCCTCTGTTATTACTATTAGGTACGAAATCTCGGTAGTACGTTCCCGTGGGATATTTTCTGACATCTACGCGGGCGAAGCCGCGGGCAAAAGCTAGTTAGTAAATAAATAACATTTCCTAGCCTGGGCTATTAGGTATGTAATCCCGGTAGTACGTTCCCGTGGGATATTTTTCAACATTCACGCGGGCGAAGCCGCGGGCAAAGCTAGTGTTTTATAAGATTGAACTTTCAACATCATTTACTTCTTTTCAGTTATAATTAGCTACTTTGTACCGTTCCAAGGACCGTTCATAGCATTTGTCGGAAATCTTTGCACCACCATAATGCAACTGGTTTTCCCAGCTTTGATGGATATCGGCCTGAAGTATCCTGATGACTACGGCTACATGAACCTTCGCCTGTACGCAGACCTCTTCCTCATAGGCCTAGGATTAACATGTTTTGTCTGTGGTGTACCTCATTGCGTTTATCTTATTCATATACGAATTCTGTCTCAGCACTCTCCGAACAACCATGGATTTTTTTGAAGCATTATTTGTTTGTTTATAAGGTATTGTGATCTAATTTTCAAATAAAACGTGCACTTCCTTGAAATATGTTTTAATTAAACAGTACATTGTTTAAAATATTTATAAATAGTTTATAACAAAGTAGCTTTTTCGTTTTTGTGTGTGTGACTGTGTCCTTCGCTTAGTTCTAATATAATGGATTTTCAAGCGGTTTTCATTTTCACCGTCATTTCAAAGGAGATGTTTAATTTTCGGCCATAAAGTGTACGTTAATGTAAAAAAAGGAAAAAATTCCACGAATTGAAGAAAAATATTCTTTCCTGTTTATTCCCCTGATTACTTCGGCACAAAAAATAATAGTTTAACAAATTATTGCCATATTCTATTCATCATGGCGTCGTTTTACTGGCATACTGCTTTCGTCCAGAAATCATGTTACATTTTAACATCATAATATCACGTGGACGTCATTTAAATAAATATGAAAGGCATGTATTTCTGTACTATTTTAAGATAGCTATCTTATACAACTTTTTTGATTAATTAGAAAGTGTGATTCATCATAAAAATAAAAAACTGCTTTAGTGGATTGTAGATTTGTAGGTACTTCTGGACGAAAATGGCTAGCTGTCGATGATCGTATTTCTCCTGACAAACGTCAAACATTTTCGGTTTTTATTTTGTGCCCAAAAAGTATTAGATATTATGGAAAAAAACGGTCTTTATTGTATTTAGGGGTTCGTTTCTCAGGTTTTATAAAGTGTACATGTTATGGCCGGAGTCCCATACAAAAATGAAACGTCTCCTTTATTTCGGAAAGTTTGTGTTTAATACATAATTATAATATTTAATACTTATACCCACTTCCCACGGGTGCTGCTACATTGGAACAAGTCAAACATTTTATATCGGCTGATAGAGTCTGGCTACGCAAAGCCTGCATTTGATAATTACCCAAATAAAAAAAAAGATTTGAAGGAACAGCACGACATCGTCCTTAACCAAAAACGACATTGTTTACAAGATATCGAAAAGTTGAGATCTAATGATTTTGATATTTTTTGCCTATTGATTTTGCCTAATAGATTATGTGAAATGGACTGTCGTACCTATGCTCTACCTCCACACGATGACAAAACTGTATCAAATCCACACCACATCCTTCTAAAGTGACTATTTTTTACCAGAAATAAATCAGAATATAAACAAATTAACCTATCAAAAACAAAAAGACAAAGTATCAAATTCTTTTTCCGTAGGACAGGTGGTGTTGCTGTCTATAGATTTTCAAATTCCACCATTATTTTTTACTTATGCAGACTCTAACAACAATGATACCCAGTAAGTCTGGCCACGCTGGAATGCTGGCACATGGAAATCCACAAAGTAAAATTATATCTGACCGTCAGTCACGTCGGCATCGATAATGGTGGAACGAGTAAAACAAGTTTAAACTTCAAGACCTTGATCTCAAAATGTCGACTAAATACGTTATTCATGAAACTCATTATGATCAATGTTTAAGCCGAACGCCAATCCAGTACCCTAATTGCGTAATACAACACAATCACAATCTGTTTCGATTTGAAACAGATAGCAATCTGTTTCGATTTGAAACAGATAGCAATCTGTTTTGATATTTTGAGATTGCTAATCCATTGCTTCATAAGTTGGAAAAAAAATCTGCTCAACAACGTAAATAAAGCAATGAATGTTGTTGAACTGTCAAAATGAAACAAATTAACCATAATCGTTTACGAAAATAAGTTGCGCAATTAGGGTACAGGTTTTGGGCGCGTTCATTGAGGCTGCGGCCAGCCATCCGGCTGGCCCGAGGATACCGCACGGTCTCCTGCGAGGCGGCGAGCCTCCTTGCCGGATTACCGCCATGGGATCTGGAGGCAAAGGTCCTCGCGCACATCTGGGAGTGGCGCGAGGAGGCGAAACGCCGGGGCTTAACTCCGATGCCGCAAGAAATCGCGGCACAGCGGACAGAGCGGGATCTCATGGCGTCATGGAGAGTGCGATTGTCGCAACCCAGCGCTGGGTACGCCACAATTGCGGCGATAAGACCCCTCTTTGAGGAGTGGCTTGAGAGGCGCCACGGCGTCCTCACCTTCCGCCTGACGCAGGTCCTCACCGGACACGGCTGCTTCGGGAGGTTCCTGTTCAGGATAAGGCGGGAGGAAACACCCGGGTGTCACCATTGTGTGGATCGGCCTGAGTACACGGTGGAACATACGGTGGAGGTCTGTCCAGCTTGGGCGGAGCAACGCCGTGTCCTCGTAGAGGCGATCGGCGGCGGTGATCTCTAGCGTCCGGCCCTGGTTCAAGCCATGGTACGGAGCGAGAGGAAATGGCAGGCCCTCACCTCCTTTTGCGAAGCGGTAATGCTCGCGAAGGAAGAGGCGCAACGCGTGAGGGAGAGGCAAACTTCGCGCCCTCACGCCCCTAACCGCCGCAGGAGGAGACGCCCGGGGCGGGACGGTGAGCAATGGGTAGCTCGCCGTCCGATAAGGACCAAGCCCGAGTCGACGGCGCGTTGTGTTCCACGCGCGCCTCAAAGAGATGTCAACAGAATTGACGGGGGTCCGCTAGGGCCAATGCCTGCCGGGGGTACGAAGAAAACCGATAGGGACATCGTGGCGCCCGGCAATAGGGCAACCGAAGGAACACGGGTGGGTTTTAGTCAGTAAGAGTCTGACACGCCCTCCGCCCAGAGCGGGAGAAGTTATTTGATAATTTCCCACCAAAAAAAAAGGGTACAGGTTTAGGGTTCGGATGTCTTCTTCTAAGCACTTTTTATTAAAAGGTATCTCCTTTTGGGCGACTCTGATTTAAACACCCAACGAACGACTCGCTAGTTTAATTTAAAATACAATACTACTACTATTAGTACTTTATAAATATAATAAAACCTATAGTTACCTACCGTCTTATTACAAAACGAATTCTTACTTTAGTCCACTCGGTTCCAAAGTCAGCTTTTTATTAAGAGCTCGCTCGTCGGAATCAAAAATTAAATTCTGAAAATTAATTTTGCGATGAGAATGTAGTCCCAGGTGCTCTATCAATTCCTACCTAGTAGTTAAAGAGCCGAAAATCTAAAAGTTAGCAATTTACTGCATTTTGGAGAGCTATTCTGCTCATCGCACCGAAGATCCATATCAGATCTTCACCAAATTTTTAGAACCATCGCAATCGGATCTCATAAGACGGAGATATCCAGTAGCCCCCTTTTTTCCCCTTTTTGGAGGAATTACCCGGGTTATTCACAAATCCCCGACGGCAAAAAATATCTATAAAGTCGTAAAATCTGTATTCCAGCTTTCGTTTAGATCGGTTGTAAAATACGACCTAGTATACACGGCTACACATCAAGCTATACATTTCCAGTACAATTAAGCTGACCTCGCATTGTACGGAAATCCTATGCAATGCGAGATCAGCATATACTAGAAATAGCTTGATGTGTGTGTGTGAACAAACTGACACACGAAAGCAAATTTTGCCAGACTTGCAGCAGAGATACTTCGCTCGCTCGGTCAATAACTGTTTGAAAGGTTTGGACTTCGACTAAAGTTAGAATTCGTTTTGTCCCCTTGCCTTAACAAAAGCAAGGGGAATTTTTATTATTAACTAGAAAAAGTTTTTATGAACCAAAATAGGTCTGATTTTGCAAATGTTCCTCTCGCGCTTCCATGATTACATCAAATATTTTCCTTTCGACTCTTATTTGTATGAGTTCTGGTAAAGCACTCGTCATCTCACACATGCTAGCAAAGAAACTCTCCAGGGCTGGTCTTGGTGAAAAAGAGACATCTTCTACTCGTGTATCATCGAACGCTTGATTTCTGCCCAAAGTATTACTATCACTGTCTTCTCTGCCAAATTCATTAACAAATATATTTTCCGTCTTACGAGGCTGCTTGGGAGTCGTACTGCCACTTGCATTATCATCGATTTCAGTGTCATCTTTTAAAATATCAGAGTCTGCAGTAGAATTTCTACTTTCATTCGGCCGTTTCAAGTAAGGCAATATGAATTCCATCTGATCTTGGTGTTTCCATTTCTTTTTTCCCATATCTTTTCGTTGTCTAGTTACTGATTGTCGATGCATATCTCTTAATTTCTTCCAAAAGTATTTCGCTTCTTTCACTAAAATGTAAATATTTGACAAAATAAATATTTGTTAGTAGGTACATAGTTAGGTAAATCAAGGCAGGCTGTTGAACTCTCACTGCGTAATTAAGTGAAGTAGCCACTAGCCACTCCAGTTTATCTATAGTAATATTATAAAGAGGAAAGATTTGTATTTTTGTATGTAACGAATAAACATAAAACTACTGGACCGATTTGAAAAATTCTTTCAGCAATGGATAGCTACATTATCAGAGAGTAACATAGGCTATATTTTATCCCCGTACTCCCACGGGAACGGGAACTACGCGGGTGAAACCGCGTGACATCCGCTAGTAATTGATTGTCTTTGGACACTAAAGAATCATGACGTGAATATTGCATCGAGGCGAGCACGGGTCAACCATGTGACATAAATCTAGAGGCGCTTGTTGCTTATAATTTCTTGAGTTGTGCCATAACTTCATGAAGTTTAAGTTGGGACTCCCATATTTGCTACTACGGGCGCACCCGTGTCACAAATATCACATTTTGAAGAAAAATTTATCACTTTCGTTCGGAGATGGTGTTAAAATTCGAAAATTGAAAAAATGTGATATTGCTATAAATTCCCATAAAATGTAAATCCAAGATGGCGATTGCAAAAATTTTGTTTTGTTTTAATCATACGTGAGAAGGGACTTCGTTATTTATTCATTAAAGTACCTACACCAAGAGTTTAAGCAGTGGCTTTTTTGCCTGCTTTGGGCCTCTTGCCTTCGGGCAAGAACATATTAAATAAATTATAATAAAAAAACGTGTGCGATCGGGAGATAGGTGTGCGTCAGGAACTAAGTTCCTTCTCACGTATGATTTAAAATAAAAACAAAATTTTATCAGCGCCATCTTGGACGTTCATTTTGACCTCACTGTTAACTTTAGCGAAGAAGAAGATCAACTTTAGCACCCTCGAAAGCTATGAAAACAACAACCATGACGAAAAATGCGAAAATTTTCGAGTCGCCATCTTGGATTTACGTTTTGACCTTACAATCGGCTTTAGCACCCTCGAAAACTATGAAAACGACACCCAAGACGAAAAGAGTGAAAATTTTCGCAGCTACCATCTTGGATTTTCGTTTTGACCAAATTCACACTTTCTCTTTCTCTCTCTCTCTATCGAATTAGAAGAAGACAGACGCAAGTATGAAGCTGCGTTATAGACCTTATACCAAAAACCCGTTTACTATGACACACTATGAAGTCGTAACAAGAAATACATGTCGTGCCTCTAGATTATGTCACATGGTTGACCCGTGCTAGCATTTGAGACAGTTTTATGCCCAAACTGTGATAAAATGTGTGACTCAAGCCATGTCACAGTAGGCCGTGCTTCGCCCCGCAGCAGACAGGAGGTCCGTAAGTATTATATATAGTAAGTAGATAGGTAGGTACCTAAGTTTTATTGCCCAAGTTCACTACGCAAATTCAGCAAGTAGGTAAGTAAACCTACCCAGGACAATTTCAAATTAAAACTTGCGTAAGCAAGATAGTACATTACAGCGCGCCCAGTATAAAACTTGGTAAGATAGTACAGATAGAAGAATCGTAGTACTGACATAGTAGTATTATTTAAAACTAGCTTCTGCCGGCGACTTCGTACGGGGATCCTGTTGCTTATACCAACGACAACGGGGTCTTCAAAATCGAAGATCTGAAACGTCTGATGTCGAATTCTAAGAGCCCGGGGACGGGAAAACAACGGGATGCGCGAGACGATTCGAGACGTTCCAGATCTTTCATTTTTGTAAGTCAACAGGAAATGCCCATCAGACTAAACAACTTTTGCTAAGACGTCATTCCTATATATGTTATAGTGTCGCTGGGCTTTGGAGTTCCACAACAGGTGTTTCAGATCTTCAAATTTATTCTCACAGCAGAAAATGCACTTCACGTGGATTAATTTTTGCTATGGCACCATTTTTATATCTCTTATACTTTAGCTGGTCTGTTGCGGTTCTGCATCAGGTTTTCCATTTTCCAAAATAAATTATAGCCTATATGTTGCCTAGACTTAATACCTATACAATAAAAAAACGTTTCTTCCCGTTTATTCCGCAGCAGATCCCAAGGGTACACTGAATTAACAATAACATTGCAGATAACTTTTTTTTTTATCAACTTTATTTGGGGTTTTTCTTTCAGGAAAGACCGGAAGCGTTGCTGACCCTTGAAAAAGCAACATAAAGTTGGCCATGAGAAAAACAGTCGGTTGTCAGGTCAACACCAGCGGCTTTAAGCGTCTGCCCTTGTGACTTATTTATTGTCATAGCAAAGCATATAGTCACAGGGAACTGTATGCGCTTAAATTGAAAGGGGAAATTGTTGGATGAGTGGTATGCGCGGTATGAACACAGTCTCACCGGCACCACACCCAGTGAGGATTGTAGCAATTGAAGCAGTAAAATCAGACTATTGTTCAATTGTGGAAAGGTTTGGTTTCTAATATTTGCCTGATCTTGATAATTGGATACGAAATATATTTGGAGAAACTTGGGGTCATTTTCAGGCAATAATGAACCAATATGGTGGTAAACTTGGCCTTGCACTTTGAATGTTGGCATAAATGGGCCTTCTGAAATCTGTTTCGCACCAAAAGATGTCTTTTGAAAGGCATTATTGTACGAATGGATGTTGTCCAAGAAATGTTTTGACTGTGGATGGTCACCGATTAGCAGTGATCTTAATATTTCTGGAGGATTTTGTAATATTTCAATATGTACTTTCCCACCTGAGCAACACAGACCGTTTGTTTCTTTTTGCTTCACAAAAAGTACAATTTTGAACCATACCTCCGATGGCGGAATATGTGGCGTAGTCAATCAATCATAGGAGTATACGTAAATGCACTCCGTTCCTTATCAACCCAAGGAAGGTCGCCATGCCCTACGGCTATATCTTGAGACACATCCGATTCTTCAGATGATATCGACATTCTGTTCAGAGAATGTCGAAGTCGATCAGAATTCAGACGTTTGTTGCGCCCTCCTTCTGTCTCTTTATGCCGTATCAATAATCAGTTAGAAAGTGAGAGAGAAAAAATTGCTGAAGAATACTTTCTCTCTCACTTTCTGATTATGAATATTTTGTTGTGTGTGTGTTCCGGACAATGTATGATAATCTCGATTAGCAGTTAGTCGCGCATCACGTTCATCACTCGTTTCAAGAGACCTGTTAGTAGATGTCCGAATACGCTGAGAACTCAAGCTTGATTCTGTATCGGTAAACGTTTCCGATTCGCGAGACAATGCATGTCGCTCACGATCAGCGGACAGTCGCGCATCACGTTCTGCACTTGTCTCTAGAGACCTAGAAGCAGATGCGAAGATACGCTGAGAACTCAAGCGTAATTCTCTTTCCGTTAACGTCTCCGACTCGCGAGACAATGCATGACGTTCACGATCAGCGGTCAGTCGCGCATCATATTCTTCACAGGTCTCTAGAGACCTGGATGTGGATGCGTAAATACGCTGAGAAAGCAGGCGTGCTTCGCGATCTGAAGAGGTTTCCACGGAGCGAGTTGCAGCCTGATGTTCTCGAACAGCATCAAGTCTCTCCTGACGCTCTTCGGTAGATTAATGGGATCTTATCCTCAATCTTTGGATCCTCAATCTTTTAGCTCCTTTGGAACATTGGGAAAGATTTGACCTCCTTCTAGATGCCTAGAAGGAGGGGGTTATAGTTTTATTGTGAAGATACTTGATCAATTAAAATCTAAGTGACTGCTTCCCTGCGTTACCGGGTAGGCTACCGTGTCACGAAGATAAATGGAAAAGGAAATTAAACACTCAATTAACAAAAGCCCGAAGGCATATATACTCGATTTAAAAAAAATGAGAGTTTTAGCCAGTAAAGTCAAATTTTATTTTAAATAATATACCATCGTCATCGAATATCAGTCCTAAACTATTACCGCCTTCACCGCGTGGAGGTACTCCCAGCTTATGTTATTTTATAATTATACAGTAAAATAAGTGATAGCTTTGATTTCCACATCAGATGTTTCTGATCTTCGATTTTTATAAGTCAACAGGAAATGCCTATCAGACCGAACAACTTTTGCTAAGACGTCATTCCTATATGTGTTATGGTGTAGCTGGGCTCTTGGAGTTCCACAACAGGTGTTCCAGATCTTCGATTTTTATAAGTCAACAGAGAGTGCTCATCAGATTGAACAACTTTTGCTAAAACGTCATTCCTATATATGTTATAGTGTAGCTGGGCGCTTGGAATTCCACAACAGCACGCGTAGCATGACCACCGTAGAAACGAGTTTTGTCGACGGAAGAGTAGACAAAATGACAGATAAACAATCACAATCTGTCATTTTGTCTATTCTTCCGTCGACAAAATTTGTGTGCTGGTGTTCCAGATCATCAATTTTTATACGTCAATAGAGAGTGCTCATCAGGCTGAACAACTCTTGCTAAGACGTCATTCCTATATATGTAATAGTGTAGCTGGGCTCTTGGAGTTCCACATCAGGTGTTCCAGATCTTCAAATTTATTCTCTCAGCAGAAAATGCTCATCACTTGGAACAATTTTGGCTAGGGTACTATTTTTGTATCTCTTATAGATATAGTTTAGCTGGTCTGTTGCAGTTCTGCATCAGATGTTCAAATTTCCAAGATAAATTATAGCCTATATGTTGCCCAGACTACTACTTACCTATAAAACAAAAAAAAAAAAAAACAAATTCCTCCAGTAGTTCCGAAGATTAGCGTGTACAAACAAACAGATTTTTTTTTGGATTCTTGCTCTATTACTGTTTCTAAACCCCCTCATTTTTTTTTTTTTTAGTATATACAATGTACAGACGCCAGCACATCAAGCTACCCGAAACTGTCAAATTTTCCCAATCAACTTTGAACTTTAGACATCAGCGATAAAATTGAAAATTATCGTCCCTTCGCTGGTGAAGGCAGATTAGATCTAAACAATATTATTTTTAAATGAAGCAGCAAAGAAACTCCTCTATGTAGGCCATATTATTTTACAATCCTTCTGCCAACCGAAAATGTTAGATGTCGGCAGTCCTGCCAACTTAACGACGCTGTGAATCATGCTTTGAAGACGTTCGGAAACGTGCGCGCTACAAAATCTATTAAATAAATTTACCAGATTGTAGTAGCTTGATGTGCTGGCGTCTGTACAGACACTGTTTTTTTACTGTTTTATTATATGTATAGATTAGCGTTGAGCGTTTGGAGATCAGCTCCGTCCAGGTTCATTTATTTTTAGATCCGTGTCAGACTGGCTGGAAGGTCTTTGCGTCTTTTCCATAGGATTTTCGGTTCTCACTACCATAAAGGCCTATCAACAACCATGTTGTACAAGGATCTTTTGGAGCGTGGCCAAAATCGGAACTAACACTGTCACCTTTTTTTGTTAATTTTTCACAAATCTGTACGAACACCCCCTGATTGACAAGCATCATCATTCAAGCGCAAAAAAAAATCGTAGCACTATACAACCTATTACTGAATATAAAGATCACAGTGATGCAAATTCAGAGGTAAAATAACTGTGAAAGGACTGTAGATAAATTACTTGCCTATTCACTTACTACGAATTTATCATGTACGATACTATTGCCATTAAAATGATAAAACACAATATCACAATCAAACAGTTAATAGCTACAATATTATCTGTAATAATATTCCAATACCTATATACTTGGCGCACTGTACTATACTGTCAAACATTGACAATTAAAAAATACACCACACTAGTTAAATTAACCATAGATAGTACACCTAAATTGCCTTCATTCGCTATTTGCTATTTGTTAGAACTTACCAGTTTTAATACCATTCTCTGATACTTCGCTCTCTTCTATTACTTTTCTCCAAGCTTCGTCCTTCAGTGCACTTATCTTATAATCTTCCGTGTCCGTTTTCCATAAACACGGGTGGTTTTTAACACATTCGATGAATATACGCTCCATGTTTTCGTAAACAATCAAGCTGTGCTAAGCCGTCACTTACAAACGAATACAATATGGCCGATGCCAATGATACCTAGGTAATATGACTGGTTGGAGCTAATATAATAACACATTACATTGCAAAATGCAGCCAATTATGCCAGTATCTTTTATGAAACTAAGAAAGCGTAAATGCAATTCACTTGACACTCGAGAGAGTAGAGAAAACAGTAATAATCAAAATAATTTATTTCTGCAAACCTACCAAAATAAAGTGGTTTTTAATTCGCTAGGATTGCACGGGTAGAAAGTCTTCTTAAATTAGTCGAGCAACAGTGCTGCAGCGGTATCTATTCGGAACCAATAGATGTCGCTATTGCGCCTTTACTGTAATATCACGGTCATGGATAAAACTTTATTGAGTAAATAAGGACACTTGCAGCTTGCAGTTACAGAGTAATTTTTCTTGCAGTCTTGTACTGAAATAGGCTGGCCGCATACCAAACCTAACCCGCAACCGAATCAGGAAACCGTACGTTTCCTGATTCGGTTTCCTGATCAGGATTCCTGGCTCGGAAACCTGAATGCTTGCCTAACTGTGCGTTTGCACTGGCGAAACATGGAATCACTATTTTCTGTCAATTTTCCATACAAAGTTTGACAGGCACTAGAGATTTAACATGTTTTGTTGTGATATTTCGCCAGTGCGAACGCATCAACGCATAGTTACACAGAAAATGTTCATCTAGGCGCACACGTTTGTGCATTTCCCGAACGGAAAAACCAGCCGTTCGTTTCGGAAACAAAAGAAAAGAAATACCGGCCAAGTGCATGTCGGACCACGCACAGTGTCGGGTTCCGTAGTTGGGATGAATTTATCCCAAGAACAAACTTAACTTTATAGTTGAAAAAAAAATCTTTCATACGGAATGTATGGGAGAACATGTTTTTACAACCGCTAATCTAAGTTGGTCGATTATTACCTACTCGTTAACTTGTAAAGCCTACTCAGCTGTGATAGTTTTCCTTTTAAATTCTTTATTTAGGCTACTGCCGTGAATTTTTTCACATATCTATCTAAAACCAACCATTTAGCTGACACGACTCTAACAAAAAATTAAACTTTAAAGCTTTATTATTTCGCAAACGGATCTCTGAATTCAAAAATGGTTTTAACACACTCACAATGTTTTTGAAAGACCTTTCCAACAATACTCCACAACAAGGGACAGAAAAAAAAACATCCCCACTTTACGTGTAGGGGAGATACCCTAACTTTATTTTACCACTTTGTCGGCATGATTAATATGTATACCCATGCCAAATTACAACTTTCAAGTACTAACAGTCTTGGAGCTAGACCGCGGACAGACAGACAGACGGACATGGCGAAACTATAAGGGTTCCTTGTTGACTACGGAACCCTAAAAAAAAAGATCGTCTGTGCTCTCACGGAATTTCGAATCAGGATACGTATACAGCCAGCCATTAAGAAGTCAAATCAAACCAAGTTTATGCAAGAGAGGCAAGAGAGTAGATTGTAGATACGGTCTATGAATAACCATTTCTTCTTCAGTTCTTCAAAGTAGGTATTATCTTGTTGTTAAATTAATAATAGGTAGTTAGGTACCTACACTATTAATTAATAAAATAATCGTGTTTCTCTCCGTGAAGAATAGAATAGGTTGATACTCAATGGTGCCGATTCCCTTGTTCACAAACTAAACTAAATTTAAGTTCAGTGCATCTTTTTCTTTCTATTTCATTAAGAAAATGACAGAAGATAAATTTTAGTTTAGTCCTGTCAAATTAATCATCGCCTGTCACTCTCCATACAAGTTTAGACGTGATTAAAAACTTGCCGACTAAAATTACGTCAATTTACGTCAAGCGCTAATTAATTTGACAGGACTAAACTAAAATTTATCTTCTGTCCTTTTCTTAATGAAATAGAAAGAAAAAGATGCACTGAACTTAAATTTAGTTTAGTTTGTGAACAAGGGAATCGGCACCAATGAATACCCAATTTCCGTTGGTGGGTCGCTAGTTTGCAAGGGCCACCAAACCAAAGGTTTGGTAGGACTGTTAGTAGCCGCTACTAATATACTTATACAACTTTATTTCCAAATTTGCAATTTACATAGTATAGGTAAATACAGGGTGGCAGGGACATCGACGCGAAAACTGTTACCATGGATTCAGTACATGATTCTGAACCTAAAAAAATCTGCTGTTCCATAAATTTTGACTGCGTAGGTATTCCACTTTTCTATGAAACAGCAGTTTTTTTTTTAAATAACCGACGAAAAATTTCAACAGAGGTTCAACACGGTTCAGAATCATGTACTCGATCCATGGTAACAGTTTTCGCGTCGATGTACCTGCCACCCTGTATTAATGACAATATTGTTTTTAAATTGCATAAATCACTGACTATCTCCACCGGCACCCAAGCTAAGAGATTAAACTTGTGATATGGGTGCCAGGGCCCAATTTATACAAAACTAGTACGGAGTTGAAATTAATTGAAATGAAATGAAATTGTTTATTCTGTAAATAGGATATCGGAATCACTTTTACACGTCATATAAAAAAATATTAAAAATAAGCTAGATGAGTTCGGCGTTTCCTATCTGACTACTCTGAGAAGAAAGGCCGAAACAAACTCAGAGGTCGCAGTCTCTTTTAAAGTCCAGACATAATCTTGGTCAGGCCATATGAGGATCATGTAGATTAGTGTCTGAAAAGGTCTTTTGAGGAAAGAACCACACAGATTTGAGTGGACCTGTCCAGTCAGTGCAAGCATTTGTCAGTAATCGTGGAGCTCAACTCAGAACTTAAGGAGCTCAACTCGACGAGCAATACCATTACCATTTACCATTACCATTACCATTACCGTTACATTGGGTAAGAAGCTATCGTTGAGTACAAAACGAATATAAAGTTAATAAAATAAAGAAACAGGACAGTCAAAATAAAATTAAAAAGAAAAAAAAACAACCGACCTCCAAAAAAAACACTACAAAGTGAAAAATAACTTTAATTTCGGAAGTCGGTGTCTTGTGTTTTGTATTTTCGTTTTTTGCCACCGACTTCCGAAATTAAAGTTATTTTTCACTTTGTAGTGTTTTTTTTGGAGGTCGGTTGTTTTTTTTTGTAAAAAGTTTTTATTTTTCACTTTTTAGTTGTGTTACCTACCCCACACACATTCGAATACCACTACCTGCTACCAGTGACAGAAACTTATCATATCATCTACATACTAAGTGGGAAAAAAATACGTATTTTGTAGCTAACTCAAAAACTATCAAAGCAAAGTTAATAAAATTTATATGGGACCAATTCGAGAGCACACCCTTTCAAACAAAAAAATAATTTTCAAAATCGGTCCACAATTGACGGAGAAATCGGTGGACATACAAAAAAAAAAAGAAAAACAAACATACGCGACGAACATATAACCTCCTCCTTTTTGGAAGTCGGTTAATGAATAGCCTCTCTATCATAGAAATCTTTCTTATAATCTATGCTCTCTATAGTGTGAGTTTGGTAAGTATATGTGTCATGTGTATGTGTGTATGGTGTTTATGTGAATGGTCCGAGAAAGCAGGAACTGTTAAAAAAGCTTTTCGAGTAATTTTTCTATCTCCTAGTATGTAAGAGTCGCGAGCCATTGATTCACTTTTTTTAGGGTTCCGTAGTAAACAAGGAACCCTCATAGTTTCGTCATGTCCGTCTGTCTGTCTGTCTGTCTGTTTGTCCGCGGTCTAGCTCCGAGACCCTTCGTACTAGAAAGCTGTAATTTGGCATAGGTATACATATTAATTACGCCGACAAAGTGGTAAAACAAAATTATGAAAAAAAAAATTTTTTATGGTACCTCACATACACGTAAAGTGGTGATGTTTTTTTTTTTTTTTTTTTACCCGTGGTGAGGGGTATCATTGGAAAGGTCCTTCAAAAACATTGTGAGTTTGTAAAAAACCATTTTTGGATTCAGGGAACCGTTTGCGAAATATTAAGCTTTGAAGTGCTAATTTTTGTTGGAGTCAAATGTGTGTGTCCCCCTGCCAGCTAAATGGTTGGTTTTGGATGTGTGAAAAAATCACAGCAGTAGTTTATATAACGAAATTAAAAGGAAAACTATCACAGCTAAGTAGGCTCTACAAGTTAACGAGTAATAGTCGACCAACTTTGCAGTTGCAAAAACATGTTTTCCGATACATTCCGTATGAGAAAACATATTTTTCAACTACAAAGTTAAGTTTGTTTTTGGGATAAATTCATCCCAACTACGGAACCCTTCATTGTGCGTGGTCCGACACGGACTTGGCCGGTTCTTTTTTTTCTATTTCATTAAGAAAAGGACAGAAGATAAATTTTAGTTTAATCCTGTCAAACTAATCAGCGCTTGACGTAAATTGACGTATTTAGTAGGCAAGTTTTTAATCACGTCTAAACTTGTATGGAGTAGTGACAGGCGCTGATTAATTTGACAGGACTAAACTAAAATTTATCTTCTGTCCTTTTCTTAATGAAATAGAAAGAAAAAGATGCACTGAACTTAAATTTAGTTTAGTTTGTGAACAAGGGAATCGGCACCATTGAGTCATTAATTTAGTGAAAATGGCATTTTTGCTAATCTGAATTTGCTATTTTTCACCTAAAATTTTGATTGTTCTAAATCTGACTATTTCTAATCGCGATTAAAAAGGTGTGGAATAAAATATGAACCAAAACTCACGTAATTCAAACATTCAATTTCTTAAAAAGTGCAGAGTCTTTCTACTTTCCTGCCGTCCTGTCTACACGAAACGTCATTTTTGTCTATTCTTCCGTCGAAAAAACTCGTTTCTACGGTGGTCATGCTATGCGTGCAGAGAGTTTTTGAGCAAGCATATGCAGGGCGAAAAATTGAGTAGGTGCGGCATGGTGCGGTATGACGAGAGGACACCGAAAATATATTTGAAAGGACATACAGGAGCCCCGAGGACTGGATTCAGGATTGCACTTTCAGATTTCGAAATTGGGTCAAAAATAAAATGATCTTCAGAGCCTTTGATTTTGGTATGATCGTGTGCGGCCTAACCCAATAGGCAAATCTGATGAAGAAATTGTGGGCTTTCGCTAAATCTGACGAGTTTGAAAACTCAGATTTGGGCAATTTTCAAAGGATATTCAGCAGGGCCTCAGTCTGCTATTACAATAGTGTCAGAATGGTCTATCATTGATTTCATAATTGTTGATTTTGACAAGTTTGGTAATCTACTAATATAATAGCGTCATTATGACTTTTCAATGGTCAGCCACTGACACTCCATTGAAAGAAATGGCCATGGACTTATTATATAATAAGTCCATGGAAATGGCACTTATTGGTAATCTCGTACATAATGACAAATGAATGACTGACTTAGGCGGTATCATTGGTCGTATTCGTCGTTCGTATTGTACGACAATGCCATTATAACACAATTCTATTACGAGACCATTGACCGACCAATGATAGACCATTATGAATTTAGCAGATTACGAACTTTTAGCAAAATGACAATGGGATCGTGTTGGAATGACGAATTTATAAAAATAGCAGACTTGGGGCCCAGGACGACTGCCTCGTTGGTCTAGTGGTTGCAAGCGCTACTGCTGAGTCCTGGGTTCGATTCCCGGGTCGGGCAAAGTGTTATTGGGTTTTTCCATCTGGAATTTCTCAGTAGCAGCCCAGAGTCTGGATTTGTGCCCAGTTGATGGCAATAGGCTCGCCCCCTATTAACTAGCGAAATGTGGGTGTATGGGTACACCTCTGCATAACCCTTCGGGGATTACAGGCGTGATGTTATGTTATTCAGGGCGAATAAAAGTTATTCTGTACAATAGTGTAACCTATCCTGACAGTAAATATATAAATATCTGACGGATTGATGGAGCATTTTGGCAAATATAACGAAATTTCATTGATTTAGGAAAGTAACCAAAAGTGGTCATAATTTTCTAAATCAACGAATCGAATAGTTTTGATTGCTATTTTAATTTAAAGCTGACCCTTTTGTGAAGATTTGTCGGTATAGCAGATAGCCTAGTGGTGTGACCGTCGGACTCAAAATCCATTGCTTCATAAGTTGGAAAAAAGAACCTGCTCAACAACGTAAATGACGCAATGAATGTTGTTGAACTGTCAAAATGAAACAAATTAGGCACAGGTCTCGAGTTCGAACCCAAGGCACGCACCTCCGACTTTTCGGATTCATGTGCGTATTGTATAATTATCACTTGCTTCAAAAACGGTGAAGGAAAATATCGTGAGGAAACCGGTCTGCCTGAGAGATTTTTCTCGATGGCATGTGAAGCCAAGTCAGAGGCCCATGGGAGGCTTTAAAACTCTGACACCAGTACCCTAATTGCGTAATACAACACAATCACAATCTGTTTCTATTTGAAACAGATTGCTAATCCATTGCTTCATAAGTTGGAAAAAAAATCTGCTCAACAACGTAAATAACGCAATGAATGTTGTTGAACTGTCAAAATGAAACAAATTAGGCATAATTGTTTACGAAAATAAGTTACGCAATAGGGTACAGGTTAGTCATAATGGGTTAGGCTGCACACGATCATCAAAGGCTCTGAAGATCACTTTATTTTTAGCCCAATTCCGAAATCTGAAAGTGGACTCCTGACCACGGAGCTCCCATCTGAAACTTTTCAAAAATATTTTGGGTGTTCTCCGTCATGCCGCACCTACTCAGCTATCAAATTTTTCGTTCTGCATAATTATGCTTGCTCAAAAACCCTCTGGGCTCTCTTACCACTACGTTTGTACCTACTGATGTCATTTTCTCAAACTCAATCTCATGATATATCATCATCTATAATTCCCAATTTTTTATGAATACTATACATTGACGCGGAGCGAGGCAGCGAAGCGGAGCGAGGAAGTAGTACGGAGCGGAGTTGTGGACTGTGTCTGTCCTTTGATGCGGAGCGAAGTAGTGCGGAGCGGAGTTGCGGACTGTGCGAAGCTAGACCGAGTTCACGGGACGAGTAATTTGAGCGGGCTGCAATGCCCCGCGGCCGGTTTTTTCCCAGGGGCGTAGCTACCGCCGTATCTGCCGTATCAATTATACGGGGCCCCCGGGCCACGGGGGCCCCCGACGTGCGTAAGCAAAAATTAATAAAAAAAATCTGCTGTTCCATAAATTTTAACCGCGTAGGTATTCCACTTTTCTACGAAATAGCAGTTTTTTTTTTTAAATAACCGACGAAAAATTTCAACAGAGGTTCAACACGGTTCAGAATCATGTACTGGATCCATGGTAACAGTTTTCGCGTCGATGTCCCTGCCACCCTGTATTAATGACAATATTTTTTTTAAATTGCATAAATCACTGACTATCTCCACCGGCACCCAAGCTAAGAGATTAAACTTGTGATATGGGTGCCAGGGCCCAATTTATACAAAACTAGTACGAAGTTGAAATGAATTGAAATGAAATGAAATTGTTTATTCTGTAAATAGGATATCGGAATCACTTTTACACGTCATATAAAAAAATATTAAAAATAAGCTAGAAGAGTTCGGCGTTTCCTGTCTGACTACTCTGAGAAGAAAGGCCGAAACAAACTCAGAGGTCGCAGTCTCTTTTAAAGTCCAGACATAATCTTGGTCAGGCCATATGAGGACCATGTAGATTAGTGTCTGAAAAGGTCTTTTGAGGATAGAACCACACAGATTTGAGTGGACCTGTCCAGTCAGTGCAAGCATTTGTCAGTAATCGTGGAGCTCAACTCAGAACTTAAGGAGCTCAACTCGACGAGCAATACCATTACCGTTTACCATTACCATTACCGTTACATTGGGTAAGAAGCTATCGTTGAGTACAAAAAGAATATAAAGTTAATAAAATAAAGAAACAGGACAATCAAAATAAAATTAAAAAGAAAAAAAAAAAACAACCGACCTCCAAAAAAAACACTACAAAGTGAAAAATAACTTTAATTTCGGAAGTCGGTGTCTTGTGCTTTGTATTTTCGTTTTTTGCCACCGACTTCCGAAATTAAAGTTATTTTTGACTTTGTAGTGTTTTTTTTGGAGGTCGGTTGTTTTTTTTTGTAAAAAGTTTTTATTTTTCACTTTTTAGTTGTATTACCTACCTACACATTCGAATACCACTACCTGCTACCAGTGACAGAAACTTATCATATCATCTACATACTAAGTGGGAAAAAAATACGTATTTTGTAGCTAACTCAAAAACTATCAAAGCAAAGTTAATAAAATTTATATGGGACCAATTCGAGAGCACACCCTTTCAAACAAAAAAATAATTTTCAAAATCGGTCCACAATTGACGGAGAAATCGGTGGACATACTTAAAAAAAAAAAGAAAAACAAACATACGCGACGAACATATAACCTCCTCCTTTTTGGAAGTCGGTTAATGAATAGCCTCTCTATCATAGAAATGTTTCTTATAATCTATGCTCTCTATAGTGTGAGTTTGGTAAGTATATGTGTCATGTGTATGTGTGTATGGTGTTTATGTGAATGGTCCGAGAAAGCAGGAACTGTTAAAAAAGCTTTTCGAGTAATTTTTCTATCTCCTAGTATGTAAGAGTCGCGAGCCATTGATTCACTTTTTTTAGGGTTCCGTAGTAAACAAGGAACCCTTATAGTTTCGTCATGTCCGTCTGTCTGTCTGTCTGTCTGTTTGTCCGCGGTCTAGCTCCGAGACCCTTCGTACTAAAAAGCTGTAATTTGGCATAGGTATACATATTAATTACGCCGACAAAGTGGTAAAACAAAATTATGAAAAAAAATTTTTTTAGGGTACCTCACATACACGTAAAGTGGTGATGTTTTTTTTTTGTTTTTTTACCCGTGGTGAGGGGTATCATTGGAAAGGTCCTTCAAAAACATTGTGAGTTTGTGAAAACCATTTTTGGATTCAAGGAACCGTTTGCGAAATATTAAGCTTTGAAGTGCTAATTTTTGTTGGAGTCAAATGTGTGTGTGTCCTCTGCCAGCTAAATGGTTGGTTTTGGATGTGTGAAAAAATCACAGCAGTAGTTTATATAACGAAATTAAAAGGAAAACTATCACAGCTAAGTAGGCTTTGCAGTTGCATAAACATGTTTTCCGATACATTCCGTATGGGAGAACATATTTTTCAACTACAAAGTTAAGTTTGTTTTTGGGATAAATTCATCCCAACTACGGAACCCTTCATTGTGCGTGGTCCGACACGGACTTGGCCGGTTCTTTTTAGGGTTCCGTTAAAAAACGGAACCCTTATAGATTCGTCATGTCTGTCTGTCTGTCTGTCTGTCCGTCCGTATGTCACAGCCACTTTTTTCCGAAACTATAAGAGCTATGCTGTTGAAACTTGGTAAGTAGATGTATTCTGTGAACCGCATTAAGATTTTCACCCAAAATTAGAAAAAAACAAATAATTTTGGAGTTCCCCATACTTAGAACTGAAACTCAAAAAAAATTTTTTCATCAATCCCATACGTGTGGGATATCTATGGATAGGTCTTCAAAAATGGTATTGAGGTTTCTAATATCATTTTTTTCTAAACTGAATAGTTTGTGCGAGAGACACTTCCAAAGTGGTAAAATGTGTGTCCCCCCCCCTGTAACTTCTAAAATAAGAGAATAATAAAACTAAAAAAAATATATGATGTACATTACTATGTAAACTTCCACCGAAAATTGGTTTGAACGAGATCTAGCAAGTAGTTTTTTTTTAATACGTCATAAATCGTAAACTTATCGTTACTTGCTGCTACGGAACCCTTCATGGGCGAGTACGACTCGCACTTGGCCGCTTTTTTTTTCTATTTCATTAAGAAAAGGACAGAAGATAAATTTTAGTTTAATCCTGTCAAACTAATCAGCGCTTGACGTAAATTGACGTATTTAGTAGGCAAGTTTTTAATCACGTCTAAACTTGTATGGAGTAGTGACAGGCGCTGATTAATTTGACAGGACTAAACTAAAATTTATCTTCTGTCCTTTTCTTAATGAAATAGAAAGAAAAAGATGCACTGAACTTAAATTTAGTTTAGTTTGTGAACAAGGGAATCGGCACCATTGAGTCATTAATTTAGTGAAAATGGCATTTTTGCTAATCTGAATTTGCTATTTTTCACCTAAAATTTTGATTGTTCTAAATCTGACTATTTCTAATCGCGATTAAAAACGTGTGGAATAAAATATGAACCAAAACTCACGTAATTCAAACATTCAATTTCTTAAAAAGTGCAGTCTTTCTACTTTCCTGCCGTCCTGTCTACACGAAACGTCATTTTTGTCTATTCTTCCGTCGAAAAAACTCGTTTCTACGGTGGTCATGTTATGCGTGCAGAGAGTTTTTGAGCAAGCATATATGCAGGGCGAAAAATTGAGTAGGTGCGGACTGCGGTATGCTGCGGTATGAAGAGAGGACACCGAAAATATATTTGAAAGGACATACAGGAGCCCCGAGGTCTAGATGCAGGATTCCACTTTCAGATTTCGAAATTGGGTCAAAAATAAAGTGATCTTCAGAGCCTTTGATTTTGGTATGATCGTGTGCGGCCTAACCCAATAGGAGAATCTGATGAAGAAATTGTGGGCTTTCGCTAAATCTGACGAGTTGGAAAACTCAGATTTGGGCAATTTTCAAAGGATATTCAGCAGGACGACTGCCTCGTTGGTTTGGTCTAGTGGTTGCAAGCGCTACTGCTGAGTCCTGGGTTCGATTCCCGGGTCGGGCAGTGTTATTGGGTTTTTCCATCTGGAATTTCTCAGTAGCAGCCCAGTCTAGATGCCAGTGCCCAGTTGATGGCAACAGGCTCGCCCCCTATTACATGGGACTTAAACATAACTGGCGAAATGTGGGTGTACTACAGGTACACCTCTGCATAACCCTTCGGGGATTACAGGCGTGATGTTATGTTATTCAGGGCGAATAAAAGTTATTCTGTACAATAGTGTAACCTATCCTGACAGTAAATATATAAATATCTGACGGATTGATGGAGCATTTTGGCAAATATAACGAAATTTCATTGATTTAGGAAAGTAACCAAAAGTGGTCATAATTTTCTAAATCAACGAATCGAATAGCTTTGATTGCTATTTGAATTTAAAGCTGACCCTTTTGTGAAGATTTGTCGGTATAGCAGATAGCCTAGTGGTGTGACCGTCGGACTCAAAATCCATTGCTTCATAAGTTGGAAAAAAGAACCTGCTCAACAACGTAAATGACGCAATGAATGTTGTTGAACTGTCAAAATGAAACAAATTAGGCACAGGTCTCGAGTTCGAACCCAAGGCACGCACCTCCGACTTTTCGGATTCATGTGCGTATTGTATAATTATCACTTGCTTCAAAAACGGTGAAGGAAAATATCGTGAGGAAACCGGTCTGCCTGAGAGATTTTTCTCGATGGCATGTGAAGCCAAGTCAGAGGCCCATGGGAGGCTTTAAAACTCTGACACCAGTACCCTAATTGCGTAATACAACACAATCACAATCTGTTTCTATTTGAAACAGATTGCTAATCCATTGCTTCATAAGTTGGAAAAAAAATCTGCTCAACAACGTAAATAACGCAATGAATGTTGTTGAACTGTCAAAATGAAACAAATTAGGCATAATTGTTTACGAAAATAAGTTACGCAATAGGGTACAGGTTAGTCATAATGGGTTAGGCTGCACACGATCATCAAAGGCTCTGAAGATCACTTTATTTTTAGCCCAATTCCGAAATCTGAAAGTGGACTCCTGACCACGGAGCTCCCATCTGAAACTTTTCAAAAATATTTTGGGTGTTCTCCGTCATGCCGCACCTACTCAGCTATCAAATTTTTCGTTCTGCATAATTATGCTTGCTCAAAAACCCTCTGGGCTCTCTTACCACTACGTTTGTACCTACTGATGTCATTTTCTCAAACTCAATCTCATGATATATCATCATCTATAATTCCCAATTTTTTATGAATACTATACATTGACGCGGAGCGAGGCAGCGAAGCGGAGCGAGGAAGTAGTACGGAGCGGAGTTGTGGACTGTGTCTGTCCTTTGATGCGGAGCGAAGTAGTGCGGAGCGGAGTTGCGGACTGTGCGAAGCTAGACCGAGTTCACGGGACGAGTAATTTGAGCGGGCTGCAATGCCCCGCGGCCGGTTTTTTCCCAGGGGCGTAGCTACCGCCGTATCTGCCGTATCAATTATACGGGGCCCCCGGGCCCCGACGTGCGTAAGCAAAAATTAATAAAAACTTCCCAAATTCATCATCAGCTATAAATGATTAAATCAGTTTGCCGAAAAAAAGGCAAGGAGAGTATATTAAATTTGAATTGTTTGTAAAAATTTTGGAAAAAGTGACAGATAGATAATTATGATGAATAAATATTTCTTTTAATTTTATGCAAAAATTTTTTTCTTTTGTGAGAAATCTTTACCTTTCATAAGGGCCCCCAAACAAATTTTTATACGGGGCCCCGCCAAGGCACGCTACGCCACTGTTTTTTCCGCTTCCCTGCTCAGCTTCCTCGCTCCACTTCCGCGCTCCATTTCCCCGCTGCGCTACTCAGCTCGGATACCCAGCTCCGTTTCTTAGTTTTGTATGAATTTTAAACTAGTTCGCAAATCCCTGTCCACTGAAGCGGAGCGGACATTTCATGCAATTCCATTGGTTAATATTGGCACAGCTCCGCTCCTCTACGCTCTAGTGGACAGTCAGCCTAACTCTGTGTTTCTGTTTTTGAAGTGTGTTTCGTTGGTGTGTTTGATAATTAAAATGTCAAACGTAGAGTCAAAACCGTCAAAACAAGTCAAAAGCAATAGGAGGGAATTATTTGTTTTTATAAATGTTTTTGGAAGTGTCAAGTACACTTCCAAAGCTGTTTCATGGATTATTTTATAGAAAAATATAAATTAAGAAATAATGTGGCTGGTAATCCAAGTTTTACCTGACAACATACTACTCATATTGAGTCTATTAGTTTTGAAAATAAGCGTTTGTCAGACAACTTTTGCTAGGTAAGCAGCTTTTTTTATTAACTATCGATTGTATTCGTTTATCGTATTCTTCTACTTATTTATTATATTGTGGGCTTATTATTTATAAGGAAATTAAAAAAGTAAGTAATCTGTTTGTTATAGAAATTCTTTACCGCTATGGAATTGGGAATGCATAAATGAGAAGTGTTTACCATTGAAAGCAACGCACATAACAAAATTGCAGTCCCTGGAAACATGCAATATGCTTTGCTCATCGATGCAGATTTGGCCACAACCAACCGGGACGGTTAGTCTGTCTACTACCGCAGTGCCACTGCGCGCAGATATGGTTCAGCTGCAAATGATCCAGGCTCCATCCAGGATAGTTCATGAATTACTTCAAGATGCATTTTTGTTGCTCCGCGACGACTTACGCATGCTTGAACATGGAGCGCGGGGATACGAAGAGTGGCGCAGTCTATCTGTGCGCATCGTCGTCAACGACAGCGGAGATCCACGTCTGCGTATCGATACTGATGAAAGTTACAGTCTGTCCTTACGACCAGTAGACGGAACCATCAATACACTAATGGCAGATATTGCTGCACGCTCATTCTGTGGTGCTAGACATGCTATGGAAACGCTTCTGCAACTAGTTTGGCTGGACCCGTATTTGGGAACTCTTTTGATATTAGAAGCAGCAAGGGTAGATGATGCACCGAGGTTCCGCTATCGAGGGTTACTTGTAGATACAGCGCATAATTATTTTCCTATTGCAGAGTTGATGATGAATATAGATGCCATGGCAGCTTCTAAATTGAATACATTTCATTGGCACATTAGCGACTCCCAAGCTTTTCCGCTTCATACCATCAGTGTTCCGGAATTAGCCAATTATGGTGCGCACACCCCCGGAGACGTTTACACTCCTGAAGACATACGAACAGTCGTGCGCAGGGCGAGGCTGCGGGGGATCCGAGTGCTGCTGGAAATAGACGCGCCCGCTCACGTCGGCCACGCTTGGAGCTGGGGACCTGCCGCACAGCTGGGGGACTTAGCATTTTGCCTTGATGTCGATCATTGGACTCAATATTGCGACGAGCCACCATGTGGACAGTTAAACCCATATAATATACGTGTGTACGACTTGTTTGAGCGCCTTTTTGCCGACATCTTGCGTCTAACAGCAGTCGAAGATATTGTTCATCTCGGTGGTAGTGAAATTTCCATTCGATGCTGGGAAGAACAATTTAATAACACTCAAAATGAAACCATGGGCCTCTGGTTGCATTTTACGCGCACTTTACTAACACGCCTAGAAAAGCGAACCGGAACTTTACCCAATCTTATAATTTTTTGGATGTCTCATCTCGGTGAACGATTCAAAGCTGATTTAAGAGATTACATTCATCTTATAGGCATTCAGGTTCGAAACGTTGCATGGAGTCAAACATACGTGAGCGGTCTCCGAACAATTATGTCTCATGAGGATGCGTGGGACTTAAATACGGGATTCGGAGCGTGGTATGAAGAAAACACTGGTGCGCCGTACAATTCATGGCAACGAGTGTACGAACATCGTCCATGGGTCAAACATGCGTCTGGTAACGTAGAAGGCGGAGAGGCTACGGTATGGTCGTCATTACTGAGTGAAGGAGGCTTGATAGGGCGCGCGTGGCCGCGTGCGGCGGCGCTGGCGGAGCGCCTGTGGACCGACCGGCCCGAGGGCGCCACCCGCCCCGTGCACGCACGGCTTGACGTCCACCGCTCCCGGCTCATCGCACGCGGTATACAGTCTTCTCCGTTATGGTCTATGTGGTGCACACAAAATACACATACCTGCAGCTAGGTTCTATAGTCAGATTATTAACATGATCATGATATCACCCGATAAAAATGTCCGAATTGATCATTTTTGAAGATTTTGGGTTAAAGGTTTTTTAATTCTGTAAAGAATTCCTCAATAAGTTTATTTAAGTACCTACCTACTTATTTATGACACTTCGGGATGAGGCTGTGTAACTCTTGTACGTAACATACCAAATATTGAGATACATCTAGTCAATTCTAGCGCAGGAGGATGAAATTGCTGACCCACATCATCCTCCTGCCCTCAGGGTGCGTGTCCATTAAAACTTTCGTCAACGCAAAGATGAACGGAGCGGCGCTGTGAACAGAGGTGGTGTTTCCACTGAAGCGGAGGCGAGTGGATCTGTAAAGCTATAGATACTACCTCGCTCCTCAACGCCGCGCTTCGTTCCACGCTACTTCGCATGCTATATAGCAGGGATGTTAAGGAGCTCCGTAACCGTAACCGAATCCGTTGTAAACGTTTCGGATAATTGGGGCGGTGTCTAAATGAGACACATTATGACAGGTTTTTCTGCCCGGCCGAGCCGATACAATGGCCGCGCACGTCACTTACATGTTTGATTATTATTGCTATTATTTAGTCATTACTAGTCAGTCATTGCAGGATAATATTGTAACATTACAATTTCTTAAAAATCTAATAATCCGTAACCAAAACTATCCGAAACTAACGGATAATCCGAAACAATCTCATATCCGTAACCGTATCCGAAACCGGTACAATATCATTTCTATATCCGTATCCGTATCCAGATCCGAAATTACATATCCATAACATCCCTGCCATATAGATACAGTTTGATATAATTCTTTTGATCTCCCCTATGATTGCTGACCTGTGACTGTTTCCATTCAAGAGGAGCGGAGAGGACATGTGGATTTCTACCAATTGCTTGCTTGCTTGGTCAATTCCAGCACGTTTTCTCTCCGCTCCGCTCGCCTCCTCCGCCGCGATAGAAACGCACCCTAATCATAGTTTATTCTTGATCCTAATTTTATTTATCTTGATCGCAGCAGTTCTTTTACTTTAATCACATACGATTTAATCACGCTCTCAAGTCTCAACGTCATGAAACCAAAGATGCAAGTTAGTAGTTTTGAAATGCTCATTAAGCATTTTAATTAAGTAATAAATTAAACGACCATCGTTATCAATTTTCTCAGATTTTGTTGTATTTTTTACCATAATTTATAAAAGTTTGATATATCGTATTATAATAACTTAGTTTTCATTTAAAAGTTTAAAAAAGACCGGCCAAATACGTGTCGGACCACGCAAAATTAAGGGTTCCGTAGTTGGGATGAATTTATCCCAAGAACAAACTTAACATTGTAGTTAAAAACATCTTCTCCCATACATTTCAACTTCAAAATTATGTAAGTTTGTACACACAATATTGAGAGATTTACCATGTTATTTTAAGATAATAGACTTCTTATAGGTTTTCCTGTAATCTATGAGTAAAGAACCATTCTCTGTATTTTTTCCAATTTTTTGTCAATTTTCATCTATTCTCTATATCTTTAAAAACTTTTATTTAAAAAAAAATATGGAGACCCTCGCAACTTACCATTTTATTTGATATGTCACATGGTATAGTTCATGCTCCATGTAAAATACTGGTATTCAGCTGCATCCGGTTAGACTGGAAGCCGACCCCAATATAGTTGGGAAAAGGCTAGGCAGAACGAACATGGTATAGTTTGCAAAACTTATTTTCAAAGTTTTCTTATTTGCTCCAAAAAGTGACTCCATATTCATTTATTTATTTACGTTACACGTCCATGTTTGGGTCACAGAAATGCACATGTATTTCTGTGACCGAAACCTTTCTGTGAACCAAATTTCAACTTATCGGTCCATTAAATTCGGAACAAATTGGCTGTGACAGACGGACAGACAGACACACGAGTGATCCTATATGGGTTCCGTTTCCTTTTTGAGGTACGGAACCCTAAAAACTAAACATACACTTAGTAGCAATAATAAATTATCCTCCGCCAGTAGAGGAGGTGATATGACACAAGCTAACTGTGGTTAGATATCGCTGGAATGAGGTAGCTAGCTTTAGCCGATGTAAGGAGGTAGTACTAGAGAGCATCGATAAAAAAAATTACGTCGATAAATTAAGGTGTAACATCCAAAAGAATTAGGAAACGGAAACATAATCACAAACAAAAATGTTTCCGTTTGCAAGAAGCTTCCACTTAACGTGCGTTCTGAAACTTATAAAGTTGCAGATCCAATAATTATGAGGATTATGGCATTGTTGTTATTTAGCAGATTTCAGTTTGTAGTCTGAAGTGGTTATAACAGTAATGAAATAAGTTATTAAGTATAAATAAATTAAAATTCAATGCACTGCTATTATTTATGACAGCAACAGTTAACAATCGTCATAATAAAAATATATGTCTTTAGTATCTGAACAGTTCACGTTCGGATACATTTTTGTTTACATCAAGAGTAGTTGAATCTGTATGCTCATAAATCCCAAATATCCCGCTATCTTCTCCAATTTAGATTTTTAATATTGCGATCTATGGTCTCTTTGTGCGTGATGCATTATTTTAATTAATGAAAGATGAAGTATAACTTCTGAGAAGAAGGACGGTAACACCACAAAGCAACCACGTGTGTGCTTTCAAATGCATCGTCTATTACCAGTATTCAACAAACAACTCTATAGTTCATACTTTTTTTTTTGCTGTAGCCCTGTGGGTAAATCCTCACAGATACCTCCATCTGGGCAGAATGGAGAGTTATGTCGGACTCCTACCGACTAAAACCCGGGAGATAGTCGTACATTCGCGCGCACCCCTAACTGGTACCAACCCGCCATGCTTACCAAGTGCGGCCGGGCCAACCCACGACTGCTCAATGCAGTATGCAGGCGCGCACATGAAACACTGCACGCGGCTTCTTGAGCACATACTGTTTTTACTATAAACGATTGTTTTTAAATTTTGAAGGCTAAGAAAAAACTTTGACTTTCCTACTTCCTATTTCTGATTCATGTAACACGTATGATTATTTGAGCTCACAGAATAGAGAATATCCAAACCAAAAATTTGCACAGCACACGAAACTAGGAAACGGAAGTTGCGTTTCATAATGTAATGGTGTCGCTGGTGTATACTCAGCTTTACAATTACCCATTTTTTTGTCATAGCGCATCTGTTCTAGCTGAATATATTTTCAATATTTTTTTATATTTCTTAGGCGTTTGAATAATATTGAATAAGACCAATAAGCTAATGAACTAAAAAAGATCATAAATTTCCACAAATTTAGCTAAATAAAACGTAAAAATTATGTAAAGGCTTAGACACATGTTATTAGAAATAAATTTAGTCTATGGTCAACGTGGCGGCCGTGTAGTTGTAAGCGTCAAGTTATGGCGTTTTGTGAAAAACACGTAAATATTTTAAATTGTAATTAAATGTCAGTGTAACTTTTTTATATTAGAATTAATATGAGTAGATATTACGATTACGGTAACGCGATATCATGGTGAGTAAACTTTGATTTGTAGTGATGACAACCATATTGTTTGAGATTTTGTGTACGTTTTTCTTTTAGGGACTTAATAATGTCGTTATTTATCAATAAAGCCAAATAACTCGAAACTTAGTTAAACCAATGGGTAGTTAATACTTTTGGCTTTAACATACTGTTCTTGTATTAACCGGGATTTTTAAATTGTAACTGAGTTTCCAACCTACGTTTTTAACGTGGTTTTTGCCGTAAAATAAGTATATGAACTTGCCAAATCAAGTGTTCCTTTCGCCTTCACATGTATTTGGAAAGATTGTCATTGCCATTAGAGTTAAAACAAATTGTAACAAATGTTAACCCCACTAATGACTGTAATTCGTAGACTATTATCGATTTTATAAAGGTAGGTACTAAAGCTCCCGGAACCCGGGTATTTAATAGGGAAAAGTTCCAAATAAGTATGACTTTATTTTTACAACTTGATAAGTCCAAAAACTTAGTTTTGGTTTGTTGATAAACACATCAGCACTTTATCCACAAACATCCAAAATAAGTTGAAATGCCCATCAAATAAAACTATGATAGGTAAAGGTATGTGCCATTGTGCCATACTTACCTTTGTCTATATTTTTAAAATGCTAGCATGGATACACATTCAGAATGCATTATTTTAACTAAAATAAAAGAAACAATAACATTATTCCGATGTAGATAATAGTTAGTCTGAAGAAATACACATTTCTGTTATATTTGCATAGCTCTAGTTTAATTTATATTGTATTGAGGCAGCTATAATGAAGCATTATTTCTTAAAAATGAGTATGATGGAGTGGTCCTGTTTCTTCTGTTTTCTATATTATTTAATAATAATTGTTGTCAATATTCTGGAAAATTTCATAAACGGGACACCCCTTATTTCTCTTACCAACCAGTTCATGTCTTCTCTACACCCGTGGGTTTCTCATGTTAACAAATTGTTAATGTACTTTTCTCCCTAGCGATGCTCGTTCACAGCTGCAGTGGAATAATTTCTCAAATTATTTAAAACTAAAGGATCACCAACAATTGTTTTAAAACAATTTCTTAGTTTAAGTACTTTTATGGTTTATCTAGTTGTTAAATTAAAGCTGTAAGACATGTTTTAACCATTGATGACTAAAATGGATAATTATTCAATTGCAGATGTTCAGTAGTTCTTGTCCCTTTCCCTGTCAGTTTCCAGTCTGTTACGTAAGAGAAATAAGGTAAAGACCGCATGGTGCCATTTCATTCACGAAATGAAGAAATTTTCCAGAAATCTCTTCATTTTATACAGATAATTGATGTTAGTTTGTCCATTTTTGGACTCGTGAATTTCAGTTGACATGAGATGGTTGTTCGTCAACAATGGTTAAAACACGATCTTCAGCGAGGGTAGGAAGCGCGGCCACCAGTGCGCCCGCCGAAAATGGAACTTCTTCCGAACTTAGATCGCGGCTCAAAACCACTGAGAACGGTCACCGCTCGCAAAGGCCCTACAATCAAACTAGGCAAGTTTCAGTTCTTGTCGCGTTTGCCTCAAACATAGCTGCTAGCATGATAACCCACTTCTGTCCAACAGTCACATTGTCGTTTCTGTTTGCTACTGCAGTCGTTACTTGTGGAGAGCCGGAGGCAGTTGAAGCATGAGTCTCGGGGCTTTGGGTGATGGTTCTTGTTTTGAACGAATAACTGTTAGCAAATCAACTTAATGTTAGTGACCAATGTGCAGTCATTTGTTGCATGATGTTCACTATACGGCAACGACCACGACTTTTGGTCGCACCGACCAGGTAGACTATAGACACCAGCTAGTTGGCCGTTGCGACAAAGCGCGATTTGTATCGGTTTCTATAGGTGCGACCAAAAGTCGTGGTCGTGGTCATCTAGTGCCCGAGATCCTTAAATGTCCACATATAATTATTTGATACAAAGAGTGAGAAGTGTAAGTGTTGATGGTTTTGTAGGAACAATCAGTCGCTGTCGTCTGGCAGCGTGGGCCCGGGCAGCGGGTCGCAGGGCAAGGACCCCCTGGCCCCCGCGCTGCCCGGCTCGCGCGCGCTCTATCAGCACCCCGCGGTCAGCGGCTACAACACTCAGGACTCACGCGGACAAAACATGCCTGTCTCGGTAATTTTGCGACTTCTAGCTCACGAAAATGTGCAGTATATTAAAACAGTATAATAATCACCATAGCAAATATTTGATTTTTTAGTCAAATAATTCTGCAGTATCTTGGTACGTGATTAAAATTTACCCAAAACTTTTCTGGATTTTTATCACGAAAATGGCTGTGATCTGAACTTGGAGGGCAGGAGGGAAGGTTTAAATTAAAACACGACGTCACATCCACATTGCCATATCTGCGAGCTCGGCGTTTAAACGCCTGTAAGTAGGTACTCAACGCATTGCGAATTTGAATCGCGCTAATGATTTTGGGCCCTAAAGGCTTGATTAATGATAGGCTTTATTGAAGCCGCCAACAAAGACACAGTAAGAGCAGTTGAGGTACTTTCAGGCACGGCAGAACCCGATATACCCGAGCAGTATGTACCACGGCTACGGCGGTGGCGGCGGCGGCACCCTCGCACCCATGCCTTCGCCATCGCCGACGGCGCCCCTAGCACCATTCCCGGTACACCCAGACGTTAAGTTTAGGAAGTGAGTACTCTTATAATCTTTACTAGCTTTACCCGGCCCGGCTTCGCACGGGTAGCACTTAGTACTTATCTACTGCGCACCTACCTACCCTACATACTTACCTACCCTACCTACCTACATACATACCTACATACCAACCTACCTAAACCTTACTACCCTACCTACTTACATACATCCCTATCTACCTACATACATCCCTACCTACCTACATACATCCCTACCTACCTACATACATCTCTAGCTACCTACATACATCCCTACCTACCTACATACCTACCTACCTACCTACCTACCTACATACATACATACATACCTACCTACCTACCTACATACATACATACCTACCTACCTACCTACCTTACATACATACATACCTACCTACCTACCTACCCTACATACCTAAATACCTACCTACCCAACTACCTACAAACCTTGTCCTGAGAATAACGAACACAACAAAAAAAGAATTATCCGATTTGGTTCAGTCGTTCCGTAGTTACGCGCGTAGGTACATACATTTCGGTGATTCATTTTTATACATATAGATTTAAGATTCTTTCCCTCATAATTATTGGTAGGAACTATAAGAACAGCTCAGGCCCCTGAAACTTGTATTAGCCAGCCTGCCAAGCGGTAGCATGGCTGACTGCCCATTGCAGGATCTGCTAATCTTACATTTAAGTATCGCCGTTCATTTAGATAGAATACTCTTTATTATGTCATCATCTGCCAAGCCTTTTCCCAACTATGTTGGGGTCAGCTTCCAGTCTAACGACATGCAGCTGAATACCAGTATTTTACATGGAGCGACTGCCTATCTGACCTCCACAACCTACTTACTCGGTAACACGACTAACACGATACCCCTTGGTAAGACTGGTTGTCAGACTTTTGGGCTTCTGACTACCTGTAACGACTGTCAAAGATCTACAAATGACAGCCGGGACCAACGGCTAAACGTGCTTCCGAGGCACAGAGTGTTGGTATTTATAAAGATGGTCACCCATCCAAGCCCAATACTTTTTATTATCTACACCATAAAACTAAATAAATGTAGAAATTTTACATAAGGTGACACAATGGGCGATCTTATCGCTAAAAACGATCTTTTACTGACAACCTTTGCGTGGATTAAAGGGAGAAGGAGAGACAATACTGCAGGTAGTCATGATAGATCTAACTAAGAATAATCAGTCAGTCCTCCACTGTTTTGCAAAATTACACCCAGTGCGAAGCTGTCTAAGCCTTTGCCCTAAATATCAGACAATGACGTGTCATAATTATCCAAATTCGGTCTTCACCCACTGCAGGCACAGAATGAATAATAGTACTTTGATTGTGCCAGTCTGTCATCCTGGTTTAACCCGCGATGATATAATATATCCCTAGAGAAACTATTAAAAAAAAAAAAACCGGCCAAGCGCGAGTCGTACTCGCCCATGAAGGGTTCCGTAGCAGCAAGTAACATTGAATGAAAGGTAAATTGCGGTTTACGATTTATGACGTATTAAAAAAAAACTACTTGTTAGATCTCGTTCAAACCAATTTTCGGTGGAAGTTTACATGGTAATGTACATCATATATTTTTTTTAGTTTTATCATTCTCTTATTTTAGAAGTTACAGGGGGGGGACACACATTTTACCACTTTGGAAGTGTCTCTCACGCAAACTATTCAGTTTAGAAAAAAATGATGTTAGAAACCTCAATATCATTTTTGAAGACCTATCCATAGATACCCCACACGTATGGGATTGATGAAAAAAAAATTTTTGAGTTTCAGTTCTAAGTATGGGGAACTCCAAAATTATTTGTTTTTTTTCTATTTTTATGTAAAAATCTTAATGCGGTTCACAGAATACATCTACTTACCAAGTTTCAACAGCGTAGCTCTTATAGTTTCGGAAAAAAGTGGCTGTGACATACGGACGGACAGACAGACATGACGAATCTATAAGGGTTCCGTTTTTTGCCATTTGGCAACGGAACCCTAAAAAACTAACAGCCAAGGCCCATAGTGTTTGCCCAAAGCTTACCAAATATATAGATATACTAGCTGACCCAGCAAACTTCGTTCCGCCTAACAGTCAAGGAATGTGCATGTTTAGGATTTTAAAATTTCTACCCTACCTACCCTAGATATCAAAAAAGATGATCCACACAAAATGTATGAGAACGTGAATTTTCTACATAATTTATTTCTTTTAGCGATTTTCCATATTTTCTCACCGTTTAAACCTTCCCTGGACTACGACAAACATTTCAAAACCAAAATCAGCTAAATCGGCCCAGCCGTTCTCGAGTTTTAGCGAGACTAACGAACAGCTATTGATTTTAAATACGAGTATATATAGATTATAATTTTGATTCATCAACCCGCACCTCTCACATGCAGATTGATGAATCGTTTAAACACAGCCGCATCCAACATACATCCTATACATTGTTTAATTGGAAACCATGAAAACCTCAATAAGCCATGTTACAAATAGATTTTCTCCCTTAGACTACCATTCTACGACGTGTTAGCGGAACTGATGAAGCCCTCCACAATGATGCCGATGCAGGCGGGCCGCATGCAGGAGGGCACCTACGTATTCCACCTCACGCCCCAGCAAGCTACCGAGATAGCATCAGGCAAGGATCTAGTTGGAACCAGCAACAAACTGGATTATGTCATACAGGTTTGTTATACCCCATATTTGTTGTATTATTTATGATTGTGTTTATTTATAAAAGTTTACAACGGACTTTGAACTATGCCCAACAAAACGGTGCCTTGACATTTACATTCTTGCAAGTTTTCGTCATAAACACACTTCCCTTATACATGATTGTTATAGTTTGTTCATATAACATTACACCTGTTTTTCTCAATAGGTTAAGCAGAGGTATACATGGTGGATTTTTGAGACAGAGCAATATGGGCAGGTACCTTAACCGTTGTAGCTACAGGACATTGGTCTTAGGAGACTGTCCTTAATTTTTTGAGACATGTTGATCTGCATTTACAGATTTTGAAAAAATGTACAGTCAGCAAGATAAAGGGCAGTTTTCACAAAAACTTTTTTTGATGCCAATCGATCCTAAAACTATCGGACCAACTCTGGTTTGAGTACTAGAAAAGTCAGGAATTCCAAAAACTTTTTCCATACATTATGTAGGAAAGATACTCGCAACTTTTTTATGATGGACAGATATAAACAAAAAATATTAAACTTCGAACGCGTTATTAATTTATTTGCTTTAAAAACAAGATAGTTTTTGTTCCTTGTGAGTTCCGATGATCTGAGAAAATTACCTCAAATAATTTTAAACTTTCAGACTTGTATGCAAAACATTAGCCTGTCCGCTACAAAAGTCAGAAATGGCAAAAACCTTTTTATGCAAAAAGTTTTTTCAAAAGCAACAAAACTATGTAATTATTGTTTTCAAACCAAATAAAATTATAACGCGTACTTATTCGTTCGAAATTTAAAGTTAATCTGTTTTTTTTTTCGGCCAGTCCTTTCATCGTAAAAAAGTATAGATAGTGCAATCCACAAAGACGCGCCCCACTCCGCTCCGCGCCGTACTAGAGTTCAGCTTACAGTACAGTAATCGCGGAGTGGGGCGCGTCTTCATGGATTACGCTATCTATATGTTGGAGTCTCATTGGAGCTACAACGGTTAGGTACCTGCCCTTACTGCCCCATCTCAAAAATCCATCCCGTATAGCACACCCACGTTTTACCAGCCTGTAACAGGCCACAAATCCTGACTGGGTTACTACTAAGAAATACCTGATGGATAAGCCCAGTAACACTCTCAACCACTCATAAAATTAAAATTTAATAAGTAATAAACTTTGTTCTCAGGCTCAACTCCGGTTTTGTCTCCTAGAAACTTCATGTGAACAAGAGGACCACTTCCCGCCTAGCGTTAATGTCAAAGTTAACAATAAAATGTGTCCACTGCCAGTAAGTATGTTTACTAAATAATACAAAATGGTTGAGCTGGATGGTGCTAATCCACGCGTCATGTTCGTGAACGGGCGCCATCGATTGAGACTGGTCATTTCTTAACTGCCATTTTTAATCTTATATTTGGAATTGTTTCTTAATTATTTTTTTTACATTGTTCTCACATGTAGAAGCAACAAGAATAATGTACTTAGAATGTTGTAATATCTTGATTTAAAAATTAAAAGAGTGTCCTTGGAGTTTCTTGCCCGCTCTTCTTCATAGAGATCTATGTTTTGGAATAGGCAACTAGCTTTAACTTTCTGACTAACTGACAGACTCTTTGACACTTCAAAAGTGCCTGTAATGGTTTAATTGACAGAAATGCTTTGAGTTTATCAATGAAAATGTCAAGTTCAAACCTTTGCATTGGAAATTTATTATGAGTGTTTCTTCATTTCTTGTCCATTTTTAGGGTTCCGTACCTCAAAAGGAAAAAACGGAACCCTTATAGGATCACTTTGTTGATCTGTCTGTTTGTCAAGACCCTTTTTCTCAGGAACGCGTGAAGGTATCAAGCTGAAATTCATATCAAATACTCAGGTCTATTGTCCCTTGGAGCTGTGAAAAAAGCTGTCAAACTTCTAAGCCAACGCAATTAAAAGATACAGCCGTTTATGCTGCAAATTTTCGACACTCGCAAGGGAATCAAAACCTACAGGGTTCTTCCCGTGAACTCAGAATCTTGAAATTTGGTACGAAGCAACGTCTTTATAGCACAGACAAAGGAAAAATTGTGAAAAGCATAACTTTTTAATTACATCAACATCATATAATAAAAATATTTTTAATAATTTTAAACTTACTACCCCTTTCCTCATGAACGCGGTTTGTACGGAACCCTGGGTGCGCGAGTCCGACTCGCATTTGGCCGGTTTTTATTATAAAAATTTGAAGTGACATTATAGTGCAAGCGATCGAGTTCTATCATATCGTAACTGTCGCAATCAGGGTCAAGAGCAAATCTATTCGTTAATAAAAAACTGGTCAAGCGCGTGTAGCACGTGCTTCAATATAGAAGATTAAAGAGAAATAGTGTCTCAACCCTAGAAGATAAATTCGTCAGGATGGAAAAAAAAAGTGGGTCGGACGACGCACAATGAGGGTTCCGTAGTTGGGATGAATTTATCCCAAGAACAAACTTAACATCGTAGTTGAAAAAAATATTCTCTCATACATTCTAACTGTAAATGGAAGTTTGTACGCACAATATTGAGAGATTTACGATGTTAAAACCATAGACTTATTATAGGTTTTCCTGTAATGTTTATGTATAGATTAGTTTTCGTCATTATTTTCAAACTCAGTAGTTTTGGATATAAGGGGCGTCAATTCTCATCTATTTTCCAATACTTAATATTTTATAGAGGTAAAATTTGTTTGTAAGTACAAACTTACAAACAAATTTTACCTAGGGGGGTGTAGGGGATAATCTCCAGAACTACTAGTCTGATTGGAAAAAATATTTTTGTATTGGATAATCCAAATTTTTAGGAAGGTTATAGGCGGATGAAGTCGCGAGTAGAAGCTAGTATTTTATATATTGCATCAGCAAACACAAAAATATGAAATTCATTCATTTACGTTACACGTCCGTGTTTGGGGTCACAGAAATTCATAAGTGTACCAAATTTGAAATAATCGGTCCATTAATTAGATTCAGAGCAAAATGGCTGTGACAGACAGACACACGAGTGATCCTATAAGGGCTCAGTTTTTCATTCGGACATACGGAACTTTCACTGGCAGATAGCCAATGTTATAAAGAGTAACTTAGGATACTTTTATTTTTAGAAAAAGAAAATTAATGTCATGAAACAATTGCGCAAATGTTTAGCAACAGTGCCCCGCGTTTGAACACCATTACAACGCTATAAGATTCTTATAACAGTGTACTTAAAGTCCATTAATTTCCAAACAGAACCCAATACCAACGAATAAGCCAACACCAGAACCAAAGCGGCCACCGCGCCCAGTGAACATATCGTCGTTAGTAAAGCTGTCGCCCACGGTCGCGAACACGATACAAGTGACGTGGGCAGCGGACTTTACGCGTGCGTACGTGCTTAGCGTGTTCATGGTGCGTAAGCTCACGTCAGCCGAGCTGCTGCAGCGGCTGAAGAACAAAGGCACCAAGAATCCTGACTACACGCGGTCACTCAGTAAGTTTAAAATATTTTTTTAAATATGGTGTCTCCCTGCCAGGCAAATGTCCCCCCCATATTTTTCCAGTTTGTTTGGCCTTGTCCAGCCAATCTGGCAAGAATGATGTAAAGATCGTCACACCAATATGCCTCGGCGACGACACCCGTCTTCAGGCACCCACTGTGTTTATTCTTATATAGTTATTCATGCAGATTTTTATTGAAATGCTTCTGAATAAGCACACAGTCAAGATAAACGCAACGGTGAAGGAAAACATCGTGAGGAAATCGGCATGTCCTAGAACAAATTGGAGGACTTGTTACATCTACCAACCCGCACTGGGCCCGCGTGGTGGATTACGGCCCACTCCCTCTCACAGAGAGGAGGCCTGAGTCCCAGCAGTGGGAACATTATAGGCTGATTATGTTTATGCAAGACAGACTAAATTTGGACTACAATGCAACTGGGATCAACCCCTAACAAAGAAGCGACGTGCCGACAGAGTCTGTAAGACTGAGCGCTACAGGTTAGCGTTGGTTGGTCGCCACTTCAACCATATCAGCTGTAAACTTTACAATGACATAAATGTAATATTTACCCTATGACTAAAAGTCTATTGAAGAGAAAAGTGACTGACTGGCTTAAATCCTTGTCTTATGAAGAAACTGAGCAACTTGTGGCATCATAATCACGGTAAACATACACACACACCACCCCACCTCCACTCTACATACTTATACTACATATTAACTTCCACATAGAGTATATTCTCTTTTTATTTAATTCTTTTTTTAAAATTAATTTTTTGTAATTATTTAATTAACTTTCTTTGGGAAGTCTGGAACAATGTCTTTGTGTATATAATTTTAAGAGTTGGGCGTTGATGGCTGCGCCACAGTATTTTACTTTTGTGGCTATCTTCGTTTTCCTATGTAAATTGTAAACTTAAGTTGTTCCAAATAAAGCTTTTATTCTTTTATTTTGTATTTTGTGTGCTGGAAAAATAGTTCTGTTATCTTCTACTTTCTGTACCAGAAAGTTCTCATACACTTATGAGTCTGAGAACTGCTAAGTCAATTAGGCAAAGCAGATCTAATGCATTTCATCAGTTGTGTTTTGTTTTAGTCAGGATGTAGACCATCAGTTCTTGGCTTATACAGGGTGTAAGGGACAGCCCTCCGCAGACTGATGGGGGGAATTCAGTATATCATACTAAGATGACCAGTACATGAAATTGTTTCAGGAATGTTATGGGAATCCTATAAACCTGATTTGATTTCACGCATCGTTTGTTAGAGAATTTCAACATCCATTGCTGTTTATTTTAGCTGTTTTATTTACATTAATGGAGTACTGCGTACAGAGAATATAATTTTACATTGAAATAAAGAAATAATAACTGAAAAAACGATAAAAAAATGAAAATTTTCATGAGAAAATTTTCGGTGGAAAATGATTCAAAATAAGGAGCTGAATGCACCCTGTTAGTTTGCGGAGGGCTGTCCCTTACACCCTGTATGTGCGACAATTGCACTTCAGACAATAGGTTAATTGTAGTTTCAATACATGTCAAGTTTTTATTAGTAGGATTATAACCGTAGTCACCAAGTCCATGATCAGTCATCTTAAGAATCCCAAAATACAAGCTTGAATTAGTTTGGCAGTTGATGATTATGTGCTGAAGTACAACCCCTCAAACTTTTTCATTCCTTTCCTTTCTTACTTTGAGAGCGAAATAAATGTATTATTCTAGTTTAAAATGCCGCTCACGAATAAACCATTACCCAACAGTAAAAGAAAAGCTCTCGGAGGACTACGACAGCGAGATCGCGACGACGTCTCTCCGCGTGTCACTGATGTGTCCACTGGGCAAGATGCGCATGTCATGCCCGTGCCGGCCCGCCAACTGCCCGCACCTGCAGTGCTTCGACGCGTCGCTGTTCCTGCAGATGAACGAGAGGAAGCCCACCTGGCTGTGTCCTGTGTGCGACCGTCCCGCGCCTTATGACTCCCTGGTAGTTGATGGGTAAGAGAGATTAGATTTTGAAGGATTTTCTAGAGAAACAAGCCGTTCCATACAAACTGTCATCCTCTATTTTCCCTTTATGTGACGAGTTATCAAAAATCTTTCTTTAGGGCTCACTTTCGTTATTTATGGAACCCTTGTGCAAAATATCATGTTTCTAGACCCACCTGTCAGTGAATGAATTTAAGATTTTTATTGAGTAGATTGTGGGTTTTTTTTAATGTTAATGCGGGTGAACAAAACCTAGACATTTTTGTAGTACTTTTGCTGTAAGATACCATAAAAAATTTGGCTGATATAAACCGTAACTATGTCACTGCTGTGAGGCAATGTAAACTGCGAATTGGGAAACGTAAATCTGGTTGCTCTCACGTTAGGAGAAGCGGCAATCTTCGCAGGGTAGCTGGTAGCAGCTGGGTGGAATGGCAGGCGATTAGAGACCTACGCCCTTGTGTAATACTTTAGTAAATAGCAGTAGTCTGCTCATCGAATTCACTACCATTCTGAGTTTGTTTCAGTGTTTATTCTCAGAGTAATCTGTTAGGAAACAAGCCTCATCTATGATCTGTTCCGAAAGTATCTGATGAAAATGTAAACCAATGAATTAGGAAACGTACCAGTTTTATTTTCATTATTTGAATACTTAAACCCGAAATTCTAATTTCAATTCACCTAGAGATGTTTTTCATTTGACAATAGGGATTATGCCTGGGTAAAAAAAAAAGAAATTCTATTCATTCCGTCAATGAGGTAATAAAAAATATTAGACACGTATTTTTTGCTTTATCGCATTAGTAAAAAATCAATATATATTATAAAAAAAAGCGTGGTGCGTTGGTATGTTCCGTTAAAACTCAAAACGAACCAATGCAGCCCAAAAAAGGTGAAATACAACCCTCCCATCCATGAAGAAGGTTTGTGTTTTCGGCCGCGCGGTTAAGGTTTAGAGAAAAACGGTTTAGAATGAGGTCAACTTGACCTGAAACTCAACCAAAACTTCTAGAAGTATCTAGGAAGTTCGGAAACTTCGGAGAGGTTCTGGAAGGTTCAAGGCAATTCTAGAAGGTTCGAGAACCTCCATAAAGGTTGAAGTGTAAATACCGTAGGTACATCATATATTATAAAAGAAAGTGTACAATGTGCGTGTCGTACGATCAAGGGAGTTATATGGTGTGGTAGCCCTGCCCTGTATCACCCGTCCATGAAGAAGGATCCCGTTTTTACCTGAAGAGCGTGCTTTTGAAGAAATAAGGGCTGGAAGTTTCGCCCTCAAGAAATTTCTAGAACAGTGCAGAACATTTGAGAGCATTCGAGAGTATTCCACAACATTCTGGAATGTTGTGGAAAGATTTAAGGTAGGTGTAGGTAGGTGTAGCCGGTAGGTAGGTGTAGGTAGACTGGTGTAGGTAGGGTAGGTAGCACTGTGTGCTGAACTACTTAGTGCTACCCGTGCGAAGCCGGGGCGGGCAGCTAGTAACTTAGATAAAACGCATTAAAGTTGGGGTGTGGGGGTCGCTACGTCACAAGTAAGTATAAAATCTACATACTCGTGACGTAATGGCATATTTTAACTCAATGTATCCTCGTAATCTTTTGATAACTTAAAAACAGAAAAAATATGTGTGCAATACTTTTTAATAATCTACCAGATGGACATACAATTTTTTTTTTCTGTTGAGTTTAATTCTATAACCTCAATTTTCGTCGATGAGTTTTCAATAACAATTTAATAACGTTATTCAAACAATAATAATTGTTAGAAAAAGTGGTGAGTTATAAAGTTGCCACTTTGTAAATACAGCTGAATGTGTTACTAATTCCCTTAAGTGAGTGATTACGTACGAATTTAACCTGAACAGGGTTTGTTTACACTTTTATCAGATACTTTTGAAAGAGACACTAGTTTTAAAATATAATTTGACTAGCTGCGCCCTGCGGTTTCACCCGCATAAGGTTCGATCGTGTGGGAATATTGGGATAAAAGTATCGTATATCCTAATCCAGGTCTTGGTCTACCCGTCTGTCAAATTTCATCTAAATCCGTTCAGCCGTTTTGGCGTCAAAGGATTACAAACAAACTCACTTTCGCATTTGTAATATTAGTTGGGATGTGTAAAAGTGTTTTCGAAAACCATTTTTTTTATTTCTTAATTTGTTTGGTGGTTGTGCAGGTACTTCCAAGAGGTGCTGACCTCCAGCCGGCTGTCGAGCGACTGCAACGAGATCCAACTGCACGCGGACGGCAACTGGTCCGCGCACGCGCCGCCCGCGCGCGCGCCGCAGCAGGCGCAGCCCGCGGCCGAGCCCGTCACGCTCATCTCCGACGATCTCGGTCAGTTGACGTACTAACTAGAAATCGTATAATATGCAAGTAATACAGTTAGCAGGGACATCGGTTAAACACAGGATGAGAGGTTACATAGTATTATTTGCTAGTGAGCCTCAAACTAGACAGTTAAATCTGTATCTTTGGGATCTAGATAGTTCCTTCTGTATTCAGTACTTAGCTTTAGATCGCGGCTTCGCCCGCGTGTATGTCGGAAAATATCCCACGGGAAGGGACTACCGAGATTAAAAAGTACCCTATGTGTTAATCCAAGTTACAAACCATCTGTATGCCAAATTTCATCCGAATTCGTACAACCGATTTCGCGCCAAACCGGAGCATACATTAAAAAAGAAACTATTTTTGGCGTTAGACCGTTCCCACACCTCGTAGCAAACACTTTTTTAACCGACTTCCAAAAGGAGGAGGTTCTCAATTCGACTGTATGTTGTTTTTTTTTTTTTTGTATGTTTGTTACGCGATTACTCCGTCAATTATGAATTGATTTTGATGATTCTTTTTTTGTTTAGTAGATCATACTTCAGAGGTGGTCCCATATTAATTTTATTAACTTTACTTGGGTAGTTTTTGAGTTAGCTTCAATAATACGTATTTTTACCTCGCTTAGTATGTGGATGATATTATGATAACTTCCTGTCACTGTTATTTACATAGCAGGTAGTGGTATTCGAATTTGTGTGGGGTAGGTATCACAACTAAAAAGTGAAAAATAAAAACTTTTTACAAAAAAAAACAACCGACTTCAAAAAAAACACTACAAAGTGAAAAATAATTTTAATTTCGGAAGTCGGTGACAAAGGACGAAAATTCAAAACCAAAGACACCAACTTCCGAAATTAAAATTATTTTTCACTTTGTAGTGTTTTTTTTGAAGTCGGTTGTTTTTTTTTTTGTAAAAAGTTTTTTTAAAGTGAAACTTTTATTACATCATCTCAAACTTTTTCTTCTGTGTGTTGCATGTCGCGTGACGGTCGGCCGCGGAGTAGGGATAAAGTGAAAGGCGCTCGTCAGAGCAGCCAAGGCCAATATGGCGGCGCCTATAGTTCGCTTAAAAGTTTCACTTTTATTGTGGTTTCATAAAACCACACAATCCTTTTTTTTACAATATTCAACATACAGTTTTGACTTCGTTACTATTTTATTGTATGTATCGTAATCCGTAATATGTCCCTTGTAATGCGGTGACACGTTCGTTATGATTTGAATTCAATAAACTTACAAAACTAAAAGTTTGGTGTGAATTCTTTGAGTAAATTTATTTTGTGTTGAACTTTGCATAGAGAGTCTATACGTGATGTAATCTTCACCACTTTTAGATAGATATATCGTTTCCGTTATACGTTGTATAAACTGTGTCTTTAATTAGTTTTAAACTATTTTAATTAAAGAAAATAAAAATCTCCGGGAGTGAAAACTTGAAGAAGGTCGCCTTGGTGGAAAAAAAATACTTGCATAGAACATTGATCCGTAAATTAATATAAATAAAGGGCATAATCGCGTTTACAAAACTTTGAAGTAAAAATACTTGCATAGAACATTGATCCGTAATGTAATATAAAGAGCACAATCGCGTTTACAAAAATAAGGTGTCGTCATGGTGTCGCGAAATCAATGGTTTAGTCCCATCTCAAAAATGCCCAACGCGCCTAAAGTAGTTTTCACTTGAATAAATTTATGAAGACTGACAATCATCTATGAAAGAATAAAATCGGAGGAAAATCAGACCTGCGAAAAAACGAATCATCTGAACATCTTCCTCCCATGGTAATCTTGTAGTGTCCAATTTGGAAATATCAACTGTTTACGGACTTGATCATGTCAAAATCGCACCAATTGAGGAACAGAAAATACAGGCGACAAGTTAGCTAACACATTCCGTTGTCGTACAGAAGTGATCCCAGTAGAGAGCGGCGTGGGCCCCGGCAAGCGCGCGGCCGTGGGCGAGGCGCGCGCGCCGCGCTCGGCCGACGTCATGGTGGACCTGACGTCCGACTCCGACGACGACGCGCCGCTCAAGCGCAAGGTGGCGCAGCCCAAGCCCACGCCGCCCGCCTCCGAGTCCAGCGTCAAGAGCGATGACAACTACTCCTCGTCTAGTGGTGAGCTGACTACTTTGTTTTTCTTTCTTGTGGCCAACAAACCCATGCCCCATCTGATTTTACCATAGCATAAATATCTGGACACTTGTTCACAATCATTCGATTTGGTAGAGGATTCGATGGTATGGTTCCTTTAACAGGAAAACTACAAAATGGTTATTTTTATGGTAGGAAATTTTGAAGTGATAAATACATGTCGTTTCCCAGCAATAATTTTTAGTTACTTAGATGTTATGCGTAAATAATGGCTTTGTGATCAATCTTTTTACTTTTTAAACAGAGTGGCAGGATATCGACGCGCAACCTGTTAGCGTAGATTTAGTACATGATTAAGGACTCTTGCGTTGAAGTTATACATGGGTTATAAAAAAAAATAGTTGTTACATACATTTTGAATGCGTAGGTATTGCACTTATGTAGAACACAGCAGATTTGTTTTAAATAATTGACTAAAAGTTTCAATGCAGTGGGGCTCAGAATCATATACTAAATCCATGGTAACAGGTTGTATAGTTCTCTGTATAATCCAACAACTGATGTCACACCATGCGTAGCATGACTATAATAGAAAATTAGAAGGTTTTTTCGATGGAAGAATAGACAAAATGATAGATTTACAATCACAATCTGTCATTTTGTATATTCTTCCGTCGACAAAACACGTTTCTATGCTGGTGATGCTACGTATGCAGGAGCATATAATTTATTGAACGTTCGTCCCGCAGCGGCAGAGGCGGTGTCGTCGAGCGGCTACCGCTCGCCGGGCGTGCCGGGCGCGGCGTGCGGCGTGATCTCGCTGGACAGCCCGTCGCCGCCCGCGCCCGCGTCGCCGCCGCCCGCGCCGGCCGCGCCCGAGCGCCCGCACCTGTCCATCACGCCCGTCGCGCCGCCCGCGCCCGCCGCGCCCGCCGCGCCCGCCGCGCCCGCCGCGCCGCACATAGGTACACAACACCATATAATGCTTATCATCCGCACGGTAATACGGCACATTTGACTTTTTAGTAAACTGTCACACATGTTTGAGTAATGTTGCAACCGGACCGACGGCAATCGTGGACTAAAAATAACCACTTACAATAAGTCTCCAAGATAAAGATTTAGGGACCACCGTTAAAAAAACCAATTTAATAAAGTAAATAGTCATGTAATAGTTGTAAAATCATTTTTATAACAATGAACAAAAAAAAAAATCTTATCTCATAATGTGCCACGATGTCGTGACTCGACCGCGATCTGGATGCGCAGCTTTATATAAAATGAAGTTCTACAAACCAGAAGTTTTTCTACATCTCGATGTGCCGTATTATCTCTATAGTATATACATAGACATCCAAACCCCCTGTCGGACGAGCTGAATTCACCAGGAAACAGGTATAACCCATAGGACTAAAGAGACACCCTAATTGCGTAACACTCTTTCAATCACAATCATTTTGAAGACAACGTAAAAAAACAATGGCACTCCGGAAGTGCCGACAGAAGTGAACACTTGAACAATTTAAAAAAATACTTCCAAAACCTTTAAAGTAAAAATACTTGCATAGAACATTGATCCGTAACGTAATATAAATAAAGAGCACGATCGCGTTTACAAAAATGAGGTGTCGGTAACGGTGTCGCGAGTTCAATTGTTTTCCCATCTCAAAATGCTCAACACGCCTAATTCACTTCAATAACGCAATGAATATTGTTGAACTGTCGAAATGAAACCCATTGCATTGATAGTGTTACGCAATAACCCCGCAGATGATGACCACAAAAATAGCCAGTTTCCTACAACTGCCATCGACAGACAGGTAAACGATCACTCACTAAACTGACAGCGTCATAAAGTTTGAATACACAATGCCCGTCGCCGCCCGCCACCTTTCAGATCTGCTGCGCAAGATGCCGCACTTATCCATCTCGCTGCTAGCGCCCTCTTCGCCCTCGCCGCTGGATTTAGGTAAACTAAATCATCCCTCTATCTAACCTGGTGTCGATGCTTGGCTAAAACTTCCATTCTAACTGACCTTGCTATGTTCTGCCCCTTGCCGCCTCCCGCCTGGCCGCTGCAGTTCCACACGACGTCCTGACGGATGGCCCGCATCTGTCCATCACACCTGTCACAACAGCTGCGGCCTCGGCGCATCTTATTGGTAAATATCATCATCATATCAATCAGACAATAGAATAGATCAACTGAAAATGATCCATCACTAATCAATCATATAAATCGACACAATAAAGTGCAATTCGGATCGCCAAGCGCTAAATACCTACAGTTATATTCACCTAGAAGCTGTTTCTCTTTCTATCACATAACTCTTATATCTTCTCGACTATGTTAAAATAAAATAAAAGCTTTTTTTAATTCCTTACAATTACAAAATATATTAGTAATAATAAAAAAATACGTTTCAATTCGATTATAATAAAATCATAAATTATTGTTTACTTAATACTATTTCACAGTTAGGACAGTAGAGAATTCATTAAATCCAAATTTGAATAACATTAGTTTAAATGTGAAGAAAAATGTCAGAAATAAATCATTGTAAAATGGATTATATACAGGTTTTTTTTTTTACCAGTGCGCAAACTTAAACACGTGACTTTACTCATCATTATGAACAACTTTTACTATGGGACCAAACCTGAAATCGCAATAAAAAAAAATCAGCTGTTCCCCACATTTTGATGGGTTATGCGCCATTGGAATCTTTTGCGACCTCTCGAAGGCGTTCGATTGTGTAGATCATGAGACACTTCTGCTGAAACTAGAGCACTATGGGATTAGGAATACAGCTCTTGATTTACTTAGATCATACCTGAAAGATAGAAAGGTTAAAGTTCAGGTAAACGGCGTAAACTCATTAGGGTCTGAAATGGCAATGGGCGTTCCTCAAGGTTCTATATTGGGTCCATTCCTCTTTTTAATTTACATTAATGATTTACCCTAATTACTTCAAAATCAACCGAAGATGGTGTTATTTGTAGATAACACATCATTAATCTTTAAAATAAACCGACGGTCACAAAATCTTGACGACGTGAATAGCTCTATTCTGCAAGTCCAAGATTGGTTTACGGTAAATAATCTGGTACTTAATAAAAAAAAACCAAATGCATTAGATTTAAATTACCTAATGTTAAAAGTAGCGAATGTGACATCATATTGAATGGAGAAAAACTAATTTTTTAATCAAACGGTTTTCCTGGGAATCACGCTAGACGAGAAATTACAATGGGGACCTCATATAACATCTCTTGCGGGGCGGTTAGGCTCGGCCGCTTATGCTGTTAGAAAGATAAGACAGTTAACAGATGTAGAAACCGCGCGTTTGATCTATTTTAGCTACTTCCACAGCATTATGTCATATGGCATTTTACTGTGGGGTCGGGCTGCTGACATTGAATCCATCTTTATTTTGCAAAAGAGAGCTGTCAGAGCCATTTATAATCTACGTCGCCGCGAATCTCTCAGGGAACTTTTTAAAAGGATTAATATTATGACGGTACAGACGCCAGCACATCAAGCTACTACAATCTGTCAAATTTATTTAATAGATTTTCAACTTTATCGCTGATGTCTAAGGTTCAAAGTTGATTGGGAAAATTTGACAGTTTCGGGTAGCTTGATGTGCTGGCGTCTGTACCTTACCAATTCATTTATGAAAATATTATGTATGTAAGGAAAAATCCACATCTCTTTAATAAAATAAGTGATAGACATAATTTTAATACTAGAAATAAAGATAAACTAGATCAACCATTTTTCAGGTTATCTAAAGTACATACATCTTTTATGGGGGTACTGTGTTAAATGTTACAATAAAATACCTTGTGACATATTGCAATTAAATGAAAGAAAATTTAAAACTCATATAAAAAGTAAACTTTGTAAACAAGCATATTACAAATTAGAGGATTATATCCAAGATAAGAGTGCTTGGAAACATGCTGGTCCTGCTCCATAGGACAATTTAGAATCAAGACAAAATCAAACTGGTTGCTAATTTAATTGTAAAATTTATTACTTTGTGTTTTATGACATTGATTTTACATTCTGTGATTACTTCCTCACACACTGACTTATTAATTGTAAAATTTTAGGAAAATCGTCTACTTTTACAATGTTTGTAAATATGTGAGAACCATGTATCTATCACAAATTAAATTATCTATCGTTGCTTATTTTTAATTCTTTTTACCTATTGTGGTATAGTAATTTTATTCTAGGTGCATCGTCTTCACATATAATAATTATTTAACAAATGTACGTACATATACAAACAATTGTAAAACATTTTAAAAGAGTAACGGTGGAGTTTCTTGCCCATTCTTCTCCATACGAAAACTACCTTTTGGAAGGGGCGACTAGAATCAATTCTATTTTTTGTTTTTGTCGTTCAAAAGTGCCATACATGGGCCTATTTGAAATAAATGATTTGACTTTGATAAATGTAGGGAACAGTTGTTTTTTTTTTTTCATAAATATGACTTTACTCAATTATAATCATTACGAGTTCATTATGGGTTTGGTTAGTGGGGGTAGGTTAGGTTAGTTTAGTGGGGGTAGGTTAGTTTAGTGGTGGTAGGTTAGTGTGGTTGATCTGTTTTTTATTTACTGATAGTCAGTTGTTTATTTGATAACACAGGTTTAGTTGATACTTGAATTTAATTAAAAGTTGTTTTATTGTTTTGACAACAATTAATTATTAGAGTGTTACATATTGTTTGTTTAAAGTTGTATGTAGGCCCCACTCCGCTCCGCGCCGTACTAGAGTTCAGCTTACAGTACAGTAATCGCGGAGTGGGGCGCGTCTTCGTGGATTGCATTATCTGTAGTTGGTTATTGTTCATACTTGTTTAGGCATCAGTTCCATTTTTAGGTTATAATTAAGTAGTTTTTTTTAGATTTAAGTTTTTAGTTTTATTTTATTATTAGGTAGATTTAATAGTTCCATAATATCCTTAGGTAATATCACAGATAATAGATTAGTTAGCAAGCAAACAAGGCTCGGAACCGGTTTAAAAAATACCGGTTAAAACCAGTTTGAGTTTTACTCCGAACTTTTCTTAAGAACGTGAACGTTTTAAGAACTTCATTTTAACCTAAATTAACCGGTTTAGTCGACGAGCGGCATGTTGGTAAACGCGTTGCAACTTGTGATTACTTGTGAGGATGCCACGCTGAATAGAAACTAAACAAAAAACCGGTTAACATTGCTCTAAACCGTTTAATTCGAAAAAAACATTTATGTAAGAACTCCTCCAAAACCGGTATATATGAACGAAACCAAATGTAAAGGTTTTTGCATCAAGTACATAATAACGGTTTGAAAATTTTGCCGGTATCCGAGCCTTGCCAGCAACAGATCAGATTTCAGTAAGTAAATTACTGTTGTAATTTCAATCTAAGTCTGCCGCGTACTTGTAGCTTCACACCTGTTCGGAGTGCGCCTAACCTGCTAAAACTTGACTTGTAAAAGTGTCTAAGGCCCGTATTACAGAACCTCACTCAAGACTCGAGCATTACTTAAAACTAGTTTCAACCATTCAAAAGACTTTAAACGAGTTTTAAGTAATGCTTAAGTTTTCGAGTGTGCTGTAATACGGGCCTTAGACTCGGAAGATCTTGTTATATCTTTGGGGATATAATGGTGCAAAAAAAGGCCCAAGAATTGCAGTCTTTAATTATTTAATTTACGACAACCATATTACAAGACTTTCTCTTAAGGGTATTGGCGGCAAAAGTGTCCACAGATAAAATTAGAAAAAGTCACAATGTCACATTGAAGTTGACAGCGAAGGAGATGTTGTTATTGTAAAAACACTAAAATGTTGCCACTTTTGAAGGTCTTTTGTAAAGCCTGAACATATTCCGGGGCGTTGAAAGATCACTTTCAACAGCTATTGAGCTCGTCCGCCGTAGGTAGTTTGCAGAGCCGCAGTAGAGAGCGTCGCACGCAGCCTTTGTTGGTGAGAATGTCGGCCACACGGGCTATCCCATCGGGTCCAGTTATGAGTTTAACAACACGGCCGAGCTTCCAAGCCAGAGGGGGGGCGCCATCATCTGCTAAGAGCACCATGTCTCCAACTTCCAGCCTTGAAGTATTCGTTCGCCATTTGGTTCGATGCTGTAACTCGGCCAGATATTCCTTCTGCCACCGTTTCCAAAATTGTCTTCGGATTGCTTCTAGACGTTTATAACGCCGCAGCTGACTTTCCTTGATGTCTGTCAGATCTGGTGTCGGCAGAGCGGTCAACGGCCTCCCAATGATGAAATGCCCAGGGGAAAGGGAGAGGAGGTCGTCAGGACTGGAGGAAAGGGGGGATAAGGGACGACTATTGAGAATAGCTTCCACTTGCGCAAATAAAGTAGAAATTTCTTCAAAAGTTAAATGGCTGTCACCGATGACACGCCTTAAAAAATATTTTGCCGATTTAACCCCGGCTTCCCAAATGCCACCGAAATGAGGAGTGTAAACCGGAATAAACGTGAATTTAATTGATTGTTGACTTGCAAAATCAGACAAAGGCTCCTGATTATCCTTTAGGAAGGATCCAATATCCTTAGCGGCGGCAACAAAGTTGCTTCCATTGTCGCTAAATATTTCCGTCGGTTTGCCGCGACGAGCGATGAAACGCCTAAGTGTCAGTATAAATGCATCTTTCGATAAGTCACTGACTGCTTCGAGATGAATGCATTTATACCGCAAGCAGACGAAAAGGCATAAATAACATTTGACTACACGACTGCCACGACCTTTGCGATTCACAATATAAAATGGACCAGCAAAGTCCAAACCAACGGATATAAAAGGATAGTCGGGCGTTATACGTTGAGATGGCAAATTACCCATCTTGGGTTGCAGAGTCAAACCTCGTGTTCGCCTACATCGTACGCAATTATTGACTGTACGTCTTGCAAGATGCCTACCATTTATTGGCCACACTATTTCTCTTACAGTCGCTAACAACAGTTGTGGACCAGCATGCAAATGGTTTATGTGTTCCCTTTCAAAATATAATTTAGTTAGCCTATGTGAAGCATGAATTATAATCGGATGTTTCTTTGAATAGGAATGTGCTGACGCATCAATTCGTCCACCGACACGAATAAGTTTGTTATCGTCTAGAAACGGTGACAACGATAATAATTTACTATTACTATTCAAAGATTTACCTTTCTTTAGAAGATCATACTCAACAGGGAACGCTTGACTCTGGGCAATAACACAAAGAGAATGGAGTGACTCTCGCAGTTCATTAACAGACAATATACCTACACGCTTACTATTTTTATTTTTAACATTATATATGAATCTGTGAACGTAAGCAAACGATCTTTGTAATTTAGTTAAAGATGAATATTTATCAAAGTCAATGATAGGTTCATTAACTATCGCCGAATGTACCTTTACTTCCGATAACTCTTCGGAATCATTGACGCCTAACTTAGGCCATTCAGACTCATTTTTAAATAAATAACTAGGCCCTGTCCACCACAGCGCCATTGCTACTAAGCGTTTAGCATCTACTCCCCGTGATATTAAGTCAGCAGGGTTAGAATCCGTGGGAACATATCGCCACGCTGAACAAGAAGTTAATTCTTTAATTTCACTAATACGATTAGCTACAAATACTTTTAATTTACTGACGTCACTACGAATCCAACCTAATACTACTGTGGAGTCACACCAGTGAACTAGCTTATTAGGCTTGCAACGGAGCGAGTCTGTTACAGAATTGGTGAGTTTAGCTGCGAGCAAGGCCCCACAGAGTTCTAGGCGGGGAATGGTGGTAGGCTTCAAAGGCGCCACCTTAGATTTGGCACATAGCAGTCTGACCGTGACGTCCCCATTATGACTAATCGTTCTTATATAAACACACGCACCATATGCGTAATTCGAGGCATCGCTAAATGAATGTATTTCAATAAATTGAGGCGATAAACCTATAACTAATCTAGGTACTTTTAAATTAGATAAATACTTTACATTTTCAGAAAACTTAGTCCAATCATCTTTTATTTCCTGAGGGACTGGCTGATCCCAGTCCAACTTATGCTGCCACAGTCTTTGTATCATTATTTTTGGTATCACTACGACTGGACTTAAGATACCCAATGGGTCAAATATTTTGAAAGCGTTTGACATAATAAATCGTTTTGTTATGGTTTGACTATTATCATGTGAGAATCCTTTTATAGGAAAATGCAATGTATCACTAGATGGAGTCCAGCCCAACCCTAGCGTACTAGACGACTCGCTAAATATTAAACTATCTTGTTCATTCATATCTACATTATCAAAAATAGAAGAATGATTTGTTTTAAATTTTCTTAAATTAAAACAACTTGCCCTTAACGCTTCAGATACAGCTTTATGTATATAAATTAATTGTTGTGAATCATTTGAACCCGTTATGAGATCGTCAACATAAAAGTCTTTCTGGATGATGCACTTTATGAGCTCATCATCCTGTTCCTGTCCTACCTGCCATAGACAGCGTGTACTCAGGTAACTCGCACATGCTGTTCCATAGGTCAAAGTATTGAGCATAAGTGTCTGAATGGGTTCAGATTCCTCTTTTCTCCACAAGATAAGTTGCAAGTACCTATCATCTTCGTGTACTAAGACTTGACGATACATCTTTTCGATGTCTCCAGTAAGCAAATACTTGTATTGCCTAGAGCGTATCAAAATAGAGAAAAGAGTATCCTGTACGGTGGGACCTACCCTTAATATGTCATTCAAAGAACAACCGGAAGTGGAAGAAGCAGAACCATCAAATACTACACGAAGCTTGGTAGATTCACTTTCCTGTTTAAGAACTGCGTGATGACACAAGTAATAACTTGGACCTATACTATCTCTAAAATTATCATTTAACACAGATAGATGCCCTAGCTCTGCATACTCATTAATAAACTTAGTATACTCTAATTTTAACATAGGGTTTCGTTTTAACCGTTTTTCTATGTTAATAAAGCGTCTCTTAGCTAACTTGTAAGTATCGCCTAAACAATCAGCAGTATCCTTAAGTGGTAATTTTACACAAAATCTACCTATATTGGTTTTAGTTGTGTGAGTGAGAAAATGTTTTTCACATTCATTTTCGCTTGTAATTAATTTTCCAGGAATTTCTTCCAAATCCCAGAATTTACTCAGCATTTTATCAATGCTATCATCACTACTATCACATTTGGAAACTAAACTGTGATTACAGTGAACATTTTTATCTGGCTTCATAGATTCCATGGGACCAGACACAATCCAACCTAACTGTGAACTTCTTAACTTAGGATTTTTGACACCTAATGAGAATTGTTCGTTACCTAGAATGTCCCAGAATAAGTCTGCGCCTATCAAGACATCTATGTCGCCTGGTTTGTGAAACATGGGATCAGCCAGCTGAATATTTTCAGGTAACTTCAAAGAACCAATATAGATGGGGACCTTTGGCAGTCTACCTGTTAATTCCTTCAACACAAGACATGAGCAGCTTATGTTAAACTTACTATTTATTGATTGTAATTTAATATTACAACTTTCAATAACATTATTTGTTGATGTGTTTCCTATGCCAATGACCTTTAGAGTGTCAATGGGATGTGACATCAATGATAACCTGATCTTTAGGGATTCAGTTATAAAAGATGATTGGCTGCCACAGTCCAATAGTGCACGAACTTTGACCTTTTGCTGGCCAAATGGATTCGATACCTCCACCATGGCTGTTGACAATAAAATTTGACTTGTATTTTTATTAGAATAATTTGCTACTATCTCACCTGGCTCTTCAACCGAAGCGAGACTTGCCGACGTTTGCGGACGGTGTAGCAAGCTATTATGCCTCTCAGTGCAGCCAGACTCTTGGCATGACCTGAATCGACAATCCTTAACGGAGTGACCCTGTCTCAAACAGTTAATGCAAAGTTTATACCTTGTCACATCCGTCATTCTATCATCAATACCCTTAGCCTTAAATGTTGGACAGTCATAAATTCTATGACGTTCGTCGCAAACAATACATGAAAAACCCTTTAGTCCTTTATTCTTATTATTATCACTAGTGCTTGCAAAAGATTTTATATTATTATTCTGACTCTTTCTTTGACTTTGTTTATTTGGAGTCAAACGATGAGGAGTTGTAGGTTTCTTTGAATCTATGTTGCTGGAATTATTATTACTGCGATTTGCAGATTCGAGCACACTAGCACGATCCATAATAAATTTAAAAAACTGCTCCAAATTTGGTAGCTGACTTCCTAAACTACTGCGATATTCCTCCCATTTCAATAAGGTTTGACTATCGAACTTAGCTGACAACATGAATATAATAATGACATCCCAATTATCCGTTGGCTGGCCCAAGCTGACCAAGGCACGTAAGTTTTTAGTAATATGGTCAACTAAATATCTTAAAGATTTTTCTGACTCACCTGGAAGCTGTTTCATATTCAGTAATGAATCAAGATGATGATCAATTAATATTCTGTTGTTATCATACCGTTGACAAAGCAGCTTCCAAGCTTCATTATAATTTTTAGCAGAAACTTCAAGATTGGAAACAATTCTGGCTGTGTCACCTTGTAAATATGAATTTAAATAATAAAACTTATTAATTTCAGAAATACGGTCATTTTTATGTATTAAACTTTCAAAGGTATCTCTAAACTCTAACCAACGGAAATATTCACCATTAAATTTAGCTATTTGTATTTGTGGGAGCTTTAATCCTAAATTGTGATGATCTTCCGGACAACATGAAGCATAGTGATCAGAACCATGTCTCTGTTCGCATTCATTTTTCCGAGAAAACATGACTAATAAGTTTTTGGCAGTGGCTATGTTGATTATTATGTCTTGCTCAATGATGTCACGTTCATCAATTTCAGCATCAATGTTGTCAGAACTCAGAACCTCTATTTCACTTTGCAAGTCATCAACTTTTACGGATAATGCCTCAAACTTTGCAAGCTTTAAATTTAACTCTGTCAATTGAATATTATTCAATTCCTCTTGTTTAGAAATAATACATAAATAGTTTTTAAACTTAGTAATTTGCCCTTTAGCGGACGCTCTTTTTGTTAACAATTCTTTATAACGGTGCTTAGCTTCAGCCATTGCAAAAAAGATTTTTATGAAAGTTGAGGAATTATCACGAACACAACAAAAAGAATGGGCTCACGTTCCTCGTCTCGGTGTCACCTGCCGATCAGGAAGCCGGGTGCGCACGATTAGCAGAGCGCCAGTCGGACAGCTATGCGGTCTCGATCAGGCAAAGAAGCTTGCACGGGTGACCTGAAATAGTCGGCAGACTACTAAATATCGAGACACCAATATATTGTAAATTGGAGGTACCTAGTGTAAAGTTGAACTGAGACCGGAAAGTTTGCAATTCTTGTAATCACCTTATTCACACAAATGGATGCTTTTTAAGGATATTTTGATAATAGGAAAGGTAATTAGGGGTATTCAATGACGGAAAGGCACTTAACTTCGGGGCGACGCGTTGATGCTCTCGATTCTCGACTTGGCGGACTTAGGGCTTCGGCGTCGATTTCCTCGTATGTAGGTAGGTAGCGATTCCGACGAAGAATTTTTCTTAGTGGTCGCGGATTTCTTATTTTAGTTCCCCTCATGGGCCACCATGTTATATCTTTGGGGATATAATGGTGCAAAAAAAGGCCCAAGAATTGCAGTCTTTAAATATTTAATTTACGACAACCATATTACAAGACTTTCTCTTAAGGGTATTGGCGGCAAAAGTGTCCACAGATAAAATTATAAAAAGTCACAATGTCACTTTGAAGTTGACAGCAATGGAGATGTTGTTATTGTAAAAACACTGAAATGTTGCCACTTTTGAAGGTCTTTTGTAAAGCCTGAACAGATCTATTTACAGAAATAATCATTTCATTCCATATTTTGTTCTCTAAATAACGTGCTCTCTAAGATCATTGTAGTTAATACCAAAAACTACAGTTTTTTTGGAACGAAGTTACTTAACGCGGCTTGCGGTAGGAATTGACTCTCCCGTTAAATACGTGTGGACACATAACATCACGCCGGTATTCACCCAAGGGTTAGGCAGAGGTGTAGGTACCTATAGTACACCCACATTTCGCCAATTATGTTTAAGTCCCATGTAATAGGAGGCGAGCCTATTGCTAACAACCGGCGGATTGCTATTAAATCATTCGTGAGTTATATTGTCTCATTATTGCAATTTTGCAATGAAGATTCGAGAAATGGAAACTGCAGCGAGTATGTGTAGAATAGTAGGTAATATAATAATATATGTATTATACATATAATAGAAAAGTAAGTTAATAAAATTGTAAAAAAGTATTTACTGTTTTACATACGTTTATGTGATTCGAGTGTTTACTATTTACATACATTACAGAGGGACAAGTGAAATCATATACTTGGAGACAAATCAGAAATCGAAAGAATAAAGAAAGAGAAAAAAAATTGAAAAACAACAACAACAGAGTGCGAAAAAAATACCAAAAACTAATTCTCAAAACCAACAACAATTTCGCCAGAACCAAAAAAAGATACAACAAAATGAAACGTTGAATCTTACCAGGTATGATATATCTTTCACATGAGAGTAAGCATAAATTATATTTGTTTTTCTATTTCTGTTTTAACAAATAAAAATATATTAATTTCTAACTTCGTATTTTTCAGACAAACATCAATGCTGAACGCGCTAAAAGTTATAACATTCATTAGCGACTGTATTAATCGAAAATATGAAAGAAACTGGTCACCGTCACGATACAAACTGTGAAGAATTAAGCTTTAGTCAGTTTCAAATGTAGATGAAAAATTCAACCAGCAATAAATTATGAAGCTCAGCAAGTAAAAGGTCCAAGTTTTCAATCATTTGAAGCCCCATACGAGGAACAAGATGAATGTTACATGCCAAACGCCTTGTTGCATCATGAAACACATTGCTGGCGACAGATGGTTAATTGATTCAGGCGTGACCTTGCGGAAATCCATTATAAAATACAATAGACATGGATGTATTTAGTAAACTGTTCCGCTTAGCTATTTCTAAAGAGCCATAAAAAACTCCTGAAAGAAATTGACACGCCGTTCGGGTTCGCGGCAAGTCAGTCGTCATCCTGAGGATGCCTCGTTGAGAGGTGAAACACGAATCGATTTCTTTCAGGAGTTTTTTATGGCTCTTTAAAAATAGCTAAGCGGAACCAGTTACTAAATATATCCACGTCTATTGTATTTTGTTGCTGGCGACGGTAAATGCCTATTTTCATCCCTCAAAGAATTTTAAATCTTCAAATATCGGCATCAGTTCTTCGACAGCAACTTTATGATTCACCCTACTTGAATGTTTGTCAGAATCCAACTATTTCAAGAAGAATTCTGTTAATAGTGAGTTTGAATATGAAGATTTTATTTAGAATTATTTTTCTTATGTGCATTTTCATTATTTTAATTATAATACTAAAAGAGAAGTTGTTCGTTTCTGTTATTTTTACCCCCGACCGCACACGTTTTTTTTTTAATTTATTTAATTTCATACAAGTAGGCACTAATGTTCGGAATGCAAACAAATTATACACATCATGCGTGATATGAATTTGTTTCTTGTTTGTACGAAATGAGGCCTATGTGCTGCAGTGGAGCAGACATATAAATAGTCATGTGCTGGGATAAGCACAATGAGTCTATAACGTTCCCACTGCTTGGAAGCAGAGATACACATAGTCAACCTAAATCTATACTAATATACCATACTAATAATATTATAAAGAGGAAAAATTTGTTTATAAGTTTGTATTAAGGGAAGCAACGTCTTAGATGGGAGGACAATGGTGCCGATTCCCTTGTTCACAAACTAAACTAAATTTAAGTTCAGTGCATCTTTTACTTTCTATTTCATTAAGAAAAGGACAGAGGATAAATTTTAGTTTAGTCGTGTCAAATTAATCAGCGCCTGTCACTCTCCATACAAGTTTAGACGTGATTAAAAACTTTCCGACTAAAATTACGTCAATTTACGTCAAGCGGTGATTAATTTGACAGGACTAAACTAAAATTTATCTTTTGTCCTTTTCTTAATGCAATAGAAAGAAAAGATGCACTGAACTTAAATTTAGTTTAGTTTGTGAACAAGGGAATCGGCACCATTATTAAGAAAATAGCTGGTATTGTTTGGAGGAGGGTGACTCATAATCGGAAAGAGTGGCAAGCTTTAGGGGAGGCCTTTGCGGAAACGCAAGACAATCGCGATATCGGTGTCAAACAATAATTAAATTTAGTTTAATTAGTTACCATATACTGTAGTTTAGTTTACTTTCATTCATGTTTTATAAGATTGTTAAATAAAGGCTATTATTTAGGGGGCAATCTCTGGAACTAGCAGTCCGATTTGAAAAAATATTTTTGCATTTGATAACCCAATTCCTAAGGAATATTATATGCTCGCGGGCAGAAGCTAGTAAAATATAATTATACTCTTTGAACTGAGTACACTAACTATTGAAAAAGATTAATATTATGACGGTACTTTGCCAATTCATCTATGAAAATATTATGTATGTAAAGAAAAATCTGCATCTTTTTAAGAAAATAAGTCATCATCTGCCTAGCCTTTTCCCAACCATGTTAGGGTCGGCTTCCAGTTTAACCGGATGCAGCTGAATATCAGTATTTTACATGGAGCGACTGCCTATCTGACCTCCACAACCTAGTTACTAGGGTAACACGATACCCCTCGGTAAGACTGGTTGTCAGACTTTTTTGGGCTTCTAACTACCCGTAACGACTGTCAAAGATCTACAAATGGCAGCCGGGACCAACGGCTTAACGTGCTTTCCGAGGCACGGAGGGGTCTTGGTATGTAAAGATGGTCACCCATCCACAGACCAACCGCGGCAAGCGTAGCTTAACCTGATCGATCGACCCGTGCAGCTGTTGTAACTTAGCCACAAGCCCCTCTTTTTACTTTTTAAGAAAATAAGTGATGGACATAATTTTAATACTAGAAATAAAGATAAAATAGATCAACCATTTTACTGTGTTAAATGTTACAACAAAATACCTTGTGATATATTACAGTTAACTGAAAGAAAATTTAAAACTCATATTAAAAGTACTCTTTGCAAACAAGCATATTACAAATTAGAGGATTATATCCTAGATAAGAATGCTTAGAAGCATGCTGGTCTAGCTCCATAGGACAATTTAGAGTCTAGACAAAATCAAAGTGGTTGCTAATTTAATTGTGTAATTAAATATTATAACATTTTTTTACATTCTGTGATTACTTGAACTTACACACTGACTAATTAGTATCACTTGTAGTTAGTTTTAGGAATATCATATAGGTACCTACTTTTACAATGCTTGTAAATATGTGAACACCATGTATCCATTACATAATTATTTTTTCTGTCATCGCTTCATTTTAATTATTTTTACCTATTGTGGTATAGTAATCTTATTCCAGGTGCATCGTCTTCACATATAATTATATAATTAATGTATACAAAATATTGTAAAAGAGTAACAGTGGAGTTTCTTGCCCATTCTTCTCCATACGAAAACTACCTTTTGGAAGGGGCGACTAGAATCAGTTCTATTTTTTGTCGTTCAAAAGTGCCTTTTTGTGCCTAATTGAAAAAAATTATTTGACTTTGAAAGGATTGAAATAAGTATAAATCAGAAAATATTGATTTGTACCCTACTTAGTCACTTTAACAATAACAAAAAGCCTATAATAACAATGATTTCACTCGATTATGCATATTTTCGTCAATCACTCTCAAAGTTAGATAAAATTTTACATTTGTGCGTTACTTAAATCATTGTAGTAATAAGAAAAATACTAAAATAATAATAAACCACTATAATCATAATCTTTTTCGTCTAACGCTGTCAATTTATGTAATATGTATGAAAATATAGATAAGTGCGTAACTTTGCTCAGTTTAACAATGACAAAATCTTATAATAACAATGGTTTGTTTATGGTGGCATCTACTTCGCCACATGCGAACTGGCATTTACATCGCCACATGCGAACTACGCATCTCACTGACGTCACGCAAAATCCTGCATCGCGTTAGCAGGGTTTGCCGCACGACCAGCATATATACAACGTCCCGACATCAATCGTCGGGCAGTACGCCACCAGACACGACACCCGTCTGGTAGGAGGACCTTCCCTTTTTATGGAGGATGAGTGAACTTTACACCCTGTTCCTCATATCTATATACTACAATCATGAATATTTCTTGAAATCAATCACTATAATCATTAATATTTTCTGAAATCAATTACTATCATTATTAGACGCTTGCTCATCATTACTAGAAACGCAATTTACAAACTGGAACTCGCTTCTCGATTCTCTCAAATCCACAGATTCTTCATCAGTATCGGTCTGTACTGGATAATGCAACATCTTCATTATCAGCGTCGAACTCTTGAATTTTGTAAACAATATTTCAATTATATTTTATAGTGTGATTTTTGCCGCTTTTTCTGTCGTCAGGCGATTTCTGTTTTTGCTGTGAATGTTTGCATGTGCACTAAAAGACTGTTCTGTTGTGGCAGAAGTAAACGGTGCTGAAAGAATACGCACTGCTACTTTATATAACTTTGTCGAAGAACATCATTCCTTTTCACCAGGTTGACGAGCTTATTTCGTTAATGTTTATCCAAATAAAAGGTTTTCGCCAAAAACCTTCCCTGGCCTTATATGCAACTACATAATTCTGGCATCACCTACTTCCAGATTTAACAAACGCAGCCATTTTGTTAATAAAATCCATGGCTTCCAGTTCTTCGTCTTGATTTAACCCGATACCTCGAGTCTTTGGGTCAAGCAGATAGGCGGTTAAATGTCACCAGTGTCATCAGAAATAAATAATGTTATAACGTAGTATTTTGGAAGGCCCAAATAACAATACTAGTAATTAAATTTAATAAAAAATAACCATTGGATGCACAATTTTTTTAAATCTATGATTTTGAGTAAATATCAGATAAAAATGAGTGATAACGAGTATATCCATTTCTGATAAATACTCGAGTAAATCCTCCACCCATCCCTAGTGGTGATATAATGGTGATGTACTCTTTGAACATATGTAGACACGCCGTCTTTTGCTCAAACTAAAACTCAAAGCATTTATTTCAAATAAACCAATTATAGGTACTTTTAAATTGTCAAGAAGTCGGTCAGTCAGAAAGATGGAAGCTAGTTGCCTTTTCCAAAGCGTAGTAGGTTCCTATGGAGCGGGCAAGAAACTCTACAGACACTCTTTTAAATCAAAATATTGGTTACCTACATCATTCATGTTGAAATTATACATGTAAGAACAATATAAAAAGACGTGCATGTTAAAAGCGTCCGTAATAAAAAAAAAAACAAGAACGATTCAAAAATTAAATTAAAATAAACCATGGCAGCTAAGAGATGACCAGTTCCTACTGACGGCGCCCGTTCAGAAACATGACGCATGGATTAGTACCATTTTGAAGGGAACTTAATGATCCAACACATACGCCACCACCAGCTAGACATTTGAGTGAGCATGACATACTCTCAGCCGCCAGGGCACATTCAAGTCAATGAAATACGTACCCAGTAAATGGTAGCTTTATTCAAAATTCAAAAGTCATTTATTAAAACTGGGCTGAGAATCAGCACTTTTCCAACGTCAAAATTACATAAGACAGTCCCCCCAAAACGCCCACCCTTCACCACTTCCTAGTGCCTTTCGCTGGGAAGAAGTTGCGCAACAAACTCCCCAGCAGCACAGCTGTCTGTTCAAGTTAGATTATTATAGAATGTACATGGTTACAGTGCTCACACATGTGCTACGCAATAATACAATACAAAGAGATTGAATTTATACAAAGCAAAGATAGTTAATGATGCAATTCTCTACTACAGATTTTCCCTTGGGAATTAGGAGCGATATGACAATCTAACACCAGTGGTGTAGCTACCTAGGGGCTAGGCGGGGCAGTGCCCCGGGGCCCTCAAATCTTTACCAGAAAATCTCGATCGAACTGAACTTTTGAAAATTACTACCATTTTCAAAATAAATATGACAGGTTGCAACCTGACTTTAATCATGGCAACTCAGTTGAGAGAAATTCGACAGTTATATCTAGGAAATTCCCCTAAATTCTTTCTGTGGGTTGGCAGTGTTGTCAATTTGATGGATAGCGATTAAAAAGAAGATAAAGGTGTCAAATGTCATGATTTTATGAAATCGTGACATTTGACACCTTTGCTAACTTATGGAGTTGTATTGCTGATTGTAATGATTATAAATGAGGAAAGCCATAGGTATTTGTTACAACCGCAAATCATATTTTAATCAACATAAAACCTGACACTGACCTACAAAATGCAAAAAAAACGTGAGAAAATTTGAATTTCGCGGGCTACCCTGACGCTTCCCCCTTATATTTTTATTACCTGCCCTGCAGTGCATGAAAAAGAGTTGATGATAAAGTAACTTAGCATTTTTAAAGTATTTGTATATTTAATATTTTTACTTGATAAAACCTAACCAGTTTAGATAGCAGTGGGCCCCCATTTTTTTATTTGCCCCAGGGCCTTTGGTTACCTAGCTACGCCACTGTCTAACACTCTCGAAGTATTCCTCAGTCTTTCATGAATTAATATAACCACACTCATCTTGGATAATTCAATCAATCTGCCTAGCTTCCAGTCTCAATACTCAATTTTCTATTGCATTCCATATGTATTACATAGATGGTATAACAAAGTAAAAGATCAATATGGACCCTGTCGGGCACAGCAAAATTAGGAGAGAGGAAGAGGGCTAATCAGATGCAGCTGAATATCAGTATTTTACATGGACTGACTGCCTATCTTACCTTCACAACCCACAATTTTGGTTAATTATTTATTTATTTTTGCTCTACGAGGCCATAATACGTATATAGTCCAAAATCGCAGCCCTGGATCTAGGGGGGGGGGCAAGCCGGGGCCAGTGCCCCGGGCGCCAACTAAAGGGGGCGAGAAATCCAAGCTTAGCAGACAAGTGTACCACCCAGCAACTTTGCAATACATGAAACGCGCAGCTCATTTATAATCTTTCTATTTTTTTTTCTTTTTTACATCAGTTTTGGCGCCCCTGTTGAATTGGCGCATTATCGATCGATACAATTTGATAAACAGGTTGCTGCCAAAATTTTCATTTTGGGAATATTTTAATTTCGTGGAGCCCCCACGAAATTAAAATATTCCCAAAATGAAAACTTAGTGCATCCCCATAAAAGATTGGAGAGGGCAATTTTTGCCCCGCCTAAAAAAAATACTAGATCCGGGGCTGCAAAATCGAAAAGCAGTTCATGCATATTACCATATAGATTCGTTTCTTTGGATCGTATTATACATATTTTAAGTTTATTTACACCCAAACTATGTACTGGCGCAGGTTCGAGCACGGGCGCTGAGCGCGATGACAGCGAGGCGACGCCGGCGCATTGGGCGCCCTACGCCGAGTCTGACAGGGATGATAACTTTAGAAAGTGAGTATTTCATCGGGTCACAATAATATCTAATGTCTGATCCAAAGGTAATAATGTATCTAATGAAAATGCAAACAAATGGATCTAAAAACATTTCTGTGGATGTTAATTTGTACAAATTGAACACGAAATTCTAATTTTAAATCACTAATGCGTTTCATTTGACAGTAAATATTCATTTTATACAATTTTGGTCGATGATTTTTAATTAAAATTTAATAATGTTACTCATAAAACAATTGTTGGAAAAAGTGGTCAGATCTAAAGTTGAATCTTCTAAATACAGATGAATGTGTTACTAATTCACTTTGGTGAGTAATTGTGTAACAATAGATCCTGAACAGGGTTTGTTCACATTTTGGAACAGCCATTAATCGTTTGGTGACCCTGTATGTAGCCCCGTTGAATGCTGCAATCATAAACATGTAGAAAATACCATTGTGTCTCGCGTAGATTACGTTCTGGCATATAGCAGGTCAATAATGATGATGCATGAAGAACTCTCATTAATCTCATTTAAATATATTGTTGAAACTCATCATATACGCGACTCACAATGGTCATAAATGAATATAATTTATTTCCAGTTTATAGCAGTCTTAATAATAACCAATATACACCTAACGAAATGTAATTCCTCTATCCAGATACTGACTGAGGGAGAAGAGTGGCCGCACTTCATATACCAGCGACCATTCTTCAGAGGAAGACCCGGAGGCGTCGTACCCAGAGGTGCCGCTGTTGCCGCCGCCCTAGAGCGGCACGCGCCGTGCGACCGCCAGCACCCTGCCAAAGCAGATCTTCCAGTGGACACAAGCAGACTGCTACACACACTGTACATAAGTCTGATGCTCGAGTGATACCGCGGGAGTCACATTCCACTTGACTTTCTGCTCAAACCCCACTACATGGACCCTCCGTGTTCCACGTGAACATTGAACTCTACCACATTTATGATTGTGACTAACGTGCATTTTGTTCACCAAATATGTGTAAATCTGTGAAATAAATCCTTGAGTATTGCAGAATAAGCTAGCGAGATCAAATATTTTAGTCTGTAAGGGCCTTGATTTGACTAGATTCACTAGTGTAGACCTGTCATGATAAATATCAAAATTGTTTAAATATCCGAAGAGCATAGTGTATTATAGAATCATTTTTACAAACTATAGTTTTAAAGGTTTTGTGTTACATGATCTGTATGTGTCTCAATGAGTCGTACAAGTATGAATATTGTGTGAATGAGATCAGTTGTAAAATAGTTATAAAACTTAAATAGAAGGCCTTAGGATTCAAACTTTTGAATGCGCAAGTATTTCGTAATTTTGTATTTTTTTAGGTAGTGAATGTCGTGTAACGACTATCCATTTTCTTCATTAAAATAACGAATTATCTGTTGCTTTGCTTGCACACTTATCATTTTAAATACAAATTAATTACTTAGCTTTATTTTGGTTATTCACACAAGACAAAATATAATTCTAGAGTTTTTTTTGGGACTCTGCATAAGGACTGTCAACCATGATTTAGTATGTAAAATTATTTCCATTTAGACAGAATGCATGTTTCACTGACGAAAAATTATGCTTTTAAACAAACATAAATGTATGTTGTTAAATCATCTCATAAGACAAGTGTACCTGCGATACCTATGTGGACAGTGTGACTGACACAGCAGACTTGCGGATCTAAAGTGATCACATGTCAGTCCAACAGTTCCATCTAGGGAATGCAATATCGATCTCGCGAGATCTTGAGCCTTTTTATTTACAAATATATTACGATTCACGACGAAAAAAACGTTAATTTAAAAAGTTTCCGAACTTTCGATCTCGAACTCTCGAGTTGGCCGTCTCAACTAGAAATTGCATTCCCTAGTTCCAACTGTATATAGCCTCATTTATTATTTAGCCTACATTTTGATGTGATTTGGTGTCACTTAGACGAACGTGAGATTAGTATCAACTATTATTATTCTATTTGCACTCTCCTTAACCAGTTACATGAATCTTTCATCGAAACTGTATCAAAATGTTTACCAAATTATTTAATTCTACATCTCTAGCTGCTTACGACACGACAGTTGAAATGTAAATAGTACTTATGTCAAACCAAAATTTTAATTTAATAATTCTTTTAGTGATAAAAGCTTTTATTGTTGACTGATTCGCCCTGTACGAAATCACTTTGAAACTGTTAAGAAATTCCTTCACTGATGCAACTTGTTGATTATAAAAATTAATATTTTTACTGCAAATCCTCAACGGTACGAGAACTCCTTGTTAGATTAAAATGCTCTTAACTCGTTATCTATAGTATAGCTTTGTTTAATAATAAAAACCACGAAAATTTTAGTATTGCTTAATTTTTACTGATAATATTTGCCTTGGCAACAGTGATGTTTTTTTTTATACAAACTGTGATTGATCTTTGAATGTCTTATTAATAATTTAGATTCAATAAATCTTCGAACTTATGATTTATGTATTCAAACTAATGATTTCTTAATAAGTGTAAACCACGTTGCTGAGACAATACTACTACCGAAAAATAAAAATAAATCTAACGTCACTCTGAGAATGTTTCTAATTTATTTATAACTAAGGTGTAGTTTATTAATGTGTACTTGTATTATAATATTGAGGTGGTTGTCGACATTGTAGACTACAATGCGATACAAATTAAAGAATGTTAGGATAAGATATTGTCATTCAATAATAAATGTAAATATTGTCCTACTGCATTTTAATAGTATATTATTCACACCTGCTTTTCTCCACCATTTATAATAGCAAAATATCCACGATCATGTGCCTGCGACGAAGGAATAATCATATTCTTTTAAACTCTAAAACAAAGCTTCAATCATAAAATTGAATCCGATTGCAGGAAGTTATAAAACAATAGAAAAAGTAGTACGAAGCTATTCGAGCAGATTATATTACTGCGGCGGCACGGCAGTTAAGTGAGGTACAGTAACAGAACTAAACGGCAACGACCTCCGTCGCAATGTTTAATTGTCGGATAATTATTGTAATGAATGGGCGGCTGTGCTGATGCCGCTTCAAACGCTACAACAATCATTATCTATTCACTCGGTGGATCAATCCAAGATAGCAGTAGTCTGTGGCGACGCCGATCGTACTCTGTTCTGTATGTACGCGCCCTTCTCACATTTTTATGCCGCCCGCCTCATAAACCGCGACCTCCCCCTCGCACAGGCACGCGGCCGCGCTTTGCATCTCACTCGCTCTCACACACTCACAGGGGGACACGTAGCTTTGCTCGCTCGAAGCCAGTTCCGCGGTCGTCCGCCGACTCTTAGCGGCGCTGACGTGCGTTACGCTCTTACGACAATTTTGTGTTTCTACTGTGAAATCACCAGTGTTATTTGTTTATATTTTATAACAAACCCCAAGGATTGAACCACATCGCTCACTGGATCTGCCGTTAGCAGTGTAGTATACTGTACGTGTTTGTGTGAGAGCCGAAGCGAATACTATTGTGAAACGGGTCGACCGTGTTCGTTTATGTGCTGAATGGTGATTAAAAGTAATTTACTTTGCTTTTACGGTGTTGAGGGTCGGTGCGTATCGATCGTATATTGAAAGACAAAGCGGTGGATTGTTATTGTGGCGTGGAGGAGGCCGGTGCAGCGATAGGTGAGTGATAGAAAATGTTTTCGTTTCGTTGTGGCAATGGTTTGGCCTGGCCATGTAAGTAAGTTAACGTAGACGACCGGCGCGAGGATGCGGCGGCACGGCCAACATCAAGCCACAGACTAGCTATAACCATGGTATAATAATAATATACTATAACCAGTAAACTAACGACCGAATTATACATGAGTAAATAACCCTTGGGCAGCTAACTTAACAAGAATGGTGAGTTAAACATATTATAAAACACTGTCAATTCGTTGCTAGACCCAAGCAGGTAAGTATTAATCGAGGCGTTAAAAAGATTCCCATTTGATAAAGAGCACGTGCTTTAAAGCTTTGTGAGACCAGCATTTTAATGTCGAAATCAAAAATTTGACGCAAGTTGAGATAAAGATGTATTTAGGTAGGCAAAACACGATATTGTTCTCAATGACCTCTAGTAGAAAACAGAAAAGTTCAGTTTAATTAAGTACTTACCTTGTCAAAGTTTTCAATTTTATACTTAGTACAGTCAACCGCAAGTCAGTGGCAACACTGGATCTTTGTAAATCGCCCTTACTGCTATGATAATAAAAGCGCTGTCAATGTCAAATCGCTACCATGGACTTGCGGTTGACTGTACCCACGTAAACCATGTTAAGTGAGCATGTCAATAATTTCATCGAGTTAAATTATTTACCTGCATAGAACTTATTAGGTAAGTAATGCTCGGTATTTTGTAAACGTTTCTTGTACAGTCAGCATGTCCATAGTTGCAAATAGCGCCTTAATTTCGTAGCATTAAGGGTGGTTTTCGTAGTTCAACAGTTACCTAGTACCGACGTACGAGACTGTACCACTTAAAATATTCTTACTAATCTGCATATATACTTATATCAACCTACTGCTAGTTTCCATTAGTCCAATTCAGTAGATATAGAAAACATAATGTCTTTGCTATCTCGAAATCGGGTAAAAAAAGAATGCAAGGTTTTTTTTATAAATCCATTTGTTTATATTATTTATTTAACAGTTTATGTACACACATATAAACAGATAAGAAGAAAGGAACAGAAAAATACGTACAAAGGTGATGCTTATTTCTATAGAAATCTCTTCCAGCATACCTGCGATAGGAAAGTAATTAGTAGTGGTTAGTTGTTAGTATTAAGATTTACTTACTCAAATGATCAAATTAAAGAAATCAGAAGCTTTTTATGTTCACACGAATAGTTTCCATTGATAAAGAAACCTAGTTGTCGAATCCAATACTACATTATGTCAACATAGGCATACATTATCAATGGCGTCGAAGCAACCAACTGCAACTGATCCGTTGTCGTGTAGGTAGACTCGCCGATGTGAACAGCGCCTAATAGCTTCACGTTCTGAGTGAGTAATGCCCTTCCCTAATGGGATAATGGCGGGCCGCTGCTCGTCGCGTTCGAAATTCGAAATATTTATAAAGCGGCCGAATCGCGCCGTGTCAACAACCATCCGACTGTTTGCTTTCCCATTTAGTTGAGACGCAATGGGTCGGCAAGGGTGCCGATAAGGCAAGCTTCGACAATCACAAACGGCTTAGACTTGTATGGCAAATTGGCAAGGGACATCATTCATTTAAGCTTTTAGCCCTAAAAAGTCATATTCTTACATAAATTAATACAACCTAGGTAGTACAGACGCCAGCACATCAAGCTACTACAATCTGTCAAATTTATTTAATAGATTTTCAACTTTATCGCTGATGTCTAAGGTTCAAAGTTGATTGGGAAAATTTGACAGTTTCGGGTAGCTTGATGTGCTGGCGTCTGTACAAGGTACTACACAAAGAAAATGACATCACATGTTATTGTGTATACATATCTAATTCGAATCTAAGTCAAAAATCTAGAAAAAATCCAGCCAAAATTCGCAATAAAGCTAGTAAATTTTCCTAAACAACTTTAAGGCAACAAGACACCACACAAAATCTCTATAAAACATTGAAGCGACGATTCACAAAGGGACATTGAAGTGCCTCGAGGGCCCTAAACTACGTTGTCGAGCTCAATGGCACTTAAGAATGATAAGTAAACACCCACCACCTACCTTCTTGAAAGATGTAACAAAACAGATTTATGTAAACAAAGACATTTACGTGTTTTCACCCCACTCGATGGGGTTAAGAATTACGAGGGTGTGTAGGTGACGATAGACTGACCGAAGTACCGGACACGCGGCATGCTGTACGCGGCTCGCATACTTAACGACAGTTTTCTCATTTCCTTTTACATTAAACGGGCTTCACCGCAACTTTAAGGCATCAATAAGCCAAGATATTATAATATTTATTTCGAACTAAAATGTCTCAGTAACAAATAAACGTAAAGAACCAATAAAAACAATCAAATCAAACTTTGCAATTAGTTACTTCAATGTAATTTTCGTTTCAAGCTGATAAACGCGGCTCAACATTTCAGTATCGTTTACGATCAAACAAACCTAATGACAAATTGCTTCTCAAAAGCGTGTTTTACGAAGTTGCGCGCGTGCTTGCTAATGCTAATAGAAAACCGGATTTATTATGACCATAATACCAAACCGCTATCTGTGTGTGCCGACTCTAGTAAAGGCAATGCATAGCGTTGAGTAACTATATTCTAAACACGCCCTAACAATTTCTCTTTGTAATTTTAATATGAATATCACAAAATAATGGCGAGAAAAGTTACTGTTAGTACGTTAGTAAGCAACACGGAAGTATTAAGAAGATAAAGGAAGTAAAGTGTTTAGTTACTTAGTACAGTAGAATATTATGGAAATTAATGCTTACTAGGTAGGCACTACGTAATGCGAAAAATATAATAAAATCGATTTTTCACACACCAAATGTAAAGTTAATAGAATCGGTGTAACTGTACAGTCTCATTTCCACGGTTTTAATGTAACAAATGATTTGGAACAATGAGCTATTCAAGACGAGGCAAGTGGTAAGTTGAGCAAATGTTTTAAACATTGTCGCTCGTTAGTGATGTTCGTGGCATGCTCTTCGCGTCCAATTTGTAAGTTTTTTGGACGCTTGCAGCGCCGCGGGAGCCGCTGCGGGCGGTCCGCGAAACACTGCTCGCTTTGTGCACGAACTACGTTGTTCCCTTTCATGGCATTGGTTATTGTACACCGTACTTATTGCCTTGCTCTTTGTGGCATGAATGTTGTTCAGGAATAGAATTGCGATAACCCCGCAAGCTATTCCAACATGCCTTTATTATTGTTCGCTTGTTTAACACTCACTATCTACCAAAATTATAGCTAACTGCGCAATCTTTATTTCTTTAGCTCTATTAAAACCAATATTATCATCGGCGTTTATCAGTTGTAACGGTCTTCAACGAGATTGGATAATGATATCGGCTACGGACTGTGTAGGTATTAATTTAATAAATTGTTAACTAAACCGTTATCTATTCTGTAGTCAATCGTGGGGGCTGCTGCTGCTGCCTGCTCGATCAGAGCAGCACTCTATTAAAATCACACTTGATTAGATCTCAGCGCGGTTTAATTGAACACTCCAGCCGTGGTATGCACGCCTGGTACACGCTGCACAACACAAACCGGGGCCGCCGAACGAGAACGCTCCGACGACGATGTCTTTATTTCTTTTTGTACTTTCATCTCTCGTCCGATTCGTTTTGGTATTTTTTCCTTTGTCCCTTTTGTTGGATTTTTCATATCCTTCTGTTTTCCGGGTGGATTAATTTTAATTTGAATTCAAAGACTTCTTCCAATATTTGCGCTTTTTATTTCCTTTGAATATTTTATGTTGGAAAGTTATCAACTCATCAAATATCTTCTAAAGTGGTTGGGTATTATTTTTTCGTGGCGGAACGTACCTACACGATCTTACGCGATAGATAGAATATTTATCGTTGGGGTCGCGGGATCACGGCGCGCCGCGCCGCCCACTGGCAATTTGCCGTCCGCCAGCGGCGCGCCGCACAGCCGCACTCACAGGCTCACAGCGAGCTGTAAGACATGTTCTCAAACTAAACGCTATGCTAATGTAATGGGGCTCCATTTGATCACAGCCCACGGCCAATTTCAAATTTTCAATGAGACGTCTGTGGCAGCAACTTTATTAGGTGATTAGTTTTACTATTAAAGCGATATAATCACAGGAAGGCTTAACGTTAAAATTGATCATTTTATTGTTGCGGCATTTTAATTGCTGCTCTTACTTGACGTGCCGTTATGATGTTAATCCACTATTATGATGAAGTTTTCCTTATTTTTATCGTGACACCTTTGTAGTAAATGAACGATAATATTCGTGACTCCTAATTTGACGAGTCCCACACAGCCACACACGGTGCCTTTGATTTCGGGTGAACCTACCTGCGGAAACTATTATGGATCTTCCCGGAAACACCGCTCCTACTAGTCGTACATATACCATTGACAAAGTCATTGTGTGTGACGTAGTTTTGTTTGCCTTTCGCAGATATTTCGACAAGCAACGTTGAACTTCCGATTTGCCTATTGCATATTAATCAAATAGGTTTCAAAGGGATCGAAATGTTTTTGGTATTCGCGTTGAGAAACAGATAATAATCGGCAACCATTCAGCGTTTATTATAATCACGATTGCGCGCCATTTCGTATGACAGCCGATCAACCGACAATCTTGTTTATGTTTATCATTTATGCAACGTCTAAACTGGCATGTTTAACACTCAATTCACGTCTGTTTCTCAACCAGGTTATGTCTTTTCGCTCGGTAAAACCGGTATAATGTAAGTCTGAGTGAGCCTCGCATGTGTGGAGTAGGTAGCCGGATCGTAAATCACTGAACGCGGCGGTAATGCGTAGATAAGAGCTCTCTCATTTGTTTTCCCATTTCCCCAGAGAAATTTCTTAGCGACATTACCGCGCGGCGTATGACGTAACGAGCAATTACCCCGGCTTCACGCGAGTTCCTAGTATTCTTACATTTTTATAAAGTTCCGTAAGCTTGACACTTTATTCTTTTATGCAAAACACATCAAGTATTCAGAGATTTGTCATCTCCGTCGACGTTAACTTTCGCGGAAACAACGGCGGCACTGTGATTTATTAATGTCCGTTTGTCGTTTTCTAAAATCCATTGAGGAATGGAATGGATTGTACCTACATATAAAATATGCGATAGCTGTCCACATACATTATTATTAGGCATTGGACAACAAATAAAATTATCTACTTAAGTAATACCTACATAATTATTACCGACACAATTGGTCGAACACAGCACCAACACGGTATCTGGTGCACGCCATCTCGCTTGATTAAGCCCAATTATAGTCTTTCTTCACGCGATTATACTGTCGCGATTTACGGATAACCCCGCCATTTTGAGAGAGACGCCTCTTTCATTAGCATGCCATGAATTGCCATGCCATTTCCATGTTCGAAAGCTTAATGACCACGGGCGTGGATGAATTTAATCGTCGATTCGCATTATGAGTAGGTACCGGCTTCGGTAAATTACAAATGTACCATTACGGCAAAAATATTGCGCCTCTTTCATCTCAGAAGTTGTTTAAATGAGCTGTAAACCTGTACTCATTTCAGTAGACAACCAAATGTCTAAATTGAATACCAGGGTCGCAGACTACATAGTAGTTAAGAGTTACATAAGTACAGTAATACAAACAAGGGCTTGTCCAGAGATTGCCGCGATAACACGCTTGCATATCGTGAATACAAATTGATTGTCATTTCAGTTCGATTTAACTCTCGACGGACCGTTGTACCTACGCTTGGAAAATAAACTCATCCTTGCGAGTTTGCGAACTAAACTTTTACTTCTTTTAAAAATAAAATAAATAAATGTAAATAGTATGCTTAAATATGAAATAAAGAAACAAATAATACCCACTGCTACAAAACAAAAACGAAAATAATTACCATTCAAAAGATGAGAGTCCTTTTGAAGCTTCTTATGAATTTTAAGTTATAAATTTTCGTTAGGTACCTAACAATCCCACTTAATGAGGCCTTTAATTATTCATAACTGTCGTACCTAAGACCTAAATTAACACCATCGTAAAAAGACTAAAAATAAATTCCAGCAACAAACATTCAATTCAAAGCAAACCCATAAATAAAAATTTACAACTCAAACAACTTACACATACACACACATACAATGCAATTGAGCAAAAATAATATTATTTACGTTCAATCAATCTTTCTAAATTATTATCGGTAGATTATTTAGAATTTTAGATAGTTGGTTATTTACTACACCGCGGTAGGTATTAAAAGTAAAATACCTACCGCGAGCGATAGATTTCCGATCGAATTGTAATAAAATCGAATCAAAATCAATCAAGCACAGCGATCGGCGGTACCAAGGCAGCATAGGCGCGCAGAGCGAGACGACACGAAGGTCGACGTTGAAACCAGTTTAGCTGGACGCGGCCGCAAGGTGCCGCGGGCCAGGTTAAGTGCACTGTATTAGCATCATCGCCCGCCCTTTCATGTCTGCTTATCTCCTGGTCTAGGCGATCTAAATGGGCCTATTGAATTGTATCGTGAGCCTACAGCGGGTGGTTATTTATAAATGTATCACCCTATTTTACACTGTTCATTAAATTGGTAAAAGAAAAACAAAATCCAATTTGGTTTTATTTGATGCCGAATAGATTCTACGTTATCGAAACCTATTATTAAAAATAATAGCTAGGTCTATCTAATCTTCGATTTACAATCTTCGTGTTTTGTATGCGAACGCAAATGGTTAAGTAGTTTGTTGTACTATTATTTGTCCACTTAAAACAAAAATCCACTTTATTGTTTTATTAAAACAACCATTCCATTCAATATGCGTTGAGTACTTTCAATTAATAATTTAAGTGTGAAATTGTTTGTAATAAAGATAATACCTACTACAATAGCTGACTATTTAGTGAGTCGACGTGCTTCATATCGCATAACAAGATAATGGCTCTCCACAACAATATACTAAGTTAGTTTCTATTTTACAACTACACTATAAATACAGCTATTTTACTTGTGGTTTGTATAACCGTAGTTAGCAGTTCTTAGGTATGTGGCTTTGTACATTTTAAATGATCTGCTAAACCAATTAATACCTAGTAGATTTTTAACTTCGGTCATCGGCAAAAATAGGAACAGATGCGAGGGTGGGAATGGTGATGTCAGATGGCAACCGTACGTTACCTACTGACCCATAACGTAACCGATGTAATAATACGCAAACCTTCTTATTAATAAACGCGTAAAGTTAAGTTATGCCAAACTTAAACCTCAAAAAATGTCTATGGTTGAGGTGGATCCGCAAAGGTAACCCGCGAAATCTGAAATTTTCTTACGTTTTCTGCAATTTGCAGGTCAGTGTCCGGTTGTATCTTGATTAAAATATGATTAGATATTATTATAATGTTTTTATAGAATTAGAACTTCTCTCTAAGATAGAGTTGTTCCATAAGAACAAATCTCTCATGGAAAAATTCATAAGGAACAAATCTGACTTAGAGAGATGTATTAATGATTCTAATGATTAAAATTGTGTAAATACATATCTATTATAGTCGCGAATCATGTTTTGATCAAGATACAACTTGACATTCACCTGCAAATTGCAAAAAACGTAAGAAAATTTGAATATCAAGGGCTGCGACCAAATGACTAAAAGGAGCTGCAACTGCAGATCCACCCTAATCTGAAGATCGTAGATACTGGTTGTCACTTTACGCTTGTTAATAAATTTTGCAAACACTTAACATTTTGGTTTATATAAAATAACTATCGTGTGAAAACGTTCTCGTAGTATCTTTTCAGATTTGTAGTTATCGTAAATTGTCAGTCTGAAAGCAACATGGTTCATGTTACATAAGCAATTCTAAACGCTTACTTATTCTTTTACACTTCGCAGAAAATAACGCTTTATTTCACAGAATACTGCTTTATTATGGTTACAAAGTAAGCATACATAAATGTCACTAGTGCTTATTTATTTTTACTTAATATAAATATCTACGTTAGTTACCCACTTGTACTTATTAAGAGAGAATTGAATACTTTACGCACCATTACCATTTTTACGACGACGACGCCATTGAAGTTAAAGTACCTACATCGCTCTAACAACTAATTAATATCCTCTTAAATATTATTTTATCAAAGCAGAGATGAGGCTGTATACAAAATACACGCCTACTATAATTTAATAAAAGTTATTAACATAAATCTGATCCATTAAAATGCGGAGAGTACCTGAAAATAATATAGGTGATCTCCTTTGTTTAATTTACCGGTACAACCGACGAAATCTGGAGGCGCGAGGGTAGCTACGGTTTCCATAACAACACGCGCCTGGTGGTTGTCCCCCTGCCTGTCCCCCCTGGCTCCCTGCCCCCCCTCCCGCGCGGTATCGATCCCGGCGCCCCGCGCCGCCCCGCTCCACTCCAAATCAAATTACAGGAGCACGAGCGAGCGGTGAGCGGAGCGGAGCGAGCGAGAGCCGTCCGCGCGCCGCACGCTCGCCTCCACTGAATCAACTTTGTATTGCCGTAATAGTATTTTAATTCTATTGGCGCGCTTTTGACTGCGGCCCCCTATAATAGCTTGTTTGCAAATTGGTACCTACACGTTACGACGACGTTGGCGGGTGATTTAGCATATGATCGAACGGTATTTGAAATCCTTTGTGATCTTTTAATTAATTAAAAGTTTTGATTGGACTTACCTTACCGACTTGGTACTTTTATTTTATACGTCCTAGGTAGTTATGAAACGGGATAATCTAATCATTACTGTAATTCCGGCACTTACATCTCTGCGTATCACGTTTCTATCTATCGTGACTCGTGACGGACAATAGGTGTCAATTGCCAATAATTGGCTAATCTTGTTCTTGGAAGTGCGCGTATAAAAGAAAAATGTAATGAAATAACGATTGTAGTAAGTAAATAGGTATAATAAGTATAACTTCAGGAAAAAAAAGGATCAACAACCTTCTGAACATAAACAAAATTCTATTTCAATCGAATGGCTGCAATACGCTCGACGTCGATTGGTTCCGCTTTACACAACAATCGGACATTGATTCTACAAGTTCTAGCTCGTATTGCCAACAAATTAGAGCTGTTATTCACTTTACCATCCGTAATGAATAACTCGCTACCTATTTAAATAGTACAGTGATTGATTCGCGACGTGGAATGTGTGACAGAAATAAAACAAATAAGTTGAGAGATTTTATAGCGATCGGCAATAAAATCGATTATCGTATTGAATCGCTCGCGGCCGAGGGGACCGCAGTCGCTCGGGGATATTTTAATGAGGGAATGCCGTGATGCCGACTCCAGTAAACCGAACGGGACATTTGTCTCTCCCCGAATAATGGAAAAGCGCTGAAAGGATATTTATCAAAACCGACGGAGCTCTTCGGCGGTTTATTTTATTTGCCATATTTCGTCAATCGTTAAAATTGTCAGTGAACGTGGCGGATTGCGAGAGCTGCACGCACTTTTATTAATACATGTGAATAGGAGCGGAACGTTCACTAGTTTATGATAAAATACGACATCATTCGTTGGCTCATTTAGAACAGTGAATAGCTATCACGATGGGTAGTTTCTGTGACACAGTAAATTTGTCGTTAAATGATGTCGGCGTGTTGCGTGATTCTGATGAGCGTGTTCTTGGATCGTCGCCAGTTATGTTACGAACACTTCCACAAACATTCTAAAGAAAACCTTTTTACGCGGCTCGAGGTGATTCACTTCTGCTTCATTTATTACCTTGTACCGTTGTCAAACAAACCACCATTTATTTACTGGTGTTGGTAAATAAAATAGAGATTCGTTCGCCTACCGCAAAACTTCGAATAACGTTTTAAATTGTTCATGCAGTACACTAAATCAGAATTGTAAATGACGTTGGATTTCCGCCAATGTTACTTTGTTTCCAACTACCCAAGTATTCATAACTGCCATAATCGAAATATGGTTTCGGTATCTTACCTAGACTTGCGAGGCACCTCATACTGAAAGTTGTTAACTTAAATTAACAATGGTATGAGCAATTATGTAAATCGAATTGGTGTTGCTTGGAAAGTGCTTAGATTAGAAAGTTCTAGAAGTTAATAATTGGGTCATAAATCGTAATTGTGATGGAGCAGTACGGTCGTGGGAGCACGTGTCGGCGGGAATTCGTGATCAGTGAAACGATATCGAATGACCTCAGAGGGTCGCGGGGTGAGCCGGCAGCCGGCAGCCGGCCGGCCGTGTACACGATACCGAGTACACGTTCGTATTAACATAGCTAGAGGGCGCTAATAAACACCTACGACGCTACGCACGTACAAAGCCACTTCGTGCAGACACAAATTGCTTTTGTTCGGCGGGAACGTGCTGTGATGGAACCAGCTAGAATTATAGCCCTCTTATTGTGGTTCGCTGCTGATGGACTTACAATGAACAACTTCTCTCTGCTAATTACTTGTAACTTTTACCTTTTCTAGTGGCGTTAAGTGTTACGAAGGTAACGCGCTCTGAAGTTTTCTTTGTAAGTGATAGGTAGGTACTGAACGTTGGAGTACATAGAATTATAGATAGGTACGGCACGTAGATACGACTCTTGAATAAATGAGTAGCTTGTTCAGCAGTTTCTTTCTACAGAGAACTTTTCTTTGCAGAAGATGTTTATTATTTAATCTAAAACTATTTGATTCATTTATTAACTAACTACATAGTAGGTAAAGCTAAGATGCGTAAACCGTAAAATTAAGGGCCTGTGCACAACACGTTTTTTAAACGCGCCGTCGACGCGTTTTTATCCTACAGAAGGTCTACAGGCTGCGTCTCTGACTCGCGTGCGTATCGCGTCTGTATCGCTTCAAACGCGCGTTGACGGCGCGTTTAAACAACGTGGTGCATAGGCCCTAAACTGTTACTGGTGCTGATTCCCTTGTTCACAAACTAAACTAAATTTAAGTTCAGTGCATCTTTTTCTTACTATTTCATTAAGAAAAGGACAGAAGATAAATTTAGTTTAGTCCTGTCAAATTAATCAGCGCTTGACGTAAATTGACGTAATTTTAGTAGGCAAGTTTTTAATCACGTCTAAACATGTATGGAGTAGTGACAGGCGCTGATTAGTTTGACAGGACTAAACTAAAATTTATCTTCTGTCCTTTTCTTAAATAGAAAGAAAAAGATGCACTGAACCTTAGATGAATGATTCATCATCTAAGCACTGAACTTAAATTTAGTTTAGTTTGTGAACAAGGGAATCGGCACCAAAGTGTGCCTCCTACAGTCCTAATTACATTAGATTTCGTAGCTTACCTAAATAACTACACATGTATTAGCAGTAAGCAGCTCAATTCGACTTCGACACAGTATAAAGATTACCAACTCTAAATCGCCTGTAATCCCAGAAGGGTCAAGTAAAGGTATCATCAACGTATTACGTACCCACTGTTCGCCAATCCGGCATTAGGACGGGACCCATCCTTAGCGATGAGGTGCGAACCTATCGCTATTTACCCGAATCCAATCCCCCTGCCATAGCGGAGGGAGGATTGTAACAAAAAAATTCAATAGTGTTGCCCGTCTTGGTAATCCGGTGTTTCTGAGGACCCCTAGTCCATAGCACAGCTGTGTTTGCTTTGAATAGAGCAATAAGGAAGGCGATCAATAACACAACAAATGTAACGCATGCAATGATAAATAATAATACAGTGATAATAACGGAGACTACACAAATAATGATAAATGAAACCAGTAATATATTTTTGTTTATTAACGATAGGTTTTTATGAGCTTGTTTGTATCTGTAAAATATGCAATCTCAGATAAGTTTATCCTTTATAAAGCTGCGTATCTAATCTTATTGAAATAGAAAAGAAACAAGGTTACCGTATATCAAACATGATGCGAGCTCGTTTCTTATTTTATTTTATATCTGTGTCGAGATAGACAATATATATTTTATGTGTGTTATCTTTGTTCCGCTGTCGCGTCTATTAGTTGGGTACTAGGCGGGCATAGAACTGAAGAGAATGATTTGGCTTAATAATGTCGTTTGTGGCTCACTTGACGCGCGTGGGTGCACTCGCAGCGTACATATTGCTGTCAAACGATAGCTTTCTTTCTCAATATTTAGACTGGAAATGTATTGGAAACTTGAGTCTTTTTGAAATAACAAGACGTATCATTTGTAGACGAGCCAAAGGAAATAAAACGTTAATGTATTGTAATGTTCCTCCTACATCTCTCCTACATTGTCTGTAATAGTAGTGCTGCAGACGGTTTGTAATGAGAAGTTATTGTTGTAGACTTGTAGGTACATAGTCTGTACAGCTGTGACTGTAGGGTAGGTACCCATAGACTGCACCTAACCGTTTCTCGCACGGACGTAATAAAATCGCGGCGATTTTTTTTCGTGCACTGGATTTTCAACGCTCTGCTTAGCACCGAGAGTTGAAGATTCAACAGTGTGTGTTTTTTTAACGCACTGGGACGAGAGTGCGTCCCAGCGCGTTGGATTCTCAACGCTCGGTTTAACATCGAGAGTTGAAAATCCAGTGCGCTATAAAATCTCGCTGCGATTTTATTACGTCCGTGCGAACGTCGGCTTAAGGCTCGTGCAGACCAGCGCGATATCGCGGACGCGACAGGCAGCGCCCGCGATATCGCGCTGGTCTGCAAGAGCCTTTATGTAGTGCGAAATTATACCTAGGTACTAAAAAAAATCCCACGCATTGGACAACCCGCTATGAAAGTAACCATGGTAATATGAAATACGTGCTATTAAAACTAAAGAGCCACTCAATAAATAAAGTGAGATTAAGTTGAGGCGAATTCGTGATTATTCAAGTTCGGTTGCCGAGCGGGACCACCGACCGTCTCGGATAAAGGGCTTCTAACTCGCTCTCGTATTTCATTTCACTCAAAATGGATTCAGCCTTAGAGGCAAAAAATATTTATATTATATCAAAAGAAAGATCAAAAGTGTTCGCGAATATGAGAGCGAACGACCGCGAACAACTTGAAGGAGTGAGTAGGGGGAACAGGAGAACAGGGACCGGTGAGGGATTTTTATCGAGTCCCCGCATTGATGTTATGAGTTGACTTATACGATATAGCGGCGCGTCGGAAATATTGTAATCTAACATGAATACAGAATTCAGATATAGGTAATACGTTTTACGACGGCTCCGGACGAAATAGCGTGGGAGCTTTTACGTCTCCGCTGTCATATTAGTTGTAAATTGTTATTTTTTTTTAAACAAATTAACATGAGCGGACGTTGTTGACATTATTACGACTTTTATAAGTTAACTGGTTAAACACCCAGCATCAAAAGTGTTGGCAGTGACTAGATTAAAGAATTTTATTTACATAGAGAACGTTTTAAATATACCTACATACTTAAATACATCTGATATCTAGATGATTAAAAGCTGAATTGAAACAACTCTCAATTATTATAAAACTTATAAAGAGTATTCTCTTTAGTTTATTTATATCTAACTAAACTCGTAAATAAAAACACGTACTAGATCTACGATATTGTGAGAACGTTAGCGTTATTTTCATAAAATAATTGAGCCGGATCTTTTCGAGGCGAGCGTAAATGATTATGAACGTGAGTAACAGTCGTGTAGGTTGGTACATACGTAGTCATTTCAAATAATCAAAAGAGGGGAATGTTTATGTGTGTACGAAATATCGTTATTTTTTACGCGGTAATAAATGAAATAACGATCGACTTACATGCAATGTGCACGCGCGTACTCACGAACGCTTTAGCGGTAGGGTAACATTAGCATAGTGCAGGTGACATTTTTGTAATTTATAATTTATTTTTATTGTTATATACACACATGTGGTTTTTCAAAGAGATCAAAGGATCAAACCAATGGTTTTGTTGCCTCTATAAAATCCAAAAACAACGACTCAATGTCGATTTTGTCACCGAAAGTATGACGTAATCACTTTTTCAATAAAATAACTGTACAAATTCCAGTGAACAAACGCTAAATTGAAATATAATATCGTTGTTGTATAACAAAGAGAATAAACACTGTGAAAGCGATTATATTGATTAAGTTCTACACGAGGAGCTCAAAGGCCATACGTTAAAGCCAGCAAAGCTTTTACTTAGTTTTAGTATTTGTTTTGCGCCGAGACTGGGGAAAACATTGTACCACTCGAGGCTCCGTCTTCAAATTCTAGGCCAAATATGTATTTGTTATTTGCCTTGTCTTGTACTAACATTCAGTGCTGGATATCCAAGCTTATTATAAAAGAATTGAAGGGTTTCACAGAGAACTGGCATTTTTATTTTCAAGTGATACGACTTGAAAACACTGACTATGCTATCAATGGTTTTATTTGTCAAGTTATTAACTTGACGAATAATGAATTTACTATAATGTCTATTAAGACATTATAGTTTAATTAATAGAATGGCTTTGCTTTTTACTTCCACTTTTGTTAAATAACTACCTTCCATCAATGTTAGGTAAAGCAAAAAAATATAAGATTTAATATAATTATGTATTGTCGAGGGGCTTTAATTGGTCACCATAATAGGCAAAATGCGCAATGTTACAAATATAAAATAAGACACAAACGCGATCCTAATCAGAGTTGTTGCTTTTGTTCATTGAATCGATTATCCCACGCGCTCGGATTATTTCTTGTAGCCTACTTATCTCCGTTCCGATCTTATCGAATATGAATATCGATTCATCGATGCTAATGGCTTAATGTATAAAATGTTTAAGGAGATAAAAAACAAGTAAGTAGATAAATATTAGCTAAGTGATATTATAAACATGTCAGAATGAAGCACTGCCGTTGTTATAATAATGAAGACAAAGACATTAAATTCAAAGAAGTTTCAACATTTTATATTACACAAACAACAAAAGAATGGAGAAGAAATAGCGAGTGATTCCCGCAGCTCGGCGCGAGCGGTGCAATGTTTGTACAAGTTATTAACTAAGGCCCGTAGTGTTATCTCCCGTGTAAATTTATGCAACAATCTCATCGAGGCGGCCGCGGGTTCGGGGTGCCAGCGATAACATGAAATTGACACCGTGCCATCAATCACTTTGGAGTGAGTGGGCTGGCCGAGTGTACGGGTGTCGCGTTGCAGTTGTGGTTATCGGCTACAAATTGCTGTCGCTCCACTGATTAATAATGTACGACTCGAACGTGTAAACAGAAACACGAATGAATAAAAAGCAAAACAGATTTCAACAATCACAACCGTATGAATAAAGTCGATGGAATGCTTACGGAGCGGTATACAGAATATCTACCCGGTGTAACAATAACGCGTAAAATATAATAAATCGTGAAATAAAATCGAATCACACAATCCGAGCTCAGCCCGTAACCAATCAGAGCGGAGGTACTCGAATAGAAGCTGATAATAACGATCGCGTTAGTACTGTGTGGACAGGTTTACAAGTAGAAGTAAAGGATGTGACAATCCCGCGTTTAAAAGTAAGCCCATATCGATTATAGTTTCCGGTATCTCTTACGTTCTATTGTGTGTATTGTTGTCGGCCGGGGCTGTGAAAGCTCGGCTTCATCCGTCGGCTATAAGGTTGGTTCTCGGAAAGCCAGCTGGCGTGTCGTTCCCAGCGCTCCCTGTCTCGCCGGGTTAAGATTACAATGTCAATAGACGTTTCGGCTATTGAATCGCTCTCTTGGTTGGGAACTTTCGTCTTTTTAAACAACATTCTTTAGATAACGAATACTTAGTTAGCAACTCTCTAGACAATGCCAATGTCCACGAAATTTTGTGCATTATGCTTTCGTACTACAAAAGATATTTCTTAGAAGTGTATTTAAACTGAGTTCAGTCTCACTGACTGTAGGTATGTTGACTGTTAATATAATGTTACAAAATTATAGAAAAGCTACACGTACTCTACCGATATTTGTGACACTTTAAAATTTAAATGCATAACATCCGCAAAAGTATAAATTTTGGACAACATCATCCAGACAAATGAAAGATTAATTTGCGAATTCATAAAATTTTCTTTACAAATCTATATCCATCTTATTTTATAGCAGTTCAAAGTTCCGTAGTTAAGAATCTCAAAGTATTCCAGTTTGTGAGAGCGACTTTTGAATAATGCTTCAGTTTTTCTTATTCAGTAAGTCTTCCTATAACTCAAACAACAAAGAGCCGGCTGGAGAGATCCTAACAAAAGAATATGAGAAATATCTGCGCCTCTACAATCCGAACCGCATCACTACTTCAGTTATATTGGAAAATATTTCTTGCTTCTCGAATACCCAGTTAAAATCTGTATTTTATCAAAGGCAAAGGCATGAATGTAAATGTTGATATCCGAGCCATATATAAATAATACTGTTTCTGAACTCTCCTGGGGTTTTATGTTTTTTTTTTAAATCTAATCTGCTAGTTTGCCGTGTGTTTAGTTTGAAGATAGACGAAGCCCATTCATAATTTAAGTCCCAGATGCTCTGATTAAATTTCTTCCGCTCCAAAGGTCTCTTTGTTGTCAGTAACTTCTATTGCGACACAAAAGCACTCGTCTACGGCAGGATAATTTATTTTAAAGAGCCCTCTGTCTTACAGAGACTTTTTCGACTTATTACGCTGAATTGTATTTTAAAGATTGTTTTTGACATAAAATATGCTTCGTAATATTTTTCTTTTTTTAAGTCTGAACTCACTGTAGTCATTTTGTTATATTAAACGAGAGATACTTCTAAAACTTCAGAATGAATTTGTAAAAGTTTTTTAAATTAATTTGATTGTTTGGAAACCTATAATTACATTTTCTAAATGTTCCGTTCTTTTACACAGCTCCGCAGTGGCCTTAGGCATTGACTAGCGTTTAATTCGTTATAACCACAAATTAATTTCGAGGAAAGCCGTAACGACAGCGTAGCCATCTAAATTTTGATTATTTAGAGGCAATTCATTGAAATAAATTATTTGTTCCAACGAGCGCTGTAGCTCGCCATAAAACGCTTTGTAATTATCCGTTTGTTTAAAGAATGAATTACACAAATAAACTTTACGATTCCAACGTTTAAACATAACTTTTTATTATCTCACATGTTTTCTTCAACGCACACACGGGAAAAAATGTTTTATCACCACCTACCGCGCGCCCGTGAACGAGCACGCGGTCTCATTACATGGTGTTCAATAATTTGTCCATTAAGGCCGTCAGTGGTCGACGTGATCCATCATTATAATACAGTAGGTATGTATAAATCAGAGCGGCATAATAGCGCCGGTATTTTGTTATCCCTTCATGCATAAATGTTTTTGTAATATTTTGGAAGCGGTGTTCCAACGTCGCCCCTTCGCCCCTCGCCTCCGTGCCACGTTGCATTGCACGGTTTCATATTTCTCTTTCTAACTTTAGTTTTGTGAATACGGTGCGCTACGAGTGACGCCCGGTTCATCACATTCTTTATAAGGAAACTTTACGAGCGCGTTCCTCGCACTTCAATTCGAACGCCTCTTATTCGATAGCTCGGTACGTGGCTGTGAAAAATATTACCTACCATAAGTCTTAAAGTGATTAAAATTGAAAAATGTTGTCATCTTTAAGGGCGTAAATACATGTTAGTATTTGCGTGTGATTTTACACTTTACTCTTCCACTTAGTGAAGTGTGAAATGATTGTTGCCGCGCGCTGAACATCACGATTTGAATTCCGCAGTCGAGCGCGCGGCCGCTCGTTGCTGGCCAAGTCAGTGTTCGTGTAGCGTGCGGTTACGACGCCCGTCTGTTTGTCGTCGCACGAATCACGTCGCTTGTACACACCACTGCCGTGTATCGAGTGCCTTCAAAATTCATGTTTTGGTGTTTGTGGTGTGCTGATAGCTTCCTTTGTCTCTCCGTAGGTGTGTCGAGCACGAAGCCGCAGTCGAGGATCGCTACCGGGATGCCAGCGTGTCTAGTGATAGTGTGAGATCGTGTCGTTCCCGTAGTGTAGTGTAACTATAGTGCATCACAGTGCTGAATGGATTGTGTCTGTTTTGGATTGCCATCGAGAGTCATCGATAGACCAACTTGAGAACGGTGAGACATTCCATTATGACATCTTTATTTGTTCAGATAACAGTCGCGATAACGCGCTTATTGTATTTATGTTTAATTAGTTTATTTGTTCAAGAGTTAATGTATTATAATTACGTTTTGTTTGCATAATGTATCAACTCTTGCATAGCTGAGTATGTAGATAATGTAGATTATAACAAATTATTCATTAACCTTTGAGGTTGTTAGTATAAGGTATCGCCTCCCTGTATATACTTTAAAACAAACAGGTAAGTATTGATCTTGACTTATCAACATTGATCATTTTGTACCTGCAGCGAGGTATATTAATGTCTTCCTGCAACGCTAATAGCTATTAAGTAAATACCTACATAAGTGGTTAGAAGATGTTATCACATCCTGTTCGTAATCTTCAATACATAGTGATATCTAGTTACGAAGTTATATCAGTGTCGATAAGTCCTAGGTAACCCATTTCCGTGGCGGTAAAGGCTCCAGCAAACAGGCGCGACGCGACTCTAGTAAAAGAATTTCTCACGGTAGAACAAAAAACCCGACGTTCGCGGCGATTTTTTTTTGTGCACTGGATTTTCAACGCCCTGCTTAGCGCCGAGAGTTGAAAATCCAACAGTGTGTTTTTTCCGTTTTGTCAACGCGCTAGGACGAGAGTGCGTCCCAGCGCGTTAGATTCTCAACGCTCGGCGTAACACTGAGAGATGAAAATCCAATGCGCGATCAAATCTCGCCGCGATTTTATTACGTCCGTGCGAACGTCGGCTTAGCGGTGTCGCGTCGCGCCTGTTTGAGGGAGCCTTTTAATGCTTGGGGACGGTTCAAGTGCCCGTGTCACAGTAGGGGCGCACCTTGTTACACGCCCTAAATGAGCTTTCAGCAAGTTGACGTCTGTCAAAATACAATTTAGACCCGAACGGGATGCGTACTTAGTGCCAAGCTGGCCTTTACATGGCTTTACCCTAATTTTAATGAGTTTAGGTACGCTAGGTACTGAACTAGGTAGTTTGATATTAAAATAGGTACCATCGGGGTAAGCCGACGTTTGCACGGACGTAATAAAATCGCGGCGATTTTTTTTCGTGCACTTGATTCTCAACGCTCTGCTTAGCGCCGAGAGTTGAAAATCCAACAGTGTGTTTTTTAGCGCGCTGGGACGAGAGTGTGTCCCAGCGCGTTGGATTCTCAACGATCAGCTTAACATCGAGAGTTGAAAATCCAGTGCGCGATAAAATCCGAAAATGAATGCCCCTTTTCACTAACACTAGGCGGTCCAAAACGTATGCCTAAATAAAAGCGTGTTGTTGGATTTTCAAGTTTCGACGCTGAGCCGAGCGTTTATAATCCAACAGCTCGCTTTTATTTAGGCACTAGACGTCCCAGATGCGTCCCAGCGCGTTGAAAAAACACACTTGGATTTTCAACTCTCTGCGCTAAGCAGAGCGTTCAATATCAAGTGCACGAAAAAAACTCACTGCGATTTTATTACGTCCGTGCGAACATCGGTCGGCTAAAGAATTAGTAAGAAATCCTCATTGGAATACTACCTGCTCTGCCAACGCAGGTAATTGGATTACACCCAGCTTTAAAAAGTTGAACCGAATGTCGTACTAGAGTAGTCACTTGAACCGCCAAATCTACCCTTACTGCAAGGCAATAAAGGAGCTGTCAAAGTTAAATTGTTAAAGTTCCTGCAGACAGGCGCGACGCGCAATGTGAGACACATTGAATACAAAGTGTTCTACCGGAACAATAGAACAACCGGGTAGAACAATTTCCATTCAGTTTTCATAAAAATTGTTCTACTAGAGTCGCGTCGCGCCTGTCTGCAAGAGCCTTTGCCATGGATGCGTTTGATCGTACACACAGCTAACACATCAAGCTATACATTTCCAGTTTATGCTGATCTCGCATTGTATAGGATTTCCGTACAATGCGAGGTCAGCTTATACTGGAAATGTATAGCTTGATATGTAGCCGTGTGTACCTACGTACCTACATAAATAGTAGGTAGCTATCATAATAATTCATGTCATTATAATACCTACGTGGTACATCTTTTCGTGTGGTTAGTAACCACATTAGTAGATAACTAACCAGTACCCTAATTGCGTAATACAACACAATCTGTTTCGATTTGAAACAGATTGCTAATCCATTGCTTCATAAGTTGGAAAAAAAATCTGTTCAACAACGTAAATAACGCAATGAATGTTGTTGTACTGTCAAAATCAAACAAATTTGGCAAAATTGTTTACGAAAATAAGTTACGCAATTACTGGTGTCAGAGTTTTAAAGCTGCCCATGGACCTCTGACTTGGTTTCACATGCCGTCGAGAAATATTCACCTACGTGGTTACAAGTCCCGTCACGTAAAAAGAACGCTGGCCATTTACCTGCGAACTGAGCGATTTATCGGTTCCAGCCTTTTCCAAAGTAATAAAGTACCTATTATGCTAATAAAGTACCTATTATGTTATGATTCAACAATAAAACAATTACACTTATAAAACAATAGCCTAGTACTTTAGGACGCGACTGTACCCGTGCGCAAACACACATCCCCTGCAAATAGGGTTACCATTTCGATATTTGAAAAGTCCTGACATTTGCAAAAAAGTCCGGATATTTAACTTTTTAATCTTATTTTTTTCTTCTTAGTAATGTAATAGTTTATCTTTTTTAAAGAAAATCCCCTAAAATCGAGAAAGCCGGACATAGTCCGAACGGGGGGCCAAAAAGCCGGACATGTCCGGATAAATCCGGACGGATGGATGCCAGCACAGTGCACTGTCGCCCAGCGTTCTTTTTACGTTACGACAACTTTGCTAATAAGTATGGCGGAGTTTCTTGCTTGTTCATGATTTTCCATACGAATCTACCATCAGGAAGGACAACTAGCATCAATTTTGTTTTCTTGATATTGGCCTTGGCTGCTCTGACGAGCGCCTTTCACTTTATCCCTACTCCGCGGCTGACCGTCACGCGACATGCAACACACAGACGAAAAAGTTTGAGACGATGTAATAAAAGTTTCACTTTAATAAATGATTTGACTTTGATGTTATGCAAATATGCACGGAATATCGAAAAACAAGTGAAATCTCAAAATTCCCATTTGTTCATCACCAAAGCTAACAATGGCCGAATGACGCCAATATACCTAAATGCGCATTTTTGACGTACCTACATGAACTTTTAATAACTTTACTTTGTTCTTCTTCATTTGAATAGAATGGAGATGGAGCAATGATTCAAAGTGACCCACCTGACACGCTAAACAGACATTAAACAAACATTCATTCAAGACGAAATACATAAAATATTTGCATGACGACAGAACATACAAAATACTTTAAAAGAGATTATAACCTCTGAGTTTGTCTAGAAAATGCCAGCGCCATCTAGTTTTAAAATATTGACCGAAAAATTGACGTGTGTCGTAAAATGTCTACTTACAGAAATAAACATCATCCATCTTCAGACCAAATAAAAAACTAAGACAGAGCGCTGCAAACAATACAGTGAAGCATGCCAAAACTACACCTCCGCTTTGTGCATACACGCTCACACGCACACATTTACAACTATTTACAATAAACTACAATCAAACTACACCTCACTAACTATGCGTTCGCACTGGCGAAACATCACAACATGTTGCAATCTCTAGTGCCTGTCAAACTTTGTATGAAAAATTGACAGAAAATAGAGATTCCAACATGTTTCGTTGTAAATGTTTCGCCAGTGCGAACGCACAGTTAGTAAGTGCACACAAATGTTTACGAAACCGGCTTCATGTCACTGTTGACAGCTGTCTTGGTTTTTTATTTGGTCTGAGCATCCATCATCCATCAATATCAATCATATTTTTTAAATCATAAAATTAACTGTCGTAATCATGCACAGGTATATCGACCCGGCATTAAAATTAAGACATTTACGTAAAAAAAAACACATGACAATACAAATATTTGACAGTGTCTCCAGTAGGTGTTTTAAACCCGGGAGCTAATAAAACTTGCACATAAAAAGCTTACTTATAAAAACTTTTCGTCGTCGGAACGTCAACAACGGACCCTTTTGTTTATTTTGAGACATCAAGGAGGGTCGGAATCGGAACCCATTATGGTTTAGTGTATGCCGACGTGAAAGGGCAGTACCTTATTGAAAAGGAAAAGTACCACGACCATAGACACCTAAATTGGTCCTAATAAGCGGTATGGAATTAGTATGTACTAGTATAAAGTACTTGGCGGGCTGACAACTTTTTAATCTGTGGCTTACAGAAAGTTGTTCTGATTAGGATTTCTGTTATTGCTTTGTGTAAACTTTGAATAGGTTTATTTTATAGAACTTGTTTGAAGATAAATATTAATTAATTTGTTCTTGATATTCATCGATTTATTGATAGTATTAAGTGGATTAGCGTTTTTATGACACCTCAACTTTTACAGGCAGTCAAAGTTGCATAACTTTTAAATGAATTGATTTCGAAATCAGTATTTTTTTTCATTCGATTTCTTTTGTTTTGTATTCTGAGATGTTAAAGGCTCCTGCAAACAGGCGCGACGCGTCACCGATAAAACAATTTCGTTGAAGTTTTTATTATAGAAATTGTTTCACAAGAGTCGCATCGCGCCTGTCTGCAGGAGCCTTTATTGAATACGCTTATGGATTTATGTTATAAACATAAAATACCTACGTTTTTAAAGTAGAAACCAACTAATTGGATACTGCCCGTAGAAGTTTTTTAGGTTACTAGACAAGATGCCTTTCAATTTTTGTATGCCAAACTATTCATGTTACGCTACCTACTTAGTTAAATTATAGTTTACCAAACACTAGTTTTGGAAATATAAATTATAAAAACTTATTCAGTTTCATAACTACGAAATACCAGTACCTACCTATAATGTTCGCTGAACACGCATCAGGCCAATTTTTTACAAAACTAAGTATTTATGTAGCTGAACGTGAGCGATGTAAACTTATGTTCTATTCTTGCACTGAAATATGTGCACACTTTAGTACATACACGTAAACATGTGTAAAAGTAGAGAAAAAACATTCGAACACGTGCATTTTACGGAGAGTATCGACATTAAATTATGCTTAGGTACTGAGTGGGTACCTGATTATTAAACAAGCATTTATAGGATATCTGATAATATTTGTATAGAAAAAACATTTTAAAAAACCTACATATTGATAAATTACTTTAACCTATAAATGACATTTCGGAAATCGTTGTCTTTGGTTTTGTAATAGTCGTTTTTTTTGCCACCGACTTCTGAAATTAAAGTTTTTTTTTTCTCACATTTTTTTTTGGAAGTCGCTTAGTAAAAAATTACTTTACCTAAGTATTAAATATGCAAAAATATACAAAATACTAATTCAATAAAATATTGGTTTGGTAATACCTAAGTACCTAGTTACCCACTTTTGAATTAAGTGAGTAAGCAGTTTTTCATGCTGCGTTTACATTCATTCAATTTCATTCTCAGTTCGCCGTGTGCCACTTAAACTTGCTTGTGAAAATAAAAAGAAGCGATTACGCACAAAAAATAATAAAAATAAATTAGCATTAAAGTAAGCATGACAAGTATTACTAATAGACTTATTGTCGGTTACCGCAAGCGAATTCATCAAAATTCTTTTTGCAAACGGAAATATTCCGTTCCAGCAATTGTGGACTACGTAATACAATCGTGTATTCATTGTGAATGCAATGGTGACTGAGAATACCTCTCAAATTACACTAGGCAAGTACCTACTTCGTGTTGGCAACCACGGCTTCCATAGAATCACCTTCTACAGTTTGAGTACAAAAGATCTTGTACTGTATTAGTAGATGATGTTGTTCACTAAAATATTCTATAAGTATCTTTAGTTACTGTAATAAATAAGCTCAAATTGCGTCGTTGAATCTCTTCTACACACATATTTTACTAACATTAAAGACAAAAACATAAACAGCGTATGCATTACCTCTAATTTGTTAACAAAACAACCAGGGAATGTTTAGTCGCAGCGGTTCTCAAATTTTTTTAGCGACTTAACCCTTTTATAAAAATAAATCTTTGACAGAGCCCTCTAATGGCTCCGAAATAGATTTTTACTTTTAATCAAATTATTTTATGTCAGGATTGATTAATGAGAGTTGAAGTCGCATGTCAGATTCGGCATCCACTCTATTGCGGTATTTTGTTTTTATAGGTGCATAGATTGAGTTGAGAATCTTGTTGCACACAGTTTGTAACTGCAGTCCAAGTCCAAATAACCTTATCAAAGATTTACGCCGAGATTAACATCTCGCTTCTGTATGGAGTGGTAGTATTTTATGTTTACTGGTATAATCTTTACACAAGATTGAAAACAATCGAGATTGCAGTGGACAAGTTTTGACGAAATTAATTATTTTTACCGCTTCCTCCAGAACTAATTTTAGATTTGGCAGCATTTTTTCAGATGTCGCGTTACTTGTTCCACTGGATCCAAGTTGAATAATTTTTTTTTAACGTAGTAGCAGTATCGTGAATAAAAAGTAAAGTGCCTAGTTGTAGTTCCATTGTATCTTGTATCCTGCATAGACACGTGATTAAGCAAATTCCGCCAAATTTAAAATTAGTTCTTGAGGACCAGTGGGGGACGAAAATATTGGTCACAATAAACTGGTATATTCGCGGAGCCCCCACCCACAGAGGCCGCGGAGCACACTTTGAGTAACACTGGTTTAGTGATTCCATCTACTATTCGAACTTCAACCAAAGCTTCAACACGTGACGGACTAAGAAAATTGTTTCTCAAGGGAAATTGCAGTAGAAAATGTTTTTCTTATTTGCTTGTAAACTTGAGATAACCTCCGTGCCCTTATAAAGTAATTCGCTGCGTCTATTCTATGGAGACTTGATTGAGAACCATTCGAGTTCAGCCACTCGACTGATCTAATCGACTCGACCAAAAAAATGCTACACTGAACACTCCAACGATTTATGTTCGTTTGCCGTGACTCCGAATCTCGTGTACGAATTAAAATATTTTAGAATAATAAAACGAAAATTCAAAGCTCGACAGATATCAAGTTTTATGAGTGTTTTAATCAATTATTGGTTAATGGATTCGATTATAAATCGAATGGGCTCGGTAGTGGTATTAACTGATTTTATCGTTCATAAATATCTTCTAAATCACAATAGAACATTAGTGGTGTCTCCGCGGCTTCTAGGTACAGTTACGCGTAGGGTTGCCAACTTTTGTTATTCCAATATAGTATTTTCGAAGCCACTGTCTGTAAAAATATAGTATACTAGCAGACGTCACGCGGTTTCACCCGAGTAGTTCACGTTTCCGTGGGAGTACGGGGATAAAATATAGCCTATGTTACTCGCTGATAATGTAGCTATCCATTGCTGAAATAATTTTTCAAATCGGTCCAGTAGTTTTTAAGTTTATTCGTTACATACAAAAATACAAATCTTTCCTCTTTATAATATTGTTATTATAGATGGCGAAAAAATATAGTAGGTATGTTTCAAAAATATTTTTATTCTTTAAATGCATATTTTTTGCTACTATTACTATTTGAACCTTTATTGACAGGGTTTTTTTTATATCTCATAACTCTAAATTAAGGTTACAAAAAACCATTAATTCAGCTTTTATGAGATTAATACCCTATTGCGATCATTTCGCCATTTTGTATTGAAATAAAAATATAGTAGTTTCGCCTACTATATTTTTTCTTGAAAAATATAGTATTTAGGCTTCTATTATAGCAGGATACTATTATACAAGTAGGGTTGGCAACCCTAGTTGCGCGCACTGTTATGTGGGAAGGAGTCGATGAAGGAATGATTTATAATCCTATTCACTTGTCATAAAGTAATTACTCGTTTTTTTTTCTAGATTTTTTCCTTCGTAGTAACCGTTATCTGAATCTGTACTATTAAAACGTAAAACGTCGCAAGGTTACCGTTATTTTTTGTTACTACTATCGTATTCCATTCAACTTATTATTACATTTAAATATTTTCCTGTAGTAGACTATTATCGTTAGTATTTGAAATAGCGGTTGACAGCTATATTTTCAGTTAAATTATGAACGTTATAAATAAATAGATTAGGAGCTCCCTAATACCTGACGTTAAGGCGATATTTTATAAGTATTTTTATATATTTGGGTTCTTTGAATGCATGACTTATTATTAGCATCAGCTTAAAAGGTGATGGATTCCATCCATCTGAATCAATTTACGTTCATCTCTAAAAGAACGTAGTGAAGAAGCCTGCGGGCGTTATCTCCTAGCCCTTTCTTTTTCATTCTCGTGAAAAGTGTGTGGAATGAAAGGGATAGACATAATTTATTACACCTTTTAGATTCGACTGCTTTATGTATAAAAACGTTATGTGAATAGAGTTCTCCATATGTGCTGATAATCCCTGAGGTGCTTATGTTTGGATTATGTGCTCATCACTCACTCTGTAATCTGAGTCGTGTCACTCTGTTTGTTTTGTTGTGTGTTAAGTACTTTTAGTAAATAATGATGCGATAACGTGATAAACCTACGTTCGCACGGACGTAATAAAATCGTGGCGATTTTTTTTACACTTGATTTTCAACGCTCTGCTTAGCGCCGAGAGTTGAAAATCCAACTGTGTTTTTTTCCGTTTTTTCAACGCGCTAGGACGAGAGTGCGTCCCAGCGCGTTGGATTCTCAACGCTCGGCTTAACAGTGAGAGTTGAAAATCCAGTGCGCGATAAAATCTCGCCGCGATTTTATTACGTCCGTGCGGACGTCGGCTAAGAACAAATACTTGTAGCGTCGAGTACGTACATAATTGAACCATGTATTGTATTTCCTTCTGATAGTTTATCTCGCTCTTTAATACATATTCGAAGGTTTTTCCCGTTTTAATTAATTAACTACAATGGACCAAAAACAAGCATTATGTTTCATATATTTGAATATTCACACAATATCAGAATAGAAGAAAACATATCCATTAATTGCCCTAACTTGAATGCCGAATCAATTAACCGAGCAATAAAATGTCCGTGCAAAATACCTGCGTAATTATAAAATAGTAATAAATAAATATTACTTAATTATTATACTCCATTTGAAATAAGATTAGACATTTAAACAAACCTTTTTTAGAGTCCGTTCAACCGATTTTGACTTCTATACCGTAGGTATAAGGATGGCATTAAAAGCAAAATAGTGGTTACAATACCAACTGTTTACTGCAGCTGCCCTTTGTCATGCTTCTATCGCAATAGAAGTCAAAATCGGTTGAACGGACTGTAAAAAAAGGTTTAGTTACATGATTACATGTCTAATCTTATTTCAAATGGAGTTTAGGGAACAGGCGTTTTTTTTTGTCTTCGTGAAGCGTAGAGTAAATCTCTTTGATTATAATTTGGTGATAACATTCGACGTAGGCGGAGTCGTTGCAATCTGCAGTCTTTATGTTCAAGTGTTATGCGAAATGTGATGATTCGTGAGAAGTAAGATAAACGATCTTCCTAAATGTTGAGACTAATGGCGAACACAGAACATTGGTCATCATACTCATCATAGTTTAAAGTCCATGCATTGACTTGTGTACGTACTGTATACTAAAAATGTTGTTTGAAAAAGGAAACCTTACTTCATACAGGCTGGCAGAAAAATAATTCTCGATTCTTATCATGATTCTATGTTACTTGCATTATATGATATGATTCTGGTTGCATTCGATCACTCAAGCGAATTTCAAAATTTTTCAAATTTAGAAATTCGCTTGAGTGATCGAATGCAACCAGGAGGTATTGAATTTTTGTTTAAACAGCAGATTTTTTTTTTCGTGATTACAGTGTTGCTCCCATAGTGAAAGTTGTTTATATTCATGGGTAGAACACCCTGTAAAAATTTCGAGACGGTAAAAAAAATCACCCAGTATATTATGTTAAACCTTGGCTGTGTCACGTAAAATTTCCAATTTTCTAAAATAGTCTGCGTGTAGAAATTAAAAATAATAACATGTCCCCGGCATCAGCCTGTAACAGCACCCTAATTGCGTAATACACAATCAATCACAATCTCGTTTTGAAGGAGATTGCTAATCCATTGCTTCAAAGGTTCGAAAAAAAAAACTTCATAAATCTAAATAACGCGTTGAATGTTGTTGAACTGTCAAATGAAACTACCGAAAATGTGTTCCGCAATTAGATAGCAGGTCGGGAGATGATTTTAGTTGACAACTCTAAATTATCACCCAGCCACATTTTTCCCACACTTACTCATCTAACATTGTCATTAAAACTGGCAAACAAAAGATCATGACATCCAAACTCTTTATGAATAATTAGAATATCGATTACCTCTTTGTAGAAGAACGGCCTTGCTCAGCCGAACGGTCAAATATTTGACCATAAAAGATCCTTAATTAAATATGTGGTTAAAATGACGTAAATAGATGTGCAAAAAACAAGTTTCAATTACAAAGCTAACAGGAAAACATAATTAGCATGAATATCAACGGTTGTGTTAACGATCGCAGTTGGAGACCCATTTTTTTCCTTAAAACCTGTAATCAGACTTGTGGTTGTAGAAAGTGTGTTTATTTATGTAACTGGCAACATTGTACGTAATCTAATAGCCGATTGTTTTATTTTTATGTCTCTCGTTTTGTTTTTGGCATAGTTCGAGATTTATTTTGTAAACACGGTCTCATAAAGAAATATGAATGGATATTTCTTTAATTGCCACTTTTAGACAGTTATTTCATATTCCTTTTCCGGCTCCAAAAATCCACTCCAAAATTGGTCGAGCTTAATGACGTAGCTCTTAATTATGCAGATCTTTCGAACCGTGATGTCATGCCCGACGCCGTTATGAGATAATCAATTCTACACGAAATACTAATTATAAATTCATTATTAATAGTCGGCTAGACAAATTGTGTACCTATCTGTCTGTAATTCTTAGTGCGTTTAACGAGGTATTCCATGAAGCACACCCAAACGAAACACACCCAGACGAAGCACACCTAAAGTATTCCACTTAGCACACCCGTAGGTGGGCTTCAAATAAAAATTTAATATAATTGATTTCCTATTCCACGAAGCACACCTACGAATATCACTCGCATAGTACGGGGACTAAGAAATAAAAATGTCGATAGGAGAAGATATTTATTATTTAAAAGACTAACTTAAATATCTAACATCTTTCAGTTTCATTATAATAATGTGATACAATACTTGTCATTTTCATAGTGTTCATATATAAATCCAGCAGCAGGACCAAGTAGTAGTAATTTTAACCCATCTATTAATAACGTATTTGACCGGAAGGGGACACAAGTGTTAGTGAACACAAGATTTATAAAAACGGTAATTCCTTGTGGCGGTGTATTAAAAAAGGGTGTAATGGCTTACTCATATTAAGTAGCATGGAAGAAGTTGTTAAAATAAAGGAACATAAATGTGTCTCAAACGTTTTGATTTTTGTCCAAGTTTTTATTGTAATTATGAAAAAATCTGTGATTTTTATGTTAAAGTAGAGTATTTTTATTATTCACTAAACAGGTAGCTATAAGAAAACTTCAACATAGATCTCTATGGAAAACTATATTTACAATGTTTTTGATATTTGTCCAAGTTTTTATTGCATAATTATGAAACAATCAGTGATTTTATTAAGAACACAAAAAAGACACATAATAGAAAAATAGTTAATAAATAAAAATTTTTTTTTTTTTGGAAAGATAATTATGAAACAATCTGTGATTTTAAATAGTAAGATTACAAAAATGACAAATATTGTGTCACATTATTATAATGAAACTGAATGATGTTAGAAATTTCAGTTAGTCTTTTAAATAATAAATATTTTCTTCTATCGACATTTTTATTTCTTAGTCCCCGCACTATGCGAGTGATATTCGTAGGTGTGCTTCGTGGAATAGGAAATTAATTATTTTAAATTTTTTTTGAAGCCCACCTACGGGTGTGCTAAGTGGAATACTTTAGGTGTGCTTCGTCTGGGTGTGCTTCATGGAATACCTCCGTTTAACGTCTTAAATGTAAATAAATTATATTTTATAATTCACGTATGCATTGAATTTAATGATAAATCTGGTTTCGAATGATTCCACGGCGATGATAATAAAATGGAGCGTCTATTTTAATCTGTAGACAGATCTTTGGTTCAGTCAATTATTTCGAGTTGTGTCGTGTTCTGTCAAATGTGCCGTACACGCGAGCAACACGACGTGTACCCGCACTTTAATAATATCATTACCTCTCAAATGTTTAACACGATGATGCACAGAGGTCCATTACCAGCACTCATTATTGCTTCTTATAAACCACTGCAATTTAGACGCGCAACAATTTTACTGGTATATCTATACGAATAGTTACGCCATTAGCTTGGTCGTGAGATTATCTCTAGAGTCTAGACGATAGGGCTGCTGAACTTCTTGGAACTAAGCCTAAAAAATTAAATTGTTGAACGCTCTTTCTAAATAAATCTTTCAAGTTATTTTAACAATTTCAGTCTCTATTTTTTAAAGATCGGCTTTTCCATTCTTCAATAGTTCGATAAACAATGCTTTGTTGAATTCTTTCGTCAAATACTTTTAATCCTGCTGTTACAGAACGTGATCGCTTTTTGCATTCTAGAATAAAATCCACTGCTTGATCTGAATAAAACTAATTTTACGGATTACCTCGCAGTTCATTTAACTTTTTACAGGATTTCAGACGGTTTTTTTAGTTTCATTGCAACTAAACTCTTTAAACTCTTTACTCTTTCTTTCTCTTTACATCGAATACGGAAAAAGACCATAAATATAACGGAAAAAATAAGTTAAAATCTGTCCTGTTCAATAATATGTGATTGGAAATCTGAAAGAAACTGAGTGGTGCCAAAGGGAATCTAGGCGATCGACTTCTGTGTTTACTTGTGATTTGTGAGCTGGGGTAACCCTACTTGAACGACATTAATGTTACACATCGTGATTCATGTCGGATTAACTCAAGTTCTGTTATTTCACGTCATATGGCAACACTCGGGAAGCTTCTGGTGTCACTATTAAATTTATAAGAACTACTCCATTTTGTCGCATAGATTTATGATTATTAATTCGGTGAATGAACATCGAGCTCCTTGCCAACAATTCATGTTCTCATTTTGTACCTTATCCTTCGTGAGATTATAAAATTGGTATTTTGTAGCAATATGCAATAACCAAGTTTATGTTCAACTAATAATAAAATCTAGAGTGCTTGGCGTAATAATATGAATGTTATTTTCCATTATTTTTCGAGACTTACGATACTATAATGCGACATTTATATTCCCTTCGTTTTTATTTTATGTGTGCAAGAATGTCGCCCTGTCTTCTATAAATGGCCTTATAACACGAGAACCGATTTCATGTTTATAATTTCGTAAATTGTGTGTACCAATTATTATGTGCAGTTAGTAGCAGGCATAGATAATAAAGTAATAAGTCATAGAGCTTAGAGCTACATTAGCGCCAATCACATTATTCCATTGGCGAATTTACATCTTTAATCTATTATAAGCTAAAAGGTAATTATGATCAAGCGGTGTGTTATTATTCATGAATGTAGATTAAATTCAAACTACAAATTACTTATTTGCATGTTAGATTAATGTTACCAGTAACAAGGTCTGTAGTCACCTATTACTTTAATTAATAACCAGGTGGTAAGAATATCAGCTCTTGCCAAATCAGGTTTAGGGTCAAATTCCTCCTTGTCATGACGAGTTTTCATTTTGTGATTGGTTTTCAGTAAGTGTGATTAAATAAAGTTGCGCGGAATAAAGCTTTGTAAATCTTTTCTAAATAGAAACATTGAAAAAGTTTCCTAACGTTAAATGGTTGTGAAGTTGACGTTTTGACAGTGACACACGTATTATTGCCTTGCCCCTGACAATCTTCAGATTACAAGGGCTTTCATTGTTGGAAACAAAGATACCTTTTTTGTTCATTCATTTTCCTCAAATCGAACCTTTATGTTCCTCGGCTACTTTACGGGTAACACGGATAGAACGTAATAATTTTGACTGCTAACATTTTTGATTTCAACACAAATAAACTAATGTCGGGTATATTGCAGCGTATTTCCGACCAACAAGCAATTTTTCTCCGGGTAAAGTGCACCTCTGGTCCGGGTTCGATGCTCGGGCAGCGCGCCAAGTAGCGCGGCGGGTCGGTAAATCACCCGCGCGTACCAGGCTCGCAGCGCGTCGAGGAGCTCCCAATCAGCCGCCCTATTGACAAACATACGGCTGGAGTATAATGGAATCCGTCGCGATTTATCTACCACTGAGCAATCCATCTCTTTCCTTTGAAAATATTCTCTTAATTTAAGTTGACGTCTTTAATTATACTAAAATAGGTTTATTTACGAGTTCTAATCAGTTACAGAGTGATTATTGTTTGAAATTCTTGCCATTCAACTCTTTTTCATTTTAGTTGTTTATCGTTTTAGAGGATTTTTGTTTAGTCTTGCTGTTTTTGCAGTCTATTATTGATCTGCCCACCTTTACTAACTGAGCAATAAGACAGAAACATGCTTGTAAGACTTGTAATGAGATAGTGCTACATTGGTGGCATATTGTAAAGTTAAGCTTTTTAATGGTTTTCCATGTACAAGGCAAACACTTAGAAAGGTAGTTCATGTGGTTTGGTTGTTGATTGTAACTACCTGACGAATGATTCCACAAATAATAACAAACGAAAGCATTGATCGAAAACTGACGCGACAGCTGTATTCTTCGAATCTACACTTCGCTGCGTTAGATTTAGGGGTCATATTTTACTTACAACATACACTTCTACTACACTATGATATCCTGGTACTTCAGTAGAATGAATAATCTTTCTAATTCTTCGTTAATTTATATTCCAACTGTCAATTATTGTATAACAGCTGTTTAAGTTACGCAAAATTACTTTTCTTCTTCATGATAGTTTCACGTTTATTTACTTGCTTAACTTCTTTTCATACTCAATCAGCAGAAAGGTTTTTCTTGTTAAATCTTTTTTTTTTGTTAAAAACGTAAGTACTTAAATAAAACTTGAGTTCATTAATTATAGTTTCCCAATTCATCCCAACAACTGGTAATTAATTGGTTTTAATAATTAAGTTCTGCAAAAGACCGTGACAGTCTGTAATGGAAAAGTGACACTGTTTATTGAACTGCAACGGCTTATTGGTGATTCGCACGATAAAAAAAAAGTGTCGATTCACCTGTTCCGAGTGAATAAATTCGTGCGAATCACCAATATAAGCCTTAAATTCAATACCCAACATTATTTTTAAAATTTCCCCAAAATATAATATTACATATCCAGTAATAACTCATTGTAATAATAACTACACATCTATATGCCCAAAACACAAAACTTTTCTTTTGAATCTTAATTGAAACGAAATTAGTTTTATTCATTTCGTCTATTTAAAGAAGTTATTTAATTGGAATTGCAAGAATATATTAATAATTACAGATATCAGCGTTTTGTTATGCATAATTAGAATGTATGAATAGCATTCGGTTTTGATTTATTACACAGTTAGTCAATATCAAAAGGTGTGTTTCTATTATCTATTATCCATTATAGAATAGCGCTCTGACAGGTTTCGTATCAGACTAGATCTATTAAAATCATGTTATTATGTATTAAAAAGCTATATATGAAATGTTATAATAACTTTGAAATGCCTTTCAAGGCACCTTTTCCAATGATATTTAGAATTTATGATCGAGTAAACAATATCACTTATAAAACAGATTATAAAAGAGATTATTGTTCGAATTCATAATAACCACAAACATGGGAACGCGTAAGCGGATTATTTGTATTCAATTTGGATCGTCAAATTCTTTATTCAACCCCATCGCACAATATAGCTGTCGGTACGCTCGGAAGGTATGCGGGGTTCACATTTCCCCACGAATCGAGCTCTTTTCAACGCTTATGGACGAGGGGAAACTTGTCGGGAGTCCCCCTCGAATGGAATCTCCCTGGAATCTTAAAAGTGCTATAATTGGAAGGAAATACGTTAAATATAGCGCCTAATGCTTGTATCATTTTAATATCGTCATTGTTTGCGTGAACAAGTCCTGTTAAAAAGTCGGTTATATTTTCAAGAACCTGAATTCTGAACTTATGCAATGTCAAAATTCGCACTCCACTCTCACTTATTCTAGTCTATAACCTACAAAGTAGCATTTAATGTGTAAGATAACACTCTTTATCCATTAAAGCGATCATACAAGTACACACTACACAGGGATCCTTTTTTCAATTCCAAGAAAGACAAACATACATTAAAAGTTCGTCTGGAACCGCTAATTAAGTGCCAGTGTAATTGGTTCGGGTATTAAGTAAATTGCAAGCGTTACTTGCTACACAATTTGCTTCGTCGTAATGTGAAGTGGCCGATGCTTAGCCTTTAAAAACGTGTTTTAAATGAGATAGTAACGATTAAACTGCTTATTTGTACATTCAATGCGTTTTTAATGTTTAAAAAGGAGATGAGAAGTATTGGTACTCGGAATCGTGAAGATGATGATAAGCCTTTTTTTGCTAATTGCCCAGGTATTTCACATAGTTTATGTGTTAATGAAAACATAATACTGAGTAACAACTGCGAATTTTCTGAAGCACGATGGAAGTTTCGAGTACCCGACTTCTTTCAGAGATATGCGAAATAATGATATCGTCTAAGTATAACTTGTTGTGTATATGGAATTTGTTCGGGAAACCCACAGTAAATCTCAAGATCTTAAATCAGAGTTCGCCCCATTACTCCCCGCGGACGTCGTAACTCGTAAGAGGTGAATGAGGGTCTCGTAACTAATATTCTTGCTAACCTCTACCAACTAATCTAAACTTGCTTGCAGCCACTAGGTTAGTCCACCAGAAATAAAAGTTAATAATATATTGAGACTTGAATTGATAGCGACTCCTCAATTGGCATTCAATGCCGTGACTCGTGAGTCATTGGGCTTTTGCCGTATAGACAAAAGAACTTGTACCTATTTTTGTTATACAAAGAAGAAGGATTTATACAACACCACATGCATATGAGGTGTAAGATTGCGATGTTCTTAGGTTTTACTGTCTTTGAATTCTAAGAGCTTTAAATGCCTCTTTTAACATAACTGACATGTATTTTGAAGTAAAATGCCAGGATATTTTCTAGGCATGTTTTTCATGTACAGCAAGGTACTTCTCGAGTAAATGCTGAGGCGTTTGTACCAGGCTCGCATAAGCACGCGCGTCATAAAAAAGTTACGAGGAGTTATCAAAAGGGCGCAGTAAAGCCGGCATCGTCGCCATCGCTATAAACTGCCCGGTCTATGTAGGGTTGCCTGCCATATACAAAGTTTTCCACGCTACTTAGAAGTTTCGAAAAGTGCTTGGGGACATAGCGATACCGTTGAGAAAAAATGTTAGGAAATAAATCTTGTGTGCTATCTGTACTTACTACTTATTCGAAGTGTTTATGCGACTGAAGGTAATGGCATTATAATAGAAAAGTGAAATAATATAAGAACAGTTTATTGAAATTATGTATTCATTTCTGAATGTTTTATACGTTCCTTACATTCGAAATTTGTTGTAACTAAGACTCGACAAAAATCGTCAACCCTGGAATAAACATCTCTGTTGCGCTGTTCTGTTTTCCTATTAAATTAGAAACTGCTCCATTCAGACAAAAAGCGAGCCATGTTTAAAGCTATTTAAATTATTTGCCTCACATTAATGTAAACAGTTAATCAAAGATGTTGTTTATGAGGACAATATAATTTATTGCAATTATCAAAGTGCGCTTTACTGAACGGTAGCGATCAGTAAGTGAACTCTCAAATTTAAGATTTATCGATCAAATTAAATGTGAACGAAATACACGATGCACGACTAAAATATTTGTATTTAGCTAAATAAGACATTTAGGTAATGTCGTCGCTTCGTTATTCATAACATAAATTCTACGTAGTTATGGTCTATGTAGATTCGTGTATTTGTCATGAAGAACCATAAAATGTTGAGTTCGGGTGTTGGAAGGGTGTGTGATAAAATAAAATAGTCCCAGTTCTATAGATAACACGATAATGGATTTCTAAATGGCGCGCTGGCACGAAACGTACATTTCGTTACGCTTTTAAAATTCTCGTCATAAACTAGTGGGTTTAAACAGCAAGGCTTTGCGTAAATTTGAAATGTTTTAGTCATAAGCGTGGTGCAAACGCTAATCCCGTGGCAGTTTGCATCTTCTATTAATCTAATGCTCACAGTTGTAAATTGCAATGAATACGCATAGCTGTGGCACTAAGTACGCACCTAGTCCGGGTTTATGTTACGCTTTGTGAGAGTAACCGGGCTTATCTACGCTGTTTTATGACTATTTTACGATTATTGCCCCTTTGAATTGGTTATAACTTCGTACGATATGAAATTTCTATAAAGGAATAATTTTAAATGGACATGTTCATTTAAGTGGTTTTTACGGCGCTGTATTAATTTTTATAGCTCCAGGCCCGGTGAGCTCGCCATGCTGTTATTTAAATTTCATCTTCTATCGCAGCCTCCGATGTGAGGCTATATACGTCGATAGAATTTAATTAGTTATTGATTTGATACTTCGATCAGTCGTGAGTCTGTCGCGAATTATAGGTCAATAATTTTAGATTTCCACTCATAATTAAAACGTTGCTTTTGATATCACTTTAACAGTTATGACAGTATTCATTACTTATAGTTTACTGTCGTAGATATATCTGTTTTTATGGGTTTGGGGAAACTTCACTGATTTTGGGTTCCGATCAAGTTGTTTCTGTGTTGTTATTGCACTTGTTGTCGAAGAGTGGATGAGATGATGTAATTGTTGCAGGGCTACAATGGTGTGTGCGTGTGCGGGGCAGCGGGGGGCGGGCGCGGGCAGCCGGCGCGCATGGCGGCGCCAATGAGGGAGGGCGCGCCGGCCGGCGGAGCTCGCCCCGCGCCCCACGCGCACCCCGCCAACTTCGAGTACGATGACAACGAGTGGGACATCGGCATCGGCGACCTCATCATAGACCTCGATGCCGACATAGAGAAGACAGACGAGGCGGGCGGCATGGCGGCGCGCGCCGAACCCGACGCACAGCGCACCGCGCTCAAGATGAAGATCAAGCGCACTAAGCCTGGCACCAAGAGCTCCGAAGCCAAGCACGAGATCGTCAAGTCGAACGAGATGAACGGCGAACCTAAAGCGTCAGTGACCGCGCAAGCCGCGCCGCCCGCCGCCGCCAAGCGCGGCTCCGGCGGGCACCGAAGAGACAAGGCGCGTGACAAGCACCACCACCCGCACGCGCCGCACGACGTCAACGGCGTGGCCCGCGTGCCGCCGCCGCCCAACGCGCCCGGCCCGCCCGCGCCGCCGCCGCCGCACCCACCCGCGCTGCCTGCGCCCGCGCCGCATGCGCCGCACGTCCCACACGCACCGCACGCCGCGCCCGTCAGCAAGCCGGAACCGCGGCCCGCGCCCGCGCCGCGACTAGTAGAAAATAAGCCCCCCGCGCCTGCGCCCCCTGCGCCCACGGCCCCTGCGCCTGCGCCCCCACCGGCGCCGGCGCCCGTGCAGCATCCGCCGCACGCGCACCATACCTCGCATGCGACGCATGCACCCTCCACACCTTCAAAACCTGAACCTGACGACTCACGGCAAGAAACGCACAGTTCGCAGCCACCAGCCAAGAAACAAAAAACAGAATCTAATAAGGTACTTATTCAACTTATAACTGACTTAAAGTAGATAGCCTGAGCCATGACGTAGATAGCTTAAATCCGTGGACTGTCAGACGTTATTGTAATCTAGTTTGAACGGAACAGCTGCTCACGTAAGCTCTTCATCTCAGAATTCATTGCTGCTTCTGAAATGCCTCAAATAGTAGACTTTCACGGTCGCGGTCTGATCAGTGAAACATCTTCTGCTGGTCCTCTTCAACAGACTAAATAAATCTATTAACTTCGTGGGTTGGCTAACCTAAGTCTAGCTCAAACAGGATAGGCTTCTTTCTATAGGCTTGAGCTCACCTACACGTGTCTACCCAACTGCATTGTTATAGCTGTCAGGACGGGACATTGGTCCGGGACCCACGCTAAGGTCCAGTTTCTATCAAAGCGGAAAGGAGACGAGATGACATGTCGCAACAACAAATAGGTTATTTTATTCCGTTGAAGCTAAGCGCGTAACACAAACCCATCTATTGCTTGTTCGGGACATCTCCTTCCTCGTCGCGGAAACCGAGCCTCAGCATTTATTGCGGCTTCAAGGATTCGTCTGCTCCAGCAGCCATCACGTTTCCACTGATATTATCCATTAGCTTGTTGATTCTATAATCCATGTTCACCATGTTGGTTGGCAACTAGAGTTTATCTTCGAATAATTTAAGATCTCTTCTTATTCTTGAAACAGAAAGTTACAAAACGAGCATTAGCAAAGCTTGCCGAGCAATTAAGAATGTCTGGAAGGTCAGGGGCACTGGTCCACTTGATACCGATGACATAATGTCAAGCAATTAACAACTTAAGCAAAGCGTAGAAAGAATTCGTAGACGTTTACTATTATGACTTTCGACCTTCACTTCAAACTTTCTATCTCTTACCTAATGAAATGATAAGAGCATCATAGTAGTAGAGAATGAAGTCACTCGCTGTAATCTATCGATCACCCAATCGTCGCTGATAACGATAATCGCGCGCTAATCGTCCGATTGCTCTTATCGCGTGTGTATCCGATTGTTTCGGAACAGTGTATTTAATTGTCCGGGCTTAGGGCTGTTTGCGAGCTTGATTGAGTGCAAACGGTCGTGGGGTGTAATCCGGGGCTGTCGCCTGCCGCATCGGTTCATTAAATCACCCCAGCGGGCCGCTCCTCTACCCCCGCGCACCGCACCTCTCCCTTGCGACGTCACAATACCCGCTGCACTCCACAAATTAATGCGATTGTGGCCTCCGTGGCAAATAAGGCTGTGTATCTTCGATGCAGAATTGCTGAAGCCAAATTATACAGTACAAAGCTACCAACGCTCGAACTCACAGACGAGCATTGTTCCATAATTTGATCTCCATTCAAGATTTGTTACTTAAATAGAAATTGTTAACTGTTAACATTCAATCTGATTAAAGATTCCCCTCGGCATTTCCATTTTCTTCATCGAAATGAATAATTGAGAATACGTGACTAGAAAGTGATCACATACAAATGCGAAGCTGATCTCCGGCCGTATATTGAGAATTTAATGTTGTTGCAAGTTGTCATGCGCGGTACACATAGAGAACAGTATAAGTAATGGGGATCGGCTCGTTAACTCTTGGTAATCACCGGCCGCTTTCCCTGCCTCCTATAAAATAGTTAAGTTACTCCGTTAATAAAATACCTCCAGTGAAGAATCCTCGTCGGCTTGTGCACCTGCATGCAATGAACATCTTTCACAATGCTTAAGCGAATGCACGACGCGCATCATTAATCATGGCGACGTGACTCCGAGCTATTGCCAAAGGTTTATGCAAACCGCGTCTCGTATGAACTCATCACGCTCAACCACATCAAATTATGGTTAGTTTGTTACATTAGTTTTATCAACGACAGCTGCTTGAGCAATACCGTGTTCGCTATATTTTATGGCAGAAGCAAGATTACTGCGTATAAATGTATAGGGTGAATCTAAGATGAAGGGATCGCTCCCTTTTGCTTTTCTTGTTATTATTCGCTCGAGGGTAGCGAACACATCGCCGTCTCCCAAATTCCATTCATTAATCACTGTCGGGGGCTCTAAAAATTTCTAAAGTGCCTGTGGAATCAATTTAACGTTCGCCCCCTAACTTGGAAAGTTTGTGAGCGTGATAATTAAAGACGAGATATCAATTTTGAAGTCTTTACTCTTAGTTTAACAATGTTCAAAGATTTAATCCACTTAGTCTTATTAAAATGTGATAGCGTAAAATATAAACGTAACAAAAAATTCAAGAGACGGGTTGAATTTCTTTTGAAGTCTTCAAACAAGGATTCCAATTTGTTTTGAAATAGCTTGGAAACGTTTTTGAAATTACAATGGCACTCAACAATCTATAGTACAATAAAAAACTGACACTTAATTGCTGTTAGCATTCTCAATTCCTTTCACACGATAATATTATTAATTCCGTGATGTGAAAGCCGGGTGCATTCAGCCGATCCTCTTTATTTGCTTACAGTATCTGTGTGCCCCTGACCATTGTCTGCTCTCGCGGCACTTAAACTGTCGTATAATGCACTATTATTATGACCAAAGCTTCGAATGAGGGGTGATACCCTCGCCTCGTCAATGATTTTCAATTCGTTCGTTCAAACACGCTCGCTGCAGTTATGTCCCTTTTTATCTGACAAAACGCATTTCATTGCTTTTCCCCATTAGTGTTCATGTTGATTGTTAACGTTTAATGAGGTAGAAGATAAGCATAACATAGTAAATATAAAATTTATTCGTTACAAACGTGTTCCACCATAGTTTCAAGTTTTGAATTATAATAGATTTTGACTTAAAAGATTAGATTCATTTTACGGTCTGTCTAATAATATAAAATATGAGACAAACGCGAGAAATTCGTAATATATAATTAATGATTTATAAATTAGACGAAATAATTAGAATTACTAATACAAATTAGTCCATATCTCTGATTATTATTTAGAATATATCTATGGATGGATATATCAGATGATAAATTTCAATTTTGAAAAATCATGATTTCGCACTGTAAAAAAGAGATCAAAATGATTAATTTATTATAACCGTGGCAGACGTGATAAATTAATATAATTTCTATCAAAGTGACCAGGGGAGCATGATATTCAACATGTATAATATGTCGTCACAAATGAGGTTAATAGCACCGCAGCGCTCGATTATACCGATCGCTCTGAATAAATTTACATGTTGATTGCCGGCTGATCAGTGTTCTCACTAAACTAACTGCTAACTGGCTGCCAAGCTCACCGCTTACATTAAATAAATATGTTGGAGCTTGTGCCGCAAGTCACGCCAATTGTAAAATCAATTTCTGTGTTGTGCCACTGATTGCCCGGGTTTATATTCTTGTACTTATACCGCTACTATCAACCGGTACGGGTATACAATATGCATCTCAACCGTCATGCATGTTATTAACCCAGACAGTCATCGAGGTAGGTATAATGTCCGAGTGCCATGTAATTAATCTTCCGGTATGTAAATATCCAAAAGAGCAGCGAGTCACGATAGTGCATAATGTATTGAGTGGAATCTGCAAAATTGAACCATCTCTGACGTGATTGATAAATTCCAATGAATTTTGCGCTTCAACAACTTTATTGACACATCGAACGTACGTATCGTGGTACCTGCCCCGGGCGTATCATCATTCATTTAAAAAAGCGTTATTGCTTCAGCCAAACTCCATGACTTCATGCCGTGAATTAAAATTTTAATAACCTATACACGGAGTAATTGATTGATGCGATAAAATAAATGGGCTATCGGGCTCCGCCATAACTCCCTCGTAGGACCGCGGAACGAATCGCAATAATTACTATAAACGCACCACCATCATTATTTCACTCGTTCACAGCGATCGTGTCGGCAGGATACACGATGGAGAGCTAGCTATGTTATAAACGTTTATAATATCTGCTTCATACTAGACTCCAAGTAAATCGTTTTGATCTCATTTACGAGGCATATAACAGCCGTCATTAAAGTTGAATATTATAAATTAATTCCCGACTTGAATGTGAACTAGACAAGCAATTGTTTTTTTTTTCTGTATTGAAAGTTCATTAAGCTATTGATCAAGACAGCAGCGGGTGCGAGGAGGTAGTTGCCAGCTGCCGGCGGCTACTGTGTAATTATTATTGGCGTAATTAGGATGTGAGGCCGGGCAAGGCCCGCGGCGCCGACAGCGCTCCACTCCAACAAATGCCATTATTATTTCCGCTTCGCATTATACTCGGCTGCGGTTTGTTACGTCCTCGTTTATTATGTCATGAACAATTGAAACGATAATAAATATTCGCTTCTGCAAAGCAAATTGATTCAACATTAATTGCAGTGATCTGTAAGTTATCACGATTCACGCTCCGCTCGCTTCCACTCCGTTCTCGGCGTGCACAGTTTATGTTTACAGTTACTTATTTAACGGTTTTGCTATTTGGCTGAGTAACTGAATATTATTACAGTCGAAATGTTTGCTGGCCAATTGACAGCTGCCATATTGAGTTTTGTCGAACGTATTATTACTTCAATTATCACAAAACTCAATCTGTCATCACTAGAATAACGCATTAGGTTGCGTTCGCTCGTTATAAATTCCCCCGTCTTAGTTGTCATAAACCCATTTAAGTTAGTTTATACGGTATTCTGGTTGTAGGAGCGCGTTGGGTCGACTGTGGAGTCGTTTCATATTTAGTCGACCGGATCCGGGATCGAGTCGATTGTTTCGTCGGTCACGGCAGTAATCCGCAGCTGGCGTTTACCTGCGCGTCTCTTTGTTCAGTAGAGTTTCACTGCGACAGACACGACCAACAGATTTGTCGCATCACCCATCGTTTTCAAAGGTGTATAACGAACGATATAGAATGTCTTGAATTTATCTTTGAAACTAAGCTAAGCACTACAAATGGAGCAGCTAATTATGACTATGAGCGAATTGAGTGACTAAAAACGTTGCCTACACTACAACGCGTTCAGCACATCTATACGTCGATTCCTCTAAAATAATTTTACAGTTGACGCTGTACAGTAATTTGCGGCTGTGCGTCAGAATGAAACGATGAAAAAACCATTTGATAGAACCCAATAAAACTACACGATTTCGGAGTTGTACGAACAAATCGGATTGCTCGACTAGTTCGTCGACTAATAAAACCTTCACAAACAAAATATAGGGGAGCTTGGGATCAAAAGCCGATTTTTTGTTACTTTTTTTATAAGCTGCTATTTTGCCCTCTTTTGTGCCCGTGTTGTTTACTAATGGTTTCTGTTGGGTTCGACTTAAGATAATAACTCGGGTTTTTTCTCGCCATGTGTCGTGGTGAGCAAGTTTTTGCCGCCGGAAATGCGAGAATGCTGTTGGGTCGGATTAAAATATAAATATATTTGTTGATTTTTCGGCTTAATCTGAAACGGACGAGTGCCGCATGCATGCGCGTCGCGTTTTGTTTTATTTTCGGAGCGGGCCGATTACGGGCATTTCGATTCACTTTCATTTCGATGTCAACGTTTGTTTTTTAAACGGATTCTGCTTTATTAAACCGCTCGAGGCGCCCCTTCCCCTTCATTTTTCATTTAGCCACCGCAATATCCGTAATCGTTATCGGTGGTTAATCAATCACTGCTCTCGTTTAGTTCCCCAATATCCTGCGGTATCCAACTAACAATTACATGTGAGGGTCGGGTATCACCGGCGCGGCTGGCGGACAACGCGGTGCCAATAACATAAATTGTCACGGGTGGTCGGAAGTGGCCCGCTCTCCCTCCGCGTCGGGGCGCGTTCCTCGCGCCTCCTCGCGTCTCTGGTCTCCTAGTCGAAAGCTCGAGATTGCTGTCGACTCGACAATCGATATTCAATCTCTTTTGACGTTTTATACGCTCCCTACTTTCTTACTTTGTGTCGTTTAGCGCAGATGATTGGGATTGAAGCGAGCATTTCCCTTTTCTTTAATCGATGTCTGGTATTTCATTTCGCATTGTGCCTTCTTAAATGTGTCTCGTTAATTTTTGTTTGAAGACTGAATAGACTATTGCCTATTGATGTTTTCATTCTATTATATTGTTCAAAGAGAAAATTGCTTCAGACTTGTCAGTAATTAATTATTGAACAGACATTGTCACAACATTTGTTTTATCGAGATTTTAATACCTACTCAAAGCCATTTATCAACTCTTAACGTTTTTATTAAGCAGTAGCTCGTTTTGAATCAATTAGTTAATCCTTGAACTTTGGTTCTATCGTGAGCTAAACCATCCTTCACACATAATGATCACGACGATGAATTCGCTAATAAATTACTCTTCTCTAATTAAGAAAATTCAACAAGCTACGTAGTGTGTGACTGAGTGAACTAAAAGCTTTTAATACCGTTTACGATTTCACAGAGCTCGTAATTACGACATAGTTGAACTAATTAGTGAATTCCGAGCGCGGAGCAGCCATCGGTCGGAGGTAATTACAAATCCAACCCGCGTCGCTTATCCTACCAAGTTATAATTGAAAGCTCGGTGGCCCAGAAGCCGGGAGCCTCGTGTATCGCGTTATTAGGTGCGCATACGTAATTTGTTTGTTAAAGACGGCACGCAGTTATACCCGCTGTGAATAATTTAAATTCATCCCCTCGATGGGACGCGGGGTGGGGGCCTCCCGTATCGATTCTGTGCTTTGTTCCGCTGTGTGTGTGTTTGCGATGTGCACTCCATACTTTCGGCGGTGCTCTGTTCCCCTAGTATTAGTGAGCACGGATTCTCGGCTCGTTCGGTCGGTTTGCCGCAAAGCCGGGGCTATCAGTTGACACGTAGGCTAGGGTTACCGAAAGTCATCTGCCCGTCAGATGCGCAGTTTTATATCCACCGAGGGAAACTTATATACACTGGTCCACCAGACCTTTTCATCACGTAAATGCTATAAAAATTAAAACTTTTTTATGCTTCATGTCGTAAATTATTCATGAGCACCTCTCTTGTCTTACTTGTGATGTTAATTTCATTCTAATTTTAATAATCGTATTCAAAACATGTAACATTATCTATGGAAAAGGTTCAAACGTTTTATTGTAGTAGCAACCCTAGAATGAAGGGATTTATTTGATGCTTTGCCTATGTATGTCGTGCCAGTTGTGGTCTAGGAGCGTGGGTAAATATTTGAGTGTATCAATTTACATTGTAGAAAACATTTCAATTGAAATGTTGTTGATTTATACTTCGGGTTCGGGCGTCGTGTTTACATAATTATCGTAAACAAAACGACACGCTGACAGCTAGAGTATTAAGGGAAAATATATTATTAAAGTACACATTCCACTTAATCTCCGTAGCTAATTTGGAATGTTTGTTTCCATAATATTTAGATGTGATGGTCGCCCACGCAACAGCAGACGTCTATTTCTACACCGCTGTGTTTTCAGAAAGAGGTGCGACTTTAGTTTCTATTTCTATCGCAATAAGTATCATTTGGCTGTTGAGCGATGTATACTACAGTATTTTGTTGACAAGAAAACTGTACGCCAACATTGAAATATACGATCCATTTAGATTTTTCAGCGGTCGTTATAGGTACCGTGAGCACATCGATACGAGTGATTGCGTATCTAAAACTGTACGCCGCTTGACGTCCGTGCCACTTGCCGTCGCTAACAATAAATGACATTGATGTTACATTTAGAAGCTAATTGAGATAACACGATAATCTATCTAGTGACTCGTACGTAAGTCGGACATTAGTATAGAAATCGGAAAATCTAGCACAATAATATCGTTATCTAGGACACTCGTAGTTGCCTTATTAAGACATCGGCAGAATGCTGGCGGCACTTGAGATTCTGTATAAAATTTAAGTACATTACTTAGTACCTACACAACTAGAGAGTATGTACGTTTAAATTTTAATAGTAAGATGCATAAAGCTAAAGTTTACAGATAATATTGTGCTCGTGAGAAAACAATATCTGTTGCCAATTTGCCAACATCATTCTTTTCAATTATCGTGTCGAATGACACAGAATTGTTGTAGATTTTTTGTTGAAATAAATACATCGCTGTACCGTAGTGCAAGTGTGTAACAGTGCCGTTCATATTACGTCCGTGGATGAAAATAAACCGGCATTTTATTTTATTTTTATCAAGCTTGCAACGCGAACTGTGACGGGCTATCTGATAATATATGAAATATAACAGCTCTGCGATGGAGCAAATTAAGGTAATTACGTATTTTATTTACCGCGCGAGCTGTCTGTCGTTTTTAGAATACAATTAATTATTCAGTAAATTTTTTGTCGACTCTTGCACTAAATCGCGAGTAAATGAGTTTTTGTATCCGTTGCTGAGTTAATTTCGGAAGGTCCTATTATGTCTGTTCAAAATGTAATATATACTTTGTACTTATAATATTTTTAATATAAATTAAATATTATCTATGGGGCTTTTGTGAAAAGCTTGTAGCTAAAGTTCTAAAGTGCGGTAAATCGAATGGGGTGAAGACATGTGGGATTCTGGAGGGTGATATTAATTGAACTGACTGTGGCATTTTATTTTATTTAGTTCAATGTAAATTGAAACAAGACTTCGTTGAGGGTAAATGTCATTATCTTTCTTTTGCTATTCAAACATTTCAAGAGCCGTGTACGTCTCTTTAATGTTGTATAATTAAGAGACAGAAGCAATCTCATGAAATAAATGAAATAATAGTCTGATTTTAGGAATGATTAGTTTTTATTTTATTAGAAGAAATGATGATTTAAATCTGCCATTACTTAGTTACAAGTATTGGCATTCGTGAGTGCAGTATGTATACGTAATCAGTATGTAGATATACGTAATCAGTAGGTATGTAGATTATACTTTATTGAGGTTCATAATAAAGTGAAATTGTTAGCTAAGACCATTTTGCATGGTAAGATATAATGAGATCTGTTTTTATTAGAGTACATATATTGTAAAGATGATGTAAGTTTTCATTAAGAAAATCTCACAGAAGCCATTAAACTGCTAGCTAGACCACCAAGTAATGGTAGACAATAAACGAAATATCCTGTTTCCTGTAAACAGCAGCCATTGCAAAAGAGTCATACAGCGTAATAGGTACCAGGGTTACAGCGAGGCGAGATGTTAGTCAAATGGCGCGCAATACGCGGCTTGGCTGAGAATAATTTCCTCAGCCATCACGGCTTGCGGCGAAGCGACAACTGAATAAAGTTTTGTACCGCGTTAATTGCCACCAGGGGCTTAGCTGAATGGCATGTCTTTAATGAGACGGGTTCTTTAATGAAAATACCAAGTGAACAGAACAGGGTTGTCATTTCACTATTTACGAGAATCTGGCTTTGTAGCCGTGCAAATTGGAATAGCTCAAATTCAGACACCGTTAAGTTGCATAACTGTGCTTTAAGCCGTCCTTTGAGGATGATTTCCGTTCTTTATGACGTAAGGTAACACAGCAATTATATTTCTGTTAGAAAACCACAACACGAATTGAGATAAACAAAAGCCTGTTAAATGGGTGCGCGAAGGTAGGTGCAGCTCGCATTTATGATGTTGTAAAAGGATATTGCATGCTGCTATTTTTTGCTAACGGATGCGTAAAAAATAGCTATTGTATTAAAATAACCCTGCGCAAAAAGGTTCGGCTTTGAGACTGGAATACTAAAAGCCCAGTGATATCGGAATCGGTTCGGCTACAGTAATATTGTTTCAACTCTTCAACAATGTAATGATATCCGAGCTGTTACTTGTTGTGACAATATTTATACAGTTCACGGTCCATTTATATCTTGACAAGAAATATTCCAGCCATAAAGAAAACAACACAAAGAAGTCGTTCACGTTTTTTACGAAATACAAAAACATCGTTAAAATGCAATTCACGTTTTGTTTTTCATCTTGTCACTGACAATAAGAATTCTGATTTTTATTTACAATTACTTAATTAAGTAAGTAATTGTTAAATAAAAATCAGAATTCTCAAAGAATAAGAAGTAAATCTTTAATAAATAGTCCATTAAGATAATTGATTATAAGAAGCTAAATCAAGAAGAAAGCAAGTAAGTAAAGTTTGTTGATTAATTTATAACTGTTATGAGATAATCAAACTAGAGACAAATGCTAAACCTCGTTTAAACCATTATCTAAAGCCATCGGATGTTCGGTTTGTACACAATACACAAAGTAATTAAAACGCCAACCCTGTCCCAGCTAATATGCGTAATTCCGCAACAGCAGACGGCTCTCATGACTCGACGCGGCGAAAATAAACATATAGGAGTTAACTTTTTATAACACGTCTGTAATAATTATACAGATTGGCCTATACTGCCCTGCTAAGCACAAAGGCGGTATCTCAACCGGAGTAAGTTTTGAGAAAATTGACTTTTTGTAAATTGTAATGTATGGAAAAATGGAGATATAAAAAACTTCTTAGTGGTTTTTTAAATGTTTTAAGTTATATAGCGCTATTTCGCTTATACCATTAGATGGGAAATTGTTAAAGCTATTGAATGGTACAAAAAAAACGAAAAGGGCGTATCTCAGAGATACCGCCTTTGGGCTTAGCAGGGCAGTATAGATAATTGAAATCGCGTGAATAATCGGCTAAGATGCGGCAACACCGACTGGCCGACACGTCACATCGCGTGCAACCGATCAACTACACAAAAAATAAATAAGTTATCGAAACATGACATGTGCTGCGCGGAACCGATCGGTTAAGAAGTTTTCCATAAAAATGTCAACTTGATATTAAATGGCACGGTCGTTAAGTCGAAACGAAATAAATAAACGTTTCAGATATTGAGAAAGTATTTATTTTTAAGTAGGTACGAAATGATACTCTAGATTTTGATTAAACAACAAGACTCGAATACTCGATCAAACTTATAGAGGTATCTACGCCAAATTAAAATGACGATACAAAAAAATCGATTTAATCGCCGAAAAAATCGAATTGAAAACAGATTAATACGAATGTTTATTGGAGTTTTTATCGAGTATACAAAAAGCTAATCGATAAAAAGAAACATCGAATAACTTTATAGAGGTACCCAGGCAATAAGTTTATAAATATTCTTTTAGCTCGAAACTTTTGACAATCAAATAAATCAGGCAAAAATAGTGTTAAAAGACTTGTTATGTAGTCACTAATTAGTCAAAGAAAGATTGTATGTAGTTTCGCTGTATTCAGAGATTTATCGCCAAACCAAGCAAAACAGAGCTAAAAGTTCTTTACACAAATCGATTCTACAAACCGGTTTATTCAATTTAAAGTTAGGTAGGTGCTTAAACGCCTAGTCGGACGTTATCTACGTTCATCTTAATTATTATGTTACAATTTTTATTATTTAGAATAATTCTCATTATTTATACTGCGGAGATTATAATAATATTCTAAAGTATTCACACATTTACATAATATAAATTATAGTTTAAAGTTTGATAAGGTGCTATTCGAATTATGCGATGATGAGTGAGTCATATACGTTCATTTAATCAAAAGCTGCTTAAAATGGTTACTAGAAGTGGTGTGGGACTTAAATTCGCTGATAAAAGATATCTTATCTTCTGATCATGGCGTTAAATGATAAAAAATAGTACTAGGGCGCGATAAAATCGATAGTAATATCGTTGAAGAGAATCCAATCAGTGGCGGCGCCTATTATTATTGCATTTTGTTTAACTGATTGGTGTTTTTTGTTCTTCGAAAACAGATAGTATCTTTGCAAGCGTAATTACTTAAGTAAATGTATTTGATAGTTTTATCTTATCGTTTACTATCCATCTATTAATGTAATGGCAGAACCTCAACTCTTCCCGGCTCGCAGTATTTATGGCCGATTTCACTACATAGTATAAAACAAAGTCGCTTTCTCTGTCCCTATATCCCTATGTATGCTTACATCTTTAAAACTACGCAACGGATTTTGATGCGGTTTTTTTTAATAGATAGAGTGATTGAAGAGGAAGGTTTATATGTATAATAACCCGGTTTATACCCGTGCGAAGCCGGGGCGGGTCGCTAGTTATGAATAAATCAAATAATTTTATGAGTTTCGAATGTTCTTCCCCTTTATCGCGTACTCTTATCATAAACTGATATCTAACTTATGGTGTCCATGGAGCATAAATCGAATATACCTACAACGTAATTTTATTAACAGTTACGCACAGTAATAATTATGAACAGTTTACTGGGCACCGCACGTTTATTTATTTCCTGTGAAGTCTCCTCGAACGCATACGACTCGTTTTCGTAAAAAAAACCGGTTTTGCTCCGTTAATTTATAAATTGAACACTTAATTATATCTAGTTGGTCATTTACGCCCGCGGTCGGTCGGATAAAAACTAATAGCAGGTAGTATTGATAATTATACATAATTACTTGCTGTATCCCACGATATCATTGATCGAATATCAGCTTTCGTAATATCATGATAACCCGTCTAATGTCAGATTAAATATCATAATGCGTTTGTTGATTGATGAATTTAGGCAATACTAATGTATTAAGACATCAACAGGTCACGTTACGTAATTAGATGCTAACAAATATTTGAGAATAGATTTTTTGCAATCAGTATTAATTTGTGTAGGGGAGCGTTAGTAAAATACTCATTAGTCAGCAAGCGAGCCGTCCCGGGGCATTTAAACAATGTAGGCGTCGAGTTCGCGATTGGCCATTATACCATAAATCAACGTTGACGCGCCACAGTAATTGGCTCGGTGACCGCGGCCCCGCGCGGCCCGCCGCTGCGTCCGACTAGATTGCCTCTCCGTTTGATGGACCCCTGGTACTGCACAATTTCGACACTAATGGCTATGGCTTTTCTGCTGCCCTAGTCTAAACGATTGATTGATTTTGGTTTGCCACATTTTACAATAACAGAACAACAAGACTAAACTAGACTTTATGACCAGTTCTTTGTTTTTTACGTTTTTAGGGTTCCGTAACCGAAGGGTGCCAAAAGGAACCCTAAACTAAGCCTCCGCTGTCCGTCTGTCTGTCAGCGGGCTGTATCCCATGAACCGTAATAGGTACTAGACAGTTGAAATTTTCACAGATTGTGTATTTTTCTACTGTCGCTATAACAACAAATATTAAATAAATAAATACAATGTATTAAAAATTAAATAAACTTAATTAAAGGGAGACTGCTAATACATGTGAAGAAACGTATTTTGTTTCGGCGTTTTCTGCTCTCATCTTAAAGCCTCGCGCAAACATGCGTGACTCCACGACGCGATGTGACACCGATAGAACAGTTTCCGAGAAGTTTTCATAGAAATTGTTCTACCAGAGTTGCGTCGCGCCTGTCTGCGAGAGCGTTAACACCGTACGGAACTACAGAGTAAACGGAACCCTTCGCGTGCGAGTTCGACTCGCACTTTATAAAGAACACGTGATAAATTATTCGTATTTGCGTTTACAAATTGTATAAAATATACGCATTCATATTTTTTATATTTAAATGTGTTTAAACAAATTACTACAAGCGTTGAAAATAACAGAATTTCCATAACAATGGATCTATGTGGTATAAATTATGCGGTATATTTTAACCAACTGTTTAGATAACGGCGACTCAGAAGGTGATAAAGTAGCTACTAAAGTTGTATACTGTTATTAGGTAAAAGGACAAAAATTACTATCCTTGACTACTCAGGATTGAACTCTATGCAAAATGCAAATTCATAGATCGTTACGTCAATATTTTATGTTCAAAACGTTTAAGAATTTTATTTGTATGATGGATGTATGTTTTAGTAAGCGAGATTATAGAAATAATAACACTTAATTTAATATCAACCTTGGCTAACAAGTTAACACTATAAAATAGTTACATTTAATAGCAGAATCTATTAAATTAACTATGTACTCAAACTAACCATTTAGGGCCTTATCACACTAGTGGTTTGCGAGCGGCTGCGGGGCGGGGCGGGCGCGAAGCGAATGCATCGCGAACACGCCGTGGCTGCACAGCGAAGACGTCGCGGACGCGTAGCTAATTCGCAACGTTTTCGTCGCGAGTTTGTAGCAAGTTAACGACGTACAATACACTCAGTAACAAAGTGGATTCCGACGAGGAGACACTGCTGTTGGCTTTGTTACTTCAACAAGACGACGCCGGAGACGAAAACGAAAGCATCAACGAATTTGGGAAGATCCATTTTCACGCTGCTATTCGCGGCGATCTCGTTGCGCGTCCGCAACGAATTCGCTGCGCATGCGCCGCGAGTTCGTTGCGCGCCCTCTCCGCTTTGAGGACGCTCGCAATCCGCTAGTATGATAAGGCCCTTACAGGTTAAGCCTAGGGGCAACTTTGTCGTCTTTTATATTTACAACATTTTTCGCGAGAAGTCACGGGCCACCGTTTGAATTACCATAACATAAATTATACATTTGACATCACTAAACGTGGTTTTCCATTGAAATGTATAAATAATGTATTTTCTAAAAGTCTCCAATAGGTCAGTTCAGTCGTAGGTATACGTATGAGTTTAAACACTTGGACGGGTCGAGAGGTACTCGTGTGACTCGAATGCTTGTATCATTAACATGCTTTCGCACACAATGAACTGACGTTGACACACGACCATAAATTACACATGAAAAGACGCCAACTTTCTTTAAAACAATTCATAGACTATCGCAACTAAGTTTTACACAACAGCAAGCACAGTCAGTCATTTTAAAACATTCTCCAACAAAGATATTTTATTTCAAAAAAGATTTCGCCGCAAATAAAATGTGAGGGATTTTATTTATGATTTGTTAAATTGTTATTATTTTGAGAAAAATAAAAATATTATCATGTGTGTATGAATGTTAATTATTGGATTTCTTACGAGACAGGACTGTGTTTTATAAATAACGTGTCTCCCGTTTATTTGCTTTGCAATTAATTTTATCGTCTGTAAATAATACTAACTAATAAATAAAGAATGCGTTAATAAAGATAAAATATAATGAAGGTTGATGATGAGTGATTGGTTGTTTATTAATTACATTGTACAGATACACGATATAATGAGTGGGTTTATCGATATCCGTTAAGTGGTAGACATGACAGTATGTAATAGGCCTGTACCCAAAAAAAAATTTTTTCTTCTTGTAGATTATTAAAAAATATTGAACACATATTTTTTTTATTTTTTGACGTAAGTAAAAGATTACGGCGATACATTGAGTTAAAATGTGGCATGACGTCACGCCTTGCTAGATTTAATATTGCGTTGTGACGTAGCGAGCTCCTACTCCCCAATTTTAAGGCGTTTTTTTTATGTTATTTTTGATTAATATGATAAAGCAAAAAATACGTGTCTATGTCTAATATTTTTTTTTATTATCTGAAAGATGAACTAAATAGAATTTCCTTTTTTTACCTGGGCAACTACCCTATTTCGTGAATTCCGTCAGCAAAAATATTACTGTACCTATCATAACCTGTTAGCTGTTGTTGTTTCTGAACCGACATTTCATTTGTGTCACGTTTGCCTCGTAAACCGCGTTGGAGACTAATGTACGGAACCCAAACGTAAAACGAACATAACACGCCTAGTATAAGTGCCGATAAATCTTCCGTTTTCAAAGTGACAGCTGCTAACTTCACTCTTCAATACGTATTCACAGTTCACACAGAGTTATAAAGACTTCACTGTACTACGTAGTACTATATTATCTGTGACTGTACCTAATACTGGCGTAGCATTACGTACCTATTTTACGACAACAACCATTACAATAAATCGAGATAAACACAATGTATTTTGTGATTACATTTGTTCAGGGTAAAAAATAAGTACGACAGTTGAATATAAAACGCAAATAAGACTCCTAAAACAGATATATTTGGGTTTTTATTCAGTTGGAATGGTTCCAACGACCGTCAAATCTATTTAGATGACGTCACGATACAATACTATCGAATTTTTCAGTTCAGTTTGAAATAAAACTGGCTGATTTTATCTTTAAATGATAAAATTTTCGAGCGGAGTTAAAAAGAATGGTTCCAGTGCGCTCGTTGGTTTGGTAGTAATTTTCCGAAAGACGTTTAATAGTGGCATGGGCGCGGGCGAGTCGTGCCGGGTGACAAAAGCACTGCACTAACGGCGGTCCATTTGTCGGCGAGCACGGAAGGCGCCGCGTTCCCCTTTATTTCTACTGCACAGAGCACCGCTGCTGTGCCAGATCGCAATATCCTGGACGCCATGCAAATGGCGGCCCAACTACCGCGTGCTGCTCGTTTTTATGCTCGCCTGGTACAAACTGCTTTTGTTTTCAAGGGTTTATTAATTCGAACTTAACTTTTTACTGCGTTGGATGTCCTACAATTAACCTAATAGATTATCAATCAAATGAGTTTGATGCCTTTATGTGATTTTTCCCTTTTAATTAACAAATCAATCATCAATTCATCATCAATGACTTCAAAAGATAATGGAGTCGTGTTCATGCGGTCAATCATTTGCTTTCAAAAAGGTAATTACAACGGTGTAGAAAATTACCTTGATTAATCAAATGATTACGAAGGCACATTGCCGCCCGATGCACTTTAGAAGACATGTTTAAAAACATTTCACGCTACCAATGCAACATTCACTAACTGTATTATTTTATCTGTTGCAGGTAAGACAGAACTGGCCCGGCAGGTGAGAGTTTTATTCTCTTTGCGGTTCGCGGGCGACATGTGTGAACTTTATTATGGCCGCCTTTATAATTATTGTCCTCGGACACACGACGCGCGAGCCGACCACATTCCACCAGTCGCCAGTGCCGCCACCCAACTGAAACGTCACGAAAATCACCAGTTCATAGACAAACAGTAAACTAGACGCGCTTGTTTGATGAGCTAGAAACAAGTCGCAAACAGTTATAAAAACAACACAAAAATTTAGTTTTCATGAGCGTGCGACAAGCGACATACTTATTTACACAAGTACTTATGTTATCGCAAAGCAAATTTACACGCTTGAGCAACGGTTCCGCGGCAGTACATTTATTATAAATTACGAGCTGTGGTGTAAAAAAGTTATACCGTCTCATTGTTTGCGGAGTCGACGATGCGTGTGAACTTTAATGTCCGCGCCATTGTCGCGGCGGTCTCGCTAAACGACTTACATCAGCGTCCATTCAGCTGAACACAGCCGCGCATTAGGCCAGCATTAAAGCTGACTTAGCGCATTAGCACTCATAACAATAACGACCGACTGAGGCGAATTACTATTTATTGCTGCTATTTTGAACGACATTAAATTACACCCGGCGCTGGGCGACGTGAGATACATCCTTATCTCGCACGTTATTGCTGCTTTGACCTATTCGGCGCGGCTAATAGCCAACACCAATTGTTTGTAAGTGTGCTGACTACGAGGAGCTGGAGATACTTCGCCCGAGCGGTGTCGGTGACTCGGTGCGTAATGATCGCAGATACAATCTGTGATTTCATCGTTCCAATATGAACACAGGCGATAAACCGAAAGTAAACCGTTGATAGCTGATTGATTCATTTTAGTGTAGATAAAGTCACGTTGTGAGGCGACAGGGTTTATTGCCCAAGATTTTATTGTCTCGTCGAGGATATAAAGAGGTCGGGCGGTACGCGCCAAATACGTTTACTCGCCTAATGGCTTTTGCAATATTTATTGCTCTAATTTAAAACAAAGTATTTTTGTGGTAGATGTATCGCTTTATTCGAGTGATAAAAGTTAAATTTATTGTCTCTTTTTGTGTCGCTCTATGAAGATAAATATTCAATTTGCTGCGATAATATTTCTGAGAAACGAGTCTGCAGTGCAGTTTGATTAAACGAGGTACTAAAATAAATACGAGGAGGTAATTTGGTTAGAGAGAAGTCGGCCATTTGCATTGCAGCTCGTCCAGGAAATTGCTATCGGAGCCGCGTGGATACTTCGCCGGTGAATTAAGTAGTCTGTGATTATCAGCCACTGTGACGATAACTGCCTACTTCCATCCCACGGGACATTCATTAATGTCACACTTATACTAAATTATTGCGCAAACCATTACATGTTAAACAAAAAGAAATGAACGAGTCTGTGAGCATTACATAATGTGAGCTGTCAACAAAAATACAACAGTTCTGCAAAACTGTAATAACGGTGTAAACGCGATAAAACACGATAATGTCTGGAATGAAAACATAGTTACAAAACGCAATTAGTTAAATCCGAACAGATAAGATCCATCGGATCTATTAGTTTGGAGATATCTCATGAAATTATCTCAGTGGCGAGCCTTCAATAGTGAGTGGAATTATTTCTTGCATTGGTGTTTTATCTTAGCGGTGGTCCGACTCTCGGGCGAACGGAAAAATAGATCATAATTCTACGTTCCGTTTCGCTTTTGTTTTCTATATTATGTTTTATTTGGAGAGCTGTAACAGTAATATACACCGATACAGTGGGACTGAAATAGTAGATTGTTTGCCTAGGGAGCAAACAATTATTTTAAAGGCGAGGGTTTCAAAGTACGTCACTCGAGCTTAAAATAGTGTTGCTCCTGAGGTGGACACCGTACTTTTTATCATTTTCTATAAGAAAATAAGTAAGTGCAACTTATTAATAAGAATAGTACACAATATGTTTATTTATTCATTCTCACTACTTGAGGAAGACATATTCATTTCTTTTAAAACGTGAAATCCGAATTTTGAGTAAACAATTACGAACAAAGGCGGAATGCATATCGCGCGTTTTTTATTTTTCACAAAAAAAAAATAATTTGGCTCACGCGCGGTTTATTTTATCATTCAGTCTGTTACTTGTTCATACTATGTTCGTGATTGATCTCTTTGGTGGTTGGAACTTTTACTAACAATATCCACATTCCAAATTCAAATCACTTTTAGTCCCTAGGGATTAAAAAGCTAGTTTGGTCCCTGTTTACGAAGAATAAACTAGTTCTTTTTAGTATATGTGATAAAAAGAAAATTACAGTATGTATTTGTCAAAGAAGGTACATCATTCGATATTTTATTTAATTGTTATGTGAAACATCATTAGGTAGGTATTATTCATTACAACGATAACGATTGTTACGTCTACGTTTTTGTTACTAATTACAATTATCGTATTATCACTATAATTAACGCTAAATATTTGCATAACAATGTTTTGATTACCACTATTTGTTAACTAGGTCATATATGTACACACGGCTACATATCAAGCTATACATTTCCAGTATAAGCTGATCTCTCATTGTACGGAAATCCTGTACAATGCGAGATCAGCTTATTGAAACTGTTTTTACCGCCTGAAAGTTCTGTACAAGATTAGGCCTTACTTGTCTGAAACACTACGGGAACAGCTTGTGGAAACCCTGGTTCTATCTAGGTTGAACTACGCTGACACAGTGTACGGCCCGCGCCTATTAGCTCGTACAGACCGCCTCATCCAAAGGGTACAAAACGCTTGTTCGCGGTTTTGTTACAATATCCCTCGCAGAAGCCATGTAACACCTTTTCTAAACAAGCATTTTTCTCTAAAAATGAAATCCAGGCGCAAACTGCACTTGGCTTGCCTTTTATTCGGTGTTGTTAAATACCAGAAACCGGACTACCTGTACGACAAGTTGAGTTGGATAGCGAGTAGACGAGAATGTGGGAGAAGGCAATGCTCGCAGCAACTCTCGACCCAGTCTCATAGTACAGCAGCTTTTAGAGGTAGTTTCCGTTATGCGGCTTCTAAAGTGTGGAATAACCTGCCACCACCTCTTCGAGCGATAGAAACGATCGACACATTTAGAAGACGCTTACGGCAGTATCTCATGGATTCGCAACGGAAGCTAGACATGATCAACCTTAATGTTTCATTGATATAAATTGTATTATGATAAAGTTATCTATTATTTATTGACGTACAGTCCCTTTAGTCCTTTTGTTTATCGTTTATTGTGCAACCATGCCATCATAATTATTTTGTTAAATACCACTTTTTAAATCTTTAATTATCGTTTAACTTAATTGTATCATATCGATTTTATTATTATTTGCTACACATATTTATTTTATTCTTTATTTAAATATTTACACACACTATACAACTGATTTACATCCGTAAGACGTACTCTTAACATAAGGTTCAGTTGAAAACCAGCGTCAGGCACTAGTTGTCTGGCATTTATGCTGAACTGGGCCTATTTGTCGCAGCCGTGAGGCACACAATACTGTTTTAAACTTTCTTTGCTTTTTCCTGTTTTTTTTTTTTTGTTTTTGAAAACTGTGTGCCTTAACCTGTGTCAAATAAATTTATTTTCTTTCTTTCTTTCTTTCTTATACTGGAATAACTTGATATGTAGTCGTGTGTACCTACCCTGTTTGTTTGCAAGGTTAATAATAGTGTTATAATGTGACCATATTTATTGACTTATATTTTATCAATCACTAGCTTCTGCCCGCGACTTCGCGTATTATATCCTTAATTATAACCCCACGCCCTGTTATTTCGTTTTCACTTAGCGTTCCATCAGTTTTTTTTTTCTTTTTGCTCGTCTCCTATACCCCGTTTGAAATAAGATTAGACATTTAACTAAACCTTTTTTACAGTCCGTTCAACCGATTTTGACTTCTATTGCGTTGGTTGCATGACAAATGACAGCTGCAGTAAACAGTTGGTTTGTAACCACTTTTTTTGCTTTTAATGCCATCCTTATGCCTACGGTATAGAAGTCAAAATCGGTTGAACGGACTGTAAAAAAGGTTTGTTTAAATGTCTAATCTTATTTCAAACGGAGTATAGAGGTTGTGTAATGGTGACACTTCACATCGCGTATGTGTCAGAATATTCGCGTCACTTAGGTAATACAAAATCTACCTTATTCGTAGTGAAGTAAAGTTCATTTTGTATTTACGATGTAACGTGAATATTGTGGCAAATACGCGAATGCAAAAATAATTTTTCAAACCCGATTGGTAGTCCCAGAGATTAGCGCGTTCAAACAAATAAACTCTTCAGCTTTATTAGAGTCAAAAGCTCTAAGAGTATAGATTTAAGCACCTCTCCATTTTTATGATATCCTCGCGTCACGATTGTTAATATGGACCTAACTTATAGAAACTACACCTATAGGAATTGATCTCACCTGATCTCACCATATTTTGATGCTGTCAAACAAACTTGTGTAATCAACTAATCACGATAGCTGGAATTGTTTTAGAATGTGCTAAGTACTCCAAGTATGTACTTAGGACATTCTCGGTCACCTTGATCGAGAATGTCATCCCAATTTTTCCATTCCATAGAACCAACACAAAGTTTTTTACAATCTGCTCCCAGGGCAGAATGTGAATGTACATTAATGTTTTATGATCCGGGCGGCAGCCCAGCTCTAAAACAACAATGTACAACTCAGCTAAAGCATTTTATAATAGTGGTTTTACATTTTTAATACTGTAATTTGCGAGCTGCGAACCATTCGTGCCGCCCTAGTACTGTAGCACGGACGTATTACAGTGAAGTGATGTAATTCACTTTGCCTACCTACCAGGTGTTTGTTTTCTTCTATGACGTTTTCCACGGTTCCACGGTAAAACGGCTATTAGCGTGAGTGCACACGAGTAGCACGTTTTAATTATTTAACGAAGGCGGCGCAGCGCGTCGAGCCGCCACATGGCCACATGGCCGTGCGGCCGGCCAGCGCCCGCGGCCCCGCCAAATGTGCTTCTAATTACACAGCCCTACTTTTAACTCGCTAGTGGGTACAAATCGCTTGCTTTATTTCAGTTACCACATAGATTACAACTAGCCCACATTTAATTCACTGCTATACAACATATTTTATTATTTAAACGTAAATTATATTAGTCCACGCAATTACTTTGTCTGTTTTACTAAGTGGATTAAAAGTATTAAAACTGAATCTTTTGTTTTTTCCAGTATTCTCATCTGAATACTCTGAACCGGCGCAGGCCGACTTTGAAGTTTTATCTCTGTATAAATTGTATTAGTTGAATTTTCTTAACTTTGACAACGTAACCGTTTCTACAAATTGAAGTTTCTTCGAAGATTCTTTGTGAAATTAATAAAGTTTTAATTGAATGTGTTGAAAAGCAATTTTCGGTAGATGTCAACTCAGATATTATATTTGCTGTTTAAAGAAAACATTATCATTTAAATTAATTCATAACAATAGTTGTTTCTTTTTGATGGATGTTGGTCTGTCGCTCTCTGGTCACGTGTCCACAATTCCTTTGTCCGTCCGTGTGACAGAAATTCTTGGAGCTTTGCGATTCGTCACGATAGCTATCTGAGCTTAGACATCCAGCCGAGGATTTCTTGCTAAAACAGCAAAGTTGTCGTCATTTCTTTGAAAAATCTTATTGTTGTATTCGCCTTAATATTATTTAACACGATAACATTCGTTATTAACGCCTCTGTAGGTAATAAAGCAAGTTAGCAGCGCATTGAATCCCGTCACGAGTGACGCGAACGTCGGTAAATCAGAGTTAACGCTTTCTTTGCTCCGGCGGATTTATGGTGGAAGGCTCGACACCTCGCTCGTGTATCTTCCGTAGCTTCATGCTCCCCTGGTACTACTGGTGCGCATCTGTGAACTTCGCCGGCTGCGGTCGACAGTTTCAATCGCTGTTTACGTTGCATTTTATTTCAATAAACTCACATTCGACTCGAGAGATAAAATAAACAGTGCAGATGTTTATAATATTTCACGTCCGGCTTATAAAAACATAACTATCTTTTTATCGGAGCAAATTCCTCGAGCAAAATAAAAACGCTTTGAATATGACAGGAATAAATGAGATGTCTTGTACTTGAAATAGTGCGACGATAGTGAGAGCAATCGATCACAGAAACTCTCACGAATTGCAACATTTATATAGATCCATCCCGAGCTTTCCCACTTTTATCCCGGCGGGAGATTTATATTCACGCGCGACACCTCTACGCCCTTTGAAGTTGTTAGATGGGGGAATAAATTCTTACCGCGCTCCGGCTTGTTTTTAATTAAAACGCCATAAAGTTTAATACTTTATTATGTTTAGAACAGAAATGATAATTACCAAGAAAATAATGTTTAGCTTACAAACACATCGTAATAAATCAGAAGGGTAAACACATAAAAGACGGTGTAAATGTTAAAAGCCATTACCGGAAGCCATTGTCCGAGTGGTGAGTCAGGGCTCGAGTGTGATCTCCACTTAATCCGGTGTACGCGGATAACAACGCTAACAATGTGATAAAGCGGCCCCGGACACGTCGCACTCGCTCGCAATAACTATAAACTATCAACCGCAAACGTCTGCCATCTTGTACCCGGAGTCGATGAAATATCCACCTCTCCCTCACACCTTCAGGGAAGGCGGGAGTGCCGTCTCCTTTCGCCACCCTCAGGGCTCGTGCACACGAGCGTCATAAACGCAGCGTCATCTTGCCACTTGGAGATTCCCATCTCGTACACAGATTTTCATTGGAATGGGAAAAATAAATAAATGGAACGGATATATTTTTCTGTTTAATTCATTTCTTGGATTTCCCACGTGTTAGCAGTAAATATTTCAGTTTATTATTGCTAAACGTTATACATCCGCTTTCCTGTTGCATTCCATCTTTATTTCCCGCTGATAGTATGTTATGAAGTTATTCGTCTGTACTGCTAGTTTCGTATTCTCCTGGTACTGGAGTTTAAATTACACGAATTAATCCAGTCGGCTACTTCGCCTACTCTCGGGATGAATGTGTTTGCGAACCCTATCTCGTATGGTATTTTTCTTACGAGGCCGTTTCAAGCAGCTGGTTCCTTTTAGGATTAAATCTATAATCCTGTTTGGAAAAAAACTTTCTGCGAAACTACATACTATGATAAGTAGATAACAGCCATGATATGAAGTCGCATTTCTTCTGTCCAATATTATTTCCTAAACAATGAAAACGTTTTCATTGTTGTGAGTTGGACCGTAATCATATTCGTGTTTACTATTTCAGGAATTGGCGTCAATGTTTCAGAAATTCCTGTGTTTGTGGATTTATTCTCTATTATTTTTGACAGCTACGGACTACTTACTTACTAATTTATCGTTGTACTAACAGATCCAAACAATGCAATGTATTGTTTGTCATTGTGTGTATGTATTGAATCGAGTATCACAAAGAAATGTTTTAGTGATTCAATGGTTGAATTAGTATTGCGATCACAGAGCACTTTCTCAATGGCGCGATGTCGCATGAATTATTGATGTAGGGTGGAGCAGGCAGACGCGGCCAAACGCGACATCTCCGCACACCATTTTATTGTTATAAATTATTCTTTTTCTTTCCGACCACTTTTATTACTACATCACACAATTCGCTGACTTTATTGCCCCTCATCACATTGAATACCTATATTACATCGTTATTTTATTTTTTGTGCTGATTTACACGTAAGTAATTGTAATGTATAAGAATTTATATCCTAGCTATAAAACACTTAATTGAAATCTTGCCAAGGGAAGTATTAAAGACTTCAAAGTTGTTTCCATTGAACGCACAACACATTCAATAATACGTGTAATTAAATTCCATTATAACAATAATAGTAAGTTATATTCCGAGGGAATGTTATTTGAACTTCGCCTCGCATCGTTTATTATGAGGTTATTATATGTGGAAGTGAAGTGACATGCATATTATTCAAATTAAGATTTTAAAACGCTCAACGAGGCTTTCCGGCGAGGGTATGTTTGAGCGGCGGCGCGTCCGTCACTGCTCGTCAACAGGTTCTCAAACTGTTAATCAATTACACACACCGTTGGTTCGCGCGCTTTTTCCTCGGCGTAATGGATACCGCAGTCCGCAACACACGTACCGGTAATAAGTACGTAGCCATGTATGTACACAGCAAGTCGGTTGGGTTCACGCACGAATGCCTCGCCGAGTGCGAGGGTAAGCTGAGCGGTCGACTCTAGCTACACGCTGTTGTGCTCGTGTGCGGTTGGCTGTTTTTTATTCGTGCATGTGTGGCAGCTTTATACTGGTCGTGGCGAGGATGGCATCGCAGCGCGTCGCGTGTGTGCCGCTGCTATTTTTCGAGAGCCCCGCTTGCGTGTACGGTGTCGTTTTTGCGCTCTCTTTGTTTTATTGTTTTCCTTTGCGACTACAAAAATGAGCGGTGCCATCGTTATTGTTCACTCGGCTCTTGTCTTGCTTGTACTGTCGAACGATTTCTTGAAGCCGGTTCGGTTGCATTATAATGGCATTATTAAACGCTGTAATAGACTACAGTTTTTGCCTTGTTAACGCTCTATTCAAGTCTACTTTTTGTCCGGTTTGTAGACAACTAGACATAAAAGTTAATTGTTTTGTGGAGTAGAGTAGATTGATGAAAAAATTGACACGGTAACTGATTTAAAAGGGCTATTTAAACAATAGAAGTTTGAAGATACGGCTATCGGGAAAGCTCGGGGCCTCTCATTTACATAAGGACGTAGAGTTAACGTCCGCGGCCCAAATAAAGACGGAACGTAATTTGCATATGCAAATATCTTGTCGTTTTCATGCAAATACTTACTTGGTGTATTACAGACGGCTTAATGGTACTTACACAGCCTCTAAGATCCCCTGGGCACTTTGAATATAACGTATACACTTGCTCTATTTGTTCCTGATACAATAAAACGAGACAGATATTTAGTTTACATGGATGACTTTCGTATCGCGTCTGTCCTCAAAATAAATACAACACCTTTTCCACAATTTCTCCTTGCTAATGAGAAACGTAATAGGATGTCTGTCTGTGTTCAACGCTGTGTCATTCCCGTGTGTTTCTGTATTGTATATACAACAATCAAAAAGCTTTTGTGGCTGCAAACAGGTTTTCTGTCTGAGGCATCAGAAATGTCAATCATCCTATTGGAGTCGAGAGATATTTCGGAGCTCATCTTGTTCGAGCGATGATAATAACACTTCTCGAGTACCTAATTGTGGTGTCATTACCTTTTAAGCAACTTGTTGTATTAGCATAAACACTTATCGTTGCTTATAATGACATTTATTTATGTTTTAACTACTTTTATTCTGATTAACTGTTGGACAGTTACGTGTTTTCACGTGTCCAATTTATTTAAAACTCGTGTTTACAGTATCTCGCTTGCAGTGTATTTTATAAACATCTGTTAACATTGTAAAGATGAATGATGCTCAGCATCTCTTCTTTATGTAAACAAGTTTGAATACTTGTTTCACTTGCATATAATGTGTAGCTGTCATGTAAATATTATCTCTAATAGGTTTATTTTATTCAGGACGATGCGACAAATCGCTACATTTATTGAAATTATTATCAACGTCACTTTAATGACAGGGTACGGGACTGCTCGATTGACTTTCAATTATATTGTAATGTGGTTTTTCGCATTCCGTACTGCATTATTTTGTCGAAACGCATAAGACTTACCTAAGCTTTTTAGGACAAAAATAATACTTACCTACCACATATTAACATTACACTTACAATTTTGTAAAACGTTGCTAGATTTATTCTTAGAAACTGACGAAACTGTACATTCCACAGACAAAATACAACACATTGTAAGTAAAACGTTTATTGACAAATACTGCTAAAACAAACTTTACGCGGACATTAGGAATACAGAAGAAACGACACATGTTTTAAAGCCGAAGTGCATTCAAATCGTTTAGTTGTCTGGAATTATTCTTTGTCGATGTAGACAATAAAATGTCCGTGTCGGTCTCGCAGCCGCAGCCTCCACCGATAACATCTCTCGCTATACAAATAGCGCTATTAACCTTAACACCGCTAAACGCGACATGTTGAGAAACGCTGGCCCCGCCGTCCCACTCGCACACACTATAAAAATATTCCATCCCGCTCTTACGTGAGCATTAGGAGCGTCGTCGCGTGTTTTAAAATAAAGGGCAAGATGAATTAAACTGATAAGTGAAGTGTTCGGGACCATACGTGACATAATGTGTGGTAATTGAAAATATAAACATTAGCTTGTGAGGACTAGTGGCACTAGTTTATATAAGAGATACGATCACTACGCGAAGGTTTTGTTCGTAAGTCATGTAGAGAGAACATTGACAAGCTTCGTTTTGTTTGTTTATTGATTACTCGAGTCGATTGAAAGAAATATTATCATACTTTGTACTAATATTATTTGTTGTACATAATGTACATACATGAAACTTGTTTGTTAGAGATCTCATAAACATTTTATGATATTTAGATAGCAACTTCTTTATTTTTATACATATTTAGAAGGCTGTTCTGTTTTAATTTAGGAGCGGTTCTATTTGCGAAAGTTGGCGAAATTACTTCAAAGATGGTTTTCTTTGTTCATTTTCTTGATACATTATTTAATATCTCATACTTACGTGAAATTATTTTTATTCAGATTCAAGGAGAAACATCTATTTATCAAGCTCAACATGTACGATTCGCAATACATAAATGAAACGTTTTAGTTTTTTATGACATTATGGAACCAATAACCTCGCACCACGTTGAAGAAATCGTTTGTTTTTATTGGCGCAAATCAATATACCGGATGCTTTCAAAACATTTTGCAATGTGGGAATCCCGTACCTAGTTAATTTTTTATTTAGATAAACCTACATTCTACGTAATTTCTAATCTAAAAATAATGTAGCTATGTATCGCATAGATTTCAAATCACCGTAGTAGAAGTAGGTAGGAGTAGGTACCGTCAGGGGAATTAATCGTTTAGCAAATTGCTTACTGGACTTACCAACTTAAATTACCCGTACATTCAAATCGCATTAGCACAGCAGATTAACGTAGTGTTTCATTTTGATATACAATCAATATTCCTAAATGTAAAAAACCTAAAATTATTGTTTTTATAATGTTTACTAATGATTGGGCTTATCATAATAAACGTACCACTTTGTTACGTTAATTTCTACCACGATCTACCAGGATGTCAGCGGTCAAAGGAGTAATCTCTATAAGTCTCCTGCTGAGTTTATAATGGACGTTTAATTACCGACTGTTTTGTAGCATTGGCTACCGTTTACAGATCTCGCTGAATTCCGTGAATAGTAAGGCATAAAAATAGTAGTTAGGACTATGAATGAACTAATAAGTAATTAACTGTACATAATAGGTACTTCAATAGATACTTAGAATTCTCACGCTCATTGTTGGCGCGGACGTTCATTATGGAATGTGTTTTAAACCGAACTAATTACTTATACTGTTCTGCGAAATAATAATTTCGATGAAAGAGTTTTTGACTCACGAAATTGTTTTCACTTTTACTAATATAATCCTGAACATTTAAAACAACAAGTAAAGTACCAGCAAAAGCAGCAAAACCAGCATATTAAATAAACAAGCTTAATTTATAAGCCAACCTAAACCCAGCAGTGTCAGCATTTCAATGCAAGCTCTGATTTAAAATACTTATGAACAAAACACCCCAAATTGGGGAAGCTAATGCAATACAAATTATGCATGGGGGCTTGCGGGCAACGTGAGCATATGCTAGTAATTTCGGCGCGCGCCATCGACGCCCAACGCCCGTGACATCAAAGGGTTCTCTCGATTTAATCACAATTTGATTAGATTGGAATTGATGCTTAATGAGCTTTGTGTGAGTCCATTCGCAGCGAACCTTGTCAAATGTTTGAGATCTACGATTATACGCAGAAATACCTAGGTAGTTGTTACCCTAATTCCTGTATCATGTTCAAGTACGCCCTTTATAATGTATTTAGTTAATACAAGCAGAAGCTATCTAAAGAAATAGGTAATCTTAATATTTTATCGGTACTGCTACGTTAATAATAAAATAGTGTTATTTCAAAAATATTTTCCAATTTCATTCGAGTATTTTGCTTCGAATCTCGTTCGCTCGTAAAAGCTGCACAAGAAAAAATTAGAGATGTCATCACGGAACAGAAAAAACAGTGGAAGTGCAATGCAACAAAATTACTATGAGAACCGTTGTCGCCAAACCCTCACAAATAAACTGATAATCATATAATGCACTACAAATAAGCCGATCGTTTGATTTGTCGTTTAAATTTTAGTCAAAACTAGCATAAGTCACAGATTCTACATTTGGAAAGAAACCTTCATACTCTTAAAATAGGATTTATTTTGCGTTAGTGCAGAAAGTATCAACGACGTTTTGTAATCTAAAGTCAAACTAGATTCGATCGCCAAGTAAATTCTGCTACCCGACCATAGATGGCGGTATTCTCAGTTGTCGCAATTATAATCTTAATTGCGTTATTCGTAAGGTTGACGTTCGCGTCATAGGGTCGTGTCTTCTGCTACTCGATCAAGGCAGCAACACATTGAATTTTCAATAACATTATCGATATCGATAGATACCCGATTTCATAATTCGAGAAAATAAGACTTGTTTGGAGTTGAGTAAAACTGTAAGATGAATGACGTAGTATTATTTAAAAATAGAATCTTACATAATGTATAAGATTTTAGTTTTAAATAATATCTTCTATATAATAAAAATCAATTGCTATTCGTTGTTCTCGCTAAAACTCAAAAACGGCTTGACCGATTTGAATAATTCTTTTTTTGTTGTGTTCGCCCGAATACAGGGAAAGTTTAAAAAAATGTCGGGTGGGTAGGGTACGTTGGATAGGAAGGGTAGGAAGGGTAGGTAGGTAGGGTAGGTAGGTAGTGTAGGTAGGTAGGGTAGATAGGTAGGGTAGGTAGGTAGGTAGGTACGAAACTAGGATAGGGTGGGTAGGTAGGTAGGTACGAAAGTAGGGTAAGGTGGGTAGGTAGGTATATTATTTTTATATGTATGTAGCTATATTATTAGGTATATTGGGAGAAGTACTAATACAGCGCAGGCGGAGCCGCGGGCGGCAGGTACCACAGGTAGTACTGAATAAATTGTAAAAATCATCTTACTTGGGTTAAAATTAAAAATGCGTTGTTCTGTCTTTTTATTTATTGTCCTTGAAATAGAACGTATTTGTTAAAAAACTGGCGTTTCGAAAGTCTTATTTTTAATTTTAACAAATGGTGTATGCGAACATTTATATATTTTTCGACTATTGCCTTCATCAAATCAGTGACGTGATTGGACGCAGGAAATTCGCCTATTTGATGGGAGGCAATATCATTAAATAAAACAGTTCCTATAAACTTTCGCATAATTAGAGTTATCGCCACTTCCTTTCGAAAAACCCCTATGTCAACGTTTTTTAAAAATGTTTCCGCCGTCTGACATATTTTGACAACATCTGGCGAAGGATACAACAATCCACCTTGATCTCTCGCAATTATAAACTTGTGGAAAGTTTGAAAATGATGTGTCACTACACAGACATCGCAGTTGATCTTTTTCATCAATATTCGAGCAATGTAACCAGCAATATGGCCTATTGCTTGGTTACTAAAATCAGAAAAGTGGCCTCCTAGTTCTTCAATTTCTGAATCGTCCTCAATTTGTTCATATTGTGACATATTGTCTTGAGATACAGTTGTACTTCTGTTTATCCTTTCAACAGCTGATGAGCAGTTCAGGATGGATATCTGTTCTAACGCTACACAGTTGCCTTTATCAGAGTCTTTTAATTGTACATGAATTAATATCTTCTTATATGCGGATATGAATTGTCTGGCAGTGGGATTATTGTTTGCCCCACCCTGTGCCCTAATATTGCAGAAAAAAAGCTCTAAATGATCCTGGCTTAATTTATAAAATGGCAAATATACCAGAATTTTAGTTTTTATTAAGCTTGCATATAAATGTTCTAAGGCTTTAATACACCCCAAAAAACCTAAGAACCCTGTTTTTCTTCTACTTTTTATTAAAAAAGTGCCGTTTTCCATTTTTAAATTGTTTATATAAGCCGATGCTTCACTTAAAAACTCAAAAATGTTTTTCGCGTTCTTCTCATTTAAAGCTTTTTTAAATCCGTATAAATGTAAATTCCTTGAATTAAATATATCGAATAGATTATTGCAAGTAATCAAAAACTTTTCCGTGGGCTCGCTATCATGAAATGAATCTATCCCTGACTGTCTGCAAAATTTAACAGCTTCCGCTACACTTGTGCTGAAAAGTTGTGTAGCTAACTTCACTTTCATTCTTTCATTTTGAAAGTTAATATGACGGTCTCGTAATTTATTCGACAAATGAAAGGTTTCGTTGTATTGAAGTTTGTTCAGTTCAACGAGATGTTGCCATTGAACTTTTTTTCCATCTTTGTCTACAAGAATTTTGTACATCTCTAATGTGTTTCTTAATAATTTTATCATATGACAGGGATCTAGAACTGCAACTATTAGGTCTTTGGTAATAGGATGTTCAAATTTAACATTTTGTTCTTCAAAAGAGCAACCAAGATGTTTTGCCATGGAAATATTCGCCGCACAACCATCAAAAGTGAGAGCAACTATCCAAACGCCAGCTTTGTGAATTAATTCCAAGCAAAGTTTTACGAGGTCAGCGCGCTGTTCTCCACTTACACCATCTACCAGAAAAAAACCAACAGGAACTTTAAAGTTACTGTTTATCGCAGTAACTAAAAATACCAAGGCTTCTTTTGCCTCCGCCAAGTGATCACCTTCTACTTCTGTGCCCATATTAACGTATCCATGAAATTTGCGCCCGTCCCATTCCACACGGCGACGAATACTCATTTCATCTAGTACTAAGGTGGCTAATAATGGCTGATTAAACAAATCCGATTTTTGTTTCAAAGCAGCTAATGACTCCTTTGTAAATCCAGGCTCTCCTCCGACTTTTGAGTACCAATTCTTTAATGTACGGGTATGTGGTAGACTTGTATTGAAAGTCTTGCGCACGTAATCATATGCCTTAGGCGAGTAATAGTGTAATGTCAAGGCAAAGCTGCGCAGTGCTGGCGAATACTTTCTTTTTGATATGACTCCAGATTCCGTGTTGCCAACTTCTCTGGCCACCAATTCTCGAACCTATAAAAACACATTTTTGTCCTTAATTCAAATTTGATTCTAACTACCAATATTTATCGTGAGTAAAATGATGTTAAATAATTAAAACAAACCTCTAAATTAGTATTTTTGAGGCAATCCAAGTTTTCCTTGGCCATGGCAAATTTTTCTTCCAGTTTTAATAATACTTCATCAATATTATTAATTTTCTTTTTAAGCCTTCGATTTTTCGATTGCAATCGTTTTATCTTTAGACCTTGTTTTACAATTTTCTCTGTGCAAAATCTTAGCTGACCTTTTAATTTCTTTTTCCTCGGCGTTGAACATTCTGAACCACTCGTAGCATATGTTTTTTTAATCGTTTCTCCTTCGATCTCAACTGAACTGTCTGCGGAATGAAACTGCATAGGAATCACGTCATCAACTTTCTGTATACAATTTTGTTCAACCTTGTGTGTGCCTACGAAACTTTTAAGAAGGTGAATCTTCTTTTTTGGCTGTGACTTAACGTCAGAGCTCTCCGAATCACATTGTCTTTTTGAAGAACCTGCTATATTAACATTTTGCGCCTGAAACCAAAATAAAACGATTGAACCGGAACAATGAACCGGAGAAAAATTTAATTAGTGTGTAAATGAATTTTTAAGTGATACAATTTGTTTTTCTATATTAATAAAAGCTAAAGTTTTCAATAACAGATTACAATCTAGCCTAAACAGACTTATAAGCAATTTAACTCTAACTTATTATTATATTGTATAATGTTAAGATTGAGAATACTGTTAATTTGCACTTTTATACAGGTCGGTAGTATTTTCTTAGAGTTTGATACGTTAAAAACACTTATTGCGATGAGAAAGTGATAAAAATAAAACATGGTCACTTACTTCATTACAAAATTTAACAATTTTCATACATGGAAGCGCTGTAGATTTTATATATCTATATCCTTTATTCGATATTAAAAAATCGCCTTCTAAAAAATGTACAGAGCATATCGTGCTTGATTTGGATGGCATCCAATTAACTCTACCCGTTGCATCTATCCATTTCTCTTTGACGCTAGCGTCTTTGGGAAACCTAAAAATCAGAAAGATTTTTCATTTAGATGTCCATTTAAGGAATTGCTACAAACACGATCATTGTAATAATAATTATGCATGCAATGCAGCATACTTCCATTTTTTTTGGAAACATTTGATTCGATATCTGTATGGTCCTTACATGCATATACGATATATATATATTATAAGAGGTGGTAAAGATGCAATATAAACGTAAAAAATACCTAATTATTTTTCTACTTATTATTATTAGTTTTAACCGACTTCAAATAAAGGAGGAGGTTCTTAATTCGGTTGTATTTATTTTATTAAATTATTTTTATATTTGAAATTATGTACTAATTTAATTATGTATTATCCTTGAGGCGGGCGCCGCACAGTGGGTCGAAACTGCTATATGAGGGACATAGGGATAAAAATAACTTTAAAACCATTTTTTAAATAATTTATAGGTACTCATTTATTTTTTGATTTTGTTTTTAAATTATTATTTGTTTTAATTTTGAAAATTTATTATTTTTGAACTTTTTTATAAATATGATGTTTTGAAATTATTAATATTCCTTAATTATAAGTATTTTATGTATTTTATCTATGATATTAATAATAAAAAGTACTTTTTACTTACTTTTTTTCTTTTTACTTATCCTCATAACTCTTGAACGGGCAAGTATGGGTGCGCGTTGATAGCGTAAAATTATAGCTAACAAGCCAAAGAATAAGAATAAAGTAGTTTCAAAGCAAGATCTGTCAAGACTTGGCCAAATTTTAGCAGTTTCTGTTTCATTCCATACAACGAAAATAGAAAATATTTTTTTCCGGGCAAACTATCAGTTTTAGAGAAAAACGTTTCAGAACATTTTTTCATCAGAATGACAAGATCTTACGAAAAGTATTTTTTTTAAATGGAATTTGTAATAAAAATCCCTATGTTCCTCATATAGCAGTTTCGACCCACTGTGCGCCGGAAACCCGGTGTGGAAGCTTTTATCACTGATCGTACACACCGAAATGACTTGAAATTACCGGCTGAACAATGCAACGCGTCTCAAACATTATGTAAAAGTTTGATTACAATTTCGCTATATAGCATCTATGCAACCTTATATTTCGTGTATGAATGTTAGGCGACATTATATCTGTATTGTAATGTTATACAACAAATATTAAATTAGGTACTTATTTTCTTTTATCGATAACTATCTATAACATCAATACCCGACCTGACTACATCCCTAATTGAGTAGCGAAGAACTTTCGAGAACGAAATAGTGAATACATTCAATCCAATATAAACTTTATTTTAATCGCGTAAAGTTGATTTTAACTAAACGTTCTACTAAATTATTAGTAAATTGACAAAAACTAAGATTTTATTAGAAAATAAATAAAATCGTATTTACTGATGGTACGAAACACCTCCATTTTTAAGATTATTTCTCCTACTATCATTTTTGCACTCCAAAACAGAACAATACGGCATATTTACGGAAAAATAAATTTGTCGCGAGACTAGCAACTCGACGCGTTGTTAGAACACGACTGAAGTAAAGTTGCGGAACAGCGCTTAATTGTGACACGCGTGCCACGCCTACTTTGCACTTCCACTGTTTTTTCTGTTCCGTGGATGTCATGGCCGCTTTGCGCGGCTACGGTCATAATTTCATTTTCTTCGTCGGGGTAACATGAGGCAACGGAGCTCATTTCATAAACCCATAATGCGGTCGCTGCATCCCGTTCGCACACCCCACGAGCAAGCAGGAGAGGCAGAGTTATAAAAGTGTTCCCGTCGAAGTTTGAGCTCTACGACGCTCTGTGTAGACACAGTTTTCGGTTAGATAAGTGTGCGGGTGATGTCTTCCGCCCTCGACAAACAGCACACTACATGTAGAAGTTTTCTGCTTCATTTATTAGCAGGCGAATGTCGACATGGAGCCAATAAACCGTACTCGCCACCCTCTCCAGACGATTTATGAGTGAAAGTCGTACTAATTCCACTAACAGCGCTCCCCCAATTTGAATGTTAATTTTTAACAATTTAAGACTGTTTAGTGACTTTGTTATGAGTTGAGGCGCGTCTGGTGAATTCTTAATATCCGTCTGTTGCTCATTCATTTCAGATTTGCGCTCGAATGGCAGCTGTAAAGGTTGACGTTGTAATGCCATTTTACGATTATAGTATACTGTTAGCACTCGTGTACTGTGAATTAATGAGCGTCTAACAAATCCAGTCTTGTCGTAGAGTTATTCAACATATTTTATTGAAAAGATATAAAATAAGAATTTGCAGAATGAAACCCAAACCGATATTCCTTTTGTGAATACAAATATCTTATTTATCAATTACTAAACATGAATTACGTTTTATTGTAGTACTTTATTCTTTCCAGGTAAGTTTGCGGGTTTGAAACAATTTGGAGATTCTTCCAGTCATGGGTAATTTTACACCCACACACAGGTAAGTGCAAAAAAATGGTAGAGCGAGAAATATTTGAATTTATTCATTCATATTATTAATATTCATAAATAGGTTGGCTTTGCATAATTAAATGTTTTCAGTAAGTAACCTTTGAAAGTGAAGGCTCGAGTGATTATGTAAAGTGATGGATTATGCCTGGCTGCCATCTAGCGTCATTAAGCGAGTGTGAGAAGAATATGTCATAGACAAGTTATTATTATGAACTTAATCTATGGGTAAAAGTTTTACGTGAGAATGTTAGTAAGTAGATAGTTAGTTAGAAATTAATTCGGCTCATGTTTGTTTTCAAGGCGAGGCGTACAAGGATTGTCACGCGATTTTCCTTAATAGGTACACACGGCTACACATCAAGCCATACATTTCTAGTATTAGCTGACCTCGCATTGTACGAAAATCCTATACAATGCGAGATCAGCAAAAACTGGAAACGGAAAGCATGATGTGTAGCCGTGTGTACATTCCTTTGAACTTATCTTAAAAATATAAAAACATACTAAAAGAAAATTAAATAGATGGTGGAGTTTTTCGAGTATAGTAATTCCATTTCCAATGTAATGGGATATGTTTAAAGAATAAACATGTATTTGAGACAAATAACTTTCAGATGTATCATGTAAGCGCTCTGTGTAAATGTTTTGCGATGAAGACTAAAAAACAAAGATAGAAAACAAATTTTGTGAGTTTGTGTATATGTGGACGGCAATATCCAGAACCACAGCGCCAATTTGAAAAATACTTTCACCATTTGAAAGTTACATTATTCCAGATGGACATAGGCTAAATATTATGTAAATATATAAAAAATAAGTACTAATCAAACACTATCTTGAATTTATGCAAGCCTAGTACTTCTTGCATAATGCGTCGTGAACAGAATACTGTCTTAACATGTTAATTGCACCCGTGCAAATTCAGGTCGGGTCGCTAGTAGAGAATAAAGAGGTTAAGCAGTTAAAGAAACGCTAACAAAACTTTTAGTTGTCACAAATGGGACGTTTATAAAGCCACTGTACCTCCTCATAAACCTTACACGGCGATCAAAAACAAATAAACCTGAAATAGATAGGTCACACGTTTAAAAGCCGACATAGCTCCACATCCATTGCTCATTGACTCCCAAGGGCCTACGCTCCGAGTTATTGCTCGGTAATTGTCTCCATTGCCCCAGCTCCTCCTCTAGTTCCGTTCATTAAATAATTAATTTGGATTGAGGTAAACCATGTCAATACCACTACCAACAGGTATATTGTAACCTTAGCAAATACCCAAATCCGACGCCAGACTGCTATATTATTTACCCGAGGGTAAATTCTCTCCTTTGATCTCCCTCCCCGACATTTTCTTATACCCTCCGCTTTAATTATTTTGCCTTTGAGCCTCCCTCTGCGCTCGTGGAGTGAATTTTAAGAGGCTGTCACAAAATGGACTCTTAATTACGAGTCGACCAAGTTTTATTTGTAATAATTAATAAGTTTCCTTTAATGTTAAGTTACGAATGTTATTGCGTTAGATAAATGCTAAGATAAGGTGAGTAGAAATGTCTCTATGAACCCCAGTTTCTCTCTGACGAGATATAAACTGTAAATATTTTAGTAGTTAATTAGAAACCTACCCAATGACAAGTATTGACTTTTGACTCGCTGTTGATCTATGTAGAGCTTTTAACTTTTCACCTTTGCGCTCTTTGTCAATTTACTGGTTCATTATATTGAAAATCAATACTTTTTTTGCAAAGAAATGAGGTCGGACCTTTTTATTTTCTTCAGCGTATACGATTTAAAATGATTACAAGGTAAAAAGTTCAAATAAAGAGCTATTGTGTTCGTGTCATTACAAGAGAAAACTCGAAAAGTTTTATTATAGATGTTTTTCTACGTCACCCTGTAAATTGTATTCATTATCATTCATAGCATTTTTTTTCGTTTCTTTCAACGCTCTTGCTTGGATATTTATTTTATTCCCCAAAACATTTGGAAATAACTTGATTCCCTCACATGAGAAAGAAAATGAGATTGGAACCCTATTTTGTTACAATTGTTGTCCTTGTTTGACCTCATTCAATAATAATGCTGTTTTAGAGAATCGACAGATTGAAGTGACATCAAACGGGTGTCCTTACAAAAGGTCCATTGCTTCATTCGATATTCGAGACAAAAGACATACCTAACACAGTAGACTATCTATCCAATTTAGAAGTGACGAAGAAATGTTACGATATATTCTAGACTAATTATTGTTCGTGCCCGGCGTTGCCCGGGTGTATTTCCGACTTTTCCGGTGGATTTTCCTTCATGCAAACCTTGTCTAGACAATTACGAATACAACAAAAAAAAAAAAAACCGCCAATTCGGACAAGCCATTTTCTAGTGATGATTTTTCATACATGCGGCAATAGATTTTATAGCTTTTTTTTATGTACTCCAAATAAACTAACGTGAATTCATGCAAGCCTAATTTTGCCTACTTTTTGTTTCTGATAAACTATTTGTGTTCCAGTTTTCATCCAAATCCTAGTGGGATAATACTAATGATTGTAATACTATCTTGAATTTATGCAAGCCTAGTAGTTTTTGTTAGGTTACTCTCAGAAATTGTGCACAACATCGTGAACAGAGAATACCGTCTTCTATGACGATAACTTTTTTGTAATATCCAATTTTAATCAAACAAAGCCTATTCTCTTCCAAATTAATCTCTGTCTACCTGTGAAAACTAAATGAAAATCCGTTCAGTCGTTCCGCAGATGTGCGCGAACAAACAAACAGACAGACACCGGATTCTACTTTTTTATTATATGTATAGATATTATAGAGTCATTTATTATAGAATTTGTGTGGTGTATAGTTTCTCTTCTCAAATACGTAGTTTGTATAGTCTTAAAGTCACGATATAGAAGATGACAGAGAATAATTTTATTGAGGAAGTTACCCCAGGTCGGTCGTTAAACGCCGACTGTGGCGATCAAGTTAATCCATTACGATTTTATATTGTCGTAAATGTTTCATGACGGCCGTCAACTGTTAAAAGTTTATTTGCCATAATTACAAAATTAAAATTCTCAATTGACTTGGGAAGTTTTAAAGTCGAAGACGAAGAAAGGTTCGGGAATATTAAACTGAATAGTGTTGTGATTTAATCGAGCGTTTAATTAACTCTGATTGGATAAGATAAACGAAAAATCATATTTGAGTAACCAACTTTACTATTAAACGTTCATTAATCTCTATAGAGATCATAAAAATATCTAGCTTTATCAGAGTTATTTTTCGTTTGAATCCGACGTGTTTACATGCTATCAACAAAGACTCACATTAACTTTCACCCGAGAGATAAAATGGGGCTCTTATTGATAATATTAAATGCGTATAAAATCGAAATAGATTGTTTATCAGACTGTGTTCACATTTATATTACTCTCTCTTTGTCTTGGATTGAACTAAACTAATTTCAATAGGAATTAATCCGGGAACCAAACCGGCCAAATTATCACGATCTGTCCACATGTGGATAGATAGAACATACGTTATTCCAAACATATAAAAGCTTTCCTAATAACACAGCGTAATGTAGGTAGGTATGTTAACAGAAAATCTAATTAATTAAATAGCGTGAGTAGTATATTAACGCGAACGGTGAAAGTAATAAGTGAATATCAGGCGAACTACTAGGAGAACATTATCGTGTCGAAAGTGTGGCGTGTGGGAAGTTTGCGTGCGAATTAGCCGGTAACAACACGGGAGGGCGCGTTAATCCTGTTATCGGCTAGGTATCCGTAACTCGGGACGAGGCCGTGGCGAGGTCGACACTACAACTTTTACCAGCCACAGCTTCCCCTCTCATCCCCTTACACTTGATTGTTCTTCTTTGTAGTAAGCACATGGTTAGTTGTTTTGCTAGCACACTAGAATTTGGAGCTGAAACTTTTTAGTTCTATCTTTGGTTTTATTGTTGAAAACAGAACTTGTAAACGTTTGTAGTTTTGGAAATAGTCCTAGCATTTTCCATCTACCCTTTTGCTTATTACATAAAAGGTATAGAAAGAAGCAACTAGATAAATCAAATTTTTCACTGAGTTCCAGTGGAAGCAATTTGTTTTTGTACAGTAGCGGAACAAAGGAAAGCTCGGAAAACCTTGTTAACTTTTTAAAGCATTCGTTGGCTTCTCATGCATTATTCAGAACAGCCGTTGGGTATACACACGCATCCGTATGATGTTGTGTGTTTGTCACGGCCGCGTACATGTGTCCGCCAGTACCAGGATAACATCGGCGGTAGCGGGTCGCTCGCTACCCTCCTCACAATTGACATTTCGCAAAGAGCCAACCCTTTTGTTGCTCGGATGAAATGTGAATTTCAATGAAAACGAGGTTAAAATTGCTCGGCCCCGACATAGCCGTGAGCCGTAAAAAAGAGATTTCATTACGGTCCATTGTTGCGTTATGATTTTCACGTTCCATTTTATTTTTAAGAATTGCTAAAGCACAAACACTTTTTCATGCAGTTTAACGTTTGTATTACAGTGTAGCGTCTCGAAAAGCTTTTAGAACGCTTTGTCGGGAGGGCAATTAACTCGGCGAGTTGTTATTGTGTTTTTCGCTTGCTTTTACTCAATTAAAAATAATTTGAAATAATAGCAACGGCACAAAGACAAGAACGAGACGCGGCTGGAATAATTTAAGCTCCAACCCCACCCCACGGAGTTAGCATCTTGTTTCATTAACGTGCCGAGTGTCTCGAGTAATATTTATATGAGTCGCGGATCATGAATATTTAGTTATTTACACTGCGGCCACGGTTTTAAAAAGAGCAAATTTTGACAGAGGTTCTCTCGCTGTTAATAAAATACAAGGATTACTCAGTGGAGTGGCTGCGTAACGTTATTTAATTTAATAGTTTTATTTGCGGCGGGTGAGATACACGCACACAAAGCCGTCGGACGTTAAGCTTCTTTTATCTCTCCCCGAGGCGGGATGAAAATCGAGCGTCGATATTGTGCTCGTAAAGGGCGTTTGGACGGGGATAAATAACACGTCGTCGTCGGGCCGTGTGCCGACTGTGCCGTGTGGAGCCGAGCATGGGTTACTTGCGAACTGCACTCGTTACTGCGCTCTTAGTAGGTACACTTTCTTTTTACGTTGTTATATCCTATTTAAATGAATAAACTACACATTTTTATAATTTTGATGGGTATGTTTCAGAGGGTTGATCCATGTCGATTTTTTTATTGGGAGAATAAATAATAGGGATATCAGTTGCCAGAGTTGTCATCTGTATCGCTCGGAGCTCAGTAAAATCCCGAGGGAAGAGGAGGGTGAAACACAAACATTTGCGTCCCACCCCGAACATTGTACAAACTATAAAACTAGAGCTACGGTGTGTGTACTGTCCTTTGTGCAATTATATGTAGAAGACTACTCGAAATATGCAAACTAGCGGTTATGCATTTTTGAAGTGAAAACTTTGACATGGGAAAAAACAATTGAACTTGCGACTGTCGCGACACCGTTACCGACACCTCATTTTTGTAAACGCGATTGTGCTCTTTATTTCTATTTTGTTACGGATCAATGTTCTATGCAAGTATTTTTACTTTAAATGTTTTGGTTTTTTTTTTAATTGTTCAAGTTTTCACTTCTGTCGGCACTCCTGGAGTGCCACTGTTTTTTTTTTTCTTCGTAGGTAATTTTATAGGAGGAGCTCGTGGCTAAATAATAACAGCCGCATGGGTCGATCCGATAGGTTAAGCTACGCTTGCCGGGGTTGGTCCGTGGATGGGTGACCATCTTTCCATACCGAGACTCCTTCGTGCCTTGGAAAGCACGTTAAGCCGTTGGTCCCGGCTGTCATTCGTGGATCTTTGACAGTCGTTACGGGTCGTCAGAAGCCCGAAAGTCTGACAACCACTCTTCCAAGGGGTATTGTATTACCCAGTTACCGGGTTGTGGAGGTCAGATAGGCAGTCGCTCCATGTAAAATACTGGTATTCAGCTGCATCCGGTTAGACTGGAAGCCGACCCCAACATAGTTGGGAAAAGGCTAGGCAGATAGATAGGTATACTCCGTTTGAAATAAGATTAGACATTTAAACAAACTTTTTTTACAGTCCGTCCAACCGATTTTGACTTCTATACCGTAGGCATAAGGATGGCATTAAAAGCAAAAAAAGTGGTTACAAACCAACTGTTTACTGCAGCTATCATGTGTCATGCCAAGAACGCAATAGAAGTCAAAATCGGTTGAACGGACTGCAAAAAAGGTTTAGTTAAATGTCTAATCTTATTTCAAACGGAGTATAGTTTTATAGGAAAACTAGCGGACCTGACAGACGTTGTCCTGACCGAATACCGCCACCTATCGGGTCCGATTGTGAATCTAAACCATTCCCAGATCCCCTTGAACACACACAAAAAATTTCATCAAAATCGGTCCACTCGTTTGAGAGAAGTTCAGTGACATACACACTCACAGAAGAATTATATATATAAAGATAATCAAATAAGTACAGCAACAGCGTATTAAAAGTGATTGTTTATTTAAATATTAAATTAAATGTATAAGCTATTTTAAATTTAGGTAAGTAAATCCTATGTAAAATTAGCCACTTTAGTACAGTAAGTTTATAAATAAAATACCTACCACCCACTTATAAAAAATCCATCGCAAATAGAATGAAGCACTTAACTGAATTTGCGTGTTTTTTCAACAAATTACGTCGGCTAGTGTGAAAGAGCGTATAAAGAAGAAATACGGCCTAGAGATATAAATCAGATTACTCTCCCGCGCAGCACTGTGCTTAAATTAAATGGCTTTGAACGAAAATTACGATGTTTTCGAAGCACTTTTATTTTGTTGTTCATTCGTCTGTAGAAATTCACGAAATATTGAGTTAAATAACATGCAGACTTTTGTGTTGGGTGAAAATTTCACGATTCATTCATATGTGACTAGAGATCGGATATTCGGATGCATATTTACCTAAAGTTAATATTTGGTTAAGAAATTATGGAACTGGCTTCTTAATAAATAAAAAATTAACATAAATCCCGGAATTCCATAACATCCGCGAATGCACAACTAATCAGATACATGGTATGGAAATGACTTATCTTATGAAGGTTACTTTTGCGGTGTTAACATACAAATTTATATACCCACTAAACATTTTTTTACGAAACTCAAGACACCGATTTGTTTGTCGCTATGTGCTATGCCAATTTGGCAACCTACTTTACAACATTAGCTAGCATTTCTATAGATAAAAAGTACTAAATTTATCAATTCCATAGTCGCGAGATTTTTGCGATCGATACAAAAGTGCATTCCATATTAGCCAACACCTGAACGTTAGTAAATATAATAACATTCAATTCTATAATCACAACTCTTAAAGTCGATCCGGGAATCCCGGGATTTTTTCGATTCAAAAGTGCATTCCATAATAGCCAACACCTTCACTTTAGGTAAATATGCATCCGATTATCCGATCACTGTATATGACAAATAAGATAAATTATTCCTGTAAGTAAAATGAATGATTTATTATTTTCTCTTTCAATAACATGCTGAAGTGTTTCCTCAAATGCGAACCACAAGTAATAAAATTCAAATGGTGTAAACATAGATTGTTAACCATCAATTCTTGTTTTATCGTCTTCTTATTTTCGAGACGATCATAGAAATAAACCTGTTGTATACAAATGTGTGCGCTGCGCTGTGGTGAGCCCTGGATCCCGTGCCTGCGCGCAGCTGCGCAGTGATAATATTGAACGATGTATTCAATTATCTATTTGTATTGTATCGGAGTTCTTCAACATATATTATAAATAATATACAATTAGGTATAATTAGATTCAAGCTACAATCAGTTTCATACACACAATCAGAGCCAGTCATTCGCAGTTATTTCATAAACCATTAACCTCCGAAATATAAACGGCGACCAAATCACGATCCCTTCTTTTTTTATTGCTTTATTTCTCGTGATATTTTATTTGATTGCTTTTTGAGAACCGGTCGTATTATTCACTGAGCGCTGATTTAATATTGAATTAAATCTTTGATGTATGTCTATGTTTAAATGTTAATTCCCATCGTGTTAAATGATTATAATTTGAGGCTATAATATATTGACATTAGTGTTTTATGAACTCATTAGCCGCTTCCGTTACATGTAAATTATTCAAGATATTTCTTTTGAACAAATATGTTAACACCATGTTTTATTCAACACCGTAAGTTATTACACGGATTTTAAAGGTCGATTATCGTGGTACTGAATCGTTTCCATATCTATCAAAGAGCGAACGCGTTAAATTTGAGTGAATTTCATTTCCATACATACCAGGAACACAGACACGCTTGGAGGTTGGAAATATAAAAGTCCCTTTGGCAACGATAAAGGCGTTCCAAATTCAATGCAATTTCGTCGTGTGTCAGTCGCTATTCCGTGTCACATCGTGCGCTTCCGCCAGCCACCAACCAGCCAAGGCGAGGCTGGGCTTTACGCGTTTCGCTTCTCATTTACAAAGGCCGCCTAGGAACAAAGTTGCATTCTTTTAGTCGTGGCAGTTCTTGACAAGAATCGCTGCACAACCCTACTTAGGTTTTTACCGAGTCTTTTGTAATGAATAAACTCTTTGTTTTGAGAGAAGGAGAGAAGCGAACTCGGCTCGATTAGCATTTCGTTTTCATTGCACTTAAATTTAACTCATAAAAGGTAATTTATGCAAATCATTTCGTCTAAATGGTAGTCAGTTTAACATTTTTGTTTTTGTGAAGTCAAGAGACAAAATAATAGTGATGTTGAATTATTATCTCGTATATTAGGATGTCATAAAAGCCGTAGATGTTATTTATATGGGTGTCAATATACGCGAGGTAGGGTACTGAACCGGTTCTGTAAATGCTCTATTTACGGCCGGAGCGGCTGCCTTCCTATTTCATAAAATCTATGGCTCCTTTTATATTCCTATTTAGGTAGGACGTTTTCCCCCTTGAATAAAAGAGAGCGTTTCAAAGCCCCGCCCGGTATATTAAAAAATATTTTCCTTGCATTTTCTTTGCTCGAAACTTTATTTATTTACGAGCTTGCTATAGGTGCGCTTTTGTTCTGTAATTTTTCATTTTCAAGGACTATTTTTGTTAAAATTATATAGGGGGAACGAAATGCTTTATTTATAAGACTTTTGTTTAACTTTCTTTGAGTTGTTGTCATAATAATGTGGTGGCCAACGACTTAAATAAACAAACACTGTTTCCGACGATACCGTACCCTAATTGCGTAACTTATTTTCGTAAACAATTTCGCGGAATTTGTTTCATTTTGACATTTCAACAACATTCATTGCGTTATTTACGTTGTTGAACAGATTTTTTTTCCAACTTATGAAGCAATGGATTAGAAATCTGTTTCAAATCGAAACAAATTGTGATTGTGTTGTATTACGCAATTAGGGTACCGGTTTACAGGTTAAAAGATTAAAGTTTATTATACAAATGATTGATAAGTTAAATTACTTAAAACAAAACACGATAATGATTGTACAGACGCCAGCACATCAAGCTACCCGAAACTGTCAAATTTTCCCAATCAACTTTGAACCTTAGACATCAGCGATAAAGTTGAAAATCTATTAAATAAATTTGACAGATTGTAGTAGCTTGATGTGCTGGTGTCTGTACTTCATTGCGATATGATTACAGTAATCGAATTAACATTATGTGAAATAAATTAAGGCTTGTGCAGACTAGTGCGACTTGTCGCGCGACGCGACCCCGGTAATTGCTGTTTTTTCTGTTCTAATTGCTCTACCGTGAAGTTTTCTTTAAATTAATAAATTTAAAGAAAACTTCACGGTAGAGCAATTGGAATAATTAGAGTTGCGTCGCCCCTGTTTGCCGCCCTTTAAGTCCATCGTCAAAACGAATTTCCTGTGACTTTACATAGCCTACAACTAAAATACCTATTCTACATTTGAAATAAGATTAGACATATAAATAAACCTTTTTTTACAGTCCGTCCAACCGATTTTGACTTCTATTGCGTTGATGGCATGACAAATGGCAGCTGCAGCAAACAGTTGGTATTGAAACCACTTTTTTGTTTTTAATGCCATCCTTATGCATACGGTATAGAAATCAAAATCGGATGGACGGAATGTAAAAAAGGTTTTTTTAAATGTCTAATCTTATTTCAAATGGAGTATAGGTATGTCACATTTTTCACAATGATTAGGTAATTCTGTAAGACTTTGAAAATTGAAACTATAGGTAGGTAAAAACATAGAGGGTAAGTTTGAAAAACAGGTTTTCACAATTAACCTTCGATGCCTTATTTATGAAGAGTTTAAATATCAATATGTGACACCAGCTTTTCAAAAACTGGTGTTGTAGACACCAGTTTTTGAAAAGCTGAAACAAAAACTGTTGTCTACACTGAAACACTAACTACAACCTTTCTATAAATTAGAATAACGTTCCTTGTGCAACATACATCTTCATTCTTCACACGTTTCGGGTGTAAATGCATGTACCTACCGCGCTAAGTAAAATTTGTGCGACAGTAAAATCTCATTGTGTAATTTTAGAGCGTTTATTCTAAACGTGGGCAATGTCGCAAATAGATGTCAAATATTTCGCTGTTTTGATTAATTTGGCAATATTATTGTATGGAAATAAGAAATATGGCTAACTAGCGAACTAGAATATTAAAAATGTATTGCAATTATAACACTGAATTTGATATTGTAACCGTTTTAGGTGTGAAAAAGGCATTTAGAAAGTTTCCAAATACTTTTTTTAAATATTCGGTGTTACGATATTTAATGATTGCATTTCATAATCAATATTTTAGTTCCCTAATTAGCCACATTTCTTAATTCCATACAGTATTATTGCAAAATTAATCAAAACAGGTAAATATTTGACAGCTATTTACGACGTTGCTAACTTTTAGGATAAACCCTCAAGAATACTAAGTTGTTTGCTTACCACAGCGCGGCGCCTAATTCTAAAGATAATTAGAGAGGCTGTTATTAACCGCATTTTTTATTTTTATTGTATCGCAGATTCGCAGCCCAGCACCCTAATTGCGTAATACAACACAATCACAATTTGTTTCGATTTGAAACAGATTTCCATCCATTGCTTCATAAGTTGGAAAAAAATCTGTTCAACAACGTAAATAACGCAATGAATGTTGTTGAAATGTCAAAATGAAACAAACGCGAAATTGTTTATGAAAATGAGTTACGCAATTAGTAGTGATGCAACGAATACGAATACGAATATTCGTATTCGCCGAATAGTAGACATTTACCGAATATTCGTATTCGGCGAATACTAATACGAATACTAATACGAATATTTAAATATTAATATGTTTGTACGCAAATCTAATTACTGGCAGACTTGGAAAACGCGCGTCGTCGGCACGTAAAAATACGACGTGTGCAAGGGCCTTAACCGCAACGACGACGCGACGGGGGACTCCCCGGCCATAGTTTATACAGTGCCGCGGCTCGGGAGTTTCCCTATCATTACGAACCATAGACTGATTGATTCATTCATTCCTTTCATTTCATTTGTCAGTCGAAAGCACAAGTCAAGCAAGAGAGTATTGTTTTATTTATTTTCTGAGGTTGCTGCGAAGTGAAAGGAGTTGAAGTTGAATAGAAAATGTCTTCTCGTAAACGAGATCAAAGTGACATATGGAAACACTTCGATAAATTACCAAATAAGTAGTTATATGGTCTGTATTTCTTTTGTATGAACAAAAGGTAGGATAGTAAGTCCTAAGTAACTTAGACGAACGTTAGTAAGTAAAGTAAGTAAAGTAATAAGTTTACTTTACTTACTTCTTTAGTAATCGCTGCGTCTATGTAGTACTAGACGATTAGTCTATTACCATGGCGAGATATTCGTATTCGTATTCGTATTCGCCGAATAGTAAGTTTGATATTCGTATTCGTATTCGTAAAAGTAGTATTCGTTGCATCACTAGCAATTAGGGTACAGGTCAACCTAGGAGGTTGTCGGCTGCTTACCCGGACTTTGCTGTGGGTGCCTCAATAAATTAAGGCCTCCAACCACGGCATAAAACCACAGTATAAAGAGAGGTAGTAAGCTATCTTCATAGAAACGCACCGCGCGCGGCTTATCATAGTATAGAGAGAGGTAGTAACCTCTCTTTATACTATGATAAAACTTAGAAACTAAGCGACTACACGCTAAGGGCACCCCCTGTGGGGTACGGACCTCGGCTAAGGGCGTTTACCGCTCAACTGTCGATTTGTCTTTAGAAATCCATAACAATAAAAATTCTATTGTGTCTCGCTAGTGACAGTTAAATTCTTAAGGGCCACCCACCATCATCTGCCTAGGTTTTCCTATGTTGGGGTCGGCTTCCAGTCTAACCGGATTCAGCTGAATACCAGTATTTTACATGCTGTTTATCTGACCTCCACAACCCAGTTACTTGGTAATACGATACCGCTCGGTAAGACTGGTTGTCACTTTAGGAGCATGAGGAACAGGGTGTTGTGTCTGGCGGGCAGCTGCCCATGCATCGGTTTGAAGTTGAAATCTTGTATGTATGTCGATCGCTCGGTAAACTCTAACTGCGCGATGCAGGATTTGTGTGACGTCATGTCTGTGATACGTAGTTTGTATGTGGCGGTGTAACCGCTACATCACTTTCGGGCTTCTGACGATCCGTAAAGACTGTCAAAGATCCACGAGTGACTTACCGTGCTTTCCGAGGTACGGAGGGGTCTTGGTATATAAAGATGGTCACCCATCCACGGACCAACCGCGGCAAGGGTAGCTTAATCGGTGTTATTACTTAGCCACAAGGCCCTCGTTATTAAGGGCCACCGTATACCCGCTGAAGAAGTTGTAAAAACTAAAAATACGCAGATTAAAATGAAAATAAAGTTGGCACCCCCACTTTCGAAAAATGAAAATCTAAAACTGTGATAATTTCGAGCTAATTAAGGATAATTTAGGACTGCAAGAAAAAAATTTCAGACCAACCCCCCCTTCGAGATATTCAAAATTTTCAATGGGGGTGCTAACTAGTAATTAAGTTAGCACCCCCACGGCATTTAAATGTTCACTCAGAAAGTTTTATATATGTCATAATTTCGAGCTCATTAAGGACTACAAATGCCGCATCAACCCACCCCCCATGTACAACCCCCCACCCCCACCTATCCGTAAAAAACATGAAAAAATCAAATCTAAAAAATAAATTCTCACCACTATAATTCCTAGCATAGAATTGTAGACTGCCAAGTACAAAAATAAAAACATCCCTTAAGCCACCCCTTGACCAAACTTCCCGAAAATAACATCTAATTTATACGAAAATTTCTCTTCTTCATACATAAACTGTAAATCAATTATTAATGTATTATTACAACTACTACTTGCAACATCCCCAAAAAACTACCCCTTGACTGATGCTTAGTTCAAAATGTTAAACGTACTTCAAAAAATTATTAAAACTCCAAACCGTGCAGATGAAAATCTAAAACGGTGAAAATTTCGAGCTAATTAAGGACTATTTTGGACTGCAAGAAAAAAAAACAGGCCAACCCCCCCTTATATATAGATATTCAAAAATTTCAATGGGGTTGCTAACTAGTAATTAAGTTAGCACCCCTACAGCATTTAAATGTACGCTAAAAAAGTTTTATGTATGTCATAATTTCGAGCCCATTAAGGACTATTTTGGACTGCAAGAAAAAAATTTCAGACCAACCCCCCTTCGAGATATTCAAAATTTTCAATGGGGTTGCTAACTAGCCACAGCATTTATGTAAATATGCACTAAAAAAGTTTTATGTATGTCATAATTTCGAGCTCATTAAGGACTATTTTGGACTGCAAGAAAAAAAATTTTGACCAGCCCCCCCTTCGAGATATTCAAAAATTTCAATGGGGTTGCTAACTAGTAATTAAGTTAGCACTCCTACAGCATTTAAATGTACGCTAAAAAAGTTTTATGTATGTCATAATTTCGAGCTCATTAAAGCCTACAAATGCCGAAAAAAAAAAATTGTATCGGTAACGTTACAATTTGTTTTCTCCCTTTCCACATTTCGGATTAATAAAGGACGACGTATTTATTGTTTAAAAATTTTCATTAATATATTTAGAATTTCAAACTACTTAAAGACTGCACGTTTGCAGTTTTAATAACTTTTTGAAGTACCTACGTTTAACATTTTGAACTAAGCATCAGTCAAGGGGTAGTTTTTTTGGGATGTTGCAAGTAGTAGTTATAATAATACATTAATAATTGATTTACAGTTTATGTATGAAGAAGAGAAATTTTCGTATAAATTAGACGTTATTTTCGGGAAGTTTGGTCAAGGTTTAAGCGATGTTTTTATTTTTGTACTTGGCAGTCTACAATTCTATGCTAGGAATTATGCTAGGAATTATAGTGGTGAGAACTTATTTTTTAGATTTGATTTTTTCATGTTTTTTACGGATAGGAGGGTGGGGGGTTGTACATGGGGGTGGGTTGATGCGGCATTTGCAGTCCTTAATGAGCTCGAAATTATGACATACATAAAACATTTTTAGTGTACATTTACATAAATGCTGTGGCTAGTTAGCAACCCCATTGAAAATTTTGAATATCTCGAAGGGGGGGTTAGTCTGAAACTTTTTTCTTGCAGTTCAAAATAGTCCTTAATGAGCTCGAAATTATGACATACATAAAAATTTTTTTAGTGTATATTTACATAAATGCTGTGGCTAGTTAGCAACCCCATTGAAAATTTTGAATATCTCGAAGGGGGGGTTAGTCTGAAACTTTTTTCTTGCAGTTCAAAATAGTCCTTAATGAGCTCGAAATTATGACATACATAAAACTTTTTTAGTGTACATTTAAATGCTGTGGGGGTGCTAACTTAATTACTAGTTAGCATTGAAAATTTTGAATATCTCGAAGGGGGGGCTGGTCTGAATTTTTTTTCTTGCAGTCCAAAATAGTTCTTAATGAGCTCGAAATTATGACATACATAAAACTTTTTTAGTGTACATTTACATAAATGCTGTGGCTAGTTAGCAACCCCATTGAAAATTTTGAATATCTCAAAGGGGGGTTGGTCTGAATTTTTTTTCTTGCAGTCCAAAATAGTCCTTAATGAGCTCGAAATTATGACATACATAAAATATTTTTGGTGCACATTTACATAAATGCTGTGGCTAGTTAGCAACCCCATTGAAAATTTTGAATATCTCGAAGGGGGGGTTGATCTGAATTTATTTTCTTGCTGTCCAAAATAGTCCTTAATGAGCTCGAAATTATGACATACATAAAACTTTTTTAATGTATATTTACATAAATGCTGTGGCTAGTTAGCAACCCCATTGAAAATTTTGAATATCTCGAAGGGGGGGTTAGTCTGAAACTTTTTTCTTGCAGTCCAAAATAGTCCTTAATGAGCTCAAAATTATGACATAAATAAAACTTTTTTTAGTGTACATTTAAATGCTGTGGGGGTGCTAACTTAATTACTAGTTAGCATTGAAAATTTTGAATATCTCGAAGGGGGGTTGGTCTGAATTTTTTTTCTTGCAGTCCAAAATAGTCCTTAATGAGCTCGAAATTATGACATCCATAAAACTTTTTTAGCGTACATTTAAATGCTGTAGGAGTGCTAACTTAATTACTAGTTAGCAACCCCATTGAAATTTTTGAATATCTCGAAGGGGGGGCTGGTCTGAATTTTTTTTCTTGCAGTCCAAAATAGTCCTTAATGAGCTCGAAATTATGACATACATAAAATATTTTTGGTATACATTTACATAAATGCTGTGGCTAGTTAGCAACCCCATTGAAAATTTTGAATATCTCGAAGGGGGGGTTGATCTGAATTTATTTTCTTGCTGTCCAAAATAGTCCTTAATGAGCTCGAAATTATGACATACATAAAACTTTTTTAGTGTATATTTACATAAATGCTGTGGCTAGTTAGCAACCCCATTGAAAATTTTGAATATCTCGAAGGGGGGGTTAGTCTGAAACTTTTTTCTTGCAGTCCAAAATAGTCCTTAATGAGCTCAAAATTATGACATAAATAAAACTTTTTAGTGTACATTTAAATGCTGTGGGGGTGCTAACTTAATTACTAGTTAGCATTGAAAATTTTGAATATCTCGAAGGGGGGGTTGATCTGAATTTATTTTCTTGCTGTCCAAAATAGTCCTTAATGAGCTCGAAATTATGACATACATAAAACTTTTTTAGTGTATATTTACATAAATGCTGTGGCTAGTTAGCAACCCCATTGAAAATTTTGAATATCTCGAAGGGGGGGTTAGTCTGAAACTTTTTTCTTGCAGTCCAAAATAGTCCTTAATGAGCTCAAAATTATGACATAAATAAAACTTTTTTTAGTGTACATTTAAATGCTGTGGGGGTGCTAACTTAATTACTAGTTAGCATTGAAAATTTTGAATATCTCGAAGGGGGGTTGGTCTGAATTTTTTTTCTTGCAGTCCAAAATAGTCCTTAATGAGCTCGAAATTATGACATACATAAAACTTTTTTAGTGTATATTTACATAAATGCTGTGGCTAGTTAGCAACCCCATTGAAAATTTTGAATATCTCGAAGGGGGGGTTAGTCTGAAACTTTTTTCTTGCAGTCCAAAATAGTCCTTAATGAGCTCAAAATTATGACATAAATAAAACTTTTTAGTGTACATTTAAATGCTGTGGGGGTGCTAACTTAATTACTAGTTAGCATTGAAAATTTTGAATATCTCGAAGGGGGGGCTGGTCTGAATTTTTTTTCTTGCAGTCCAAAATAGTTCTTAATGAGCTCGAAATTATGACATACATAAAACTTTTTTAGTGTATATTTACATAAATGCTGTGGCTAGTTAGCAACCCCATTGAAAATTTTGAATATCTCAAAGGGGGGGCTGGTCTGAAATTTTTTTCTTGCAGTCCAAAATAGTCCTTAATGAGCTCGAAATTATGACATACATAAAACTTTTTTATTGTACATTTACATAAATGCTGTGGCTAGTTAGCAACCCCATTGAAAATTTTGAATATCTCGAAGGGGGGGTTGATCTGAATTTATTTTCTTGCTGTCCAAAATAGTCCTTAATGAGCTCGAAATTATGACATACATAAAACTTTTTTAGTGTATATTTACATAAATGCTGTGGCTAGTTAGCAACCCCATTGAAAATTTTGAATATCTCGAAGGGGGGGTTAGTCTGAAACTTTTTTCTTGCAGTCCAAAATAGTCCTTAATGAGCTCAAAATTATGACATAAATAAAACTTTTTTTAGTGTACATTTAAATGCTGTGGGGGTGCTAACTTAATTACTAGTTAGCATTGAAAATTTTGAATATCTCGAAGGGGGGTTGGTCTGAATTTTTTTTCTTGCAGTCCAAAATAGTCCTTAATGAGCTCGAAATTATGACATACATAAAACTTTTTTAGCGTACATTTAAATGCTGTAGGAGTGCTAACTTAATTACTAGTTAGCAACCCCATTGAAATTTTTGAATATCTCGAAGGGGGGGCTGGTCTGAATTTTTTTTCTTGCAGTCCAAAATAGTCCTTAATGAGCTCGAAATTATGACATACATAAAATATTTTTGGTATACATTTACATAAATGCTGTGGCTAGTTAGCAACCCCATTGAAAATTTTGAATATCTCGAAGGGGGGGTTGATCTGAATTTATTTTCTTGCTGTCCAAAATAGTCCTTAATGAGCTCGAAATTATGACATACATAAAACTTTTTTAGTGTATATTTACATAAATGCTGTGGCTAGTTAGCAACCCCATTGAAAATTTTGAATATCTCGAAGGGGGGGTTAGTCTGAAACTTTTTTCTTGCAGTCCAAAATAGTCCTTAATGAGCTCAAAATTATGACATAAATAAAACTTTTTAGTGTACATTTAAATGCTGTGGGGGTGCTAACTTAATTACTAGTTAGCATTGAAAATTTTGAATATCTCGAAGGGGGGGCTGGTCTGAATTTTTTTTCTTGCAGTCCAAAATAGTTCTTAATGAGCTCGAAATTATGACATACATAAAACTTTTTTAGTGTACATTTACATAAATGCTGTGGCTAGTTAGCAACCCCATTGAAAATTTTGAATATCTCAAAGGGGGGGCTGGTCTGAAATTTTTTTCTTGCAGTCCAAAATAGTCCTTAATGAGCTCGAAATTATGACATACATAAAACTTTTTTATTGTACATTTACATAAATGCTGTGGCTACTTAGCAACCCCATTGAAAATTTTGAATATCTCGAAGGGGGGTTGGTCTGAATTTTTTTCTTGCAGTCCAAAATAGTCCTTAATAAGCTCGAAATTATGACATACATAAAACTTTTTTAGCGTACATTTAAATGCTGTGGGGGTGCTAACTTAATTACTAGTTAGCAACCCCATTGAAATTTTTGAATATCTCGAAGGGGGGGCTGGTCTGAATTTTTTTTCTTGCAGTCCAAAATAGTCCTTAAGTAGCTCGAAATTATGACATACATAAAACTTTTTTAGTGTACATTTACATAAATGCTGTGGCTAGTTAGCAACCCCATTGAAAATTTTGAATATCTCGAATGGGGGTTAGTCTGAAACTTTTTCTTGCAGTCCAAAATAGTCCTTAATGAGCTCGAAATTATGACATACATAAAACTTTTTTAGTGTACATTTAAATAAATGCTGTGGCTAGTTAGCAACCCCATTGAAAATTTTGAATATCTCGAAGGGGGGGTTGGTCTGAAATTTTTTTCTTGCAGTCCAAAATAGTCCTTAATGAGCTCGAAATTATGACATACATAAAACTTTTTTAGTGTACATTTACATAAATGCTGTGGCTAGTTAGCAACCCCATTGAAAATTTTGAATATCTCGAAGGGGGGGTTAGTCTGAATTTTTTTTCTTGCAGTCCAAAATAGTCCTTAATTAGCTCGAAATTTTCACCGTTTTAGATTTTCATCTGCACGGTTTGGAGTTTTAATAATTTTTTGAAGTACGTTTAACATTTTGAACTAAGCATCAGTCAAGGGGTAGTTTTTTGGGGATGTTGCAATTAGTAGTTGTAATAATACATTAATAATTGATTTACAGTTTATGTATGAAGAAGAGAAATTTTCGTATAAATTAGATGTTATTTTCGGGAAGTTTGGTCAAGGGGTGGCTTAAGGGATGTTTTTATTTTTGTACTTGGCAGTCTACAATTCTATGCTAGGAATTATAGTGGTGAGAATTAATTTTTTAGATTTGATTTTTTCATGTTTTTTACGGATAGGGGGGTGGGGGGTTGTACATGGGGGGTGGGTTGATGCGGCATTTGTAGTCCTTAATGAGCTCGAAATTATGACATATATAAAACTTTCTTAGTGAACATTTAAATGCCGTGGGGGTGCTAACTTAATTACTAGTTAGCACCCCCATTGAAAATTTTGAATATCTCGAAGGGGGGGTTGGTCTGAATTTTTTTTCTTGCAGTCCTAAATTGTCCTTAATTAGCTCGAAATTATCACAGTTTTAGATTTTCGTTTTTCGAAAGTGGGGGTGCCAACTTTATTTTCATCAGATTAAAGTACATTAAAACCCATCTTTCAACCTTAATTGTAATTGAAACTTGAATTTCGTTTTCATTTATTCTTGTTTTAATTACAGTGTCGGGGTTGACGGGAGATTTTATTTTTAATTAATCTCGTTCGAATTTCCGAGTGAGAGCGCGCCTGTGTGAACTGGCATTTGATTGTTTTTCTATATCACTTTGTTTTTATTTATTAAATGTTGCCTTTGTTTTTGTATTCAAGACAAAAACAGAGGCGGCTTGGGAGTTCTAGTGTTGCGTTGTAGGTTCCCGTGTTTAGAAAAAAGTATGATTGATTTTTTCTTTCGAATTAAATTGAAAGCTTTTTGTTTTTTTTTTTTACGATAAATCGTGAAAAGGTCAAACCTATCACCCTACTTTTATTGAATCATACTGGAATACACAATAGCACAACACACAACTGAGCTCTTTTTTATTTCTCTTTCATCGTACGTAGTGGGAGCATTTTGTCTAAATAAAAAACCATAGTAATTAAAAGTGGCTCTGCAAAACAATTTACAAAAAAAAAAAAAACAACGAACGCAAACGTACTGCCAACAGTAACATAGTAAATGAGTTTTTTCATCTTCACATGAATTATAATATAGTTGCCCAAACAACGCAATAAACTAGTTGATAATATCTAAGTAGATCTAGTGATTACATTATTTGATGCGTCCGACATCTCAGGCGTGAAGTTTTTTATTATAAATATTATAATGAGTATCAGGATGAGTGGAAGCAATGAAAGCGTTAACTAAACTAGCGCCATCTAGTTTTAAAATATTGACCAAAAAAATGTGTCCTAAAAGATCTACTTTACTGAAATAAACATCATTTTCATTTAATTTCTTTCGTATTCAAAATACGAATCTTTCCGGAATTTCGAACTAACCAGACGTTTATTTTTTAAAATTTTCGTAATTTATTACAATATTTTAAAAATGGTATGATTGTTATACCTATTTTCCTTTTCGTGAGTCGAGCATTAGGATTAATAGGATTTATTAACGTAGACACAGAATAAATAATAGACGTGGATAAATATAGTCAATGTCTGCGACTAATAAAGAATATTCCGTTTTATTTTGGAGCTGCATAATTAAACCGTCTGAAAATGTAACTTTTTGTTTATTAATATATTTTAGTTTTCTGTTGGTAGGTTAGGTATGCACTGTATACCTCTTGCATTGTTCACTGGCAAAATAATTTACTTACACTACACAACGCTACTTGTGAAAATGAATTTCTTTTAGAACCCTTTTTAGCGATTCTGTAAAACTAGTTTCGCTGTTTCGCATTATTTATCCTTAGTGTTATATTTACAGAATGCCGTTTTAAAACCGTAGATGACGTGCAATTTTGGCAGTTCCAAAATTATGAATAAATTAAATAAGTTCGCAGAACATCGAGGGTTGAACGAATATTGAAACAGTTGCGCATCAAATCGAATTGTACAAAGTTAATTACGCGGTGTCAGCCCTGAGTAGGGTGCCCACGACCCTCCGCTACGCGCGGACAGTCCGTCCGGCCCCGCGCCTGATTGTGTTGCTTAATTATTATTTATAACGTTACCGCTTCTGATACGCTACTGGAACTATGCATGCGTACTTTTATAACACGTAATCACATAAAAGTAAATAAATAATTCTTATTACTTATGCCACTTATGCTAATAAACTTCTATTGTTATAGTCTTTAAAACCTAGTCATATTTTGGTTATGAAACTGTACGTTAAAACATAAACAAGTAACATTTTGTTTATGAATCCAATATAAACAGAAATACATATTACCACCACCGAGGTTATTCAAGTAATTTATCTCATAAATATTTTACTCTTTGATTTACATAATTTATTGAAAACACGAAGCTTCAAAGAAGAACACGAGAAAAACGGCATGATAATTATTTCCAGTGCTCACGGACCGCTTTCTTTACCTTTGAAAGTTCATTTAAATGATAATTTCCTCTACTAAGAGGGTTAAGGCGCTGCAGATTTCCTCGCATTTCTCGGTACAATTAGCCTTATCCGTAATTCCCTTTGCTTCTTTTCTTGGCAAAGTTCTTATAAGTCGTAACACTGATGTGTTCTAGCCCATTAGCTGACACGAACACTCTTTGTCGCCACTTATTCCGCATAGCAGAAAATTAATGTTCCGTCTCGGGTAGGTGGTGTATAAACAAGATGGTGGGTGGCTCCGCCCCGGTATTTATTACTTCTGGCACGCCGCGAGCGGCCCATCCACCAGGCTGCCATAAACGCGAGCACTAAAACGTGCCATTTCCCTAAATTATTTTAATGACGTATGTTCCCTCGGTTTAGTGGATTGTAATTCGGTTACACTGTTGGGAATCGCTTCCCGTGCTCTAGTATACGTATCCGTTGCCAAATATTCACCAGTTTGCGAGATTTAGCTGTGATTTGTCACGGTCGGCCGCGCGGATACTAAATTCTTACAAGTTTTGGAAACGATACTGTTGTGAGTCAGTGTGCGGGGCAGAGGGGATATTGTTGCAAGTCATTAAGCATGTAGGATGGTGTCGCTCGTCGAAACGCTTTCCTTTTTCGGAGCGTGGCGGTGCGACTACAAATTAGTTCCTACGAAGCCGCAATAGAAGATCTTCAAACGACTCCCTTCGGTGTCTTAATCGTTCCGGGGCATGCCGACGCGCTTATTACACTACACGCGGCACGCTCTTTTGTTCCTGTCGGTTGTGAATTGATTTACTCGCTATTGTGTGTTGCAGCTGCAATGGCATGCGGCTCCGACGCCACACCATGCCGACGCTACACCTCCGACTGTTGTTTGCGCTCGATATGCTCGTTGGCATACACTTCACCTCGCTTTTATTAAAATGTAAATTCCGAGTCCCGGTAATAAAGTTTTTTTTCTATGTTTCTGGTCGTGATGCCAGTTCGTTTGTCAAGATAAAACGGCAGCTGGTCGGGCCCGACCCCTCTTGTTTGCAGTCAACTAGCGGGAGAGCATTGAGCCAGCGTTCATAACTTCGTCTGGGCGACCCCTCCGAGTCGCGCACAATGCCTCCCTCTCAACTTGTAACATTCACGCCGTCACCCATAAAGGATTTAATAGCGATACGGTGTGTCGAAATATTAATATGTTTGTGGCATTATTATCGTTCTAAACTAGTATTGTCAGTTGTCTCCGGGCGCGCATAGCGGTCGCGCAGTGCGGTCGAGTGAACTCGAAGTCGAGTGCCGCCGATGCCGCGGCGTCGGTGGGCGTCAGACTATCGCACATTTGTCATTCGACTAACAATAAAGCGTTTAATTTTATTTATAGGCGTCGCGTGGGCATGATTTAATCGATTATTTGCTGTTATCGCAGTTGAGATATTCAGACGGTATGACTTCATCGTCGAAGATCGAATTATAGTAGCGAGAATTAGTTGCGGCACTTGCTAATAATAAACTATGAAGATTTATTTTATGAATTCAATTTTGTTTTTTTTTTTTTTTTTTTTTTTTTTTTTTTTTTTTTTTTTTTTTTTTTTTTTTTTTAAAAACGTTGCCCCACACTAGGAATTTCTCCTGTATCGTGGGTGCGATTACAAACATATAAACTCACATACACAAACAGCCAGACCCGGAACAACTACTGGTAGGTCATACAAATATTTGTTCCGTTCGGGAATCGAACCCGCGACACGCAGCGCAGCAGTCAGCCGCTTAACCACTGCGCCAACCGTGCCGTCAATTTGCACAGGTACTTGAATACGAAGCTAGTATCGCAGATTACAATCATCGTATCGTTATTGGAGCGTATTGATTCAATCCACTTCGTCATTGTTAGAAACTGAAACGTGAAAGATTATTGCTAGACTATAATATCAGTCGATTCACATAAAATTTTGTTATTTTTCCAAAGTACTCTTCGGAACGACATCTTTCGGATTCAACGCTGGAGTGCTTTAGTTCGCAATTTGTGATGCCATTAACCGTGTGCGTGAGCGAGAGGGGCGATGGTGTCGCACCGTTCTCATATCGGGCGTTGAATGTAAATGGCTTCATTTGATTATGTTCTACGCCGTAAACGCTCTTTGAATTTATGCAATCCCGACTTGGTACCGCGGTCGACTCGACAAACGTTACGATTTTCCGGAGAGATCGGTGAGAAAAATTATAATATTCAGGAGACTCTCATTTCGATGGTTTGTTATTCCTTTTCATTTTTTGTACTTATCGTACTGGTGCTTTGATAAAAAAATTAAGAGGTCTTTAGAAATTAGGAAATATCCTCGGAAATCAACAATTTTTGGGCACATGTTCATTTAAAGCTTTCTTTCGTAAACCAATACCTATATTAATTGTTTCAAAATAAATGAATCAGTTGCTAACTGTAAATTTTATTCTCAGTCAAAGACAAAGTGCAATTGCATCGCAAACATTGTTAATTTGTACATCGCCATTACCCGTACAAACAAACCATTAACATTTTCATTACAAATGTATTTACCTCAATAGTAACATTTGTGAAGTAATTTCAACATAATTCGCGCGAACAGTATCAAATTAATATAACGGGAACAATAAGTTTTAATTAATAACACTTGGGTGTGCTGCGAAGCGGCGCGCGGAGAGCGTTGCTATTCGATATCAAATTGATTAATTTATAATATTACTACGACACAGTTAACGTGTGATTATCTCATAGAGATTGGATATAAGTATGTACTTGTGACCTTGACAATGATATATTGTACTAGCCCTTGTAAAATTTGCTTTTTATATGTATGGGTACAAGATAAGTATCCAATATTCATATCCAACTTGGTAGTTTGGATACGTACTCTATCTCGTTACACCTCTGTACATTGCCAGTTTTTTGTTTCTTTATTTTATACATAGCTACAGTTTTTAAAGTTTGTAACGAACGTAATAAAATCGCGGCGATATTTTTTCGTGCACTTGATTTTCAAAGCTCTGCTTAGCGCCGAGAGTTGAAAATCCAACAGTGTGTTTTTTCAACGAGCTGGGACGAGAGTGCTTTCCAGCGGGTTGGATTCTCACACGGAACAGAAAAAACAGTGGAAGTGCAATGCAACAAAATTACTATGAGAACCGTTGTCGCCAAACCCTCACAAATAAACTGATAATCATATAATGCACTACAAATAAGCCGATCGTTTGATTTGTCGTTTAAATTTTAGTCAAAACTAGCATAAGTCACAGATTCTACATTTGGAAAGAAACCTTCAATCTCTTAAAATAGGATTTATTTTGCGTTAGTGCAGAAAGTATCAACGACGTTTTGTAATCTAAAGTCAAACTAGATTCGATCGCCAAGTAAATTCTGCTACCCGACCATAGATGGCGGTATTCTCAGTTGTCGCAATTATAATCTTAATTGCGTTAGTCGTAAGGTTGACGTTCGCGTCATAGGGTCGTGTCTTCTGCTACTCGATCAAGGCAGCAACACATTGAATTTTCAATAACATTATCGATATCGATAGATACCCGATTTCATAATTCGAGAAAATAAGACTTGTTTGGAGTTGAGTAAAACTGTAAGATGAATGACGTAGTATTATTTAAAAATAGAATCTTACATAATGTATAAGATTTTAGTTTTAAATAATATCTTCTATATAATAAAAATCAATTGCTATTCGTTGTTCTCGCTAAAACTCAAAAACGGCTTGACCGATTTGAATAATTCTTTTTTTGTTGTGTTCGCCCGAACACAGGGAAAGTTTAAAAAATGTCGGGTAGGTAGGGTACGTTGGATAGGAAGGGTAGGTAGGTAGGGTAGGTAGGTAGTGTAGGTAGGGTAGATAGGTAGGGTAGGTAGGTAGGTACGAAACTAGGATAGGGTGGGTAGGTAGGTACGAAAGTAGGGTAAGGTGGGTAGGTAGGTATATTATTTTTATATGTATGTAGCTATATTATTAGGTATATTGGGAGAAGTACTAATACAGCGCAGGCGGAGCCGCGGGCGGCAGGTACCACAGGTAGTACTGAATAAATTGTGAAAATCATCTTACTTGGGTTAAAATTAAAAATACGTTGTTCTGTCTTTTTATTTATTGTCCTTGAAATAGAACGTATTTGTTAAAAAACTGGCGTTTCAAAAGTCTTATTTTTAATTTTAACAAATGGTGTATGCGAACATTTATATATTTTTCGACTATTGCCTTCATCAAATCAGTGACATGATTGGACGCAGGAAATTCGCATATTTGATGGGAGGCAATATCATTAAATAAAACAGTTCCAATAAACTTTCGCATAATTAGAGTTATCGCCACTTCCTTTCGAAAAACCCCGATGTCAACGTTTTTTAAAAATGTTTCCGCCGTCTGACATATTTTGACAACATCTGGCGAAGGATACAACAATCCACCTTGATCTCTCGCAATTATTTACTATTACTATAACTTTTTATAAATAAAAAATTTGAAATTATGTACTAATTTAATTATGTATTATCCTTGAGGCGGGCGCCGGCAACCCGGTGTGGAAGCTTTTATCACTGATCTTACACACCGAAATGACTTGAAATTACCGGCTGAACAATGCAACGCGTCTCAAACATTATATAAAAGTTTGATTACAATTTCGCTATATAGCATCTATGCAACCTTATATTTCGTGTATGAATGTTAGGCGACATTATATCTGTATTGTAATGTTATACAACAAATATTAAATTAGGTACTTATTTTCTTTTATCGATAACTATCTATAACATCAATACCCGACCTGACTACATCCCTAATTGAGTAGCGAAGAACTTTCGAGAACGAAATAGTGTATATATACAATCCAATATAAACTTTATTTTAATCGCGTAAAGTTGATTTTAACTAAACGTTCTATTAAATTATTAGTAAATTGACAAAAACTAAGATTTTATTAGAAAATAAATAAAATCGTATTTACTGATGGTACGAAACACCTCCATTTTTAAGATTATTTCTCCTACTATCATTTTTGCACTCCAAAACAGAACAATACGGCATATTTACGGAAAAATAAATTTGTCTCGAGACTAGCGACTCGACGCGTTGTTAGAACACGACTGAAGTAAAGTTGCGTAACAGCGCTTAATTGTGACACGCGTGCCACGCCTACTTTGCACTTCCACTGTTTTTTCTGTTCCGTGGATTCTCAACTCTCGGCGCTAAGCGCGTTGGACTCTCAACGCTGGGCTTACCACCGAGAGTTGAAAATCCAGTGCGCGATAAAATTCCGCCGCGATTTTACTACGTCCGTGCGAACGTCGGCTTATTAACTCCACTGTCCGTCCGTCCGTCTGTCTCTTTTGAACCGTAATAGGTAGACACTTTTCAGAATGTGTACAACTATGGCCGCTGTAACAACAAATAATAAAAATATAATTAAGTTAAAAATTAAACTACTGATACAAGAAACGTGTATTTTTTTATAAATATTGTGCGGTGGTGGTGGTATGGAACCCTTCGTGTGCGAGTCTGACTCGCACTTAGCCGGTTTTTTCTATTTATGTTTTAATAAATAGTTAGTTTTGATAAACACTTTTCAATATTATTTTTTTTGTTTGCTCTAAATTATTGCTACCCTAGTGATGCAAGAAACTGATAGGCCGTTTGTTACTCAACTCAAACATACATTTCTCTTTTACACACTTCACTATTAAAATTAAATAATCTATAAACATTGCGTCAGAGCTTTCAACAAAACCAAATTAAAACTGCTAACAAGTTTTGATTTATTGTAGAAACACGGATACAACGAAACTGTCAGAATCAATAGCCCGTTATTAAGGCTACGTTCAGTCGTTCACTTTACATTCACCGTTCAACATTCAATCACCGGTTACCATTCATTCACGTTCAATGAACGAGGGGGAATGTTGAGGCCCTCGTGAGTCGTGTGATAGTTTTGAAGGTATTTTCAGAGAGAATTTTTAAAGGACTTACTACACTTAGCCCACGTTCACACTGACTTAATAAAATCGCGGCGATATTTTTTCGTGCACTTGATTTTCAACGCTCTGCTTAGCGCCGAGAGCTGAAAATCTAACAGTGTGTTTTTTCAACACGAAGCAATAAAATACAATCTATAGGAATATGGCCGTTTTTCTTTAGATCGTATTTTGTTGCTTCGCGTCTCAATATGAAACTTTATAAAAGGTATTAGAAAATTCTAGACACACTTACCGAGGGTCCTTACTAGCCATTATTCATAATTCCTTCAGTCACGAGATAATATTTTTTTAAAGGAGTGGCGCTGGTGGACCACTGGGCGCCCCCCTCAAAGACTGCATCTGAAAAATCAATAATTATCGTTAACATTATTATAATGCTTGGACAAAAAAAAAACAAGTTTTCCAGCCTCTTCAATTCTCAATCGGTTTCTTAATTTATTATGGTAATTGGATTGCATATTTGCATGCGAAGTTTACAAAACACTGCGCAGTGATTCCCCTTTTCTCTGATACCCAAGGGCCGTTCCGTTTTACGCAGAAATATAGTTAAACTGTATAAAATGAAAAAATCGTGCTTTATTCGATTTTTTCAAATATTGGTGAAAATCACAGATTTTCATGACGGCCGACACAATATAACGGAACCGCTTTCTTAAGAAACCTGCATTCTGACGAGTGCGCTTAGCTTCTGACGTTTCATAAGTGCCCTTGTAGGTATATGTGTTTTTTTTTTTACCAAATCTTTAGAGCCAGGTACGGTACCGGTAGGCAGCACGTCAGTGGTAACAAAACCTGTGACTTTATAGGTGCAGCGCAGACGACGCACTTTTTGTACGATCGAGTCTGTGGCGCACATAATTTCTTATTTGTCCCCGATGTTTTTCCACATGCAGGTTATTTTTTATAGGATGTGTCGCTCGATAGTAATTTCTGTCAGTTTAAAATTTAAATACAGGAACCATTAACTTCAATCTTTACTCCGTAGCTCACATTACGAATAAGATACCACAGACTCGATCGCACAAAAAGTGTGTCGTCTGCGCTGCCCCATACATAAGCGACGGTGTAATTGCGTAACACACATAAAATGACAATTGATCGCAATTTCTTTCATTTTGACAGTTCTCCCACATTCATTGCGTTATTTACGTTGTTGAGCAGACGAATTTATCAAACCTATGAAGCAATGGATTAGAAATATCTTTCAAAACTCTCGGATTGTGATTGAAGCCTCGTGCAGATTGGCGCCACACGACACCGGTAATTTATTGTTCTACCAAGTTTTCTCAGAAATTGTTTTGTTAGAGTCGCGTCGCTCCAGTCTGCACGAGGTTTTAAACTGTGTTACGTAATTATGTGCTGGCCTCTTTTTCTATTGAAACTCCATAATACGCTAGGCCAGCTTTAAGGTCAAAGTGTTGCCACACTGAAGGCCTACGGTACCTAGAAAATTTTTAATATTCTTTTAAAATCCTAAAGTTATGTAATGAATAAAATACATTATAAACGTTAACATTTCATCTAACACAATTTGTATGCCTTCACGTTTATTGCTCAGTGTTGCCAATGAAAACCATTTACATCAGCTTTCATATTTTACGGCGCATTGCATTCAATTTGATGAATCAATTAATTGAACTGCTGTTTTAATATCGTTGTTGAAACAAGCCGATTTCCCGGGAACCAGCCGTAGTAATTACTAATTACTGAGCCATGGTATACCACATACAGATTTGTTAGTATTAAGGGGACGATAACTGACTTTTAATGATTTTATACTGAAGATGACGTCTAAACGAGTAGTGTTAGTGATTTGGAAAAAATATATGTTAAATTAAAGCATTTTCTTAATATTTTAGGGCATATTTTTGATTTTGTTAATATTACATAGTGAAATTAATTTGTAAAGTTATGTCTAACGCGGATAAAAACTGATAATGACGCAAAATCTATCAACCGTATTTTTTGAAAACTTCACCATTTTAAAGATAATTAAATTATTGATCGTTTAGTATACTTGTTTTTATTAAAATACCTTTTGTTATACGTGTAATAAATTAATAATTCGTCTAATTTGGGACAGCGCTCCTTGATGGGCGAGTCCTATTACTGGCTGGACGTACGACGCGTTTCGTGAGCTCAGTACAGAACACGCAAGCTAACCATTCAAGGTCACTGTCATATATCTGCGTCTTAATAAATATAAAACTGAAGATCTTGTTTGTTTGAACGCGCTATTAATCTCTGGAATAAGTCGGATTTTAAACATTTTTTTTGCATTTCATAGCCCAATTCTTGAGGAAGCTTTTAGGCTATTTAACATCACGCTATGACTCTTAAGAGTCGAGCAAAAAGAACAAAAGTCAGAAAGAATCGCGGCGGGATTTTATCGTGCACTGGACTTTCAACTCTCGGCAGAGCGTTGAAAATGAGTTACGCAATTAGGGTACAGGTCAACCTAGGAGGTTGTCGGCTGCTTACCCGGACTTTGCTGTGGGTGCCTCAATAAATTAAGGCCTCCAACCACGGCATAAAACCACAGTATAAAGAGAGGTAGTAAGCTATCTTCATAGAAACGCACCGCGCGCGGCTTATCATAGTATAGAGAGAGGTAGTAACCTCTCTTTATACTATGATAAAACTTAGAAACTAAGCGACTACACGCTAAGGGCACCCCTTGTGGGGTACGGACCTCGGCTAAGGGCATTTACCGCTCAACTGTCGATTTGTCTTTAGAAATCCATAACAATAAAAAATCTATTGTGTCTCGCTAGTGACAGTTAAACTCTTAAGGGCCACCCACCATCTTCGCCTAGGTTTTCCTATGTTGGGGTCGGCTTCCAGTCTAACCGGATTCAGCTGAATACCAGTATTTTACATGCTGTCTATCTGACCTCCACAACCCAGTTACTTGGTAATACGATACCGCTCGGTAAGACTGGTTGTCACTTTCGGGCTTCTGTCAAAGATCCACGAATGACTTACTTTCCGAGGTATGGAGGGGTCTTGGTATGTAAAAATGGTCACCCATCCACGGACCAATCGCATTAAGGGTAGCTTAATCGCTGTTATTACTTAGCCACAAGGCCCTTTTTATTAAGGTGACAATAACCGACTTTTAATGATTTTATACTGAAGATGACGTTTAAACGAGCAGTGTTAATGATTTGGAAAAAATATATGTTAAAACAGAGCATTTTTCTATTATTTTAATATAGGCATATTTTGGATTATGTTTAAATTACATAGTGAAATTAATTCGTAAATTTATGTCTAATGCGGATAAAAACGGAGAATGACGCAAAATCTATCAAGCGTATTTTTCTGAAACCTTCACCATTTTAAAGATAATTTAACTATTGATCTTTTAGTATACGTGTTTTATTCAAATACCTTTTGTTTTACGTATAATAAATTAATAATGCGTCTAATTTGGGACAGCGCTCCTTGATGGGCGAGTTCTATTACTGGCTGGACATACGACGCGTTGCGTGAGCTCAGTACAGAACGCGCAAGCTAACCACTCAAGGTCACTGGCATATATCTGCGTCTTAAGGGCCACCGTATACTCGCTAAAGAAGAAGTTGTAAAAGCTAAAAATACGCAGATTAAAGTACATTAAAACCCATCTTTCAACCTTAATTGTAATTGAAACTTGAATTTCGTTTTCATTTATTCTTGTTTTAATTACAGTGTCGGGGTTGACGGGAGATTTTATTTTTAATTAATCTCGTTCGAATTTCCGAGTGAGAGCGCGCCTGTGTGAAATGGCATTTGATTGTTTTTTCTATATCACTTCGTTTTTTTATTAAATATCGCTTTTGTTTTTTAATCAAGACAAAAACAAAGGCGGCTTGGGAGTTGTAGTGTTGCGTTGTAGATCCCGTGTTTAGAAAAAAGTATGATTGATTTTTTCTTTCGAAATAAATTGAAAGCTTTTTTTTTTTTTTAATGATAAATCGTGAAACGGTCAAACCTATCACCCTACTTTTATTGAATCATACTGGAATACACAATAGCACAACACACAACTGAGCTCTTTTTTATTTCTCTTTCATCGTACGTAGTGGGAACATTTTGTCTAAATAAAAAACCATAGTAATTAAAAGTGGCTCTGCAAAACAATTTACAAAAAAAAAAAAAACAACGAACGCAAACGTACTGCCAACAGTAACATAGTAAATGAGTTTTTTCATCTTCACATGAATTATAATATAGTTGCCCAAACAACGCAATAAACTAGTTGATAATATCTAAGTAGATCTAGTGATTACATTATTTGATGCGTTTCGACATCCCAGGCGTGAAGTTTTTTATTATAAATATTATAATGAGTATCAGGATGAGTGGAAGCAATGAAAGCGTTAACTAAACTAGCGCCATCTAGTTTTAAAATATTTACCAAAAAAATGTGTCCTAAAAGATCTACTTTACTGAAATAAACATCATTTACATTTAATTTCTTTCGTATTCAAAATACGAATCTTTCCGGAATTTCGAACTAACCAGACGTTTATTTTTTAAAATTAATTTCGTAATTTATTACAATATTTTAAAAATGTTATGATTGTTATACCTATTATCCTTTTCGTGAGTCGAGCATTAGGATTAATAGGATTTATTAACGTAGACACAGAATAAATAATAGACGTGGATAAATATAGTCAATGTCTGCGACTAATAAAGAATATTCCGTTTTATTTTGGAGCTGCATAATTAAACCGTCTGAAAATGTAACTTTTTGTTTATTGTAATATATTTTTATTTTAGTTTTCTGTTGGTAGGTTAGGTATGCACTGTATACCTCTTGCATTGTTCACTGGCAAAATAATTTACTTACACTACACAACGCTACTTGTGAAAATGAATTTCTATTAGAACCCTTTTTAGCGATTCTGTAAAACTAGTTTCGCTGTTTCGCATTATTTATCCTTAGTGTTATATTTACAGAATGCCGTTTTAAAACCGTAGATGACGTGCAATTTTGGCAGTTCCAAAATTATGAATAAATTAAATAAGTTCGCAGAACATCGAGGGTTGAACGAATATTGAAACAGTTGCGCATCAAATCGAATTGTACAAAGTTAATTACGCGGTGTCAGCCCTGAGTAGGGTGCCCACGACCCTCCGGTACGCGCGGACAGTCCGTCCGGCCCCGCGCCTGATTGTGTTGCTTAATTATTATTTATAACGTTACCGCTTCTGATACGCTACTGGAACTATGCATGCGTACTTTTATAACACGTAATCACATAAAAGTAAATAAATAATTCTTATTACTTATGCCACTTATGCTAATAAACTTCTATTGTTATAGTCTTTAAAACCTAGTCATATTTTGGTTATGAAACTGTACGTTAAAACATAAACAAGTAACATTTTGTTTATGAATCCAATATAAACAGAAATACATATTACCACCACCGAGGTTATTCAAGTAATTTATCTCATAAATATTTTACTCTTTGATTTACATAATTTATTGAAAACACGAAGCTTCAAAGAAGAACACGAGAAAAACGGCATGATAATTATTTCCAGTGCTCACGGACCGCTTTCTTTACCTTTGAAAGTTCATTTAAATGATAATTTCCTCTACTAAGAGGGTTAAGGCGCTGCAGATTTCCTCGCATTTCTCGGTACAATTAGCCTTATCCGTAATTCCCTTTGCTTCTTTTCTTGGCAAAGTTCTTATAAGTCGTAACACTGATGTGTTCTAGCCCATTAGCTGACACGAACACTCTTTGTCGCCACTTATTCCGCATAGCAGAAAATTAATGTTCCGTCTCGGGTAGGTGGTGTATAAACAAGATGGTGGGTGGCTCCGCCCCGGTATTTATTACTTCTGGCACGCCGCGAGCGGCCCATCCACCAGGCTGCCATAAACGCGAGCACTAAAACGTGCCATTTCCCTAAATTATTTTAATGACGTATGTTCCCTCGGTTTAGTGGATTGTAATTCGGTTACACTGTTGGGAATCGCTTCCCGTGCTCTAGTATACGTATCCGTTGCCAAATATTCACCAGTTTGCGAGATTTAGCTGTGATTTGTCACGGTCGGCCGCGCGGATACTAAATTCTTACAAGTTTTGGAAACGATACTGTTGTGAGTCAGTGTGCGGGGCAGAGGGGATATTGTTGCAAGTCATTAAGCATGTAGGATGGTGTCGCTCGTCGAAACGCTTTCCTTTTTCGGAGCGTGGCGGTGCGACTACAAATTAGTTCCTACGAAGCCGCAATAGAAGATCTTCAAACGACTCCCTTCGGTGTCTTAATCGTTCCGGGGCATGCCGACGCGCTTATTACACTACGCGCGGCACGCTCTTTTGTTCCTGTCGGTTGTGAATTGATTTACTCGCTATTGTGTGTTGCGGCTGCAATGGCATGCGGCTCCGACGCCACACCATGCCGACGCTACACCTCCGACTGTTGTTTGCGCTCGATATGCCCGTTGGCATACACTTCACCTCGCTTTTATTAAAATGTAAATTCCGAGTCCCGGTAATAAAGTTTTTTTTCTATGTTTCTGCTCGTGATGCCAGTTCGTTTGTCAAGATAAAACGGCAGCTGGTCGGGCCCGACCCCTCTTGTTTGCAGTCAACTAGCGGGAGAGCATTGAGCCAGCGTTCATAACTTCGTCTGGGCGACCCCTCCGAGTCGCGCACAATGCCTCCCTCTCAACTTGTAACATTCACGCCGTCACCCATAAAGGATTTAATAGCGATACGGTGTGTCGAAATATTAATATGTTTGTGGCATTATTATCGTTCTAAACTAGTATTGTCAGTTGTCTCCGGGCGCGCATAGCGGTCGCGCAGTGCGGTCGAGTGAACTCGAAGTCGAGTGCCGCCGATGCCGCGGCGTCGGTGGGCGTAAGACTATCGCACATTTGTCATTCGACTAACAATAAAGCGTTTAATTTTATTTATAGGCGTCGCGTGGGCATGATTTAATCGATTATTTGCTGTTATCGCAGTTGAGATATACAGACGGTATGACTTCATCGTAGAAGATCGAATTATAGTAGCGAGAATTAGTTGCGGCACTTGCTAATAATAAACTATGAAGATTTATTTTACGAATTCAGTTTGCACAGGTACTTGAATACGAAGCTAGTATCGCAGATTACAATCATCGTATCGTTATTGGAGCGTATTGATTCAATCCACTTCGTCATTGTTAGAAACTGAAACGTGAAAGATTATTGCTAGACTATAATATCAGTCGATTCACATAAAATTTTGTTATTTTTCCAAAGTACTCTTCGGAACGACATCTTTCGGATTCAACGCTGGAGTGCTTTAGTTCGCAATTTGTGATGCCATTAACCGTGTGCGTGAGCGAGAGGGGCGATGGTGTCGCACCGTTCTCATATCGGGCGTTGAATGTAAATGGCTTCATTTGATTATGTTCTACGCCGTAAACGCTCTTTGAATTTATGCAATCCCGACTTGGTACCGCGGTCGACTCGACAAACGTTACGATTTTCCGGAGAGATCGGTGAGAAAAATTATAATATTCAGGAGACTCTCATTTCGATGGTTTGTTATTCCTTTTCATTTTTTGTACTTATCGTACTGGTGCTTTGATAAAAAAATTAAGAGGTCTTTAGAAATTAGGAAATATCCTCGGAAATCAACAATTTTTGGGCACATGTTCATTTAAAGCTTTCTTTCGTAAACCAATACCTATATTAATTGTTTCAAAATAAATGAATCAGTTGCTAACTGTAAATTTTATTCTCAGTCAAAGACAAAGTGCATCGCAAACATTGTTAATTTGTACATCGCCATTACCCGTACAAACAAACCATTAACATTTTCATTACAAATGTATTTACCTCAATAGTAACATTTGTGAAGTAATTTCAACATAATTCGCGCGAACAGTATCAAATTAATATAACGGGAACAATAAGTTTTAATTAATAACACTTGGGTGTGCTGCGAAGCGGCGCGCGGAGAGCGTTGCTATTCGATATCAAATTGATTAATTTATAATATTACTACGACACAGTTAACGTGTGATTATCTCATAGAGATTGGATATAAGTATGTACTTGTGACCTTGACAATGATATATTGTACTAGCCTTTATAAAATTTGCTTTTTATATGTATGGGTACAAGATAAGTATCCAATATTCATATCCAACTTGGTAGTTTGGATACGTACTCTATCTCGTTACACCTCTGTACATTGCCAGTTTTTTGTTTCTTTATTTTATACATAGCTACAGTTTTTAAAGTTTGTAACGAACGTAATAAAATCGCGGCGATATTTTTTCGTACACTTGATTTTCGAAGCTCTGCTTAGCGCCGAGAGTTGAAAATCCAACAGTGTGTTTTTTCAACGCGCTGGGACGAGAGTGCGTTCCAGCGCGTTGGATTCTCAACGCTGGGCTTACCACCGAGAGTTGAAAATCCAGTGCTCGATAAAATCCCGCCGCTATTTTATTACGTCCGTGCGAACGTCGGCTTATTAACTCCACTGTCCGTCCGTCCGTCTGTCACACGTCTGTATCTTTTGAACCGTAATAGGTAGACACTTTTCAGAATGTGTACAACTATGACCGCTGTAACAACAAATAATAAAAATAAAATTAAGTTAAAAATTAAACTACTGATACAAGAAACGTGTATTTTTTTTATAAATATTGTGCGGTGGTGGTGGTATGGAACCTTTCGTGTGCGAGTCTGAGTCGCACTTGGCCGGTTTTTTTTATTATTTACGTTTTAATAAATAGTTAGTTAGTTTTGATAAACACTTTTTAATTTATTTTTTTGTTCGCTCTAAATTATTGCTACCCTAGTGATGCAAGAAACTGATAGGCCGTTTGTTACTCAACTCAAACATACATTTCTCTTTTACACTTCACTATTAAAATTAAATAATCTATAAACATTGCGTCAGAGCTTTCAACAAAACCAAATTAAAACTGCTAACAAGTTTTGATTTATTGTAGAAACACGGATACAACAAAACTGTCAGAATCAATAGCCCGTTATTAAGGCTACGTTCAGTCGTTCACTTTACATTCACCGTTCAACATTCAATCACCGGTTACCATTCATTCACGTTCAATGAACGAGGGGGAATGTTGAGGCCCTCGTGAGTCGTGTGATAGTTTTGAAGGTATTTTCAGAGAGAATTTTTAAAGGACTTACTACACTTAGCCCACGTTCACACTGACTTAATAAAATCGCGGCGATATTTTTTCGTGCACTTGATTTTCAACGCTCTGCTTAGCGCCGAGAGCTGAAAATCTAACAGTGTGTTTTTTCAACACGAAGCAATAAAATACAATCTATAGGAATATGGCCGTTTTTCTTTAGATCGTATTTTGTTGCTTCGCGTCTCAATATGAAACTTTATAAAAGGTATTAGAAAATTCTAGACACACTTACCGAGGGTCCTTACTAGCCATTATTCATAATTCCTTCAGTCACGAGATAATATTTTTTTAAAAGAGTGGCGCTGGTGGACCACTGGGCGCCCCCCTTAAAGACTACATCTGAAAGATCAATAAATATCATTAACATTATTATAATGCTTGGACAAAAAAAAAACAAGTTTTCCAGCCTCTTCAATTCTCAATCGGTTTCTTAATTTACTATGGTAAGTAATTGGATTGCATATTTGCATGCGAAGATTACAAAACACTGCGCAGTGATTCCCCTTTTCTCTGATACCCAAGGGCCGTTCCGTTTTACGCAGAAATATAGGTAAACTGTATAATGAAAAAATCGTGCTTTATTCGATTTTTTCCTACCCTTAATGTCAAATACTGGTGAAAATCACAGATTTTCATGACGGCCGACACAATATGACGGAACCGCTTTCCTAAGAAACCTGCATTCTGACGAGTGCGCCTAGCTTCTGACGTTTCATAAGTGCCCTTGTTGCTAGGTTTATGTGTTTTTTTTTTTTTACCAAATCTTTAAGCACAAGACTAAAAAAGGAACAGACTGCAAGCTTCATACTAACGCTTTGTGCGAGATCACTACTACACGCACAGCTTTGTGTGCGTGCAGTGTCACAGACAAGGCGCGCGGGGGGTGCACCGGCGCCCGCTAGAGGCAAACTGGTTTGAGCCGGCTCATTCCGAAGCCAACGTTCAGGGGTACGCCGCGCGCCGTGTGCCAGAGCGGTACGAGTGACGCGGACATTTAGGTTAATAAAAATGGCAAATTTTTGTAAGTACTGTGTGTATCAATAATAGTAGGAAAAGCAAGGTTTATTTTTTTTATCCAAAGGATTTTGTCAGGTTATTATCTATATCTACCCATACCTACTCATTTTTAATGCTTATTGCAGAATTATTTAGTTACGAGATAGGTAGTATCCTAAATAAAGATGGCCATAAAGTTTTCCCATAAGAATTATTATTTATTAATCTTATGGTTTACCGCCTATATTAGCGAGTTATTGTTTGTCTCCTATTTGTTTCGTATTTTTGTTTTAGTAGGTTTGTAGGTACCACTTACGTTCGTGAAATAGTAAAACCAGAAAGGAAACTTTATAGTTTCGCCATGTCCGTCTGTCCGTCCGTCTATAAGTCACGGTATTTTAATAAGTAACCAACTTCAAAAAAAGTAAGCAACGTATGCATCTATGTATGTTTAACTATTTGACAGTATAAATAATTACTTACATACTTTACTATCGTGTTTTATTAGCATATAAGCTTAATCAGCCTAGGTATAATGTTCCTACTGTTGGGAAATAGCCCTCCTCTTTCTGTGAGAGCGAGTGGGCCGTAATCCACCAAGCGGGCTCAGTGCGGGTTGGTGGATGTCATATGTTTTCGAATGATTGGTTCTAGGACATGCCGGTTTCCTCACGATGTTTTTCTTTACCGTTTTGAGAGCAGTGGTAATGAAATAATTTATATAAAGTGCCTGCTTGGGTTCGAACCCTAGACTCGTAAGTCGTGACCGTTACCACTGGGCCACCACTGCTCATTTTATTACCCGACTTCAAAAATGGGAGGGTCTCAGTTCGACAACGATGCACGCATTGTGTGTATAATTATTTCACAGTATGATTAATTAAATAGGTATTACTTAATTTTAAACAAACTGTTAAAATAATTACCGGTTCGGTACCGTAATTGGAAAACGGAAAACTCACGGGATCACCTCAGTCACAGTGCGTGTCCGTTCGTCTGTCCGTCTGTCCAGCTGTCCATCCGTCCGTCCATCTGTGCTCATCGCCGAATCTCGACTCGCACTTACCCGGTTTTTTAATCTGTAATAACCGAGTGACAGCCCTATGAAAGTAGGTAAGAATTTTGAACTCTGTTAGGAAGCTTGCCTTCTGCTCGTTTTTTATTCTTGTGCTTTAAGAGCCATGTACGGGTACCGGTAGGCACGTTAGTGGTAACAAAACCTGTGACTTATAAGCTACGATAATTGCGTAACACACATAAAATTACAATTGATCGCAATTTCTTTAATTTTGACAGCTCAGCCACGTTCATTGCGTTATTTACGTTGTTGAGCAGACGAATTTATCAAACCTATGAAGCAATGGATTAGCAATATCCTTCAAAACTCTCGGATTGTGATTGAAGCCTCGTGCAGATTGGCGCCACGCGACACCGGTAATTTATTGTTCCACCAAGTTTTCTGAGAAATTGTTTTGTTAGAGTCGCGTCGCTCCAGTCTGCACGAGGTTTTAAACTGTGTTACGAAATTATGTGCTGGCCTCTTTTTCTATTGAAACTCCATAATACGCTAGGCCAGCTTTAAGGTCAAAGTGTTGCCACACTGAAGGCCTACGGTACCTAGAAAAATTATAATATTCTTTTAAAATCCTAAAGTTATGTAATGAATAAAATACATTATAAACGTTAACATTTCATCTAACACAATTTGTATGCCTTCACATTTATTGCTCAGTGTTGCCAATGGAAATCATTTACATCGGCTTTCATATTTTACGGCGCATTGCATTCAATTTGATGAATCAATTAATTGAACTGCTGTTTTAATATCGTTGTCGAAACAAGCCGATTTCCCGGGAACCAGCCGTATTGTTATTAGTAATTACTGAGCCATGGTATACCACACACAGATTTGTTAGTATTAAGGGGACGATAACTGACTTTTAATGATTTTATACTGAAGATGACGTCTAAACGAGTAGTGTTAGTGATTTGGAAAAAATATTTGTTAAATTAAAGCATTTTCTTAATATTTTAAGGCATATTTTTGATTATGTTTATATTACATAGTGAAATTAATTTGTAAAGTTATGTCTAACGCGGATAAAAACTGATAATGACGCAAAATCTATTAAGCGTATTTTTCTGAAAACTTCACCATTTTAAAGATAATTAAATTATTGATCGTTTAGTATACGTGTTTTATTAAAATACCTTTTGTTATACGTGTAATAAATTAATAATTCGTCTAATTTGGGACAGCGCTCCTTGATGGGCGAGTCCTATTACTGGCTGGACGTACGACGCGTTGCGTGAGCTCAGTACAGAACACGCAAGCTAACCATTCAAGGTCACTGTCATATATCTGCGTCTTAATAAATATAAAACTGAAAATCTTGTTTGTTTGAACGCGCTATTAATCTCTGGAACAAGTCGGATTTCAAAAATTATTTTTGCATTTCATAGCCCAATTCTTGAGGAAGCTTTTAGGCTATTTAACATCACGCTGTGACTCTTAAGAGTCGAGCAAAAAGAACAAAAGTCAGAAAGAACGCTAAGCCGATGTAGGTACGCACGGACGTAATAAAATCGCGGCGGGATTTTATCGCGCACTAGACTTTCAACTCTCGGTGTTAAGCCGAGCGTTGAGAATCCAGTGCACGAAAAAAAAATCGCCGCGATTTTATTACGTCAGTGCGAACGTCGGCTAAGCGAAAACGAAGTAATGGCGCGGGAGGGCGATGCAATGCGACGCGGACGAAGTCGTGGGCAGAAGCTAGTTGTATACATATAGGGTTATTGATTATATGTATGTCGGCAATCCGTTATGGGGATGTAGGAGAGGTCATTTGCGACCAAATTACCCCTTTGACTCATATGCAAATGTCAAAAAAAAAAAAAAATAGAGTAACTTGACATTTTATATTTTTATTTAATTTACTTTAAAATATATAATGTCAAATTACTCGAAAATTCTTATATATTTACAATTTAATTTAATTTTGTTTCATTTAAATTAACGAATTTTTTAAGAAAGAAAAAATACTTTCACGTCATGGTACGAATTAGTTTATAGAATTGTTGTTTTTGTACTTCAATTCGCAGAACATAATAATCAATTCAGATGAATACTGATAATAGCCAAAAGCTTCCAATTTCTCTTATGTTATGTTTAATTAAATGCAGTCGGCCGACAATTGGATATTTAACCCTATTACGCTATATTTTACACAGCAATTTTTGAAATGTGTGCACAGCCAATAAATTAACGTTTTTAAACATGTTAACATGTTTGCGGTAGCATTATTATTTATTATTATTTCGAGTGGTACATACATTCGTAATTAATGTTTAATAATTACATTTCATGCTTTGTGTTCACCACCGTCAGTATGAATTGTTTTCACTGTATTGTTTCCATAATGAAGAACAGTAATAAATTGCACTTAGATATTGAAGCTGATAAATTGATAATAAACGTATTCAAGTTCTTTTGTTAGCACAATATAGCTGTAAAGGTTATAATTTATAAACACATAAAACGTGACGTTTGACCCTATGTTTTAACATGTTGACATTAATAACATACATGACATTTTCGACATAGACAGATTTCATCAGTAGAGAGAGGGGTTAGGAAATACCCAATAAAAATGTGTGAATTCAAGAAAATACTAACAGGTAATTTTTTGTCTGCAGGAAACCGCAGAAGTATGCGTCGGCACGTCTGTGGGCACCATTACAGAGCCAGACTGCCTCGGCCCCTGCGAGCCTGGTACTTCGGTCACCCTGGAGGGCATCGTGTGGCACGAGACGGAAGGTGGTGAGTTGTTACTAGCGCACGAACGCAAAGCACCGTAGCGCGCCCATCCCATTCACTCTGCACGCTTCTGCACGCCTAGTATACGTTCATGCTTTGCGAAACATCATCTCCATCGTTATTTTTCATGCAATCGTTATTTTTAAACAGCAGGGATAAAATAATTCATAAATTAATTAGGATGCCTACTAAACAATACATAGAAAAAGTATTTTTTCTATTGTTTTCGCTTCAGAAACTAACCCTACTAATGCCGTGCCTACCTATTTATTACTTTTATAGGGTAAAGTCAACATAACACTTATTTTATTTTTGACGTTTTTAGGGTTCCGTAGTAAACAAGGAACCCTTATAGTTTCGTCATGTCCGTCCGTCTGTCTGTCTGTCCGCGGTCTAGCTCCGAGACCCTTAGTACTAGAAAGCTGTAATTTGACATAGGTATACATATTAATTACGCCGACAAAGTAGTCAAAACAAAATTATGAAAAACATTTTTTTTAGGGTACCTCCCATACACGTAAAGTGGTGATGTTTTTTTTTTCGCCATAGTGTGGGGTATCATTGGAAAGGTCTTTCAAAAGAGTTTGTTAAAACTATTTTTGGATTCAGGGATCTGTTTGCGAAATATTAAGCTTTAAAGTGCTAATTTTTGTTAGAGTCAAGTGTCGTCGTCCCCCGCCAGCTAAATGTGTGAAAAAAATCACAGTAGTAGTTTATATAACGAAATTAAAAGAAAAACTATGACAGCTAAGTAGACTCTACAAGTTAACGAGTAATAATCGACCAATTTAACTTTGCAGTTGCAAAAACATGTTTTCCCATACATTCCGTATGGGAGAACATGTTTATCAACTACAAAGTTAAGTTTGTTTTTGGGATAAATTCATCTCAACTACGAAACCCTTCATTGTGCGTGGTCCGACACGCACTTGGGTGGTTTTTTTTAGTAAATGGGTACCGAAGATTATGGGAGCCTAAGATTTAAGCTCGTTGTAAGGTAATAGGGGCTGGTATCCGCAACTCCACGTCAAAGCGCGTATCGTCGTATTACTTATTTAGATTTTTACAAAGTTTCACGTGGAACAAAAAGTCTCACCTTACGTTACCCTTTGGAATGGATAATTAATACGTTGAATACAAATTGAAGTCCATCGACGGACAAGCGAATGCCATCATCTCGTATAAACGGAGCGATGGATGACGAAACAAACATGGTGGTGAGAAGCCATATTGAATTCGGAGAAATAGGGTTTGGCGATAAATAACGTCGGATATTTAGGCCAGCAATAAATATTAATGTGTTTCCTGTTATAATGTATAACCAACGATTATTTTGGTGTCAAATTCAATTTTGATAAAACGCACACTATTAATATTTTTCATGTAAAATATTTAAAGAATTTATCTACAAACAACATTCTGAGAAAAGAAATTATGAAAAAGCTTGCTGAAGAAATAAAAACCTTGGAGCTCAATACACATGAAATGTGCGTCATTAACGTCAATATAGAAATAATAAAAGCGCCATAAAGCATATAATTAAGAAGTCCACTTACAGAAGCAATATTAATTTATTTACGACACCTGGCTCGGTGATTATGCGTACCGATTGTACGTTTCCTACAGCTTTTTTGTCGCTCGTCATTCGTATTTCACGACTGCCATAATCATCTCGTCCTTTCTCAGTGTTTTATATTTATTTATACCTCACAATCCCGAACTGGCTATTAATATTAAAATATTCATGGCGCACATAAAACAGTGAAGTCAATGAGACTCCCTACATAATTACTGGGCGCTTATTAGCCGGAGATAGCATCACGGAATATTTAATAACCCGTCGAACCGATACGAGGGCCTTTACACCTTTTATGCTCGCCTGGTAATAAAATGCCCCGCAAGGCCCGAAACTCTTTAGGGTAAGTAAATAAATTCCAAAATGGCCGGTAATCTCATTTACATAAATTATTATTATGTTTGCGATGAAATCAATTCTCACTGCGAATCTTTATTTATTACTTATTTTATTTTCAGTATTCAGGCGTTTAATTACAAGTCGGAGCAATTCGATTGTTCTCACCGAATAGGATCCAATTCATCCAATATTGGAATTGCGGGAATTTTATGAATTCGTTTTGTTTGTATGATTTATTTTATTTCGAAAATCATTATGGGATCAATTTATTGCTTATCCATAAGATGTGGTCGTCGATCATTAAGATGAAAATAAAACAGACAATGTAATACGAGAGCACACGTCCCGAGCGCCATTAGAGGGCCAGGGCACGCAACACAATGCCGCTCCCCCGTAGCCGCTCGTAATTATTATAAAACACGATAATAAATCACCATCTGCTCGCTTCTGTTGCCACTTTCCAAATTTATCCGGGCGATGGACGCGCGCGGGGGGAGCGGGCCGCGGGAGAGGCAATTCACGCCCTTCCTCTTCAAGCTTATTTATTTTCGGCTAATGGCGCCGAGGAGCTTACGGAAATTAAATACTGTTTACTGTGGAACTCCGACCGCGTTATAATTTTATTACGGGCTCACGTGTAAAATAATCGAGTTATGAAGTTTCCTCATTTAGTTACACGGGCGCGGGCTGCTGTACCGCTCTCGTCGGAATAAATTCTCCATAAGTCTAAAAGTCCGGGTCATATCAAGCGGCATCTGGTGCTCGGCTACCGCTCAAAAAATGCCCTCAGAGACAGGTTTACGAGGCTCGCTCCTACCACAGTACATAGTACACTGTACAGTGGACGTGCTAACAATTAAGCGGAGGCTACCCAGTACACGCCGCGTTGCATTCCATTCCACTAATTAGTGAACGTATTTTAATATTTATGCTTCGTTTTCGAGTTTCGGTTTATGTCTCTTTTATGAAGCTTATTATGGAGCATTTTGTATCTGACACATAATAATCCACAACTTTTTTGTGAGAGCAACATGTTAAACGGGTTTTATCATTCCAAATGTGGTTGTTGGACTACCTACCATTTTAAGAGAGAAAAGTTTACTTTACCAGGTCGGCACCATTGAATGGATGTAAATGAAATCGTCGGAACTTTGTTTGTCTCGGTGTGGGAAACAATGGGCGAGTCTGATTAGTGCTGTGCCCGGACCAACGCGACGCTCGTTGCCCGCCTGCCTCTATGCCCTCGTGCTCGACGCCCACTCAACTATTTTGTGTTATTAACTCAATCGATTTAGTCAACAAAAGAATGCTGGCTAGTAAAAAAAAAAACAATCATGTGATGATACAAGGCACGCGATATTAAATATTGCGTGCTTAAATCGTAAGGTATAGAGTTTAATCTCCAAGTTTAAGATTAACTTTGTGGAGTGAGAGTGAGACTTATACAAATATTGACGTAGGTAGAGATTTGTGAGCGACGAAGTTGAAGGGGTGTCGGGAACAAAGCCGGCAAGCGGCGGGCAGGGGCAAAGTGGGGGCGAGGGCACGACAACTATTAGGCCGTTGATTACCGCGGCCGAGGTGTAATTAGCACCACCTAAATGAACCTATTTCGCTCGCTGCTTTCCTGGTAAAATGATCAGCGACTTAATCAAACGATAGCCGGATAATCTGTGGTTTAAAATGTAAACTGAATTTTTTTATTTATGCTGAATCTTTATGGATAGGACACAGGCTAATTTTATGTAAGCTGATGATATGAGTTTTTTATAGAAACGTCTTACAAAATTTCTATGGGTCTACCTATTTTTGCAAAGGTGTTTCGGCCATAAATCTCACTAAGTACTTATTTAATAAAATCTTTTGTATTAAAAACAACTTAAAAAAGTGAACTGCAATTTCTGAACACATTCAACAATGCGGATTAAAGATATTGATCTACCTATTGTGTTAAATTGTATAATTTATGGCTGACATAAATAAAATAGACAATTTAGTTACAAAACGGTCGTCATCGCGTGTTCAAAAAGGTTATTTTCGCGTATGTATATGACACAAATATTGATGTACAAGCTATTTGGACGTCCCCCTGTCGTTAACAAACTGTAACAAGTAGGTAGGTAGGCACAGGCCGCACGCGGTTGAGCCATTAGTGACGTTCCAACAAATCGAAGCGATTACACGCGGGCAAACAGTGGACCGACGATCTCTAATTTAACTTTTCCGTGACCGGTCGGCCGTATTAACAATTTACAAGGGGATTTCACCCCTAAATAATAAAAGTATGGAGCGCACCCAACGATTTCCTTTAGGAAGTTGCGCACCATCTGCTCCGAGCTACTTTTAAATATTTCTGACAACCTGGTACTTCGTTTTATTAGTCGGCTTCGTACGATGGTTTCCGTATTTGTTATTTCTTTATAGCGCGAGGTTTAATATTCACACAACACATTGCGGTTTTTATTTATACAAGAATTTATCGTACACGTAGCGTGTGAACGTTATAAAATAATGATTTACGCGTTCACAATAGAAAGCAAACAAGAGATTTGAAACATAAATACCCGTAGACAAAGTGGTGGCATAACGGTTGTTCAATAATAAACTAATGATCGCCTCCATTGTCTCATTAGTCACCGAGCACGTCTCCTTGTTACAATAACTCCACCATTTTATGCTAATGGCTTATAGAAATGCTTTATGTGTTCATTGTTTTGTGGAACAATAAATAATAACTGCGAGCTATGGAGCTCTTGTACCCACATTATACGGGTCACTTATCAATCTTGTTACATTATTTACATTTTGTTTTTCCACGAAACAACTTTATTTTTGAAGCTCGCTATCAATTTATTTGGGATAATGTATTTGAAAGTTAATGGAGCGTTTCTTATTATAATAAAACTCGAATTCAAAAAGCGTGAATCTGTATTTATTTCGCCATTTATTTTTGACACTTTAATGAAGCAATGACAATAATCTTTCTTGTTTTTTTTTTATCTGTACTTGAAAGTAAATTTTATTGTGGCTCTAAACTGTTTTAGCCTTTCCAACAAAATACACCTAAAAGTACGTGTATTTTGTTGGAAAGGCCAAAATTAGAGCCTCAATAAAATTTCCTTAACAGATTTCAAAAACGGTGCGGCCAATTTTGTTATCACGTAATTGTACACAAAATAGGCCGCTTCAGGTCAGCCACAAATAGCGTATGTGGCCATAGTGGCGCATTTAACCTGAAACAGCTCACTAGAGTACCTATCACCGCCACCGTTACGACCATAAATCAGATTTCACAGTAATTTACTAACAATGGTATTTACGCTTCACAAATTAAAATACTTGCCACAAACGCAAAGCACTTGCGGTGTTTACGTCTTCACCCAGATGTATTGAAAGCGAACTACGGATGTACTGTGATAGTTGTTCTTGTTTACTATCGTTAGCGTAGTTGTGAATGTTTATCATGTGTCTCTGTCAGTAGAGTAATGTAGACTTCTTCAGTGTACATCATAAATTCGTGCAGCAACGCGGCCAGGCTATAAAAACGTATTAATATGCTGCAAACAATGTTAGTAGTATGTGAGATCATAACTTATGAGACGCGCACTGCGCTGCTTTGAAATTGTTGTTGGCACCCGAGATATATGGCGCACCGCTGCCTGTATGGAACCTATTTTACAATATTATAAAACTTAATACAACATGTGAATTTGTGATCAGTCAAACAAATCTTTTTATACTACACTACTGCGTCGTTTTAAAAACATATAAGTACATAGGTATCTACTTATTTACAATTCAACGAGACCGCTACATAAAATCGAGTCAACGAAAAAGCTCGCCAGGGATTAAAAAGGGATTGTCCTGGGCTCTCACTTTTATCTCAATTTGTTACTCTTGTTTACGAAAAACATTTTGAGGACAAAGAGAAGATTAAATCGCTCTGAATTACAATAAGGTCCTAAACCGCGGTAGGTGACATTATAAATTCACAATGAGCCTTTGGGTTTATACAATAAAATTGTGATGGCGGAATGTCCTTTAAAGGCGAAAAAGTGTCGCGAATAGAGGGGTGAAATTGATTAATTAAATTTGCATAAGTTGGCACGCTAGCGCGATAAGCGGGCGAGGTAAGGCAGTGCGGGGCGCGGGGCCGCCTGCGGGCGCGGCTGAACGTGCGGCGGAGTCACGTCCGCGCCGCGCGTCTCCTGCATCCCCAATATGCAAATGAGTGCTCCCGCGTGACAAATTGGATCCGAGGCTGCCGTCTCGCCGCCGATAACTTCACTGCACCAATTTCGTTAAAGCCGTATCTTCTTACACTGTTTAAAACTAATCCCATTACGCGATCGACAGAACACGTATACAAGAAGCCATATATTTATCGTTCCGTGATATTGTTACAGGTGTACTAGTAGTGAATGTGACGTGGCGAGGGAAGACTTACGTAGGAACATTACTGGACTGCACGCGACACGACTGGGCGCCACCGCGGTTAGTATTTATGCGACTGTGTGCTCAAACTCTAATGTACACGAACGAGGAATACTAATGCCGCCGGGAATAACGCGTAGCGAGCTCACAAGAAGTGGCTCAATCTGTTACAAACACTGTGTAATGGACGTGCTCAGTCACGTAAGTCTAAAATGAGTCGCAAAAACGTGAGCAGAAATTCCTGAAGAGAAACACCAGGAATATCTTTTCGTAAATAATGACGCCATTGATATTCATGAGTTTTCACAAGTTTGCCAATTCGGTCGTCGCAAGGTTATGTCATATTAAGTTCATATTATATTTCCATAGGTTTTGCGACTCCCCAACGGAGGAGTTGGATGCGCGGACGCCCAAGGGTCGAGGAGCGAAGCGTGGTCGCGGCGCTGCGCCGACTGACATGACGAACTTCACCGAGACGCGGTCCTCGGTACATAGCAAGCTACGGAATGGTGGTGCCAAGGGGCGAAGAGCACTGCCTTCTCCCACACCCTTCACGCCTCCCAGACCTGACTCGAAAAGAAAACGCACTTCGGATGCGGAGGACCGACCTCCGACGCCGAAGGCTAAACGTCCGCCTCCCACACCGTCTTCCCCTCCCCCTGATCCCGTCCTCCTGGAGTGTCCAGAGCCGAACTGTTCTAAGAAGTACAAACACGCGAACGGTCTCAAGTACCACCGATCACACGCACACGGCTCGCCTGACGACGATGAGAAGGACGGCTCTAGTTCTGAGCAAGAGGAGCCGGCAACAGAGCCAGCCTCGCCGGCTCGGCCGCCGTCTGCGCCAGCGACGCCAGCTACGCCTGTCAAGTCCCCAACACCAGTCAAATCACCTGATACCAAGGTTGACAAGTCACCGGAGAAGTCTCCGGAGAAGCCTGAAGTGGACGCGGAGTCGCCTCGAGTCGAACAGCCTAGGTTCGCTGAGGAGTTCATCACAGCGTCTGAACCGCCCCCTGTGGTGGACCGGCCGCTGACGCCGCCACCGCCGCCCGCCACGCCGCCTGACGCACTGCCCACGCTACAACCTACACAGTTTAAGGTAAACTTCAGAACCTATTTGTTAATGTTTACTACTTAGATTTTCTTACGTTACATGACCAAGGGCCATCTACCAGTCGTCTGAGCGTCGATAAAGCCTTTCAAAACACAAATCCATATTCCTGTATTGCTGTTTAGGTAAAGCCTCGGTCAGCACTTATGGCGGAGGAGCGCAAGTCGACGGAATCTCCCGCAGAAGAGTCGCCGGGCAAGCGGCGCGCGCGGCGGTCGCCGACGCCGGGTGTCCGGTCGCCGGCCTACTCCGACATATCGGACGACGCCGCGCCGCCGGATGCACCACCGGATGACCCCGCGCATAGGCCCTTCCCGGTCTATCATCAGGTACGAATTTGCACCTTGTATTAAGAAAGAGGTAACTGACTTAAGGAAACAAATGGAGAAAAACATCACATCAATAAATGTTACCGCCACTAGAAACGCCAAATCTTTCTTAAGCCACAGATGAAAACAAATGGTTCACTCCGCATTTTAGGTATGAAGTTAGAAGTACGCGGCGGGCCCGTCTTGTCGGGCCAATTCTGTGAGTGTAACGTAGTCAGAAGATAGAAGAGTTACGCGATAGAAAGAGAGACAACTTCTAAGTGAATATAACTGTAGGTAATTAGGCGCTGTGCAACCTGAATTGCACTTTATTGTGTCGTACCAAGAGTAACTTTTTATTTAAATGATTTTGCGGAGTGAACCATGTGTTAATCTGTGCTTATGCCCCATTTACACAATGCAACGTTAACTTTCTTGTCTGTGGCATATTTAAGCAACAAATGACTTGTATCGTTTTAACACTGTTTAGTTGGTGCAACTTTTAAATGTTGCACCAACGAAAACAAAAACAAAAGAAAGTTTGGTTAATATAGTATTTGTTGTGATTATTTCAGTTCTACGGTCAGCCGTCGTACATGCCGCCTTCGCACCCCCCTCCCGTGCCTCCTCAGTCGTCCGACAAAGGCAAGGAGGATCTCTCCAAAGGAGACCCCAAAGGCGACATGAAAGTGAGTACTTAGGGCTTACCAAACTCGCTTATAGCAGGACAAATGTGCCCATTAAAAAATAAATTGAAGTATCTTGAAATGTCTTACACAACATCTGCTCTGAAAGTGCAAAATATCCATAAAATAAAAAACCTAAAATTCTAAACAGGTTCGACATCGCATTATGATTTGGATCAGAATCCGATGATCCTATCTACTGCCATAGATTCGCCGACATTATTGTTTTTGTTTGTCTCTGGAAGTTTTTTATTTAAGTCATGGCCATCGCTACCCTCCTCTTAAATCCACCTTTTAATTGTTCCCAGGACGGAAAACCCGATAACGGACCTCAAAAAGTGTTACCCCAACACTTCTACCCTTACAACTATGTTCCAAACTTCCCTTACAACGTTGAACCTGGGGGGCCTCCTCCAGGTCCTCCTTTAGAAGACAAGAGTAAGGACAGTGACCGTTCGAAGACGACCCCTAGTCCTCTAGACAAGAGCAAGCAACAGCGTCCTCCGGATGGCAAGGAAAATCCAGCGCGGCCGAATGATAACCATCAGATATTGAAGGAGAGTATCGAAATGAAGGCACAGATGGGACCCTACGCTTTTCAGAGACCTCCGCATGCGAGAGAAGAGGAATTGAGGAGGTTTGTATTGATATAATTTTTCAATAATTCATTCATAATTATTTCAATTTTTTTCTGTCTTTCATCACATTCAGTACTTATACAGGCTGTTTGGCAGAACGTTGAACATACGAAAAAGGTGGATAGGTGGGGTCATCTGCTACTTACTCAACCCTAATTTATTTGGCCCTGTCATTTTCTTTTTTTAATGCAAGTTGAAGTTAAGATTTAAGTATTTTTTACATCTTTCTGTAAGTTTGAGGACTCATAACTTTTTTCCAGCCATCATAAAGCAACCTGTTTTACCCATTTTTAATAAAAAATTACACTTTAAAGTTAAGAAAGGGGTGAGAAAACAAAGCAATTTTTTTTTTTAAATATCCAGTAGACCAGGGCCAAATAAATTAGGGCTGAGTAAGTAGCAGATGACCCTACCTATCCACCATTTTCATGTGTTCAACGTTCTGCCAAACATCTTGTATTATTACTTATACTACTTACTTCTTGTTACTTCATATAATTTAGATGAGTTATGAAGACATTGGAATAATTGAGACGTAATAACGTGATCAACTCTTTTAAGTCGTAAGAAATTAGTGAAAAGTGTCTCCGTTATAGTTGTGCTTGGCACGCTGGAGAGTTTGTTGCGCCATAGTATAAAGAGTTCTAGTAGGCTATCTCCGGCTCAATTCGCGATATAATTGCCTACCATACTTGCCTGTCTCAGGGTTGTCACTTAGCTAAATTTTAATTCAGTACCTAGAAATTGGCAAGGGCCGGGAAGTTCTATTTTTAGGGTTCCGTAGTAAACAAGGAACCCTTATAGTTTCGTCATGTCCGTCTGTCTGTCTGTCCGCGGCTTAGCTCAGAGACGCTTAGTACTAGAAAGCTGTAATTTGGCATGGGTATACATATTAATCACGTCGTTGTCGACGTAATTAATATAAAGTGGTAAAATAAAATCATGAAAAATATATTTTTTTTCAGGTACCTCCCCTAGACGTAAAGTTAGGATGATTTTTTTTTCTCTCAATAATCCCATAGCGTGGGGTGTCGTTGGAAAGGTAAAAATATTGTGAGTTTACGAAGACCATTTTTGGATTAAGGAATCCGTTTTCGAAATATTAAGCTTTAAAGTGCTAATTTTTGTTAGAGTCAAGTGTGCCCCCCCCTGCAAGTTTAATGCTTGGTTTTGGGTATGTGAAAAAATTCACGGCAGTAGCATACATAACGAAATTAAAAGGAAAACTATCACAGCTAAGTAGGCTTTACAAGTTAACGAGTAATAATCGACCAACTTCATTTGCGGTTGCAAAAACATGTTCTCCCATACAGAATGTATGGGAGAACATGTTTCTCAACTACAAAGGTAAGTTTGTTCTTGGGATAAATTCATCCCAACTACGGAACTACTCCCTTCATTGTGCGTGGTCCGACACGCACTTGGCCGGTTTTTACTTATGTGTTATCTGGGTTCAGGGTTTGTGAGGTCGGTTTTACCTAAACGATGATGTTCATAGTGTTTGTATGAATGATATAGTTATATTTGCGGTTTATATTTTCTGTTACGAATGGTTATGATTCGAACTTTGCTTTATTTATCTGATTCACAATTCGTCAAATATTTGAAATTACGATTTTAGAATAGAATAGAATAATATTTATTTGCTTAAAAACATGGTATAAAAGATGTTATAAAAACTAACTGGTATAACTGTAAGTACTTAGTTACTTTACTATATCTACAATACTGAGAAATCGGCATGACTAAACGTATACAAAGCATTAGCGGCATATCAATTGACAGATCAAAAGTAGGTATCTCATACATTTTAGTGGGAAGTAGGCCTGCCTACTTCGTCTGTCTGATCTGTGTCTGTCTGTCTGATAGTTATCTAATACAACAAAAAATAAGTAGGTATCTCATCATCAAGTAAAAATTATATGCTAGAATGTGACTTGGTTACCTTTTCTGTTCAGTAAGTAATCTGAACAGAGACAACTCTGGAATCGATGAATTATTTAGACACCCAAACGCACAGTAATAATTTCTCCTGCGATTATCACTCATTTTTCATACATTTAGCAGTGCCGAAAAACCGCGACGCGCAAACCTTGTGCGGCGTTAGCCCCGACTGGCGCACTCTAAAACAGCCGAGATTTTGTTAAGTGTGCGTGCGGCGACGCATAGATACAAGCCGCGCACACATACAAACCGCGCGCGGTGCGTTTGTATGAAGATAGCGTACTTCCTCTCTTTATACTATGGTTGCGCCACTTCTTCTTCCCAGCTAAAGGCACTAGGAAGTGGTGAAGGGTGGGCGTTATTGGGGGACTGTCTTATGTAATTTTGACGTTCGAAAAGTGCTGATTCTCAGTTAGTTTGAATAAATGACTTTTGAATTCTGAATTTTTTGAATTTTGAAATCATTGTAAAGAAAAAGTTTGATGTTACATCATTAAAATGTCCTACCATTTTTGATTCCAGATATTACATGAGTTTAGATCAGAGAAGAAAAGAGGGGGGCAGTGATTCCAAGCCTCCCGGGATGCCGCCCGGGGCCAGCGGGGCCCCAGGGGTTCCAGGGACCCGCCCACCACCTCAGCCCGCACACAAGCAGCCCTCCAAAGACAAGGACGATAAGCCCAAAGAGGAGGTCAAGGTAACTGATTTACTATGAATTGTGAATACAGGGTTGCCAGGAATCAAATGTCCGAAAAGAGATAAAATGCTTTCGCTATAAATAAATACAGAACAGATCGCGCATTGCCTCAAAAAAAAACCTAAAATGGACCTAAGTATTTAATTTTAAAAAAACAGTGGCATTCCGGGAGTACCGACACTGCCGACAGAAGTGAAAAATTTAACAATTTTATTGTGCATGAAATACTTTTTTTTTTTTCAAGTCGGTAAAAAAAAAGGAAATGTCAATCATGTCGTTGTCATGTCTCAATGTTTGGAATGTCAATATCCCAAAGAAAATGTAGCGCGCGTTGATGTCTTTTAAATGGTCAAAAGCTGGTGTCGGAAACAGTGTCGCGAGTTCAATTGTTTCTTCCCATTTCAAAAATGCCCAACGCGCCTAAAGAAGTTTTCACTTAAAAAAAATACACGGATTTCAATAACTATGGGTACCTTTTCTATTACGTAGTGTGTCTGGCAACCTTGTATCATACTGTGACATAACACAATAAGGCTAGCCCCTCCCCAACCTCGTTGGCTCCGGCTGCCTGCTAACCTAACCTAATTTTAGACGGAGCAACAGCCGCCTGACCAGCACTACCCGCTCTATGGCAGAAACCGATACCCTAAGGTTAGATACCAAATACCAGATACCACCACTTTTAGACTTTGCGTGACGACGAGGGAAATCGATGCGAAATGTTAAGGTTGCGTTTACCGTGGCAGCGGCGCGTGGCGTGACATTTAGAATTTTAGATGCATTTTGCATGCGCCGCTATCGCTTAAATGGCTACCAATCCAAGACTTGACCTCCGCCACCGTTACTTAACTTCGTAGTTTGATCGATTTCCACGGTAGCCTCGACCTGTAATGTTAAGCGCCTGATTGAGCTTGCGGTAAAGACTTACTGCAGTTATATCTATTTGGAACAATGAAGCTCACAGTAGCGAGGTCTGGCGATGATCTGGAAGCGAGCTTTACTGGTGACCCATGCCAACAAGACCTCGGTAAAGCTCGCTTGTGGACCAGCCGATATACTGATTAAAAAAATAAATAACCTACGAAAAATTTCAATGCATGTTCAGAATCATGTACTGAATCCATGGTAACAGCATTCGCGTCGATGTCCCTTCCACCCTTTATTATGTAAAATCTTATTGTGAAAACTTGAAGGTGAAGTGCGCTTGAAGTGTGCTGTCATTCCTCCACAAGCTTGAAATTATTGCATCTCACTTTACCTAAATTTTCACAGTTAGATTTTTGCAGAATAGATCGGCAGGCCCATAAAAACACTCCATTACTGTATGCGTTATTGGCTTGTATGTATAAACCCATGTTTTCTCTTGCAGGTGAAACAAGAAGGCCAGAAGCCGACGACGGAGACGCAGGGCCCGCCGCCGCCGCCCACGTCGCAGTACTACCTGCCGCCCTACATGCAGGCGCCGCACTACGGCGCGCTGCCCTTCGACCCCGTGTACCGCGCGCCGCTCAGCCCCATGCTGGTGTCGGGCTTCGGCGGCGGCTGGACCGTGCCGCGCTACCACGCGCCCGAGGACCTGTCGCGGCCCGGCCCGGCCGGCAAGCTGGACCTCATGCCCGGCGTGGGCGGGCCTGGCGGTGGGCACGGCCCGAACTTCGCCTATGGCGGCGCTCCTCACAAAATACATGAGTTGCAGGTTAGTTATCATGCTTGCATGAATGAAAATCAATAAAAAAATCTTAGACCAACCATCAATATCACAAATCCTAACTATGGGCAATTCCCGAAGAAAAACTTCTCTTCCGAAAAAAACAGATCAAGCCAGGATTGGGCCCCGAATATGTCCTAACCTAAGAATTTTCCTTAGGACCCCATGTGTAGCGGTCGTGACGTCTACACGGTAAAGGGTGGGCGTGTTGTGGAATACATTTTGCTACTTTTGACATTCAAAAAGTGCTGATCTTCAGTATAATTTAAATAAATGAATGTTTATTTAGACGAAAGAAACGTAAAGTATGGAAGAAAAAGATAGTTGTATCGATCCAAAATGAACTGGGATAAGGACAAGAAAATGATTATAATGTTTATTTTAATGTTTTCGGTCGTTCTTAGCACATACTACCAACTTGGTACTAATACTGGTTTTTTTTTACAGGAGCACGCCAAATCTCCTCAGAACAAGCCGCGCGCGGACGCGCCCAAGGAGCCGGCGCCGTCGCCGCGCTCCCCGCGCTCGCCGCCGCCGCAGCGCCACGTGCACACGCACCACCACACGCACGTGGGCCTGGGCTACCCGCTCTACCCGCCGCCCTACCCCGGTCAGTAGCACTAGCACTGCACGGTCCGCGCACTACCTTAGGCACGGAGGAGTAAGCGGATGAGAGCTCGAACGTGAATGGACTCGTTTATGCGAGGCTTGAGAGCGTTAATTCTGAAAGTGGGCTACGTCGCAAACAGATGTCAAATATTTCGCTGTTTTGATTAATTTGGCAATATTACTGTATGGAAATAAGAAATGTGGCTAACTAGTTCCCTAGAATGTTAATAATGAATTGCAATTATAACACAGAATTCTATGTTACATGTACAATTTTAGATGTAAAAAAGGCATTTGGAAAGTTTCAAAATACTTTTTTTATATTTAAAACTAAGTATTTGGCATTACGATATTAATTATTGCATTTCATAATCAATATTTTAGTTCCCTAGTTAGCCACATTTCTTAATTCCATACAGTAATATTGCTAAATTAATCAAAACAGGTAAATATTTGACAGCTATTTACGACGTTGCCAACTTTTAGGATAAACCCTCTTTAAACCAAACGACAAGGTTTCTCGACCGTCGAAAGACAAGCAAAAAAAGTTGTACTTGTTATCCATTTGCTTACTACTCCGTGGAGCATGCTATTGAAAACACCATTAATTTTTTGACTCCTAACATTCTTAATATCCTCCTCGAGTTTGTTGTGCGCTTGAAGTGCTTGCCTTAGCCGAATTTCGATTACGTCCACTCTACACCCCTTTGCCTAGCGACCGCCTTCGGTCGCTAATAATGTGATGTGCTTGGTTGCAGGGGCGCGATAGCACACGACGGACGAGCGGGCGAGCCCCGCCCGACCGTAGCTATCGTAGAGAGACGATAGTCGAAGCCGGTACAATGTCGAACAGAGACAGTAATGGAAGATTATGTTTTGCAGCGTCGGCCGTGCTCGCCAGCACGCAGGCCGTAGTCAACTCGTTCCCGACGCCGCCCAAGTGAGAGACGCCATGACGTGTAGTGAGCTGACCGTGACCCGCGCGCGGAGCGTCCGCGCCCGCGACCCGCGACTCGCACGCGGAGCGTCCGCGACCCGCGACCGCGCGACCCGCGCAGTGCGCGCCGCGCGGACCGACTGTGACTCCGTGAAGATCGAACTCCGATCGAAAACTTTTATCTCTATGCCAGTAGCCATAATTTAAACACTGTGATCTCGCGTAACCCACAAAATGTGTATGTGATGTGCGCTTTGAATGTTATAGAATGTGTCCGGACCGATAGTTACCTTTTATAGTTGAGAGTGTTGTGTTATCGAAGACTCCTCGATGGATGTTGTGAACGTTTGTGCGGAGCGCGCGTGGACCTGCGCGCCCGTCAGTGTCTACCTTGTTTTATATGTTACTAGTGAAAGCACAAACTAGTTATGTACATATTAGTGTTATGTGTAAAGTACCGTACGATTCTTAGTGTTCCATAAGGGTTATGTAATATAATAAACATCGAATTTTCCGATTCTCCCTCTGGGCATTGTACTGATGTTTGAAGCCCCGTGTCTAAAATTTATATCATTGCGAACCTAGTAAGATCTTTATTTATGATGATATCTGCATTCCACAAAACGAAAGCGAGCGTATCTAGTTTTTAAAGTATAATGTTAGTTAAGTTTTAAGTAATATAGTGTAAGTTTAAAGGCGTCAATGTGATCATTACAATATGAGTCGTAGCGTGCACAAATCGTACTGTCTCGATATAGTGAACAATGACTTATTATTATATAACGTAGCGAGCATCCTATAGATTCGTCGAGTGTTTGAACATCGCTGTGCGTGTATGTATGTCAGGCTTTTAATCATAACTATAAAAATCTCATAGTCCGATGTATCTCAATACAAGGGATTAGGATTTCTGCACTTAGATAAGAGTGTTCTCCCGTGTTCGACGACGACTATTATTTCCATGCATTTAAAATACCATTGACTTCCTATTAGATTGTCTCAGCGGGAATGTTATCTATTGTTTCGTCAAGTAGTCTTCCAATTGGTTAACGTGGGGAAATCTTATTGTGTTGATGCATCTATTTTGTATTTAATATTAACTGAAGAGATGTTTGTTATTTAATTCGCAACTGCACACCATGTGCGGTGTGCGGTGCGGCGACTCCGCTGACGGAGACAAGTCGGTTGCATTTCAACTTTAGTAGAAAAAACATTTATAAACACATTTTAGAGAATTACATAAAATATTTGTAGTGATATGGTATTATTTTCATGACATTTTAGTCAATGTACGCGCGTACCTGTTTCATATTAAATTAACAAAAAAAACAATATTTTGTAGAAAATGCGGGGCCTAATACCTAGGTTTATATGGTGTAAGTGAATCAAGTCTGTGACAAGGAATTTTGGAAAACCAGTGACTTTCAAACTCGTGTTATTAAATACTGTTGATTTAAAGCAAATGTCTACTTAACTATTTATAATTTGAGCTGCATTAATTGAGACTTAGTCAGTTGTTTGTGATTTATTTTTAAATTGACTTCAATAAGATGATTGATGGTTTAATTCCTACATACATAACGTTATGGACAATGGAAACCAACCAGTGTAATTTCCAACCTGGCAAAATTATCGAAAAATAAATGATGGAGCAATAACCAACTTTATTATAAATTAATTGTAAAGTTGAAAATCATAATCATCAATCAACCATCTAATGTTATTGAATGTCTGCAGGAAAAACTCTTTGTTACAAATTACTATCATGATTGGATATGAATATTGTTATTATCCGTCAAATTCTATGTAGTCACGAAAAGAAAATTGTAACTTGAATAATTTGTCTAAATTGTATGATGAATAATGAATGTGAGAATGTGAAGTTATACAAAAACTGTAAACGAGCATTAGGTGTTCTGAAGTGTACCTGCTTACAAGCAATTTAAAAGCAATCATAACAAGATCGTGATAATCAGCTGTGATCAACGCTATTTTGGATTATGAGAGTGGTCTATCAGGGCGTTATGTTCATTGCCATTCGTAAGGAAGGTTCTTGCATTCACTGTCACCGCAGCTCGAGTATTCAGTTAGGGCTTTGTAGCAGTATGCGGTATTTGGCGATGCGATGCGGGCAAATAGGATTGATTTTGCCGAGACGCGATCGTTTAGTAAATAGAGAAGGGCATGCGATGTACCGCATGGTACGTCAGAATGCGTAGCATTGTATTAGTGGTTGATTTTTGATGACTCGTGCGTCGTATCGCGCCGCGTATTGCGCTCGGTTCGCGCGTGTAGCTTGTAACTACCAGGAGAGCAGGCACAGGCAGGAGCTCACGTGATCTCATACGCCAAGCGCTCGGTGCATTGTCGACGCATAGACTGATCGATCTTTTGTTTCTAACCCCGTTCGACCACGGACATTAATTACGCTTTCATTCATTTGTACCAGTCGCGACTTGGTATAAAACTTGATCATTGTATTTATAATGTATCAATATATAAATGAACATTTGTGTATTTTTTTGATGTAACTAAAGCCAAGTTTGATTTTACTTAGAAAAGAATTCGAGACGTTGAAAAAAGGAATAATAAAGATAAATTATTTCTTAAAAAAATGTGTTTTATTTCCTTCTTAAAATGTTTGTAAAATTATGTTATAAGAGCTTACTGTCATGATTAATACATTATGCTTACATGGTATTGTATTAATGACTAGGAACAGAGTGCAGAACTTTACAATACGTACATTTTACATATTTATATAGGTACTACAAGACAAGGCAATGTAAAAAGCAACTTAATTTCTAATTAAAACGGTGCGAGATACATGGAAAATGCATTGTGGTAACTTAAAGTATATGCACAATTTATAAATAAATTAAAGCTACTTATAATGTCGAATAAATTATTCAAAATACTGATTACTAATGTAAATCTAAAATTATGCGAAATGTGTCATAATAATTTATGTGCACCCATAAAAACGTCAGTGCTAACTCGTTGAGTTATAGCAAACTACATTATTACAATTGTTTCGTTGGTAGTAAGGTGGAGCTAACAGTTACGGGGAATCATTGGTATTAATTATTATGTCATGTAAAATAAATATTTATTATTTGGCTACATTAAATATTAAAGCTTAAATATCTTTTGAACCGATTTTTCCATATCTAAATAATAAAACAATTTTAGTAAGGTCACTCAGTATTTTCGAGATATTTTGTCTATTACCTCAAACGTTTTAAAATAACTGGTAATTACACAAGGTAAAATAAATTCGTAAAGAAAATAATGAATTCCGCACAGCAACTGATAACTCCCTCCTATTCTTGTAAAATTCTTTGGCCTCCGGTTTGTAACAGTAACAATACAAAACTGGTAAAATTAAATACTAAAATAATACATTAAAGCTTAATATACACTACAGTACACTTAAAAATAGAGAATTTCATCAACTAACTTCGAAAAATAAATAGCTACTGTTAAAATTCATTTAATTTAACGCAAGAATTTCACAACCAATGTAAAAATTTGTAGGTAGTCCTACTTCAGTCTATAGGTCGTCAGGTTTTAGTTGTCGTTCTCCTTCGCTTAGAAAGATGAGCATTGCTTTGTAAAGGAGATATAGTCCGAGCATGCGCTTTTCTTTCGGTGGCCAGGAGGCGACCACGCCGTAATAGTTCCCAACTTTAAGGTTCTTCAAACACGTCAGCCCGAGAGCATCTATCATACAAGCTTCGTACGTATAAGCCTCAGCTGGTATAACGTTTTGAAATATATGAAGACACACAACACCAACTTTGTCTGACCAGATGTCTAGGATATGCTGAACTTTCTTGTCTCTGGATGTTTTGAAGCCTGTCTTCCATAATGTCTGTGCTTGGTATAAATGTGTGTAAGGTCGGGAGCGTTTTCCTGAAAGGGAAGGCGTGTTACAAAGCTTATTGTTACAAATCATGGAGACTATGATTCTACTATGAGATTTGGTCGATTTTTCCTCGATGACAAAAAGGCCCGAACTCCACTAAAGCGGAGACAGGGCCGTAGCGCAGGGGGGGCAATACCCTACCTTAAAATACCAATGCCCTACTTAAAAAAAACAATTAAGCAGCCCATCTTACAATCACAATAAAATAACTCTTTATTCTGAATCTTATATTGAGTAGGTATGTTTGGACATGATTGGAGAAATAATAATGTATGTCAGAACAAATTATTTTTTTATTTTTATCTGTAAATCACCCCCGTCAATTAAGTATTAACTGACTAATATCAGACAAAAAAGCCAAAAATCAATTGACCAGAACAGATCAACATTTATACTTCTGCTCTACCTGTAACAACAGCTGCCCTACCTTAAATTCAAGTCTAGCTACGGCCCTGAGCGGAGATGTGCGGAGATGTCCGAAGCGGAGACGAGTAGAGATGTTTTTCAGCTAGAGTGTATCCACCGAAGCTGTGCAGAGATGTGTACTGGCTAGACTGGAGCGGAGATGTGTGCTAGCTAAAGCGGAACTGTTACGGTGTCGCTCACTGCACGCCGCCCGTTCCAGGGCCGGCCCGTTCATATAGGCGAACTAGGCGACGGCCTAGGGCGCTCGTATTAGGGGGGCGGCAATCGGCGGCATCGAAATTAAAAAGTAATACTGTACATTATTTTTTATTTACCTACAACTTGAAAATACCCAATCTTTTAATGCGCAAAATGCGCTCATGGACATTGACGAAACCATTGGTACGGAAATCAAAATCGAGTTTAGTTGATAGCCTCAACCCATAGCTAAAAAAAAAATCGCGATTTCAAAATTGCTTCTCTTGTGTTATAATGTTTTGTTCAAAATTGATTTGGGTTTGACGCATTTGGTGCACATCTCAACTTGTACACCATGCTCAAATGGTGAACTTAGCAACTGGTGCACTTCTCATATGGCACACTTCGCAACTGGTGCACTTCGCAAAAGGAGCACTTTTTAAGATGAGTGGAGATTTGGAAAAATTGTCTAAAAATGAAAGAATCTTTGATTTTGCGTAGGTAATTTTCTGAAAAATACAATCAACAAAATAATTTTAAATTAACTCTACATAATCACTATAACATTTTTATTTTTTCAAAAATAAAAAAAGTCACTTGGAAATAATAAAAATATAATTATGTAAGAAAAAATTAGATTTACAGCAAAAAGTTATCATAATAAAGACATGATATAATATCATATTATATCAATAACTTTTATAATATTATAATAAGCTTTTATTTAATTAATAATAATAACTATAACTAAAAGAAGAACAGTTAAATTATAATATTATAAAGGTTATTGATATAGCCTAGTTTGAATAAATGACTTGATTATGTATTCTCATCCAGCTGCTACCAGTCACCCTGAGAAGATTATCGCTCCAACTAGCCTAATGGAGTTCTAACTTAGTGACAAATCAGCATCATTACATACCTTTTCCGACATAAAATATTGAGCTAACAAAAGTAACCCAAGAAGCGTGTTTATCCTGTTTCCCGGCCTTCACAGGTAGGTTGTTAGTTATTCGGGGGTCCAATAACAAATATGTGAAGGAAGTCTTCGCTGTTCCTTCACGCCAATCTCTAGTATTATCGCTGAAGTTAGCCTGAGCCTCTCTTTCCAAATCCATATAAATTGTGAAATCGTTCAACCAGTTTTTATTACGCAGAGATTTTTCTATTTCTATACTGTATGCTGGAAATAAAAAATATTTTAGTTAACAATAGTTGTAACGATAACAGTTAGTTTATCATAAGAGAGAAGATTTTGGTGTACATTTATGTCCGGCACTACCGCCGGACCATCAAAACCTATCGCTTCCATATATGGTAAATAATTAGTACTCGAACAACAAAATTGGTACCTTAGTAGTTTTCGGGAAAATCGACTTTGAAGGTGGTCCACGCTCCCTTCACCAGAACCATCATGAGTGCCGAAAAAGGGGGCATGCTACAGCTATTCTAAGCATACAAATAATTAGTACCCTTATATGTGATTAATTTCCTACGAATAATATATTATTCATAGATCATTTCTTTAAAAAAAACAGAGCTGAAACATTACTTGTGTAATCCTTTTATACTTACGTTATTAGTAACATATTGCTACTGCAGTAAATTAGGTTTTTAACACTTAGGTACTGCTCGCAGCAATGATAAATTAGTAGGAAAGCAATAAATAAGAAATACCTATCGCTCTTTAATGATATTCCTCCATTTCTAACCTAACTTCTGTGTTGTTATAATATAACAACACAGAAGTTAGGTACTTAAAATACAGAAAAATAATTATTCGAGTACCTACCTACCCACGTCATTAACAAAGGTATCACAGGCCATTGGTAACGATAGATTATTTTTTAAGCGCGCGAAAGTTATCATCGTTGATTTCTCAAAATGAATCACATATATGGGTACTAAAATGTATACTTTAAATAGCTGTACCATGCCCCGTTTTTCGGTGTTCATGGTGGTCCTGCTGAAGGGAGCGTGGACCACCTTCAAAGTCGATTTTCTCGAAAACTACTAAGGTACCAAATTTGTTGTTGTTCGATTACTAATTAGTACCAATTGAGTACTAATTATTTACCATATATGGAAGCGATTGGTTGGTGGTCCGGCTGTAGTCGCGGACATGAACATTTTGAAGTACGTTTCTATAAATATTGACTAGTTTTACCTACTACTTAGTTATCACTTTAGTGACACAGACATAATACGCTTGTTTTCCTTAAATATGACCCTGTGGTAAACCGCAAAAATTGCAATGCTGATTTTAAAATACCTAAGCTAGTTGTTTCGGAACACCCGCAAATATATGACCTTATTAACATTGAGATATCAATAGGTATTTGTTTCCCTGTGTGTGGATAACGCAGCTGTGGCGATGTAAATAGGTATATTAGCCATATTTTGCTAATTAAAAGCAGATCTCAACATTATTGGCAAAATGGAATGAATAGATTATGCAGGGACTCAGGGACAATTAAGACATTTAATAAGAATTCCACATTGAATAATGTTGTTAGTGCTATCCTATGGTAGGGGGGAGAGGGGAGGGCTGCTGCCCCTCTGGATCTGGACTGACTAACACATTTCGTTGATAAATTACTATAATTAGTGCTACAAGGAATTCTCGATTCCGTAAGGCCATGATTGTTGTCAATAAGGACTCTATTCATTTAATGAGTTTATTAGATACCTAGTTATTTGTCATTATTATGTCTTAGAGCCTATGCACACCACGTTTTTTAAACGCGCCGTCGACGCGCGTTTGTAGCGATACAGACGCGATACGCACGCGAGTCAGACGCAGCCTGTAGACCTTCTGTAGGATAAAAGCGCGCCGTCGACGCGCGTTTCTAAAACGCGCGTCGACGGCGCGTTTAAAAAACGTAGTGTGCTCAGGCCCTTATGTAGGTAGATGTGCGAAAAAATGTTCGAGTTTAACGTGCACGTGGAATAAACTAGCACCAAGAAACAAAGTTAAAACCAAAGTCAATAGGACGCAAATACTGAAGAACTTATAACCTTTGTTCAGGAAGAATTTAACTCCTTCTTTACTTGGTAATTTTAGTTTTACAACCATTGTGAAAATAAATTAGTTTATAAAAAAATTGCGTAAAAAATAATATAATCTAATAATAAATTCATTGACATGACTATTGTCTAATTGTCAGTCAATTTTTTTTTTTGAGAACAGTACGTTTTATTTCAATAAGTTTTAATATCTATCATCATCACTATCAGTATTCAGCAAAAAGGCAAATACTTTATTATTAAAACTCTATTATACTACTGCAGGGCTAGGCTTTTTGAAGTGAAAACTTTAAGCGCGTTGGGCATTTTTGAGATGGGAAAAACAATTGAACTCGCGACACTGTTACCGACACCTCATTAAAAGTATTTCCTGCACAATAAAATTGTTCAAGTTCTTACCCCTTGTGTCCTGTGCTAGTCACAACACCTTTGCAGCTAAAATAATCTGCGACGTTAGCTGAATTGCCGAAGCGTATGTTAAAGAAATATCCTATGTTCTTGTGAATGTCGCATTTATAAGGTTGTAAACTAATTGGAGACGCGTCGTATGTGGTTGCGATCCTTAGGATTGAGGTAACGACGAAGAAAGACTCAATGGGAAATTGATATGAAGGTTGATTTTTTTCAAACCCTTTTTAAGAATGTATTCTGAACATAAAACAGTTATAAAAAGTAACCAAACAAAATAAAAGTGAACACTTTTTTTTAAATGTGGCACCTTTTGTTTAGAACAAAAGTGTGCTCATGACATGAAATGTTACACTTCAAACATTTTCTACGTTCATGGTAAATTATTATTTTTGATAACTTCTAGCAACTTTAGACCTGTGATTGTTACATGATTTTTAGTTTTTAAAGTAAAGTTGAAAAAAAAAAAAATTGAGCTCATGTTTCCAATCAGCGTTTTTCTCTATGACCTGTAGTTTAGAACGTATTCATAAAGACTGGACAAAAAAACCACGCAGTACCTATTTATGAAGATGACTGTGTCGAGAGGCTAGACAGATTCTTACAAAAAAACTTAATAATAACAAAGTAATGAAAAAATAACTCACTTTTCTTCTGCTTGCTAATAGCAAGTCCCTGCAGATTACTACTCAATGCGTCCACATCTTCCTCCCTCCTCCGAGGCTCTTTCTTCAGCGCATGCAGCTTTTTCAAGTACAGTTTTCTAGTGGAAGCCTGTATGGGCCCCGGGGTGAACCCAAGCCGGATCAGTTCAGCTCTGAGGGTCCTGTCATCGTAGTCTACGGAGGCTGGCAGGGACGAGGCTACGGAAACTATCGTCTGGTCATGACTATATAGTTCCGAGTCGTCATACACGGGAAGTCTGCGGTGTCGGAACATTGTTATATTATTTCAAGAGTTTTTTTATATCGTGGAAACGGGACCCTATTACTGCGCTTACGCCGTCTGAATTACTGACTCGGGTGTGGCAAGAGAGAAATTTATTTACTAAATTAATACAACAGCCTTTCACAAAGTCCCCGGTTACAATGACAATAAATTAATATAATGCGGTTAATATCAGTAGTTAGAACATGAGTCACCCTGTTCTCAAATATTAATATAATAATAATTATATAAACTCAGTATTTATAGTTGATTAGGAACTGAATCACCGGGGCGTACACGTTTAAACAGTAGTTTTCAAACAGCAAAGGTCTACTTGTAACTATATAATTATATTATTTAAATAACTCTCAACTTAATGATGATATCCATAAATGATGATAAGAACGTGTCGTCAGACAACTGATAAGAACATTGTACGACCCACGTCCCGACCGGGATTCCCCTCTGGTTGAAAATGTATACAGAAAAATATACATTTAGCGAATATGGAATATCAAAAGACTTTTTATGTTACGCTATCAAAAGAAATCAAATCTTTTAAAAGTTTATAAACATGGGTATCATTATGTTATGCTGAAAATATTAGTCAGAACCTTTAAAAACATGACATCCGAATTTAGCAAAACTATTTCAAAGTTAAAAACAACTTTTCTTTGTTACTTTACTAAAAATGTACTTGTAACTGACGCATTTCGTTCCCAGCACACCCGGAATTGTACAAATATCGCACCCTTAGTAATATTAAGGCACAACTCGAAATATTGAGGTTTTGAGTTTTTGTGTTAGATGGGCTCAGTATCAACTGATCTACCACTTGACTTTCATAGAAAGAGAAAAAAGACAATATTAAAGCGAATACTGTAATCGTGTTTCTTTCACACCACCCTCTCCGTGGTAGAACAGTTGAAATTGAGCCTATCTAACACAAAACCTCAATATTTCGAGTTGTGCCCTTATATTACTAAGGGTGCGATATATTGCCATAGTTGCACTAAGGAGCTTAGTTAGTAGCGACAAAAGTACGCCATTAAACTTATTCCCTTTATGCCTAGGCCGCACACATCGCGATAACGCGAAGATTCGCGTTATCCCGATGTGTGTAGCCAAGTATTCGCGTATACTTCGGTGCTTCGTACGTAGCTGCGAGGACTTCGCTCCGCTGTCGGTAAATTCTCACAGATCAAAGCATTTTATCGCGATGAACTTCACTTGCGTGGCCACACTTCAGTCGGCCGCCAGCCATCGTGCGTAGCGGACGTGTAAGTTAAACTGCAGTGCATAATATAGCTGAAGCGAAACATGGATTGGAGTAACGATAGAATTTTAGAATTTATTGCTAATTACGAGTCTGAGCCGATTTTATGGAACCCAAACGAAACTGGCCATAAAAAAAAGGAAGAGCAACCGCGGCGTCCATTTTGTCTTTTGCGTTTATACATCGCTCGTACATCGCGATAAACTTTACATCGCGCATTATGTGGCCGCGCAGCTTCGCCGTAGACCGAAGACAAAGTTTATCGCCCGAATATTATCGCGATGTGTGTGGCCCAGGCATTATCGATATTAGCTGGTCTACTTTTTGATTTTTTTAATAGAAAACTACTTACACAACAGGCGAGACAAGCAGCCTCTTTTCAATCAACACCACATCTTGCTCCTTATCCTCATACTTGTACTCTTCGTGTACATTCGCTATCACGATACTGCCGCCCGAGTAGTTACTGCTCACACCACTGCTGGCTGATGATCGCCTGGTATTCCCAGCCTCATCGCCCTTACTCGTACACAACCACTCATTCGTCTTGTTCTGCACCACCGCTAAAACTCTGTCCAACTCTTGTGAACAATCACTTGAGATCAAACTAATTGTATTTGTATTACTCCTTTGTTTCTTCAAACTAGTCTTTGTTTTATAATTCTTATGAGTTATGTTACTTGGTGAGCCTGGTAAGGAGAAGTTCTCATACACACTGATGCGTTGGTTCATTACATTTGAATGTTCACTAGACTGTCTGGTCTCGTCTGAGGTAAACTCTAACGGCTGTATACCACTTATTTGTACGTCTGATAATCTGTTTGAGATGCAGGATTTAAAGCTAGTGTTTGCCTCACTGGATATCCTATCTTTAGTGAGATCGAGTGTGATGTTTTCTGTGAAGTCTAAACAGGTACTTTTCCATGGAGCTGATTCATTGTCTATAAAATATGTGTCGCCTATTATAGTGGGGTATAGTTTGTTTAAAGTGTTCTTTTCGCACCATTCGTTAATAAATTCTGATTTCCGGACAGTGGGAGCGTTTTCTTGTGGGTTTTCGTCAACAATAGGTTCGTATTCAGCAACTATTTGGTCTGTTGTCAATAATACTCTCTCTGGAAAAGGATTAATTTCAATATTAATGTGAGTTGCGATATAAAATTTAAATGAGTTCAAAATACAATTAGTTACAGTTAATATTGTTATCAAAAAGTCTAATTAAACAACTTCACTAGCTCAACGCCAGTTTAGTGATTGCTGAAACTGAACTATACAGGGTGTTAGACAGACGGTTGAACATACGAAAATGGCGGTTCCGTGGGGCCGCACTATATATTTAGGCCCAATAACAAGGTCCAGGCCACACGGACTTGTCTGCCCGGCTTGGGCAGGGCATCGCCGTGTCCTCGTGGAAGCGATCGGCGGCGGTGATCTCTCGCGTCCGGCCCTGATTCGGGCCATGCTACGGAGCGAGAGGAAATGGGAGGCCGTCACCTCCTTCTGCGAAGCAGTAATGCTCACGAAGGAGGAGACGGAGCGCGTGAGGGAGAGGCAAATTTCGCGCCCTCGCGCCCCTAACCGCCGCAGGAGGAGACGCCCTGGGCGTCGGGAATCACAGGAAGATTTCCGGCCACCATAGGCGCGGGCTTGCGGACGGTGAGCAATGGGTAGCTTGCCGTCCGATAAGGACCAAGCTCGGGTCGACGGCGCGTTGTGTTCCACGCGCGCCTCAAAGAGATGTCAGCAGAATTGACTGGGTCCGTTAGGGCCAATGCCTGCCGGGGGTTCGAAGAAAACCGATAGGGAAATCGTGGCCCCCCTGGCAACTCGGCAACTGAAGGAACACGGGTGGGTTTTAGTCAGTAAGAGTCTGACACGCCCTCCCGCTCCGCCCAGAGCGGGAGAAGTTATTTGATGATTTCCCACCCAAAAAAAAAAAGGCCACACGGACTTTTTAAATGTATTTTTTTTTTAATTTTATTCGTAATTCTTCGTTGCTCAAACTTCAAACGTCAATAATTTCGTTTAAAAATAACAAAACTGAAAACATTTTTAATTTATTTTCATCTAGAGTAACTGTAGTGTAGAATCTTATAAAATTCGTATTTGATGCAGATAATTGCTAGAAAATTAAATACGAGCCCGTAAACTACAAACAAATTAAAAATATATACCGAAAGCCCGACTTTGAACTGCGTTAAAAAATAACTAAGAGTGATAGAGCAGTTCTAATTCTAGTAAAATATCTTTAGTTCATATCCGTTTTAACGGTATGCAATTTGCACAATTTCTTTTAAAACATTTACAATAATTCGCCAATTTTAACTGCCTGGGCCTTTTTTCACGGAATTCTACATTTGCGAAAAGTGAAATTAATTAATTACAAGGAAAATTAAAAAAAGTTACCAGTTATGCTATTTTTAAATAAAATTATTGATGTTGAAGTTTGAGCAACGAAGAATTTCGAATAAAATTTTAATAGAAAAATAAAAACGGGTCTTTTTATTGGGCCTAAATCCGTAGCAGACAGCCGGCGGCGTCACAGATCCGTCATTTTCGTATGTTCAACTGTTTGCTTATCCCTATCACCCTGTATAATATTTAAAAAAAACAATTTCCCAACTTTGTTGGAGTCAGATTCCAGTCTAACCGGATTCAGCTGAATAGTAGTATCTTACATGGAGCGACCACCTATCTGACCTCCACAACCCAGTTAATGGGTAACACGACACCCCTTGGTAAGACTGGTTGTCAGACTTTTAGGCTTCTGACTCTCCCGTAACAACTAACAAAGATCTATGAATGACAGCCGGGACCAACGGCTTAACGTGCTTTCCGAGGCACGGAGAGGTTTCAATAGATGGTCACCCATCCACGAACAGACCGCGGCAAGCGTAGCTTAACCCTCGATCGACCCGTGCAGCTGTTATCATTTAGCTACGAGCCCTTCTAAACTATAACATAAAAACATACAAATCTAAGCATAAAAATACTCCTTACCTAAATCTAATGTATAAGCACATTTGTTAGCGGGACCGTCGTCAGTTACTTCTACAACATTATGTAGGTAGTCAAACACCTCCCATTGTTCCTCTTGGGTAGCGTAGTCAAAAGAGGAGTGTCCATCCAAGTCCCGTTGAGAGGGGTCCCCTCCGCAGCCTATCAGGAGCTTCAAGTTCTCCACACGGCCCCATATAGCAGCTATGTGGACTGGAGTTACTCCATCGTCGTTGCTGAAATTGAGAATTTTAATAAGGTAAAATAGTTTAGTAGGTAAGTTCTGTAACAATTTTGAGTGTCCTCATATTTTTCCTCAACAATCTGTTGTCATGAGGAAAGTTTTGAGTATGAATGTGGGTGGCTATAAGAGTAGGGAAAAACCAAGAAACGATGGTTGGTCTGTGAGGAAGATTATATCAATCAATCAATCACTTTATTTCTCACCACAATATACATAAATTATTTTACATTGGTCAGATTCGACAAAGATACACAATTCAAATGAGTATAATAATATATTGTGGGAGACTGGTGCCTAAGCTAGGGTCATGGCCTGTGTTTCAGGACACCAGGATCCCACCCCAAATTATGTACTAAGCGCGCTGACTGAAAGATGCGAGACGAATGTTAGTAGAATAGAATAGAATAGAATTATTTATTTGTCAAACATAGGTAAAGAGTCAAGGTCTTATATGTGTGTGTGGTCTTAGATGTGTAGTATGGGTGTGTAATTGTGTGGGTGTGTAATTGTGGGGGTGTGTGCGTGTGTGTGAGAGAGTGTGTGATTTTTAGGTCATTATAAGGATGTTTTTAGTATCCTTATAGTTTAATTTTTGTAGCCAATCAGTTAGCCTCTTTTTGCATTTATTTTTTGTGAGACCGAAGACATGAGCGAGACCGATAAGGCTTGAAAGGGGGTGACTACTTAACAACTAACGACCAATATAGAAGAATGTAAGAAGAAGCCATCCAGCATAGCTTATGCATAACCAGCTTGTATTGTTCCCAGTGCTGGGACACAGGTCTCCTCTCTACGAGAGGGAGGGGGCTGTGATCTACCACGCGGGCCCAGTGCGGCTTGGTAGATGTCACCTGATGTATCATATAGTTATAATTTTGTCCATTATTCAAAGCAATTAACATATTAAATTTAAACTTAATCAATCAAATTATAATAATTATACTACAGAATAGTGTCATCAACTCGTCATAGAAATCTAAATATATAAAAGCGAAAGGTCACTCACTCATTCACTCATTCATCACGAAATCTCGAAAACCGCTTGACGTATAAAGATGAAATTTGGCAGGGAGGTAGTTCATAGTTAGTAGACGTCTGCTAAGAACGGATTTTTTGGAAATTCGACCTTTAAGGGGGTGAAAAGGGAGAATTTTGTTTGTATGAAAAATCTTATTCGTTGAGTTAATAAACTTGAAACTTGGCACGAATATTTATCTATGTAAATTATAAACTTTGCCATTTTTAGTTTTTCTAAACTACCCCCTAAAGGAGGATTGGGGGGTATCAAAGTTTGTATGGAATAATTTTAACGCGCGTTCTGATTAACTCGAAACTCAGTATTTATACTTAAGATTGAAAATAAATGAAAACATATATCAGGGATTTTTTTAAATCTACCCCCCCTAACGGGGTGAAAAGGGGTATTAATTTTTACAGGGGAGGATTTAACTGTGTGGCTTGGTTAACTTCAAAATTGGTATAAATAAATAATCAATAAGTCAAATAATGGAAACGTCACAATAGACTTTAGCTGTGTTAAAAACTGTTAAATAAAAAATTTAATATGTATTAGTATTTTTATTTGAACAAATAAAACAATCATTATCCAAATATCAATTCATAGACTTTTCAAAAATTATTATCGTGCTATTTGTTATGGGGGATGAGCAATATTACAATAAGTTCGTATTCTTATATAGTTTACCGCAAATTGTAAAAAGGCTAGCCAAAAGGTTAGAATATTGCAAATAGTTACGGATTTTTTTTTTAAAGATTATCATCACGCTATATCTTTATGGATACTTTAATCGTCGCTACAAGAAAACAGCCTAAGGCCCTTTCCTCACTGGTCGGTACGTCTGCGGTGCGACATCGTTTCGGTACCGCGTGACGTCACGCGTTTTACTGCATCGGTACCGAAAGCTTACCGAGCGCATTCTGAGTGGTGGCCGCCACAGCGTATTTCCAATCTATACAAGGCCAGAACGCAGCCATAGGAAACTGCTCGTGTATACATTGTAATGCTATTATTAAATCTTCGACTACAATGTATACACTGCGTATTGCTGGTGTATAGTTTGTAACGTGGACGAGCGCGTCCAAGTTCCAAACTATACTACATCACTTAGCCTGATAAGAGTTTTAAAGATATAGTCTATAAAAAAAAGAATAGAACAAAAGTGTGAACTGGGTGAAATGGGTTAGGTTAGGTAAGAACTGTGACCAACCGCGCGCGAGCCGAGCGAGCGAAGCGAGCGGTGCCGCGGCACCGGCCGGCGAGCGCTACTTCCAAGTTGCTCGCAGCCAGGCCGGCTATCTAATATTGGCGCAAGATGCGTTACGTCGCAAAACTCGCAAACAAGTTGGTTCCCTGTTCACAATTTCTCGCAATTTAAACTCGATTTGTCCGTATGCGTACTGACAGTGGCACTGTATACTATGGAATGAGGTGGTTAATTTGGTCACTACGAAGTATACGCGAGTATTTGCGTACTACTCTTGTATAGATTGGAAGACCTTAGTAAAAAAAGTGATTTCCAATCTATACGCGAGCAGTTTCCTATGGCTGCGTTCTGGCTTTGTATAGAATGGAAAGACGCGCCGCCACATACCGGCCGCCCCACATAGAGGCCGCCACAGAACCGCCGCCACATAACGGCCGCCACATAACGGCCGCCTAATAACGGCTGCCACATAGCGGCCGCCACATTGCGACCGTCACATTACGGTCGCCACATACGGCCGCCAAATAGCGGTCGCCACATAACGGCCGCCACATAGCGGCCGCCACATTGCGACCGTCACATAGCGGCAGCCACATAACGGCCGCCACATAGCGGCTGCCACATTGCGACCGTCATATTACGGCCGCCACATAACGGCCGCCAAGTAGCGGCCGCCACATAACGGCCACCAAATAGCGGCCGCCAAATAACGTCCGCCACATAGCGGCTGCCAAATTGCGACTGCTATATAACGGCCGCCACATTGCGACCGCCACATAGCGGCCACCACATAACGGCCTCCAAATAATGGCCGCAACAAAACGGCCGCCACATTGCGATCGTCACATAACGGCCGCCACATAACGGCCACCAAATAGCGGTCGCCACATAACGGCCGCCACATAGCGGCCGCCACATTGCGACCGTCACATAGCGGCCGCCACATTGCGATCGTCACATAAGGGCCGCCACATAACGGCCACCAAATAGCGGTCGCCACATAACGGCCGCCACATTGCGGTTGCCACCTTGCGACCGTCACATTACGGTCGTCACATAACGGCCGCCAAATAGCGGTCGCCACATAACGGCCGCCAAATAACGGTCGCCACATTGCGACCGTCACATTACGGTCGCCACACAACGGCTGCCACATAGAGGCCGCCAAATTGCGGCCGCCAAATTGCGACCGCCACATATCGGCCGCCAAATAACGGCCGCCACATAACGGCCGCTAGATAATGATTGCTGCTGATGGATGGGCAGCGGGGTTTGGACTTCACGGAGCCAAAAAACGCTCCTAACCCTCATCGAATGTTGGTTTTCTTTCATTCGATGGTAAATTGCGGACGCTATGTGGCGTTCTCCGCAGTCCTAGGAAACCGACTGCCGAGAACGCAGATAGGACTCTAAATAGAATTAGGAGGATTATAAGTTTGCGAGTATGTTTGTCTATTCTTCACGCAAAAACTATTAAACGGATTTGGATGAAATTTGGAAGTTTGACCTGAACACCTGAACCTGAATCTGGACACTTTTTATCTTGATATTCCCACGGGATCGAGACTTCTGCGGGTGAAACCGCGGGGCGCAGCTAGTTTTATATAAGTACTTACATAAAATTGGTTCTAGAAAATTACTTAATTGTGTGTTTCCAGTCTTAAAATGGTGTTAAAGCCTGAAAATTTTAACATTCATTATAAAAGTAAATACCTAATAAAACTATTTCCTGCGAGCAAATTGTGTCGGTCCTTCTACTAAACACTCTGTATTTATTTGGATTATAAACTGGATCTACTAATATTGTGTTCTTATAAATTAAGGGCAGGAATCCGTTGGATGCGGAAAGCACAGAATCGGTCGAAGTGGCGGTGCTTGGGGGAGGTCTATGTCCAGCAGTGGACGTCTTTCGGCTGAAATGATGATGATGATGATAAATTAAGAAGATAATGTAGAAGAAGTACCTATGTTGTAACTAAAATTATAATAAATTTTTTTATATATAAAAAAAACTACCATAAATTAGGATCTCCCCCATTCTTCAGGAGCAACTCAGTGCACTTCTTGGACTTCTCCTCTGGTTCTATACCCACGGCGAGATGCAAGACTCCGATACCCTTGCATGGTATAATCTGATTGATCTCTATTGGGGTTTCTTCCAGAAATTTTTCCAAAGATCTGGAAACATAAATACTTAAATAATAATTGTTGAAAACAAGGCATAATATTGATAAAATATTATAAGCTCAATGGATAGAGTGCCAGACTGGTGAGTTCAAGAATTTATATTTAAATTCACTCATAGCATAATCTCAGACATCCCTAAGTTTACAAGATTATTTTAGTTTAGATATTATGTGTGATTAACAGCTTGTACTGCACAGGCACAGTGCTCATTGCATAGGATTGTAATAAAAACAAAAAAATAAAAAAGTGGCAGTGGAAGATGGTGCATCTGTATTAATTTAAATCCTAATGCTTCTTAAGTAATAAGTATAATTTTCTTCAATAGGTAAGTCTAGAATTAACTTTTATAAAACAGTGTCTTCATACCAAAACTTTCAACATAATTTGAGGCACAGTAATTTATCTAAACTTGCAATATCCAAGGAAAAACATATTTCAAGTTGCAACCTGAATTAAAATTTTGGTGCAATTTTTATCTCTGTGGGGGGTATCAAAAAAAAAAATTTATAAACTGAGTTCCTTGTAAATTCTTAAATTAAACAATGATTAAAAAGTAAATTTTTATACACTGCTACAAGCAGACGTTTGATAACACAAAGGCTTAATAATACTCGCACCGAAATTCTGGTTTTGCGGCAGGTGTTCGCACATTAATTGCTCTAAAGAAGCACTTTAGCTAACAGTTCTAAAATAAAGTTTTACGTACCTCATAGTTCCATTCTGGATTATATCGTATAGCTTGAAAAGCTCTTTATACGCTGTACCCATGATTTTTGAAAGTAAACTGTGTATTGTGCATTAGTCATCGACTTCCTAACTTGTATTCATTTCCTTTGGTATTTCCTGCCTCGCCTACGTAACAAGTTATAAAATATTGGCATTGAAACTATTTATCAAAAACACAGCGATAACGATTATCCTCATGATTATTAACGTAACATCGAGGTTAAAACACAAACTTATCTTCAGTATTGTATTTTCTAAAATAATTTAAATTAACGTCAAGTTAACTTGGGAATATTTTGTTTACGTTTGGTTGACGTTCCTTTTCACGAACGACGTTAAAGCTATGCAAGATTGCGCGTTCCGTTTTAAAAGAAACACAGTGTTTGTTTTGAAATATTAATTATTCAAATAATGATAACATTTTAATTATGTTTTATTTGAGATTAGAGTAGCTTAATTAATTACTGCTAGTATCAAACTATAAGATTCAAATTAGCCAATAGGACTAACATTTTTATTTTGCACTATGAAGAATAGATGGCGCTGTAATCATTATCATATCAATGGGCCTCAAGAATCTGTGCTCAAGATTGAAACCGGAGCTTCAACATCTGCAACAATAGGTAGGGCCGGTAGGGCGGTAGCAGATTCATGCTGTGATTGGTGGCTTAGCCAAAAATAATGTGAATTTTCATTTTAGAAGACATAGGTATACAGTCATAGGTACCTACTGAGAATTTGGAGCTTATGGTTTTAGGAGAACATTAAAACTACAAAATTCATAAATCGTTTTACTCAGGTAGGGACGGGGTACGCTATCATTTCTTTAGAGTGAACTTGTAAAACTTCACACCTGAAAAAGAAGAAAATATAGGTATATTTCCATTTTTTAATGAAAACTTTTTTTTTAGTTTTGAGTGCAATATAGAGTAACTTAACACTGACCTGTAGGGTTGATGCGTAGTGTTAATGATTTGTTCGGTTTTAAAGTTTGTTCAATCCCAATCCCAGAGTTATAAAGATCCTGAAACATATATTTTTTTAACATAGACATTTAATAAAAGCTCGGAAACATTGAGGGACCCAAGGGCTCTCTTACTACAAAAGGCAATGACATCAATTCAAGAATACCTGTATGTCATATTCAAGTTGAGGCAGCTTCATTTCGTCGTGAGTGTAGGTAACTGTCACGGAGTGCTTGCGCTTGTTCACAAACGCCAGCGCGTGCGCACCATTTGACAGCTCGCGGTGCCAAATCTCTTGGTTTGGTCGCTGTAGATATTAAACGGAATTCATGAATTGAGAATGAAATCTAGGCTCAATTACATGAGATGTAGAAGAACGAAGCACATGTCTTACAAAATGTATTCGGTATGAATTTAGATGGCTAGCGACTGTAAGAGTAGGGAAAGACCAGTCCATGAAAACAATGGATGGATTATGTTTAAGTTAATAGAACTAGAAAGGAGAAGAATGCTGAGATGACGGCAAGAAAGAGACCCATTCAATTCATTAAAACACAAAGAAATTAATTAACTGACCCCAAAATAGACAAATAGTGATGACGAAGCCTTTTATATTTAGGTACCTATGTTATTATTCATTTATTCATTCGAGTTACAATGACTCATACACAAACATCACACACATTCACTCACTCACTCACTCATACTCATACTATGTGCACTGTCTCACCAAACTAATCCTCCTGCTTTTCCAAACCCTCAAGCCCTGCTTGCCCAGCTTGTCCTGATTCACTGCGATGATGTCATGGTTCAGTAAAATCTGCTTGAACTCCGGCTGGATTTCCGCCAGGTCCACGCTTATCATCAGGGGAGCTGCCAGGATCGCCCAGACCGCCATCTGTACTTGAGCTTGGTCTACTGTCAGCCCGGAGTTGCCAATTACCAGCTGGAATAAACATTTATTGGTGGAACTGATGCAAGAATAAGGTTATGTAACGTAAAATAAATAAAGATAAATAGTTTATTTCTTTGTTACTTCCAAAGGTTTGGTTCTGGGGGCCTACCACCAGCTCATAAAGCAGTATTATTTTAATATTACTTCAGTGTGGGAAAGAGATGAAGCTCTACAGGACGTATAGCTCCATCTCTTTCTCCCACTGAAGTAATATTAAAATAATACTGCTTTTGAGCTGGTGGTAGGCCCCCTGAAGTCGGAAATATTAATAGGGTTAAAAAAGAGGACCTTAATTGGAACCAGCTACTGCTAGGAACATAGATGGCATAGATTTATTTAATACAATAGACGTGGATATATTTAGTAACCTGTTCCGCTTAGCTATTTCTAAAAAGCCATAAAAACTCCTTAAACGCAGTCTGCGTTCAGCGCTCGGTGTGGCAACACGCCATGTTCAGGTTCGCGACAAGTCAATCGTTAGCCTGAGGATGCCTCGTTGAGAGGTGAAACACGTGTCGATTTCTTTAAGGAGTTTTTTATGGCTCTTTAGAAATAGCTAAGCGGAACAGGTTACTAAATATATCCACGTCTATTGTATTTTATAATGGATTTCCGCAAGGTCACGTCTGAATCAATTAGCTACTTGTAGATTTATTTGTTAGGCCTCGCATGCCTATGAAAAATGTACAGACGCCAGCACATCAAGCTACTACAATCTGTCAAATTTATTTATTAGATTTTCAACTTTATCGCTGATGTCTAAGGTTCAAAGTTGATTGGGAAAATTCGACAGTTTCGGGTAGCTTGATGTGCTGGCGTCTGTACATCGTTGCTCGATGCATAGCTACCTATTACCTAGACACACACACACACTCTCGGGCAAGTAGGTGCTCGCGCACAGTGCTCTTCGTGGGGGCTGGGCGCTAGGACTTATATTGCACTCACGGACACAACCTCCAAGACACACATAGCACATCTTTTGTTTTTTAAATTAATTTCCCTTCCTCTCATTACTTGGAGGTTTAATATTGTATGTAGTACGTAAGTGCAATTTAATGTTGTAATTTTAAGAGTGTGAGCCTGGAGATCTGTCATGCAGCACGCGTAGTATGACCACCGTAGAAACGAGTTTTGTCGACGGAAGAATAGACAAAATGACAGATAAACAATCACAATCTGTCATTTTGTCTATTCTTCCGTCGACAAAACTCGTTTCTACGGTGGTCATGCTACGCGTGCAGGTCCCGAACCCAGTATAGACTCCAGCTCTCACAAAGGTTTGAATCTGCCTGTAACCTATATACCATGTACCGAATTTGTACCTTTTTGAGAGAAATAAAATTTCTATAACTTTCTATTACTTATTATCGCTCGAAAAATCATGTAAGTACCTAACTCAATAATAACGGGAACAAATGATACTGGGACCAAGTTGAAATGGAAATCCTCACCATATCAGGGTCGTTCCAATGTCCAGGGCCAGCGAATGGAGCGAGCCGGTCCTGGTTGTCACCGATCCACTTCATCACGCTCAGCACTGAAGCCCAGGAGTTCCTGATGTCCACCCAGTTGCGCCAGATATTGCAATTCTCCGCAACCGCACTGTAGTTGGACTGTTCAAGGTTAATCGGATATTTATTACTAGTTTTTGCCCGCGGTTTCGCCCGCGTGGAGATTAGAAATTATCCCACGGGAATGTACACACGGCTACTCATCAAGCTATATATTTCCTGTATAAGCTGATCTCGCATTGCATAGGATTTCCGTAAATTGACGTAATTTTAGTCGGCAAGTTTTTAATCACGTCTAAACTTGTATGGAGAGTGACAGGCGCTGATTAATTTGACAGGACTAAACTTAAATTCATCTTCTGTCCTTTTCTTAATGAAATAGAAAGAAAAAGATGCACTGAACTTAAATTTAGTTTAGTTTGTGAACAAGGGAATCGGCACCACTTTAATTTTATTTATTTGTACAGATTAAGTATGGAACTATGGATTGGAATCTGTCTTCCAACTAAACAACTACAATTTTTACTTGATTTACAGTCTACTAACGTGAATACCATCGACTTCTTGGAACATGGGCCAGCTACAGCCATACAGAATCGGCCGGCCAGTCGCGTTCAGAAGCCGCCCAAATGCGGGATAACCTGGAACAAACACACATCACTTTTGTAGGTACTTACTGTTATAGGTACCCCTTTTTTTTGGTTGGGAAATTATCAAATAACTTCTCCCGCTCTGGACGGAGCGGGAGGGCGTGTCAGACTCTTGCTGACTAAAACCCACCCGTGTTCCTTCAGTTGCCATGTTGCCGGGGGCCACGGTATCCCTTTCGGACTTTCCTGCAACTCCGATAACCCTGACTTGCAAAAAAATAATTAAGAGAAGTACATCCTGCACGTCTCAGCATCTCAGTCTTGGTTATTGCTGATAAGGGCCAACCGCCGTCGCCCAACTCCGAGGTCACATTCATTAGTATCTCTCGATCATCTGAAAGAGCCACACACTTTCTAATTCCTAATTTTATCATTTCTATTTTCTTAGTTCTAAATTTATTTAAGGTAAAACAATTTACCTTTTTTTAAAACCCTCTCGCAAAGGCACGGCCTAACACCACGGTTTTTTTTTGTACTTTTCTTGTCTATTTTTCTATGTGTACATAACTAAGGATTATTTATAACAAAGATAATCTGCTAACAAATTAACGCAGAAAAAGTGAAACTATTGAAAGCTTGTGAAAAAAGCAACGATCGCATAATTTAATTCAATTTTCTTCAATAAATAGCTGATATTAGTAAGTACTTATAGTAATGTCACGTGCCCGTTTATGTATACAAAGAGCCAAGACGCATGTGTCCAAGGTGTCCACTTTGTACTGCCAAGGTTGCGGGAAAGTCCGAAAGGGATACCGTGGCCCCCGGCAACATGGCAACTGAAGGAACACGGGTACCTTTTAGTCAGTAAGAGTCTAACACGCCCTTCCGCTCCGCACAGAGCGGGAGAAGTTATTTGATAATTTCCTACCCAAAAAACCGGCCAAGTGCGTGTCGGACCACGCACAATGAATGGTTCCGTAGTTGGGATGAATTTATCCCAAAACAAACTTAACTTTGTAGTTGATAAACATGTTCTCCCATACGGAATGTATGGGAAAACATGTTTTTGCAACTGCAAAGTTAAGTTGGTCGATTATTACTCGATAACTAGTATAGCCTACTTAGCTGTGATAGTTTTCCTTTTAATTTCGATATATAAACTACTGCTGTGATTTTTTTCACATATCCAAAACCAACCATTTAGCTGGCAGGGGGGGAGGGGACACTTGACTCTAACAAAAATTAGCATTTTAAAGCTTAATATATTACAAACGGATCCCTGAATCCAAAAATGGTTTTCACAAACTCATAATATTTTTGTAAGACCTTTCCAATAATACCCCACACAATGGGATAAAAAAATAAAAAATAAAACATCACCACTTTACGTGTACCCTAAAAAAAATGTTTTTCATAATTTTGTTTTACCACTTTGTCGGCGTAATTAATATGTATACCTATGTCAAATTACAGCTTTCTAGTACTAAGGGTCTCGGAGCTAGACCGCGGACAGACAGACAGACAGACAGACAGACGGACATGACGAAACTATAAGGGTTCCTTATTTACTACGGAACCCTAAAAAAAGGTGTCAACTTTGTTACGTTACCTTCCGGAAGACGGCAATAACCATCAGTAAAACAAATGGGATTTTTAATTTTCTAGTCAGTACCTTGATCCATTCCGTGAACGTCAGCGTCACAGCCATCCAATTTGAGATAGTCAGTCCCCCAGCTGGCCAGCGTATCAGCGTCGTAGAGCTCGTGTCCTTGGATGCCAGGGTATCCTGCGCAGGTGCTACTGCCGTAGTCTTCGTACATTCCGAATTGCAAGCCTTTGCTGTGAACCTTACAAAAGATTTATCGTAAGTACGATAAAGTAACAAGTAGGGTAGCCCACATAGTTGAAATAGTCTACAGAATAAGCAAACTGTGAAGTGGAAACCATATTAGCCGTAGATCTGATGACCATTATGGTTCTTGAGTGGATTCCGATAATCTACAAACGTAAGATATTTTTTAGGCGTAGTAACTTGATGAGATGCCAAGGGCGGAGTAATCTTGCTTGCGGCGCGTGAGTCGCCGACGGAACGAAATGTTGCGATTTTAAATATTACATTTATATAAACATAACACTAATTATTGTTTTTATTTTATTATTGTTATTTCATTATAAGCTGCACCGGTTGACGTCATCACGTCAACGCCGACTATCGCTGAAAACCAGCGCTGGGGCTCTGTCTTGCATAGGGTCGCAGCATTATACTGAGCGATGGCCGTTTTGCGCGGATGTGACGCATATTTTCCCCCAACTTGTTCTTTTCGTGTATGTGTTCTTTCTTTGCGTCATGTTTATCGCAAATAAACGTATTTTCTTTCAACTACATATACTCACATAGTCAGAAAGCGCTTTCATTCCATTAGGGAACCGCTCCCTGTCGGCCACTAGGCGGCCTTCAGCATCTCGTGTCTTCTCAAGCCAGCAGTCGTCGATCGTGATGTACTGGTATCCTGCCGCCAAATAACCTTCGCTCACCATCAGATCAGCTGTCCTCTTTATTAAATTTTCACTGAAAAAAAAAATATTTTTTTGAATAACACGACATTAGTATCTCTCGACGGGTTAAGGATACCTTAACTCCGTTGCTTGACGTTGCAGTGCCTTAGGGATGTTTGCGGCGGCGCGTGTAGATAGTTTTTACAACTAACAGGATTCTGAAAATAATTGCTGACAGAGTGACTTTCCGTAATATGTCATTCACTGCTGTATCGTGTTGTTTACTAACACTTAGTTTTAAGAGGAGGCTTCTTAAATTGTATGTTAATTTGCATTAATATTCTGAAAAAGTCACGCATACAATCACAAAGGAACTTTGGTATATGATTTATTGGATCTTTTTCTTTCCATAAAGACAGTTACATAATTATTGTTTTATTTTTCATTGCTTTTTTAATAGCCAACGACATACGTAACGACTTTTTAATGGAGGAACACTGACTCCCAAGTCACAGGTATAAACCTAGTTTGGGAGCCAGGGGACCTATGTTTAAGACACTTCTTCTGTATATTGTAAATGTATTTAGTGTTTGTAACAATGTTGTAACTTTTTTGAATAAAGAAAGATATTATTATTTTTAGTTTTTAACTATTCTCGGGACCATGGATCCCGGTCCTTTGGAAGGCGTACGAGGGGCCGAAGCCAACTCGTAGAGACCCGTTAGACGCTATTAAAGAAATGAGGCACCAACCGACGATTATCCCTGTATGCACTATACAAGTGCACCAAAGGACAACCCCCGGTTGGTGTAGGACTATTGCAGAACATGGAAACAAAACATTGGATTATGGGTTTGGGTAGCTAAAGTGGACTGGTTACCTAGAACTATGGTAAGACTATAGCCCCTGCCTGATCAATGTTTTATATTTACACGGATAAAATGGCAGAGGGTGACTCGCACACTCAATAATGGGCCCCCAGAAACAGTCGCTAGCACACAGTGACGTAGCAACAAGGGGGCAACATGTCCTGAGGTGCTTGAGGAGTGGAGAGGTATTCCACGGCTTTCAGAACAATCCCAGAGCCCGGAAGATGGTCAAGATCCCTACGAGCACTTACTGGAATACTTCCTTCCTCCGAGCACGTTTGCTCTTGCGAATCTCCACTCAAGCCGGCCAATTAAGGCAAGAATGAGGCGGGAGCGCCGTTCCTCGTCAGTGTTCACTCCAGCCGGCCAATAAAGGCAAGCCAGAGGTGAGGAACAAGACTTCTCCCGGGAGATAGGGTCCGTGGGGTCGCTACTGCCCAACAGCTCGCCACATGCTGCCCTGCGGGTTTTTGTATCTCTTTTGGTCTGGCTCCTCATCCTAGACCTGTTCCGGCAAAGTAAACTCTACCGGCACAGGCCTAGAGTTCGGAGCGCGCAAGCCCCACCACGACGTCAACGTAGAGATACGGCGGTGGGGATATTATTATTATAATTCGAACATTTTCGCTCGATTAATTTTTTATTCGAAAATCATGTCTTTTTTAAAGATTATTTGAAACAAAAACAAGATTACTCGGCTTTTAGGGCTAAAATAATTATTGACAGTAAGAAAATATTGTTTATTATTCAAATATAAGATACTTTTTTTCTGGATCAATTATTACTTTAGTTAAATGAAATAAGAATTGAGACTTACGACATTTAGTTCCGTGCTCGAACTAGAACTCGATCAAAGAGCGCACGCGATATTCAACTTTATTACTGAAGCGTTAGCGTTTAGTATATAGTGGAGTGGCGGGGTGCAAGGGGGCGGAGTTTGCGTGGAAATTGTCTTTGGAGTGCCTGGTCTTAAGGACAATGTTACTAACGAATTTGAATTTGAATTATGGCCTCTGGCTAAACTCTTCGCAACGTGAGTACCTACATGGGGCCTTGAACTCGATCTCCATGGGGGCCTACCACCAGTTCAAAAGCAGTATTATTTTAATATTACTACAGTGGGAGAAAGAGATGGAGCTATACGTCCTGTAGAGCTTCATCTCTTTCTCACACTGAAGTAATATTAAAATGATACTGCTTTATGAGCTGGTGGTAGACCCCAGGTCGAGCAAAATGTAATTGGGTTAATATTTCTCAATAGGTCAGTCCGGATATTGAATTTGTAGCCAGTTTGTAGCGATAGGCTCGCCCTATATTACATGGTATGGGACATAAACATCATTGGCAAAATGTGGGTGTACTATGGGTACTGATCTGCATGATCTGATATTGCATATCCCTTCGGAGATTACAGGCGCGAGGATGTAATGTTAATGTGACTTACCTTATACATTCCTTGGGCTTAGCATTACAATCGATGGTACAGCCAAATCGCAGCCAAGAGAGCCAGCCCATGGGGGGTGTGAGAGCCAACCCGTTGTCCAAAGCCTGGGTTGAGGATAGTAGTCCACACACGAAGATACATAGTGCTGGTTTTATCAACATTTCTGGAAATAACGACACGCTTCGGGCTTCACTAGAAGTTTTTTACGAGTGCAAACGTTTGGAAATTTATAAGTTGTGAAAATAAAGCGAATTTTCCAACCAGTCGAGATAAATTCGATACGAATTTAACCCACGTTAAAAAAATAAGTTTTGTACGTACAGACGCCAGCACATCAACCTACTACAATCTGTCAAATTTATTTAATTGATTTTCAACTTTATCGCTGAAGTCTAAGGTTCAAAGTTGATTGGGAAAATTTGACAGTTTCGGGTAGCTTGATGTGCTGGCGTCTGTACTTGTTATGATTTGTTTTATACACGTGGTCGTTCTTATTAACTAAGTAAATGGAAACTATAAGATAATGAGGTTTATCCAAGAGGTTAACCATACGCACAGCTGTTTGTGATAACCTTTGCGTGCCAGTGACAACGTTAAGTAATAATTCGAGTAAAATGGTTTTATGTATGACAGTTTTCACGAGTAAATTAGCGACTTGGAACCTTAATCTTAAATTGTTATGTTATTTACCTAAGTACCTACATAGTTTTATGGGTTCCGTACTGAAAGGGTATCAACGTGCCAAGGGCACAGATTAGTTAATAGTTCCTTACGGCCAAGGGTCCATCCGTCCATACGTCTGTCTAATACGTAATAAAATCGCGGCGGAATTTTATCACGCACTGGATTTTCAACTATCGGTGGTAAGCCGAGTGTTGAGAATCCAATGCGCTAGGACGCACTCTCGTCTCAGCGCGTTGAAAAAACACACTGTTGGATTTTCAACTCTCAGCGCTAAGCAGAGCGTTGAAAATCCAGTGCACGAAAAAAAATCGCCGCGATTTTATTACGTCCGTGCGAACGTGGGCTAATACGTAGACACTTGAAATTTTTACAGTGTGTACTACTATGGTCGCTATAACAACCAATAAAAAAAAATAGAATAAATGAATAAAGTTAACATTAAAGGGAGTCATACAAGAATCGTGTCTAAAACGGTTAAAGGTTAAGATACCTCAAAAATATATCCGTACCGGTATAAAATAAAGGTTGAGCTATATCGATACCGTCAACTGCCCTAACTTTGCCTGGCGTCCTATGTTTGCCTATAATGAAAAAGCTGTAATATCTTTTAAATTTTACTTGTATGACAATCGAAACTTAAAGCTCTCTATGAAAACTCAGCTTTGATTGCCATAAAGGAAAATGAAAAAGATAACTACAGTTTTTTTTTATTATAGGCAAACATAGGACGCCAGGCAAAATTAGGGCAGTTGACCGGTACCTTTATAAATAAAGGTTGGGCTAAACCGTTATTTAAACTTTACACGATTTCGGTACCGAAAAACATGCGAGACGGCGCGGCGCGGGTCGGATCGGGTCCGATCGGAAGGACACAGTCGTGTCCTTCCGATCGGAAATAATAACCAATACTAAGTTACAATCAGCAAGTGAACGACAGACAGAGTGGGGCGGCGCGGTGCGTCAAAGCAAACTCCTATTTATTAAGGTTTAGGTATTGCTACCGATACATTTATAAAGGTTATATATAGTACCTATACCGAAATATACCGGTATGCATTTCCAACCTCAAAATTTCGCTACTGAGAAAGAACGGTTTCGAAATATTTCGGTAACCCTTATTTAACGGTATGACGTCATACTGAAATTTAAAGGTACCTTAATTTTTGGGTAATTCAGTCCCTATAAAAAAGTAGTCTTAAATATTGTAAGTACCTTTTTCTTGGGTGGGAAATTATCAAATAACTTCTCCCGCTCTGGGCGGAGCGGGAGGGCGTGTCAGACTCTTACTGACTAAAACCCAACCGTGTTCCTTCAGTTGCCATGTTGCCGGGGGCCACGGTATTCCTTTCGGACTTTCCCGCGACCCCGGCAGTAAATATTATACTTACCCTACGGTGATACGGACCGTACGGACGACTTTTTTTGAATGTCTGTCGCGAATTGGGCTTCGTTGTTAAATTTTGTTGTTGTAAGAGCGACTGCTGAGAGTTAAATGTTTGTAATAATATTAAGTACCTAAGTAAATATAACTTTATACATATAAACGCAATAATAGTATTTTAAGAAAATAGTTACCTACTTACCAAAAATAGAATTGTTTATGTTATTATTATTGACTTTTATGCGAATGTGATAATTCAGTTTTCATGTATAGTTTTGTTTTAATTTTTAGTTTTCTGTTACTTGTATTTTTAACTTAAGTATTAGCTATGTACCTATCTAGATCTAATAATGAATTTTGCTGTGCCGTGACAGGGTCTACAACGGCTCTTAGCTTTAAGCCTTTTGTTAACATCTTTTTTACCTTGTGGAATGCAAATAAATGAATATGAATATGAATATGAGTGGTGTCTTGGGTTCGACTCCCAGGTAGGAAATTCTCCGTAGCTGCCCGGAGCCTTAACTATGTCTTTTAAACACCTTCATGTTATGTAAATTATTTTGTCGTACGAGTAGTACATATAACGTAAATCAATCACTATTAACATTCTAGTATTATCGTTAGTTTGACTCAAATATTCCACATTCTTGTGTGTTTCAGTAGATATAAAACGCCATGTTTTTTTTTTTATATTTAATTTCTGTGATATCTTAAGGTAATTTAATTTTTTCCGTTCTTCTTGTGTAAAATAATAATTTTCACTGCATCATCCATCATATAAGTAGGGACACGAAAAAAGTATCGATAGGTACTTTGTGGTATCAAGTACATTTCCATTCGATACCGATACTTTTGTACTCGATACTTTGCATTCGATACTTTTACTCAATGAGTACTTTTTGGCAGGTATCGTATCGAATAAGAAATTAAATTATAAATGGGTAATCTTAGAAATTACCCATTTAAAACTTGCGACCTTACGGCTTATTTTTATGGTTATGGCAACGCCATCTAGTTCACTGGTTCTGAACCTTCTAAAACATTACATCGATCTTTGCTCGAAATTGTTCCTTCCGTTCACAGTTAAATTTTTAACCTTTCCTTCATTCATTTACTACACTAATTTATCGCTCATTCATTCACTCGTTCACCGTTGTCATTTGTTTTTTCATGTTCTGCCCTACTGAAGTTAAATTGACGTTATTTACTGACTGATGCTCTATGCGCATTAGGCCCTAAGAAAAGTACTCGATACCTTGAAGTATCGATACTTTATTGAGTACGATATTTCTTTTTCGATACTACTCATGAGTACAGCACGCGTAGCATGACCACCGTAGAAACGAGTTTTGTCGACGGAAGAGTAGACAAAATGACAGATAAACAATCACAATCTGTCATTTTGTCTATTCTTCCGTCGACAAAACTCGTTTCTACGATGGTCATGCTACGCGTGCAGTATCGATACTTTCTATTCCATACCGTGTCCCTACATATAAGGTTCCATTAAAATAGATGGACAAATTTTTAGAAATCATTCAGACCATCAAAACAAGGACAATGGTTAAAAAAAAACGCATTAGAAACGTTTACAAGAAAAAATCAGCTAACGAAAATACACTAAAAATGTTGGTTAGGTAATTATTGTAGGTAAAAACAAAATCACTTTAATCAGTGTTTTTTTTTGCTTGATATCTTTGGTTAGACGCACTGAACGCTGTGTTAAAATTTGTCCATCTATTTTAATGGGACCTTATAATATACATGATCAACTTTTTAAGAGTCTTTTCTACTATTGTGTGTGTCTAGCGTTGGCATCTTTAAAAATCAGAAAACCGAACTTACCCGCTAAAAAAGCCGGACCTTTGGGTCCTACGGCCGGACGGATGCCAAAAAAAAGGATCTTTGACTAAAAGTTCAATTATAATATCACATATTTTTATAAGAAAGTTTTAATCGGTATTGTTATTTTGTAGAAACGTGCTTTAAAAGCTCAACCTCCTTAATAATTTTATCAGAAAACATTTTGCAAGTTACATGTCTTAAATTAAATTCAACAATTAACATTTTTGTAATAATTTCCGATTTTAACTTGTTTCTTTGTTTCGTCCATTGAGAGAATAAAAAGCCTAAAAAAAGCCGAACGGGCCGGACGCAGTCAAATATGTCCGGACAAGAAGTCAAAAATCCTAACACTGTCCGTCTTTATCCGGACAGATGGCAACTCTATGTGTGTCTGTCTAAACTAATAATGTAAAAAGAAAAGATTAGATTTTTTTAATGTTTGCTTGTTACGCTTTCACGCTAAAACGGCTGATCGGATTTGGATGAAATTTGGCACATGAGTAGACCATGACCTGGGTTAGAACATAGAATACTTTTATCCCAATATTCTCACGTGATCGAGACTTGTGCAGGTGAAACTGCGGGGCGCGGCTTGTTTGGAATAATCCAACGCTTTCTGTCCTTCGCTCTTGGGAATAGAATACCTACTGATATTCAGCCGTAACTATGTCATGTATCTGGTGCTTAGAGCCGCCCACTGTTGGAAAGCGGCAAGACATTGCCTACTTTTATTGAAACGTTTAATTTTGGTTGAAAAACTGAACCACCTAGCACGATTAGATAATTATTGTATCATATAATAATACTTTCATGGATTTTTTTAATAATCTGTCATTTATTTCTTTCATTTAATCATCTTTCTGGACATTATTCGGGAAATCATGTTGCTGCATGCTGCATGCTTAGCAAAAAGTAATCAATAAGCCATGAATAGTTAGAAGAATTACGTCCTTTGAACATTCGGAGTGGCTCCGGGATCTCATACGTCCCTCCTCCTCTGCTATACTGACAAAGCTCGTTGGGGGTTGAATCAGTTCTACTCTCTGTCCACTTCTCCTTCCGCCTATCTACCTTCTCTCCATAATTATCTCGTCTCAGTGGCGGACTAAGCCCTTTCCGCCCCCCTGTTAGTCCGCCACTGTCTCCCCAACAAACAAAAACGTCATATAAGTCTTGACTTATACGACATAAAGTTGGATAGCAGTCTTATAATGATAGTGAGATGACTACTAGGTCCTTTAGACGTCTTTAATTTAACTTATTAGTCGTGCGACGAATATGTCATAATAAGCTGGTCTTAGCAACGTTGGTAAGACTAAACTAAACGACGTTATATTACAGTCTTAGCTAAAACGTTCGTACGACAACGCAATAGTCATACTAACGTTAGAGTCCATTAAACGTTTTGAACTGACCAAATTAGGTCTTCAAAAAACCTTTACATAACATTTATATAACGTAGCAGTTGTATAGACGTTTCCACAGTAACGTTTATATAACGATCACTATCCTGTTTTACAGCGGTCAATTGGAGACTCTTAAATGACTTGGTTGTTTATTTAATACTCAAATATAACCTATATATTACATGATGTCCGTTTAATATCATGCCCTGACTTTAATCAAACTTGTAGGCGCATTTAAGTCAGGTTGTGACTTTAAAACGTCTAGGCCGCCATATTTACGGAACGTTTGATTAAATTTACTACGAAAAATGGAAGGAAAAATTCATGGAGAAGACTTAAACGTAGTGGAACTTTCAAAAGGAAAGTAAATCGAGATTTCCTTTTATTAAAAAGTACAACGCCAACAACCGTGGCATTAATAACAAATGTTGAAGAAGAAAAGTGTACAACACATGAACAACAAAAAGGTTCAGTATCAATATTTATTTTATTTCTATAAAATATTGTGTGTGATTTCTTCCGAATTTGAATTCGTTATTTATCAGTAAATGTTGTGTTGATTGATTCGTTTTTAATCAGTAAATTTTAAAATGATTAATCTATACAGGTTGTAAAAAAAATTGCCAGCAAAACTTATTAAAATTTTTTTTTTTTTTATATTTCGACCCAAGTTTCGTGGGGAAAGTTGTGCACTTTCTTGGGTAAGTTCACCCCTGAAAGTTATGCCAGCAATTTTTTTTACATCCTATACAATTATGAAAATTAATTTAAAATTATGAGAATGAATTTTTGTTTACAGTTGACGTTGTTCAAAGTGTTCCTAGTGGGTCGGCTGTCATATTTTCAGATAAAATTTACTTGAATGTTAAAATGTTTTGAAATCTGCACTGCACTTTTACAGTGACCTGCAATATGAAAAGGGTTTTAAATTTATGAGGAACCCTATAGCTAGCTGATGTCATGGTGTATTGCATGGTCTTGAAATAACCTTAATACGACTTTATGTCTTTACAACGTCGTAAAGAGATAAGTGTGTGACAAAAGCAACATGTCCTACATTTTTAGAAATAAACATATTTTTATTAATAAAAATATAATAATTTAAACACAAAATTACGAGGGGGCATGAAAATCTGAAATAAAAACACATAGGTATATTATCATATAACTTTAATACCCAGTCGAACTAAACGGCATGAGAGACAGATACAGTTATTAGCGAGATATATAAATATAAGTTAAATAACACTCACCTTTTATTTACTAGTAATTATTTATTTTGCATCTCGAAACAAAACCACAAACACGTGTCACTAACAAAAAAAATTAATAAGTCTTACAGGTGTTGTTCCTTGACTCAAATAAAACGTTTTGGTCATTCAAAAACACCTGTATGACGACAAAACAACAAACGAGTCGTTGTAAAGTTATGATGCGACTTCTGCGCGACGAAAGTGGTAATTCCATAATGTTCATACGACTTTTGAATGACGTTAACGAAGTCAGCTTGTGACTTTTGTATGTCCATTATACGACAATGTTGGTCGTATAACTGGGGCCATTTTCGCGTTTAGTAAACGTTATTATAACGTTAGTGCGACTTAGGTATTACGATCAATGCAATTAAGATAACGTTTACTAGACTTTTGAACGACGTTAAATTGTTAGTTGGGTCGTCTAAAGTCTATTTTTTATCCCATCAAATCACATATTACACACTCCATTTGATTGACGGTTCTCTACAAACAAAAAGATTTGTAAAACTGCGTATCTTATAGATGTTCATACCAGCACTGTTTATCTTCTGTGGGTTGGTCTGGTCCAGTCAGGCTCTGGACAATGGTCTTGCGTTGACCCCACCCATGGGTTGGCTCTCGTGGCTCAGATACAACTGCACTATCGACTGTGAAAAATACCCGACCGAATGTATTAGGTAAGTTTTGAAACGTTCTGAAATTCTTTTTATAAAAAAAAACTATTTCAATATACTGAAAAAGTCCCAATAACCTAACGGCTGAACCCAATAACCTAATTTCAGTAAAAGACAGATCGCTTTTGATGGTATAATAAAATTCTGTCATTGAATGTTGTCCCACAATTCTGGTATTTCTATTTTCTTTGTCCCTCGGGAATCATCGCAATTCCGATTACAAACGAATGCTAATTTCCATGTCCATCAATTATTAGATTTATCTTGTATAATAATTTGAATTCAGATCTAAGTACTTTATTGTTGTTTTGATTTGATTTTCGTGTGAACTATACAGTGTGATTCTTTATAATGTGCACATACCGAAATAAGGGAATCTATGCTTAATTTTAACGACAGAAAAATATTAAAAAAAATCTAATTAGGTATATTTTTTATACTTTTTATGGGATTAAATTTTTTTTTAACAAAACGGTGTAAACTAAATAATCTATCGCGATGAAACAAACTCCAAAATGATTGGAAGTAATTAGGCGTCCTCATAAAATTAAAATTGAAAATAAAACATGTTTTTTTAGCACAAACCTGTATTTTTTTTCATAAATTTTTACAATAATTATAAAATTTATCAATAAGATGCCAAAGAGATTTTTTTTAAATATAAAAAACTAAAAAATACAAATAAACTATTAAATATTTTTTTCGTCGATAAAATTAAGCATAGATTCCCCTCATTTCGATATGTGCACATTATAAAGAATCACATCTGTACAGAGCTGTAAAACTATTTTTCCTATCTGTCGTGCCTGCGACTTTAGCAGCTTTCCTACATTTTTTAAAATAAATTACATTAAGTTAAAAGAGTATAAACAACTCAACGAGTAGGTCGTAGGTTCGAACCCAGACAGACGCTTTACTTTGTGTAAATTATTTCATCACCACTGCTCTCAAAACGGTGAAGGAAAACATCGTGAGGAAACCGGCATATCCTAGAACCGAAAATTCAAAGACATGTGACATCTACCAACCCGCACTGGGTCCGCGTGGTGGATTACGGCCCACTCCCTCTCACAGAGAGGAGGCCTGTGTCCCAGCAGTGGGAACATTACTTATTACTTCCAAATCGATTGAGATCGTCCGGTCTGCACTAAGCGCAAAAGGCGACTGATAGAAATCCTACGACTGACAAAACACAAGGTTTGCCGAGGGACAATAAGAACATATTTGTACTGTAAGATTCCTTATTCTCTGACAGATTATTGGGACGTAAAAATCATAGATAGATGGGTTTTTCTATCTCCAGTATGCCAAAACTGGTGATAGACAGGTTATATTGGGTTTGGCCGTAAATATGGGTACCTATTTCTGCGGATAATCAGCGTTACTGACTTGCTGTGTTCCGGTTTGAAGGGTGTCAATGCCGATATAATAATTGCTGGCACATGAGACAATTGCCTACAGTTTACGTTTTTTTCTCTACGTTCCCAACCTGTACCCTAATTGCGTAATACAACACAATCACAATCTGTTTCGATTTGAAACAGATTGCTTATCCATTGCTTAATAAGTTGGAAAAAAAATCTGCTCAACAACGTAAATAACGCAATGAATGTTGTTGAACTGTCAAAATGAAATAAATTTGTCATAATCGTTTACGAAAATAAGTTATGCCAGCGGTCGGCAACAAGCGGTCCGCGGGCCGCATGCGGCCCGCGGACGTCTTACTTGCGGCCCGTGAATGTTTTGTAAATAAGTTATAAATGACGTGCAAACTTTTTCAATTGTAAATTATAGAAAAAATTAATATGCTTCTCGTCTCACAGATGAGCATTTGAGAGCCATTCTACGAATTGCAACTACAAATTTGACAGCTAACATACAGGAAAATAGCCTCCCAAATGCAACCTCAGACATCACACTGAAATTTATTGTATAAAATCGGTTACCTATTTAAGTACTTTGTAGTTTTCATTTCTGAATAATGTACGGTGGTTATTTTTCTAGCTATAAAGAATAAATAAACATAAAAACCCAAACATATACATAATATAAGTATAACGTGTACGAATTAAATTCCGTACGGTTTAACAATTTTTAATAGCATTTTTATTTTTTCTATGAGATATGACCAAATTATACGTAGGTACATTGGGCTTCCAGGGTTAATATCACAAGTGCGGCCCGCCTTTAGTTTATTTTGCCACCTTGTGGCCCTTGCCTGCCAAAAGGTTGCCGACCGCTGAGTTATGCAATTAGGGTACCGGTGGGCCGATGCCTAGGGGTCGTCCATAAATCATGTGAGGTTCGAAAGAGGGGGATGGGGTTCGGGAAAAACCACGAAATAACACAAGGGGGTTTTTTTTTTTTGGGTGGGAAATTGTCAAATAACATCGGGCTCTGGGTGGAGCGGGAGGGCGTGTCAGACTCTTACTGACTAAAACCCACCCGTGTTCCTTCGGTTGCCCTGTTGCCGGGGGCCACGATGTCCCTTTCGGCCCTTATTCGCAGCCCCGGCAGGATCACAAGGGGGTGTAGTGAGATTTCTCGTGTATTTATTTTTTCGTTTAACGCGCATTTATAAACCGAAAAGCGGCCCCCTAATAAAATATTTTTCTTTCTTTCTTTCTATTTAAAGATAAAATATTCTGTAATTTTTTAAGATACTTTACACCAAAAAAATACATGTGACTTTGCGTAGGGGGGGAGGGTTAGTTTGAAACCTCATCACGGGAGGAGAATAAAAAAATGAGCTGTCGCGGGACGCCTGGCAGATGTGAAACATCGAAATACGCATCAAAACAACGTACAGGTAATATGCATAAAAGGATAGTTAATACGGCAGGAAGAAAAATATGGCGACTGTTGGTGCCAAAATTCGGCGACTATTGGCGCTAACAGTCGGCGACTGTGGCGTGGCGACGCGTTGCTACGCCAACATTCAGTCTGACCTGAAATTGTCACGTGATTAATGGACAACCCCCTAGTTTGACATCGAATAATAATACCTAATCAGAGTCCCTAATCTATGACAATTTTTTTTAGTGAAAACTTAATAAAGAGGACAGCGGATGCGATGGCAAGCGAGGGTTACCTGGAGGCCGGATACCAGTACGTGACGATCGACGATTGCTGGCCGGAGAAAGAGCGTGGCCCCGACGGACGCCTGGTGCCTGATCATGGTCGCTTCCCCAGTGGGATGTTGGAGCTCTCTCGCTATGTACGTAAAATAACTATGAAATCTCTTTTTATAATAGACAAGCTTTTTCCCGCGGCTTAGCTCGCATGGAAGTCGGATATTATCCCATGGAAACGTAGTGGGATAAAAAGTATCCTATGTGTTAATCCAGGTTATCAACTATCTGTCTGCCTCATCTAAATCCTATTAGTAGCATAACATAATGATTGAATACTAACGTGAATTCATGCAAGCCTAGTACTTTTTGTGTCAAGTTTCAAGCTTATTTCTCAAGGAATTATTATTAGATATTTTTCATGCAAAAAATCCCCCGTTTTCGCCCCCTTAAAGGTGGAATTTTCAAAAACCCCTTCTTAGTGTTCCCCCCTACATTATAAAAGGAAGCTGTGTGAAAATTTCGCGTTCCTAGTCCCAGTAGTCTCGGCTCTGCGTTGATATGTCAGTCAGTCAGTTTCTCCTTTTATATAGTTCAGAATCATGTACTCTGAATCCATGGTAACAGTTTTCGCGTCGATGTATGCTATAAAAGTTGTGGGTTTTATTTAGAACTAACTGTTCCCCGCAGTTTCACCCGCATAAGTCTCGACCCCGTTGGAATATCGGGATAAAAAAATCCATTGTCCTAACCCTGGTCATGGTCTACCCATGTGCCAAATTTCATCTAAATCCGTTCAACCGTTTTAGCGTAAAAGCGTAATAAACTAACAAACTCACTTTCGCATTTATAATATTAGTTAGGATAATGTGATGTTTGTTACCGGAGGAATACTCAAAAAGGAAACGTAAACCCTTTCGCCAGAGTCCCATGTATCTAATAGGTGTCGATTATTTGGCACTCTACCGGGTAATAACCCAAATTCTGGGCAGCTACTGAAAACCAATATCACTGTCTTACCCGGGGATCGAATCGAAATCAGGAATCTTTTACACAAGTTGCGTTGCAACCTCTCTCTGGCCCAAAATCCTAAATTGCAGAGGCAGATGAAAGATTGTTCTCATTTTTTTGGTGGAGGTCAGTACATTTACTCTCAACTTTAATAAGTGTAAGTACTTGTTCCAGGTCCAAAGCAAAGGTTTGAAGTTCGGCATTTACGAGAACTATGGACCCTTAACATGTGCTGGTTATCCAGGAGTTTTGGGCCATGAGGCTACTGACGTGGCCACGTTTATTGAGTGGGAGGTGGATTACGTCAAACTGGATGGTTGTGGTGCTCCTGACCCAGACGCAGGTTCGAACTGATTTCGTAAAGCTTGTTCTATTCTTTAATCAAAGGAAGATGAGGCTTAGTATACTATTCTTACGCCAGTCTTCTGGGTTACATATTTCAAAGGTGGAATGTTCAATGCTCATGTGGTTCATAATCTTTCTAACTGTAATTCTCTGGCTAGATCTTTCACGACTGTGTATTATTCTTCTTTGTTAAGGTTATCCAATGTTTGGCAAACTGCTCAATGAAACCGGTCGACCAATTGTTTATTCTTGCAGCTGGCCAGCTTATCAAAGTAATGTAAGTATCAATTAAATTCATAAGTTTATCAATAAAAGTAGGACCAACGAATGGCTTGGTGAAGATCGCGGGAATTCTCTGGATAGCATATAGCATAGGGGTAGCATAGGAGTGGTCATTATACTGCTTGGGGGAGGCTGAACGATGATGTTAAATTGCATGCTGCAAACAGCAACACTGACTGGCGCGGCACTTGTCGGAGGAGCCCTTGTCGTCACTCTTATAAGTCCAATTTATAATACATTAGATTATATTCAGATACTGTTTTATTTCCAGCCCAATTACTCTTCAATAGCGAAGGCCTGCAACATCTGGAGGAACTACGGCGACATTGAGAACAATTGGAGTTCTTTGGTGAATATCATGGCTTGGTTCGGAGAAAAACAGGACGACTTCGCTCATTTGGCCGGCCCAGGGAACTTTAATGACCCTGACATGGTAAGGCGGTCTTAGGTACTCACCTAATAGTTCGATAAAAAATACAGATTATACATGAGTACCCGGGGGTTGGTTGGCACATAGAATTGTGATACTGACAGAGGCGACGCCTTACAAACCCGAACTTTTTCTAATAATCGATGAGCTAAGCTAACACACCGTGTTTTAGAAGGAGTTCGGCTAACGGTCACGTACTTTTAGCCCCCGACTCCACCAAAGCGGAGACGAGACGACAGGAGAGATGTGCTGGAAACAACTTTCGATTTCGTTATTTTCATATCTTGTTTCCGCTTAGCTTCAGTGGATACGGTTATGCAGAGAGGAGAGGAGATGTCTCATATTTGCTTAGCGCGAACCGAACGATGGTGTGAGTTGTGCCTCGCAAGCTGGACACGATGGCGTGCAGCAGAGACAAAAGGAGATATGAACGTCGCTAGTTCCTCCGCATCGCACAATCCGCCCGCAGGCCGCGCCCCTCTCGCTTAGTACAGACAGCGCCCAGCCAGCCAGTACACATCTCTGCACTAGTCTAGCCAGTACGTATCTCCGCATAGCTTAGGTGGATACACTCTATAGCTGTTGAGCATCTCCTCGCCTCTCCACTTTGGCGGGTTTCGGGGCTTAGTATACTCTTCTTTTCAGCTTATCATAGGTAACTCCGGGCTAACAGTAGACCAAGCTCAGGTACAGATGGCAGTATGGTCGGTCCTGGCAGCTCCTCTCATCATGAGCGCTGAAGTATCCAGTATCCAGCCGGAGTTCAAGGAGATTCTACTTAATAAGGACGTGATAGCCGTGAACCAGGACGCACTGGGCAAACAAGGTCGAAGGATTTGGACTGGTGTTGATACAGATCAGGTAAGACATAAAGAAAGATAATTGTAAAAATTAAAAATTGAAAAAAATATTCATCATGAAACCACCAGCTAACTACACTTTCATTTTAGTGTATAAATAGTGACTGAGGTTTCAAACAAAAGGCCGAGAATTTATGTATTTTACATAAGGCCTGAATTCCTCTGACGCTGATGTCGGTCGCGTATGTCGGTCGCGCGTGCGTATATACATTGTGTTCTATATAGCACAATATTGCGACGCTGACGTCAGCAGCGGGTACGTCCGTACCATAGTATAAAGAGTTCAAGTAGGCTATCTCAGGCCCATTCCGCGATATAATTGCCTACCATACTTGCCTGTCTCAGGGTTGTCACTTTTAGCTAAATTTTAATTCAGTGCCTAGAAATTGGCAAGGGCCCCGGGAAGTTCTATTTTTTACTTGTGTTGTCTGGGTTCAGGGTTTGTGAGGTCGGTTTTACCTGTTTGTGTGAATGGCAAAGTTATATTTGCGGTTTTTGAAAAAGTGCTATATCTCAAAAACTGCTAACTATATCTCCTTCAAACCAATTTTCGTTGAAAGTATTTTTTGACATCTACAGCATATATTTTTATTAGATTTTTTACTCTCTTACTTTAAAAGTTAGAGGGGGGGCGACACACATTTTACCACTTCGGAAGAGTTTATCTTTCAAACGATTGACTTTGAGAAAAAATGGTTTTGGAAACCTCAATGTCATTTTTAAAGACCTATCCATAGACACCCCAAAAAATTAGGACTTCCCATACAAAACTTGCTGATCACGTGATCGATTTAGGTACTATGGGAAGTCCAATTTTTTTTTTCATATTTCATCAACCCATGTTTTTTGGGGAAAGTTGTTCAGTTTTATGAATGAAAGCCGTGGGTGGTTTCGTGCTTGCAACTGACCAAAAAAAACGCCTTGAATTTATAGACTAAGAGCTTGTGTTTAAATTATTTGCTTAGTAAATTATTTTACTAGTCAGTTTTTTTTTTTAATAGGCATAATGTAGTATTTTTGCAAATAAAGGACAATTTTTTTTTATTAAAGCAAACATAAAATAATACAAGGGTCGATCTCCAGAGGCATTTTTTTTCGTGTCGAGCTGGATAAACCCATTTTAAAAACGAAAAACGTTTACAAAATATTTTTTTATATACAGTTCGGTGTCTAATCTACGTGATACAAGGCTAATATTATGAATAAGTTTATTTTAAATATTAAAAAAAAAATCTTAAACCCTAAAATCCTGATCGCTCTGGGTTGACCCAACTCCCGATTGAATGAAAAAAATATTCTTTAACTTTTTAATGAGAAGGATCATATGAAACAACTTATTTAGATTACATAACAAATAGTTAATCTTCATAGTAATAAAATATTTTTAGTGATATTAACAATACTTTTGCCACAATTTGAATTTAAAAGCGTGACCGGGCATTTTATCTCATCGCTCTGCGCTGAGGTAAAACATCGCGCTCATCCCTAGTTACGCGTTATAAACACTCTATTCCCCTCCCGCGGGGCAACGCCAGTAGTGGTCTAACCGCCGAGGAGGATACCTATGTACCACGTTCCCGCATTCCAATATTACGAAGGTAAGTTTATGATTGCCCTGGATTTGGTTCTCGAATTTTATGATTGCTATGGCACGTTATTTAAATTCAATAGTAAGCTTGTGAATGTGTTTGTTATGTGAATTAAGTGATCGTTATGATGTTTTTTATGAGACGTAATCACAACTTTCTACTGCTTTTAAATTCGGCTATATTTATGATTTTGTGACTTTTTCTGATCGCTATGGCTCTGATTGCTCTGTCCAAAAAGACCAGAGCGATGATATTTTGCATTAATTATACGTTATAAATCTATTTTAAGTAGTAATACCGGTCTGTTACAATGACAAACGATGAACTATGCATATAACCTTTAATTTATAACCTTTCCTGGGTTTCTTCGGACAACCTAAACCCATAAACAGATTTTGACGTATTTTACCTTGATGATATTATTATATTGGCATTTAGCTACCACAACTGTAACCCTTTCTTCTCTAAAATTTAATGGCAACTATTGTTGCAGATTGAAATCAGCCTCGAAATAAATTATCTATTGAAGAAAAACGTCTTAGGAAGAAATTGGCTGAGCGTCGTAGAATGGCCAAAATAAAAAATGATCCAGATCTATACGCACAATGGCTTATTAAGTCAAGAGAGAGTTACCAAAGGAAAAAGCTCGGGGCACAGTACTACCAATGAGTGATTTGACTCCAAGCCAGCAAAAGGTTCGAGGGAAGAAAAGTAGGCAGAGTTCTGGACGATATTATTTAAAGAAAAAGTGGATAAGTTACCAGCAACTGATGAGCTGCTGGTAACTTATCATTCCGTATTTTTGATATGTATGACTGATAATATGCCTTGACCTTTTTCTAAAATAATAAATTTCTCTTACATATAATCTTGTTTCACGTACACTGAATATGACTGAAAACGGCTAAATAAATAATATTTTATCAATATTTACTTTTTGTTTCACTGATTTCACCATTTATGATCGCTCTGGCACTAATTATGATTGCTCTGGTCGCGAAATTTTTTGAACTTAAATATTTCCATAACTGTTTGTGTAAATTGAAGGCCAATAGTAAAAATGTACCATTTGAATATCATTATTTTTAATAAGATACATAATTACCATTAAATATCAATATCTGAAAAGCTCCAGAGCGATCACACGAATACGCCCGTTTTGGAGATATACCCACAAACACATATTGAATCACACATTTATATCAAAATTACAAATTAGCTACAGAAAAATACTTTCTTCGGTTTCGACTATTACGAAATGCCTTGTTATTAATTAAACTTTAATGTGTAATACATCCGCATCCTTATAAATAACTTTTGCAAATATAATTTCGGAAAGCATGGGCCCCTGCCCATACTTTCCGAATCTTAATCGTCAATTAAGCGCAGCCACTGAAGGCGTCTGAAATGGAAAGCTCATTTAATATACATTAGGTATCTATCATAAAAAGTTGAATAAAGTGACTAAAATATTATATTAAAAAAACATCGTATAACAACCTAAAAAAATAACGCCCGTCTCTTGGACTATAATCAATTTTTGTTCTGTTGTTACGAATGGTTACGATTCGAACTTTGCTTTATTTATCTGATACACAATTTGCCAAATATTTGAAATTACGATTTTATAACTGTAAGTCATCGATCACTAATAAAGAACTAGATACACAATCAGCACCAAAAAATGTCCTCACCGAATGAGCACCCAATTGAACATTTGGGTGCTCTTTTCATTTAGTAGCATTCGGACGCTCCGACTGTAAACAACTCGTAAAAAATTGTAAAAATCACACATCTAGGCCGCTAAAAAAGGATGGAGTTTCATATTTTCGATAAGTATTTATATTATTATTATATAATTTTTATCACTGTACCGTAAATGCTGATATTTTGCCAAGAAATCATCGTAAAAACTTTTTTTTAAATTTAGTCTTATTAAATAGCAGGAGTTGTAAAGCATCTCAATTGTAAAGACTCTTACTAAACTTATTAATCATACTATCGCATGCTCACTTAAATTATTCAGGTTATGTGCTTTGACTCTGTTCCATTTGTGGAGACGCTATTGTTTTTTTATTTTTTATTATTAAAGGAGGATTGTTTTTTTTTTAAGTGAAAAATTCTTTAGGCGCGTTGGACATTTTTGAGATGCGAAAAAACAATTGAACTAATCGTTACCAACACCTCATTAAAAGTATTTCCTGCACAGTAAAATTGTTCAAGTTTTCACTTCTATCGGTACTCCCAGAGTGCCAGTGTTTTTTTTTTTAGTTTAATGAGCCTTCTTTGCTGTTTCTATAAATAATATAGTAAGATTTTATACATTTAATTTTGACTAAGTACATGTAATAAAATTAAAGATGTGAAATAAACTCACATACTCACTCACATTTTTTTTAGCTTTCTTCGAGATCCAGTGAGGTATGGAAAATGAATAATAATTATAGCACGTCAAAGATGTTGTGTGTGAGACGATGTCCCTGCCGCCCTGTATACACCATGGAATAGAATAAAATATGCTTTCACAATTTTGAAGTGAAAACTTCTTTAGCATCGTTGTGATTTGAAAGTCGATGAAACGAAAAAGTGACAGTAAAAAGAGACAGACACAAACTCATAAGATTTAACATGGGAGAAAATGAGATAGGAAGCATTATACAGTGTTTCTTATGTTCGTGGTTCTCTGAAGCTGAAGAGTTTGTTTGTTTGCTTAAACGCGCAAATCTCAGGAACTACTGGTCCGATTTGAAAAATTCTTTCAGTGTTAGATAGCCCATTTATTGAGGAAGGCTATAAGCTATATATTATCACGCTAAGACCAATAGGATCGTGGCACCAATGAAGAATGTTTCAAAATCGGGGGGTTTTATTTTTCCTTTTGAGAGCTTCCGCTGCGTGCGCTGCGTAAACGGTTAAAGTTTCGCAAAAATCATGTACGACAGAATTGTTCGCCTTTAAAAGTTCAAAAAAAAAAGTCCGCAACAGCATATGTCTATCTTTTAAGGTTGGCTCACTATAACCTTTTTTATGCTAACCAAATGTTCTAAAATAATGCATTATTTGCGAAGGTGTTTTTATAAACACGATATTAATCCTTATCCAAATAAATACATTACTCATCAGAAGTATTTAATTTAAAACAAATTTGCCCTTGACATCATTCGATTTCAATGAATATCTTAGGAGATATCGCAGTTTTAAAATAACATCGCAGTAAAATAATGATCAAGTCATCATAAATGCGCGCGCAGTAGATGTGTATCGAAAATGTAAGCTCTGAGTCTGAATAAATCTATGTAATATACACGAATAAAATATAAATTAATTATCAAACTTTGTGTCACTATGATCATTACTAAAACCTACAATTATCCTCTTCCCGAAATTTTGATTATCTCAAAGCCAACATTTTTGAAGGTTTCACTTCTACCACGTGTGAATTGCACAAATGTTTTTTTTATACACTAAACTTAACGAAATTAAAAAAAGATCATTTATAATTAATAAACAAAAAATATTGGACAGTTCGACTCCACTCATTTCTTGTCCTAGCGGCGAGCCTGGGTCGTAAAACTTTATTGCGTTTTTTGGCACTTTGTAATTCTAACTTTAAAACATGCGTGTAAGGTTGAATTTGATTTGATGTATGTTGACCAGTGAGTAGGTCGTAAAAATTTATTGCTTTTTGTACATAGCTTTGTTAAAACAACTTTAAGTTTTGCGTTTAAGGTTGAATTTACATGAATGTATATTTATTTCAAATAGAATTACCTAAACACAATTTGATGACAGTTTTAAGAGAACTTTTGCTTGGCATTGTGTATCTAGTTCTTTATTAGTGATCGATGCTGTAAGTACTTAGTTAAGTACTTTACTATACCTACATTACTGAGAAATCGGCATAACTAGGTAAACGTAAACAAAGCATTAGCGGCATGTCAATTGACAGATCAAAAGTAGGTACCTAATACATTTTAGTGGGAAAATAGGCCTGCCTACTTCGTCTGTCTGATAGATAACTAATACAACAAAAAATAAGTAGGTATCTCATCGTCAAGTAAAAATTATATGCTAGAATAAGTGACTTAGTTACCTTTTCTGTTCAGTAGGTAATCTGAACTGAGACAACTCTAGAATCGATGAATTATTTAGACACCCAAACGCACAGCAATAATTTCTCCTGCGATTATCACTCATTTTTCATACATTTAGCAGTGCCGAACAGCCGCGACGCGGAAACCTTGTGCGGCGTTAGCCCCGACTGGCGCACTCATAAACGGGCTTGATTTTGTTAAGTGTGCGTGCGGCGACGCATAGATACAAGCCGCGCACACATACAAGCCGCGCGCGGTGCGTTTCTATGAAGATAACTTACTTCCTCTCTTTATACTATGTCCGTACGTTGCGTACGCGACCGACATTAGCGTAAGAGGAGTTCAGGCCTAAGTGTGTTTTTTTTTGTTTTCTTTCTTACTGAGAAATTCTTAATGAAAAAGCACATCACATAACTGGCCAAATGTTGGTTCTTCTGAAGTATCTAGGAATAAAGACGCGATATTACAATAATTCCGTTTGTTGATGTTCAACAGATCATATGGCACCGAGAATTATCAGACGGTGCGCGGGCGCTGGCGTTCGTGAACCTTCGAGACACGGCAGCTAACGTGTCATACACACACGAACAAATGAAGCTGCCTTTACAGGACTACATTTTACAGGTATGTTACTATGGATTTTCTTACTCTTCTAATATTCTTTTCTGATGAATTTAGTTGCGGGATCCAAGAGTCTAAGAGAGTTGAATAATTTCTCCGGGATTCGTCTAGCTTCATTAGATCTGGGCGCTTTTCTGGTGGTTGCCAATGTAGATTCTGGCGCCAGGAGTTGTATGATGGGTCCTCTTATACACGATATAAAATCACACTGTAATCCCTGAAGGTTGAGGGAGAGGTGCACCTGAAGTACACCCACATTTCACCAGTTATGTTTTTAAGTCCCATGTAATAGGGGGCGAGCCTATTGCCATCAACCGAGCACAAATGTGCAAATGTGTGTTATAATTATGTTGATGATAAAAGATGTGTATTCTGTTACTGTACAGGATCTTTACAAAAAAGAAGATGAAAGGACTCTAAGAGCTGGAGAAGATCTTAATGTAAAAATAAATTCGACAGGTTTGTTAGACAACAATATTATGTTTTTTTTTTAATAAAGAAGTTTTCCAATCTTGAGAGACTTGCCGGGTAGGAAACATACTCATCTATTTTATTTGCTTTACAGGTGTAACATTCTACAAGTTCATCCCGAAAAATTCTAGAGAAGAGTGCGAAGAGCACGAAGAGCGCACTTCGAGTGAAAACAAAGTTTTAATAAACAATTTACTGTAAATCAAATTTTACCAATATTATATCTTTTTATTCATCAGTAGAACTCACGTTCGACTCCACCCACTTTTCATAGAACTCATACGCCATGCCACCATACATATTAGAAGGGAACCCTCCGGGAGGGTTACCAGCATTACGTTTGCGCTAAAGTTAACCGTAGCGGACGGTCAACGGCATTAGGTTTAAAACTGTGTTATAAAACACTGTAAAACGAAGTAAGTTGTGTTTTCAAGGGGTCTTGTCGCTTTACTAAGTAGAATGGAGTCGAAAATACTTAGTATAGCGACAAGACTACCTTGGAACCTGTGAAAAAAAAATGCTTGGATTTTAAAACCAACGCATATACTAATAAATCTTGTTTTAAAATATACATCAGATTTTATTTTCACGGCTTATAATGCTGTATTCGCTAAAAAAAATCTACATTTCAAATGAACCCTCCGCGACGGATCCCGGGATTCCAAATGTGACTAGGTGAATCCTCCAGGAGGGCTCCCGGCATTGGACGTGTTAAACAAAAACTTTACACACGTCTGTTTTTTCCGAAAGGGTAGGCATAGCATAGCATAATCAGCCAGTAATGTTCCCACTGCTGGGACACAGGCCTCCTCTCTGTGAGAGGGAGTGGGCCGTAGTACAACACGCGGGCCCAGTGCGGGTTGGCAGATGTCACATGTCTTTGAATTTTCGGTTCTAGGACATGCCGGTTTCCTCACGATGTTTTCCTTCACCGTTTTGAGAGAAGCGGTGATGAAATAATTTACACAAAGTAAAGCGCCTGTCTGGGTTTGAAACTACGACCTACAACTCGTAAGTCGTGGCTGTGCTTCTAGGGATGCCGCAGCTTATTATAGTTACTGTTAGTCTGCATCATCCCATCGCTGGGCAAAGGCCCCATGACTTTCAGTTCTTTTGATCCAGGGCTATTAAGTATAGTATATGTCGGATCTGGTCATTAGTACGGACACGAAACGAATCGCAAGCGCGCCGCTGGCGACAGGACGTGATCTGCCCACACCTAAAGCGCGCGTTTCTACAGAGTCGTGATATTTTAAGGCCACGGCGAGGAGAGATTCAGCTTCTGATTGCATCGGAGTGAAGACGTCGCGGAACTGTTCTCGATTCGTTGTGCTCAGTTAATTGTAATTTGTGATCATTGTGTTAATTGTAATTTGTGATCATTGTGTTAATTTTAATTTGTGATCATTGTGTTCATTTGTGATTTTAATAAACGCCGTCGCACCCAGTGTGTGTATAATTTAGCTAGTGTGATTAATTTGAAAGTAAATTATAATGTGATCTGAACTGCAAACGGTATTTCTTTTGCGCATTAATAACACTACCCACACGCCCACAGTAGTTAAAATATCGTTGATAATAATGAAACAGTCACATACCCGTCTTCGACATATAGAATAATAAAGGGTGGCATCTCAAAAATGCCCAACGCGCCTAAAAAAGTTACCACTTCAAAAAACAGCTACATTTTGACCGCGTAGGTATTGCACTTTTCTATGAAAACGCAGATTTTTTTTAAATAACCGACGAAAAATTTCAACGCATGGGGTTCAGAATCATGTACTGAATCCATGGTAACAGTATTCGCGTCGTTGTCCCTGCCACCCTGTATAGAGTATAGTTAACAATAAAGAATGCCTATAAATCAATGGTTTCTTATCTACCCAACATTGTATGTGGGCTACAAATTATTGTGTTACACGTGTGACAGGTGTGACTGTTCTAGATATTTACCATACCTCGCACAAAGTTGGGATTGTTATGCACTGCATTTATTTGTTTTCTTTAATTGGTACTTCAAAAATGAAACTAAGTATTTATTGTATTTTTATTTTTAACTCGCAGCGCCCCGCGGTTTCACCCGCATAAGTATTGATCCCGTCGGAATATCGGAATAAAAAGTGTCCTTTGTGTTAATCCAGTACCCTAATTGCGTAATACACAATCAATCACAATCTGAATCGTTTTGAAACAGATTGCTAATCCATAGATTCATAAGTTGGAAAAAAAAACAATGGCACTTCGGGAGTGCCGACAGAATTAGTGAAAACTTGAAAACGGCACCCCGGTATTTAACGCGTTGATGTCTTTTACTACACGGTGTCGTTAAATTCCGTCACAGTGTCGCGAAATCAATGGTTTAGTCCCATCTCAAAAATGCCCAACGCGCCTAAATAAGTTTTCACTTCAAAAAATCTGGGGGCCTACCACCAGCGCATAAACAGTATTATTTTAATACTACTTCAGTGGAAGAAAGAGATGGAGCTATACGACCTGTACAGCTTCATCTCTTTCCCACAATGGGAAAGTTCTGTCGGCACTCCCGGAGTGCCACTGTTTTTTTTCCAACTTATGAATCTATAGATTAACAATCTGTTTCAAAACGATTGTGATTGATCGTGTATTACGCAAATAGGGTAAATAAAGCAATGAATGTTGTTGAACTGTCAAAATAAAACAAATTAGTCTTAATGGTTTACGAAAATGTGTTACGTTATTAGATAGCAGGTTTTAAATTATCTGTGTGCCAAATTTCATCCAAATCTGTTCAGTAGTTTTTGTGTGAAAGAGACATCCATCCATCCATCCGCACAAACTTTCGCGTTTACTTATAATATTATTAGTAGGATAGTAAGATTGCGAGATTTTACCAATAGTGGGACACTAAACTCGCCAAACGTATTTATCTGCAATAGGAAACTTCTAATGGTGCCGATTCCCTTGTTCACAAACTAAACTAAATTTAAGTTCAGTGCATCTTTTTCTTTCTATTTAATTAAGAAAAGGACAGAAGATAAATTTTAGTTTATTACTGTCAAATTAATCAGCGCTTGACGTAAATTGACGTAATTTTAGTCGGCAAGTTTTTAATCACGTCTAAACTTGTATGGAGAGTGACAGGCGATGATTAATTTGACAGGACTAAACTAAAATTTATCTTCTGTCCTTTTCTTAATTATTAAATTTTATTTATTCGGACAACAAAAGATCCATTATGTTAGTAATATCTTAAAGCTAGTGTTAGTAGAATATTATTTTTATATATTTTAACAAATCTCGGGACCATGGATCCCGGTCCTTTGGAAGGCGTATGAGGGGCCGAAGCCAACTCGCAGAGGCCCTTTAGACATTAATAAGTGGTTAGGCACCAACCGACGATTATCCCTGTATGCACCATACAAGTGCACCCAAGGACAACCCCCGGTTGGTGTAGGACTATTGCAGAACATGGAAACAAAACATATTGGGCTATGGATTTGGATGGCTATAATGGATTGGTTAATTGGAACTATGGAAAGACTATGGCCCCTGCCTGATCAATGTTTTAAATGCACACGGATAAAATGGCAGGGGGTGACTTGCACACTCAATAATGGGCCCCCGAAAACGGTCGCTAGCACAAAGTGTCGTAGCGATAAGGGGACAACATGTCCTGAGGTGTTTGAGGAGTGGAGAGGTATTCCACGGCTTTCAGAACAATCCCAGAGCCCGGAAGATGGTCAAAATCCCTACGAGCACTTACTGGAATACTTCCTTCCTCCAAGCACGTTTGCTCTTGCGAATCTCCACTCAAGCCGGCCAATTAAGGCAAGAATGAGGCGGGAGCTCTGTTCCTCGTCAGTGTTCACTCCAGCCGGCCAATGAAGGCAAGCCAGAGGTGAAGAACAAGACTTCTCCCGGGAGATAGGGTCCGTGGGGTCGCTACTGCCCATCAGCTCGCCACATGCTGCCCTGCGGGTTTTTGTATCTCTCTTGGTCTGGCTCCTCATCTTAGACCTGTTCCGGCAAAGTAAACTCTACCGGCACAGACATAGAGTTCGGAGCGCGCAAGCCCCACCACGACGTCAACGTAGAGATACGGCGGTGGGGAATATTATTATTATTGAGAAATGAGATTGAAATAGAAAGAAAAAGATGCACTGAACTTAAATTTAGTTTATTTTGTGAACAAGGGAATCGGCACCAATGTCTCGTTTAGAGTCCTACAACCGATTAATCCTGCCAGACGATATAGGTTTATACTCGACCAACACCAAAACTAAGGTATTTAGGTAGTTTTAAACACGGGTTTAAAAATCCGTCAGTGGGTGTTCTAAAGTAGCTTTTAAAAACCGGGTGTGAGCCTAATAAAATACAAGTATTTTGACTACCAAGAACGAGTTTTGAGTTCCAATGGCCGGTGTAGCGCGGCATGCCCCAGGAGCCAATTTATCAATAAATTCAATCTAATCGAAACCAGTCGGGGTTAACGCTCCGGCAGTGATTTTGTTAAACAGGCCACGAACGGTAGCAGGGACCGTTATTTTATTTGAATTACCTAATTTATAATCTTTAGGAAAAATAAAATAATAAAAAGATTTTATGTTTTTTTTTTGGGGCCAACGAGTTCAACGATGCCCAAAAAAAAACACAAAATCTTTTTATTATTTTATTTTTCATAATGCTGCATGCGGGAAGCACAGAATCGGTCGAAGTATGATAATGATGAATGTGAGGTTGACTGTACTTCACTTTTTAGTTGAATTTCGGTACACTTTTAAAAGAAAGGGTAAACACGGTTTCGAAGGAAAGATAAGATTACCAAATATTTGTATGGATGTCAAGTCTCGACAAACATCACACAGATATCTTTTTATTTAACTAGGTTAAGTGTAGAACCAATGTTAAAAATGTTGTGTGTTATCTCGCAATGTCTTTCTCTTTCGGTTTTGATAATAGGTATATCTACATATATATAGGGGTGCCAACATTTTTATATCAAATACAGAGTGGCAGGAACATCGACGCGAAAACTGTAACCATGTTTAACAGTATTCGCGTCGATGTCTTGCCCTATATTTTTTTTATCTTTAGAAATATAGTATTTAGGCCCCTAATATAGCAGAATACTATATTATTTAGTAGGGTTGGCAACCCTATCTACATAGTGTAGTAATGTGTGTTTACACGTTGAGGTTTCTAGCCATTTGAATTTGTTTTCTTTGGGTTCCGGAACATAACATCACGCCTATAATCTCCGAAGGGTTAGGTAGAGGTGTACCCACATTTCGCCAGTTATGCTGAGCCTATTGCCATCAACCGGTCACAAATCCAGACTCCAGGCTGCTACTGAGAAATTTCAGATGGAAAAACCCAATAACACTTTGCTCGACCTGGGAATAGAACCCAGGACCTCATGCTCAGCAGGAGTGCTTGCGATCATTAGACCAACGAAGCAGACGGGTTCCGACCAGGGCCGTCTTTACCCGGGGGTGCAAGGGGTGCGTGGCACCCGGGCGCAGGGTCTTAGGAGGCGCAAGCTGATCGCCTTATACCTACATATACCATGCGTAATCACAATTTTTTTTAATGTCATCTTTCATAACGTCAAACTAATAATCATTATACTAAAAATATAGGCACCTATATTGTTTAAAAAAAAAAACGCCTCTGAAGCTTTCGGCATACTCGCCTTGCGACTTGCGTTATGCAAGCCAATTTAGATCTTACTACTTCAAAAATTAAATTTATATTCTAGCAAACACACACGGCGAATTCAAAGAGAGCTTATGGCTACAAGTGCGGGCGCACGCCCTTTGAGACGTGACGCCCGCTTTTTGATCTAATGCCGCCCGCTTATCTAGTATCTAGTCATCAACACAAATTGTGTCAGCAAAAATGTAATGTTTTAGTAGTGATTTTATTTGTATAGTGTTAGAATTACCATTAAATTTCCGATAGCCATAGTAAGTTACCGTACGTAACGTTTGGCATAAGTTTCTACTTATTTTGTATTTATTTGTATTGAAAAAAAAGTTATTTAATTCGTGTAGTGAAATGCAAATTTTGTGCAAAGAGTGTGTAAAATTGTTTTGTGGAAATTAATATAACGTGGTCAAGGTAAGTCGGTGGCAAAAAACTAAAATACTGATCCAAAGACATCGACTTCCGAAATTAAAGTAATTTTTCACTTTGTTGTTTGGAAGTCAGTTGTATTTTTTGTAAAAAGTTTTTTCGAAATTAAAATTAATAAAAAAACTACTTACGATCAACCATGACCCAAGATAGATTGACAAATTTGGCCATAATAAGTATCAAATCGAAAGTAATTTCAAAATAGACGAAATCATAAAAAGTTTGCCAACTTAAAAGCCAGAAAAATTTAATTTGATGTTTAAAAATGTACTTACCTAGTTTTACTAAATAATAAAATGAAACATAAAATAATTAATATTAATAATTAAAATGTTATTACTATTAAATTATTGAAAATATGTATTTTTTTTCGTTGGTTAGGGGGGCGCAGGCTGATTTTCGCACCCCGGCGCCCAATATGGTTAAGACGGTCCTGGTTCCGACATTAAAAAGAATAACAAAACCTTTAGGTGTGGCCACTGTTTTTGTAAGTACACACGGCTACACATCAAGCTATACATTTTCAGTATAAGCTGACCTCGCATTGTACGGTAATCCTATACCATGCGAGATCAGCATAAACTGGAAATCTATGCATTTCCAGCTTGATGTGTAGCCGTGTGTACAGTATTTATATTTTCTTAATGTCCCGGGAATCATCGCATTTCCGAATTTAAACGAATGCTAATTTCCATGTCCATCAATTATTAGATTTATCTTGTATAATAATTTGAATTCAGAACTAAGTACTTTATTGTTGTTTTGTTTTGATTTTGTGTGAACTATATAGAGCTGTAAAAAAAAAGCCAAATTAATCAAAACAGCGAAATATTTGACATCTACTTGCAACGTTGCCCAGTTTCTGTATAAACGCTCTTAAACATGTACTTGAGGTTTGAGGAACTTTATTATAAAGCCTCTCCCGCACAGGTGCGTTTTTATCGGTCGATAATAACGCTAGCGTTATTTCGAAAATGCGTTCCGATTCCTTGCACACAGCTGCGTTTTTATCGTTCGATATTTCTAACGTCTGCGTGTAACCTACATTACAGGTCCCCCGCCCGCATTACATACACCGTACTAACGTTATGTGTGTAATATCGCATGCGTCCTAATTCAAAATGTTCTAAGAACACTTATCGGAATGTCGCAGGATGGGGGAACGCAAGCGTCCTACTTCTATTGCGTCATTATTATCGCAGCAGTGCGTAACTTCGTGGGCGTCCTAATACAAAATGTACTGAAAACAGATATCCCAATAACGCTGGCGTTATTATCAACCGATAAAAACGCGCCTGTGGGGTAGAGGCTTTAACAAGTAAAGCCAAGTTGTGTCGATTGCATTGACAACAAGCTGATCCTTATCATTCGGCGTCCAATCGTTGTTGGGTGCGCCATTCTGCATTGACGCTTTGCGTGTGCTCGTGGTCCAACTAGTGACATAGACACAGACCTATTATTTAAGTCAGTGCGTATTTTTTTTAAGTGGCTTGCGTTCGAATTTCGAATAAAAATAATTTGGCGCGGTAAGTACGATCTGTTTATTTTGTTATTTTTTTTGTTTTTTGTTGCGTGAAATTCCGTTTTGTTACGAGACTTCTGCATCTTATATTTTTAAATCAATTCCATTTTATGGATTGTTGAAGCTATATTTTTGTATAAGCCAGGAACTCTTTTGAAGCTCTAAGGCGACGATAACGGACTTTTAATGATTTTATACTGAAAATCACGTCTAAACGAGTAGTGTTATTGATTTGGAAAAAATATATGTTAAATTAGAGCATTTTCTTAATATATTAATATAGGAATATTTTAGATTATGTTTATATTACAAAGTGAAATTAATTTGTAAAGTTATGTCTAACGCGGATAAAAACTGAGAATCACGCAAAATTCATCAAGCATATTTTTCTGAAACTTTCACCATTTTAAAGATAATTTAATTATTGATCTTTTAATATACGTGTTTTATTTAAATACCTTTTGTTTTATCTATAATAAATTAATAATGCGTCTAATTTGGGACAGCGCTCCTTGATGGGCGAGTCCTATTACTGGCTGGACGTACGACGCGTTGCGTGAGCTCAGTACAGAACACGCAAGGTAACCACTCAAGGTCACTGGCATATATCTGCGTTTTAAAGAACAACCACAACCCAAAACAAACAGTTGAATGAAAGTCTCACCTAAATAAATACTCAATGCCGATATTTTGAACATTATAATAATAACTACCTACCAAAATTAAATATCACATTTTTGTTTGTTTGTAACTTCTCTAATTTAGAAATACCAAATGTTAGCATTTTAGCTAGACTTATATTTATTTAGGTACTCACATATTTCTTCCAGTGTTTACTTTTTCTGGTAGATAACTAACTACCTACCCACATACCATAGCATCGCTTAATTATCGTATATGAACAGCTGATAGTCGGCAGATCAGTGGCGGACTAAGCCGGCCGGCCGGGGCCCGGGGCGGCAAAACATAATGTGGCCCCCCCGGTCTTCACAGAGGTATAATTTAATAACATTTTGCAAAAAAGAAAATATGACACGATTGTTGCAGATTGTGTTGAACATTTATACATAATGATAAGAGTTCATTTTCGACTTATGCAGAAACTTTGGGTGTGAGGATAATCAAGGATGCAAGAGCGAGAGAAACGAGCTCTAAAATTTTAGCTCATCACCTTGTGTAGGCTATAGGTCTTCTTTTGACTATTCATACAGAAATAAGAGTTACTTTGTCGACTCCTGTAGAAAAACTTGACAATTAAGAGAATATTAACAAGAGCGAGCGCAGCGAGTTCGAACATAAAATTAATATTTTGCATACGTAAACGGCCTCTAACTCCAAACTGCTTCTTAAATGAACATGGCTTTTTTGGGATTTGATTCAAAAGTATTTCTAAAGATTTGGGGGCCCCCTAGGACCGAGGGACCTTTAGTCCGCCAGTGCAGCAGACAGAAGACAGTGGTGTCGATTCTCTTGTCACAAATGCCTCTAAACTAGACTAAACATCTCCAAAATTTAGTTTAATCCTGTCAAACGACGATTTTCCATTCTGAAATAGACTAAAATGACACAACTTAACTAGGTATATTTTAGTTTGACAGCACTAAGATGGTACTGAGATATTAGTTTAGTGAAAATGGCAATTTTGCTATTCTGAATTTGACGTTTTTCACCTAAAATTTAGATTCTCTAACTAAATCTGACTATTTTTAATTGCGACTAAAAACGTGTGGAATAAAATTGGTTGGAACTTTAAATTCACACCAACACCTCGACTTCAGATGCAAAAACAGTACAGAATGTTTTTTTTTCTTTTGCTTATATCTCGAAAACGTTATGTCCAATCGCAAAAATAATGAAAATTTCGACACCCTTTATAAAACTCTTAAACCAGTAACACTCTACATATAGGTAATATTTTTTTCTTATTTTCCATACAAAAAGAGAAAAAATCCATATAAAACACGTCGAGGCTGCCCTCCCTGCGCGCCTCCGGCTCTAAAAAGATTCACGCGGTTAGGTATCACGTGTGGAGTCGCGATTGTCAAATTCGATTTAGATGTGTCAAAATTATTTTTAAATTTAGAGAATTTATTTTGCAGAATAACTTTGAGATTCTCATAGTCAAAAGTAAGGAATTTTAGTGATAGTTTAGTTAGTTTAGTTCGGTGTACAAGAGAATCGGCACCAGTGTCTTGTAGATGTTTGTTCACCTACTATCAGTGTCTTGTAGCTTAGAAGACAATTCCAGCATTTTTAAAACCTTGTCGAGAATATAATGGGGGACACTCGTGCATCGAGAATTCGGGACATGGTTTTGTAAAAGGCACTAGTTTTGGCCTGGTACTTACTAAATAAAATTCTACGACATCTGTAGCGTAGTGTAATGATTAATTACCTTGACTTAAAATCATTTCCATCACAAAAGCTTTCGTTCTCGTTTAATAATTAGACACAGGTTTGAAGCCGGCGCCATTGTCAAGACTTGGGGTCAAGCAAGGTCACAATATTATCATGTCTCTAATATTTAGGTCATCTAGCTTTTAAACTATAATACTTACATTGAAAATGGAAAGTATCCAATGAATTGGTGTCCTTCGTAGTTATAACTCGCGTCGTCACGTCGCTAAAAATAATGACACCTTTTGTCTAACTTGGCTTACTTGACTGCTATTTTAATACGCACGCGCAGCTGTAACCTGTTTTTAATACGCAGCTGTAACCTCTTTTCATCCTGGTGTAAAATAAACGCAGTATGATATTACAGATCAAGCAGGAAGTGACACAATCCAAGAAATTAAGGCAGTATGTTCCCTAATGCTGATCTAGAAATGAGTGGTTCTAGTCAGAAAATATTTATTTGCTTAAAAACATGGTACATAAAGGTATTATAATATAGTTATGATCTTATATGTTTCGCCATGGACTGGCATACAATACAAAATTTTTACAACACATTTTTTTAAAAATTATGATATGTTTAATAACATTGGACATTAGGTGAAGATAGTGTGTCCCCGAGAGCAGTGGTGGGCTGGTGGCCCAGTGGTAACGGCCGCGACTTACGAGTTGTAGGTCATAGGTTTGAACCTAGACAGGCGCTTTACTTTGTGTAAATTATTTAATCACCACTGCTCTCAAAACGGTGAAGGAAAACATCGTGAGGAAACCAGCATGTCCTAGAACCGAAAATTCGAAGACATGTGACATCTACCAACCCGCACTGGGTCCGCGTGGTGGATCACGGCCCACTCCCTCTTACAGAGAGGAGGCCTGTGTCCCAGCAGTGGGAACATTTATAGGCTGATGATGATGATGAGTGTATCCCATTGCACAGATTAAGCCCATTGTCTTCATTAGTTATGATTGTTGGAATCAGGATAGTCTTTGGAGAAGAAAGAAGTATCACGGACAATCTATGAACATATGTACATTAAAAAATACATACCTACAGACGAACATATGTAGAACGTCCTCCTTTTTTTAAGTCGAGAGAGATTAATTTGAGAGCGCAGTCCCAGATAAGGTAGATTTCTACATATCTACCAACAGCAGTTGACTAAAAAAAAACCCGACTGCAAAAACTCATAACTGAAAAGAGAAAAACAAGCATTATAATCTATAGGATTTTGGTATTGCAGGCGGGGACAAACAAAAGTTACACCAAAATTTCAGAGGGCCTACCACAAGCTCATAAAGCAGTATTATTTTAATATTACTTCAGTGTGGGAAAAAGATGAAGCTCTACAGGACGTATAGCTCCGTCTCTTTCTCCCACTGAAGTAAGATTAAAATAATACTGCTTTTGAGCTGGTGGTAGGCCCCCAGGTTATTGGTTTGTCCCCGCCTACATTACATTACATACATACATACTCTCGAAAAACATTACCCTCCTTCTGGGGCAGTCGGGTACAAAGAAAAGCCACTAACGTACAAAAACGATAAAATGCTTAGGCTTATCTAATATTTTTCTAGTATCAGTACCACGACATCAATTTTTAATGGGACAAGATAAAATCTAAACTATTTTAGTAGACCACCTACCATGCAAGTATGTGCCAGTCATAAAATATATCATTCGGAATTCTATATATGGAACTATGACGCGTGCAAGAAGTTACATGGGGCACATTAACATCGTCATCCTAACTCTATCCTAACTCCTATATTATGTTTACTTTTCTTTCTAGAAATCTAGATTGATATCCGCTGTAGTTTTTGGCCAACATAAACTGTACCAATGACTAGGGACACGGTATCGAATAGAAAGTATCGATACTGTACTCATGAGTAGTATCGAAAAAAAATATCGTACTCATAAAAGTATCGAAACAAAAGTATCGATACTTCAAGGTATCGAGTACTTTTCTTAGGGCCTAATGCGCATAGAGCATAGGTCAATATCAGTCAGTAAATAACGTCAGTTTAACATCAGTAGGGCAGGACATGAAAAAAGAAATGACAACGGTGAACGAGTGAGTGAATGAGTGATTGATTAGTGTAGTAAATGAATAAAGGAAAGGTTAGGAATTTAACTATGAACGGGAGGAACAATTTCGAGCAAAGATCGATGTAATGTTTTAGAAGGTTCAGAAGGAGTAAACTAGATGGCCTTGCCATAACCATAAATATAAGCCGTAAGGTCGCAAGTTTTAAATGGGTAATTTCTAAGATTACCCATTTAAAACTTAAACTTAAGTTTTTTTTCTTATTGGATACGATACCTACCAAAAAGTACTCATTGATTAAAAGTATCGAATGCAAAGTATCGAGTATAAAAGTATCGGTATCGAATGGAAATGTACTCGATACCACAAAGTATCGATACTTTTTTCGTGTCCCTACCAATGGCTGGTAATAGTGTTGCGGACTTATCTTACTAGCTGCGCCCCGCGGTTTCACCCGCATAAGTCTAGATCCCGTGGGAATATCGGGATAAAAAGTATCCTTTGTCCTAACCCAGGTCATGGTCTACCCATGTGCTAAATTTCATCTAAATCTGTTCAGCCGTTTTAGCGTGATATCGTAACAAACAAACAAACTCACTTTCGCATTTGTAATATTAGTTAGGATAATAATCCTTACTCTTTGGTATGGATTGGTAACACTTTACACATTTGTTCTCCATTTGGTAATTTTGTTGAAAACTTTTCCAGTTTTTGAATTTATATGCTAAGAATATTGTTTCAAAATTCTAGTTGAACGTCCAAGATATGCAAAACGGATGATTTTATTTGGATAGTCTCAATACTGGTTATATTTCGATGGAGGTGGTTGACACAGCTGTCCGTATTATTGGTGGGGTCGATGACTTTATAGATTTAATAAATTGTTTTATCTGACAGATGTACCTAGTGTAACCTGTCACTAAAAAAAGATGGCGCTGTCCCCGGCGAATAAAACCGTAATCGCAAAAACTAAATTTACAGGAAAAATAAAAAAACAGTTTTTTGTAAATATCTTATTAACTTAATACAAAAAAAACTGTTTTTTTTTACATTCTTTACAATACCCCTTAAAATCTCGTAACTTCTGAAATAACCGTATGAAAAAATTGGCAGAATGTAATCGAACCTCTAAATATCGAATATGCAATAAAGTTAAAACTGTACCTTCAGTGAAAAGTGATGTAACTGGAAAATCATGATTTTGAGAAAAAGAATGTTAAAGTTTCAAAAAAATCTGATTCTTTGTCTACTTCACTAAAATGAGTACTGATTACTGACACTGGTGCCGATTCTCTTGTACACCGAACTAAACTAACTAAACTATCACTAAAATTCCTTAGTTTTGACTATGAGAATCTCAAAGCTATTCAGCAAAATAAATTCTCTAAATTTAAAAATAATTTTGACACATCTAAATCGAATTTGACAACCGCGACTCCACACGTGATACCTAACCACGTGAATCTTTTTAGAGCCGGAGGCGCGCAGGGGGGGCAGCCTCGACGTGTTTCATATGGATTTTTCACTTTTTGTGTGGAAAATAAGAAAAAATATTACCTACATGTAGAGTGTTAGGGGTTTAAGGGTTTCATAAAGGGTGTCGAAATTTTCATTATTTTTGCGATTGGACACACCGTTTTCGAGATATAAGCAAAAGAAAAAAAAATATTCAGTACTGTTTTTTCATCTGAAGTCGAGGTGTTTGTGTGAATTTTAGTTCATGACAACCAATTTTATTCCACATGTTTTTAGTCGCGATTAAAAATAGTCATATTTAGTTAGAAAATATAAATTTTAGGTTAAAAACGTCAAATTCTGAATAGCAAAATTGCCATTTTCACTAAACTAATATCTCAGTGCCATCTTAGTGCTGTCAAACTAAAATATAGTTAAGTTGTGTCACTTTAGTCTATTTCAGAATGGGAAATCGTCGTTTGACAGGAATAAACTAAATTTTGGTGATTTTTAGTTTAGTTTAGAGGCATTTGTGACAAGAGAATCGGCACCATTGCTAAACAATATCTTAGAGCACGATTTAGTGTAAGAAGAAACAGATTAATTTGTATAGTTTTTCTATAATTTAAAAAGAAATCCAGTTGTACCACGTCATCATCTGCCTAGCCTTTTCCCAACTATGTTGGGGTTGGCTTTCAGTCTAACCGGATGCAGCTGAATACCAGTATTTTACATGGAGCGACTGCCTATCTGACCTCCACAACCTAGTGACTAGGTAACACGATACCCCTTGGTAAGACTGGTTGTCAGACTTTTTGGGCTTCTAACTACCCGTAACGACTGTCAAAGATCTACAAATGACAGCCGGGACCAACGGCTTAACGTGCTTTCCGAGGCACGGAGGGGACTTGGTATGTAAAGATGGTCACCCATCCACGGACCAACCCCGGCTAGCGTAGCTTAACCTGATCGATCGACCCGTGCGGCTGTTATTACTTAGCCACAAGCCCCTACGGCCCCTACATCCAGTTGTATCACGTATCACAACAATATTAAAGTCGTTTTATGTGTAAATTAATTTAAAATAACTTGAACCATTTTACACATTATTTATTTATTGGTTGGTGTTGGAAGATTATGTGTAAATATATCAGTTTGTACTAATTCACATAGATCGTGTAATAAGAGTCACATACATTTGTATTAATATACATTAAGGTACTTGAAATATTTGTTCAGTTCACATTGATATTATTTAAAATGTATTTTATTACACATTAATAAATGTAAAAAATGCTTAGTTAGATCACTTTACACCAAAATAAGCTTGCTCAATTTTAATCTTAGAGGGGTACCAATTAGACCAAAAAATTGCATTTTTTTTTCTGTTAAACTTAGTGTAAAAATATTAAAACTGATATAGGTCAAGATATATCACTTTTCACTGAAGGTACAGAACTATCGTAATAGCACATTACCATTTTATTCGCCGGGAACAGCGATTTGTTATTGTTAGGTTGTTATTGCGTGAGCTTGATTAGTCAGATTAGCGTATTGAATAGATTAATTGCAGGCATTCTGTTTGTGGAGTCTACGAGCATGGTTAGGTACCATAGACTATAGTGCAGGGGGCCTACCACCAGCTCATAAACAGTATTATTTTAATATTACTTCAGTGGGAGAAAGAGATGGAGCTATACGACTTGTACAGCTTCATCTCTTTCCCACACTGAAGTAATCTTAAAAGAATAATAATAATATAAAGCTTCAGAAAAAAAAAAAAATTTACTTCTTCGAAAATCAATCCTGTATTGATTTTTCGGAATTTTCAGTATTTTATTCGGTCGTTTCAGTATTTTATTCGGTCGTTTCAGTATTTTATTCGGTCGTTTTGTTCAGTATTTTTTTCAGTCGTTTCTTTATTTGTATTCGCATATAAGCTGTGAAAAATTAGTATTTATAGCAGTAAGTTTCATATTTTGAGTATGCACATATTTTGATGTTTTTCCGGGGCGTTTATTACAACCCATATTAAAATAATACTGCTTTATGAGCTGGTGGTAGGCCCCCAGGTTTGGATAGCAACTATTGTCCATTTAGAGGTTTTATTTCGTTCATGATTTGTTCTAACAAGGTCCTAGACAATATTCTTCTGTACGTCTGTAATTCTAACGAAATATTTTGGTTGAGGAAATAAATTACTCGATCGATTTTACCTGTTATGTGCTATTTTTGATTTCTGTGCTCTAACATAATAATGATCTACAATGCCCGGGCATAAAATCACACAAAAATGTCACATTGAACATTTGAAAGAGTTTGATCTCTCTGTCACAGGGGTCTGAGGTCACGGGTATTCGACGATCAAAAACAAACTTTTTCTATAACTTGATGTGCCATGTTTATAGCCGCGTAGATACAGTCTGTACAGTAGTACGCACGTCATTGGTAACAAATAAGTGTTTTTTTACAAAAAAATACAACCGACTTCCAAACTACAAAGTGAAAAATAACTTTAATTTCGGAAGTCGATGTCTTTGGATGAGTATTTTAGTTTTTTGCCACCGACTTCCGAAATTAAAGTTTTTTTTCACTTTTTAGTGGGTTGGTTTGTAATGTATCTAAGTTACAATAGCCTAATGTCAACTGCTCATCAAAAATATTATATTATAATTTGAAGTCGGTTAAAAACTGGCTTCTCATTCTATTGGAATTCCGTAAACGCTAGGCCAACTCAAAGTGTTACCATTGACGTACGGTCTACTGTACGTTCAGGTTTCAAATTAAACAAAGAAAATAAAGAAAATACATTTAGGTAGGTAGGTGACTCAATGAACAATTTAATTGAGTCACTAAACTAAGTAGGTGATTCAGTGAACAATTTCATTGAGTTACTGTTATTAAGTTCTATGCTAAACAAATGTAGGTATTTATATACATATATGTACATTTATAATGAACTATTAGCTTCTGCCCATGACTTCGTTCGCGTGGAAGTCGATAAAATATAGTTTTTGAGTTCATCCATTACAAACAAACAAACATACAAAAAATCAAATCTTTTCTCTTAATAATTTGTTTTGATATAATAAATCCTAATCCAGATGCTGGTGACGTTCATACTGCTGGTCGGGGTGTCTTCGACCCTAGCGCTGGACAACGGGCTGGCCCTGACTCCGCCAATGGGTTGGCTCACGTGGGAACGGTTCCGGTGCATCACAGACTGCAAGAAGTATCCCAATGAGTGCATCAGGTGAGGTGGTAACTTGTGCTAAGATAAAGATCAGGGTTATACGGGAATATTCGTCTTATAGCTTGGCGTAAACGAGCCATCGAACACCACAGTCACCGGTGGCTGTCGCCTCTTGCTGCGGTGTTGAGTGCTCTTGTAGCGGGCGGGTCGCCATCGGCTACACGTGTGCGACGAATTCATACAAAACGTATGAAAAAGCATGTGAACTGCTTGTCGCTGGGATACCGGTGGCTCATTTGCGCCTAGCCTAAGTGTATCCTCATCATCCATCGCTTTCTTACCAAGGGGTATCTTAATACCCAGTAACTGGGAAAAGGCTAGGCAGATGCTGGTCCATCGCTTTCTATCAGACGAGCTCAAGGTCAAGAGCAGGCCCATAGTTATAAAAAAGGAGGCCTCCTTTTTCTCCTTCCTCAAGTTTGAAAGAAGATGAGACTGATGCTAATTATAGAGTTTCTAGAACTACTGTTAAATGTATTCGTTCTACAGTTAGGTGAAATGTTTATGTATGATCTGTTTCAATGCCGTTATCGGCATTTGTATTCCTAGTAGACATTATTTGGAGAATGCTGAGAATTGCTAACACCTAGTAAAGTTGAATTTTAAGCAGGTTTATTAAGACGTGTTCTGTATAATTTTTATACTTGCGTGGATATCTCGGTACCACAAACCACTGATGAAGTGATGTCGGATGTCTGAAAGTGGGCAACGTCACAAATAGATGTCAAATATTTCGCTGTTTTGATTAATTTGGCAATATTACTGTATGGAAATAAGAAATGTGGCTAACTAGCGAACTAGAATATTAATAATGAATTGCAATTATAACACTGAATTTGATGTTGTAACCGTTTTAAGTGTAAAAAAGGCATTTGGAAAGTTTTCATATACTTTTTTTATCTAAAACTAAATATTCGGTATTACGATATTAATTATTGCATTCCATAATCAATATTTTAGTTCCCTAGTTAGCCACATTTCTTAATTCCATACAGTAATATTGCCAAATTAATCAAAACAGCGAAATATTTGACAGCTATTTACGACGTTGCCAATTTTTAGGATAAACCCTCTTAAGACGTGAATGATTTTTTATGAAAAAGTAAAAATCTACATCTGTTAGTATAACTTCATGATGATGACCGCAACAGTTCTGAATTTCTCAAATATTTACAGTGAGAACCTAATCAAGCGGACAGCAGATCTAATGGTGAGTGAGGGGTACCTGGACGCTGGCTACGAGTACCTGGGCATTGACGACTGTTGGCTGGAGAAGAAGAGAGGGCCTGACGGTCGCATAGTGCCTGACAAGGAACGGTTCCCCAATGGAATGAAGGCTGTTGCTGATTACGTAAGTGTTTCATACCATCGCGCTTATTTTTCACGAAAGTTTGGGCAGGGAGGTGTACAGCACCTACATCGACATTTCGCCAATAGGGATGCTCACAAAAATGCAGTGGCACTCCGGGAGTGCCGACAGAAGTGAAAACTTTAACAATTAAAAAAAAATACTTCCAAAACCTTTAAAGTAAATATATTTGCAGAGAACATTAATTCGTAACGTAATATAAATAAAGAGCACAATCGCGTTTACCAAAATGAGGCGGTGACGCGAGTTCAATTGTTTTTTCCTATCTCAAAAATGTCCAACGCGCCTAAAGAAGTTTTCACATCAAAAAATTTTTTGGTCCCGTCAGGTTGATTAAGAAAGTATTGGACACCTATTTTTTCTTTTTGCCACCGACTTCCGAAATTAAAGTTTTTTTCACTTCGTAGTTTTTTTTTTGGAATGAAGAAAGAAAAATTACATTCTAATTGAGAACCTCCTCCTTTTTTAACTCGGTTAAAAATAGAATTGATTCTAGGTGCGTCCAAAAGGTTTTTTCGTATGGAGGATACTTCTGTATTAGCTGTCATCTAAGGCCGCATTCCGAGTTACGATAAAAGTGATAATATCGCGAATCCGACCAAATTTAAAAGTCACAAAATATAAGGGCTATTGAGTAATAATTGTGACTATTAAATTTGGTCGGATTCGCGATATTATCACTTTTAGCGTAACTCGGAATGCGGCCTAAGTAGTCACCCCCTTTTTGGCCAGTATATCTTCACACAGTCCATCCATTGTTTCTTTGGTCTTACCTCCTCTTATTTGTTTTTTGGCTCGACCTTCCAGATCCATGGCAAAGGCTTGAAGTTCGGCATGTACGAGGACTACGGCAACCTGACCTGTGCTGGCTACCCTGGAGTGCTGGGCAACGAGCGCCTGGACATACAAACCTTCGTGGACTGGGAGATCGACTACCTCAAGCTTGATGGATGCTATATCGACCCTAAGGAAATGGATGCCGGTAGGTGCTAATAACAAACGGATAATGATATTGATAATAATTCAGTGAAGAGCAAAGAAGCGATTATGGATTGATTGTGGGAAACAGTGGGTGTGTTCAAGTGACCTTGAACACACCCACTTGATTCCGCTGAGGGCAGGTTTTAGTAAAGTAAACACTAAAAAAGCACACAACATTTTACAAGCCTTCTCGGATAACTTTTCGCAAATTTTTTAATGACTTCGTTAGGTTGTAGACTACCAGAGAAATCTCGGTGAATATGGCGGAATGAGTGGCGCGCAGAGTCAAAACTCGTCATGTAAACACATGTTTTAGAAAAAAACTTGAAATACTTATTATCTAAGGATAATTGATGACAATTGTACATTAGGTAGTGGTGCCGATTCCTTTGGTCACAAACTAAACTAAATTTAAGTTCAGTGCATATTTTTCTTTCTATTTCATTAAGAAAAGGACAGAAGATAAATTTTAGTTTGGTCCTGTCAAATTAATCATCGCCTGTCACTCTCCATACCAGTTTAGACGTGATTTAAAACTTGCCGACTAAAATTACGTCAATTTACGTCAAGCGCTGATTAATTTGACAGGACTAAACTAAAATTTATCTTCTGTCCTTTTTTTAATGAAATAGAAAGAAAAAGATGCACTGAACTAAAATTTAGTTTAGTTTGTGAACAAGGGAATCGGCACCATTGTAATACTTGCAACAAAGTTTACATTACAATAATATCAAGTTCATTTTAAGATTTGTCACGGAAGAACTCAGACGCTTTTGGGCTTGAGCGCCTTAGGAGGGGCGGTGGCTGGATCTGCTATTGGTGGGAAAGATGATAATTATACGGCTAGGAAGGGGGATTACTGAGATAACGGCTAATAGATATGTCTGGAAGAAGAAAACATGATAGGTCGACTCCAAATAAATCGGGATAACATGGTTGATGGTAGAGAATGCCAATGGCATTAGGTTCGCCTTTGTATGTTCCATAAAGTTTAATAAATAAATCAATAACATCAGTTTCTAAACTAAATCTAAAAAAACGAGCGAGCCTTACAGTAGTCGCATATGATGTGTAACATCTGACATCTTAGCTGACAGTAAGTACCAACCTCACGGAAAATGTGTTGGTACCATCTGACGGCCAACTATAACACCGCGCGCGCTTATTGGTCAAATCAAATAGCGCACTTCTCCGGCTTCCTGTTACACGTTTCCGTCCCTTTTCACGAAATCAATCCCTCAGACATTGCAGACAAGCGAGAGGACAGGACGATGCTTTAAAAAAAAATCTTTCGCTTTGTGAAAGATTGGGTGTTAGATTTGACCAAATTAACCATTATTTCATACTTATGAGTTGGAATATGCCTTCACTAAACATCTTTAGATTGAATGAATTATATTTATGCAAATAACAGACGTGACTTACACAATAAAAAAAACTAAAATGAAATTGGGCAGGTCACGTCATCAGGGGTACAATCGGAAGATGGGCCAGAGATGAACGGAATGGTATCCCAGAGAAGGAAAGAGGAAAAGAGGAAGACCATTTCAAAGATGGAAAGGCGATTTGAGAACTACTGCGGGAGGGACATGGAGGAGAAAAACTCACGATCGTGAGCTATGGAAAAGCCTGGGGGAGGCCTATGCTAAAGAGCAAAGCAGTCTGGAGAATTCTGATGTTTAAACCTTTAATTTATATAAACTGTATAACTAGTTTTTAATATTGTTATTATAGCCTAATTGAAATTGAAATTTGAAATGCATGTTTCAGGATACCCGTCTTTCGGCAAGCTATTGAATGAAACTGGTCGGTCCATACTCTACTCATGCAGCTGGCCAGCCTATCAGGAAGACGCTAAAATTCTTGTAAGTAGTCTTATTTTGGGATATCCAAATCACAGATTTTATAATGTGTAGATACTGTACCAATCTCGGTACCAATCCAGCAAGAAATTAAAACTATCAAGGCAAGTGATAAGTCTCAGTTTCTATTGCGTTTTATTGAACGAATAATCATGGTTGGTTAACCTTTCCTGGCTGTGAAACTACACAAATGTTACATTGTCATGGCTCTTTGCCATTAAGACGCTGTGAGCATATTCTTTGCCTAACTGATAACCTTCAGTGGATCTGCCGTGTCCCTCGATTTTCCTCATTGTTGCGTCTCCCAGTATGACGTGCCTAAAGAACATATTGGCAGGTTTGAAAACATTTTTATTGCGCTTGGAATGTTTTCCTCATTAAACCTTCGTTGATTATGTTTCTACATATGTATATTTTGTCCTTGTCGCACATGCCTGTTTTGGCTCTCTTTCCTATTGGCCATTCTCCTAGTGTTACTTTTCCTTCTCAGTGTTTTTAGCTAATCCTTACAAGCTGAAATACCTACAGAGTCTGCAATGGAATAAATGGGCAACCCCAAATGGTTTTATATATGGTATGCTTTTACATCAGTCATATGTCAGTTTCGGGGTTGTAAGTAGATCTAACGATTTTGATATTTTGCCTTTTGATTTTGACTTATTAGATTATGTCGTACAATATGCTCTACCTCCATACAATGACAAAACTATCAAATCCACACTGCATCGTGCTAAAGTGACTATTCTTCAGGAATAAATCAGAACATAAAAAAGTAACCTGTCACAAACAAAAAGACAAACAAAGTATCAAATTCTTTTTTCGTAGGAGAGGATGGTGTTGCTGTCTATTGATTTTCAAATTCAACCTTTTTTTTTACTTATGCAGACTTAGGGTGGCCAGACTCTATTTATAATACCTTCTAAACTCTTTGCAGCCAAACTACGGATCAATAGCTGAGCACTGCAATATGTGGCGCAACTGGGATGATATCGAGGACTCCTGGGCCTCACTCACCAAGATCATGGACTGGTTCGGAGACAACCAGGAAAGGTTGGCCCAGCATGCTGGCCCAGGACATTGGAACGACCCGGATATGGTAAGACCTTTAAAACCCTGTTAGGAGCAACTAGATTTCAGTCTATTAATCTTTTGAGTAAGTCGATATTGATCGGCCCAATAAAAAAAATTAAATAAAGTGGTGGCACTCCGGGAGTGCCGACAGAAGGCAAAACTTGAACAAGATCGCCTTGGTGGAAGAAAAATATATGTATAGAACTTTGGTCTGTAACCTTATCTAAATAAAGAGCACAAGCGCGTTTACAAAAAAAAAAACTTCCGAAACCTTTAAAGTAAAAATACTTGCATAGAACATTGATCCGTAACGCAATATAAATAAAGAGCACAATCGCGTTTACAAAAATGAGGTGTCGTCACGGTGTCGCTAAATCAATGGTTTAGTCCCATCTCAAAACGCCTAAAGAAGTTTTCACTTCAATAATCGGTGGTCGATGGTTGACTGGGTAGATCTGAACGGTCAATATTATCGATCAACCGCAATCAAGATGTCATCGTAGTACAAAAAATTGGAGATAATTATATCGTAGTTCTGAAACTATCAATGTTTTTAAGCCTTTTTAGAAACGCCTTCGTACAGTTTTACAAATTTTTTAGGAGTTTTGACATTGTCCTTAGTGTACCTATGTTATTAGCGATTGCTTTTTTAGGCAACCCATCCAAACTGCATAGGTTCAGTTGGTTGGGTTCTTTAGGTCCTTGGTAAGGCTAAGTTACTCATAGATATAGAAGGTACTTCATACTTCTACCTTATTAAATGAGAGGCTAGAAGAATAATGCCGGTTTTCAATAACACTGGGCGTTCCACGTTGGATTTTCAACTTTCAGCGCTGAGCTGAGTGCTGAAAATCCAGCTGTGCACTTTTGTTAAGGCTGGCTTTACAGCTATCCGGGAGACCCGGTCGGGCCGCTCGTTCGGGCTCCCGGAACGGAACACACGTGAAGCACTAGAAAATTGTTTCACAGAGACGCGGATTGGTTCGTACGCGACCCGCTCCGGCTAGAGTCCGTCCAATGCCACTCGTAGACGTTCTTCTACTCCCTCGTTTCAGAGCACTGCGGGCGCTACCTATACGGGTCTCTTGTATACGGACGGCCTGTACGGGTCTCACGGATAGTTGTGAAACCAGCCTAAGGCATTTCATTTAAGTACACTTAGATAAAATAACCTTGATCTATGTTGTCAACAGCTGCTGATTGGTAATTTCGGGCTCACAATAGACCAGGCGCGAGTACAGATGGCAGTCTGGTCAATCTTGGCGGCTCCTCTCCTAATGAGCGTGGACCTAGCCACCATCAGACCGGAGTTCAAAGAGATCCTGTTGAATAAGGACATCATTGCAGTCAACCAAGACCCCATGGGCAAGCAGGGGATGAGGATGTGGAAGAAGACGGACCGTGGATCTGTAAGTAGACTTCAGTTTAAGGTTTCATCGTCGTTTTCAGCCTGTAGCGGTTGCACCGCCACATACGAACGCATCAAAAAGACATGACGTCACACAAATCCTGCATCGCGCAATTAAAGTTTACCGCGCGATCGACATAATTATATACAAGATCCCGACTTTAACCGTCGGGCAGTTTAAACTTAGACTGCAGGCTGGACTTTGGACATAGGACACTCCAATGCCTTGCCAATGAACTTGATCTTCAGCTGTTCTTATCTAGTTGCTTATAAGCTTTGAGGCCATTTTAGTAAAAGGGGTTTCTATAAAAGTGGCTCTGCTAGACCTTGCAAGATTAACAGACCCTTTTTTCCATGGTGATATCCTCATGGGATCCTTTCTGACTAAACATGCCACAGTTTCACTTTATATTACTACGCATGGTACCTCTCTGCAGCCAAGATTAAGATTAAAGGACCCCGGGGTCTGATAGGCCTGGTGAATGTCAAATGATTAATTCACTGTAATTCTGATTTGTAGCAATACTTTTTTTTTCTTGAAGCGGTCTCGTCTGGAGGTCTGGTGTCGTGAGCTGCACGACGGTGCGCACGCGCTGGCCTTCGTGAGTCAGCGCGACGACGGCATCCCCTACGCCACCAACTTTACTTTACATATGCCACAGAGTGGCGACTATGAAGTTCATGTAAGTAATATCCATACATTATTATAAATTAAAGTTGCTTTTCGTGTTTGTATGTGTGTGACGGTTAGGGAAAACATCGTGAGGAAACCGGCATGTCCTAGAACCGAAAATTCGAAGACATGTGACATCTACCAACCCGCACTGGGCTCGCGTGGTGGATTACGGCCCACTCCCTCTCACAGAGAGGAGGCCTGTGTCCCAGCAGTGGGAACATTATAGGCTGATGATGATGATGATGATGTGTGTGACCGCGTTGTTCTTCTAAACTATGCAACTGATTTTGATGCAGTGTTCACGATAATTAGAGAATATTAAACTTATATATAATAAAGAAATCTCATTGTCTTGCCAAGTCATAAAAATCTTTCGGGGCTAGTAGTAGTATAAAAAAGGAATACTAGCAATTATAAAAGAAAAATAAGATATACCGGCGCCGTTTGGATTTCTTTGAGCAAACATTACGCATTGGTCAATTGTTTGCCTCCATAAAAATAAAGATCTTTTAAATATTACGGACATTACGAAGGAGGAGATGATGACTTAGATGAGTTTTATTTACCTAAAACGAGTTTTATGTTGCTACTGATCAATTAATAGGCACTTACTATGTGACCAGGAAAGCAGTGGTGGCTCAAGAGTAGTGGTGGCCCAGTCGTATTGGCAGTTTGGCACCAATTTACGAGTTTTCGCGCTTTACTTTGAGTACCGTCAACTGCCCTAACTTTGCCTCACGTCCTATGTTTGCCTATAATGAAAACGATGAAATATCTTTTTCATTTTAATTGTATGGCAATCGAAACTTTATTATTCTAAAAATGTATTAAAGCTTCGATTGCCATACAAGTAAAATTCAAAAGATATTTCATCGTTTTCATTATAGGCAAACATAGGACGTGAGGCAAAGTTAGGGCAGTTGACCCTAATTTATTTCATCACCACTGCTCTCAAAACGGTGAAGGAAAACATCGTGAGGAAATCGACATGTCCTAGAACCAAACATTCGAAGACATGTGACATCCACCAACTCGCACTGGGCGCGCGTGGTGGATTACGGCCCACTCCTTCTCACAGAGAGGCTTATGTCCCAGCAGTGAACAGGAACAGCTGATTATCCAATGTGACTGAGGGCATAATTATTTGTTTCAGGATCTCTACAAAGACGAAGGAGTACGGCTTTGGAACTCCGACCAAGACTTTGAAGTTCGGATTAATCCATCAGGTTTGTAATAGATACTGGAACCTATAAATTCACCAGTGCCAGCAACGAATGCTGGATGAGCTAAAGGCAAAACAACCAGGCAGTGGAGATATAGAGTATCAAATACTATTAGCAAACGACATCGCTACAGGCCCTTATGGACCTCCTAATGACGGCGGGTTGAACTGAAAGATGTTATGTCAAAGGGTTTTGAATGTATGATGGATGTTCACTACAGTCCACGTTGCACTGTGACCTTTATTTTCGTTAAGTAAGGTTGCTTTTAGGTTACTGCTGTCTGAGGTACAATAACTGTGATAGCACTGCAGTACCTCATGCTCTTTGCGCTACATTCCGGCCGTTGAGAGAATGCGTTCTTGTCACCTTCAGTTTCATTCTAACGAAAAAATATTTTGCGAATTTGATCTTTATTACAACTAGAAATTGCCCAACTGGCAGGTGTCAGAAATGTATACTTTCGACGGCCGGACCGTTACCCGTCATCAGCCTATTTGTCCCAAAAATATAGTGTTAACGTTATTTATTGTTTTTAGGTGTAAAATTCTACAAGTTTATTCTAAAGACGCCGAGTGCGACAGTCAAAGCCTACTCCAAGAGTGAAAGCAGTTCAGTGTCTGATGCAGTCGTGAACATTGTACTGAACAAGACATAGTTTGTAAATTTTAGATATTTGTAAGTTAAGGTAGGTATAAATTATAAAATAGGTACTTAATATAAGGATGAAATTAAAGTTAAAAATATTTTTGTGACTGACATTATTTTTGACCCTCCTTGTTTCGTAATTAAGTTACCTCAAGTTACCACACAAGTGCTTGTTTAATATTCCACCGAATCTTCTAAATTCCGAACTCTCATCTTGTCTGGTTAAGTGCCTGCTACACGGCTGCCAACTGCGTCCCCGACAGAGGCAGTGGCGTAGCTAGGCGTGGGCGAAGTGGGCCCCCGCCCACGGCCTCGCACTTTTAAAGGGCCTCGCGAGGCCACTTTAAATGCGATGACCCCAGACTTTACCACAGATGACTAATTAATTTGATAGCTTTTACGCTCGAAAAAGAATGTCACAAATTTAAAAGCGTGTTTGTTGGGGGCCTCACAAGAAGTCCCTCTTAGGCGCGACTGCGAGGCCGTTGTAACTACCTTCAAAGACCTCAACCGTTAGTTAGACGGAATAAGAGACTTGTCAGGAATTAATAGCTATGATTACTTTTGTAAAAAAAAATATCACGCAAGTTACAAAATAAAACTTTTATCAAATCTATGTATAGGTATGCTTTTCAATATTCTCCCATCGCGCATTTATATTTTTTCACTATCATGAGTAGGTATGTTATGTCAAAGTATTTTTGGTAGAATACATCTATTGGGTAGATCTTGGGAACGAAAGATAAGGGGCCTCGCTGATGTGACTTCGCCCTCGTCTATATTAGTCCACGCTACGCCTCTGGATAGAGGTGACCTTGGTTGGCGACAGGCAGAGCTGTTTGAAATTTGGTCGTAAATCAACATCTACACGGTTGTAAACCACCAAGGTCATCTCTGTCGGGACGCGGTTGGCGACCGTGTAGCAGGCACTTTAATGTGCTAAGTGTTTGCATACAACTTACTATAGATTTGAGAACAAAGTTAACACTCGTACTGACGCTATTCTCTATAAGACATGACGATAACATTATAAGCAAAGTAACTACGATAACTTTACCAATTAGGTAATTAGGTACCTACTTAACGTTCTTACTATTTGTTCGCTAATAAAGTAATAATGCTTCAAAAATAACGGTGTGTGACTTACGGCTTATCTATCACACACCGAGATCCAAATTCAAATTCAAAATACCTACCTATTTTATTTCACATAAACCTACAAGGGCATTATGAAACGTCAGAAGCTAGGTGCACGGTTCCAATTGGTCGTTTCCTATGGAGAAGAGCCGGCAAGACATTCCATATGGTTACCTACTCTTTTTAAAATAAATGGTTTTTACGATGTTTTCAAATTACAGTGTTAATAGGCATGAGAGGCAGTGGCGTAGCAAAGGGGGGGCGGCGGGGGCGGGCCGCACCGGGTGTCACCTTTTTTGGGGTGACACCCACTCGGTCTCTTAACTTTATGAACAATGTACAGACGCCAGCACATCAGGCTACTACAATCTGTCAAATTTATTTAATAGATTTTCAACTTTATCGCTGGCACGTAAGGTTCAAAGTTGATTGGGAAAATTTGACAGTTTCGGATAGCTTGATGTGCTGGCATCTGTACAAACAAAAAAAAAATCGCTGGCACAAAAAAATCTTTTTCGGGGATTCCTCCACTAGCACTAGCTCAGTTCTCTCTATTCTCTATACCGGGATTCCCGCAAAAGATCCTGACGCTGTCGTGGTCGTGGGGGATTAATAAAAAACTATTTGCGGGCAACAATGACCCAATCGCGGCTTAGCAATCTTGGTATATTAGTCATCGAACACGAGGCAATACAAAATATAAATTTCAATGAAGTTATTGCTGAGTTTGTAGCTGTCAAAGCTAGAAAGAAGAAATTTTAATTGTAAGGAAATAAATAAATAATAATTCCTTTTCTGTCTTAGTTATTATTGTGTTTTGTTATTTCTTCAATATTATCACTACATAGTATAAAACAAAGTCGCTTTCTCTGTCCCTATATCCCTATGTGGGTGAGGCTCACAGAAAATGTACCATCACACACGGGAACTTGTAACGCACAATAACACACTGGAAATACGTAACATACTGGAAATATTGTAAAGATTAGTTCACACGAGACAAGACTATTTAATGGAATTTCAAATAAAATACAATATAGACCAAATTATTTATTAAACTCAAAAACTTCACTAACTAATCTTAAAGCATTATTTCAAATGAGATCAAAATAGGTACTTAAAATTGCTCAGAAAAATCAAATTTCACATAATCAAACAAATCGTTTTCGAACACATTTTTTGTAATTTTTTTGTTTTATACTTGTACATTTAAATATCCTACTCAAAATAAACCTCGTCGCTAGTAACAGCTAAAAAGTATTCTTTTGGCCGCTCAATGTTTTGTGTAATCTTAATCTGTTTTACAATGAAATCTTCAGTGATTGTGTCTTGATCTTTTATTTTTGGAACAACAAACTTTAGTTCTGGTTTTTTTACGGTTTTCAATAACCGTATGGTAAAATAAGTTTTCCCGTCTACTAGATGAATATCTTCAATAAAACCGATGTAGTATTTCCATGAGCCTCTTTGGTAGTATCTTACTAGTACTGTGTCTTTGAAACATAGCTTCCATATTTCTGATTGAATTTCCGATGTCACTTCCGAGTCGTTAATTATACTGTCAAAGTCTTTTAAATCATTCTTGTGAGCCGTAGCCAACACCGATTCTCTCTTTGTTTTTAATAATACCTCATTTTCATTAGATGCAAGACTTATTTCTGTCACTTTCTTACAAGTGTCAATTTTTTTTTCATCTTCATAATTAGACTGTTCAGTTCTTTTTCTTTCCATCTTATTAGGGTCTATTTTTTTTCTTAAATCTGATAGATTCTTCTGCTCTTTCATGTGAAAGCTTGTATCATCAAAATAATCTTCGTTATCTGTAATGTGATACTCTTCATCGGAAGAATCATGCAAAGAATATAAGTCTTCGTCTGTGCTGCTCTCATATTCTTTTTTAAATTTTTGAGTTGTTTTAAGTTGCATGTCAATAAGTTTCCTTTTCTTCGGATTGTTCTTTTTTGTATCAATTTTGTCAATAGATGGCGAAACATTTTCTTTTGAACTTGTGGCAGCAATTTTTGTTTTTGGGTCAACTTCTTTAAAATTAAATGGGCCATATTGGGTCAAATCAAAGTAGGACTTATTTTCCTCAGTATTCTTTATGTCTGATAATATTGTAATCATCTTGTTGGGCGCAATTGTTTTTTTATTCTTCACTGCTGTTTGTTTCAGTAAGTCTGCAGATTTCACATTAAAACAGTCACAAAAACCTGGTCTACTCTTTTGGCAGAAACAACTTAGATAACGATAGAAAATAGAGTATGCTGAGTCAAAGTTGTTAATAATTTGATGTATTTTCATGGTGTTTGGGACTGGTACAAGATCTAATGATTCATTCAGTATGGCATCTTCAGGGACATAAAAAAGTTGTAATTTGGTTTCAGACGCCTGTAGAAGTTCGTAAGCTATTTTAGCGTCAGGAACGTCCGAACCATAAGCGACAAGTGAATCTAATTTACGTTTTATAGCTCCCCCAACGCCATCAGCGGCTCCTTTACCGTGGGAGGCTTCGAAAAAGTTCCATGTTGAAAATGGAAAACCGAGTTCCTTCGTTAGTTTTGAGAAATAGTAAAAGTTTTTCTTTTGACGGTATTGAACAGTAGGACCATCTGAATAAAAATGAATCCCATTCACCTTAGGTAATTTCTGTTTGATCAGTTCTAGTACTGGTAAGAGATGAGCCCAAATGGCATCTGGTCCGTGTTCTTTGCTTGGAGATATAGATGCAAAGGATTGATTACCTTTTGCGGTATACAAAATACCAGTATGAAGACTAATCTGTTGTCTTGATCCATCGAAATGCATTGCTTGTATTTCTGTGCTTAATTTACAGGCATAATTTTCTGAAAAATCTATGTGTAATGCTACAGAGTGATCATCCAAATTTTTCGTGCACCGCCTATGTTCTTTATACTGATGGATGATGTTGTAAGAATGGGTCTTGAAATTTTGCAATTCTTCTTGAAACGCATCTAAGAGCAGTCTCAATGAACCAGTCTTTTTTTCCTTTTCTATTTTCTTCGTAGTCTTTGTTACATCACTATTTCTTTTCGGTTTATATTCATGAGATTTTAAAACCCATTCATCCCATGAAATGTTATCATTTAGATTTTTCTTACCCATGGTAAATTCAATATATTTATTTTTGCACAACTCACACTCTCCATAAGAACATTTATTCGATTTTAAATCACAAACAACCATACTCAATAATTGGTCAAGATCTTTTGTTGGTATTAATCCAATCGATTGCAGTACCGTTGCTTTCATTTGCAAGTTTTCATGTCTTTTGCAAGCGCAAGTATCTCGTTTTTCGGCTTTTGGTGGCAATACATAAAAGGGCCTGTATCTTTTGAATGTAGCAAATGACAACTTCCCTCCTTCTTGTTTGTATTTTTTATATAGTTTATGTAGAGTTCCTAGCAAATACCTTCTCTGTTTTTTCTGTTTCTTCTTTGTTTTTATTTCATTTTTGCCTGCCGTCATTCTACTTACATCGTCCCTCTCATAAAAGTCTCTCAACTGGGTCTGTATTAAACAACTTTTATTTTTCTGTAGCGTATGACGAATTTTTCCTTTTAAGCCTAAATAAGTAGCTATTTTGGTTTTCATGCAGTATCTATCTATGGTATCATTTTTGCTGAAAACATTTTTTATTATGCGTTTTTCTTGAGTGTTGTTACTTTTGTAACTCTGCTTTATGCTTTCCATAATGACATGATGTTCAAGCAATGTTTTTTTCACTCTTTCCTTTTCTTCAGGACATATATTAGGTAAATTTTGATTTATGTAGGCATTCGTTTTCGAAGAGGGGGTCATTCGCTCAAAATCTTCGTCTTTTATAATAGCACTTGAGTTTAACATTTCTTCAAAACTACAAATTAATTCGTCTTTTTTTTTGATAATTTCTAGTTGCTCATTATTTTTGCGTACACATCTGTTTAATTTTTGCCTCGTATTTTTTAAAGATTGTTTAAATTTTCTTAATAGCTCTTTTAATTTTATGTTTTCAGTCTTCAGTTTATAAATCCCTCTTCTATTTTGATTCCTCTTCTGTTTTACACTATGTGCACTGTCTGCTGAAGGCAATTCTTCAGGTTTCGGTTCTTCTTTGCTTTTTTTCTTTCTCTCTCTCCACTGCTTTCTAATATTTTCCTGCACAGACGAAGAATATTCTGCTATTTTCTTTCTATTTCGTTTTGTTCTCTCAGCATTTTTTCTTTTCTGTGTTAAGTACTTTTCAGGATTTTTTTCTTTCAACCTTTCCCGATAGAGCTTCTGTCTTTCAGCAGGTGTTAGTGGCATCTGCAAAAAAAAGATTGCTGGAAGAAAAAATTGCTATGTAAAGCGAAATGTGGGTTGACTTTCAGCTACATGTACCGACGACCATATAAAAGCTGCGGGTACGCGTTGCATGCAGCTGGCACAGGAACGCGTGTTTTGGGAAAAAACTTGGGGAAGCCTTTGTCTAGCTCTGTACATCTCATGCTGTTGTTGATGGACAAATTGCAATGTGCACTAAGCTTTACATTTATCACGTGTGTTACATAACACAAATTCGTAACACACGCAACACACGTGAACAAACACGCGTGAATAACATAACCTAAAAGCCGTGTAGAATATTTAACTGCAATGCAAAGTAGTGAAAAACTGCATTATTTAATAATTTACATATCCCTCTTAATTGTCCTTACCCATAACAAACAAAATTTTATTACTTACCATGCAAAATTTCTTCCGAAAAGTCGCTGAAATTCAATTACGAAAACCAACACACGCACGAGTACTGCCTTTTCCTTAGAAACCAAGATGTCTGACAGGACAGTGACATTTTATATTGAAAGTAGTAATGTTGCCAAAACAAAAAACACATCATCCGTGTTGCTACCGCCTATTACAAAAAAACTACTGCGTAACAAATCATTTATAACACCCGTGAAATATTTTTGGCACATTTGTTTTTAAAATCATAGTTTTATCATTTTTTGCATAATTAATTATATCTACTATTGGGATAGTAGTTTTATTCCCATACATGTTATATAATACTAAGAAGTCACGATAAACAGAACAAACACAATTAAAAAAAAAAAAAAAAGAATTCTATTCGGGGTGGACACATTTTATTTTTCTATGAAACAAGAAGTAAGCAATTTGTTGTACTGGTTAGTTTTTGGTTAAATTCAAATAAATTAACAATTTAAATGGCTTGATATTAACGAGTGAATAATATCCACCACAGTAAACAAATAGATTAATTTATTCCGAACTTTCGAAATATTTTTTCTTCACTCAAAATTCGGCTTACGAAAAATATAGATAAAGTACAAAACTTGTGAGCCTCAACCATGTATGCTTAAATCTTTAAAACTACGCAACGGATTTTGATGCGGTTTTTTTTAATAGATAGAGTGATTGAAGAGGAAGGTTTATATGTATAATAACCCGGTTTATACCCGTGCGAAGCCGGGGCGGGTCGCTAGTAAATAATAAATGATCCATGTCCTTTATCATATAAAATTGATTGCTTTTTACTTTCGATGGGGTGACACCACCAACTTCCGCACCGGGTGCCACCCAAGGTAGCTACGCCACTGATAAGAGGACAGCCTATCAACAAGTACCAGGTACTTAGCAAAATAGAAAATGGTCCACAAATCTACAGCCTACAGAAATTAAACACAGTACCTAATGCAGCACAGCAGCAGTGCTTGTAAATAGAAGTATTGATGGTGAAGCCGGTGGTGGTGCCTGCTTTGGACAAACAAGAAGGAGTGGATTCAAATTTGCTAAAACTGTTAATATTGTACACACGGCTACACATCAAGCTATACATTTCCAGTATAAGCTGACCTCGCATTGTACGGAAATCCTATACAATGCGAGATTGGCATAAACTGGAAATGTTTAGCTTGATGTGTAGCCGTGTATACTACCCAATGGTTCAAGTATAGATTGCCGAACATACCAACAAACAATCAATCCTCCAGTACGCAAAAAGGGCGAAGAACTGCCTCCAGAGAGAAGGCCTTGCGTAATATATTTAAACTGAATTGTAACTGGTGCAATTGAATGCAAAATTCCAGAATATTATATTGAACTCAAGAACTTAAGAAACTACCAAATAATGGCCAAGAAGCCTCTCCTAAAATGATAGAGAAGTTCAAAAAAAAGTTTGCGATGATATAATATTTTATCTATTTTGTGTATCTCATAACTGTGATGATAGCCTATGAATGAATATGATGGGTTCAAAAGCTCTTAGATAAAAAAAAAACTCTATTCTTCATGTTTTAATCTGATATCGACAGTAGGTAGATATGACTAAAAAACTGTCACTTCTCACTTGTCTACGCCATATTTAGTGACAACGCAGATGTTGCTTAGAATGGGCAACAGAAGCATCTGGAAGGTATCTGGAGGACAATTTTCATTTAACGGCCAATAATTTTGCTAGTGTGCAGCAGTTAGCTGTGAAAACAAAGATTTTTATTGTGAAGTTTTTTAGTAAACTGTGTGCATTTGCCTATGTATAAATACTAAAATTGTATTTTTAAGCACTATGCTTAACTCACAGGAGCAAGTTAGAAAAAAAAAAAACGTGTGGCACTCGGGGACTGCCGTTGTAAAGCTATTGCATAGCATTTGTAACTTCCATACTTCCTATTTGTCAACTGAGTTGTCAACGCTACACTCCTATCTCAATGCTACACTTGGGGTGATGACATAAAACAAAAATTACGTTTTACTATGTAATGACGGTTCCCATGACAACGTGATGTTGTCATGGGAACCGTCATTACATGGTAGGCGGAGTGGGGGGTGTTAGGTTTTATTTTCGTTACGTTACGGAATTTCTTGATTCGGTCGCCGCGCTCAAAGCCCGCGATAAAAGCTATGCAATAGCTTAAAAAGAGAAAATGTCACAACCGATCACACCCCAGGGGCGGTTGTGACAGTACTTGGGATCGGTAGTGACAGGTTCAAAAATACACCAAAATGGTCATCAATCACTACAATAGCTTGATGTGTGGCTACACATCAAGCTATACATTTGTACCTAATTTACGGACGGCTTTCATTAACTTTCGATGACGCAGTGCTTCGTACTTTCGTCTTACATAAGTTTTTGTTGTAAAAGCCGTTAGCATAGCAACCGCGCGAGAATGGGTCAGCCGCATCTTATTAAACTAAGGCTCCGCGCAAACGGGCCACCGACCACAGCCACCAGTGGCTGGCGACAAACTGTTTACCTACATGATTTTTGTAGGAAGTGGTGAAGGGTGGGCGTTTTTGGGGGACTGTCTTATGTAATTTTGACGTTCGAAAAGTGCTGATTCTCAGCCTAGTTTGAATAAATGACTTTTGAATTTTGAATTTTTAAACACGTTTTGTATGGAATCGCCGCACACGTGTAGCGAGTGGCGTCCACTCGCGACTCAGTGTCCGCGACACGCCACCGGTGGCGTCCCCTCGCGACTTAGTGTCCGCGACACGCCAAGGGTGACGGCCACTCGCGACTCAGTGTACGCGACATGTCACCGGTGGCGGCCACTCGCTAGTTAAAGCCGACTAAGTACTAGGGGCGGCCACCGACCACCTTCGTTTGCGCGGTACCAAAGGACGTGGCACGCCACAGCCACCGGTGGCTGTGGTCGGTGGCCCGTTTGCGTGGAGTCCCTAAAAACTAAGTTAGATTCATTGGTTTTCGTTCCGTTCCGCGTTCCGTAACAAGCACGATGGAGTCTCGATCAATAATTTAATTATCTTTAAAACTTCACGATTTTAAAGATAATTAAATTATTGATCGTTTAGTATACATGTTTTATTAAAATACCTTTTGTTTTACGTGTAATAAATGAATAATGCGTCTAATTTGGGACAGCGCTCCTTGATGGGCGAGTCCTATTACTGGCTGGACGTACGACTCGTTGCGTGAGCTCAGCACAGAACACGCAAGCTAACCATTCAAGGTCACTGTCATATATCTGCGTCTTAAGTTTACTCAATTGCCGCATGTTAAATTATCACCTCCTTAGGTAGGTATTTGACTGACTAAAGAGACTGAATAATATTTATATTATTTCATTAAACCTTCCCTTAAGGGGGATGTGCTAAGGTAGCCCGCGAAATTCAAATTTTCTTTAGTTTTTGCATTTTGTAGGTCAGTGTCATTTCATGTAATCATCACATTTGACAGTTATGCTAACTTATGAAATTGTATTGCTAATTGTAATAGTGATGCAACGAATACTACTTTTACGAATACGAATATCAAACCTACTATTCGGCGAATACGAATACGAATATCTCGCCATGGTAATAAAAGACTAATAGTCTAGTACTACATAGACGCAGCCATTACTAACGTTCGTATAAGTTACTTAGGACTTACTATCCTACCTTTTCTTCATACAAAAGAAATACAGACCATATAACTACTTACTTGGTAATTTATCGAAGTGTTTCCATATGTCACTTTGATCTCGTTTACGAGAAGACATTTTCTATTCAACTTCAATTTCTTTCACTTCGCAGCAACCTCAGAAAATAAATAAAACAATACTCTCTTGCTTGACTTGTGCTTTCGACTGACAAATGAAATGAAAGGAACGAATGAATCAATCAATCCATGGTTCGTAATGATAGGAAAACTCCCGGGCCGCGGCACTGTAAACTATGGCCGGGGAGTCCCCCGTCGCGTCGTCGTTGCGGTTAAGGCCCTTGAACACGTCGTATTTTTACGTGCCGACGACGCGCGTTTTCCAAGTCTGCCAGTAATTAGATTTGCGTACAAACATATTAATATTTAAATATTCGTATTAGTATTCGCCGAATACGAATATTCGGTAAATGTCTACTATTCGGCGAATACGAATATTCGTATTCGTATTCGTTGCATCACTAAATTGTAATGATTATAATTATGAAAAGCCATATTTGTTACGGTCGCGAATCATATTTTAATCAACATAAAACCTGACACTGAACTACAAAATGCAAAAAACTAAAGAAAATTTGAACTTCGCGAGCTACCTTAGCGCCACATTTTTCTTCTACTTCCGCCTCTGACTCCAGTTCCAGTTCCGGTTCCGACTCCGATCAATCAAATTTAAAACTTCAGACTCCGGCTCCGGTTCCGGTAAAACGACTTCCGTAACATCCCTGGTATATCTCTTAGTTCTTTAACTAACGCTATCTCATAAAAAACTCTTAATTAAAAAAAGTATTGGCATTGACCATTTATTTAGTCATTTATTTGGCCGGTAAACACGACCGATAGAATAATATACATAAAAAGGCAGGTATAATATTATGAATTTTCATACAAACATTGCGGCCGGGGCGTATTCGACCTACCCTACTTGTGTACTACTTACAACACAATCTGTTTCGATTTGAAACTAATTGTTAATCCATTGCTTTATAAGTTGGAAAAAAAAATCTGCTCAACAACGTAAATAATGCAATGAATGTTTTTGAACTGTCAAAATGAAACAAATTAGGCATAATCGTTTACGAAAATAAGGGAATCTATAATTAATTTACTCAGTTTGAATTTCCAAGCATTATATGAGAAAAGTAGGTACTATATTGATAGACTCACGTAATGTATGCATCGGCTTCGCTTCGGCCCACATTTTTACGATCCTCCATCAATGCCCCAGTTGCAGGCCGCGACAGTAATGTAATTATTCCTAATCTGTGAACCAGACTTTAGGTTTTTATCGGATCTTTTTTTGCAAGTCATTTTACGACGTTTACGAAACATAATTAGATAAAATTGTTAAAAGAATGTAGGTCCCGAATTTAGGCCGCCTGGCCTGAATTCGGGTCAATGATCGAACAATGTTTTGATAATCTTATAGTATAAGTAGGCAAGTAGGTACTTACGAGTACATACCCATCGCTCATCGCCATTATTCCGAAAACCAGTTTTCTCTGGTATGTCGCTCCTTCAAGCTCTAGGTTACCGTTATTTTTAGTGAAAGTTTGTATTTTCATCAATCTTTAAGTAAACCATTTAAATGGTTCAGATTTATATTTTATTATGATGATGATTATGTATTCAATGAGATTTTTTTTTTTGCAAATTCCCGAACGTTACTAATTTATGACGTTCTATTTGACGTAACCACATGATTGTGCTTTGCTTGCTGTCAAAACTGTGTCAAATTAGAAATCTGAAATCCGGAAGAAAATGCAAGCGGCATAATTTATAAGTTAAATTATCAAAAGATTTACGCAAAATTAATGTAAACATAAAGCGGACAAGTTGATCGTGACATTGCTTTACACGAGTACTAATCGGTACCGCGCACGGCGCAACGTAAATACTGTTATCGGACGTTCGCGTAAGAGCGAAAGAAAGCTGGTTATTGGTATTAGGTCAATGGTGTATTCGTGCCGGTAACGTGAGGCTGGGTGCTGACGTCGGCACGTTAGAGACGCGGCAGGCGCGGACCAGCGGCCATCAGTTTGCGCCGGTTACATCGCTCGGGTAACACGTACCGACAAACTATCGGTCGACAAACAATAATCTCGAGCGTGAAAGTTATTAACAAAGATGGGCGGAAGAGTAGAAAAGGTCGGCATACTCGCCATGGAGTTGTACTTCCCTTCACAATACGTAGACCAAACGGAACTGGAAAAATATGACGAAGTGTCCACCGGCAAGTACACGGTCGGCCTCGGTCAGCTTAAAATGGGCTTTTGCTCAGACAGGGAAGACATAAACTCAATTTGCATGACAGCTTTACACAGATTGATAGAAAAAAACAACATCGATCTTCATGATATTGGACGGCTGGAGGTTGGTACGGAGACAATCATAGACAAAAGTAAAAGTGTGAAGACTTACCTCATGACATTATTTGCTGAGAAAGGAGCTACAGACATTGAAGGTATAGACACAACCAATGCTTGTTATGGTGGTACTGCAGCTCTGTTTAATGCTGTGAACTGGGTAGAGTCATCGTCCTGGGATGGCAGGAAGGCAATAGTTGTGGCAGGAGACATTGCAGTGTATGGTAAAGGCCCTGCAAGGCCTACAGGAGGTGCAGGAGCAGTGGCCATGCTCATTGGCCCCGGCGCTCCTCTGGTGTTGGACTGCGGTGTTCGTGCTTCGTACATGACACATGCTTATGACTTCTACAAGCCAGACTTATCTTCAGAATTCCCACTTGTGGATGGGAAGCTCTCTATTAAATGCTACCTCAGTGCTTTAGACAATTGTTACAACTTATATTGTAAGAAGATGAGAAAGATTGAGCCTGACTTCAAAGGATTATTGAGCTTAGATGGTATGTTGTTCCACTGTCCTTACAGTAAACTAGTACAGAAGTCTCTGGCCAGAGTATGCTTCAATGACTTTCTTAATGCCTCACCAGAACAACGTGAAGAACAGTTCCCAGGCTTATCAAAATTCAGTTCCTACAAATTGGAAGAAACATACTTTGACAGAGATGTTGAAAAAGCATTCATGACATACAGCGAAGCTTTGTTTGATGAGAAGACGAAGCCATCACTGTATATAGCAAAGAATGTAGGCAATATGTACACTCCATCATTGTACGGAGGCCTTGCATCATACCTCATTAGTAAATCTCCTGAACAGCTAATTGGGAAGAAGTTTGGACTATTCTCCTACGGATCGGGTCTTGCCTCTACAATGTATTCTATAAATATTTGCAATGACATGAGTGCTGGTTCAAAACTGGCAAAATTATTAAAATCCTTGAATGAAACTGTTTCTCTGTTGGATGAGAGGCAGTGTGTGGAGCCTAGCAAGTTTTCTGACATCATGGACAATAGAACGATGAACTACCACACAGCTCCTTATCAACCATCGGGCTCAATAGACATATTGTTCCCGGGTACGTACTACCTCATTGACATTGATGAACTAAGAAGACGTTTTTATGCAAGGAAAGTTTGAAGTAATTATTTATTATTAGATTAATTTTGTGTGACTTGGTGCAGGAGGTATTCGGTGTTGTTGGTTTCAAATTTATTATTTTATAGATTGATTAGAAAAAGAGACTGTTATCTATCTAGTTTGCTATTATGTTTGTGAAACATTCTTCTCCGAACTGCTAATTAACAGTGTTTATATTATTGTGACCTATTCACCTCATAATAAGACATCGACTACAGGAAGCGAGTGTACTTTGTACATTACATTTGCACACAAAATCAATAAAATATATGACTTGTTTATTTATAAAGTCGGTATCTTAGTAATTTATCATGTATTTTGAATACACAATGTAGAAATTAATTGTGAGGGTTTGAATTTATTATAATATAATTATGGCTACATAAATGGTATGTGAGGGGTAAATGATATAGAGAAACAGTTATGTTTAAGTTATGAGTGTTAAAGTCCTTGATGTTCCCTTTTATAGTGTAATTATCACTTTCAATAACTTATTTCCAGTGTATACTTGTAGTATGTGCAAAGCTCAAATGTATACAATTCGCATCACACCAAAGCTATAGAACCTATAACATTTCAAACGTTGTTTTTTATAATTTCATAGGCATATTATTTATTAAGTTGGTATTTCTTATTAGTGCAATTATAAAATATAAAAATCATCAAATAGATTCCATGAAATGGACCATTATACTACATATTGTCAATAAACAAATTGAGAATTGAAAGATTTGTTTTAATCTTTTTAACCGACTTCCAAAAAGAGGAGGTTATTTACAGTTACAATCATGTTAATTAACTTTCTAAAAAAGGTTTATTCGCACAGCTCGCACGCATGTGTGGCTGCCGAATATGGAGCTCTATACTCCGTTTGAAATAAGATTAGACATTTAACTAAACCTTTTTTACAGCCCGTTCATCCGATTTTGACTACTATTACGTTGGTGGCACGACAAATGACAGCTGCAGTAAACAGTTGGTTTGTAATCACTTTTTTTGCTTTTAATGCCATCCTTATGCCTACGGTGTAGAAGTCAAAATCGGTTGAACGGACTGTAAAAAAGGTTTGTTTAAATGTCTAATCTTATTTCAAACGGAGTATAGGTTCTAGTGTAAAGTGTTTCTAGTGAGTTAATAATGCATAATGGTACCGATTCCCTTGTTCACAAAATAAATTTAAGTTCAGTGCATCTTTTTCTTTCTATTTCATTATGAAAAGGACAGAAGATAAATTTTTGTTTAGTCTTGTCAAATTAATCGGTGCTTGACGTAAATTGACGTAATTATAATAGGTAAGTTTTTAATCATGTACAGACGCCAGCACATCAAGCTACTACAATCTGTCAAATTTATTTAATAGATTTTCAACTTTATCGCGGAAGTATAAGGTTCAAAGTTGATTGGGAAAATTTGACAGTTTCGGGTAGCTTGATGTGCTGGCGTCTGTACGTCGTTACTCCATACAAGTTTAGACGTGATTAAAAAAAGAAAAAAGAAGAAAAGATAAAAAGAATAGAAAGAAAAAGATGCACAGAACTTAAATTTAGTTTGTAATCGGCACCAGTTTCTGTGTTTATAGTCATTAATGTAGGTCATTGCTGCATAACGTCAAGAAATGATTAGGTAACTCGTATGGCGTCAAAGCAAAAGTGAACAGGCATCTTCTGGGCATTCTAGTTCCTTCATAGACCTCATCCATCGCTTTCTATTAGCCGACATCGGGGTCAAGAGTAGGCTTATTCTGTAATAAAAAAACCGGTCAAGAGCGAATCGAACTCGCGCGCCGAGGTTTCCGTACCATTTTAAATTTTCATCGGCGAGGCCTTCATTCGTCAGAGGAAATTTTAACACTGCACACTGCCGTATAGATTATTGCGGTTTTAGGTCAGCGCCATCTCTTGACAGATAGTGGCACTAATGTAATTTGAGTTGATGGTTTCTGAAAAAGTGTGCTATTTAGAGACATCGTTTTATTTTTCTTGTAATCTTTACATAAACTTCTATCACACAGAATAATTTTTAGATTTTACTCTATGCAAACTTCGGAGATAAGAGGGGAACGGTATCTTTTTACCATTTTTCGTAAAAAGTCATAAATCATGCGGCCTAAAAAAAAAAAAATGTTTGAGAATGTGCAAATAGCACTCTTTCATATGATACCCCACATGACCTAGTAGTCCCACTACGAATTTTTAAGACACCCGTTCAGTCCCTGTTGTAAAAAAATATAATACATATTTAATTTCTTTCTTAATTGCAAAATAGTTCGGCAAACATCTAAAACTATTCCAAATTTCAAGTTGATAGCATTCATTGGTTCTTGACATATCCAGCTGTGACAGACATACGGGCAAACAGACTGAGTCGCACCATAAGGATTCCTTTTTACCATTTTGGTACGTAACCCTAATAAGATGCAATACATCTATACTCCATTTGAAATAAGATTAGACATTTAAACAAATCTTTTTTACAGTCCGTTCAACCGATTCTGACTTCTATACCGAAGGTATAAGGATGGCATTAAAAGCAAAAGAGTGGTTACAATACCAATGTTTACTGCATCTGCCGTTTGTCATGCCACAACGCAATATAAGTCAAAATCGGTTGAACGGACTGAAAAAGGTTTAGTTAAATGTCTAATCTTATTTCAAACGGAGTATAGCTGCTGTGGTTTTTTATTGCATTCTCATTATTTTCAAAATGATAAGGAATCTTGTCGGCTAAGAGTTAGAATAGAATAAAACAATAGATTAGGTTGATTTACGTGAACTCAAAACTGTAAGGCCGCATTCCGTGTTAAGTTAAAATCGAAAATATCGCGAATCCGACCAAAGTCCAAAGTTACAATTATTACTCAATAACCCTTATATTTTGTGACTATTAAATTTGGTCGGATACGCGATAAAATCACTTTTATCGTAACTCGGAATGCGGACTAAGTTAGAACCTGCATCCACAGGCACGGACCTATTATTACCTATAGAGACTCATCACGAAGCCATTTTGGAAATATAGGAAATAAAATGCACTAGTATAGACGCCAGCACATCAAGCTACCCGAAACTGTCAAATTTTCCCAATCAACTTTGAACCTTATGTGTCAGCGATAAAGTTGAAAATCCATTAAATAAATATGACAGATTGTAGTAGCCTGATGTGCTGGCGTCTGTACCTACAGAAAATTGAATTTCTAACAGACTATTATTAATATAGTCAGAAATAATGCAGTCTATGTTATACACGTCACGATAGTTAAGTCAACGGTCCTGAACGGTCATAAATCCTTTTTTTTTTGCGTTCGTCCGGCCGTGGGACCCAAAACTCCGGCTTTTTTTGCGGGTACGTCCGGTTTTCTGATTTTTAGAGATGGCAACGCTACCTCTGCCTAACCCTTTGGGGATTACAGGCGTGATGTGATGTTGATGTAATAATAATGAATGTAGAAGTTTATTATCTCATCAGCAAAGTAAGTTGGTAGGTATTTCTTAATTTTCAAAGAAAACTAGTAAAATATTTATACAGATTAGGTAGGTAGCTACTGTGAATTACCAGGAATGCCTGCCTAGTTACAGAGGAATGCATGCTATGCCCCGTGTATGGCATGCATGATTCGACTGCTAATATCAATCCAATTAACGTCACGAATGCTTGTAGGTACTTTGCCCCCATTACGTCTGAATTGTAGAGAGATTAGTGTAAGTACAGACGCCAGCATATCAAGCTACTACAATCTGTCAAATTTATTTAATAGATTTTCAACTTTATCGCTGAAACCTAAGGTTCAAAGTTGATTGGGAAAATTTGACAGTTTCGGGTAGCTTGATGTGCTGGCGTCTGTACTTTGTTCTATTTAAATCCCTCGAAATGTAAACAAACGGTGTAAGCAGAGAGTTACATATTATCCCGAAGGAGGTTGTACATACAGATTACAGTCATCATCATCTGCCTAGCCTTTTCCCAACTATGTTGGGGTCGGCTTCTAGTCTAACCGGATGCAGCTGAATACCAGTATTTTACGTGGAGCGACTGCCTATCTGACCTCCGCAACCTAGTGACTAGGTAACACGATAACCCTTGGTAAGACTGGTTGTCAGACTTTTTGGGCTTCTAACTACCCGTAACGACTGTCAAAGATCTACAAATGACAACCGCGACCAACGGTTTAACGTGCTTTCCGAGGCACGGAGGGGACTTGGTATGTAAAGATGGTCACCCATCCACGGACCAACCGTGGCAAGCGTAGCTTAACCTGATCGATCGACCCGTGCAGCTGTTATTACTTAGCCACAAGATACAGATTACAGTAACAGTACCTTTTTTTTGTGAAACCTTCAAAAGGCGCCCTGGCTTTGGGGATAAGACCAGAGAGTGTGGGATTCCTACCTCACTAAAACCACCCCGGTGGTCACCATCTGCACATGGAAGAGGCACCGTTACCTCTCAAAAGACCAATCCGGAACCCCCTCTGTGCAGCGCCTGTTAAGGCACATCTCTGGGGAGACTGTAAAGGGGTCTCCCCGAAACCTAACTGGCCTAACAAGGCAGCACGTGACCATTATGCGCCGACTTCCCTGAGGTCACTCAGTGAGCGGACAGAGTCCCCACTCTGAGCGCCCGTGATCCCTATTCCCGCCTGCCTTAAAGGTTGCAGGCGGGGTTTCGGCGTGTTAGGCGTTGAGGCGGTTGCCTCTCCAACCATTTCTCCTACGAGCGGGATCAGCCCTCTCACGATCCCGTTTGGCAGCCCCCTTCTGAACCATCACGGTCTCACAGAAGGAGGCCATTTCCTTCCAGTTCTCCGACACTGCCAGCATAAACCCAACTACTACTGGCAGAGACAAATCTTGCCTGATCCTGGCGTGACCAGAACCCGTCTTTCAGCAGTCCACGCTGGGCACTCTTTGCGAGCGTATCCTGTAGGTACCGAATCTAAGCCGCCTCCGCAATTATGGCAATTCGCCGTGGCCTCTCGCCTAATCTTGTTCAGGTACTCACCGAAGCAACCGCGCCCGGTCAGCACCTGATTTAAAGAAAGAAAGAAAAAGTATTTATTGAGCCTATAAGAGATGCACCTTAAAGGTACTTACACCATTGATTTAGAATTACTTAAAGAGTAGTTCTAGCATGTCAGCACGCGTAGCATGACCACCGTAGAAACGAGTTTTGTCGACGGAAGAGTAGACAAAATGACAGATAATGTGGGGTAACAGCACCGATCATGATAGAGCATTCGTTGCTCAAAAAAAGTGCATTAGAGCGATTTACGGGCTCCAACCAGACGAATCATGTAGACCTATATTCAAAAAACTTGGTTTATTACCGCTACCATCTCTTTATATCTATGAGATTTGTATGTTTGTAAGGAAGAATCAGGATTTATTTCTTAAAGCAAATTATGTTAATGTCCGAAACCGACGAGACCCCAACAGGCTCGTACTAAGCGAGTTTCCAAGACTAACTAAATATGATAAAAGCTGCCTTGCAATGTGTGTATACGTTTATATAATAAGTTACCAAATGATCTCAAAAATTTAAACACTAGATTATTTAAAAATAAAGTTTACGAATGGTTATGTGTTAATAGTTTCTATAGTGTTAAAGATTTCACTGACAGACAATGTTAATGTACAAGTCAAACCTACTGAAAAATTTGCATGCTTATTATTATATTGGCAAAACATGTTTTGTTCTAAATTGTTCTTTTACCATCTTTTTATACCGTGTTTTATGCAAATAAATATATTCTTATTCTATTCACAATCTGTCATTTTGTCTACTCTTCCGTCGACAAAACTCGTTTCTACGGTGGTCATGCTACGCGTGCAGGTGGTGGCGAGCGTATTGCTAGAAACCGAGACTCCATAATAAATGGCCAGTACCTACTTAAGTACTTAAACATGATTAATTAATAAATTGCCAATGATGAATTTTATTTGACTTTGAAGAATTTTTTATAGGTACGTACGTACGAATGACATGAATATATCTACTTTGTAAATTATTAGAAGTATTATTTTAATTATTGTGAATGTGAAGACTGGTGAAGACTACGTGCATGGGTCGTGGTTGGTTGAGTAGAGCTCGTAGGGCGTAGGTTCGATCTCTGCACGCAAGACATATTGTAAATTTTCTACAGACGCCAGCACATCAAGCTACTGCAATCTGTCAAATTTATGTAATAAATTTTCAACTTTATCGCTGATCAATAAGGTTCAAAGTTGATTGGAAAAATTTGACAGTTTCGGGTAGCTTGATGTGCTGGCGTCTGTACGTTCAGGCTCACATAAATTATTACTTCAAACGTGTTTAATCCCACGATTCAGAAGATATGAGACTGCAGATAATGTTTCTGCATTAAAAGCACGAATAGTCACGTAATAATTAGTATTATTTGGTCACAAGAAGGTACAGACGCCAGCACATCAAGCTACCCGAAACTGTAAAATTTTCCCAATCAACTTTGAACGTTATACTTCAGCGATAAAGTTGAAAATCTATTAAATAAATTTGACAGATTGTAGTAGCCTGATGTGCTGGCGTCTGTACCTTCCTACCTACACACCCTAGATATTTAAGTAGACTGCGCCACAAGATAAGTCTGCGCGCGGCTGAAAATGGAACTAATCGTATACAACGTGCCGCTACAATGGCGACTTTAATTTAACACACGAGTAGGGCTAGTGGCCAGTAACCATAAAAATATAGTAAAAAAAAAGTATTCGTTAATTGAAAAATAAAAATTCCAAACGCTCGCCGACATAGGGCTCTCCCTTTCCTTCAATTCGCCTTCTCTTTGCACGTTATTCGTTTTATTTTCATTGATGCGATGTTATGATCCGTGATCCCGGTAAATGACCTCTGCGCTACAGTTGTTAAGTAGTGATTGTACCAAGATGCTATTTTACAAAATTGAATACAAATCATTATGTAATAACATTTAATGAAATTAAAATATCTCTATAAAAAGAAAACTCTAATCCGTATACGTGTGTTAAATTAATGTCACCATTAAAGCGCCACGCTGTATAAAAAATATATATATTGATACGTTTATTTGTGTATTTATTATTGTGATTTATTTGAGACTTAGTACTCTACTCTTAATTATATGAATCTCATTTTTTTCTTACTATTGCGAGACGAGTCATGCGTGTCCGCGTGAGTCGCTCGCGCGTTTTCGTTCAGCATCTTTTGGTGGGGTGGGGTTGACCAAAAGCCTAACGAAAGCCGGACAGGCCGGATTTGTATACATTTGACCGGACAGGCCGGATTTGTATACCTACATTTGGCCGGACACGATAGTAAAAAGCCGGACACCTGGCAACCCTAACCGGGATAAACAGTATCCTATATGTCCTAACCCATTTCATCCGTCATGGACTGCCTGTGTGCCAAATTTAATCGAAATCTGTTCAGCTGGTAAGGCGTGAACAGATAGCAGACAGACAGACATACAGTTACTTTTGTATTGACAATATTAGTAGGTATATCTACATTATGGAAGTATAGATAAGTAGGTGCGGATTATGTTTCTTATTTTAGTATTATCTATCTGATGGCCAAGTTGATGATGAAAGAAATATGGAAATGCGTCAATGCAGTATCGCGGTCACAGTGCGTCAGTGATTAGTAGATACTTATGCAGCTCTGATAACCTTTAAGAAAGTCTATAATGTCTATAATAGGTACTGCCCCCGATAGAAAAAAAGACGCATCAACATTTTTTCCAGAATTTAGTTATATACATTGCCGGAATTAGAAAAAAAGGCAAATCTGCCTAATATATAACTCAAATCTGGAAAAAATGTTAGATGCGTCTTTTTTTCTATCGGGGCCAGAATATGACTGGTTAATTTAATAAGTAAAAGGTGCTCATCACCGGGAGCATTCGCCTGTAATGTAACGTTCAGAGTTGAGCATTACATCAGTGAGGCAGGAGAACCGAGCATTACAGTGCGGAATGTCTGTAATATTTAATCTGAAATGTTACATTAGGTACAGTCGAAATGCTCTTCAGTCAGGGAGGCAGTATTATAACATCTGTAACGTAATGCTCAAAATCGAATCTGTAACGTTACATTACAGGCATGACATTAAATTAATTTAGCTAGCAAAACTCCGAAGTCGTATCAGGGTATCGATATCTAAACATGTTTATCAGGTTTAGATATCGATCGACAAAACAGAATTTAAGTTGTTTTTTTTTTTTGAGGTAGTAGTGTAGTCGCAGTTAGTGTAGTCACTTGAACAATATCTAAATACGATAAAACAAAAGAAAAAATATTTTATTTTTTCATACTTCAAGTAAGAACACTACTATCGGTCTTTGACACCCTAAAAAAACAGAAAATCTTTAATTTTATCGTGTTCGATACTCATCACGTTTGCAAAGTCTCGCTATCTAGTTTAGATGACCCTGTAGATTACTAGATATACCGTAGTCGCTTCTTAAGCCTCCTTTTTGTCTAATAGATACGCTTAATTTTCTATAGTTTTCCTCAGATGCGCTTTTTTGCTTACGGCAGCAGAATGGCTAATCCTGAGTGTTAACAGTGTGTGTTTTTTCCACTGGCAGAAAAGAATCGCTTGCTTTTTTAAACATTTCTTTTTAACGTTCGTCAAATCGGAAACGAATGCAAATGTTAATGTATTGTATGCTAAATGAAGGAAGTATAAATAAAGATACAATGCACTACATAACACGACACTCTGCTACCTACTGTTACATCGGTAGTAAATGGCTCCGATGACCGAGAGCGATTGCATTACTGTTTGAACTCACTTGCTGATAATCTTTACAATACAAAGTCATTTATCTTGATAAGTCGGTTTAGTATTCTTCCCTATTGTGCTGTTCCTGGTTATTGTTGGGCGAAAACAGGATGTGACGTAGACACCTATCAGTGATAAGAATAGGGCATCCTGTCTTTTTGTGGATCATGTCAAGAGATATGTCTTGGAATTCGGATCAGACGCAAATGGAGCACATTATGAAAATCCCTTAGAGGCTGCACCATTTCAATCTGATTATGATTACCCAGCCTACTTTCTACCTTCTTTGCACAAGTGCATGCTACGGATAGGAAGGGGTGATTTCTGACATGACGACTAGGTATGGAAGAAGAAGATATTTGCCGTGCCGACTCCGGATAAAGGAGAATAATGGTGATGATCAGGCCCGAACTTAGACATCCAGGGCATCCACCCTAGGCACTTGAGATTTGAGGCCCTCCCATCCCGAAGCAAAATTTAGCACCTCTAATAGGTTGGGTTTCTTCTGACAATTTAGACAGAAATAGGACTTGCATTGTCGACTTATGCAGAAAAGCTGAAGAAATAAGAAAAAGTACGATGCAGCATTCAGCAGCAAGCGAAGCGGGCTTGAAAATTCATTCCGCCTCGATGGTATATTCCATTGGTACCATGATATGAGCGCGGGGCCCCCAAAGCGCGGGCCTGTAGCATTGCCTGCACCTGCTACGTGATTATCCCAGCCTTATCCTGTTGACCTGCCATTGGGTAGGCAAGCTACCTGACCTGCTAAAAGAGTGCATGGTAGACCCCCTGGTCGGGTTAGTAGGGTGGGCAGCGCCCCTAGGCTGGCTGGGCCCCTGGGCCTTGTACACTTAGACGGAAATCCAGGGTTGATGATGACTTTTAATAGCATACATGAGCTGTCAACTACTGCTATACTTGCTGACGGTAACCTTCACAGTTGAATATTTGAGCGTGGCCCTTCTAGCGACCACTTCATGTAATCATTCAGCCGTCCGCACTTGGGATGCCCATTGGCTATTATGTTGTTATAACAGATGCAGCAGGAGAATGCAAATACCTACCAATCATCCAACCCAGGCTAGCCAGCCCCTAAAGCCCCAAAATTCTGACAACCAGTCTAAGACTCACGCGCAAGGACGTCGGGGAGGTCTCACGCGCAAGTGTCGCGCCGCTGAGAATGAGCGACCCGAACGTGAACCTCCCTAGCCAGCATATGACGGTGTGGTCAGACATTCTCCTGTTACCCAGTAACTGAGTAATATGATACCCCTAGGCTTACCTGTTACCTTACCTTACCAGTTACTGGGTCGTGGAGGTCAGATAGGCAGTTACTCCATGTAAAATACTGGTATTTAGCTGCATCCGGTTAGACTGGAAGCCGACTCCAACATAGTTGGGAAAAGGCTTATCAGTTTTTTTTCTTATGTCCATGTCATGTCGAATCGCTATGCTAATCTTTGACCAAAGATCAAGGCAGCACTCAAAGTTTCTTCCTCCGAGCAATTAACTTCAATAAGAAGCACGAACTTTGTTCTTCGTATATGTAAGTATGATTACGATGATTGTTTTACGGTTTTACCACAGTTGAATACAGATGGTTCACTCCGCAAAGTCATTTAAATAAAAAGCGACTATACAGGTCGCACAGCGCCAATTATCTACACCTATATTCACCTTGTGTGAAGTTGCCTCTCTTTCTATCGCGTAACTCTTATATCTTCTGACTACGTTACAGTCACTGAATTGGCCGGACAAGACGGGCCTGCCGCGTACTTTTAGGTAGCTTCATATCTAAAATGCGGAGTGAACCATTTGTATTTATCTGTGGTTTTACTCAACTGCGTGTTTCAGGATGATGTCTATGGGTGGTTATTTAAATAATACGATTCCTCATACGTCATCGCTTTACTTATTTATATTACCATAGCCAATTACTTACCGAATTACTTACCTACTTACAGCAATGTAGGTAAATGTTAGTTGTTATCAAAATCAAATGTTCGATGTTATCGGATTAAATCCGTAAATGGTAAGGTGCGATATCACGCATGAGACTAACCTGCTATTGTGTTCTTTATGTTAGGAATTCGGTAGGTACAGTTGACCGCACGTCGGCGTCGGTGGTAACACTTTGACCTTGAGCTGGCCTAGCGCAGTACTGAGTTCCAATAGAATGCGAAGCCAGCTTATGTGTATTGGTTTTGTAACCATATCGGCCGGGTGTTACCATGGTGGCCGGGTGATTTTGAACCCTGGTGCGTTGAAAATTCTGTACCTTCAGTGAAAAGTGATATATCTTGACCTATATCAGTTTTAACATTCTTACACTAAGTATAACAGTAAAAAAAAAAAAATTTTAGTTTAATTTGTACCCCTCTAAGATTAAAATTGAGCAAGCTTATTTTGGTGTAAAGTGCTCTAACTAAGCATTTTTTACATTTATTAATTTGTAATAAAATACATTTTAAATAATATCAATGTGAACTGAACAAATATTTCAAGTACCTCAATGTATACTACAAATGTATGTGACTCTTATTCCGCGATCTAAATATTTAGATGTGAATTAGTACAAACTGATATAATTACACATAATCATCCAACACCAACCAATAAATAATGTGTAAAATGGTTCAAGTCATTTTAAATTAATTTACACATAAAACGACTTTAATATAATTATGTTGTCAAACTCAAACTCAAATCATTTATTTCAATTAAACCATTTACAGGCACTTTTGAATTTTCAAGGAATCGGTCATTCAGAAATAGGTATGAAGCTAGTTGCCCATTCCAAAGCGTAGTAGGTACCTATGGAGAAGAACGGGCAAGAAACTCCACGGACACTCTTTTAAATAAAAAATTGTTACAAAATATTGGTTACATCATTCATGTTGAAATTATACATGTGAGTACAATGTAGAAAGACGTGCACATGAGAAGCGTCCGTAATATAAATGATAAAAAAGAATAATTCAAAAAAATTAAAAATAAGCCCTGGCAGCTAAGAGATAACCAGTCCCAACTGACGGCGCCCGTTCACGAACATGACGCATGGATTAGCACCATTCAGCTCAATCATTTTGAAGGGAGCTAAATGATCCAACACACGCGCCACCATCAGCGAAACATTTGAGTGAGCATGACATACTCACAGCCGCCAGGGCACATTCAAGTCAATGCAAGACATATTACCCGGTAAATAGTAACTCTTTAGTACATAGTGCTCACATAGTGTGCTATGCAATTATATAATACAAAAGAGATTGAGTTTATACAATGCAAAGATGGTCTTACAATCTTCAGCAGCTCCAACAGTATTTGCAAATGTTAATCAATTAGTTGTGGTTGTGTTACGTGATACAACTGGATTTCTTTTTAAATTATAAAAAACTATACAAATTAATCTGTTTCTTCTTACACTAAATCGTGCTCTAAGATATTGTTTACCAATGTCAGTATTCAGTACTCATTTTAGTGAAGTAGACAAAGAGTCAGATTTTTTTTAAACTTAAACATTAATTTTCTCAAAATCATGATTTTCTAGTTACATCACTTTTCACTGAAGGTAAAGAATTGTAGCCGGTAGTTTAAAAAAAAATTTGCTCTTCCATACATTTTGACCGCGTCACTTTTCTATGAAACAGCAATTTTTTTTTATAACCGACTTTTTATGTCTACGCTATACCGAGTATATCTAGAATCATGTGCTGAATTCATGGTTACAGTTTTACGCGTCGATATCCCCTGCCACCCTGTATATGTTACTAACGTCTGCTCGCGACTTCGTTCGTGCGGAAGTCGTAAGATACCACAATATACTAAAATAACACATTTTATAAAACTTCTCTCTAATACGTAACGGCACAACACACTGACGAACAGCTATCATTAAAATAACATATCAGTAGATTGTAAACACACGCGATTATCTCATTAACATTAACCTAACCATTCTGCCGTCTATTTATTTTTATTATAAAACCATAGATGACAGAAGAGGCTTTAGACCTCTTCATGTTTTTCTGTGTACGTTCTACGAAAAGTATCATAAAACAAAATGTAAAAAGAAAAAGAGAATTAATTTTATACATAATTTGACCTTACATAAACGATAAGACGGCGACATACGATTAGTTCCGATTTCAGCCGCGTGCAGACTCATCTTGCGCGCAGTCTAGTTGGGATTCGAACTTACTTACAACCACGGATTTACAAAAAAAGTCGTGATTGAAACTGCTAAGCTATTTGCTTGGTGAAAGTTGAATAAAATAACCGTTCTTAGATATGTCTTGATCGACTGCTTAGCTCCATAAGATATAGTGTGATGATAATCATTTCGAAGGTTAAATCACGTGGTTTGATTTTGACAAGGCGACATATCGAAAGTATATCTAGCACTCTCATACGCTGAAGCGTTGTGAGGTCAGCAAAATGTAAAAAAAAATATAAGTAATACAAAAAAAAACCCATCTACTACAAACACGTCAACTCGGCCCTATCATTACCGGCTGATTAGGTGACACGGGGAGGTGATGTTGTGACCTTTTTTTACGTTCTTTATGTTCATAAATTATTTGCTAATGCTCGGCATGCATTGCAATGCCTTTTTTATTTGGAACTTTCTCCAGCGCCCACACAACAACTTACCAAAGTTTCATCACAATCGGTCGAGCTATTTTCGAACTTTTGCAAGACTAACGAACGGCGATTGATTTTTTTATTACATAGATAAACTAGCGGACCCGACAGACGTTGTCCTGTCAAAACATTGTCCAGCGGACAAAATTGTGAATCTAAACCATTCCCAGATCCCCTTGAACACACACAAAAAATTTCATCAAAATCGGTCCAGTCGTTTGAGAGAAGTTCAGTGACATACACACTCACAGAAGAATTATATATATAAAGATTTGTAAATACTTAGATGACGTTGTTTTTTCCTTTTTGACAATAAACTGAGTTGTGTTAGTAACATGATGATTAAATCAGATAAAAAGACAGTCCACTAGATTTTCCACTATATTTTAGTCCTTTATAACGTACCTAAATCCTACCACACCGCAAGTAAGTTAAAGATCTGAAAGACGGTCTCCACAATGTATCCAAATTAGGTTAAGAATCTGCACTTTTTGAACGTCAAAATTACATAAGATAGTCCCCCAAAAACGCCCGACCTTCACCACTTCCTAGTGCTTTAGCTGGGAAGAAGTGGCGCAACAAACTCCCCAGCATGGATTATGGTTGGACAAGCAGCACACCGGAATTTGTATTAACAGTACTTATAGACTTTGGTCTTATCACTGTTATCAATTTATTGCATTCAATGCATTAAGTTCTCTAAGTAGGAATAATAAATAAAGCCCTACTTTTACTTTACGATAATCTCTACAATTCAGGTGTATTTTTAATAGAATGACAAGCATATATTTCTAGTTGGTTTGTTTATTTTCTAGGTCAGCATAGCTAGGTTCAGTACGTAGTTTGTAGGTACAGCTTGTAAAACAACTGGTTACTGCCAAAATAGGTTAACTGGACAAAACTATGGTTAGGTGAGCCTACTGGATATCCAAACCTCGTTAGAAGTGTAACTAGGTACAGATGCCAGCACATCAAGCTACCCGAAACTGTCAAATTTTTCCAATCAACTTTGAACCTTATACTTCAGCGATAAAGTTGAAAATCTATTAAATAAATTTGACAGATTGTAGTAGCCTGATGTGCTGGCGTCTGTACAACCGCAGTCATTTGCGGTTGGGCACTTTTAAGCCTTATGTTCTTAGTCATAAGGTTGAAAAGTGGTTTATCAACAGCTTCAGTGACGATAAAAAAAATTGATAGGTACTCGTTTCGTAGGTACAAATAATATTTATTTAGTTTTACACAGGTACATAAACCACGACCAGGCCCATGGGGGTTGGGTGACACCTTTAATGTCGAGACTCCTCCGTGCCTCGGAAAGCACGATATGCCGTCAGTCCCGGCTGTCATTCGTGGATCTTTGACAGTCGTTACGGGTCGTCAGAAGCCTGAAACTCTGACAACCAGTCTATCAAGGGGTATCGTATTATCCAGTTAGGTAATGGGTTGTGGAGCTCATGTGGAATATCAGTAAGTATTTTACATGTAGCGACTACCTATCTGACCTCCACAACCCAGTAACTGGGTTATACGGTAGATACCCTTTGGTAAGACTGGTTGTCAGACTTTCGGGCTTCTGACGACCCGTAACGACTGTCAAAGATCGACGAATTTCAATTTTTCTAATCCCAAATCTTTTTTTTTCAATATAATCATAGTTGCTTAGGTTCGGTGTTCATTGACTTCTTTTGTTTATGAGATATCACTACATAGTATAAAACAAAGTCGCTTTCTCTGTCCCTATATCCCTATGTATGCTTAAATCTTTAAAACTACGCAACGGAGTTTGATGCGGTTTTTTTTAATAGATAGAGTGATTGAAGAGGAAGGTTTATATGTATAATAACCCGGTTTATACCCGTGCGAAGCCGGGGCGGGTCGCTAGTCTTTATATAAACTCAAACAAAAAAGTCGAGTAGAAAGTGTAAACAAAGTTCTGATCGCTTTTGTTACGTTTGTGGACAATTTATATATTCAAAAAAGAAAAGAACTGTTGTAGAATCGTTGAAAAACGCATATCTTCATTATTTTGGATTTCCTGTGGCTAACCAAGATAAAAACTGGGTTCCCCATGTATTTTGTAAACGCTGTAGATTGCTTTACTGCAGTTTTCATCCGGCGAAAACGTACACCTTCCATTTGGTACACCAATGTTGTGGAGAGAACCAAGTAATCACGAAAATGACTGTTACTTTTGTGTTACGATGACTTCGTTATAATAAGAAAACTAAGTCGGGTATTGGTGCCAATTCCCTTGTTCACAAACTAAACTAAATTTAAGTTCAGTGCATCTTTTTCTTTCTATTTCATTAAGAAAAGGACAGAAGATAAATTTTAGTTTAGTCCTGTCAAATTAATCAGCGCTTGACGTAAATTGACGTAATTTTAGTCGGAAAGTTTTTAATCACGTCTAAACTTGTATGGAGAGTGACAGGCGGTGATTAATTTGACAGGACTAAACTAAAATTTATCCTTTGTCCTTTTCTTAATGAAATAGAAAGAAAAAGATGCACCGAACTTAAATTTAGTTTAGTTTGTGAACAAGGGAATCGGCACCATTGTGTATGCCGATATTCCATCTGTTACTAAGCCAATATTGCATTCTAAAGACCTTCCATAGTTCCATATCCAATTTGCCCCGATGGTGGTAGTAGCGCAAGTCAAAATACGCTAGATGATGACAATGAAAGTGACGTCGAAATTAAATCTGCTGCTAGCGATTCTGAAGATTTTCCTTCGAAGAATAAGCCACACATGATCAATCAAACCGTATTAAATGATCTCATAAGAGATTTACAGCTATCAAGATCTAAAGCTGAGCTTCTTGGGTCTCGCCCACAACAATGGATTTTTCTAACATCAGGTATAGGATTTAAAGGTTTTTGAAGATCGCCATCAAGGGTATTGGGATAAAAATATGTTAGGAGACTACTTTTGGTCTATTTTAAGGGAAACCGATTAGGAAATCTATAAAAAGAAGTAAAAATTTTTAGTTTATTTCTATTCGATATAGTCGATTTTCTTAATTTTTTATTTATTTAAATATTTCTGAACATGAACGTGACAGATTTTTTTTATTATTTTTCCTGGATAACCCTTACATAGATAAATAAAATTCAACAGCTTTCAGCTGGGGTATAAAAACCATGTAAACTAGTGATTGGTGATAAATGATAAATGATTTTATTTCTGTAAGTAGGTTTGTACAAACACTTTAACACGTCAATCATATTTTAAAAACTAGATGAGGTCGGCGTTTCCTATCTGACTACTCTGAGAAGAAAGGCCGAAACAAACTCAGAGGTCACAGTCTCTTTTAAGGTCCAGACATAATCTTGGTCAGATCATGTGAAGGCCATGTGGATTGGTGTCTGGAGTGGTCTTTAGAGGAAAGCATCACACAGATTGAGAGGGTCTGTCCAGTCAGTGCACGCATTTGTCAGTTATCGTGTAGCTCAACTCAGAATTTAAGGAGCTCAACGATTCGACGAACAATACATATATTTACTTAACGGGTAAAGTCAACCTGCACTGCGCCCGTGTGGTGGATAAGCTTAAACGTGTGGTAGGCCCTACCACACGCTCAAGCTTCACCACAGTTTTGCCTGCGCATGCACATGGAACACCGTGTAAAAATCGGCGAATTTTACCAACCACACGCACGGTGTTCCGTGTACAAACCGGCCTGCGCAGGCAAAACTGTGGTGAACCTTGTGCTGTGGTAGGCCGGCTTTCACAGAGAGGAGTCCTGACTCCCAGTAGTGGGCAAACAGAAATGGAAACTGTAGCTGCTTAGGTACATAAGACGTTCCATTGGGTAATCCCATTGTACATTTATTTATATGCTGCAATTAATTCATTGAGATACCATTACGACCATGATAAAAAAAAAATGGCGCATCACATTATCAATTTATTTGAACCATAAATTAATTATTTTAGTTCCTCTGATATGATAACATTTTGGTATAAAAAGTGAAGTATGGAAACAGAAAGACATGATTGTTAAAGCATCTTCTTGATCGACTCAATCAACAAAGGTAAGTTGAAGTTTATAATATAAAATAATTTTTAATAATTAAAAATATTATAAATTTGAAATTGCAATAGTAAATTGTTATTGACTCTGTAATCTATGATTGCATCGTTGTTCTAGTGGTAACATTGAGACTTAATTCTTAAAGTGGGGTCTATGGTTCGATTCCCGAGTTTGATTTATCCATAAGGAATTTCTAAGTAGCAACACTGGGATTGAATGTGTGCCTCTCAATGAAAAATGTCTTCTCGATGTGGGTGTACACACGGCTACACATCAAGCTATACTGTTCCAGTATAAACAGACCTCGCATTGTACGGAAATCCTTATACAATGCGAGATCAGCGTAAATTGGAAATGTATAGCTTGATGTGTAGTCATGTGTACGTACCTGGTACCCCCTTCAGGGGATAATGACATTATGTTCTATTGAATAAAATCAGTGTTAAGTTGTAATAGAGTTATAATAATATGTGATTTTTCGCACATTTTCAGACCCAATAAAAACCAAAGATGAAATTCTTCGTTGCTTTCGCTGCCCTCGTGGCCCTCACCGTCGCCGTCCCGCTGGGCAAGCCCGTGGACCATGACCTCTCTCAGCTGGAGGCCATCATCGCCGCCATCCAGAGCCCAAGCACCGACCCCGCTACCGCCGCCCTCCTCGAGGAACAGCTCCACGAAATCATCGTCGCCGCTAACCCCATCGCCGTCGGACCTGCTATCATCGCCCCCCAACCCGAACCCATCGCCGTCGGACCCGCCATCATCGCCCCCCAGCCTGACCTTGGCGCCGTCACCGCCCCCATTGTTCCTTCTCCCGTTGTCATCGGCGAAATTCCCGATGGTGCTTCTCCCCTGGTCCAGATTATTGTGAACGTGAACAAGGCCACCGCTGATATCCCAGTCTCCCCCATTGCCAGCCCTGAGTCCGTCTCCCCCATTGTCAGGCCTGAGCCTATCAGTAGGCCTGAGCCCGTCGGTAGGCCTGAGCCCGTCGGCGATCTCGAGATTGAAGCTGAGCCCGTGCAGGTTGTCGAGGTTGCCCCCGTGCCGGTTGAGCCCGTCCAGATCGGAGTCCCCATCATTCCCGAAGCCGCTGTCGTCCTCCCCGAGGAACTCAACTAAGTTCTTGAACAGTGAAAATAACATCTTTCCGATGATCTAACACTTGCTAAATTCTTAATAAATAGTGTTTACTTAAAATGTTTTATGTTTTATTTATCACAAAATGTTAATTACCTAGTTTGATGAACACTGTCTTTGTTATGTATTGACATTGACATCGTCAATTCCTGGGACGAATAGTTTGGCCTTTGAAGACACACAGTCAATTTGTTACCTACTTCAGTTATTATGGTTCTCTGGGAAATAATAATAAATCACACTAATAGTTTGTGGTATCAGTAAAGTTTTCTCTTAACAAAATGTGGTGTTACGCAACCAGCATGCTGTCCCAAGTTTAGCATAGACAGAGTTGAGAGTTCCATACAATGCCGCATGTGGACAAAACAAACTTTGGCCGGCGCCATCTTGTCTTAATATATGATCCAAAATATTGACGTGTAAAAGTGTCATAAAAGATATAGTTAGAGAAATAAACATTTCATTTCTTTTCTTTTCATTTTTTCAAAGATTTACAGGCACTTTTGAATTGTCAAAGAGTCGGTCTGTTTGAAACATTAAGCTAGTTGCCCATTCCAAAGCAATTATGTGGAAAACGGGCAAGAAGCTCCATGGACAGTTGGACACATTGGACACCCTTTAAGGCGAAGATAACCGACTTTTAATGATTTTATACTGAAGATTACGTCTAAACGAGTAGTGTTAATGATTTGGAAAAAATATGTGTTAAATTAGAGCATTTTTTAAATAACTTAATATAGGGATATTTTTAGATTATGTTTATATTACATAGTGAAATTAGTTTGTAAAGTTATGTCTAACGCGGATAAAAAACTGAGAATCACGCAAAATCTATCAAGCGTATTTATATCATTATAAAGTGTGAAAATAAAATCAGTTTCAGTTCAGTCGTAAGATTTATAATAATAATAATAATAACCCCACCGCCGTATCTCTACGTTGACGTCGTGGTGGGGCTTGCGCGCTCCGAACTCTATGTCTGTGCCGGTAGAATTTACTTTGCCGGAACAGGTCTAGGATGAGGAGCCAGACCAAGAGAGATACAAAAACCCGCAGGGCAGCATGTGGCGATCTCCCGGGAGAAGTCTTGTTCTTCACCTCTGGCTTGCCTTCATTGGCCGGCTGGAGTGAACACTGACGAGGAACAGAGCTCCCGCCTCATTCTTGCCTTAATTGGCCGACTTGAGTGGAGATTCGCAAGAGCAAACGTGCTTGGAGGAAGGAAGTATTCCAGTAAGTGCTCGTAGGGATTTTGACCATCTTCCGGGCTCTGGGATTGTTCTGAAAGCCGTGGAATACCTCTCCACTCCTCAAGCACCTCAGGACATGTTGTCCCCTTATCGCTACGACACTTTGTACTAGCGACCGTTTTCGGGGGCCCATTATTGAGTGTGCAAGTCACCCCCTGCCATTTTATCCGTGTGCATTTAAAACATTGATCAGGCAGGGGCCATAGTCTTTCCATAGTTCCAATTAACCAATCCATTATAGCCATCCAAATCCATAGCCCAATATGTTTTGTTTCCATGTTCTGCAATAGTCCTACACCAACCGGGGGTTGTCCTTGGGTGCACTTGTATGGTGCATACAGGGATAATCGTCGATTGGTGCCTAACCACTTATTAATGTCTAAGGGGCCTCTGCGAGTTGGCTTCGGCCCCTCGTACGCCTTCCAAAGGACCGGGATCCATGGTCCCGAGATTTGTTAAAATATATAAAAATAATAATAATACCATTTATTGCAGGCGACACAGGCCCATAGAAAAATACCTTAACCTAAACATACATATTCTAATATAAACAAAACTTGTGTTAATAAATAAGGCTTAGACTATGTTAGTAGCACTTCACTATGCACTAGCTTAACTTAGTGCCGTCTTGTGGAACTTGTCCGCGGAAGCGACGGAACACCACGTCCTGTGGCCAAAAGTCTTCTTGCATGACGAGGGGCAGATAAAAGTTCGGTACACGCAAGACGAACGCCTTGAAATTGACGTTCCGGTGCGACTCTAATAACTGTACCCTCGGCGCGTACCTCGTCTTTTGGCGCACGTACTCCACGATGTCTTCCGCCTTAGTGGTGTAGTGCAGGCGGGAGATGTACACCGGTGTGTTCGGCTTTGCGGCACGCAGGCTCACTTCTTGGCCCGTAGGAGCTTTGCCGCAGCGGTTCTTGTTTGTTCGCGATCGGCGCAAGACAGCGATCAGCGGATCGGCGGTAAGATTTATACGATCCCGAGAAAAGTGTGGGCCTCCCTTGTCTCGGAATCAGAGCGAGCGTTTTTTTTTATTTTTATTATTTCACGTCCTTCACCAGTATATGAAAATACTCCCGGAGATACATGTCCATGTCAAATATAGCGACAAGACCCCCTGAAAACAATATTTTACTTCGTTTTTCAATGTTTTATAACACGGTTTACTTTAGCGTATTATACATATACATAAAAAAAAGAACGAAAGAAAATAAATTTATTTGACCCAAGTTACACACATAAAAACCTTCCGAAATAAATCCTCTAGACGATGGTGAAAACCTCATCAAAATCTGTTGCGTGGTTTAGAAGAACAACGTGGTTACACATGCAAACATGAAAAGCGATTTTAATTTATAATGTGTATAGATTCATCATCATCATCATCATCAGCCTATAAATGTTGCCACTGCTGGGACACAGGCCTCCTTTCTGTGAGAGGGAGTGGGCCGTAATCCACCACGCGAGCCCAGTGCGGATTGGTAGATGTCACATGTCTTCGAATTTTCGGTTCTAGGTCATGCCGGTTTCCTCACGATGTTTTCCTTCACTGTTTTGAGAGCAGTGGTGATGAAATAATTTACACAAAGTAAAGCGCCTGTCTGGGTTCGAACCTACGACCTACAACTCGTAAGCCGCGGTCGTTACCACAGGGCCACCACTGCTCTCAGTGTATAGATTAGGTGTATATAATATAGTATATGATTGAATATCTTTATATTTAAATAAATAATTGTTCTTCAACTCTCGCTGTTGCACCTACCACTGTTTGTTTCTGCATCACCCAAATGTTGTCTGGTAGAAAATGCCTGTGGCATTAAATCCGCCTCTGTACATTTAATTTTGTGTGCTTGAAGTATGAAATAAATAAACAAATACTTTGAGAAGAAATGCGGAAACAAAGTTAGAGGACAAGAAGTCCAGTCCAGATGCCGATTCCCTTGTTCACAAACTAAACAAAATTTAAGTTCAGTGCATCTTTTTCTTTCTATTTCATTAAGAAAAGGACAGAGGATAAATTTTAGTTTAGTCCTGTCAGCGGCGTAGCGTGGGTGTCGGCCGCCCGGGGCGGAAGACAATTTAGCCGCCCTCTTATTTAGGTATTTCAATTTAATGTATACTACACATAACATATATTAATTCTAGAGAACTTTTTTCGGCAAGAACAGTCATCGTTATTTTGCATTATACAGGTTAGATTTTAAATTAAAACTTTTTTTGAATTGTCAAAGCATCACGTACTTCCTTGAAAGGACTTACAGTACCTATAGTTCTTGAAAATCACGAGCGCGGTCGGCCCTTGGTTGTGTTTAGACGTTGTACATGCATGGTGTGACAGTGTGCGTGCCCGCATACGCCCCGCGCACACACATTCACACCATACATGTACACGTCTAAACACAAACAAGGGCCGACCGAAACGCAACCAGCCTTATCACAAACTGGAACGTATCGGACGAGCCTTCCTGCTCAGGATCACAGAAGGATCCGCTTTAAACTTACCAACACTAAGAAACCGAATCGAGGCAAAACCCGAGGCACACCAATGTTCCCGGGTACAAACGCCTCTTGGCCTCCCTATTCACTAGATACCTAACACAAGTAACCATAAAAGATTAGGCACAATTGGACGTAGTTTAGCAAAAAGGACTTTGACCATAGTGTGGGTTGAATACTTTTTGCTAATCTACGTCCAATTAGAATACACCGTAATAAAGCTATGAGAATACCTAACTGAAGCATACCACGCATGCTGCAAACTAAGAGCCCCACGAACCAAGAACGAGAGAAACCCTTGGTGGAACGCTGAACTTAGCAAACTCAGAGAGGCGCTACGCAAACAATTTAACAGAGCCAAAAACACTAGACTCCCGGGCGACTGGGAGATATACAAAGAGGCCCAATATCACAATGTCACAGTAAATGACACTACGAGGGCCATCGTTGCGAAGGGCTGCCCGCAAGGGGGCGTCCTCTCGCCGCTTCTATGGAACCTGGTAGTAGACAGCCTCATCAAAACACTCAATGACAAAGGTTATTTCACCGTAGGCTACGCCGATGACATAACTATAATAATAAACGGGACCCACGAAAATACCCTATGCAACCTCATACGTCAAACCCTGAAGATAGTAGAGGTATGGTGCGACAAGCACCAACTCTAAGTGATCTACAGAAACCGAACTGATTCTCATCACAAAAAAGAGGAAATTGTCGACACTACAACTACCACGATTCTTTGGAACAACCCTTAGCCTCTCGACTGAAACCAAACACCTGGGCATATTTTTGGACAAACAACTGAACTGGGCAAAACACACCAACTATATCACAACAAAAGCCAGCATATCCCTGTGGCAGTGAAAGCGACTGTTTGGCAGAAATTGGGGGATAAGCCCCAAGGTCACCCACTGGCTATACACCACAGTCATCTAACTACTTAATACATACGGCTCACTGGTCTGGTGGCCCAGGACAGACTTGAGTGCAGCCCAAAGAGATCTCGAAAAACGCAGCGATTTGCTTGTGTTGCAATCACTAGCAGTATGAGAACCACACCCACTGCCGCCCTACAGGCAATGCTTGGACTGCCACCTCTGCACCTCATTGTGCGGGAGGAGGCGGCCCTGGCCGCCTTTAGACTCCATTTATCAGGAACCCTAAGCAAAGACTCCAGAGTTAAGTACACGCGTATAAAGGAAGATGCGATCAAGCGACAGCCGATGATGGCATCACCCTGCGTCAAAGCCCCGAAATCACACCACTTTTAAAAGCATTACAACATAATACTTACAGAAGAACAGTGTGACTACTCAGGCCCGGAAGAGCTGAGAGTATACACCGACGACGGATCGAAGACCGAATCCGGTACCGGAGTGTTCTCACACGACCTCAACATAAATATATCCCGCCCGCTGAGAATGTTCAACACCATCTATCAGGCGGAGTGTGTGGGCATTATACAAGCGGTCCACGCCATAGAAGCCAGGAAATGACACCCACGTTCGTATACTCTCCGAAGCGCTTCAGTTCTCCAATCCTTACGGAAAAAATATATTACCTCGAACTTAATACTAGAATGTCATAATGCACTAGAGCAGGTAACTGTTTCTAGCCGCAACACTGTGACACTGCAATGGATAAAAGGACACAGCGGATCGCTAGGTAACGATGCAGCTGACGAACTTGCTAGAAGGGATCTAGCATGGCAGTCTGTGGACACGAGCCTATCGTACCAATCCTCTACAACCAAATACGTAGGTGGCTACAAGAGTACACCCACACACAAGCGGATTATTGGTGGACCTCAACACCGGGCTGCAGGCAGTCCAAGGAAGCCATGCCATCTTTGGATAACAGGCTAACCAGGCCTTTATTACGCCTGGATAGGAACGGCCTGCGTCTAGTGACGGGGACCAGCACGGGACACCGCTCGCTAAACAAACACTTCCACACAATAGGCATAACGGACAGTCCTCTGTGCAGGGCCTGCATGGAGGCTGAGGAAACCGTCGCGCATGTGCTCTTTGAATGCACAGGCGTTACCCAGATTAGAACAGAAACCCTCGGGTCACCCAGATCTTTTACAGACGTTTTGAACAGACCAGGAGTTTTAATTAACTTCTGGAGGGAGGTGGGCTGGTTGGAATAACCACCAAACGGCCGCTGTAGCCCACGTACATACAATGGTCCACCTTACGGACTAAGTAACGGAAACCAAAACCCCATAACATAGAACATAGGGCCGACCGCACTCGTGATTTGCAACAATTGTTTTGGGCGGGAGGGACATTCAATATGTGCAAGTGGGTAAAAGCTAACATCTTGAAATATTAATTGTCTGACTGATCACCAGTGACCGCACGAAATATATTTTTTTGCCGCCCTTGTAATGGTGGCGCCCGGGGCGGTCCGCCCCTCCGCCCCCCCCTCGCTACGCCACTGAGTCCTGTCAAATTAATCAGCGCCTGTCACTCTCCATACAATTTTAGACGTGATTAAAAACTTGCCGATTAAAATTACGTCAATTTACGTTCGGCAAGATAAATTTTAGTTTAGTCCTGTCAAATTAATCATAATTTGATAGGACTAAACTAAAATTTATCTTCTGTCCTTTTCTTAATGAAATAGAAAGAAAAAGATGCACTGAACTTAAGTTTAGTTTAGTTTGTGAACAAGAGAATCGGCATCATTACCGTACTTATTTTGGTCAGATCATGTCAGGACCATTATGGTCCTCCTTAATCTGCAAGTAAAGTTAAAGGATAGGGGTTAATATTTAAGTTTTGTTGAGGAACGTCTTCAAATGTTGACAATATTATTGAAAAGATGATTGTGCATTGCAAAGTTATTTAGTGCTCCTACCGTTTATTTATTGCTATAAGTTGAATATAGGTGTCTTTAACCTTAAATAAAAAGTAAAACATTCTCCATTTAGTAACCTTCCTTATAATGTTTAAATGACAGTTGTAAAAATTATGATTCAATATTTATATGTCGGAGACGGGTATGTGACTTTCATTATTATCAGCGATATTTTAACTACTGTGGGCGTAGTGTGGGTAGTGTTGGTTGATGCGCAATATAAAAACAGTTTGCAGTTCAGATCACATTATAATTTACTATCAAATGAATCACACTAGCTAAATTATGCACACACTGGGTGCGACGGCGTTTATTAACCGTGAATCACCAATTAACACGATGATCACAAATTACAACTATCACAATAACTGAGCACCACGAATCGAGAACAGTTCCGCGACGTCTTGACTCCAATGCGACCAAAGGTTGAATGTCCTCCTCGCCTTGGCCATCAAACATCACGACTCTGTAGAAGCGCGCCTTTTTTAGTGACGGTAAATCACTCTTGATGTCGCCAGTAGCGCGCTTGCGATTCGTTTCGTGTCCGCACTAATGACCAGATCCGACATATATAAAGTTAAATAAAACGGTACAACGTCAGTTACATGAAAAAAGATTAATATTGTCAATTTTGCTGTATATAATTGAATAAAAACTAACATGGAACAGTCCCATGCATACGTTCTCTCACAGAACACCAGACATTTATCTACGCATAATAAACAAACGCATACACATCACATTCAGGGTTGGCAGACAGAAGAGCGTTGAGCATCTTCAAAGTAGGACACACTGGGGATTCAGCTCTGGCGACAGTTTTGAATGACGGTTTTGCAAACAGATTGTGCTATTCGGCTCGAACGGTGTCCGAAGTATTTGTCGGGTACAAATAGTCGGGAGAAAAGGCCATGGAGCTCCGAGCCAGAGGCGGCGTAAGGCGTGAGCGACGTGGGCCACCGCCTACGGCCTCGCGGTCCGAGGGGCCTCGCACCTCGAAGGTTTTTATGTATTACATAAAAGCCGTGAACGCGTCGAAAAAATTTAACTCGTCCTAAAATGATAAATATATTAAAACGAGCCCTCCAGGAGGATTCCCGGCACTGAACGTGTTAAAGCTTAAGCAAACGGATTCCTGAATAGAAAAATGGTTTTCACATACCCGCACTATTTTTGAACGGCTTATCCTTTATCTCGACTTAAAAATTTGACAACTGTTCAACCTCGAGAAAGAGGGCCTCGCGAAATGTACCTCGCCCACATCAAATTTTGATCTGGCCCCGCCACTGCTCCGAGCAGTTTATCGGGTAAGGTTTTACAGGCTACCCTGAGCTGATCGTCCCACCTCCAATGAGTTTAAACCCAAGATTCCTAAAAGATAGTTGGCAGGGTACATGTAGGGAAAGAAATGGTATAACCTTTAGAAGAGGCATTTTAAAAAGCTTTTCTGTAGTACATTTTCAAGAATCAGTGGTCGCGGTATAGAGGTGCCAAACACAGGCACTGGATTCGAGTTTGCTTCGAACCAGAGTGGTGTACAACAGCCTAATAACATTCGGATTGTTGAGGAAGTCACGAACATTTCACAAAACAAATCCCATGTGCCTTCGCAAGGGTAGAAATGTGATCTCTAAAAGTAAAACAGCGGTCGAAAGTCAGAACTTTAATCTATGTTGGCGAAGTACTTCACCACCCAACCTATAGTCCTATAATAGTATGGATTTGGATTGGTTGCACCTCTGCCGTACGTCATGACGTAGCACTTGTTTGTATTAAATAATAGCTTCTTCACAGTCACACACAGCCACTCAAAGATGGCGTCAATATCCCTTTGTAGGAGTTTGCATAATCCTCGCCTGTTATGATGTGCTTTTTAGGGTTCCGTACCTCAAAAGGAAAAAACGGAACCCTTATAGGATCACTCGTGTGTCTGTCTGTCTGTCCGTCTGTCACAGCCAATTTACTCCGAATCTAATGGACCGATTAAGTTGAAATTTGGTACACATATGTATTTTTGTGACCCAAACACGAATGTGTAACGGAAATAAAAAAAAATTGTATATAGTGGTCACTTTTGGGGGGCAAACAAGAAAATTTAAAAAAAAAGTTATGCTGACAGTACCGTGTGACATATCAAATGAAAGGACTTATTGCGAGGATCTTAAATGTATTTTTATATAATTTTAAAATAAACATTTTTAAAGATATTTAAGAAATTCAATGAAAATTGACCATTCCCCCCCCCTTATCTCCGAAAATACTGGACCAAAAATTTTCAAAAAAATACATAGTATGGCTCTTTACTCATAGATTACAAGAAAACCTATAAGAAGTCTATGGTCTTAAAATAACACTGTAAATCTCTCAATATGTGCGTACAAACTTAAATTTCGTCGCTCGGCATCCAGTAGGCCAATCTCTCTAGCTACTATAATATCAATATCTGCTTAATACACAAATAAATAAAACTGTAAATGTTCATGACAACTAATTAGGGTTTCGGCGTGGTTTCTCAACAGAAAGTGCAGTGTTGTGTCTTAAGCATATTGTCACATACTATACTTATACACAGCGTGGGACGCCAATTTATGCTAGCTTCCCCGACTTATTCAAGACTTGATCTGGTTGCTTATGACGTATTGTGGAGAAAGATGGAGAAGGATAGGTTGCCAATGGAGCTTAAAAACATTTTTAAATATTGGTACCTATGGTAACCAGACCAATAGTGTACGATGGGCTGGAACTTTTTCCAGGCTATACAGGTTGGAATGCGGGGTGAGGCAGGATTGGCGAGCTCAGCAGCACCAGAGTGGGTTGCTATACAGTGTGATTCTTCATAATGTGCACATATCGAAATGAGGGAATCTATGCTTAATTTTAACGACAGAAAAAATATTTTTTATCACATCTATTCAAAAATTTCTAATTTAGTCCTCGTAAATAGGGACTAAAATAGCTTTTTAATCCCTAGGGATTAAAAGTGATTTGAATTTGGAACGTGGATATTGTTAGTAAAAAACAGTTCCAATCACCAAAGAGATCAAACACGAACATTGTATGAACAAGTAACAGGCTGGCAAGAGAGAGAAAGTGTGAATTTGGTCAAAATGAAAATCCAAGATGGCGGCTGCGAAAATTTTCAAATTATTCGTCAGGGGTGTCGTTTTCATAGTTTTCGATGGTGCTAAAGCCGATAGTGAGGTCAAAATGAAAATCCAAAATGGCGGCTCTGAATTTTTTAAAATTTTTCATCATGGGTATCGTTTTCGTGGTTTTTGAGGGTGCTAAAACCGATAGTGAGGTCGAAATGTAAATACAAAATGGCCGCTCAATTTTTTTTTTAATTTTTCATCATGGGTGTCGTTTTCATAGTTTTCGAGGGCGCTAACGCCGATATGAGGTCAAAATGTAAATGCAAGATGGCGACTGCAAAAACTTTATTTTTGTTTTAAATCATACGTGAGAAAGAACTTCGTTTCTGACGGGGGTCCCACGACCGCACACGTTTTTCTTAATTAAATGTCTATTTTCGCTTAAATCTTTCTTTTTCTCGTAGTCATGGTATAAAGTATAGTATGCAACTCTTGAATAAAACGGATTTATATCGAGGGCCATGAATCACTCGCGTCGCTCAGGATTAGAATCCTTCACTTGCTCGTAATTCATCTGTGGCCCTCGCTTTAAATCCGTCCTTTATTCACTAATTGCATAATATACTATTAAAAATCTAAATATTTTTTTTATACTTTTATGGAATTAAAAAAAAAATGTAACAAAACTGTGTAACTTTTAAACTGAATCAGCTATCATGAAAACAAACTCCATAATGATTGGAAATAAGTAGGCATCCACATAAAATTAAAATTGAGAAAAAAAACTACCCTCAATTGAAAATAAACATGTTTTTTTAGTAAAATCTGTATTTTTTTCATAAATTTAACAATAATTGTAAAATTTATGAATAAGATGACCAAGAGAAAAAAAAAAAAATTTTTTTTTGACCATTTTCCGTCGGTAAAATTAAGCATAGATTCCCTCATTTTGATATGTGCACATTATGAAGACTCATACTGTATAGATGGTATTTGTGTAAATAATATTAGCTTTGCAGACGATATGGTGCTTCTGAGCGCCAGCCAGTATCCCATAGACAACTTGAAAAAATATGGATGCCTATTTTTTTTTGAACGACGTTTTCTAAAAATGAAACCTAGCTAGATCGATTTATCGCTCCCGAAACCCCCTGCATACTAAATTTCATAAAAATTCTTGGAGCCGTTTCAGAGATTCAGGTTATATAATATATACATATATACAAGAATTGCTCGTTTAAAGGTGTTAGATTTTTATTTTTTCTACACGTTCAAATAAGTGATCCTGCAATTTAAAAAAAACGTAAAAAATTACACATTCGCGGTATTGGATGCCGAGCGACGATTTGCAGTTGGAATAAATGTTAAGTTTGTTCTTGGGATAAATAAATTCATCTCAACTACGGAACCCTTCATTGTGCGTAGTCCGACACGCACTTGGCCGGTTTTTTTTTAAGTGAAAACTTCTTTAGGCGCGTTGGGCATTTTTGAGATGGGACTAAACCATTGATTTCGCGACACTGTGTCGACACCTCATTTTTGTAAACGCGATTGTGCTCTTTATTTATAGTACGTTACGGATCAATATTCTATGGAAGTATTTTTACTTTAAAGGTTTTGTAAACGCGATTGTGCTCTTTATTTATATAAAGTTACGAATCAATGTTCTATGCAAGTATTTTTATTTTAAAGGTTTTGTAAACGCGATTATGTTCTTTATTTATATTACGTTACGGATCAATGTTCTATGCAAGTATTTTTACTTTAAAGGTTTCGGAAGTTTTTGTTTTGTAAACGTGATTGTGCTCTTTATTTAGATAAGATTATGGACCAATGTTCTATACAAGTATTTTTCTTCCACCAAGGCGATCTTGTTCAAGTTTTCACTTCTACCGGAGTGCCACAACTTTTTAAATTAGGGTAACTCGCAAACTTATGCTTTCAATAACATGGGAATTATATTTAATCGAACCTCTAATAATTCGCATTTTGCGCTCTTAAATATATGATTGAACACTCTAATATAATGATTGCGCCTTTCTTTGTGAACGTCAAAAAAATCCAAAATCATCTTTATTTTTAGAATCACTTTTGATCAAATGTCTAATTGACTTGTGCGACCGAAAAAATAACCGGACGTCTACAGGTGAACCTTTATAAATTCAGAAGCGATCCGCAATCTTATGGAAAACTCAAAATCTATTTTGTTCCACTGGAAATATGAAATATATTTCACCCTTTTAAATATATTTATTTTGATCTATGAAAATAATCAACAATGAGCGTGTTCAAAAAATTATTCATTTTATTTTGACATGTCGATGGCGTCGATGAAATGAAATTCCAAACTGGCGGCCGCGAAAATTTCCAAATTTTTCGTCATGGATGTTTCATGATTTTTGGGGGTGCTAATTCTCAGGGCCGACAGTGAGGATCCAAGATGAAATGCTGTGAAAATTTTCACCCATAGCGAAATTTTTTTTTTTCTTAACATGATTTTAATTTAACACGTTTAGTGCAGGGACCCCTTCTGGAGGGCTCACTCTAGTCTCGTATGGGATGCTGGGACCCTCGCGAAGTGCTCATTTTAAATGTAGGTTTTTCTTAGCGATTACAGCAATATAAACAGAAATTAAAATCTGTTGTATATTTTAACAAGATTTATTAGTTTTAGCGTTAAGTTTTAGCATTGGTTTTATAAATCCAAGCATTTTATTAACGAAAAAAATTTTGTGTTTGGAATTAAGACAAGGACAGGGCGGGGGGGATTTCAAGGGTTGAAATCCATTTTCACGGTTATATATTCATAAAAAACTTAAAAGGTTAGACACTCCTCCCTGCCTCGGAATAGCGAGTTATTACTTATTATACCTTTTTTAATTTTTATTACTTCACGTCCCCATTAGTACATGAAAATACTCCCAGAGATACTACGTATAGTCACAAGTCCCCCTGAAAACACTATTTTACTTCGTTTTATAACACGGTTTCAAACCTAATGTCTTTTAACTTAAGCGCAAACATAATGCCGGTGACCCTCCCGGAGGGTTCACTTCCAATATGTAATGGCGGCATGGCGTATGAGCTCTATGAAAACTGGGTGGAGTCGAAAGTATTAAAGGTAGTAAAACAAGACATTGAAGTTTATAAATAATTTTATAAACCATACATAGCCGTTGACCATTTGGCAATTATTAGCAGATCTATTTAAGAAGGCAGATAAAAGGAGGAAATAAGAAAGGAGGTAAAAGCAGATTACTGGAAGCGTGAAAAGTTTATTAGAATATCAATTGAAAATCAAAAAGATCAATTAGGTTAATAGCACTTTTAATAAAAGATTACAATGGGAATTTTTCGCTGACAAACTTACAGTTCAGATAGTTTTTAAAATGACCAAAAATTAAAAAAAGCGCTATATTATTTAAAAAGGTTCTCATCGTTTAAAGTTCTAAAATTGGTTTGACTCGCATTTAAATATTTCCCTAATAGTGTTACGGATATATATGTATAACTGAAAGTACCTAATGTTTATATTTGAATTTGAAAGCGACTAAGCCAATTCGTGTGTCTCACCAGTACTCTAATTGCGTAACTCATTTTCGTAAACAATTTCGCGAAATTTGTTTCATTTTGACATTTCAACAACATTCATTGCGTTATTTACGTTGTTGAACAGATTTTTTTTCCAACTTATGAAGCAATGGATTAGAAATCTGTTTTAAATCGAAACAAACTGTGATTGTGTTGTATTACGCAATTAAGGTGCTGGACATCCTCCATCATGAGGAAACGGAAAAAATCTTCAAGAAATCCTATGAGTGTGTGATGTAGAGTAAAAACAAAGTATTTTACATTCAGATCCGATATATTTGTTCATTTAGTTAGTTGGTAAACATAAAATTGGTACATACAGGCTTGACGTAGTTCTTATGAAAATCAGTAAAATATAATTCGAAATTAAGACATTTCTTCATTCATTTACATAATATTTCAGTAGTTCTATAACAGAGATATATTTAGTTGAGTTCCTCGGGGAGCACGACAGCGGCTTCAGGAATGACGGGGACGCCAATCTGGATGGGTTCAACCTCAGGAGCGACAACACCGATGGGGTTCACGGCAATAGGAGGGCTGATGGGTGAGGGCTCGGGAGCGACCTGCACGGGCTCAGGAGCGACCTCAACAACCTGCACGGGCTCAGGAGCGGACTCCACAACATGGACGGGCTCAGGCTTGATCTCGACGAATTCGGGGGCGACGGCGGGTCCGACGGAGATGGGGTTAGACTCAGCAGCCTGGTTGATATTCAGGATGATCTGGACAAGAGGAGTGCCGGAAGCGATCTCGGTGGCACCGCCTTCAACGACAGACACGGGAGAGGGGACAATGACGGACTCGGCGACAGCGCCACCGTCGGGATGAGGGAAGTCAACGATTGCGGGTCCAACAGAGATGGGCTCAAAACCCTCAACGATGGCGGGTCCGACAGCGATGCCTTCAATGGGGTTGATGATGGCGGGTCCGATAGCGATAGGCTCGAAAGAGTCGACGATGGCGGGTCCAATAGCGACGGGCTCGAAGGAGTCGATGATGGCAGGTCCGATGGCAATAGGCACGAAGCTGTCTTCAGGGGCAGGGGCGGGACCGGCAGGTCCGGGGGCCACTAGACCGCGCTGTGTGGGCACAGCGACGGCCACGGCGATGACGGCAGCTACAGTCAGTAGGAATTTCATTTCTGGAAAAAGCAATAAGTGTAATTCGTATTAGTTTTAATTTTTTGATGAGACTATCGATTTAAGACATTAAAATAAGGACAGTTTTTATAATATTTGAATAACATAATATCTGAATTTAGGTTCTTAAAATGGAACACTAAACTATAAATCAATAAAAAAAAAGATCGATGGGATGATTTGAATAGTATTAATCCCTTCCCGTCAGTAAAGAATATATACTTTCAGTGATAAATACAATATATCCATATGTCTCAAATAATATTCCATATGTGAACTTACTTGTTATTTCTTGTAGTTGAAAACACAAATTATGATTTTTGATTGGATTCGAAACCTTTTATATGACCAGTTTATCAAACAGAAGTGATAACGGTTTTAATCCCGATTGTACAAAGTAAGTTTAAAAACTTTTGACTTACCAAATATTTGTAATCGTAGACGAAGGCTTTATCTGGCTTTGCCTTAGGACAAATTTTGATGTGATAATATCATAACACGACCGATAAGTAAAGATCAATTTAGGAACATTATCATTGTGCTTCTCTCCTCATTCCAGTTTATTTGTGGTTGGCGTAGCGCCTTTTTCATAGATTCTTTTATCTCTGCTAGCCATCATTTCAGAGTTGACTTCCTTCCTAGCCATCTATATTTTCTTTGGTCTACCTCTTTTCTTATAACGTAAAAAATAAAATTATGGGATACCACAAATAATAATTAGTACCAATGAATGTTTATGGCGATGCTTGGGGAGGCCTATGTCCAGTAGTGGACGTCTTTCCGCTGAAATGATGATGATGATGATGATCATGAGTACCTAGTTATATAGGGTCAACCTTTTTACCATGTCATACATCAAATACTAATACACTTTCAATAGTAATATATCAACGAACGACTTATTTCTCCACATTGCTAACAACGGGTAACGCACTCAAAACTCTTGTAGCATTGGTAATGCAGGGTCATTGGTAAAAATTGGTTGCCTGTAAAGTCGGTATACGGGCGAAAGTTTTACGTGACAACGACTTTGAGTGGTAAAATAATTTTAATGTGAATATTCATTCGTATAGTAGGAAGAAGGATGAAATAATAGTAACAATTTAAAACATTTATTTATACAAAGAATTATATTTAAAACATTAATTTATACAAAGATATCCTATCTATCTAGCCTATCTCTCTCACTCTCTCTCTCTCGCTCTGTCTCTCTCGCTCTTAGGCGGGCTAACTGTGCTCGAGTGGAAGGGACGCGTGCCTTTCACTTTTTATGTCTGTCTCTCTCGCTCTTAGGCGGGCTAACCATGCCCGAGTGGAAGGGACGCGTGCCTCTCACTCGCTCTCATTGTGAGCGCATAACGTGAGCGGAGCGTAACGCAGTTTCTTGAAGTGTCACCCGGCAAACCAATTTATAAGACGTTGTCACGTCAAAAGGTCGGTTGTGACACCTAACACCATCAAACAACAATAAAATGACATCAAAACTACATCAAAATGATTGAATGAATCATTTTGATAATAAAGAGATAGTAAAACAAACACAAATATACATATTTGTAAACCTTACACCTGTTGCCTTTTTTAACTAGGTAGACACTGAAGAAGATCTAAGAGAAGGACATTATAGGGATGGCTGATGACCACAGAACCCATATACTCCTAACTGCTGATATATTACTTTCCTCTATGCTACATACCCAGTAGCAGCAGTAGCAATACCTTCACCACCTAAGGGTACATCATAGATAGCTAATACACCGTAGATAATACACGGGCACATTGGGATATCGGGACCGAAGAATGTCACCAGCTAATCTTCTTCTCCTAAAATGGGACGAACATTCAGTTATTTCGCATCTGACAGCAGTAACCCATTGTAATGACAATAAAACATTACATTCCCTCTGTAATATTAAACGTAATAAAGATCACTGTGGTTTTGACAGTGATGCTAAATCAGAGCTTAAATATTACTTAGAATAAATTCTCATGCCACGGTTTTTATTTTCTGTGCATCCCTGCAGATGATCATTACATCGAAGGTCAGCCAGTATGGCAACAATTTCGTCTAAAAAGGGTCCATAATTGATTAACTGATCAAGGCAGATGAACATTCAAAATGATTATCCATTTCTACCAATTTACCACCGGCACCTTTCTTATTATTCATATTGATCATTTAGTATAGTTCACTGTTGCGAGGGTATTCTTTACCTCAACCCCTAGCCATCTTTTCGGGGAATACCGTGAAGATTTTGATATTTATGTAGTAACTTTTATATTGTATCAAACATCAAGTCAATGTACCTACTAATCAGCATGTACATAAACTTAATCAATTTGATCGCACTAGTAATAAATAAAACGTGAAGCTATCGGCGTAAGCGGTTGCCGGAAAAGTTTATAATTCAGCCACTATATATTACGGACTGATTGCGAATTGATATCACATATTGTGGCGATAGTAAACGATAGTATCACGTGCCCTTGCTAACTCTAAATAGTGAAGGAACCTTAATCTTTTGAAATGTTGTGTCAGTATGGAAGCTATGCTTTATATGCTCATTGCAGTACTACAGTACGGACAATTTGTAGTAGTAATAAAGATCAAATTCACAAAACACATATTCGTTAGTATGACACTGACAGGTGTCAAGAACGCATTGTCTCGGCAGCCGGACTGTAAGTGAGGACAAGCAGCTATGAGACATTTCGACTTTGTATCTGGCATGGCAACGCATCGGTAGCCTAAGCCTTTGCTCAAGGGCGGATCCAGGGGGGGTCATGGGGGTCATGACCCCCCCCTGGGCTGCCTTTAGGTCAACCACTGGTATTTTTTCTAATCTCATTGATACATTTAATCAAATAAATACTTTGTATGATGTTGCCACGTAGGATGTTTGCCATTGCTAACACATTCACAACTTATGTAAAAGAGTACGGAAACTGACTTATATTTTTAAACAGCTTAGACAGGTTGCAAATGGTGAAACACTTAAAATGGTATATTTTGCCCTTGTTCAATCTATACTTACATATTGTGTAACAACTTGGGGAGGTGTCGGTAAAACTAAAATGTTGGAAATAGAAAGAGCCCAAAGGTTGATTCTGAAAGTTGGCCTTTCAAAACCACGACTCTATCCTACTGAAGCACTGTATCGGGAAGCTGAGGTGTTAACTGTTAGGCAAAGTTACATCCTTTATACTATTCTGCGGCAACATTCAGATCCATCCTCTTTCGATCTTCCTAAATTAACAACGAGGAGGCAGTATGCAATATGTAGCACCTTCAAATCTAAAACAGGATTTGCCCAAAAATTTTATACTTTCCGAGGACCTGAACTGTACAATAAGTTAAATAAAGACTTAGGTATTTTTAATTACAATAAATCTAAATGTAAAATTATATTGACTAACTGGCTACAAAAATTGAACTACACAAAAACAGAGGAGCTACTAGTCATAAAAACATAATAGGAACCATTCGTCTAGTTGAATATGAACCCAATACATACCCTCTCAACACTACACACTCACACACACACGCACACACAAACGCACACACACACACACACACATACAGTAAAACACAAAATACATCACACCCTCTCCTTCATCCCACATCACCTTGAACTCCACTACACTTCATACACATTTAACATTTATTATTTTTATTTTTGTTGTTTTCTTCTCCAACAAATAGTTGGTTATAACATGAAAATGTAATAATGGCTTCATTAATGTTTTTAATTGGTATTTTTACCTGTAGGGGGGAGTCCCTGGTGTCCTGAAATACAAGTCACGGCTTAGTTTAGGCACCAGTCTCCCACAAATGAACATTGTCCTGCATGATAATTTTAATTTTTTCCATTTTTAAGTTTTAGTTTTGGTGTTATTTGTGGAAGAAAAATAAACATTTTTATTATTATTATTATTATTTTTCTATATTTTAATAAATCTCGAGACCATGGATCCCGGTCCTTTGGAAGGCGTACGAGGGGCCGAAGCCAACTCGCAGAGGCCCCTTAGACATTAATAAGAGTTGAGGCACCAACCGACGATTATCCCTGTATGCACCATGCAAGTGCACCCAAGGACAACCCTCGGTTGGTGTAGAACTATTGCAGAACATGGAAACAAAACATATTAGGCTATGGATTTGGGTGGCTATAATGGATTGGTAAACTGGAACTATGGAAAGACTATGGCCCCTGCCTGATCAATGTTTTAAATGCACACGGATAAAATGGCAGGGGGTGACTTGCACACTCATTAATGGGCCCCCGAAAACGGTCGCTAGCACAAAGTGTCGTAGCGACAAGGGGGCAACATGTCCTGAGGTGCTTGAGGAGTGGAGAGGTATTCCACGGCTTTCAGAACAATCCCAGAGCCCGGAAGATGGTCAAGATCCCTACGAGCACTTACTGGAATACTTCCTTCCTCCGAGCACGTTTGCTCTTGCGAATCTCCACTCAAGCCGGCCAATTAAGGCAAGAATGAGATGGGAGCTCTGTTCCTCGTCAGTGTTTACTCCAGCCAGCCAATGAAGGCAAGCCAGAGGTGAGGAACAAGACTTCTCCCGGGAGATAGGGTCCGTGGGGTCGCTACTGCCCATCAGCTCGCCACATGCTGCCCTGCGGGTTTTTGTATCTCTCTTGGTCTGGCTCCTCATCCCAGACCTGTTCCGGCAAAGTAAACTCTACCGGCACAGACCTAGAGTTCGGAGCGCGCAAGCCCCACCACGACGTCAACGTAGAGATACGGCGGTGGGGTTATTATTATTATTATTATTGCCACACATGTGAACGACATGCAAAATGAGACTATGTGCTGTTATTATAATTATGATGATTGACCGTGGAGTTTTCTGCCGGCTCTTTTCCATAGAAAACGACCAAGTGCAACGATTCCTAGCTTCTGACGTTTCATCAGTGTCCATGTAGGTTTATCTGAAGCTAGCAACTAGACGTAGAAATTATACACCCCAGAATAGTGTTAAGACAAACCGCCCCAGCGCCGGTCCTAGCGGCCCCCTAAATCTTAAGAAGTACTCTTAATGATATCCCAAACACGGTCAACATAAATACTCAGCAAGAAGCAGTTTAGAGTTGGAGGCTGAGGATGAAAATTTTCGAGCTCGCTCTGCTCGGTACAATCTACATTCTCAAACTTTCTGCATAAGTTGACAAAGGAACTCCTATTTATGTATGACTTAATAAAAAACTTTTCTCCTACACAAGGCGATGTGCTAAAATTTTCGAGCTCGCTACGCTCGCTCTTGAATTCTATATTTTTCTAACTCTCAAACTTTTCTGCATAAGTCGACAAAGCAACTCCTATTTCTGGAAGGTAGTTGAATAGAAACATAACCGAGAATTCCGAGACGAGGTGCAAAAAAATTCGCCTTGCTCGCGCTCCCCTACATTTTTGCTTATCGTATCCTATTGATGAGGAGACGAAAATGCACCTCCCTGAAAAAAATTCTCCTGCCTGTTGCGAGGTCCATGGTGTAGTTAGATAATTATTAGACACGTTATACATACTTGTTTTTTTTTTGCTGTCATTATAATTTTTTGTGAAGTTTTAATAGTAATACCTACATATACTGAGAAGACCGCCGCCAGCCTTATTTTGTTTTGCTCCCCTGGGCCCCGACAGGCTTAGTCCGCCACTGATTGGAACCTGTCCTGACTGACCCCGACTATGTGACCCCCCCCGACTCGAAGGCTGGATCCGCCCTTGCCTTTGCTATTGGATATGTCCATAGAAGGTGGTGATCAATTGCCATCAGGTGGGCTACTTGCTTGTTTACCACACAATACTCAAAAAACCCGGATACCTATCTAAAGTTTCATAAAGGATAATTAAAGTTTATTTAATTTAAAGCAAACAGGAGACAATATCAGCACTTTACTGTACGCTTGATACTTGACTACTTAAAGTGATTTGGTGATCATTAATTTTAAGGAAGCTGTTGTTGGCTATCACGGCACGGCTCCATGGGTAATTAGAATTGCCTGCAGATAGTTGTACCTACCGGGTCTGACCCTTTAAGTTAGATGGGGGATAGGTGAACACGGTCCAAGGAGGAGCAGGAAGCATGAGTGATAATGAAACCAAAGAGAGATAAATAAAGAGGGTAAATAATTTTGAATAATATAGGGAGATAATTAAACAAGCAAGTATTGACAAATTAAAAATGTTGTAGAAGAAAATGTTCGTCTTTGGTTAATTGAAGGACTGCTTTTGAATTGCCTAGCTTTTGAAAGCAGACCTTGAGCATTACTTCCGGGTTGTCGAAAAATCCATATGGCAGAATATAAATAAGAATACGGAAAGTCGAAAAGCTAACAAAAGTTCAAAGTTAGCAGGCAGGCGATTCTCCGACTTAGGAAACAAATTGCTTCAAGTTATCGCCCTGATGCTGATTCTATCTAGAGATGATCTATAACAGGTAAAATTAGAAACTTGTTTCACCTGTTCCAGTTCCAGGGAAAAAACAGTTCCAAAATAACAGCCTGTTACATTGGAACCAAAGACTCTTTGATTGCAAAATTTGCAACACATCCGAATAGGTTAACAACAGTGACAGGCAGAGAACAGATGCTATCTCTTTCTATTACAATAAGTCAGAAGAGAAAAGAGCTTGTTCCAAACAGTTCCAGTTGTGTTATTCTTTAACATCACTTCGAAATTCGAACGGTGTCTCGTTGTGAATCCGAGATGATTTACTTTAAAAACAAATGAGTTCGCTTTCGAATTGTGTGCGCTCACTTGAGTGAGGTTCCAAGTGAACTTTACAGAATAACATTACAGGTAATTTTCGGTTGTATCTCTTTATAACAAAGTAAACATCCATAAGCTAGATAGAGAAGAGTTTGTCATGTTACACAAATACACACGCCAGTCACGACAATGTTTTAATTTGGTCTGTTATAGTAGGTTATGGACCGTGTAGAACAGGCAAAACAGGCAGGAACTGTTTTTTCGGTTTTAAGATATCTGCTCCCATGTTTAAAAAAACAGTTTTTTTTATTGTTTCCATAAATATGCCTCACTCCTAATTTCTATCATACGAACTTAGAAAAATATTAGACAGATGACGATAAAAAGAAATTCGGGATAGGATATCATGAAACTAAATCAATCATTTTATAACAATAACCAAAGTTGGCTGTGTGGGTACTTCAAAGCGTGCTCCAATATTCTTCCACACCTCCTTCTCAACCTCAAAACAACCATAACGTGTATCTAACAATAAAACCTAATCATTTTATCATCTAGTCTGATAAAAAATTAGTATAAATGTCGTGAATTCTAGTCGAAAGTCAATAGATACTTTGTATCTTGCAGCTATAAACAAGCAGCATAAGTAAGTACCTTATTTATTACGATATTTTAATCGTTTTTGTCCATTTTGCAATAATCCTTATCACATTTATTTTTTTATTTTTTTTACCATAATATTAGAAACCTAAAACTTTATTATAAACCATAATTAGAACGTCCTTTCTAACATAATGTTCTGTTTCCAGAAATGAAATTCCTGCTGTCTGTTGCTGCCGTCATCGCCGTGGCCGTCGCTGTGCCCACACAGCGCGGTCTAGTGGCCGTTGGACCTGCTGGCCCCACCTTCGCCCCGGAGCCTATTGCCATCGGACCTGCCATCATCGACTCTTTCGAACCCGTCGCTATCGGACCCGCCATCATAAACCCCATTGAGGGTATCGCTGTCGGACCCGCTATCGTCGATGGTTTCGAGCCCATCGCTGTCGGACCCGCCATCGTTGAGGGTTTTGAGCCCATCTCTGTTGGACCCGCAATCGTTGATTTCCCTCATCCCGACGGTGGTGCTATCGCCGAGTCCGTCATTGTTCCCTCTCCCGTGTCCGTCGTTGAAGGCGTCGCTTCGGAGATTGTTTCTGGCACTCCTCTGGTCCAGATCATCCTGAACATCAACCAGGCCGCCGCTGAGTCCAGCCCCATCTCCGTCGGACCCGCCGTCGCCCCCGAGCACGTCGAGATCAAGCCTGAGCCCGTGCACATTGTGGAGTCCGCTCCCGAGCCCGTGCAGGTTGTTGAGGCCGCTCCTGAGCCCGTGCAGGTTATTGAAGCCGCCCCAGAGCCCGTACAGGTTATTGAGGCCGCACCTGAGCCCGTGCAGGTTGTTGAGGTTGCCCCCGTGCCCGCTGAGCCCGTTCAGATCGGTGTCCCCGTCATCCCCGAGGCCGCTGTCGTCCTTCCCGAAGAACTCAACTAAACGTATACAATTGCGACGAAGCCACTGCGCATGACAATTTAACATCTACAATTGTTTGAACATAGATTCTAAGGAATTTCTACCAACACCTTGAAACGCTTGTATGTCCAATATATTGAAATACATTAAAAGATCTAAAATGTCAATATTTCGGTTTTTTTCCTGCCTTTTAATATTAATTATATGCCTACAAATAAGGCCTTAAAAAATCTATTTTGTCTTGGTATACCAGTAACTGTAGCTACACTACTACTGTGTACTGTGTTAGGTACTACACAGTACTTAGTCTTACTCAGTAGTCAATGCTTGCCTTATATAAGTACCTGGGCGACCGAGTTCTGGCTCTGGTGAAACTAGAGAATGCTCATTTAATGGTATAGGAAAGTACATACTAATTCCATGCTGCCATGTCATTATTCTATGTCATCATTCAATGTCATTATTCTTGATCTAAACTTTGGGCGACCGAGCTCTGCTCGCGTGAAAATACGGAGAAAACGAATTTTTCCAGAAATGCGACCTAGCTAGATCGATTTTTCGCACCTGTAAACCCCTATATTGCATGCAACTTTCATCAAAATCGTTAGCGCCGTTTTCTTGAACGTGGGTACAAATAAATATATCATATATAAATTTACAAATATTGCTCGTTTAATAGTATAGGTTGTATTGGAATTATTTTGCGTAATAAATCTAAAGTAAATAGTGAAGGAAATAATGAATAGGTACTAGAATCAGCACTAAACCGTCAACAACTGATAACCTACACACCTGAATTGTTATTCTGTAAAACTTCACTGTGGAACCTTTTTTTTGGGTGGGTAATTATCATATAACTTGTCCCGCTCTGGGCGGAGCGGGAGGTCGTGTCAGACTCTTACTGACTAAAACCCACCAGTGCTCCTTCGGTTGCCCTGTTGCCGGGGGCCACGATGTCCCTATCGGTTTTTTTCGAACCCCCGGCAGGCATTGGCCCTAGCGGACCCCGTCAATTCTGCTGACATCTCTTTAAAAAAAAAAAGGCGCTTGGAACACAACGCTCCGTCGACCCGGGCTTGGTCCTTATCGGACGGCGAGCTACATATTGCTCACCGTCCGCAAGCCCGCGCCTACGGTGGCCGGAAATCGGCTCGCGATTCCCGCCCCGGGCGTCTCCTCCTATTGCGGCGGTTAGGGGCGTGAGGGCGCGAAATTTGCCTCTCCCTCACGCGTTCCGCCTCCTCTTTCGCGAGCATTACCGCTTCGCAGAAGGAGGTGACGGCCTGCCATTTCCTCTCGCTCCATACCATGGCCTGAACCAGGGCCGGACACGAGAGATCACCGCCGCCGATCGCCTCTACGAGGACGGCGTTGCTCCGCCCAAGCCGGGCAGACCTCCACCGTATGCTCCACCGTGTCCTCAGGCCGATCCATACAATGGTGACACCCGGGTGTTTCCTCCCGCCTTATCCTGAACAGGAACCTCCCGAAGCAGCCGTGTCCGGTGAGGACCTGCGTCAGGCGGAAGGTGAGGACGCCGTGGCGTCTCTCAAGCCACTCCTCAAAGACTCTGGAACCTTAGGTGAAGTGACCTTGAAATGAGCTGTCAATAGTGTCAATCTCAAGCAGGCGGAATGACAGCTCACTTCACCTAACTTTTCACGGTAATATTTTTACAGAATAGATGAGATGATAACATATTTAATTTATTTATTACATATAATTAAAACAATCTAGGAGTTTTAGGATCAGTTACAATAAATATAAGCAGTTTGCAAAAATTACAGCATCAATCACGACAAAAGCTTTTGACTTAGTCACTTACTTATATTGCACAAGTCAACTATGCCAGCCACGGGAATCAAAGGATTCTAATGATTGAATATATGGCAAATTTATCTTATCGCAAACAAAAACTAGAAATAAACGAAAATAATTACAAATAGTCAAACAAAATCAGGAGTACTCCAAGGAAGTTTACTTGGTCCATTAATTTTTCTAATTGACTTCAACGATTTACTTATGTCTTTACACCATCAATGTTTACTTTTTGCTGACAATCTGTCGGCTATAGTGACAGATGATTATAAATCAGAGACAGGTTAAAAGAAAATTCTCTCTCGAAAACAATAATTAAATATACCTTTGTGCGAATTCAAGTAAAAATAATACATTTTGATGCTCGTGTGCAATGACTATCAACCCGCACTGGGCCCACGACTAACTCGCACTGGGCCCGCGTAGTAGTAATAGTAATTTATTTCCAAAACTTTAGCAGACATTACATCAATGAGGTCTCGACCCCCGAACTAGGACATCCTGTATGACAGGGGTCGAGGTTTAGGTTTAGGGGGGGGGTTTTGGTTTAGTAGTAGATTACACCCCACTCCCTCTCGAAGAGAGGAGGCCTGTGTCCCAGCAGTGGGAACGTTTTTGGCTGATTATGCCATTTTGTGCAATGACAAATGCTCATACACAAACGACAATTTGCAAGACACTAACAATTTTTTTATTTGTAAACGTATTTTTTATCACATTTGTGAATTTAAGGTTTGCGATTTTTTTTATCGTACTCCGTGCCGTCTCGTCGCATTTTTAAGGATGCGGCACTGGTTCGAAGCCGCGAAACAGACTATTATAAAAAAGGCCATGTGCGTGTCGGACCACGCACAATATATGGTTCCGTAGTTGGGATGAATTTATCCCAAAAACAAACTTAACATTGTAGTTGATAAACATGTTCCCCTGTACATCGATTTACGTCACAGTTAATTCTTCAACTGCAAATATAAGTTAGAAATCGCAAAAAAAAACTACAAATTAGGTTTTTCCTTTACTTATGATGTGAGACATTGCTACTTGCCAAATTTGATGATTCGGTCAACGGGAAGAACCCGTATTAGTAGTGTTTTGATGAAGCTTGATTTTTTAGAGTTACAAGGGCTACTCATTGGTGATTTGAGTTTGTAACACGTTTTAGGTTCACAGAGCAGTGTATTGAACACACTTGCTTTTTATCCGCTTTTCACAGCACAAGTAATATTTTAAGGATGCTGTTATTGAAAAGAGCACGGCTCAGTAGGTAATCTTAATTGCCTGCAGATAGTTGTCTGAGTTCTGATCGTTTATGTTAGAGGGAACACGTACTAGAAGCAGGAGCAAGATGCATGAGCGATAACGAAACCGAAGCTCTCTTCGGTTTCGTTATCGCTCGCTTTTTTACCCTCTTCATTTAGATTTATCTCTATAAATCTAAATGAAGAGGGTAAAAAATATCACGAATTTTGAATAATATTGGGAGAGAATTAAATAAGGAAGTATTGACAAATTAAAAGTCTTGTAGAAGAAAATGTTCGTCCAAGGTACAGGAATACAGACCTTGAGCCTTACTTCCCGGATGTCAAACAATCCCTATGGTAGAATATAAGAATACGGAAAGTTGAAAAGCTAACAAAAATTCAAAAGTTTGCAGGCATTTTCCGACTTAGGGGACAAATTGCTTCGTGTTATCGCTCTGATGCTGATTCTAACACACGTACTTAGAAAAAATATAAGGCAGATGACTATAAAAACTGATTAAAAACTGATCGTGATTTAAAAACTGTTTCTCATTTTAAATATCGAGTAAAAGAGCATTACCTGTCCTCTCAACTGTGAGTATTTATATAACTATAGTGTGTATGTTTATATATGTAAGCTTTATGTATTTATTTAAGTATGTGTTAATTTATTACATTTATATGTGTATGTATATTTTAATATTTTAGTTTAAGACTTCGCATATCCATAATGTTCTCTTCTTGTTCTCACACACTATTGTCTACATTTCTTTCTCATTTCTCCTTTCGCAGGTCTGCTGGAAGAAATTTCTCAAGAAATAAGCAGTACCTTTATACTCTAAATTATAATTATGTAATTTCTCTATGTATTTTACTGTGTGTATATAAAATAAACAAAAAGAAATTCGTGATAGGATATCATGAAACACAATCAATCATTTTATAACAATTACCAAAATTGGCTGCTCACACCTCCTTCTCAACCTTCAAACAACCATAAAACGTGTATCTAACAATAAAACCTAATCATTTTATCATCTAGTCTGATAAAAAAATTGTATAAATGTCGTGAAATCTAGTCGAAAATCAATAGATACTTTGTATCTTGCAGCTATAAACAAGCAGCATAAGTAAGTACCTTATTTATTACGATATTTTAAACGTTTTTGTCCATTTTGCAATAATCCATTTCTCATATCACAGTTTCTTATCACATGATACCTTTTATTATTTTTACCATAATATTAGAAACCTAAAACTTTATTACTAACCGTAATTAGAACGTCCTTTCTAACATAATGTTCTGTTTCCAGAAATGAAATTCCTGCTGTCTGTTGCTGCCGTCATCGCCGTGGCCGTCGCTGTGCCCACACAGCGCGGTCTAGTGGCCGTTGGACCTGCTGGCCCCACCTTCGCCCCGGAGCCTATTGCCATCGGACCTGCCATCATCGACTCCTTCGAACCCGTCGCTATCGGACCCGCCATCATAAACCCCATTGAGGGTATCGCTGTCGGACCCGCTATCGTCGATGGTTTCGAGCCCATCGCTGTCGGACCCGCAATCGTTGACTTCCCTCATCCCGACGGTGGTGCTATCGCCGAGTCCGTCATTGTTCCCTCTCCCGTGTCCGTCGTTGAAGGCGTTGCCTCCGAGATCGTTTCTGGCACTCCTCTGGTCCAGATCATCCTGAACATCAACCAGGCTGCCGCTGAGTCCAGCCCCATCTCCGTCGGACCCGCCGTCGCCCCCGAGCACGTCGAGATCAAGCCTGAGCCCGTCCACATTGTGGAGTCCGCTCCCGAGCCCGTGCAGGTTGTTGAGGCCGCTCCTGAGCCCGTGCAGGTTATTGAAGCCGCCCCAGAGCCCGTACAGGTTGTTGAGGTCGCTCCCGTGCCCGTTGAGCCTGTCCAGATCGGTGTCCCCGTCATCCCCGAGGCCGCTGTCGTCCTTCCCGAGGAACTCAACTAAACGTCTAATATCGCGACGAAGTCACTGCGCATGACAATTTAACATCTACAATTGTTTGAAAATAGATTCCTGGGACTTTCTACCAACACCTTGAAACGCTTGTATGTCCAACATATTGAAATACATTAAAAGATCTAAAATGTAAATATTTCGTTTTTTTCCTGACTTCTAATATTAATTATATCCCTTTAAATAATAAAGCCTTAAAAAACTATATTTTATCTTGGAATACCAGCAACTGCAGCTACACTCAACTCACAAGTACTAATGTAGTAGCCAATGCTTGCCATGTATTATACAATAAACATCTAAGATTTATTTTGGGCACTGAAATAGAATTATGGTAGTAGTAACATACCCCTCCGTTCTCCCAAGACGGAGGGTACCCGAGAGAGATGAGTATTTATCAACGAAAAAAAAGGTGATGTGACCATGAAGACTAAGTGACCTGTCAATAGAGTCAATCCCAACCATTGGAAATACATCTTACTTCACCTAAGACCTAAGTTTACACGGTGATATGATATATACGGTACGGTAGATACGGTGGAGATGATAACATATTTCATTTATTAACTACATATAATTAAAATGGTCTAGGAGTTCTAGGACGAGTTACAATGACTATTAAAAGCAGTTTGCAAAAATTACAGCGTCAGTCATCATGAGCAGTGATCGGAGTAGGTAGATTGATTTTACATAGGTACTCGCATCATGAATAGTCATAGAAATCATAACATGGATAAGCCTTTTTTCCGGTATTTCATTTTGGTACTTAAGGGATTGAATCAAATAATTGTTAAAGTAAGGATTTTTAAACTACTACATTAGAAATTTATAGAATGCGATAGATAAGGGTGAATATTTCATTTCGTGCATATTACATGGCAGACGATAAAGAATATATGAAACGCTGAAAGAATTTGAACCTAACGTTTTTGTTGTATAGTTAATACGGTGTTCTATTAGGCACAAGGCTTAGAACAACTTTTTTTAAATTAGAAATGCACTAAATTTAAAACAAAGAGTCTAAAATCTAATTACCATCTGTGTCCCTTTTTACCAGATTTTACCAAATTGGCACATCCTGTTAAAAACTGTGTTTGAAGAACGACATTTTTATTACTTATAAGGATAACAGGACAGTTAAACTATACATAGACGATTTATGGTTGAAGGAAGACCATATTTAAGCGGTTTCATACAACTTTGAAAAATGTCCCTACACTTTCCCATAATTACCATTCGACGGTATGTTCGATCAGATATTTCAATATTTAAGCGTCACTGTGCACTGCGCTTCGCACAAAATATTCGACGACGTCAACGCTCGGCTACCGAGCCGAACACACGCATGAAAGAGTGATTTTAGCTACGTAAATTAAAGTTCTCCTGTCCAAAAAGTGACGTGGTTCGGAATATTTCTGCATACCATTCGTGTTATGAAAGGTAGTTACATTTCTTTTTATCAAAGAATTATTTGCCAGATGTATTCGGTATAAGTCTCTTTTTCCGCTGATAACCTTAACAATGATGTACCTGTTCCAAATAACGGTAATTTATAGAAAATATTTACAAATCTAATTACCATCCTTCTAATTACCGTCCTTTTTTATTCAAATGGTAATGAGAAGAGACGAACGGTAATGATTATATTCTGTGATTCAAAACTGTATACATTGTATTTTTCCTTACTTGTCTTATTTGAGATATAACGAATACGTTATGATAGATTAAATTAATTCAGTCATTATATTCAATAATTTCCCAATCTATTATAAAGTCTTTGGTTACCAGCACACCATTATATTTTTCAAAGTAAGACAAGTAAGAAAAAATGCACAGGGTTTGTTAATTTAATTAATAACGGACTAAAAGGGACTTACCTACATATTGTGATCGTTTGTCGTTTGTCATATAATGTCTCTATAAAAACAATAATATTGTTTTAGACCAAAATGACTCGAAGAAGACGTACAAGAGAAGAAATACTAGAAAGGGCAAAAATAGCACGCAGAAAAAGATATGAAAATATTAAATCAGATCCTGTTCTTTATGCTTTACAAAAAGAAAAAGAATACCAAAGATACCTAAAAAGAAAGGAAGAAAAAACAATTCTGTCAGTAGGCGATATGACCTCAAGAGCCAGGAGACAGCAAAGAAAAAGCTACAATAATAATAAATATTTTTTTATATTTTTAAATGTTTTTTTAAATTATTTTTATAAGAATATTTAAAAATGTAAAAAGTATGTTTAAAAATGAAATAAAGGAAATAAATAATAATAAAGAAAGCTACAATATCAAAGATTATTTTAAAGTTTTGTATGATTAAGTTTTGTTTCTGTATTATTTTATAGTTTCATTATTATATAAAGAAAGAAAGAAAAAAGATGTACCTATTTTGAAGTTTAATTATAGGTTTGTTTTAGTGCAATTAAAGGCTGATTTATCGAACAGTTGTTGTATTATTAATTACCATTTTTCTACCTCAGTACCATAAATAGATATCTATCTAATTACCGTTTGTGTTAAATCTCATTACCGTTCCTTCAAAAAAAACAAACGCTAATATCTTCAAAACTAAAAGTCTGATTACTGTCCCTTTTTTATATTTCACATAACATCATTAAACACTTTCAAAAAAATAAATAATGAACATGATTAGGCACATTTTTTTAACAATTCTCCAAAGATCATAATGTGCACGAAATGAAATATTCACCCATAAACATTTAAAATATATTGATTTTATAGTCTACCTTTTCTTGGAGTCCGATCACATATATACTATTAAAAAGACAGCAAAAGGGTTAAACATTTCTTATTCATATTGATGTATTCTTTATTCTACACATTAAAACATTTGAAATTCCTTAAAAAAATCTTAATAATTTTAAAATCCCTGAATCCCGGAGGCATATCCATACTAATATATACGTGCCAGTTCATTGACCCCAAATCAATCTACCTACTCCGATCACTGGTCATGAGTAAAGCTTTTGACTAAGTCACTTACACTGCACAATCCACCGATGCAAGCCACGGAATCAAAGGATCCTATTGATTGGTTTAATGGCTATTTTATCTTATCGTGAACAGAACTAGAAATAAGCTCAATAAACCAAAATAGTGAATCTACCTCTACTTCATATATAGTTCTAACTAAATAATCATCAACCACGTTGAGTGGCAGTGCTAATTCTTTGGGCAAAGAACGAGCCAGTCATCTGGTCACGTGAAGTGTTGACCAGTCGGCGAGAAATTTCCTTAAAAGAAGACGCGCCCAAATAGCACAAAATTGTAGTGACCCATAAGGTTACAGTATTTTCGCCGCTTGAGGGTCTGAGCAGTCATAGCAGCGGCGCCAACACAGCTTGCCGTGCTTGGAACATGAGACGGCGCAAGGGTGTCGACCAGAGATGTAACGGATATCCGTATCCGCATCCGCAACTGCGGAGCATCCGCATAAATTTTGATATCCGCAAAACATCCGCATCCTCAACTTTTGATTTTAAAAGCTCCGCATCCTCATCCGCATCCTCATAATTTCTATGAGGATGTGACCCTACCTAGTTCGCACAAATAGTGTAATTTTAAAAACTCGCGCCAATCTAAAGGGCGGAGCACACCAGATGCGTGGCGTGACGTGACGCGTGCACGCACCAGTTGTAATGTATGAAACTGTAAGAAAGATACCAGGCCAGATGCGTGACGTATGCACGTGCGTGACCCACACACGCAGAGCCGCATCTACTCACAAACCGAATACGCGCGCGTGTGTATCGGAACGGCAACGTCGCACACGCGCCTGCAGTGATGACGTTGTATTATATGGCGCTCCCTGTTAGATGCCAGACCGGGCACGCACGCACACGCATCGGTCATTGCTGCACGTGCGCACGCACGGCGGGTTGTATTTATTTACAAACAGAATACAGTTTACGAGTGTTTTTTTCGCAATGGAGACAATTTTAAAGGAAACTCATAGAAATAGTTCGCAAATATGAGTGTCTCCACAACACCAAACATAAAGAGTACAAAAATAAAAGTTATAAATTATTATTATGGGAGAGAATTGGGACAACGCTGGAAATAGACAATAACGCTTCTTCATCAGAGGAACTGCTGTTGTCTAACATCTTTTCGCCAAATGCTCTCAACTCAATACAGCTGTTGACAAGGTGGTTCGCACGCGCTTGCACAGTTACCTGCGTGACGTGATGCGTGCGCGCGCGACGTGTGCTGCACCAGTCTTGGCCGGTGTGACAAGACTCGCACGCGCATACGCACGTCACGTCGCACGTCACGTCACGCCACGCTACGCATCCGGTGTGACCCGGCCTTTAATGGGCGCGCCGATAAGTGAGTTACGCGTTCTTGTTGGCTGAATTCGCAATGTCCTTGTCCCATGACAGACGATCGGCCGCACGTGGCAGTGGTGGCACGACTGTGGTGTCACATGTCACAATTTGAGTTAGCCGACGTTCACACGGACGTGATAAAATCGCGGCGATTTTCTTTCGTGCACTGGATTTTCAACGCTCTGCTTAGCGCCGAGAGTTAAAAATCCAACAGTGTGTTTTTTCAACGCACTGGGATGAGACTGCCTCCAACGGTCGGCTTAATACCGAGAGTTGAAAATCCAGTGCGCGATAAAATTCCGCCGTGATTTTATTACGTCTGTATGAACGTCGGCTTACTGGGTACAAAATAATTCAAATTTTTTCATCACCGCCTCTGGCAAGCATCCCGAGCCATCCTTGGATAGCAGGCTAACCAGGCGCTTATTACGCCTGGACAGGAACGGCCTGCGCCTGGTGACGGGGACCATCACGGGACAGTCCTCTGTGCAGGGCGTGCATGGAGGCTGAAGAAACCGTAGCGCATGTGCTCTTTGAATGCACAGGCGTCACCCAGATTAGAACAGAAACCCTCGGGTCACCCAGATCCTACACAGATGTTCTGAACAGACTAGGAGATTTAATTAGCTTCTGGAGGGAGATAGGCTGGTTGGAATAACCACCAAACGGCCGCCATGGCCCACGCACAATGGTCCACTTTACAGACTAAGTGCGGAAACCAAACCCTATAACATAGAACTATCCCGAGCGAACAATTATTTAGTGGAGCAGGCCCTTATCTATGACTATGATGAACTTAGAATCCGCTTAGAAGGCGAAAAGACCTGAAAGTTGCTTTTTATCAAATATAATTTACCTTTACTTAATTTTTAATATTAAAGTTGAGCATTTGACTTCACAATTTGAAATTTCAGTTCACAACTTTAATATTAAATTTTTTTTACCCACCAAATGATTACCTACAACCTATACAAATATAAATACTATAAAAAACAAGGGCTATTTTTTGTACGACATCCGCATCCGCACCCTCATCCGCATCCTCAATAAGGATTTTTCCAATATCCGTATCCTCATCCGTATCCTCAAATCCGATTGTCTCGATATCCTTATCCGCATCCTCATCCGTTATATGACATCCGTTACAACCCTGGTGTCGACACAGGTTGCGTCCCACACTAGAGGCCTACCCACCTTCTAAGGTAGCAACGTCCTGCTGTCTGGTCTCTTCCCATCGTCACGTACCAAGCAGTTTGGTTCTAATACCGCTGGTACGCCGGCGGTGACAAAATCTCGACGAATAATATCGTTGACGCTGGCGTGCCGTGCTATGCGACCTACGCTCCTGCAGCAGAACTTGGTGCCTGAGATTGTCGATAGCTTCACCGTAGTGACACCGATGCAGAGCAACACAAAGTGCGCCCTAGTGGAGACACATAGCGAGCCGAAACGATGAGTCATCCATCATAGTCCCAATGGTGGAACGCGTGAAGCCACAAGCCTGACACCCATTCTCCCACAGCCAGCAGACGGTCACGCTCAACAGTATTAAGTGACGTGTTTAATAGGGTATTCCGTATAATACTGCAGAGCGGCACGTCCCATAATTTCTGAGAGGACGGGTTGTCGGGCAAATCCGTATCAGGACAACCCATTTTTCAAGCGTTCAACTCATCGGTCAGACACGGTACCTTAAAATCGACTAGTGAGGAAGATAAAATTTTGCGGAAGCCGAGACCACCCATGCGAATGGGAAGTGTGACTTGCTGCCGCGCTCGGTCGTCCAGGGCCACGTAAACGTGGCACTAACGTGGCAATAACTTGTGTGTTTCTAATAATTTGGTCTACTTTTTTATAAAAGTTGTGGATGCCCCCATAGATGGGAGGAGCGAAGGCTTATGTGTATGTACATTTTGGTCCAAAGTAACAGTATTGAATGAGTGTGAAAGCCGAAAGAATGTTAATTTTGAAAAGTCTTTCCGAGACTTTTTTTTTCTCCTCAATAAACATTGAAAGGATTCGTCAAAAATTGAGGATCCCAGGAGATTATGAGAGTCTTTTTTGGATAGTAATAAATGCTCCGAAAAAAAATGAGCATACTCAAAATATGAATTTTACTGCTATAAATACTAATTTTCCGACAGCTTATATGCGAATACAAATAAATAAACGACCGAATAAAATACTGAAAATTCCGAAAAATCGATACAGAATTTGCTGACGTAATATTTTTCAAACGTGCAAACAAGCGTACACAATGCATGCAGCACGCAAGCGAGCATGCAATATGCAGCAGGCATGGTTTCTGTCACGGCTCCGGCGCTGCGAGGCTTCGGCGGTCCCATGCGAGCTTATCGTTGCAGATGGTTTTAACGAACGCCGCCGCGGCTGAGGCTGGCCTGCTCCTCAGCTCGCGGGCCGCCTCGCCCCTCTGCGCCTACGCGGGCTTAAATTACACTCTAGGGGTAGGGCAGCCAAGACTACGTGGAGTCGGTTTTGCAGCGATTCGTTTCTATCACTAACTTTTGTAGCACAATATTTTGACTTTTCGGAGACTTAGTATTCTTCGGATTTTTTAAAATTTTTGTTGGAAATTTATTATTACAGTCAACAACAGATTTTCGGAAGTTAATTTGTTTTTCGGAAGCTTTATTATTTTCCGTTTTTTTCCATAATTTGTGGGTTGGGGAAGAAAAATTTCACATTTTGAAAGGTCTACGCCGGTGGACGGAACTGAATTTTTCTATAAAAAAAAAAAAACTTTTTACAAAAAAAAAACAACCGACTTCAAAAAAACACTACAAAGTGAAAAATAACTTTAATTTCGGAAGTCGGTGTCTTTGGTTTTGAATTTTCGTTCTTTGTCACCGACTTCCGAAATTAAAGTTATTTTTCACTTTGTGTTTTTTGAAGTCGGTTGTTTTTTTTTTGTAAAAAGATTTTATTTTTCACTTTTTAGTTGTGATACCTACCCCACACAAATTCGAATACCACTACCTGCTATGTAAATAACAGTGACAGGAAGTTATCATAATATCATCCACATACTAAGTGAGGTAAAAATACGTATTATTGAAGCTAACTCAAAAACTACCCAAGTAAAGTTAATAAAATTTATATGGGACCACCTCTGAAGTATGATCTACCAAACAAAAAAAGAATCATCAAAATCAATTCATAATTGACGGAGTAATCGCGTAACAAACATACAAAAAAAAAAACAACATACAATCGAATTGAGAACCTTTTGGAAGTCGGTTAAAAATCTAAACTTTTATGATTAAAACCTGTGCTAAAAGCATAATTTCGTCTCTATTTCGTTTCGCGTCTAATCACCTGCAAACTAACGTTTATAAATAATGAAAAGTAAATCATTGATTAAGAGCTAATTCATTAGTAAGCTAAACAGTGGCTAATCAGCGATTAGCGAGATTTTTATAAATCCAACCTGATAAAAATTTCATATAAAACGTCGTGAATCTAACAGCAAATTAATAGATACTTTGTATCTCGCAGCTATAAACAAGCAGCATAAGTAAGTGAATTAATATAATATTTAATTGATTTTACATTCGTTTTCTGTTTTCGTCTAAAATCTGTTGTCTTTCAACTAGCATTTTATTATTTTATCAGATTAAAAATCCTTAAATAAATTCATAAATTCACATTTTAAACATAATTTCTCATTTCCAGAAATGAAATTCCTGTTGTGTGTTGCTGCCGTCATCGCCGTGGCCGTCGCTGTGCCCACACAGCGCGGTCTAGTGGCCCCCGGACCTGCCGGGCCCGTCCCCGCCCCTGAAGAATCCTTCGTACCTATTGCCATCGGACCTGCCATAATTGACTCTTTCGAGCCCGTCGCTATTGGACCCGCTATCGTCGACTCTTTCGAGCCCATCGCTATCGGACCCGCTATCATCAACCCCGTTGAGGGCATCGCTGTTGGACCCGCTATCGTCGACGGTTCCGAGCCCATCTCTGTTGGACCCGCCATCATTGACTTCCCCCTGCCCGAGGGAGCTCTCGCTGAGGAGCCCGCTATCGTACCCTCTCCCGTGTCCGTTGTTGAAGGCGGCGCCACTGAGATCGCTTCCGGCACTCCCCTGGTTCAGATCATCCTGAACATCAACCAGGCTGCTGCTGAGTCCAGCCCCATCTCCGTCGGTCCCGCCGTCGCTCCCGAGTTCGTCGAGATCAAGCCTGAGCCCGTCCACATTGTGGAGTCCGCCCCTGAGCCCGTGCAGGTTGTTGAGGCTGCTCCTGAGCCCGTGCAGGTTATTGAGGCCGCACCTGAGCCCGTCCAGGTTGTTGAGGTTGCCCCCGTGCCCGCTGAGCCCGTCCAGATCGGTGTCCCCGTCATCCCCGAGGCCGCTGTTGTCCTCCCTGAGGAACTCAACTAAACGTCTACCATCGCAACGAAGCCACTGCGCATGACAATTTAACATCTAAAATTATTTAAACTTAGATTATTTGGACTTTCTGCCAACACCTTGAAACGCTTGTATGTCCGAAATATATATAAGAACATTAAAAGATCTGAAATGTAAACATTTTGTTTTGTTTCCTGCCATCTTATAGATTATGTCAATAACAGCATTCAACATCTGTACCGTCAATAGCATTTATGTGGCACCATAGTAAAGTACGAAGTAAGTAAGTAAGTAAGAAGTGATTCTGAAATATTGGCATAAGTATAAAATGACTACTGGTGGCCAATCACAATCTTTTACGAAACAATCTTATTTCAAGACAGTTTTGTTTCAAGCTTTTAATAACATTACTCATATTCGTACCATGACCTTCATCGTTCATTATTGTTTTATTCCTGCTTAGTACTGGGAAAGAACGAACTATTGTCTATTGCCTGCTATAGTAGAAAATAAACAACGCTATATGAACTGTGTAGCGCTGTCCCTTTTTCACACGTTGGTCCGAATCGCTACTACGAAGTGTTCTTGAAGGAAAATATTATTTTAATTGACTTACAAAATATTGCTTTGCATTAGAATCTAATTTTATGAGTAATTTCCATGAAATTGACACAAATATTAAAAGATTTGGCTTTGAAAAATAAGAAAAACGATTGAAAAAATTAAAAATAATTGAATGAACTTTTAGAGGTGACGTTACCAAAACCGCTAAGAAAATAAGATTGTTTAAACATTACAATAAGTTTGTTTTATGGACGTCATGGTACGAAAAGTCAACAAAAAGTAAGATTATAATAATACTGCTATTAGCGAGCTGGTGGTAGGCCCCCTGATCACCAAAAACATATTTTCTGTTGTGTTGTGTTCCTTACACAGTCTGAAATTTATAGCCTGCTAGCAATCCTCAATCTGGGACCTCTACTGAAGTGTCAAAGACCAGCAGGTACAGGGGTAGAAGATAATTTTGATTACTACGATGACTCAATTGGGCAATGGCTCTTCTGGTAAAGTTCTGTAAAATTAATTATAAACTGAAAATTGGAGGTTTATTGTCCAATCAGAATCCTTATTACGTTTGGTCTCAAGATAGACGTGAAAATCGAGGGACCTTAATAGTTCGCCCATTGACCATCATATTTTACTGGTAGCTACGTGCTAAGAACACACAGTATTCGCCAGATATGTACAAGTCCCATAAAAATAAAGGTCGCTCCTATTGCAATTACACTTAATCTGAAACATTTTTTTTAATGGTTTCTAATTTTCGAGTTCAAAGTGTATGCAAGAACATTTAGTTCAACATCAACTTTGCTTTAGTTTGGTTGGCATTTGTTCCAGAATATTTGGAAAGAAATTTTATTGTGTTTCATAATTAGATGTTTAAGTAATTACGTTAATCCAATTACAACTTTTTTGATGCCCTTGTTACTTAACCCCTCTTTTTTAGTTCATATTATTTTAAGTCTGTTAGCTTATTTATTATGTAAGTAATTGCGTATTAAGCAGGGACCACGGATGTGGGGGCTGAGGGGGCAAAATGCCCTCCCTAAAATCAAACGGGGGGGCGCCCGCTCCAATTTTACTATGGTAAAGAAGGTTTCTCTGTGCTATCCTTTACAGAGCTTTGTTTTTTCTTCAATGTGTCTAGCCTTTTCCCAACTATGTTGGGGTCGGCTTCCAATCTAACCGGATGCAGCTGAATACCAGTATTTTACATGGAGCGACTGCCTATCTGACCTCCACAACCTAGTTACTAGGTAATACGATACCCCTTCGTAAGACTGGTTGCCCCGCCCCGTCATGGAGTAGGTACTTTGTTTTTGGAAAGGGGAGATCAAAGAAGTTTGCCCCCCTCCATCATGGAGTACTTGGTTTTTGGAAGGGGGTGTCCAAGAAGTTTGCCCCCCGTCATGGAGTAGGTATTTCCATTAAGTAACCAGTAAGTATAATTAATAGTTAATCATCAATTAATTATCGTCATAAAAAATCCGTTTCACCAAACTCAATGTCCAGTTGTGAAAATAGGCCTCCCGCTTCAGCCATGCATGTCCCTTTCTTTTCCAGGTCGTCTGTATATACTTATAATAATATTCCTTTGTTTGATGTCGAAAAACAGTTCTAATATTGGTAACATATTACGATGAACCCCACTGTTTTCGTTGGGTCCAGTCTGTTTCGTCTTCCAGTCCTCGCCAAGCATTCAGTCGGGGCTCAACTCCAACTGTCATCGCCAGGTCTTAAGTTTTCTGCCCATCTTCATTTCAGGATTTGATTATAATCTTAATCTACTCTCAACCTTGAGGATATAGATTTCTTGCTAAGAAATATGTATTTTTTGGCGTCAAGGGTATCCACTAGGTACCTGCTTCCGAGTATTTTAATTTCAAGTTACATTATAAATATAAAAAGAAAGAAAGAGAGGAGCTCGTGGCTCGTGGCCTTTATTTGATGTCTGTTATTACTTAACAGACATCAAATAAAGGAATATTATTATAAGTATATACAGACGACTTGCAAAAGAAACGGGAAAAGAAAGGGACATGCATGGCTGAAGAGGGAGGCCTATTTTCACAACTGGACATTGAGTTTGGTGAAACGGATTGTTTATGACGATAACTAATTGATGATTAACAATTAATTATACTGGTTACTTAATGGAAATACCTACTTCATGACGGGGGGCAAACCTCTTGGACACCCCCTTCCAAAAACCAAGTACTCCATGATGGAGGGGGGCAAACTTCTTTGATCTCCCCCTTCCAAAAACAAAGTACCTACTCCATGACGGGGCGGGGCAACCAGTCTTACGAAGGGGTATCGTATTACCTAGTAACTAGGTTGTGGAGGTCAGATAGGCAGTCGCTCCATGTAAAATACTGGTATTCAGCTTCATCCGGTTAGACTGGAACTCGACCCCAACATAGTTGGGAAAAGGCTACGCAGATTTATTATAAATACCTATAAAACAAATATTTTATACCACTAAATAGAAAATATTCTATGATCGAAGTCAACATTATTCTTCAACATAATAATTACTTTATTCAGTTCAGTTGATTTTGGTTTTATCGTTTTGTTACATTTTGTTGCGACTTGCTGGTGGTGGCAACCAAAAACCTTCAACAATATAGTTATCTACATACCTATTTACTATATAGTTTATAAATTGAATTTTTTAAAGTTAAAATGCAAAATAAATAACATGATTTGCATTTCAACTATAAATACTCCTTTGTATTAAGTACGAATACTACTGTGGTACGAATAACAATATTCAATGAGGTCATGATATAAGAAAATAGAAGGAAGAAAAACATAATTGATGATAAAAATCGTGTATATTAGTCTCTCAAAGGGCGTACAATCGTTTCATGCTGGCAGCAAAGTACTTCAGGTAATTCTTCTTTATTATAATAATGTCTAGTAACTATAGTTTAGTTGAGTTCCTCGGGGAGGACGACAGCGGCTTCAGGGATGACGGGGACACCGATCTGGACGGGCTCAGCGGGAACGGGGGCAACCTCAACAACCTGGACGGGCTCAGGTGCGGCTTCAACAACCTGTACGGGCTCAGGGGCGGACTCCACAACATGGACGGGCTCAGGCTTGATCTCGGGGGCGATGATGTCGACGGGAGCGACAGCGATGGGGCTGGACTCAGCGGCGGCCTGGTTGATGTTCAGGATGATCTGGACCAGGGGAGTGCTGGCAGCAGGGGCGGGGGCAACAACTACGGGGCTTGGGACGATAGCGGGCTCCTCAACGAGGGCACCCTCGGGCAGGGGGAAGTCAATGATGGCGGGTCCAACAGAGATGGGCTCGGAACCGTCGACGATGGCGGGTCCGACAGCGATGCCCTCAACGGGGTTGACGATGGCGGGTCCGATAGCGATGGGCTCGAAAGAGTCAACAATGGCGGGTCCAATAGCGACGGGCTCGAAGGAGTCGATGATGGCAGGTCCGATGGCAATAGGCACGAAGTTGTCTTCAGGGGCAGGGGCGGGACCGGCAGGTCCGGGGGCCACTAGACCGCGCTGTGTGGGCACAGCGACGGCCACGGCGATGACGGCAGCTACAGTCAGTAGGAATTTCATTTCTGGCAACAAAAAATATCTCATGAGTAAAATCTGTACACAAACACATTGTTTATGGATAGTCTTCCTGGAATTAAAGTAAAATATATCTACACATGTCAAATACAATGTGTAAAAAAATAGGTACTGCAATAATATTACCAAAAGTAATAAAAAAATATATATTATTGTTGAAAATAAAAAGATATTGCTATTTAAAATTCACGTCTTTTGTACCAAAATTATCCCAATTCCATTAAAAAATTAGTAAATTTTCAACAGAGCGGTCATATGTTATGACTTGTAGACACCCGCTAAACGGTGAGGACGCCCCATGTTATTATCCCGTTTAATCCTCCTTTGAAAAAATATGCGGGGTATTTTTTTCTTTTTTCTTTAAAATTATCACACAAATAAACTCTCACTACAATACAAAACATCACCCTTACGATTCGACAGGGTTTTTTATACACATTGTATGAAAACTAAATACTCCAAAATAAAACATTACTTACTTGTGTTTAGTTTACTTGCAAAATACAAAGTATGTTCTTCGATTAGATTTCACGCTATTTTATACGATATTGTTATCAAATCAAAAAAATACTCAAACTTTTAATTTTGATAATCTCTTTGCGCCTAAACTCACAGATAATTACAGGGAAGTTGTTGATTATAATTAAGCTAATTTATGACTCCCGTCAATATTATCGGTGTATGACTTGTCTTGTTGATTTCAGTTGATCAAAGTGCTGATGCTGATGCAATTGAGGTAAAACTTGTAAATTATGAGGTTCAAAAAGGGCTGATTAATTTGAATAGATGACTTTAGATTTTGATTTTGACTCCCAAGCGTAACATCTAAACTGATAACGTATGCGCAAATCAGACACTCGGACTGATTCGACGCAGTTTCATTTGTTAAGGGTTCGGATACCGGAAATCGTGTTATGGGTTTTGAAGTTTATATAGAAAACTTAAAGTAGTAGCCACGAAAAAAATCGTCTGGCTAGCTGACTCATTCAGACTAAGTATAACAGACAAGAATTTACAAAATCAAATCAATAGAATCATTAATAAATTAATACGTCTTTCTAAGATAGATTTGTTCTATAAGAACAAATCTCTTTTGGAAAGGTTCTTATGGAACAAATCTAACTAAGAGAGATGAATTAATAGAAATAAAGAAAAATAGATTTATTTGTCACAGAAACATGTGCATATAAAGACAAGAGTAAGTAAGCAGAAAACAAAATAGGTATAACTTAGCACATAGAATACATGCAAACATGAGTATAAAACAGAAATAGTCGGCAGCTGCACGTCATGACTGTGACAAGAATGCTTCCACTCAGCATAATGCAGTGCTATGGGGACCCATAGCACAGCGCTGATTTTCAGTGGTCACGAATGACCACAATGATTCTAATTCTGTGAATACATATTTGTTTCATAAGAACAAATCTCTCATTGTAAAGTCCCGCATCCTGATAAATCTCGTCCCTCATCAAAATATGCCTTAGATAATGGCAATTGCCATTATCTAAGGCATATTTTGATGAGGAACTTAATTAAGTTCCCTTCAAAATGGTTGAGCTAAATGGTGCTGATCCATGCGTCATGTTCGTGAACGGGCGCCGTCAGTAGGGACTGGTCATCTCTTAGCTGCCACGGTTTATTTTATTTTAATTTATTTAAATTTTTGAATTGTTATTATATTTTTATTACGGACGCTTTTAACGTGCACGTCTTTCTACATTGTTCTCACATGTATAAATTCAACACGAATGATGTAACCAATATTTTGTAACAATATTTTGATTTAAAAGAGTGTCCGTGGAGTTTCTTGCCCGTTCTTCTCCATAGGTACCTACTACGCTTTGGAATTGGCAACTAGCTTCATTTTTCTGACTGACCGACCCCTTGACAATTCAAAAGTACCTGTAATTGGTTTATTTGAAATAAATGCTTTGAGTTTGAGTTTGAGTTTGAATATAATGAACCGCTTTCATATAACTATATTACGGTATATAGCTATATCCCTAGGGATATAATTATATTATGGCCATAACCATCTTACCGCGACATATATAAGAATAGTAATTTAAAACTAGTTATAAGTAATAGCTTCTGAACAAAGTATCAAGGCAAAAATGAATAATAGCGAATTATCGTTATCCGCTACCTTTAACAACTTAGATAAACGTAAGTCTTGTAAGTACTTCATACCGTTTCAGATTATGGAGACAAACAAAATAATAAAAGATTATTCATTAAGAAACAATAAAAATCCCTTGAGGCCAGATGATAACTGGAAAATAACTTGATCAACTTTAAACTCATTACAAGATAAGATATATACCTACGTATGTAAGAGCCAAAGAACATAATAGTACAGCAACTTTTTTTTGAAAATAAATCTTTATTCTTTCCGTGTGTTATTATTATTACAGTTTGTTTGTAGTAGCTTTAAAACAATATGATCTACGAAAATCTTGAATAATTTTGTATGCTTCATGACTTAATCACAATATCTACATATTTCACCTAACTGCCTGAATGCTACAAAAAATTGGTGTTGTTTACAGATATTAAGAAGGTTCTTAGTTTAGTTGAGATCTGCGGGGAGGTTGACGGGTTCCGGGAGGACGGGGACTGCGATTTCTACGGGCTCAACGGGCACGGGGGCGACCTCAACCACCTGGACGGGCTCAGGGGCGACTTCAACCACCTGCACGGGCTCGGGGGCGGCTTCAACCACCTGTTCGGACTCAACAGGAACGGGCCTGACGGGAGCACTGGCGGCAGTGTTGATGTTCAGGATGATCTGCACGAGAGGACCAGCTGAAGTGGGTACAGCTGGGACGGGCTCCTCGACTATGGCGGGTCCAATGGCAATGGGCTCGAAGTTGTCAACTATGGCGGGTCCGATAGCAACCGGTTCGAAAGAGTCAATGATGGCGGGACCGATGGCGATGGGATAGAACGCATCCTCAGGGTTGGGAGCAGGTGCGGGGCCGGCGGCGCCAGGCTCAACTAGCCCGGGCTTGGCAGCAGCCACTGCGAACAGGGCGGCAAGTAGCAGGACTTTCATGGTTTCTGTGGGCAAATAATTATTATTGCATTAAAGGTGTTGGAATACATTTTCTAAGCTATTCGCTTCAACTTGGTATTACAACTAAGTTGGGTTTATAGATTTCATTTTAAGTCTTATATTGGTCATTCAATGCACTGAACATTGCACAAGCACAAATTCACTGGTTCACACACACTTCGCAGATACGTTGAAATTTGAAAATGTTGAATTGTCTCTCGATTTCGTGTTGAAATCCAAACTAATCAATATGGTTTTAAACTCCAAAATAATACTACTCAAAAAAAATCTTCTTACGCACCTGTTTGTTTTCTAGTTCAGACAACAAATACACTGCTTTTGACGAATTTTGACCATTTTATACAATATCTTTATCAAGGGAGCATATTCCACAGGAAACAGATAAATAAGTGCAATAAATGCACTATAAAAATGATTGATGAACGATACAAAAGCATTAAAGCAATTGCGTCATAGATTATAATGAAAAAATTATGGCAATTTCACAAATGATATCAAATTACATTAACCTCCTTCTTCCATACTTCTCTATCTGCCATCATTTCAGTATTCTCAGTATACACACCCTGTCTACTCATGAGTAGCTATCTTTCACACACACAACAGCCAATCTCCAACCATCGTTTCCTTGATGTTCCTTTTCCATTATCATCATTTTTATTTATTTATAAGTCACCATATTCTTAATTGTTTTTACTATTATACGTTATTAAAGTATGTCTCTCAATTCAGCATGCCTCTTGCCAAAGGCCTCCTCTAGCTGTTTCCATTGAATTCTATCACAAGCCACTCTTCTCTAGTTAGGGCTCGCTGTAAGTTTATCTCATCTTCCCATCTGATCTCCTTTGTTGTTTTCCTCTTTTCCGTTTACTACTATTATCATCATTATAGAATTATCACGGGATGTGTTCTGATAAACTGCGAGAGATAGACTTCCCACAGGAGTTTACGGTGTGGAGTCATGGGTCATGCAACTTGGCAGATCACAAACTTGTCCTTGATAAGCTGTACAGGAATATTGTAGACGTCTTTAGTGAGGCAGCGAGGGAATCTAATACAGTTCACCAGAGACCTAAACGGGGTAGTCCGTTATGTGGTTGGAACAAACATGTTCGAGACGCGCACCGAGAGGCCAGGCTTAGATTTCAAACCTGGGGACCTGATCGACCAACCTCTGGTACTATTTATGACCAAATGTACGAGACGCGTAAAATTTTCAAAAGCCGGCTAAAGTACTGTCAAAATAGGCAAGACCAAATTAAAATGGACGTATTAGCAGAACAACGAGCGAATAACAATTTCTGTGGATTTTGGTAGTCCATAGGTAGGTTGGAGGCTAAGCCTGGTCTCGCGGCGGATGTGGGAGGGGTTACTGAGCATGGGGACATTGCTAATTTATTTAGAGATCATTTCAAAGTGAGGTCTCCATTTGGCCCCTCAGTATCGGGAATAGATTTTGTATCTCAAACAAGGGGATGAGCTGCTACTACGCTTCACCACGAAGTAAGTAAGGTCGGTCATAAATAGTATGAGTAGGGATAAATCCCCTGGGCATGATGGGCTCAGCATAGAATAACTGAAATATGCAGGCATGCATATGCCTAGGGTTCTGTCCTTGTTCTATACGATGTGTCTGAGCCATTCGTATTTACCGACAGACTTAATCAAGACCATTATTGTACTCGGACATGCACAATTATCGCCGATCTCTCTTGCAACTGTTGCAGCCAAGGTGTTGGATAGTATGCTTGACTCTTATTTGGCAAGATATGTTAAGTTGCACGATGCACAATTTGGGTTTTGTCCTGGTCTATCAACTGAAAGCGCTATCGTAAGTGTCAAGCATGCTGTCAAATACTACACTGACCGTACGACGCCGGTGTACGCCTGCTTCCTTAATCTCTCCAAGGCTTTTGATCTGGTTTCTTATGATGTGCTTTGGAGTAAATTGAGGAGAAGGGAGGAGGATACCGGAGGAGCTGCTCAGAGTGTTGCAGTTTTGGTACCTTAGTCAGACAAATCGTGTTAGATGGTCTGATGCGCTCTCGGAATCATATGGGTTGGAGTGCGGGGTGAGGCAGGGTGGTTTGTCGTCTCCCCGGCTCTTCAATCTATATGTTAATGACCTCATTGCCGAGCTCAGCGGCATGCGTGTCGGATGCAGGGTAAATGGTGTAAGTTGTAACAACATCAGTTATGCGGATGACATGGTGCTGCTGGGCCCGTCGCTGGGGTCAATCGCCGAGATGCTCAAGGTATGTGAGACCTACGCTGCTGCACATGGACTGATCTATAATGCCAAAAATTTGAGTACATGGTCTATGGGGTTGCTGGTAAGTGCCGGGAAGATGTCCTCGAACTTGCCATAAACGGTACGCCAATTCAAAAAGTCACAAAGCTTAAATATCTTGGGCATTTTCTTACCAGCAACCTCAGCGACCATAGTGATATTGAGAGGGAGTGTAGAGCTCTGGCGGTCAGGGGTAATATGTTGGCACGAAGATTTGCTCGGTGTACTGACCAAGTTAAGATTACGCTTTTTAAAGCTTATTGTAAAAGTTTTTACACCGGTAATCTTTGGGTCAACTACTCGAAAAGGTCGCTGGATGTTCTACGGGTCCAATACAACAATGTATTTAGGATGCTGTTGCGACTGCCTCGTTTTTGCATTGCTTCTGAAATGTTCGCGGTAACCCATACCGACGGATTTCATGCCATCATCTGCAAAAAACGGCCTCACTCCTGTGCAGAATAAGAGGCAGTCACAATAGTATCCTGAAAGCTGCGGCGGCAGATACTTCCTCTGCCATAATAAGGCAATTTGTGAGAAGATTCATACCATAGTTAGACCATTACCATTTCTTATTGTGTCTAGATGTTGGGTGGTCTTCTCACAAATTCGTCTTTAGTTTAAGTTACTAACAATAGTGGTTTAAGTGCATACATGCTACTAACAATTTATGGATCTTTTTGTTATCTGAATTAAAATGATTTTATTTATTTATTAATATTACTGAAACATCTATCATAATATTCATAATAATATGTCACATGTGCCTTATTCCTCCATAGATCACTGATATATAACGTGGTAAACGATTCTCATAAAAATGTCGTTCACCCCAGCTGTGTTTAATTTTCATTCCTGTTAATATTCATCCCTTTATTGGCTCAACAACCTATATATCCAATTGAATGTCTTATCGTGGTTTATTTACTTAAGCTACCTCTTAAGTTTAACGGGTAATCGGGAGTTGCACATCATTCCCGAGGTTTGCATTCATTCACTCTGTTTTGTTCAATTTGTTATTTACGTGTTTTTTTTTTAAATCTTTCTTTGTGTCATGTTTACCGCAAATAAACGAATTTTCTTTCTTTCTTTTTCTTTCTTTTGAGTGCTAGTCTTAGTATTCAATTCAATTCTATTCTATTTCAAAATTCCTTGGCACGATATGGAAAATCGGAACTCATCGACAAAAGCGCTCTGTTTTCTTCTTCTTCTTCGTATCGCTCTTGACAGAGCGATCGTGGTCACAATGAACTATGTCCAATCCAATCCACACAACTAGGTCCACCTCATTGGTGACCTCCCGCGTGGCCTATTACCTTCCACTCTGCCCTGCACCACTAGACGCTCTATGGAGTCATTATTCCACCTGGAGACATGACCAAAAAACTTTAGTATGTGAGCCTGTACTAGTGCTAATAGACGCTGTTTGATACCGAGTTCTTGGAGTATGGAGACGTTTGTGCGGAATTCTGTCCATGACACCCCAAGCATTCTTCTCCAGCACAACATTTCTAGAGCATCTACTTTTTTCGTTTCCAGTTCTCGTAATGTCCACGTCTCAGCTGCGTACAGAAATATGGGGAATACAAGTGTACGGACCAGCCTGATCTTAGTGGCCTTAGTTATGTTGCGATTCCTCCATATTTTTTTTAGTTTGTCCATTGCCCCTCTAGCCATAGCCATACGCTGTTTCACCTCATCCACGCAGCTGCCATTGTTCTTGATCATAGCACCAAGATATATGTAGGACTGTACTACGTCGCAGTTTGCAATCTGTGTCATGTCTGGCGAGTTGTTGTTGCTACGGTCTACAATCATCATCTTTTAACTGTATTTAAAAAATCTTCAAGAAGTATTTCCATCTCGTAGGTAATATCTACACTACTCGACCTCTCCTTAGTTGCGCTACTACATCCAGTCTGTCCAAGTAACCTTTGATCGTTGATTCATGAATCTTCATATTTTTGTTTAGGTACACCTAAAAACACAAAGCAAAAGATTACGATCACGTTTTTGGCAGTCATGACGTCGTGGTAAACGAAATGTTAATCTGAATTTATCGTTTTATGAGCCCTTCTAATACCTGCCGAATTAACCTGAGTTTATCGGACGGCAAATTACACTGTAATAAATTAACTGTTTGTTTTATCATCACGCTATCGGTGTATTGTATTATGATAATGATTTGGTTGTGCGTCGTGCTTTTAATTTTGCAAAATTGTCGGTAGTTTTGTAATGATGATGATGATAGGAGGACTACCGTTTTTAGTATTGTTTTTAAATTACGTTTGGCCATTGTCCATGCTTTTGACTTTTGGCGTTTCACATTCTTATTCGTATTCACCGGTCAAACTTGATGGACCGATTGTTGCTGATCTATCATAGTACGGGCCTTGGCAAAATAATAGTGTGACTTTTTCACAAAAGCTGAACATCAAATATTGTTGCCACAAGTAACGTTACTCGCGAAGGTACGTCAAGGAAACCTTGACAACCAATCGTAGTTACAAGCCAAATGTAGTGCCAACTGTAGTTAGACAACTTTTATTTACCTTGCCAACTGGCTTCCTTTATAGAAGGAGGAGGTTCTTAATTCATCTGTTTGACATTTTTTTTAGTTCATCGATATTTTCATTTTCTTTATTAGTAGTATTGAGGGTTTGATCAGTATGACCATGTCACCCTCATACATTCTGGACAAGGAAGCAGTCAAGATACTGTTAAACATGCCAACATCTCAGACCAAATTAAAAACGAACAATACATTGAACACACATTTACAACCATATACAATCAAATTACAATCAAACTACACCTTATCACACTCAGTACAATTGGGCAAATCACTCATTCTCATTAAAAAGGAGAAGCTATGCAACGGAATATGTCCCGAACGTAATCTGAAAGCAAGAACAATCTTATTTCGATGCATATCTGTACTCACAAACCAAGGAAGGCGGGAAAGACTGTGCTGCATGGTTGTATACCAAATTCCCTTACTTAGTGACCTCTCATCAAAGTAATCTTTCCATAATTCTAAACAGTGGTCGCGAACTCGATACAAGAGTTCACTAACCAGGACCGATTTTGAATTTTTAAGCTATTGCATAGCTTTTATCGCGGGCTTTGAGCGCGGCGACTGAATCAAGAAATTCCGTAACGTAACGAAAATAAAACCTAACACCCCCCCACTCCGCCTACCATGTAATGACGGTTCCCATGACAACATGATGTTGTCATGGGAACGTAATTTTTGTTTTATGTCATCACGTCATCATCCCAAGTGTAGCGTCGACAAATAGGAAGTATGGAGGTTACAAATGCTATGCAATAGCTTTACCGCGGCAGTCTCTGAATGCCACACGTTTTTTTTTTGTTTGAAAGGACGTGAGTGAGATGGTCCCATATAATTTTGGTCAAGTTCTGATGAGTAGTTTTTAAGTTTGCTTCAATAATATTTAATCCACTTTGTGTATGTTGATGATGATAAGTTCCTTTCACTGTTATTTACATATTAAGAAGTTGTATACGATTTTGTGTCGGGTAGATACCACAACTAAAAAGTGAAAAACCTTTGTTACAAAAAAATACAAATGACTTCCAAAAAACACAACAAAGTGAAAAATTACTCTAATTTTTTAAGTCGGTGGCTAAAACGAAAATACAAATCCAAATACTTTTTATTAATTACATAACTCTAAAGAATATTTTATTGAATTATCTTTTCATAAAAAGCTTATTTACTGATAATAAATAATGTAATAATAAATGCATAATTAATGTTATTCTCTCTAGATATTCATTAAAATTGTCATCATCTGCCTAGCCTTTTCCCAACTGTGTTGGGGTCGGCTTCCAGTCTAACCTAACTGAATACCAGTATTTTACATGGAGCGACTGCCTATCTGACCTCCACAACCTAGTTACTAGGTAACACGATACCCCTTGGTAAGACTGGTTGTCAGACTTTTTAGGGCTTCTAACTACCCGTAACGACTGTCAAAGATCTACAAATGACAGCCGGGACCAACGGCTTAACGTGCTTTCCGAGGCACGGAGGGGTCTTGGTATGTAAAGATGGTCACCCATCCACAGACCAACCGCGGCAAGCATAGCTTAACCTGATCGATCGACCCGTGCAGCTGTTGTTACTTAGCCACAAGCCCCTCTCATATTCATTAAAATTGTAATCTAGTGAATTAAGTATTGACTGTTATTTATAAGGTAATCTCAAGATAATAAAACATATCTGTATCTACTTATTCTATTCTTAATCTTAGATTATCCTACTGCTAATTCTGAAATGACTTATATTAAATGACTCACGTTTAATTAATAAATATTATCAATACTTATTATCTTTTAATATTTTTTAAGGATACCGGATAAATGCAGTTTTGATGCAAGTTTACTCTTAACAGATTTTTGATTAATCTTGTATTAATCTGATCAGTAATTTGCTATCAGTAAGTTCAGTAACTATGATCTTTTAAAGTTACGCATCCATATCGTTGACGCATCCTTGTTTGCATATACTTATTTATTTACTTTGTATTGATTCATTTAGAACTGCGTTCGTAAAATGGTTACGTGTTACTATAATTGAAATACTGAGTGGTATGCCGCATAGCTCGTTAATGCAAAACCTGGAATAAGGTAGGCCCTAATATACTTCCCGGCGGTACTCCAAAAGTGGTGGTTTCTTATCTTCTAACGTAGCTAGTTACCAGGTCTAACACAGAATCTAGTTTAGCAATGTAGCTTTCGAAAAATATCGTGAGATAGACTGTATATTAATGACTTCAAGTTTCGAAAGGAAAGAGAGTGGGAACAAAGGTTTAGTCTCTGTTTCCACTCTATCGAAACTTATCAAACGCCTTTTTTAAATCTATGATGACTATGTCCTTCAATCAGTTTTTTTTTAACTATTTCACTTAAGGCGACGATAACCAACTTTTATTAGCCGACTTCCAAAAAGGAGGAGGTTATATGTTCGTCGCGTATGTTTGTTTTTTTTTTTTTTGTATGTCCACCGATTTCTCCGTCAATTGTGGACCGATTTTGAAAATTCTTTTTTGTTTGAAAGGGTATGCTCTCGAGGTAGTCCCATATAAATTTTATAAACTGGGCTTCGACAGTTTTTGAGTTAACTTCAATAATACGTACTTTTTTCCCACTTAGTATGTGGATGATATGATAAGTTCCTGTCATTGTTATTTACATAGCAGGTAGTGGTTTTCGAATTTGTGTGGGGTAGGTACCACAGCTAAAAAGTGAAAAATAAAATCTTTTTACAAAAAAAAACCGACTTAAAAAAAACACTATAAAGTGAAAAATAACTTTAATTTCGGAAGTCGGCGGCAGAAAACGAAAATACAAAACCCAAGACACCGACTTCTGAAATTAAAGTTATTTTTCACTTTACTTATAGTGTTTTTTTGAAGTCGGTTGTTTTTTTTTTTGTAAAAAGATTTTTTAATAATTTTATACTGAAGATCACGTCTAAACGAGTAGTGTTAATCATTTGGAAAAAATATAAGTTAAATTAGAGCATTTTATTAAAAACTTAATCTGTCAATATTTTAGATTATGTTTATATTACATAGTGTAATTAATTTAATAATAAACGGATAAAAAAGCGGCCAAGTGCGAGTCGGACTCGCCCATGAAGGGTTCCGTAGCAGCAAGTAACATAATATAAAAGTTCTTTAATTGAGTTGATTGAATGAAAGGTAAATTGCGGTTTACGATTTATGACGTATTCAAAAAACTACTTACACCGAAAAGTTTGAACGAGATCTACTCGTTCAAATTCAATCTATAGTCAGCAAAATACACCAGCATGGCCTTACATTTATAAGTAACTGTTATTTGTCACAAAACATCGAAGTAGAAAGGCCAAATAACAAATATAAATTGTTCTCAAATCTCTTTTATTGTATCACACGTACGGACATTTTCTAGATACTCTAATTAAGTATGAGAACCACTTCAAACATCAACACTTCTTAGTTCAGTTCTTCGGGGAGGACGACAGCGGCTTCGGGGATGACGGGGACGCCGATCTGGACGGGCTCAGCTGGGACGGGGGCGACCTCAACAACCTGCACAGGCTCAGGTGCGGCCTCAATAACCTGCACGGGCTCAGGAGCGGCCTCAACAATCTGCACTGGCTCAGGGGCGGACTCCACAACATGGACGGGCTCAGGCTTGATTTCAACGAACTCGGGGGCGATGGCAGGTCCGACAGAGATGGGGCTGGACTCAGCAGCAGCCTGGTTGATGTTCAGGATGATCTGAACCAGGGGAGTGCCGGAAGCGATCTCAGTGGCGCCGCCTTCAACAACGGACACGGGAGAGGGTACGATAGCGGGCTCCTCAGCGAGAGCTCCCTCGGGCAGGGGGAAGTCAATGATGGCGGGTCCAACAGAGATGGGCTCGGAACCGTCGACGATAGCGGGTCCAACAGCGATAGGCTCGTACTCGGACTCGATGAAAGCGGGGCCAACAGCGATGGGTTCGTATTCAGACTCGATGATAGCGGGGCCGACGGCGACGGGCTCAGGCTTTATAACTCCGAGGGCATCGAGGAGCATCTGTTCGAGGGCGGCGGCGGTTGCGGGGTCGGTGCTGGGGCTCTGGATGGCGGCGATGATCTCCTGGATCTCGGCGATCTCGGACCTCAAAGGCCTGAGGACGGCGGCCGAAGCCACAGCGGCGATAAGGATGACGGCGATGAAGTATTTCATATTGACAGTATCTGTAAATTGAAAAGCGATGTTATAGAGAAGATTTTTAAGCCAACAAAATGATGATTGCCTATATTCAAATCTAATGCAGTGAACATATACACTTACTTTATAAGACGCGTATCGAAGACGACTTAGCCTCTTTTAGTTTTCGTCTAGTATTTATATTGGCTTATTATCTATGTATTTCTTAAAGCCTTATATTATCTTATGATTAGCCTAAGCCATGTCCCGGCCTAACGTTTTCTAAACTCAAATGACCTTTACATGTAGGTAAATTTTATTAGTGCAAAGTGCTATCACTTAGGTAATACCTAATAGTTTAATTTACAGCAGGCATGATTAGGATTATTTATGCAAAAGATTTATCATTAATATCGATTTCACTTTGATACAAATCATGGTACTGTTCAAACTCTTTATGTTTTTCAACAGATTCAAAATATTACGTGCTTCTGTATAGTGTCCTTTTGTCATCTTTCCCTCTATTAAGTAATTAGCGTGTGTTGGATCATTAAGCTCCCTTCAAAATGGTTGAGCCGAATGGTGCTAATCCATACGTCATATTCGTGAACCGTCGGTTGGGACTGGTCATCTCTTAGCTGCCATGGCTTTTTTAAAATTTATTTTAATTTTTGAATTGTTCTTTGTTTTATTTTATCTTTTTATTACGGATGCTTCTAACGTGCACGTCTTTCTACATTGTTCTCACATGTTTAATTTCAACATGAATGATGTAGCCAATATTTTATAACCATTTTTTATTTAAAAGAGTGTCCGTGGAGTTTCTTGCCCGTTCTTCTCCATAGGTACCTACTACGCTTTGGAATGGGCAGTTGGGAAACTAGCTTCATAGGTATTTCTGACTGACCGACTCCTTGACAATTCAAAAGTGCCTGTGAATGGTTTAATTTAAATAAATACTTTGAGTTTGAGTTGTTCATTGGACCATCTATTTAAATAAAATTCAATAATAGTAGCTCGTGGCTAAGTAATAATAGCCACACAGCCACACGGGTTGATCCATCAGGTTAAGCTATGCTTGCCGGGGTTGGTCCGTGGATGGGTGACCATCCTTACATACCGAGACTGCTCCGTGCCTCGGAAAGCACGTCATTGCATTGGGGCATTGGTCCTGGCTGTCATTCGTGGATCTTTGACAGTCGTTACGGGACGTCAGAAGCCCGAAAGAGTGGCAACCAGTCTTACCAAGGGGTATCGTATTACCCAGTTACTGGGTTGTGGAGGTCAGATCACTCCATGTAACTCACTCCATGTACACTCAGTCACTCCATGTAAAATACTGGTATTCAGCTGCATCCGGTTAGACTGGAACCCGACCCCAACATGGTTGGGAAAAGGCTAGGCAGATTGCTTGAATTGCCGTGTGTTAGAAAAAACTCTAAAATGGGTCGACCGTTTTGATTCTTTTGTTCGGCTCAATACGGGGTGGTTTAAGAAAAAGAAAATGAGGATAAACCCAAAGGAACAGATACGAGAAATTTGAAACGTGGTACGAAGTTCACCGGGTCATCCAGTGGTCAATACAAATCAAGACGGTGATTGTAATCAACAAATTAAATGGGCAATTAGTATTGATCTGTTACTTCTGAGAGTTTTCCCTTTTCTTTTGTTTTCCCTTTGTTGTTTATTTGTCTAGTGGTCCTTGGTTCGATTCCTGGGTCGGACAAAGTGTTATTCGGTTTTCCCATCTGGAATTTTACAGTTGCAGCCGAGTCTGGATTTTTGCCCGGCTGATGGCAACAGGCTCGCCCCCTATTACATGGGACTTAAACATAACTGGCCAAATGTGGTGTACCTTACAGGCAGAGGTGTACACCTCTGCTTATAACCTTTCGGGGATTACAGGCGTGATGTTATGTTTATATGATGTTAAGTAATTTGAAATTTCAAATCTTTCTTGTTTGTTTTTTTAAATTTGGAGTTTGGCATTTTCATCTGTCAAATTACTACAAATCTTCATTTGCAGTTGGAATGTACGAGCGAACATGTTTTCATTGTGCGTGGTCTGACTAAGTCAGTTTTCTTCAAAACAGCTCCATTAAGGTACAATTCCGTAGCCGACTGCAGGCAGCAGCACCAGATGACGTGTCGCCGCAATACTACTGGTTTCTATATATTCACTGTTAAGTTAGTTCAATGATAAATAATAGCATACCGTGCCTTCTTGCTTGACCAATAATTACATCTCCATCATTTAGTAAAACGGAAGTTTTGACAATGGTGCCGATTCCCTTGTTCACAAACTAAACTAAATTTAAGTTCAGTGCATCTTTTTCTTTCTATTTCATTAAGAAAAGGACAGAAGATGAATTTTAGTTTAGTCCTGTCAAATTAATCAGCGCTTGACGTAATTATAGTCGGCAAATTTTTAATCACGTCTAAACTTGTATGGAGAGTGACAGGCGATGATTTTAATTTGACATGACTAAACTAAAATTTATCTTCTGTCCTTTTCTTAATGAAATAGAAAGAAAAAGATGCACTGAACTTAAATTTAGTTTAGTTTGTGAACAAGGGAATCGGCACCAGTGTCAGATTAATTTAAAATCTGATACTGTCGGTCAGAAGGTTGTATATCCAGTATTAGAAGGTGCTGGTGTCGAAAATGAGGTCAATAAAGTAAAGATTAAACCACAAGCTACAAGTCCATCGTATCCTTGATTTTGAGTGTGCTGAAGGTTTATGCTCACATTGCTCATATCATGACTAAAAAGATGGTGACGTCAAAATAGTAGTCTTTTTGTCGATATAGGTACCCTTTTCATGAGTTTTTGATGTTGAAAACTCTGTCTGATTTGTGAGGGTGTTGTTAGGTATATCGTACTGAAAATTGTCTCATTTTTTTTCAATGGGGAATTTTATTGGGTTATTACATGGGGCGCAGGCGGCCGTCATTTAGCGGGTGTCTACAAGTCATAACATATGACCCCTGTTGAAAATTTGCTCATTTTTAATGAATTTGGGGTAATATTGGTACTATTGGTAAGTATTGTATATTTGTTATTAAATCTGTAAAATAGCATATTTCAGGCAAATAAATGAATCTATCTAAAAATGTGATTTTTAAATAGCAATAATTTTTTTATTTTCAATAATTATTAGATTTTTTATTACTTTTAGGTAATGTTATTTAGTACCTATGAGCCCCTTTCGGATCGGACAGGTTTTTTTTTTCATATTGTTTGATAAGATCCTGATTAGTTATCCTGTAAATATGCGATATTATGATTTTAATTTAGCAAACCCTTCGGGGAAAACAGCTAATTCAGTATAACTCTCATGCTTTGTTCCATGGACTTTTGAGAGTTAGCTAAAATACAAAAAATAAGTTACTTTTTAACAACATAATTATATCTACCTACTTGTTATTTGTTTATAGCTAAGGCATTTTCTGTAATTTATTAAATTAAAACAACATGTGTATATTCCGTAGATCTCTTTTATTGCATCACATGTAGAAAAAAACATTTTATAGATACAATAAGTCGATCAACGCTTCTGCTACTTCTTAGTTAAGTTCTTCGGGGAGCACGACGGCGGCTTCGGGGATGACGGGGACGCCGATCTGGATGGGCTCAACCTCAGGAGCGACAACACCGATGGGGTTCACGGCAATAGGAGGGCTGATGGGGGAGGGCTCGGGAGCGACCTCAACAACCTGCACGGGTTCAGGAGCGACCTCAACAACCTGCACGGGCTCAGGAGCGGAGTCCACAACATGGACGGGCTCAGGCTTGATCTCAGGGGCAATGATGTCGACGGGAGCGACAGCGATGGGGCTGGACTCAGCGGCGGCCTGGTTGATGTTCAGGATGATCTGGACCAGAGGAGTGTTGGCAGCGGGGGCAACAACTGCGGGCGCGGGGTTGGGGGCAACAACCACGGGAGTGGGGATGACAGCGGGCTCTTCAGCGACGGCACCACCATCGGGAAGGGGGAAGTCAATGATGGCGGGGCCAACAGATATGCCCTCCAATGGAGACTCGACGATAGCGGGGCCAACGGCGACAGGCTCAGGGGCGAGACCGAGGGCATCGAGGAGCATCTGTTCGAGGGCAGCGGCGGTAGCGGGGTCGGTGCTGGGGCTCTGGATGGCGGCGATGATCTCCTGGATCTCGGCGATCTCAGCGCCCACAGGGGAGGGCCTGACGGCGGCCGAAGCCACGGCGGCGATAAGGACGATAGCCAGGAAGTATTTCATCATGTTGGATCTGAAAGTTCAACGTTTGTATAAATATAGATAGGTACGAAAATCCTGGCTGTGGAAGGCAACGTCAAACACGGAAAAAAATATGTAGATATCACTTTAAAAAACGTCCGTACTTACTTATTGAGACGCGCTTCGAAGACGACTTGCCTTGTGCAATTTTTGCACAGTATTTATATTGGATTTTATCTACGAATCTATACTGCAATTTGAATTATCGTATTTCATGATAGTGGCAGGGTTTTAAAGTTTACAGCCCAAAAAGATAAGGAATCATTTATTGATTTTTTATTAATCCATCAACCCATAGTTACATCTAGCCATCTAGCAAGTGATATCTTCAGGAGTGAGGCTGTGAGTCTAAATATCTCTGATTCAAGTTATACCATGAAGCTACATGCTATATTAGTTGTCGGGTTTACAGGGGGCCTACCACCAGCTCAAAGCAGTATTATTTTAATGTTACTTCAGTGGGAGAAAGAGATGGAGCTATATGTCCTGTAGAGCTTTATCTCTTTCCCACACTGAAGTAATATTAAAATAATACTGCTTTATGAGCTTATGGTTGGCCCCCAGTACTTTTTGTTCTTTGCATGTATGAATAAATTGGACAAAAAATCTCAGTTTTAGAATGTAAAGGTTAGATGGCAGTCAGTGAAAATAACGATATTTAGTCAAACTTATTAGATTTGAAGCCAACTCCAGCGGGAAACGGCTAGGCTGATGATGATGACTGTTTGTTCTTTTTCAAATATTATGAGGATTTGAAACTTAGGCAATTTCTTTTTCTCTGTGCATATAATTTTACTTGACTACTTCTCGAAATCTCCTCTTTTCTCCTATTTTTCCATCGGCATTGGTTGCGTGTTTGCAACTCCTTGCTGAGACTTCCATGAGATTCATTTTTCGTTGTCTTTTTTGATATAGACAATCGAAATATCCTTTATGTTATCGTGGTCATTTAAGTTTACGTAACTGCGTAGCTTAGTGCGAAGTTTCAAATCCTATCAGATAATCGACAAATAAATTACCTGCTGATTACTTATTGATTGTTTTGGCTTTTTTCTGTAATCATCTTTGTTTTGTTTTAATAGCAGCAATAACTGATTTTCTATAGGCCTATAAGAATATAGTATAAAGATTTTTTTTTCTTTGTTTACCGTCTGCCTAGCACCTTTTTAGGGTTCCGTAGTAAACAAGGAACCCTTATAGTTTCGTCATGTCCGTCTGTCTGTCTGTCTATCTGTCCGTCTGTCTGTCTGTTTGTCTGCCTGTCTGTCCGCGGTCTAGCTCCGAGACCCTTAGAAAGCAGTAATTTGGCATTGGTATACATATTAATTACGCCAACAAAGTGGTAAAACAAAATTATAAAAACATACTTTTTTAGGGTACCTCTCCTACACGTAAACTGGTGATGTTATTCTTTAATTCAAGAATCCGTTTGCGAAATATTAAGCTTTAAAGTGAAAATTTTTGTTAGAGTCAAGTGTCTCCCTCCTTGCCAGCTAAATGGTTGGTTTTGGGTGTGTGAAAAAAATCATAGCAGTAGTTTATATAACGAAATTAAAAGAAAAACTATCACAGCTAAGTAGGCTCTACAAGTTTAAAACGAGTAATAATTGACCAACTTAACTTTGCAGTTGCAAAAACATGTTTTCCCATACATTCCGTATGGGAGAATATATTTTTCAACTACAAAGTTAAGTTTGTTTTTGGGCTAAATTCATCCCAACTATGGAACCCTTCATTGTGCGTGGTCCGACATGCACTTGGCCGGTTTTTTTTTGCTTCATCTGATTTAATATATAAAGTGAATCTATCAGAACTTGTCGTGCCATCGGCCACTTACTTCACTGATGGTGAGATGAAATCCCTCATCCACGGTTCTACAGTCTCAATCCGAAGAGTATCTAGAGTCCTTATGTTGTTTCATAGAACTTCCATAAATATTAGGAAAAGAACACTTACAAAAATGTACATGGTTGTGCCTTGTTTTGGATTGCTAATAATTATTTTTGTTCCCACCTACTTCTAAAACTATTGTCCCCTTATACTTTTTAGCGTGTCGATGGCAATGTATACAGGGTGGCAGGGACATCGACGCGGAAACGGTTACCGAAACGGTTAACGGACATCGACGCGAAAAAAACAAAATCTGCTGTTCCATACATTTTGACCGCATAGGTATTGCACTTTTCTATGAAACAGCAGTTTGTTTTTATAACCGACGAAAAAAACGTATCCCTGAATTAAAACTGTTTGTCACACACCCACAATATATTTTTGAACGACCTTTCCAACGACACCCCACACCATGGGATAGACGAGAAAAAAAAAACATCATGATTTTATTATACCACTTTGTCGGCGTGATTATAATATGTATACCCATGCCAAATTACAGCTTTCTAGTACTGTCTCTGAGCTTATCCGCGGACAGACAGACAGACAGACATGGCGAAACTATTAGGGTTACTTGTATACTACGGAACCCTGAAAAACGTGTCCGTATGAATTGAGGAGCCATGTCTCATATTTAAACGGGTACTACCAATATTTAGTAGTAAATTAAGTGATTTTGTAGGCCCGATCCTAGAATTTGTAGTAAAACACTTTAAAAGATTACACAACTTTTAAGGTGGCTCCTCAATTCAGACGTCTGAATTGAGGTGCCACCTTACAACTCTAAAACTAGCCGAAGGATATTTTTGAAAATTTGGTAGGATTTAGTAGTACTTATGCGTAATCTCTACAAAAAAAATGGGTTTTGTACGGCTGAATTTGAGATAGCTACAATGTTTTGATTTTTCATAAAAATCCATAAATTTCACCGCGCTGTTTCTCGGAAAGTAATCAACCAATTATAACATATTTTTAGTATAATTTAGTAGTTGCTGTTTTAAAACTGCGCTGTTTTAAAAACTAAAATTTTTAAGTTATAGGAAAGGCCTTTTCTTTTTCACAAGTTCATCATCATTACTTTGTCGAGTCCAAAATCCTGTTTCCACACAGTATCTATTAAATGGTACATAGTCTTTATGATGATTTAAAAACTGTACATATTATTTGTATTTTAGGTTTTTATTGCATAACTTGTAAAAATATAGTTATGGGTTTCAAATCTCTAAACATTTAATTAAGTTCTTCGGGAAGGATGACAGCGCCTTCGGGGATGATGGGAACACCAATCTGGACGGGCTCAACCGGCACGGGGGCAACCTCAACAACCTGCACGGGCTCAGGTGCGGCCTCAACAACCTGCACGGGCTCAGGCTTGATCTCGACGAAATCAGGGGCGATGGCGGGACCGACGGAGATGGGGCTGGACTCAGCGGCGGCCTGGTTGATGTTCAGGATGATCTGGACTAGGGGAGTGCTAGCAGTGGGGGCGGGGGCGACAACTGCGGGGGCGGGGATGACAGCGGGCTCCTCAGCGACGGCACCACCATCAGGTAGGGGGAAGGGAATAATGGCGGGGCCAACAGCGATGCCCTCCAATGCAGACTCTCCAAGGACATCGAGGAGCATCTGTTCGAGAGCGGCGGCGGTTGCGGGGTCGGTGCTGGGGCTCTGGATGGCGGCGATGATCTCTTGGATCTCGGCAATCTCAGCGCTCACAGGGGTGGGCTTGACAGCGGCCGAAGCCACGGCGGTGATAAGGGCGATAGCAATGAAGTATTTCATTTTGATTTATCTGGAAATAGAGTAATTAATTTTAGTTAGCAATAATCTCGTGGCGCAGGAGTTTCTATATCTGACTGACTTGTTTGGACACAAGTCTTAAGATTCAGAGTAAAATAATGAGAATCCTTTCTACAACAAACGTTCAAATGGAGGTTAAAGTTTGAATGTGAAAAAAGTAGCAGCTAATGATCATTAGATAAAGATAAATATACTAATTTTAATAAGTTTGACTTCTCCGTAACTTATAAAATATTTCTTGGTCAAGTGTACTTACCTTTGTCTGTTTTTTACTCGACTGTGATATTATTACTTTTCATGCACATTTATATTATTGTTTATCTATTCATTTACAGGGTAATAGAAAATTATCTGACTGCAACTGCTGAAGCATTCCTAATTTACAACCCTGATTGGATAACGATTAGATACGAGTACGTCTACGTTTTTATTTGGGTGCAGAAAACTTATATTCTTTTCCTTATTCATTGTGTTTCTCCGCAGTTGACGCAGTAAATAATATGTGTTTCCTTATTTTATGTAAACGATAGTGAGCCAAGGTCCAAGATGTCAGATTACGGGTAGCGGCTCTGAATTGGAAGTGGGCAGCTCATTATGCTAGACGTGGTGATGGCACGTGGACTCTTCCCGACCTCCATTCACACGGCTCTTGCCTCTTGCCGAGAGACAGTAGTTTGAAGACTAACACCAGATGGATAGATTACATGGATGGGTGGGTGGAGCTAAAGTGCCGCTGATGAAAATGTTCACCTGGATAGCATGGCACAAAAGCGAGGTGGCCTATACCCAGCAATGAATGGAATATAGCTGCCAATGATGATGATGATATCGTTATGAATAAGTCCTACTAATTCTGTAAATCGACTGGATGGGTATCATATCATTTGCAGTGGCTGAAAAGACTTATAAAAAAATTCACCTCAAGAGGCACACACTGTGTATATATAATTCAGTTGTTTAAGCCCTTTCGCATCGATGGGACTCTTCTTTATATATTATTTCATATTATATGAGCCCAATAGATGGCATAGGATTTAACTATAACTGGCAAAAGGTGGGCGCAACACTATAACAACAGTTATAAAATAGAATAGTCATAAACATCCTCATCATTTGATGGGTTTAAAAATGTTAGCCTTCTCGAACGGCGATACTTCTGGCTCAGGCGTATCCTGGACGGTCAGTCACGCTACCACATTGTGGATTAGCTAATATTTTTACCACACCATGAGCTTTTCGGATACAGTTAGCTCCACCAACACTAAGTGTTTGGTTGAGACTTGGATGTCCTCTAGTTTTAATATTGTTCATATACTTTAGGCATAATAAAGTCTACCTGATGCAGTTATAAACAAGCAATATATGTTAAATAAAGAAAAAAAAACATTGTTTGTAATTTAAGTTTGAATAAATAAATAAAGTGCACATATTGTATTTTAGATTGCACACTCCTGCTAAGATTATTATGTATATAATGAAAAGGATGGGGCTGAGAATGTTACCTTGTGGAACCCTTGATTTAACCAAAATATGGGCTGTTTGATCGGTAATGCGCTAATGACTACATTTTCCTGTCTTTGGTCTTTGAAACTCATAAATCTGTTAATTATAAGTGGTTGTCTAGCGAACTTTTCACCCGACTGCGCGACAGCAAAAATAGGATTATGTTTTAAATGCATATCTATGTATGCATCTTTGTATGTGGGATCCTTTATAACCTCGAAGTATCCTAACGGCTGGATGGATTTTAATACATGAGGTGTTTTCGACTCCATACCATAGGACGAGAACCTGCCATAGGTTTATGAAATCAAAATGGCAGATTTTAGACGTCAGTAAAAATAGTCTTAAATAATATTGTACTATGACCATGACCATGTGGGGTAGGTAGTTATAAAAATAAAGAGTTTGCGGATACGATTCCAAAAATATAACACAGTAAAAGGTTGAAAAACTACTCACTGAACTAATATAACTGCCATCAACTGCATCAGACTGCTTGAAAAGCGAGCGTGTTTTTTTTTTTTGCCGAAGGGTTTTTTACTTTTCAATTTTATAGATCACTATGGGAGTGCATTCTGGAGCTTAGTTCTTCTCATTTAAGAAGTATGAATCAAATAGAAATCATAACAATACATGAAAACAAATACGATTATTGATTGTATTACATTTTTTATTGGATTTAAGTATTTGTAAAACAAAATGTAGGTTAGGTGTTTAGATCACTATCAGTATTTTATTTAGTTGAGTTCCTCGGGGAGGACAACAGCGGCTTCGGGGATGACGGGGACGCCGATCTGGACGGGCTCAACGGGCACGGGAGCAACCTCAACAACCTGCACGGGCTCAGGAGCGGCCTCAACAACCTGCACGGGCTCAGGAGCGGCCTCAACCACCTGCACGGGCTCAGGGGCGGATTCTACAACATGGACGGGCTCAGGCTTGATCTCGACGACCTCGGGGGTGACGGCGGGTCCGACGGAGACGGGGCTGGACTCAGCGGCGGCCTGGTTGATGTTCAGGATGATCTGGACCAGAGGAGTGCTGGCAGTGGGGGCAACAACTGCGGGGGCGGGGTTGGGAGCGACAACCACGGGAGTAGGGATGACAGCGGGCTCTTGAGCGACGGCACCACCATCGGGATGGGGGAAGGGAATGATGGCGGGGCCAACAGCGATGCCCTCCAACGGAGACTCAATGATAGCAGGGCCGACAGCGATGGGCTCAGGCTGTGTTCCGGTTGCTCCGAGGATATCGAGGAGCATCTGTTCGAGGGCGGCGGCGGTTGCGGGGTCGGTACTGGGGCTCTGGATGGCAGCGATGATCTCCTGGATCTCGGCGGTCTCAGCGCTCACAGGGGTGGGCCTGACGGCAGCCGAAGCCACGGCGGCGATAAGGGCGATGGCGATGAAGTATTTCATTTTGATTTATCTGGCAACAGAGTTAATGTTTAAATATAAATTTCGTTCCGCGAAAGGTTTCAGTAATATACATAATATAGAAGTCCGGGACTGACTGACAGACAGGACACATGTTAGATATATCTATGAGATACATAAAAGTGTGACAAAACATCAAATGGGGAAACCCAGGCGTTGACGTTTGTTTGCGAATAAGGTCCCCGCCAGGAGCTATTTAGGACGTTAGTTCTTATTATAAAATACTCAAAACTACTAAAATTTGTGTAGGTGTAGGTACTTACATTTGTCTGCTTTTAACACGACTGTGATATTTTTGGTATTCGTCAACTTTTTATATTGTTGTTTATCTATTAATTTACGATGCATTAGAAAATTATCTTACTCTAGACGAGATTATGATTTTAACTATTCATATTTACAACCAGATTGGATAAGAATGAGGAAACTACTTTTATTGGGTTTGTAAATCTTGTATTGTGTTTGTGTTCCTAATTGATTTCAAATAAATTAGGTAGGAATGTAGGACACTTATTAACATCTAGCCAGCCAAATATATATCCGCAGGAAAGCATGTGTTGTTGGGTTTTTCCAATAGGATTTTGGAAGTTGGCATTTTGTCACCCTCATGCCTAGGAAAGCACGTAAAGCCTTGGTTCCTGCTCCTGCTCTCTCCTCGTTTTTGTCAGATTACCGACCCATCACTAGTGCGGATGAGGGATTATTGCATGTGTTTGTTCACACACTCGTGCACTGTACTACTTACTTTAAATAATAATAATAATATATCCCGCGTACCTACTTGACTATAGTCTCCATTGTGATTTGCCGAAATCCGGCCTACCTACCAGAACAAATAACAAGGAAAGAAGAGGGCTTACAATGTCTCCTTGAGGAATCCCTGAATTTTATTGAGAAAATGTTAGCACACTATATATACAGGTCCGCTGATAAAAATTCTTGGCTTAGAGTTGGTTCTAACCACACCTAATTGATTAACATTTGAAAATACTGTTGGAGCTGCTGAAGATTGTTACACTATCGTTGCATCGTATAAACTCAATCTCCTTTGTATTATATAATTGCATTGCCAGGGCCAGGCGCGGTCGCAGCCCAAGATTTTGGGGAGGGTCAGGTACCTCCCAAAAGAGCACGTTGTGACCACTAGACCAACCATTAGTAATGCTATTCAGGCTATTCAGGGATGCATCTTTTACATGCGGCGGGGGGGGGGGTACTAGCGGGCAAAATGTCGCAGTCGCAGCACTTTTTGATAGATAGTAAGTATTAGAACAGTAGATTATGAGAAGAGCGAGCGAATAACCCGCCTTGGATAGGTTAGGTTTTGATATTTTCAATCATAAGAACTCTTTTGAATTGAATGCAGAATGTGAGAGCGAGCTCAAAAATTTTGCTCTATTTTTGAAGTGAAAATTTCTTCAGGCGTATTGAGCGGTTATAGGGGAAAATCTTATGGGTTCGCGTCACCGATATGCTAATGTTAACAGCACAGCATCTATGAGTATGACGTGTTGCTCTTGTTGTTGCTCGGGAGTGCCGATATATGTGAAAACCAGACTAATTCAACCAAATTAATTTCAATTGTACAATTAATTGGAAAATATTAAGAAAACACTATTATTTCATAGTTTTAAGTTTTCATTTCTGTCGGCAGTCCCCATGACTGCCTATTTTCTTAATGTTTTTGGATAATATTCTAAAAGTTAGTTACATAAGTAGTAAATCATTCAAGCTCCCGACAGCGTGAAAGATTTTGGGGGGGGTCATAACCCCCAGGACGCCCCCCTCGGATCGCGCCTGTGCTGAGCTACCATTTACTGCGTAATATGTCTTTCACTATAATAATAATAATAACATTCTAACCGTCCATTTAATGTAGGTATCTGCTGTATTTGCCTACTTAGATGTTTTAATTAAGACGAGCGCTAATCCTGCTTACATACTGTCACGCAGTTTGGCAGGAATATAAAATGTGTACAAGTGCTTTGTCCGAAATAAATGGTTTATTTATTGACTTGAAAGTGCCCTGGCGGCTGAGAGTAGGATACTTACAGATAGGACCACCCACTATAATAGACCAGACATAACCCTTCAGGATAAATTAACAAAAATCACTTACCTCATAGACATTGCAGTCCCCGACACCCTACAAAAAAAAATTGTTGAAAAATAAGCAAATACGCTGAGCTTAAAGAAGAAGTTACAAGAATCTGGAGGCAAGACAAAGTTTATGTTGTTCCTATAGTTCTCTCCACGACTGGTGTTATTCCCAACCATCTCCTCCGTAGCTTGAAATTAATAGATCTAGAAGAATCCCTTTACATCAATCTACAAAAAGCAGCCATCCTAAACACATGCAGAATTGTTAGGAAATTTATGCAGTTAGACGAAAGTAAACCCTCATCTTAATTGCACACCAACGCTGAATTTACTTGGCTTTGGCCCGTAAATGTAGCTAAAACTAGCCTAAGAGCTGAGAAAAAAAAAAACTCCCGATAATACCATTTATTTCAGGCGTCACAGGCCCATAGAAAAATACCTTAACCTAAAGATACATATGTTAATATCTAAAACAAAACTTAAAAAAAAAATTGCTAATGTCTCGCTGATTTTGGCGCGTGTGTTAGATCATTTATTTCCGTTCAAAATGGTTGAGTTGAATGGTGCTGATCCATACGTCATCGTTTTTAGGGTTCCGTATTTCAAAAGGAAAACACGGAATCCTTCGTTGTCCGTCTGTCTGTCTATCAAGACCCTTTTTCTCTAGAACGCGTGGAGGTATCAAGTTGAAATTATATTAAATACGTAGGTCTACGGTCCCTTGGAGCTCTAAAAAAATCAAGCTTCTGAGTCAACGCGATAAAAAAATACGGCCATTTATGCGATATATTTGGATATTCGCAAATACTCGTAAATCAAAACCGTACTTCCCGTTGACCTAGAATCATGAAATTTGGCAAGAAGCAAGGTCTCACAGCACAAGTAAAGGAAAAGTCCGAAAATCGTTAATTTGTCGTTTTATGACATAAAAAATATATTTTTATGCGATTACAAACTTACAATTGGAGAATTGACTGTGTGTGACGTATATCGATGTATGGGAGAAATGTTTTTCAACTACAATGTTAAGTTTGTTTTTTGATAAATTCATTCCACGACTTTTTACATCGTTCTCTCATATAATAATAAATTCGTCAATAATCGTGTAATTAATATTTTGTAACAATATAATTTAAAAGAGTGTCCGTGAAGTTTCAATTCAATACAATCATTTTATTTCAGACCAAGGGATCCAAATAGTGTTAGTAAGAACTTAGCCTTTGTTAGTAAACTAAATAACTTAAAAATACAATAATTATTAATTAATTGGCTACATGGACATGTCTGCTAGCCCAGAGCCTGATAAATGGTCCATCAACCTTGTCCGCCAGTGTTGCTAAAATACTGCCAGGGCTACCCCTGAATCGCCGCAACATCGATGCACACCGCTTGCGCATGATGGCATGAAAGTCATCTATTCGCGCTTCCGCAAACACGCCCGATGCACTGCAAAACCGAGGCAGCCTCAACAATATCCTCAGTGCATTATTATATTGCACGCGCAGAGCGTTGTAAGCCTAGCCTAGTTTCGTAGCCGTTCTTCTCCATAAGAACTTACTATGCTTTGCTTAGCTTCTTCTTTCAGAATGACTAACTCTTTTGACTATTCAAAAGTGCCTATAAATGCTTTAATTTTGAGTTTAAGTTTAAGTTTATAAGTTTCCCAACATTATTCTTGACTTTGTTGGTACCTACTGATGAAAATATTACAAGATAATTACTTATTCGTGATAAGGTTTTAAGTAGTAGTGGGAGACCTCTTTGTGAAGGAGCTCGTTCGGGGAAGTACCTACTACCATCATGTCAATTTCTACCGCGTGCAGATTCGCACAGGAACCCACATTTGTGGGGATAAAAAACCAGCTTATTACCACTCCTGGCCCATTATCTATCTCTTTCGGTTGCTTAGAAGAATAAACCAACAAATACATTCGCATTTGTGTTATTGTAAGTTCCTATTATAGGATTTCCTCTTCCTTGGATTCGAATAGTTTTTTTTTTTAAAGCTTGCAAATAACTCCGTACAAAATAAATCGGATTTACTGATTTAGATAAATAAGTATTTAATTTAAATCCCGAAGATTGGTAAGCAGTGCCTGCTTGTTCCTGATCTCTTCCAACTCTTGATGCGTGTAAAATCTATCAATACAGGTATAAAATAGAATATAGTCTTTAACATCCTCATCATTTGATGGGTTTTAAAATTTCACCCTTCTCGAACGGCGATACTTAGTACTTTTGGCTCAGGCGCATCATGGACGGTCAGTCATGCTACCACATTGTGGACTGGCTAATATTTTTACCACACCATGAGCTTTCCCAATATAGTTAGCCCACGTTCGCACGGACGTAAAAATATCGCGGCGGGATTTTATCGCGCACTAAATTTTCAACTCTCGGTGTTAAGCCGAGCGTTGAAAATCCAGTGTGCGAAACATTCCCGCCGCGATATTTTTACGTCCCTGCGAACGTGGGTTTAGTTCCACCAACTCCAGATGTTTGGTTGGGACTTGGATGTCCTCTAGTTTTGATATTGTTCATATACTTTGGGCATATTAAAGTCTACCTGATGCAGTTATAAACAAGCCTTGTAGGTTAGTAAATAAAGAAAAAAAAAACGTTGTATGTATTATGTTTGAATAAATAAATAAATTGCACATAATTCTATTTCAGATTGCACATATCCTGATAAGACTATGTATGTAATGAAAGGGATTGGGCTGAGAATGTAACCTTGTAGAACCCTTGTTTTTTCACCAAACTAAGGGCTGTTTTATCGCTAATAAATTTTCATGTCTTTGTCTTTAACTCTTAAATCTGTAAATTATGCGTGGTTGTCTAGCATACTTAATAAGTATGCTAGACAACCACGCATAATTTACAGATAAAAAATTACCCGACTGCACGACAGCAAAGACAGGGTAATTTTTTTCACGCGAATCTATGCATGTATCATTGTATGTGGGATCCTTTATAACCTCGAAGCATCCTAACGACTGGGTGGATTTTAATGCGAGGTGTCCCGCAATGGTGAATGGTGATAGCACCATTGGTCAAGAACCAAATTATAAACTGACATATACGTTTTGTTGTTATAAAATCAAAATAATAAATAAAATAAAACATTTATTTGACACTTAAAATACAAGTTTCAAACAAGTAGGTCGTAATAATATAGCACACAAATGTATTGCCAAGAATCTGATCCTAACCGCCAAACTAGGCCTGGACTTGTATTTTGGGGGCCAGCGTTCAGCCATGGGCTCTATTATTGCTGAATTAAAATGGCAGATTATATAAAGTGTTGAAAAACAAAAACATTGTGCAATGACATGACATGACCATGTGGGGTATAAAATGAAGGGCTTGCGGATACAATTCCAAAAATATAACCTTTCAACTGTCATTAACGAGACACAATAGAATTTTAATTGTTATCCACCTCAATGAGGCGTCGTAACAGATGATGAGACACACTAAAAGGTTGAACAATTACTGATTGAATTAATATAACTAACGGCCATCAACTAACTGCATCAGACTGCTTGAAAAGTGAGCTTGTTTTGTTTTTTGTTGTTGCAGTTGGGTTTTTGACTTTTTAAATTTTACAGATCACTATGGGAGTGCATTCTGGAGCTTAGTTCTTCTAATTTAAGAAGTATGAATCAAATAGAAATCATAACAATACATGAAAACAAATACGATTATTGATTGTATTACATTTTTTATTGCATTCAAGTATTTGTAAAACAAAATATAGGTAAGGTGTTTAGATCACTATCAGTATTTTATTTAGTTGAGTTCCTCGGGGAGGACAACAGCGGCTTCGGGGATGACGGGGACGCCGATCTGGACGGGCTCAACGGGCACGGGAGCAACCTCAACAACCTGAACGGGCTCAGGAGCTGCCTCAACAACCTGCACGGGCTCAGGAGCGGCCTCAATCACCTGCACGGGTTCAGGGGCGGATTCTACAACATGGACGGGCTCAGGCTTGATCTCGACGACCTCGGGGGCGACGGCGGGTCCGACAGAAACGGGGCTGGACTCAGCGGCGGCCTGGTTGATGTTCAGGATGATCTGGACCAGAGGAGTGCTGGCAGCGGGGGCAACAACTGCGGGGGCGGGGTTGGGAGCAACAACCACGGGAGTAGGGATGACAGCGGGCTCCTGAGCGACGGCACCACCATCGGGAAGGGGGAAGGGAATGATGGCGGGGCCAACAGCGATGCCCTCCAACGGAGACTCGATGATAGCAGGGCCGACAGCGATGGGCTCAGGCTGTGCTCCGGTTGCTCCGAGGATATCGAGGAGCATCTGTTCGAGGGCGACGGCGGTTGCGGGGTCGGTGCTGGGGCTCTGGATGGCGGCGATGATCTCCTGGATCTCGGCGGTTTCAGCGTTCACAGGAGTGGGCCTGACGGCGGCCGAAGCCACGGCGGCGATAAGGGTGATGGCGATGAAGTATTTCATTTTTATTTATCTGGAAACAGAGTTAAAATGTTAGCTAAAATCTCGTTCTGTGAAACTTTTTGGTTATCTTTATTAAGTCCGTGACTGACTGACTGACAGACATGAGAAATAAGAACATCCATTGTGATACTATAAACGTGTTAGGTAAAAAAAACACAAAAGGTTGAAGTTTGTCTGCAAACAAACTCCTCGTCGATAGTAAGTTTAGCTAGGATGTAATTATTAAATAGGTACTTACTTTTGTCTGCTTTTAACACGACTGTGATAGTTTTTTGGTTTTCGTCAACTTTTATATTGTTGTTTATCTAATAATTTACGGTGCATTCGAAAATTATCTTACTCTAGACGAGATTGTGATTTTAACTATTCATATTTACAACCAGATTGGATAAGCATTAGGAAACAACTTTTATTGAGTTTGTAAGTCTTGTATCGTGTTCCTTATTGATCTATAATAATAGATTAGGTAGAATACTTACACTAGCCAGCCAAATATATTAGCAGGAAAGCAAGTGTTGTTTTGGGTTTTTCCAATAAGAATTTGGCAGTTGGCAGTGTGTCAACCCCATGCATCTGAAAACACGTACCTAAAACCTTTAGTCCTGCGCCTGATCCTTCCTGATCCTGCCTGGTCTTGTTGGATTATCGGTCCATCGAACTATGAGGAAGAAGAAGAAGGGTGCACCTGTGTTTGCGCATACATTTGTGCACTACTAATCATCATCATCATTTCAGCCGAAAGACGTCCACTGTTGGACATAGGCCTCCCCCAAGCACCGCCACTTCGACTGGTTTTGTGCTTCCAGTATCCAGCAGATTCCTGCGGCTTGAGAAAATATTTATATAAGTTCTACAATATTCTGGACTTGCTGATTATTTATTAAATAACTACTAATATGTGTGAGTCTTTATAATGTGCATAATAATATATCGAAATAAGGGAAATCTATGCTTAATTTTATCGACGGAATAAATATATAAAAAATCAAATCTTTTTCTCTCTTCTTGTTCTGTTTGGCGTCTTATTTAGACATGTTAAATAATTCAGCCAATAATTTGGTATCAAAAATTGACATTGAAAATAATTTAAATTAGAAATTAAGACAACAGAGGCAACCTCTAGCAATAGTGTACAGAATTGCAAAATAAGATCAAATAAAAGTTTAAAATCTCTAAATAGTATTAACCTGGTGCATCAAAATATTCAAGGATTTATGAACAAAGATTTAGAAGTAGAATTATTTATGAATTTTAACAGTATTGACATTCTTTGTATAACAGAACATTGGCTTAAAAGACACCAGTTCTTGTTCAATTTTAATAATCACCAGGTAGGTAGTTCATTCAGCAGAGTTAATGCTATACACGGTGGCTCATTAATTTTAGTAAGTAACCAGCTTAAATTTAAAGACCGTAAGGATATTGTGAGCCTATCTGTTGAGCGGACAGTTGAAATAGCCTGTATAGAATTGGAGCAGTTCATTGTATTAAGTGTGTACAGACCCCCTTCAGGATTGTATGACTGCTTTGAAAAGGTAATGGATGAAGTGTTGCACAAGATTTGTAACTCGAATAAGTCTATTATCATTGGCGGTGATTTTAATGTTAACTTATTAGAAAACTCAGGTTCTTGTAGTAAAATAGTAAGTCTGTTTCAGTCCTACAATCTTGTAAACCTATTTTTGGAGCCCACAAGAATAACCCCTACTAGTGCCACATGCCTAGATAATATTTATACAAATGTTATACCAAGCCACAAAGAAATTATAAATTTACTAGATTCTGATCATTGCGGGCAGTGGATTACTATTCCAAACCAAAACAATAAAGTGGCTAAAAAGGATATCACTGTTAACCCCAAAACTGCAAGTCGCTTGGAAACTTTTAAAGTTAAACTCACTAATAAATTACCAGTTTTGTCTATTCATGCTGATCCTAATAACCTATATGATGACTTCTTTAATATATACTGTAAGCAATTTAATTCCGACTTTATTCCCAAGACTATCTCGGTTAATAGTAACGCATCTTTTAGTGATTGGGCTACCATTGGTATTCATAAAAGTAGAACACGGCTTTATGAGCTGTACAATGAAAGGACTTATGTAAACACAGCTGAATTTAATTTATATGTCAGAAATTATTCAAAATTATTTAAAAAAGTTTGTTGTATGGCCAAGTCGCGTTATTTGAGTTCGAAGATTAAAAATAGTAGTAATGTAATTAAAACGACTTGGAATATTATTAATAGTGAAACGGGAAGGTCTAATAACCGAAATACTGACTACAGCCTGTCTATTAATGACAACATAATAAAATCAGACTCACAAGTCGCCGCGGCCTTTGAAAATTTCTTTTCAGATATTCCCGTTTCAATTACTAAATCCCTAAACTCTTCACCTTCTGTTGCTGAGTCTTTGTTAAAGGAAAATGTTAATGTTTGCGATTCGGAATTTACTTTTGAACATATTACCTGTAGAGACATAATTAAAACCTTTCACACCTTAAATGTAAAAAAAGACTGCAGATCTGTGGGGTAATTCTGTAGAAGTTGCCAAGTCTATTATTGACATTGTAGCACCTACTTTAGCTCTTATCTTTAATAATTGTATCGACTGTGGGGAGTTTCCTGACCTTATGAAAAATAGTAAAATAATTCCTTTGTTTAAATCAGGTAGTACATCAGACCCCACAAATTATAGACCTATTTCAGTACTACCTACTTTTAGTAAAATTTTTGAGAAATTAATTTTAGACCAATTGCAAAGATTTTTTAATAGACATAAATTATTACATAGCAAACAGTTCGGTTTTACAAGGGGTCGTTCAACTACTGATGCCGGTGTTGAACTTTTAGGTCATATTTATAATGCATGGGAAGATAAATGCGATGCTTTGGGCATCTTTTGTGATTTGTCCAAGGCATTTGATTGCGTTCTTCATGAAACGTTAATCAGGAAACTCCGCCACTATGGGATCCGGAACAGCGCTCTGAATCTTCTTATTTAATAATATATAGAGTAATAGGATTCAGAGCATTGACGTTAATGGAAAAAGATCTCCCGGATCTTTAGTAACAATGGGAGTCCCTCAGGGCTCAATTCTTGGTCCTTTCTTGTTTCTTATTTATATTAATGACTTGCCTTACCTCATAAAGGATAACCATGATGTAGTGTTGTTTGCGGATGACACTTCACTTTTGTTTAAACTTAAACGTCAGCAGCTGGTTACTGACGATGTAAATAGCGCGATCTCAAAAGTAGTTCACTGGTTCAATGTTATTAATTTACTTCTTAATGAAAAAAAAACCAAATGCATTAAGTTTACCTTACCTCATGTTAGGCAGGTGAAAACTAGTGTGTTGATAAAGGGCGAAGAATTGAATCCTGATGATAGCACAGTTTTCTTGGGCTTAACTTTGGATGCTAAGCTTCAGTGGGGCCCACATATAGATAAATTGTCAAAAAAGCTAAGCTCCGCAGCATATGCTGTTAGAAAAATTCGTAATTTGACTGACATAGAGACAGCCCGTTTAGTGTACTTTAGCTATTTTCATAGTGTAATGTCGTACGGTATTCTGTTGTGGGGAAATGCCGCCAACATTCAGATTATTTTTGTTTTGCAGAAAAGAGCTGTTCGATCAATTTATAAATTAAGTCCGAGACACTCTCTCAGAGATAAATTTAAGGAGATTAATATAATGACTGTGCCTTCTCAGTATATTTTTGATAATCTTTTATATGACCATAAAAATATAAAATTGTTTAAAAAATACAGTGATATCCATAACATAAATACTAGGAACAAACATAAATTTGTTGTACCCACAACAAGGCTCAAAAAAATAGGTGGATCGTTCAGATGTCAATGTATACGCTTTTATAATAAACTTCCAAGCCACGTACAAGATCTAAGCCTTAATAAATTCAAATCATTCATTAAACGTAAGTTGTGCCAGAAAGCTTTTTATACCGTTAAAGATTACATTGAGGACAAAAAGGCTTGGGATTGAGCTGCTCCAATTATTATTTTTATTTTTTACTTTTGGAACTTTGTTTTTTTTTTGCAAACTTTAAAATTATATACACAATGACATGAATATTTACTTTGTTAAGTATAAAATTATTATTATTTTAATTGTTGTGAATGTGAGGACTATGTAGTTCATGTATATATATTTATTTATTTTTCTCAGTTAGTTTTAATGATAATCTGGCAGTTTTGAGTACTTTATGCGGCCTACCCAAATATCCTTTCTTTGGTATTGTTCGTCGCATCGTTGAGCTCCTTTTAAGTTCTGAGTTGAGCTGCACGATTACTGACAAATGCGTGCATTGACTGGACAGGTCCACTCAAATCTGTATGGTTCTTTCCTCAAAAGACCATTTCAGACACAAATCTACATGGTCCTCAAATGAAATGCTCTGACCAAGATTATTTCCGGGTTTTTTTTTTTTATATACACATTGAGATTAATGATTTTTATATACATATACAATGACATGAATATTTACTTTTAAAGTATTATATTATTTTAATTATTGTGAATGTGAAGACTATATGGGTCATTCCTTTTGTTTTGTTTTTAATTTTTTCTCAGTTAGTTTTAATCATGGTCTGACAGTTTGAGTAATTTATGTGGCCTACATAAATGTCCTTTTTTTTGGTATTGTTCGTCGAATCGTTGAGCTCCTTAAATTCTGAGTTGAGCTACACGATAACTGACAAAGGCGTGCACTGACTGGACAGGCCCTCTCAATCTGTGTGGTGCTTTCCTGTAAAGACCACTTCAGACACCAATCCACATGGCCTTCACATGACCTGACCAAGATTATGTCTGGACTTTAAAAGAGACTGTGACCTCTGAGTTTGTTTCGGCCTTTCTTCTCAGAGTAGTCAGATAGGAAACGCCGACTTCATCTAGTTTTTAAAATATGATTGACGTGTAAAAGTGTTTGTACAAACCTACTTACAGAAATAAAATCATTTATCATTTCACCCAAGTTTATTTATGTCACGACCAAGGTCCTCGTCATTAGGAAGTACCTCACCTCAATCAGCTCCGCCTAGAATTGAGCTTGACAACACCAAGTTAGGGAGTCCACATGGTGAACCTAATGTACCGTGCCCTCCGACATGGCAAAGGGTGCCAATAAATGGCAACCCTAAAAAACGCAAGATTTCATCCAGTCCATCCCCGGATGCTGTCAAAACATCCAATAGGTTCAGCGAATTACCAATCGACCTAACTGAAAATGAACCTGATCAAGGAGTGAAGAAACCCAGCAAACCTCCACCTATCATACTATACGGAATAGAAGACCTAAATAAACTAACTGAACTGTTAGAATCAGTTGCTGAAAAAGACCAATTCACATATAAATGTGTGAACAGAAGTCAACTTCGAGTAAGTAGCGCAGATATTGTGGTCTACAAGAAGCTGATATCCCTTGTTCGAGAAAATGGACTCATAGGCCATACTTTTAACACAAAAGACATGAGACCCTTCAGAGTGGTAATACGAAACCTCCATTCGTCCACACCCATTAGCATAATCAAGGAAGAAATAGAGGCAACGGGGAACACAGTTGTTGGGGAAATAATCAACGCCAAATTCGGCCCTGAGAAAAAACCTACCTCAACATTCTTTGTTAACCTAGCTGCAGGGCCAAATAACAAAGCGGTAAAAGACCTAAGGTATATCTATCACCAGTCGATTGTCATTGAGGATCCAAAAAAGAAGAAATCGATAGTTCAATGCCAACGATGCCAACAGTATGGATATTCCAAGAATTATTGCATGCGTCCATTCCGTTGTGTAAAATGTGGGTTATCTCATAAGACCTCGGAGTGCCAAAAGCGTGATCGTCTTACCCCTGCAATGTGTGCTCTTTGCAATGAACCTCATCCAGCAAATTATAAAGGATGTGAAGTTTATAAAGAAATACTGGCCCGAAGAACCAAAATGCCTTCACACAAAGGAGACGTGACCCGGAAAGTTCTTAACAGTGAAGATGGAATTTCTACCAATATTCATGGCAACACTACTCAAAGCGTTAAAACTACCTTTGCTGAAGTTCTGCAGCAGAACAAAAAACAAACCTTTGAGATAAAGACTGGGCCTAGCCCAACCCTAGAACAGCTACTTCTTAAACAAACCGAAAAGTTTGAGTGCATCTTCCAACAAATGAGTACTCTTATAAGTATCATCACCAAGCTCATCGATCGCCTTACAAAATGAATGCACTAAGAATAGCTACCTGGAACCTTAACGGACTAGCCCCCAACAAACAATAGGTTGAGCTTCTAATCTCTGAACATAAGATTGATATTCTTCTCGTAGCCGAAGCTCATGGTACCTGCAACACAAATATTAAATTCAAAGAACATCAATGCTATTTAACAAACCACCCAGATGGCACTGGGCATGGCGGAACAGCGATCATCGTCAACAAGAAAGTGAAACATCATTTAATGCCAGAATACAGAACTGAGCACCTTCAGGCAACAACAATTGCCGTAGAGGATAGCACGGGCTACATTAACGTGTCAGCGTTATATTGCCCGCCTAAACATAAAATTGATGAAAATATGTTCACGCTATACTTCCACCAGCTGGGAAATCGTTTCATTGCAGGTGGTGACTGGAACGCTAAACATATTAGCTGGGGCTCTAGACTCACTACAACGCGAGGAAGACAACTTAAAACAAGCATAGACAAAAGCCACCTTTTGGTATCCTCCACCTGTGAACCCACGTACTGGCCAACAGACTTTAACAAAATCCCGGACCTCCTTGACTTTTTTGTGCTGAAAGGACTACCGAGGCACTACCTCAAGCCTGAATCCTGCTACGACAGCTCCTCGGACCACACCCCAGTTATATTAACAATAAGCACTATGTTGATAGAATCGGAAACCGTAAAAATGCTTACGTCCAAACACACCGACTGGGAATCCCTCAGAGATTACATTGACAACAACATACGAATGAATATACCACTGAAAACTCCGGATGATATAGAAGAGGCAACAAAATACATAACAACACTTATCCAGGAAGCTTGTTGGATTAACACCGCGGAGAAAGAAATAAAAGATCGGCATAGTAACTATCCACTAGATATTAAAAATGCTCTACTCGAGAAACGCCGTTTGCGAAGAATTTGGCATCAAAGTAGACTACCAGTGGATAAAACTGTTCTTAATAAAGCCTCCGGAAACCTAAAAGAAATCCTACACGATTGGAACAATAAGACATTGGAAGACCAACTGGAGTCTTTAACAGCCACTCACTACTTCAACGAACTACTCATTGTGGAAATTCACAAAAAATTATAACAGGCCTCATAATGCTAGGCCTCCTCTTAAAACCGCATCAGGATGGGCGCGAACATCCCAGGAAAAGGTAGACGCTTTTGCGCAGAACCTCGAAAAAGTCTTTTCACCAAACCCAGCCATAGACTTGGAAAATGAGGAGCTAGTTGATAGCGTTCTACAACAAGACTTCCAAATGTCACCACCCCCGCGCCCTATTTCAGTACGCGAAGTCTGGCGGCTTATCACAAAACTTCAAGATAAGAAAGCTCCCGGGTACGATCTCCTCACCAAAGAAATACTGAAACAGTTACCCAGAAAAGCCATTGTGTTTCTGACATCACTTTTTAATGCCATTTTAAGAATCCAGTACTTTCCGCTGGCATGGAAGGTGTCCCAAATCATAATGATACACAAGATGGGTAAACCTCCTAACGACGTATCTTCCTATAGACCCATAAGCCTTCTGTCAATCCTCTCCAAGGTCTTTGAGAAGCTACTGATGTACAGAATATTACCAATTCTAAATAATGAGAAAATTATTCCGGACCACCAATTTGGCTTCAGACAGGAGCATTCTACTACTGAACAAGTCCATAGAGTCTATGATAAAATAAGGAAAAGCCTAGAAGAAAAGCTATACTGCTCCTCAGTGTTTCTGGACATCCAACAGGCCTTCGATAAGGTTTGGCATAAGGGTCTGTTATACAAGCTGAAAATCAACCTTCCCCATCAGTACTACTCCCTAATGAAATCCTATTTGTCGGAAAGAATGTTTCAAGTAAAAGAAGTAAATGTGACGTCTGGATTCTATGATATATCTGCTGGAGTACCGCAAGGGTCGGTACTGGGACCGGTATTGTACACAGTATACACAGCGGATCTCCCACAGGCTGATGAGGTTACTACAGCAACATTTGCTGATGACACCGCAGTACTTGCCAGCCACACAGATCCTGATGTGGCCTCACACATGCTACAGGGGGGTCTCGACAAAATAACCACATGGCTACAAAGGTGGCGCATAAAGACGAGCGCAAGCAAATCGGTCCACGTCACATTTACGCTGCGAAAAGGTGACTGTCCACCTGTACACCTCGAGAATGTCACACTATCTCACCACGACAGCGTAAGATACCTAGGGTTACATCTCGACCGACGTCTAACGTGGAAGAAACATCTTAAGACTAAGAGACACGAACTTAATATCCGTTACAAAAACTTACACTGGATCATGGGACGAAACAGTAAACTGAGTACCGACAACAAACTCTTAATATATAAAATGATCTTGAAGCCGGTGTGGCTTTATGGAATTCAACTCTGGGGCAGCGCCTGTAACTCAAGCATTAGCATCATACAGAGAATGCAGAATGCTATTTTGAGGTCAATCAGTGGCGTTCCTTGGCTTGTCACGAACGCTGAAATACACAAGGAGTTATCAATGAATACCGTCATGGACGAGATCAAAAACATTACAAAAAGATACCAGGAAAGACTGGAAAGCCACCCCAACAATCTGGCTGCCGCACTGAAAATAAGAAGTTACAGGAAAAGACTTAAAAGGAAAGACATTGTGTAGTCCACCCACACCTGTGTGGACCTAAGCACAAATACGGAGTAGATGGCTCGCTGGAGTCACGCTCTTCCCGCCAATAATTACCTCCACCTCATCCGATAAAAGTAAAAACTGATCGCGGATTGAAAGAGAAAAAAAAAAAAAAAAAAATATCATTTATCATAGAAATTGTACGATTATTGTAAAAATTTAAGAAAAAACAAAAGAGATTTTTGCTAAAACAGAACATGTTTATTTTCAATTGAGGGTAGTTTTTTTCCACAATTTTATGAGGATGTCTAATTACTTCCAATAATTATGGGGTTTGTTTCATCGCGCTAGATTATTTAGTTTAAAAGTTACACGGTTTTGTTATGAATTTTAAAACAAAGAAGATTTTTTTAAATATCTTTTCCGTATAAAACTAAAATTCCCAACTTTTCAAAAATCTACTTTTATTGCAAATATCAACACTTATTGAATTTAAAATTAGTATACTCTTCTTGAACATTAAGAAAGATTTGAATGTTTTATAATATAATAGTAGTAGTATTTGACTGCTATAAAATGTTTAGTAGTAGTATTTGGTGTTACTTTCATTTTCAATCGATCACTAAATAATAAAATACTTCCGTGCCTCTCAAAAGTCCATCAAAATTTTATTTTGAGCTGGAAATTGCTTTCGCATTTGGTTTTTTGGCACCCCTTGCCATCTGGCGCCTAGAGCGACTGCTCAACTCGCTCTACCCCAGGGCCGGCACTGAGTAGAGCTCATTGTGCAGGAGCTCGTACGGGGAAGTATAGGTACATCATAGTATTACACGAGCATGATAATTTGACCCGCATGGAGATTCTCGTGGGGATCTCCATACTTTTTCGGAATCAAAGCCTTTGTCACTCTCCGGCCCATGAACTATATCAATGCAAAATCACGTCGATCCGTTGTTTCGTTACTGCGTGAAAGGAGGAACCAACAAACACATAAGTATTTGACTACATATTTGCGTTTATAGTATTAGTCAGTAAGGATAGGGATAGGGGTAGCTGGGATTAGAAACATGATTGCATGCTTTCAAAAAGAGTAGGGTTTTAAATTATACATTGAAATTATAATCCCTAAACATTCAATCTGATTTCTTTATGTATCTACATTATCAAGTAGATCGAATCAAGACTTTGCTGTTGGCTAAACACGAACTCTTGATGTGTGTGAAATCTATAAAGAGTAATTATTCTTCCTTTTTTTCGTCTATAAGTATTTTTACATAAGTTATAGAAAGGCCTTCATTTGTAATTATTATAGGGGTATGCGAGGGATCGAATCCGGAACCGGAACGAGGTGATCCGGCAGACAACCAAAGTGGTCGACATAGCTCACAGAATAAGCAAGCTGATGTGGTAATGGGCCGGTCATACTCGAAGTAGAACAGATGACCGTTGTTGGGGTAAACGTATTCTTGACTGGAGATCGCGAATCGGCAAACGTAAGATAGGACGTCGCCGTCAGGCTAGGTAGAGCGACGATCTTCGCAGGGTGGCTGGTAGCAGCTGGATGAGAGTTGCCGAGAATTACCTATTGTGGTATAGTAATCTTATGCCAGGTGCAACGTATTCAAATATAATATATAAAAAAATACTGTAAAACATTTTAAAAGAGTAACGGTGGAGTTTTTTGCCCATTTTGACGTTCAAAAGAGCCTTTTATGTGCCTAATTGAAATGAATTATTGACTTTAACTTTGAATCGAACTGAATGGCGTATAATATTGTCAATACAATACAATACATAATATACTTACTGTATAAGAATATTTCAGTGTTACTTATTTGCTATTATAATGTAAGTATTGTTAGTATTAAACATTAGTTGTACTAGGTTTTTTAATCACGACGACTACAATGTCAAAAATTATGATATTTATTAAACGGCTTTCTTGAACATAAAATATGAGCATAGCATACACGACTATATAAACATACAGGATGAAATTGAAAACATGCGACAAATTGAAATGGGAGATTCAGTAACTGTTACCTAATCATTCATCATCATCATCATCAGCCTATAAATGTTCCCACTGCTGGGACACAGGCCTCCTCTCTGTGAGAGGGAGTGGGCCGTAATCCACCACGCGGGCCCAGTGCGGGTTGGTAGATTTCACATGTCTTCGAATTTTCGTTTCTAGGACATGCCGGTTGCCTCACGATGTTTTCTTTCACCGTTTTGAGAGCAGTGGTGATGAAATAATTTACACAAAGTAAAGCGCCTGTCTGGGTTCGAACCTACGACCTACAACTCGTAAGTCGCGGCCGTTACCACTGGGCCACCACTGCTTTCACCTAATCATTATTAATTGTTATTTCCGAAATATAAATTGTAAAAAAAAATCGTGTAATTATCGTCTTAGATAGTGCAAACTAAATTATTGTCTTCACGTAGACACTATTTTATGGCGTTCCAGTAAAATTAAATAAATTTAAAACAAACAAAAAATTCAAGTATCAATTTAAGGCTCGTTCAGACCACACAAAGGCACCGCTCGTCGCGCGCGATTTTTTTTTCACAATTTATATTTCGGAATTAACTATTTATAATGATTATGTAACAGTTACTGAATCTCCCATTTCAATTTGTCGCATGTTTTCAATTTCATCCTGTATAGAACAAAAGAATGCGCACTTTATTAGCTATTTTTGTAGTCTCTCGAAAAGAATCTATTTGTTCGTTCTACATACTATTATCAGTGTTTCAGTGATTTGTAAATTGTGTTTTTGCGAATATAGTTAGTGTCCACAATTATTCCGTATCGTGTGAAAATCTGTCACACAATAGAGTCAAATGTTAGAAAAACCCATCCATCGTTTGACTTGTACAAAGCAATAAGTAGCAAAAACAGGAAATTGAAATACATTTTGATTTATATTAAATTATTTTATTGCAGTTATCATGAGTATGCATTTAAATAGGTTTTAGGTCAATAAATTAAGAGAATTCGTTTTTCACTTCTTAATTAAGTTCTTCGGGGAGGACGACAGCTGCTTCGGGGATGACGGGGACGCCGATCTGGACGGGCTCAACCTCAGGAGCGACAACACCGATGGGGTTCACGGCAATAGGGTTGCCGATAGGTGAGGGTTCAGGAGAAATCTCAACAACCTGTACGGGCTCAGGGGCGGAATCCACAACATGGACGGGCTCAGGCTTGATCTCGGGGGCGACGATCTCGACGGGGCTCACATCGATGGGGCTGGACGCAGCGGCCTGGTTGATGTTCAGGATGATCTGTACAAGAGGGGCACTGGCGGAGACGTCGGCAACGGGTCCAGGAATTATAGCCACGGGGGAGGGAGCGACGGCACCACCATCGGGTAGGGGGAAGTCAACGATTGCGGGGCCAACAGAGATAGGCTCGTACTCAGAGTCGATGATAGCGGGGCCAACGGAGATAGGTTCAGTGTCAACTAAGGCAGGTCCAACAGCAATAGATTCAGGTTTCAGGGCAGCGATGGCTTCGAGGATTTGTGCGATGATTGAAGCGGGGGTGTTGGTGGGCTCGGCCGAGGCCACGGCGGCGATAAGAACGATGGCTGCGAAGAATCTCATCTTAATAGATCTGGAAATTAATGAAGATAATTAATAAATATATGTTCTGTCTATCGAAAGTTGACATCGTATATACAAAGTCGACAAGGCTATCCGGAAATCGGAATATTTGACTGAAATGTTTTAGAAGTACATAAAGATATTCGTGTAGTAATTTTAAAATATGATTACGGCTCTGCTGAGAGTACTTACTTTCGTGTCTGTATATAATACAAATATGTAATTTCTCACTTTTGTTACCTTTTTATATGGTTGATTATCTACGGATTGCAACACAAATTGCAGTTTATCAAATTGATATTGTGCTGCGGTGATCTTAAATTATACAACTCTGGATCTTTGTTTATTGTACCCTAAATTATGTTCTTAAAAAAATTATGTATTAAAGGGGCAGCTTTTGTCTCTTTATCAGAGATATAGATATCAATGAAGTTTCTTCACCAAAAATATTTTCAACTTCAACTGGATCTTCAGCATTACTTAAGACCCATCCAATGAGACCCCGAGGTTGGATGTTCTTATATTCCACATGAAGCTGTCTTGGGGTGAGAAGGGTCTGTCAGACTCTTAGTTAAACCACACGGTGTTTCTCTGTGGCTGGTGGGGGAGCGTGTGGTGTAGTCCAGTCAACCTCACCCCAGCAGGTGTTGTGTATCCCTAAATTCTATGAATCCGAGTCTTTCGCCCCCCACAAGACGGACCAATGACCTTGTGAAGGCCGCAGGAATCCGCTGGATGCGGGAAGCACAGAATCGGTCGATGTGGCGGTGCTTGGGGAAGGCCTATGTCGATAAGTAGACGTCTTTCGGCTGAAATGATGATGGTGTGATTCTATGAGATCACAGTCCAAATTTTTAAAACAATAACATAACAGTGTGCAAATAAAGTTATCAGTATAAATACTTTTAATTTACAACGTCTTTACCTATATTTTATACCAGTATTAGAGATACAATTACGATTCGGTTATCTTGTTCAACTGTAGTAGCTATTTATGATACGGCTTAGACGAATGTAGTAAAAATTCGATAGAATAATTCACGTTTTAGATACAGATGTGACGTACCTACAACACGTTTTTATTTTGCTTGTAGGTAAATAACAATGATAATCTTAAAATTAAAGACAACACAAAGGAATTAGGTATCCTACTATTGCGTGATGAGAAACTGTCCCAGCGCGCTGGACTATTGAGAAGTTGGATGTATCTACATAGATTAAGATTACTTCACCTGATGGCCCTTCCATCAGGTGAAGTATTTACTAAGCAGGTCTACATAATAGATCTGTGAAAACCGACACTAACACGTAGAAGTGTCTAAACCAAAGAATATAGGTACAAGGTCTAAACAAAGGGCGACCTCAGAGCCTCAGACCAAATAAAAAACCAAGACATAGCGCTATCATCAGTGACGTGAGGCCGCTTTTGTAAACATGTGTGCGCTTAGTGAGGTATAGTTTAATTGTAAATGTGTGCGTGTGCACGCACATGCACAGAGGGGAGATGTAGTTTTGGCATGCTTCACTGTATCGTTCGCAGCGCTATGTCAGTTTTTTATTTGGTCTGAGAGGGCGACTTGATAAAAACGCCTCGGTTATGCCCATCTACCTAGATGTTTTAGATCGTGATCATTCCTTGGGTTACCATGGGTTTGAGAAATCAAAGGATAAGCTGCAATTTCAAAGTTCATTCTAGTTTGCTAGTTTGTAGACTTGGGAACAGTGGTAGGTATTTCGCTTTACTTATGTAGAAAAACATTGCAAAGCTCATGTCAGAGCTGTAGGTAGCCTTTTATGTTCTTGTAAATTGTCTTTTAAAGGTAAAGATTAAGATATCCTTAAAGTACTCTGAAAAAAAAACGTGTATTTATGCACTAAGCCAAAAGTCTATTCATCATAATCAGCTTATAATGTTCCCACAGCTGGGACACATGCCTCCTCTCGGTGAGAGGGAGTCTAAAGTAAAAGTCTATTAAGTGAATAATATGTAGGTAGGAAAAGATGAAAGAGAAAAACTTGTTAAAATCGCGACTGATGAAAACCTCCTCGGGCCTTCTAATCTCGTTTCTCGATCGACAACGTACATTTCTGAACGCTTTCAAGCATGTCAATGTGACACACTGACACTTCATGTCATTGTATTCCTGTCATTGGAATGAAAATTCAGTACCTATCCAAGCTAACCTATGAAACTTGTCATTAGTGTTGGTCTTTGTCTCTATCAACTTAGCGCAAATGCTAATATAGTTGTCTCTCTCTCTCTTCCAAGTAATGTTAAATAATGAAAATTTGTAACTAAAAATTATAACTCTGCAACGCAATTATTATAACCTCTCACGTTTCCTGATTTTATTTTAGAGGAAACTTTTACAAAATAATTTTAACTTTGAATTAAATTGGATAGTTTTAGCATTCATTATGAGGCTAAACTATATTTTATTTGCGGGCCCTTCGCAGAAAAGTGCCCGAAGGCCTCAAAGAGAGCCTGTACCATTCAAACAGTTATTACCATTGGAGCTGAAGAAAACAGTTTCTGGCAAAGGAGATAAGCTCAAAGAAGCAGCTTGTATGCAAGAAATGGCTGTAATGTTTGCATGTTTCAAGAAGTCTGAATTTGACCAGACAGCCTGCTTGAAGGAAGTGGCAGCATTCAAAGGATGTTATAAGGATTACAGTGAACGATTAAAATCACAGAGAGAGCAAGGAAAGAAAGGTATCCTCGTCCCAGGAGAGAAGAAACTAACGCATAGACAATTGAACCAACTATTGAAAGCTTTTCCACCCAAAAAACAAGTAGTTTAATTTATTCATGAGGTGAGGTAGGTTGTATTTATAAATAATTATAGTAATAAATAGTTGTTATATATTTACTCTTTGTTTTTACTATCCTTCACACCTGTATCTTTTTCGAGTCTATCTATTCAGTAAGATCTTGTTCAACATTGGCTGGTACTGCTGACCAGCCAGGTTGCGAGGAGCATCCTGAGGTTAAATAAAATAAATAAATTCTTTATTGGGTTAGGTTTGGGTGAGCTCCCTCGTAATTTTTTTATGAATAAGAAAGAACCTGCTCTTAACCTTTTGACTGCCACGTCAATAACGAAATTGTGTTCTCTACGCCAAGCCACAAAAATCGTGTTATTTTCGATGTGCCATGCCGTCCCAGGCGTCGTGAGCACGTTTTAATTTGACATCCATAGACGTCCGTGGCGGTCAATAGGTTAAACATGACTTTGCAGTCTCTTCAACATTGCAACAAGAAAAAGATGACTGTATGATGCAAAAAGAACAACAATTTGACTGTTGGTACCCACATCAAAGTATTGAAGAACTTGCTCAGAAGTTCCTGTGTATCATGATCATATCAGGAATGAGGATTTCTTGGGAAAATCAAGGTTGCCGACATAATCTGCCAAAGTGCTAATTGGGCAGGGTACATAATATAAAACATGTTGAGAAAAACAAAAACAATTAGATCATGTCATATTTCATTTATATTAAGTAAAAATAAGTAATCAATCAATTACAATCTTATATCATAATTAGTAAAGTGTATAAAATAGCACAGTTATCACTTAGGGGCAGTATGTAGCCATTGTGGAGAAGACACTTGCAGCTCTATACGTCGCACTGTGATCAACTCATCATCTATTTCATGGATGTTGTAGAATCTCTCCAATTGCTCTATAGCTTTGTCTTCAAGCTGGAAAAATGGTATAAATATTTATAAGGTATTAATTTAAAAAGATACTATGTACATTGCTGAGGTGGGTTCTCTCTCTCTGGGGCTGCAGTCTTGTCAAAGATAGCAATTGCTTTACGACTGAATCAGTACCCTAATTGCGTAACTCATTTTCGTAAACAATTTCGCGAAATTTGTTTCATTTTGACATTTCAACAACATTCATTGCGTTATTTACGTTGTTGAACAGATTTTTTATCCAACTTATGAAGTAATGGATTAGAAATCTGTTTCAAATCGAAACAAATTGTGATTGTGTTGTATTACGCAATTAGGGTGCCGGTCGCAAAGTTCTAAAGGGGTCCCTAGACTGTCAAAATTGCTTGACAAGCGCGTGATGTTTTTCTTGCTAGACAAGCAATTTAAAAAAAAATTGTATTTGGTCGTAAAGCGATCGCTATCTATGTCGAGATTGCAACCCCAGCACGCTTAGCATGACCACCATAGAAACGGGTTTTGTCGAGGGAAGAATAGACAAAATGACAGATAAACAATAACAATCTGTCATTTTGTCTATTCTTCCGTCGACGTAACCCGTTTCTATGGCTGTCATAACGAGTGCTAAAAACGAAACCTCAAGCCGATGTTGCTATCATAAAAATTGTTTGTTTTGAATAATTTGCGACATGGGCCGCATTCCGACCTACGTCAAAAGTGATTATATCGCGAATCCGACCAAAGTCCAAAGTCACAATTATTACTTAATAACCCTTTTATTTTGTGACTATTAAATTTGGTTGGATTCGCGATATTATAACTTTTAGCGTAAGTCGGAATGCGGCCATGGTTTCTCGTCGCGAGATCGAGAAGTGTCACAAGTGCCTTTTTCGAGTTTATTATAACGGTCATGTTAGGGATTAGAATGACGTCAAAATCGTAGACAAATTTCGACAAATCGAGAAAGAGCGTTCTCGCGCTTGTCATGTTAGGGCCTGTGCACACCACGTTTTTTAAACGCGCGTCGACGGCGTGCTTTTATCCTACAGAGCAGTTTGGGCTGCGTCTGACTCGCGTGCGTATCGCGTCTGTATCGCTACAAACGCGCGTCGACGGCGCGTTTAAAAAACGTGGTGCGCATAGGCCCTTAGCCCTGCTGGACTCTAGACATTCAGAACAGCAGCAGCTTTGATTTGATGCTAGTGGGCTTTGTGCGAACATACATCTCTATTGGTATCACCCAGCACGAGTAGCATGACCACAATAGAAATGGGTTTTGTCGATGGAATCATAGACAAATTGACAGATTGCGATTGTGAATCTATCATTTTGTCTATTATTCTATGGTGGTCATGCTTCACGTGCCGATATCAATAATTAACTACTGATCCTAACAGATAACTTGATGTACAGCATTTTTTTAGTCTGATGTGTCCTCTGCTGGGTAAAGGCCTCTCCTTTTTCCTACCAAATCTCTCTCTGCATAAGTAATAAATTATTCGACTTTCTTGAACACAACATTTTCTCTATCAGTTTTGAAGGAAAATAAATAACTCATCTGTTAGAAATTATGGTAGACTAGCAGAGAACCTGAATGACAGTTTACATACCTGTGTCATAAGGAGTGGTTTGGTCATGATTCTCGAGTGATCTTCCTTCTGTTTTCTTTGGTCAGTCAATATCTTATTAAACTCTATAACTTTCGATTTAGGGCTGCTGCTAGCAACCGGAGGCTCACAGATTTTCCACGGATTCTTCGGCTTCTCAGGCGGACTACCCACATTTATCTTAGTAAAGTAATCATCAATGCTTTGTGATGCTGTTTCGTTTCCTTGTAAAGCCAACTTTTTTCTTTGCTTCTGAGATAATTTTGGTCCCACATGACTTATGACTACGTTACCCTGTTTTGGACTCCAAGCAGATTCAGAGATAGGAGAATCTTTCGGTGAGACTGACATTCGTGATGAGGTAGGTAAACTAGGTAATTTGTCTTGTATTGTCATGGCACTTGAAGAAGTACTCTTTGTGAGTTTAGTAAATGATTCGGTGGGCGCTTCATTTAATAAATCTTTCGCAATGGTTATGGCTTTCAGTCTTGCTTGAACGACCTTCAGTTGTTTCTGCTGTGAGGACGTCACTTCGGTCCACTTTTCCTTCTTATCCCGCGTTTCCTTTTCGGATTCCTTCGATATCTTACTCAAAGATAGTGTTATATCACCGGAGGTATCATTAGACAGGTCTAATGACGTCACCGAGCTTACAGATTCGTACCTCATTCTCTCCTTCTCACTATCGGTGTAATCGATCTTCCTTCCCTTTTTCTTCTTAACTATTTCTGTTATACTATCATCTTTCTTGATATCCTCGTCCGTTATTTCCAAGTTAACTGGATGTGTTTTAGCGAATTCCTCAATAATTTCATCAGTTGGAGCGTTGTAGAATGGAGTGATTACTCTGGAAGACATGATTGGGTTGAACTTGCAATAATACTGAGTTATATCGTCCAGTAGTGTCTCTTCTAGTAGATCTAAAGATCTGTTTTCCAAGATACTGTTGAGATTTAGTGCGATGAATTCCATGCAGCATTGTTTGAGTTGTGTTGCGTTGTATGTGTGTCCGAACTGGCATAGTTCTGTGCAGTTTTTTAGGTTGATTAAGTTTGCTAGTGCGATCTCGCACATTTCTCTCAGTCGTGATATGAACAGCTGATCGGCGACTATAAGGAGGTTGCATATGAAGTCGATGCTGTCACAGTTTTCTAGTTCAGGACAAGAGTCGGTGTATAGGAAGTTGATGACCGGCAGTAGGATGCCGTAGTTTATTGGGAGAGTAACTGTTGACAGCATCTTGCTCTGTGAGTAAAATAAATTAAGGTTTAGCACAAAAGTAAAATGTTGTCAATAAACTCAGTGAAAAAGAGTATTTATCGTAGTGATTTCAGGTATGCTGGACTCATTATGAATTCCAATTTGCATGCCAATGAATATAGTTTCATACGCAACTGACATCCAACAGAGTAAATAAAGCAAAGTTTAAGTTTGTCCTACCATAAAGCTAATAATATTAAGATCATAGTGAAACTGTGTTCACATCTAGTTTCCAGTTTATCTAATTTCGAAAAATATTTTTATGCCTTATAACATTTTCCGAGTCATTCCGAAATCAACCTAATTCACAAATACATAAAGTTGAAATTTGTATAAAAGAAATAACGTCAATTGGAAACAAGATAGATTTGTATAAACTTGAGCTCACCTCAGTCCATGAATGCATAAACATTCCCTGGAAGTACTCAAGCCTGGCTGCAAGTATACACTTGTGCGCGGGCACTCTCGCGCCGTCTTTGGACACGACACTCGTGTCCACTAGCTCGGGAAACGACTCGCGCTCCCAGAGGGGGCACGGGTTGCGGGTGTAACTCGTGCTCGCGCTCTCTTTCAGACATATTGAGCCGTTTTTGAAGCTGGAGAGAAGAAAATTAATAAAGGTGTTAGTTTAGTGTTTTAGCTGGTTGTCAAGATTGATTTTGTGATTAAATTATTTAGTTTTTTCAATAGACAATAGAATATTCTTTCTATTCTATTTTATTCTTCTATTCAATAGAAATTCAAGTTCTATAGTCAGTTCTAAAAGTATCTGACAAAGGAGTAAACAAACCCTGTTCAGATTAGGACTCAACTTTATATCTCACCACTTTTTCCAACAATTCGCTGTCCCCGGCGAATAAAATCGTAATCGTAAAAACCAAATTTTACAGGAAAAATAAAAAGCAGTTTTTTGTGAATATCTTATTAACTAATATACATAGCGGAATTGTTCTAATACCAACAGAAAAGTGATTTTTTACATTCATTACACACCTTAAAATCTCGTAACTTCTGAAATAGCCGTAGGAAATGAATGCGAAAAATGTGTACTCGGACCTCTAAATATCGAATATGCAATAAAGTTAAAACTATCGTAATAGCACATTACCATATTATTCGCCGGGGATAGCAAATTATTGTTTGAGTAACATAATTGTAATTGAATAATCATCGACGAAAATTGAGGTTATAAAATTAACCTCAATTGTCAAATGAGAAATATCTCTAAGGTGCTTTAATATTAGAATTTAGGGGTTACGTTTACATTTTCATCAGACACTTTTGGAACATACAATAGTCATTTTGAAAATAACTTGTCATTCGAGGTAGGATTTTAAACAAAATACATTAAAGTCTATTATACGTATGCACTCCCGGGCAGTGAGCGGTCGGCGAGCCGTCCACTATTCTGTCTAGCCATAATAAAATAGACTTTAATGCATTTGATTTAAAATCCTAACTTGAATGACAAATTATTTATCGTGTCGGAGCGGTGCTGTTATGCGCGCTGACGTCTATTCACACAATAACATTAAGGCCGCTTTTTTTTTTTTTTTCTGTTGGGCATCTCACAGCTGGTTCCGAAAACCGTAGCTGTTTAACCGGTCAATCCTGTGGTTGCCTTAAGCTACTACACTCAAAGCCTCCAGCCAGGGCACAAATAACTAAGCTAAAGATTTAAGGATGAACGCTCACTAAGGGCACCCCCTGCGGGGTTCGAGCCTCGGCTTAGGGCGTTATCCGGAGGGAGGACATCAAAAGATGGGACGGGCTGGCATTAAGGCCGCATTCCGTGTTAAGTTAAAAGTGATAATATCGCGAATCCGACCAAAGTCCAAAGTCACAATTATTACTCAATAACCCTTATATTTTGTGACTATTAAATTTAGTCGGATACGCGATATAATCACTTTTATCGTAACTCGGAATGCGGCCTAAAAAAAATAAAAGAAGGATGTGAATAGCCTACAGGTAATTTAGTTATTGGCGAAAAAACACAAATGGGGCATTTTCCTTGTTTTTGTGAGCTCAGAAGTTGCAGGCCGTTGTAAAGTTGTACCAACCGAGTTTCTAAATGTATATTTAAGCATTTTAAGCCCTTGGATATACTTACTAAAACTTGTCCAGCAGCTTATGTAGACTCATGACCTGCAGTCGCTTAGCCGAGGCCTGCAGCAGTTTGACGGGGTCACAATAAAGATGGGTGCGCGGCGGAGTGTCCGTGTTGCGTCGGTTGCGTTGACGCTTCGACTTGTCGAGAGGTTTGTTGTATACTTCGAAGGCTGATATCTCTGATGGGTTTTCTGTGAAATAATGCAGATGTTATTTGACAGTTCCACAACATTCATTGCGCTATTTACGTTGTTTTGCAGACAAATTTTTCGAACATAGGGAACAATGGATTTAGCAATATCCTTCAAAATTATTCAGATAGTGATTAATCGTGTGTTACGCAATTAGGCTCTTTTTTCTCGCAATTAGGCACTTTTAGTACTGACTCTTATTGTATATTTAATTATTGACTATATTTTGCACTCGACTCTAATTTTATATAAGAAACTGTCATTAATAATAATTAATTTATAATTGCCAGTTTAATTAATAACATATAAATATTTTGTACACAGAATGAGGCAAAACATGTTGGACCAGTAAAATTATTTTTCCATCTATATGTGCATATGCATGTATCATGTTACACATGTTTGAACAAATAAATTTATCTTTATCTAGGGTGGAGATCATTTGCTAATCAATATATTTTCTTTTTCAATGAGCCATAAATCTAAATGTTTAATGTCTTTTAAACCCAAAATAAACAAATCCAAATCCACCAAAACAGACTCACCAATCAACTCTTCTTCCTCATCGCAATCCTTGTCCTTCTTCACCAATTCTTCCTTCGTAATCTTAAGTCCACAAGGTCCTAACTCCGTGACATCGCAAGTGCCGGTATACATGAACTTCATGATTCGTTCAAAGGCTTCAGGGTGTACATTGTCCAGTGTGACCTCGGGTTTATCACCCGGGGTTGTTATGTTGTCCTGGTATAGTTTGTAAAGCAGTTCACTGCTGGAGGCTACGATGAAAATGTGTGCGGGGAAGAGTTTTGTGCCAACCTGGAAGAAAAATTACATCATGGGTTTTTGTTAACGTCAGTAACAACACTGATTGCCGATTAAACGAACAGGTACTTCATCAGGCTTTTAGGAGTCAGGGCTGAGTTAATTGAGTTCATGTTCAATTTTATGAAAGCGGAGGAATCTGTGTCTTGTCAATCTACCTTGAGCCACAATAATAGTACAGAAGGCGCACTCGTATTTTAAGGTTGAACTAGTCGCGGGCTCGAACTCATTGGTGGGCTTGGTCAAAAAGCACGCTATCTCACCTGGCATCGTGTCCGACAGAGATAGTATCAGTGATGAGCAGTTAGACGCTGATCTACATGCACAAACTCTAGTTCGCACGCACACAAACAACGTTCAGAACGATTTTAGTAAAACGAGCGCGTAAAAAATTACGAAAAGTCCTTTGGAAGGTGGAGTTTTATGAAAAAACTACTGCATAAATCAATTATGAATAAAGTTTATTATAATCTTCGACAATTGAGCTTTGTCGGAACGAGCTTTGTTTTAGAGATTTTATACTTCTTTTATTACTTATTTACTCCCAAAGTTGCGTTAAAATTAGCAGGAAAAACGAATCTTTGTTGGCTCATAACTTTTTAATTGCTTTTTTTTACTATTCTGCTTCTGTACAGACAAAATTAATAATAAGACAAAACGATTTCATGTTTTACTTTGGATGTACAATGTGTAACAGTGGAGTAAAACCCCCCCGAAATTTGTATGGAACATGTATCGGCTAGTTGCGCCTTAAGTACATATTCATCAATAAGTTCGCGGCGGACTCGACTTGTCGGGCCAATTCAGTGAGTGTAACGTAGTCAGAAGATATAAGAGTTACACGATAGAAAGAGAGGCAACTTCTACGTGAATATAAAAAAATATTTATACTTGGTGGCAGGGACAACGACGCGAATACTGTTATTGTAACTTCTTGCATGCCATGTGTGTGTATACGCATGTTTTGGACAAATAAATTATCTTTATCTTATCATGGATTCAGTACATGATTCTGAAACCCTGTGTTGAAATATTTTGTCCGTTATTAAAAAAAAAAAAACAGATGTTTCATAGAAAAGTGCAATACCTACCCGGTCAAAATGCAGATTTTTTTTTACCTTAGGAAACTTTTTTTTTAAATATTCACAAAAAATATTAAATTGATACATGAAATAAACACTGTACACGCGCATTTGTCTTTCAACGTGGAAAGACAAGTGCGACAAGTGAGCGTGTACACACGGCTGCACATCAAGCTATACTTTCCAGTTTATGCTGATCTCGCATCGTATAGGATTTCCGTATAATGCGAGGTCAGCTTATACTAGAAATGTATAAGCTTGATGTGTAACCGTGTGTCCAGTGTTTCCTTTAGTTAATTTAAAAAAAAAAACATTTTTTAATGTTAATATTTTTTTTTGCCTGTATGGACGCTATTCTATTGCAGGTTAACGGGAACACTTTTCGTTAATTAACATACTGTATTGTAATCAGTTACCTTAAACACTACATCATGTAACAGATCATCTTCGGAGACGCATTCTCGCAGAGATTCCATGTGTTTGGACATACTTGTCGGTGACAACTGCGGCAGTGACTTCAGACCGCAAGTTGGTTTTATCTATAACGTAAATATTTTCATTCATTTTTTATATAGTGTTGAAAAGTAATTGTCGTATGCTTTATGCCTAGTTTTTTTTTACTACGCTTTTCTCTCTGTCCTGAAGGACACAAAGGGCAAGATTAACAGACCGTTCTTTGAATTTACTTTGCTAAGTAAGCGTCTTATACGAATGTGAACTTTATTCTTAATAAAATTAATGTTCATATTTGTGTGAAACGCTTGCTCAGATTGGCTTATACGAATATGAACATGATTATGGCCTAAATGGAAGCAAATTAGATGCATTGAGACTTGATTTTGTTCATTTGAAGGGAAGGTCCAAGCATACAGCCTTGTCTCGGACCCTACTTTTTTTTTAATGTACTCCTACTTACTATAAAATAATAATACCAACCTGCAAACAAGCAAAATTAAGTCCTTCACTATCCACAGCGATAGAAACCGCTCTATAAACATTCGGTATCTTCACAATCCTGACAGACGTACAGTCGTCCTTTTCTAAAAACTTGACGAGAGAGGACTTGTTGTCTCTTTCCTTCTCTTTCTTGATTGGCTGCGGCGGCGAAGTGGGCGTGGTCTTGCGCGAGATCGTACCAATGAAAGCTTCGCCGTATTTAGTCGTGAAGTAGAGAGCGTCGTGGGTGAGTGCCACGTTTGTTATTATGGTTTGGTGGACGAGGCCGAATACGCATCTAGAATGGAGAAAATATTTAACTATAGATTTTTCCGATTTTAGGTCTGCTATTAAATAATAGACCAAATCAGACACTAGACAAAAATTACTCTTTGGTCCATTGGTCAGAAGCATGACTGGCAAGCATGGGGACCCCATGCGTTAGCCAACGTCAAATAATTTATTTCAATTAGGCACAAAAAGGCACTTTTGAACGTCAAAATTTACAAAAAAATAGAATTGATTCTAGTGAGTTCGAGCTGGCCTACAACTCAGATCAGGGTATATTGGGTTTTTCGACTCCCCCGCTAAAAGCTGAGCCGAAAAAGCTCGCCTCCACAGGGCACTCAAATATGAAGCACAGGATCAATTGTTTTGGTAAGACCTATGTCCAGCACTGGAGGTCTTTTGGAGAATGATGATAAAGATGAAGGCGATATATTTACCTAGTAAGTTTGTTGGTGGTGTCCTGCCATATGAACAGCTGTCCCACGTTGGTGAGCAGCAGTACTGTCACTCGTGAGTACACGCCCTGGTCGTTGACCTTAGCCTCTACGCATACTTGACGCAGGTTTATTTGTCTGGAAAATAATAATAATAAAATTAACGGATATTTTCGGAAATGGCAAAAAAATAAACTGATCCAAGTGATAATTTACTGATCAATCAATCAATCTTTATTCGTGAACACAGGTACTACAATAAAGGTCTTATGTATACATTTTAGTCGAGCTCTATGTCCTTCCAATGAAATTGGTGTACAAATATATCAGTTTTTTAGCAATAAGTCTGTATTTATACATTACAAAGTCACGTTTGAGTAAATAATGTCAATTAAATATATTATTAATAATTATAATTTATTTTTACATGTATGTCAATGGTAAATTATATTAAAGGGCTAGTAATGTCATATTTCATCTTAATTGTAAATAATGACAATTAAATGTATTATAATAAATAATTGATCAATTATAATTTATTTTCACATGCATGTCAACAGTTTATATTAAAGGGCTGGTAATGTCATATTGTATCATTTAAAAATTCTTCGATAGAGTAATACGTCTTATCTATTAGAAATAAATACAATTTATTTTTGAATTTGCGGACATTATCTTTACTCCTTATACATTTTGGTAATTTATTATATTGATCAGAGACTTGCTTGATCAGAACCAGCATTTTCAGAAAACTGAAGTAAGGTCTGCAATTACTTTTACCAAAGTAAAATAAACTTTAGGAACAACACTAAATAAATAACGGTGACCATGAAATATAACAGACATTTTGAACCAGAGCCGTTTATTTATCTTTCAAACTTTTATGGCTTTTAATTGCATAACTGCCAGATTTCGTGGCTAAATAATAATAGCCGCACGGGTCGATCCATCAGGTTAAGCTAAGCTTTCCGCGGTTGGTCCGTGGATGGGTGACCATCTTTACATACCGAGACTCCTCCGTGTCTCGGAAAGCACGTTAAGCCGTTGGTCCCGGCTGTCATTCGAGGATCTTTGACAGTCGCTACGGGACCAGTCTTACCAAGGGGTACCGTATTACCCATGTTACTGGGTTGTGGAGGTCAAATAGACAGTCGCTCCATGTAAAATACTGGTATTCAGCTGTATCCAGTTACATTGGAAGCCGACCCTAACATAGTTGGGAAAAGGCTAGGCAGATCATGATGAATTACATAACTGCCAAAAACGTTGTCAATGTAAAAACTACCAAAAGATATTGTCATTATAAGGACAGAGCAGACACTTTTCTTGGTGTATTTATACAAAGTTCGCATTGAAACAAAAATAAAGTTTAAGGGGGAATCGTCAGAGTAGCCCGCGAAATTCAAATTTTCTTACGTTTTTTGCATTTTGCAAGTCAGTGTCAGGTTTTATGTTGATTAAAATATGATTCGCGGTCGTAATAAATATGGCTTTACTCAATTATAATCATTACAATCAGCAAATCATGAAAATCATGACATTTGACACCTTTATCTGCTTTTTAATCACTGTTGCTGATTGTAATGATTATAATTGAGAAAAGTCATATTTGTTACGACCGCGAATCATATTTTAATCAACATAAAACCTGACACTGACCTGCAAAATGCAAAAAACGTAAGAAAATTTGAATTTCGCGGGTTACCCTGACGCTTCTCCCTTAATTCAATAGCACTAGGGTATCTTTTGGTTTGACCAATTAACTCGATTACTATTTAAACAATTACGCCAAGCAAAGGTTTAGTAATAAACTCACTTGATAGCGATTTTCTTGCAGATGTACTTGTGCAGCAGGTACACGTCGCCGCGGCTCGTGGTGATCACCGTGGCCGCGTCAGCCGCGTCCACCAGCTGAATACCTGCCTCTTCTTTGTTGTTCATCGATATTGCCACCTGTATATAAACAGTTGAGAGTAAAATTGCTTTTTGTACATGCCAGTACCCTAATTGCGTAATACAACACAATCACAATTTGTTTCGATCTGAAACAGATTGCTAATCCATTGCTTCATAAGTTGGAAAAAAAAAATCTGCTCAACAACGTAAATAACGCAATGAATGTTGTTGAACTGTCAAAATGAAACAAATTAGGCAAAATTGTTTTCGAAAATAAGTTACGCAATTAGGGTACTGGGATGTTATGGATATGAAATTTCGGATCTGGATACGGACACGGATATAGAAATGATATTATACCGGTTTAGGATATGAGATTATTTCTAGTGATGCAACGAATACTACTTTTACGAATACGAATACGAATATCAAACCTACTATTCGGCGAATACGAATACGAATATCTCGCCGTGGTAATAAAACACTAATAGTCTAGTACTACATAGACGCAGCTATTACTAACGTTCGTCTAAGTTACTTAGGAATTACTATCCTACCTTTTCTTCATACAAAAGAAATACAGACCATATAACTACTTATTTGGTAATTTATCGAAGTGTTTTCATATGTCACTTTGATCTCGTTTACGAGAAGACATTTTCTATTCAACTTCAACTCCTTTCACTTCGCAGCAACCTCAGAAAATAAATAAAACAATACTCTCTTGCTTGACTTGTGCTTTCGACTGACAAATGAAATGAAAGAAATGAATGAATCAATCAGTCCATGGTTCGTAATGATAGGAAAACTCCCGGGCCGCGGCACTGTATAAACTATGGCCGAGGAGTCCCCCGTCGCGTCGTCGTTGCGGTTAAGGCCCTTGCACACGTCGTATTTTTACGTGCCGACGACGCACGTTTTCCAAGTCTGCCAGTAATTATATTTGCGTACAAACATATTAATTTTTAAATATTCGTATTAGTATTCGCCGAATACGAATATTCGGTAAATGTCCATTATTCGGCGAATACGAATATTCGTATTCGTTGCATCACTAATTATTTCGGATTATCCGTTAGTTTCGGATTAGATTTTTAAGAAATTGTAATGTTATAATATTATCCTGCAATAAGCAGGATAATATTATAACAGACTAGTAATGATTAAATAATAGCAATAATAAGCAAACATGCAAGTGACGCGCGCGGCTATTGTATCGGCTCGGCCGGGCAGAAAAATCTGTCATAATGTGTCTCAATCTGAAATTATCCGAATCGTTTATAACGGATTCGGTTACGGTTACGGATAGATTATAATTTCGGATATCCCCTAGTTTCGTTTACGGTTACGGAGCTCCTTAACATCCCTGGTACATACCAGCCGTGCCAGGGCTCGGAAACAGATTAATTTTTGGAAAATTAACCGGTTTCCGAGCCCTGATACGGCTCGTACGTATAGGGTATGCCTTATAGCATTAACAATCTGCATTCATAGTAGTAAAATAAAAAAATACTAACCCGCTTCGGCGTAGCAACAAACTTATCCTCATTCGAATGCCCCAGCTGTCCATTGTTAGTGCCCCAAGTGTACACGGCACGCACGTTCCACACGACGCAGTGCGCACGCGCACCTTTGACGCCGAGTGGGTCTGACAGCTTGATCAGTGGCTTGATGGAGGCCAGCTTGATGGACGATGGTGTCTTAGTGGTGGACTGGCTTGTTATGTTGTCGGTACTGTTGAGGGCGTATTGGAGGACCTGGGAAAATAAAAGTTTGTTACTTTCTTTGCCAAAAAGAGGTATTAGGAAACCAGTGGAGTAGCATCACATTGATGACAGTGTTGCCTGAAACTGACCTAGACGTATGTATAGTGTATATCCCTACATTTTGACGAGATATGCTAACATAAATGTAGGGAATAGCAGATTTTTTTTTCGCGATTTCTGCTTTGGTCCCATAGTGAAAGTTAATGATGAGTACAATGACTCCTTAAGAGGTTTAGTGTAAAGAAAAACTAAGCTTGTATATAATGGAGTGACAAGTTTTGCTGGTATTGCATTACATGAGCCAGAATGTTTGGATAGACTAGACTTTTTACGCTTTTTCTAGATCACTTCACTGCAAATTGTTGCACGATCGGACATTGTATTATTATCTTTATTTATTTGTTACCAATTTATATTTACAGTTTGTACCACACATACAAGTTATCGGTCTATGCAAGGTGTACAAAAAATCAGGTTAAATAAATTATATAAAATGAAAAAATACAATAGACGTGGATATATTTAGTAACCTGTTCCGCTTAGCTATTTCTAAAGAGCCATAAAGCTCAAAAAGCATAGAGCTCGGTGGGGTAACACGGTGTGTTCGAGTTCGCAACAAGTCCATCGTCATCCTGAGGATGCCTCGTTGAGAGGTGAAACATGTGTCGATTTCTTTCAAGAGTTTTTTATGGTTCTTTAGAAATAGCTAAGCGGAACAGGTTACTAAATATATCCACGTCTATTGTATTTTATAATGGATTTCCGCAAGGTCACGCCTGAATCAATTAACTATATAAAATTAGATACAAAATTATGTACAAGCCTACAGGATAGGATAAAATTCTCCCTATTCGCCTTCCACTTCTTTCTATCTAGGTCTTTATCAAAGAAGTCCAGCTGATTGAGATTACATTGCAGAAGATGATCTTAATTTTAAATACATACCATCCCACTTTCCAGCAAAAACACGGTCGAATTCAACGTGATAGCGACAGCGACACACGGCTCGTTGAGCCGCAGCGGCGCGGGCCGCAGCGCCGTGGCGTGCGGGCCGCCCGCGCGCGCCTGCTGCCCGCAGCACCACGCCGCGCCCGCGCACAGCCACACGCTGTGGAACTTGCCCAGGCACACCTGAAGGAGTCGATTTGTTATGTTATTAGATGCCCAACTAGGGTTACCATTACAAATTTTGATAAGTCCTGGGAAAAAGCAGTACATAAAAAAAGTCCGTAATTTTATTTTATCTTTTTATTTCAGTAAGAAATAATATATTTTTATTTAAAAAAAAAAAACCACTTGCTAAAAAATGACAAAGCCGGACCAAGTTCGGACGGAATGTCAAAAAACCGGAAAAATCCGGACGGTTGGTGACTTTTTCTCATTTTTGTAATGTAATATTTTTTTCTTGCATCATGTTTACCGTAAATAAACGTTTTTTCTTTCTTTCTTTCATGGATTGATTTTAAGTTAAGAGAGTTTGACAATAATATACACTATATTATTGTCAAACTATCTTAACTTAAATCAATCCATCGTTTCTTTGCAGGATTTGCATGGAGTTTCTTGCACGTTCTTCTCCACAGAGATCTACGTTTTGGAAGGAGCAACTAACTTGATAGTTTCAGCTTTCTTACTAACTGACCGACCCCTTGACGATTCAAAAGTGCCAGTAAATGTTTTAATTGAAATAAAATGCTTTGATATTGAAAGAAAAATACTGCGTCAACCTCTAATTAATTAGGATAAGGGCAAGGGGATGACCAATGGCCTAATGGCACACAAGCCGAAGCCGAAAGACCACCTGATGGTAAGTGGTCACCGCATCCTTTGGACGTCTGCAATGTAGTTGCGTTTCCATCTCAGAAACTAGAACGTTGAATGTAGTGAATAGTCCCGGGAAATCCCGGAACCGAACCAACTTTCCGAAATGCACGCGAACGAAGTCGCGGATACAGCTAGTAAATAAAATTGATTTAGTGTCTATAAAACAAGAAATAAAATTTGATTCGACTTGATTTAAATGTTTTTATTTTGTCCTGCCATCTCGTCTTTCTTTTACTTTCTCTGTTTCAACACTTAACTCTATCTTATAAAGGCTTACTTAAAGTACCGAAAGTTCTTTTTTTAGCCATAAGGTCCCAAAAATCCCGATTCTTCGATTCTGCATTCCCTAGTTGCATGTCCGCAGAAATAGCTATAGTGTACTTCCCGGGGCGAGCTCCTTCACAAAGAGTTCTACTACTGCTTGGTTAAATTGTGTTAATAAATCAATGATAAACAGTTTCATTTAAGTGGTCTTTCCTACTTCATCGTTGCACCTGCATTGCAGCTAACATATTTTGTCAGTTGCAAACTAGAATAATTCTCGGACTCAACCAAAGCGGGGATGTGCGGAGATGTCCGAAGCGGAGACGTGCAGAGTTGTTTTTCAGCTAGAGTGTATCCACCGAAGCTGTGCGGAGATGCGTACTCGCTAGACTATAGCGGAGATGTGTGCTGGTTAGAGCGGAACTGAGCTGCGTGCGGCGAGCGTTGGATGTTATCGTTCACTGCACGCCGCTCACATCTCTTCTCGTCTCCGCTGCTCGCCGTCGCCAGCTTGCGGGGCACAACTCACATCTCCGCTTCGATCGCTTCATACAAATATGATACATCTCCGCTCAGTGGTATAGTCTGTGCAATCCACGAAGACGCGCCCCACTCCGCTCCGCGCCGTACTAGACTTCAGCTTACAGTACAGTAATCGCGGAGTGGGGCGCGTCTTCGTGGATTACACGGACTGTATCCACTGAAGCCGAGTTAAGACGAGATGTGTGAATAACGAAATTCTATTGGTTTTTTAAAACACAACTCTCGTTTCGTCGCCGCTTTGGTAGAGTCCGGGCCTGAATTGCATGTGTGCCTCAAGGCAATTACCTCTCCATTTGCAGACTTCTGGATCATTTCCGATTATGATCTAAACTACAACAGTAAATAAGTAGGACAGGCAACAGAAAAAAAACTACAATCACAGCTATTAACTAAAATTGATTATTGCTCAAGAAATTATACCCAACGAAATGTTGAAATGTGTGAAATGTTTTATTGAATATTAAATCTATGGTCTCATGCTATGTGTTGGATATCTGTCGGCGCCATAGTCTTCGGGGCGACTATAGGCGCTCGGAGCCAAAGTGTAGGACTGGAAGGGGTTCACAGCCGACACCACTTTCACCACTTTCTTCGGCTGCTCTTCCATATAAACCATATTACTCAAAGGCGCACTTGGAGCATCCATTTTGGGCGTGTTGTCCCTAGCTTTTGAAGGAAGTAATTCCGTAAAACGCCCCGCCATCGCCCCCAATAACGGCTCCCCCCGTATTATGCAATACGCAAACAGTGTCAATATTAAATACGCGAAGGTTATTAACACGATGTAAAATATTAATTTTCCTTTGTTCATGATTATTGCCGTCCGCAGCGCATTGAAACATCCGACTTCTTTGTTAGACTCTATGCCGGGATCAAGACTCATGGAGCATTCCTTCGACACCGGCACGAGACTGCTCTCGTTAGCAAGCTTGCAACACTGGATAGGATGTACTTTTGTCGGGTTCAAAGTCTGCCAGTGACTCCTCGAAAAATCTCTATAGCTGACCGCGCCGCAGCATTCGTGCTTCACCATTATGTAGTCCCACATGTACGAGATGAAATCGTTGTCTTTCCCGTAGTATGTGTGTATGGACGACTGCATGGATTTCCGCGTGTTCTCATTTTGCGTGTAGATATTGTAGACTCCTGTTATGAAGAATATCCAAAATGCAATAATAGATAGTACGCTGACGAGTAATATGTATGCCTTTATCGCGCATTTCAATTGGCAGCCGGCGCCCAGTACTCCACAGCATGACGTCATCATCGCGAGCCCGGCTATCGGTATCAGTATCGACGTTAGAGGGGTCACCCACAGCTTCAAATTGACGAATGTAGCGATAACATCGACTAGAGAGCTCTTCGTAATGGTGTAGTTCACATCACGGAAGAATTCAGTGTTCATGGCGCACCAAACGCAAATCACGAACCCGATCATACTCAACACGAAGAACAATAAATTGGTGAATCCTAGGCATGTTCTCGGTAAGCTAATTGTATGCATATTTTGGTGTAATTATTTGGTGACGAAGCTAAATTTATTAAAAATGAATTGAAATGTACAGGTTATTTCCAAAATTGACATTTTGTGACATTGTCAAATTTCTTGCAGGCCAGCATTTTTTTAGGTAAGGAAAGGAGAATGTGTTTATCAAGAGGATTGTCTAGCATAGGGGGTTTGAAGTGAAACTTTTTAGTTCGTCAACAAGCAAGAGTATTCACTGGGCAAACAACGCAGAAAAAGCGACAAACTATAGGGTCTGCCCACACGGTGCGTTGCGGCGCCGTAATGCAATGACTTGGAGAGTTGTAATGATTACTAGGTTTTGCCCGCTGCTTCGCCCACGTGGATGTCGGAAAATATCTCACAGGAACGTACTACCGGGATAACATACCTAATAGCCGAGGAAAAGGTCATTGACTCCTACCGCCGCGCCCGCGTTGCCATCAACCATAATTATTTTGCTACGCGTAATTATGAATATGTGATATCTTTTAACATAACATAACATAAACTCACGCCTTCTTCTTATGTTATGATATTTTTTAAACTATTCATTTAAATGATATGATGTCAAGGCATATTTTGATCTAAATTAAATGCCCAATTTAATTAACATATTCTATTGGATAACGATTAATATGATACCGGTCAAAAAAGCTTCGAAAACAACAATAAAAAATAAAAAAATCTGAAAGATAATGATGGTTACTGCGGGTCATCTTTATAAGATAGACATATGCCATCGCGGACTTTTTTGTTGAACTTTTTAAGATATACATACCAGTAGAATATATTTTTTATGTATCTCTAGCGGTTTACGCGGCGCAAGCCAGTAAAGCTCCCAGTCGGTTTGAGTTTTTCCAACATCTTCAACAATAATCGTTATATTTCAACCAATTTACACAAAACCTTAATGAATTATACACCAAAACCTTCCTTAACCTTCATGAATCACTCCGTCCACTGGTGAAAACCGTTTGAAAATCCGATCGGTAGTTTTTGAGTTTATCGCGTTCAGACAGACACACAGTCGCGGCGGGGGACTTTGTTTTATAATATGTAAGGATATGCAAGGATAATTCTGTAAATACATATTTGTTACGGCCGCGAATCATATTTTGATCAACATACAACCTGATACTGACTTGCAAATTGCAAAAAAAGCGGCCAAGTGCGAGTTGTACTCGCCCATGAAGGGTTCCGTAGCAGCAAGTAACATTGAATGAAAGGTAAATTGCGGTTTACGATTTATGACGTATTAAAAAAAAACTACTTGCTAGATCTCGTTCAAACCAATTTTCGGTGGAAGTTTACATAGTAATGTATTTTAGAAGTTACAGGGGGGGGGACACACATTTTACCACTTTGGAAGTATTTCTCGCGCAAACTATTCAGTTTAGAAAAAAATGATATTAGAAACCTCAATATCATTTTTGAAGACCTATTCATAGATACCCCACACGTATGGGATTGATGAAAAAAAAAATGTTGAGTTTCAGTTCTAAGTATGGGGAACTCCAAAATTATTTGTTTTTTTTCTATTTTTGTGTAAAAATCTTAATGCGGTTCACAGAATACAATCTACTTACCAAGTTTCAACAGCATAGCTCTTATAGTTTCGGAAAAAAGTGGCTGTGACATACGGACGGACGGACGGACAGACAGACAGACAGACATGACGAATCTATAAGGGTTCCGTTTTTTGCCATATGGCAACGGAACCCTAAAAAACGTAACAAAATTTAATTTCCCGTACTACCCTGGCGCTTTCGTCAGGTAAACTTAATGTACCTTTTTTTTTGGGTAGGAACTTATCAAATAACTTCTCCCGCTCTGACTGGAGCAGGAGGGCGTGGCAGGCTGTTACTGACTAAAACCCACCCGTGTTCCTTCAGTTGCCTATATTGCCAGGGGCTACGTTAACCCTTTCGGAAACTTAACGTACCTGTTTAACATAAGTGTTGGCACGATTGAAGCAGGTGAGTAGCTCGGGCGAGTTCCTCTGCTGCTGCGTGCCAGTGCCGAGCGTGTAGTTGCAGTTACTGCCCCACACGTACACCTCACTGGCCTCGGTACCGTCGTGCTTGTACATGTACTGGCGGTCAAGCATGGCGTGTTCTAGCGCGCGGTAGTCGTCTTTATCGACTATGTCAGTGTTTACACCTGGAAGGTTAAGATTATTTTTTACTGAGTGTCGCATAATGTAGCTTTAGGCGCTCAGTAAACGACGGAAATTTTGACCGCGAATGACTGCGAGAGGTCATCCGGAAAGTATCGGCGGCGCGGACGTTTTGTCCTCTGTACATGCGTTATTGCATAGATTTCCATACGTTCTATCGTCGCAGACAAATAGTTCACAGTTTGCTCAGCGCCTTACGGTCAGCGATACAGTGAGCATATTAGTACGCAATCATCGGTGTAAAATGATGTCTATTGTTGTTTTAATTTTACGAGACTGTCTTTTTACACACGTTTGATAATAATCAAACCATGAAGGCGTTTTGCTCTCTGCCCAGATTAGATCTATCAAATACATGAAAACGTCACAATCTCTTTATAGGGGCGCACCGAGCTTTTGCCGCTAATGAATGAGATAGAGCGGAATAAAGAATGGGCAGTTCACGCGCTAATTTTAGTATTTCCTTCGTATTATTAAAACAAATACACATTTTGAAAATGTATACGTTATCGAAAACATGTAGTTTTTGTACAGGTCACTATACTAGTATTAAATAATACACCAACTAGGATAATAACGCACTTACTCGTACGGCGGTCGGGTAGGAGGTGCGGCAAGTCATGCGCTTGCCGCGCTCCCCACTACCGGTCGCGCCACCAGTATGCAGCCTATATTTATTATACATTACATCTGCCTTTTACAAAATTAGAAAAATAATAAATATATTCTAAATGCAATCATTCAACATAATCGAAATACTGTTAGTTGAGTAAGTTTTAAACAATATAAAACTTAGATCTAATTGTTTAAAAGCACTACTGATTCAGCTTACAGTTAGTAATTTATAAATTATTATATTTTTACTTTTACATATTAAATCATCACTCATCATTCATTTAAATGGGAACTTATTATTTTTTTACAAGAATTCTGTCATCAGTGATATCAGCATAATTATCATCTTCACAAAGTTTCCACTGTCCTTCAACTCGCTTTATGTGTATTTACACGTATTTGTTGTACTTTGTTATCATTTTGAACTTCTACTTCATTGCTTTCCTTATTGATGACTGTGTGTGGTGCATCACTAAATGTAGTAGACAACTTATTCTTCTTCGTCATATTTTTTACATATACTTTTTCTCCAACGTCAGTACTACATTCCGCTGCATGTCTTTTCCTGTCCGCATATTCCTTTCCCTTGGCTTTCATTTCTGCATCCCTATGTTTTGTTTCGAGATCTAATCTGCAAATTCAAAATCGACAACGGCAGGCAACTTATCCCTAAATTGATGCCTAAAAAAGAGTTCTGCAGGGGATTTACCAAAAGATAATGCCCACTAGGCAACGGTCCAGGATAGTCAATGGCTACGTTAATCCAGGGTTTTTTATTTATTTATTTATTATTACAACACTTTAAATCTATCTTTATAGGTTGCCCTAATGCGAATTGGAAGTGCCCGTCTGAGCATAGGGTTAGGAGGATTTGGAACGGGAACCACCAGAGAACAACCTTCACAAGCTTTTACATAATGCTCTGCGTCACTGTCGATTTTGGGCCACCACATCTTGGAACGTAGTCGCGTTTTCATCGCTACGATTCCTGGGTGTCCTTCGTGAGCAGCTGCTAAAACTTTTGATCTCAAACTGAAAGGAATTATAATTTGATTGAAACGTAAAAGTAAATTGTCTTGAAAACAAAGTTCATGTTCGAAGACCTTATAAGTTTTGATACTCTGGTCCCAGCTATTGTTGTAAATATCATTCTTAACCAATTTTAGTTCATGGTCTGGGATGACAAACTTACTTCAATTAAGACAGGGTGATTGCCATAGGACGAGACTGATCGATTACTAATTTCAAAAATTATCGTCATCGAACGGGACTGGTGAACAGTCAATAGAACGCAACCGTGATAGTGAATTTGCGATGTTTTTCTTGCCTGGACTGTATACGATTTTAAAATTATATGACTGTAGACGTAAAACCCAGCACTCGATTCTCGCACATGGTTTAGGTTCGATGCTTCAAGTGGCTTGTGGTCATTGAAAAGTTCGTAAGTATCTTTTAGAAACAAAGACATGTCAAAATGCTCCACAGCCCAAACGAAAGCAAAGGGCCTCTTTCTCGGTCTGACAATAACGTTTTTCGCAATCAGTGAGACTCTAATTGCTGTATGCAATTATTCGCGGCCCACTTATGCCATGTTTTTTATTTTTTTATCAAACCAAGTTTATAAAACAAGTACAGCCCCCAATACAACTGGATAAGCATCAGCGAAGACTTGAGTCCTATCCTGTGGATTTTAGTAAGCTATAAAGATTTTAATTTAAGACATCGCCCGTTTTAACCCATCAAATCATACAGATGGGGGTAGTCATTTGTAGGTAGGTATAATAATTAAAATGACGTTATGTAGTCTACATTCTGTACCAACATACGACCAATTTAGATAATGCCTTTAGTGTTCGCGACGATGTGTCACTAAAATCATTTTTTGAAAAATGTATGAATACTTTGTGTTAATTTATCTTCGTATTTATAGGGTAAATATTTTTTCGCAATGATGCGAAATTAAACAGTATAAATGGTTCAGAATCGTTGTAGTAACCTAAATTCATAGATAGTATAGGTATTAATAGTACTAGTTAGTAAACAAATAGTAATCAAGCTAAGAATTTTGATGAAAGTCGTAACACGATCATTGTCAACTAGCTTCAACTTTCTGATTAACTGATCGATTCTTTGACAATTCAAAAGCGCCTGTAAATGGTTCAATTGAAATAAATGCTTTGAGTTTGAGTTTCTCCACCTCGATTAAGTAGGTTAAATAGCCAAAAATTTAAATCGTTTATTATATCCAGATCTCCTAGACCGAAACCTAGCTGGACCTAACTTCTAGATATCTAGCCCTTCAGGAAACCTTCTTAATCGAGTTTATATGTCATAAAGCAATTTCGTCAAATAAAGGCTAAACAACCTGTATTCAGAGGCTCATTACGGGCTGAAAGATCTAGATAAGAAAATTAAAATACTAGATTTCTCTAGAGCAATAGACTAGCCTGAAGTTTCTTTTTGTATGGTGGGAATCGGTGCAGTACTTTGCCAGTAAAATCACTTGCAAATAGTTTAATATTTAATTTATTTATTTTTAATCCCATTATTACTGAAATATCTTTTCATCGGCTATAGGTATGGTCATGAAAGAAACCTCATTGAAAAAGTTATAATTTTATAAATCTTGTGAAATATAACATGCCGTCTATAGCAACTTAAATAAGGGTGTTTAGCAATAAGGATTATGTAAACATAAGGTATTCAAAATCAATAAAGATTGTAGATCAGCATTCACGACTTTTGGCAAGGTAAAGGGGCGCAGGTACTTAATCTAACGCGTTATCTTTAGGAATTGTAGTCATCAACTCAACTAAGAAGGATCTAATACGTCTAGTAGTAATCCTGAAGAGTCCCGAAAGTCGCTTCCTGAGCATTTAGGAAGACTTATCAGTGGAATGGTGTTGTTATTCCCCCGTCAAAAACCCGTCTTCCTCCAAGAGTCTAAAACATAGCCACTCGGTGAGTATTGAAGATATCTGGAACCCTAGGTGCTGGACGTCAGCGCCGCCCGCTTGGACTGGGATAGCCTTACAACCTATATAATCTTCGTGTCCAATGATCACGCCCGTCCGGCACATCTGTTGGTCCTGTCGAGCCAGATATCTTCAAGAAACTCTGGATCCTGAAGACTTACAACTGAAGGATTATACCGAAGCCTAAAAACATTTTTCGCAGTCAGATATAACCCGAGTGCTCGCTTCCATGTTTCCCAACGTAAACCAACTGAGGCTGATTCTCTGTCACAGTCCAAGGACTCCATGAGTGATATTAGCGACATATTTGGGACAATACTGTTTGTAGGTATCGTTGCAATTTTCATTGAACTACCTCTAAATGTATTTTTAGGTACTGTTGTAGAATGAAAGACGGTTCGTCGTTGTTTACTTCAATTTATTAGCAGCACTGGGACTTAATGTAATTTTAAGATACGTACTCTTCGTTTCTGTGCGTGTGTCTGTTACAGTACCAATCCACAGAGTAACTTCAAAGAAAAAAGAAATAAAAAACCACAGATAATAATAATTGCATTCCGTAACATCCTCCCGAGGGGCGGAAGACTGAGTTTACATACTGCCAACCAAGACTTAATATTTAATTATACTATGGCATTACATCTGCTTAGAATTTCAGAGGTGTTTTACCACTAGATACACTTTAACACCAAAATGTAAATTACAAGACTGTAATGCAACTAAATATTCACAGTATCATTTGGGTACATGACCATAACATTCAAATTTAAATAGGCTAGTAATTCCAGTGCTCTAACAAAAATAGAATAAAATCTACATATAATTTTTATTACTACAGACTTATAACATTTACCTGCCAAGTTTATGCAAGGTAATTCCATAGTTTAAAAGGACTAAAGAATAATATCATAGAATATGATATGATATCATAGAATAAAGAATAATATCATTTATCCTTTAGAATAGTAGGTACTCTACCATACTGACAAGTCCAGAGGAAACATCAAACTAAGTTGAATACTTTATTCTAAAAATCTAGATGGTACTTTAATAGAACGTCCCGATCTAGTACTGGCTGGTGGCATGGTTATCAGTTGAGGTTCTGTGTCATCAGCAGGCACGGAGATGGTTGCGGACGATGGCGCCGGATTCACTGGACCATTTCTATTAGAGACTTGCCCAATCCAATCATCTGAGGCGCTCAATTCTAAAGGATATAATCTTTGATAAGCTCTTACCTTTTCTCCTGTAGAAGTCATGACTTTTGCCACTCTCGTACAACCATCCTTTCCTGTAAAAATATCTTTTATTATGCCTAATGGCCAATTTAGCCTACTAGATTCAGTCTCAATTAACACCACTTCTCCCACTTTGGGTTCTCTTCTCTGTTCTCTTCCTTTATTTATCAGAAGTGACAAATATTCATTTCTGAATCTTCTTCTAAAATCTTCTCGCAGCTGTTGTAAATATTTGTGTCGGATGTTCAGACTTTTATGATCAATCTGGTCCAAATCTGGAGTGTCACTATTTGGTAAGCTGTGTAAAAACATCATTGGTGTCAGCGGCTTGTATTCTCCCATCTCCACATAGGTAAGTGGTCTGCTGTTTATTATAGTTTCACAGTCACAGAGTATGGTTGTGAGTTCAATCCAGTCTACCACCGATTTTCCAAGAATTCGACGCAGCATCTCTTTGACAACTCTCACTAACCTTTCCCACCATCCTCCCCACCAGGGAGCTGCTGGTACTGACAGCTTCCATTTTATATTGTAGGAGTTAGTAGCGGTTTCTACTTCTTGCCAATTCACCTCTTTCAGTAAATTTGATGTGCCTATAAAGTTTGTTCCATTGTCTGTGTAAATAACTCTTACTCTGCCTCGCCTGGCTATGAATCTTCTCAATGTCATCATGAAGCTAGGTGTTGACAATGAATCAGTCAGTTCCAGGTGAATAGCTCTGTAAACGGCACAGGTGTACAGTACAATCCAACATTTCTTGTTATCTTTAAGGTACAAAGGGCCTGCTAGATCTATTCCAGTTACTTCAAATGCTGCATTATTTATTATCCGATCTGTAGGTAATGGTGGCTGTGGGACTTCATAATGCCTTGCCTTATATCTTTTGCAAATAATGCATTCTGACACAACCTTCTTGGTCAACCTTCTAATTCCTATAATCCAAAATGAATTTCTCAATGTAGACATCATCAGCTGCGTTCCAGCATGCTTCATTATTCTGTGTTGTTGTTGTACAATTCTTTTGACTATTTCTTCATTTCCAGGAAGTAATATTGGGAAGATGAAGTCTTTTGGTTCATTTGAATATTCTAATCTTGTCTTAACTCTTATAATCCCTTTTTCTTTTATTGTTAGTAATTTATGTCCTGAGTTTTCGCGTTTTTTAAAATGTTCTCTTTGTATTAACTTAATCAAAGCTTCTTCTGCATTCTTGTATTCATCAATTTCTATATGATCTGAGCTAATGTTATATTTACCTCTAACTCTCGGGCTCATTCTTAGCATTCTTGCTATCAGACGAACTATATTATTGTATTGATTAAAATGAAGCAGTTTACTACAAAAACTCTCTGAAATTACTTCTACATGGATTGCTGAGTTCTTCACTTGTTCACTGCTTACTGTCTCTTCATCAATTTTCAGATTCAACAAGTTTGACTTGGGCCAGTATTCTTTTTCTAGATACAGCCATTGCGGGCCAAGCCACCAACTATTCTCTTTCAGTGTCTTTGCGGAGCAGCCACGTGAGGGTAAGTCTGCTGGATTACTTTTACCAGGTATGTGGTTCCAATCATTCTTGTTTGTATTTTTACAAATCTCTTTTACTCTGTTACTAATGAAAGGTTTCCACGTGTTTTGTCTTTTCAGCCACGCCAGGGTCACCAACGAGTCTGTCCAGCAGTAGACATCATATTCCTTGCATTGACGAAATAAGCCAGCTCTCAACACTTCAATGTAGAGCCTCGACGCAATGAGAGCTCCCATTAGTTCTAAGCGCGGCAATGATATGCATCTCTTTATGGGAGCTACTCTACTCTTGGCTATTATAAGCTGCACGGTTATTTTATCACCATGCTTTGTTCGTAAGAAAATACAGCCCGCATAAGCATCTTTGCTGGCATCGCTAAATATGTGGACACTTGTCTCACATTCATGGAGCGGTGCCTCCGTGAGACGCCGCGGTACTCGGCATTCCTTAAGATAGTGAAGAGTACTCAACCAATCAATATATTCTTTCTCTAAGTCATCGGGTATTTTCTCATCCCATCCAGATTTTAGTAGCCAGGCTTTCTGTATTATCAATTTTGGCACCAATGCAACTGGGCATACTAATCCCAATGGGTCAAAAATCTGTTGGACAACTGACAGCAATTCTCTCTTTGTTATCTTTGTAGTTAACTTCTTTAGGTTAAGTTGACACTCAATAGTATCTCTTCTTTTATTCCACAACATCCCTAGGACTGATACTGGCACTTCTTCTGTATTATTCCTATTTGTCATCCAGCCTCTCAGCTCAAATTGACCCATCTTCATTAGTGTTGTGGCCTCATTGACAAATGACAGCTTTTCTTCTATTGAGTTAAAGCTGGTCACACGAGTGTCAACATAGAATGACTCTCTTAATCTTTTTGATGTGGCAGGATAGTTTTCTTCATGCTTTTGTAGGTGGTGGTTTAGAGTAGCTGCCAGCAGAAATGGACTACAAGCAACTCCAAAAGGAACTCTAGTATGGCAGTATGTTGCTACCTCGTTTTTATTATTGGGATCTTTCCACCATAGCAATTTCAACTTCTCGCGATCTTGTGGACAGACTGCTATTTGTAAAAATGCGTTCTTTATGTCAGATATCACTCCATAAGCTCCTTCTCTAAATAATATTAATAATTTTGGTATGAGCTCAATCAAATTAGGACCTTTCTCTATACATGCATTCAGTGAATTGTTGTTTCTGTCTTTGGCTGAAGCGTCAAATACGGGGCGAATTTTTGTAGTAGCACTCTCCAGCTTGACTACTGCATGATGTGGTAGGTAAAGTCCTTTATCCTTTTTGTCATTCTTTACTTCTTCTATGATGCCTTCATTAATCCAATCTTGAAAAACATCATCATAGGCCTGAATCTTCTGTGTACGTTCCAGTTTCTTTGTTGTGGAGAGTAGTCGATTGTATGCTTGGTTGTAGTTTGATTCCAGCTCTGGATAACCCAACTTCCACATCAGGCTCACTTCATAACGGCCCTCTCCATTAACTGAAACATTTTCATTAAATAACGCTAACATTTCTGATTCTGTGTTTTCTGATTCTTTTTCATATGGATCTTTTATTCCTAATGTCTCAATGTTCCACATGAATTCTAAAGAATCTTCTTGAATAATTGCTGCAAAATGGGATGTCACTATGGTGTTGTATATACCCTGTATAGGTCCTTGTAATGTCCACCCCAGTTTTGTCTTTATTGCCACCAGATTATCCTCCACTTGCACCAAATCTGACTCGAGGATAGATCCTAAGTAATCAGAACCTATGAGCAAACTTATTTCTGATATACTTTCTTTTGTATCAGTCAGTCTTATGCCTTGGTTTTGCAACTTTCTTATGATGTCTGCATCATGCACTTTAGGTAAGTTGCCGCATAGTGTGGGCTGTTCTAGGGCTCTCATTTTAGTTTTATAGGTATCATCCAAGCTACTTACCATGAATTCAATATGCCTGTGTACCTGCACTCCTTTCTTGATGCCTCCAAATACTATGTGCCCCAGTCTCTCGCTACCTGTTACCTCCAATTGCATTTCTTCTGCCATGCCAGCTTTGATGTAGGTGCGCTGTGATCCAGAGTCCAAAAGTGCCCGAACCTTCTTTTCTCCTTTATTGTTGGATATTTTAACTATCAACGTCTGCAAAAGAGTGGTTGAGTTAATACTAGAGAAATTGTTAACAAGAACCTTTTCTGTTTCAGGATCAGAGCTCTTTGGAATAGGAACAGTGGCCTGGTTATGTAGCGATGGGCACAATATTACCATATGGCGTTTCTTGCAGTTTAAACAGCTTACAAAGGCTTTACACTGTTTGGCTAGGTGTCCTTTCTTTAAGCAAATATAACACCCTCCTTTGGTTTTTATCAACCGTTTCTTATCATCTAGGCTTAATTTATTTCCCTTATTGCACTCAATGGTATTATGAGGATTGTCACAAAAATAGCATGCATTGATCTTACCTTCATTTGTTGTTTGTCCTGTTTTCTTACCCTTTGTCTCTTTGGTTAATAGACAAGTAGCCGTAGGAACCGATGCCTCCCTGCCTGCTGATTCAACTCTCTGGAAAAAATCTATTTTAGCTAGGCCCAACCGTTCCAGTGCTTCTACCTCTGTTTTCAAAAAATTTAACAGTTGAGTTAGTCTAGACTTGTCAGTATGGGGGAGTCGACTCCAATTAAGCAAAACATCTTCTGGTAAGGACGATTCAACAAGTGGGTACAATATACACTCATACTTCTCCTTCACAATTCCAAGAGTTTCTAATGTCTGTAAGTTTGCTACAATTTGATCATAAAGAACGTCTACCGTCACTTTGTTTCTTGACATTACAAGTTTAAGTATTTCTCTAACATAAGTTTCAATAAGGATCTCGTCCTTCGCAAATCGTTCCTTTAGCATCTGTACTACATTAGTGTAATTCCCTTTAGTAGGCGCGTAGCCTTCAACTAGAATCCTTGCTTTAGAGCCCGATGTCATTGCTTGAATCAAGTACTGGTACTTGTCGTCATCATCAATGGACTCATCTTCATGGATTTTCCTAAACTGGCTCCAAAACGGTACCCAGCTCCTGGGATCGTCATCAAATTTTCTCAATTCCAATTGTGGTAACTTTAGATTATGCGGCTTCGAAGGCTGGTTAGTGTATGACAGTGGTTTCGGTTGTTTCTTGTCTATTTGTCCCTTTATAGCTAACCATCTTCGTCGGTATGTCTCCGCCTCATCAAATTCCTCATCACACTTTTCTTCCGAATAATCGGTCGCTCCGAGTAACATATCTTGAATCGATTTGTCCAGCGTCGTTAGTGAGTTAAATTTTTCTTGAAGATACGCCATATCTGTCTCGTCGGGAAGATTCTCTTTTCTGATCGTATCTTCAATAATCGATGCGTGTCTGGTAAATATGCGTCGTATTTGAGCCCTTTCCCTCTTCAGCTTATCCAAAGCATCCATTCTGGCTACGATGAATATGGATTATAGCAAATTGCAAATGGCTTCAGAGTCAGCGTGGGCGCAAACAGGCCTTCGCATTCACAGCACCGAGTTAGTGATTTACCCGTACCGCCGTAAAGTTTCGCAAGTCACGGTCGCCACTTTGTTGTAGAATGAAAGACGGTTCGTCGTTGTTTACTTCAATTTATTAGCAGCACTGGGACTTAATGTAATTTTAAGATACGTACTCTTCGTTTCTGTGCGTGTGTCTGTTACAGTACCAATCCACAGAGTAACTTCAAAGAAAAAAGAAATAAAAAACCACAGATAATAATAATTGCATTCCGTAACAGGTACCGTTCAGATTTTCATCGAACTACCTATAGATGTATTTGTAGGTACCGTTCAGATTTTCATCGAACTACCTATAGATGTATTTGTAGGTACCGTTCAGATTTTCATCGAACTACCTATAGATGTATTTGTAGGTACCGTTCAGATTTTCATCGAACTACCTGTAGATGTATTTGTAGGTACCGTTCAGATTTTCATCGAACTACCTGTAGATGTATTTGTAGGTACCGTTCAGATTTTCATCGAACTACCTGTAGATGTATTTGTAGGTACCGTTCAGATTTTCATCGAACTACCTGTAGATGTATTTGTAATTTTGTAGGTACCGTTCAGATTTTCATCGAACTACCTCTAGATGTATTTGTAGGTACCGTTCAGATTTTTATCGAACTACCTCTAGATTTAGTTAAACTGCCACTATACCTGAGTACAGCATAAAAAGACCATTATGGTACCGATTGGTTACCCAAACTACCTCTGACATCCAGCGTTTAATCTCAATTGTTGACCAAAATAAAACCAGATAACTTTTGTAAACAAATAAGGTGCAAAAAAAACTATTATGTGGGTATTCGTAAGTAGGCCATCGACGCAGCGATCTTTTGTGTGTCGACTGACATACCCATTCACACTGCACGGCTGTATTAAGTTAACAGGTTCAATTCGTATTCAACATAAACATTTAAATATTTTTCTTTTAATAAACGAACTAAGGAACCTTTCGCTAAGCAGGCGTAATTGTTTGTAACAAGGTATGCAATGTAGTATATTATTATCACCTTTTTAACGCAATACGGTGCTGACTACGTTAGTCGACGTTAATACTGATTTTCTGTCAACAATTGAGGTATCACTGATGTACAAGTCTACCGCTAATGCAACGTTATGAAGTCTTTTAGGATAAATCAACAAGATCAGCGTTGATTTAGTACACAACAAAAGATCTCATTCACTGATTTTCCTTTTTTTCTCTTTTGAATTTTATGTTGGTAAGTACTTACGTAAACTAGTTGTAATCCTGGCAAGGTCGCCACTTGTACAGGTCACTATACTAGTATTAAATAATACACCAACTAGGATAATAACGCACTTACTCGTACGGCGGTCGGGTAGGAGGTGCGGCAAGTCATGCGCTTGCCGCGCTCCCCACTACCGGTCGCGCCACCAGTATGCAGCCTATATTTATTATACATTACAGTTTTGTTACTATTAAAAAACCGATAACCTTCCATGAACTATTTACGCCATACTAAGGGTTTTTGTTGTTTTTTAGAGATTACTTTGTTTTTTTTTTTCTCTCGAGAAAACTACAAGTTTCTAAAGTGTTCGATTTAGGCTGCGTTTCCACCGGAGATGTGCGAGGATGCGTAGCGAGGGATGTGTTTGTTAAGAACCAAGAGAATTGCTTCATTTACCTAGCCTCACTCAGCGCAGCTCTTGTGGAAACAGCTTAGCGGAGCGAGGTATTTGTACGTACAAAACAAGTGATGAATGGGTGCGAGAGATGTGTGAGAGGGATATGTGCGAGGGATGTGTGCTAGGGATGGACGCAAGCGAGAAATCGCATATGAAAAGAGCCTGCTACACATCCTCGCACCGTTCATCTGCGCACCGTTTCACAGCCTCACTACGCATACTTGCACCGCTCAGCGGCTAGCACATCTTTGGCGGAAACGCTCACATAGCTTCGTTACGCATCCTCGCGCCGCTCAGCTACCTCGCACATCTCTGGTGGAAACGCAGCCTTATAAAAGTGAATTCTTAAATATCTTACATATTTATTGCATAACTGAAGGTTAAGTAATAACGATGCAACAAGGGATCAAACGAACGCAATTATTTTGCAATTTCCTCGGTGCGGTCTTAAACTTTTCATAGAATGGCCAGAAGATCCAATTCGAACACAATTCTTTTTTCGTAATAGGTACATTATATAGAGGTAATCTTACCAATCTTCATAAGCCCGACAGCAGCATGTATTTGTCCGTAGAACACGCTTCTGTGCAGGGGCGTGTACCCTGACTCGCGGTCGCGCGCGTTGATAAAGGCTACTGAAGAGTGGCGGATCAACCAGTCCATCAGGGCGATGCGGCCGCGGGATGCTGCGGTGTGGAGGGCTGTGCGACCCTGGAGGAAAGAACATTTTTGAATTTTGTGAAGACATGGAATGATACACTTTTAGTTTTTTCTATTTTCTACCTTGTTTATGCATTTATTTTATACAGAGGTTGTTTAACTTTTCTATATGTCTGCAACAGAATATTCTGTTTTGGAGACCACCTGTGACAACATTAAATTACATATAATATTCTATTCTATAATTTTATCTACAAATGTTGCAAAACTGAGTAGTGGGGGAAAATTTATTGTAGAAGTATTTATTAATTTTGGGAACTTGACCAGTTTTAATAAAACAATGAGTATAAATAAATCAATCTGCCAATCTAACCGGATGCAACTGAACTGAATACTAGTATTTTACATGGAGCGACTACCTATCTGACCTCCACAATCCAATTACTGAGTAATATGATACCCCTTGGTAAGACTGGTTGTCAGACATTTGGGTTTCTGACTACCCGTAACAACTGTCAACGGCTACAGAAGAGACGTGGCCAGGGCGTGTGGCGGTGGCGGATAATCAAAGAAACCTAAAGTGAACTTAATAGTTATGTCGCATAAGCGTCATTTTTGCGGAAAGAGAATTGCGCCCGCGCTTCCAGATGACGTCACCGCCACCAGGTGATGACACAATTCTTTTTTTTTAAAGATTAATAATAAAAACCATGATTTTCGAATAAAAATGAATCAACCGTAAATGTTACAATTACATAACTGTCTTGTACATGGAAAGAATAAGGTCCAATAAATCATATACTAAAGTTCCATTTTGATTGTATGCATGATTGTTTCAGAATATTAATGCAAATTTAGATACTATTTAGGGAACCTCCTCTTAAAATTATTTTAAAGAATATTTTTAATACAAAAACATAACATCAAGCCAGTATTCGTTATTTTTTATATCTTACCTCAAAATCAAAAGCCTTGATAAAGTTAGCACATGTTCCTTTGATGAAACTTGCCAATGCTTCATCACTGACTGATCTCTTCGTGATGGCACTCGTCAGAGCCTGTCCATGACTCCGAGACCTGCACCGTGACGTACAGTCCACTTCCACTTTGTGCTTACTCATTTTAAAATGTCCGATCCAGGCACCGTAATTATTAAAAAATATATTATTGTGCTATTTGTTAAAGACTAGATTTCTCTCTTGTTAATAAGTAGTTTATTTTAGTTTTTAATAAGTAGATATGTGTATGAAACTCGCGAATAATATCAGTGAGCAATAAACAGGTACAATGTAGAGCTCAGCTCAAGAGTAGCTCCCGGAGGAGCTACGGTTCCCCTCTTTAACAGCACATGATTGGATAGGTGGCAATCTGCAAAAGAAATATGTTGGGTTATATTGGTGCTTCTTTGTAACAGACATAGTTGTTTTCAAAATAATAATTAATTCACTGAGGAATTTATTCGGGAAGTTGTACACTTCTAACAGGCAAGAGCAGAGCCTCAGAACTGATTCTAACAAGAGACATGACTACATGAGTAGTGCTGAATATGTGACTCACTATTATTAAGGTCCCATAGCCAAATGGGACCCTAATAATAGTAAAAACAGAACCATTATAATGTTGTTGTGGTTGTCTGCATGTCACAGCCATTTTACTAGGAGACTATTTGCACTATATTGATGAACATTGGAAAGAAGGTGTATACTGTGCCTTGCTGAACAATTATATAGTGAATAAAATATTAGGGGTGGCACTCCTCATACATGTATCCAAGGAAAGAAAAAACATTTTCAATGCACATAAGTCCATGGGGTATTGTTAGATCCTATAAGTCAATCGTTTTTAAGATGCGGGATATTTTCTGTTACAACTGCAGAAATAACTTTTAAAGTGAAACTTTATTGCATCGTCTCAAACTTTTTCGTCTGTGTGTTGCATGTCGCGTGACGGTCGGCCGCGGAGTAGGGATAAAGTGAAAGGCGCTCGTCAGAGCAGCCAAGGCCAATATGGCGGCGCCTATGGTTCGCTTAAAAGTTTCACTTTTACCGTGGTTTCATAAAACCACACAATCCTTTTTTTTTTCATTGTTTTGTCAAAAAATATTATGAAATACAAACTTATTTTTGCAGTTAGTAAAATTAAAACTGTATGGGTAAATAATCATCCCCGCTATGGAACCCTTCACTGTGCATAGTCCATCATGCACTTGGCCAGTGTTTATACTTCACACACATCTGCCTAGTCTTTTCCCAACTATGTTGGGGTCGGCTTCCAGTTTAACCGAATGCAGCTGAATACCAGTGTTTTACATGGAGCGACTGCCTATCTGACCTCCACAACCTAGTTACTAGGTAACACGATATCGAAGTGACGGAACAGAGTGTTTATACTTCACAAATTAAATAAATCCAAGTACATGTTTCTTGACGGGATTGATTGCACCAATGTTGTGGTTTGATCACAAGAAATTCAAATTAAAATAAATAATCGAAATTATGATTGCCAGTAGTAAGATATTGCCAGTAGTAAGATATTGCCAGTATAGGGATGATGTCAATGTTAATTTTTTACTATGTTTTATTTTTGTACTCTAAAAAATATTTGTTTGCAAACAGTGCAAACCATATTATGAAAAGTTACATCACAACTAGGTAACTTCTTACTAGAACCATACATTGTCCGTCCCGTGTGACAAAGTAATTTTTATTATCGTAAAACTGTCGGTGTATCTGTCCGCTGCGGTCGGCGGCCTGTAGCGCTTTGTGAGTGCACCGGTGCACGGATTCTACATGGCTCGCTAAAAACAAGTTTTTTACTGGGACTGTTTTTTGTTGTATTCGTGTTTTTTTAATGTTGTTATTATATTTGATTACGTGCTTATTTATTTATTTAGTTTTTAAGAATACAAATTATGTATTAGGTACTCGTATATTGAAACTGTTTGTACTCTCCGTCACTTGTCCTTAAAGGTTCATTAGAAAACCAGCGTCAGACAGCATTTGTCTGGCATTAATGCTGAAATGAACCTTTTTGGCGCAGCCGTGAGGCACACACTATTGTTTTAAAAACATTATTTTTTATTTCCACTGTAATTTGTGTTTTGTGTTTCGCGAACTGTGTCCAAATAAATGTTTTTTCTTTCTTTTCTTTCTAAAGATCGGAATAATCCTTTCCAAAAACTTTTAATGCATATTTCCATCTATTTTGATTCTCTCATTTTACTGTGCCTTCTTTGAAATTACATTAGTTGTTTAAACATTTCTAATATTACTCATCATCCCTATTACAATCCTAACATTCCAACACTAATTTTTATTATGATGGATTTAGCTGTAAATTGTATTTTCTTACAGCTAGTTAATTGTACATTGCCTTCTGTAACTGAATATCACTTAATGGCAAAGCCTTTGTATTTACTTTTCAGTAAGTTTAAGCAATATTTCAATTTGAATAATTGATCAAAAATGCTATTTTAGGTGTAAAATTTACATTCCTCACTATGTCTAGTAATTATTATTTCACTGTTATGTGTTATAGTGCTTATGTAGTTACTTAGGTATTTCACAACAATTTACATTATCATGAAAATAATCAAAAGTGAACTTCCGATGGCAGCAAAGTAAAGCTTAAAACCTATCGTAATTAAAAACATTTTCGTATCGACTTCCAAGGTCGAATGATAGGTGACACCGGCTATTTGGTGTCCGCCGTAGTAACAGTTTAATTATTTCGTAATGTTAGATAGATGCAACAAATATCGATAAGAATACTAGGCCAACCGAGATTAAGCGGAAAAATCTTCCTATTTTAGAGAAAACTCACCTTTACATGAAAACAGCTGTTTGAAGTCTACTGAATGCGAAAGAAATATTGCACACCATTTTTCACGTTAAATATAAAAATAAATCACACTTAAACATATGCAGCAGAGAATTATTTCAGCATAGAATAGTTTTGTTTATTGTTATAAACGGTGCACCTAAAATCGTGCTAATAGTAACACGGATTTTTGCGATAGTCGCAAATATTCATAGCCCTATAGTACTATAGTACTATGTTCCTTGATTCATAGACACAGAATAATAATGTACCTATTAATTAGATTTTAATTTTCCAATCCAAACTTCACATTTGACAATTCGACTATGGAATTAGTAAGTACTAAATTGACAGTTGATGGTTACGACCTTTCAAACAGCTCTGCCGCCTGTCGTCGCCAACCAAAGTCACCTCTGTCGGGGACGCGGTTGGCAGCCGTGTAGCAAGGCCTTTAGCCGATGTAAGCACGGACGCGGACGTAATAATATCGGGGCGGAATTTTATCGCGCACTGGATTTTCAACTCTCAGCATTAAACCGAGCATTGAGAATACAACGCGCTGTGACGCACTCTCGTCCCAGCGCGTTGAAAAAACACATTGTTGGATTTACAACTCTCAGCGCTAAGCAGAGCGTTGAAAAACAAGTGCACGAAAACAAATTCGCGGCGATTTTATTTGTCCGTGCATACGTCGGCTTACTGCATATTTGTAACTTTTTGTATTGATTTGGAAAATTATAGATCGTTTTTTTGTTTTGAACCTGTTATCATGTAAGCTTATTCGCACGTCTCATACGATTTTGAGAGCCGAATTGTGAATTGAATGTCAAAATGGCTTGCATTGCTTTTCCTAGGGTAAAAAACCGTGCTTCCAAGTCAGCTGTGGTGCAACCCCAACCGTAGTGCGGCCTTGCGCTAGCGCTATTTTTACTTTTTTCGTATCTTTATCAATGTGTGGGAAAAGGTTCAGTCAGTTTTTCTGTGTGAACTGTTTGACAGCTAATTGTTAGACACTTTGCCAAGTGATTTTCATTATGAACTGTCAACCGAGGTTACGCAATAGCCCTGCTGAGTGTCACTCACTTGTGCACTCACAGGCCGCATTCCGAGTTACGCCAAAAGTGAAACTATCGCGAATCCGACTAAAGTCCAAAGTCACAATTATTACTCAATCACCCTCATATTTTGTCACTATTCAATTTGGTCGGATTCGTGATATTATCACATTTAGCGTAACTCGGAATGCGGCCACTGTCCACTGGTGTTACTGCTGTACTGTCACTCATGTCATAGCACCAGTGTTGCCAAACCGTACGATAATTATGGGGGCGTACGATAATTTGGCCTATGGTACGATGTACGATAATGAAAGTCTAACGTACGATAATTTTGTGATTTGCTGAAGAAAAATACAGTTCCATTATCAAAACGTATTTGTTAAATACGCAAAAAATGTTAATGTCTGTTGTAAAGTGTGTCAATAACTGTGCGTTCGCACTGGCGAAACATTTACAACGAAACATGTTGGAATCTCTATTTTCTGTCAATTTTCCATACAAAGTTTGACAGGCACTAGAGATTTCAACATGTTTTGTTGTGATGTTTCGCCAGTGCGAACGCATAGTAACAACAAATAAGTATCTCTCTCGTTTCTTTAGTTTTTTATTTTATTTTACAATGAAAACACAAAAATTTCAACTAAAAACTATGAATAAGCATGTTTAAGGTTTGTGCTGAGCTAGCACCACTACTGGTGAAACTTGTTTCCCCTTTGACATTAGTTTAAAATTATCCATCTTTTGATAGCAATTTGTTATTTAATTTGAATTTAGGGTTTTTATTTTTGATTTTTCTTTTGTACATACGATAATTTTGTCCAAAATACGATAATTTTGATATGGGAACTCGATAATTTGAACTTTTGGAGTTGGCAACACTGCATGTCACTGTCACTGCAAAAAAACTCAAAGATAGAAATCCGGAACTCTGAACGTAATTTTCATTTTCAGTGATTGTTACGTAAAAATTAAGATGTTTCAGGTGATCAGCCGTGCAGCGAGTTTGTCTAAAACTCCGCTGTCTAGGTAAGTGCATTAACAGAACAATCCTTAATTTGTTATTCCATAACACATACCAATAGGACTTAGCATGTCATGCCAAATCCAATGACAGCAAGTTTTTGTTTTTAGATCCTTGCCTGCATTCTCAACAACATCTCGCCTCGATAACCGCGATCAACTTGGTCGCCGTGAGGCGCCTATGATTGACAATGATATTGCTGTAGCATCGCCCGATGAAAAACAACAAAGAACTCTTTTGGAGTCAACCATAACTGTTCCTGTCAAGGTAAGATTGGTTTCGGTCTGAGCTAGTCTTCTCCTGAGGGTACACACCTGCTTTTAATACTGCCTGCCGAGGGTTAGTCCTGGCAAGTAAAACAACTGGATTGCAAACAGATTATTAAAACCTTTATAATCTTTTTTTAACGTGGAAAGAATGTTAATCAGAAAGATAAAACTTTATTATTCTGGAAATTTTGTCTTCATTTTGTCTGGGTACTAAAACCTGTGGTGTTCCCAATACAGGACTTACTGTGATGAAAGCTCCTTTATCTGAAGTTATAAGCCTGAACTTTCAATATTGAATTAGTGAAGGCCCTAATATTGATGTTATTAAGCTTATATCATCAATATAAGAGATCCTACACACTAGCCACAACCACAACTGAGAAATTCAGATCGAAAATGTCCTGAATAGCTTTCAGAAAAGGATGCTACGGTTATGCCAATGTTTGTTTGTTTTTGCTTGACCTTTAAACCATTTTAATTTCTTTGTTTGTACAAAGAAATTAAAATGGTAATGGAAGAATAGACAAAATGGCAGATTGTGATTGTGAATCTGGCATTTTGTCTATTCTTCTGTTGACAAAACCCCGTTTCTATTGTGGTCATGCTATGCGGTTGTTGTCAAGATGACGGCAAATATTATGTGATCATTTGTGGAACGCGTATAAATGTGGTAGCACAAATAAGTGACATCGAAGGAACATCAAAACTATCTGACGAGACAAGCAATGCGAAAATATAGGATGCTGCATCAGCTTCAAAAATATGTGTCATCTCTTAGAATCCTGAAAACTTAGCCGATGTAGACTATTCTACCAGTATCAATTACCTATTTTAAAGTAGGTAAGTATGAATTTCATATTTGATACTGGCTGAATAGCCGACATCACCGTCATTTTGACAACTGATATTAATAGATGAATCATGAAGTCACATAACATTACCAAACCGTTCATAGTAATGTATATTTATGCTTGACACTGTACTTAAAATTTGATTAGTATTCTAAGGGCCTGTTTCACCACCTCCGATTAGGTTTTCGTTAACTTACTTGGCAGATAATATCCTACAAATTCTGTTCCATTTTTGAATTTATTCGGTAAGTAGTGGCTATTCAGACATCGTGAAATAGGCCCTAATACTAATAAAATTTTAAAAATAGGTTTAGAGGTTTTTAATAGGTTTCCAAAAACCTACTCTTTTCTAAAAGAGCGTCTATCTGAATCTGAGTCCAAGGGCAGTGTTACAGATACATTCAAAATAGACTAACATGTCGCATCTTTACTTCAATAACGTGATAAGTCCGACAATAATACTGTCGGATTTTTCACGTTAGTGAAATAAAGAGGCGATGTATTTAATTAAAAATATTTGCAAATGTTTTCCAGGTGGACCTTACTCCTGTGAGTGGTGTTCCAGACGCACATATTTGGAGTCGTCGTGTGCGCATCTACCAGCCTGCCAAGAATGCCATGCAGAGTGGCACCAACAACATCCATCATTGGGAGATGGAGTTTGACAATCGCCAACGCTGGGAAAACCCCTTGATGGGCTGGACATCCACTGGAGACCCGCTGTCTAACATGAAAGTGGCATTCCAAACTCCCGAAGAGGCTATTGAACACTGTGAGAAGAACGGATGGTTTTGGTTTCTAGATGTGCCAAAGATTGAGAAACCGGTAAGGCCTAAGAGCTATGGATTTAATTTCTCATGGAACCGTCGTACCAGGGTGTCTACGAAATAAACGTGTTAGTACAATTCTGTTATTATTATTAGTCATGTTTATTTAATTTACTAAATGGTATACTATTAATTTCTCATTTTATTTTAATTCAGAAATAGAAAACTTAAATGAATGTATTCTTGAACCTAAATAAATAGTTGCTGTTGAATTTATCTTGGTTTATTTTCTTGAGGTTATTATACTTGTACATGTTTTAAATTCGAGATACGTGCAAAACCGAAATAAACCTTTTAGTGAAGTGTACTGTGACGTTCCACTACAAGTGTACTCTATAATAGTGAAAACAGAACTTAAAAATAACAAGTGGTTCCGAAGTTATAACCACTTTTATTACAATAATTTAAATAACGAACTCAGAGAAAAAACACAGTGTTAACTAATTGGAAAGAGTCGCGTTCTGTGTCGTTCTATGTCAAACGCAGCGAAATTGCTCCGCCCACTGTACACGGTGGCGCTCGGTGTTTCCTAGTTGGAAAGGATCGCGTTCTGTGTCGCTCCGTGTCACCGAGCATATTATAATTGTTGATAAACACAACTGGCTGACCGCGAGTTGACGCTCGCCTACTACTTCGCTAGTCAACGCGTTGGGTATTTATTAGCGTGCTTACACGTATTTATTACTACATTACAAGATTAATAATGTCTACATCGGCTGACAAATTAATGATTTGGGGATGCTGCGATGGTGGATTGGATGAAGGAAATTATCGTAATTGCACGGTTTGTGAAAAAGCATTTCACCTTGCCTGCTTAACAAATTACGACGAAGAACTCTTTGCCTCCAAAGCTTGGAATTGCCCGTTCTGCTCTATCAAAAAAACTAGAGTGCCCAGGGATGATAATACGCCTATTCGGTTCAATGCTAATCCTAATGTTACCGTGAGAAAACCCCCAAATACCTTGACAACTGATGACATCCGTAATGTTGTACAAGACGTACTGCAAGATCAGCTAAACAGTATGCTTTCAAAATTCAATGATAGCATAAGCATACTAATGAGTGAGGAACTTCGATTAGTGAAACAGGAACTCAAAAGCGCAAAAGATTCTACGAATGCTGTAAAAGCCCAAATTGGGGATGTTGTCACTGAGCACGCAGAGGTTAAATTAGCTATAGAGAACCTGAAGACTCAAAACTCTTCTATGCAGCACACCATCGCGAAGCTGAGCACTAGACTACATCGTCTGGAACAAAACCTCCACTGTAAGCCACTGGCATCTGCAAGCGGCACAAAGCAGGACATCTCAACTAAGCCCCACTCTGAACCAGCTCTACCTTACGCCAGCTCGAGTGAACCCAATACCGATTTTGCGCCAGCTGAAACGGTGACGCAGACTGCCTCTGTTAATTCACAAGCCACAGGCTCCCAGGAATGGACGCGAGTAACAAAGAGATCCTGACCCTAGTGTGACATCACTAAGGGCCGTAGAAGCTCGTAAGTATTTACACCTATGGAACATGGAGTCTACAGCCGATGAAATTAGAGACTACCTTCGCACTTTATGTGGCACTGAGACTTGTACCATTGATGAACTTACTCCGAAAGGAAACTATAAGTCATACAAAATTGGCGTTCCCATTGCATGCTATGAGTGCTGCTTTTCCGCAGATGTGTGGCCGGTAAATGCTAGAATCAAGGTTTGGATCAACTATAGGAAACCGTCCTCCGTCCAGTCTAACAGCCAGCGTGTAGTTGCCCCACAGCCCTTTCATGAACAGCTTACACGGCGAGACAAGGCAGCATAGTGCTAGTATTGTGACCGGCCCCACAGCAGTTTTCAGAGCAAGCACCAGAACTACAACAACAAAAATTAATTGTTTATACCAGAATGTTCGTGGAATTAAATCAAAGCTCCGAATATGGCGCAACAATCTGCACATAGCCGAACAAGATTTAATAGTGGCCACAGAGACTTTTTTGGATACCTCGGTTGAAGATACAGAACTCGTCTATGGTGAGTGGAATGTGTTAAGGCGCGACAGAGGTTCACCTTGTGGAGGCGTGCTGCTTATGGCTCGCACCCCCATAGTCCTGCGCCGTCGACGTGAACTTGAGACAGACTGTGGTGAGGATCTTTGGTCGAGTTTTACGTGTCATGGTTCCCCTGTTTACGTGTGCGTTGTGTATATAAAACCAAGTGCCACTGATGGCGATTATATGACCTGGTTTACAAAAGTGGAAAGTTTTATAAATGACTTAAAAGGAACAGTTATTATTTTAGGTGATTTAAACTTAAATAGTGCTTCCTTAAATGTTCGCAATTATTATTGTTATTTTCTAACATTTTCTAATATGTGTGAAAGAAATATTGTTGAGAACATGCATGGGGGAATGTTGGATGTTGTTTTAGTTCAGGAAAGCGTAAGCCTACATGACGTTTCTGTAACAGCAGTTGAAGGTTTGGTACCCCCTGATGCGTACCATCCGCCGTTGGACATCCAGATAAAGTTACAGCCATCTCATGAAAGTGAAAAACTTGAATCCTGTAATGTCGACTATAGTAGGGACTGGAATTTCAAAAAATGTAATCGCGATCTGCTTTATGAACTTCTTTCTGAGGTATCTTGGGATGCAGTTATATCATCCAATGACGTTCGCACTAGCACTCGGGTTTTCTATGATATTATTTACAGCTTATTTGACGCTTGTATCCCTAAAAAATGCCGAAACAGAAAGATAACTAGAAGATATCCAACCTGGTTTACGTCGGATATTATTCTGGATATCCAGAAAAAAGTTAAATTACATTCCGCCTGGAGGAAGAGTAAATGTGAACTAGTATATAAGCAATTTTCTGACTATAGATCTAGCCTAAAGTCTCGTATATCGGCAGCTTATGATATTTACATTAGGCGCATCGAAGGGAACATTAAAAAAAATCCCAAAGAATTCTGGCAGCATATTTCTAACCTAAGATCAAAAGGCGGGTTTGAGCCTAATATAACCCACAAAGGTAAAATTCACAGTGGTGTGGCAGCTGCCGAAGCGTTCGCAGAATATTTTGCGAGTGTCTTCCAAACTGAAGTACCAAAGTTAGACCCCGAGAATATAGCCAATCCAAGCAACTGTAATATTAGTAATTACATTAATCTACTGAACTTCACTGAAAGTGATATAAGCACCGGAATAAATAAATTAAAACTCAACAGTTCTATTGGTCCTGATAATATTCCTCCGTGGTTCTTAAAAGAGGGAAAGGAATTTCTGATTCGGCCCCTAAACCACATTTTTAATTTAGCACTTAAATCTGGAGTCTATCCACCACCATGGAAGATATCACGTGTGACTCCCATTCCGAAATCTTCAAATAAATCTTCAGTCGATGAATATCGTCCAATAGCGATACTATCTTCTCCCGCGAAAGTTTTCGAGAATGTCCTACATCAAGGAATTTACAAGCAAGTGAAGCAGTACCTGTGCAATGAGCAGCATGGCTTTCGCGAAAAAAGATCAGTCAATACTAACTTACTTACACTAGTTAATTATATCTCTACTAGTCTAGATCGCAGACGCCAGGTAGACGTTCTTTACTTTGATTTCCAAAAGGCGTTCGACAGAGTCAACAATGACGTCTTGCTATCAAAGCTCAGTGCCATAGGTGTTGCTCCGGGGCTTCTACGGCTTCTTGCAGATTATTTGCGGGACCGACAACAATTTGTCAGATTAGGTTTTTACGAATCACTCCCATACCACACTCGCTCAGGTGTGAGTCAAGGTTCGGTAATCGGCCCTCTCCTTTTCATTTTGATGATTAATGACCTCCCTGGTGTAATTGCGAATGCCAGATCCCTCTTATATGCTGATGACTTAAAACTATTTTATGAAATAAAATCTGAGCTCGATTGTCAAGCTCTGCAATCAGACATCGATTCAGTATATAAGTGGAGTTTAGAAAATAAAATGGAATTTAATAAATCAAAATGCTACGTGATGTCTTTCGGTCGGATGCGGCACCCAGTCAACTTTCAATACAAACTGAATGGAGATACAATTACAAGAACTGATTCCATGAAAGACCTGGGAGTCATATTCGACCGTAAGCTCACTTTTCACGACCACATCACATCCACTGCGAAGGAGTCCTTCAGGCGCCTTGGCTTTGTTTTAAGGAACTGTCGTGACTTCCATAATCCCCACGTTATCAAACTTGTTTTTGAGGCACTGGTCCGTAGCAAACTTGAGTCTAGTGCGTGCGTATGGAATCCTTTTGAGAAGCAGTATGCGTTAGCTTTAGAAAGGGTTCAGAAAGCATTTCTTAGATATCTTTACAAGCACTTGTACGGATTTTATCCTCTCTTATATCCCACTAAATTCCTGTTGGGTTGCCTAAGTTATAATTCCCTAGAAGTAAGACGGTCGCGCGATCAGATGACTGTAATATTTAAAATTCTTAGAGGGATTATAGATGTTCCTGATCTGCATAATAAAATCTGCAAACTATTTGTCCCAGATAATTACTGTCGTGGCAGGAAACACCGCTTACTGGCTGTTCCAACTTGCCGTACTGTTGCACACTCCAAGTCACCTATTCCTCGGACATTAGCCGCTATTAACGCTCTCCTGAACTCAAACACAGATCTTGATATGTTTGCGAATGAATGGAAGATGATACTGTCAGAATGTTTGAATTTTTGTGAGAAGAATGCATGACTGTGTTAAATAAATTATACGTTTAAGTAGTGTAACTGGCTTCGGCCGTTCTATTTAAAATAAATAAATAAATGAAAATTTATATTTTCCCACAATCACTCAGTTTCTTTCACTACTGCCTTTGAATGCATAACCATAACATATTGGGAATACATTATGGATTATTTTATTTACAACATAAGTTCCTAATACCTTCTTGTAGGTAAATTATTTCCCTCATTTAATTACATAGTTGTTGATTTTCTTAATTATATTATTATGATCTGCGACTTATTTGAATCAGCTCAGTTGCCCGTTTACACCTATACTCCGTTTGAAATAAGATTAGACATTTAAACAAACCTTTTTTACAGTCCGTTCAACCGATTTTGACTTCTATTGCGTAGGCATAAGGATGGCATTAAAAGCAAAAAAAGTGGTTACAAACCAACTGTTTACTGCAGCTGCCATTTGTCATGCCACCAACGCAATAGAAGTCAAAATCGGTTGAACGGACTGTTAAAAAGGTTTAGTTAAATGTCTAATCTTATTTCAAATGGAGTATAGGCGACACTTAAATAAAAGCGCGCTGTCGGATTTTCAACGCTCGGCTTAGCGCCGAAAACACAGATTACCAGATAAATCACTCCATGTATTAACGCGTGCTAACTACCTACCGGCCGTCGGGGTCGCACCGGACCCATTTCTCAGTGGGTTGCCGACAACCACGACGCGCGTACATACGTACTAGGGCTTTCATCCCGGGAATCTCGGTCTCGAAAATTTCGAGAGTCTCGACGATTTTTTGATATTTTCGAGACTCGATACTGATGTTTTCGGTCTCGGGAATAACGAGACTTTTGAGACTAAGTCACAAAATAAAAAGTACCTATAAAAAATAAAATAAACTACTAAACCAACATTATTTTTTACTTTGCTTAAATGGCAACACTGTATTAGTGTTCTGTGGTGGAGATTGAATAACCTTGTTGAAAAACGACAACGACGACGACGACTTTTTTGCGAGCCAATGATAATGCTTCTGCCAAATGCAAAACATGCCACAAAATATTAAAGACTTTAGGAGGAAATACAAGTGGTCTTCATAAACATCTTAAGAGTACGCATAACATGATATTGTCAAAGCAAGAAGTACGACTTGCTTCATCATCTGATAATATCGCTTGCACAACTTCAACAAGCAAATGCAAGAGTCAAGATGAAACTTATAAACCACCCGAAAAAAAAGCTAAGATGACGGATTTCTTTCAGAGAGTTGACGGAATTGAAGTTAAAGTTTCGAGAATGGCTGCTCTGGATGGAATACCATTTCGAACCTTTATCGAATCTAAAGATTTACGCGAGCTGTTCAAAAAATCTCAATACACACTACCATCATCTGTAGCTACCATATCAAGCATGGTCAAAAAACAGGCCGACTATGTCAAGTCTCTGATAGTAAATGAGATAAAAAAATTGAAAGAGAGCGGAGTTAGATTTAGCTGTACCTTAGACGAGTGGACCTCAACTCAAAATAAGAGGTACATGAATGTAAACATACACTCACCATTTTTTGAAGGTGATAAATACAAAAACTTAGGTCTCGTTAAGATATCTGGTACCATGCCTGCTGCTGTTTGTGTAGATTCTTTAAAAGAACGTTTTTCGGAGTTTGATATTCATTTAGACACTGACGTTATTAGTCTGACTACAGATGGTTGTAGTGTAATGAAAAAAATGGGAAAGTCAGTCAATGCTTATCACCAAAAGTGTCTGGCACATGGTATGCAGTTGGCGATACTAGATGTATTGTATAAAAAAACAAAAGTCGGTGAAATACAGAATGACTTACCACAGAATATAAAGGATGACGACGATGAAAATGAGGATGATGATGAAAAAGACGAAAGTGGAAGTTTTGAAATAATTGAGAGCAGCAAGCCGCAAAAAAATGAAGAAATAATTTATGAACATGTGATTAATAAAGTCCGAAAAGTTGCAAAGTTGTTCAGAAAATCACCAACGAAACAAACAGTATTAAGGAAATACGTAGAGGAAGAGTTCCACAGAGAACTAAAATTAATAATTGATTGCAAGATGAGATGGTCAAGTTTAGCGGAAATGCTTGAACGATTTCTAAAAATAAAGATATGCGTTCGAAAAGCTCTAATTGATGTAGGATCCGGAATAGAGTTCACTGAATCAGAGTATACTACACTGGAAACAATCTCAAATTCACTTGGTATCATGAAAGTGACCTTAGAAGCACTGTGTAGGCGAGACGCTACTCTTTTAACAGCGGATACTGCCCTCAATTTCTGTCTAAAGAAATTAGACGTACAACAAAATTCTTTGAACATTAGTCTCGCCAATTCACTGCGTATCCGAATTAAATAAAATAGACTGATTGAGGCAAGTATCTTACAATACATGCGCAGTCTTCTCAGTTTTTTGAAAAGAAGTTGGATGCAAGAGCATTCCAAACGTTAAGCAACGATGAAATGACAGTGTCGTTGAAAGAATTGTACGAAAGGCTAAATAAATCCACAACCACAACTGAAGAAGCAACTGACAATTATCCCGGAAATACCAGTGATTCAAATGATGCGACGATTGCGGAGCTCACAAGTCTAACGACAGGAGAACAGTTGGAATGTGAGCTTAATAATTTGCTTAACCCCCAAGAAGACAAAGTTCAGAATATAACTTCCATGTCTATCCATGACTTGCAAACAACCCTGCATGTGGAAAAAGCTCTCTTTGAAAATGGAGGCGACAGGGGGAAGTACCTAAACCATTGCTACAATTACTTAATATCTATCCCCCCCACTAGCGTAGAAGCAGAGAGAACTTTTTCTAACGCGGGTTACTTTTGTAATAAAATCAGGTCCTCTCTATCTGAAACTACATTAAACGCCCTTTATTTTTTACATGCCCACTATAAAAATGAAAAAAACTCTCTTAAATAATTTTTATTTTATAATTTGAGTATGTTGTTGTATGTTTATTAAAGTATTTGATTGAAATATCTTGTTTTGACTACATAAATGCCTAGGCTATAATTTTGAGAGTTACTTTTGAAATAGTCTCGAAAGTCTCGTTTTTCCCGGGAATTTCGAGACCGCATCGAGTCTCGATTTTTTTTTCCCGGGACTCAAAAATGCAGCGAGACTGAAAGCCCTAATACGTACGCATACACCGTGAAATTTGAATCACAGTTTTGCTAGAACAAACGTTGTTCAGACCATGGTCTACTACCATTCTACAGCATCCAATAAAACAAAACATACTTGGTTTTGAAAAAACACAAAAAAGACGAAGTTTAAAATGTCAAGATGATCTACTGCTTACAAATTTCGTTTATGGAGGTACATTTCCCTGTAGACAATGCTGTGTCCCGTGCGTGGTGTCTGTGTTGTAGGGAGTAATAATCTTGACATTTTAAACTTTGTCTTTTTTGTGTTTTTTCAAAAACCAATTATGTTTTTTTTTTATTGGATGCTGTAGAATGGTAGTAGACCATGGTCTGAACAACGTTTGTTCTAGCAAAACTGTGATTCAAATTTCACGATGTATGTTTCAGTCGACCTGACGTACTTAGTTTCAAATTCTTATGATAAGGGTGGTTCTGGTGTATTATGTGCAGTTGATGGATGTAAATCAGCAAGAGAAGAGATAAAAATTTATCTTTTTTCAGTTTACCTGCTGATACAGAAATGCGAGAATCTAATTTGTTTTACTATCGTCTTTTAAATAGATAAATTTTAAAACTTGCATGTTTCGTGTTTTGTATTTTATTGGTAGGTACGTAATTACTTCTACCACGTAATCTGTGCTTCTACTATGCGTCTGAGATAAGAATAGAAAGGTCAATGACCTTCATTTGTCATCTGTCATTTGAAAATTACGTTTAGTAAAAATCTAATTTGGGCAAATTAATTTTCAATAATATTTATTATAGTTATTATATTGTTAATGTTATTTTCATATGATTATTGTTTATTTAAAGGCACACCATGCACGCTTTTCTAACACTTGCTAAAACATTAAAAAGCATTTTATTTTATTTCATAAAGTGTAAACCTACTGACATCTTTATCGAAAGAGGCAGCCTTGGCAATTCACAATAACCACGCGGCGGCGCGCAGCTACAAAGCAAAACTAACTTTACGCTTGTAAAGTTAGGTACATTTTCGTTCGCAGCGTCTAGCGACTCGAAGGTGTAGGTTATTTTATAGCAGTAGGTATTTAAAGTTTTGTACGGAGTGGTTTATCTGGTACTCTGTGCTGAAAGTTAAAAATCCAACAGCGCGCTTTTTTCGCACGGACGTAAAAATATCGCGGCGGGATTTTATCACGCACTCGATTTTCAACTCTCGGTGTTGAGCCGAGCGTTGAGAATTCAATAGAGTGCATCCCAGCGCGTTGAAAAGTCACACTGTTAGATTTTCAACCCTCGGCGCTAAGCAGAGCGTTGAAAATCCAGGGCGCGAAAAAACATCTTCCGTGCGTAGCTAGGCTTAGTGGAAACGGGCATTAATCTAAATAAAAAGGTATCAGATCGAATCTGATCTGAGAAAGTCTGTTGCTAAACCTTCACATTGTTCTCACATGTATAACCAATATTTTGTATCAATATTTTGATTTAAAAGAGTGTCCATGGAGTTTCTTGCCCGTTCTTCTCCATAGCTTCATCTTTCTGACTGACCGACCCTTTGACAATTCAAAAGTATAAAGTATATAAAGTATTTTTAAATAAATGTTTTGAATTTTTTTCAGATTTTTTTAAAACTTTTGTTTGCATTGTTCTTTTTGTAAGGGAATAAAACTCCCTAATAAAAACTACATGGGAAAATTACTGTCAGTATCAACCAACTTAAAGACGTACCTACTTACCTATAGGAAAGGTATGTATTAAAAATACAAAATTTTCTATATTTTCATTTAATCATAGTTTTCAACATGGTTAATTTATATTTTGTACCTCGGAAGAAAATCATATTTCGCAGGTCTCACTTAAAGTTTTTATTTACATATCATACAATTTAAACTTATGTTACACAAATCGAACCATGCCCAAACACATGCATTAAACATTGCAATTTCACTAACTACAATAGTTTTACATGTACATCGTACATAATTATAAATTATAGTTAAAAGTAACCACTAACAATCTCTCAAGATTATAACTATAGATAAAATTATGAAAAATTATTGCATCTTCTTTCATTATTTACATAGTAATAACAATATTGAGAAATATTATCTATTCTATTAGAACAATTTTATCATGCTTCCTCCTTTTAGAGTTCAAAATATTTAATAGTGAGTGTGGGTCGTTGAGATATCAAAGGGTTCAAATTCAAAGCAAATGGTGTAAAACTTGTCATAAAGCGAGGTGGTACAAATACTAGTATGTTACAAGGTGTCAGCATCTAAACTTCTAGCATAATCTGATACAGGCCTCGAAAATTCTAAGTAAAAATGAATTCAAAAGTTGGTCAAGAATATAATTAGTATATTGAGATAATTTTTTAAATGAAATGAAATTTTGGTCCTTGCTAAATTGGAAAATATTGGGGGTTTTAAAATTTATCTGCTCAAGTATACTCCTAGAGAAATTTTAAAATTTTCTTTTTAAACTTTTCTTTTAGAAAAAAAGCTAATTCTATAGTTATTATGAACTATTTAAAACCAACGAATCTTTATTGAATGCTTTACAATCTTCCTAAGTAAATTCTCGTCATATACGTGTAATATCGGTTCCAAAAGTGATTTATGGCGCTAATTGATTCGCCAACAAATAAAATGTGGTCACTTTTCGGGCCGATTGTACATAAATGCAGCTAAAATATAATTCGAAAGCACTTGGTGCGTCTAAATTAGCAACTCGTTAACACTATTAGCAGCTAATGTTACAACTATAAAACAACAAAAGGAACATGTGGACGGGCTAAATATTAACAAGAATTAATTAATGTATAAAATTATTAAAATTTGAAATAATGGGTAATCATACTAATCATAGTTTACATAGTAGGCACATAAGTTCATGATTTAATTAATTAAAATATTTTAGGGAAATAGCAGATAGACAAAAATTTGTAACGAAACAAAATGATACCTACTGTCTTTTACAAATAAGTACTAATGTAACGTCAAAACTAACTACATATATTATTTCAATATCTATTGAGATTTGTGCGAATATTTGCCCATTTTGTACATGTTTGTATGCCTTCAGCTTGCCTTGTTTGTACGAGAAAGGAATCTCTTATTACTAAATGTGATTTTTGTAGAAATTTAAAGTCTGTAATGATTTATACCAGGAATTTTCTTCTAAAATAATGACGAGTTAAGTCAGATCTTTGTGCATAAGCCCGCGAAATCTATTTTCTGAAGTTTTTTTTTTTCAAATTGCAGCTCCATATCAATACAACCTGATATGGAGATGCAATTTGAAAAAAAAAAAAAAAAACTTAAGAAAATTGGTCAAAATATGATTCACGACCGTGACAAATATTAAAATTATCAATACAACTCGGTAAGTTAAAATTGCTCTATATGAAAGATTTTTTCATGAAATCATGTCATTGTTGTATTGATGATTGTAGTAAATATAATTCTGTAAAAATATATTTGTTGCGGTCGTGAATCATATATTGATCAATATACCACCTGACACTGACCTGCAAATTGTAAGAAGCTTTGAATTTCGCGGACTACTTTAGCGTATCCGCCAAAAACTTTTGCTCAGCGGGGTAATAGGGATGATGCCTAGGTAAAAAAAAAAATCTCTTTATTCCGTCAGTCAGATAATAAAAAAATATTAGACACGTATTTTTTGCATTATCATATTAATAAAAAATATCATTTAGATAAAACGCATTAAAGTTGGGGAGTGGGGGTTGCTACGTCACAAGTATAAAATCTACATACTTACTCGTGACGTCATGGCACATGTTAACTCAGTGTATTGCCGTAATCTTTTGATTACGTAAAAAAAGAAAAAAAAACGTGTCCAATATTTTTTAACAATCTACCTGTCGGACAAAAAAAATTTTTTTTTTTGTCACAATCTATTGTGTAACACACATGAAATGACAATTGACAGCAATGAGTTTCATTTTGACAGTTCAGCCGCGTTCATTGCGTTATTTTATATACGTTGTTGAGCAGACGAAGTTTTCAAACCTATGAAGCAATGGACTAGCAATATCCTTGAAAACTCCCGGATTGTTATTAAAAGTGTGTTACGCAATTAGGGTGCTGATTACCAACTTAGATAAAAAAACCGGCCAAGTGCGAGTCGTACTCGCCCATAAAGGGTTCCGTAGCAGCAAGTAACATTGAATGAAAGGTAAATTGCGGTTTACGATTTATGACGTATTAAAAAAAAACTAGTTGTTCGATCTCGTTCAAACCAATTTTCGGTGGAAGTTTACATGGTAATGTACATCATATATTTTTTTTTAGTTTTATCATTCTCTTATTTTAGAAGTTACAGGGGGGGGGACACACATTTTACCACTTTGGAAGTGTCTCTCGCGCAAACTATTCAGTTTAGAAAAAAATGATATTAGAAACCTCAATATCATTTTTGAAGACCTATCCATAGATACCCCACACGAATGGGATTGATGAAAAAAATTTTTTTGAGTTTCAGTTCTAAGTATGGGGAACTCCAAAATTATTTGTTTTTTTTCTATTTTTATGTGAAAATCTTAATGCGGTTCACAGAATACATCTACTTACCAAGTTTCAACAGCGTAGCTCTTATAGTTTCGGAAAAAAGTGGCTGTGACATACGGACGGACAGACAGACAGACAGACAGACAGACAGACAGACAGACAGACAGACAGATAGACAGACAGACAGACAGACAGACAGACATGACGAATCTATAAGGGTTCCGTTTTTTGCCATTTGGCAACGGAACCCTAAAAAGGTATTATACATTGCTACTATACTAAAGTCGTTGCAAATCAGGAGTTCGATTCATTAGACTTTATTGAACATTGGCATAAGGTTCAAATTACAATGCGCTCATGAAATGAAACAACTCTAACATTTCAGTACTCCACTACAATAAGGATAAAATCAATATGTTAATATTTACTTCGAACTCGTAGAATAAATAAAATTGTGAGGTATAATTATGATTATTTTGTGTTTTATGTCAGAATTTTTTACCTTATAAATCCGTCCCACTCATCTAGTACCTACCTAATATGTCAAAAAGATTAAAGCTCTATCGAGATCATATTGACTAGTAGGTAGTTAAGAATACAATTCATTTTTGTCATAGAAAAAAAAACTAGTTAATAAAAACATCTACGTCTAGCTGCTTCATGAATCAAATCAATATAAAATAAATTGCTAAGAAACTTGAACATTTAAAATCTCGAAGTGTAACAATTTCTAATCTAGCCGAGAAGACTGGTAGTCAAATCTACCTACTGTAGAAATCTGGAATATACAGAGTGTATATTAAACGTCGAAACAAGTTAAGGGTAGGTAAAGTTTACAAAGTTATGTACTTTGGTAGGTATTCTTAATTACTTTCCATGTGGTGGTGTAAGTTTTGAATCAAATTCACAATAGCTCACGTAGTTGGAAATATCCACCCTGTATACTACATTATTATTTAAAAGTTACTTTAAGGTGATGGTTATTGTTTACTAAAAGTCTTTGACGTTGCCACGCCTTTTCCACAACCTGAGTATAAGTAATTCTGCCTGGATATTAGTTACAGCACTTATGTATATAATATTACAGGTTTTAAGAGATAAATATACCGATTGATTTAATATAAATGAGGAAATAGGGGTTATTATTACATTAAAGATATCAAGCACACTTTTCCCTAAATAATATGGCAACATACTTAAAACATAACAACATGCCCTCCATTTTAATGGTCATATTATTAGAACCAATATTTTGCAAATACATAATTTCTAATAATGTTCAACAATAATCATCATCTGGCATCTGGAAATATTCATTTAGAAACCTGAACTCGGTGAGGTGATTAATCGATAACGATCAAGTTATTTTTAGGTAGGCCGCACACCAAACAAGCATAAGTCATGTAATATCTGTACCTATTTTGTGCCAACATAGAAATTTAAATTGGCACAAATTGTGTTTATCAAAAAAGTTCAAAACGATTCGTGAAAATATTTCCGGTTCAACCTTTAAATGGATATGAGCGAGGCTTTCGATCATGTCGATCATATTACAATATATAAAATTTTACAGTTATGGTGCTAGGGACAATATAATAATATAAAAAAATACAAATACAATTGTCAAATTAAATGAGAATGTGAACCACAGGTAATATTAACTTATTTGTAACTTTTACCAATACGGAGTTTACCAGGGTAATATTTTAGGCCCGTTGCTATTCCAACAGTTTTGTTTACTGAACCGTGATTATATAGGTATGATGTGTACCATGATAATAAAGGTATCATGTGTATTTTCGTTACGAAAAGAATAGGAAATATAATTGAGAGCGAAAGCATAATTGACGTTAAATCAGAATTTTTCAAATAAATAAAATTTGTACTATACTTATGATTATCCGGTGTGCAGCTTACTTTAATGAGTTTGATATTAATTCTATCGACGTGGTGACATCAGTCATTCTCATATAATTACAATACTATTTACAACAACAAATTGATTTACATCCAACTTGACACTGGCCTCGCGTACTTAAATAAATATTAAATCCCATAAAAAAACTGCTGTCTTACCGAATTTTGGATCGTAGAAGCAGGATAGAAGAGGTTTCTATTAATTTCTGCTAGAATTAGTGGCGAACAATTGCGTATTATGTAGTTATTGAAAAATCTATATCTATAAACTATGTATTAGTCAAAAGAAGTGAAAGTTTTAGGATGATCAAAATGTATTAAGTACTTATAAATATTTCAAATCTTGTATGAATTTCAAGTGTAGTAATATTTTGTTTTTGAAAATTTACACAAAAAAAAAATCGTTACGGGAATAGTTCCCATAACGATTTTTCAGAATTCTGGTGATGCGATAAAATCTAGGCATATTTAGGTGGCGATTTCGTTTTCTTTTTTTTTACAAGATTGGTACTGGTTACGAATCTTCAAAAAGCCATAAATCTACTAATACCCAAGTTTGCTACGATCCAAAAAACCGGATTCAGCAACATTAATCTATCGAAGCGTCTACAAACAAATGTTACCTAACAGCGTGTAATGCAACTTGCGTGGCGCGTTTCAGCGCAGTTCAGTATCGTAAAGCTTATTGAATTCGACGAGATACTAATGAAAACGTTATTGTAACGACTTTGGAAGTTTCCGGTTATTACTGTATTTAACTATCTATTATTATTAAGTGTTGAGATAAATGTACGCATTTCAAATTCTACCAGTAAATAACAAAATTAATTCTCTCGTGTTCTAACGTTTACTGGTAGAGGTAAAGAAACGGGGTCATCTATCTCAACGTATCCACCATAATGACAACCGCGACAGGACTAGTTAAATTTAAAAATCACAATTATTCGCCGGAACACTGCCGGTTGGAAAGTCAATGGGGATCGTTCGGTTCGGGAACGTCCGGGTGCGGAGCTCGGAGCTCGAGCTCGGGAGTCGGAGATCAGCTGGGGCGCTCGTCGGACTCGCGATGCACGAGCACTCGCACCAGTGTGGGCGGCGGCGGGGGCGGCGCGGAGGGCGCGGGTGGCGGCGCGGGCGCGGCATCGGGCGACGCTTCCGTCACCAGGATGCTCACTTCGCTATTGGCGTGCGGCGACGGCGTGCGTGCGCGCGCCGGTGGCGTCACACGCCGCATGGAGCTGCGGCGCGAGCTGCTCAGCCGAAGGGAACCTGCGACACGTCACACACAACACCATAACACACCACTTCCGAAATTCATTGGTATTCCTAGCAATTGATTTAAGTGTCTTCGTTGAGGTGCATCAATTGAGGTGTTAAAGCCATCTATGTTATCTCTCTATCCTCTTGAAGTTTCGTTTGTATTATTGTCGGATTCTATCATTCTGTGATTTGATTATTTATTACTGCCGACCTTAGCCCTGTCAGTCTGAAGAACGTGACGGGCTAAACGGTTTGTTCTCCATTAGAAGTAGCTCGGTAATAGTGAAGGTAGCAGCTACTTCAGCTAGTGTTGACTTTGTGTCTTCTATTGTGTTAATCTGTGCGATCGAAGTGTTAATACCATTGCCATTGTTACGTTCTCGAATAGAATTGGCGGAATCAATAAAATATAGAATTGTACTTACGGACTCCTGAGTTGCGTTAAAAGTGAAGGAAACACTGTAGAGGGGAACGAACTACTCAAGACTTACACACTACATTGTCATGCAGACATTCACTGACATAGAATAGCTACAGAAGCGAGATTCTCTGGGGTACTACAACTAAAGCATGCATAAGCTGTCAATATCCTGGTTACTTTGAAACTTTGTTCTTAGGTATGCTTGTTAGACACGCCATCTAAAAACTGAGAAATGTAGGTGAAATATAAACTCATTTGAAATAGATTTCAGTAGATGGTATGGAATTTAATGCCAATCAATGTTTCAATCACTTAAAATTTTGAATCAAATGAATTTAGGTTCCTAAGAAGTTTAGGACCGAGTGGTTGGTTCTGGATACTCCTGGCAAGACAAATGTTTTCAATTAGACAGGCACAAGACAATCAAATGAAAGCAAACACTCAAGAATGACTAAATAATGATCTTAGGATTACTTTCCGAGTCCATTTACTACAGGATTAAAGAAAAAAATACTGGTGACTAACCACTCAGTGCTAGCCAAGTCTTAGCTAAGCAGCGCGTTGCGTGAAAAATTATCCATATCTTGTATAGTCGTTGTAATTGCTGTACCACGTGTACCACAGACTCTTAAGTAAATATTGACTCTTCACTAAGGTCACATTTGGGTCTTCGACTGCACGCAAGACAAGTCTGCGCGCGTCTATCATCTGAATTAATCATATGTCGCCGACTTGTCGTATAATAAGTAAGGTCAAATTAAGTATAAAATTAATTAATAATATTAAGATTAAATTATGTATCAATACTTATAGATTTAATATTTTTATAGAATTAAGCACATCAGCGCCATCAGTCACCCGCAGACTTACCTATCTTGCGCGCACTCTACATCAAAAATAGACTTATAGACCTTGACGTTTTAAGACGTGCTAGTGACATTCAACCTTTAGTAAAGCAATTACGAGGTCGACTGTACTTTTAAACATTGATTTCATGTAACGCAACGCGTTGCCCAACCAGACCGAAGGGTAATCAAAATGCATCTATCTCTAAACCTACTGAGGAAGAGACACGGAAAGCAAAACATTACATATGAACCTGCTCGTTTCGGGCCTGTCTCCTCGTCCATGGCGTCCTGATGCCGCAGGAAGATCGGCAACCCGTAGGCCGAGCGCCTTCGGGGCGGTGCCGACTCGGACCCACTCGGCTGTTCCATGATAAATGTTACTAGCTTTAAAAATGGAGAGGATAGGAGCCGGAAGACCGATATTGGCAGCACCGGTTAAGACCGATATGATATGGGGTTTACCTAAAGCGCTATAAAAGTGATAAAAAAAGCTCCTGTATTTTTTTTTTGCAAAAAATTAAGCTTTACTACCTGCTGCAAATATGTAAAATATATATAATAGTATGCCTAAAGAGAAAGAACAAAGTCAACTTGACTACTTAAATTACCAACTACTCTGGCGGTATCTTTTTCCATAATACTACCTAATCGTAACAGTCTAACTAATCTATCATCCATACTCTTCTAAGACGATGTTAAGTGTAAACTAAAAAAGTGAACGGTCTGCCCTAAAAATGTTCCCTTGAATCAAGCCTGGGATACCGTGGCAGATGAAAATAAGTCTTAGGTATTGAATTTACTCATTGCGTTCTCCCAGCGGGGTCGATGTTTTTTTCAGATGGGAATGAGTTAACCTTTTGGGGGTACTCTAGGGGGTCGGTAAGTACCCACCTGTTCCCCAGGCGCGGCCCCCGGCAGCAGCAACAGCGGCAGGTTCAACCACGCTCCTCCCAGCTCGCTGATGTCGGACGCGTCAGACGCGCGCGACGACTTGCGACTTGACGCGTGCGAGCCGCGTCGTACGTGCAGCAGCGCGCTCAGCCGGCCCCCCCAGCCCCCGCCGGGGGACCATTTCGTGCTTTCTTCTTCTTCTGGTGAGGGGCTGCGGTTCTTACGCCTGGAATTATGGTGAGTGAATTTTATTGCTACCTTTCTTTTTATGTCATTTGACTACCTACTACTCATTTTGTCCAACCAGTAGGTAGGTAGCTAAGATACCTGGAAATCTCTGAAAGTACTATGCTGAGAGTCTGCAATTTTAAATTATCTTGAATGAGAGCTGAAGATTTAACAAGAGTACTGTATTGAAAGATTCTGTGTGGGGTCACTGAAAGCAGTTGTTTGGTGAGTTTAGAAACCGAGTCAAAATACTCGTATGTATTTATGTTGAAGAAGTCATCAATTCATTTAATTTATTTTAGATAAAAATATCCATATTTAAACACAATGACGGCCATCAATTAATATGTGAACAGTGTATCTAATGTTGACATAGGAAGAGCTGGATGGGGTTGAAAATCATAAATCGACTTGTTAATAACTCGATAATGGTGAAAGAATTTGTGTTTGTCTTTTTTTTTCTTTGCTAGGTCTACAAAAACAAATAATTCATTCATACTTACTTGATATAATCTCTCCACGCCCGCTGCACTGTCCGTGCCGCCTTATCCTCCCTCTTCCATATCCTAGTCGAGGACACTATCTCCAGCTCTTTCCTCGTAGGGAACTGCTTCTTGAACTTAATATCCATCTGCTCTTGAAGCTGTCTGAACGTGTCCGTCTCTTCCACATGCCCCAGCACATGTTTCACGAGAGCATGGAGTATATCTAAACAATGAATCTTGTTGCCTTTCGCGATTGGCAGATTAAAACTGACTAAAGCCACTGTATTTGGTTTGGAAATGCCTAGCGGAGGGTCTAAAGAAGCTATGAAGTCTGATAGTTGAGCGAAACTAATGAATTGAGTTGCGTGGGGGTCGTATCTGGAAAGAAGAATATTTTGTGAATTAGTTTCTTTAGTAGGTATTCAAAAGTTTAGATAATTGGATGAATGTCGATTAAGTAGTTGAGTGATAAATTATTTTATTTCCTGTAGATTTAAACAAACACTTCTTATACACGTCAATAATATTTTAAAAACTAGATGAGGCCAGTGTTTTTTATCCGACTTCTCGGAAAAGAAACACCGAAACAAACTTAGAGGTCACAGTCTCTTTTAAAATCCAGATTTAATTTTGGTTAAATCATGTGAGGAACATGTAGATTAGTGTCGGAAATCGTCTTTCAGTGTCAGTGGAACCTAAATACATAGATCTGTAATTTTTCAACATATACATTAGGCTGTAGCGGCTACGTACGCGGTACGTGTTGGTACAGTTATAGGTTTAATTAACAAGCAAGAAACACAATAGCTAAATACCGTTCCCACAAATGATGAAGTTAATGCCAAGCAATAACTGTTTGAGTAACTTTTAATGTATTCAGCTGAAGCCGGGGATCGAGATGGATGGCAAGATTTACGAGCTTCCCTTTACGACGTCATTTGTGTTTAAAGTGTCCGTTCTGAACTGTCGTAATTGTAAATACCTCTAATAACTGTAAGTAGTGGCTATTGGTTACAGACTGTTTTAATATTGGAGGTGCTGGCCAAGTTTTAATCTTCGTTATTTTACTGTTCTTTCATGGTTAGATTATGATGGATTTTTATTAGATTTATGCTCATAATAATTATGTACCTAGTTAAATATTCTTTTATAGGTACCCATCTGATTAAGAACATTTATTTAATTTAAGTGGTTGATAACGAATGATAAGTCACTATGCAGAAATACTCACTTCGACCATCGTATATAGAACATCTCGAGATCATCTTCAACGATGCCAATCTCTTCCTCCTGATGCGCCTGATTGAAGTTCTCGAGAATGATGGCTATGTACATGTTGATGACGATCATGTAGCTGATGATGATGAACGACGTGAAGTACGTGATGGCCAGCAGCGGGCTCCCGCAGTTGCCGTTCTGGCCAGGATGCTCCCCCAACTCGCATTCAGGAGGCTGGATCATGAGGGATTCTAGCACGTCGTTCCAACCAGCTGATGTCATTAAACTGAAAAGTGGAGAGAAGGGAAATGTTATAATTGAGAAAAACGAGGTAAATGATGCGTTGTTAAAAAAAAGAAAAATATATAACTTGATGATCTGAATGATTCACAATTTATATAGCATCGTACCACAAATAATCACAATGCTTGGATGCTTTGTGGTCCCCCATTAAGAAGCATCCTTGAAAATTAATATCGGTGGTTACGGATCATGTCATGCAGCACCTACTTCGTACTTACTTTTGCTAAAAACAAAACATAAATTATTAAATTTTAGCATCAAAATCACACTAGTAAATAACATTTACTTTGATTTTAAACCAACTCATCCAAAAATACATCACAGAAGTAGCAGGAGAAACTTACCGAAAAAGCAACTGCATGCTTCTCCCGAAGGTCTGAAAGTTGACGATGTCGTTGAGCGCGCCCTGCTCCTTGACGTGCCCGAACACGGACATGCCGATGATGGCGTAGATGAACGTGATGAGGGCCAGCAACGCGCCGATGTTGAACAGCGCGGGCAGCGACACCACTAGCGCAAACAGCAGTTTTCTAATGCCCTTAGCGGCCTGAAAAAGGGAAACGAAATGGTTTTGTCAAAATCTGGAAAATTGGATTTTTAATTAGCTGCTTAAAACCGTTAGAGCCCTATTTTTCCAATACGGCAGCGCGAGCGGTAAAATATCAAGATGGCAAACAGAAAATTCGACAAGAGCACGTCAAAATCGATAAATTTTAAAACTCCCGGTCACGTTTCTAGGATTATTACCAAAAAACTGGACTATATGAGGAAATAACTTATTTTTCAACATGCGAACACGATGTCGATGGAACTGAACAAAACAGAGGCCAAAAAGTACTCACTTTAATCAGTCTTAAAATTCTCCCTATCCGGAACACCCGTACGACCCTTAGCAAAGTGGGCGATATGGGCAGGTCAATCATGATGTCCTCCATCAGGATGCCCAAGATCGAAGCCAGCACCAGCAGGAAGTCAAACACATTCCACGGCACCGTGAAGTAGTGGTACCGCAGACCTACTATTTTTACTATCGCTTCTGTAAGATTTAGAGAAATTAGAAGCATAGAAGATAATTGTGGGTGTATTATATGCGGTAACTGTGCCAAACCCTTAAGTTGAAATCAAGAAACGAGTTGAGTTTTTTGAAGATTGAAAAACGTCGTTAGGTAAAAATGATGTGTGTTATAAAAGGCAAATCATTCGATGAAGATTATCAGAGTCCAGACTTAAGGTATTAGAAAAGGTTTGGCGCTGTTCTTACTTAAAACAAGATAAATTTAAACGATTGTCATACCTAAACCAAATACAGTCGTGAAAAACGCATTACTAACTTCTAATATAAAGAAAACAGAATGCGGTTGATCATAATGTTCTATGCCCATAGTGAGCATATTTAGAAATATTAAAACGAAAATGGCTATCTCAAATCTTCGCGAATTCGAGAGATCGTAGAACATAGCCAAGAATTGATTCCTCGGCCTTTTTATTACTTTCTGGGGCTTTTTTCTACCGAGTTTCTTCATTGCTGTATAGTAATGCTTTTGACTCTCGGTAAGGAACATTTCTAAAACTCCGCCTTCGTACTGAAAGGAAAATTCGTAGCATTAACACTGAAAAACCATGTTTATTTCAATAAGGTTGTAATAATTAATAACAAACAAGTTACCTTCTTCTTGAGCATATTAAAATTATCTATAATTACTCCTATAAACAGATTAAGGGTGAAGAATGAACCGCACACGATGAAGATGACAAAATAAATATATGCGTATATGTTGGCTTCTCTCGCCGGCTGTAAGTCTACTCCTCGCGCGTCCACAGCATCGGCCATCACCTCCATCCAACCCTCAAATGTGGCCACTTGAAATAACGCCAAGTAGGCTATGCCCACGTGGTCGAACGATATTTTCGAATTTATCCAAGTGAAATTGTTATAATAACATTCCCATTTATCGTTTACTATCTAAAATCAAATAGAAACCATTAAAACTCCATAGGAATATTCAAATGTCGGTATCAATATGTAGTCATACTTGCCTCTAACGGTAATAATTCTCCTTCTTCGTCGACGCACTTATAAAACTTCCCACCAAAAAACTGCACTCCCATGATAGAAAATATTAACCAAAACACTAGACACACTAACAACACGTTGAAGATACTAGGTATCGCATACATTAGAGCGTTCACTACGATACGCATTCCCTGCCACCGCGATATCGCTCGCAACGGCCTCAATGCACGTAAAGTTCTTAACGATCTTAACACTTTTAGGTTTTCATTTTCTTCTATCAACAAACTGAATACTGAAACCTGAAAGCGGAATTGAAGCGTTAGAAAGAGAAATTTAAAAGCGTCAATTAAAATGTTGAAAGAGTTGATACTCACAAAAACGATAGTAAAGTCTAATAGCGTCCAGAAACTAGTGAAGTATCTGAAGAACCCCAACGCTATCCACTTGAGAAACATCTCGATGATGAAGATCATGCAGAACCCCAAGTTGGTCCAGTACAATATTTTCTTCAACGGCTTGTTTTTCTCGAGGTGGATGTCTTCGAAGCAGAGCGTGATGCTCGACGCGAAGATCAGCACCAATACGAACCACTCGAAGGCTGGAGTGTCTACGTACCGCAGGACGTAGGTTCGGAGAAACATCCAACGTTGACCCACGTTGGTCTGAATACATGCATCCCAACAAGAACTCCTAAAAGGATAGCGTATTTGCATTCATTCGGATCACAAGCAACTATTACAACCCTGTACCTACCTACATACTTCTGCATATCCTACATACGTACGGAAAGTCGTGATTCTAATTTCCATCCCTGGAACCTTTTATTTGTTACCTTGGTTCCGAAGTTTTGTAGGGATATTAGTACGATTGATGTTGTGAAGCAATGGTCATAGCAATAAAGTTCGATGAATTCATTACATTACATTACTGGATGCATTAGGTTGTTTAGAAGTGCAAAAGGTTAAGAGACAAACACAACTCTGTAAGGACATGAAGATTAATGTTAAAGGAAGAAGAGTTAATCGTAAAAATCGGTTTTCAAAAGACTTGGATAACTACCAAACTCCTACTATAGAAATGGAAGCGAATATGGCATTGAGCATCGAGACATTCTTGAATGAATACATACGCATCGTAACATTGGCGAGGGAAACAGTTCTCGGGTATTTTCGGCTCTTTCTGTTTCCCAAATCCGGGGAAGTTTCCCATCGCATCGACATATTGACCCTGTGAGTTTTTTCTCCCACCTACGGTTAATTCATCTACATATGAGACTAAAGTTTGCCACGGACGCTTCATGTCTTCATCATTTTCTTTGACTGGTTCCTTACTTAAGTTGTTTGACGGAAGTTGTTCCCTGGGCTGGTGTTGCCTCTTCGGTTTTTCGGGCGTTGTTTTACTAGACAATTGTGCCATTTCATAGTGTTCGTTTTCATCTGAAATATTTATTAGATACGAGTTTTTTATTTTGTCCTAAGACTAATAAAAGTTTTTACGTGTATTATTAAAAAGAGAAACTAGTAATTTGAATACTATAGCTATTCAAAAAAATTAACACCACTTCCCTAAAAACCATTTTAGGCAATTTCCTACCTCTCGAATCCGAAGGCTGTGTGTGATAACCCGAAGACATCTGGTTCAACAACTTCTGCGCAGCAACTTGCTCAGTTAGCGCTGTGTCTTCAAGATTTTCTTTTGAGTCTTCCCTAATACTAGTTATCTTATGTTCGGCCGCCAAGTCACGCACATCTTTTAAAGTTTCTTGGCTGCCGTGGTTAAAGTTGTTGGTAGCTTGGTAAAGCTGTGGGTAGGCGAAGTCGGAACCTACTGATATCGGCCTGAAATATTTTTGTAAAGTTAGATAACTTGACCAGTGTTTGAGATATCGTCGCTAGTTCTTACTTGGGAAAACAAACTTTTCAGAAAAGCGAAAGAACCAATTCTTATTTAAAAATATACGTCTTTTCTTTTGAGAATGCTAAGTCTGTTCTTGAACTTTGTACTATAAATTGAAATTATTTTGTATATCTCTTTTGAATCTTATTAAAGGGACGATGTTTTTAATAGAACATTTTAATTCATACCTATTTAATGCTTCTTGATAACTATGACTATAAATATTGTCGTGTGGGAACAGGATGGTCTCCTGTATCGACGCAGAGTATCTCTGCTCGCTCGGTATCGACGGTATCGACGGTATCGACGCCTTCTTCTCCTTTATGGCGCGTTGTTGTGACATAAATTCGTTAACTAGCTCTTCTAACTTAGATTTTTTGTCAGTCTCTTTACTTCTCGATATAAGGAAACCTTTTTTTCTTACTATAGAACGTATTCTATCGAAACTTTTAGCTAATTTTGAATCTTCACCAACTTCCTGAAAATTGTTAATGGGATCATTACTGTTCTTTCTTATGTTTTTATAGCGAATAAGGTTCAGTTTCCCTTACTCTTACAAGGGTACTATCTCACTAATATCAGCGGTGTAGGCGGGATTTATCGTTTACATGCGTCGCACAGACGCCGCGCTAATGAAGAATGGATAATGGCGCCGGCGAACGCCTACGCTGCACGCCGGGTAAACGGTAGTGCGATATCATCTTTAGGCATTGCAAAAGGGGATTGAAAATAATAGATGTCTGGTGAGTACCGACAATGTATGTACTTTTGAATTTAATATGTTAGACTATGATAAATGTGCGATTACTCTATTAGTGTTATTGAAAAATACATTGAAGTAAGTGGCAAATTCGATGCCTTTATTCATAGCTATTAACGGTTGAACAATAATATATCTACCATTTAAATTTCAACTGAATAAAAAATAATTATATTGAATATAAATCTTCCTTTTTAAAATTCTTCACTGTAGAATAGACTGCCCCAGTTGTTAAGTAAGTTAAATTTTAACCTACCATGTAAATATCCGCGTCACCCTATCAAAATGTTACGTCCCCCATTCCGCAAAACTGTTTCAGGGTCTAACTCCCCAGTCCCAAGACTTTCCAGACTTTTTTAAATAATTGTGATTGATATTTATTGCACTTCACTTCGAAAATTCAAGCGCCAAGTCCATAAAAATATATCACTATTGACTATGTAACTCAATTACCCCAACTATAATAGATTACAGTCTTGTTATTTTTTTAAATAAAATTGTGTAATAATTATGTGTAATTTCTGTACTTATACACCTATTGTTTTTTTGTTTTCCATGATGCAATAATGTTTTTGTATGCTGTGTGTGTCGCTTAATATTGTGAACTTGGCTTGATGTTGGCTTGTGTTTGCAATTGGTTGAACAATGTAACAATTGCAGATAGACCAATAAATAAACTTCAGACATTTAGGTAATCTAGAAATAGGTACTAACCTCCTTCTTATTCTTAAGTTCCTCACTATTGAAGCTGTTGAGCAGCAAGGCAAGGAAGAGGTTGAGCACCATAAAGTTGCCCATGACGAGAGCGGGCAAGAATATGAAGAAGCAACTCTCTGCCCCGGTCTCCTGCTCAGCGCGCATACAGTCCCACAGAGGCTCGATCCACTCGCCACACAAAATCCGGAATATCATCATGAACGAGTGGAAGAAGTCGTTGAAGTTCCACCTTTGCACGTTGATGAGTCAGAATTTTTAGTAGGTATCAATATAGATAAAGAAACTAGTCGGTGATAATAATGAGAAAACGGTTCGTGCAACAGAGGTTTTTAGATTATAATGAAAAGAAAGACATAATATTTCTAAAGCTACACATTGGAAAAGAAATGATACATAAATAAGTAAACAATCAGCATATAGTTACAATACTTGCCGGAAAAGTAAAATTATGACGTCATGCAATAACTTGTGATGTCATACCTGGGTACTGGATCCGGGTCGAACTTATCCGGTGTGTAGGACTTGGAGAAGAGCTGCATACCGATCACAGCGAATATGTATATAACTATCACTAACACGAACGTCAAATTACCAAGAGCACCGATTGTCGATATTATAATACTCAATAACACTTTCATTGTAGTCCATGATTGAGCTAACTTTAACACTCGTAACTGAAACAGAGTTAACAAAATATTAGGAAGGATTATTTATTATTTCTAAATATTAAATAAGATGTTCTTAACCTAACTAGGTATGGAAAAAAGAGAAAAAAAAACGGAGCACCTACAAAACCACAGAAAATTTCTACAGTGCCTGTATTGTGGAAGGAGAGTATACAATATACTTGAAAGGAACTTAGAAAGTTTAATACTGCTGCAAACAAAGAATCCACGATAACAATAAAGTTATAATTATTTCATGTTTAAAACAATCGAAATCTGAAAAATTATTCTGTAATTATTTTAAATCCATGAAGCACTTCAATTTTTATAATATATTGTAAAATCCTGCGAATGTGTAAAATTTTCGAAATTGCTTTGAAACTTAAGACCAGACCATATAATGTACTATATTCTGACACATAAATGATTATGATTATATTCTTCTAAATGACTTACCAAACGAAGACCTCTCAACACAGATAGGCCATCGACGAGTTCAAATATTAGATCTAGAAGGCTTGCTGACACTATAATCAAGTCAAATATATTCCAGCCGCATGCAAAGAAGTCTTTGCTCATCGCCATCACTTTCATTATACATTCTAATGTAAATATCGACGTGAACACCTGGAAATGATTATTTTCACTTATGATAAATGATTAGAACTGAAAGTATTAAAGCATTTCGGCAAGAATAATAATAGTAGTTTCTTGATTCGATCAGCAGCCAAAACACAGTTTTCTAATATTATCTATAGTAAAGCGTTGATTACCTTATTTCCTATATCTAAGGCCGATCTAACGTTCTCACTCATTCCATGGTGCTCTAACGCGAGGAAGAGCGTATTGAGAACAATGCAAGTTGTAATGAACAACTCGAACAAAGGATCCTTCACGATCCCATACAAACAATTCTGGAACTGGAGCCAGCCTTCATAATCTATACAGCAAGTGACGCAGCACTCACAGTTTCTATCCACCAGCTCATCTGCCAGAAATTTCAAACGAGTCAATAAAATATACAAACATCAAGAACAACAAATATCACACTTATACGTCACGAACAGAAGAAAGAAAGAAGTGAAGGAATAGATTAATTAGAATAAGCGAAAGCATAGTGAGGCAAATTCAAGTTTCTCAGATGCAAAGCTTTCTTTTTACTAAATTAATCTATCACTTATCAAATATTAAACAACTCATCATGCATTGAAAGCGAAGTCAGGACAAAGAAAATATGCAGGAAAATTGCATTAATTTGCAAGGAAAACCAGCATGGTAGTACGAAAAATTTTGATATGCCAATTATGTGTACAAACGGTGCAGTTACCGGTACAGTGGTTAAACTGAAAGTTTGACAAAACACTGATATGAATTTTGATGTTTCCAAATACGAATCGCATAAAAGTTATGCACAAGTGTTCAAAGTATTTGTTAAAGTAATTGAATGTAATGTGGAAAGACTTGAATGCGATTCTTGAGCTATGACAAGACGACAGCTAGTCAATCGCAGTCACCCTGCAGTCTTCCTGTGGGGACAGGGGTGGACTGGGGGGTAGAAGCGTTTGCGTCTGTGTTTACTAACCTGTGAAGTAAGTGCAATTTTGCTCGTAATTGCCCATATGAGTTTTGTGCGTGGCTGCCAATAAACTGAGCTCATTAATTTTCGTCGTCTCCGCTTGCGGGAGGTCGGGCGCGCGCTTGTATGGCCAGTCCGCCCCTGACGATATTAATGAGGGTAGAAGCGAGATTGCAACCGTGTCGTATTAAAATGCTCAATGAAGTGTTCCTCATTGAGAAGTGAAGCTACTGGTGAATGTTACCAAACATAGAAAGTAACTATTCCATCTCTTTAAAACAATTATTTGGAAACTAAAATTAATTGAAACAGAAACGGAATAGTTATTTCTAAGACAAATTAGCAGTACCTAGAACTGTTTTAATTGCATAATGTAATTGCAGTATCTACAACTTTGGTAGCTTTTACGAGAGCGACTTGAATTATTAAATTTTGAATGAATTTATTCGTAAAACTACCAAAGAATATAAATGTGAAACCATTTGATTAGGAATTTCAAATATATGAGTGTTTCGTAGAATTTCTCCCCAATCAAACGGTTCACGTATTCGAGGATTGTTCAAAAATCAAAGTGGAACCTTACATAATGCTTCTGAAATCCAAAGAAAATATCATCTGTTGCAAATGAGAGTTGAAACAGAGTGAATAGTTAGAATTCTTAGAAGAAAAAGTACTTAAAGTCAAACTACCTAATAATTTAGAAAATTTTGAATTAAAATTAACCTGTACAATGTAATTTCAATTTAGAAAAGTAGAAAATTGCAAAGAACGCAAGCATTTAAAGTTTGATAGATGTCGAAATAATGAACTCCTAAGTGACGCAATTTTGACAAGAATTATCGAACATCATGCAGAATTAATTATAGCCAATAAACTTACGTCCGTAATCTAAATCTACAAAATTAATTTTGCAAGTTCATTAATTTCAAGAATTGTACTGAACCCCTATAAAATGCATTCTTTGTCATAGTTAGCCCTTCGTGTTTGCAAAGCGTTCATTCTGATACATAGTGGCAGCATCGTTTAGTTTCAGTGTTATTTGTCTCGTGCTATTCAGTGTTGAAGCCGTGCCAATAAATTGGATTAGGTTGTGTAGTGCCATCAAATTGTTGAGTTATGTTTGATTGACTTCTAATTCCTCAATCACATATGCTCGAATATATTTTCCCAAACTATTGGTCGAGACTTTTATTGAATTTGATGGCATTACTGAACCCGAAAAATTTTTAGGAAGTGAAAAATGTGCTAAAGTTTGAAGTAGATTTTACCTAGCACCACGATCTGGTTGAGGTAGTCAGGATTCAGCGGATACTTGTCCTGAATGCTTTTCACAGGTTTTTTTGATTTCACCGCAAGCTTTTCACCCTTAGTTGGCTGTCTAAATTTTACTTCTTGCGTTTGTGTGTCCTGGGTAACCTGAAATGTAAATATCTTTAGAAGGTCGTATAATGTATTTCCAATAAACTAAGAATTTTAGACGATATAGTCAGCTTTCGGAGACAATAGCTCTTGCTAATTCTGGCGTAGATCTTCACTGTTGTGACTATTCTATATGAGTTGCATAATATTTTCTACTTTTTAGTACAATATACATATACTGCCGTACTTGTTGAATCTGGGGCATGGGCATCGGCATTGGTGTGGGCATCTGCATCGGCATCGGCATCTGCATGGGCATTGGCATCGGCATTTGCATCGGCATCGACATTTGTATTGGCATCGGCATCGGCGTCGAAATTTGCATCGGCATCTGCATTGGCATCGGCATCGGCGTCGGTGGGTGGTTTGGCGGTAGTGGCAGCTGTGGTATTAGCAAATGCCTCCTTGGGTGCGGGTGAGGTGCCTGGTCGTCCGATGTATGCTCTCCATCGTCGTGGTCATCCACCACACCCGAGTCGTCTAAGGAAGACTCCCTGTTGTTGCTGTGGTCACTTAACTGGCGACCTGCTGCACTTAGTGCACCACGACCTAGGATATCAACAGTCAATACAGTAACATTTTAGAAAACTTTGTCTTCTTATTTCTCTAATATAATTGCTAGCTCCATTATAATTTTACTAATAGTTAGGTAATTTTAATTTGAGATGCCAATACCTCTAATAAAACCGATTCTTATCAAAGAGATATTCCTCTCTCATCTATTACAAATTATGTTTAGAGAGAAAATTTCGTCTTCTGTAGAAGCATCTGGAAATGTTTATCCAATACGTTTCTGCTCAAGGAAAATATTAACATATTCGAGAGTAGTCGGTATTCGGCAGAGAATCAATCTTTCTGTCGTTGTATCGCCAGATTCATATTAATATGGAAGCTTTTAGTCCGACGTGCGATGTAAATGGTACAGTCGCACTTATAAGGAGAAGATTCTAGTACATAATTATGTCGTATACAGGCTGTATTTTTTAATAAACGTATTATTGAATGTGCGAATTTATACCATTCTGGATTAAATTCCGATCTAAGCAAATCATTGCCTATTGTTACAGACAACTAGTACAGCTTGATTAATTTTCTGGTCAAGGTCAGAGGTCTTTTTTGAGCTCCAGTTGCAAAACATCCTTTCTAATGCTAAATGATATTAAGTTCGACAATAGGCTTAAAATTATGTAACAAAAACCATCAAGATGAAATAAAATTACATTCTTGGTAAACTCTATAAATCTGTTGGTCAAGTTCAAACACCCCTCCACAAACATTTTCCTTTTGGATTCAGGACTTCAATAGCCCTTAGATAAGTTAACACAGGCTATAGAAGTATAAAACGATGTTGTACCTAATGCATTGTCTGGGTGCAAAGTGTGGGGCGGCGGCGGGGGCTGCGGCGCAGGTAGCGGGGGCGGGGAGTTGCTCGGGGTCACAGACCGCGACCGAGACCGCGACCGGGACCGGCGGTTAGCGTCACTGAAACAACATGGACACGTTTTTACAACTGTAGAGAAAGAAAAAAGAAAGACAATCGTCCTTCATCTAAAATGTAAAGAAGAACGTGAATAATTTGCGTCTTTTAAAATAAAAGAAAAACTTTAAGGGATTGTTCCATCGTGTCTAAAGTCCCCGTCACGAGAAGCTATAATTTTTGTAAATAAAGAACTTCTACCAAGTTACGTAGCGACAATTTAATCAACAACGAATAATCCCAAATTCAATGAAGTCAAAGTAACGTACGTGTTATACGAAACTAATGAGCAATTTCACTTGATCGGGTTATATTTTAGCGATATAAAGCGCTGTCGTCTAAGGTTTTGTGGTACTGGAACGCATCTGATTCATGGAACGTAAACATTTGAGCCACGATTTTGAAGTAAGTTCACGCTGACGTTGTCTCTGCTGTCTTTCGAGTTTCGAATGCGTCTGTTTGTTTGTGGTGTTTTCGCGGATTAGGTTATATTGTTTGTTTGTAATTAGATGTGTGTGTTAATATAATTATATCCCTGTAAAAAAATAGTACAAAACTGTTTTTATTTTATTTTAAGTACCCAAAGATTGCAAACCCCTGAATGTGTGTTTACAAAATTTATAGCTTCTCGTGACGGGGACTTTAATATATAAATAGGCACTTCTGCCAAATAAATTAAATTTTCTATATAATTTGTATGAAATTGCCAGATAATGTGGTAAAACCACTGCATGTATCAATTAAAAAAGTACATTTATCAACTGGTTGATAAATGTACTTTTTTATCTAACGAGACCTCGAGCTTAATTACTGGAGCATCATAATCAGCATATAATATTTCCACTGCTGGGACACAGGCCTTCTCTCGGTAAGAGAGAGCCGTTATCCACCACGCGGACCCAATGCATGTTGGTAGATGTCACATGTCCTCGATTTTTTTGTTCTAAGACATGCCGGTTTCCTAACGATGTTTTCATTCACCGTTTTGAGAGCAGTGGTGATGAAATAATTTACATAAAGTAAAGCGCCGGTCTGGGTTCGAACCTAGTTGTAGGTCACAACTTGAAAGTCGCAGCTGTTTCTACTGGGCTACCACTGCTCTCGGAGCTTTACGAAAAGCGAATTACTGGAGAAATAATAATTAATTCTGTTGAACTTTTAAAATCAAAAGATGGCCTTGCAAAGTTGCAACCTATCACAATATGCTAGAATCGTAATAAGCAAGCTGCAGGCTACATGTAACCTAACTTTATGGAAATATTAGTGTGTGTGTGTATTGTACAAGGTGCCATTGCTCTAAATTCTAAATGGTATTCTGCACGCAGGTGTGACGTCAAACCAACGTGCAGGTCGTCGAAACGACGTCTAATATCAACCTTTACAATACATAACCTGTACCCTAATTGCGTAATGCACGATCAATCACAATTTTGTTTCGATTTAAAACAGATTGCTAATCCATTGCTTCATAAGTTGGAAAAAAAATCTGCTCAACAACGTAAAAAACGCAATGAATGTTGTTGAACTGTCAAAATGAAACAAATTTGTCATAATCGTTTACGAAAACAAGTTACGCAATAAGGGTAATCGTTGTATTTAAATATTGGAGGAATTCTATATTTTCGTAGGATGTACACACGGCTACACATCAAGCTATACATTTCCAGTATAAGCTGACCTCGCATTGTACGGAAATCCTATGCAATGCGAGATCAGCATAAACTGGAAATGTATAGCTTGATGTGTAGCCGTGTGTACGAGTATGAAATCTTATCTGTAAGAAATTAGTTTGGAAGTCACCACACAAAACTGATTTAAGATTTTTTGGATTATATTACCAAACTAAGTTTTATTAAGAAATGAAGATGCAATCACAGAAATATATCTGGTTACTGCCAAGTATAATAAAATAAAAAAAACACCTTTATTATTAACACCGTCCTTGACATTACACACTTCGTCTTCGATTACAATTTTTACTAAAAAAGAACAACTAAATGTTCAATGTTAACCAAACCAGCACCAATCAATAATATCAGTACCTGAACATACGTCGTGGCATGTTCAAAAATTTATAGCCTCTCAAGTTTCGCCGTTAATGGATACGAGGCTTAGCGCGGCTACCGCTCGCTATGGTAAATGGTCCCGCAGCAAACAGCATTATCATGTAAATTCACGTGTTGACTTCGAGTTTTCCGGAATTGGGTCAAACAGGTGAGCCGGCTTTCAAACGGAAATATGTATTGTGGATTGCGGGAACTACATTTGTCGTCGGCTTTTCTAGATTAATAGTTCGCTTTATTGTACCTGTAATGTGGCGAGTTTAGTATTTATCGCATTTAATATAAAGCAAGTTGCAGCTTAATAATATTTTAAGTGGAAAAGGCCAAGTCTTGATTCAACTTACACAAAGAGTATGGTGCTCAAGTGCTTTGAACTTTAAATCGGATCGAGTTAATGAAGTGCTTAGAGATTCTCCATTTAAATAAAAGCTGTAAACTTAACTGTGAACTGCTAAGTATAATGAAACAATTTGGAGTTATTCAACTCTTTAACAGAAGACAGATTTGTAGATATCATCGTAAGTTTGATTAACTGTTCGTAACAAATCATAAACGCAAATAAGCAATATTTGTATATTATATATATTTGTAATTACGTTCTCGAAAACGGCTCTAGCGATTTAGATGAAAGTTGCAATATTTAAGGGGGTAAAATATCGATCTAGCTAGGTCTCTTACCTGCGAAAATTCGTTTTCTCTATTTTCACAGCCTCGGGAATGTGATACAACGTTGGTATTCCTGGACGATATGTTTATCTATTTTCACCCGAGCTCGGTCGACCAGGTACTGTACCGTATCAATAAGTAATTTATGGATAGCGATACTAAGAAAATTCGATATACGATGGCTATAAATAGCTATAATGTTACTCCACCGACGAGCTCATTTCATCTGTTTGACGCTTTTCCTTAAATTGCTTTACTGTTCCGTATATGTTCCCCAAGAGACTTAACTCAATGGAGTTTCACAAAGATTGGATTACGATTGGTGAAACTCGATATAACTCCAATTCAATCGAGTTGCTTCAGTTACATTATCAACGTTATTGGAAATCATATTTTGCATTTCGCCATGTCATATGAATCTAGTAACTTTTGAACGTTAGGAACGACACAGCAATATGTTGAGATGATATCCGACTGTGCTCCTTGTGGAGGATTTTCTTTAAAATTTTCCTGTCAAAAGAGACCAATACTTCATAATGTTGCTTTAAAATATTGAGTCCATCTTTTTCGTCAGATGGTTCGTCTACAGTCTTTTGATGTTCAACCCGAGTCAATAGCCAGACAAAGCTTGGTAGAATGGCCGAGACTAAACGAGCTTTATCATTATCACCCTTGGGCTTACAATCTGCTCCGAATCGGGAGAATCGCTTCGATTTTATTGAATTACGCTTCATAATTGGACAACTGTGGATCGATTGAGATTACGGTTTTGTTGTAAAATTTCACAAGGTGAGCAGTTTTGCGCCTATTTGGGATAGGTAATTGGTATAAAATTGATTGATCCTTATTTTTTACTTTTAGGTGAATATAGGGTGGCAGGGAAATCGACGCGAAAACTTACCATGGATTCAGTAGGTGATTCTGAAAGCCCCTGCGATGATAATTTTCATCGGTTATTTTGAAAAAAATCTGCTATTCCGTACATTTTGACCGCGTAGGTATTGCACTTGTCTATGAAACAGCAGATTAAAAAAAAAAAAATACCAACGAAAAATTTCAACGCAGGGGGGTTCAGAATCATGTACTGAATCCATGGTAACAGTTTTCGCGTCGATGTCCCTGCCACCCTGTATCATCATCATCATCATCAGCCTATAAATGTTCCCACTGCTGGGACACAGGCCTCCTCTCTGTGAGAGGGAGCCACCCTGTATAGTTTTGTTAAAAATATGCGTTATGTTATCGTGCACATGGTAACCGGATTTAGATTCCTGCTATAAAATAAAATACAGTTTTCCGTAGTATAGCTTGTCCAGTCTGAAATGACGCGCCCCAATACCGCATTTTACGTACAAGCTGCGTTGCCGTGTACGTAAAATATGTATATCAGACTGGACAAGCTATACTCGTAACATTTTTCTCTACCTTTGAAACTTGGCACCGCTGCTAAAGCATGCATGCCTGTTTCATAAACAAAGAACATCAGCTTTGTTCAACAAAGTCTACCGATACAATACGGGGTTGCATTTGCAGCCGACTTATCTACGAGTTCGAGAGTTTTCTCTGTGGATGCAAGTAAACTCATTCCGTAAGTAAGTTTGTTGGCTCAGACTTGCTTATTAGATACCCTCGTCGTGCACCTTACAGTCAGGTGTCAGTAAACTCTAGTTTCTGATTCCAGTTTATTTTTCGATGTAACAACAGCCGCACGGGTCGATCCATCAGGTTAAGCTTTGCTTGCGGGAGTGGGTCCGTAGATGGGTGAACATCTTTACATACCGAGACTCCTCCGTGTTTCGAAAAGCATGTTGAGCCGTTGGTCCTGGCTGTCATTTGTGGAACTTTGGCAGTCGTTACGGGTCGTCAGAAGTCCGAAAATCTGACAACCAGTCTTACAAAGTGGTAGCGTATTACCCAGTTACTGGGTTATGGAGGTCAGATAGGCAGTCGCTCCATGTAAAATGCTGGTATTCAGCTGCATCCATGAACATAGTTAAGAAAAGGCTAGGCAGATTGATTTACTAGGTGTTGTTAGTGATATGTTGATTTTAGTTTATTTATAGTAGAATTGGTGTTGATTAAATCAGTATGTTTTTCATCAACGCCTTTGTAATTAATTGCTTTGGCTTCTATTTAGAAATTGTCTTTCAAAATAGCTGTAAATTTGTTAGAAGTTGATGAATTAAAAGATTCCACATTCAAAGAACTACGTTTTATATCTGTATTTCGTCATCCGTTTTATCATATTAAAACACAACGAGCTGGTTAAATTCAAAGCCTCTCACTCAGAATTCATAGCTTATTTCGAGTACAAAAAGCAAATCCGTTGAATGTTATCGCTCAAAATGCAGATATTTATTTTTTGTGGGGCGACGCCGGCGAAGTGTCCCGTGGCTGGCTCAGATAATTCTCTCTCGTCCTAATTCCAGGCTTAACTTCGTGATAATCCCGCCTCTGGAATCTTGTTAGTCGCCTCCTCGCTCTTTGACTGCATTCCTTTGTTTGTTACTGTGTTTTCTTTGTATAATTACTCTGTAGCACGAGATTTGTAATTAGTTTTGTGTCACGCTTGTAGGTTTAGAGATAACTTTAACGCTTGCTACAGAGCTTATTTTGTTGTGTTAAGCTGAGTGTGATTTGATGTCTTTGCTAATGTCGCTTTGAAGAAATGCTGTACCGTCTAATGTGTTGATAATTGCTATTCCTTTTAATTATCCAAAAGGTTTATTATTCAATTAAATTTATACCTATTCAATCACAATCCAAACACTCGATTCAGATATTTAAACGCTATCCAATCCATTACCATCGTATATTTACCATTATTGTAAAAAAAACAGATCAGCAAAAAGTCTGTAAAACAAAAAGGTTTCCATCTGCCATTAGACCGTAGTAAGCGTTACAATTTCGCATCCAGCAAGTACCGCAAAACGCTGAATCTCGTTTAAAAGCGAGCTCGATATCAAAGCGAATGCATCGTTGATATACTTCAGATGGCAGCTGACATTCCGACGTTTATATCGCCATCGCCTATATCACCGTAGTTAGGGTATCTGTATAACGTCCGTGCAGTGCCGCAAACTGTCGACAGATTTCCAACAATCAACAATTGTCGATGTCGAGCTTGATTCACTTTATTGCGGATTTTTTAAATTTGAATATGGAACAATTTGTTTTTTTTTTACGTTTTTAAATTGGGAACACTGTGGCTAGTTTTTTTGCGTTGTTCATGCTTTTTTTCGTAAAGCTCTATCTACGCCTCGTTGCTTGTTATCAGTACCTATTGTTTTTGCTGCACCGACTAATTCTCTATTATATTTACACTAGCGAACCTCCCCTTTTTCGCACGGTTTTTACGATTTGGCAAAACATCGAGGTTTCTTTATTTTGATTAAAATTTATACTAATACTAGCGGACCCGACAGACGCTGTCCTGTCCAAACAGCGCCACCTACCGGGTCCAATTGTATTTTCAAACTATCCAGGGACACACTAAAATATACACACAAAATTTCATCCAAATCGGTCCATTGGTTTAGGAGACAAACACACTTACAGAAGATTTATATATTTAAAGATACACATATACTTTTTTGAATAAATTCCTAAAATGATGGTGGATATAGGAATATAGTCCCTAATCCAAAATAAAGAAAGAGTAGTCATCAAATAAATGTAAGAATACGGTGCAAAGAACACAATGACAAACTGACAAAGTAAATGAGAAAGGAATAATGACTAACAAAAGATATCGGCAAGACGATACATATTCAATTAATGTCAGAATTGATATTTATTATTGAAACAACATTTGCCGATGACATTAATACATTGTAGGGATATAAGAAGTGCTATCGATCGACTCATTCACCTATCTTTTGTTTATGAATGATATTTGGATAGTTACATTTTGTTCAAAAGTATTTCGGTGGAATGTATTTGTATGATATTAGCGACTCGCCTCTGCTTCACAGTTTTTGTGACTTGACAAAACTTAATGTAGATATTATTCACATAAACCTTCCGGAATACATTCTCTAAATGATGGTGACAACCGCATCTAAATCTGTAGCGTAGTTTAGAAGAACAACGCGATCACATAGGCATACACGAAAAGCGACTTTAATTTATAATATGTATTCAAAATTTAAAAGTCATTTATTCAAACTAGGCTGAGAATCAGCACTTTTCGAACGTCAAAATTACATAAGACAGTTCCCCAAAACGCCCACCCTTCACCACTTCCTAGTACTTTAGCTGGGAAGAAGAAGTGGCGCAACAAACTCCCCAGCGGTACAGCTGTCTATTCAGTTAGAAAAATAAATAATATTGATTCCATACAATGGTATGCAAAATAATTTACATAACGCAATACAAAACATAATTTAAATTATAATATATGTATAGATGATGATAATTTTTGTATAGATGACTCCATAATAACAACACAAATTTAATTAATAAACTTTAACAATTTTATTGAATTAAAAGCCCGAACAGTTGCCAAACTTAAGTGGCAGTGGGCAGGGCACATTGATCGTAGAACAGATGGTTTATAGGCCCGAAAGGTTTTGGAGTGGCGACCGCGTACCGGAAGACGTAAAGCTGTTAGGTCTCCCACGAGGTGGACCGATGAACTGGTGAAGGCCGCAGGAATCCGCTGGATGCGAGAAGTACAGAATCGGTCGAAGTGGCGATGCTTGGAGGTCTTTTGGATGAAATGATGATTATGAATTTTGTTGAATAAATTTATACTATCTTGTAAGAGCTAGGTTTTATTTAATTACAATTATTTTTACTAGCTCATTAAGTGGATTAAAAATTAATGACTAGGTAAAAAAATATCTCCAGGAAAAAAATTATAGAACATTTTCTTTAAACATTTTTCTTCGAAGCAAAAGTATGTAGTAACTATCTATATTTTTCATACTTTAACGATAGGGGAGATGAATAATATAAGAACTTATCAGTTGCTTTAAATACCAAGTTTGTTTGGCGATTTTACAAACCAACCAGTACCCTTTTTTTTTTTTTTTTTTTGGGTGGGAAATTATCAAATAACTTCTCCCGCTCTGGGCGGAGCGGGAGGGCGTGTCAGACTCTTACTGACTAAAACCCACCCGTGTTCCTTCAGTTGCCGTGTTGCCAGGGGGCCACGATTTCCCTATCGGTTTTCTTCGAACCCCCGGCAGGCATTGGCCCTAGCGGACCCCGTCAATTCTGCTGACATCTCTTTGAGGCGCGCGTGGAACACAACGCGCCGTCGACCCGGGCTTGGTCCTTATCGGACGGTGAGCTACCCATTGCTCACCGTCCGCAAGCCCGCGCCTACGGTGGCCGGAAATCCTCTCGTGACTCCCGACGCCCAGGGCGTCTCCTGCTGCGGCGGTTAGGGGCGCGAGGGCGCGAAATTTGCCTTTCCCTCACGCGCTCCGTCTCCTCCTTCGCGAGCATTACTGCTTCGCAGAACGAGGTGACGGCCTGCCATTTCCTCTCGCTCCGTAGCATGGCCCGAATCAGGGCCGGACGCGAGAGATCACCGCCGCCGATCGCTTCCACGAGGACACGGCGATGCTCTGCCCAAGCCGGGCAGACCTCCACCGTATGCTCCACCGTGTCCTCCGGGCGATCCACACAGTGATGACACCCGGGCGTTTCCTCCCGCTTTATCCTGAACAGGTACCTCCCGAAACAGCCATGTCCGGTGAGCACCTGTGTCAGGCGGAAGGTGAGGACGCCGTGGCGTCTCTCTAGCCACTCCTCAAAGAGGGGTCTTATCGCCGCAATTGCGGCGTGCCCAGCGCTGGGTTGCGACAATCGCACTCTCCATTCCGCCATGAGATCCCGCCGGAGCTCTGTCCGCTGTGCCGCAACTTCTTGCGGCATCGGAGTTAGGCCCCGGCGTTTCGCCTCCTCGCGCCACTCCCAAATGTGCGCGAAAACCAACCAGTACCCTAATTGCGTAATACAGCACAATCTGTTTCAATTTGAAACAGATAAGCAATCCATTGCTTCTTAAGTTGGAAAAAAAATCTGTTCAACAACGTGAATAACGCAATGAATGTTGTTGAACTGTCAAAATGAAAAAAAATTGGCAAAATTGTTCACGAAAATAAGTTACGCAATTAGGGTACTGGCAGGGGAAAGAAGCCTATTGAAATAAAAAACCGGCCAAATGCGAGTCAGACTCGCACTCGAAAGGGTCCGTACCACCGTCCGTACAAACATGATATAGGTATATATTTTTAAATAATTTATAAATTTCTATTATTTGTTTTTATAGCGGCAATAGAAATACACAATCTGTGAACTGTCTAACTATAACGGTTCATGAGATACAGCCCGCTGACAGACAGACGGACGGAAGGAAGGATAGAAAAAGAAAGAAAGAAAACTTGTTTATTCTGCACAAACAAAACGCACGTTTAAAAAACTGGACAAAATACACACCAAACAAAAGTAGCCAAAAGCCTCGTATTCAATCCGTAAACAAGTTTGACAATGCGTGTAGGCTTAGTAATAGGGTTCCGTTTGGCACCCTTCGGGTACGGAACCCAAAAAACACACAAGCCGAAGGATTTTGTACAAATTGTTAATCCATTGCTTCATAAGTTTGAAAACTTCATCTGCTCGGTAACGTACTTATGTAAATAACGCAATGAATGTTGATGAACTGTCAAAATGAGAGGCATTGTAAGAGTGTTACGGAATTATCCACGGTATTGTTTACGGATTCAACAAACCAAGCAGGGCAAGGAAGCCCTTTTTGAGCTAAAAAAACCTGCACCCTAATTGCGTAATACACGATCAATCAAAATTTGTTTCGATTTGAAACAGATTGCTAATCTATTGCGTCATAAGTCGGAAAAAAATTTGCTCAACAACGTAAATAACGCAATGAATGTTGTTGAACTGTCAAAATTATATAAAGGGTACCTACTGGTATCTCCACTAGATAAACTTCCATAGGTTTACTATTGCTAACGCTGTAAATAAACTGGCGCTTATTAAATTAAATTCTCTCACTGTTTTTTACAATATTTCATTCTTTAACGCCACAACAGTCTAGAAACACTCCTTTTTCACATAAATATGTAGTTTAAAGTTTTATATAAGTTAGAAAATGACCTCTTGTGAGTGTTCGCTCCGTGACTCCGGGGAGCCATTCAGAGGAATCGCATTGTATAAAATATTGCTTATGTAGCATCAGGTGCTTCTGTTCTGTAGTACTGTTTCTACTTAAAACGTTATTTACACTTTTTTATTTTGTTATTTAAATTTTGTATTTCACGAACTGTGTCCAAATAAACGTTATTCTTTCTTTTTTTACTTGAACTTTTTTTTTTCTTTACTTGTAAATTTTAGTTACTTTGTAAGATCTTCTATGATGTCACTTCAGAAAACGACAGAGATCCTATGACGACCTTTTTTTTGGGTGTTAAATTATCAAATAACTTCTCCCGCTCTGGGCGGAGGGCGTGTCAGACTCTTACTGACTAAAACCCACCCGTGTTCCTTCAGTTGCCATGTTGCCGGGGGCCACGATCTCCCTTTCGGACTTCTTCGCAACCCTGGCAGGCATCGGCCCTAGCTGACCCCGTCAGTTCTGCTGACATCTCTTTGAGGCGCGCGTGGAACACAACGCGCCGTCGACCCGGGCTTGGTCCTTATCGGGCGGCGAGCTACCCATTGCTCACCGTCCGCAAGCCCGCGCCTACGGTGGCCGGAAATCGGCCTGCGATTTCCACTGCTCAGGACGTCTTCTCCTGCGGCGGTTAGGGGCGTGAAGGCGCGAAATTTGCCTCTCCCTCACGCGTGCCGCCTCCTCCTTCGCGAGCATTACTGCTTCGCAGAAGGAGGTGACGGCCTCCCATTTCCTCTCGCTCCATACCATGGCCTGAACCAGGGCCGGGCGCGAGAGATCACCGCCGCTGATCGCCTCCACGAGGACACGGCGATGTTTCGCCCAAGCCGGGCACCTCCACCGTATGCTCCACTGTGTTTTATGACGACCTGAGTTTTATATTAGGAATTTTATGTTTGCCTCCAGATTGGAAGATTTATTTGTAAGATATCTCGTAATATTATACCTTTGGTATCGGAAAAACATTATTTACTTCGTGAGGTGGCCGCAGGGCAAATCCAGTTCATCGGTCATTGCTTCCTAGTGACTTGGATATAATTCTTTGGCCACCTCTTATGATTTCCTATCCCATTTTTCCGCACGACTCTTACTTACAAGGAAAATGTGGAAATTGATATTATACGGATGACACAACAAGATAAATTATATATACTGGTGTTGATAGTTTGTAAGAGACCGTTTCGTTGTGTTCTTTTGTATGCACAGTGAACAAAGATACAAAGTTACTCTATCCGTAATTGTAGGTAACCTTAAAGCATGGATTTATGCCAATGCTTATCTGACTTTGTTACCTACATTGGCTCTCAGTGTGACATGCAGGTAGCCTCGAATGTTTAAAAATAAAAATCATACGTTTACGGTACCAAAGAGAATTAAGCTTTATAATAAGTTTATGAAGACTTTGGAGAGCCATTGACAATAAACAAAATTGGGAAACAGAACAAGATTTTTTGCTTACTTGTGCAAATATTTCTATGAATTAATAAGCCGTTGAAAAATATTTTATTAGCAGATGGAGTTGATAAATAATGAAAAAGTATCTGGTCGACCGAGCTCAGCTCGGGTAAAAATAGAAATAAACATATCGTCCAGGTATACCAACGTTGTATCACATCCCCGAGGCTGTGAAAATAGAGAAAACGAACTTTCCCAGATATGAGACCTAGCTAGATTGATTTTTCGCCCCCGTAAACCCCTATATTGCAACTTTCATCGAAATCGTTAGAGCCGATTTCGAGAACGTGAGTACAAATATATTTACAAACAAATATACAAATAGTGCTAGTTTTACAGTATAGGATATAACCAAACTTAATATGATTTCAAATGCTTTTTCATGATTGAAATTCCAGTTACTTTTGCAAAGTCATTAAGTTGTAAATCAGCGGTGAGTGTCGCGTTGAATATTAGTGTCCGTATGAATTGAGGAGCCATGTCTCATATTTAAACGCGGGTACTACCAATATTTAGTAGTAAATTAAGCGATTTTGTAGGCCCGATCCTGGAATTTGTAGTAAAACACTTTAAAAGATACACGACTTTTAATGTGGCTCCTCAATTCAGACGTCTGAATTGAGGTGCCACCTTACAACTCTAAAACTAGCCGACGGATATTTTTGAAAATTTGGTAGGATTTAGTAGTACTTATGCGTAATCTTTACAAAAAAATGGGTTTTGTACGGCTGAATTTGAGATAGCTACAATGTTTTGATTTTTCATAAAAATCCATAAATTTCACCGCGCTGTTTCTCGGAAAGTACTCAACCAATTACAACATATTTTTAGTATAATTTAGTAGTAAATACGTTTTAATTTGTAGTATAAAAATGAAATGGAAAAACTACATAATTTCGCTAATACAACATATTTTATGTGGCTCCTCAATCCTGACGGTCTGTAGAAAATAAATGTGCATAGCTACTAAAGTAGTTGATCAAATCGGATAACAATAGCACCAATATTTAGTAGAAATTTCTACTAAATATTGGCGTAATCCAACATTTTGTACATTCAGTATTTCAAAAGATATTAACAAAATAAACATTCCTTAACAATTTAGTGTGGTACAAGAGCCCACGACCAAAACCATGTCACATCGTTCAACGGTCAAAACCGTACAAAATCGTTAGTTTAGATGATTCTGAACCGATTCGATGGGAAGTACCGGTCAGAAACATCCCAGTTTTACGGGAGCCCATTTCTGCTTTAAAAAAATAAGCAAGCAGTTGGTTTCATCACAATATGTCTGATATTTAAAATGTACATAGGTTTCGTAATTTTATTACCAAAAAGTTTGATATCAGACATTTTTGTGTGTCAAATGTGGACTGAGTGCATTTTCAAAAATGTCAAAAAATTTAACCTATCTGTCTCATAGCAATCTGGTTCAATCGAAAAGTTGTCTGATTAGTAACGTATTTTTTTCTTCTTTTACGTAATCAAAAGATTACGGCAGGTCAGTCTCAGGTTGTATCTTGATTAAAAATAACTTTTCCATAAGAGATATGTTCTAATGGAACAAATCTATCTTAGGGAGATGTATTAATGATTCAACCTACAAACTGCAAAAAACGTAAGAAAATTTTAATGTCGGTGGCTACAACTGCAGAAGATTCTGAATCCAAAAATTTCAGACATTTTCCGCGTCACGTCTAACCTCGCATTTGAAATACCTATGTAAAAAAAAATACCGAACTGTTTCATAGCAATCTGTCTGATTTTCAGAATGTAGTTGAAAGAAAGATTTTAAATTCCGAAAACACAATTTTCTGAAACCAGTAAGTGTATGTAGTGGCGTCACACCCAGAAGACCACCACAGAGAGAAAATTAAAAATGAGGCATAAAATAAAACCCATAGCAACCCGTCTGAAAATCTTGTACCTATTTAGGTGAACATTGGTCAGTTGATGCGAAAAATCATTTTTCAAAATAAATCGTTTTTACGTACGATTAATAAAGAGCTTACCCGCTGATAACTAAATAAATAACTGTTTATTGAAATAAAATTAATATTTTTTTTTTACTGTCGGACTCATCATCGGTGTCGTAAGCGTAACAAGCACCGCGCGTTAGCCGGGCGATTCCGAAACGTTCTTTCTGTTTTTGGAGTTATATAATATGATATTTAAAATTTCTGAAAACAGGTTTTCAGTAACTATAGAAAAGATTTAAAAAATTGAATCGGGTTGCTATGAAACAGATAGGTTAAATTTTTTGTAATTTTTTGAAAATGCGCTCAGTCCACATGTGACACGCAAAATGTCTGAAAACAAACTTTTATAGTAAAATTACGAAAACTCATTTTTAATATCAGGGGGCCTACCACCAGCTCATAAACAGTATTATTTTAATATTACTTCAGTGGGAGAAAGAGATGGAGCTATACGATCTGTAGGGCTCCATCTCTTTCCCACACTGAAGTTATATTAAAATAATACTCCTTTATGAGTTGGTGGTAGGCCCCCAGGCATATTGTGATGAAACCGTCTGTTTATTTTTTTTGACATAGCAGAAATAGGCTTTCGTAAAACTGGGACGTTTCTGACCGGTACTTCCCACCGAGTTGGGTTCAGGAATCATCTAAACTAATGATTTTATACGGTTTTGGCCGTAAAACGATGTGATATGGTTTTGGTCGTGGGCTCTCGTACCACACTAGATTTTTAAGTAATGTTTATTTTGTTAATATCTTTTGAAATACTGAATGTACAAAATGTTGGATTACGCCAATATTTAGTAAAAATTTCTACTAAATATTGGCGCTATTGTTATCCGATTTGATCAACTACTTTAGTAGCTACGTACATATTATTTTCTATAGACCGTCAGGATTGAGGAGCCACATAAAATGTGTTGTATTAGCGAAATTATGTGGCTTTTCCATTTTATTTTTATACTACAAATTAGAACGTATTTACTACTAAATTATACTAAAAATCTGTTGTAATTGGTTAATTATTTTCCGAGAAACAGTGCGGTGAAATTTATGGATTTTTATGAAAAATCAAAACATTGTAGCTATCTCAAATTCAGCCGTACAAAACCCATTTTTTTTGTAGAGATTACGCATAAGTACTACTAAATCCTACCAAATTTTCAAAAATATCCGTCGGCTAGTTTTAGAGTTGTAAGGTGGCACCTCAATTCAGACGTTTGAATTGAGGAGCCACCTTAAAAGTCATGTATCTTTTAAAGTGTTTTACTACAAATTCCAGGATCGGGCCTACAAAATCGCCTAATTTACTACTAAATATTGGTAGTACCCGCGATTAAATATGAGACATGGCTCCTCAATCCATACGGACACGAATATTACATCATGTTCCCGGAATAGGTACCACAGTACCTGCCTATACACATGACATAATATTAACAGACTAATAAGTACACATAGTTTTTAGTCTTTTAGTTTAACGTCGTGTTCCCCAAAAAGGCTGAATACAAGTCAGAATGGTGCGAGCACTAATTCTAATCAAAGTCACGTTTTTTGACATAAGGAGTTATGCATGAGCCGCTTTACTTTGACGAGAACGAAAATTAGTTATTTATGCAACTGTTGTATAATAAGGGGTATTAAAACACGAATGTGGGTTTATCACACGAGGCGAACCCGAGTGTAATAATAGTGTAATGAGTGTTTTAATACCTAATTATAACAGTTGCATACAATACTTTATCTACACCCATGATATGAATCTTCTATAAAAGTTTCTGAAACCATTGGGTGTTTGAAATTCAAGATCAAGAATAAAGAAATTCCCACGAAATTCAGTACAACTGCACGTATGTACGTCGCCTGCAGCAGCACATCACACACACATGCGTGCAGCGGGTGCTGCTGTCCCCCGCTTGAACGTTGAAACGAGTTGCGTAATGAAATTTTGTACAACATTGTATCACTCATTGGGATGAGGTAATGGTTTACTATGACACTGGCTGTGTTAATGACGGCAATAAGCAAACTGCTTCTGAAACTTTTATAGAGGTTTTATAGCATGGGTGTAGATAAAATAATAAATGGCACTAATGACACCGGTACAATTAATTGTATCTTCACTAAATTTCAGTGACTACAAGATTATCTACATCTTCGTGTAAAAATCCCTCAACTGAATGATACAGCTTCTAAAATACGTTCCAGAATGTTCAAGCGATTTCAAATGTCATGTTCTGCCGCCGGCGTCCGGTCACATACATTACCCTAATGTATCGCTGAATTTTGCAGCGGGACATATGCAACTGTATTTGATTCGCGGTAAATATAATTTTAAAGAGCGCTCCATTTCATTTTGACAAATAGTAGTAAGTATACCTTAAGTTGGTATAAATTGGGATACGAGGAAGAGAATGATGATGAGTACTTACACTCCGGCCGATGACACAATGCGTTCTTGACACCTGTCAGCTGAGTACAAAAGAATACGTGTTTTACGAATTTAAACTTTATTCGTTCCTAATCTTGTCCCACTGACAGGTGTCAGAAACGCATTCGCTCCGTGGCTGGAATATATTATGTAGTAGGTATACTGTCGTAAAAAATTGACTTTTCCTTTTAATTCAATTTAAAATATTTTATTTTACATAAACCTACATGGGCACTTATGAAACGTCAGAAGCTAGGTGCAAGGTTCCAATTGGTCGTTTCCTATGGAGAAGAGCCGGCAAGAAACTCCACGGTTACTCTTTTAAAAATGATTGGCTTTTACAATACTTTCAAATAATAGTGTTACTAGGTATGGGAGGACAGTATAGGTCTTTCAATAAGTAAGTTTCCCCAACCCTTGCTCGAAAACGACGTGCCAGCAGTTGTTGCAGCTGAGCACGTAGCTTTAAATACCCCGAATAATAATCCAATGATGGCAATAGGCTCGCCCCCTATTACATGGGACTTAAACATAACTGGCAAAATATGGGTGTACCTGTTACAAGGACACCTCTGCCCAACCCTTCGGGGAAACAAGGTGTGATGTTATGTTATGAAAATCTAAGTTTGATCCAATCTGTCCCTTCTTGCTGTCCTCCCCTCGGTGACGCCCTAAGCCGAGGTTTGTACTCCACAGGGGGTGCCCTTAGCGAGCGTTCGCCTAGTTTTAATTTAGAATAGTTTATGCCCCTGGCTGGAGGCTTTAAGAGTAGAAGCTTAAGGCAACCACAGGAAAGTCCGGTTAAGCAGCCATGATCTCATAGGTCAACTGAGAGAAAGGTAAAAAAAAAACTTTTCCTTGTGCGGGAAGAATTCTGTGACATGTTGAATTAAATTCTTAGTCCTAATTTGTATAATGTCGTCTGAATTTTCCTCGATTGAATCGTCTAATATCTCGTTTAGTGCAATGCAACATTCAGTCAGTCTAGTCAATATACGATCTTCATTGCTAGAAACTACAATCTTAAATCTTCCAAAATGATTAGTTAATTATGTAGGTCTTCTTCTTCCTTTTCTCTGTGATTAGTGACTAAACTGGTGTCAGTTTATTCTTTTAAAGCTGCCCATGAGCCTCTGAGTTAGCTTCACAAGTTGTCGAGAAATATCTCTCAGGCATGCCGGTTTCCTCACGATGTTTTCCTTCACCAGACCTTTGAAGCTAGTGATAATGGTATAATACGCACATGAGTCCGAAAAAAGTGCATGCCTTGGGTTTTTAGGTAAGTATAATCATTACATGCAATCTTACAAAGTAGTAGTAAATAGGAGTAAATTCCAAGTAATTTATCTGGTAAATAATTTCATACAAATTACAGGTACATGTTTTTGGTAGGAAGTGCCTAACTGCCGACTACACGATGTTATAAAATAAGGCAGTTCACTTACTCGACAACAGCAGCTACCGCAGCAACATGATGTATTGCACTTCGTCCGTGCGTACGTCTCCTAGTGCTCTTGCGTGAGCAGGAGGCCTTTGCATGCTTAATTAAATACAACATTTAAAGAAACCCTGTCTGATCCGTTTTTTTTCAACGGGGATTTTTTCCGGATTGTTACATGGGGCGCTGGCGGCCGTCGTTTAGCGGGTGTCTACAAGTCATAACTTATGAACCCTGTTGAAAAGGGTAGTTTTGGTACTAAAAATGTGATTTTTAAATAACAATAACTTTTGTTTTTTTTTTATTACTTTTTGGTAATTTTATTGCAGTACTTTTCGGATCGGACAGGATTTTTTTTACATATTGTATAAGCTGTCTACTCACTCGGCAACAGCAGCAATCGCAGCAGTATGATGAATGGCGCTCCGTCCGCGCTTACGTCTCCTAGTGCGCTTGCGTGAATAGGAGGCCAATAGCAGGCCTTTGCGCGCATCGATGCGCTTGCGCGAGTCCTTTGCCAGCGTGCGCACCGCCAGCGACGTGGGGTCGAAACTGAACGTGCTGTCGTCGCGGTGCTCGTTCAAGTCCTTTTTCCTTTCCTATGATGAAGAAGGAGTGAGAATGGTTAACGAGGAAATAATGTGAGTAAGTTGTCTAGATCTCCTTGATTAACCTTGAATTTGGTTAGGTACTCATAGGAATGTATGTGGTTATGGCAATGAATTGAGTTTAGATTTTTATGATCCTGACGAATTCTCCACGTATGCAATCTGCTCCTACAATGTTCAATCATGAGCTCTAAGATTAGTAGCAACTGTCTAGTTTTGAATTTTAACTACAATAGTTAGTTTCATTAGTTTAATCTTTTCAACTTCGCTAATTCAACTTTGGATCAACATTCTCCAATCTTTTGTCTTAGCAGTCTCTGCAGGTCTCTTGTAGATGTTCTCAGCTTTTTAAAGGAATCTGTACAGTACATACCTCTTGCGTAATCTGCGACTCCTCTTCATAGCTGAGCGCAACGACGGCAAGCATCAGGTTGATGAGGTAGAACGAGCCGAAGAACACCACCACGGTGAAAAACGACACCGACATCGGACCGCACGATGACAGCACCTGGGGATAAAGATTAATCAGAAAAAGGTGTAATCAAATGTGCCCTTTAGCGGAAAGGGTCTTCTTTCAAGCGACACATTCAGTTGTTTTTTTTTACATACCAAGATTTCGTTTTTGATCGTCTCATTATTACAAATTTTAATCACGCATAAAACAATAAATTACCTAATGTATTTTAATGTAAGGCCCTAGACACTGAACTTATATAAGTGATTATTAGAACATAACTAGCTGACCCGGCAAACGTTGTTTTGCCATATAAATGTTTGGGGTGGACCACCCTTATCACTTAGGGGTATAAAAATAGATTATACCGAAATAGATCAAGCCGTTTTGGAGGAGTATGGCAACTAAAACTTTTTACAAAAAAAAAAAACAACCGACTTCCAAAAAAACACTACAAAGTGAAAAATAATTTTAATTTCGGAAGTCGGTGTCTTTGGTTTTGAATTTTCGTTTTTTGCCACCGACTTCCGAAATTAAAGTTATTTTTCACTTTGTAGTGTTTTTTTGGAAGTCGGTTGTTTTTTTTTTTGTAAAAAGTTTTTATTTTTCACTTTTTAGTTGTTACCCCTCACAAATTCGAATACCACTACTTGCTATGTAACTAACAATGAGAGGTGCTTAACATATCATCCACATAATAAGTGGGAAAAAATCCGTATTATTGAAGCTAACTCAAAAACTAACCAAGCAAAGTTATTAAAATTTATATGGGACCACCTCTGAAGTATTACCTACCAAACAAAAAAAGTATCATTAAAATTAATTCATAATTGGCCGAGTTATCGCGTAACAAACATACAAAAAAAAAACATGTAGTTGAATTGAGAACCTCCTCCTTTTGGAAGTCGGTTAAAAATTGTGACACGAGAATTATCTAAAGATAGAAGGCGTAAATATCCAAAGGTTGTCTGTAAAAGATCGCTTTTAGCGATAAGACCGCCCATTGTGTCACCCAATGTAAAATTTCTAAATTAATGTCTGTAATTTTTATGGTGTACATAATAAAGAATATTCTATCTATCTAAATATGAATCACTTAACCAGTTAAATTAGATCATGATTTCCAACGTCATAGATCCACTTTGCAATCATGACGTAGAAACCAAGCCACTTCTCAATGCTTTACTTTCTAATCGTTCAAATTGGTTTCATAATTAATTTTTCAGTCTTTCCTAAGTGGGATATCAATATCTCAAACGAACTGAAGTGTTCTGAACTTCGATAACTTTACCGATTAACCTGATATCTTATCTTAAAACTTGATTTACGAACTTTTTCAGGCTTCTTTGGTAAAAACCGCCAACGGATAAAGGCAGACGGATTAACTGGGGCCGTCGTAAAGTAAACGGATCCGTATAAATAGTGTTGTCACTAGCATTTCCGGTCGTTTTAGCGGACCGGCGAAACAAACGGCCCGGAACAATATGGCGGTGGAAACAGCGGGGCTTCTAATTGATAAGATCATGATTTGTAACTGAGTTTTACATCCAAATGATCACTAAATAAAGATGTTGCTTTTTCACATGTGTCAATTATAAAAGCGGTCAGCAAGCTTTCAATGGTGGCGGGGCAAGATCAAAATTTAATGTGGGCGAGGCACATTTCGCGAGGCCCTCTAGTGGCTCAAGAAGACGAAAAAAAATATAGTTGTAAAATTTTTAGGTAGGTATAGGTCGAGTTTATAGGACAAGCAGTTTAAAAATATTGCGGGTCTGTGAAAATCATTTTCCTATTCAGGGATCCGTTTGCGTAATATTAAGCTTTAAAAATTCAAAAGTCATTTATTCAAACTAGGCTGAGAATCAGCACTTTTCGAACGTCAAAATTACATAAGACAGTCCCCCAAAAACGCCCACCCTTCACCACTTCCTAGTGCCTTTAGCTGAGAAGAAGAAGTGGCGCAACAAACTCCCCAGCAGCACAGCTGTCTGTTCAAGTTAGAAAAAAAAAAATGATTCTATACAATAATGTATGCAAAATTATTATGCAACTCCCATCAGTTTGCTCAAGGTTCTCGGAAAAATCTATGAGAGGCTTATTTATAAGCGTCTCAGAAATTTCGCCGAGACCAAGGGCCTCATCCCCAACGAACAGTTCGGCTTTCGAACTGAGCACTCTAGCGTGCATCAGGACCACCGCATCGTAGATTTCATAAGCGCTGGTTTCCAACGCGGTTCTTTGACCGGTGCAGTATTCTTCGACGTAGCGAAAGCTTTTGATAAAGTCTGGCACAACGGCTTATTATACAAGCTGTACCAACTCGGTGTGCCAGATCGTCTCGTGCTCATCTTACGAGACTTTTTGTCGAATCGCGTCTTCTGTTATCGTATCGAAGGAGCGTTATCCACTCCCCGTCCCATCCGCGCAGGTGTCCCCCAGGGCTCTGTGGTGTCCTCCTTCATATTCACGCTATACACAAGCGATATCCCTAAAGGTTGCGGTAGGTCTCAGTTGGGTCTGTTCGCAGACGACACTGCCATCTACTTCAAATCTAGATCCCCCGACATTATTCGCCTCAATCTCCAACGCGCAGTCAATAGAATGGCCGCATGGTTTACAAAGTGGCGAATAGAAGTAAACCCTGATAAAAGCCAAGCGGTTCTCTTTACGAAACCGTGTACAAGGCTTAGAAACCCCCTCCCCCGACCAATCACCATGTTCGGCAAGCCGATCCCCTGGGAGAAGCGAGCTAAATATCTCGGTGTTGTTCTAGACCATCATTTGACCTTCGCAAAGCACATAAAGATGGTTCGTTCGCGAGCCGCTTTCGCTCTCGGTAGACTCTTTTACCTGGTGAATGCACGTAGCAAATTGTCACTTAGGTGCAAATTGCGCGTTTACACGGCGTGCATTCGACCAATCATGACCTATGCGGGTGCCGTCTTTGCTCATGCAAAACCCCGTCATATCCATAGGATGCAAACAGTCCAAAATAGATTCCTCCGTAGGGCCACAGGTTCCCCCTGGTTCGTTAGGAACGAGGCACTCCACCTCGACCTAAAGATTCCCACAATCCACCAATTTCTAAAACGCCTTTCCAAGCGTTTCTTTGAGTCCGCGGCCAAACATCGCAACCCTCTGGTTGTCGAGGCCGCCAGTTATGTCCCGAGTAGAATCAGTCATGTTCGCCGTCCAAGGCATATCCTCGTAGACCCCGATGACCCCATAACCCTCCTCCAGGAGAGTAATAGGGAAACAAGTACAGTGTACAAATACAGACGCCTCCCGTCATTCCGACCTCACCGCCGAGGTCCTTTGCATAGTATAAAGAGAGGAAGTAGGTTATCTTCATAGAAACGCACCGCGCGCGGCTTGTATCTATGCGTCGCCGCACGCACACTTAACAAAATCAAGCCCGTTTATGAGTGCGCCAGTCGGGGCTAACGCCGCACTAGGTTTCCGCGTCGCGGCTGTTCGGCACTGCTAAATGTATGAAAAATGAGTGATAATCGCAAGAGAAATTATTGCTGTGCGTTTGGGTGTCTAAATAATTCATCGATTCCAGAGTTGTCTCTGTTCAGATTACCTACTGAACAGAAAAGGTAACTAAGTCACTTATTCTAGCATATAATTTTTACTTGATGATGAGATACCTACTTATTTTTTGTTGTATTAGTTATCTATCAGACAGACGAAGTAGGCAGGCCTACTTTCCCACTAAAATGTATTAGGTACCTACTTTTGATCTGTCAATTGACATGCCGCTAATGCTTTGTTTACGTTTACCTAGTCATGCCGATTTCTCAGTAATGTAGGTATGGTAAAGTAACTAAGTACTTACAGTTATAAAATCGTAATTTCAAATATTTGGCGAATTGTGAATCAGATAAACAGAGCAAAGTTCGAATCGTAACCATTCGTAACAACAGAACAAAAATTGATTATAGTCCAAGAGACGGGCGTTATTTTTTTTAGGTTGTCATACAACGTTTTTTTAATATAATATTTTAGTCACTTTATTCAACTTTTTATGATAGATACCTAATGTATATTAAATGTGCTTTCCATTTCAGACGCCTTCAGTGGCTGCGCTTACTTGACGATTAAGATTCGGAAATTATATTTGCAAAAGTTATTTATAAGGATGCGGATATATTACACATTAAAGTTTAATAACAAGGCATTTCGTAATAGTCGAAACCGAAGAAAGTATTTTTCTGTAGCTAATTTGTAATTTTGTTATAAATGTGTGATTCAATATGTGTTTGTATTATTTTATGTTTGCTTTAATAAAAAAAAATTGTCCTTTATTTGCAAAAATACTACATTTTGCCAATTAAAAAAAAAAAAAACTGACTAGTAAAATAATTTACTAACCAAATAATTTAAACACAAGGTCTTAGTCTATAAATACAAGGCGTTTTTTTTGGTCAGTTGCAAGCACGAAACCACAGCTTTTACTGAACTGAACAACTTTCCCCAAGAAACATGGGTTGAAATATGAAAAAAAAAATTGGACTTCCCATAGTACCTAAATCGATCACGTGATCAGCAAGTTTTGTATGGGGAAGTCCTAATTTTTTTTGGGGTGTCTATGGATAGGTCTTTAAAAATGACATTGAGGTTTCCAAAACCATTTTTGCTCAAAGTCAATCGTTTGAAAGATAAGCTCTTCCGAAGTGGTAAAATGTGTGTCGTCCCCCCCCCTCTAACTTTTAAAGTAAGAGAGTAACAAATTTAATAAAAATTTATGCTGTAGATGTCAAAAAACACTTTCAACGAAAATTGGTTTGAAGGAGATATAGTTAGCAGTTTTTGAGATATAGCACTGTTTCAAAAACCGCAAATATAACTTTGCCATTCATACAAACAGGTAAAACCGACCTCACAAACCCTGAACCCAGACAACACATAAGTAAAAAATAGAACTTCCCGGGGCCCTTGCCAATTTCTAGGCACTGAATTAAAATTTAGCTACAAGTGACAACCCTGAGACAGGCAAGTATGGTAGGCAATTATATCGCGGATTGGGCCTGAGATAGCCTACTTGAACTCTTTATACTATGTCCTTTGCGATCTCGACCGCCGCGCCCCCGAGTAAATAATACTCCCCCCGACCCTTGCTCGAAAACGAGGTGCCAGCAGTTGTTGCAGCTGTGCACGTAGCTTTAAATTGCCCGTCTAATAATAATGATTAAAACCCTTTGATCCAGCCCGTCCCATCTTTTGATGTCCTCCCTCCGGCTAACGCCCTAAGCCGAGGCTCGTACCCCACAGGGGGTGCCCTTAGCGAGCGTTCATCCTAAGCTTTTTAGCTTAGTTTATGTATGCCCTGGCTTTGAGTGTAGTGGCAACCACAGGATTGACCGGTTAAACAGCCACGGATTTCGGAACCAGCTGTGAGATGCCCTACAGAAAAAAAAAAATGCAACACAAAACATTATTTTAATTATAAATTATTGGCCATATGTCAGCTAGCACACGCCAATATACCAACCAAAAACATCGAGAACTATACTCAAGCAGAATTTAAAAAAAAATAAACTAAACGTAAACAGAACTAAATATCTAAATAAAAGCCTCCAGGCATAAAGGGCGTGCCCGGTCTAAAACACGTTCAGTGCCTGGAGGGCTCGTGTCAATATATTTATCGTTTTAGGACGAGTAAAATTTTTTCGACGCTTTCACGGCTATTTATGCAATGCATAAACTTTCGAGGTGCGAGGCCCCTCGGACCGCGAGGCGTAGGCGGTGGCCCATGTCGCCCACGCCTTACGCCGCCTCTAACTTTCAATATGTGTTTTTAAACACGTCTTATTTGCTGTTTTTAAATAAATAACCTACCGCTCATTTGCAGACGGTTTTAAACCGTGAACGGCATAATAATAAACCTAATTATTATAATGGTAGGCAGTAAATAATTGTCCCAAAATACTTGAAAGCCGCAGCGGAAATTAACCTTAATTACCGCTGTACATCTATAACGCTCAAAGTTTCGCAGTTACCCACCATTTGTTGTCAAAATCAAAGTAAAGCCGGCCTATTAAACAGGCGGGGTTTACAATCCATAATTTCATAATTAGGTCGTTTTGTAATTAGTTCATGATTTTTAGCAAATGTGCCTAGCCTAGTGGTGTGATTGTCGGACTACCAAGTTTCGAACCCAAGGCACGCACCTCTGATTCAGATTCATGTGCGTATTGTATAATTATCACTTGCTTCAAAAACGGTGAAAGAAAACATCGTGAGGAAACCGGCCTGAGAGATATTTCTCGACGGCATGTGAAGTCAAGTCAGAGGCCCATGGGCGGCTTCAAAACTCTGACACCAGGTTAGTCATTAACCACACGAAAAGAAGAATTAGCAAATGTTATAATATTTTCGACTGCACTAACATTTGAACATCAGTAATTACTCTCAAGAGATTGGCGATTTTACCGCTGTTAAATTGCAGCGTAATGTTTTCGCAATTAACAAGGTACAAGTACATTCCACCAACCCGCACTGGGCCCGCGTGGTAGATTATGGCCCACTCCCTCTCACAGAGGAGAGGAGGTCTGTGTCCCAGCAGTGGGAACACTATAGGATGATTATGCGATTTGCACGATGCTTTCAAAAGGTTAGAAAACTAATATTTTGTACGGGTATCTTCCAATATTTTGAAATTAGTTAGCGGTGTTGGTTATATTGTGTTTAATGACCTGCAGAAGGCAACGCTTTATCCACGGAGTTCAGAGCCCTATTGTTACGTTGATATTATTTGTCACCAAGGGTCAGCTCACACCGAGACTTGACGCGACGCGACGTTGCCAGTGGTTTCGCGCTACGCAACGAGACACAGCTCGGCGCAACGAGATGCCGCGCGGCGCAACGGAACGTGTCTACGTTCGCCGCGAGCTCCCGCTCCGCTAGCTAATAGTAGAGACAAGTCTCCACGACAGCTTCAGGCTGCAGCTCGCGGCGTCGCGCTACGGCACGCGGCTCCGCGAGGCGCAGCGCGCGCCGCTCTTGCACGCCATGCCTACCGGCGAAGCAGTAAGGCGTAGCGCGACATTTTCGAATAATATCAATTATATGTGTTTCTCTTTGTGTAGTAAATAAAGTTATATACTATCTTCAAAAGTGCGCGAAGTGTCGCTTCGCGCCACGTCTCGGTGTGAACTAACCCTAAATCACCCACAGACGCATGTTTTCGTTCTACTTATATTGATGAGCTCCTGATTTCAAGTTCTGTAACTTGATTGCACGACGTCACTAATTTATTGATACAGTTTCCAATACCTATCTATCGTTAATCATTAGAATGAGTTACGTCTTAAGTTGAAGTAACTTAAGGTTAGTTTTAAAGGGTGATGTACCGCATAGGGTATTTGCTGAATAGTCAGCTATACTCCATTTGAAATAAGATTAGACATTTAAACAAACCTTTTTTACAGTCCGTTCAACCGATTTTGACTTCTATACCGTAGGCATTAGGATAGCATTAACAGCAAAAAAGTGGTTACAATACCAACTGTTTACTGCAGCTGCCATTTGTCATACCACCAACGCAATAGAAGTCAAAATCGGTTGAACGGACTGTAAAAAAGGTTTATTTAAATGTCTAATCTTATTTCAAATGGAGTAAGGTGAACCTTTTGGGTAAAATAAAGAAGGAAAGAAAGAAAACTGAGCTCTTGCTAGTTATCTTTGTATTTTTAAATGTTCTACCCGAAAGCGAAATCCGAGTTTCCAATGTCTTGGATTAGCAATAGGTACGTAAACATACAATAAGCCAGGATATGTACGTATATTAATTATTAAAAAGATATCATCACTAACTGGTGCACTTAGAGGAATCGTCCGATGTCTCCCACTACAGGTCAGATTTATTATTTACAACTCGATGGTTAAACCACATCTCGATTATTTGATCGAAATATGGGAAAGTGCTGCCAAAACTCATATTAAAAAACTACAAACATCACAAAAAAAAGTCTTATTCAATAAGGTTTTAAAAGAAACAAAATTAATTAATATTGATCTTTATAAACATAATACTTGCATACACTTGTACGTAAAATAATTAATAGAAATATAAATACACAAATAACATATAGGTACAAAAAGAATGCAAATTCAAAAGCGTATGACGAGGCAGGCTAACCATATAATTTTAAGAGCACCGAGGACAAACTACGGTAGAAAGACTGTCGTATATGAGGGGGCTGAGCTCTATAACTCTATACCTAAAGTAATTAAGGAATCGAAATCACTTCCAACTTTTAAAAAGCTATTAAAGCACCACCTGAATAATGTGTGAATTGTAACTAACTTAATTTAATTTTTAACCGACTTCCAAAAAGGAAGAGGTTATATGTTCGTAGCGTATTTTTGTTTTTTTTTTATGTATGTCCGCCGATTTCTCCGTCATTTGTGGACCGATTTTGAAAATTCTTTTTTGTTTGAAAGGGTATGCTCTGAAATTGGTCCCATATACATTTTATTAACTTTGCTTTGTTAGTTTTTGAGTTAGCTACAAAATACTTATTTTTTTCCCACTTAGTATGTAGATGATAATGATAAGTTCCTGTCACTGGTAGCAGGTAGTGGTATTCGAATGTGTGTAGGTAGGTACCACAACTAAAAAGTGAAAAATAAAAACTTTTTACAAAAAAAAAAAAACAACTTGCAAAAAAAAAAAACACTAAAAAGTGAAAAATAACTGTAATTTCGGAAGTCGGTGGCAAAAACGAAAATCCAAAACCCAAGACACCGACTTGCGAAATTACAGTTATTTTTCACTTTGGGGTTTTTTTTTTGGAGGTCGGTTGTTTTTTTTTTTTGTAAATGTTTTTAGTTTATTACCAAGCGAAACCGTCGCTTATCTTAATTATTAAGTTTTTCCTCATAGGAGTGAATAATTGTATTCTTTTTGAGTGAAATAAATGTTCTTAAACCGTAAACCGTATTAGATGCAATAACGCTAGTTTGGTACATATATCTCAACTCCCTCATATTGGGAGCAATATTCAGCAATATTATCGACGGATATTGCTCTTGCGCTTTGCATTGCAAATTTTGTATTACATGTATTGATGGTTACTATACATAAGGGGGTTGATTGGAGTCTTTAATGCTGCATTTGAAAGAGCTTTTGAGCCAGGTTCCCATTTTATTGTTTAGCAAATGTTTCATCGTTGAAATAACTATACAAACTCAAACTAAAAGCATTTATTTCAATTAAACCATTTATAGGCACTTTTGAACTGTCAAAGAATCGGTCAGTTAGTCAGAAAGTTGAAGCTAGTTGCCCATTCCAAAACGTAGATCTCTATGGAGAAGAATGGGCAAGAAACTCCAAGGTCACTCTTTTAAATATAGATATTACAAAATTCTGGGTACATTATTCTGGTTGCTTCTATATGTGAGAACAATGTACAAAAAATAATCAAAGCAATTGAAAATATAAGATTAAAAATAAGCCCTGGCAGATAAGAGACCAGTCTCAACTGACGGCGCCCGTTCAAGAACATGACGCGTGGATCAGCACCATCCAGCACAACCGTTTTGTAGGGAACCGAATGATCCAACACACTCGCCACCATCAGCGAGACATTTTACAAATTTTTGGTTCTACGATGAAATTAACATGTCAAAGTCGTCGTGAATGTTCTTGGTTAAACCTTCACAAAATTAAACTTGCCCCATAAACAAAAAAGCATGGCAAGCTAAGTTTTGAAGACCAGTCTTAACATTATAATCAAAATGTTTATAGAAAAATTGTCTTCAGTCTTTTCAATGATAACCTCTACCAAACAAGTACATAAATGAAAAAAAAAACTAAAAAACCCGACTGCAAAAAACACAACTGAAAAGAGAAAAAAAAAACAGACACAACACTCACTTCAAAAGTTCGGGATTGATTTATCATTTCTCATTTCAAATTATATTTAAACAAATAACTTGAATACTGGAATCACCTTTTAAACTTCTTTATTTTGATACCCCATTTTTTAAATTTATTTTTAACATACATTTTGGCGTCAAAAATCCGTAATTTTGATTTAATTTTAATATACCCAGTGCTACTCGCGCAATAAAGACAAATCTAACGACATATCATTCATCAAAATCGGTTCAGCCGTTTTGTAGTTACGAGGGAACATAGAGACGGACACAAACATACATACAGGTCAAACATATAACCCTCCTTTTTTGGCTTCGCTGCAGTCGGGTAAAAATACGACTGGTCAATTAAACGAGTCGGTTCCGGACACAGAAACCAAGTCTTAATTAAAGTGGCTAATAACAGCTGTAACAGCATCCCTTTAGTGTCAAACCGTGTCATGTTCTCCCAGCAGAAGAGAGAAAACAAACATAAACATACTTAGTAGGTCTCCTGACGCCCGTGCCTCTAAACGTTTGTCTCCCAAACCGCTGTAGAAGATTGTGCAAAGTAATTTATTAGAGTAACCGCCGTTTGCTCGACCGGCCGTAAGATAAGCACGTGTTCTGTGTTTGCTTAGGAACATGATATGCTTATGGGCTATGGCTGAACCTGGATAAGCGAGAGTTCAAGGGACCGCCATCTCTTTTTCGCTTATGGAGGTTTCTAAGTAACTCGAGTTTCTAGCTTATAGAAGGATAGCAGCGGTAACTTATAGAGGTTGAGGCTGGTTGGGAAAGGTAGAGAGGAAAAAAAAATGTTATTTCCACGAAATTTAAGAATGAGTCATAATTAGCAGAAGTTACACTCGACTGTCGCTTATAGAGGTACAGGAGTGGCCTGTCTTACTTATATAGGTTGAGGCTGGTTGGGAAAGATAGAGAGGAAAACAGACAATTAAAGACTATGTTGAAGATAAGGAAGTTTGGCAATAATTCCTTCTGCACATGTGGCTTCCCTGGTACCTCATTAACGGCATAAATAAGTAAGAGTCTATTAACTGCTCCCAAATTACCATGTTTATTTAAATCTTTATTTTTTATTTTTTGTTTTTACATTCGTCCTTGACATATTTATTATTTGACATTATATACCTACGATTTAATTTCAACTTTTTTTTTAGTGACTTTTGTGGACATGATAATTACTCAGATTGATTACAGTTGTAACAGCAATCATATAATTGTGTTTTATTAAAATAGGTTTTTTTACTTTTATTAATTAATTTATTTTTTGTATAGATTCTTTTCTACATATTTTGTGAATGTGAGAACGCTGTAGGCTTAGTGGATTGTACACCTGTTGACCATTTTCTATTTTGTTAAGTACTTGGTACTTATTGAAAGACCTACACTGTCCTCCCATACCTAGAAACACTGTTATATGAAAGTATTGTAAAAGCCAATTATTTTTAAAAGAGTAACCGTGGAGTTTCTTGCCGGCTCTTCTCCATATGAAACGACCAATTGGAACCGTGCACCTAGCTTCTGACGTTTCATAAGTGCCCATGTAGGTTTATGTGACATAAAATATATTGATTTTGAGTTTGAATGTTATTACCACTAAATTTACGAATGAATCATAAATCGCAGATGTTAAATTACACTCGACTGTCGCTTATAGAGGTACAGGCAAGTAGCAGTCTCAGTTATAGAGGTCCACGAGTGTAAAACGATTTTCTCTTATAGAGGTTTCTGTTTCTCACTTATAGAGGTTTTAGACGGTTAAAATGACGGGACCTGTCAATAACTCTCATTTATAGAGTTTTCTCGCTTACCCAGTTCTCACTTACACAGGTTTGACTGTACTTTAAATAATGTAAAACCTGGAATATACATGCTACGAGTATGTTTTAGCTCATCATCATCATCATCAGCCAATAATGTTCCCATTGCTGGGACACAGGCCTCCCCTCTGTGAGAGGGAGTGGGCCGTAATCCACCACGCGGGCCCATTGCGGGTTGGTAGATGTCACATGTCTTCGAATTTTTGGTTCTAGGACATCATAGGTTTCCTCACGATGTTTTTCTTCATCGTTTTGATGAGAGCAGTGGTGATGAAATAATTTACACATAGTAAAGCGCCTGTCTGGGTACGAACCTACGACCTACTACTCGTAAGTCGCGGCCGTCTCTGGGCTACCACTGCTCCTACACCTGAGCCTACATGAGCACACTACTTAGTAGTAAACTAGTGCCTACGTATCCCTTAATCTGGATTATTAAAAACTTTCATAATAACAGAACCTAACTTTTTCAACCGTAGTTTCTATCATTGTCAAGTGAATATTTTACATACTATTCTGTACCGGACCATAAAATACACACACACAAGTTTTATTTGACTTTTAACTTTGTGCTACCGTTTCGTCGAAAGGTGGTTACTATAATGTAATTTAGTTCCAAATGAGTTTCGTGAGTCGTGTTATCCTATCCTATACTATTAAATGAACAATATTTGCTTACATATATACACTGGCGGACTAAGCGGGGGGCGGCAGGGGCGGTCCGCCCCGGGCCCCCGTTTCATGGGGCCCCCCAAAACTCGAGAAATACTTTTTAATCAAATCCTGCTATATATTAACGATTTACCACGGCATACGCAACATCCTATGGTGTTATTTGCGGATGATAGTACGGTCATAATAAAATGTAATGATAAAATAGATGATGAAGAAGAGATTAATATAACATTGAAAGGTATTATTAACTGGCTTGACATTAATAACTTAGTTATTAATCTTAAAAAAACAAAAGTAATGCACTTTTACCAACGGACATCCACGCCCAACGTAGTGGTTAGTTATAATGGACAAAATGTGGACTCAACAGATGTTGCAAAATTCCTTGGTATCTTAGTTGACAGCAAGCTCACTTGGAAACCTCATGCTGAAGACGTTTGTAATAAACTAAGCAAGTCAGCGTATGTGCTGTATAACCTATCGCATAAAGTAAGCAATGATGTACTCCTGACAGCTTACCATGGTCTTGTTGCGCCAATATTAAGGTTCGGAGTAATATTTTGGGGCAATTGTAGTGATAGGGAACAGATTTTTAAGGCCCAAAAACGTTGCATAAGATCTATGTCGAATCTAAAAACTACAGACACCTGTGTGTCTATGTTTAGGTCACTGAAAATACTGACCTTCCCGTCGTTATATATTTTAGAAGTAGCAATTTTTGTTAAGATGAATTTAAATTTATTTCCGTCACTAGTCGATATTAGGAAACGTTCGGGTCCTATTAGAACACAATATAAAAATTTATTACATACAGGCAACTACAAAACAGCACTACTTAGGAAAAATTTTATGGCAATGGGGCCTATAATTTACAATAAAATTCCGCACAGTTTTAAAGAACACCCTATACGAAGATTTAAATCTAAGCTGACTGCATTATTTTTAGAAAAATGCTATTATTGTATAAAGATTTTTTAAACGATCAAAATATACATACATACATACATAAACTCACGCCTTCTTCCCATGGGGGTAGGCAGAAACTACGATCTGCACCTGCCTGCTACGATCCTTACATAGTCCTTTTGCCTCGTTTACGTTCATACATCTGGTCATACACGCACGCCGGTTGCGAGTACTACGCACCTGGCCTTTCTGAAGAACATCACCAATAAGGTCAGTATATGTCCTCCTAGGGCGTCCCCGCCCGGCCTTTCCCTTTACACCAGCCTTGTAAATACATTTTGTTAGTCGCCTTTCATTCATTCTCTCAACATGCCCAAACCATCTCAACATACCCTTTTCAATTTTTGTCACTACATCTTCTTTTAAATCACACCGCTGTTTTATCACATCATTCCTCAGCCTATCATTCATAGTCAGGCCACACATGCTTCGCAAGGAACGCATTTCCACAGCATTTATTCTACTTTCATGTTGTTTTTGCCACACCCAACATTCACTACCATACATAAGCGTGGGCACCAGCACACCATTGTGAACAGCCAGTCGAGCCTTTTTAGACATCGACTGGTTGGTCACAATCGCATGTATAGCACCATTCACTTTGTTTCCCGCGTTTACTCTCTTTTCCACATCTCCATCAATCTTCCCATCCCTTGTAAACAGACTCCCCAAATATATAAACTCACTTACTTACTCCACACTCTTATCATTTATTTTCACGTCACACACCGATACATCCTCTCCTCTTTCAAACACCATGACCTTCGTCTTATTCACATTTATATTCATCCCTTTCCTCTTATATGCTTCACCCATCACAGTCACCATGTCTTGCAACTGTTCTGCTGATGATGCAAGTTGAACTTGATCATCTGCGTTTTACGACTGCATGATTTATTTGAAAACTGTATTTTTTTAGTTTTTACGACTTTGCATGCCGTAAGGTAGAATGTAGCGGAAAAACTTAGTGATGTACCATCTTATACCTGTACCTACATTGTTGGCAAAATAAATCTGAATCTGAATCTGAATCCCAAACAGGACCAAAATATGTTCAGTAAGTAAAAGGCAGTTTGTATTTGGGGGCCCCCTACGCAAGGTAAATATTAACGTAGGGTGCTAACATTTTCGAGCTCGCTTCGCTCGCTCTTACAACCTACATTCTCTTTTTCCTCAAACTTCTCTGCGTAACTCGACAAAGTAACTCCTATTAATGTACGAATAGCTAAAAGAAAATCTTACCTATCCGGGATGGGGTGCAAAAATTTTCAATGTTTTCTGTTTCAGTTGACAAATTAATTCCTATTTCTGTATAAATGTTCGAAAGAAAAGGTAAACTATGCAGGGTGCAAAAAACGTCGAGCTCGCTCCGGTCGCTTTACCACCCTCTATTCGTCTGATGCTCTAGCTTTTCTGTTGTCGACAAAGAATCTCCTGTTTCTGTAAAAAGAAAACCTAACCTTTTCGAGGCAGCACTCTAAATATTTCGAAATCATGCCTGGGCGGGGGCGCCATTTAGCTTTGCCGCCCCGGGCCCCGGGCAGGCTTAGTCCGCCACTGCATATATATATATATGTATTTGTTATCACGTTCTCGAAAACGGCTCTAACGATTTCGATGAAAGTTGCAAATTGCAATAAAGGCGTTTACGGGGTCGAACAATCGATCTAGCTAGGTCTCACATCAGGGAAAATTCATTTTCTCTGTATTTTCACATGAACAGAGCTCGGTCGCTCAAAGTTTAGAACAAGATGGCAACCTTAGAATAATGACATGGCAGCATAGAACATAGATAATACACTATAAATACGGGAGCATGGAATTAGTAAGTACCTACTATCATGGCAGCATGGAATTAGTATGTACTAAACATAGAATTAGTATGAAGTTTCCTATACTATTAAATGAGAATTCTCTATTTTCACCAGAGCAGAGCTCGGTCGCCCAGGTACTACATATGAATAGACTAATTGCTATGGTAACTGTCGTAGTCAGTACAGTTCCTTATGCTTTCAAACTGTCTGTCCAGGGGACCGTGCATCCGATTTCCGAATTCAGCTACTTGTATGCAAATCCCAAACAGCGTATGTGAATGATTGATGATAGTCGCAGCAGCATTTGCGATACAGCAATATCTAGTCCCATTAGAGTGGTTTAGTTAATTTGTTATATACCCCAGGGTGTGAAATTAAGGCTGTTCTGGTCGTATTATCCTATACTATTGAACGAGCAGTATTTGTATATATATCAATCAATCTGCCTATCCTTTTCCCAACTATGTTAGGGTCGGCTTCCAGTCTAACCGGATGCACCTGAATACCAGTATTTTACATGGAGCGACTGCCTATCTGACCTCCACAACCCAGTAACTGGATAATACGATACCCCATGGTAAGACTGGTTGTCAGATTTTCGGGCTTCTGACGACCTGTAACGACTGTCAAAGATCCACGAATGACAGCCGGGACCAACGGCTTAACGTGCTTTCCGAGACACGGAGGAGTCTTGGTATGTAAAAATGGTCACCCATCCACGGACCAACCCCGGCAAGCGTAGCTTAACCTGTCGGATCGACCCGTGCGCCTGTTATTACTTAGCCACAAGCTCCTCCAGTATTTGTATATATACATATCGACGCTTGAAAAGCAAAATTGACTAAGCGACATGGGTTCCCATGTCGCTTAGTCAATGTTGCCTTTCAAGCGTCGATATGTATTTGTAATCACGTTCTCGAAAACGGCTCTAACGATTTCGATGAAAGTTGCAATATAAGGGTTTACGGGGCGATAAATCGATTTAGCTAGGACTAATATCTGGGAAAATTCGTTTTCTCTGTATTTTGATCCGAACAGAGATCGGTCGCCTAAAGTTTAGAACACGATGGCTACTTTAGAATAATGACATGGCAGCATGGAATTAGTAAGTACCTACTATCATAGCAGCATGGAATTAGTATGTAGGTAGTATACATGGAATTAGTATGAACTATCCTATAATATTAAATGAGCATTCTCTATTTTCACCCGAGCAGAGCTCAGTCGACCAGGTACTTTGGTTTAATTAAGTCCAAGTACCAAACGTTATTGTACAGCAATAATAGAATCAAACCTTCATTAAATCTCCCCAAAGTACACGAATCTACTAATACATTTCGCAATTTCTCTCTACGTCACAGAATTTCGGTTGAAAGCGCTCTAGTCGCACTGCCATCTTGAAAGCGGTTCTCTTGGAATTAATTAAGGGGCGCCCGGTAAACGACCCTCACATTATGACCACACCCACAACTCACGTAAACTTCATTTGGCTACAGTCTGGCAGACCCTTTGTAATAAAATTCTCGGACCTCAAAACCGTCGGAGTGTTTTGAAGGGTTTAGTTAGGTGCATGCTTGATGAACTACGTTTTTTTATGGAGGTTGATAATGTAGGGATATTGTTCATTTTATTTTGTGATTCTTATTCTAAAAATATTTTAACTATGGCAATATTCATTGGAAATCGCTATGTTTACGTGTGAAAAGTTTTGTTTTACAGAAACTTTATTACCAACTAGCTGCGCCCCGCGGTTTGACCTGCATAAGTCTCGATCCCGTGGGAATATCGAAAGAAAAAGTATTCTATATCCTAGCCCAGGTCATGGTCTATTCATGTGCCAAATTTCGTCCAAATTCGTTCAGCAGTTTTAGTATGAAAGCGTAACAAACAAACGAACTCATCATAATATTAGCTAGGATTGATTGATTGGTGAATCGATATTATTTGTAGGTTTAAAATATCCTGTTAGCTTGATAACCTGTCATAAAAAAAAAAAACATTTATTTTCATTCATTCATTAAAAAGGTTTCATTTTTTTTTGTCATGCCACCGTTTTTTGGTATATAAATGTACTATCTGCGCCCCGCGGTTTCACCCGCATAAGTCTCGATCCCGTAGGAATATCGGGATAAAATGTATCCTATGTGTTAATCCAGATTATAAACTATCTGTATGCCAAATTTCGTGAAGCGTGAAGAAGAGACAAACATACACACACACTTACAAACTTTCGCCTTTATAATATTAGTGTGGTTGTGCAATAAACTTCAATTTTGTAACACGATCCGTTTGTTACGAGCCAGGCAATCAAGCCGATGGAGCTTCACAGTCCCTACCTATAACATATTGCAACAAGATACGAAAATAGTATTTCTATCATTGGCAAATCATACCACTGGGAATTCTACACGATAATGATCCGGGATCTAACGAGTTGTCCATTGTGTAGAATTCTACAATGTCTATCATGTAACTTACAATCTGCCATGAAGATCAGTCGTGCACAGAATTGTAGAGCAGGATTATGTCCCGAGTTGCCTTAGTGCTCGTCAGGACATGACATTTTTTCAGTGTATTGTTTTCAGACGCTGTAACATCGATCCAGTCCCAGTCCCTATTAAGTTTCTGTAGACCTGACAATGAAGTAGGTACATGAGATAAATTTTACCCCGGGTCCACACTCTCGCGAGTGCGCCTCGTGGAGGCCCTTGCACGAGCCGCGGCATGCGGAGGCTGCATAAGTGGTAACCATCCACACTCTCGTTTTATTCAGTTGTCCGCCATTTCTCGCGCCTCGCGTCCTTTGACTCCGTTCAAAAATCCGATACCGAGCGGAGCGCACGCGAGACGAGGCAAGAGACGACGAGAGGAGGCGAGGGCGCCATCCTCACTATCGCGATTGCTTCACCTTGTCTTGCCTCCTGGAGAGTGTGGACCCGGGGTTATGCGCAATGTCCAATTACTGTTCCAAGTTTTGAGAGTAAGCTTAAGTTGGGCCTTCTGAAATACTGCTTCCCATTCAACTGCTTTTTTTTTAATATTGTCTATTTAATAGTTAGGTCAACTTAAGAATAGTGGTTAAAGGTTATAATTACTAGAAGTTGCTATGTAAGTTTTAGTATTCATTGAATTGAGGACGTCATCTCGCTCAATAAAGGCTCGTACAGACCAGCGCGATATCGCGGGCGCGACAGGCAACGCGACCCATGTCGCGCCCGCGATATCGCGGTGGTCTGTACGACCCTTAAATCTTACTTGTAAAATTATGTACAGTATCTTGCCATAAATATGACACGTGAAGTTTTAAGAAAGACATCGCTTTACGAAGCTATAAAGTTTTTCTAAACTTAATGTTTTTTATATTAGGTACCTACCAACATAGATCTTAAGAAAATTGTTACTAACACTTACATGGATTCCATCCGAAAAAAAAAAATGCTATTATTATTTCCTTAATTTCATCTAAATATATATCGTTTACATTTTTAAACATTTTTATAAAAACAAAAAAGAAAAACATTTGAAAATAAAAAAGAATAGTAGCCCACCAAAATACGGAACAGGGTCCAAGCCACCGGTGGTCAGGGCTCCTGAGAAAGGAACCTCCTTACGATACGGCGGCGCGTATGTAGAAGAAGAGTAGTAGAAGAAGAAGTACCGTTTTCTGGATCAAGCCCTTGATCCAGCTGCCTAACGAGAGCCTCCTCAGGTCTTGGTCGTTTTTAATGTGCCATATTACCAAACCAATGATGAAAACACTATGACAATGTCAAAAATCAATCTGCCTAGCCTTTTCCCAACTATCTTGGGGTCGGCTTCCAGTCTAACCGGATGTAACTGAATACCAGTATTTTACATGGAGCGACTGCCTATCTGATCTCCACAACCCAGTAACTGGGTAATACGTTACGCCTTGGTAAGACTGGTTGTCAGACTTTCGGGCTTCTGACGACCCGTAACGACTGTCAATCCACGAATGACAGCCGGGACCAACGCCTTAACGTGCTTTCCGAGGCACGGAGGAGTCTCGGTATGTAAAGATGGTCACCTATCCACGGACCAACCCCGGCAAGCGTAGCTTAACCTGTCGGTTCGGCTCGTGCAGCTGTTATTACTTAGCCACGAGCTCCTCACACACACACGCGCGCTTTGTAACACTATGATAATGTAACAAATTAAAAAAAAAACTCACCATATTATATACATTCTCCCAATAATCCAGGGTGATCAACTGAAATGTGGTGAGCATGGACCACAGAAAGTTGTCGAAGTTGGTGTACCCGTGGTTGGGGTTGGGGCCCACGCATAGGCAGGTCCATTCAGCGGGACAGTGCCTCGCCCCTGTCAGGTTGCCGCAAATAATAGGCACTTCGTCCGCGTTTACCATCCAGTTTGATGGTTCTTGGATCCACCTGCACAAATGGAGGTAAGAGTTTAATCATTCATTTGTTCAATCAAGAAAGACAAAGATATATTTACTCTTAAAATATGGTACAGTATTACAGAAGGCGTACTTCGCATTTTAGGTATGAAGCTACAAGTACGCGGCGCGTATTTCCAATCTATACAAGGTTAGAACGCAGCCATATGAAACTGCTCGCGTAATATATTGTAATGCTATTTTTAAATCTGTGATTACAATGTATATGTTTCGGCTAAAACCCGAAGTGCGGCTACACCTAGTTTTAGCCGGCTATAACTAGGTGCGGCTGGTGGCAGTTGGTTAAACTTGCCTTAATGGACCCTGGCACTCGCCGGCCGCTGCCGCGGCATCGCTCGCTTCGCTCACTCGCTTGTACGGTATTTTATGTGGTCACAGTTCTAACCTAACCTAACCTACCTTTCATCCATTTTCATTTGCTACAACTAAATTTAACCAACTGCTACCGGCCACACCTAGTTCTAGCCGGCTAAAACTAGATGTAGCCGCACTTCGGGTTTTAGCCGTGACATATACACAAATTTTGCGTAGTGCTCGTGTTGTAACGTGGGCGCGCGCGTCCTGGTTCCAAACTATACTACATCACTTACGCCTGACAAGAGTTTTAAAGATATACGAGTAGTCTATAAAAAAAGAACAAAAGTGTGAACTGGGTGAAATGGCTTAGGTTAGGTTAGAACTGTGACCAACCGCGCACGAGCCGAGCGAGCGAAGCGAGAGGTGCCGCGGTAGCGGCCGGCGAGTGCTACTTCCAAGTTGCTCGCAGCCAGGCAGGCTATTTAATATAAGTGCAAGGTGCATTACGTCGCAAACAAGTTGGTTACCAGTTCACAATTTCTCTCAATCTAAACTCGATTAGTCCGTATGCGTACTGGCACTGTATATTATGCAAAGAGGTAGTTAATTTGGTCACTACGAAGTATACGCGAGTATTTGCGTACTACTCTTGTATAGATTGGAAGACCTTGGTAAAAAATGATTTCCAATCTATACGCGATTAGTTTCACACCCTTGCGTTCTGGCTTTGTGTAGAGTGGAAAGACGCGTACGCGGCGGGCTCGACTTGTCGGGCCAACTCAGTGAGCGTAAAGTAGTCAAAAGATATAAGAGTTACGTCAATAAGGAACTACAACTTCTAGGTGAGTATAACTGTAAGCAATTAGCGCTGTGCGACCTGAATTGCACTTTATTGTGTCGTAACAAGGGTCGCTTTTTATTTAAATGATTTTGTGGAGTGAACCAACTGTACTAATCTGTGGATATGGTACATAGGTTCACACGGCTACACATCAAGCTATACATTACCAGTTTATGCTGATCTCGCATTGTGTAAGATTTCCGTACAATGCGAGGTCAGCGTATACTGGAAATGCATAGCTTGATGTGTAGCCGTGTGTACAAAGCTGTTAGGTAGGTATTCCTGATAGAGCAAAGAGAAGCCTTCATCATCATCATCATTATCAATTTGCTAAAGCCGTCCACTGTTGGACACATGATTCCCTCAAGCATTGCGTTATCACATAAAAACTAAAGAATACAATAGACGTGGATATATTTAGTAACCTGTTCCGCTTAGCTATTTCTAAAAAGCACTAAAAGCGCTCTCTGCGTTCAGCGCTCGGTGTGGCAAGACGCCGTGTTCAACCTCGCGATAAGTCAATAATCATCCTGAGGATGCCTCGTTGAGAGGTGAAACACGTGTCGATTTCTTTCAGGGTTTTTTTATGGCTCTTTAGAAATAGCTAAGCGGAACAGGTTACTAAATATATCCACGTCTGTTGTATTTTATAATGGATTTCCGCAAGGTCTGAATAACTACCTTAAAAACTAAAGCTCTAAATGTTGTTGAGTATGTGATGTGAAGTGATAAATACAGCTAACAACCATTAAAAGATGGAATCAGATGGTGGTAGGTACAGTTTCTTTCGATTTGAAAGTTAATTTTTACAATCTGCTTTAATCTATATTTTTCTTTTGAATTTTTTAGAAAACATGATGATTTTTGCATGAAATTCTAAAAGAAGTGAAAAATATTATAAAACGTCCATATTCGCAGTTCACTGGACTCATAATATTTCAACTATGAATGGATAATTCCTTCATTTAAATTTCTCGGAACAGGCTCATAATTCAGGATGGTGTTCATCGTTTTTACAGCAATTGATTCCTGAAACTTGGTGGAAAGATAAACTGTTTGCTAAAGTTTGTTGGAGTGGAAATTATTTTCGAGAATTGTAATGATTGAAGTAGAGTTTAAACCTTCGGTACTTATGTAACTATCCTATTATTTAATTAGCAATATTTTTAAATATAATGTAATCACTAGAAACCGGATTATATGCATTTGCATATTTAAGCCATCCACAGCGGTAATAGCATATTTGACCTAAGATCTAGTTATGTTGCATATTATCGGTACATTTACAATATTTTTCCGAGTGCAGTGCATTGACCCTGCGAAAATGCGCTAAACGTGATACTATCGCGAATCCGATCAAATTACATTTTTTGATTTTAGAATTTAACTGTTTACCGTTTACAAATTTTTAAATAATTTTAATGTCATGTAATGTTATTGTACCGATTATTGCATATCAAAAGATAATTGATATTTACTAATTGTGGGCTGATTTTGAAAAAAAAAAATAAACAAAAGAAAACTTACTTGTTTTCTTTGTTTGAGTTCCTAAAATTTATCATTTAATTTCGCATATTCTGCCAGTTTTCGTGCATATTGCAAGCATTTTTCATGCATATAACAAGTTTTTTATGTTGCATATAATCTGGTCTCTAGTAATCACGTTCTCAAAAACAGCTCTAACGATTTCGATGAAAGTTAATTACTTATAAGGGTTTACGGGGGTGAAAAATCGATCTAGCTAGGTCTCATATCTGGAAAAAATCGTTTTCTCTATTTTCACAGCTTCAAGAATGTAGTACAACGTTGGTATACCTGGACAATACGTTTATTTATTTCCACCCGAGCAGGGCTCGGTCGACCAGGTACTTTTATTTTATACGTGAATTATTGACCAAAACAATAGATTTTTATTTGTGTATCGTGGGACACCCGGTTGGCTCGAAGTTCCTTTGGCTGTATATTATGTATTAAATACAGAGCTATCTAGTATGGTTTCTAGTTTCAAGTGTCAAAAATAGCTTGGTGAAAACTTCTAGACTTCTAGAGTCTAATTCAACCCGCCTTAAGCAAGCGTGGTGATCAATGCTCATTCCTACTCTGTATGAGACTCTTAACATACTAAGTAGGCACAAGCATTGATCAAGCTTACTCTGGCTTTGCCCTGTAGCGGGACAATAAAGGATCTGGCGTACTATAGACGGCCACGACCACCACCAGTGGTCGCAGCAACCAGGTAAACTAAAGAAACCGATACGAAGGTCGCAACGGCCAACTATATAGCCGCACACCATACAATCCCACTAGACAGAAAGAAACTGAAACAATTTTCTAATTCATAAATGTTAGTACTCCACAACTGAGTTTATGGAGGACACCACTGACATTTTAGCATTACAATATTACATTTAGATTATTATTATTTGACATTTTAGTCTCTAAATACAGATTACTCAGTGATCTAGCTAGGAGAGCAGCGATTCACCCAACAATTCATTGTACTTACACCATGTAATTAATAATGTATACTTTATAAGTCCCTCATGTACTACAAAACCTTTATGTTTCTAAAATAAATTATTAATTACATTGATAATTGTGTGTTAGTACGTAAGGATTTGTGTGTTAGTATGTAAATAATCGAGTTATCTCATTTTAAATGTGTGTCTGTTATTTCGACACTACTAACTTTATTATTATTTGTATGCTCTCTAGTAAAATGTAGCGAATTGACCTTTTATTATAACATCCTATTGTATTGAAACCTACATTTACGAATAATTTTGATTTTATTTGAGACGGCCACGACTGGCCGGAGTCGTGGCCGTATAGAGCGCGAGAACCCTAATAGGCTAGTATTATTATTATTTGTACTCACGCTGACCACGCCTCCTCAGTGAAGTTCTCCCCCGGCGGCACGACGAGGTTCTTCACACACTTGTTCCGCAGCTCCCCCATGTAGACCTGCAGCGCAAACAGCGCGAATACCATCAGGCAGAAGATGGTCAGCGTCATTACTTCTGCCAGCTGCTTGAACGAGTGCAGCAGTGCATTGATGATGGTTTTTAGACCTGGAGAAGAAAGTGTTTTTTAAATACTATCGGCTCTTGAAACCTTGATGTGGTCACGAACCCTAGCATTTGGGAAACGACGCAAGAAGTATTATCGGTTCATAATTAATTGTATTATTGTGGTAATGGGACTGTTGACTAAGATAAGAACTTTTACGAGTGGAAAATTACATAACAGACAAGGAAAAATAGTCTCCTTAAGGCGAAAGCGTCAAGGTAGCCCGCGAAATTAAAATTTTCTTACGGTTTTGCAATTTGCAGGTCAGCGTCAGGTTGTATGTTGATCTAAATATGATTCGTGACCGTAACAAATGTTTTATTTATAGAATTATAATCATAAAAATCATCAATACAACTCTCTAAGTTCATGTAATCCTATTGAATATCTATTTCATGAAATCATGACATTTGAGGATTATGCTAACTTATGGAGTTGTATTGCTGATTCTCAGGATTATTATTGACAACCTGACACTGACCTGCAAATTGCAAAAAACGATAGATAATTTGAATTGCGTGGGCTATTTTGACGCTTTCGCCTTAAGGTAAGTCCGCTGCATTCTGAGCCGGCAGTCATACCAACACCCTTGCTGCCTGGCAAAAATTGTCATCACGGCCCGAACAAACTGTTCTCGTAGGTAAGTACAGTTTATGTAGAAGCACTCATCTATTATAGTGAGAATTGCGTTGCAAGATATGTGGATTGTGAGAATTAGGAGTACTACATGACTATGAGTATCATAATCAGCCTATATTGTTCCCACTGCTGGGACACAGGCCTCCTCTCTGTGAAAGGGAGTGGGCCGTAATCCACCATGCGGGCCTGTGCGGGTTGGTAGATGTCACATGTCTTCGAATTTTTGTTTCTAGGACATGCCGGTTTTCTCACAATGTTTTCCTTCACCATTTTGAGAGCAGTGGTGATAAAATAATTTACACAAAGTAAAGCGCCTGTCAGGGTTCGAACCTACGATCTACAACTTCTTGTAAGTCGCGACCGTTACCACTGGGCCAATATGAATATAGTCTAATAGATTAATTATCTATCTACCCAACATAGTCGGGGTCTGCTTCCAGTCTAACCGGATGCAGCTGAATACCAGTATTTTACATGGAGCGACTGCCTATCTGAACTCCACAACCCAGTTACTGGGTAATACGATACCCAATGGGAACACTGGATATCAAACTTTTGGATACCGACTACTCGGCCGCGTAACGACGAGTCTACAATACTCCATTTGAAATAAGATTAGACTTTTAACTAAACCTTTTTTACAGTCCGTTCAATCGATTTTGACTTCTATTGCGTTGGTGGTATGACAAATGATAGCTGCAGTAAACAGTTGGTATTGTAACCAGTTTTTGCTTTTAATGACATCCTTATGCCTAAGGTATAGAAGTCAGAATCGGTTGAACGGACTGTAAAAAAGTTTGTTTAAATGTCTAATCTTATTTCAAATGGAGTATAGACTAATATGAACTCATATAAAAGATATGGAACCTGTGATTCGGTCTATGACTTTTGTTAATAAATTTTTGCTAATAAAAACAGCTATATTATGAAAAACCTGTAATGAACAGCCTTTTGTTCAAGTTCAACATTACCACGAAATTACGTTTGTTGAATTATCCGTACAATAATATTAACAAAATACTGTACTTAAGAGCTTTCTTTTCTTGTCTGTTAAATTGTCCGCATTTCATTAAGACTCTTTAATTCTTTTTAAAACTTCCTTGTTTGGGCAATCTTCATTAAGTGCCTTTTGATCTTAATCTGGAAGTTTACCGTTGAGGCTCTTAATATGTAAGAGAAGATTTAATGAGTCATTAAATAAACGTCTTCAATGTCCTCGTGTTGTCTCCATCACTCCCCAGAAACAAACATAAGATGCTCTCACTCGTTTGTTTAGGAGTTTAATTCCCTGACGCCAAATCGGGAACGAACTAGTTTTACTTGTAGTTTTGTCTGTCTGTGTTCTAAGTTTATATTGCGAGGGTAACGTCTTGAGTTAACTGGATTTATTTGGAATGGAAATAAGAATGCTGACGAATTTTTTTTTTCTGGTATTTACATAGATATACATTTAAGTTAAACAGTACAACCAGACTGCAGTAAATAAATAAATAAAATAAATAAAAAAGCCTTTTATTTCATGCAATAACAAGTACATTTATCTTATCCTAATATATATATTTTTTAATTTGCAAGAACCCCTCCGCAGGTGAAGGCCTCCTCCGAAGAAATCCAACTTTCTCTGTCTTGCGCTGTCTGCATCCAGTTTGGGCCACAGAGGAAGACCGCTCACGAGATGGGCGGACGACATCCGTAAAACGGCTGGCCCAAACTGGATGCAGACTGCAGTACCTAACTAAATTTTTTCTAAATGAGCAGTAGGTATTGATTAAAGTTCTACTGCACTTTTCAAGGCATGGTCAAAACCACGTAAAGTCACATTCCGTCCTACAAAGCTGCCACTTTGTTCCTCCTGATACTATTATTTTAGGAACTAAAGTCAAATAATTTATTTTTAGGGTTCCGTAAACAAGGAACCCTTATAGTTTCGTCATGTCCGTCCGTCTGTCTGTCTGTCTGTCTGTCCGCGGTCTAGCTCCAAGACCCTTTGTACTAGAAAGCTGTAATTTGGCATAAGTATACATATTAATTACGCCGACAAAGTGGTAAAACAAAATTATGAAAAACTTTTTTAGGGTACCTCTCATACACGTAAAGTTGTGATGTTTTATTTTTATTTTTTTAACCCATGGTGAGGGGTATCGTTGGAAAGGTCTTTTAAAAAAATTGTGAGTTTGTGAAAACCATTTTTGGATTCAGGGATCCGTTTGCGAAATATTAAGCTTTAAAGTGCTAATTTTTGTTAGAGTCAAGTGTCCCCCCCCCCCAGCTGGCTAAATGGTTGGTTTTGGGTGTGTGAAAAAAATTACAACAGTAGTTTATATAACGAAATTAAAAGGAAAACTATCACAGCTAAGTAGGCTTTACAAGTTAACGAGTAATAATCGACCAACTTAACTTTGCAGTTGCAAAAACATGTTTTCCCATACATTCCATATGGGAGAACATATTTTTCAACTTTTTTTTATTTTTTTTTATTTATATATTTCATAATATTACAGTTTTGGTTTTACATAACATCTGCCAAACTGCAAAGCAGTTTGTCGGCAGTCGGTTCTCGTGGATTTAGCACGAATCTTTGCTTGAGTAGACATAAAAACTATAAAAACTAAATCTAAGTTAAAACTAAAAGATGGCTATGGCTATGGCTCTGTAGGCAAACACTCTGTATGTTAATACAGAGTAGTTACCCACACAGCCACAGATTCTACGAGTTCTACAGCTACCATACTCAGCGGCATCAGTCAGCGAACGTCATGACACTATCCTATAGTAGGTACCTACTCAGTATAAGGTAAGCAAACTTAGTACCCACGACCTTAGCCCACCGAAGCCGCCGATCGGACACAGCAACTATGGACACATCGACAAGTAATGCTTCCTTAGGACACTTTTTAGGTGATTTTTACTTGTGACGCGATCGATCATTCCCTCAGGCAATTCATTTATTAATGTAGGTGTAATCCATCGTCTCGTACGCTTACCATAATAATTGTTTACATTTGGCACCTGTAGTTTCTTTTTCTTTGCAAGTCGGTTGGGTAGTTATGTACTTTTTCTTTTTTATGTTTTTTAATATTGTGTTGTTCAAGAATCATTGTCATTTTTACTTTCATGTCAACTGGTAATATATTGCACTTCTTAAATAATTGTTCATATTCCTTGTTCAAGCTTTGTTTAGTTCTTTGGTTCACTAATATTTTAAGAAGACGTATTTGTAGTATTTTAATTTTATCTAGATATGTTTTAAAAGTAAGTCCATAACCACACAACCCATAACTGATAATCGAGTCGGCAAGTGCATGGTATAATGCATACAATAGTCCTCTCTTAACTACAGGCTTCAGGGTATACAATTTACCCAGAACTGACCGAACTTTATTACAAACCGTGTCTATGTGTATGTTCCATGCAAAATTAGTATCAATAGTCAATCCTAAGTACTTGTAGGTTTTTACCTGCTCTAAGTTAGTACATTGACAACTTGATTTCCCGTTGTGAAGACATTCATAACTATGACCTTTGATATCCAAGTCAACGTTTTTGTTACGTGAATATGGAGAATGTATTGGCATGCACTTAGTTTTGCTTACATTAATTATTATGCCGTTATCGTGCGCCCATTTTATTATATTATCCAAATCGTCTTATATTGCTTCTTGTATGGAGGTTTGGTCGTTACCACTGCATAGGAGACATGTATCGTCGGCGTACATGTACGCTTTACATTTTTTTATGACATTACACATACTATTAACGTGAACAATATAACCAACAGGCCCATAAACAGATCCGGTAGGAACATCATATTTGACAACGCCCTCAATACTTTCCGCATTAGCAACCCGAACTTTAATAGTTCTTCGCTCCAAGTACTGACCAAACCATCTATTGATTGGTCCACTTATCCCACACTCATCCATGGCCTGCAACAAGCCGTCGTGACCCAGGGTAACTACAAAGTTAAGTTTGGTTTTGGGATAAATTCATCCCAACTACGGAACCCTTCATTGTGCGTGGTCCGACACGCACTTGGCCGGTTTTAATTTAAGATTTTCAGGCACTTTTGCATTGTTACGAAGTATAGTCATCACAAAATACAATAGACGTGGATGTATTTAGTAACACCGAGCGCTGAACGCAGAGAGACGAGAGCTGTCTCTGCGTTCAGCGCTCAGTGTGGCAACACGCCATATTCGGGTTCGCGACAAGTCAATCGTCATCCTGAGGATGCCTCGTTGAGAGGTAAAACACGTGTCGATTTCTTTCAGGGTTTTTATGGCTCTTTAGAAATAGCTAAGCGGAACAGGTTACTAAATATATCCACGTCTATTGTATTTTATAATGGATTTCCGCAAGGTCACGCTTGAATCAATTAACTATACTCATCATGCCTAATCTATATTCATGCATCTTTATTTAGTTCAACATCAAATAGGGACGATGCCTGGGTCAAAAAAAAGAAATTCTATTTAGTTCGTCAGTCAGGTAATAAAAAAATATTAGACACGTACTTTTTGCTTCATCATTTTAAATAAAAAATTACTTGAATAAAACGCGTTAAAGTTGGGGAGTGGATCGCTACGAAAAAAAACCAGCCAAGTGCGTGTCGGACCACGCACAATGAAGGGTTCCGTAGTTGGGATGAATTTATCCCAAACACAAACTTAACTTTGTACTTGAAAAATATGTTCTCCAATACGGAATGTATGGGAAAATATGTTTGTGCAACTGCAAAATTAAGTTAGTCAATTATACTCGTTAACTTGTAGAGCCTACTTAGCTGTGATAGTTTTCCTTTTAATTTCGTTATATAAACTACTGCTGTGATTTTTTTCAAATATCCAATACCAACCATTTCGCTGGCAGGGGGGACACTTGACTCTAACAAAAATGAGGACTTTAAAGCTTAATATTTCGCAAACGGATCCCTGAATCCAAAAATGGTTTTCACAAACTCACAATGTTTTTGAAGTACCTTTCCAATGATACCCCTCACCATGGGTTAAAAAAAAAATACACCATTTTACGTGTATGAGAGGTACCCTAAAAAAAATGTGTTTCATAATTTTGTTTTACCACTTTGTCGGCGTAGGTAATTAATATGTATACCTATGCCAAATTACAGCTTTCTAGTACTAAGGGTCTCGGAGCTAGACCGCGGACAGACAGACAGACAGATGGACATGAGAAAACTATAAGGATTCCTTGTTTACTACAGAACCCTAAAAAAGGAAAAATACGTGTCCAATATTTTTAATAATCTACAAAACGGACAAAAAATATTTTTAATTATCATCCCAATAGGGATGATAATTTAAAAAAACTATAGCCTGTAATAACAGGCTATAGTTTATAAAATGCACGATCTAATAGAGGAAGGTGTAAAGCTGTGGTAGGAAGGTCCTGAGTTACAGATCATCCGGGTCTCTTCGATAGGACATGTATTTACAAACTTCTTATGTTAAGTACAAGATTTTGAGGAAATAAGTAAATAAATAGGTGATTTATTATTATTCAAATTAGCGAACTACTTACCCGGCATGATAGAAACAGTCTTCAAAGCCCTCAGCACCCTGAAGGTACGGAGACCAGCTAGGTTGCCAACTTCCATGCCGATGGTGGCGTACCCTGAAGTGATGACCACGAAATCCAGCCAGTTCCAAGGATTTCGAAGGTATGTGTACTTATTTAATATGAACCCCTTAGCTATACACTTAATTATCATCTCCGCCGTGTAGATCGCCAGGAAAATGTACCTGGAATAGAGGAAATTGTTTTACGTCAATACTCAATGTATCTATTGCTTCCACATGTGAACTTAGTCGGTAAGTTTTAACAAAAATATGATTAATCTGGACCCGGTCGGGCACAGCAAAAGTAGGAGAAGGTAAGAAAAAGGAAAAAAAGAGAAAAGAAGAAAGGAGGGGGGAAGGGGGGAAGGTAGGTAGGTCAGTGGCCAAAAAAATCAAAGAAAGCTTCATTTGTATGAAGCAACGTTTCTTGTTTGTGGCATACAACAAAGTTGAAGCAACAAATGATTTTCATAGTTTTTTTTTTTGGGTAGGACATCTCGTAGTTGACCTCAGAGATCATGACTACTTAACCGGGCTTTCCTGTGGGTGCCTTAAGCTACTACACTTAAAACCTCCAGCCAGGGGTTATTCAACTATGCTAAATAAAACTAAGTGAACGCTCGCTAAGGGTACCCCTTGTGGGGTACGAACCTCGGCTTAGGGCTTCAAACTGAAGGAGGACATCAAGGATGGGACGGGCCGGATCAAAGTTTTAATCATGATTATTATTCAGGAAATTTAAAGCTACGTGCTCAGCTGCAACAACTGCTGGCACCTTGTTATCGAGCAAGGGTCGGGGGGGAGTATAATTTACTCGGGGACGCGGTCGCGATCGCAAAGGACCTCGGCGGCGAGGTCAGAATGAGGCGTCTGTTTTTGTATACTGTGCTGCTCTCCTGGAGGAGGAGAATGGGGTCGTCAGGGTCGGTAAGAATTCGCTTAGGGCGGCGAGTTCGATTGATACTAGAGGGAGTGTAACTAGCGGCCTCGACAACCAGACAGTTGCGATGTTTGGCGGCAGTATCGAAGTAACGCATGGAAGAGCGTTTGAGAAATTGGTGGATGGTGGGGATTTTTAAGTCGAGATGGAGGATCTCATTCCTAACAAATCAGGGGGCTCCCGAGGCCTTCCGAAGGCAACGGTTCTGTAATGTCTGCATCTTATGGATGTGACTGGGTCTTGCTTGTGCAAAAACAGCACCCGCATAGGTGATGATGACTTTAATAGTCTAAATACAGTTTACAGAATTATTTTTATTGTTGCTTCAAGTTATAATATGCCACAGGTAATAAATCACTCTGTGTAAACCAGGCTTATCAGAAGCACCGATTTTCGAAACAATGTATTGATAACGGGCGAAAGTAAAATCAAAATTTTTCCACGTTTTTATCGCTTATTTCGGAGTTAAAACCAACAAAAAGTGACTTTTTTAAACTCAATTAGTTTTTGTTTGTTTAGTTTTTATTCCGTAAAATTTTAATTGCATAGCAAAACTTGTTATGTACCTAGTTATTATTACTAATAAGTAAATGGAAACGTATGATTTAGTTGGGAAAAAACCAAGAGAAAAATTAGGCCTGTATTTTGTAGGAAAGGAAGCCATTTAACTTATGGTGTTTGGATAACTTTTCCCTCACGAAGTTCAGTAGGGGTCAATCATGATTTCCCCAAAGTTACTTATTCGTATTAACATTATTAATATTTTGTCAAGAAACTTGGTAAAAATAATAAAGGATTTGCGTGTTGTGTCGTTAAGAACATCATTAGGTTATTTCACAAAGTGACATTATGATTTATATTTTCAATATGGTGTTCCGGGAAAGGTTGCGAAGTACCTGCTTTAGCATTATACTATACAGGCCTCGATTTTGTTATCGCTTTTTTTTATTAAGGGTCGACAGATAGAGCATTACATCCCAAATTGAATTATTCGATGACTGTTGTCTGATTTAAAATTAACTAAACGTAGGCTTCTGACGTTTGTTGGAATGGTGAATAAAGATATTTACATATTCCTGTGAGGAAGTAAATTGATTCCATATCTTATGACAACGTTATGTAAAATACATTTGGTTATTTAAGGATCATTTTCAAATTAGACACATCAATCACTAATAAGTTCTTTATTAGTGATCAATGATACCCTAATTGCGTAATACACAATCCATCACAAGCCGAATCGTTTTAAAACAGATTGATAATCCATTGCTATATAAGTTGGAAAAAAAATCTGCTCAACAACGTAAATAACGCAATGAATGTTGTTGAACTGTCAAACTGAAACAGATTAGTCTTAATTGTTTACGAAAATGTGTTACGAAATTAGATAGCTGGAGTTCTCAGTAAACTCAACTAAGTATGATTGTAATTATAGTGATAAATAATTTTATTTCTGTAAGTAGGTTTGTACAAACACTTTTACACGTCAATCATATTTTAAAAACTAGATGAGGTCGATGTTTCCTATCTGACTACTCTGAGAAGAAAGGCCGAAACAAACTCAGAGGTCACAGTCTCTTTAGTCCAGACATAATCTTGGTCAGATCATGTGAAGACCATGTAGATTGGTGTTTGAAGTGGTCTTTTGAGGAAAGCACCACACAGATTGAGCGAGCCTGTCCAGTCAGTGCACGCATTTGTCAGTTATTGTGAAGCTCAACTTAGAATTTAAGGAGCTCAACGATTCGACGAACAATACCGAAAAAAAGGATATTTGGGTAGTCCACATAAATTACTCAAACTGTCAGACCATGATTAAAACTAACTGAGAAAAAATTAAAAACAAAACAAAAGAAATGACCCACATAGTCTTTACACTCACAATTATTAAAATAATATAATACTTTAAAAGTAAATCTTTATGTCATTGTATGCCTAACATATAAAATTCATTAACGTCAATGTGTATATGTCGTGGCCAGATCTTAGAATTGATCATTTCATGAAATGATCGACTATTTCATGAAATGGTTGTGTTTCATGAAATGGCCAGCTAAAATTGACCATATCGTTCAAACGTCAACGTTTAATGATATCATGTCAGTCGACGTTTGGCCATATCATTAAGTAGGATATCCATGTAAATATTACTGGCATTCATAAACTTTTAGTAATCTGGGTCAATGGATAAATAAAACATTTTAAATAGCTTTCATTCCAGAAGAAAAATAACAATAAGATTTAAATAGTTAAATACTAACTTGTGAAATAAGTTCCAAACTCCATGGTTTTTTAAGGTTGCGCTCGTTTTTCGAATAAATTTCATAAAAGTCACGTAGCTTGGTAAAATAACGATACTTCACTGCACTTTTATCTTCGATTTGCATATTTATTAATTGCTTTTTAATCGAATTATCGTCCGCCGCCATAATGCACAACAAAAACAAAGCGACATCAACGCCTCTATCGGTGGATAATCTAACTATTTTACGATATGATCACTAATATTTGGCCAAATCATGAAGTGGTCATGCGTTTAACTGTTCATATCATCAAACGTTGAGTATTCAATGATCTGGCCAGACCACATCGTGATGTGGCCAGCGGTCGATGTTCTATTTCATGAAATGCAACCATTTCATGAAATGGTTGGTTATTTCATGAAATGATCAATTCTAAGATCTGGCCACGACATATTTAAAGACCCGGAAATAATCTTGGTCAGAGCATTTCATTTGAGGATCATGTAGATTTGTGTCTGAAATGGTCTTTTGATGAAAGAACCGTACAGATTTAAGTGAAGTGATTTTAGTTCTTCAACAAATTGAAATAAATCAATTTCCAGTCAACAGAAGTCGAAGTACAGTTGTTTCAAGTTATAAGTTCACAGGTGACACCTTGTACCGTATACCTACCCGTATAATCCTACCTTTCTAAAGGGTTGGGTATACCTTTCCCTAATACAGAACCACCGCACGGTTCTGCGCCATATTTAGCAACTTAATTACCATTTGTAGGCCAAGATGTTATGGTCACCGTGAAATTTATGATACTTTGAGGTGTTGCCTACCTACTGTTTGACTGTCTGTAACCATTACGAATTTAATCAAAAGAAAAATAAGAGCCGTAAGGAAAGAGTCTTGGTTCCGTTTTTGAGGTACAAAGGAGGTTTGTAGAAATAGAACAGGAACTTTTTTAGGCAGGAAAAGGTTTATTTCTATTCACAATCGTTTTCGTCCTTTTAGAGATTTAAATTGGTATTTTTATCCTGCTTTTGAACATTTCAAAATGAATGCAATATCCGAAAAGTAGCTGTTAAACGAGGAATAAGAATAAACGTTGAGTTAATTCCGTTAAATAAAACAAAGAAGATTTGAATCTTACGACCGTCTTCACAGTTAAACTTTTAAAACGTCTTAAAACCACATAAAAAACTTAACGATGTTTAACCGTTCTTACTCTTGCACGCCAAAGCTAATATTTTGTCAACAAATTTCACTAGACTAGTTTACACAACCACCTTAATAACGGTTACCTCTTACCAAAAACTACCCAGACTCGGTTCCCTCATTTACATACTGGTTTGTGAGACAAAAACCTTGCCTACGGACACGAGTCGTTTGAAATTTTCAAGTAAAATTGCAAAAATACGGGAATGCTATTCTTTGCTATCTTTCGAAATAGTATTTTTGGGTGGGAATGCTGTATTTAGAAGCTCTATAGCCCTGTGTGCGATAATGTTTGCATTTCAGTTGTTTTTAGTCCATTGTTGATTTTCAACTAAGAAAAATCCATGCCATGTTTAAACTCCACAAGATTTCTCTATTTATCGGCAATTATAACCTAAACTGTCTAATTTAAATCAATTTTAATAACTTCCGAATCATTTTCCGAATAGCCATCAGTCTTACTTTCTACCAAATTTAAAACATGGTAACCAACTTAACATAATATTTTTGCACCGATTTAAACGCCATTCAATCTTCCTAACCTTTTCCCAACTGTGTTGGGGTCGGCTTCCAATTTATCTGGATGCAGCTGAATACCAGTACTTATTTTATCCTGCCTATCTGATCTCCACAACATAGTTACTGGGCAACACAGTACCTCTTGGTAAGACTGGTTGTCAGACTTTTGGACTTCTATATTCCCGTAACGACTGTCAAAGATTTACGAATGACAGCCGGGACCAACGGCTTAGCGTGCTTTCCGAGGCATGGAGGAAAACCGAGTTTTTTTTTTTAACGACGTATTCTAAAAATGAAACCTAGCTAGATCGATTTATCGCCCCCGAAACCCCCTGCATATTAAATTTCATGAAAATCGTTGAAGCCGTTTTCGAGATTCAGATTATTATATACAAGAATTGCTCGTTTAAAGGTATTAGATAACGTCATTATCAGTACTAAATACAGCGAAACGACATCATAAAATTCGTGCCAACATCGTCAAACCATCAATAAGACATCGACGAGAGTTTATTTGAAGAATTTTATAGTTAATTTGGTAAGGAAGAAACGACCGTTCATTATTTTGTGGGTCAACCGTCAACAAATTTTGAAGATGGCCGCCATCTTGGATTTCCACTTATTTTTCCGGGAATTTTAATAAAGCTATGCAAACGACGGCTTCTGAGTGTGACATGATTTTGATTAATTGCTTTCTCGAATTTATTGGATTTTAACATTTAGTTAATTATATTTATCTTTTGACTTGAGTTAATCTATACTGAATTTCAAAATATTATTGGCAAACTTTTAGGTTCCAGCGGGTCAAAAACGGCCAAGCAATTCCTCTAAAAGCAATTCATTTTCTGAATTCCCAGCAATTATGGTGATACATATTATAGCTGAATCATATTCAATTCAATTCATATCAGAATCATATTTGGTGTAAATATTGCCGCATGAAAAAATTAAGACCGTAATTTTACCGGATAGTTTTTCTTTACAGTTTTTATTAATCAAAAGAGATTTTTATTTTTTGTTTCTACAGTTTAAATTTGATTTAATTATAATACAAGACTGTCAAACAGATGAATTGCGTATTATGAATTGAACGCAGTTAATATTAAGAATTGTCAATTTGTGACATGTTTTCACATTATGATTCTGCCAAAGCGGGGTATTAATTCTGTAAAACTGCAATAATATTCTACAGGAATAGGTAGTAAAAAGAGTAGAAATGCTACAAATGCACATTAGTAAACCATACTCTAAAGCACCTGACACACAATACGTCAAAGATACATTTCATACTGCTAAACCGTGCGAGTATTTAATTGTTTCCTTTCCATTCAGTGTAATAAACGATTGTTTCCACGAAAATACTTGTTTATGTTGTAACCTGTGCTTCCTACATGCCGCCGGGTAAATAGACATGCAATGTCGTCGTTAACAGTGCTGTGGGCCTACCACAAACACGCGGAGTAAACGGTAACGCAATAACCAAATACCGAGCGTTTTTGACACTTAACATGTTCAGTGCCGGGAGCCCTTCTGAAGGATTCACTCAAGTCGCATATGGGATGCTATTTTAAATGTAGGTTTTATTTAGCGAATTCGGCATTATAAATTGTGAAAAAAAATCTGTAGTATATTTTAACAAGATTTCAATCCTAATGCCGGCGACACTCCTCGAGGGTTAACTTTAGCGCAAACGTGGTATTACGTTTGCGCTAAAGTTAGCCCTCGAGCAAAGAAGAATCGCATTCTGGAAACCAAAGCTTTGACGTAACGTAAATCTTGAAAATACTTGTCTCGACATAATATTTGCTTAGTTTTAAGACTTTATTCATATGTACTAGTTGTTCATGACGCAAATCAAAATGCTGTAGTAAAGTTGTATTTTCGATTGAAAAATCGTTCGAATTTACGATAAGTTTACGTCGCGCGTTCGTGCCAGGGCCTCTGGCATCGGAACAAGTAATGAAGGAACCGTGTTTCCCCATCCTATATACCTACGTCACTTAGGTGTAATTTACTTTCCTACACCGGATTATAATGTGGTCTCGAGTAATTTATCATCGAGGTTGAATAGGCAACTCAGTACCTACCTAGTAACAGTTTTGTAAGGCTTTTTGGGAAAACAAAAAGTTAGTAATCATTGTTAAGGTATTGTGTGAAAATGCCTTAATAATATTAAAAAGTTTTTATACCAATTTTATGCAAAACGCTGGCCACTTTCTTAATAAAAAAATTGGATGCTCTTTATTTAGTTAGATGAATAATATATTTAAAAAAAAATTCTAGTGGCATTTCATGTTTTTTTTTTTTTTACTGAAAACAGCCAGTCTTCAGATACATTTTTTTATATGCTGTTGAGTTTTTATTTTACGCCATGTCGCAATCCTATGTTTTTTTTTTATAAAGCCAGACCAGTAAAGATTCTGTAATTGTTAAATATAAAACGCTAGACTGAATAAAAATAAATAAAGGAAAATAGCATAGGGTATATATAGGCTATAAGGATTTTTGGCGTGTGGCCAAAATCGGAACTAACGTCGCCATTTTGTTTTTCATTACGTTTCTCATGGAATTTGTATGTCATTGTCATTGTTTTGTTTGAATTTTTTTTCTTTGTGTGTTTCACTCTTTTTGTTTATTTATTTATTTAAGGATTACCAACGAGTTACATTACAAATTATCTTTTTACAATAGTAAAACTTAGTTTTATTACATTATCCTGTAACGCACACTCAATTACAGGTAACCACAGCTTTCTATTTGACATTTATAAAGAGTACATACTAATTCCACTAAATCCATGTATGTTTCACAAAACAATTGCACAAAATGTTTACCAACAGCGCCCGTCAACGTCATTCGAGCGCGAAAATATCCTTCTACAGTCTGAACATTTTCTTAATGTCCTTCGGGAATCATCGCATTTCCGAATAAAGTCAAAGTCAAAGTCAAATCATTTATTTCAAATGTATGGCACTTTTGAACGTCAAAAATTACAAAATAATAAAATTTATTCTAGTCGCCCCTTCCAAAAGGTAGTTTTCGTATGGAGAAGAATGGGCAAGAAACTCCACCGTTACTCTTTTAAAAATGTTTTACAATTGTTTGTATATGTACATACATTTGTTAAATAATTATTATATGTGAAGACGATGCACCTAGAATAAAATTACTAAACCACAATAGGTAAAAAGAATTAAAAATGAAGCAACGATAGATAATTTAATATGTGATAGATACAATGTGCTCACATATTTACAAACATTGTAAAAGTAGACTATTTTCCTAAAATTTTACAATTAATAAGTGTGTGAGGAAGTCACAGAATGTAAAATCAATGTCATAAAACACAAAGTAATAAATTTTACAATTAAATTAGCAACCAGTTTGATTTTGTCTTGATTCTAAATTGTCCTATGGAGCAGGACCAGCATGTTTCCAAGCACTCTTATCTTGTATATAATCCTCTAATTTGTAATATGCTTGTTTACAAAGTGTACTTTTTATATGAGTTTTAAATTTTCTTTCATTTAATTGCAATATGTAAATAGAAACGAATGCTAATTTCCACGTCCATCAATTATTAGATTTATCGTATATAATAATTTGAATTCAGAACTAAGTACTTTATTGTTTTGTTTTGATTTCCGTGTGAACTATATAGAGCTGTAAAACTATTTTCGTGCCTGCGACTTTAGCAGCTTTCCAACCATTAAAAAAAACAAAAAAAAAATTATAAGAGTATTAGCAACTCTAATATATTTACAAGTCGATTGAGAGAGTCCGATCTACACTAAGTGCAAAGGGCAACTGATAGAAATCCGACGACTGACGAAACACGAAGTTTGCCGAGGGACATTAAGAAAATAGTTATACTGTACATAGTTACTTATATCCGAAACACTTTGTATTTATGCGGTTACCATCCCGAACACAACGTAAACAATACCATTACGTTTGAACCTTTCGCCAAAACATATCAATTCTCTCCACACATGCTACTTATCTTGGGGCGGGGTGCCAAGGTATGTGCCCGGGCTGTAGGTACATACCTAGGTATATTAGTGATGTGCCCAAAGTGTGTGGTACCACGGTATAACTGAATTACTTATAGTACTGGACTCGCGTGGCGGGACGGAATGTAATTACTGGGATATAAAGCAAACGAATTTTAATAGGACTATGGTTGGTCGAATTTTGGGTTTGAAATTCTTGGTCCTGTCATTTCGTTCTCAAACAATCAACAAAACGCTCCGAACCTTTGCCAAATCATGTGCCTTCTACCCTAAGTTTTTATCTTCATTGATACCAAAGCTAATAAGAAATATCTTCGTCCACCCTTTGATTTACCGCCCTGACCTTGACTTTAATGTTGTAGGTCTTAATTAGGTTACACATTCAAGGTCATCTTCACTGGTATCAGAAACGGACAATACGATGTATTTCGAAATGAAATGTCACACTTTTGGTTACTTTTACAGTCACATAAGTATTTGGCTTAACCTATACGTGGTGGGTTCGAACCCAGACAGGCGCATTACTTTGTGTAAATTATTTCATCACCACTGCTCTCAAAACGGTGAAGGAAAACATCGTGAGGAAACCGGCATGTCCTAGAACCGAAAATTCGAAGACGTGACATCTACCAACCCGCACTGGGCCCGCGTGGTGGATTACGGCCCACTCCCTCTCACAGAGAGGAGGCCTGTGTCCCAGCAGTGGGAACATTTATAGGCTGATGATGATAATGATACAGGGTGGCGCGAAAATTGTTACCATGGATTCAGTACATGATTCTGAAACATACCTCAATCCCGTCTCAAAATGCACTCAACCAGCCCTTTAGTTATGTCTATAAAAATGTATAATAAATTGCCAAATGACATTAGAGAAGTAAACAAAACAAATATATTTATTAATAAATTGAAACAATTTCTGGAATCCAAGTCATACTACTCAGTACAGGAGTTTTTAGATGACAAATTGATTGCAAACTGAAATTATTCTTTCTCTCATACACCAAATATTATGAAATATAATATAATAAGGAATATAGGAAATCAAATATAAATATGAATACATAAGCAATAACATAATTTAATATTAATGAAAATACTTCTAAGAATTTAAATAATAATTACCTATATTATTCTTATGTAATATTTAAAGCAGTTTTAGAGCAGTGGTGGCCCAGTGGTAACGGCCGCGACTTACGAGTTGTAGGTCGTAGGTTCGAACCCAGACAGGCGCTTTACTTTGTGTAAATTATTTCATCACCACTGCTCTCAAAACGGTGAAGGAAAACATCGTGAGGAAACCGGCATGTCCTAGAACCGAAAATTCGAAGACAAGTGACATCTGCCAACCCGCACTGGGCCCGCGTGGTGGATTACGGCCCACTCCCTCTCACAGAGGAGGCCTGTGTCCCAGCAGTGGGAACATTTATAGGCTGATGATGATGATGATAAAGGGTGGCGCGAAAACTGTTACCATGGATTCAGTACATGATTCTGAAATCGTCTGCGTTGAAATGTTTCGTCGGTTATTTAAAAAATATCTGCTGTTTCATAGAAAAGTGCAATACCTACGCGGTCAAAACGTATGGAACAGCCACAGTTTAAAAAAATAACCGACGAAAAATTTCAACGCAGGGAGGTTCAGAAGCATGTTTTGAATCCAAGGTAACAGTTTTCGCGTCGATGTCCCTGCCACCCTGTATAGGCACGGAACAAAGAATTCACTCAGCCAAACAAATCTTACAAACTCTTCATCCAAACCCAATTAAATTATATTCAAACTTAAAATATTAATTGTGAAAATGAATATTCTTGCGAAGCTCTGAATGCAATAGCGCTTGAGTAAATCTCCGTTAACTTATTTAGCCAGTAAGAGCTGTCGACAACTACCCCACTTTATCATAGTAGTTTTGTTAAAATAAACTTTAGAATGTGATATATAGTGGCCTGGGATACTCGGATACTGGGATACTTTGGTTTAGTTGTCCCAAGAGTAGGACAATTCGGAATATAGAAGGTGTATTTTCCGCTGGATGCGGAAAGCACAGAATCAGTCGAAGTGGCGGTGCTTCGGGGAGGCCTATGTCCAGCAGTGGACGTCTTTCGGCTGAAATGATGATGATTTTCCAATTTCGAAACTGTTAAGCTGAATTGAATAGACTAGAATAGAATAACATTTTTATTTGTTTAAAAACATGGTAAAATAAAGAATAGTAGATTGTTATACAAGGGTCGAAAGGAATTAATTTCCCATACGAGGTATTTAGCGCAGCGAGGGCGGCTATAGTCCGAGTAGGAATTGATGACTTTCACCCGTGTTAAACACTCTACTTTTCATTTCGAATTTAAGGAACGTAAAAAGTTGTAGTTTTTCTAAAATATAATTGATAATATTAACATGAGTATTCTAGTAGGTACCTATTAGTCTTTTTTTTAATTTTAAATATGGAACACACCGCCTCACCGCCGTGGATCGTCCCGCTTAGGGTCAGTATACACCAAGACGCGACGCAACGCTGCGCGCACTTTTAAACAAGTATCGAACTTATTTTCCTCACAAAAAGGTATATTTCTGTGCGAGCGTGAACGCGTGTCAAAGTACGCTGAGATGCGCGGTGCTGCGTAGCACGTGTACCTTATTGCGTAGTAAATAAATTCGATATTGTATCGGATCTTAAAAACGTGCGCGTCGCGTCGCGTCTCGGTGTGAGCTGACCCTTAGGTATTTTTTAAATTCACACTGGCTGTTTATACAATGACAAGACTGCAGCATTTTTTTAATCAGTATTTTTCTATAAGGGGGGTATAACACCATCATATCTACGATCACAGATCCATGACCACACACTCAACAGTGTAATACCCCCTTAGTAAAAAATTTCGTAGCCGACTACCTAACCAAATATAGTTCTATTTTTAAAATTCATTCCCGCCCTAGAGAGGGAAGTAATTACTATGAGTCTTTCCCACCGTCTTCCATCCGCTACTTGGATCAAACAAACACTACTTTCCGAGTATGAGAAATGAAAAAAAAAAAAAACAAGAGGATACATGTTATTGCTTAACAGTGACAAGCGAACAAATTTTCACAAATCGATTCAATTAAATATTTTTTTTCTGTTTACTGAAATAACTGTAGCTGTTTCTTGTGTACGGATCATTGTTGAACATAGAATGGCCATTTCAGACTTAAGATATCTGCATTTATTTGAACTTTACAAACTGGACAGTTAATGGTACTTTCTTTTTCAACGTATTTTTCTAGCGTTTTTTATAGCTCAGTAACTCTTTCATCCTTTCAAAGCTGACAATGGCAGAATCTTCATCTGATTTCCTACAGCTAAGTTTTACCTGTTTGAAATTGACACTTGGTACTTAGACGGGATTTAGGTTTATATAGAAAGCCTGACTCTGGAAAATCTAAATACGATAGAGATGTACGGTAACAAAATTTTATGTTTCTAATAATAAACAAAATCACCCCACCGCCGTATCTCTATGTTGACGTCGTGGTGGGGTTTGCGCGCTCCGAACTCTAGGTCTGGTACAGTTTACTTTGCCGGAACTGGTCTGGGATGAGGAGCCAGACCAAAAGAGATACAAAAACCCGCAGGGCAGCATGTGGCGAGCTGTTGGGCAGTAGCGAACCCACGGACCCTATCTCCCGGGAGAAGTCTTGTTCCTCACCTCTAGCTTGCCTTTATTGGCCGGCTGGAGTGAACACTTACGAGGAACGGCGCTCCCGCCTCATTCTTGCCTTAATTGGCCGGCTTGAGTGGAGATTCGCAAGAGCAAACGTGCTCGGAGGAAGGAAGTATTCCAGTAAGATGCTGGTAGGGTTCTTGACCGTACTTCCGGGATTGTCCTGATAGCCGTGGAATACCTCTCCACTCCTCATAAGCACCTCAGGATATGTTGCCCCCTTGTCACTACGACAACGATACGGGGGCCCATTATTGAGTGTGCAAGTCCCCTGCCATTTTATCCGTGTGTATATAAAACATAGATCAGGCAGGGGCCATAGTCCTTCTATAGTTCCAGGTGACCAGTCCACTTTAGCAACCCAAACCCATAGTCCGATATCTTTGTTTCCATATCTTACAATAGTCCTGCACCAACCGGGGGTTGTCCTTGGCTGCACTTGCATAGTGCGAACAGGGATAATCGTCGGTTGGTACACCTCATTTCATTAAAAACGTCTAAGGGGCCTCTGCGAGTTGGCTTCGGCCCCTCGTACGCCTTCCAAAAGTCCGGGACCCCTGGGTCCCGAGAAATGTCAAAAACAAAATCATTTTATATCAGATAGCAAAAAGATCCATAAATTGTTAGTAACATGTATGCACTTAAACCACTATTGTTAGTAACTTATGTTAGCATGCATTGACTTCCTGTATACAATGTTGTAATTTAATTCTAAATGTTCTAGCAAACACTGCTTTGACTTCCTGTTACAATGTTTTAAATATTACCTTTAATAAATATTAAACTACCGACTTCCGGTTGTCAGAATGACACCTTAGAGGGACATTGCCGGAGGAGCGCACTATCGGCTGGACCGTCGACTCGTGCGGTGGATGTTTACTACTGTGTACATGTACAAGTGTAACTGTAAGAAGTTGATTAGAAATTCAGTATAAAAGTTAAGTTCAAAGTGAGTTGTGTTTTTATTTAAAAAAAACCTACAAGTATATAACACCTGATAGAAATAAGAACGCATACGTTCTTATAGTTCAGAAGTGGGATGAACGCAAAAATACGCTTCTGTGCCATCTAATAAAAAAAAAAAAGTAAATATAGAAAACGTAAGTAACGTAATTTACATTGTATTGCTTCCGGAAACTAGTGAAAAAAAAAAGTATTTAAAATTAAGACGTACCTTTATACTGTGCATTTGTGTTTGCTATTATTATTTCAGATATTTTCAATTTTGCTTATATTTTACGAATAATGATATTACAAAATATCACTACTATTTAGTATGGATTATATTTTATTTTTGTTCCTATTTTGTAATTATATTAACTTTTCTTTGTTATTATAGATCGGTAGATGGAATCAGTTTATTATTATTTTTATTTTTTATAACGTAACGTTACTTTGAAATTTGAAAATGTTGACTCTCAGCCTAGTTTGAAAATCGACTTTCAATATTTTTTTTTTTTTCTTTTTCTTTCCCTCGTTTTGCCTTTGCTGCTCAGATTCAGTGCCAGTACTAAAATTAATATGGGTACATGAATTACTGTTTATTTTTACGAGTACTGTGAATACGATAATGTTTTTCTTTCTGTACCCAGTCAGTAATACCAGTACTCAGTTAGTCCTGTTCCCTTATTTAATTGATGTGTTCTTCATCCAAATATATTTTTGAATTTATTTTTGAACTATTGTTTTAAACGTTCGTGATGAATAATGATATTAACGCATATGTTTGAGTTTCAGAACCAAAATGGACACAAATAATTCGGAACCTGGTAGCCCTATATTACCATCTAGATCACAGCAAAGTCGACAAGATAGTGAAGTTGAGAGACTGAACCGGCGTAGACAAAATGATGCTGTGATTTGTAGATTGAGAGGGAACCCCCGTGTCGGTGAGCTTGGGCAACGACCGGGTGGGGATCAATCGTTTTTCGGCGAGTCTCGTACTGGTGAGCTTGAGCAACAGCCGAGTACAAGCCGTTCGTTTTCAGGTGAACCCCGTGCCGATGAGCTTGAGCAACGGCCGGGTAGTAACCAATTGATTTTTGGCGAGTCTCGTGCTGGTGAGCTTGAGCGACAGCCGAGTACAAGCCGTGCGTTTGCTGGTGAGCCCCGTGCCGATGAGCTTGAGCGGCGGCCGAGGTTATCCAGTAAGCGCACTTATGATATGATGAGCGGTGAGCTTGAGCGACGCTCTAGTAACAGGGAATTGGACATGAGACCAATGCATAATTCGGCTTACACTGAAGATGAATTGAGGGACGAGATACCACGAAGAAATTATATTTCATCACGAAATATAATCGACCGAGCAAGATCAAGCAGATCACGGAACGAGAGGCGTTCCCGAAGCAGGTCAGGCAGTGAAAGGCGTTCGAGAAGCAGAACTCGGGACGAAAGGCGTTCGAGGAGCAGTAGTCGTCACGGTCATCGCGCGCAAAGAACAACCGGGTATGAGAATCCTAATCATATGTTTTGTCAATTTATTGATGCTCTTAAGGGCTTTTCGAAATCAGGCAGTCATAAATTGACCAATATTAGTAATATTATTCCAGAATTTGACCCTATGTCAAAAAATCAGAGCATTTTAGATTGGATTAATAAAGTTGAGGAATGCGCAGACATATATGAATTGGAAGAACGGGAAATCATACACTATGCACTTCCAAAGCTCACGGGTTTAGCCAAGGCATGGTATCAGAGTCTACCTTGCGTAAAATTTACCTGGTCGGAATGGAAGACGAAACTTTTTCAATCGTTTCCATGTAGAGAAGATTACGCAGAGTTATTAACAGAGATGCTTACACTGAGGGCTAAATATGGGGAACCTTTAGAACAGTACTATTATTGTAAACTTAACTTGTTACATAGATGTCAGATAACGGGAAAAAAAGCAGTAGATTGTATACTATACGGTATAGAAGATCGGGCTATTAAAGTAGGAGCTCAAGCAGCACAATATGATACACCTGAGCAAGTCCTTAGATACCTGAAATCTGTTAAAGTAGGTCGGGCAAGAGATAACTATGGAAATAACTTTAAGAGTAGAAACGACAATAAGAAAACTTTAGGGTTACAATCAGAGAAAATAAATCAATCGGATAATAAATCGAGTTCAACGCTAACTAAACCACCAATTCGATGCTTTAATTGCGGCGTCGAAGGTCATCCTAGCTTTAAGTGTCCTAAACCTATCGAAAAATGCAACAATTGTTATAAAATCGGACATACCACTACTAACTGTCCCAATATCACGCAAAAGAGTCGTGAAAATTTTAAACCTGACGTAGTAAGACAAGAAAAACAGGTCCTGAAGGTAGACTGTAACGTTAGCATCAGTAATCCGAAAATCTACAACCCAAATGATAAATATATTGTTACTGCAAAATTTAATGATTTTCCCATCTCCTGTTACGTGGATCTTGGTAGTGAATGTACGATAATGCGACAAACGGAAGCGAAAGATTTTAATTTACATTTAGAACATTGTGATTTACCTCTAATGAAAGGACTAGGTAATAATTTAGTGCAGCCGGTAGGTAAAGTTCGGGCGGTTATAGAAATTCAGGGAATTAGGGAAATAATCGATGTTCTTGTCGTGGATGATTCTGTTTTGAAATATCCAATGCTCTTGGGTCATTCTTTTACTGAGCTTCCTGGTATTCTTATTACTAAGACACCCTCTCGTCTTATATTTCAAAGGACGAATAAAGTGTTCCTTACGATTTCTGAGTTAACGGATGTTTCCAGTCATGCGATGAAGTCTATACCAGTTTATGCTGATGGGGATTTTACTGGTCAGGTTTTTATTAACGGTTCTGTAAGAGGAAGAATAGGTTCGGAATTTTATCTTTTGCCTGGAGAATACACATTGGTGAATGGTGTAGGGCAATTACTAGTACAAAATTTAACACCAAATACCATCACTTTCCAAAAAGATATTTTAATTGCTCGCGCCGTACCCCTGGATAATGTTAGCCGCGTATTTCAATTAACCATTGCCGATATCGAAGATGGTAATTCTATTAATTATGGTGACTCTTTAACTAATATAGAAGTCAACAATTTAAAATCCTTGTTAAGTGAATTTAAAGAATATTTTTCTAAAAACCTTAAAGATCTTGGTTATACAACTGTGAGTGAGATGGAAATTAAACTTAAAGATTCTGAACCTGTTGCTTATCGCCCTTATCGAATGTCCTATTCTGAGAGAACACTTGTCCGAGATATGGTCCAAGAAATGCTGGATGCTGACATTGTTCAAGAGACATCATCCCCTTATGCCAGTCCAATTGTGTTAGTCAAAAAGAAGACTGGTGAAAAACGCCTTTGCGTAGATTACAGAGCACTCAATCGTAAAACAATAAAGGACCATTACCCTCTTCCCCGCATAGATGATCAAATTGATTTATTGGCTGGTCACGAGTTTTTTATATCATTAGACCTTGCTTCTGGTTACTATCAGATGCCGATCTCTGAGCAGTCAAGAACTAAAACTGCATTCGTAACTCCAGATGGTCAATATGAATATTTGCGAATGCCGTTTGGTCTGGTTAACGCGCCGTCGGTTTTCCAGCGAACAATAAACAAAATCCTAGCTGACGCAAAGATAAAGTTTGCCGTCATATATATGGATGACATATTAATTCCTTCGCATAGCTTTGAAGAAGGTCTTTCCCGACTTCGTAAAGTATTGCAGTTGCTTCGAGAAGGAGGTTTAACCCTTAAACTAAGTAAATGTCACTTCTTTTACAAAAATATAGATTTTTTGGGATTTGAAATTGGTCCTGATGGTGTCCGCCCCGGTGCTAGAAAAATCAATGCAGTTTCAAATTTTCCAGCTCCTAAAAATCCCCATGAGATACGCCAGTTCATGGGGCTTGCAAGTTTTTTTAGGCATTTTATTAGAAATTTCGCCATATTGGCAAGACCCTTAACAGACCTTTTGCGGAAAAACTGTGAGTGGGCCTGGGGTTCCGAACAGGCCTCTGCCTTCTAGACTCTCAAAGACTCATTAGTAGAACGCCCTGTTATTGCTTTGTATGACCCTTCTTACGAGACGCAACTACACACAGATGCATCTAAAACTTGGAGTGGCTGGTATTCTTTTACAAAGAGGTAAAGATGGTATGCTGCGACCAGTTTCTTTCTATAGTCGAAAAACTACTATCGATGAGCAAAAGTTGCATTCGTTCGAACTGGAGACGTTAGCTGTTATTGCCTCTCTTAATCGTTTTAGAGTATATCTAATAGGTATTCATTTTAAAATATACACAGATTGTAGTGCCTTAAGGACAATTCTGACCAAACGCGATCTTATCCCTCGTATAGCTCGCTGGTGGATACAAATACAGGAATATGATTGCGATATCGAATACAGATCGGGAAGTAAAATGATGCACGTTGATGCTCTGAGTCGTCATCCCATCGAGCCACCTATTTCAGAAAGCCACATCTTTGATATCCTCAATATTGAAACAGATAATTGGTTAAGCACCGCCCAATCCATAGATGATGAAATAATGTCTATTAAAAATATATTGACCAGTCCAGAAATTGATAAAATTGTCGAAGTTCATAATAATTTCAAGATTAAAAATGATCGTGTTTATCGCATAGTAGAGAACGGTCTTGGATGGGTCGTTCCAAAAGCTGTTCGTTGGCAAATTCTAAAGAAAAACCATGACGACATTGGTCATTTTGGATTCGATAAAACATTAGCTAGAGTTAGGGATTCATTTTGGTTCCCAAAGATGCGACGTTTTGTAAAAAAGTATGTTGCCGCTTGTCTTGCGTGCGCTCACCACAAAGTACCTGGTGGCCCCCGTGAAGGTGAACTTCATCCTATTCCAAAAGTGGAAAAACCGTTTCATACAATACATGCGGACCACTTAGGACCGTTTGTACGAAGTAAACGTGGCAATTGTTACTTACTTGTTATTGTCGATGGCTTCACGAAATATACAAACATTACACCAGTTAGAAATACTAAAGCAAGCACAACTATCCGAGTTATAAGAGAGCATATCAGTTATTTTGGTGCTCCCGTACGATTGATAACCGATAGAGGCTCATGTTTTACAAGTAACATATTTAGTAAGTTTATTAAAGAGTCTGGTATTAAGCACATTTTAAATGCAGTTGCAACTCCAAGGGCAAATGGCCAAGTTGAGAGATTTAACAGAACGATTTTAGGTGCCCTTTCCACTAAAACTTATGGCAAAGAGGATAGAACTTGGGATGAATACGTGCCAGATATACAGATAGGGATTAATTCCACAAAACATAAAACTACACAAAAAAGTCCCTCAGAGCTACTTTTCGGATTTAGATTAATGAACGTTTCAGACTCTATTTTAAGTGATGTTATTAGTGATACGTCAGATAATAATTCAGTAGACCAAATAGAACAAATGCGCGAAAAATCAGGAGAACTTATAAGAAAGCAACAAGAAAAAGACAGAGAACGTTTTAATAAAAATAGGAAAATAACTAATCAAACCATTTATAATGAAGGAGATTTAGTCGGGGTAGAAAGGGAAATCAGTAAAAACGATGGTAAATCTAAGAAATTAGTAGCAAAATATCAAGGACCTTATCGCATTGTTAAAACACTCCCCAATGACCGATTTTTAATAGAAGATACCCCTATTACTAGAAAACACAATCATAAATACGAAAGTATTGTAGCAAGGGATAAATTGCGGCCTTGGCTTAATCTAAGCACTGATTTAGCAAGTAGTTCTGACGAGGAGAACAGTAGGGTTACAAATGAGACAAATGAAGTGCATATTGAATGTGATAATGATTAGCCACTATCTTTATGTCACTATCTTTATTATTTTGTTTAGTTGTTTATTAGTTCCTATGTGTTCTTATTTTTGTTATTAGCTGTTTAAGTTATTAACTGTATTCTAATTAATTACCATTTTGAATGATATTTTAAATGAAATCTGATTATTTTATGAATTCGTCGAATTGAGCCTGTACTACTTACAATTGTTTAGAATCATTATTCTTACTTGAATTAAATGAATGTAATTTATAATTATTTATGATGATAGGTTTGTTGATTTATTTTTATTTTTTTCAATGATGTTCTATTTTGTGCGGTACGAGGACGTAACCGAATGTCAGATGGCCGAGCTGTTAGCATGCATTGACTTCCTGTATACAATGTTGTAATTTAATTCTAAATGTTCTAGCAAACACTGCTTTGACTTCCTGTTACAATGTTTTAAATATTACCTTTAATAAATATTAAACTACCGACTTCCGGTTGTCAGAATGACACCTTAGAGGGACATTGCCGGAGGAGCGCACTATCGGCTGGACCGTCGACTCGTGCGGTGGATGTTTACTACTGTGTACATGTACAAGTGTAACTGTAAGAAGTTGATTAGAAATTCAGTATAAAAGTTAAGTTCAAAGTGAGTTGTGTTTTTATTTAAAAAAAACCTACAAGTATATAACACCTGATAGAAATAAGAACGCATACGTTCTTATACTTAAAACTAAAGACGAATTTGTGAGAAGACTACCCAACATCTAGACACAATAAGAAATGGTAATGGTCTAACTATGGTATGAGTCTTCGCACAAATTGCCTTATTATGGCGGAGGAAGTATCTGCCGCCACAGCCTTCAGGATACTATTGTGACTGCCTCTTATTTTGCTCAGGAGTGAGGCCGTTTTTTTGCGGATGATGGCATGAAATCCATCGATATGGGTTACCTGCGAACATTTCTGATGCACTGCAAAAACGAGGCAGTTAGCATCCTGAATACATTGTTGTATTGGACGCGTAGAACATCCAGCGACCTTTTCGAGTAGTTGACCCAAAGATTACCGGTGTAAAAACTCTGACAATAAGCTAATCTTAACTTGGTCAGTACACGCACGTAATAAACACTATCCATTGATATATCACTAATGGCTATAGGGCGCCAAGAACATTCCTAAACTTAGGTGACCAAGTAGTCACCTATTTAGGTCATTAACTCTGAATTTACTAACAATTGGCAAAAGTCGAGTTAGTAGTAAAGGTTCTCCTTGAAAAGCTCTTTCAATTGGTGTATATCTTGCAATGTAAAAAAAAAGTCATTTTTGAAGTTTTGGTTAATTACAGTCTGGCCTGGATTTTTTTTGCCAACCCACTCGCGATATATTTTCTTCACAGATGTGAAGGTCGTGCCTAGGTTGGATCCTCTACTAGCAGAAATCGTCACGTAACAACAACGTGACGATTTCTACCAGTTTCCTTCTCCAGCAAGTCGCGTTAAACTTCGTTCCAAAAATACGAAAGCATTATGTCAAGATATTAATATTTTTCCCAGTACCTACTGAAACTTTCTGGCTTCAAACAACAAGCTACAACGTAGTACATTATCGTTAACTTTATTATTTGACTAGCACAGAATTAGGTTAATACGGCTATAACAAGTTAAGCTACGCCGCAGAGTTCAAGTGTTGTTAAAAATTGTGTTGGTTAGTTAATCAATACTATACTCAATTTGAAATAATATTAGACATTTAACTAAACTTTTTTTACAGTCCGTTCAACAGATTTTGACTTCTATTGCGATGATGGCATGACAAATGTCAGCTGCAGTAAACAGTTGGTATTGTAACCACTTTTTTGCTTTTAATGCCATCCTTATGCTTACGGTTTAGAAGTCAGAATCGGTTGAACGGACGGTAAAAAAGGTTTATTAAAAGTCTAATCTTATTTCAAATGGAGTATAGATACTACAGTTGGTTAATTATTTACTAACGGGTAGAAATCGGTTATTTATACATACTAATATACTAATAATAAGATCCAGAAAGCGGTACTCCTGGACACGGTGCGTATTGTTAGGAAGTTCCTCTCTCAGGAGCCCTGACCACCGGCAGCTTGGACCCTGTTTTCGACACTATTTTTATATTTTTAAATGTCTTTTTTATTTTTAAAAGAATATTTAAAAGTGAAATAAAATAAAGGAATTATATAATATTATAAAGAGGTAAAATTATTTTTGTTTGTATGTAGGGGGTAATCTCCGGAACTACCAGTCGGATTTGAAAAAAATATTTTTGCATTGGATAGCCCAATTCTTGAGGCAGGTTATAGGCTCGCGGACGAAGTCGCGGGCAGAAGCTAGTTACATATAATGTAAGTATTTAGTTTTTAATACTTAAATATATGAAATGTAAAACTAACAAAACTAAATTAAGAATACTTCATTTCATTTCATTTCACTAATATTAGAAATAAGAAACTGTTTTATATAAAAAGTTACATAAAATAGATAGGTAAGATACTGCTACTATTATAACATATTATTATACTATTATAGATAAGCAATAATATAGAGTTGTATTAAGTAGAGATATGTATAGAAACTGTCTGTCTAAACTGTGTATAGAATCCACAAGAAATAAAAGGCTTTTTTATTTTTATTTTATGTATTTAGTTGGCTATGATACTGAGAGCAATTAGAATCAATTTAGTTTGAACATAACAACATAACATAACATCACGCCTTGTTTCTCCAAAGGGTTGTGCAGAGGTGTACCTATAGAACACCCACATTTCGCAAGTTATCTTTAAGTCCCATGTAATAGGGGGCGAGCTAAGGAGGCCAATTTAGTTTCGTCACTAGCAAAATAATTTATAAGTGACATTGACGTATCGAATAGTAGATTAGGTACCCGCGAGTAAATATGACAGATATGATACATCTAGTTTTACAAAAAGTGGCCGCGTCCTAATCAAAGCGATCGTCGAACGCGCATTCTATTTAAACTCACGTCACTTTTTGTTCGGAAAACTGGAAAACGCCCTCTGGAAAACGAACATGCGTTCAGATTCACCGAACAAATAGTGACATGTGAGCGCGACGATCGCTTTTAAATAAGACGCAGACTAAACCCACGTTTGCACGGACGTAATAGAATCGCGGCGATTTTTTTTCGTGCACTTGATTTTCAACGCTCTAGCTCAAAAAAAAAAAAATCTGCTGTTCCCTACATTTATGTTCGCATAACTTTTTTGCGATTTCAGGTTTGGTCCCATAGTAAAAGTAGTTCATAATGATGAGTAAAGTCACGTGTTAAAGTTTGCGCACTGGACAGTGCTGCCAACTAGTCTTAGCGAAAACGCGCTGTCAGCGCTGTAAAAAAGCGCTAGAAAGCGCTAAAATGGCTTTTTAATAAAAAGCGCTATATTTCGCGCCAACCAATAAGGGAAATTTATTAATTTATCGATTCGAAATAATATATTTGTGTATCGAATCAAGAAATTATCAAATTTACCTCATTCAGTTCGAGTATTAATCGAGTTTTCGATTTGCGTTGCCGATCATCGACAACTTACAAAATTATTGCCCCACAGATAAAATAAATTTTATGATAGCATGAAATGAAACAAATAATATACGTAAAATCAATATTTTTTTATAATGAAATCAATGATTTATGGAAACAATATGTCGGTAATAAGTAGTAATAGAGTAAATGCGCCAATTATGGACTGGTTCTGTAATATGGACTACCCGCGTTTTTCAAAGAACGTTATTTGTATCGAGCCGTTAGTCAGCGCACGCTAAGCTTCACCCCTCCCGCGGCCCGCTAGTCGCTTGCAGGCCGGCAGAAAGTGCGCACGTATTCACGAGAGCCATTTTTCGTTTCTATCCACGCGCGATGTAATTTCTTAGCTAACTTCGTAAGATCATAATTTCAACAAATATTACTCGTTGTGAAAGTGGATTAAACCTGGGGAAAGGTAAGTTATTTTACGATTATTTATATTAAGTTGCAATTTCCAATAGTTTTTATAATTTTCTGAACAACAATATTAACCTACAAATGTATATGTCTTATAATATGGACCACCGGCATGTTTTGAATATGGACTAGTGGTCCATATTACAAACAGTCACTTATATTACATTTTATTGTTTTAGGATGGCATCTACAACCAAAGAAAAGACCAGACAAGCATGGGATAAAAATGCAATGGCCAATGCAATTAAAGCTATACGAGAAAAGCAAATGGGTTTTTTGAAAGCATCCAAAATATACGGAGTACCTAAAACTACGCTTATACGCTTATCAAAAATAGAAGACCAATCACTTAGCGACATTACAAACCATAAACTTGGAAGAAAATCGACTTTACCAAGTGAATTGGAAGATGAATTAGCTGTTTATATTCTAGAAATGGAAAAATCTGGATTTGGTCTTACACGCAGGGATATCAGATCTTTGGCTTACCAGCTAGCAGAAAAAAATAACATAAAGCACTCGTTTTCACAAGATAATAAATCTGCGGGAAGATCATGGTTGCGGTTATTCCTCAAGCGCCATCCTAACCTATCCTTTCGCCGTCCAACGGGCACATCAATCGCAAGAATGAAAGGCTTTAACAAAGAAAATGTAAACGCATTTTTTGACTTGTTAGAGAGCTCTTTCACTGAAATCCAGTGCAGCCACTTGACAAAACATTTATGGGTCCATTAAAAAAGTACTTGACTGAAGAAATTCGCAAACGACTACGAATGCAAGCTCGAGCAGTAACACATTATGACATAGCGGAATTATTTGGTCAAGCCTATATAAGAGCTCAGTGTGCAGAATTGGCCATTAACGGTTTTCGTGCAACTGGGATATATCCCGTTAACAGAAATGTCTTTCAAGATCATGACTTTATTAATGAAGACCTCCCAGAAGTAGAGGAATCTTCTAATGAACCAGCGCGCGATATAATGACACCAGTCACTGATCATTCTGATAACTGTTTATCTGAGTCAAGAACTGTTGTAACTCCAGAACCTCAATCTGTGAATGAAACATCACCCCGGAGCGATGATAGACATCACCAAGGAAACGCGCAAACCGAAGTGCCGACAACGGCAATGGATGATTCAATGGCTGGTCCCTCTACATCATCAAGAACATATTTGTCGCCAAAGGTGTTGCAGCCTATACCGCGTTTAAAGAAGACTGTCAGCAACAGAGGAAGAAAAGCCACCAGGCCTTCGATTTTGACATCTTCACCTTATAAACAAGATTTAGAAACGTCGATACAAAGAAACACAAATAAGAAACCAAAAAAAACGCCAAAGAAAACAGCTCAAAAGAAAAGAAAGATCTCAAAAGATAAAAATTCATCGTCTGAAAGTTCTGATAAGAGTGATTATTCAGTCAATGATAGTACCGATGAAAGTCCTGATCGTTCCCAAAATCAAAATAGTAAATGCTTGTATTGTAATGGGCTTTTTTCTGAAGATGTTCATGGAGAGAAATGGATTCAATGTGCATCTTGTAGGCAATGGGCTCATGAAGAGTGTGCTGGCATAGAAGATATGGTTGATTTCTATGTGTGCGAATTGTGTACTAATTAATATTAGTTTAACTCAATAATTGACTGATTCAATTTTAGGCAACACGACTAATTTTTTGAATAATTTTGAACCCAATTATCTATGGTCCATATTTGAAACCATGTGGTCCATATTTTGTACACTTTTTGCAATTTCACAATAATGACATATTTTAGAAAATGTTGATTATTTCTAAGATGTTGATGTTTCTTAAGAATTTTATTAATCGTTTTTGATACCAAATAATTATCGAACTGTTCAAAATATATAAGGCTGATTATACTTTAAAATTCTGAGTTTTATTTGACAAAATCCTTATGGTGGTCCATAATTGGCGCACTTACTCTACATCATTTTATTTAGCAGTAGTAATTTATTATGTTTTACGCTGTATTAAGAAATATAGTTTTATATAATTTTAAAAAGCGCTAGATTTAGCGCTAGGCGCTGAAACGCGCTTCGAATCAAAAAAGCGCTAGATTTGGCGCGAAAAGCGCTAAGTTGGCAGCACTGACACTGGATAAAAACTTACCCTGTAAATATTTTCTTGACGAAAACTACACTCATATCTAATCATAAATCATCTATGAAAGTTTTATAAATAATGCCTATATTTTTCATGTGAATGAAAAGAGAAGGCGACATACCTATTATAACATTTACGACGTTAATTGAAAGGGGGTAGGTATCTACAGTATATCCCTTCCATCAATTTCATACTTCTATTCATACTCCGTTCACGAACTTTATACAAAGTTCGGCTAAATGTTCACGAGAGCATAACTCAATGAACATAGACAACACAAAAGAGGTCATGTGTGAACGGAACAAGCGTAAAATGGCGGCCATTGTCTATGCCTGCAACGGACACGGTTCAATTTATGAACAGATCATTTTCACACAAAATCATAAATTCCATCCACAGCCTAAGGTTCGGAAAAGACTAATAATTGTCTACATTCTGAGCTATTAAATGATACTGATACTTATTTGTGATACAGTAAGGTTGATATTCTTCTGTACTGTCCAGGTTAGGGGTAAAACAGACTCCCAAACGCTTGTCAACCGGGATTCTGTCGCGTGGTAGTGACAGACACCACCTGGCTTACTGAAGTATACCAAAGATTATATTCACCGATTGAATTTGTGTTCAAGCTTATGGTTATTAGAGTTCAATTTGCCATGAAATATGACGTTTATTAAGGTGCTCTCGGAAAGTTGGGTTTGTTTGTAAGCTACGAAGTAGGTAGGTAAGTAAGTCCATAATGGATGATGAATCCCTCAATATTATAATTAATTCACCTCTTTGTTAGCGGTGTATTAATTAAAATATTGCGGGAGAGTGTATAAATTATTAATTAATATCTATTGTTTGATTTAAATCCTTACATATTATAAAACAAAGTCCCCCGCCGCGTCTGTCTGTCTGAACGCGATAAACTCAAAAATTACCGAACGGATTTTCAAACGATTTTCACCAATGGACTGAGTGATTCATGCGGAAGATTTTAGTGTATAATTCATTACGGTTTTGTGTAAATTGGCTGAAATATGACGATTATTGTTGAAGAAGTCGGAAAAAATCATACCGACTGGGAGCTTTACTGGCGTGCGCTGCGTTAACCGAAAAGATACATCAAATTTATGTTCTACGGTATTGTTCATCTTAAAAAGTTCAATAAAAAAGTCCACGATGAAATATGTCTATTTTCTAAGGATGACCCACAATAACCATTTTTATCTTTCAGAATTTGATAAAAATTTAATTGTTATTTCCGAAGCTTTTTGATCGGTATAGTATTAATAATACTATACCGATCAAAAAGCTTCGGAAATAACAATTAAATTTTAAGGATTAATCCTTATCCAAAAAAATATGTTATTTAAATTGGGCATTTAATTTAGATTAAAATATGCCTCAAATCATATCATTTAAATTAATAGTTTAAAAGATATCACAGTTTCAAAATTACGCGTAGCAACGCGAGTGCAGCGGTAGGAATCAATGACCTTTTCCTCTGTCATTAGGTATGAAATCTCGGTAGTACGTTCCCGTGGAATATTTTCCAACATCCACCAAAAGCTAGTTAAAAATAAGTGTACCAAATACTTCATGGGCATATATTCTTTGAAGCCTTGAAGTAATTCATGGAAGTTAGCTTTAAAAAAAAGCGGCCAAGTGCGAGTTGTACTCGCCCATGAAGGGTTCCGTAGCAGCAAGTAACATTGAATGAAAGGTAAATTGCGGTTTACGTTTTATGACGTATTAAAAAAAAAAAAACTTGCTAGATCTCGTTCAAACCAATTTTCAGTGGAAGTTTACATGGTAATGTACATCATATTTTTTTTTAGTTTTATCATTCTCTTATTTTAGAAGTTACAGGGGGACACACACACATTTTACCACTTTGGAAGTGTCTCTCGCGCAAACTGTTCAGTTTAGAAAAAAATGAAATTAGAAACCTCAATATCATTTTTAAAGACCTATCTATAGATACCCCACACGCATGGGATTGATGAAAATTTTTTTTTTGAGTTTCAGTTCTAAGTATGAGGAATTCCAAAATTATTTGTTTTTTTTCTATTTTTTTGTGAAAATCTTAATGCGGTTCATAGAATACATCTACTTACAAAGTTTCAACGGCATAGCTCTTATAGTTTCGGAAAAAAGTGGCTGTGACATACGGACGGACAGACAGACAGACAGACAGACAGACATGACGAATCTATAAGGATTCCGTTTTTTGCCATTTGGCAACGGAACCCTAAAAAGGCTTCTTCTCGCCTTGATAACCACTCTTTCTCTATACCTCTTAAATAGTAGCTTTTTTCTATATCTACACTAAGAAACGATTATTTTTTCAGTCAACAACAACATTCGAAGTCAAAACACATTATCAGGTTTTAATTAGTCTCAGACCGAAGAATAAATAAATAAAAACATGTTCTCAGCAGTAAATTCCATTGTTTGTGTTGTAACGAAACCAAATACATTCAACATTCTGTTTATGTCTGCAAGAACAGATTACTGAAATGTGCTGTCGTTGAATTTTAGAATAGATTCTGAAAATAAAGTAACCAGCCTGTTTTGCAGTAAGGGGTTGGCAGAGGGGTAAAGTATTGCGTTGGTTAAGCAGAACTGACGGGGTTCGCTAGGGCCGATGCCTGCCGGGGTCGCGGGAAAGTCCGAAACGGTTACCGTGGCCCCTGGCAACATGGCAACTGAAGGAACACGGGTGAGTTTTAGTCAGTAAGAGTCTGACACGCCCCCTCGCTCTGCCCAGAGCGGGAGAAGTTTTTTGATAATATCCCAAGCAAAAGAAAAGGGGTAAAGTATATCTACCTTTCACCAGTTTTTTTTTAACCTCACCGTGATACTGCTTGGCCTGCATCTCACCTGATGGTAAGTAATCATCAGGCTGAAGGTACAAGCGAGCTTCACCCGGAATCCTCAACTACAGGGGAACTGGCTATTTTACCTCTAACTGCCGAAACACAACAATGCTGTTAACATTGTTGTTATGGCGACAGATAAGATGGGGGTAGCTAGCCAGGAGGACTTAGAACAAGCCCTACCACTAATCAAACCGAGCAGAAAAGCCCCCGCTGGGAATCGAACTCGGGAACTCTGGGTCTGAGACAGGTGGTCTAACCACAAGACCACAGAGGCGGATGGAATCCCATGTATCAATTTCATGGCATTGGGCCAGTCTATTCGTACTCGTTGCTAAATAATTTCATCTTATGGCTATTATTTAATAACACCCGCACGAGTCAAATGTAGGTTAGGTTAAGCTACGCTTCCCGCGGTCAGTTCGTGGATATACCATACATAGTTGGGGAAAGGCAGATTGATTGGGCGAGTCCGGGCTGCTACTGAGAATTCCCTAAAACTCGATAACTTTTTGCCCGACCAGGAGATTGAGCCAAAGACTTGATCAGCACCCTAATTGTGTAACATACTTTCAGTCATAATCCGAAGGATTTTAATCCATTGTTTCATAAAGTTTGAAAAATTAATCTGCTCAACAACGTAAAGAACAAAAAAAAAATACAATAGACGTGGATATATTTAGTAATCTGTTCCGCTTAGCTATTTCTAAAGAGCCATAAAAACCCTGAAAGAAATCGACACGTGTTTTACCAAGCGCTGATCGCAGAGAGAGTTCTCTGCGTTCAGCGCTTGGTGTGGCAACAAGCCGTGTTCGAGCTCACGACAAGTCAATCGTCATCCTGAGGATGCCTCGTTGAGAGGTGAAACACGTGTCGATTTCTTTCAGGGTTTTTTATGGTTCTTTAGAAATAGCTAAGCGGAATAGGTTACTAAATATATCCACGTCTATTGTATCTTATAATGAATTACCACAAGGTCACACCTGAATCAATTAACTAACGTAAAGAACGCAATGAATGTTATTGAACTGTCAAATGAAAGGCATTGCCATTGTAACTCTGTCATGAACATACCCCACAGCAGTCTTGCAGCCATTAGAACAACAAGTCGGTCAGAAGTTCATTAAGGAAACAACTCCAAGTATTTTGGACTAGTTTAATGAACGGATATTGGAAAATATCGAATAATGTAAAACCAAAGACGTGGAACAGAATTCTGAGTAATAGTGCCATGACATCGAAATTGGATTTCTGAGAAATAGTTAAAATATTCAAAATCAGATTCTAGAATGATCTTGAATATCTAAATTAAAGTTAATCGAACAAAATCCATCATAGATTTACATCCACTACTTCATACTAAACGAAATATATACATAGAAGTTTGTTTTGTCGATTTTTGCGAGCAATAATGCCAGGATTTTCATTACCATTTCTATGTTACGATTTCTATGAAAGATTTACCAATCAGAGGAACAAAACCAGAGCCATTGCAGATGCATTACACTCCCAGAGACAAAGTTAAAATTAATTACACCGGCGCCCATGCTTGGCGGCAGAAATAGGTTTGTTACAAAGAATAACATTTTTACGTTCGCCCTACCGCGTCAAAAGAACGTCACGTTTCTTTGACAATGACATTTGAATAGTATTGTCTCGCTCACACATACTGAAAATCGTATCTATCGTTCCATGACAGACGGGTGAGGTCATTCTTCTGTTTGGACCACAGATACAGGTAGACCTAGATAACGCAAGTATCACGATCTGTATGAAAACCAAGCGTGCCATTTTTTGACTACCTACTATGACGTCACAAACACTAGGAAACGTTTCTTTTATTTTTCTCCTCGCATTTGCACAGTTTTTACAATTTATAACAGCGTAATTAACCATTTTAAATTTTTTATCTGACTTCCGACAAGCGTAGCACCGATGCAGACTGAGCGCGAAAGTGGCAGCTTACGATTATTGTACGTAAGCTGGGCACGAAAATGGCACGCGAAGTAGTTGCTCTTGCGATATCTAGGTATATCTATATCTGTGGTTTGGACACTGTTTCGTGATGAGGGTATCACTCATCCTCCATAGAAAAGGGAAGATTCTCTGACCAAACAGGTATTGTTTCTGGTGGGCTACAGCCCGACGATTGATGTCTGAACGTTGGATATATGGCTAGTTGCGCGGTAAACTCCACTTGCGCGATGCAGAATTTTGCGTGACGTCAGTGTGATGCATAGTACGCATGTAGTGATTTACATGCCACAAGGGCAAATCTAACGATTTAAATCTTTAGTATGATATTAGGTAGTACTATCACAAAGACATCTTTTAGGTACTGCCGTTTATAAAACATTGTTATTTTTTTTCTTTTTTCTGTTTGGCATCTCATAGCTGGTTCCTGAAACCGTGGCTATTTAACCGGTTAATCCTGTGGTTGTAGTAACACTCAAAGCCTCCAGCCAGGGCACACATAAACTAAGTTAAAAAGCTTAGGATGAACGCTCGCTAAGGGCACCCCCTGTGGGGTACGAGCCTCGGCTTAGGGCGTTATCCGGAGGGAGGACATCAAAAGATGGGACGGGCTGGATCAAAAGGTTTTGATCATTATTATTAATCGGGGAATTTAAAGCTACGTGCACAGCTGCAACAACTGCTGGCACCTCGTTTTCGAGCAAGGGTCGGGGGAAAATATTGTTAGTGCTAGTGTTGCTTATCAAGAAATGAACAGCGAACTAACAATACAGCTATTATTAATGTAAGCTAGTTACTGCCAATAAAATGTTTTTGTTCGCAATCTATCATTATTTGCGGTTTCTTATTTACCCCCGCTGTTTGCCCGATCGATCAAAGTCAAGACTCAAATCGGGTTCTCTTGGCTGAACCAAGTTAATTTTAGAAGCTTGCAGCAAATTATTAAAAAAGAACATCTAATACCTAAGTAATTTGTTGATTCTAATTCAGATTATGTAAAAAATAACCTTTTCTTTTTGCATTTTTCATGGGCTTTCAAAAAGTACATGCGACTTTAGTAACTGGCGAAATGTGGGTGTAGGTACTAAATGTATTATACCGGGGTCGCGGAAAAGTCCGAAAGGAATACCGTGGCCCCTGGCAATATGGCGACTGAAGGAACACGAGTGGGTTTTAGTCAGTAAGAGTCTGACACGCCCTTCCGCTCCACCCAGAGCGGGAGAAGTTATTTTTTAATTTCCCACCCAAAAAAATAGCCTAACCCTTCGGGGAAAAACCAGGCGTCATGAGTAAAGACAAGGGCGTAGTGATAAAGGTTAGAACGGAGTAGACATAATATTCAACATGTATCCGTTGGACACTAGTATCCGCGAAACAAGCGACGGCCTTTTCCCATGAATCCAGAAATCTGTTCATCGGTTAAAAAGTTGGTGCTTTTTATACAATCTGTTACGTATCAACATAGTTTAATTTCGAGTATTTTAGTTATACATAACATAACATCACGCCTTCTATTCTTCGAAGGTATAAGCAGAGGTGTACCTATAGTAGGTACACCCACATCCTATCCTACTTAATCCTTAATATTATAAATGCGAAAGTAAGTTTGTTTGTTACGCCTTCACGCTAAAACGGCTGAACGGATTTGGATGAAATTTGGCACATATATAGATGATGCCCTGGAAAAGAACATAGGATACTTTTTTTTTTCCCACGGGATCGAGACTTATGCGGGTGAAACCGCGGGGCGCAGTTAGTAATTAATAATTTAATAATATTATAAACATGAAAGTTTATGAGGATGGATGGATGGATGTTTGTTACTTATTTCACGCAAAAACTACTAAACGGATTTGGATGAAATTTGGCACACAGATAGTTTATAACCTGGATTAAAACATAGGATACTTTTATTCCGATATTCCCACATGATTGAGACTTATGCGGGTGAAACCGCGGGTCCACAGCTAGTTTTTTTATAAAGCTATTTTTTAACCTGTTGTTTCTATATTTATAATTTTCTTTATTGTATAAAACTTTTGTTGAACTATTCTCATCAAAAATGTATCTATGACAAAAACGTTCTCATAACACAAAAACGGTCAAAGAAAGTTTTTAAGGGCTTAAGTTTTAAGTGGATCCACGTTCACGGTAGGTACCCACGTCCATGTCACATGATGTAGGTATATATGAAACACTCCCGTATCAGGCATTCATGTTTATGAACTAAACATCGTTAAATTCTCGTAAGAATTAGCTCTTTATAAAACATCACGCTTGTAACCCCTGAAAGGTTAGGCAGAGGTATATCTACAGTTCACCCACGTTTCGCCAGTTATGTTTTAAGCCCCATGTAATAGGGGGTAAGCCTATTGCCATCAACACAATGAAAAAACCCGATAACTAAATGCTCATAAACGCGACTAGCACGGCAGTCTGTGGACCCGAGCCTATCGTGCCAATCCTCTTCAACCAAATACGCAGGTGGCTATAGGAGTTCACCCACACTCAAGCGGAGAACTGGTGGACCTCGAAACTGGGTTGCAGGCAGTCCAAGGAAGCTATGCCATCTTTGGATAGCAGGCTATTCAGGCATTTATTAAGCCTGGACAGGAACGGCCTGCGCCTGATGACGAGGACCATCACGAGGCACTGCTCGCTAAACAAACACTTTCACACAATAGGTATAACGGACAGTCCTCTGTGCAGAGCGTGCATGGAGGCTGAGGAAACCGTCACGCACGTGCTCTTCGAATGCACAGGCGTCACCCAGATTAGAACAGAAACCCTCGGATCACACCTAGATCTTTCACTGATGTTCTGAACAGACCAGGAGTTTTAATTAACTTCTGGAGGGAGGTGAGCCGGTTGGGATAACCACCAAACGGCCGCTATGGCCCACGCACAATGGTCCACCTGACGGACTAAGTGCGGAAACCAAACCCCATAACATAGAACATAGAACGCGAGTGGCATGTTACCAACAGCAGAGGCAATTGCAGCCGTCGACACTTGTCAGCGGCAGCTGTAGACGCGTCGACAGCAATTACTTCTGCTGTTGGCAACGTGCCGCTCATGTATATGAGCACTTAGCCCGACCTGGGAATAGAACCCAAGACCTCATGCTAAGTAGTAGCGATTGCGACTACTCGACCAAAGATACACAATTAGTTCTTTATGGAAGAAACAAACATAAATACTTACTTACGCCTAAAGGGGTAAGCAGAGTTGTATAGTCGCATGTAAAAATACAGAGATGAGCCTATTGCGGATGACCGGCACAAATTCAGACTCCAACTGCTGATAATTTAATAATTTTGTATAGAAATACCCAAAGATTTAAATCGCTAGATACGCCATACCGCGTTATAAAAACTATCACATGTCTGTTTCGTTAATAATGACCTTTGAACAGCATCGTTTTGCTCACTCATACTAATCGTATCCATCGTTGTTCAGTGAAGGTTCATATTACTACAATTTTTTTTGGAAAAACCCGGTATCATTTTCCCTAAACTGGGATCGAACCCAAGACGTTCCGTAATTCCGAACATTTTCTAAACCTAGATTACAAAACTAACTTCCTAAAAATAGCCATTTTATTTACCTACACGAGCATTTCAGCAACCTCGTGTTGTCAGCTGTCCACTTTTCCTTTTATTAATAATATTCAATAACAATCATCTGCCTAGTTTATTCCCACCTATTTTGGGGTCGGCATCCGGTCTATCAAAATGCAGCTGAATACCGGTATTTTAAATGGAGCGACTGCCTATCTGACCTCCATAACCCAGTTTCTGGGTAACACGATACCGCTTGGTATGACTGGTTGCCAGACTTTTGGGCTTCTGACTACCCGTAACGACTGTCAAAGATCTACGAATGACAGCTGGGACTGAGATATCATATACGTGGGAAAACGCTTTCAGTTATTTAACGACTGTTTGTAGCAACAGGTTTATTTGGTTTCAGATTCCAAAACAAATAAAGGGAAAATTATTATGATAGTGTACTTCCAAAAATACTGGCGAAATGTGGGTATCTCTATTATAGGGATACCCGAATATTTATTCACCGAATACGAACCGAATGTTTAGTTGTAGACGTAAAAAAAAAATTGAGGAGCTCGTGGCTAAGTAATGACAGCCGCACGGGTCGATTGATTAGGTTAAGCTACGCTTGCCGGGGTTAATCCGTGGATGGATGACCATCTTTACATACCGGGATTCCTCCGTGCCTCGGAAAGCACATTAAGTCGTTGGTCCCGGCTCTCATTCGTGGATCTTTGACAGTCGTTACGGGTCGTCAGAAGCCCGAAAGTCTGACAACCAGTCTTACCAAAGGGGTATCGTATTACCCAGTTACTGGATTGTGGAGGTCTATAGGCAGTCGTTCCATGTAAAATACTGGTATTTAGCTGCATCCGGTTAGACTGGAAGCCGACCCCAACATAGTTGGGAAAATGCTTGGCAGATTGATTGAGATGTAAAAAAAAAAAATTGGAAACTTTCCAAATTTTTACACCTAAAACGGTTACAACATCAAATTCAGTTTTATAATTGCAATTCATTACCTATTAATATTTTAGCTCACTAGGTAGCTATATTTTATATTTCCATACAGTAATATTGCCAAATTAATCAAAACAGGTAAATATTTGAGAGCTATTGCGATGTTGCCAACTTTTAGAATGAACGCTCTTAATAATATTGTTCGGCCTTGCTGGGTGTCGTCAAATGCAACTAATTGAGGACTAAGGCAACTGCACGCTAATTTAATTTTATAGGAGAATTTAGTTCCCTTAAACAGAAAGCAGTCGATATACATTTCACACAAACCATTTTCATCGTACCACAGTACAAGAATTACATTATTCTAATCAAAGAAATAAAACTTTACAGTTTTTAACGGAACTAACTGGGTTGGAAGGTGGGTAGGCCTCTGGTGTGGGACGCAACCTGTGTCGACACCCTTGCGCCATCTCATGTTCCTAGCACGGCGGGCTGTGCTGGCGCCGCTGCTGCGGCTGCTGAGACCCTCAAGAGGCGCAAATACTGTAACCTAATGGGTAACTACAGCTTTGAGCCGTTTGGGGTCGAAACGCTCGGATCATGGGGCCCGAGTGCGCGTCTCCTTTTAAGGAAATTTCTCGTCGACTGGTCGACACTTCACGTGACCAGAGGGCTGGCTCGTTCTTTGGCCAAAGAATTAGCATTGCCATTCAACGTGGCAATGCTGCCAGTCTTCTGGGCACGTATCCGGATGACAGCGATGCGGACGAATACTTCGACGCCTAAGTTTTGTTTTTTATCTTTATTTATACAGATAGTTTGTTAGTCTTTTAATTTAGTACCTAGTGTAAATACTTAGTACAAGATATATGTGAAAAACACATGGCTGGCAATAGGTATGTTGATCGTATGATTCTGTATTCACATTAGTTAGTTATTAGCACGATAGTTGGTACATTTTGTACAAACATCATTGTGGTATTGTGGCTCATGTTTTTGCTGTTGTGGTGAATTTGTAAGTACAATTAGTGCAACATTCAGTTTATCCAACGGTGTAATGCAACGCTTATTTAGAATGTTTACCGTTCATGAAACTAATCTAATTGCTATGTGAGAATCGTACAATGAAAATAGTATACAAACCTATTTATGTAAGGTCGATATATGGAATTGACATTAGTAGATTACGTACACATTTGATTGCAGAATGGGACTTTTTCACGAGACAGACTCTTTCATGCACACTTCAGTCACGTCAGCGTTAAATCGCCGATCAGTCACGTCAATAAATATAGGTAATTCCAGGATAGGTGCCCCAATGGGATAGGTGCCGCAGCTTTTAATACTCTAGGTAGAAATGTCTTATGCTAAAATCGTACTACGTAAGAGGAAGCGCTCCCCCCGCAGACCCCAGTGCAGCGCCAACCGCACGCGAGAGTGCACACGTTTTGCCCGTGAGTGTAAAAATCTTTCGCGGCGAGACCATTACAAGCGTTGAAATTATAATTGTAAGTATTCACTATCGAATATCTTTTCACTCTGTTATAAATTCTATATTTTTAAAATTTATTTGCTGATATTATAGTTTAAAGTACACGAATCAACGCTATAAATTATAGTTTTCTTTTTAACTTTTGTTTAATTAAAAAGGGCATCTATCCTGTGCTAAAAGTATAGTTGCCCCATCTGCTATCCGGGATAGATGCCTTTAGGGGCATCTATCCCTAACTATTTCTATAAATGTTTTCATATTGCAGGTGGAAGAAATGCTTCGAAAATATAAAAGAAAACCGGGGGTGGTCCCCCGTCACATTAGTTGGACTGAAGAAAGCTTGGAAAAGGCTTTCCAAGAAATGACCAAAAATGAGAAAGGTGTAAATGAAATAGCCAGAACTTACGGAATACCCTCACGGACATTAAGACGACGATTTGAAAAAAATAACAAGGAGCAGTTAACCTTAGGTACCTACTTAAGATGATTATTATTTCACCAATAAAAAAAATGCTTCTTTTGTTCACTAATTTTAGATAGACATAATTATAAAAGATGTCACAAATTAATGTTAAATATTGAATACAAACTGATTATTGAAACTAGTATGTTTTATTTCAATTAGCATATAATATTGAAGCATTCATGCAGCGAGTCTTCTATCCCTCACGTTAGGCACCTATCCCTTGAAGCATTTTTACTACGAGTCTTCTATCCCTCACGATGGGCATCTATCCTACTTTTGAGAGGGTAAAAAAGACACAATTTCCTCAAAATCTATAAAACTTATGTAAAAACAAAAGAGGTACAATCATAAATTAAAGATCATAGTTACCATATGCAAAAGACGTATTGCCAATAGATTTTTAATTAATAAGTTATGGCTCCCTATCAAAAAGTGGGGCACCTATCCTGGAATTATAGTGACGTTGAAGTTGTAGAACGTTGGCTATACAAGTATACACATCAGTCAAGTCAAACTGTAGCGCTACGACCTGTAGTGCTATGAATGAAACATGGATATAGCTATACAATTTCGCCCATAGGCATGTGACCGCCCGAATTTTTCTGAATTGTCACGAAAAAATTATTGAAAAATAACTTTAGAAGAGGGTCCATCTTTAAATTTTTTCATTTTATTCAATTTTTTATGTTTTGATTAGCGTTTGCCATATCTCCGATGTTATTGGCTCGATTTGGATTCTGTGATACTGTAAAAGCTCATGAGTTATTTTATCGGATTAACTAACATTTTTATTAAAATTTGCCAACTATGCAAAAAAAACAGAGGTGAAAACTTTTTTTTCTAAAAAAATAGTGTTTAAAAAAAAAAAAAAACAATTGTATGTTCATAAAATCAAAGGGGGGATTTTTAAAAAAAAAGAAAAAAAGAATCCCTTTTAAAGTTATTTTTCGATAATTTTTTATGAACATTCAGAAAAATACGGGCGGGCACATGCCGATCGGCGACATTGTATAAAAAGCGTTGCTATGACTGACTGACTATCTGCTCACACACGTCCCTGAAATTGGCGTGACTGATCGACGACTTGACGTTGACGTGACTGACGTGTGTGCATGAACCTTTTTATAGATAAGAAAAGGCACGCAAATAGAGAAAGAAGGAAATATCAATTTCATATTCGTAAAAAGGTTTATGAAACTTTGAAAAGGAATATGTACAAAACTTCCCGAGTTTCGAGCCGCCTACCTAATAACTTATATGTAGGTATAAGTAATAGTACCACAAGACAAAGAATCCTTTCTTCACATTTCACTTCGGGCACGTTGCCAAAGCCGAACAATTCCGAAGCGAAGACAGCGAACGTTCGGAACATGAAAAAATAAAACAGGCAACTTAGTACGAAGGAGGCCAGATAACTCTGAGACTGAGAAACAAATGTATCGCAGAAGGAGGGTTTCATTTAAAATGTTCTTGCGTAGTCTGCACTCCTTTTGTAAATGGAGTGGGAAGGAGTTAATACGATAAAAACGGTTGGTTGTTTCAAGAAATGTAAAAGTGTGTAAGTACTGGTTAATATATGGGTTTGAAAAGTGGTGCAAGAGGTGATAATAGATTTTGCCAGTTGTGTTTGTATTTACTTAGTATCATCGGGATAATTTATATGCAGAGTAGGTAGATCTATAGTACCAACGTATAGTAGAGTACCAAACAAACAAAGCACCTTTTATTCAGAAACCCAAGTGCCTAAATGAAAATTTAAAACGTCTGCTAAAAGCAATCTGTTATTTCTGGTTGCAAAAATTATCAATCAACGTCAGCTTAAGACGCCGATATATGACAGTGACCTTGAATGGTTACCTTGCGTGTTCTGTACTGAGCTCACGCAACGCGTCGTACGTCCAGCCAGTAATAGGACTCGCCCATCAAGGAGCGCTGTCCCAAATTAGACGCATTATTAATTTATTACACGTAAAACAAAAGATATTTTAATAAAACACGTATACTAAAAGATCAGTAATTTAATTATCTTTAATATGGTGAAGTTTTCAGTAAAATACGCTCGATAGATTTTGCGTCATTCTCAGTTTTTTATCCGCGTTAGACATAACTTTACAAATTAATTTCACTATGTAATATAAACATAATCAAAAATATGCCTATATTAAAATATTAAAAAAATGCTCTAATTTAACATATATTTTTTCCAATTCATTAACACTACTCGTTCAGACGTCATCTTCAGTATAAAATCATTCAAAGTCAGCTATCGTCCCCTTAAATAACTCACATATTTAATGATCAATATCATTAAAAACAAAACCTAAACAACAAATAATGAATAGTAAACATTTAACTAATTTAATTACGTAACAAAATCCGTGCATTTGCACAGCGCCCCAACTTGTTTAATTAGGCTCGTCTATTTGCCGGCGTCGGCTGTTGCGTCCACAACACAGGGAAACACTTAGGACGACCCTTAAGTAAAAACTTGTGGGGTGACCTGAAAAGGATTATGTTTTAGTGATAGATGTCGCTCCAGGAAAATGTTTCTATTTTCATAATTTTACGTATCGTACCATAACATTACGACTGTATTCCCCGAGGGGTTGGGCAGAGGTGTACCTATATTGGTGTATTGAGACTTAAAAACATAATTGCGGGTCTAAAACGGCCACATTAAGCAATTCCTCTAAAAGCAATTCATTTTCTGAATTCGCAGCAATTCTTCTATAGTGACACCACAGATATAGATATACCCAGATAACGCGAGAGCAACTACTTCGCGTGCCATTCGCGTGCCCAGCTTACGTACAATAATCGTAAAGTGCCACTTTCGCGCTCAGTCTGTATCGGTGCCACGCTTGTCGGACGTCAGTAAAAAAATTGAAAATGGTTAATAAATTGCGCTGTTATAAATTGTAAAAACTGTGCAAATGAGAGAAGAAAAAAGAAAAGAAACGTTTCCTAGTGCTTGTGACGTTATAGTAGGCAGTCAAAAATGGCACGCTTGGTTTTCATACAGATCGTGATATTGCGTTATCTAGGTCTATCTATATCTGTGGGTGACACCTATTTTAGCTGAATCATATTCAATTCAATTCATATCAATCATTTTTGGTGTAAATATTGCCGCATGAATAAATGAAGTCCGTAATTTTACCGGATTTTTTTTCTTTACAATTTTTATTAATCAAATGAGATTTTTATTTTTTATTTCTACTGTTTAAATTTTATTTCATTGTAATATAAAACTGTCAAACAGATGAATTGCGTAATATGAATTGAATGCAGATCATATTATGAATTGTCAGTTTGTGTGATTCATAATATTATCATACTAGCTTCTGCCCGCGAATTCGTCCGCGTGGAATAGTTACTTTGGTGTTCCGCTCTTATTGGTCTTAGCGTGATGATATATAGTCTATAGTCTTCCTCGATAAATGGGCTATCTAACACTGAAAGAATTCAGACCAGTAGTTCCTGAGATTAGCGCGTTCAAGCAAACAAACAAACAAACGAACTCTTCAGCTTTATATATTAGTATAGATTATGATTCTACCAAAGTGGCCGTTTTAGGCCGCTTGGTGAAAAGTGGGCATTTCGTAAATATCAATTTAATTAAATCACTCTATATGTGTAAGTATATCGTAAGTATGATATTGCAGTTTTCCAAAAAGGACTCATTCTAAAACATTTTATCATTTTTAAGCCCCTCCCACACACGTGAAAAAACCGGTTTTAAACAGTGAAAACGGAGCGAGGTAATAAATCACTCGGACACTAATATGTTTTTCTATTGCCTTGTCACACATGAAAACATTATGTTCGGACTTTTACGTTAACCTTTAAATGTATTAACTTTTTCCAAATTTTACCAACAGTGTTTCAATTTCTCTTTAAACATTTTTAACTTTTATTCATATTTATTCTTTGTTGATAGTTGATAGTTGTTAACTTTATTGTGTATGCTATGGTTTCCTATAAGGTCTGAATTCCTCTTACGCTGATATCGGTCGCGTAAATCGGTTGCGCGTTCGTGTATATACATTGTGTTCTATATAGCATCATACTGCGACGCTGACGTCAGCGGCGCGTACGTAGTACGTTGCGTACGCGACCGACATCAGCGTAAGAGGAATTCAGGCCTAAGGCCTGAATTTCTTGAAATGGATAAGACTCTCCATGAACGAGGATACTAAATCATGTCATGTCATGTCATGTCATCCATCCAAAGGTTGTCTGTAAAAGATCGCTTTTAGCGATAAGACCGCCCATTGTGTCACCCAATGTAAAATTTCTAAATTAATGTCTGTAATTTTAATGGTGTACATAATAAAGAATATTCTATCTATCTATCTACTAATTCAAAAGTAAAAAAAAACTTATGTTAACGATCTCATTGTCTGCCTCGTTGGCCCACTGGTCGCAAGCGCTACTGCTGAGCATGAGGTCATGGGTTCGATTCCCGGGTCGGGCAAAGTGTTATTGGGTTTTCCATCTGAAATTTCTCAGTAGCAGCCCGGATTCTAATTCGTTTCCGAGCAATAGGCTCGCCTCCTATTAAAAGGGATTTAAAAACATAACTGGTGAAATGTGGGCATTTCATCCCGACCCGGGAATTGGACCCGTTATACCTACGCCCAATCAATCTACCTAGCCTTTCCTCAACTATATTGGGGTCGGCTTCCAATCTAACCGGATGCAGCTGAACACCAGTATTTTACGTGGACCGACTGCCTATCTGACCTCCACTACCCAGTTACTGGGTAACACGATACCCTGGTTAGACTTTCGGGCTTCTGACTACCCGTAACGACTGTCAAAGATCTACAAACGACAGCCGGGATCAACGGCTTCATGAGTCACGAGGGGTCTCGATATGATTGTAATGGATGGTCAATCATCCACGAACTGATCGCGGCAAGCATAGCTTAACCTTCGATTGAGCCGTGCGGCTGTTATTATTTAGCCACGAGCACCTCCTTTCACGTTGTAGGTCCTACACCCAATAACTAGAAATAGGAGTGTCTAAATATGTGCATACTTAGAAGTTGAAAACTTATTTGGGCATTTAAAAAACTTAGACATGTGGCCGCCTTCGAACTCCTTCGCACTGTGTATTATACGCTCGTGCAGTCAGTCTTGGGATATTGTGTTACTGCATGGGGTGGTGGTTGCAAAACTTTTATGATTCACCTGGAAAGGGCCCAAAGATCTCTACTTAAAGTCATGACTTTCAGACCCTTTAGATTTCCCACCAGAGTCCTATACGAGAAGTGTGAAGTACTTACGGTGAGACAGAATTATATTCTGCAAGTGGTCAACAAGCAGCACTGTATTTATTACACCTTATTATACACAAATTAATAAGAAGCGCACCATAACAAACGTTTGCTCACCTTTGCACTGTCACACGGCGTCCGCCAGGCGACAGCGGGTATATCTTGCCACTTTTCTTTATAATAAGCTGAACAAAATCCTGAACATATATCCCCTAACGACCCGTGAAACAAAAAAGAAGATAAAGATCTGGCTACTGACACAGGACTACAACGCAACTGAAAACTTACTGCAATCAATCTAAATATATTAGAACACAAATCATCGGTATTCGCACGCACATACACACACCCCAACACACACGCATACATACACGCACTCACACACACGCTTACCAGATCCCCATGTTTATTTAATTTTGTTTAATCCTAACTTAAATAATTTGTAATTTGTTTTAATTTTATTCCATTAATATTTGTTCCCGATTTTTGTATTAATCCAAATTTATTCTAATTTAATTTTAATTTAATGAAAGTATTTTATTTGCTTTATTAATTCTAATTAATTTTTCTAATTATCATTTTTTTAAGCTTAATTTTAAGTAAGATAATCATCTTTTGCTGCATATACTTGCAAACAGTAACACGCAGTAGCGATAAGACCGCCCATTGTGTCACCCAATGTAAAATTTCTAAATTAATGTCTGTAATTTTAATGGTGTACATAATAAAGAATATTCAATCTATCTATCTATCTACTAATCCAAAAGTAAAAAAAAACTTATGTTAACGATCTCATTGTCTGCCTCGTTGGCCCACTGGTCGCAGGGGCTACTGCCGAGCATGAGGTTCTGGGTTCGATTTCCGGGTCGGGCAAAGTGTTATTGGGTTTTTCTATCTGGAATTTCTCAGTAGTAGTCCGGAGTCTGGATTTGTACCCGGTTGATGGCAATAGGCTCGCCCCCTATTACTTGGGACTTAAACATAACTGGCGAAATGTGGGTGTACCTACTACAGGTACACCTCTGCCCAACCTTTCGGGGAAACAAGGCGTGATGTTATGTTATGTTTTTTTTTTCATTCACAAACGATATATGAAGAGCTCATACTTTAATTTATAAAACATATTTTAGTTGTTAAGCCATGACAGATACAAGGAAGGACATTTATATCCCCTCATGTAATTCTGAACGTTTTTGTCATCAACAAAAAAAAAAAAAAATTCAAATTCATCTAAGAAAAAGCCTTTGAAGCAATTCTTATCTAACCGAGTTGTAACAGCATGGAATAGACTCCCGGAGAATGTTGTGACGGCTCCCTCACTGAACTGCTTCAAGAATCGACTGGACAAATTAAATATCTCCAAGCTATTTGATACACACGCATCAGCTAATTAGCTGCTAGTGTGTCTAACCAAATAATAATAATAATAACTTATGGAAGCCCACTTGACATAGATTCCTCTGCTTTTTCTACAATCCTAGTCTATGAAAGTTGGACACAACATGAAAATATAAATATTATTAGAAACGGTGAAGTTACAAATTAGTACATAAACTTTTTATAAGGCCGAGGTCTGTAAACGTTACTTTGCTTCGTGTTTTCCGTTGCACGTGCATTCATGTCACTCTCGTACTTCTGTCAAAGTACAAGTGCAAGATAAAGACGGGAACATATCTAAGCTTACGTACGTGCTAAGTAACGTTTATAGATCTCGATCTTAGCCTGTCTAGCATAATCAGCCTATAATATTCCCATTGGTGGGACACAGGCCTCCTTTCTGGGAGTGGGCGGGACACGGGCTTCCTCTCTGTGAGAAGGAGTGGGCCGTAATCCACCACGCGGGCCTAGTGCGGGTTGGTGGATGTCACATGTTTTAGTTTTTTTGATTCTAGACTCACGATGTTTTCCTACACCGTTTTGAAATAAGTTACACAAAGTAAAGCGCCTGCTTGGGTTCGAATCCACGACATACAACTCATCAGAGCCGTTATCACTGGACTAACATTGCTCACCAGTAACCAATAAAAATGTAAAAAGTTGTTGATTTTATTTGTAAGCGACCGAGCTCTGCTCGGGTGAAAATAGAGAATGCTCATTTAATAGTATAGAATACCTACTAATTCCATACTGCCATGATAGTAGGTACCTACTAATTCCATGCTCCCATGATCATTATTCTAATGTCAATAATGTCATGTCATTATTCATTATCTTGTTCTAAATTTTGGGCAACAGAGCTCTGCTCGGGTGAAAATACGGAGAAAACGAATTTTCCTAGTTAAGAGACATAGCTAGATCGATTTTTTGCCCCCGTAAACCCCAATAATGCAACTTTTATCGAAATCGTTAGAGCCAATTTCGAGAACGTGAGTTAGATCTATATACGGCACGGTTGGCGCAGTGGTTAAGCGATTGACTGCTGCGCTGCGTGTCGCGGGTTCGATTCCCGCACGGAACAAATATTTGTATGACCTACAAGTAGTTGTTCCGGGTCTGGCTGTTTGTGTATGTGAGTTTAAATGTTTGTCAACGCACCCACGATACAGGTGAGGTGTAAATTCCTGGTGTGGGGCAAAATTTAAAAAAAAAAAAAAACAAAAAAATATTATTTACAAATATTGCTCGTTTAATAGTATAGGATAAGGTAATATGACTGAGATCCTACTACATAAACCAACTTTGTGTTAAAAAATGATCAAAATTGATTGCAAAACTCTCATCTATAGAATGTATTTATGGTGTTATACGGAAGGGTATGGGGTACGGACTCGTGTAACAGTATATTTTGGGGTAAGGGTGAGCTAAGCTCTGTTTGCACAAAGGGTTATTTAGTACGATATTTTGTTTACCGCGTCGCCTTTCAGAACCTTAATTTATTTTCTTATTTTGCGTATATAATGTGAACGATTTTGTTGGAATGATTTAAAAAAATATGTTCATTAATTAAAATGGCGGAGTGCTAAAATTAAAACAATTGATTTCTATATGAATAACTGTTGCAGGTCTCCTGGAAGAGACTTAAAAAAAAAAAAACCTGTGGCACTCGGGGACTGCCGCGGTAAAGCTATTGCATAGCATTTGTAACCTCCATACTTCCTATTTGTCAACGCTACACTTGGGATGATGACGTGATGACATAAAACAAAAATTGCCGTCCGAACCGTCATTACATGGTAGGCGGAGTGGGGGGTGTTAGGTTTTATTTTCGTTACGGAATTTCTTGATTCGGTCGCCGCGCTCAAAGCCCGCGATAAAAGCTATGCAATAGCTTAAAAATCAGTGCGAGGCTAAAGTAGTCGGAAATTACTATTAAAATAAAATCTTTGGCACTTCGGGAGCGTCGACAGAAGTGAAAACTTGAAAATAAAAAAAATAAAAATCGGCACCGCGGTAATAAGCGCGTTGATGTCTTTTACTCCACGGTGTCGGTAAATTCCGTAACAGTGTCGAGAAATTAATGGTTTAGTCCCATCTCAAAAATGCCCAACGTGCCTAAAGAAGTTTTCTCTTCAAACACTGTGTCGAATAACAAAAGAGTATCACTACTAGAATACGCCCATTTAAACACGGTTAGGTAACTATTTTGCACAGAAAACCAATAAATAGGTACTTAAAAACATACGCTAGCACAATATTTTCATCTTCCAATTTCCACCGATTTATAGCACTTTATACACAAGCATCGAACTGCCTGGACACCCTTTCTCACAAGCAAGTGGCGAGCAGGGTTATCATCCATCCGGATTTGTCCGGACATGTTCGGATTTTTTCTCCCCGTCCGGATTTTGTCCGGTCTTGTCATTTGTCAAAAAAAAAATACTGAAACGAAAGATTAAAAAGTAAATAATCTGGACTTTTTTGCAAATGTCCGGTGGTTTTTAAGTGGGACTTTTAGAATTTGGAAATGGTGATCCTAGTGGCGAGGCAATAAAATGTCAACAGGCTCGGTGGACGTGTCTGTTATCATTCGGTCCTTTGTAAAGCAATCACAAAACTATTCGGTCCCACCCGCGGACAGAATCAACTTTGATAGCTTTATTTGACATTCGGATCTCTGGGATTTTCCGAAGGTCTATTTCGGGTAATAAAACAGGAAAATTGACATTTCCGAAACGATTTTTCGTTGTTTGGGTTTGAAGGTTCGTTTGAGTTTTACTTTTTGGGTTAGTAAGTTTGGATTGACGAATTATTTCGTATTTTGTGCTAGTTGAGTTATTGGGAATTTTTTTCAGCTGCTGCGATTAACAATTTAGAACTTAGAGGAAATATGTAAGTATGTCGGTGATTATGACATTTTAAGATTTTATACATACCTTAACAAACTATCGTTTTATTGAAAACTCAAAAAAAGTACACACGGCTACACATCAAGCTACACATTTCCAGTATAAGCTGACCTCTTATTGTACGGAAATCCTATACAGTGCGAGATCAGCATAAACTGGAAATGTATAGCTTGATATGTAGCCGAAGGCTAAATCAATTACTATTTGCTGTATTTCCTCGCTGGCGTATATGATGAAACACTAACTATTTTAATACATAAAAATATACTTTTATATATCACGTAGTTCACGTCAGCGAACATATTCATTACAATGTACAACGTCCATCTTTCTATGTTCCAATAAAATCTAATTGGACTAATTAGTCTACGCACTGCCGACCAGTAACAGAAACAATAAAAGCACCGAAATAACCACAAATAATATAACATTTCACACTACTATACAGCTCGGTTATTGAAACTACTGATACGTCAAATGAACGTTTATTATTCATCATATTATGACTGTTACCATTCGATTTGAATTGCAATCGATTAAACATGTTCGTTGAATTTGTTATTCGATGGTCTTGCGTAGAAATGTATGTCGATTTATGAACAACCTGTATATAGTGACTACTGTGACAAGACAAGACATGAGTCACAATCTAAGACTTGCATCCGCAAATAGAACACAAACGAGTTCAAAAAGTTCGCGTAGCGTTCATGCTACGACGTAGCAATCGTAGCGGTGACGTCAGCCACGAGCTACGACGTAGCAGTCACGCTATCAATTATTGTGTCTATTTTCGACGGTATACTTTTGTTGGCTTTCTAAGAGATTTTTAAACGAGTTTTACTTGTCATATGATATGTACCTGTATAGCAGAAATTAAGAGTAGTCGGAAGCACAGAAGTCTGACAAGGTCTAATCAAATAATATAGATGTTCAGCAATTAAATTATTTAGGTTAGATAAAAGTTCCCGTCGTATGTGGTTAGACTAGAAGTAAACCTCAATTTTGTTAGACAAAATCTAGGCGACGATTAGTCAAGCACTCTGTCCCCTTTCATCCCTCAAACAAGGAGTTCCAAAATTCAAATTGCCAACTGAGCCACCGATTACTTTCAAACACAAACAGTTTGAGTGACCGCCAATCGGCGCCATGTTTATAAGCCGACGTTGATCCGGCGGCGACTAATCGCGCGGTGGATATGTTGTGGCGTGACGTCACAGTCGCCTGTCACGTCATGTTTCACAGTGATCGTTGAGCGACGTTTATTATATTGGGCATTTATGGGAAGGTTTGGAATTTCATAAAATTTTGTTAAACGTTTAACTTGTCTCGTCAATTCTATTAGTTTTTAAAAATAAAAATCCGGTATTCTTATACTTTTTAAATAAATTATAAATGGTCTTTAGTTTTTATTACTTACTGGGTAGCTTTAATCTATGTTTGTCGATTGGATAAGATTTTGCGTAAGAAATTATAAGTTATTAATCCCGCGGCGGACATGTTGCGGTGTGACGTCACAGTCGCCTGTCACGTCATATTCCTAACAGTGAACGTGGACCGATGTTTATTATTAAAGCTTGCGTTTTAAAGGATTTCAACAAAACTATTCATTTAGAATTTTGTTAAGTGTTTAAAAGTAAAGTCTACTGTTTTTTTTAGTTTCATAACAAATAGTCTCATAAGTGAGAAACACGTTAGTCCTAGGTTTTCCAGTCGAAAATTATAAATAGGTTTCTTTAGTTTATCGGGAAAATTTGATTAAAAAACTAATCACGCCTCGGACATGTCGCGGCGTGACGTCACAGTCGCCTGTCAAGTCATGTTCCCAACAATGAACGTTGAGTGACGTTTATTATAAAAACTCGCGTTTTAGATTGAATAATACATTTTAAATAAAAAATATAAGGCTTTGAATGTTGTTGTGTGTAAAGTTTTTTTTTATTTATTGATTGATGGTCACAGAATATGAGTTTTACTAGTTCACAGAGCATTTTGAACTCAGACGAGTAACTCGTAGATCTGTTTTGCTCACATATTCGACCAAGGAGCATGGAATCTTTAAAATTACAACAAAATAAAAAACAACAGGTCTTTTGAGATGTTTCAATTCATTCATTCTTCATTTATTCGTTGATTCATTCCAAACATACGACCGTCAAGCTATTTTGATCGCAGTACACTTCCCAAAGAACAAAAGAAATTAAGAAATACAGAGATCACAAACCTAGTAAAAACCGTCCACAAAAACGAGATTAACGAGTGTTTCGTCATGAAGTACCGGCATTAAGCAGGAAGAAGCAGTGAATTCATATTATAAGCCTCGCTTGTTGCTTTTATACATTATACAACGTGAAATTGTGGCTTCCACATTACCGGAATAAGTTAGCGCACTGCGTAAAATACACGTACCTTCGGGTTGAGGACCCATGTACTGTTACGGTTGGTTAGCGATACAATTGTTTTAGAAAGTGTAACTTCAGGGATTTTATTATTTATATTGGAATAAAAATGTCGTCGTGGCCCAGTTTAAGGCCTCAACTCGCAAGAAATATAAGGTTAGGGAAGTCTCGACGGTTTTAAAGCCTCGGGACACGAGGCAACACACGATCAAAGTCCTGGGACGTCGGGACTATGAGATTTCTCAGAGTAAATTGAGTTACTTTTACATGTATCAATAAAATATAAAAAATAGTAAAAATCAAGTTTTTTTTAATAATGCCACCGGACAAGGAATGTCAGCTTTATTGTGTTTAAAGCTTTCAATCTGCCTAGCCTTTACCCAACTATGTTGGGGTCGGCTTCCAATCTAACCGGATACAGCTGAATATCAGTATCTTATATGGAGCGACTGCCTATCTGAACTCCACAACCCAGTAACTGGGTAATACGACACCCCTTGGTAAGACTGTTTGTCAGACTTGCGGGCTTCTGACGACCCTTAGTTTTTGCTATACAGGTACATATCAATATTCATATGACAACTAAAACCGGTTTAAAAATCTCTTCGAAAGTCGGAGGTACGAAGGAGTCTCGGTATGTAAAGATGGCCGTCCATCCACAGACCAACCCCGGCAAGCGTAGCTTAACCTGATGGATCGAACCGTGCGGCTGTTATTACTTAGCCACGTGTTTAAAGCTTTGTAAAGTATAAAGCTTTCATTGTAGTCAAAAACACGGATATAACAAATCGATAGAGAACAAAAGGTAGGTCAAAACTCAAGTTTAACGCAGGCACTAAACTAACTTTGAAACATTTTTTTTTATTGTTAATAGTAAACTTTAGATTTAGATTTGTAAACTGAATGTATACCCTAATGTCCTCTCTCAAAACAAATTTAACAATCACCGAGCAAAATAGGGATGATGTCCGGGTAAAAAAAAGAAATTCTATTTAGTTCGTCAATCAGATAATAAAACTTGACAGGTGTCAAGGGACACCCGGATAGAACGAAGTTCCTTTCGATTAATTAGTGAAGGAATTGTATTTTTTTTTTTTAAGTTATAATAATATTTTTTATTATTCACTGTTCAATACGAAATAAAAAGACGAAACGAAAATAACTGGCTTGCTTTCTATGAGAGAGAGAGAGAGAGACAGACAGAGAAACACGCGCACGCCGCACGGCTTACAACTATAGCAAAAAGTGTCGTTACAACTTTTGGTCTTAATTTTTTCCGTCTAGCCCCCTTTCGCAACGCGCGATAAGGAACTTCGTTCCAAAAAAAATATTAGACACGTATTTTTTGCTTTATCATATTAATAAAAAATTACTTAAATAAAAGTTTGGGAGTGGGAGCTCGCTACGTCACAACTTAGTACTTATACGATCACTCTGCGTTTAGCTCTCGGTGTGGCAACACGCCGTGTTCGGGTTCGCGACAAGTCAATCGTCATCCTGAGGATGCCTCGTTGAGAGGACACGTGTCGATTTCTTTCAGGGTTTTTTATGGCTCTTTAGAAATAGCTAAGCGGAACAGGTTACTAAATATATCCACGTTTATTGTACTTATACAATCTACCAAGGTGTGACATCATGCCACATTTTAATTCAATGTATCGCCGTCTTTTGATAAAAAAAAAAAAATTGAGAAAAAATACGTGTCCAATATTTTTTTTTAATCTACAAGACGGACAAAAAATAATAATTTTAGTCATCATTCCTATTACAATACAAACAAACTCTCAAGTTAATAAACTCGTGAAACCTTTCTAATTTTCTACCATGAAAATATTCAATTATACCATTAATTTATCACGCCTGTCAGTATGAGATAAACCAATGAGGCGATGATATTTGAGAACGCCAAACAAAAGACTGTTTGTCGAAGCCAGCTGAACTGACAACCGACAATAATGTCGAAGGGACAATGTACTGGTGAAAACTTGGTGTGAGTTAGCTTTGACGCAAAATGATCCTACGTAAGTTGGTCGTGCATAAAAGCGTGTTATTTTTTTTTAGAGATACACATGGTTAAAGTCTGTCATTAAGGGGGTAGCGTCAGGGTAGCCCGCGAAATTCAAATTTTCTTACATTTTTTGCATATTGCAGGTCAGTGTCAGGTTTTATGTTGATTAAAATATGATTCGCGGTCGTAACAAATATGGCTTTACTCAATTATAATCATTACAATCAGCAATAGTGATTAAGAAGAAGATAAAGATGTCAAATGTCATGATTTCATGAAATCATGACATTTGACGTTAGTTTTGAGTTTAGACATTTGAGATATCATAGACATTTGAGTTAGCAAAGGTTTGCTAACTTATGAAGTTGTATTGCTAATTGTAATGATTATAATTAAGTAAAGTCATAACTGTTACGACCGCGAATCATATTTTAAACAACATAAAACAATGACCTGCAAAATGCAAAAAATGTAAGAAAATTTGAATTTCGTGGGCTACCCTGACACTTCCCCCTTAAGAGCGTTTATTCTGAAAGTGGGCAACATCGCAAATAGATGTCAAATAGTTCGCTGTTTTGATTAATTTGGCAATATTACTGTATGGAAATAAGAAATGTGGCGAACTAGCGAACTAGAATATTAATAATGAATTGCAATTATAACACTGAATTTGATGTTGTAACCGTTAAAAAAGGTATTTGGAAAGTTTCCAAATATTTTTTTACATCTAAAACTAAATATTCGGTGTTATGATATTAATTATTGCATTTCATAATCAATATTTTAGTTCACTAGATAAACCTTCAAAAGTTCAAAAAAAAAAAATAATAGAATTTTAATTGTTATCGATCTCCAGGAGAGCACCGGACTGTATTCCATACAGTAATATTGTCAAATTAATCAAAACAGGTAAATATTTGACAGCTATTTACGACGTTGCCAACTTTTGGGTTAAACCCTCTAAAGGTACTGTATAATTATTTTATTGCATACTTAAAACTTTACGATATGATGTATTTTCAAATATATTCCTATCTGAGTAAGAAAACTTACCATTTCATTCATTGTTTAATAATGTAGGTATTTGAAAACATTTACCAATAAAATTTTACTTCAATATTGAAGGTTGCTTCGGAAAATGTGCGTCTGATTTTTTTTAGTTTACAGCAAAAGTACAACTTGTTATTCAAACAACGAATATAATACTGGTGGGTGTACCTACTACAGGTATATCTCTGCCCAACCCTTCGGGGAAACAAGGCGTGATGTTATGTTATGTGTGAATATAATACTACTATGTATGCGCACAAACATAACTGGCGAAATGTGGGTGTACTTTAGAGGCACGAGGAACAGGGTGTAAAGTTCACTCATCCTCTATAGAAAAGGGAGGATCCTCCGACCAGACGGGTGTCGTGTCTAGCGGGCGACTGCCCAACGATTGATGTGGGGAAGTTATATTATAAAGCGCGGTAAACCTTAATTGCGCGATGCAGGATTTGTTGTGACGTCATGTCTTTTGATGCGTAGTTCGCATGTAGATGCCGCCACAGTACCAAATTCAAATTATTTTATTTCGCATAAACCTAAAAGGGCACTTATGAGACGTCAGAAGCTAGGTGCACGGTTCCAATTGGTCGTTTCCCATGGAGAAGAGCCGGCAAGAAACTCCACGGTTACTCTTTTAAAATAAGTGGTTTCTACAATGTTTTCAAATTACAGTGTTAATAGGTATGGGAGGACAGTGTAGGACTTATCGACAAGTACCAGGTACTTAGTAAAATAGAAAATGGTCCAAAAGTCTACAGCCTACAACGTTCTCACATTCACAAAATCGAAAAGAATCTATATAAAAGATAAATAAAATTATAAAATAAGGACCAATTTAAACCGAATGACATGATTGCCGATTGATAACAAAAAGCTAGTAACGTTTTATTCGGTTAGTAACCCCCGACTTATCGCTCACCGATTAAAAACTTGCGTACGTCAACCCTAAACCGGGCAGCGCAGGTCTATCCAACGTTTGGTACAATCAATAAACCTGTTGATCAAACGAGCCGATAAAACATGCTACACACTAATATTAGTCGGTATTAAGCTCGAATACCGCAGTGCCACAATGTCGGCTAGATAAGGCAGCCTTTATAGGTTAGAGTACGATTATTGAGGCCTGAAATGACGTGGCACAAAAATGTTGTAAAGTCCATTTTGTTAGGCAGTTTTGGTGAAGAGAAATTGCTGTTTGCTTTTGTGCTTTAGTACGGGTGGTGTAATAATATTAGAACCGACTCATTTTTTTCTCATTTCAATTTAAAACGTTTTCTTTCTTTCTTTCTTTAGGGTTCCATACCTCGAAAGGAAAAAGGGAACCCTTATAGAATCACTTCGTTGTCCGTCCGTCAGTCTGTCAAGACCGTTTTTCTCAGGAACGCGTGGAGTTAAAATGTTCCCTTGGAGTAAAAAAAAAATCAAGCTTCTAATTCAACGCAATAAAAAAATACGGCCATTTATGCGACAAATTTTGATACTCGCAAATAAATTAAAACCTACAGGGTACTTCCCATTGACAGGAAGCATTTTGACAAGAAGCAAGGTCTTACAGCACATGTAAAGAAAAAGGTCCGAAAATAGTTAATTTATGTAGTTTTATCACACAATTTTTTTTTTTTGCTATTTCATACATTTGCAGTTGGAGAATTGACCGTGACGTATATCGATGTATAGGAGAACATTTTTTTCAACAACAATATTATGTTTGGTTTTGGGATAAATTCATCCCAACTACGGAGCCCTTCATTGTGCGTAATCCGACACGCACTTGGCCGGTTTTTTACACATTAGTGCTTATGTTATGTGTAAGAGTACATCCTACTAAACTTATCTAAATAATTAACACCCGTGTACCTATAGCATAAACATAAGCATATCAGCCTATGTTCCCAATTGCTGGGACACAGGCCTCCTCTCTGCGAGAGGGAGTCGGCCGTAATCCACCACGCGGGCCCAGTGCGGGTTGGTAGATGTCACATGTCTTCGAAGTTTTGGTTCTAGGACATGCCGGTTTCCTCACGTTGTTTTCCTTCACTATTTTGTGAGCAGTGGTGATGAAATAATTTACACAAAGTAAAGCGCCTGTCCGACGACCTACAACTAGTAAGTCGCGGCTGTTACTACTGGGCCACCATTGTTCCTACCTCTCAGGTACCTATGCTCGGGTGTTAATTTGACACATCAAGACTTAGGAGGGAAAGGCTCCAAAAGAATCTGTCATACAGGTATGATTGACATCTGAGACATCATCTAAAGCCGCGTCCTGTTTAAAAGCCATCGTCGCGCGGATACGCGTTCGTCGCGTATATGTCACTTTTTGTTTGATTAACTTGAACGCGTGGTCACGCCGACAGAGGGCGCTTTCCGTTTTTCCGAACAAAAAGTGACATATCCGTGTTCGATCGCGTAATCGCGCGACAATCGCTTTTAAATAGGACGCGGGGTCCAAGGTCGAAGGTACCTCAAAGTTTTAAGCAAAATTAAGGGTCGGCTATGGGAAATTTTGACGGCACGGTTGGCGCAGTGGTTAAGCGATTGACTGCTGCGCTGCGTGTCGCGGGTTCGATTCCCGCACGTAACAAATATTTGTATGACCTACAAATAGTTGTTCCGGGTCTGGCTGTTTGTGTATGTGAGTTTAAATGTTTGTAAAAGCACCCACAATACAGGAGAAATTCATAGTGTGGAGCAACGCTTTTTAAATAAAAATAAAAAAAAATCGTGTTATGGGTTTTATAGAAAAATAATTTAGTGAAACTTTTTTTTTTTATTTTTTTTTTTTACTGACTAGTCAGTCAGTAAAAAAATCGGATTGAGGATAAATCGTGTCGATGATTGTTAAAAAAAAATTGAATATCACTAATAACGTACAAAAAGCACTGCCGTATTTTGATAACTTTGGCGAAAATAAGAAGTCACCCAATTAATATTATACTTAAATAAAGAAAACAAAGAACAGGATCCCACTGATTTTAACTGTTTTCCATAACATTTCTTCTGTTTTGCGTAAAATGTTCGGAAATTTTCAGACTTCACCGTCGTCTATGTTAAATTTTTATGACCGTGAAAATTCCGAAAATTTCCGAATTTTTTTGTGGCTAGTACTAAGTTTTCTTTATAAACTTATTCAAAACCTATAAACACGATTTCTCTATAGCAGACCCTTAACGGCCGCGTATTATTGAGTACCAATCAAAGTAGCAAAATACATGGCGAATTGGTAATGCTAATTAAGATTTGCACTATCATTATCAGATCACCATCACTATTAGTATACCAAACCTTTTGAAATACAACATAAAATTTCACACGTGGCTAGAAAGTAGGTTTTCGTATTTTTATTTGTTTCTTTCGTATAACTGTATACGTATTTAAATAATTACATGGCTCAAGGCCGCTGAAAACGTTACAATGAGTGTGGACCGGCCAAGTTTTATTTATAAAACTGTGGCCGCCTCACATTGAAAGGCATTTGTTTGTTGTAAGCAAATAAGTAGTACCTACATAAACGGTTTTTCCTTTCGTATTTTATTCATTTTTGGAGTTAAAATAAAGTAGCACAAACTTCTATTTAAGGTCCGTATTAAATAAGAAATACATTGGGACATATTTTTAATGTGCAAAGGGAAAATAATATTTCGGGAAATTCGGCACAGTTCGGAGTTTAAACTCTAGGGACAACGCAATGAGAAAGTTAGTCTCAAAATAAGGAAATATCATTCTATAAATAAATGACCACGCAAATGGCACTTTTTGGAAGTATCTTAGTAATGTTATGGCTTATTTCAAGATATTTATTAATTATGTGTTTATGAGTCTCGTTTAATATATTTTCAAACAAGATAATATTTACATTATATGTAAAGCACATTACATTATATTTGGTCTTTGACCGAGGTTCAGAAGTCCAAACTTAAGGTTTGCCAGAGAGCGATGAGCGATGCCTTTTGAACGTAAAACTAAATGATCGAATTCGCAACACAGTAATACGCTCGAAAACAGGCATCGCTGATGTTGGCGATAGGACCGCAAGGCTGAAATGGGACTGGGCGTGCCATACGTACAGGATGCATCAGGTCAGATGGACCAGGGTCGACACGCAGTAGGTGCCTGAAGACGGGCGTCGTCACCGAGGCAGGCCTGAGAAACGCTGGCGTGACGACCTAGACTCTTTCTTGACTGATTGGCCAGAAAAGGCAGCAGAAAAAGACGCATGGCGAAGTATGGGGGAGACCTTTGCCAAGAAGTGGGACAGCAAAAAAAAAAATTATAACCTAGCAGTCTCAAATAACAATCGTGGAATTCGGGCCTCATTTAATTAAAAATGTCTAACGGGCATCTGCGAGTTGGCTTCGGCCTCTCGTATGCCTTCCAAAGGTCCGAGATCCTAGTGTCTCGGGAAATGTCAAGACACTTAGGCCGCATTCCGACTTACGTTAAAAGTGATAATATCGCGAATCCAACCAAATTTAATAGTCACAAAATTTAAGGGTTATTGAGTAATAATTGTGACTTTGGTTGGATTCGCGATATAATCACTTTTGGCGTAACTGGGAATGCGGCCTTAATAATAAAAAAGTACAGTATTTAAAAGGGAGGGGAAAGAATCATACATCAAATTTGTTACGGCTTGAAGCTTAAGTCTAGTTTGAGTAATGATTGCGACATGAATCGGGTGTGACAAAGGTGTTAAAATGCATAACATCTTTCATTTTCTCAATCCCATAAAAATCCCAGAAAACCTACACTCATCACTAATTTATCAGTCTTAATACACAATCAGAATAACACTCCAACATTATCAAAAAAGCTGTCTGGAGCTTCATATCTTTGCAGTCTGCTCACGTGGGGACACTTGGGGGAACGCACCCTGCATAGCTGATTACCCAACACCTTTGGCCCCCAAGTTGGGGTTTCTCGGCTAAATTGAGTGTCAGCAACTTTGTTTTCACTTACATCTTGAATTACATGTGAGGAATTAGATTAGAGGGTCGTCTGGATAGCGATGTTTCGGAAATATTGGCCATCAGTTTGGATTTTTGTACTGCTTTTGTTGGTTCTGAAGGTACGTGTTTCTGGGTAATTTTGCATTGTTTGATAAAAATATGAGTGGTAGATCTCCAACGATGGACGACGCCATTTTTTTTTCTAATCTCTAAGTTTAATAAATAAGTGTAACTTCAACAGATAAGTACATAATCAAATCTCAATGTAAATGTTGATAAGTATTCACAACGAATGCCCGTGCAGTAGAATTCAAACTTTCATAAGTCTCTAAATATCAGCAAAATCACAGCAGTAATCAAACTTTAAAAATAAATATGTAATTTAAATAGATTCACTTTAGCATTCATCATCATCATCAGCCTATAAATGTTGCCACTGCTGGGACACAGGCCTCCTCTCTGTGAGAGGGAGTGGGCCGTAATCCACCACGCGGGCCCAGTGCGGGTTGGTAGATGTCACATGTCTTCGGATTTTCGGTTCTAGGACATGCCGGTTTCCTCACGATGTTTTCCTTCACCGTTTTGAGAGCAGTGGTGATGAAATAATTTACACAAAGTAAAGCGCCTGTCTGGGTTCGAACCTACGAGCTACAACTCGTAAGTCGCGGCCGTTACCACTGGGCCAACACTTTATCATTAACTTTCCATAATTTCAATAAACAAACACAAAATTATCTAACGCTAAAACTTAAACTTAATCTACATAACCCCTTCCCCAAACCCCCATAGGGTAAATGTCCCCCAATTCATTCAAACGCTAACATCGCCACCTCAAGCCGGTATTAAAGTGCATCCGCTTAGCATTCACAGGCCATCGCGACTACCACGGCCCTGTTACCGGATGTCCGGTTTTAGTCTCGCCTTCATGAATATCTGACAACTTAAATTGGTTTGTTTTTAGGACGGATGTCGGGGTTTCCTTTGAAGAATTTTAAGATATTTGAAATTGTTGGTGAAAAGTTTAATTAATGACTTCAACACTTTTCGATTTATTTACTGCAACTAACTTTAACGGTATAGATTGTTTAAAAAAATACCAGATTGTTAAAAGAACACCATAGAGTAAAAAGGCAATTATCATTAGAACATCAAAAATTTTAGACTATCAATGAATATTCTCAATATTCAAATGATATAACTGACCAATTATGGGCATTATCTCCATTTTGTTAAACGAAAACCTAGTTAGTGGACATATTTATTTTTGAAAAGAGTAATTTATATCTCAAATTTCCAACCATTAAAACATATTAAAAATCAATATTAATATTCTCAACATTAATATTATCAATATTCTCACCATTAATATTATTAATATCCTCAACATTAATATTATCAATATTCTCAAAATTAATATTATCAATATTAATCTCAATATTAACAAACATTAATGCGACAACAGCCACCACTTACAACAATGCACCAGTAATAATTTACAAACGCGTAGTAAATTATACAGTTCGTTGTTCGCAGACAGCACATGTGCTTTCTACGTACGGTGGTACAGTCGCGCACACTAACGAGATCATTTATAACGTTGACGTAAATGCAAGTAAGCGACTACCATGATTGATTCAGCCGTCACTGATGCAAACTGATTTTGTTGGTGATGATACTCGTACGGAGTTTGCGCATAATTTTAGTTGTATAATAGTTGAGTTTGGGGGTGTCGCTTTTAAGTGGTTTTTGGGAGATTACAAGTTTGGTAAATTGAGCGTATGTCGCTTATGATAAAGTGCTTTACTCTAGTCTAATGTCTTTTTAAAAATATCTATGGTTTTATAAAGACATTGCCGTGACATCCTTTTAAACACGGAAATTGCTAATCCATTGCTACATATGTTTGAAAAATTCCTCTGCTGACAGCGCAAATGACGTAATGAATTGACAAAATGAAAGGCATTGCCATTGCAATTGTGTTACGCAACTACGCCACTGGTTGATTAAAAAACCTATCTTTGAAAAAATTAAGCAAAGCATTTTGGTATAATTACAAAAAGGAAGCGTTTTTCATTACATACATGCGCCATGCAAAATGATGCCGAGTTTGAAAACCTTGTCATTATTAACCAGTTTATACTCAAAGCTTGAGCTATCGGAATGTCAAGCGCCTGTTTTAATCCAATATTGAGGTCCCAGTAATTGCCACCCCGAATAATACGGATTAACCGGTTCAGACGACAAATTCGATCAACAGGTACTTGACAGAACATGATAGCCGGATATTGAGAGCTCCCTACGTGAAGCTTTTATTAAAATGCCGGTAATTGGACCAGGGTATACATATTACCGGCCTTCCTCGTTAAGTGAGCAAAGAACTCGTTTATCTCGGTATTATTCTTGATGTGGGCTGCGTTTGATAATTTAAGCCAGTTGACATTTCAACAATTTAATTTTGGGACTAATAAAATAAACAGTATAATAATAATTAATTGAGTTTGGGAGAGTAATTAAAGCATTATCGTTAATTGTGGAAAGGAAAAAAGGCTCCCGTCCAATGGTTGGGGTATAAATTCGGTTTGCAAAGTTCAGGAATAATAATCAGGCCCATTTTGTTTTCATATGACAAGAAGGCGTTTACATTATTTTTTGTATTTATTTGCGAAATGGATGATCGAAACTGCACATTAAAGTTGTTTTTTTTTGTTAGCCTATAAGTATTGTGTCCCACTGCTGGGCAAAGGCCTCCCCTTTTCCATCCAAATCTCTCTGTTTTGTGCGATATCAGGCTATATTGGCCCTTTTTTTTTTGAGTGGGAAATTATCAAATATCTTCTCCCGCTCTGGGCGGAGCGGGAGGGCGTGTCAGACTGTTCCTTCGGTTGCCCTGTTGCCAGGGGCCACGATTTCCCTATCGGTTTTCTTCGAACCCCCGGCAGGCATTGGCCCTAGCGGACCCCGTCAATTCTGCTGACATCTCTTTGAGGCGCGCGTGGAACACAACGCGCCGTCGACTCGGGCTTGGTCCTTATCGGACGGCGAGCTACCCATTGCTCACCGTCCGCAAGCCCGCGCCTACGGTGGCCGGAAACCGGCTCGCGATTCCCGCCCCGGGCGTCTCTTTCTATTGCGGCGGTTACGGCGTGAGGGCGCGAAATTTGCCTCTCCCTCACGCGTTCCGCCTCCTCCTTCGCGAGCATTACCGCTTCGCAGAAGGAGGTGACGGCCTGCCATTTCCTCTCGCTCCGTACCATGGCCTGAACCAGGGCCGGACGCGAGAGATCACCGCCGCCGATCGCCTCTACGAGGACACGGCGTTGCTCCGCCCAAGCCGGGCAGACCACCGTATGCTTCACCGTGTCCTCAGGCCGATCCACACAATGGTGACACCCGGGTGTTTCCTCCCGCCTTATCCTGTACAGGAACCTCCCGAAACAGCCGTGTCCGGTGAGTACCTACGTCAGGCGGAAGGTGAGGACGCCGTGGCGTCTCTCCAGCCACTCCTCAAAGAGGGGTCTTATCGCCGCAATTGTGGCGTGCCCATCGTCACATCACCTTCGCCGCGGTCTACCTTGACGGCGATATCCTCCTTCAGGCGTCCAGTGAGTGACGATCTTTGCCCATCTCTCCGGGTGCATTCGTGCGACGTGGCCGGCCCACTCCCACATCAGCCTGGCTGTTTTTTCTCCAACATCCGCTACTTGAGTTATGTTAAAGCACAATTTTTTTTCAACCTTTCTAAATGATTACTTATGGCAAAATTATAAGTCAAAATCATCAATATCAAGATTGTTTATTGTAAACTAGCGACCCGCCCCGGCTTCGCACGGGTATAAACCGGGTTATTATACATATAAACCTTCCTCATCAATCACTCTATCTATTAAAAAAAACCGCATCAAAATCCGTTGCGTAGTTTTAAAGATTTAAGCATACATAGGGATATAGGGACAGAGAAAGCGACTTTGTTTTATACTATGTAGTGATGATGTGTACTGGCATATGGTATCTAGGTTCATGATATTTCACTGGTGGACGTAAACAGCGTGACGAGTAAAGAGATAAACAACTTATTTTTCCGTTGTTACCTAACCCCAGAGAACATAATATTTATTTGGAATAAGCCTAACAATTCAGAACGGGCAATAAGTTACAATAACATACGACCTTACGATCCCATGAGATGGCATAGGGAGTGCTCAGGGGAGGCCAAAAACATTTTATATAAGGTACAGATTACCACGGACGTCCAATGGTAGAACAAAATGATGCAGGAGAAAGTTAAAGGGTTGTGGCAACCAGATTTTCGGGTACCTACTTTTAGTTAAAGTATAAATTACACGTAAAATTTAATCGGAGAGGCAACCTGGTGGCGAGTGGTAATCTGGGTCTTGAAGTGATACCGAACCTCCCCGTACCGTCCGTATGGACCCCAAATGGACGGGGGCGGAGATATGGGGGATGGGGGCAAAACATTTTTTTTTGACATGGCATTCAAAACTTAAGCTTTATTATGTGCAAGGAATTTATGTGTATCAATCCCATCCGGTTGCCAGCCCCAACATCGTAATAATTGAAATAATGTCTGACGCTGTATATCATTCTTGAAACTCCTTACCGATGATTTATCACCGAAAATGAGTGAATTTTATCAAACCAGATGGCATTGATACACACAAATTCTTTGCACATAAAAAATCTTAAATTTTGAACGCCATGTCGAAAAAAAAAATGTTTGGTCCACATTCCCCATACCTCTACCACCGTCCATTTGGGGTCGATTCGGACGGTACGGGGGGGTTCGGTATCACGTCACCCAGATTACCACTCGCCATCCGGTTGCCTCTCCGATTAAATTTTACGTGCCATTATTGCCTTGAATATTGAGTGTTTTGGTTAATTTATTGACTTAACTTGGCCAATTAATTATGTCAATTATTATCAGCTAGCCTACCCAATTATGTCCATTATCATCAGCCAAACCTTTTGTGAAGTTTGTGAGTCGTTTTTAGATTTAAATAGTTGGGGTTGAATAGCATTATTGGACATGGGACGAAGTCATTTGTTCTTCGGGGCCATAGATATAATATTTCTATGTTCGGGACCTATTACCTATTGGACAATACCGATACTAACCTATGTTAAACTAATTGACAGACAGACAACTGTGCTGCTGGGGAGTTTGTTGCGCCACTTCTTCTTCCCATCTAAAGCACTAGGAAGTAGTGAAGGGCGGGCATTCTGGTGGATTGTCTTATGTAATTTTGACGTTCGACAAGTGCTGATTCTCAGCCTTGTTTGAATAGATGACTATTTAATGGTACTCTCCGAGGCCTGAAATAGTCTCAATCAAGCCTTCCAAAAATCTTAATGTGTATGTCGCAGGGATATTGTCAAACCAATGATATTATAATTTCACAAGTGAAATTATAATTGCACGAAACTTTGTCAACCGCCTCCATTTCTCACAATTTAACGGACTTTTTTTAGTGTTATTGTAATTTCACGGGAACGCTTTAGTGATTTTATAATAACTCCAGGTTTATTATGAGTCAAGTTTGTAGTGGGGACTTCGTGCGTTTTAAAAAAAACTGTTGTAAACACAAAAACCAATCATTGTCAGTCTCACAATTTAACGGGCTTGCACATACAGTGAAATTGTCAAAATTGCCTTGCGCTCACTGCGTGGGTGAGTAGAATTATAATGTCACTGAAATGAGCCCGTTAAATTGTGAGAAATGGAGGCGGTTGACAAAGTTTCGTGCAATTATAATTTCACTAGTGAAATATAATATCACTGGTTCGACAATATCCCTGCGACATGTATAATGTTGTTTCATCCACGGCAGAAGAGACTAAGGAAGAAGACTTGTTGCGTTGACCTCAAATAAATTGGAATTAGGGCAGATGGATGATGAGCCGCGGATTGTGCGCGACAAATGTTGCTTAACTTTGCAAATTAAGTTACACGCGTGGTTGTTATTAATCGTAGCTAATTTGCTGATGTTCACCTTAGCTTATATTACAAACAATTAATTTTAAACAAAAGGAATTCTTACAATTTACTAATACAGTATGTTTTCTAAAAGAAGAGATATGCTTTAAGGGCTAACGCGCACTGCAGTGTGGTGGAATGTGGTGCGTTATTTCTGCCGTACTGGCGGTGGAAAAAAAACCGGTTTCTCGTACGATAACAGTTTTGGGTTCGTCCCTTGACGGTCTTAAGGCCTATTAAGCCTTGCACGCACTGCCGTGCGTTTTTTGATTGCGAAATCTGTGAAGTATGAAATACTGTGGAAGCGCGCTCAATGCGGGAAAAAAATCGCATATGAAAACAAAACAGGATTTTATTTGTTGCAGCGAAAAAAACGCATCGCAAGTCACCGCACCGCAGCGCAGCTTAAGGCTTATTTTTGCGTAAGATATAAATATTTACGGGTGTATTCAAAACAACAAAAGGATTATTATCTACTGCTTGGTCGGTGTCTTGATGCGTTGTTATCACTGCAGTACGCGGTACTTCATATATCTTTTTGCGATACAAAGTACGTGCGGTGAACTCACCACAAAGAGGCCCACTGTGAATTAACCGCATGCGTTTTTTTCATCGCAATGAGCACACTTCTATGACATTCCATACGTCACAGATTTAGCGGTAAAAAAATGCACGGCAGTGCGCGCTAGGCCTTAAGCAGTGTAGTACCTACATATGAAACTGAAGAACTTTTACTACGTGACCAACTCTGAAATAAAACAGCTGTTCCATACATTTTGATCGTATTGCACTTTTATATGAAACAGCCGAAGTATATCCCTTCTTTTACCTAACAAACGGTATATGTATAATCTAAATAGAAAATAACAAAATACTCACTCAGCCTCTTCGATAGTCTCCGACATGGCAAGGAAGACACAGTTGAGCAGAATGGTAGCCATGACGAAGTAGTCGAAGTACTGGTTGGTGGAGAGATAAACGCAGGCCCTCCGGACTGGCGACCACGGCGAGTACCAGAATAAGGAACGCGTCGCCGTGAACCGGTGGATGTAGTTCTTGCGGAAACGTTTTGAAACCACGCAGAAAGTCTGGAACAAGAGAAGTAAAAGTTAGTTGAGATGTAGCCGTATCTCTGCCTTGACGTCATGGTGGGTCTTGCGGACTCCAAACTCTAGGTCTGTACCGGTCGAGTTTACTTTGCCGGAACAGGTCTAGGCTGAGGAGCCTAGGTATATATATATACACGTCGATTAATTCCGAGACAGGCATTCTAATTTCCACTGCTACAAGGATCTTTTAGATACATTGCAAGCAATAACGCTGTTATCTCCGTGCCTAATTATCTCCGTTAACTTAACAAAAGCATGCACAAGCAACAATTATGAGGCTTGCAAATTAGCGTGGTTAATTGGCGAGCCACCTGCCACCAGCTACTCAGTCGTTAGCCATTTAGCCATTAGCCACGGAGATCTGCTACAGTTTTAATTGCCAGCGCGAATTAATACCGCGTTCGAAATAATTGTTTCGGTCTTTTTACCTGAAAATTACATTCGAAGGTAATCAGCTGCAGTTTTGTGCTGAAAACTGACGTTTTAAAATGTAGGGGGTGTTTTATAGTAATATATTTTGGGGGTCGTTAGCTCGTGGCTAAGTAACAACAGCCGCATGAGTCGATCGAAGGGTAAGCTTAACTTGCAGAGGTCAGTACGTGGATGGGTGACCAATGACCATCCATTACATACCGACATTTCACCGTGCCTCGGAAAGCACGTTAAGCTGTAGGTCCCGGCTATCGTTCGTAGATCTTTGACAGTCGTTACGGGTAGTCAGAAGCCCGAAAGTCTACAATCAGTCTTACAAAGGGGTATCGTGTTACTCAGTAACTGGGTTGTGGAGGTCAGATAGTCAGTCGCTCCATGTAAAATACTGGTATTCAGCTGCATCCGGTTAGACTGAAAGCCTAGGCAAAAGAAAAGAGAAAAAAAGAAAAAAAAAATAACGGCTAAGTAGAAAAAGCAAAAAGGCAAAAAAAAAAGGCTAGGGAAAAGGCTAGGTAGATGATGATTATATTGGGGGTTTATTGCATTACATTATCTATAATATTGTATTAACACCATCGTTCTATATAGAGCTGTCTTGAAAGAAATGGTGAGTAAGTATTGGTGAAGCGTCAACTATCCGCGATAACCACAAATATGTGATCAGATACGTATCGTGTTTGAAGAAGAAGTTTAGTTAAAGAAGTAGATTGTATGTACGAATTATACGAAAAAATTACTCAATATCAAAAGGCAAAAGGCACAAAGATGAACTTATTTTTCAGGTCACAATGCGAGTTGAAACCTGCAAAATCACTCACATTCTAGCCTATTCTTTTAATTTTGCTTACAGGTAGCGATAGATGACACATCACATCCAAAAAGTTGGCAACGTCGTAAATAGCTGTTAAACATTTACCTGTTTTAATTAATTTGGCAATATTATTGTATGGAAATTAGTAATATGGTTAACTATTTGAAAACATTCCAAATGCCTTTTTTACACAAAAGGCATTTGGAAAGTTTTCAAATTCTTTTTTTGCATCTAAAACTAAATATTCGGTGTTACGATATTAATTATTGCATTTCATAATCAATATTTCAGTTCACTAGTTAGCCATTTTTTTTTAATTTCCATACAGTAATATTGCCAAATTAATCAAAACAGCGAAATATTTGATAACTATTTGCGACGTTGTCCACTTTCTGTATAAACGCTCTTTTAAAGGTAGCAACAGTAAACATGATAAATAAAGCGAACATGACGAAAAATAAATAATGACAACAAACAGAGCTATGCAGCAGACAACCCGTATTACTCAATGTGTGTCGTTGATTGAATGCACAGATTTAATAGTGAGCTCAGTAGCAAGCTCCAATCGAATGTGGTATTCCGAAAGTGATTGGCTGCGATTGGCTGATCAAATAGAAATAGAATTCCTTCCGAAACAGTTCCGAAACAACAACAGCTTCTGACGTATAAATCTAAATTGCCGGAACCGGATTGCTTCTTGCAACTGACCGGCAGTTTGTTAAGCCCTCCACTGATATATCCACAAGTGTAGGGCAGTATATGCAAAATATAGCGATGCATAAGTACGTATTGACCAGTTTTCTGTTGGTATTTTGTCACATATCAAATCACTAATATTTGCATCGTCTCCCAACATAATATAATAGCAACAGAATAATGTAGCTGTGCGTAAGATGTCGAGTAAAACGCATTACTATTTATATTTTTTGTGAAATAAGTTATATATAAAAAATATCAGAAATAAGAGTCCCAAACGCTTAGTTTTGAATGCACAGATTTCGTATAAAATAATGGTATTTTATTACAAATATTTTCGCATTTACGAGCGACCGGAGTTAGACAATGTTAAGCAGAATATTTTCCACAGAATATTCTGACAAAAAATGACCTATGTCCTCGCCCGGGTCAAAAGTTGAATCTCTCGCATTTTACATCTCTGTGGGCATTCAGAAAAATCTCGCGTTGGTCATAAATCATTTCGTAAAAGGAACGTATGCTGCACCAAATTTTAATGTTTGGGGCTGGACGTTATTGTACCTACTCATATTAGACTTTTTCTTTGAAGGGTACAAATCTTTATTCATAGCAATATCTATGTGTGATTCCCTCCATTCAGCCCACTGCCCACTGCACACCACCCACCACCACCACTACACTACTGCAGTTCCAACTGCTGGGATACACGTCTTCTCTCAGTGAGAGAGAGTGGGCCGTAATTCACCACGCGGGCCCAGTGCGGGCTGGTAGATGTCATGTCTTCGAAGTTTTGGTTCTAGGACATGCCGGTTTCCTCACGTTATTTTCCTTTACCGTTTTGAGAGCAGTGGTGATGAAATAATTTACACAAAGTAAAACGCCTGTCTGGGTTCGAACCTACGACCTACAACTCCCTCTATTCACTTCAGTACAAATAATATCACGCGTTAATAATTCCCCGAAGAGCACAACCGACGCTGGTGTAACCCTATTAAGACACATTTTTAACGCGTGGGAAGAGGCCCAAGATGCCATAGGGATCTTTTGTGACCTCTCCAAAGCATTTGATTGCGTCGATCACGAAACCTTACTCTTGAAACTAGAGCATTACGGACTTGGAAAACTTGCACTCAATTTAGTAAAATCTTATTTAAATGATAGACAACAGCAAGTTCAAATAAACGGTATCAATTCACTAGGTTTAAAAGTAAAATTAGGTGTGCCACAAGGCTCGATATTGGGTCCATTCCTCTTCTTAGTATACATTAATGATCTACTCCATTTATTAAAAAATCGACCACAAATGGTGTTATTTGCTGACGATACTTCTTTAATTTTTAAGGTAGATAGACGTGCTACAAATTTTAACGACGTAAATAACGCCCTACTGCAGGTCCAAAATTGGTTCACTGCTAATAATTTAGTATTAAATGGAAAAAAAACGAAGTGCATAAAATTTTCTTTACCAAATGTCAAAAGTAGTGATTGTGAGATAGTATTGAATCAAGAGAAACTAGAATTCGTTGATAAAACTATTTTCCTAGGGATCACGCTCGACTCAAGGCTGCAATGGGGTCCTCATTTAACATCTCTTGCAGGACGGCTAAGTTCAGCAGCATATGCTGTCAGAAAAATCCGTCAGTTTACTGATGTAGATACCGCGAGGCTAGTATATTTCAGCTACTTTCATAGTATCATGTCCTACGGTATTTTACTGTGGGGACGGGCTGCAGACATCGAGTCTATTTTTATTCTCCAGAAAAGAGCGATCAGAGCCATATATTGTCTCCGCAGGCGCGATTCTCTAAGGAAACTGTTTAAGGATATTAACATCATGACGGTACCTTGTCAATATATCTATGAAAACATCATGTACGTAAGAAAGAATTTACATCTTTTTAGCAAAAGAGGTGATAGACATAATTATAGTACTAGAAATAGGGACCTATTAGTTCAACCAGGTTTCAGACTGGCTAAAGTAGATTCATCTTTCATGGGATACTGTTTAAAATGTTACAATAAAATTCCTCCCCACATACTTCAACTGAATGAGACGAAATTCAAATCTTGTATAAAACGCACACTATGCAGGCAGGCATATTATACGTTGGGGGATTACATCACTGATAAAAATGCTTGGCTCAATGCTGGTCCTGCTCCACAACCACAACTAATTGATTAACATTTGCAAATACTGTTGGAGCTGCTGAAGATTGTAAGACCATCTTTGCATTGTATAAACTCAATCTCTTTTGTATTATATAATTGCATAGCACACTATGTGAGCACTATGTACTAAAGAGTTACCATTTACCGGGTAATATGTCTTGCATTGACTTGAATGTACCCTGGCGGCTGTGAGTATGTCATGCTCACTCAAATGTTTCGCTGATGGTGGCGCGTGTGTTGGATCATTTAGCTCCCTTCAAAATGGTTGAGCTGAATGGTGCTAATCCATGCGTCATGTTCGTGAACGGGCGCCGTCAGTTGGGACTGGTCATCTCTTAGCTGCCAGGGCTTATTTTTATTTTTTTTGAATTGTTCTTTTTTATCTTTTTACTACGGACGCTTCTCATGTGCACGTCTTTCTACATTGTTCTCACATGTATAATTTCAACATGAATAATGTAACCAATATTTTGTAACAATTTTTTTTTATTTAAAAGAGTGTCCGTGGAGTTTCTTGCCCGTTCTTCTCCATAGGTACCTACTACGCTTTGGAATGGGCAACTAGCTTCATACCTATTTCTGACTGACCGATTCCTTGACAATTCAAAAGTGCCTGTAAATGGTTTAATTGAAATAAATGTTTTGAGTTTGAGTTTGAGTTTGAGCGGAGTACGTATAACTAGAACTCACATTTAGCAAATTATATGTTTTCACTCAATGCTTCTTCTAAGAAAGAAGACTCAACGCTACTAAACTATTATACAACAAATGAAATAGTTCTATTTATTCCTCATACAGAGAAAAACCTAGTTTTCCCACGAGGGTGATAAACTACAAGGCGCCTCGTGCAAGTTTCTTACAAGTATCTACAACAGACTCACGAACAGACTCCATTTGCTTCTCTCACATCTGTAGCCACATGATATTATTTTCATAGCCCTTTTTCTTGGTAAGTCGAATCAGTAGGGACTGGTCATCTCTTAGCTGCCTTGGCTTATTTTAATTTTTGAATTGTTTTTATATTTTTATTACGGACGCTTTTAACGTGCACGTCTTTCTACATTGTTCTTACAGGTATAATTTCAACATGAATGATGTAACCAATATTTTGTTTTTAAAAGAGTGTCTGTGGAGTTTCTTGCCCGTTCTTCTCCATAGGTATATTCCATTTGAAATAAGATTAGACATTTAAACAAACCTTTTTTACAGTCCGTTCAACCGATTTTGACTTCTATACCGTAGGCATAAGGATGGCATTAAAAGCAAAAAAAGTAGTTACAATACCAATGTTTACTGCAGCTACCATTTGTCATGCCACTAACGCAATAGAAGTCAAAATCGGTTGAACGAACTGTAAAAAAGGTGTAGTTAAATGTCTAATCTTATTTCAAATACCACTGAAAATTAGCGCTGTGCTGTGGGTCTCCCATAGCACAACATCATTCTGGAAGCCTTCTTGTCACATTCATGTCGTGCATCTGCCGACTAATTTCTGTTTTATGCCTGTGATCTATTATGTACTTTTTGTTGTTTTCTGTTTACTCTTGTCTTTTATGTATGCACGTGTTTCTGTGACAAATAAAACTATTTTTCTTTCTTTACGCTTTAGAATGGGCAACTAGCTTCATCTTCCTGACTGACTGACCCCTTGACGATTCAAAAGTGCCTGTAGTTGGTTTATTTGAAATAAATGCTTTGAGTTTGAGTCAGTATCGATCTTGTATTCATTTTCCGTTTTATTAAAAGGGCAATTACTACTATTTCGAGGGACTCGTGGCTAAATGATAACAGTCGCACGTGTCGATCGAAGGTTAAGCTACGCTTGCCGCGATCGATTCGTAGATGGGTGACCATCCATTACATATCGAGACCCCTCCGTGCTTCCGAAAGCACATTAAGCCGATGGTCCCGGCTGTCATTCGTAGATCTTTGACAGTCTAAAGACCAGTCTTACAAAGTATCGTGTTACTTAGTAACTGGGTTGTGGAAGTCATAATAGGCAGTCGCTCGTTTTAAAAAACCCAACATAGTTGGCTTTTCCCAACAGTTAGGCAGATTGATTGACCTACTATTTCTCGCTAACGAAGTCGTAACAAACAAAACGTCTGATGGTAACTCACGCACGTTTAGACAGCACTTCCACGGGAGAAGAATCCTTCCTTCTTACAACAAGCATTAGTCTTAAATTTACATCGCCTTTGTCGACACCTGATTGCGCACCACTAAGTGATTTAAAAAAAAAATCGAGGTTTAAAACATTACCCCCAAACAAGACAATCTTGGGTACCTACCAAAAAAGTATGTATTTTTTACATACCACCTAAGTCCAGTACGCAGCATTGAAGCTAAGCGTATGCTGAGATGCAGGTGACACAGTTCCACGCAGCGCAGGGCAGAGCAGATTTTGTAATGCATGAACGTACTGACAGCTGCGTACGCTGCGGTGTAGGCACGTGCGACGCAGACATATGTGTCTGACCTGCTCTGCGTCTCGTTGTAGAGCCGGCACAGATTTCTGCGCGACGCGTGCAGGTCGTCACTTGTTTTTTACCACTGATTCATTTTTTTAATTTGGTTTCAATGACAGATTGTTTGTACTAGCTAGGAAGCGAATGTGTCTGTGTCTTCACAGCGCTCGTGGCCTGTGTCTGCCTCACCTGTTCTATCCTGCAAAATCTGTACTGTCGTGTGCTGCGTCACCTGCGCCTCAGCATACGCTCAGTGGCACTGACACACCAAAGTGTATTATCTCAGGAGTGTATAAAAAAAATGGCAGCGATACGTCAAAAATTGTGGTGTAGGCAGATTTTTGAACAAAAAAAGTCATTTTTTTCCCACTGTGCGGCGCATCGACTGCAATCAGAAAGAACCTGTCGCGCATAAATATGACAGAGACAATACTCTACAGTGTCAAACTTTTTCCATAACTCGATGCGTCATATTAACGGCCAGGTACTTTGTCTAAGTAGTTACAACAGTAACTTAACCTAAGCACGTGTCTTCTATTAACAAAGGGTGTGAGACAGTTGACTACCTACATACAGTTAATTACACGGTAACATCTCGTGGGACGGTAAACTATAAAGTTGTTACCAGTTACCGCCAGTTACTAACACTTGGCATAGGTTAACATGACGACATACAACTGATTGTTCTTAGTTCTTGACAACGACGTGACCTAGCGCCCCCTGGGGGACGGAAGTGTTATGTTTATTTTGTTTACAGAGCTGGGAACTTGTATATACAGGGTCAAAATAAATTACCTAGTTAAACTCCGCAGACGTGATGGGGTACCTATGGATAACTAAAAATGAACAAACAAAAAAAAAATACCGACTTCCAATTAAAAACACTACAAAGTGAAAAATCACTTTAATTTCGGAAGTCGGTGGCAAAACACGAACCAAAGACACCGTCTTCCGAAATTAAAGTTATTTTTCACTTTGTAGTGTTTTTTTTTTTGGAAGTCGGTTGTTTTAATTTTTGTAAAAAAAAACACACTTTTTAGTTGTGGTATACCTACGCCACACAAATTCGAATACCACTACCTGCTATGTAAATAACAATGACAAGTACTTATCATATTATTCATCCACATACTAAGTGAGAAAAAATACGTATTATTGAAGCTAACTCAAAAACCATTCAAGCAAAGTTAATAAAATCTATATAGGACCACCTCGAGAGCATACCCTTTCAAACAAAAGAAGAATTTTCAAAATCGGTCCACAATTGACGGAGAAATCTGTGGACATATACGCCTCCTATTTTTTTGGAAATCAGTTAAAAACGAAATTAATTTGACGAGTTCTTTTTTGGGGTCTTCAACCGCAGTTGGTGTAAGTAGTAATTTGAAATATTAGTTGTTTTAAAAAACAAGTTATTTTTGTGTACCTATACTTCACAGACGTGACGGGTATCGTTATTTGTGTATAAAGTTATTTGTGTACAGGAGACTATAAATAGAAGTAGTTTGTATGGTAGTAGGAAAATACAGCAGCCCTTTCGGACATTTACGATTTGTTCAAGACGTGAAACAGTACCGATCTTTTCTTAGATTTAACTACAACAGCAATGAATAAAATCGATGATAAAGCTTTTTTACCCGACTGCGGCGAAGCCAAAAAGGACGATTATTGAAATCAATGACGCTTTTAATTGATTTCTGCTCTCTTTATATTGTGGCAACATCTACATCGCCACTTCAAAAGACCTGACGTCACACAAATTCTGCATCTCGCAATTAAAGTTTACCGCGCCATATAATATAACTTCCCCCACATCAATCGTTGGGCAGTTGCCCGCCAGACACGACACCCGTCTGGTCGGAGGATCCTCCCTTTTCTATAGAGGTTGAGTGAACTTTACACCTGTTCCTCATACCTCTAAATTGGTGACCCTGACGTTACAAATTACTTAGTAGGTATGTATGTACAGACGCCAGTACATCAAGCTACCCGAAACTGTCAAATTTTCCCAATCAACTTTGAACCTTATACATCAGTTATAAAGTTGAAAATCTATTAAATAAATTTGACAGATTGTAGTAGCTTGATGTGCTGGCGTCCAGTACAATATCTTGCGTTTATTTTTTAAATAAATCACAGACAATAAATAGGTACCTAATGAAAAATTTTATTCCAAGTAACATTTGCATTTCATTTGCATTGCACACTATAAAACCTGTACATTTAATTCTCCTTCCTAAAAATTTTACAATGTTATTTTGGTTTAAAACCGTCGTCTTTATAGCGTCCAGGGCCAGACTGAGGGGTTTTATGGGCCGCATTAAGTCCGTGCCCGCGGCCGCACGGCCGCAAGTTGCGCCGTAAAATCCGATAATGTACGTAATGGAACTTGTGACCGTTTTACCATTCACACATTGTACATGAGAAAACGGCTATTTTCAATACGTTTTATTGGAGAAATCGATGTTCTTGTTAGCCATAAAAGAGTTCGTCTGTTTTCGTCACGTTTTTACAGCTGTTCGGGGGGACTAACTACTCCCTAATCAGGAAATCTGTAGATTTTCGGGCGAAGTTACTTACGGGTATTTCCCCGTGTCAATTACGGACATATGATTAGTTTGGGGCCCGAACTAAGAATGACAACACGATCTGACAGTTGTCCATAATCTCGTTAAGTATTTGGCCGCCCGAAAAATTGATTTTGACACCTGTTTTGACGGATCAACTTAAGTCATACGGGCCCGTATTTTCGTTGACAGACTTAGAGAGTAGCCCGTGTTACGAATTGCAGGAAATGCTTACGTTCACCCAAAACGCTAAGGAACTTATAAAAGCCATACATTTGTAAAAATACCGCATTTTCTAGGTCAAGCGTAACCTTTACGGAGGAAATTCCAATAACTCATAATTTTTTCAGAGTAACATCGTACCATGAAATAAGACATAACAGGCTGAGCAAATAAATTCCCTCGCCGTCTTCCACACGTTTCGGAAACAACAAAGAGGAGGAACGCTTGAATGTTGCAGTTCAAAAAACATATTTCCTCTTTTCTTTCAATCACTTTGAAAACTTTTGTCGTATCATTAAAAAGTGAGCTTTGCAGTGTTGTTACAGAATAGAATAGTTTTTCATTTTATAACAAGACAGGTGTTGTGAAAAAAACAAGATTGTTTGATTAACATGATTAAATTGTAATAGATAGAAGTCTTGTAATGAATTATGGTTGAAAAAAAAGAGAAATATTTAATTGATCCTCTGAAAACTTATCGACCTTCTAATGATATACGCTTTTTTAAATAAATGAGTCTGTAAAAAAATCTTCTGCTTCTAATTATGTACGTAACCCACGGCACGCACCTCTGACATTTCGGATTCATGTGCGTATTATATCATTATCACTTGCTTCAAAAACGGTGAAGAAAAACATCGTGAGGAAACCGGCATGCCTGAGAGATATTTCTCGACGGCATGTGAAGCCAAGTCAGAGGCCCGTGGGCGGCTTTAAAACTCTGACACCAGTAGTGCTATTCTGTAAAAATCTCACCGTGATAACTTAGGTGAAGTGAGCTGCCAATAGTGTCAATTCTTAGCAACTGACAGCTCACTCCACGATCACTTCACCTAAGATAACACGGTGAGATGGTTACAAAATAGCACTACAGGTTAGTCACTAACCCCACGTAAATGAAGAAAAAATGAAGATTTATATACGTTTTTTTAAATAAATGTGCTTCCTTTTAACTTTCTGGCTTTTTCTCTAAGTTTAAGTTGGTCGCAGTTACTAAGCTTTCTAAGGCACCCCGACCAAATAGGTTTGGTTAGAACTATGATCAACAGTGTGTAATTTAGGACAAGAAAATGGGAATTATTTGAGGCTCACAAAAAGAGGCACGTTTATTATACTAGTGTCCATTAATATTTTTAGGACATCAAATGGGTTTTACTTGGAGTCCGATTAAACACATGCCAAAAAATGCCAGGTTACTCAGAAAGTTTTGCGACTAACAGTTTTTGTCTATGGGACACTGGCTGATTTTGATGTCAATTAAAACTGTGACTATTTGTTACAAAAAAAAACACAACATTCCAAATTCGAAATTCCCTCCACATTTTTTTACGAGCAAAATTAAAATATTCTGTCTCACTGAAAAATGGATTTACAAAGAGAACATTTTCGCCCGATGATTCATACGATTTCAAATGTCGACTAAAACCAGAAGAATCATTTGAAAGACGTTCATAGACAAAAGCCCTTCTAAAGCGACTGTTTTCCGGTCGTTCAACGAATTTAAGCGTGGTCAAGTAATTTTGGCGGACCAATAAAAAAGTGGCCGCCCTATGACGTCAGTTACAGACGAAACCGTGCTAGCTGTGATAAATTTAATTCAAGAGAATAGGTGAATTACGTAGGAAGAGATTACAGATTGGATCGGGAAGTGTGCATGAAATTCTACACGGGCATTGTCGGGTAAGGAAGTTAGTGTCATGCTATAGATGGTGCAATCTACGAAGACGCGCCCCACTCCGCGATTACTGTACTGTAAGCTGTACTTTAGTACGGAGCGGAGCGGAGTGGGGCGCGTCTTCGTGGATTGCACTATATATACCCAGCACTTTTTTTGTTCCCCAAAATAAAAAATCAACTCAAGGGAAAACAGTTTTTCCACTGGAAGATGCACTGACTGCATTTGAGAAGATAATAATTTAAAAAAATATTACCTTTAGTATAATCTTTTCTAGTTAGGCCAAACCTTCGCTACTTGTAGTACAGTAGCGAAGGTTTGACCCGACAAAATTTGAAGGACTGTCGGTGCCAGGCCAGCGACATGAAGAAGAAAAATACAGCTATAGTTGGACTTCTGATGGTCTGAAATCACCATCACACCGAGCAAGCGTGGTGCATACATGCTCCTTTTCTGTATGAGAGGAGGTCTCCGTCCTACACCTAGGACAGCAAAATGAGAAGTCGCTATTCATTTTTTTCATACAGAAAAATATTTCTAAAAAGTGCCTAATCATGTACTTCGTTGGTCTGCTTTGAGCATGAGCCCTGGGTTTAATTCCCAGGTCAGGTAAAGTGTTATTGGCTTTCTGGAATTTCTCAGTAGTAGCTCAGAGTGTGGATTTGTGTCCGGTTGATGGCAACAGTCTCGTCCCCTATTACATGGGACTTAAACATAACTGGTGAAATGTGCGTGTACTATAGATAGATAAACCTCTACCTAATCGTCAGAAATCGACACGTGTTTCAAATTCACCCCACAACGAGGCATCCTCAGGATGACGATTGACTTGTCGCGAACCCGAATACGGCGTGTTGCCACATCGAGCGCTGGTCGCAAAGACCAGCGCTCGGTGTGGCAACACGCCGCACAGTGGGTCGAAACTATGATTTTAGTGACTTAGGGCTCAACTTTGCTTTTTCACTTTTTTTTTTATGCGGATGGGTAGAGCTCATTAACCTCAATAATAATTGTTCTGATGTATTTTTTCCTAAACTTTATACTTTGGGTAGAAAAATGTGTTTTGTTATTTTTTTGTATGGAGCGGCTCAAATAAACTTAAATTCCTGCTAAGTAGCGTGTGATCCCGCGTTGAAACTTTATTTTTCATATACCTTGTCTGGTCTATTATCATTTGATGCTATAAACAAATGCATAAAGTTGCAACTCTGCCAAATAAATGGATCGAAAAAAATGAAAAAATACATAGAATAAAAAGCTTCATTTTTTACTTTCGTAAGTTATTTTAAGTTAAATTTGATATGGAATAGTAAGTAAAAGCACGTAATAATACACATAATTACTTAGCAACTAACAACAATACATTTAAAAGGTCCCTAATTAGCTTAAATTTACTAATACTACATATATTAGTAAATTTAAGCTAATTAGGGACCTTTATTTAAAAATGTGGATATGAAATCAATTAATTTCTATTTGTGTGTTTAATTACTGTAATTAGCTTAACCTTTTACCTTATAAAAAAACAATGTTTTTCACTTTTAGTCATTACTGTAATATTAATTAGGATAATTAGTTAATGAGGGTAGTAGAAAAATTAGTAAACATTGTTTGTCACTGGATTCTGGAAGTATAAAATGACCATAATTTATTATATACTAACTAGTGTTCGTTTATTCGTACTACTACTAACATCTCGTGATTCTGATCGTCCCTTTTTCGTTATAATGGATAATTTAGTTAACAATTTAGATTTATTTATGATTTTAAGAGAGCAGGTCAAGTCACTGTCGGATAGTCAAAAATTCTTTCAATTCCTACAACATAAAATAAACGTGACCGAAGAGAACAGTGTTGAGCTCCAAAAATTCTGTACGCGCTTTTGTTCAAATATAAGTGCAAGATGGGAACGAAGTAGTCGCACGTTAGCACAGTTTGTAAGAAAAAATGGTGATTGGTTGGAACGTGCAATAAACTGGCCCGAAGGAATGATACCTGAAGCTGTGAACACTGAACAGGAAAGGCTCGAGATTTGTAATACTGAAGATGTCGAAAATCTACCACCATCTACTACAGAAGCTTCGACATCTACATTTACACCTCGAAAACCTTTCGAGGAATTGGGCTCCAGGCAAAAACGAAGACGCGTTGATCAAATTAACCAATCGCTTTCGTTATCCCCGGATGAACTTAAAGCTACTACAATTGCTAGTTTAAGAAACACCGGAAATGAGGATGTAGGAAAAATTATGAACCATTTACTAAATCACCCCGAAGATCTAGAAAAAGTTAAAGAGTGTTTAAGTACAAGTAAACCGAAAAGTAGTACATATTCACCCGATAAGGCACTGTCTTTATTAGTTTCACTTAAATTAAGTAAGTGGCAGTATATAAGCCTAAGAGAAGCAGCAAGTGAAAATAGGTCTGATTTATACCCTTCTTATTATAAAATAAAACAAGCGAAGGCAAAATGTTATCCAGGGAAAGAAGACATAATTATAACTGAAGAAGGAGCTGCTATTAAACTGCAAGCTTTACTCAACTTGACGGTATCTAGGCTTTTAGAAGTGATTACTTTAGATTTGGATTCGCCAACTGAGTTACTGCTAATAAGCAAATGGGGTTTTGATGGAGCCTCAGGTCAAAGTAATTATAAACAAAAGACTGAAGCAGAGTTTGATGACTCAACTATCTTCATGGCCAGTCTAGTTCCTATAAGGCTTCAACAATGTGATGGAACAATTGTTTGGGAAAACGATCGACCCTCATCAACTTTCTATTGCCGTCCGATAATGTTCAAATTTACCAAAGAAACGCAGTCAACAGTGGTAACTATAAAAGCTAGCATAACCGAAGAAATAGAAAGACTTCAGCCAATCAAGTTCAATCAAGTTGAAGTTAAGCATCAATTGCACTTGACGATGATAGACGGCAAAATATCGTCATATTTGTCAGACACATCTTCAGCTGTCTGTGATATCTGCAAAGCAAAACCGTCAGAGATGAACAATTTAGAGTCACTTGCTCAAAAAGAGAACAACGAAGAAGTGTTCCAGTATGGAATGTCATCTTTACATGCCTGGATAAGAAGCATGGAGTGCTTACTTCATATCGGTAAATATAATTTTATTAGTTCATAATTTTTTTCACGTTATATAGTTACTTGTGAGATTTTTATTTAAGTGATATTTCTTTTTGTTTGCAGCTTATCGTTTGGACTTCAAAAAATGGAGTTGCAGGGGCGATGACAAAGAAAAAATGTCACTCAGAAAGAGCGCTATACAGCAAGCGTAGAATGCGGTTTACTTATTGACGTAGTCAAGCAAGGAGTAGGCACAACCAATGATGGCAATACTGCCAGAAGATTTTTTAGGGATGCAGAAACAACAGCTCGCATAACAGGAATAGATAAAGATTTAATAGAAAGGTTTCATGTGATTCTTCAGACGGTTGCATCTGGAGAGAGCGTGGATCTTTCTAAGTTTTCCGAATTTTGTAGAGATACTGCACAATTGTACGTTCACTTATATCCCTGGTATTATATGCCTTCCAGTATACATAAATTGTTAGTACATGGGAGTGATATAATTAAGCACTTTGGTGCCATACCTATAGGTAAACTGTCGGAAGAGATTATAAAGATTTCCGGAAATATAGAGAGAGTCATTCTAGAAAGGTAAGTAGAACGGCGACAAATGAGGATATTATACACAATCTTCTTTTGTCTTCTGATCCAAAGATCACAAGTCTAAGACCTCGAATGGTGAAACAAAATATAATGGTTCTCTCTCCAAAAGTCAAAGAGCTTCTGCTGATTTTTCCCACAGAATCCGATATAGATTTTATTGATGTAGATAATTTACAAGATAGTCATAGCGATAGTGAATAAGATTTTTTGGTAGTTTGTAAGTTTCTTTTTTTTATTAGTTTATAAATGTCAAACTCATAATTGAAAGGAAATAGTAATGTTTGATGTTGTTTATAGTTAGTTTTTAGTTTGCTTGTGTTAGTTGTAGTAATGTTAGTTTACCTTTACTAATTTGTATTATTATGTACCTATCTTTACTTACTATTCAGTATTAAATCTAACTTAAAATAACATTTCATAAACATGTTAAAGTCATTAAAACAAAGAAATTGAAATTCATAGATCCCTAATTAGCTTAAATTTACTACTACTACATATATTAGTAAATTTAAGCTAATTAGGGACCTTTTAAATGTATTATGATTAGTGTGATTAGCTTTAAATTTACTAATACTACATATATTAGTAAATTTGAGCTAATTAGGGACCTTTTAAATGTATTATGATTAGTGTGATTAGCTTAAATTTACAAATTTACTAATACTACACTACTAAATTTAAGCTAATTAGGGACCTTTTAAATGTATTGTTGTTAGTTGTTAAGTAACTATGTGTATTATTACGTGCTTTTACTTACTATTCCATATCAAATTTAACTTAAAAGAACTTACGAAAGTAAAAAATGTAGCTTTTTATTCGATATATTTTTTCATTTTTTTCGATCCATTTATTTGGCAGAGTTGCAACTTTATGCACACGTTAATAGCATCAAATGATAATAGACTAGACAAGGTATATGAAAAATAAAGTTTCAACGCGGGATCACACGCTACTTAGCAGGAATTTAAGGTTATTTGATCCGCTCCATACAAAAAAATAACAAAACACATTTTTCTACCCAAAGTATAAAGTTTAGGAAAAAATACATCAGAACAATTATTGTTGAGGTTAATGAGCTCTATCCATCCACATGAAGAAAAAAGTAAAAAAGCAAAGTTGAGCCCTAAGTCACTAAAATCATAGTTTCGACCCACTGTGCGCCGTGTGGCTCTATAGGAATAGCTAAGCGGAACAGGTTACTAAATATAACAACGTCTATTGTATTTTATAATGGATTTCTGCAAGGTCATGCCTGAATCAATTAATTATATTATATTCTATTTCATACAACAAAATATTTGTAAAACGTCCCAAAGCAGTCCAAACAGGCTGTTTATCCAGAATGAGGTAAGTAAAACAGAAAGTAAAGGGTAGTAGCACAAGCGTTTCTATTTTAATTCGGCCGCAGGTGGGTCATAACTTTGTCCTATAAAGTTATGAGGCATCAAGTAAGCGGAGGTAACTTGAAGCTTTACACCGTTTTACAACCCTCTACTTAACGCTTTGAATAACTTAAAATAGAATATTTTTGGGAAAATCTTGCAAAAAAAAGATAAGAAGAGAAAATACAAAATGTATTTTGGAAAGCCAATGTCGACTTGTTTTATTCGTCGACAAAATAAGAAGGGAAGTGTGTGTCCTTCTGAGTTAGTGTATTTTTGTTTTTGTATGTATACTGCCGTCCTTTAACTAGAATGCCGTTAAGCCCAAAAACTTATTTCCGAGAAAATGGCAAAAAACAAAAAACGCGGGAGTCGTTGTTTCTTAAAAACTATGATTGTTGGACACATCAATTGATATTCTTTTCTGTTTATCCTAAAGAATCCTTTCTGTCCAGAAACTCTTAAAGAAGAAGTGTGGGTTAGACGATTTTAAGAGATGGAATCATCATAAATTGTGTTACTTAACGGCCTACAAAATTTTCAAATGTCTGGAACTATTTATATTGTAAAAATGTTTCTTAGACAGAAAGAAAGATACAATAGACGTGGATATGTTTAGTAACCTGTTCCGCTTAGCTATTTCTAAAGAGCCATAAAAAACTCCTGAAATAAATCGACACGTGTTTCACCTCTCAACAAGGCATCCTCAGGATGACGATGGACTTGTTGCGAACTCGAACACGGCGTGTTGCCACGCACAGCGCTGAGTGCAGACAGCGTCTGCGTGCGACGTGTCGATTTATTTCAGGAGAGCTTTAGAAATAGCTAAGCGGAACAGGTTACTAAACATATCCACGTCTATTGTATTTTATAATGGATTTCCGCAAGGTCACGCCTGAATCAATTAACTAGAAAGAAAGATAGAGAATTTTGAACTCTGTCACTTTCAATTAAAAAGTAAAAAATGGCCATTTGAGGGTTAACGGGTTTCTAGTTAAAGGAAGCTAAGCTTAATGAGTTAAGCTTTTAATTTAGTACCTATTGTAAATAGTTAGTACCGTGTTAAATATTGTTTATAAACATTTTACTCTATCCTAATTAATATTATAAATGCTTAAGTCAGTTTGTTTGATGAGCTTTCACGCTAAAACGGCTGAACGGATTTGAATGAAATTTGGCACGTGGGTAAAAAACCATGACCAAAACCATGACCTAGGTTAGGATATAGGATACTTTTTATACCGATATTCCCACGGGATCGAGACTTGTGCGGGTGAAACCCCGAGCGCAGCTAGTATGAAATAAATCCTCAAAGAAGGGAAGCTATAGTAATGTTTTTAAAATAATTTATGTATTTTGCTACTTTTATTTTCCTAATTATTTCCGAAACCAAGTTGTTAGTTTCGGTTAGCGTTAATTGGAAATTGATACAGTTATTAATGAAGCTTCTACATCGTTATTATGTAAGCTATGTATTAATTAACGATTATGCTTTTGTAATGAGCTTTTTATTTCCCTTACCAAAATTTTGTTACACTTTACAGTACAGGTTTTGGATACTTATTTGTGATTAATTGAACTTACCTGTAAGTGAATTACAACCAACATTTTATGAGATCTTACATTAAATTGTTCTACCGGTGTTGCGTCGCGCCTGTCTGCTTTTACTTGTGTAACATTGACGCCAGGAAAAAGCAAAAATATTGTAATTTCAAATTAAAGTAAAAAAAAAACTTTTTACAAAAAAAAAACAACCGACTTCCAAAAACAAACACTACAAAGTGAAATATAACTTTAATTTCGGAAGTTGGTGTCTTTGGTTTTGAATTTTCGTTTTTTGCCACCGACTTCCGAAATTAAAGTTATATTTTTCACTTTTTAGTTGTGGTATTTACCCCACACAAATTCGAATACTACTACCTGCTATGTAAATAACAGTGAGAGGAACTTAACATATCATCCACATACTAAGTGGGAAAAAATACGTATTATTGAAGCTAACTCAAAAACTACCCAAGCAAAGTTACTAAAATTTATATGGGACCACCTCCGAAGTATTACCTACCAAACAAAAAAAGAATCATTAAAATCAACTCAAAATTGGTCGAGTTATCGCGTAACAAACATACAAAAAAAATCATACTGTTGAATTGAGAACCTCCTCCTTTTGGAAGTCGGTTAAAAAGCGAAAAATCTAGTTATCTAGCTAGGCTAAAAGTTATAGACTCATAAACTCTGAAGTTTTAATACCATTTTAGTTTACGACAGTGAAACATTTACGGAACCCTTTCATAATAATTATTTATCTACGTTATATTTATTTCGACAGCCTACCGAACTGGGCTACCGCATTTTGATGAAATATTATTACGATACCGACAAATATTTATAATACTATGAACATTAATGTTTCATATTTTCGCCAGCGATAAATACAAATCATTAGGATCTGAATCTGCGTCAATTTAGGGTGCAATTAAGGGCGCCGAGGGTGCAAGATTATTTCTTACAAATCATTTTGCAAAATCTTAATTGAATAGAAGACAATTAATAGCTGTTTTCAAGGGACAGACATTCATTTTTGTTTCTGAATGAAAGGATTCTAACAAAGGGATTTATTATGCTGATGAAATTACCAATAGGGATGATGCCTGGGTAAAAAAAAGAAAATGTAAGTCGGAGACGGGAATATGACTCTAGTATATTTAACTACTGTGGGCAGTGTTGGTTAATGCGTAATAGAAAAACCGTTTGCAGTTCAGATCACATAATAATTTACTATCAAATTAATCACACTAGCTGAATTATACACACACTGGGTGCGACGACGTTTATTAAAATCACCAATTAACACAATGATCACAAATTACAATGAATTCAATAACTGAGCACCACGAATCGAGAACAGTTCCGCGACGTCTTAACACGATACGATCAGAGGCTGAATTCCTCCTCGCCGTGGCCTTACATCACGACTCTGTAGAAGCGCGCTTTTTTGGTGTTGGTAGATCACTTGATGTCGCCAGTGGCGCGTTTGCGATTCGTTTCGTGTCCGTACTAATGACCGGATACGACATATATTTAGTCCGTCAGTCAGATAATAAAAAAATATTAGACACGTATTTTTTGTTTTATCATATTAATAAAAAATGACTTAGATAAAACGCATTAAATTTGGGGAGTGGGGGTCGCTACGTCACAAGTAAGTATAAGATCTACATACTCGTGACGTCATGGCACATTTTAACTCAATATATCGCTGTAATCTTTTGACAACGAAAGAAAAGAAAAAACACGTGTCCAATATTTTTTAATAATCTACAAGACGGACAAAAAAAATTGGTTTTTGTCATTATTCCTATTATATTACTATAAGCATACCTCTGCCTAACTCTTCGTAGAATACAGGCGTGATGTTATGTTATGTCTGCGAAAACGCTGGGAGTCACCCTATAAAATCATACAGATACAACGATCATATAGGTAGCGTCCTTCAGAAAGGTCAGGTGCGTAAAGTACCATTTCACAAAAGACTGGCTTACCGAGTATGACGGGGTGTAGGAAAAGCTATGTAAGTAAGTGTAGAGTAGGTACACACGACTACACATCAAACTATACATTTCCAGTAAAAGCTGACCCCGCATTGTACGGAAATCCTATACAATGCGAGATCAGCATAAACTGGAAACGTATAGCTTGATGTGTAGCCGTGTGTACCTACTTATCTCGTAGGGTTTAGTATTTTCTGTTTAACGCCTTATGAAAAAAAGCTTATAAATATGTAATAAATGCTTATAAATGCGTAATATAGTTATATGAAAGCGGTTCATAACTGTCTTACTAGGAATGTAACTATGATACAAGCACGATCTAGTTATTTAACGATTAGGGCACTCCGACCAAATAGATTAGGTTAGGTTAGAGCTGTGACCAACTACGCGCGAGCTAAGCGAGCAGTGCCGCGGTAGCGACCGGTGAGCGCTACGTCGAAATTGGTCGCAGTAACAAAATTAGGGCACTCCGACAGTTATGAACCGTTAACTATATTACGGTATGTAGCTATATTCCTAGGGATATAACTATATCACGGCTTCAACCATCTTACTGTGACATATACACCTATAATATTATGGTTGTTATTTTTTTCGTTCTTATCCTGTCATAGTTGTATTTAACTTAGAAGTCTAAAAATAAACCACTAGAGAAAAAAAAAAAAAAAAAAATTGTATTGATCTTCTTTTCGTGTGATTATTGATTAACCTGGTTTCAAAGTTTTAAAGCCACCCATGGGCCTCTGACTTGGCTTCACATGTCGTCGAGAAATATCTCTCAGGTGTGTGTGTGTTTCCTTACGATGCGATAGTAATAATGAGCCACACATTAATAATCGCTGTACCACGTTGCCATCAGTTATATTCAGCCATCTTAGATTTCAAAAAACGTGTCGCGTATTGTCCTATAAAGTCGGTTCCCACCGTCTGTTCCCTGAACAAACACATAACAACTGTAGCACAGACCCTCTCGTTAATTAATTCCGTACCTACTAATTGCCTCAAAGTTTTCTTGTAATTTCCACATTGTATTTGAATTTCCTCTGAGATTGTTTTGGTTCAAAGATGGTGTATTGGCAATGGAATTATGATTACGTTGTAATCGGGTTTGTTTATACTAATTAGACGTGTTGATTTTGCAGTTATATTAAAACTTGTATTTAATTTGAAAGTCAGCCTGTTTCCTATTAGGGCTTAGCTGACGTTGTTGCCTTTGATCAAGGAATAAAGACCGACAAGCACTGTAAGTTTATTCGCTCCTAATACGTACTTATGTAAAACAATTACTCTAAAAGTAACGAGTACAATGAAACATTCAAATAAATAAAAGATAATAAAGAACATCTCGACAAATACAAACAGTAGGGAAAAAAAAAGTAAATTGGAATGTGAATCTTCGATATTATTTTTCCCTGTTGTTACAGTAATATTTGCGTTACTTTATCGAGAGCCATGTGTTGTCAATTGTGACAACTTACAACGGTTCTATAGACCGAAGACGCGTGAAAAAAGTTATTTATTTTTACATTCATTGTATGTTGACGTTCGTTATTTCATATTTTTTGGCAAAGATGAATGGCGTAAAGATTGCTTTTATGTCTGATGATACAAATAATCTTTTGCTTAGATAATAAAAATACCCAACTTAAAAGGTATCAAAGGATAGGAGGAAGACTGTGGCAGTTTATTTAATTTAAAGCATATTTTTCCAACGTCAGATATCCGAGGAACAGTTTTTGAATGTCGGTTACCTTTTCCATACAAAAACTATCAGGCGTCAATTTAATTCCACGGTCAAAAGATGTCTGACTTAAAATGAAGTGAGATAAATTATGGAATGATTGATGAGACATGATTTTTCACAATATATTTCAACCGACCATTCGCCTCACTTTTCTCACGGACTGCGTTAAAAGTTAATAGAACTGCATTATAACCAGCCACACATGGACATTTGATTCACTGACAATACAAAAAGATACCATTTTCTAATTTGGCTAAAAGATATTTTTATTATAGATAACAAAAGCGACCCGTGGGATATTCACCATATCCGAAATGTAATTACTCTGAGAACATTCGCAGACGTAATGTAATGGTTTCTGAGCAATATTTGTGACATAAATTATTATTGATACATTGTGACTGGGAGAAACTATTGCTTGTAATAAATGGTTTAGTTGACTTGTATCTACATAAGCTGATTGCTTTTCTATCAAAGTTCTGCACAAAGATAGGTAACATTCCCAGGGGAAAAAATATTTTAAAAATATTTAATTTTAATACTATGCTACTAATGTTGTGATGTTTGGATGATTGTTATTCAATCACGCAAAAACGGCATAACAGATATGGATGAAATTTGGCAAACAGATAGTTTATAACCTGGATTAACATATAAGGAATTTTGTATCCGTAAATAACATCCACGCGGGGGAAGCCGCCGGCAAAAGCTAGTTCGTTTATCCTTTCAACTGTCATTAACGAGACACAATAGAATTTTAATTGTTATCCACCTCAATGAGGCGTCGTAACAGATGATGAGTTATAAATGATGTACTAACCAACATATATTTCTCTGTGAATAACAGCTCTAGAAATCATCGTAATTAAAAAAACCTCGTAAATCATACTTGACCTTTAACGATAATGAAAAAGATAACATCAGTGAAGAGAGAAAAGTACCAGGAGGTCATAGCTTCAAACAAGTAGGTCAAGACGCCCACACGCACTCGGGAGATTCTAAATTCAAAAGCCACCACCGTGATTGCTTCTCCAGTAAATAGAAGGCATTGAACGGCCATGTTACCTTTACGCGCCATTTCGTTTAGCGTAACATTTCATTGTACCAGGCGCACAGAAACGGCAAGATGATTTTCTTTGTTGTATTTTTAGCCAAAATGAAACTGAATAACAAAACAGAATTTGTAATTTTAATAATCATTTACAATTCAAGAAAAGTGTAGGCTGTGTTTGTTTAGCAAAATATCTGAGAGATTCGTTTATTTTGTAGTGGTGTAATTGGATGAAATCGTTATTATGTTTGTTCTAAGTGTTTGAGTTGTCTTGTCCAATCAAGGTTCTGAAGCTTCTGGTCAATAATGAATGAATTAATTGGATCTGACCAGTAGGTATATTGATATAAGTACGTGCTCGTGCTTATTATCGTCCCCTAATACATATTTATTATATTCTTCCATAGACTTACGTCACGACTTAGGTATTCACATAAAGTCTAATTTTAATATCACTCACGTAGTTGGGACGCTTGCGCTTGGCGAACAATTTCAAACAATTAACTTCCTGCTAAATTACCTTTGAAAATTCGTTTTCATATTTTCATTTTGAGACAAAGTTCGTAGAAATAATGTTACCTGAAATTGTTCTTGAGTTTTATAAAAAAATTATACACACATGAAAAATACATTCATGACATGAAGTATTTTATACCGAGCGAAATCCAGTCAACCTTGAGATCAGCCCCGCTTCAAACTTGTCGGCTAGTTAATATTTTTATCACGACATGAACTATTAATATTCTAGGATCAATTTATGCCGACGTTAGCAAAGAAGTATACCAGCACGCGTAGCATGACCACCGTAGAAACGAGTTTTGTCGACGGAAGAGTAAACAAAATGACTGATAAACAATCACAATCTCTAATTTTGTCTATTCTTCCGTCGACAAAACTGTTTGACGAATTTGTTTTTATCGAATTTGTTTTTATCGAATTTGTTTTATCGAATTTGTTTTTATCGACTTTAAAAACAAAGTCGATAAAAACAAAGTCGATAAAAAAAATGTCGACAAAAACATAGTCGATAAAAACAAAGTCGATAAAAACAAAGTCGATAAAAACAAATTCTATAAAAACAAATTCGATAAAAACAAATTCGATAAAAACAATTTTTTTATCGACTTTGTTTTTATCAACTTTAAAAACAAAGTCGATAAAAACAAAGTCGATAAAAACAATTTCGATAAAAACAAAGTCGATAAAAACAAAGTCGATAAAAAAAATGTTTTTATCGACTTTGTTTTTATAGACTTTTAAAGTCGATAAAAACAAAGTCGATAAAAACAAATTCGATAAAAACAAATTCGATAAAAACAAAGTCGATAAAAACAAAGTCGATAAAAACAAGGTCGATAAAAACAAAGTCGATAAAAACAAAGTCTATAAAAACAAAGTCGATAAAAACAAAGTCGATAAAAACGAAGTCGATAAAAACAATTTTTTTGATCGACTTTGTTTTTATCGAAATTGTTTTTATCGACTTTGTTTTTAAAGTCAATAAAAACAAAGTCGATAAAAAATATTGTTTTTATCGAATTCGTCAAACAGTTTTGTCGACGGAAGAATAGACAAAATTAGAGATTGTGATTGTTTATCAGTCATTTTGTCTACTCTTCCGTCGACAAAACTCGTTTCTACGGTGGTCATGCTACGCGTGCAGAAGCTATTAGAAAAGCAGAGTGTCTGGGATCCTTTAAGAAGTATTTGTTTAAATTCCTTTTAGATAGATGTTACTACTCCATCACTGAGTTTACTACTGATGAACAGAGGTATGAAGATTCCGACTTGCTAATTAGACACTTATGATTTTATTTATTGACTAAGTATGAATGTGTTTATTTGTCTAAAATTGTATGACCTGTTTTCATAACTGACATATTGTTTTAAATTGATATTATTATTTGTTTTAATTTAATCTATTGACATGCCACCTTAATTGTAATTACTTCTTTGTGTTAATTTTGTACGCCATAAATATTGGCAAAACATAGTGCGCATATTTTAGACTAGATATATTATCTGTAACCATACCTATGTTTAACAAAATAAATGATTGATTGATTGAAGAAGAAATCCGAATCAGCTGGTCTATTCTGTAAAAAATATCACTTTGAAAACATAAATGAAGTGAGCTTGAGGTGAATGTCATTTCATTCGGTGCTAACACACCGGCTGGGTTTAACACTATTGACAGCTTATTTCACGTCAGTATTTTTATTTTCTTAAAGTCCGTCGGGTATAATCGCATTTCCGAATACAAACGAATGCTAATTTCCATGTCTATCAATTATTAGATTTATCGTGTATAATAATTTAAATTCAGAACTAAGTACTTTATTGTTGTTTTGTTTGATTTCCGTGTGAACTATATAGAGCTATAAAACTATTTACCTGTTTATCGTGCCTGCGACTATCCTTCTATTTTTAAATAAATTACACTAATTTAAAAGAGTATTAACAACTCTATATACTTCCAAGTCGATTGAGAGCGTCTGGTCTGCACCAAGTGCAAAGGGCAACTGATAGAAATCCGACGACTGATGAAACACGAAGTTTTCCGAGGGACATTAAGAAAAAAGAAATACATTTTGTAGTTTTAACGATGAGATGTTTACAGAATAGATCGTCTAATACGAAACCGAATCCGAATCCGAGTTCAATTCAAATTAGGAATGTTCTAAATTTGGACGAACGGAATTCGGATCTATTATCCGACATCAGAGTTTAATTCAAATTAGACAAAATAGATCTGTAAATATCTCACCTTAAAAACTTAGATGAAGTCGGCTATCATTGCACCTAATGATAGCTATGGGAGGGTTTGACACACTGTTTGACACTATTGACAGCTCACTTCACTTTTGGTTTTTACGGTGAGATGTTTACAGAATAGATCGTCAGATCCGAAATCGAATCCGAATCCGAGATCCGAGTTCAATCTAATTAGCGATGTTGTTTTGGACGAACGGAATTCGGATCTACTAGATTTCAGTTAAAAAATTCTCAGTATTTACATCTAAACAACCGAAATTCTCAGTAGCAATCAGAGATTTAGAATTGCGTAAAGTTCAACAAGCTCGCTCCCACAAACATAGGACTAAATGCGTCAGTGATGAAATGTAGGGCAAGGGAGATAAATACGGCAGGGTAGAAACCTTTTAGAAAACGGTGCACTGAAAAGCATCATAATGTAAATTAAACTATTTTTTTTGTCTCATGTAAATACTTGCATAAAACACGAAATAATGCCTCAAAAAATACATAAAAAGATTACGGTAAGAAACGATTTTTTTTTCACTTTTTAATAAAAGAAAATAGTTGTGTTTTTAGAAATATTTACTCGTTGTAGGAACATAACTTCTACTACAGCTCTGCTTACCCTTTTTTCCTACAAAAGCACCTACTCACAGTAAATATATTATTAATATTTATTGATTATATTATTTATATGTTTAAATAGAGTGTCGCGCTGCAAAAGAACTAAAACAAACAAGCCAACCTTGTTATGCTGGTGTGCGTGACAGCTACGTCTCACACTCGTGGCACGTCATAGAGCTGTCATTGTGTTTTTCTAGCGTAAAAAAGCATCCAACTACTAATAATATATGTCGGAGACGGGTATGTGACTCTCGTTATTATCAGCGATATTTTAACTACTGTGGGCGTAGTGTGGGTAGTGTTGGTTAATGCGCAATAGAAAAACAGTTTGCAGTTCAGATCACATTATAATTTACTATCAAATTAAACCAATTACCACCACCAATTAACAAAATTTTCACAAATTACAACTAACACAATAACTGAGTACCACGAATCGAGAACAGTTCCGCGACGTCTTGACTCCAATGCGACCAGAGTCTCAATGCCCTCCTCGCCTTGGCCTTAAAACATCACGACCCTATGGAAGCGCGCCTTTTTTGGTGTCGATAGATCTCTCTTGATGTCGCCAGTGGCGCGCTTGCGATTCGTTTCGTGTCCGTACTAATGACCGGATCCGACATTATATAATAACAATAAAAGCCCTTTATTCAGACCATTTAAAACTTATTCAACTAAAATAAAATTATTAACAAGTTGTAAATAAAAAGTTAAAAAATAAAATTAATATAATTCTGTTGTTGACACCGGCTGTCTTAGTCTGTGTTCCTATTAACAAAGGCCTCCTCCATCTCCTTCCATTTTCTCTATCTATTGCTAATCGAGTCCATAATTTTCCCCCTGTATTTTCCAGCTCATCAGTCCAGCGTTTTCTCTGCCTATCTCTATCTCGTTTTCCATTTCTCCAATAACGAGCGTCCAACTGTAAAGCATCAGTTGTAAAGGAGATTATAGGAAACTATTTAAAATATGTAAAATTCTACCGATTAGTTACAAACATAAATATTTTAGCGGTTAACCACCATGGTATCCAAGAGCATAACCTAACTCATGTAATCAACAAATATAACCCACGATCTATGGCTGCTGGCAAATTCAATGTACCCAGAGTCACTAATTATTATGGTGACCAAACCCTAACAAAACGAATACCATATCTGTTGAACAGTCTGCCAGCAGACATAAGGAGTGAATTGAACAAAAATCGTTTTAAAAATGAATAAATAAAACATTATTTAGAAACATGTTAAACACGTTAGTTAATATCTTAAAAATTTGAAAGTTTATGCTACCTACCTATAGGTAGGTAGCATAAACTTTCAAATTTTAATTAATTTTTAATTTTAATTTTTTTTTTATTTTTTTTTAACTTTTTAATTTTGAATTTCGTGGATTGCACTATCTATACATTAAATAAACTTTGTACTAAAAACGAATTATTATTTATAAATAATAATTAGTTTTTAGTACAAAGTTTGAAAAATAAATAAAAAAATATTATTTAGAAACATGTTAAACACGTTAGTTAACTATCTTAAAAATTTAAAGTTTATGCTACCTATCCTATCCAAAAAGACGCGCCCCACTCCGCGATTACTGTACTGTAAGCTGAACTCTAGTACGGCGCGGAGCGGAGTGGGGCGCGTCTTCTTTCTTTTTTTTTGACGGGCATCTCGCAGTATTGACCACTAAGGTCTTGGCTGCTTAACCGGATTTTCCTATGGGTGCCATAAGCTTCTACACTTAGAGCCTCCAGCCAGGAGAGAGCGCGTCTTCGTGGATTGCACTATCTATATAGAGACTCACTGTTGGCCACTAAATACATGCGTATTTAGCGGCTAACAGTTGGACGCTATTTGTTTCGACGAGTTGGCGACTTTGAATGTCTATCTAGACTTACCTATTTATATCTTTTGTAGTACTTACGTACGTATAGTAGTTACTTTTACTCAATAACACAACTCTTCCACATTTTCATAACCAAGGTGTACTATGTAAAGTAATTTTCTTCGGCGTGGTACACCACATAAAGGCATAAATATTTGATACACATAATGAACGCGGTTCAACTTGAATTGTAACACGGCTCGTGTTTTCATCAATTTATTATTTAACTGTTCGCATTGAAATCCAGCCGCTTTGAGATTATAACACTTGGGAACATATAGATACCTACTATATATTTGATATATTTAGAGTGTCACATGTTGTTTTGATGATTAATGTCTATTCAGAGCTTCATAAGTACCTAGGTGCTTATGCAGACTGACTAGTTAAACGAAGGAATTACTCAAGGACAAGATAATTGAGGCTCACATTTTTAATGAATAAAATATGATTAAATCCAACAAAAGATTGAAAAAAAAAATTGGTGGCTCTCCGGGAGTGCCGACAGAAGTGTAAACTTGAACAAGATCGCCTTGGTGGAAGAAAAATACTTGTATGGAACATTAGTCCGTAACCTAATCTAAATAAAGAGAACAACCTAGTCTACAAAAAAAAAAAAACTTCCGAAACCTACCAAGTAAAAATACTTGTATGGAACATTGATCCGCAACGTAATACAAATAAAGAGCACAATCGTGCTTACAAAACCAGTAAAGTAAAAATACTTGCATAGAACATTGATCCGTAACGTAATATAAATAAAGAGTACAAACGCGTTTACAAAAATGAGCTGTCATCATGGTGTCGCGAAATCAATGGTTTAGTCTCATCTCAAAAATGTCGAACGCGCCTAAAGAAGTTTTCACTTCAAAAATCGCAAAGATGATCGCATTTGTTATAAGATTCAGAAAGCAAACAGCATCCCCGTTGCATAACACACTTTCAATCATAATACAATGGATTCTAAACCATTTCTTTGTAATTAGAAGAAGACTGTGACTAAGATAGAGCGGACTTGTCATTGGACATGTAGATAGATTGTAATATATAATAATTAAAATAAAATAAATCGGACTCGCGCACCGAGGGTTCCGTACCTACCCATTATACCGCCATAATAAAATCGGTATCATTTTTATTGGTAAAAAGATATAGGCAAATTTAGATTTTCGCGAAAACTTGTTAGTACCAAAATTTACCTTAATTTTCAACTTTTTTATTTTTCGGAATTTTCCCTTTATTTGCGCTGTAAGACCTTGCTTTTTGCTAAATTTCGTGATTCTAGGTCAACGGGAACTACCATATAGGTTTTCGACCCAAAACGTATAGGGTAGTTCCCGTTGAACTAGAATTGTTAATTTTGGTTAAAAGCAGCACAAAAAAAAGGGAAAATCCCGAAAAATAAAAAAGTTGAAAAAGTCTTCGCGAAAATTTAAATTTGCCCATATCTTTTATCATGTTGACTCAGGACCTTGATTTTTATACACCTAATAGGGCCTATAGACCTAAGTATCTAGTATAAGTTTCAACTTGCTAGGTCCACCCGTTCTTGAGAAAATTGGTGGTGACACACGGACAGACGGACAAGAGAGTGATCTTATAAGTGTTCCTTTTTTTACCTTTTGAGGTACGGAACCCTAAAAATCGCACAGATGATCGCATTTGTTATAAGATACACAAAGCACACAGCATCCCCTTTGCATAACAAACTTTCAGTCATAATAGAATGGATTATAAACCATTGGTTCGTAATACCTTTGAAAAATTCGTATGCTCACCGACGTAAATATTGCGTTATTTACGTTGTTGAACATTTTGAATTTTGTTAAACTGTCAGGTGGAACTGTCACTGGGCATGAGCCAGTTTCCCTTCATACTTTAAAACTGGGCTCAAGACAAGCAAAAATGTGAGTGTCCAAAAGACAGTTAGATGAAATATTAATCCTGGGAAACCTTATTCTATTTGGCACCAGAATTGAATTATACATACAATTCAATAATGTCCCTTGTTTAACCAGTCACGGATAACAAAGTAAGTAGGTATACCTACATAACAACTAACAGTAGGTATGTATGTATAATGTACTGTGTTATCCGTTACGTAGGTTGAGTACACCGTAATTAATAACCATGTTAGCCATAATTTCACTAATTAATGACACTGCAGTACCGTACAGTGCATTAGCTACCCTTAAAACATACCAAGGTATCATGAAAGCGAAGATAACCGAAGGTAAGCGAAGAAAACAGACAAATATTTTATTTCACATAAACCTACATGGGCACTTATGAAACGTCAGAAGCTAGGTGCACGGTTCCAATTGGTCACAACCTATGGAGAAGAGCCGGCAAGAAACTCCACGGTTACACATTTAAAAATAAATGGTTTCTACAATGTTTTCAAATTACAGTGTTAATAGGTATGAGAGGACAGTGTAGGCCTATCAACAAGTACCAGGTACTTAGCAAAATAGAAAATGGTCCACAAGTCTACAGCCTACAACGTACTCACATTCACTAAATCTAAAAGAAAAGAATCTATATAAAAGATAAATAAAATAATAAAAATAAAGACCTATTTGAACCAAATGACATGATTGCCACTACAGCTGTAACAAATCTAATTTGATTTAAAAAAAAGATAAGATAAGATGAAGGTGTAGCTGCAGTACCAAGGCGTTAATATTATTGGTGATGAAATACCGCATATTCATGCACTGTCTTAGCATAATCAGCCTATAATATTCCCACTGCTGGGACACAAGCCTCCTCTCGGTGAGAGGGAGTGGGCCGTAATCCATCACGCGGGCCCAGTGCGGGTTGGCAGATGTTATGTCTACGAATTTATTTTATTTAATTTCTATGATCTAAGTATCTAAAGGCTTATTATTTTATTTTCCATTTAACAAAACTAAGCCAGAGGCTAAGCATTGCCATACAACGTGGTAATGCGGCCAGTCTCTTGGGTACATTACCAGTCGATAGTGATGCGGAGGAATTTTTCGAGTATCTAAAGTAAATAATGTTTTTGTAAAGACAAGGCAAGACATCAGAAAAATATTTTACTTTATAAACAACAACCGATCATACAGATTCATAAACTTACCTTGCATTGAATAGTCTATTGTTGGGTCCCTTCCACATCGGTGTACAAATTGCGTTTCGGAGGACAAAGTTACTACGGTCTTTAAATTCCTATTCCCGTGACTTAATTAGAGAGACTGTCGTCATAAATTCTTTAAAAAAAAGAAGAAAATACTGCTGCGTTTAGTTTCAATTACCATAAAGAGGAAGATACTAAAAACAAACTGCAGACAACCACTCAACTCATACATAAATCTCGTACTAAACTCAATTACTTCCGAGCAATTTTTAATAACCTTCCACGGAAGCTATTCTATAAATTTTTCAATTTATTAACTTGCTCACTTTAATGGCTTCTTCAGCTGGTATTCCGGTGCTTCTAACTATTTATAGTGGTGCATTCTGCCCATCTCTGCGGCATTTGTATTAAATTATTTTAGGAGAGGGTCCGAGAACCCGCAATCTCTTATAATAAAGGGGCATTTCTCATTTGCCTCACAAAATAAGCCTCCCATTGTCTATTGCAGGTATTTTTGGAAGAAAAACGACGAGGAATGTTGTATAGTGTTTGTCGTTTGTATTCATTCTTGATGAGTTCTATTTATAAGTTTACAGAACATAACATAACGCCTTGTTTCCCAGAAGATTTAGGTAGAGGTATAAGTATTCCTAATTTATATTTTTCTCTTTTAAGATCAGTACCTGGACGACCGAGCTCTGCTCTGGGTAAAATAGAGAATGCTCATTTAATGGTATAGGATAGTACTTACTAATTCCATGCTGCCATGATAGTAGGTACTTACTAATTCCATGTTGCCATGATAGTAAGTACTTATTAATTCCATGCTCCCATGTCATTATTCTATGTCAATCTTGTTCTAAACTTTGGGCAACCGAGCTCTGCTCGAGTGAAAATTCGGAGAAAACGAATTTTCCCAGATAGGAGACCTAGCTAGATCGATTTTTCGCCCCCGTAAACCCCTTTATTGCAACTTTCATCAAAATCGTTAGAGCCGTTTTCGAGAACGTGAATACAAAATAATATATATATTGTAGGATTAGAAAGTAGATAACTTTATTAAACAAAGGAGGTTGCTGTAAATTGCCGACCTGCAGATTATCCCCATTTTATCGATATTGAAACTGTCTGTCATTAGCATTGCCATACAACGTGGCATTGCTGCCAGCCTTTTGGGCACTTTTCCTGTTGACAGCGCTGCGGACGAATTTTTTGATACCCTATGATTATGTCCCTCCCTTTTTCATATATCTTTTTTTAATATATTTTAAGTCTGTTCGTTTTTAAATTATTTAAATACGTGTCTATAAATAAATAAAAACTCACACTAATACAAAAAAATAAAAAATTGTATCCAGTGCAGTTGCATCGGAGACAATATGCACCGTTGTGCAACGCTTGCGCATGACTGCACCGAAGCTGTCCACGTGAGCTTCGGCAAACATGCCATAGGCCATGCAATACCGCGGCAGCCCCATCAGCATCATGAATGCATTGTTGTACTGCACTCTAAGGCCACTGTACGCCCTCTGCAAATAGTCAACCCACAGGCTGCAAAAGGACTGACAGTATACTCTAAACAACGTTACTTTTACTTTTTTTGTACACCATGCAAACTTGCGAGCTAACATTACATCGTACCGACAATGACCTGCGCTCTCTCAATGTCAATACCGTTCTTTATGTCATCGGTGACCCAGTGACCCAAATACTTTTTTGTAGCTCTTTTTAAAGAGGTATCACCCAAGAAAACTTCAGGTACAGACGCCAGCACATCAGGCTACTACAATCTGTCAAATTTATTTAATAGATTTTCAACTTTATCGCTGAAACATAAGGTTAAAAGTTGATTGGGAAAATTTGACAGTTTCGGGTAGCTTGATGTGCTGGCGTCTGTACATTTTCTTAGTATTTAAGCGCCATTTCCGCGGGTGACAGAATCGCGGCGATATATTCTCGCCGTGGCATCAAATTCTCGCTGCGATGATATCGCCGTGTGGAGATTGCTCCATTCAGTTTCTATTGAATTAGATGCCAGCCCGTGACTATCGCCGCGATACTCTCGGCCGTAGAGCTGGCGCCTTAGTCCCTGCCTTAAAAACCATGAGTTCTCATTTCACTGAGTTGTATTTGAAGTCATAATGGGCCTAAGATTCACAGACTGAAGGGCTCAGCAGCACTATATCATTAGCGTAGCTATTATTAATACAAACACCATCTATGTGACACTCGATCCTAGTGCTACGCTGCCGTCCTTTAACTAGAAAGCCGTTAACCCTCAAATGGCCAATTTTTACTTTTTAATTGAAAGTGATAGAGTTCAAAATTCTTTATCTTTCTGTTTAAGAAACATTTTTACAATATAAATAGTTCCAGAGATATGAAAATTATGTAGGCCGTTAAGTAACACAACTTATGATGATTCCATCACTTGAAAGCGTCTAACCCACACTTCTTCTTTAATAGTTTCTGGACAGAAAGGATTCTTTAGGATAAACAAAAAAAAATATCAATTGATGTGTTCAACAATCATAGTTTTTAAGAAACAACGATTCCCACGTTTTTTTGGATTTCCCATTTTCTAGGAAATAACTTTTTGGGCTTTACGGCCTTCTAGTTAAAGGACAGCAATACGGAACTCCTAGATCAACTCCTCAATATAAAAATTAAAGAGACGAGGGGAGGAAAGTCCCCCTTGGCTCACCCCGCAATCCAGCTTGTACTCATCTGCCTGCCTATCCAGCCTGCTTATTTTACATGATTCTTCTGCTTTATCATACCAATGCTTTTTAAACAATTATATATTTTAATGGGCATATAAAAGATTTTCTTAGATATCCTGCTGAGAGCATAATAATTTGCTTAAATTTCTCTCTGAGAGAGTGTTTCTGACTTAATTTATAAATTGATCGAACAGCCCTTTTCTGCAGAACAAAGATAGTCTGAATGTCGGCGGCATTTCCCCACAACAGAATATCGTATGACGTTACACTATGAAAATAGCTAAACAACATTAAACGAGATTTATGTAGATTCTTTTAGTTATAAGATCATCTCACCGATTCCTTCCTAGAGATCAAAAGCCAAATCGACTCTAAAAAGGTGTAGGTACAATAATAATAGTACCATTCCCGTATGCAATCAACCTAGTTAATGAGAGAGAACAATAATGTTCAACACAGCAACCCAGTCCTTAATTTAAATACAGACCCAGATTCCCACAATTTTAAGCGACCTTCATATTAAATCATTACGGTCACCGTGGACCCTTTACATTTACAATGATTACCGGGCAACACTGAAAGGATAATCTGTCGTATCATCAATCAGCGTTGGACCGTCAACGGCGGCGGTGGTCCCTTCGACAAGTCTATATTATCCGGGATTCCACGACCTTTTCCGGCGATAAAGTTTTTTGATTATCATTTAGACATTTGTAGATTTTCGGGGTGGCGGTTTTTTGAGCTATTAGATAGGTTTTGTGGCTATCTGTTTTAGCTTTCTACGTTTAAATCTTTATTTTATTGTTTGGTGCTTTCATAGATTTGATTGTTGAATAGAATGGATTAGTACTGTAAGGTTTTATGCAGGAAGCAACCTCATGATGTGCAGGCTGGTGAAAAAACAGCACTACGTCCGAACAATCTGACAGAATATATTTAAAATAGGATTAGAATAGGTTTTGTTTGTTGAAGAAAAGTCAGAGAGAATCCCGAGGATGTTGTCAAGCAGCTAGTAATATTATGAAACTATACTATTGAATTGAATAAATTTACAGTTTTTAACTCAAGAAACCTTTCATTGAACATCATCCCGGTACCGTAGTCACGCGAAGTGTCTACAGTACCTAGTATTTTTTTATTGCTTTTTATGATACCGTTGTTCAAAATTTTGCTTTTAATGCGAAGATTGTAAAAGAGCTTGGCGCTCACAAAAGCCGAGAGGAATGGAAATAGAAGAAACGAGCGAGAGGGCCTTCGTACTGCAGTGCAACACAGTTTTACTTATATTAACATCATATTGATTAAATATACATAACACACCGTGAAATTTGAATCACAGTTTTGCTAGAACAAACGTTGTTCAGACCATGGTCTACTACCATTCTACACCATCCAATAAAAAAAAACATACTTGGTTTTTGAAAATCGCAAAAAGACAAAGTTTAAAATGTCAAGATTATCGTTACTCCCTACAACACAGACACCACGCACGGGACACAGCATTGTCTACATGGAATTGTACCTCCGTAAATGAAATTTAGTAAGCAGTAGATAATCTTTTTATTGGATGCTGTAGAATCGTAGTAGACCATGGTTTGAACGACGTTTGTTCTAGCAAAACTGTGATTCAAATTTTACGGTGTATAGTTCTCACTCATTTCTTAATATACGGATTCAGCAATAAGGTACAATATCTCACTGTAATACCGTGTCAACTAAAACTTGGGTATTGTGACTGTTACTGGTGGTCTTACTTAAATATATATTGTAATGTCAACAGTATACTTCCTAACTAAGTATATATATGTCACCGTAAGATTGTGAGCACCGTTAGTTTATAATCTATCGGTATTATTTCCGTTAGATCATAATCTGTCGAAAAATTGTAAACTGGGTGAAATTAGGGTTAGGTTAGGTTAGAACTGTGACCAACCGCGTGAGTCGAGCGAGCGCAGTAAGCGCTGCCGTGGTAGCGGCAGCGCTTACTGCGCTCGTTTCTCATGGATATAATATAAACTATCGAAAAATAATGCGTTAAATCGTAAATGATTTGTCACAGTTCACAATTTTTCGACAGTTTGTAATCTAACGGAAATAATACCGATAGATTATAAACTAACGAAGTTTATAATTTTACGGTGACATATATATGACGGAGAAGGCACGTCTCTCTATCTTTATCATCAGCCATATTTTGACTACTGTGGGCGTAGTATGGTAAGTGTAAGTTATTGCGCAATAGAAAACGGGGAATTACACACAACACACACACACACTACACTGGTATTCCTAGTGCAGACACTAGTCTCTCACAAACTATTGTCACAGTTTTTCAAGTCTGTCTAAATTATAAGATGCCATTGTTTGTGAAGAGAAAATAAATTATTTGAATTTATTTGAATTATAAAATGATCGAATAAAAAAACTTAACGACTGATGATGAGATACTGTTTTAATAACTTGAGCGGTATGAATTTGAGTAGGCGAAAAATTAACTAAACTAACGACGAATATTGATTAATAATAAAATCCAGAACGAGCTTACTAAAAGTGGGTTGTGATTAATTCATTTCTGATATTAAAATTCTAACCGTGCGACTAAATTACTAAGTGAGCGACTAGAAATACAGAGAGATCCCCTCTATTGTTGGTGAATCATTTGGGTTAGGTTAGGTTAGAACTGTGATCAGCGAAATAGCGTTATTTACCACAAGGATAATAACTGTAAACAATCACTTAACTATGCAATTAAAAGTAGAAAAAAACACTACAAAGTGAAAAATAACTTTAATTTCGGAAGTCGGTGTCTTGGGTTTTGTATTTTCGTTTTTTGCCACCGACTTCCGAAATTAAAGTTATTTTTCACTTTGTAGTGTTTTTTTTTGGAGGTTGGTTGTTTTTTTTTTTGTAAAAAGTTTTTATTTTTCACTTTTTAGTTGTGGTACCTACCCCACACACATTCGAATACCACTACCTGCTACCAGTGACAGAAAGTTATCATATCATCTACATATTAGGTGGAAAAAAAATACGTATTTTGTAGCTAACTCAAAAACTATCCAAGCAAAGTTAATAAAATTTATATGGGATCAATTCGAGAGCACACCCTTTCAAACAAAAAAAGAATTTTCAAAATCGGTCCACAATTGACGGAGAAATCGGTGGACATACATAAAAAAAAACAAACATTAAATAAACATTTAATATTATGAAGCTTCTCATTTTGTATTTTAAGTAACTCTAATTAGTGTTTGTAAGTTGCTGTTCTGTTGATTTCTCGTCACTTGCAGCACAAGACTATTCTTGTGCTTGCAGTCAGTCGCTCACTTAGTAATAGGTACTATAACGTAAATTAATTATTTTTGTCACTTGAAACTTTAATTTACAATCATTCGTTTAAATACTACCCATAGAAAACCCGTTTGCAGTTCAGATCAAATTACAATTTACGATCAAATTAATTATACTAGCAATTCACACATCTGTAGGTACACAACACAACTATATGGAACGCACCACAGTTTCTAAACGTGTTCACTGCTTGACTGCCACCGACAAACTCCACTTAACTCCGGTCAAGCGTTATGTTGTAGACTCTGTCGAGCGCCCCGATTAGTTAAATCAGTGACGTATTTCCGACATTATCTAAATACATAAGGTCCCATTCAAATAGATGGACAAACTTTTAGACATCAGTCAGACCACCAAAATAAGGACAGTGGTAAAAAAATAAATAAGAAAAACGCATTAGATACTTTATGAAAGAAATCAAATCAGCTAACGAAAATACACAAAAAAATATTGGTTAATTATTTTTGGTCAAAATAAAATCACTTTTATCAGTGTTTTTTTTTTGCTTGATGTCTTTGGTTAGGCGTACTGAACGCTATGTTAAAATTTGTCCATCTATTTTAATGGGACCTTATATATTATAAATGAGAGGGTGAGTTTTTTGGTTTTTAACGCTTTCACGCTAAAACGACTGTACAGATTTGGATAAAATTTTGCACATTGGTAGACCATGACGGACTGATACTTATTATCGCGATATTCCCACGGGATCGAGACTTATGAGGGTGAAACCTAAATATGATAATAGGCAAGATAATAAATTTAGTATAAATAAAGAATACCTAGGAAGGTATTTTATTGCCTCAGAAGCCCGAAAGTCTGACAACCAGTCTTACCAAGGAGTATCGTATTACCCAGTTACTGGGTTGTGGAGGTCAGATAGGCAGTCGCTCCATGTAAAATACTGGTATTCAGCTGCATCCGGTTAGACTGGAAGCCGACCCCAATATAGTTGGGAAAAGGCGAGGCAGATTGATTGAAGGTATTTTTTTTGCGTGTGTAGAGTAAGCTTTTCTAGGTTGTAGAAAAGTTCACTATACGCATGATCTTTATACAATATCTCCCCTATTTTCTCAAAAACATGTTCTTGTAAATTGTTACACAAATACACCAGCATCCATAGAATACAGATCACTACTCGTGTTCCAATCTGTCGTGTCGCTCCGGTTCGTCACCGGGCCGCGTTTACGGCACGGATCTTGATTCATTCATGAGTATGCTGCGGATGTCGAGGATACGAACAACGTGGAAGTGTTCACACCTTCTTTTTGGTAAGTTTCGTTGTAGAGGAAAAGTTTTAAATGTATGCATAGGGGTTTGAAATAAATAAAATAGGGTTTTTAGTTTTATCAGCAGCTGTCCAGCTGCATACTGGATGCAATTTTTTACATATTTTAATATAATAGCTTTTGATTAGACAAGGAAGTTTTTTGGTCATGTCTCCAGGCGGAATAATGACTCCATAGAGCGTCTAGTGGTGTAGGGCAGAGTGGAAGGTAATAGGCCACGCGGGAGGTCACCAATGAGGTGGACCGATCAAATAAAATCCGCGGTTGGAGGCCCTGTTAATGAATGCGCTAGACTGTCATGTAACAGAACCAGATGGAGGGAGATCGTGAGGCGGGCAACGACTACACCTGCGATTGGACATAGTTTATTGTGACCACGACCGCTCTGTCAAGAGCGATACGAAGAAGAAGAAGAGACAAGGAAATTTGGCAATAATTCCTTCTGCACATGTGGCTTCCCTACGGCATAGTTATATAAGAGTCTATTAGCTGCTCTCAAATTACCATGTTTATTTTGATCTTTAATTTTTATTTTTTACATTCGTCCTTGACATATTTATTCTATTATTTGACATTATATACCTACGATTTAATTTCAACTCTTTATTAGTGACTTGTGGACATGACAATGATTCAGATTTATTACAGTTATAATAGCAATCATGTAATTGCGTTTTATTAACAAACAAAAAGGATGGCGTTTCCAGCATCATGGTTGATTTCACTACCACAACAACGAAGGATAGCATCTTAAAAAAATTACGTCAATTCAACAAAAATAACAGCCAAAACAAGCTGAATACTACCCACATTAAACAAGATAGTCCGAAAAAACCAATATATATCACAGAAATCCTGACACTTAAGTCACAACGTCTTTATTATCTAGCTAGAAACTATGCTAAGGATAACGGCTACAAGTTTTGCTGGACATCATTCGGGAAAGTTTTTCTACGAAAAATTGAAGGCGATAAGCAAATATTGATTAAGAGCGAATCTGATATCAACAATCTTCGACTGGAAAAATGACTGGCGATTATCTCAGGTTTTTTAATTTGTGCTGTTTATATAATTTCTTGTTATGTACTGCTTTTTGTCGTAATGTTTTTAATTTATTTTAATTTTGTATTTGCTGTATCCAAACACACACATTTTCACTGTATTCTACAACACAATTATACATTTCATATCCACACACACAACCACGTATACCAATTAATGCATTGTACAAATAGAATTGCAGTTATATCAAATGCCAAGATCATTCTTGAACTATTCCAAGCGTTCCTTTATCACAAATATTTATTTTATAAAACACCAATTATATGCGACATAATTTCCAATTATTTTTTCAATGGCTAATAATTCCAATACAATTTTATCAGATTTAGATACTATCTCTGTGTCAAATAGTCATTTTTGTGACCCTGAAACTTGTAATTCTATATTAAATGGCTCTGCGGCGAAGTCACTGAAAATCATAACACAAAACATTCGCAGTATTTACAAGAACTTCGATAATTTTCAGGCACAACTAGCTAGATTCTCCTTCGACATCGACATTATAATCCTCACTGAGTGTTGGCTTAATGAACACAAACCTATTCCTATATTTGATAACTACGAATCTTTTTCTTCCATGACCAGGCTTAATCAAAATGGTGGCATTGTTATTTATGTTAGGAAAAATATAAGATGCACTGTTGAGGAACCTAAATCAAATGACGCTAGTTTTCTATTGCTTCAAGTTTACCCAGATATTAACATATTAGCTGTGTATAGATCCCCATCTACACACTGCACCAATAGCTTTCTCAACTCATTGGAAGCGATTATACATCCAATTAAAGCTAAACACATCATTATTGCTGGCGACATCAATATCGATATTAAGCTGAACAATACTGACCGAAACAGTGCATCTTACCTAAATCTAACTGCGGAATTAGGTCTGCTTCCAGCGCACATCTATCCAACAAGGCTTGCAAACTGTCTAGATCATATTATGCTAAACACATCCTATTCTGCAACGACCTTTGTGATAGATTCAACCGTGACTGACCATGCCTCAGTCCTATTAAGCCTTTGTTGCCTAAATCCTGATATCAGCGGTAACAATGTGTACAAGAAGGTAGATTATGATGCTGCCCTTGCACACTTGCAAACTGTTGATTTTTCCTTTGTCAACAATGACTCTGACGCAAATGATGCTGCCGCTCTTTTTGTTGATCATATTTCAAGTGCATTAACACAACACTCGATCGTAATTTCTCGACCCTGTAGGAAAAGATTGCTTAAACCCTGGCTTACCACTGGTTTACTGCGATGTATCCGACACAGAGATAAGCTTCACAGAATTTTCACAAAAGACACACAAAATACATCTGCTGAATTGATATACAAAAGGTACAGAAACTTTTGTAATACTCTTCTGAAAAAGTTAAAAAGGAATTACGAAAAATCTTTGCTAGAGAATACAAATTGTAATAAAGATAAATGGAATGCTGTCAAATCCATTATCAGTACCTCAAAACAAAAAACTGCTGGGGAACACCTTTTAGTCCCACAGAAAAGTGGTTCAAATACTGTAAATGACATAAACACCTACTTCTCTAATATTGGTAAACAGTTAGCAGACAAAATAACACCAGCTCAAAATAGTGATAAATTAGATATAACCCCCGTCCCAAATTCAATTGTGTTACTTCCGCCAGACGAAAACGAAGTTGAAGCGTTGATTATGAATCTTAAGAATGACTGTGCTACTGGCTGGGATTCTATTTCGGCTAAGTTTCTTAAATTTGCTAGACATATTGTCGTCCCCCATTTGACTAAACTAATTGAGATCTGCCTTACCCAAGGTATTTTTCCAAAAGTGTTCAAAAAGTCCCTTATTACTCCTGTTCACAAGGGGGGGAAGAAGGACGATGTTGGAAACTACAGGCCGATCTCAGTTCTTACGACTTTATCAAAAATATTAGAAAAGGTTTTAAACAAAAGGCTCACAAACTTTCTGCAACATAATAAGATACTGTCTGAAGCCCAGTTTGGCTTTAGGTCGGGGAAAAGCACGGAAGATGCCGTAAGTCAATTGGTAGATCACCTTACACTTAAAATAGATCAAAAGCAGAAATGTGTCGGCATATTTCTCGACCTGGCCAAAGCTTTCGACACCGTCATGATTCCTCTCCTTGTGGACAAGCTAAATAAGATCGGTGTTCGCGGTGATGCTCTGAAAATTTTTGAGGATTTTCTCTGTGACCGTACGCAAAGAGTTAAGATACAGGAATATGTTAGTTCTGATACTTGGGTTACCTACGGCGTCCCACAAGGCAGTATTCTTGGCCCGAGTCTCTTCTTGATTTACATAAATGACCTGTGTCAGCTGCCACTTATAAACGGTAAGATCTTTACTTACGCTGATGATACGGCATTGATATTTCATGGGGGGACCTGGGACGAAGTTCGACGAAGCGCTGAACTGGGACTGCATAAAGTAAGCCATTGGTTAAGATTTAACCGCCTCACTTTGAACCTTTCCAAATCTACATTTCTCCAATTCTCCTTTGCTAAAATTAAACCTGTAAATTTAAATATTCAACTACATGTATGCAACTTCGGTTCTTCAACGACATGTTCATGCACAGCTCTCACTAAGTCTACACATGTGAAATACCTTGGTGTGATTGTAGATGAGAAGCTTTGCTGGCGTCAGCACATAGACCTCACTACAACGCGTGTTAGAAAACTTATTTGGGCATTTAAAAAACTTAGACACGTGGCCGCCTTCGAACTCCTTCGCACTGTGTACTATGCGCTCGTGCAGTCAGTCTTGGGATATTGTGTTACTGCATGGGGTGGTGGTTGCAAGACTTTTATGATTCACTTGGAAAGGGCTCAAAGATCTCTACTTAAAGTCATGACTTTCAGACCCTTTATATTTCCCACCAGAGTCCTATACGAGAAGTGTGAAGTACTTACGGTGAGACAGAATTATATTCTGCAAGTGGTCAACAAGCAGCACAGTATTACACCTTATTATACACAAATTAATAAGAAGCGCACCATAACAAACGTTTGCTCACCTTTGCACTGTCACACGGCGTCCGCCAGGCGACAGCGGGTATATCTTGCCACTTTTCTTTATAATAAGCTGAACAAAATCCTAAACATATATCCCCTAACGACCCGTGAAACAAAAAAGAAGATAAAGATCTGGCTACTGACACAGGACTACAACGCAACTGAAAACTTACTGCAATCAATCTAAATATATTAGAACACAAATCATCGGTATTCGCACACACATACACACACTCCAACACACACGCATACATACACGCACTCACACACACGCTTACCAGTTCCCCATGTTTATTTAATTTTGTTTAATCCTAACTTAAATAATTTGTAATTTGTTTTAATTTTATTCCATTAATATTTGTTCCCGATTTTTGTATTAATCCAAATTTATTTATTCTAATTTAATTTTAATTTAATGAAAGCATTTTATTTGCTTTATTAATTCTAATTAATTTTTCTAATTATTATTTTTTTAACCTTAATTTTAAGTAAGATAATCAACTTTTGCTGCATAAACTTGCAAACAGTAACACAAATGGAAGATGTCACTGGCTCCTGAAATACAGGTACTCTAACTTAGCTCTGGAGCCAGGGTCTCAAATTTTTCTGTAATATTTGTATGGCAATAAAGAATTTATTATTATTATTATTATTTTTATATATTTTAACAAATCTCGGGACCATGGATCCCGGTCCTTTGGAAGGCGTACGAGGGGCCGAAGCCAACTCGCAGAGGCCCCTTAGACGTTAATAAGTGGTTAGGCACCAACCGACGATTATCCCTGTATGCACCATACAAGTGCACCCAAGGACAACCCCCGGTTGGTGTAGGATTATTGCAGAACATGGAAACAAAACATATTGGGCTATGGATTTGAATGGCTATAATGGATTGGTTAATTGGAACTATGGAAAGACTATGGCCCCTGCCTGATCAATGTTTTAAATGCACACGGATAAAATGGCAGGGGGTGACTTGCACACTCAATAATGGGCCCCCGAAAACGGTCGCTAGCACAAAGTGTCGTAGCGACAAGGGGACAACATGTCCTGAGGTGCTTGAGGAGTGGAGAGGTATTCCACGGCTTTCAGAACAATCCCAGAGCCCGGAAGATGGTCAAAATCCCTACGAGCACTTACTGGAATACTTCCTTCCTCCAAGCACGTTTGCTCTTGCGAATCTCCACTCAAGCCGGCCAATTAAGGCAAGAATGAGGCGGGAGCTCTGTTCCTCGTCAGTGTTCACTCCAGCCGGCCAATGAAGGCAAGCCAGAGGTGAAGAACAAGACTTCTCCCGGGAGATAGGGTCCGTGGGGTCGCTACTGCCCATCAGCTCGCCACATGCTGCCCTGCGGGTTTTTGTATCTCTCTTGGTCTGGCTCCTCATCCTAGACCTGTTCCGGTAAAGTAAACTCTACCGGCACAGACATAGAGTTCGGAGCGCGCAAGCCCCACCACGACGTCAACGTAGAGATACGGCGGTGGGGTTATTATTATTATTATTATTAAAATAGTTTTTTTTTTTTATTAATTTATATATCTTTTGTATAGATTCTTTTCTATTTTGTGAATGTGAGAACGCTGTAGGCTTAGTGGATTGTAGATCTATTGACCATTTTCTATTTTATTAAGTACCTGGTACTTATTGAAAGATCTACACTGTCCTCCCATACCTAGTAACACTGTTATTTGAAAGTATTGTAAAAGCCAATTATTTTTAAAACAGTAACAGTGGCGTTTCTTGCCGGCTCTTCTCCATAGGAAGCGACCAATTGGAACCGTGCACCTAGCTTCTAACGTTTCATAAGTGCCCATGTAGGTTTATGTGAAATAAAATATTTTGAATTTGATTTTCGACTTTCATAACGCCTTCATTCAGTTTGATTAAAGACTCTAGGGTCTAGGCTATCTTATTTATAATTATTAACGAGAACGATGAGAAAATTAAAATTCACGACAATGAGCATTTCCAATCTGATAACCACGGAAATGATTTCCAAAAAATAAAATAACCTTCACGAACGTAAACGAAAAATTTCACACAATGTGGGAATATAATTTCCAAGTATGTGGTCAAAGCGGCCGGGCAGGTGGCTGGGAGGCTCATTACCGCCGCTAGGGGCCGCGGAAGGGGGGAAGTGACGTCATTCGCCATGTCGCATTGCCGTGTTGCCGTTGCCGTGCCGTGTCGTTTACCGTACGAACGCGGCGACAAATGGACACATTGAATGCCTACAACTAGTTTATTCATAGTTGGTTGAGTGAAAAAATGAATTGTCATATGTATAGGTAGGTGCTTGTAATGAGGTACAAAATATAATATTTTTAATAGAAATTGAAGTTTTAGTTTTCATAAGTAGAATGAGTTTTTTCTCTAATTTATTTTCACAAGACTAGCTCATTTTTTACTCGCTTTTATAGTCGTAGTTCAAAGTGAACTCAAGAACATAAAATGTGATTTCATTGAAGCGTTAAATAATAATATATTGGGAGTGCAGAACAGGTGGTTCCAGCAAACGCGAGTATTGAAACCGTTAGCTAATAAAACACGCGACTGGAAATAAACTCGTATCACAGTAAATATTACATAAAATCTAGATGAAACTGCTAACTGTAACGATATTTACACTGCAAAAATAATAAAATGTTACAACGTAATAAAAAGCAATATTCGACGCTGGAAACTTTTTTAATCGAAGGAGGTCGCATATTATTCAAATATTTTTCCTTTTTAAATAATTCAAAATTGGAACTTCTACGCAAACAGTAATTTGGTTCTGGTTAACCTAAAAAATATGATTCATATTTATTCAAAGTAATGATAAGTTAAGATTATGGACTTAAGAAACATTTTTAGACCATGGACACACTTCAGCAATATTTTATTCACAAATTACTAACTGCTTTGACGGCCCTCTTGAATACAAATTGAGAGACCGACGCAAAAGTAGGGACAACGTTACGACTGAAAAAAAGTTGCGGTCTTTTTAGCATAATCGAGAAATATATTACCATAAACCCGCGTAAATTGCTTTTCTATAAAAGAGAAATAGTAAACACTGTCCTCTCAGTTTGTTATGCCATTAGAAACGGCGGGAATAGCCATCACGATGAGATTATTGCCGACCTGATCGTGAAAGGAAAATGAAATCTTTTCGTGTCAAGGCGTTGTGGGAGGGCCAACCGAAATTGCAGTGGCTACCAGGGGTGCCAACCCAACGCATATTGCTTTTGAATAATTTATAAAGGTGACTTTACTCATCAATTTTATTACTGGAAAACTTTTTAATAGCCATAAAAAAACGTTTTGTCGGGAGTTCATACAAACAAGAGTGTTATTTTCCAACATAATAGCTTGGCAAAAGTTTCAATTATGGTCGTTTAACTGCCATAAATTTCGCGTTTAATTTTATAATTTTCATGATGCTTAAACTGTTTTTAATAAAACATATTGAAACGAAACAGCTTATTACGATTTAAATGAAAACAGATGGAAACTCGTAGATTCGTAATGGAATCTATCACTGGAAATGAATTAATACATAGCACAAAACAACAACAACACAATACACAACAATATGGACAATATGGATTTAGAGAGGGAGCGCAGGTCGTTGGCTGTTCGATGTAACATGCTGGTTTGAAGATTTGCCCGTTGTATAAATCAAGTAAAAGTCACTCTTTTCAAAGCTTTCTGTCAGTCTTTCTACACGTGCAGTCTTTGGACCAGTTATACGCAGAGGGCATACAGCGATTTTTTTATTCTTAGCCATTATTGTTCCACTGCTGGGCAAAGGCCTCCCTACCCTCTTTCCACCTCTCTCTGTCCAGAGCTTCCAAGGACCAATCTTTCTTAAAGGAATCCAGCTCATCTCGCCATCTCCGTCTGGGCCTGCCGCGATGTCGTTTGCCGCTAAGCGGGACCCACTGTGTCGTAAGTTTGGCCCATTGATCGTTTGACATGCGGCAGATGTGTCCAGCCCAATTCCATTTAAGCGTGGCAGCTTTCCGAGTGACATCAGTTATTTTAGTGATGGAACAGATTGTAGTATTCTTAACCCGGTCCACAAGTTTAATACTCCGTTCTATAACTCTCTGGCAAACCCCGAGCGTGGACCTCTGCTGAATTGTCAAAGACCATATTTGAGAACCATACGTGAGGATGGGAAGAATACACACGTCGATGAGTTTTCTCTTGAGGTATAGAGGAAGATCGCCCTTCATTAGATCTTTCATGGCCCAGTAGCTCTTCCAGGCATTTTCGGTGCGTCTTACAACTTCTTTGTTTTGTCTTGCCTGGAAAGAGACTATTTGACCGAGATAGAGATACTCATCGACATATTCAATCTCCCCACCCGCCACGGTGATCTTGCGATACGCGCTGTTCGTTATCAACTTGGTCTTTACGATTTACGTGTACAATATAATCACGCGTTTAGGATACTGTTGGGGATGTCGTGGCGTTGTTGTGCGTCCACAATATTTGCAGGCAATTTTTACGCTATAATTAGAAAAAGAACCGCCTCCATAGCCGGCCGGCCACGCGCCCCTACCAACGGTCTTCTGAGCGTGTTCTCAGATCGGTGGGACTCTCCTCTGCTGCGCCACTGGGTAAGAATCCATACCAGTTGATATTTTTAATATTATCTCCTTATTACTAACTCTAGTTTTTAAGTTATTTTGTTGATACTAACACTATGGACTCACGTCTGAAATAAAGAATTTGAATAAACATACCATCGATAGATTTTGATTAACACACCGCAAATTGAAAGAGTTGATTGAGATAAATAAACACTCAATCTAAATGGAAAATAGATTATTCAGACTCAAAGCACGGACGGGTTTGATATCATCCAAAATGAAACTTATTTTGAAAGACCTAATAGAATTTATTAGTGCACGGCCGACAGATATTTATCTAAGTCAAACTTCAATAAGACTTTACCTCAAAAGGAGTACAAGCCATTCATCAACTCAGCCCACAAATTGTTTTTATTTATTTACGTCTTGCTGCGAGTATTCCATTTCGCACACTGGAGTCTGCGCGATTTATGACAAAGATAAATTTTATTACTACAATGTACTGTTGCCATGTTATGTTATCCTGGTAGGCGCCCGGCATACATTACTTTCTACAAGGACTTAATTTATTGATACAGAGCCAATTTGAAGTTAAAGTTAGAAATTGTGTAAGTATTTGTATTGCCTCCACGAATTTGTATTTTATAAATATAGTTTTAGATTGTACATTTTATATACTTAAGATTTTTAAGTAAAGGAATGAAATACTTTCCTAGCGACACGTCGCACAGTGGGTCGAAACTATGATTTTAGTGACTTAGGGCTCAACTTTGCTTTTTTACTTTTTTCTTCATGTGGATGGATAGAGCTCATTAACCTCAACAATAATTGTTGTGATGTATTTTTTCCTAAACTTTATACTTTGGGTAGAAAAATGTGTTTTGTTATTTTTTTGTATGGAGCGGATCAAATAACCTTAAATTCCTGCTAAGTAGCGTGTGATCCCGCGTTGAAACTTTATTTTTCATATACCTTGTCTAGTCTATTATCATTTGATGCTATTAAAGTGTGCATAAAGTTGCAACTCTGCCAAATAAATGGATCGAAAAAAATGAAAAAATATATCGAATAAAAAGCTACATTTTTTACTTTCGTAAGTTCTTTTAAGTTAAATTTGATATGGAATAGTAAGTAAAAGCACGTAATAATACACATAGTTACTTAACAACTAACAACAATACATTTAAAAGGTCCCTAATTAGCTTAAATTTACTAATATATGTAGTATTAGTAAATTTGTAAATTTAAGCTAATCACACTAATCATAATACATTTAAAAGGTCCCTAATTAGCTCAAATTTACTAATATATGTAGTATTAGTAAATTTAAAGCTAATCACACTAATCATAATACATTTAAAAGGTCCCTAATTAGCTTAAATTTACTAATATATGTAGTATTAGTAAATTTAAAGCTAATCACACTAATCATAATACATTTAAAAGGTCCCTAATTAGCTTAAATTTACTAATATATGTAGTAGTAGTAAATTTAAGCTAATTAGGGATCTATGAATTTCAATTTCTTTGTTTTAATGACTTTAACATGTTTATGAAATGTTATTTTAAGTTAGATTTAATACTGAATAGTAAGTAAAGATAGGTACATAATAATACAAATTAGTAAAGGTAAACTAACATTACTACAACTAACACAAGCAAACTAAAAACTAACTATAAACAACATCAAACATTACTATTTCCTTTCAATTATGAGTTTGACATTTATAAACTAATAAAAAAAACAAGAAACTTACAAACTACCAAAAAATCTTATTCACTATCGCTATGACTATCTTGTAAATTATCTACATCAATAAAATCTATATCGGATTCTGTGGGAAAAATCAGCAGAAGCTCTTTGACTTTTGGAGAGAGAACCATTATATTTTGTTTCACCATTCGAGGTCTTAGACTTGTGATCTTTGGATCAGAAGACAAAAGAAGATTGTGTATAATATCCTCATTTGTCGCCGTTCTACTTACCTTTCTAGAATGACTCTCTCTATATTTCCGGAAATCTTTATTACGAGCTTCCGCTGCCTCTTCCGACAGTTTACCTATAGGTATGGCACCAAAGTGCTTAATTATATCACTCCCATGTACTAACAATTTATGTATACTGGAAGGCATATAATACCAGGGATATAAGTGAACGTACAATTGTGCAGTATCTCTACAAAATTCGGAAAACTTAGAAAGATCCACGCTCTCTCCAGATGCAACCGTCTGAAGAATCACATGAAACCTTTCTATTAAATCTTTATCTATTCCTGTTATGCGAGCTGTTGTTTCTGCATCCCTAAAAAATCTTCTGGCAGTATTGCCATCATTGGTTGTGCCTACTCCTTGCTTGACTACGTCAATAAGTAAACCGCATTCTTTCTTAAACGCTTGCTGTATAGCGCTCTTTCTGAGTGACATTTTTTCTTTGTCATCGCCCCTGCAACTCCATTTTTTGAAGTCCAAACGATAAGCTGCAAACAAAAAGAAATATCACTTAAATAAAAATCTCACAAGTAACTATATAACGTGAAAAAAATTATGAACTAATAAAATTATATTTACCGATATGAAGTAAGCACTCCATGCTTCTTATCCAGGCATGTAAAGATGACATTCCATACTGGAACACTTCTTCGTTGTTCTCTTTTTGAGCAAGTGACTCTAAATTGTTCATCTCTGACGGTTTTGCTTTGCAGATATCACAGACAGCTGAAGATGTGTCTGACAAATATGACGATATTTTGCCGTCTATCATCGTCAAGTGCAATTGATGCTTAACTTCAACTTGATTGAACTTGATTGGCTGAAGTCTTTCTATTTCTTCGGTTATGCTAGCTTTTATAGTTACCACTGTTGACTGCGTTTCTTTGGTAAATTTGAACATTATCGGACGGCAATAGAAAGTTGATGAGGGTCGATCGTTTTCCCAAACAATTGTTCCATCACATTGTTGAAGCCTTATAGGAACTAGACTGGCCATGAAGATAGTTGAGTCATCAAACTCTGCTTCAGTCTTTTGTTTATAATTACTTTGACCTGAGGCTCCATCAAAACCCCATTTGCTTATTAGCAGTAACTCAGTTGGCGAATCCAAATCTAAAGTAATCACTTCTAAAAGCCTAGATACCGTCAAGTTGAGTAAAGCTTGCAGTTTAATAGCAGCTCCTTCTTCAGTTATAATTATGTCTTCTTTCCCTGGATAACATTTTGCCTTCGCTTGTTTTATTTTATAATAAGAAGGGTATAAATCAGACCTATTTTCACTTGCTGCTTCTCTTAGGCTTATATACTGCCACTTACTTAATTTAAGTGAAACTAATAAAGACAGTGCCTTATCGGGTGAATATGTACTACTTTTCGGTTTACTTGTACTTAAACACTCTTTAACTTTTTCTAGATCTTCGGGGTGATTTAGTAAATGGTTCATAATTTTTCCTACATCCTCATTTCCGGTGTTTCTTAAACTAGCAATTGTAGTAGCTTTAAGTTCATCCGGGGATAACGAAAGCGATTGGTTAATTTGATCAACGCGTCTTCGTTTTTGCCTGGAGCCCAATTCCTCGAAAGGTTTTCGAGGTGTAAATGTAGATGTCGAAGCTTCTGTAGTAGATGGTGGTAGATTTTCGACATCTTCAGTATTACAAATCTCGAGCCTTTCCTGTTCAGTGTTCACAGCTTCAGGTATCATTCCTTCGGGCCAGTTTATTGCACGTTCCAACCAATCACCATTTTTTCTTACAAACTGTGCTAACGTGCGACTACTTCGTTCCCATCTTGCACTTATATTTGAACAAAAGCGCGTACAGAATTTTTGGAGCTCAACACTGTTCTCTTCGGTCACGTTTATTTTATGTTGTAGGAATTGAAAGAATTTTTGACTATCCGACAGTGACTTGACCTGCTCTCTTAAAATCATAAATAAATCTAAATTGTTAACTAAATTATCCATTATAACGAAAAAGGGACGATCAGAATCACGAGATGTTAGTAGTAGTACGAATAAACGAACACTAGTTAGTATATAATAAATTATGGTCATTTTATACTTCCAGAATCCAGTGACAAACAATGTTTACTAATTTTTCTACTACCCTCATTAACTAATTATCCTAATTAATATTACAGTAATGACTAAAAGTGAAAAACATTGTTTTTTTATAAGGTAAAAGGTTAAGCTAATTACAGTAATTAAACACACAAATAGAAATTAATTGATTTCATATCCACATTTTTAAATAAAGGTCCCTAATTAGCTTAAATTTACTAATATATGTAGTATTAGTAAATTTAAGCTAATTAGGGACCTTTTAAATGTATTGTTGTTAGTTGCTAAGTAATTATGTGTATTATTACGTGCTTTTACTTACTATTCCATATCAAATTTAACTTAAAATAACTTACGAAAGTAAAAAATGAAGCTTTTTATTCTATGTATTTTTTCATTTTTTTCGATCCATTTATTTGGCAGAGTTGCAACTTTATGCATTTGTTTATAGCATCAAATGATAATAGACCAGACAAGGTATATGAAAAATAAAGTTTCAACGCGGGATCACACGCTACTTAGCAGGAATTTAAGTTTATTTCAGCCGCTCCATACAAAAAAATAACAAAACACATTTTTCTACCCAAAGTATAAAGTTTAGGAAAAAATACATCAGAACAATTATTATTGAGGTTAATGAGCTCTACCCATCCGCATAAAAAAAAAAGTGAAAAAGCAAAGTTGAGCTCTAAGTCACTAAAATCATAGTTTCGACCCACTGTGCGTCGTGTCGTTTTCATAGAAATACATAGAAAGAAACCTGTCGTGTCACGGCGACACGTCGCCTGCAGTTGCCGCCTGCAGTCCGCTACGGAATGAATGATTATTTAATGATAAAAACCGACACTCAATAATTATAAAAAAAATATTTTTCACAAACTTGCATGGAAATATTGTAATTATTTTCGAAAAAAGAATACGCGAAGTATCGAATTTGCGGTCAAAGAAAATCAAATCCATTGCAAGAGCGTTTTTTGAATTTGGATCATTACAACGCTCTTGCAAAACATTGCTGGAGCGTTGTAATGTTCCAAATTCAAAAAGCGCTGAAACGGCGTGCTGGGGTTATTAAATGCTCTTTGATTGGATCTCTTTTATCATTCTTGGCATACCAAAGTAAGTCTCTTTGCTTAGTACAAATTGCGTTCACGTGGCTGTAGCCATAAATGCGTTTGCCTTTCGGCACAGATGATAGATAGAAAATTGGCGGCAAAGCTGAAAATTCGTCTTGATTTGTTATCATACTACTTAGTCTGTGTTTGTTATTTACATACATAATAAACCCCTACCCCCCCTCCCTACCTTTTTGAGAGAAATAAAATTAGTATTTTCTCCTTTATTTCATTAAAATACTTATAAATTACATTTTTAAATATTAGAATATAAAAAATATAGAATTACTATTACTATTGAACAAACATACATGTACCGGGGAAATCAATAAAATTTTCTTTTAGTAATTACCCCAATATGACTGATACTTACTACTAAACAATGATTAATTAAATTTAATGTATAATAATATAAAAAGTGTGTTTTATTTCCCTGCATTATTTTGAGAAAAGCAATATATAGGTATGCCTCGGTGGAAATGGCAATTGTCTGTCTCGTATTAGTGAAGCCCTCGCCTACGGCTCGGCCTTCAAACTCATACAAGACCTGCAATTGCCTATTTCACGGCCTTTGTAATAATGTATTAGTTATCATAATAGAATCTCCTGCAAAAAATTTGCCTGTTGAGTCTGTTATACATAATTAGGTACTTTAAGACTTTTCTGGAAGGTATATATAGGTCTTAATATATTAGGTACCTACTTATATTTTCGATAGTCATCACCACAATGCGAATGATAAATTTCATAAAATAATTCCACAAAATACTGAAAGAAAAATATCTTAAGATTTTTAAGCTAAAGTACCTTTTCAGCCACCTTTTCTGAACTGCATCAAAAGTGTTTTCAATATTGCCTTTTCCATTTTGTGGAGAATTAGAGGTCTTTCTATTCAGCCATCTTGGTTTGAGTGCATCGTGTATTGAGTACCAGGGGACCAGGCGAGCGAGGCAGTGTACATTGTGCAAGGCTTCGTACGAAGATGGAGCAGAGTATTGGTGGTTTCTATAAAGTGCATACCAGTGGCCAATAATAAGAATAACTAATAAAAATAAGAATTTTTAGATCAAATTAGCCACTCTTTTTTATTACAGCCACTAGTAACATAACTTTACAGTTTTTAACACAACTAACTATTTAATGTAATTTAATTTTTTATTTATTTTTGTTTTTTATTATGTTTATTAAATTTAATGTAACAAAATGTATTTACAAGGCTGATGTAAAGGGAAAGGCCAGGCGGGGATGCCCTAGGAGGACATATACTGACCTTATTGGTGATGATCTTCAGAAAGGCCAGGTGCGTAGTACTCGCAACCGGCGTGCGTGTATGACCAGATGTATGAACGTGAACGAGGCAAAAGGACTATGTAAGGATCGTAGCAGGTGGCGTTCTGTAGTTTCTGCCTACCCCCATGGGAAGAAGGCGTGAGTTTATGTATGTATGTAACTATTTAACTAGGTACTTAATTAAAAGACTAACTAACTATCTGTTTAAATAAAAACAAAACGACACTTAGGCGTCGAAGTATTCGTCCGCATCGCTGTCATCCCGAAACGTGCCCAGAAGACTGGCAGCATTGCCACGTTGAATGGCAATGCTAATTCTTTAGCCAAAGAACGAGCCAGCCTTCTGGTCACGTGAAGTGTCGACCAGTCGACGAGAAATTTCCTTAAAAAGGAGCCTCTGTTTCAGATATGAATAGTATGTAAATTTCGAGATATGTATTTCAGACATGCTAAAAATGAAGCCGAAACATACGAGTTATAATGTAGATCCTTCAAACCAGACTGTAATAACTTTATACCATATTTAAGGCAAATAAAAACGTATCTTATCTTATCTATCATATCTTCGCAACAGAAAGATGTGTAAGCAATATTTTCAAGTGTATCGCACAAAGTTGAAATGTGTTATAAATCCCTACTTAAAACTTACGATACCTAGTCTCTTCGTTCGTCATATTTTGCCGAGAGAGTGAACATAAATCAAACTTGAATAGTACTCGGAGGTAAATATGGAGCATCGAGTTGAAAAAAAAACCGGCCAAGTGCGTGTCAGACTATGCCAAGAAAAAACTTACTTAACATTGTAGTTGAAAAACATAAACACACATGTTTTTTCAACTGCAAATGTAAGTTGGTGGATTATAAATTTTTCCACACATCCAGAACCAACCACAAATTTAGCTGGCAGGGGCATACTTCTTGATTCTAAAAAAATTGCTCTTTAAAGCTTGATATTTCGCTAACGGATCCCTGAATCCAAAAATGGCTCGCTCAAACTCGCAATATTTTTGAACGACCTTTCCAACGACATCCCACACCATAAGTTGGAGAAGAGAAAAAAAAACATCCCCACTTTACGTGTAAGGAAGGTACCCTAAAAATATATTTTTTAATGATTTTATGTTATCACTTTGTCGGCGTGATTAATATGTATACTCATGCCAAATAACAGTTTAAAAAAATATTTTCACCTTCTACATAAACGAAGTCACGGGTTAAAGTTAGCGTTAGCCCAAAGTAACTATTCCACGCGGACGAAGTCGCGGACAGAAGCTAGTAGTTAAATATGATTGAAGTTTATTTATCAGGTTCCTGTGGGTGGTATCTTCTACAATATACAGCCCCACCCTACTCTAACAATTACTACGCAGGCCAGACGTGCCGCTGGATGAACTGTCCAGCTAGGTACAATTGTCGCCTGAACTGTCCGCAGATTAGAACACCCAAGGTGAGATAGAGAGTGTTATTATTATGGGAAAGAGCGAGAAACTAAATTGTGGCTTTGTTCGATGGATAATAATTCAAAATAACTGTATAGAAACAGTGTGAACTCTATCAAACTTTTAACGCCACGCCAGTCAAAAGTTTACCTTCTGCGTCCCTAGATGGCGTTGTTAGTTGAGCGCCGATTCCTGAATCGCGCTATGGTTTCGTTACCGGCGAAACATGACTACCCCGCGTTGAACGTTCACAATTTGACAGACAGACGGATACCCACGCATTTAGGGTTCCGTAGTAGGAATGATTTTTATCATTCAATTTTTTAAGAAGGTGGTTATTGTGAAATAACAACCTTTATAAAATAAATTAGTTAAGGTGTGAGGCGTACACACAGTTACACAATCAAGCCATTTCCAGTATAAGCTGACCTCGAATTGTACGGAAATCCTATACAATTCGAGATCAGCATAATCTGGAAATGTATAGCTTCTTGATGTGTAGTAGCCGTGTCTACCACCGGGATTTCATACCTAATAGCCGAGGAAAAAGTCATTGACTCCTACCGCTGCGCCCGCGTTGTCGTCAACCAAAATTATTTTATTACGCATAATTTTGAATCTGTGATATCTTTTAAACCATTCATTTAAATGAAATGATGTCAAGCCATATTTTAATCTAAATTAAATGCTCAATTTAAGTAACATATTTTATTGGATAAGGATTAATATAATACCGGTCAAAATAGCTTCGGAAACAACAATGAAATTTTTATCCAATTCTGAAAGATAAAAATAGTTATTGTGGGTCATCCTTAGAAGATAGACATGTCATCGCGGACTTTTTTAGCGAAATTTTTAAGATGAACTATATACTGTGGAACATAAATTTAATGTGACTTTTACCCCTTACGTCAATAAAGCTCCCAGTCGGCATGATTTTTTCCGACATCTTCAACAATAATCGTCAAATTTCAGCCAATTTACACAAAACCTTTAATGAATTATATATTAAAACCTTCCGCATGGATCACTCCGTCTATTGGTGAAAATCGTTTGAAAATCCGTTCGGTAGTTTTTGAGTTTATCGCGTTCAGACAGACAGACGCGGCGGGGAACTTTGTTTTATAATATCGATGGTCTAGAAGACAAACGTGCTAAGTGCAAAATTGTGAGTTTTTAAATTCCATCTCAGCCTAAATTGTGAGTGTATATTTGTATTAAGTGACATCTGTAATTAGTACGTTTGTCTTCTATCTAGACCATCGATATGTAAGTAATAAGGATAATATATAAAGATAAGGATAATGATTGTTGGTACATATATCAGAACCAAAACAAATGCCGCTGAGGAATGTCTTGTTGTATATATTTTTTATTACGTACAATTAGATTTGGGGGAGGCCTTTGCTCAGTAGTGGGATAGTATACATAGGCTAACATAAAAAATAAGACCCCACCGCCGTATCTCTACGTTGACGTCGTGGTGGGGCTATTGCGCTCCGAACTCTAGATCTGTGCCGGTAGAGTTTACTTTGCCGGAACGGGTCTGGGATGAGGAGCCAGACCAAGAGAGATACAAAAACCCGCAGGGCAGCATGTGGCGAGCTGCTGGGCAGTAGCGACCCCACGGACCCTATCTCCTGGGAGAAGTCTTGTTCCTCACCTCATGCCGCCTTCCCGACTGGAGTGAACACTGATGAGAAACAGAGCTTCCACTTCTTTCTTGCCTAAATTGGCCGGCTTGACTAGAGATTCGCTAGAGCAAACGTGCTCGGAGGAAGTAAGTATTCCAGTAAGTGCTCGTAGGGATCTTGACCATCTTCCGGGCTCTGGGATTATTCTGAAAGTGGAAAACCTCTCCACTCCTCATAAGCACCTCAGGACATGTTGCCCCCTTGTCGCTACGTCGCTATGTGCTTGCGACAGTTTTCGGGGGCCCATTATTGAGTGTGCAAGTCACCCCCTGCCATTTTATCCGTGTACAAATGAACATTTATCAGGCAGGGGCCATAGTCCTTCCATAGTTCCAGGTAACCAGTCCACTTTAGCCACCCAAATCCATAGTCCAATATTTTTGTTTTCATTTCCTGCCATAGTCCTACACCAACCGGGGGTTGTCCTTGGGTGCCCTTGCATAGTGCGAACAGGGATAATCGTCGGTTGGTGCCTCAACACTTAAAAATGTCTAAGGGGCCTCTGCGAGTTGGCTTCGGCCCCTCGTACGCTTTCCAAAAGACTGGGACCCTAAGGTCCCGAGACATTTAAATATATATAAAAATAATAATAACAAGATCGTATGAATACATGAATTACTGACCCAGAGAAACAATCACAGTCCCAAAACAAAAGGTTTTGACTTATGTCAACCCTCTTTGCGTCGGAGGTTAAAAATAGTTCGGATTAAGATGTTTATCCACTGAGCAGTGACCCAGGCACCTTATATTTGACCCCAAACAATAATAACACGAACTACACATAAAGGAAAATAAATTATGTAAGCGTTTACTAAAGATTAGTTCGCTTTGGCCTAAAAATGAGTTAATACGTAATATATTTTAGAGCAATGAAAACGGTTTATCGAAAGCCTCAATTCGGTTTGAAATTCGCAGTAAATGTGATTGTTAAGTAGATGTAAGGGTATTACGGTAAACCGCTTCATACAAACTCATTGGAGCTCAGTTGAATGGATTTGAATGTGGTGTTAGATAGGTTAGTCGGCTTGGTATTAGTTTTATTCAATAGTTTGAATTTAGTGTTTACAATTTATGTAAAATTAAATAATGTTCTATCTATAGGTATTAAATAGTATTTAATCTATACTAATATATAAAGCTGAAGAGTTTGTTTATTTGTTTGCTTGAACGCGCTAATCTCAGGAACTACTGGTCCGATTTGCGATAATACTAATAGGAGCGGAGCACCAATGAAGAATGTTTCAAAAATCGGGAGTTTTTTTTTTCTTTTGAGAGCTTCCGCTGCGTATACGGTTAAAGTTTCGCAAAAATCATGTAAAATAGAATTGTTCCCCTTTAAAAGTTAAAAAAAAAAGTCCGCGACAGCATATGTCTATATTTTAAGGTTAGCTCACTATAACCTTTTTTATGCTAGTTTGTTCTAAAATAATGCATTAATTGCGAAGGTGTTTTTATAAACATGATATTAATCCTTATCCAAATAAATACGCCAAAAGTAACTATTACACGCGGACGAAGTCGCGGGCAGAAGCTAGTTTAATAATAAAACTGAAAAGTTTGTTTTTTGTTTGTTTGAACGCGCTAATCTCTGGAACTGCCAGTCGGATAAGAAAAAATCTTTTTGCATTTGATAGCCCAATTATTGGGGAAGGCTATAAGCTATTTAACATCACGCTAAGACCCTTAGGAGCCGAGCAAAATGGAAAAAAGTTAAATAGCGCGAGCAGGCGATGCGATGCGACGCGGTGGGTCGGGGAAACAAGAAATTTCACGCGAATGTTAAAAAATATTGCTAGAAATCTCGTACTTAGATGTATCTCTCTCCAGCACGCATAGCTTGAGCAAAGCAAAAGCGATACAAGAATTTTCCGTTTCTTCGCCAATCATGCTGCTACTAAGACTATACTGCTACTAATAGGCTTCTGCCAAAGGATAAAGGCATGTCTCCTGCGCGTTTTTTTCGAAACATTACACAAAAACGTCGAAACAAAGAGGACATACACATTTGTGTATGCAAACACGATGTTTTTGTTTTCCGAGCTGCATGGAAAACATTCCCCGAGCGGGTGAAGAGGGGTAGGGTTTGTTTCATTTTCAACTACTACGCGCACCGCGAACATGTGTCACTGTCATTCAACGTTGTTTAGAGGTTACGTTGTCTTGTGATAGTTATGAACAAGTGGTGATAAATTGACAATGGATTAGAATAGAGATAGGTACTTTTTTAATCTCTTCCTCGTCAGAATTATTTACGACATCTACACAAAATGTGTAGATGTAATCTAAAAATATTTCAATACGCAGGAGACAACTTGTGTATGAAAACAAATGTTTATGTTAAGGTTTTTTGTGTAATGTTTCGAAAAACACGCGCAGGAGACACGGTTTAAGGAAAAGTCTATTTGAAACTGTTTATCACCAAAACAAAAATTCTAAAAACTACACGAAAGCACTGCTCTCAACCTACGACCAGCTCATAAAGCAGTATTATTTCAATATTACTTCAGTGTGGGAAAGAGATGAAGCTCTACAGGACGTATAGCTCCATCTCTTTCTCCCACTGAAGTAATATTAAAATAATACTGCTTTTGAGCTGGTGGTAGGCCCCCTGTGCTCTAACATAGAGATTTATACTTTATTGGTACGATATCTGCACTGTTGGTGTTTATTCTGTTTTTTTTTTTCCAGCAATAGTCGTAGATTTGTGTAGTCATTATTTTAAATCACGGTACCTACGGCATAATAAAAATGTAAGCCCCATTTTACTACGAATTTTTACGTCCACCTATTGTTTGGTTTTTGTGTTAAAACTTTTGGCTTTTTTGTCGCACAACGTAATACCTACAATGTAAATGGAAAAAGGTTGTTTTTTTAAAGATTTATATTATTTAAATAAATAAATAAATATTTATTTCAATTACAAAAAGGCATTTACATACATATGATCGGAGATCACCTTTTAAGCAAGGAATTAGGAATTAGTAATTACATTTGTAAATCATTCGTAGTGTGGGACTACCTAGATGGACCGACGACCTTAAAAAGGTCGCTGGACAGACAGGATGCTGAAGGCAGAGGTCTAGGTATTGTGGCCAGTGGCGGCGTAAAGAGGGGGCGGAGGGGGTGGTCCGCCCCAGGTGCCAAGTACCAAGTGGTGACAACGACAACTTACTCGTACAGCTAAAGAATGCACACAAAATCTCCCTCTATAAAGACATATCAGTAAAGAACTACCTACAGAGATTGGCCACGTTAAGTCTACATAAGTAAAAAACGGAGGAATTTGAAAATCTATAGACAGAGGCAACACCATCATAATAATAAGTGCATACAGGGATAATCGTCGGTTGGTGCCTCATTTCTTTAATAGCGTCTAACGGGCCTCTGCGAGTTGGCTTCGGCCCCTCGTACGCCTTCCAAAGGACCGGGATCCATGATTCCGAGAATCGTTAAAAACTAAAAATAAATAATAATAATTAGCCCGTATTGTCCCACTGCAGGGCAAAGGCCTCCCTTTCCTTTTTCCACCCAACCCGATCCTGAGCCAATATAGACCAATCCCTCCTAAAAGCGTCAAGTTCGTCCCGCCATCTACGCCTGGGTCTTCCACGATGCCGCTGGACGTTTTCCGGAACCCATGTTGTAGTGGTCTTAGCCCACAATGCATCCAACATGCGGCAAACGTGTCCGGTCCAGTCCCACTTGAGCTTGACTGCTTTTTGGGTGACGTTAGCGATTTGTGTCTTAGAGCGCAGTATCGTGTTCAACACCATCATGTCCTACGAAAAAATAATTTGATACTTTGTTTGTCTTTTTGTTTTTGATAGGAAGAATAGTCACATTAGCACGATGCAGTGTGGATTTGATACAGTGTTGTCATCGTATAAAGGTAGAACATAGGTACGACATAACACATAATCTATTAGGTAAAAATCAAAAGGCAAAATATCAAAATCATTAGATCTACTTACAACCCCGAAACTGACATAAACGACTGATGTAAAAGTATACCATATATAAAACTTTTTGGGGTTGCCTATTTATTCCATTGCAGACTTAGCGTTATCACTAATTTTCTAGTGAAAGTGAAAGAAGCTTTACAAAGTTAAAATTAATAAAATCTTCCACAATGAGCCAAGCGCGACTAACAAAGCTTTCGATTTTATTAATTGAAAGAGACAGGGACGTCAATTTTGATAATGTGATCGAATGTATTAGTAAAATAAAGTCTCGTAAGCATGTTTAGTATTTGGTGTTTTATTTTAAGTAGAGGTGCTCAATACAAAGCCGCCCGGGGTGCCAATCTACCCTACGCCGCCACTGGTTGTGGCCTGGGTCCCTGGGCCTATGTCCAGCAGTGTACTGTGATAACCTGAGTTGATTATTTACATATTATATAATACAACAATTTTTTTCAGATTATGCTGGATATGACATACTCCAAGAAAAAAATTCAAGTCGAATTCACACCGCATATTTTAATCATTCATTCATGTCATTTATTCAATAACAATTTACATTGTGTCTGAATGTTTCTACGAGGTGACTAATAATCTAACTAATAACAATAAAAACACAAATAATTTAAGTTATAAAAAGTTAAACACATTAAAATAGTTCCACACAAATACATGTCACCTACCTAATAATGTCATTTAATTCCAATAATAATAATAATAAAAATTAGTTGGTGCCTCGTTTCATTAAACACGTCTAACGGGCCTCTGCGAGTTGGCTTCGGCCCCTCATACGCCTTCCAAAGGTCCGGGACCCCAGGGTCACGAGAAATGTCAAGAGACATAAAAATTATAAAATGAATTTACAATGTTGACTATCCAGGCATATAAATAAAAAAAAATAAACAAATAAAATAACAATTTATCTCCTTAACATTCCGGTCCAATCATAGAACATGTTCCGGAAAAAATGGAACAGCATAAAAATTACATCGCTAGGCATTCCTAGCTACCTGTGAGCAAGCAAACAGTGTTCCTATTTCCATAGAGAATTACCAGCTAGGATGCTTGTATGAAATGGCCAGGGATGCCCCGGTGACCAATTGACGTTCGCACGTAACTGCATTATGTGCCGCAGCACGTAGCTAGCTATGAAATGGGTTTGTATGTATTGAAATGGGTCTGTTGATTATGTTGTTTGCCTGTGGTGTATAGCTGCGTTTATATGGAATGCAGTGGTAGAATATTTTTTGTTACACAATTACGTAATTTCCGTAAAATAATAAAATTACTTAAATAATTGTTTTTATTTAAAAGAGTGTCCGTGGAGTTTCTTGCCCGTTCTTCTCCATGGGTACCTACCTACTACGCTTTGGAATGGGCAACTAGTTTCATATTTCTGACTGACCGATTCCTTGACAATTCAAAAGTGCCTGTAAATGGTTTAATTGAAATAAATGCTTTGAGTTTGAATAAAATACTGGCACATAAAGTAGCATTTGTAATATTAATAACTACTGTAAACTGTGTTTTAACTACTGTAAATATATAAGTACCTTACCTTAGATATGTCACCGTATAATTATGAACTTCGTTAGTTTATAATCTATCGGTATTATTTCCGTTAAATTATAAACTGTCGAAAAATTGTGTGTCGAACATTATTTTTCGCTAGTTTATAATCTTTCCATGGGAAACCGACAAATTGTGAACTGGTATCAAACTTGCTTGCGACGTAATGCACCTTGCGCTAATATTAAATAGCCTGCCTGGTTGCGAGCAACTTGGAAGTAGCGCTCGCCGGCCGCTACCGCGGCACCGCTCGCTTCGCTCGCTCGGCTCGCGTGCGGTTGGTCACAGTTCTAACCTAACCTAACCCGTTTCACCCAGTTCACAATTTTTCGACTGTTTATAATCTAACGGAAATAATTCCGACAGATTATAAACTAACGGTTCTCACAATCTTACGGTGACAGATATAATTTTTACTAAGTTACATTTTTATTTGAATTTTTTTATTAAAAATATAATTATTAATAATATTAAAAATTAAATAAATTAATAAAAAAAAGAAGGAAATTAATCAATTAATTGGTATTATTTGTGGAATAAAAGAATACTACATTGTAAAGTAATAATTTTGATAACTTGTAAGCTTTTTTAAATCACACATTTTCGTTCACAGCCTTAATGCGAAATTACACCCACTCGACCCAAATCAGTGCACGTCAAAAATAATAATTACGTTACCGTTAATACAAATACAGTTCTGGCGACAATTTCGAACAAAATACGGCTACGGACACAACAGAGACCGAAAAATAAAAATTACTGCGAAATAGATAATGGCCGAGGCTTTTGAGTTATCGTTGTGTACCAAATTTACGGTTATGTGTTCCTGGGTTTACCGGACGCGAATATACGATTGAATTCGAATAGAGACGATTTTCTGAATTTATCAGTTACCGATTTAGCGATGGCCGAAATCCCAGCACATAAATGTTGGTCGTTTTGGTGTTATTTTGCTGATAAACTAATGTTCGGGGAAACCAGTTACTTATATGATCTGTATTCGGTAGTAAAAAGATTATATTACCTACATGTAGCAATATTTTTGTAAACTCGTATACTTAGTAATTTATGTTAACAAGAAGCTGGTGTTTCCTATTTAGCCGCGTCCTATTAAAAAGCGATCGTCATCGGCGAATACGCGATCGGTCGCGATAGCCGACGTTCGCACGGACGTAATAAAATCGCGGCGGGATTTATCGCGCACCGAGAGTTGAAAATCAAACAGTGTGTTTTTTCGACGCGCTGGGATGCACTCTGTTGAATTCTCAACGCTCGGCTTAACACCGAGAGTTGAAAATCCAGTGCGCGATAAAATCCCGCCGCGATTTTATTACGTCAGTGCGAACTTCAACTTAGTACCTATGTCTCTTTTTATTCGGAAAACCGGAAGAACTACGCTACGTTCTGTCGGCGAGAACTACGCGTGCAGGTTCATTGAACAAAATAGTATATAGTCTTTCGGAACAGGTGATCTGGGGGCCTACCACAAACTCATAAAGCAGTATTATTTTAATATATCTTCAGTGTGGGAAAGAGATGAAGCTCTACAGGACGTATAGCTCCATCTCTTTTTCCCACTGAAGTAATATTAAAATAATACTACTTTTGTCTGTGATCTATTTCTAACCTAAGTAAATACGAAGATGTAGGGACGATGACCGGTGGTAGCCCAGTGGGAAGCCGCGACCTACGAGTTGTACCTAGGTGGTAGGTTCAAACCCAGGCAGGCGCTTTTTGTAAAAATTATTTTATCACTGCTGCTCTCAAAACGGTGAAGGAAAACATCGTGAGGAAACTGGCATGTCCTAGAACTATTAAAAAAAAAAAACAGTGGCACTCCAGGAGTGCCGAAAGAAGTGAAAACTTGAAAAAAAATCGGCACCGCGGAAATCAACGCGTTGATGTCTTTTACTCCACGGTATCGGTAACAGGTCGCGAAATCAATGGTTTAGTCCCATATCCAAATTGCGCCTAAAGAAGATTTCACTTAAAAAATTCGAAGACTTGACAACTACCAACTTGTTCGAACCCAAGCAAGCAGTTTTTTGTGACAATTATTTTATCACAGCTGTTCTCAAAACGGTGAAGGATAACATTGTGAGGAAACCGACATATCCTAGAACAATCCGCACTGGGCCCGCGTGGTGGATTACGGCCTACACCCTCTCATAGAGAGGAGGTCTGAGTCCCAGCTGATATAAGTACCTTTAGTATACACAACTACATTACCAGGCAGTAGCGGCGTTAGGGTAGGGCGCGTTTGGGCAACCGCCCAGGGCGCCGGACAGTTTTTAGGGTTCCATACCTCAAAAGGAAAAAATGGAACCCTTGTAGGATCACTCGTGTGTCTGTCTGTCTGTCCGTCTGTCACACCCAATTTGCTCCGAATCTAATGGACCGATTAAGTTGAAATTTGGTACACATATGTATTTCTGTGACCCAAACACGAACGTGTAACGTAAATATATGTATTTTGAATATAGGGGTCACTTTTGGGGGGCAAACAAGAAAATTAAAAATAAAAGTTTTGCTAACAGTACCGTGTGACATATCAAATGAAAGGGCTTGTTGCGAGAATCTTAAACATACTTTTTATATAATTTTAAAATAAATACTTTTAAAGATATTTAAGAAATTCGATGAAAATTGACCATTCCCCCCTTATCTCCGAAACTACTGGACCTAACATTTTGAAAAAATTACAGAGAGTGGTTCTTTACTCATAAATTACAGGAAAACCTAAAGAAGTCTATGGTCTTAAAATAACATGGTAAATCTCTCAATATTGTGCGTACAAACTTACATTTGCAGTTGGAATGTATGGGAGAACATGTATTTCAACTACAATGTTAAGCTTGTATTTAGGATAAATTCATTCCAACTACGGAACCCTTCATTGTGCGTAGTCCGATACGCACTTGGCCGGTTTTTATATGAATGGGCCAAAGAAAAGACGCAGCGGGGTGCTAAAAAAAATTGAGCTCGCTCTTGCACCCTGCTTCTCTGAAGTCTGAATTCTCAAACTTTTCTGCATAAAAGAAATCCTAAGTTTTCCGTGGCGGGGTGCTGAAATTTTTAAGCTCGCTTCGCTCACTTTACCATCCTGCATTTTCCTATTCCTCAAACTACAACAAAAGCTACAATTTTGACCTCTCTACTCTTCAAGAGTAGTGAGGCGCGCCACAGAAATCTCGCCCGGGGCGCCGGTATTGCTAAAACCGGCACTATTACCAGATTTAGCCAGTTATGTTTAAGGCTCTTATAACAAGGGGCGAGACTGTCTTCCTTACACACGAGCCTTTATACTAGGTACCCTTTCACATATCTATAACTTCCCTACAGTAACAAACTTGTGCTTATTTACCAACGTACATAATTTATTAAGTAAACGTCGAACCCGCTGTTATAAGGGACGTTCCTAAAAACAACAGCTTTATATAGCGAAGGCACACAAAAAACTCTACGTTGTGAAGGTAAATTGAAAAAGGGTCTATGTATTTGCATTCCAATATTTTCTTATTAAATATCGAAGCTTTGTTTTAACGATAAAGCCAAGTAAATGAGTTTTTCTTATATTTTTGTTGTATTTTCTAACCAATTCAAGAGAATTCGTATTCGTAGAAAATCTGTACCTATTTAAATGTTTTGTGATTCGTAGTCTGTAATGCGCTGCTCAAAATAGAACTAATAAAAACTGAAAGAAGACAATACTCCTTTTCAGTTTTCAGGTCCACATAGGCACTATCTATTAGCTATTCATAGCCAATCATGGGGATAATTTTTAAAGAAAGTAATTTCATATTTTGCTATCTACAATTAATAAAGATCAAGATCATGCTCTTTCGAGCCTACTGTACCTACTAGTTTTTACACGTGCAGCCTGTGGGCTAGATATACGCAAAGATCGTATAGCGCTCTCCGCGTTCAATATAACAATGCGTTTAGGATACTGGTGGGGCTGCCCCGTTTCTGTAGTGCGTCAGGGATGTTTGCAGATGAGCATGTAGATTGCTTTTACGCAACAATGCGTAAAAGATGCGCTTCCCTGGTGCGCAGGGTGTGGGGCAGCTCCAACAGAGTCTTAAGCATGGTTGCGAGTCCCCTGGACTGTGAATACGTTGGTCATTGTTGTGCCCTCTCTCATGGGATGTCGCAGCGGTGACCAACCGTTATTGATTGTATTGTTTTTGTTTAGTGTCTATGCTTACTAACATAGTCGTAAGTTTTACTAACAATCTTGTTGATTCTTGGTTACTCGAATAAAGCAAAATTCTATTCTATTCTAATGCCCTGTTACACTTCATCATCATCATCAGCCTATAATGTTCCCACTGCTGGGACACAGGCCTCCTCTCTGTGAGAGGGAGTTACACTTAAGTTTCTTTTTTATTGACTCTGGATTTTTTGGCCATATATTACTGGCCATTCTTATTTAAAGAGAGCAACAAAATTTGTATGAAATTATCTGCCAGATATGTAAACTGGAAATAATCCGTGGGTGGGCAGAAGAACAGCACGCAACGTTGAATGAATGAATGAAACGTTACAATATTGTGGCTAAATTACTGTACAACTAAGTACCTATAAACTAAGTAAAACTTTCACAAAGTAATTAGTAGTTTTAAGTACCTACGGGTAATTATATCCCACAGTCAATTCCAAATACATTGTTATGCATAACAAGCCAAAAACAGGCTATCGTGTATTTAAATTAGGTACCATACAAAAAAGCCTGGTCAAGATTCAGCATACGATTATAAACAATACAGGCAGGTACTTACTTTAATTCCCGTGAAATAGCCTCACAATACTGCCAAAACTTCTTGGCATTATGCCACACTACCCCATACTTACACCATTGGAATTATTAATCATTAAGTTACACAGCGAAATAATAAAGAAAAAACATTAGTTACTTAGTACCGACGAAGCTAATGTTATTTCCCGTTCCAGTTTTAGTGGAAAACAATCGAATTACCAACAAGTTCGCCGTTCGCACTTAACTTTAGCTTAATGGACGAGTTTAGTTAGTAGTTTTGTACCTATTTTAGTTAGTAGTTTTGTACCTATTTTATTTGGCTATTATTGTAAAGCTGCTTTATAATTACTAGTAAAGTTCTGATTTTTATTGTTGTGTTCATGCTATGACCGACCTGCGGGGTAATTGCGTAACACATTAACAATTGCTATTCATTTTGACAATTCAACAACATTCATTGCGTAGTTTACGTTGTCGAGCAGACGAAATTTTCAAACATGTGACGCAATGGATTAGGAGTTTCTTTCATAATCCTTCGAATTGTGAAAGAAAGTGCGGTATGAAATAGGGGTGCTATAACCTGGACAAAGAAAAAGGATCACGTGATGTTCTGTTGTTTCTACGTATACCCCTGTGAAAGTCGTGAGTTTATGAAGGAATGTGACAATGCAACTGAATTAAACATAATCTCTTTTTTTATTCGAAACCTACTCCAATCGGAAAAAGCGAGACGCTTTTGGCATAGTTTCTGTCTCTGTCTGTCGCATGAAATGTTATCTTAAACTATTGAATTTGAAATTCGAAACACCGAACAGAAGAGCGAATATCAAATAAGTAGGTACAGATGTAGAATATAACTTCAGAGAAAACATTTCAGGGAGAGAAGGCAAAATTCAACTTTACATAGCATTAAAGTACGTTACTTTAAAATAAATAAACAAATAACAACTGCTGACAAAAGGTATTTATAAAGCAGATGTGAGTGGAAACGCCCTAGGGAGAACATATAGTGAGTTAGTGACCTTATTGGTGATGTTCTTTAGAAAGGTCAGGTGCGTAGTACTCGCAACCGGCGTGCGTGTATAACCAAATGTATGAATGTATACAAAGAAAAAGGAGTATGTAAGGATCGTAGCAGGTGGCGTTATGTAGTTTCTGTTTACTCCCACGGGAAAAAAGCTTGAGTTTATGTATGTATTACCGTTTATTTTATATGGTTATAAAAAATATGTGTTGGTAAAACTTTCAGCAGTAAGTAGGTACCTAAGCAGGTATATATTACACCTAAAGTAAAATTTAGCGATGAGATTTGTATATTATTCTTGCGTTGAATTGTAACCAATGTTATATTAATTCTAATTAATTAAAATCAAATTAACGTTCCTAATAATATTATTATTGTAAAAACAACTCATAGCAGACTGATGGGTGCTCGCAGTAGGTCAAGTTAAATTACCTGGCGAAACTTCAAAGACGTGATGGGTCGATAAAACACAAAATAAGATTTTCTGAAATTATAATTTTCTACTACAGCTGATAACGGGCTCAATGGACGATGATGGTTTAGTTACTAGATTGATTGATTCTTTTAAAGAAATTTTAAGAAGATATATGAAAATTGACCATTCCTAATTGGTTTAGTAATTTTGAAAAAATTGGTTTAGTAACCAATTTTTTTTTTATATAGTAAATATATATACCTACTAATAGATTACAGGAAAACCTATAAGAGTCTATGGTCTTAAAATAACGTGGTAAATCTCCCAATATTATATGTACAAACTTACATTTGCAGTCCAAATGTATGGGAGAACATGTTTTTCAACTACAACGTCAAGTTTGTTCTTGGGACAAATTCATCCCAACTACGGAACCCTTCGTTGTGCGACGTCCGACATGCACTTAGGCGATTTTTTTTTAGTTTATCGTCATTTGATATCTGTGAAGTTTTGTCAGCAAAAATTTGACGCTGTATTGTTAAAGCAAACAGAAGGATGGCTCTTATTGGCCTTAGAAGACGGTGAAAGATATTTTTAAAAGTAAATAGAAGGATGGTACTGCACTGTTGCCTATCCTCATGACAAAAGTCCATTAGTTACCTTTCACGACATATAATCAGCTTATAATGTTCCCACTAGAGAAACAGGCTACCTCTCTTTAAGAGAGAGTGGGTTGTTATCTACCACGAGTGCGACTTGGTAGATGCCACATATCTTCGAATTTTTGTTTCTAGGACATGCCTGTTTCCTCATGATGTTTTTCTTCACCGTTTTCACGATATATACAGATGGAAAAAAAATATGATTTTCCTTGGAACCAACCGGTGTCGCCCTAGGACATAATATCTGGTGGGCTGCATCAATTGGGTACCCCAGTTGTTATATTAAAATTGTAATACAAATGGGGTAACCAATTGATGCAGCCCACTGTACCTACCACTACAAATACTTATCGATTAGTATAGGGACTGCAAAAGCATGCAAATGCCCATTGTAATCTTTTATTGTCTAATCAAATTGCAAATGCAGGGAAGGGGTTAATACGGTAGATATCCGTGAGCGGCGAGTTGGCAATACATCACTTTGAAGGGCTTGTGATGTATGGATAGCCAGTCGACCATCGGACGGGTAACCTAGCATAGTGCTAGCATAATGCTAGGTTACGTCAGAGCTCTAGTGGGTTTATGAAGTTTGTAGCTTATAAAATTCGATAGACGTTTTACTGAGGTTAGATTTTTAAGGATGCCTTTCATATTTTTTTTTTTTATGAACCCACTAACCAAAATAATAAATATTCGAAATCTCATGAAATTAAAAAAAATCGAATACTGGCCGTTCAGTCATTAAAAGACGAATAACCAAAATCATCTTAACAAGAAGATTTTTTTTTTTTTATTCAAAATTTTTCGAAAGCGCTTGAATGTATAACGAAAAATCATCTAATTTGGTTAATAAGTACCTACTTGTGTTTCAATATACCAATATATCCTATATTTTCTTTAATGATCCAATTTCTAAGTGGGTTCATTACAAAAATATATCCGAAATTAATGAACGGCGGTCCTCGAAAATCCACTCAATGTGCCCAGCCTTTTCCTAAATATTTTAGGGTCGGCCTCCAGTCTCACCGGATACAGCTAAATACCAGTATTTTATATGGAGCGACTGTCTATCTGACCTCCCTAACCCTCACAAATCACTGGGTAACACGATACCCCTTGGTAAGACTGGTTGTCAGACTTTTGGGCTTCTAAACTATTAATGATTTAAGAATGACAGCCAGGGCCAATGGCTTAACGTGCTTTCCGAGGCACGGAGGAGTCTCGATATGTAATGGATGGTCACCCATCCAAGAATTGACCGCGGCAATCGTAGCTTTGCCTTCGATCGACCCGTACAGCTCTTACCATTTACCCATCACGAGACCCTAAAAAATCTATCGAATTTTGCAAGCGATAAATGTAATCTTGTTAACAATATTGATTTACATTCCAGGATAATTGCCAGCGCCTGCCGGGGTTGCGGTTTTTTGTCCGAAAGGGTTACCGTGGCCCCTGGCAATACTGGCAAACAGAAGGAACACGGGTGGGTTTTATTCAGTAAGAATCTGACACGCCCTCCCCCTCCGCCCAGAGCGGGAGAAGTTATTTGATAATTTCCCATCCAAAAAAAAGGACAATTGCCAGTAGCGACAATAAAACATTGCTGCAAGCTTTTAAATCCAACAAATTGTTTGTCATGTAATACAAAGCTGCCATGATGGCCCGATCCGCTTTTCAACCAATATTGCGAAAGTCCGCTTGCTCCACAAATCACTCAATACATTTAGCGTTTAACATATTCCATTAAAACATCGTTTTGTCTCTGTCAACTTCAAAGGATTGACTGAAATAGAATGCTGTTTTGAAGTGGTGTAGCGCTAGGTAAATAATTTAAGTGTTTTGTGAATAAAGTCTAAGCATGGTAAATACCTACTTACCAATGTGCCTTTTTCAATTTCACACTATTTAAGTGAACACTTTCGACTCCAACCATTTTTCATAGAGTTCATACGCCATGCCGCCATACATATTGCAAGTTGACTCCAGGAGGGTTCCGGCATTACGTTTGCGCTAAAGTGAACCCTTGAGGAGTGTCACCGGCATTATAGGTTTCAAATCTTGTTAAAATATACAACTGATTTTATTTTCACGGTTTAAGTATAATGCCGAATTCGCTAAGAAAAACCTACATTTAAAATGAGCCCTCCGCGAGGGCTCCCGGCATCTCATATGCGACTTGAGTGAACCCTCCAGGAGGATGTTAATCTTAGATATCAAATCACTTGACTGCTTGAGCATGTGGAGGTTTCCCAGTTTTCTAGGAACTAAGTGTTATTGGGTTTTCCCATCGGGAATATCTCCGTAGTAGCTTGCAGTCGGCAACAGACTCGCCCCGGCAAAATGAGGGTGTTCCTACAACACCTCTGAGAGTACAGGCGTAATGTTATATATGACTCTCGGTGAAGGAAAACACCTATAATGTCTATTTTGTTAAATCTCTCATCGTGAAAACTTACGTGAAGTGAACTCATTCAGTGCCAGGAGCCTTTCTGGAGGGTTCACTCTAGTCCCATATGGGATGCCGAGAGCCCTCGTGGAGGGCTCGTATTTTATTAAATGTAGGTTTTTTTAACGAATACAGCAACTGCAAACTGCGTAAATAAAATCTGTTGTTTATTTTAACAAGATTTATTATATTATGTGTTGGTTTTAAAATCCAAGCATTTATATTATGGAAAAAAAAATCGTATCCTGAGGCCAGTATCTCAGTGGTGGAAAACCATGTTCACGGTTACAAATATTTACAAAAAAAATTAAAAGGTTGGATACTGTCTCGGGATCAGAGTAAATTAATATCCTACTTTTCTTATTTATTTTTTATTACGTCACGTCCTCACCCAACTAGTATATGAAAATACGCTCAGAGATACTACTTATAGCGATAAGACCCCTGAAAACATTATATTACTTCGTTTTACAGTGTTTTATAACACAGTTTCAAATCTAATGCCGGAGGGTTCACTTCCAATATGTGTGGCGCATGGCGTATCAACTCTATGAAAAGTGGATGGAGTCGAAAGTGTTAAAGTGAGCTGTCGTTCCATGATGCTACGTATATTAGTATATTTTCATATTTATATTGAAATTAGTGAATTTTTTTTTTTTTCTTCTTTGATTTATGTTTTTCTTTTCTCTTCTACGGTTACACACGTTGTCTACATCTCTTTTTAGGGTTCCGTAGTAAACAAGGAACCCTTATAGTTTCGTCATGTCCGTCTGTCTGTCTGTCTGTCTGTCTGTCCGCGGTCTAGCTCCGAGACCCTTAGTACTAGAAAGCTGTAATTTGGCATAGGTATACATATTAATTACGCCGACAAAGTGGTAAAACAAAATTATGAAAAACATTTTTTTTTAGGGTACCTCCCATACACGTAAAGTGATGATGTTTTTTTTTATTTTTTTTATTCCACCATATGTAGTATCATTGGAAAGATCTTTCAAAAACATTGTGAGTATGTTAAAACCATTTTTGAATTCAGAGATCCGTTTGCGAAATATTAAGCTTTAAGGTGAAATTTTTTGTTAGAGTCAATTTCCCCCCCCCCCCTGCCAGCTAAATGGTTGGTTTTACATATGTGAAAAAATTCACAACAGTAGCTTATATAACGAATTTAAAAGAAAAACTATCACAGCTGAGTAGGCTTTACAAGTTAACGAGTAATAATCGACCAACGACAACTACAAACCAACGGTTGTAAAACATGTTCTCCCATACAGAATGTATGGGAGAACATGTTTCTCAACTACAAAGTTAAGTTTGTTCTTGGGATAAATTCATTCCAACTACGGAACCCTACATTGTGCGTGGTCCGACATGCACTTGGCCGGTTTTTGTTTTCTCTTGTTACACACGTTGTCTACATCTCTTTTTATATACTTTCCTATCGCAGGTATGCTGGAAGAGATTTCTGTAGAAATAAGCATTGCTTTTGTACATACGTATTTTGCTGTTCCTTTCTCTTCTTGTCTGTTTATATAAGTGTGTGCATATATGGATAAATAAATACGAATTGACACTTTTGATAGCTCACTTCAAGTTTCAGTTCACCTAAGTTTTCTTGTTCATTTTCGGCTGGACTTAATTGTCTGATATTACCAATCCTTGCCTTCTCCCTGCTAATGTACAAATACAGGCAATACTGTAGTTGAATACAAAGTGAAACTAAACGTGTGTAGACACTATTCATGATGCTTTTAGTGAAGTTAGTCTTGACACTGTAGCATAAACATGAGCAATGGAATGTATTACCGGCTCACTTGACCGACTGGAGTCTTGGGCCAAACGTTTTGACAAATATTGAATGTACTCTTGGTAAGACACGTTTCTGGATAGACGACATACAGGTAGGTATGTAAATTCAGGAGGAGTTTGAAATACATTTTGAATAAAATGAAATATGTTGTAAGAATAACGTAGGAAAACAACCCTTTTGATTTGAATCATTTATCTCTCGAATGCCAAATTTTCTTTACGAAAACTTACATCAAGATTCATAGTTATTTCTTAATATTGTACGAAATAAACATTCCATCCTAAACTTATTCAACTTTACAGTGAAAGTCCACGACGTGTAACGTTAAATGCGCAAAACCTCAGACACCCCAACTGATTTTTAATTCAATCGACCTTATTCAAAGAGAAAAAATCATTAAAAAAACTGTAAAGGTTTTATGTGCTGTTTTTGTTCGTAAGATTCGTATTTGCATTGAAATAAAAGCTGTTATTATCCCGCATATGAGAAAATTTAAATTGGTCGACAACAATTTGTGTTTGTTTACCTATTTTGGCGGGTTCACGCATGTGATGGCTTGACCTATTAATAGACACGGCAACGTTAAATGAAGATTTTTTGAAAAATGTGACCTATATTAAAAAATGGTTCAACTGATTTTGCTCGTTATTCTGGTCAAACTATTTTCAGGTTTTGCGCATTTAACGTTAGGTACACGTATAATTTACTAACAGTTAAAACACAATGCAAACGAAGAACGAAGAACTAATCAAGAAATACGGTTCCTAAACCATTAACGTCTCGTCCTCGCCCTGTGGATACAATTAAGTAAATCGCTGTTTAAGCTGACTGTCGTTTGGAAACAAATTATATTTCTCATCGGGTAAAGTAACCCACAGAAAAAAAATGTTTTCTTTGAATTTGCAATCTTGTTTTTGCCCATACGTTTTGAAAACGAAATATATACTAGGCAATCAGATGCAGGTTCAATTATTTTGATGAACTAAGTTATTTAACAACACTTGATTTATAACATCCACTTGTTTAAAACAAAATAAAAAGCCTTTTTATTAAAGAAATATCTGTAAATATTTCGGAATTAATGTCACACAAAATTAAATATTAATATTGGTTTTTTTCTGTTTTTAATCATTTGACATTATATTATTTAGGATCATTTGCCGATATTTAATATATCTTTTGTCATTACATTTAAAACTATTCGACACTAACTTGAAAACTGTTTGACATTACATTTGAAACTGTTTGACACTTTATTTGAATGTTAACTAATAATTCATAGTTGTATTTTTTTTTAAATTTGTATTTTAATTGCATGTATATGCCTGGATTCAACACAATGTAAATTGTTTATGAATAAATAAAAATAAATAAAAAAACACTTTACTACGTGCAGTGGCGTGGCTTGTATAAGATTATATTCCAAATTTAATACTTCATTACTCTTACATTACATTTAAATCACCAGCCAAATTGTGGAGCAGAGCACGAGCACTTACTTTTTATCATAGCTGGGTTACCCTGATACCCTGAGCGTGTAAGATTTATTTTCTAAAACCAAGTTTCAATACATTTTTCTACTTTGTAATTTACTTCACAGTCACATGACCACTGACCCAATGTTACGACTCTATAACACGAAATACATTAAATCCACATTACATGCTCACTGCAGTGACCAGCTGTAAACATTCTTGTAATAAAATTGAAGGTTCGATTGGAATTTACGATAGTTGCCAACTCGTCATGCTTTCGTTCGATTCCTTTTTCAATATTATGAACAGAATGGTTACAGAATAAATAATTGCATTTTCAATAATGTTTTCAGCTGAGCATTATATCCAAAAAGAGGTTTACGAGATGAAATCAACACACAATTAGCGTTTACCGTAAAAATCCTACTATTCCCGTAGTATACAATGTCGCCCATCGGCATGTGACCGCCCGTATTTTTCTGAATATTCATGAAAAATTATCGAAAAATAACTTTAAAAGGGGTCTATCTTTAATATTTTTCATGTTATTAAATTTTTTATGTTTTTAGTAACGTTTGCCATATCTCCGATGGTTGGCTCGATTTAAGTTCTGTTTATTATTTGTAAAAGCTTATGAGTTTTTTTATCGGATTAACTAACATTTTTATTAAAATTTGTCAACTATGCAAAAAAAACGGAGGAGAAAACATTTTTTTCAAAAAAAAAGTGTAAGTTCATAAAATCATAAAAGATTAAAAAAAAAAAAAAAAACTTTTTGGAAAAATGAAAATAAAAGTCAAAATAGCCCTTTTAAAGTTATTTTTCGATAATTTTTCATGAACATTCAGAAAAATGCGGGCGGGCACATACCGATGGGCGACATTGTATACGCCAATAATCCAAAAATGTTAAGTAACATATTAGGTACTGAATTTCTGGCATGTCCTGTTATATTTTAATGCTAAATATGAATAAACATGGGCCAATTCAAACATCTAAGTAAAAAAAAAACAATATCTATCCTTATCAAATCTCTTCTCGCTAATTGTGGCTTTTTACGTGCTTGAATTTACATATAAATCATTTAAACACTATAAACCTTCAAGACTTACCTACAATAAAACGGTTACCTTCAGTTAAAGCTACACAAAAGAGATTAACTGAGAGAGAACTAACGTAATGACATAAAGTCGTCTCGGCAAGTAGGTCGATCGTCCGACGCTCTACGAAAACGTACAAATCAAATTTCCTTCGTGGTTGTTATAATATTTATATCTGATACTACTCTTAAGCTTTCGGCAGCTAAGATGATACTGTTAGCAGCAGAAACTTGATAAAGCATTTCGTATACTAAAGTCCCCGTCACGAGAAGCTATAATTTTTGTAAATAAAGAACTTCTACCAAGTTACGTAGCGACAATTTAATCAACAACGAATAATCCCAAATTCAATGAAGTCAAAGTAACGTACGTGTTATACGAAACTAATGAGCAATTTCACTTGATCGGGTTATATTTTAGCGATTTAAAGCGCTGTCGTCTAAGGTTTTGTGGTACTGGAACGCATCTGATTCATGGAACGTAAACATTTGAGCCACGATTTTGAAGTAAGTTCACACTGACGTTGTCTCTGCTGTCTTTCGAGTTTCGAATGCGTCTGTTTGTTTGTGGTGTTTTCGCGGATTAGGTTATATTGTTTGTTTGTAATTAGATGTGTGTGTTAATATAATTATATCCCTGTAAAAAAATAGTACAAAACTGTTTTTATTTTATTTTAAGTACCCAAAGATTGCAAACCCCTGAATGTGTGTTTACAAAATTTATAGCTTCTCGTGACGGGGATTTTATATCTGTAGAATATAGTAGAGGATCCGCAGAGGAATGACCTTCACCCATCTATTTGGACGAAAAGTATTTTAAATCAAATTTAGTACCTATGTCAGAAAATATATCGCTAGTGGGTTGGCAAACAAATTCGAAAATAACTTTTTTTGAACATTGCAAGATATATACACCAATTGAAAGATTTTTTCAAGGAGAACCTTTGCTGCTATCTCGATTTTTGCCAATTGTTTGTCAATTCAGAGTTAATGACCTAAATAGGTGACTACTTGGGCACCTATGTTTTGGAATGTTCTTGGCGCCCAATAGCCATAAGTGATATATCAATGGATAGTGCTTTTTAAAAGAAACATTTGTTACTATAACGAATTAATAGTTAAACGAATGAGAGCAGTTATTGAAAAATAGTCAATTTTGTATTTTTTATTCATAATAGTCTTTTTTTTTGGGTGGGAAATTATCAAATAACTTCTCCCGCTCTGGCCGGAGCGGGAGGGCGTGTCAGACTCTTACTGACTAAAACCCACCCGTGTTCCTTCAGTTGCCATGTTGCCGGGGGCCACGATTTCCCTTTCGGACTTCTTCGCAACCCCGGCAGGTATCGGCCTTAGCGGACCTCGTCAGTCCTGCTGACATCTCTTTGAGGCGTGCTTGGAACACAACGCGCCGTCGACCCGGGCCTGGTCCTTATCGGACGGAAAGCTACTCATTCCTCACCGTCCGCAAGCCCGCGCCGGCGGTGGCCGGAATAGTCTGGCAGGATTTCTTTTACCACTCGCGATATATTTTTAACATGCAAAATTTGATATAAAATATTTTTCATTAATTAAACAGATGGGTGAAGGTGACCAAATACAATACAAAATACAAAAAAATATTTATTGACATAAAACAAGTTATACTGTAATGATAGAATTCTCTGAATGTTCTCTGAACAAAGAGAAAGGAAACAAATAGGGTGTTACAATGGACGGTCTTATCGCAATTAGCGATCTCACCAATCTTTGAAAATCGCAATCAAATCTCATCCCATTTAATACAGCCGACTGTTAATTAAATTCTGTGTTTTCTGACGCATAATTTCCCAGATAGAACATGCTGAAGAAAAACTGTGAGGCCCAAAAATGACAATGTAGTCGAGGAGACGTAATCTTTCAAACTGAAGAAGATACTATATTCCATTTGAAATAAAATTAGACATTTAAACAAATCTTTTTTACAGTCCGTTCCACCGATTTTGACTTCTATACCGTAGGCATAAGGATGGCATTAAAAGCAAAAAAAAGTGGTTATAATACCAATGTTTACTGCAGCTGCCATTTGTCATGCTACCAACGCAATAGAAGTCAAAATCGGTTGAACGAACTGTAAAAAAGGTTTAGTTAAATGTCTAATCTTATTTCAAATGGAGTATAGTAATATTCAAATCAAGTTCAAAAATAAAAAATTATAATCAAATAATCAAATTTATTTGTCATGTTCAGTTTTTACCTTGAAATTAGTATAACATAATAATTCTATCTGTAACTGTTGGTGACATTCATTTTGTTAATGCGGTGGTCCCTAAACTAGGCGGTGCCTATCTTGAGGACCTGAGTTATGATATGGAAATTCCATTATTTATTTTGTTAGTTGATATGGGAATTATAAAACAATTATAAAAAATCTAAATCCTACACTATTAAACGTACAATATTTGTTTATATATTTGTACACACGTTTTCGAAATCGGCTTTAACGATTTCGATGAAAGTTCCAATATAGGGGTTTACAGGGGCGAAATATCGATCCAGCTAGGTCTCATATCTGGGAAAATTAGTTTTCTCCGTATTTTTACCCGAGCAGAGCTCAGTCGCCTAGATACTTAAAATTTGAAATCAGATCAATCATATTCTAAACAACTGTCAACTGATGATAACACTTTATTAATGCTCCGCACGTTATTTTTGGAAAATCATTAATTAATGCCTTAATTATACATAACCAAGACCATACCAGGGGGCCTTTTTTTTTTTTTTTTTTTGGGTGGGAAATCATCAAATGACTTCTCCCGCTCTGGGCGGAGCGGGAGGGCGTGTCAGACTCTTACTGACTAAAACCCACCCGTGTTCCTTCAGTTGCCGTGTTGCCAGGGGGCCACGATTTCCCTATCGGTTTTCTTCGAACCCCCGGCAGGCATTGGCCCTAGCGGACCCCGTCAATTCTGCTGACATCTCTTTGAGGCGCGCGTGGAACACAACGCGCCGTCGACCCGGGCTTGGTCCTTATCGGACGGCGAGCTACCCATTGCTCACCGTCCGCAAGCCCGCGCCTACGGTGGCCGGAAATCCTCTCGTGACTCCCGACGCCCAGGGCGTCTCCTGCTGCGGCGGTTAGGGGCGCGAGGGCGCGAAATTTGCCTTTCCCTCACGCGCTCCGTCTCCTCCTTCGCGAGCATTACTGCTTCGCAGAACGAGGTGACGGCCTGCCATTTCCTCTCGCTCCGTAGCATGGCCCGAATCAGGGCCGGACGCGAGAGATCACCGCCGCCGATCGCTTCCACGAGGACACGGCGATGCTCTGCCCAAGCCGGGCAGACCTCCACCGTATGCTCCACCGTGTCCTCCGGGCGATCCACACAGTGATGACACCCGGGCGTTTCCTCCCGCTTTATCCTGAACAGGTACCTCCCGAAACAGCCATGTCCGGTGAGCACCTGTGTCAGGCGGAAGGTGAGGACGCCGTGGCGCCTCTCTAGCCACTCCTCAAAGAGGGGTCTTATCGCCGCAATTGCGGCGTGCCCAATACCAGGGGGGCCTACCACCAGCTCAAAAGCAGTATTATTTTAATATTACTTCAGTGGGAGAAAGAGATGGAGCTATACGACCTGTAGAGCTTCATCTCTTTCCCACACTGAAGTAATATTAAAATAATACTGCTTTATGAGCTGGTGATAGGCCTCCAGGAGTAAACACAAAAATATACCTACATACTTAAGTGTATGTAGGTAGATTTTAGTTCCGAACTAGGTTGTAATTTCAAATGCATTTGCACTTCAGTACGACTAGAATTAAACGTGTACGGGTGGGTATCTCAGGTTACAGAGGTGAATATATTGAAGGCTTTCAGGTTTACTTCGATAAACTCCGTGTAAACTATTTTATGTGTAAAGTTCTAATAAACAAAATAACGTATTGTGTTTCAGGATGTGTGCCGCCATTTAAGGATTCCAAGAAGAGAAAGAGGCGATATGTTTATCCGTCACAGTTTTAAAGTGAAACTTTTATTACATCGTCTCAAACTTTTCCGTCTGTGTGTTGCATGTCGCGTGACGGTCGGCCGCGGAGTAGGGATAAAGTGAAAGGCGCTCGTCAGAGCAGCCAAGGCCAATATGGCGGCGCCTATAGAAGTTTCACTTTTACCGTGGTTTCATAAAACCACACAATCCTTTTTTTACTGAGTATAAATGTAGGGAATGAGTAGGAAGCTTTATTTTTTATTTTTTTCATATGAATCCAAATGCAGGAAGCTTTTTAATTTTGGATTATGGAATAGTTGACAGAAATTTGTTTTTTGAAGTGAAAACTTCTTCTCTTCTAACGCGCCTATTAGGCATTTTGGAGATGGGACTAAACCATTGATTTCGCGACACGACACCTCATTTTATAAACGCGATTGTGCTCTTTATTTATATTACGTTACGGATCAATGTTTTATGCAAGTATTTTTACTTTAAAGGTTTTGTAAACGCGATTATGCTCTTTATTTAGAGTTACGGACCAATGTTCTATACAAATATTTTTCTTCCACCAAAGCGATCTTGTTTAAGTTTTCACTTCTGTCGGCACTCCCGGAGTGCCACTGTTTTTTATTGTTCCGTAGTAAACAATGAACCCTTATAGTTTCGTCATGTCCGTCTGTCTGTCTGTCTGTCCGTGGTCTAGCTCCGAGACCCTTAGTACTAGAAAGTTGTAATTTGGCATAGGTATACATATTAATTACGCCGACAAAGTGGTAAAACAAAATTATGAAAAACATTTTTTTTAGGGTACCTCGCATACACGTAAAGTGGTAATGTTTTTTTTTTATTTTTTTTACCCCATGGTGAGGGGTATCATTGGAAAGGTCCTTCAAAAATATTGTGAGGTTGTGAAAACCATTTTTGGATTTAGGGATTCGTTTGCGAAATATTAAGCTTTAAAGTGCTAATTTTTGTTAGAGTCAAGTGTCCCCCCCCCTGCCGGCTAAATGGTTGGTTTTGGGTGTGTGAAAAAAATCACAACAGTAGCTGATATAAAGAAATTAAAAGGAAAACTATCACAGCTAAGTAGGCTTTACAGGTTAACGAGTAATAATCGACCAACTTAACTTTGCAGTTACAAAAACATGTTTTCCCATACATTCCGTATGGGAGAACATATTTTTCAACTACAAAGTTAAGTTTGTTTTTGGGATAAATTCATCCCAACTACGGAACCCTTCATTGTGCGTGGTCCGACACGCACTTGGCCGGTTTTTTTTGGCAGAACGATAATAAGTTAAGACGGTTGTGTTTTTTTTTACATAACTGTTTTATATTTTTAAATAATATAGTTTTATTTCGTATAAACATATATATTACTGAATTTTATTTGCCCTACCATTCCTACATAAATATTGTGTTAAATAAAATAATTCGCAATCACGAATATAGCGATAATAATTTGGTATGAAAATCGTGCTTCACACAGTTCCGCACCCCAAAGTGCGAACGAAAATATTATGAATACCTGCGGCAATTCATGCTTACTCTTGAATACATTCATATGCATAAATATTTGCTCATGAATAAATTAATTATTTTACTACAGAATACGCAGGTAAAACGAGAGATTGTTTGGAATCTAGGTGCCTTGAACAGGATGTACTTACCCGTCATCATCATCATTCAAATCCGTACGGTAGGTTTTGCGTGAAAGAATAACAAACATCCATCCATCCTCACAAACTTTCGCATTTATTTATATTAATAGGATTTATTTATAATTTGATACAGTATTGTTTATTATGATGATGCCTCATCTGCCCTGCTAAGCCCAAAGGCGGTATCTCAACCGGAGTAAGTTTTGAGAAAATTGACTTTTTGTAATTTGTAATTTATGGAAAAACGGAGATATAAAAAACTTCTTAGTGTTTTTTTAAGCTATTGCATAGCTTTTATCGCGGGCTTTGAGCGCGGCGACCGAATTAAGAAATTCCGTAACGTAACGAAAATAAAACCTAACACCCCCCACTCCGCCTACCATGTAATGACGGTTCCCATAACAACGTGATGTTGTCATGGGAACGTAATTTTTGTTTTATGTCATCACGTCATCATCCCAAGTGTAGCGTTGACAAATAGGAAGTATGGAGGTTACAAATGCTATGCAATAGCTTTACCGCGGCAGTCCCCGAGTGCCACACGTTTTTTTTAATGTTTTAAGTTAGAAAGCGCTATTTCGCTTATACCATTAGATGTGAAATTGTTAAAGCTATTGAATGGTATAAAAAAAACTAAAAGGGCGTATCTCAGAGATACCGCCTTTGGGCTTAGCAGGGCAGTCATATGCTTATTAAAAACTTTAGTAATTTGACAGGACGGGCGAGAACGAACAGGAAATAAGTATGTTCAAATTGCATTAGTCGTACGTAAACGAAATAAAAAAGTTTCGTAACTTCCTGCTAGCAATTTGGACTCATTTTCGTCCGACCACGAATTTTTTTATATTTATATTTTCGTACGGAAAGTGGGTGAAGCCGATATTGACTCTGACGCGAGATTTTTTCCTTAATTTATTATAAACGACCCGCTCCTGCTTTTCACGGTTTTGGACAAAACATCAAGATTTCTTAGGTTTATGTAACTTTAACATTAACGTATTATCCATAATATTAACTTTCCGGAATAAATTAATTCTCTAAACAATGGTGAAAACCTCATCAAAATCTGTTTCGTGGTTTAGAAGAACAACGTGGACATTTAGACAAACACGAAAAGCGAAGGACAAAGTGTTATTGGGTTTTTCTATGTAGAATTTCTCAGTAATAGCCCGGAGTCTGGATTTGTGCCCGGTTGATGGCAATAGGCTCGCCCCCTATTACATGGGACTTAAACATAACTGGCGAAATGTGACCAACCCCTCGGGGAAACAAGGCGTGATGTTATGTTATGTAATAGACCAGGGATGGGGAAACTATTTCCTTCGCGTGACAATATTTACTAACGAAATATATGGCGAGCCAAGTTGTTGCATTTTCGGCTATATTATTTATTGAAATAAAAATACAGGATTTTTTTTAACCAGTGCGCAAACTTAATCACTTCACTTCACTCATCATTATGAACAATTTTTACTATGGAACCAAACATGAATTCGCGAAAAAAAATCTGCTGTTCCCGACATTTTGACGAGTTATGCGAACATAAATGTAGAGAATAACAGATTTTTTTTTGTGTCCTATGTAAATGTTGTTCATAATGATGAGTAAAGTCACGTGTTTAAGTTTGCGCACTGGTTAAAAACATACCCTGTATTGATATATATTTTTTTAAACACTAAGTTATTGTGCAATATTACAAAATAACTATTCCAATTGTTATTTTTAAGAAAGAACACACATACATACATAAACTCACGCCTTCTTCCCATGGGGGTAGGCAGAAACTACAGAACGCCACCTGCTACGATCCTTACATAGTCCTTTTGCCTCGTTTACGTTCATACATCTGGTCATACACGCACGCCGGTTGCGAGTACTACGCACCTGGCCTTTTTGAAGAACATCACCAATAAGGTCAATATATATGTCCTCCTAAGGCGTCCCCGACCGGCCTTTCCCTTTTCATCAGCCTTGTAAGAAGTTGCAATTAAATTAAACTTGTAAGTTAGATACGAAGTAGAAAGTTGAGGAGCGCTGGTCTTTTTGGGGATGTGTGACATGTGGAACTGTTTTTGTTTCTACATGATTTCATCATAAGCCGACTCCATTTGTGATGCTGAAATCTTTGTTTGATGGTCGCGGGCCGTAGTTTCCCCATCCTTGATAGACTATCATAGTACCTTCTAATGGGTAAACGTGATAAATACTGTTTTAAGAGGCTAGATGTGGTTTTAGTTTCCACAAATTCCCGCTACGGTAGTTAGCAGATTATACGGGTAGAGTTTGCAGTATAAACTAGGGAGCTTTTTAGATCTAAACGGATTAAACCATTTAATTATGGACAGTAGTTTATACTTTAGATTAGAATACCTACATTTGGTTCAATAATAGGCTAAATAAACCAATTTGTAAGGTATAGGTACCGATTACCGCAATCAAATTTTAATATCTATAAAAGATATTGAAAAAAAAAAAATGCTTCTTCCTAATATTATTTCAAACATTGATTCATGAGGAAATAATGTGAAAATACTTTCACAAAATAAAAGAAAACAAAAATCAAAGAAAAAGAAACACTCTAACGACCCTTTCCGTATACACAAAGCGAATATCCGAGCACGTGGTTATAGAAACATTACTTAACCGATAAAATTGTGGAAATACATTGAAAACAAGAATTGGGCCGCACTCCCTAGAGGCTCCGCTAAAAGACGGGACACCGGTATAAAGTGCTGACACTGGAAGTGACAGTTATAACCTCAATGGAATAGCTGTGCTATTATTAGCGGTACATTTTTTTTTCAACGAGGCTTTTATTTCTGCGTTAATTGTTGATTAGATGTATTTAAATATAGTATTTTAATTTTTAACAGCAACAGGTGATCAGAACAAAAAAAAAATGCAGTTTGTGTAGAATTTACGTACCCAATTTGTCAGGTATACATTTAAATGCTGCGGTGTATTAACCCTTCATCAATATAATTTAATCGTTCCTTGCTACACCTACGAGATACGACAGAGAGTTGCCTATTCTTGGTACAAACCCACGCGGTTAAACTAAGTGACATAAACCGTTATATCTCACGTCTTGTTAAATAAGTTTTTTCCGCCACATCGATCAATTTGTAGTAGCGTCACCTCTACTTACACTTTTGGCTTTATGATATCTGGCTTTTCGGTTTAACGTTACCTATTTCTTTTTTAAATTGAAACTAAGGCCAGGATTAGCTAGCGTATCCACGTGTAGGAATATTGTTTTTTGAAGTCTTGTTCACAGTATTTTACGTAACATTAAAAGAATTCCATCCCATCTGGAATTTCTCAGTAGGAGCTCAGAGTCTGAATTTGTGCCTGCTGGATGGAAATAGGCTCGCTCCCTATTACATGGGACTTAAATACAACTGGCGAAATGTGGGTGTACTATAGGTACACCTCTGCCTAACCCTTTGGGGAATACAGGCGTGATGTTATGTTATAAAAAAAAATATTTTATTATAACATAACATTTCTCTTGCAGCTTAGGAGCTCGTGGCTAAGTACTAACAGCCGCTAGGGTCGATCTGTCAGGTTAAGCTACGCTTGCCGGGGTTAGTCCGTGGGTGGGTGACCATTTCTACATACCGAGACTCCTTCGTGCCTCGGAAAGCACGTTAAGCCGTTGGTCCCGGCTGTCATTCGTGGATCTTTGACAGTCGTTACAGGTCGTCAGAAGCCCGAAAGTCTTGACAACCAGTCTTACCAAGGGGTATCGTATTACCCAGTTACTGGGTTGTGGAGGTCAGATAGGCAGTCGCTCCATGTAAAATACTGGTATTCAGCTGCATCCGGTTAGACTGGAAGCCGACCCCAATATAGTTGGGAAAAGGCTAGGTAGATTGATTTCTCTTGCAGCTAACTTTGCTCATTTATTTTTGCAGCATTTTAGAAACCACTTAACAAAAATGAAAATCACTTCTTCAATCAAACCATTTAAACTCTAATCCCAACCTTGACCTTTCTTGACCTTTCCAGGTCGATGTCGCTTCCATCGGCTCTCACTCCACGTCTCCGCCTACTTCTCAACTGCAGCATGAAACATGCATGCCCTCGTTGCGAATGTGTTGTGTTGTGAGACGGCAACTGTGTGCCCCACCCTAACACCTATGTATTAGCTGGTAATAGAAAGGTTTTACGTGTTTTTAGGTGTTTTATGTATTGTTTGTTTTAATTAATAATTCTCTGCTGTCTATGTATCAGAATCAGAATTTATTTATTTGTAAGAATGTAGTTTTACATAGTATGGTGTTAATATTTTTGATAGTTCTATACATACTACCACAAAGTATATGATGAACAAATATTCAATTGTCAATCTTAAACTAAGTACAATATTCATCTTAAGATTTTTGATTTCAAAAAGGTCCATTAAGAATTAGTAATATTATAATTAGGTAATCGTTACTTTAAAATGTCAAAATTAAGTCTATGTCATCTTGGATTTTTACAATATTCCATAATTCGCCAATGTCATAAAAGCAATTATCTAATAGCCAACTTGTCAGCTTTTTCTTGAACACGAGGATGGGAACTTCCTTAAGTGAATTAGGTAACTTGTTATACACCTGAATGGCATTAACATATACATTCCTGCTAAAGATTTATAATCTTCATTGAGGTACATTTAGTTCGTATTTATACTTTTTTCTGGCAGTAAGTAGCCTTTTTATGACTGACATCTCATCACTACTGTACAGTCACAAGGATAAATAAATTACAATTATTTCAGATTCAAAAGCGATTATTTTCTCTTATTAAGGGGACGATAACTGACTTTTAATGATTTTATACTGAAGATGACGTCTAAACGAGTAGTGTTAATGATTTGGAAAAATTATATGTTAAATTATAGCATTTTTTTAATATTTTAATATAGGCATATTTTTGATTATTTTTACATTACATAATGAAATTAATTTGTAAAGTTATGTCTAACGCGGATAAAAAACTGAGAATGACGCAAAATCTATCAAGCGTATTTTTCTGAAAACTTCACCATTTTAAAGATAATTAAATTATTGATCTTTTAGTATACGTGTTTTATTAAAATACTTTTTGTTTTACGTGTAATAAATATGATAGTAACGCTTACCTACGAAAAAAAAGGGTCGTGTGCACGGGATTTTGTCTTCAAATTGATATGCGTTACCTCGATGGTACACAATAAAAATTAAGTGTGAAAAGTGTGTGTTTTATCAAATTGTTAAGTGTGTTCTTAACTATGACACAAGTAAAATAACACACATACAAGTGTTCTAACAAGTTCAAGTAATTCTGTGAAAGTTTCTTACCACTTCTACTCGTATAATAATTAATTTTAAAACACATTGTTGTACAAGTTGCTTCTTGTTTTGAGATGTCTTCAGTTAAAACATGTTGGAAGACTTGTTAGTGTTTGTAATATGACAAGATAAAATAATTTATGACTCTGAATCGAATGATTATCTGGTGTATTTTGCCGTTTTTATTTTAGCAAATCTTAGACATAAAATGGATTAGTTTAATATCGAAAACATATCTCATTAAAAAATAAAGGAAAAAGTCACCGGCAAAAACTTACTTGGTCGTCACACACTTGTATCATAATTTCCTTCACTAATTATAACTATTTCTTACATCACAAAATGTCACATATATAATTATCATTAAAATTGAACAAACGTCCGAAGCACAACAAAGTTCCAAGACTAATAAAATATTGCGTAGCTTATGGTCAACGTAGCACATCGGGCATCTGCTACGACAGCGTAGCACGCGTAGACGTGACGTCATCACTGGCTACGCCGTAGCGACAACAGTGCAATAAAATTGTGTCTAAGTAGAATACCTACGTTTCTCTTCGTAATTTTCAGAGAACTAACCTTTACATCTATTATTATTAAGAGCCCTTATTGTCTTACCGCAGGGCAAAGGCGTCTCTACTCTCTTTCTTTCTCAAAACTCCTTCAGCAAAGTCACAGTGTGACTGTTGTTCTTCTAAACCATGCAACGGACTTTAATGACATATGGCCAATAATTTTTACTTAATTAAAATAATGTTTTGCGTTGCATTATAATTTTGCATACTATTGTATAGTATTTTTTTTCTAACTTGAACTGACAGCTGTGCTGCTGGGGAGTTTGTTGCGCCACTTCTTCTTCCCAGCTAAAGGCACTAGGAAGTGGTGAAGGGTGGGCGTTTTTGGGGGACTGTCTTATGTAATTTTGACGTTCGAAAAATGCTGATTCTCAGCCTAATTTGAATAAATGACTTTTGAATTTTGAATTTTTTTGAAAATTTTGAATTTGAATGCGGTTTTCACCATCATTTAGAGAATTATTTAATTCCAGTAGGATTTTGTATGATACATTAATATTTAACTTATGTACTTAGAATAAAAAAACTCAGTGTTTTGCCGCTATAGTAAATTATAAAACAAATATCAATCTTTTTATAGAATTAAAAGATTTATAAAAATTAATTTACTAACCTTTGTTCAAAATAGGTACAGAATTGATACTGTCTCATATGTTTACATAAATAAGGCGCGATGTGTACAAAGTTTTGATAAAATTAATTCGAACAAACACTCGAACCAAATCAAAGGCGAAACCAAAACATAATTTGTAAGCAAAACTTTTGACGAGAAATAGGATACTTCAGATTGTAAATACATACAGAATGTGCCACAAAAGAGGAACAATGCTGAAATAAACAATGGACGACCTGAATCGGAGTTTTTGTTCACCGAAACTAATTGTAAATAATGTAGGACTGTTTTGGTGGACGCATGTTTTATCGGGAATTTTATGTGTTGGAGCCATCTGGTTTAGAGGACGAGTTATTACGTGATTAGCATTTGAGTATACAACATATACTCGTGGCTAAATGATAACAGCCGCTCGGGTCAATCGAAGGTTAAGCTACGCTTGCCGCGGTCACTTCATGGATGGGTGACCATCCATTACATATCGAGAACCCTCCATGTCTCGGAAAGCACGTTAAGCCGTTGGTCCCGGCTGTCATTCGTAGATCTTTGACAGTCGTTACGGGTCGTCAGAAGTCCAACAGTCTGTCACTCAGTCTTACCAAGAGGTATCATTTTATCCAGTAACGTGTTGTGGAGGTCAGATAGGCAGTAGCTCCACGTTAAATACTGATATTCAGCTGCGTCCGGTTAGACTGGAAGTCGACCCCAACATAGTTAGGAAAAGGCTAGGCAGATTGATTGGTATGTACAGCATGGCTATAAATTTGTATCAACAGTACGCATAAAGGTAAGAAATCGTACTCAGATACTTTTAATATGCAGAAGTCGTGTTTAGCTTCAGATTTGGTCGATTTAAAATAATGATAGTGCTGATCCACATCTCTAAAACGCATCAACGCAACAAAGCCTTTTATCAATTATTTTACTTAACTATCATAAAAATTGATGGAAACATTACGATTCCTTAAAAACAAAGTCCGCGTCCTTCCCGCGTCCCTCACTTCATTGTACCTTCCTAATTAGTTCCGTCAGTGTACCACACGCTGTCATTATGGGCGGGTATCATCTGTGTATTGAGTTACAATATAGCAAGTAATACGTGCCTTGTACCCGTCTAAGGCCGTTTCCTCATTGGTCGGTGCGGTATCGTATGCTCGGTATACCGAAACGATACCGCACTGCTTTAAATTCCTCATTGGTAGATAAGTAGCAGTGTGGTATGCTTTGTACCGAAACGGTACCGCAAATTTAAATTAGTTCTATAATTTACTAGCTTTTGCCAGCGACTTCGCCCGTGTGCGTGTCGGAAATTATTCCACGGGAAGCGTACTTCCGGGATAAAAAGTATTCTATATACCCTTTATATCCCCTCTCCCTGTATCCTGCGTGTCTTGTGTGTGTCTATGTATGTGCGTGTGTGTGTGTTTTTATGTATTGTCCTGTGTATATCCAGGTCATGGTCAACCCGTGTGCCAAATTTCATCCAAATCCGTTCAGCCGTTTTAGCGTGAAATGCATTTATAATATTATTTATATATAAGACGCTCGGTAAACTTTCGGTACCGAGTATACCGAGCTTGCTGTAAAACGCGTGAGGTCACGCGGTACCGAAACGATCCCGCCCCGCTCCCGCGTATATTGAGCCAATCAGAAAACGCTCATTGAAATATAGGCGCTCGGTAAGATTTCAGTACCGTACCGAATATATACCGATCATACCGATTTCGCATCACAAACGTACCGACCAGTGAGGAAAGGGCCTAAGTCAAGAAAAATTATAATAAACTTCATGAAATGCAAAAGAGCCACAATATGTAGGGCGCACAATCTATTTAAGTGTTTGAAATGTGCAGAGTAAAAAAATATAAACTGTTTTCGTTAAATTATTTTATGATTTCTTAAATCCAAAGAATGTAACTGTTAAATCTAAAATAATTATAGCTTATAATTCTTCAATTTATTATGTTTTATTTCCATGTCCTATTTTTTTACGAATGTTTAGTAACAAAGTAACCTGTTTTTTTTTTTAATTTATTTAATTCTAGTCTTCACTTTCAGCGCTTAAACTTTTCAAGCGGCCAAGCTAAAAATATGAAAATGAAGCCCCACTGCTAATTAATCCGAATGAGTCTTATCACCCAGAAAAATGTTCTGGCTTACAAACAAAAAGTTATTTTAATTCATCTGGGTGGCGATGGCGTGCTCTGACAAATTGGCGCCCAACGTGGGACCGCCATCCGCTCTCATAATTATTATTAAAGCTCATAGTTGCTTCAACGTGCGCTTGCTTTTCTTTTCTTATTTCTTGTCAGAAAGGTCACAGAGGTTATTTTTTATTATTAATGATATTTACAATATTGTGAAAGGTAAGTAATTTAATTAGGGTCATAAAAATGTAAATTAAATGTCTATCAATTATACATGTTCAAAAACTACCTCACAAACCCAATTAAAAGTACAGTAAACAGCAAAAATATGCAAATTATTATTACCCAATAGTGAATCAGCTTTTTTTCAATAACCTATTTAGCATATTCGATGGTAAACAAGCCATTATACTGCGTTAACATTTTTCTTTTTATTAGACAGTCCATTAGGTAGCGACTAACAAGCAGCGAAGCCACAGTGAAAATAAACGAAGTAATAATACCCACCCGTCTCGATAGCCGACTTAACATAATACTTTTGTTTGCAAAATCGCGGTTTCATGGAAAGCCAATAACAATTGGAGCTTTTGAGGGTAGTTTAAAATCGCGCGGCGCGCGACCGATCAGTTTATAAGTGACGGTCACGCGAGGCGGATGTGCTGGACAGCGAAATTTATTGATACTGTGCATTAGTGCTTTAATGTTTGTTTGAATGTGTTCATGTTTTTGATGCTTTAATTATTCTAGAGATTTAGATTGTTGAAGTTAGTTTTAGATAGTTTATTTATTCAGGGGTGACCTTGCGGAAATCCATTATGAAATACAATAGATGTGGAAATATTTAGTAACCTGTTACGCTTAGCTATTTCTAAAGAGCCATAAAAAATCAAGATGATGAGGAGGATGATTTCTTTCAGGAGTTTTTTATGGCTCTTTAGAAATAGCTAAGCGGAACAGGTTACTAAATATTTCCAGGTCTCTTGTATTTTAGTTTTAGATGAATAAATTGACATCATATTCATTTAATTCAGTTGACTGGCTTTGTGTCGATGAAAGACTGAACTGATTCTTATCCTCAGAAAAACTCTACTTTTTAATTACTTTAAAATAGGTAAATTTAATAAATAAATCAGTCTGTGGTGTCACTCTGCAGGGAGTCTCCCTTTCCACTAAACAAAATAAATGAAATAACTCAGATCACGTAGAACCTTCCAATCAGTATTTCTCATTAAAAGCGATTAATACTTAACCAATCGTGTCTGACCCTCCTAATAAAAAGTCAACTGTTACCCTCAGATATAATCTAAATCGTTGCGAAAAAAACCCGTTCCGGCTGGATGAACAGAGGGTGAAAAGGAAAAATCTGTTTCTTATCTATCTCCGAATCTTCTCGAGCATTAATAATCTGTGATTCAACTTATGCTCCGACGAATCTGTTGGAATAATTAGGGAGGCATTTTTCTCTCTGTGAATTTTTTTTATCTCCTTTTTTCGTGGGTAGCGTGAAAGGTGACGTTATGTTATTAAATATGTCAAAAGGTTGGGCGGAAGCCGTTTCCTTGTTTGCTAATTTGAACAAATTGCGATGAAGTCGAGTTTTAAGCGAGTTGGTCAAGGCAAACTACCTATGTCTCCAATATGTTCAAGGTTATAAAATTTAAAGAAGTAATCGAAATAGCTTGGAAGTCGTAATATTTGTATTACACAATGAGAGCACAAAAAAAAAGAGAAATAATCTACAAACATTGTACAAAGACCAATAAGGAAAAACTATTTCTTCCACAAACATAATGTATGTATCACACATAAAGTAGGTAGGAGAGAATAAAAAGACACAGTGTAAGCTAAAGAAAAACCACTACTACATTAATTCAACCACACTCAATAATTTCCAATGCAAAACGTTAACAGAGTGAAAACCAGAAATAATTAGCATGCAACTAAAATGCGGACACGACACTCGGCGCGTCGTGTCACCGATACTCGCGACACTGCGGACATCGCTGACACTCGCTGAATTGCCGCAGACACACAAATTATTCAACCCCCGACATTTTATTTATTGAGGTTTCCGGGTCGCTCAACTTCGAGAAGAAAACTCGTTTTGTTTTGGGCGTTTTGGAGTGTTCATTCATGTGAAAGAAGCGATTGATTTGATATTTATATTTACTTAATTCTTAAGCAGAAACTTACTATACCTAATTAACATTTATTTAGGTAGAATGTGGGAGACAGATTAACAATTGTTAGCAATAATGTAAGGTGTTATACGTAAGGAAGAACGCACTAAGGTTAGGTAGAGCGACGATCTTCACAGGGTGGTAGGTATAGCCGGTGGATGAGAGTTGCCGAGATTTGAGCTGAATGGCATGCAATTGGAGGCCTATATCCAGCAGTGGACTGCTATATACTGATTATGATGATGAAGGTGTTATAAGATGCAGACGAAAATCATTTATAAGTGCCTGGTACTTACTTACCTACTTATCAGTAACCTGCACTAATATTACAGGTTTTAAGCTATTGCATAGCTTTTATCGCGGGCTTTGAGCGCAGCGACCGAATCAAGAAATTCCGTAACGTAACGAAAATAAAACCGTAACGAAAATAAAACCTAACACCCCCCACTCCGCCTACCATGTAATGACGGTTCCCATGACAACGTGATGTTTTCATGGGAACGTAATTTTTGCTTTATGTCATCACGTCATCATCCCAAGTGTAGCGTTGACAAATAGGAAGTATGGAGGTTACAAATGCTATTCAATAGCTTTACCGCGGCAGTCCCCGAGTGCCACACGTTTTTTTTTAACCAGTGCGAAAACTTTAACACGTGACTTTACTCATCATTATGAATAACTTTTACTATGGGACCAAATTTTGACGAGTTATGCGAACATAAATATAGGGAACAGCAGATTTTTTTTTCGCGATTTCGGGTTTTGTCCCATAGTAAATGTTGTTCATAATGATGAGTTAAGTCACGTGTAAAAGTTTGAGCACTGGATAAAAACTTACCCTGTATAAAGAGAATAGATTTGTATTTTTGTTTGTAATGAAAAAACTCAAATATTGGACCGATTTTCACTAGCAGAATGCTATATTATCATTGAGTAACATAAAGATATCACGTGGGCTAAGCTGCTCGCGGAAGCTAGCAAATACTATTTACACAACATCAAGTACCTACCAGATTCACAAAATCCCGATAAAATACTTATCTACCAAAACATAAAAGCATTTCAATATACTGAATTACAGACACCCATCAAAACTCGAAACCTTTTACCCATAACGTGATAAAAAAGCCACTTCGTTGTATATAAGCCTGAAATACCCAATAGCTTTTTTCTAATCATATACTCCTAGTACCTATTTCCTAACGCCCGAAAACAGCCATTCCAATTACAGGGGCTATCACTTCAACAAGCCCATTTAACAAAGACAAGTATATAATATAGCATTATTACTTTATTACTTTAACTCATCATCATCATTTCAGTCTAGAATCATCGTGCTGGGCTGTCTTTTAAAACCGACTTCAAAAAAAGGAGGAGGTTCTCAGTTCGTCGGGATATATATTTTTTTAAATGTATGTTCCCCGATTACTCGAATACGGCTGGACCGATTTGAAAAATTATTTTCTGTTTGAAAGGTTTCAAAGGGTAAAGTTTCAAATTGGTCCCATTGTCATTTGGTTACGATCTGCTGATGGGATCTTGTAGAAATCGAGGGAACTCTTCAAATATTATAGGCACGTCCATAGCGATTTCGGTTTTTTTGATGAGCAGTTGACATTGGGCTATTGTAACTTAGATAAATTACAAACCAACTCACTAAAAAGAGAAAAAAACCTTAATTACAAAAAAGCCAATGTTTTTTTATGCTATCCAACACGATTCATGCGTCGTCGTCTTTTTAGAACACCCCATCAAAAAACAAAAAAGTCAGTACAGTAAACCCTTCCTAATCCTACACTCCTAGTACTTGTAACACCCGATAACATAGCTATTTCAATTACAGCGGCTATCGCTTCAACAACCCGTATTAAACAAAGGTAAGTTTTGTTAGCTGGGTATATTAAGTTCAGCTGATAAGCTTCGTCGGATACTGACTGACGGTAGATGCTATCTTTCACACCAACGCTTCCCTTCGATGTTGGGACCTAATAGTGTTTAAGTACGGTTGGACTGGACTTTAGGGAATATTTTTAGAGTAGGTTGGCTATATAAAGGCAGCTCAAAATAAACTAGGTTTAGGCTCCAGTCTGCCTATTTTCTTAATGTCCCTCGGGAATCATCGCATTTCCGAATAACGAATGCCAATTTCCATGTCCATCAATTATTAGATTTATCGTGTATAATAAATTTGAATTCAGAACTAAGTAGTATTGTTGTTTTGTTTTGATTTCCGTGAGAACTATATAGAGCTGTAAAACTATTTTCGTGCCTTTAGCAGCTTTCCTTCCATTTTTTAAATAAATTACTTTAAGACTCTATATGCTTCCAAGTCGATTGAGAGCATCCGGTCTGCACCAAGTGCAAAGGGCAACTGATAGAAATCCGACGACTGACGAAATACGAAGTTTGCTGAGGGATATTATGAAAATAGTTATACTGTACTTCACTTTTTTGTTTTCACGTTGATTTTTAAGTTGATCGTGGTATTCACGAGGACGAGGCCAAAGGAATATGCATAGATCGTACGTAGCATGTGGCTATCCTGTAGTTTTGCCTACGATATGGAAAATAGATTAATATAGGAATTTAGGTGTTATGTATGTTTTAAGTTTACCTAACGTCACACATCTCATAGGAAAATATCGAGAGCGGAATCCTGAAATTAATAAAATTATTTATCTGAAATTATAAAGGAAATTAAGACTATATTTATTAAAAAAAACCGGCCAAGTGCGTGTCGGACCACGCACAATGAAGGGTTCCGTAGTTGGGATGAATTAATCCCAAAAACAAACTTAACTTTGTAGTTGAAAAATATGTTTTCCCATACGGAATGTATGGGAAAACATGTTTTTGCAACTGCAAAGTTAAGTTGGTCGATTATTACTCGTTAACTTGTAGAGCTTACTTAGCTGTGATAGTTTTCCTTTTAATTTCGTTATATAAACTACTGTTGTGATTTTTTTCACACACCCAAAACCAACCATTTAGCCGACAAGGGGGGGGAGACACTTGACTCTAAAATTAGCACTTTAAAGCTTAATATTTCGCAAACGGATCCCTAAATCCAAAAATGGTTTTCACAAACTCGCAATGTTTTTAAAGGACCTTTCCAATGATACCCCTCACTATGGGTTAAAAAAAGAAAAAAATAACATCACCACTTTACGTGTATGAGAGGTACCCTAAAAAAAAATGTTTTTCATAATTTTATTTTACCACTTTGTCGGCGTAATTAAAATATATACCTATGCCAAATTACAGTTTTCTAGTACTAAGGATCTCAGAGCTAGACCGCGGACAGACAGACAGACAGACGGACATGACGAAACTATAAGGGTTCCTTGTTTACTACGGAACCCTAAAAAGATAAAAATATACCTATATACTGGATACACTTCTTATACTAAATTAGCTTAACTAGAAGAGCTCGTGGCTAAATAATAACAGCCGCACGGGTCGATCCGACAGGTTAAACTACGCTTGCCGGGGTTTGTCCGTTGATGGGTGACCATCTTTACATACCGAGACTCCTCCGTGCCTCGAAAAGCACGTTGAGCCGTTGAGCTACGCTTGCCGGGGTTGGTCCATGGATGGGTGACCATCTTTACATACCGAGACTCATCCGTGCCTCGGAAAGCACGTTAAGCCGTTGGTCCCGGCAGTCATTCGTGGATCTTTGACAGTCGTTACGGGTCGTCATAAGCCTGAAAGTCTGACAACCAGTCTTACCAAGGGGTATCGTGTTACCTAGTTCCTAGGTTGTGGAGGTCAGATAGGCAGTCGCTCCATGTAAACTACTGGTATTCAGCTGCATATGGTTAGACTGGAAGCCGACCCCAACATAGTTGGGAAAAGGCTAGGCAGATTCATTGACTAAATTAGCTTATCGTTAATAAAAATATAATATCCTAAGATGAATTAAATCAGAATCATAGTGGTCAACTCTCATTTCTTCTCGATACGAAGCCTCTGTCCAGAGTATTTTCTGCCGTTTCCATTCTAGCAATGTTCATTGTCTCGGGGCGATTTAATCTTCCTGCAATATAAACCTAATCTTTATCACTTTCGTCTGCTCTGTTCAACCCGTCTGGTTAATTAAATTGTTTATTAGTTACATTGAATTTTGTCTAGGTTGTCTACAATCAAATTACACAACAAGGCAAGCAGAATACCTTCGCTTAAGAGCAAGTAAACTGCAAAACTACGAAGAAAAGAAGAAGGAAAAGCATTCGGAAATATTGAGTTTAATACACCAAAATTATATTTAGATAAAATACATGACACAACAATAATAAATAAAAGCTATAACAGAGCCAAAAATGGACCCAATCTCGGCAAAAACTGCAAAAGTAATGCAGTGCTGACAATACACGCATAGGATCGACCCACTATGTAGGTACTACATCTAACTACGTCTACAATCGAAATATAAATAATTAATTTTCTATCAATGTAGATACAGACAACGTCTAGACGAAAAGCCTGATTGATGACTTAAAAGTAGTATGTGAGTATGAGTCAAAAGTACATACAGAGCTTCTTGAGCTCCTAAGAGATCTAGTAAGGACTCTACATGGCTGCACTATAAATACATACATCGAATTTTCACAGAAAGATGTATTTAAACTAAGACCGTGGCGATGATAGTTAACTACCGGTACCTCGCATTTTCAGTCGAGGGCTCGCGTCGATTCTTGCACTTTACCTTAAACTGGAAGACGAAGTCATAATTACAATTTGGAAATGGCAATAAATTAGTTCACAATCTTATATAATAATAACATCGGTGTACATCCACCCTTAACAAACGTCACGTAAGGCCGCAATACTGTCAATGTGTGATAATACATGATAATATATAATAAGTTAAAGGAAGTTGCTAAGACCTACAAGCCTAACAGTCCCTACGACTCTAAGCCCTATAAGCCTTACAGCCCTAACCTATCATATACCTAGTGTGATAGATAAATATATAAATAAGTTCAGGATGTCTGCACCATGCGACCTAAGGTTACAGACGGGTGGTAGACAGGATTTCCAGGTTCGGGAAGGGTACACTCACTGCCAGTCCCGCACTCACGAGACTGATCAGAGATGGCTAAAGGTGTCTTGGCCACAGTGAGGGGTAATGAGACAAGAATATAAAATTCAAATCTGATTTATTTACAATAATTTACAGCTTATATACTACAATTACTTAACACACACTATTATATAAATATAAAACCTTCCCCAACTTTTTTCAACTTATGGACCATATTTACTGGCTTGTTAAAGAGACTTCAGAGGTACCTGGGTCACAAAAAAAGATAAATTGGATATCTGTTTAGTATTCCACAGTTCCCTTTGCCACGGAATTAATTAAAGCTGTCTATATAAATAAAAAAATCAATTACCGTGCGTTAGTCTCGCAAAAACTCGAAAATGGCTCTATCAATTGAGATGAAACTTTGGCAAGTTGTTGTGTGCGCGCCAGAGAAGCATTCTAACAAAAATAAACGTGTTCAATTCACACGTGGTAGAAGTGAAACCATCAAAAATTTTAAAAAAAATTGTACGCGCACAAACACGTATTAACACACATACAACGCTGAGACCCAAGCAAACTCCCACTATGCCTTGGTAAACACGAGGGGGGGTACGAAGCAGAGCACAAAAAGAACCACGAACATAAGAAACACTGTTTAATGCTTCCTATCTCATTTTTTCCCAAGTTAAATCTCATGAATTTATGTGTCTGTCTCTTTTTACTGTCGCTTTTTCGTTTCATCGACTTTTAAATCACAACGATGCGAAAGAAGTTTTCACTTAAAAAAAATAATGAAAAAGGTATTGCAACGCATGGCATTAGCTAGTCTTGTGTAATAATAACGTCGGCGTTAATCATAAAACCGTCCCACACTTTTTCCGGCTTATGGACCATATTTACTGGCTTGTTATAGAGACTTCAGAGGTATCTGGGTCGCGGAACGAAGATGAATGGGGTATCTGTTTAATATTCCACAGTGTTCCCTTTGCCACGGAATGAATTAAAGCTGGAACAAGATCCGCAACCTTCCGGCGTGACGCGCACAGCTTTTGTTTTAATATTACTTTCTGTTCCACCATCTACAATGGCTGCGTTACGAACGAGGAACTTGCAAATGAAATTATAGAAATATCGATAAACGTGACGAGAATGTAATGCTGCGAAGTCGGGATAAATGGATCCAATTAACTTAATTTACATTTTCGTAATTGATGGGAGACGGAGACTGGTGTTACTCGTGATCAATTTGATGGAGCAGAAGTCGAGTTCAAGGACTGGAGTCGAAATGTCAATGAGTTAACAGCTTTATTTATTAGGCAGATGTTACATTCAATATCGGCTTTCAAATCTCTTGAGAGTATGTCTAAAACAAATTACAAAAATGATGATATGAACAATACGAATACAATCAATGGAGCAATATCGGAAAAACGTAACCCGCTTCATCGTAAACCGCGAAGAAAACTCTAAAAAGAAAATAAAGTGACGCTCAAAATTTTATAAAGAAATGTATATTCAGCGCGAAATTAATATGAAAATAACTTATGCAGCTCACAATTCGATTTAAACTGAGAAACTCACTCAGTAGCTCTATAGTAGTATCTGTAGCTTCGTGAATTTTATTTCGCTCGAGGCGTCGGAGTCAAGAGTCGGTGTTAACTTTAAATTATCAAAAGAAAGTTCTAGCTTCTAGACTGTCTACGCCACAGACGAGAAAATGCAGTACACTAAATAGACGACCAATTAATGCGACAAACTATCTACGGAAATAGATGTACGTCGTTTTAAAATTCAGTTGCAATAGTTTGATTGAGGTTGTAACAATAAATGTAATTGCACGCGGTTTTCAATTTAGTGCTATTGGTTTTTTTACTTTTTAGCTGTTTATGATCGTTTATTTTTGTAATAAAATTGTTTGCTGTGTGTAATTTTCTTATTTTCGTGTGGTTAGTGACTAACCTGTACCCTAATTGCGTAATACAACACAATCACAATCTATTTCGATTTGAAACATATTGCTTATTCATTGCTTCATAAGTTGGAATAAAAAATCTGCTCAACAACGTAAATAACGCAATGAATGTTGTTGAACTGTCAAAATGAAACAAATTAGGCAAAATTGTTTACGAAAATAAGTTACGCAATTAGGGTACTGGTGTCAGAGTTTTAAAGCCACCCGTATGCCTCTAACTTGGCTTCACATGCCGTCGAGAAATACCTGTCAGGCCATGCGTTTCCTTACGATGTTTTCCTTCACCGTTTTTGAAGCAAATGATAATTATACGATAAGCACATGAATCAGAAAAGTCAGAGGTGCCTTGGGTTCGAACTCGAGACCTATGACTTGGCAGTCTGACGGTCACACCACTAGGCTATCACTGCCACAGCTGTGTGTGATGAAAACGTAGGTACGGTATTCAATCTCATCGAAATTAGACACGATCAGTGGAAAGGTATTCTGTTCCAATATTCAAAAACTTTTTACAAAAAAAAAACAACCGACTTCCAAAAAATCCGTGAAAAAAGTGAAAAATTACTTTAATGTCGGAAGTCGGTGTTTTTGGTTTAGAATTTTCGTTTTTTGCCACCGACTTCCGAAATCAAGGTTGTTTTAGTTGTTTTTGTTCCTTTTTGGAAGTCGGTTAATACGAAAGGGTTACTATTTCACTATCTAGTTTCGTAATCAATTTTCAGAAGGTGATTCGAAATAAACATGATTCCTCATCCTAATTTCATCATGATTTCTCTTCCGAATGATTAATTTTAAGAAAGTCTTACATAGCGTAAAAATCAAGAAATTTATGCCTTGCTAATATTCTGCACTGTGACTCCACTTTAAATACAGTTTACGACGTCGAACGGATCGGTGGAGCGAATAAATCCGTGACACGACAGCCAGCTGGGACATTATTTAGTCTACTACTTGATAGCTGGCGATAGTCAAACTGTGTACTTTATCATCCTTCTGCTTCACATTTTATAGGCTGTGGCTCTATAGTTTCGGCTAAGTAATGTGTCCTGTCATTGTGGAATAGTTTTTATTTTAGGCTTGATATTTTTTGAGGTTTCGTGGTTGTACTGGTTTTGTGGTCTGAGCTAGGCTGTCGAGCGCAAACAATGTGTATTTATTTTTTGTTGAGAAACACTCTAGGTCTGGAAATGTCGTAGGAATTATGATAGAAATTGGTATTGTGATAGATTGCTTCCACGTAAAATATAAGCCCGCAGTGGCCAAAAGCAAAAGTTTTTTTATAGGAAATTGGCTGAAACATCGACGCAAAAAAATCATAGACACTAGTAATTTTTTAGGGTTCCGTAGCCAAATGGCAAAAAACGGAACCCTTATGAATTCGTCATGACTGTCTGTCTGTCTGTCCGTCCGTATGTCACAGCCACTTTTTTCCGAAACTATAAGAGCTATGCTGTTGAAACTTGGTAAATAGATGTATTCTGTGAACCGCATTAAGATTTTCACACAAAACTAGAAAAAAAAAAGAAAAAAAATGGGGTCGGATACTTAGAACTGAAACTCAAAAAAATTTTTTCGTCAAACCCATACGTGTGGGGAATCTATGGAAAGGTCTATAAAAATGATATTGCAGATCCTAAAATATTTTTTTTCTAAACTGAATAGTTTGCACGAGAGACACTTCCAAAGTTGTAAAATGTGTGTGCCCCTGTAACTTCCAAAATAAGAGAATGATAAAACTAAAAAAAAATATATGATGTACATTACCATGTAAACTTCCACTGAAAATTAGTTTGAACGAGATCTAGCAAGTAGTTTTTTTTTAATACGTTATAAATTGTAAACCGCAATTTACCTTTCATTCAATGTTACTTGCTGCTACGGATGGGTTTCATGGGCGAGTCCAACTCGCACTTGGCCGCTTTTTTATGAAATGGAAGCCGGATGGCATCGGGAAACAGACAGTTTATAGCATCCTCAAACAAATCCATTGACAAAATTGAACATTTAGGAAGCAGGACTGTTGTGATTGGTTTTACACACAAAGCACTACTATTTTTGTTATTTATATTCCAAAAGTCTAAGCCACCTTCACCTAAATGATTGCTTTCAAAAATGGCCAACACTAAAGAACAAAAATACAGAATCAAATCCATCGACAAAATAAAAAATTGAACCGGGAGCACTGCATTTTATTTTCCACGACCAAATGTTCGTGGAAATTCAAAACAAAACACATCTATACTTCGCTGTAATAATGAAATAAAAAATCTGTGCGGTCCACAGAGAGATTCGCGGAACAAATCCCAGCTTCGTGTAAAACATGCCACCACGGCTTGTATCCCCAGTGAGGGGGAATAAAACTGAACAAATCTCACAGGAAGGAGCGCCGAATGAAAACAGAATACCAACTCTCGATGACACGGAATAAGGAACTTCGGTGATGGTGGGCATAAAGTCGACAGAATATTTTAGAAGGTTTCAAACTCAAATATGTAGATATTTGCCTACATTCATGTGGAAATTTGACCACATTCATGTGGTTACAATGATGTGACAAAAACTTCTAGTACGGTACCTACCTCCCTAAAATTAATCCACATTTCAACTAGAAACTTTTAATAGGGAAGTAATGAAAAAAAAGAGGAAGTTTTTCTTTGGAAATTCGATCAGAATGTAAAGACACATTACATTGAACAAAATGAAAAAAAAAAAAGGATTGTGTGATTTTATGAAACCACGTTAAAAGTGAAACTTCTATAGGCGCCGCCATATTGGCCTTGGCTGCTCTGACGAGCACCTTTCACTTTATCCCTACTCCGCGGCCGACCGTCACGCGACATGCAACACACAGACGAAAAAGTTTGAGACGATGAAATAAAAGTTTCACTTTAAAAATTGAGGATTCTTTAATGTAACTAATTGATATAATCCGATTGGGTACTACAGAGATTTCAACATTACAGGGATTATGTAGGTACTATCAAAGACACGCATACTTGTACACTGTAAGGACTATTCTTGCTTGCAGCGCTCAGTCGCTATAGTAACGCTTACCTACGAAAAAAAAGGGTCGTGTGCACGGGATTTTGTTTTCAAAGTGATGGTACCTAAAGTATACCTACAAATGAATTTTACTTTACTTTACTTTTAAGAAAAGATGATGGAAAGTTGCAGATGCGACGTGTTATGTTTTTATTTTCAACGAAAATGTTAAGGTGTGGGCCATCTCGTTATTTTTAATTTACGTCGCTTCGGACTTTCGTCGTGGCCGCAAAAAGTTACTTCTTGTTTTACATTATACGTCTCAATAAAACCTCTGCAGCGCCATCTATTTAGTGCCGCATTCAGTACAAGGCGACATAAGGGGTGTCTGCATGTGACAGCTCCAACAAATTGCGTCGAATGTCCGCGTATATTTCAACTGGCAACACCTACCGATACGGAGTGAATGAGGTTGAATGTTCGAGTTAATGATGTGTTTTATTCAGAAATATGTTGTTTGTGTTGCCAGAGGAATTTAGAACTAGCATGTTGTACAATTGTTACTTGCGAGATTAAGGCAATCTAACATTTAGAAAATTATTTTAATAGATTATGATTTTTTTCTTCGTAGAATCAATATCTTACTCCAGCAAAAAACTAACATAAAAAATAAGTAAATAGGTTCGCAAATAATTTCAATCTACTTAAGTACCTAATCCAAAGAAAAAATCAAACATCCAAGAAGAATTTTAGCTTTACAACTTACACGTATAACAGAAAACGGAGAAATTCCAGCACATCTGATCATAAATCTACCCAGGAGTGCCGGAGAACGTACCTAATAGATTTCCCCCCATTTCTCAGTAAAAGCTAGCAAAGTTTAGGTAACACTTGATATAAAGTGGATCCCCTATACATTAAACTGAAACGGTTTTTCTTTTTTTAAGTTAGCACTTTAATTGGTAACTTTCCCGGCCCTAATCGCTTTTTTAAAGTGTTCTCGAGCGTACGAGCGATGAATAAAAAGATAATTTTAACCACTTCGATATGTTTTTGCGAGACCACATTTTAGTTATCAGATGAAATGGGGGCGCGAAAAATATTGGCGAAAAATGCAGCGGAGGCAAAAACGGTTTATGCGCTTAGCCTATCAAAAAAATTGCCTACATTTATGTGAATACGCTTGCGAGTAGCCAGCCTTTGACTATGTTAATCGGCGCTCGTAAAATCTAGTGAATTGTAGTCTGTTCTGAGACTTTACCGGGGTAATAAAACGCGGGGATCCACAAATTACTTATGTTTAATGGGAAGCAAGTACCCGTCAAAATGGGCGAATGTGAGATGAAAATTTAATTAGGATACCAACCGAATTAAACTGTGCAAATTGTAATTGTATACTTTGGAAAGTAGTCAGAAGTCCTTAGGTACGTAATTAAGATAACAGTTTCAATGTTCGAGAAAAAAACAATGGTACACAATCACAGTCTAGGAAGTTATTCAAAGGAAATACATTACGTGTCACAATGACAGTTTTATAGGCTCTTAAAAGTACGATTCAACTGTAGGATTCAAATATCCGCATCCCGGTACAGCTCTATCCTCATTGCTGACTCATATCCGCCTCGAGAGATCGTTGGGTACAACACTAAACACTGGGGTTGCAAGACTGAATAATTTTCAACCCACGTTCCCTGAACTTTTTACAAAATGATGTATCACCCTCGTCTTTTTTATTTTATGCCAAAAGATCGGAGTTTCGCTGACACAAAATATGTAAGAACAGATATCTTTCATCTACAAGTAATATTGAAAGGCGAAATATACTTTATATTTTTAAAATGGAAAATCAATTTTGGAAAACCTACAGTTTAAAAACTGTTTCTCAATTTTCAGGTCTTTTTCTAGTAGTACTGAAGGCGGAAAATGGCATAACAATTTGACAACGTCAACTGTCTCTTGTAAATACAAATTACTCAGTGATCTAGCTAAAGTCCCCGTCACGAGAAGCTATAAATTTTGTAAACACACATTCAGGGGTTTGCAATCTTTGGGTAAAATAAAATAAAAACAGTTTTGTACTATTTTTTTACAGGGATATAATTATATTAAAACACACATCTAATTACAAACAAACAATATAACCTAATCCGCGAAAACACCACAAACAAACAGACGCATTCGAAACTCGAAAGACAGCAGAGACAACGTCAGCGTGAACTTACTTCAAAATCGTGGCCCAAATGTTTACGTTCCATGAATCAGATGCGTTCCAGTACCACAAAACTTTAGACGACAGCGCTTTATATCGCTAAAATATAACCCGATCAAGTGAAATTGCTCATTAGTTTCGTATAACACGTACGTTACTTTGACTTCATTGAATTTGGGATTATTTGTTGTTGATTAAATTGTCGCTACGTAACTTGGTAGAAGTTCTTTATTTACAAAAATTATAGCTTCTCGTGACGAGGACTTTAGGAGAGCAGCGATTCACCCAACAATTCATTGTAGTTAAACCATCTAGGTAATTAACAATGCATACTTTGTAACTCTCTCATGTACTACAACGAATTAAATTATATATAACTTTAGGTAGGTACCATTCATTTCAAGAATATCGTGAACAATTTCTTAAAAGGTAAACAGTTGGCAATTTAAAATGGACGTTAAGATGTCAATTGTTACAGGGCAAAAGAATTTGTGATCTGCATCGGCAATGAGCTCAGGATTTAAAGAATTATTGTGTCTCGTCTTGACGTTTTGTTAATGAAGTGCTAAAACAGATGTTACTAGACTTTTGTAATTTATTGTTGTCTTTAAAATTAATGATTGCATTAAGTAATCAAGACTGAGGAATATTTATTTATTTACACAACACTTCTATCCGGCCCTGGTTCAGGCCATGGTACGGAGCGAGAGGAAATGGGAGGCCTTCACCTCCTTCTATGCTCGCGAAGGAGGAGGCGGAACGCGTGAGGAAGAGGCAAATTTCGCGTCCTCACGCCCCTAACAGCCGCAGGAGGAGACGCCCTGGGCGTCGGGAATGGCAGGCTGATTTCCGGCCACCGTAGGCGCGGGTTTGCGGACGGTGAGCAATGGGTAGCTCACCGTCCGATAAGGACCAGGCCCGGGTCGATGGCGCGTTGTGTTCCACGTGCGCCTCAAAGGGATGTCAGCAAAACTGACGGGGTCCGCTAGGGCCGATGCCTGCCGGGGTTGCGAAGAAATTCGAAAGGGAGATCATGGCCCGGGCGTGTCCGTATGGATTGAGGAGCCATGTCTCATATTTAAACGTGGGTACTACCAATATTTAGTAGTAAATTAGGCGATTTTGTAGGCCCGATTCTGGAATTTGTAGTAAAACACTTTAAAAGATACACGACTTTTAAGGTGGCTCCTCAATTCAGACGTCTGAATTGAGGTGCCACCTTACAACTCTAAAACTAGCCGACGGATATTTTTGATAATTTGGTAGGATTTAGTAGTACTTATGCGTAATTTCTACAAAAAAAATGGGTTTTGTACGGCTGAATTTGAGATAGCTACAATGTTTTGTTTTTTCATCAAAATCCATAAATTTCACCGCGCTGTTTCTCGGAAAGTAATTAACCAATTACAACATATTTTTAGTATAATTTAGTAGTAAATACGTTCTAATTTGTAGTATAAAAATATAATGGAAAAACTACATAATTTCGCTAATACAACACATTTTATGTGGCTCCTCAATCCAGACGGTCTATAGAAAATAATATGTACGTAGCTACTAAAGTAGTTGATCAAATCGGATAACAATAGCACCAATATTTAGTAGAAATTTCTACTAAATATTGGCGTAATCCAAAATTCTGTACATTAAGTATTTCAAAAGATATTAACAAAATAAACATTCCTTAACAATCTAGTGTGGTACGAGAGCCCACGACCAAAACCATATCACATCGTTTTAGGGCCAAAACCGTATAAAATCGTTAGTTTAGATGATTTCTGAACCCAACTCGATGAGAAGTACCGGTCAGAAACGTTTCAGTTTTACGGAAGCCTATTTCTGCTATGTCAAAAAAATAAGCAGACGGTTTCATCACAATATGCCTGATATTAAAAATGTACATAGTTTTCGTAATTTTATTACAAAAAAGTTTGTTTTCTGACATTTTACGTGTCACATGTGGACTGATCGCATTTTCAAAAAATTACCAAATATTTAACCTATCTGTCTCATAGCAACCTGGTTCAATCATTTTAAAATCTTTTGTATAGTTACTGAATACCTGTTTTTAGAAATTTTAAATGTCATATATAACTCCAAAAACAGAAATAACGTTTTGGAGTCGCCCGGCTAACACGCGGTGCTTGTTACGCTTACGACACCGATGATGAGTCCGACAATGAAATAAAAAAAAATATGAATTTAATTTCAATAAACAGTTATTTTCAAACGTCATCCCAGTTTTCTTTTGTCCAATTTATTTAAAAAAAAACCTTTTTCAGTTTGATAGTTACGGGTAAGCTCTTTGTTAATCGTACGTAAAAACGATTTATTCTGAAAAAATATTTATTCGCATCAACTGACCAATGTTCACCTGAAAACAAGATTTTCAGACGGGTTGCAATTTTTTATTTTTTGCCTCATTTTTAATTTTCTCAAATGACCTTTTAGATGTGACGCTACTGGTTTCAGAAAATTGTGTTTTCGGTACTTAAAATCTGTCGTTCAACTACATTCTGAAAATCAGACATATTGCTATGAAGCAGTTCGATATATTTTTTTACATAGGTATTTCAAATGCGCTTAGGTCAGACGTGATGCGGAAAATGTCTGAAATTTTTGGATTTAGAATCTTCAGCAGTTGTAGCCACATTAAAATTTTCTTACTTTTTTTGCAGTTTTTAGGTTAAATCATTAATACATCTCCCTAAGATTTTATTTTATTTATTGCAGTAAGATAGATTTGTTTCATTAGAACATATCTCTTATGGAAAAGTTGTTTTTGATCAAGATACAACCTGACACTGACCTGCCGTAATCTTTTGATTACGAAAACAATACGTTACTAATCAGACAACTTTTCGATTGAGCCAGGTTGCTGTAGTAAAATTACGAAAACTATGTACATTTTTAATATCAGGCATATTGTGATGAAACCGTCTGCTTATTTTTTTTTGACATAGCAGAAATAGGCTTCCGTAAAACTGAAACGTTTCTGACCGGTACTTCTCATCGAGTTGGGTTCAGGAATCATCTAAACTAACGATTTTATACGGTTTTGGCCCTAAAACGATGTAATATGGGTTTGGTCGTGGGCTCTCGTACCACACTAGATTGTTAAGGAATGTTTATTTTGTTAATATCTTTTGAAATACTAAATGTACAGGATTTTGGATTACGCCAATATTTAGTAGAAATTTCTACTAAATATTGGTGCTATTGTTATCCGATTTGATCAACTACTTTAGTAGCTACGTACATATTATTTTCTATAGACCGTCTGGATTGAGGAGCCATATAAAATGTTTTGTATTAGCGAAATTATGTAGTTTTTCCATTTTATTTTTATACTACAAATTAGAACGTATTTACTACTAAATTATACTAAAAATATGTTGTAATTGGTTAATTACTTTCCGAGAAACAGCGCGGTGAAATTTATGGATTTTGATGAAAAATCAAAACATTGTAGCTATCTCAAATTCAGCCGTACAAAACCCATTTTTTTTGTAGAGATTACGCATAAGTACTACTAAATCCTACCAAATTCAAAAATATCCGTCGGCTAGTTTTAGAGTTGTAAGGTGGCACCTCAATTCAGACGTCTGAATTGAGGAGCCACCTTAAAAGTCGTGTATCTTTTAAAGTGTTTTACTACAAATTCCAGGATCGGGCCTACAAAATCACCTAATTTACTACTAAATATTGGTAGTACCCGCGTTTAAATATGAGACATGGCTCCTCAATCCATACGGACACGCCCGGGCAACATGGCAACTGAAGGAAAACGGGTGGGTTTTAGTCAGTAAGAGTCTGACATGCCCTCCCGTTCCACCCAGAGCGGGAGAAGTTATTTGATAATTTCCAACCCAAAAAAAAAAGATATCCCAAAGCGATATGGTGGTACTTAGCTTATACTTATATAATAATCTTTGTTAATACTCCTTTTTGAAATAAAAACTCAGTTGGGTTTCTGCAATAAAAACAGGAGTATTAACAAAGATTATTATATATTAACAAAGATTATTATAAAACAACATTAAAAGTTTTTACTTCAGGTGGTTTACAACTTATTGTTTATTTCTAGCACAAATTATAATCTTCAATGCTGAATATTCAGACAGACCACCGAGCAAAATTACCACAGAGTATGTTTCTATAATGGAGTCTATAACGCTGTCGGGAACGCGGCAGATTCAAAAAGGAAGTGACGTCTCGAGTAAATGAGAATCGTCGTTTTCTTTATACTTATTTTACAAATTGTAACACAAAATTCTTGCGAATTCATTCAATGAACAAGAAAAAATGTCAATCCTTTCGGCGACTTCATTGAGTGTACGTAAGGCGCAAGTAACTGGCGCTTTTAGAAGCAAATTAGTCCTCGTGCGGCACAGCCAGCAGCTGCGGCCGTCTCCGCCTCAGCACGTAGTTGTTGGGTACGCACAGATTCATCTCCTTTAATACCCCCTGGTTCTTGATTTTATCATTGATTCATTAAAAAATATTAATGGCAAGAGTCATATCCCTTCTTAATTCTAACTTGTTGTAGAGATATATGTCAGCATTTTACCTACCTAATATACAGTACAAATATGTTCTTAATGTCCCTCGGCAAACCTCGTGTTTCGTCAGTCGTCGGATTTCTATCAGTTGCCCTTTGCACTTGATACAGATCGGACGCTCTCAATCGACTTGGAAGTATATAGAGTTGTTAATACTCATTTAACTTAATGTAATTTATTAAAAAAATGGGAGGAAAGCCACTAAAGTCGCAGGCACGATAGATAGGAAAATAGTTTTACAGCTCTATATAGTTCACACGGAAATCAAAACAAAATAACAATAAAGAACTTAGTTCTGAATTCAAATTATTATACACGATAAATCTAATAATTGATGGACATGGAAATTAGCATTCGTTTGTATTCGGAAATCCGATGATACCCGAGTGATATTAAGAAAATAGAAATACTGTACATGTATGCATGTATCAAAAAGCTCTGGTAATATTGAAGGGTGTGTGGTACAGACCATCAAACTGAACAACTTTCTCCATGGGACCAAAAAATTATCAACTGTCCCGTACAATACTTCAAAACTTACTCGACCTAAATGTATGGGACGACTGATTATGTAGGCGCAACTTTAATCAGTAATATCTCTAACCAACACCGGGTACCTAATATTCTCATTAATGACAACAATTACTTCACACATCCATTACTTTTTTAACTCCATTAAAAGTGAGAATCATAAATGGTCACATAAATTCTATAAATTTCAGAATGGTTTGCAGTTTTGCTTGCAATATTGGCGTTATTCCAAAGTGTTATTCGGTCCATTTCGCCAGTGAAAGTTTATCTGCACTCAATACTTCGGTTATATTTTTTTACGGTAATTTTACCATGGGAAATCTTCGCAATTTTAGTCGAAATTTGGGAATGTCGATATATTTCTGCAGTACAGTTTTGAGGTGAAAACATCTTTAGGCACACTTTACGTTCTTTCTGAACAGTGTACGAAACTGAACCGTCACGCTCGGGTAGGTGACGCTGAATCGGGTATACTCGGCGCTAAATCGCGTATACTCGGCTTAAGTCGTAAGTTGTCACTTGTATCATGTGGTTATAAGCACACACCTCTTGTTTTTTTAACGGTGTTAAGTTTCTACTTCCGATTCCTATATTTTATGGCTATGGAAGTTAGTAGTTGTTTCTGTGATAGTTGAGGTTGAAAAGGGAAAACTGATAGGTGATAAGTATTTAATTTAACTGTATATAGAATTGTTGGCGTTTGTAATGAATTAAAATCATCATTATCGGAAAATATGTTAAATTGTTGAGTAAAAGAAACACTCTGTGCACGCGCACTTGTCTTTCAACGTGGAAAGAAAAGTGCGACAAGTTCGTGTACAGAGTGTTTCTTTTACATATCAATTTAATATTTTTTGTGAATATAAAATGTTTTTTTTTATTTGTTTTTTGTTAATATTTTTATGTATGAACGCTATACTATTGCGGGTTAACGGGAACGCTTTTCGTTAATTAACATACTGTATTTTAATTTTAATGGAGATTTATCCACGTAAATACCGTATTGTCTCTACCTATCAAATAACAACGCTCAACTTATTCGGAGTGGGAACAGGTTTTCTTCTTCCGTACCTACGTTTATATTAGTAGTCATCTCAGTTTTATTTTTATGTCTACCCATTTCATCTTTCAGAAAATTCATCCATAGATTCCGATGCCAATCTAAAGAAGTATTACAAAATGTATGCATTGTTACTTCCAATCTACAGCGTTGCTTGTCGAAGGCGCACTAAATTTCCCACGAGAGAAAAAACATGTGCGAGAAACACATTAGATACACACTAGTTTTACAATAGCGCTATTTTCTGCTACACACTATTACAAAAACAATATCAAAAACATAAAAAGATAATAAAAACTTTCGTCAAGAAAAAACAGACAAGACATAAAACTTTATTTACTGGCAACATTTCTGATTTCAATTTGTTTAGTGGCAACTCTAGCGGTGCTAAGTCACTTGAGTGGGGACAACAGGCCATTGAGTGACACCCGACTTCCCGGAATAAATTAAACGCTGCCAATTGCGACTTTTCCGTCGAAAAGCCGGCGATTTTACGTTTACGACAGTTGGCCGATTTGCTAGAGGAGTTTTTTTTTATTTATGGCCCGAGGACACGGCACTTGGAATAGTAAACGTGGGATTATGCGGGGCGGCCGCGCTGTTGCAGATACAATGTAATTTATAGCATTTTTTCTTCTTAGATTAATAAATAAACCTAGTTTGTTTTATGGTGTTTTTTAGGCGTGGAGAAAAGCTCAAGTCAAGCCTATTTTATAAGCCTTAGACGTAGGCAATTCCTTGTTATTACTACATTTGCTACCGCAACTGTATTTTCTATTATTAGAGATTCAAAGCAATCGAAAGAAAGTCGACCACTAATGCGACACTACTTACGAAATCAAATGCGGTTATCACGATCCCTTTCTAGAATTTCAGGCCACGTAATATCATTAGTTGAACAATTTAAGGCCAATTCTTTCATTGTGAAAAATTAATAATAGGATGCCAGGCAATCGGTACTCAATAAGCATGTTACATCACCACTTAACGCCAATATCACTATGAGACCTAACTAACACTTTGCGAACCCGTCGAAGCCACTAAAGTGTCAATACCAGCTCTGTGGAAGGTTAAAGAGGCCACTTAAAGGCAGAAAGACTCTCAACCCTGAACCGGCCACTCGTTACAAGTGCACTACGAAAGTGGATGAAGTAAAGAAAACGAAAACGCGGCGAGCTTTCCAATTCGTGGTATGAAACTTTTATATTTTCCACTAGCTCTAATCTGGTTTATGCTACGATATAAGTTTATAGGTGGACTGTATGAACTTTTGATCTAATTCAAGACACTTTTGCTTCATCAATAAGCCAATTAAAATATCGCAATATTATTTTATTATGGGCTCACCAGATGAGGTTGAAGATCAGTACTTTATACTGAGTGATTGCTTTTCTGTGTGGTGGCATCTACATTGCCACAAGTGAACTACGCACCAAAGACCTGACGAAAATCCTGACGTCACACAAATCCTACATCGCGCAGTTAGGGTTTACCGCGCGAACACCATATATATAATTTCCCCGACAACAATCGTTGGGCGTTGGGTCGGAGGATCCTCCCTTTTCTATAGAGGATGAGAGAACTTTATACCCTGTTCCTCATACCATAAATCTTCTTCTATCTTAAACGCATTAATTTAACAAATTTTACGAATCTGCATAATGGTAACACGCTGCATCAGCGGTGCACTAGGCGTCACCATCTAACGAAATTGTTAGATTTTTCTATATGCGGAAAACGCCATAACGGAATTGTGAGAAATCAAAATTGTGCTCAGGTGCAATAAGTAGGTACCAGTACCGGTAAAATTAAAATTTTCTCTTTGTAACTAAAATTGACAACACATAGTCAAATTCCTTGTTGTTACAAGAGAGGTGAATCACTCCCAATTGAGTGCTACTGCCAACAAAGTGTCTATTTGCCGACCTACCATGACCAAACAAAAGTCTCCTCTATTCCCATTTAATATATTATTTGCTCCATATATCAATCTAACACATTCAAAGTATCCTAACTTTAGTATACAAAGTGCAACAAGTGGGGTGGCAAACTGATCTGATAAGCTGGTCAGGGCAGCCGCGATAAGTCACCCCCTTGCCACCTTGCTTCCTTGCCACCATGCGAGCAAATGTTAACATCGACGTGACAGAGATGTCTTAAGTTTAAGTCAAGTAAGTGGGCAAGTGCATGCAAAGCTTTGTGTAAGAGAATTTTAGATTATTAAGTGTTTCCTTTTAAGTGAAGTGATTGTTTTAATTCTATGTTGTAGGTACTGGTGTTTTAAGGAGCTCGCTTTTATCATTCTTTTCATGAGCAAAAAGATAAATTATGATTTATAAACGTTTGTTCAAGTTACTTGAAGTGCATCTTCTTCCTCAATATTTTACTTAAACTTTCTTTCAAAGCATAGTATTTTTCTTTGTTTTATAATACCTACATATTTCAATAGATTTGACAGTAACCATAACTACATACCTAAACTAAACCCCAAACATACAAAACTGCATCAAAATCAGACTAGTAGTTTTGGAGAAAAATGGCAACATGTATTTGCACAAACATCCTCTCACCCCAAACGCATATACCATCTCCGTTCTGTCGTGGGTAAAACCTACCTTTACAGAGTCAAAAAAGAACAATTTAAAATCCAAACTTCCCTTCACTTTAGAGAAAATTTCAAAAATGTATATTGAATATTCCATTCCAAATCCGTAACGAGAGATTAACAGCAGATCAGGCCGACACGTCCGGCCGTTAAGTCATTATTTTTTACGATCCGTCGTTCGTACACCACTTGTTCACGAGAACCTATCAAATGGTCAACTTCCACTCTAAAATGACCTGTACGTGCTTTGGGTACCTTTCAAACCTTGCAACCTGTGATAGGTCAAAGTATAATGGTCGCCGACCGCAGCGAGATGTTAGTATCCCCCTGTGGATGTTATAGCGGTCTTAAAAGACATTATTTTGGGTAAATGGTGGTAAATACAAGGTAATATGTTCATCTTGTTGGGTGGATGAGGGTGACGAAAATTGGTTGAACAATAATGAGCTTCATTTGTCATGGAATACGGGAAAGAGATTTCAGAGTTGTTTTATCATTCTCATTAGGGATTGCTTTTTGTTAACATTTATTATTTGAGCTTGGGCTGATCATTTTCAGATAGTGTTTATGTAAACAAACGAAAAAATATCAGGAAAATCATTAGTTTTTTAGGCTGAGCGTATGCTGAGACGCAGGTGACGCAGGTCCACGCAGCGCAGGGCAGAGCAGTTTTTGTAATGCATGAACGTACTGGCAACTGCGTACGCTGCAGCGCAGGCACGTGTGACGCAGACATGTGCCTGTCCTGCTCTGCGTCTCGTTATAGAGCAGGTACAGATTTCCGCGCGACGCGTGTAGGTCATCACTTGTTTTTACCACTGATATTTCAATGACAGATTGTTTATACTAGCTACGACTCGAACGTGTTTGTGTAGCTGCGTCGCAGCATGCGCTCGCGGCCTATGTCTGCCTCGCCTGCCTTACCCTGCAAAATCTGTACTGTGCTGTGCTGCGTCATCTGCGTTTCAGCATACGCTTAGCCTTACTGTTGCAGCACAGCATTTTTATAATTCCGCTAGTGAATAAGTACCTACGTTTAACATAAAAAACTGCGTTTAAAATACAATTTGAATAAGTATTGATCCTACCACATCTATTCAATTGACTATAACAAACACATCACTATTTTCCGCGGGTGTTCCTTTATTCCCAAAACGTAAGTGAAAATTCACACGTCGTGTGACGTGACGTGCGTGTATGAAGAGACATAAAACTTTATGAAACAGAAAGAGCGACCTCACTTGTCTCTATTACCGGTAGCAAAGATGCATAGACTACCTAAAGATATGCAATGCGAAATCGCGACTGAAACTGTGCCATTTCCAACGTATTTTCATAAAGAGAAAACGTACAAAGACTTTTATGATTACGAGCAACTTTTGAGTTATTATGCGTCAAGAGAATTGACAGCAAAATGGAACAACTGCAGTGAAGCGCTTCGCTATATTTTAAATGTTACTCTGTGGAGTCACACTGTTATAGAAAGCTACAAAGCTGTTCGAGTGAAATGTGGGTTAGAGACTCACCTCATCGTAAATAAAGTTGTCGATCTCCTCGAGCGGTCGTCCGTACAGCTTGGGAGGGAAGGGCTCGTACTTGCGCGGCAGGCGCGCGCCGTCCTCCACGCTGAGGCGGCGGCGCGGCATGAAGCCGAACTCGCGCACCAGCTGCGCCCCGCGCGAGCCCGCGCGCCGCGCCGACTCGCGCGTGAACGGCGTGACGGCGGCGCGCGGCCCGTCACGCTCGGCAGCGCCCACGCAGCTCTCGTGCGCGAACGTGACGCCCTCCAACGGGATCCGCAGCTCATCGCGGCGCGGCCTCTCGCCCTCCACGTGCAGCGCATCTCGGGACTGCGAGGCGACCAGCGGGGCCGCCGCCTCCGGGTTGGTGGCCTCGAGCGTGCGCACGATCTCGCTCAGCAGCCGCGAGCCGTCAATCTCCTCGCCCGGCGAGTTGAGCGGCGCCGGCGGCGGGAACGAGAGCCTCCTCTCGTCCTCCTCCATCCCGCGCAGGCTACGCGCGCACTCGCCTCATCGCTCGCACCCACTCGCACTCACACACACTATTTGCGCACCGATGACGCCATTCTCTAATGTTACTGCCACCTGAAACAAAAACAAACAGTTTATAATAGCGTATCATCAGTGAGACCACTCACTAGCGTTATTATCTGCACGTGGCGTATAAACGCTTTATGAATAAATAAGTTTATTTGCGAAAACTGTTTTACGTAAACAACATTTTCTAGACGATTAATAAACGGTATATTTCCGTTTGATAAAGACGTTTAGAATACTTAATTTACGAATAATATCGGGAAATATTTCTGCCTCGTTGGTCTAGTGGTCGCAAGTGCTACTGCTGAGCATGAGGTCCTGGATTCGATTCCCGGGTCGGGCAAAGTGTTATTGAGTTTTTTCTATCTGGAATTTCTCAGTAGCAGCCCGGAGTCTGGATTTGTGCCCGGATGATGGCAATAGGCTCGCCCCCTATTACATGGGCCATAAACATACCTGGCGAAATGTGGGTGTACCTACTATATATACACCTCTGCCCAACCCTTCGGGGAAACAAGGCGTGATGTTATGTATGTATTTCTGTGTATTCTATTAACGGACGCAAAAGCTAATTTTATGCATACCTACCTAGTTTCGACTTTCGTAGAGTAAACAACATCGTCCTATTTATTTTAATTTAAGAAACTCTTTGAGGCTGGACTACAATAAAACCTGCTGACGCACGAAAATTCATTGAGCATTGCGGCTCTACTTTCTTAGTCAAAAAAAGTGGAAAATGTTGAACAAAGCCGAGAACTACGCCAGATGAATTGAAGTTATGAAAGTGTTTTTAAGAGTTACTTTATCTTCTCCCCGCGGCTTAAACCGGATGAATATTGTACGAGCTCCGGCTGTTTTGCTATGAAATCCTGTATGTACCTATTGTACCTATGTAAGTAAGTACCTACTCGTCGCAATTCCATTAGTGGTGCCGTAGCACGGAGGGTTCCTGTGTCTATATTTTTCGTACATTAATTGTCGAGGCAGCTGCTAACGTACGGATATATTAAATAGATAGCTGAAATATATTTACTCGGTGGAATATAAATGGGTCGCTAGCAGACAAATCTGTCCCTAAATCCCAAGAAACTTTTATGGTTATCGTATTGGATTATCATATCATGTGGTACAGTTTCTGCTTATTCCATCGTAGAGAAGTGTTGGGAGTTTATTTATGCATTAGTTTCTACAGTGATCTTGTTGATTATATTATTATTTACATCTACGGCAATTTGAATGTAACGATCCAATCGAGAATTATCTACTCATAGCAATCTAGAATGGCATAGTTTCGCAGTTTTTAAAATACAAACAACAACAACATTAAATTAAAACTGTCTCCCGTTCAAAACAACACACAACAACAAGTCATCTACTAGGACCTCATAGCTACCAGCAAACTATCTGGGGCCCAAGTCTGCTATTTTTATAAATTCGTCATTCCAACACGATCCCATTGTCATTTTGCTAAAAGTTCGTAATCTGCTAAATTCATAATGGTCGATCATTGGTCGGTCAATGGTCTCGTACCTAATAGAATTGTGTTATAATGGCATTGTCGTACAATACGACCAATGATACCGCCTAAGTCAGTCATTCATTTGTCATTATGTACGAGATTACCAATAAGTGCCATTTCTTTCAATGGAGTGTCAGTGGCTGACCATTGGAAAGTCATAATGACGCCATTATATTAGTAGATTACCAAACTTGTCAAAATCAACAATTATGAAATCAATGATAGACCATTCTGACACTATTGTAATAGCAGACTTGAGGCCCTGGCACAAATCATACGTCTGCACTATGATATGGCACAAATACAAAGGCGCAGTTCTTGAGAGAGCTCTGCGAATCATCATTGTGCCATTTTGTGCCATTGTGTAGCGTCCGCAATACCAAGTATTTTTACAGAGCGAAAAGTTCGCCTTTCTCAGTGCATTCGCTTAGGAAAATGATGTTTTTAATTTACCAAGAAAGATTTTGTGCTTTTGTTGAATCTGTCTGCTCTTTATGGTAAGTTTTGAGGGTGATTGCTAAAGTTTTTTGATTGAAACTCTTCTTGTAAGCTGCAGAAATGAAGGATAATGGCAGTGAACTGAAATTATTATAATTTTTGTCTGATGACTAAACTAACTGTATCTTTGATGAAAATAGCTACGGGTATTTTGTAAGCAAATAGGACAAACTATATTAAAAAGTAAGTTAGTATATAATTATAGAAAACTAATAAAGACAGGTTTCCACAGCAAATGCAGAGTTCATTGTAAAAATATTCTTCTTTTATTTATAACCAAAAACAAAGGCTTTTAATCAAAGTCATTTTTAACCAACTTCCAAAAAGGAGGAGGTTATATGTTCGTCGCGTATGTTTGTTTTTTTTTTAATGTATGTCCACCGATTTCTCCGTCAATTGTGGACCGATTTTGAAAATTCTTTTTTGTTTGAAAGGGTATGCTTTCGAGGTGGTCCCATATAAATTTTATTAACTTTGCTTCAATAGTTTTTGAGTTAGCTTCAATAATACGTACTTTTTCCCCACTTAGTATGTGGATGATATGTTAAGTTCCTCTCACTGTTATTTACATAGCAGGTAGTGGTATTCGAATTTGTGTGGGGGTAAATACCACAACTAAAAAGTGAAAAATAAAAACTTTTTATATAAAAAAACAACCGACTTCCAAAAAAAAAACACTACAAAGTGAAAAATAACTTTAATTTCGGAAGTCGGTGGCAAAAAACGAAAATTCAAAAATAAAGACACCGACTTCCGAAATTAAAGTTATTTTTCACTTTGTAGTGTTTTTTTTTTGGAAGTCGGTTGTTTTTTTTTTGTAAAAAGTTTTTATTTTTTAGTAAATATCTTTGACTATATAAGTATTTATAAGTACCTATCTCATTATAAGTATTCACCGTAAAAATAATTAGAGGCGAAAAGCAACCAAAACGAATGGTCTTTTTTTCACATTTACCTAATTAATTATGGCAGTAAAGGGAACCAATTTAATGGGTGCGTGGGACAGAAAGGATCACAGATAATTGAAACCACAATTAATCTATGGTTAGGAATATAATATTTAGGTAGCTAATTTGTTTTGTTAACACAAATAGACACAAACACGATGTAAGTATTATGATATTGTGATACAAAGGGAAATAATAAGTTTAATATTATGTATGGAAAATCTGAGCTTTGTTTAGGATTCTCTCTATTAGAGATTAGCTGGTTCTGTTTTACCTAAACTATACTCCATTTGAAATAAGATTAGACATTTAAACAAACCTTTTTTACAGCCCGTTCAACCGATTCTGACTTCTATACCGTAGGCATAAAGATAGCTTTAAAAGCAAAAAACTGGTTACAATACCAACTGTTTATTGCAGCTGCCATTTGTCATGCTACCAATGTAATAGAAGTCAAAATCGGTTGAACGGACTGTAAAAAAGGTTTAGTTAAATGTCTAATCTTATTTCAAATAAAGTATAGTTCCTAATAAAAACAGTAGATAGCATTATGCCGATTTGGCTTTGGCACAGGCCGTTTTTTTTAAATTGAAAACCTCTTTAGACGCGTTCGACATTTTTTAGATGAGCCTAAACCATTGATTTCGCGACACTGTAACGCAATTTAACGACACCATGGAGTAAAAGACATTAACGCGTTGATTACCGCGGTGCCGATTTTTTTTTGAACTTTTCACTTCTGTTTCAAATGTTTTTTTTTTTTTTTGTTAATTTTGTATTTCCTGTGCGTGTTCCAAATAATCAAATGTTTTTCCTTTCTTTCATCAGTGCTTAAAGTGTGTTTGAATTAGAACTGGCCCAACGAAAACGACAACCCCAAGAAAGCATGAAGTAAGAAAATAAACTCTTTTAATAATAGAACTAGCTACCCGTCCCTGCTTCGCCAGGTTTTTACGACTTGACAAACCATCGGGATTTTTTTATTGTATTAAGTTTAATATTAATGTATTAAATACATAAACCTTCCGGAATACATTCAAAATGATGGCGTAAACCACATCTTAATCCATTGCGTGGTTAAAAAGAGCAACGCAGTCATACAAACAGACGTGAGAAGCGACTTTAATTTGTATGTTTAGAATAGATTTAAATGTAGAAAATCAGGAATCCAACCCTCACTTAATAGCATCAATATCCCACTAATTTCTATTAACACAAACCAACGAAAAACGGAATGTTCCAAACCAAATCGGTAGTAATTTTTCACTCAAACGAAGCCTTTTATCCCCCTCTCCCCACAGGTCGTAGAATGTATCAAGATGTCTAAATACAATCCATTTCGCGCCTCCCTCTGTGGACGTACACGTCCATGAATCACCAAATTAACGTCCGTTTTACGCGCGTAAATCTCGTTCGCGTAATATGTGGAATTTACGCGACCGTTGATGTCAGGTAAAAGGCCTATTGGACTGAGCCAATAAAAAGTAATGATGTTTTATATAGTAGCATTATGGATGTTGGGATGCTCAATCGTTACGGACTTCTGTGATGCATTGTTTTGAGCTGGTTAGAGACATTATTAAGGGGGACTACAGGAGCTAAACGCAAGTTTTATTATGCCTAAAATTATATGATCCGCTGCAGTAAACAAAATCAGAAAAATATATGATATTCTTCAGGACTTTGACACATCTCGGGACCCTGGGGTCCCGGACCTTTGGAAGGCGTACGAGGGGCCGAAGCCAACTCGCAGAGGCCCGTTAGACATTTTTAATGAAATGAGGCACCAACCGACGATTATCCCTGTCCGCACTACGTAAGTGCATCCAAGGGCAACCCCCGGTTGGTGTAGGACTATTGCAGGATATGGAAACAAAGATATTGGGTTATGGGTTTGGATGGCTAATGTGAACTGGTTATCTAGGACTATGGAAAGACTATGGCCCCTGCCTGATCAATGTTTTATATAAAATACACAGAAAACATGGCAGGAGGTGACTAGCACGCTCAATAATGGGCCCCCGAAAACGGTCGCTAGCACATAGTGTCGTAGTGACATGGGAGCAACACGTTCTTCAGAATATTATTATGCTAGTTAGATAGTGTATTAATGCCAAACACTTTACACGTGCAGCCTGTGGGTTAACTACACACTTGGGTCATACAACGCCCTACGTGTTCAATATAACAACGCGTTTAGGGTGCTGCTGGGGCTACCACGATTCTGCAGTGCTTCGACTATGTTCGCAGAAGCGCACACCGATGGGTTTCATGCTCTTATAAGGAAGCAGTGTGCGTCGCTGCTGAGTCGTGTTAGGTCCAGTAGCAATAGTATAATAAGCGTGTTCGCGGACAGGTGGGACTCTCCACTGCTGCGCCACTGGGTACGTTTGCATACTGCACTGTGAGCAGTGGACAGTTCCTCCCGGTGTTAATGTATGTAACTGTGTCCTTAACTGGTTTTTATTTTGTGTATGTTGTTTTGTTTGTTTTTATTTTGATGTGATTTAGTTGTTTATAAAATGTGTGTGTCGAAATATGGATTTTTTCTGAATTAAATGATTATATATATATATATATTTAAAATATAATACAACTAAAGTAAAGTAAAAATTTATTTGCATAGATTGCAGGTACAGTAAATAAGATGTAACAGTTAAAATATGGGTGATCCTTGTACAATCTACCTTATGTTAGGCATGCAACATTATTATAACACGAGTGAATTAATATAAAAAACTTTTTACAAAAAAAAAACAACCGACTTCAAAAAAAAACACTACAAAGTGAAAAATAACTTTAATTTCGGAAGTCGGTGTCTTTGGTTTTTAATTTTCGTTCTTTGTCACCGACTTCCGAAATTAAAGTTATTTTTCACTTTGTAGTGTTTTTTTTTGAAGTCGGTTGTTTTTTTTTGTAAAAAGTTTTTATTTTTCACTTTTTAGTTGTGATACCTACCCCACACAAATTCGAATACCACTACCTGCTATGTAAATAACAGTGACAGGAAGTTATCATATCATCCACATACTAAGTGAGGAGAAAATACGTATTATTGAAGCTAACTCAAAAACTACCCAAGCAAAGTTGATAAAATTTATATGGGACCACCTCTGAAGTATGATCTACCAAACAAAAAAGAACCATCAAAATCAATTCATAATTGACGAAGTAATCGCGTAACAAACATACAAAAAAAAAAACAACATACAGTCGAATTGAGAATCTCCTCCTTTTGGAAGTCGGTTAAAAATGAATAGTAATTATGATATAGATAAACTGTTTTAAGGTAGGCATTACAGATGAGCAATAGTCGGCACCAGGTACCTACATTCATTTAATAAAACTTTAATTTACATCATTATCTGTAATACAATAAACACAATAGGAATAAACTATTACTGACTATTTGATACGATTGAAAAAAAATCACGATGAAATTTCTAAAAAATGATTTTAACATGCAATCATTCTGATTTTTTGTTAGATTATTCTACAAGCAAAATGTTAACATAATAGTGTTTTAAGGTTAAAATACATAATAACTTCATATTTTGCAATAAATTTTAACAGCGTTGTGTCATCGCGCTTCTTTATCTTTTTTATGCAGTCCAACAGTGACTTTAGCTATTGTCAGCCTCTTAATTGAATAAATACCATCATTGGAAAATTCTGTTAAACATTTAAGAAATACAGAGAGTTCTGAGATTAATATTGATTAAAGAACTCAATCTCAAACTGCCTAGCCTTTTCCCAACTATATTGGGGTCGGCTTCCAGTCCAACCGGATGCAGCTGAATACCAGTATTGAACATGGAGCGACTGCCTATCTGAGCTTCACAACCCAGTAACTGGATAGTAAGATACCCCTTTGTAAAACTGGTGTCAGACTTTCGGACTTCTGACAACCCGTAACGACTGTCAAAGATCCACGAATGACAGCCGGGACCAACGGCTTAACGTGCTTTCCGAGGCACGGAGAAGTCTCGGTATGTAAAGATGGTCACAAATCCACGGACCAACCCCGGCAAGCGTAGCTTAACCTGGTGGATCGACCCGTGCGGCTGTTATTACTTAGCCACGAGCTCCTTATTGATTAAAGAACTATTAGTATTCAAATGGCCAGGTTATCAGGCAACTTCAAAATTTCTAAGCATACCTACTCAAAGTGATCTTGAAGCCCAACATGTGAACTTGGGTCGAACTTGAATTTACCTATATCACCGATTAAGAAGCAAGATAATTCCTAAATAAAACTAAAGATATAGTATACAAAAACAATAGGAACATAACTAACTAAATCCACACAACCCGCCATAAAAGCCACTAAGCCCAATATCAACAAAATCACTCGATAAACTCTATACCAAGCTGAAATAATCGCATCTCTCCGTATTGGAGCAATCAAAAGTATCTTCATTGTGGCTCTATTGTATCGGGCAATCAATTTGCCATATAATGCCCGGGCAGTGTTTACGGAGTTTGCCCCGGAAGGGATTGAGATAAGCTTGCCCACAGTGCCCAGTGTTGCTCGCCGTTATGGGCCGGTGTTAGCTAAATTGGATTAATAGGAATATGTTTTGATGATAATTTACACATAACATCACGTCTGTATTCCCCGAAGGGTTAGGCAGAGGAGCACATGCACCTATAGTCAGGGCCTGATTAACCCGTAGGCTAATTAGGCTGCAGCCTAGGGCGCGAGGATCGTGGGGGGCGCGGTGAAATCGTGTCTTCGCATGCACTAATCTAGCATCATTGCATCTACCCTACATATTTCAACTAGACCGAGACTAAACACTAAAACTTAATGCACCCTAAGGTTGAATGTCATGCAGATTAAACAACAACGTTAGTTTCGCTTGCAGATCGATCTGAAAACTTTTATAGGTAGTATGAACCATTTTAAAATTTTCACACTACTACTCCACTCACTTACCCACTACTTTTTAGGCCGTCCGTACCTAACACACCTGGCGGGGGCGCGTCCTCATAATTAGCCTAGAGCGGTCAGAACTCTTGATCAGTCGTTGCCTATAGTACACCCACAACTCGCCAGTTATGTTTAAGTCCCATGTAATAGGGGGCGAGCCTATTGCCATCAACCGGGCGCAAATCCAGACTCCGGGCTGCTACTGAGAAGTTCCTAATGGAAAAACCCAAATAACACGTTGCCCGACCTGGGAATCGAACCCAGGACCTCATGCTCAGCTGTAGTGATGATAATTTATTTTGATAATAGTGGAAGTGACTTGTTTAAGTTAAGGAAGGGAATCGGTAATCTATGGGAAATAAAACTGACTGGACAACCAAAATAATAATATCTTCCCCTCTCTACTCCCTACACCGGCAGACCATACTTTTTATTTTTTATAAAAATTATAAAAAATATTCAAGTAAGTATTTAAAATGTAATTACTTAAATACAATGAATAAAGGAAATAATAACAAATCAAATTTAAACCGCAATGACATTTGACAATAGATAAAAATATAGACCTACAGAAAACAAGACAGAGACCTATTATTTGCACACGCGTCAGAGGTACTTATTACGGGAAGGGATACGTCGAACTCAAACGCCGGTTAGAGACACACTGTTTATTCAATATGGTGGGCGGCGCAACAGGCGCGTTACTTGGTCAAGGTATTATCGGCATACAGCCTATGGCCAACACAACAAGACCAATAAATTATTAATCTGATGTAATCTATCATATTTATTCCCTGTATAAAAGTTCCCTTTATTTTTGTGTGTATGTACTAAAATAATAAATATACTTAAACTAGCAACGCCTCGCGGTTTCACCCGCATAAATCTCGATCCCGTGGGAATATCGGGATATAAGATATTGTATGTCCTTTTCCAGGTCATGGTCTACCTATGTGCCAAATTTCATCCAAATCCGTTCAGCCGTTTTAACGTGAAAGCGTAACTAACAAATTAATTCACTTTCGTATTTATAATATTAGGATTATCATCATATATTTTAAGATCTCAGAAGACAGTAGCTTAATTTTCACGATGAACACGAGTTAAATTAATCATCGCATTTCTCACATTTGTTTAAGCTACTTACCACAACTGTATATCTACCACCACTCTGCAAACTCACAAATTGATTTCCCAAGCATAAATTATTAAAATATCCAACTAATGGTTCCATAAAATATTTTTACAGCCTTTTAATGCCGCAATTTCCGATCCAATCAATATTCGACTTTTTTTTTACGTAGGAAAAAAAGCGAAACTGAACATCATAAAGGTTAATATTATCGTAAACGACAGTCCCTTGCTGTCTACACGTTCCGATCAATTTGCCGATAACCAACGCTTCGACACTTAGGCGTGACTATACTTCGGGTTTGCCGAAAATTGCCGATGTTTGCCGAATCATTAGGGATGACTTTGTATGCGTACTATGCGCAGGTATACCCAAATACACCCACATTTTGCCAGTTATGTTTAAGTCAAAGTTATGTAAAATATCAATACAGGCAGTGTGTTCCAGGTGCATCGTCTTCACATATAATATATACTATACTAATATATAAACCCTCTCACAGAGAGGAGGCCTGTGTCCCAGCAGTGGGAACATTTATAGGCTGATGATGATGATGAATATATAAAGCTAAAGAGTTTTTGTTTGTTTGTTTGATTGAACGCGCTAATCTCAGGAACTGCTGGTCCGATTTTGTTTCAGTGTTAGATAGCCCATTTATCGAGGAAGCCTATAGGCTAATACCAATAGGAGCGGAGTACCAAAGTAAGTATTCCACGCGGACGAAGTCGCGGGCAGAAGCTAGTATAATTATATAATTAAGTATACAACATATTGTAAAACATTTTAAAAGAGTAACGGTGGAGTTTCTTGCCCATTCTTCTCTTTACGAAAACTACCTTTTGGAAGGGGCGACTAGAATCAATTCAATTTTTTGTAAATTTTGACGTTCAAAAGTGCCTTTTTGTGCCTAATCGAAATAAATTATTTGACTTTGACTTTGTACCAAAGGTGTGCATCAACTTAATTAAAACTAAAATATTTATATCTTTTACATCTATTAAAACCAAGAAAACGAACCAAGTCAATATTATTAACACAATCAATCAATTAGGACGAACCGAGATTTCCATCTCCCGTTGAAGTTTAAACTGTTAACTAATTTGACAGCTCTAAACTATCTCTTTCTCTCCCTGCCTGTTAGAGAAGGACAGCATCATTCTTATTTGTGTTGAGTCAGCGAACAACAAAACGGGCGCCATTGTTATCTTTAGAGATGACTAAACATTATTAGAGTTTTGTTATTATAAACGTTTAATGTACTGCAAATAGGCGCGGTTTTAGCTTCGAAACAACACGAACAGTCTGCAGTTTCCAAGCTTGGCTTGTATTGAACCAGGGAAGACAAAATTACTAACAATGTATACAAGATTATTCAAGAATGCTATAGCGAATTAAAATGAGGAAGTGGTGTGTACTTGGGGTTTAATTTTCTTTAAATAAGAAAAGAAAGAAAGACAAATAGATTTATTTGTCACAGAAACTCGTGTATACAAAGACAAGAGTAGGTAAGCAGAAATCAAAATAGGTATAACTTAGTACATAATATGCAAACATGAGTATACAACAGAAATAGTCGGCAGCTGCACGACATGACTGTGACAAGAAGGCTTCCACTCAGCATGATGCAGTGCTATAGGGGACCCACAGCACAGCGCTGATTATCAGTGGTCACCCGAAAAAGACGAACGGAAATCAAGTCAGGTTCAGCAATTTGTAAATAATAAATAGGTGACAAAAAATAAATAAACAGTACTTCTTAGAATCTTCAAAAATCTTCTCTTCTTCTTCTTTGTGCTTAGAAAAGCAGTCTTTGAAACAGTTGACTAGGAAATTGGTCCATGAATCTTCTACTTAATAAAAATCTTAAATTCATTCATTAATTCACTGACATACAACGCACACCCTACACCACCCGGACTCAGAGACAACAACAACAACATTTATGAAAAAAAAACAGATTTTTGCTAAAAAAACATGTTTATTTTCAATTGAGGGTAATTTTATTTTTCCACAATTTTATGAGGACGCCTAATTATTTCCAATCAGTACGGAGTTTGATCCATCGCGATAGATCATTTAGTTTAAAAGTTACACCGTTTTGTTTACACTAGGGTTAAAGTAGCGAACAAAATTTTAAAAATCGAAAGAAAAATTAGATTTTTAAAATGTTTTTTCCGTCGATAAAATTAAGCATAGTTTCGGGATCATTTCGATATGTGCACATTATGAAAACTCATAATGGATAACTTAAGTGAGCAATAAGGAAGGATTTTAAAAAGTTCATCACCTTAAAAGGGTTAAATATAAGATAACACTTTGTATGAAAGTTCATCATTTTAGTCGATGGAAAATCCCAACGGGAACACGGGTTGTAGTTCTACGATATTTCACAAAAGCCGACAGACACGATTGTTTTTTGTTTTCCTTTGTCTTCGGATACAAAATACTTGTAGTATTCGCAAACGGCGCGCATGCGTGTAAGGCAAGAAATAAGAATGGACAAAACAAAAGAAGAACCTACATAATGATCGTAAAATGCATTCTGTAGTTTCGACTTACTGTTATGAACTTATGACTTATTCAAAAGTAGATAGAATAAGCTTACGCCTTTTCTTTCATCATAATAAGTTATTGTAAGTTAATAAATAAAATAAATAAAGAAATAAAAATAAATAAAGAAATAAAAAGAAATAAAAATAAATAAAGAAATAAAATGACACATTGTTTCGATTCAACATAATTTATTTTCATTTGATATTATTTTAATTTATGTTTGATTTTATTGTAATTTATTTTATTGATCTTATTTGTTAATTTATGTTTGGCTATGGGTGTTATTTTTTTACCTGAAATAAAGGAATTTATTTATAAAAATAAATAAAGAAATAAAATAAGTAAATAATTAATTCTGAACATTTTCATCTTTCTCATCTATCATAAAGTAAATCAATGCTGTGTAGTCTATAGGCGAACAAAACATTAATCAAGATGAATAAACTCCAAACAACAACCTTTAACAGAAGAATCAAAACATCTCCAGGGAAATCGGCCGCCATTTTATCGTTTCATTTCGCGCGAAAATGATCAACGCTCATTGATTCCAAATATCAAGATTTTATGAAGATAAAGTGGTCTTTATTGTTATACTTTTAGTGCACTCACTGGTTCAGACTGTTAGGTTCAAGGGACCGTAAAGGGACAAGCTATTTAAACTTAAAATTTTGTAAAATCAGACCTTTTATTTTGACAAATCTTAAATACAATATACAAGCTAACACTAATATAAGTACAGATATACAAAAAGGGGGATGAGCTCATTGGGCAACCAAAAATTCGTCCGCATCGCTATAAATTTTAGACTATAAGAACGTAGATTTAACGCACAAGTGGCCCAAATATCGGCCAAATTTAGTAGCGTACCTAAAGTTAATATTTAGCTAAGAAAGTATGGAAGTGGCTTCTTAATAAATAAAAAAATTAACATAAATCCCGGAATTCCATAACATCCGAGAATGCACAACTAATCAGATACATGGTATGGAAATGACTTATCAGCCCGCTTATGAAGGTTACTTTTGCGGTGTTAACATAAAAAAAATTATACCCAAAAATTTTTTTACGAAATTCAAGACACCGAGTTGTTTGTCGCTATGTGCTATGCTAATTTGGCAACCTGCTTTACAACATTTTTTTTTTTTTAAACCGTTGCCCCACACTAGGAATTTCTCCTGTATTGTGGGTGCTTTACAAACATTTAAACTCACATACACAAACAGCCAGACCCGGAACAACTACTTGTAGGTCATACAAATATTTGTTCCGTGCGGGAATCGAACCCGCAACACGCAGACAGCAGCAACATTAGCTAGCATTTCAATAGATAAAAAGTACTAAATTTATCAATTCCAGAGTCGCGAGATTTTTGCAATCGATACAAAAGTGCATTCCATATTAGCCAACACCTGAACGTTAGTAAATATAATACATTCGATTCTATAATCACAACTCTTAAAGTCGATCCGGGAATCCCGGGATTTTTTCGATACAAAAGTGCATTCTGTAATAGCCTGTGATCACTGATAATAACCTATCTTAGTCGAAGACCGGTCTTAGTGGAATTTGCGATAGCCATCCTTGTTTCACTTTCAAATTGTAAATCACAGTTTATAGAAAAACCTAAATGATATATTATATCTTTTATAGTGAAGGCACGTGAACATATTCATAAGAAGTTGGCAGAATCGTCCCAGCGCTGATTGCTGGATTCGTTTTCTCCTCTACCTATCGTTATTTCTCCTAAGTTTATTTTATTTATATGTATCTACGTATTAGTATTTATTCTTTCGAGTTATCTATCAATTATGTTGCACCTGCCATGTTTTGTCTCTGCATTATCCTAAGGTTAACTGGTAGAAAATGCCTCAGGCATTAAGTCAGCCTTTGTACAGTATTTATTTTATTTGTGCATAAAGTTCTAATAAATAAATAAATGTGTTTAGCACAAAATTTATTTATTTAGCCCTCATATCTCCACAAAATTAATTGCCACAACATAAAGCCCACTTTACCCGACTTTCCAACTAAATCTAAATACCAAAACAGTTAGAAACGCCCATTCGCTTAGCGGTAAGGTCTCAGGCCATTCATCAAAGCTATCAGTTTGTTACTATCATCTATTTATATACGAAACTAGCTATTTAGTTCGTAGTACCGAGGTTTTGATTAATGAGCGCCCCGAGCCTCATTGATTCGAGAAAATGGGATTTTCCCAGTGATTTCTTGGAGGATTTGTAAGGAAGTGAATATGTTATTCATTCGGGCTAAAGGGTCTGGTTTGTTGAATGGAAGGATTTTTTATTTTGTGCTGTGAAAGATGTTTTTGTGAATGTTTTGTAAAGACTAGGTTTTTATTGAATGTGCGTAAATTGGTTAGAGAAACTGTAACAGTCTTACAAATAAATGGTATAACAGTTTTATTCGAGAATTAACTAAGAATAATCAAAATGTCTTGGTTGTACGAATAGAAATGTCAACGCTATATTTGACATAACTTATTATTTGTTTATTTGTACAGCCTTTAGATTATTATGTAAAAACAGTCGAATTAAATTAAAGATAATATTCAAAACATAAGATCAACCCCAAGGAACACAGAACAAAACTCAAATATCAACTTCATGCTTAGCTTGCCTTGCTACGAAAGCGTAGTCTCGTAGGTCAGCGTAGCTTGCGTAGCGGTGACATGTGGCTGCTACGCCGTAGCAAGTAGACTGCGGAAATTGTGCTTAGGCTACATTATCACAATTCAGCAAATATTCATGCTCTAGTTGTGTTGTCAACACATTTCTTAAATTAAAGCCTTGTGTTCTTGTAGAATAATAAACCACAGCACATTTTTGTAGAAATACATGGCGAAAACAATGAACAATAAAGCAAAGTGACGTTTCATAAGTGCCCATGTAGGTTTATGTGAAATAAAATATTTTGATTTTGATTTTGAAAATGAGCAAAAAGGCCATAAGCTCGATTTTAGGGAAAACTAAAATTTAATTTATAGTTTTTTGTAAAACCACTTGGTTTTACCAGGAACAGAAACCAATATTTTTACTATACACCGTGACATTTTAGTCGTCTTACAAAAGCAGCCCACTTCATGTATCCAATAACTACTAAACATTTATTTAAAAAAAAATGATATATTGTAACAATTTTTTTATTGTTCTTAGAGGTATTTTTTGTCGGGAACATTGAGTGGCCCTTTGTAAGACGACAAAAATGTCACGGTGTATATCAGTTTTTTTTTATGAATGATATGTAGTCATTGGATATATGAAGTGGGCTGTTTTTGTAAGACGAATTAAATATCACGGTGTATAAAAAAAATACCACTCTGTATTATTGATTCGATTGATATCGGTTCACGGAAGCACCCACTCAGTCTTCCGCATTCCACTGCAGGATACAGATCTGTATAATTAAATCTAAGTCGTTTCACCTTAAAGTGTGATTCTGGAATGTGCCCGGTTGATAGTATTTGACTAGCCCCTAAATTAAATGGGACTGACGTACACATAATTGGCAAAATGTGTGATATGTAATGTATATATACTTCTGCCCACCTCTACGATCAATACAGCCATAATTTTTTTGGGTGGGAAATTATCAATTGCTTCAAAATTGATGAAGGAAAACATCGTAAGGATGCCTGAGAGATTTTTCTGAGACCAACAAAATATTAAATCTTTCACTAACCTCACAAAGGTATATCACCAATTAGTAGTACCTGTGGTCGCTTACAGATGGCGTTATAATAAAAAAACTAAAAAAAATCCCCAGTTTATAAACCTTATTTTGACCAATTTTCGCAAGTTCCTGACTCCTGAAACTTATTAATTTACTAACTATAAAATACAACGATTACAATAATACAACAATCATTACTGAACATTGGTTTTGACTACCTAGGCAATCGTCCATTGCTCCACCAGACATGTTCTTTATTCCTAAGCCAGTGGTGCCAACTGCAGAATCTGGTTATTATTCTTTATAACGCGTATAATTTGAGTTGTCACTGTTCCCGACTTGAATGCGGTTTCATTACTTCAGTGTCTGCATCCGAATGTGCTGGAATTAAAATCGCTATATTATGCTGTCCTGTGTTGTGCTGCGCTATGTTACTTCACTGGATTAAGCTTTGTATGTTTTGTTGAACATTTTTGTTGGTGGTAAATGTTTGTTTGGTGTTTATCTACACTAGTATTCTAAAGAGAAAAGATTTGTATTTTTGTTTATAATAAACTAGCTTCTTCCCGCAGCTTTGTCAGCGTGGAAGTCGAAAATAAACCCATGGAAACGCACTACCGGGATAAAAAGTATCCTATGTGTTAATCTAGGTTATCAACTATCTGTCTGCCTCATCCAAATCCTATTAGTAGCATAACATAACGATTGAATACTGTCGTGAATTCATGCAAGCCTAGTACTTTTTGTAAGGGTACTAACTGCTCAGAAATTGTGCACAACGTCTAATGATTCATACATGCATAGTACTTTTTGTGCCAAGTTTCAAGTTAACTCAAGGAATATGATTTTTCATACAAACGAAATCCCCCCTCCCCTAATCCCTTTTCGCCGCCTTAAAGGTGAAATTTTCAAAAACCCCTTCTTACTGCTCCCCTACATTATAAAAGGAAGCTGTGTGCAAAATTTCACGTTCCTAGTCCCAGTAGTTTTGGCTCTGCGTTGATATTGCAGTCAGTGAGTCAGTTTCTCCTTTTATATATAGATAAACTCAAAAACTACTCGACCGATTTAAAAAAATCTTTCTCCAATAGAATGTTATATTATCACTGAGTAACAAAGGCAATAATTTATAAAGATATCACGCGACCGAAGCTAGTAGTGAATAGAGATGTGGATTATCTCGTGTAAATGATTTTGATGTTTCATGTTTTTAACGTTAATTTGTTTTGCATACTGCCAATATTATCCTTTATTTTATTTTTAAGCATACTATTTACATTTTTAAATATTCTTATAAAAAAATAATAAAAAAAAACATTTAAAAATATAAAAAATAGTAGCCCACCGGTGTCGGGAACAGGGTCCAAGCCACCGGTGGTCATGGCTCCTGAGAGAGGAACCTCCTAACAATACGCGCCATGTCCAGGAGTACGGCTTTCTGGATCAAGCCCTTGATCCAGCTGCCTAACGAGAGCCTCCTCAGGTGTTGGTCGAGGCTCTTAGCTATTATGCCATTGGCCGTAACGACTATCGGCACAATGATTGCTGTATCCACATCCCACAAGTCAACAACCTCGTGAGCCAGATCAAGATACTTAATCTGTTTATCTTTTTCAGCTTTCACGAGGTTCTCGTCGTGCGTGACCGCTAATCATTGTACGGCGCGGCGCTCTAATCGATCTATCACTAGTATGTCCGGTTTATTCTGCCAATATTATTGTTAACATATCTAATAATTAATAGTCACCCTATGGTGTTCTACTGCATAGAGCCCATGCGTAAATGTTGGCATAAAACGGACCAATCCTGTCTACTACTTTTTTTAATAACTGACCATAAATTTCAACGCAGGAGGTTCATAATCATGTACTGAATCCATGGTAAAAGTTTTCGCGTCGATGTCCCTGCCACCCTGTATACAAATTTACCTTGACTAAATAATGCTTATGACAGCAATATGCTCATATCTGTAAAGTAACAGACAACGTTCGAATTTACAACCTTCCGCTTGTCCATCATAAATAAATAAATAAACATTTTACAAATTTTTCTAAGTCCCCTACTTAATTAATTGAAAAGTCAATTAATGATAAGCCAACTTTGCTGATCTAAACCCCACAAAGTCGGTTTCATTAAATACCCTTGTATTAACGAGTAGATCGACTCTGAATAAAATTAACATATTTTATTCGTAATTGTTTGCTGTCCGTTTGCCTTAAAATCTTTATTATCCTGTTCTTAGTTGTACTTGGGTAACCTCAAGATATCAAAATTATTATTTATTAGTGGCTATGTGCTTCCATTTTGTTGTATAACAATCACTTCTAACTTCTAAAAGGCTATATTGTAAGTTTTTACCGTTTTTATAACTTAATTTTACTGTAGTTTATTACCAAGCGAAACCGTCGCTTATCGTAATTATTATGTTTTTCCTCATAGGAGTCATCATCTGCCTAGCCTTTTCCCAACTATATTGGGGTCGGCTTCCAGTCTAACCGGATGCAGCTGAATACCAGTATTTTACATGGAGCGACTACCTATCTGACCTCCACAACCCAGTAACAGGGTAATACGATACCCCTTGGTAAGACTGGTTGTCAGACTTTCGGGCTTCTGACGACCCGTAACGACTGTCAAAGATCCACAAATGACAGCCGGAACCAACGGCTTAACGTGCTTTCCGAGGCACGGAGGAGTTCGGTATGTAGAAATGGTCACCCATCCACGGACCAACCCCGGCAAGCGTAGCTTAATCTGACAGATCGAACCGAGCGGCTGTTAGTACTTAGCCACGAGCTCCTCTTTCCTCCTTTTTAGGGTTCCGTTGCCAAATGGCAAAAAACGGAACCCTTATAGATTCGTCATGTCTGTCTGTCTGTCTGTCTGTCTGTCTGTCTGTCTATCTGTCTGTCTGTCTGTCTGTCTGTCTGTCTGTCTGTCCGTCCGTATGTCACAGCCACTTTTTTCCGAAACTATAAGAGCAACGCTGTTGAAACTTGGTAAGTAGATGTATTCTGTGAACCGCATTAAGATTTTCACATAAAAATAGAAAAAAAACAAATAATTTTGGAGTTCCCCATACTTAGAACTGAAACTCTAAAAAAATTTTTTCGTCAATCCCATACGTGTGGGGTATCTATGGATAGGTCTTCAAAAATAATATTGAGATTTCTAATATCATTTTTTTCTAAACTGAATAGTTTGCGCGAGAGACACTTCCAAAGTGGTAAAATGTGTGTCCCCCCCCCTGTAACTTCTAAAATAAGAGAATGATAAAACTAAAAAAAATATATGATGTACATTACCATGTAAACTTCCACCGAAAATTGGTTTGAACGAGATCTAACAAGTAGTTTTTTTTTAATACGTCATAAATCGTAAACCGCAATTTACCTTTCATTCAATGTTACTTGCTGCTACGGAACCCTTCATGGGCGAGTACGACTCGCACTTGGCCGGTTTTTTTTCCTCATAGGAGTGAATAATTGTATTCTTTTTGAGTGAAAAAAATATTCTTAAACCGTATAAATTATTTATTACAAGAAGATTGTACTGGGATAGGAAATGGACTCTAGGTATCGAGTAGCTGTGTTCAGTAACTTCTACTGTACCTAAGGACACGAAAAAAGTATCGATACTTTGTGGTATCGAGTACATTTTCATTCGATACCGATACTTTTGTACTCGATACTTTGCATTCGATACTTTTACTCAATGAGTACTTTTTGGCAGGCATCGTATCGAATAAGAAATTAAGTTTTAAATGGGTAATCTTAGAAATTGCCCATTTAAAACTTGCGACCTTATGGCTTATGTTTATGAATATGGCATCGCTATCTAGTTCACTCGTTCTGAACATTCTAAAAAATATTACATCGATCTTTGCTCGAAATCGTTCTTTCCGTTCACAGTTAAATTCCTAACCTTTCCTTCATTCATTTACTACACTAATCAATCACTCGTTCACCGTTGTCATTTGTTTTTTCATGTCCTGCCCTACTGAAGTTAAACTGACGTTATTTACTGACTGATATTGACCTATGCTCTATGCGCATTAGGCCCTAAGAAAAGTACTCGATACCTTGAAGTATCGATACTTTTGTTTCGATACTTTTATGAGTACAGTATTGATACTTTCTATTCAATACCGTGTCCCTAACTGTACCTAATCAGTGATAAATTTAACTAGAGTGGTGATTGCTAGTACCTACACAAATCTAACTAAATTATGAACCTAGTCTAGCTTCTAATATTAGAAGGCTTAATTTTATTCAAGAATATCTTGTTGCCCACGAAAGTAGAACAAGCAAACCTAACTCATTTCCACATAAAAAAAAGATAAAGCACAGATAATCGCCCCACAAAAAACCTTCAATACGTCAAACAAAGGGAAATTCGCGGTTATTTGTCGGCGCCCGAGTGTTGACCCTTGAGCTGGCACGAGAGTCCTACAGAGTGGCGTGATGTCAAGGGGCGGCGGCCTACGTGCTCGGAGACACCCGCATGTAGGGATTATGGCACGTGACCTCAATTGCAGGATGGTGGTAATGGGAGCTGGGCTTAGGATTCGCGTTTTGGGATTTAGCTTTTAGCAACTTGAGTAGAGGAGCTTTAATATTATTATAACACATCAAACTTTTAAAAGAGAATGCTAGAGATATAAAGAGAGAGAGAGAGTTTCTTGTATGGGGACCTCCTTTAATTATTTACTTTTTTTTTTTGTTATAGCGGCAATAGTAATACACAATTTGTGAAAAACAGCCCGCTGGCAGACAGATGGACGGACGGACAGCGGAATCTGCCTATCTAGCCTTTTCCCAACTATGTTGGGGTCGGCTTCCAGTCTAACCGGATGCAGCTAAATACCGTATTTTACATGGAGCCACTGCCTATCTGACCTCCAGAACCCGTCACTGGGTAATACGATACCCCTTGGTAAGACTGGTTGACAGACTTTCGGGCTTCTGACGACCCGTAACGATTGTCAAAGATCCACGAATGACAGACGGCACGCTTCGGGTCCAGAACCCTAAAAAACACTGGGTGTAGGAGGTGCCTAAATATCGAAAAGCTCCATTGATTTACAGGGTTAGCAAGTTGGCCTTGTGGCATTAAAAGTCCGTCTATGGACCACTATTGTTTAAGAAGTTTAAATAAATAAATAGTTCGTAATTCCTCAGTTCAAAACAGCCACGTAACCATAATCTAATAATGTCTATATAAGCTACATTTACATCGAAACTCGCGAATCAGATAAGTGTTAAAACAAGCATCCAATATTGCATTCTACATCGCTTTTAATTAACGCAAATTATTTCACAGAAAGCTGAACAAGTGTCGTTAGAAAATATACAGTTTTACAATTATTTCCCAGTATTGCGAGTTGCGGCCTCGTTAACATAAGGCATACCTTTGAATAGTGGGGGGAGTTAATTGAATCAAGTTTAACATGGTGACAATACTATCCCTACGTTAGGTATGAGGATTATACACCCAAACTACGATTTAATTTCAACTCTTTATTAGTGACTTTGGTGGACATGATAATTATTCAAATTGATTACAGTTGTAACAGCAATCATATAATTGCGTTTTATTGAAATAGGTTTTTACTTTTATTAATTTATTTATCTTTTCTATTTTGTTAAGTACTTGGTACTTATTGAAAGACCTACACTGTCCTCCCATACCCTACACACAACCCTACCCTAACACTGTTATTTGAAAGTATTGTAAAAGCCAATTATTTTTAAAAGAGTAACCGTGGAATTTCTTGCCGGCTCTTCTCCATAGGAAACGACCAATTGAAACCGTGCACCTAGCTTCTGACGTTTCATAAGTGCCCATGTAGATAAAATATTTTGAATTTTGAAAAAGAAGAAATACTTATTTAGAAATGTAACATCAGGAATATTAATTGATAAGAAAATTGACTAGGTATCAACTTTAATTGTCTGTATATTCAAATCACAACTGTAATTCTTTGACAGTTGTATGTAATGGAAATATAGCAAATTGATGTATAGGAGGTCAATTTGCTTAACATTTCCCTGACTGTGTCAGATATTTTTTAATGGCATAATCATAAACTTCTATTAGGTTGTACAATTAATATTAGTCGGGAACTAGAAAGATAAATAATTAATACCGTGTAACCGGGCTGTAGAGCTCAGATAAGCAGTTGCTCCATGTAAAATACTGGAATTCAGCTACATCCAGTTAGGCTGTCAGCCGACCCCAACATAGTCTTTCATGATTACCTAAGGTAAGAATTTTTAAGCTATTTGCATAGCTTTTATCGCGGGCTTTGAGCGCGGCGACCGAAACAAGAAATTCCGTAACGTAACGAAAATAAAACCTTCCACCCCCCCACTCCGCCTACCATGTAATGACGGTTCCCATGACAACGTGATGTTGTCATGGAGGTTACAAATGCTATGCAATAGCTTTACCGCGGCAGTCCCCAAGTGCCACACGTTTTTTTATTAATATTTTTTCCATTTAATGAAACTAAAAATAGAATATCCTAACCTTACTAAAACTAAGCAAACTAAAATATGGCGGCAAAAATTTCTCCGCATCGCTGTCGACTGGTAATGTACCCAAGAGATTGGCGGCATTGCCACGTAGGAAGGAAAATTTCTAAAATATAAAATATCTGTCTATTTCAATCAGCCATAAAATTTCAACGAAGCAATATCAATAAATGAGCCAGGTGAAACTGATCTCCTTTATTGAAATAACTCAACAGAATGAGCTCAAATTAATATTCTTCAAGCAAATGTAGCTCGATTCCCTTTTATATTTGAATTTTTCGAGACAAAATGAAAGTATTCAACGTTGTATGAATTTTAATACGTTGACGTCAATTTGCTTGAACTTTTAAGAACTGTATTCTGAATCTCGTAGCGGCAATAAACTTTGTGTGGAGCTGTTTGATCAGAATGCAATAGATTTGAGAATGAATATTTTATTTCGTTGCTGTGATTTCGAGACACGTCTCTTGAGTGTCGTTAGAGGGCAATAATAAGAGCGAAGCTACGAGGGGAAAAGATGGCCAAACATTGACATAGAGTTTATTCGATGTAAAAATGTCGGGGAAATCGGTGCATGTAAATAATAAAACGTGTCGAAAAAGAATATTTTCTTGTTTTGAATTCGGTTAAAAATAAGACATCTGTAAATTCAGAGTAGATGAAACTGGAAACAGAAAATTATGCTACGTCTAGACTTCCTACGATTAGATAACATTCAAACATGTCGTGATTTCTTTGATTTAATTTCAAAAATGTATTATTTAAATATCGATTTATAAAATCCACTGTGGCAACACTGTCAAAGTACAAATTATTAATATTCTAAGAAACTTCTAAATGTATTTTCATTGTGGCAACTGAATGTATTGTTTTACTTTGGCAACACTTAGAAATGACGGTTATGATATTATCGTTATTTCTGGGTGGGGCAAAAGTCGTTTTAAATATTAAAATGTAATGCATAGGTAATCGTCGTTTGATTGTGAAATAGTACAGTGGTGTGGATTAAAAGTATTAGCAAGAAAATAGCGTTTTCTTTATAAACATAAGATTTATTTTTATTAACCACACCACCAGCAATGTCACAATTCAAATTAAATAACATCTAAAATTGACATTTCAGTAACCATGCAAATAATAGCGATGACATTGACATGACATTGACATAATATGCATATTGGAGACAAAGAAGAAAGATAAACAGTATACAGGGTTATTAGTTATACGTCGGCAATCCATAAAAGGGCATGTAGGAGAGGTCATTTGCAACCAAATAACCCCTTTTGACTTCTATGCAAATGTCAAAAAATTTCGAGTCATTTGACATTTTATATATATAATATAATTAAATTAAAAAAGAATTGTGTGGTTTTATGAAACCACGGTAAAAGTGAAACTTTTAAGCGAACTATAGCTGCCGCCATATTGGCCTTGGCTGCTCTGACGAGCGCCTTTCACTTTATCCCTACTTCGCGGCCGACCGTCACGCGACATGCAACACACAGACGAAAAAGTTTGAGACGATGTAATAAAAGTTTCACTTTAATAATTAATTTCAAAGTTTGCAGATAATATACATACATAAACTCACGCCTTCTTCCCATGGGGGTAGGCAAAAACTACAGAACGCCTTCTGCTACGATCCTTACATAATCCTTTTGCCTCGTTTACATTCATACATCTAGTCGATTGCACATAAAAAACACAATAATTCCCATGTTAGTAGATATAAGAACGCATCTACATAACAATCCCAATTACCAAGTTTGCATTTATCAGTTCATTGACTTTTCCAAACAGACCCTTGTTCACATTGATAATTTCCGTGAACATTATTTTTTGTGTCAAACAGTGTCCTGATTGTTGCGACAAAAAAATCCCATTCCTGTCTGTAACAGAAGTGTTACAAAAAGAAATCTATCACGCCGTTCGACACTGATAATGCACGCCAGTGTGCCCATTGAATAGGAAGTGTGACTCGCGCCCAAATGTAATGTTACTGTGTGAATTGACTTTCAGTGTAAACAGGCTGTTCACATTGATAAATAAACAAAAATGAATGTGAATAATTTGATTTATGTTCTGAATGTACTTATTTATTGTGTTTAATCTATCATAATTCATAAGAAACATAGTTGATTGATGTGGTCAGTACGCCCGGCTCTGATAATATAACATATTAGAAAGGCTATAATAATTAGAGATGGGCCGAATGTGGTTTGAACCGAACCCGAACTTCGGCCGAACAATCGGTTAAAATGAAAAGTTCGGCCGAAGTTCGGCCGAAATTCGGTTCAATTTCGAGCGCTTTCTCGAGAGCGACACGTCGTGACTTGTTTACGCATTTACTTCAAATTATTACTAAATGTGCCTCGCCCGCACACCGCGCTTCCACCGCGTGGCCATATAAGAACAGATTTTCAAGACTAAAAAGAAGAACTGATTTAATTTAAGGTTTACATTTACAATGTTCCTAACTAAAATAAATGACCATGAGTTAGTAAAAGACATAATTTTATTTTACAGTAATGCTATTCTAATTCTATTCAATGTCAGTCAAAATAGTGCAAGTAGGTATTATTTTTCTTGTGCCGAATGTTCGGCATCTGAACCGAATTTCGGCCGAATGCCGAAGTTCGGTTCAAGCTGCCGAAATTCGGTTGAACCGAATGTGAACCGAATTTCGGCCCATCCCTGACAATAATATGACATATTGGAAAGGCTATAATAATATGACATATTAGAACGAGCGTGGCTATAGCGATAACAGCTGCACGGGTCAATCAAAGGAAAAGCTACGCTAGCCGCGGTCGATTCGCGGATGGGTGACCTTCCAATTTTTTTTTTTTTTTTTTTGTTTTTGTGACTATAAAAGCATTTTCTTTCTCCGTGCGTCAGAAAGCACGTTATTAAGCCGTTGGACCCAGCGGTCATTCGTAGATCTTTGACAGTCCGTTACGGGTAGTCAGAAGCCCAAAAGTCAGACAACCAGCCTAACCAAGGGGTATCGTGTAACCGGGCTGTGGAGGTCAGATAGGCAGTCGCTCTATGTAAAATACTGGTATTCAGCAGCATCCGGTTAGGCTAGAAGTCGACCTTCAAATTATTGGGCAACGGCTATTAGGCAGATTGATTTAGGAGCTTTGAAAGAAAGTGTTACACAATGTAAATTATTTTGCATACTATTGTATAAAATATTTTTTTTCTAACTGAACAGACAGTTGTGCTGCTGGGGAGTTTGTTGCGCCACTTCTTCTTCTCAGCTAAAGCACTAGGAAGTGATGAAGGGTGGGCGTTTTGGGGGACTGTCTTATGTAATTTTGACGTTCAAAAAGTGCTGATTCTCAGCCTAGTTTGAATAAATGACTTTTGAATTTTGAGTCACATAGAAGACGCTCGACAAAGCCATACTTTTCGACAGCTCATCATCATCTGCCTAGCCTTTTCCCAACTATGTTGGGGTCGGCTTCGAGTCTAACCGGATGCAGCTGAATACCAGTATTTTCGACAGCTGAAAGCTTAAAATTAACGTCTTAAGAGCGTTTATTCTGAAAGCGGGTAACGTCGCAAATAAATGTCAAAACTTGCGCTGTTTTGATTAACTTGGCAATATTACTGTATGGAAATAAGAAATGTGGCAAACTCGCAAACTAGAATATTATAATGAATTGCAATTATAACATTGAATTTGATGTTGTAACCGTTTTAGGTGTAAAAAAGACATTTGGAAAGTTTCCAAATACTTTTTTTACATCTAAAATTTATTATTCTATGTTCTGAAATTAATTATTGCATTTCATAATCAATATTTTAGTTCCCTAGTTGGCCACATTTCTTAATTCCATACAGTAATATAGCCAAATTAATCAAAACAGGTACATATTTGACAGCTATTTACGACGTTGCCAACTTTTAGGATAAATCCTCTTAAAATGACCCAAAACTAGTATTCAGCTACCTAAAGTTGGAAAACCGCAAATAGTATAAAAGCGTTAGGCGAAAAGCAAGTGAAAGTCGCTAGTGAAAGCCGCAAGTGAAGCCGAAGTCGATCTAATCAGCACTGAATGTTGTTTGCGATGCACTCGCACGGGGCCGGGATTAGTCGCCCGGGAACGTGTCTATACGTACCTTACGGATATTTTGGACGGGACCGGAATTTGTTTCATAGGATTAAAAATAGTGCAAGTAAAATAGATTTTGTATAAAGTATTTTAGTTATACTATTGAATACATTTAAATGGCCTAATCTGATTGAGAACAAGTAGGTACACTTTTAACAGTTACTTTTTTTTAAACCGCCGAAACAAACATTTCCTCAAGACCCGTAATGACTGTCCCCACGAATGACAGCCGGGATCAACAGCTTAACGTGCTTTCCGAGGCACGGAGGAGTTTCGGTATGTCGAAATGGTCACCCAACCACAGACCAACCGCGGCAAGCGTAGCTTAGCTACTTAGCCACGAGCTCCTCACGTGAATTGTAAAAATAATACCTACATAATTCAACTGTCGTATCACTTCTACAACAGAACATTTATAAGCGACTTACTCAATAGTAAGTATGACAATGACCTGCAAGGCATTATCGACCGACGATGGATGTCAAGGCTTTGATAGTAGACTGGTTATTCGCCTGTACCTACATTACGTAAGTAGGCTATTGAATTACATGGTGATGTATCAATTTGTGTATGTTTTCTGTATTCTAGAGTTACAAAATTAGAATGCGAAATACACGCCCAAAGATTAAGTCTACAGTCTGAAGAAGTTAAGGGGGATGCGCAAAGGTAGCCCGCGAAATTCAAATTTTCTAACGTTTTTTGCAATTTGCAGGTCAGTGCCAGGTTGTATGCTGATTAAAATATGATTCGCGACCTTAACAAGTATGGCTTTACAGAATTATAATCATTAGAATCAGCAATACAACTCCTTAACTTAGAATAATCCTAAATGTCATGATTTCATGAAATAGTCGTTTAATAGAATTAGAGTTGTATTGATTATTTTTATGATTGATTGATTTTTTGATACGGCTGCGAATCATATTTAGATCAACATGTAACCTGATACCGACCTGCAAATTGCAAAAAAACGTAAGAATTTTTGAAGTGAAAACTTCTTTAGGCGCGTTGGGCATTTTTGAGATAGGACTAAACAATTGATTTTGCGACACTGTTACAACACCAACTTTTGACCATTAAAAAGATATCAACGCGCGATACATTATTTCCTGCACAATAAAATTGTTCAAGTTGTTTGAGTTGTTGTTTGTTGTTGTTGTGTTGTTGTTGTCGGCACTCCTGGAGTGCCACTGTTTTTTTTAAATTTCGCGGTGTAGGTACCCTGATGCTTTCGCCTTAACAGTCTGAATCTGAAGGGTTTGTCCCAACTGATATACCTAAAGGTATGCTTGACGGCATATAATTTACGATGTATCTACCAATTGTAGGTAGTAGCTACTTTCACTGACCAAGAAAAAAACCAGAGAAAATCACTGGTTACAGAAACCATTATTTCCATTAATTACAATACTAACCTCGTAAGGAGCTCGTGACTAAGTAATAACAGCTGCACAAGTCGATTCATCCGGTTAAGCTACGCTTGCCGAGGTTGGTCTGCGGATGAGTGATCATCTTTACATACCAAGACTCCTCCGTGCCTCGGAAAGCACGTTACAACGTTGGTCCCGGCTGTCATTTGTAGATCTTTGACAGTCATTACGGGTAGTTAGAAGCCCAAAAGTCTGACAGCCAGTCTTTCCAAGGGGTATCGTGTAACTACGTTGTGTAGGTAAGATAGGCAGTCGCTCCATGTAAAATACTGGTATTCAGCTGCATCCGGTTAGACTGGAAGCCGACCTCAACATAGTTGGGAAAAGGCTAGGTAGATGATGATTAATTATGGTCGTTAATTTATTCATTAGAAAGAAAAATAGATTTATTTGTCACAGAAACACGTGCATACAAAGACAAGAGTAGGTAAACAGAAATCAAAATAGATATAACTTAGTACATAATATGCAAACATGAGTATGTAACAGAAATAGTCGGCAGCTGCACGTCATGACTGTGACAAGAAGGCTTCCACTCAGCATGATGCAGCGCTATGGGGATCCACAGCACAGCGCTGATTTTCAGTGGTCTCCCGAAAAAGACGATTGGAAATCAAGTCAGGGTGTCAAAACTGTCAATTACAGTTTTATCTATTCTTAATTGCATTTAAATACTAATTTAAGAAAGCGGATTACAGTGAAGTCAACCAGGGGTTAAAGTTATTCCGGTGGGATCTCATGGCGTCATGGAGAGTGCGATTGTTGCAACCCAGCGCTGGGCACGCCACAATTGCGGCGAAAAGACCCCTCTTTGAGGAGTGGCCTGAGAGGCGCCACGGCACCCTCACCTTCCGCCTGACGCAGGTCATCACCGGACACGGCTGCTTCGGGAGGTTCCTGTTCAGGATAAGGCGGGAGGAAACGCCCGAGTGTCACCATTGTGTGGATCGCCCGGAGGATACGATGGAGCATACGGTGGAGGTCTACCCGGCTTGGGCGGAGCATTGCCGTGTCCTCGTGGAGGCGATCGGTGGCAGTGATCTTTTGCGTTCGGCCCAGGTTCAGGCCATGGTACGGAGCGAGAGGAAATGGCAGGCCGTCACCTCCTTCTGCGAAGCGGTAATGCTCGCGAAGGAGGAGGCGGAACGCGTGAGGGAGAGGCAAATTTCGCGCCCTCACGCCCCTAACCGCCGCAGGAGGAGACGCCCGAGGCGGGAATCGCGAGCAAATTTCCGGCCACCGTAGGTGCGGGCTTGCGGACGGTGAGCAATGGGTAGCTCGCCGTCCGATAAGGACCAAGCCCGGATCGGTGGTGCGTTGTGTCCCACGCGCGCCTCAAAGAGATGTCAGCAGAATTGACGGGGTCCGCTAGGGCCAATGCCTGCCGGGGCTGCAAATATGGGCCGAAAGGGAAATCGTGGCCCCCGGCAACAGGGCAACCAAAGGAACACGGGTGGGTTTTAGTCAGTAAGAGTCTGACACGCCCTCCCGCTCCACCCAGAGCGGGAGAAGTTATTTGATAATGTCCCAATAAAAAAAAAAAAAAATGGGTAAAAGTTATAAACTAATAATACAATAAAACACTACATTAATTTGTCTCATATCCCAGCTAATATAGGAGCAGTGAGAACAATTGGCAGCCAGCCACGAAAGCGCAATTTGATCAACTTTTTACCAACATTTATGCCAAACAATCGTTCAAATATCGCTTTGGCACAACTACTCTGCTGACTCGGTTAAGGTTACTTAGCGTGATATTATGTATGTTAACAAGCCCGCAGCAGTTTCAAGGTCGACTCAAGGTCACATTAATCTTCCAGCCCGTTTTATGAAGTAGTTTCATAGTTTGTTATTCCGGTCTTGGATTGTATATTGTCTTGTTATGGGTGCCAAGTTTCCTCTACTATTTGTTACTGAGAACTGACTGAATTAGATTTGGCTGACAAAAAATAACATTTTAGGCCTTCTGTATTCTTGATCGAAGCTTCTTAAGCATCTAGATAAAGTACCAGTTTTATATAGTGCTCTGTGATAGAGTCATAAACTGGGTACAGATTACTGCATTGTAGGAAAGAAAATTTGTTTATTCTGCTCAAACTAAACACACATTACAAAAAAAAACAGAGGCACTCCGGGAGTGTCGACAGAAGTGAAAACTTGAACAAGATCGCCTTGGTGGAAGAAAAATACTTGCATGGAACATTGGTCGGTAACCTGATCTAAATAAAGAGCACAATCGCGTTTACAAAAAAAAAAAAACTTCCAACACCTTTAAAGTAAAAATACTTGCATAGAACATTGATCCGTAACGTAATATGAATGATGAGTACAATCGCGTTTACAAAAATGAGGTGTCGGTAACGGTGTCGCGAGTTCAATTGTTTTTTCCCAACTCAAAAATGCTCAACGCGCCTAAAGAAGTGTTCACTTCAAAAAATCTTTTAGTACACATTTACAATTTAAAGATTAGGAAGAAGAGTGGGGCGCATCTTCGTGGATAGCACTATCTGTACATGTCGGAATATTGTCCAATCAGAGCAGAAACAAAAAAAAAAAAACGTGTGGCACTCGGGGACTGCCGCGGTAAAGCTATTGCATAGCATTTGTAACCTCCATACTTCCTATTTGTCAACGCTACACTTGGGATGATGACGTGATGACATAAAACAAAAATTACGTTCCCATGACAACATCACGTTGTCATGGTAACTGTCATTACATGGTAGGGGGGGGTGTTAGGTTTTATTTTCGTTACGTTACGGAGTTTCTTAATTCGGTCGCCGCGCTCAAAGCCAGCGATAAAAGCTATACAATAGCTTAAAAAGATTGTAGCGTTTTCTACCAGCCAGCATTCGATAGCATGAAATCAACATATATTCCATTTGAAATAAGATTAGACATTTAACTAAACCTTTTTTACAGTCCGTTCAACTGATTTTGACTTCTATACCGTAGGCATAAGGATGGCATTAAAAGCAAAAAAGTGGTTACAATACCAACTGTTTACTGCAGCTGCCATTTGTCATACCACTAACGCAATAGAAGTCAAAATCGGTTGAACGAACTGTAAAAAAGGAATGTGGAACTGTTCAAATTCGAAAAAGGTCGTTACGAACTTTTAATAGCTGTCACAATCGAAGACTAAATTCACGTTTCGATAACTCAACAACAATTGTATATAAAAAAATAAGTCGTCGCTACAACGAATTAATAATGGTCTTTTGATTAGTTTGGCCATTCCTAATTTCAGGGTTATACAGCATAAACATGACAACATTTAACATTTCACCCGTTAGAAAACGGACTTTAACGCTCAACGTTTAAAGTCGAAATTTATATGAGGACAAGTGGCAATAAAATTACTTTTGAGAAATGGTTGTAGTCACGCAGTGTTATAAATCAGATAAATACCTACGCGGCCATGATGATTAGCTGGTGTAGGTTTCAGAGATATTTCACCCCGGTAAGTATAAAATAATGGAAATAGAACTACTACCGAAATAAACAAGTAAAGGTCAAACATTGAAACACGTGTAAAAAGGTACAGTGGGGAACAAAAGTCGATTAGCACTTAATTTTTTTATTTATATCTTTTATTTACTCGCTGCGCTTCGCGGTTTCACCCGCATAAGTCTCGATCCCGTGGAAATATCGGGATAAAAAGTATACTATGTCCTAACCCAGGTCATGGTCTACCTATGTGCCAAATTTTATCTAAATCCATTTAGCCAGTTTAGTGTGAAAAGGTAACAAACAAATAAACAAAGTCACTGTCGTATTCATATTATTAGTTAAGATTGTTGAGCTATTTATTGTGAGTGTTACTATAGGTACACCTCTGCCTAACCCTCAAGGGATTACAGGCGTGATATTATGTTGTTAGGTATTTAATTAAAATCGAAACAGAAAATTAAAGAATATTAACTGTTAGTTAAAAAGAAAACCCTGTCCTATCCGAAAGGGCTAGCTGATTCAGATTCAGATTAATTTGGCCAACAATGTAGGTACAGGTATAAGATGGTACATCACTAAGTTTTTCCGCTACATTCTACCTAAGCTCATAGGTAGGTACTTCAATAACATTAACAAAAAGTTTTTTTTATTATTATTGGAAATGAATGTTATTTCTATTTAAAATTCAAATTTTTAGTTTAAAAAAAAATACTCCAAATCCATTAAAAATTAGAAAATTTTCTACAGGGGTCATACTCATAAGTTACAACTGCTAATCGACGGCCGCCCGCGCCCCATGTAATAAACCCGGCACAATTCCCTATTAAAAAAAGAAAGGAATTTTTTTTTCCTTTTTTTTTAATGACCGCATAAATATACTCTCAGTACGATACCTAACAACACCCTCACGAATTCGACAGGGTTTTTTTACATTTTGTATAAAATGCTGAATGACATGTATCGAAAAAATTGAGTTGTTATGTAAAAGTAGCAATGTTAATCGACTTTAGTCGCTGACCGTACCTACCCATACTACCTACAATCGTATCTATTGGTGATTGTTCTATGAAGTCTTCCACGTGTGTTGACACGTTGTTCGACGGTCACACCACTAGGCTATCACTGCCTTGCATGATGATAAAATCAATTAAAGGCCACTTCCGGGAAACCGCTGAAAATACCTACGGAAGAACTGTAGTTTCTTCTAAACATCTATTTGAACTTTTGCCTCTCAAAGAGTTCGATGCATGATCAAAGAGTGCCAGACCACTTTGAGTGGTAAACAAATTGTTTGATGTTTCGTTAGCTTTTACAATCCACGACCAATTAGTAATAATTGCTCAGGAAAAATAAACGAACTAACCAATCTTGTTAAAAATTGTTTATAAACCAAGTCTCCTGAAATATGTTCTAGAACATTCAGAGGACTCGTCCTTTCCCCCATATAGGTAAGTCGAATACGAATGTTTGCCCACACAGTCCCTAGTTTAAATCAACCAACCACAATGTAAACTAAATCCTAAGACCACGGATCAGAGTCTAAAATCTAAAAGCACTAACACTTAGTCCATTTAAGCAGTGCGTGAAAATTGCGTACTGTTTTACCATGTAAACTCACTTAGTTTATATCGACCATGTTTTAAGGAACTGGATATATTCTGAGAGTAATTTCTTCGAAAGAAATACGTCGAGAAAAGCAGGAAAGGTTTATTCAGAAATCTTCCTCCTCAAAATGAAGGTTATTTTTACGCAAGAAATAAGTGGAACAAAATGGATTCGGGTACTATAGTTGAATAAAAGGCAGGAAAAACAAAATCAGCAGTTCAGTCATAACGATAAAATGTAAATAAATCTTTGATTGCTGTCATGGTGACGCAGTCCACTTAATTAGCCCCTTCAACTGATGCGAAAAGATAACATCCTTTATGTTTGCTCAACAGACACTGAGCCAAACCTCGATGGCAATCACTCCCACAAGAGACCACTCGATACCGACTCGATAAAGTCTCATCGATACGAAAATCGAGTCAAGAGGCTTTAGAAATAATCCTACAGGTTTAAAGGTCCCACAACCTTAATTGCCGGCAATTAGCCAAAAATTGAAAGGAGTAAGTTAAGCCGGATTAAGAGTTGTAAGATAAATTTTGCCCTTTGCCCCGAACCTTTTGTTGGCAGCCTGCCGACGCCTTAATTGCGATTTTAATAAATTATTAGTCGAAGTTGGAGGAATTCGGGGACTTAGAATGTATCTGTTTGTGGGCGGCAAATTGAGAGAGACGTTTCATCAATTTGTAAATTACGTTTCGGAGCTAAACTTTTTAGATGGTGATGGACAGTAACATTATTAGTTTAGACTTGGTTTCTGATGAGATCAAAACGCTTGTCCAGCATTTCTACAGAATATTAAATTAGGTTTCATTAAAGTGCTGTACCTACATTCTATTTAACAATTCATCGACAAAATGTAACTTAAATAAAGCATTCAAATCACCGGAAGACGAGTGTTTCAAGATTTTTGGAAACTCAATATGTCTTCTATAATTGTCAACACAAAGTGACATTCTATATATATATTTGAGACTAGAGATGCATTCCACGGGCTTTTATGACAAATCTTTTCAGGTTCAAGCAGTACGGTTATGGAATGCCTTGCCTGTGTCGATAAGGCGTGCTCAATCTTTGTCCACTTTTAAAATTCTGGTAAAAAAACACTTCCTCTCTCCTTAAACATCATCATTACATATAGTTCCTTGCTCTTGTTTCATGTTTATAATTTTATGTATATCTGTTATTTATCTAATATATATATAAATATTGATATAGGTAATTATATGCTTTATGTATCTGTTGTATATGTAAATGGTACACCACTGACTACCTGCAGTATTGTCTCTCCTTTTCCATTTAAATCCATCCAAAGGTTGTCTGTAAAAGATCGCTTTTAGCGATAAAGACCGCCCATTGTGTCACCCAGTGTAAAATTTGTAAATTACTGTCTGTAATTTTTATGGTGTACATAATAAAGAATATCCTATCTATCTATCTATCTTCTATCAGCAATGACGATGTAGAAGGAAAAGTCAAAAATTTATTAGATTAACATAAGTTAAGGCTTAATCCAGTTAAAAGAAATACGAAAAGCTTTGAAAGCGATTGCCACTTCATTTACTTCTAAGTATTTATCTAGGAAAACCTATGACTATTAATTAACACAGTTCCGGTCCTTGACCAAACCATCAACAAAGTCGGTGGTACTAAATTAGAACCAAGTTCCCGTCAAATAGTTTGGAAGCGTCTCCAAGATTCTTGCGACCATCTCCATCCGTTCACATATTTGTGCAAATCTAAGTAAGTACCTTAGTTGTCAAACTTGGGGCATTTAGGAAATAACTTCTGTCACTTCAGGCTCAGCAGCGGCTTCAGGCAGCTGTTCAAAGATTGTTAAGGATAATTATGTAAAATGTGATTCGGAGAAGAGGAAATTCGGATGATGGAATATTAAAATGTTTGGAGTTGAAGTTAGCTCGCCTGCTGTGAATTCCACTCTTTTCAAATAGTGTAAATAAAGTGGCTTTGGCGTAAGCTACAAAGTACTTCTCCTAAGATTGTTTTTCATGAATTAATTATACGCTATCGCAGTTGATGAATATTTGAAGAACGCGTAGTGTGCGCAACCAGAACGCTTGTTGTATATAATAATGTAATTGCAAAGTTGTTGATCGATGGTTATTTTATATCTTCATCGAAATAAACAGCAACCAACAATAAAAATAGTTTTACAGCTCTATATAATTCACACGGAAATCAAAACAAAACAACAATAAAGTACTTAGTTCTGAATTCAAATTATTATACACGGTAAATCTAATAATTGATGGGCATGGAAATTAACATTCGTTCGTATTCGGAAATCCGATGATACCCGAAGGATATTAACAAAATAGAAATACTGTACTTCCTAACTTTTCATTTCTAAAACCGTTGCAATATAAAAGTATACAATAACCACCCAGCAAACGTCTGGCTGCTCTTATCTACTCGTTATTTATGTGACTCTCGGCTGCACTCACTTTATCTAGATATCCAGCAGAAAGCCGGGATAGTTTTGTAGTCTAGTCTATGTGAAGAACACTTGGGTACTGTAGTGGAGGGTGACTTTACAAAGATATGAATGGGAAGAAAGAAATTGTAACAAAAAGTTTACAACTCAGTAGATACCAGAGAGCCGAACAAAGTGACATCCTATCATCGATAACGATGATGTAAATTGTCGATTTCTTAATCAATATGAAGATGTATGCAAGTACGCACATTATATCGCCCGTTAGAAAAAGTGGTGGCACTCCGGGAGTGCCGACAAAAGTGAAAACTTGGAACAATATCGCCATAATGGAAGAAAAATACTTGTATAGAACATTGGTCCGTAACCTTATCTAAATAAAGAGCACAATCGCGTTTACAAAAAAATACTGCCGAAACCTTTAAAGTAAAAATACTTGTATAGAACATTGATCCGTAAAGTACTATAAATAAAGAGCACAATCGCGTTTACAAAACCTTTAAAGCAAAAATACTTGCATAGAACTTTATCCGTAACGTAATATAAATAAAGAGCACAATCGCGTTTACAAAAATGAGGTGTCGTTACAGTGTCGCGAAATGCCCAACGCGCCTAAAGAAGATTTCACTTCGAAAATTGATGGACTACACGATTGCCTTCAAACTGAACTCTCGGCCCGAAAAAAAGTCTGTATTCTGGGGCTCTTAAGATTTCCAATATCATCGACATGATATGGGAAAAAAAGTATATCACAAACTGATGTTGCCGCTCTGTGGGGCTCAGAGGGGCCCGTGACTAAGTAATAACAGCTGCCAAGTTAAGCTACGCTTGCCACGGTCGGTCCGTGGATGGGTGACCATCTTTACATACCGAAACCCCTCTTTGCCACGTTACGCCGTTGGTCCCGGCGGCCATTCTTGAATCTTTGACAGTCGTTACGGGTCATCAGAAGCCCGAAAATTTGACAACTAGTCTTAGCAAGAGGTATCGTGTTACCGAGTAACTGGATTGTGGAGGTCAGATAGGCAATCGCTCCATGTAAAATACTGGTATTCAGCTGCATCCGGTTAGCAACGCAATGCAGTTGGGAAAAGCCTGGGAAGATTAATAGACTGTTGCCGTAAATGATTGATTGATTGTTGGAAGACTAAAAGCCAAAGGCTTCAGCGCTTGAAGAGGCTTTCGTTTGGCAGTTAGTTGAAGAACTTGATACATAAAGCGATACTTCTGAATGGAACATGAATTGTTAGGAAGTTTCTGTCCCGGACTGACAGTTGGAGGCTTGCACAGTTTTCCCGGTACCGTTGACCTACTATTTTATACTTTTTGTGAAGCTCTACGTGACTCGGATCCTATTCTTGACGCTAGTGGACTAAAAATGTATACTCCTGAAGATATCTTTGAAATAAATAAGGCATTTTTATCTTTCTTACTGTTAAAAGTAGTTTTCCAACTAACACTAACCTCTAGTTTAAACTACACCACAGTTTATTATACAATATCTGGATGATCTCCGGATGACATTTTTTTGAACGACGTTTTCTAAAAATTAAACATAGCTATATTGATTTATCGCCTCCGAAACGCCCTGCATACTAAATTTCATGAAAATCGTTGAGCAGTTTCCGAGATTCAGATTATATATATACATATATACAAGAATTGCTCGTTTAAAGGTATTAGATTAATACAGATGGTTCACTCCGCAAAATCATTTAAATAAAAAGCGACTCTTGCTACGATACAATACAGTGTAATTCAAGTCGCACAGCGCTAATTACCTACAGTTATATTCACCTTTTTTTTTGGGTGGGAAATTATCAAATAACTTCTCCCGCTCTGGGCGGAGCGGGAGGGCGTGTCTGACTAAAACCCACCCGTGTTCCTTCATTTGCCGTGTTGCCAGGGGGGCCACGATGTCTCTATCGGTTTTCTTCGAACCCCCGGCAGGCATTGGCCCTAGCGGACCCCGTCAGTTCTGCTGACATCTCTTTGAGGCGCGCGTGGAACACAACGCGCCGTCGACCCGGGCTTGGTCCCACGGAACAGAAAAAACAGCTTGGTCCTTATCGGACGGCGAGCTACCCATTGCTCAACGTCCGCAAGCCCGCGCCTACGGTGGCCGGAAATCTGCCTGTGATTCCCGACGCCCAGGGCGTCTCCTCCTGCGGCGGTTAGGGGCGCGAGGGCGCGAAATTTGCCTCTCTCTCACGCGCTCCGTCTCCTCCTTCGCGAGCATTACTGCTTCGCAGAAGGAGGTGACGGCCTGCCATTTCCTCTCGCTCCGTAGCATGGCCCGAATCAGGGCCGGACGCGAGAGATCACCGCCGCCGATCGCTTCCACGAGGACACGACGATGCCCTGCCCAAGCCGGGCAGACCTCCACCGTATGCTCCACCGTGTCCTCCGGGCGATCCACACAGTGATGACACCCGGGCGTTTCCTCCCGCTTTATCCTGAACAGGTACCTCCCGAAACAGCCGTGTCCGGTGAGCACCTGTATCAGGCGGAAGGTGAGGATGCCGTGGCGCCTCTCCTCAAAGAGGGGTCTTATCGCCGAAATTGTGGCGTGCCCAACAGTTATATTCACCTAGAAGTTGCCTCTCTTTCTATCGCGTAACGCATAAAATATCTTCTGACTACGTTACACTCTTTGAATTGACCCGACAAGACGAGCACGCCGCGTACTTGTAGTTTCATACCTAAAACGCGGAGTACGCCTTCTATATTATTCAGTGACTACACACACGATGTAACTACATCACAAAAACCACAAACCAAATCTAGCTGCATAACTTCCTTAAGTTCTAAGCTATAAGGTTTAAAATAAAACACAAAAACCGCCTCTACGGGATGTCGCCTTCGATTACCATTACCCCATTTAACCCCATTTGACTTTCAACACGGAGAAAATAAGCATCTAATGCACTTTGTTTCAATGCTACCCTAGATGAGACGGTATTTTATAAAACTTTTTAAACGGACCAATACGTAAATAAAAGAGGAAGCTTTTTGCTTTTAAACCGACTTTTAAAACGTTCTCGATTCGTCTGATCTTTTTTTGCATGTTTCCGGATTTTCGGGAATTTCTACACCGATTAGACGATTATTCTTTCCGTTTGGAAATTCACTGGGTTTGGTTTAAGCTATTGTATTCAATTTTGTGTAGTGACACAGTGCAGTAGTGGTTCTCGGTAACATATTGCTATACACTATACTATATTCCCTTCAGCTTGAAATCATGGCAATAAGATTTAGAATTGTTTTTTTTTGGCATCGTCGTTGCAATTGCAACCTATAAGAAAATTCACACCCAACCTAACGAAACGTCTAATATTCTCCCTTGCCTAGATAATAGTATTTTTATTTTCTTAAAATATCCCTCGGGAATCATCGCATTTCCGAATACAAACGAATGCTAGTTTCCATGTCCATCAATTATTAGATTTATCTTGTATAATAATTTGAATTCAGAACTAAGTACTTTATTGTTGTTTTGTTTTGATTTTCGTGTGAACTATATAGAGCTGTAAAACTATTTTCCTATCTGTTGTGCCTGCGACTTTAGCAGCTTTCCTGCTATTTTTTAAGTAAATTGCATTAATTAAAAAAGTGTTAACAACTCTATATACTTCCAAGTCGATTGAGAGCGTCTGGTCTGCACCAAGTGCAAAGGGCAACTGATAGAAATCTGACGACTGACGAAATACGAGGTTTGCCGAGGGACATTAAGAACATATTTGTACTGTACACATGATCTGACCCAAATATCTTCAGAAATCCATACAAGTCGTAAATAAATATAACACCTATTCCAATTTCGTGTCGGACGGGATATTTACGAAGAGAAGAATAATTTATTGTAACTCCAAGATGTTGATGGCAGTTTCATATTATTCTGTGCATCTGCGTGAGTACCAGGGATACAGAAGCGAATGGGTATAAGATTAGAGGATCCCCGTCGCCTTTACGAGTCGCGGATTGAGCAAACATAGGATGTTTCTTACTGAAAATTGTTTAGAATGTGTGAAAGGATTTTGGCATTTTGATATAAGGATGTCGAGATTCTCGCAGTTATACTTTTCATGTGTTTTTATTTTGTCAAATGGAGGTTATATGAAGTGTTAGTTAATTCGTATTTTTAATGACGTCTCAAGCCCAAGAATTCTCATTTATCACAATTAATTTATCATATTCTTAAACAACACAATATCTTCATAAAATATCAAATGCCTCATTAACTCCCAAATCTCCCAATTAAAGCTTAAAATAATGGCTGTGTACCGTAATCCTACACAGTAATATACTCACAATTACGTTAAACACGTCTACGTGGAGCATTATCACGGCGGCTAACGTTTACGGACGCGTTAACGTTAGGCGCCTCCGGACTAGCGAGTAACGTGATGTTAATGGAATTAATTGCTTTACTTCTTACCTTTACAATGGAGTAGATGTAGCGAAGTTTAGGAGAGCGTAAGACTAGCATTTTGTGAGTAGCGATATCTATGTTAATAATTTTCTTGGATCGACAATCTAAAAGATGGATGACAATTCTGATTCTTTGACAAAAAAATTGGCCAACCCCTCTGGTCGTCAATGTAAGTTAAAAAACATTATTAATTCGCACGGTTGGCGCAGTGGTTATGCGATTGACTGCTGCGCTGCGTGTCGCGGGTTCGATTCCCGCACGGACAAATATTTGTATGACCTACAAGTAGTTGTTCCGGGTCTGGCTGTTTGTGTATGTGAGTTTTAAATGTTTGTAAACTCACCCACAATACAGGAGAAATTCCTAGTGTGGGGCAACGTTTTTCTAAAAAATATAATATAAATATATAATATAATTTTTGTGGAAGGTATGTACGATATTTCTATTTTCTTAATCTCCCTCGGGAATCATCGCATTTCCGAATATAAACAAATGCTAATTTCCATGTCCATCAATTATAAGATTTATCTTGTATAATAATTAGAATTTAGAACTAAGTACTTTATTGTTGTTTTGTTTTTATTTTCATATGAACTATATAGAGCTGTAAAACTATTTTCCTATCTGTCGTGCCTGCGATTTTAGCAGCTTTCCTACCATTTTTAAAATAAATTACATTAAGTTAAAAGAGTATTAACAACTCTGTATATTTCCAAGTTGATTGAGAGCGTCCGATCTGCACCAAGTGCAAAGGGCAACTGATGAAATCCGACGACTAACGAAACACGAGGTTTGCCGAGGGACATTAAGAACATAGTTGTATATAATAAAGAGCTTTCCTTATTATTTTCATACCGTTAAATGTCCACTGGGATATACCACTTTGCTTTGCGCTCGCGCGTTGTAACCTACCCCATCAGATTCCACAAAACCGCGCACATTTTCTAAACAACGCAATAAGCTGCCGTCGCGTAAACGCAGCTTAACAACTAAGTTTCGTTGCATTAAACGCTCGCTAAACCACGATCAGTACAAAGCCACAAAGCGAGCCCGCCACAATTGCCGGCGTGATCATATTATTGTTTGCACTTCGCATTCTCTTGTTGTGCTGGTAAACTGAATTAATAGCATATCCTTTGCGAGTCCCTCATTGAATCAAAGCTTCATACAATCGCAGAGGAAAACAAACAATAGCCACAAGCCTATCACTTGTTTTTATATTACAAAAAAAAAAACAACCGATCTCCAAAAAAAAACACTACAAAGTGAAAAATAACTTTAATTTCGGAAGACGGTGTCTTGGGTTTTGTATTTTCGATTTTTGCCACCGACTTCCGAAATTAAAGTTATTTTTCACTTGGTAGTGTTTTTTTTTGGAGGTCGGTTGTTTTTAGGGTTCCGTTAAAAAACGGAACCCTTATAGATTCGTCATGTCTGTCTGTCTGTCTGTCCGTCCGTATGTCACAGCCACTTTTTTCCTAAACTATTAGAGCTATGCTGTTGAAACTTGGTAAGTAGATGTATTCTGTGAACCGCATTAAGATTTTCACACAAAAATAGAAAAAAAACAAATAATTTTGGAGTTCCCCATACTTAGAACTGAAACTCAAAAAAATTTTTTTCATCAATCCCATACGTGTGGGGTATCTATGGATAAGTCTTCAAAAATGATATTGAGGTTTCTAATATCATTTTTTTCTAAACTGAATAGTTTGTGCGAGAGACACTTCCAAAGTGGTAAAATGTGTGTCCCCCCCCCTGTAACTTCTAAAATAAGAGAATAATAAAACTAAAAAAAATATATGATGTACATTACTATGTAAACTTATCGTTACTTGCTGCTACGGAACCCTTCATGGGCGAGTACGACTCGCACTTGGCCGCTTTTTTTTTTTTTTGTAAAATGTTTTTATTTTTCACTTTTTGGTTGTGGTACCTACCCCACACATATTCGAATACCACTACCTGCTACCAGTTACAGAAACTTATCATATCATCTACATACTAAGTAGGAAAAAAATACGTATTTTGTAGCTAACTCAAAAAGTATCCAAGCAAAGTTAATAAAATTTATATGGGACCAATTCGAGAGCACACCCTTTCAAACAAAAAAAGAATTTTCAAAATCGGTCCACAATTGACGGAGAAATCGGTGGACATACATAAAAAAAAGAAAAAAACAAACATACGCGCCGAACATATAACCTCCTCCTTTTTGGAAGTCGGTTAAAAAATATATCATTTTGTTTTCTGCGTTGTATCGCACACGCATTAGCAAATTGACTTCCTGTATCTTTTAACATAAAGTTCTGACCTTTAAGTAATAGTTTAAGAAGTCTCACGGTTTAAGTTTATATTTGTGCATTTTTAGAGTTCCGTTCCCAAAAGGTACTAAGCCTCCGCTGTCTGTTCGTCCGTCAGTCTGTCAGCGGGATGTATCTCATCAACCGTAATAGGTACAGTTGAAAATTTCACAGATTGAGTATTTCTATAGACGTACGTATTTCTTTTTTTTTTACAAGAAACGTATTTTTTTTTCTAAAGTATAAAATATAAAAATACTTAGTGTTAAACATTGTACGACGGTGCAGAATCCGGTCGGTTTTTATTTATTCTGCTGAGCTTATTCTAGTTCTTATGACAGGATATTTATTTATTACACAATGTCACAGGTTAAACTAATGAATACATGACACTGTTACGACGCAGCAGGTAGGAAAATTTGACTCGCATCGAGAAGAATTAAATCTAATTGATCTGCAATAATCATTTAATTGTTATTATGAGATATTAATGTTCTTAATTGGGTTAACTGGGAAAGTAATATGTCAAATGTATCTAAAAATGGAAGTAAAGATAGAAAATAAATATAATTACATAAAACAGCAGCAAAACGTTATGTTAGTAGGTACCTACTAGAGGTGTGCGCCGATCGGCGTGGCGCACGCCGCCGCCGCCTATGTTTTTTTCGGCGTCATCGGCGTTAATGTCAGAATATTTTATATTCTAGATTTAGGTATAATGCAAATATACTAAACACTAGAAATGTCTAAATACAAGCATATTGGTTTATTTCGACGTAGTTGTTTTCGCAAATTTAATAAAAATCATTTTGATATGAGCATAATTTAAATAGCAGACACGACGCACTGGTTGAATACATTCGTTTTCAAACATTGCGGTATAGGCGAAAAGAAGACTTGACACAGTTTTTCAAACGCTTCTTGAATGAAAAGAGAATTTTGTTATTGCGGTTGGTATTTTTATTTTCACCATCCACGCCGACTACGCCGATGACGCCGATGACGCCGCCCGCCGCCGCCGAAAAATTAAACATCAGACTCCGCCGCCGGTAAAAAATACATCGGCGTGCACCTCTAAGCCTAAAATCGCGCCGATTTTTTTTCCTGCACTTGATTGTCAAGGCTCTGCTTAGCGCCAAGAGTTGAAAATCCAACAGTGTGTTTTTTCAACGCGGTGGGACAAGAATGCGTCCCAGCGCGTTGGATTTTCAACGCTCGGGTTAACACCGAGAGTTGAAAATCCAATGCGTGATAAAATCCCGCTGCGATTTTATTACGTCCGTGCGTACGTCGATTAATACCTACTAAGTCTATGCTAGATTTGTACAAAAGCCAGCACACGTGACTCACCAACTCCTAGACAACAGCAAATTAAATATCATTGAAGAGAAACAGTCGAACCAGACATAAACAAATACAGCGAGTGAATAGAATTTGAAGAATCAAAACTGATAGAAACAAGCCAAACGTTTGAAAGACACAGCAAGTCTAAATGTGTCAAAATAAAACAGAAAACATACACATTGGTGAAGAAAATTAATGACTGAGATCGATTGTAATTAGCGCAAACAGAACATTAATCTGTTTCTAATTATAGATGAGATATAATTAGGAATGGGTTGGGATTGCATCGGGATATAGCGTGAGTTATCGCTCGAGGTAATAATAGCGTGTATTATCGCTCGTGGTAATATAGCGTGATTGGTAATGAATTATTGATTGCCACTCAATCAATCTACCAGCCTTTTCCCAACTATGTTGGGGTCGGCTTCCAGTCTAATCGGATGCAGCTGGATACCAGTATTTTACATGGAGCTACTAAATATCTGACCTCTACAATCCAGTTACTGGGTAAAACGATACCCCTTGGTAAGACCGGTTGTCAGACTTTTGGGCTTCTGACTACCTGTAACGACTGTCAAAGGTCAAAAGACAGCCCGAACCAACGACTTAACGTGCTTTCCGAGGCGCAGAGGGGTCTCGATATGTAATGGATGGACCCAATCCACGTACTGACTGCTGCGAGCGTAGCTTAACCTCTGATCAAACCAAATGATAACAGCCGCACGTCTGTTATCATTGAACCACGATCATTGGAATGGGTTGGATATAGTGTGAATTATTGTACCTACAGGGTTGTTAATTGATTCAGGCGTGACCTTGCGGAAATCCATTATAAAATACAACAGACGAAGATATATTTTGTAACCTTAACTATTCTTAAAGAGTCAAAAAAAAAAATCCTGTAAGAAATCGACACGTGTTTCACCTCTCAACGAGGCATCCTCAGGATGACGATTGACTTATCGCGAACCCGAATACAGCGTGTTGTTATGCCGAGCGCCAGACGAAGAATAAGGTTTTTTATGACTCTTTAGGAGAAGTTAAACATTATAGGTTACTAAATATATCTACGTCTATTATACCTACAGGGGATATCGTGATTGGTAATTATTGTCACTATAAATATGATACTTGAAAAGATGATGCGACATCAATGAATGGTCAGAAAAGTATTAATTAAAACAGTTATGAGAAGCTTTAGCGCCTTCTTGGTTATTCTTTAAGCAAGAATAATACATTTGATATTAAAAAAAAAAAAAAAAAAAAACATTTATTTTGGACCAAACACTTGTAAACATTTTATAAACCTGCCGAACTGCGTGACAGTTTGTCGGCAGGATTAGCGTTCGTCTCAACACATTTTGTAATTAATCTAATTAAACATCAGTAGGTACAAATAGTAGAAGAAGAAGAAGAAGAATATTTTTGTTGAGTAGAATTTATTAATTATTTTCACATGTTGCGACTATTTCGTTCAAAAGTTCCGCTTTTAATGTATTTCCCAGTGCTCGCCTGCTAATTACACGACTATCTGTGCTCAGCCAGTCTATAAGTACTATTGAACAGTGTAGGGGTCAAATACTTTTCCGACGTTTGGCTCCCAGACTGGACCGGGCCGGGGCTGCCTTGAAGCGGCTCCTGCCCAATCTGGGAGGTCCAAACGCCTCCTGCCGGAGGCTCTACGCGGGGGTCGTGCGGTCCATGGCCCTTTACGGGGCGCCGGTGTGGGCGCCTTCATTGAGGCGGCAGCCAGCCCGCCGGCTTAACGCGTCCCAAAGGGTCATGGCCATCCGGCTGGCCCGAGGATACCGCACGGTCTCCTGCGAGGCGGCGAGCCTCCTTGCCGGAGTACCGCCATGGGATCTGGAGGCAAAGGTCCTCGCGCACATTTGGGAGTGGCGCGAGGAGGCGAAACGCCGGGGCTTAACTCCGATGCTGCAAGAAGTCGCGGCACAGCGGACAGAGCTCCGGCGGGATCTCATGGCGGAATGGAGAGTGCGATTGTCGCAACCCAGCGCTGGGCACGCCACAATTGCGGCGATAAGACCCCTCTTTGAGGAGTGGCTAGAGAGGCGCCACGGCGTCCTCACCTTCCGCCTGACACAGGTGCTCACCGGACATGGCTGTTTCGGGAGGTACCTGTTCAGGATAAAGCGGGAGGAAACGCCCGGGTGTCATCACTGTGTGGATCGCCCGGAGGACACGGTGGAGCATACGGTGGAGGTCTGCCCGGCTTGGGCAGAGCATCGCCGTGTCCTCGTGGAAGCGATCGGCGGCGGTGATCTCTCGCGTCCGGCCCTGATTCGGGCCATGCTACGGAGCGAGAGGAAATGGGAAGCCGTCACCTCGTTCTGCGAAGCAGTAATGCTCGCGAAGGAGGAGACGGAGCGCGTGAGGAAAAGGCAAATCTCGCGCCCTCGCGCCCCTAACCGCCGCAGCAGGAGACGCCCTGGGCGTCGGGAGTCACGAGAGGATTTCCGGCCACCGTAGGCGCGGGCTTGCGGACGGTGAGCAATGGGTAGCTCGCCGTCCGATAAGGACCAAGCCCGGGTCGACGGCGCGTTGTGTTCCACGCGCGCCTCAAAGAGATGTCAGCAGAATTGACGGGGTCCGCTAGGGCCAATGCCTGCCGGGGGTTCGAAGAAAACCGATAGGGAAATCGTGGCCCCCTGGCAACACGGCAACTGAAGGAACACGGGTGGGTTTTAGTCAGTAAGAGTCTGACACGCCCTTCCGCTCCGCCCAGAGCGGGAGAAGTTATTTGATGATTTCCCACCCAAAAAAAAAAAAAAAAAAAGGGGTCAAATACTTATTGGTTCTTTTGCCATAGTAATTTTTTACTGGTGCTCGCACGAATTTACTGGCTACTTTAAGTTGTAATAACTATCGTATGAGTATAGCATCAACATAGCCCACTGTCCACTTCATCGGAAAAAATAGACGTGATATTTTTATTATATTTATACACTATGTTTGGACTCGTTCCTGACCGATTGGCCGGAGAAGGCACAAAATAAGGGAGACTGGAAAAGTATAGGGGAGACCTTTGCCCAGCAGTGGGACAAAAGAGGTTACAAAAAAATTATATAAGCAGTAATAAAAGCAAAAACTACATTATTACACAAATAATTACAAATTAAAAATATCAATACTGCCTCGTTGGTCTAGTGGTCGCAAGCGCTACTGCTGAGTATGAGGTCCTGGGTTCGATTCCCGGATCGGGCAAAGTGTTATTTGGTTTTTCCATCTGGAATTTCTCAGTAGCAGCCCGGAGTCTGGATTTGTGCCCGGTTGATGGCAATAGGCTCGCCCCCTATTACATGGGAATTAAACATAACTGGCGAAATGTGGGTGTACTATAGATACACCTCTGCCTAACCCTTCGGGGATTACAAGCGTGATGTTATGTGTTGTTAAAAATATTTTTTTTTAAACCACACGACACAATTAATTAAAATGTAATTTTATCATTCAAGTACTTATAATTCACAACTACCTACATCCCACTGAAATTCAACAAGCAGAATAAAACCCGCTATTTATGATAAACAATGCAAATACACGCATACCAATAAGTACTCGATACATAGTCAGACCACAAATTGCATTGTGCCACCTGACATCCCCCACATTCCACGGTGGGTAGTGGGGAATTAGATCTGAGTTTACAAATGTATGATCCGACAATCGCATTGTTGATTTAATTTTTAGGCTTTTTTTAGTGGGTACCAACTTGGCTACATTACTATGCCACAGTCTAGGTCTTTATCTTTTTTAAAGTATATAATATGAGCGTTATCACCAGTGATCGGAGTAGGTAGATTGATTTTATGTACTCGCATCATGAAAAGTCATAGAAATCATAACATGGATAAGCCTTTTTTCCGGTATTTCATTTTGGTACTTACGGGATTGTATCAAATATTTGTTTAAGTAAGGATTTTTAAACTACTACATTAGAAATTTATAGAATGCGATAGATAAACATTCAAAATATATTATATTATTATATTGTTTTATAGTATACCTATCCTTTTCTTGGAGTCTGATCACCTATATGTATACTATTAAAAAGACAACAAAAGAGTTAAACATTTCTTATTCATATTAATGTTTATTTTTATTCTACACATTACAACATTTGAAATTTCTTAAAAAAATCTTAATAATTTCAAAATCCCGGAATCCCAGAGGCATATCCATACTAAAATATACGTGCCAGTTCATTGACCCCAAATCAATCTATCTACTCCGATCACTGGTTATCACACTGACAATTTACCAGCGTGTTTCCAGCTATTTGTGAACGTGCTCTCCGCGGAAGCGAAGCGAAGTAGCCGCGACTACGCGACGTGTTCTCCGCGTTTTCATAATATTATACATTTGCTTGTCTCGCTCTCTCTTATACACTCACAGCAATCGCTCTCGTTACGAAACCGCGGCGAACTCGTGGCGCACATGTAGCGTGCTCGCTATAAACACGCTGTGAGCGAGTTAAGCTTTATGCAGACTGACGCGACGCGACGGCGCGACGCAACATAGGTAATTGCTCTACCGTGAAGTTTTCTTATTTTTAAAAAATTATCGCCAGTGTGTTATGGCTCTAAGAAGCCAATTGTTCACATAATACCTACCTACGTGTTACTAATACTCGGTTTATGATTTGAGAACTTGACAAACTTCACTTTAGCATGATTCCTTCAATGTAGCCCGTGAAATTCAAAATTGCAAAAACGTAAAAGTTTAACAAATTATCAACTTCAAATTCTCAATTCAGAAACCTGGTGTATGTCATAGCAAATAAAAAACAGTGGCACTCGGAAAAAAAAATCGGCTCCGCGGTAATCAACGCGTTGATGTCTTTTACTCCACGGTGTCGGTAAATTCCGTCAGTGTCGCGAAATCAATGATTTAATCCCATCTCAAAAATGCACAACGTGCCTAAAGAAGTTTTCACTTCAATTAATAGCAGAAACTGCCGGGGTGTCCGACTTGCACTTCACAATTAAAATAAATACCGATTGCCTTTTCTCTCTGATATAATTCCGAGAATATGTTTGTCTGGATAAAATATTGTTCCGGTTTCATGAAGCTATTGAAAACGATAAATTATTATTGAAAGTCGAAATTCTGGGAAAAGGACAAAGGAATATAAATTATTTAAATTAATCAAACGGAACGAGCAGCCACGCTGAAAACATCACACAACGTTAAATGATATCAAAGAGCATTTATTTTACTCCTTTTTTGACTGTCACACAATATGGAGGGGCTTGTGGCTAAGTAACAACAGCTGCACGGGTCGATCGATCAGGTTAAGCTACGCTTGCCGCGGTTGGTCTGTGGATGGGTGACCATCTTTACATACCAAGACCCCTCCCTGCCTCGGAAAGCACGTTAAGCCGTTGGTCCCGGCTGTCATTTGTAGATCTTTGACAGTCGTTACGGGTAGTTAGAAGCCCAAAAAGTCTGACAACCAGTCTTACCAAGGGGGATCGTGTTACCTAGTAACTAGGTTGTGGAGGTCAGATAGGCAGTCGCTCCATGTAAAATACTGGTATTCAGCTGCATCCGGTTAGACTGGAAGCCGACCCCAACATAGTTGGGAAAAGGCTAGGCAGATGATGACACAATATGGAAGGTTTTGCTCGTGCATTTACTTGAAATAAAGATCGTTCGAGTTCAATGAACCGAAACATTACAGTAGCTATTATGCTCAGTAATACACTTGTAAAAAAAAGCCGGGAGATGTCGAGGTACACCCGGTTGGAACGAAGTTTCTTTTGATATTTATTATGTATCATTAATACAGAGCCAACTAGTATGGTCTCTAGTTTCAAGTATCAAAACTGTTTGTTTTTTAAAGTGTCAAAAAGCTTAATGACTTTATTCAAATATACAAAGTGTTACTGTCCAAGTAAATACAACTAACTATAGACAGAGGAAAAAATAAAATAAAATATAGGAACAAATCATTGGGCATCAAAAAATTCATCCGCATCGGTGTCAGTGGGAAAGGTGCCCAAAAGGCTGTCAGCATTGCTACGTTGTATGGCAATGCTAATTCTTTGGCCCAAAAATGTGCCAACCCTCTGGTCACGTGAAGAGTCGAACAACTGCTTGGCGATGTCCCGGAATAATGGATAAGCACTCGGACCCCATGGCCCTAGTGTTTCAACCCCAAACGGTTCAAAAATATAGCTACCAGTAAGGTTGTTATATTTGCGCCGTTTGAGGTTTTCTGCACCTGCAACAGCCGCCCCAGCACAACTCGCCGTGCTAGGAAGATGGGATGGCGCCAGGGGGGTCGACACAGGTTGCATCCCACACCAAAGGCCTACCAAACTTCCAAGGGATTAGTGTCAAAAACCTTTGCCATATTTACGGCCGGGTACATGAACATTATGTAGATATTGTCATTACGGAAATTAACTGGCGCAGCCATGAGGTACACACTCTTGTTGATAAAACATTATTTTCCCTTTTTAATCGACTTCCAAAAAGGAGGAGGTTATATGTTCGTCGCGTATGTTTGTTTTTTATTTTTTTTATGTATGTCCACCGATTTCTCCGACAAGTGTGGACCGATTTTGAAAATTCTTTTTTTGTTTGAAAGGGTGTGCTCTCGAATTGGTCCCATTTAATTTTATTAACTTTGCTTGGATAGTTTTTGAGTTAGCTACAAAATACGTATTTTTTTCCCACTTAGTATGTAGATGATATGATAAGTTTCTGTCACTGGTAGCAGGTAGTGGTATTCGAATATGTGTGGTGTAGGTACCACAACTAAAAAGTGAAAAATAAAAACTTTTTACAAAAAAAACCGACCTCCAAAAAAAAACACTACAAAGTGAAAAATAACTTTAATTTCGGAAGTCGGTGGCAAAAAACGAAAATACAAAACCCAAGACACCGACTTCCGAAATTAAAGTTATTTTTCACTTTGTAGTGTTTTTTTTTTGGAGGTCGTTTGTTTTTTTTTTGGAAAAAAGTTTTTTTATTTTGTTGTTTGTATTTTGTGTTTCACGAACTGTGTCCAAACAAACGTTATTCTTTCTTTTTTCTAACTACCAACTTAAATTGTCCGTATATTCAAATCTCAACTATCACTCTTTGACAGATGTATGAAATTACTATAACACGGCCAATTGACGTAGGATGTTAATTTGCTTTCTCTAATTGTGTCTAGGTATTGTAGCTATTCCAAGTACTAGATTTACGACCAAGATATCTAAAACCCATTACGTCACTAACCCATAGGTATGTACATCCATCCTCTAGATTGCATATCTTGTCGATAGCTTGTAAATGCTAAACAGTAGGTCGACATGCCGCAGCACGATCATTCTGATTAGTTTAGCCTATAGATTCTGATTAGTTGGCTCGGCTGGGCAGCGTTCGGGAAGCTACGCAATATCTTTTCGTCCCACATACCACAGTGTCTCAAGACGAAAGTCTTTGACCAGTGCGTGTTGCCAATGATGACCTATGGTACTGAAACGTGGTCGCTCACAATGGGCCTTATCAGAAGGCTAAAAGTTACCCAAAGGGCAATGGAGAGGGCTATGCTTGGATTTTCCCTACGTGATCGAATCAGAAATGAAGAGATCCGCAGGAGAACCAAGGTAACCGACATAGCCCGAAGAATTGCCAAACTTAAGTGGCAATGGGCAGGGCACATTGCTCGCAGAACGGATGGCTGATGGGGTCGAAAGGTTCTGGAGTGGCGACCACGTACCGGAAGACGTAGCGTTGGAAGGCCTCCCACAAGATGGACCGATGACCTTATGAAGGCCGCAGGAATCCGCTGGATGCGGAAAGCACAGAATCGGTCGCAGTGGCGGTGCTTGGGGGAGGCCTATGTCCAGCAGTGGACGTCTTTCGGCTGAAATGATGATGATGATGGCATCTACATCACCACATGCAAACTACGCATCAAAGACATGACGTCACACAAATCCTGCATCGCGCAATTAGAGTTAGCCGAGCGATCGAAATACAAGATCCCGACTTCAACCGTTGGGCAGTTGTCCGCCAGAAACGACACCCATCTGGTCGGAGAATACTTCCTTTTCTATAGAGGATGAGTGAACTTTACACCCTGTTTCTCATACCTCTAAACCTACCTATTACTAGTTTACCTGCAACCTTAGGCATACCTGTCCAACCGCCGACGAGGAAACGACTAGCGATATCAAAGTTTATTTTAATTTATTTAAATTTTTGAATTATTATTATATTTTTATTACGGACGCTTTTAACGTGCACGTCTTTCTACATTGTTCTCACATGTATAAGTTCAACACGAATGATGTAACCAATATATTTTGTAACAATATTTTGATTTAAAAGAGTGTCCGTGGAGTTTCTTGCCCGTTCTTCTCCATAGGTACCTACTACGCTTTGAAATGGGCAACTAGCTTCATCTTTCTGACTGACCGACCCCTTGACAATTCAAAAGTACCTGTAATTGGTTTATTTGAAATAAATGCTTTGAGTTTGAAAGATTTTCTCGCTCAAGAAACGTAATAAAGATTGTGGCTCCCGTCTTAGTAAAAGAAATACATATATTAATAGTTGATCGCTGACTGCTCACACTGCCGGCGATTACTCGTTTGTCGCAGCGATAAGATCTATCAAAGAGAGTACTCGCTCAGAGACGCTTGCTCGGGCAGAATACTCTCTGAGAGATTCACACTTGGTACACACGCATACTAGCGAGTAATCGCTCGTCACTGTCGTGCACTCGCTGCTCATTGATCGCCAACTCGTTTTTAGTTTCTAGCTCTGCTCGCTTCTCGCTAATGGCCAGTGCGGCGGTGGTCTTAGTACATAGACGTTGCTTCCAGTTTTAATAACATACTCGTACAGGCTAACCGGCACCCTAATGCGTAAACACACGATCAATCACAATCTGTTTCATTTGGACAGTTTAAGAGCGGCCAACCCGTCATACTTTTCATACAAACGCTCGTAAGTGATTACGGCGTTGTAACACATCTTCCTTTTATTTTTTTTTCTTATTCTTATTTTTATTTTTAAAGGTAAAAATAAAAATTTGGAGAAAAAATTAGTGCAAAAAAGACGATTTTTGGAGTCTTTGTTAGACTCCAAAAATCGGCTTTTTTGCACTAATTTTACCTGATCTTTGACCGTTCATAATGTACTCATAAATTGTAAAAGTAAAGAAAACATCTCAATAAACCTCGCACATGTAATAGAGATTCTAAATGATAAACATTTATTTCACAAACTTGTAAGGCGTATTCAAAAACACGTATTTCCTGAAACAAGTTATTTTTTGTACAATTTTATCGCGTTCTCACTTGCTTGTTAGCAGTTCTCACTTGCGCTGAATGAAACAACAAGCTTTTCGATCATGCTCGCGTTGACGATAGACGGACCGGGAAGGGCCCTCTTAACGACTATTATTGAACAGTTTTTTTTTGTTGAAAATATGAAGCAATCAATTAGCAATAACCTTGAAAATGATTCAGATTGTGATTGCCCGTGTTTTACGCATTTAGGATGCTGATCATTAGGTGTTTTTGGTACAAGTTACAACTATGTAATTTATCGCCGGCCACAATCGTTGCCGATTGAAAATTTTGATCGTGCCGTTTACACATTCTCTCGAACACATAACATAACAGATCATTACGCTATACCTCGAAGGGTTAGTCAGAGGTGAACCAGTAATCGATCCACATTTCACCAGTTATGTTTGAGTCCCATGTAATAGGGGGCGAACCTATACACAACATACATTTCAGAGTATTCGATTAACGTTTAAACTATAGTGTTAATGCGCCCTAATGGTAAAAATTAATTACAGCACTAGTGCACAAAATGCTTGGAATTGAGGAGGAGCACTGGTAAAGTCGTCGCTGACTTGTCAATACAGACTGGTAAACAAGTTGTCGTGTACACCCCACAGCTCTTCCGGACTAGTTTCTACTGTGAAGTGGTGACGTAGAAGCTCGTCTTATTTGATCACATTATTCAGAGCTGTGCTTGAGCGTAAATAAATAGTCCGTTCCTCCGTCTTTGGGTTTTTTAGTTTCACCAGAAAGCGGTTACCGTTATGTGGTAGATACAATATTTGGGCTCATTAGTGATTCGAATTTACTCATCCGAAACAGGCGAATCGACACTTAAATAATATATTTTTTTGTTTATTAGAAAGTTAATTTATTTGTAGGCGAATCGATTTCTGGAGTTATCGATTCGCTTATAAATAAATTAACTTCGTGCATATCACCTCAAGTAAAATTAATGTTATTTAAAAGACTTGATTCTCCCGTTTCGGGTAAGTAAATTCGGGCGAATCACCATTTGCTAAAGATGAGCAATCTTTGGCTACAAAAATTGTATTCTTGCGTCAATACCGAAAGTAAACAAGTTGTCGTGAACACGCCGCAGCTCTACCGGTCTAGTTTCTATGTGTCCGTATGGATTGAGGAGCCATGTCTCATATTTAAACGCGGGTACTACCAGTAGTAGTAAATTATGCGATTTTGTAGGCCCGATCATGGAATTAGTAGTGAAACACTTTAAAAGAAACACGACTTTTAAGGTGGCTCCTCAATTCAGACATCTGAATTGAGGTGCCACCCTACAACTCTAAAACTAGCCAACGGATATTTTTGAAAATATGGTAGGATTTAATAGTACTTATGCGTAATCTCTACAAAAAAAATGGGTTTTGTACTGCTGAATTTGAGATAGCTACAATGTTTTGATTTTTCATAAAAATCCATAAATTTCACCGCGCTGTTTCTCGGAAAATAATTAACCAATTACAACATATTTTTAGAATAATTTAGTAGTAAATACGTTCTAATTTGTAGTATAAAAATAAAATGGAAAACTACATAATTTCGCTAATACAACTCAATCCATACGGACACGTTTCTATTAAGGAGTGTTGATGTAGATGCTTGTCTTATTTAATTAAACTCTATTAACGATTTAGATAGTATTTAGAAGGAATATTTTTTCGATGGGTTGACAGACAGACTGAGGGTTTCATTAAACCCAAAAGTGTTTATCACCTCTTTTAGAGTCATCTGCAACACCAAAAGATTTACTGATGGACCTAAGGACGAAGTCGAAAAAAGACAGATGCATGTCAACCCAGGTAATAAAATAGCATACTATCTTGTGGACAAAACGCCTTTTTTTTAGCATAAAAGAAATAATTCACAATCTTTATCCATTTTTTCCATTTTTAACCGACTTCCAAAAAGGAGGAGGTTATATGTTCGTCGCGTATGTTTGTTTTTTTTTTATGTATGTGCACCGATTTCTCCGTCAATTGTGGACCGATTTTGAAAATTCTTTTTTTGTTTGAAAGGGTGTGCTCTCGAATTGGTCCCATATAAATTTTATTAACTTTGCTTGGATAGTTTTTGAGTTAGCTACAAAATACGTATTTTTTCCCACTTAATATGTAGATGATATGATAAGTTTCTGTCACTGGTAGCAGGTAGTGGTATTTGAATGTGTGTTGGGTAGGTACCACAACTAAAAAGTAAAAAATAAAAACTTTTTACAAAAAAAAAAACAACCGACATCCAAAAAAACACTACAAAGTGAAAAATAACTTTAATTTCGGAAGTCGGTGGCAAAAAACCAAAATACAAAACCCAAGACACCGACTTCCGAAATTAAAGTTATTTTTCACTTTGTAGTGTTTTTTTGGATGTCGGTTGTTTTTTTTTTTTGTAAAAAGTTTTTATATTAAAATAATCCCAAACTGACTGCGACACCCATATCACTCAGCCCCTGATCAGGCAATAATAGATATAATAATAGCCCCATAGCCCACACCCGTCGATTTGTCGGCCATCAACATCTAATGTCATAGCCGAGCAATATCTACTTAGTTTCCTTATGGCTATTCCGGCTATTCGGCTTTTTGTCACGACAACCTTTATTATTAAGATTTCTCTTGTCATAAGATTGGGTTGTGGCGAAATGGTGACAATATTTTTCGGTTTTATTATGATGTTCATTGCCATTTTTTGTAGTAAGGCTCATTTTCATAGGTCGATTGGTTCGTATTGATAGGTGCGGGAGATTTCTGTAACTTATGACATTTAGTCGATAAGGCCCGCATGCGGGGGTGCTGGAGATTTCTGTAAAGCATGCCATAAGGCTCGTATTCGGGGAACCATTTCATAAGTCGATAGGGAACGATTGCGGTATCCGGAGAACCTGCACCACACGTTTGGCAGTTGCTTTGAAGGCTCATTTTCATTGGGTGTGAGATTCAGCATTCTTTTTACCGACCGATGGATTTCATTTATCGCTACGCCCGCTTTCGGGGATTCCCTGCAGACGACGTACTGACCGCGTTATCGACTGTCAATAGTCATTACCCCGCCTGCGGGGAGTCCCCGCATGCTGTTTATCGATCAAGTTATCTACTAATGAAAATAAGCCACTACAGTCGGTATTAATATCGGTAGATTGAGAGATTGGATGGGATTTCCGACATTTATCGATATTAAAAGATTTCACGCGAAACGTATTAAAATAGAAGAAGAAAAACTTAGAAGACAGAACAAAAAAATTTAATAGATACAAAGATACTGCTAATTTCTAAAGAAATCTCTTGCAGCAGATCTGATTTAGGAAAATGCAAGGAATAAGGTTTCCCCCTTACAAATACTTCAATATCACCATCTGCAAAGCTTTTTCCCACTATATTGCAGTCGGCCACCAGTCTAACCGGATGCACCTGAATACCAGTATTTTACATGGAACAACTACCTATCTGACCTCGACAACCCAGTTACTGTGTAACACGATAGCCCTTGAAAAACACTCCGGGAGTGCCGACAGAAGTCAAAACTAAAAAAAATAGGTACTTCCAAAACCTTTAAAGTAAAAATACTTGCATAGAACATTGATCCGTAACGTATTATAAATAAAGAACACAATGGCATTTACAAAAATGAGGTGTCGGTAGCAGTGTTGCGAGTTCAATTGTTTTTTTCCCATCAGAAAAATGCCCAACGCGCCTAAAGAAGTTTTCACTTCAAAAAACATCCAATAACACAGACAATTGAAAATTTCTTCAAACAAAATCATGTTGTTTATGACAATTACTCTGTAATTACATTGTGACTAATTGCGTCCGTAATTAGGTGACTGAAAAGAAAAATATTGCCCAACCAATCATATTCGAGCCATATTATATCCGGCACATTATTTTATCCTTTGGAAGAACATTATGGTCCGTTGAACGTGAGTTGAATACGTACGTTACTCAGCGGAATATCCTCATGATGATACCACTTATTTTATTCAACGCCACGACATGGCACTTTCATGAATGAACTTTTATTTTTAACTGTCTATTTTCATATTAATTATTTATAGATCCTATTAAACGAGCAATATTTGTATAAATATTTATATACACCGTGACATTTTAGTCGTCTTACAAAAGCAGCCCACTTCATGTGGATACTAGTGATGTGCCAGATATCCGTATCCGTATCCGCGGATATCCGAGGGAGAAAAAAGATCTGTATCCGTATCCATATCCGTTACTTTTTGGCGGATCTTGAACGGATCTCTTATAATACATTTCATTACGTATATGAAATTTTAAAGATATGTAGCAATGAAATACTGTTAACTTCAATCCAATTAGTAAAAAAATATTATCACATTTATTATAATTCAAGTAGAGTAAGTACCAGTAAATTAAGTTATAAGGTAGTAATTAAACTATCTTTGTAGTGAGATCAAACCTCTTTGTAGAGAGATATTTGTGCTATGCTTATTGAAATAATTATGTGAGTTTAAAACATCAATTAAAACTATGTTATTTTCAAGAACTTAAAAAAATATATACGTCATAATTAATATTGAGTAACGGTAAATTGTATTTCAAAAAGAGTAACTTGGCAGCGTTGTCCCCCAAAAGTCAATTACGATGAGGATCTTAAATAATTCCTGCTGAACCTGAAGAAAGTTGAGATCCGTATCCGTATTCGCGGATCCAGACCTTTATGATCCATATCCGTATCCGTATCCGCGGATCACATTTTTTAACGATCCGGCACATCAATAGTGGATACATGAAGTGGGCCACTATGACTACTAAACATTCAATAAAAAAACATTGTAACAATTTTTTAATTGCTCCTAGAGGTATTTTATGTTGGGTACATTGAGTAGCCCTTTGTAACATGACTTAAATGTCACGGTGTATATATTTGTAATCACGTTCTCGAAAACGGCTCTAACGATTTCGATGAAAGTTACAATATAGAGGCGAAAACTCGACATAGGATATATATCTGAGAAAATTCGTTTTCTCTATTTTCACAGCCTCGGGAATGTGATACAACGTTGGTATACCTGGATCTTATGTTTATAAGAGAAAGCACAAGAAGGAAGGAATTCAAACACAAAAAAGCACCAAATTTAATCATTGTTAAGCATTGTTCCAGATATCAAGCAGTCGAGTTATTTAATAGGTTACCAACTGATTTAAAATTATTAATTTATAACTCTCACTTATTTAAAACTAAATTAAAAGCCTTCTTGTTGGAAAGATGTTTTTACTCGGTATCAGAATACATGTCAAATGATAAAAATAGTCAACTATAATAATAACAGTGAACAAGCTATAAAATAATTTATTTGCTCATTACTAGGACCTTGATGAAGTTATACTCTCAATTATTTAATCATTTTTTTGACATTGAATTTTACATGATATTTGCTATTTATTTTGACATTGTATTTATTTGTTGACATATTTTAAATTAATTTGACTTTATATTTGCTATTTAATTTGACATTGTATTTGTTAATTGTCATATTTTAAATTAATTTGACTTTTGAACTAACTTTTCACTTCAATTTTAATTAGGCTTTAAATGTATTATTTCTGCATGTGATAATTTTATAATATGTAATGTTCAACACAATGTTAATTGTTAATGAATAAATGAAATCAATCAATTATCTATTTTCACTCGAGCAGAGCTCGGTTGACCAGGTACTAAATATACATCATTACGAACCAAAATACCTTACAAATAATGAAGTTTCTAATTAATAACTGCAGCATCACCAACAAACATAAATTAATTTTCCTACCTAGTTTGAACACAGCCTGTATTTCGACATTAAAATAACTTCGAAGTTTAATTAAAATGGCAGCAGGTAAATCACTCCAAAAGCTTTGGCCATTTTGGCGGAATAATTCAATTATTAAACCTTTCTATCGATAATTAAATCCGGTGGTCACGTGTTTTGGGCAGAGGTGACAAATTGGAAAGTAACGTATTTCAAATCAAAGAGGTAATCAACATTTTAATACTTTTTTAAAAAGTCGAACAAAACTCTCTGGCCTCATAGACAGGGTGTTCCATTTTTCACCGGACGTCATACAAAGGTTGTAAAAAGCTAATTATGAAGTTTCAGATACGCCACGTCAAACCCCAGCGGGGCACGAAAACTGTGGACTCGAAACAAAAGAACGATTACCGATACAAAGCTGGGGATAGTACGCAGTCATCGCGCCCCCTCGCGCTGAAAAACAACCTGTTTTTAACGACTCACTTAATTACTGGAGTTTTAATCAAGTTCTGCGGATCCACAAAAATTGGGGGAACGGTTTCGATGTAAAAAATAAGGAGTTTAATTTTGGGATTTCGGGGTTTAGAGCTAATTTCTTACGAGGGTCGTTAATTTTGGCAGGTCCTTGACTAAAAATAGACCGTTTCCAACTTGTTAATGAAGTTGGTAGCAAATACGGATTATTCGTTGTATTTTTTCAATCATAGGTACAGTGTGAGTCTTTATAATGTGCACATGTCAAATTGAGGGAATCTATGGTTAATTTTACTGAAGGATTTAAAAAAAACTAAATATTTTTTTTATATTTTTCATGGAATTTTTAAACAAAACTTTTAAACTAACTGATAAAACTACTCTCAATTGAAAATAAACATAATCGTAAAATTTCTCAATAAAACCATTGCGAAACTTTTTTTTTTAATTAGGATTTTTTTAATATTTTTTCCGTCGATAAAATTAAGCATAGATTCCCATCATTTCGATATGTGAACATTATATAAAGACTCACGCTGTATTTTAGAGTACCTATGTGTGAATGGACAGCATTGATTTTACTCTGAAACAAGAAGAATTGTTGTTCATCATTAGCCTATAAATTGTTCTCACTGCTGGGACACAGGCCTCCTCTCTGTGAGAGGGAGTGGGCCGTAATCCACCACACGGGCCCAGTGCGGGTTGGTAGATGTCACATGTCTTCGAATTTTCGGTTCTAGGACATGCCAGTTTCCTCACGATGTTTTCCTTCACCGTTTTGAGAGCAGTGGTGATGAAATAATTTACTGATCTTCATTCCGGTATCCCATAAAATTCTGCTAAATTTAAGGTTCTTGATATACCATCACAGAAGATATCTGACAAACATCGCCCAGACCACAATGTTTGACAACAAACGACTATGGATACCTAGCACTACTACTTACTATGATGACAAATACAGTGTGATTCTTCATAATGTGCACATATCGAAACGAAAATCTATGCTTAATTTTAACCACAGAAAAATATTAAAAGTTTTTTTTTGTTTTTTTTTTAATTTTTTAGTATCAAACATATTTTTTTTCTCTTTGAAAATTGATGAAAAAAAATGAAAGATTTTTGCTAAAAAAAACATGTTTATTTTCAATTGAGGGCAGTATTTTTTTTTTCAATTGTCATTTTATGTGGACGCCTAATTACTTCCAATCATTATGGAGTTTGTTTCATCGCGATAGATGATTCAGTTTAAAAGTTAAACAGTTTTGTTTCTTTTTTTTTAAATTCCATAAAAAGTATAAATAAAATATTTAGATTTTTTTAAATATTTTTTCTGTCTTTAAAATTAAGCATAGATTCCCTCATTTCGATATGTGCACATTATGAAGAATCACACTATATTCCTGAGGATACAGTCACAAATACCATCAAGCCAATCTACCTTCATATTTCTTCCTCGTTGACTCGCTGTCAGGTAATATCTAACTCCATTCAAACAGAAGACAATAGAACTGGGTCATACTTTATCTCAGTCTCAGTTCTATCTAATGTCAAATCGCTATTATGTCGGATCAAAGGATGTTTCCTAATTGAACACGACGTCCGGAGATCGTCTTTAGAACGACCGAAATGTAGAACTCAATTTGATTGGCTGAAACGTGTTTGACGTTAGTGGTTACGAGTGAATGACTGGTATTGATTGGTTGTAAGTGTTAACTGCAATATAAGTGTGTGCCGCAGTAAGATTCTCGGGTAAAATATGAGTCACCGACGCAAGAAGAAGTGTGATAATTAATAAAAACTTTTTACCAAAAAAAAAAAAACAACCGAAATCAAAAAAAAACATTACAATAACTTTAATTTCGGAAGTCGGTGTCTTGGGTTTTGTATTTTCTTTTTTTGCCACCGACTTCCGAAATTAAAGTTATTTTTCACTTTGTAGTGTTTTTTTTTTTTTGAAGTCGGTTGTTTTTTTTTGTAAAAAGTTTTTATTTTTCACTTTTTAGTTGTGGTACCTACCCCACACACATTCGAATACCACTACCTGCTACCAGTGACAGGAACTTATCATGTCATCTACATATTAAGTGGGAATAAAAAAAAACGTATTTTGTAGCTAACTCAAAAACTACCCAAGCAAAGTTAATAAAATTTATATGGGACCAATTTGAGAGCATACCCTTTCAAACAAAAAAAAACCTCCTCTTTTTTGGAAGTCGGTTAAAAATAAGTAGTCAGCTAAAACTAACGAATGTGTGTTTTGCGAATTTGATCCTTATTACCACTAGAAATTGTCCATTCCATCCAACGCATTCTCTCGACGTTCGATAGCATCCTTCAAGCATCAGATGTAGGTAAATATGAAAAATTTCGACTTTGTAGAGCGTCATCTCTTTCACTCATACATGTGTGACAGTCTTTTTCTAATGTGTCGATGTGACCCGTCACCCGGTACAGTATTTTTATCTCACAAAGCGACGCGCGTTTTACTTATGGTTACCGAATGTACAAACACGCTGTGAATGTGCGTGTAAGCGCAGGAACTCTCTCTCGGTACCGTCCGTGACAATAGCGAAATCGGAAGTGTGTGTGTTATGTGCTGACGCTATTCGTCTTCACGCACACATTCACAGCTTGTTTGTACAATTGGTAACCACAAGTTAAACGCGCGTCGCTTTCTGAGATAAAACTACTATATTGCTATTATTAACTCAATGAAAACTAACTTTTCTAAAGGTAACCAACTGTGAGAATATTAATGCAAATAACTTGAAAATTTTACATTTTTAAAGCAAATAGTAAATATTAAACACTTTCCTGGAAATTATGAACGAGCAAAGTAAAGAAAACCCGTACAAATAATATTAATTAGTGTTATATTTTTCCCTAGAGGTAAATATAATGAATTTGTTTTCTTAACACGTTCTAGAACGTAGATAAAATGGAAATTCTTTATCGGTGTTGTTTTCGTGAAAACTTATTTAAGTTTTTTTTAGGCATAGGGCTGGCCTATTCTTTGGTCAAAGAATCAGCATTGCCATACAACGTGGCAATGCTGCCAGCCTTTTGGGCACTTTTCCTACTGACAGCGATGCGGATGAATTTTTTGATGCCCTATGATTATTTCCCCCCCCCCCCCCTTTTATATACTTGTACACATTATTATTTTAAGTATGATAGTTTTTAAATAATGTAAATACGTGTGTGTAAATAATAAAACTCCGTAGATTTTTTTATCGTAATAAGTACGTTCTTTTCCAAGGAAAAATCCATACGAAGACTCAAAACCCTGTCAATATCTATGTTGTGCATAACTAATAATTCCGGTAAAGGACACCAAAAATATTCTTCGGGAATCTACAGCAATTCCAAATTATTTAAGAAAAGATGTCTAAAAATAGGCACAATATTTATCAAAGATTCAGGTTAAAATCCGAGCTGACTCAGAGAAATAGTTCGCAATGACGCTCGCAGACGAAATGCGAAGAATTCTTACAAATTTGACGTCACCGATGTGAAAAATGTGGCGCTTTTATATGTCACTACGTAGAGCAAGCAAATATGGCGCACAACTGAAGAGAAATCTGAATGTATGGCGATTTTTAGGAAAAGCAAGCCTTCTGTGGACTGCAATAGTTGGACTTTAGCTTTGTAGCGGTTACACCGCCACATACAAACTACGCATCAAAGACATGACGTCACACAAATCCTGCATCGCGCAGTTAGAGTTTACCGAGCGATCGACAGGTACACAAGATTTCAACTTCAAACCGATGGGCAGTTGCCCGCCAGACACTACACCCGTCTGGTCGGAGGATCCTCCCTTTTCTATGGTGGATGAGTGAACTTTACACCCTGTTCCTCATGCCACTAACTAAAGCTTCAATGGAAAGTTTATAGGACAAATATCGACTCGGATAATACTTACTCATAATTAGTGTAAGAATTAGTAGAGTAGCTTTGTTCCAAGGTACGAGTGTTCTAGTATTACTAAAGGGGTATCAAATTACCCAGTAACTGGGTTGTGGATGTCAGATATGTTCCATGTAAAATTTCTGAAATTCAGCTGCATCCGCTTAGACTGGAAGTCGACCCTAACATAGTTGGGAAAAGGCTAGGCAGATGATGACGTAGGTACGTTCTCGAGAACTGATTATGCACTAACATGGCAAGGCGTATCGAGGAATATACTTATTCATGATATATTCCTCGATAACAAGAGGTTTCATAATTACATCAAATATGAATGTGAAAAAAAAAAACGGTGGCACTCTGGGAGTGCCAACAGAAGTGAAAACTTGAACAAGATCGCCTTGGTGGAAGAAAAATACTTGTAAGTATAGGACATTGGTCCGTAACCTTATCTAAATAAAGAGCACAGTCACATTAACAAAAAAAAATACTTCCAAAACCTTTAAAGTAAAAATACTTGCATAGAACATTGATCCGTAAGGTACTATAAATAAAGAGCACAATCGCGTTTACAAAACCTTTATGGCAAAAATACTTGCATAGAAAATTGAACCGTAACGTAATATAAATGAAGAGCACAATCGTGTTTACAAAAATGAGGTGTCGGTAACGGTGTCGCGAGTTCAATTGTTTTTTCCCATCTCAAAAATGCCCAACGCGCCTAAAGAAGTTTTCACTTCAAAAAAACATTTTTGTTATAAACATTTCCTTCGTGGAAAAATACCTAGACAATGCTCATGGAATAGTTCCGAATATCATCTTTTGGTTGGATCCTTTTTATTCAGCATAAGAAAACATCTTCAGTGATTTCACTCGAAAGAAGGCTTTTACAAGTCGTCCCTTCCATGTTAGCAGTAGATGAAAGGGTTGATACACCCGGAATTGATACTTCTCACTTGTAGGGAAAATCATAAGCTACATGATATAAAAAACTATTTTGTTGAAAACTGTATCTTTTCAGAATTATTGCTATTGTTGGTATGTTTTCGGTTTTATGATTTTCTTTTTTTGGTCAAAAGAATATATGTAGTGCCGTATGTCAGTAAGTCGAAAATAGCTGAGACTAGTTCATCGTCAATCCGTGTGGTGTCGCATCGACGCAGTGATCGCGCGCCATGCCACACATATAAATATCCTGAGGCTCCACCTAACCGTCACCCCCGACCCTTGCTCGAAAACGAGGTGCCAGCAGTTGTTGCAGCTGTGCACGTAGCTTTAAATTCCCCGATTTATAATCATGATCAAAACTTTGATCCAGCCCGTCCCATCCTTGATGTCCTCCCTCCGGTAAACGCCCTAAGCCGAAGTTCGTACCCCACAGGGGGTGCCCTTAGCAAGCGTTCACCTAGTTTGAATTAGCTTAGTTGAGTAACCCCTGGCCGGAGGTTTAAAGTGTAGCAGCTTAAGGCAACCACAGGATTGACCGGTTAAATAGTCATGACCTCAGAGGTCAGCTATGAGATGCCCTACAAAAAAAAAACCTAACCGTCAGTGAAGCGTTAGCTGTGTCGGAGGACGAATATGGTTTATATGTCTTGCAGCTAGCAGCTACAAGCAGTGTTACCCAAAGTGTGCTCCGCGTTACCCCTGAGCTCCGCAAGGCCCCTGTGGGGGCTCCGCGAAAATACTGGTTCACTGTGACCAGTATTTTCGCGGAGCCCCCAGAGAGACTGCGGAGCCCAGCTTCCTCAAGAACTAATTTTAGATTTGGCGGCATTAACTTAATCATATGTCTATGTAGGATACAATGGAAATACAACTAAGCGCTTTAGTTTTTATTCGTGGTACTGTTCCTACCCGGTCTAAAAAAAAAACAGTGGAACAAGTAGTAATGTTACATCTAAAAACAGCGTTAGTTCTTGAGGAAGTGATAAAAAAAAATGAATTTCGCCAAAACTTGCCCACTGCAATCTCGATTGTTTTCAATATTGTGTGAAGATTATGGCAGCAAACATAAAATACTACTGCTCCATATAGAAGTGAGATGGCTATCTCGGCGTAAATCTTTAACAAGATTATTTAGACTTGGACTGGAGTTACAAACTATGAGCAACAGGATTCTCAACTCAACCTATGCAGCTATAAAAACAAAATACCGCAATAGAGTGGATGCCGAACCTGACATGCGACTTCAACTCTCTTCAATCAAGCTTGACATCAAACAATTAATAAAAATTAAAAATCTATTTCATATGTAAATGAATGCAAATGTCAGTGATGCAAATGTTAATGTCAAGTATTATGATTATTAATGAAAAATTCACATTAGAGCTCCGTCAAATATTTCGTTTTCCAAAAGGGTTCGGTCACCAAAAAGTTTGAGAGCCACTGATTTAGAGTAAGTAATAAGACTAATATTGGTGTAGATGTTTATTATGCTCTTATCCTTACCTACAATAGAATAACCGAAATACTAGATGTTTTGTGTAAATTTTATTCCCAAAAATATAAAACTATACATAGAACAGTCCAGTGTTAGCTGTTTGAAAAACATTTAAATACATATGTAGAAATAGCTTGAAAAACTTACTGTATAGTTTAAAAAAACCCATCGATATTATTCCCTGAAATGGAAAACTTTTTGCAATCCAATATTAATTAAATAGTACACAAAATACCGATTCAGTTATCAAACTGAAATGAAAATGGCCCCCTGAAACACTAGCTAGGTAACCTATAAAATAAATTGTAGTGAGACGCTCATTTCTCTGATTCCAGCAGAGATAACGAAGTTATGAACTTTAATAGGTATCCTAAATTCAAAACACAAAGTTGAAGGTATATTACAATAAATCTCGAGAGGAAATCTCCCTTATCAAACCACTATAGACTCTTTACTTAATTCATAAATATGTGAGAGTGATTTTAGTAGATTCTGTCTTACATTTTAATTTTAATTTATAATTTTATATACACATAGACGTAAATAATTTTTATATATACAATGACATGAATATTTACTTTTCAAGTATTATATTATTTTAATTATTGTGAATGTGAAGACTATATGGATCATTCCTTTTTGTTTTGTTTTTAATCTTTTCTCAGTTAGTTCTAATCATGGTCTGACAGTTTGAGTAATTTATGTGGCCTACACAAATGTCCTTTTTTTGGTATTGTTCGTCGAATCGTTCGTTGAGCTCCTTAAATTCTGAGTTGAGCTGCACGATAACTGACAAATGCGTGCACTGACTGGACAGGCCCTCTCAATCTGTGTGGTGCTTTGCTCTAAAGACCACTTCAGACACCAATCCACATGGCCTTCACATGATCTGACCAAGATTATGTCTGGACTTTAAAAGAGACTGTGACCTTTGAGTTTGTTTCGGCCTTTCTTCTCAGAGTAGTCAGATAGGAAACGCCGACATCATCTAGTTTTTAAAATATGATTGACTTGTAAAAGTGTTTGTACAAACCTACTTACAGAAATAAAATCATTTATCATTAATGGATCATTTGTATCACGGAAACGAGTGGTAATATGCTAAATTTTTTGTGCATGCTACACCATTTTACCGCAAGGTTTATTAAATAATTTCCGGAAAATTTGATTATTTAAATACTGGTTTTTTTTTTTTTGTGGTATACCTAAATATATCAACATACTTCTTCCTATAAACCTCCTTCCTTCCTTCTTCCTGCGCTTGTGGCTAAGTAATAAACAGCCACACGGGTCGATCGATCAGGTTAAGCTAAGCTTGTTGCGGTTGATCCGTGGATGGGTGACCATCTTTACATACCAAGTCCCCTCCGTGCCTCGGAAAGCACGTTAAACCGTTGGTCCCGGCTGTCATTTGTAGATCTTTGACAGTCGTTATGGGTAGTTAGAAGCCCAAAAGTCTGACAATCAGTCTTACCAAGGGGTATCGTGTTACCTAGTTACTAGGTTGTGGAGGTCAGATAGGCAGTCGCTCCATGTAAAATACTGGTATTCAGCTGCATCCGGTTAGACTGTAAGCCGACCCCAACATAGTTGGGAAAAGGCTAGGCAGATGATGATGACTTCTTCCTATAATAAATAAATGTAAGTATATACCTATCTTCTCCAAAAGAATTTAGACATTATTTTTGCTATAGTACCTATCAAAACCAAACACTATAGGCGAAGAAGTTTCAAAAGAGTATCTACCTACCTACTTATAAGTAATTGTATAAGTTTCCTTTAATAAACTAAACCATATCAGTAAGCCATATCTAAGCTAGGTTGAGGAGAAAGAGTCGGGGTTTTGGAACATAATATCAATTTGAAGCGTGCCTCTGAGCACAAGTATGACAGATTACTTGCCGTCACTTTCAAGCTACGTTCTCACATTTTTCACTCCATTAACTTTAGTTGCACGAAAATGAGAACCTTGTTGGTATATTTTTATACAGTTTCTTGCAGAATATACACGAGAACATGAAGTGTTTAAGAACATTTATATACCTATTCAAAACGTCTTAATGCGTAGATCAATACTCAATATCTTTATTGATTTACTAATGTGTACTTAGGTGGTAATTATATAATTTAGATAATTATGGACCCTGTAGGGCACAGCAAAAGAGTAGGAGAAAGGAAGCCCTGTTTTAGGAGACCATTAAGTTGTTATTGTGGGAACAAGTTTTAACTTATAAATAAATCAAAGTCAGGAGATCGCGATTAAGATACTTACTAACATTTCGCTTGACTATTAATTATGTATTATTTTATCTGCAAAATGTACTTAAATATTTTAGATTATTTTTATATACCTGTACATATGTATTATAATTATGTTTATTCATTAATGTAAATTGTTTTCCTTTGATAATTATTATTGCTATATTATTTAATTTACTATTATTGCTATTTTTTTTTCTTTTTTTAGTTCAAACAAAGTCGGCTGCGGTGGCGAGTGCGGTGATGGATAGTTGTAATGTAGCTAGTACATACCTTCTATCTGTTAAGGAGCTGCTGTACACATTACAATTGACCGCCCCGCCGCCAATGTCTGAACAACGCCTAAGACATCTATTATAATCTAATATTTTAAAAAAACGTGTGGCACTCGGGGACTGCCGCGGTAAAGCTATTGCATAGCATTTGTAACCTCTATACTTCCAATTTGTCAACGCTACACTTGGGATGATGACGTGATGACATAAAACAAAAATTACGTTCCCATGACAACATCACGTTGTCATGGGAACCGTCATTACATGGTAGGCGGAGTGGAGGGTGTTAGGTTTTATTTTCGTTACGTTACGGAATTTCTTGATTCGGTCGCCGCACTCAAAGCCCGCGATAAAAGCTAGATATGCAATAGCTTAAAAGTAGCAAAAATTTAAGTCGCTTTTTTTTTTGTCCGCCTGTGTAACCGCCGATTTCTTCTAAACTATAAAATGGATTTCGATTTTTATGTGTTTAATATTTAACTTAGATATATCACAAAAATGTCGATGTTTTGACATGTCGACACTATTAGTAAATTGCATCCGTGCGAAGGAAAGGCGGGTCACTAGTTTACATTAAAAACGTGTCGATCATTAGGACAGGATAACGATTCCCGATCATTTTGCCATTCTGCTGGGTCATGTCGTCTGCAAACGACTTGAAGATATGTCGGTACGAGGAAGAGAAGGAAACGAGGAGCACATCAGTACGGTTAATTTCCGAAAACCATTTATTTGTTCGTTCTTCAACTAATGGGTGCAGGAGATGGCCTTATTTACCAGTGATAAGTATCTAGGCACTGTAGGGATAAAATGTGCGTTGTTGTAATAGAAAGTGGAGTCTTAGAAGGGTTGATAGTGTACCTAATAATCTTTTGTCTTCTCACTAAACTAATACGAATGGTATTAAGGACAGTAAATACTTATTTAAATCAATCTGCCTATCCTTTTCCCAACTATGTTAGGGTCGGCTTCCAGTCTAACCGGATGAAGCTAAATACTGGTACTTATTTAAGACCAGGCACTCGAAACACAATTTCCACGCAAACTCCGCCCCCATGCACCCAACCACTCCACTATGTACTAAACGCTAACACTTCAGTAATAAAGTTGAATATCGCGTGCGCTCTTTGGTCGTGTTCAAGCACGCAACCAGTCGTAAGTCTCAATTCTTATTTCGTTTATAACTAAAGTAATAATTGATCTAGAGATTTTTTTTCTTATATTTGGATAATAAACTATATTTTCTTACTATCAATAATTATTTTAGACATAAAAGCCAAGTAATCTTGTTTTTGTTACAAATAATCTTTAAAAAGACATGATTTTCGAATAAAAAATGAATCGAGCGAAAATGTTTCAATTACGTAACTGTCTTATATTCGGAAAGAAAAAGATTCAATAAATCATATACTAAAGTTCCATTTTAATTGTATGCGTGACTTTTTAGAATATTAATGCAAATTAACATACAATTTAGAGAGCCTCCTCTAACCTTTCAACTGTCATCAACGAGACACAATAGAATTTTAATTGTTATCCACCTCAATGAGGCGTCGTGACAGATGATGAGATTAGCATTTTAAAATGCCAGATAATTTAAGTTTTAACTGCTTTGAATGTGATTGTTGATTTTAATATTTTGATAAAACCGTTAATATACAAAATAGGAAGGCAACACGGCTTGAAATCTGCCCCGTGTATCATTAATATGATTTTGTAAAAAAATATAATAACTGTTCATTGTAGGTAGGTATAACTAAAGTCTAGCAGATGTTAAAAAAGTATTCTTATCTTCAATAATATTAGGCAAACAAAATTCTACATTTTGTAATATCAAAACGTAAACAAAACGAAAACAGCCTTCTCAGTTTGTCAGTCAATTCACCAATTCTATTGTATATTAAGCAAAGATGCTTGAATCCAAACCCGATTTATTGTAAATTAATCAAAGATGGTTGAATCCAAACCCGATTTATTTATCGAAGCACCAAACTTTTGTTTTACCCCATTTAGCCGCAGTTACAAGCTTGGTTCACTAACTTTTATTTGTAAGTCTCTACGGAGACGAACGCTCGAACAGCGTCGCCGTTTATACACATCAATTAACTTCGGAATCCTCCGCTTTGACAGTTCCGAACATTAGAGGACTAAAAAAAGATATATTACTCCATTTTGCATAATAAATTGAATTAAATTTTGTTGAAAAGAGTCCTTAGAGGGCAGAATCTCGCAGGGTTATCCGTTTGTTGAAAACTGTAAGACTGATTGGCTTGGCCCACAGGTGCCCTGTAGATTATATCTCCGATAACGGCTGGACAGGAGGGTAGGCCTGTAGGGACCCAGGTAACATATTGGGCTTAATTATTCGACATTGAGAATTAATTTTCCAGACCACTAATATTAATTTACTTGATAGAGTGAATAACTGTTGGACAAACTTAAATGTAGGTCAGTATTTGAAAATGCGGTATTTTTTTTTTCCTTTTGACTTTCTGGTATTTTAAAGCATAAAAGATTTAAAATCCGTATAGTAAATCCGCAAATTAAAATAAGGAAAAGGTGTAAAATCCGCGCTGGTATTGTTAATGTCGACGAAATCAATTTTCTACGAAAAATATACTGAAATCCCACTGGTAAAAAGTTTCAGGAAAATTCATATACCTAGCTAATCGGATCACCAACTCAATATTTTTAGCTGACTTAAAAAAAGGAGGTTTTATGTTCGTCTGTAGGTATGTTTTTTTTTTTGTTTGTTCATCGATATTTTCGTCAATTGCGGACCGATTATTTTATATTTTTTTTATTTTATTTTGGAAAAAGAGTCTTGCGAACCTTTCACGGTGGTTCCATACAAATTTCCTTAGCTTTTCTTGGGTAGTTTTTGAGTTGGCTTCGATAATACGTATTTAATTCACTTTTTACACTCTAGTTCCGACATAAAATATTGAGTAAAAATGCACCCGTCTTTTTTATAATCCAATACCCACACATAAAATAAAATCATCGAAATATTTCCCAGCATTTTCACGAGCGAGCAAAAAAAACCAGTGACACTGATTGCTCAGTATTGCTGACAAAAACTACGAGTCGAACTAAGCGAGCAATGAAACCGTTCACGGTGCAAATCCTCCTAATGTCTACCGGATTTTATCGATGCTCGTTAGCCATACGATTCTGATATTCGGTTGCATTGTCACAATCAACTTCCACTGCAGAAATGGCAGACCGATCTTCTATTTCAGTTCAAATTTACCTGAAAGCTTTGTAGATGAGAATTTTCATATCGTTCGTTATTTTATGATCGACTACCTCGATTTTTTTATTGACAAAGCTTACTACACGATCCAAGATTTTCTTAATAATTAGTGCTTACTACAATCTGTATTTTGTAAGATTTGTTTTTTATGTGCTGATTTTTTTATACTGCATTTTGACTTAATTATTGTATGCCTATTAGGCAGGACATAATGGAACTGTAATTTATCTAACATGTATTATTACCCATGCCCACAATAAAAAACGTGTGGCAGTCGGGGACTGCCGCGGTAAAGCTATTGCATAGCATTTGTAACCTCCATGCTTTCTATTTGTCAACGCTACACTTGGGATGATGACGGATGATGACAAAAAACAAAAATTACGTAGTTCCCTCACATCTGTTATCATCCGTCATTACATGGTAGGCGGAGTAGGGGGTGTTAGGTTTTTTTCGTTACGGAATTTCTTGATTCGGTCGCCGCGCTCAAAGCCCACGATAAAAGCTATGCAATAGCTTAAAAAGATTTGATTTGATTTGACTACCAGTAGACACTTCGATTTATAATGAAACCTAAATTAACACAAACATAACATCACGCCTGTAAACCCCGAAGGGTTAGGCAGAGGTGTACATATACAGTGCCTAAATTACATTTCAAGAAAGAAAAGAAAGAAAGAAAAATAGGGTTATTTGTCACTGAAACACGTGCATAAAGTTTTAGCAATTACTGTGTGCTTAATCATAATCATAAAAAAAGATCTTGACATCATTTTACACAAAAAAACACAACAGTTCAAAGCCGCATAATTATATATAGGTACTTGATAAAATTCCATTTCCACAATTAAAAATATCTTTTTACTAAACAATTCCCACATAAAGCTCTCTCCGAACCGATATTTATAGGTGTACTGTCCATAAAAAAGGATTGTGTGGTTTTATGAAACCACGGTAAAAGTGAAACTTCTATAGGCGCCGCCATATTGGCCTTGGCTGCTCTGACGAGCGCCTTTCACTTTATCCCTACTCCGCGGCCGACCGTCACGCGACATGCAACACACAGACGAAAAAGTTTGAGACGATGTAATAAAAGTTTCACTTTAAAATAAACTTGTAACATACATCGAGTGCACGTACACAGAATGGAAGTAAAAGTATATCTTAATTTTATGTAAATAAACATAATTCCTATATACGTGATCTTTTGTCAAAGGTTATTGTAGACATTTGCACGCAATATTATAGCGTATTTCTTTTATGAGTTTGTTTTGATGCATTTTTGATGGTGCACACGTAGGTCGTCGGTTGAACATCGGGCTGTCGATATGTAACGGCGATAAATAATGGAGTCGTGTGATATTCTTTATTTCTTAGCAAATAGTTTGTATTTCTACTGAACTGTACAACAAAGAATTATTTATTTATATATACTTTATTGTACACCACAAAAATACATAACAAAAAATAAATTAAACACTACAAAATATACAATAGGCGGCCTTATTGCTTTCCGCGATCTCTTCCAGGCAACCTTGGAATGGACAGTGATTTGCCTGGACATAAAATGGGGCTGTCGTTGTTGCAATCATAAGTATATAATATACTAGAATAGATATACATATATATATATAATCCTAAATAATATATACATACTAACTATAATAAGCAACAAAAATAAATGAAGACTATAGATAATTACAGTTACGAGTACAAGATTACAACGACAAGTAATGTTCCTTTACGAGTCTCTTAAATACAGCCAACGATTGCGCGCGTTTTATTTCAACTGGCAATGCATTCCACAAACGAGCGGCCTGGACAGTAAAGGACTTGTCGAGGAAAGTTGTGGAATGCATAGGCATTTTAAGCTTCAAGTTATCTGATGACCTTAAAAGTTTCGTGTGGGAGTCGCAAAGAAACTGGAAACGTTTCTTGAGATAGAGAGAGGTGGAAGGGGAAAAAATCACATTATACAAAAGGGAAAGAATTTATATAGAATAAAAGTTTGAAAGAGTTATTTTTTTTAGAAAGTTAAGAACGGTCAAGCAGCAGTGATTATGAGGCATCGCTATTCTTTAACAAGATACTTACTTTCCCCAGCCTTCAGCAAATAAGCCTAAAACACTTTTCAATTTGAACTTCTCAACGAAAACACAAAAAGACATTTTGATAAAAGTCTGCTTTTAAAAATCGAACGGCGAAATTGTAACAAAGGAGGTTTGGTAAGACGCCAGCTCCGCATGGCAACACCTGTGGGCCACTCCGCCACTGAGAGCCACGATCGATACATAACTGGCCACCTCTAGCCGCATGTTACGGGAATTTACATTTTTTCACTTAACCACACATATAGCGTAGTCTGTGGTCTCTAGGGATTAAGAAGGTTTTAAAAAAGTAGGTTTATTTAATTTAATTCAAAGATAGGTACTTTGTACGTTTCTTCCTTCATGTTTTTACGCTGTGGCTTCTCTAGAATATGTAAATGGCTTAGAGATAAAAAATACTACAGCTTATGATTAGGTTGATGTAGTTTGGAGCTGATTTCTACCCTCTATCAAATCTGCATGTGGTTTTTCCGACGAAAGAATAGAAAAATGACAGATTGTAATTGTGAATCTGTCATTTTGTCTATTCTTCCGTCGACAAAACCCGTTTCTATGGTGGTTATTCTACGCGTGCTGGTTGCAAAGATAACCAAAAACGCATTGTTCTTTTGTGTCAAACACGATTTTTATTTCTTTTGTTTTTTTTTGGGTAGGAAATTATCAAATATCTTCTTACGCTCTGGGTGGAGCGGGAAGGCGTGTCAGACTCTTACTGACTAATACACACCAGTGTTCCTTCGGTTGCCCTGTTGCCGGAGGCCACGATCTCCCTTTCGGTTTTATTCGCAACCCCTGCAGGCATCGGCCCTAGCGGACCCCGTCATGTGTAAACACCCAGTAAAACAACTAATTCCTTACCATGTACACAACACTTTTAAGTAAAAAACATTTTGAGGAAGAGAGAAAAACAAATATTTAACATTATTTTGAATCAGTCCAGAGATTGTTTGACTAACTACTTAGTAAGACAATCATCAAATTTAAACAGTTAAACCCGACCAAGATAACGTAGTAACTATAAAATCTCCAACCAATAAAAACGCCCGATCAAATCAAAGCTCCGATCACAATAGATCAAAAGTAGTGACCGTTCAATAATGCAAGACTGCAGTTTGAGCGCTCAATATGGCACAAGCAACAATACCTCATCGAAAGCCGCTCTAAGATCTGAAGCTCGAGGTTCCACTTCAGATGAGAGATGTCGATGGTTCAGGCTGTAACTGTTGGACGTATAAGACGTTAAATGAAATAGCTTTTGCTGAATATTTCGTAGAAGTGTATTTCTGGAATACAGGCAGATCGATTTTTCTAAATAAGCTTTCGTCTATACACTGTAGCAACCATGGGTTGGTTTTCATAAAGATAAAGATATATTTATTGCATAACTGTGTCAAAAAAAAACAAAAATCAAAATATTTTATTTCACATAAACCTACATTAGTTCTTATTTTAAACGTAAACATTTTTAGGCTCAACAATCTACCCATGTCAAACAAACTCGTTGGTTTTTTCATTATTTTATTTAGTTTTTTAATTTCCGTAGTAAACAAGGAACCCTTATAGTTTCATCATGTCCGTCTGTAATAATCGACCAACTTAACTTTGCAGTTGCAAAAACATGTTTTCCCATACATTCCGTATGGGAGAACATGTTTATCAACTACAAAGTTAAGTTTGTTTTTGGGATAAATTCATCCCAACTACGGAACCCTTCATTGTGCGTGGTCCGACACGCACTTGGTCGGTTTTATTTGGCTGTAGGTTGCCTACGTAGACAAATCAGTCAGTCATCATCATCATCTGCCTAGCCTTTTCCCAACTATGTTGGGGTCGGCTTCCAGTCTAACCGGATACAGCTGACTATCAGTATTTTACATGGAGCGACTGCCTATCTGACCTCCACAACCTAGTGACTAGGTAACACGATACCCCTTGGTAAGACTGGTTGTCAGACTTTTTGGGCTTCTAACTACCCGCAACGACTGTCAAAGATCTACAAATGATAGCCGGGACCAACCGCGGCAAGCGTAGCTTAACCTGATCGATCGACCCGTGCAGCTGTTATTACTTAGCCACAAGCCCCTCCAAATCAGTCAGTCATGAATCTTAAAAAAAATAGTCTAATTTTTCCTTTTTATTTCGTTTTCGTTTTTGGAATGTGCTCATCAAGGCCTTCAATTGGATACCCATCCCATATTATAATAAATGAAGAAATTATTTTATTTACACATTTGATAATGGAGCCATACGGGCGCCATTTTTATTAATATTTTTTATATAGCCTATGTCACTCGGGATGATATAAGGATTCTAACAACACCCCCATACATCCAAATCTATCCAGGCATTTAAAAGTTATGGTGCCACAAAGAAACTCACATACACGAACCCTGTAAACAAATAAAAGTAAATATAATAAAAGTAAAAACAAAGGAAAGTTAAATAATTATATTTCAACTAAAAGATGCGAGCTCACCACTACGCCATGTGTTTAGCTCATGACGAGCTTGAACGTTTGAGTTCAAAATTAGTCGGGCAAATCCGAAATAACCACGTACTTCACGTAAGTCAAACCGGAATGTTAGTGAACATGAACAGTTTCTGAAAGTTTGTGTAATATGTATAAAAACTACTAACAGTTTACTAAGCTTATGTTTAACTTTCTACGGTAAATGAATTTCCTAGAATATTTGAACTCGTGAACTCTGGAACGGAAGTTACGAAATGTTACATTGTTTTAGTTCTACTATTTATTCTAAATGTTTAGAAGTGTTAAAATATCAAAAACTTTTTTGAATTTGCCGAAGTAGCAGAAGTATAGAGTTTATTGGGTAAGGGCTCGACCGGGTAGGTAAATACGAGCATAAAGCCTTTAAACTTCATCTCTAATATTAACAGTACAGGCGTATGCAGGGGAGCAGTGGTAGCCCAGTGGCGATTGACCCGACTTACGAGTTTGTAGGTCGTGTGTTCGAACCCAGGCAGGCGCTTCACTTTGTGTAAAAAATTTCATCACCACTGCTTTCAAAACGGTGAAGGAAAACATCGTGAGGAAACCGGCATAACATAGAACGAAAAATTTGAAGATATGTGACACCTACCAACCCGCACTGGGCCCGCGTGTTATATTACAACCCACTCTCCTTTTAAGAGAGGTCTGTGTCCCATCAGTGGGAATATCATAGGCTGATATTATTATGAAGGCGTATTCAGAAGGAGGATCATTTCACTTATATTACTTAGTATCCAGTTTTTACCAGATCGACAAAACGCGTCAAACAAGCCGACGCAGAGATCTTTTTGTCAACCATAATTAAATAAAAAAACCTTAACCGTCGTCGACATAAAAACACAGACTATACGCAGTACTAAATAATAAACCTATTCAGACCAACAAAACTTTATTTTCTTTGGCAACAAAACCGAATTGATTAAAAATTTAAACAAATTCTACCATGTAGACCAATAAACTAAGACAAAATTCTGTTACTTTGTTGTTTAAAGTTATTCTAAAATACACACAGGTTTCACACAGGTGAAAGTAACGAGAAATACCGATATACAGACATATGCCTGTATACATTATGTATGTATATTCTAATATACATTTATAGCTATTCATCATAGTATAAAACAAAGTCCTTTTTCGTGTGCCCGCTTAACACAATGAATTTTGATGCGGTATTTCAAAAGGTTTATGTGCCTAATACATTTAATATTAAATTTAGATATACTTAGCTCCGAAATCTTAATGCTTTGACATGTCGCCAGTGTACCTTTGCGAATCAGGGGTGGGTCGAAATGTATTGTATGTATATGATCACAATGTATGAGCGAAAAAAAAGGTATTTTTTTTAGAGCGCGCAGCACGTGGCGCTTCGGAATTTCTGCCCACCCCTTTACGAAAAGGTGTGAGATTGAGATTGTGTTTAAATTCGTTCTACACACACAAGTATAAGCCTTAATTATAATAATGACGTCACCATACTCATTATAGCGAACGGATGTCGTGGGAACTATCGATCGTGTGGCTACTGCGCGCCCATGCGGAAAAATTATATACGATTATACTGTGAGCATGGTTTAACGGGTTACGCGGATAATCGGAGGGAAAAATTGAAAAAAATTTAAAGGAGTTTAACAGAGATATAAGCGTTGGTATTCAAAATTCAAAATATTTTATTTCACATAAACCTACATGGGCAGTCGGCCCCTTATGAAACGTCAGAAGCTAGGAGCACGGTTCCAATTGGTCGTTTCCTATGGAGAATAGGTAAGTACGTGGAACATCATCATGACCATCATTGGCAGCTCTGATCCACCTACTGCTGAGTAGGTATAGGAAGATACTTACCAAAATAAGAGTTTCTAAGCTTTATAAGAGTAGTTTCTCTTATTTCGCAGTTGTTTTACAGGTCAAGTTGGAGGAGCTCGTGGCTAAGTATTATAACAGCCGCACTGGTCGATGCATTAGGTTAAGCTACGCTTTCCGGGGTTGGTCCGTGGATGGGTGACCATCTTTACATACCGCGATTCCTCCGTGCCTCGTGGTATTCAGCTGTATCCGGTTAGACTGGAAGCCGACCTCCACAAAGTTGTGTAAAGGCTAGGCAGATTGATTGATTGATATTTTTGTTTTTGCAACTTTTTTTTAAATATAGCTTCAGAATATCAGGATATTTTTTTTGACGTGATAATTTCTTATAAATCGATGAACGCCGGCTGCACGCACGAAAAAGTGTCACGTTCCGCCTGAGCCGAGCGTGCAAGCGAGAGCGCGGAACAAGCGATAGAGAGGCACGATCGGCCTAAGCGTTCGGCTTGTGACGTTATCACGTAAAATTATCGTCCGTAAATCGATTTTACAGACAACCTATTTTTTTTTAGGTGACCTATATCTCTGCTCTATTTTATGTTTTTGCTATTATGATTCAATTATTCTGGTTTATTTATCTTTTATCATAGTCTCATCTCACCAGATGGTAAGAATTTTCATTTAATTAGCAAAAGAAAACTGTTATTAGAAAAACTGCTATAATTTTACCACGTCGCGTAGCAAGTATCCGATGTTACTTCTCTATCGTCTGGTCACCGTGGCCATGACAGCGATTGTTTAATATTTTCACGAAAAAGTTTCACTTTACCATCATATTTTTAAATAATTTTCATAATATTACAATGTTGCAGAACAATATTTTAGGTACGACAACAATTTTTCATTTATGAACTATTATCTAACTCAAAACGAAGCTACGTAAGGCTACATGCAATTTAAACATGTTTGACTGTAAAACATTCATAAACTGTGAATTCAATTTCTAAAATACAATAGACGTTGATATATTTAGTAACCAGCGCTCGGTGTGGCAACACGCCGTGTTCGGGTTCGCGACAAGTCAATCGCCATCCTGACGAGGATGCCTCGTTGAGAGGTGAAACACGTGTCGATTTCTGACAGGGTTTTTTATGGCTCTTTAAGAATAGTTAAGCGGAACAGCTTACTAAATATATCAACATCTATTGTATTTTATAATGAATTTCCGCAAGGTCACGCCTTATTCAATTAACTATCAATTTTATTTCTATAAAATGGTGGACATAGAATAAAAACATGTAGATAATGTATTTGAATGATCCTGTACAGATTCGCGACCTAATCTTAGTGACAGTCAGAATAAAAGGATGTGTTGCATTAAATAAAAACTGAACATACATAATATAACAAAATATGATAAAGCTTGATTTTTTAGGTTCCGTTATCGAAGGATGCTAAACGGAACCCTATTACTAAGCCTCCGCTGTTCGTCCGTCCGTCTGTCAGCGGGCTGTATCTCATAATCGGTAGACAGTTGAAATTTTCACAGATTACGTATTTCTATTGCCGCTATAACAAGTGTGTTCCTCTCTCTGGAGCCCTGACCGCCGGTAGCTTGGACTCTGTTCCCGATACCGGTGGGCTACTATTTTTAAATGTTTTTATATTTTCTTTATGGTAATATTTAAAAATATAATTTAAAAGTGTTTAAATGAAATAAAAGAAAATAAAAATAAAGTTCAAAATTAAAGGGTTTATAAGAAGGGTGTCGTGTGCCAGTCCGACTCGCACTTGGCCGGTTTGTTTAGGTAGACTTGTGTAATAAGCAAGTAGGTACATTATTTATATGGTAGACCCTAGTGCCATTAATAATCTCATCGTTATTTGCTTTTACAATAAGTAAGTCGTAAGTCTTTATCCTGCGCGTTTTTTTACACAAAAACATCGCAACAAAGAGGCGTGGCCATACACATAGCACGATGATTTGTATGAAAACAAATGTTTATGTGTAAGCTTTTTTGTGTAATGTTTCGAAAAAACACGCGCAGGAGACACGGCTTTACACACACAAATACATACATACACACACACACACATAACACAACAACAAACAAACACACACACAAACAAAACACGAAAACATATGTACACATTGTGTACATGTTTCCCCAGTGCGCTTTTAAGCAAGCGAATCATAATTCCGATAAAATTATGAAGAAATTAGATTTTTAAACTTACTTTCTGCGTAACAGGTGCAATGTAATGACATGGTTTCGTGACCCGTTCGTAAGAACGTGACCTTCAAGATATTGTTATTGCAACAAGCATAGGTCAGATTAGCTGCCAGTATGTACCGGTAGATACCTCATCATCTGCCTAGCCTTTTCCCAACTATGTTGGGGTCGGCTTCCAGTCTAACCGGATGCAGCTGAATACCAGTATTTTACATGGAGCGACTGCCTATCTGACCTCCACAACCTAGTGACTAGGTAACACGATACCCCTTGGTAAGACTGGTTGTCAGACTTTTTGGGCTTCTAACTACCCGTAACGACTGTCAAAGATCTACAAATGACAGCCGGGACCAACGGCTTAACGTGCTTTCCGAGGCACGGAGGGGACTTGGTATGTAAAGATGGTCACCCATCCACGGACCAACCGCGGCAAGCGTAGCTTAACCTGATCGATCGACCCGTGCAGCTGTTATTCCTACCGGTAGATACCTAAGTACCTAAAAGAAAAATGACATTATAAGTATATTCTTTATGTATGTATTTATTGTATATGTATGTAAATGGTACACCACTGACTACATGCAGTATTGTCTCTCCTTCTCCCTTTAATCTTTGCAAAGGTTGTCTGTAAGAGATCGCTTTTAGCGATAAGACCGTTCATTGTGTCAAATGTAATTTTTTACATTTATATCTATAAATTATACGGTGTACATAATAAAGAGTATTCTATCTATTATTGAAGTGAAAACTTCTTTAGGTGCGTTGGGCATTTTTGAGATGGGACTAAACTATTGATTTCACGACACCATGACGACACCTCATTTTTGTAAACGCGATTGTGCTCTTTATTTAAATAAGGTTACGGACCAATGTTCTATACAAGTATTTTTCTTCCACCAAAGCGATCTTGTTCAAGTTTTCACTTCTGTCGGCACTCCCGGAGTGCCACTGCCATTTTTTTTTTTGTATTGGCTTAACGAACTATTGCACGACTCATAATGCGAAGCATTAGAAAGCTCTGCGATCGAAAAATTTGTTTTGCCTGCTTTCTGCAACTGTTTTTATTGTTACACTCCTGCTAGTAAATAGAACTTACTTAATTTATATACCATTGTATAGATAATTTAATGGAAATTAATACTGTTCTTTTCAAAAAATTATTTAATGCAGCAAAAACGAAAAAATATCAAAATATATTTTAAAAACTGAAAACACTCTGGTTCAGGTAATTATAATTATTAAAAAAGTAACTAATATAATATTTCCAACTTCGATCATTTTCTGTTGCCTAGCAACCAACTTGACAGTACGTAAAGATTGCGAGGTGAGAAATTTTACCCACATTGATGGGTAGAAAATCAGTCAAAACATACTTCATAAAAAGTCGTTTAAATAAATTGTTTATTTTTCTGTTTCTGAATGAGCGTTATAAGGCGTGCGTTTTTCTAAAAGATTTAAGAAAAGACTGTCTCAGCGTTTAAAGAGGACTGTTGAGTTTCGTCCTGGGACTGGAGTTTAGACTCGAGGTAAGTGTTATTGGGTCTTCCATTAGGAAATTCACAGTAGCAGCTCTTTTATTCGAGACTTAGGCCTGATAAATGGCAATAGACCTGTCCTCTCTACGAAAGACTGAACGTCGAAGTGTGTTTACATACCTATGATGCATTTCTGGCTACCCCTTCAAGATATAAAGGCTTGATGTTATGTTTATATACTATACTATTAAATGAGCAATGTTTGTATATATATATAAATATATATATTTGTAATCTTCACGAAAATAGCTCTAACGATTTCGATGAAAGTTGCAATATAGGGGTTTACGGGGCAGAAAATCGTTCTAGCTAGGTCTCATATCTGGGAAAATTCGTTTCTCAATTTTCCACCCGAACACAGCTCGATCGCCCACGTACTATTAATGATAAATGATTTTATTTCTGTAAGTAGATTTGTACAAACATTTTTACACGTTAATCGTATTTTTAATTTTTTTAAAACAGTGGCACTCCGGGCGTGATGACAGAAGTAAAAACTTGAAAAAAATTGGCGCCGAGATAATTAATGCGTTGATGTCTTTTACTCCACGGTGTCGGTAACAGGTTGCGAAATCAATTGTTTAGTCTCATCTCAAAAATACCCAACACTCCTAAATAAGTTTTCACGTCAACTAGATGAGGTCTGTATTATTTTCTAACAGAAAAAATCTAAAGTTTAATAATTATGATAGCCCCGAGACTGTCGCATGTCATTTAACGCCACATTGGGTATCCAGGGCGTGGCCTTATTTGATCACTGTTCAGCTACACCACATTTTTTAATCTCGTTTATAATCCCTATAAGTTATTGGTTCATCTGTAATATTTTTAGTGAAAGTATCTTGCTTGTTTGTTTACCATAGGTCACATACACTCTAAATAATAAAAATGGGTCACAATAAGCATAAAGAGATTCATAGCTGAATGTAGACGCATAGAATCGCACAGCGACCGATCGAAAAATAGAAAAAAACTACGATAGAAAATGCGTAGGCGAGACATGTATAATAAACTAGCGGACCTGACAGACGTTGTCCTGACCGAATACCGCCACCTATCGGGTCCGATTGTGAATCTAAACCATTCCCAGATCCCCTTGAACACACACAAAAAATTTCATCAAAATCGGTCCAGTCGTTTGAGAGAAGTTCAGTGACATACACACTCACAGAAGAATTATATATATAAAGATAGTAAATTCATGACTTTCACTCTTCTTTTCATTTCAAATAATATGGAAAGTAACAAATTTTAATTTTTCTAAAACATTTATTCATTAAACAGAGTTAGTATCCCGCCAAATTATTTAGACTTATTAAAATTTTAAATATGGAACACACCGCGTCACCGCTGCGGGCCGTCCCGCTCTTCGAATAATTCATCGAAGGTCCCGCTTAATATTTTTGGTATTTTTTTTTTTATTCACACTGGCTGTTTATATGCTCACAAGACCGCAGTTTTTTTTTTAATTTTAATTTCTTATTTTCCTTATAAAAATTTTGGTAGCCGACTACTTGACCAAAAGTTCTATTTTTTAAATTAATTCCCGCGATAGACACGGAAGCAATTACTATGAGTCTTTCCCGCCCGAAGATGGGGAGCAGCGTCTTCCACCCGCTACTCGGTTCAAACAATCACTACTTTCCGAGTATGAGAAATGAAAAATATTTTCATAGACAAACTGCGAGCAGTTAGTCTCATTTCCAACCATACTGGCAGTGAATCTTTTCGCCACAGCATGACTCGTCTAAAGCTATTCTCGTAAAGCTCAAACCGGCTCGAAAACCCGCGAGTTTCCACCTGTGTAAACCCTTTCAGTGCGGGTATGTCGGGTATCTATGCAACCCTCAAATTTTCCCCAATATAAATATAACACGGCAGAAGCCATTTAACATCCACTTAGTAACTTATGGTCTATATCGAACGCCAAGATATAAATAATTTATTGCTATAATAAACCGCTCGCTGTACAAGGAGCGATGACTCTCAACATATGTGGGTATTTGTATGTTGGTTTCGTTTCCAATTACTCTTCTTTCAGGTTTATATTTAGTGGTGCCTTTGTATGTTACTTGGGTAATGTAAGGGTTTATCTAGATTTTGCCCAGACTATCTTTTGCCCGCGGCTTCGCCCGCGTGGTTGTAAAACCTCCACTACATTACTCCCGCAGTTGCTTCAACGAAGTACTCGTCGAAGTTGACCGAAGTCCGAAGTACGTAACTACACACTTGTGCGAAGAACTACAGGACGCGTAAAAACCGACAACGATTGGAAGTCGCCCGAGGCGAGTGGAGGTTGCACGAAGCGAACCGAAGTGTCCTTCTACACTCTCGTGTTCGCTTAACTTCGATCAACTTCGCGAGTAGTGTAATACAGGTTTTAGAAAATATCGCACGGAAGCGCACTACCGGGATTAAAAGTGCCTTATGCTTATCCAGTTAAACAATGTATTAATTCCGTAATATATTGTTTTCAGATAACTATTGGTTTTCGTGAACGGGCGCCGTCAGTTGGGACTGTTCATCTCTTAACTGCCATGGCTTATTTAATTGACTTTATCTACACCCATGATATGAATCCTCTATAAAAGTTTCTGAAACCATTGGGTGTTTGTAATTCAAGATCAAGAATAAAGAAATTCCCATGAAATTCAGTACAAGTCCACGTATGTATATCGCCTTCAGCAGCACATCACACACACACATGCGTGCAGCGGGTGCTGCTGTCCCCCGTTTGAACATTGAAATGAGTTGCATAATGAAATTTAGTACAACATTATAACACTCGTTTGGATGACGTAATGGTTACTATGACACTGGCTATTATAATGTTGCCAATAACCTAACTGTTTCAGAAACTTTTATAGAGGTTTTATAGCATTTAAAAACTGTCCGTTGAGTTTCTTGCCCGTTTTTCTCCATAGGTATGTACCTACTACGCTTTGGAATGGGCAACTAGCTTCATATTTCTGACTGACCGACTCCTTGAAAATTCAAAAGTGCTTATAAATGCTTTGGTTTTGTGACTGGCATTTACGTAGTTTTAATTATTTTTGAGAAAATTTAACTATATTAAAAATGACAGAAATCGCTTCAGTAAACGATTCTGAACAAACTACTTTCATAATGTGCATTAATTCGGTTACACATTGTAGATGTCGAAGAAACTATCGAAAGTTGTGAAATACTTATTGATTTGAACCGGCACAGTTTAGTGCCGTAGTACCTACAATACATTGAACTTCAAGAGTCAATCAAAAGGTCGATATTTACGGAATTAGACGTACTAACATGGTAACCTGTTAACAGCTACAGATGTTATACTCCGTTCAATTTCGATTTATTGCCTTTTGGCTCACAAGCTAATTTCGGAAATCGGTGTCTTTGGATCTGTATTTTAGTTTTTTTTTGCCACCGAATTTCGAAATTAATTTAATTTTATATTCAAGACATGTTATGTTATGAGGCTAAGCATTGCCTGCCGAAGTTGCGGGGAAGTCCGAAAGGGATATCGTGGCCCCCGGCAACATGGCAACTGAAGGAACACGGGTAGGTTTTAGTCAGTAAGAGTCTGACACGCCCTCCCGCTCCACCCAGAGCCGGAGAAGTTATTTGATAATTTCCCAACAAAAAAAAAAATTAAGCATTGCCATACAACGTGGCAAATACCGTCAGTCTCCTAGGTACATACCATACATAGATAGATACCAGTCGACAGCGATGCGGATGAATTTTTCGACCCATATTTTTGTTAGTTTTGGTTAGGTTAGGGTTACCTATTGTTATTTTTATTTATTTTTAGGGTTCCGTAGTAAACAAGGAACCCTTATAGTTTCGTCATGTCCGTCTGTCTATCTGTCTGTCTGTCTGGCTGTCCGCGGTCTAGCTCCGAGACCCTTAGTACTAGAAAGCTGTAATTTGGCAAAGATATACATATTAATTACACCGACAAAGTGGTAAAACAAAATTATGAAAAACATTTTTTTTAGGGTACCTCTCATACACGTAAAGTGGTGATGTTTATTTTTTTACCCCATGGTGAGGGGTATCATTGGAAAGGTCCTTTAAAAATATTGTGAGTTTGTGGAAACCATTTTTGGATTCAGGGATTCGTTTGCGAAATATTAAGCTTTAAAGTGCTAATTTTTGTCAGAGTCAAGTGCCCCCCCCCCCCCCCCCTGCCGGCTAAATGGTTGGTTTTGGGTGTGTGAAAAAAATCACAATAGTAGTTTATATAACGAAATTAAAAGGAAAACTATCACAGCTAAGTAAACTCTACAGGTTAACGAGTAATAATCGACCAACTTAACTTTGCAGTTGCAAAAACATGTTTTCCCATACATTCCGTATGGGAGAACATATTTTTCAACTACAAAGTTAAGTTTGTTTTTGGGATAAATTCATCCCAACTACGGAACCCTTCATTGTGCGTGGTCCGACACGCACTTGTTTAGATTTAAGTTGTTATTTAATTGTACATTTAATTTAATTTCTGAATAAAGTAGAGATGTTTAAATGAGCGGTGTTACTTTCTATTTTTACATTATTATCATAATCCGTAATACGTAAATGAACTACAAACATAAAAAGCCACGTAAATACTAATAATGTTACCCTATAAATAATAAGTTGAATGATCAAACAAACCAATTAGCAGTAATAATAATTTATTTACAATACCAAACACGGATTACCAAGAGACGTTGAGGGATGAAAATGAGGCTGTAATCCTCCCTGGGGAACCTATTAATAAATATAATAACATTGTAATTCATTGCTTTTGCACACAATAATTAATGTGAATGCATTAACTTTGAATTAATACTTAACGATCAACAAGTCACAGGGGCCGATACCGAAGGCTGAAGGCTGCAGTTGTCGACCTCAGGACAAGCTGCTTCTCACACGGACAACTGTACGTCGGTCGCTTGCTCCCGAGTCACCATTCCTGACTCTCTGTATATTTTGACTGCTGAGAATAAAACTACAAACTTAGTATACAGGGACGTTTTATAAAAATTTAGCTGTTATTGTAGGTATCTTACGACTTCCACGCGAACGAAGTCGCGGGCAGAAGCTAGTACTTAATAAAGGTGATTAAATTATTATGCAGTTTATAACTTCGATTATATGTAGATTTGAATTAACTTAAAAGTAGCTCCTAATTAGCAAATGGCGAAAACTTATCGATGGTTGAAAGGTTAATTGATCTAAGCGACATTTTGTAAAACTTGCAGGAGGATGGATTGGTTGTTTTTTTTAAATCATAATAAGATCTTATTATGATTGATTGATTTAAGTAAATAAAAGTCTATCAAATAGTTGTTCTTTTATGATTTTTTTTTTTCAAAACTAAAAAATTTTGGTCCGTCCAGGAGGACGAATCATAAAATTGCAGGAGAAAGTTTTACAAAATGTCGCTTAGATCAATTAGCCTTTCAACCGTCGTTATGATCTGTGGTCAAACATTAAGTAAGTACCCACAGTAAATAAACCCCATCATAATATTATTATTTTCTATTATATTCCGTAAATACAAAATAATAATCTAATCTACTCCCTGCATTTGCTCTAATGTTGAACCAACTCTAATTCTAGACTCAATAACTATAATAAAAAAATCGTTATGAAAATAGCAGCCAACGACCTCTGAATGACCTTTAACATTTTCAAACTACACAATAACCAAAGAAAATTAACATTTAACACCAGAGAATTAGGTTGTAATTCCAGCAACAAACTGTCAAAAATTATTAGCTACAATTTTTCGCTGTAATAGAATAAGCTCATGACAAAAGAGATTTGCATAATTAGAGAGACCATAGCGTCTTCCGCTAAGCCTTAAAAATGCCTACTTTCTGATTATACATACTTCAGAGATGACGTCATTTCCTTGTTTCTATAGGATTAAATCGCCGACGCTTAATTAAATCCCGCTGGTGATTAAAAATGTACAGTTTTAAACTGCAGCGCTTAAACCGGATCGGATTTTTTTTTTTGAAACATAAAGGTTTCATTTTATCAGTGTCGCTTTTAAGAATGTACAAACAAAACACACGGAAAAAAAACAAGGGTTTAAAACAAAACTTCTAACATACCTAGAAAAAAGCCACCAAAAGTTAAGCTAACCACAAATGAAAACTTTGAGTTCTTAGCGCGCTAATCCATTCACAACAAGGCTGCCCATTGTATATTTTGTAGTGTTTGATTTATTTTTGTCATGTATTTTTGTAGCATACAATAAATTATATAACACATTAAACACACACACATTACAAACACACAAACACAAACAATATTTTCACTTTGTTATTTGTGTTTTGTGTTTCACGAACTGTGCCCAAATAAATGTTTTTCTGTCTTTCTTTTTCTTTCTTTATATATAAATAAATAAAACAAGTCGCATTCGTGTGTAACCCAAAATTCGTTTGTAAAAAACTTTGCAACAAAAAAATAGGAAAAAAAAATCATCCGTTTCCTCTGTCCCTTTACAAGAACGGATATACCGTTCTTATACTTATTGAGATATTTCAATATAAGGCAGTAGAAAGAAAAGGAAATGCCCATCAAGGGCTTCTGAAGGGACAATTGAATTTGGACCCCATGGAGGACACACGAAAGACGAGAGAGATGAACACTCGGTTTTGTTCCGCTACACTCAACAAGGTATTCAAGTGATGCCTTCAAACTGAAAGAGAATTTTGTACAGGGCTGACACTCGAGGGAATCAAAAGAAAGATTTAAAAAAAAGTTGTCACAAAAAAAACAAAAACCATGCATTTTGATTTAAGTCCCATTTACACGATGCAAGTTGGCATAGAATAAAATTTGAGCAACAAATGACTTGTATCATCTAAACACTGTTTAGACGGTGCAGCTTTTCATGTCGCTTCAACTTATGGAATGCCACAGGCAAATAAATCGCACCATGTAAATCAGGCTTGTCTAAGGGAAAGTTGTATTTGACTATGAACTGATTTGAAAAAGGAATTCCGATTCGCCTTTAACTTATTTCAAACTTTAGATTGTTACCAATATTCATAAAGTCAATCAAACAACTGAAACAATTCACGATTGTCTCATCAATGTGACTTAAATTACAAAATTCCTGTTTCCATCTCAGGACGGCAACTTCTGATAATATTGTCTAAGATACCGGGCACTCTAAAATATCATAAGCAGTTGTCGGTAGTTCGTCGTAACTTCTAAGTAAAAAAGTTTTGCATGCCAGCCCTGTTCAAGGCCAAACCCGCAGACAAGCCGAGCAAAATTGTTTAAATATTTAACGAAATAAAATGTTCTATGTACAACGCAAATTCCGTAAAATGCTTTATGAAAATATTTTAAGCCGACGACATACTGCTATAACGCAGGTGAACGTTCAAGATCCTCATTGACAAAACTGCCACGTATTCGGATTTCACCGGTATTGACCGGATTTTGATCGGCTGGTCGTATTGAAATGAGTTTCTTGATCGGAAAAGTTCGTGATCCGTTCGGAAAACAAGTTCAAAATTCTGGCAGATTGTTATTTGAATTTGATGTTGTTTAGCTTTATGTTTATGCTGATGTAATGAATATAATTTTCTTTATTATCTGCGGATGAAAGCTGTTGTGAAACATTTTACTTTTCCTTAGCTTCGAGAAGAAGTACTTTTATTTATTTTCACACCAACTGCCCAAAAGTAAGTCATTATAGCCAGGTCTAGCCGGGCAATAACATTGTACTGAACTACATTATTACCCGTTAGTCAATAATGTGATTTGAATATGGAACCTCAATAAAAAACTCGTATGAAAGTTTTCCAAAAAATATACTCGAAAATCGAATAAATGGAATAAAGGTGTCTTCGTTTTGGGCGAGCTTGAATCCCTCACTTTATTCAGGATTCTAGTTTTTACACCCTCGCTTATAATATAGCGCCCGTGACTTAAGACACTGCTTTATCCCCTTAGTGAATAATCTATACATTAAGCAAGAGGAACAATGCCTCTAAAACTCACAAATCAAATGACAACGACATCTCAGTTGGGGCAGTGGCTGATATCTGTGCTATAATTCGCGACTATGATACCAGCCACATTTTTTTTTTTTTCAAATATGGCCGATAATGCAGAATAAAATACAGAATATGAGAATATTTAAGTCTGTAATCTTCTTTTAAAAAAACGTGACGGTGAACGGAATTAAAACCCCGCCACGTCTTTAACAAAATATTCTTGCTAAAACACACAATGGTGCCGATTCTCTTGTGCACAAACTAAACTAAATTTAAGTTCAGTGCATCTTTTTCTTTCTATTTCATTAAGAAAAGGACAGAAGATAAATTTTAGTTTAGTCCTGTCAAATTAATCAGCGCTTGACGTAAATTGACGTAATTTTAGTCGGCAAGTTTTTAATCACGTCTAAACTTGTATGGAGAGTGACAGACGCTGATTAATTTGACAGGACTAAACTAAAATTTATCTTCTGTCCTTTTCTTAATGAAATAGAAAGAAAAAGATGCACTGAACTTAAATTTCGATTAGTTTGTGACCAAGGGAATCGGCACCAGTGTCAGTTAATAATACATTACTCAGCTTTCATTACTTTAAGGGAACTTGCAACTCACTGACCGACAAACGAACTATCTATTCAGACATTTTGACGCAACAAATCGCAATTTAATTACAATAATTGCTGTTTGACGTAGCTTTTGCATATTGGCTATTGAATAAAGTATATGTAAATACGTCACAACTGACGTCATGTCATTGTAGTTGTAGTTTGTAAAGAATAGGCAACACGTGGGTGTCATTGAAGGCAGCTAAAGCATTGTGTCCAGGAAATGGGTACCAGGGTCAACGTTTGTCATATCTACATGAATCGATTTTTCAAATAATAAAGGAATATTTAAAGGGCTGAATTTTATGATCAGTTTTTTTATTTATTTTTATCCACAATTGGGAAGTTCTTGGCCTACATCCCACCTGATGGTAAGTGATGCTGAAGGTGGAAGCGAGCTTCACCCGGAATCCTCAACCACAGAGGAACTGGCTATCTTACCTCTAACTGCCGAAACACAACAATGCTGTTAACATTATTGATATAGCGACAGACTTAGATACGAGTAAGATGGTGGTAGCTAGCCAGGCGGACTTAGAACAAGCCCTACCAAACCGAGCAGAAAATTTTGCCCCCACTGGGAATCGAACCCGGGACCTCTGGGTCTGAGACAGGTGGTCTAACCACAGAGGCGATCCGTTAAAAATTACTCGGCTTTCATCACACCATGATAGTGAATGGCAGTTAGAAATAACCCATGAAATAAATCAATATAACGCAAATAAACTACACTGGCCTGCAAAACTAAGTACTACACTTTAAAAAAAAAAATCTAAACTGTAGAAGTTAGAGATTTAAAATAAAAAACGTTTTATAGCAATTTTTATCAGCTTTCTTTGAAACTATAGTAAATTATACATTAGTAACATTTTAAGGCCTGAAACTGCGGTAAGCGGGCGCCCGCGTCGGGCACCCGTCGCGTGTCTACGCGCGTGGACACGCTTATGGACTCCGTGGGAACGCGACAGCCACCGTTCCGGAGAACGGTTTTTTTTTTTATTTCTAGTTCCATTTTAACGGTGTGCATGCACAGCCGTGTTGATGAAGAACTTAATATATTAGGCGGGTCACGTGGCGCGAGCGCGGGACTCGCTTCCCCGCGACGGACGCCTGCGCGTGTCCCCGTAACGGGGCACTTTTGTATGGAACCGCGCGGACGTCCGCTTAACGCAGTTTCAGGCCTTAAATCTAAAACAAGATAAAACAAAAAAATGGCAATTTTTAGGCATTTAGGTGGCGATTTCGTGGAAACAATATAACGGTCTTCTCGGGCACTAGTACACCTGGGTCGGCCATTACCATGTCTCCTCAAATGGTTTCCAGTCTCTTCGTACCTTCGCTTCACCTTCTGGACCGTTCGTAACGTCACAGCCACCATTCTTGCAGTACGACGCATACTGATACCTAGTTCCAGAAAAGTCATGATTCTAGCACATTCTTCAGGTGAAAGAGGCATGATAAATAAGTTTATGTGCTGTTGTCTAACTTAGCTTTTGTAACAAGACTCATCCATCAAGAAAAAATTTGAAAACAAAAATGGAAACAAAAAATGAATGGTAAAATTGTAATTCGAAAAGGATTATTTTTGATTTTAAAGTTTGTTCAGCCATTTCTTAAAAGAAGGTTACCGACTATGAAGTTTTTATGTACAATATTAAACAATTTTTCGAATCCTTTTTGTTTCGAAAGTTATATCTTGTGTACTTAAAAAGTTATTGTAATTTTAAAAGTGTGATACTTAGTTTTGCAGGCCAGTGTAGTATATAAGAATAATACTAACATAATAATAAAGTAGGTAAACATTATCAAAAAAAATTGCAGAATAGAGTGACATTTAGGATATATCTTAAATGAAAGAAAGAAAGAAAGAAAGAAAAATATTTTATTAAGAACACGCACAGGAAATACAAACAGTAATAAAAATCAAACAAGAAAGGAGCATTTTAAACTAACAAACTAATAATAAAAATAATAAGATTGTCGACATGTGGGATGTGGACTCAGCGATCATTGTGCCGATAGTCGTATCAGCAAATGGCTTAATTGCCAAGAACCTCGACCAACACCTAAGGAGGCTCTCGTTGGGCTGTTGGATCAAGGGCTTGATTCAGAAAGCGGTACTCCTGGACACGGCTCGCATTGTCAGAAGGTTCCTTTCTCTGGAGCCCTGACCGCCGGTAGCTTGGACCCTGTTCCCGATACCGGTGGGCTACTATTTTTATATTTTTAAATGTTTCTATATTTTTTATATTCTAATATTTAAAATGTAATTTATAAGTATTTTAATGAAATAAAGGAAAAATAATAACAACCTGTGCGAGGCCAAAAAGGCTCCTATCTTAGCATAATGCTGCGATATTTAAAAAAATAAATACCGCAGCGCTGGTATTCTGGTAGGGCTCGCTGTGATGCTACGAACTCATCTACGGACATACTCATATTATAAATCCCACTCTATATATCCGCAAGTGTGTCCGTGGCAATGCCACTGTATTCTGCAATTTGTTGTAGATCTCACCTTTGTAAAAACACTATATTTCTAGCAAATAAATATTTGATTTGAACTAATTAAATCTACACCATCAATTTATACCTATAATTACTACCGTAAAGGCATATGTACAAAGGTCACAAATTCGCCGTCCGACCGGCCCGTATAGCGACCGTCCGTTCAGCCTCCGGCAATAAGGTGACCATTCGACACGGTAATCCTGGAAGTGACAACTACACCGGCCGGCTGTCATACGGGATTATTATAGAATTAAGTCCTCAAATATGGGACAAGCTAAACAAGGATTGGCTTTGTCACTTTCGTTACGTTGGGATTAAAATAACCTTTTGATATCCCAAAAACACACCGTTTGATATTTCATGTGGTGACATTTAATAATCAGCCTATAATGTTCCCATTGCTGGGACACGGCCTTCTCTTTTCGAGAGGCAGTAATCCACCACGCAGGCCCAGTGTGGTTTTGTAGATGTCACATGTCTTTCAATTTTAGGTTCTAGGACATGCCGGTTTCCTCACGATGTTTTCCTTCACCGTTGAGAGCAGTGGTGATGAAATTATTTACACAAAGTAAAGCGCCTACCTAGGTTCGAAGCCACGACCTAAACAAACTCAAAGCATTTATTTCAAATAAACCAATTACAGGTACTTTTGAATTATCAAGGGGTCGGTTAGTCAGAAAGATGAAGCTAGTAGCCCATTCCAAAGCATAGTTGGTATCTATGGAGAAGAACAGGCAAGAAACTCCACGGACACTTTTTTAAATCAAAATGTTGTTACAAAATATTGGTTACATCATTCATGTTGAAATTATACATGTGAGAACAATGTAGAAAGACGTGCACATTAAAAGCGTCCGTAATAAAAATATAAAAAATAAAATAAATTATAATAAAACCGTGGCAGCAAAGAGATGACCAGTCCCTACTGACTACAACTCGTAACTCGGGGCCGTTACCACTGGGCCACCACTACTCGTGGTGACATTACGTTAGCTTAAAGTGGTGACATTAAAAGACCCTTTTTCACTTTAACTTTGTACTGCTATGCTTTGTATGATTGAGCTGAATGGTGCTAATCCATGCGTCATGTTCGAGAACGGGCGCCGTCAGTTGGAACTGGTCATCTCTTAGCTGCCATGACTTATTTTTAATTTTTAAATTGTTCTTTGTTTTATTTTATACTAGCTGCGCCCCGCGGTTTCACCCGCATAAGTCTCGATCCCGTGGGGAAAAAAAAAGTATCCTATGTTCTTTTCCAGGGCATCATCTATATATGTGCCAAATTTCATCCAAATCCGTTCAGCCGTTTTAGCGTGAAGGCGTAACAAACAAACTTACTTTCGCATTTATAATATTAAGGATTTTTATTACGGATGCTTCTAACGTGCACGTCTTTCTACATTGTTCTCAAATATATAATTTAAACATGAATGATGTAACCAATATTTTGTTACATTTTTTTTATTTAAAAGAGTGTCCGTGGAGTTTCTTGCCCGTTCTTCTCCATAGTTACCACCACGCTTTGGAATGGGCAACTAGCTTCATATTTCAGACTGACCGACTTCTATTGACAATTCAAAAGTGCCTGTAAATTGTTTAATTGAAATAAATGCTTTAAGTTTGACCAGGTTCCTAATAACATCACGCCTGTATACCCCGAAGGGGTTGGCAGTGGTGATTCGGTACCCATCACATGTTGCCAGTTATTTTACAAGTCCCATTGTTAAAGAGTACCCTATTGACAAAGCTCTTTCAAGTTCATTACTTTTGGAAATTGATTTCCAAATTTTAAGCTCACAGGCAGTTGTTGTAGTCCAAGTTTTATTAGTAACTAGCTTTCGCCCGCGGCTTCGCCCGCGTAGTATATTGATAAAAAGTTTCCTATGTCCTTCCCCGTACCAAATTTCATCAAAATCGATTTAGCCGTTTAGCCGTGAAAGCGTAACAAACAAACTCATATTCGCATTTATAATATTAGTTGGGATTTTGTACAACTAGAATAAAAACAAAAACGCAGAAGGAACACTAATACCTACTACATGGGCTAAAGTCAAGTAAAGAAGGCAGTAGTAGCAAAATCCCAAGAAATATTAAAAAATACGAAAACATTAAACCATTTTGAACACGGTCGCTCTCGAAAACCCATTAATACTAAGCCGATCCAGTGACCCTTAAAATATTATATCTTATAAACGTTTGACAGCTACTTTACACCGCAAGATATTCTGACGCACGACTTCGTGACACGTTCCAGAACTAAATATTCCGAGTTGGGTCGAGTTGGGCGTTGGGCACTGATCCAAATATGCAGCTATATTGACAATAACTGTCATAACCCAACGTCCGTGTCGTGTGAACCGACCTTTTTGGAATTTGTAGTACTTATGCTTAGGTAATGTTTTGTACAGTGTGCTTATGACAACGTGCTTGTTTTATCTGATTTTGATGTGGATTAAAGACTTTTTTGTTATTTTTGTTCCAAAAAATTCCTTGTGTTGTTAGGAAAATCTTTAAACTAGAGGTGGGGTCAGTTTTTGATCGATACAGATGCAGCTGAATATCAATATTTTATGTCAAGACACTACGAAAGTATATAAATTATTATTGTGTTATATGTGTAACAGACTCTTATACTGTCATACCCCGTCAATCGTCATGTAAGAAAAATACATTTCCATTTTCTCAATTTTAATTTATGGGTTTTCTTTAATTAAAAATTCTCACAATTACTATCAATTTTGATAGTTTACATCTGCCAGACGTCCCGTGACGGCCAACTTTTTTTTAATTGACTTAGTTTTGAAAGAAAAGAAAGAATGAAAATACATTTTGTATTTTATATTTATTGTGGTTTTGATGTAGAAATTTTTCTTTTAAACTTCTTTAACTTCGATTCCGTTTACACTAAGTATCAAGTATCAAAACTACACTACATAGAATCTACGCTACTGTATGCCATAATCAAACGCACACGACACAACTGAAAACTCAGTCCTGTTCTGCTGACTCCACATCATTTATCACGCCTTTTAGTCCAAAAGGCTTTCCCGTTCAAGTAATTCCTCAACCATTCCGAAAGAAATGGCCCAAACTAAGTCATTGGTAATGGAATGTGCGGTCGGCTACATAGCGTGTGGTCCGGTAAGCCTCCTGACCCTACCCCAGTATTGTTGGAACTGGTGAAGGATTATCCTAACAACTGAACTTAGACGGATCACGTACTGGACTTACGGATATTTGTGTGGCGTGGGAACTGACTTTTCATAACATGATATAAGATCATGGGTTTATTCGCCGTAAGGGTAGATAGAGCTATACCACTACACTCACCAAAAGTTACATATACTATGTTGAGGTAATAGTCTCAACATATGTACACTTTGCAAAGTTATGTACGTATGTTGACGTAATAGTCTCATAGTATGTGGCTATTTGGCTTGAAAATTTATTTAAAAAAATATAATATGGAAGTTTATGGGAGCCTATTGTAACCTAATAGTTACACTAAGCTTCATAATTACGTAGAAAATGAAAGATGAACATTAAGAAACCCCAGTTACAATTACACGATTAATCGCTTACTGTTCCAACAATGTGATTGCTATTGCTATTTCTGCTTTACAGTTTATAAAACTCCACATCAAACCAACACAGAAACCAAATCCAACATAAATTTATTTACACACATCTACGTTTTTTAATCCAAACTTGCGATAGTACATAACTTCGTCCAACATTCGCCTCTCTCATTCCACGTTGAGAATTTCAAAGAGCTTCATTTCTAAACCCACGCCCTGTATACAGCCCAGCCATTGAAAGCAGCAATGATTACTTTCCGAAACACCCTGTATGTGCTTAATGACAGCTGTTTGTTTTGCCCTAATGCTTTTCTGATTCAACTTTAGCATTTAGTAGATATAGGGTAGCTGTTGTTTTGTGACGTCATTGCAGTTTGCTTGACCTATGACTTTTATTTGTCTTTGTATCTCTTTTATTTGTCTTTTATTCAAGACAATGCATTAGGGGGTTGGAATGAGTTAGCACTTTACCATTTTCTACGTCTTAAACCTGACTAAAAGGTTTGTAAAACCAGTCATACCAACAGACTACGTATTAGTAACGTATAAGATCATATTACTCTGTATATAATTCTGTAGGTGCAAGAGAAGCCAACAACGATACATACTGGCAGCTTTTTTTTTTCAGGTTTTAAAGATTATTGTCCCACTGCTGGGCAAAGGCCTCCCTACCCTCTTTCCACTTCTCTCTGTCCAGAGCTGCCAAGGACCAATCTTTCTTAAGGAATTCCAGCTCATCCCGCCATCTCCGTCTGGGCCTGCCGCGATGACGTCTGCCACTAAGCGGGATCCACTGGGTCGTAACGTTAGTCAGAAAAAATAGATATTACGTAAGGCGATGCGTTTTGTATTATATAATTGTCGTTACAATATTGTGACTAAGACAAGATAAGTTCTGCAGGACTATTGCAGGTGCAGGTGGGGTGTTACTGCACCGATTGACGTCATCACGTCAACGCCGACTGTCACCGAAAAGTGCTGGGGCTGTCTCGCATAGGGTCGCATCGTTATGCTGAGCGATGGCCGTTTTGCGCGGATGTGACGTATATTTTCTCCCAACTTGTTCTTTTCGTATTTGTGTTCTTTCTTTGCGTCATTTTTACCGCAAATAGACGTAATTTCTTTTGGGTTTATTTTCTGGATAAGCTACCATAGGAAAATCAGTAAAATTACTTTAATTAATTCTAAATACATTTAAAACAAGCGTGCCTCATTAAACAAACGACCCTTTAAAACCTCATGTTTAATCGCACTCCAGATCCAATCATAACTCCAAAATCCTACAAAAAAAAACTCTCATACCGCAGCGGGATTTCTAGTTACATAAATTAATATCCGCAGAATACAGCTTCCATTTTTAATACAAATAGAGTTTTCCCTTCGTAAACAAAAGAAGTACCTAAAATACGAGTGAATTGTTAACACGATCGGTTACGGGTTTCTGTAGACCCGACACGTTTGTACGTAAACCCACTGTTTTATTAGCTGTATTTTAAATGGAAGGTCATTGGTTTAGTTTAGATGTGGATGCTGTATTGGATATTAGGAAATACGAGTTCAGTACGCGGTAGAAAAAATTCGGCTTAGTTATCTCATCATCTGTTACGACGCCTCATTGAGGTGGATAACAATTAAAATTCTATTGTGTCTCGTTAATGACAGTTGAAAGGATAAAGATCATCTCTGTCACTCATGTCTATGTGACAGTCTATTTCTAATGCTAGATATGTCATTAATGAGGTTGACAACTGCATAAGCGCGGTCACTGTCGGACTGCGCGGTCACTGGAGGACTCATCGCGCTGCTCTATCTTCTCATAGAGAAGATAGAGCAGCGCGATGACACAGCGCTGGTAATTTATTGGCCGGCAAACGCGCGAAAAAGAAATGTCAAATCAGTGTTGCCAATCAAGTTTTAGAGAAAATAAAAACATTTTCTCTAAAACTGCGATGCCAAATACTAGGGAATTGGGAACTACTCTGTAATCAATTATATTTCAGTTCATCATGAAATGAAATTCTAATCGGACTTCACTTAAGGTAAGTTCGTCTGATTAATCAATTTATTGCAAAATTTGAACCAATTATCCATTTACAAAAAATCTATTGATTAGACTAAAAAATTCAAACACAACAACGTTAATTTGTTGCTTGAATAATCTGACAAAAAATCAGAATAATTGCATTAATATGGTTTTTAATCGTTAAAAGAGTTTTTTTGAGGTACATTCGTGATTTTTTTTCAATCGTATCAAATTAGTTGTATTATGTTTTCAACACACTATCTAATTAGCACATATCCTGAAGAATATCATATTTTTTCTGATCATATATTTTTAGGCGCCATAAAACTTGCGTTTAGCTCCTGTAGTCCCCTTATTTATTATTTCCGTTTTTTTTTGGGAGAAAGAGGAGAATGGAAGAAGAAGCCATGGTACGTCGACTGCAAGTAATATGGAACAAGAGCAGCAAGATGATAATTATCTTACCTACCCCTAGATTGTCAGTGCGAAGAATAACTTCGAAAAGATAGGGCAGACTCCACTGGGAGTAACGCCCCCATATCAACAAAACCATCTCATCTATTCATAGCCTAAAAGACTGGTTGCACGAAAAAACCGGGAAAAAAAAAACAATGGCACTCCGGGAGTGCCGACAGAAGTGAAAAAGTATTTTTGAAGTCAGTAAAAAAAGGGAAATGTCAATCATGTCGTCGTCATTTCCTGGAATGTCATAAATCCTAAAGAAAATGTATCGCGCGTTGATGTCTTTTTAATGGTCAAAAAGCTGGTGTCGGTAACAGTGTCGCGAGTTCAATTGTTTTTTCCTATCTCAAAAATGCTCAACCCGCCTCAAGAACTTTTAACTTCAAAACCCCTAGACTTGCTAAGAAAAAGCTTACCCCTTTCTTAATAAGAACTATGATGCTGACGATAGCTAATAATACGTAGTCTAATTAACCAGGATATTAAACTACCTTCTAACTTATCCTATTATACGAGTAGAGGTAATAGTAGAATCCTATCACAATTAAAGGAATAGGATATTTAGATTATAGTACCTGAGCGACCGAGCTCTGCTTGGGCGAAAATAGAGAAAACTAATTTTCTCTATCGATTTTTCGCCCCGTAAACCCCTACATTGCAACTTTCATCGAAATCGTTAGACCCGTTTTCGAGAACGTGATAAAATATTTAATATACAAATATTGCTCTTTTAATAGTATAGGATTATAAAACGGTTTTTGTCGCACCACCACTGAAGTCCAGCCGGAAATTGTGGAACTATATTTTTTTGTTTTTGTTAATGTAATTTGATGCAATAACATAAACACTGTACACCTTAAAGACAATTTTGATATTGAAAGGGAGAGGGCTCTGTCTGTGCGTGCGAATATGTTAGCCCGCAGGTTTGCACGTTGTACTGTCGACGTAAAGGTCTTTTTAGAGCATTCTGTACCACCTTCTACACATACAGCTTGTGGGAGAGGTATTCGCAAGCATCGTATGGAGCCCTTCGTGTCCAATTTAATAATGCGTTCAGAAAACTGATGGGGCTGCCATGGCGTTGCAGTGCGTCAGGGATGTTTGCGGCGGCGCGTGTAGATTGTTTTTATACTATTATGCGCAAGCGCGCTGCATCAATGGTGGCACGAGTCATGGCCAGCCCCAACAGGGTTCTAAAAATGATAGCTGAAAGAGTGGACTATCCTTATATAATTCACTGTTGTCAGTTACATGTGTCACCGTATTGTGTTGTTTACTAACACGTAGTTCTAAGGATATTGTTACTAACTCTCTATGAGTCTTGGCTCGAAATAAAGTTTTTAATTTAATTTATCGGACTTGAGTGGTGGCGCGAACTCTATATGCAATAAAAAACACTAAAAGAACGTATCCTATTTTTAAATATAGAACACTTTTCATAAGACCTTTTCCAGCGATTAAAAACACAGGCCAGCACTAAAATAAGCAAAAGAAAAAGAATCTATGAACAGGACTGTCTTTTTTTAACAACACTGCATAAAAACTCTTTGGTTATTTTATTCTTTTTAAATCAAAAGTTGGCTAGATCGTGGTTGGAATTCTTGATCACGCTTTTCGTTGCCAATAAATTTGAATAAATCTTTTAAAGAAAACGATTGAAAGGTAGAATTCGCGTAACAATGGAAAGTGTTTATGTACTTAATTAACTTTATTAGTCTTTCATTTTCATGCTTAGTTTTTTCATTTCAGGATCAGACTGTTTGAAAAAACAAAAAACCTTAAAGAGCTATTGAAATGAAATCTAATTAAATTTATAATGCCTACCGTTTTTTACCGACTTCCAAAAACGAGGGAGGTTTTGTGTTCGTAGCGTATGTAGGTTTTTTTATTTATGGCCACCGGTTTCTGTGTCATTTGTGGACCGATTTTACCACAATTATTTACATAGCAGGTAGTGGTGTTCGAATTTGTGTGGGGAAGGTACCACAACTAAGAAGAGAAAATTAAAAACTTAAAAAAAAAACAAACAACCGACTTCCAAAAAAAAACACTACAAAGTGAAAAATAACTATCATTTCGGAAGTCGGTGGCAAAAAACGAAAATTCAAAACCAAAGACACCGACTTCCGAAACTAAAGTAATTTTTGACTTTGTAGTGATTTTTTTTTTTGGAAGTCGATTGTATTTTTTTTTTTTTTGTGAAAAGTTTTTATTTATCAACAGAAATTAGAATAGAAGAAAACAGAAATGTATAATGGGGGTAACGCATATCTAAGCATTTTGAAAACAAAATCCCGTGCACACGACCCTTTTATTTCGTAGGTAAGCGACACTAGAGCGGCTGAGCGCTGCAAGCAAGAATAGTCCTTACAGTGTACAGATATGCGTTTCTTTGATGATACCTATACACCTCTGTGTGTTCCACTGAGCATGTTCTTTGAAACATATGTTCCCTCACTTATATGGACTCACGCCTTCTTCCCATGCGGGTAGGCAGAAACTACAAAACGCCACCTACTACGATCCTTACATACCCATTTTGTTTCGTTTACGTTGATACACGGACGCCGGGTGCGAGACCTGACCTTTCTGAAGAACTTCACCAATAAGGTCACTGTATGTCCTTCTAGGGAGTCCCCTCTCGGCGTTTCCACTCACATCTGCATTGTAAATAAATACTTTTTGTTAGTCACCTTTCATTCATCCTCGCAACATGACCATCAATTTCAACCATCTCTCTTCAATTTTTGACACTACATCTGTTTTCTGTTGCCTTATCACATCATTCCTCAGCTCATGGTATTGTCAATTAATAGACATCAGTTTATCATGAATACAATGTAATTTTTTAAGCTATTGCATAGCTTTTATCGCGGGCTTTGAGCGCGGCGACCGAATCAAGAAATTCCGTAACGAAAAAAACCTAACGCCCCCCACTCCGCCTACCATGTAATTTTTGCTTTATGTCATCACGTCATCATCCCAAGTGTAGCGTTGACAAATAGGAAGTATGGAGGTTACAAATGCTATTCAATAGCTTTACCGCGGCAGTCCCCGAGTGCCACAGGTTTTTTTTTTTTTTGAAAACTTCTTTAGGTGCGTTGGGCATTTTTGAGATGGGATTAAACCATTGATTTCGCGACATTGTAATGACACAACATTTTTGTAAACTCGTTTGTGCTCTTTATTTATATTAAGTTACGGATCAATGTTCTATGCAAGTATTTTTAACATTAAAGGTTTTGTAAACGCGATTGTGCTCTTTATTTATATTACATTACGGATCAATTATCTGTGCAAGTATTTTACTTTAAAGGTTTTGTAAATGCGATTATGCTCTTTATTTAGATAAGGTTACGGACCAATGTTCTATACAAGTATTTTTCTTCCACCAAGGCGATCTTATTCAAGTTTTCACTAATGTCGGCACTCCCGGAGTGCCACTTTTTTTTCATATGAGTTTCTTACCCTTTATTCTCTTCAGGAATCTACACTGTACTTAACTAACTTTTAACGATTCAAGTACTTGCTTTCTAATTGAAATAAAAGCTTCAGCTTAGCCCATGATAAGCTTTATTGCTACATATAACGTTCAAATTCCAGTAACAATTTAGACAGTTAGGATCACAATTAGGATGCAGGAATATCCTAAATTAGTTATGTCCACAAACGCCGTTAGGAGAAACCGGAGACGTAATTTAATTGTGATACTCCAGTAGGTCCCCGGGATACGGTTTTGGGATAGTGTTGAATGCTAATGCTTTACTAAATTCATCATATCTAGGCTGTAATTTTGCTAGAGGCAATTTACTAATGATTTTAACCATTATCTACAGGGTTATCGGTAATATGTAGGCAATCCATTAAGAGGACGTAGGAGAGGTCATTTGCAACAAATGAGATGCAATTGAAAACCATTTGCGAGTAATCTGGCATTTTTATTTTAAAATATAAAATGACTGATTACTCGAAAATGGTCGACATTTTCATAAGGGTCACAGGGGTAATTTGGTTGCAAATGACCTCTCCTACATCTCATTAATGGTTTGCTGAAATATTATCAATAATAACCCTGTATATACTAATATTATAAAGAGGTAAAATTTGTGAATTTTTATATAGGGTTTAATCTTCGGAACTCCTGAACCAATTCCGAAAATTCTTTCACTAACTGGAAGCTATCCATTATCAATTAGTGTCATAAGATATGTTTTATTGTATAGTTGACTTCCACGTTGATAAAACTGATTATGGAATTAAGAGCGTTTACGTCTAGCGCGGGAAGTCAAGTTTAGGTAAATTCTTCGCAAAATTCACTCACACAGAAGCGCGCGTACATGTGTGCGTAGAGTTGGCGCGTTCGCTATCTTTATAGTCAGACTAACACACGTTGATCCGTTCGATTTAGAGCAATAATTGTTTTAGTAAATATTTAATTGGAATTTAAATCCAACTTCAATTTATTGTTACACCTATGATTAATATTATTAAAAAAACGAATTAAATAAATAATTTTACAATATTTTATTGGAACAGTTTACATATTTATACGCTTCTTTTCGTGTTTATTTTATATTAGGCATAACAATTTGATGAATCATATTTATTTCTTTTAAACATCTTATCTTATTATCACTCCGAGTAACAACAAGCGCAACATGTCATACTCATAGTTACATTATGGGTACTGTATTAATTTAATATTAGCATGTCTGTGTCGCAAACCCATAAGATTTTCCTTTACCAATAATCGCTCATCGCGCCTAAAGAAGCTTTCACCTGAAAAAAAAAACGTGTGCGTTTGTGAGAACCCACTCAGGAATAAAGTTCCTTCTCACGTATCATTTAAAATAAAAACAAAATTTTCGCAGCCGCCATCTTGGATTTACATTTTGACCTCACTATCGACTTTAGTACCCTCAAAAACTAATGCCTCATTTACATTCTGTCCCTGCCGCTACTGTTCGCGCTGCCAGCCATAATTCTCTAAATACTACCGTAGTAGGATCGAAAGAACTGCCCTACCACTCATATCGCTTTCGACTTTCAACAATGGTAGACGTCGAAATAATTACAGCGTCGCTGTGTAGAAAACACAATACATAATTATGTTCTTTATTTAAAAAAAAAACAAATTTAAAAAAAGAAAATTATCTTCGTAGAAGATGATGGATCCTCTCCATAACATCAAATACAAACCATATCGGATGAAATATATCGTCTGCATCTGCTCCAGTAGGTACCCTAATTGCGTAACTTATTTTCATAAACGATTATAACAAATTTATTTCATTTTGACAGTTCAACAACATTCATTGCATTATTTACGTTATGGAGCAGATTTTTACTCCAACTTATGAAGCAATGGATTAGCAATCTGTTTCAAATCGAAACAATTGTGATTGATCGTGCATTACGCTATTTTTTTTTTTCTTAGCCTTTATTGTCCCACTGCTGGGCAAAGGCCTCCCTACCCTCTTTCCACCTCTCTCTGTCTAGAGCTTCCAAGAACCAATCTTTCTTAAAGGAGTCCAGCTCATCCCGCCATCTCCGTCTGGGCCTGCCGCGATGTCGTTTGCCATTAAGCGGGACCCACTGGGTCGTAAGTTTGGCCCATTGATCGTTTGACATGCGGCAGATGTGTCCAGCCCAATTCCATTTAAGCGTGGCAGCTTTCCGAGTGACATCAGATATTTTAGTGATGGAACGGATTGTTGTATTCTTAACCCGGTCCACAAGTTTAATACCAAGAATACTCCGTTCCATAGCTCTCTGGCAAACCTCGAGCGTGGTCCTCTTTTCTATTACGCAATTATTGGGGTACAGATCGGCTAGATGAATTTTTATTTTCAAAAGAGGCCTAGACGTGACCATCAGTGACTTCTTTGATTTCAATTCGTCAATAGGAACGAGTATCTTCTAAAGCTTCACTAATTCTCTTCCAGCACGCGTAGCATGACCACCATAGATAATAGAACAATAGACAAAATGACAGATAAACAATCACAATCTGTCATTTTGTCTATTCTTCCGTCGACAAAACCCGTTTCTATTGTGGTCATGCTACGTGTCCAGACGTCGTGAACTTAGTTTTAATTTGTGGTTTTTGTCATTTAAATCCTACATACTTTTTTTGGATTCCAATAGTTCCAAAAATGTTATAGTGTTTTTATTATTCCACTCGAAGGGCATTTTCACAGATCGTATAAATAGGCGGCACGCACGTCCGATTCGTCCAGGCGCTCGGTAAGAAGTGAGCTGCGGAGCTGAACGTAAACACGCCCTGCCACTCGTGCTGCTCGTTCTTTGACTTCCGCATAAAAAAACCGCTCATTTGGGGAGCGTAGGGCAACGCGAGTAGCAGTGGCAGCAGTATAAGAAGTATCGTGTTTACATACTCATCCTGCCCACTTTCCTGCTCATTGCTGTGGAAGTGAGCTGTATGTAAACGGGGTATATGAAAACGACACCCATGATGAATTCTCCCGCTCTGGGCGGAGCGGGAGGGCGTGTTAGACTCTTACTGAGTAAAACCCACCCGTGTTCTTTCGGTTGCCCTGTTGCCGGGGGCCACGATTTCCCTATCGGTTTTCTTCGAACCCCCGGCAGGCATTGGCCCAAGCGGACCCCGTCAATTCTGCTGACATCTCGTTGAGGCGCGCGTGGAACACAACGCGCCGTCGACCCGGGCTTGGTCCTTATCGGATGGCGAGCTACCCATTGCTGGAATTGTCGGGTGTCTCCTCCTGCGGCGGTTAGGGGCGTGAAGGCGCGAAATTTGCTTCTCCCTCACGCGTTCCGCCTCCTCCTTCGCGAGCATTACCGCTTCGCAGAAGGAGGTGACGGCCTGCCATTTCTTCTCGCTCCGTACCATGGCCTGAACCAGGGCCGGACGCGAGAGATCACCACCGCCGATCACCTCAACGAAGACACGGTGTTGCTCCGCCCAAGCCGGGCAGACCTCCACCGTATGCTCTGCCGTGTCCTCAGGCCGATCCACACAATGGTGACACCCGGATGTTTCCTCCCGCCTTATCCTGAACAGGAACCTCACGAAGCAGCCGTGTTTTATATAGAATTTTTCACTTTTTGTATGGAGACCATGAAAAATTATTACCTATATGTTGAGTTTTATGGGTTTATGGGCATTATAAAGGGGGTCGAAATTTTCATTACTTTTGCGATAGATCACACCATTTTCGAAATATAAGCAAAAGAAAAGAAAAAAAGATACAGTACTATTTTTGCAGCTGAAGTCGAGGTGTGGGTATGAATTTTAGTTCATGACAACTAATTTAATTCCACACTTTTTTAATGGCGATTAAAAGTAGTCAGATTTAGTTAGGCAAACAAAATTTTTCATGAAAAACGTCAAATTCAGAATAGCAAAATTGCCATTTTCACTAAAGTATTAACACAGTGTCATCTTTCACTAAGGCCCGTATTACAGAACGTCACTCAATACTCAAGCATTACTTAAAACTAGATTCAAGCCATTTGATTGGTTGAAACTAGTCATAAGTAATGCTTGAGTATTGACTGTCGTTCTGAAATACGGGCCTAAGATGGCACTGAGTTACTTTGGTGTATGCTTGTTTGTTTGTTTGAAAAATATTACGTCAGCAAATGCTGTATTGATTTTTCGGAATTTTCAGTATTTTATTCGGTCCTTTCTTTATTTGTATTCGCATATAAGTTGTCGGAAAATTAGCATTTATAGCAGTAAATTTCAAATTTTAAGTATGCTCATATTTTAACTTTTTTCGGAACTTTTATTACTACCCAAACTAAATGGTGATTTTTTGTCTAGTCATTTGTGACAACAGAAGGCATTTGTGACATGAGAATCGGCACCGATATCAACTTTAGCACCCTAAATTAGTTTTCACTTCAATAAAATATTTTACTTACTAAAGTACTAAGATGTGGCGATCATGCTATATTCGTGCATTATCGTTGTACGCACGACAAAGGTCAACAGCGGTCAGGCAGAGCGCCGAGCGACACGTCCACTCTCTGAAAGGCCTCACGGCGGACTAATTTGAAACGGTTTGCGCGTGGAGTTTTATAGTAATTTTAGAGTAGTTTTAAAAAAATTCTAGAAAAATAACCAAACTCATATAGTTAAAAATTTTGATTGCAAATTTTTAAGAAGATGTTTTTCTATTACAGTAACCTTTTATTATATTAAATTAAGGAAGATATATTGGTAAAAAAAAAACATTTTATTCACCAAAATTTCATTATAATTTCGCATTGTTTGGATTTTTATTTCTCATGTAGGGAACCTAAACTGAAAATTTCTTTTAACTAACTTTTTTCCTAAGAATCTTTGCAGTTAGATAAAAAATATTGTTTGTTAGGGTGATCAGTGATTTAAGATATTTTAAGCGTCAAAGTTGACGCTCGAAGTAAAATTAACAAAACCTCTGTTCAGTAATCTTGATATAATTCACAAATACTCTAATAATCTAAAATTTTTCCTAACTAAGTGTTTAGACAACAATATTTCCTAAAATGATTAGTAATTAATATGTTTTTAAAATAATGTTTGATGGATATTAACTGGATCGAAAAGTACTGTTTTTCAGCTAAACAGCGCGCGGATGGCGTAAACGCTCTTAAGTTCTCAATAGACAAATTAGCTAGTTAGATTATGATGGTGAGTTTTGCTAAAAAGAAAATTGAATCTCATCATGTATAATTATTAGTACCTGGGCGACCGAGCTCTGCTCTGGTGAAATAGAGAATGCTCATTTAATAGTATAGGAAAATTCATACTAATTCATGTATAGTACCTACATATTGGGGAGATCGGTACTCACCCTTCCATGCGGCCATGTCATTATTGTCACGGCATTATTCAATATATTTTTCTAAACTTTGGCGACCGAGCTCTGCTCGGGTGAAAATACGGAGAAAACCAATTTTCCCAGATATGAGACCTAACCTAGCTAGATCGATATTTCGCCCCCGTAAACCCCTTTAATGCAACTTTCATCGAAATCGTTAGAGCCGATTTCGAGAACGTGAGAACAATATATATATTTACAAATATATATATTTACAAATATTGCTCGTTTAATAGTATAGGATTATGTTAGTGTTTCTCGTTGTTAATAAAGGCGGGTGATTGTAGTGTGAAAACTTAGAGCTAATGAGCTTTTACCTACTCGTACTCACATAACACCACAAAAATATAGACGAAACATTAAAAGTGGTGGACAAAAATTTAAGAAAACTATACCCCCAGCAATTGACTGCAATAGGCTGGATTTTTATTAAGAATCCTTACTCCCCCAAAAAAGAACCTACAGCTAAAATCTATGAATAAAAAAACAGTAAACAAATACACTATTATAATGATCACAAAACTTGTGCACAATACTTTCAGGTTCTAAGAAGACTTCATTTAACGATCCTTTTCTTTCTGTAGACTGTTGTAAGTCACGCGGAATAATAAGCTGTTATTTTTCAACGTCGCCCCCAATGGGCCTTATTAGAAGGCTAAAAGTCATCCAAAGGGCAAGGGAGAGGGCTATGCTTGAAGTTCTCCTACGTGATCGAATCAGAAATGAAGAGATCCGACAAACTTAAGTGGGCAGGGCACATTGCTCGCAGAACAGATGGCCGATGAGCCGAAAGATTCTGGAGTGGCGACCGCGTACTGGAAGACGTAACGTTAGAAGGCCTCTCACAAGATAGACCGATGACCTGGTGAAGGCCGCAGGAATTCGCTGGATGCGGGAAGCACAGAACAGGTCGAAGTGACGCTGCGGCTGAAATGATGACCATGATGATAATGAACAACAAAAGACAAAAAAGAAGAAATAAATCGGCCACCACTTTCAATCAGTTTGCAGTCTAACCGAATGCACCTGAATACCAGTATTTTACATGGAACGACTGCCTATCTGACGTGCAAAACCCAGTAACTGGGTAATACGATACCCGTTGGCAAGACTGGTTGTCAGACTTTTGGACTTCTGACGACCCGTAACGACTGTCAAAGATCCACGAATGACGGCCGAGACCAACGGCTTAACGTGCTTTCCGAAGCACGGAGGAGTCTCAGTATATATAGTCGCCCATCCACGGACCAACCCCAGCAAGCGTAGCTTAACCTGATAGATCGACTCGTGCGGCTATTATTACTTAGCCACGAGCTCCTCGGCAAGAGAATGATGATAGTTATCACACATTAGCTACGCTATTTTGTTTCATTTCGATCATTTACCAGCCCAAAATAACCCACAAATATACTGATTTTTTAAACAATAACATACGAAACAGTAGAAATAGTCGTGTAGTCACGATAAATCAAATACAAAATGATAAATGAGTCCCTCCATACACTGAAACTCCGTGAAACAAACGAAGACGTGGAACGAATCACTCAATCGCGATGACAATACGAGCCTCATTAATCACTGTAGTCAGTAGACTGCCTTAACGTATTAATAAGACAAACTATAGGTCAACGGCGAAACTTCTCGACTCCGAATATGTATGTATGACTGCGAAGATAGCTGGCAAAACCAATTTTTGCCTTAAAGATTCTGCCACTAGCCATTCTATCTATGGTGATAAGCGACAAGAGTTGTGAGTGTAAGTTATGAAAATCAGTGACTCGAATCTACTATTATGTTATCGTCCATTCTAGGAAAAACCAGCGTCAGTTGCTTTCAAAACCTTCCTCACTTCCTTTCTTTTTCTTTCTTCTTTTTCCCTTCCTTCCTTTCTCATTTTTTTTTTTAAAGTGAAAACTTCTTTCGACGAGTGGGGCATTTTTGCAATGGAAATAAATAATTGAACTCGCAACACCGTTACCGACACCTCATTTTTAACCGACTTCCAAAAAGGAAGAGGTTATATGTTCGTCGCGTATGTTTGTTTTTTTTTTTTTTTATGTATGTCCACCGATTTCTCCGTCAATTGTGGACCGATTTTGAAAACTCTTTTTTTGTTTGAAAGGATGTGCTCTCGAATTGGTCCCATATAAATTTTATTAACTTTGCTTGGATACTTTTTGAGTTAGCTACAAAATACGTATTTTTTCTTACTTAGTATGTAGATGACATGATAAGTTTCTGTCACTGGTAGCAGGTAGTGGTATTCGAATATGTGTGGGGTAGGTACCACAACTAAAAAGTGAAAAATAAAAACTTTTTACAAAAAAAAAAACCGACCTCCAAAAAAAAAACACTACAAACTGAAAAATAACTTTAATTTCGGAAGTCGGTGGCAAAAAACGAAAATACAAAACCCAAGACACCGACTTCCGAAATTAAAGTTATTTTTCACTTTGTAGTGTTTTTTTTTTGGAGGTCGGTTGTTTTTTTTTTGTAAAAAGGTTTTTTGTAAACGCGATTGTGCTCTTTATTTATATTTCGTTACGGATCAATGTTCTATGCAAGTATTTTTACTTTAAAGGTTTTGGAAGTTTTTTTTTTTTTTGTAAACGCAATTGTGCTCATTATTTAGATAAGGTTATGACCAATGTTTTATACAAGTATTTTTCTTCCACCAAGGCGATCTTGTTCAAGTTTTCACTTCTGTCGGCACTACCGGAGTGCTTCTGTTTTTTTTTTTCCTTTTGGTGCAGTTTTTCTAACCTGATGTGATGTAAAACTCGTTTGCAAGCCTAGCGTGCGAAAAAATAATTTGAAAAGCTATTACTCATAGAAGGCTTAAAGGATAAGTCGCTACAAACACTTAGGTAGCTACCGTTATGTGCGTAAAGCACAATCTACAACCGCACTCTATATTTCCTTTATACTCTATCATCGCACACTGCCTCTGTCACTAACAAACAGATGACTTTGACGTTGTTTCCACTAAAGCCGTCTAAACACCCCTCTAATAACTAAACCACGGGAACATGGACTAAGTTAGCTCTAAGTCAAATAAGCTGGTTGAACCGATTGCTTGATCCTTTGTTCGTGTTCCCGGTGAAGTTCAAAGTTTGTTCAGCCAAGACGATGTTATCATTAACTTATATTTAAGTTTAACAATCAGTTATGGCATCACCTGACAACTTTATTAGGGGTCTCGGAACGAGAATTTGCTGATAATCTTATAAAATGAGACCTAATGAACTACCTTGAAGGATATAGCCAAACCTAATTACCATAAGTACGTGATGACAGCTAAAGAAAAGCCCCAACAGTTACAGTCAGTTCTAAAAATATCTGTTAAAAGTGTAAACAAACCCTGTTCAAATTAAATTCTTAAGCAATCACTAAAAGATTCGACTAGTACCTATTCAAAAAGTTTAAATTGTATACCTCACCACTTTTAAAATTGTAAACATTTTTGAATTGTTATTGAAAAATCATCGACGCAATTGAGTTTATAAAATTAACCTCAATTGTTAAATGAAAAATTTCTTTAAGGTGATTTAAGATTATTTTTTGGGTTTAAGTATTCAAATAATCAAAGCCACTTACAAATTGGAGGGCTATGCTTGGAGTTTCCCTACGTGATCGAATCAGAAATAAAGAGATTCGCAGGAGAACCAAGGTAACCGACATAGCCCGAAGAATTTCCAAACTTAAGTCGCAATGGGCAGGGCACATTGCTCGCAGAACGGATGGCCGATGGGGCCGAAAGGTTCTGGAGTGGCGATCGCGTATCGGAAGACGTAGCGTTGGAAGGCCTCCCACAAGATGGACCGATGACCCTGTGAAAGCCGCAGGAATCCGCTGGATGCGGAAAGCACAGAATAGGTCGAAGTGGACGTGCTTGGAGGAGGCCTATGTCCAGCAGTGAACGTCTTTCGGCTGAAATGATGAATGATAATGACTTCCAAATTGAGTGTTTCAATTTGTAACTGGCACCACAAATTGACATCCACCGGTACGTTACGTGATCTATTTATGTACATTTTTCTAACATACTTTTAGAACTGACCATACATATTAAAGTCATTTATTCTCGAAAAGCAGTTTTAACACGACCACGAGTTATTTTCGTGTACCTAAGTAGCTCGCGCCGACTCGAGAGAAGAAAGCATTGAAAGAATCAACATCACACAGATTACATATTTTTCTAAAACTCACACAAAACCTAATCAGATAAAGTAGTTCTTTATTAGTTCCAAAGAAAGAAAAGTGTTAGAGGTCTCATAAGTAGCCGAGAAAATTTCGCAAACTTTCATAATAAATACATATAATAAAACACCCACAGAGTACGTACTGCAAAATGACGTCACTGTTACGTCACATCTGCTTCTGCAATAGAATCTGTCCATTAGATAATTAGTACAAGTCAGTTCTGGACACTGAGATCAATCTTGTTGAGTAAGTCGGGGTAGGTTTAATTCTTATGCTTTTTTAAGCTATTGCATAGCTTTTATCGCGGGCTTTGAGCGCGGCGACCGAATCAAGAAATTCCGTAACGAACATAAACCCACACCTAAAGCGCGCGCTTCTACAGAGTCGTGATGTTTTAAGGCCACGGCGAGGAGGGGATTCAGCCTCAGATCGCACCGGAGTTAAGACGTCGCGGAACTGTTTTCGATTCGTTGTGCTCAGTTATTGTGTTAATTGTAATTTATGATCATTGTGTTAATTTGTGATTTTAATAAACGCCGTCGCACCCAGTGTGTGTATAATTTAGCTAGTGTGATTAATTTGATAGTAAATTATAATGTGATCTGAACTGCTAACTGTTTTTCTATTGCGCATTAACCAACACTACCCACAGTACGCCCACAGTAGTTGAAATTTCGCTGATAATAACAAAAGAGTTACATACCCGTTTCCGACATATTTAATTTGGAAGTAACTACTTGGTTTTCAATATCCACCAACACTAACCATTACATAACAAAATACCTATACATATCGACGGTTGAAAGGCTAATTGATCTAAGCGACATTTTATAAAACTTGCTCCTGCAATTTTATGATTCGTCCTCCTGGACGGATCATAGTTTTTTTTTTTTTTTTTTTTTAAATCATCAAAAAACAACTATTTGATAGACTTTTATTTACTTAAATCAATCAATCATAATAAACTCTTATTATGATTTAAAAAAAACAACCAATCCATCCTCCAGCAAGTTTTACAAAATGTCGCTTAGATCAATTAGCCTTTCAACCGTCGATATGTATATGGCAAACATGAAATTGAGTGAGTATGTAATACATATATCATGCACCTAAACAAACCTAACCTCATATAAACTGAATTTAAATCAAAGTATTAAAACCAATTTTCTCCGGCGCAGTTAACTTTATTACTCAACACAATTCAATGCATAGCTTTAAAGTAACATGTTTCAAGAAGACACATTACCACAACCTACTTTCGTAAAAGCTTGCATTTTAAATGTTCTATAAAAAGCTCCTATATTTACTGTAACTCTACATATACCTACATATACTCACACTCATAAAACTCACTACTAAGTACTTATAAAATATAGGGCTGCGCCTAACGAGTCGACTTAATGAGCTAGGGGTGTACTGCGCATGTCGGCATTTTAACTTTTAACCTTCCGTTTGCCGGTAGCCAAAATCGTTGGCGACTTTATCCGAGTTTCTATTAACTTTTACTTTGTGATCCGTTCTGTCCATAACCGTTCGTTTTGTGCCAAAATCGGTTCGTCTCGTGGAGTGCCCTTGATCTACTTGGCTTGATATTGCTCGGGATAGTTCCCGTCCTGGTTTTGTGACCAGTATTGAAATAAAAGCTAGTTTTAGTATTCATGTTATTCCTTTCCTAAAATATTTTACCTTTCATATTTTTGTTTTGGCTACTAGTTTGCCAAAACGGTGCACTGGCTGAGGGATCGGATTGTTGCGCTTAGCACAAAAATGTGTTTGTTTTCTATCGGTCTTAATTAAAGCAAGATTTTAGTCAATTAAAACAACTTCTACACAAGAAAAAAATTATGATGCGTGTTATAGGTAGGTAACCTTAACTAATTGGTACAATAATCTTCATCATTTTTTGTAAATTACCTACCGAACAGCTGATTAAAAAAAAAACATTGGCACTCCGGGAGTGCCGACAGTAGTGAAAACTTGAACAAGATCCGTAACGTGATATAAATAAAGAGCACAATCGCGTTTACAAAAATGAGGTGTCGTCACAGTGTCGCGAAATCAATGGTTTAGTCCCATCTCAAAAATGCCCAACGCGCCTAAAGAAGTATTCACTTCAAAAACATTTTCTTTAAAATACTCACCAACATAGCCACAACAACAAAAACATAATCTCTTTAAATACAGGTCGATCAAAAACAAACAAGTTATCTCAAACAGTAATTAGACAGTCCCCCAACCCATTCCTCTATCGATCCAACATAGTTTGTCATTGAAGCCTCGCCGTTAATCCCGGCTAAAGAATTTAGTAAGTAATATTATGTGAACGGGCAATTAGGCCCTCATTATGACAGACCATAATCTTTATTAATTGCAGAATTATGCTATACGTGGAAAACGCTAAAGAGATGAGATGAAATGCCGCATAGGTACGGTCAGTAAAAGTTTAAAAATATTCCAAAAAAATTAACACAGATAAAAAATTTAAGGAGTAGTATACAACTCTTAGTTTATTATATGAAATGCTGAAAAGCCAAAATATCGAAACATTTTGTATCAATTTAGATGATAATTATGTAAAAGTATCTTTTTTTTTTTCTAATTTTGTAGCTGAAGAAAGTTCTTGTTAAAAAAATCGTAGAATTTCTTATGTCTTTTCTAAATCAAACAAAATACCTTCAAGTGTATTTTTAATTTACTCAGTGCAGCTAAAACAATATTCATTACGATTCCCTCGTACTAGCTATTATGACATTGGTCAATTCAGCTTATAAAACCACCACCCCATAACTTTAGGGCAACAAAAAATGAGGCCCTGGTACCAGGAGATCAGACGCTACAGGAGGTATAAAATACTGAAACAAAAAGAAAATAAATTTCCATCCCTAGCATCATACATTTCTAAGCACGTAGGCGTTTACACAAGAATATATAGAAGGTTTGGCGCTCAGGCGTTGCGGGTAAACAATCTAAATCACCGTATCTGCTTACCCATTTAGCGGTTTATGTGAATATAATGATGTAGTGACGTCATTGTGGTACTCACGCGATTTTGAGGTGATCGAGTTACGTGTTTTTATCGATTCTAGAACTAGTTGAGAGACAAAATTTACGATAAATACGATATCATTCGTTTCAACAAGAGACAATTTTTACAGCATAATTAAACACATATTTCACTGTAAAATCATCTGCCTAGCCTTTTCCCAACTATGTTGGGGTCGGCTTCCAGTCTAACCGGATGCAGCTGGATACCAGTATTTTACATGGAGCGACTGCCTATCTGACCTCCACAACCTAGTTAGTACTAGGTAACACGATACCCCTTGGTAAGACTGGTTGTCAGACTTTTTTGGGCTTCTAACTACCCGTAACGACTGTCAAAGATCTACAAATGATAGCCGGGACCAACGGCTTAACGTGCTTTCCGAGGCACGGAGGGGTCTTGGTATGTAAAGATGGTCACCCATCCACAGACCAACCTCGGCAAGCGTAGCTTAACCTGATCGATCGACCCGTGCAGCTGTTGTTACTTAGCCACAAGCCTACGTACGTATATTAATTTAGTTAAGTATAAAAATTATATCCGAACGAAAAAATTTATGATTTCACAACCATCCTTTGGATAGCACATCTGGCCACGTGGTTGTGTGTTAGCGATTTTGTAGACACACTTCACATTGTCTCTTGTTAAAAGTGAATGAAATCGTATTTATCGTAAATTTTGTTTAGTGTAACTAATAAAATAAATGTTATCTCGTCTGATATTATTCATTCCTAACTCAAATAATATGTTTCCAGCAATAATGGTACTATTTTTAAATATAAGTAAATGGCATGTTACTAAAACCCATTTAAAATACAAACGAAAATATTTTATTTCACATAAACCTACATGGGCACTTATGAAACCTCAGAAGCTAGGTCGTTTACAAATAATTGGCTTTTACAATATTTCCAAATTACAGTGTTAAAGAGAGCGTGTGGGGGTGTGTGTGTGTGTGTGTGTGTTGTGTCAGTGTTGTGTGTGTGTTGTGTGGTGCTATTGTGGGTGTATGTGTGGTATAGGAGGACAGTGTAAGCCTGTCAACAAGTACCAGGTATTTAACAAAATAGAAAATGGTCAACAAATCTACAGTCTACATTCAGCATTACAAATCATTATTATATCCTTCCCAAATTAAAACTATACTAGGTAGGATTTTGAACCGCTTCGTTTGAATTTATATATTTGATGAAATCATATCTGATTTCATAATTATTTCCTTGGCAATTACAATAATACTAGCAACTGAATTAAAATTGTACTATTTGAAATCATAATTTTCGGAATTCTGTGGGACAATTATCTGTCAGCTTTAAATCAAAAGCTTTTTGTACAAAAACATATTTAAAATTGTAACAATAGTTCATAAAAAAACCCCTAAAAAGAGACACGGTACAATAAAACACGTGTTATTTAATATTCATTTATCCTTTAAAACTTCTACCTACGCGCCACATCGCAAAAATTCACCGAGCACAATTTAAACCGCTCAAAAGTTCTTTTAGCGACGATTTAAATGTGAAATTTTTGCTTCATTTCGGTACCGTAAAATAACATAATATCGGGGTATAACTGGCTATTAATAGCCGATCAGGCGGCTACATGATGTATTGAAAACCCGATTACACCGTCGCAGGCTATATAAATAATATGGAATTGGCACACCGAGCCCGTCAATAACTCTTTTGCAGACCAGCTCTAATAGGATTTTTTAAACCCCTTTTTTGTAGAAAAAAGTAATTGATTACTAGTACTTAACCGTACACGAAATCGACAGATTTTGATCAATTTTGTTCATTAGTTGTGAGAAAGGGAAACAGAATTTAAACAAAATTATTTGTGATTTGAAAAGTCGAATTCTTTGTCTTGTACATAGCGGAAAGGGATTTTTCAAAAAAAAATGGTTTCGTGGAAAATCACTAAAATTCGCGCGTCACGTTTTCCAAAAATTGACGCGAGACTGACGTTTTATCGATTCGTTAGAAGAAACTTCTTTTGATTTTGAAAATTAAAAAATATCATCAACATCATTATATAGTTTACTTGTAGATAGGGGAACCACTTTTTACAACTTCCATACAAAATATAGCAGAAAAAAAAATGTTTAAATAACTTTTTTTCAAACCCTGTCAGTAATGCATATTTTCCTGTTATTTAGCAAACCAATTTAAAAATCACACATTAGTCTTCAGCTATCCTTGAAATAGAATCAAAATTTTATTTTATGATTATACTATATCTTCATTAAGTAAATTAAAGGCGAAATAAACCATATTTTCGAGAGCGCAAAAGTGATGCAAGTATTAACAGGTGCTGTGACTGACACGAATAGTTTAGCACCACGAAAACTGTACTTTTATACTTATACAGACTTAATGTTTCAATTATTTCAAGCTTTCTTGCAATTAGATAACTTGTTGACGAAAAAGAGTTTTTTTTTGTGCACGGAGCCTTAATTTATTCGGAGGAAGAAAGAATAAGTGTCAAAATATTAATGTACAGTTTGTGAAATGTTTGGTTTAATAGATTGACTATCAACGTAAATTGTTCGTATTTTCAAATCACAACTGTTTGTCACAAATTCACACAGTATACCAATCTGTTGAACAATACATTGCCCTGGGATTTTCATAGTTATAAAAATGTCAAAGTCAAATAATTTATTTCAATTAGGCACAAAAAGGTACTTTTTAACGTCAAAAACAAAAAATTGAATTGATTCTAGTCGCCCCTTCCAAAAGGTAGATTTCGTATGGAGAAGAATGGGCAAGAAACTCCACCGTTACTGTTTTAAAATGTTTTACAATATTTTGTATACATTAATAATATAATTATATGTGAAGACGATGCACCTGGAATAAGATTACTATACCACAATAGGTAAAAATAATTAAAAATGAAGCAATGGCAGAAACAATAATTATGTAATGGATACATGGTGTTCACATATTTACAAGCATTGTAAAAGTAGGTAACTATACGATATTCCTAAAAAAAATACAAGTGATACTAATTAGTCAGTGTGTGAGTTCAAATAATCACAGAATGTAAAAAAAAAAAAGTTATAATATTTAATTACACAATTAAATTAGCAACCAGTTTGATTTTGTCTAAGCAACCAGTTTGATTCTGTCATATGGCCAAGAACTCTCACCCACATCACCATTGGCAAATTGCCCTTCTCTGCCCTGACCCTTAGGAGGAAAAATGTTTTCTTTTCTCTCTTTCCTTCCTACTTGAGTTTCAGTGCTCTTTCCTAAGTGGCTATCACAGGATTTATTTTCGAAGAGTTTTAAAAAAATTAAAATTTCATAATGATGGGGTACCTTCATGCGACTGTATGTATTTTCATAGTTATTTTTTGTACACAAAAACATAAACCTTCCTTACTTATAAACGTTGCTTTTAGTTAAGTAATGATTAGCGTCTATAAAGCATATTTTTTTTTACTTTTAAGCCCGTCTTAACTTCTTTATGTAAAGGGAAATATGTTAAGTCAGGGAAATTAATTTATTTGACAGTTGGATGAAATGGCTATAGCACGGCAAATTGATGAAATTGATGTAGGCTGTAAATATACAGTTTTAAAAATAAATTGGGAATTTTATGTTTGTACAGAGGCATGTTAAGATTCGGAATTTGAGCCTTCTAAACTCAAAACTCATAGTACCTAACCATTGTATGGTAAAAAGAGTTTCAATAATTTGGGAATTTTACATTTGTACAGAGGCATTTTAAGATTCGAATTTTGGGCCTTCCAAACTCAAAACTCATGGTAACTAATAAATGGTAACAAGAGTTTCCATAAGAAAGTCAGATAAAACAGTATCACAACCCAAAACTCAATGCGGATTTATCAAACTAAGTATCAAAACCCTTCAAGAATAACTCCACGTCCTTATATTATATTTAAGCCGTTTTCTCCACAATTATATACCAGCACATTAGAGCAGTTTGGCGCCATTATGAATGCATGAGCTTGCCTTCCCTGAGGTAATCACTGTTAAGGCGCACGCGTACCTACTCCCGCGTATCTATTGAAACATTCATAATCAAACAAAATATGTTTTAAGCTTAGGGATGCGTTAAGTCTTGTTTTTAACCTCCGACGCAAAAAGAGGGGTATTATAAGTTTGACCGCCATGTGTGTGTCTGTCTGTGGCACTGTAGCTCTAAAACGGGTGAACCGATTTTAATGCGGTTTTTTTTATTTGAAAGCAGGTTTTCTAGTGATGGTTTTTCCGTTCAGCCGTTTCAAGATTATCAGCTCTTTTCTAATTGAAAATAAATGATGAATGGATGTGAGTATCTTCCACAGGTCTGATCGATTTTGATTTCGATATTAAAAGAACATAGTAACCTTGAACTGATGCTGCAGCATCACCTGGAAATTGCAGGATACCCAACTCCCTTACCAGCTTACAGCACAGGTATCGTGTTTGGGCTCATTGGAATGGTCTCAATGAATAGGTTATAGATAGATGGTGAGCAAGGTCTGGTGATGGAGTAGGAAAGAGAAATGAGGAAATGTTTGTGTCGGGATTTTTTAAATTTTAACTGCTAAAATTGTACTTGTTTCTCATGGATTTATGGAACAACAGATTAGGCTATAAGAGTAGGGGAAGACCAGAGAAACGATGGATGGACTGTTTGAAAGATGATATGGCTAGAAAGGGGGTGACTTCCGAGATGATGACTGATAGAGAAGTATGGAAGAAAGGGACAAGTTGCGCAGAACACAAATAAATTGGGATAAGAGAAGGAGAATGATGATGATGACGTTAAAAAACGGTGAATTCAAAGGTAAGTATAAAACATCCAGAGATGAAGATATCCCTTATTTCTTCTTTCTTTTCTTTTTAATTTCTTTGTTTTTTTAAGTGACAACTTCTTCAGGCGCGTTGGGCTTTTTTGAGATGGGACTAAACCATTGATTTCGTGACCTGTTACCGACACCGTGGAGTAAAAGACATCAACGCGTTGATTACCGCTGTGCCGATTTTTTTCAAGTTTTCTTTACTTCTGTTCATTTCTTGTGTTTTTCACTTCCGGAGTGCCACTGGTTTTTTTATCTTATATATTTTATTATGAGTGTGTTTTAGTTTAATTTGTGATTTCCTGTGCGAGTCTCAATTAACACTTTTTCGTATTTATTTCTTTCTTTCTTTTACTTATTATCAACTAGCGACCCGCCCCTGTTTCGCACGATTTTTACAACTTGACAAAACATCAAGATTCCTTTATTCTATGTAAGTTTATTATTATTGTATTTACTAGCTGCGGCTCATGGCTTCATCCGCATAAGTCTCATCCCGTGTGAATATCGGGATAAAAATTGTATCCTATGTTCTAACCCAGGTCGTGGTCTACCCACGTGCCAAATTTCATCCAAATCCGTTCTGCCGTTTTAACTTGAAAATGTAACAAACAAATATACTCACTTTCGGATTTATAATATTAGTCAAGATACACATAAACCTGGAAAGAAAGAAACAAATTGTTTCCTTTTTATTTATTTATTTAACCATTTATGTACACACAAATAATACACAGACAAGACAAAAGGAACAGAAAAATACGTACAAAGGTGATGCTTATTTCTAATGAAATCTCTTCCAGCATACCTGCGATAGGACAGAGAATAAAAAGAGATGTAGACACCGTGTGTAAGAGTAAAGAGAAAGTAAAATACATAAAATCAAAACAATTCACTTAATTAAATAAAACTAATAATATGAAAATATACTTACTTACATACATACAAACATACATACTTCTAAAATAAATAACACTAATATAATGTAACAAAAATATATAAATAAAATACAAAATAAATACCTACGCAACTATGACGAAGTGGAAAGGTAGTGGTAGTGGTGTGGGTAGGTGGTTTTTCTTTCTTTTCATTTACCTTTTTTTTCCTTCCGATATAAATTCTCTAAATGTTGGTGAAAACCGCATCAAAATCAGTTGCGTAGTTTAGAAGAACAATGCGGACAGGACAGACAAGAAAAGCTACTTTAATTTTAATATGTATAGATTGTCCAACACAAAAATTATGGCACAATATATTATAATCATTGATGCCTATGTCCCTTACCTAGCATTAAAGTAGGCTCTATAGAATTTAAGTTTAAAAAAAACAGTGGCACTCTGGGAGTGCCGACAGAAGTAAAAACTTGAACAAGATCGCCTTGGTGGAAGAAAAATACTTGTATAGAGCATTGGTCCGTAACCTTATCTAAATAAAGAGCACAATCGCGTTTACAAAAAAAAAACTTCCAGAACCTTTAAAGTAAAAATACTTGCATAGAACATTGATCCGTAACGTAGTATAAATAAAGAGCACGATCGCGATTACAAAACCTTTAAAGTAAAAAAAAATCGCATAGAACATTATTCCGTAAAGTAATATTTAGAGCACAATCGCGTTTACAAAAATGAAGTGTCGGTAACGGTATCGCGAGTTCAATTGTTTTTTCCCATCTCAAAAATGCCCAACGCGCCTAACTTCAAAAATTGAATTTTCGTAAGTAGTTTTAATATGTAGCGCTGAAGTAAATAAATAATAATGGAAACTTTGAAATCAAAAGTCCAATTATTTTATGTTACATTCACGTATGTTTGGAACACTTTATAGCGGTCATGGCCGCCGACTGCTGTTGCTATAAATAACTAATCGTTATAAGACAGTACATAACGTACATTATTTAGTTCGTTTGATATCGACTGGGATTTCCGTACAATGAACTGGGATTTCGAATTGATAAGTCTATTGTAGCCTACTTTTGTACTTATCCATTTTCACATACACTGCTGTACCTACATCATTGCATACCATCGTCATCATTTCAGCCGAAAGACGTCCTCTGCTAGACATAGGCCTCCCCTTAGCACCGAGACTTCGACCGATTCTGTGCTTCCCGCTTACAACGGATTCCTGCGGCCTTCACAAGCTCATCGGTTCACTTTGTGGCACGTCTTCCAACGCTACGTCTTGCGCTACGCGTTCGCTACTCCAGAACCTTTCAGCTCCATTATATATTTTGCTTTGCATATATTTTAATGCAATCCATTGCAGACAGCGTGTATCAATGTCCCCAGTAATTTCGCCACGTTTAGAATACTTAAGGTTTCGTCAAAAGAAAATCCCGCCAAGCCAATGTTATCTTATCAAAAAGGATAATTTTACTCAACAAAAATTTAAAGAGAATGAAAAAAAAAACACTGGCACTGCGGGAATGCCGACAGAAGCGAAAACTTGAAAAAAAAATACTTCCAAAACCTTTAAAGTAAAAACACTTGCATAGAACATTGATCCGTAATGTAATATAAATAAAGAGCATAATCGCGTTTATAGAAATGAGGTGTCGGTAAAGGTGTCGCGAGTTCAATTGTTTTTTCCCATCTCAAAAATGCCCATCGCGCCTAAAGAAGTTTTCATTTTAATAACATGAAACTTGAGCACCAACGATGGAAATCATCGGATTTAACAACGTTTAATAAAATCTGAACGACAGGTGTGCTCAACTCATCCGGACTACGTGAAAATTGTTCAAAAACATTCGACCATTACACCGACGGATGTGAAACTGAATAAAATCGTTTAACAACCCAACTTTACGTCCTCACTCACAAACTGCCACGTCATTGCGACTAAACTACGACTAAATTCAAAATGGCGACTAAATTCAATATGGTCGTATCGGTAATTTAGTTAGCTCGCTTGGCAGAACACGGAGCGACGCCGGCGACAAGCGATCCGAGTAAAAAACGGTATTTTTTTCGTCTCATTTTTTATCAGCAGCCGTTACAGCGGCTAACTCCCGGTTTGCTGGACCGACGCACCAAGTTTTAAAACGGTTCATACTATTGCTCGTTTTTACATAGGTAGCTACTCAAGAACCATGTGCTTTCTATATGTTTCCTGTGTGTACAGTCCGGCCGTCGAAAGAACACATTCGTGACACCTGTCAGTTTGACAATTTTTAGAAATAATAAGGATCAAATTCGCAAAACACATATTCGTTAGTATGAAACTGACAGGTGTCGTGAACGGATCTGTCGGCGACCGGACTGTAGTCTGTCGATTTCAATCCATGGAATTAGTATTTACTTGTAGGTAGTACAGTATAATTACTCGTAGTACAGTCCAATCAAGTTCAATTAAAGCATTACTATGTAGTAGGTTATAGTTTCGAGAGACATTTCAAATTAATTTCTAGTAGGTTCCTCTATTTTGATTTTGCATAGATGCTCTTTTATTTACGTTTAATTAATTCCAAAAATAAAAAACTTTTAAAAACATGAAGACGTAAATTACGTGATCAAAATTTTCAAAAAAACTTCCATTCGAAGTAAACAAAACATAAAGTGTAGGTTTCACCGACAAAAACTTAATTACAAATGGTAAGGGCGAAGCTACACCGGCGGCTCGGTTCGTGTCATTTCCGGTTTCGCCAGCGTACACACAGACTAAATATTATTACAGTAAAACCGTTTTGGCACATTCTTAGTCACCGTTATGCGGTATCGGAAAAACGATTACCTTGTATTTATACCCGTACTTACATATTTTTAACGTGGAAATGTTGTTTTTATGCCAGTAGCCTTGTTCAGCTTATACGCATTTATTTTTATTTAACTGTTAAGGATAAGGGCAGGTATTGACAACTCTGACAGGATAAAGACGTTTCTGGCTGTTAAGAAACCCGGGTTTCTTGTCCGTGCCCAGTTTTGAGTGACTTCCTTGAAAGTGAAGTCATCGAAGTAATCAATCAGCCTTCATTAGTAAAAATACTCCAAATTGCATTTGGAGCTAATTGATTACTTACCTATTGTTAAGATGTTGCTGACATAAATGCCATTAATGTTTTTTCGATTAAATTTTGCTAAAGCAGTCAGTACGTAAAATAATAATTTTACATGAACTTCCTGAAGTAAAACAAATTTGAAAAAACCGGCCAAGTGCATGTCAGACCACGCACAATGAAAGATTCCGTAGTTGGGATGGATTTGTCCCAAAAACAAACTTAACTTTGTATTTGAATAATATGTTCTCCCATACATCGATAAACGTCTTGCTCATTTTTCCAACTGTAAATGTAAATTTGAAATTGAAAAAAAAAGTATGATAAAAGTACAAATTAACGATTTTTGGACTTTTTCCTTTACATGTGATGTGAGAACTTGCTTCCTGCCGAATTTCATGATTCTATGTAACGGGAAATAACCTGTAGGTTTTGATTTATTTGAGAGTATCTAAACATTTCGCATAAATGGCCATATTTATTTATTGCGTTGACTTAAAAGCTTGATTTTTTTAGAGCTCCAAAGGACCATAACCTACGTATCTGATAATAATTTCAACTTGATACCTCCACGCGTTCCTGAGAAAAAGGGTGTTGACAGACAGACGGACCACGAAGTGATCTCATAAGGGTTCCATTTTTTCCTTTTGTGGTACGGAACCCTAAAAAGAAACCGGAGGTACTAATTATTATTCGATTAGCCAAATTATCCTTTCATTTTTATGACACTTTAATAAGCTGTTTCCAAAAAAGTTCAAATTCCATTCAACCCAAAGAAAGATAAAGGTACATTCGCTGTAAAAAACTCAAAGAATTCCACTAAATGAGCTCCCATTTATCTTCTCATTAATGCTTAATTGCACTTCGCTTGTCTGTTCATTTCCTCAGTTGATCGTGCTTTCATTCTTGACGTTTTAATACTTGCAGCGCTTTATCCGCTCTAAAGCCGAAAAGTATAACTTTAAGCGCAACTGTACATTGGTTAGTCGTTGGCAAACTTTTCAAAACCGAGTCTTGGGACAAATTGTCGCGGATGGTTAATGAAACCGAGACTAACTGAGGTTAAAGTTTTGATTTGTTGTACTTGTCAGTATTTCTCGTTCTTTATACAAGTTCGCGGCGAACCGATGGACTTTGCTGGAAGACTTCAACGTATTTAAAGGGAATTGTTGAAGGAAGCGCTGAATTTGAATTATGTAACTGGAGCTAATGCAAACAGAAACATAACTTTAGTTAAATTAATTTCAACAGTTTTATTTTCTACATAGAAATAGCTTCAGGAGCTAAAAACGACAAATTCTCATCTCGAAAGTTGTAAAACTCGAGGAGTCCCATTGACTTTTACAGGTACTATAATATTGTAATGGGCAAGCCAGCTGTCACCTGCATTATTGCGATCTTATGGTACACATTACTTCCATCAGCGTGGATCATAAAGTACCAGGGCTCCATACATTGGTAGGAGGAACATTTGCGCTTAACTCCTTAAGCCCCGCATCCCGCAGAAGCAAATGAACATATTTTCAAATTATTCCTCCATTCTCGCGAAAAACAGTGTATAAAATGAAGCAGGAGTGTGTGTGGTAATTGTGGCGTCTTATTATACTAAAGATACCTGATTCAAGCTTCTTAAAATTACTGGATTTTATGTAAATGATAGGGATTTAAGATGATGTTTTTTTCTCAGTCTGCATAAAAATATCTGCTCAATCTTTTACCTAGGATTAATGGCCTGACAACACCAGTCCTTATGATACTTGCATTGCACACAATCATGCAATATAATAATTTCACAGTCAGAGCGTGCGCTGTACCTACACAATATATAACCGGAAAACACATAAATTGTTCATTGTTTGTTGTTGTTGTTGTGTTATTGTTGTTGTGTTGTTTGTTGTTGTTGTTATTTGTTCTCAGAAATATTGTTATTGATGTGACATGTGGTTAATGCACTAATTATTTATCTATTATTATTACTTTGACATTTATTTACAAGTATATCTTGAAATTCTCATTTAATAAATTCATGACATTAAATTTTTAATTATTGTAGTGACATTATTATTTGCTAATCTTTCATTATTATTGGACACTGTGACATTACCCAAAATTGTGTTATTAATTATAAATTATTGTTGCAAGTAATTGTATAATAATGTTGTGATACAGTTAAAGCTTCAGATTTGCATGCCTCAAGGCGTAATATGGTTGAACTATGCTCTATTTTTTTTAACAACTTTATGTAATTACTCATATTAGCAAATAAATGATTTTGAATTTGAATTTAAATATTCACACCAAATTCGGCAAACGATCGGATATGACTGTATTTCTGACGTACCTATAAAGTGTGAGTCTTTATAATGTACACATATCGAAATGAGGAAATCTATGCTTAATTTTATCAATGGAAAAAATATTTTAAAAAATTCAATCATTATGGAGTTTGTTTCATTGCGATAGATCATTTAGTTTAAAAGTTACACCGTACAAAATATTTAGATTTTTTTTAAATATTTTTTCCGTCTATAAAATTAAGCATACATAGATTGGGATCATTTCGATATGTGCACATTATAAATAGTCAAACTGTATATACGGACCAGTACATCTGCTCAACAGCTCAGCTGTCAAAATATTCTAATCATATATTTCCGCGTGAAGATTTCATTAAAGTAAATTCAAACATAACCATCCATACTACGTTCCGTTTCGCACAGTCTTCATTAAATAAACTTTTTAGAAGTATATTCTCTACGATCAAGATACGCTCGGTAAACTCAAATATAGGTACTTTTCCCCGTAATTTTTCGTTCATCGTCCCGTCATAAATGATTTATCTTGTTTGAATCGCATTATGTAATTTTATGCATGAATGGACGTTTATCAACTTATTCTAATTTCTTTTTCATTGTTAAGTATATTTATTTTTACGTTATAAGTAAAAACGGTGTTGCCCGCGACTTCGTCTGCGATCAAGGGTGAAAAGTAGCCTATGACCTAATCCAGATCAAGGTCTACCCGTGTGCCAAATTTCATCCAAATCTGTTCAGCCGTTTCAGCGTGAAATCGTAACAAACAAACAAAGAAACTCACTTTCGCATTTATATTATTAGTTAGCATTGTTTTTTAGCAGTCGTTACGGGTCGTCAGAAGCCTGAAAGTCTGACAGTCTTACCAAAGGGTATCGTATTACCAAGTTACTGGGTTTTGGAGGTCAGATAGGCAGTTGCTACATGTAAAATACTGGTATTCAGCTGCATCCGATTAGACTGAAGCCGACCCCAACATAGTTGGGAAAAAGCTAGGCAGACAAATATTTTCTATTTTTTAAACTACAGAAGTGTCTTCTATTATGTTCTCGGAGAGATATGACCATGATTTATGTATAAGGTGTTCAACTAAATTACGATCTACTCGACGTATTTTTATGGTTCCGTAACCAAAGCGTGCCAACGGCACCCTATTACTAAGGCTCTCCGCTGTCCGTCCGTCAGTCCGTCTGGCTTGAAATTTTCACAAAAAATAATAAAAATAACCTGTTCCGCTTAACTATTCCTAAAGAACCATAAAAACCCTGTAAGAAATCGACACGTGTTTTACCTCTCAACGAGGCATCCTCAGGATGACGATTGACTTGTCGCGAACCCGAACACGGCGTTTTGCCACACCGAGCGCTGATCGCAGAGTGAGATAAAGTTAAAAATTATCGTGTGCGAATCCGACTCGCACTTCGCTGTTTTTTTAACGTCTTTTCTGCAAATTTAGTTTTTAATACAGGTAACGCAGAGTCGAAGTTTGCACAAAACTTATTGGAGAGGAAGCCCACATGATTGGCCCCTCAAGCGTGGTATGCGACGAAAGAATTAGTTGAGTCCACATAACTTTTAATAGTGGTTTACTGTAAGTAGTTTGAGTTTGAAGTAGTAGTATGAATTGGTAATGTAGTTTTAAGCGTTTTGTAGTTACAAGAATTTTGGATTAGTACACATATATTTATTTATAACAAATGAAGAAATATAATTAATTAAACTTAAGTTTTGTTTGATTCTTAAGAAAGCTCGATTTTAGGCTAAGAACTCACGGAGCGGTTTTCAGCCGCGCCCGCCGCGGTGTCGGGTGCTAAACAATAGCGCAAGCCGCGAGCATAAACCGTGTCGTGAAATTTACTAACTATATTTCCATGTACTACGTGATCGGTCGGAGGGTTGCGGTCCCACCCCCATCGCGGGCGCGGCTGAAAACCGCTTCGTGAGTTTTTAGCCTAGGTCACATTTGGCAAAAAATAGGAAAAAATTCTCATGTTTCTGCATGAACTGACACCATACAAACCGAAACATTACTGTTTTAATACCTTCAATACATAAGCTTCAGCAAAGTTCTCCATTAACTCATCCGGGCATCTCATTGGAATGCAAAACCCCTTTCAACTCTTCCTACTACGTCATCGGTATGACGTTGTCTGTAATTTTCCTGCGCCATGTACGTCAGCATACAATATGACGTCACTGGCAAGATGGTGCATCGCTATTTAGGTGATACTTTTCTAGTAGTGAGAGAGAACTAAATGTAAAAGTGAAAAGAGTGGGTTGAAGAGAATAGTTATTCGTTGGAAACGGTAAACGGAGTCGTAAAAGTTATCACCACACTGAAGATGCTGAAAACTATATTTTTGATCCATGGAAATAGAACAAATGGTTGTTATTTCCTAGGAGTTATGCGCTGAAAAATAATTGACAGAAGTGAAAACTTAAAAAAAAATGCAGGAAATCTTGTATAGAACATTGGTCCGTAACGTAATATAAATAAAGAGCACAATCGCGTTTACAAAAAATGAGGTGTCGGTAACGGTGTCGCGAGTTTAATTGTTTTTTCCCATCTAAAAACCCAACGCGTTTTTGCCCAACGCACCTAAAGAAATTTTCACTTCAAATCTGAGAATGGACAGACAAAGATAAGTGCTGTCAATTTATAACTCACCTATAATCACCAGCATTGATACCTTACACTTATCCAAACTTCAAAAACGTTTTAAAATCTGGTGAAATAACGATTGAAACTTTGAGAAAATACCTATTTCATAATAATACCTATGGTTTCGACAATACCATTTTTAGAACCATATGTTACCTATAACATTTATATCAATACCTTAGGAGAAAGTTGCTTTGAATCTTGCGCAAGTCATCATCATCATCTGCCCAGCCTGTTCCCAATTATGTTGAGGTCGACTTCCAGTAGCTAATACGATACCCCTTGGAATCTTGCGAAAATGTTATACTCGTCGTTTCAGGCTATTTCAAATTCAATAGCTTAAATTCACCTCGATATTGAGCTCTCAATTTCTGATACTACACTCAAAATAAAGCTTCAACAGTCGAAAGCTTCTCCAGCACTTATTAGATTTTTTTTAAAGTGAAACTTTTATTACATCGTCTCAAACTTTTTCGTCTGTGTGTTGCATGTCGCGTGACGGTCGGCCGCGGAGTAGGGATAAAGTGAAAGGCGCTCATCAGAGCAGCCAAGGCCAATATGGCGGCGCCTATAGAAGTTTCCCTTTTACCGTGGTTTCATAAAACCACACAATGTTTTTAAAGTGAAACTTTTATTACATCGTCTCAAACTTTTTCGTCTGTGTGTTGCGTGACGCGTGACGGTCGGCCGCGGAGTAGGGATAAAGTGAAAGGCGCTCGTCAGAGCAGCCAAGGCCAATATGGCGGCGCCTATAGAAGTTTCACTTTTACCGTGGTTTCATAAAACCACACAATCCTTTTTTATTTTTTATTTAAATCCACATGCATCGTCACGAAAACCAAACACGTATGCCAAATTTCAGCCCGATAGCTTTAGTGGAAGTAGGTTAAATATTGAGTGCAATATTCCAGGACATACATACAAGTGAAGTTAAATAAAAGCTTTTAATAATAATATCCTACCGTCCGATATAAAGTTAATTGCGAGGTGCAAAAAACTCTCTAAAACGGGTTGAATCCGGCCAGTTTAGCTCAATATGCACCAAAGAGTGTTTCAAGTGCAGTCTAGTGCAAACTTTGGTGTAGGTAGCAAGTGTTGCAACAGGTCGGGAAAATATATTCTGGGATAACCTGACGTGGAATAAAGATAGTTTAAAAAGTTCAGTATTTTTGTATAGAGATTTAAATGTTTTAGCTTGGAGCACGGGAGTCGCTATTTTTTTATAATAAAGTTGCCCGCGTTACTTTTTGAACAAGTGGTTAAGTGTTATCTATCATATTAAGTCTTCTATACAATGTTTAACTGAATTAATGCACATTATGAAACTATAAGTATAGTTTGTTCAGAATCGTTAACTGAATCGATTTGTCATCTATACTATAATATTTTACTTGAAGAGGTATTTGTTTGTAAGTTTGTATGTAGAGGGTAATCTCCGGAACTACAAGTCGGATTTGTTTTTTTTTTTGCTTTGGATAGCCCAATTCTTGAGGAAGGTTCGAAGGTCCGGCTCGGACGAAGTCGCGGGCAGAAACTATTTTTTAGTAAAGTTAATTTTCTTATCCCAAAAATCATTAAAACTAAGCAAATTCACATTTCCGCTGTACAGTCAAAATCAAAACAGACCAAAGTGGACAAAATACTCAGTTACTTCGCTAGACCAGGATACGTGTGCAAATGTGTGCGTGCGTAGATTTATTTTGTAATGAGACCACAATTTTCTTCCACAATCAGAAGGTGTTACTAATTTAATAAATAAACAATGTTTTATACACAATAGTATAAATTCTGTGTATGTATTATGATTCATCATCTCCCTGCTCTTGTCCCATGTTACGTGGGGTTGGCGCACCCCGCAACCCGTTTTCTTCTTCCACTCTCCCCTATCAACCGTCACACTATCATTCACTCCCTTCTCTTTCATATCCTTCCTCCCACAATCCATCCATCTTTTCTTTGGCCTTCCTCTCCCTCTCAATCCATCATTATAATACAGTGTGAGTCTTTATAATGTACACATATTGAAATGAGGGAATTTATGCTTAATTTTATCGATGAAATTTTTAACAAAACTGTGTAACTTTTAAACTATATGATCTATTGCGATGAAACAAACACCATAATGATCAGAAGTAATTAAGCGTCCTCATAAAATGAAAATTGTGAAAAAAACTATCCTCAATTGAAAATAAATGTTTTTATTCCCGGGATCATTTCAATTTGATTAATTATAAACACTCACACTGTATACTATTCTAATTGGGGTGTTTGGTGGTATGCGTTAATTCAGGCACATGTTGTATAATTAAATAGAAAAGGAAATGCTGTTCGTTAGTAAATGCATCACTTGTGAACGGCTGCTCCGATTTGGCTATTTTTTATTAATGTTCGTAATATAGTCCGAATTCGATTTTTGTGGAAAGAAAAATTAGAAAAGTTTCCCGGAAAATTTTCTAATTCGGGAAAAACTAAAGGGTTTTTTTATAGATTGACAGCATGACGACTGTCGTGTCAACTAGTTTAGAATATAACTAAAAAAAAACGTGTGGCACTTGGGGACTGCCGCGGTAAAGCTATTGCATAGCATTTGTAACCTCCATGACAACATCACGTTGTCATGGGAACCGTCATTACATGGTAGGCGGAGTGGGGGGTGTTAGATTTTATTTTCGTTACGTTACGGAATTTCTTGATTCGGTCGCCGCGCTCAAAGCCCGCGATAAAAGCTATGCAATAGCTTAAAAGAAATACTGTCTTAGTTTACACAATACTTATTAAATGATTTATAAGATTAGCCATCAACTGATTGCTTCATTCGATATTAAAACACTAGTAACAAAGGAAATACCTTTTGAAAGGCCACATAATATTGAAAATCAAATAAACCCTAGAAACGAACAAAAACTCAATCAAATAGAAGATTCCAATCCAAGATAATAAAACAAAAACAATAAACAAAACACAGCCAAATAACTTTTTAAACAAAACAAATTGGAAGTATCACAACTTATTGGTCCCTTGATCCGATAGGGACCTTTTGTATCCCGTTTCCCTAATAATAACAAATCTGTTGGACCACTTACCTGAATAAAATTGTAATAAACAGTAATACCAAGGGATTGTATGAAAAAACATGGGTTTAACATGACCACAGAATCCCGTGTTTGTTATCATAGAGACTCTTTTTTATCGAGAAACAGGCTTGTGGGAGTTAGGGGGTCCGAAAGTCGGTACTCGAGTAAGTAATATTGATAGTTCTGTAACGATCGATACTAAGGGGCTTTTCAGTGACAAAATAGGCACTAACTCTAAAAGATAGTTACATATCACACTAATACATGATCTCACTAGTATATCATTTAATTTTATACTATTTTTTATCACATGATCTTGGCAGTAATAATTGAAGTGGACAGTCGTTCGTTTTTCCTGAAATCGCGAAAAATCTGCTGTTCCCCAGCAGATTTTTTTTTTCGCGATTTTATGTTTAGTAAAAGTTGTTCATAATAATGAGTAGAGTCACGTGTTAAAGTTTGCGCACTGGATAAAAACTTATCCTGTATATGACTCAAAAATCGTCCAAAGTCGAGTTATAAATAGTATTCTTCGTTAGCGCGCCAGTACGAACGTCCAAACAAAGGATTATGAATTTTAATGTTGCACACAAAGAGGTTCAAGATACCCTGCACACTTTCTTTTAGAACATTTTTACGATTATTCTGCTATTTGGTCGGTTTCTTTTTAATTCCGTTGTGTACTTTAAACTTTTTATTATTGTGCCTTTTTTTTCTCATCGTGAAACCTGCTTGGTTGAATAAAATATACCCTATAAAGAACATAACAGCATGCTTTAATTGAATGGTTGGACAATTATTTCTAAATTAACTAATATTATTACGAGAAAAGACTTGATTTTTTTGAATGTTTGCATGTTTGTTTGTTACGTTTTTACGCTAAAACTACTGAATGGATTTGGATGAAATTTGGCACATGATTAAACCATAACCTGGGTTAGGACATAACATACTTTTTATCCCGATATTCTTACGGGATCGAGACTTATGCGGGTGAAACCGTGAGGCAGAGCTAGTATTTTATAAATCAATTAGCGACCCGCCTCAGCTTCACGTGGTTTTTACGATTTCACAAAACATCGAGGTTTCTTTATTATATGAAAGTTTAATATTAACGTATTAAAGACAAACCTTCCGGAATAAATGCTCTAAATGATGGTAAAAACCGCATTATAGTCCGTTGCTGGGTCTAGAAGAACAACGCGCTCACAGAGACACGAAAGGCGACTTTTGAACGTCATAATGTCCAAAAATAAAAGCGGCACTCCGGGAGTTCCAACAGAAGTGAAAACTCGAAAAAAAATCGGCACTGCGGTAATCATTGCGTTGATATCTTTTACTCGACGCACCGCGGTAATCAACGCGTTGATGTCTTTTTAAGGGTCAAAAGCTGGTGTTGTTACAGTGTCGCGAGTTCAATTGTTTTTCCCATTTCAAAAATACTCAACGCGCCTAAAGAACTTTTCACTTAAAAAAAAGAATATTATAGTCGCCTCTTCCAAAAGATTTTCGTATGGAAAATGGGCAAGAAACTCCAATATCTATTTATAAACAGATTTATAAGATTTGCCATAGATAACTAAGTATAGTAAAGGCTTTTAAATAGTGAAACAACATAATAATAGATTCCTAAATCTTAGTTTTAACAGAATACGCAACTTTCCATTGCAGGTTGCGAGACAAAACAAACCCTACAACACCCAAGCCAACAAACTTAACTAATAAATCTAACCCACACAACATTAACATAATTATAAACAACAAAACAATGCACGAACCGGTAGACTATACAAAACTTAGATTGGACGAAGAAGAGCGTTTTCTGAGCCCGTTTGTGCATATTTGGGCACCATGAAACATCTTCCCTCAAGTTTGGCATCAAGAAAAGATTTCGTAGACGTATAAAATAGATAGATACCGAAGGTCAGCTCCATACAATACGACCGATAAATCATGGCCGGCCTGAACTTTGAGCAGAAGGCTGTGCAGTAATATTTTTAAAGAAAAATACAATAGACGTGGATATATTTAGTAACCTGTTCCGCTTAGCTATTTCTAAAGAGCCATACAAAACTCTGAAAGAAATCGACACGTGTTTTACCTCTCAACGAGGCATCCTTAGGATGACGATTGACTGGTCGCGAACCCGAACACGGCGTGTTGCCACACCGACCACTGAACGCAGCGTTGCTGAGCTGAGCTGAGTACGTCTCTACGTTGGAGTTTTTTATGGCTCTTTAGAAATAGCTAAGCGGAACAGGTTACTAAATATATCCACGTCTATTGTATTTTTTTACAATGGATTTCCGCAAGGTCACGCCTGAATCAATTTACTATTTTTAAGGAACCAAATGGTGACATGAGGCGAGTGTGAGTGAAACGATATGCGCGAAAGTTCGGAAAGCCTATGTTCAGATCGGCCATGACTCATCGGACGTATTGTACAACGAGCAAGAACGCACGCACACACCACGACTGGCATTCGTTCGAGATACTTTGAGAGGTCTCGTCTATGGGCAAGATTGACAGATCGTAGTCGTACTTTGAGTTTTCTTTGGTAAGTTAAGTAAATGTTTCATACGATTGTGAACCTTATTCTCATACGGCATTATGTTCATATTGGTATAAGCGAATGTGAGCAAGCGTATCATTCGAATATGTACATTAATTTTATATAAATAATGTTCATACTTACGGTCATCTTGTCCCATGTGTGCCTGCGATTTCACACGTTCACAAACCTTCTGTACCTATTTCGTGGTAACAGTACATACATATTAAATATGCAAATATCGTCAAACATAGCTACAATACGTCCGATACGGATAGATATCGGAATACAGAATGTTGTCATGTATCGTAGCTGCAGCTTGGTATTGATGTTACGTTTCGATTACGTCGGCGTTTGAGCGGTTTAAAAGAGTTTTGAAATCGAATGACTTTGAAATCTTTAGGTACTATAAGGTTTTATGCAATAATAACCTTATGTTATGCAGGCTGGTGAGAAAGCAGCATTACATTCGAACACTCTGACAGATTTTATTTTAAATAGGATTGGAATATGTTTTTGTTTGGGGAAGAAAAGTCAGAGAGTTGCGCCCGACGCTGACAAGGGGCTAGATTAAAATAGGATATTAATAAAGCTTCCGAAAAAAAAATTTACTACCGAAAATCTATGGTTGACTGTAATAAATAATAATTCATCATCTGTTACGACGCCTCATTGAGGTGGATAACAATTAAAATTCTATTGTGTCTCGTTAATGACAGTTGAAAGACATACTAAACTTCCAAAAATAAAACTAAGTTTCTGAAAAGTCAATATGGTGCTACAAAAGTTAATGACAGAAACGAATCGCTGCAAAACCGACTCCACGTAATCTTGCCTGTCCTACCCCTAGAGTGTAATTTAAGCCTGCGTAGGCGCGGAGGGGCGAGGCGGCCCGTAAAGCTGCGGTGGTGAGCGTTAAAACCATTTGCGACGATAAGCTCGCGTGGGGCCGCCGGAGCCTCGCAGCGTCGGAGCCGTAACAGAAACCATGCCTGCTGCATATTGCATGCTCACTTGCATGCTGCATATTGCATGCTCACTTGCATGCTGCATGCATGGTGTATGCCTGTTTGCATGTTTGAAAAATATTACGTCAGCAAATTCTGTATTGATTTTCCAGAATTTTCAGTATTTTATTCGGTCATTTCTTTATTTGTATTCGCATATAAGTTGTCGGAAAATTAGTATTTATAGCAGTAAATTTCATATTTTGAGTATGCACGTTTTTTTTTCCGGGGCGTTTATTACTGTAAAATATATACGTTATAAATAATTCTAAAATCAATACAGAAATCAGTATTACTGCAAGAAACCTTTTATTTTAATATCGTCCCGGTAGCGTAGACAAAAAAAGTGTCTACAGTACACGTTTATATCTCGCTTTGCTGGAAAAATTGTTTGAACTCCAAAATCGTGTTGTGCTAGCTATTCGATAATAATAGTATACAAACCTTATAATAAAGAGTAAGTTCTAGAAATAGTAAGTATCTCGAAAAGTACGTAATTATTTATTTATTTATGCTTTATTGTACACTAGAAAATACAAAGCAAAAAATATATTTAACACTACAAAACATACAATGGGTGCCTGGGTGCACTTATCGCTTTCTGCGATCTCTTCAAGCAACCTTGGAATGGACAGTAATTGCGTGGACACTAAAATGGGGTTGTCATTGATGCAAAATAATTTAAGTAGGTATATAGATACAATTTACTATAATAGATACATGGATATGTCATGTATGTATTCAGAGAGAAAAAACATCATTAAAAAATAATTTAAAGGTTTTTGTGCTGTTTTAGTTCGTAAGATTCGTATTTGCATTGAAATAAAAGCTATTATTATCCCGCGTATGAGAAAATTTAAATTGGTCGACATAAAACAGCACATTAAACCTTTACAATTTTTTTAATTATGTTTTTTCTCTCTGAAATAGGTCAATTGAATTAAAAATCAGTCGGGGTGTCTAAGGTTTTGCGCATTTAACGTTACACGTGAGGATCCACTTGATTCCTTAGCTCGTTTAACAGGGAGGTACGTATAACTATTCTATTAATTTGTTTAACCATTTATGCACACATATATAAACAGACAAGAAGAAAGGAACAGAAAAATATGTACAAAGGCAATGCTTATCTCTAAAGAAATCTCTTCCAGCATACCTGCGATAGGAAAGTATATTAAAAGACATTTGTGTTTGTTTACCTATTTTGGCGGGTTTGCGCATGTGATGGCTTGACCTATTAATAAATAGATATGGCAACGTTTTTAATGAAGATTTTTTGAAAAATGTGACCTGTATTAAAAAGTAGTTCAATTGATTCTGCTCGTTATTCTGATCAAACTGTTTTCAGGTTTTGCGCATTTAACGTTACACGTTGTAGACAATAGATTTCTCAGAATATCTTGAAGTGTACTCGAGTTTCTGATGCAGCATCCTATTGTACAACCAACGGCTTAAATATAAACTCACTGAGTAAAATTCAAAATTATGTTAATTAGTTTTTTTTTGTTGACTGCTACGTTGGTCTAGTGGTCGCAAGCACTACTGCTGAGCATGAGGTCCTGAGTTCGATTCCCGGGTCGAGCAATATATTATTGGGTTTTTCTATCTGAAATTTCTCAGTAGCAGCTCGGAGTCTGGACTTGTGTCCGGTTGATGGCAATAGGCTCGCCCCCTATTACATGAGACTTAAACATAACAGGTAAAATGTGGGTGTACCTACTACAGGGACACCTCTGCCCCACCCTTTGGGGAAACAAGGCGTGATGTTATGTATGTAGTTTTTTTTTTTTGTTTTTGTTATTTTATCTAGTTAAGATATCAATACCCATCACTCGTCTGCAGAGTTTTTCCAGCTATTTTAATTTGACCCTGTGTATTATTTCAGATACTCAAAAGAAGTAACATTACACTAAACGCTTACGCTAACAGCGCACATACTCCGAATCCTCGGAAATACACAAAAACACGAAACTTGTCGACTCAGCGACTACTTACGAACCCCTTAAAGATCAATTTATAAGATAGCTTCCCTAATCGTACTAGCATGTTTCCTTAACTACGAGTCATCCGGATACATAGAGCAGGGATGTTGAACTAATGACACCACAAAAAATTGTCGCCAATAGAGTATTAGAAAAATAATAAAAAAAGGATTGTGTGGTTTTATGAAACCACGGTAAAAGTGAAACTTCTATAGGCGCCGCCATATTGGCCTTGGCTGCTCTGACGAGCGCCTTTCACTTTATCCCTACTCCGCGGCCGACCGTCACGCGACATGCAACACAAGACGAAAAAGTTTGAGACGATGTAATAAAAGTTTCACTTTAATAACTATCAGCCTATTACGGTATGAGGAACAGGGTGTAAAGTTCACTCATCCTCTATAGAAAAGGAAGGATCCTCCGACCAGACGGGTGTCGTGTCTGGTGGACTACTGCCCGACGATTGATGTTGGGATGTTGGATACAAAGTTAATGGTTATACGTTGGCAGTCCATTAAGGGGATGTAGGAGAGGTCATTTACAATCAAATGACGCCATTTTCAAGTAATTTAACATTTTATATTTTAAAATGTACGAAGTAAAAATATAAAATGTCAAATGACTCGAAAATGGTTGACATTGGCATAGGGGTCATCAGTAGTAATTTGGTTTCAAATGACCTCTCCTACATCCCCTTAACGGATTGCCAATGTACAACCAAAAACCTTGTATACAATGTCGCCCATCGGCATGTGACCGCCCGCATTTTTCTGAATGTTCATGAAAAATTATCGAAAAATAACTTAAAAAGGGGGGTATATATTGACGTTTTTTTTCTAATTTTTTTTTTTTTTCAAAATTCCTTCCTGTGATTTTATGAACTTACGCTTGTATTTTTTTTTTAAACACGATTTGTTTTTAGAAAAAAAATGTTTTCATCACCGTTTTTTTTTTTTTTGCATAGTTGACAAATTTTTATAAAAATGTTAGTTAATCCGATAAAATAACTCATAAGCTTTTAGAAACAATAAACAGAATCCAAATCAAGCCAATAACATCGGAGATATGGCAAACGCTACTCAAAACATAAAAACTTGAATAACATGAAAAATATTAAAGATAGACCCCCCCCCTTTTGAAGTTATTTTTGGATAATTTTTCATGAATATTCAGAAAAATTCGGGCGGTCACATGCCGATGGGCGACATTGTATTAGCATACATACAACGTCTCGACAACAATCGTGCGCACTCTGCTTGCGCGATGCAGGATTTTGCATGACGTCAGTATAATGATAGTTCGCATGTGACGAAGTAGATACCACCACACTATTATTTTCCCACTGCAGGGCAAAAGACTCTTCTCATACAGAGAAGGATTTCAACATTAATTATAAGTCCAGGTTTCCTCACGATGTTTTCCTTCACCGATCCCAGATAAACTTAGGAAGTACATATAAATTGAAAAAGTCACACTGAAAAGAGTAACCATGGAGTTTCCTGCCGGCTCTTCTCCATAGGAAGCGACCAGTTGGAACCGTGTAGCTTCTGACATTCCATAAGTGCCCATGTAAGGTTATGTGAAATACAATATTTTGTGACTGCCTCGTTGGTCTAGTGGTCGCAAGTGCTACTGCTGAGCATGAGGTGCTGGGTTCGATTCCCGGGTCGAGCAAAGTTTTATTGGGTTTTTCTATCTGAAATTTCTCAGTAGCAGCTCGGAATCTGGATTTGTGCCCGATTGATGGCAATAGACTCGCCCCCTATTATATGGGACTTAAACATAACTGGTGAAATGTGCGTGTACCTACCTGATACAGGCACACCTCTGCCCAACCCTTCGGAGAAACAAGGCGTGATGTTATGTTTATGTAAATATTTTGATTTAGATTCTGAGAAAACATAGTTGGGAAAAGGCTAGGCATATGATGATTACTCAATTTGCTTAGAATTAATTTACCTGACTTTACAGAGGGCTCAATTACTTATGGGTACGAATATCATTCACTTCGTGTAAGTTCGCTAAAGAATTAAGAACTATCTATACAGTGTTACTGAATGAATGCATATTATGAAAGTAGTTTACTGAATCGATTTCTGTCATTTTTAATATGACTAATTTTTATCCCAAAAATAATAAAAAATACGTAAATTCCAATGACACTTCCGCTGTACAGTCAAAACAGACCAAAATTGACGAAGTACCTACTACGCTAGACCCAAGTGTGCGACTGTGTGCATGCGTAGATTTGTAATGTGACTACAATTTCCTCTCACAATCAATATAGCATATTCAGCCTACAATGTTCCCATTGCTGGGACACAGGCCTGCTCTCGTGAGAGGGAGTGGGCCGTAATCCACCACACGAGGCCAGTGCGGGTTGGTAGGTACATGTCACATGTCTTCGAATTTTTGGTTCTAGGACTTGCCGGTTTCCTCACGATGTTTTCCTTCACCGTTTTGAGAGCAGTGGTGATGAAATAATTTACACAAAATAAAGCGCCTGTCGGGGTTCGAACCTACGACCTACAAACTCGTAAGTCGCGGCCGTTACCACTATCAGTATAACTAATATAATTAATAAACAATGTTTTATAAACAATGGTAAAAATTGAGTGTATGTATTATGATTATAACATAATATTCTAATTGGGTGTTTGGTGGAGTTCGTTAATTCCGGGACATATTATAGATGTCGCCACCTTATCTACCGTAAGATTTCTTGTAAGCACGTCATAGAAACATTTTAAAAATTGGTCCACAATGCCTAATGCCTTAGGTTTTACTGACAAAAATAGAATCCTTTTCTCTCGTCAAAATAATAATAGTTATGTGTTGAAAGAAAGAAAGAAAAATATTTTATTTGGGACACGCACAGGAAATATAAAACAGTAATAAAAAAAAAACAAACAAATATAAAAAAGGAGCATTTTAAACTAACAAACAAAAATAATAACGACCTGTGCGAGGCAAAAAAGACCCCTATCTCAGCATGATGCTGCGATATTTAAAAATAAATAAATACCGCAGCGCTGGTATTCTGATAGGGCCCGCTGTGATGCCACGAACATACCTACGGACATATAAATCCCACTAGGGGATTACAAATTAAAACAATGACAATAATAGTATAAAAAATCAAAACTATTGTGTAAATTTAAAAAAAATCGACGCACACCCGACACGACGCGACGTTCCAACAACACTTGTCTATTGCAAAGCCGACTACTCTATTGGAAAATTGGATTTGAATGGCGTATGCGTTAGAGCGAGCGTTGATTGCGTATCTGTAGTCTGTATGACGTCACACCTACGCCATGCCTGTAGGCTCGAACTAGAATAGTCTGATATAGTAACTAATGGAAGAATGTTATATTTTTGTTTTTAGGAGAGAATTGGAATAAATATTGTTTGTTGCAGAAGTAACGTGAAGGAAAGACTACCTAAGATGTTGCAATCCCAATGAAAGGAAGATGAGGTAAGATTCTTTAAATTAAAGATCTTTGAATTAGTTCAATTTCTGACTGACTAACAGACAATGTCTTGCCGAATCCGCTAAAAGTAGAAACGTGTAGTGTTAGGCACTCGATTGCACTAGTTTTCTAGTGGTCCTAAGCACAATTCCTGAACATAAGGTCCTGGGTTCGATTTCCGAGTCGGGCATAATGTTATTGGGTTTTTCCATCCGGAATTTCTCAATACCATTCCGGAGTCCGGATTTGTGCCCGGTTGATGGCAAAAGGCTCATCCCCTATTACATGGGACTTAAACATAATTGGCGAAATGTGGATATACTATAAGTACAGCTCTGCCAAACCCTTCGAGAAATACAGGCATGATGTTAAAATTTTTTAACTGAAAATAATTTCTGTGATTGACTGATTGATTTTAAAAAACAAGCAACACACAGCTGTGACCGCTAAATATAGAATCATGAGAAAGGAAAGATTGTCCTTAGTCCTTGTGATTATGTTGTGCTATATGCCTTTTTGTCTGTGCTAAATAAATGTATATATTTATTTATTTTACATACAGAAAATACATAAAGAAACGACATCATTATAATTTAGAGTATAAAGGTACTGCTTATTTCTTAAGAAATTTCTTCCAGCAGACCTGCGAAAGGAGAAATGAGAAAGAAATGTAGACAAAAGTGTGTGAGAACAACAAGAGCAAATTAATATGGATATGCGAAGTCTTAAACTAAAATATTAAATGAAATATTATTAATAATGTATTTTATTTATTTTGTTTCTTTTCTTTCTTTTCTTTCTTTTCTTTCTTTTCTTTCTTTTCTTTCTTTTCTTTCTTTGCTTTCTTTGCTTTCTTTTCTCTTTTCTTTCTTTTCTTTCTTTTCTTTCTTTGCTTTCTTTTCTTTCTTTTCTTTCTTTCTTAGAGGCTGTAAAGATGCAGCAACAAAAGATTTCTCATAATTTCAGGACAGATCAACCTTTTCTAACCTGAGTGCCTGAACGTACCTGTGGTCTAGACGTCATATAAATAGTTTATAGCCCATTCCTATTGATTTTTGTTCACTTTACTGCTCATAAACCATCGAGTTGGGTGCCCAATAAATAAAGTTTGATGGACGATAGTTCTCTTTGTATTTGAGTTGGGTTTTCTCGAGTTTTATTGGTTGTAGTTTTAAAGGAAGCCCATGGGTGGCTTTAAAACTCTGACACCAGGTTAGTCATTAACCACACGAAAAGAAGAAGAAGAATGTAATTGATTGCAAGTTGTATTCTTTAAATCTCATTTATTTTAATTAGGTTGTAACAAGATTGCCTTGGTGGAAGAAAATACTTATAAAGAACATTGGTTCGTAACCTTATCCAAATAAAGAGCAAAATCGCGTTTACAAACAAATACTTCCGAAACCTTTAAAGTAAAAATACTTGCATAGAACATTGAACCGTAACCTAATATAAATAAAGAGCATAATCGCGTTTACAAAACCTTTAAAGTAAAAATACTTACATAGAACATTGATCCGTAACGTAATATAAATAAAGAGCACGATCGCGTTTATAAAAATGAGGTGTCGTCATGGTGTCGGGAAATCAATGGTTTAGAGTTTTAGATCCATCTCAAAAATGCCCAGCGCCTAAAGAAGTTTTCAATTTAAAAATTGTGATTTTACCAATGATCATTCTTACTTTTAGTCGTGTTCAGAAAAGGAGAAGATCCTTCAACATTACCGTTCACAATCTTTCCTTTTCGTAAGAAAAATATAATACTTGAGCATCAATAAAAATCATCACGTCCCATTAAGTAAGGCACCCATTTCGTTGGAATCCTCTCTCTATTCACCTACCTAGATTACAAGTACATAAAGAAAGAGGCGGCACTTCGGAAGGATAGTAATCCCTGATAAGCTGACATTGTAACTTAGAGATACGGCAGTATACCTACTACCACAGACCAATACAGAAGGTCAACTCCACACAACAAGCGAGAAGGTACAGTATTTCAATTTTCTTAATGTCCCTCAGCAAACTTCGTGTTTCGTCAGTCGTCGGATTTCAATCAGTTGCCCTTTGCACGTGGTGCAGACCGGACGCTTTCAATCAGCTTGTAAGTACCTATTTAGAGTTGTTAATACTCTTTTAACTTAATGTAATTTATTTAAAAATTGAAGGAAAGCTGCTAAAGTCGCAGGCACGAGCGCGACAGACAGGAAAATAGTTTTACAGCTCTATATAATTTACACGGAAATCAAAACATAACAACAATAAAGTACTTCATTCTGAATTCAAATTATTATACACGATAAATCTAATAATTGATGGACATGGAAATTAGCATTTGTTTGTATTCGGAAATGCGATGATTCCCGAGGGACATTAATAAAAAAGAAATACTGTACCCACATATAGACACGCTTCACGCACAGCGAGTGCAAGCACCCACTTGACTGGCATTAGTCTAAGTACACTTATATATAATCTACACTAATAATATTATAAAGGAAAAAGATTTGTATTTTTGTTTGTAATGAATAAACTCTAAAACTACTGGACCGATTTAAAAAATTCTTTCACCAGTAGTATGCTATATTATTACTGAGTAATATTATACAAATTCACAAAAATATTTCGCGGGCGAAAGCTACTTTGAGATAATTTGAGATAGCCGTAAGCAAAGATTTAAATCGTTAGATTCGCCCGACCGCGTCTAAAGATGGTCAGTTTCTGTTTCATTGACAATAACATATGAATAGTATTGTCTCGCTCACTCATACTGAAAAAGGTATGTATCGTCACATGCAGTTTTGCTTACTTCAATTCACACCGCGAACTATGAGCCGAAGTATGAAAAGACGCGGTAGCTGCATGAGCGAAGCTAAACGAACTTAGCTTCGTTTCGAGTGTGGCCTTGCTGAAATCCATTATAAAATACAATAGACGTTGATATTATTTAGTAACCTGTTCCGCTTAACTATTCCTAAAGAGCCATAAAAAATCCTGTAAGAAATCTACACGTGTTTCACCTCTCAACAAGGCATCAGGATGACGATTGACTTCTAGCGAACCCCAACACGTCGTGTTGCCACACCGAGCGCTGGCCGCAAATCGAGCCATACTGGCCGACAAACCCACTTATACAATGTCGCTATGTGTCCGCCCGAATTTTTCTGAATATTCATAAAAAATTATCGAAAAATAATTTTAAAAGGGGGGTCTATCTTTAATATTTTTCATGTTATTAAATTTTTTATGTTTTGATTACCGTTTGCCATATCTCCGATGTTATTTGCTCGATTTGGATTCTGTTTATTATTTCTAAACTTGCTTACGAGTTATTTAATCGGATTAACTAACATTTTTATTAAAATTTGTTAACTACGCAAAAAAAAACAGAAGCGAAAACTTTTTTTCTGAAAAATAGATTTTGAAAAAAAAAAAAAAAATTAGAAAAAATAAAAGGGCAAGATAGACCCCCCTTTTAAAACTTATTTTTCGATAATTTTTCATGAACATTATATGCCATATGGGCGACATTGTATACTGCTCGGTCATTTCAACGTCTATTGTATTTTTTTTTATCTTTGACCGTAGGTACGCGTCTATGTGTGTGTGCCTGTTTTCGTTCGTCAAATGGAGCTGACCTTCTGCACTATTCTGTGCAACCTACTACCTACTATGAATACCGCCCGCCCTACGTCACAGTTACCTTTTCACAATGGAACCTTTTTACTGGAAAAGGTAAAAGTACATGCCTACAGCAATTCATTTTATAGTAGAGTTTTTAAATGACATGGAAAAAAGGTATTATGCGTGAAAGAAAATTTCGTGATTCTGAATTAATTATGAAAAGTTCTATTTAATTTATGACACAGAGAGGTTCGTTAATTAAACATACTACTATACTGAAGTTTTTGTTATACTTAGACCTTATGGTTTAATTTTATAGATATTATTATTATTATATATGAACTTTAACGAAGAAAACTAAGCTAAGAGAAATCTTGAAAAGAAAAATCCGCCTTTTCCGGATTTTTCTTTTCAAAATTTTTTTTTTCGTTGCTAACTGCCACACAACGGTTTAGTAAGACTAAATCAATATTTTTAACCCAACAATAATATTTCAGCATCACATCACAAAGTAATATATTTTTACAGCAGCATAAAAGTGTAAGTATGCACAGCCTAACAATTTTGGTGCAATCAATCCGCGGGTCTCGAGAGAGGCGTAAAATTTACTGCTCATTGATATTAGGCTGTGGCGCGCGAGTTCGGAGCCGAGGTACCTCGTAAGTCATGTGGAATACACGATTTTGTAAGAGCTGTACGGGAAATTATATTTTCAGGCTTTTTCTGACGAATTCGGTAGAGCTTGAGGTTATAATTATTTCACTTCTAAGTTCGTAAAACAAAGTCTGAATTTATTTTTATTAACACGGATAGATCTAATATAAGTTAAGTATTTTTCGCAGGATTTTACATATCTACATGCTAGAGGTTTATTTCGAAAATAACTTGTATTTATGAGTATCAGAAAAAAAAAAAATCGTGTTGAAACCTTCAAAAGGCGCCCGGGCTTTGGGGATAAGACCGGGGAGTGTAGGATTTTTACCTCACTAAAACTACCCCGGTGGTCACCATCTGCACATGGAAGGGGCACCGTTACCTCTCAAAAGACCAATCCAGAACCCCCTTTGTGCAGCGCCTGTTAGGGCACATCTCTGGGAAGACTGTAAAGGGGTCTCCCCGAAACCTAACTATGCAAGTGTGCAAGGCAGCACGTGACCATTAGTATTAGAAAAAAAAGTACCTGCCTGTTACTGTCCCACTGCTGGACAAAGCCTTTTTCTCATGCAGAGAAGACATGACATTGATCACCACGCTGACTCAAAGAGGATAAACATAAATACTTCAGCAAAAAAAATTGGGTAAAACAGACGACATTCTCGTCACTTAAGAACATATCCTATGCAAATTGAGTTCTTGAAATAATATACTTACATCATTACATTGATATTCCGATAATTATGCCCATCAGAGATAATTGACTAAACATCACGAGCACTAAAATCAATGAAGTGTAATTAATTCCATTAACTCGGTATTAGTGTGCCAAATTCTCGCACGAATAGCTATCTCGCCAGCCCCGGATCTAGAGGGGGGGCAAGTCGGGGCCCATGCCCCGGGCGCTAACTTCAGGGGGCGACAAATTCAAGCGTAGCAGACAATTGCACCACCCAGCACACAGCAACTTTGCAATAAATGAGACGCGCAGCACATTTATAATCTTTCTATTTTTTTTTCTTTTTTACAACAGTTTTGGTGCCCCTGTCGAATTGGCATATTATCGATCGATACAATTTGATTAATATGTTGCTGGCAAAATTTTCATTTTGAGAAATTTTTAATTTCGCAGGGTCTAACTTAGCGCATCCCCATAAAAGATTGGCGAGGGGCGCCAGACGGCAGTTTTTGCCCCGCCTCAAAATTCTAGATCCGGGGCTGTATCTCGCTTCCTAACTAAGGCCGAGACTACATAATCCATCTGTCATTCTCAAATCAAATCCGTATTAAAAAGACGAAAAATGTGAGTTATTTAGAGAAGCATATACGTAATGTATGTTAGTCCATATTACCTGATTCACCGTCCCAGTCACATGACATCGCAAATCGTTGCCGAATGTGTGAATTTTTACACATCAATAATATTTTGAGGTTAGTATTTCGTATCCACAAATTCAAAGGTCACAGTCTCTTTTAAAGTCCAGACGTTATCTTGATCAGATCATGTGAGTGTATCCTCAGCCTAAAGGCTATGTACGCCGAGACTTAAGGATTTACCGGAGGGATGAGCCTAGCGTATCCGGGAAGTATTACCGACCTACATCCTCCGTGACTCGATGGACCTGCCGACGTTCGAGATCAATGAGATTAGCTAACACGTGTGACAGTTTTTTCTGGCCCCGTTTGTAACAATGTTAATTTGGTGTACTGGCAGATACGTGTTTTTGTTATGCTATGACATAAATTGTTGACGGCCGAAAATATAGCAGAATATAATACCATGCAGAGCCGGATTTAGGGCAGGGCAACAGGGGCTCTAGCCCCGGGCCTCCACAATTTATTTATTTTTAGATAAGAAAAAAATACAACCTTTGTGTCAATCAAAGAGAAAAATGTTTACATTCACAAAGTTTCACCTTTTTCATTTTCTTTTATGGCCTACGTTGTTGGTGATGAAATACGTTGAATTACTGTGGTCCCAAAAACCGAATTAAATAGATTTTTCGATGTCAGCGCTCAGCGTCAGTCTATCCATCTTGAAAAAGTAACTTTGGAGTCTCATTTCCTACAAAATGTATGGGAAAAGTTATTTTGTGTTTTCTGACTTTTCTTGTACCTACTAAAACATCTGGTACGATAGTATTTTGATCCTTATAAGAAACAGGATCGATTGACATGAAAAAAAGATTTTGTGAATATTGCCCATTTCCTTGCTGACTGTATATTTTTTTTCTAAAATCTGTAAATGCAGATCAAAGTTTTTCAAAAAGTTAATCAGTCTCCCAGATGGTTTTTCTGTAGGTACAACGGTTAAGGTACCTATTTACTACCCGCCTCAAAAATCCACCCTGCTTATAAATGATTGAAAACTGTGACCAAAAATTCGTCTTATCCAAAAAAATATCGGGGCCTCCACTTCTTGGTTACCCCAGGGCCTCTACGCCTTTTAATCCGGCCCTGATACCATTTACATATTCAATCTAGGACATCAGCGCAATATGGAGTCAAGACGATAAAAAATAACAATGAAATACAATCAAGAGAGGAGACAAAAAATATTAAAATGTCAATGAAAGTCGACAAAATCAAGTAGTCAAAAGCGTCATCGTAACGTCTACTGAATATTTTTGCGTCCCAATGACCGCAACAATAAATAATGGAATACCAATAAATTGTCATTATCACCACGTTTCGCAGTTGGATATCCTAAAATGTACGAGTATGTATACATATACTGTACATGACATTATCCCTTTGAGTCGTTATTAAGGTTTTAACCCTCCAAACTTTGACTTCATTTTCTACCAACATTATTAATCTAAAAAATAATGTAATAAAAACCGTTCTTGCGATAAAGTCAGAGTGTACAGCGAAGGGGACACGTTCCGTTTTCCAATTTATCGTGCTAAAATGAATTATGGCGTTTTTCCTTATAAAGTATTTTTAGCGTAGAGGTAATATAGAAAGTTGAATGAAAATCACTACCGCTGTGGAGGAAAATCATTAAACACTGCCTGTTTTATTGGAAAGAGTTATTTAAGAAATGTTAAAAGACTATTAATATACCTAGGTAGGTACCTAAGAATTGGTTTCATAATATAGTAAGTGGAATTCACAGTTGTGTTTTATATTTTTCAAAGCTATACATTAGTAAGTAAGTTCTTGTATTCACATTTATAAGTCGTTTTCATTTCATTTGCCTTTGCCAAGTGATGCAGTATTTACAGTAAAACTGTTGATATGCACTTTATTAAAGACACATACTCCGTTGGACGTGTGATACTTAATACTTAATATTTATTGGCAAATATAAAATAGATATTAACAAGTCAATTCAATAAAACTGTTATAAAAGCCAATATCTGAAAGCTAAATAGAAGTAATTTAAGTCTAAACCAATAAAGTAGGTATTGCCTTTTCTGAACTTTCTAAACTTGTTCGGATAAATCGGATCGCAGTGGTTTTGTTTTTCTTCCTAAACTTCTAATTAAATACTTAAGGGAATTTCATAAGCTCAAAGAGAGTCTTCTTTCGATAAAGTTATTGGATATTATTTAGAATATTTTGTAACAAATAGTAACTAATTAAAATATTTCAAAGTGGAACGTTAAAGAACCCTATGTATGTGTAGAGTAACTTCGTTAGAAGTCTAAAGGTCCCTTAGACTTCTAATCAATTAGTCATGGAAGACTGTCTAAGTGTTGGTTGATCAGTAACCAGTAAAAGATCGCCGTGCAAAGAACCATGCGAAAAACAGAAATAAGTATTGCTTGCTGTACAAAAGGTCAACATGGTATATAAAATTACAGGCTAGAGAGAATACTTAACAATTCCTAGTAAAGAAAAAAAAGAATTTTCATTGTGATTATTTATAAATCCCTTCTCAAAACCCACGTGAAGAAAATCCCCAACGAAAAGTAGGCTCTATCAACAAGCTAGTATAATATAACAAAAGATATAGCAACAGATTAGAGATTAAAAAGAAATCTCTTTGTTATTCACCCCAGTGGGCCTTTGAAAAGTCTATTATACAGAGTGTTTGTTTGCTTCTGTGCCCAATATCTGGCAAACAAAACTATTGGAAATCACATTTTGAAAAGTAGAAAGAATCTACTCCGTTCATTGGTCGACCGCCCGCTATAGTCGAAAACAAGGAAATTGAAAGAATGCTGTGAGCACTCGACTTTATGGAAAATGTATGTGTGTGTGTGTGTAGCCGAGTAAGAATTCCTTTGACCGTGCCGAACTTATACGTCGAGCGAAATACGACAAAACTATTTTGTGTTTTCATAAGTTTGCACATCGTACATGTTACTTGTTTAATATGTAGGTGGTATGCGCTTACGATGATAATTAAAGATGTATTAAAAAAATATTTATAAATATAATTTATTGAATATTAAATTGGGGTATTAACATAGTGTTGATATCGATGTTATCAATTAAAGTCATAAAATAATTAATTGGCTAAACATCTGCAGTATCAGGACGAACGTAACGTAACGTAACGAACTTAGTTTCGAGTTGCTGACCTTTTACCTTTAACGCACCGCGTAGTCGCGGCACTTATTGTATTATTAGGAGCAGTGTTGTGCCTACCAATGTGCCGTTACGTCGAATGATGTCGTCATCGATCTGCACTATTGAAGTAGGTCAGGATACCAGCATGGGATACATCCCGCACACCACCATGCCATACCCACGCGCGCTACAAAACTTTCTACAAAACTACTTACTAAAGAATTTTTTAATACAGCCTAAATAACGAAAAATACTCGTCGCGCGGTCCCAAATCTATAATTAGGGGTAACACCAAATTAAAAGTCCTTTAATAAATAATGTATCAGTAACACGACTCACCAACAAATATCGATCTCGGCGACGTAAAGTTCAATCGATTTCACGTTAAAAACCGAAAAGTTTCACTAGTGCAATGCTCACCTGTGCCCGGTATCACAACACTCGCAACATGTTAGGGGGGTGGGCGGCTCGGCGCGGCTCGGCGCGGGCGCGGCGGAGCGGCACGCGCGGCGCGGGGGCGACACGTGCGGCCGGCGCGGGGCGCGGCGCGGACTGGCCCGCCTGGCCCGGGCGGTGCCGCCGGTCCGCGCCGCCGCGCCGATGCCCTAAATTCGCGCTACCGCCGGCACAATAATTGTCGTGCCGCTGCCTGCAGCCGCGACGGCCGCACACCCTATCGATTCATAGCGCGTACGTTTCGTGAAAGTAAAAAGTTAACTCGATCGAATACGATGCGGTCAACGGTTTTCTGAAAACGCGATCCAGTCGTTTTCTAGGTCACAAAGTCGATTTAAAATTTACTATTGATCCTTTGACTTGTACGACTATTATATGAATTAACTTCGGACAATATCCAAACTAACGACAGCAAGTTCTACGATTGCTTTAATAAAAAATAAGCTACCGAACTGTCGTAGCCCTGAATATATGTAGCAACAGGAAAATGATTTTAAACAAACGAGTAGGCGTGGGTTTTATTATGGCTAATAAAAAACACATTTCCTCTGAATTAATAAATAATTTATTAAGTCTAAATATTTTTAATCTAATCGAGTTTTATACCATAATTTGGTTTTATAAATAGCTGTAGGCGTATACAGAAATAGTTCGTAAATAATGCTACACTTTGTCCTTTATCTACGCGGGCCCCGTAGGCACCGTAGGCGAGTGCTACAATAAGCTACGCGGCTACGTCGTCAGCGCTACGACGTGCTACGAAGGATATCATGATTTCTCGGGATAGTGGCGAGCGCTTTTGATAAAAAATATTCCTCTGAAGAAAAGTAGAAATAAAAGTCGTGAAATGTTTTTGCTTGAATAGTATGACAAATTTGGGAAATTCTATTCGTAATGATGCTTGGTTCCACAGAGTTTAAATAGGTTTTTCTTTTTCAATCATTTACTGAGCTTGATAATGGTAGATTACGAAATGTTTATAAGAAATAACATGATTTTCTTCGAATAATAAAAATATGTAGTTAGTTTTGTTTTTTTTTTTAAACCATCGTTTTTGTAGTAGTATTGTCCTTTTTCCTTTTTAACCGACTTCAAAAAAAGGAGGAGGTTCTCAGTTCGTCGGAATATTCTTTTTAATGTATGTTCCCCGATTACTCGAAGACGGCTAAACCGATTTATTTTTATTTATTTATTTGTTTGAAAGGGTATGCTTTCAAGTTGTTCCCATTGTCATTTGGTCACGATCTGATGATGGGATCTTAGAGAAATTGAGGGAACTCTTCAAATATTATAGGCACACCTATAGCGATTTGGGTATTTTTAAAGTAACTCGTGCATTTGCTCTCGGAAAGCACTTTTTGGTAAAGTGGAACTGATGATGAAGGACACAGATGGCCACCGGAACTACTCAATAATATGTATTTCACGGGTTGCGATGCGATTACTTTAATATGGTTGGTAAGCAATTGATGCTCGTCACAATTCATACGATGCAGTGGAGCTGATGGTGAAGTACCTGGAGAACTCCTCAACAATTAAAGTCCCTGCATCGGGATAAGCAATATTTTGTAAATGGTGATGAGCAGTTAACATTAGGCTATTGTTATTTAGATAAATTACAAACCAACCCACTAAAAAGTGAAAAAAAAAAACTTTTTTCCAAAAAATACAACCGACTTCCAAACTACAAAGTGAAAAATAACTTTAATTTCGGAAGTCGGTGGCAAAAAACTTAAATACTGATCCAAAGACACCGACTTCCGAAATTCAAAGTAATTTTTCACTTCGTAATTTGGAAGTCAGTAGTATTTTTTTTATAAGTTTTTTTATGACTTACTGTGGATAAAAATTAAATCCTGGAGACAAGACAACTGAAATGCTCTTCATCCTATCAAGCTTATTACAGTTTACTGTAAGACATAAGCCACTTGAACATAACGAATTATAACATCACGCCCGTATTCCCTTAAGGGTTGGGCAGAGGCGTGCAGTAACACCCTAATTCGGAAATTACGTTAAAGTCCCATGTAATAGGGGGCGAGTCACAACTAGCTTCATCTAGCTGACTGACCAACTCCTTGACAATAGGTATGATGCCTGGGTCAATAAAAAAAAAAGAAAACTATTTAGTCCATCAGTCAAATAATAAAAAAATATTAGACACGTATTTTTGCTTCATCATATCTATTAATAAAAAATGACTTAGATAAAACGCATTAAAGTTGGGGAGTGGGGGTCGCTACGTCACAAGTAAGTACAAAAACTACATACTCGTGACGTCATGGCACATTTTAACTCAATGTATCGCCGTAATCTTTTGATAACGTAAAAAAAGAAAAAATATGTGTCCAATATATTTTTGTAATTTTTTTAGTCTTCATCCCTATTTAAAAGTGCCTGTAAATGGTTTAATTGAAATAAATGCTTAGAGTTTATAACTTCCAATTTACAGCTTTATGTAAGCGGGCACGCCCTTTATGCCTGGAGGCTTTTATTTAGATATTTAGTTCTTTTTACGTTTAGTTTTTATTTTTTAATTCTGCTTGAGTATAGTTCTCGAGTCTGGCTTGAAACTTTCATAACATCACGCCTGTATTCCCGAAAGGTTGGGCAGAGATGTACCAATAGTACACCCACATTTCGCCAGTTATGTTTAAGTCCCATGTAACAGGGGGCAAACCAATTTGACTTGAAATTAGGATTATTATTCAAATTCACATAAACCTACATGGGCACTTATGAACGTCAGAAGCTAGGTGCACGGTTCCAATTGATCGTTTCCTATGGAGAAGAGCCGGCAAGAAACTCCACGATTACTCTTTAAAAAATAATTGGCTTTTACAATACTTTCAAATAACAGTTTTACTAGGTATGGGAGGATACACTAGGTCTTTGAATAAGTACCAGGTATTTAACAAAATAGAAAATGGTCAACAGATCTACAACCCACTAAGCCTACAGCGTTCTCACATTCACAAAATAGAAAAGAATCTATACAAAAGATAAATAAATTAATAAAAATAAAAACCTATTTGAATAAAACGCAATTATATGATTGCTATTACAACTGTAATAAATCTGAATAATTATCATGTCAATATTATCTTCTCTCAATCAGAGCATCTCTTCACCACCCTTGGTTAAATTGTAGAGGAGGCCTAAAGGCATTAAGTCCTCCTTTGTACCTCCTCACTGTGTGCGAGAAGTTTAAATAAATAAATAAAATATAAATTTTAAAAGATCTCATTCCAGTCAATCGTACATCTAAAAAAATTACTTAATTTACCCCAATTTATTCCACACTTAACGTCCAGTAGGAGCAGGTTCGAGGCCCGGGCACTGCGGGTAATCGACCAGCGCGCACGTCGCACGGTGGCGTGCACGCTCCTCGCGTGACCACAGATGCGTGCCACTTTCTACTTTGTTTGTGATTCTTAAAAAACGTATTAAAACCCGCACACCGCTGACCGGCGGCCATCCGAGATACTTGTATGTATGTTTTGTTTTGCCGATTTCTGTGAAGTTGGGTTATGAGTTTTACAATTTTTGTAAAAAACAGCAGTAATCCAAATCAAAACTAGACATTGTTTGAATCGCTGCTGTGTAGGTATGTTACGTAAATAGTAAAGCTCTAATATTTTTGACAAAATTTTTGACAATTTTTGTCAAAAATATTACAAATTCCCTCAATTTATTCAACAACACGTAATTGCAAGATAAAGTGCAGAATTTTTGTTTAATTAAATATATCACAGTGCGATGCGACTGCGTAAAAGTGATAAACTATGGACATGGCAGTGGCTGGTGCTCGAGTGTCCACTACTGAATTGGGTTTCCCGGTTCGATTGCCAGTTTGAGATGTTTCATCATCATCATCATCATTTCTGCCGAAAGACGTTCACTGCTGGACATAGGCCTCCCCCAAGCACCGCCACTTCAACCGATTCTGTGCTTTCCGCATCCAGCGGATTCCTGCGGCCTTCACAAGGTCATTGGTCCATCTTGTGAGAGGCCTTCCAACGCTACGTCTTCCGGTACGTGGTCGCCACTCCAGAACCTTTCGACCCCATCGGCTATCTGTTCTGCAAGCAATCTGCCCTGCCCATTGCCACTTAAGTTTGGCAATTCTTCGGACCATGTCGGTTACCTTGAGATGTTTAGTTACTAAAAATAATCAACAGTGTTGTTTATCGAGTCATCATGAACAAACAAATGATTATCATTCAGACATTGGATTGAACTAATGTCACTTTTATCAACATCTATGATACGGGAGTCATATTTGTTTATTATGTGCAATAAGAATTTTAAAGTAATATAATAATAATTTATCAGTCTGTAATCCTTCTGCAGGGCAATTGACAAAATTCATATAGAGATTCGTATAGTCGTCCTCGTAAATTCTATAGTACACTAAGGGCCTTTAAAGACAATTTCCACGCAAACTCCGCCCCCATGCACCCCGCCACTCCACTATGTGCTAAACGCTAACACATCAGTAATAAAGTTGAATATCGCGTGCGCTCTTTGGTCGTGTTCGGGCACGGAACTAAATGTCGTAAGTCTCAATTCTTATTTCGTTTATAACTAACTTAATATATTTTTTTTTAACGCAAGTAGCAACTACTTTTATAGATTTTTACAATTACAACATACAAACTCACAAATTTAATAGTAACCTAACTATATACAGAGGACAAAATAAAATAAAATATAAGAAAAAAATCATTGGGCATCAAAAAATTCATCCGAATCGCTGTCGGTGGGAAAGGTGCCCAAAAGGCTGGCAGCCTTGCCACGTTGTATGGCAATGCTAATTCTTTGGCCTAAAAATTGGCCAACCATTTGGTCACGTGAAGAGTCGACCAACCGCTTGGCGATGTCCCGGAATAATCGATGAGCACTCGAACCCCATGGCCCTAGTGTTTCAACCCCAAACGGTTCAAAAATATAGCTACCGGTAAGGTTGTTATATTTGCGCCGTTTGAGGTTTTCTGCACCTGCAGCAGCCGCCAACATAATAATTGATCTAGAGAAAAAATATTTGGATAATAAACAACTTATTTGGATAGTAAATTTTCTTACTGTCAATAATTATTTTAGACATAAAAGCCGAGAAATCTTGTTTTTGTTTAAAATAATCTTTACAAAAGACATGATTTTGGAATTAAAATGAATGGAGCGAAAATGTTCCAATTACGTAACTGTCTTATAATATATGGAAAGAAAAAAATCCAATAAATAAAGAAAAGAAAAAGAAAGAAAGATACGTTTATTTGTCACAGAAACACGTGTATAAAAGATGAGAACAATAAAATAAAATAAAACAATAGATGTAAATATAATCAAAGCACAAAACAGAAATATGCGGCAGCTGCTGGCGCGTCATGACTGTGACAAGAAGGCTTCCACTCAGCATGATGCTGTGCTATGGGGACCCACAGCACAGCGCTAATTTTCAGTGGTCACCCGAAAAAGTCGTACGGAAACCAAATCAAATCAACCAATCATATACTAAAGTTCCATTATGATTGTATGCGCGACTTTTACAGAATATTAATGCAAATTAACATACAATTTAGGGAGCCTGACGATCAAGCCTCGTGAGGAAACCAGTATATCCTAGAACCAACCCTGAGAATGTTACCAATTAATAAGTTTAAATGTAAAATGTTTGATTGGCTCTTAGACATGTGTTTTTATTCGTCAATGAATTTTTAAATCATACTTTTTGACACTGTAATTAAAATCTTAATCACATTAGTACTTTGACATTATTATGAAATCGTGTATATTGTTATTTTTATTTTGACATTGTGATTTATATTTTAACATTATTATTTATTCTTTGACATTATGATTTATATTTTCGACATTATGATTTATAACATAAACATAACATCACGCCTTGTTTCCCCGAAGGGTTGGGCAGAGGTGTCCCTGTAGCAGGTACACCCACATTTCGCCATAATAGGGGGCGAGCCTATTGCCATCAACCGGGCACAAATCCAGGCTCCGGGCTGCTACTGAGAAATTCCAGATAGGAAAACCCAATAACACTTTGCCCGACCCGGGAATCGAACCCAGGACCTCATGCTCAGCAGTAGCGCTTGCGACCACTAGACCAACGAGGCTTATAGGAGGATTTATATTTTACATTTAACTATTAATATTTTGACATTATAAATAATGCATTTTTGATGAATCTTAACCAGTCTATTAATTTGTCATTAAAATTATAAATTCATAAACAACATACAAGATTTCATAATTTTATATACCTAATATTCTTATAATGTACCTAATTTTAATTTGCATGTACCTAGCTTATTATTTAATATTTCTACACCAGAATTGTAGTATGTGTGAAACAGTGTTTAATGTAAGATCTCAATGTACCATATACTGAGAAATAAATAAAATACAATCAAAACAAAATAAAACAAGACATGTGACAGCTACCAACCTGCACCGGGCCCGCTTGGTGGATTATGGCTCACTCCCTCTCACAGACAGAAGTCCTATTTTTCTGCAGTGTAATCGTTATAGGCTGATTATGCTTACTTACACTTCAACGATTCCAAGAAGCAGAACTGGGGGCCTACCACCAGCTCAAAAGCAGTATTATTTTAATATTACTTCAGTGGGAGAAAGAGATGGAGCTATACGTCTTGTAGAGCTTCATCTCTTTCCCACACTAAAGTAATATTAATATAATACTGCTTTATGAGCTGGTGGTAGGCCCCCTGAAGACATTTGAAAACTGTACTTCTGAACGAAGGTAAACATGCTTAGTAGACAAGCTATTTACAGGTTCTAGCGTTGCGTACTAAACGATTAAATATAATAGTGGCGATCATTTTGTAGCGGGACTACCGAACTTCATTTTAACGAGCTAAGTAGTTCGGGTAAGTTAGGCGAGAACGAGCCAAGCCCCTAAGCCAGTTCACACAATACTTGAATAGTTTATTACAACGCATGCAATTTTGTTACTACCATTTTTAAACGAAAATAATGGTCTTTGACATTACTTTAAAATTTCCCTTGATTTCTCTGTCCAAACCGGAATGAAAGCTATACACACAAAAGTAATATAAATAGCAACTATAATAGATGTATAATATTGTTTTCTCAACTTTTCTGATAATAATTGGTTAGAAATGTCCTTTGCTGAATTAGAAATATCTGGTGGTGTGTTATTAAAGCTTGTATCACTCATTTTTGTAAACAACAAAGTAATACATTTTTGCAACATTAAAATCGAACAAAAATGGCGGGATACGACGTGAATTCTAACGTAATAACCTATAAGTTTTTTTTTTATTTACGTCGCTGTGGTAAGCATGGCAATGTTCTTTTTTTTAATTCGAGTTGCATAGTGAAATTTAGTACAACATTATAACACTCGTTTGGGTGATATTATGGTTGCTATGACACTGGCTGTTTTAATGTTGGCAAGAAGCTGTTTCAGAAACTTTTATAGAGGTTTTATAGCATGGGTGTAGATAAAAGATTACACAACTGTGCAAATCACTTTTCGATATTGACCAAAAATATTAAATTTTATGTACCGAACGCAGAAAGGTGCACCTACCCGCGTTCGATAATTTCCTTAAAGGGTCAGCTGGTAGTACAGAAATCAGACAAGAAGATTCATTTCAAATAAAATCAATTTATAAACTAAAGAGTTTATTTCGACTTTCTTTCTTAAAACTGAACATTCAATATATTAGCAAACCCGGTAATCTAAATTATCACCTCAGCACAGAATAGAATTTAAACAATAAAAACATTACAAAAGTCTTCAGTTAAATTTTTTGCAAAAATATGGAGTTTAATATCTTAAGTTGTGTGTCTAATATCTGGGCTCTGGAACGGCGTGTCCGTTGCTGGGCGGGGTGAAATAATTAACAACCAAGTTGAACCAGTTCTGAAGGGTGGACAGCATGCCAGGTTCCTCTGGTCCGTTGTACTGGACCTGGACAAGTCCGTCATTGTATACTTCACCGTTGAACTGAGGAGCGGCGACCGGCAGCTGTTCTGGCTCCACAACAACCTCGGGGACAGCAGGAGGCGGCATCACAATGGGTTCGGGGACAGCGGGAGGAGGCATCACAATGGGTTCGGGAATCATAATTTCAGGGGCGTCAGGAACAGGAATGGAAGGTATGACAATAGGCATGGGATGGAGATTACGTGCCATAGTCGCCATATCACTGTCAACGACTGACACATCATTTGAAGCGACAGCCGTGGCGGCTGCGGCTTCAGCGATGCCAACAGCAGTATATGGATGCAGGAGGTTGGTAGCAACCACTGCGCCATTCGCGTGCTCCTTCAGCTTGATGTCTACGATGTCACCGACTTCCAAAGCCGCCCCATCGGGCACACCGTTCACGATCATCTCCACGGCGTCACTCCCCGATACATCCTCGGGAAGAGGGGCGGCAGTCGCCGCCACGACGAACAGGGCCAAAAATATCGCTTTCATTTTTATCGACCTAAAACAAAAATCACCTTTAGCAATAGTTTTATATGCCAAAAGTTTGAACTGCAATTCAAAGTGAATCGTGCCAAATATTAAATGTATTATTTAAATTAAATATCTTTAAGTATGTGCCAAATATTCTGTCATGCTGGCACAGTTGTCAAAGATAAAATCAAATTCAAAGACTTACTTGTGTTCACCACGAAGGTTCTACGCCGTATGCCGATGAAGCTTGTCGCGGAACAGTTAAATAATTATAAAATGAACTGTAAAAGATAATTGCCAACTGTATTGCTAAATCCGTTGTAAATAATACTGGTACAATCTAGAGGTAGTAAAAGATTAGGCTACTTTTGGATACTAGTTTTTAATTTATTGAACTATAATATTGATAAGATATTAAGTAATAAACTTGAATAGCATTAAACCTCCAATTATCCCATTGTCCATGCTAAGCTAACCTGTCTGACTGTCGGATTTTTTCTGCAACTTTTACACCAATCAAGAGACTAGTAACGCCATCTACCTCTCTCTTCTTGCACTACCAGTTTAGCTAGCTATTCACTTGCCAGTTCTCATATCCATCATTTTTCTAGGACAAAATCTCGTAACATAGTGTCTTTACCAGAGCTAAGTTTTTTTCAAGTAACCCAGCTCTTCAATAGATTTTTGTTCGTATTTTGTTCGTATTTCGTAGCTCAGCGCCATCTGTGTAGGTATTACTTAAGCTATTGCTAATCAAGTCAAGTAGCAATGTTTCAGCCCTGCTATGTTGTATTTCTGCCTTGTACCTATGACAATAAGGGCCAAAATTAAGGAGAAGTTTAGTATTTTATTGACGTCATCCTAACTATATCATCTGCCTAGCCTTTTCCCAATTATGTTGCGGTCACTTTCCAGTCTAACCGGATGCAGCTGAATATCAGTATTTTACATGGAGCGACTGACTTTACTTATATTTTTTCACTCCTCTCGCTGAAAAAGGCCGTCATTGTAGAGTACCAGAGCGGGGAAAAAATAGCATTTCTTGCTTCAGGGGAAAAAGTAATTTCTTTTTAATTTTTGTCTGTTCCAACGAGCCTTGAAAAACGAAAAATTCTTTATTCTTATGTAAAATAATCATGTTTATGGACTCGACTTATTACTGGTTCACAAAAAAAAAAAAAAAGAATATTTTATTTTTGAAAATGGAACAAAATGCGTCTATCTCTTCGGTAGAATGCGTGCATTGCGTTGCGGCTACAGAAGAAATAAAAAAGGCATTGGCGCGAAATCTTTAGAATTTTTCTCTAATTAGTTACGAATTTAATTGGTGACCGTAATATAATTTACAACAGTGAAAATGTCATCATCTACTGAGAACCTCTTCACAGAGGACTGAAATTAAGTTGCCGGAAAAACTCATTTCGTTATATATCCAGAATTGTACAAATTGTACATTTAAATAAAATAAACTATTTAATATTGTATTGCATTATTTTATTTTCTCGCAATCGTAGTGAAAAGTAGAGTGTAACACACGGCGCCAAAACCCATTATAACTCGGTTTCTATTTACTCCCGAGCTTTAGCGAGAACTACCTCGTTACAATGGGTTATTTTAGCCCCTCGTATCTACTCTCACTCTATCTACTATATTTTTTTTATCCTAACTATATAATAATAAATTGTAAATGTTAAACTGAGTTTGTTTGTTTGTCTGTTACGCTAAAACGGCTGAACGGATTTGGATGGAATTTGGCACATGGGTAGACCATGACATAAGATACTTTTATCCCGGTAGTACGTTCCCTTCCGACATGCACGCGGGCGAAGCCGCTGGCAAAAGTTAGTAAAATATAAAGTATGTAACATAACTTTTTGTTTCCTACAAAAAATACGAAAATCGGATCACATTGAATCATATCAATGTCTGTCTGTTATGGGACCTTTATCACATGAGTTGACGTTGAGTGAGATACGTAGCTTGGCCTAGCTTGGCAATGCCACGGAAATGGAGTCCGGAATTCCGATAATTCCGAATCATACGATTTAAATCTTTGGGGATCACAGTATAATTTAGTATATCCTTTATAAATGAAATAAAGAATGAATGAATGATGTTTTTTTATTTATTGTTGGTCTAGTGGTCGCAAGCACTACTGCTGAGCATGAGGTCCTGAGTTCGATTCCCGGGTCGGGCAAACTATTATTGGGTTTTTCTATCTGAAATTTCTCGGTAGCAGCCCGGAATCTGGATTTGTGCCCGGTTGATGGCAATAGGCTCGCCCCCTATTACATGGGACTTAAACATAACTGGCGAAATGTGGGTGTCCCTGTAGGACACCTGTGCCCAACCCTTTGGGGAAACAAGGCGTGATGTTATGTTATGTTTATTATAAATGACAAAAAAATATAATTTATATAAATCATATTTTTTAAATACGAAGTATATGAAAACATTTAAAAATAGTAGCCCACTGGTATCGGTAAACGGATCCAAGCTACCCCGGCGGTCAAGGCTCCAGAGAGAGGAACCTCCTAACCGCTTTCTGAATCATGCCCTTAATCCAACTGCCCAACAACAGCCTCCTCAGGTGTAGCCAAGTTGGCTGTTACGACTATCGGCACAATGATAACTGAATCCACATCCCACATGTCGACAACCTCGGGAGCCAAGTCAAGTCAAAGAGGACGCCAGGCTACGGACGCTAGTAGATCTACATCGGACCCATGTAAAGCCCAGAAAAAGCATCCATCTGAGAGTGTGATATGAGAGTGATGACCCCAAAAAAAAAACATATAACGGGCGGTGTACGAACTCCTCCGTCCTAGCAGACCTCTGTGGCGGCTGTCACGAACGTGACAGGTTGACAGTTTTTGACAGGGTTTACGAGAGGCTTGCTTGTTGGAACATAAGCACGTATTGTTGTAAAATGTATGGCAAAATACAAAGTTTTATCCCTCAATGGAAGCATTTCAACCTGACCCACTGACTACATTCTGGCGCCCAACGTGGGGCTCCAGAATGTAGTCGGGGTGGGTTATTTATCGCAATTTATTTACCAAAAATGTAAACAAATACGAGTTTTAGGAAAACAATTGTAGTGCCTACACATAAGGTTCAGTTTGCACTACAACTTCATATTTTATATGACCTTTTCCACAGTACTAGTCAGTCTAAAATAAACTTTATTTACACTTACATAAAGTTGATGTCTGTTTAAGTGGAAATAACATCAATTGGAAACTAGAATTTAAATAGACCTTACGAAGTTTCGCTAGCTATTTTAATTTGACCCTGTATAGAGGTTTAGAAACAATAGACTTGTTGATCTCTGTTTGTTATTTTTACGGGAAAGCTTTTCCGACGTGGCTTTAGGAAAATATATTCTGTGCGCGCACCGATTTGTTTAGGCTTTTTCCAATAGATTTCGTGTTTTGACTTCAAGCTGAACTATTGCACGTTGTTTTGACACCGCTTGAAACTACAAAATTGCTTTTTTTACTAAAACCGCTGCACGATCTAAATGGTTGTCAGACTGTTCAATAATGTCGACCTTTTGTTACTAAATAAAGCTCAACTCTACATGTTATATTGCTCAACCTTTTTCTCATAAATATACGAAAAAATCATAATTTTAAAACTTTAATCATTAATCGATTACAATAAAAATAACATACAAAATAAATAGCAAAACAGATTCTGGAGTTAATCTAAGGGTTGGGGGTTATGAGGACTAAGATGGGGGTAAACTTGGGGTCCCATGTGCCGTCATTCTTCGAAAGAGGGGTGAGGTCTCCACTCTTAGCCGTCTTCTCGATCTGGGCGAAGACGTCGTGGTACTTCTTAGGAGCGCTTTCATCTGCTGCTGCTTTTTCGACGTCTTCAAGCGTTGCTCCGGATGGCACGACTTGCTTTCCAGTAGTGTACGGTGTCTCCTTCCCGTACTGCAGGTCCATGTAGTCGTTGAGCAGGCCTTCGACTACCTTCTTGGTGCTTGGACACAGTGTGTTGTCCTGAGTCGCGTCGGACACCTCGCGAATTGTCAGGGTAGGGAGAGCCATTTTGATTTGTTGTCTGTTGGAAAAACAATGGGGTGATTAATGTTTTCCAGGCCCGGCTCGACGGCGCGTTGTGTTCCACGCGCGCCTCAAAGAGATGTCAGCAGTACTGACGGGATCCGATAGGGCCGATACCTGCGTTGCGAAGAATACCGAAAGCGAGATCGTGGCCCCCGGCAACATGGCAACTGAAGGAACACGGGTGGGTTTTAATCAGTAAGAGTCTGACACGCCCTCCCGCTTCACCCAGAGCGGGAGAAGTTATTTGATAATTTCCCACCAAAAAAAAAAAAAGAATTATTAGTTTTTCTACGTCATGGGTTTTTTATCGTGCACAAATCAATAAACTTATCAGTGTTTTGGGACTTTAGCAGTTATCTAACTCCGAATGTGGGAAAACATACCTCTAGATAACGTTTCAGATTGTAGGTATTTGCATAAATAGACACCTAAAAGTAACTGAAACTTAGATAAAAACATGTCGTCGTCGTCGCTATAAACACAAAATACGGTGAGAGAGAATCGTTAAACAAAATCCTGATATAGAGCCCATTGTTAAATTGCCTATATTTTTCAACACAACATTAAGGAAGCTATATTAACCATAAACATTTCAATAAACCCTTTTATAGAATGGTTTTCTAGAGACAGAGAAAATTCTGTTCTTTTTCTATCTGATTATGACAAGTGGATGAATGATCTAAATGCAAAATTACCGCTACCTAAGTAACAGTTCTTAGCCCCAGGATTCGGACACACAACGTTTGCGATGTAAAAAACATTAGTAATTAATTTCTAAAAAAAAAATCTGTAGACCGCGGAAAATTACTAATTGTGAGTGATTGACCAAAAAGGGACCTGGAGGGATTGGAAACCATTTTTTTTTTTAATCTGTGGTCTTTTAGCTTTGTTTTGGTCTAACCAGAATATTTTTAGGTGCCGTAGTGTTTTTTTTATGAATTTTTTTGTGAGCCGAGGCAGTCGAAACTTGTTTCTACACGAAACTTCAAACGCGATTTACTCGAAATCAATTATTTTCCCTTGAGGTCCCTTTTTAGTCAACCACTCACAATTATTTCATTTGTTTCTAGTACAACACTATCATCTTTCTTTGTCGTGATTTCTGTCGGTAAGTAGGTAGGTACTCGCAATCTCAAGATTTGGCGGTAAAAGCTAGACATTAACTAATCTTTAAACAACTACATGCCTACAACATTAATTTTAGATTGTCTGCACATGTAACATTTATCACCAAACGTGTTTATTTACTTTAGATAACAAAATATCACGTTGAACAACACTTTGGCAACAAGACTGAAGAATATTAAAAAAGTAAATTCTGTCAAATACTATTCGATATACTACATAACAATTTTATAAATTACCTAATTGCTAGCCGCAAAGAATTACATCGAAATATTCCTATGTCTACAGTACTAACCTAACCAAGGCGGACAAGCAATAAACTATCAACACGTATAACAGTTAATAGAGACGAAATATTATGTACAGTACAAATATGTTCTTAATGTCCCTCGGCAAACCTCGTGTTTCGTCAGTCGTCGGATTTCTATCAGTTGCCCTTTGCGCAGACCGGTGTAGACCGAACGCTCCCAATCGATGTTAATACTCTTTTAACTTAATACAATTTATAAAAAAAATGGGAGGAAAGCCGCTAAAGTCGTAAGCACGACAGATAGGAAAATAGTTTTACAGCTATATATAGTTCACACGGAAATCAAAACAAAACAACAATAAAGTACTTAGTTCTGAATTCAAATTATTAAAACGATAAATCTAATAATTGATGGACATGGAAATTAGCATTCGTTTCTATTCGGAAATACGATGATACCCGAGGGACATTAAGAAAATAGTTAGACTGTACACAATAGTTGCTTGTTTAACATATTGGTCATCATCATCTGCCTAGCCTTTTCCCAACTGTGATGGGGTCGGCTTCCAGTCTAACCGGATGCAGCTGAATACCAGTATTTTACATGGACCGACTGCCTATCTGACCTCCACAACCCAGTAAGACTAGTTGTCAGACATTTAGGCTTCTAACTACCCGTAATGACTGATAAAGATCTACGAATGACAGCCAGAACCAACGGCTTAACATGCTTTCCGAGGCATGGAGGGGTCTTGGTATGTAAAGATGGTCACCCATCCACGGACCAACCGCGGCAAACGTACCTTAACCTGATCGATCGACTCGTGCAGCTGTTATTAATTACCCCTATTTTAAAATAATGGTAATATTGTGAATAATTTTTTGAGGAAAAGAAAAATTGGAGAAATTGCTCGGAAAATGGGAAAATTCGGGAACAACTTTAACGGATTTTTTCCAAAATATTTGGATTGGAAACCGTCTATATAGTCAGCTTGCATAATATAGTAAAAATACGAAAGAGATGACTTAAATTTATTGTTTGCTGAGCGACCAAAATCGATAGGTATTCAATACCTAAAAATGCACTATTATAGTAAGCCATTATTATTTAATACTGAGCCTAATTTAATACAAAGCAGAATTGAAAAGTAACGTCCAACACATCATTCGCGCCAAAACACGTGTATCTTTAATCAATTATATGTATGGCGGATTAAAGAGGATAAGATAATTTATCAGCTATAAAACAAAACCATAATAAACTGTATTAACATCGAGGAAGTGAATTAATATTGTATACCACGATTTAAAAAAAAAACAACCACAAAGCAAACTGTCAAAATGACAGGTTCATACTCTCGACGGGCTGACTGAACAACCCACTCTGACACTCTGACACCTGTGGATACCTTAGTATCCGAAAGATGGAAGAAGAAAAAGTAGAGGAGAAATGCCTTTTCTATGATTACTCACTTGTTTTTTTCTGCTAGAACTCAGTCCTTAGAACTTTAGTGTTGTACTGACGTCGAATGTTGGGATTCCAGTATATAAATCACACCCAATCGGTGACTGTCGAGATATGGGCGTGGGACATGTCAATTTGTCATGGGTGTGTCAAGTGTACTGGTGATATTCCCTTAAGGTTCCGTAGAGAAGTTGTTGAAGGGTTTTTAGTTTGAGAGGGTTTTTTTTTAGATAGTTTGTAAGTATTTACTTATGCAAAAATATAATATTTTTGGAGTAAAGTAGGTACCCATACGCAGTTTGCAAAACCTTTTTTTTTTATAAGTAGGCAATCGGAAAGACAGACAACAACAGACACAGTGTGGACACAGTATAATAAAATAACAGTATTATGTCACGGCAGTGACCTTGAAATAATTACCTACGACCGCTCGGTAAGATAAGGTAAGATAAGATAATTTATTTGCGTAAAACATGGTATACATAGGTGTTATTAAAGCAGATGAATAAATAAATCGGTAGATAAACCTTCCGCGTCCGTACGTAACTGCCGCACACTCGATACTGTTGGGTACTGATATACACTGAGATTTTGAAGCTCGTCGTGTTATATGAAGATATTATACTGTTACTTATTTATACTGTGGTGCGGATATTAATATTGCGTTAACTATTAGTGTGTTAGTAATCATAAACTTTACAAACACGAAACTACACAGAGGTAATTACATTTTCCCAATTTAGAATATTCTTTCACAAGCCGCCTGTGATAGGTACCAACTTTCGTTTAATTTAAACACCTACTCCTTTTAAACCGACTTCCAAAAGGAGGAGGTTCTCAATTCGATTGTATGTTGTTTTTTTTTTGTATGTTTGTTACGCGATTACTCCGTCAATTATGAATTGATTTTGATGATTCTTTTTTTGTTTGGTAGATCATACTTCAGAGGTGGTCCCATATAAATTTTATTAACTTTGCTTGGGTGGTTTTTGAGTTAGCTTCAATAATACGTATTTTTTCGTCACTTAGTATGTGGATAATATGATAACTTTCTGTCACTGTTATTTACATAGCAGGTATTGGTATTCGAATTTCTGTGGGGTAGGTGTATCACAACTAAAAAGTGAAAAATAAAAACTTTTTACAAAAAAAAAAAACAACCGACTTCAAAAAAACACTACAAAGTGAAAAATAAGTTTAATTTCGGAAGTCGGTGACAAAGAACGAAAATTCAAAACCAAAGACACCGACTTCCGAAATTAAAGTAATTTTTCAGTTTGTAGTGTTTTTTTGAAGTCGGTTGTTTTTTTTTTTGTAAAAAGTTTTTTTGTCAATCATTTTAATGAACATCAATAAAATGGTATTCTCATACCTACGACTCAACAAAAGAACCCTTTATAAATAGATAGGTATGTTAAAATAAATAAAAGCAATACATTACGCCCCGCTTTCACAGCTGGTCTGTTTAACCAATTTGTATTTAAGATAAATTTGAAAACTAATATAAAAATATAGAGTTCTGATTTTATTGTTGGTTCCGCTTTCATTTGTTCGTCGAATCGTTGAGCTCCTTAAATTCTGAGTTGAGCTGCACGATAACTGACAAATGCGTGCACTGACTGGACAGGCCCTCTCAATCTGTGTGGTGCTTTCCTCAAAATACCACTTCAGATACCAATCCACATGGCCTTCACATGATCTGACCAAGATTATGTCTGGACTTTAAAAGAGACAGAGACCTCTAAGTTTGTTTCGGCCTTTCTTCTCAGAGTAGTCAGATAGGAAACGCCGACCTCATCTAGCTTTAAAATATGATTGACGTGTAAAAGTGTTTGTACAAACCTACTTACAGAAATAAAATCATTTATCATCATTTTGAATTTCCACGAAATTTTAGGTACTCATAACAACTACCCTTTTATTGAAAAGCCTGATGAGAGACTACAGATCCTTACAGCAAATACCTAATATGAAATGGGCTGTATTTAAAATAATTTAGTATTGTGAATTGTATTTTCGATTAAAGTAACGAAATATAAACCCCAGAATAACAGAAATACAGGTGTGCGAAAATTACAATGCGTATTTGTACAAATGTCACTCGAACAGGACAGACACCTTTCCATACCACCATGAAACATGACCGTTTTTGTTTATCAATACTGTACCCTAAAAACACCACACACTATCAGTCAATTGATAAGCATTTCGCAAGCCGTGGCCAAAAATTCGCACATGATTCAAACCACTACAGATAAGATATATTTGGTAAAATACTGATGCAGCGTTGTGAAAGTGCATATCAAATTGATAACATTTTTTTGTGAGAACACTGGAATGGTGTCACACCTTTGATATTCTCTATCTTTGCCTGTGAATTTGTTCACTTGATCTATTTACCTACTATTTGATGTATGGCCTAGTATTCAGTATCTATCCCATACAATCATCTTTATTAGACAGCTAAGTCGTTATGGAGTAAAGGATCATTCTGAAGATTTCCTAGTTTTCTTTCTAAATCCTAAAGTAGGTTATAAGTACCGGTCAACTGCCCTAACTTCGCCTGGCCTCCTATGTTTGCCAATAATGAAAAAGATGTAATATCTTTTTGATTTTACTTTTATGGCAATCGAAACTTAAAGCTCTCTATGAAAACTTAAAGTTTCGATTGTACAAGTAAAATTAAAAAGATATTAGGTATAACTTTTTCATTATAGGCAAACATATGACGCCAGGCATAGTTAGGGCAGTTGACGGTACCTAATTTAATTACAAATTATACTAATGAGTGGGTTATTGAATTATCTACATCTTGAAAAGTCTTATTACACAATTAATACTGTCTTCTGTTCAATTTAATCATTCTTTTGCGCCAAATGTCGATCACTGAGTCTATGAAAACAGGGTTCGTCATAATATATTTCCAATAAATGTATTACGTGTAAAATATCTTAGAAAGTAAATACTTGGTATGATAATTTGAGATAAGATTGTTATTCAACATGACAACGGATAATTGATATTTTGATCATTTGGCAGCAAAGTTGACATGATTTCAGATTAATTATATAACATCGCAGATTAGAACAACTAATTAGTAGGTAGATATTTTATCAAAAAACTTCAACCTGTTGTTTCGTTTGTATCGAATAAAATATTAGGTACCCATACCTATAATACTCGTAATTCATCAACGAATCTACGAAAAGCATATAATGTTCCAAATTGGTGGCAATATTATTATTAAATTTCTTTATTCGGACAACAAAAAATCCATTATGTTAGTAATACCTTAAAGCTAGTGTTAGTAGTCATCATCATCATCAGCCTATAATGTTCCCACTGCTGGGACACAAGCCTCCTCTCGGTGAGAGGGAGTGGGCCATAATCCACCACGCGGGCCCAGTGCGGGTTGGTAGATGTCACATGTCTTCGAATTTTTGGTTCTTGGACATGCCGGTTTCCTCACGATGTTTTCCTTCACCGTTTTGAGAGCAGTGGTGAAGAAATAATTTACACAAAGTAAAGCGCCTGTCTGGGTTTGAACCTACGACGTACAACTTGTAAGTCGCGGCCGTTACCACTGGGCCACCACTGCTCACTAGTGCTCTGCTCACTTGTGTTAATAATATATTATTATTATTGAGAATGAGATCGAAACATTTTGCACAGAAGATGACCAAGAAAGGCACTTTCTCACTTTGCCATCCTCTCCACAAAATGACTCAAAATGGGAGCATAAAAACTCTCAGACACTGTTATCAGAATAGTGTTGTCAATAGATGGAGCGACGATCGCAGAGTGGCTGATAGCAGCACTGGCAGCTGGATGAGAGTTGCCGAGAATCAATGGCGTTCAATTGAAGAGGTCTATGTCCAGGAGTGGACTGTGCTGTAGGCTGAAGATGATGAATAACAACTTACCTGCTGCTACACCTAAGGGACCGTTCAAGTATTACGTATGCACTATAGGGGGGCGGGGGGGTCTATGCTTTACTTATTTTTGATGACATGGGGGTGGGGAAGTGTCTAGATGGTGATTACGTCAGCAGTAATTATTTACTTTTTTACACATATGGCAACCCACACATTGGTGCCGATTCCCTTGTTCACAAACTAAACTAAATTTAAGTTCAGTGCATCTTTTTCTTTCTATTTCATTAAGAAAAGGACAGAAGATAAATTTTAGTTTAGTCCTGTCAAATTAATCAGCGATTGACGTAAATTGACGTAATTTTAGTAGGCAAGTTTTTAATCACGTCTAAACTTGTATGGAGTAGTGACAGGCGCTGATTAATTTGACAGGACTAAACTAAAATTTATCTTCTGTCCTTTTCTTAATGAAATAGAAAGAAAAAGATGCACTGAACTTAAATTTAGTTTAGTTTGTGAACAAGGGAATCGACACCATTGTCTATGCTTGAAAACGAAACGCATATTCGGGGATTCCCACAAATAATGAATACGTGTAGGTACTCGCTTAGAACCGAGTAGGGGAAATACCGCGTCCTATTCACTTGTCTAAATTTACACTTGTTCGAATTATAACTGCTGCTCATGAATCAATAAAAAAAAAACAGAATACTTCTAAGGTACATTTTAAAGAAAAAATGCATATACCAATGTATACGTAAGCACGGGAGGGGGGGTAAGAGCTTTCCTTACTTTTGCTGACAAGAGGGAGAGGGGGGTAAATAATTATAATAAATCTGCTTACATAATACTTGAACGGCCCCTAAGTCAAAATTTACTATAAGGAAATAGTACCAAAAACTCCATTTAAAAAAACCTGAAGGTTCTTAACTTTAAGATTTTTCCATAAAGACCCGGCTAACTTAAACATGCCTACTGTTTGACATAATATTATATACCTAACAAATCCCTGCCGTTATGTGCACCTCAATCACATCCAATCATGCGGAAAACAGCGAAACTTTAAATGAGTAAAGTTATGTCATAAAATACTTCGATATCCCAAATCCACGATACCGATACGGAATACCAATAAATGTGTCCTTACATCATTTTAACTTGAACTGAATGATTCATACTGATTTACCGTACCTTTCAGGGTTAATGATAAATGTTCGTGAATCAATATCTCAAGATTACCATCTATCTAGATACACGCCTGTATTAAGAAATTAAAGGTAAGGCAGAGAGAGGTATACATTGTGCATTCTCATTTCGCCAGTTAGCACATTGCTATCAACATAATCAGCCCATAATCTTCCCACTGCTGGGACACAGGCCTCCTCACCGTGAGAGGAAGTGGGCCGTTATTCACCACGCGGGCCCAGTGCAGGTTGGTAGATGTCACATGTTTTCGAATTTTTGGTTCTAGAACATGTCAGTTTCCTCGCGATGTTTTCATTCACCGTTTTGAGAGCAGTGGTGATTAAATAATTTACACAAAGTAAAGCGCCTGTAGGGTTCGAACCTATAAACTACAACTCGTAAGTCGCGGCCGTTACCACTGGGCTACCACTGCTCTCTTTGCCATCCACAGGGTATCAATTCAAAGTCCGGGCTGCTACTGAGAAATTCCTAATAAAAAAACTCAATAATAATTTGCCGATCTGGGGATCGAACCCAGAATTCCTACCTCAACAGTCACGCTTGCGACCTAGCTCAATGGGGCAGTCGAACTTTTTTTTAAACAAATTAAACTGAAATTGTTGTCAGCCACTGTGAATAAGAGCAGAGGTGGCCCAGTGTTAACGGCCTCGACTTACGAGTTGTAGGTCGTGGGTTCGAATCGAGGCAGGCGCTTTACTTTGTGTATTTAATTTCATCACCACTGCTCTCAAAACGGTGAAGGAAAATATCGTAAGGAAACCGGCATGTCCTAGAACCAAAAAATTCGAAGACATGTGACATCGATCAACCCGCACTGGGCCCGCGTGGTGAATTACGGCCCACTCCTTCTTACAGAGAGGAGGCATGTGTCCCAGCAATGGAAACTTTATAAGCTGAAGTCACTGTTAATACGGGGCTAAATGTTCAATACGTTGGAATGTTTGACTTAAAGATAAAAGAACACAAAAGCATAGATGATAACAAAGGTTTCAATGGAACTGAACACGCATTTATGTGACACATCAATGACGAGTAACGTTTGAGCTCTATGATTCGTACTCCGCAGTTTTAAATGAGGATAGATTCCACTCATAAATTTTGAGGAACGAAAAAATTGCATCAGCCGTTGTGAGTCAATCCAAAATCCGTATTAGATATGGTTACGTGGCATCCATTTATTTTATTTCCTCATCAATAGGCCTGTGTCCAAATTTTTTAGTCCGTCTTTCAGAAAATAAAAAAATATTGGACACGTATTTTTTATTTTTTGACGTAATCAAAAGATTACGGCGATACATTGAAATAAATGTGGCATGACCTCATGCCGTGCTAGATTTTATACGACGTTGTGACGTAGCGAGCCCCCACTCCCCAACTTTAATGCGTGTTTTCTAAGTTATTTTTGATTAAAATGATAAAGCAAAAAATACATGTCTAATATTTTTTTATTATCTGAAAGACGGACTAAATAGAATTTAATTTTTTTTACCTAGGAAACTACCCTATTCTTCGTGTCCATAATATCTCAACTCAAATTCACTTTTTATCTTGCTCGCACGGTACTGCTCGCGGACTGAGTGAGAGCGAGACTGAGCGGTGGGAAGAAGGCTCCAAGGCGCCAATAGTTTAGGTAATTTCTTTTTACGGTGAAAACAAAGGTAATTTAAAAAAAAAACGTAGTATCTGCTTTATAGTAAGTTCAGTTGTTATGCAAAGTTTCATGATCTAATTTGAAGTATATTTTTAATACCAGCGGTTTTTTGTTTGGTTTGGAGGTAACTTTGGATTTTTTTTTTATAGAGAAAATTTTATGGAATCGTGATTTCGTCACTCATAGTACTTAAAATTAATCCTCAACTTTACCATATATTTATTTCAAAATTAATGCTGCAGTATTTTAGTTATCCTAACGGAGGATCCTGCTAAGCAATGTGAGGTATTTATTATAAGACTCTAATGTTTTGAGGCAGGATGGATTGATACCTGCTGAAGAACCTCATGTGATTTTATTATCTTGTTGTTTTTGCTAGCTATATATTGGTTTTACCAACCATAGATTTCCATCAAATGAGATACTTGACCGTATCAATGCTTGAGTATCTATCAATTTAGCTAGGATATGGGCCTTAGATCATAAGATTAGGTACTTTAGATTTACCTACTTTAAACTAAGATGCCATAGCCATATTCTCACATATGTTTAAGTTTAATTTCAACATCAATGATGTAACCAATATTCTAATTCATATAAACTTCTCCATATAAACCTACTAAGCTTTGGAATGGACAACTAGCGTTATCATTTTGGCTAACCGACTCCTTAACAATCCAAAAGTGCCTCCAAGTAATTGGTTTAATTGAAGTAAATGCTATGAGTTTATATCTTTAGTATCTACTCAATGAGAAATCGACTACTCATTAGAAACCTTATCTATACTTATCACAGGATACCACCCTGTGATCACGCGGTGAAAAATAAATTCCAAGAGTACATTCCATCGTGGCATGTCACCGAGTCATGCACTGCAACTGCATGATACACAGACCCCTGATATTGATAACATTATCTCTGGAGACATATCGATCTGTCACTCCTATCTCTTATCTTATCTCCTCATGTCTTGATGGGTATTTGTTTATGTTTCTTTCCATAAATCCATAGATTGATGGTCTAAAAATACTTGGTCAAGATAGCTTACTGATGCCTTTGTGGTCTGAAGGATTTATAGCTCGAGCTCGAACTAACTTCTTATTATATGCACGTGTTTCTGAGTAATTTTTTTAAACAGGGTGGCAGGGACATGGACGTGAAAACGGTTACCATGGATTCAGTACATGATTCTGAACCTTCCTGCGTTGAAATTTTGTTATTTACAAAATAAACAATTTCATTTCATTTCATCGATGTGATTTTTACATTGCATAATTTCTGCTTACTACTTAGTTAATTTCATTTGAAAGTCTTTCATTATGAAGATCAAATAATTAATAATTTTGTAAGGTGATCCGCAATGTTGTTACAAATGGCAACTATATCGCATCTAGTCACTTATCACTTCAAGTTTCTCATATAGGACAAAGAGTTACCAAAGCTGAATAAAATAATTATCTGCTAGAGTAAACAGTTTTCATAGAATTAAAGGATCAAATTAAAATACAGTTTTATAAATGAATGCCGTTTAATCGTGAAGAAATAACTAGAAAATTACTTCAACAAAATTAAGCCTGGCCTTGGATGTTGACGATGATCTGGACAAGGGGGCTGGCAGAGGGGGTCACAACGGGAGAGGGGGCGACCACAACGGGGGAGGGGGCGACCACGACGGGGGTGGGTTCAATGGGGTTCTCGACAGGCTCGGGCTTGGCGGGGACCAGACCAGCGGGGGCGACGATAGCGATAGCCTCCTGGAAAACAAGAAGATGAAGTATGAATTAATTTAACCTTGGAAGACAATGCAAAGCTGAATATAGAATAACATCTTAGGAAGTTAAAAGTTAGCTAGCTGAATTATAAGAAACCTCTAGGTACTAATGTTAACTAGGGACAATTAAAAAGTGTTTCATATCTGTGTACGATATACAATCAGAAATATTAAGTAGATATGTAATTCCAAGTAATGAGATCAAACTGTCAAATTCAAATATTCATATCTATCTTTCTTATTTGATAAATGATAATGATAAATTATATTTCTGTAAGTTGTGAGACTTATTTATCTTTCGTTTAAATTAACTCTAGACCCCACAGAAACAGACAATTAAAAAAAAAAAATTACTATCACTTTACCTTTAAGTATAAAACCTATATTCTCCTCTAAAGGTTAGACAAAGATGTACGTTAACGGGGTCCGCTAGAGCCGATGCCTGCCGGGGGTGCGAAGAAAACCGATAGGGAGATCGTGGCCCCCGGCAACATGGCAACCGAAGGAACACGGGTGGGTTTTAGTCAGTAAGAGTCTGACAAGCCTCTAACTTGATAATTTCCCAACCAAAAATAAAAAAGACAAAGATGTACTACACCCACACTTTGCCATTTAAGTCCCATTTAAAAGTCTACTCCTATTACTACCCACTGCTAAAATACATCATCTTAAGTATTAACAGAATGATTGATGTCCTTACAATTTGGTTGCCAGCGAAGATAGCATCCATAAGGTCGTTCAGGGCATGTTCCAGGTAGGGCAGCAGAGCAGGGTCGGTGGCAGGGTCCTGAAGAGCTTCGGACAGCTCTTGCAGAGTCCAGTAGCTGACTTCCAAAGGTTTGACGGGAACACCGACGGCCTCCTGAAACGAAAAACGAGGTTGTGTGTTAGTGGACTTAGTTAAAATGATATACAATATATAAATGAAACAAAGACAATAATTAAATCTTTTTTGCGGCTAAACATAATTATTTCCTAAAATACTTGGAAACTAGGAACTCACAACAGGGATTCCAGCGTGGATGGCGTCCATCATTTCGTTGAGGGCCTGTTCGAGGTAGGGGATGAGGGCGGGGTCGGTTGCAGGGTCCTGCAGGGCAATGGAGAGATCGTGCAGAGTCCAGCCGGTCAGGTCGACAGGGGCGGCAACATCTGCGGGTACCTGAAACAGAAAAGCTTTTCTTAGGACTGAATACATAACATAACATCACGTCTTTGACCCCCGAATAGGTAGGCAGAGTTGTACAGTACGCCCACATTTCGCCAGTAATATTTTACTCCACCAATTTGCATAGAACTCATACGCCATGCCGCCATACATATTGGAAGGCAACCCTCCGGGAGGGTTACCGGCATTACGTTTGCGCTACAGTTAACCATCGCGGACGGTCAACGGCATTAGGTTTAAAACCGTGTTATGAACCACTGTAAGATGAACTAAAATTGTGTTTTCATGGGGTCTTGTCGCTGTACGTAATACAATCTTTTAAATTTTTTGTGAGTATTTTAAAAGCGAACAAAAAAAAAATTGCTTTGATTTTAAAACCAACGCATATACCTTCTAATAAATTTTATTAAATTATACATCAGATTTTATTTTCACGGTTTATAATGCTGTATTCACTAAGAAAAACCTACATTTAAAATGAGCCCACCGCGAGGGCTCCCGGCATCCCTGATGCGACTAAGTGAACCCTCCAGGAGGGTTCCCAGCACATAACGTGTTATGTGTTAAGACAGTAACTGGACACAAATCCAGACTCCAGGGTGTTACTGAGAAGTTATTACTAAAACTTTGCTGGATCTTATTAGAGTCGAACCTAGTAACACGCTCAGCAGTCGCTTTAGCGACCATTAGACCTATAAATCACTAGGATTTAGAACTAGTGATCGAGATAACCAGCGAGTGCAGGTGATGAGAGAAACCAAAAATATAATAGGCAATATTCTTCAGCTAAGTAAAATCTTGAAATCTTGTAAATACTAAAATAACACATAATACTATTTTTGTATTCAAAAGACATTAATTTTAGTGCCAGCAATCAGATTTATCCATCCATGAGAGCAGTGATAGCCTAGTGCTGTGACCGTCAGACTGCCAAGTCATACTCGTATATCTCGAGTTCGAACCCAAGGCCTCTGACTTTTCAGATTCATGTGCGTATTGTATAATTATCACTTGCTTCAAAAACGGTGAAGGAAAACATCGTGAGGAAACGATGCCTGAGATATATTTCTCGACGTCATGTGAAGCCAAGTCAGAAGTCTATGGGTGGCTTTATAACTCTGATATCAGGTTAGTTACTAACCACACAAAAAGAAAAAGAAGATTTATCCGTAATCAGAAATCACAAAAAATAACTTACCACGGGGTGCTCAGCGAAGAGGGTGTCCATCAAGTCATTGAGGGCCTGTTCAAGAGCCGGCAGGATGGCAGGGTCGGTTTCTGGGTTCTGGATGGCATCGGACAGCTGGGGCAGGGTCCAGGAGCTGAAGTCAGCGGCAGCCACGGCCACCAAGACGGCGAAGACAGCGAAGAATTTCATCTTTTAAGATTTTTATTGCTGCTGGCAAAGAGTTATTTAGTTAGGCACAGTTAGAGTAAAAGTAGAAGTAATAAAATAGGTTCTAGTTGGTTGTTTTGTAACTTATTAAGTTATTAGGCAAAAGAATAGGCCTGTGTCCAAAAAAAAATTCTTTTTTGTTCTTCTTGTAGATTATTAAAATATTGATCACATATTTTTTTCTTTTTTGACGCAATCAAAAGATTACGGCGATACATTGAGTTAAAATGTGGCATAACGTCACGCCTTGCTAGATTTAATACTGCGTTGTGACGTAGCGAGCCCCCACTCCCCAACTTTAATGCGTGTTATCTAAGTTATTTTTGATTAATATGTTAAAGCAAAAAATACGTGTCTAATATTTTTTTATTATCTGAAAGACGGACTAAATAGTTTTTTTTTTACCTAGGCAACTACCCTATTTCAGAAGCAGAATAAATTTTATAGCGGTAATAATACATATCATGATATTTATTTATCAATAAATATGTACCTAGATTACAAGTACTATCTAAGAAACATGACACTACAACATTGTACGTATTCCGCAAATGTAAGGCAGTGGAATACTTTAATTTACGTTTTAATTATGTCCCATTAAATAAGGGACACCCCACCCCATTAACATTAACTAGTCACAAATCCAGATTCCGTGCAAAATTCAATAACATACAGGGTGGCAGGGACATCGACGCGAAAACCGTTACCATGCACTTTTCTATGAAACAGCAGTTTTTTTTTTATAACTTACGAAAAGTTTCTACACCCCTTGCGTTGAAACTTCTATTCTTCATTTCTAACATTATAATAATACAGGGTGGCAGGGACATCGACGCGAAAACTGTTACCATGGATTCAGTACATGATTCTGAACCCACCTGCGTTGAAATTATTCGTCGGTCATTAAAAAAAATATCTGCTGTTCATTTTGTTTGTCGTGTATGCATTTTGACCGCGTATATGCACTTTTCTATAGAAACAGCAGATTTTTTTATAGTTATAATCGACGAAAAAATTTCATCGCAGGGGGGTTCAGAATCATGTACTGAAACCATGGTAACAGTTTTCGCGTCGATGTCCCTGCCAGCCTGTATGACACTTCTCACAAACAGGGAATCAAGGACATGGAGTCCTGGGTTTGGGAGAAGTATTAAACAGTGGCTCAACAGTTGAGGCAGTCTCAATCATAAAGTTGCCTCATTTGAAATTGCCAATATTTAAAATTAACCTTAACAATGTATTATGTTATAACTTACCTACCGTCGAGTAATTTGACAAAATTTTGCGAAATTTCAATATTTATACACTTTTTTAATCGAGATGCAATAAACTGTATCTTGAACAGTTTATTCCATTTGATCAATTATTATAATCTCAATAATAAATCATGATTAAATAATCTCATTGTTATGAAAGAAATATACCACACAGATATTTTATTAATCAAATAGGTACCTACCTACCTAGTTAATCCAATGAAGGCTTCAGAGGATATACGAGTACCTACTTGCATAAGAATACAGTCGATAAAGCCAATAGTTTTTAGGGTTCCGTACCCGAAGGGTGACAAACGGAACCCTATTACGAACTTCGCTATTCGTCCGTCCGTCCGTCTATCCGTCAGCGGACTGTATCTCATCAACCGTAATGGGTAGACAGTTGAAATTTTCACAGACTGTGTATTTCTATTGTCGCTATAACAACAAATAATAAAATTAAAGAAGGTCCCCACACAACCACCTTCACCTTTGTACGTATTTTTCTGTTCCTTTTGTCTTATCTGTGTATTATTTGTGTGTACATAAATGGTTAAATAAATAAATAAATAAGAAACGTGTTTTTTTCGGCGTTTTTTGCTAAATATTGTACGGTGATACGGAACCCTTCCTGTGCGAGTCTAACTCGCAAGGCCGGTTTTTTTTTCATTTACTTTCCAATGAAACCTAATGGTACACAAAATCTAAAGGCACAGGTTGTAACTGAAAAGTCGAAATCTTACCAGAGGGGACCTACCACCAGCTCATAAAGCAGTATTATTTTAATATTACTTTAGTGGGAGAAAGAGATGAAGCTCTACAGGACGTATAGCTCCATCTCTTTCTCCCACTGAAGAAACATTAAAATAATACTGCTTTATGAGCTGGTGGTAGGCACCTTGGGGTTTATTGTAAAAGCCAATTATTTTTAAAAGAGTAACCGTGGAGTTTCTTGCCGGCTCTTCTCCATAGGAAACGACCAATTGGAACCGTGTACCTAGCTTCTGACGTTTCATAAGTGCCCATGTAGGTTTATGTGAAATAAAATATTTTGATTTTGATTTTTAATTGGTCACCGCCACGATGACATTTGAAACACCAGAGGCATCGCAAAGCGTTACCATCTCAGGGACAAAGTTGAAATATCTCATGTGCCTATAATTACTTATACACTGTGCATACACATCCACCCTTTAAAACAAAAACAGCAGCAATGCTGCTTAACAATATGGTGATATAAGTAGGTAGTGCTTCCCCAGAAGATTTAACACTTTCGATTCCACCCATTTTCGTCGAGCTCATACTCCATGCCGCCATACATTTTGCAAGGTGACCCTCCGGGAGGGTTCCCGGCATTATGTTTGCGCTAAATTAACCATCGCGGAAGGTTAACGGCATTAGGTTTAAAACCGTGTTATACAACACTGTAAAACGAAGTAAAATAGTGTTTTCAGAGGATCTTGTCGCTATAAGTAGTTTCCAACCTTTTAAATTTTTTGTGAATATTTGTAACCATGAATTTAAAAAAAATCTTGGATTTAAAAACCAACGCTAATAAATCTTATTAAAATATACATCAGATTTTATTTTCACGGTTTAAAATGGTGTATTCGCTAAGAAAAACCTACATTTAAAATGAACCCACGGCGAGGGCTCCCGGCATCCCATATGCGACTAGGTGAACCCTCCAGGAGGGTTCCCGGCACAGAACACGTTAACTTTAAAAAAATCACACCCTGTCTCTATCATTCATAGGTGGCAAACAGGCAAAGAAAAGAAGACGCTTTAGTTTGATTAAATTATATCGTCACCACTGCTCTCAAAAGAGTGAAGGAAAACGGCATGTCCTAGAACCAAACATTTAAAAACATGTGACATATCTACCAACCGGCACTGGGCCCGCGTGGTGGATTTACGGCTCACAGAGAGGAGGCCTGTGTCCCAGCAGTGAGAACATTATAGGCTGATTATGCTATGCTTATAGACATGCTAGTGTTGTGACAAACACGTCTCTTTTATCATTGATGACGCGCACTCATAAGCCTATGTGGACTATAGATGGGATTAAGTACTTAAGTTTTTTATTATATTTATATTTCATTCTTAATCAAGAGATATTTTAATGCGTCGTATAGAGAAAAAAACGTACGCTACCGTAAGATGGCGTTTCCGTCAGAGATGTGTTTGTTAAGAACCAATAGAATCGCTTCATTTACCTAGCCTCGCTCAGCGCAGCTGCGGTGGAAACGGCTTAGCGGTGCGAGGTTTTTGTACGTACAAAACAAGCGCGGTATGGGTGCGAGGGATTTGTGCGAGAGATGTGTTGCGAGGGATGTGTGCCAGGGATGTGTGCGAGGGATGTGTGAGAGAGATGTGTGCCAGGGATGTGTGGGAGGGATGGACGCGAGTGAGAAATCGGATCTGAAAAGAGCCCGCTATACAACCTCGCAGAACTCATCTGCGCACCGTTTCACAGCATCGCGACGCATCCTCGCTAGGGACATGAAAAAAGTATCGATACTTTGTGGTATCGAGTACATTTCCATTCGATACAGATACTTTTGTACTCGATACTTTGCATTCGATACTTTTACTCAATAAGTACTTTTTGGCAGGTATCGTATCGAATAAGAAATTAAGTTTTAAATGGGTAATCTTAGAAATTACCCATTTAAAACTTGCGACCTTACGGCTTATGTTTATGGTTATGGTAACACCATCTAGTTCACTCGTTCTGTACCTTCTTAAACATTACATCGATCTTTGCTCGAAATTGTTCCTTCCGTTCAGAGTTAAATTCTTAACCTTTCCTTCATTCATTTACTACACTAATCAGTCACTCATTCACTCACTCTTTCACCGTTGTCATTTGTTTTTTTCATGTCCTGCCCTACTGAAGTTAAACTGACGTTATTTACTGACTGATATTGACCTATGCTCTATGCGCATTAGGCCCTCAGAAAGTACTCGATACCGATAGTCTCGATACTTTTGTTTTGATACTTTTATGAGTACGATTTTTTTTTCGATACTACTCATGAGTACAGTATCGATACTTTCTATTTGATACCGTGTCCTTAATCCTCGCACCGCTCAGCGACCTAGCACATCTCTGGTGGAAACACATCGTTTCACAGCTTCGTCACGCATCCTCGCACCGCTCAGCTACCTCGCAGATCTCTGGTGGAAACGCAGCCTAAGAAACCGGCAATATGACCTTCTGACTTCCGTATTGAGAAAATGTCTTTCAATCTTTCGTTTCCAGGACACGCCGCTTTGCTCACGATGTTTTCTCACTATAAATCATATGTAACTACTTAAAATAATGTCCTTATTCCCCGAAGACTTAGGCAGAGGTGCACTATAGTACACCCACATTTCGCCAGTTATGTTTAAGCACCATGTAATCGGGAGCGAGCCGGGCACGGTTAGACTGGAAGCCGACCCCAACATAGTTGGGAAAAGGTTAGGCAGATAGAACCTTTATTATTTATCCCTTACATGTAGTTCTTATCTACTATTTTGTATTGTGTACTTCTTATTTATTTATAAGTAATGTTAGTTTTGTACTTAAAAGTTTTGTATTGTTAGGTTTAATTACATACCTAAAAAAGATAAACAATAAAACAACAATGTTTATTTTATCAATTTATTAAAAACAAGTCATGTTAGAACTCAGACCACCGAGACTTTTCTTGTATCACAACCTCATCACACCAAATTTCTTGAAACATTTTGCGAACCAATTACCTGAAAATAAAAACGGTAGGGTAAAATTACAGGTTAAGAAGAAAAACGATGAGAAAATGGATTTCCCGATTCCGAGAAAAGATGAATCCCATGCTTGCTCCATGCTTGCTCACTTAGAATTTCGACAGATGGTCAGTGGTTCAAAGTTTTTTTGCGATGGTTTCTTTAATCGTATAGCCTGTTCAGTCTATTCAGCGTTTGGAAAGCAGCGTTTGTAAAAATAACTTTTCAACAGACTTGCTTGTAAAGTGGCTCTTATTGAACCGTTTTTATGTTCATAACGCAGTGTAATAAACATCCGTGCTTTTTACTTTATATTACCGCACTAGTGCCGTAGTGTGGTAATGTGCGCCACAGATAACTACTAACCAGTCGGCGGTAGTTGACAGGGAAAGCATGAAATTAGTATTACTATACACGGAATTAGTATGAACTATCCTATACTATTAAATGAGGAGCTCTGCTCGGGTGAAAATAGAGAACCAATAATAATTTGACAGATTGTAGTAGCCTGATGTGCTGGCGTCTGTACCTACAGACGCGAGCACATCAGGCTACTACAATCTGTCAAATTTATTTAATAGATTTTCAACTTTATCGCTGAAGTATATTTTGATTTGGTTGATTGGGAAAATTTGACAGTTTCGGGTAGCTTGATGTGCTGGCGTCTGTACTTAACATAATATATCATAAAATTATTTATTTTTGTCAAAAACATAACATTATATGTGTTCTACAGACAATTTTTTTTTTTATGCTTTTTATACCTATTAGACTGTTCGACGGCTTCAAGCCTTTGCCTCTCCTTCAACCTGCGAAGACACCGCGATAAAAGGAATCCGCGGGCCATATTTTTTTTTTTTTTACTTTGGTAATTAGTTTAAATAACTTTATTTACTTTTTGCCTCGCAAAAGTGTTGAAAAACATTGTATGAAACGCATGTTCATTGATCATTACACACTTGTATCATAATTAATGCCTAAACATAAGGTTCAGTTTGCACTACAACTTCAACGAATGATAAGACATTTTCAATCTTAGTAGGTACTAGTCATTTAAAAATCAACTTAATTTACACAAGCATCAAGTTAATATTTGTTTGTTCAAGTGGAAACAAGTATTTCAACAGACTAGTGGATGTGAGTAAACTAGAGAAGTATAAGTAGGTAAGTACTTATTATATTTAAAAAAAACTCATTTTGCGTGTTAGTTTTCGACATCGATTGTGCAGAACCACGATCCATCCGCGACCTTAGATCATTATCAGCACTGAATTGACACAACAGGCTCACTTACAGGATCTGCATTTAATCAATTAGTATATTCAATAAGGGTTTCTTAAAATGAAGTTTACTAGGTGGCAGCACTAAGACGTCAGGTCCTGTCAAAAGTGTCAAAGCGCCTATAATTTGTTTAGTCGTGCGTGACTGAATAATGAACGAATGAATGAAACGCACCTATCTTTTTCACTCCTCTTGCTCAAAAAGTCCGTCATTATAGCGTACCAGAACCTGCGGGGAAAAAAATAGCTTATCTTGCTCTAGGGGAAAAAGTGATTTTTGTCTGTAACCAACGAGCCTACAAAAACGAAAATGTATTTATTCTTATGTAAAACTAGCTTTTTACTACCGCATACCGGGATAAAGAGTTTCCTTAAAATTTCAGATTGAACAAATTGAATATTTTTTTTTTTTTATATATATAAAATAAACCATTTAATATTGTATTGGATTATTTTATTTTCTCGCAATCGTAGTGGAAAGTAGAGTGCAACACACGGCGCTAAAACCCATTATAACTCGGTTTCTATTTACTCCCTCGATAAAGCTCGGGCGTAAAACTACCTCGATAGAATGGGTTATTTTAGCCCCTCGTATAATAATCTACTATTATATTAATTGTCAAAGCATGAGACCTCTTGTCAAAGTGGCGCTGGTTGCGTGAATTTCCATGAAAACCCATATTGGTATCACCGTAACTTGGTCAATTGGTGATGACGTACCTTATTTATAGCCCTTTCTTCGTCTTCTTGATGAGGTTCTTCAAACGCTTGACTAAGAACTGGTAGTCTGCCTTAGCAGGGATGAGGCCAACGGGAGTCACTATGTTGATAGTTTCCTTTAACCAAATACGTCATTATTGAATGAAAAGGTTACAAAATTTAAACGGCAATCAGTCGCTCTGTTTAAATATCGCAGTTTGATACCTACCTACTTAAATCGAGGTGTTCTCATAGCTATGCCTCGGCATCATTAATTATTATGAGTGATTTTTTTACCGTGCAATTTTATTTCAATCGTCTCGAGAATCCAGTGGGAAAATTCTAGAAATGACACGACAGTCACCTTGCCATTTTTCATCGATATAGTGCAAATCATAAATCATACATTAAAACGTATAAACGTATAAAACGTATAACCAACGTCTTATTATTTTATTTTGTTTTTTCTTTCTTTTCACTAGTACATAATCTTATCTTTGACAATTCTCTAATTGTAAATCAATTTGTATGCTCATAATAATCGCTCGACCTTATTGTATCTACGCGAAGACACTGCCGCCCAAGATACAGGATTTTCCTAGTTTGGGGGCAGGGTACATTTCTTCTTGGACTTTCGACCGCACTTTTGTATAATTATACTTAAAGCTTACCTTTCTGTTTACCTATCTATTGTCAAAGTTTGTTTTCTGTGAGTAAATAATTTATTATTATTATAATCTATGGTGCGAATAGTCTCCGAGTAAAATGGCTGTGTGACGTCCGGACGGACGGACGGACATGACAAAATTATAAGGTATACTTTTTGCCATTTGGCTATGGAACCCTAATGGTCATCGGGAAACGGCTCCGAACGTTTTTAATATAATTGAAATCTGAATTTAGATGAACAACACAAATCACACACACATACACATCACTCACACACAACACACACACATTTAATTACCCGTGTTTCTCCCTTCTCTAGAGCCTCCTCCAGCTCAGTGTGTGCCTTCTCCAAGTACGGAATTAGGGCTGACTTCGTGCTAGAACTCCTGAGAGCCTCGTTCAGATCTGACTGAGTCCAGGTTGATATGTCTAAAGCTGGAATTGCTACCTCCACAGTTTCCTGTAAAGAATAAAACATATTTTTACATCTAAAGAAACGTTCTGTGCTGTGTTCAAAAACATGAGACCATGCATTCTTCATTTTGCACATTATAATAATATAAGTACAAAATGTTTACCACCGAGTATTGGGTAGCGTTAATTAATTAAGCCTTCAATTAAAACTGATTAAAACAAGGCTTCGATTATACTAGTTTACCACTTTCGACTACACCCATTTTTCATAGAACTCATACGCCATGCCGCCATACATATTGGAAGTGAACCCTCCGGGAGGGTTACCGGCATTACATTTGTGCTAAAGGTAACCATCGCGGACGGTCAACGGCATTAGGTTTAAAACCGTGTTATAAAACACTGTAAAACAAAGTAAAATAGTGTTTTCAGGGGTTCTTGTATCTTCTTCTTGTATCTTGTATAAGTAGTTTTTTTTCCCTTTAATAAAAAAAAGTTTTTTTTTTTAAAGTGGATTTTAAAACCAACGCATATCTAATAAATCTTGTTAAAATATATATCAGACTTTATTTTCACGGTTTATAAAGCTGTATTCACTAAGAAAAACCTAAATTTCAAATGAGCCATCCGCGAGGGCTCCCGGCATCCCATAAGCGACTAGGTGAACCCTCTAGGAGGTCTCCCGGCACTGAACGTGTTAGAAGATAAAAATGTTTACAGCCAGTAAGTACATAAATTAGGCTTAGGTACCAGTTTCCATAATAAAGCAACAGTGCTTACCTGTAGATTTCCAGTCTCATTCTGGAGATGAACGAAGCTGATCGCTTGTATCAGCGCAGGCCTGTACTCCTGCTTCGTCGCAGGGTCGGCGATGGCTGCCGTCAGCTCTTCCACGGTCCAAGTAGGCCCACCGGAAGGAGATGGCACTACTGCGTGGATGAATTTCTGGAAACATTATCAAACACATTGGATGGGGAATTTGTGGAGCCACTTCTTGTTCCTAGCTGTAACATCTGTTGACCATTTTCTATTTTATTAAGTACCCGGTACTTATTGAAAGACCTACACTGTCCTCCCATACCTAGTAACACTGTTATTTGAAAGTATTGTAAAAGCCTATTATTTAAAAAAAAGTAATTTTGGAGTTTCTTGCCGGCTCTTCTCCATAGGAAACCACCAATTGGAACCGTGCACCTAGCTTCTGACTTTCATTGTGTGAAATAAAACATTTTGAAATTTGTTTTTTTTTTTAATTTTGAACACTAGGTAGTGGTGAAGGGCGGGCATTTTGAGGGACTGTCTTACGTAAGTCATTTTGACGTTCAAAAGTGCTGATTCTCAGCCTAATTTGAATAAATGACTTCTGTTTGATTTTTACACATAATAACTTATATCCCCACATAATGCCGTAATTTGTACACTTTGTAAATACCATTTGGATCAAGCAACCAAATTGAATTTATTCCTCCGTCTTTCAATCAAAGTAGGTAGGTAAAAGTATTTTCACTCCTCTTGCTCAAAAAGGCCGTCATTGTAGAGTATCAGAGCGGGGAAAAAATAGCATTTCTTGCTCTAGGGGAAAAGTAATTTCTTTTTAATTTTTGTGTTCCAACGAGTCTCGAAAAACGAAAAAGTCTTTATTCTTATGTAGAATAATCATGATTATGGACTCTACTTATTACTGTTTCACAAAAAAAGAAGAACATTTTATTTTTGAAAATGGAACTAAATGCGGCTATCTCTTCGGTAAAATGCGTGCATTGCATTGGCGGCTACAGAAGAAACAAAAAAAGGCATTGGCGCGAAATCTTTAGAATTTTGCTCTAATTACGAATTGAATTGGTGACCGTAATATAATTTACAACAGTGAAAATGTCATCATCTAGTGAGAACATCTTCACAGAGGACTGAAATTAAGTTGCCGGAAAAAAAATCTCGTTAAATATCCAGAATTGTACAAATTGTACATTAAAACAAAATAAACTATTTAATATTGTATTGGATTATTTTATTTTCTCGCAATCGTAGTGAAAAGTAGATTGTAACACACGGCGCTAAAACCCATTATAACTCGGTTTCTATTTACTCCCTCGCTAAAGCTCGGGAGTAAAACTACCGCGTTACAATGGGTTATTTTAGCCCCTCGTATAACAATCTACTTTTGTTTTAACCGTTCCTATAGCATACTTACGAGTATTGCCAATTAAATTGTATCTTACATAATTCTGGTATTTTTTAAATAAATACCTAATGTCTGTAAGCTTCTCGGTCATTTAATTAATTAGGTATGTAATACCTACTTATAGGTAACTATACTCCGTTTGAAATAAGATTAGACGTTTAATTAAACCTTTTTTACAGTCCGTTCAACCGATTTTGACTTCTATTGCGTTGGTGGCATGATAAATGACAGCTGCAGTAAACAGTTGGTTTGTAACCACTTTTTTTGCTTTTAGTGCCATCCTTATGCCTACGGTATAGAAGTCAAAATCGGTTGAACGGACTGTAAAAAGGTTTGTTTAAATGTCTAATCTTATTTCAAATGGAATATAGTTATGGTAAACTTACCTACCTGTTTTAATTACCGGTAACAAAAATAATCGTATATTTTCCGACAAGTTATAAAGATATTTACAAATATTTAATTTATGGTGTAGAAACAACCTTGTCTCCTGACGTAATAAATCATATTATTCACATTACGTCAATACATAGGTATTTGTCACCTTTTTTAGAAAATGACAAAAGAATCCGATTTAACGGAATATTAATACCTAGGTAGAGGACATTGTTGGGTAATTTTAGTGATTGGGGTTCCGTACAATTGTGCTAGTAACTAACCATAATTTTCTTAGGGACCGTACATTTGTATATAAAACCACAGATGAATAAGTACAGATGGGACACTCCGCATTTTAGTTATGAAGCTACAAGTAGGTACGCGGCGGGCCCGTCTTGTCGGGCCAATTCAGTATGAGTGCAACGGAAGCAACTTCTACGTGGCAACTTCTATAACTGAAGGCAATTAGCGCTGTGCAACCTGAATTGCACTTTATTGTGTCGTACCAAAAGTCGCTTTTTATTAACTGATTTCACTGAGTGAACCATCTGTATTCATTTGTGATAAAACTAAAATTATGTGTCTGTCCGTTAGTAACTTTTTTTTAAATATTCACAATTTTAGTGTAGCTGTTAGGTACTATTGGCGAATAATAAACAGTATAAACTGGATAAGTGGGATCACAAGGGACCAAGGATTATTTATCAATCAAAAGAAGCTTCTCATTTACCCAGTTTTCCAAATAGTCAGGTTTTAAATGACAGTTGTCGTATTTACAGAGGCTCTCGCTTTTTCATTCATAGAGGTGAAAATTTTCATTAGGTACAAATGCAAATTTAATATTTTTACCAATCTTCATAAAATTATTGTTAGATAGTTGTCTTACTTATACAGCCTATTGAAGTACAAAGTCCCAATTATAGAGGTACTTAAATATAAAAATATCTAACAAATGCATTCTCAGTTATAAAGGTTAAATATTCCCAGTAACAGAAGTATTTCAATGCAAAAGTGCCGGGACATCATTTTAATAAATTATTATGTGAGTCGAGGTTTTTCACATAACCAGGGCCCACTTACCCAGGTTACACTGTGGTAGGTAGTTTGGAACAAGCAAAAAGGAGCATATAGGCCAGAAGTGGATGAACTTAGGCTGTAGATGACTATGATACTGTGGCGTCACGTGTTGTGAATTTCTGAACGCACATTAGTATACGTGGCGTCGCCTGTGTTATGTTTAGTTAATTATAAGTAGTCAGGAACGCACCCTTGTAAGTGGCAACACAAAGCCACGGTTCAGGGCATTACCTACAGTGGGCCTTTTTAGAGCGTCGCGTCGTTCGCTTGCTTGTTAACCGTCGCGGGACAGACTAGATATTACGTCATTAGTATTTTGTCCCTACGATTCTAATTAGTTATAAGTACTAATAGAGTACCTAACGTTAGACCTTCATACGTGTGACAATTATATGATTATTTCTGCAAGTTGAAGTTTCTCTTCCGCTCCTTGACTCTGTTTCACCTCCAATACGTGTAAAAGGAGACAGGTGGAATACCTTCCACCTATGTCCCCAAAATAACTAGGACTCTAGTTATTTTTTCGTAGGAGGTATACCTCCTATGAGAAAATAAGGTAGGTAGGTACGTAGTAGGTAGGTCCGGAACCATTCACTGCGGAAGTAAGAATAACGACTCGCACTTGACCAAAATTCGTTTATTGTTACACTCAAAGTGCAAAGTTTACGAAAACAAGTTATATCTCTTAAAAAATATAGACAAATGGACTTAACAGAAATACTTACTATATAATCTATATTTATGTAGATACCTAATATGCCTAACTACGCAAAAATTCCACAAAAATAACGCAATTTAGGACGATAATTTCATCGGTATTCATTACAAAGATCATAGAAACAAAAGAGATTGTTAACCCAAGTTTTGTAACAAGGAATAAAGTGTCCAATTATGCGTGGACACAAGCAGAATCTTGCAATCAGCTTGCACAACGAATAAGTACCTACCTACATTACGTTGTGAGTATTTAAGTTGCTCTTACAATAACTACAGGCACAAGCCGATATAAAATATTAATATGGCGACTTTTAGTGGCACAATAGCTCAAAAGATCAATTCCCGTGCCTAATTAAAAACGTTCAAAATCTAGTCGCAATCTTATCTCAGCGACAATCAGTGTCAAAAACGTGTCAAAAATGCATGAACATTTGACGTTTTTGTTACAGATTGAGACAGATGCGAGTTTGTTACCGGGGCTGCGAGTTTGTGCCAGGGCTGCGGGATGTCCAAAAGGGTTACCGTGGCCCCGGCAACATCGCAACTGAAGTTACACGGGTGAATTTTAGTCAGTAAGAGTCTGACACGCCGTCCCGCTCCGCCCAGAGCGGGAGAAGTTATTTGATAATTTCTCACACAAAAAAAACACATTAGAATTCGAACGTTCTTAGTCCCCTGTTTCTCTAGCAAAGTTCAGGGTTGATACAATCCATTTGAAATAAGATTAGACATTTAAACAAACCTTTATTACACTCCGTTCAACCGATTCTGACTTCTATACCGTAGGCATAAGTATGGCATTAAAAGCAAAAAACTGGTTACAATACCAACTGTTTACTGCAGCTGCTATTTGTCATGCCATCAACGCAATAGAAGTCAAAATCGGTTGAACCGACTGTAAAAAAGTTTTAGTTAAATGTCTAATCTTATTTCAAATGGAGTATAGGTACAGCCATGAAAGTGTGAGTGTTTTGTGCATCTGGGATTTCTGTCTGAAACCCCAGGTTCTAAATCGTTTTGTCAACCCTAATGCTGCCCACTTGCACCCTAAAACGTGCCTGGTAAAAACTCAAAATGCTACAAACCTCATTTTTGCCAGTAAACAACGCGTACATGATTTCATTCAAGGCATCTTCAAGATACGGCATCATACCGGGGTCTGCCTTGGAGTTTTCGATGGCATCTGACAGTGCTGAGAGGGTCCAGGTCTTCACGACAGGGTAGCAGGTGGCTACTGCCAGGGCGAGTGAGAATACCGCTAGCACCTTCATTTTTACTGTGGAGAAATATGCATAGGGATATAGTTTTAATTTTCGTCTATACAAATTTTATAATTGAATCAAAAATTTTTCAAGCTTTTTTGTACAGAACTCATAAAAAAAAAGAATTTAGTAAAATTGACTGTCTGATTGTTCCGGTAATCTCCGAAACGGCTGGCAAATACCTGCACGCGTAGCATGACCACCGTAGAAACGAGTTTTGTCGACGGAAGAGTAGACAAAATGACAGATAAACAATCACAATCTGTAATTTTGTCTATTCTTCCGTCGACAAAACTCGTTTCTACGGTGGTCATGCTACGCGTGCTGATGTCATAGGGAGGCTACTTTTATTTGGCCACGCGGGCGAAGCCGCAGGCAGTCATCATCAGCCTATAAATGTTCCCACTGAAGGGACACAGGCCTCCTCTCTGTGAGAGAGAGTGGACCGTAATCCACCACGCGGGCCCAGTGCGGGTTGGTAGATGTCACATGTCTTCGAATATTCGGTTCTAGGACATGCCGGTTTCCTCATGATGTTTTCCTTCACCGTTTTGAGAGCAGTGGTGATGAAATAATTTACACAAAGTAAAGCGCCTGTCTGGGTTCGAACCTACGACCTACAACTCGTAAGTCGCGGCCGTTACCACTGGGCCACACTGCAGGCAGTAGTTAGTTTTTAATAAATATGGTGAAAATAACATAACATCACGCTTTCTTTCTTTCCCGCAAGGTAAGCACCGAACTGGGGGCCTACCACCAGCTCATAAAGCAGTATTATTTTAATATTAGGTACTTCAGTGTGCGAAAGAGATGAAGCTCTACAGGACGTATAGCTCCATCTCTTTCTCCCACTGAAGTAATATTAAAATAATACTACTTTTGGAGCTGGCGGTAGGCCCCCAGGAACAAACCCGATACCGTCAATCATCATCATTAAAAATTCAGACACCGGGCTGCTAATCGAATAATCAACATTCGTTTCTGTGCGTGCAGTAATCATTTATACAGGGTGGCAGGGACATCGACGCGCAAACTGAAACCATGGATTCTGTACATGATACTGAACCCCCCTGCGTTGACTACCCGGTCAATATGTATGGAACAGCTGTTTTAAAAAAAAAAAAAACTACGAAAAATTTCAACGCAGGGGAGTTCAGAATCATGTACTGAATCCATGGTAACAGTTTTCGCGTCGATGTCCCTGCCACCCTGTATATGCGTGCACATACTACATATGCATTATCATAAATTGAACAGAGTATAATTGCTCGTAATCAGTTTACAAGAGAAATCCAATGGTTTTCAATAAAGCGACAGTAATTACTTGAAAGTGAATTGAACATAGGACAATGACTTTACCTACTTAGGTAAGTACTTATAGCATCTTGCAAAGTAGGCTTCGGCACAGATAATATAATACTCTACGTAGCTTCGGCTAAGTATTTTTACAAATCGCAGAGTTAATCTATCAATCAATATGCTTAGCCTTTTCCAAATTATGTTGGGTTCGGCTTCCAGTCTAACCGGATGCAGCTGAATACCAGTATTTTACATGGAGCGACTGCCTATCTGACCTCCACAACCCAGTAACTGGTAAGACTGGTTGTCAGACTTTTGGGCTTCTGACGAACCGTAACAACTGTCAAAAATCAACGAATGACCAACGGCTTTTAACGTGCTTTCCGAGGCACGGAGGAGTCTCGGTAGGTACCGTAAAGATGGTCACCCATCCACGGACAAACCCCGGCAAGCGAAGCTTAACCTCATGAGGTTAAGCTTCGCTTGCCGGGGTTTGCCGGTTTCGCACGGGTCGATCCATGGATCGACCCGTGCGGCAGTTATTATTTAGCCATGAGCTCCCGCAGAGTTAATGTATATTTTAATAAATAAAAATGAAATGCTTTTCGTTGTTAAGTGCATCACATGAGAATGGCTGGACCGATTCGGCTATTTTATGTAAAAACAAATAAATTGGAAAAAAAACAAAAAAAAACAAATTCGAGAAAAACTAAGCGTCCTTTTTCTATAGGATTTTGGACAGGACAACATTCTCTCTGGTCAGCTAATTTAAGATAAAAATATTCTGCTGTTACTTAATTTTATTATCAATTTAAATTATTAAATCTGAAGAAGGTAGGTACCTAGATACCATAAAATAAATTTAAATAATCCAATATACCAAAAAGTGTTACAACTCACCTTATACAAAATCAAGATTTTTATAAAATAAAATTAATTATTATTTTCTAATGCCAATATACTTGCAGCAACGAACACGGTCCACACAATACTAAACATATTCAAAGAACATCCAATATGAATTTTAAGTCTCCTCCATAAACTTAACATACCTAACTCAAGTTAAACAAATATAAATCAAATTGTCTAAGCAATAGAGCTCAAAATTAAGTAAAGCTTAGCTTAACCGTATATTGCTATAAGGTACATGGCCGATTGAGGAAAATAATCGTCTTGAACATTAGTGTCGCGACCCACTGCCATAATATTGTGGTATTTAGAGACATAAGTGCATCTCTCCCAGACATAGGCAACGACCAATTGGAACCGTGCACCTAGCTTCTGACGTTTCATAAGTGCCCATGTACGGTTACGTGAAATAAAATATTTTGATTTTGACTGCCTCGTTGGTCTAGTGGTCGCAAGCGCTACTGCTGAACATGAGGTCCTGGGTTCGATTCCCGGGTCGGGCAAGTGTTATTGGGTTTTTCTATCTAAAATTTCTCAGTAGCAGCTCGGAGTCTGGATTTGTGCCCGGTTGATGGCAATAGGCTCGCCCCCTATTACATGGGACTTAAACATAACTGGCGAAATGTGGGTGTACCTGCTACAGGGACACCTCTGCCCAACCCTTCGGGGAAACAAAGCGTGATGTTATGTTATGGTATGTGATTTTGAAATACCGGTACAATAAAATATTGTTTACCTACTTGGTACAATAGACTCCGTCTTCAACAATACTTACTTTTCATTATTCTTGTTGTTTTTGCGGTAAAAGTACAGATGAAGCCTGCCGAATCCATCCATACTAATATCTATTATAAATGCGAAAGTAACCTGTCTGCCTGCTTGTCTGTATGTTACCTATTTTGAAATTTGGCACACGGATAACCTGATCCTGACCCTTTTTTTTTGTTGGAAAATTTTCAAAAACTTCTCCCGCTCTGGGCGGAGCGGGAGGGCGTGTTAGACTCTTACTGACTAAAACCCACCCGTGTTCCTTCCTTTGCCTGTATGTTGCCAGGGGCCATGGTAACCCTTTCAGACAAACCCGCAACCCCGGCAGGCATCGGCCCTAGCGGACCCCTTTAGTTCCCTGACCCCCTGATCTGGGTATACGTCGTAGAATATCAATTTTTTATTTCGGTAGTACGTTCCCGTCATCCCGTGGTATAATTACCGACCTACACAATAGGCAAAAGCTAGGGGCTTGTGGCTAAGTAATAACAACCGCACGGGTCAATCGATCAGGTTAAGCTACGCTTGCTGCGGTTGGTCCGTGGATGGGTAACCATCTTTCCATACCAAGACCCCTCCGTGCCTCGGAAAGCACGTTAAGCCGTTGGTCCCGGCTGTCATTTGTAGATCTTTGACAGTCGTTACGGGTAGTTAGAAGACCAAAAAGTCTGACAACCAGTCTTACCAAGGGGTATCGTGTTACCTAGTAACTAGGTTGTGGAGGTCAGGTAGGCAGTCGCTCCATGTAAAATACTGGTATTCAGCTGCATCCGATTAGACCGGAAGCCGACCCCAACATAGTTGGGAAAAGGCTAGGCAGATGATGACTGTAGGCAAAAGCTAGTAGGTATTAACTAAAACTGAAAAACCAGTCTTAAGTTAAAATCACAGACGTAGCCGAGTAGGTGTCCTCTTATAACCATTCTCAGCTATATTTTACTTATCCCGGATCATAATAAATAGACAAAAGACAAGTCGCTAACTCGCTATTATTATAGAGGTATGAGGAACAGGGTGTAAAGTTCACTCACCCTCTATGGAAAAGGAAGGACCTTCCGACCACACGGGTGTCGTGTCTGGTGGGCAACTGCCCAACGATTGATGTCGGGGAAGTTATATAGAATGATGTAGGATTTTGTGTGACGTCAGGTCTTTGATGCGTAGTTCACATGTGGCGAGGAGATACCGCCACATTACTCCCCTCCGGAGACCGAAGGTCGATGGTGGGCTCAGTCTTGTATCTTGCGATGCTTCACAGTGCCAGTAGACGTTCCAGTGAGTCGGAACCGGGTACCGCATAGTTCGCGGTGAGTAGGAACTTGTTTGCGGTGATTACCCAGTGAGTCGAGGTGGCGCTGCGTTATAATCTAGTGAATCGGAGGTGGTACAGCGCCGGGTTGTGTGTGACTGACTGCTAGCGTCGACCAGGAGAGGTTTGAAGGGCTCTGCTTGTGGACCGGCCGAAAGTGCAGTGTGCTGAGCCAAAGTTGCTGATGAGGCTGAGGGTGATGATCAGGAATGCGCGTCCGCTGCATGCTGATGGTCAGGGTACCCGTTGAAGCCATGGGTGCTGGCTGGCTGTGTGACTCGCCTCAAGAAAGCTTGCGGGAGTGATGATGATGACGTCACGCTAAAGGAGTTGCATGAAGGCTGCGCTGACGTTCCTACTCGGGGTCGTCAGTATAGAGGCATGAGGAACAGGGGTAAAGTCTACTCATCCTCTATAGAAAAGGGAGGATCGTGTCTCGTGTCGTGTCTGGTGCGCAGCTGCCCGACAACTGATTGCGCGGTAAACCCTGTTTGTGCGATGTAGGATTTTATGTGACGTCAGGTCTTTGATGCGTAATTCACATGTGGCAATGTAATTGCCGCCACACTATTAAACCTTGGTAGCCTTACCTACTTGTGTAAATCGTGTAATAAAGCACTTATGCTGGGTTAGTATAAAATCTGCAGCCTATAAGACCACCTTATATTCGCACCTTTTCTTTCACTATTAGAAAGAGACAAATCAAGGTGCGATGCTCCAATATATCCTCGTAAAGCCCAAAAATGCTCGCTCGCTATCCATGTTAAAAATCAAATGACATAGGACCAATTTTTTTTATTAACAATAAACAAGAACAAAATTAGGTCGTTGGGCCTTACGAGGATCAGAATGTCAAGGACATTTGGACACTGAAGGCCTTTACCCTGGAAAACATTGAAACTGATTAAAACAGGTAGGTACAGGTTCCCGATGTGTATTTCATTTATATAAATTAGTCTATGATGTGTATCTCGTACAAACACAAAAAGTTGTGTTTACCATAGTCATCGTCAGAAATATGAACTCTTTTAAATTGTCCAAGCAATTTATTGCTCAATAATAAAAATGTTTGTTTTAGTTGCCATATTTTAGGTAGGTATTTGGTACCTTTATTTACTCGTACATTATTTTTTCTTATTTTTCTGTCTCATACTAAAGGAAAATAACAAAAACATTCAATAAGTACAATCAAGCATAGTAAGTGCGATGTAGTGAACATTTGTCACGAAAGGCGAGAACAAATTCCTAGACTCACTAGAGCGTAATAAGTAGTTAATTGCAATCCGCTGTTCGGGATAATCCTTCTCTACGAGCTCGGATCTAGCACACCGGAATTTCGGAATAAAATTGGTGTTTTGTACTCGAATAATGTCGAATTATAGCCAGGAATCCTGAATACGAGATTTAGATTACATTCCAATGATAGTACCGTGCATGTTTCTTGTTAAACAAAGCAAAAATTACAAACTTCCATAGAAACTTTCATCCCTATTAAACCCCCTTTATGGGCTACATTTTGCGCACGGTGAGCAATGGGTAGCTCGCCATCCGATAAGGACCAGGCCCGGGTCGACGGCGCGTTGTGTTCCACGCGCGCCGCAAAGAGATGTCAGCAGAACTGACGGGGTCCGATAGGGCCGATGCCTGCAGGGGTTGCGGTTTTGTCCGAAAGGGTTACCGTACAATACAGGCAATTGAAGGAACACGGATAGGTTTTATTCAGTAAGAGTCTGATACGCCCTCCCGCTCCGCCCAGAGCGGGAGAAGTTATTTGATAATTTCCCACCAAAAAAAAAGGGGGATACATTTTCAAAAATTCTTCCTTTTTTCTCAACTCCGTTACATAAAGAACCCTAGTGCAAAATTTCAAGCTTCTAGATCCAGCGGTTTAGGCTGTTCGTTTTCTGTCAGTAATTTAAGATTTTTAGTAAGTAGAAGATTCTGCATGTACTAAAGATTATTTACAAACTAGCTTCCCGCGACTTTACTCACGTGGAAGTCGTAAGACACCACAATATACCTACCACAACAACAGCCACATTTTTGTAAACCTCTGTATACTACGTACGTTTGTTGTGTTGTTCTCAACAGCCAAAATATACAAAGGAGGTCAGGAGTGGTAACGCGGGGCAAGCGACGTACAGTTGTCCGTGGGAGAAGCAGTTTGTCCTGGAGGCCTACCACAAGCTCATAAAGCAATATTATTTTAATATCACTTCAGTATGGAAAAGAGATGAAGCTCTACAGGACGTATAGCTCCATCTCTTTCTCCCACTGAAGTAATATTAAAATAATACTGCTTTTGAGCTGATGGTAGGCCCCCTGAGGTCAGACACCCGCTGCCTTCAGTGTCTGCCCGTGTAACTTGTTGATAATCATCGCAAAGCATACGCTTACAGGGAACTGCACGCGCTTAAACGGGAAAGGGTGACTGTGGGGAATTAGTGGTATACGCGGTATAAACAATGTCTCGGCAACGTTTACAAATATTGTTGCTCGTGACTGTACCACCTTTAATTTAAAATTTGATTCTCAATGCTAATCTCTTGATCTTATTGACTGCAGCTCACTGCCCAATCATGTTTTTTTTATGTTATTATGAACTTCTATTTATAGAAGCATCTATCTACAGTTATGTTCTAATAAACTTTTTATTTGAATTGCGCCGTTAAGGCCATCCACGACGAGGTCATTGAACCCATATAGAAAATTATCTATTAGTTAAAATAATAATTATTGACTACTTAGAAAAAACACCTGCATAGTCAATGTCGTGTTCCAAGATCTTTACGGTTCGGTTCAATGACCGACGAAGTCAACAAAATCATCGACAAATATGCACATATTTTTATTTTAATGGTAGTTTTAAACAGGATATTTTTTTGAATCTCAATCCAAACAACGGGTGTACGAAAGGTTGAATTTTGTTTATATTTTGATAAGTTGTACATTTTTGGGTTTTTTTAAAGCAACTACTGAAACCGGATCGCCGAAAAAAGAGGATGAAAACACAGTTGGCCCCAAATAAATTTTATTATAATATTAACTCTTAACTATACATATTAATTATTTATAAGTAATTAGTTATAATTTACGATATCTATAGATTCTTTATATTTTTCTCGTGTTCCTGAAACAAAATGTATGGATTATTGCTGGATCACACAAAATGGTCATAATTTCTTAGATAAGTTTTGTTTACACAATAAAATGCTTTATGCAGATAATAACGTAAATGTTACGGGGACAGGTTTTGTGTTCATTTTAAATCTGTTGTAACAATTTTTTTTTTTGCTAATTTTTAAGCAAGCTAAAATTTGTCAAGTGGAAAGGAGAAAAGGAGACCTTTATCTAGCAGTGTGACAATATAGGCTAAAAATAAATAAATCTACAGGGTGGCAGGGACATCGACGCGAAAACTGTTACCATGGATTCAGTACATGATTCTGAAACCCCATGAGTTGAAATGTTCGGTATTTTTTTTAAATCAGCTGCTTCATAGAAAGGTCAATGCGGTCAAAATATATGGAACAGCTGATTTTTTTTAAATAACCGACGCAAAATTTGTATATACAAATAAATAAAATTGAAATGTCTGTTTCTAATGTCAAAATAACAGCTTTCTTTCAACTTATCAAATTTTGCTTGTAACTACAAAAAACCCATATGGGTTTTTTCATTCTACAAAAGGTTACCATCCTATAGTTCTATTTCCAATTTATGTAAGACTAGCTGCGCCCCGTGGTTTTACTCGCATAAGTCGCGATCCCGTGGGAATATCGAGATAAAAAGTATCCTATGTGTTATTCCAGGTTATAAACTATAGGTGTGCCAAATTTCATCCAAACATACACACACACACTCACAAACTTTCGCCTTTATAATATTAGTGTGATAGTACTGAAAGAAAACATGAAATACTAACTGTACATTTATTTTTCAAATCCGTCGATATTCGTCCAGTCTTTAGAGTCTACGCCTCAGCCGCCGACACGGCCAGCAGTTTCTTGTAGGAGCCGGCCAGTGATCGCGCCGCTAAGTGTAGGAGTTCCCGCCTTGATACGCCGGTCGAAGCCTCCTGCCATTGGTTGTGGGGTACCTGGTGGATGATGGAGTAGCATGGTAGAGCATGGTCGTCAAAATAGTATTTATACATCTAAAAAGCTAAGGTTTACATATTGTATTTATTTTATTCTAAAGGGTGGCGATTTAGTCACCTACATATGTCAAGGGGGTGATTCTACCCACCATACTAAACAACTTTCGCTATATCACTCATATCTGACTCGTGAAAAAATAAAACAATTTCTATTCAACCGTAGACAGGCTATTTCGATGCATGTATGTAAAGTTTTTTTGAAGAGAAAACTTTTTTAGGCGCGTTGGGACATTTTTGAGATGGGACTAAACCATTGATTTCGCGACACCATGACGACACCTCAATTTTTGTAAACGCGATTGTGCTTTTTATTTAGATAAGATTACGGACTAATGTTCTATACAATTATTTTTCTTTCACCAAGGCGATCTTGTTCAAGTTTTCACTTCTGTCGGCAGTGCCGGAGTGCCACTTTTTTTTTACGTCTAGTAAGTATATGAGTTTTATTAGATCACGGCAGAGTTTTTAGGAGGAGCGAGCGCCACATACAGGGACCGCGGAAATGGGGGCACAGAGGGCCAAATGTCCGCCTAAAATCAAACGGGGGGGGGGGGGGCTGATTGCTCCTGGTAGTTATTGTAAATATAATAATCCTTGTATCCACAGTATTTTGTTCAACAGTTACCTGTAAACTAGCGCCCATAATGGAGCCGATGGTAACGCTATACCCCGTCTGCGCGTGCACGTAGTCGCGCGGCGTGGCAGCGCTGGCGGCCGACACGGCGGCGGAGGGCACGGGCGTGCCCTGCGACTGCAGCTGGAGCTCGATGCCCAGGGACGGCTGGGATAGGATCAGTAAGGACATGTCGTACCACCTAGTAGAGAAATATGGATGTTATTTTAAGTCTAAGTTAACATATTGTTTTACTTGCCTACTTGATTTTTCAAGTCGGAAAAGTTTTATCTGAAAACTAAATAAATAACAGTTTGACATATTTTCTATACAAAAGCTGTCAAACCGCCATATTTGTACTTCTTATAAAAGTTATCTGACTATTTAAAATCAGCCCTTTCCGTGTTAATAAATCAGTCTTTTTTCAGAGATCATTTTACTCTTGAGCATGACATTGTAATAGATCTGAAGTTTAAAATCACACTAATATTATAACGGCGAAAGTTTGTGTGTGTGTGTGTATGTTTGTCTCTTCTTCACGCTCAAATGGCTGAACGGATTTGGATAAAATTTGGCACACATATAGTTTATAACCTGGAATAACACATAGGATACTTTTTATCTCGATATTCCCACGGGATCAAGATTTATGCGGGTGAAACCGCGGGGCGCAGCTAGTCTATTATATTGCAAGAGTACAAAAGTTGAGTCGTTCATATGAGTGACATGGCCTTGTATTCAAGGCAATGACACGTAAAATTTAATCGGAGAGGCAACCGGATGGCGAGTGGTAATCTGGGTATTGAAGTGATACCGAACCCCCCCGTACCGTCCCAATGGACCCCAAATGGACGGGGGCAGAGATATGGGGGATGAAGGCCTAACATTTTGTTTTTAACATTTTTTGACATGGCATTCAAAATTTAAGCTCTATTATGTGCAAGGAATTTGTATGTATCAATGCCCTCTGGTTTAGATAAAATTAACCCTCATTTTCGGTGATAAATCATTGGTAAGGAGTTTCAAGAATTGTGTACATTATTTCAATTATAACGATGTTGGGGGGTGGCAACCGGATGGTATTGACACACACAAATTCCTTGCACATAATAGAGCTTAAATTATGAAGGCCATGCAAAAAAAACAAATGTTTTTCCCACATCTCCGCCCCCGTCCATTTGGGGTCCATTGGGACGGTACGGGGGGGTTCGGTATCACTTCAATACCCAGATTACCACTCGCCATCCGGTTGCCTCTCCTATTAAATTTTACGTGCCATTACTTTAACTAAGCAGAAGTGAGCTTATCATAGATAAAACAAAACAAGAAGAACTGTCAAACATGAGCTAAATAATAAGAGCTGCACGGTTCAACCGATCAGGTTAAGCTACGCTTGCCGCGGTTGATCCGTGGATGGGTGACCATCTTTACATACCAAGTCCCCTCCATGCCTCGGAAAACACGTTAAGCAGTTGGTCCCGGCTGTTATTCGTGGATCTTTGACAGTCGTTACGGGTCGTCAGAAGCCCGACAACCAGTCATATCAAGGGGTATCGTATTATCCTGTAACTGGGTTGTGGAGGTCAGATAGGCAGTCATCATCATCATCATCAGCCTATAATGTTCCCACTGCTGGGACACAGTGGCGTGCGTTTCATAAAGACAGAAAGACACTGCCTACCCTAGTTCTGATAATAGATCTAATATTATTTTATCAATAAACAAAACAAATCATAAATCAGCTCCACCTATCGAGCGCCGGTGGTATCATCATTCGAATTTCGCATCATCTCGATTCGCGCTGCACTAGCGCCGCCTCGCCTCTGCCACGGTAAAGACACAAACTATTCGTCTCTGAATGTTTTTATGTGTGCTCTCGTGGTAAGTCGTATTTAATGTGTGTGCGTTCCTATAGCTACGCGGGCTTTGCTGACACACAATGACAAAAATCACGCACACAACTGCAAGAAAAGCCAGTGTCTTTTTGTAGTTATTTTAAACAGCTAAGACGAAAAATTACGACTCGTACCGAACATTACCGAACGAAAGTTTGCTATGCAATGCAATGCAAATATTTTAGGAAATAACATTGTTTCATTGAATTTTATACATTTAGATGACCATAATTTTTTGTCGTATAACCTTTTTACCCTTTATTGCCCGTTTTACTATAGTTGTTGCCATATTGTTTGACGTGCGTTGTGTTTGTGAATACGCTATCAGGGAATTAGAATTTGATTGTTGTTATTAGTGTAAAATGGATAATATTGTCTGTGAAAGTTGTTCAGATGGTGTGTGTATTGAGAAAATAAAACATGATGCGTTTTCAAAACTATCTTTCGGTGAAAAAAAACAAGTTATCGAGATAGGTCGTGGTACACCGGATTTGCAATTAATACAAATTAAAGGTAAAGTCAATCGTAAATTCAATAAAAAACAATATGATTCATATCATTGGCTGACAGGTTGCATACACAGTAATCGGTTATTTTGTTTCGTTTGTCTACTATTTTCAAATAATAAAACCGTCTGGAACGACACCGGTTACGCTGATATTCATAATTTTCCTACCGCCGCGAGAAAACATGAACAATCTGAAAAACACTTAGAAGCTTCCCTTAAATATCACACCTTTGGAAAAAATCGTATAGAGACGCGTTTAATCATCAATCGACAAGACGACGCGATCCAATCTATTACTATACTCTATGGACGCGATGAACCAAAACCAACGTGCAGTATTTTTGGTGAGTAAAATTTTCTGCCTACCCTGTCTTAAAACTGTGTGCACGCCACTGCTGGGACACAGGCCTCCTCTCAGTGAGAGGGAGTGGGCCGTAATCCACCACGCGGGCCCAGTGCGGGTTGGTAAATGTCACATGTCTTCGAATTTTCGGTTCTAGGACATGCCGATTTCCTCACGATGTTTTCCTTCACCGTTTTTAGAGCAGTGGTGATGAAATAATTTACACAAAGTAAAGCGCCTGTCTGGGTTCGAACCTACGACGTACAACTCGTAAGTCGCGGCCGTTACCACTGGGCCACCACTGCTCTCCCAGTCCCAGATAGGCAGTCGCTCCATGTAAAATACTGGTATTCAGCTGCATCCGGTTAGACTGGAAGCCGACCCCAAGATAATTGGGAAAAGGCTGAGCAGATTATGATGGATACTAACCTGTCAGTAACAGATTCATGTAGATACCCTTCTACGGCGACCACAGGTACATTATTATTAAGTTCTCCGTGAATTGATCGTATGTGAGCGATGCGTTGTTTGGCTGCTGCGTACGCGGCCGCATAACCGACCGGCTGATCTGCTGTGACGTCACTCTGTGCTGCGTAACCACTGGAAATTGAACAGTACTTTGTAGACAAATAGGTGGGTTATTGAATGGTAATTGACTTAGCTTGATCTTAAGACGAGATGAGGTGCAGTATCATATTTCATTGATATGTTGGATATAAAAGACGAGCCGATTCCATGGTGCAAAAATTCTCTAGTGCTAGTGTAATTTCAGAGCAGTGGTGGCCCAGTGGTAACGGCCGCGACTTACGAGTTGTAGGTCGTAGGTTCGAACCCAGACAGGTGCTTTACTTTGTGTAAATTATTTCATCACCACTGCTCTCAAAACGGTGAAGGAAAACATCGTGAGGAAACCGGCATGTCCTAGAACCGAAAATTCGAAGACATGTGACATCTACCAACCCGCACTGGGCCCGCGTGGTGGATTACGGCCCACTCCCTCTCACAGAGAGGAGGCATGTGTCCCAGCAGTGGGAACATTTATAGGCTGATGATGATGAGTGTAATTTCACTTGATGATTAACTCCTTAAGTTCAAAATCGTTGGTTTCTAAATACAGGGTTGTAACGGATGAGGATGCGGATGAGGATATCGAGATAATCGGGTTTGAGGATGCGGGAGAGGTACGAATATTGGAAAATTCCTTATCGAGGATGCGGATGAGGGTACGTACGCGGATATCGTACAAAAAATAGTCCTTGTTTTTTATAGTTTTTATATTTGTATTAGGTATAGGTTGTAGGTAATCATTTGGTAGGTTACCGTAGCGTAATTCGCCTGCAAAAACTTCACTTCTACGAGCAAACAAAAAGTAAACACACGACACCCGACACCCAGTAACTCAAATTGTGACATGTGACACCACAGTCGTGCAACCACTGCACTGTCACGTGCGGCCGATCGTCTGTCATAGGACAAGGACATTGCGAATTCAGCCAATAGGAACGCGTAACTCACTTATCGGCCCGCCCATTTAACTCGGCGCCCGAACAACGTAGAGTCACATCCCCATAGAAGTTATGAGGATGCGGAACTTTTAAAATCAAAAGTTGAGGATGCAGATGTTTTGCGGATATCAAAATGTATGCGGTTGCTCCGCAGTTGCAGATGCGGATACGGGTATCCGTTACATCCCTGTCTAAATACTTACACTACGTTAGCTTTGCCAAAGACAGTCTGAAATGCTTCTCTGACTGGTGAGATCTTTACTTCTTTGTCCGATGCAACAACTACTAAGAGGTCTCCTCCACTTCCTGAAACAAATTCACACATTTAAATACTACATCCAACCTAATACAATTTCTTACAATAATATCCTAATTTTGCCATATCTAGCTGCAGCTCTTTGATGGGATACAAAGAGTATTGTTAATATTTACGAATCTGTACTCTAGTTTTACCGGGACCGCTGTTTCGGCCGTACATTCGTCAACGCTCACGGCCCGCTCATTCGTAAACGCTGCCCCTTGCCTCGCCGCGTATTTCTAAGGCGCGGAACAGCGGTCTCGGTCAAACTAGTCGGTTACCAATTTTATTTGTTTGTTAAAGTAATTATTTAAAAAAATAGGCAGTCATGGGAACTGCCGACAGAAATTAAAACTTAAAACTGGTATATATAATATAAACAATATTCATAATCATCATCATCAAAAAGAAATAACACTATTAAAAAACTTTAAACTGGTATTAGCGCCATCTATATTCTATAGCCGAGCACTACGCGAATCCATAAGTTTACCCCCTAACAAAAATTTCACAACGCGCCTAAAAAAGTTTTCACTTAAAGACTTTTGTGTGGTCGTTAATCATTTCAGTAAGCAAGGATTTTAAGCAAGCATTTTCTTTCAAGCAAGCAATATCTTTTCTTTTTTAAATAATGTTCTAGTATGCTAACTAAAATAAATTTCATTATATCCAAAGCTATTTTGTCCGTTATCATATTAATCCTTATCCAATAAAATATGTTATTTAAATTGGGCATATAATTTAGACAAAATATGCCTTGACATCATATCAGCTAATTGAATAGTTTAAAAAATATCACAAATTCAAAATAACGCGTAACAAAATAATTATGATTGACAGCAACGCGGGCGCCGCAGCAGGAGTCAATGACCTTTTCCTCGGCTATTAGGAATGTAATCCTGGTAGTATGTTGCCGTGGGTTTTTTTTCGACATCTGCGAAGCCGCGGGCAAAAGCTATTACCTAAATAAATAAATGTGACTTTTATTTTATTGACATAAGGCCTAAATTCCAATTAAAGACGCGCGCTAGTAAAATGCAACAACTATAAACAAACTTACTAAGGTACTCCTTCATCTGAGGGTCAAGTGTGGTGATCATGGAATCTACGGAGCTCTTCGCCTTCTCCGCCACCCGCGACAGTATGCCTCCAGTGGAAACTGCGCCCTTCATCCATGTGAAGATGCCACTTCCTGGCATTATGTCACCTGATCATTACAATTGAGGATAATAATACAGACTTTCTATAAACAATTTAAAACCAAACAAAACACAACTGGTGAAATGTGGGAGTACTATTAACTAAACAGTGAAAAATCTGTTCTTTTGCGAGAAATAAAAAACAGTCATAAAAACCTTAATTGGATAAAAATTACTGTTTCTACTTTTGTGAAAAAAACTTTAATTTTAGTTGTACAATTTTACCTTGTTACATTTACTTTTATAAGCCGATTAAAACAGTCTAATTATTAATGAATAATATTAACTGCTTTGGTTAGCCACATCTTTCAGAGAAATGGAAGACAATCTTGTCACTAAGTCATCATGCGTGCATCATGCATATTGTGTAATGATTCTATAATTATGTCAATGTTTTGCCAAAGCAAAAATGAATAAATGAATGCTTTATCAAATCTACCAAGTTTATCAATTTCTGATGTGGAGTCTGGCAATGATTCTGGTGACTGTGTGGCTTGTGAGTCCTCAGGGGACCTGATGGACATCAGCGGTTCCCCCTTACTTAGAGGAATTGCTGGGCTGGAACCAAGGAAATGAATAAGATTATTAAAAAAAGATTAAAGAATAAGAGGTTAAAGAGAGGGGGGGAGAGGTTTAAGATTATTAAGATTATTATTTTTTATTGATTTTGTTTTTATTTTTCTGTTCCTTTCTTCTTATCTGTTCATATGTGTGTACATAAACTGTTAAATAAACAAGTTTTTTGTTTTTTTTTTTGTTTCCCGTAACTGTTTGTACCCTACCTAAATGTAACATTATCTGAAAAACAACCTATTCATTTTTTTACAAAATTGCAGAATAAACAAATTACTGTTGTGGTGCTGTAGGTATTCTAAAATTAAAACTTATTTCAAAACAATTTGTCAAGGTAAGTATTAAAAATTTTGCATAAACAATGTATCTACAATTACCTACTTGTATTATTTTATAACTTTGTTTGAGCACCTTTTTCATGATAATGATTTTAAGTGTGTTTACAGTAATAATTCAGATAATCAGCCATGGTTTACACAATCAATTTCGATTTATCTCTATGCATATTCAGAAAACTAGGTCACAAACCAACTTAATAAAAAATGATTATGTTATAATAATAACATGTGATGGATGTACTTATGTATTATAATATTAAACACATTTACTTCATTCTGGACACAGGAAATTCTGATAAGAATCACAATTGATTACAATAGGATTCATATTAGAAGCTAACTAGATAAATCAGCCCAGTTGCCTATACACATATTAATAAACATTATGCAACTATGCTTGATGGAAAAGAATTAAAAAAAAACCTGAATTTCTCAGAATTGTCAGGTTGCTGTGGAGGTTCATCTCTAGCCTGAACAATGATTGGCTGGACCGGTACTGGAGCTGGTAGAACCTGACCCACTACTGCTTGTGGTATCTGCAATCACAGCAAATTCATGAAATATTGTTAAGAAGACTGTAATATTTAGCACAAGATCAAACTAAGAGAACACAAAATTTATTTTTGGATATTGTACTTCTTAAAACGGTCCTTTCGCATCAAATGCATTATTTGGCACCAAAGCATATGCTATAAAAATTGTAAACAAATGTCAAATACCTCGGCAGCTGGAACCACAGGGCTAGCAGTCACGAAGTTAGGCAGCTGCGAAGGCGGAGCCACGCTAGACAGCAGGTTGCCGGTAGCAGCAGCAGGCGCCGGCGGCTGCGGGATCTTCGGCTTCTTATCCAACCCACTCATTTTCTTTCACTATCAACTATCTACTACAAAATTACAAAACAACAATAAAATACAACGTCAAACAAACCTTTTTATTGTCTACAAAGAAATAAATAAATGATAACTGTAATTCTCGTCAATAAATGTAAGTAAGCACTCATTAAATGTGAAAAAACATGTTTTTTTTTACCTTCACAACAACAAAACAATTTCATGGATCTATTGACGATTTGACAGCTGATAAAGAAAGGCACAGGCAGTGACAGCCGACAGACACAAGGGCCGCATTCCGAGTTACGCTTAAAGTGATAATATCGCGAATCCGACTAAATTTAATAGTCACAAAATATAAGGGTTATTGAGTAATAATTGTGACTTTGGACTTTGGTCGGATTCGCGATATTATCACTTTTAGCGTAACTCGGAATGCGGCCAAGAATTGCGTTTTGGCAGTCGTTTACAAAGGCATGATAGACAGTTTATTTTATTGATTATCTTGCAGCAGGTCACAAAATTTATTTAAAAACCCTTGGGATATAAATGTAGGAGAACAGTTCCTGGAATTCAGTAAGATTATTTATTCATAAATTTATAAAATTTATGTGAAATGTATTTTTTTACTTTTTCGTAACGAAATTTGTAAACAGAATTGAATACGTCACTAAAAATCTGACAAGACGCATGAGACAGGTCCATGGTCTTAAAATCGTCAACATTTTAAACATCAAAATCTTCTTATCTTTTTCACAACTATACAGATTTACTGAGAATGTCATTTTAATCATGTTAAAAATTGTATTTAATTTATAGACATAATTACAGACGGGGGGTTGCTCATTTCTGTCAAGCGAACCTTGGTATCGGAAAGTTATCTCGCTGTTTTCGGGAAAAATTTGATTAGACGCTAATATTGTTCGTTCAGTCATTTGCGGTCGTGTCTACTTTTAGTGCAAATTAACCATGTCGGAAGAGCCTGATACGCCACCCTTTAGCACAGTGGATATCAACAATGATAACAGGGATGACGAAGATCTTTTCGCGTCTGCGGTCCAGGTATCTTGTTGAAATCCTGTTTTAATAACTTGTTGTGTTCGCGTCCGCCCCCCGGCGCCCGGCACGTCGTTGACGCCCCTATGCATGATATGAAATAAATGAATTTACAACATTCCACCGACCTCTTGTTGCTGATGCTGCTATTATTACTGTTAATTACCGCTTATTACCATCATTCAACCAAAATTTGCATGAGAATCGTAAATAGAATTTTACACAAGATACAGACTTTTATAGAACTTGATTTCTCTTTGAAACATCCTTGAAAGTTAATTTAATTACTGAATCAATGGCCTAAGTATAAACTCACTGTATTATCTTCAGTATTAGTCACTATTCTGATAGCTGTTTGTTCTCAGTTGTTTTTGTTTTTTACTTAATAATAGTATTTTATTTTAAGAAGATAGTGCAAGTTCAATAACTGCAATGACTTTTGAATTTAACCCTGTGTTTACATTTGTGCAGGTATTTGTGAAAAACAATCTTTTGAGCAATAATTTCTTATTTCAATAGCGAAGTAATTTCAATGTCATCATTCCAACAGGAAGCTACAGGTGCAATAAAAGTGTATCTGTTGCTTTTTCCACCATATTATTTGAAGAATTTGTGTTACTCACTACTTCACAGCTATTTAAAATACATAATATAATTGAACATTTCCTGCATAACATAAAGCCTTTTATCCTTAGTATCAACATGTCTGATTATGCTGTTTATCCATTTTCCTTTAACATACAAATAAGCATAAAAAAGTAAATGATTTTAAAACAAATACTAAAAAAAAACTTGTAAACTTTTTACTGTTGGCCACCTCTAAGCATTGCCAAAACTTGGCATTATGTAGCTATTTATTAAATCTAAAATACATTGTGGAAGAACTCAACATTCAAAAACATCACAGCACGAAGTTTTACTTTACACTATATGTCTTATCAATTGCTTTATTTCAGCAAACATGGAAAACTTCCAAGAAATTGTAGAAAATAAATAAATATAACACTGTGAATCATTTAGTATGTGGGTAGATTTAATAATAAGTTGATATACCTACCTCTCTGGTGTTTGCACAAAATACAGCATCAGAAATTTGTGGTCATATTTAAGATTGTAATGACCGTTAAACTGAACAACTTTTTCCATCGTTCCAAAATCATAATCGTGAAAAATAATCAGCTGTCCTATACAAAACTTCAACACCTACTCGACCCAAAGTATATAAGATGGTGAAAAAAGTGGTTAGCGGGGCTAACAACCCAAGTAGAAGACATAAATTGTACTTTGTCAAAGCCAAATAATTTAATTCAATTAGGCAAGACACTTTTGAACATCAAAATTTACAAAAATAAATAATTGATTCTAATTGCCCCTTCCAAAACGTAGTTTTCGTATGGCCAATGGGCAAGAAACTTCACCGTTACGCTTTTAAAATGTTTTACAATATTTTGTGTATGTATGTACATTAGTTAAATAATTATATGTGAAGATGATGCACCTAGAATAAAATTACTATATCACAATAGGTAGTAAAAAGAATTAAAAATGAAGCAACAACAGATAAATTAATTATGTGATAGATACATGCTGCTCACATATTTACAAACATTGTAAAAGTAGAAGATTTTCCTTAAATTTACAATTAATAAGTCAGTGTGTGAGGAAGTAACACAGAATGTAAAATCAATGTCTTACATGTAACAAAAAAGAATAAATTAAATTAGCAACCATTGTTTGCCCATCCATGAAGCAACTATAAAACAATTAATGAATTTGTTTTGTATTGTACCAGTGTGTTAGATTAGATTATAAGACTGAAACCTGTTGTGCTTTTATTAAAGCTGATAAGCCACTAAGCCTACCCAACATATTGTGACACATAGTAGAAATATGATGTGATCAATGTTCCTGCCTTTTATTTATTTATTTTTGTTCTTCAGATTTGATAGCTATCATCTGAATCTTTTATTTCATTTAATTATCTAAAACTTGTGAAATGTACACACGGCTACACATCAAGCTATACATTTCCAGTTTAAGCTGACCTCGCATTGTACGGAAATCCTTTACGATGCGAGATCAGCATAAACTGGAAATGTGTAGCTTGATGTGTAGCCGTGTGTACCATCAGGCTAGAGCATATCTAAGTATTTTGAAAAGAAAATCCCATGCACTCAACCCTTTTTTTTCATAGGTAAGCAATACTATAGCGGCCGAGCGCTGCAGGCAAGAATAATCCTTACAGTGTACAGATAGCGTTTCTTTGATAGTACCCTCTCTTTGATAAAGTAACTGAATTGTTAAGGATTGTACACAATTCCATTGTAATCATTTAAAAACGTGATTTAAATACAAATACTTAATCCAATAGGATATAAGTGCCTAGTGTATAACCTGTACATATTAATAATATTTTATTAACACAAAACATTAACAAGTGGCATCTGTTTTCACAACTCATTTTGTACCTTAACTCTATTGTCTCAGAGTTTATATTTGGCAACAGGAACTAAATTATTTGTTAAACAAAACATCTGCTATTCAATGCTGGCTCTGACTAAAGCAAATTTGAATGTCAGACTACACGTTTTATTTTATTGTTGTATTGGAAATTCCATAATGCCATAATTATTTTTATTATGTACTCCATGGCTACCTATTTGCTGTCTTGTATCCATACACAAGAATCACAAGACAACAAATAAATCTCAATACTTTCCTTATTTATTACTATCACTATCATTCATGAAAAACGGGTAAGTATATCAGAAAGAATGAATTATTATACAGAAAATGTCAACCACATTCACTAAACGTCCTGCTATTGTTACAAATTGAAGATCTATTAAACAGTTAAACAATTTATTGTCTATTACAGGAAGTCAGTCTGGACTCAGAGGTGAATGGAGCCCGTGAAGGTCTAGAGAAGGTCAGCATTAGTGATGCGCCTCCATCTATCACCACTTCACTGAGCAGCCCAATTATGGAAGAGGTAAAATAAAAATAAATATTTTATGAATTATGTCCTTTTCTCATAAGAACTTGATGCTTACATAGGTTCAGCGCCGGCTCGAGAATTCCTGGCGCCCTAGGCGAAAGGCTGGAACGGCGCCCTTTTAAGAAAATTCGTGACAAAATAAAACTATGTTCTTTCTTTTTCGTGTGGTTAGAGACTAACCGGGTGTCAGAGATTTAAAGTCGCCCATGGGCCTCTGACTTGGCTTCACATGCCGTCGAGAAATATCTCTCAGGCGCGATCGGTACAGCGATCGCGGTCAAACTATAATAGTCAAATTAATTTTGAACAAAACATTATAACATACAATAAGAAAAGCAATAAATTCGAAATCGCGATTTTTTTAGCAATGGAGCGAGTTGAAGCTATCAACTAAACTCGCTTTTGATTTCCAGATGAACCGTACCGATGCAGGTTTCGTAAATGACCATGAGCGCATTTTGGTAGAAAAATGGGTAAAAAATTGGGAGTATTTTCAAGTTGAAGTTAAATAAAAAATAAATGTAATGTATAATTTTTTTATATCGATGACGCTGATTGCCGCCCCCCTAATACGAGCGCCCTAGGCCGTCGCCTAGTTCGCCTATATGAACGGGCCGGCCCTGCATAGGTTAAAACACAAATTGGCCCAGTCATAGTCTTGGCTATTGTAAATCAGTACTTAAAATAAGCGTTTTACAATAATTTGTATAAACCTTAAACACCTGTGTTAAACGATGAGAAGTTTATAAATAAGAGTGTAAGTTTAAGTGACTTCAACATAATTATATCTCATCAATGAGTCATTGAATTGGAATAGGAGGGGCTCGTGGCAAAGTAATAATAGCCGTAAGGGTCGTTCGATCATGTCAAGCTACGCTTGCCGCGGTCACTCCGTGGATGGATGACCATCCCGACACCCCTCCGTGCCTCGAAAAGCACGTAAAGCCGTTGGTCCCGGATGTCGTTAGAAGATCTTTAATAGTCGTTACGGGTAGTCGGAAGCCCAAAAGTCTGACAACCAGTCTTGTCTGACGTGTTGTGTCGCATCAGAACGGTATCGGTTACATACATTTAGTATGGTGAGATTTATATTTCTGTGTCGCGATGTGTTGTGATAGCTTCTGATGCGACGCATCAGAAGAGATTCCGATCGCATCAGAGAGATGGGGGTGGGGGAGCGGCTGCCTGACGTCGCATCAGATAAGTGTGCACGCGTAAGTGTTGCGTTGAGACGCGTCAGAGTCGCATGCGTTTTTATTTACGTTTGTCTATCGTCCAAAAATTAAGTATCTTCTTCATACTCTGAATCAGAGTCGGACGAATCATGGAAAAACATTATGAACATATGAATTCTCCGAGAACTACAACTGTATTGATTCAAAACATCGTCAGAGGGCGTCAGAACACAACATATATAGATATGAACACAACACGTCAGAAAAATATAAACCCAGCTTTACCAAGAGGTATCGTGTTACCCAGTAACTGAGTTGTGGAGGTCAGATAAGCAGTCGGTCCATGTAAAATACTGGTATTCAGCTGCATCCGTTTAGATTGGAAGCCGACCCCAACATAGTTGGGAAAAGGTTAGGCAGATTGAATAAGTCATTGAATGGGCAAGCGATAGATCGAGAGTTCGAACCCTCAGTTTCACTATGTCACATGTAGTAAAAAGGCTAAAGAGATGTTTACCAGAACACAAGAATATTGTGCAAACAACCAACCATAATGACAAGTAATCCTTACAAAAGTACCATAATTAACTCTGCACTATGGCTTCAATCGTGTCAAATAAATCGGTAAGCCTCGCCGATGCTCACGCTCGTACAAGGTCACCGATCGAAGTAATCGGCTAATAAATAGTTGATTTTAAATCCGCGGCGAGACACGAGATCACCCGACGCTGAAAAACGAGCCATGCGCGACCAATAGATTGTCTTGTAATGCTAGCAAAGTAGGTTGCTATAGATCAGGGGTGGCCAACCGGTTGATCGCGGCTATTAGTCCATTAGATCGTGGCAAGGCAGAAAAAAAGCAATTATCTAACAACGCAGACCTTTGCAATACACATTCAATCTTATATTGCACGGCTGATACCCGCCGCACCAGCCTAGCAGTGCAGGATTGAGCGTCGTATTAATGAGGCCAGGGTAATCATCAGGAAGATCATCTGCTTCAGGGAGGGCAATAAACACCCAAGGGATGTTTCCAACTATGAATCTGGCTTTGCTAATCTAGCGGAAGATGCTCAGACGCACTGCTCACACTAATATAAATACTAACAATAATTTTCAATTTTTCTTTGCCTCTTAATAAAATAAAAAATACTACGTAATTGTATACTCTTTCATTTAAAATTTGTTAGATCGCACATGGTTTCTTCAGTAAACAGTAGATCTTGGATCTAATCAAGTTGGCCACTCCCAGCGCCGGCCCGAGAATTCCTGGCGCCCTAGGCGAAAGGCTGGAACGGCGCCCTTTTAAGAAAATTCGTGACAAAATAAAACTATGTTCTTTCTTTTTCGTGTGGTTAATGAATAACCTGGTGTCAGAGATTTAAAGCCCATGGGCCTCTGACTTGGCTTCATATGCCGTCGAGAAATATCTCTCAGGCACGATCGGTACAACGATTGCGGTCAAACTATAATAGTCAAATCAATCTTGAACAAAACTACTACAAGAGAAGCAATAAATTTGAAATCGCGATTTTTTTTGCAATGGAGCGAGTTGAGGCTATCAACTAAACTCGCTTTTGATTTCCAGATGAACCGTACCGATAGTTTCGTAAATGTCCAGCGCATTTTGGTAGAAAAATTGGTAAAAGATTGGGAGTATTTTCAAGTTGTAGGTAAATAAAAATACAGTACATTTTTTTTTTTAATTTCGATGCCGCCGATTGCCGCCCCCCTAATACGAGCGCCCTAGGCCGTCGCCTAGTTCGCCTATATGAACGGGCCGGCCCTGGCCACTCCTACTATAGATGTTAGAAATAACATTGTAAAATTTATTTGTCAGTAATGATGAAACTTGAGGATTATACATAACATCACACTTGTATTTCCTGAAGGAGTATGCAGAGTAGTGCAGAGATGTAGAACAACCTCATTCCTAATGTTATGTTTAAGTCCCCTGTTATAAGGACCGAACCTATTCCCAACCGGGCACAAATCCAGACTCCGGGCTACAATAAAAAACAAAATATTTTATTTCACATAAACCTAACCTAACCACATAAAACGTCAGAAGCTAGGTGCACGGTTCCAATTGGTCGCTTCCTATGGAGAAGAGCCGGCAAGAAACTCCACGGTTACTCTTTAAAAAATAAATGGTTTCTACACTGTTTTCAAATTACAGTGTTAATAGGTATGAGAGGATAGTGTAGGCCTATCAACAAGTACCAGGTACTTAGTAAAATAGAAAATGGTCCACAAGTACACAGCCTACAACGTTTTCACACTCACAAAATCTAAAAGAAAAGAATCTATATAAAAGATTAACAAAATAATAAAAATAAGGACTTAAACCAAATGACATGATTGCCACTACAGCTGTAACACATCTAATTTAGTTTTTTTTACATATAGAAAATTGTAAGTTTATAATGTCTATTAGGAAATTCGTAATATACCCCAACCCGACCTGAGGAATCAAAACCAGAACCGCAGAACCCCATGGTCAGCAGACGCGCTTGTGTCTACTGTGCCAACAAGGCAGTAAAAAAACCCCCGGACCGACATCCAAACAGCAGTGCTAACTAGGAGTATTTTAAAAGTTCACAGTAATAAAACTAAGGTCATATTAATACCGAAACTTTAATAACCGTCGTCATTTAACCTTGTTAGAAACATTTTAATTAATGAAACATTGGTGCCGATTCCCTTGTTCACAAACTAAACTAAACAAGTTCAGTGCATCTTTTTCTTTCTATTTCATTAAGAAAAGGACAGAGGATAAATTTTAGTTTAGTCCTGTCAAATTAATCAGCGCCTGTCACTCTCCATACAAGTTTAGACGTGATTAAAAACTTGCCGACTAAAATTACGTCAATTTATGTCAAGCGCTGATTAATTTGACAGGACTATACTAAAATTTATCTTCTGTCCTTTTCTTAATGAAATAGAAAGAAAAAGATGCACTGAACTTAAATTTAGTTTAGTTTGTGAACAAGGGAATCGGCACCATTGGTTGTATACCGCTGTTTATTTAATACAGGATCTTGATGAAAATATATGGTCTGAAATAAACATAGAAATCCATGCGGCCGTGTCCCATTTATGACACTGTTGAGCACTTTCGTGCAAACAGCATTGCGTGCTGCGGGCAGCGAAGGCTGCATTCTAGTATCTAAGCAGTGATCAAAACAGACATACATGGGTCACACAAGGGTCAGAGCTTTCCGAACGCCCGGAGTCAGTGTTCCTTTAGGAGTGAGAAAAATTGCTTACATACATTTTGTATGAACTTGTTCACATAAAATGTCCGCGGAGTTAAGGTTACTTTTTCGAAATTTTAAAAGTGCCGACGAAACGCCGGATATTTTACTTTTTAAACATAGTGCGGACGAGGGGCTCCGGACAAATCCGGATCAATGCACGGTAGCCATACGCGGAGGTCCGGACTCTCACTGTTCCGAAGCAAGCTCTGACGTAAAAGTACACATATAGATCAGAAACTGCGAAGATAAAGCATAAAATAAAAATAGAATCTATCTACAAAACCAGACCCAAACTGACGTCACAACAAAGATAACAATGTCCTACTATGTACACAGTCCTACACACAATTCACCCATTTATTATTATTCCTCAGATAGCCACAGAACGCGCGAACAACATAATTATCACAATAACGGAACCACAAAAGATAGGTGAAGGCATGAGCTCCTACGTGGCCTACCGAGTGCTCACGAAGACCAATATGCCTATCTTCAGTAAGCATGACTTCGCTGTGCTAAGGAGGTTTAGCGACTTCCTCGGGCTACATGAGAAGCTGACCGAAAAGTATCTGAGGTCGGGGAGGATAATACCGCCGGCGCCTGAGAAGAGTATAGTAGGTGGGTAGATGAAGATTTGTCGACCTATTTATTATAATAAACTTTTTAGAAAAAATAGCTCCTATCTATTTTTGAAGTGAAAACTTCTTTGGGCGCGTTGGGCATTTTTGAGATAGGAAAAAACAGTTGAACTCGCGACACCGTTACCGACACCTCATTTTTGTAAACGCGATTGTGCTCTTTATTTATGTTACGTTACAGATCAATGTTTTATGCAAATATTTTTACTTTAAAGGTTTTGGAAGTTTTTTTTTTTAATTGTTCAAGTTTTCACTTCTGTCGGCACTCCCGGAGTGCCACAATTTGTTTTTCTTCAATATTTCTTCTTACTCTCCTATAATGGATGCAGGAAGGCAGTTGGTTTGGCTAAGTTTAGCTTATAGAAAAAAAATCAAAACGTATATGAACATGGCAGTTGTAAATGCAGATTGTATCGTAAAAAAATTGTGCTATCTAATTAGGGACAAAACAGGAATACGTTTATCGCCGTTTTGAAGATGGGTTGCATTATACATAGAACCTGGAGAGAAGGAGCCTTATTGGGCATCCATAATGGACAGTTTTGGAAGGCTTAATTGTAACAGTGAATTATGCATAAAAATAATAAACGACAAATACTGACACATATTACTCATTGTTTTAACTCCGTTTTAGGTACAACTAAACTAAAAATGACATCCACACCGTCAACGGAAAGTGCAAACGGCAGCGTAGCGGCTGGAAGCGTACAGTCCATTTTTGTGGAGAGACGTCGTGCAGCGCTCGAGCGCTTTCTGAACCGAGTGGCGCAGCACCCTGTGTTGTGCATCGATCCTGACTTCAGGGAGTTTCTTGAGTCAGGTTAGTCCACAGTCAAACCACTACTACGGTTTTGTGGGGCTTAGCATAATAGTTACATTTACCATTATGTGAATAAAGATAAATAATAATAGTAACAGCATCTTAGCGTGCGGTAAAAAGCATGAGAGTGATAACACTTGAGCTGCGAAAACCGCCCTTACGGCTACGAAAACTGTCCAAGTCAACTTGTTGCCAAGAGGGGGTGTGGTTGACTTTGCAAAATTGTCATTTTTTGCTTTAACTTGTCGACAAGAGCTCAGAAAAAGCTTTCCGACATTTTGTTAATTTTCGTTTTACTTTTTTAGCAAAACAGGTGTTCTTTAGAGTTTCAAACGATGAAAACAAAAAAAAAAGCTTTGCTCGTTGGATTTGCGAAGTAAAGGTCATCTGTCGATGACAGGCTATATTAGAGTTCTCTAGTGCAAAATAAACAATTTTTATTCGAGTTCTTTGCACTAACATATTGTCCAGTGTATATTTATTCAACCACTTTGAAGCTTTGCAATCAGTATTTGACATTATATTCTTGTCTCCACAGAGACAGAGCTGCCAAAGGCGACGAGTACTTCCGCGTTAAGCGGCGCGGGAGTACTGCGTCTGTTCAACAAGGTCGGGGAGACCGTCAACAAGATCACGTACAGAATGGATGAGTCTGACCCGGTAAGTTAACAGATTTTATCTTATCTATACTTAATTTTAGTTATCTTTTTCTTTATGTTTCCCTTTTAAGACTGTACGTTTTAATTAATATTTTTTTTTTAATAAATCTTCAACTAAAGAACGGTATAATTCACGGTAACGAACGGTATAATTTTAAGTGAGGCACCACTGACGCGTACACTCCGCACTCTCAACCTCATAGCTAAGAACACGGACCTATTCTGTTGTTCTCTGAGTGAGTTCACAAAGAATGCATTATTTGTAATAAGTTACAAAATTTAATTATATTATAAGTTAATAATAATACGTAGAAAAGTACGCCATCGCATTAGGTTACCATTTTTTTTTTTTTTTGGGTGGGAAATCATCAAATAACTTCTCCCGCTCTGGGTGGAGCGGGAGGGCGTGTCAGACTCTTACAGACTAAAACCCACCCGTGTTCCTTCAGTTGCCATGTTGCCAGGGGGCCACGATGTCCCTATCGGTTTTCTTCGAACCCCCGGGCATTAGGTTACCCTGTAATGATAAATGTAAATTGGAAATAAATAAATACATCATTATCCTTTAACAGTGCAGTCAACCGTTCGTCGGTAGTAGTACTTGAACTATAATAAATAAATAAATCCTTTATTTCAGACCAAGTCCACAATATAAAACCTCTCGTACTACTACAAAACGCTGCCTAATTTAGGTGTCTCGTGCATCAAGACAGACATAATTTATTTCAACCGCTCATTGTATCACTGTTTGGTGTGCTACTATACTACTACTGTTTATTAGTAGTCAATCCATTTATGTACAATATCTCTACTCCTATCCCCAGTGGTTCGAAGAGCGGTCAACACGTATCGAAGCTCTAGAAGCGTGCCTGCGCCGCATGTTCGGTGCGTGCGAGGCGCTGGCGGGCGAGAGGCGCGAGCTGAGCCTGCGCACGCACGACGCGGCGCGCGCCTGCGCCGCGCTGTCGGGCGCCGACCCGCACGCGCCGCTCTCGCGCGCTCTGTCGCACACCGCCGACTTACATGAGAAGGTGACATAGCATTAATAAACAAAAATATTTGTTGACCCCCCAAAAAATACTTTTGAGTGACTTTACGCATAACTCGCTGTCCCCGGCGAATAAAATCGTAATTGTAAAAACCAAATTTTACAGGAAAACAAAAAACAGTTTTTTGTTAATATCTTATTAATATACATAGAGGAATTGTTCAAATACCAAAAGAAAAGTGTTTTTTTACATTAATTACAATACACCTTAAATTTCGTAACTTCTGAAATAACCGTAGGAAATGAATGAGAAAAATTGACAGAGTGTAATCGGACCTCTAAATATCGAATATGCAATAAAGTTAAAACTATCGTAATAGCACATTACCATATTATTCGCCGAGGACAGCGAACTGACAACTTCACTTAACCGCCATCTTGAATTTGATCTGACCTCTATGCTGATCATCCACCTTATTAAAAGAGAATCTGCCCACCTCCCCCCACAATTACTTTGACAAAAAGCCAGCGATGACCGACTGCAAATAATCAAAAAGACTGTACTGCTACATACCTTTACACTCGGATTTGAGACAGTTTACTATTTATTTATTTTTAACACCAACTACATAATTATTTACAATACATTTTACAATAGAATAAATGCTGTGGAAATGCGTTCCTTGCAAAGCATTTGTGATCTGACTATGAATGATAGGCTGAGGAATAATGTGATAAGACAGCGGTGTGATTTAAAAGATGTAGTAACAAAAATGTAAAAGGGTATGCTGAGATGGTTTGGGCATGTTGAGAGGATGAATGAGAGGCGACTAACAAAATGTATTTACAAGGCTGATGTAAAGAGAAAGACCGGGCGGGGACGCCCTAGGAGGACATATACTAACATTATTGGTGATGTTCTTCAGAAAGGCCAGGTGCGTAGTACTCGCAACCGGCGTGCGTGTATGACCAGATGTATGAACGTAAACGAGGCAAAAGGAGTATGTAAGGATCGTAGCAGGTGGCGTTCTGTAGTTTCTGCCTACCCCCATGGGTAGAAGGCGTGAGTTTATGTATGTTTACAATAGGATCTTCGTTCTGTGTAAGGATGTCACTTAAAGCTGTACACAACTCATAATAATCATTATCTGACATCGAATATACACTGAAATGTCCCGTCTAGACATTCGCTATAGTTTTACAATATAATTATATATAGCCTATATTATTAACCTCATTATATTTGTTCCACAGATAGAACATTTGAGACTAGAGCAGTCGAACACAGACTTCTACGTGCTCGCTGAACATGTTAAAGACTACCTCGGCCTCATTGGCGCTATCAAAGACGTATTCCATGAGAGGGTCAAGGTAACTATAATCCTATATTATTAAATGAGCAATATTTGTAATCACGTTCTCGAAAACGGCTCTAAACGAGTTCGATGAATGTTGCAATTTAGGGGTTTACGGGGGCGAACAATCTTTTTCTCAGTATTTTTACTCAGAGCAGAGCTCGGTCGCCCAAAGTTTAGAACAAGATGGCTACCTTAGGATAATGACGTGGCAGCATGGAATTAATATGTACTATACATGGAATTAGTAATGAACTATCCTATACTATTAAATGAACATTCTCTATTTTCACCAGAACAGAGCTCGGCCCCCAGGTACCTTTCATACAAAATATTCTAAAACAATTATGAAATCCTTTTATTTATTTTTATAATTAATATTAAATAATTAAAAATGCTAGAGAAATCCACGTGCCTCCTTTAGTAAACATTCTTGCATCATTTGAGTACAGTCAATAGCACGTCCTTGGTAACAGTTTGACTTTGACAGCGTCTTTATTTTGTAACTAAAAGGGCGGTTTTTATATTTTAACGACTAACGTCCGGTTGACCGTACTTCGTCGTTGACGCATCATTTTTCTCATCGCAATTTGTACATAATGTAACAAAGTACTAAGTACGGTTAAGGTTTTAAATTCTAAATGTGAAAACATTGCAGCTGACCCTTTCAATGAACATCGCACACTGTCGCATAAATTCCTATATTTTCTGACTTGTCTGATTTATCCTCAGGTGTTCCAAAACTGGCAGCACGCTCAGATGCAGCTGACGAAGCGGAGAGAGAACAAAGCGAAGGCCGAGCTCGCCAACCGGCCCGAGAAGATCGAACAAGCCGCCAATGAGATTATTGAGGTATGCATTAGTACTCGCACCATTTACCACTTTATCATTTTTCGGCGTGTTTCCTATACATTTAAAAAACCTGTAGTGCAATGAAAATGGAAGCTGTTTTTTTTTTAGGGGTGGGAAATTATCAAATAATTTCTCCCGCTCTGTGCGGAGCGGGAGGGCGTGTCAGACTCTTACAGACTAAAACCCACCCGCGTTCCTTCAGTTGCCATGTTGCCAGGGGCCACGGTATCCCTTTCGGACTTCCCTTAAATTGCTAAGCACTTTTCACGTTTCCTCGTACAGTTTTACTGAATTCTACGCGTGTAAAATCGAGTACTTTATCAAATCATGTCCTATTTAGTATTTATATTTTTGATGAGACAACCCTAATATTTCAGTAGACTACTCATTCAACAATTGAGTCAAATCGACGATTATGAGCCCTAAAAATCGACCAATGAGTACATGCTCATCCTGCTTAATGAAATGTAAACATGTCCACAGTGGGAAGCGAAGGTAGAGCGCGGTCAACAGGAATTCGACACAATATCCCGCGTCATAAAGAAGGAATTAGAACGATGGGACGAGTTACGCCTCACTGAGCTACGCGCCGCCCTGCTGCGCTATCTCGACGACCACATGAAGCACCAGGCACAGGTATACTATATATTATACAGGGTGACTGGATCTGGACCCGCCATAGCAAATTTGCATATAGAGGAGGTCATTTGCTAATTACTAGACCTTACTTTACCTACCTAAAGTAGTTATAGTTTACGAGAAATGTCAATTTTTATATTTTATTGAGATTTTTCCAAAATTTGACATTCAAGCATTCATTCACAACCTGTTTTTTTTTTCATAATTTTAGTTTTTTTTTTATCATTTGTTGGTAGTCAGAAACATTTGTGATTAAAGTACGTCGGAATTTCCCTCAAAATAGGGTTAAAAAATAAGATATTACGCTCAAAAAATACTTTAAAAAAACTTTACGATCAAATTCGACCTGAAATAAAAAAAAAACTACGGTGTTTCAATAATTAATTTGAATTGAAGTAAAGTAAATAAAAATACACATATCTCCTAAACTATAAAACTTTAGCTAGGGAAACTAAGGTCTAATAATTAGCAAATGACCTCCTCTACATGTGAATTTGCTATGGCGGGTCCAGATCCAGTCGCCCTGTATATTCACTTATTATATATCGACACCAAAATACCCTTTTTTTGGGTTGGAAATTATCATATAACTTCTCCCGCTCTGGGTGGAGCGGGAGGGCGTGTCAGACTCTTACTGACTAAAACCCACCCGTGTTCTTTCGGTTGCCATGTTGCCGGGGGCCACGATCTCCCTTTCGGACTTCTTCGCAACCCCGGCAGGCATTGGCCCTATCGGACCCCGTCAATTCTACTGACATATCTTTGAGGCGCGCGTGGAACACAACGCGCCGTCGACCCGGGCTTGGTCCTTATCGGACGGCGAGCTACCCATTGCTCACCGTCCGCAAGCCCGCGCCTACGGTGGCCGGAAATCTGTCTGTGATTCCCGACGCCCAGGGCGTCTCCTCCTGCGGCGGTTAGGGGCGACACCAAAATACCCTGCGATATGGTGATAAATAGTTTAAATAAGAGTCGATCTCAATGTGGCCACACCATAATATATGTTGTTTATGTTTACAATGAAAGAATTTAAGTAAATTGTGTCATTGACAAGTATAAGTAGATCTACTGAAGTAGTAACCTTCTACTTCTTTATACTTGTCAATGACACAATTTACTTAAATTCTTTCATTGTAAACATAAACAACATATATCGAATATTCGAACCAGTTAAAACAGTATGAATATGACTATTAAAAGATGTTTCCTTTTTTAATGTTATTGATATACAGAATTAGTCCTGAGAACGTTCTGAATGGTTGTTAGTTTAAGTGGGTACTATAGAAAAAACACATATCTAAGCAGTTTAAAAACAAAATCCTGTGCAAATAAAACGATGTCTCTAAATAGCACACTTTTTCAGAAATCATCAACAAAAATTACATTAGTTCCACTATCGGTCAAGAGATGGCGCTGACCTAAAACTGTAATATTCTACATCGCAGTATGTAGTGTTAAAATTCTCTGACGAATATAGGCCTCACCGATAAAATGATACGGAACCCTCGGTGCGCGAGTCCGACTCGCTCCTGACCATTTTTTTTTTTTCCTAGGTAGGCGTTACTATATCGGTCGAGCGCTGCTAGCAACAATAGTCCTTACGGTGTATAGATATGCGTTACTTCGATGGTACATCTATAAACGTTTTCTAGAAAGACATCCCATAACCATTAAAGCATACCTTTTTTGCAGGCAATTCGCTACTGGGACGCGTTCCTGCCAGAAGCTCGAGCCATCAAATGAGTCGCGGAGTGACGGCGAGCGCACGCGCCCTGCACGTGACGCTCCAGCGACGCGGCGCGTAACGTTAGTAAATGAATTGCATTACTACCTTCCATACAGTGAATACGACCCCTTATACATTTTAAATAAAAGTTGCGTAACTAAACTTATTTTGTTTGCAATGTTGCCAGCATAACTGACGTAATGTGGGTGTTCTACAGGCACATGTGTGGTAACTCTTGCACTACGAACATCGCCCTTACTACTGCGGTACAAAGGCGCTGTCAATATGTTACCATGCGGTTTACTGTACACTTCTGCCTAATCCTTTGAGGAATAGAGGCATGATGTTATGTTATCAGCAACTTGTTTCCCACATAAGACATGTTGCTGAACAATGTTGTGCAACTTTTATTTTTCTTGAATACGGGGTTTGTGATGATTTTGAATGTAGAAACTTGTGGGGATAAATGGAGTGTTTATATGGCGTCTGCAATTTTTGTTTGTATATTTTCGGTAAAATATTATGCCTTAAAATGTGGGGGTAGTTCCACATGCGCCTTTAAAATAAGGCAAGTAGAAATTAAAGGATTTTGCCTATAAGCACTCTATTTATCTCATAAAAAATTCATGTTACTCCCAGAGTGTAAAAATGTCTTATTTTAAATATGAGAGCCAGCGGCTTTGCAATAGTTAAATAAATTTATACACCAATAGTTTCATTTATATTCTTGATTTGTTGTGGAAACTGTATCGAAGTTTGCTCAGTAGTTTTCGAGATCAAACGCACAGACAGACATCGTCTGCTTATAGAGACCATTATTGCGATGAGAGGTTTTTTTTTCGATAATTTCATATCTTTAAAATTATGCCCATGTCAATAATGTAGCTAAAATTTAATTTCTGACCATCACAAGGGTTTCTAGAGCTTTGAAGATTTTAAATACTTTTCTTTTTATAATTTTATAGATAAAATAATACTATAAATATCTACTTATGTATAGATTATATTAAATCCTCAAAGTGTAATTGATTTTAGTTTTAAATTGTATGTTATTATAACATGTTATAATTTGACAAGAATCGTTTTCGTGAATATCGATAAAGTCGATATTGTAAATGAACCTAAATCTAGTGTAAATCATAAATAATGTCATCTGGTAGATAGATATTAGTAATTTCTGACTAGTAAACGGAATTTTAATGCCAAATAAAAAATTTACATTCCAAATTGTTTCTATAGTTTAACATAAACAAGTTTTTATTTTGTATGCATTATATCGGCATTTTTAATTCATTTACTAACGTTATTGGATTTTACATGAGCATTTGATACTTTTAGCGTTGATACAAATTCAATTGTTTTAAGGTATCATGCGACCATGTGATCTAAACTCTATATTATAATATTAAACAAATGTAAGACTTATTTTCAATTTATTACAATTCAATTTAGATTTCACGCCTCAGTCCGCGCTAGACACGATGATTTTCGAAGGTCCAATAAAACGTTTGTTCATCAAATTGATCTCTACGTTTTTATATGAATAATAAAGTAAAATGTATACATTTACTTGATTAGTGGAAATTGAAGCCTGGACTGTGAAATAATAATAATTGTCTCGAATTATGTTCCTGTAGGTTATATAAACTAAACTTCACCTGTATTTTTGTTTTACTTACACCACAAACTAACAAGTCTATGGTACAGTTTGATTGAGACCGCTGCCCTCCGCCTCGCCGCATATTCCGCGGTAAGGCGGGGCCAGCGTTGACGAATAAGCGGTGGGACGCCGTGGGCGTTGACGAATGAGCAGCCCGCACTGCCCCCAGTCTCGCACCGCACTTTCCTAACGCGCGGTACAGCGATCGCGGTCAAACTATAATAGGCAGTTCCAAAATAAACCATAGTAAAGCCAAGTAAGGCGCATTTTTATCTGGTGTAACAGTCAGCGCCTTTTTAATAGAGGTACTGCTTACGCGGGGCGTAATTATAGTATTGTAGATAGACCAATTAATAATTTTACATTCGACTTTTTTTGCTACGCTGTCATTACCGCTTAGATGCGGTGTACCATACTTGTAGCCAACATGGTTTTATTTTAAATGATGGACGTTGGTCGGGGAGTTGACTAAACTAACGCACAGACCGCTATGTGAATTTAATCAAATTGATAGACACTAGTCTATTTTTTTTTAACAAACGTGTACCGAAATGACTCATCTCACTCTGTCAAAATTGGAAATGTGCGAGACACATATGACCCATCTCACTCTGTCAATATCGGAAATGTGCGAGAGACATGACCCATCTCACTCTGTCAAAATCGGAAATGTGCGAGACACATATGACCCATCTCACTCTGTCAATATCGGAAATGTACGAGATACATATGACCCATCTCACTCTGTCAATATCGGAAATGTGCGAGACACATGTGACCCATCTCACTCTGTCAAAATCGGAAATGTGCGAGACACATATGACCCATCTCACTCTGTCAAAATCGGAAATGTGCGAGACACATGTGACCCATCTCACTCTGTCAAAATCGGAAATGTGCGAGACACATATGACCCATCTCACTCTGTCAAAATCGGAAATGTGCGAGACACATATGACCCATCTCACTCTGTCAAAATCGGAAATGTGTGAGACACATTTGACCCATCTCACTCTGTCAAAATCGAAAAAGTGCGAGACACATATGACCCATCTCACTCTGTCAATATCGGAAATGTGCGAGAGACATACTCAGTACTCGTTTGTTGAAAAAAACAAACTAGTGGACGCCGCGACTTGAGCTTTGCTATCAAATCTTACATTAGCTTCTTTGATTGATTGACCAAACTAATCCACCACAGCCCTTCATTAATTGACAACAGATTCAATTCAATAAATGCTTTGTATAATATCACGAAACACTCAATTTCAATGTTATCTTATTTCTTAACGCTATAAACGTAATATTTACTATGAAACTTATGAACAACTTGCATTTGTTTGCTCCGCACACGTTCAGTCGGGCTTCAATTTATTTAATATTTTACGATATAGATGAAAATGTGATGTATTCCTTACTCGTTTTTGTCGACATTACCTTTAAGGAAACGTTCATTTGTGTACTAAATTATAATTTAGATATTTGCTATTATTACTTGCGATGAACCTATATAAAATTAAAGATATAGAATACTATGGATTTTGGGAGAATTTAAATTATACATGGTTGCATACATTGACACACAACCTGTTAACTTTCAGTACATAATTCTGGACACACCTGCGTCGAAATTTTTAGTTGGTTTTTAAATCCAGAATAATGGACTGAATCCATGGTAACAGGGTTGCGCGTCGATATACTTGCCATCCTGTATATTCCTGTCACACTGTATCTGGCACTTTTAAACTACCTCTCTTCCGGTATTTTATTGCATTTTTTATGATAAATAATGTTAAGATACTTAATATAGAGTTTTCGTATTTTTCACTGTTCGTCTCAAAATACAGACAACATCCATTATTGTGTAACATATAAAAGATATTGAAATTATTTTCTTCTAAAGATTTCTATTCTCTATGGTAAAGGCACAGATATTAATATAGATGGTCCACTCAGCAAAATCATTTAAATAAAAAGCGCCTCTTGCTGCGACACAATAAAGTGCAATTCAGGTCGCACAGCGCTAATTACCTACAGTTATATTCACGTAGAAGTTGCCTCTGTTTCTATCGCGTAACTCTTATGTCTTCTGACTACGTTGCACTCACTGAATTGGCCCGACAAGACAGGCCCGCCGCGTACTTGTAGCTTCATATCTATAATACGGAGTGGACCATCTGTCTGTCTATGGTATATGGTATAGTTTCATCGCAAGCCCACGCTCATCGCTTTGTCATTTTAATTTCGCGTAAAACTATTCTTAAGAATTTGTTATCGTCATTGTATATTTTTATATAGTCATTTGTTTTTTATCTTAAATGTAAGAATACTAGATATTATTGCATATTAGAATTGTATTCCAGAAGAATGGTTATGCGTATGTTACAGTCAAAGTATTAAATTGGAGATTTTATAATCTTAGTTGATAGTACGATTAGAATTTTTCAGAAGTGTTTTGTTATTTAATATTGACGTTTGTTGGTATAATTATTACGTTATAGCTATGTTGTAAATGTAAATTTCCATTTGTCCGAATTCATTACTCTGACCGTAACACAATATTTACCTTAGATATGAATATTAGGTAGTATGATTGAAAAAAAAATCGAGTCTAATGTATTCCTTATTTTTTATATTGCCAAATATATTTTAGTGGTAATTTGGTGTAATGGAAGAGATGAATAATTATGAATAAAGTATATAATGTTGGTTTCCATTTCAATGCGATTGCGTTATTCCCTTTTATCCCGTTATAGTACTGCCGCGGTCTATAATGACTACTTTGCTGGTCGCGCTGATGATGGCCGACAGCGCAGCATAGCGCAGCTCCAGGCCGACACAGCGCGGTCAGCGTGCAGCACTTGATGGACGCGCTGAGATAAAGGCCGAGGCCGTAGGTCGAGGCCTTTACAGCGAGGACAGCAAAGGCTGCAATAATGGCCAAGCTGGAAGGCCTAGAGCGTAGCTAGGCTAGCTCGAGGCAATCATAGCGTGACCAGCGAAGCAGTCATAGTGGGCCAAGGCTTGTATAGCGCTTTACTCAAAAATGCAAGTACCTAATCTAAATAAAACCAGCAAGTAATTTCAATAAAATATATATTAATTAACTAGAAATTTTGTTACTTCTTTTTTTTAACAATGGTAGTTGGAACTATACAGCCAAATATGGAATAAAATCTTTTTGTACCTATCTCTATAAATACAAACAGCTGTGTTTTAAATAAAATCTTTTTGCATTTGATTTTTTAAAACGTTGAAACGTCAAAATAGCGGCCGGCAATGTTTTGCCGGCCTGTTAGAGCGACCAGCAAAACTTTGCCGGCCGCTCCTTGAAACAGAACGGCAAGATCGACTTTGCTCAAACAAGGTTGTCAAAATAATGACCACATTACATGCATTTTTGAGTAAATGATATTAAATGTAGTAGTAATACAAAAGTCTATATCAATACCTAAGATCGATAAATATTATAATTCGATATACTGCTTAGTTTTTCCTGAATGAGTCAAAACTATCAAAACGTTTTAAGGAAAATTGCTATCATGTACTATCTGTTACAAATACAATATCTTATACACATGAGAAATATAATAATATGAAGCACTAAGCTGTGCGTGCGGTTTCACCCGCTGATTCGCAATTCTTTTTACCCATAAGCCGACGATCGCACTAACATAATAAAATCGCGGCGGGATTTTATTGCGCACTGGATTTTCAACTTTCGGTGTTAAGCCGAGCGTTGAAAATCAAGTGCACGATAAAAAATCGCCGCGATATTATTACGTCCATGCGAACGTCGGCTAACTATACGATACTCACACAGCCATTATACGTGTCAATGTTGTAAAATAATCCTGCAAAGGACCAATGACCTGCAGAAAAATTCTACCAATGAGAACGATTCATTCTCCCATCGCCAGTCAATGCAGGCACGGAGAACAGAAGTTCTTGCTATCCCTTTACTCAAAAGTACCTTTAAGAGGGGCAGCGTAAGATGATTCGTAGCTAGGAGAAGGGGCTAACAGGTACCGTACCGCAAGTATTGGTGTAAGCTCACTGTCGGTATTTTTATTTTAATTGATATCTCACTTAATGTAATCTCCCTAGCCTTTTCCCAAATATATTGGGGTCGGCTTCCAGTCTAACAGGATGCAGCTGAATACCAGTATTTTACATGGAGCGACTACCTATCTGACCTTCACAACCCAGTAACTGGGTAATACGATACCCCTTGGTAAGACTGGTTGTCAGACTTTTGGGCTTATGACGACCCGTAACAACTGTCAAAGATCCACGAATGACAGCCTGGATCAACGGCTTATAGCGTGCATTCCGAGGCACGGAGTCTCGGTATGTAAAGATGGTCACCCATCCACGGACAAACCTCGGTATTTTCATTGATGTCTAATAGCCAATAAAGAACTTATCCACTTTTTAAGTGCATGTAAGTATCGCTACAATAGAATTATTATATGCAAAAAGCGTACAAGTCGTACATAAGTCACAGAAAATATGAATTATTTCAATGATAGATATGAATATATGGAAACAAAAGTGATCATTCAAAATTCGATGACGATGGTTTAAATTCTTTTTATCTACACCCATGCTATAAAACCTCTATAAAAGTTTCAGATACAGTTAGCTTATGGCCAACATTAAAACAGCCAGTGTCATAGTAACCATAACCTCATCCTAATGAGTGTTACAATGTGGTACTAAATTTCATTACGCAACTCGTTTCAACGTTCAAGCGGGGGACAGCAGCACCCGCTGCACGCATGTGTGTGTGATGTGCTGCTGCAGGCGACGTACATACGTGCAGTTGTACTGAATTTCGTGGGAATTTCTTTATTCTTGATCTTGAATTACAAACACCCAATGGTTTCAGATTTTTTTTTTATAGAGGATTCATTGTCATGGGTGTAGATAAAGTATTGTATGCAACTGTTACAATTAGGTATTAAAACACTCTGTGATACTATTAAACCCACATTCATGTTTTAATACCCCTTATTATACAACAGTTGCATAAATAACTATTATCTACTCTCATAGCGTAATATTCGAATTATGAACTTCAAAACGAGTTTATATTGACATACTTTATAAACAGAATACCGAAATTTAAAAATAGAATCATATTATAACGCTTTTTCTCTAACAAAATAATACTATAAAACATTTTTTTTTTCTATTACGATACAGCGCTAATCCAAGAAGTTAATATCACCAAAGAGTTTCCATCAACTTTTGGCGGGGGACAGCAGCACCCGCTGTAGCGCATGTGCGGTGATGTGCTGGTGCAGGCGACATTCATTTGTTTTGTAGTACTTACTGAATTTCGTGGGATTTTTAAATTTATTCTTGATCTTTAACATTGATCTTTTATTTAGTATTTGTTTCAATCCCAATGTTTAAGAGTAGATAAAGTAGTGTATGAAACTGCACATAACTAGGTATTAAAACATTCGTGTGATATTATTAAAAACCTCGCCTGTTTTAATACCCCTCATTATGCAACAGTTTCATAAACTACTATTATCCTCCTCAATTCTAATAAAGTGTATCAATATATTGATGATAGATAAAATCAATTAGAACTGAATGAGCAATTTACCTGGGTAACTAATTATAGCAGATTACTAAAACCCGTAATCTACTTACTTATTGTGATTTTTATTATGGTAAGTATTTAATCTGTAAGACTGAATCAGTAATGGATAAGCTGATTGCTGTTAGAAATCAAAAATAAGTTTTTAATTTGTGAATGAGGTTTTATAGCAAAGGAAAATTATCATCATCAGCCTATAGCAGTCCACTGCTGGACATAGGCCTCTCCAATTGCACGCCATTCAGCTCGATTCTCGGCAACTCTCATCCAGCTGCTACCAGCCACCCTTCGAAGATCGTCACTCCACCTAGCCTGAGGGCGTCCTACCTTACGTTTGCCAATTCGCGGTCTCCACTCAAGAACACGTATACCCCAACGGTCATCGGTTCTACGGCTGATATGGCCGGCCCACTGCCACTTCAGCTTGCTAATTCTGTGAGCTATGTCGATAACTTTGGTTCTCTGCCGGATCACTTCGGTCCGGATTCGATCCCTCAGAGAGACTCCAAGCATAGCCCGCTTCATGGCTCGCTGAGCAACCTTAAATTTATGGACCAGCCGTACCGTGAGTCTCCACGTTAAAAAAATAAAGAAAATTATAACACCGGCCTATTAGTCTCCCACTACAGGGCAAAGGTCTCTTCTCATACAGAGAAGGCACGAGCATTGATCACCACGCGCGCTCAAGACGGGTTGGCGATTTCAGACTAATATTAACTATAAGTCTAGGTTTCTCACGATTTTTTTCCTTCACCGATGACAGTAATATTCAAGATAAACTCGAAAAGTACATACGAATTGAAAAAGTCACTTTGATAGGCGCTCGGATTTGAACCCACAACCTCGCAAAGGAAAATTAAATAGGATAAATATCATAATTTCAGCCCGTACCTAAACTTCATCTGCTGAGGGCCAATGGTGCCGATTCCCTTGTTCACAAACTAAACTAAATTTAAGTTCAGTGTATTTCTTTTCTTTCTGTTTCATTAAGAAAAGGACAGAAGATAAATTTTAGTTTAGTCTTGTCAAATTAATCAGCGCTTGACGTAAATTGCGTAATTTTAGTAGGCAAGTTTTTAATCACGTCTAAACTTGTATGGAGAGTGACAGGCGCTGATTAATTTGACAGGACTAAACTAAAATTTATCCTCTGTCCTTTTCTTAATGAAATAGAAAGAAAAAGATGCACTGAACTTAAATTTAGTTTAGTTTGTGATCAAGGGAATCGGCACCAATGTCGATATTTAACAGCCACGCTTGTTAGGTTTGGTGAAAGCAGTAAGTACCTACGTCTTTATTAGCAAAAGGACTCGTTCGTCCGGTGCACCTGGGTCTACTCCGAAGTAAATACGGTGGTGGTGGCCAAGCCCTTGCTGCAATAATTCATTTCATCAAGTCACTGTGTGAAAGACGATTTGGCTAAAAAACTTTTTTTACAAAAATACAAATTATTTTTCACTTTGTAGTTCGGAAGTCGATTGTATTTTTGTATATTTTTTTTTTTCACTTTCGTGGGTTGGTTTGTAATTTATCTAAGTTACAATAGCCTAATGTTAACTGCTCATCAAAAATACCCAAATCGCTATAGATGTGCCTATAATATTTGAAGAATTCCCTCGATTTCTCCAAGATCCCATCATCAGATCGTGATGAAATGACAATGGGACCAACTTGAAAGTATACTCTTTCAAACAAAAAAAAAAGAATTTTTCAAATCGGTTCAGCCGTCTTCGAGTAAGCGGGGAACACTTGTAAAAAAAAAAACAGGCGAACTGAGAACCTCCTTCTTTTTTTAAAGTCTGTTAAAAAAGGTGTGATTACTGCGATGACTACTAAAGGAGAAGTATGGAAGACGAAGATGATGCTGCGCTGACCTCTCATAAATTGGTATAACAGCAAGAGAATGATGATGATTTAAGTGTCAGTTTAATGTTACCTACTTCCAGTTAGGCAGACGCGATCAATAATCAATATTACCTAACGCTGGAAGATGCCACGAGTCCTGTTTCCAGAATGGTTGCAAAAATGGACACACCAAAGGGTATGGATGGGCTGGACGGTATATTGTCGTAGTATTTAACATACATTTCCAGAGCTACCTATCGTCTTTTCTGTAACATTTTCATGCTAGGTCGGTTTAATAAGTGAAACAGTGCGTTTTAGAAGAGTTGCTGATCGCAGTTGAAGAGTATAAGAGCTTAGCATACTTCCCTGAGGAAGTCCATTCTTCTTACAAGCCATCTGTCTCGGTTCCGATTCGTTCGAAACAAGCGTTTATTTGAATATTTATACACACAAAAATAGAGTCGAAATTGTGGTAGTTTACTTGAAACAATAGTTTTTTTTATTGTTGAACGTGTCAAATGCTGCAAGTCCACTCGACTCGTAACAATGTTTTCTTTTGCAGCATAGCGTTATTTAGCTTAAATCCAGCTTCGTCGAGTTAGATCAAGAGTTGGTTGATAAGAGATTTGTGGAGCCCAAATCTTGCTAAGCTACACAATGAGGATAAAATTAGAAAATATAATAGCGACCAACCTTTGAGGAAAACTTCTCCAAAGACGATGGTATGATAATTTTACTGTATTGTTTTGTAAAGATAATAAATTGTCTGACTAATTAATATAGCTTGCTGCTTGGTTTAGTCACTATGTAGGTATCAATAAGGCATTAATTTAAAAAATCAAAATACGTGGACAAATCAGATTTACCTGATATACTTATCGTAAGATTAGGATAAGCACAACTGGATACCTATATATACAAAAGTAAATGTAATTAAGTTTAATTGTTGGAAAATAAAACGAACAGGTGAGTTTTCTGTTCCATCATTTTTTAAATATTTATACGTGTTGTTTATTTTCCGCTTTGATAAGAAATCTGTTAATTTGTTTACCCAGGAATTACTAGTTTACATAATAGCACATTAGCCAAAATAGCCAATTCGTCTTGATGAATGAGTACCTACTTACCTAGAGAATCTTAGTGAATATGCAATTGCTTTCATTTGTCTGCTCTTTTTGAATATTTAAAGTCTTTCAAATATTTTTTTGCACTTTTAACTGTATTTATCGAAAATTAGTTATCATTAAGTGGTTTCAAAATCATAGTCACCTTGCCTTGGCTATCTAATTCAATTAATCATAAAACACTTTGCCCTATTTGTCAATAGATAAGATTTTTGGTCATTCGAGAACTTACGACACGCTAAGCCGTTCCGCAATCTAGACTAAAAGAACATTAACAGAAAGCTATCTTAAGTAATTGATCAAACCGATAGATTTTGAGTGTTTATTTTCTATTTTCAGCAAATATGAAGCTCTTCATCGTACTGGCGCTCGCCTCCGTGGCTTTAGCCACCCCATTGGTCCAGCCAATCACAATGCCCGAGGCTCCCTTGCCCGAATTCGAAGATGTGCCGTACGTGCCTATGATCGAGCCTGTGGCCATCAAGCCTCTCTTCGTCCCCCAGGAGGTTATTGAAGCCCTGCGACTAGCGGAGGCGCAGGTCCCTGCTGATGCCGAAGCAGTATTTGAGGCTATGGAGCACGCAGGTGAGGATGTCGTTCACGTCATGGAATACGTTATGTACGAACATGAACATGTCGCTGAAGAGGAAGTTGTAGCCCCCGCTGCTGAGGAAATTCCCGCTGACGCTGTCAACTTCGTTGATATCGCTGAAAACGCTGAATACAGCGAAGTTGCTGAGGAGGAAGTCGCCGCTCCCGCTGTTGAGGAGATCCTCGCCGATGCTGTGAACTTTGTTGATGTTGCCGAAAACATTGAAAACGCTGAGGAGGAAGTCGCCGCCCCCGCTGCTGAGGACATTCCCGCTGATGCTGTCAACTTCGTAGATGTTGCTGAAAACGCTGAATACAGCGAAGTCGCTGAGGAGGAAGTCGCCGCTCCCGCTGTTGAGGAAATCCTCGCTGATGCTGTGAACTTTGTTGATGTTGCCGAAAACATTGAATACGCTGAGGAGGAAGTCGCCGCCCCCGCTGCTGAGGAGATCCTCGCTGATGCTGTCAACTTCGTAGATGTCGCTGAGAACATTGAATACAGTGAAGTCGCTGAAGAGGAAGTCGTCGCTCCTGCTGCTGAGGAAATTCCCGCTGACGCTGTCAACTTCGTTGAAGTAGCCGAAAACATTGAATACGCTGAAGAGGAGGAGGTCGTCGCTCCCGCTGCTGAGGAGATTGCCGCTGATGCTGTGAACTTTGTTGATGCTGCCGAAAACATTGAAGACAGCGAAGTCGCCGAGGAGGAAGTTAACGCAGAGGAGATTATTCCCGAGGCAGTACACTTCGTCGACAACGCCGAAAACGTTGAAGCCGCTGCCGCTGATGTTGTTGAGGAGGTTTCCGCTGTGAAGGTCGTAGATGTAGCACCCGTCGCTGACAATGACTTCCCCAGGTACCCCGGCAAGATCTACGAAAACCCCATGTTGCGTTCATTTGAGAAATAAACTTTAGTCTGACGCAATTTTAGTTGAGTGCACAATCTTTATTTTCTCTCTACCTACTCAATCTCACAAATAAATGTTTTTACATCACAATGAATTTATAATTTATCAGGACTACAATAAAACAATGAAAATACAAAATATTATTGGTTATTTACGTTTCCATTATTCATACATCATCTGGCTCTGCCTTTACTCTTTCTCAGCGAGACGTTCGGCGGCGTCGAGCAGTCAGCGAGAGAGAGCACACGAAGTGTAGTTCGCCTTATCACGACAATGTAGCCATAGCAGCATGATTAATTGTTACAGCTATAACGGATACAGAGACAAAACGATTTTGGCGAAGAAGCCGCCAGATAAAATGCAATGTTGAAGACGAAAGTAGCGATTGTGAAAGTACCTACATGCATACGAGCGATGCAGATTAGTTCGATTTAGGGGACAAGAGACCTACACATCCATCCAACATTCTTAAGCAGGAACCTCATCCTCAATCCAAAGATTGTCAAAGCTCTACGATTCACATAACACTACGCCTGTATTCCCCGAAGGGTTATACAGAAGTGCAACTATAGGAAGTACACCCACACTATGATACCATATTAAGCCAGTTACAGAACCTAATTGCCATCAACCGGGTACAAATCCAGACCGGAGTCTCAGTAGCAGCTTCCGGGCTACTACTGAGAAATTCCTAATGGAAAAACCCAACAAGAATAAAATACTATTCACATGACGGGATTATATCTACAACTTGTTTGTCATTCAACAAAAGGAAATACCCCTGATTTTAGCAAAGAGTTTGATAAGATAAACCGTTAATTAATAAAATCCTAGTAATAAGAATTAAATTAATTACAAGGAAAAACCAAAATTTATCTAATACAGCTACAAGTTGATAACTTGGAGTACTGATTACGTTCGATAATAGTAGAGTAGCAGTGGTAACAGCCGCAACTTACGAGTTGTAGGTAGTGGGTTCGAAGTCGAACACAAGGAGGCACTTTACATTGTGTAAAATATTTCATCACCACTGCTGTGCCACTGCTCTCAAAACGGTGAAGGAAAACAGGAAAACATAGTGAGGAAACCGGCATGTCCTAGAACCAAAAATGCGAAGACATGTGACGTCTACCAACCCGCACTGGGCCCGCGTGGTGAATGTGATTACGGCCGACTCCCTTTCACAGAGAGGAGGCCTGTTTCCCAGCAGTGGGAACATTATAGACTGATTATGCTAATAGTAGGTACCAACACTGTGACTCAGGTGTGTTTGTAAAGCGACACCAATCTTTGTATGGATTAGAATCATTATAACCCAAAATAATCATAAATCTTTATTATTACATAATATACTGGCTGCCAAGTTTATTTATGTTGTGAATATGATTAATAAATATTCGATGACTGCAGCGTGACAGTGCGCGTTTCATCACCTTTATATAAATAGAAAAATAATACCTACGCCTAAGATAATGGTGCCCATTCCCTTGTTCACAAACCAAACTAAATTTAAGTTCAGTGCATCTTTTTCTTTCTATTTCATTAAGAAAAGGACAGAAGATAAATTTTAGTTTAGTCCTGTCAAATTAATCAGCGCTTGACGGCACCAATGTGTGTAGTCATAATAACACTCAAACATAAAATTGCTGTGAATATTCTATTTGTTTTCTTTTCCGTGGTCAAGTAGGTATTGAACTTTTGTATAAACAGCAGATTTTGTTTTTTCGTGATTTCAGAGTTGCTTCCATAGTCAAAGTTGTTTACATTCATGGGTACACCCTGTAAAAATGTCGAGACGGTAAAAAAATCATCTAGTATAAACTACTGCTGTGATTTTTTCACACATCCAAAATCAATCGGTAGTGAGTGCGGGGTTTAACTCGCACTCGTGTGTTTGGTTGCTATGAATAGTTCCGTAGGAGCGCCGCGACGCTTAGAGCCTATGCACACCACGTTTTTTAAACGCGCCGTCGACGCGCGTTTGTAGCGATACAGACGCGATACGCACGCGAGTCAGACGCAGCCTGTAGACCTTCTGTAGGATAAAAGCGCGCCGTCGACGCGCGTTTCTAAAACGCGCGTCGACGGCGCGTTTAAAAAACGTAGTGTGCATAGGCCCTTATAAAGGTTTTCAAGCACATACTCCACACGTACATCTATAAACGTATAAATGCGTTTCTATCTGATGCCCAGCACGGCTTTCGCCAAGGCCGCTCAGTCAATTCGAATCTGATGACTCACGTTGATTATATTTCTGGGGTTTTGGACAGTGGGGGGCAAGTGGATGTCCTCTATTTCGATTTCCGCAAAGCGTTCGATAGGGTTGATAATGACTTGCTCTTAATGAAATTGGAAGCATCAGGTTTCTCGTCTGAGTTTCTGAACTTCTTTGCGGACTATCTGCGAGGCCGCAGGCAATTTGTTAGGCATGGTTGCTTTGAGTCTGAACCTTATAATACCCGTTCAGGTGTGAGTCAGGGATCCGTGCTTGGGCCACTGCTTTTCCTTATCATGATCAATGATCTTATAAATAAGGTTAGGTTCGCTAAATGCTTGCTCTACGCCGACGACCTAAAACTAGTAGTTCAAATTGATACGGTCGCGGATTGTATTCTCCTGCAAAGGGACATTGATGCTATATATGAGTGGAGCATGGTCAATAAACTCTCTTTCAATAAAAGTAAGTGTTACGTCATGACGTACAGTCGAAAACGTCAACCACTCCACTATAACTACAGATTGGGTGGTGAATTAGTAAGTCGTGTCACCAAGATAAGGGACCTGGGCGTGACCTTTGACACTGGTCTGACATTTAGAGATCATGTCTCCACTCTTGCCAAGGAATCTTTTAGGCGTTTGGGTTTTGTTTTGCGAAATGCGCGTGACTTTCACAACCCAAATGTAGTTAAGCTTCTGTACACCACTTTGGTTCGTAGCAAACTTGAGGCCGGTGCCTGTATCTGGCATCCCTACACAGCGACTCATACGTTAACGCTGGAAAAGGTATAAAAAACTTTCTTGAGATTTCTGTATAAAAAGACGTTTCACTTCTTTCCTTACATGTACCCTACTAATTACCTCCTAAGAGTTTTGGGCTTCAACTCATTGGAGGTTCGACGAGGCTTTCTACAGCTCACAGTAGCCTGCAAAACTCTTAGAGGACGCATTGACAGTCCCGAACTACATGATCTTTTCTGTCGGCTATTCGTTCCCGACAAATACATCGGGCATCGCCAAAGCCGTCGACGCGATCTGTTTGCGCCGCCGTTATCTAAAACTGTCGCCCGAGCTGAGTCCCCTGTGTGTCGTACTTTAAGGATGCTAAACGCCCTCCTGACCACTAATCCTGAATGTGATCTGTTTGCTGATGAATGGAGCAGAATTATGCGTGTATGTCCGATGTTTTGCGAGAGTAAGTGTTAAGTAACGTGTGTATCCGCCATACTATTCGATATGTAATGTGTGTATCCGCCATACTAATTTGTTAATCTGTGGAACACTTGCGAAAATGTTTGATTGAGAAAAAAGTAATAAAAAATGGAGGAACGTCCGTAATGAAAAAGTGGTGCCTTTTATTGTGTCCAGAAGTATCTTCAATCCAAATAAAATATTAAACACGTGAACAAGGCGTTCACAATCTGGCGACCGTGACAATGGAAAACAAAACGAAGATACGCTCCGTATTGCGTCGTCATTTTACAAAGTCTGCGAACGCATTCGAAACTGTACTGGACGCAAAGGACCACGACGAAATCGAGGCGAAGTCAAGCTACAAATATATGGAAGAATGCCACAAAAATTTGAGCAAGTTAGACAACGAGATTCAACAACTATTAATGAGTTCAAGTGATTGGAACGAAAAAGATCTCGATGCCGAATTGAACGACGCCTCAAAATATGAAACAAGATGGATGCTCCTACAGACGCGATACGAATCGATTTCGACGACAAAGCCGTCTCCAAGATTCACAGACAGGGATCGCGAGGTAAAATTACCGCGTCTACAATTAAAAACATTTAATGGGAACATAAAACATTGGTTGACCTTCTGGGGCTCATTCCAAAAAGTTGATAACAACCCAGAAATTGACGAAATCGACAAATACCAATACCTATCACAAGCGATGGAAGAAGGAACCGATGTAAAGTCATTTGTGGATAGTTTTCCGTTGGCAACTACTAGCTATAAACAATGTCTTGAAGAGCTCAAAGCACGATATGCTCGAGAAGATTTATTAATACAAGTTTATGTGAGAGAGTTATTGGCATTAATATTGAATAAAGAATTAAATAATGATTTAACCTCATTATATGACAAACTCAATGCTCAACTGAGAGCTTTACATGTATTAGGGGTTGCAAAAGACAAATTCTCTGCATTTCTTCTACCAATGGTGGAGTCAGCGTTGCCAATTGATACCCTCAAAGCATGGGAGAGAGCGAGACCAGAGAAAATGGATGATGTACTCAGCTCATTATTGGAATTTCTAAAGAAAGAAGTGGAGAGTGAACAGAGAATAACCATGGCTAAATCGACATTTGATACAGAGACAGGTAAGCCTCTCAAAACAACTGCAGGATGCTTTATGGTAAACACTGAACCAACTCGAAAAGAGCGAACTGCTATTAAGTGTATTTGGTGTGAAAAGGATCACTCAAGCATTGAGTGTTATAAAATATCCAAAATGTCTATTGAAGAGAGACGAGAGCATTTAAAAAATAAGAAAGCCTGTCTATTATGTCTAAAAGTTGGACATCATGCAAAAGTATGTAAATGTTACATTAAATGCTATGTGTGCAAACAAAGACATTCTCCAGTTTTATGCACTGGGACATCTTCTGGAAAAACAGTGAGTGACAATAAAACATATGCAAAGCCGGAAACAAAGGATGACCATAAGACACACCCAAAATCTGAAAAGAGTGACTCCGCTACAACTCTACAAAACTTCTCGCAGAATAATTTGAAGACATCCAAGACGACAACTCTTCTACAAACGGTAGCCGGGAAAATCCATTGTGGAGACAGAGTAGCAACAGTGCGATGCTTGTTTGACAGCGGTTCACAAAGGTCGTATATAAAGAAAGAGCTAGCAGAAAAACTTGGACTACCAGCTGCAGGGAAAGAAGAATTAAGTCATTCTTTATTTGGAGGTGTAACAGTATCCTTTAAAGAGTATAATGTTTATAATTTCACAGTACAAAGTACTGATAATTCATTTAAATATGATATGTCAGCCTTAGAGCAATCTTGTATTTGTAAAAATGTTCCCAAAGTGGATAATGAGTCTGTAATAAGATTGTTAAACAAACAAAATATTAGGTTGACTGACACTGAGAGTTCTGATATAGGCCTATTGATAGGAGCTGATTATGCAGGTCTGTTACTAACCAATTCCTTTGTTCATCTCGAAAATGGTTTAACTGCCATTAAAACAAAATTAGGGTGGACATTACAGGGAAAAATATCTATGACAAACAGCAATATAGTAACATCTTTATTTTGTTCACAAGAGGTAATTAACTTTTGGGATTTAGAAATATTAGGCATTAATGACCCTGTCCAGGTGCAGTCCAAGCAGCAAAGAGAAGAGGAGGTGATAGCAAATTTTGAAGATAATATCCAGGTCGACTCTGAAGCCAGGTATGAGGTGCATCTTCCATGGAAGAATGGGCATGATGATCTTCTAAGCAACGAACAGCTTGCCATTCACAGACTTGAATCTACAACAAGAACATTAAAAGCAGGTAATAAGTTTGATGATTATAATAACATTTTAAGTGAATGGGAGCAGACAGGCATTATAGAAGAAGTACCTGATGCTGAGAGAGACAACGACAAAGTACATTACTTACCTCATAGGGCTGTATCCAAGGAAGCCAGTCTTACCACAAAGTTGCGTCCGATTTTTGATGCATCTGCAAAAGATAAAAATGGTAAGTCATTAAATTCATGCTTAGAAAAAGGAATTAATTTCCTTGATAAAATTCCCAAAATACTAACAGGATTCCGCAAAGGTTGTATTGGTATAACCGCTGACATTGCAAAAGCATTTTTGCAAGTGTCAGTGACGCCACAAGATAGGGACTACCTCAGGTTTTTTTGGTGGAAAAATGAATCAGGTGAAGAGCTTAAGGCGTATAGACACCGGAGAGTTGTTTTTGGTTTAACCGCAAGCCCTTTTCTGCTTTCTGCAACTATTTCACATCACCTTAATCAAGTAACAGAGCAAAAGGATACAGCAGAAATATTAGCCAAATCATTCTATGTAGACAATTTAGTTACAAGCTTAGATTCCACTAAACAGACCCAGGAATTCATTCAGGAAGCTAGATGCATAATGAATAAAGCAAAGTTCAATTTGAGGCAGTGGGTAACATCCCCGTTACAAATAAATGAAACTCAAAATAGAATGATTCAGGTATTAGGGTTTCAGTGGGACACTGTCACAGATGAGTTGTGTTGTAATTTAAATGCTATGCCGCCGTATACTGAATTACATGAGATTACCAAAAGAACAATTTTGTCTTTGACACAAAAAATCTTTGATCCCATTGGATTTACATGTCCAGTCACCTTGGTTTCGAGACTTATTTTACAGCAAATTTGGAACAAGAAATTAACATGGGATGAAGAATTACCTGATGATGTTCAATCACAATTTAAAAATTGGTATAAACAGATTGAATGCTTAAATAATTGCAGATTACCACGAAGACTGTCAGCGGCACAGCTACAAGAATGCACTTCAAGCCTACATATGTTCTGTGATGCAAGCCAGGTTGGATATGCAGCCTGTGTCTTTCTAAGAACCGAAAATAAAGGTATTGTGACTGTTCGATTAATTTCTGCAAAATCAAGAATATCGCCTCCAGAGAAAGTGACGATACCACGACTTGAATTGTTGGCAGCACTAATAGGTGCGAGGTTACTAATGGAGGTGAGAAATGATCTAGAATTGAAAGACTGCGAAGAATACTGTTGGACTGACTCTGGAGTAGTATTATGCTGGATTAAAAGGGAACTGCCGTGGAATACCTATGTTGGGAACCGTGTCAGGGAAATCAGACAGAATACTAAGACAAACAATTGGCATCATATTCCAGGATCAGACAACTGGGCAGATTTAGCATCCAGGGGTTGCAACGCGCGTCAATTGCTTGAGGTTCGTTGGTGGGAAGGTCCAGTTTGGCTCCGACAGCGACCAGAAACGTGGCCGCAATCTGCGCTTGTTGTGGATGAAGAAGTAGCCAACACAGAACTGAAAAAATCCGTATGTAATGCTAACACATGCTGTAAAGAAAGTATGATACATTCTCTGTCCAGCTATTTCTCTAAGTACACAAAAATAATAAGAACAATAGCATGGATTATGAGATTCATCTTTAATGCTAGTCACAAGAATGCCAAAAGGAAAGGAGAATTGACCTATGAAGAATATGAAAAGGCTGAAAAGAAAGTCATTAAAATACTACAAGAAGAAAATAAAGAATTAATTGAAAAGCAGTGTGGAAAATCAATAAAGCTACATAATGACGCAGACGAGCTACTTAGAGTACAAACTAAATTGTTACTTACCGATTTTCCGAACGACACGAAGTCTCCGATGATAGTACCAGCGAAAAATCTTGTCATCCGAAGAATGGTGGAACAGCGTCACATACAGCTACTACATGCTGGCACCAACATGATGATCACTGACTTACGAAAACGATTCTGGATCGTCGGAGTCAGGCTTCTAGTTAAGTCGGTCATAAATGATTGTGTAATATGTAAACGACACAGATCTAAGCCAACACAAGCACCTACAGCGCCGCTACCTATAGAACGGGTTCAGTTAAACGCCCCGTTCGAGGTGACAGGTGTAGATCTGGCGGGTCCGTTATATCTGTTAGATGGCACAAAATGTTGGATCGTACTTTATACATGCGCCGTTTACCGCGCAGTACACTTAGAGCTCACACAATCCTTGTCAACAGAAGCATTCCTGAGAACATTTCGTCGTTTTATAGCACGTCGAGGACGTGTAAGAATAATGATATCTGATAACGGTACGAATTTCACAGGAACAAAAAACTTATTACATGATGTTGATTGGAATGAAGTTCAACGGCAATCAACTATACAGCGCATAAAATGGAAAATGAATGTCGCTACAGCAGCCTGGTGGGGTGGTTTTTTCGAACGCCTAATCAAAACAATGAAAGGAATATTGAGACGTGTTTTAGGTAGTTCAATAGTTTCATATGAAGAAATGGAAACGATACTCTGTGATTGCGAGGCCATCATCAACAATAGACCACTCACCTATGTCGAAGACGACAGTGCTAACTCACTAGAACCCCTCACGCCGTCATGTTTCTTACAAGCTCTACCTCAATCGGACGTGACCGATTTGGATCACATTGATGCAACAAGCCTAAACAAACGGTTAAGGTACTTACAGAAGCTAAGGGATGATTTTCGTCAACGTTTTAGAAATGAATATTTAACTACATTGACACAGAGAGGACATCACAAAAACCAAGGTATAAGAGTAGGGGATGTAGTTCTAGTGGAAGGAGAAGGTAAAAGGGTAAATTGGTTATTGGGACTTGTTATAGAAACTTTTATTGGAAAAGATGGCATCACCAGGGCTGCAAAAGTAAAAACATCTGCTGGATACAAGACCAGACCCATACAACGTTTATATGGACTAGAAATTTCTTCCTCAGAGGTGGAGGGACCGCAGGATAAGTGTAACAAAGATCCTATTGGTAAGAAATTTAAAATTGTTATTAACCCAAGTAGTACACAGGTAACCAAGGATGAGGCACAGGAGATTCCGATAAGCAAGGTAAGTACACAAAAGACAACTCGTACAGGTAGGACTCTCAGAATGCCAAGTAGATACATTATATAAGTCTATTTATGCTAAATTAATCATAAACAGCGTTTTTTATGGTAAACTACATTGGTCGGATTTCTCCTTGTCAGTCATCTAATGTTAAAGCTTATGTTTAAGTTTAAGTTAATATTTAATTATTATAAAAATAGAAGTTAAATTTTGTTTTGTTAAAAGATGAGTACCTATGAAAGTACATTATATCATTTGTAATTTATGATATTGTGTTGGTCTATGCTCTATTAAAAGCAAATTTATGTATGTTCAACTGTGTGTAATATTATGTTATGTAATCATTGATTAGACATAGTGTAATTAATGTTCAGTCAAGTTTCTAGTAAAAACGAATATAATTGTCGTGTTTAAAATTGTCGTACTGGAATATCCATGTTCATTAATGCTATTGTTTGTGTTATTATTTGATTACCTACTGGTACTAATTGTTTGTACACAAAGTCGGATACACATAGTTGAAAATGACCTTCTTTCTGGGTGTGGAGGATGTTAAGTAACGTGTGTATCCGCCATACTATTCGATATGTAATGTGTGTATCCGCCATACTAATTTGTTAATCTGTGGAACACTTGCGAAAATGTTTGATTGAGAAAAAAGTAATAAAAAATGGAGGAACGTCCGTAATGAAAAAGTGGTGCCTTTTATTGTGTCCAGAAGTATCTTCAATCCAAATAAAATATTAAACACGTGAACAAGGCGTTCACAGTAAGTATGCTAGGTTGTCCTCTATTATATGATAATATTTGAAATATTTTTGTTTACTATAACTGTTCATGAATTTCTTTGTTAATTAATATAATTGGTGTTACCGTTTTAATTAACAATAAACAATAAATAACCAAAAAAATAAATAAAAGGCGTCGCTTTCTTTACGACACCCTCCCCTCCCTCCATCTATCCCTGCCGGGTGAGACCCCCAGTTTCCTGGGGGAGGCCCAACAGAGGACGACCAGCGACGGGGGTGCCGACTCGACGCGTCTACGAGGGGGCATCTAGGTCTGTGCCTATTGTGTTGTGTTGTATTTTTATAACCCTACCCTAACCCTACTACCATTACGCAACATATGAGAATGTGGTATTTACCTGTAAGTAATTGTTGCACTGAATGTGTTATGTTACAGTGTAAAAAATTGTTAGTAAACCTAATAAAATAAATAAATTACATGCAACTTAAATACAACTGGCGAGATTTGGCATACACTTCTACCTACTCTTTCGGGAAAAAGATGCGATCATATGTTGCTTTACAAAATGTTTGCTAGAAAGAGGCAGCTTATTCATCCTCATTTATTTATTAACAATCTAATCTTATCTACTTAAATTTACATAACATCTAGAATTATTTATTTCAGTACATAGTCTTCAGGATAATCCATTACTTTAGGATAGGTCTTTGTTAGTTCTTCAGGTATCTCATCAAGCCTGGTCGGTACTTTACGTATCTGGCGGATCTGATTGGTCACATTTTGCAGGACATCCTCGGGCACCCCTTCACCAGGATATATAAAGAGTCGCTCCATAGTGTGACGTCTTTGGAGATTGCCTTTCATTGCTCTGTAAACCGCTTTTTTTATAATCTGTAAAGGAAATTAAGTTTTTTATTTTACCATTACGGTCCTATTCTTACACTCCATCTATGTGTGTTATACCAGCATATTAGTCTCACTTTTGGGCAAAACCTTGTCATACAGAGAAGGCTGGCACAATTACAATAGTCAACAGCAGTTTATTATTTAATAATTGCCCCTTGGTGATTATCAATCATTAGCATTCACACACATCAAATTTGAATATGTTGAAATAAGATAAAAATACCCATTGTCTATTTCTAGGCAGGAGCCAAGGCAAATGAGATGATTGTAATTCTAAACATTTAACCATTGGCATATTAAGCAAAGTTTCTTACTATACTTCTTAAAGAATATGATAAAGTTATTTTTGCTTACCATAGTGGGATCCTTATTATGAAGTTCCCATGCTAATGTCCACGAAGCTCCACCGGGATACCCAGTGTGGTGGAAATAGGCTCTTTTACGCCACTCGTCGCCTCTCAAAGCGATATCCCGGCTATTGATACACACCACAACATCCCCACAATCGTTCATCGGATGATAAATAGGTTTATGTAAGCCCATCAGATATTTCTTAATTATGTTAGCGGATTCATAAGGGTCTTGCCATTTGCAGTCAAATACGTGCCAAGTACGAGCAAAAGTGGCCCATTGCTGAAAATAAAGTTGTTTTTGTTAGGTTAGGTTATGTTATCGCCAGGAAATTATTGTTTATCGCTGGAATAATAGCAAAAGATGGTAAGAAAATATTACCTGCACTCGTTTAGCTGCAGACATGGTATTTTATCTCTACTTGTGTTACCAAATCGATTTTAAATTGTTTTTTAGATCGTAGACAGCAAAACCGACAATATTATCTACAATAGGTTATATTTATGTCACTGTCAACTTCAACCTTTTGTTTTGACAGTTTTTAATTCGTTCGGTAACTTCAGTATCAGTGGTTTGAACCGTGTTTTTGAAACTTCAGTTCTAGATTGCACGCATCTGTCTAGGAAGTTTTTGCTAAATCCGGCTAATACACTGTTCTAATATTCAACCCACAGAACAGAAAAAACAGTTCTCACATTTCGGCGGCACAGCTGTTGTCAGGAGTAGGACAATTCCATACATTGACAGATTTGGGGTAATTTTTTCAAAATGCGCCATCTGTTATCCCCATCCAAAGCGGTTAGTTACTTTGGGTCGCTGCAGATGGCGACACCATCGATACTAATATAAGTTGTGCAGAGATTCAAAGTTGCGAGAAAGTAAAGGTACTTAGACAAATCCATCGAAAATGGATGAGGCTATAGTTGAAGCCTCAAAGGTACAAATAGGGCACCTAAATGGGAACAACTTCAAGCACTGGAGATATAGGATCGAAACAGTGTGCAGAGGCACTCCTGGAGCTGAACAAATTTTGGAAGGAAAAATAATCAAGCCCGGAGAACCAGCAAAGACTGCTGATACTGCTGCTAAAGTAAAACATGAGAACGATTTACAATAATTTGTTAAGATTGATTGTGTAGTATTGACTCTGATCACAACGATTAAGACAGATAAAAATAAGACAAGACAAATAAATAAGTAATTTTGTAAAAGAAAGTTGTTTTTTTATGTATGCACTGTGTACCTTTTGAAATTAGTGATTCCTTACTGATTCGCTTGTTTTAATTTGCTAAAGTTTTACTATGATTATGTTAACAAAGAGAAAATAAGTAAAACTTTATCAAATTAAAAACAAGCAAATTAGGAAGCTAAAGTATAGGCACTATTGCGTAGGTAGTACCTAAGGCTATACTTAGTACAAGTTTGTGGATGGCGACAATAGATGGCACTATTTATCCGATCAATTGACATTAGCAATTTCAATGAATTATGCGAGGGGGCTCTCTATACCCTATTTTACTTTCCTCTATGGCTATTGTTGATGTTCTGCGGTTTCATTAGCAGCCTACACAGCAAGACCATTTTCAGACCCCAAACAATTTTACAATCATGTCTTTGTGGCCTTGTTTTTGGTCCTTCAATTTAAAAAGCACCAAAATGTCCAATCCAATAAATTTTGAAATACTGCTCGTAAAGAGGTAAAAATAAAACATTTACTAACCATCATAAAATAATAAGTTTATTCAAAATCAGTATGGCATAAAATTACTATCTTACATTATTAACGTGTAAAAATACTATTCTTTAGTTGTTTCATTGAGATGGAGGTCCTTTCTCAAGGTATAGGCTGAAACATGCATCATGTATTTCTCGTTCTTGAGGAAATTGTCTATTGCCTGTTCTCGGACGTCTTGCCAGGCATAGAGCTCCCTGTACAGAGGACGGACATACTTCATGCGGCCCTGGTTGTTCACGAAGTTGAATACTTCGCCAAGCTTGGTCTGATCTCTGCTTCTGACGCACAGTCTCAACCATCTGGGAAAGAGTCAAAATTACTTATCAGTTCTTATGATGTTTTAACAGCTTATTTTTTTTTATGAAATCTTAAAAAATCTTGAGGCAGTCAAAAATGAATTGTATACCGCTTATAGATGCCAAATGCAATGTCAACATTCTACTATTAAGAGCGTTTATTCTGAAAGTGGGCAACGTCGCAAATAGATGTTAAATATTTCGCTGTTTTGATTAATTTGGCAATATTACTGTATGGAAATATGAAATGTGGCTAACTAGAGAACTGGTGTAACAGTCATTTGGAAAGTCTCCAAATCCTTATTTTACATCTAAAACTAAATATTCAGTGTTACGACATTAATTATTGCATTTCATAATCAATCGCGATATTGCGAAATTAATCAAAACAGGTAAATAATTGACAGCTATTTGCAACGTTGCCAACTTTTAGGATAAACGCTCTTAACCCGATTTTTATAACTATGCGCCTGTCAACGTCAACATTTTACAATATAGGTGGTTTAAATCATAACAAATTAACAAATAATAAGACAGAACTGTGGAGAGGACACGAGTTGTTTAGACCGTATTAAGAGTCGTCAGGGTACTGAAGAGGTAACCGGGCGGATGAATTCAATACCAACAACCTACTATTTTGACAGCTCCAAGCGGACGGTTTTAAAAATTTGTTATACCGGTTTTGATTGTGAGACTATGCAGCCAACCAAACTATACCATGACTCAAAGGATTGTATAAAAAAAATACCCACCTATACAGAATCTCGCTATTCTTATTCCCGTTGACTTTGTACTCGGTGCCAATAGTCGTGAGTCTGTCGAGCGGCAAGGCTGGCCGGTCGATCAGCCGCTGCAGCATATGTATCATCTGGTGCGGGGTGAAAGTCTTCACGTCATCGTACGATAGAGTCGCTGTCGGGTCGTCGATCTTCACGATGAGCGTTGATATCGCTTTTGTCATTGATGTGTCGTAGCTGGAAAAAGAAATAGGTAAATTCGAATGTGAATAAATCTATTTGAAGATATATTTTAAGAAATACAGTCAAACCTGGGTAAGCGAGAAAACTCTATAAATGAGAGTAATTGCCAGGTCCCGTCATTTTATCCGTCTAAAACCTCTATAAGTGAGCAACAAACATTTATAAGAGAAAGTCTTTTTACACTCGTGGACCTCTATAATTGAGACTGTTACTTGTCTGTTCGCGAAAGTCGAATGTAATTTAAAATCTACTATTTATGACTCATTCTTAAAGGAGATGTTTCATTTTCGGCCATAAAGTGTACGTTAATGTAAAAAAAGGATAAAATTCCACGAATTGAGGAAAAATATTCTTTCCTGTTTATACCCCTGATTACTTCGGCACAAAAAATAATAGTTTTTACAAATTATTGCCATATTCTATTCATCATGGCGTCGTTTTACTTGCATACTGCTTTCGTCCAGAAATCATGTTACATTTTAACATAATAATATCACGTAGACGTCATTTAAATAAATATGAAAGGCATGTATTTCTGTACTATATTAAGATAGCTATCTTATACAACTTTTTTGATTAATTAGAAAGTGTGATTCATCATAAAAATAAAAAAATGCTTTTGTGGATTGTAGATTTGTAGGTACTTCTGGACGAAAATGGCTAGCTGTCGATGGTCGTATTTCTCCTGACAAACGTCAAACATTTTCGGTTTTTATTTTGTGCCCAAAAAGTATTAGATATTATGGAAAAAAACAGTCTTTATTGTATTTAGGGGTTCGTTTCCCAGGTTTTCCAAAGTGTAAATGTTATGGCCGGAGTCCCATACAAAAATGAAACGTCTCCTTTCTTGGAAATAACAGTGTTTTTTTCCTCTCTACCTTTCTCAACCACCCTCAACCTCTATAAGTGAGAAAGACCACTCCTGTACCTCTATAAGCGACAGTCGAGTGTAATTTAACATCTGCGATTTATGACTCATTCTTAAATTTCGTGGAAATAACTTTGTTTTTTTCCTCTATACGTTTCCCAACCAACCTCAACCTCTATAAGTGAGAAAGGCCGCTGCGGGACCTCTATAAGCTAGAAACTCGAGTTACTGAGAAACCTCCATAAGCGAAAAAGAGATCGCGGTGCCTTGAACTCTCGTTTATCCAGGTTCGACTGTATAAATCAAACTCAAGGTTGTTTAAGTGAAATATTTCTTGTCGATTCGAATGAACCGCATGCGGTTGCGGACCCGCAACTCCCGGATTTGGTTTTTATTATATGGTTAATCCACACAGCATTATACGTTTGCACTGGGCTTTGTTTTCAATAGCGCGTCTATTATTTTATTTCGGATATTAAACTGGCCATTTTTGCAATCTTATACCGCCGACTTTAAAGACCACACGCCGCATGCGGGAACGATAAAAGCAGGCAATTTTGTAAGTAGAAAAAAAAAACTCACTCAGGAATGATAGGCGGCATACCACTCTTGTAAAGCCACGTGTCCCAGTCAACATCCGTTATTGCCGCATTATCCTTGAAGTAGCCTAGCAGGAACCTCCTAAACTCTTCGGTGTCCAGAGACTTCTTCCTGAACCTCGATAGGTATGATCGCATGAAGTCGTCGAATACTTCTGTGAAGGGAAAGTAAGGGTGCATGTTACAGGTGATTAAAGCATGTGCGGTTAATGTTATGTTAGGTACTTTTTAGTTTAGTAACAAACAATTTTTTGACATGGGAAATAGGCTCAAATATGTCTCAAAAATTATGATTAATTAATTGCGTCTATTGGAGTTTATACTATTAGGATAGTTTTTTTTTTTTTTTAAGTTGGTAAATTGCACGATTTTTTACTATTAGCTATGGAACCATTTTATAGTTTAGTCACAAAATCTTATTGCCATTTGAGTCTAGTTCAAATACAATAACGGCACAAAAACGATGAATAAGCTAGTTGACAGTAAGAAAAATAACTTGTTTTTTTTTTTTAGAATGGATCTGAGCTAAAAATATCAAAACTAAGCTTAATTTGGATAATGATTTTAGATGAATAAATATTTTGAATGAATGAATGATATATTTATTTGCAAGAATATAGGTAGCTAACATAAGTTCTTAAGATCTATGGGTTTCACCATATTCGGCATTTCAGCCGTGCAAATATAATAAGAGATAAAATATTATAATATGTTGAAATATAATTGCGTAAAAATTAAGCCATTGAACCCCTGATTCTAATTGACTGTGTTTCAAATCTATATAAATAAAAATCAATTGCCGTGCGTAAGTCTCGAAAATAGCTCGATCGATTTGAATATTCATGTCCTGGGGAAAAAAACCACGAGGAAAATTACTATTTGATTTCTCAAGAACTGTCAACTAACCTTTACTTTAGTGCCTTGTGAAACTTGATACTTTTAGAATGCTTACTTATTTCATGAAAGTTGATAAATTGCATGATTTAATGGCCTTGATTTTTCTACTATTGGTTATGGAACTATTTATTTTATTGGCTTTTTATGACGATGATGGCAAAATCAGCGACATGCCCAGTTGAATACCCAGTTAATACATCTGCAGGTGAAATATACTTACTACTCTTTATTTAATGACACCCTTTATTATTATTATGATGACATTTTATTGAGTTACTCATTTGTGGAATTTGTAAACTCACCAGGTCCACCGGACAAGTCCTCCAAAAACCTCAAGAATAAGGATCCTTTCTCATAGGGGACTGTTGAAAACGCATCATCAGGGTGTACTCCATCCAAATCTACGACGAGCCTCGTCAACGGATTCGTAGGACCCAACACATCGATCTAAAACAGAGCATAGTTTAGGACTTACCGGGGCCTCCAAGTTGGTCTTCCAAATAGCGGAGGAAAAGTGATCCCTTCTCGTAAGGCACCCGAGAGAAGGCGTCATCTGGATGGATCCCGGTAAGGTCTACCACGAGGTTCGTTAGAGGGCTAGAACTGCCGAAGACTTCGATCTGTAATTTTGCGCTTTCAGTCATTTTAATTTTAACGCCATTAGCAAGTTGACGCAGCGAGCTGCGATTCGCAACGTGCGATGCATTATGTTTGGATTATCTATGGTTTTCGCATCGCACCTTTTTAGCAGCTCGCTGCGTCGCATCGGTGTGCTAACCGCGTAAAGATTTCGTAAATGGGCACGTTATAGTAGAGCAATAACATAAAAATGGTTATTTAATGCCAAATAATATAAACAGAAAGGTTCGAATTAGTAAAGAGATCCACCCAGAATAAATAATTAAATAGAAGTATAAACTTAAAAAGTAAAAACATACTTTTGGATAAAAATTCCAGCAGCATTTTGTTACTAAAGACATCAAAAGCAGTGAAGAAAGAATACTCATAAACATGTTATTATGTGAATTAATAAAAAAGAAAATTTTCTTAATTAAAGGGGAAGCGTCAGGGTAGCCCGCGAAATTCAAATTTTCTTACGGTTTATGCATTTTGCAGGTCAGTTTTAGGTTTTATGTTGATTAAAATATGATTTGCAGTCGTAACAAATATGGCTTTACTCAATTATAATCATTACAATTAGCAATAGTGGTTAAGATGAAAATAAAGGTGTCCAATGTCATGATTTCATGAAATCATAACATTTGACACCTTTGCTAACTTATGGAGTTATATTACTGATTTTAATGATTACAATTGAGTAAAGCTATATTTGTTACGACCGCGAATCATATTTTAATCAACATAAAACCTAACACTGACCTACAAAATGCAAAAAACGTAAGAAAATTTGAATTTCGCGGGCTACCCTGACGCTTCCCCCTTAAGGATGAGAAAGAGAAGAAACATTGAAAAAATATATAGCCCTTGTAGCCATAAAACACGTCACCTAAATATTTATTAACTAAATATAGCTAATTTGAAAAAGCACATACTTAGTAAGACGAGTGCAACAAATTATTTTTTTACTAACAATAAGTTCAGAACTTAATAAGAAAACCAGATTACCTTCAAACAAGAATAAAAAAAAATTCAATACAATATCTTCAACTCACCGCTTCATTCAGCTCTTGCAGACCCAGCAAGCTATGAAAATCGCGACTCTTCTTGGCCTCCACAGAGTCATTGATGAGAGAAGCGCCAACTTTCCTCTCCAGGAACACCGTGAACCCCTCGTTCAGCCAGAAGTGCTCGAAGTTCCTGTTGGTCACCAGGTTGCCTGTCCAGCTGTGCATTATCTCGTGGACGATGACGTCAGCTTGGCTCCTGTCACCTGCCTATTAAATATAACAAAAGAAAGTATTTTATAAATGTTCTATAAATAAACTATTGTATTTATCATAATGGTCAATTCTTCTTTTTAATTTTCAAAAATGTCTTATGTATGTCAATTAATATACAGTGACTTTTTTAGCAGGAATATTATCATGATTACGGCAGCTGTTGCAACCGTTTGGGATGAGATTAGTTAGAAATCTATCTAGATTTTATCAACATTCACAGGTACACACGGATACACATCAAGCTATACATTTCCAGTATAAGCTAACCTCGCATTGTACGGAAATCCTATACATTGCGAGATCAGCATAAACTGGAGTGTACAGAGAGCTTGATGTGTAGCCGTGTGTACCATAGCCGTCATAATGATCCCTGTTGAGTCTATAATAGCTCAAATTGCTTAGCATGATCCCGTTATATCGAAAATACTGCAGCATTCATCCTTATCCTTAATATTATAAATGCGAAAGTAAGTTTGTTTGTTACGCCTTCACGCTAAAACGGCTGAACGGATTTGGATGAAATTTGGCACATATATAGATGATGCCCTGGAAAAGAACATAGGATACTTTTTTTTTCCCACTGGATCGAGACTTATGCGGGTGAAACCGCGGGGCGCAGCTAGTAATATTATAAATGCGAAAGTAAGTTTGTTTGTTACGCCTTCACGCTAAAACGGCTGAACGGATTTGGATGAAATTTGGCACATATATAGATGATGCCCTGGAAAAGAACATAGGATACTTTTTTTTCCCACGGGATCGAGCCTTATGCGGGTGAAACCGCGGGGCGCAGCTAGTTATAAAATAAATATATGGTAAAGTTGAGTATTAATGTTAAGGACTAAATTTTTGTCGAAAACACGATTCCATAAAATTTTCTCTATAGATAAAAAATATCCAAAGTTACCTCCGAACCGAACAATAAACCGCTGGTATTAAAAAAAAACTTCAGATTAGATCAAAACATACTATGTCTTTTTTTTACCACTTTTTCAGTCGTAAAAAAAATTACCTAAACTATTGGCGCCTTGGAGCCTTCTCCCCGCCGCCCAGTCTCGCTCTCACTCAGGAGCAGTATCATGCGAACAGGATAAGGAGTGAATTTCAGTTGAATTATCATAGACTCTTAAATATATTTGCTGTATATTCTAGAACACCTGCTCACAAGAATATTTATTGCCGGATCTATTCAATCCTTTTTAATTACTAGCATTGTTCTGATATCTTGATTAAGAAATTAATACAATCAATGATGCATCAATGAAAATTGCATTACAACCTTGTTTTTATTGCTTTTTCTTATCAAGTCAAAATCTAATCAGAACAAATGATTGATTGTTAATCTTTGTGTTAATTAGGATTTACATGAGCGTAATGGGATTGTAGTAACATAATGGTCCAAGATTAGAAGAAGATTTGATTCATAATCATATCGAGGCATTGTCGATCGCTTTGAACTAGATAACATGGCAATATAACTAGGGACACGGTATCGAATAGAAAGTATCGATACTGTGCTCATGAGGAGTATCGAAAAAAACAAATCGTACTCATAAAAGTATCGATACTTCAAGGTATCGAGTACTTTTCTTAGGGCCTAATGTGCATAGAGCATAGGTCAATATCAGTCAGTAAATAACGTCAGTTTAACTTCAGTAGGGCAGGACATGAAAAAACAAATGACAACGGTGAACGAGTGAGTGAATGAGTGATTGATTAGTGAAGTAAATGAATGAAGGAAAGGTTAGGAATTTAACTGTGAACGGAAGGAACGATTTCGAGCAGAGGTCGATATAATGTTTTAGAAGGTTCAGAACGAGTGAACTAGATGGCGTTGCCATAACCATACACATAAGCCATAAGGTCGCAAGTTTTAAATGGGTAATTTCTAAGATTACCCATTTAAAACTTAATTTCTTATTCGATACGATACCTTCCAAAAAGTACTCATTGAATAAAAGTATCGAATGCAAAGTATCGGTATCGAAGGGAAATGTATTCGATACTACAAAGTATCGATACTTTTTTCGTGTCCCTGAATATAACATCACGTACGCATTTTCTGAAAAGGGTAGGTATGCAAGGAAGTATGTACAATACACACCCGTATTTCGCCAGACATGTTTGAGCCCCGTGTAATAACAAGTTTCAGCTCAATCAGATGCCAGAAAGTGCTTCAAAAATGAATAACAATGCGAGTACCTAGAAACACATACGAACGAAGGAAGCTAGTATAAAGCTTATAAAAAGAGAGCGGGCAAAGGTTATTTCATTAAAAAAACAGTGCCAAACTCAAGCATTGAACCCAAACTTTAATGGCAATCGATCACAATGCCTTTCATTTTGACAGTTCAGCCAGGTTCATTGCGTTATTTACGTTGCTAAACAGATGAATTTTTCAAACCTAAGAAGCAATGGATTAGGAATTTTCTTCAAAACCCTCGAATTGTGATTGAAAATTTGTAACGGGTTTAGGGTGCAGGACTCCACGCTCAGAATTCGCAGCATTTGCAGCTGGACCAGTGGTCAAACTTATTAGTCAATAGAGCCAAATATCAATTCTATAACGACAAAGATTTTTTATGAGAGCCAATCCTTTCTGTGTGTCCAAACTGTCTCAATACACTTTTCTTAATCCTTAAAACTCCCATCTTCTTTCACTCCACAACGCTTCGTAAAATTAACTTGCTAAGAAGTAGGATGCCTTCATCGTCATCATCAGATCGGCTGAATGATGATGAAGGCATCATACTTAGGAAAACTTCGAAAGGTACAGTAAATGATTAATTTTCGATGTCCTGTTAATTTTTGGTGAAACTACATACTTCGAAAATATATCTTTGAAATATAATTTGAATTTTGAATAAAACTTGATATCTTGCTTAACGACCAAAACCCCGACCCCCGCGAGTATTTACGCTCGCACTCATCGACACTTGTACAGAGCCGCACTCTAGAGGGCAAAGAGCCGCGTGCGGCTCGCGAGCCGCGGTTTGCTGACCACTGGGCTAGACTAAAGACCAATCTATTTGACCTTTTATAAAAAATCTGCAAACCTCCAAATATTTGAAATATGTGTACAAGTGACTGGGACCTAAAACTTATATTTTTATTTAAACTTACCAAAAGCGTAGGAGTAACGAAGGTCAAACAAGGGTTCTCCATGCCGCCATAGGGGAAGGAGGGCGGCAACACCAGCAGATCGTACTGCGTCCACTCGTATGGACCGCACAGCTTCTCAGCGGCTTGAAGATATTTCTCAGTATCAGCGAACTCCCACGCACTGCGCTCGATTTCCTCCTTTTCTGACCATACTTTTGTTCTGGAAGAGTTGCTGGTTTTAAAATATTGGCAAAGGTTTTTTCTTGTTGGTGTTGTTACTTGAAGTAGGAGTTGAGAAAATCCGTTTTTTTATTGTGTTTCGATATCGACCCATCACGTTCCATAAGTCAGCAAAGGTGTCAAATGTCATGATTTCATGAAATCATGACATTTAACACCTTTACCTTCTTCTTAATCACTATGGCTGATTGTAATGATTATAATTGAGTAAAGCCATATTTGTTACGACCGCGAATCATATTTTAATCAACATAAAACCTGACACTGACCTGCAAAATGCAAAAAAACGTAAGAAAATTTGAGTTTCGCGGGCTACCCTGACGCTTCCCCCTTAAATTTAATCATTATTTAGTTAAATACTGTTCTTTTTATTGGTAAAGATGATTTTGAGTTAACAAAAGATGTTTCATTTATCCTTCATTTTATGCTTTAGCTAATCATCTCATGGCATTCTACACAATACCGAGGCATTGCATACATTGACTAGGCAGGGTATATAATGTTAAACGATAGATAAAATATTCTATACAATGCCTAAATTACATGCTTTGCCAGTAACATACAGGGTGGCAGGGACATCGACGCGAAAACTGTTACCTTGGATTCAGTACATGATTCTGAACCCCCTGCGTTGAAATTTTTCCTGTCACCCTGTATACACTTTGGGTCAATATCTTTTTGGACACAGAGCTGCAACTTTACCCCTAACTTGCCACACTAGGACGTCCCTGTAGATTCCATTAGTTTTATTTCACTTACCTAGGTCCAAGGGTCCTAGATTCTAGAACTCCTACAGCAAGGGCCACCAAGTACGAAGGCAGTGGCATCGGTTGGCTGAATGTAGTCGTGTTACACTTCACCTCACCCCTGAGTGCACTCATGAGGACTGTGAACTCTTTAGGAGCTGTCACTGTCGCGTTGTATGTGAATTTCACAGCGGGGGTGTCTTGGCATGGTAAGATGGAACGCGCGTGGATTGGCTATGGAGAAAAAATAGACGGTAAATATCGAGGTCTATTTTAATAGATTGGGGCAATAAAATCTCTTTACACAAAAAAAAAAGACAAAGCTTTAGAAATAGGTAGAAATTCACACTACAAGATACGGTGATATTTTAGGAAAAATTTGAACTTTGGCTGTCATGTCCATGATTTTTTCTCATTCGTATAGAAACCAATTTAAGAAATCAACGCGGAAAACGCCTTTGGTACCTATACATAATTCCAGATGCAATAATTTTGGTCCTCCATTTTCTAACAGTTTATAAAATAAAGACCAAATTAATAAGTTATTTAGTTTAAATACATCTTGTAAGGTCCATTACTTTACTAAATGTACTGTGTTCTATAACCACATACTATTTTTTTTAAAGATTTTATTCCAAACTCTTTTACACGTCAATCATATTTTAAAAACTAGATGAGGTTGGCATTTCCTATCTGACTACTCTGAGTAGAAAGGCGGAAACAAACTCAGAGGTCACAGTCTCTTTTAAAGTCCAGACATAATCTTGGTCAGATAACAATCTTAACAATCCATAACAGTGTTAACAATCCATTGTTTACTTAAATATAACTATACTTATATAACTATATTACTAGTGACTGATATGCTCATTGAAATATGACAATATCTGATTTGTAATGTTTTCCTATATCGGCAATATCAATTTACGTTTTTTTCACAATAATCATATTTTTTGTAAATATTATTTCCCCGGTTATTGGATATAGGCCAGATGTCAGATGCATCTGGTTAGACAAGTAACTGACAGCAACATAGCAAACTGATAATGTTTGTTTGATCATAAAGTGCATTTTCGAGCCTGGTAGGTATCTACTGCTTCTGCCGGGGTTGCGAATAAGGCCGAAAGGGAAATCGTGGCCCCGGCAATATGGCAACTGAAGGAACACGGGTGGGTTTTAGTCAGTAAGAGTCTGACACGCCCTCCCGCTCCGCCCAGAGCGGGAGAAGTTATTTGATAATTTCTCACCAAAAAAAAGGTATCTACTGCTTACAACCATACCGTGTAACGAGGTCTTACTGGACTCGGAATAATATGTCAAAAAATGGTTGAAAATGGAACTCCTGAAATCTACACAAGTACAATTTTAACAGATAAAAACTTAAAATTTAAAACTACTCTACTCTATAACCAGACCTTGTTCACCATCTACCTATAACCTATTCATTGAGACCATTCCAATGAGCTCAAACACGATACTTGTGCTGTAAGTTGGTAAGGGAGTTGGGTATCCTGCAAATTCCAGGTGATGCTGCAGCATCAGTTCAAGGTTACTATGTTCTTCTAATATCATTGAAGAAACAGAATGCCAAATTTCAAATCGATCAGACATGTGGAAGATACTCACATCCATTCATCAACTAGAAAACAGCTGATATCTTTAAACGGCTGAACCGATTTTGATAAAACATGTCTAAGAAACATCGCTTGAAAACCTGCTTTCAAATAAAAAAACCGGAAGCAAAGATGTGCTTTCGATGAATTTCATAACTTGTTTAATGATTTACGATAAATAAATAAAACATACCTATACGTGTAATTAATGAGACTGTTGCCTTTTATTTTCCTCTGGGTATTGCCAAGCTAATGGAGGCGCGCGCGGTGAACGTTATGACTGTTCTGCGACTTGTTTGGCCACGAAAATGCCACCCGAGCTGCCTAGGCGTCCTTAGGTATGCTTACGACTGCCGAAGCAGCTCTGAGGCGCCCGAAGCCGCCCCAAGCAGCCCTAAGGCGCCCGAAGCCGCTGTAAAGCGTCCGAGCTCTGCCGAGCCGTACCGATGCCGACCGATAGTATGCGCCGCGCCTAAGGAACTCTTGTGCATTTCAAGCCCAGCGGTTTCGGCTGTGCGTTGTCTGTCAGTGAGTGAATTTAAAAGGGAATAGGGCTTGCGATTCTCCATACAAATGTGTTCCCCTTTTTTCTTTCTGAATAATGCGTCTAGAGCAAAAAAACTTTTTTCATGATATTAAAGTCTGCTGTAGACACGTCCCTGTTATTTCCTGTTTTCAGCAACCAATTGGTAAAGAAAACATAACTCCCAAAAATTACAAAAATCCTCCATTTTTACCGCCGTGATTAGAGGATTACCAGACAAATTCGAAGAGTTTTTAACGTAAAAGAAAATGGTAAGAACTTAGACGAACTCTTTCTTAAAATTTTAATATATAAATAATTGAATCGGCTCAGTTTTCGAGGAGAAAAAAGGAGAATACGAAACGTCCATCTCGTCAAAATTTTTGTGACATAATCGGTCTGAGATGCCGCTGTCCCTATCGCACTCTACAAGGGCAGACTTGAGGTAAGACGACGGCAATAGTTTCTTCAAAACCTATTTACCAAATTCCTCGCAAGCCCTGTTCCTTCTTAAGATTTGTAATAAGTAGGAAGATAAACTGACCTGGCATTGACTGAACAAGTAAGGGTGTTGCTTGCCCGACGTTTGTTCTGGGTCCAGCCATTGCAAGGCTGACGCTTCAGGGTCCGTGCTATATTTTATCATAACAGTTATCCTGGAAAGACAAATAGAAGAGAGTTAGTAATGGAACATTAAGTTATTCCTACTCATTGTAGTTACATTCAAAGCCCATTGTTCATTGTAGTTTCATCCTAGATGTTCGTCGATTTCGCCTTACTAAAAAAACCTTGATAATGACCTTAACCTCAGAACTTGTTACAATATAATATTCCAAGATTTGAGCATACTTTGTTTGATTTGAGCTTGACTTTTGGGATGTTCATCCTTAACTTTTGGGGTGTTGACCTTGACCTTGAAGATGTCATTGACCTCATTATTGCTTGGAAACTGATTTGGACCCGCCACGTGAACTTCCCCACCCTTAATACTCCCACCACTATCCCACCAATCCCGAAAGAAACTGGGATTTTTTTTCTGAGCATCTATGGTTTTGCTAGATTTAGGGTTTTAAAAATACACTAGGTCTCGTGGTCGCAAGCATGACTGCTGGGCGTGGGGTCCTGGGTTCAATTCCCGGGTCGGGCAAAGTATTATTGGGTTTTTCCATTAGGAATTTCTTAGTAACAGCCCGGAGTTTGGAAGTTGGCGGTGTGATACCCCCGTGTCTCGGAAAGCAAGTTAAGCCGTTGGTCCTGCGCCTGATCTCTCTCTTGTCGTGTCGGATTGCCGTCCCATCGGACTATGAGAGTGAGGGAAGAGAGAGTGCACCTGTGTCTGCGCACACACTTACGGACTATAATATCTCCCGCGCCGAAGACTAGTCTCCGTTGACATTGGCCTCCATGGCCGAAATACGGTCTGGAGGACTATATTTACATTCAAATCCTAATGTAATGAAAGAATGCTAGCTAGTGGAGCAAAATGTCGGGGGCCCGGAAGATAGTTGTACATTTGCCCGCCATGCCTAGCGGGCCCCATCACCCAGTGCGGCCGATCCCACGACCGGACGTCCTCCCTTATAGGTGCGCATGCAACACTGCGTGCCTCCTCTTTGGGCCTGACTGTACGAGCGATGATACAGCCCCAATTTTGCCGCCCGCACCATTGTGTAACCTAGAATTTGGCCAATTTGACCATCTCATTAGATGGATCTATCAATATACTTCGGACCAGAATCCAGCCATTCTCACCTGCGTGAAAATAGTATGTCAAAGCGAGTTTTACTCAAATTAAAACAACAAACACAGCCAAGACCCAATAGGTAAGTACAGGGATTTGTCTTGTTAACCCAAGTCATTATTCCATCAAAATCAAACTACGACCTTCATTTGTAGGGGACCTAATTTGCGTTCGAAATTTATTTGACAAACATGTAAACAAACACGAGATTTAGGAAAAGCAACTGTAATGCTAACCTATAAGGTTCAGTTTGTGCTACAACTTCATATTGTTTTATGACCTATTCAACAGTACTAGCACAGCTAGTACCACAGATTACGTACTAGTCAGTCTAAAATCAACTTTAATTACACTTGCATAAAGTTGATGTTTGTTTAAGTGGAAATAACATCAATTGGAAACAAAGATTTACAATACGTGCCATACGTCAGAAAATAATTTTCGATCTGTGATCGATATTGCGCAATGAAATGATTTAGTGTGTTCTGTTTCCACCTATGTCAAGGTTGTTATTTATTGGACAAAATAATAATAATTAACGTTGTTAAGGTTATGTCTTACCAACGATCTACCCGTTTCTATATAGATAACCGAAAAAGGTACCGTAGTACAGTTAGTTTCAGAAACCAAACCTGTACTCCAGTACCCTCTTTGTTGCTAGATTTTTAACCGACTAAAAAAGAGGTTCTCAATACGACGTGTATATTTTTACCGAGAGGTTCTAAAACAGTCTACTTACCTACAAACCACGGTCAATATTTTGAATTAACTTACTGATCGTTCGCAGCAAGCGGCTTCGGCAAGAAAATGGTCAGCTTGGATCCCATGTTATCCAAATGATCCCCCATTTGGTACTGCAGTGGCGTGCCATTTTCCAATTCTATGGACTCGATTATTAGTTTGCTTGCGTCTAGTTCCTGAGAAAGATGTTTTTAATTTAGCTTTGAGCCTTATTAAGGGTTAGGTACAAAAAAAAGCGTTGGGAAGGGTTGCGTGCCATTGTACAATTAACACTACACGTTTCTCGTATGGGGACCTCCGTAAATTTTTAACTTTATTTTATTTTTATTATTTATTATAGCGGCCAACATAAGTACACCACTCCGTGAAAATCTCTTGTTTCTACCTATTATGGTTCAAAAGGTACAGCCCTGTCACAGACGGCCGGACGGACGGACAGTGGAGCCTTAGTAAGAGTGTTTACGCACTACGTCCAATCCGAATCCGAATTCCGAGTTCAATCCAAATTGGGAATGTTCTAAATTTGGACGGACAGTGTTCGGATCTAGTGCGCAACCCCTCATACAAATAGTACTACGGTTACTTCGGACCAACAGTTTTCGGATTCAGATCGGACGTAGTGCGTAACCGCTGTAATAGGGTCCCGTTGGCACTCTTTCGGTACGGAACCTTAACAAAGTGGTCCAAGTCTTGTAGGGTCCATGGGTCCATGTTCGCTTGACACTTTTAGCTAAGTACCATCATTGATAAACTTCGCCCGATGTTTGGCTCGTTGGTTTAACCCTGAAGGGGAAGGAAGAGGTATACCCACAGTAGGTACAGTACAAATATGTTCTTAATGTCCCTTGGCAAACCTCGTGTTTCGTCAGTCGTCGGATTTCTATCAGTTGCCCTTTGCACTTGGTGCAGACCGGACGCTCTCAATCGACTTGGAAGTATATAGTAGAGTTGTTAATACTCTTTTAACTTGATATAATTTATTTAACGTCTCCATACTCCAAGAACTCGGTATCAAACAGCGTCTATTAGCACTAGTACAGGCTCGAATACTAAAGTTTTTTGGTCATATCTCCAGGCGGAATAATGACTCCATAGAGCGTCTAGTGGTGTAGGGCAGAGTGGAAGGTAATAGGCCACGCGGGAGGTCACCAATGAGGTGGACCGATCAAATAAAAGCCGCGGTTGGAGGCCCTGTTAATGAATGCGCCAGACTATCAAGTAACAGAACCAGATGGAGGGAGATCGTGAAGCGGGCAACGACTACACCTGCGATTGGACATAGTTCATTGTGACCACGATCGCTCTGTCAAGAGCGATACGAAGAAGAAGAGTAGGACAGCTGCTTAGTAGTCGCAGGCACGACAGATAGGAAAATAGTATTACAGCTCTATATAGTTCACACGAAAATCAAAACAAAACAACAATAAAGTACTTCGTTCTGAATTCAAATTATTATAAGTACAAGATAAATCTAATAATCGATGGACATGGAAATTAGTATTCGTTTGTATTCGGAAATCCGATGATACCCGAGGAATATTAAGAAAATAGAAATACTGTACATTTACCACAAATTATGAAAGAAATACCAGAAAAGTGGGATAAACAAATTGGGTCGTAACAACATTATTCAAAGCCATGGGGAGTTAAACGTTGGCTGGTGAATGACAGCGGTAACCTCTGGGTATAAAATAGGGCAGAATTATTAAACTCGTATAGCGTTTCTTATTATGTACTTGTTAAGCACGCCTGCCATGTGCATATCTAAATTTCATTGATACCCATACTCAATTGAATCGATTGCCATAATCGCATGATTGCCGTAAATGAGTGACATATCGATACTTGTGACTGTAAACCGCTATCTAAACTGATATTATCTAAAATAAAACTCATCCCACTGATGGGTAGGAGTTTATTTTAAGTAAACAAAAATAAAGTAAGTAAACTAAAGTTTGGAAAAAAGTCTATTCTATGGCCAAGGTTTAGGACTTGGCAAACGGCTTTGGGCAGCTGCAGCGGCAAACAAACGAAAGAATGGCTATCGAGGCGCCCAAAACCCATCATAGAAACATAGAAAGGTTTTGTCGACAGAAGAATAGATAAAATGACAGATTCACAATCACAATCTGTACGCTTAGTGTGATCAGATCACAATATAAACGGGTTTTATCGAAACTGTCATTTTGTCTATTCTTCCGTCGACAAAACGCATAGAAAACCCGTTTCTATGGTTCTCACGTTACGCGTGCTGTCATTTTGTCTATTCTTCCGTCGACAAAACCCGTTTCTACATATAGCGGTCATGCTAGTTACACTGTCACTGTTACAGAGTCCCAAAAGTAACATTTCTAATTTCGGTGTAAACTTACCAATTCGCTGACATCTTGCAAAACGTCGAAGACCATCACAGCCTGTCCAGTCAGAATATGCGTTTCAAAATCGACGTTTAAAGACAACGAAATGTGTTTTATTACCGCCAGTTCTGTAACAAGATAATACATCTATTCATCAAGCATCAAAATGGAAAAAAATAGTTACTTAGTTGATTTATTTCTGAGGGTAATGAGTTCTTTTTCTTAGAAGTATTAAAAATGAATGCTCATTCTGTGCATGGTAATTAATAAGTAGGTATAGACAAGTTAACACAGAGTAAATTGTTTATTGTGGATCAAAAGAAAATGGGTTATATGGTTATCTCGTCAACGCGAGACCTATCAAGCAATGCCCCGATTATTCCCACTGGCAACGTCTTCAATTTGTAGAAACACATCTACGCCAAAACAAGTCCTAAACGCCAGGCTAGGACCAAAAAGCTTAGGGGTTTATTTATAAATGTTGCTTAAAGTTACGTACATGATTAGCGACAGCTTAACCATACATTTAATGACGTTAAAACGTCTCTCAACTTTAAGCAAAATTTATAAATCGCATTAGTCCAAAGGTTCAAAAACTTACCAGGCCGCGAATACGAGGACGGATCAAGAGGACTCAGGGGACCCATGGCTCTGATTCGACTAAAACACAGAACAATAACGAAATATGATAGTAAAATACATATTTTCTCGGCCATTGTCAGGCACGTCCACACAGCACAATGTTACTAACACGATTGGTACACAGAATGATCAATAGTCTCTTTAGCGATAACTATTAACTAGATTGGAAAGATTAGAAAGTTAGGCTTCGTACATAGCGAACGGACGAACGTAGCGATTACAGAAGCTCAATATTATTATAGCACCTGTGTAGTAGAATTCAAACGCATGTATAACGCATAATCCAAAACTATCCATAAATTAAATACCAAATAAACTAGGTCATACCAAAATCTGAACATTAACAGATAACAGATTTTTTTAAATTTGTGTATTGCAGCATGAATGATTGGTGCGGTAGAACCAAATTAAATTAGGAAATCGCCCGTTATATTCGACCACTCTCCGCCGCGTTGTCGAGTATAAGGAGTTCCGAGCACGAAGCGCGATGCGAGCGGAATACAGACTACTCCAAGATTTACATAGAATAGAAGAAGATTAATAAGTAACCGGTATAATATGACATAGTGGAAATAAATACATACGAATTTGAACTATCTGTACCCGATTCTGTTTCGGCTTCGCAACAAGAGCATTTTGAGTCCGCAGTCGACATTTCTGTGGGAAGCGCTTCGCAAGTCCAACTTCGTGACTGCATCTCCTCATCACTAGACATTTTTGTGAAACACTCTATACAGCTTAGTGATTGACACTCATTAGATAACAATTTTTTAGGGAGCGCTTCGCAAGTCTCGCTTCCTGAATAGATCTCCAGATTAGTTGTAGTTTTTGTGCAATGCTTAACGCCGGCAATGTTTGCTTCGCCGCTTAGTGGTGGCAGCACTTCGTTACTAAAGGTCAGTGATGATAATTGCATCTCCTCATCAGTCGACCCTTTTGAGAGAAGCACTTCGGAACTCGAGCTTAGTGATTGGATTTTCTGATGCGTCAACTTTATTGGAAGTGCTTTGCATTTGCAGTTTTCGCAGCTTGAAGCGTCATTAGTCGCCATTTTTATGTCAAGCGCATTGCACCCTTCGCAACTAGCGTTTACAGCGTTTAGTTTAATTAACATTTTTGTGGGAAGGACTGCGTTACTCAATCTTGGTGAATTTATCTCCTCATCAGTTGACATTTTCACATAAATAATGGTGTTACAATAAAATAATAGACACCACAGGTCACATACAACATTCATGAACATTCATAAGTTTTGATGTTGACATTGACAATATTTTTTGTCACTTCAGTATATGAGCGAAATTCTTTGTCAAATCTGTTTTTTTATTGCCAGATTTATTCTTAGGCCATCTGTACACTGGCAGCAAATAGATATGAGCATGTTGCAGTTGATAATGCTGTCTTCTGCGGTTAAGCTTAAAGGAGGCTGCGCTAAGGCATTCGCGACCGTAACAAATACGGCTTTAGAGAATTATTCATTGGAACAAATCATCTAACTTAGAGATATGTAATGATGATTCTAATGATTATAATTCTGTAAATAATTATACTTATATTTGTTATGGTCGCGAATCATATTTTGATCAACATACAACCCTGGCACTAATCTGCAAATTGCAAAAAACGTAACAAAATTTGAATTTCGCGGGCTACCTTTGCGGTTCCACCTTAGGTCGCCACACGTGATCCAGGTTCCTTTACATACGGATAATTTCATGTTCGCCTGTGAGACTGGCAATTCAAATCATGTCTGGTTCATTCGATCTTTTTAAACATAACTAGATAGTTGGCTCGCCACTGAGCTCGTTTCTGGGCCACTCTCATCCGTGCATTTCCAGCCAACTAGCTAGTTATGTTCAGCAGTGGATCTGCTCTAGACTGATGAATGGTGATACACATCTTCCGCTGAGAGACATCCACCCACTGCTGGGCATAGGAGGCTTTCTACAAGCATCACCCTATCAACCGGTTTGGCGCTTCCCGCGACTTTCACCCTAGGCCATTGGTCCACCTTGTGTGGGGTCTATCCACTCTACGCCTTACGGTAAGTTCTGCTTGGCTATCTCTGACCGTTCTACTAGGGAGTAGTCAAATAATATTCTACAACACACTCATAATATAAATTTTCATAATGAAGGGGATTGTGATAGCAAGTGAGTAAGGCAAGGGTGCTAAAGAGACTATTTATTAGGTAAAGTCATAGCTTATTATGTGAACTGTCAAGAACAAAAATAAGAAATACATACCCTACATTTAGCAAACTACAAAAGCATTTTTTTGCACAACAATGTGTTGAAATTATAAGAACAGTTTCTGCCAACACGTAACTATTATAGTGTACCTAAATAATATTTCATAATTTTGCCCATAAGATTAACAAAAATTTATTATTTTATGACATTATTTGGAATTTAGCTAAATACAAATACATTCGACGAGCCTCGAATTCGGACTAAAGAATAACCGCAAAAAAACTAAAGTGATGATCGTGGACCGCGCTAACAAAAACTCGCCCGAAGTCTCTAAAATTGCGAACTCCGACGTGGTCCAGCTCTATATTTATCTTGGAGCGTTAATCTCAAACGGGGATGGATGCATAGATGAAATTAAGAGACGTATAGCGATAGCTAAATCATCAATGGACAACCTGAAAAAAGTCTGGAGGAACAGATATATTACAAAAGCCACTAAGATCCGGCTTGTTCAAACCCTGGTTTTTCCTATGTTCCTTTACGCTGCTGAGGCGTGGACGCTGCGTGACATCGAGAAGAAAAGATAGACGTTCTGGAAATGTGGTGTTGGAGAAGAATGCTTGGGGTATTGGTCTCTATAAGCCAAGAACTCTGCATCAAAAAGCGTCTTTCTGTTCTGGTTCAAACGCGCATCTTCAAATATGTACTTCGGACACGTGTCGAGGCGTGAGGGTGACTCTATAGAGTGCCTTGTCGTGCATGGTAGACTGGAGGGCACTAGGACTACGCGGAGGCTCACCGATAAGATGGACTGACCAAATTAAATCCGCAGTTGGCGAACCCGTGTATGAGTGCACTAAAAACGCCAAAAATCAGAGTAGATGGCGAGAAATCGTGAGGCGAATCACATCAGCCCCTGGACAAGAAACTACATGAAGACCACGATCGCTCTGTCAAGAGTGATACGAAGAAGAAGAAATACATATTTTTTTTACCTTGACAGTGCAATCTAAAACAGTGCCTGTTTATTTTTCTAAAAAGTCATAATAAAATTATGAAACTTATTGGTATACTTCAATAAAAAGTTTTTTTTTATCATTTATACACACATAGAAGAAAAATGTGTTGCCTACGGATAATAAATTAATAATTTAATTTCATGAGTTTCTGAATGTCATTTGTGTTAGAACTTAGAAGAGACATAAAAAATGTTTCACAAATGTTTGCAACCGCTGCTCGGTTCCGTGGGAATATCGATATAAAAAGTATCTCATGTCCTAACCCAGGTCATGGTCTAACCTTGTGCCAAATTTCATCCAAATCCGTTCATGCATAACGAACAAACAAATAAACTCACTTTTGCATTTATATTATTAGTTAGGAGTAAATACAATACAGGAATCAAATTCAAAAAATATCCAAATGAGAAATTAATAAAAAGTAATAGAGAATTCAAATTTTTCCCTAAAGATAAAAAAGAAGAAGAGAGAAGATGTTAATTTCTTGGCTTGTTACATATCCTTTCAACTGTCATTAACGAGACACAATAGAATTTTAATTGTTATCCACCTCAATGAGGCGTCGTAACAGATGATGAGTTATCTCTCTTGTTGAGAGTACATAATTTTATTTTGCGACTGGCCAGTAATGTTACAATGAGTCATTTATCATGATATTATATTTATGAACTTTATTTTTTTCCATTCAAACTGTATCATAAATCATTCTGTTATTTTTTATGCAGTTGCTAAGCCAGTATAATTGCACTTTAACTCAGCAAATAAAAGTAAATAACCATTGAAACAGTAATTTCATACTGTTTTTTGCGTATATCCAGCAAAGTTCAGTTTCCAGGTCTCCAAAAAGTTTGGAAACTGATAATTTAGAGAACATAATTATCTTACTAGACTTCGTTGCACAGACAAATATTAGATACCTAGTAAACGATACAAATCACAAGTTTTATACTGTTTGCAAAGTGTAAATACCTAGGAACTGATAACTCTCATTACGATTATGTTTAATGAACTTACTTATTCAAATTCATATAAAAAGGTTAGGTTTTATTACATTATGAAAACTTACCTTACAACTTGTATTGAAGTGTAAAGTAACTAAATTTAAGTAGCTCACTAGTAAATAAAATATTGTGCATGAAGTAGGTAAATAAAAAAACTATTTCCAGTTCTTCCTACTTGACGCGGCACAAATTTTATTAACAGTTACGTTTAGTAATTTCGATCCAACAAGTGTATTATACATAAAGTACACAAACACTAAAACTGATATTCTTCAATAATCATTGCTTGAAAATAATTGGTACCATAACTGTAAATACTGTAGTATTGTTTCGTTGTAAAAAAACCTTACCAATTTTTTAAGTTTGAAGGTTATAAAAGCTCTTTTGCACTTTTACGTGAATGTTATTAGTATTTTAAAAAATAGAGCAAAAACTAAACGCCTTACCGCTCTGTATTTGTTGACATGGTGGCACATAAGGCAGCACACGAGTTACCCTTGATACCAAATGATTTCTGCTTAATTATAGTACTATATTGGTATATAGGTTGTTTTAAAATAACTGAACATGTTCTTTGTCTGATATTTGAAACATTATTTAGTAAATTCAATTGAAAAACCCGCGTGACCACTTTGCAGGAGAGTGACATTTTCTTTTGATTGGTTTGACTTTTAGTTTTTTTGGGCACAGATTCTATTCTACGGTGTGCAGTTCAATGAGCTTCAATGTTCTCTTCTCTCAACGCGTGCTCAACTCAATGTCGGCAGGTCACCGTCTGAATCACAATATATTGTGATACACATTGTGAATTTCTGATATCCTTTCCTTCAAAGATATTTTATGTAGATTTTTTAGAATCGTAGCTAATTAGTAATTATCTAGCGTAAACTCCAGCGTTCTGTAGTTTCTACCTATCTCCATGGGAAGAAGGCGTGAATTACTGAATTTATGTGTATTTTAGAACAGTTGGGCAACAGTGGTAGCGATAGGTGTCAGCCGTGTCGGCGACTCACGTCGGTGACCGCCGACGGCCTCGCAAAAAAGTTAAATGCGCACGAATACCGAGCCTATAACGTTCCTCAAGAGTTAAAACTGTGCGGAATTTTATTGTAAATTATAGGCTCCATTGCTATAATAATATTTTTCCTAAGTAGTGCTGTTTTATAGTTGCCTGTATGTAATAAATTTTTATATTGTGTTCTCATAGGACCTGAACGTTTCCTAATATCGGCTAGTGACGGAAATCAAAGCGTTCCTTGCAATTTGTTATAACCATAGTTTAATTAAGGGGAAAGTCAGGGTAGCCCGCAAAATCCAAATATTCTAAAGTTTTTTGCATTTTGCAGGTCAGTGTCAGGTTTTATATTGATAAAATATGATTCGCGGTCGTAACAAATATGGCTTTAATCAATTATAATCATTACAATCAGCGATACAACTCCATAAGTTAGCAAAAGTGTTAAATGTCATGATTTCGTGAAATCATGACATTTGACACCTTTATCTTCTTCTTAATCACTATTTCTGATTGTAATAATTATAATTGAGTAAAGCCATATTTGTTACGATCGCGAATCATATTTTAGTCAACATAAACCTAACACTGACCTGCAAAATGCAAAAAACATAAGAAAATTTGAATTTCACGGGCTACCGTGACGCTTCCCCCAATGAGTATTTTTTCCTAAGTATCGTCGCGTATTTAATTATGATAACATACAACGTAAAACAGCGCTTCGCAGCATTTGACGGAAGATCACATATCATGTGGACACGCAAGGCCGGATTTAGGGGAGGGCAACTGGGGCTACAGCCCCGGGGCCCTCACAATAGAAACTTCGGAAAAAAAAAAACAAATTCAGACTAGTAAACAACTCGCGGCACGACCACAACAGCGGATTCAACCTCACGTTTCTTGTTCTGGCACTGGCACTCACGCTTTAGGACCAAAATGAGAAACGTGAGGTTCAATCCGCTCGATTACGGGAAAGTATGTACATACAAGACGCAAATGTGTCACCGAAGGAAAAATACAAAGTATCCGCCTTTATCCCAGTGGTTGACCAGCTATGTTTTTCTCTTACCGAAAGATTGCATGCCGATGAAGCTGTACGTTTGAGATTTGGATTTCTTAATCACATCGAGAAGATGGATGCTGAAAATTTGTACGCTGCAGCAGAGAGAGGCATTGGTGAAAGTTTTTCAACGAAATCATCAACGATTTTTCGGCGAAAAAAGCTCGGAAGGTTCCGTTCCGAAATTTAATTTCAGATAATTCTTGTTTCCGATTATATTTATATGTTTGTTAAATAATAAAGGAATCTATACTTGGTTTTACAATAAATTATTTATTGGAAAACTCGACTGAAAAAAACTGTCCATTCAGAGCAACGATTCAGCTTATTGTTTCCTTATAAAAAGTGAACATCTAACCACACAACACATACACATAACATCACGCCTTGTTTCCCTGAAGGGTTGGGCAGAGGTGTCCCTGTAGCAGGTACACCCACATTTTATTTGGAAAATAATTCGGGGGCATTTCATTATGCTTCAAATATGTAAATGTTTGAATGCGCTAAATAGCATTTATAAATAAGAATTTTGCTAATCAATTGCTTAGCAATTGATTTATAAATAAGACTGTAAGGCTCCAATGCCTTCCGATAGCCGACAGGACAGACTATCGGATCCGAAGATTTGACGTGTACTCCCAGCCTTACCTGAGGAAACATGACATGACATTTCTCATTTCACTCGCTCTCTGTTCTGCTCTCTCAGCTCGCTGTCAACCAACTGTCATATCGTAAAATGTCAACAAATTCCACCTCTATTGAACAACGACGGATGGACGTTGGGTAATTTGTTAGGTTTTTGCTTAACATTTACCGTTTTGATGTTCATTACATAAAACGGTAAAACGTACTAAAGTGTGTTTAAAAATAATAGTGATAAGTAGTTTTCACATTCTTCTTAGAAGCGCAAATGTGTCTGTGAATATGTTGTCGAGATTTCACCATTACCACGGATCAAATATTATTTTATTCGAGGATAATACCGTTGCGTACAGAAAAGCTAGCTTTGCCCATGGCTTAACCTTTAGCGAGAAGCCCCTGCTGCCTGGGGAAATATTTTTGGTGGAAATAGAGAAAACTGAACGAGGTTGGAGTGGTCATATGCGACTCGGGCTGACATTGCTCGATCCTCAGACGGCTGCATTGGGTGATAAAGGATTGCCACAGTATGCGCTGCCTGATCTTGCAAACACTGGTATGTCATGGATATTTCCTATTTCAAAATCACAAAATAATGTGCTTGTAGAACTTGTGAATCAAGTAGCAAGTGGGCGGAGGGAGAACGAGCCGCGCGTGTCCGTGCTAGGCGACGGGCACGTCGTGAAGACGCCGCGCGGCTTCGTGTCTAAAATGGTTCTCAGACCCCAAACCTTATCACAGAATGGCACCCCACAAGGCATATTACCAATGGATGCTGGCAGCCGCATAGGTGTTATGTTTGTCCCATGTGCCAAAGTGAGCAAAGATGAGCAGGATTTAGCAGAGATGCATTTTATAATAAATGGTGAGGACCAGGGGCCCTGCACAAAGGCTATCCCATACACCAGGGGGCCACTACATGCAGTTGTTGATGTGTATGGCACTACCAAACAAGTGAAGATAGTTCAACTGTATGGAGGTGAGTCAACTATTGTTATTTTACTAATGAATTTATTGTTAAGTTTAGGCTATCTTGTTTACAAAAGCAAAACAATTGGAATGATTTTTAATGCAACTTGTTTTTACATTATTTTCTCACCACTTTGTGAAAGTTGTTCAATCAGTTCAGTATTGTTTTACAATCATTAATGTGGATCCTGTTATTTATTTCAGTGAAAACACTACAAAGTGTTTGCAGAGATGCTATTCTACAATATGTGAATAATGGCTCGATAAAAGCATTACCGCTGCCAAAGTGCTTAAAAGATTTTTTACTTTCATAGAGTCGGGCTTAAAGCAAAGAGTGAAATGTTTGACAATAAGGCTGCTACACAACTGTTCTTTTAAAAACAATGACTGGGTGATAGTGTAACTATTATTTTTTTTATATATAGAAATGTGTGAAAATTATCATCAAGGTGGCAATGGGTGGAGAACAGATTAGCAAAAACGAATACTTCTACAACAAAAGTATTATTTTGAGGGCCAAATAGGTAACAAAGATGATGGGAATTTGATGCAAATGGGTAAAAGGTGTTGAGGTTCAATTTATTTTTCTGCAGCACTATTAGATCCTTTTAGAACCTATAGACAAGTATTGTATTCCTATAATATATTTTGTATACCTGATGGTTGCTGATGTTTAAATCCAATGTTTTAATTCATGGATGTAAATATGATTGATGTAAAACTTGGCAAGAAAAGACTGAGGACAACATATTCAGGTCATTGGTTTTTATGATTGAATTCTTATTTATTTTGTAAATATTTATCATTGAGATTCTCAGAATCAGAAGAAACCTAAAAACAGGTCAATTGTAACAACAGTAGGTCCATTATTTAGTGATGGCTCTTGAAGGCCGTTTTATAATGATGCGAGTGAGACAACATTATCTGATAATTAAGTGACAGAAAGAGATAAAAATATGTGACAAGTACCATCACTAAATACTTGTCTCTCCGCGCTACCACTGAAGTCTGGCAGATAATTTGAGGAACTACATTTTTTAATGCAATGACAGACACTAGCTCAGCGTCTATCGGATTTGAGTGGTGGCACGGAATCTAGACCGTTATGTGTCACCCAAGAAATTGTAAATGTTTGAAAGCTCGCTTTATTTGTGGGAACTAGGTATGTTTATGATTGAATGATGAAAATGTTTCGCAATAATTGAATGAATGTGCATACCTTATCTTATACCTTAGACTTTATAAAAAAAACGTATATACCAGTGATTTGTAACTAGTGCAAATGTAATTTGTACCAGTTAATTTGATCAAGTCATATATTTATTTAAATATAATTTTAATCTTACGATTTTGATAGAATGCTTCTTTATGATTTCTCTAATTGAAAAGTTGTGAATAGTTAGGATGCAGAAACGTGTTAAGTTTTTTTATGAATTAAATCTTAGTTTTAAATATGCTTTCCTTTAGTGGTAGTTGTCTTTAATTTTTATTAACAACTGTACAGAAGCAAAAAATGGAAGCAAATCACTGGTTTAACTCATTTTGATCTGCAGTAGGTAGTCTACTTAAGGAAATCACTGTTTAACTGTATTAGGCTAGATAATGTTACATTTTGTTAATAAATACTCCATGGACAACCAAGTATTTTTTAAGAAACAATAAGCAATTGCCTTAAGTGCCTGCTACACGGTCGCCAACCGCGTCCCGACAGAGGTGACCTTGGTGGTTTGCAACTGTGTAGTTGGTGGTTTACGACCAAATTTCAAACAGCTCTGCTTGTCGCCAACCAAGGTCACCTCTGTCGGGACGCGGTTGGCAGCCGTGTAGCAGGCACTTTAGATGAAAAAAAAAACTTCGTGCTCTATAGTCTTATTTTAAAACCAAGAACATATATACATACATACAATATTTTTATGTGGTTAGCTTTGTGTAAAAGAAAGACACTATTTGTTTTTCTTTTTAAAAAGTCTGTTGAAGCATTCATGAAAAACTGATATAAAATGAAATTAGTGCCATTTTATGGATGGTAATTCAGCTACTAATAATATTAGTAGCTGCATTCGTCATTATTATGACGAACATGATTTTCTTGTTTTTAAATATTTTCTTTTGGCCAAACCCAATCTGTGGATAAACTAGTTCATCCAAAAATTATAAACTGGTAGACCGGTTTATAATTAGTAGTTCTAACAGGACGAGTCGGGATGAAGTCTAGAACAATGTTATCTGCTTCAACGCTAGGCGACCCGAGCACAAGTGAAACATAGCGTAGGTAGGACATGTTAAAAAACGGCACTGACTTTGCTAAATAAAGTAAGCGTTTCATACGAATATGAACCTTATTCTCATATCGTTATTGTTCATATTCGTATAGTTAGTGAATGTGAGCAAGCGTTTCGTACGGATATCAACATTAAACTGAAACAAATACAATTCAAATTCGTATGCTTTATTTAGAAAAATCCAAGTGCGGTTTGTGAATCTTGTTTTTAAGCTGAGCCAAGCTCGGCGCGCGGTACCTACACTCGGCGAGTCGACGCAGCTCGGCAAAGTTCGCGCGAGCCATTGCTTGTGGATCGCACGGTGAAGGCGCGAGCCGCGCCTGCACAGACGGCACGGCTCGCGTTAGCTCGCGCTATTTACGCACCGTTTAAGGGCTTGCTACCGTGCCAACCGCGTCCCAACAGAGGTGACCTTGGTGGTTTACAACCATGTAGATGGTGGTTTACGACCAAATTTCAAACAGCTTTGCCTGTCGCCAACCAAGGTCACCTCTGTCGGGGATACGGTTGGCAGCCGTGTAGCAAGCACTTTAACCGCACCTCGAGTTCCGAATGAGCACGCCTCGCCATGCGAATCCGTGCTCCACTTGTGTTCCTCTCAAGCTCGGCTCGCGTAGCGTAGATGCAAGTCTACACTTCTCCACCCGAACACGCTGTGAATAGATTAGTTTTCAGTCCTAGTCCAATCAAGTTATAGAAAAATCGGGTTTGGTCAATAACATAATCCACGACATTTTTCCCAAATATGTTTACCACAAAATTGTATATTTCTGTTGTGATATCTTTGTATATATATTTTTTTTTATTTTCATTCCATCGTAAGTTATTAGAATGTAAAGTTGTTTCACGTTACTTTCAATGATATTTTATTTAGGTATATTATTTTTGAAACCTGGATTTGAAGAAAGAGACGGTGTGGGCGAGACAGCCAAATGTGCCAAAAGGCTAAAACACAGGAAGAGAGCCACGCGTAAAGCGCAGACCACCCTGGGAACGAAGCGAAACGAAGCTGAGTTCGTTTCGCCTTTAAATTTTCATATTTCGGTTCACACCGCTTAGAAGCGAAACGAAAACGGAAGTATGAAAAGACGCGAAGGAAAGCTAAATGAACTTAGCTTCGTTACCAGAGTGGCCTTTATTCTTTTTGGTTGGGAAATTATCAAATAACTTCTCGCGCTCTGGGCGGAGCGGGAAGGCGTGTCAGACTATTTCTGACTAAAACCCACCCGTGTTCCTTCAGTTGCCATGTTGCTGGGGGCCACGATATCCCTTTCGAACTTCTTCGCGACCTCGGCAGGCATTGGCCCTAGCGGACCTTGTCAGTTCTGCTGACATCTCTTTGAGGCGCGAGTGGAACACAACATGCCGTCGACCCGGGCCTGGTCCTTATCGGACGGCGAGCTACCCATTGCTCACCGTCCGCAAGCCCGCGCCTACTGTGGCCGGGAATCGGTCTGCGACTCCCGACGCCCAGGGCGTCTCCTGCGGCGGTTAAGGGCCGTGAGGGCGCGAAAACTGTCTCTCCCTCACGCGCTTCGTCTCCTCCGCGAGCATTATTGCTTCGCATAAGGTGACGGCTTCCCATACCCTCTCGCTCCGTACCATAGCCTGTACCAGGGCCGGACGCGAAAGATCACCGCCGCCGATCGCCTCCATACCAGATTGGCCTTTTTTTTTTGTGTGGGAAATTATCAAATAACTTCTCCCGCTCTGGGTGGAGCGGGAGGGCGTGTCAGACTTTTACTGACTAAAACCCACCCGTGTTCCTTCGGTTGCCCTGTTGCCGGGGGCCACGATTTCCCTATCGGTTTTCTTCGAACCCCCGGCAGGCATTGGCCCTAGCGGACCCCGTCAATTCTGCTGACATCTCTTTGAGGCGCGCGTGGAACATAACGCGCCGTCGACCCGGGCTTGGTCCTTATCGGACGGCGAGCTACCCATTGCTCACCGTCCGCAAGCCCGCGCCTACGGTAGCCGGAAATCGGCTCGCGATTCCCGCCCCGGGCGTCTCCTCCTATTGCGGCGGTTAGGGGCGTGAGGGCGCGAAATTTGCCTCTCCCTCACGCGTTCCGCCTCCTCCTTCGCGAGCATTACCGCTTCGCAGAAGGAGGTGACGGCCTGCAATTTCCTCTCGCTCCGTACCATGGCCTGAACCAGGGCCGGACGCCAGAGATCACCGCCACCGATCGCCTCTACGAGGACACGGCGTTGCTCCGCTCAAGCCGGGCAGACCTCCACCGTATGCTCCACCGTGTCCTCAGGCCGATCCACACAATGGTGACACCCGGGTGTTTCCTCCCGCCTTATCCTGTACAGGAACCTCCCGAAGCAGCCGTGTCCGGTGAGGACATGCGTCAGGCGGAAGGTGAGGACGCCGTGGCGTCTCTCAAGCCACTCCTCAAAGAGGGGTCTTATCGCCGCTATTGTTTCGTGCCCATACCAGAGTGGCCTGCGCTTTAATTTTGTGGAATATTTTAAAGAAGTTCACACAGTAGAAGATATAAATCGAGACTGCACGGTAATGATAAATTGAGTAACGCGCTTGAGGAAACGAAGTACAGACGCCAGCACTTCAAGCTACTACAATCTGTCAATTTTTTTTTTTTTAGATTTTCAACTTTATCGCTGACATATAAGGTTCAAAGTTGATTGGGAAAATTTGACAGTTTCGGGTAGCTTGATGTGCTGGCGTCTGTACCTACAATCGGCCATAGGGCCAAGGGCGAGATTCACAACCGTACTTTGCTAAGTAAGCGTTTCATACGAATGTGAACCTCATTCCGAATAGTATAATGTTCATATTCGTATAAACGAGTGCAAGCAAGCGCATCGTACGAATAATATGAACTTGTGTTACACAAATAATTTTCAAATTCGACAAGGCACTAGGAATAAAAATTGCGGTTTAACAGATTTTGTATAGAAAATATCGTTGGCGTAGGTGGAGAACTAAATAACAAAAAAAACTTGTTTGGAGAAAATTGCGATTTAAATTATGCGGCATGATTTGGGTGTTACGAAAATGGTGAAAAGTCAATTTGACCAAAATCGCAGTTATTTAGTTCTCCACCTACGCCGACGATATGTCAAACCAAAATATTTATTCTTCAGATAAAAGTTATCGGACGATTGAAAAGTTGGCTCTTAACAAAGTAAAGTCAATGTGCGGTCTGTGAATCTTGTCCTAAGCTAATGTCTTTAGCAATGTGTGAAAACGCGACGTTAAGTAAGGTACTTTTGTATTATTAAAAATAACAAAATACTTTGTAATTATGTAGGGACATCGACGTGAAAACTGTTACCTACCATGGATTCAGTACATGATTCTGAACCCCCCGTGTTGAAGTTGTTAGTCGGATTTATAAAAATAAATTGCTGTTTCATAGAAAAGTTTGTAATACCCTACGTGGTCAAATTGTATGGAAGTTTTTTTTAAATTGCCGAAGAAAATTTTCAACGCGGGGGTTCAGAATCATGCACTGAATCCATGATAAGTTTTCGCGTCGATGTCCCTGCCACCTTGTATACGTATCGCTCTTAATTATTACAAGAATGTAGCAGACAAAAATGTGACCTAGTTAATCTAATACAAGTAGCCAAACAAAAAAAAACCTTAAAGATCTCGTTCACATCGGCTCTGTTTAACTGGTAGCTATCAAATTTTATTATTCAATAAAATTATTTTGCCTATTCAATGGATTTTAATTGAAACTCAAATTACTTTTAATACTTTTATTTAATAACACAAGTAATTAAAAAAATGAACAACTAAGCAATCCTTCTTTTAAAACTAAATTAAAGTGTTAAGTACTAGAAGTGCACTTAAATAATAACTGCTGAAAAAAATAAAATTCACCGGATGCATGACCTCCTTCAATTTTGAAGTCGGTAAAGAAAGTAGCATCTATTTGTCTGAATCGTTTGGTAGTGGTAAAGTATAGGGTATTATTATGCCTCTCTCCGAGTCAAAATCTCTGTAATCTAACAAATTATTCGACTCAACGTGTTCACACCAGTAATCTAAGTACTTGGGGTTCAGGGTCTGTTTCCAGTGCTGAAAACATACAAAAATAATATTATAATAATACCAGGCTATTATTGTCCCACTGTAGGGCAAAGGCCTCTTCTCATATAGAGAAGGCACGAGCATTGATCACCACGCGCGCTCAAGACGGGTTGGTGATACTTATCAGTCTTCCTCCCCCGATGTCAACAATATGTAACATACAAGATTACCTTTAAACCTATTCTGGTATTTGTGTCAATATTCATTGGATAGGTTTAATTTTTTCTTATCTATACTTTAATATTATAAAGAGGTAAAAAAAATCTTTTTGCATTGGATCGCCCAATTTTTGAGGAAGGTTATAGCCCCGCGGGCAGAAGCTAGTTTTTTTTATAAATACGGAAATCCATTTAAACTTCCGTTCACTGTGTTTTGTCTAGTGAACGGTACCAATATGACTGCCAATTTCATCTCAGCCATAGACAGCTAGCCAGAAACAACGATCGGTTTGGTTTTTCTGGCGATTCCGATATTAGGACTTTCATCCCTTCTATCCAACTCTGGAAGTACCTACTCATGGTACACACCCTCTGTATTTAGTGTTAATATTTGGGAAAATCGACGAAGAATTTTGAAAGTGCCTAAAGACGGTGTCTTTGAACCATAATAAGTACTTAATTGAAATGATGAAGTCAGATTCTGCGGCTCAGCATGACCTTTACAACAGTCCAAATTGAATAAATTGCTCCAACCTAATTTGCCCAAAGTTACCGCGACACGAAGAGTCGAGCCGGTAATTTGAGCCGGTTTATTAAGTGAATCCCGTCTGCGTTGGTGAAAATGAAACTAAATTCATCTCTGTTCTCAAGGCTCTGAGACAATAGGTAAGGAAAGTTAATCATTTATCATTGTGACAATCTAAAATCTACTAGAATTTATAAACTGGCTAATCAAAACTAGACACTTCAACATTAAGACGCGTTTGTTCTATCATTAAATAATTCCCATCATTAAACTGTATCAATGATTCATTATTATACTTACCTTCTGGCCAAGACAATACAAAAACAAGTGACGGTGAAGAATTCTATAAAGTTACCGATCATTCATGCTTGGAGTTTCCCTACGTGATCGAATCAGAAATGAACGAGAACCACGGTAACCGACATAGCCCGAAGAATTGTCAAACTTAAGTGGCAGTGGGCAGGGCACATTGCTCGCAGAACAGATGGCCGATGGGGCCGAAAGGTTCTGGAGTGGTGACCGCGTACCGGAAGACGTAACATTGGAAGGCCTCCCACAAGGTGTGGACCGATGACCGTGTAAAGGCCGCAGGAATCCGCTGGATGCGGGAAGCACAGAACCGGTCGAAGTGGCGGTGCTTGGAGAACGCCTATGTCCAGCAGTGGACGTCTTTTGGCTGTAATGATGATGGTGATGACGATCATTCAAGCAAAAACTCAACGATCGACAAGTTTCGATCCTAACTCCCAAAGTCCTAATTCCGGAGAAACAGAACGTTGAAGCAATGGAGAAGGTGATAACTCTTCCGTTTGGCATTGCCGTAGTCGGGTAAAAAATGCCAGTGTCAACTCACTTCGCGTGTATGCTCAATCCAAAACATGAGGACCAGTTGCGAGTTCTGCTTGGCGAACACGCGAGCCTTTTTCAGGTAACTATACGCCCGCTGCTTTTTTCCGTTTATGTAGTTGTAGTAGGCGTACATCAGATAATATCTAGAAATCAACAAAGTTATTAGTCATAGAACTAGTTTGAGTTTAGTCCTAGTTGTAGATAAGTCCGGACTTAGAGACCCAGGGCCCCTAGGCACTTGGCATTTGAGACTCCCCCATACCGAAGCCATTTTGGAAATTAAGCTAAGTTTAGATTTCTTTTGACAGTTTTTAAAACAGAAATAGGGAGTTACTTTGTTGACTTATGCAGAAAAGCAGAAGAAATGAGAGACCTATCGAACATTTTTAGCATCCCCCGTCAGGCAGGCAAGCTACTGGTCAGAGTAGCTGGGTGAGTGGGGCCTCTAGGCTAGTTGGGCCCCTAGGCCGGGGCCTTGCAGGCCTTAGCGGAAATTCGGAACCAGTTGTAAAATTATGTCTGTAAACAATCTTATTTTAAACTGCGAACCCAATACCTTGATTGATAATTCTGAGTTCTATCACATGTTTTTTCCATATCGTGAAACAAAGATTTGATGTGTTTCTCTAACACCACGATTTTCTTTATATTCCGGTTGTCCATCTGTCAAAAGAAAGTAAGCAAGTTTCGGAAACCACTAGTGATATTCAACCTTCCAATATATCCATGCGGAAACTTATAACGGAAATAATAAATAACGGTATGAATGTTGTATGCCGCCGCCATTATGCACAACAAAAACAAAGCTACATCAACGCCTCTACCGGTCGATAATCTAACTATTTTACGATATGATCACTAATTGTTTGGCCACATCATGAAGTAGTCGTGCGTTTATCTGGTCATATCGTCAAACGTTGAGTATTCAATGATCTGGCTAAGCCACATCATGATGTGACCAGCTGTCGATGTTCATTACATGAAATGGTCAATTCTAAGATCTGGCCACGACATATGCACAGAGCGGAGGTGTAGTTTTGGCATGCTTCACTGTATTAATATTTATTAATATAATAATATTTCTTTTTATTTCGGAACAGAGTCCATAGTGTGTTAGTAACATAATATAAAAATAACTTACTATCTAGTGTTAGTACCAATCACCCTCTGCACAAACTGCTTTACAATTGGAGAGCTAAAGCTCTCCACTACAGTTCTCAGGATGCTGTTGTGACTGTCTCTCACTCTTCTCAGTAGTGAAGCAGTTTTTTTGCGAACAATCGCATAGAAACCGTCAGTACGGGCTTGCGCAAACATTTCCGAAGCGCTGCAGTAGCGAGGAAGTCCCAACAACATCCTGAAACCATTGTTGTACTGGACGCGCAGGACATCCAGCGACCTTTTGGTGTAATTGACCCATAGATTGCTCGTGTACAGACTCTGGCAAGCCTTGAAAATTGTGATTTTTACTAGGTCCGTACATTGAGCAAATCTACGGGTCAACATGTTGCACCGGACGGCGAGTGCCCTGCGCTCCCTCTCTATATCGACATGGTCCTTCAGGTCAGCGGAAAGAAAGTGACCTAGGTATTTAAAAGAGCATACCCTTTTAATTACTGTTGTACTGTTGTCTGTGTATTGTTCGCAGCGCTATGTCTTAGTTTTTTATTTGGTCTAAGGCAAGAGTAAGTACTGAAAATCTGCCAACCATTTTAACTTGAGGTCTTGTGATCAAGTTGAGTAGGTATAGGGACATATTTTTATTTACCTACCTCTCTTACAAGCGTTATGAGAAGACCCTCGACCAGCCTGATGATTATCTTCATGTTAAACTCATGTTTGTCTAACTTCATTAACAGCAGTTGTTTGATATTTTCCTCCCATAAGACGGACCTCTCCCAGGCACCTACCCTTATAGTTCTGAAAAGTAAGAACAGAAATTCAGACTATATTAATTTTAGAAAACAGTGGTGTCGATTCCCTTGTTCACAAACTAAACTAAATTTAAGTTCAATGCCTCTTTTTCTTTCTATTTCATTAAGAAAAGGACAGAAAATAAATTTTAGTTTAGTCCTGTCAAATTAATCAGCGCTTGACGTCAATTGACGTAATTTTAGTCGGCAAGTTTTAATCACGTCTAAACTTGTATGGAGAGTGACAGACGATGATTAATTTGACAGAACTAAACTAAAATTTATCTTCTGTCCTTTTCTTAATAAAATAAAAGAAAAAGATGCACTGAACTTAAATTTAGTTTAGTTTGTGAACAAGGGAATCGGCACCATAGTCTCGCTGCAGATACACAAAGTCCTTCATTTCTTCCACTTGTCCTTGTTCACTGCCATTGGTCAGTCCTGGGCTTGCGAAATCTTTTACTTACTTCTGTTTCAAAACCGCTGCTAAAACTAGGTCTGCAAAATTATTAGTTGCTTACACCAGCCACATGCAAACGAAGAAATTCCAAGCCGCATCCGGTGTTTTAGACCTCAATAAGGCATCCCCTTTCTTCATGTAAAACGTCTCGCAAGCGGTGTATGACTCCACGCAGTAACCAGTGTCGAGTAGAATGACTATTGCATAGTAATAGTACCAGGTTTCGGCTGGAAAATATCAACAAGATAGAATTTGTTTTATTAGTCGGTATCTTCCAAGATTGATCAGGCGCTTTAATTTGTGTAGTAAATTTCATCACCACTGCTCTCAAAACGGCGAAGGAAAACATCGTGACGAAATTCGTATGTTTTAGATTCAAAAACCGGCCAAGTGCGTGTCGGACTCCGCACAATGAAGGGTTCCGTAGTTGGGATGAATTTATCCCAAAAACAAACTTAACTTTGTAGTTGATAAACATGTTCTCCCATACGGAATGTATGGGAATACATGTTTTTGCAACTGCAAAGTTAAGTTGGTTAATTATTACTCTTTAACTTGTAGAGCCTCTTTAGCTGTGATAGTTTTCCTTTTAATTTCGTTATATAAACTACTGCTGTGATTTTTTTCTCACATCCAAAACCGACCATTTAGCTGGCAGGACACACACTTGACTCTAACAAAAATTAGCAATTTAAAGCTTAATATTTCGCAAACGCATCCCTGAATCCAAAAATGGTTTTCACAAACTCACAATGTTTTTGAAGGACCTTTCCAATGATACCCCACGACCACACCAAGTGATAAAAAAAAGAACATCACCTCTTTACGTGTAGGGGAGGTACCCTAAAAAAAATGTTTTTCATAATTTTGTTTTACCGCTTTGTCGGCGTAACTAATATGTATACCTATGTCAAATTACAGCTTTCTAGTACTAAGGGTCTCGGAGCTAGACCGCGGACAGACAGACAGACAGACGGACATAACGAAACTATAAGGGTTCCTTGTTTACTACGGAACCCTAAAAATTTGAAGACATGTGACATCTACCAACCCGCAATCTTCTATGATAAGCAAATAGGCCTGTGTCCAAAAACTTTTTTGTCCGTGTTGTAGATTATTAAAAAATATTGAACATGTATTTTTTCTTTTTTGACGTAATCAAAAGATTACGGCGATACATTGCTAGATTTAATAGAGCGTTGTGACGTAGCGAGCCCCCAGTCCCCAACTTTAATGCGTGTTTACTAAGTTGTTTTTGATTAATATAATAAAGCAAAAAATACGTGTCTAATTTTTTTTTATTAAGTGTCTGAAAGACGGACTAAATAGTTTTTTTTTTACCTAGGCAACTACCCTATTGTCATAGAAGTTCAATGTCGTTTTCTAAGACTTACAGCCATAGAGTATAGTAATAGATTGGGCTTACAGCATAAGTCGTAATGGTCGGTCAAGTAGAAGGAGTCCCTCATTATGGTGACCATGTCCTGTATCTTGAGGTCGTCGAGCATTATCCTCAGCAAGCATAGCACCAGTGACTCCCGCGTTTGCATCTCGATCCGGTTTGTACCAATGTGCATCACTGACCATCCGAACTCCAGACTTTCGCTCTTTTTGCCGCGATTCACGCTGCAATGTAAAGTTAAAACCGTGTCTTCTAATTAAAAACCTATTTCATTTTTTTACTTTAAAAACTTTGCTCTGTTCCAAGAATTTCTGCTGTAAATGACCCACCGCGGAACAAAAGTCTCTTCTTAGACTTATTGCGCGTTTGCGAATATATAGACATAATATGAATCAGAATTTTCTTACCGACTTTATCTCTCAAACTAGCTTCTGCCCGCGACTTCGTCCGCGTGGAGTAGCTACTTTGGGCTAACGCTATCTTTAATCCGCGACTTCGTTTAAATAAAGGTGTATTTTTTTTAATAATGCGTACCTATGTTAAGGAGCTATTTTACCTACATCACGCTTTAATCAGTAAGCCGACGTTCGCACGGACGTAATAAAATCGCAGCGGGATTTTATCGTGCACTGAATTTTCAACTCTCGGTGTTAAGCCGAACGTTGAGAATCCAACGCGCTGGAACGCACTCTCGTCCCAGCGGATTTTCAACTCTCGGCGCTAAACAGATCGTTGAAAATCAAGAGCACGAAAAAAAGAACCAGATCTCGATAGGGCAACATATAGTTGCCCGTGCGAAAAACACTCTTGGCGTAAATCTATTCCTCCGTGCTTAAATGTTTGCCCCTGGGCCTTATTAATTGTTACCCCAAACGATACCTTCACCGGAAATCGCGCGCAGTACTTGATCATTATTTTGCTGCGATGTTATTTTAAAACTGTGATATCTCCTAAGATATTTATTGAAATCGAATGATGTAAACGGCAATTTTGTTTTAAATTAAATACTTGTGATGAATAACGTATTTATTTGGATAAGGATTAATGTCATGTTTATAAAAACACCTTCGTAAATAACGCATTACTTTTGAACAAATTTGGTTAGCATAAAAAAGGTTAGAGTGAGCCAACCTTAAAAGATAGACATATGCTGTCGCGGACTTTTTTTTAGAACTTTTAAAGGGGAACAATTCTGTCATACATGATTTTTGCGAAACTTTAACTGTTTACGCAGCGCACGCAGCGGAAGCTCTCAAAAGGAAAAAAATAATCCCGATTTTGAAACATTCTTCATTGGTGCTCCGCTCCTATTGGTCTTAGCGTGATGATATATAGCCTATAGCCTTCCTCGATAAATGGGCTATCTAACACTGAAAGAATTTTTCAAATCGGATCTGTAGTTTCTGAGATTAGCGCGTTCAAGCAAACAAACAAACAAACAAACAAACTCTTCAGCTTTATATATTAGTATAGAAGATATAGAAATAGATATAATTAATATTATAAAGGTATAATTGCGGTCGTGTAGAAACCACAAGACCGACGTCAGAAGCAATTAATAGACTCTGTGGAACAAGATAAGTAGGTAGGTATCTATGCAAGCTAATGTTCACCGACTTGGCTGAGTGGACTTATCACGATCCACCAACCCTACAGCTAATTATTCAAGGAAATTACGGATACTCACTAGTAGAGGAATATGCTGGTGTACAGATAGCAAAGAGCTGAGACTTCAGTTATGTCTAACTGACCGCGTTTACGACGACACACCTCCAAAGCTCGATTCTCCAGCTTTTGGCAAATTGAAAACTACGCAAATGACAAAGATGACGATTAGGTAGTTGGAATGAAACTGCGCCCATAGTAGGCATCTTATGATCAATTCTTTCGGTTGTTTCGACTGCTACTTTTAGAAATGCAAAGCATATACCTCGACAGGTGACCAAAAGCAGTTCTATCAACAATCTGGAGGACGTCAGAGCTCAACCACGTCAAATAATGTTTTAAAACGATATAATACGTCCGAAAAGTTTTATATATTACTAATGACTCTTCAGGATCCAAGAATACTGTATAGAATAACTTCTTCCGAAAAAAAAAAGCAAGGAATTTACTTGTTGTCTTTGTCCATAATCTACTATCATGTTCGCGTAGCTGATACACAGGAGGCGAAAGTTAGAGTTAGTGCGAAGAGCGTAGTGCAAACACCATTTAGCTGCTAATGTTGCGTTCGCTGGCTCCTTGACATCCTAGCGTAGAACATTGAACATTTTTTAAAATTATTTATAATATGTAGATACGCAAACAGTACACAGGGTGGCAGGCAGGGGCGTAGCTACCGCCGCCGCCGTATCTGCCGTATCAATTATACGGGGCCCCCGACGTGCGTAAGCAAAAATTAATAAAAACTTCCCAAATTCATCATCAGCTATAAATGATTTAATAAATCAGTAAAAAAAGGCAAGGAGGGTGTATATTTAATTTGAATTGTTTGTAAAAATTTTGGAAAAAGTGACAGATAGATAATTATGATGAATAAATATTTCTTTTAATATTACGCAAACATTTTTTTCTCTTTTGTGAGAAATTTTTACCCTTCATAAGGGCCCCCAAACAAATTTTTATACGGGGCCCCGCCATTGCACGCTACGCCACTGGTGGCAGGGACATCGACGCGAAAACGGTAACCATGGATACAATTCATGCTTCTAAAAAAATTGCTGTTTCATAGAAAAGTGCAATACTTACGTGGACAAAATGTATGGAACAGCTGAATGTCCTAGCTTTGGCGACAATTTGTATATTCGATGTCGAGTCCAATCAAAAAGAATATCGATTTATCGAATACCTAGTAATTTTACCTTGAATAGTCGGTACAATCTAAACAGAGTTATAGCGATTTCCTCGAAGAAGTTGCCAATGATGCCGCTATCCGTCTCTATGTAGAGGTTTGGGGCAATGTACAGAGCCATCACTTGATTAAACGACGCTCTCATGTTGCAGAATTTTCTCATGTGCCTGAAAACAGTTTTGAAATCGTTCTTAAGTAACGTAGGACTATGCCGATAAATATTATGCTTGATAAGAGACAGCGCTATAAGGTTCCTTTGCCATCTTGTTGTTTTCCACACATTCAATAAAAGAACGATTCCATTGAGTATCCTCTAATCCAGTGTTACTTAAAGTGTGCTCCGCGGAGCCCCTGGGCTTCACAAGAACGAGTTTTAGATTTCGCGGCATTTGCATGCAGGATACAATGGAACTACAAATAGGCACTAAAAAACAAAAGCCAAATCTAAAATTAGTTCTCGAGGAAGCGGTAAAAATAATGAATTTCGTCAAAACTTGTCCAGTGCTATCCGTGTGAAGATTATGGCAGCAAACATAAAATACCTACTACTGCTCCATACAGAAGTGAGATGGTTATCTCGACGTAAATCGTGTTTGATTTATTTTTTGTTATGTATTTTTGTGGTGTACAGTCAGCTGCAGAGAAACCTCACCCCCTAGCAATGTATTTTTACATTGTCTATAAAGTATGTCGGATCCGGTCATTAGTACGGACACGAAACGAATCGCAAGCGCGCCGCCACTGGCGACATCAAGAGTGATTTACCGACACCAAAAAAGGCGCGCTTCCACAGAGTCGTGATGTTTTAAGGCCACAGCGAGGAGGACATTCAGCCTTTGGTCGCATTGGAGTCAAGACGTCGCGGAACTGTTCTCGATTCGTGGTGCTCAGTTATTGTGTTAGTTGTAATTTGTGATCATTTCGTTAATTGGTGATTTTAATAAACGCCGTCGCACCCACTGTGTGTATAATTTAGCTAGTGTGATTCATTTGATAGTAAATTATAATGTGATCTGAACTGCAAACTGTTTTTCTATTGCGCATTAACCAACACTATCCACACAACGTCCACAGTAGTTAAAATATCGCTGAAAATAACGAGAGTCACATACCCGTCTCCGACAAGTATATATAAATAAATAAACACTTACTTAGAAGAAGGGAACGGATGATTATACAGTTGCATAGCGTTGAACAATTGCTTCCTGGCTTCACTATGGTTCCCGGACTCGAGCATACATATCCCTCTCAATGAGTATAGGCTCGCCATAGTAAAATCTTTTACCCATTTCTTGTTCATATTGTATGAGTAGAAATTCTCGTTCTAAAAAAACACAAATTTAATAAGATGGTTTACGTACACTGACATTTTGAGAACTGTACATAAAGTTGGCGAGCTGCTCGTTAGCTCTTCAAAAATTCCTTATTAAAACCCCCAATAGCTGCTTTCTCGACATTTTTTTTTTTGGGTGGCAATTTATCAAATAACTTCTCCCTATCTGGGTGGAGCGGGAAAGCGTGTCAGACTCTTACTGACTAAAACCCACCCGTGTACCTTCAGTTGCCTGTATTGCCAGGGGCCACGGTAACCCTTTCGGACAAAACCCTAACCCCGGCAGGCATCGGCCCTATCGGCCCCGTCAGTTCTGCTGACATCTCTTTGAGGCGCGCGTGGAACACAATGCGCCTTTGCCCTGGGCCTGGTCCTTATCGGACGGCGAGCTACCCATTGCTAACCGTCCGCAAGTCGACGTCTACGGTGGCCGGGAATCGGCTTGCGACTCCCGACGCCCAGGGCGTCTCCTGCGGCGGTTAGAGGCGTGAGGGCGCGAAATTTGCCCCTCCCTCATGCGCTCCGTCTCCTCTTTCGCAAGCATTACTGCTTCGCAGAAGACGGTCTCATGCCCTCTCGCTCCGTGCCATGGCCTGGACCAGGGTGCTTTCTCGACCTGGGAATCGAATCGAAAACTCTAAGTTCAGCTATTACATTTACGACCACCTTGTATACTAATAAATTCATATTTTACGCCACCAGCAAAGGCTTCCGCAGACAGGTGCGACGCGACTCTAGTAGAACAATTTCTATGAAAATTTCTGCCAGAATCAACATGGGGCAGTTCAGCCATTTTAGAAAAGTTTTACCTGAACGAAATTCTCAGCTTCAATCAGCAGTCGTACAGCATGTGGTATGTTACTGTTTATACTGATGCACAGGTCTATGTACTCCAAATACGCTTCGTACAGTTTCTGATATTCACCTGCAAAGAACAACACAACAATGATAAAAAATCCGTACCCTAATTGCGTAATACAACACAATCACAATTTGTTTCAATTTGAAACAGATTGCTAATCCATTGCTTCATAAGTTGGAAAAAAAAAATCTGCTCAACAACGCAAATACGCAATTAATGTTGTTGAACTGTCAAAATGAAACAAATTTGGCAAAATTGTTTACGAAAATAAGTTACGCAATTAGGGTACCGGAGTCACACATCGCAGGCATAAATCGAATCCTATTAGTACGTGTGATTCCGGATTTTTTAATATTCTTGTCTGAGATGTCTTGTTTATACCTTTTTAGTTGACTTTTCTAACAAGTTGGGTTTTAGTTTTTATTTAAATTATTGTGGGGTTATTATTTATTATACAGTCAAACCTGAGTAAGTGAGAATTGAGTAAGCGAGAAAACTCTATGAGAGTAATTGCCAGGTCCCGTAATTTTATCCCTCTAAACCCTCTATAAATATACATATGAGAAACAGAAACCTGTATGAGAGAAAGTTGTTTTTCACTCGTGGACCTCTATAACTGAGACTGCTACTTGCCTGTACCTCTATAAGCGACAGTCGAGCGTAATTTAACATCTGCGATTTATGACTCATTCTTAAATTACGTGGAACTCACATTGTTATTGTTTCTCTCAACCTTTCCCAACCAGCCTCAACCTCTATGACCTAATATATTTATTAATGACTGGTTTGATGTTTTTTTTTTTTTTTTTTAATATTAATTCTGTGACCCTTATAATTTGACATATCATTTTAATTTCGATTCTGTGACCCTATAATTTGTATTAGTTTATTTTAATTGCATTTGACATTTTATTTTAATTTGAATTCTGTGACCTTTATAATGTGTACCTATTTTAATTGCATTGACATTTTATTCTACTGTGTTTTGTTCTATTGTGTGTTGCAGTATAGTGAAGTTTTATTATAAGTAATACTAGCTGACCCCGGCAAACGTTGTTTTGCCAATTATTTGTTTGGGGTGGACAACCCTTATCACTTAGGGGTATGAAAAATAGATAGTAGCCGATTCTCAGACCTACTGAATATGCATATAAAATTTGGTAAAAATCAGTAAAGCCGTTTTGGAGGAGTAAGGTAACTAACATTGTGACACGAGAATTTTATATATAAGATGGGTTTTGCCTGAATTAAATGAATTTAATTGTTTTTTTTTTACATGTGAGAAAGGCATGTACCTCAATAAGCTAGAAACTCGAGTTAGTTAGAAACCTATATAAACGAAAAAGAGATCGCGTTCCCTTGAACTCTCGCTTATCCAGGTTAGACTGGTTTTTTTTTGTGTGCTCGTCAAGCCCTTTCATTTGATAACCAAAGGGGAATAATTAAAAAAAATGCGGTATGTACTTAAGTTTAAAAACAATCACTTGAAACAGAAAATAAAAATAAAGAAATTCTCACCAGCTCCACGACAGTGGTCAATGACATTATTGTAAAAACTCATCAGGATCGCTAAACATTCACAGTTCTCCATTTCCAAAGAGGAGAAGGAACGAACACGCTTGTTCTTCGAAAAACGATCCCCTGTTGGTCGCCGATTGCGACTTGCTGCAGACAGAACAAAAGTTTGACTCCCAAATTCACTGTCTCAAAGTACAACACACGGCTACATATCAAGCTACACATTTCCAGTATAAGCTGATGTCGCATTGTAAAGGATTTCCGTACAATGAGAGGTCAGTTTGCTGGACTTCAAGTTACTACCGGTTCAAGGCTAATGTATATATGGACCACTTGTTGCTTTTGCCCAGCTCGTCCCGCCCGCCATCTTCTTCGTGGTCTGCCGCGACGCCGCCCGTCGCGGTGCGGTGTAGAGGTATTAAATAATTAAAAATAAATAAAAAGAATACCCAGTATTTCGTTCATCAAGTACCCGTCGGTTCCGGCCATTTCGAAGCTAGCTAGGTCTGCTGGCAGGTGAGCCTAAAAAAAAAGATAGACTATTGCATGAGTAACTGAGTCATTTTCCGTCCTTAGGTTTGGTTTGTGATCTTTGAGCAGAAGAGGTAAATTAAGGCTAGCTATCTACTGTCGGGAAACTGAAGTCATTAGAAAGGACATTTATCTGTTGATTTAACTGGCCTTGTGCCTGAAAGGAGTCTCCCCGAGCGGCGATAATCAAAATCGCGCTGGACAGCTAGCACTCGGTAACGCGAGTCTAACTGACTAATCATTTCATTTATTTATTTAGTACATGGAGGACTTACAGCTAATAAAAACAGACAAAAAAGGAGACCATAGTCACCAGAGAGCTAATTACAAATCCTCACGTATAGATGACTTAAAGACATAATAATAATTTATGGTGTGAGCAAAAAAAAACAAAAAAATACATCGCCTTAATTAGAGAAGCAATGTAAATACTTGGCTAGCAATTATATGATTAAAGTATTAGAGAAAACGATAAAATAATAAAAAACAAGAACAAATAATATAACTACCGCTACTTGAAGAATTTGAGGGTTAAACACCTTCTGGCCGAATTCACACTAATTGTGAATGGATCAAAATCATATTCCTTGCAAATATCATTGAAATTACCACGATTCACCAATACCACCGATACACCATTTTACCAGGATGTTAAATCCAAACGACTCTTCTTAGGGTCAAATAACTAAAACGACTGGTATTGTTTCTGCAGGCATCAATCATGATGTCTGTATGACGCAGAAGGTACCCGGGCCGCTGCGCCGTTGATATCTTGCACGTCGCTCCCAATGTCGAACTTTACAGTAGAAAGGACAGGAATTACCTCATCCATTCACCTGATGTCGTCAGTTTGAAGTCGCATTTGACACGTATCCAGAAAGGCAATTTTTTTTCTCTATGGGCCTAAATAAAAAGGTAGTCTACCGTAAAGGCACCGCTGTAAATGTCAGTAGAGTCCAAGTAGGCCTTGTCTTCACCATCCATCCTGGATTCAGCGCTTAGGGCACATATTTGCATACGCATTTTTTTTAGTTCTTCAGACTCTTCGATAAGACCCTGGAGATAAAACACATTATGAAAATCTATATTCAAAATGCACATAAATAATAACTCTTAAATTTTTGTGGCAGCCGTCAGTTGATACGCAAGCTGAACTGGCTATGGGCTTGTTTTAGCTGTAGAATTTCTTGTGTGGACATATTCGTCTTAGCATTTTAAATCGATTTTATTATCAAGATTTCTTCTTCTGCCTGCCATTGTCATCGTTACTTGGGGTCGCCGGCACAAACGTTTTTACTTTTCTATTAGGTATCCCATGTCATATAATTTCCAATGAATCATTGGAATCCTCACACAATCCATCTGTCTTTTCTTTTGGTCCCTGTTCCCCTACATCCATTATGGCTCATTTTCATAAATCGAGAACTCGGTTGAAATACAGCATGAGAGGACTCCCCGATGCTTCATATCGACCTATACCCCGTTTGAAATAAGATTAGACATTTAAACAAACCTTTTTTACAGTCCGTTCAACCGATTTTGACTTCTATTGCGTAGGCATAAGGATGGCATTAAAAGCAAAAAAAGCGGCCAAGTGCGAGTCGTACTCGCCCATGAAGGGTTCCGTAGCAGCAAGTAACGATAAGTTTACGATTTATGACGTATTAAAAAAAAACTACTTGCTAGATCTCGTTCAAACCAATTTTCGGTGGAAGTTTACATAGTAATGTACATCATATATTTTTTTTAGTTTTATTATTCTCTTATTTTAGAAGTTACAGGGGGGGGGACACACATTTTACCACTTTGGAAGTGTCTCTCGCACAAACTATTCAGTTTAGAAAAAAATGATATTAGAAACCTCAATATCATTTTTAAAGACCTATCCATATATACCCCACACGTATGGGATTGATGAAAAAAATTTTTTTGAGTTTCAGTTCTAAGTATGGGGAACTCCAAAATTATTTGTTTTTTTTTCTATTTTTGTGTGAAAATCTTAATGCGGTTTACAGAATACATCTACTTACCAAGTTTCAACAGCATAGCTCTTATGGTTTCGGAAAAAAGTGGCTGTGACATACGGACGGACAGACAGACAGACAGACATGACGAATCTATAAGGGTTCCGTTTTTTAACGGAACCCTAAAAAAGTGGTTACAAACCAACTGTTTACTGCAGCTGCCATTTGTCGTGCCACCAACGCAATAGAAGTTAAAATCGGTTGAACGGACTGTAAAAAAGGTTTAGTTAAATGTCTAATCTTATTTCAAATGGAGTATAGTTATCGACTAATGAAAACGGTTCCCCGAATACGGGCGGGCATACGGAAAGAGAATTGCGCCCGCGCTCGTCACCTGGAAGCGCGGGCGCAATTCTCTTTCCGACAAAAACGACGCTATGCGACATAACTATTAAGTTCATTTTAGGTTTCTTTGATTACCTATCCGCCACCGCCACACGTCCTCGCCACGTCTCCTCTGTATAAACTGCGCCTAAGGCGTGCTTTATAGAAATCTTCAGCATACATGCAGACCCTATCGACTAATGAAAACTGTTCCCTGCATCCGGGCCCTATGTCATGACAGAAATCTCCAATAAGAGCCGTATCGAGATCGACCAATGGAAATGAGCGTTTAAATATTGAATGTATCAGCTATTCCAGTAGGTACACACGGCTACACATCAAGCCATACATTACCAGTATAAGCTGACCTCGCACTGTACGGATATCCTATACGATGCGAGATCAGCATAAAATGGAATTGTATAGCTTGATGTGTAGCCGTGTGAACCTATGTACCATATCCACAGATTAGTACAGTTGGTTCACTCCACAAAATCATTTAAATAAAAAGCGACTCTTGCTACGACACAATAAAGTGCAATTCAGGTCGCACAGCTCTAATTGCTTACAGTTATATTCACCTAGAAGTTGTATTTGATTATTGACGTAACTCTTATATCTTCTGACTACGTTACGCTCACTGAGTTGGCCCGCCCGCCGCGTACGCGTCTTTCCATTCTATACAAGGCCAGAACGCAAGGGTGTGAAACTAATCGCGTATAGATTGGAAATCATTTTTTTACCAAGGTCTTCCAATCTATACAAGAGTAGTACGCAAATACTCGCGTATACTTCGTAGTGACCAAATTAACTACCTCTTTGTTAGGTACACACGGCTACACATCAAGCCATACATTACCAGTATAAGCTGACCTCGCACTGTACGGAAATCCTATACGATGCGAGATCAGCATAAAATGGAATTGTATAGCTTGATGTGTAGCCGTGTGTACCTATACTTACATCATCACACCGCAGTCCTAAAAGTTTGACGAAGCAGCCGGCACCGCAACTGCTACATCGTCTTGTATAGCGCTCTAAGTAAAGTAACGCACGGGCATGCATTTCGAGCTGTTAAAGAAACGATTATTTGTCAGTTATTTACAGACCCGGATCTAGAATTTTTTTGAGGCGGGGCAAAAACTGCCGTCTGCCGCTCCCCGCCAATCTTTTATTTTTCTCAAACTGAAAAATTTGGCAGCAACCATATTAATCAAATTATATCGATCGATAACGCGCCAATTCAACAGGGGCGCCAAAACTGTTGTGAAAAAGAAAAAAATAGGAAGATTATAAATCTGCTGCGTGCCTCATTTAAGTATTGCAAACTTGCTGTGTGCTGGTGCTGGGTGGTGCACCTGTCTGCTACGCTTGAATTTGTCGCTCCCTGAAGTTGGCGCCCGGAGCACGGGCCCCGGCTTGCCCCCCCCTAGATCCAGGGCTGGTTATTTATCGTCGCTAGGCGGTATTGGATATACCGCGAATGTGAAATTTTTGACGAAAATAATTTTTAAATGCACGATCACGTATTTGAACGTGTAGACTGAAATAAAACATAAGTCATCTGATTTTCGTCAAAAATGTCACATTCGCGGTATTGGATGCCGAGCGACGTTATGCTTGTTGCTGCACCTACTCTTGATGCTGCGAACTAGGTACTTTGTCATTGAAAAACTATACTCATTTTTTTACCGACCTAAAAAAAAGGAGGAGGCTCTCAGTTCGTCGGAAACTTTTTGTTTGTATTTTTCCGATTACTAAAATTATTTTATCTACTCTCATAGCGTAATATTCGAGTGATGAACTTCAAAACGAGTTTATATTGACATACTTTATAAAGAGAATACCGAAATTTAAAAATAGAATCATATTATAACACTTTTTCTCTAACAAAATAATACTATAATAGTATATTATGCAATTAGTGAATAAAGGACGGATTTAAAGCGAGGGCCATAGATGAATTACGAGCAAGTGAAGGATTCTAACAATTGAATCACGACCGTAGGGAGTGATTCATGATGATTGAATCACGAGCATAGCGAGTGATTCAAGTGTTAGAATCCTGAGCGACGCGAGTGATTCATGGCCCTCGATATAAATCCGTTTTATTCAAGAGTTGCATACTATACTTTATACCATGACTACGAGAAAAAGAAAGATTTAAGCGAAAATAGCTATTTAATTAAGTAAAACGTGTGCGGTCGTGGGACCTCCGTCAGAAACGAAGTTCTTTCTCACGTATGATTTAAAACAAAAACAAAGTTTTTGCAGTCGCCATCTTGCATTTACATTTTGACCTCATATCAGCGTTAGCGCCCTCGAAAACTATGAAAACGACACCCATGATGAAAAATTTAATTTTTTTTTGAGCGGCCGTCTTGTATTTACATTTCGACCCCACTATCGGCTTTAACACCCTCGAAAACCATGAAAACGATACCCATGACGAAAAATTTTAAAAAATTCAGTGCCACCATCTTGAATTTACATTTCGATCCCACTATCGGCTTTAACACCCTCGAAAACCATGAAAACGATACCCATGACGAAAAATTCAAAAAAAATTCAAAGCCACCATCTTGAATTTACATTTCGACCCCACTATCGGCTTTAACACCCTCGAAAACCATGAAAACGATACCCATGATGAAAAATTTAAAAAATTCAGAACCGCCATCTTGAATTTACATTTCGACCCCACTATCGGCTTTAACACCCTCGAAAACCATAAAAACGATACCCATGACGAAAAATTTTAGTCAGAGCCGCCATCTTGGATTTTCATTTTGACCTAATTCACACTTTCTCTGTCTTTCGAGACTCGTACGGCATACAGTGTACTCGGGCCGATGTGTACAATTTTATTCCACAACACAGTAATCACTTTATTCTTTTCTTTTGTTTTTCTGCCAGCGTTCTCTCTCTCTTTCTCTTTGAATTAGAAGAAGACAGTCACAAATATTAACACTTTTTAGCGCGACGATTTCTGAAAGTTGAAGCCGCGTTGAAGAACTTCGTTCCAAAAAAGGAAGGTTAAATTAGTCGCAAGGAGGTTGTATAGCATTGAGATCGAGGTCGAATATATTGGTGTTCTAAATTCAAACACCAAAATAGTGATTAAAAGTGCTTTTTATTCACTGTTTGGGTCAATCCGCGGAAATCTATTAACGGCGAATATATGCTAATAATAAATTAAATATCATAGTTGCATTCTTTTCTTACTTTACATGACATTTCTTACATGTTTTTACGTAAGGCGCCGCTATCTAAAAAAGTATACCACCGTTATTTAATTTATTAATTCAATAATCACGCACCAAACGTCATCACCATTTGCTAATAAAAGTCGTGTATTGAACTTCCTTATTTAATTTCCAAAAATTGTCAATGCACTTTCCGTTTTTTTTTTAATATTTCGAAAGAACATATTATCTAGAATAACATAATGAATCATGAAGTAATTTGATAACAAATAACATATTATAATTAATATAAGAAATTTTGTCACGGAAATTCGTCAACACCGTCGCGGCACCGTCAAACTTGTATTTCTCGAATGTCCTAACTACCTACCGCGATCGCGAACCCACCCCGCCTTTCCTCAGTCTCTCTTACGAAGCGGAGTGGAGCGCACATCAATTTTATCCACGTAGGTGTCGCAAATTTATCGACTTACGTTAGCTTGTGAACAGTTTGTCAAATATTTACATCATCCCCATTAACAGAGAGAATCAGATAAGCACCTATACTAGATCTTTTTAAACTATCCACGCATCTGTGTTTTATCTACAATACCATAAAAATGGCTGCTTAGTGCTCTTTTCAGCGTGGTATTTAATTTAAAAATTAATAAGAAGTCGTTATGTCATAACCATCATCATCATTACCATTTGTTTTGTGTTTATGGTAATGATAATATGTGAATGGTAATGACAAACTGTGTTTTTATCTCATATAAATTCCGATTCTATTGTGATGTTTGCTTTTGAAAAATGTTCAAATTTTTAGTTTATTATATAAGTATTTGACGGCGATACAACTGTAATAAAAAATGAGCACTAAGTATCAATCTTAATGTGATTATGAGTATGTTCTGTTTTGATAAAGTAATTAAGAACTACCTTTAAATTTTACTAAAGTTTATTCAATAATCAACTTAAAAAATATCTTATTCACGATATCACTTCTTGAGATCCATAATTATAGGTATATCTCTTATCTCTAAACTTACTTTTCTAATTTTTATATAGTCAGTCTCATCTGTGCCATTCGTCCACATCGTCAATCAAATTCCCCATTCTCCTCTAAATGATCAATAATATTTTAAACTTCAGTTGTTATCTAAGTCCTAAAATGTTAATTATTACAATTCTTGAAGTTTTTATTAATTACTTCTACACATTTACTTTTTATTCAATTTTCGATATATCAATTAATCCTTTATGAACCATTTCTCCCAGTTATCAACGATTATTACTCCTCCACTATTTTTCACAATGTGCTATAGATTGTCTACATGTTCTTTGTCACTTGTTTGCTAAAACTCCAAAGTATGTTTATTTCTAGTTTATATTGTTAATATTGATGTAAATTAAGTTTTATTTTTTAGATAAATCATGGACAAAAAAAAGAAATCTAAAGAAAATAAGCGTCTAGAGAAACAAAAGATTGCTAGAAGAAAGAAATACGCTGAAATCAAAGAAGATCCAGTTCTCTACGAGTTGGAAAAAGAAAAAGAAAAGAGAAGATATCAGAAAAGAAAGGATGAAAAGAAAATTAAAAGTGTGAATGAAGAATCTCCTCGCGATCAACGGGAAAGACGGAAGAAATGGCGCGAAGGAAATACAGACAAAATAAGAAAGAAGAGTCTAAAAAATAGACTGAGGTTCCTGAGGCAGTGCTTATTGATGCAACTATTAATGACAGCAGTGAAATAGAGGCAAAGTTTGAAGATCCATTACAATTAAACGAATCGCTTCAAGCTGAGGTAAAACTCCGAAGAATTAGATATATAGAACAGAAGAAAAGAAAGTGCCTTTTGAAAATGATTAAGAAGCTTAAAGAGGAGAACAATCAGTTAAAAGTAAAGCTTAATATGAATGGGACAGAAAAGAAGAATAAAGAAAGATCAGCTGAAAAAGTTAAAAGAGTGATAAATAAAGAAAAGAGTAAAGAAGATACTCGAATTCGACAGTTGGTAAAAAAAGTGCGCAAATTTTATCTTGACGACTTAAACAGCACGATAGGAGCAGGAAAAAAAGAGTATATAACACGATTGAAAGTGCAAAAGCAAAAGCGCTACATGACAAGCACACAAAAAGTATTGCATCAGAAGTTCATGACTAAATATCAAGTAAAATGTAGTTATAGCTTTTTTTGTAAGCATAGACCGTTTTGGGTGTTGACTCCTAAAAGTGCCCAAAGAGACACATGTAAGTGCATTGTTCACGAAAACATTGATCTCATGACCAAAGCACTGAAGACATCGTCTATAATAGACGAGTCAAACAGCGATGCATTAATCAAGAGTATGTGTTGTTCTATATACGAAGAGAAATGTCTCAGACGAGAGTGTCAATCTTGTAAAGACAAGTTAGTACAGGTCAAGGAATTTTTTGATGATCAAGATATTATTTACTATAAATGGATACGGGCGAGAGAAACGATTAAGACAAAGAAAGGCCAAAAAGTTATAACAATCGTGAAAAAAGAGGAGGTAATAGCCAAGCCAAGACAGTTAATTAATGTTTTGATTTCAAGTTTACCAGCATTTTTTAAACACATTTACAAAATCCATAACCAATATATCAGCATGAAGAAATTAAAGGATTTAACGCCTGTAAACTGTGCTGTTATTCACGCAGACTTTTCTGAAAATTATGGATTAAAGTTTAATAAAGAAATACAATCCATGCATTTTGGTGGAAATCGAAAAGAAGTTAGCCTTCACACAGCCATAATATATAGTTTTGATTTTGGAACTAGTTCTACAAAACCAATATCAATTTGTACAACGAGTTCTTGTTTGAGACACGATGCTCCAGCTGTTTGGGCACACTTTATTCCTTTGATACAAAAATCTATAAAATATAACCCATTTATAGACACCTTACATGTCCAAACAGATTCCCCGACTTCTCAGTACAGAAATAAATATATATTTTATATGATTTCACAACTAAACAAAGAATTCCCACAAATAAACACAATAACGTGGAACTATACCGAATCCGGTCATGGCAAGGGCCCTGCCGACGGTGTGGGAGGAACAATAAAGAGGACAGTTGATTCCTGCGTCAATCATGGTATTGATGTAGGCAGCTATGACCAGTTTATGCGTGTGTGTCGAGAAAATATAAAAAATGTGACCATGATTGATGTACCCGAAGAAAGCATCAGTGAGATAGAGAAAAAAATCCCAGAGAACTTGCAGCCATTCAGAGGAACTTTGGAAGTTCATCAAGTGTTGTGGAAAAAGGGAATCCCTAATTTAACACTTCGAAATGCAAGCTGCTTCGAATGTAACTGCGGAATCACATGTGCTCATGGGAAACACCTTGGTTTTTTGAAAATACCACCAAGTTTGAGCTCGTCTCCTATTCCCGATACTGAAGTGATACCCCTCATAGCTACAAAGAGTCATTATGGTAATACAGTATTCGCAAATATTACTAACACCATGCAAGCGTCCACATCAATTGTAGAAAAAATTTGTATTGCTGGACCTTCTAACATAAAGATTTTATCTAATAAAAGAATTATGAAAAAAAAAACTGAAAACTAATATTTAAGTAAGTATTTCAAATTTGATCTCAATGATAATATTGATTGTCGAAGAATAGTTGACTACAATTCAGCAAATTAATGTGGGGTTTACAAAAAAAATTAAAAAATACCAAAGAATTATCCAAAAATCATTTCATCAATGAAGAATTATATTGTTAGGATTTTTTTGTGTTAAATCATTCAGTTGTCATTGTTATTGTTTAGAACATCTTAACTTAGGTGTCAATTGTTGATTTGTGATATTTTAATATGATTATACTGTGATTCAAAGCAAAAACATGTGTTATTTACTATTTTCCATCATTCCCATTAACTTATCGTCATTACCGTTAAAGAAAAGTCATTACCATGCTATAGACGTCAGTACCATTTCAATTAAATAACTTTGAAAATCGATAACTTCTGATTCTCTTGTTGGATTTTAGTGCCTTCAGTAGGTTTGTAAAGGTTATTAAAAAAACTTAAAATATATTGTGTTTAGCACGCATTTACGACCAATTTAAAAAAACATCCAAAATAAATAAGAAAGAATCAAAACGGCGGATCCACCCGTTTACAGTGAATAAAATAAGCTTTTTAGAGGGGGAATGGTATAAAACAATTTTTTTTCTATTACGATACAGCGCTAATCCAAGAAGTTAATATCACCAAAGAGTTTCCATCAACTTTTGGCGGGGGCTGTAGCGCATGTGCGGTTTTGTAGTACTTACTGAATTTCGTGGGATTTTTAAATTTATTCTTGATCTTTAACTTTGATTTTTTATTTAGTATTTGTTTCAATCCCAATATTTGAGAGTAGATAAAGTAGTGTATGAAACTGCACATAACTAGGTATTATGCAACAGTTTCATAAACTACTATTTTTGAATACTTCCTAGGTGGTTCCATATAAATTCGATTAACTTTGCTTGAGTAATTTTTGAGTTGGCTGCAATAATACGTATTTTTATCACTTAGCCTATGACATAGGCTACAGGAAGGCAGGGGACAGGGACAGGACAGGAAGTTATTATAACATGTCCACATAGGCCCTATGTAGATTATATTATAATAAATTCAATATAAATCAAATAATTTCATTTTGTTGTGTTTTTTTGGAAGCAGTTTTGTTTTCTAGTAAAAAACCATGTAAGTAATGTACTTATTCTCCAAAACTGCCAAACTGCCTCGTTGGTCTAGTGGTCGTGAGCGCTACTGCTGAGCATGAGGTCCTGGGTTCGATTCCCGGGTCGGGCAAAGTGTTATTGGGTTTTTCTATCTGGAATTTCTCAATAGCAGCCCGGAGTCTGGATTTGTGCCCGGTTGATGGCAATAGGCTCGCCCCCTATTACTACATGGGACTTAAACATACTCGTAACTGGCGAAATGTTGGTGTACCTACTACAGGTTACACCTCTGCCCAACCCTTCGGGGAAACAAGGCGTGATGTTATGTTATGTGATTCTCCAAAAACAAAATCGTTAGGTAGGAAGATACGGGTTATCTTACCTTTTGAGTCTCTGTCAATAACTCGTAAGTGGTTGTCCTGAATAAGGAGTGGCGGAACTTCATGTACCCGCAGAACGCGTACCCTGGAAGGTCTCTGCAATTCGCTACAAAACATTCCTATTGATAATTATTTGTTATTGTTGCCAAGCGCTTAAATAAGTCTGTTTTTTACCCGACTACGTCGAAGCAAAAAGGAGGGTTATGATTTTGAGATCTGTTCATCTGTTACCTCATAACTTTTAAACTAGGTACCGATCATAATTTATCATGGAAGCGTCTTGGATCGTCCGCTGGTTACAGGCTATGTGACGTCACATTAAATCGTCAATATGGCGCCCTCTAATGGACATAAAGTCATGAACCAAAAACATTTTTTTTTTCATTGTGCCCTTTTGGATATCAAATGAAAGGGACGAGCACATTACAAATATGTTTATAGGTACAGGGTAAATTTTTAACCAGTGCGCAAACTTAAACACGTGACTTTACTGATCATTATGAACAACTTTTACTATGAGACCAAACCTGAAATCACGAAAAAAAAAAATAGCTGTTCCCTACATTTATGTTCGCATAACTCGTCAAAATGTAGGGAACAGTTGATTCTTTTTTTGCGATTTCAAGCTTGGTCTTGCCACGTTAAGCGTCTTTTTACAAGCGTTATATCGATTAACTTCTTGTCTATACGCCCTGAGCTATCAGCCCCTTTGCAGCTAACTATACTCCGTTTAAAATAAGATTAGACATTTAACTAAACCTTTTTTACAGTTCGTTCAACCGATTTTGACTTCTATTGCGTTGGTGGCATGACAAATGGCAGCTGCAGTAAACATTGGTATTGTAACCACTTTTTTTGCTTTTAATGCCATCCTTATCCCTACGGTATAGAAGTCAAAATCGGTTGAACGGACTGTAAAAAAGGTTTGTTTAAATGTCTAATCTTATTTCAAATTGAATATACCTCTCGTGTAGCTCATACCGTTATTATTATAGCATTTATATATTCTTTATTTAACTAACGAGGTATTTTGATCCCCAGGCAGGTGCAATACGGCGGCTTGGGATTACACAGCGAAGGCGCCGGGTGTATCAACACCAGCGAGGTGTCGTGAGTGAAGTCCCCTCCCTCACACTCCAGCACTCGGATGGAGAACAGCTTTGCCACCGCTGGAAAAGGTGAGATCGGTGAAACCAATCATTTTAGTCATATTACCTAAGCTAAGCGCACGTTACAGCACATTCACATGTTACAACGCATTCATACAAAAAAAACTATTTAAAAAAAAAAATCAACAGACAACTACAAAGTGGAAAGTAACTTTAATTTTGGAAGTCGGTGTCTTTGGTTTTGAATTTTCGTTTTTTTCCACCGACTTCCGAAATTAAGTTTTTTGAGTAGGTACCTACATGTAATAATTAGCCAATAAGTCAAAACGTCAAGCAAATATTTTTTGACAGCTACGCACACAGATTGTATTAAGCATGCGGCGCGTGAGTCACCGACGGCACGAAATGTTGCCATTTTAAATATTATATTTGCATTTAGGACTAGTATTGTATTTATCTTATTTTTGATTTGTTATTTCACTATATGCTGCACCGGTTGACGTCATCACGTCAGCGCCGGCTATCGCCGAAAACCAGCGCTGGGGCTCTGTCTCGCATGGGGTCGCAGCTTTATGCTGAGCGATGGCCGTTTTGTGTGGATGTGACGCATATTTTCCCCCAATTTGTTATTTACGTGTTTTTTATCTTTCTTTGCGTCATGTTTACCGCAAATAAACGAATTTTCTTTCTTTCTTTTGGTAAAAAGTTTTTTTTTTTTTGCAAAAAGTTTTATTTTTCACTTTTTAGTTGTGGTATTTACCCCACACTAATTCGAATACCACTACCTGCCATGTAAATAACAGTGACAGGAACTTAACATATCATCCACATAAAGTGGGACAAATTACTTATTATTGAAGCTAACTCAAAAACTGCCCAAGCAAAGTTATAAAATAATATATGGGACCACCTCTGAAGTATGACCTACCAAACAAAATAAGAATCATTAAAATCAATTCATAATTGGCGGAGTAATCGCGTAACAAACGTACAAAAAAAAACATAATTAAATTGAGAACCTCCTCCTTTTGGAAGTCGGTTAAAAACTGCGGTGCGAACCGACTGTTAGTGTGCGTTGGTTTCTCCCCCGACCCATCACCATGCTAGGCAAGCCTATCCCTTGGGAGAAGCGAGCCAAGTATCTAGGTGTAGTCACAAAGAGCACATAACCCAAGCCCGCGTGCGAGCCGCATGAGTCCTTGGAAGGCTTCACTATATCCTAAATGCACGTAGCAAATTGTCACTACGGTGCAAATTGCGTATTTACACAACGTGCATTCGCCCAATCATTTTTGCACAAGCAAGACCCAGTCACATCCATAAGATGCAGACATTCATTACAGAACCGTTGCCTACGGAAGGCCTCGGGAGACCCCTGGTTTGTTAGGAATGAGATCCTCCATCTCGACCTAAATATCCCTACCTTCCACCAATTTCTCAAACGCTCTTCCTAGCGTTACTTCGATACTGCCGTCAAACATCGCAACCCTCTGGTTGTCGAGGCCGCTAGTTACACTCCCTCTAGTATCAAACGAACTGATCCTTATTAAGTCTAGAAATTGTCCAATTGACAGTTGTAAGGAACAAATCCTTTCGCCGGCCGGACTGTTCTAAGTCTTTGAGAACGTCAAAAGTGAGTATGAGTGATCAAATTCTGATGATATGTGAGGCAAGGGCGTCGCTAACCGATGGCCCGGGGGGGGGGGGGGGGGGGGGCAAGTTGATATATGGAGGATGGGAAAAGTACGATTTGTAGGTACAGTCAAAAGTCAAGAGCACAGAAAGTTTTACACTTGTAGTGCGAGTCTTCTAACCCCTATGGCGCACAATGAGAAGCATGATAAGAATATTTTATTGTATCATCAAAATATTAATCGCTTCTCTGGCAAAATCCTAGACGTGGAATTGTTAATAGATAAATATCATATGGATATCTTATGCTTTTGTGAAACCTGGTTAAAACCAGATAGGATGCTGTTTAATGTAAATAATTTTTCAGTTGCCAGTGCGTACAACAGGTCCTCAATAGGGGGTGGTACCTTGATATTATGTAATAGTTGTTTCAGACATAAGGAAAGGAAGGATATCACTGCTTGCTCTGTTGATCGCTTATGTGAGGTAGCATGTGCAGAGGTTGAAGGCCATACTTTCTTATGTGTTTATAGACCACCAGCTTCAAACTTGTCATCATTTTTAATCATTATGGAAGAAATACTAAGTAAACTTTTTAAAGATAATAAATTAGTTTTTGTTTGTGGTGACCTAAATATTGATTTATTAGTTAACTCACCTGATAAATATAAGCTTATATCATTGTTTAATTCATTCAATTTAAAATGTATATTTAATGAAGCGACTAGAATAACAGCAACCTCAGCTTCATGCATTGACAATATATTTACTAATTGTAAAATACAAGACTCATCCTTAATTAGTGGCGTTAGGTCTGACCATACTGGTCAACTTGTATCATTTGAATCAGATAAAAAGTTACGTTTAGATAAAACTATTTAGTTAAGACCTCTTACTAAAAATAAATTGAAAATGTTTAATAATAATGTTCTTAGCAATCTTTCAACAGCTAGTTTTGATTCACAAGACCCCAACATAAACTATGGTACATTATTTTCTACAGTATGCCAAGAATTCCATAAAGCATGTCCTGTAAAAACAGTAACAATCAATACCAAACCAAAATTTAATGAATGGGCCACTCCTGGCATTAGAAAAAGCAGAGATATTTTATATAATTTATATAACGAAAAATCATTGACTTCTGATTAAGTAATTCATAATTATGTAAGAAAATATTCTAAGATATTTAAAAGAGTCTGCGCCCAAGCTAAATCTAAATTAATAAGTAACAAAATTAATAATTCTAACAATAAAATAAAAGCTGTGTGGCAGGTAATTAACAAAGAAACTGGAAACACAAAACAGCGAGATCAGAATGAATTGTCATTAAACATTGATAATGTAACCATTTCAGATAAGTTAAAAGTTGCTGAGACACTAGAAAACTTCTTTACCAACATCCCAATAGAGGTTACGAAATCTCTCCCCTCATCATCTATACTAGCTGAATCTCTTTTAAAAGAACACTTCAGTAGAGACATTCCAAGTTTTGAATTCAAGCCCATTTCTATTGACACAATTAAAAAAGCATTTAAAAGTCTTAACATAAAAAAACACTGAAGACTTATGGGGGATTTCCGTTAAGGTTCTTGAAGATATCATTGACACAATTGCCCCTGTCCTAACAGGCATATTTAATCAATGTTTAGATAGCGGTACGTTTCCTGATTTAATGAAACATAGTAAAGTAGTACCAATTTTCAAATCGGGTAGTAAGAGTGATCCCTCTAATTATAGACCAATATCTGTGCTACCAGCATTGAGTAAAATATATGAAAAAATCATGCTAGACCAGATGTTGTCACATTTTAATTCTAATGGGATTTTACATAGTCACCAGTTTGGTTTCACGAAAGGTAGGTCGACGACTGACGCAGGAGTAAAACTCATCAGTCACATTTTGGAATCCTGGGAGAAGTCCCAGGATGCAATTGGCATTTTCTGTGACCTCTCAAAAGCGTTTGACTGCGTTGACCACAATACACTGATCTGTAAATTACACCACTACGGAATTCGTGGACAAGCTGCTGATCTTGTTCTTTCCTATCTATCAAACAGGCAGCAAAAAGTAAATGTTAGTGGGGCGACGTCTTCGGGGTCTCTAGTTAAAATGGGCGTGCCTCAAGGCTCAATTCTTGGCCCTTTCTTATTTCTAGTTTATATAAATGATCTTCCTTACATGATGACTAACTTATCAGATATAATTCTATTTGCTGACGACACTTCTCTTATTTTTAAAATAGACAGGAAAGATACAGATGTATTACATGTTAACGATAGTCTGGCTGTACTTTCAAAATGGTTCGCAGCTAATAATCTTTTACTTAATGCGAACAAAACGAAATGTATTAGGTTCTCATTACCAAATGTACCTCAAGTAGGTCTAAATCTAAAACTTGATGGCAAAAACCTAGATGCAATAACGGAAACTATATTCTTAGGAATTACTTTAGATTCAAAATTACAATGGGGCGCCCATATTAGAACTCTTTCAGGTAGATTAAGTTCAGCTGCATATGCAGTAAGAAAAATAAGGCAGTTGACTGATATAGCCACAGCTAGGTTAGTATACTTTGCTTATTTCCACAGTATTATGTCTTATGGCGTCTTGCTGTGGGGATCGGCAGCTGACGTAGATTCAATTTTCATTTTACAAAAGAGGGCAATCCGCGCGATCTATAAAATGGGCCCTCGCGAGTCCCTTAGAGACAAATTTAAAGAAATTGAAATACTGACTTTGCCTTCACTTTATATCTTAGAAAGTATTATGTATGTTCGCAAAAACTTAAGACTTTTCAAAATAAGAAGCGATTTCCATAATATAAATACACGTAGTCGACATGAAATTGTGATACCCAAATTTAGATTAACTAAAACAAGCAAGTCATTTCTTATAAACAGTATCCGCTTTTATAACAAGTTGCCAAAGTCTGTGACAGAACTTAGCGATGGGAAGTTCAAAACCCACATCAAACGTGTCCTTATCAAGAAAGCATATTATAAAATTAAAGACTATGTTGAAGATAAGGAAGTTTGGCAATAATTCCTTCTGCACATGTGGCTTCCCTGGTACCTCATTAATGGCATAAATAAGTAAGAGTCTATTAACTGCTCCCAAATTACCATGTTTATTTAAATCTTTTTTTTTTTTTGGTTTTACATTCGTCCTTGACATATTTATTATTCTATTATTTGACATTATATACCTACGATTTAATTTGAACTTTTTTTTTTTTTTGTGACTTTTGTGGACATGATAATTACTCAGATTGATTACAGTTGTAACAGCAATCATATAATTGCGTTTTATTAAAATAGGTTTTTTACTTTTATTAATCTATTTATTTTTTGTATAGATTCTTTTCTACATATTTTGTGAATGTGAGAACGCTGTAGGCTTAGTGGATTGTAGACCTGTTGACCATTTTCTATTTTGTTAAGTACTTGGTACTTATTGAAAGACCTACTCTGTCCTCCCATACCTAGAAACACTGTTATATGAAAGTATTGTAAAAGCCAATTATTTTTAAAAGAGTAACCGTGGAGTTTCTTGCCGGCTCTTCTCCATAGGAAACGACCAATTGGAACCGTGCACCTAGCTTCTGACGTTTCATAAGTGCCCATGTAGGTTTATGTGAAATAAAATATTTTGATTTTTGATTTTGATTTTAATGGGGCCAAAATCGACGCTGGTGGACATTTGATTTTTGACAAGTCAGTTTCATCTCGGTAGTCCCGATAGGAACTGAGAAAAATCATATTTTCCATATTCAATCTATGAATTGGAAACGGACCTTTCGGGTCGTTTTTCCCAGATATATTCAGAACTGTAGAGCTGAAACATAATAGGTATTATGACTGGGCCTACCACCAGCACATAGATATGAATATTACGTCCCCGGACCCCGGATTAGCCCCCTTTTAGGATATATGGAACTTTAAAAAACCAAATAAAAGTCGTCCAAATAAACAAAATTTGCTGTATGAATAAGTATATAGTTTCTTTATATTATATTTACTTAATTTTTTAAATCTCTAGGGCGGGGGGGGGATGGGGGGCAGCTACCCCCTTTGTCCCCCCTTGGCGACGCCCTTGATGTGAGCACCCGGGCGGTAATATGGCACATCGAATTTCGAAAAGAAAATGTCGGTTACCACACAATAAGTGAAGACGGCCTAATAAAACGAAGTTTTTCTAAAACTAGATTGCCTAGTAGAATCATGATTTCGTAACATTTTTTTTAAATTAAATCCTTACTTAACCTACCTTGAGAAACTTTCCTGGGAGAAGCGCATTGAAGTAAATTCAAAAGCATCCGTCTGGAGAACGCATCTCCGAGCACCGAGCCACATTTTAACAACATCTTCTCAAATGGTGTCAAAGAGTCGTATGTTTTCAGGATTATTGCTGCAAAAATTAAGTCATGGTAATGTTAATTAGGTACACAGTGTAACTCACCAGGCATATGGTCAGGTTCAAATGCATCTGGGTAGACTAGAAGCTGACTCCAACATAGCTGGGAAAAGGCTAGGTAGAGACGATGAGGATAGACATAAGGCACAAGACTCTGCCCCATGGGATACGTATTTTGTCGATATTCAGGCCCATGTTATAGGCCAAGCTTATTGCCATAATTTACAGAGCACAGCTTCAAAACTCTGGCTTAGGTACAGCATAAATCATCATCATTATTCTCTCGCCCTTATTCAAATTAATTTAGGGTCAGCGTAGCATATATTCGTCTTCCATACTGCATAAATGTTCTGGGAAAATCGAAGAAAGTGCTTGAGATATTACTTGCGCTTTTTCCATGGAGCTGTAAAAAACTATCAAGTACTACGACTAACTATGTACTAGAGTCCGACCGAAACTGGTTTTCCGGCCGAAACCGAAACCGAATATTCGGCCGTGGGTTCAGTTTCGGCCGAAACCGAAACTCACGTGGTCAAGTATAAAATTCCTCAAAAATACTGAAATATGGTGCATTTTACCCATTATTCTGCATTAATTAGGACATGAAATGGAAACACAGTATATTAATTTTGTTGTAATCATTTATTTAATATAATATAAAAAAATATTAATAATATTTTCATTATTTTTTCAAATTAAGTTCTCATGGCAAAATGTGCTCTTTTTTACATGTGACTTGATTTGTTAATAACAACAAAACAAAGTTACTGACTCAATATTTAACTATATAAATCATTCAAGTACACAAACGAAACAAAAACTTACATGTAATCAGTTCCATCAAAACATAACCTCTAAAGAATGTTTGCGTCGGGCGATAACGCACTGACTAAGTTGTGTTGCTACAGAGCTATACGAACGGCGCACGACAATTCCCGAACAGGACCGCCAGCGTCCGCCAAAGCGTTGCCGCGAGAAACGAATTAGGCGAGCGTGCACGACAACTTCCGAAATCAGTTTCGGGTTTGGCAAAAGTTTCGGCCAATGTTGGCCGAAACCGAAACTGCCGCCGAAACTTGATTTTTGGCCGAAACTAGGCCAAAACCGAAACTGAACTTTCGGTCGGACACTACTATGTACTTACATAAGTTCTTCGTAAGAACTTACCATCCATAGACATATCGACTGTGATATCCTCAAAGGTGTAGGAATCAGCCAACAAGGCCACTTGAATGGTTTCGTCATTTTCATTAGTGACCAAACTCTCACCTTTGCTAATTATCATGCTTGAACTCATCATGTCACTGTAAAGACTCTGAAATACGTTGCTTAGATATGAACAGCAGCCGGTAGACGTATTAGAAGCTCCACAGCCCAGGCGTGGTGCAGCGCAGTTTGTGTACTTATTTTGTATAAAACGCTACACAAACCGTGTGACACCGCACCGCGCCTGATGTGTGAAGATCCTTATTGTTATTTCACCACTTTTGAAAAAACGTTGTGTGTTTTGCAAACCATCCTGTGGATTTGTACTTAGGCCAGTATTAGTATATTATATTGGGAAATAATAAAGCTTCCGAAAAAAAAATTACTAACTTCCGAAAATCTGTGGTTGACTGTTATAATAAATTTCCAAAAAAAAAACTAAAGTTCCGAAAAAAAAAAACTAAGTTTCCGGAAAGTCAGTATGTTGTGCTACAAAAGTTAGTGACAGAAATGAATCGCTGCAAAACCAACTCTACGTAGTCTTGTCTGCCCTACCCCTAGAGTGTAATTTAAGACCGCGTAGGCGCGGAGGGGCAAGGTGGCCCGCGAGCTGAGGTGCAGGTGGTTTTATAACGCTCGCCACCCACGGCTGAGGCTGCAGCAAGCCGAAGCTGCGGTGGTGTGCGTTAAAACCATCTGCGACGATAAGCTCGCGTGGGACCACCGGAGCCTCGCAGCGCCGGAGCCGTGACAGAAACCATGCCTGCTGCATATTGCATGCTCGCTTGCATAGTGTATGCTTGTTTGCATGTATGAAAAATATTATGTCAGCAAATTCTGTATTGATTTTTCGGAATTTTCAGTATTTTATTCGGTGGTTTCAGTATTTTATTCGGTCGTTTCTTTATTTGTATTCGCATATAAGTTGTCGGAAAATTAGTATTTAAAGCAGTAAATTTCATATTTCGAGTAAGCACATTTAAAAAAAAAATCGGAGCTTTTATTACTACCCTATTATATTGGGGTTGCGAATTCCTTAAAAAAGTAATACCTTTTAGAAACTTTCTGTAGCTACCCTTCTTATGGCCAATTTGTTTCTTCAAACTAATATTATAAGATGATCAGGCGATCAGCATAGCCTATACAATATGTAAAAAAAACCTGTCCGATCTGAAAGGGGCACATAGGTACTGCAATAATATTACCTAAAAGTAATAAAAAATTGAATTATTATTGAAAATAAAAAAGTTATTTCTGTTTAAAAATAAAAAAAATTAGTATCAAAAATACCCCAAATTCATAAAAAATTTGCAAATTTTCAACAGGGATCATAAGTTATGACTTGTAGACACCCGCTAAACGACGGCCGCCTGCGCCCCATGTACAAACCAGGTAAAATTCCCCATTGAAAAAAATGAGACGATTTGACGTGATAACGTCTTATAAATCGATGAACGCACGAAAAAGTGTCACGTTCCGTCTGAGCCGAGCGTGCAAGCGAGAGCGCGGAACAAGCGATAGAGAGGCACGATCGGCCTAAGCGTTCGGCTTGTGACGTTGTCACGTAAAATTATCGTCCGTAAACCGACTTTACAGACAACCAGTTTTTTTTTTCGATTTTCCTGAACATTATCACATAACTAGACTCTCAGTACAACACTCTCACGGATCGGACAGGGTTTTTTTTACATGTTGTACCTATATTAGTTCCCATCCCACTGCTGTGACTGAGGCCTCCTCTCTGTGAAAGTGTGAAGTTATTTACCACGCAAGCCCAGTACCAAATGGTGGTGGCAATACTTTTCGATTTTTTAATTTTGGAACATGCTGATTGCATGCCCATGTTTTAATTTTACTTCACAGTTTTGAGACCATAATAATTGGCACCTGGCTATTTTGGCGTTGTAAGACGTCGTTTTCAACGGCTGCTTTTTGTAACAAAAACAGCGGAGGCAAGACTAATCCTGGCTTCTTTGTGGCCTCACTGCGAGTAAGCGGGACTATTATCAAGGAGCCTCTCTGCACCAGGGCTATCAAAAAGTTTTGGATCCAACCCGGCATTCCATTACTTGCGCTTTCGATAACCCTGAAAATTATATCCTAATGTAACGAATGACTCAAGAAAAACTATTTCCATTTTTTCGAGGAAGAAGCTGACGGCCCTTTAAGGATAGTGACTTCTGTTACCTATAGACTCTGCATATTATGCTAAGACTTTCTAATTTCTTGCCAACCCTAAATAATAAGTAAGCTTAGTCAAAAATGTCACGTTCAGCTATGTGTCATCCCTGGACCAGGAACACTCACAATAATGGTGACTGCAAAATTGGGTACACAATGATAAAACTTGGTGATGCTAAAAATATGTAATGAAGTAATATACTTCTCCAAATCAGCAGGAATGGCCTGCACGTCGAGTAGCTGGCACGCTAGTGCAGCGTGGTACGTGCGGTCGATGCCTATCAATGGAACCTTCAATATCATGTTGTTCTCCAGACAGTTTTTGGCCACATCTGAAAGACGAGACAAGGATTGGCACTAGATTACCGAAAAAAAAAATAGGTATTTATATTTTTTATTTCGGACTTCACAAACAAATACACATAATGTGTTAGTAACAATGACTTAAAACTATGTTAGTAAACTTTTACAAACTAAAACAACTATAACTGACGTGGCCCAACATACGTTGGCACGTGCCTTATAAAGGGACTGTCAATTTTGTCTAATAATGTTTCTAAGATGCTGTTGGAGCTTCTGCACAACCTACCCATTATTGACGCTGTTCTCTTACTCATAATTTCATGAAAATCGTCAACACGGGCTTCCGCGAACATCTGCGAAGCGCTGCAGAAGCGCGAAAGCCCCATCAACATCCTAAATCCATTATTATACTGTACGCGCAGGACGTTGTAGGCTCTCTGAGTAGGTATATAATGTAAGCAATAGTAGCGGTACCGATTAAACGCTCGGGGATACTACCTAAATACTTAACACTGAAGAAAATAGTATGGTTTTACCTGCCAAACTGTCACAACTAGCGACAGACAAGACAAAGAACATCGTCTTAGTATCTAGGAGAATCAGCAAAAGGCGCCAAGATTCGACGTCCATGTTCTCGGCATCATCAACAACAATCATCGTAAAATGTTTGATAACCTAGAACATTGGTTAATTCGTTATATGCAGTCAACACCAAAAAAGATGAGTAACGTTGAATTAAAGATGTTAGTTAGGCTCATACCCGTTTCCACTAACACCGACAAAAGGTGACACGTAAATTAATGCTTCTGCACAAATGAATACGGATGGTTCATATCAATCATTTAAATAAAAAGCGACTCTTGCTACGAGCTACCACACAATAAAGTCCGAAACAGGACTTTCTACTAAAACCGAAACCGAATTATCGGTATCTGTCTCAGTTTCGGTCGAAACCGTGACCGAATTTTTTATTTATTTTTATTTTACACATTTTAGTGACAAGTTTTATTTTTATTATTAAAACATGTCATGCTAGGTGGCTTTAATATTTAAGTACTAAAGGTTTTTTATACTCTCACGACCGACGAGGCGAGGCTAGACGTGGATGGCGTGGTGATGAAATGTTTGTTTTGCATGTACAACCTATGTAAAATGTATGCCAATAAATTATATAGTTTTGGAATGTGATCATGAAGGTCTTCAATTGGATACCCATATTGTAATAAATGAAGAAATTATTTTAATTACACATTTGAATATGGAGCCATACTGCCGCCATTTTGTTTTTTTTTTTAAATAGTCTGTGTTACTCGGGATGATGTAAGGATTCTAAGGATACTCCATACATTTAAATCTGTTCAGGCATTTAAAAGTTATGGTGGCACAAATAAACTCACAAACATACATACTTACATGAACCCTGAAAACATTACACTCCTTTTTGGGCAGTCGTGTAGTAAAAATTTAACAAAACATACTAAATACTTCTTGGAACAAAAATTTGTCAATAATCAACACTTAGGTACATTATAAAGGAAGGTCCTCATTTATTGATTCAGCCAAACGACAAGCGATATTTCACGAACGCAGTGTTTCGGTGCGGCCGAAGGTTCGGCAGATTTTCTTGTAAACAATAGATTTTTCAACATGTCTGAAAAAGTTTCGGTTTTGGCCGAAACTAAGACAGATACCGAAGATTCGGTTTCGGTAGAAAGTCCTGTTTCCTGTCACACTACTATAAAGTGCAATTCAGGTCGCACAGCTGTATATTACCAGTTATCTACATTATATTTACCTAGAATATAATAAGTAATATAAATGAATAAACACAACACAGCATTCTATACAAAAAGTTTTCTAGGCATAGCATCCAGAATTTATAGTAAAATACCGAAGCCTCTAAAAGAAAAACACGACCTAAATGATTTAACTACATACAATCTATACTAATATAATATTATAAAGAGGTAACATTTTTGTATGTAGGGGGTAATCTCCGGAAGTAATGAACCAATTTTAATAATTATTCGTGAGTGCTTATAGGCTATAAATTATGAAGATATCATGCATATTACCCGAACTATCTCAATTTTTGTGTAGCCAGGCGGAAAAAAATAGCTCTTACTACAGAGTTATTTGCATGCGCTGCCTTAACAGTTGTATATAATTGAAAACAATGTATGGCAACCTGGTCCGCTTTGAATAGTTATACAAAAACGTCCGCGCCACCATATTTTTATCTTTTATATTTTAGCAGATATAGTAGCTTTTATGTGTTAAAAAAATTTTTTTTCGATGTAGGTACTTACCTTTGGACGATTTTTTAAACAACAAACTATTAAACCTTAACGAAAAAAATATTATTATGATCACAAGAACATCATAAAAATACGATTTGCCCGAAACAGTATGTCAATTGGTTAAATAGTTTCGAAGATAACATAAAATTACTAAATCGCAAAATGCCGCCGTCCATTCTCGAACCGCATTAGAACATGCTTTGTACAGACGTTTTATCCATTTACCCATAGATGGCGTTGTGCAATTACGTCATTTTTCTGAATCGCGGTGAGACAAGAGCAGCTCGAGTACGCCGTACGGAAGAGTCTGCTCTTGAAAATCATCAGCGCCTCTCGAGGAATAGAGAAAATATTTCGCAAGCACGCGCTGGGGAATCTAGCTCCGAGCGTTCACAGCGGCTTGCTAACCAAAGTTGGAGAACATAGCAGGTCCGTGCTCGGGAATCTAGCGCTGAACGTGCGCAGCGTCTCAGTGATTTAAGATAGCATGTCTCTGCAACAAGGGATAGAGAGTCTAGCGCTGAGCGCTCGCAGTGGCTCGCTAGCCAAACTGTGAGAACATCGCAGGCCCGTGCTCGGGAATCTAGCGCTGAACGTGCGCAGCGTCTCAGTGTTTTAAGGTAGCATGTCTTTGCAACAAGGGATAAGGAGTCTAGCGCTGAGCGCTCGCAGAGGCTCGCTAGCCAAAGCGCGAGAACATCGCAGGCCCGTGCTCGGGAATCTAGCGCTGAACGTGCGCAGCGTCTTTCTGATTTATATGCAATAAAAACAAAACCCTCCTTTTGGCAATCAGGAAATAAATCATAGCACTCAGTACTAACCGAACTACACTCATCATTTCATCACAAGTTAAAATGTTTACCGCCCAACGAAGTGGGCACGGGTCAGCTAGTATTTAAATAAAGTTACATACCTAGTACATAAAGTATGTTTCTAACAATTGATATGTTCGAATAAATTTTGTTAACATTAATTTTTGTTAACTTTGTTTCTACGATTTTAGCTTTGATTTAATTTTAACAAAAATTCTGTTCATTTTCGTATTTTTATATTTGTACGCCGTAAACGGCAAAACATAGAGATCTCTTTTTCTACTTTATTTATAACGCCTATTTTAACACCTATATTTAGGAAAAACAAAAACTTTGACTTTGACTTAGAAGTTGCCTCTCTTTCTATCTCGTAATTCTTATATCTTCTGACTAACAATCACTGAATTGGCCGGACTAGACGAGCCCGCCGCGTAGCTTCATACCTAAAATGCGGAGTGAACCATCTATTTACATATGTGGCCTCTTTTAGATTTTCCACTTTCGGCGCTAAACTGTTGAAAATTCAAAAGCGTCTAGGATAGATACCTAATCATGTCGTGGAATCACAAATATAATTTGAAAGTGATTTATACAGAGTGGCAGGGTGGCATCGACGCGAAAACTAATACATGGATTCAGTAAAAATTTCAACCCAGAGGTACTGAATAGACGTACTGAATCCATGGTATCAGTTTTCACGTCGATGTCCCGGCCACCCTGTATACACGCAGTATTATAACAAGTCCTAATACCTACTGTAATGAATTTTGGACACAATGTGAGCCCCTATTTGATGACCTATCCAAGCCGTAGAAGTTTACCTTCATACAAATGTTCCGTACAACCATCTTGATCGTAAACTCTGCTAAGACGTCACCAGTGTACTCGAATTTTTCTGGCAACGGGAATTGGCAGTCGAATATAAGGTTGATGCCATGGATCTCAAGTGGAGACAGATTCTCCATAGCAATACTAAGAGGAAAAGAAAGGCATAAATAAGAGAAACAAATGCCACGTTGGGTTTATAGAACTTTATTTCTCATAAGAACCTAAAACTGTAGTTGTTTGTAGTATGTTCTGTAGATATTTTGTAAAACTGCAAGACGGTTCATGAGGAAGAGGGAAACATTTACACACAATCAATCTGCAATCACGAATACTTCTGCCAAGCCAGCTACCTAATTGCGCAACGTATTTTGATTACCATTCAAGTAGAATTTATTTCAATTTGAATCGAATTGCTTTTATTTTACGACTTTGGAATTGCAAAACTCCAATATTTTTTAAACAAACTGCGGTCTGTTTGATACTCCATTGAGTGAACGAAATGCGTCTAAAAAGGCTATTAATCGAATTGCGTAACCATTTTGACAGTTGTAATTTTGTTTCAAACCTTATAGTAATTTGTTTTGTCTGTCAAATGAAACAGAAGCCACTGTAGTGGTCGCAATAGATTTTACTTAGCAATCTTTTTGGGATTAACTCATGAAATCTCCATAATTATTAAGAAAAAAATTAAGTAATAGTCTTCCTGATAAATTGTGAATGTGTTTTTATGTAAAACCTCAATGATAAATCAATTTTATTGGTATGTTAAATATCAAAGCAGCGAGGTCGATTTTTAATAATAATTGTGAAAGTTTTCTTGTGAGTTTAGTGCCTACAACCTAAACTAAAAACAAATATTATGATATTCCAGAAACGAGGTATTTTGGTGGCATTTTAACGAAAGACAAATTCGTACCTCATACCGTAACAAACTTGAGCCACAAGCTTAGCAACCCAGTCGAGCTTGTAATACATTGGAAAAGCAAAAACTTATAATTGAGGAAGAACAAAAAAAAGCAGTTTGAATCATTTTATATTAATGGATTATGTAAGGACATTGATGAACATACCACTATTGCCACATCATTGTCTGTTTAAGGTATGTACTTACTTATTATTTTCTTTCTAAGTGTTGAACATTGAATGTGTGTTAAGTACAGCAACAATGTTACACACATAGGGATGTATTTATAAACATTGCTTATAGTTAAGTGACGTTAAAACCTCAAAAATGTATGATTAAACAGTTGCTCATCATTACATAACTTTATGCAACGTTTATAAATAAACCCCATATTGTTTATTGGTGAATATGAAATGCACCATCAAACGTAAACTTACCATACATTTAAATACCATACATATATTTTCAGTTGCCTAACCTACTACTTGTATGAATTTTTACTTAGCAATTATAACAACAAAGTAAAGAAAGTAGGTAGGCAACTGAAAATATATCTAAGTACCTATCTTAAATGTTTTTCACTTATTGTTAATATTATTAAAAAATCGATCTGCCCAGCCTTTTCCCAACTATGTTGGGGTCGGCTTCCAGTCTAACCGGATGCAGCTGAATACAAGTATTTTACATGGAGTGACTGCCTATCTAACCTCCACAACCCAATAACTAGGTAATACGATACCCCTTGGTAAGACTAATTGTCACTTTCGGGCTTCTGATGACCCATAACGACTGTCAAAGATCCACAAATGACATCCGGGACCAACGGTTTAATATGCTTTTCGAGGCATGAAGGAGTCTCGGTATGTAGAAATGGTCACCCATCCACGGACCAACCCTGGCAAGCGTAGCTTAACCTGATGGATTGCCCCGTGCGGCTGTTAGTACTTAGCCTATTAATATTATTAGTAGGTAAGAATATTTAAGTCAATTGTTGCTTATAATTGACCCAATTGTTGTTTATAGCAGAATATTGCTATTCTGTGGAATATATTGAAGATTTACTATTCTTTTTTTTCAGGTGTCAGGCTCAACTACATTATTCAAGATTTTTTTTAACTGTCTCTCATACACTTACAACAAGCAGTACATACATAATCCATGATGATTTCCACAGGAAGACATTAGATTCCAAATTCCACTAATCCTTACAGTATGTTTGTTCCAATTCCTTTTTGCTCTATGTCCAAATATTTCATATTAATGTGAATAGATGGTAATGGTGCCGATTCTCTTGTCCAGTGTTGAGTTAAGGTTGTAACAATTTAATAAAACAGTTTTATTTGTTTACCATAATTTATTTCTCTCTATTTCCTTTAAATCTAATGAATGACAGTTAATTTAGGTAAACACCTTTAAATAGTATCATTATAATTATAAAATTGTCTGTGTTTGTATAAAACAAATAGTATGCCATTCTTAATTATTTCATTTAAAGTTATTTTTATTTGTCCCTCTATAGTTCATAATTAAAACACTTTATTAAAGTTTACACTGTTATCAATTAACACAATAGTTTTTATCACTGTCGTACAAGACTATAATCAAGTTTTCTAAAAAAAATATTTCATGAAGGATCTTCAGTTTCTACTTTTGTACTTAAGAAGCTTGAAATCTGAAGTAGCAGAGCAGCAGTGCAGCACAGCAGGGGCAGTATCATTCATGCTGCCTTCATGTCTTCATAGGTGAAATTCCCCAGGAACTCTACATTTTAAAACAAAGTCATATTACTTTCTGCTCAAATAAAGTACTCATGTGGCAAAGTAGACATATCAACTAGGCCCATGGCTAGATGAAAGCCATCTATTATCATCATCGTCATGCTGGTTGTATAATTTCTTCTTTATTTAGGGCTGATTTTTCAGTCTCCAGATATTTTATAATACTAAATTATAATGGTAATTGGATAAACATAAAATATATATTATGATGTGTCTGTCAAAAGTTCAGCCAAGGAAATATATTCATAATTGAGTTGCTATGCTTAATTCTTAATGATGTGTCAAAAAGCTTACCTTCAATGATTAATACATAAGATAATCCAATCCATGTTTGCCACCTTGCCACCAACTTCTTTGTTAGGAAGTCAACAATATTGATATTTGGTAGTGTTCCATTCTTGTGTTTTCAGCACGTCTGTGAAAATATTATGAATATGTTTTGTAGTTATCTGTTATTTGGTTAGGTAGTGGATATTATAGTTTATTTCAGCATCTACTTATGTACAAAAATATCAATTAACAATTTTAGTTAGAATGTGAGACATAGTACGTAACTATTATTTTAACCACAATAAATAGTTAACCTCGCGTAAGATGCCTGTGTCTACGCAACAAAAGAATGATTGTCCGTATACGTAGACTCACCAATAATGTACCTACAGCTACAATAATCTAATGAGATACGAAGGTACTCTCACACACGTTATTCCTATTTATATTGGTTTACTTACTTGTAGTGATAATATCGACTTAGATACTTTTCGCTATGGAGCAAAACAGCCTAAGTCTTAGTCCATGTACTTAATTGTAGTCTGTGATCTTGGTGAAGCTAGTACAAAACGAAGGCGGTGTCTCGAACGAGAGAATTTTCCAAAGTTCTTCCGACTTCCACAAGCCACAAGAATAATGTTCCAAAACTGCTTATTACAGGCCCATGTTTCTGTACGTGAATAGTAAATATAATTTTGTATGTTGAAAAATATAAAACAACTATTAATTTAAAACAAAAACTTTACCGAAATCAACAAAAATAAAATGTAAACAGATGCGTCGCTATGATTGATATCGTATTCTCCACAGAATTCAAAGAATATTCATTCCAGCCCAAATTATTGTCAAAGGTTTAACATGTGATGTCATATGCCTTTCCTTTTCTTTTCCCTACACTCTGATAAAGTTAGAGCAGCAAAGGTATACTTTAGACAGGCAGTAGTTTGCATTAAATCGTCAACGCATAACGCAATGAGGGCAGATCATTCAACTTTTACTCTCAGTGTTGCAATTTTTTTCCCCTAAGTCCACTATAGACTTGCGTCTAGATACATCGAAACGAATCAAAAATCCGATTTCAATCAGAAACGGAATCGTATCGATAATCCGAACTAGACAAACCGATTTCACAAAACCACGGAAGTGTGGTTTTGCCTAAGCAAGTTTTTGTTTATATTTGAATAGTTTTGATCGATGCACTTACAACCGAATAATATTACTAGAGACGATCGAAACTGCGAGCCGGAGCCTCTCCTGAAATCGGTTTTCTGTTACCGACATTCGGCCGCTGTTTTGGGAGTCCATTTGAAGATTTGAGTATGAAAATAAAACTTAACTTATGTAATCATAGTATTTTTAGGGTTCCGTACCTCAAAAGGAAAAACGGAACCCTTACAGGATCACTTCGTTATCAGTCTGTCAAGACCCTTTTTCTCAGGAACGTACGGAGGTATCAAGTTGAAATTAATATCAAATACGTCTGTGGTCCCTTAGAGCTCTAAAAAATCAAGCTTCTAAGTCAACACAATAAAAAATTACGGCTATTTAAGCGACATATTTTGGTACTCGCAAATAAATCAAAAACTACCGGGTACTTCGTTGACCTAGACTCATAAAATTTGGCACAAAGCCCGTCTCATTGCACAAGTAAAGGAAAATGACAGAAAATTGTAAATTTTCAGTTTTATCACATACAAAAAGAAAAAACCATTACAAACTTACATTTGCAGTTGGAGAATTGACCGTGACATATATCAATATAGGGGAGATGTTTTTCAACTACAAAGTTGTTTGTTTTTGGGATAAAAACTCCCAGGTTTAGTGGAAATCCCTCTAAGTTGACAACACTGCTTTTCTACGATTTTGTCATAGGCCACAGATAGCAAAGACGTGAAAAGAAAAACGTTTTATTACGTAGTTCAATTGTGGTAGAAAGTATTTTAAAAATTGGTTTTTCATTTTTCGGCAATCATTGTACATTTTTATTTATAAGCACTAGTAGATCATCAGTTGTAATTAAAACAAAATTACATTATAGCACAATAATTTGAATATTAACCATTCATAGATGCTGTAACTAAACATATCAATTTAACAATTATAGACAATTGTATTGAACATCCCTATACAATTTCAGTCGTATGGTAAAAAATGTACATCGCAATTCCAATTATGGCATGCGATTAAGATTGGACTTGCTTTCGATTCAGAATTGCAATCAAAAATAAAATATGTTACGCAATTAGGCTGCAGTACCCTAATTGCGTAATACAACACAATCACAATTTGTTTCGATTTGAAACAGATTTCTAATCCATTGCTTCATAAGTTGGAAAAAAAAATCTGGTCAACAACGTAAATAACGCAATGAATGTCGTTGAACTGTCAAAATTAAACAAATTAGGCATAATTGTTAACGAAAATAAGTTATGCAATTAGAGTACAAATCCAAATAAATAGATAATTACTCCTGCTGGCTATTTTTTGTACTGCTTGTTGGAAAGCCCTTGTTACCAAGATGGTGAACCAATAATAATTATTAAAGATGCGAACAGTTCTATCTAGCCAGTGCTGACACCAAGGCGAAAGTTACTAGCAAAAACAAAACGGAACACATACCTTTGTCTTATTTTGTTCTCTTTGTATTCTCTCATACCCCGTGAGCTTCTTCGGTAGAAATAATTTAACATGATTTTCCGGAAGAGATGGTATGGCACCTAAAAGAACATGGAATATTAAAGAAGTGCAACTTCTTACTAAGAATACTCCTGATAGAACTTACAACGCCAATCGCAGCTTACTTAAGGGGACGATAACCGACTTTTAATGATTTTATACTGAAGATGACGTCTAAACGAGTAGTGTGATTTGAAAAAAATATATGTTCAATTAGAGCATTTTCCTAATATTTTAATATAGGCATATTTTTGATTATGTTTATTTTACATAGTGAAATTAATTTGTAAAGTTATGTCTAACGCGGATAAAAAACTGAGAATTACGCAAAATTTATCCAGCGTATTTTCCTGAAAACTTCTCCATTTTAAAGATAATTAAATTATTGATCTTTTAGTATACGTGTTTTATTAAAATACCTTTTGTTTTACGTGTAATAAATTAATAATGAGTCTAATTTGGGACAGCGCTCCTTGATGGGCGAGTCCTATTACTGGCTGGACGTACGACTCGTTGCGTGAGCTCAGTACAGAACACGCAAGCTAACCATTCAAGGTCACTGTCATATATCTGCGTCTTAATTCATAAATAAATCCAAAATGGTTTGATTTGATCAGATGCCACTAACCTTATCTTTTTCAGTTAGAATAATTTTTTTCTTGCGGAAGATGTCCCGAGTGGAATACAGACATTCATCCACTAAACGCGTCTTCCCAACAGACGTTGGACCCTGAAGTGTAAAAAATGTGTCTGTTCTCTGTCTCTCGTCTTCAGTAGTATAGGCGTGCAAAATGGTTTGGTTGGATTGATAGTGGTGTCGATTCTCTTGTCACAAATGCCTCTAAACTAAACTAAAAAGATTGGTTGTCTGTAAAGTCGGCTTACGGACGATAATTTTACGTGATAACGTCACAAGCCGAACGCTTAGGCCGATCGTGCCTCTCTATCGCTTGTTCCGCACTCTCGCTTGCACGCTCGGCTCAGGCGGAACGTGAGACTTTTTCGTGCGTGCAGCCGGCGTTCATCGATTTATAAGACGTTATCACGTCAAAATCACCAAAATTTTGTTTATTCCTGTCAAACAACGATTTCCCATTCTGAAATAGACTAAAGTGACACAACTTAACTATATTTTAGTTAACCAGCACTAAGATGGCATTGAAATATTGTGAAAATGGCAATTTTGCTATTCTGAATTTGACGTTTTTCACCTAAAATTTATATTGTCCAACTGAATCTGAGTATTTCTAATCGCGATTAAAAATGTGTGGAAAAAAATTGGTTGTCAACAACTACACCTCGACTTCAGGTGCAAAAACAGTACCTACTGTATCCTTTTTTTCTTTTGTTTATATCTCGAAAATGGTGTGTCCTATCGCAAAAATAATCAAAATTGAAATTTTCATTATTTTTGCGATAGGACACACCATTTTACACCCCCTTAACCCCTTAAATCACTTTTTTTTCTTTCTTTTTCCTAATAATTACCACATAAATAGACTCTCAGTACGATACTTTACAACACCCTCACGGATCGGCCAGAGTTTTTTTTTTACATGTCGTATAGGTGGCTATGACCACATGGACCTCTTATCATCAGATGAGCCGTCGGTCGATTTACCAATAATATAAAAAACCGGCCAAGTGCGTGTCGGACCACACGCAATGAAGGGTTCCGTAGTTGGGATGAATTTATCCCAAAAACAAACTTGTAGTTGAAAAATATGTTCTCCCATACGGAATGTATGGGAAAACATGTTTTTACAACTGCAAAGTTAAGTTGGTCGATTATTACTCGTTAACTTGTAGAGCCTACTTAGCTGTGATAGTTTTCCTTTTAATTTCGTTATATAAACTACTCTCACAGAGAGGAGGCCTGTGTCCCAGCAGTGGGAACATTTATAGGCTGATGATGATGATGATGATGATGATATAAACTACTGCTATGATTTTTTTCACACATCCAAAACCAACCATTTAGCTGGCAGGGGGGGGGACACTTGACTCTAGCAAAAATTAGCACTTTAAAGCTTAATATTTCGCAAACGAATCCTTGAATCCAAAAATAGTTTTCACAAACTCACAATGTTTTTGAAGGACCTTTCCAATGATACCCCAAATTATGGGTTAAAAAAAAAACATCACCACTTTACATGTAGGAGAGGTACCCTAACAAAAAATATTTTTCATAATTTTGTATTACCACTTTGTCGGCGTAATTAATATGCATACCTGTGCCAAATTACAGCTTTCTAGTAATAAGGGTCTCGGAGCTAGACCGCGAACAAACAGACGGACATGAGGAAACTATAAGGGTTCCTCGTTTACTACGGAACCCTAAAAGTATAACCTACGTACACAAGGCTACATATCAAGCTATATACCTAACCTACATATCCAACATGTGTACTAACCCCTTAGTAAGTAGGTTCCTAATGTTCGATTATTATAATGTTTGAGGTATGTGGGTACTAACAGTAAAAGCTATTCCGTAGACATGGTCCCGGTACCGGGTAAAACTTCTGTTCTGTTGGTCCAGGGCGTTTTGAAGGACAGTCTTGAAAGTCCGCAATTCATCGTTCCGGCCCAGTATTGGGTGACGACTACCGTGTGGGCGATCTGGCCACCTATTTACAACGAACGGAATCTGTAAAACTTGAAACCTCTATTCGTACAGTTCGATTTTTAATAATGTTTGAAGATGTAAATCCAACATGGAAATGTTGGCTTTGAGTTTTTGTTTTTTGACATCCTCATAGATAACCTTGGTAAAAACCGGCCAAGTGCGTGTCGGACTACGCACAATGAAGGGTTTCGTAGTTAGGATGAATTTATCCCAAATATAAACTTAACATTGTAGTTGAAATACATGTTCTCCCACATATTCCAACTGCAAATGTAAGTTTGTACGCACAATATTGAAAGATGTACCATGTTATTTTAACACCACAGACTTCTTATAGGTTTTCCTGTAATCTATGAGTGAAGAACTATTCTCTTGTATTTTTTTCAAAATTTTAGGCTTATTCGTTTCGGAGATAAGGGTCAATTTTCATCTATTTTCTTAAATATCTTTAAATATATTTAATTTAAAATTATTAGAAAAAAAGTTGAGATCTTCGCAACAAGCCCTTTCATTTGATATGTCACACGATACAGTTTGAAAAACTTTTCTTTTTAACTTTCTTATTTACCCCCAAAAGTGACCACATTTTCAAAATTCATTTATTTACGTTACACGTCCGTGTTCGGGTTACAGAAATACATATGTGTTCCAAATTTCAACTTAATCGGTCCATTAGATTCGGAGCAAGCTGTGACAGACGGACAGACAGACACACGAGTGATCCTATAAGGGTTCCGTTTTTTCCTTTTGAGGTACGGAACCCTAAAAACGCAACTAAGTCGATTCTATCCAAAGCTAAGTTATGGGAATCCGTTGGGTTTTGTACCTCACTATGAAAATTAGTACCCACAAGGGGCACGAAAGAATTTTATAAATCGTCACTTTTCGGAAAAAGGAATTTTAATATTATAATCAGTGGTGTAAAATTACTAACCCGTAATAATCAAACTCGTAAACTGGACCTGGCTTAGCTATACCCTTCATGGGTATCGCCACGAGTTGCCTGAAGAACTCGTGATCAAGTTTACTCCTTAGGAAGGTCTCCTTATCACACGTTATTTTATCTGGATAGGTCATCATTAATCTTGCAGCCTTTAAGAATAAATAAAAATAATAATACCAGCTTATTATTGTCCCAATGCAGGACAAAGGACTCTTCTTGTTAAAAGAAGGCATGGGCAGTGATAACCATGCTTGCCAGCCCCGGATCTTACGTAGGGTTGCCAGATGGTCGGGATTCGTCTGGATTCTCCCGACATTTTAAATGATCTCCAGACTCCCGACAAAACTCAATATCTCCCGAAAAACAACTTCTCGGAAAGTTCTATCCAAAATGATAATGATGAACAATAATGATGACAAATGCTTTGGTAGGTAATAGAAATAGAACCTTATTATGGAATGTTTTCGATAGTGAGAAAACCCTTTTTTGCGTCGAAGCTGAACAGTTTTTAAAACGAGCTATTCGGAGCTATTCAATACTTGCAAGAACGCTATGATTTTTATGAGAACTTTTTATATAAAAAAACTCGTTGTATTGTCTCTAAAAGGTGCAAATTTATTTACGAGTGAAGAGCTATTCGTATTGCCCGACGTAAATCGTATGGCCTTTGATTAATAAAAGCTGGGTTATTATTTAGAATGAACTTTGAAGTATGTATATTGTTTTAATTTTAAATCTTTTCTGAATAGGTACTCCTAAAGGATCCAAACTGGTGGACTCAGTAAAGTCCAATGCCAAATACATGTGGCAAACTAAAAATTAAGTGTAGGTACTTAAATTAGTTATGTGTCAACAATGTTATGTCTTTTTGTAGCCTATTAAAAAATAAATCCCGACAGCATTCCCAAAATCCCGACATTTTCAAGTTTTGTCCAGATATTTTGGTCTTCCGATCTGGCAACCCTAATCTTACGGGGGGGCAAGCCGGGGCCCGTGCCCCGGGCGCCAACTTCAGGGGGGCGACAAATTCTAGCGTAGCAGATAAGTGTACCACCCAGCACACAGCAACTTTGTAATAAATGAGACGCGCAGCACATTTATAATCTTTCTATTTTTTTCTTTCTTTCTTACAACAGTTTTGGCGCCCCTGTTGAATTGGCGCATTATCGATCGATACAATTTGATTAATATGTTGCTGACAAAAAAAAAGAATTGTGTGGTTTTATGAAACCACGGTAAAAGTGAAACTTTTAAGCGAACTATAGGCGCCGCCATATTGGCCTTGGCTGCTCTGACGAGCGCCTTTCACTTTATCCCTACTCCTCTGCCGACCGTCACGCGACATGCAACACACAGACGAAAAAGCTTGAGACGATGTTTCACTTTAAAAAAAAAATTGCGGGTGCTAACTTAGCGCATCCCCATAAAAATTGGCGGGGGCCGGCAAACGGCAGCTTTTGCCCCGCCTCAAAAAAATGCTAGATCCGGGGCTGACGCTTGCTCAAGGTGGATTGGCGATTTCAGACTTACAGTTAATAAAATTGTAAGTCCAGCTATGTAATTGTGTTTCACATTTTCGTAAATAAATAAGACTAATCTGTTTCATTTTGACAGTTCAACAAGATTCATTGCGTTATTTACGTTGTTGAGCCGAACATTTTTTCGAACTTATGAAGTAATGGATTAGCAATCTCTTTTCAAAATGATTCAGATTGTGGTTGACCGTTCAAAATGATTCAGATTGTGGTTGCGGAGGTAAAAAAAAAATCTGTTTAACTCGTCTTTTAGATAATAAAAAAATATTAGACACGTATTTTTTGCTTTATCATGTTAATCAAAAATAACTTAGGAAACAGGCACTAAAGTTGGGGAGTGGGGGCTGCTCGCTACGTCACAACGCAGTATTAAATCTAGCAAGGCGTGACGTCATGCCACATTTTAACTCAATGTAGCACTGTAACCTTTTGATTACATCAAAAAAGAAAAATACGTGTTCAATATTTTTTAATAATCTACAAGACGGACAAAAAAAATTTTTTGGACAGTCCTATTAGGGTGTAGGCTACCTGACGATCTTTTATTCACTAATGTCAAGTCCAAGAAAATCTTAAGAAGTTTATAGAAAATAAATCAAGAACAATTTTAGTCAAATTAAACTATGTCGCTAGTGAGAGATTTTTCCCGTTTCCCAGAACAAAAATAAATGGCCTACCATAGTCTTGTCTATAGGCCTTTTGATGACCTATACTCCGTTTGAAATAAGATTAGACATTTAACTAAACCTTTTTTACAGTCCGTTCAACCGATTTTAACTTCTATTGCGATGGTAGCATGACAAATGGCAGCTGCAGTAAACAGTTGGTTTGTAACCACTTTTTTGACGGAGTATAAGAATATATCGAACTTTAAGCTACCTACCTTATTGACTGCAGGTCCAATAACAGTGTATTCTCTTCGCAGAACGTGACCGACAACACCACAATAAGTCGTCCCTGAAAGTTATAAAACGATGAAAAAGTAATTTGACGACTAGGACTGAAAGTGAAAGGGAATCTTGGAAACGGCTCCAACGACTTTCATGAAAGTTAGTATGGGTAGAAAACATCGTTCAAAAAAAATAACCAAAAAAACTTTTTACAAAAAAAAAACAACCGACTTCAAAAAAAACACTACAAAGTGAAAAATAACTTTAAGTCATAAGTCATAAGTCATAAGTCATTTATTCATTTGTTTAACATAGGTGTACAATAGTAATGGTATTTAAAGATAAAGTGTTCGCTATGTTATACCAGAGGGCGTACAAATGTTTATAATTGAGTAATTATTGAATTAAATAAGTCTGAACAATAAAAAAACAATTATAAAAAACCACACATTTCATAATACAAATTAATTAATAATAAATAGCAATAGAAATCAATGTCAAAATAAAAATAAAAATACAAATGTCAATACAGTGCATGACAACACACAGACTGAAAACAAATAATAAGGATATGTCATTAAACAATACTAAAGTTAACATACAAAAACTGATGTCAATAATACTAATGTCAATAAATAAAATTTATGTCAAGGATTACAATACATTTTATTTTCTTAGCATGTCATCATTCTGTCATTAAATTTTTGTCTGTTATAAATTCCGAAATACTGTAATATGCTTTGTTCACAAGTAAGGACTTTAGGCGTTTCTTAAATAAGCTCACGTTCAATTCTTTGATTGATCGTGGGATGTGGTTAAATATGACTGGCGCCATGCAGAATACACTTTTATACATTAATGCTGTGTGGGACCTTCTTACGCATAAGCTATTGATATCCCGTCGACTTCGGTTATTAATATCTGACATTTTTTTAAATAACTTTGGATTGGTCTTTACAAATACTGCAACCTCAAAAATATATAAGGCTGGAAGAGTCAATATTTTAAATTTAATAAACAATGGTTTACATGTATCTATGACCTGTAATCCAAAAATTGTCCTGATACACTTTTTCTGAGCTTTGAAGACTATTTCCCTATTGGTTGAGTTCCCCCAAAAAATTACACCATATCTTAGAACTGAACCCAGCAAGCCATGATATGCTGTGACTAAGGCGTCCACACTCATAACTGAGTTAAGTTTATTTAGGGCATAGGTAGACTTACTAATTCGTTTGGTTAGCTCCTCTGTGTGTGTTTTCCAATCTAATTTATGGTCAATGATTAAACCTAGGAATTTAGATGTGTTTACTTGTGTTATGCATTGGTTGTCATAGTATATATTCATATTTGTGTTTGAACGTTGGCTAAACATCGTTAACTTCGTCTTTTCAATATTTATTTTTAGATTATTATTATCTAACCATTGTACTATGGAGGTTATTGTCTTCGTAATTTCATCGTTATAGTTTTGAGCGTTTGTGCTATTAATGGTCACAGTGCTGTCATCGGCAAATAGAGACATAGGGTGACTTGTAACTTTTGGCATATCATTTATATAGATTATAAATAGAGGAGGACCCAAAACACTGCCCTGGGGTACGCCAAATGTAATTGTACGACGATTAGACTTGTAGGTTCGTTGACATTTAGTTTTAAAATCTATTTCTGATACTTCAACGTACTGTTTCCTGTTCTTTAAATAAGATTCTATTAAATTCAAGACATTACCTCTAATGCCGTAGGCGTCAAGTTTACTTAGCAAAATATCATGGTCCACATAGTCAAAGGCTTGAGTCATGTCACAATATATTGAGCAAACAGGTATTCTATTGTCAACATTCGTATATACATTATTTAAAAAGTCGTAGATGGCCATATTGATAGTTTTACTTTTTCGAAAGCCTTTTTGTTCCTCTGTCAAAATGTTTTGTTTATCCAGGTATTTGTAAATTTGTGCATAAATGTGTTTTTCAAATACCTTGGATATTATTGGAACAAGCGCAATGGGCCTATAAGACTCCATGCATTCTTTGTTATTTTTTTTAAATAATGGTTTAACCACAGTTGTTTTTAGGTTAGTTGGATATGTACCGTGTGTTATGCACAGATTGAGAATATAGCTCAAATGTCCGCTAATGCAGTCTGAGACGTACTTAATTACTTTGGTAGAAATTCCGTCATTACCCACACTACCAGTATTTTTTAAAGATCTAATTATAGCTTTAATGTCATTTTCATTACTTGGTGCCATAAACATCGAATTACTCGACTTTGAGATATTTGATACCACCTGTACGCCTCTATTACTAATTGGTTTTATCTTGTCGACAAAAAAGTTGTTAAAGGCTTTCGCTATCTCGTACGAGTGTGTTACATTTTTATTTCCAATTTTAATGTTTCCAATTGAGTTTTTGTTAGGCATATTCATCTTTGTTCTATTAATAATTTCCCATGTCGCTTTTGACTTGTTAGATGCTGATTTGATTTTATAGCTGTTCTGAGCACGTTGTGTTAATTTAATTATTTTTTTATATATTGCTGTATATTTTTTAAATTTTTGTTTGTTTTGTTCATTGCGTTCCAGTCGGTAACGCCACAGAAGTGTTCTTTTATTTTTACTGCACGTTTTAATTCCTCGCGACATCCATTGTGGTCTCTTGTGTATGCTTAATTTGATACGTTTTAATGGAAAACATAAATTATACATTAGGGTAAATGTCTCCAGAAAGAGATCATAGGCTGTATTCGGATCGTCAAGTTTATATATTTCCGATAAAGAAACATTTTGTAAACATTCCCTGAACTTATTCATATTTTCTTGATTGTAGTCGCGGTGTTTAATAAACCAATGCTTTACAACACAAATCCTTTTCACCGGACACTTAAGAATTTGACAGGTGTGGTCAGATAAAGCAAAATCGAATACGTCATATTTACATTTTTTACCTAGATTATGCGCAAAATTGTCTATGCATGTTTTACTGGATAGTCTGGTTGGCTGATTAATTACTAATTTAAAATTGAAGTTGAGCAAGAGACATTCTAGATCTAGTGTAGTATTATTACGCTTCAAAGTATCAATGTTAAAGTCACCGCATATTACAATATTTCGTTTATTTTTCTTTGTTATAAGCTGGCATAGTTTATACAGTCGCTCAAAAAAAGTTGTTAAATTGTTTGCATTTGGAACTCTGTAAATGCAAATTACAATGGTGTCAGTATGGATTATTTCAATAGCACAACATTCAAATGTGCTACTTATTGCTAAGTTCCTAACTCGGTGTCTTTGGTTTTGAATTTTCGTTCTTTGTCACCGACTTCCGAAATTAAAGTTATTTTTCACTTTGTAGTGTTTTTTTTTGAAGTCGGTTGTTTTTTTTTTGTAAAAAGTTTTTATTTTTCACTTTTTAGTTGTGATACCTACCCCACACAAATTCGAATACCACTACCTGCTATGTAAATAACAGTGACAGGAAGTTATCATAATATCATCCACATACTAAGCGAAGTAAAAATAAGTATTATTGAAGCTAACTCAAAAACTACCCAAGTAAAGTTAATAAAATTTATATGGGACCACCTCTGAAGTATGATCTACCAAACAAAAAAAGAATCATCAAAATCAATTTATAATTGACGGAGTAATCGCGTAACAAACATACAAAAAAAAAAAAACAACATACAGTCGAATTGAGAACCTCCTCCTTTTGGAAGTCGGTTAAAAAAGGTCATCCAGATATTTTGTATTAAACTACGCAGGACGGTGCCTCGATATTACAAATTTACTATCATTTTAGCTATAGCCAAAAAAGTAGCTAATAGAATAGATAATTTCCATATTTTAGGGACTTTGCTACAAACATATTGGTGCCGATTCCCTTGTTCACAAACTAAACTAAATTTAAGTTCAATGCATCTTTTTCTTTCTATTTAATTAAGAAAAGGACAGAAGAAAAATTTTAGTTTGGTCCTGTCAAATTAATCAGCGCTTGACGTAAATTGACGTAATTTTAGTCGGCAAGTTTTTAATCACGTCTAAACTTGTATGGAGAGTGACAGGTGATGATTAATTTGACAGGACTAAACTAAAATTTATCTTCTGTCCTTTTCTTAATGAAATAGAAAGAAATAGATGCACTGAACTTAAATTTAATTTAGTTTGTGTATAAGGGAACGGCACCATTATGTTCGGTTCCGGCCGGGATGATTCGGCACAACTGGGCGGCAAAATAGAATATAATTATGTTCGGAAAAAAGCCGCTCGACATAGCTCGAATTGTGCCGAGCAGACCCGAACATCATTAAGCGAAGGTGAAAGCCGAATATGTGCAAAAAATGCTTTTGGCCGGCTTTGCTCAAAAATATTACCGAATTGAATGTGCCGACCCAAACAAGCACCCCTTACCAGAAGTAATGCCAATAGACACACTAATAATATTCTCATTCTCGATCTTGTCTTTCAGCGTGAAGGCGCACAGTAGCGCGTGCTGCGCCTCATCCTCATGGCTCAGACCTCGCAGCCCGAAGGCGATGAGGATCATCATGTCTTTGTCGAACATCGACACTTTGTTCACCAAACCATGTGCTTCAGATGTCACGCTGCAATAATATCAAAGGATTATAAATATGTTCACGTACTTCACATTACTTTTTTTTTCTTGCGTAAAACGCTGTGTACCTACTTGTGGACGTAAACGAGGCAAAAGGAGTATGTAAGGGTCATAGTTAGGTGGCGTTCTGTGAGTTTATGGAAGTATTGTAAGAAATACTGAAGATACAGGCAGAACCTTGTGTGGTGCTACGCTATGACGTCATCTGCTACGTCATGACGTCAGTGCTACGCCGTAGTCATCCCAGAGCTACGTGAAGGGAAGATGCGGGGAAGGACGGCAGTCTTAATTGAGCTATCACTGTGAATACACGTGTACCGATTGTTGATTAAGTAAATAATATAAGTGATTAGAAACCTCGTGAATTGTCTCATTTCTGGACTCCTTAATAGTGTTTATTATACCTTTAAACGAGCAATCGATCTGAATCACGGAAACAGCTCCAACGATTTTCATGAAATTTAGTATGCAGGGGTTTTCGGGGGCGATAAATCGATCTAGCTAGGTTTCGTTTTTAGAAAACGTTCAAAAAAAATCTGATATTTACCAATTAAGTAAGAAGTGAACAACAAAATACATATCAATTTCACAAAATTTATATTGAGTGATATTTATTTCACCAATAGCCCTGTATATCGTTTCAAAAGGAAACGATATACAGGGTTATTAGTAAGATACTAACAACCTCAAAAATCTGCTGTTCGCTACATTTATGTTCGCATAACTCGTCAAAATGTGGGGAACACTTTTCACGATTTGGGCCCATAGTAAAAGTTGTGCAATGAGTGGGATATTTATATTTATTTATATAAACTTTATTGTGCACCAAGACGAAAGTCTTTGACCAGTGCGTGTTGCCAGTGATGACCTATGGTACTGAAACGTGGTCGCTCACAATGGGCCTTATCAGAAGGCTAAAAGTCACCCAAAGGGCAATGGAGAGGGCTATGCTTGGAGTTTCCCTACGTGATCGAATCAGAAATGAAGAGATCCGCAGGAGAACTAAGGTAACCGACATAGCCCGAAGAATTGCCAAACTTAAGTGGCAATGGGCAGGGCACATTGCTCGCAGAACGGATGGCCGATGGGGTCGAAAGGTTCTGGAGTGGCGACCACGTACCGGAAGACGTAGCGTTGGAAGGCCTCCCACAAGATGGACCGATGACCTTGTGAAGGCCGCAGGAATCCGCTGGACGCGGAAAGCACAGAATCGGTCGAAGTGGCGGTGCTTGGGGGAGGCCTATGTCCAGCAGTGGACGTCTTTCGGCTGAAATGATGATGATGATTGTGCACCGCAAAAGAGGTTGTTAGTGTTGTACCAATAACCTTGTCTATCATTAGTTCTAAATCTTGGGGGTAAATGAAAGAGCGCTGCACGAGGGATTGAATTGAAGGTATTAAAATTACCAATTGGGCAGTTAGCAGATTGCCAGAGTAGGTAGTTGTAGCCACCTAAGTAGTTTTAATAAACCTACGGCGGACTGACAGATCGGTCAATTATTAAGTAGGTACACACGGCTACACATCAAACTATACATATCCAATATAAGCTGACCTCGCATCGTATAGGATTTCCGTACAATGCGAGGTCAGCTGCTACTAGCTATTCGTGCTGTTACTAAAGACCTGGGTCCAAGTCTGCTATTTTTATAAATTCGTCATTTCAACACGATCCCATTGTCATTTTGCTAAAAGTTCGTAATCTGCTAAATTCATAATGGTCGATCATTGGTCGGTCAATGGTCTCGTAATAGAATTGTGTTATAATGGCATTGTCGTACAATACGACCAATGATACCGCCTAAGTCAGTCATTCATTTGTCATTATGTACGAGATTACCAATAAGTGCTATTTCTTTCAATGGAGTGTCAGTGGCTGACCATTGGAAAGTCATAATGACGGAATTATATTACTAGATTACCAAACTTGTCAAAATCAACAATTATGAAATCAATGATAGACCATTCTGACACTATTGTAATAGCAGACTTGAGGCCCTGAGATCTACCTTGAAACGAGTTTATAAACACCATCAACGAGTTCAATAAGTACGTTGTCAGTGACAGTCTTTGTGATAATATTGAGGAACACCACGACGACCCGACGGACTTCGGTCAGGAACTCCATGGGTTCATCATTGTCCACCGCTCGAAGGACAGGCGTGGCCATGAAACAACTGAGGCCGGGACACGGTGAGGTTTGGACTGCTGCGATCACGGCTGGGCGAACTAAAATTATTAGATGGTTTTTGATAATATATATAGCAATGATGGGTTTTTAATTTTTATCATGAAGAGGATAGAGTACCATCAATTTAATGAACGCAGTGGCTTTGTGATATTGGACGAACTACTTTCATAATGTCCCTCGGGAATCATCGCATTTCCAAATACAAACGAATGCTAATTTCCATGTCCATCAATTATTAGATTTATCGTAAATAATAATTTGAATTCAGAACTAAGTACTTTATTGTTTTGTTTTGATTTCTGTGTGAACTATACAGGGTTACTGGTAACTCGACGTATTCCTTGCAGGACGTCATAGTAGGGTTAAAATGCAACAAATTAAGCCACCAAATGTTCTACCGAAATTCAGTAGTTTTTGAATTAGTTAAGAGTTTTAGTTTTTTTATGAAAAATCCCAGATTAAATCATTTGAAACCAATTTAAAAATGATTTACGGCGCGACTGTACTGAAATTTAAGTTATTATCATAGTTGACGCCGTAGCAGACCTTTGTTAATAATTAAAAGTTCAATAATGCCTAAAACTTTGGCAAATATCACTAACCAAACATTTAATTTTTGTAATTTTTGCTATTACTTCATAAAAAATGTAGTCTAGTGCAAAAAAAAAATGCTACACCTGGTGTACAAATTACTAAGAAAATATCCTTGTCTTATCAGCTATCCAAAAAGGTATGAAAGTTAATACAAAATCATGGACTACATTATGAAAATCGTTTTTGATTTAGTACAGGCGTGCGTTTCACAAAAAGGTGATTATTCGAAAAATCAAAAACAAAATCGTGAACATTATTATTCTTTTTAATCAATATTAAAAACTTTAATTACACACATTTCACACGTCTTGTTCGATGTGCTGCCCTCGGTTTCGAATACATGTTCTTATTCGCTTCCTTACTTCGGTTTTTGTTATTCTTGATGTGATTGTTGCCCTCATCTGGTCCGCCGCATTTGTAATTCTCTCCCTTAGTTCTTCAATTGAATTTACTGGGGTCACATAAACTAGATCTTTCATATGACCCCAGACGTAAAAGTCTAGCGGCGTCAGATCAGGGCTTCGTGCAGGCCACGGAATCGGCCCACCGCGCCCTATCCATCGGTTTGGATAGTTTTCATCCAGCAATTGTCGAATTGTGATTCGGAAGTGGGCTGGACATCCGTCATGTTGGTAAATCATGTTTGCTCTTCTTTCTTCCGGTACATCCGTGAGCAGTGCTGAATGATTTCTGAGGAAATCTTCATAAAGTTCCCCATTTAGTGTTCGGGGTAAAAAATGTGGGCCAATTAATTTGTCGTCAATAATACCCATCCAAACATTAAGCGAGAACCTTCGCTGGGATGCGGTTGGTTTCAGTTTTTTAGGGTTTGCTTCTGCTTTCGGTGCCCAGTAATGTAAGTTGTGGTAATTTGTGATACCATCACGATCAAAACATGACTCATCGGTCCACAGAATGTTTTTTAAAAAGTTTTCGCTGTCGGCGTCGGCACTTAGCATAAAACGACAAAATTCAAGCCGTCTCGGCGGATCTCCTTCTTCTAATGACTGGACTGGTTGGTAATGGTATGGATGTCGGCCTGACAAGTGAACTACAGACCAGACTTTCCACTGTGACATACCAAGCTCACGCGCTACGATGTTTGTCGATGTGTTAGGATCGTCAATAAAACGTTGAAGAATAAACTCCTCGTCCTCAGCCGTGTATCTCCGGGAACGACCAGTGTCAACTTGCCTGCTTCTTTGGACGCTGCCAGTTTCAGATATTCGCCGAAGACACTAACGTGGGGGAGTCGGCGGTTGGGAAAGCGAAGTTGATATTCTCGCCGCGCCTCAGCAGCGTTACCGTCACAAAGTCCGTAACAGTACATTATGTCAGCGTATTCAGGATTAGAATATGCAGCCATAGTCAGCGCTTATGAAGGCACAGCACAGCACAAGAGCAAGATACGCAGCAACAGTTAGGGAAATAGCCAGTAACAAAACACGAGCTTGCGCGACGTAGAGTTGAAACTAACTAACGCTGACAAATTTTTCAAAATCGCACCCCCTGTCATGCCGAGAGAACAATAGCGACCAATCACAAAGCTCCCCGAGTGTTTGGAGTTCAAGCGCAGGTAAAAACTACGAATAATACGAATACGAAACAATAGGTTGACCGTCTCGCAATTTTACCTGCCCCCCATAAAACCCTTCTCTTCCCTGGCACACATGCAAAAGTATTGACAATCATACCTTTCTGAATAACTGATAAGACAAGGATATTTTCCTAGTAATTTGTACACCAGGTGTAGTATTTTTTTTTGCACTAGACTGCATTTTTTATGAAGTAATAGCAAAAATTACAAAAAATTAAATGTTTGGTTGGTGATATTTGCCAAAGTTTTAGGCATTATTGAACTTTTAATTATTAACAAAGGTCTGCTACGGCGTCAACTATGATAATAACTTAAATTTCAGTACAGTCGCGCCGTAAATCATTTTTAAATTGGTTTCAAATGATTTAATCTGGGATTTTTCATAAAAAAACTAAAACTCTTAACTAATTCAAAAACTACTGAATTTCGGTAGAACATTTGGTGGCTTAATTTGTTGCATTTTAACCCTACTATGACGTCCTGCAAGGAATACGTCGAGTTAACAGTAACCCTGTATAGAGCTGTAAAACTATTTTCGTGCTTGCGACTTTAGCAGCTTTCCTCTCATTTTTTTTATAAATTAGATTAAGTTAAAAGAGTATTAACAACCCTATATACTTCCAAGTCGACTGAGAGCGTCCGATCTACACTAAGTGCAAAGGGCAGAAATTCCACGACTGACGAAACACACAGTTAGCCGAGTGACATTTAAGAAAATATTTATACTGTACGTAGGTATATCTTTCTATAGTAATTAAAAATCGTTATCTTTAACAGCCAAGCTCATGGGACTGGGCCGGGCACGTTTGTCGCATGACAAATGCATTGTGGGCTAAGGCCATCACAACATGGGTTTCTAAAAACGTCCAGCGGCATCACGGTAGACCCAGGCGTAGATGGCGGAACTAACTTGACGGTATTAAATAAATAAATAACAATGAAATTTTTATCAAATTATGAAAGATTAAAATTTTCAAAATTCAAAAGCCATTTATTCAAACTAGGCTGAGAATCAGCACTTTTCGAACGTCAAAATTACATAATAAGACAGTCCCCCAAAAACGCCCACCCTCCACTACTTCCTAGTGCCTTTAGCTGGGAAGAAGAAGTGGCGCAACAAACTCGAGATCCCCAGCAATACAACTCTTAATAAAAACATTGTAATTATGTCAACAATAAAATAAAATAAAAATAAATTGACTCGTTAAAAATAATAAAAATTATTGACTTATAAATTCAAATATAAACTGTCAGCCAATTCTGGAGAAAGAACATAAACATTGTCTTCAGTTAATCACAGCGACCAACTATTCTTATCATTTAAGTAGTCGTTGATACAATAGTATGCCTTTGAACAAAGGTTGGATTTTACTTTAGTTTTAAACGCATTAAAAGGCAAATCTAGCAAAGAAGAGGGTACCTTGTTATAAAAGGTTATACCAAGCCCAACAAATGAGTTATGAACCTTCTGAAGCCGGTGAAAGGGAGCTTGTAGTTTGTACTTATTTCTAGTGTTAACATTGTGAATATCACTGTTTTTGTGTATAAGTGTAAATGCCTAATATATAAGATGTTGGCGAAAATGAATTGTGATGCCACCGTGAGAATACCAATATCTTTAAAAAAATAAAATGGTTACTGTGGGTCACCTTATAAGATGGAAATACGCTATCGCGGACTTTTTTAACATTTTAAGATTGTAGAACATTGATTTTTGGTATCTCTTACGGTTTATGCGGGGCACGCCAGTAAAGCTTCCAGGGGCCGAAGTCTCCGGGCCGGGGCTGCCTTGAAGCGGCTCCTGCCCAATCTGGGAGGTCCAAACGCCTCCTGCCGGAGGCTCTACGCGGGGGTCGTGCGGTCCATGGCCCTTTACGGGGCGCCGGTGTGGGCGCCTTCATTGAGGCGACAGCCAGCCCGCCGGCTTAACGCGTCCCAAAGGGTCATGGCCATCCGGCTGGCCCGAGGATACCGCACGGTCTCCTGCGAGGCGGCGAGCCTCCTTGCCGGAGTACCGCCATGGGATCTGGAGGCAAAGGTCCTCGCGCACATTTGGGAGTGGCGCGAGGAGGCGAAACGCCGGGGCTTAACTCCGATGCCGCAAGAAGTTGCGGCACAGCGGACAGAGCTCCGGCGGGATCTCATGGCGGAATGGAGAGTGCGATTGTCGCAACCCAGCGCTGGGCACGCCGCAATTGCGGCGATAAGACCCCTCTTTGAGGAGTGGCTAGAGAGGCGCCACGGCGTCCTCACCTTCCGCCTGACACAGGTGCTCACCGGACACGGCTGTTTCGGGAGGTACCTGTTCAGGATAAAGCGGGAGGAAACGCCCGGGTGTCATCACTGTGTGGATCGCCCGGAGGACACGGTGGAGCATACGGTGGAGGTCTGCCCGGCTTGGGCAGAGCATCGCCGTGTCCTCGTGGAAGCGATCGGCGGCGGTGATCTCTCGCGTCCGGCCCTGATTCGGGCCATGCTACGGAGCGAGAGGAAATGGCAGGCCGTCACCTCGTTCTGCGAAGCAGTAATGCTCGCGAAGGAGGAGACGGAGCGCGTGAGGGAAAGGCAAATTTCGCGCCCTCGCGCCCCTAACCGCCGCAGCAGGAGACGCCCTGGGCGTCGGGAGTCACGAGAGGATTTCCGGCCACCGTAGGTAGTGTAGGGTGAGCAATGGGTAGCTCGCCGTCCGATAAGGACCAAGCCCGGGTCGACGGCGCGTTGTGTTCCACGCGCGCCTCAAAGAGATGTCAGCAGAATTGACGGGGTCCGCTAGGGCCAATGCCTGCCGGGGGTTCGAAGAAAACCGATAGGGAAATCGTGGCCCCCTGGCAACACGGCAACTGAAGGAACACGGGTGGGTTTTAGTCAGTAAGAGTCTGACACGCCCTCCCGCTCCGCCCAGAGCGGGAGAAGTTATTTGATAATTTCCCACCCAAAAAAAAAAAAAAAAAAGGGGCCGAAGTCTGCTATTTTTATAAATTCGTCATTCCAACACGATCCCATTATCATTTTGCTAAAAGTTCGTAATCTGCTAAATTCATAATGGTCGATCATTGGTCGGTCAATGGTCTTGTAATAGAATTGTGTTATAATGGCATGTCGTACAATACGACCAATGATACCGCCTAAGTCAGTCATTCATTTGTCATTATGTACGAGATTACCAATAAGTGCCATTTCTTTCAATGGAGTGTCAGTGGCTGACCATTGGAAAGTCATAATGACGCCATTATATTAGTAGATTACCAAACTTGTCAAAATCAACAATTATGAAATCAATGAAAGACCATTCTGACACTATTGTAATACCAGACTTGAGGCCCAGTCGGCATGATTCATTTCCTACATCTTCAACAATAATCGTCATATTTCAGCCAATTTACACAAAACCTTAATAAATTATGCACCTTAACGTCCTTATGGATCACTCCGTTCATTGGGCAAAAAGTGTGAAAACCGTTTGAAAATCCGTTCGGTAGTTTTTGAATTTATCGCAATTTAAATAAATAAATCACGTTCAGACAGACAGACACTACATAAAACAAAGTCCCCCCCACTTTGTTTTATAATAATTATGTAAGGATAAAATAATGAATAGGTATACGTCTTTCATTGATCGACGAACGGTCACACATGGGTCACACATTATGTCTGTCCAAATACTTACAGATCGTTTTTGTCACCTTAGTAAGTATGACGCAACCGCTTTCCCAGGAAACCAAAGCTTTATATTAAGAGGCCGGCGACACGGCTCGCAACTACAAATCGAGATGTTTGCAAAATTCAATTCCAAGCACGTTGCGCTAGTGTGCACCTGTCGGAGCGATATACACCTACAGAGAGCAGTAGTACCACGCACACATTAAAAATTATTGCTTGACGCGATAGCACTACTAGCTTTCGAACATTTATGATAAATTTGGATGTGTTCCGTAATATAAAAAATTATGAATGAAAACTTAATGTATTTCCATTTTATTTTTTTCGATAATTTGTAACTTGATAACATAAACTATGCTTCTGCGGAAACAATATTACAAATATTGTTGCTTATAATACAGAAAAAAACAATATGAAAACATGTCATTTACGCTGTAAAAATGCACGAAATGCAATTCGCTTACACTTCATTTACAGGTAAGTTTTTGGACATAAAAAGACGTAGGAGCCTAGATAAATACTGTCTCAATCCGAATATTGACAACATAATATGGTGGAAATATGCTCAAATTGCAAATGATTTATGTATTATGTTTGTATGGACAATTCATGCGTCGCCGCATTCTTAAGTACATTGTTCTAACGAAATGTTTTTTGTGTCTGAAATTGTGCATGTAATATTTACACTTTACAGTGTCAGGAAATCACGTCAGGGGAAATTCCTATTGTAAAACCGGATATAGTTTAATCGAAGGAGATAATAATATGTCAATCGTGAAGAACGGCACGGTTGACATCTGTCGGGTATGCCACCGGCCCGGAGAAGCAATCCGACACATTATTTCTGGCTGTTCTCGTCTGGCTAACGGAGACTACTTGCATAGGCACAACCTTGTAGCCAGGATTATCCACCAGCAACTTGCTTTGAAATACAATCTCGTGGAATCGGAAGTACCGTACTATAGATATGTGCCCGACCCAGTCCTCGAAAATGGCAACATCACATTGTATTGGGATCGATCTATCATCACTGACAGTACTATTGTTGCCAATAAGCCAGACATAGTGGTGATAGATCGATTAGAGCGTCGCACAATGATTATTGATATAGCGGTCCCGCATGACGAGAACCTCGTGAAAGCTGAAAAAGATAAACAGCTTAAGTATCTTGACCTGGCTCGTGAGGTTGTCGACATGTGGGATGTGGATACAGCAATCATTGTGCCGATAGTCGTGACGGCCAATGGCATAATAGCCAAGAGCCTCGACCAACACCTGAGGAGGCTCTCGTTAGGCAGCTGGATCAGGGGCTTGATCCAGAAAGCGGTACTCCTGGACACGGCGCGTATTGTCAGGAGGTTCCTCTCTCAGGAGCCATGACCACCGGTGGCTTGGACCCTATTTAGGGTTGCCAGATGGTCGGGATTCGTCTGGATTCTCCCGACATTTTAAATGATCTCCAGACTCCCGACAAAACTCAATATCTCCCGAAAAACAACTTCTCGGAAAGTTCTATCCAAAATGATAATGATGAACAATAATGATGACAAATTCTTTGGTAGGTAATAGAAATAGAACCTTATTATGGAATGTTTTCGATAGTGAGAAAACCCTTTTTTGCGTCGAAGCTGAACAGTTTTTAAAACGAGCTATTCGAAGCTATTCAATACTTGCAAGAACGCTATGATTTTTATGAGAATTTTTTATATAAAAAAACTCGTTGTATTGTCTCTAAAAGGTGCAAATTTATTTACGAGTGAAGAGCTATTCGTATTGCCCGACGTAAATCGTATGGCCTTTGATTATTAAAAGCTGGGTTATTATTTAGACTGAACTTTGAAGTATGTATATTGTTTTAATTTTAAATCTTTTCTGAATAGGTACTCCTAAAGGATCCAAACTAGTGGACTCAGTAAAGTCCAATGCCAAATACATGTGGCAAACTAAAAATTAAGTGTAGGTACTTAAATTAGTTATGTGTCAACAATGTTATGTCTTTTTGTAGCCTATTAAAAAATAAATCCAGACAGCATTCCCGAAATCCCGACATTTTCAAGTTTTGTCCAGATATTTTGGTCTTCCGATCTGGCAACCCTAACCCTGTTCCCGACACCGGTGGGCGACTATTTTTTATATTTTTAAATGTTTTTTAATCTTTTTACAAGAATATTTAAAATTGTAAATAGTATGTTTTAAAATGAAATAAAGGAAATATATGGGTAATAAAAATGACAAAAAAATACAACTTACGAGAAAATTTCTTATATAAATAACCAAGCGAAGGTTCTGCTAGTTTAAAGCCAGGATGTTTTGACGTTAACACTGAAAATAAGATAATACTAGTACTTAAAAGATACGACTGGGGTCAGAGGGCCTACCACCAGCTCAAAAGCAGTATTATTTTAACATTACTTTAGTGGGAGAAAGAGATGGAGCTATACGTCCTGTAGAGCTTCATCTCTTTCCCACACTGAAGTAATATTAAAATAATACTGTTTTATGAGCTGGTGGTAGGCCCCCAGGAATGGGTTAGCCTCTTAGGTCTTATATGGCCAGATGACAAACTCACTTTGAACCTAAACTTAAAGAAAGTTTTTTTTTTAATTTGGGATATGCACAGGAAATACAACATTAAAACTAAGAAAATTATAAAAACAATAACAATTTCATAAAAACAAAAAAAAATAAAAAAATTGTGTCAACAAAAAAAAACCGGCCAAGTGCGTGTCGGACCACGCACAATGAAGGGTTCCGTAGTTGGAATGAATTTATCCCAAAAACAAACTAAACTTTGTAGTTGAAAAAGATTTTCTCCCATACGGAATGTATGGGAAAACATGATTTTGCAACTGCAAAGTTAAGTTGGTCGATTATTACTCGTTAACTTGTAGTGCCTACTTAGCTGTGATAGTTTTCCTTTTAATTTCGTTATATAAACTACTGCTGTGATTTTTTTCACACACCCAAAATCAATCATTTAGCCAGCAGGGGCCACTTGACTCTAACAAAAATTAGCACTTTAAAGCTTAATATTACGCAAACGGATCCCTGAATCCAAAAATGGTACTACTAAAAATGGTATACTCATAATGTTTTTAAAGGACCTTTCTCATGATACCCCACACAATGGGACAGAAAAAAAAAACATCACCACTTTATGTGTAGGGGAGGTAACTTAAAAAAAAATTGTTTCTTAATTTTATTTTACCACTTTGTTGGCGTAATTAATATATACTTACACCCATGCCAAATTACAGCTTTCTAGTCCTAAGTGTCTCGGAGCTAGACCGCGGACAGACAGACAGATAGACGGACATGACGAAACTATAAGGGTTCCTTGTTTACTACGGAACCCTAAAAAACTGCTACTTTGATGTTACATTTAATGAACCTTCTACGGAGTGACTTACTTTTTTTTTCTGATAAACGTTGTCGTAGTTTTTCCACCCTCTTCCAAGACGCACCAACTCCTAGAACCTAACATAAAAAAAAAACAAACCATTAAGTTTAAATAAGTTGGTACACACGGCTACACATCAAGCTGTATAAATCAGTAAAAGCTAACCTCGCATTGTACGAAAATCCTACACAATGCGAGATCAGCAGAAACTGGAAATTGCTTGATGTGTAAGTAGCCGTGTGTACCTAAGTATACCTACCTATCTAATTAATTACATCTGTAATACAATATGTAAAAATAACCCTGTCCGATTCGAAAGGGGCACATAGTTACTGCAATAACATTAGGTAGGTACCAAAAAATCTTTATTATTGAAAGTAAAAAATAAATTATATTTGAAATTGACGCTTTTAGTACCCAAATTACCCCAAATCAATTAAAAATTAGCAAATCAACAAGGGTCATAACTCATAAGCAGTGATCGGAGTAGGTAGATTGATTTTTAACCGACTTCAAAAAAGAGGAGGTTCTCAATTCGTCGGGATATTTTATTTTTATTTTTATGTATGTTCCCCGATTACTCGAAGACGGCTGGACCGATTTGAAAAAATCTTTTTTTGTTCGAAAGGGTATACTTTCAAGTTGGTCCCATTGACATTTGGTTACGATCTGATGATGGGATCTTGGAGAAATCGAAGGAACTCTTCAAATATTAAAGGCACATCTATAGCGATTTGGGTATTTTTGATGAGCAGTTGACATAAGGCTATTGTAACTTAGATAAATTACAAACCAACCCACTAAAAAGTGAAAAAAAAAAACTTTTTTACAAAAAACACAACCGACTTCCAAACTACAAAGTGAAAAATAACTTTAATTTCGGAAGTCGGTGTCAAAAAACTAAAATACTGATCTGTACCCTAATTGCGTAATACAACGCAATCACAATTTGTTTCGATTTGAAACAGATTGCTAATCCATTGCTTCATAAGTTGGAAAAAAAAATCTGCTCAACAACGTAAATAACGCAATGAATGTTGTTGAACTGTCAAAATGAAACAAATTAGGCAAAATTGTTTACGAAAACAAGTTACGCAATTAGGGTACAGATCCAAAGACACCGACTTCCGAAATTAAAGTTATTTTTCACTTTGTAGTTTGGAAGTCGGTTGTGTTTTTTGTAAAAAAGTTTTTTACGTACTCGCATCATGACTAGTCATAGAAATCATAACATGAAAAAGCCTTTTTTCCGGAATTTCATTTTGGTACTTACGGGATTGAATCAAATATTGTAAAGTAAGGATTTTTAAACTACTACATTAGAAATTTATAGAATGCGATAGATAAACATTTAAAATATATTATATTTTGTTTTTATTGTATACCTATCCTTTTCTTGGAGTCCGATCACCTATATACTATTAAAAAGACAGCAAAAGGGTTAAACATTTCTTATTCATATCGATGTATTCTTTATTCTGCACATTACAACATTTGAAATTCCTTAAAAAAATCTTAATAATTTCAAAATCCCGGAATCCCGGAGACATATCCATACTAATATATACGTGACAGTTCATTGACCCCAAATCAATCTACCTACTCCGATCACTGCTTATAAGCAGAGGTCGGAATTAGGTAGAGTTATTTATGTACTTGCATCGAAATGTTGATATTAATATGGATCTTCCCGGGATTTCTAATAGACAATCCCGTGTGATCAACAATATTACAAATAAATAAAAATAAAAACCTCAGAGATAGATAAGACAAACAAAACAAAGATAATTAACATACATTTTTTATTAGTATTAAATTCACAATGCACACGTGTGCGCATTGGAATTTTGCAACTTCGGACATCCGATGTCGTTGATGTAAATTTGGCAACGTCGCGCGTGCAGTGGTTTAAATTGTGTAAAAGTAAACAACTTTTTATTTAATAAATCACGGGATTTTTATGCTCTTCAATATTAATCCCGGGATTTGGGGCATTATCCACTTTATTCTTTCGTTGTTTGAAATCAGTGTATGTAAGTACATAAATAACTCTACCTAATTCCGATCACTGCTCATAAGTTATGTATGACTTGTAGACTTGACGGCCGCCCGCGCAGAAATTTTCCAATTCTCCATTGAAAAAAAAATGTGGCGAATATTTTTTCTTGGCAATTTCCACACAAAATTATACTCTCAGTACGATACTTAACAACACCTTCATGAATCGGTGATTTTTTTACATGTTGTTTCATTGTTTTCGTCGCCCTTCGTCTGACAATTTTTCTGCATGGATTTCAAATTTTCCCATGGGTACAAAACTTTAAAGAGTTTGTGTTTTAAGTAAGTAATTAGGCATGTATATTTCCGACCGAGCAGTGGTGGCCCAGTGAGCAGTGGTGGCCCAGTGGTAACGGCCGCGACTTACGAGTTGTAGGTCGTAGGTTCAAACCCAGACAAGCGCTTTACTTTGTGTAAATTATTTCATCACCACTGCTCTCAAAACGGTGAAGGAAAACATCGTGAGGAAACCGGCATGTCCTAGACCCAAAAATTCGAAGACATGTGACATCTACCAACCCGCACTGGGCCCGCGTGGTGGATTACGGCCCACTCCCTCTCACAGAGAGGAGGCTTGTGTCCCAGCAGTGGGAACATTATAGGCTGATGATGATGATGATGATTTCCGACCTCTGGTGAATATTTGCTGTGTATGATAGGTACCTTAGTATGCCTCCCATCACCGCAGGGCTGCGTCCAATACTCAGCTTCATTGACATACATCCAGGCACTAGCTGCCGTGAGCACATCTCCAGACTTGGACATGTATTGAGCCATCTTCACGTCCCACACCGGCTGGCCAATGATGACGTAGCTCGCTAAACTTGACTGGATCAGTTTCTCATCGCCGATGATCGAAAAGTGGGACATGCCGGCGGAAATTGCAACTTTTACTGTTTTCAGAAATATATTTGAGATAATATCATGCTGTCGCTTTTGGATATACCTACTTACCTAATTACCGTACGTCAGTACTGTTATTGTTATCTATTCTGTGAGAGCAGTAATAGCCTAGTGGTGTGATCGTCGGACTGCTAAGTCATAGGTCTCGAGTTCGAACCCAAGGTACGCACCTCTGACTTTTCGGACTCATGTGCGTATTGTATAATTTTCACTTGCTTCAAAAACGGTGAAGGAAAACATCGTGAGGAAACCGGCATGCCTGAGAGATATCTCTCGACGGCATGTGAAGCCAAGTCAGAGGCCCATGGGCGGCTTTAAAACTCTGACACCAGGTTAGTCACTATAATTATAACCACACGAAAAGAAGAAGATCAATTCTGTGCCACAGAAGGCTGATAACATCTTACTAAGTTTTTTTAAATTCCTGCATATCTTTTCAAATAAGTTGTATTTGTTAAGGTAGGTACTAAGATCTTATCACAGGAAGATTTCCGGCCACCGTAGGCGCGGGCTTGCGGACGGTGAGCAATGGGCAGCTCGCCGTCCGATAAGGACCAAGCCCGGGTCGACGGCGCGTTGTGTTCCACGCGCGCCTCAAAGAGATGTCAGCAGAATTGACGGGGTCCGCTAGGGCCAATGCCTGCCGGGGGTTCGAAGAAAACCGATAGGGACATCGTGGCCCCCTGGCAACATGGCAACTGAAGGAACACGGGTGGGTTTTAGTCAGTAAGAGTCTGACACGTGCCCCGCTCCGCCCAGAGCGGGAGAAGTTATTTGATGATTTCCCACCCAAAAAAAAAAAGGTAAGTACTAAGATCTTCCTAATAATATTTTCAACCTGAAAACTCGTGGGTCTCAAAAATAGTTCGTAGATATGATGATGCGAATATGCAATAAGAGAAGGTGCTGCTGACCACTTGGTCTTCCCTCCAATATTCTTTTGGTCCATTTCTCCAGACTTCTAAATATGTAGGTTTTTACTAACCTTTAAGAACCACGCCGACATCAGTGGTAAAAGTCCCATAGTTCTTTTGTATAATGAGGCCGCAGTCAATAGCATTGTGCACCACATCTTGCATGGACAACTTGGGAGTTTTCTTCCACATGGACAGGAAGGCGTCGCCAGAAAACTTGAGCACATCACCGTCGTGAGTCAGTATCTCCTGGACCATGGCCCCAATGTATGAGTTCAGTACTTTGGTGAGCCTCGAAGGTCCGCCGCGTCCAAAAGTTGAGTATTTTTCGCAAAGGTTAGTAAAACCTTGAAGCAATAATTTTTTTTACGTTTCTGCCCAAAATTAAGTTCTATCACACACGCCCGGGCCGTGCCCGGAACGTGGACGGATCGTGCTCCATTAATGTTAAGGGCCCAAAAAAATATCGGTGTTTACCAGTATGTACACACGGCTACACATCAAGCTATACTTTTCAAGTATAAGCTGACCTCGCATTGTTCGGTAATCCCATAGAAATATAAAAAACAGATCCTATACAATGCGAGATTAGCATAAACTGGAAATGTATAGCTTGATGTGTAGCCGTGTGTACAATAAACAGGATTTTTTTTTTAAACAGTGCGGAAACTTAAACACGTGACTTTACTCACAATGAACAACTTTTACTATGGGACCACACCGGAAATCGCAAAAAAAAAAATCAGCTGTTCCCTGTATTTTGACGAGTTATGCGAACATATCTGTGGCCCTAGTGAAAAGGGGTATAAGTAATCGTATAAGTAATCGGACTTATACCCCTTTTCACTAGGGCCACAGATATATCGTCGCCCTTCCCGCTAGATGGTGAGAATATTTTTTCCCTCAAACAAAACTCACGCAAAACAAAATATGTGATTATCTTCTAAACGGTAAACGACACAGACACGACGATTAGAGATAACTTTTTCGAAACAAAGTTCTGAACACGTAGGTAATGTCAGTGCAGATACGTCAGTTTGTGAGATACGACAGTTAGCGGGGAGGGCGACAATAATTATGTAGGGAATAGTTGATTTTTTTTCGCGATTTCCTGTTAGGTCCCATAGTAAAAGTTGTTCATAATGATGAGTAAAGTCACTTGTTAAAGTTTGCGCACAGGTTAAAAACTTACCCTGTATATGAACTTGTTCACACACGTCCGTGTCCGGGCCGGCGACGGAGCATCAGTGGCTACCATGTCCCTGTCAAGTCTCTGACATGTGTGTATAGACCTTAAATAATAGTCGGTAGGTAGCCGGACTAGGCCGGACTCGCCAGACTACGGACGTTGCTATAAACCGGACGCAAATCCAGACCCTGGCTGCTACTGAGATATTTTTGCACGACCATGAATCCATGATGATGAGCGACTCATGTTATCTTGGTCATACTTCTCAAAGGTACTACGATCACCAATATTATTAAGTAGGTAGTTTAATAAACCTTCGTCCTTCGTTAAGACCCCCGCAGACAGGCCCGACGCGACACCGGTAGATCATTTTCCGTGAAGTTTTCATAAAAATTGTTCCACCAGGAGTCGCGTACTCGCATTGCGCCTGTCTGCGGGAGCAAACGTTCGTTCGTTTCGTAACGTTCCAGAGTGGGTCAAGAGTTCAAAGTTCCAGAGTGGGTCAAGAGTTCCAGATTCCAGAGTGGGTCAAGAGTGCAAGACCCACTCACGAACGGACGTTTACATACTAAAAAGGCGCTTTTAATAACGAATAAGCCCATGATGACCAAAGAAGGATCAACATAAAAATACACACCAGAGACATCACAAAACATCAGCGCAGTCTCGTAGCTCCGTATAGAATAATCGCTGTGCTGATAAATGATCTCGTCGGGAACCATCGAGGCTATGATTTCCATTCGAGCCGCATCGGTCTTCGAGTAAATGTCTTCGTTATTCAATCTAAGGAACATGTTTTAACTATTTTTAGTCCACGGTTTCACCCGCGTGGAGGTCACAAATTACCTATAATAATACCACGGGAACATACTACTGGGATAGGATGTTCTAACCCAAGTACTACCGTCTACAAGTCTACCCGTTTGCGTCCAAATCTGTTCAAAAGTAACAGACATACAGACAAAGATATTTTCGTATTTAGATAGATATTTATAACTAGCGATCCGCCCCTGCAATGCATGGTTATTAAGAATTGACAAAATATAGAGACTTCTTAATATTAATGTAAAACGCACGTATACCTTCCGGAATAAATTCTCTAAGTGATGGTGGAAACAGCATCAAAATCTGTTGCGTAGACAGAAACGAAAAGCGACTTAAATTTATTATAATACAAGCTTTTTTCCGCGTGGATGTCGGAAAATATCCCACGAGAACGTGCTACCGACGACATTTCATACCTAATAGCAGAGGAAAAGGTAACTGACTCCTACCGCTGCGCCCGCGTTGCCGTCAACAATAATTACTTTGTTACGCGTAGTTTTGTTGAATCTGTATTTAAATGATACGATATCAAGGCATATTGTAATCTAATTTAAATAACAAATTTTATTGGATAAAGGATTAAGTAATAAAACACCGGTCAAAATAGCTTCGGAAATAACAATGAAATTTTTATCAAATTCTGAAAGATAAAATGTTCATTGTGGGTCATACTTAGAAGATATATGCCATCGCGGACTTTTTTGTTGAACTTTAGATAGGTAGGTACAGACGCCAGCACATCAAGCTACCCGGAACTGTCAAATTTTCCCAATCAACTTTGAACCTTAAAATGTCAGCGATAAAGTTGAAAATCTATTAAATAAATTTGACAGATTGTAGTAGCTTGATGTGCTGGCGTCCTATACAATCCTGTAGAACATAAATTTTATTTATCTCTCACGGTTTACGCGGCACGCCAGTAAAGCTCCCAGTCTGCCTGTTTTTTTCCGACATCAACAACAATAATCGTTATATTTCAGCCAATTTACACAAAACGTAAATGAAAGATAAAAGTACTTTGAGTCCCTCGCTGCGCTCAGGATTCTACTTTAGAATCCTTCGCTCCGCTCTAGATTCAAAGAAACACTCTTGTCTTAAAAATAGTTTTTTGCTCCCTAGGCAAAGAATCTAGTGTTTTAAATTCATCACTACCACACTGTTTTAAGGCTACCTACTGACAAAACTAGCCTGTCATTAATGAACCAGCAGTATTTTACATTCCAAAAATAAGTCTTTGTAACCACTACTTTTACAACGGTTTTTTGTGTTTTTATTACCCGACTACGGCAAAGCCAAAAGGAAGGGTTATGATTTTAGCAGTCTATGTATGTATGTTTATATGTTTGTATGTTTGTATGTATGTATGTATGTATGTATGTTTGCTTTTACGTGTGTTCCACCGTAGCGCCTAAACTACTTAACCGATTTTGATGAATGAGATATCAATAGATTTGTAATAATGGTCCGGCTGACATAGGCTATATAAATTTTCCCTTAATTTAATATGGTGGACTTTACACGTAAATTTCTAACCTCGAAAAAAATTAAAATGAGGTGATCATGACATGTTTGGTATCAAAAGAAAGGTCTTGACAAGCACATTACAAATATGTGTATAATGTTATACTTTCAAAGTAAATAAATATGTTTAAATTGTTAAAACAAGCAAAAATGAGACTGCGCTACGAAGTATCGCAAGATGAAACCAACGTGCAGGTAATCAAATCTTAATAAATAGCAACGATTTGTAATTCTACTTTTATGAAGAAAAACAAGTACAACGAAATATTTGTATTTTGGATTTCTTCGAAGCTCGATATCGATATACATGGGGCACTCAGAAAATTTTGCAATAGGTATTAAAAAAATATACTACAGGTTATGTTTTTTATTAAATCTTTTCAAATAACTCTCCATTTGCGTCTATACACAGTTTCATGCGTCTAAACCAATTTTCATTACACATTTTCCAGTCCGCATCAGACACCTCCCACCTTTAACCTTCTCAAATGCAGCCAGTGCATCTTCCGGTGATGAAAACTGTTTTCCCTTGAGTTGATTTTTTTATTTTAGGGAACAAAAATTCATGATTTTCACCCGTAATGAAATCGTAAACGCGCCGAGACGAGCCTGCTTCACATTTTGCTATCATGTCTCGGTACGTTCTACCAAAACCTCCTTCTGAGCCTGCGTTAGATTGTGCGGTATCAAATGTAGCCAGTGCATCTTCCGGTGATGAAAACTGTTTTCCCTAGAGTTGATTTTTTATTTTGGGGAACAAAAATGATAAATTCATGATTTTCACCCGTAATGAAATCATAAACGCGCCGAGACGAGCCTGCTTCAAATTTTGCTATCATGTCTCGGCACCATTCTACCCAAACCTCCTTCTGAGCCTGCGTTGGATTGTGCGGTACCCAGCGTGAAACTATCTTCCTTACCCGAAGATGCCCGTGTAGAATTTCATGCACACTTCCCGATCCAATCTGCAGTGTATGCTGAATCTCTTCATATGTAATTCACCTATTCTCTTAAATTAAATTTTTCACAGCCAGCACGTTTTCTTATGTAACAGCCGTCATAGCCCTATGACGGCCACTTCTTTATTCGTCCGCCAAAGTTACTTGACCACACTTAAATTCGTTGAACCAGCGGAAAACAGTCGCTTTAGAAGGGCTTTTTTCTATGAACACCATTCGAAGTCTTTCAAACGATTCTTCTGGTTTTAGTCGACATTTGAAATCGTACAAAATCATCACGCGAATATTATATGTTCCCGTTGTAAATTAAATTTTCAGTGAGACACAGTAGGGTAGACTGGGTACGGTTGTGACAGGTTACGGTTGTGACAATCGCAATATTAGCGAAACTATAAGGAATACCGGGGAGTGTAAGGAGAGAGAGGAGCGCTATGCGGGTCTGAACGTGTCTCACAGTATTGCGTCAGCCAACGCGCGACGTTGATGTTAGCAGAGGCCCTCATTACTTTTTAACAGTCAAAAGTAACTATTTTTATTCGATTTCTTTTAATGATTTTTGTTAAATGTTTACAGATACAGTAATGAGTGTTCTTTTTCATTATTAGTTAAACATTCGTGGTTAAATGGCAGTGCTTACTTTGTACGTACATTATTTTATATGGCCACAGTGATTGTTTTTTTTGCGAAGGAGTGCTTTGAATACGGTTGTGACAATTTTTTTGGGTACGGTTGTGACGAATATTTTGTATAGTTTAAATTTTGACATTCTTACCGCATTGTATAATTAGAATTCTTTAATTAGCTTTTTGGTCTGATTGTAATTTAAGACTAATTAAAGTACTATTTATAAGCAATCAAACTGCTATATATTTTAATAGCTATAGATGCTACAGCGTCTTATTATTTATAAACATTAAATGATCTTATGTAATATAAATACGTAAATGTAGTTGCGTAAACGTAATTTTTTCGATAAGAATGGATTTTTTGTGTAATAAAAGTGATTGATGACCATTCTGGTGTATTTTTTAACCTGTCACTACCGACCCCAGGTACTGTCACAATCGCCCTTGGGGTGTGGTCGGTTGTGACATTTTCTCTTTTTTTTCTAACATGCTCCTGTGAGTTAACCATAGTACTTAGAAACACAATTTTAGTATTTATACGTAGGCAAATGTACTCTTCACAATACAAAACTTCTTTTTTACACCTAACTGCCACACAAACAAAATTATTGGTCGTCAAATGAAAATTGTCACTTCCGTACCCAGTCTACCCTACCTATTTTGATTTTGCTTTTAAAAAAATGTGGAGGGAATTTCGAATTTGGAATGTTGTGTTTTGTTTTTTAAATAAAGAGTCATAGTTTTAATCGTTATCAAAACTAGCCAGTGTCCCATAAACAAAAACTGTTAGTCGTTAAACTTTCTCCGTCTTATTCCAAAACACGGTCTAAATTTGGTACTGGAATTAGTACTAGCTTTAGTCCCATGACTAAATAAAACGTTATTATAAAATGAAGTTTATCTATAGTTACTGAACTATCTATGGTACTAAAGTTAGTCCGCCGAGTCCCCTAGTTTATCTTTGGTACTTATTTATTTGACGTTTGCGTTGATTAATGTTGTGTGTCAAATAATACAAAAATCGTTAAAAATGGATATTAATATGGTTATCTTGATGGATTTTGAAGATTTGGATATGCTGGAGACGTCTCGGCATCGTCGACGACGATCGTCGTCGTGTGAATCCTTTTGAATTGAGTGACGAAGATTTTAGAAAAAGTGTAGGTTCACAAAACGTTTTGGAGAAAAACTAGTGGATTTTTTACATGAGGATTTATCCCACAACCCTCGAGGATGCTCACTGAGTCCTGAAGTGCAAGTGGTTTGCACATTACGCAACTAGGCTCGCCATTAAGTATGTAAGTACCTAACCTTGGTCAATACTAACCTAACATTTGACAAAATCCAAATAATATACTGATATTATTGTTTTATTCGTAGATTCAAGACGATACAGCTGATTAACATGGTGGTGTGTCTCAACTAGTTTTCAGCAAAACATGTAAAAACTCGTCATGGATGTCCCGAAGATTTATAAAATGCCTATTACTCCAAATGAACAGTAGGAAAGCATTAGGAAATTCCACTGTATTGCTTATTTTCCTACAGTAATTGGGCCAATAGAATGGACACATATTCACACACAGACACATTTCCTACATAAATAATGTAAAGTATCTAAAATCAATCAATTTTAATTAAATGTTATATGAACTGTATATGAAATTTTATTTACCAATGCATCGCTATCATAGTCATTTAACATCACGCCTGTTTTCCCCGAAGGGTTAGGCAGAGGTGTACCATGTTAATAGTACACCCACATTTCGCCAGTTATGTTTGTCTCATGTAATAGGGGGCGAGCCTATTGCCATCAACCGAGCACAAATCCAGGATCCAGACAACTTCAATGACGTGAGGAGTAATCATCATTATTTCCAAGTCCTCAGGAGAAGGTGATGATGGGTTTTCGCCACAGGTGTCTTTGTTTGTTCCCTTCTTTACGTAGATAAGTTGGATTCAACTCGCGAACAAACCATGTCACAGTAAAGCTCAACACACACACAAGGCGGGTTTGTCGGGCACGGGTCAGAACGGCAGTACAGCGGGCTTGTATATATTCTAATTCTTTGTTGTATTATATGGATGTCAGCACATGAATTTTGGCCGGCTGGAGTTGTGTTTAGATGTTACAGAGAAGCATGACCAAAACTAAACTGCCATGTGTGGTGTGAATATGTTTTTGTTGTTTATACTTGGGTGTACACTGAATTTATTTGAGTCTGTAAGTTATTTATGTAAAGGTTCTTTTATCACTAGAAACAAATGATATTTGTACCTACCTACTCGCCTATTATTATTGTACCACCAACGTGATGCACTGTTTCAAAAGCATTAAAAAAACGAAAGATTTCAAATGTTTTTATTTTAATTTTTTCAATGTAAATCTTATATAACTAAAAAAAATACTACACGTAAACAATACATTATAACCAATTTTCACAAGTTCACACGAATAGTCGACGTCATGTATCACGCACTATCCGCGAGCTTAGGAATCACCATTTCACCTCTCGCCCAGTCTTCATGAATTTCGATAGATGTTTGTAAGTACAGCAGCGTTGACCTGGTGCTGTACCCAGTGCCGCACTTTTTACGAAAACCACACTTCTTCTTTTTCTCGATCTTGATAACCCTTGACGTTATTGTGATAGTCATCAGCTCACTTATAATAGCATTGTTATTTCAGTCATTCGGTTTTTGTAAAATTACTTAATTTATGTAGATAGCCAAAGTAAACAAACAATAAAATTAAGACATAATTGACGTGACATCTTATCGTTGACATTGACAATTTAATCAGCCATGCATTCCGTTGTAAGAAATAAGTATCAAAGAGAACTTATTTCAATGTTAAAATAAAATATAAGTTGGATAGGTATATTAAACATCTTGTTTTAAACAAAAAACATGGTAAATATCCCGTTGTAAATAACTTTTGTGGTATATTAATTGTTGTAAAAATGTTTGTGCTCGCGAGGTCTACTGTTCGCAGAAATATTAGTATTATCAACATTTAGAGAAACAGAACGTTGCTTCAAATAAAGCCTGTGTGAACGAATGAAAGAATGCCATTTTTGTTGCTTATCTGTGGATATTATTTAAACCATGAACCTTCTTTGGTACTAACTGATCCTCGAAAAGTCTTCGTTTTGTAATAAGAACGCTTTTTGACTCTGGTACTAGCTTTATTACCGTAACAATCCTAGACCTATAAGTCTTGGTTTAAACCAGTACCTAAGCAGTTTTTTGTAATAAGACGGTCTGAGTATGGTGTTGGCGTCGAAATAAATCGCGCTATGGTTTCGTCTAAAGCACTATGCACTGCTATTGGAATTTAAAATAGGTTAATTACTGACCTATTGCATTAATCTTATTTACGTTGTCGGAACGTTTAGGAAGCGTGAAAACGGAAAAGTATAAAATAAAAAATAAAGTTTAATAAAAACTGTAACCCGACTACGGGAAAATAAAAATGATCTAAAAAGTACGAAACAAGCAAATATTTCAGACAAAAATCAAGACATAGGTACAAAAATGGTCAAGGTAAAGCCGTGGTCGCATGCCTGTATGCCATGTGGGTGCCAAGAACACTTACAAAATTATAATGGCATGCGACGACGGCTTTACCTTGACCATTTTTGTACCTATGTCTTGATTTTTGTCTGAAATATTTGCTTGTTTCGTACTTTTTAGATCATTTTTATTTTCCCGTAGTCGGGTTACAGTTTTTTATTAAACTTTATTTTTCCACTAACAGCTTCCCGAATCTGATTTGTATTCCCCCCCCCCTCCCTCACCTACCTGCAGGGTGGTGCCACGTGGGTACAAGGCTGAATCAGCTCAGATGACCACTAAGTATGCCTGTGCCAAGCGGCTTCCTTTGTTGAAGGTTTGCAAGGTGTCGATACAAAACATGTCACTAAATACCTATAAATCTTGTTAAAACATACAACAGGATTTTATTTTCACAGTTTATAATGCTATATTTAAAATGAAAAACCTTCATTTAAAATGAGCCCTCCGGCCTCCGTTAGGACAACCATGCCACTAGAGTGAGCCCTCCAGGGAGTCTCGGCACCGAACGTGGCATCCATCTCCATCTTTGCCATAAAACCACACAAATACCCCATGCCGTTTTATACCTACTTTTAAAGTAAAGTGAGACGCATTTTTACCCGACTACGTATGTATGTTTGTATTTACCTGTGTTCCACTGTAGCGCCTAAATTACTGAACCGATTTTGATGAATGAGGTATCAATAGATTCGTAATAATGGTCCGGGTGACATAGGCTATATAATTATTTCCTTGCGGGTATGCCTTTAACTTTTGCACAGGACCTACCCACCGCCGATTCTCGATCTTCATTTTTAGGGTTCCGTACTTCAAAAGGAAAAAATAGAATCCTTATAGGATCACTCGTGTGTCTGTCTGTCTGTCCCAGCCAATTTGCTCCGAATCTAATGGATCGATTAAGTTGAAATTTTGTACACATATGTATTTCTGTGACCCAAACACGAACGTGTAACGTAATTAAATGAATTTTGAATATAGGAGTCACTTTTGGGGGGCAAACAAGAAAAAAAAAGTTTTGCTAACAGTACCATGTGACATATCAAAAGAAAGGGCTTGTTGCGACATATTTTTTATATAATTTTAAAATAAATACTTTTAAAGATATTTAAGAAATTCGATGAAAATTTACCATTCCCCCCCTTATCTTCGAAACTACTGGACCTAAAATAAAATAAAATACATATTGAGCATGGCTCTTTTCTCTATGAGATTACAGGAAAACCTATAGGAAGTATATGGTCTTAAAATAACATGGTAAATATCTCAAAATATTATGCGTACAAACTTATTTTCAGTAAGAATGTATAGGAGGAGAACATGTTTTTCAACTACAATGTTAAGTTTGTTGTTTGGTTAAATAAATTCATCTCAACTACGGAACCCTTCATTACGCGTCCGACACGCACTTGGCCGGTTTTTTTTAATAGTATCTACCTATAATAAAGTAAGTAACAGTATTACTTCTTGGCAGTGACCTTGAAATAATTACCTCTTGAAATAATTGCCGCTCGGTAGATAAACCTTCCGCGTTCGTGCGAAACAGCCGCGCACTCGAGAGTATTGCGTACTATAGTTTGACCAATACCGCTGTACCTCGCGCGCCTTAGGAATACGCGGCGAGGCGGGGGGCAGTGTTGACCAATGAGCGACGGGCGGGACGCCGTGCGCCGAGAGCTTTGACGAATTAGCGGCCTGCACTGCTCCCCCGTCTCGCCGCCCGCCTTCCTAAGGCGCGGTACAGCGGTATTGGTCAAACTATGGTATAAATTGAGATTTCAAAGTTTGTATGTATGTATGTACTTACGCATTCTACGCATACAATTAATTTCATACCTCTCTTGTTTCACGGAGCTTCCTTTTCTTCTGCGTGCTCTTGGAGTTTCTATCTGGCGCGGTGTCAACTGAGCGAAATGCCGGTGGTGAATCCGTTTCATAGCCATCAGATATTCATCGTAACTTGTTTCGCTAACTTTACTTTGAATACTTTTACGAGCATCCATCTTTTCCTTCCCATATTTTAAACCTAAAGAGAAAATCCCAACAAAATAAGTACCTAGGTAGGTATTCGATTGGATGTTTTGTTAAAAATAAGTCTTTAGTTCTGTACGTACTATCCGTCAATTTTTCTCTATTCATCTCGAAAATTCTATCTGTTAGCTTTCTGTTAGTAATAAATCTTTCTCCCACATAGATTTTATGTGAAAATTATTAGATAGGTACATGTGAGTAAAAGCAGCTGGACAAACTCCGTGGGCTGGGCTGAGAAAACGCATTAATCGAAAATATGCACCATATAGGAAAGTATTATAGTATGCACTGATCTGAAAATGAGTGACAGAGTATTTTTTTTTTCTACCAAGGAACACTAATTTATGTCCAATTCTACTTTTTAATGTGACCAATTTAAATCCGTAAATAACCATTGAGGTTTAGTAAGAGTCTGACACGCCCTCCCGCTCCGCCCAGAGCGGGAGAAGTTATTTAATAATTGCCGACCCAAAAAAAAAAGGTTTACGTCGTACCTCCTTAGTGATGAGTCGTGTGATGACTTTTAACTTCATTATTTTAGTCTGGTCACACCCGTGATCCTGACACTTATTGGACCACAGACGAGACCAATCCCAGAGACAATCCAATAGAGTGCGTATTATTTACGTAAACAATTAAAGGTTCAGCTGTGTTAAAGCCTAATTTGTTTCATTTTGTGTCGCGCCTGCGATATCTCGCTGGGGGCCTACCACCAGCTCATAAAGCAATATTATTTTAATATTACTTCAGTGTGGGAAAGAGATGAAGCTCTACAGGACGTATAGCTCCATCTCTTTCTCCCACTGAAGTAATATTAAAATAATACTACTTTTGAGCTGGTGGTAGGCCTCCAGTACCCTAATTGCGTAATACAACACAACCACAATCTGTTTCGATTTGAAACAGATTGCTAATCCATTGCTTCATAAGTTGGAAACAAAATCTGCTCACCAACGTAATTAACGCAATGAATGTTGTTGAACTGTCAAAATGAAACAAATTAGGCAAAATTGTTTACGAAAATAAGTTACGCAATTAGGGTACTGTACCCTAATTGCGTAATACAACACAATCACATTCTGTTTCGATTTGTTACAGATTGCTAATCCATTGCTTCATATGTTGGAAAAAAAATCTGCTCAACAACGTAAATATAGCAATGAATGTTGTTGAACTGTCAAAATGAAATAAATTAGGCAAAATTGTTTACGAAAATAAGTTACGCAATTAGGGTACTGGTCTGCACGAGCCTTAAGTGTGCGTTCACATTTGGTTATTTGCTCAAAAGTTAAGATTCTAGGTAGGTACAGACGCCAGCACATCAAGCTACCCGAAACTGTCAAATTTTCCCAATCAACTTTGAACCTTATATTTCAGCGATAAAGTTGAAAATCTATTAAATAAATTTGACAGATTGTAGTAGCCTGATGTGCTGGCGTCTGTACTTCAGAAAAATTCAGTTCAGCCTGGTTTTAGTGAATATACAGAATGTCACATCACGATCATAGGATCACGTTCCAATCCAGTTTGATTTCGGGAGCAGACCACCCAATACCCATATATGTTCCTTACTTACCTAGTTAGGTACCTATGTTAACACTAGGATAGGCAGCATCCTCTCTGCGATCACCAATCCGCTAACCGTAGTAAAACACCTTTTCGTTATTGAGAAACCTAATGAAAATGTGAGTTTGGCTTGATTTCAAGGTTTTGGTTAGAATCTTCTCCTCAGTAAGCTTACTGGTAAACTCATTGCTAGTTATCAGGATCGTAGCTAGTCGGAATCAGTCGCCAAATATCAGAATCTGTCAGTCACTAGTTCAAGTTGATAAGGCCTTCTGTTTATAGGTAATGAATACAGCTTTCTTTTGGTGGTTCAAATTATAGAATAACTTTATATTATATATTTCGAAACAAACATTGATACTGTTTAGAAACTACTTATAGTATTTTTTTTGTACTTGCTTGTACAAATGTATGGAGAAATTGAATTCTTTAATATCTTTTTAATTACACACCGATTAAATCTGTGACTTGGCGAACAATTGCGACAAAATTTGGGAGCAAACAGATTTTCGCTCTAGTTTTTGAGATATAGGTAAATGTGGCCAAACCGGGGAGATTCTCTCCTGCACGCGTAGCATGACCACCGTAGAAACGAGTTTTGTCGACGGAAAAGTAGACAAAATGACAGATAAACAATCACAATCTGTCATTTTGTCTATTCTTCCGTCGACAAAACTCGTTTCTACGGTAGTCATGCTACGCGTAAAGGTCGCCCGCCCACCTAGAAACGCTTATAAATTTTGAACCAGTGACAGACAGATTCTGATATTTGGCGACTGAGTCCGACTAATTAGTGACTAAATTTGGGAGAAAACAGATCTTCGCTAGGTGCTAGAAAGCCAAAAGCTAGGGAGCTTTTGAGATTCAAACGGGCAAAGCTGGGGTAGGCGCTCCCTAGATCGGCCACCTATAAACCCTTATAACTTTTGAACCAGTGACCTATTTGGCGAATTTTTTTTTTGTGTTAACAAAATTAAAATCCCTGATGGTGGCCATGCCAGTGTTATTTACACCCAAACAAAACCTCTAATTCGGTAATGAATGAAAATATGTTTTTTTTTTTGTCTTTATGGCTTACTAATACCTACTTCAAGCTAAAGCCACTGTCCAACTCAAAGCTACATTCATTGAGTAAAATCTCTGTGATTTTCGAAATCGGCTCGAAAATTAGAGCATCCTGACTCGTCGGTTAGTCAGAATGCTTCTATTTTCGAACCTGCTTCGCTCACTCTTCGATGAAAACATACAAGTAGGTATCAGTTTTCTAGCTCCCCTCGCTCGTTCTTGGATTCTCTTAGTAAGGTCACTAACTCAGGATGCTTTTTTTTTTTTTTTTATAAACTCTCCTTTTGAGCGTCTCTACATTCAGATAAAAGGGCCCAACAAATTTAGATACAGGGCCCTTTTCTACTAGCTACGCCACTGCTACATAAAATACTTAAAGGCAGTGGGGTTGCCAACCCTACTATATAATATAGTACCTATTCTGCTTTAATATAGACCTATAAATTTATAATGAAAAATTGCAGGAGTAAGAAAATATGAAAAATTAAATAATTGTTTAAAAAAGTGTAAAACTAAAAACAGCCGCTATCTGTTTTTGATCGACAACTTGTTGTTGTAGTTGACAGATTCATTTTATTATTTTTTTGTCAAAGAAAATTGGGAAAAAAAAAACGCACTGTGTACTGTATGTATTATCTATGCTCGTGGCTTTATGAAGCCACCACCATTGGCTAAAATTACATACTCTTGGCTGGTTGGAATAACCACCAAACGGCCGCCATGGCCCACGCACAATGGTCCACTTTACGGACTAAGTGCGGAAACCAAACCCTATTACATAGAACATACATACTCTTTGAACTGGCAAAGAAAAAGTGGTTACAACAGTAGCAGTATTCCTACATTGAGGTACTAAAGTTGGTAACCCTATAGGTACCCACCTTTCCCTATTTACACGTATAATAGTGTGTGTGTAGGTACTGCCTAGCTAGAATAGGTACTAGTTTGAGTAGGTAGATTCTTGTAGTGCGCTGTCTTGTGTTCTACTAGAAAGGTGAATAAATTCAGGACCAATAAATAACACCACCTTGTATCAAAGAAACGTTTATTGATCAACCGCAGCTACACGTAAAGCACAAGTAAATAACACCGTTATGACCTCAATAATAACCTTGTTGGCGAACTTTTATCTTCGGGTCGTTGACCTTTGGACCTATAATAAAGAATCAAAGCGACATACATCGCACACGTACAGTAAACGCTTTAGGCCGGCCACATACTTATGGAGTTCCGTTTCGAAATATCGATTTGGAGTTTCGAAAGGCAACAAATCCATACAAAAGGCCGCCACATACAGACGGAATTCCGTATCGAAGAAAATTTCGAACGGAGAACTACTTACTGTACGTGTGATGACAGGTCCTTGATATTGTATGGATTTGCTGTCTTCGAAATTTCGAATCTGAATTCCGTATGTATGTGGCCGGCCTTAGTAAACACACGGCGGCAGCGGGCAGCGGCGCGTTCAAATCAAATGCATAGTTTCATATGGAACTGTTCTCGATGGCAGCGCCGCCGCGCTGCGGGGAGCGAGAACAGCTCCATAAAAAACTATGCATTTGATCGCGCCGGTCGCCGCAACCCCGCTGCCGCCGAGAATACGACCTAAGAATGAAGATTTAGTGCATCTACTGGATTATCCTGTAACTTCTATTAGTTTAGGTTTTCAAATTATGCAAAAATGAATAACATGCTGAACTAAATAAAACAGGCTGAAAGATGGCAGTGAATATTGGTCTGGCTGGACTTGGTTGTTATTACTTGTTATAGGTACTTCTCGCAACTTGATATCACCTATATAATTAATTAATTATATTGATTGATTCAGATTAGGAACTCTAATTACTTACCATTGCCAAATATACTTACGAAAACAGTTGAAGACACGACTTAATTCCAGGTTAGTCCAGGCGGCAAAGTCGGCTGAATAAGTACAAAAACTGCAGCGTTTATTTACCTAATTACCTACTCAGTAGTTCAAATGAAATTTATTGGTGTTTCCACAGATTAGGGAGGGCGAGACAAGACAAGGATCCTATGAAATTTTCTGTTGATTTTGGATTTTACGGCCAAAATTTTAGACGAAGCGTGGAACTCATAAAACAAATGGTATGATTGCAATAATTAGTTAACTGTCTTGTGTCATCGCCCCATCCCAGTCGATAGAAACACCTTGCAATTATTATGAACCAGAAAATTATGATGAAACAAAATTACATCTTGATGATACCTAATTAGTTTTAATTAATTACGATTATCTTGAATATAGTTTAGGCTGGTATGGAAATAGCAAGGTTATGTGTATGGTTTGCATTTAGTCCTATGTGCTCATAAACTAATCGTATTTTGACTACAATTTAAAGTTAGATAGGTACTTCAAATTTCTTGCCACATTGCCAAATATTATAAACTTAATAAATATTTAGTATTGCCTGGAAATCAAACACGTTTGTGTATTCCACATGCATTGTTTTTGGATAATTGCTCTCAAGCCTGCTGTTACCGGTATTTCTTTTCTTACGTTAATTGCAGATTTTACACTAATAATTTTTAGCCCATAGCGTGGATATTATTGCCAACATAAAAATGTTCAGAAACAAAATGATGATGCGCAGGCCAGGCTAGTTGTAGTGAAAAAATTGCGGCCCGTTTAAAAGCACGTCTACGTTAGGTATCCTAAAAATTCTATCTACATTAATGAGTCAGATATTTTTGAAACCTAAAATGTGCATAAAAACTAGAATAATGAAAACAAAACTATGTTTTTAACACAATGGATACTATTGCCCTGACTTGTGAGTTTAAGCTCAGCTGTAAGAAATAATATCTTTTAAATTTTTATCCTAATTATAAAACAAGGTCAAATAAAATTATCTGGCGAAATTTCGCAGAGGCGATGGGTTTAGTGATATGATGATAAAACAACAAAAACAATGTTTTTTTTCAGTTGAGGAGACAGTTTATTATGGAGTCAACTGTCCTGACTTCAGAAAATAGTTTTTTTGTTGATTTGTCATTATTTTATCACGATACCCATCACATCCGAAGTTTCACCAGATAATTAAATTCAAGGCAATAAGTTAACTGCTTAGACTACACATCACTAGAACTAGATTAAGATGTAACATTTAGCAGGGGGTAAAAAGCTTCAAAAGCGAGGGGGATGTGTCCATACTCACAAAATACTTACCAAATGTTGGAACTAAAATGATTGTTGCATACCTAACTGTATCACTATTATTTTTTTCACTATGGCGAAACAAAACTAGAACGTTTATTTTCAACACAGGCTTCTGAGCAATCACTATGTCTACCTACACTTTAATATTGTCATATTTTAGTCTTTATGGACCACAACACAAACACAAGGCTTCACTGAATAATTTTAGGGTTGAAGCATTTCCACTTGATTATTGAGCAGTGACTTTCAAGTCAGGATTTTCATTCAAGTGATTATTGATCACTGAGGGCACATTTGAACATCACAAACCAGTCACTGTCAACAACTGCACTTGCCTGATCACAACTCACAAGGTTTAAAAAAACTACATCATAAGATGAAATATTCTATTTGCAACTTCACACACTTACACTACACATCACCTAACATACACTGAATAAGTATACACTATAACTTTTTATCATATTAATAGACACTTTAAAAAAAGTTTCAAAAAAAATATTTGCTGCAAATCTAGCAAAACTATCTTTCATCTACATATTTGCAATAATAATGATGATTATTGCTGTCACTACAAGGCTAACACAGCACTTGCACAAGAAATGTGAAACTTTCACTAACTTAGATTTACAAACACCTCACATCACTACACATCACAAGTATACATATTATTAATGTTATTATATTTCTGAAGACAAGGGAACTTTTAGCAGAACTTAGGCTAGTAATGTTAACTGAAAATGTGTTAAATCTAGTAAATTAGTTCGTTCTATGCAGAACCACCCGTCACCATCACTGTTACTGATCTCACTGCAAACTTTCTGGTCAGATTGTGACCTGTCCAGTTTGGGAGCTCAGAAGTTCATACTAGGCTGACCCACCCCTAACTACCACTATAACCAGATGGTCCTCCTTCAAACTCTCCTCAGTTAGGTTGTGACACGTCCGCTTGAGAAGCTCAGTTGAGAATTCACAAGGTGGGAAGGAATACAGTACACCAGTAGCCTCTGTCTCTTTGTTCAGTAGAGAAATAACACCCGCTGCTTCCTTTTGCTTTAAGTAAGACACCAAGTTCCTCATTGGTCTGGTCTGGATACTTGCATCTTCATTTGTGATGGAAGCTGTTGACCCTGCCACTCCCAAGAAAATGGCGTGTGAACTGGATGTGGCGATGCGCTTTTGAACATCATCTAGTTTTGGTTGATCTAAACGCAGTCTCTGTGTTATTCTCAGCTGGTTTTTACCATCTTCATCTTTCATCAAACTGTCAATGATCTCAGAATCGCCATCAGTAAGGTGGAACTTAGTTGGGAATAGAGAGTTCTTTAAAATTAGGGCACCATTCCATATTGTGGCAGCTTTGCGTACAACTTCAGGCAATGTCCGCGCGGACGCCAGCATGCCGCCACCACGACGAGGGGATCCGTCTGAGTCACTATCAGGGGAGCGTCGGCGTGGTGTTCGTGAACGAGAGCGGTCCACACCTGGTTCTCGGGACCCAGAGCGACGGACTCGGCCCTCGTATTCAGGATCTGCTGGGGCTCGCCTCCACTCTTCATCACGATAATCTCCCGAGCCATGATATACGCCTCTATACATCCCTCGACCTCGGCCGCGACCACCTCTTCCCCTGTACCCAGGCGTCCCATAGGCAGGGTAAGCTGCCCCCTCCTCCCAGTTTTCATAACCTTCATAGCCTTCTACAGGTCTACCATCTTCCCCTACAGGAGGTGCATAAGGCTTTGGCCTGTATGGGCCCCCAGTGCCAACATCGGCGAAATCGATACGTAGACGTCTTTCTGGACCACCAAGAGGAAAACCTCTCATCTCTTTTACGGCAGCTTGGGCTGCATCAATTGAGTCATACAAAATGTATGCATGAGGTTCCCCTTTAGCATATTCAATCTTTTTAATAGCCCCAAACCTATCAAATTCCCTTTCCAACTGGGCAACAGATGTCCAGGGACCTAGACCACCTACCCATACACGAGTAGTAGGTGTAGCTTTACCATATCCTATTTTACATTGGAATTTGCCAATATACTGGCCTGAAAGTTCTACTTTAGCCCTATGAGCCATGTCTAAAGTTTGATAGCGAACAAATGCAAATGCATTTCCTGTGCCCGGTGGTGGGCGTTTAATGTCAATATCCTCTACAATGCCATAACGGCCAAATATGCGTCGGAGCTCTTCATCTGAAATGTTAATCTCCAAGTTACCAGCAAAGAGAGTCCTAGTAGCCAGTGGATCATCTTCTGGCTGAACATGATGTAAATAGTTGGGGAATTTGTCTTTTTTATTTTCAAGTTTCTCAAATGGAGGATGGTGGGGGCGGGGCATGTACGGACGGGGCATATAATGAGGGTGAGGTGGATGATGCATAGGTGGCCTGTGATGCATTGGAGGTCCATGAGGCCCAGCCATTGGGTATTCATGCATTGGAGGACGAAAATCTCTGTGGTGGGGAGGTACCGTAGGGGGAATACCATAAGCCCTATCATCAGGAGGTGGTCTTCGTCTCTCAGGTACTGGGGACCAAGCATAGGAATAAGGGCGTTCATAATCAGGGGGTGTGATGCTTCTTGGCCTACTTCTGTATTCAGCACGAACAGGCTCATAGACAGGGTCAACAATAGCTACTTTATCATACAATATTATCCTAGGCTTGGCGTGTTTAGCGTCTCTTGCGTCTTCAGCACTACGGAAGCAAACATAAGCAACTCTCTCATCTAATTCATGAGAAATCTTGATGCTAAAATCACCAAACTTTTTGTATTCTCTGTACAGTGTATCCTTGATGATTTCATCAGAAGCTTTTGGGTGGAGTGCACTAACGCAGAGGACTTTGTAATACGGGCGAGTCGAGTCTTCTCTGACGTCACGGGACCTCACATAGTCCTCGCGGTGCGGCGACACGTATCGCCCCCGGGGGCTCGGGGAACGCACCCGTCGGCGCACCCGCTCGGGAGTGACGCGCTCATCGGAGCTGTCGTCATACCTGCCTATACTACTGCGTGTCCTTTTCGATCGCGGCATACTATCCCTTGACGAACTCCTCTTCATGTTACGAATTTTCACCGTTATTCGATCTCTATCTCTATCGCTACGCGGTAATCCAATCATGAAAGCTCAGTACGACGAACCACTATCTGAAATGCACAACATTACACGTCACTTCAAAATGTCGCTTCGTTCCAGAAGATAAATCACCGCAACGCACAAGTGTTTTAGTCTTACCACAACGAAATTAGCGACTTGAGTCACTTAGATCACTGAACACCTCCACTCTGCACAAGATATAGTCGATAATCACAAAATTTTGACGGTCACGAAACGTAAAACAAATAGAAACTTCGACGGCTGAGTCACACACGTACCGCGCAACAAAAATTTAATTCAATATGGCTGACAAGCTCCGGCCGCCGCTTGACTTGACGTGACGCCACCCCACTTCATCGATATTCATTCATATTCGAGTCTGCAAGTTGCAAGCTTGCAACATCCGTTTCGCTCGTTCACAAATCATTCGTTCTCGCCTGTTCTTGGAGGTTCTTGCCAATCACACCACCAAACCCCGCCCACTTCTGTCATATTAATCCAATCAGCTTCTTTCAAAATACACGAATCGGTGTTTTTAATTTTTTCTCCTACCTTAGATCCTAGTCTTTCTAAATTGACTAAATTCATTATCCCACAAACTTTTTGTCCACAATGTCCACGGCATGACTCACACTCGCATTAGTTATTTATAACCATCCTTGGTAAATCATTTGAAAAATTAAAAGAAATATAAAACTAGTTCTGAAGCAAAACGCAGCTTTACTCGATTCGATAACAAAGGCGGCAACATCGCAAAAATAAAAAAAGTAAAATGTCAAATGTATGAAAGAAAGAAAACAGTTTCAAGATTGTTGATAAAACTAGTTTATTAAAAATACCTTTACTTTGCAAACTTTAATCTGAGTTAAGTCCAGCTTCGGTTCCACTTCTAAAGTCAGGTCAAGGTACCATAGAAAATTGGGTAGATGTAATGTAAATTAGAAATAAGTTCATTGCAATAAAACTTTATTCGTGCACAGTTCAAGGTTCATTTCGATTCTACGAAAACGTAAACACAGAACTATTCAATAAATAAATTAAGTACATTATCATATATCTTTGAAAAAAAGAATGAGTGATATCTTATTGATAGTGACTAAATACGTCGGATAATCAAATCTTTTTATTAAGTACCTACTGAAGAGTTACAGGACCACAACGGCTCTAAGATGGACGTTATTATAAAAGTAAATAACCAGTCAAATGGTAGAGATAAACTAGCCAGGTCAGTACCTACAAACTGTATATTTATTTAATTCTTCATTTGAAATGTGTTGTAGGTATTATAGCTACACCTTTGTCTAACCTTTTAGGGTAATATAGGCGATGTGCGAGCGCTTAAAATTTCATGAACAGACCTTTGGGTGTATAGATATTATGGAAAAACTACTCAAAATAAAATAATTTGAACTTTTCAATAAATTATCTATCCCTGTATGGTTTCTATTTTGCCATTTTCATACTACATATTTATTTGCGCCTAAAGTTGACTTAAAATTAGCACCGTCAAACAGACGAGTAATCACTTTACTACGTTTGTATGGAAGAATGACCGACTAGTGACCCTTAAGCAGACTTGTAACTTGACTTGAAGCATCAAAGTAAGTAGTGGTTTTCAGCTCATTATTATTTTCTCATATTTACAGACTCATTCAATATACAAGTCGCCTGGTCTGGCATCAATTGGAAATAAGAAATGCAAACAAATACTCTATTGATAGAATAAAAAATTTGGAACTCACTTTTAGTTCTTTCAGAAAAAGTAAGTACACTATTTCACCTTCAGTTTTACTGTGGAAGATCTCTGTATTTATTTTTATATAAGTTTAAACAAATATCTATAATTATGAACGAAAAAGTTCCTTTTGTTTTTGTATTTATTTGTATAGTTAGTCATTTAATTTAATACCTAGTTTGAGCCGTTTGGGGTTGAAACACTAGGGCCATGGGGTCCGAGTGCCTATCTTGTTTTTCAAGACATCACCAAGCGGCTGGTCGACTCTTCACGTGACCAGAGGGCTGGCCTATTCTTTGGTCAAAGAATCAGCATTGCTATACAACGTGGCAATGCTGCCAGCCTTTTGGGCACTTTTCCTATTGACAGCGATGCAGACGAATTTTTTGATGTCCTATGATTATTCCCCCCCCCCCCCCTTTTTTATATACTTGTACATATTATTTTAAGTCTGATAATTTTTAAATAATGTAAATACGTGTGTGTAAATAATAAAAATAAATCACAGTAAAGTTACATCCAAAATATGTTCATCATCTTAAGGGTACTTTTGTCTGCTCATTGCACGATAGAATCAGCTTTACCGACTCAGCAGTATATTGCGTCATAATATTCTCTTAAACTTAATTAAAACTACTAATTTAACTTAAACAATGGATGAATTTGTTTCATACCTAGTGTAAAAAGTTAGTTGTGTTAAATTAAGCATTAAAGTAAATCTAAATAATATAAATGAATTAAAGAGGTAAAAAAAGAATTCTTTATTTCACAATCTAATTCTTCCTTTTTTTCAGTTTTAAGACTTGGAAGATGCATAGACATTTGTTACACTGCTTTAAATAGCATGCACATTGAAGATCCCATTTTAAGAGTAACATTAACAATCAGCAAATTGGCACATGCTCTGTTTCTCTACGCTGATCATGTAGTCTGGCTCACCAAAAGTGGATTCCTGAAAACAGACTCGGAAAAATGGAACAGGACAGCAAATAAATTCTGGCTTCTTTCAATAATTGCGAACTTAGCTAGAGATTTCTATGAAATTGTTCATCTCATGGATTTGCACAAATCAACATTCTTAAAGCCATCCGAACTATTGAATAGTTCAATCACAAACTATGATTGGAACGGTGGGATGAAATATATGTATATGCTAATGACTTGTCACAAAGATGTATTTATTGATACTTTGAAGAACTCTTGTGACATATTTATTCCGCTTACAGCATTAGGGTTTACAAAATTAAGTCCAAGCACTGTAGGAGTGCTAGGAGCAGTATCATCATTGGCTGCATTAGTGACTGTTGTTAAACCAATTACGAAATTGGTACCAGCTTGAACTTAATTCATATTTTAATGATTTGTTTTAATGGTGCTGGGCTTAAGTACGTACATAGATTGTGATATTTTATTTTTGAGTTTGTATAGGTTCAACAAAATTTTAAAGGTTTTGTGTTGTAATTTGTAAGTCAAAGTGCCAGGGTTTTTCCATATTATTATTATACTCTTTGGGTTATTCCCAAGCAAGGCAGTCTCAATAAAAAGTAATAAGGAGAGCTTCTTATAATTTTGTATGGAATAGTAAACAAAGATTTGAATTTTTACTTTTTTACATTGAGTTTGTATCAAACTACCTATTTTATTGTTACTTGTATCTTCTTTTAAACTAATTGTAGCTGTGTATAACTGCTGTAGTTATTATGGGTTATTATGCAATATTAAATGTATATAGTTTAGCCAGTGTGTCTTGTTTAACATACACAATTATGCATAAACCGTTTCGTTTTAAGACAAATAATAAAACGTTACGCCTGTATTATTCCTGTAGGGGTAGGCAAAGGTGTTAGTAAACCAAAATTTTGCCAATTCTCTAACAACAAAGAAGTGTGTAAGGATTGTAGTAGGTAGTGTTCTGTAGTTTGTCTACCCTCATTGGAAGAAGGCGTGATTTGCATGTAAGTATGTATAAAAACATTCGTTTCCAGAACAAACCGTATCTAACAAAAACTTGATTGTATTTTTGAATAAAAAAAATCAACCTGTTTTTTGTGTGCCAATTAGCCGACGCTGACGTAATAAAATCGCGGCGGGATACTGGATTTTCAACTCTCGCTGTTAGCCGACGTCGGCACGGACGTAATAAAATCGCGGCGAAATTTTATCGCGCGTTGAAAAAACACTGTTGGATTTGCAACTCTTGGTGCCAAGCAGAGCGTTGAAAATCCAGTGCGCGATAAAATCCCGCCGCGATTTTATAACGTCCGTGCGTACAAGCGTTGAAAAAACATACTGTTGGATTTTCAACTCTTAGCAGAGCGTTGGAAATCAAGTGCACGAAAAGAAATTGCCGCGATTTTATTATGTTCGTGCTAACGTCGGCTTAAAGTACGTCCACACGAACTTTACGCAACGCTATTCCGTATTCCGTGAAGTCGTAGAGTTGCGTCTACTTTTACAACTCCAGCATCCTCATGATGTTCACCGTTCATATTATGTTGCACCGAGTCATGGCCACTTATTGATTAAGATGATTATAATTTTTTCTTAATACACCATTGTTTAGTGGTGCACAGAATACGATTTTCATTGATATAGTGGTATGGGGATGTGATGCGGAGGACAGGAAAATGTCGTGAGGAAAGTTTTAAGTATGTGGATGACTATAAGAGTAGGGGAAGACCAAAGAAACGATGGATGGACTGTGTGGAAGATGATAAGGATAGAAAGGGAGTAATTATCGAGATTACGGCTATTAGAGAAGTATGGAGGAAGGGGACATGTTGCGCCGACCACAAATTAATTGGGATAAGGGCAGGAGAATGATTATGATAGTGCAAATAATCTCCAAGTAAAACATCCGGACGAACATGATGACATTATAAGGGTTCCGTTTTTGCCATTTGACTACGGAACCCAAAAAAAACGCTCGAATGAATATATTTATTAATTACTATTTATGGCAATACCACACATCGTTAAATCATATAAATGATTAAAGATATAAAGAAATTGTAAAATAGACATATTATGGTTAATTTGTAAGCTTCGTAGATAGGTATATGGCTTATTTACATTGACATAAATATTACTGCGTAAGGACTGGGTGGACCGCATGTTACAATGACGCCTCGAACGTGGTCCCAAAATGGTCTTCCCAATAGCGAAGTAAACTAGAACGCGTTCGGCTGTCTTCGGGAGCGGTCGTAAATTTTACAAGCAAAAATGCCAAGTTGTGTCGTGAAGGGTTGCGTGAACTACGACAAAAAGCACAATAAAATAAATGATAACATTTCATATCACCGGTAAGTTAAAAAAATGTTATATCAACTTTTAACATTATTTAAAACAATTTTTTTCTTATTTGTCTCAACGTTTGGCAAAGACGACGCGAAGGCGCGTAAAAGTGAGACAGAACTTTGTAGCGGCGCGCGTTTTAGCCGATGAAATGAAAAGATTTAATAATTAATATTATACTTATTGTACTTATTTTTCTTCATAGAGGAATTGAGGATGGAATTACAAACTGTTACTTTTTATTAAGATTTGATTAACTGCACGTTGGTATCATCTTGCGATACAACGTAGCAGAGTCTCACTTTTGCTTGTTTTTAACAATTTAAACATATTTATTTACTTTGAAAGTATAACATTATTTACATATTTGTAATGTGCTCGTCAAGACCTTTCTTTTGGTACCAAACATGTCATGATAATCTCATTTTAAATTTTTTCGAGGTTAGAAATTTACGTGTAAAATCCACCATATTAAATTTAGGGAAAATTTATATAGCCTATGTCCCCCGGACTATTATTACAAATCTATTGATACCTCATTCATCAAAATCGGTTCAGTAGTTTAGGCGCTACGGTGGAACACACGTAAAAGCAAACATACATACAAATATATAAACATACAAACATACATACATAGACTGCTAAAATCATAACCCTTCCTTTTGGCTTTGCCGTAGTCGGGTAAAAATAAAAGGTTTTTATTTCTTTGTACCTCAAAAATACCCGCTCTTACAAGGTTACGTCTAGGAGCAGACCACGCCGATTGACATCGTAGTTCATAGTAGTTCTAATAGATGGCGTTAGTGTTTCTGTATGGCGACTGCGTCCAACAAACGTTCGGACGACCGTATCTTTACTATTTAAATCAATGCTTATTTACAATTTTATTATATTTTTGAATTTATGATAGTGTAATACCCATCTTATTGTCAAAAAACAAGACTGTCACTGTCATTCAGTGTTGCCAACCCGTATGATAATTATGGGGGCGTACGATAATTTGGCAAATGGTACGATAATTTTGCGATTTGCTGAAACATAGTTGTCAGACAAAATTAAACAAAACAAAGTCAATATCAGCAATAAAGTATCTCTCTCTTTCCCTCCCAAGTTTTTAATACATTTTACTGTAAAAACAAAACTGTCAACTAAAAATATGACAAAACATGTTTACGGTTTGTGCTGCTAGCGCCATTAGAGGTGAAACTTGGCATATATTTCCCTTTTGACTCTAAAAATTATATATAAAATTATTCTTTATCTTTTGATAGCAATTTCGATTAACGTTATAGGTTTTTTTCTTTTGTACGATAATTTTGGCCAAAAAACGATAATACGTGGAATCTTGATAATTTGAACTTTTAGAGTTAGCAACACTGCTGTCACTAGCTAGACACTACTGCTGAAGTGCTGACTGACTGTCAGTGTCATGTACGAGCACCAATTTGTATTTTAGTATTTTCAGTCTTTCTTTGTAAAACTTGCAGAATTTATAAATAAAATGGCTCGTAATGTAGCGGAGACGGCTAGGAAATTCTTACTTTTAGGCCAATGTGTTCCTACTGTTAAACAAAATGCTGCCAAAATCAGAGTGAAGAGGTTAGAATTGGACGAGAATTTACTGATGGTTTGTATATTTTTTAAATGTAAGACACAAATGTTTAGAAATATGAAATTTTATCACGCACATTGTTCTTTCAAATTCCAGTACTTTAGAAAGGATGAAATTTACTACTGCCATGATCCCAAAAAGGTTTGCAAGAGTGGGGATATCGTACTCATACAGTCTTTACCACAAAAGCTGACAAAGTTAATTACTCATGAAGTCAAAGAGGTTGTTTATCCCTTTGGTGATATTACTGACCCTATCACAGGCAAGAAGGTTGCCAAAGAACAGTACAGAGAAGACATGGACAAGCAAGCAGAGCTGTATGGAAAATTAGATTCTACTTTTGATTATGATAAAGCACCAGAGCGAGGCTGGCAAGATGGAAAGAAAGACTTTACATCAAAACCTACATACACAAAGTTTCATGTGTTTGATGAAAATGATCCTTATGCCATTTAAGTTAAAGAGTTGTAGTGTATTAAATTAGCAATAAAGTATTAGTGTTATTTGAACTTTAATTTTTATGACCACATAATACTATCACATGTTTGGAGTTGGATTGATTGGGGCAAAACTACTTAACATGGGTGTTATTATACCTATCTACACCTGTGCCTAGTCCTTCAGGTGATTACAGCTATGACATTTTGTAAATTATTCACAGAAATTTCTCTTAATAATTTGCAATCCTGCTGTATGAATATTATATACTCATCATAATATTGTATAAATAAAATTCAAAGTCCTGACTGATATATTAACGCGCAGTCTAAACCGCTGGTTCTAGAGACACGAAATTTGGAGGGTGCATTCTTTGTGAAGAGTAGATATCCACTAAGAAAGGGTTTTTCGAAATTTCACCCCTAATAGGGTGAAAAGGAGGATTTTGTTTGTATGAAAAATTGTATTCCTCGAGTAGACAAGAAACTTGATATTTGGTATGAATACTTATTAGTAAATATATATAATATAAAGTTTTAAATTTTTTGGTTTTCTAAACCCTAATGGGAGTTGGGTAAATAAACTTTGACACCCACCCTGGGTGTCAGTTTGTATCGAAGAATTTTGGGGGGGGGGGGATTTTACTGTGTGGCTTTACTCTAAAATGGGTACAAATAATGTATAAGTCACGCAATGGAAGCATACCAAACGCTTAAAAAAATGATATTTGACAGCTATTTGCAACGTTGCCACCTTTTAGAATATACGCCCATATCTCGAAAGTTATAAAAAGTCAGTTGGATCACTTGACCTTCCAAGGCCATGTAATGTTGATGTACCTGGTAATTTTATATAAATAAACACAAAATATTCTAAAGAAAAGAGCATTTATTTTACGGAACCTATGATAGGGCTCATAATTTGTTAAGATTGCTTGTATTGATGGCATCAGTCCTGTGCCAGGAGTTCTTTCTCTAACGCAGCGCCCATGAGGTTCCAGGAGCTGTCATCATCATCGGGTGGCTCTTCATCTGAAGGCGGTGACGATCTTCGTGGTCTCTTGCGCGGTCGGGATTCGTCGTCTAAAATTAGAGTTGTAAAGACTTTTTAGGGTCAGGAAATTTTAAAATCGATTTTACAAATCATACAATTGAATAAAACTGAAGTGTCTGTTTGTTTGTAATGTCAAAATAACAGCTTTTTACTAAATGCATATGAAAGTACATATGGTACTTATATCAAAACAATTTTTAATATTTTTGTCTGTCTGTTGGTTCCGGCTAATCTCTGAAACAGCTGAAGCGATTTTGATTTTCACTGGCAGATAGCTGATATTATAAGGAGTAACTCAGGCTACTTTTATTTTTGAAAAAGAATTAGGTTCCACGCGGGCGAAGCCGCGGGCAGCAGCTAGAGGGAAAATAAAATAAGTAGCAAGTTTTATCTCTTATGACTGAAATTTACTTGGAGAAATTACTCACTCATTTCAGAGTCATTTGTGGCATCTTGCGAATCTTGTAATCTGGAAAAGAAAAATAGAATTTAGATTTACATTTTTACAGAGCAGCTCATCTTTTTTGCCAAATAGGTTTTAAGGTTGTATAGAAAACTGCCTTATGCTAGCCCTAGGCAATGTCCCCCCCCTCATTTTTTGCTTACTAATTTAAATCATTATTGATTATTTGCTTTACCTGTCTTGTAAGCTGTCTTGCATGCTATTATCCGCGCTGACTGATATCAGCCTATCCTCGGGAGGATTCTCCTCATCATCCAGGTCATCGTCACCTGGTTTCTCCTCATCTGAAGAACTTTCGTCCGATTCATTGAAAATGTCTTCCACCTATACATAATATAAAAATATTCTATTTTATTGCACACACAAACAACAGACTGACCAGTAATTATTCCAAAAGCCATATATTATAGAATACATGGTTGTCAGACTTAAAGACAGCAGTACAAAAACCCCATTTAATACATTGCACCTTTCAATTTTGAAAACTCAATTGTTTTAGCTTACAAAATATTAATTATGTATCCCACAATGCAGTAATTTGATGTGCCCCACAGCCATAATACATTATTACATAACCTAACTAATATTATAAATGCGAAAGTGAGTTTGTTTGTTTGTTACGCTTTCACGCTAAAACGGCTGCACAAATTTGGATGAAATTTGGTACATAGGTAGTCCATGATCTGGATTAGGACATAGAATACTTTTTATCCCGATATTACCACGGGATCGAGACTTATGCGGGTGAAACCGCGGGGCGCAACTAGTAAAGAATAAGTGAGTCACTTCTCTGTCCATGTCAGCTATGTCGTCACTAGAGAACGACAGCAGCGGGTTGATGGTGTCCATGAACCGTCCGGAGGGCGTGCGCTTGCGCAGCGCCGCCACCGGCGCCGGCGCCGGCGGCGGGCTGCTGCAGTGCGCCGGCGGCCGGCGGGACACGCTCTGTGGACACGGAACGTGCTTGGTCATGCACTCATCTCATTTAATGCTAGTCAAAATTTAATGAGGTTCAAAACTGAAAGCTCAGAATAGATTACAGCACAGTTGTACGTCTTTAAACCGACATTGTTGTGTTTATGTTTCACAAAATGTCAATCACAAATTATACAAAAACTAGATAAATATGTATGAGACTTGGAGTGTAGCACTATTAAAAGACGAGCTAAGGACAGGGGTAGCGTCTACCACTGGTAAAAAAGCAGCTTTAGTGGAAAAGTCAATAAATTATGAACGTTTTATATTTTATTTTGTGTTTGTTGACTTTAAGTTCGGTTTTTGTTAAAGACTGGAAGCGTACGATAGAAATAACCTGATCAGAGTTGAAAACCAATTTGGGCATGATCTTCCTGACTGAAAAACCTCAGAGATAGCACTTCTAGCACTGATATAATATGATAATATAAACACAGACATTCTTTACTATAATTTACATAATATCACATCACAAGTGTCTGTATGTAATAAAAACAGCCTTAGTTCTCTTGGGAGCATCACCTATAAACCACTTTCTCCCATATAAGGCTTAAAGGATAGCACAACGTCTCGACGAAATATAAGACGCATATTTTTTTCGGAGAGCTTTGTCCCACAGTTTTCTTCTCATAACATTTTTGGCAAATACATGGGTCCCCGTATTTTTGCAGTAAGCAGCTGCGCAACTGGGCTCAATAATTAATTTTGCATAAAAGAAGTCGCTCGTTTCCAAAAAATGTACGGCTAGCTATCAAATTATAAGACGCTGGAGATCAGCGCCCTCTGAAATGAGCAAGTGGCCGTTTTTATCCCCATTGACTGTTTATTTTGGCCTAATATTAGTACTAGTAGCAGCAAATTTCGCGGAAGGCAACTGAGCATTATATCACGCAACAGTCGAATCCAGTAGAACAGTACGCTGTTCTACCTAGAGATTCAATTTCACATTTTCTCAAATGTATAACCCTCTACAAGGTGATAATTTTTCATGGCTCAATATTGGTTCAATATTTACAGCATTTTTAGGGTCTTGTAAATAAGGTTGTTTGGTTACTGTACCTGTCCTCCTCTTTGTAAAGGGTACAGTCTCTCTTCGACTCGCTCCCACCTCTCGGCGCACGTCCACAACCATTCCGGCGTAACTACATGCAATTTGTTCGTTTTGCCCTCGCCAATTCGTCTGCTGGCGTTCACTTTTGCTGTTCCTGTAAAGCAAGATAGACATTGAAAACAGCTCATTTATATTTGGTAATAAGCTCGTGAAAACTAATAAACTATGTTCACCTGCTCTCACTGCCACCAAATGAGTTGTCTTATCAGAATAATCCTGCGTAATTTCGGCCCCAAGACTTCTCGCTACTTGATACGCCCTTGAGGTCTCTAATCGCTGGTGCGTCGGCACTAAACCACTGAAGACTAGACTAGTACCCGCTAATACTTCGCATTTCACTTCTGGGATAACAGACTTCAAGTCCGGAATTTGATTCTTGCCCATTTTGTCGTAGTTATCGTAGAAGTGCCTGGAAAATAAGAAAAAATATAGAAAATACATCTATACATATTATGAAACAAAATCGCTTTTCGCGTTTGTCTGTAAGTCCGCGTTGTTTTTCTAAAATACGCAACGGATTTTGATGTGGTTTTCAACATAATTTAGAGAATGTATTCCGGAAGGTTTATGTGTATAAATCATTAAAAGATATCTGTACCCATATAATGTATGTGCCTTTTTGTACTGCTTCTGTGATTCTCACAATCTTTTATTTCAAAGACCTTGCAAAAGGATAACTGGTGCTTAAACTTTAAATAAAATAGCACAGTTCCATACTGACGGCACGGTTGGCGCAGTGGTTAAGCGGCTGACTGCTGCGCTGCGTGTCGCGGGTTCGATTCCCGAACGGAACAAATATTTGTATGACCTACCAGTAGTTGTTCCGGGTCTGGCTGTTTGTGTATGTGAGTTTAAATGTTTGTAATCGCACCCACGATACAGGAGAAATTCCCAGTGTGGGGCAACGTTTTTAAAAAAAAAAAATTAAAAAAAAAAAAAAAAATATACTGTGAACAATAAACACAATACTTATGTTACTACTTACTTATGTATTCTTTTAAGTATATCATCCAAGTAAATTAAGTAGTCATCAGGGTCCTCTACTTCAATCTGCCCATCCGAGGTCTCTACCCACCGCGGCTCAGTTGGGTCCAGCGCTATCCTCTCATCACCCTCCTGGTCAGCCTCCTCACTTTCTTTCTCCTCCGTATTAGACGTCTTTACTTCTTTATCCTTAGCAACTATTTTACCATTACCACCATCTTCCTTGTTCTCTTTGTTTTTTGATGCGTCTTTTTGTTCTGGCTCGGCATCTAGGGTAGGCATTTCATTTACTTGGGCGCCGTTTTTGCCGCTTGCTAGTTTATCTTTAGGTTTTTCGTTTTCTGTAACATGATAAGGTTGAGGTTTATGGCATGCATAAGTTTATGGTACACACAGAAATCAGTGTTACTGTAATCTGTAAATAAAAGTGTATTACCAGGTGGAGGTGGTGCATTTATATCTCCTGTGGACTGAAAGAACGAGTAAGGCCTGACGTGAATCAGATTGGTCGCGTGTCGCCATACGTCTTCACGATCGTCTATTATACACACCATGTTGTCGCCGCAAGGGAATAATGCTCTGAAAAGTTACAAAGTAATGTAGTTTTGTTGAAACTACCATGTTCTATCAAAGATTTTAATGTGGATGAAATGCAAATATCAGTATTATGCCTAGGTAACTTACTTCAAATTAGCTGCTTTCGTTCTAGCATCAAAGCACTCATCCCTGGACAGGATTCTATGAGAAAAATACTTTTTCTCTGGATCCAGTAAGTCGGCGACGGCGTGGGCATACTGGCGAGCTCCGAAAGTGCATACATGCAGTTCATAGTTTTTGGAGGCAGATTCAAGAAACTCCTTGGTTCTTGGTCGTAGGCGCGTGTGGCACCAGCGACCAGGACATCCTGGACCACGCAAGAAGAAGTGAAGAACCCCCTGTTAAGAAAATAAGATTTGATTTTAGTGAATACTTTTTTTTTGGCCATATTTTCAATGGTTTTAAAAAACTACTAATTAGTCATAAAATGTACTTTTACATTTATTGGTAAAAAGATAAAACTCCTATATCTATTACTCCCATTAAAAAAGAAAATATCTGGAATGTTTCAATATTTACCTTCAAGTTCGGTGGTATATTATCATTAGTGGTGTGAACCAATGTTTGATCAAGGTCCACAAGTAATACTAGCTTCCTGTCCTTCAAAAGACGGTCAGCATCCTCTCGACCTAGTTTCTGTGCTAGCTCTTCTGACACCTGAAAATGTAATAATAAAAAGTTTAAAATTATTTGTTATCTTTATGGAGGTAGGAATCCAATTACAAGTTCTATGAAATATGAAGCATTTCAAATTATGCAAGGAAGCAAAAATTGGAAAAAACTGCTGTATGCTGTTTTTTTCAAAGCAAATAATTTAGGTTTTTACAATAATAAAATGAATGAATACTATTGAATGTAGCCCTCGTATCTGTCTTTCTTTCAAAGCTCAACAAAAGAAAGTCTTCAGAAGGACTTTGTATATTTTGCTCTCTGGATTGTAAGTGAAGTTATAACCAGTATTCAAAAGTTAGAACTTGTATCTAATCCAGTTTTCAACACATGCTTAGCCTATACTTGTCGGAGGCATTGTCATTATAAAATTAGGTCATTTCTGGATAGTGTTAAGTTTATTTGAAAAAATGTGACAGCAAAAGGAGACTAATAATGACTAATTTTTTTTTTTTTTGTTAGCCTACACTGTCTCTGGCACTGCTGAGCCAAAATGACTAAAATAAAATATTAAATTTGTTTGAATAAAAATGTTTTGCCAATAAGCATAATTATCTACTAGTCTTCAATTTGGTGCAAATGAAAGGCCTTTAGATTGTCTACAAAGATTATGAAGCTTGTATTCACAAGCAAACAGACTGTATTAATTCATTGGCGCCAATTTGCCTTAGTCATTTGAAAGTGACTACCTAAGTCACTTTCAAATTTTTGTAGGTATTGATGTTCTTGGTCAGTGGTCTCACCTTCAATTCAGGTACAGAGTGTACCATGGGCACGATGGCAACGTCTCTGTTCGTCACCTCGTCTGTGCGCAAATCGGCGCCGCACTCTGCACACATCTCCTTCATCACTGTAGGATGACGACATTCTTCAAGCTCTGCTAAAGGTTCGCTGAAAAGTTAAATTTTAAAGTTTCTATGACTGAAATTTTAGTTGGTGATATCTCTCTCGCCAGCGCGATAAATGACTCGATTTAGTTACAATGATATTGAGAAAGGAATTATCCAAAAGATAGCGAAACTTCTTTCGACAAAACTTGTTGTCTTCTTGTGTTGTTTATTTTTACAAATATTTCGATGAAAGGATTAATTGTGAATTAACTTACATTAAGCAATTTTACAAAAAGTTTAATTAAAGGTGCTGAATTGATAAAATTAAATATTACATGAAAGAAAACAATCAAAACATCTGCAATGTTTGTTTTAGGTTACATTAAAGGCGGGAAGCTACTGCAGTTGTATTTGCCGCGCAAACAATGCAACTGCACCTTAAATAAAGAGTAACCTAAGCGATGCAAGATTATGCTAATAATTTTTGTTTGTGAAGGATATTTTGCATCATAAATGATAAATAATATTTTATAGCGCATATACAGTGTGACGTCACTTACCCAGGCTCTGCAATGTCTCCTTCCTTCACCTTGATCGATGAGATAGTACCAGCGCGTACTGCCTTATATTTCTTTAATTCACTGCCTGTGCCTGATGAGTCGTTGTATAAAAATAATATTTGACCTTGTGACACAAAAACACCTTGTTTTACTTTCCACTTTACTACTTTCAAAGGTTTTTCTGATGGAACAAAAATAGGCATAGTTTTGTCGGCCATCTTGAACGGATATGGTGAGTTATTTGTAGAATGGCGTTGTGCTATTGGCTGGTATCGTGTAGTTTTGGCGGTTAATGTATATCCACCAATGAAATTACTAGACGACCAAAATCAATACGCAAAAGAACATTGTTTCCGGAAATGGTGGCACTCGTTGAATTGTCAAACTAGGAACGTTCTAATACCAAATAAAAAAATCAACCAAGTCACTTTTACTGGAAATAACTTTCCTTTCTTGTGATTTTGTTATAACCACAGTATGTCGAAATTATCAGAAGAGAGAAATTCATCGATTTCATTCATCGAATGCATTATGAGTATCCCCAAATGAAGATTTTTAGTTGTCAGTGGAAAGTTCTAAGTTCACTTGCAAACTTGCAAAGCCTTTTTTAGAGTAAACCTCACCTAGCAACACTAATCAGTCTTTTTTTTATAGTTAGGAATTTGTCGTTTCCGTTTGTCACATGATAAAACATGACGACTGGTTTTGAAAGATTAGAAATTAATCTGTGCTCATTATTGTTTATAGTCTGTGCACTAAAGTCAAACGTCAAAAAACAGCAACAATTTTCGTTGTGTATCTTCCCATGTAACGAGTTTCGATAATTATTATTTTTCGTTTTGTTTGTTTTGTGTAGAATTTAATGTAAATATTAATTCTTTACATTTGCAATATGATTGAAGAAAATATAACAGTGAGCGATAACTCGGATTTAGAGGATGGCGGAAATCCTGAACTTCGCGGATACTTGAGTAAATGGACAAATTACATTCACGGTTGGCAGGACAGGTTTATTGTTTTGAAGGATTCTACTTTATCGTACTACAAGAGTGAACTGGAGAGTAATCTTGGATGCCGAGGTGCCTTATGTCTGAAAAAAGCCAAAGTCAAGGTGACTATGCATAGTTGTTTTATTAGCGAAGTCCAATAAAAAGATTAATTTGTCCTTGTTGCGTCTCGACTTTTTTTGTCGTAACTGTTTCTGCTTGAGAACAAACAGACTTAGCATGTGATTTAATATTGAGATATTCGACCTTGTTTATTATTTCAGCCTCATGAATTTGATGACTGCAGATTTGATGTGTCAGTAAATGACTGTGTTTGGTACTTGAGAGCGACAAGCCCAGAAGAGAAGCAGCAATGGATTGATGTTTTGGAGTCATTTAAAGTGAGTATGATATAATATAAAATTTCAACCTAAAATTAACATACTTGTTGGCTGTAACCAGATAGCTATCATTATCTATGTACTCTCAATGTGTATCCTACACCCTTCTTCATATATAAAAGTCATGCATGTCGACAGCAACCACTTGTTTAGAGTGTTTACAATGATTTGTTATCTTGAAAGTGTTTGTTTACCCCATTTCATAATATCCACTTTTTGTTGGATATACAAAGTTAGAATTTTTAAATTCACTGACTACACAACTCCATTTAATTAATTCGGATCAAATTACCATTATCTAAATTGGGATGATCACCTTGAGTGCCATTCAAAATAAATTCAGATGACGTTAACAATTTAGTTATAACCTCTTTTAGAAATACTTTTTTTCTTAAATATTAATTATCATGTGATATTTATATATATAAAGTCAATATGTATGATTCACTCAATAACATTCAATCAGAGAGCTTATATGTGTGGATGGATGTCTTGTTATCAAACATTGAAGTATCATTATTACTCATGAACATCCAATAATTACTATTTATAATGCGCATTGTAATTGCAATGTTCTTGTTGTATGTTCATGTTATTATATTTTTGAATAATTGTTAAAATTATTTTGTTTCTTTGTGACCTTGATAACTATGGGTTTTATTTTTATTTACTCTTCTCTCAATCGCTCTCACTGCTGAGAATCGTGACTCCATTTCAAATTGTCAATGGTCTTTCTCCATTTGTACGGCGCTGATAGGTACCTCCAGTTGCTCAGAAATTTGATCTGACCTTTGTTTTCACCTTCATCCTCATATTTTTTATTATTATAATTAATTTTTTTTTTGATAATTGCATAACTTCTACTTATAATCAGTCACAATACTGTTTCCATCAATGTTGCCGCAGTAAGACAGCCAAAGGGTTTTGTAGCTATGAGAATGTCTGACAAAAAGAAGGTAGATAGCCGGGAGGTTGGCATTACTAACCATTTTATGAAAACACTCTTGGAAAGCCAAAGCTCATATTATCTTTAGATAAAAGTAAATGAATCATATTTAAATCAGGGTATCGTACGTGATGGGTGCCAAACCCTATTACAAAGTTTCCGCTGTTTGTTAGATCGTCCATCAGCGGGCTGTATCTCATGAACCGTAATAGGTAGATAATTGAAAATTTCACAGATTCTGTATTTTTATTGCAGATCTATCATAAATCCCCAAGTCTCCATATAAGAAACGTATTTTTTTTTTATCTTAACACGGTACGGAACCCTTCATGTGTGAGTCCAACTCGCACTTGGTCTGATTTTTATTTCAATCATTATTATTTAATCTATTAGTTGTTAAATGAGTCATTACTAGGCTATGTGACCTACAACTGTGTTTTTGACTGTTTTATAATACTACACATTATCAGCTTAGTGAGTAATGTAGTGACTCACTGATAAGGACTGATACTATTCTCTATGTAACTTATGATTGTATTCAATTGTTCTAAAAATAGGACAGATTTTATGATAGATGATTAGATTATGTGTATTGGTCAAGTTGGGTATTTTTGTTAAGTGAGTAATGAATCATCCTTGCATGGCATACCTATCATCATCATCAGCCTATAAATGTTCCCACTGCTGGGACACATGCCTCCTCTCTGTGAGAGGGAGTGGGCCGTAATCCACCACGCGGGCCCAGTGCGGGTTGGTAGATGTCACATGTCTTCGAATTTTCGGTTCTAGGACATGCCGGTTTCCTCACGATGTTTTCCTTCACCGTTTTGAGAGCAGTGGTGATGAAATAATTTACACAAAGGCATACCTATAGATTGAATGAAAAATGGAAGAAAAAATTTCAATAAGGAGCTGTTAATATTTCACTACAAGTTTTAGAAAAAGTCTGTCACACAGGACAGACACAAACATTCTAAAAAGCTGTATTTTTATTTTTAGTTTTAAAAGTATTTTGACATTTTTATAAAATTTTACTCCTTGTCAATTTTATATTTAACATTTTATTTTATTTTTCCATTTAGATTTTTTTTTTTTTGTCTATTTTATATTTAAAATTTTATTTTATTTTTCCATTCTGACTTTTTTATAATTTTTCGACAATTTTAATTGAGTCATTTTGTTTTTTAATTAATATTTAAAAGTTATTGTATTTTGGGTTTTTATCTGTGAGTTTATAATTTAAATGTAAGTGTGATAACTATGGACTAGAATTATGTCTGAAATAAATAAATAAAATTTCAAGGCTCGGTACTGTACTCTATTATGTTAGTGTGCCAGTATGATGATAACAGAGTATGGAAGGATCTGCTTTTTATGAAAATTACATCCTAATAATAATCTATACATACAAATAATTAAAATTGAAGTGAATGTTTGTAATGTCAAAATAAAAACTTTTTGCTAAAAGCATAAGATGGTTCTTATCACAAAAAAACAGTTTTTAAAATTTTTGTCTGTCTGGCTGACCGATATTGAGGAGACTTTCGTGGGCAGATAGCTGATAATTATAAGGAGTAACCTGGCAACTTTTATTTAAAAAAAAGAATTAGGGTCGCCTTGGGCACCAGCTAGTCTTCTATATTTACGGACTTCAATGTACTTATAATTAAAAAAAAAACATCAGACAGCTAAGTCTGAATAATGAAAAAAAAAAATGATTTGGTCTCATTACTAAAACACTATTATTGTGGGCTTTTATGTTTCTAATATAGTTTTAATTATCCCATTATTAGTTTTAAAGTCATTCTGTTAATGACTTATTAAAGTAGTTTTAAAGAACAATTTTTAATGTTTGAGAAATTAATACATATTATATTTATATTAAATTCCCAGGTGGAGTCAGGGTATGGGACCAGTTCAGACAGCAGTTCCAATGGCGGTGGTCTTCGGAGACATGGCTCAGCTACTTCATTGCAGTCAACTGGCTCTCATGGTTATTATTTATTTTATTACATTTGTATTATTTTTATTATAAGTTTAGATCAACATCACCACACTTCACATTTGTGAAGTTTCACTTGAAAATTTGAGCTTGTATGTATACTATATAATTTCGCGATACACCATACACATAACATATGTAGATATAGGTATACTCCATTTGAAATAAGATTAGACATTTAAATAAACCTTTTTACAGTTCGTTCAACCGATTTTGACTTCTATTGCGTTAGTAGCATGACAAATGGCAGCTGCAGTAAACAGTTGGGATTGTAACCACTTTTTTGCTTATAATGCTATCCTTATGCCTACGGTATAGAAGTCAAAATCGGTTGAACGGACTGTAAAAAAGGTTTGTATAAATGTCTAATCTTATTTCAAATGGAGTATAGGTAGGTACTTGTCGCAATATACTTCTTTTATTTGTCTTTCATTAACGTCTATCATACAATCATATCATTTAAAGTGGCCTCCTATCATGTAACGGCGCAATACTGTACCACTTTATAAAATCACGTGTAAATGAAACAAAATGTTTACTCTAACATATTAGCTGTGAACGTACTCCAATGACAAAACAATGAACGACCTTAAAGCTGCCATCACCGTAATTGCACGGTATGGTAATAGAAACTAAATATAATTGAGGTTTAATTATTCACGTGGACGACGAGGCGATGGGCGCATTTTACGGCAGATATCTCAAGTGCGACTCCATTAAGTCGTCAATAAGTCTCATGCTATCATGTGCATTCTAGAAACAGAAAGACATTTAGAACGTCTAAGTCTTTTAAGCGTTGCTTAAAAATTCAGGGGTTGGAAGCGTCAAGAGCATAAAAAGTAAAAATGTTGTAGTGTGTATAGTAGGGTTGCCAACCCCAAATTTCTAAAACCAGGATTGAGTGAAAATACCAGGACATTTCGGATTAAAAACAGGACGCAGTTTATGAGCGGCAAATGAAAACTCAAATATGTATTTACTTTAATAACAAATTTTAATGAACGCTTCATCTAAAAAAAAAAAACAATTACGTTTATGAAATTAAATAAAAGAATGAATTATTATAAAATGAACAATACCTAATTAAGTAATACGTAAGTTTAGTTCTGTATTATTTATTCTTATTGAATTTTATTATATTTTTCAACTCCAACAAACGTGGCGAGGTATTAAAAAAATTAAGATGTAACGTGCACTCTGCTTGTTGTCTTTTTCTCACTACGAATTGTAAGGCATAGAAAAGACTTTTCTATGACCTTCAAACGTGGGGCGCGTGGCCGACCGATAAACGTAAGGTTGAAGGCGAAATTTAAAATACAGGACTTTACCAGGATGCTTTAAAAAACCTCGGACGATATTTAAAAACTATCCAGGACACCCCAGGACATGTCCTGGGAAAACAGGGTGGTTGGCCTACCCCTAACCCTAGTGTACAGGCAGTCTATAGGCTCTTGTAATTTGCTCTAAACTGAGGTTTATAAGTCGGATAGCGTTATTCGGATTTTCAGTTTTTAGTTATGCCCTTGGAAATGGTAACAAACACGCCCTTTTGCGTGGAATTAGTGTGTAAAGTACGACCGATGAATCCTGGCTGGTCTGAACATAGGCACTATAACTTTTCGCGCATGTTCTCTCACTCACACTTGCCTCATGTCACCATTCGGTTCCTTAAAAATGTTATTGCGCAGCCTTCTGCGCGAAGTTCGGACCGGCCATGATTCATCGACCGTATTGTACTACATAGGGTTTAACTGACTTTCGTCTTTGTTGGAATGTAGAATTAAATAGTATGTACTATCGAAGAAATGCATATCTAAGGCGATTAACACACTGTCACGCACCAGGCAGAGTAGCGCGTGAATGCGTGTTTTAACGTTGCTTGTAAGTATCTCCGTTTGTATGGAAAACACGCACAGTCCAACACACTGAAAATGTATCCACGCGCGTTCATTCAGATCGTTGACACGCAACATGCAGCGTGACGCGGTGCAGTGTGATAATCGCCTAAGCAGTTTGAAAACATGCACGCGACCCTTTTTTTTTTTTCGTAGGTAAGCGTTACTATAGCGACCGAGTGCTGCAAGCAGAAATAGTCCTTATGGTGTATAGATATGTGTTTCTTCGATCGTACTGCAGTACACTTCTGCCTACGGAATTATATGGATGGATGAACATTTATTTTTATCTATATTATCATGATAAGGCAAAGTTTGCATATAATTATGAATGTACCGTGTCGAGTTGCGTGTCTGTATTGTATCATATAATTTATCTAGCATTGAGAGATAGTTATAAGTTACTAGCTGTTCGTGCCCGGCGTCGCCCGTGTGTATTTACGACTTTTCCGGTGGATTTTCCAAAAGTTTCTTTCATACAAACTTCTATATAGAAAAATAAAAATACAACAAAAAAAAAAAAAAACAGCCATATCGGTCTAGCCATTCTCTAGTGATGATCTTTCATACTTGCGGCAATACATTTTTATCTAAAGATATTTTTTTTTGTGTTCGAAATTAAACGTGACTTCATGCAAGCCTAGTACTTTTTGTTAGTTATAAACTATGTGCCAAATCCTATTAGTGGGATAATACTAATGAATTAATATCTTGAATTTATGCAAGTCGTCCTAGGTGTTTATTTTAGAAACTGTTAACATAATTATAATATACACAAACATATATACAACTAACTACTATATATGGCCAAAGAATTAGCATTGCCATTCAACGTGGCAATGCTGCCAGTCTTCTGGGCACGTTTCCGGATGACAGCGATGCGGACGAATACTTCGACGCCTAAGTGTCGTTTTGTTTTTATTATTTTTATTTATACAGATAGTTAGTTAGTCTTTTAATTTAGTACCTAATGTAAATAGTTAGCTGTGTTAAAACTGTAAAATAATTTTAATAAAACGCAATTATAGGATTGCTATTACAACTGTAATCAATCTGAATAATTATCACTACTATATATTATATAACAACCTTACTGGTAGCTATATTTTTGAGCCGTTTGGGTTTGAAACATTAGGGCCATGGGGTCCGAGTGCTCACCGAGTTTTCCGGGACATCGCCAAGCGGTTGGTCGACTCTTTACGTGACCAGAGGGCTGGCCAATTCTTAGGCCAAAGAATCAGCATTGCCATCCAACGTGGCAATGCTGCCAGCCTTTTAGGCACTTTTCCCGCTGACAGCGATGCAGACGAATTTTTTGACGCTCAATGAGCTCTTCTCTTTATTTTTATTAACATTTTCCTTAACATACAGTCGTCCTTGTACTACCGGGATAAAAAGTATCCTATGTGTTAATCCAGGTTATAAACTATCTGTCTGCCTCATCTAAATCCTATTAGTAGCATAACATAGTGATTGAATACTATCGTGAATTCATGCAAGCCTAGTACTTTTTGTTAAGTTACTGCTCAGAAATTGTGCACAACGTCTAATGTTTCAAATACTATTTATCTCTAATTTTTTTGAAAATAAATTATAGCCTACTTCCTGACAATTTAGCTTTCTATTGGTGAAGAAATTATTAAAATCGGTCCAGAAGGTAGTTTTGGGGCCTATTCGGTACAAACAAACAAACAAAAAAATCTTTCGTCTTTTTAGGGTTCCGTAGTAAACAAGGAACCCTTATAGTTTCGTCATGTCCGTCTGTCTGTCTGTCTGTCTGTCCGCGGTCTAGCTCCGAGACCCTTAGTACTAGAAAACTGTAATTTGGCATAGGTATATATTTTAATTTCGCCGACAAAGTGGTAAAATAAAATAATGAAAAACATTTTTTTTAGGGTACCTCTCATACACGTAAAGTGGTGATGTTATTTTTTTTCATTTTTTAACCCATAGTGAGGGGTATCATTGGAAAGGTCCTTTAAAAACATTGTGAGTTTTTGAAAACCATTTTTGGATTCAGGGATCCGTTTGCGAAATATTAAGCTTTAAAGTGCTAATTTTTGTTAGAGTCAAGTCCGTCCCCCCCCCCCTGCCGGCTAAATGGTTGGTTTTGGGTGTGTGAAAAAAATCACAACAGTAGTTTATATAACGAAATTAAAAGGAAAACTATCACAGCTAAGTAGGCTCTACAAGTTAACGAGTAATAATCGACCAACTTAACTTTGCAGTTGAAAAAACATGTTTTCCCATACATTCCGTATGGGAGAACATATTTTTCAACTACAAAGTTAAGTTTGTTTTTGGGATTAATTCATCCCAACTACGGAACCCTTCATTGTGCGTGGTCCGACATGCACTTGGCCGGTTTTTAATATTAGTATAGATTATATGAGACGAAGATGTGGTTGCAGTTTATGGTGCCTTGGTATAATTATTAGCATCTCTGTAGGTCGGGTTTTACTGCAATCGATTAAAACTAGCAGGATATTTCTATCTTTATCTGTATACAGTACCTGTACATAACGTGATCATACATTTGGTGAATTTTGTACGTTCTACTTTTATTTTCCTTATTTCAGTAACGTTAATTAAAGGTATGTTAGTAATTAGATATTTTTAATTCCTTTCCCTTTGTTCATTTAGATACCACATGTAGGTTGGTACCAATTGTTTTAATACACTATGCGGAAAACATTAGAATATCTACGTCAGAACTTGACATATTAAACAATTATTTATAACAGTCTGTAATTACGTAAATTCCAGTATAGAAGTTAGCGCCATTAATGAAATTAAATCTATGCGTGTTGGCTTACACGTCAAACACAAATACCGAAGAGATTAATCAATATTTTTTACGTTTACCTATCCTGTAGAACTGAATTTAAAATAGGTAGGTAAATCTACGATTTAAAAAAAAAATTGTCTGTCTTCTAGATCATTAAAAAATATTGGACACATTTTTTTTTTTACATTATCAAAAGATTACGGCGATACATTGAGTTAAAATGTGCCATGACGTCACGACTCACGAGTATGTAGATTTTATTTATACTTGCTTGTGACGTAGCGACCCCCACTCCCCAACTTTAATGCGTTTTATTCAAATCATTTTGTATTAATATGATGAAGCAACAAATACGTGTCTAATATTTTTTTATTATCTGACTGACGGACTAAATAGAATTTATTTTTTTGATCCAGACTAGTGATGCAACGAATACTACTTTTACGAATACGAATATCAAATCTACTATTCGGCGAATACGAATACGAATATCTCGCCATGGTAATAAAAGACTAATAGTCTAGTACTACATAGACGCAGCTATTACTAACGTTCGTCTAAGTTACTTAGGACTTACTATCCTACCTTTTGTTCATACAAAAGAAATACAGACCATATAACTACTTATTTGGTAATTTATCGAAGTGTTTCCATATGTCACTTTGATCTCGTTTACGAGAAGACATTTTCTATTCAACTTCAACTCCTTTCACTTCGCAGCAACCTCAGAAAATAAATAAAACAATACTCTCTTGCATGACTTGTGCTTTCGACTGACAAATGAAATGAAAGGAATGAATGAATGAATCAGTCCATGGTTCGTAATGATAGGAAAACTCCCGGGCCACGGCACTGTATAAACTATGGCCGGGGAGTCCCCCGTCGCGTCGTCGTTGCGGTTAAGGCCCTTGCACAAGTATTTTTACGTGCCGACGACGCGCGTTTTCCAAGTCTGCCAGTAATTAGATTTGCGTACAAACATATTAATTTTTAAATATTCGTGTTAGTATTCGTATTAGTATTCGCCGAATACGAATATTCGGTAAATGTCTACTATTCGGCGAATACGAATATTCGTATTCGTTGCATCACTAATCCAGACATCATCCCTATTAGAAGCTTGTAAATCTGCAGCAAATAAATCGTTAGGTAGTCAGATTATCATTTGGTATCGGCACAAGATATAAACTACGTTTAGTCAGCTTAGTTGCTAAGTGATCGTGATTGGCTAATATTCTCAAATCGGGACAAGCTGGTATATTTAATAGCTTGTCTGCACAGCAAAAAACTCAAACTCAAAGCATTAGGCACTTTTGAATTGTCAAAGAATCGGTCAGTTAGTCAGAAAGTTGAAGCTAGTTTCCCATTCCAAAACGTAGATTTCTATGGAGAAGAACGGGCAAGAAATTCCAAGGTCACTCTTTTAAATATAGATATTATAAAATCCTGGGTACATTATTCTTGTTGCTCTTATATGTGAGAACAATGTACAAAAAATAATCAAAGCAATTGAAAATATAAGATTAAAAATAAGCCCTGCCAGATAAGAGACGACCAGTATCAACTGACGGCGCCCGTTCACGAACATGACGCGTGGATCAGCAACATCCAGCTCAACCATTTTTTAGGGAACCGAATGATCCAACACACTCGCCACCACCACAGTAGTGAGCTGGACGTAGGCAACTTTGTTATCAGTCCTCAGGACAGAACAATAGAACATAATTATAATGGTATAATGAAAGTCACTGTATAAATTGCATATTTCACAGTTTGTGAAAGTAGGTACTATCCATTAACCATGTTATCCTTCCTCATTAGAAAACTTAGGTTAAATTGCCTCAACAAGCAGTGGCGACCCCAGTAGTCATGAACCCACACGGGAAAGGAAAATATGAAGAAACCGATATACCATACCGACGACAGAACCAAAAAATATAAGACATGTGACATCTACCAACCGCACTGGTCCCTCGGGAATCATCGCATTCCCGAATACAAACAAATGCTATGCTTCCATGTCCATCAATTATTAGATTTATCGTGTATAATAATTTGAATTCAGGACTAAGTACTTTATTGTTGTTTTGTTTTGATTTCCGTATGAACTATAATAGAGCTGTACAACAATTTTCCCATCTGTGACCTTAGCAGCTTTCCTCTAATAAAAAAAATAAAAAATTACATTAAGTTAAAAGAGTATTAACAATTCTATATACTTCGAAGTCGATTGATAGCGTCTGGTCTGCACCAAGTGCAAATGGCAACTGATAGAAATCCGAGGACTGACGAAACACGAAGTTTGCCGAGGGACATTAAGAAAATATAAATACTGTATATCTATCCTAAAATTATCTTTTCTCTTAGGTCGCACAGCCCGCCGCTTGGCAGAAAAGATCTCAGAGCTGGTTACATACAACGAGCTACTTTCGAAGCAGGCGGTACAGCTGCAGCAGTACTTTGACATGTGCGTCGCTGCGTACCCTCAGATCAATGATGACGCCTCCGAAGCAATTGATGCTGTTAAACTTGCTGATGGTTTGTTTATTTTTATTATGTTTCGAAAGAAGGAGAAGAAGAACAAATAAAATATGGATGGATTGTGTGAGCGATGATATGAAAGAAAAGGGATTGAATGGAAGATAGGGGAGAATGGAAGAAGGAAACGTCTTGTGCCGACCCCAAAAAACATGGAATAAGGGCAGGGTTATGATGTTTTGATATGTTTTTGGTACATTTAAAGGGTTTCTCACTTCCACTCAGTAATTTGGTTTAAAGGCACTCTTCCCAAATAAAATAAACCAGTACCCTAATTGCGTAACTTATTTTCTTAAACGATTATGACTAATTTGTTTCATTTTGACAGTTCAACAACATTCATTGCGTTATTTGGGTCGTTCTTCTTTTTCGTCGACAATGGTCGGTCTCTCACCTCATTTTATGTCATATTAGAGTATGAATTATTATGTTTTCATTGTTTGAATTTACATCCTCATCGCTTTATACCTTTTAATACTAAGTAATCTTTAAGTTTCTGTAGCCAATAATTTTTTTGCGTGTGTTTCTTTTTCATTAAATACCGTGACAGAGTAGTAATTCATAATGATGTCCTACCCAAAAAGGACCACTCTATCACAGTGTTTTCTCGAAAATCACCATAAAACAAACAACATTATGGGCATGAAAACAAAGATTAAATGATCGAAATGAAAATTAAATGCATCTGAAAAAAAATATCTAACACTGAAATCAAAATATTGTCACTTGAAAAACTCGAAAAACTGAAAAACACCAATTCATTGTCGATAAAAAAGAAGAACGACCCATTTACGTTGTTGAACAGACTTTTTTTTCCAACTTATGAAGCAATGGATTAGCAATCTGTTTCAAATCGAAACAAATTGCGATTGTGTTGCATTACGCAATTAGGGTGCAGGAGCCGGTTTGAAAAGTCAAAACGCCAGGGAATTATTTTACACTAAGTTTCGCCAGCGGCTTCACCCGGGTGATATCTTTATAAATTATAGCCTATGTTACTCAGCGATAATATAGCATTCTATTGCTGAAATAATTTTTTTAATCGGTCTAGGAGTTTTTGAGTTTATTCATTACAAACATACAAAAAATCTAATCTTTTTTCCTTATAATATTAGTTTAGACAAGATCTTTATAAATTATAGCCTATGTTACTCAGTGGTAATATAGCATTCTATTGGTGAAATAATTTTTTAAATCGGTCTAGGAGTTTTTGAGTTTATTCATTACAAACATACAAAAAATCTAATCTTTTTTCCTTATAATATTAGTTTAGACAAGATCTTTATAAATTACTAGCTGACCCGTGCCCACTTCGTTGGGCGGTAAACATTTTAACTTGTGATGAAATTATGAGTGTAGTTCGTAACCGAACTGAGTGCTATGATTTATTTCCTGACTAATCAGAAAGACGCTGCGCACGTTCAGCGCTAGATTCCCGAGCACGGGCCTGCGATGTTCTCGCGCTTTGGCTAGCGAGCTTCTGCGAGCGCTCAGCGCTAGACTCCCTATCCCTTGTTGCAGAGACATGCTACCTTATATCATTGAGACGCTGCGCACGTTCAGCGCTAGATTCCCGCGCACGGACCTGCGATGTTCTCCAGCTTTGGTTAGTAAGCCGCTGTGAACGCTCGGAGCTAGATTCCCCAGCGCGTGCTTGCGAAGTATTTTCTCTATTCCTCGAGAGGCGCTGATGATTTTCAAGAAGACTCTTCCGTACGGCGTATTCGAGCTGCGCTTGTCTCACCGCGATTCAGAAAAATGACGTAATTGTAGAACGCCATCTATGGGTAAATGGATAAAACGTCCGTACAAAGCATGTTCTAATGCGGTTCGAGAATGGACGGCGGCATTTTGCGATTTAGTAATTTTATATTATCTTCGAAACTATTTAACCAACTGACATACTGTTTTGGGCAAATCGTATTTCTATGATGTTCTTGTGATCATAATAATATTTTTTTTAAGGTTTAATAGTTTGTTGTTTAAAAAATCGTCCAAAGGTAAGTACGTCGAAAAATACTTTTTTAACACATAAAAGCTACTATATCTGCTAAAATATAAAAAATAGAAATATGGTGTCGCGGACTTTTTTGTAGAACTATTCAAAGCGGACCAGGTTGCCATACATTGTTTTCAATTATATACAACTGTTAAAGCAGCGCATGCAAATAACTCTGTTGTAAGAGCTATTTTTTTCCGCCTGGCTAGACAAAAATTGAGATAGTTCGGCTAATATACATGATATCTTTATAATTTATAGCCTATAGCACTCACGAATAATGTAGCTTTCTACCAGTGAAACAATTTTTAAAATTGGTTCATTACTTCCGGAGATTACCCCCTACATACAAACTTACAAACTTACAAACCTACAAACTTACAAACAAATGTTACCTCTTTATAATATTAGTATAGATAGCCTATGTTACTCAGTGGTAATATAGCATTCTATTGGTGAAATAATTTTTTAAATCGGTCTAGGAGTTTTTGAGTTTATTCATTACAAACATACAAAAAATCTAATCTTTTTTCCTTATAATATTAGTTTAGACAAGATCTTTATAAATTATAGCCTATGTTACTCAGTGATAATATAGCATTCTATTGGTGAAATAATTTTTTAAATCGCTCTAGGAGTTTTTGAGTTTATTCATTACAAACATACAAAAAATCTAATCTTTTTTCCTTATAATATTAGTTTAGACAAGATCTTTATAAATTATAGCCTATGTTACTCAGTGGTAATATAGCATTCTATTGGTGAAATAATTTTTTAAATCGGTCTAGGAGTTTTTGAGTTTATTCATTACAAACATACAAAAAATCTAATCTTTTTTCCTTATAATATTAGTTTAGACAAGATCTTTATAAATTATAGCCTATGTTACTCAGTGGTAATATAGCATTCTATTGGTGAAATAATTTTTTAAATCGGTCTAGGAGTTTTTGAGTTTATTCATTACAAACATACAAAAAATCTAATCTTTTTTCCTTATAATATTAGTTTATACAAGATCTTTATAAATTATAGCCTATGTTACTCAGCGATAAAATAGCATTCTATTGGTGAAAGAATTTTTAAATTGGTCCAGTAGTTTTTAGGGTTCCGTTGCCAAATGGCAAAAAACGGAAACCTTATAGATTCGTCATGTCTGTCTGTCTGTCTGTCTGTCTGTCCGTCCGTATGTCACAGCCACTTTTTTCCGAAACTATAAGAGCTATGCTGTTGAAACTTGGTAAGTAGATGTATTCTGTGAACCGCATTAAGATTTTCACACAAAAATAGAAAAAAAACAAATAATTTTGGAGTTCCCCATACTTAGAACTGAAACTCAAAAAAAAAATTTTCATCTATCCCATACGTGTGGGGTATCTATGGATAGGTCTTCAAAAATGATATTGAGGTTTCTAATATCATTTTTTTCTAAACTGAATAGTTTGCGCGAGAGACACTTCCAAAGTGGTAAAATGTGTGGCCTCCCCCCTGTAACTTCTAAAATAAGAGAATGATAAAACTAAAAAAAATATATGATGTACATTACCATGTAAACTTCCACCGAAAATTGGTTTGAACGAGATCTAGCAAGTAGTTTTTTTTTAATACGTCATAAATCGTAAACCGCAATTTACCTTTCATTCAATGTTACTTGCTGCTACGGAACCATTCATGGGCGAGTACGACTCGCACTTGGCCGCTTTTTTGCGTTTATTCATCACAAACATACAAAAAATCAAATCTTTTCTCTATATAATATTAGTTTAGACTAGTAAATTTTTAACAAGGGCCTTCCATATGGCTATTATATTGCATCCAGCTGCTTTAGGACAGTAGAATTCAATGTCATACGCAGATCAGAGTCAATTCGGGATTACTGTTTTGGCTGCTGGAAATGAATCACTAGACAGAGTAAGACAGCTAGCTAGAACTGTGTGGAAGTTAAAATAATGCCGCTCTGATGTTTAGCCAGCCCGTCCCATCTTTGATGTCCTCCCTCCAGTTGACGCCCTAAGCCGAGGTTCGTACCCCACAGGGGGTGCCCTTAGCGAGCGTTCACCTAGTTTTAATTAGCATAGTTGAATAACCCCTGGCTGGAGGTTTTAAGTGTAGTAGCTTAAGGCACCCACAGGAAAGCCCGGTTAAGTAGTCATGATATCAGAAGTCAACTACGAGATGGCCTAACCAAAAAAATTGAAAAAAAATCTGATGTTTAGTATTTTATGCATCCTTTTTTAACTCGAAGCCAACATCCGACATTTTAATATTTCAGCATTTACATAATTATCGTAAACGCCATAAGCCATATTTCCGTAATCGATCCGACAAACTGTACCTAAATACAGCTGATAAAGAAATTATAAAATTCAAAATATTTTCTGCCCGTTTATTGTTATCACTTATCACACAATTTCAGTTCGTTAAATGAATGAATAGCTACACTGACACACTATGAGATCATATTCAATTGCTTTGCACAAGGTTCGTAATTTTTGAGATTGAATTAATTGCTTATAAATTAGATTATAATGTCTAAACCCACGGCCTATTTAAAAGGGATCGTCGCGCGAGTATGCGTTGGTTAGGGCGCGTGCTAAAACGTAACTAATAGAGTTTCATGTTTTTATAGCTCTCTCCTTTCGGCTCCAATGGACAGGCAGCCTAAAAAGGATCTTTTGTTAGACATCTTGTTCATAATCGTAGTGTAGAAATGTAACAAATGTAATGTATGTTGTGTAAGAGCTAAATGGTCTGAGTATAATCTTTTGTCATATATTTAGTGAGTACTTATTTAAATACAATACAGCAATAATGAAAGCTTCCGGTTTGATGACCAATCCCCTTGACATGCCTTATGTTGTGGACGAGTGACCCTAATTTTCACATTGTGACTAAGTCGCCTGGGATATCCCAGGATCCCGAGATCTACACGAGAAATACCAAGTACCTCCGAACTTTAACTGGGACTACCCGATGCTCCTTCAGTTATGATAAATTTCCCACCTAATAAGGTCTTTATTGCACGCTTTAACGCTTGTGAAATACTTGCGCAAATTCTAGATTAAATATTGGTTTTAAGCATTATAAGAAGACTGCCTCGTTGGTCTAGTGGTCGCAAGCGCTACTGCTGAGTATGAGGTCCTGGGTTCGATTCCCGGGTCGGGCAGTGTGCTCGGAGTCTGGATTTGTGCCCGGTTGATGGCAATAGGCTCGCCCCCTATTACATGGGACTTAAACATAACTGGCGAAATGTGGGTGTACCTGTTACAAGGACACCTCTGCCCAACCCTTCGGGGAAACATGGCGTGATGTTATGTTATGTAAGAAGACCAAATTGAAAGAACCTAATTGATTTTTTACCAGTATCGATTAGCAATAGCCATACAGGGAAAAAATTTAACCTGTGCGCTAACTTAAACACGTGACTTTACTCATCATTATGAACAACTTGTACTATGGGATAAACATGAAATCACGAAAAAAAAAATTGCTGTTCCCTACATTTTGACGAGTTATGCGAACATAAATGTAGGGAACAAAAGATTTTTTTTATAAAAAAAAATCCTGTATAGCTACTCACTTAATATCCACTAGCTGACTGGACAGACGTTTTCCTATTTAAACTTAATAAACTGTGAGTCGAGTTGTATGTCGAATTCATACAAAAGTCCCATCGAAAAAACACTCTCAGTTTTACCCGACTTTTTCAATTTGCCTGGCAATTTTTTAAATTTTTCGTTCCCTAAAACCTTATTCAGACAACTACAAATAAAAAAAGTGGTGGCACTCCGGGAGTGCCTACGGAAGTGAAAACTTGAACAAGATCGCCTTGGTGGAAGAAAAATACTTGTATAGAACATTGATCCGTAACATAATATAAATAAAGAGCACAATCGCGTTTACAAATATGAGGTGTCGTCATGGTGTCGCGAAATTAATGGTTTAGTCCCATCTCAAAAATGCCCAACGCGCCTAAAGTTTTCACTTCAAAAATAACCGTATCGTTTCAGCCGTTCTCAGGTGATGCGCTTACCAACGAACAGCATTGCATTTTTAAAGAAATCACTGTCCGGACAAGGTAATCAGAGACGTGATAAATTCCGCACAATAAGTCAAATATTTTATGCGTAGGAAGATACAGTTTGTCCAGGGGGCCTACCACCAGCTCATAAAGCAGTATTATTTTAATATTACTTCAGTGGGACAAAGAGATGGAGCTATACGTCCTGTAGAGCTTCATCTTTTTCCCACACTTAAGTAATATTAAAATAATACTGCTTTATGAGCTGGTGGTAGGCCCCTTGGTAAAAGGTTTAATTATACCTTTCTTCACCAGGTAACGACCTGAGCTTGCACGTGGGTGAAGTTCGTGCAACTAGTGCGTCCTTCCGTGCGACGTGTGGCGCCACAATCGCCACTCTTCAACACTGTGCTGATCTGCTGCGGCGTCGGGAGAAACAAGCCAGCAAGGCTGAGGAGCTGTATATGTAAGTAGTATTTATTAGTAAATGTCAGCTAATCTGTTCTGGTTATCCTGCTGTAAAGTCTCCTTGGGTATCGAGAAAGGCTACTATTTACAACCATTCGACAGGCTGTCGTGTTGAAAATGACAGATTTCCGATTCCCTGATTTGTGGAGCCCCCGACGACGATAGTCTGTAGGATGGTTAGCGTGTGTCTACTTGATCTATACTAAGAACATTTTCGGGTTTTGGATTTGTGAACAGCGTTTAGAGGAGTACTTCGATTAAATTGATTGATTTATGGTTCGGCACGGAAGCGTATCGAATGGTTGTGAATAGCCATACTGCTTAGACACTGCGCACCTGACATACAAATTTGGCGTTTCACCACTTTAATTGGCGTATTTATCTAAATACATATTTGCGTTACTGGGAAAATAAAATATGTACCCTACGTTTATTGAAATATAGTTCAACTTGTTTTATCGAACTGAATATTTGCATAAATACGCCAAGTGTAATGCATGAGATCCTGAAGCCACTCGCATGGGTTTATAGTTATTATAAGGGAGTTTTAGGTAATACATTTCATAGTAGAGGGACTTAGGAAACCTTTTGAATTACTATTTCGGTTGTTTCTAAAATGGCTATTATAGTTTCCTTAGTAGTATCAGAATTTTATTTATATGGCTGTTTTGTAATCTGCTCGAGAACCTGTGTAAAACATAGCGAGACAGTAAATATAAATTGGTACAAGACGTTGTTACTAGATGGCGCCACTGACATGTCGAAACCAAATTCAATATTGAATTGCGTGGCGTAAATCATATTTTTTTAGGTCAGCCCGGAGTCTGGATTTGTCCCCGTTAATGGCAATAGGCTCGCCCCCTGTTGCATGGGACTTAAATGAAAAATAACTGGCGACATGTGGGTGTACTATACGTACAGCTCTGCCAAACTCTTCGGAGAAACGGGCGTCATGTCATGTTATTTACAAATAATTGTTTTCCACAGGGCTTTGAAGAACCAGCTGACAGAAGCAAGGTTGGCATCGAAGCCAGGACCAGACCATGAGGTGAGTTCCCAATTATTTTAATCTTAGCATTAGTTTGTGAAAACGTGGTTACTTTTCATGTTATAGTTTGACCGGGACCGCGCTGTTTTGCGCCTTAGGAATGCGCGGCGAGGCGGGGGGCAGCGTTGACGAATGAGCGGCGGGCGGGACGCCGCGCGCCATGAGCGTTGACGAATGAGCGACCTGCACTGCTCTCCGTCTCGCCGCGCACATACATAAGGCGCGGAACAGTGTTCTCGGACAAACTATAACATGAAAGCAGATAATATAATCGGATTTTCAAAAATTTATTTCTTAAAAGTTTCAAAGTTTAAAACGAAACAGGTCAGACGGCTTTATTAATACTACGGGCTGAAAAATAAAATTACTCATTTTCATTTTAGCCAACTGCCTCGTTGGTCTAGTGGTCGCAAGCGCTACTGCTGAGCATGAGGTCCTGGGTTCGATTCCCGGGTCGAGCAAAGTGTTATTGCGTTTTTCTATCTGGAATTTCTCAGTATCAGCCCGGAGGCTGGATTTTTGCCCAGTTAATGGCAATAGGCTCGCCCCCTATTACATGGGACTTAAACATAACTGGCGAAATGTGGGTGTACCTGCTGATGATGTTATGTTATGCGTGAATTTTAGCCAATCTTAAAATTATGCTTGCGAGACTCGTTATTATAGGATTGGTTTAGGTCTAGCGATTTAGCAACAGTGCCCTCATGACTTATCCTGTCAACTATTTCTAACGTATCGTGATTAGCGATCCGTCTTCCAAACGCGATTATTATAATTATGTCCATATGACCATTTAGGACTTGAGGAGGGTCATAATTATTTGCTACGAAAAGTTGAGAAGTTATTACTATTAGATGATATAGGGTTACTGGTAACTAGACGTATTCCTTATAGGACGTCATAGTAAGAGTTCAAATGCAACAAATTAAGCCACCAAATGTTGTACCGAAGTTCAGTAGTTTTTGAGTTAGTTAGATTTTTAGTTTTTTTTGCTCAAATTAAATCATTTAAAGCCAATTTAAAAACTATTTACGGCGCGACTATACTATAATTTAAGTTATTATCATAGCTGATGACGTAGCAGATCTTTGTTATTAATGAAAAGTTCAAAAATGCCTAAAAGTTTGTAAAGATCACTATTTAAACATTTTATTTTTCGTAATTTTTGTCATTACTTAATGTTCTACTCTAAAAAAAAAACGTGTGGCACTCGGGGACTGCCGCGGTAAAGCTATTGCATAGCATTTGTAACCTCCATACTTCCTATTTGTCAACGCTACACTTGGGATGATGACGTGATGACATAAAACAAAAATTACGTTCCCATGACAACATCACGTTTCCCATGACAACATCACGTTGACGTTGTCATGGGAACCGTCATTTATTTTCGTTACGTTACGGAATTTCTTGATTCGGTCGCCGCGCTCAAAGCCCGCGATAAAAGATATGCAATAGCTTAAAAATTACTGAATTTCGGTAGAACATTTGGTGGCTTAATTAGTTGCATTTTAACCCTACTATGACGTCCTGCAAGGAATACGTCGAGTTACCAGTAACCCTGTATAGTTGTAACTGGGTCTTAACTTGATAAACCAAGAAGTATCCTGTTACAGCCAGCCTAGCTGCGATGGTCAAACGGTCTCCGCGAATCTTCAATAGCAGAATTATTTATTTGCCTTCTAAGAAAAATAAACTATGATAGTACATATTTTTTACAATAATTGGTATTAGTTAGACAATGGTAGTAGTGTTTTATTTTAGTGTGTTGGTATGTGTGGCATGATCGGATTATAAAATATAAAAACAATATACTGGTATTGATGAAATTCTATTGGTTTTTGTGACGTCAATCGTCTCGCGATTGGCATAATAAGTATCATTTATTATGAACTAAGTTAACCTTTCAACTGTCATTAACGAGACACAATAGAATTTTAATTGTTATCCACCTTAATGAGGCGTCGTAACAGATGATGGGTTAATGTGTATCTTTATATATATAATTCTTCTGTGAGTGTGTATGTCACTGAACTTCTCTCAAACGACTGGACCGATTTTGATGAAATTTTTTGTGTGTGTTCAAGGGGATCTGGGAATGGTTTAGATTCACAATCGGACCCGATAGGTGGCGGTATTCGGTCAGGACAACGTCTGTCAGGTCCGCTAGTTTATTTCTATATTTTTAAAGATATCCTGTTTGTAGTCAATTCTCCTTTCGAATACTTCTGTTTGTGTTTATTTTCTATATGATTACTTCGCGCTCAATCATCAAATAACTTTGTCCGTGGAATAAGTGGACAGCTTTTTAGACAGTGCGTTCATTATAACTTGTCCCGTGACGCGTTTGGTAGCTCTGTTCTGTCAGTTGCCATTTTGAATTCTATTAGTATGAAAACTAAGTTTGACAAGCAATGGTGCCAACATGATGGTAAGGGACAAGTTATTGTGAACGGTAGTTTATAGAAAATAAATATGTCAAAGTGTCGTATTTATTCTTCAAATAAAAGTTACCAGACCGCACCCTACGATTAAAAAATCGGCCCTAAATTTATTAAAATAACCTTTTTACCCGACTTAAAAAAAAAAGAGGAGGTTCTCAGTTCATAGGAATATTTTTTATTATGTATGTTCCCGGATTACTAAAAAACGGCTGTACCAATTTAAAAATTCTTTTTTGTTTGAAAGGGTATACTTTCAAGTTGGTCCCATTGTCATTTGGTCACGATCTGATGATGGGATCTTGGAGAAATCGAGGGAACTCTTTAAAATTATAGGCACACCTATAGCGATTTGGGTATTTTTTTATAGTAACTCGTGCACTTGCTCTCGGAAAGCACCATTTGGTGAAGTGGAACTGATGATGAAGGACACAGATGGCCACCGGAACTACTCAATAATATGTATTTCACGGGTTACGATTCGATTACTTTAATATAGTTGGTAAGCAATTGATGCTCGTCACAATTCATATGGTGCAATGGAGCTGATGGTGAAGTTCTGGAAAACTCCTCAACAATTAAAGTCCCTGCATCAGGAAAAGCAATATTTTGTAAAAGGTGATGAGCAGTTGACATTAGGCTATTGTAACCTACATAAATTACAAAACAACCTACCTAAAAGTGAAAAAAAAAACTTTTTTACAAAAACAATTTAAAATTACAAACCCACCTACAAAAAAGTGAAAAAAAAAAACTTTTTTACAAAAACAATTTAAAATTACAAACAAACCTACTAAAAAGTGAAAAAAAAAAACTTTTTTACAAAAATATTGACCACCGACTTCCGAAATTAAAGTTATTTTTCACTTTGTAGTTTGGAAGTCGGTTGCATTTTTTGTAAAAAAGTTTTTTTCATAAGGGAATATAATTTGACAGCAACCATAATTTCTAGAAAAGTAAGAGCTGGAAATTCTATACCCAAATTAGGCCCAGACAGGCATATTCATAGCGGAACAACTTAATCACTGGCATGCAAATTGCATACCGGACGAGTTAGATCACTAGAACGAGTCTCGTCAACCGAAATTATATTACTATTAACGACCGCGGGGTGATTGCGTAACACACATAAAATAAAATGACAATTGCTCGCAATGGGTTTCATTTTGACAGTTCGCCAACAAACAATTTAGTCTAAGAGCACTTGAGCTCTAAATTCTAAATCTTATGCAATAGGTTCCGAAACCTTATCAATGAGCATAATGAGCATTATTTACGTTCATTGCATTATTGACGTTGAGCTGACAATTTTTTCAAACCAATGAAGCAATGGATTAGCAATAGGCAGCCCCGGATATGGGAGGGGGGGGGGCAAGCCTGGGCCCGTGCCCCGGACGCCAACTTCAGGGGGCGACAAATTCAAGCGTAGCGGACAAGTGTACCACCCAGCACACAGCAACTTTGCAATAAATGCCAAAATTTTCATTTTGAGAAAATTTTAATTTCGCGGGGGCTAACTTAGCGCATCCCCATAAAAAATTGGCGGGGTGCGGCAGACGGCAGTTTTTGCCCCGCCTCAAAAAAATTCTAGATCCGGGGCTGGCAGTAGGTACCCTGCAAAATTCTCGGATTGTGATTGAATGTGTGTTACGCAATTAGGGTGCTGCTACGCACGGTTTTTAGGACTTGACAAAGCATCGAGATTTCTTTATAATGTACATGTAAATTTAATCTTCTTATATATAAAATTCTCGTGTCACAATGTTAGTTACCTTACTCCTCCGAAACGGCTTTACTGATTTTTATCAAATTTATATGCATATTCAGTAGGTCTGAAAATCGGCTACTATCTATTTTTCATACCCCTAAGTGGTAAGGGTTGTCCACCCCAAACAAATAATTGGCAAAACAACGTTTGCCGGGGTCAGCTAGTATTAATGTATTATTATCGTTAATCACAAATGAATACAGATGGGTCACTCCGCATTTAAGGTAAGAAGCGACAAGTAGGTACGCGGCGGGCTCGACATGTCGAATTCAGTGGGCGTAACGTAGTCAGAAGATATAAGAGTTACGTGATAGAAAGAGAGGCAACTTCTACGTGAATATAACTGTAGGTAATTAGCGCTGTGCGACCTGAATTGCACTTTATTGTGTCGTAGCAAGTGTCGCTTTTATGATATTGCGACATGACTAGAATTACAAAAAAAAGGATAGCCATGGCCAAACAGGGCCATACTTATACAATGGCATTGAGCGACAACAGATAAGCCGCATATGTTGAATGTTGTACATCAAAATATGCAGGGTCTGTCTGGCAAAGAGCTAGAGTTAAGTTTATTTATGGAGAACTATGATGTTCAGGTGTTATGTTTGACTGAACACTGGTTGAAAGAACATGAAGTAGTTTTTATCAATGATGATTTTTTTACTGTACAAAGCGCATTTGTAAGAAAAAGTGCTATCCGCGGTGGGTCTTTAGTTCTTGTTTCAAACAAGTTGAAATGTAAACAACGTTTAGATTTAGTTAATCTTTCCATTGAGCGCACTATTGAGTTGTCTTGTGTTGAACTAGAGCGATATGTTATAATTTGTGTTTATCGACCCCCCTCTGGGGATTTTATTCGTTTCGAATCGGTAATGGAGGATTCACTCAATAGGTTAAAATCTAGTAATAAAAGTATAATTTTATGTGGAGATTTCAATATTAATATTTTAGATGATACTCCATTAAGTATTAGACTTCTCAATTTGTTCAAATCTTATAATTTAATTAACTTGTTTTTTGAACCTACTAGGATCACGGCATCTACGTCGACTTGTCTCGATAATATATTTAGTGATTGTGATGCCAAAAATAAATTAGTTTTAAGTGACTTAACATCTGACCACTGTGGTTTACTAGCTAGCTTCCCTATGCAATTACAAAAAAAACCACATAAAATAGAATGCAGGCCTTATACAGCTAGTCGTTGCAGCAAGTTTAAAAATAATATAGCTCATAGAATTACACCATCTATAGTAGAACACGAAAATCCCAATGAAATCTATGGAGCCCTTTTTGATGTTGTGCAAAAAGAGTACCAATCTACTTTCAAGACCAAAACTATTAACATTAATAGCACCTCTGTTGGCTTTAACCAATGGGCTACTCCAGGTATTTATAAAAGTAGAGCGACACTATACGAGTTATATGGTTTGAAAAAATATAGGTTTGATACTCCTTTCTTAGAGTATGTCAAAAATTATTCAAAATTATTTAAAAATATTTGTGTTTTTGCAAAATCAAAATTTTTAGGCGATACAATTAAAAATTCAAATAATAAAGTAAAAACCACTTGGAAAATTATTAACAATGAAACGGGTAAGTCGGTTAAACAAGAAAAACAACTCGAGATTATGGTCGACAATAAATTAGTTAATATAGCAGCCGACGTAGCTGAGGCATTTAATGAATTTTTTGCCAACATACCTATAACTACGACTCGCTCCTTAAATTCGTCCCCGTCTAAAGCTGAAAACCTTTTGCATAGCAGTGTGCCTAAATGTAATAGCTTATTTAGCTTCGAGCATGTAACACCTCGTGATGTAGTTAATGTTTTTAACACACTTAAGTCTAAAAACACTGGTGATTACTGGGGTATCTCCATTAAACTATTAAGTAATATAATAGACATAGTAGCTCCATATTTAGCTGTAACTTTTAATAAATGTGTTGATTTAGGAACTTTTCCTGACCTCATGAAGAGTAGTAAAGTCATACCATTATTTAAATCGGGTAACAAAAATGACGTTGGCAATTTCAGGCCTATTTCTATCTTACCTGCATTCAGTAAAATATTTGAAAAGTTAATACTCAAGCAGTTGCTAAGACATTTTAATTTAAACAGACTTCTTCATGATGAACAATATGGTTTCACAAAAGGTCGTTCGACTACAGATGCAGGTGTTGCTCTGATGAAACACATATTTAACGCATGGGAGAACTCGCAAAATGCTATTGGAGTTTTCTGTGATCTCTCCAAAGCCTTTGATTACGTGCACCATGACACACTTTTGCGTAAACTACGTCATTACGGTGTCCAAAACGAAGCTCTTAAAGTAATAAATTCTTATTTGCATAATAGGGTCCAATGTGTAGATGTTAATGGTGTGAAATCTTCCGGGCTACCAGTTCAGTTAGGTGTACCTCAAGGCTCAATACTGGGTCCATTCTTATTCTTAGTGTATATAAATGACTTACCTTTTTATTTAAAGGATATCTGTAACGTTGTACTGTTTGCAGATGATACCTCTCTTATTTTTAAAGTAGACAGGAATAGACAAGATTTTGACGACGTAAACAGTGCACTCTCAATGGTTACGGATTGGTTTACGACAAATAACCTAGTTCTCAATGCCAAGAAAACGAAATGTGTAAAGTTCGCTCTACCAAATGTTAGAAATCTAGGACCCAACATCGTCTTAGATAAAGAGGTGCTTGAAACTGTGAACTCGGCAGTTTTTCTGGGCATAACAGTAGATGCCAAACTTCAGTGGGGCCCACATATATCAAGCCTAGCGGGGAGGCTCAGTTCGGCCGCCTACGCTGTCAGGAAAGTAAGACAATACACTGACATTGATACAGCTCGGTTAGTCTATTTTAGTTATTTCCATAGCGTTATGTCCTATGGTATTCTGCTGTGGGGCAAAGCCGCTGACATTCAAAATATATTTGTTCTTCAAAAACGAGCTGTTCGAGCAATTTACCAGCTACGTGCCAGAGTTTCTCTAAGAGATTTTTTTAAAGATGTTGGTATTCTCACGGTGGCATCACAATTCATTTTCGCCAACATCTTATATATTAGGCAAAATATACACTTATACACTAAAAACAGTGATATTCACAATGTTAACACTAGAAATAAGGACAAACTACGAGCTCCCTTTCACCGGCTTCATAAGGTTCATAACTCATTTGTTGGGCTTGGTATAACCTTTTATAACAAGCTACCCTCTTCTATGCTAGATTTGCCTTTTAATGCGTTTAAAAATAAAGTAAAATCCAACCTTTGTTCAAAGGCATACTATTGTATCAACGACTACTTAAATGATAAGAATAGTTGGTCGCTGTGATTAACTCAAGACAATGTTTATGTTCTTTCTCCAGATTTAACTTACCTACTGACAGTTTATATAAGTTTATATAATTTTTTTATTTTATTTGACTTTATGAGTCAATTTTTTAATTATTTTTTTACGAGTCTATTTATTTTTATTTTATTGTTGACATAATCTACTCATTACAATGTTTTTGTTATGAGTTTGTATTGCAATTTGTGGTTGGCTAGTGACCTCGACAATTGATTATATTATTTTTTACCTGAGCAACCGGCAGCAAGTTCGTCATGCTCCCTTAGATGTCAATGCTTGCGGTAGCGTCGGGAGTCGGGTTGCCTCCTTCCCTCAAATATGGCGAGGGGGGTAATGGCTGATCTTTGCGTTATGCTCGTGAACGGGTGCTGCTTGTGGTGACTGGTCGTCTTGCTGATCATGGTTTTGTTATTGTTACTAGTAATTAACTGTACATTTATTTTACCTCGATGGTCCTAGTTTATCATTTATAACTTCCAATTTACAGCTTTATGTAAGCGGGCACGCCCTTTATGCCTGGAGGCTTTTATTTAGATATTTAGTTCTTTTTACGTTTAGTTTTTATTTTTTAATTCTGCTTGAGTATAGTTCTCGATGTTTTTGGTTGGTATATCGGCGTGTGCTAGCTAACATATGGCCAATAATTTATACTTAATTAAAATAATGTTTTGTGTTGCATAATAATTTTGCATACTATTGTATAGAGTCATTTTTATTTTTTTCTAACTTGAACAGACAGCTGTGCTGCTGGGGAGTTTGTTGCGCCACTTCTTCTTCCCAGCTAAAGGCACTAGGAAGTGGTGAAGGGTGGGCGTTTTTGGGGGACTGTCTTATGTAATTTTGACGTTCGAAAAGTGCTGGTTCTCAGCCTAATTGGAATAAATGACTTTTGAATTTTGAATTTTGCATATTAAGTTAACTGGTGTTAATTCATAGACCAGAATATGGGTATAGGTATCTAATGATGATAAAACAAATAAAAAGACGATTTTCAACCCCTATGAAGTTTCGGTAGTAGCTTTATACCTAAAATGCGGAGTGACCCTTCTGTATTCATCTGTGGTCATGTAATGTTGGTATTTTCTTACTAATTTTGATCTAATTAACTCTACTTATTCCTAAAGTAGTAAGTACTGACCTAATAAGATTTATTTTTATTTTTAGAACACAATAGTTTATTTAACTAATTATTCATAGTATCGTGGGTGGCTAGGTCCTGGGTTTGATTACTGCTGAGTATGAGGTCCTGGGTTCGATTCCCGGGTCAGGCAAAGTGTTATTGGGTTTTTCCATCTGGAATTTCTCAGTAGCAGCCTGGAGTCTGGATTTGTGCCCGGTTGATGGCAATAGGCTCGCCCCCCATTACATGGGACTTAAACATAACTGGCGAAATGTGGGTGTACTATAGGTACACCTCTGCCTAACCCTTCGGGGATTACAGGCGTGATATTATGTTATGTGTTCATAGTATCAAACAACTGTTTCATTGTTACCGGAATTACAAAATGAATGATTTATTTATTATCTACACATTGAACTAAAAAAATATTGCACACCTGGTACCTTCTAGTCTACCTATATATATCATTTTGAACAACATATGTACGCCTTCGGAATAATGATGTTATGAACATTTATTATACAGTGGGAGTCTTTATAATGTGCACATATCGCAATGAGGGAATCTACGCTTAATTTTTTTACGGAAAAATATTAAAAAAAATGTAAATATTTTTTTTTTTGTTCTGTGTGGCGTCTTATTGAGAAATTTTACGATTATTGTAAAAATTGATGACAAACCAAATTTTTGCTTAAAAAATACTTGTTTGTTTTTTTTTTTTTCAACAATTTTCATTTTATCTAACGTCTAATTACTTCCTATCATTATGGAGATTGTTTCATCGCGATAGATCATTTTGTTTAAAAGTTACACAAGTTTTGTTATTTTTTTTTTAATTCCATAAAAAGTATTAAAAAAATATTTAGATTTTTTAAAAATATTCCATAAAAATTAAAAGAAAATATATTTCGATTTTTTTGATTCCCCATTTCGATAGGTGCACAATAAAAAGACTCGCACTGTATGGCAAGTCTCGTGATTGACCATAGGTATTCTCTGCGTACTATTTTGACCCCTATTACATGGGACTTAAACATAACTGGCGAAATGTGGGTGTACTATCGGTATACCTCTGCCTAACCCTTCGGGGGATTACAGACGTTATGTTTATATTATTTTGAACTGAACATGAAAGAAATACAACGCAAATGACTATGACGACCAACAAAGGTTACGCCAATGACGTCGTCACTAGGTACCGGCAGCCACTAGTAATAATATGAAAACTCAAATAAAAAATGATGATAAGTTACAACATTTGTTTGAAAGACGGATAAGCGATAGAACCATCCTACTGACAATCATAGTCACTTTCGATAACACATTCTATGCCAGGAAATATGATACACCCACGGTTTTTGAAGAGTAACAATTAAATAACTGATAATATTGTTCTAATCTTTTTTTGAGGGCTTGTGGCTAAGTAATAACAGCCGCACGGGTCGATCGATCAGGTTAAGCTACGCTTGCCGCGGTTGGTCCGTGGATGGGTGACCATCTTTACATACCAAGACACCTCCGTGCCTCGGAAAGCACGTTAAGCCGTTGGTTCCGGCTGTCATTTTTAGATCTCTGACAGTCGTTACGGGTAGTTAGAAGCCCAAAAGTCTGACAACCAGTCTTACCAAGGGGTATCGTGTTACCTAGTAACTAGGTTGTGGAGGTCAGATAGGCAGTCGCTTTATGTAAAATACTGGTATTCAGCTGCATTCGGTTGGACTGGAAGCCGACCCCAACATAGTTGGGAAAAGGCTAGGCAGATTATGATGATTGTTTTAATCTTTTTTAGACCCAGTATTTTAACTGTTTGAACGCTGGTCTGGTATTAACTCTGTTCTAAAAACTTTTATAATATCTGTTAAAAAAAAAATAAGTACGTAGGTAATTTCCAAGATTCATCTAAAATGATTATACCATAGAGACTGATATGATCTTGAACTTTTTTATGTCAAGTTGTATAATGGGGCAATTAGACTTGGTCGTTTCCCCGTATTCGGATGCCAATGGCATTTTAGCTATCATCTAGCACATGAATGATAGAAATACAAGCTTTGAACAAGTTTTCCCAGTTTCGGGTTCCAGAATATTTGAAATTCGGATATCTGATACAAGCTTTCCGTGATACACATCGATTTTTTCGCCATTCGTCGTAATTTAATCCGCCTGCCCTTATCAAAATTTATTTGAGGTCGGGGCAGCTAGATGCCTTTTCACCCGACTGCGCGACACACAGAAGGATAATGTGTTTATCAGCCTATGTATGTATGTTCCTTTGTGGCGCTCTAGAGACCAAACGCGTGGGCAGATTTTGATCATTCTTATTTCAATCGATTTGTCTTAATTTTGCGAGTGTCACTAAAGACATGATACTAATCAAAATTCAATATGGCGACAACTAAACGCCATATTGTAACTTAAAATCGCGAAATTATTTTTTCGTGATTTCTGGTTTGGTCCCTTAGTAAAAGTTGTTCATAATGATGAGTAAAGTCACGTATTTAAGTATCGGTCACTAATTATCAGTCACTCTATATAACTTAATATTATAAACAATCTCATACAATCTGAGATTTAATTTTTTTCCTCCATTTCTATTACCCGTCATGAGTCATCTCGGACCTCCCTTTCCATATCATTTCGTCATTCATCATCACTCAATATCGTCATCGTCATTTATTTAGATAGGCAAACGTTTTCGTCAAGACGGCCGACGACGTCCGAATACGGCTACGGGTATCCGAAAGACATTCGGATACCCAATTTAGATTAAGTGTTATATAACAAAAGGTATTTACAAGACAGATGTGAGTGGACGCCCTAGATGGATATACAGGGTGGCAGGGACATCGACGCTAAAACTGTTACCATGGATTTAATACATGATCCTAAACCCCCCTTTTTTCTTTTGTGTGGGACATTATCAAATAACTTCTCCCGCTCCGCCCAGAGCGGGAGAAGTTATTTGATAATGTGTGTCAGACTTTTACTGACTAAAACCCACCCGTGTTCCTTCAGTTGCCGGGGGGGCCACGATCTCCCTTTCGGACTTCTTCGCAACCCCGGCAGATCCTAAATCTTCTGCGTTGAAATTTTTCGTCGGTTGTTTTTTTTTTAAATCAGCTGTTCCATAGAAAAGTGCAATACCTACGCGGTCAAAATGTATGGAACAGTTGATTTTTTTTAAAATAACCGACGAAAAATTTCAACGCAGTGGGGTTCACAATTATGTACTGAATCTATGGTAACAGTTTTTGTGGTGATGTTCTTCAGAAAGGTTAGGTGCGTAGTACTCGCAACCGTCGTGCGTTTATGATCGTAAACGATCGAAGGATCGTAGCAGGTGGCGTTCTGTAGTTTTTGCCCAGTTCCTTGAGTTTATGTATGTATGTAATATTAATGCCATAAGTTGTGTTGGTGATAGTGTTATCAAAGGATAGGTACTGTTAAAGTAGGCCACAAGTTAGCGGTAACACTTTGACCTGCATTCTAATTCCGTAACACACGATCAATTACAATCTGTTTCATTTTGACTGTTCAACAACATTCATTGCGTTATTTACGTTGTCGAACAGACAAATTTTTCGAAGCAATGTATTAGCGATATCCTTCAAAATGATTCTGATCGTGTGTTATGCAGTATGGTCTTGCGTAGTACGCAGTTTTAATAGAATAGGAGGTCAGCTTATAATGGTTATTTATCATTATCACTGATGTGCGGCCTTTACGCAATAAATACCAAAGAAACACATGTGTTCATTAATAAAATCTAGATTTACAACACTTCATGTCTGTTATATGAGTATTCATTACTCATCGATTAGTTATGATACGATTAGCATTGGTAATTATAATTTTGTTCTCATTATTTTTGATATGATTGTGCAGTTTATTTAGTACAAATACGAGAGCACATGACATCTTCATAACATGCGAAAGAAGTTGCAGTAAATCTTTTGATAACAACTGCAGCTCCTGTCCCAAAATTTTATTGTAATTGTGTGACTCTCCAGGGCTTGTGGCTAAGTAATAACAGCCACACGGGTTGATCTATCAGGTTAAGCTACGCTTGCCGCGGTTGATCCGTGGATAGGTGACCATCTTTACATACCAAGACCCCTCCGTGCCTCGGAAAGCACGTTAAGCCGTTGGTCTCGGCTGTCATTTGTAGAACTTTGCGGGTCGTCAGAAGCCCGAAAGTCTGACAACCAGTCTTACCCAGGGGTATCGTATTACCCAGTAACTGGGTTGTGGAGGTCTGATAGGCAGTCGCTCCATGTAAAATAGTGATAGTCAGCTCTATCCGGTTAGACTGGAAGCCAATCCCAACATAGTTGGGAAAAAGCTAGGCAGATGATGATATTTGGCTGTCTAGAAAGAAATGCTAATGAACTACATCCGTCAGGACTCAGAAGTTGCGAACACTAAATTTTGACAGTTGTCCCTTGCGGCCTTAATTTTATCGCTAAATCCTTTCATACATACTAAACCCTGTTTTGCCTTTCATAATCTTACCAGCATTAAATTTATAAACACTACCAGAAAAAACAAGATCAGAATGATAAACTCCACATTATGCATTCGATATGCAGATGCAGCGTACTTTATAATCTAGCAAAGTAAGATCTAATAGAGTTTTGATTGCAGTATCGATATCAGTGATAGCAATCTATGTTAACAGTCTACAACTTTCCAAGTTTTTATGGAAGTGAAAATTACTTAGCGATATATCCACGCGCTGCATACAATGTTTTATTGGCTATAGTGTACAGAATTATTTTCTATCCGTGCGTGCGGAGCGTCACTTCGGGCGCGGACGCCAAACAGAACGGACGTCCGTTCGTGCATTATTTCGTTTTTATTTATTTACTTTCGCGTTCCGTTGACTTTGCCGCTATTTCTGTGCTTTTATCTCTAGCCTTGATATAAATTTAGTTACCATTAAGTTCTGTGATGTTTGTATTGTGTTGAAGTGAGTTAATTTTTGCCGATATGAAGTTTAAGATTTTCAAGAAGATTCTGCGTCAGGTATGTTGGTTGAGTCAGCGATTTAAGATGTTACAGTTCTATTAGCTGAATGTTTACATGATAGATTGCATGGTTCATTAGGTATAAATAGCTGTTTCATGTTAGGTCACTTTGGCTGTTAACTGTGCAGTTTTTGTAAGATTACGTGGATTGTTTGAGCAAGTGTTTCATTAGTCTTTCCTAGAACGTTGTTATCGGTTTTGACGGAACGAATACACATCAAGTTTGTTTTTTTTTAAATTTATTTTGGCAATTAAAAAAGCTAACACCAGTCTGCAAATTCACCATCAAACTCGCTCATGCCAATTCCCAACTTCGTGAATCGCCTCCCCAGAATTCGCCACAACCCTATTTGTGTTGACCTCTCCTGACAAGTGTATGTGTGGTGGTATGCCCATTGTGGTATTTGGTGCAAGGCGAAATGTTATTACCAAATTAACAACATGAACAAACCAAGGGCAGACTTTCTTGTAATAGGTACTACTTTTTTCTATAAAAGAAAGCAATTCGAAACTCATTTCTTACTTTGCTATAAAAAGTAGCCTTGCTTGTCACAAGTGTAATTCTTTAGTCTTGCAGTTTGATTTTATTGGTAGAAGCTTACTACATCAGTGTGTAATTTTGTTACTTATCACGAGCATCATAGTCTTTAACAATGAGTATTGTGATTTTTAACCGACTTCATAAAAAAGGAGGAGGTTCTCAATTCGTCGGGATATTTTTTTTCCCCGATTACTCGAAGACGGCTGGACCGAAAAATTCTTTTTTTTTGTTTGAAAGGGTATACTTTCAAGTTGGTGCCATTGTCATTTGGTCACGATCTGATGATGGGATCTTGGAGAAATCGAGGGAACTCTTCAAATATTAAAGGCACATCTATAGCGATTTGGGTATTTTTGATGAGCAGTTGACATAAGGCTATTGTAACTTAGATAAATTACAAACCAACCCACTAAAAAGTGATTTATTTTTTTATTTTTACAAAAAACACATCCGACTTCCAAACTACAAAGTGAAAAATAACTTTAATTTCGGAAGGCGGTGTCAAAAAACTAAAATACTGATCTGATCCAAAGACACCGACTTCCGAAATTAAAGTTATTCACTTTTTAATAAGTGTAAAATACTGGTATTCACCTGAATCCGGTTGTGGTTAGGCAGATTGATATACTGAGATTAGAATGTCTAACTCCATCCATTTAGATAAAGCATGAATTGTCTTCATCTCTTTTTGGAGTACGCAAAGGCAAAACGACAGTCCTTACTAGACCTATATTTGACCAACTAACTCAACATCATAGACTTTTAATATTGTTTATTATAAACAAAAATACCATTCAAAATCACGACACGCATGCAATCGTTGTAAAGCCGGATAGTGCGCTTGTACGCAAAGGCATGCGCATCGTAGGTACAGTCAACAGCCGGTTTCAGAAACGTCGCATCTAGTTTGTACACTGACCTACAAACAATACTGGTATCTCTTCTAATATCTTGATTGATAACTTAATTAATCTTACCAAAGATGGAGACGGAATTAATTTGTGTGAATTTTTTTTATGCAATTAATTTTACCGATTTACTATTGCACATTACTTATCAACTTTAATACATATATGTTCTTTTTAGCCCAATTGTATAAATATTTATGCATTCATAAATTGTTTAATGTCAAGATGAACTGTCTGAGAGTCAAAGGGTTTAAATTGAGGGCCCTGATAGTTAGAAATAGTCACATTACGTCAATTAAGTGCACTATAAAGGCATGTCTATTGCGGCGATTAAAAGAGTAGTTACTACAAATTCTATAATAAATATTTTATTTCACATAAACCTACATGGCTACTTATAAAACGTCAGAAGCTAGGTGCACGGTTCCAATTGGTCGTTTCTTATCTTCTTAGATGTATAGAAGGAAAAGCTGCGGTGAACCCATAAGAATTGGGATAAGTTCAGGAGGATGATGGACCGTGGTGTGTTAAATCCTTCATTGAAGCTATTACAAGTTAAGACGCAGATATAATGTCAGTGACCTTGAGTGGTTAGCTTGCGTGTTCTGTACTGAGCTCATGCAACGCGTCGTACGTCCAGCCAGTAATAGGACTCGCCCATCAAGGAGCTCTGTCCCAAATTAGACGCATTATTCATTTATTACACGTAAAACAAAAGGTATTTTTATAAAACACGTATACTAAAAGATCAGTAATTTAATTATCTTTAAAATGGTGAAGTTTTCAGAAAAATACGCTTGATGGATTTTGCGTCATTCTCAGTTTTTTATCCGCGTTAGACATAACTTTACAAATTAATTTCACTATGTAATATAAACATAATCAAAAATATGCCTATACTAAAATATTAAGAAAATGCTCTAATTTAACATATATTTTTTCCAAATCACTAACACTACTCGTTTAGACGTCATCTTCAGTATAAAATCATTAAAAGTTAGCTATCGTCCCCTTAAGACCTAAAGGAACGTTGAGGATAAGCAACCTTTAGGCTACTGGAAAGACTTTATTGTCACATTCCGCGATTGCTCAGCAACGAATGTGGAAATTAAGACCATGGAGCTATTTGGCAGTCCTGTAGGGCTTTTCTGTAAAAATCTAGCCGTGAAGTGAGCTGTTAATAGTGTCAATCCCTAGCATCAGGAGAAAAACTCACTTCAAGCTCACCTCACATGTGTTCACGGTGAGATTTTAACAGAATAGGTCAACTGTTACAAATGCCGAGTGGATTACTAATCACTCGACACTTACTAATACGTACAGGAACGAGGTATTCACTTAAAAACGTAAAGAAATTGTAAACGAAAGTGAAAGGATTATGCACAGTTTTATTACGTTTACTTCCTACGAGTATATACCTACGTATTATTATATATATAATTTTTTCGCTCATTACCACTTACGTCGATGTTATGTAACCCCATTTGCGAATCGTCTGATATCGCTCATGTTGTAGTAAGAATGCTCTGCGATAGTTTGTTGCATACCTAACTCTTTGTGGTTGTTTAAAGTGGGTTAATAATACAGCTGATAGTAACAATTATGTAATTTAACAACAATTGGACGCAGAAAAGAGTGCACTGAGGCGCAATTTGACAATTTGGTTGAAGTCTTGCGTAAGTTTAAATATTTGCGTTTTAAAGTTGTTTTTGTTATTTTTTAAGACGCCGTGATGTTGACATGAATTTTTCTGCATCGTTACCTACATTCTTTCTTCGGTAAAAAATATAGTTCGAGTAGGAAAATAATAACGTTGGAAAGTTTTGATCATGTAACTTGTAGCTGTAGGGAGAGCTATTGAAGACCTATTTACATACAGACGTCGACACGTCTTCCGTTTACCGACGTAAACAATAGTAAAGTTTTCTTTGTAATCGTGATTGATTTGTTATCTTAGACGACAAAGGGAAAGATATGAATCAGCTGTTTGTTGCCCCGTCGAGGTTGCAAACCCTCGAATGGAATGGGCCCTAGAATGGGTAACTTCAGTAGATTAATGTTTGTATTAAATACTTATTTTTGTAGTTTTTGTCCTTCCTCTTGAGTCTATAAATTGTTACCGCTATCGGTAATGATTTTAGACTCGATGCAGTGATTGATTTACCTATTATGTCCCATGGATAATTCAATCATTGCATAAAGCTTTACTCGACAAATGACAAAAACTAACATTATTATATACTCTTCACTGCAATTCTCGTGCATAACATGTTTTGATATACCTAGCAGCAATTACAGGTTTATTACAGTCACCTACTATTTATCGTGTAAACGTGAAAAGCAAATATTATCTCCAATAAAACGATGCTACAAACTGCAAAGTAAGTTGACTTTTCTCTGACAAACACATTGTAGGGCGACGCCATTGATGGCTAAATACGTATAGGACACTACGACATTATCGTCATTACAGAACAGTCCTTACGTAAAACGTGATTGGACTGCGGTCATGGCACATATAATCGGATATGTTTCTCTAAAGGTCTGCACACATGCGCGGTACAAAAAGGGCAGAGGTAATATCGTGATTGCTGATCTGACTGATATACAAATTCAGCTTATCAGGTTCATAATTTGCGCTATGTAGATAAGACTCTGTCTACTCATTGTCTTCAGGTGTTTGCCGAAGAACATGTGATCTCGTCTCAGAATTTCTGTAATCATAATGTGATAAGGAAAATTCTATGTATAACGACGGAGATAAATATCTACATGTTTCAAAAAGTAGGTCGGTATTGTATTGTCGTTGCTTACAGTTGCTAGCTACACCCTTATCCAGTTTTCAGTCTGAATCTGAAAGTAAACTAAAAAGGTCAAACTTTTTTTTTTTGTTAACTTTTACCTTTCCACATGCTGGGCAAAGACCTCCCCCGAATTCTTCCAAGTACTCTTTTCCTGCACCACCCCGAATCAGCCCTCTATTTATCAATTTAATTTTACATAAATTCATAATGACGTATGTATAATTGTGTATCATCCGTCATTGTGTTAACTTAGCCAGTCTGGACTGTCGACAGATTAGTGCTGGCATGCCACATGCCAGGTAATCTCGACTGTAACCAGTCTAATCCGCTTGCCAATCTCGAGAGCTCATGTGTGCTTATATCTTAAGCCTAGCCCATAATACTTATAGATTTGCTAGGGTTACCGCAGCTTACACTCGATTATAAGTTACTTATAAGGCAGTGAGTGTTACATTCATATAAGTTACTTATTGTGCGCTTTTATCATTTCTAACCTCATTTCTATCTGTTTTTTTTCCATTCTTTAAAAGCGTCTTCATATGTTTCCATACATTTTAATTTCTTGTGTTGTTGTGATGCCGTGACGTGGACGTGGATGTCCAATATAAATCATTACTTTAGAAATTATAAAAGCGTACATTATGTGGTGTTTCATTCACATAAGTTACTTATTAGGTAGTATTATTATCATTTGCTTCAAAAATTGTGAGGAAAGCGGCATGTCGGAGAGATATTTCTTGACGGCATGTGGAGCCAAGTCAGAGGCCCATGGGCGGCATAATAACACTGATACGAAAAAGAAAGAATGAAGTAGTGTTTTATATTATAAGTTTTAAATTAGGTATTGTTTCAGTGATTCATTCTATAAATTAAGTAGGTATTGAATATGTATTTGAGTCGTAAAAGAAAGAGGAAAATTAAATTGTTTTTCTTGATGCCTGACGCAACTTTTCTGTTAGAATTTTTTATCGTTTATCCTGTACAGCTGCAGTGTATGTATTATGACTATGTTTCCATTTTCACGTTAATTTGCGGTAAACATGACGCAAAAAATGAACAAAAACAAAAAAAAATGCGTCACATCGACGCAAAACGCCTAACACTATGCATAATGCTGCGACCCTATGCAAGACAGTCCCAGCGCTGGTTAAATATGGCAAACCGAATTTAGATGAAGCTCAGCTTTGTAGACCATCAGCTCTATCATTCGTGCTTGTCATATTAATGCCGTACTTTACCACTGTTCACTAGTTAGGTTTTTCCGTCAGGAATTTCTCAGTAGCAGTCCGGAGTCTGGATTTGTGCCCAGTTGATTGCAATAGGCTCGCCTTCTATTACATGGCACTTAAACGTAATTGGCGAAATGTTGGGTGTACTGTAGGTATACCTTAACCCTTCGCGGAAAACAGGCGTGATGTAATGTTATGTACTAAAAATATGCAATGTGTTTTGGAATAACTTGAGAGTGCCAGCCCTAGCGCCAAGCCACCTGGCACGGCGCCTAGGTCAACATGTCGCATGGCTCCAGTAACTGGCTATAGGACAATGGATCATTGACAATGTGCCAAATGCACTTATACCTCATCCGTTTTATATGCAAGTGGAATAAACTATGTAGGTTCAGCTGCGTAGTTTTATTTCATTCATTGGGTCGTGGCTAAATAATAATAGCCAGGTCGATTGAAGGTTAAGCTACTCTTGCCAAGGTCGGTTCGTGGATGGGTGACCATCCATTTTATATCGAGACACCTCCGTGCCTCGTCAACCACATTAAAGTGTTGCTCCTGGCTATCATTTGTAGATATTTGACAGTCGTTACGGGTAGTCTGAAGCCCGAAATTCTGACAACCAGTCTTAGGTGAGATCAGATAGGCAGTTGCTCCATGTAAAATACTGGTACTCAGCTGCATCCGGTTAGACTGGAAGCTGACCCTAATATAGCTGGGAAAAGATAGATATAGATATAGATTATGAACAGTTGAATGCACACAAACGTTCTGCTTAAAATGCTAGTTCAAGAATTCGCATTTTCATCGCATTGACGATGTTTGATTCGTTTTGGTAATAGCACCAAAAAAGACTTGTAATTTGTTGTCTGCATGTTTCGTATCTTAGTTTGCATGGTACGCTTGGTATCAAAATCAAATAAACTGTATCTAAAGTCAAGTTGCATGTTTGTGTAATCTATAAACTGTTCAATAAATTTATATCTTTGTTTATTTCAGAGGAAAAAATGCGCGAATAGTTTTGTTAACTTTGACACGTAGTACAGCGATAATAAATAATATTACATATGTAGTATCGTATATACTATCTATGCTTACTATGTAAATATAACAATGTCAACAGTAATAGATATTATATGCTTGAGAGATAATGGAAAATGAAACGTTTATTTCTGCATTCGTGTAATTTATCTTCGCATTTTGTTTTCTTTGCATATACTATGGGCCAATATGAATATTGAATTTATTAGTTTACGTTGAATATTACAAAGGTTGGTGGGGTTCGTTATCCTACCCATTTGTCATTGATCGGGCGACGCTTATGTTTTACTATTGTGTTATAGGTATTCGGTAGCTAGACTGATTCGTATGAATCACAATGTTGAGTTATTTATTTACATCTGCTTGTAAAAATTTACTCGGTTATTTGTTAGAAGTAGAACTTCTGGATTACGTATTTTTCGGACACGATTGAGTAGAAGAGCAGTGATAGCCTAGTGGTGTGACCGTCAGACTACCAAGTCATAGATCCCGAGTTCGAACCTAAGGCACGCACCTCTGACTTTTCGGATTCGTGTGCGTATTGTATTATCACTGGATTCAAAAACGGTGAAGGAAAACATTGACTTGGCTTGATATTTCTCGACGGCATGTCAAGCCAAGTCAGAGACCCATGGGCGGCTTTAAAACTGACCAGGTTAGTCACTAACCATACGAAAAAAGAAAGTGGAATAAACTATGATGTCCGTGAACTTGGCAGATCATTTCCCAGCAGAGCATGAAAAAATGTGAGTTCTCTTGGCATGCGGATGAGTTCTAGAGTTCCTTATACTTAAAAAAAATAGTTCTGGCTTTTTTGCCTGAAAAAAGTCGAATGAAAATATGCTCTGCTAACTTCCGTTAGCAGATCATTTTTTCCAAAATTAAAATTTTAAAACTGATTTAGGTGCACAATGGTGAGCTCTATAGTTCCTAATACTTTTCCGGAAGAGTTCTGCTGACATAAATTTAAAAAATAAAAAAATAAAAAATTGGCCTTTTACGAGAAAAAGACAATCATTTTGATAAAATAGCCGTGAATGACGTAATTTGTGGATTTTCATAGATGTTTTGGGCTAAAATTAATAACTAAGATTCTAGTAACAAAAGAAAAACTAAATGAAAGCAGAAGATCAGCAGAAGTATCAGAAGAGCCTTGTGAAAAAGATAGGTTGGGAGAAATCGAGGTTTCATTAAGTGTTTAAGTTAGTAGGATCAAAAAAGAATTTGAATACGAATAAGGAGCATGAATGCCTCGTTTTCTGATGCATCTATGATAGAACTATCCGACAACATGAAACAATAACCCAGAACTGTAACTCAGGTGTCAGCAGAGCATGGTTGAAAAGTTAGATTAGTAAAAATCGAGGTTTAATTTAGTATCTTAATCGTAAAATCATTATAAAAAAACCAGAACACCTGAGGAGCTGGAACTCTTCGTTTACTGATGCAACTATTAAAGAAATAACCGAGAATTTGCAAAAATGACCCAAAACTCCGACTCAAGTATCAGCAAAGCATGGGTAAAGGTTTAGATAAGTTGAAATTGATATTTAATTCAGTGTATCAGTAAAAAATATACTAAAAAAATTGAGTAGCTCCAAGGTGCGGGAACTCCTTGATTCCTGATGCATGTGTAACAGAGCTATCTGATAACATGCAAAACAAACCCAGAACCTTGACTCAGGTGTCAGCAGAGCATGGTTGAAAAGTTAGATTAGTAAAAATCGAGATTTAATTTAGTGTCTTTATCGTGAAATCATTATAAAAAACCACAACACCTGAGGAGCTGGAACTCCTCGTTTCCTGATGAACGTGTAACAGAACTATCTGACAACATGCAACACAAACCCGGAACTTTGACTCAGGTGTCAGCAGAGCATGGGTAAAGATTTTTATAAGTTGAAATTGACATTTAATTCAGTGTGTCAGTAAAAAATATACTAAAAAAATTGAGTAGCTCTTAGGTGCGGGAACTCCTCGATTCCTGATGCATGTGTAACAGAGCTATCCGACAACATGCAATACAAACCCAGAACTTTGACTCAGGTGTCAGCAGAGCATGGGTAAACATTTTAATACGTTGAAATTGACATTTAATTCAGTGTGTCAGTAAAAAATATACTAAAAAAATTGAGTAGCTCTTAGGTGCGGGAACTCCTCGATTCCTGATGCATGTGTAACAGAGCTATCCGACAACATGCAATACAAACCCAGAACTTTGACTCAGGTGTCAGCAGAGCATGGGTAAACATTTTAATACGTTGCAATTGACATTTAATTCAGTGTGTCAGTAAAAAATATACTAAAAAAATTGAATAGCACTTAGGAGCGGAAACTCCTCAATTCCTGATGCATGTGTAACAGAGCTATCCGACAACATGCAATACAAACCCAGAATTTTGACTCAGGTGTCAGCAGAGCATGGTTGAAAAGTTAGATTAGTAAAAATTGAGATTTAATTTAGTGTCTTTATCGTAAAATCATTATAAATAACCACAACACCTGAGGAGCTGGAACTCCTCGATTCCTGATGTATATATAACAGAACTATCTAAAAACATGCAACACAAACCCGGAACTTTGACTCAGGTGTCAGCAGAGCATGGGTAAAGATTTTAATACGTTGAAATTGATATTTACTTCAGTGTGTCAGTAAAAAATATACTAAAAAAATTGAGTAGGTCCAAGGTGCGGGAACTCTTCGTTTCCTGATGCATGTGTAACAGAACTATCCGATAACATGCAATATAAACCCAGAACTCTGACTCAGATGTCAGCAGAGCATGGGTAAAAGTTTATATAATTTGAAATTGATATTTAATTTAGTGTATCAGTAAAAAACTTACTTAAAAATTTTAGAAGCTCCAAGGAGCAGGAACTCTTCGTTTCCTGATGCATGTGTAACAGAGCTATCCGACAACATGCAATACAAACCCAGAACTTTGACTCAGGTGTCAGCAGAGCATGGGTAAACATTTTAATACGTTGCAATTGACATTTAATTCAGTGTGTCAGTAAAAAATATACTAAAAAAATTGAATAGCTCTTAGGTGCGGGAAATCCTCGATTCCTGATGCATGTGTAACAGAGCTATCCGACAAAATGCAATACAAACCCAAAACTTTGACTCAGGTGTCAGCAGAGCATGGGTAAACATTTTAATACGTTGAAATTGACATTTAATTCAGTGTGTCAGTAAAAAATATACTAAAAAAATTGAGTAGCTCTTAGGTGCGGGAACTCCTCGATTCCTGATGCATGTGTAACAGAGCTATCCGACAACATGCAATACAAACCCAGAACTTTGACTCAGGTGTCAGAAGAGCATGGGTAAACATTTTAATACGTTGCAATTGACATTTAATTCAGTGTGTCAGTAAAAAATATACTAAAAAAATTGAATAGCTCTTAGGTGCGGAAACTCCTCAATTCCTGATGCATGTGTAACAGAGCTATCCGACAACATGCAATACAAACCCAGAACTTTGACTCAGGTGTCAGCAGAGCATGGTTGAAAAGTTAGATTAGTAAAAATTGAGATTTAATTTAGTGTCTTTATCGTAAAATCATTATAAATAACCACAACACCTGAAGAGCTGGAACTCCTCGTTTCCTGATGTATATATAACAGAACTATCTAACAACATGCAACACAAACCCGGAACTTTGACTCAGGTGTCAGCAGAGCATGGGTAAAGATTTTAATACGTTGAAATTGATATTTACTTCAGTGTGTCAGTAAAAAATATACTAAAAAAATTTAGTAGGTCCAAGGTGCGGGAACTCTTCGTTTCCTGATGCATGTGTAACAGAACTATCCGATAACATGCAATATAAACCCAGAACTCTGACTCAGATGTCAGCAGAGCATGGGTAAAAGTTTATATAATTTGAAATTGATATTTAATTTAGTGTATCAGTAAAAAACTTACTTAAAAATTTTAGAAGCTCCAAGGAGCAGAAACTCTTCGTTTCCTGATGCATGTGTAACAAAGCTATCCGACAACATGCAATACAAACCCAGATCTTTGACTCAGGTGTCAGCAGAGCATGGGTAAACATTTTAATACGTTGCAATTGACATTTAATTCAGTGTGTCAGTAAAAAATATACAAAAAAAATTGAATAGCTCTTAGGTGGGAACTCCTCAATTCCTGATGCATGTGTAACAGAGCTATCCGACAACATGCAATACAAACCCAGAACTTTGACTCAGGTGTCAGCAGAGCATGGTTGAAAAGTTAGATTAGTAAAAATTGAGATTTAATTTAGTGTCTTTATCGTAAAATCATTATAAATAACTACAACACCTGAGGAGCTGGAACTCCTCGTTTCCTGATGTATATATAACAGAACTATCTAACAACATGCAACACTAACCCGGAACTTTGACTCAGGTGTCAGCAGAGCATGGGTAAAGATTTTAATACGTTGAAATTGATATTTACTTCAGTGTGTCAGTAAAAAATATACTAAAAAAATTGAGTAGGTCCAAGGTGCGGGAACTCTTCGTTACCTGATGCATGTGTAACAGAACTATCCGATAACATGCAATATAAACCCAGAACTCTGACTCAGATGTCAGCAGAGCATGGGAAAATGTTTATATAATTTGAAATTGATATTTAATTTAGTGTATCAGTAAAAAACTTACTTAAAAATTTTAGAAGCTCCAAGGAGCAGGAACTCTTCGTTTCCTGATGCATGTGTAACAGAGCTATCCGACAACATGCAATACAAACCCAGAACCTTGACTCAGGTGTCAGCAGAGCATGGTTGAAAAGTTAGATTAGTAAAAATCGAGATTTAATTTAGTGTCTTTATCGTGAAATCATTATAAAAAATCACAACACCTGAGGAGCTGGAACTCCTCGTTTCCTGATGTATGTGTAACAGAACTATCTGACAACATGCAACACAAACCCGGAACTTTGACTCAGGTGTCAGCAGAGCATGGGTAAACATTTTAACACGTTGAAATTGACATTTAATTCAGTGTGTCAGTAAAAAATATACTAAAAAAATTGAGTAGCTCCTAGGTGCGGGAACTCCTTGATTCCTGATGCATGTTTAACAAAGCTATCCGATGCCATGCAAAACAAATCCAAAACTTTGACTCAGGTGTCAGCAGAGCATGGGTAAACATTTTAATACGTTGAAATTGACATTTAATTCAGTGTGTCAGTAAAAAATATACTAAAAAAATTGAGTAGCTCTTAGGTGCGGGAACTCCTCGATTCCAGATGCATGTGTAACAGAGCTATCCGATAACATGCAAATCAAACCCAGAACTTTGACTCAGGTGTCAGCAGAGCATGGGTAAACATTTAAATACGTTGAAATTGACATTTAATTCAGTGTGTCAGTAAAAAATATACTAAAACAATTGAGTAGCTCTTAGGTGCGGGAACTCCTCGATTCCTGATGCATGTGTAATAGAGCTATCCGACAACATGCAAAACAAATCCAGAACTTTGACTCAGGTGTCAGCAGAGCATGGTTGAAAAGTTAGATTAGTAAAAATCGAGATTTAATTTAGTGTCTTTATCGTGAAATCATTATAAAAAACCACAACACCTGAGGCGCTGGAACTCCTCGTTTCCTGATGTATGAATAACAGAACTATCTGATAACATGCAACACAAACCCGGAACTTTGACTCAGGTGTCAGCAGAGCATGGGTAAAGATTTTTATAAGTTGAAATTGACATTTAATTCAGTGTGTCAGTAAAAAATATACTAAAAAAATTGAGTAGCTCTAAGGTGCGGGAACTCTTCGATTCCTGATGCATGTGTAACAGAGCTATCTGATAACATGAAATACAGACCCAGAACTTTGACTCAGGTGTCAGCACAGCATGGGTAAACTTTTTAATACGTTGAAATTGACATTTAATTCAGTGTGTCAGTAAAAAATATACTAAAAAAATTGAGTAGCTCTTAGGTGCGGGAACTCCTCGATTCCTGATGCATATGTAACAGAGCTATCCGATAATATGCAACACAAACCCGGAACTTTGACTCAGGTGTCAGCAGAGCATGGGGAAAGATTTTTATAAGTTGAAATTGACATTTAATTCAGTGTGTCAGTAAAAAATATACTAAAAATATTGAGTAGCACCAAGGTGCGGGAACTCCTTGATTCCTGATGTATGTGTAACAGAGCTATATGATAACATGCAATACAAACCCAGAACTTTGACTCAGGTGTCAGCAGAGCATGGGTAAACATTTTAATACGTTGAAATTGACATTTAATTCAGTGTGTCAGTAAAAAATATACTAAAAAAATTGAGTAGCTCTTAGGTGCGGGAACTCCTCGATTCCTGATGTATGTGTAACAGAGCTATCCGATAACATGCAATACAAACCCAGAACTTTGACTCAGGTGTCAGCAGAGCATGGGTAAACATTTTAATACGTTGAAATTGACATTTAATTCAGTGTGTCAGTAAAAAATATACTAAAAAAATTGAGTAGCTCTTAGGTGCGGGAACTCCTCGATTCCTGATGCATGTGTAACAGAGCTATCTGATAACATGAAATACAGACCCAGAACTTTGACTCAGGTGTCAGCAGAGCATGGGTAAACATTTTTATATGTTGAAATTGACATTTAATTCAGAGTGTCAGTAAAAAATATACTAAAAAAATTGAGTAGCTCTAAGGTGCGGGAACTCCTCGATTCCTGATGCATGTGTAACAGTGCTATCTGATAACATGAAATACAGACCCAGAACTTTGACTCAGGTGTCAGCAGAGCATGGGTAAACATTTTAATACGTTGAAATTGACATTTAATTCAGTGTGTCAGTAAAAAATATACTAAAAATATTGAGTAGCTCTTAGGTGCGGGAACTCCTCGATTCCTGATGCATATGTGACAGAGCTATCCGATAATATGCAACACAAACCCGGAACTTTGACTCAGGTGTCAGCAGAGCATGGGTAAAGATTTTTATAAGTTGAAATTGACATTTAATTCAGTGTGTCAGTAAAAAATATACTAAAAATATTGAGTAGCACCAAGGTGCGGGAACTCCTTGATTCCTCATGCAGGTGTAACAAAGCTATCTGATAACATGCAATACAAACCCAGAAATTTGACTCAGGTGTCAGCAGAGCATGGGTAAACATTTTAATACGTTGAAATTGACATTTAATTCAGTGTGTCAGTAAAAAATATACTAAAAAAATTGAATAGCTCCAAGGTGCGGGAACTCCTTGATTCCTGATGCATGTGTAACAGAGCTATCTGATAACATGCAATACAAACCCAGAACTTTGACTCAGGTGTCAGTAGAGCATGGGTAAACATTTTAATACGTTGAAATTGACATTTAATTCAGTGTGTTAGTAAAAAATATACTTAAAAAATTGAGTAGCTCCTACGTGCGGGAACTCCTTGATTCCTGATGCATGTGTAACAAAGCTATCCGATGCCATGCAAAACAAACCCAAAACTTTAACTCAAGTGTCAGCAGAGCATGGGTAAACATTTTAATACGTTGAAATTGACATTTAATTCAGTGTGTCAGTAAAAAATATACTAAAAAAATTGAGTAGCTCCAAGGTGCGGGAACTCCTTGATTCCTGATGCATGTGTAATAGAGCTATCTGATAACATGCAATACAAACCCAGAACTTTGACTCAGGTGTCAGCAGAGCATGGGTAAACATTTTAATACGTTGCAATTGACATTTAATTCAGTGTGTCAGTAAAAAATATACTAAAAAAATTGAATAGCTCTTAGGTGCGGGAACTCCTCGATTCCTGATGCATGTGTAACAGAGCTATCCGACAACATGCAATACAAACCCAGAACTTTGACTCAGGTGTCAGCAGAGCATGGGTAAACATTTTAATACGTTGAAATTGACATTTAATTCAGTGTGTCAGTAAAAAATATACTAAAAAAATTGAGTAGCTCTTAGGTGCGGGAACTCCTCGATTCCTGATGCATGTGTAACAGAGCTATCCGACAACATGCAATACAAATCCAGAACTTCGACTCAGGTGTCAGCAGAGCATGGTTGAAAAGTTAGATTAGTAAAAATCGAGATTTAATTTAGTGTCTTTATCATGAAATCATTATAAAAAACCACAACACCTGAGGAGCTGGAACTCCTCGTTTCCTGATGTATGAATAACAGAACTATATGAAAACATGCAAAACAAACCCGGAACTTTGACTCAGGTGTCAGCAGAGCATGGGTAAAGATTTTTATATGTTGAAATTGACATTTAATTCAGTGTGTCAGTAAAAAATATACTAAAAAAATTGAGTAGCTCTTAGGTGCGGGAACTCCTCGATTCCTGATGCATGTGTAACAGAGCTATCCGAAAACATGCAAAACAAACCCAGAACTTTGACTCAGGTGTCAGCAGAGCATGGGTAAACATTTTAATACGTTGAAATTGACATTTAATTCAGTGTGTCAGTAAAAAATATACTAAAACAATTGAGTAGCTCTTAGGTGCGGGAACTCCTCGATTCCTGATGCATGTGTAACAGAGCTATTCGACATCATGCAAAACAAATCCAGAACTTTGACTCAGGTGTCAGCAGAGCATGGTTGAAAAGTTAGATTATTAAAAATCGAGATTTAATTTAGTGTCTTTATCGTGAAATCATTATAAAAAACCACAACACCTGAGGAGCTGGAACTCCTCGTTTTCTGATGTATGAATAATAGAACTATCTGATAACATGCAAAACAAACCCGGAACTTTGACTCAGGTGTCAGCAGAGCATGGGTAAAGATTTTTATATGTTGAAATTGACATTTAATTCAGTGTGTCAGTAAAAAATATACTAAAAAAATTGAGTAGCTCTTAGGTGCGGGAACTCCTCGATTCCTGATGCATGTGTAACAGAGCTATCCGATAACATGCAATACAAACCCAGAACTTTGACTCAGGTGTCAGCAGAGCATGGGTAAACATTTTAATACGTTGAAATTGACATTTAATTCAGTGTGTCAGTAAAAAATATACTAAAAAAATTGAGTAGCTCTTAGGTGCGGGAACTCCTCGATTCCTGATGCATGTGTAACAGAGCTATCCGGCAACATGCAATACAAATCCAGAACTTCGACTCAGGTGTCAGCAGAGCATGGTTGAAAAGGTAGATTAGTAAAAATCGAGATTTAATTTAGTGTCTTTATCATGAAATCATTATAAAAAACCACAACACCTGAGGAGCTGGAACTCCTCGTTTCCTGATGTATGAATAAAAGAACTATCTGATAACATGCAACACAAACCCGGAACTTTGACTCAGGTGTCAGCAGAGCATGGGGAAAGATTTTTATAAGTTGAAATTGACATTTAATTCAGTGTGTCAGTAAAAAATATACTAAAAATATTGAGTAGCACCAAGGTGCGGGAACTCCTTGATTCCTGATGTATGTGTAACAGAGCTATATGATAACATGCAATACAAACCCAGAACTTTGACTCAGGTGTCAGCAGAGCATGGGTAAACATTTTAATACGTTGAAATTGACATTAAATTCAGTGTGTCAGTAAAAAATATACTAAAAAAATTGAGTAGCTCTTAGGTGCGGGAACTCCTCGATTCCTGATGTATGTGTAACAGAGCTATCCGATAACATGCAATACAAACCCAGAACTTTGACTCAGGTGTCAGCAGAGCATGGGTAAACATTTTAATACGTTGAAATTGACATTTAATTCAGTGTGTCAGTAAAAAATATACTAAAAAAATTGAGTAGCTCTTAGGTGCGGGAACTCCTCGATTCCTGATGCATGTGTAACAGAGCTATCCGATGCCATGCAATACAAATCCAAAACTTTGAGTCAGGTGTCAGCAGAGCATGGTTGAAAAGTTAGATTAGTAAAAATCGAGATTTAATTTAGTGTCTTTATCGTGAAATCATTATAAAAAACCACAACACCTGAGGAGCTGGAACTCCTCGTTTCCTGATGTATGAATAACAGAACTATATGATAACATGCAACACAAACCCGGAACTTTGACTCAGGTGTCAGCAGAGCATGGGTAAAGATTTTTATAAGTTGAAATTGACATTTAATTCAGTGTGTCAGTAAAAAATATACTAAAAAAATTGAGTAGCTCTAAGGTGCGGGAACTCCTCGATTTCTGATGCATGTGTAACAGTGCTATCTGATAACATGAAATACAGACCCAGAACTTTGACTCAGGTGTCAGCAGAGCATGGGTAAACATTTTAATACGTTGAAATTGACATTTAATTCAGTGTGTCAGTAAAAAATATACTAAAAAAATTGAGTAGCTCTTAGGTGCGGAAACTCCTCGATTCCTGATGCATATGTAACAGAGCTATCCGATAATATGCAACACAAACCCGGAACTTTGACTCAGGTGTCAGCAGAGCATGGGTAAAGATTTTTATAAGTTGAAATTGACATTTAATTCAGTGTGTCAGTAAAAAATATACTAAAAATATTGAGTAGCACCAAGGTGCGGGAACTCCTTGATTCCTGATGCATGTGTAACAGAGCTATCTGATAACATGCAATACAAACCCAGAACTTTGACTCAGGTGTCAGCAGAGCATGGGTAAACATTTTAATACGTTGCAATTGACATTTAATTCAGTGTGTCAGTAAAAAATATACTAAAAAAATTGAATAGCTCTTAGGTGCGGGAACTCCTCGATTCCTGATGCATGTGTAACAGAGCTATCCGACAACATGCAATACAAACCCAGAACTTTGACTCAGGTGTCAGCAGAGCATGGGTAAACATTTTAATACGTTGAAATTGACATTTAATTCAGTGTGTCAGTAAAAAATATACTCAAAAAATTGAGTAGCTCTTAGGTGCGGGAACTCCTCGATTCCTGATGCATGTGTAACAGAGCTATCCGACAACATGCAATACAAATCCAGAACTTCGACTCAGGTGTCAGCAGAGCATGGTTGAAAAGGTAGATTAGTAAAAATCGAGATTTAATTTAGTGTCTTTATCATGAAATCATTATAAAAAACCACAACACCTGAGGAGCTGGAACTCCTCGTTTCCTGATGTATGAATAACAGAACTATCTGATAACATGCAATACAAACCCGGAACTTTGACTCAGGTGTCAGCAGAGCATGGGGAAAGATTTTTATAAGTTGAAATTGACATTTAATTCAGTGTGTCAGTAAAAAATATACTAAAAATATTGAGTAGCACCAAGGTGCGGGAACTCCTTGATTCCTGATGTATGTGTAACAGAGCTATATGATAACATGCAATACAAACCCAGAACTTTGACTCAGGTGTCAGCAGAGCATGGGTAAACATTTTAATACGTTGAAATTGACATTTAATTCAGTGTGTCAGTAAAAAATATACTAAAAAAATTGAGTAGCTCTTAGGTGCGGGAACTCCTCGATTCCTGATGTATGTGTAACAGAGCTATCCGATAACATGCAATACAAACCCAGAACTTTGACTCAGGTGTCAGCAGAGCATGGGTAAACATTTTAATACGTTGAAATTGACATTTAATTCAGTGTGTCAGTAAAAAATATACTAAAAAAATTGAGTAGCTCTTAGGTGCGGGAACTCCTCGATTCCTGATGCATGTGTAACAGAGCTATCCGATGCCATGCAATACAAATCCAAAACTTTGAGTCAGGTGTCAGCAGAGCATGGTTGAAAAGTTAGATTAGTAAAAATCGAGATTTAATTTAGTGTCTTTATCGTGAAATCATTATAAAAAACCACAACACCTGAGGAGCTGGAACTCCTCGTTTCCTGATGTATGAATAACAGAACTATATGATAACATGCAACACAAACCCGGAACTTTGACTCAGGTGTCAGCAGAGCATGGGTAAAGATTTTTATAAGTTGAAATTGACATTTAATTCAGTGTGTCAGTAAAAAATATACTAAAAAAATTGAGTAGCTCTTAGGTGCGGGAACTCCTCGATTCCTGATGCATATGTAACAGAGCTATCCGATAATATGCAACACAAACCCGGAACTTTGACTCAGGTGTCAGCAGGGCATGGGTAAAGATTTTTATAAGTTGAAATTGACATTTAATTCAGTGTGTCAGTAAAAAATATACTAAAAAAATTGAGTAGCTCTTAGGTGCGGGAACTCCTCGATTCCTGATGCATATGTAACAGAGCTATCCGATAATATGCAACACAAACCCGGAACTTTGACTCAGGTGTCAGCAGAGCATGGGTAAAGATTTTTATAAGTTGAAATTGACATTTAATTCAGTGTGTCAGTAAAAAATATACTAAAAATATTGAGTAGCACCAAGGTGCGGGAACTCCTTGATTCCTGATGCATGTGTAACAGAGCTATCTGATAACATGCAATACAAACCCAGAACTTTGACTCAGGTGTCAGCAGAGCATGGGTAAACATTTTAATACGTTGCAATTGACATTTAATTCAGTGTGTCAGTAAAAAATATACAAAAAAAATTGAATAGCTCTTAGGTGCGGGAACTCCTCGATTCCTGATGCATGTGTAACAGAGCTATCCGACAACATGCAATACAAACCCAGAACTTTGACTCAGGTGTCAGCAGAGCATGGGTAAACATTTTAATACGTTGAAATTGACATTTAATTCAGTGTGTCAGTAAAAAATATACTAAAAAAATTGAGTAGCTCTTAGGTGCGGGAACTCCTCGATTCCTGATGCATGTGTAATAGAGCTATCCGACAACATGCAATACAAATCCAGAACTTCGACTCAGGTGTCAGCAGAGCATGGTTGAAAAGGTAGATTAGTAAAAATCGAGATTTAATTTAGTGTCTTTATCATGAAATCATTATAAAAAACCACAACACCTGAGGAGCTGGAACTCCTCGTTTCCTGATGTATGAATAACAGAACTATATGATAACATGCAAAACAAACCCGGAACTTTGACTCAGGTGTCAGCAGAGCATGGGTAAAGATTTTTATATGTTGAAATTGACATTTAATTCAGTGTGTCAGTAAAAAATATACTAAAAAAATTGAGTAGCTCTTAGGTGCGGGAACTCCTCGATTCCTGATGCATGTGTAACAGAGCTATCCGATAACATGCAAAACAAACCCAGAACTTTGACTCAGGTGTCAGCAGAGCATGGGTAAACATTTTAATACGTTGAAATTGACATTTAATTCAGTGTGTCAGTAAAAAATATACTAAAACAATTGAGTAGCTCTTAGGTGCGGGAACTCCTCGATTCCTGATGCATGTGTAACAGAGCTATCCGACAACATGCAAAAGAAATCCAGAACTTTGACTCAGGTGTCAGCAGAGCATGGTTGAAAAGTTAGATTATTAAAAATCGAGATTTAATTTAGTGTCTTTATCGTGAAATCATTATAAAAAACCACAACACCTGAGGAGCTGGAACTCCTCGTTTTCTGATGTATGAATAATAGAACTATCTGATAACATGCAACACAAACCCGGAACTTTGACTCAGGTGTCAGCAGAGCATGGGTAAAGATTTTTATAAGTTGAAATTGACATTTAATTCAGTGTGTCAGTAAAAAATATACTAAAAAAATTGAGTAGCTCCAAGGTGCGGGAACTCCTCGATTCCTGATGCATGTGTAACAGAGCTATCTGATAACATGAAATACACACCCAGAACTTTGACTCAGGTGTCAGCACAGCACGGGTAAACTTTTTAATACGTTGAAATTGACATTTAATTCAGTGTGTCAGTAAAAAATATACTAAAAATATTGAGTAGCACCAAGGTGCGGGAACTCCTTGATTCCTGATGTATGTGTAACAGAGCTATATGATAACATGCAAAACAAACCCAGAACTTTGACTCAGGTGTCAGCAGAGCATGGGTAAACATTTTAATACGTTGAAATTGACATTTAATTCAGTGTGTCAGTAAAAAATATACTAAAAAAATTGAGTAGCTCTTAGGTGCGAGAACTCCTCGATTCCTGATGCATGTGTAACAGAGCTATCCGATTACATGCAATACAAACCCAGAACTTTGACTCAGGTGTCAGCAGAGCATGGGTAAACATTTTAATACGTTGAAATTGACATTTAATTCAGTGTGTCAGTAAAAAATATACTAAAAAAATTAAGTAGCTCTTAGGTGCGGGAACTCCTCGATTCCTGATGCATGTGTAACAGAGCTATCCGACAACATGCAATACAAACCCAGAACTTTGACTCAGGTGTCAGCAGAGCATGGTTGAAAAGTTAGATTAGTAAAAATTGAGATTAAATGTCAATTTAAACTTATAAAAATCTTTACCCATGCTCTGCTGACACCTGAGTCAAAGTTCCGGGTTTGTGTTGCATGTTGTTAGATAGTTCTGTTATATATACATCAGGAAACGAGGAGTTCCAGCTCCTCAGGTGTTGTGGTTTTTTAAAATGATTTTACGATAAAGACACTAAATTAAATCTCGACTTTTACTAATCTAACTTTTCAACCATGCTCTGCTGACACCTGAGTCAAAGTTCTGGGTTTGTATTGCATGTTGTCGGATAGCCCTATTACACATGCATCAGGAATCGAGGAGTTCCCGCACCTATGAGCTACTCAATTTTTTTAGTATATTTTTTACTGACACACTGAATTAAATGTCAATTTCAACTTTAAAAATCTTTACCCATGCTCTGCTGACACCTGAGTCAAAGTTTTGGATTTGTTTTGCATGGCATCGGATAGTTTTGTTACACATGCATCAGGAATCAAGTAGTTCCCGCACCTTGGTGCTACTCAATTTTTTTAGTATATTTTTTACTGACACACTGAATTAAATGTCAATTTCAATGTATTAAAATGTTTACCCATGCTCTGCTGACACCTGAGTCAAAGTTCTGAGTCTGTATTTCATGATATCAGATAGCTCTGTTACACATGCATCAGGAATCGAGGAGTTCCCGCACCTTGGAGCTACTCAATTTTTTTAGTATGTTTTTTACTGACACACTGAATTAAATGTCAATTTCAACTTATAAAAATCTTTACCCATGCTCTGCTGACACCTGAGTCAAAGTTCCGTGTTTGTGTTGCATATTATCGGAGACCTCTGTTACATATGCATCAGGAATCGAGGAGTTCCCGCACCTAAGAGCTACTCAATTTTTTTAGTATATTTTTTACTGACACACTGAATTAAATGTCAATTTCAACTTATTAAAATCTTTACCCATGCTCTGCTGACACCTGAGTCAAAGTTCTGGGTTTGTTTTGCATGTTTTCGGATAGTTCTGTTATACTTGCATCAGGAATCGAGGAGTTCCAGCTCCTCAGCTGTTCTGGTTTTTTATAATGATTTTACGATAAAGACACTAAATTTAACCTAAATTTTTACTAATCTAACTTTTCAACCATGCTCTGCTGACACCTGAGTCAAAGTTCTGGATTTGTTTTGCATGTTGTCGGATAGCTCAATTACACATGCATCAGGAAACGAAGAGTTCCTGCTCCTTGGAGCTTCTAAAATTTTTTAGTATGTTTTTTACTGATACACTGAAATAAATATCAATTTCAAATTATATAAACATTTACCCATGCTCTGCTGACATCTGAGTCAGAGTTCTGGGTTTATATTGCATGTTGTCGGATAGCTCTGTTATACATGCATCAGAAAACGAAGAGTTCCCGCACCTTGAAGCTACTCAATTTTTTTAGTATATTTTTTACTGACACACTGAAGTAAATGTCAATTTCAACTTATTAAAATATTTACATATGCTCTGCTGACACCTGAGTCAAAGTTTCGGGTTTGTGTTGCATATTATCGGATAGCTCTGTTACATATGCATCAGGAATCGAGGAGTTCCCGCACCTAAGAGCTACTCAATTTTTTTAGTATATTTTTTACTGACACACTGAATTAAATGTCAATTTCAACGTATTAAAATGTTTACCCATGCTCTGCTGACACCTGAGTCAAAGTTCCGGGTTTGTGTTGCATGTTGTCATATAGTTCTGTTATACATACATCAGGAAACGAGGAGTTCCAGCTCCTCAGGTGTTGTGGTTTTTGATAATGATTTCACGATAAAGACACTAAATTAAATCTCGATTTTTACTAATCTAACTTTTCAACCATGCTCTGTTGACACTTGAGTCAAAGTTCTGGATTTATATTGCATGTTGTCTGATAGCTCTATTACACATGCATCAGGAATCGAGGAGTTCCCGCACCTAAGAGCTACTCAATTTTTTTTCTATATTTTTTACTGACACACTGAATTAAATGTCAATTTCAACGTATTAAAATGTTTACCCATGCTCTGCTGACACCTGAGTCAAAGTTCTGGGTTTGTATTGCATGTTATCGGATAGCTCTGGTACACATGCATCAGGAAACGAAGAGATCCTGCTCCTTGGAGCTTCTAAAATTTTTTAGTAAGTTTTTTACTGATACACTAAATTAAATATCAATTTCAAATTATATAAACTTTTACCCATGCTCTGCTGACATCTGAGTCAGAGTTCTGGGTTTATATTGCATGTTATCGGATAGTTCTGTTACACGTGCATCAGGAAACGAAGAGTTCCCGCACCTTGGACCTACTCAATTTTTTTAGTATATTTTTTACTGACACACTGAAGTAAATATCAATTTCAACGTATTAAAATCTTTACCCATGCTCTGCTGACACCTGAGTCAAAGTTCTGGGTTTGTTTTGCATGTTGTTAGATAGTTCTGTTATATGTACATCAGGAAACGAGGAGTTCCAGCTCCTCAGGTGTTGTGGTTTTTTATAATGATTTTACGATAAAGACACTAAATTAAATCTCGATTTTTACTAATCTAACTTTTCAACCATGCTCTGCTGACACCTGAGTCTATGTTCTGGGTTTGTATTGCATGTTGTCGGATAGCCCTATTATACATGCATCAGGAATCGACGAGTTCCTGCACCTAAAAGCTACTCAATTTTTTTAGTATATTTTTTACTGACACACTGAATTAAATGTCAATTTCAACGTATTAAAATGTTTACCCATGCTCTGCTGACACCTGAGTCAAAGTTCTGGGTTTGTATTGCATGCTATTGGATAGCTCTGTTACACATGCATCAGGAATCGAGGAGTTCCCGCACCTAAGAGCTACTCAATTTTTTTAGTATATTTTTACTGACACACTGAATTAAATGTCAATTTCAACTTATTAAAATTTTTACCCATGCTCTGCTGACACCTGAGTCAAAGTTCTGGGTTTGTTTTGCATGTTTTCGGATAGTTCTGTTATACTTGCATCAGGAATCGAGGAGTTCCAGCTCCTCAGGTGTTCTGGTTTTTTATAATGATTTTACGATAAAGATACTAAATTTAACCTCAATTTTTACTAATCTAACTTTTCAACCATGCTCTGCTGACACCTGAGTCAAAGTTCTGGATTTGTATTGCATGTTGTCGGATAGCCCTATTACACATGCATCAGGAATCGAGGAGTTCCCGCACCTAAGAGCTACTCAAATTTTTTTAGTATATTTTTTACTGACACACTAAATTAAATGTCAATTTCAACGTATTAAAATGTTTACCCATGCTCTGCTGACACCTGAGTCAAAGTTCTGGGTTTGTATTGCATATTATCAGATAGTTCTGTTACACGTACATCAGGAATCAAGGAGTTCCCGCACCTTGGTGCTACTCAATTTTTTTAGTATATTTTTTACTGACACACTGAATTAAATGTCAATTTCAACTTATAAAAATATTGACCCATGCTCTGCTGACACCTGAGTCAAAGTTCCGGGTTTGTGTTGCATATTTTTGGATAGCTCTGTTACATATGCTTCAGGAATCGAGGAGTTCCCGCACCTAAGAGCTACTCAATTTTTTTAGTATATTTTTTACTGACACACTGAATTAAATGTCAATTTCAACTTATAAAAATATTGACCCATGCTCTGCTGACACCTGAGTCAAAGTTCCGGGTTTGTGTTGCATGTTGTCAGATAGTTCTGTTATACATACATCAGGAAACGAGGAGTTCCAGCTCCTCAGGTGTTGTGGTTTTTGATAATGATTTCACGATAAAGACACTAAATTAAATCTCGATTTTTACTAATCTAACTTTTCAACCATGCTCTGCTGACACCTGAGTCAAAGTTTTGGGTTTGTATTGCATGGCATCGGATAGCTTTGTTACACTTGCATCAGGAATCGAAGAGGTCCTGCACCTAAGAGCTACTCAATTTTTTTAGTATATTTTTTACTGACACACTGAATTAAATGTCAATTTCAACTTATAAAAATCTTTACCCATGCTCTGCTGACACCTGAGTCAAAGTTCCGGGTTTGTGTTGCATATTTTCGGATAGCTCTGTTACATATGCATCAGGAATCGAGGAGTTCCCGCACCTAAGAGCTACTCAATTTTTTTAGTATATTTTTTACTGACACACTGAATTAAATGTCAATTTCAACTTATAAAAATCTTTACCCATGCCCTGCTGACACCTGAGTCAAAGTTCCGGGTTTGTGTTGCATATTATCGGATAGCTCTGTTACATATGCATCAGGAATCGAGGAGTTCCCGCACCTAAGAGCTACTCAATTTTTTTAGTATATTTTTTACTGACACATATAATTGAATGTCAATTTCAACTTATTAAAATCTTTACCCATGCTCTGCTGACACCTGAGTCAAAGTTCTGGGTTTGTTTTGCATGTTGTCGGATAGTTCTGTTATACTTGCATCAGGAATCGAGGAGTTCCAGCTCCTCAGGTGTTCTGGTTTTTTATAATGATTTTACGATAAAGACACTAAATTTAACCTCAATTTTTACTAATCTAACTTTTCAACCATGCTCTGCTGACACCTGAGTCAAAGTTCCGGGTTTGTGTTGCATGTTGTTAGATAGCTCATTTATATATACATCAGGAAACGACGAGTTCCAGCTCCTCAGGTGTTGTGGTTTTTTATAATGATTTTACGATAAAGACACTAAATTAAATCTCGATTTTTACTAATCTAACTTTTCAACCATGCTCTGTTGACACTTGAGTCAAAGTTCTGGATTTATATTGCATGTTGTCGGATAGCTCTGTTACACATGCATCAGGAATCGAGGAGTTCCCGCACCTAAGAGCTACTCAATTTTTTTTCTATATTTTTTACTGACACACTGAATTAAATGTCAATTTCAACGTATTAAAATGTTTACCCATGCTCTGCTGACACCTGAGTCAAAGTTCTGGGTTTGTATTGCATGTTATCAGATAGCTCTGTTACACATGCATCAGGATTCAAGGAGTTCCCGCACCTTGGAGCTACTCAATTTTTTTAGTATATTTTTTACTGAAACACTGAATTAAATGTCAATTTCAACGTATTAAAATGTTTACCCATGCTCTGCTGACACCTGAGTCAAAGTTCTGGGTTTGTATTGCATGTTATCGGATAGCTCTGGTACACATGCATCAGGAAACGAAGAGATCCTGCTCCTTGGAGCTTCTAAAATTTTTTAGTAAGTTTTTTACTGATACACTAAATTAAATATCAATTTCAAATTATATAAACTTTTACCCATGCTCTGCTGACATCTGAGTCAGAGTTCTGGGTTTATGTTGCATGTTGTCAGATAGCTCTGTTACACATGCATCAGGAAACGAAGAGGTCCCTGCACCTTGGAGCTACTCAATTTTTTAAGTATATTTTTTACTGACACACTGAATTAAATGTCAATTTCAACGTATTAAAATGTTTACCCATGCTCTGCTGACACCTGAGTCAAAGTTCTGGGTTTGTATTGCATGTTATCAGATAGCTCTGTTACACATGCATCAGGAATCAAGGAGTTCCCGCACCTTGGAGCTACTCAATTTTTTTAGTATATTTTTTACTGATACACTGAATTAAATATCAATTTCAACTTATCTAAACCTTTACCCATGCTTTGCTGACACCTGAGTCGGAGTTTTGGGTCATTTTTGCAAATTCTTGGTTATTTCTATAATAGATGCATCAGGAAACGAAGAGTTCCAGCTCCTCAGGTGTTCTGGTTTTTTTATAATGATTTTACGATTAAGATACTAAATTAAACCTCGATTTTTACTAATCTAACTTTTCAACCATGCTCTGCTGACACCTGAGTTACAGTTCTGGTTTATTGTTTCATGTTGTCGGATAGTTCTGTCATAGATGCATCAGAAAACGAGGCATTCATGCTCCTTATTTGTATTCAAATTCTTTTTTGATCCTACTAACTTAAACACTTAATGAAACCTCGATTTCTCCCAACCTATCTTTTTCACAAGGCTCTTCTGATACTTCTGCTGATCTTCTGCTTTCATTTAGTTTTTCTTTTGTTACTAGAATCTTAGTTATTAATTTTAACCCAAAACATCTATGAAAATCCACAAATTACGTCATTCACGGCTATTTTATCAAAATGATTGTCTTTTTCTCGTAAAAGGCCAATTTTTTATTTTTTTATTTTTTAAATTTATGTCAGCAGAACTCTTCCGGAAAAGTATTAGGAACTATAGAGCTCACCATTGTGCACCTAAATCAGTTTTAAAATTTTAATTTTGGAAAAAATGATCTGCTAACGGAAGTTAGCAGAGCATATTTTCATTCGACTTTTTTCAGGCAAAAAAGCCAGAACTATTTTTTTTTCAACTTATCTAAACCTTTACCCATGCTTTGCTGACACCTGAGTCGGAGTTTTGGGTCATTTTTGCAAATTCTTGGTTATTTCTATAATAGATGCATCAGGAAACGAAGAGTTCCAGCTCCTCAGGTGTTCTGGTTTTTTTATAATGATTTTACGATTAAGATACTAAATTAAACCTCGATTTTTACTAATCTAACTTTTCAACCATGCTCTGCTGACACCTGAGTTACAGTTCTGGTTTATTGTTTCATGTTGTCGGATAGTTCTGTCATAGATGCATCAGAAAACGAGGCATTCATGCTCCTTATTTGTATTCAAATTCTTTTTTGATCCTACTAACTTAAACACTTAATGAAACCTCGATTTCTCCCAACCTATCTTTTTCACAAGGCTCTTCTGATACTTCTGCTGATCTTCTGCTTTCATTTAGTTTTTCTTTTGTTACTAGAATCTTAGTTATTAATTTTAACCCAAAACATCTATGAAAATCCACAAATTACGTCATTCACGGCTATTTTATCAAAATGATTGTCTTTTTCTCGTAAAAGGCCAATTTTTTATTTTTTTATTTTTTAAATTTATGTCAGCAGAACTCTTCCGGAAAAGTATTAGGAACTATAGAGCTCACCATTGTGCACCTAAATCAGTTTTAAAATTTTAATTTTGGAAAAAATGATCTGCTAACGGAAGTTAGCAGAGCATATTTTCATTCGACTTTTTTCAGGCAAAAAAGCCAGAACTATTTTTTTTAAGTATAAGGAACTCTAGAACTCATCCGCATGCCAATAGAACTCACATTTTTTCATGCTCTGCTGAGAAATGATCTGCCAAGTTCACGGACATTAAACTATGTAGGTTCAGCTGCATAATTTTATTTCATTCATTGGCTCGTGGCTAAATAATAATAGCCAGGTCGATTGAAGGTTAAGCTACGCTTGCCGCGGTTGGTCCGTGGATGGGGGACCATCTTTACATACCAAGCCGTTGGTTCCGGCTGTCATTTATAGATCTTTGAGAGTTGTTTCGGGTCGTCAGAAGCCCGAAAGTCTGACAACCAGTCTTACCAAGGGGTATCGTATTACCCAGTAACTAGGTTGTGGAGGTCCGATAGGCAGTCTCTACATGTAAAATACTGGTATTCAGCTGCATCCGGTTAGACTGGAAGCCGACCCCAACATAGTTGGGAAAAGGCTAGGCATCATCTGCCTAAGATGCTAAATATTAGTATGGATAATAAAAGAACCTTTTCCGAATTACGTATTTTTCAGAAACGATTTAATGTTCGAAGGCCTCTGCTTTGTTGCTATCAACATGTATCGATGCAGACTCCAGTCCATCCGAGCAGACATAATTGGTGTAGGGTCGAAATGCAACACGAGGTGATTGCCGTCTGTCTTCGTTCACCTAACTCGACGTCCTAACTATGCCCTTAATGGGATATTTCGGTAAGGACAAAGTTGAAAGCTAGTATTCAGACTAAGTTCGAAGAAAACAAAAGTGGAAAACTTGAACAAGATCGCCTTGGTGCAAGAAAAATACTTGTTTAGAACATTGGTCTTTAACTTTATCTAAATAAAGAGCACAATCGCGTTTACAAAACCTTTAAAGTAAAAAACTTGCATGGAACATTGATCCGTAACGTAATATAAATAAAGAGCATAATCGCGTTTATAAAACCTTTAAAGTAAAAATACTTGCATAGAACATTGATCCGTAACGTAATATAAATAAAGAGCACAATCGCGTTTACAAAAATGAGGTGTCGTTAGTGTCGCGAAATCAATGGTTTAGTCCCATCTCAAAAATGCCCAACGCGCCTAAAGAAGTTTTCACTTAAAAAAAAGAAAGAAAATACGTTTATTTGCGCTAAACATGACGCAAAGAAAGAACACAAAACAAAAAGAACAAGTTTGGGGAAAATATGCGTCACATCCACGCAAAACGATCGCTAAGCATAATGCTGCGACCCTATGTGAGACAGAGCCCCTGCGCTGGTTTTCAGCGACAGCCGGCATTGAAGTTATGACGTCGACCAGTGCAGCATACAATGAGATGTAAATCTATATATAAATAAAAGTCAATTGCCGTGCATTAGTCTCGCAAAAACTCGAAAATGGCTCGACCGATTTGAATAATTTTTTGTTTTGTTCGTCTTAGTACAGGGGTGGATTAAAATTTTGGGAAAAACTTAAAGGAACAGCCAAAAAATTGAAATTAAAATTTTAACAGGACAATATCTGATGGGTCAGCTAGTAAGATATAACACAGACAGCTCTTGAACACGGTTCAGATATGCTCATCGCGTTTAGTTTCATCGGCGAAATTGCCTGTTAAAACTAGGCACCTTTCATTCATTCAATCAAATCATAAAAGGCTCCGTTGATTTAAAACCATACGCACTCTAGTTGATAGAGACGTTTAACCTCAATCACTGCATGCGATCGTAAATTGTAAAGAAATATGGTGCCCTATAATAGCTTAGTAATTAAATATGTATGGCTTCGAATACTTGAAATACCATTCTTGGTAAAGGTCGGTAAATTAGGCGTAGTTGACATAAAGTCGAAAGAAACGCCTTTCGATGTTAACTTTTAATTCATTTGAATGGTTTGGATGCTAAAGGGTAAATTAAATAAAGGAGATAGTAATAAAAAATGTCTTGATATTTTGATGCATCGTAGGTACTAATTGAAAGAGGAGTTAGTCTTTATCAGGTCAGAAAGAATCTGACAATAGTAAAACATGCCATGCAGTCATGTTTGACCAGCCCGTCTCATCCTTGATGTCCTCCCTCCGGTTGACGCCCTAAGCCGAGGTTCGTACTCCACAGGGGGTGCCCTTAGCGAGCGTTCACCTAGTTTTAATTAGCATAGTTGAATAACCCCTGGCTGGAGGTTTTAAGTGTAGTAACTTAAGGCACCCACAGGAAAGCCCGGTAAAACAAAAAAAAAGTCATGTTTGAGAAGCGGTCAGCATTCATTGTAGATTCATGTCTTAAAAGTAGCTTAATTAAGAATTCATCTAAATCAATAATAAAGTTTAAAACACCCCGTTCCATCTATCGTTTGAACAATATTATTTCATTATAGTCGAATCCTTATCGATGATGTATTCCACTCAGAGCAATGATTTCAACAGCACTTGTCCGAACCGCACCTGAGCACTTCCACTAACCGCACTGAAACAAAATTTTGATAAGTGCGGTTCGGTGGAACAGTTTATTTTTAGTCCATCTTCCAATTTCGAAATCTGTTTCAGGATAAGTGCTTTACTTCTATCCTTTCAATTTTGGACGCCTTCCGAGTTACAAAGGGTTCGCAGAACGTGTGTAGTATTCATAAACCAGTCTCGTCTGCTCGCGTTCCTTACTACGTCATAGGACCATCTGGCCAAATCTCGTTTGAAAACTAGCTCGCCTTGCACTAATTTATAATAACGTACTGCGCTTGCACTATCGTATAATTATACAGTAAGAACTATATTTTCTGTGCTATTCCTGTTCAAACATATGTGGGAGGAAAATGGTTCCATCACGCAATGACTTTCCAGTATACCTATTATGTGATTATAAGACAATGACCGGCCTGAATTCTAATCGCATTAAACAATATTAAAACTTGGCTACTACTTCTAGTGACTCATACAGTGGATAAACAATTGCAATGTGTTTAAAAAAATATATGATGAGTCCTATGAAAAACATTATTCATAGAAAAGTGAGTATCTACATAGAAATGGGACTAAAGTTACCTGTTGAGTTTGATGACACGATTGATTTCCGCTGAAGATTTCAAAGAAATGTACCATTGGACACGCCACACAGTGTAAGACGTCAACATGCTGAAAGTAAATTCTGCAAAATTTGTGTTGAACCTCCAATTACATCTGAGCAATATTATGAATCCTTTCATGAAACATTTGAATCTCGCAATGGAACCTTATATTTCCAATCCTGAATGCTTGAATAAATTATCTATATTTATATCAAAGCATATGCCTATTGACCGTTACATTTCGTTCAACTAAAAGTACGTTTATGCGAACATAATCATGTATGACTGTAACAAAACAGAGTTTATCCTATCACTAACCATGACCTTGCCACATTTTAGAATTTTTGATGATGTATTTCCAGTGTTGTTTCGCCTGCGATTCATCATCATCTGCCTATCCTTTTTCCAACTATGTTGGGGTCGGCTTCTAGTCTAACCGGATGCAGCTGAATACATATTCAGAGTCGCGGGTGAAACAACGCTGGAAATACATCATATTCTAAACAGTGGCAAGGTCATGGTTAGTGATAGGATAAACTCTGTTCTGTATACATGATTATACTGGTTAAACTACTGAGTTTACATGGAGCGGTTGCCTATCTGACCTTCAAAATCTGGGTAAGAAGATGCCCCTTGATAAGACTGGTTTTCAGACTTTCGGGCTTCTGACGACCCGTAACGACTGTCAATGTTCCACGAATGACAGCCGGGACCAACGGCTTAACGTGCTTTCCGAAGCACGGTGTTTCACCCACGGCTATCCTCTAAAATCGGTTCCGATTAAGTGTAAACCGATTAGTCGAAGGTTAACGAACACAAAGCCTATCTATCGATTTTGTAACCCTATTTCGTGGTAAAATTTATTTATAACTATAACGCTCTGTCTGTCAAAACATTTACTGATGGCATTTAAGTCAACGCCAATAGATTTGTTTTTGTTTATTTTCCATCGATTTTTGGTTTGTATTTGTAGAATGGTGGTTTAAGGCCACGGCCAGTCTCACGCGACGTTTGAATGTCAATTCTGGACAAGAGAATTAGTATTGACAGTGAAATATTGTGAAGGTTTCAGAGATAGTACAAAATCTTTTAGGGTAAATCTGACTTGCCTGCAGCCGCAGCAAAATCGAGGGAGGATTTATCAGTTTTTGTTCATTGCTGAGTGCTGATCCGTGGATGCCCTGGTTGCATGTTGCACATCTTAAAATGCTATCTTTGGTAAATCCTTGACTACTCTGCTGAAAGTACCTTACCACAAGTTGGCTTCATCATCATCAGCCTATAATGTTTCCACTGCTGGGACCTCCTCTCTGTGACCCTGTGGGCCGTAATCCACCACGCGGGCCCAGTGCGGGTTGGTAGATGTCACGTCTTCGAATTTTCGGTTACGGGCAGCGATTTACGAGTTCGAACCCATACAGGCGCTTTACTTGTAAATTATTTTATCACCACTGCTCTCAAAACGGTGAAGGAAAACATCGTGAGGAAACCGCCATGTCCTAGAATCGAAGTTGGCTTCATATCGTTATATTAATTTTCCAACAAAATGCCATTTTTCTTTGCATAAACATGATTTCCATGTAAACTACAATATTTAATTCATCATACAATGTAGTTTTGTTCGGCGAAGTTAAATTTTGAAACTGTATTATAATAGCTTCATGAATGAACACTCGCTATTATGAAAAGTTCAAGTTTGTAGGTCAAATGAGTTAAATATTGTGCGCTATTTTATTCAATTGTTGTCATTACATTACAAGACTATATATTACGTTATTAGCTCAATGTCTGGAACTATAAAAATGTCGTTTTCTTAAGTGTTATCGTTGACAGCAGTATCTATCTAGTTTTAAGAGGGGTCAATTATTTTTTCACATTTTTATTTTCTAAACTTTCTTTAATTTTCGTTTGCTAACTCATTACAACCCTTCTATTAATTTTGGGTTGACGTCATAGGTATTACGTTCTACTATTTTTTTTTAAACATCCAATCAATGTCTGCCACAGTCGAGTATAATTGATGAGACCACTTGTATGCTGAAGTATAATTAATTGACGTCCAATACGCTATTGAAAGGCTTCGATTCCATGGAAAGTTCTTGTACCATTTTGTGTATCATACTAACTTTCTACATCATTCGTTCGTATTCCTAGGCACAGAGGGGAGCAATGTACGGCATTGGGTTTTAACGATCTTTCCAATCAATCAGTCTTTAGTCTGCCTAGCCTTTTCTCAACTAGGTTGGAGTTGGCTTTCATTCTAACTGGGTGCAGCTGAGTACCAGTATTTTACATGAAGCGACTGCCTATCTGACCTAAACAACCCAGTTACTGGGTAACGGGATACCCCTTGTAACACGGGTTGTCAAACTTTTGGGCGTCTGACTGTCCAAAGTACCCGTTACGACTATCAAAGATCTTAACGTGCTTTCCGAGGCACGGAGGGGTTTTGATATGTTATGGGTCACCTATCTTCAATTAAATGTAAAATATCAAACGTAGTTGCAATCAGTATAATGGGTCTACACTTATGTATCTTTATTGGTCTAAACTCTAAACAGTTTCTGTCCACATTCAAATCATATGAAAGTTAGAATAGCAGTCCATGTAGCCAATTATCCTGTCGGTACGCTGGTTATCGTTCTTCCGTAATCGTGCTGCCATTAGTTCGGTATTGTTTCCTTCCTGAGCAGATTATGTTTTGATTTCATGTATATTTTCGGAAAAAAAACGAACTTTATTATTTAAAACATATTTATCCTCTATTAAGTATTCATTTATAACAGCATTGTGATGATCGTGAATCAACTCAACTGAACTGAACCAAACGCTTTTAATATTGTTTTCTTATCGTTGTTGGAGTAATGTGGTTTAGCTATTGCTCATGTATTTATTATTCCTATCACAAATCCATATTATAAAATACATCTGCCATTATTTCAATGAATGCAATATGTCCCATATTGTAACAATATGGGGCGGAACCATTTAAAGATAGTACTGACCTTAGACTCAATGCTATGACATCATTGGTAAGGTCTCTCAAATACCGCGTTACCTATAAAAAGGAACATTCGGTTCCCCTCATCATGACGTCTGCGGTGGTGACGTCATTCTCCCATGTTCCCGTAACAAGCTGTTCTGATGGCGCAACTTGGGGTTTGTTATGATGTCATTGAGTGAGGTGGATGTTTTTTTTTTGTCCAAATGTTTATATTGTTTTATAAGTTTTTTTTTTTTTATGGTGCTTATTAAATATTTTTTGTACAAGTCTTTCCTTTTTTCTTTCGGTTCTAGAGTTTGTTTTGTGTTGCTAAGCTAAGTAACATTATATTAGAGGAATTCAAATGTTGAATTTCTATATATTTTTGTGGTGCTTCTAATAAACATATTTATTAACGAGTCCCCACATTCTAACACTGTTATTAGACTGTCACGGAAATGTGAGTTACATTATGATTATAACAATTAATTACAGGTTATTAACGAGAGCTGAAGAAAAAATAATACATAGTATTTTGTCACAAAACATTATGTTTAATTTCATTGCCCTGAAATTTTCAAAGACTTTTTAATGAAAGACAGTGCTAATATCGGTAAAGAAAATTGTGTAGTGACACAACCAGATGGTGACTCTCACATGTTGAAAGTGCTTACCTAGTTAAGTTTGCAGACTTGTTACTAGAATATTTACAACTATGGAAACTTCTGTCTGGTATTCTTAGGTATAAAGTTTTCGCTTATTTTAAGTTTAATCTTACACAGGTTTCAATCTCACAGTTTAATTAACTTCAACTGTATGCGCTCAGAGATAAGAATGCAAATTATCTGCACTATTTGCAGTTACCTCCTATTGTAAACAATCCACATAATCACCATAGCAAAAACGTTAGTTACCACCCGAATGAAAATTCCAAAAGTCTCCTCTCAGGGGCAATCAATGTCAAAAACTTGTCCAATTGTAAAAATACGGGTATCACCCTATTGTTATCTAACATCTACCAATAAGTATTTAGTGAGCTGCTAACGACCAAGCATATTGTACGTCAGGATTCCTTTGATGTGCTAATTCCCTCACTATATCCCAGAACAAAGAACTATTGTGGGTACAGTTGTACCGATCTCACAGTTGATGTAATAGTGACCTTGGGCAGTATATGTGTGGTAGCTTTATAATTCGGATGACGATGTGACTCATACATTGATAAGACCTCGATATTTTGAACTGTTTTTTAGTAGAAGTGTTTACAAAATTGAACTTCATCCGGGAACTCTTTAACATTTTTCATGACTCATGAACAGTGATCGGATAATCGGATGCATATTTACCTAAAGTGAAGGTGTTGGCTATTATGGAATGCACTTTTGTATCGAAAAAATCCCGGGATTCCCGGATCGACTTTAAGGGTTGTGATTGTAGAATCAAATGTTATTATATTTACTAACGTTCAGGTGTTGGCTAATATGGAATGCACTTTTGTATCGATCGCAAAAATCTCGCGACTCTGGAATTGATAAATTTAGTACTTTTTAACCGACTTCAAAAAAAGGAGGAGGTTCTCAATTCGTCGGGGTATTTTTTTTTATTTTATGTATGTTCCCCGATTACTCGAAGACGGCTGGACCGATTTGAAAAATTCTTTTTTTGTTTGAAAGGGTATACTTTCAAGTTGGTTCCATTGTCATTTGGTCACGATCTGATGATGGGATCTTGGAGAAATCGAGGGAACTCTTCAAATATTAAAGGCACATCTATAGCGATTTGGGTTTTTTGATGAGCAGTTGACATAAGGCTATTGTAAGTTAGATAAATTACAAACCAACCCACTAAAAAATGAAAAAAAAAAAAAAAAACTTTTTTACAAAAAACACAACCGACTTCCAAACTACAAAGTGAAAAATAACTTTAATTTCGGAACTCGGTGTCAAAAAAACTAAAATACTGATCTGATCCAAAGACACCGACTTCCGAAATTAAAGTTATTTTTCACTTTGTAGTTTGGAAGTCGGTTGTGTTTTTTGTAAAAAAGTTTTTTTTTTTTCATTTTTTATCTATAGAAATGCTAGCTAATGTTGTAAAGTAGGTTGCCAAATTGGCATAGCACATAGCGACAAACAAATCGGTGTCTTGAGTTTCGTAAAAAAATGTTTAGTGGGTACATAAATTTTTATGTTAACACCTCAAAAGTAACCTTCATAAGAGGGCTGATAAGCCATTTCCATACCATGTATCTGATTAGTTGTGCATTCCCGGATGTTACGGAATTCCGGGATTTATGTTATTTTTTTATTTATTAAAAAGCCACTTCCATAATTTCTTAGCCAAATATTAACTTTAGGTAAATATGCATCCGAATATCCGATCTCTACTCATGAAGTAGGTAATAATGTCTTTTATTTTTCACACATTTAAAAAATGTTATTACTATTTTCCACTTGAAAAGAGAGGGTTAAAAGCCTAGAGCTATAAAACTCGTTTGTTTTCCTTGCTTAGCTTGTAGGAAAACAGTAGACAATGAAATAGTAATTGCTTGTCCCCGTTTGATAAATGTTGCTACTGTTGCATGTACCGCATGGTGACAGGTGAATAAATAATGAACCTTTCAAAGCTCCTCGGACAGGTCTCTTCTTACTTCGATACTGCCGCCAAACATCGCAACCCTCTGGTTGTCGAGGCCGCTAGTTACACTCCCTCTAGTATCAATCGAACTTGCCGCCCTAAGTGAATCCTTACCGACCCTGACGACCTCATTACCCTCCAGAAGAGCACTAGGGAAACCAGCACAGTGTACAAAAACAGACGCTTCCCGTCATTCCGACCTCGCGGCCGAGGTCCTTTGCGATCGCGACCGCGTCCCGCGAGTAAATGATACTCCCCCGACCCTTGTTCGACAACGAGGTGGCAGCAGTTGTTGCAGCTGAGCACGTAGCTTTAAATTCCTCGACTAATAATCATTATCAAAACTTTGATCCAGCCCGTCCCATCCTTGATGTCCTCCCTAAGTCGAGGTTCGTACCCCACAGGGGGTGCCCTTAGCGAGCGTTCACCTAGTATTAATTAGCATAGTTGAATAACCCCTGGCTGGAGGTTTTAAGTGTACTAGCTTAAGGGACCCACAGGAAAGCCCGGTTAAGTAGTCATGATTTCAGAGGTCAACTACGAGATGCCCTAACTAAAAAAAAAAACGGCCAGGTGCGTGTCGGACCACGCACAATGAAGGGTTCTGTAGTTGGAATTAATTTATCCAAAGAACAAACTTAACTTTGTAGTTTAAAAACATGTTTTCCCATACATTCTGTATGGGAGAACATGTTTTTGCAACTGCAAATGTAAGTTGGTCGATTATTACTCGTTAACTTGTAAAGCCTACTTAGCTGTGATTGTTTTTCATTTAATTTCGTTATATTTTCTACAGCGGTGAATTTTTTCACATACCCAAAACCAACCATTAAGCTTGCAGGGGGGGGGACACTCGACTCTAACAAAAATTAGCACTTTAAACCTTAATATTTCGAAAACGGATCCCTGAATCCAAAAATGGTTTTAGCAAATTCACAATATTTTTGAACGACCTTTTTAACAACACTCCACACTATAGGATTATTGAAAGAAAAAAAAATCATCCTCACTTTACGTCTAGGGGAGGTACCTGAAAAAACATATTTTTCATGATTTTAGTTTACCACTTTGTCGGCGTAATTAATATGTATACCCATGCCAAATTACAGCTTTCTAGTACTAAGCGTATCTGAGCTAAGCCGCGGACAGACAGACAGACAGACAGACGGACATGACGAAACTATAAGGGTTCCTTGTTTACTACGGAACCCTAAAAAACGGGTCTCTTCGGGAAGACCCCTGTTCAGCAATGGACTTCCACAAACCACCAAAAACAGTTCTAAATAATTTCAAGCTAACTAGCAACCAAACTTGAGAGTCAAAAACTTTCTGTGAGAATGTCATAGAGAAATATGCGAAATAGATGCGGGCTTCGCGTGTCGGCGCCATCATAAAACAAACGTTACGCTTGTAAAATAAATGGTCTGAATCACGGATTCATACTGCCATGAAAAAGTGCTGCTGAGCATTTAAATTAGATACTACCGTGAAATATGAGAAATGACAACGAAAATAACATTGTTATTATTTTCGTGTCTGGAAAATTATAAGAACGTTGAAGAGGTTTTATAGATTACCTTAGTTATTGCTTTTAATCTGACTATGGCATTATTATTACAGCCAGTTATCGTTTTTAGTGCTAAATTTGGGGCCTCCTACTAAAAGGTCGATTGAACAATATTGATATGATCTACTTTATGGGAATCGGATATATATTTCACCGTGAGATTGTGAGAACCGTTAATTTATAATCAATCGTTATTATTTTCGTTATATTATAAACTTTCGAAAAATTATGAACTGGGTGAAATGGGTTAGGTTAGAACTGTGACCAACCGCGCGCAAGCCAAGCTAGTGCCACTTCCTTTTAAGTTGCTCGCGTCGACGGCGCGTTGTGTTCCACGCGCGCCTCAAAGAGATGTCAGCAGAACTGACGGGGTCTGCTAGGGCCGATGCCTGCCGGGGTTACGAAGAAGTCCGAAAGGGAGATCGCGGCGCCCCGGCAACATGGCAACTGAAGGAACACGGGTGGGTTTTAGTCAGTAAGAGTCTGACACGCCCTCCCGCTCCGCCCAGAGCGGGAGAAGTTATTTGATAATTTCCCACCCAAAAAAGCTATGCAGGCTATTATTAGTGCGAAGTAGTGCGAACTGCGTTATGTTGCAAGCAAGTTTGATACCAGTTTACAATTTGTCAGTTTCCAATGGATAGATTATATACATTATAAAGTATAGAAAAATCATCCGTTAAATTCTAAACGCTTTATTGCAGTTCACAATTTTTCGAAAAAACTGACATAATACGGATAGATTATAAACTAACGAAGTTCATAATTATACGATGACGTATATCGTATAATGTTGTAATTTGTGACTAGTACAGCTTTTGAATAGTCGTAACTGAACCACATATTAGTAACTAAACCAGCATTGCCAGTTTTTTTTCGGGCAATCCGGGATTTTGAACCCTATTGAGTAAAAAAGTGGGATTCTTTCGTCGAAAGCGGTAGATAATAAGAAAACGTAAATTATATTTGTATTATTTTTTACTACTTATCCTTTTATTTGTGTTTGAAACTAAGTTTACAATGATGATATAAAGCAGTAGAAAATGTATTTTAATGAAAATATGTTACTTTACTATGCTAATAACCAATAACTATTAGTTTGCCCTGTAAGGCAGTTAAATCTTCAGAGGAATATAATTTTAAACAAGTTATACATTACTTATGAATTACTTCCCCGAAAATCGGGACTGAGCCTGTCCCGCGCGGGACATTTAATTTTGGGCTAAAAAATCGGGACGTCTGGCAAAGCTGAACTAAACAGACATTTGAAGGGAAATGCTGTTTCCAGTTTTCCAATCAGATATCTTTAGTTACACGAGATTTATTCATTTGTGTTTCTATTCACACTATTGACATTACACAAAATTTTATTTCCTCTGAAATATTAAAGCACTATGCCGGAATCGTGTCCGAAAATAGACATCATTACGGTTACGATTCGTGAAGGGACTATCTATTTATGTATCGCATGTTCGTTTCTATGGGGACTGGGGAGTGCCGAGCTGACGTCACTGGCCGCACTCCTCGCCACAACGGGGTGTGCCGGCTACCCTTCAGCGGGAACTCCAAACATCCCGTATATTGTAAAAATGCTCGAATACTATGGTATGTTATTTTAAAACAAACACGCGATGAAATGCGTTAGTCAAATTAGTTGGCTTAATTGTGCCTAGGTCGTAGTTTGTTTCAAATAAATTGGTTTTGAAACTCGTAAAGAATGAATTATTGTGAGGCGGTTAATTTCTTACTTATAGGTATGTTTTATTTTAATGTTGATGATGCATAGACGTTTAACTTTCAAATCAAGCCAGGTAATGAAATGTCTATTCAATATAGTACTGAAATATGAATCTTAAGGCCTTGAAATAAGGTCTTTCATCTAAATGTTCCTTCCGCCAATAGCGGTTGTATTATCGTACCTGTTATCTGAACACCATAATACAAATGTTGTCATTTACATATCTCATTAGGTTTGTTCTTCAGTAAATAAATAATATGCTCCAACAAATAGAAATAAAGATAAACTCTTTACAAATTACTGGGTTTTAAAATAATTACTGTCGTCGGAAACTCAGAATGTTTGAAACGTTTGTAAAGTATGTAGGTACTTATTGTAAGACATTATTATAAGCATAAAATATGTACCTAGTATTTGTCATAACATGATCGGGATAAAAAGTATCCTATGTGTTAATCCAGGTTATAAACTATTTGTGTGCCAAATGCATCCAAATCCGTTCAGTAGTTTTTGCGTGAAGAAGAGACAAACACACAAACACACACTCACAAACTTTCGCCTTTATAATATTAGTATGATTAAATATGTACCTAGTATTTGTCATGTTTCCTTCGTCAAATAAGAAAAAGATGTAGATATATGATCTATTCTGTAAAAATCTAACCGTGAAAACTTATGGTCTAAGATCCGACCTAGAGACGACCTTCACCCATCTGTTTAATGGATGAAAAGTATTTTATATTAAATTTAGTATGTTAAAAACATACCGCGAGTGGGTTGGCTAAAAAATTCCTGACCAGACTATGATCTATATTTTTTTTTCAAAAATTGCACTCATTCGTATAACGATTAAATCGTTTTAGTAACAAATGTTTCTCTTAAAAAGCACTGTCCATTGATATATCACTTATGGCTATTGGGCGCCAAGAACATTCCTAAACTTAAGTTGCCAAGTAGTCACCTATTTAGGTCATTAACTCCGAATTGACTTACAAAGGTTCTCCTTGAAAAACTCTTTCAATTGGTGTATAACTTGCATTGTTTAAAAAAAGTCACTTTTGAATTTTTATTAATTACAGTCTGGCCAGGAATTTTAACTCAACCCACTCGCGATATATCTTTTAACATACTAAATTTGACTTAAAATACTTTCATCCGCTAAACAGATGGGTGAAGGTCGTTTCTAGGTCGGCTCCTCTACTATTAGGTGAAGAGAGCTGTCATTTCACCTAAGTTTTCACAGTGGGATTTTTACAAAATACATCGGAAGGACATTTTTCAATTTAATAAACTGTAAGTTGATGAAGTAGATCGACATACGCAAGTAACACAAAATAATTACGGAGAAGTTCCATAACTTTGAAGTTTAAATCTTCTCTGCCGTATAATATAATAGAGGGCGATTGAGCCAAGATAAAAAGGGCGTGTCCTATCAACCCTGTAACACAAAATAATGGCTGAATAGACACTAGCCCGCTAATTACCCTTGGTAAACCCAAACACCACCAATCGAGGTCACTAAAGGTACCCCCTGACGGCTATTGTTCTTATTTAGGGCGTACAAGCAAATCTAACCTACATACGGTGTCAGGGGAATCGTCTAGGTACGAGTGCGTAGGTACTAACAGGTGGTAAAATGTTCACAACCTCACGATTTATGAATATTGTTGTTTAAAAGCTTTGCCTCGTAAAGATAAAATATGCTTGAGAAGCAGGTGTTTATTTTGTCCTCTGATAATTTTGGGGATACCCTAGGAAATTTTTAGTTGGTATTTTATTTATCTACTGCATTTGCTATGCGAGATATGTTATCGTTTTTATTTTACGGTTACCAGGATTACACGGGATTTCTTTTAAATTATAAGATATGCGATTCTTATTATTTTAGTCGTGCGTAAAACGTGAAATAACAAATGCACAATCTTGAATTTAACACGTCCTCGGATTTTGCTTTTTATGTTGTTGTTCAAACTTAAATAGTTTTCACAGAACATTGTATTTTTTTGATAGTGTAAGCTTAGCTCTTGTTAAATGACTAATTATCTACGTCACAATCCCAAAATAATGGTTCATATTCATCAAGGGAATTTACTGTTGCCGATATGTTTAAACGTGAATGTTTATACGTTGGTATTTTAAGCCCTTGTGCTGGTATTAACCACTCACCGATTAAAACTGGGTACTTCATAGTATTTATATCTGCCCTGGCTTCAACATGCTTGCCTCATTTTGCGGTTTTATCTCGTAAAATAGGATGAACAAATATTCTTTAGGTGATGTATTTCCGCGTGTGCTGGTATCAACGATCTGTTTGTTCTATATTCATTTTTATGTTTTTGTTTCTGGAGTCATTTACACAAAAAAAAAAAACCATTTCATCTACTCTGCTTTTGCTGGCCTTTCACACATTACGTTTTGTCATTAAACAGTGTGAATCTTTATAATGTGCACATATCGAAATGAGGGAATCTATGCTTAATTTTATCGATGGAAAAATATTAAAAAAATCAGTTTTTTTTTTTTTTTGGCTTATTGAGAAATTTTACGATTATTGTAAAAAAATCTGAAAAAAAAAAACAGATTTTTGCTAAAAAAACATTTTTCATTTTATGAGGACGCCTAATTACTTCCAATCATTATGGAGTTTGTTTCATCGCGATAGATCATTTAGTTTAAAAGTTACACCGTTTAGTTTTTTTTTTTTAATTCCATAAAAAAATATTTAGATCTTTTATCGGAAGTAGCAGCTGACTAAAACAGATTTGATCAAAATGGATCAAATTTTATGCGCGATATCCAAAACTGTCATCGCAAATGACCTTCATGCATCATTTCATGATGTGAGCACTCGGTTCATTGTTTAACCGCTCTGCTGGTCACAGTTAATCATTGATGCATAGTGTACACAAATATCCGTAGCAAATCGCCAAAAGTGATATTGGCAAGAGTAACTCTATCTAAACAAACAATCGGTAGTTAGTATCGGTGTACCCTGCTGTCTGGATACATTGACTGATTTGATAGATGGCTTGGCCCCTCCCAAAACTGAGTAAATGCTGGTGAAGGTGAACTGCAGTTTAGCTAGTCTAACAAAGAGATGCCTAGTGTTACTCACGTATTTTGACAGTCCAATAATCGATTATTATGTGTGGGGAGAAAACGTTCTATGGTTACCGCATTGTAGCCGATGATGCCTCGAAAAAGTAACCACTTAGTGAGGTTTTATAAACTTTTTTGTATTATCATTATTTCAGAGATTATATTCTGTTTTCATAAACGTCATTCAGGGTAAAGAAACAAACAAGTGTCTTTCCAAAAAAGCCACTATTGTAATCAAGAATTTAATGTTTATTATTTTGGGAGCAGGGATTGTGCTGTTGTTGTTGCATCTTCTAGCGTTGTATGTGGTCAAGTATTCGCATAATTTATTTATTTAAAGTTTTTTCTCGTTAAACGAGTTCATGCCATTGCACATCACGGACCCAAGAGACACATTATTTTGAGGATGAATTTGGTTTAGATTATACAAATCTAAGGCATTTGGTATTATATGTACACAATTTCTTCTTTCCATAAGTCCTCTATAAGTCTACGACCCATTACTTATCCAGGCGTGATGCCGAAACTAAAAGCAATAATTTAAACTTTAATTAGCGATGTCTGGAATAATTATATTTACTTATATATAATTAAGTTCGCCTGCTTTGAAATGGACATCATAAAGCGTTGGCCTTAGCGTCCGGAGCATCGATTTTTCAACATTAGCTTGGAACTGATAGCATGCTTGCTTCGCCAGCTGGATGTGTGAATTCAGCCATGCAATATTCTAAGCCTACGCACGTTGTCTCCTGCTAGGCAAATAGGTTCCTTCCCATTTTTCACTTTTCCCGTACCCTAATTGTGTAACTTATTTTCGTAAACAATTATGCCTAATTTGTTTCATTTTGACAGTTCAACAACATTCATTGCGTTATTAAGTTGTTAAGCAGATTTTTTTTCCAACTTATGAAGAAATGGATTAGCAATCTGTTTCAAATCGAAACAATTGTGATTGTGTTGTATTACGCAATTAGGGTACAGGTCTACTGCAATTATCAAACACATCCTGCCTCTAGCTGGGCCTGCCGCATTCCCATTTTCATGATTGAAAACGTTCTGCTGTAGACTTTTCCACTGTATTTCGATCTTCATAGTTGTCAGTATTGGAATTATAAATAAATTCCTACCTTTTGTTTCAACACAATAACCTAAGTATGTTATTCTTATCATGCAACATTTTCTTTAATAGCTCAGATAAAAAAAAAATCATACTTTTTCCTGTTTCGTAAAAACAGCGCCCTTGGGCTTGACAGTCGTTCTATCGCAGCCGTAACTAATAATTATGCGAGGCGGACCATCACGTGGATAGCGCAATCAACCAAATTTCATTTACTAGCATGTCCTCACGGCTGTGGCTATGTATGTAGGTCGGAACGACGTGGAATAATATTATCTAAAGTCTACATATAGTTACCACTTTATTATATTTGTGTATCTTTGTTGTCTTTGTAAGTACGGCCTTTTCTGTTTATGTAAATGTGGCTGTTGATGGTAAACTGCTCGAGTTTAATTCTTGGGTTAGCTGAAAAAATATGATTGCTCCTAAAATATTTATGCTTTGGCGAGAATTCGTAAATACCAAATAATGATAATTAATAAGCACCTAGCACCTGTATATTATCTTTTGGAGACCACAACCGTGACTTTACATTTGAAATATCAAAAATACATTAAATATTATGTAAAAACTATTCCAAAAGCAGAACTAGCTCAACTCTCACTAATTAGAAAATGCACTAATGCATGCATTAGTCGGGCTGGGCACAGTTCGTTTGACTAATTTAATTCTGCAAAGTTACGACTGGAAACTAATTGGGCCTCTAAATATGTCGGCGAACGTGGACGTTACATCGGTCGTATTTAGAAAAGTTGGTTCTGTCTTTTCAACGTAAAATATTTCGAATTTACGTAAAATTGGAGACAGAAGTTGCCGCTGTTTAACTGAGGGAAGGTTGCCTGTCGTTCCAAATAAAAATAAAACTCTCTATGGTTAATCAAGCCATTGACTCAATTCATCGTTTTCGGCACCCGCCAACTCTAGTTGGCCGCGATATTGATGTTCAAATTGAATTCATCAAATCTGTCATGTGCCCATGTTAGCGAGTGAATATTCTGCGAAAAATAATATTAAACTTATTTTCAATTATCTACAGGAGGGTCCTCACTCCACACTGCCAGACGACGAGTTCTACGATGCAGTGGAGACAGGCTTCGACAAAATGGAGGAGGAGCGGTGTGCACGTGTCGTGCCGCCCAGCGTGCATACACGTGACCAGGTCGAGTTGCCGCCACCGGCCATCGACAACCGACTCACCGTGCACACTTTGTGGACTGAGGTGAGTTACCTGTCACTTATGATGGAGGAGCGTGGTGCCCAGCGTTCACACACGTGTCCAGGTCATATTGCCATCGATAACCTACTGTACACTTGGTGGTCTGAGGATAGAGATCTTATTTTGATTTTATAGTGGTTAACCTCGCGATTGACCGCAGCTTGCGATGATGATGCGTTCGAGTATGACACATCTTAGGCTATTGGTTCCAGTCCTGGGCAGTCTTCTATCTTGCCGGATTGTCTTATTTAGTTTTCTATACGTCTGTATAAAATAAGTCGTGTTTGTAGCTCAGTACACGCTAAACTATTGAGTGCCCTCTACATATCCTAAATTACTTGCACTTATGGTGGGATAACTATAAATAGACGGATTATTTGGATCAAGCCTTTCAACTAAGTCTGTCCCACTTCGGCGTTGCCCCAAAAACTTAATGCCATCCAAATTACCACAGGCCAGGTAGTTGATGAAAATACCGCGGTATTAATATTCTGGGTTAATGGTCGGATAAGGGAAACATTTTGTTTATCTTTTTTCATAGTAGTTCTCATGACATAAAAATATGTTATCATAGAGATACCTACTGCTAACGACAACACGCATTTATGAATGCGTGTCCTATTAGCCTTTCGTTTAAAACAAGACTCGATATTTCCGATCTTGTGTGACCCCATAATAGTTCACAATTCATTGCAAGTATCTTTTCCGAAGATTTTTTTTTGTAACAAATGTCACTGCATAAAGGCGTGTACGCACGAACCAACAAAATATGGTGAACACGAACATCAAACACGGAACATTTGGTCCATACGTATGTACGTAAATTAGCAAAGCGAACACGGACACCGTACGAACACAGTTCGACTTGTGTTCGCGCTCAGCCGCCCCGCTCTCTTTAGTAGCCATGGATTCGAAATTGGAACGCTACGAACATTTCTGACGAACACAGTGTTTGATTTTCGTTAGTGGTACGCACATGCGAACAAAATGTTCGATGTTCGTGTTCACCTTGTACTTGTTCGTTCGTGCGTTACACGCCTTTATCAAATCTTGTTAGTGAACCGACCAGGTTTTCACACAAAAGTTCTCGTTTTTATTGTACAGTGCTAGTTTTATAACAAATTTTTTGCAAACTAACAGTGGGAGCTTGGCGTTTATGTGAAAGTCAAGTTACACAGTATTTCTTGAAAATGGATGAACAGTTTCTTTTTATTCTCTCCGAGCGCACTAAACATTAAGGTCGAAAGATGAAAAGAAAGGAGGGGAGGTCTTTGCCTAGGAGAGGAAAAAAGCAAGCTTAAAAAAAAGAAAAAAAATACATGTATGGCGGGCATGCCTTGGTAAAAGTTTCTTCCGAATAATAAATATGGCTATTTGACGTTTCCAGATCGACAGGATATCGACAGAGCAGATCCAGGCGGCGTTCGAAGGCGTCGGCGGAGAGATCGGGTGGCAACTGTTCGCCGAGGAGGGCGACATGAGGATGTACAGGAGGTACGTGGAAAATGTTTGTAGAAGTGGGTATGTGGACTTCATTCTTATACTACTTTTGCTTACCTATATTTTACCCCTTTATTCATAAACAATTTAGAGGTCTATCCACACAGTTAGAGCCTGTGCACACGATGCGGTGCGGCGCCGCACCGCAAAGATTTCGCCGAATTAGCGGTCACACGGGTGCTGGTAACGTTGTTACGTCGCAGCGACGCCGCACTGCAAAGCGCGGAAAAAAGATCATCTGTCAAACATCTGTGTTTTTGACAACGCACAAACAACTGAGCCGTGCCGCTCCGGTGTCGCAACGCGTACCCCTCTCCCCGCCTCATGTCGCAGGCTGAAACTGCGGTGTACGTGGTGTGGCGCCAGAACGTACCGTGTGGCATATCATAGGTATTTGTATGTAGGACGCCGCAGCGACATGCGACACCGCTCCGGCTACGCGCCGCCGCCGCAACGCATCGTGTGCACAGGCTCTTATGGAGTAGGGTCTTTCTGGGTCTGGTCCGTCCGGGTTTACTGTCGGGGCTTTTTGTTTGCACTTTGCGGAACATTGAGGTCTTTGAAGGCTTAGGACCCAAAAGGCGGTTCTTGATGTGTGGATAGCCCACAGCTATACCGTTCATTTTATGGCTCATTGCCTTCTCAATTGACAATAAATCTCAAATGATAAATGCAGTTAGTGTCACGTAAGTTTTTCGCTCTGAAACCGTAAGATCTGATGCACATGGCATGGCGCACGCGCATTGCTATTTTAGTATAGATATTAACTACTGCGCAATCATTTGTAGCCTACTACAGAACGGTAAACTTACATGACCCGAACTGTATAGTATTTATAAGCGTTTGTAATGTCATGATTTTATGAATAAAGGGGGTGAAAATGTAGCTTTAGGCCCTTTGTACACGGCACGGTTTCTTTACGGTACGGCGTATAAACCGCGACGTAGAAAAAATGTGTTTGTCAACAAGCTTAGTGGCAATACAACACTGACGACCGTGCCTACACACGGCGAATAAATCGTTGTTTTTCACGGCAAGAAAACGTGTGTGTACAAAGGGCCTTATTGTAGTTATTTGTAATGTAAGTCAGTAGTTTTTAGAGACAGTATTGCTTTTAAGTTTTGGACTTGTTTGTGGTGTTTAATATGTAGTCTGGTATAACTTGTTTTTCTGGGATTGGTAAATACTGTAAATAAATTTTAACTTATTTTTGCATTGGTAATGATTGTAAAGTGTAAGTTTTTTGTACAATTGTTTTTGGTTTCTGTATAACATTTGCCAACATGTATTATAGTGCGAATGTTTTCCTGGGATTGGTAGATACTGTGAATAAAATGAGCAGTTCTTTTTTTCGATTTGTAGTGTGAAGTTTTTAATGTTTGTTTTTCGAGGGCTGTGTAAGATTCCACATACATTTGCTAACTTACATCACAGGGCCTGCTTTGCATGCATACTTTACACGATTTATCCACGTTACACATGCTCCACATATTCCAGGATGCTCAATGTATGTACTTTCTCAGGGAGATGGAAGTGGATGGCATGGTGACAGATCCTCTGAAGGCGATGCACAAAGTGCGCGGCGTGACTGCGCGCGAGATGTGTCACTACTTCTTCAACCCGCGCTACCGGTATGAGTGGGAAAGTGAGTATTATAATAATACTTTATCTATACATACTCAATCTGCCTAGCCTTTTTCCAACTATGTTGGGGTCGGCTTCCAGTCCAATTCAGCTTACATGGATGTTTTACATGGAGCGTCTGCTTATCCGACCTCCTCAATCCAGTAATTGGGTAATACGATACCCCTTGGTAAGACTGGTAGTCAGACTTTCGGGCTTCTGACGACCCGTAACGACTGTCAAAGATCCATGAATGACAGCCGGGACAACGGCTTAACGTGCTTTCCGAGGCACGGAGGAGTCTCGGTATGTAAAGATGGTCACCCATCCACAGACCAAGCCCGGCAAGCGTAGCTTAACCTGATGGATTGACCCGTGCGGCTGTTATTAATTAGCCACGAGCTTCTCATTCATTCACTCACTCACTTTATCTATACAAACTAAAAAGTATGAAATAGTCTGTTTTCGTGTATGTGTGTGTGATCGCTTGGATGAACAATGGATTCTGATACGATTTCTACCATAATTTAGAGAATTTATTCCGGAAGGTTTATTTATTAATGTACTTTATTGTACACCAGAAAATAGATATAACTTTTTTATTTAACACTACAAACCATACAATGGTCGGCCTTATCGGTTTCTGCGATCTCTTCAAGCAACCTTGGAATGGACACCTTGGTTTATGTGTATACATTCATATTAAAATAAAATAAATTAATCTCCGTGTTTGTCTAGTCGTAATAAAAATCGAACAAAGCAGGGGCAGATCGATAGTAAAATATAGTAATTTAGGCACATACTTATACTTGTCTTAAGATGGGCCACACACATGACAATGTAAAATGTTGATATTTTACTTGGCAGTGAATGTGCCAAGTCTGTCTCGGACCTTATATTATACAAAAACTTTATGGTTTAGATATACATACTTTTTTTTATGAATATTTCGTACTATACCATTTTCTTTATATAATTAGATATCTTAAAGCTAAACACTCCATTATTTGCCATCCCAAATCATGATAGATACCAATAAATTAACAATTATCTCAGTTGTCAAACTTTCGTCCAGTGACGAAACTGCGAGCCGTGACCGACGTAAATTCCTACAATACTGTATGACACGCCTTGTTCATGAATTATTAAAATACTAAAGATTTTACATTTATGATTTACAATAAATAAAACATTAGCAGAATTTCGCGTGAGATTATCTTGTCTACTGTCAATATTGAATTAATGTAAATAATAATTATTACTATTTTATTTAGTAACATTATGCTAATATGAGGTTCATCGTCCTTCGATAACAACAGATATTGTAGATTTGGTTATTCTTTCTTTGAAGAATGTCATTAATAATTTAAGGGATTATGCGAATGACAAATGTGTTACACGAATGTATAGAATAAAAAATGAGTACATAAGAGGAAGTCTGAAAATGACACCGGTGACTGAAAAGTTGTGCGGAAATGGTATGGGCATGTGAGGCGGAGGGATATGGAAAATGTCGTGAGGAAAATTTTGAGTATGAATGTGGATAGCTATAAGAGTAGGGGAAGACCAAAGAAACGATGGATGGACTGTGTGGGAGATGATATGGCTGGAAAGGGGGTGACTTCCGAGATGACCACTAATAGAGAAGTATGGAAGAAATGGACAAGTTCTGAGTTGTGCTCCACGATTACTGACAAATACTTGCACTGACTGGATAGGTCCACTCAAATCTGTTTGGTTCTTTCCTCAAAATACCATTTCAGACACAAGATCCTCATATGGCCTGACCAAGATTATGTCTGGACTTTAAAAGAGACTGCGACCTCTGCGTTTGTTTCGGCAGAGTAGATAGGAAACGCCGAACTCATCTAGCTTATTTTTTAAGTGAAATCTTCTTTAGGCGCGTTGGGCATTTTTGAGATGGGACTAAACCATTGATTTCGCGACCTGTTACCTACACCGTGGAGTAAAAGACATTAACGCGTTGAATACCGAGGTGCCGATTTTTTTTTTCAAGTTTTCACCTTTCTCGGCACTCCCGGAGTGCCACTGTTTTTTTTTTTTTAGTATGGCGTGTAATAGGGTTTCCGATATCCTATTTACAGAATAAACAATTTCATTTCATGTTGTGCTGACCCAAAATAAATTGGGATGGGTAGGAGAATGATGATGTGAATGACAAATGGTGAACGACTTGTCAGGGACCGAGCCAGTATAAATCCAGCATAATTCCTACAACACATCATGTTGGCCACTATTACATTACATCTAGTACCGTTCTATTCAAACTTAATGGTAGCTCGGAAGTGCGTTGCTTGCTGCGCAGTAACCTCCCCCTCCCCCCGCTGACCCATGAATTCGTTACTGCGCAGCGACTCGCCTCATGTTCCGAGCCACCGTAAAAATATCGCTGCGGGGTTTTATCGCACACTGGATTTTCAACGCTCTGCTTAGCGCCGAGAGTTGAAAATCCAACAGTGTGTTTTTTCGACGTGTTGGGGTGCTCTCTGTGGAATTCTCAACGCTCGGCTTAACATCGAGAGTTGAAAATCCAGTGCGCGATAAAACCCCGCCGCAATATTTTTAGGTCCGTGCGAACGTGGGCTTATAGCTAGAAGTTGGATATAATGCTTATTAAAAAAATTCGTTGTCGAAAGCCTAGCATAAGTAATAAAATACACCAAAATATTCCATACTAATGTTACGTATTTGTATTTCAGCCACACTAGAAACGATGACAATAGTAGAGGAGATCTCGTCGGACGCGCTCGTGTTCCACCAGACGTTCAAGCGCATCTGGCCGGCCTCGCAGAGAGACGCGCTCTTCTGGTCGCACGTGCGGCAGGACAGCGACAACACCTACGCCGTCACTAACCATTCCACCACCAATGCTGACTATCCGGTTAGTACAATTACTTCATCATCATCATTTCAGCCGAAAGACGTCCACTGCTGGACATAGGCCTCCCCCAAGCACCGCCACTTCGACCGATTCTGTGCTTCCCGCATCCAGCAGATTCCTGCGGCCTTCACAAGGTCATCGGTCCATCTTGTGGGAGGCCTTCCAACGCTACGTCTTCCGGTACGCGGTCGCCACTCCAGAACATTTCGACCCCATCGGCCATCCGTTCTGCGAGCAATGTGCCCTGCCCATTGCCACTTAAGTTTGGTAATTCTTCGGGCTATGTCGGTTACCTTAGATCTCCTGCGGTTCTCTTCATTTCTGATTCAATCACGTAAGGAAACTTCAAGCATAGCCCTCTCCATTGCCCTTTGGGTGACTTTTAGCCTTCTAATAAGGCCCATTGTGAGCGACCACGTTTCAGTACCATAGGTCATCACTGGCAACACGCACTGGTCAAAGACTTTCGTCTTGAGACACTGTGGTATGTGGGACGATAACATATTTCGTAGCTTCCCGAACGCTGCCCAACCGAGTCGGATTCGACGATTGATCTCTTTAATTACTTATTGTGATTAAACTTTCATGCTAGGCAAGCAGGCCTCTTAAAAATGTGTGTGTGATATAAAAGTGGCTCACTCTCAAACGGGTATAATTTTCATATATCTTATGATTATAATATCAAAATAAAGAGTCATTTATTCAAACTAGGCTGAGAATCAGCATTTTTCAAACGTCAAAATTACATAAGACAGTCCACCAAAACGCCCACCCTTCACTACTTCCTAGTGCTTTAGCTGGGAAGAAGAAGTGGCGCAACAAACTCCCCAGCAACACAGCTGTCTGTTCAGTTAGAAAAACTTGATTTAGCACTGCTATGCCATAATATCCAACGTTGTTGTGATGTTCAAATATAAAATAAAGATGTACAACAAAGTTTGCTTAATATTTTGAATTTTCTACAAGCATTATTGCTTGATTAGTACTTGATTTCTTGCCCTTACTTTCTTAGCTAGATTTTAATGTTTCAACGGTTTTCTTTATTCCAGTCGAACACCGGCGCGTGTATCCGCCTGTTCGTGACGGTGTGCCTCGCCTGCCGCACCACGTACCCGGCCGGCGAGCTGCCCACGCGGCAGAACATCACCACAGACATCGCTTACTGCAGTACAGGTGAATACAGTCTATTATAAATCATAAATACAACATCATCCAACGTGTTAACGGTAAATTCTCATATAATCCATACTGTATCGATGTAAAAGGTGTTGAGTACTCTACGACTGGTAGTAACGCCAAAATTCACAGTAGCCGCGGTCATAAAACGCGGATACTCAGTACAGGGTTTAAAGAAGTCGCGTATAGCTTGTCGACTCTGAAATGACGCGCCCCACTACCGCATTTAATAAATAAAATAAAATAAAGCCTTTAATATTCCTTAGTTACAAAAATAAATAAAATTCTTAATATTACTTTATTAATTAACCAAGGATCCCTCGACGGGTATAGGCCTTCTCCAGTAATTTCCAGTTTGTTCTGTTTTTTGCTTTCTCAAGTCATGATTTGCCAATGCATTCCACTATATCGTCTTGCCAACGCTCTGCTGGTCTGCCTCTGCTTTTATTTCCGTGTCGGCCTTTCAAGGCGGTTGATCTAAGGGTCCAGCAGTCGTCCATTTCCGCATTTACGCACACGGTGATGGGGATTTCTATGGGTAATGGTAGTGGGGGTTGTCATTTCAGAGTACAAGCTATGCTAAATATTCACCGTTTTAAGTCCGCGTCGTACGTTCTAAGACCACGACTGTCACGAGTCTTGACGTTTAATATTGTCTGAAATTTATAGACAAACGAGCCGTTCTATGTATGATTATTGAGATACGAGTTTTTAACCAATATTTTTTTTCATTTTTCAGTGAACCCAGGAGGCTGGGCCCCTGCCGGAGTACTTCGAGCGGTGTACAAGCGAGAGTACCCCAAGTTCCTCAAGCGATTTACCAACTACGTAGTCGAACAGTGTCGCGACAAACCTATCGCCATCTAGCGGCGCGACCTGACAACCGGAGGACAAAGCACCTCCCAATCAGAATAATGGCGCTCACTTGATCTAGATCAGGTGAAGAATTATTCTATGCAACCCGTACCCGGCACTACATTTCGTATTTTCGAATATATTTTTCTCAGACGTTAATAAATATAGCCGTCTTTTTCTTTTTTCGTTGGTGAGAAAGAGACAAAATCTCCCGTGAACTGAGAATTCCCAATCGAAGTGTAGTGCTATTATACGTTTAAATAGGTGTTATGTAATGTTAAAGGTTTTATTCAGGGTGATATTAAGGATTCCTGTTTCATAGTACTCCGTTCAATTGTATTTTCTTCGCGATCTCGGTGCCCGAGTCTGATTTTTACACAAAAACTGCTGGAACATTTTCGTTTGAAAATAGACCCGGGCATAAGTGGACAGTTTTTATTCGATGTCGTTATTAAATATAGATTTTTAGTAACGAATCTATCCGTGTTTCGGGATGACAGAGTGGGATGACGCTGTACGTCGACTTAGCGCTAGAAAGAGAGCAAACGTCACGTGTCCGCCTGTATTGCGCTAAATATCTAACTGTACTAGTTTTTAAACATATTAATTGATTGATAATATAAAATAATCGTGCTGAAAAAGCCGGTTTTATAATTAGCATATTGTATGATCAAACTATTTAATAAAATTTGGATTGGTTTCTTGATTCTGAATATTAAAATGATTAATTTCTTTTTTATTATAATTTGGACAGATATAGAAGTAATCTACTTCATTAATTATATTTTGATGTCGAACTGTAGTAAAACAGATTTCTAAAAAACCTTGTAAATTGTATTTTAATGTGTAAAGGATTGTAGAACATGCTGTAAAATAATAATGTATGTCGTTGAGTGTTACAATATAATAATATTTATACAATGTAATTCTATAAAATAATGATATAATACTCGTACTGAGTCGATACAATTCTGAAAAAGGTGAATATTTCTAAAGCACTTTTGACTGCAAATACTATGATTGGATTGTACGCATTCTATTTTCTTCGGGTTTAAATAACACGGTATCGGTAAGGCTGTACACTTATCTAAACAAGTAACTGTTGTAGTTATTAAAAAGAAGCTTTTATTGTGAGAAATATGAGAGAAATACTACTTCTTTTTTATCAATAGTGTACTATCGCGGTGACGCATATCTAAACACTTTGAAAACAAAATCCCGTGCACACGATGACTACATCTGTTTACCGCGCCTTTTTTTTTGTACGTAAGCGGCCGAGCGCTGCAAGCAGAAATAGTCCTTACGGTGTTCAGATATGGGTGTCCGCGATAGTACATGGATTGTTAAAATAAGCTATGGGAAGTTTTCTATCATTAACACGGTCAGTCTCCTATTGAACTTACGTACTGATGCTTCAGGGGACTCGGCTGTAAACATGTCGATAAAATGCCTTTGTAAATAAATAAGTGTTGGGTGGATATTGTGGCTCTTTAATATGTATTGGACTCTTTAAAAATATACGAGTGTAAATTGAGGAATCTCTAAATGGCGAAATTTCTTTTTCAAGGCGCGTGCAAGTACCTGACGTAGATTGTCACGCCGAATTGAACTTTATGGCTGAACAATATTATTCTTATTATTGAAAAATTGTATAGCAAGCGGAAAGATTAAATTAGTACTTATCTTTTATAGAAGGCCTTGTTGTTTGTGAAGAAAGAGGGTAATATTCAAGGATGGTGATAGTCTGATGTGTTCAGTTAGATAAGTTCGCGAAAGAAAACACGTATTTTAGCACTTTCTGGGCTGTGGGCTCGGGAGAGCCGGACTCGAAAGTCGAAACACGAACAAACCGTTTCAAAGTAAGACGAAATTCAAATAAAGTTCTTTTCACGTGTTTCTTGGCCTCTTGAGCCCACGGCTTCTAATCCATTTCATGTACAGGGTGGGACTAAATAAATGTAGTTCTTAATATTGTATCAACTAAGTTACTTCGGTTTTTGACCAAATAAAATCTAGACGAGTTGGCTTATAATTACGTGAATGTGACAGAAAATAATGTAATGATTATATAATTTATTGCTAATCGGGAATTTAACATTTTGACTTTTTTGTATTTATTTCTTCTATAATTTACGTCAGAATGTATTTTTTTTTTATTATAAATGGTATTTCTAGATTGTTTGTTTGGTCAAAACTATTTATTGTGCACATAAAGAAAGTAGTTTCTGCCTACCCCCATGGGAAGAAGGCGTGAGTTATGTATGTATACAGAAATAATGATAGTATTACTTATGGCGGCGGCGCGGCGCCGGGCGGTGTCGCTGCGGCGCGCTACGTACTAATACCCATGATATGCCGCACTGCGGCCCGGCCTCGCCCCGCACGTACACCGCACTTGCAGCCCGGGGAGGGGGACGCGTTGCGACTAGAGATGGGTAGTGGGTTAAAACCCATTCTTCCCATTTGGGTTAAAACTGGGTGATTTGGGTTTTAACCCGGTTTTAACCCATTTTCACCCGTTTTACTGGGTGAAAATGGGTATTGTTAATTATATAATAGTGGGAAGGAGAGTTCACTACTAGCTCGTCAAAAATAAAAGCCTGAATATAAAATCAGATACATTTATTATTTATTTGAATAATTACAACAGATTAGTAGGTCGTCAATCAATCATCATCATCACTTGAATCGGAAATACGGTTACAGTCAAAAAATTGAAAATTGTTGATGCCGGACGTAGATGGTTCAGGGCTATTTGTACGTGGTGGCGTGGTTTGCATATTATATCTCTGGGATTCCAGATGTGTTGATGGTGAATCAGGCACGCAGTCTTCAGTGTCATCACTTAAATCATCCACGTGCTTGTGCAACAAATTCCAATTGTATGTTACATATGTTAGTTTTGCTGCCCTTTCCGTAGTGAGTCTATTTCTTTTTTTACTGTGTATGTTACTATGAGCACTAAAAGACCGCTCTACAGCAGCAGAAGTGCATGGTGCTGTAAGAATACGGACAGCGACTTTGCTCAATGCAGTAGATCCACATATTCCTTTCCACCAGATTGATGCGCTTACATCGTTGATGTTAGCCCACAGAAATCTTCGACTCCAAAAACCATCTCTTGCTCTATAAGATGCCAAGTTTGTCATGACATTTAATCCGATACTTTGTCCTACTTCGCATATGTACTCCATAGCGTCGACTTCTTGACTTTCGTCAAGTTCAGATCCTTGGTCTGTGGGGTCTAATAAGTACGCTGCAAAGTGAATCGGTTTCAAACACATTTTGATTCTTTGGTCGACATTCATTAATATTTCATCTTTTTTGTCGTTTTCTATTATTGTGACATCCGGTAAACTAAAAAGTAACTTCGATTTCATATTTTTTAATGTCAAAAATACCTTATGAATATTTTTTTCATTTCCTTCTAATTGAAATATTGCATCAGAAATAGGTTCCATAATAAGTTTGCATTGCCGCATAATTTTCCAAAAATTGTCGTCCAACAGCGCTGATTTTTCTTCCGCAGGTAAAAGTGTTGCTTTTTCATGAACAGCTAAGGTCTGCAAGGCTACCTTAGTGTTTTCGATATTTTTAAAGCTGGTGTAATAACTGCCCCATCGGGTATCGCATGGCAACTTCAAAGTTTCACCAGCATTTTTTTCCTTTACAATTTTTGCTAGTAAATATGTTAAAACTTGACTTTTTTTATAGTTTTGACCATGTTAATTGCCATATTCTTACAAGCATTTATAACATCAATTCTGATAATATTTTTGCAAAGCAAATTTAAAGTGTGAGCAGCACAGTTTATATATGTTATGCTTGGATGAACGTCTTTTACGAGACGAAAAGCTTTCTGCATATTACTTGCATTATCTCCTATCATCGTAGCAAACTTATTTGTTCCATACTCAGATAATACATTTAAAATTTGTTCACATATGTAATCACTAGTATGACGATTTTCTGCCGTCGCAATACTTTTAATAAATACAGGTTCTGGTTTTGATATTATTATATTAATTATTCCTTCATTCCTACAATTTGACCAACCATCTAGCATTAAGTGCAAACATGTTTGCGATTTCATGTTTTCTTTTAATTCGTGATGCATTTCTCTATATGTTTTGTCCAAAATGGTTGTAGAAATAGTTTTTCTGGTAGGCAATTTGTACAATGGCTGGAGTTCATTGAAAAAATTTATCCAGAGGGGGTGTTCTACTATTGAAAGGGGTGTTCCCGATACATAAACAGCCTTAGCTAATAATGAATGTAAATGTTCTTTATTTACATTCGTTGTCAGACTCACTGAAGATGCACTGCCCTCAATCGACAAACTTAATTCAGACTCAGGTCTCTCATTTTCTTTATCCCTAGGTTGCAATATCGTGTTTCGGACCGCAGATACTGACGAACTATGCGATATATTGGTCCTCAACTGCTGTTTGCAGTTTTCAGGGCAATGAGGACATTTTTGTAAATGTCTAGCCATTTTTTGCAGATTGGCTACTTTGTATTTTGTTTCACAATACTTGCATGTAGCCGATTTGTTCTCACTTTCTCGAAAATGTTTCCATATCTGTTGGTTTTTTGGTCTCACCATGTTGCCCTAAAATAAGGAAGTTTAATAAGTTATTTATGTAAGGGTTTGGTAGACGGACATTACATATGGGTACATTACGTAAGTAAAGTCCATTTCATTTCAATTGTATTTTGTGTGATACGGATTTTTTTTGTCTACTAACTAAATTTAGTTTCTCATGCAACTGACAGGCAATGTAGGTACTAAAAGCACTTATTAACTCTTTTTAACTCTATTTCTCGTTATACTATAACATAAATTACGTAACGTTGGACTATCAATATCATAGCGCTAACAAAATGATTGAATAGTACATGTGTCTTTAATTTTAAATCAAGTGGACACTTACAAGTACTCTACTTTAAGCTTTTTAAATCTAAATGATGCCAAATTAGTAAATAGATACCGTGCGAAGCCGGAGCGGCAAGTAGCAAATAATACATTAAAACTAAAATATTACATCGTTACTACTTACTACCACTTGAAGTACAAGAATAAAACAAATTACTGTAATATAGAATACATTCTTTTAGAATAAATTAAGGTTAGTAAACAATAATATTTCTTTTACTTACCGTAGATTCTTTTCTCGTGTTGATAAATCCAGTGCTTAAGCAAATCGTAGTCAATGTGTTCAAGCCAAGGTCATTCAGGTAAAAGCAGGATCAGATCTCAATATAACAGTTCGGGCTCGTAGGTACTTAAGTAAAAACACAAAATTCACTCAAAACGCGCGCACTCTAACCAGCGAGGTAAACTCGAGTGAGGGTTTGAGCGGGGAAAAGGGCGCGGGAGCTACCAGCGCGCGGTCCCTTCCCCCTCCCTCTCAGTCCTGCCACCCCGCGCACCTACCGTGGCGTGCTACATGTTTAAATATAAATTTTTTTAATATTTTGTTTTCACCCGGCCAAAACACCCAGTGGGTGGAATAAAACTGGTGATAACTGGGTTTTAACCCACTAGTAGGTTTTAACCCGGGTGGTTACCCATCTCTAGTTGCGACACCGGAGCGGCACCGCTCAGTCGTTTGTACGTTGTCAAAAACACACGTTTGACAGATGACAATTTGACGCGCTTTGCGGCGCGGCGCCGCTGCGGCCGTGTGTCCGCCCGCGGCGAAATTTTCGCGATGCGGCGCCGCAACACATCGTGTGCACAGGCTCTTACGTCATACCGTCATAATGTTTTTTTATTTTATTAATGTTACTTGTATGAAGCAGACTTCCATTCCAGCTTTTTTTAATCGAATATTTGATTTTGTATACAATAAAAAAATAGGTTTAATAACTAATAGTTACTCGGATGAACTTCAAATATATAATATTGTACAGAATTTCACGTCTCAAAGTAATATATTATTTGCTGTTAAGTAATGTTAAAGTGGTAACTTTTTTTTTGATTGTAGTAAAAAGGTTAGCGGTAAACATTACGTCACTTAAAGTTAAAATGCGAGCGGAAGTGTAAAGATATTGCATTTATAATACCGCAATGTTGCAATTGTAATAAGTTATATAAAGTATGTTTTTTTAAATAATTATTGTTTATAATAAAATGTTTTATGGAAACAAGTCGTATTTTTTCATAATTGTAGAATAAATAATGAAATTCTAATTTGAGAAGCCGCACGTAGCCTCGCGCATGCTCAGTCCGCTTGCGATCTAGCATCTACGAATGTCCGAGCTTTCTCGCGTATCTTCGAGAAGACGTTCGTACCCTCGCGCATGCACGGGCATAGGCTTGTATTAAGTATACACGGAGGCTCGATTACTCTCGCGTATCTTTGAGAAGACGCGCATGCTCGAGCATCCGCTTGTGGTTTAGCATCCAGGGATGCTCGAGCATTCTTGCGTATCCTCGCTCATACTCGAAGATTCGCGCGCACCTCGAGCAACCGTGCGGTGCGGGTGGAGGTGAAGAGACTATAATGTAGAAAAATAAAACAGTCATGTTTCGTCACTTCATTGTGAAGTTTTTTGAATCTTTATTCATTTACATTAACATTAATTAATTGGTACTTATACAAGTTATGCATAGCACACGTCTCCGCATATAAAATTCACAACAATGTAATTTTATCTATTCTTCACATTTAAATATGGGGACCAGCCCCCGGTATCTTAATAGTTATAATTTCTCAAACATGACCAACTTACATTAAACTCAATATAAATAGAAATCAGTTGGATTAGGTCTTGATCGTCTACAATAACACAAACATGTACAAACCACTGTAGGAGACTAAGTTAAACCCTGGGAGAGGACTAAATCATTTTCACCATTAATCCCAAATCAAGATTTTATAATCATTAAAATCTAATTAAATTGAGCTAACTATAACAAAAATTAACTAATTTGATCATTAGAATTTGTTAGTAGGCGAAAAAAGTACGTTTTGGTAGGTTCATATTATTAGTTAAATAATTAATATGAGATTGAACACCGCGACCTAATCAATACAGCAACATATTGGAGTAGCAAATTGAACTACGTAATAATATGTATGTGTAAAGTTGACGAATATTGAAGTAGGTATGTATGTACGTATAACATTAACATTAGACCGCTATGTATTGACATTGAGCACAAGGAAGCGTATTTTTTATTTTATGATCTCATTACAATTGTAGTATCAACTATAGTACAACTCTTAAATACCAGCGTCATATAGACGAATACATAATTCAATCATCGCTATTACATATAATATGTTAGACCTTATTCGAATACAATAAATTATTTTTATTAAAGAAATATTCAAGTGTTCTAATATATCTATTAATAAATAACATTAACATTTATAATTGTTAAGTATAAAATGTTATAAAATATTCCCCAGGAATGGAACAAAAGTGTTTAGGTAGATTTATTGTTCAACAGATTTTTTATCAAAATCATTCGAAAATTTGGAATTTTGATATGATTGAGGCCGAAAGTGTGCACTACAAAAAGTTTTTTTTTATAAAAATAGGAATTCTTTGAAAGCTCAAGTGTATAAATGGACCAATTGTTCAATAGTATAACAATATATGAAGTAGAGAAATACTTTTTAAGTTTGGTGCGATTCTAAATGTGAGGGCGTTAAAGATGCAGGATGTTTGACGGAGAATTCCAGACTATGGATTGTCAATTACAAGAAATTTTTCCTACATCCATTTTAGTTCGGTTGAAAAGTCAAGCGACTACACGCCCTCACTATACACGAATCATATTCTATCAGTAACTAAATGGTGAGGTATGGTGATAAGGTACTGTCATGGGATGCAGTGAAAAGTGGTCGTAACACCGCTAAATGAATGAAACATGGCCAATCGTTAATATGGCACTTATATCACGGACATTATAAAACATTATAACATTACATATTATGTAACTAAGATACCTACCCGTGTATATGGCAACTTGAATACAACAATTAGTGGATTATGTCGATTGTCTATGATTCCACAGACGACACAATAGTAGAGACAATATTTGGTTATGCACAACGTATTATATTGTATGCCATATATTTGATATCTTTGCTATTCATGTCATAAGTTGCTTTTATTAATAGGACAATATAAGCTTACATAAGGTCTCCTGACTCGACATATTCTATACGATAAAGTTCAGGGCTACGATAAGGCCAATATGTATAGTTCAGCACATCACTAGTAAACATATTCTATCACACAAATTAAAACATTTAAGTACACACAAAGCCAGACAAAATCATGCCATCTGTGGACAGTTAATGAAAAATCCAATGATACATCGATGCAGTAAATATTTTGCATTCAAATATTACCTAATAAATACGACTACTTAAAAAAGTAGATATCAACAATTATAATTAGTGATATCCACACTAACACGGATATATAAGTATAAAATAAGCGTATTATCGGACACATCCGTCAGGCATCAGCCTATGATCCGTTTCAGACTTATAACGTTGACATCCGTTCCTGTCCACCCGCGTGCACTCCGAACACTTCCGACCGCTCCCGAGCCTTCATCTCGTGACGTCAGCGGGTGGTTCTGCTCGATTCCTACATGTACCCGGAGGCGCCTACTCCTCGGCGGTGGTGTGCGCGCCCTGCCGCGCCTGCGCGCGCCGCACGTCGGCCAGCGTGGTGACGCCCGCGTCGTCCAGCTCGCGCCAGCGCGCGTGGTTCATGCGCGCGTGGTTCACCAGCTCCGGCATGTCGATGAATGCTGGAAAACATGATGTTAGTGTCAGGTCGTTGTTGACTGAATGATAGAGGGTGCTTGGCATTCCAATGGATTCCTAATTAGCATAATTGGCTCCATTGCGAGATTCATTTAAATACACTTGAAATACACTCTTCTTCTTAGACACAAAGCTGAAATGTCTCTGTCTCACGAATACCCTTCAAACCTGAAACGCTTCTTGGCAACAGAAATAGGTATGGTAGTAGTACTTTCCCGGAGGAAATGCTTCACAAAGAACCCTTCTTCAGTTCTCTAAAGTTCTCTTTGAAAGTGTTGGTACTCACCAGCCCAGGCCTCCATCATGTCGATGATGATGTAGTCAATGAAGCCGATCTGCGAGCGCGGTATGGAGCAGGTCGCGCGGTCGAACATGGGCATCACCACGGGCAACTCCTTAGCCTTCTCCTCATCCGTTTGAAGGAAGTATTCTTCTGCAATCCTGAAATACAGAAGAGTTCAAGTTTTAGTAACTGTACCTGAATAATGAGTATCTTTCACCAGCCCCGGATCTAGATTTTTTTTGAGGCGGGGCAAAAACTGCCGTCTGCCGCCCCCGCCAATCTTTTATGGGGATGCGCTATATTAATCAAATTGTATCGATCGATAATGCGCAAATTCAACAGGGGCGCTAAAACTGGCGTAAAAAAGAAAAAAATAGTAAGATTATAAATGTGCTGCGCGTCTCATTTATTGTAAAGTTGCTGTGTGCTGGGTGGTGCACTTGTCTGCTACGCTTGAATTTGTCGCACCCCGAAGTTGGCGCCCGGGACACGGGCCCCTGCTTGCCCACCCTAGATCCGGGGCTGCCTTTTACAGACCTCTAATAGTGGGGTAAAATGATCTACAAAATGTAAGTAGGTGAAAAATAAGGTGGGCTTATTGAAAATACTATTTCTCCAAATCGCTTTTCTTATTTACAAAATGATGTACCTACTAAAAGCAATAAATTTTTGTACTTTTGTTAAAAGAATGTAATGGGACTCACCTCCTAGCCCACTCGAAGGCAAACTTCTGCGGTCGCGACGCGTTGGAAACGTCCGCGCACTTGATCATCATCCTCTTCACTAACACCACGTTGTCTGGCGACGATAACGCTGTCGTATCCAGGGCTAGTGGTTCTTGCTGGAAATTGTAGAAGGTAAACATAAATATTAGATCTATCTTTGGTTAGAAGAAAAAGCAGTCGCTTCGGGCTTTGCACAGGCTACAAAATTCAATATAGGCGGAAGAAAGAGAAGAAGCAAGAAAGAGATTTTTTAGATTATCAGACTAACAAAATGTTTGATGTGTAAAAGTGTTTTTTGAACCAATATATTATTTATCATTTATCACGTACTCCATAGAAGGTGGATGAGATGCAATGCAGGATATTATAAGAATACAAAGTGGTTCATCAGCCCCTAAATGACCACTGCACAATTTTAAACGTATGGAGCACTTAAATATGTTAATATTGGATCTATCAGACTCAGTGATTCTGGTTTGGTTTTAAGGTTACACGTCATGATTCAAAGTATCCATAGGTATTACGGCTTTTATTTTCACCATATTGTAAATCTTTTTGGTTCTTTAAAGTTACTGTAGGTACTCTTTTTCCCATACTCACATCAGTGTGCATATTATCCTCCTTACTGCCACTGGACTTGGCGTAGAAGACATTGACGAACTTGGCGAGATGCTCGAAGTGCTTGGTCATCTCCGTGGCGAGGATCATGTCGATGACGTTGTGGCGCACCTGCTTGTACGTGTCGCGGTCCATGTTCTTGAAGATGTTCACTCGGTCGTCGTCTGTGGAGGGTGGGAAGTTGATATTTAGGTTTGATAAGAAGGACAGAAAGGATGCAGTTGGTAGATAAGTATTAGAGATTGATATGTCGATGTCGTTCGAGTCATCTCGTAATGAATTAAAAAATGGCCACATTTCATTTTTTCAGGGATAGCAGTGATTAATGGATAAGGTTATATTATTTGGTTTGAATAAACAGTATGACGTTGACGGTTGACGATGCATGTCATGAGATCATGATTATCGGAAATTATTTGACCAGAGCTGACAACCCGCATCATCCCTTAGCTAGACACAAGCCCTTCAAAACTAGGTCTTTTTAACAAGCCGTGTGTCCGATGAGAGATCCCATCGGCAAAAATGACGAATTTGCATACAAACCTTCATTTAACCCCTTTAGGGGATGAATTTTCAAAAATCTTTTATTGGTGCTCATTTTCGTTATGGAACTCTCCACTGACTGGCATTGCGCCTCCAGAAATTCGCACGACAATAGCCAGCCGCATCGAGAGAGCGAAGCTACAGGATAATCCACGCCACCCAATGCACAACTATAACCCATTGTCCCAGAGGCTTAAATGTTTTTATTAAGTGGATTAGAATACACGTACTAAGCGTCAGCTTGAAGGTCAAAGCAGCGTGATGCGACTCTAATACGCTGACGTCATTGTACAGCACAGCCAGCGGGTGTCGAGCATTGCACAGGAAAGCTGACGATGTGCCCGGGTGGTCCACGTCATGTGCCGCGGCAGCTATCAGAGCTGCGGCGGCTTCGATAGGCTCTAGTACTGACTTGAGCCGGTCCTTCTCCAGGAAGAATGCTACGGCCTGGAAAGTAGAAATGAAAATAATTTACTGCGGTGAAAACCATATAAATAATATGAGAAGAAATGGAGTATTGACAAAACATTCTAATCGTAAATGGGCCTGAGAATAGTACCCTGAGTGACACCTTGTTATTGTTTACCCATTTAATAGAAAATCATGTCGTATGGAATGAAAGGCTTTACTCAGGTCTCGAACTCATGAGATGTATTATTTTGTAAATTGTTAAAGCAACAATAGCTTAATATTGAAAAATTAAATTGTTTAAGATTTTCATGATCACTGTGTTCATCGTGAAATCGTCCAAGCACTATGCTTGGACAGCTTAATTGTTCACAAAGATTTGATAGCAGTCAGACCTATTTTTAATATTTTACGAATAAACAACTTTTTTAGATTATTTTACACATACTTGTACAACAACCATACCTGAAGCACATCAGCAGCATGCGTAGAATTATGATACGTATTGACAGCATGGTAGTTTGTCTCTATAATTGTCAGCCAGTGCAGTAGCGTCCTCTCATCGCACTCAAGCGCAGCGCACACATCAAAGCGTCCCCCCATGAGGGCGAGACCTAAGTGTGCGAGCGGTCTTCCACGGGTCAGGTCTTCTAGTTTGAAGATCTCGAAGTCCCAGCTTAAAGCTGTGTCTAGGAGCTCGCGGAGTTGGCCAGTGGTCTGAAAATGTTGTTATATTTATTGTGCATTACAGTGATTTGTGGGTTTTGAATGTTACTGGGAGGTAAACAAGCAAGCGGGCTTTATTATAATTGGTTGGGCCGGCCCGTTCATATAGGCGAACTAGGCGACGGCCTAGGGCGCTCGTATTAGGGGGGCGGCAATCGGCGACATAGAAATTAAAAAATAATACTGTACATAAATTTTTATTTACCTACAACTTGAAAATACTCAGTCTTTTACCAATTTTTCTACCAAAACGCGCACATGGACATTTACGAAACCATCGGTACGGAAATCAAAAGCGAGTTTAGTTGATAGCCTCAACTCACTCCATTGCTAAAAAAAAAATCGCGTTTTCAAATTTATTGCTTCTCTTGTACAACAAGAGAAGCAATAAATTTGAAAACGCGATTTCTTGTTGTATGTTATAATGTTTTGTTCAAAATTGATTTGAATATTATAGTTTGACCGCGATCGTTGTACCGATCGCGCCTGAGAGATATTTCTCGACGGCATGTGAAGCCAAGTCAGAGGCCCATGGGCGGCTTTAAAACTCTGACACTTAGTCACTATCCACACGAAAAAGAAAGAATATAGTTTTATTTTGTCACGAATTTTCTTAAAAGGGCGCCGTTCCAGGCTTTCGCCTAGGGCGCCAGGAATTCTCGGGCCGGCACTGATAATTGGTCATTGCCATCCCGGAGTCAAAGCTGAAATTTCTCATATGGCATCATAACCTTATGAAAATGAACACAGCAACGCTGCTCAGCCGTAGAAATAGATTAGGTGGTAGTCTGGGTAGGTTTTACAACTTGGTACCTACTTATTACCCACTTTATGCTGGATAGCCTGCATGATTATTTAGCTTAATCGATGATCCTGCAGGATGTACAGTGTGAAGTTAAATTAATTGGTGAAAATTCACAGATAAGATGGGTATAGATATATAATCATGATGAAATCACAAGGATAGTAATTATAATAAAAGAGACAACGTTAGCAGAAAACCTTTTAATAAAAATGATCCAAGTTCTTCGTGAAAATCGAAAGATGCTAAGACCCACGCAAACTGTGTGGGCTGATAGACTGTGATAGACATGTTTCGTTAAAAGGCATTATAAATACATAAGTTCCTAACGAGTCTGAAAGAACGCTTTCCTGTTTTATAAATATAAGTTTCTGAAGGAGTAACAATGCTTGAAAGTATCGTGAGTGATGGTGTTAACTCCTTGTAATATTAAAACGTTGACTTTATAATTACAATATTGTATTATGATTTAATTAAACATTTTTATTTTTATTAGACACTTTCGATTAAAAAAAGCTATACAGCGTTCCTTGATATTGTGCAATACACATGGCAGTAAAAACGATAGCCGCAATGATTCTAAAATAAGAATCTGAACTATGGGTGGATGGAACTTTCAAAAGACTCATCTAGCACGTTGTACATAATGAGTGTATTAATTCCTAATATCCCAATCATATAAATGCTAAGGATAGAATTAGGATCAAAATGATGAAGTACACACGGCTACACATCAAGCCATAATTTCCTGTATAAGCTGACCTCGCATAGTACGGAAATCCTATACAATGCGAGATCAGCATAAACTGAAAATGTATAGCTTGAAGTGTAGCCGTGTGTACCTACAAACACAGTCATTTTCAAACTGATGAAAACATATTAATCTATCTAATAATTAAAGTTGCCTATCCTAAAGTTAGAAATGTTTTGATTTAAATAGTGAAAATAGAAGTTTGGAAGGAAATAGGGAAGGCCTTAGCTCAGTGCGACAAAAAATTTAGGCTAACAAAAAAAATAAAGACGAAAATCTTATTAGGTGGGTTACCTTGTGCTTGATGTTGGTCCTGTTGGTCTGCGATCTGACGACAGTGGAATCGTTGCTGCTTCGTCGAGAGGACAACGTGTTTGTTGGCCCTTGCTGCAAATGGCAAATACAGATTTTTTAAATTATTTATATTCTTATTGAGTAGTTCATTTGACGTCTCTTTATAGAATGTAGGTAGGTATTCTACGAGATTAGCATGCTCTAAAATTAAAGTTTTAAAGATTTTGTAGTTATATTTTTTTTTTAAGAAAGCATGCCATCTTGTGTTTAGAAAACATGTTTGTGTTTTTAGGGGCACATATTTTGACAGATTCAAAATTTACTTTTATCTTGCAATATGGCGTGGCTAGTTCATATTATTCACAAAATTAGTTAGATAGTTATTAGTATCTATGTTAGTAAATAATAAATAATGACTGGTTAAAGAATACAGTTAGTATTGTATATTTTTAAAAGATTAAATGAATTGCTGTTATGACAGATTTTTGAAAATTGTGCTAACACAAAAATTATAGTAAAACATTCCGAAAGGGTAGATAGTATTGAGACTAGTACGGAAATTATGTTACCCAGGGTTCATTTCATATTTGTATACCATATTATATATTTAAAAAATTAAAACATCCAACAAAAATTTAAACACACATTATACATTCACATTTGTATACTCAGGGTGTTAGATTGTGCAAATATTATTACCAGCATTATGTGTTAGTTGCTATTCTAGAAAGCCAAAAGCTTTTATAATTAATAATACACACCTAAAATACATACAATACATAATTATGATACAAAAATAATATTTCAAATTACTTTAAAATGAGCCCTGTGTAAAAGAAACGAAAGCATGAATATCACAAAGATCTATGTACTATCTAAATAGTCTATAATATATGTTTGAAGGTATAGACATAGACAGACTTGTAATTCCAAACCTCCTACCATAAAGAATAGGCTAGTGTTCACTTGCTCCCTCTTGCCCACGCGAACAGGATCGTAAACAAATAAATACCACCGTTAGTACATACATAAACATACAATACTTACATGCATACATTACTTTAAATAACCAATATCTACAATCAATATTACATAAAAATAATAAAAACATCGTGTTTTTGTAAATCATAATATCATCTACATAGACGTAATATCATAATTAATTATAATTATCGTTATGTGAACAGACAACATCAATTTGATTATTAATTTTGTAATAATTATACGGTGTGCGGGGTAGCATTACGTGTCTTGGTAAGAACGATTACACACTGTGAATTATATACGAAATATATAATTATTGCAATTTGGTGGAAAGCTTATTCTGGGTCTTTTAAAAGAGGATTTTAACTCACCGATAGTAAGGCTCCGATGAGGTCAGTGGCGATGGGGTCTTCAACACCACGCATTCTGGGGTCATCGTTTCCCCTCATTTGAGGTAAGTACAGTTCGGAGGTCCTTAGCATATCTACTGCCCTGTCGATGCACGCCACTGTTGATGGAGGGGCACCCTCCGTTGCCGCGGACAACAGAGATATCACCTAAGAGCAGACAATTTGTAGTTTTTATCCGACACTTTTTCACAAATTTTACATTTAATAAAATTATAATAACATCAAAGGAAGCTTCAATGTGTTCTTTTTCATAATAACTGATGAATGTTTCAAAGTGAAAGCAGTTGATTCACAGCTTTTTATCAGACGATGCTTCACTATTCATATTTCACATAAAGGATGTATTAATATGAACTGAATCACTGTTTGCCAACAAAATGTGTTGCAATTTTGTTTATTTAATGATATCATTCCACGAGTAACTTTATATTGAAATTACAAAGGGATTGTGTGACTCAGAAAGGTGAGGTCTAGAAAGGACATATTATAAAAAAGATGAGATAAGAAAAGCCAAAGAGAATTCCAGGTATTTTACGAAAGTAAGTTTAGTGTGAGACCACTATATTTTCATTACGACTATCAGTGGAAATGAAAGTTTATTGCCCTCAAACTTTATCAAGGTAGCCGAAAGTTGGTAATAATGTAGATACCTGCAGCTAAACATATGAAACAAAGGCTATAATATTAATACGTGCACATAAAGAGACTCATATATTGTATGAAATGTTCTTTGATGAAATATGTAATAATAATAAAATTTTGTGGCCACGTGTGTTGTGTCGCATAAAAATATAATTTCTTTTGTACGGAACAATGGCTGTAAATATTCTCATAACAAGATAGTGATTGATAGGAGATTTCATGGATTATATTGCTTCACAAGTTTCTGTGTGCTTAAGTAATGTTCTGAATTCGTTTAAGAACAGGATTAGTGCTATCAAGTCACAAGACGCAGGCTTATCACATTAAATAGTAGGTGTCGCAAACCATTGCTCGAGTGGGACTTTTCAGTGGAAGCTCCTGCAATTTAGCAAGTCAGTTGCGCCACAAGACTTTAAATGTGACAAAGCTAGAGTCCGTCGTTAGTTATCAAACGAAACGCTTTAAGACAAAGGCCAATGTGTTCTTCCTATAACTTTGATACGTGCATACCTTAGTAATGGGAGCTTCAAGCGGCAACCCTTGCAGCTTCGCAAGAGAAGTTCGTCGCAAGCCATCGGACGCGACTGAGCGTACATCCAGAGATCCTCGCCGGATGGAGTGCAGGGATCCTCGACCACGCTCGTTTTCTATCGCGTGGGTCGGCTCACACACGAAGACTATGTGCGAAGTGGTCCTGGGGGAAAAGAGACAAGAGTCAGAGAAGGAAAAGAGATAGCGTGGGAAACTCTGCATCATAGATCTGGTGCAAACTTATTCCAGTGTGACCTCTTTTATGTCAGGCAGGTTTCTAGTACAAAAATTCTTAGTAGTGGACCGGAATTTGGAAATGGTGCTCGGTAAAAAGTAATATCGGTATAGGATCGCCCCTAGGTACATATAAAGATCGGTAGAGGTACTAAATTTACCGGCCAAACGTGACTAAATGCACCTTTTTAAGGATGCTGATACAAATATATTGGGTCCAACTTAAGCAAGGAAAATGGATCACAAAAAGAACATTTATCGTTATCTTAAAAGAAATTATATATCCGAAAGATCATACTGCAATGACTCGTCGAGTATCTCTGGATCTCGGGTTATAATCATGACAGTTGTGGTCAGCATTGATAACCACAGGAATATGAACTGCGCATATAAGTATTGCTACTGCATATTCATATTGTATTTTTATTAATTTCCGTGTTCTTGTTTAGTTTACGTAGATTATGTAACTGTTATTGATGTCTAATCAACATTTCGACCGTTAATTACCTACGTCACAATGAGGATAATATTTTTGGTAATATTCTTTGTTTTGTTATTATATGTATATTACCACTGAACAGGACGAGGAAATTAGGCAATTTGTTCCTTAATTAAGACTTAATTTTAGTATCGGAGACGTAGACTAGTATACAGGGTGATTGGAAGATGGGTGCAAAGCTTTAAGGCGAAGATAGTACAGACAATTTAGAACCATTTAAGCCATGGTTGTCTTAGACGAAGTCTTACCAAATATTTTTAAACAAATTTTTAAGTTTTTTTTCGGAAATTCTCAAAATTTAATGTAAACTGCATAATTATGGCCAAATTGAATGATAAATGAATTCATTTTTTATTTATTTAATTAAAGTAATGTGTAAGCAATCAAGCAAAATATGTTTTAGGCTTCTGTGTCATTAGACATTTTTTTACAGACATTTAAAGCTCATAAAAAATAAAAAATTTGTACAATACGTCTTTTAAACCTTATTAAAAAAAAAAACGGAGGGTGCTTTTTTTGTTCAAACCTTTTTGAAGACATGCTTGATAATCGCTCTTTCTTTTGAGGTATCATTTATGCGGATATCTTACAAATTATTGAAATTAGGGCCTACAAACCAATTTGAGGGAGAATTTTTTTATTTTAGGCAGACTAATTAAAACAACATTTGAATTAAAATTATTTATTTTTCATGTTCAAAATGACGGCCGTGATTCCTAATACAAGCACGGCCTCGTCTTCTAACTTCTGTAGTCGTTATTTTCAACATCATCTCCTGCTTCATTGTCTCAAACGCTGAATTTATTCTTTGTATCAATTCTTCTCTAGTGTTTATTTCTATGTTGTTATACACAGGTTCCTTGGCCCGGCCCCACACGAAAAAGTCCAACGGGGTCAGATCTGGGGAGCGAGCGGGCCCAGGGATGGGTCCATCCCTGCCGATCCAGCTATCAGGAAAGCAATTGTTGAGGTGTTCCCTTACATTTAAAGTCCAATGCGCTGGACAGCCGTCTTGCTGAAAGATGACTGTTCGGTCTCTTTCGAAGATCGGGATACCTGATTCCTCTACCAGCAGTGGTAAATCAATTTGCAGAAATTGCAAATAATTTTCGCCATTCAATGGATCAGGCAAAAAGTGAGGCCCAATCAATGTTCTGCCAATTATTCCAGCCCATACATTCACAGAGAATTTCATCTGAAATGACACCTGCTTCTTAAAATGTTGATTGTTGTCTGCGTCGCCCCATTCATGGATGTTGTGAAAGTTTGTAATACCTTCCCTTGAAAATTTACTTTCATCCGTCCACAAGATTGATTTCAGAAACCACGCATCTTCGATGTCTCTGTTGAGGAGGAAACGGCAGAACTGAATTCTTCTTTGAGGATCTTGCTCTACTAGACCTTGCACACTCCTGCCATGGAACGGATACTTATCATTTTGGTGCATTGTATGCCACACCTTCCATTGAGAAATGTTTAAATTTCGAGTTACTGCTCTAGTACTGGTAGTAGGATCCGCTTGAAATGCTGCTAAAATGTCTTCGTCGACGGCAGTTTCGTGTCTGCCCGGGTTGACTCCAGGTTCCACGCGGTGAAACCCATCTTGGGCAAGACGACGAAACGTGTTGTAAAACACTCGGACATTCGGTATCCTGCGATTCGGATAGCGCTCTTGATACATCCGACGCGCCAAAGATCCATTGCCGTCTGCTCTACCGTACATAAATACGATATCCGCATATTCTTGATTGGAAAAAGTAGCCATAGTCACTTAACAATTAAGAAAAACGGCGTAGGAGCGCACTAAATGTCAACTCAACACAATTAAGTCAAAAATCAACACGTGCAGGAGCGCGAGGCTACGACTGGACACGGTGAAACAAAAAAGTTCAAAACTGACGCAAACAACACGTGCAGGAACGCAAAGGGCTACAACTGAACACGGTAAATTGTGAATCAACACGACAATGTCCACTCACAAGGGCAGTAGTTTGACTAATAAGTAAAAGATGTAACGGCTTCATCACAGACCGACTGACCCTGACTAAAGAAAAACGACTTTGTTGCCTCAGTAACTAAGACCATTTTGCTGTAAAAACCAACTGTTATCGCTTTTTGCTATTCATTGGGCGTTCTACCTGGAAATGCCGTCGCACCGCGCTCGGTGGCCATTGTTTAGAGAATCCCCTCAATGGGTTCCCCTCAATTGGTTCCTGCATGTGCCAAAAATTCTTAGAATTGAACAATGTTATCATTTCGAGCACATAAAGTATTCTTTTAAGCAAAAATTTTGTGTTTTGTTAGACTGCCTAAAATTTAAAATTTCTCCCTCGAATTGGTTTGTAGGTCCTAATTTCAATAATTTGTAAGATATCCACATAAATGATACCTCAAAAGAAAGAGCGATTATCAAGCATGTCTTCAAAAAGGTTTGAACAAAAAAAGCACCCTCCGTTTTTTTTTTAAATAAGGTGTAAAAGACGTATTGTACAAATTTTTTATTTTTTCTGAGCTTTAAATATCTGTAAAAAAAATGTCTAATGACACAGAAGCCTAAAACATGTTTTGCTTGGTTGCTTACACATTACTTTAATTAAATAAATAAAAAATGAATTCATTTATGATTCAATTTGGCCATAATTATGCAGTTTACATTAAAATTTGAGAATTTCCGAAAAAAAACTTAAAAATTTGGTTAAAAAAATTTGGTAAGACTTCGTCTAAGACAACCATGGCTTAAATGGTTCTAAATTGTCTATACTATCTTCACCTTAAAGCTTTGCACCCATCTTCCAATCACTCTGTATAATGTCTATTCGAGTAAAAAAATCTCAATGTGCGAAACCTCTAACAATTAAATATGTTGGCAAGTGTATTGAACTTACACGTTCAACAAGAAATGTCTACGGACAGAGGAAACCAATGAGGTTATACAATACAAACTATTCAAAAATCTGCGTGTCAACACGTAACGTAACGAAAATTCGAACCAATTTTGAATCGAAAATACAACTATTCTATTGCATTTTGGTTTATATTTTTGCGACAAGCACAATAAGTATCACCCATAGATATGAATAGTCTTTTTTTAAAACAAAATAAATAGTATGTGCGAAAAGAGTTATTTTTCTAAATTTGAAATGGTTAGAATTTACGTTACGATTATTCCGCGCGTTCGTGCTAGCTAGGCTGATAGTTTAGTAAGATTAGTAACTTACTTGGTGAGTCCAATAGCAGCTCCTCGGCAAGGCAGCAGGATGGGGTCGGGAGCGGCGCGGCGACGCAGCGTAATAGGTGCCTCCCAGTCGCGTGCGCCGGTGGTGGCCAAACGTAGAGCTTCGCCCCCCGCGGTCTCCGACAATACCTTCGGACCCTCGTCAACGCGCCAGCCTAGTATCTTGCACCAGGATTTGTTGGCCAGCTGTTGAACAAGATATAGTTCAATTTCACCATGTATTTATTTTAATTTATTATCAATGACTATTAACATAAGTTTCGTGCTATGTATCAAAACAAAAGCGCGTGCACTGATGCGCGTGCGCCGCTATACTGCACTACTTGTCGCACTTACAGCCGCATGCTGCTGATTGTAGTGGACAGCTACACATTGAGGCTCTATAAACTTGAACCGGCGTATGTTCGGTCAAACAAACGTTGCTTAAAACTAAGTAATGATTAGCGACTAATACATTTTTGACGTTTGAACGTCACTTAACTCTAAGCAACGTTTATAAATAAATCCCAAAGTTAGTACTACCTACTCGAGATCGTGAACGCTTATATCTACAAACACAACTTTCATACGAATAATCACTCATACCAGGAACAACCATTTAGAAATAGGCTATCTGCTTGTAAATGGGTTACCCATTGGAACCCGGTGTTTCGTAGAGTCATCCAAACAAACACCTATTCGCTCCAAGCAAAATCTTAGCCGTTAGTTTGAAAATGCTCAATTACGCCTCTAATCGAGTTGACAGATCTGAGGAGCAGTTCCCATATTTTTAAGAACGTTCGCATTCTAATCTCAGTCTCAATCTGTCAAAAATATCTTTAATTTCCCTACAATTTTGACATTGATTGTCACTAAGATGAGTTTGAAACTAGATTTGAACGTTTTTAATTGAGGGAATTGGCCTCCAATGTACTCACGAGTATCCTCTGCTGGTCGTCAGTGACGGCGATCAGGTCGCGGCAGCGATCGGCGACGGCGGCGAGCGCAGCCACGGCAGAGACGTGCGCGCGCATCGATGCGCCCGCGGCGCGCGACTGTAGCACTTCAGCGCACCACGCTGTGGCGCTCAATGTTTCCACCATCACCTGTTAAGGAAATGAGATATCAGTTAATAGGGATGATGACTAAAAAGTATTTCTTTGTCCATCTTGTAGATTATTAAAAAATATTGGACACGTATTTTTCTTTTTTTACGTAAGTAATCAAAAGATTACGGCGATACATTGAGTTAAAATGTGCCATGACGTCACGAGTATGTAGATTTTATACTTACTTGTGACGTAGCGACCCCCAACTCAACGTCAATGCAAAACGCATTAAAGTTGACGTTGAGTTGGGGTTGGGGGTTGGGGGTTTAAGTAATTTTTTTATTAAATGATGAAGCAGATTTCTTTTTTTTGACGCACGCATCATTCCTATTGGTGTTTTGTAAAAATATTTACAAGAACAATCCTACCCACCAATTTGGAATCAATGTGCCCTTGTCTTGATTCAACATAATTAGAAGTAGGATAGGTACCTTAACAATATACCTTAACTTTAATATTTTCATGAAGTGTGTGTAGAGCAGTGCCTACTAATGTGTCTGTCTTTTTTCAAAGGAAACTAATTAGATCCTAATTAACACTATGTGCTGAATAGGATCTTTATTATTATTATTTCATTTCTAAATGGTAACGAAATTATAGACACTCTTTGTGGCTGTGTCTGCACACACGGCCACAAAGAGTTCTTATATTTTCTGTGCATTGAAAATATCTTTGCAATTTTACTTACCTACGAAAATTTTAAAATTGACAACTAGGGAAATGTGAATACTTAGATTTCGAAGCATTATTTTCTGTGAAATCAAACAAAATACCAGAAAGTATATTCTAATTAGAAGATATGGCGTGTTTTTTTTTAAATTCAAATCTTTGTCAACGCTTCGCTAGGATTTCATTACTAATATTTGAACGTTCATTCCTAAATGGAACGTCTTTTTTAGGGTTCCGTTAAAAAACGGAACCCTTATAGATTCGTCATGTCTGTCTGTCTGTCTGTCTGTCTGTCTGTCTGTCTATCTGTCTGTCTGTCTGTCTGTCTGTCTGTCCGTCCGTATGTCACAGCCACTTTTTTCCGAAACTATAAGAGCTATGCTGTTGAAATTTGGTAAGTAGATGTATTCTGTAAACCGCATTAAGATTTTCACACAAAAATAGAAAAAAAACAAATAATTTTGGAGTTCCCCATACTTAGAACTGAAACTCAAAATTTTTTTTTTCATCAATCCCATACGTGTGGGGTATCTATGGATAGGTCTTCAAAAATGATATTGAGGTTTCTAATATCATTTTTTTCTAAACTGAATAGTTTGTGCGAGAGACACTTCCAAAGTGGTAAAATGTGTGTCCCCCCCCCTGTAACTTCTAAAATAAGAGAATGATAAAACTAAAAAAAATATATAATGTACATTACTATGTAAACTTCCACCGAAAATTGGTTTGAACGAGATCTAGCAAGTAGTTTTTTTTTAATACGTCATAAATCGTAAACTTATCGTTACTTGCTGCTACGGAACCCTTCATGGGCGAGTACGACTCGCACTTGGCCGCTTTTTTTTAAATCAGAGCATCCACATATTCCTTTTTGACGTGAAAAAAGTGTGCCTGGATTATCTGTGCGAGTCTCGACATTGACTCTATAAAACAAATGCGACTATTTGGCGTGCGTCGTTCTCTTGAATACGAATTGAACTAGTTTTGGTATTTATTAACTTACTGTGAACACAGAAAGTTGAATGCAACGTTTATTTGAAAAGTTAAATGTTTCTGGTATGTTTTTATGATCAAACGTTAGTTACTTTTATTTTATGATTTGGTCAATTTTGACTTCAGGGTGTCAAAAATTTTCTAAAACATATTTATTCGACATTCTAAATTCTAGGAAAAAATGGCGACAGTAAGTAATAGTAGTAGTTAGTGTCAGTTAATTAACAATTTTATGACAAACCTTTCTTCTAAAAAAAATACATTAGATTATAACTGGAGGGTGAACTTAATCAAATATTTAATGAAGACTATCCAAAACTATACCCAAGCCTGTGTTACTTGGAATCGTGCTTGGCATTCTCGAGTTTAATGACAAGATGTCATATGACACGTGTGTTTCGATAGGGGTGGTTCAAAGTTGTTCCTTCGGAGCTCATTACTGGAATAGCGATGAGGGAGCAAACTTCAGACGAAGCTATTGTTCTACCGTGTTGTTGAGACATCTTTTGTTACTAGACTCGTCTATCTAGGTAGATTTGTGGCTGTGTCTCTAGACATTTTGGTAAGTTGGCTGGTAGAGAGACATTAACTTGAAGCATGTCTTGTATGTTTTAAATTAAATTGTTAACTTATTGTTTTAAGTACTTAATCGTTCTTTTGTCTTGAAGCATGTACTTGCACTGCATAAGAAACATGAAATAGTATCTAAATAATGATTATTTAATTAGTTATTACATTTTTATGTTATTTTTAACCCCGATATATAAATAACAGGCTTGTGAAATGTATTTAAACTGCATTTATGGCTGGTCGCATGTAAAATGTCTGCCAAGTCCCATTTAAAGTCACTATGGGGAAATTAAAGGTGACAACTGGCAAGTACTGGCAGCCCACTCTGTACACAATGGCTTCTTATTACATGTATTACTAGGTCAGTTTAAAGCCGACGCTCGAGCTAAGTGACTCACATTTACATAAACTCATTGCTATTCACTGAAGTCATTGTAAACCGCGTTAGTTCAGCTCGGCCCTCTTGTCTCTTCTCATTGAATGGAAACGTAACTAAAATATGGATCCAGGGTAAGTTAAATACCAGTGTTATGATAATAATATTGTTGTGTTTACAAGGATACACAGGCATTTAATGTTGAGTGTTATTCATAATTTGCTGTGTTTATTGTGTCCATTTAGTGAAGGTATATTAAATATAAATAGTTCTTTTTGCTTGAGTTACAATGGCTAAGGTGTAAATAGATTCGAGGCCAGGCTTAGAAATATTTGAACAGGACATTGCTCATTAAAATAACCAAATTAAACAATTTGCTCATGAATTTAGTTTTACAGAAAAAGCTAAGTAAAAACTTGTGCGGAAAATAGAAATTCGTTGAATTTTGTTATACGGAACTTTATCAGAACAAATTAAGAATATTTTTGCGGAAAATAGGTACAATTTGACAGTACCGAAGAACTTTTCTAAATCAGTCTCAATTACCTATGTTACCAATAATAAAAAATTTCAACCATTCAGCAAAAGTTTCCTTTACAATGTACCTATAGTTTTACAGATTCCTTTTCACAAAAATTATAAAAATATCTTGTAATTTGTGATAATAATAGTCTTTTAGAATTGAACATTATCGACATGGAGGCTTCGTCCGGCTTTTATTTATATTATGAGAAAGTTTTTCTTGCAACGCTCCAGTTCTACGGATTATTTTTAATGCCTATGAATAGACTTCGCCCGGCTTTTTTAGACAACAGATGTCGCGTTTTGTGTTGTCTTGTTATACCGAGCTTTCAACGTTTCTTAACTTATTGAAAACAATATGGACGACATCGACATATAGCTAGCGTTACCATCTCTAAAAATCAGAAAACCGGACTTACCCGTTAAAAAAGCCGGATTTTTGGGTCCCAAGTCGGGACGAGCGCCAAAAAAATTTTTTGACTAAAAGTTCAAGTAAAACACATATTTTTTATAAGACAGTTTTAATCGGTATTATCATTTTCATTTCCATGTTTTTCTTTGGTAGAAACCTGCTTTAAAGGTGTCCGTATGAATTGAGGAGCCATGTCTCATATTTAAACGCGGGTACTACCAATATTTAGTAGTAAATTAAGCGATTTTGTAGGCCCGATCCTGGAATTTGTAGTAAAACACTTTAAAAGATACACGACTTTTAAGGTGGCTCCTCAATTCAGACGTCTGAATTGAGGTGCCACCTTACAACTCTAAAACTAGCCGACGGATGTTTTTGAAAATTTGCTAGGATTTAGTAGTACTTATTCGTAATCTCTACAAAAAAAATGGGTTTTGTACGGCTGAATTTGAGATAGCTACAATGTTTTGATTTTTCATAAAAATCCATAAATTTCACCGCGCTGTTTCTCGGAAAGTAATCAACCAATTACAACATATTTTTAGTATAATTTAGTAGTAAATACATTCTAATTTGTAGTATAAAAATAAAATTAAAAATCTACATAATTTCGCTAATACAACATATTTTATGTGGCTCCTCAATCCTGACGGTCTGTAGAAAATAAATGTACGTAGAGCTACTAAAGTAGTTGATCAAATCGGATAACAATAGCACCAATATTTAGTAGAAATTTCTACTAAATATTGGCGTAATCCAACATTTTGTACATTCAGTATTTCAAAAGATATTAACAAAATAAACATTACTTAAAAATCTAGTGTGGTACGAGAGCCCACGACCAAAACAATATCACATCGTTTTACGGCCAAAACCATATAAAATCATTAGTTTAGATGATTCCTGAACCCAAGTCGGTGGGAAGTACCGGTCAGAAACGTCCCAGTTTTACGGAAGCCTATTTCTGCTATGTCAAAAAATAAGCAGACGGTTTCATCACCATATGCCTGGGGGCCTACCACCAACTCATAAAGCAGTATTATTTTAATATTACTTCAGTGTGGGAAAGAGATGAAGCTCTACAGATCGTATAGCTCCATCTCTTTCTCCCACTGAAGTAATATTAAAATAATACTGTTTTTGAGCTAGTGGTAGGCCCCCTGATATTAAAAATGAGATTTCGTAATTTTACTACAAAAAAGTTTGTTTTCAGACATTTTGCGTGTCACATGTGGACTGAGCGCATTTTCAAAAAATGACAAAAAATTTAACCTATCTGTTTCATAGCAACCTGATTCAATTTTTTTAAATCTTTTCTATAGTTACTGAAAACCTGTTTTCAGAAATTTTAAATATCGTACTAACGCGCGGTGCTTGTTACGCTTACGACACCGATGATGAGTCCGACAGTAAAAAAAAAAATATTAATTTTATTTCAATAAACAGTTATTTTCAAACGTTATCCACGTTTCCTTTTGTCCAATTTATTTAAAAAACCTTTCCATTTCAGTTTGATGGTTTCGGGTAAGCTCTTTATTAATCGTACGTAAAAACGATTTATTTTCTTTCGTTCAACTACATTCTGAAAATCAGACAGATTGCTATGAAACAGTTCGGTATTTTTTTTACATAGGTATTTCAAATGCGCTTAGGTTAGACGTGACGCGGAAAATGTCTGAAATTTTTGGATTCAGAATCTTCTGCAGTTGTAGCCACCGACATTAAAATTTTCTTACGTTTTTTGCAGTTTGTAGGTTGAATCATTTATACATCTCCCTAAGATAGATTTGTTCCATTAGAACATATCTCTTATGGAAAAGTTATTTTTGATCAAGATACAACCTGAGACTAACCTGCCGTAATCTTTTGATTACATAAAAGAAGAAAAAAATACGTTACTAATTAGACAACTTTTCGATTGAACCAGGTTGCTATGAGACAGATAGATAACATTTTTTGACATTTTTGAAAATGCGCTCAGTCCACATTTGACACACAAAAATGTCTGAAAACAAACTTTTTCGTAATAAAATTACGAAACCTATGTACATTTTAAATATCAGACATATTGTGATGAAACCGACTGCTTGCTTATTTTTTAACCGACTTCCAAAAAGGAGGAGGTTATAATGTTCGTCGCGTATGTTTGTTTTTTTTTCTTTTTTTGTATGTCCACCGATTTCCCCGTCAATTGTGGACCGATTTTGAAAATTATTTTTTTGTTTGAAAGGGTGTGCTCTCGAATTGGTCCCATATAAATTTTATTAACTTTGCTTGGATAATTTTTGAGTTAGCTACAAAATACGTATTTTTTTCCCATTTAGTATGTAGATGATATGTTAAGTTTCTGTCATTGGTAGCAGGTAGTGGTATTCGAATGTGTGTGGGGTAGGTACCACAACTAAAAAGTGAAAAATAAAATCTTTTTACAAAAAAAAAACAACCGACCTCCAAAAAAAACACTACAAAGTGAAAAATAACTTTAATTTCGGAAGTCGGTGGCAAAAAACGAAAATACAAAACCCAAGACACCGACTTCCGAAATTAAAGTTATTTTTCACTTTGTAGTGTTTTTTTTTGGAGGTCGGTTGTTTTTTTTTGTAAAAAGTTTTTTTTAAAGCAGAAATGGGCTCCCGTAAAACTGGGATGTTTCTGACCGGTACTTCCCATCGAATCGGTTCAGAATCATCTAGACTAACGACTTTGTACCGTTTTGACCGTTGAACGATGTGACATGGTTTTGGTCGTGGGCTCTTATACCACACTAAATTGTTAAGGAATGTTTATTTTGTTAATATCTTTTGAAATACTGAATGTACAGAATGTTGGATTACGCCAATATTTAGTAGAAATTTCTACTAAATATTGGTGCTATTGTTATCCGATTTGATCAACTACTTTAGTAGCTATGCACATTTATTTTCTACAGACCGTCAGGATTGAGGAGCCACATAAAATATGTTGTATTAGCGAAATTATGTAGTTTTTCCATTTTATTTTTATACTACAAATTAGAACGTATTTACTACTAAATTATACTAAAAATATGTTGTAATTGGTTGAGTACTTTCCGAGAAACAGCGAGGTGAAATTTATGGATTTTTATGAAAAATCAAAACATTGTAGCTATCTCAAATTCAGCCGTACAAAACCCATTTTTTTTTGTAGAGATTACGCATAAGTACTACTAAATCCTAGCAAATTTTCAAAAACATCCGTCAGCTAGTTTTAGAGTTGTAAGGTGGCACCTCAATTCAGACGTCTGAATTGAGGAGCCACCTTAAAAGTCGTGTATCTTTTAAAGTGTTTTACTACAAATTCCAGGATCGGGCCTACAAAATCGCTTAATTTACTACTATATATTGGTAGTACCCGCGTTTAAATATGAAGCATGGCTCCTCAATTCATACGGACACCTTTAAAGGGCGAGCTTGGGTAGAGTGAAGTGTGTGTGCGGCTTGCGTCAAAAGAAAGAACGATGGAAGCAGGGCCGCGCCGCCTATATGTGTGAAGTGTGCGGCGCACACAGGCGCCAGGGCACTAGGGGCGCCGGAGGCGACCCTAAGACTTAAATGTCAGCGCCAATGACTGTTTTTTTTACACAAATCATGAGGCTTTGGCTTAGATTATGAGTATTAATAACATAACATTCATCATAGTTGAGTATCGATGAGTACCTAAGCACAAATCTACAAGACAAAATTTGAAACAAAAAAAAAAATACGCGGCGAAACAGGACGTCAAAAAAGAGGCGCTTCATAGGTTTCGCACACAGGCGCTGCCGAGGGTCGGCGCGGCCCTGGATGGAAGTAAGAAAATAAAAAATCTAACAAAAGCCGGACGGGCCGGACGCAGTCAAATTAGCCCTGACAAGAGGTCAAAAAGCCTAACACTGTCCGGCTTTATCCGGACGGATGGCAACTCTAAATATAGCTAATTGTTGAACTAATATTACTTTCGCATTTATTGGATATAATTTCATTATTTTTATCGCACTACTATAATAAAATTATACATATTATTATTAACAAAAATATGGATCATTGTGTCTGAATTAAATAAATAAATACAAATAAATTATTGTAAGGTTCTAGCGGAACTTTTAGCATTGCGATTGTTATAAGAGCGTTAATTCTAAAAGTTGGCAACGTCGCAAATAGCTGTCAAATATTTCGCTGTTTTGATTAATTTGATAATATTACTGTATGGAAATATGAAATATCGCTAACTAGTGACCTAAAATATGAATAATGAATTGCAATTACCTATAACATTGAATTTGATGTTGTAACCGTTTTAGGTGTAAAAAGGGCATTTGGAAAGTTTCCAAATACTTTTTTACATCTAAAACTAAATAATTGGTGTTACGATATTTATTATTACATTTCATTTTCAATATTTTAGTTCATTAGTTAGCGGTAGGTATTTCATATTTCCATATAGTAATATTGCTAAATTAATCAAAACAGCGAAATATTTGTGACGTTGCACACTTTCAGAATGCACGCTCTTAAAAGATTATAAAATTGATGAATGAAATACATGATTAATGCGTTGTATTTTCAATAAACGTAGATATTTCTTTACAGTTACAGCTTTAAACTTGGCGTATTTTTTAATATTCCTTCAGAGCTGTTGCTTTGATAAAATAAAGGTGGATATTTTATTGTCAGTTATAAAACGTTATTATAACGAGCGTAAAAATATCCAATATCGCTATTTATCACACTACTTACTAAGTGACGAAGAGAAACGTGCCTTAAATAACGTTTGATCTTCAAAGCTAGCTTAGTGCGAAGAAACGGTCTTCAGATTGGTGTCGAAACTGATTTTCAGGGGTATTTTATGCTTGTTATACTTAAAGGATCACTAATGCTTTATTATAATATTTTCTTTGTGTATTTGTAGATATGTATGTTATTATAGTAAAATCAGTAAACGAATTGTAAAAAAGATTTGTTTAAATGTCTAATCTTATTTCAAATGAAGTATAGTGTGTTACGCAGTCACGTATTCAGTTCGCTTTTTGGTGATTCGCCCAGTCGACACTTTTTGGCTTTTCTGTGACCAGCTCCGAAAGTAAAATTTATGCACTATATAAATCATAAATGTTGCTTGTTTACTGATTATTTGCGGAAATTACCAACGAAAAGCAATACCTCTTAGTTTGGTTGTACATATTATAAGATATTAAAATCATGTTCAACGCCGATAAAATGGTAACAAACTCCTGCAAGATTGTAGGCACACGAGATTGTTCTTTTTACTGCTTGTAACTTGTACCTAGCTAAAACGACGTACAAAGCGTTCGTGCATCGGTGGTACCACTAAATGGCAGACAAAGGAGGGGGGAGGGGGGCGGCAGTAGCAGTCCACCCCGTACCCCAGGTACTGGGTCCCAAAACTCCAGAAATATTTTTCGCAAACAAGACCATGTTCAGTAAGTGACGAGCAGTTTTTAGTTGGGAGTGCCCTACGCATGCTAAACATAAACGTAGGGTTCTAAAATTTTCGAGCTTGCTTCGCTCGATCTTGTAATCTACATTTACTTTTTTCTTAGACTTCCCTGCGTAAGTCGTCAAAGTAACTCATATTTATGTACGAATAGTCAAAAGAAAACCTTACTATCCGAGGCAGGGTGCTAAATATTTCGACGTTCATTTCTTGGGGGGCGGATTTAGTTTTGCCGACCCGGGCCCCAGACAGGCTTAGTCCGCCACTGGCACCACTTTGACCTTTAGCTGGCCTAGCGTAGTACAGAGTTTAAAAAGAATGAGAGGCTAGTTTATACTGGTTTTGTACTACTGACTTGCGCCTACTGTACATGGTGGTTTAGTCTAGATGGTTTTTGAAAGGATCGCAAACAAGACGCAGTATACCTATCCAGTATCCACCCGAGTTGATAGCCGTAACGTAAAACCAACTCTACTGTTACAAAATTGCTTTCAATATTACTTGCGTCTGCAGTAGTAAAACCAAAGGCGCAAGATTGTAAAAATATTGCGTTTTTGAAGTGATAACTTCTTTAGGCACGTTGGGCATTTTTGAGATGGGAAAAAACAATTGAACTTACGACACCGTTACCGACACCTCATTTTTGTGAATGCGATTGTGCTCTTTATTTATAAATATTACGTTACGGATCAATGTTCTATGCAAGTATTTTTACTTTAAGGGTTTTAGAAGTATTTTTTTTGTAAATGTTCTATACATGTATTTTTCTTTCACCAAGGCGATCTTGTTCAAGTTTTCACTTCTGTCGGCATTCCCGGAGTGCCACTGTTTTTTACTTGCAGTGTAATGCTGTGGCCGCATCTGCGTCTATCGTGACGATGCTTCGCACAATGATACGATTCACGCAGATGTGACCAACCATTATCGGCTATCGTCGCGATAGTTTGGGCTGCGTAGCATTTGTCGCCCGGGTACATAAAAGGGTTTTAGCGCGCTAACGCGAATGTGACCACCGCGTTAGCGCGATAACTTTTTAGCTAGCAAAACATACGAAGCCTGGCACGTATTGCTTCGTCATGATTGACGCAGATGCAGCCGTAGCATAACAGACGTATGCCCATTTTGACTAGCACTAGGAGGCACCGAAATGTAACGCGTAAATATTATTACACTGTTGGATTTTCAACTCTCTGTACTGAGCCGAACGTTGAAAATGCAACAGAGCGAATTTATTAGGTACCTAATTTAGTTTGGTAGGTACATGGGCGTTTCGCTAATGACACTAGTTAGTTCATTTTCACGTGTGTCTGCTATACAGCAGTCTGAGCGTGTGTAAAGGGGTTAGAAGACGACGTCGCCTAAGTCAACAGCGACGACACTGAGGGTTAGCCATTTATTGTAGTTGACTAGCTTTAACCCGGAGGGGCTTGTGGCTAAGTAATAACAGCTGCACGGGTCGATCGATCAGGTTAAACTACGCTTGCCGCGGTTGGTCCGTGGATGGGTGACCATCTTTACAAACCAAGTCCCCTCCGTGCCTCGGAAAGCACGTTAAGCCGTTGGTCCCGGCTGTCATTTGTAGATCTTTGACAGTCGTTACGGGTAGTTAGAAGCCCAAAAGTCTGACAACCAGTCTTACCAAGGGGTATCGTGTTACCTAGCCACTAGGTTGTGGAGGTCAGATAGGCAGTCGCTCCATGTAAAATACTGGTATTCAGCTGCATCCAGTTAGACTGGAAGCCGACCCCAACATAGTTGGGAAAAGGCTAGGCAGATGATGACTAGCTTTAACCCGGAAAACTTCGCGGTTTTTTGTTCATATTCATATTTTTTATGGCACCTCTTTAAGTCATGAGTAGAGATCGGATATTTGGATGCATATTTACCTAAAGTTGAGGTGTTGGCTATTATAGAATGCACTTTTGTATCAATCGCAAAAAACTCGCGACTCTGGAATTCATAAATTTTGTTTCTTTTATCTATAGAAATGCTAGAATAGAATAGAATAGAATAGAATAGAATATATTTATTTGCATAAAACACGGTATAAAAAGATGCTAGCTAATGTTGTAAAGTAGGTTGCCAAATTGGCATATTACATAGCGACAAACAACTCGGTGTCTTGAGTTTCGTAAAAAAATATTAAGTGGGTATATCAATTTTTATGTTAACACCGCAAAAGTAACCTTCATAAGAGGGCTGATAAGTCATTTCCATACCATGTATCTGATTAGTTGTGCATTCCCGGATGTTATGGAATTCCGGGATTTATGTTAATTTTTTATTTATTAAGAAGCCACTTCCATAATTTCTAAGCCAAATATTAACTTTAGGTAAATATGCATCCGAATATCTGATCTCTAGTCATGAGCTATCCGAATATCAAAAAATATTTGGCGTAGGTCTTAAGAGTCCTATTACATTTTTTTACGGAAATTCATGATTTTTGACGCCGTGATTTTCAGCTGCAGTAAGATATTTTAATTATTTGATTATAATAATGATAGTGCCATTCTCTTTCTTGTAAGTTGGAGTAACACATTCTTTTCGTGTAATTTGCTGAATTGAGGTGGAATATATAGTACTTTAATTTATTTTTTTATAATTTTGGATTATTATATTGAGAAACGAAAACGAATGAAACGTATTTATTGTAGATAGAAGTTTTATATCATATTAATTTATTTGATTAAATTGATTTTATTTGGAATATAATGGACTCTGAATTGAGACATTTGTTGCTTTTGTTTACGATTTTTTCCGTGAAAACTCAAGGAATTTAAAGAAATTCTAGAACTCCAATAAACAAATAAAACATTCAAATAATATTTTAGTAGTTTTAGCTTTTATTGCAATTGAATGAAACAATGGGAATTTGAGCGTCAAAGTTCCATCACCGATGGTTTTTCTTGTAAACTGAGTTCGTAAAATGTTTTCTTGTAAACTGAGTTCGTAAAATATTTATAGTAAATTGCACGAAAATTAAAATTAAAATGTGTAGCTTCAGTTTACAAAAAAGAGAATCGCACTCCCATTGTTCATAATTAAATAATTAAAATTTCTTACTGCTGCTCAAAATTACAACTTCTAAAAAACTTTTTACAAAAAAAAAAAACAAATGACTTCAAAAAAAAAAAAAACACTACAAAGTGAAAAATAACTTTAATTTCGGAAGTCGGTGCAAAAAACGAAAATACAAAATCCAAGACACAAGATTTTATTTTTCACTTTTTAGTTGTGGTTCCTACCCCACACACATTCGAATACAACTACCTGCTACCAGTGAGAGGAAAAAAATACGTATTTTGTAGCTAACTCAAAAACTACTCAAGCAAAATTAATAAAATTTATATGGGACTAATTTGAGAGCATATCCTTTCAAACAAAAAAAGAATTTTCAAAATCGGTCCACAAATGACGGAGAAATCGGTGGCAATCCACAAAAAAACGAAAACAAACATACGTTACGAACATATAACCTCTTTTTTTTTAAGTCGGTTAAAAACATGAATTTGCGTAAAAAATATAACAGGACTCTTAGAAGTCCTGTTATATTTTTGGAGGGGGCGTGAAAATTGATTCGCTGTTTAATAGAAATCTGTAACAGATAGTCTTTGAAAACTGAATATCGATGTGATATCAGCAATATGAATTATCAGTCAGTCACTTTACTACAATAAATCATTAACCCCCTTATTAATACACCCGGAATAAAGTTACACCCTATAAACTTCGTTTTAACCATACATTCCTCGTGGTTTATGTTTGGCATAACTTTACCCCGAGTTTATTAATAAAGAGGTTCTATGCCAGAGGTTCTATGCCTGATAACTTCGAAGATGTACTTAGGTACTATATCCATTTGTGAACCCTAGCTATACTTCTACAGGATGGCAGGGACATCGACGCGAAAACTGTTATCATGGATTCAGTACATGATTCTGAACCCCCTGCGTTAAAATTTTTCGTTGGTTATTTTAAAAAAAATCAGCTGTTTCATAATGTATGGAACAGCAGATTTTTTAATCCATGGTAACAGTTTTCGCGTCGATGTTCCTGCCTATATGTATACTTATATACTTATAATGTTATAAAGAGGTAAAATTTGTTTGTTTGTATGTTTGTTTGTTTGTAAGTTTGTATGTAGGGGGTAATCTCCGGAACTACCAGTCGGATTTGAAAAAATCTTTTTGCATTGGATAGCCCAATTCCCAAGGAAGGTTATAGGCTCACGGACGAAGTTGCGGGCAGAAGCTAGTCTAATATAAACCTGTACTTTTGACGATCCAATGAACGCCACTAATGTTGCTATTAAAGTGGCCACTTATTGGACACCACTAAATAAAAAACTGACTCCCTCGTTGGTCTAGCGGTCGCTAGCACTATTGCAGAGTATGAGGTCCTGGGTTCAATTCTCGGGTCGGGCAAAATGTTATTGAGATTTTTCATCAGGAATTTCTCAGTAGCAGCTCGGAGGATTTGTGCCCGGTTGATGGCAATAGGCTCGCCCCCTATTACATGGGACTTTGTCGTAACTGGCGAAATGTGGGTGTACTATAGGTACACCTCTGCCTAACCCTTCTGAGAATACAAGGGTGATGTTATGTATGTATGTTAACTAATTCAAAAAGTACCATCGAAAAGATCAAAAAAATCATTTTATCTTGCAGTAAAGCTCTGCACATCCTAACTATCGTAATCCTTAATATTATAAATGCGAAAGTAAGTTTGTTTGTTACGCCTTCACGCTAAAACGGCTGAACGGATTTGGATGAAATTTGGCATATATTGTATAGATGATGCCCTGGAAAAGAACATAGGATACTTTTTTTTTTTTCCCACGGGATCGAGACTTATGGGAGTGAAATCGCGGGGCGCAGCTAGTGCAAATATAAAGTTCTCCTTATATTGAGAGTTTTATAGTTTCAGTTATAAAGAAAAGTAATCAATGAATAAACTCACCCGGTTGAAGCCAGCATCCAGGTAGGGAAGCACCGCAAAGTCATCTTTCAGGTAAGCGCTGTAACAAAAGAGATAATACATTAGGAATTGTTGAACTTCTTTCATTTCGTAGCGAACGGATGGCCGGTGGAGCAGACGAGTACTGGAGTGGAGACCGTGTATTGGCAAGCGTCGTGTGGGACGCCCCTCAGCTAGATGGACCGACGATCTTGAAAGGTGACTGGGACGGACTAGATGCGGAGGGCGGAGGACGGAGTGTTGTGGCGCAGCCCGGGAGAGGCCTATGTCCAGGACTGAGATCGGCCACGTTGATTGATTGATATATTTAGATTCTATTGAAGTATTGATTAGGTGGTTACATTATAGTCAATCTGTACCCTAATTGCGTAACTTATTTTCGTTAAAATTTTGCCTAATTTGTTTCACTTTGACAGTTCAACAACATTCATTGCGTTATTTACGTTGTTGAGTAGATTTTTTTTCCAACTTATGAAGCAATGGATTAGAAATCCGTTTCAAATCGAAACAGATTGTGATTGTGTTGTACACAATTAGGGTACTGAGTGATTCTTTGGTACTCTAAAAATAACATTTTTGAGCAACTATCCCTGTACCTCAGACCAAATAAAAAATCAAGACAGAGCGCTCCGAACAATACAGTGAAGCATACAAAAACTACACCTCCGCTCTGTGCATACACGCTCACACGCTCACTTTTACAACCATTTACAATGACACTATAATCAAACTACACCTCACTAAGTGCACAAATGTTTACGAAACCGGCTTCACGTCACTGTTGACAGCGCTAAAATCTTGGTTTTTGAAGTGAAAACTTCTTTAGGCGCGTTCGGCATTTTTGAGATGGGAAAAAACAATTGAACTTGCGACACCGTTACCGACACCTCATTTTTATAACGAGATTGTGCTCTTTATTTAAATAAGGTTACGGACTAATGTTCTATACAAGTATTTTTCTTTAAACAAGGCGATTTTGTTCAAGTTTTCACTTCTGTCTGCACTCCCGGAGTGCCACTGTTTTTTTATTTGGTCTGAGCCTTCTACGTCATGATGTGTAGTTATGCTAATTTACTGTATATTTAGGGTCATTGAGATATCATAGCAGTAGACTTTCACAAAGTGATTAGATGGGATGTTATAATAAGTTCATGTATAAGAAGTTTCACCTTTGGAATTTCAAATTACAGTCGGCCGTCGAAAGAACCGTTCCTGATACCTGTCAGTTGGACAATTTCTAGTTGTAATAAAGATCAAATTCGCAAAACATAGTATGAAACTGACAGATGTCAATAACGCATATTCTCGACGGCTGGACTGTAGTACGTATTCCCAAAGACTACGTAGATTCGCTCTTCAATCATAGAGTAATAAAATCTAAAACCGTTCCCAGAAATTAATATCATACTTTAATTTCTCCTACATTGCAACTGAAATACGTTTTCCAGTTATTAAAATATTAAATAACATTGAAGTATTTCGCTGTAGCTCGCTTCAAAGTAGCTTTCAGTGCGACGGTAGAGCATTTAGCTGATTTTAACTGAATGCTTTCGACAGTTGGTCGGTAGTCGGTAGTTTCATGAAACTCGAGTTGTTTTCCGATTCGCAATGAATAACTTCCGCCGGCAACGGAGCTCTTTATACGTAGGTACTCTAATTAGATACGTAAGCATTGCTTTTGAGATGAATAACTTATTATTTTTAAAAGCTTGAGGGAGTTGTAATTATTTTGTTATATTTTTTTGTAGGTACTTAAGTAGTTGTTTTTTGTCGAGGACTAGTTGCTTATTTTGCAAGTATTTGTGTCTTTGAAACGTGTGGGTCTTTTCAGACCTTTTTAAGTACAAGTAAAATGTATTTCTTTTGTGTACAAATACGTCTCAGATTTTTAAATCTCTAGAACCAATTTTCACGGATTATTAATTCACATTCGAGGTTAAACTCCCTCATTTTTGGATCGTGACAGTTTCGTCGCAAATCAAGTGGGTAGGTACGTTATATTACATTGTTTCCACGCGAGAAAAATTACTGGAAAACGCCATGTTTATATAATGAGTAACACGCTTGGCTTTTAGCAGTTCATGTGGAAATAATATTGTTTTAGAAACGAAGACTTTTACGAACATAGTTAAAGGATCCGAGGAACCTAATGAAAGCTACGGAAAGTTTTTGTATTTAGGAAAATGTTTACTGAATAAAAAAGTCTTGAAGTTCAGTTTCATTGTTTGTTGTGTTACGATGTTGGGCTTGAAACATCTTTTTGTTTGATTATACAGGATTTTGACGAGTTCGAACATAAATGTATGTGTAGGGAGCAGCTGATTTCTTTTTCGCGATTTCAGGGTTTGGTCCCGTAAAGTTGTTCATAATGATGAGTAAAGTCACGTGTGCAAGTTTGCGCCCTGGATAAAAACTTACCCTGTATAACATAAACTTTTCAGTAGCAGAGAATCATAGAATACTGTGTAATGTTGAGATAATTATTAAAACACCTAATACTGTCGTTTCCAATCGGGGAAACGTAGAGCCGAAAAGTAATCATATGATATCTACCAAAAAGAAAACAGATTCGTACAAGTCAAAAACCGAATTACAATAAAATATAATTAAATACCCTAAACGACACAAAAGAGAACAAAACACTGGAAAACTGTGTCAAGGCTATACAGAGGGCGGTCATAAATTAATTTGCACTAATCTTTCTCAGCGTATAAACGTTCATTCGAGGTATGGAGTCCATTCATCAATCCTTCAGACAGATGAACCGTCCTCAATGGTCGAGCAGCAAGTTCTCTACAATATTATCCGAGAATATTGTCTCTCTCCATACAATTCCGTCCGAAATCGGATCTGGGACAGGCGACTGACAATGGGACCCGTAGGTTAGATTGGAAATGGCCTTGAATGAGTATGAAAGCTGTCCAGTCTAGGACATAAGGTTAGCTACATTGTAGGAAACAGAACAACAGATATTATGGCAATGAAAGAAGAGACTCTAAATACAAAAAATCATAATATCTACAGTATACCTGCAAATTTTGAGGAATAGTTCGACATCAAATTAATTTCGACGGAATAGTATCTCCGTGTGTATATTGGTTTGCAAAGGTTTTTCATTTTACATGGCAGTGCTTAGTAAAAAAATATTCGGTTAAAATATTAGTCAGTCAGAAAAAAAATTAAGTATAGGATGCTGCCTGCGAACGAACAAATTATATCATCATTCGCGTAGGTTATTCGAATACACTACAAATTGAAGCTGAAGTACCTACTACTGTATTTTTGGAGGGCTTATACATATCGACGGTTGAAAGGCTAATTGATCTAAGCGACATTTTGTAAAACTTGCAGGAGGATGGATTGGTTGTTTTTTTTAAATCATAATAAGATCTTATTATGATTGATTGATTTAAGTAAATAAAAGTCTATCAAATAGTTGTTTTTTTAATGATTTTTTTTTCAAAAAAAATAACTATGATCCGTCCAGGAGGACGAATCATAAAATTGCAGGAGCAAGTTTTACAAAATGCCGCTTAGATCAATTAGCCTTTCAACCGTCGATATGTTTCACAATAGTCCGATAGTCGTCATTCCAGAGATAAAACCAAGGAAATCAATTGTTTATCAAATTAACTACCAACTTAAATTGTCATTATTATTTAAATCACTATTGTAATGTTTGAAGTGAAAAATTTTATAGGCGCGTTGGGCATTTTTAAGATGGGACTAAACCATTGATTTCGCGACACCATGACGACACCTCATTTTTGTAAACGCGATTGTGCTCTTTATTTATATTATGTTACGGATCAATGTTCTATGCAAGTATTTTTACTTTAAAGGTTTCGGAACTATTTTTTTTTGTAAACGCGATTGTGCTCTATATTTTGATAAGGTTACGGACCAATGTTCTATACAAGTATTTTTCTTCCACCAAGGCGATCTTGTTCAAGTTTTCACTTCTGTCGGCACTCCCGGAGTGCCACCATTTTTAAAAAATATTTTTATTATTCTTAAATTTTGTAAGAGGCTTTTATCCACAGTGGCATGTCAGCCTCATCATATACTGTATTTTTATACAATTGTATGAAATGGCTTTAACACGGGTTCACGTTGCGAGGCAATTTAATAACCGATTAATTTCCGTGATTATCGTCCGTGTCATACCGCCCAGAAATCCACAATATAATGCCCAGCTTTCCCAGCTTTCGTCACTGTCACTTTACTTTATCAAAACAAATTGCTAGGATTTGTGATCACGGCTCAACGAACATCGTTTGTCCTTCGTGAGTAATAAATTAAACTGTGTTGGCTTAATTATTTGCATACAACAATTAATCTTGATAAGAGACAAAGCTGTGTTTTATAGTTGGGAGTTTAGATGGCTCTGGTTATGTACAGTTGGATTTAGCTTTGTCAAATGCTTTTGTTTAAAAGTTCTACGTGAACGTTTGAATCCAACTTCATTTGCCTGTTTGAGGAAAGGTGAGTGGTTTTGGACTTTGCCAGGAACTATAATTGGTTTAGATTCCGAGGTTTTATAAAAGGAGGCTGTAAATTTTTTGTAAGAATATGACAGGTTTAAGTGTCATAATAGATTTAGTAGATAGATTTAATACGTAAGGCTGTTTGGCATTTTTTACGTTTGAGAGAAACTACTTTGGTTTGAAATTGTAATGTTTTCCGCTAACTAGTCAAAAATAAATATTATCTCCTCTGCCCTTATCCTAATTTATAATTTAATAAAAGGAGACATCTCGTATAATTTTATGATCAAATTCGTTGATTTGAAGGCGTTAGAAGCCAATATTAGCATAGGAATTATAACTCGGAAATATTCGGTAATTTCATCGCTTATCCAGGGACTAGGGAAAGCGCCCCGTGGGTGCTTCGTTAAGTTGTCATGGCAACAAAAAAATATCTTTGTGTATGGTTTGTTAGAGCAAACATTTTTATTATTATGATGAAACATGTCTGTGTAACTAATATCTACTTAAAGAGTTGTGGGTGTTCACTTTGATCGACAGCTGAATATACTACTTAGTCTATTGTAACGTGAGAAAGTCTTTGGGACTTTCTAGTATTATCTTAGGATGACACATCCACGAATTTCTTAACAATTTTTAAATCTACCTGGGTTCTATTTAATATAATTGAAAATGCGACATATTTGTCAAAAAATCAATTAATTTCTGCTGGCATAATAAAGGTGTTGTTTATCAAAGTAGAAAACTATGTAAAAAGTTATAAAATTGTCAGATAGTCGGAGTGTCACCTGTCACCTGTCAGTTTTATTAAATAGGCCCCTGGTGCCGAAATTTTACTTTATTTTCATCTTTAGCTCATAAATAACACAAAGAAAATTTCGCAATTTTCCTTGATGTTTTGAAAGGCGGAGTTGTTACTTAAATCGGGAAACGCAGAAAGAAAGAAAGCCTTGAATTAAGGTGAAAGCATCTTATAAAAGATTAAAGATGTTTCTTATTTTTTGCTTCTCAGTGTAAAAGTTCAAATGATTTGTCATGTCATAGGGTAAATGAGTACGTACTGTTTGAATCAAATAAAATAAAAACCTTTCAGGTAATCAAAGTAAAAAAGGCTTTTATAAAAATGCCGGGGCATTTCTTGTCTAACCATACAATATACAAGTAACCGTTAGAGAGTTCTCCAAGCAGAAACGATCTTGGGTGCAGCATCAGGTCATCTCTATCAAACAAAAGTTTTGCCATCTGAGCGGAACGAACCGTAGCTTAAGAGCGTTCATGCTAAAGTTGACAACGTCGCAAATAGCTGTCAAATATTTACCTGTTTTGATTAATTTGGCAATATTACTGTATGGAAATATGAAATATCGCCAACGAATGAACTAGAATAATAATAATGAATTGCAATTTTAACACTGAATTTGATGTTGTAACCGTTTTAGGTGTAAAAAAGGCATTTGTAAAGTATCCAAGTACTTTTTTCCATGTAAAACGAAATTTTCGGTGTTACGGTCACTAGTTAGCCATATTTCATATTTCCATACAGTAAAATTGCCAAATTAATCAATCAATTAATTTGCGACGTTGCCAACTTTCAGAATGCATGCATTACCCAAAATTAGATTACAAATAATCATCCTAACATACTCACAAATGAAATAAAACCTTGTAAAAGAGCCAGATTATATTCGATATACAATATAAGAGCCTTCTTACACGATACAGAGGGTGTACAGAACAAAAGCTATTTTGGCTGTCTGGAGTACACATTTGAAGGGTACGAAGGTTCCATTGATTACCCATTTGGGGCACAGGGTAAAGAGGGCACAACACAAAAGGAATCGAATATACTCCGCAATTTCGTAATAACTTTTTTGTTTGGGAAAAACATGAAATAACATCACATCATGCCTTGTTTCCCCGAAGGGTTGGTCAAAGATGCACCCACATTTCGCCAGTAATGTTAAGTCTTATGTAACAGGGGGCGAGCCTATTACCATCAACCGGGCACTAATCTAGACTCCGGGCTACTGCTGAGAAATTAGATTTAAAAACCCAATGGCACTGCCCGACTTGGGAATCGAACTTCATGATCACCAGTAGCGCTTGCGACCACTAGACTAACCAGGCAGTCTAAAACACGAAATATTGAGTGAAAATCAATTTCGATACGTTTGGCTGGTTATGACGAGGTGGATGTTAAGACGATAGTATCTCGATTGGTTTATGAAGTGTATTGAATTCGATTCCTCTCGATTGAAGAATATTTTGATGAATAGGTAGTCGGTGTATTGTATATTATTTCCCGACATGATTATAGTAAAAGCTTTCGTGTCGATTAAAAAAATGTACTTAGAATTTTGTTGGGTGTAAGTATTGACAATCATCGGTGGCCGCCGTGTTCATAAAATAGGTGGATTTGGTTTTTAAGTTTATTGGGTTTCTTTTCCATATTTATTGATTAAAAGACCACTAATTTCTATGATTTAAAAATAGCATGAAACATAGTTTTTGAAAGGGGCTAGACATTTAATTTCGCCGTTTCTATACCAAAACAACTACCCTTTCTACTCTTACTACTCTTATTTTTAGTTTCCTTACTCATCTTTTCATAACTGTATAAACATTTGTTAATCCACTTCACCTATAAGGCCCTTTTTTTTGGGTAGGAAATTATCAAATAACTTCTCCCGATCTGGGCGGGTAGCGGAAGGGTGTGTCAGACTCTTACTGACTAAAACCCACCCGTGTTCCTTCAGTTGCCATGTTGCCGGGGGCCACGGTATCCCTTTCGGACTTATTCGCAACCTCGGCAGGCCTATAAGGTCCTAAGTATACGATGGACAATTTGTTCGTGGACAATATTTGGAATCGTTTGAAACTCTAACGCGCACGCGGATATAATGCTGGGATTTCCATACGATTCCAAACTGTCCATCGTCTGCTCAGCACCTAACTTGTCTAAAGAAAAAAATTGTGTATCGGAATGTACCTACAAAGTGGACGTGAGAAGCTTTTCCAGCCCAGTGGATCGAAAATGATCGGCTCAGCAAAAATCCAGTCAAAGATTTTTCACAGTGGTTAACCACTTCGATAAAAATTGACCCTTAAGTTTTTTATGTGATGGCTTTTGTTGTATGTTCTGATAATCTTTGAGGGAAGATAAATAGGTTGTTTGAGGTAGTGTGCACGGATGAGAGATTTTTTCTTAGTTATCGTAACTTTGTTTCTTTGTAGCTGTGTTTTTTATCTGTTTTGTCTTCATTGTTTTACCAATATTTCCTGATTTTTATAACCTTAGAAAGCTTATTATTTACTAATTTCTAAAATTGATAAAAAAACGTATTCAGTCTATAATTCTGTGTTCTTTTAAACGAAATGAAGCTTGAAAACTTGAGTGCCGACAGAAGTGAAAACTTGAACAAGATCGCCTTTGTGGAAGAAAAATACTTATATAGAACATTGGTCCGTAATCTTATCCTAAATAAAGAGCACAATCGCGTTTACAAAAAAAAAAAAAAAATTGAAACCTTTAAAGTAAAAATACTTGCATAGAACATTGATCCGTAACGTAATATAAATAAAGAGCACAATCGCGTTTGCAAAAATGAGGTGTCGGTAACAGTGTCGCGAGTTCAATTGTTTTTTCCATCTCAAAAATGCCCAAAGCGCCTAAAGAAGTTTTCACTTAAAAAAATTGCAACTAGTTTCATATTCCTGACTGACCAACTCCTTGACAATTGAAATAAATGTTTTGAGTTTGAATAATTAGCGAGATTTACAAGTAGGAGGTTACAAAAAGTAATTACACCGCGGTTTTAATATTTCATTAAAATAAATGCAACACAAGTTTGAAACATGGCAAAGTGAAAGAAATATGAGCGGAATATCCATTCTGAAAACAGGTGCTTCTCATTGCCGAATGATATTTTTTGCAAAGAGTTTCTGTTTCAACATTCATTTTAATTTCAGCTCATAATTTTCTACCGACTTCATTGTTTTACAAATTGTAATTAATGTAATGTTTGTCTATGTAGGTATGTTAGTACGTTTTTATGAGATTCTCAGAAAATAATTCAAATAGATGATTTTTCAGTACTTATTGAATACCTGAAAAATCGTTTAATAGCAATTTTTTTGTTTTTAAATCTATACTAATACTAGCTGACCCCGGCAAACGTTGTTTTGCCAATTATTTGTTTGGGGTGGACAACCCTTATCACTTAGGGGTATGAAAAATCGATAGTAACCGATTCTCAGACCTACTGAATATGCATATAAAATTTGGTAAAAATCAGCAAAGCCGTTTCGGAGGAGTTAGGTAACTAACATTGTGACACGAGAATTTTATATACATACTAGCGGACCTGACAGACGTTGTCCTGACCGAATACCGCCACCTATCGGGTCCGATTGTGAATCTAAACCATTCCCAGATCCCCTTGAACACACACAAAAAATTTCATCAAAATCGGTCCAGTCGTTTGAGAGAAGTTCAGTGACATACACACTCACAGAAGAATTATATATATAAAGATAAGAGATGATAAAGATGAAGAGCTTGTTTGTTTTTTGTTTGATCGCGCTAATTTCTGGAACTACCAGTCGAATTTGAAAAATTCTTCATTTGATAGCCTAGGTCTTGAGGAAGGTTACAAGCTATTTAACATCACGCTATGACCCTTAGGAGCCGAGCAAAAAGAAAAAAGTCAGAAAGAACACTATGCGAAAACGATGTATAGCGCGGTCGGGCGATGCGATGCGAACTTTAAAAAAAAATGCTTAATATTTTAGTATATTGCGGTGTCTTACGACTTCCACACGTACGAAGTCGCGGGCAGAAGCTAGTAATTAATATAGATTAAACGACTGTAAATGTACTATTTCTATTTTCGTAATCTCCTTCGGGTATCATCGGATTTCCGAATACAAACGAATGCTAATTTCCATGTCCATCAATGATTAGATTTAACGTGTATAAAAATTTGAATTCAGAACTAAGTACTTTATTATTGTTTTGTTTTGATTTTCGTGTGAACTATATCGAGCTGTAAAACTGTTTTCCTATCTGTCGTACCTGCGATTTTAGCAGCTTTCCTCCCATTTTTTAAATAAATTACAATAAGTTAAAAGACTATTAACAACTCTATATACTTCCAAGTCGATTGAGAGCGTCCGGTCTACACCAAGTGCAAAGGGCAACTGATAGTAATCCGAAAACTGACGAAATACGAGGTTTGCCGAGGGACATTAAGAACATAGTTTGTCTGTAAGGTGCCTATATAAACAAGTGATAGTTTCCCAAATTACGTTCAGTTAGAAACATAAAATGAGCCGCAGTATGTAATAAAATTAAAAGCTATAAGGGCATCAGTAAATAACTATTTTCAAGTACAAGATTGACGTCACAAACTGTTATACAGTATTCAATGAAACGAAACGAAATTGCCGAAGTAATTTCCTCTCTCCGAAATATTTCTCCGGGATTATGTGATTGGAATACGTGGAATTCCTCATATTTAGAGGAACTTTGGGGATTAGCGTATCTGAGAAAATATTCTTTTGTTATGGTAACTTAAGAGGGCATCAGGAAGTCATATTATGATAGTTTGTGAATTATGTAAATAAATATTTAGTAGACCACCTGTAAAAAAAGTTCGTCGCACTCCGGGAGTGCCGACAGAAGTGAAAACTGGAACAAGATCGACTTGGTGGAAGAAAAATACTTGTATAGAACATTGGTCCGTAACCTTATCTAAATAAAGATCACAATCGCGTTTACATAACCTTTAAAGTAAAATACTTGCATAGAACATTGATCCGTAACTTAATATAAATAAAGAGCACAATCGCGTTTACAAAAATAAGGTGTCGGTAACGGTGTCGCGAGTTCAATTGTTTTTTCCCATCTCAAAAATGCCCAACGCGCCTAAAGAAGTTTTCACTTCAAAAATTTTACTTACCAAATAAAATGCAGTGGCTCAGACACGAAATTAATTAAGCTTCGTATCAAAGCATTTCTAAATTAACTCTTTGATAAACCTTCAGAAAGTAAAAATGTTCAGTGTGTTGCTAAAATAGTTAATTCAATGTTATAAGTTTTATGTTAGTTAAAACAGAACTTTGCTTCATGAAAAAGTATTTATAAATGCTAATGAAATAATCAAGTATCTGAACATAATAACGATAAACTTCGCGGTTCCCTTTCTAAGTAATTCACAAATATTAAACACACCGAGTCCTAGTACATAACTAAAACAAAAACAAAGTAAAACCACCTTTACACGCATGGCCGCGTGTCGCAGTCCTTCAAAGTTTCGACGTCAAAAGCGCACACTTTAATTATAAACAACACGTTCTACAAAAGGAAAATACGTTCAGGTATGTTTTGATCATTCTTTTGATCCTTTTACGTTGCCAAAAGCCACTAACTGGGCTGTCATGGCACACGTTCGACGTTGACGTCGCGTCGACGCGACGTAAACGCGATAGTTCGTGGGTGATCGTCAAAATCGGTAACTGTAAAGGGTGCTTCTGAAGTTTTGATATAAAATGAGTAGCAATTTTATTGGCTTTGTGAAATTAGAACTCATTCTCCATAGAAAAGGGAGGATCCTCTGACCAAACGGGTGTCGTGTCTGGTGAACAACTGCCCAATGATTGATGTTGGGAAGTTATGTGCTGATCGCACGGTAAACTTTGCTTGCGCGATGTAGGACTTCGCGTGACGTCAGCGTAATTCGTAGCTCGCAAACTCAAAGTCAAAGTCAAATCATTTATTTCAAATAGGCCCATGTAGGGCACTTATGAACGTCAAAATTTACAAAATAATAAAATTGATTCTATTCGCCCCTTCCAAAAGGTAGTTTTCGTATGGAGAAGAATGGGCAAGGAACTCCACCGTTACTCTTTTAAAATGTTTTACAATTGTTTGTATAGGTACGTACATTAGTTAAATAATTATATGTGAAGACGATGCACCAAGAATAACAATAGGTAAAAAGAATTAAAATGAAGCAACGACAGATAATTTAATATGTGATAGATACATGGTGCTCACATATTTACAAACATTGTAAAAGTAGATGATTTTCCTAAAATTTTGTAATTAATAAGTAAGTGTGTGAGGAAGTAATCACAGAAAAAACAATGTCATAAAAATACAAAATAATAAATTTTACTATTAAATTAGCAACCAGTTTGATTTTGTCTTGAATGTTTTGTCTCGCATGTGGCGATGGTCTGGTGTGGTGTAGTTTGGTGTTCTCATGGGATAATTTCTGACCTCCACGCGAGCGAAGCCGCGGGTGAAAGCTAGTCTTCACATATAAATTAAAGTCGCTCTTCGTGTCAGTCTGTGTGATCGCATTGTTCTGCTAAACTACGCAATGGATTTTGATGTGGTTTTCATTATCATTTAAAGAATTTATTCCGGAAGGTTTATGTATGTTATACATTTGACGGCGCATCTTTACGACGCCAAACTTTCGGAGTTGATTTTAGAACGATTATGACAGCTGTCAACTTGACGTAACCCACTGCAAAACGTACGTAACGTACTGTTATGGCGGCGGGCTGTCAAAAAAGAGGCAAGATCGAAAGAATGGATCGAACCCAGTATTGATTAATGGCGACTGAGATATTGGAAATCATTGTGACTACCCGTGCAAGGCAGTGAGTTGATTGATGTGCGCTCGCGCTCACGAACTGGGGGGAATGTCGTTTACATTATTGTTAATTCTCTAATGTGATCAGAGATTTGTGATTATTCAGAATATTAAACTTACACCACAAATTAATACAGATGGGTCACTCCGCAAAATCATTTAAAATAAAAAGCGACTCTTGCAACGACATAATAAAGTGCAATTCAGGTCGCACAGCGCTAATCACCTACAGTTATATTCACCTAGAAGTTGCCTCTCTTTCTATCGCGTGACTCTTAGATCTTCTGTCTACGTTACACACACTGAATTGGCCCGACAAGACGGGCCCGCCGCGTACTTGTAGCTTTATACCTAAAATGCGGAGTGCAAAGCAGGGGCGGGTCGCTAGTTTTAAAATATTTAAAAGTAGATACATTGACAGGGGTGTACAGCATTTTAGGTCGCTCGGACGGGTCGACGAGCTCTTTATGGCCAGTAAAAGGGATTGCTTCATTAAAGGGATGGATCGGTACAGAATATTGCATCGCATTTATTCTTTTTTTATGTGTCCGAAGTTTAATTTGTTGGTTTGGAGGAGAGGATATTGGGGTTGAGGTTATAGGGTGACGGGGAAGCAGATCTTAGATAAATCAGGTATTCTTTGTATTTCCGTTTCTAGTCCAAGTTGGACAGATTCTGTCAAGGTTTTCCTTCAGTGTTGCATTTGGTCCAATAAATGAAAGGAAAGAGGTCTATACTTTTTTCTATTTGTTTTCGCGAAAACAAAGGTAAACGTTTTCATTGTGCATTAAAAACTTCATGACTTTTTAAAAGCTTATATTTTAAAATCTTCTTCTTTTCGTGTGGTTAGTGATTAACCTGTACCCTAATTGCGTAACTCATTTTCGTAAACAATTTCGCGAAATTTGTTTCATTTTGACATTTCAACAACATTAATTGCGTTATTTACGTTGTTGAACAAATTTTTTTTTCCAACTTATGAAGCAATGGATTGGAAATCTGTTTCAAATCGAAACAAATTGTGATTGTGTTGTATTACGCAATTAGGGTGCTGGTATCAGAGTTGTTTAAAGCCGCCCATAGGCTTCTGACTTGGTTTCACATGTCGTCGAGAAATATCTCTCAGGCATGCGGGTTTCCTCACAGTTATTTCCTTCACCGTTTTTTAAGCAAGTGATATTTATACAATACGCACATGAATCCGAAAAGTCTGTGGTGGTGCCTTGGGTTCGAACTCGAGACCTATGACTTGGCAGTCCGACGGTATCACTGCATTTTACAATGAAACTAAGTATTTATAAAAATAAAAAGCGCTCGCAGAAACTGAATTAAATAAAAATACTTGAAAGAAATATTTCAAAGTTAATTCAACAATGAAATTCAAAACAATGAACCATCCACTTTATGCTACAAAAAAGAACAACAAATCAAATACAGGTGCTACGGCGTAGCGCGCGTAGCAGGCGTAGCACAGGTTGATAATAGTTACTACGAATGACAATAAAAACTACAAATTGCCGAAACACGTTTACGGAATAACCCACCAGGGATAGGCAAAAAATGAAATCATATTTTTTCATCTATATCTGTATAGGTACATATTATACATTGAAATCGCTTTTCGTGTCTGTTTGTGTGGCCGCGTTATTCGTTTAAACTCCGTAACGGATTTCGATGTCGTTTTCAACATAATTTTGAGAACTTATTCCGGAAGGTTTCATCATCATCATCATCATCAACCTATAATGTTCCCACTGCTGGGACACAGGCCTCCTCTCTGTGAGAGGGAGTGGGCCGTAATTCACCACGCGGGCCCAGTGCGGGTTCGTAGATGTCACATGTCTTCGAATTTTCGGTTCTAGGACATGCCGGTTCCTCACGATGTTTTCCTTCACCGTTTTGAGAGCAGTGGTGGATGGTCCGGAAGGTTTATGTAATTCTATATATAAAAATGAATCCCTATTTCCCTTGGTCACGCCATAACTTGAGAACGGCTGCACCAAATTGTTTTTTTTTTTTTTGTTGTGTTCGTTATTTTCAGGACAAGGTTTGTAGGATTTGTAGGTGTAGGTAGGTCGGGTAGGTAGGTAGGTGCGATAAGTACTTGCTGTTGATAAGTAGTTAGTGCTACCTGTGCGAAGCCAGCTAGTAATAATAATAAATAAATAATTAATTTTGGACTAAACACTTGTAAACATTTTATAAACCTGCCGAACTGCGTGACAGTTTGTCGGCAGGATTAGCGCTCGTCTTAACACATTTGGTAAACAATCTAAGTACGTAGATACAAATAGCTTATGGACATGTATAATACATTAATATTTAACTAAGATATAACAAAGAAAGCTTCATGCTGCCAAGTCGTAAAAACAGGCGAAGAAGGGGCAGGTCACTAGTTTTGAAATAACATATTATTGTACCGAATTCCCCGGCCTGATACGTGGCTCTCGGAAGCAATTTGCCGTTGTTAAAAAGTAATTTAAGCCGTACCGTTTCGGAGCGGAACAAGATGGTTTACGAGTCATGTTACCGAACCTTTGGCTATTAAAACATTGTTCGGAACGTTCGTTATGCTCGCAGATAATTGATGAGAGACTTTTTTATTAATCTGTTTGTTTTTTAAATTGAATTCGAGTGAAACTTATGACATTTGGAAGTTGAAATTTGTAAATTGGCTTGCGATGTCTGTTGTATGGAACAGGCAAGAGGTATTTATAGTAATGGAATGTTGCAAAGGGTCCGTACCGTAAGTACCCAAAGGATGCAAGTGGAACCCTATTATTAAGCCATCTGTCTGTCCGTCCGTAAGAGAGTCTCTCACAGGGTATTATCTTATTCAGGAGACGCCCTGGGCGTCGGGAATCGCAGGCCGATTCTCGGCCAAAGTAGGCGCGGGCTTGCGGACGGTGAGCAATGGCTAGCTCGCCGTCCGATATGGACCAAGCCCGGGTCGACGGCGCGTTGTGTTCCACGCGCGCCTCAAAGAGATGTCAGCAGAACTGACGGGGTCCGCTAGGGCCGATGTCTGCCGTGGTCGCGGGAAAGTCCGAAAGGGAAACCGTGGCCCCTGGCAACATACAGGCAATTGAAACACGGGTGGGTTTCAGTCAGTAAGAGTCTGACACGTCCTCCCGTTCCGCCCAGAGCGGGAGAAATTATTTGATAATTTCGCACTCAAAAAAAAAGAAAGAGCCGTTACTATTAAAGGGGTTATTAACCTTAATACGTAGTAAGTTAAAAATTTCAAAGAATATGTTAAATCTCTTATTTTACAAAAATATGATAAAAGACTTCTTGTCACCTTGGCAAGAAGGCGTCTTTGATAGCAACACCCATTATTTCAAACTCATTCTATAAACAGTAGAAGACAATGAGAAGTCATAGAGCAGAACTCTTTAATGAACGTGTCATCTCCTGGGTGTTGACAAAGGAGCTTAATGGATTATGTCAGAACGGCGGCTGCGCCCGGTGGGAGACAATAGACCTGTTGTATACCACAATAATACAGGTAAATAAACACCATAAATATAGCTTAGCTTCCTATTTATAGGAGAAAAACAGTCGTGTAATTTACTAGGCAACAATTGATGTGAAACATGTTGTCGGATATCGTTTTGGTATTGCCACGCAACGGAGATTTGATACACCAAAATGGTACAAGTGTGGACAAGGCTTAATATGACTTATTGGTCAGCCGAAGTTGCTACAAAAAAGTTTATTAATGTTGTTTTTCACTTTGTGTAACGTGACGTGCATTATGATGCGTACCCACTTGTTAAGGCGAGAATAATAGACTTTTAATGATTTTATACTGAAGATCACGTCTAAATGAGTAGTGTTAATGATTTGGAAAAAATATGAGTTAAATTAGAGCATTTTCATAATAACTTAATCTGTGAATATTTTAGATTATATTTATAATACATAGTGTAATTAATTTGTAAAGTTATGTCCAACGCGGGTAAAAAACTGAGAATCACGTAAAAATTATAAAGCGTATTTTTCTAAAACTTTCACCATTTTAAAGATAATTTAATTGTTTATCTTTTAGTATACGTGTTGTATTACAATACCTTTTGTTTTATGTATAATAAATTAATAATGCGTCTAATTTGGGACAGCGCTCCTTGATGGGCGAGTATCCATGACTGGCCGGACGTATAACGATGCGTTGCGTGAGCTCTGCACAAAACACGCAAGCTAACAACTCAAGGCCATTGGCATATATTCGCGTCTTAATTTCTATAGTCAAAAGGGTACAATATCGTAAGATGTTGGTATAATACACATTGACATTGCGTAATCCGTCTTGTGAAACGAAAGAAAACACAATACCTACATTCAAGAAACGACTTCGTAGTAGCTGAATTATTATTGTAAAAATTTTAAAAAAAGTATAAAAAACAACCGACCTCCAAAAAAAAAAAAAACACTACAAAGTGAAAAATAACTTTAATTTCGGAAGTCGGTGTCTTGGGTTTTGTATTTTCGTTTTTTGCCACCGACTTCCGAAATTAAAGTTATTTTTCACTTTGTAGTGTTTTTTTTTTTTGGAGGTCGGTTGTTTTTTTTTGTAAAAAGTTTTTATTTTTCACTTTTTAGTTGTGGTACCTACCCCACACACATTCGAATACCACTACCTGCTACCAGTGACAGAAACTTATCATATCATCTACATACTAAGTGGGAAAAAAATACGTATTTTATAGCTAACTCAAAAACTATCCAACCAAAGTTAATAAAATTTATATGGGACCAATTCGAGAGCACACCCTTTCAAACAAAAAAAGAATTTTCAAAATCGGTCCACAATTGACGGAGAAATCGGTGGACATACATAAAAAAAAAAACAAACATACGCGACGAACATATAACCTCCTCCTTTTTGGAAGTCGGTTAAAAATTAAAACCAAGTCAAAACAAAATGCTTCCTCATCAATTTTGTGTTAAATGGTTTTTTACAATGCAAAGTTTTGCAGAGTTTAATAATAATGTGAAATTACATCGCCGCTGTAAGTTTTATGACGTTGTGTTGGGATATTATTCAACAAAGAATGGACATTTTCTTAATAAGCTCTAATGTAGGACGCTGAGTAAGTTACCTTTAACGTTATTTTATGAAGAGCGCAGTTTTTTATTAAGATGCTTGGCTGATAGTTTTATTAGTGACAGCTTTAAAGAAAAGAAAGCTGAAAGCTTTTTTAGCAGCAGATTTTCTTTTTCATTGATGTTTTTTATAATTTTGTTTTTTAACATCAAATCACGCCAATGTATTCGGGTTAGGCAGAAGTGTACCTACAGCAGGTACACCCACATTTCGCCAGTTATGTTTAAGTCCCATGTAATAGGGGGCCAGTCTATTGCCATCAACCGGGCACAAATTCAGACTCCGGGCTGCTACTGAGAGATTCCTGATGGAAAACCCACTTTGCCTGACCTGGGAATGGAACCCAGTACTCCATGCTCAGCAGTAGCTTTTGCACCACTAGACCAACGAGGCAGTCTTTTTGTTTTAGTATACAGTACAAATATGTTCTTAATGTCCCTCGGCAAACTTCGTGTTTCGTCAGTCGTTGGATTTCTATCAGTTGGCCTTTGCACTTGGTGCAGACCGGCCGCTCTCAATCGACTTGGAAGTATATACTAGAGTTGTTAATACTTAATGTAATTTTTTAAATTTTTTTTAGGAAAGCCGCTAAAGTCGCAGGCACGACAGATAGGAAAATAGTTTTACAGCTCTATATAATTCACAAGGAAATAAAAATAAAACAACAATAAAGTATTTAGTTCTGAATTCAAATTATACAAGATAAATCTAATAATTGATGGATATGGAAATTAGCGTTCGTTTGTATTCGGAAATGCGATGATTCCCGAGAGACATTAAGAAAATAGAAATACTGATTAATTTAAATCAAGCATTGTTAAGGTCAAAATCTTGATTTATTGAAAATGAATTCTTAACTATTATTACATACTTAATATTCGATTTTGATGCCCTTTTTTAACGACTTTTATCCATGTTTGGAATGAGATTTTCATTTCTTATTACCATTTCTGATTTATAGGTATAGGTACTGAAAATACTCGTAAATATATTGGAGTTTTTATTAATATGCACGAAGCCTTTTAGAGAAAAACTTTAAAATTCTTGAAACAAAATGTCGGCAGGGTTAATGAATTCATGGCTGGCACTGTATTTTGCAAAAAATAAAGAGAAAAATAAAACCCTTTTCCAGATTAATTTTTATGCTGTTAAAGTATTAATTTTCTGACTAATTTAATTCCATTATGTCTGAGACTGCCTCTGCAAAAAAGTTAAATTAAAATATACTTTCTCGGCGATGAATAATTAAGACTGGGCTGAATGATTGAATTACTTGTCCAGTGAGAGAAAAACTGTCCTAGAAGTCTCTAATATTGTATGAATAGTATAGTTATATACAAATTGTAAAGTCAGGGAAATTATACGATCTGATACAAAAAAGGTTTATTATTTTTACAAGAGAAGACCTTAAAACTTGATGTGCAAGAGTGAGATAGAAAACTTTTCTATTGTCATCAGATCCAATGTGTCTCATTTTCTTAGAAAAGGAACGCTTGTCTTTTTTAATCCATACAATTTAAAAAATTAATGTACTTAGTCTACTTATATAGGTATCATAATTGAAATAGGCGTAAAAAACCATAATTTTCGGAAATCAATATTACATTCGTAATTATTTGTTTTAAAATATCGATTTTCTGCCTGATCGTACAAATCACTGTCAGTGTGAAATATCTGGTATTATTATTCGGGTTGAGTTTTCACGGGCCGAGCTGTCACTGGCCCAAAACACCTCCTTTTAAGTAAATAAGCCTGTGTTAGGAGACTCCGCTCTTCCAATATCTTCAATACCTACGTACAATTTAATTGATTCTATACAAATGAAGATACTTAGTGAAATAATGATAATAAAGAAAAAAAAGAAATAAAACTAAAAACGCAGCTCGCATGCGAGTGTGTGAGTGAGAGTGAGTGTGTGAAATTCACATTCTGTGAATGTGAGGATGTGTGAATGTGAATGAATTAGAGTGTGTGCGTGAAATTAAGAACGGTACAGGCTTTGGGTGTAAATGGCAAGTGTATACGAACACAAGTTCACTTTAAATTCAAATCACAACTGTCATTATATCTGACGTAGGGTGTCACATAGATTAACAATTAACTTCCCCAACTATAAAATATAAAAATGGAAAAGTATATGGCGGAAATAAACATGGAAATTATTTATAGGTTATGTACTTCGATTTCGAGCCCCTGTGAACGAACAGATGAGATTTCAAATCAGTGTTTGATGTAGTCAACAGTTGAAATAATAATATAACTAGTTGAAATAATATCGTTCTGTGTTTCTGTTTGTATAATTCTGCGCTAATATTAGTTTTCTGTATTTCAAATTCAATAAACTGAAAGGAATGATGAAAGGAATAATTCTCCCTTTCCAAATATTATTCTAGTAAACCTTTAAATGGCTTTACACTCAAAAAATATATGTACGCAATGGAGAACAAATAATACAAGTTCTAAAAGTTATTTATTATTAATTAAACATAACATAACATCACGCCTGTATTCCCCAAAGGGTTAAGCAGAGGTGTACCTATAGTTAGTACACCCACAATTCACTAGTAATGTTTAACAAGTTTAGTACCGAGAGCCCTCCTGGAAGGTTCACTCAAGTCATATATGGGATGCTGGGAGCCCTCCCGGAGGGCTCCTTTTTAACGTAGGTTTTTCTTAACGAATTCGGCACTATAAACTGTGAAAATAAAATTTATTGTAAATTTTAACAAGATTTCAAACCTAATGCCGGTGACCCTCCTGGAGTCAACTTGCAATATGTATGGCAGCAAGGCGTATGAGCTCTATAAAAAATGGGTGGAGTGGAAAGTATTAAGTTCCATGTAATAGGGGCGGGTTTTATTATTAATTTCGTTTATTTATTTGCCTTTTATCAATTCTTTAATAGATAAATAAACCCTGACCGACCCTGTTGAATTTATCAAGCACATTTATTTAAATCTAGCTCATGCCCGCGGCTTGGCCCGTGTTGGCCCTAATTTTATTTATCTTAAATGAAAGTAGTAATATAAGTCAGTTCTTATAACATCAGCTATCTGCCAGTGAAAGTCCCGTCAAAATCAGTCCAGCTTGTTCTTTATGTTATGCGCAAGTTACTGTTTCTTATTGTAACTATTTACAGCTTTGACTGTCTACCTAGGCGTATTTATATATTTGTTATTTACGTTATGCGCAAGTTACTGTTTCTTATTGTAACTGTAAGGTCAAAATATCCTCTAAAATTTTAGCTTGCTGGTAAAAACTAGCCAAGTCAAATCTTGAGCTTCAATTTATCCTAAGTGCTTTGTATAAATAATTCGACTGTTCAAATTTAAGAAGTTATATTTTTAAATAGCAAACATTGTTATAGCAGAAAAAACAAGAAATTGTGTTTTAATTTTATTTTAGAAAGTTGCATGTTCTTATAAATAAATTTCAGGATTATCTACAGAACTTGGCACCCATATAGATCTCATTTCTTTTGTCGGCGAAGTCGACAACCATATTTATTGAACTTGGCTCCCATTTTCACATTTATGTTTTTGATGGGATATGCATTTAGTAAAAAGCTGTTATTTTGACATTACAACACTTCACTGCACAATTCAATTTTACTTATTTGTATAGAGATTAATCTAAAAACTACACAAAAAGTTCTATTAAAATAATAACCATTATTGGTTCGTTGTTATAAGGTTTTATTAGAAAATTATCTAGAAAATAACAAATTATAATTCTATCTGGCTTCGAGGAGCTCGCAATAAGCGAGGTTGAGATCGAGTATCATAAAAGGCTAAGAAGCTTTTCAACAAATAATGGCTTCTATTTCACTTTACTTTTAGATTCTTTGAAAGTTTTTTATGTCTTCATGGGTTTTTAAGTAAGAATAGAGATATCTTTTTTTCTGCAGCTGGTCGATATTGAAAGCAAAATGGACATTTTGCAAATTCCTTAGCATTGTTGTTTACTAAATGCCCTATGGAATATCACGCAAAGAAATCAAAGAACTTATTAAAAATGAGAATAAACTATTCATCTTGGTTCAGGAGTTAGTGGCTAAGTAATAACAGCTGCACTGGTCGCTCCATCAGGTTAAGCTACGCTTGCCAGAGTTGGTCCGTGGATGGGTGACCATGTTTACATACCGAGACTCGGAAAACATGTTAAGCCGTTGGTGCCGGCTGTCAATCGTGGATCTTTGAGTCGTTACGGGTCGTTAGAAGCCCGAAAGTTAGACAACCAGTCTTACCAAGGGGTACCGTATTATCCAGTTACTGTGTTGTGGAAGTCAGCTGCATCCGGTTAGACTGGAAGCCGACCCCAACATAGTTGGAAAAAGGCTAGGCTTCATTAAAGTTCGCGTACCTACCTACGTGGTCGTAGGTTTTGTACCAATTTTTCGATAGTTTCCATAAATTAGGCTTGAATATCTATTATCCTTACATATTATAAAACAAAGTCCCCCGCCGCGTCTGTCTGTCTGAACGCGATAAACTCAAAAACTACCAAACGAATTTTCAAACGGTTTTCACCAGTGAACGAAGTGATTCATGCGAAAGGTTTTGGTGTATAATTCATTAAAGGTTTTGTGTAAATTGGCTGAAATATGACAATTATTGTCGAAGATGTCGGAAAAATCATGCCGACTAGGAGCTTTACTGGCATGCGCCGCGTAAGCCGTAAGAGATACATCAAATTTATGTTCTACAGGATTGAAGAAATTTTGACCGGTATTATATCAATCTTTATTCAATAAAATATGTTATTTAAATTGGACATTTAATTTAGATTAAGATAATCCCTGACATCTTATCATTTAAATGAATACTTTAAAAGATAACACAGATTCAAAATTACGCGTAACAAAGTAATTTTGGTTGACGGCAACGCGGGCGCAGCGGTAGGAGTCAATGACCTTTTCCTCGGCTATTAGGTATGAAATCTCGGTAGTACGTTCCCGTGGGATAATTTCCAACATCCACGCGGGCGAAGCCGCGGGCAAAAGCTAGTAGATTATAAATTAATAATTGCACGATAAGTAGACGAGTTACGAACCATGTATAGCCCTGTATTACTTACCTACAGCAGTTTGACATAATGATTCATTAACATAAGTACAGTATGATGAAAAACGGAGGTGATAACGTAAATTGTCTTTGTAGTCCCTTCTCTCTAACGAGGTGGTGACACGGTTTGACCCGTCAAATAGATATTAATTAATCTTGGTTGTCTCCCTGAAATCATTAACCTAACATTATTTATCCTTATAGTTTATGTAGACTAGTTATTGCGCGTGGCTTTGATCTAATGTTTGTTTTTGTGTATTGGTTTGTAGTTCACATTATTTCATAGTAGCCTGGATAAATGGCAACTAATTTAGCTTTTTTCTTATTTTTAACCGACTTCCAAAAGGGTTCTCAATTCGACTGTATGTATTTTATTTTTTTAAGTGAAAACTTCTTTAGGCGCGTTGGGCATTTTTGAGATGGGACTAAAGCATTGATTTCGCGACACTGTAACGCAATTTACCGACACCGTGGAGTAAAAGACATCAACGCGTTGATTACCGCGTTGCCGATTTTTTTTTCTAGTTTTCACTTCTGTCAGCATTCCTGGAGTGCCACTGTTTTTTTTGTATGTTTGTTACGCGAATACTCCGCTAATTATGAATTGATTGTTTTTTGTTTTATTTGGGTTACTAAGCGTTTATCGTTGCCAATAACACCCACATTGATGAAAGATTGACTTTGCCTCGTCTAGGTACTTGTTTACAAGAAAAAACCCGACACATAGTTTACTCGCAACTTTTTTCCCAGATATATTTTGCACTTAAAAATCTATTTAGTGGCTGCCCCAGATCCAATTTATCTAGGCTCAAAATTAAATTGCGTCTCATCCTCCCACGTTGGCTTGTCTCCTCTAACTACAATTCATGCCGAACCTATTTAGTTCCGGGTAGGGTTGCCACTGCGATGAAAAATATGTGTATCTAGATATAATATTCATCAGAACATTTGAGTTTTCATTAAAAAAAACAGTGGCATTCCGGGAGTGCCGACAGAAGTGAATACTTGAACAATTTTACTGTGCAGGAAATACTTTTAATGAGGTGTAGGTAACGGTAACAGTAACGGTTTCGCGAGTATTGTTTTTCCCATCACAAAAATGCCTAACGTGCCTAAAGGAGATTTCACTTAAAAAAATCTGATAATGATAAATTGTCATATCTGTCGCATGCCGAAGGAGCTAGTTATGGGCCAAAATAATCACACAGCGGGTCCCGAACAGCAACGCGGCAAGTCTAGGAGGAGAAGGCGGGTCGAACTCGACCGTTTTCTAAAAGATTGGCCATAAACAGCAATAGATACGGATAAGTGGAAGAGGGGAAGGGGAGTTTGATGCGCCACTTCTTCCCAGCACTAGGAAGTGGTGAAGAGCGGGCGTTTTTTGGGGACTATCTTATGTAATTTTGACGTTCGAAAAGTGCTGATTCTCAAACTAGTTTGGATAAATGACTTTTGATTTTGATTTCTTTGGAGGCCCTGCAGTGGTCCACATACGACTGATAGTAATCAAAAAAATCTTATATTTAGCAATTCACATATGTAGGTAGGTAGGTACTTACACATAATATTTTTATACTGGTTGGTTTGGTAATGGTTTTCCTATTTGTTTGTTTAATTAATTGTAATTGTTTAATTTGCGTGGTTGTGTTGTCCGAATGAATTTTAATTTAGTGATTTCTAACTTTTATAGTTTTCTTTTTCTTTCTTCTATGACAAATGCGGCAATCAATGGCAAGTTAGATGGCAACCCTATCGGTTTCGCTTCATCATCCATGCGGTGAGTTTCATTCTGTCAGGAATATGACGCGGGAATAGTGGCGGAATGTTAACAACTGACATCGATTTAAAACGCTTTTGAACATCAGTGAGTTTGAACCTCATTACTACGGAAGAAAGTGGTTAAAAACATGAGTTGTTTTGCTGAAACAGACACAAAATCGTGATTCGATGTCAGTGTCTATTTGTTACAAGGTGTATACGCACGAATGAACAAAACATGGTGAACACGTACTTCGAACACGGAACATTTGTTTCGTACTTGTGGACGTAAATTAGCAAAGCAAGCGAACATGTACACCATACGAACACAGATCGACTTGTGTTCGCGCTCAACCGCCCCGCTCTCTTTAGTAGCCATGGATTTAAAATTGGAACACATTGTTTGACGGTCGTTAGTGGTACGCACATGCGAACAGTTTCATGTTCGTGTTCACCATATTAGTTCGTGCATGGGTACACGCCTTAATAACAAACAGACACCGACAACGAATCGCAATTTTGTGTCTGTTTCAGCAAAACGACTCATGTTTTTAACCACTTTCTTCCGTAGTAATGAGGTTCAAACTCACTGATGTTCAACACTGATGTTCCCTTATTGTATCTTTTTTTTTTTTTTCTTAGCCATTATTGTCCCACTGCTGGGCAAAGGCCTCCCTACCCTCTTTCCACCTCTCTCTGTCTAGAGCTTCCAAGGACCAATCTTTCTTAATTGTATCTTACACTGCGATAATATTTGTAGGTACTAATAATTCCTATTCAATATTATTTAATTTTGTGCAACATTGTTTTTAACCCACTTATAAATTCTGCTGACGCAAAATCATATCATGTGTTTTTAACTAGGTTATAAAGTGCAAGAAACTATTTTATACAAACTAAATAAGAAATTACGTATTTCTGACTTTTTGTTATTGTTATATTTATCTTATGGTTAATAGTATTTATGTAAACTAGGTAAGTATAAAATAATGAATTAGGTAATTCAATTTTGTCATTATTTCAAGACTTTACTGAATAAATATTTATTATTATTCAATCATCATCATTCTGTTTTTTTTTAATATTCATTCGTATTTGAAATGAAATTAAATGAAATTGTTTATTCTGTAAATAGGATATCGGAATCACTTTTAGACGACATATATTTTTTTTAAATTAAAAATAAGCTAGATGAGTTCGGCGTTTCCTATCTGACTACTCTGAGAAGAAAGGCCGAAAGAACTCAAGAACTTTTAAAGTCCAGACATAATCTTGGTCAGGCCAAATGAGGTCCATGTAAATTATTTATTGTATCTACCAGCGGCGAGGTGTCACTTTTTATGAGAGGGAAGCCGAAGCGGAGCCGGTCTTAACTTACTTACTAATGAATAGAGTGAACATTAATTATTTATTAACTAAAAATAAGTCTTTCCTTAACTGTATTTAACACCATCTATCGCCAAGTAGTAGAATCAAAAAGAAGGTTTCACGACAGAAACATAACTTTCAATTTTTTTCAGAAATAAACTCGACTATATTATTGAATGATAAGGTGAATTAAATACCCATAGTGTAACTATATTTTTTGTCAATAATAGACACTATTGGCTTTGCCATTTTTCAATAGCAATAGGTAGACCTGCGAAACTCCGAAGGGAAGCCAGAAGGAATCGTGTTCTATGGTCCTTTCGCCACTGGTATCTACCCTAACAACATTTTCAAATTAATAATCTTCTGCTACATATAGCTAGTAACCTACTTCGCGTATTTCCTCAGATCAGTACAGATGGGACACTCCGCAAAATCATTTAAATAAAAAGCGACTCTTGCTGTGACACTATAAAGTGCAATTCAGGTCGCACAGCGCTAATTACCTACAGTTATATTCACGTAGAAGTTGCCTCTCTTTCTATCGCGTAACTCTCATATCTTTTGACTACATTACGCCCACTAAATTCGACAAGTCGAGCCCGCCGCGTACCTACTTGTAGCTTCATACCTTAAATGCGGAATGTCCCATCTATATTCCCGTCATTCCGACCTCGCCGCCGAGGTCCTTCGCGATCGCGACCGCGTCCCCGAGTAAATGATACTCCCCCCCGACCCTTGCTCGAAAACGAGGTGCCAGCAGTTTTTGCAGCTGTGCACGTAGCTTTAAATTCCCCGACTAATAATCATGATCAAAACTTTGATCCAGCCCGTCCCATCCTTGATGTCCTCCCTCCGGTTGACGCCCTAAGCCGAGGTTCGTACCCCACAGGTTTAATCAGCATAGTTGAATAACCCCTGGCTGGAGGTTTTAAGTGTAGTAGCTTAAGGCACCCACAGGAAAGCCCAGTTAAGTAGTCATGATCTCAGAGGTCAACTACGAGATGCACTACCTAAAAAAAAAATATCCCGTCTATATTCACCTGAGGTATTTAAAAAAAAACCGGCCAAGTGCATGTCGGACTACGCACAATGAAGGGTTCCGTAGTTGGGATGAATTTATTCCAAATACAAACTTAACATTGTACCTAGTTGAAATAAATGTTCTCCCATACATTCCAACTGCAAATATAAGTTTGTACGCACAATTTTGAGAGATTTACCATGTTATTTTAAGACCATAGACTTCTTATAAGTTTTCCTGTAATCTATGAGTAAAGAGCCATACTATGTAGTTTTTTCAAAATTGTAGGTCCAGTAGTTTCGGAGATAAGGGGGGGAATGGTCAATTTTCATCGAATTTTTTAAATATCTTTAAAAGTGTTTATTTTAAAATTATATAAAAAATATGTTTAAAATCCTCGCAACATTTCATTTGATATGTCACACGGTACTGTTAGCAAAACTTTTTTTTTTTTCTTGTTTGCCTCCAAAAGTGACCCCTATATTTAAAATTAATTTATTTACGTTACACGTTCGTGTTTGGGTCACAGAAATACATATGTGTACCAAATTTTAACTTAATCGGTCCATTAGATTCGGAGCAAATTGGCTGTGACAGACGGACAGACAAACAGACAGACACACGAGTGATCCTATAAGGGTTCCGTTTTTTACTTTTGAGGAACGGAACCCTAAAAATAGTTACTTGTTATTTGTATACCTCCTGAATAATCTCAAAAAGGATTCCCTAATAAACCTTTTCGTAATTTTAATTCCAAATACTGTAACTCTGATCAAAGGCAGTGCCGGTGGGTTATTTTATTATGTTGAAAGGCTGAACCACTAAAACTGAAAGCAATGGTAACTGTTAAATAAGGAAGGGACGAGTTGTAAAACAAGATGTAGAATTACGTTTTCACTAACACTAGGCGACACCTAAATAAATGCCTAAATAAAACCTGTTGTTCGATTTTCAACTTTCGGCGCTTTGTCGTGCGTTGAAAATCCAAAAGCGTTAAAACGGGCATTAAAGTTGTTATTCGGGTGCTAGTACTAAAGCTCGAATTCTATTACAGATAATCGGGAAAGTGAGGGTTTCATTTAATTTTGGTTCAAAGGGTTTCTTTTATTAATTTAATTTTAGAATTTGAATATAGGGTTTCTTCATGTAAATCTGTACCCTAATTGCGTAACTTATTTTCGTAAACAATTTTGCCTAATTTGTTTCATTTTGACAGTTCCACAACATTCATTGCGTTATTTACGTTGTTGAGCAGATTGTGATTGTGTTGTATTACGCAATTCGGGTACTCGGTTCTCAATGTAAGATTTAGTTTTATCAGTAAGTCGACTTCATTTCTTTAACAAAATTAAGCTCTATCGATATTTAAAACATTTTGAAATTTTAAAGGGTTAAGATTGGGCGACCGAGCTTTGCTCTGGTGAAAGAAGAGAATGCTTATTTAATAGTATAGGATAGTTCATACTTATCCATGTATAGTACCTACTTATTCCATGCTGCCATGTCATTATTCTAATGTCATTATTCTAAAGTCATTATTCTAATTTCATTATTCTAATGTCATTATTTTAATGTCATTATTCTCATGTCTTGTTTCATTATCTTGTCCTAAACTTTGGGCGACCGAGGTCTGCTCGGGTGAAAATACAGAGAAAACGAATTTTTCCAGATATGAGACCTAGCTAGATCGATTTTTCGCCTCCGTAAACCCCTATGCAACTTTCATCGATATCGTTAGAGCCGATTTCGAGAACGTGAGAACGTGAAAAATATTGCTCGTTTGATAGTAAAGGATAATACCAGCCTATTACTGTCCCACTGCTGGGCAAAGGCCTCTTCTCATATAGAGAAGGCACGAGCATTGATCACCACGCGCGCTCAAGACAGGTTGGCGATTTCAGACTTATATTAACTATAAGTCCAGGTTTCCTCACGATGTTTTTCCTTCACCGATGTCAGTAATGTCCAAGATAAATTCAGAAAGTACATATGAATTGAAAAGTACTGGAGAGGCGAGGCCTTAACCAGTGGGCTATCAGCTATTTTAGGTTCAAATTATTTGAAAGAAAGAAAGAAAGGAAAGAAAAAATGTGTTTATTCGCATACAGCAGAAAAATACACCTTGTAACTATTCATCAATCTGCCTAGCCTTTTCCCAACTATGTTAGGGTTGGCTTCCAGTCTAACCGGATGCAGCTGAACCCAGTATTTAACATGGAGCGACTGCCTATCTGACCTCCACAACCTAGTAACTAGGTAATACGATGCCCCTTGGTAAGACTGGTTGTCAGACTTTCGGGCTTCTGACGACCCGTAACAACTGTCAAAGATCCACGAATGACAACTAATGTAACTATAAAAACAGAAAAAAATGATTATAATGCCAAAAGGGCCTCAGCTCAGCATAATGTCAAAAACACAAAGTGTACCACCTGACGCTGATTTTCGGGTAATTCATCAAGTCGTCCTACATGTCTACGGCCCGTTTAGGACGACTTGATAAATTACTCTGATCTTCAGCTGCAACCCACGAGCACACGTTTTTAGGGTTCCGTACGCGAAGGGTAAAACGGGACCCTATTGCTAAGACTCCGCTGTCCGTCCGTCTGTCTTTCCGTCTGTCACCAGGCTGTATCTCATGAACCGTGATAGTTAGACAGTTTAAATTTTCATAAATCCGATTTTCCTTGCTCTTGTTTCATGTTTATAATTTGATGTATATCTGTTATTTATCTAATATATCGACGGTTGAAAGGCTAATTGATCTAAGCCACATTTTGTAAAACTTGCTCCTGCAATTTTATGATTCGTCCTCCTGGACGGATCATAATTATTTTTTTTGAAAAAAAAAAAAAAACATAAAAAGCAACTATTTGATACTTTTATTTACTTAAATCAATCAATCATAATAAGATCTTATTATGATTAAAAAAAACAACCAATACATCCTCCTGCAAGTTTTACAAAATGTCGCTTAGATCAATTAGCCTTTCAACCGTCGATATATATATTTATATAGGTAATTATATGCTTTATGTATCTGTTGTATATGTAAATGGTACACCTCTGACTCCCTGCAGTATTGTCTCTCCTTTTCCATTTAAATCCATCCAAAGGTTGTCTGTAAAAGATCGCTTTTAGCGATAAGACCGCCCATTGTATCACTCAATGTAAAATTTCTAAATTAATGTCTGTAATTTTTATGGTGTACATAATAAAGAATATTCTATCTATCTATCTATAGATGATGTATTTCTGTTGCCGCTATAACAACAATTACTAAAAAACAGAACAAAATAAATATTTAAGGGGGCTCCCATACAACAGACATGATTTTTTTGCCGTTTTTATAGATATAGTACGGAACCCTTCGTGCGCGAGTCCGACTTGCACTTGGCCGGTTTTTTATTATTGAACCACGAGTGCCATACGCTAGAATAATAAAAAAAGGAATAACAGACAAGTAATATTTAACAAATTTTAATGCGTCAGCCAAAGTTGGCATTAGTAAACTTTAAAATATCAAAGGTTTTAAACCAATGCAAATGATTCGCAGCCATGTTTGTAATGGTATTTAATTCAAAATATGCTCTGCCATTTATTTGCCAAAAGCTTCTACAAATAAAATTTGGTAAATTAGTTTTTCAAACGAGTTTTCATTGGTTAGCGTTGAAAACCTCGTAGATAGGTACCTATTTGTTTTATGAAATATTATCAGAAATATTTACTTTTAATTTAAATAATGTTTTATTGAGCCGAATGTTTATTATATATTTTCGATGTCTAATTTTGAATTTCATGCTCAGTCTACACTAACATTACAAAGAGAAAAGATTAGTATTTTTGTTTGTAATTACTCAAAATCTATTGGACCGATTTAATAATCTTTCACCAGTAGAATGCTATATTGTCACTGAGCAACATTGCCGACATCAACGACGAGGCGGAGTGGTTCCGGGAGGCCATGTCCAATGTGTGTGACATGGCAATGCCCCGGGTTCATCCTAGATGTGCTTCGCGCCGGCTGTACTGGTGGTCGCAAGAGCTGGAGGCTCTGCGCAAGGCGTGTGTTGCTGCGCGACGCCGGTACGCCAGGCATCGTAGGCTCCGTATCCGCCCTCCGGATACGGAAGCCATTGAGGCGGAGCTGTACAAGGGGTACAGAGCGGCGAAGACCGCCCTCCAAGCGGAGATCCTGCGGGCCAGGGCGCTAGCCCGCGAGGAGTTGCTGGAGACTCTCAACAGGGACCCGTGGGGGCGCCCATACAAGACGGTGCGGGAGAAACTCCGCCCATGGGCTCCCCCGCTGACGCAGAGTCTCCGGCCCCAGCTTGTGGGGGACGTGGTGAGCGCTCTGTTCCCCTCTAGAGGGGATCATACCCCTCCGCCCATGGCTCCGCCTACTGCGGTGCCCGATGCGGACCACACCGACGACGACGATTCTCCTGAGGTGACTGAGGTAGAAATGAGAGTGGCGGTACGTAAGATGAGTGCGAAGAATACCGCCCCAGGACCCGACGGCATACCTGGAAAAGCCTGGGTCCTGGCTATGGGGGCTCTCGGGCCTCGACTGAGGGGGCTCCTAAGCGCATGCATGGAGAGGGGCCAGTTCCCACTTCGTTGGAAGACGGGGAAACTGGTCCTCATCAAGAAGCGCCCAGCGGACTCTCCGTCCGCTTATCGGCCCATTGTGCTGCTCGACGAGGTGGGCAAGCTCTTTGAAAGAGTCATTGCAGACCGCCTCGTCGGGCAGCTGGTGCGAGTGGGGCCGGATCTGGCGGAGAGCCAGTTCGGTTTCCGCAGGGGGCGCTCTACGGTGGACGCCATCATGTGCGTGCGGGCCCTCACGACGGGGGATGCTGTGGCCCGGGGTGGGGTCGTCTTGGCGGTGTCTCTAGACATCGCCAATGCCTTCAACACCCTGCCCTGGAGTTGCATCAGGGAGGCACTCCGGTATCACCGGATGCCGACCTACCTCTGTCGAGTGGTCGAGGCCTATCTGACGGACAGGGCCGTCATCTACCCCGGTCACCAAGGAGAGTGGAACCGGCAAGAGATGTCGTGCGGTGTCCCACAGGGTTCGGTCCTGGGGCCGCATCTGTGAGACATCGGATACGACTGGGTGCTGCGCGCCGACCTCCCTAGCGGCGTCAGCGTCGTTTGTTACGCTGACGACACGCTTGTCCTGGCGCAGGGGGGGTCGTACCAGGCGGCGGCCGATTTAGCGACACGCGGGGTTGCGATAATCGTTGACAGGATCCGGCAGCTGGGACTCGAGGTGGCCCTGCACAAGTCTGAGGCCATGGGTTTTCATGGTCCTCGGAATGCGCCACCGTCGGGTTCCCAGGTAATGGCGGGAGGGGTTCACATCGGTGTCGAGTCGACGATGAAGTATCTGGGACTCGTCCTCGACAGCCGGTGGAATTTCGTGGAACACTTCCGACGTTTGGCTCCCAGACTGGAGCGGGCCGGGGCTGCATTGAAGCGGCTCCTGCCCAATCTAGGGGATCCAAACGCCTCCTGCCGGAGGCTCTATGTGGGGATCGTGCGGTCCATGGCCCTTTACGGGGCGCCGGTGTGGGCGCGTTCATTGAGGCTGCGGCCAGCCCGCCGGTTGAACGCGTCCCAGAGGGTCATGGCCATCCGGCTGGCCCGAGGATACCGCACGGTCTCCTGCGAGGCGGCGAGCCTCCTTGCCGGATTACCGCCATGGGATCTGGAGGCAAAGGTCCTCGCGCACGTCTGGGAGTGTCACGAGGAGGCGAAACGCCGGGGCTTAACTCCGATGCCGCAAGAAATTGCGGCACAGCGGACAGAGCTCCGGCGGGATCTCATGGCGTCATGGAGGGTGCGATTGTCGCAACCCCGCGCTGGGCACGCCACAATCGCGGCGATAAGACCCCTCTTTGAGGAGTGGCTGGAGAGACGCCACGGCGTTCTCACCTTCCGCCTAACGCAGGTCCTCACCGGACACGGCTGCTTCGGGAGTTTCCTGTTCAGGATAAGGCGGGAGGAAACACCCGGGTGTCACCATTGTGTGGATCGGCCTGAGGACACGGTGGAGGTCTGCCCAGCTTGGGCAGAGCAACGCCGTGTCCTCGTAGAGGCGATCGGCGGCGGTGATCTCTCGCGTCCGGCCCTGGTTCAGGCCATGGTACGGAGCGAGAGGAAATGGCAGGCCGTCACCTCCTTCTGCGAAGCGGTAATGCTCGCGAAGGAGGAGGCGGAACGCGTGAGGGAGAGGCAAACTTCGCGCCCTCACGCCCCAAACCGCCGCAATAGGAGGAGACGCCCGGGGCGGGAATCGCGAGCCGATTTCCGGCCACCGTAGGCGCGGGCTTGCGGACGGTGAGCAATGGGTAGCTTGCCGTCCGATAAGGACCAAGCCCGGGTCGACGGCGCGTCGTGTTCCACGCGCGCCTCAAAGAGATGTCAGCAGAATTGACGGGGTCCGCTAGGGCCAGTGCCTGCCGGGGGTTCGAAGAAAACCGATAGGGAAATCGTGGCCCCCGGCAACAGGGCAACCGAAGGAACACGGGTGGGTTTTAGTCAGTAAGAGTCTGACACGCCCTCCCGCTCCGCCCAGAGCGGGAGAAGTTATTTGATTTGGAAGTTAGTTTAAAATAAATTCTTGGTATTTGTTAGTACATTGGCCATGTAAAGAAAGAAAGAAAATTCGTTTATTTGCGGTAAACATGACGCTAAACAAATTGGGGGAAATATGCGTCACATCCACGCAAAACGGCCATTGCTCAGCATAATGCTGCGACCCCATGCGAGACAGAGCCACAGCGCTGGTTTTCAGCGACAGCCGATGCTGACGTGATGACGTCAGCATCGGCTGTCGCACGAACATACTTAAATTTTTGACGTTTAAAAGAGTTTTTTTTAAATCAATTTACAGAAATAAATATTATTTGTCATCATAATTTTTTAAGGCCTATTCAGATGTAAGCTATATCGCTGTCGCGCTCGGTAGCGATACTGGTCCGCCTTCTGGTTAGTCAGTTTGGACCAGTATCGTTACCAAAGGCGACAGCGATATCGCTTTTATCTGAATATGCCTTTATCAAGAGATATTTGGTCATCCGCATCGTGTCATTCTATTCCAATTTCGAATCATTCTGAATTTTGAAGCCAGCAACATTGTTCCACAGCAATCAAACACAAATCAGCTTCTGAATCGTTTATCACAAAAACCGTTTTTATGCGTCGTGAAAAGCCGAAACGCGTTACTTGTTTCGCGTCAACGCTTTTATGCGATAAATAATAACATTTTGATGTAACATCTTTATGTCGTATTAAAAATCATGATCGTTAACCAATACGGGCTATATTGCTGGGATTCCGATAGTATATTGGACTACACAGTTAATAAAAAGAAGGTATATAATGGAACTTTTTACGATATATAGAAGTAGGTTAGTTCAATTATTTCATAATAAACGCTTGTTATGGGAAAACTGTTGCTGAAATTCTAGTTTATTGCTAGTTTGTAAATTTAGTTGTTGGTTTATTTAATTGATTTAAGGTTGGATAAAAGACGTCTGTAGGCTGTGAGTTATCCAAATAAGCATCTATACTAATATTATAAAAAGGTAAAATTTGTTTGTAAGTTTGTATGTTGGGGGGTAATCTCCGGAACCACCAAATCTTTTTGCATTAGGTAGCCCAATTCTGAGGAAGGTTATAGGCTTGCGGACGAAGTCGCGGGCAGAAGCTAGTATTTAATATAATAAATAATCAATCAATCTTTATTCGTGAACACAGGTATTACAATAAAGGTTTTATGTATACATTTAAGTTGAGTTTTTAGCAATAATTCTGAATGTATACAATACAAAGTCACGTTCGAGTAAATAATGTCAATTTAATGTATTAATAAATAATTAATTCTATTATTGTCCCACTGCTGGGCAAACACCTCTTCTCATACAGAGAAGGCACGAGCATTGACCACCGTTTGTTCAAAACGGGTTGGCGATTTCAAACTTTAATTAACTATAAATCCAGGTTTCCTAACGATGTTTTCCTTTACCGATGTCAGTGATGTCCAAGATAAATTAGAATAGAAAATACTTAATACCCTTAAATACTAGTTATATTAAAAGATTACGGCGATACATTGAGTTTAAATGTGCAATGACGTCATGAGTATGTAGATTTTATACTTAGGTACACACTGCTACACATCAAGCTATACATTTCCATTATAAGCTGACCTCGCATTGTACGGAAATCCTATGCAATGCGAGATCAGCATAAACTGGAAAAATATAGCTTGATGTGTAGCCGTGTGTACTTGTGACCTAACGAACCCCACTCGATCCAAGTATTTTTTTATTGATAATATAATAAAGTAAAAAATACGTGTCTTATATTTTTTTAATATCTGACTGACCGACTAAATAGAGTTTTTTTTTTGACACCGGCATCATACCTTTTGTAAAGTGTGAGGTATCTACCACAAGTTATTAAAGGTAACAGAAGTAAAAAAAAAACGGTATAAATAACCAGTTAATAAAGAATAAAGTTACAGGCCTTCAATGCATAAAGAAATTATCACTATTAACAGACCAGTAGCTTGGTAAACGATTTCATTTTCCGAAAACAGATTTTTCTACGTAATTAACTTCAGGGCAAATTGGGTTGGAACAGTTACTGGAACTCGCAGTCCAGTTGAAACTGTTTCGGAGCGGTTTAAGTTAAATATTTAATGTTAAACATATTTGACTAGTGTTCAGTGCATAGTTTATAATCCAATTTAGTAAGTGGTTTAGCATTTAACTTCGTGGTTAATGTGAAATGAGACTTTTAGACTAACGGCTTTTTAGTCAATTAACTATATTTTTCACAAACAGCGATGCAAAATACTTTTTACGGCGATGGGAATTTATATTCTCGCTTGCATATCGACGAATGTTCGAAAAATGGAACAGAATTATTTTTTAATTTCGAACAGTTGAATCATTGGAATTTAAACGTTCCATAGAGCAAAATGACAATGTCGATATTCATTTTCATTATGCAAAAAGGTTTTATTTTGCAGCCTACATTACATTCGTTACATTCTTTATGCAAGCATTTATGGTTAGTCGCATAGAACATCCATCCTCATTGATAGCGTTTGCGTGCGGAATAGTAGATTGAGATCGAAATAGAGTATTGAACTAAATTATCGAACAATCTTAGGTATTTTCAAACAGTCTGAATATCGACAACGAGTAAAAAATCGGCTTTGTACGTACATAGAATGCCTAGGTATAAGTATCCAGTAGCTAATGCTTGTACGATGGTAAAGTTGAAAGACAGTAAAGTGTGACAAATCGTTATCATACTTCCGTTCGGATACTATGTATAATACTATTATAATCATTCTGTTATTTTCACTTTAAATAAATAAATGGTGGCTTGTTTGAAAGTCGGAACGTATCCGACAAAGTCTGCGGATAATCCTCGGAAATCTCATTTAGGTCAGCTTGCAGAGGTCAAATAACAGAGCACTAGGAAGAGAGGAGCTTCGGCGGGTATAATTAAAATTCTTCCGCGTACATAAACAAAGCAATTGAATCTAGAAAGTCGTTATTAGCATTTCTCTACCAGAATTCTGGTTAAAGAATACAAAAATGTTAAGATTGGATCCACAAAAAATGAAACGGAAACTTGTCACAAAAAAAACCGGCCAAGTGCGTGTCGGACTACGCACAATGAAGGGTTCCGTAGTTGAGATGAATTGATTTTTCCCCAGAACAAACTTAACATTAACAATAAATAAATAAATAAACATGTTCTCCCATACATTTCAACTGCAAATGTAAGTTTAAACGCACAATATTGAGAGATTTACCATGTTATTTTAAGACCATAGACTTCTTATAGGTTTTCCTGTAATCTATGAGTAAAGAGCCAGACTAAGTTTTTTTTTTAATTTTAGGTTAGTAGTTTCAGAGGTAAGGGTAAATTTTCATCGAATTTCTTAAATACTTTTAAAAGTATTTATTTTAAAATTATACAAAAAATATTTTTAAGATCCACGCAACAAGTCCTTTCATTTTGATATATCACACGGTACTGTTAGCAAAACTTTTTTAATTTTCTTGTTTGCCCTCCAAAAGTGACCCCTATCTTCAAAATTCATTTATTTACGTTACACATTTGTTTGGGTCACAGAAATACATATGTGAACCAAATTTCAACATAATCGGTCCATTAGATTCAGAGTAAATTGGCTGTGACAGACGAACAGACAGACAGACACATGAGTGATCCTATAAGGGTTCTGTTTTTTCCTTTTGAGGTACGAAACCCTAAAAAAGAGAAAAATTTAAAAATGAAATAAGAAGCGACTTGATCACGAGGTTTTTAAGGAATGCACCGATAATCTTCATTGGTAAAAAGCTTTCTTATCCTGGGCACTTAAAAACCTTTTTGGCTCAGCTCTAGTGGTATTACAAACTTCAAAATGACCATTGCTATCCCCTAATCTCGTAATACGCACTCGGTTAATTCGTCATTAAGATTCTTTTACTTAAAAATATTTACGGTGTTACCCAGCCATTTTCAGCAGACCCTTGCGGCAAACCAACGGTGTATTTTTAGCATTCACTAATTGGCCCGAGCCTCGGTATATTTCGTCTTGGGTTACAGTCTCCTACTTATCTCGCGTTGCAGGCTCCTTTGAGGCTGATATACAAGCCGACTCGGTTTAAGGAGCTAAACCTCGGATTTTGAGGATTGGATTAAATTGTGAAAATAGTTAGTTGAGGTTCTTTAAGACTTCGCAGACAGGCGCGTTGCGACGTTGCAACGTGATTCTGGTAGAACAATTTCAATTAAGTTTTCATAGAAATTGTTCCACTAGAGTTGCGTCGCACCTGTCTGCGGCCTTTAAGCTGTTGCTACTTTTGTAAAAAAAATGGGGAAAAGGTTAAAACTGGAGCCGAATCATTCTCCTAACTGAAAATTAGGATGATACTATTCATCCTGAAGAGCTCCATCTTTTTCTCGCAATTCAAGATTTTTTATTTCACTTAAATCTACATGGGCACTTACGAAACGTCAGAAGCGAGGCGCACGGTTCCAATTGGTCATTGTTGTACTATATAGTACATACTAATTCCATGGCCGCTTCCTATGGAGAAGAGCCGGCAAGAAACACTACGGTGACCTACTCTTTAAAAAATAATTGGCTTTTACAATGTTTTCATATTAGGTACAGTGTTGATAGGTATGATGGGACAGTGTGGATGATCAATACTTAACAAAATTGTAAAACTTAAAAATAATAATTGGTCAATAAATCGAAGTATCTTTGAGTCTACAAGGCCAATAACGTTCTCACATTCACAAAATTGAAAATAAACTATAATAAAAATAAAAAGTGGCACTCCGGGAGTGCCAATAGAAGTGAAAACTTGAACAAGATCGCCTTGGTGGAAGAAAAATACTCGTGAAAGACCACAATCGCGTTAACAAAAAAAATAAAAAAATAACTTCCAAACCTTTAAAGTAAAAATACTTGCATATAACATTGATCCGTAACGTAATATAAATAAAAAGCACAATCGCGTTTACAAAAATGTGGTGTCGGTAAAGGTGTCGCGGGTTCAATTGTTTTTCCTATCTCAAAAATGCCCAACGCGCCTAAAGAAGTTTTCACTTCTAAAATGGACCAGTGATGGCTCTAACACATCATTATACCACTATTGCATGTTTTATTATCACTTTTCGAGTATAATAATCATTGCGTAACCTATCCGAGATAATCACAATTCTAACTACATTCATTAAAAAAAAAACATGCTGTAGAATGTAGGTGAAAAGCGCCACAATGTGTCTGAAGCAGGGATGTTTTCGATATGAAATTTCGGATCTGGATACGGATATAGAAATGATGTTATACCGGTTTCGGATACGGTTACGGATATGAGATTATTTCGGATTATCTGTTAGTTTCGGATAGTTTCGGTTACGGATTTTACATTTTTTTAAAATTGTAATGTTATATTATTATCCCGCAATGACTGACTAGTAATGACTAAGCAATAGCAATAATAAATAACCTAGTGAATCGGTTCGGCTGGGCAGTAAAACCTGTCATAATGTGTCTCATTTAGACACCGCCCGCCCCAATCCGAAATTATCCGAAACGTTTATAATGGATTTGGTTACGGTTACGGCTACATTTTCATTTCGGATATCCGATAGTTTCGGTTACGGTTACGGAGCTCCTTAACATCCCTGGTCTGAAGCACATCCCCAACACTTACGGAACTAGGCTAAAAGCGTCACTACAGCGTGCCGTAAATATACCTCAGTGACTGGTTTGTTACGTCACTATACGAGAATGAAGTTAACTGAGGAAAATCTTGTAAAAGAACTTTGAAGTTATTAGTTAATAATTATTTTACTTTGATATATTTTCCGTGGATCAAAATTAACTTCTGACAGTTTTTATACCTATAGAATGCTGTCAAAAATTCAAAACATATTCGCAGGTTAATATCAACAAGGTACCATCGGGGTAACGCATTTTTAACCAATTTGAAAACAAAATCCCGAGCACACGACCCTTTTTAGGGTTCCGTAGTAAACAAGGAACCCTTATAGTTTCGTCATGTCCGTCTGTCTGTCTGTCTGTCTGTCCGCGGTCTAGCTCCGAGACCCTTAGTACTAGAAAGCTGTAATTTGACATAGGTATACATATTAATTACGCCGACAAAGTGGTAAAACAAAATTATGAAAAACAATTTTTTTTTTAGTGTACACGTAAAGTGGTGATGTTTTATTTTTTATTTTTTTATCCCATAGTGTGGGGTATCATTGGAAAGGTCTTATAAAAACATAATGAGTTTGTGAAACCCATTTTTGGATTCAGGGATCCGTTAGCAAAATATTAAGCTTTAAAGTGCTAATTTTTGTTAGATTCAAGTGTCCCCCTCCCCCCTGCCAGCTAAATGGTTGGTTTTAGATATGTGAAAAAAATCACAGCAGTAGTTTATATAACGAAATTAAAAGTAAAACTATCACAGCTAAGTAGGCTTTACTAGTTATCGAGTAATAATCGACCAACTTAACTTTGCAGTTGCAAAAACATGTTTTCCCATACATTCCGTATGGGAGAACATGTTTATCAACTACAAAGTTAAGTTTGTTTAGTTAGTTACGGAACCCTTCATTGTGCGTGGTCCGACACGCACTTGGTTTAGTTTTTTTATAGGTAAGCGATACTATAGCGGCCTAGCGTTGCAACCAAGAATAGTCCTTACGGTGTACAGATATGCGTTTCTTCGATAGTACCTATAAACGTTTGGTCGAATTCGCCCAAACAATGATAAACAGGCAGAACGAGGAGTAATATAAATAGTACATCTTTCTGAAAACTGTTTTTCTGCACCTGCATTTCCAAGTGCAAAAAAATATCTGCACGAAGTATTGACAGAAGATATAACTTGTCAGTACAAACAGGGAAATGAATTGTTAAACGAATTTAAACCCTAGTCAATTGAACATACGAAAAATAGGGATAAAAAAAAAATCTATTTAGTCCGTCAATCAGATAATAAAAAAAATAATAGACACGTATTTTTTGCTTCATCATATTAATAAAAAATGACTTAGATAAAACGCATTAAAGTTGGCAGTGGGGGTCGTTACGTCACAAGTAAGTATAAAATCTACATACTCGTGACGTCATGGTACATTTTCACTCAATGTATCGCCGTAATCTTTTGTAAACGTAAAAAAAGAAAAAATACGTGTCCAATATTTTTTAAAAATCTAAGTGTAGGACAAAAAAAATATTTGGCGTCATCCCTATTAAAGTTGTTAACCTAACCCTTCGTTGCATTCAAGCGTGATTTTATGTTATTTTTAAGTTGTTAGATAATTTGCATATCAATTAATTTCGCTGACTTTATTAATATAGGAGGTACCCTTTCAACGTAGTTTACACTAATCGCAAGCTGCTATCGGCCAGGTACTGACATTCCTTGTACAAGTCTCGTCGCATGTGGAAATGCGGCTAAGCTCCTAATTTATTTCATCCACCACCTTTATCAGAAATCTAGGTAAAAAGAGCCGTAAAATGTCTCCAACACGTAAGGAACTAGGCTAAGACCGTCACATAGCCCCATAAATACTTACACCTTACAGCGGTTACACACGACGAATTTCTGCAGCGATATACTGTATGTATCCGAAAAGTGCATATTTAAGAGAAGGCGCCCTAAATTGTATGTTAATTTGCATTAATATTCTAAAAAAGTCACGCATACAACCAAAATTGAACTTTAGTGTATGATTTATTAGATCTTTTTCTTACCCTAAATAAAACAGTTACGTAATTGGAACATTTTCGCTCGATTAATTTTTTATTCGAAAATCAAGTCTTTTTAAAAATTATTTGAAGCAAAAAAAAAATTACTCGGCTTTTATGTCTAAAATGATTATTGCCAGTAAGAAAATATAGTTTATTATCCAGATATAAGATATTTTTTCTCTAGATCAATTATTTCTTTAGTTATAAACGAAATAAGAATTGAGACTTATGACAATTTCGTTTCGTGCTTGAACACGACCAAAGAGCGCACGTGATATTCAACTTTATTACTGATGTGTTAGCGTTTAGCACATAGTGGAGCGGTGGGGTGCATAGGGGCGGAGTTTGCGTGGAAATTGTCTTTGGAGTGCCTGGTCTTAAGAGAGTGGTACAGACCATCAAAACTGAACAACTTTCTCCACGGGACCAACATTGTTATAGCGAAAATATAATCAACCGTCCCATAAATTTGAGTCGAGTAGGTATTGAAGTTTTGTAAGGTACAGTTGATAATGTTAGCTTTCTGATACACGCTGTATACCTACACGCTTTGAAGAAACGCGCGAATTAAAAAAAAGTGGTGGCACTCCGGGAGTGCCAACAGAAGTGAAAACTTGAACAAGATCGCCTTGGTGAAGGAAAAATACTTGTATAAAAACATTGGTCCGTAACCTTATCTAAATAAAGAGCACAATCGCGTTTACAAAAAATAATACTTCCGAAAACTTTAAAGTAAAAATATTTCCATAGAACATTGATTCGTAACTTAATATAAATAAAGAGCACAATCGCGTTTACAAAAACTTTAAAGTAAAAATACTGGCATAGAACATTGATCCGTATCATAATATAAATAAAAAGCACAATCGCGTTTACAAAAATGAGGTGTCGTCATGGTGTCGCGAAATCAATGGTTTAGTCCCATCTCAAAAATGCCCAACGCGCCTAAAGAAGTTTTCACTTCAAAAAAACGAGCGAGCCTTACAGTAGTCGCATATGATGTGTAACATTTGAAATCACCTTGGTAATAAGCAACATTAAGGTAAAAAGCAACATTAAAGGGGCGGGGCCTCGTCAAGGTCGTTTCTGACGGCCAACTCTAGCACTGCGCGCGCTCATTGGTCAAATCAAAGACCGCGCGCTTCCCAGGCTTCCTGTTACATACTTCCGTCCCTTTTCATAAAATTACTCCCATAGATTTTTAGGGTAGGTGTGTGTGGTATCTGTGTGGTAGATGTTTTGGGTATCTGTGTTCTGTGCACAGATTGCAGGAAACCGAAAGATACACATCAAAAGCCAGCAAGGATGTCGGTTAGCGACTATATCGCTATTCCATAGTGATTGAAGCACTGTAAAAGGTAGCCGTATCTAACCGTCTTTAGACAACTTAGGTATAACACGTAGCAAATATTAAAAAGGCCGCAACGAGTGTACAACAACAAAAACTTATTAGTCGCTAAATTGTACGCCATTTATTCGTCAGTGCTACCTCTGATGATAGGGTTGGCAAGACGTAAAATATTGAATTTTCCTTTTGAATACTTTTGAAGACGGTTGAAGACATCTAATAATTACTTAAGGTGGATCCGCAGTAGTAACCCGCAAAATTATTATTTTTGCAATTTGCAGGTCAGTATCAGGTTTTATCTTGGTCAAAATATGATTCGCAACTAAAACATATATATGTATTTCGAGAATTATAATCATTAATACATCTTTATAAGTTAGATTTGTTCCTCATGAACTTTCCATAAGAGAGTTCTTATTATGGAACAAATCTATAAAAAAAAATTAAACAAATACTGCAAAAAAAAAAATCGCGGCTTAAACTGCTGATCCACCAATTCAAAAAAGATGTCTTTAACTAAAGAGTATTCAGTTTGTTCTTGCTTCTTAAATTCTTCCAGAAAAGCGATGATTCCAAGAAACAATAACGGTAGAAAATTGCTAATTAAAATCAGGTAATTTGCTTTCTTTAACACCTTGACGATAACAGTTGTTCCCAGAACCATTAGAAGTAAATACGTTAATTTAACATAACGGTTGAAAGCTGCTCACTAAACTTTTTTCTATCGTTTTGGACAGCCCTGGCCCGGTCTCCGTCACGAACTTCCGATCGTAATGATGACTTCTTTATATCTCCTAAAGGTGTTTCCTTTTGCCTCAACGTTTCGAGGCCCTGTTTGGAACATTACTTTGGAAACTTTATCGAGTTATATCGTTACCAAAGAATATCTTCGAAGTAAATCCTAATGATATTTTATTTGTGTTTATTATTTGTAGGAGATCAAGAGATTTTATTACTGTTTATATTAAATCCAATGATTAAATCTTTGAAAGTAAAAATGGATGAAATGGGTTTTTGGCAAATGTTGCCAAAAACCCAAATGTCTTAATTGTTCATTGATTGAGACTTTTTACGTTGCAACGGTTAACGAGGTCAAAGTGTATTTAAGTATCAGTATTATGTCTCTGCAGTGACTTTAAAATTATTACCTATGGCCGCTTGGTAGATAAACTTTCCATAGCCGTGCGTAACTGCCACGCACTCGATACTGCTGCGTACTGATTACACTAAGATTTCGAAGCGCGCCGTTTCGGCCGTTTCCTATGAAGATAATTATAATACTGTTACTTATTTATACTGTGACGAGTTTTAGTTCCTTGTGCCTAGATTTATGTAAGTTAAGAGCTTTCGGCAATAATATAAAACAAAATTTGTGTCTCAAAGAGCTTAATTATAAAAGAAAAAAGCCTCCTAATTGCTCTATAACAAAGTCCAAATGACAAAAAACTAAGATAACATTTAGTTCCAGACTAATAACTTAAACAAACTGATGTAGCCTGTACAAGTCACAGTACAAGACAGTAACTTGATGTGAAACTTTAATAGCCAAAAGTGAATACAAACTGAACTCGCTTTAAGCAAACTTTGGTCTTTACCGCTTTGGAGTTGCTCCAAGATAACTGTGTTAAACGTTACTTTGAAATCTACGAAACTTTTTAATACTTTGCGGAATATTACGAAAAGTAGGTAGGTAACTGTAAGTTAGCTGACGGTCGCACTTACGTAATAAAATCGCGGCGGGATTTTATCGCGCACTGGATTTTCAACTCTCGGCGTTAAGCAGAGCGTTGAAAATCAATTGCACGAAAAAAAATCGCCGCGATTTTATTACAATCGTGCGAACGTCAGCTTATTTTTACAAAACTAAAATGTTTTTGATGTGTAACATCTTTCCTCTTGCTTTCCTGCAATAGGGACGGAAGTGTGTAACAGGAAGCCGGTGAAGCGCGCGCTATTTGACTTGACCAATTAGCGCGATGGTGATGATGATGATGAGTATTGTTTATATCATGATGTCGTCAGCCAAGATGTCAGATGTTTACACATCGTAATGTGCAACTACTGTAAGACTCGCTCGTTTTTAATCGACTTCCAAAAAGCCAATTCAATTTATTATTGCAAATAAGACATTTTGTGCGCCACAGATTCGATCGCACAAAAAGTGTGTCGTCTGTGCTGCACCTTAAAGTCAAAAAATTGCGTACAGGCGCCAGCACATCAGGCTACTACAATCTGTCAATTTTATTTAATAGATTTTCAACTTTAGCTCTGAAGTTTAAGGTTCAAAGTTGATTGGGAAAATTTGACAGTTTTGGGTAGCTTGATATGCTGGCGTCTGTACAAGAGAAAACTTTGAAACCATGTACAGTATTTCTATTTTCTTAATGTCCTGCGGAATCATCGCATTTCCGAATACAAACGAATGCTAATTTCTATGTCCATCAATTATTAGATTTATCGTGTATAATAATTTGAATTCAGAACTTACTTTATCGTTGTTTTGTTTTGATTTTCGTGTGAACTATAAAGAGCTGTAAAACTATTTTCCTATCTGTCGTGCCTGCGACTTTAGCAGCTTTCCTACCGTTTTTAAAATAAATTCCTACATTAAGTTAAAAGAGTATTAACAACTCTATATACTTCCAAGTCGATTGAGAGCATCCGCACCAAGTGCAAAGGGCAATTGTTAGAAATCCGACGACTGACGAAACACGACGAGGTTTGCCGAGGGACTAAAAACATATTTGTACCTACCTACTCAGTTGTTTCGGGAACATCTTATCTTATTCCTCTCGGTAGAATAGTTTGCGAAAAAGGAACGCTGGAAGTATCTCGACAGTTGTCATTTTCAATTATCTCTGTTCGTTCAATTTGTAGTTGTTTTCATTCAATTCCTACTTTGTTTAAAAAGTGTCATGGCAGCTTTGGGTCACTTGTGTTTCAAGATTATAGTTTTTATTGAGCAAGTTTTTAACATGAACTTTGGAAAGTGATTAAGTAGAAATGTTTTTTATATTTTAGCCTTTAACATAATCGACAAAAATATCAACAAAGTTTCATACAAAAGTTCAAAACCTACTCGACTTAAATGTATTGGATCGCTGATATTTTTGGCGCGACTATGACGTTGGTTCAATAGAGAAAGTTGTTCAGTGTGATGGTTTGTACGGTAGAAACCATCACACTGAACAACTTTCTTTCTGTACCATACCCTTAAATATGAGCACACCATTCTAATACACGCTGTATAAGGCAGTAAACGATGTAGCAAATTTAAGAACTTTATCATTAACAAATACAATGTTATTATAAAAGTATGTTTAATTTTTGAAGTGAAAACTTCTTTAGGCGCGTTGGGCATTTTTGAGATGGGACTAAACCATTGATTTCGCGACCTGTTACCGACACCGTGGAGTAAAAGACATCAACGCGTTGATTCCGCGGTGCTGATATTTTTTCAAGTTTTCATTTCTGTCGGCACTCCCGGAGTGCCACTGTCTTTTTTTTGTCCTCTCTCCTCAGGGAATAACAAAAACATACATTTTTGGAATTGTATTGATTTGTTTTCCCTTTATATTTCCATCCGGACAAACCTATTGAGGCTTATGTGACGTTTCTGTTTATTTTATATTTTGTTTTGTTCCATTAATAAACAGTTAAAAAAAAAATGTACTTGTTTTATCAATTCTGTGAAATTCCTATTGAGTTTTTAGGAATGTTTTTTAGAAAAACTCCACTCTCCCGACATATATATTTTTCGGTATTTTAGGAAAATCCCAGTTTCCGGAGTTTATTGATGACCTTTTGCCCTCTCAACGTGGGACGGGGACCAATATTATCGTATATACCCGTCACATACATAGCCTCACATACTGGATCTATATTTCCGTCACATCCGGGAAGTCCTCTGTCAACCCTCCCCCGCTTTAATTAACTGAATATCGTTTACGTTATTCGTTTCGGGCAAATCTGCCCGACGTGCCTAATTTGCCCGACGTGCGTGATTTGCCCTACATGCCCAATCTGCCCGATATTGAAAGATAGAAATATCGTTTATTAGATACACAACGTTAATACAGAGACAGAATAATAGATACTTATTCTAAAAACAGTACGTTCTATGTACCAAATAGGCTCGGTTCAGCAAAACTAGCGGGTCTAAAACGGCCACATTAAGCAATTCCTCTAAAAGCAATTCATTTTCTGAATTCCCAGCAATTCCTCTATGGTGACACATATTTTAGCTGAATCATATTCAATTCAATTCATATCAGAATCATATCCTGTGCAAATATTGCCGCATGAAAAAATTAAGACCGTAATTTTACCGAATAATTTTACTTTACAGTTTTTATTAATCAAATGAGATTTTGACAAGATAACGTCTTATAAATCGATGAAAGCCGGCTGCACGCACGAAAAAGTGTCACGTTTCGCCTGAGCGTGCAAGCGAGAGCGCGGAACAAGCGATAGAGAGGCACGATCGGCCTAAGCGTTCGGCTTGTGACGTTATTACACGTAAAATTATCGTCCGTAAACCGACTTTACAGATAACCAATTTTTTATTTTTTATTTCTACAGTTTAAAATAATGTTATTTTATAATATTACAAAACTGTCCAACAGATGAATTGCGTAATATGAATTGAACGCAGATAATATTATGAATTGTCAGTTTGTGATAGTTTGTGTGATTCATAATATTATCATATTACCTACGATTCTGCCAAAGCGGCTGTTTTAGGCCCCATGATCAAACTAGTGCCTGACTATTTAAATGTTTGACTGGTCGGTCGATATTGGCCCGATGGTATTCAGTAAATGGGTTTTTTGGTCGCGTGCGCCAATGGACGAATGGAACGCTTTTAGAATCAACCCTGTAGCTTCGTTTGCCCGACACGGTTTTACATTCTCGAAATAGCTGATGTGTACTTACCCGTATTTGAGTTTCTCTTTTAGAGTTGGTAACATTTGTTTTGTAGTTATATATGGTTGTTTAACTTGATAAATTGTAATTTACGAAGGATGTTAAAGATGTGTCCGACTTGAAATGAGCCTTTTTAAATCCGAGGAGATAGCTGTAACTTTCAAAAACTAATAAAATATTTGATCATTTTAAGAGCCCATTTTTTTAACTTAATTTATTGTAACTAAGAGCCGTAAGAGCCTTGGCCCAGCAAAGGGACTGTATATGCCTAGATTATAATAATTATAAAAAATAATATACAATATATATTTCCATATTATCACAATTTAGGCTTAGCCTAATGCTTAGCTTAATGGGTAGCTCGCCGTCCGATAAGGACCAAGCCCGGGTCGACGGCGCGTTATGTTCGACGCGCGCCTCAAAGAGCTGTCAGCAGAATGACGGGGTCCGCTAGGGCTGATGCCTGCCGGGGCTTTGAATATGGGCCGAAAGGGAAATCGTGACCCCCGGCAACAGGGCAACCGAAGAAACATGGGTGGGTTTTAATCAATAAGAGTCTGACACGCCCTCCCGCTCCACCCAGAGCGGGAGAAGTTATTTGATAATTTCCCACCCCAAAAAAAAAGGCTTATTCACATTAGCGTGTAAACAAATTAAATAAAAAGCGAAATGAATAAGCAATTACACAATACACATTACAAAACAAACGTTCTCTTGTTTCTCAATACTTTGTTCAATCTAAAAGAGTTCCCATTTGTTACAAACTCGAGTATTCGACTCAACGACTCCTTTGAAAGTCACATTAAAATGTTTGTGAGCGATGTTCACATTTGAGAAGGACAATAAAACTGATGAAACTTGAACTTAAAGCTGCCTGTCTATTGGAACGGAGCGTGTAAGCGATTAAAGCGCTGGATGCGTGAAGTACTATCGAAGAAACGCTTATTTGAACACAGTAAGGACTATTCGTGCTTGAAGCGTTCGGCCGCTATAGTAACGCTTACTTACGCAAAAAAAAGGTCGTGCGCACGGGATTTTGTTTTCAAATTGGTAAGATATGCATTACCCTGATGGTACAAGACCGCTCGTAAACGTATTTCGGCTGAATGATGATGAAGGCGGGGAAGAGCGAGGGAGCAGTGCGTAGGAGAGTAGCGGAGGGCCCCAGTCCATTGAAAAGGAGTGAGGACGTATGTCCTCGATGACGGACGAGCTCCTCTTGGACGTTTGTGTTCGAAGCTATTTAGTACATAGACAGCTAACTTGCAATTAAACAATTTTGTAAGTGTGATGAGTCGTCAATTCTAATTATATTCTATTGTAAAAACTAATTAGGATTTTTAAAAGAGTTACCGTGGAATTTCTTGCCGGGTCTTCTCCACAGAAATAGTAGATTGTTATACAAGGGTCGAAAGGAATTGATGACACTCTACTTTTCATTTCGAATTTCAGGAAAGTAAAAAAAATAGTTTTTAAACATGAGTATTCTAGTACCTATTAGTCTTTTTAAAATTTCAAATATGGAACACACTGCGTCACCTTTTATGTATTATTTTTTTTTTAATTCACACTGGCTGTTTATACAGTGACAAGACTGCAGTATTTTTTTAATCGTTATTTTTATTTATCGAGAGTATTACACTATCATATCTATGATCATAGATCAAATTAAATTGTCAAATAGACATATTTATGGGTAATTTGTGAGCGTCGTAGATAGGTATATGATATGATATTAATGATGATCATAATAATGTAACCTAACCAAATTAAGTTTTATTTTTAAAATTCATTCCCGCCCTAGAGAGGGAAGCAATTACTATGAGTCTTTCCCGCCTAAGAATGGGAAGCAGCGTTTTCCACCAGCTACTCGGATCAAACAAACACTAATTTCCGAGTATGAGAAATGAAAACGAACTATCGGAATCTAGCGCCTAGCTTCTGACGTTTCATAAGTGCCATGTAGGTTTATGAGAAATAAAACATTTTGAATTTTTACATCTCTCTATGATATAAGCTTAAAAAGTTATTACGCATACAATGAAAAATATTGTCAGTGTTGTGGAAAGATTCACATTTTTGCCTGTATACCAAATACCACATTCAACTTTACATTCCGCGCTTGAAATATGCATAAAACTAATTTCCGCTCCGCTCGTGGCTATGTTCTCAGAAGCGGAGTGGGGACATGAATGTAGGGAAATACAATAAGTTTAGGTAATGATTTCCTAGCTGTACACAGGGGCGTAGCTACCGCCGTAACTGCCGTATCAATTATACGGGGCCCCCGGGCCACGGGGGCCCCCGACGTCATCATCTGCCTAGCCTTTTCCCAACTATGTTGGGGTCGGCTTCCAGTCTAACCGGATGCAGCTGAATACCGTATTTTACATGGAGCGACTGCCTATCTGACCTCCATAATCCAGTTCCTGGGTAACACTATACCCCTTGGCAAGACTGGGGGCCCCCGACGTGCGTAAGCAAAAATTAATAAAAACTTCCCAAATTCATCATCAGCTCGCAGCTTAATAAATCAGTTTGCCGAAAAAAAGGTAAGGAGAGTGTATATTTAATTTGAATTGTTTGTAAATTTTTTGGAAAAAGTGACAGATAGATAATTATGATGAATAAATATTCCTTTTAATTTTATGCAAACATTTTTTTCTTTTGTGAGAAATCTTTACCCTTCATAAGGGCCCCCAAACAAATTTTTTATACGGGGCCGCTACTCCACTGGCTCTACACCTCTCTGCACCAATAGAAAGGCACCCTTAAACTCTAATGGATGTTTCAGAACATTCAAAACTGCCACGAAGTAGAGTCGTTGCATCGAAACAGTGCACGTTCGTCGTAATACACAACTTTTGGCTGTAATGTACTCACTGGTAGTGGCAAGTTATTGTGGACGTGCACCTCCGTAAAGTAGGTACCTTAGTACAGTCAACTTCAAAAAGATGTATACATCGACAAGAGTCACCTGTGCCAAGAGGATCTTATTCTACGTTAGCTATTACTTAATTGCTTATACATGTATACATCGACAAGAATTCATTTGATAGGCTTTGTTCCATAACATCGTACCAATGTGTAGCCACAAAACATCTATCTAATACGTTTAAACGAGTAATTCTTGTATATATGTACATATATATATAATCTGAATCTCGGAAACGGCTCCAACGATTTTCATGAAATTTAGTATGCAGAGGGTTTCGGGGGCGATAAATCGATCTACCTATATTTCATTTTTAGAAAACTACCAAAAAAGAAAAAACGAGCGAAGCTCGGTCATATCCAGATATTAATTATTACACACCGGGTACTTAATTGTAGCTACTTATTAATACAGTATGACACCCAAATTCTTCTTCTTAATTAAAGTATAGTTTTGGGGGGGGGGGGGAGTGCCGACAGAAGTGAAAACTTGAAAAAAATCGGTACCACGGTAATCACCGCGTTGATGTCTTTTTAATGGTCAAAAGCTGGTGTCGTCATGGTGTCGCGAAATCAATGGTTTAGTCCATCCAAAAAATGCCCAATGCGCCTAAAGAAGTTTTCACTTCAAAAAAGGTATATTTTCCTAATTAAGAAGAAGAATTTGGGTATCATACTGTATTAATAAGTAGCTATAATTAAGTACCCAATGTGTAATAATAATTATGTTTTGTGGCTACACATTGGTACGATGTTATGGAACAAAGATTGTAGACTATCAAACGAATTCTTGTCGAAGTTTACATCTTTTTGAGGCTGACTGTACGTGTGTATTAGAGAAGTTTGTACTTCGTCCGTCGACATCGAAGTTATAGTGAAACTGGATACCTTGATACTTGGAACTTGATACCTTACTTGTGCACAAAGATTGATTTCAGTGGAAATGGTGGTCACAGGTAGATGCCGTAGGTTTGCTTATATTGAATTTTATAGAATTTGATTTGAGTTTATTTTGCGCATTTATTAAGAAGTATATTATATCAACGGCCCCCACGAAATTACAAAAAAGCCATTTTCGTTTTATTGCACTAATAGCAAGTAGAGATAAAGATGTATGATTTTATATAAAAATTATGTACTAATTTTTATACCCTCAATTGTTTTTCAATTGAACAAAATCGAAATTGGCATATTCGGTAAAAAGTAACCAGCAGTAACCAAGTAAACTATCGAATGTGTAATATTAGAAAAAGTATAATAATTATAAAAAACTATAGAAGACAGTATAAAACGGTCAAATTTTCCACTTTAGATACATCGATAATATAAAATTTTCGAATTTCATGTTCGACAAATATCTAAATCTTAACTTAGAATCGCTCTCCTGTAAAATAGAGGTTTTACAGTTTCGATACTTTACGTGGTGGCCGTCGATATGTTAGTGGTCGCAAGCGCTACTGCTAAGCATGAGGTCCTGGGTTCGATTCCCGGGTCGGGCAAAGTGTTATTGGGTTTTTCTATCAGAAATTTCTCAGTAGCAGCTCGGAGTCTGAATGTGTGCCCGGTTGATGGCAATAGGCTCGCCCCCTATTACATGGGACTTAAACATAACTGGCGAAATGTGGGTGTACCTGCTACAGGGACACCTCTGCCCAACCCTTCGGGGAAACAAGGCGTGATGTTATGTTATATGTTATGTTTTCTTTAATAATAGTAATAATTGGAGGAGTCAGGGGAAGGCGTCAAAGGACGCGCTGGTCGACGAAGACACCGAAGTGCAATAGTTATGTTTGCTTAATTTATTTTATATTGTAATTAGTTTTAGCTATCAGTAAATAAAGGCTTATCTTAAATATAAAATTCTCGTGTCACAATGTTAGTTACCTTACTCCTCCGAAACGGCTTTACTGATTTTTACCAAATTTTATATGCATATTCAGTAGGTCTGAGAATCGGTTACTATCTATTTTTCATACCCCTAAGTGATAAGGGTTGTCCACCCCAAACAAATAATTGGCAAAACAACGTTTGCCGGGGTCAGCTAGTATAAATATATATATATGTTATGTGATACTAGCTGAGTCCCGCATTTTCAGCCGCATAAGTCTCGATCCCGTGGAAATATCGGGATAAAAAGTATCCTATGTCCCAATCCAGGTTATGGTTTATCCATGTGCCAAATTTCATCCAAATCCGTTCAGCCGTTTTAGCGTGAAAGCATAACAAACAAAGAAACTAACTTTCGCATTTATAATATTAGTCAGGATTTAGCGAAATAAAAAAGTAATTCAGTTTAGATATTATCTAATTTATCATGTAGTCATTTAGTTTCTTTCATGGACGGGTTTTAAAACGTACTATACATACACTTTTTATTAGATTTAAAACATCCTTTCGAGAGAAAAGAATTAAAAGAAACCTTAAGTCGGTTAGACGCCTAAATAGATTTCATGCAAAATTAAATCACCGGTATGCAAACAGTCGCTTTTGATGCCATAAGTAGGTAGGTAAAACGTACTCAAACATTTTGTAAATTAGCATACAAAACTGCCGAGTAAACTTGAAAGAAACTTGGATAACTCCTTCAAAAAGGAAGTGTGCTGAAATTCGACTTTTCCACGTCCCCAAGTAACTTTTGTTTCTTAACTGAAAGTCTTTAAGCAGGTCATAATATTAGCCTCAAAGAGATGTCAGCAGAACTGACGGGGTCCGCTAGGGCCGATGCCTGCCGGGGTTGCGGGGAAGTCCGAAAGGGATACCGTAGCCCCCGGCAACATACAGGCAACTGAAGGAACACGGGTGGGTTTTAGTGAGTAAGAGTCTGACACGCCCTCCCGTTCCGCACAGAGTGGGAGAAGTTACTATTAATTTTCCACCCAAAAAAAACGTCATAATATAAGATGATATACCATTCCTAACTCGGTTAAGTTTTCTATGTGAAGCGTAAATTGTATCGTAATTGTACGTGTGATCGCTCGCGGGCAGTGAGCGGCCGGCGAGCCGTCCACTATTCTGTATAGCCATCGTAAAATAAACTTTAGTACGTTTGTTTTAAAATCCTGACTTGAATGTCAAGTTATTTGCCATGTCGGAGCGGTGCTGTTGTAGTAAGCGATGTCGTATAACCTGCATTCGCCGGGGTTGAGCGAAATGCTAACCAAGGGGTGTTAAGTACCCATAAGTATTATGGAGTAGTATACGTCGCGTCGTATAGTAAAAATTGTTAAAATGTTTTATTAAGCTTTTAAGTAAGAGATATATCAGGGATTATTTCTGTCTCTAGCTAATACAATATTACGTATATTCCATGAATTTTTAAATTTACTTTATTTTTATATCTGTGAAAGGTTACTGCCGAATAATAGATGTCTACAAAACTTTCTAAAGTTTGCCGATGGGTTGCCAATCTTAGGGTTAAAGTCACTTGCACCCGTAGTTTTACTGTAAGTACCTATTCTAGCAGGTACTCACAATAAAAACCAATTTATCGTCAGAACTATGTGTACCCTTAACAACAGGGTAGGTATTAAATAGTTTAATTATTATTGTCAAATTAATTCCAATACAAAGAAGTATTATTACAAAATCTCATAATAAATAAGGACTCTAAAGTAATTCTCGACAAAGTCGACAAACAATCTCAAATTCAATACAGCTAATAATAAGGCCATCGGCCTCTTCAAAGAATAGCCAATAAACTCAGTTTTAAAAGTTATTTAATTAAAGCATTTCAGACGACGGATTACAAAGCTCGTATCGATTCGCGTTGTCAAACTCGCTTTTCCAACAAAACTTTGAAACTCGGCGAATTTGCAATGTATCTGTTATACGAGGAGTTTTTAAGTAACCTTACCTTCAAACTTGGTATAAAAGGTTTGAAGAATGTGTTTTGTTTTCTCCCGCCCCGACCCTTGCTCGAGCCAGCCCGCGCCGCTGAGTCCCCTAATAATAATATTAATCCGATCCAGCCTGTCCCTTACTATCCTCCACCAGCGATGCCCTAAGCCGAGGTCCGTACCCCACAGGGAGTGCCCTTAGTGTGTAGTCGCTTAGTTTCTAAGTTTTATGCCCTGGCTGGAGGCCTTAATTTATTGAGGCAGCCACAGGAAAGGTTGGCCTGCAAGATGCCATACAAAAAAAAAGAAGTTTGGTTTTCTATGAATACGGTTGAATATAAAATAATCGATAAAACTATTCGTCACCGATTTATTGTCGGTCCATAATACATAGAGCATGTTGCGTTTTTGTACACTATCGCACATGACCCGCAAAAGTAGGTTAAAAAAATCTTCGCTTATTTTGTCCGAATTGTCGGTAGAAAGCAAAAACAAAAAAAAAAACAATGGCACTCCGGGAGTGCTGACAGAAGTGAAACTTGAAAAAAAAATTTGCACCCCGCTAATCAACGCGTTGATGTCTTTTACTCCACGGTGTCGGTAAATTGCGTTGCAGTGTCGCGAAATCAATGGTTTAGTCCCATCTCAAAGATGCCCAATTCGCTTCAAAAAGTTCAACATAATAAAATTGGTTAGATAGAGTCCTAATGATTGGTTGTCGATTTTCAAACCGATGAAAAGTATGTCGTCTCGACGAACCTATATAGGTCAGTTTTTCGGCCAATAATTATCGTCAGCCCCAACTTTTACCTTCTAAAGATGACCGGGAGCGAGGGACGGCGTGTCTTACAAAAATAACCCTAAAGAACTTTTTAACAAATATGGTAAATATATTTTTCTTTCTTATTTTCTGATGTAATACCCAGCTTATTAATTTTAAGATACTACCTAAGTATTATGAAGCTAAGGGTCTGATCTTATAAGTACGATGTTAGAGAGAAATATTTCAGTAATTTCGAAACTATTTTGTGTAATAAATGGCTGCTTGTTGAAGCATAATATTATTAAATGCTTTTGAAGTATCAATCAGAATCGCAGTCATGGTTCAAAATTCCATATTTCAGTGTGAATTTTCATCAAATTGCTGTGCCCTATTTAATGGGAATACGCATAATAATTTCGACATTTTGATCACCGGCTTCATATATCAAAACATAGGTTTGCGAATCGAGAGAGAAGCAAATGAAAATCACAACAATGTGCATATCTACAATATCTGTACAATTTCCGACCGAGAATGAATTACCAATCTGCATGAATATCCTTCTTCGAATGCTTGAAATTCGGCGAACACTATATTTCATCGAAAATAAGCCACTGGAGGACTATAATACGTGAATTGTGAATAATTACAACCCATGCAGATGTTGTGTTAGGGATTCTTTGCAAGTATCTGACTATATTCATACGATATTCATAAGTATGCGATGCCTTATTTCGTTTCTTCAGCAATAACAGTCATTATTAATTCTAATAACATTATAAATGTCAATGGATGTTTGATACTCAATCATGCAAAAACGGCTACCCGGATTTGGATAAAATTTGGCACACGGATATAGTTTATAACCTGGATACTTTGTATCTCGATAGTACGTTCCCGTGGGATAATTTCCGACATCCACGGAGGCGAAGCTGCTGGCAAAAGCTAGTATTGCATATAATTTGAGTATACAAGTCTGTAAAGATTTTGTAGCTGTATAATTTTAGATCGACACTGACCAATCTCAAGAGAAAATAAGCTATCACCAGGTTTGTCAACCGGTGATCACAGTTGCAGTATGTTACTGTCAATTATGCTGCTTATGATAATTAGAACTCCTTATGAGCACAGTATGGACAGTATGGAAACTAGGCCAAGTTGTTGAAATAATAACCTACCTTCCATTTTTTAAAAAGATCACTGCGACCACTCGTTTCGACACGGCACCCGCAATTGACAGCACCACCGTGACAATTGCTTGGGGTCTCGTCAATGAGCGCGTCTGTGCGAGTGCGTTTCGAACTTCATACGTAGTTTCTGTACTGTAAATATTTATACTGTGTCATGAGTTTGAGTATCTCAAAAGGTAACTCAGAGATGAACAACCTTTGACCAATTCGCAGTCGAGTACACTTCGAAAATCTTCTGCTGTCTGCTCAGCACGTTTTCTGTATATCAGAGATATTTTCTACATAGGTATGCATTAGAATGACGTGTATCAAATATGTTTGATATGGCGAAAGAGGATCATATTCATCCCGTCCCTGCACACTCGAATACCTGTGAAGGTCGCGAGCTATCTCAATAAATGTCTGTTCGTACATTTTACGTTGAGCTCAATGCGACGGCTTCATAGCTGTGTTCGATGCAAATGTATTTACATTTCATGGCCGACCTTGACATGGCTGCCATTTTGATATTTGAAGTTTTATTTTTACGTTTGTCGTAACTTCGTAATTATTATGCAAGTGGTTTCTTTGACGTGCTCTTTGAAATGATAACAAATTGTTACGGTCGAGTTGAGACAGAAGAGTCAAAATACCCTAAAGGTAGCCGTAGCCGTACATTTTGACCCCACTATTGGCTTTAACACCTTTGAAAACCATGAAAACGACACCCATGGTGAAAAATTTGAAAATTTTCAGAGCCGCCATCTTGGATTTTCATTTTGACCTACACTTTCTCTCTCTTTCTCCGGCATGCAGTGTACTCGGGCCGATGAGTACAATTTTATCCCACGACACTGTAATCAGTTTACTCTTTTGTTTTGTTTTTTTCTATCGGCGTTCTCTTTCTCTTTCTTTCTCTTTGAATTAGAAGAAGACAGTCGCAAGTATTAACACTTTTTAGCGTGACGATTTCTGAAAGTTTACAAGCTGCGACTGGATTCTATGTATTCTTATGTATTTTTCTATTTTTCTAGAACGCGACGTGTCGCTAGCTATGGAAGGTATTTCATAGAAATTCATAGACACCAGTCGTGTCGCGGCGACACGTTGCCACCAGTTGCCGCTTGCGGTCGGCTTAGCCATTTGTCAGTTTGACTTTAAGTAAGTACTGAAGAAAAGATCAAACAAATGGTTTAGTTTCAATCGAAAAGTAAGCCTGAATCCAAGTATAATCACAAAATAAGTAAATAAAAAAAGTGAAAACTTGAAGAAGATCGCCTTGGTGGAAGAAAAATACTGGTATAGAACATTGGTCCGTAACCTTATCTAAATAAAGAGCACAATCGCATTTACAAAACCTTTAAAGTAAAATACTTGCATAGAACATTGATCCGTAACTTAATATAAATAAAGAGCACAATCGCGTTTACAAAACTTTTAAAGTAAAAATACTTGCATAGAACATTGATTCGTAATGTAATATAAGTAAAGAGCACAATCGCGTTTACAAAAATGACTTAGTCCCATCTCAAAAATGTCCAACGCGCCTAAAGAAGTTTTCATTTCAATAAAAACAGGAAATAAAGTTTATTTTACTCAAACCTACTATTACCACTAATTTCCTAGCTACTACTAATTTCTACGCAAAGGTATAAACATTAATAGAATTGACATTAATTTTAATGAATATGTAAAGATTTTAATTAGTTTAGAGATCAATATTTATTTTACAATTTTATTTTATGAAACTTATTAATTAATTTTACAATTTGATTTTATATATCTATCTATTTCAATTTCTATGTAGTTATTTTATTTTGGTTATAATAATAATTATTATTGTGGCTTGTATTTTTGATTAAGTACTAACGTAATTTTTAAGTAGGTATACTAATATAAATATGGATTACTGTATCTGATTTAAATAAATAAATTAAAAAAATAAACCGGCCCTAACATATTTTTACTTTCCTCAATGAATAAAACGTATATCGCATACAAGAAAAATAAAGTAGATTATAACAAGCTTAATGTATCACGTTTCTTTGTAAATTAGATTAAAACATACCTTTTCTTGACGACAGCGATGAGAATGATATGCTGCGTGTTCTTAGTTCCCCGTATCGCTCTGAAACAAACATAATTTTGTATTATTAAGTGGAATTTGATGAGTATACACTATAGAGATGACTTGGCGACGATAAAAATATTTTCGCGTTGTAAATATGCTTCAGTAAAAATTAAGGTGCAATATAACGTACAATCAAATTGAACCATGAGGCGGTCTACCGTCTGTAAACTGGAAAAACGGATCAGTAAAACGGAAAAACAAACTCCGCAAGGCAGAAGTTACAAAAGAGCATAATGCGTAGCGTTTCGTAGCACTGCGTAGCGCTGCGTAGCACCGCGTAGCGCATCTTTCATGTTTTCGAGTGTAGCACCAACAGCGGAAACTTTAGCGCTGCAAAGCGGGTTTTAAAAAAATAATATTAATAGATCCGATTAACTAATAAAGTAAACAGTTTTTTGACGAGCCACACTGGTCAGGTTTCAATCTGCCTTTTCCCAACTATGTTTGGGTTGGCTTCCAGTCTAACCCCTTGGTAAGACTGGTTGTTAGAGTTTCGGGCTTCTGACGACCCGTTACGACTGTCAAAGATCAAGAAATGACAGCCGGGATCAACGACTTTACGTGCTTTCCGAGGCACGGATGAGTCTCGGTATGTAAAGATGATCACCCATCCAAGGACCAACCCTGGCAAGCGTAGCTTAACCTGATGGATCATCCCGTGCGGCGTTATTACTTGTCACGAGCTTCTCTTTTAAACATTTGAACCTGCTTAAAAAGAAGTCTTAACCCTCTTAGCCACCATGACTATCACAAACTCGAAGGAGTAATAAATTATTTATAAAACATGATTATTTATTTAAATGTAATCGGTAGTGTTTCTGGTGGTGATCCGTCTTACTAAATTATATCACCAAGATGATGAATGGCTGGATTTGATATAATTTATTATTTATTTTTATTTTTTAACTTTCCACAAACAAAAAGGTACAAAGGCGGACTTAATGCCATAGGCATTCTCTGCCAGTCAACCATGGGTGGTGACGAGATTAGATGGCAGGTGCTCTGATTGAGAGGAACAAAGTAAAAAAAAAAAAAATATATCATTAGAAATAAAAAGTAGGAACAATAGTATATAAATAAGTTATAACTTATAATACACATACATACATATTTAATATATACATACATATATTTTATCAATTTAAAAAAAAAATAGATTCTCTCAATTGATTATTACATTTAGAACTGTATGCGTTAGAACCACACCGTTTAGAACCACATGCAACTGTACAATTATGTACAACAGTGTACAATTCTTTCTATTTTATATTCCAACAATTCTTGTTCGGCTTAGAAGTTCTGTTCCCGCTTGCTTCAATGCCGAGACCGATCACACGGAAATGTACCCTGGTAAGTTGGCAACATGTACCCGGGTAGGTAAAATGTACCCGGATAGGCAAAATCACTCTCGAACGAGGGAATCCTTCAAACTCGATGTTGCGAAAGTAATTCGCTTTGTGCCTACACTACACAAGTACGTGTAAATATTAAACGTAGATGGAGGATTATGGAGTACAATCGGTCTTTAAGTGAGATATTTTGTATAAGTTATTGACTTATAGGAATGTAGTTTATAGTGGAAAGATATATGTGATAGATAACAAGAAAAGATAACTTTTTCACGTAACCATACAATGAGTAAAAAACCCTGTCTGATTTGTGAGAGAATGGTTAAGTGTCATATTTGTGGGGTAATTTTGAAAAAGAAACAAAAAATAACCCGCTCTTTTTTTCAATGGGGAATTTTACCGGGATAACTTACATGGGGCGCGGCCAGCTGTCGTTTAGCGAGTGTCTACAAGTCGTAACTTATGATCCCTGATGAAAATTAGCAATTTTTTTATGAAATCTGGATAATTTTGGTACGAAAAACGTGAATTTTAAATGGCAATAACTTTTTTATTTTCATCAATAATAACACTGTTTTATTACTTTTTGGTAATGTTTTTGTAGTACCTATGCGCCCTTTCCGGATCGGACAGGGTTTTTGAAGTGAAAACTTCTTTAGGCGCGTTGGGCATTTTTGAGATGAAAAAAAAAAACGATTGTACTCGCGACACTGTTACCGACACCAGCTTTTGACCATTAAAAAGACATCAACGCGCGATACATTTTCTTTGGTATTAATGACATTTCAAACATTGAGACATGACAACGACATCATTGACATTTCCCTTTTTTTACCGACTTCAAAAAAGATAAGTATTTCCTGCTAATTTAAAATTTTAAAATTAAAATTTTAATTTTAATTTTTGATAATTGTTCAAGTTTTCACTTCTGTCGGCACTCCCGGAGTGCCACTGTTTTTTTTACACATTGTATACTGTGACCACCGAGATGAAAAAAGAGAAAAGATAAAAGAGAAGTATTGAAGAAAGGGACAAGTTTCGCCGACCCAAAATAAATTGGAATATGAGCAGGAGAATGATAGGTATCTATACTGTGAAAGTCTAATAAACAGATTATTTCAGGAGCCGGTAATCTTTGAGGATGATTTGATGTAGTAATTGCAAAACACTGCTATCTATTTCATAATCATATTGATTTTAGACATGTTTCCTCGCTGTGCAATTAAGCGTTGTAGCATTAGCGAGGAATAGAAGTTCTTGCCAATTCCAAGTAACAACTTTCAGAGAGGCGGTTCCATATTATCAAGAATGTTTGTATTCTAATATCAGTCTCAATTTTCTGTCAAAATTTGTGAACATTTTTGACAAGTTTTTGAGATGAGGTTGCGATTAGATTTTGAACGTTTTTGATTATCAGAATTGACCTTCTGGAGTCAGGTAAATAATGATTTCTGCCAGTAAACAGTAGTAAACCTCTATCAAAATACAACATTCACAAAGAGAAAACAGCTTGTTTATTTCTTCCCAAGTGAGGCAACTTCCCAGAACGGTGGCTTTGTTATGATATTATATTGCTAAGGAGCTTATAGCGACATTGTTCAGAAATATGATAACGTGACAGCAGTATTCTTGTTTCACAAAATATTACTGTTGAGTCGGGTATACGGGTCTTACTTTCGGCAATGGCAGCTAATTGGCGAGAATATAAATAAGTTTATTTAACTATGATGTTGATATAAGCCGAAGCTACGAGAAATCGCTGGGTTTGACAAACAACTGCAAACGACCCTCCTCAGCTTCGCGTGCCTCGGGCGACGCGACTTGCGTCAAAGGACACGCGCGCACGTCTCCTGTTTCTGTCCTTCGGTGTCGCTCCGGAAGTCGCATAGCGATGACTCGTGGCATGCTCTGAACAACTTCTTTCATTTGCTTCTCCACAGTCGCTATCGCCAGATGCGTGCCGCTTGAGCGTGTAGCTCGTGACCAAGGGGTGGAGAGATGGAAAAGGAGATTGCCCAAGCGATTAAGGAACCTATATACAGGGGTGGCAGGGACATCGACGTGAAAACTGTAACCATGGATTCAGTACATGATTCTGAAACCCGGAGCGGTGAATTTTTTTGTCGGTAAAAAAAAAAAACAGCTTTTCCATACATTTTGACCGCGTAGGTACCTATTGCACTTTTCTATGAAACAACAGATAAAGAAAAAAAACTACGAATTATTTCAACGCAGGGAAATGAATCATGTATGTAATGAATTTAGAATCATGTATTGAATTCATGGTAACAGTTTTCGCGTCGATGTCCCTGCCACCCTGTATAGTATCGTTATGAAACCTGTACTGACTCAACGATTTACAACTTAAAAAGCCTGGTAAATAGCGATGCTTGCATTGTAATACTAAATTGCAGTCTATTTTTGGTTACCAGATAAGCTGCATAAAGTAGAACACAACTTTAGATTTTCAGTTCCAACAAAAAACGAAATCTAATTACAAAATAAAGTGTTCATAAATTAATTTCAGGTGCTTACTATAATCTTGGTAATCAGGTCATGGATCAGGCCCGCGTTTGGCGTTTACGTAATTAAATAGGGTTTACGTTCCCCCCCCTCGTTTTTCGTTGCGTGGTGATATTAACACTGTGTGTTGCAGGTGATAATGCTTAGGTGAGGTAAAATGTGGTATTAATTAACTTGGTAGTAATTAGTGAACAAATGTTAGGAAGAAACTTACGTGAGTTATTTCAAAAGTAGAGCGATATTAATTTAAAGTCGAGAGATCGAGAGGAGCTCGTGGCTAAGTAATGACAGCCGCACAGGTCGATCCATCAGGTTAAGCTACGCTTGCCAGGGTTGGTCCGTGGATGGGTGACCATCTTTACATACCTAGACTCCTCCGTGCCTCGAAAAGCACGTTAAGCCGTTGGTCCCGGCTGATCTTTGACAATCGTTACGGCGGGTCGTCGGAAGCCCGAAAGTCTGACTACCAGTCTTACCAAGGGGTATCGCATTACCCAGTTACTGGGTTGTGGAGGTCAGATAGGCTGTCGCTTCATGTAAAAATACTGGTACTCAGCTGCATCCGGTTAGACTGGAAGCCAACTCCAACATAGTTGGGAAAAGGCTAGGCAGATAGATTGAGATCGAGAGGATCTGTGTTGAATGATTTTAATTTTTGATTCCACTGTGAAACATGAAAGTAATAATTGGCAACGCTGAATGTAATCTAATTAAAGGTTTCAAATAGCAAAACTGTCAGTATTACGTTTAAATCCAAAATATGATGCTGAGATCACTGTTTTGTCTTGAATATAATAATGTCCAGAGAATTCGAAGCGATGATTTAAATTATTTTCTCCTTTTAACTGTTACCTAACATAAGATGACGCCTGTTTTCCCCGTTGGGTTAGGCAGAGATGTACCTATAGTACACCTACATAAGTTATGTTTTAGTCCCATGGTGGGCCTATTGCCGCGAACCCGAACAAGGCGTGTTGCCACGCCGAGCGCCGGACGCAGAGACCGGCCGTGTTCGGGTTCGCGACAAGTCAATCGTCATCCTGAGGACGCCTCGTTGAGAGGTTACACGTGTCGATTTCTTACAGGGTTTATTAAGACTCTTTGGGCATAGTTAAGCGGAATAGATTACTAAATATATCTACGTCTATTGTATTTTATAATGGACTAGCTGCGCACCGCGGTTTCATCCGCAGAAGTCTCGATTCCGTGAGAATATCGGGATAAAAAGTATTTTATGTGTTAATCCAGGTTATAAACTATCTGTGTGCCAAATTTAATCCAAATCCGTTCAGCCGTTTGAGCGTGAAGAAGAGACAAACACACACTGATACAAACTTTCGCCTTTACAATTTTAGTGTGATTTCTGTAAGGTCACGCCTGAATCAATTAACTGCTAAATTATAGTCCTGGATCTCATAATCTCATAAGTTTGTAACGCATTATACAGATGACTATCCAAAATTCATGAATAAGCAATTTGTCGTAACTGACGTCATAATAAACACAAATAACTATATCCGTACGCACGTATGCGTATACACACGGTACATTGTTGCCGCAGGGAATTTCATAATTACCTCCCTGAGGTCTCGATACCGCAGGAGAAGCTCTAAGGCTCTACAATATTAATTAAGTTTTCAGTTATCTGAAAGATGATAAGTTTAGCTTGATATTTTGTATGTAGACTAGATATCTTCGCTGCTCCACTTGCAAAAACCTAGCCAAAGACACCATTATGAAGGAATATAAAAGAACATGTGCTTAAAGGTAAAAGTCTGTAGCCGACTGCAGGCAGCGGCAGCAGTCGACATGTCGTCGCGACACTACTGGTTCCTAGTATTTCATAGAAATACCGTGTCGCTAGCTACGAAAGGTATTTCAAAGAAATACGTAGAAACCAGCAGTGTCGCGGCGACACATTGTCAGCTGCTGTTGCCTGCAGTCGGCTACGGAATTGAGAGGGTACCGAGCTTTTTATGCACACAAACATGTTTCTATTAAGTTTATTTGAAGTAGTAAACAGTTAAATTAAAATGTAAGGAAATAAATTGGTATTATTGGGGATATATACTAGACATCACCCGCGATGGAAACACGATTTGATGAAGTTGGCTCGATAGAATAAATTCGCAAAGTTACCTCTTATCAAGTATTTTTTTCCTCTGTTTTGCTACTTTTTTATATAAATAATTAAATTCATATTATGATTAATTTACTAAAATAAAGTTCATATATGACTCCAGCGTTTCTCCGCGTTAGTTTTTTATTTAAGAGCAATATGATAAAAATAACAACGAAAAACATTGAAAAAGTGCAAAAGTGTGGTTATTTTCTTTACTCTTTACACGTAAAGAAAAAGACAGAGACAAAGGCAGTCGGTATGCTCTTAAATCGAATGAGTGATTCAAAAGTAAAGCACACAAATGGACATACAGACAAATAGACGTTATAACGGTGAAGGAAAACATCGCGAGGAAAATCTCTGGACCAATAACCTACACTGAGCAAGCGTGGTGATAAAATGTTTGTATTCCTTCTCTTTATGACAAGAGGCCTTTGTCCTATAGACAGTGTATTGTGATAACATTACGCCTGTGTTGGGAATCGAACCCAATACAACACCTTACACTCGGGCTGCACGCGCAGGCAGCGTGATCAGCGCGTTATCGGTTAGCTGAGGTACGGCGCGGCGGCAGCACGGCTCGGCCCGACGACCACTCGCTTCCACGGACTCCACCGCGACGGATGACATTCCTCTCTAATTTTAAACCCTTAATTCTTTGTCCGGGATTTTATAGTTTGCATATAGTAAAACGGCATTAAACCTTTGCCTAAAAATAAAGTCTACTCTTTTCATTGCTTCCCACGCTAACATCTGTATGCCAAAGAAGGCAAACCTGTACATCATACCCATATTTCGCTATACTCCGTTTGAAATAAGATTAGACATTATTTTAACTAAAACTTTTTTACAGTCCGTTCAACCGATTTTGACGTCTATTGCGATGGCGGCATGACAAATGGCAGCTGCAGTAAACAGTTGGTTTGTAACCACTTTTTTTGCTTTTAATACCATCCTTATGCCTACGGAATAGAAGTCAAAATCGGTTGAACGGACTGTAAAAAAGGTTTGTTTAAATGTCTAATCTTATTTCAAATGGAGTATAGTTAGTTATAATTGGTATTCAACGGGTACGAATCCATGCAGACACCGGGATGATACGGAGAATTTATATTGAAACCAAATAACAATAAACTAAAATTGTATCCAGGACCCGACACTAAAGAGTCGCGTTTGCGATTCCTGGAATGGCTCACCATCTTAATTAATACTAACGGAGTAATTTAACCAAGTAAAACAAGCTCGCATTTAATTAATACACTTTTGTAAGTAGATATGGAACTCAGTCAAATTAATCTACCTAGCGTTTTCACAACTATGTTGGGGTCGGCTGTCAGTCTAACCGAATGCAGCTGCACCAGTATTTTAAATGGAGCGACTGCTATCTGACCTCCACAAACCAGTTACTGGGTAAGACTTTACCCCTTCTTTTTTTACTGGTCGTCAGACTTTGAGGCTTCTGACCACCCGTAACATCTCTCAAAGATTTACGAATGATAGCCGTGACTTTCCGAGCGCAGCATAACTTTCTATCGACCTGTGCGGTTGTGGAACTCAGCCATTTTGTGCAAAATAGTTGTCGGGCAACTCTTTTACACAAAATGGCAGCTGCCCGTTTTGTTTGCACTTTCATATTCTGTTTCAGTTGGAAACTGTTGATGCTGAAGTATTGTATGGTTTGCAGAAAAGTTCTGAAGTTGGCGGCCGTCTGTGTAAATAACATTTTGTTATAATTTGCCTACTAAAATAGATCCCATCTAAAAGGGTTTCATAGCGTGCGGTATATAAATATTATCATGGAAACCCAGAGTAAAATAGTTACCCAGCCGCCCGTCTGAGGGCACCCGCGCAAGCTCCAGTAAGATTTCAGTGAAATCAACAAATCACCCACCAGCGAGCGAATGTGCGCGCGCTCTAATTCAAACGTTCTGTTGAATTGTATTTTGTAAAAAAAACCCTGAAAGACATCGACACATGTTTCACCTCACAACGAGGCATCCTCAGGATGACGATTGACTTGTCGCGAACCCGAACACGGCGTGTTGCCACACTAAGCGCTGAACGCTGAGATTTGTCTATTGTATTTTATAATGGATTTCCGCAAGGTCACGCTTGAATCAATTAACTACTTAAATATAATAAACCACGCTAAAAAATTTACCAATAAAACAGGAAATTTTACCAGGAAATTACTACAGGCCAAACAAAACTCCAATAGGAAGAAATAACCCTTTACCGTTGACTGCGGCGCAAACACAGGGCTAGCCCATTTCATTCGTTACCTGCTAAAGGGTTAGCCCTGACGTTACTGAGGTACCTCCAGCCACAGAATAGATAGGAACAGAAGGTCGGCTCCACAAAACGGGCGAAAACAGGCGCACGCACACATAGATGCGTACGTAAAATCACGAGCATAAATACGTTATAGTTACGCAAAATTAAATAGCGTTTTTCTTGTGAAATTAAAATTACTACTTTGAGAAATTACTTATTTCATAGTAGGATGGTTTCTATTAATACTACGAGTATGTTAGAATATAATAGAAAAAAATTAATAACGTTTATTTGGACACAGTTCGTGAAACACACAAAAAAAGTGAAAATAATGTTTAAACAACAATATAGTGCCTCACCGCTGCGCCAAAAAGGTTCGTAAAAACATAAAATATCTATCAATATTTTAGTATAAAATCGCTTTTGAATCTTGCAAAGTGTAAGGTTTCATTTATGTTCGTTGACTGTATGCGCGGCGACGGGCGGCGATGAATGCCAGTCGCGAGTGCACTTGCACTCGCTGTACGTGAAGCGTTTCTCTGTGGGCGTGCGTTTTAACTCGTTGTATGGAGTTGACCTTCTGTGCCAATATATATTGTGCTTCAATTTAATGAGTACTTGAGGTTCCTTCAGCACGAGTCATTAACTGTATTGCGTCCTGATCCTGACGTTGTCTTGATCGTTCGACAGGGATTTGTTAATTAAAGGTTTTTGAATGAGATTGTTTCGGTGTAATGAGATTTCGTTTTCATTAGGTGGGTTTCGATATACACGCTTAATGTTTTTTTAACCGTGTAAACACTGCTATTGTTTTGTTTAAAATAGGGTTCGTGTAATATTTAGTCACTCTACTCATACTTGTTTCTAAAAAGATTTGGAATAAACAAAAACTAAATAATGTGTGGTGTTAATGTGTTGCATTTAAAGGTGCTTTCTCACCGCGAGCATTCGCCCGTAATGTATCGTTCAGAGTCAAAAATTACATCAGTGAGGGAGGGAAAATGGCAAAAACCCAGCCAAGTGCGAGTTGGACTCGCGCACGAAGGATTCCGTACCATTTTCTATAAAAATGGCAAAAAAAACCATGTTTTTTGTATGGGAGCCCCCTTAAATATTTATTTTATTCTGTTTTTTAATATTTGTTGTGATAGCGGCAGCAAAAATACATCATTTGTGAAAATTGCAACTGTCTAACTATCACGGTTCATGAGACTGGTGACAGACGGACAGACAGAGAGACAGACAGACGGATGGACAGCAGAGTCTTAGTAATAGGGTCCTGTTTTACCCTTTGGGTACAGAACCCTAAAAAAGAAAAGAAAGAAGGAAAGAAAAACTGTTATAGCGGTCATATTGTACATTCTGTGAAAATTTCAAGTGTCTACCTATTACGGTTCAAAGATACAGCTCTGTGACAGATGGACGGACGGATGGACAGCAGAGTCTTAGTAATAGGGTCCCGTTTTCTCTTTGGGTACGGAACCCTGAAAAAGAAAGAAGGAAAGAAAAACTGTTATAGCGGTCATGTAGTACACACTCTGTGAAAATGTCAAGTGTCTATCTATTACGGTTCAAAGATACAGTTCTGTGATAGATGGACGGACAGCGGAGCCTTAGTAATAAGGTCCCGTTGCGTTGGCATCCTTCGGGTACGGAACCCAAAAAGAAAAGTTTATGTTCGTTGCGTTTTATACTAGCACTAATGAACAGTTTCCATTGTTATTATTATGGATAGTAAGTCTAGGAGAACAGCGTAGGTGTCTAGATTACTAATGAAAGTAGTTTTAGAACTTTGTGAATTAAGATAACTGAGGTATCAGATGTTTGTATGAAAACTTAGAAGTTGGTAAGTGTAGTATTTGATTGCTTTGGTTTCTATCTCAAATTAAGCGATAGAATTTACCTTTATGTGCTCTGCTTATAATGAAAAAAAAAAAAAAAATAGACATGCACAATGAAGGGTTTCGTAGTTGGGAGGAATTTATGACGAAACTTTGTATGTGTAAAATGTTCTTTCATACGTCACGGTCAATTCTTCAACTGCAAATGTAAGTTTGTAATAGCAATTTTTTTTTTGTGATAAAACTTTTAATCAATCTGCCTAGCCTTTTCCCAACTATGTTGAGGTCGGCTTCCAGTCTAACCGGATGCAGCTGAATACCAGAATTTTACATGGAGCGACTGCCTATCTGACCTCCACAACCCAGTAACTGGGTAATACGATACCCCTTGGTAAGACTGGTTGTCAGACTTCCGGGCTTCTGACGACCCGTAACGACTGTCAAAGATCCACGAATGACAGTCGGGACCAACGGCTTAACGTGCTTTCCGAGGCACGGAGGAGTCTCGGTATGTAAAGATAATCACCCATCCACGGACCAACCCCGGCAAGCGTAGCTTAACCTGGTGGATCGACCCGTGCGGCTGTTATTACTTATCCACGACAAAACTACTAAGGGTCGATTTTCGGACTGCTTCTTGCCAAATTTCGTGATTCTAGGTGTCAACGAGAAGTACGGTCTTGAGTTATTTGCGAGTATCAAAATATGTCACACAAATGTCCGTATTTTTTTATTACGTTGACTGAAAAGCTTGATTTTTTTATAGCTTCAAGGGACTGTAGACCTAGGTATTTAATAAAAAATTGAGTTGATACCTCCACGCATTCATGAGAAAAAGGGTCTTGAGAGATAGATAAATGGATGGACGGACAACCAAGTGATCCTATAAGTATAACTTAATTTGTGGCATAGATAAATATTCTCAGTGTAAAAAATATAATCCGATTAATAATGTCATCATTTTCCAATCGATTATATCGGTATTAAAATTCACAAAGCATTTATTCCTGCATCCTTGAAGTTTGTAAATTCAATCGAATCAATTAGGAGGTAATAATTGAAATAACTTTGTTCTGCGAGTGACTACAAACTCAAAGTGTCCGTGGCATGGCTCCGGAATACTAACTTTGAAGTCCTTTATGCAACTTGAATTGATTTAATCAGGGTTATTGAAACTTGTGGTTGTTCTGTTGAATGATAAGGTAAGTAATTTATTGAATTAGTTATATATGTAGGCAGTTTAGCCTCACGTCACTGTTATCAGCGCTATGTCTTAGTTTTTTATTCGGTCTGAGGATGAGAGTTTGATAAGAAAGTTCGAAATTTTTGCCAATGTGAAGCCCATCGGGCGAATGGCTTGTTTAAGAACGCGGCGACGCATGAATTGTCCATATAAACGTAATACTTAAATCATTTGCAATTTGGGCATAATTCCACCATATGATGTTGTTATTCGGATTAAGACAGTGTTTATCTAGGCTCTTACATCTTTTTTTTTCCAAAACACTTTTCTAAAATGATGTTTAAACGAATTTAATTTCGCACTTTTTTAAAGCGTATATGACATGTTTTCATATTGTTTTTTTTGTATTATAAACAACAACATTTACAATATTGTTTATGCAGAAGCATAGCTTATAGTATCAAGATACAAATTTTTGAAAAAAAGAAAAATATTACGTTTTCATTCATCATTTTTGGTATTACGGAACACATCCAAATTTATCATAAATTTTCGAAAGCTAGTACTTAGTGATACGCGATACGTCAAGCAATAATGGTCAATGTGTGCGTGGTAGTATTGCTCACTGTAGATGTATATCGCTCCGACAGACACTCACACTAGCGCAACGTGCTTGGAATAAAATTTTGCAAACATTTCGATTTGTGGTTGCGAGCCGTGTTCGCAGGCCTCTTAAGTAAAAATACAAAAGAAACTGCCACCTGTTTCGACTCTATACATAGAAACACTTCCTGAGGGCCTGTTCAGACGACAAGCGCCCGCTAAGTGCACGCCACGCGCGTCAGCACCCGTTTCTAACTGTTGTATTTATTTTGAGTCTTATGACAGATCAATTGATCACAAATTGCATTTATCGAAGTCCCGGGAGGGTGAAGGCGGCGCAGACGCTGTGCAATTGCGACGCGTGTACTACGCAATAGCTATTCGGACGCTGAGCGTGCGCGTGTACTTTCACATCGATAAGACTAACTATAAAATCCCAAAATTTCTGTGGAGGAAGCGACTCGTACGCGAGGCGCGCGCGTTTTCACGCCGAAAAAATCGCGCATGTGAGAACGCAGCCTCAAGAATCGTGTAGGCATATCAAGCTGAAAACCAAGCATTTAATATCAATGTCAAGAAAACCGCTATAACATTAAAGAAACATATCCGCTGCCTTTCCAAGTTATATACCAGATTCCCATGTTAATATAACCGTTAAGATATTCAATAAAGAATGTGAGCAGGGCATGTGACGTCTAATTTACTTTTACGAGTATATACCGAAAGTCTTTAAGTTCAGGAATGCGCCCGCGTCTCTTCAATTATCAGCGGGGTCGAATTCCTACGAACCGAACAACCGTAGGATACTCGTGAGTGTGTTTGTATTGGACTAATGTGTTATTTGAACTGCTATGTGGAATTAATTGGAATGTAAAATGGGTAAGATGGAGGCTACAGGAACGTTTTGTAGAGGTACTACTACAGAGTTACAATAAATTGTTTTGCTGCTTACTACCTTTTGGAAAGGGCGACTAATTCTATTTTTTGTAAATTTGGACGTTCAAAAGTGCCTTTTTGTGCCTAATTGAAATAAATTATTTGACTTTTGACTTTGACTTTGCTGCCAAAAGGGACAGGGAAAAGGTTTAATTTTTCTTAAGAAAGTCATCCTCAAAAGCAACAAAAAAAATGGGTTGTAATCGAGTACCTTATTACTAAGTTACACACATCAATTATTACTTACTCGTAATGTGTATAGGGTAATAGACCCAATTATCAGCACACTTATTCGTCGAGGTGCTGATAATTGGTGGAGTGCTAGCAATTGGGTGATTCACCCTAGTATCTAAAATCTCGGTGACGTCATCATCATCATTCATTATCTTTATGAAAAAAAACTGTTTTATGAAATTTCGGTAAGCTCCTATGAAGCTTATTAATTAAAGTTTCTAGAAATATGACTCCACCCCAACATCAATCTTCGATCATATTACAAAATGGCGCATTAAAGTTTCAAAATCAGATTCTGCAAACTCGACGTCCAACTAACGTATTACCTTGCAAAATGAAAATGAATCCCTATAAAATGTTATGACCGATTGTCTGTCGTTAAAAATTCAATCGAAATTCCAGTGGCTAAGACGCAAATTGCTTTGGAGCAATTCAATTGCAGTTATAAGCCCGTTGCGGGATATGACGGGGTCATCAATTACATGATGGCGATTAAACTCGAATTGAAAATGGATGTCAGTTTTAAAATTGCTTTTGTAAAAGTTAGTGAAAAATCTGTTAATGGTTGGATATTTACTGAAGCATGAGACAGAATGTAAGAAAAATAAGTTATTTTTAGGAAGATAAGCTTTGATCAGCGTGAATGTTAAAGGATGTAAGGTACAGGGGGCCTACCACCAGTTCATAAGCAGTATTATATTAATATTACTTCAGTGGGAGAAAGATACGTCCTGTAGAGCTTCATCTCTCACACTGAAGTAATATTAAAATAATACTGCTTTATGAGCTAGTGGTAGGCTCCCTGAACTGCCCAATAAGACTAACCATTATTAAAATCTCACACATTTCATCTCTTTCCCACACTGAAGTAATATTAAAATAATACTGCTTTATGAGCTGGTGGTAGGCCCCCTGAACTGCCCAATAAGACTAACCATTATTAAAATCTTACACATTTCAACACTTCGCAAACGAACTTTTGTTAAGTTTTTGCGAAAATATTAGGAACATAAAGATATATGACCATATTTCGTAACAATGGCGTATTCGATAAGTTACATCCAATTTTCAGATAAATAAAGAATACAAACTTTTACTAAACAATCCTACTATATATAATACATATTATAAATGTGAAAGTTTGTATGTTTGGCACACAATTACGCAAAAACGGCTGAACGGATTTGGATGATTTGGCACGTGGGAATTTTCCCGACCGCCATGCAGGAGAAGCCACGGGCAAAAGCTAGTAAAATAATATTTCCAGGTAATTTTTTTTTAAGCTATTGCATAGCTTTTATCGCGGGCTTTGAGCGCAGCGACCGAATCAAGAAATTCCGTAACGAAAAAAACCTAACACCCCCCACTCCGGCTACCATGTAATGACGGTTCCCATGACAACATCAACGTAATTTTTGTTTTATGTCATCACGTCATCATCCCAAGTATAGCGTTGACAAATAGGAAGTATGGAGGTTACAAATGCTATGCAATAGCTTTACCGCGGCAGTCCCCGAGTGCCACACGTTTTTTTTTTTCTAAATTATTTTGTACTTTATAAGGAACGCGATGTCAAATCGCCTGTATGCAGTGTACGGTTTTAATTGATTCATAAATACATAAAAACACTTTCCCATGGATTAAAACCGCAGAGCGAATGATACGTGTGACAGATTCATATACGTATGACATCTTCATGTACGGTCGTTTTAAAAATGAAGTAGGTACTCGCATTTCATCTGAATTTAATTTAAGCTGGATGTGAAATGCCAACCATGTTTATTGATATTGTAAAATGTGGATACTTGTTTATTGAAATTAATAGCATTCTGGTCATAAATTCAAAAATACCGTGGCTTTTATTTGGAATTTAATTTCGCTTGTGACCATAAATCATTTAAAATTTCGTGACCATAACAAATATGATTGTATTCGTAGAATTATAATCATTAATACATCTCTCTAAGTTAGATTTGTTCTCAATTATCATGATTTCATGAAAAAGTCAAAATTATAAGAGAAATTTATTAATGATTATAATTCTAGGCACTAGGACGTGATGAAGGGCGGACGTTTTGGGGGACTGTCTTATGTAATTTAGACGTTCGAAAAGTGCAGATTCTCAGCCTAGTTTGAATAAATGACTTTTGAATTTTAATGATTATAATTCTGTAAATATATATTTGTTCGCGTTTTGGTAGCAAATCATAAATATTTTGATCAAGACATAACCTGACACTGACCTGCAAATTGCAAAAAAAACGGAAGGAAATTTAAATACCACTGCGGATCTAGCGTAAAAGAGCTTTCGCTAGAGACGATAATTAAGTACAGCCGGTGAACGCTGGATAATTAGCCCACTTTGAATGTGCTGACTGACTGGCTAATTATTTTTTCCACGGAGTGAGAGATAGCTCGTGCCGGCACGACTCGAGAACAGATAGTAAAAAAACCACGTTAAGAAAGTCAAGTCAAGAAAATGTTTCTGACAGAAATCAAGACATAGGTACAAAAATGGTCAAGGTAAAGCCGTGGTCGCATGCGTAATACACCTACAAAATTATAATGGCATGCGACCACGGCTTTACGTTGACCATTTTTGTACCTATGTCTTGATTTCTGTCAGAAATATCGCCTGTAGCAATTAACATTGTCGGATCTACATTTTTGCAATTTTTAAATTAGTGCTTTAAAGGTCTTAGAATAAATTATAAATTAAAAAATCTCAAAAATGTATATCCGACTATGTTAATTGCTACAGGCGATATTTTCTTAGCTCATGTTTTTTTAAATTCATGACTTTGTGTCCTCTAGAGGGCGCCATATTGCTTTTAATGTGACGTCACAATGTCATATAGCCTTATAACCAGCGGACGATCAAGACGCTTCCAATGATACCTCATTTCTCAAATTATGATTAGTAGATTAGAAGTTATGAGGTAACAGATGAACATCCATACAAACATACCGGTCAAAATCATAACCCTCCTTTTTGCTTCGCCATAGACGGGTAAATACAAATTATTCCACATTCTGATACGGTTTTTATACTATACTATCTGTCAGTCAAGGTATCCAAGAGGATTCACGGTAAAAAAAGGTTCCTGTAGTTACAGGAATTTCCAAACATTTATTTATTTAATACTTTAAGTGCACAAATGTACGTACAGACGTGGACTTAATGCCATTGGCATTTTCTACCAGTCAGCCTTTGGGTGATACAGAGACAAACAGTGGTTAATATTAATTTAAATATAAATATCTGTTTTTTTGAACGACGTTTTCTAGATATGAAATCTAGCTAGATCGATTTATCGTCCCCGAAATCCCCTACATACAAAATTTCATGAAAATCGTTGGAGCAGTTTCCGAGATTCAGATGAGATGATTTTTTTACAGTCTCCAAATTTTTACAGCTTGTTCTACCAACGAAAAAAAAAATTTGCTGTTTATACAAAAGTTTAATACCTACTTAACCAAAATGTATGAAACAGCTGATTTTTTTTCATGATCTCATAGTTGCTCCCATAGTGAAAGTTGTTTTGTATTCATGGGTAGAACACCCTGTAAAAATTTGTAAAATCATAGTATCATTTGCTTGTTTAAAGGTATTGGATACACATACATTCACACACACACATTAGATTTCATTGTAATTCTATAAGAGAAGCTCCTCCATTTCGTTCGTAACAGCAAACAACAACAATCTAACACTTGTAATACTCAGTACTAATCACAGGCATTATGCCCAGACCCGTTGGTGCCGTGCGCTTGCGTGTCGCGATGCGGGCGCATGCATTCGAATAGCTGCAGCCAAGTTGATTGCGTGCGGCTTTTCATATTAAATAAAATAAAAAAAAACTTGGTGCACGTCCAAACGCGGTTACTGTGGGGTTTTCCAGAACCATGTTTTTTAATAGGGAGTTTATTGTACAGGTTGGCATCGACGCGAAAACTGTTACCATGGATTCAGTACATGATTCTAAACGCCCCTGCGTTGAAATATTTCGTCGGTTATTTTTAAAAAATCTGCTGTCCCATATATTTTGATCGCGTAGGTATTGCACTTTTCTATGAAATAGCAGATTTTTTTTTGTAACCTTTATTTCGACTCGTGAGGGTTTCAGAATCATGTACTGAATCCATGGTAACAGTTTTCGCGTCGATGTCCCTGCCACCCTGTATTTGCTCACACATAAAAAATTGCGTAACACACTTTCAATCTGAATGATTTTGAAGCATATTGCAAACTCATTGGTTCTTTTGTTCCAAAAATTTGTCTGCTCAGCAAGGTTAATAACGCAATGAATGTTATTGAACTGTCATAATGAAATCCATTGCTACTGTAATGCCCGTTTTCACCTTCACTATACTCCGTTTGAAATAAGATTAGACATTTAAACAAACCTTTTTTACAGTCCGTTCAACCGATTTTGACTTCTATTCCGTAGGCATAAGGATAGCATTAAAAGCAAAAAAAGTGGTTTCAAACCAACTGTTTGCTGCAGCTGTCATTTGTCATGCCGCCATCGCAATAGAAGTCAAAATCGGTTGAACGGACTGTAAAAAAGGTTTAGTTAAATGTCTAATCTTATTTCAAACGGAGTATAAGTGACTCTTAAATGAATCCCTAAATAAAAGCGCTCTGTTGGATTTTCAACGCTAGGCTCAGCGCTGAGAGTTGAAAATCCAACAGTGCACTTTTATTTAGGGATTCATTTAAGTGTCACTTAGTGAAGGTGAAAACGGGCAAAAGTGTGTTACGCAGTTACCCCGCTGGATTGTAAGACCCAACAGCGTTGAAATTTTAACGCTACCCGCCTAGAATCAAGCGCTGAACAGCCACATCATGTGAACACTGCGAATGTCCTTACACCGTGTTTATTACGAGTCATATTTATTATTGCAAAAGAAATTACTACAATTAGAAAGGATAATTTTACGTCAAATAAAGGACGCCAGAATAAAATCTCAAAACCCACTTATGACGAGGTTCCAGCCATTTGCAATGCGCATTAATATTTAAAAAGTATTCCGAAAAGTGTCACTAACTGCTGCCATTAATTTTTCATAACAACAGCTGTGCTAAAAGGTTTTGCTCTCCTCTCTTACCTTTGGGTAAGAGCTGGGGCAAATTCGTTCAGTACAATTATCACTTGCTTCAAAAACGGTGAAGGAAAATATCGTGAGGAAAAATGCCTGAATGATATTTCTCGCTGGCATGTGAAGCCAAGTCAGAAACCCATGAGTGGCTTTAAAACTCTGACACAAGGTTCGTCACTAACCATACGAAAAAAAAAATCGTTCTGGAAATAATAAACAGTTATGTCCGAGGTCTAAGAGCTTGGCCACGTCTTTTGGTGGCGCGGTGTCGGAACAAAAAAATTGCCAGCGGCAGCGGCGCCTCTTTGCATGCTTCATACATTTTTGTATATTTGTTTTTACCGCTCGCCCGCGCCGCTCTGCGCTAAGCTACCACTGATAGCGGCAAGGTCGTGGTCAAGCCGTAAAGCTCGTCGTCAATGACGCTACTTAAAAGTAAGTTAACAAGTTACAAACTCAAATCAATGAGTAGCCAAAAGACATTAAATGTAAAAACAGAAAAATGAAAATAGTTATACTATTGTCATAGGACAACTATTTTACGATGCAACCAATCACAAATGTCGGGTAGACCGCGATTTCTTTTTTTTTTGTTTTTTTGCAATATCCAGGTCAGTATTAGGTTGTTTGTTGATCTGAATATAAATTCGTGGCCGTATCAAGCCCAAGTCATTGTCTACCCATGTGCCAAATTTCATCCAAATCCACTCAGCCGTTTTCGTGTGAAAGCGTAACAAACAAACAAACTTACTTTTAAATTTATAATATTAGTTAAGATTTTCAGTTATTTCCTTTCAATGTTAGGGTGTTTGCGTTCGTGATGTCGGATATATTAGGTATATTAGAATCCAACTACGTCATTTGATTGTTGAAACAACAGTTCGATTCCATATTATAGCGTGCTTTGGGAATAACCTTCTGGATTTGATTGGTTTCAACAAGGATATAGCAGCAATAACAATTCAAACCAGTACTGTTGCCAATATCTCGAAGACGAAACATGTCGTTATTTTCAGATTATCTAATAAATAAGACTGCAACGACACACAGGTAATAAAGCCTTGGGCAAACTGAAGCGAATACTGTGCGGGATGCGGGATGGCATTCGCTTGCGTGAATATTCTTTAAAAAAATATATGTTGTAATTGAAAAACCATTTCGAGGAATAAGATGGCAGATCTCTGTGAATCAACGAAATAAAAAATAATCTAAGATTATTGATATTTCGTTATTTTAAAACTTGTTTAACCTTAATTATGACGTTTTTGACATCATCGTTCTAAAAAGGTTTGGATTCGTTTTCTCAAAACAAAAAAAAAGCGGAAATAATGTGATGCGACTATGATGGCTTTTATATCGATAAAAATGAAATTCAAATAGTTTCATAAGTAAGCACCTATTTTTATTAGTATACCTACTGTTTTTTTCAGCAACGAATGCACTGTTTTTTTCAACTATCACTAACTGTTTTTTACTAACTGTTTTTTACTGTCGCAGCAATAATTTTCTATAATTTTTAATAAAATTGTAATTTAACTGGGACTAGATAATACTTGGTTATAGATTTGTTGGTGCACATTACGTACACGCAGTCGCATCTCAAGCCGCATCCTATTCAAAAGCGAACGTCGCGCGAAAACGCGATCGTCACGCTCTTTTGTCACTTTTTGTTGGTTATCCTGAACGCGTTGTCACGCCGACAGAGTGTGCGTTCCAGTTTAACGAATAGAAAGTGACATGTGGACGCGACGATAGCTTTTAAATAGGATGCGGGGTAACGCGGGATTTGTGACAGTGTGGCCATAGCTTAACTATTCGCTGCAGACCCATACATAAGTCAACATCATAAGCCGTCATCATTTCCGACCGTGATCGAATCTCCGTGCGAAAAACATTTACTGTCATCGTCGATTTCCTACCAATGTTAGGGAATGAAGCAGTACAAAAATGTAGGGAAATGAAATGTTTGAAATAACTGCCGGGAAATAATGTATTTTCCGTCCAAAATGGCGGCGTTTTCCGGCGTCGAGTTAGGGAATATTTTATTGAATGTAATGCCTTTATGAGGTGATGTGTGAGTATCTGAGTTCATATCTAAGAGATTTCTGCTGAATATTTCATGTTTAGGTACTACGGATTATTAGAGTAGTTTGAATAGTTTTTATTGAATGTCAAGATGAAAGAAATGTTCATAATAAAAGAACGAAATTGCAGTGTAATATCTGGTTATTTTTAGTAACACGTAACATCACGCCTTGTTTCCCCGAAGGGTTGTGCAGAGGTGTCCCTGTAGCAGGTACACCCACATTTCGCCAGGTATGTTTAAGTCCCATGTAATAGGGGGCGAGCCTATTGCCATCAACCGGGCTCAAATCCAGACTCCGAGCTGCTACTGAGAAATTTCAGATAGAAAAACCCAATAACAATTTGCTCGACCCGGGAATCGAACCCAGGACCTCATGCTCAGCAGTAGCGAGACAAGACCAACGAGGCAGTTTTTAGTAACATAAAGTTATAAATGGTTCAGCATTTTAAGCATTACCGTTATAATAATGAGAACAAACCTATTGTTTGCCAAAAACTTGTTCTTCAAACATTAGTACGCCTTTTAAGAAATTGCCAGTAATCTCACCAGGGTTGGACTTAACAAAGTTGTCCTCAACGTGAATTGAATTCCGGACCCTCGGAAACAAGTTCGTGTAAGGGATAATACACTGGCGACGTTAATGGAAATCTTGTGTGGGGAAGTGTGGGGAATACAAAATATTGGGGAGAACACGATGTACACACATAAGTAAAAAAAGTTCTTTTATTTCGACTTAGGGTCGGACTCGAGATCGAATCAATACGAAAAAGAATTATCGAAAAATCTCTCTCTTGGAATATTAACCAACGAACATTGGAGATACAACAAATAATTACGAACATTTTCGTGGTTTGAGCTAAAAGTTATCATTAACATTTTGCAAAATCATCATCATCATTTCAGCCGAAAGACGTCCATTGCTGGATATAGGCCTCCCCCAAGCACCGCCACTTCGACCGGTTCTGTGCTTCTTTGCGCAACACACGATCAATCACAATCTGAATCATTTTGAAGGCAATCGATCATATGAATCATATTGCTAATCCATTGCTTCATAATGTTCGAAAAATTTGTCTGCTCCACAACGTAAGTAACACAATGAATGTTGTTGAACTGTCAAAATGAAACAGATTGTGATTGATCGTATGTTACGCAATTAGGGTGCAGGTCATCGGTCCACCTTGTAAGAGGTCTTCTAACTCTATGTCCGGTACGCGGTCGAATTTTTCGGCCCCATCGGCCATCTGTTCTGCGAGCAATGTGCCCTGCCCGCTGCCACTTAAGTTTGGCAATTCGTTTTGGAAAATACAATCGGAAAATTTGGACCAACCATGATTTACCCAAAGTATTTTATTTCAGAAAATAAGCTTCTACATAATCTTCACACGTTTCAGTGTCAATGTGAATACAATTCTTAAGATAGGGACTAAAATTCCAACACCAATGCACTCGATGAAATAGCATGCGATAGCATGCGATCCGACACATATCAAGGTTGTACTCGTTTGAGTACAGACAACAGACTCATTATTCCATCAGGGCCAATCGTCCCGAATTAGACCCAACTAAGAGGCAATATGCAATAATCGATACGCTAGTTATATGGAAGATTTAGGCAATAAATGCTTAATGACGTAAACGATATGGCGTCGGGAAATCTTAATACTTTTTCCTGAATGAGTGGGAAGAATTGGGGGTAAAAACGTTGTTGATTGGGTTACGATATTCACCAGTAAGGGATTTAAGGAGATTAAAAATGTAAACAACAAAACACGAGAAAACACAATGTCGAAAGTTATAAAGAACAAAGTCCGCTTTTCGGGTAAATAATTTTTGGAAACTGACTGCTGGGGCCACCAGCTCTTATAGCAGTGTTATTATAATCTTACTCTGACTTATCGTACCATGACGTCCTTAAAATAAGCTTATTGTAATGTTGAAACAATGTTATTTTCTAAACGGTTTTGGTGACGTCACTTCTAAAAGTTCATTCAATTCGTACCACGACAGCGACGTGACTTTTGACAACTAGCAATATTGTTTTATGTCAAATTTTGCAATCTTATAAAAGTTCCTCGGACTCGACGGAAATATTATTGTTTTGCAAAATATTTAAAAATACATTTTCGTGTCATGTAAAGTATTTCGTAAAAGATTATGGTAGGTCCCCAGAGCATGCAAACTCTTTATCAAATAAATATTAGCTGTTGCCCGCGACTTCGTCTGTGATCCAGGATGAAAAGTAGCCTATGTCTTTCTCCGGGTCATGGTCTACCCACGTGCCAAATTTCATCCAAATCCGTTCAGCCATTTTAGCGTGAAAGCGTAACAAACAAATAAACAAACTCACTTTCGCATTTATCTAAACTATTATTAATTAAAATATAAAGAGAAAAGATTTGATTTTTTGTATGTTTGTTTGTTTGTAACGAATAAACTCAAAAACTACTGGACCGATTTGAAAAATTCTTTGGTCAGTCGAATGCTATATTATCACCGAGTTATATGCTATAACTTATAAAGATTTCACGAGGGCGAAGCCGTTAGCGGAAGCTAGTAATTATATATAAGTTAGGATGCACAACATTACATGACTCGACACACAAAGTATCCACAGATATAATCTATTAGAAAACTCGTCGTGTGTCACGAGGCTCTATTCTAGGACCCGTATAATTAGACGAGGATAAAATGATGAATGAAAAAGAAAGAATCACGAACAGTCTTAATTTGAATTCCATTAGGAGATAGTTATCTAATTTTGAACCTGTCAAGTCATGATTCAAGAAAGAAATTCTTTCAAACATTGAAAAGGTCTCACTAAATATATTACTTATTCAAATTCATCATATTTATTAGCGTTGTGCTTGTGATGGAGATACAGCTGTCAGAGAGAATGCTAATGGAGAAAAGGTGACGAGATTAAATAGGATTTATGGAGCTCTTCGGGTGTACAGCCCATATTGGATGAATCTAAGATTTAAATCGTTAGATTTGCCCTCACCGTCCTTATGGCGCTACTAATACTTAGATTAAACATTAAAAGAAGGTTCTGTGAAATAACTCACAGGCGACAAAAATTGTGATTCCATGGTACTTAAGTCAGTTGTGTGTCAGAACGAAACAGAAGCATGACCATCTTTTTACGCGGTAGCGTGAATCTAACGATTGAAATCTTTGGAAGGAATCTGATTCAATCTCGACCCGTTACGTTAACTTTCAAGAGGTTGTCTTACATTGAAAGTACCTATTTCAGTCGAAACGAAACAAGTAGTGGAAAGATTCGGTTTTATGTACACCCTTTTTCGGAGAACAAGACATAGACACCCCACTTTACAATTATTACTTTTGCGTCTCGTCTGACAGACAGCTTTTAACAATGGAATTATTTGAGAGGTGGGTAGAGGTTTGTTTACAGTTTTGGTGTTGCTTTTCTGAATAAGGTATAGGTAACCTAATTTAAATATCTAGTAAATTAACTTCTAGTGAAATGTTCTACATCTGTATTTCGCGTTATTTGTATATGGAAAAAACCGGCGTGTTGGACTACACACAATGAAGGGTTCCGTATTTGGAATGAATTTATCCCAAATACAAATTTAACATTGTAATCGAAATACATGTTCTCCCATACATTCCAACTGCAAATGTAAGTTTGTTTTGTAGCACAAAATTGAAGATTTTAATATCATAGACTTTTTATAGATTTTCCTGTAATCTATGAAGTAAGAACCATTCTCTGTAATTTTTTCAAAATTTTAGGCTCAGCAGTTTCGGAGATAAGGGGGGAATGGTCAATTTTCATCTATTTTCTTAAATATCTTTAAATGTGTTTATTTTAAAATTATTAAAAAAAAAATATTTGAAATCCTCGCAACAACTCCTTTCATTTGATATGTCACACGATACAGTTTGAAAAACTATTTTTTTAATTTTCAAAATTCATTTGTTTACACGTCCGTGTTTGGGTCACAGAAATCACATATATTTGTACCAAATTTCAACTTAATCGGTCCATTAGATTCGGTGCAAATTAGCTGTGACAGACAGATAAACACACGAGTGATCCTATAAGGGTTCCGTTTTTTCCTTCTGAGGTACGGAACCCTAAAAATAGAGAAAATGGAACAGCAATCAATATTGGATAGAGTTAAAAGTTTATGACTGTCCAAATCGACTATCCGGAGTCCGTGTCCTATTTAAAAGCGATCGTCGCGCGAATAGATTGTTGCGCTTGTACCCCATGGCAGAAAATCACCGCCCGCGCGACCTGCGTCTTGCGTTTGCGACCGCGGCGAGAACAAATGTTAGAAGTTATTTAGAGCGTTCACTGAGTCGCCGCGGTGCGACTAGCGGAGAGGAGGGTGGCGCGGGAACATTCGAGCGCCGCCCCGCGCCGCAAGACGCACCGCAAGATGCACAACCTTATGTCGTGGCCCTGGTCTTAAGTCACTTTTTGTTCGGTGAACCAGAACGCGTGGTCGCGGCCGACAGAGGGCGTTTTCTGGTATTCCGAACAAAAAGTGACATAATGTTTACGCGATGATCGCGTGTTCGCGCGGCGATCGCTTTTAAATAGGACGCGGGGTAAGTGTGCAGTGGTAAATTGTCCGACTTTTATGGGCAAGAAAAGAGTTTGATATTAAGTTGGTGTAGTTGTAACGAGCGATGATTGCTCACGCTATTGAAAGTTACTTAGTTTTAGTTTAGTTTATTTCATTTTACTAGGTGTTACTTAGGTGTTCAAGTTTTGATATTGTGCTAAGAATTGGATCCATTAGCACATATAACGAACTATGCCCTGCAGGTTTTAGAAGTAGCCCTTTGCCTTTACCGACCCTTCTAAGAGTTTGTTACGTGAACTTTTATGAAGTCAACTAGCTTTTGCCCGTGACTTTGTCTGCGTGAAACTTCTTGTTTTAACAGAAAATATATCCTACGACACTCGGCAATACTGGAGCTTCACACTAGTGAAAGAATTTTCGAAATCAGATCAGTAGGTCCGAAGATTACCCGCTATATACAAACTCATAAAGTTTACATCTTTATAATATTACTATCTGTAGACAATAGCAAAGAAAAGAAAATAGTAAAGTGCAATACCTACGCGGTCAAAATGTATGGTACAGCAGAATTAAAAAAAAATTACCGACGAAAAATTTCAACGCAGAGGGTTCAGAATCATGTACTGAATCCATGGTAACAGTTTTTGCGTCGATGATCCTGCCACCCTGTATAGCACACGGATGACGTGCGAAAATTTTCAGAGAGCTACAAAAAGAGACTGCTTACTAGTTGAAAACCAAAAGGCACTATAACTGATAGAAAAAACAACCGTATAATTGAGGACTTCTTCTCCTTTTCTTTTTTCTGGTTAAAATATCACAACCAACACTGATCGATGTCATCCAAAGTAAACAATATGCAAAAGGAAAATATTTGAACGAATCAGGGATCTGTAACTTAAAATAAACGGGTGGGGTTGTCAACATTTTATGTTTGAGTAAACATCAATATAGACTGCGAAAATATTGGGAGCGCAAACTTTGCGCGGGGTTCGCGACGATGTGAGGAGTACTTATTATTATTTATATTTGTATCCGTTATTTGACGCCAGTATTCTCAGAATATATAAGAGTAGAGTTTTTAGTAGACTCCTTCTGAAAGGACATGCCCATAGAAAAATAAAAGCTGTCTTTAAAAACACGTTATGACCAAGATTATGTCTGGAGTGAAGAGACTGTGACCTGAGTTTGTTTTGGCCTTTCTTCTCAGAGCAGTCAGATAGGTAACGTCGTGTAAAAGTTTTTGTGCAAACCTACTTACAGAAATTAAACTTCGCCGGCCACACGAGGCTAGTACAAACTCAAACTCAAAGCATTTATTTCAAATAAACCAATTACAGGTACTTTTGAATTGTCAAGGGGTCGGTCAGTCAGCAAAATGAAGCTAGTTGCCCATTCCAAAGCGTAGTAGGTACCTATGGAGAAGAACGGGCAAGAAACTCCACGGACACTCTTTTAAATCAAAATATTGTTACAAAATATTGGTTACATCATTCGTGTTGAATTTATACATGTGAGAACAATGTAGAAAGACGTGCACGTTAAAAGCGTCCGTAATAAAAATATGATAACAATTCAAAAATTTAAATAAATTAAAATAAAATAAACCGTGGCAGCTAAGAGATGACCAGTCCCTACTGACGGCGCCCGTTCACGAACATGACGCATGGATCAGCACCATTTAGCTCAACCATTTTGAAGGGAACTTAATGATCCAACACACACGCCACCATCAGCGAGACATTTGAGTGAGCATGACATACTCTCAGCCGCCAGGGCACATTCAAGTCAATGAAAGACGTACCCAGTAAATGGTAGCTTTATGGAATGTACAACATGGTCACAGTGCTCACACATATGATATGCAATTATACAATACAAAGAGATTGAATTTATACAAGGAAAAGATAGTTTTACAATCTTCAGCAGCTGCAACAATTTTTTTTTTTACACAAGCCAGGATAGTAAAGTCAGTGGTGCGGGGCGCTACTAGCTCGAAAAAAGAATCTCATCCTACACTAGCTTAGGTTGGACTCACACATTCTGAATATTCAAAGTCGGAATTGATATTATTAATTAAGAAAGCCCGGAATTGCATACAGTTTAATTATGCCCCACACACATTCAGATTTTTTCAGATGATGATTTTTTCTAAATTGTATGCAATTCCGATTAATAATATCAATTCCGACTCTGAATTCAGAGAGGAATTCAGAATGTCTGAGTCCAGCCTTACTACCTTTCTTATAAAGCTTTCTAGCCTCAAAATAAGGATAGTTCTGTATACACAGTGACTAGTTCATGTAATGGGGCTAAAGTCCAGTTCTCATGACAAAAAAAACTTTTTACAAAAAAAAAAAAACAACCGACTTCCAAAATACACTACAAAGTGAAAAATAACTTTAATTTCGGAAGCGGTGTCTTTAGTTTTGAATTTTCGTTTTTTGTCACCGACTTCCGAAATTAAAGTTATTTTTCACTTTGTAGTGTTTTTTGGAAGTCGGTTGTTTTTTATTTTTCACTTTTTGGTACCTACCCCACACAAATTCGAAAACCGCTACCTGCTATGGAAATAACAGTGACAGGAACTTGTCATATCATCCACATACTAAGTGGGAAAAAGTACGTATTATTGAAGCTAACTCAAAAACTATCAAAGCAAAGTTAATAAAATTTATATGGGATCACTTCGAGAGCATACCCTTTCAAACAAAAAAATAATTTTTAAAATCGGTTCACAATTGACGAAGAAATCGGTGGATATACATAAAAAAAAAGAAAAAAAAAAAGAAACATACGCGACGAACATATAACCTCCTTTTTGGAAGTCGGTTAAAAATACGCCTAATGATTCTTCTATGTCATAAAACAGGCAATCGCATGCCACAATCATGTGACCAACATGATTGTAGCGTGCGATTGCTAACTATTATCATTGGAGTCGAGCTTAAATCAGGACTATGTGCTTGTTTGCCAAACTACACATACAAATTAGGCATTGTTACGCAGAGCTATCAAACTGCTTACATTCAGTAGGTACCCATTCTGTTAGTAAGTAAATGGATGTTAAAAGCTAAACTAAATTACAGTCCAGTTCACATATAGGACATGGAAGGTTGTTTATTTGCAAGCGGGCAGGGTAGGCGTGCACTTCAATTTGTCGATGCGTGGTGCACGTCACAGCAAGTCCAATTTAACATGGCCGCGCGGACGGGACGCAAATTGTGTTCCGTACCATGCTGCACACAAGTTGCTCTCATGTTATTAATGGAGATTGACTGTGGTTGGTATCATCAACTTTGTTGACGAACGTTATAGGTAATTTGTGGGGAATTTGGAGTGAACGTTTTGTTTCCTATACCTGAGTTGCAATGCAACTTAGTTTGTAAACTTTTAGACATAAATTTATCCGTACTGAAATTACACTTAATAAAAAAAAATCTTCTATAATAATTATATCTCGTAAAAGGGATAGTTTATTAAACATACCAAGCAAAAACCTAAGGGAAATATTAAACTAAATTTTCGTTTTTTTTCCAGCATTTAAAACAGTTTCAATACCAACCTGGCTAGGAGAAACGCGTCCAACGTCTGTGGTACTCGCGCGTCTACAACGATGACGTGAGGCTGCTTGGCATCCGAGTCGCGTCGCAACGCGTCCAGCGCGTCGCGAGCGCTTCGCACCGAGCGCGCCTCGCCGCCAGTTCGCGCGACCGCTCCGCATGCCGCCGCGCACACGCGCGATTGTCGCTCCGGGAACACGCATAGTAACTGTCGACAAATAATACTATGTAAAATTATAGCTCGTGCAGAAATAAAAATTAATTATCATGATATGTGTCTGTTACAGCTTTGGCTTATTGATGATTCGCACGAAACGGGTGAATCGACACTTTTAAATATATACATTTTTTCTTGAGGCGATCGCACGACAACTCCTGAAATCGATTCGCCTACATATAAAATAACTTCGTGCGAATCGCCTCAAGAAAAAATTCGACATATTATTTAAAAGTGTCGATATGCCCGTTTCGAGTAAATTCGTGTGAATCACCAATAAGATAGAGTTTTAATTACATATGTTTACAACATTTAACTTAATACCTTAAAGTGGCAACATTATAGTACAAAACAGTTCATATAAATTGGCAACACTGCCTCACACCGTCTTAAAAAAATCTTCATTTTTGTAAAAACAGGTATTGTTCCGTGTAAAACTCTGTAAAACTATAAACCAAGTAATTATACTGTGAATTATTCAAACTTTTATTGAAAACAACATACGTACCTGTTCTTTTTTGTATAAAGCCGTGTCCTAACATTTAATAAGCGATTTGACAAAACGGCTATTGCCAAAGTGCCCAAAATGTTTTTTTAAATCCGATTATTTTTTGTGAAGTACTTTTTCATTTTTATTTGGCGATCTGAATTTGAAATTCATTTCAAAAGTCTACGGCGTTACATAGGTAAAACCAATTTTATACTAGCAACTTTCGAACTTCAAACAACTCCCTAACAGGCTTCTCTTTCTTTGAACCTTTTGTTCTAGTTTCAGTCCCAAACGAAGCTCACAGGCAGTCTTTGTTTTGAATCTATTCTCATTCACTTACAAACACAGCCCCTCAGTTCATACAATGAACGATTTCTTCATTCATGGCGTATTTTCAATGTATTGGGATTGTCAGAATAGGCCTTCAGGTTCCTATTGTTACCACCGACAATGTGCCATGATGTACAGCTACATAAATGTATTTACTACTGTTTTGGTTTTGTTTGACAGTCGGTTTGTAATAAGGCCTTGTTACGCTCTCAAGCGATGCGCCTTACGACGCGACTTGCGTCAAGCGACACGCGCGTGTGTTACTTATTTCCTTCGCATGGTTACCGTCACTCCGCATCAGTCAGATCCGCCGTCCTAGGCATGTACTCTCCGACCCAGATGACCCCATTACACTCCTCCAGGAGCAGAATAGGGCCACCAGTACAGTGCACAGAAACAGACGCCTCCCGTCATTCCGACCTCGCCGCCGAGGTCCTTTACGTACGCGATCTACTTCCCGAGTAAACGTATCCCCCCCCCGACCCTTGCTCGAAAACGAGGTGCCAGCAGTTGTTGCAGCTGAGCACGTAGCTTTAAATACCCCGAATAATAATCATGATGATAATATAAATTTGATCCAGCCTGTCCCCTCTTGCTGTCCTCCCGTCAGCGATGCCCTAAGCCGAGGTCCGTACCCCACAGGGGGTGCCCTTAGCGAGCATTCGCTTAATTTTAATTTAGAATAGTTTAAAAAGCTCCTGGCTGGAGGCTCTAAGTGTAGAAGCTTATGGCACCCACAGGAAAATCCGGTTAAGCAGCCACGACCTTAGTGGTCAAAACTGCGAGAAGCCATTAAAAAAAAAAAAGTCACTCCGCAAGTAAAAACGCGGTGACGCGTGTCATGCTCTAAACAACTTCTTTCATTTGTTTTCTCGGCAGTCACTGTTGCAAGACGCGCGTCGCCAGCGTGTAGCTCGTGGCCAAGCAGTAAGCGATAATAGCGATAATAGCGATTTCAGCGCTATGTATTTATTCATTTCTATTCCATTCAGCTTGGCTTTAAGATGACAGTATTGATTAATGCTGGGGTCCTAAATTTTAGTGGAAAAGTCACTAAAGTGACGTAAATCAATCAGAGAAAGGTCAGATTTGCTGGGAATGCGATTTGGGAGAGAACTATCTTGGCCCTTAATAATTCGTGTAGACGTTATCTTAACCAACCCCCCTTAACTTAACTTGTAACTGAGACAAAATTAACATTTTTTTTTTTTCTTTTGGGCATCTCATAGCTGGCCTCTGAGGCCATGCGTATTTAACCGAGCAAACCTGTGGGTGCCTTAAGCTGCTACACTCAAAGCCTCCAGCCAGGGACTTATAAACTAGGTGAACGCTCGCTAAGGGCACCTCCTGTGGGGTACGAGTCTCGGCTTAGGGCGTTTACCGGAGGGAGAACATCAAAGATGGGACGGGCTGGATCAAAGTTTTGATCATGATTATTAGTCGGGGAATTTAAAGCTACATGCTCAGCTGCAACAACTGATGGCACCTCGTTTTCGAGCAAGGGTCGGGGGGAGTATCATTTACTCGGGGACGCGGCGGTCGCGATCGCAAAGGACCTCGACTGCGAGGTTGGAATGACGGGAAGCGTCTGTGCTTATGTCCTAGCGTACTCGTTTCCCTACTAGACTCCTGATGGATGGTAGTCGGGTCGTCTGGGTCGGTAAGAATATGCCTTGGTCGGCGAATATGACTGATTCTACTGTTTCTTTATTCTTATTTTTCGCAACTCCTAAGTAGTGTAGGACGCCTCCCAGCTAGATGGACCAACGACCTTAAGAAAGTGGCTGAGACAGACTAGACTCGCGCAGCCTGGGAGAGGCCTATGTCCAGCAGTGGACCGCGATAGGTTGGTAGAACATGTTTTTGCAACCGCAAATGTAAGTTGGTCGATTATTACTCGTTAACTTGTAAAGCCTACTAAGCTGTGATAGTTTTCCTTTTAATTTCGTTATACATATGCTACCGCCGTGAATTTTTTCACATACCCAAAACCAACCATTAAGCTTGCAGGGGGGGGGACACTTGACTCTAACAAAAATTAGCACTTTAAAGCTTAATATTTCGAAAATGGATCCCTAAATCCAAAAATGGTTAAACTCATAATATTTTTGAACGAATTTTTCAACGACATCCCACACTGGGATTATTGAGAAAAAAAAAATCATCCTCACTTTACGTCTATGGGAGGTACCAGAAAAAAAAAATATTTTTCATGATTTTATTATACCACTTTGTCAGCGTGATTAATATGTATGCCCATGTCAAATTACAGCTTTCTAGTACTAAGTGTTTCTGAGCTAAGCCGTGGACAGACAGACAGACGGACATGACGAAACTATAAGGGTTCCTTGTTTACTACGGAACCCTAAAAATGGGATAGCTACATAATGTCGAAAGTCATTTTATTAAAACAGGAAGTTTTTTTAACTTCTTCAGCTAGTTGAATAAATCTATCAGTAGTAACAAAGTAATAAAGAGTGAATATTAAAAGTAGAAATCTAGAAATATTTAGAAGGAGTCCTTGCTATTCAAAATCTAAACTGAAAAACCGGTAAATGGATGAAAGAATAGGAAATAAGCGGCTATTGAATAGAGCTGTAATTTTCAAAAGATATCGTTTTTAAAGAAGAAATTACTGTAGATTGTTATAGCCGCCTATGAAAAACATTTATAAAGACACAATTCACCGTTTGATTTTAAGTTTTATTTGCATGTTTGCGGTAGATAAAGATTTAATAAGACAATGGGGAGGTTTACTTCCTATGCTGGACGTCTGACATGTCCTAATAATTAGACAGTAATGATATGAATGTGGCCGATGCAAAGCAATAATAAAAAATTATCAGACCATCCTTTAGATAACTTTTAAATAAAAATAAAGTGTACTAGAGTCTGGCAAACGGAACTAGACACTCAAATTATTTGCAAAGTTTTTATATGGCAATGCTATACTAATGTCAATCTCAATTTGCCAAAACAAGATGGAGTGTTGTTGGTGATTTTGTTTAAGGTTGTGAATATTAACCAAAATTATTATAGATTTTGCTGTTTTTTTTTTCGAATTGCTGCATAATACCTAGTCGTGTTTTTATTCAGACGAAGTAAACAGATTTTTAGAAATGTCAAGAGACGTCTCTTTGGATCATAATAAGTGGTAGCATGATTATAAACAAATAATTCTAAAGTATCAAATTAGGTTATTCCAGTAATGTCTTACAAATTTTGGGTTGCCATGCTGATATTTTCTAAATTTGCAGCACTTTTTTAGTTTCTACTTTCGCTTCTCTATAGTAATTCTCTTGTATTAGCGATGCAATAGCGGTCATTCAACCACCAACATTTTCTAGCATTTTTATTTCATAATTATACTCAAATAAAATCCGTTAACGACTTGAATCAATATCTATCGTAATCTGCAACATGTTTCAATAACAAAAACCCATACATGGATTATTGTTTGGGTTCCTACGGAGAGATGTTTGGGAAAGGGCAACGACCTCTATTGCCATGCTAAAACGCAACAACTATAGTCTTTTGAAAAAATAAGCAAAGAACCAAAAAACACAAGTACACGTTTCCGTGTGCAGTTTCCGCAATTTCAAAACATAATACAAAATATAAAGGCCAGTATACTCACAAACGTGGCCATTTTGTACTTTTAGTCCAATTAAAAGGTACCGCATCGCGCGTTACCACAGATTGTGTTAAAATATTTTAATTAACGGTGTTGCTAGTATTAATTGCTAATGGTAGTTGGCAACACAGCTACATTACTTTTACAGTGTACCTTAAGGGAATTTCGTTACAACGAGCTTATAAAAAATAAGCGAAACGTTTTGTTTAATTTCGTTTTGGTTCGACATTTTAGGAGTATGAGGAACAGGGTGTAAAGTTCACTCATCCACCATAGAAAAGGGAGGATCCTCCGACCAGACGGGTGTTGTGTCTGGCGGGCAACTGCCCATCAGTTTGAAGTTGAAATCTTGTATGTATGTCGATCGCTCGGTAAACTCTAACTGCGCGATGCAGGATTTGTGTGACGTCATGTGTTTGATGCGTAGTTCGTATGTGGCGGTGTAACCGCTACATCACTCTCCTCCGGAGACCGGAGGTCGATAGTGGGCTGAATCTTGCGATGCTTCTCGGTGCCAGCTGTGGTTCCAGTGAGTCGGAACCGGGTGCCACATAGTTCGCGGTGAGTCGGAACTGTCTGTGGTGGTTGTGGTGATTGCGGTGATTCCCCAGTGAGTCGGGGTGATGAGGCTGATTGCATTGATTCCCCAGTGAGTCGGGGTGATGAGGCTGAGGGTGATGACCAGGAATGCGCGTTCGCTGCATGCTGGTGGTCAGGATACCCGTTGAAGCCGTGGGTGCTGGCCGGCTGTGTGAGTCGCCTCACGAAAGCTTGCGGGAGTGATGATGATGATGACGTCACGCTGAAGTAATTGCTCGAAGGCTGCGCTGACGTTCATACTCGGGGTCACCAATTTAGGGGTATGAGGAACAGGGTGTAAAGTTCACTCATCCACCATAGAAAAGGGAGGATCCTCCGACCAGACGGGTGTTGTGTCTGGCGGGCAACTGCCCATCAGTTTGAAGTTGAAATCTTGTATGTATGTCGATCGCTCGGTAAACTCTAACTGCGCGATGCAGGATTTGTGTGACGTCATGTGTTTGATGCGTAGTTCGTATGTGGCGGTGTAACCGCTACAACATAATGTGTAGAACTTGGTTAAACACTGTTCCAACTGCATAAATTTTTTCATATTATTTGGGTTTTTTTAAAATAATATTTTTGAGCGTAACGCGTTTAAAATACTCATACACATAAGAGTGGCAATTCTCAAATTGCTAAAAAGTTCGAATTAAAAACAACATTGATTTACATGGAGCGACTGCCTATCTGACCTCCACAACCCAGTAACTGGGTAATACGATGCCCCTTGGTAAGACTAGTTGTCAGACTTTCGGGCTTCTGGCGACCCGTAACGACTGTCGAATCCACGAATCCACGAATGACAGCCGGGACCAACGGCTTAACGTGCTTTCCGAGCACGGAAAAAAATCAAGAACACAAAAAAACATTCATTGTCATTGAAATGACATTGCGACTCGAATTTGAACGTTTTTAAGTACAAGAGTTGGCCTTCAGAACATTGTTAGCAGGTTTAATTATAAATTCCATTATCTACCTTAAATCTAAACCCATTTATAAACTTAGGAAATACCCTTTACCTACTGAACCCAAACTAACGACTCTATACTTATAATCCGCAAGTGTCAAATTACCACAAGCTTGTGAAATCTTATATCGATTAGTTTTAATTGCAACATGAATATTTGATACCTGTTACATAAGAACGGTTACCGACAACGAGACGTTTTAATCGAGCAAGTCATTTTGTTAACACAGGGCTTTACGGACCGTCAGTAGTAATTGGAAGGTTGTCTTTCAGAGTTTTATGGGGTATATGTTGAGAAATGGTCTTGTTTTACATTTAAGTTCGTAAAATACAATAGACGTGGATATATAAGTCACTACGCAGAGACTCTGCGTTCAGCGCTCGGTGTGGCAACACGCGCGTTCGAGACAAGTCAATCGTCATCCTGAGGATGCCTCGTTGAGAGGTGAAACACGTGTCGATTTCTTTCAGGGTTTTTTTATGGCTCTTTAGAAATAGCTAAGCGGAACAGGTTACTAAATATATCCACGTCTGTTGTATTTTATAATGGATTTCCGCAAGGTCACGTCTGAACCAATAAACTATTTAAGTTCGTTCTAACTGCATTACTCAAACTTGTAAAGCTTCTTTGAAGAGAATCCGGAACTTTATTTTTCATATTTATTATCCTCTTGCAACTGAGGATCCCTAAGTAAGCAGTATCTAGATTTGGTGTATCTAGGATTGACAGCCAGGTTTCCAATTGAGTAAGTAAAATAAAGTTTATAGGTACGTGCTATTCTCATAAGCTGCCTACACGAGGAGGAGAATACCTTATAAAATATGATTTTAGATTAAACTAGCTGACCCCGGCAAACGTTGTTTTGCCAATTATTTGTTTGGAGTGGACAACCCTTATCACTTAGGGATATGAAAAATAGATAGTAGCCGATTTTTAGACCTACTGAATATGCATATAAAATTTGGTAAAAATCAGTAAAGTCGTTTCGGAGGAGTAAGGTAACTAACATTGTGACACGAGAATTTTATATATAAGATTTATGTCGAACTAAGGACGCGACTGATTATATTTAGATGGGATACTGGCCTGTGACCGTCCTACTTCATGGCAATGACCTCTTCTGATACAGAGAAAAAACTAAAATAAACACCACACTAATATCTTGTTCAGTAGGATCATTGTTGGTGACCATTATAAGTACAGAGGACCGACTAGCTTTCAAAGCTTTTCGTATTTCTACAAAGTCTTTCAACAAGATTGACATTAGCTATTCGGTAATTTATGCCAATCGAATACATTTTTGACTTTTCCATCATCAGAGTAATAGTCACTTTGTCTATGCCCTCAGGATCCGTCACTTTTTTTCCTTGATTAAGAGCGGTGACGCACTATATCCGATCCGAATCCGAATTCAAGATCCGAGTTCGTTCCGAATCGGTAATGTTCTAAATTTGGACGGACAGAGTTCGGATTTAGTGCGCAACCCCTTATACAAATAGTACTATGGCTAATTTGGACCGACATTTTTCGGATTCGGAACAGACTTAGTGCAAAACTGCTCTAACAGTCAGATAGGTATGAAAAGTGATATATAATAATAATAAATATGTTTTATTTCCAAAAGTAAATTACCCCCATGCTAAATAGAATCTGTGTTACAGAGGTCATCCATCCGTCTATTATACAAAATTACTGGTAAGTAAGTAGTACTTTTTTTTAGGGATACAATTATGTATTTAATTCTAGTGTGAAAAAAATGTGGTACGTGCGTGTGTGGGGGTGTGTGTGTGTGTATGAGTGAGTGTGTATATAAAAAAGTAGTCTCACCTCTAGCGGCTCCGGCGGCGAGTACAGCATAGCATTGGGGATGTGCGCGGGCGGCGGCGACCTGTTCTGCAAAGAGATACTTCTGTGTAATATACATTAACATAACATTCACTTAACATTAACACTTTAGTGGAATAAACCAGATTCTGAAAACCATTCGCGTTTCTGATTGGTTAGACAGCTGTCAATTGTTTTCATAAGACTGGACAGTATAGATATTTGCTAAGGGTTTCAGAAACCGTAAGTTAATAAACAAAAACAGTGGTAGAAAGACATTTATGTCTTAAGGTATTTTGTTATAATATAATTATGTTAACAATTTCTGAAGGAAATAAAACAACAAATAACAACACCGAAAATCATAATGCATTTGTATGACGGAGCCGTAGTTCAAAAATAATTATTGCAACCTTTAAGTTATGAGCGTAACTGTTCGTGTGTTATTTGTTTTGTACCTACAATCGATAATAAAAGCACCTTGTTCCATGTTAGGTAAACATGTACTCAAAAAAAAATTTAAACAACACATTAAATGACATTTAAATTAAAAACTTTGTACAATATTTTGTATTGTGTCAAGTTTTCAGGTAAGTACATTATAATTGTATACCCGGTTCTTAAGTTGGATACCCGTATATTGCCAGTTTTCAACTTCGTATAGTAACAAACTTGACAAGCCTTAAGAACCCACCGATTAAGAAACTTTCCAAAGTAATATAATAATGCTCTCGGTCAGTGTTGTTATCGTCAACTCTCAGTTACAGATATTTGAGTTTCATTTTCGTATCAATCACTAAGCTAGTGAAAAAACGTTTCGTTTAACCTTTAGTCAATTGCCGTATTTTGTGATACGGCAATGAGAGGGCTACCGAATGCCGTATATTCTGAAAAAAAAAAAATCGTAGATTGCCGTATAATACGACAATTGCCGTATCAATAACAACGCTGCTCTCGGCCAATATGATTTAATACAATGTTCCATAAAATAATCGCAGAAGACTTTATAAGAAATAGGTAGGAATATAAGTTAGGTTAACCTATGTACTTGTATCGAGTGTATTTCTGGATAAATCGGTTACAAAATACTTATCCAACGCCCGCCATGTATCGAGCCGTGGCTCAAGCTTACATGCTTTAGCAAGATGAATCTCAAACAAAACTAGGTGACCGTATAAAAACGTACATTCTTTATATTACAATCTAAATAGTATAAAAGCCGACCGGCGTTCGCTTACCAGTGTTTACATTAAAAAAAAAGATCGACGCGTACGCTGTGTTGATATTGATACCTACATGTGACGTTGATGTTTAAGGTCACCAAATTAGATAGCAGTTCTGTGGGAGAATTTTGTCATTGTCATACAAGTGAACAATATGAGTATTTTATTTTATTTGCAAAGACCCGTTTATGTATATTAGAAGGTAGGTTAGAATTTGATTTTAGAGCAGAATCACCATCCATAGCCCAGTTTTGCATTCTAAGAGTTTCCAAAAGAAATAGCAGTATGTTGTATGTGTACTGTGTAAGAATTACATGAGGTATTATTCCACTTAGGTAGAGCATTGATTTCAACAGCACTTGTCCGAACCGCACCTAAGCACTTCCACTAACCGCATTGAAACAAAATTTTGATAAGTGCGGTTCGGTGGAACAGTTTATTAATAATATTTTTAGTCTCCGAACGGCACCAGATTTTTATTTTTTTTTCTTCTTATTGGTGTACTTACAATTAGTTTGTATCTACGAGCTTTAATACCTCCGGGTCTACGTCATTATTTTATATCCAGTGTGTCACAATCTAATTTCATATGGCGAAAAGATGTCGTGTATTTCCGAGTTCTTGGAAAGTTATGCGACGCCACATGTGTCTATGTTTATTTTAATTGGTATATTATGTTCTTGAACAAAAGCATTACATTCGCATATATTCCTCGAAGAAGTAAGTAGGTGGACAGAGGTGTTACTCTCAATTTTCCAGTAATGTATAGCCTCCACGTTGGGCGAGCTTGCCGTTTGATTTGCATTGCACGCAAATCAAACGGCAAATCACGCAAGAAGGCCCAGTATACGTTGGTCGGCGTTGGCGGTATCTTTGGGTTGCTACTGAAAAATATCTGAGGGGCGATTCTAGTATTTTAAAGAGCGTTCGCATTCTAACCTTAGTATCAATCTGTCCAAAATCCCTCTGATATGGCAACATTTTTGAAAAAACAGTTGCACTCCGGGAGTGCCGACAGGAGAGAAAACATGAAAAAAAATCGGCACCGCGGTAATCAACACGTTGATGTCTTTTACTCCACGGTGTCGGTAAATTGCGTAACAGTGTCGCGAAATCAATGGTTTAGTCCCATCTCAAAAATATGTGTAATATTTGTTGAGCACCTGGGTGCTCTTCGTGGACGAAGCTAGGTGCTATTCGCGCAGGTGCTATTCGGACGGGTGCTCTAAGTGGACTACTTCATATTTAAACGTTTTTATTTTCAACGCCGTACTACATCCATGCACTTATGATTTAGTGAAGGATCGTGACCTTATAAACCACCCTTTTATACTTAACCTCCAAGGTCAAGGTCAACTCTAAGATATATAGGTATACGTATTGATAATGCTCAGTTAATATTCTGCGTAGGCGAGGGGTTGAGACGGGCTTTTTATCTGCGTTTCATTTCATTCGCTTCGATTCGTTCAATCAAATTGCCTGAAAATGCTGAATTACAGGCAAAATGGGTTTGAGTGATACAGATGTGAGTAGTCTAGAATTGAGATACTTCTTTATGAGGTCCTAAAATTTTAGAAATAAGTGAATGTAAAAAACCGGCCAAGTGCGTGTCGGACCACGCACAATGAAGCGTTCCGAAGTACAAATTTAACTTAGTAGTTGAAAAACATGTTCTCCCATACATCGATATACGTCACGGTCAATTATCCAACTGCAAATGTAAGTTTGTAATGGCAAAAACATTTTTTTTATGTGGTGTGATAAAACTACAAATTATATTTTTTCGGACTATTTCCTTTAATTTTGCTTCCTGCCAAATTTCATGATTCTAGGTCAACGTGAAGTAGGTAGGTTTTGATTTATTTGCGAGTATCAAAATATGTCACATAAATAGCCATATTTTTTTATTGCGTTGACTTGAAGCTTGATTTTTTTAGAGCTCCAAGGGAACATAGATCTACGTATTTGATATTAATTTCAACTTGATACCTCCATGCGTTCCTGAGAAAATGGGTCTTGACAGACTGACGGACGGACAAAGAAGTGATCCTATAAGGGTTCCGATTTTCCTTTTGAGGTACGGAATCCTAAAAACCATAAAAATTGCCGCAGCGAGAAACCTATGATGCTCGGGCCATAACAACGGGAAACGCCGTTAATTGTCGCGATGATGAAGTCTATCATTGCGATAATCATTTTCCGTTGGTGTGGCCCCGGCATAAGTACAGCGCGGCGGCGTAGCCAACCTTGCTACTCCGTAATTTAATATGAGAGAATAAGAAGAAAAAAATGCCAAAACAATTACATTCATTTGCATTGATTGATAACTATACTCCGTTTGAAATAAGATTAGACATTTAACTAAACCCTTTTTACAGTCCGTTCAACCGATTTTGACTTTTATTGCGTTGGTAGCATGACAAATGGCAGCTGCAGTAAACAGTTGGTATTATAACCACTTTTTTGCTTTTAATGCCATCCTTACACTTACGGTATAGAAGTCAGAATCGGTTGAACGGACTGTAACAAAGGTTTGTTTAAATGTCTAATCTTATTACAAACGGAGTATAAAGCTGTGCAAATATTCATATTTTATTTAACATCTAACGTTTTTTGGTACTAATTATTGTCCTAATTTGTAGTAGTTATGATATCTAAGTAAATGAAGTGGCTATTATTTCTATTATTAATACAACAAGATTGGTTTGCAAATGTAGAATAGCGATAACGTCGAAATTGTTGCTAGGCCTACCTATCTGAAATGTTTTAGATATTCTTAGCCCAGCGTTGAACTGTGATAAATTTAGACGTTTATTTTTTATTTCTAGACTAGCGGTGCCCCGCGGTTTCACCCGCATAAGTCTCGATTCCGTGGGAATTTCGTAATTAAAAGTGTTTCTTGTCCTAGCCCAGGTTCCGTTCAGCCGTTTTAGCGTGAAAGCGTAACGAACAAACAAACTCACTTACGCATTTATAATATAGGATTTGAAAACTTGCCTGCTTATTTGCTTGCTATACACGGGGCGCTCAGAAAGTTTTGCGATACTAAAAAAAAATATACTACTTTTCAAAGAACTCTTCATTGGCGTCTATACACAGTTTCATTACGTCTAAACCAATTTTCATAACAAATTTTCTAGTCCGCATCAGACACCTCTTCAATCTCTTTCTCAAATGCAGCCGGTGATGAAAACTGTTTTCTCTTGAGTTGATTTTTTATTCTGGGGAACAAAAATGATAAATCCATGCGTAATAAAATGTTAAACGCATCGAGACGAGCCTGCTTCAAATTTTGCTATCATGTCTCGGCACCATTCTACCCGAACCTCCTTCTGTCTAAGCCTGCGTTAGATTTTGCGGTACAACCGTGAAACTAGCTTTAGAAGGCCTTTTGTCTATTAACACCATTCGAAGTCTTTCAAACAATTCTTCTGGTTTTAGTCGCCATTTGAAATCGTACAAAATGATCGCGCGAAAATGTTCTCGTTGTACATAAATCCATTTTTCAGTGAGACAGAGTATTTTGATTTTGCTCGTAAAAAAATGTGGAGGGTATTTTGAATTTGGAATGTTGTGTTTTTTTGTAATAAATAGTCATAGTTTTAATTGACATCAAAACCAGCCAGTGTCCCATAGACAAAAACTGTTAGTCGCAAAACTTTCTGAGTGACCTGTGTATATCTCTGTTTGTATGTTTTTATCAACAACACAGAAATAGCCAGCCTATCAGTCAGTTGTCGCCTTATCAAAGCCTATAAAATTATTAAGGACAGTCATATACTCGCTTCGCGTCTGCCTTAAGAAAGCCCCGGGGTAATCTCGCGCGGTTGCGGGAATGAGGGCGTATTACTGGATCCCGCGATAGTGTTCCCGGAGGAGACGCTGGGATATCCCGGGAGACCGCCTGCGGGACCATGTGAGTGCCTCTTTGATCCGATTAAGGCTTACGTTCCGTAGAGCTGTGAAGAGCTATTTAGAAAATTAGAGCACTTTTTTTAAATGAGCTTTTGTAGTGTGCTTGTGAATCGATATTAGATTGATGCATTTGTTGTCATACTATCGTGAAGTTACAAGCTATAATATTCGTTTGTGTTTTTTATATAAACTAGCCAGTATATCTAAGCCGAAAAGTTAGCCAGTATTAAAATACAATAGACGTGGATATATTTAGTAACCTGTTCCGCTTAGCTATTTCTAAAGAGCCATAAAAAACCCTGAAAGAAATCCAAACCCGAACACGGCGTGTTGCCACACCGGCCGCTGAACGCTCGGTGTGGTAACACGCTGTGTTCGTGACAAGTCAATCGTCATCCTGAGGATGACTCATTGAGAGATGAAACACGTGTCGATTTCATTCAGGGTTTTTTATGGCTCTTTAGAAATAGCCAAGCGGAACAGGTTACTAAATATATCCACGTCTATTGTATTTCATAATGGATTTCCGCAAGGTCAATTAACTATCTTAGCCAGTATTGCAAAACAAACTAACAGATTTTAATTATGAAAAATTTCGGCAACGTCAAGTCATGTAATTTAATTATTTTTTTCCCTCACACCAATTATTTGATCACAGTAAGCTGCTTCAAGCCAATAATGACAGGTATTAATAATGAAATAGGTATGAGCAGTCTCAATTCACGAGAACAATGGCCACAAATCGGCTATAATTGACATTCATTAGCCTTTGTTTTGAATGGATTAACTCAACTACTGATCTGTATTTGATTTAAATGGCAGTAAGTACAATAGCCAAATTAAAAGATCATTATTTTCAAGTTTTATGTAGTTACTAGCTTGGTCCCGCGGTTTTACTTGCATAAGTCTCGATCCCATGGGAATATCGGGATAAAAAGCATCCTATGTCCTAACCTCTTGGTCCGGGTCTACTCGTGTGCCAAATTTCCTCCAATTACGTTCAGCCGTTTTAGCGTAAAAGCGTAACAAACTTTCACATTTGTTTATTTATTAAAACTATATGCACAAGTAAAAAATACTGTAGAAAGGCGGACTTAATACTTGAGGCATTTTTTATCAGTCAACCTTAGGGGGGGGTTGCGAATAAGGGCGAAAGGGAAATCGTGGCCCCCGGCAACATGGCAACTGAAGGAACACGGGTGGGTTTTAGTCAGTAAGAGTCTGACATGCCCTCCCGCTCCACCCAGAGCGGGAGAAGTTATTTGATAATTTCCCACCCAAAAAAAAAAAACATGTGTGCAATTTACACGTGGAAGAAGTGAAACCTTCAAAAATTTCTTTCTCATTTTCTCCCACGTTAAATCTTATGAATTTGTGTCTGTCTCTTTTTACTGTCGCTTTTTCGTTTCATCGACTTTCAAATCACAACGATGCTAAAGAAGTTTTCACTTCAAAAAAAACGTGTGGCACTCGGGGTCTGCCGCGGTAAAGCTATTGCATAGCATTTGTAACCTCCATGACAACATCACGTTGTCATGGGAACCGTCATTACATGGTAGGCGGAGTGGGGGGTGTTAGGTATTATTTTCGTTACGTTACGGAATTTCTTGATTCGGTCGCCGCGCTCAAAGCCCGCGATAAAAGCTATGCAATAGCTTAAAAAGGGTGATGCAGAGACAAAACAAGTCAGGTACAACATAAGTGATAGATAACTTGAAAATGAATACATACTAATACATAGATACCTACATAAAAACCGAATACACTTTGTCAGGAGAAATAACGATAGCTACGTTAGCGTTAACGATTCATTTATGTTTGGTTTTGGATGAAATTTGGCATACAGATATTTAACCTAAATTAACATATAGGATTTTTATCCCGGTAGTACTCATGGCTACACATCAAGCTATACATTCCCAGTATAAGCTGACCTCGCATTGTAAGGAAATCCTGTACAATGCGAGATCAGCATAAACTGGAAATGTATAGCTTGATGTGTGGCCGTGTGTACGTTCCCGTGGGATGATTTCCGACATTCCTGCGGGTGAAGTCGCTGTCAAAAGTTATTTCATAGAAATAAACATTATTATTATTTCCGGTCATAACTAAAATCGCACTTGTCTACTTTCTTTTTTCTCAGAAACCCCAATACATAACAAATTTAGATGTTATTCAATATATTAAACGCCTAAGTAATGGAAATCGCTATTAAATTACTTCCGTTGACTTACTTTCTACACTGACGAGCAATATAAAAAAGTCACTTGCAAAATGCCAAAAAAATCTCCTAAGCCACACAAGTTAGCTACATGAAGTAAAAAAAATATTGAAAACAGTTTTATCTACTCTCATAGCGTAATATTCGAATTATAAAATTCAAAACGAGTTTATATTGACATACTTTATAAACATAATACCGAAATTTAAAAATAGAATCATATTATAACATTTTTTCTCTAACAAAACAATACTATAAAAAAAAAAATCAATTACGATACAGGGCTATTCCAAGAAGTTAATATCACCAAGGAGTTTCCATCAACTTTTGCATTGGAACGTTTAAACGGGGGACAGCAGCACCCGCTGTAGCGCATGTGCGGTGATGTGCTGGTGCAGGCGATATTCATTTGTTTTGTAGTACTTACTGAATTTCGTGGGATTTTTCAAATTTATTCTTGATCTTTAACTTTGATTTTTTATTTAGTATTTGTTTCAATCCCAATATTTGAGAGTAGATAAAATAGTGTATGAAACTGCACATAACTAGGTATTAAAACACTCGTGTGATACTATTAAAAACCTCGCCTACGGCTCGGTTTTTAAACACACACTCATGTTTTAATACCTCTCATTATGCAACAGTTTCATAAACTATTATTATAGGTGTCTTTTATGAGCTATTAAATACACTTGAATGTTGCTTTTTACTTCAAGAAGCTATCTTGCGTGGTTTCGGAGATATTTCATGATAAGTTAGTGAATTTTTTAAATTGTTCGTTAGTGTATATGTATAATGATCGCAATCAATATTAAGAGTCAATTAATATTTACTTACAATTATAATTAAAACTATAATATTAACTACGAGTTGATTCAATTACTTCGACCAATAATTATTACCAGTAGGTTGAATAAATTCATAATTATTGCACTAATTAATATAACATCACGCCTGTATATCCTCGAAGGGATAGGCAGAGGTATAACTATGGTAAGTACACCCATATTCCGCCAGTTATGTTTAAGTCCCATGTAATAGGGGGCGAGCCTGTTGCCATCAACCGGGCACGAATCCAGACTGAGACACTATGCCCGACCAAGGAATTGAACCAAGGACCTCAGGCTCAGTAGTAGCGCTTGCCACCACTAGACCAACGAGGCACTTTCAAATTAAAGTCGCTTTTCGTGTTTGTTTGTATGACCGCGTTGTTTTTCTAAACCACGAAACAGATTTTGATGAGGTTTTCATCATCGTTTAGAGAATTTATTCCAGAAGGTTTATGTGTATAATGCATTAGTATTAAAGTTATATAAAACTAAGAAATCTCGATGTTTTGTTAAGTCGTAAAAACCGTGCGAAGCAGGAGTGGGTCGCTAGTTACCAATATACGGACACAACCAAAAACTCTTCTATTATATTATCATCATACTCTTCTTGCCTTGTTCCATGTTACGTGGGGTTGGCGCACCCCCAACCCGTTTTCTTTTTCCACTCTCCCCTGTCAACCGTCACGCTATCATTCACTCTCTTCTCTTTCATATCATTAACTCACATAATCCATCCATATTGTCTTTGGTCTTCCTCTCCTGCTCCATTCATCAACATTTATATTAATTACTCTTTTAGTCACATGCGTTTCCTCCCTCCTCACCAAAAACTCTTCCAAATTAATTGAAATTAAGTTATTTTTAGTTATACTTGCCAAGTCTACCTGCGTGTTAGAGATTTTTTACTCAAAATTGTTTAAATAACATGTAACTAAAATTCAACATTATTCCATGTTGAATTTTGGTTTGGTAAATAAATTAATACCTTTTAGTGATGAAAAAAAAAAAAGTGATGTCCCAAATTGTTAATTTAGGCGACTGGACTCTTTGGTAAATACCTAAATAATAAATTGACGTGGCGTCTGTTTGCTTCGAAAGGAGCGGGATTTACCTTTTTTTTTGTTTGGGAAATTATCAAATAACTTGAGGGCGACTTAACTGGAGGGCGTGTCAGACTCTTACTGACTAAAACCTGCCCGTGTTCCTTCGGTTGCCGTGTTGCCGGGGGCCACGATCTCCCGGCATTTGGTGCGGGATTTACCTGCTTATTTACTACTTATGTTCTTAATAATTTAGGCAGTCTGGCTAGTCGTAGTCAACCGACTGCTTTTTCATAGGGTATTTGTACCTTCATTTTTTCCTAAGTATGAAAAACTTACGTACTAAAAAGTAGGTAAGTTTTTGCTGATCAGAATACAGCTATTACCAATATGCTACTTTTTATCAGAATAGCATGGACACCAATAATTATTGTAGTGTAGGTATCGTTTTATTAAAGTAATTCTATTTTTTTTAAGTAAAAGAAATAAGAACAAACCGCATTAAGCTGAAGGACTTACAGAGCTAAATAGAAACTACAAGTTGAATCTACCAACAGAATGCGGTTTTATATTTTATATTTGCAATGCAAACGACATGGCTCAAACATCTTGCTTTTTGCTACATTGAAGGAAGAAGACTTAATGAAAAGACGTATTTAAGAATTATCTCCTATCTCTGTTACTTAATATTAGCTGTGCTTGGGTGTACATACACAAAAGAAGTATTTTTTCGGGATGTAATGAAGTGTGTTTTCTTCATATATACTTTTTTCATGAAATTGAATATGAAACGGTGTCCACTGAACGGCGATTTATTTGGAAATATAGACGAACAATATTTGGTAGGTATAGGTAATCAGTGTATAATTAAGTTCTAGTCAGCAAAATTAAAATGAATAAAAGTAACAATTTAATTTTAATGGTTTTCCAAGTTTCCAAATTATGATATTCAAAGAAAGAAAGAAAGAAAATTCGTTTTTTGCGGTAAACATGACATTCAATTCTTCTTCTAGCGGTTCGATGGCAGTCTAAATAGACTCGGCCCAGAATTCGTATTCGTGTTTGGCGCTATCGCTAGCTTGCATCAGTTCCTGTAACATGCAGCTGACGACATTAAGTGTCCGATTGTTTGTGTAACAGCACCAGATTTGACACTCCAAGGTCGTCGGAGTCGTTTATGAATCTCCACCTGAACAGATTTTCCTTGCTACGGTCAACCTGGGTCCGGGTCTATTTAAAGACTTCCAGGCTATGCGAAGCAGCCCTTTACGGGGCACCGGTGTGGGCGCGTTCCGTGAGGCGGTGGCCAACCCGCCGGTTGAACGCAGCCCAAGGGATCATGGCCATCCGGCTGTCCCGAGGATACCGTACGGTCTCCTGTGAGGCGGCGAGCCTCCTTGCCGGATTACCGCCATAGGATCTGGAGGCAAAAGTCCTCGCGCACATTTGGGAGTGGCGCGAGGAGGCGAAACGGCGGGGTGTAACTCCGCTGCCGCGAGAAATCACGGCACAGCAGACAGAGCTCCGGCCGGAAAAAGTCTACACAAGGCAACTCATGTCGAGGTTGGAGATCTTTAGCAGGTGGAACGAATGGAAGGAAGCACTGTCTCGCCACAGCATCAGTCTTTCTCTTGAACGTTCGCGAGTGAGTGGGACGACACACTTTAAAATATTGTTTCGGCTTTTCAGCCTTTGTGGCACAAGGATGTTGTCGTGCAAAGGGCGTCGTGTGTCGGAGATCATTTTGGCTCTTTCGCTGGAGTTTGCCACCGCTCTACGAAGTAGTGGAGGTAATTAAGTTGAGCGAAATTGCAGTGCTTGCTTAGACGGTCCATGCAGAAACAGCATTTTTCAAATTAGCTCCGGATTAAGATGCAAATTATTTCACAAAAGTTTTCTCACATTTCCTGTGCAAGTTTTTTCATAATTTAGATTTTTATGATATTTTAAAAATCTTCTTGCTACTTATAGTGTAGTCATTTTAATTTGGTTTATTAAGGTTTCATCTTGAGTTAATCAGAACCTAGAGTAAATAAAATAAAACGTTCAACTGCTGAATATTCAAATTTCATATTACGCAGAGTTTTCTTGAAGAAATTCGAAGCCGCATACAAAAGAAGGTTGTTTATTTACTTTCAAACTAGATCTTAATGAAAACTTGAGAAAAAACCTCTCCTATTTCTTGATTGTTTACGCAAAACTTGGTTTTTCTATTTATATGAGAACTAGTTGAACCCGTGGCTCGGTTTGCATAAAAGTCGGGAATCATTATTGAATCACAAATTATAATGGACGGGTCGTTTATTCTATTCTATTTTTAGGCAGTCAGAAAAAGTTAGATTTGAAGGTCGTAAACGGAACCGAGCGGAGGAAAAACTCCGTTGACCAAAGAATATAGTTATCACTATGTGAATCTATATATTTACTAGCTGTTGTCCGCGACTTCGCCTGTGATCCAGGATGAAAGGTAGCCTATGTCCTTCTCCAGGTCATGGTCTACCCATGTGCCAAATTTCATCTAAATCCGTTCAGCTGTTTTAGCGCCAAAGAGTAACAAACAAACTCACTTAGGATTGGTTTAAGGGTGGACAAAAGTACTGGTAAAAGTGACATTCTATCAGCGTTAACAATGATGGAAATATCACAAAATATATGGGACCGACAATAACTACTGAAAATCTTAGGTGAATCCTGTTGAAAGTCTTTCCGTATCCTATATATATCCTATGGTACTGAAACGTGGTCGCTCACAATGGGCCTTATCAGAAGGCTAAAAGTCACCCAAAGGGCAATGGAGAGGGCTATGCTTGGAGTTTCCCTACGTGATCGAATCAGAAATGAAGAGATCCGCAGGAGAACCAAGGTAACCGACATAGCCCGAAGAATTGCCAAACTTGGTGCCCGGGTGTAAAGAAAGAAAAATGCGTTTATTGGCATTACAGCAGAAAAAATACACTTTATAACTACCTATAAAAAACAGAAAATAATGATTATAATGCCAAAAGGGCCTCAGCTCAGCATAATGTCAGATGACAACACAAAGTGAAAAACACTACAAAGTGAAAAATAATGTTTTTTTATTTTCGTTTTTTGCCACCGACTTCCGAAATAAAGAATAAAGTTATTTTTCACTTTGTAGTGTTTTTTTTGGAAGTCGGTTGTTTTATTTTTGTAAAACTTTTTAATTTTTCACTTTTTGGTTGTGGTACCTACCCCACACAAATTCGAAGCTAACTCAAAAACTATTCCAGCAAAGTTAATAAAATTTATATTGGACTACCTCGAGAGCATACCCTTTCAAACAAAAAAGAAATTTCAAAATCGGTCCACAATTGACGGAGAAATCGGTGGACATACATAAAAAAAAAGACCTGCATACGCTACGAACATATAACCTCCTCCTTTTTGACACAACAAAATAAACACATGCAGAGACTGAGCCACATACACGCTCATCGCGATGTGTGACATGTGTGCGTAGTAGCTTTTCAATTTAAACCGATCTGGCAACATATCAGTATACACATCAGTGGTTCTTCGTACAAGCTTTAAACATGAATAGGGGGAAACGTCACCTATCATTTTGATTCAGGTTGATGCATATTGCAATAATAAATTAACATATTTTCATACTTTAAGGATAAGAAAACTCTTAATTGTCATTGTCAAGTCAAAGAAAGGGTATTAAAATAGAAAAAATGAAAACAGGCAAAAACGAATCCTTTAGATTTTTCATATTTTTTCGCTGTCGTCGGAAAAACTAAACGGAATTGTGAATATTTCAGAAACTTTTCTCTGCAAGCGATTTTCACTGTCAAGATTAAATATGCAGTACCTTTTCTTTCAAGTAAAAAAAAACTTTATTATGAGACATTTTCAAAAGCAAGTACCTATTCTTATAGGTACAGTCTGAGTGGTGAAAATGAACGGCGTTGTTCTTTTAAACTACGCAACGAATTCTGATGCGGTTTTCACAATCATTAAAGGTCCCACACACATCAACTCGGAAAGGGATCGTCACCGTATCAACTCGAGCCATTCAGTATTCTTTATATGAAACTCTCTACTGCAACGCACACTAATCGGAATCGTAACGTAATCGCTTCGTCTCGGGACAAGCTCACGAACCGCGGTGTGGTGCTAGTCAACTTGTAGTCTCAGCGCTTACGGCTTGTCGTCCCCGCGCTTACGTCTCTCCGTACCCGAGCTTACGTCTCTTCGTCCACCCTTGCCCCTCTCCGCGGCTTGCCTGCAGCACACTACTGCCGCTGCGCTTACGGCGAACCGTAAGCGCGGCGTCGCCTAGCCGTAGCCGAGTCGACGTATCGGAGCTGCTGATCGGCTTTGGTTACGTGCTGACGTCAGGTTGACGCCAAGGCGAAAGGCGAGACGATGACGATCCTTTTCCGAGTTAATATGTGTACCTTTATTCGAGATTTTATTTAAACTTACTTAAATAATAAAGAAATCTCGATGTTTGTCAAGTCGTAAAAACTCCCGTAAAAAGTAGTGGCTGGTCGGAAGAAACAAATAAATGCCAATCATCATTAGTCTGGCCATTGTACTACTGTGAGCAAAAATACAACTAGGTACTGCTAAGTGTGCATAGCAATAAATAATCATTTATAAAAATCATTGATACGTCATTTTCGCGTACGATAAGACCCGACGCAGCGACGTAGGTAGGTACTCAATTTTTCATTGATTTTCAGATTATACTCCGACGTAATCACTGAAGTATGTGATGGTTTACACGATTTCCGAGCTCATTCTTAAATAGATTAGGATCATTTTTTTGCGTCACCAAACTGTCATAAGCCTTTCGCGTCATAATCTGATAAGAGTACATCTGTGACGTCATAATCATCGATGATAATGATAACTGTTTCTATGGCGATGTTAAATTGTTTTTTAGAGTTTGAATGACTTGAAAGTTTATCTTTCGGTTGTTGTTTGAGGAAAAAGTTCTACATACATTTATGTTGAAAGAAATAAAATGATTGTAATCTTCAATTAGGATGACACGTAGGCTAGCAGATGTTGATTCTTAACTTGTGATTGGCTGATTAAATATAAAAATCAAAAAGTATAATCAGCCTATAATGTTCCCACTGCTGAGATACAGGCCTCCTCTCTATGAGAGGGAGTGGGCTGTAATCCACTACGCAGGCCCAGAGCAGGTTGGCGGACGTCACATATCTTTGAATTTTTTGGTTCTAAGACATGTCGGTTTCCTCACGATGTTTTCCTTCACCGTTTGTATAGAATCATTTTTATCTAACTTGAACAGATAGCTGTGCTGCTGGGGAGTTTATTGCGCCACTTCTTCTTCCCAGCTAAAGCACTAGGAAGTGGTGAAGGGTGGGCATTTTGGGGGACTGTCTTATGTAATTTTGACGTTCGAAAAGAGCTGATTCTCAGCGTAGTTTGAATAAATTAGTTTTGAATTTGAATTTTGAATTTGTTTGGAGAGCAGTGGTGATGAAATAATTTACATAAAGTGCCTGTCAGGGTTCAAACTCACGACGTAAGTCGCGGCCATTACCACTGGGTCACCACTGCTCTAGAAAATCAAAAAATTAAAAGTCATTTATTCAAATTAGGCTGAGAATCTGCTGATTCTCACTTCTTCGACGCTTTTCGAACGTCAAAATTACATAAGTCAGTCCCCCAAAACGCCCACCCTTCATCACTTCCTAGTGCTTTAGCTGGGAAGAAGAAGTGCCGCAACAAACTCCCCAGCAGCACAGCTGTCTGTTCAGTTAGAAAATGTTGATTCTATACTATAATATGCAAATTACGAAACACAAAACATTAAATTAAATTATCTGCCATAGGTCAGCTAGCACATGTCAATAATTTAACACCTTTGCCAAGTAGTTCTTCAATCTATTTTGAACACAATAACACGGCTTCTAGGACACTACAGCCGTGACAACAATAAATTAATCTTCCATTATTATTCTTCCCTCCTTCATAATTATGTCTTACAAAGTGAAGTCTCAATAACAACCGCATTGTAAGTAAGTGTGAAATATTTTCATCAAAATTTCATATTACATCTTATAAGGCACTACAATTTTTAGGGTTCCGTGCTCAAACGGTGCCTACGGGACACTGTTACTAAGGCTCCGCTGTCCGTCCGCTAGTCACAGGGCTGTATTTTCACAGGGCTATATTTTTTTAACCGTAAAGGCTTGTGCAGACCAGCGCGATAACGCGGGCACGACACTGGTAGCGCTGCCTGTCGCGCCCGCGATATCGCGCTGGTCTGCACAAGCCTTAATGGGTAGACCACCAGGAAGAGGTGGCGAGACGACCTATATAGACGCGTGCCGCAAGGTTGGGATGGAGGTGGCCCTGGAAAAGGATGCTTGGAAGGATTTGGAGTAGGCCTTTACTCAGCAGTGGGACAGTGTAGGCTAACATAAAAAAATAAATAGGTAGACACTTGGAATTTTTTAACAGTGTGTCTACTAACTGCATAACCGAGAAACGTGTTTCTTTTTTAACACAAAAGTATTTGCAAAAAAAAATGTAGTGTTAAATATTGTACGATGGTCCGGAACCCTTCGTGTGCGAGCCCGACTAGCACATGGTCGCTTTTTCATCTGTACACCAAGAACACGATATTTCAATTTACTGAATAGCAGGTATTGTGGCTTAAGTTATTGTCTCGTTTTGCCTGTAATATTGATCTACAAGCTATTGTATTGCTCGTGTTTTCCAATATTCTTGCCTCTTGTTGCATTCACTTTCGTGAAGTGTCATAGACATTGACGTATCGGAAATTTCCTTTCTTTTATTTACAGATAAATATAGTGGACTCAAAAATATCTTTTGTATTTTGTAACAAACTTGATTCTGAATGTGACTTTTTCAGCGTTGATTTCGGAAACCTAAAGCTAGGGTTTCGTTTAAGAGCTGTTCCATCATATGATATCGGTAATTTTCCTCAGTATTTGACATTAAGGTTTAAAAAAAAAACAGTGGCACTCCGGGAGTGCCGACAGATGAGAAAACTTGAAAAAAAAAATCGGCACCGCGGTAATCAACGCGTTGATGTCTTTTTAATGGTCAAAAGCTGGTGTCGTCACAGTGTCGCAAAATCAATGGTTTAGTCCCATCTCAAAAATGCCCAACACGCCTAAAGAAGTTTTCACTTCAAAAATCTCTCAAATTTGGACCATTGAGGTTCTATGTAAAATAGAGCAGACAACGCGAAAAAAATTTTGCGCAACATTTTGTTGGCCGGGACAGCAATCATCTTAGTCTGAATACGCATACACCGCATTTGTCACATTTGAAATCCGCGAGAACACATCTTTTGTTTGTAATAGCTTCTCTAGTTAACAGTGAATCTCAATGATTTGGACAGCCGTTCTGCCATCCTTACGAAAAGTGCAATAACTCGAGTTTTTCGCCGAATTGAGATAAGTACATATTCAGAATTTGCAGAACGAGATCTACCTACATATTCTTTTTAGACACTTTTTACGAATCTATGAAGAATTTGTCTTGAATACCATGTATAGTGTTGGACAAAAAACATTGGTCAAAAAACCTACAAAAAATCAATCTGCCTAGCCTTTTCCCAACTATATTGGGGTCGGCTTCCAGTCTAACCGGATGCAGCTGAATACCAGTATTTTAAATGGAGCGATTGCCTATCTGACCTCCACAACCCAGTAACTGGGTAATACGATACCCCTTAGTAAGACTGGTTGTCAGACTTTCGGGCTTCTGACGACCCGTAACGACTGTCAAAGATCCACGAATGACAGCTGGGACCAACGGCTTAACGTGCTTTCCGAGGCACGGAGGAATCTCGGTATTTAGAAATGGTCACCCATCCACGGACCAACCCTGGCAAGCGTAGCTTAACCTGACAGATCGACCCGAGCGGCTGTTAGTATTTAGCCACGAGCTTAGAGATACCTACAAACAAAACAAAAATAAAATCTTTACCCGCGTTTTTCTCGAAATCAGGTTTAACTTAGTTATTGCAATTTTCGTAAGGACGGCAGCGTTATTGGCCGTTTTTACATTGTACGATAACGACACGATATCGTCGGATTGGTAGTTTCAAACAATTACTACAAAACGCTTTCACACTGTGTCGGTGTAGGCAACGGTATCGTCGCCGACATTGATTGTCGTACCGATATCGGCGGACGACACAGTGCACTTGTTCACTGCTGCCATTATTACCTCGAATACACTATTACACTTTTAGAATCGTGCGGCGATGTAAGCTGCTGTGGCATGACAGTAAGCTGTTGGTTACATCTTGTCACATACCGATATCGTACCGATATCGTTGTCGTTCGAGCTGACGATATGTCGTTGTCGTTATCCTCGCAGTGTGCACGGCCATTATGTGACCGTTTACCGCTTTCGTAGAAAACCAAAGTTTTAAATGTTTAGTTTATAAAAACATTTCTAACTGTGTCTCTAACAAAAAACGTTTATGTTTTCGATGATTAAAGACGTGTCTTGGCAGTCAGTCAGTCAATCAGCCGTAAATCTTAATAAGTAGGTCAGAGATCAAACAAAACAGTTAATTTAACCTTCCTATAAACATTATACAAATACGCTCTCAATCACGGTACGAACAGCACCCTAATTGCTTAACACACTTTCAATCACAATCCGAGAGTTTAGAAGGATATTGCTCATACATTGCTTCATAGGTTTGAAAAAATCGTCTGCACATCAATGTAAATACCGCAATGGACGTGAGTGAACTGTCAAAATGAAACCCATTGCAATCAATTGTCATTTTATATGTGTTACGCAACTACCCCGCTGGAATCGGGAATATAGTACAGTCAACAAAAAAGCTGTTAACTAATTCACGTCGATATAAATCAGCCGACGCACAACGTGTGGGCCGCAGTGACACCGTACCGTATCGAATAAATATCAATTTGCAACTATTTGCGAACACTCCAGCGATTTGTTTACGAAAAACAGCGTGAGGTCTAGTGTCGTTTCGGAGCTTTATTAGATTGCTCTGTTTTTCGGGGTTTTTAATAATGAAGTTATACGGAAAGAACTGGAGTTACCGACATAGCAGAGTAAGCAAGCTGAATGATGAGCTGATGGACCGACGACCTTAAAAAACTGGCTGGGACACATTGGATGCGGAAGGCGGAGGACAAAGTGTTGCGGCGCAGCCTGGGAGAGGCCTATTTCCAGCAGTGGACTGCGAAAGGCTAAGTTGATTGAATGTAGGTAATATTATTTTAAAAGTGGTTTTTAAGCTTCCTTGTCTCAAAAAATTATTACAATATGTTGACGATATTGTAACAGTATTCCAACTGTATTTAACCTATTGTTAATGACCTATAACAGTTTTATTCTCTCTAAAATCTGTCGCAAACTGGGGACTGAATTAATGCAAAAAAAAAAAAAAAATTAAACAAAAAAAAAAACAACCGACCTCCAAAAAAAAACACTACAAAGTGAAAAATAACTTTAATTTCGGAAGTCGGTGTCTTGGGTTTTGTATTTTCGTTTTTTGCCACCGACTTCCGAAATTAAAGTTATTTTTCACTTTGTAGTATTTTTTTTTTGGAGGTCGGTTGTTTTTTTTTTGTAAAAAGTTTTTATTTTTCACTTTTTTATTTGTGGTACCTACCCCACACACATTCGAATACCACTACCTGCTACCAGTGACAGAAACTTATCATATCATCTACATACTAAGTGGGAAAAAAATACGTATTTTGTAACTCAAAAACTATCCACGCAAAGTTAATAAAATTTATATGGGACCAATTCGAGAGCACACCCTTTCACAAAAAAAGAATTTTCAAAATCGGTCCACAATTGACGGAGAAATCGGTGGACACACACAAAAAAAAAAACATACGCGACGAACATATAACCTCCTCCTTTTTGGAAGTCAGTTAAAAAGAAATGATATCAACACAATCTATACGTTTACTTTACTTACTTGTCTGTTTTACTTGTCTGTTACTGTTACTTTTTCATGCTGAAACTAATGAATCGATCGTTATGAAATTGGATAGATAGGAAGGTCTGGAAGCTGTGAAAGCACATAGGCTTCTTCTTCTTTTCGTATGGTTAGTGACTAACCTGATGTCAGAGTTTTTATGCCGCCCATGGGCCTCTGACTTGGCTCCACATGCCGTCGAGAAATATCTCTCAGGCATGCCGGTTTCCTCACGATGTTTTCCTTCACCGTTTTTGAAGCAAGTGATAATTATACAATACGCACATGAATCCGAAAAGCCAGAGGTGCCTGCCTTGGGTTCGAACTCGAGACCTATGACTTGGCAGTCTGACGGTCACACCACTAGGCTATCACTGCTACTAGGACATAGGACATAGGCTACTTTTCTACATAAAAACATGATGAAATAAAAAATACTCATATATGTACAAAGTCGCGGGCGACAGTTAGTACTATACTAATAACGATAAATAACTGTTGATAGGATCTGTATAAAAACTTACCTAGGCCCATGAAAACAAAAAAAAAAGTGCTAAAGAAAAAAAAAATGGTTTACTAGTGAATAAGAAAGTCCCTTGTCCCTCCCAGCAAGTACCTATGTCTCCGGTACACGTACGATCAACGCAACGGGTAGCACCGAGTAAGATTAATGTCACGGTGTAAATCTTTCAATACTCGAATATCAAACAACTAATATTGGATTTACGGCAGCTTTATTTTATTTGCAGACTAACACTTTTGTACTTGATTGTATTTTATTTCTTTGGGATTGTATAATCCATATTATATATAGTTCCAAATTGTTTGTCTCTGAGCCGTTCGGTACGTTTGGCAAATAAGCAGCTTTTTTTTTTTTGGTGCGAAATTATCAAATAACTTCTCTCGCTCGGAGCGGGAGGGCGTGTCAGACTCTTACTGACTAAAACCCACCCGTGTTCCTTTAGTTGCCATGATGCCGGGGGCCACGATCTCCCTTTCGGACTTCTTCGCAAACCCGGCAGGCATCGGTGTTCCACGCGCGCCTCAAAGAGATGTCAGCAGAATTGACGGGGTCCGCTAGGGCCGATGCCTGCTGGGGTTGCGAATAAGGCTGAAAGGGAAATCGTGGCCCCCCGGCAACATGGCAACTGAAGGAACACGGGTGGGTTTTAGTCAGTAAGAGTCTGACACGCCCTCCCGCTCCGCCCAGAACGGGAGAAGTTATTTGATAATTTCCCACCAAAAAAAAAGGTATCCAAGCCTTAAACTGATTCAGATTTCGGGTGATTTGATTTAATGTCCAATGTCGGTATCAGAGAGAATCTTGTAATACATATCCACAGTTTCGAAATACAAGAACGTAATTTGTGATTAAAGATACCAAGTACAGATAAACATTAAATATCCCCGTCAGACATGAATATTATTTGTCAGAACAATATGGCGTCAAACGAATTAGCTGATTTTCTACTAGATAAAATACTCATTATGAGTAAGATTATAGTTTGATTTTTATCTTTTGAAGGTAAACATGTGTGTGGTACGTTTTTCAGTCTCGAAATAGGTAGTGGCGCTGTATAACCAATTAAATTGTTAAGTAATGCAACATCATTGATTTCAGCATGCTACAACCTTTTACCAGACTACGGCGAAGTCAATTATTTATTATTATTATATTATATACTAGCTAAGCGAGGAGCTCGTGGCTAAGTAATAATAGCCACACGGTTCTATCTATCAGGTAAAGCTACGCTCGCCAGGGTTGGGCCGTGAATGGGTGACCATCTTTACATACCGAGACTCCTCCGTGCCTCGGAAAGCACTTTAAGCCGTTGGTCCCGGCTGTCATTCGTGGATCTTTGACAGTCGTTACGGGTCGTCAGAAGCCCAAAAAGTCTGACAACCAGTCTTACCAAGGGGTATCGTGTTACCTAGTTACTAGGTTGTGGAGGTCAGATAGGCAGTCGCTCCATGTAAAATACTGATATTCAGCTGCATCCAGTTAGACTGGAAATCGACCCCAACATAGTTGGGAAAAGGCTAGGTAGATGATGATATTATTTACTAGCTGCGCCCCGCGGTTTCACCCGCATACGTCACGATCCCGTAAGAGTATCAGGATAAAAAGTATCCTATGTCCTAACCCAGGTCATGGTCTACCCATGCGCCAAATTTCATTCAAATCCGTTTCAGAGTGAAAGCGTAATAAACAAACAAAAAAAATATTTTCTTGTTATTATTAAGTTTAGATTTAGATTTATTTAAGAGAATCTCCATAAAAGTTTCATTATCCTAATATCACAAAAAGAACATATAATTACAATAGAATGGAATGGAATTGAAGTTATGTTTTTAGCAGTCTATGAATGTATGTAGATATGTATGTTTGTATTTGCGTACGTTCTACCGTAGCGCCTAAACAACTAATTCGATTTTGATGAATGAGGTGTCAATTGATTCTTTATTGTGGTCCGGATGACAGACATAGGAATAAAATCAATATGATGGATGTTACATTCAAAAATTCTGGATATACGAAATATCCGGAATTTTAAAAGTTAAAAGTTACATATCGTTTACTACGATGGCGTTTTTGTCGTAGTTGGATTTAGGTTTTTAACTTTCTTTTTTAAAGTATTTATTTGTCGAAACTTAAGACGCAGATATATGACAGTGACCTTGAGTAGCTAGCTTGCGTGTTCCGTACTGAGCTCACGCAACGCGTCGTACGTCCAGCCAGTAATAGGACTCGCCCATCAAGGAGCGCTGTCCCAAATTAGACGCATTATTAATTTATTACACGTAAAACAAAACGTATTTTAATAAAACACGTATACTAAACGATTAATAATTTAATTATCTTTAAAAAAATGAAAATTTCAGAAAAATACGTTTGATAGATTTTGCGTCATTCTCAGTTTTTTATCTGCGTTAGACATAACTTTACAAATTAATTTCACTATGTAATATAAATATAATCAAAAATATGCTTATATTAAAATACTAAGAAAATGCTCTAATTTAACATATATTTTTTTCCAAATCACTAACACTACTCGTTTAGACGTCATCTTCAGTATAAAATCATTAAAAGTCAGTTATCGTCCCTTTAGCAGTCATAATGATTTAGCAATCGGACAACAATGCCAAACAGTCGTAGGTTATAAGCATTATTATTATCTAGAAAACGAAAAATCATACAAAAAAATCTTTTTTAATTATTTAGTCAGTAATTGATAAGTCTTTCAATAAATAGCCTTTGTAAAACAATAGAATACCTACTTGAAATTCAATTTTGTATTTTTGAGCTGTAAAATATGGTGGCATGAATATTCCATATGCCTTATAAAAGGTTAACAAAGAAAAGAAGATGGTGGACAAGTTAAACACAGCAATTTTTTATTATTACACAATAAATAACTGTCTTCTACTTATGATATCTCTTTGTTCTCAGTTGCATTGGTAAATCCTCATAGATACACAACTGGTACCAAGTAATTAACTAAGAATATTGGATTCTATGTAACTATCATCGAAGTATCTGCAATAATAATATTATTCTCAGTACATTCAATCATCAATTCATCATTTATGGATCATTTCTTAGAAAATACAAAGGACCAATTCCACTTGTAGGTACAGCCAAGGAAATTAATTGTCAAGCAAATTGATACTCACCTCAATTTGACGTGTCAAAGTCATTTTATACAGCTGTCAAAGATGACAGTTGCAATTTAAATATATACGGATAATTAAAGTTGCTATACATTCTTCCCCGAAGCTTTTTGAGCCTTTGATGTTTTATCCGTGTCAATAACATTAAATTATGATGATTTTTGTGTGGTTCCTGATCATTTATTTACATATTTGTTCATTTAACTAACAATACTTTTTATCTGTTTGTTTCAGTGTACATTAAATTATTAGTAGTAAGTGTTGAATTTATGTTTTTATCAACATTTTTTTTTTGTTTGCCTTTGCACATTTTCTCAAAACACGTTTGACATTGGCAGAATTGTCGACATCAGCACCATTGCCATAGAGAAAAATATAATAGAATTAAAGTCCGTAGTCAATTTGCTTAACAATTAATTTTCCTGATTTTACACAATAAGTCGCCAAGGTTCAACCTTGGCCAAAGCCTCTCATAATGAAGTGTATTAATTAGAATTGCCAAGTAACTGCTCCGAATTATTTCTTCCGTCTAAACTTCTGCTCGCCCTCCTCACTTAACTGCGAAAACTTGGGTTAGTGACAGCTCGGCCCGAGTCAACTCAACCCAAATAATAATACCAGATACTACGTCGTCAAAACGCCTAAAAGTGGTGTTGCCATAGGTTTTTACATAATGATGCATGTTTTTCACTATTAAATGAAATCATTATTCAATAAAACCACTGCTGCAGAATTATGGACAATTTCGTAGTGATGCGAGATAAATCGCATACCGATGCACAACCAACCGATGTGATATTGCTCAACTAACCAGAATGAGCCGTCGTGTTGCACTATAAGCCTCCGGCATCGAAATGTCAACCCACAGATCATAGAAATATGTAGACGGGTTATAAACATGCCAGTCGTGTCTATATGTACATACAGGGTGAACATTTTTAGAAGCCTCTCCTGGAGAGAGGCTTTTTGAAACACCCCATGGATGTCCATTGATTATTTAAGTTTAAGTGCACGAGCTGGATCGTTTTAAATAGGTTTTGGGAAAATGATAACTGACTTCAGTTTTTATTGTTTTTGCCATGCTTTTTGGTTCATCTATACAAAACTTGACCGTCGTCATTTCGAGGAAAAGGACGCTTTCAAGAAAAGAGGACAACCAAAGTAAGACCATAAACTCGTTAAAATTCATAGGTTTATTGATGAAGAGTATTGGGTTAACCACGATTGGCCCCCGTTGAGAAAATTAAATGATGATCAGGACATTTTTAGCCCGGTTATTATGTCATTTAAAAAGAAAAATGCGGAAAATGTAATCACTTATTCAGAGTAAAGACTTCACAGAATAATGAGGAATAAAAAGTCAGTTCGAGGAGAGAGAAAATATTACAATGTCCGTCCTTTAAGCAAACAAGACACCTAATTAGTTTAAGATCTCAGCTATGAACTATAATAAAACTGTACCAGCTTTTCTTTGCCTTTATTACATGAAAGATCGTACCTACAAAGGATTACCTTGCAGTCACGAGTACAAAAAAACCTTAAATGCATTTATAAAAAAAACACTACAAAGTGAAAAATAACTTTAATTTCGGAAGTCGGTGTCTTGGGTTTTGTATTTTCGTTTTTTGCCACCGACTTCCGAAATTAAAGTTATTTTTCACTTTGTAGTGTTTTTTTTGGAGGTCGGTTGTTTTTTTTTGTAAAAAGTTTTTATTTTTCACTTTTTAGTTGTGGTACCTACTCCACACATATTCGAATACCACTACTTGCTACCAGTGACTGAAACTTATCATATCATCTACATACTAAGTGGGAAAAAAATACGTATTTTGTAGCTAACTCAAAAACTATCCAAGCAAAATTAATAAAATTTATATGGGACCAATTCAGGAGCACACCCTTTCAAACAAAAAAAGAATTTTCAAAATCGGTCCACAATTGACGGAGAAATCGGTGGACATACATAAAAAAAAAAAAAAAAAACAAACATACGCGACGAACATATAACCTCCTCCTTTTTGGAAGTCGGTTAAAAAGGACTGTGTTAGCTACAATGTCTTTAGTAGAAAAAAAAGAAAATCTGGCATAACTTTTCAGCTTCAGTAAAAGATAAAGATAAAAAAGAAAGGTTAGAATTTAAAAGTCAGTCCGAGGAAAAGTTAGCTTTTAAAAATATACTAAACAATGCTATCGCAAGCTTTTTAAGAATTTTATCTTTCTATTCTATGTAGGACCATGTTTAATTTTCAAAACCTTTTCGGAACCTACGGCAGTAGTATATATGCTGTTATTTTAGTTAGGAAGTGTTGTGTAAAACCCTATACAAGGAAATAAATTGTAAAGGATTTTCTTTTTCAGGAAAATGAAAATATTATAATGCTTAGGAAACAAGATACCTAATTAGATCAAGATCTCAGCTATAAACTTTATTAAATCTCTACCGGCTTTTCTTTACTTTTATAACATAAAAGATCATACCTACTTACCATACCTTACCGTTGAGGAGTATAAAAGTAGTAGAGTACTAGAACACGGGCCAGTAGCAACAGCATTCTGATGACAGTGTCTGAGACTTTTTATTCTCCCATTTTGAGGCATTATGTGGAGAGGATGGCCAAGTGAGAAATTTGTACCTTACTTAGTCATCTTCTGTGCAAAATGTCTCTTGTTGTCCGAATAAATAAAATTTAATAATAATAAAAAAACTTTAACTGTATTTAAAAGAAGGATTGAATTAACTACAATGTTGTTAGTCGATAAAAGGGAAACTGACAAAACTTCTGACGTTTACAAATCCATGAAAATGGAGACAGTAAAAGTTAATGATAAAAAGATACAGAAAGTTTAAAAATGAAAAGTCAGTTCGAGGAAAAGTTGGCTTTTAAAAAGATTACAATGCCATCGCGATCTTTCTAAGATTTTTATCTATTTCTTTCTATAAGTTATATCTACTTTTACAATGATAATGATAAGAAATTGTTGGTCGGTTTCTGGTCCCCTGAAATACAGGTTTCCACCACAGGCACCAGTACATTTATAACCATGTATTGTATACTTGTTTGTGCCAAATTATTATTATCTTTCTATTGGGTGACTACTAGAAGGCTTAAAGTCACCCAAATGGCAATGGAGATGCTTGGAGTTTCCCTACGTGATCGAATCAGAAATGGAGAGATAGTAGTAGAAGAACCAAGGTAACCAGTGACAGTGGGGCACATTGCTCGCAGAACAGATGGCCGAAAGATTCTAGAGTGGCGACCGCGTACCGGAAGATGTAGCGTTGGAAGGGCTCCCACTAGATGGACCGATGACCTTGTGAAGGCCGCAGGAATCCGCTAGATGCGGAAAGCACACAACCAGTCGAAATGGCGGTGCTTGGGGGAGGCCTATGTCCAGCAGTGGATGGACGTCTTTCGGCTGAAATTATGTGTCTATGTTGGTCCTTGTATGATCTTCAACGAGTCTTAAATACAATATCTACAAACAACAGTAGTATGCTGTTCTTTAAGCCAGGAAAGTGTCATTTAAAATCTTATGTATGTATTTTGAAAGCGTTACAACGAATGCATTTTGTCGTGTTTGAATGCAAAAACAAATGGAAATAAAATTAACACAATTTTGAAAATAAACATTTTGCAGTCGAAATACAACTAACAGTGCACTGTAGCAGATTTTTTTTTGGAAATTCGTCTGGAAATTATTTACTTCCCGCTTGGCCGCAATTATACTGAAATGAACGATAACTTAAACATATTGTAGGTATGAGTTGAAAATGAGTGAAATTAGGTCACTATATCTATATAAAAGGCAAGTCAGCAATAAAGTAGAGGCGTCATCGGAAGGCTTATCATTTTTCGGTAGGTGCGGATGACATATTTGATAACATTTTTTAATATAAGTCAACAAATAACAAATTGTGATTTTTCTGAAAATATATTAAAAAATAAGATTGTTTTGCTGACTAATATCAGACTTTCAACAAGCTGAAGTTAAAATGAGCAGGTAAAACAGTAAACAAGTGTCGCAAACGCATTTTGTTAACTACCAAAGACAGCAAGTTGTCAAAACAAATAAGGGCACTTAACTCTAAGCGAAAACCCGGTAAATCCCGTGAGGCTATTACGCTGGATCAATTACCTTGAGGGATCAACGTCAGGCTGTCGTAAGGACTAGACTAAGGCACTCCATTGCCCAGCCTATTAGGACCCGTCAGCAGCAATACTCTCATCACAGAGTAGATTGGTACAGAAGGCCAGCTTTTAACAACGGGTGAAAACGAACGCATACAGACGCGTATGCTCTGTATCAAAATGTCTGATGAAGGTGTAAACAAACTCTGTTCAGGATAAATTCTAACGCAGTCACTCACTAAAGGGAATTGGTAACACATTCATCTCTATTAAGAAGGTTTCAACTTTCCATTACACCACTTTTCCAGCAACTATTGTCTGAATAACAACATTATTAAATAGTAATTTAAAAATTACGATGAAAATTGAGGTTATAAAATTAAACTCAATCGTCAAATGAAAAACATCTTTAAGGTGATTCAAAATTTCAGACTAAAATCTAAGCACTCAATTTGTGGCACCACAAATTGGCATCCATAGGTTCCTACATTTTGTGATCCATTTGTTTACACATTTTAATCAGATACTTTGAAACAGTAGGCTACTTGGACAATTGCACTTTCATTTTGACAGCTTAGTCACGTTAATCGTTATTTGCGTTGTTGAGCAGACAAATTTTTTAAACCTATGAAGCAGTGGATTAGAAATTTCCTTCAAAACCTTTTGTTTGTGGTGGAAAGTGTGTTACGCAATTAGGGTGCTGACCATACTTACGGCGATCTCAAACGATTGCCAGTCACGTATGCACTCGCTGTACGTGAGCCGTGTCTGTGTGCGTGCGTACTCGGTATGTAGAGGCGGCTTTCTGTACCTACTTATCTATTCTGTGGTTTCACCAAGAGGATCATGTTCCGTCTATGTTCATGCACGGAAAATAGCTCTCGAAATTCAGAAAGCTTTCGAATTATTTACCTTATTTTGTAATGGGTAAGGTTGAAAATCAATTGGAAGGTGGAGGATTTATTAATGAGGTGTACAGTTCCGCATGAATGGACTTCATTGATAAATCGAAAATGATAATTTTGATGGAATTTCGCACACAGTAATACAGATAATATATGTTTTCAAATAAATTATTAATAGACCAGCTTTATCTGTAGCTAACTGAAATCACGTTTAAAATTAACATTACTAATGTTTAATTATTCTTGGACAAAGCACTAAAAGAAAATAAATCCGCAACTGACAAATTAAATTTTAATCTTATGCTTCCTGCGGTAATTGATTTTAAATCTATTCCACAGTAATTATCTTCTTTTTCACGATATATAAGGAAGTAATAACAACAAAAATATGTAATAATCTATTTAAGTCTGCCTAGTACTTAATTTATAACACCTTCAACAGAGATTTAGCATTTACGATAATAAATTATCACAAATTTTGACATACTTTTATTTATTATATACCTTGTTTTTAATTATGAAAAACATTTTTTTTAGGATACACGTAAAGTGGTGATGTTTATTTTTTATTTTTTTATCCCACGATGTGGGGTATCATTAGAAAGGTCCTTTAAAAACATTGTGAGTTTGGAAAAACATTTTTGGATTCAGGGATCCGTTTGCGAAATATTAAGCTTTAAAGTGCTAATTTTTGTTAGAGTCAAGTGTCTCCCCCCCTGCCAGCTAAATGGTTGGTTTTGGATGTGTGAAAAAAATCACAGTAGTAGTTTATATAACGAAATTAAAAGGAAAACTATCACAGCTAAGTAGGCTTTATAAGTTAACGAGTAATAATCGACCAACTTAACTTTGCAGTTGCAAAAACACGTTTTCCCATACATTTTGTATTGGAGAACATGTTTATCAACTACAAAGTTAAGTTTGTTTTTGGGATAAATTCATCCCAACTACGGAACCCTTCATTGTGCGTGGTCCGACACGCACTTGGCCGGTTTTTTATTTGTATATATATTAAACGTCATATCAGATTTTAAAGGTGGGTTTTATGATGCTACGGGGTCCGCTAGGGCCGATGCCTGCCGGGGCTGCGAAGAAGTCCGAAAGGGAGATCGTGGCCCCCGGCAACATGGCAACTGAAGGAACACGGGTGGGTTTTAGTCAGTAAGAGTCTGACACGCCCGCCCTCTCCACCCAGAGCGGGAGAAGTTATGTGATAATTTCCCACCCAAAAAACAAGCCTTCCCCTATAATAATAAAAAAAAAACATGAGACAGTCCTATCAAATACCAAGTAGACTTAGGTACTAATAAAATAGATTTAATCCGGATAGATTGTATCGTACTTATGCTACCTACCTAAAATGCCAAAAAAAAAACATTAATTTACGACCTTCTAATTTATATTATTCAGCTTTATTTGACTACCAATTTGCACCTAAAAGGTGCTCTAAGATAATGGAGATATGGTAAAAAAAAACATTTAGAACGTGAGGAATAAAAACTGTGAGGCCCTAAAAATGACGGCGCAATCAAGGAAACGTATTCTTCCACGCTGTTCTTAAAGTAATTCCAAATTCAAATTCGAAAGAATATGTTTCCTTGACTACACTGCCATTTATAACACTCACGGGTTTGTTCCGCACGTTTTGCCTCGAGAAGGTATGTTTCTCACGTAATGTTTTCATCAATGCCTAATGAAGTAAGGAGGGGTTGGTTTCCAGTCTAACCAGATGCAGCTGAATACCAGTATTTTATATGGAGCGACTACTGACTTCTATATCTACAACTTAGTTACGATACCCCTTGATAAGATTGGTTGTTCTAATGAAGTCTTCTTCTGCCTAGCCTTTTCCCAACTAAATTGGGGTCAGCTTCCAGTCTAACCGGATGCAGCTGAATACCAGTATTTTACATGGAGCGACTGCCTATCTGACCTCCACAACCTAGTTACTAGGTAACACGATACCCGTTGGTAAGACTGGTTGTCAGACTTTTGGGCTTCTAACCACCCGTAACGACTGTCAAAGATCTACAAATGACAGCCGGGACCAACGGCTTAACGTGCTTTCCGAGGCACGGAGGGGTCTTGGTATGTAAAGATGGTCACCCATCCACGGACCAACCGCGGCAAGCGTAGTTTAACCTGATCGATCGACCCGTGCGGCTGTTATTACTTAGCCACAAGCCCCTCCTGTTGTTCTAATGAAGTAATGAGATTAAAAAGTTGCACCCACAAAAAGGGTCTGGGTTACTAGGTTGTGTGTCTATCATCCTTTTTAGTAAATCTTTTGACAAACAATGGTCAGTTTCAAATTCACGAGAGGTGTCATTTATTACCCCGGGTCCACACTCTCGCGAGTGCGCCTCGTGAAGGCCCTTACACGAGCCGCGGCAAGCGGAGGCTACACGAGTGCTACCCATCCACACTCTCGTTTTATTCAGTTGACTCCTTTGACTCCAGTCAAAAAACCGACACCGAGCAGAGCGTGCGCGAGGCGAGTCGAGAGACGACGAGAGGAGGCGAGGACGTCATCTTCACTATCGCGCTTGCTTCTCCTCGTCTTGCCTCTTGGAGAGTGTGGTTAGGTATTTAAAAAAATTTCATCATAATATTCTAATTTAGAATGAAGGAACAACCACTGGGCATGGCATTACTTGACGATTGACATTAATAAAAGACAGCTTGACATGGATTTCGTTTTTTTTCTTCAGACTTTATTTTTCAGACATCATTTGATGAATAAACTTACAAACACCAGTTCCACCTTGTTTACTATTAATTCGATATCAAAAACACAGCCATACCGTAAGTAATATAGTTAAGATAAAATAATAATTGAAAGAGATAAGATTATCTTATCGACACGGTTAATGTCTACTTACTTATTCCTTATCATATCGAAGATCTGTGAATTATTTACGGCCGCATTCTCAAACGCTACTCAATTTTAAGTCGCCTTTAAGTCTCGTTGTCTTTTTAAGGCGCGTTGGGCATTTTTGAGATGGGAAAAAACAATTGAACTCGCGACACTGTTATCGTTACCGTTACCGACATCTCATTGAAAGTATTTCCTGCACAATAAAATTGTTAAAATTTTCACTTCTGTCAGCACTCCCGGAGTGCCACTATTTTTTTTAATATAAAGTTTATTGTACATGAGAAAATACATAACATCACGCCTTGTTTCCCCGAAGAGTTGGGCAGAGGTGTCCCTGTAGCAGGTACACCCACATTTGTACATCAGAAAATACATAGCAAAAAATAAATTATATATATTTAAGGTGTAGTTATTGTAGATAGTATTAACAGACTATAAGAATCTCTAAAAGTAATGTGTCGTTTGAGGATTCGGCGGTTACAGTACTTTACAGCTGACAGATACGTAATGAAGGGAATTAATTCGATAGGTAATTACATCAAGATACCGTAAATTAGGCTCGGTAGCATAAAAAACATGTACCGACATTTAGAAGTGACGTACTTTTCAATGTCGGTACATGTTTTTAGGTTGGTAGGTAATTTATGTTGAGATTAGATCAAGTTGGCGTCTTATTTGACGTTCAATATACCTATATTCTACTTAATAAAAATCTTAAATTCATTTATTCTCTGATAGACAAAGCACAGCTTTTTAAGGCGCAAAGGTATCTCGCGAAATTAAATTTTTCTAACGTTTTTTACAATCTGCAGGTCAGTGACAGGTTGTATGTTGACCAAATATGATTCGCGACTTTAACAAATATGTATTTGTTTAAGTGCTACCTTTGCGCATCCACCTTAATGCTGAGTCTAGAAAAAGCAAATAATAATTATGCACAAGAGCTTTTTTGTAGGGAAAGTGAGCACTAAGGAGTCTTGAAAATTCACTCCCTAGAATTCAAATCATTTAACATAGACTCAGATTAGAATAGGCATACACATTTACAAATATAATTAAAATTAAATAGAATTGAAATAAATATAAAATTAAAATTCAATAAAAATAAAATTAAAACTCAAATTTTAATTAAAAACAAGTTATCTTTTTTTTTAAAGCGTTTTAAATAAGGAATGAAAGTTTTTAAGGTAGTTCGTCGTTTTTGTCGATGAGAACTCACACGGATTGTTTGATTATAAATCTTTATAACCGTCACTTTTCGTCCCCAACGATGCTTAAATGGTTATGACCAATTTACCATGTCCCAAAGTACGTACCTAGTCAACGAGAGTGTTATTGTACAAACATCTTTATCAATCATGATCACAATAAAGCAATTTGAATTTGAAAAACAAGTTATGCCAATTGGTGCAAGGTTAAATATATTGTGATGATCATCGTCATATATCAACCCGTAAAATTGCGATTCTGTGTGTCAGGACCTGATTATCTTAACTTGTAATACCTATTACAAAGATGTAAATTGGTGTGTTTGTATGTTTGTAGGAAACACTGTTCATTCACTGGAAATACTGTTCTGATTACAGAATAATTTCTTTCGCTAAAAGAAAGCACTTTTTATGCAAAGGATTGCAGAAAATGTCGTGAGGAAGAATTTTAAGTATGAATGTGGATGTCTAAAAGAGTAGGTGAATATCAAAGAAACAATGGATTGACTGGGTGAAAGATGATATGGCTACAAAGGGGGTCTTCTTCTTTTCGTAGTGAGTAACCTGGTGTCAGAGTTTTAAAGCCGCCCATGGGCCTCTGATTTCGCTTCACATGCAGTCGAGAAATATCTCTCAGGCATGCCGGTTTCCTCACGATGTTTTCCTTCACCGTTTTTGAAGCAAGTGATAATTTTACAATACGCACATGAATCCGAAAAGTCTGAGGTGCATGTCTTGGGTTCTCTCGAGACCTATGACTTGGCAGTCTGATGGTCACACCACTAGGCTATCACTGCTCATAAAGATAGGAAGGGGATCGAGATGATGATTCTAATAGAGAAGTATGGAAGAAAAATAATGTTGTGATTTTTTTTTATAAATAATTAATTTTTGAAAGTGATAACTTCTTTAGGCGCGTTGGGCATTTTTGAGATGGCACTAAACTATCGATTTCGCGACACTGTGACGACACCTCATTTTTGTAAACGCGATTGTGCTCTTTCTTTATATTTCGTTACGGATCAATGTTCTATGCAAGTATTTTACTTTAAAGGTTTTGTAAACGCGATTGTGCTCTTTATTTAGATTAGGTTACGGACCAAATTTTTCTTCCACCAAGGCGATCTTGTTCAAGTTTTCACTTCTGTCACTCCCGGAGTGCCACATCATTTTTATATTACGGACGCAAAAGCGAAAAAACGTCCACGTCTTTCTACATTGTTCTCACATGAATAACTTCAACATGAATGAAGTAACCAATATTTTGATTTAAAAGAGTGTCCGTGGACTTTCTTGCCCGTTCTTCTCCATAAGTACCTACTACGCTTTGGAATGGGCAACTAGCTTCATTTTTCTGACTGACTGACCCATTTACAGTTCAGAAGTACCTGTAATTGGTTTATTTGAAATAAATGCTTTGAGATTTTTTTGTTTTTTTGGATATCCTCCTTATATGAATGATCCTATGGAAATCTCCATACGGGCAAAACCGCGTGGTGCACAGCTAGTCATAAATAAAATAAGATTAGTCGGTCAACCCAGTCCCAGTTGTGTCTATTTCAAATTGACGAATTTCGTGGAACATAGAAATAACAAGTACAATTTTAACAGATCAAATTTAAACAACCCCCGACGCAAACATTTCCTCATTTCTCTTTCCTACTCCATCACCAGACCCTGTTCATCATCTATTTATAACCTATTCATTGAGACCATTCCAATGAGCCCAAACACGATACCTGTGCTGTAAGTTGGTATCCTGCAAATTCCAGGTGATGCTGCAACATCAGTTCAATTACTAAGTTTCTCTAATATCATTGCAGTAACAGAATACCAAATTTCAAAACGATTAGTTCTGTGGAAGATACTCAAATCCATTCATCAACTAGAAAAGAGCTGATAATCTTCAAACGGCTCAACAGATTTTGATAAAACATGTCTAAGAACTATTGCTAGAAAACCTGCTTTAAAAAAAAACCGCATTCAAATCGGTTCACCCGTTTAAGAGCTACGGTGCCACAGACAGACACACACATGGCGGTCAAACTTAAAACACCCCTCTTTTTGCGTGAGGGTTAAAAATGAATGCATGCTGCTCAGAGTAAATTTTATTCTTCCAGCAAGAAATTTTGAGAGAAAACTGAAAATAAGGCTCTAAGAAACATTTCCAATTTCACTTTTATGTTACTAAATAATTGTGTCTCTGAAAATAATATACGCTTTTAAGTACCCACTAAAAGACAGATGTCAATTTGATATTTATTAATATGTTTGATATCAACAAGAGCTCATCTAACCATGCTTCGATTAAGTGGCGAAATTCGAAAAGTGTATTAAAAATATTTATTGCGAAATATAACGAAAAAATACTGGCAACATTTTCGACATAAGTAACAAAATCTCGCTTCGACTACATTTTGCTCTTTTAATATTTGCTTTGAAATATTGAAGTAAGTGAGCAGTGGTGGCCCAGTGGTAACGGCCGCAACTTACGAGTTTGTAGGTTGTAGGATCGAACCCAGACAGGCGCTTTACTTTGTGTAAATTATTTCATCACCACTGCTCTCAAAACGGTGAAGGAAAACATCGTGAGGAAATCGGCATGTCCTAGAACCGAAAATTCGAAGACATGTGACATCTACCAACCCGCACTGGGCCCGCGTGGTGGATTACGGCCCACTCCCTCTCACAGAGACGAGGCCTGTGTCCCAGCAGTGGGAACATTATAGGCTGATGATGATGAAATATTTAAAGGAAAAAGGGATTAATTGAAATAAATTTTTTGAACTGAGTTTCGTTGTTCTTTTTTAGTCAATCGACGATTTTTTTTTTACATAAACTACATATTACATGGGGTTTAAACATAACTGGCAAAATGTGTATGTAATACATCTCTGCCCAACCCTTCTTAGTATAGGTACCTAAGACTGATTACCTAAAGTAATTAACCAATCAATTTGGTTGATCCTGAACTTACAGAACTTCGCATAACTACAAACGACGCGTGTAGGCAGGACTTTATCAAAAACCTGTGATACTCCCACACAATTGGCGCCACGATCGACAACTCGTCACATCAGGGTTACAATGTGAATGGGCATCCACACAGCTGCCATTATCCACCATTGTCCAGCCAACAATGTCCAGTATTGTTCGAGCCTTTTGTAACGACAGTAATCGAATATTCGCTTTCGAAGCCGAACAGACAGGTAAATTACTGCCAATCATAGACGTAGAAGCCTTTTAGGTGTATTAGGGTATATTTTCCCGATAGCTACATGTTTTTAATTAAACAAACCTGAGCGACCGAGCTCTGCTCTGGTGAAAATAGAGAATGCTCATTTAATAGTATAGGATAGTACTTACTAATTCCATACTGCCATGGTAGTAGGTACTTACTAATTCCATGCTGCCATGATCATTATTCTAATGTCAATAATGTCATGTCATTATTCATTACCTTGTTCTAAACTTTTGGCGACCGAGTTCTGCTCGGGTGAAAATACGGAGAAAACTAATTTTCCCAGACATGAGACCTAGTTAGATCGATTTTTCGCCCCCGTAAACCCCTATATTACGCAACTTTCTTAGAAATCGTTAGAGCCGATTTCAAGAACGTGAGTAGAAATCTATATACAAACAAATAATATAAATTCAAATATTGCTTGTTTAATAGTATAGAATATAATGTGAGGGGAGAATAAAAATTATTTGTCATTTATTCAAACTAGGCGGAGAATCAGCATTTTTTGAACGTCAAAACTACTTAAGACAGTCTTTACCACTTACTAGTGCTTCAACTGGTAAAAAGAAGTGGCGCAACAAACACCCCAAAAATAAAAAAAAAATATGGGGACTCCCGTCAGGAACAAAGTTCCTTAGGCGACACTCGCACACGCACACTTGTTTATAATAGAAAAAGACAGAGACAGATAGAGAGAGAGAGAGAGAGAGAGAGAGAGAGACAGAGAGAGCGCATAGAAGGAGCATAACGCTTTTTCCTTACGTGACGATTTCTACCAGTCAACTCATACGCCGAATCAAGGAACTTCGTTCTAAAAACGTGATACATCGACTCTAAGTAACATGAGACAAGGGTAGGAAGGTCATGATGATGGAACGCAACTAAAGGTTTGAACAGAAGAAATCAACTAAAATAATACTTTAATTCATTACTTTAAGTGTAATCGTTGTTGATAGTTAACAGAATCTTGCAACACGCCCCATGCTGCCAGATTCTATTCTTCTACATTCTATAGATTCTACTCTAAGGCCCATCACAGACGTAGCTATAATATAAATATTATAGCAAGATATATTACGATATATTTTCCATAGTAATCTTCGAGCGACCTCAGACGAAGCTATATTATAAATTTCTGGTACGTCACCAAAAACTACGCACATAAAAAGTATATTAATATATACTACTCGTATATAGCTACGTTTGTGACGGGCTTAAAGCAATATTTTAGAGTATGTAAATGTACACACTCAAGGACGATCTAAGTACATTTCAGGACTAATGCCTGAATCCACATTGCTTAAAAGGACTGCTCCTGATTTCCATAAGGGTTGAACTAGAGATGAAAATCATTTTGAAAGGAGTATCTAAGTAAGATAGTATATATTTTCTGCCTTAATCACGAATCACGAGAACAGGAAGCAGACCTCTGCGCAGGCCAGTAAGGTCGCCGCAATAGAGGACTCAGACTCCTCTTCATCCACCGTCACCATCAAACCAGCTGTGGTTAAACAGCGTGCTACCGTCGCGACTTGCGCTACCGTAGCTTCCCCCTCCCCCTCCACCGCCCCACCGATCTCGTTTACGTCCTCCGCGAAGGCCTCCCCCGCGCCCCTCGCCCCCCGTACCGCGTCATCCTCCGCAAAGGATCCCCCCGCGTCCCCCGCCGCCCCGACCGCATCATCCACCGCGATGGATTGCCCCGCGCCCCCCGCGAAAAAGATTCCCCCTCCACCCCCCCTGTTCGTACAGGACAAGGGGAAGTGGACGGACATCTCGAAATGGTGCGCTGATCAAAAGATCAGCTTCACCAGCGCCCGAAATACCCAGCAGGGTATAAAAGTTCTAGTCCCTACGTCGCGCGACTATAGGGAACTAACCCGTCTACTGAGAGCGAGAGGTGTGTCATATCACACCTACTCTCTCCCAGAAGAGAAACAAGTTCGCGTTGTTATAAAACGCATCCCTAGGGAAATCCTCCCCTCTGAAATTCTCGCCGACCTTCAGTCGCAGAACGTCCCGGTAGACGAGGTCCATCGTATGCACCGCTCCAGAGGCGGTGACCTCTACGACATGGTCCTCGTTATCTGTCCGCCCGTCGAGGGCTACCATCCGATTTTCCAAATTCGTTCCCTGTGTCATCTCACAGGGTTCGAAATTGAAAAACCAATTAAGAGTGGCATTGTCGGACAATGCCACAGGTGCCAGTTATACGGCCACTCACAGCGGAATTGCCATGCTACACCCAGGTGCGTAAAGTGCCTGGGAGAGCATAGCACTTCCGATTGCCCCCGTCCCAAGGACCGTACCCTATGTACCGTACCTCCTAGCTGCGTTTTATGCGGCAAAGAGGGCCACCCGGCTAACTACCGGGGTTGTTCTAAAGCCCCTAAGGCCTCTTCTCCCAAGCTGGGGAAGCGCTCCGGCGCCCGCCAGCAAAGAGAAACTCCCTCCTCATCCTCTTATAGGATTCCCTCCGCCCTTATGCCCCAACGACTAAGCCCTCAGAGGCCTAGTCCGTGGAATTATCTCCACCACCAGCAGTCTTTCCCTGCCTTGGTGCCCTCTTACGGTCATTTTCCCCCCCCGCCGCCCCCCCATCTCCTCCCCCCCCACCTTAGGGACCCCCGCTTCCGTGGCACCGCGCCACCCGCGCCCTCCGCGCGTCCCGCGCACTCTGCGCCCCCCGCGCCCGCCGCGCCCCCCGCTAAACCCGCGCCTGCTCCCCAAGCTCCGCGTCCCCCGACTGCCGGTCCCGCGACCGAGCAGATGTCAGGTGTTGCCTCGTTCAACATAATCACATCAAATTTCGCGTGTTTTGCCTCCCCGCGTGCAAAGGAAATGGCAAAACTCATCGTCGCCGCCCAAGGCAATATCATTAGGATTCAATCCATTTATAATGCGTATCCGGACATTACGCAAGCCCTAGAATCCCTCGCCCAAACCCCTAAATCTTTCAATGGATAACGAGGCCTTAGCTAGATTCAAACCCCGATCCCTAACAATAGGTTACTTCAACGCCAACGGCATAAAATCCCAAAGGGAAGAAATAGGGCTCTTCCTCCGCGATCATCAAATAGACGTTCTCTTAATACAAGAGACTTTCCTAAAGCCTTGCCATCGTGATCCGTCACTCGCCAACTACCGGATAGTTCGCAATGACAGGTCGCGATGTCACAAGGGTGGCACCCTGATCTATTATAGAAAGCAGCTTCACTGCATCCCACTAGACCCTCCCCCCCTCTCGGTATTAGAAGTCTCCGCCTGCCGTCTAGGCATGTCAGGTCACGAGCCGATCACTCTCGTATCGGTCTATAATCCCCCCGGTAACACCACGGGGCATTACCATCACCAACGCCTCTCAAACGACCTCTCGATTCTACTCGCTATGAGTAACTCGCTCATTATAGCGGGCGATCTAAATGCCAAACATCCCTCTTGGAACAGTTCGGTAACCAATCTCAGAGGTCAACACCTGTTCGACCTCTCAAACTCTCTGACCTTTGACGTCATCGCTCCCATGACTCCCACCCATTTTTCGCTGATGAACCCAAATCATGCCCCCGATATCTTAGACGTGGCGCTCCTTAAGAACGTCAACCTAAAGTTAGATTCAATAGAAACGGTACAAGAGCTAGACTCTGATCACCGCCCGGTAGTCATGAGACTACACCCCCGCATAGGTCTTTCCGACCCGAACGCCCCCCCTATCACTAAGAGGATCACGGACTGGAAGAAAGTAAGCACACAGCTGAAATCCAACACGTCCCCTCAATTAGACTCTATCCCCGACCTTTTCGACTCGGTCGCCGACACCACGGCCGCGATCGACTCACTCACTAATCACGTACAAACCGTCCTGAACGATTGTTCAAGGGAAGTTCCAGCGACGGACGACCGTCGCTGGAAATTGCCGGACGACGTGCGTGCATTACTGACTGAGAAGAACGCGGCCATACGTGCCTACGATAGCTTTCCCTGTAACGCCAACAAAGCCCATATGCGCTATTTACAGAGATCTGTAAAGACACGTATAGCGGAGCTGCGGGACGCGAGCTGGGGAAAGTTACTCGGCGAACTTGAGCCCACCCATCAGGCCTTCTGGGAGCTCCAGAGGAAACTCAGGTCTCCCCAGGTCTCAGCCATGCCCCCCCTGACCCGTCCCGATAAATCCATCGCATTTGACGATGCCGAAAAGGCTGAATGCCTCGCAGACAGCCTCGAGGCCCAATGCACTCCCAGTTCCCTACCTGTAGACAAAGCTCACCTGAAAAAGGTCGACGCCGAAGTCGAACGTAGAGCCTCCCTCCCTCCCGTCGATGACCCTGATTGTCCACTGCCCCCCGTCCTCCCGGACGAGGTGCACGACATCATCAAGGGTCTTAAAGTCCGCAAAGCCCCCGGTTCAGATGGCATCACCAATAGGGTGATCCAACTATTCCCTGCCCACCTAATAATGCTTTTGACCACCATCTTCAATGGTGCCTTAAGCAACAATATCTTCCCCCAGTCATGGAAGGAGGCCACGGTTATCGGTATCCCTAAGCCCGGCAAGCCCAAAACCGAGGCCTCTAGCTACCGTCCCATCAGTCTGCTCAAGGTTCTCGGAAAAATCTATGAGAGGCTTATTTATAAGCGCCTCAGAGATTTCGCCGAGACCAAGGGCCTCATCCCCAACGAACAGTTCGGCTTTCGAACTGAGCACTCTAGCGTGCATCAGGCCCACCGCATCGTAGAATCCATAAGCGCTGGTTTCCAGCGCGGGACTATGACCGGTGCAGTATTCTTCGACGTAGCGAAAGCGTTCGATAAAGTCTGGCACAACGGCTTAATATACAAGCTGTACCAACTCGGCGTGCCAGATCGTCTCGTACTCATCTTACGAGACTTTTTATCGAATCGCGTCTTCCGTTATCGTATCGAAGGAGCGTTATCCACTCCCCGTCCCATCCGCGCAGGTGTCCCCCAGGGCTCTGTGGTGTCCCCCCTCATTTTTACGCTATACACGAGCGATATCCCAAAAGGTTGCGGTAGGTCGCAGTTGGGTCTGTTCGCAGACGACACTGCCATCTACTTCAGCTCTAGATCCCCCGACATCATTCGCCTAAATCTCCAACGCGCAGTCAATAGACTGGCAGCTTGGTTTACAAAATGGCGGATAGAAGTCAACCCCGATAAAAGCCAAGCGGTTCTCTTTACGAAGCCGCGTTCAAGGCTCAAAAACCCCCTCCCCCGACCAATCACCATGTTCGGCAAGCCGATCCCTTGGGAGAAGCGAGCTAAATATCTCGGTGTCGTTCTAGACCATCATTTGACTTTCGCAGAGCACATAAAGATGGTTCGTTCGCGAGCCTCTTTCGCTCTCGGTAGACTCTTCTATCTGGTGAATGCACGTAGCAAATTGTCACTTAGGTGCAAATTGCGCGTTTACACGGCGTGCATTCGACCGATCATGACCTATGCGGGTGCCGTCTTCGCTCATGCGAAACCCCGTCACATCCATAGAATGCAAACAGTGCAAAATAAATTCCTCCGTAGGGCCACAGGTTCCCCCTGGTTCGTCAGGAACGAGGCACTCCACCTCGACCTAAAGATTCCCACAATCCATCAGTTTCTAAAACGCCTTTCCAAGCGTTTCTTTGAGTCCGCGGCCAAACATCGCAACCCTCTGGTTGTCGAGGCCGCCAGTTATGTCCCGAGTAAAATCAGCCATGTTCGCCGTCCAAGGCATATCCTCGTAGATCCCGATGACCCCATAACCCTCCTCCAGGAGAGCAATAGGGAAACAAGTACAGTGTACAAAAACAGACGCCTCCCGTCATACCGACCTCGCCGCCGAGGTCCTTTGCGATCTCGACCGCCGCGCCCCCGAGTAAATAATACTCCCCCCCGACCCTTGCTCGAAAACGAGGTGCCAGCAGTTGTTGCAGCTGTGCACGTAGCTTTAAATTCCCCGACTAATAATAATGATCAAAACCTTTTGATCCAGCCCGTCCCATCTTTTGATGTCCTCCCTCCGGATAACGCCCTAAGCCGAGGCTCGAACCCCGCAGGGGGTGCCCTTAGTGAGCGTTCATCCTTAAATTTTTAGCTTAGTATTTGTGCCCTGGCTGGAGGCTTTGAGTGTAGTAGCTTAAGGCAACCACAGGATTGACCGGTTAAACAGCTACGGTTTTCGGAACCAGCTGTGAGATGCCCAACAGAAAAAAAAAAAAAAAAAAAAAAAAAAAAACGAATCACGTTGAAAACATCAATGCCTATCATGGATATAAACTTTATAATTATGAATAACTGGCTGTTGCCCGTGACTTCGTCTGCGTGTAGAGTCTGGCCACGCTAAGTCTGCAATGGAATAAATGGACAACCTCAAAAAGAAATTAAATATGGTATATTTTTACATCAGTCAGTTATGTCAGTTTCGGGGTTGTAAGTAGATCTAATGATTTTGATATTTGCTTATTAGATTATGTTTAATAGACTATGTCGTACCTATGCTCTACCTCCAGACGATATCAAAACTGTATCAAATCCACACTGCATCGTGCTAAAGTGACTATTCTTTACCAGGAATAAATCAGAATATAAACAAAATAACCTACCAAAAACAAAAAGACAAACAAAGTATCAAATTCTTTTTTCGTAGGACAGGATGGTGTTGTCATCCATAGATTTTCAAATTCCACCGTTTTTTTACTTATGAAGACTTAATGTGGCCAGACTCTATCATTTTTATCCAGGATGCTATCTAACTGCCAGATTTCATAACGATCGGTTCAGTGGCTCAGTCGTGAAAAGGTGAGAGATAGATAGATAGACGATATTAGTATGTTTAACATCTTAAAGATAGACCACAAAAAGAAGGGGAGGAAAACTGCGAAACAAAGTTTTCATAAACAGATTACGGTTTACTATCCAAATTCAAAATGTTTTATTTCTTATAAACCTACAAGGGCACTTATGAAACGTCAGAAGTTAGGTGCACAATTCCAATTGGTCGTTTCATATGGAGAAGAGCCGGCAAGAAACTCCACTCCTCTTTTAAAAATAATTGGCTTCTACAATATATTCTTGACCAATATTTTAAATTAGGTACTTTATTTATCGCCTCTCGACGGTCACTAGCTGTTTATACAAATATTTCTTCTCGAAGATAAGTGTTAGCACGACGATGAGTGTTTAGTTATTTTAAGTCAATCAACGGAGGTTTTTCAAGTACGGGAATCACGCGACTATTACCTATCTAAGTATCTATTTGTTTTTGTATTTGCATGAGATCATAATGAACTAGAAGAATGGTCCGTCAAAGTTCATCAAATTAGTTGGAAATGAGTTTTTGATTACCCTTTTGAATCTGTGGAATTATGGCAATAGCCTTCTCTATTCTATTCTATTTTTCTCTATGGCAATGATGCCGATGTCGACAATTTTGCCAATGTCAGATGTGTTAGGAGAGGCTTCTCTAATCATTGACAGAACATACTCAGGCAAGTAAGTCACCATTCTCCTGTCCTTCGGATCTTTTTCCTCTCTATTTGTCGTCATCTCGAGTCACTCCCTTTCTAGCCATATCATCTTCCACATTGTCCATCCATCGTGTATTTGGTCTTCCCCTACTCTTATAGCCATCGAAATTCATATTCAAAACTTTCTTCACGACTTTTTCCTCATTCCTCCGCATCACTTGCCCATACTATGACAACTGATTTCCGCACATCTTAGTAACTAGTATATATACATACATACATAAACTCACGCCTTCTTCCCATGGGGGTGGGCAGAAACTACAGAATGCCACCTGCTACGATCCTTACATACTCCTTTTGCCTCGTTTACGTTCATACATCTACACGCACGCCGGTTACGAGTACTACGCGCCTGACCTTTCTGAAGAACATCACCAATAAGGTATATCCTCCTAGGGCGTCCCCGCCCGGCCTTTCCCTTTACATCAGCCTTGTAAATACATTTTGTTAGTCGCCTTTCATTCATCCTTTCAACTTGCCCAAACCATCTCAGCATACCCTTTTCAATTTTTGTCACTACAACTAGTATATATGTCACCGAGATATAATAATAATATATATAAAGGACGTGTTGACTAACTTGAGTATCATTTTACCGTTTAGTTTCTCTTAAACACGACATTTTTCTTCTGACAACATGCTTCTTACAAAAACGAAAGAATGTCGTTGAATATTCCAATTTTAAATTTCGCATGACAACCGCTTTTTTCCGCCCGGAAGAAAAAGAAACTAAACATCAAATACCTCCTAGATCTCTAAATCGCAATCAGTATACAATGAATTGCCTAATTGCTCCACATCCTGTCAATATCAGATCGCTACAATCCAATTATAGTGAAAGTCATGTTTCGGCGACCGTCAGTGTTGCCAGAGGCGTTTACCAACCTATCAGAATCCAATCTATCCACGCTTGCAATGACAGGTTAATCTGTCACCAGCGCACAGATAATATATCGAAAACCAGTTTTGTTTGGTCTTTCATTAAGATATTACAAAAAAACTAGTATCAAGTTTCTTATTAGAGTTAGTGGCCGGAAGGCCTAAACCCGTAATTATCTCAGCGACAAACAATGTCGAAAACTTGTCAAAAATTTATGAAAATTAGAGGTATTTTTATCAGATTAAGACTGATAAGAACGTTCTTAAAATATGGAAATTACCCTTTGGACTTCTAAATCTAATAGAGCTAGTTCATAGTTTGCGATAAAAATAGCTACCTTTCCTAATTAAAAGATTGTTTCAAGCCAAATCTTGAAAACAGGAAAACAATTGAGTCGCATATTTATAATACTTAATTTGATACCATTTTTATTTTTTGATAAGATTAGTTTCCAAGATCGGATTTCCGTGATGCATAATTCTAATGAAAAATTAATCACAAAAGTGTACATTATAAACAACTCCAAAAATTATAACACGTTTTTTTTAAAGGTAAATTTTCACTTACCACTTCGATTTCATCGTCAGGTTCTTCCATAATGTTAGTGAGAATGGCACTAGGTCTCATCGACACACGATGCCGGATTGACTTCCTAAACAAATCAGGCTCTTCCTTCAATTCTTCATCATTTAAAGTAGTAAATTGTTCATAAAAATTAACCGTACGACTCAAATCACCATCAGTATTGTTGTTATTGGGCGTACTATTGACTTGTTTCTTTTTAACTCTAGAAAGAGATGGTTTTCTTTCAGAAATTCTTCTATACCCTTCTGCGTCTTGATCCTCACCAAGTAAGTTGATCGGCCTTGGGCTTCGTGGCCCATATTCATACTCTAAATCGAATCCTCTATCTTCAAACAGGCTCTTGAATCGAGCCCAACAACCTAAATTCTTTTTATCTACCACCGGCTGATTTTCTAGTACATTTACGTTATTCTTATCCATATTTACTGTTTACTCGTTTATTCAGTAGAATAAACAGAATAAGATGATTTTCATAACACAATAATCGTTCACATAATGATTTGTTTGTACGCGTGAGTAAATCTCTTCAAATTGAAATCAATGCCAATTTAATACTTAGGGATTATGTAGATAATAAATAGTTCCTGATGCTTGATAATTATGATATATTATTAGTAGTTGATTTCGAAATCGTTACATGTTGATTGACTTAAAGTAAAAACTGTTACTCAATATTTATCGACTCATCGACATTAAAATGCTCTTCGAGCAGTATGCAGTGCCAACGATTGCGTTCACACCTAGATTATCTTCGTAAATTCAACAGACGTGTTCACTTATTAAGACCATTACCACGTATTCACTTATGTAACTAAAGTATCACTTAAATCACAAAATATTTCACAGTTACATCACTAATTATTTCTCACGTGTTTTCAGTTTAATTTGCACATCCCCCGTGACTTATTCACTTGGCGTTTTATATCAAACTAAAATATTAAGAATCATTGTATTGAATATGATAACACTTATCGATTAGAGTCGCACTGATTACGTTTTATAAGTTATTTGAAAATGTAGATTAAATAATTATAGCATTATTTCAGTGCTGAACAGTTGGACATGACAAGGATAAACAACATTGATTTTAATACTTTAAGCTTTTGAATAAAATAAAGTATCGACAAAATAATTGGGAGCATATTATAACAACTGATGCAGCTAATAGAATTATTGGAAATGTAAGCAAATAATTTAATTTTAAAACAATTCGTGTATTCAGCATTGTCTGCAAATGAAACTCATTATTAGGTATAATAATAATTGCAAATCAAACACTATTAGTTTACAAATTGGAAATGTATACTCGACTAATAGGAATTTCTGCAAATTCTGTCATCATGTTGGAATTGCTAATTGACAACTTACGTTATAAGGAGATAGATGGTATGTCAATTTTGTGGATAGTTGACGTACATAAAACAAGTGACATGATATACATGATCATCACTTACGTATAGTTGTTCCTAATTGCGTTATACACGATCAATCACAATCTGTTTCGATTTGAAACCATTGCTTCATAAGTTGGAAAAAAAAATCTGCTCAACAACGTAAGTAACGCAACGAATGTTGTTGAACTGTCAAAATGAAACAAATTAGGCATAATTGTTTACGAAAATAAGTTACGCATTTAGGGTACGGTTTGAAGTTGGACTGTGATAATATTCAGGACAACTAGGATCGAACGGTAAAACGTACTCTGAGGGGCAAGACCAAGACTGGACTTTAGCAATAAGGGGTCAAGGGGGCTTAAGAGTTAATTAGAAAACCAGCGTCAGACAAGCATCTGTCTGGCATTAATGCTGAAATGAACAATTTGGCGCAGCCGTGAGGCACACAGTATTGTTTTTAAAAAACATTATTTTTATTTTCACTTTGTTATTTTTGTTTTGTGTTTCACGAACTGTGTCCAAATAAATGTTTTTCTTTCTTTCTTTCTTTTCTTTTACATAACACATGATCACGTATATAATCCCCGAAGGGTGCCTACTGAGTATACCCACATTTTGCTTGTAATATAATGTTTAAGTCCCATGTAATAGGGGACCCGATTGCCATCAACCGGGAACAGATCCAACCTTCAAGCTGCTACTTTTATGTCCTAATCCAGGTCATGGTCTACCCATGTGCCAAATTTTATTCAAATCCTTTCAGCCGTTTTAGTGTGAAAGTAAACAAACTCACTTTCGCATTTTTAATATTATGTACTGCACCCCGCGGTTTCACCCGCATAAGTCTCGATCCCGTGAGAAAATTGGGATAAAAAGTATCATATGTCCGGGTCATGGTCTACCCATGTTCACAATTTTATCCAAATCCGTACAGTCGTTTTAGCGTGAAAGCGTAACATACAAACAAACAAACTCACCTTCGCATTTATGATATTAGAATTATAAGAGAACGGTCTCAAAGTGTTGAGAATGGTCACCCATCCACAAATCAACCTCTTCAAGACCAGCTTAACGTCAATGATCGAATTTTCCGCAATGTGTTTATTTAACCACGAAACGCGCAGCTGATTATAGAAGATAAGTACAGTACGACACAACTTAGATGAAGCATCGGAAAAATTCGTAAAACCGATCACCATCCGAACTGAGTGCGCCTTCAAAATTACTAATCTTTATTACTGCTTCAGGTGAAAATTATCTTTACACAAATGCAATAAATTTTAAAGTCATATAACCAAATACATTAGTAAAATTGAAATTAATAGTAGTCTTGTATGTAATTTAAGGACTATGCTTCATAAATAGTCGCCTGATTGGATGCGAATGAACGTAATTAACTAATGATCGTAATATGTAGTTTATTCAAGATGTCGTGTGTCGTGTTTATCCTCATTAAGATCTTGGAGTTATGTAGATATAGTTGTTATGTGTTGTCTGATACTATCTACAGTAATTACCACTGTGATGTCTTCTAGTATGTATTTATAATTACTAATTCAAACATATGTATTCACACATTTAACACAACGTCAGTTGCGTTTGCGTTTTATCTTTAACTAGCTGACCTGGTACATGTTGTTCCAATAATGTATACAAAAGAGTAGTGGTGGCCCAGTGGTAATGGCCGCGGCTTACGAGTTTACTTTGTGTAAATTATTTCATCACCACTGCTCTCAAAACAGTGAAGAAAAACATCGTGAGGAAACCGGCATGTCCGAGAATCAAAAACTTCGAAGAAATGTGACATACCAACCCGCACTGGGCCCGCGTGGTGATTACGGCCCACTCCCTCTCACAGAGAGGAGGTCTGTGTCCCAGCAGTGGGAATATTATAGGCTGATTATGTTATACAAAAAATGACGTTCAGTTTTTCCCGAATTTAAAGATTTTCCGGGAAACTTTTAAAAATTTTCTTTCCGTTAGAACCTAATTTGGACTAGAAACTATTGCAAACATTTTAAAACAAAAAATGGCCAAATCGGACCAGCGGTTCTCAAGTGATGTGTTTACCAACGAACAGCATTTCATTTTATTATATTGATAGGAGAATCTCTATTAAGCTTATTGGGGTCAAATACAAGGCTAGGGACTTTTCCGAACGTTTTCTTATTCAGTAGGTAGGTACAGTACAAATATGTTCGTAATGTCCCTCGGCAAACCTCGTATTTCGTCAGTTGTTGGAATTCTATCAGTTGCCCTTTGCACTTGGTGCAGACCAGACGCTCTCAATCGACTTGGAAGTATATAGAGAAAGAAAAGAAAGAAAGAAAGAAAAATAGATTTATTTGTCACAGAAATACGTGCATACATAAAAGACAAGAGTAATCAGAGAACAACACAAAGTACATAACAAATCACGAGCATAGAACAGAACAGAGTTGTTAATACTCTTTTAACTTAATTTAATTTATTGAAAAAATGGCAGGAAAGCCGCTAAAGTCGCAGGCACGACAGATAGGAAAATAGTTTTACAGCTCTATATAGTTCACACGGAAATCAAAACAAAACAACAATAAAGTACATAGTTCTGAATTGAAATTATTATACACGATAAATCTAATAATTGATGGGCATGGAAATTAGCATTCGTTTGTATTCGGAAATCCGATGATACCCGAGAGATATTAAGAAAATAGAAGTACTGTACCTACTTGTTCATAAGTGAACTGACATGTATTTTTTTTCTATCTTTCTTAGAACTTTACCGAAAACCTTTAAAACTTCTTGGAATCTAGAAGAGTAAATCTTTTGAAAGAAACTTCTTGGAACGTGTCCCATAAAGTAATAAAACGTCCCCAGTTCACCTCAAGTATTTTCCATAAGTACAAACTGACCTGCATAACTCCTTCATTCTTTTAAATTATGAAGCATTTTCCACCCATCAACGGCTCATAAAAAATGATCACATCACCATCAATCACAACAAATGGACCGAATCTTGCGCACGCCATCTTTAATTCTTAAGTGAGGCGTTTTGCCACACGCGGATATGAACCTTGACCCTTCTGATTGGTTCGGCGCCAGAATTCAATCAGCAATTCTGTCTTTTGAATACGTTATTGTGAATTAAGAGCTGTAGTTAATGAGAAAAAGGAATTGGGCTGTTTAATTAATGGGTGTTGTTTGATTGAATTGCATTGTTGAGTACTTGTAAGTTCTTATTTACATATATAAACTCCTTGTTCCCATCAGGGTAGGCAGAAAGTACAGAACACCACCTGCTACGATCCTTACATACTCCTTTTCCTTTTGCCTCGTTTACGTGTAGGTTCTTACTGTCGCAAAATATTATTAGGTCCGGATTTGTGCCCGATTGATGGGAATAGGTTCACCCCCTATTACATGGGCCTTAAACATAACTGGCGAAATGTGGGTGCACTACAGGTACACCTCTGCCTAACCCTTCGGAGATTACAGGCATATGTTATGTTATTAAAATACTACATAATAATAACTTATAATCATGTAGTATTTTTATTCAGTGTGTGTATTTTCTTCTTCAGTGTTAGTCGGCAATCCTGGGACCCTTAGCGTAGGAATTAATTAAAATAATTAATTATTATTTTTATCTTAAATAATTATTAATAATTTCATTAATATTTTTTTATTTTTTTCTACACTACGGGTCCCAGGATTGCCGACTCACACTGAGAGACAAAACAACAAAAAAGAAAAACAACAACAAGTAAGTATACAGGGTGGCAGGGACATCGACGCGAAAACTGTTACCATGGATTTCAGTACATTATTCTGAACTCTACTACGTTGAAATTTTTCGTCAGTTATTTAAAAAAAAATCTTCTGTTTCATAGAAAAGTACAATACCTACGCGGTCAAAATGTATGGAACAGCAGATTAAAACAAAAAAAATACCGTTTACAGTTTTCGTGTCGTAAACATACATTGTTTAGAATTCTAAATTTTCTCTCGAACTTAAAGAAAATCTTCAGCAATATTCATGAACGTATAATGAAATATCGTTCATAGTAATATAAATACTTTGTACCGCGTAAGGTCAAAGTTGTCCAGCAAGAATTAATTAGCTACACGTCTTAAATAGTTAACGATGCTAAGGTTAGGTGTTAACGACATCAAATTAGTTGAACCTTAAGAACATTAACATAACTCACTGAACAGTGTTTTCATTGTTTCTAACCATGCAGTTTATATTTATGGTAATATGACTAGTAACAGCTCATTCACACATGGACGGATAGTCATTCGTAATCGTGGGTCATGATTTATCGCTAAACAACAAATCTACTTAGCCTTTTCTCAACTATGTTGGGGTTGGCTTCCAGTCTAACCGGATACAGCTGAATACCAGTATTTTCGGCTTCCAGTCAAAGTGAAAGTCAAATATTTTATTTCAATTAGGCACTTAGGAGGCACTTTTGAACGTCAAAATTTACAACCACAGCAGTCAACAGTCTAACCGTATGCAGCTGAGTATTTTACATGGAGCGAATGCCTATCTGAAGCTGGCAAGCTGAAGAGGCAATGGGCTGGCCATATTAGCCGTAGAACCGATGACCGTTGGGGTACACGTGTTCTTGAGTGGAGACCACGAATCGGCAAACGTAAGATAGGACGCCCTCAGGTCAGGTGGAGCGACGATCTTCGCAGGGTGGTTGGTAGCAGCTGAATGAGAGTTGTCGGGAATCGAGCTGAATAGCGTGCAATTGGAGAGGCCTATTTCCAGCAGTAGACTGTTGTAGGCTGATGATGACTGCCTGTCTGACCACTTAACCTTGTTAAATACTGGGTTACACGGTACCCCTTGGTAAGACTGGCTGTCATATTTTTCGGGCTTCTGACTAACGACTGTCAAAGATCCACGAATGACAGCCGAGACCAACGGCGTAACGAATCACGAAGGGTCTCGGTATGTAAAGCCCATCCCCGCACCAACCCCGGCAAGCGTAGTTTAACCTGATTGATCGACCCGTGCGGCTGTTATTCCTTAGCCATGAGCATTAGCTTTAATCATTTTTATTTTCTTAGTGGCCCGTAAACTCCGTATTCACACGCTCGTGAATCTTGAAAAATGATAAATACATAGATATTTAAGTAAACAAAATATTTGGGTATCCGTCACGAAATATCCGCCCAAAGTAATATATTATCGGACATATGTGTGAACAAACCGTTAAGACAGCGAAAGTGTTTGTTTGTCGTCTATTTGATGGCTTGACTGTCAAACTTAGTCATTATTGAATTGACATGTGACTCCATTTGTAAACATACATTCTAAGGCATTTTGTAATTAGGATTATCGGAACATTGTTGTGAAAGTTATGAAAAAAATATCATAAGAGAACCCGAATGGAAAATCTGACCCTTCAACATCCTTCCAAGGACGCAGTTTAAGGGTTCATAATAGTAAATTCATTAGAGTTAAGTCGAAAGGGTCGACACCCCAAGATGTGATGCGATTCAACGTTCGGAACGATGCAATCTGCGTTTGACATTGCCGATTTTTGGTTGTAACGTCACATCGCTTTGATTAGTGTGTATGAAGGTAGTGTGTATAATTGATATAGGTACAGTTAAACCAGAAAAGGTATGCGCTGTGTTAATCTTCGTATTTCCTAATCAGCACGAACTTAGTGACATAGAATAACCCCCTACAGAGGCAAAGCTTCTAAGTTTTGAACTGCCACGCTTATTGGTGGGGTACAAAATATACTCTTTAACATCTGTTGTTGAATCTCACCTCAGTAGGCTTCGTGAGCCATCCAGTTCCTATAATTGCATGTTTCTATAAAGTTTTCTCTCTGTCGGATGTCTAGTCGCATCTGTCACTCAAAAGTTTTGAAAATATTGTTGGAATGGCATAGTTTTATTAATCTATAATTTTGTAATCATACTATTTTGTAGAAAATAATAAGTAAGCACTTCCATGGTTGTAACAGATAGATTTAATCATTGCGCGTTCGTATTTCCGAAGATAGACGATGATTGCCGAAGCTCGTACTTTTCTTGGAACTTTATGTATTATTATGTGAAGAGCAACTTACGGCGACATCGACTAGGGGCTCGTCCTCCGGCGTGAGCGCGAGCGACGAGCGGCGGCCGGCGCGAGCCCCAGGTGACCCGCTCGAACTGCCTGCGACAATAGAAATAACACCATTATTATTATATCTTCAAAAAAGATCAAGAATCAGCGCTTAATAAAGAACTTTAATAATGAGTTACAACAGACAAGTGAAGGCTCCCAAAAAGGCAAAGTTGCTGGACAAAATCCATTTTAATGTCAAAAAATTATCGAGAGCCCGGGATAGCTTCTTATTTTGGCTTTCATCTTTTTCGTGTGGTTAGTGACTAACTAGTACCCTTATAACATAACTTGTTATCGTAAACGATTATGACAAATTTGTTTCATTTTGACAGTTCAACAACATTCATTGCGTTATTTACGTTGTTGAGCAGTTGTGTTCCAACTTATGAAGCAATGGATTAGCAATCTGTTTCAAATCGAAACAAATTGTGATTGATCGTACATTACGCAATTAGGGTACTGATGTCAGAGTTTATACGCCACCCATGGGCCTCTGACTTGGCTTCATAATATCACATCGTCGAGAAATATCTCTCAGGCATGCTTTCCTCACGATATTTCCTTGCACCGTTTTTGAAGCAAGTGTCATTGTACAATACGCACATGAATCCGAAAAGTCAGAGGTGCGTGACTTAGGTCTGAGACCTACGACTTGAACAAATAGTAAAAATTAAGTAATGAATGCCTGTTTCACACTCAAGATACAAATATAGGTAGGTTAAAAGTTGTTCTTCACAATTCAGAATTACCAAACATAAAGAAAAACGCAAGAAACTCAAGTTCTTTAGTTCTAATAAAATGTTTTAAGATCAGATGTTCTACTTTTATTGCAAAACAATTACTATTATGTTTTTTAGCACGCGATCGTTTACTATCAAGTACTCCTGATAGTGGTCAGGGCTATATAATCATTGGAATTTGCCGTAATCATCATCAAGATAAACTACCATAATCACTGGGCCAAGGAACACTATCTTAAGGCCAAGGAACGCTACCTTTGGGTCAAGGAACGCTACCTTAGGACTAAGGAACGGTACCTTAGGACCAAGGAACGCTACCTTAGGGCCAAGGAACACTACCTTAGGGCCAAGGAATGGTACCTTAGGGCCAAGGGACGCTACATTAGGGCCAAGGAACGGTACCCTAGGGCCAAGAGTCGCTACCTTAGGGCCAAGGAACGCTACCTTAGGGCCAAGGAACACTACCTTAGGGTCAAGGAACGCTACCTTAGGGCCAAGCCACACGATGCGTCAAACACCCACAGACAAACAACCCAGTGCATATAACATAACATCACGCCTGTAATCCCTGAAGGATTAGCAGATGTGTGCCTATAGTACATCCACATTTTAGCAGTTATCTTTAAGTTCCTTATAATAGGAGGCGAGCCTAGTCCCAGAGAAGAAAGACGAAAACCAAAACACACGAAGTCCTTAATATCAATTTGCCTAGCCTTTTCCCAACTATGTTTGGGTCAACTTCCAGTCAAACCGGATGCATCCGAATACCAGTGTTTTACATGGAGCTACTGCCTATCTGACCTCCACAACCCAGTAACTGGGTAATACGATACCTCTTTGTAAGACTGGTTGTCAGACTTTCGGGCTTTTGACGGCCCGTAACGACTGTCAAAGATCCCAGGAATGACAGCCGGGATCAACGGCTTAGCGTGCTTTCCGTGGCACGCAGGAATCTCGGTATGTTAAGATGGTCACCCATCCACGGACTAGCTTAGCTTAACCTGATAGATCGACCCGTACAGCTGTTATTCCTTAGCCATGAGTCCTTAAAACAAATATATTGTTGTTTCATTAAAATATAGACTAGTGCAGTTTGCATTGTTCTACAAAACGAAATAACGTTGATATACCTATTTGTTAAGGCTTCCCAGAATTAATTCCAGGTATTCTCTCTGTAGCCTTCTTCCTCGAAATGTGTTATTGATCAAAATTCAGGCATTTTCTGCTGGAAATACGATCGCAGATTTTCACGGAATGCGCTTTGTAAACTTCATTGTACTTACTGTAATTATTTGTTTGTGAAATATGGATTTTCATAAAAACAACAGGAATGTTTCATAGAATTTGTGATTGGGTTTCGAGCTTATTTAAATAAGTAAACAATGAGAATATTTTCATATATTATAAGTGAAATATTTCTCAGTTTGGCATTCTTGGACGCGACTTAAAACGTAAAGTAGCCAATGACATGACGGCGTAGAATCACTTTCAAAGCATTTCTTAACAGCGTTTATTCTGAAAGTGGGCAACGTCGCAAATATATGTCAAATGCTTCGCTGTTTTGATTACATAACATCATGCCTTGTTTCTCCGAAGTGTTGGGCAGGAGGGCAGAAATGTGGGTGTACCTGTAGCAGGTACACGCATATTTCGCCAGTTATGTTTGAAGTCCCATGTAATAGGGGGCAAGCCTATTGCCATCAACCGGGCACAAATCCAGACTCCGAGCTGCTACTGAGAAATTTCAGATAGAAAAACTCAATAACACTTTGCCCGACCCGGGAATCGAACCCAGGACCTCATGCTCAGCAGTAGCGCTTGCGACCACTAGACCAACGAGGCAGTCAAAAAAAAATCTGTAATGAAAATAAAAAAATAATCTGGTAATAAGAAATGTGGCTAACTAGCGAACTAATAATTAATTGCGATTATAACACTGAATTTGATGTTGTAACCGTTTTAGATGTAAAAAAGGCACTTGAAAAGTTTTCAAATACTTTTTTTAACATCTAAAACTAAATAGGTAATCGGTGTTACGATACTAATTATTGCATTTAGAGTTCAATATTTATTTTACGGTTTAAGAACATTAATTTCACTCAAAAAGAATACAATTATTCACTCCTATGAGGAAAAACATAAAAGTTAAGATAAGCGTCGGTTTCGCTTGGTAATAAACTAAAATAAAAATTAAGTTATAAAAACGGTAAAAAACGTACAATTCACACATTATTCAGGTGGTGCTTTAATAGCCTTTTAAAAGTCGGAAGTGATTTCGATTCCTTAATTACTTTAGGTATAGAGTTATAGAATTCAGCCCCCTCATATACGACAGTCTTTCTACCGTAGTTTGTCCTCGGTGCTCTTAAAATTACATCAAAACAGGTAAATATTTGACAGCTATTTACGACGTTGCCAACTTTTAGGATAAACCCTCTCAACACGATTGACATAAAGTTTTTCGGTACCTAGTTTAGGTCCGTCCCATACATTGTTGATTTTTCCATCATCGTTATCGCTGATCACTTTCCGAGATCCGAGGGGCTTGTGGCTAAGTAACAACAGCTGCACGGGTCGATCGATCAGGTTAAGCTACGCCTGCCGCGGTTGGTCTGTGGATGGGTGACCATCTTTACATACCAAGACCCCTCCGTGCCTCGGAAAGCACGTTAAGCCGTTGGTCCCGGCTGTCATTTGTAGATCTTTGACAGTCGTTACGGGTAGTTAGAAGCCCAAAAAGTCTGACAACCAGTCTTACCAAAGGGTATCGTGTTACCTAGTAACTAGGTTGTGAAGGTCAGATAGGCAGTCGCTCCATGTAAAATACTGGTATTCAGCTGCATCCGGTTAGACTGGAAGCCGACCCCAACATAGTTGGGAAAAGGCTAGGCAGATGATGTTATCGCTGATCACTTTATCTAGGCCTTCAGCACCATCCTTTTTTGCATCATCATCATCATCACATCATCATCATCATCATCATCATCATCATCGTCCTCTTTTAATACAACCGAAGAAATCATAACCGTGAATAACTTTACATGATAAGGTAAACTGTAGGTTTATTTTTATAATATTCCTTAAAAACTAGTCTGTATCTATAATTATGAGTAGATTTGTTACAACTTTTTTGTTACAGGTTTTAGATTAGGTATTGGCATATTTTGTTGTTTAGGTTGCAAATGGATAATAGTCTTAGTTTATAACAAGTTTTAAAAGTTACGCAAACGATTTATTTCAAAACATTAACTTAGTTTTAGGATCTTATCGTCGATCTAAGTATTATGGAATTACGAGTACTTATAAACAGATCTTACTTAAGTTTTATAATATCTAAAACGTTTATAAAATAAATTAATAGGTAGTTTTTTATTAACCTGTGTCGGTGTCATCACTGCCTCGTCTTTGAAGCCACCTTTGCACCAATTCGATGCTGGCTTCCTGACCAGCCAACATTATCATTCACACATTATTAGATCACAGCATTCTTAACATCACTACACACATTTAGATAACTAAATACATTTCTAATAATATTTCACAAACAAAGATTTTTTAATTAAACCTTTAGAGACCTAACCTTATATTTTTTTAATTTCACTTATCATCACAAAGGTTGGTTACCTATACCAAAAACACAACGTAAAAAAAACACTGGCCGAAAGAAATGACAGCACTTTGCCGCGTTCAAATATCGAATTAATTAAATGACGAACGTCGACGAGCGAGTGTAAACAGCGAGTAGAGTAGATGAAGCCAAATTAATTTTGCACTCGTTGGAAATGGTTTTTATTAAATTCTGAACCATAATACGACGTGATAAGAAGGTTCGATCGTTTTTTAAGTGCGTCAGTATTTTGGTGTCGTGGTGTAGAGCGCACAAGCGGTCGGTTAGGTAATGGCCGTCAAGCCGAGACAGTTGATCGAAGAAGGGGGGTGAATGTAGGACGAGTGTGGTCTGAGCATACATTAACCCACTGGAAGGGATACAGCTGACAGCCTGTTGATAGCTCTCGTGATATACTACCAGCGTTACTTGTTGACAAATTGTGGTGGTCGCTCTTTAGGTTCGGGTCAAATTGCTTACATATTTACGCGCGGAATGTGGTCCAGTTTCGAAGTTTAAATGTCATGGGAGCGAAGCCTCTGTACAAGTTTATAGAGCAGTCAACTAGAGCGTTATAAATAAATCATTAACTTTACTTGTAGATTTATTTCTGTACGTTTAAGAACTTGAAGTATTAGTACAGATTACTTAATAGTGTATTAGTTGACAGTTAGAATGTTAATAGAATGAGGTAAAATTTTAAGACCATTTTTAAAGAAAATGACAAGTTTTTAAGCATACCGAGATTCAGACGTATAAATTTGTACAGGCAATCAAGATGATAATTATTTTCATATATTTTGTCTCTAACATGACCATGTAAATACTCGTTGCAAACTAAATAATATATAAATTACAGCCATTAATTGCGCAAAAGAGACTGTGTTTAGTAATTTATGAGTGGGAGGTCCAATGGCGATTATTCCGTTTTGCCTAAGTCAGTCCAAACAACTTTCACACTAATCACATGGTCGCGAGAATCTGAGAGGTACATTCCTATAAGTTGCCAAATATTTAGAAGAGATATAAGCTAGGCCAATTTATGATCCGTTCAAAATGATTGATATTAGAAAAGTCTGATTAGATTTCGTAGTGTACATTGATTACTTATTCGATAAGGAAGGCTTTGTCCGGAACATACACAATAGTAACATCAAAATAAAAGGTTAGGGCTGTATTTTGATTCTTAACTACATAGCAGAATACAAAAAGCTATACAAATGACATTGTAAAAACTGAATATGTGGTTGTATAAGTTAAACTAAGGCATATTTTGACACATCGTTGTATCTCTCACAAGTAAGATTGACTCATAAGCTTGCTATAGTACTCGGTTTTCATCTTATCTTCCTAAATAATCACCCGGATTGCCGTCTCTCTAAGACAGAATCCAAACACACAAAGATCTAAACAAACTCATTCATGCCAAAATCCTACATTTCCACATCAAAGATGTATTGAAACTCATTAATTCTAAGACTCAGTCTTTGAAACAGCAAACATTAATCAGAACACACCTTATTGAAGTAACCTTTTGGTAATATTCCGAACGCGTCAACGTACCTAGTTTTCCCGCCAACTTGGCTGTCAGGAGAAAATTACGAGGTCTAAAGCAAGTACGTTGTATGCAGGTGGTACTGCCATTTTGCAAGTTAATTCTGAGAAGCTAATACAAGCTAATACAAATCTATTATGCATGCCCGGACCGCTAGTTCCAGGGAAGACGGGATGGAAAGGTTGTGCAAGTTCTTGATCTTTTAAATTTTGATATGATTGGGTTGTTTAATTTTGATTTTTAAATTAATTAACTTTGGATCGATTTTTCGAAACTCAATCTTGTAAGTATCTGAAGAATAAATAAGATGGTTTGACATATTTTCTATGCAAAAGCTGTCAAACCGTAATTTAAATTCTCAGATACCTAAGTTATCTGGAGATTGCAAAATCGACCCTTAGTTGTTTATAATTTAATGCAGTAATATGTATATTCCTGACCGGTTTATTTTAATACTATTGTTTCAAATGCGGGGTTTTCCAAAATGTTCGTAACCTACCTATAAATGAATGAACTTTGCCCATGTGAATAATGTGCCATAAAAAAAATGCTAGAGGACTCGGAGAATAAATTCAAATAGACTCAAGTTTCTACGGACGATGTCCTATGCTAGTAGTACCTATTATTACTCTAGCAAGGTATGTAGGTACATTATAGGGTATATTATGTAGCTAGAGTGATTCTGTAACTTGCCACGTATACAAAACAGGCTATTGTTGACGAGGCTACCAAAGCTATTCCAATTACCTCACTGTTACCAAACAGCCATAAAAGATATTAGAAAGTTCTGTCTCATCTAGCGTCTCCAACTCCATAACAGCACTAACTTCATAAGGAGTTGCGTTTATCATTCCATATATCGCAACTAGCCGGCTAGTCGCCTATTGTTCAAACCGGTTGATAGCCCGGAATCAGGCCGTTTGATCGATGGCCTGCTACTGCATTTGTGACGGAATTACATCTATCTGCAGTGGTTACTGATGACGCTGATTATTATTTTGGTTGTGTAATAGATTGGATGATTTTAATCGAGTTTTGGCGAGTGGATATTTAAATCATAAGTAAATGGTTTGTATTAAAAGTTTTTGTTAGGTTTTGTGCCATGAACGCTTGTAATGGGCACAAGTAGATATGTTACGAATACGATCCATCCTCACTCACATCTGTCGAGTTATTATTGTAAGAAAAGTTTTGCTAAATATCTAATGATCTATCAAAAAACTAAGATCACAGAAAGTAGGTAAGTACTTATAGCAAGAAACTAACATAACATCACGCTTTGTTTCCCCGAAGGGTTGGGCAGAGGTGTCCCTGTAGCAGGTACACCCACATTTCGCCAGTTATGTTTAAGTCCCATGTAATAGGGGGCGAGCCTATTGCCATCAACCGGGCACAATTGCAGACTCCGAGCTGCTATTGAGATATTTCAAATAGAAAAACCCAATAACACTGCCCGACCCGGGAATCGAACCCAAGACCTCATGCTCAGCAGTAGCGCTTGCGACCACTAAAGAAAAAAAAAGAAACTAATTTATGAATATTGTTGAAACCGGTTGATAGCCCAGAATCATTCCATATGATCGATGGCGTGCTACTGCATTTGTGATAAAATTACATCTGCAGTAGTTACTGATGACGCTGATTATATTTTGATCATGTAATAGATCGGATGATTTCACCGCTTGAAATCTTAGATCGAAACCGGTTTTGGTGTGAACCGGTTATGCGCTTTTCGGTCTCTAAGGATATAAACGATTAGTATCACAAGTTTTTTGTTACGTTTTGCGCCATGAACACCCGTAATGTGCCACATTAATTACAGTGAAATCTCACTAATCCGGCACTATTAAAAACCAGAGGGAGCCGGATTATTGGAATGTTCGGATTACTGGATTGTATAAATAAATCATAAAATGCAAATAAAAAAACTTTTTTTGTAAAAAGTTTAAATTTTTCACTTTTTACTTGTGGTACCTACCCCACACACATTCGAATACTACTACCTGCTACCAGTGACAGGAACTTATCATATCATCTACATACTAAGTGAGAAAAAAATACGTATAATTGTAGCTAACTCAAAAACCACCCAAGCAAATTTAATAAAATTTATATGGAACCAACTTCAGAGCTATCCCTTTCAAGCAAAAAAAGAATATTCAAAATCGATCCACAAATGACGGAGAAATCGGCAGACATACATAAAAAAAAAACATACGCTACGAACATATAACCTCCTCCTTTTTGGAAGTCGGTTAATAATGCATTTTATTAAGAAAATACGATGTATTTGGGTTCCTGTTCTTCACGTTTTTATGCTCGGCCTAGAAGAGGGTCGAGGGAAGTGCGGGCGGAGGGTTATTGGACTTGTCGGTCTATTGAAGTGCCGGATTAATGAGATTCTACTCTACTGTATTAGTTTCTGCCCGCGACTTCGTCTGCATGTTCTTGCTCTCCGACCGCCCGCGCTATTACATCGTTTTTGCTTAGCGTTCTTTCTGCCTTTTTATTCGGCTCCTAAGGATCATAGCGTGAAGTTAAATAGCCTATAACCTTTCTCAAGAATTGGGCTATGAAATGCAAAAAGATTTTTTCAAATCCGACTGATAGTTCTAGAGATTATCGCGTTCAAAGAAACTCTTCTGCTAATCAGCTTTATTATTAGTATCTGATATAATAACAAATACGGTACATCTTCATACCCCTCTATACTCCATTTGAAATAAAATTAGACATTTAACTAAACCTTTTTAACAGTCCGTTCAACCGATTTTGACTTCTATTGTGTTGATGGCATGACAAATGTCAGCTGCAGTAAACAGTTGGTATTGTAACCACTTTTTTGCTTTTAATGCCATCCTTATGCCTACGGTATAGTAGTCAGAATCGGTTGAACGGACTGTACAAAAGGTTTGTTTAAATGTCTAATCTTATTTCAAATGGAGTATAGTTATTACGATGACGTTTATACCTATTCAATTTATCATCTATAAAACAAACTAAGATCAAAGGAAGATCAATACTTATATAAATATGAATGCGTTTGATTACATTTTCGTATTATTATTTTCACGTCAATCATCCTTTTCAAACGTTATTAAAGTATTTATTCAACAGAAGTGCAGTGGTGGCTCAGTGGTAACGGCCCCGATTTAGTTGTAAGTCATGTGTAAATAATTTCGTCATCACTGCTCTCAAAACGGTGAAGGATGCATCGTAAGGAAACGGGCATGTCCTAGAACCAAAAATTCGAAGACATGTGACATCTACCAACCCGCACTGGGCCCGCGTGGTAGATCCCCTCTCTTCGGCTTCTGTCCCAACAATGGGAACATTATAGGCTGATTATAAAATAAATAAAATAAAATTTATTTATTTCGGGTAACTGGGCCCATAGAAGTCAATATTATAAAACATATCACACTAAAAATATAATATAATAGAATAAAATAATATTAATAAAATTCATAATAAATGTCAAAAATTCAAACTAAAATAAAATAAAATAGGATACAAATTATTTTTTTTTTTTTTCAATTAGATTATGCTTATTATGCTAAGCAGAAGCATTTACGTAGATCACCCTAGCATGATTACCAAAGTTACTATTAGTTGCCAAACATATTTATTACGTTCTACATATTATGTAGGTATTAGTGTACATACAATTCTATTTTTTTGTAAATTTTGACGTTCAAAAGTGCCTTTCATGTGCCTAATTGAAATAAATTATTTGACTTTGACTTTGACATAGGTACCTTCTTAAATAGAGTTGTACCTACGACCAACGACGCCATATTACGTTACGAGTCGACAGTATTTAGCTTTATGAGATGCTAACGTTTATTAGATCTGCGCCGTTTCCGCCACAACATACCATTTTGTGACCCTGACCTTGTTTATTATCAGGCTTCTGCCTGCTGGCTGCCAGGCTTATTTTATTGCGGGGTTTTATCTGTGTATAAATATGTTATTTGATAGCTAGAACAAAATATAATGTATGTAATGTGATATAACAGAAATTATGAGGAACAGCAGTTCTGTGAAGCCTTGTGTAAGTACCTTAAAAATTGTGAACCTATATTACGTGGTATGTATTTTGTTTTATCGTGCTTGCTTGATGGTGGTCTTAAAAAAACTTTTTACCAAAAAAAATATTTCCAAAAAAAAAAAAACACTACAAAGTGAAATTTAACTTTAATTTCGGAAGTCGGTGTCTTTGTTTTAGTATTTTTGCGCGACACTTCACGCACCGCGGTAATCAACGCGTTGATGTTTTTTACTCCACGGTGTCGGTAAATTCCGTCACAGTGTCGCGAAATCAATGGTTTAGTCCCATCTCAAAAATGCCCAACGCGCCTAAAGAAGTTTTCATTTCAATAATAATATTCGTTAATTAGCACTTTTTATTTAAATAATACGTCTCTTCACATTACAAAGGCCTGTATTAACACCTTCATATTGAAAACACATCCTTTTCCCACAACAAAGAGAATGAGAAAATGTGACACAATCACCACAGCCGCCATCTTTTAATGAGAGTCGACTTGCTTTGTTAGACACCATCATTGTTATATCACAATAGAGAGGTGCTAATAGCAAAGTTATACATACATTAGAATTCATCAAGAACAGTGATAGCCTAGTGGTGTGATCGTCAGACTACCAAGTCATAGGTCTCGAGTTTGAACCCAAGGCACACACCTCTGACTTTTCGGATTCATGTCCGTATTGTATAATTATCATTTGCTTCAAAAACGGTGAAGGAAAACATCGTGAGGAGACCGGCATGCCGGAGGGATATTTCTCGACGACATGTGAAACCAAGTCTAAGGCCCATAGGTGGCTTTAAAACTCTGACACCAGGTTGGTCACTAACCAAATAAAAAGAAGAAAATACATCGACTGCCTCGTTGGTCTAGTGATCACAGGTCCGATTCCCGGATCGGGCAAAGTGTTATTGGGTTTTTCCATCTGGAATAGTAGCAGCCCGAAGTCTGGATTTGTGCCCGGTTGATGGCAATAGGCTCGCCCCCTATTACATGGGACTTAAACATAACTGGCGTAATGTGGGTGTACTATAGGTATACTTCTGCCCAACCCTTCGGGGATACAGTCGTGATGTTATGTTAGAATACATCGTAGTTCTCACGTAGTGCACTACATACGAGCCAGGCATCGCAATCGTAAAGCTACGCTAAGCGCACATTAGGTGCAGCCGCATCGGCCCGCAGCGCATAGAATTTCAATACAAAAAAAGCGCAATGCTCTGCCCGCGGACTTAGAAGTTAGTGGGCAGCGGGGCGGTGGCAGCGGCGCGTTCAAATGCAAAGATTTATATGTAACTGGCCTCGAAAGCAGCGGCGCGGGGAGAGAGCGGTTCCATATAAAACTATGCGTTACCGCGTCGCCGCTGCCACCGCCACCGCCCCGTTGCCGCCATCGCCACCGCCCCGTTGCCCGCTGACTTCGAGACCGAGGCCTACTGTGCGATGGATTTTAAAAAATATCATCTATGGGCAAGGTGTATTAACGACCCAGCGGCGACGGCTCGAGGCGGTGATATCGAGGCGACGGATGCGTTAGCGAAAAACTTAAAATAATTGCGTATTTTTTTTTTTAAATTTTTTATTTATTTTTTTAATGCACTCACGGTTATGCCTGCGGATAATTTTCTGTGTTATTTAATCATATTTATTCATATAATTGGTTGTATAGTAGCATTATATTCTAAGTACTATTTGTTTTATTTTATTTTGTTTTATATTTAATTCATTAAACCTATCTTGGTTTCCGTACGACTTTTTCGGGTGACCACTGAAAATCAGCGCTGTGCTGTGGGTCCCCATAGCACAGCATCATGCTGAGTGGAAGCCTTCTTGTCACAGTCATGACGTGCCAGCAGCTGCCGCATATTTCTGTTTTGTGCTCGTGATTATATTTAAATGTATTGTTTTATTTTATTGTATTGTTCTCTTTTTTTATGCACGTGTGTCTGTGACAATTAAAATTATTTTTCTTTCTTTCTTTCTTTTCTTTCTTTCAAGTGATTTAGGAGGATTCTTCCATTGCGGTGCGGTCAAGTGTGCGTCATTCTTTAGAAGACGTCTAATTAGGGAAACATCCACTGGTGCTTAATTAAGAGACCCTGAACGTACAGCAGGTTTCATCTCAGTAAGTTAATTTACAAGTACAGTAGACCGCACATCTTTGGTAACACTTTGAGTTTGAGCTGGCCTAGCGTAGTGCGAAGTTTCAAAATAATAAGGGTGAATTTTAACGCCAGTGATAACAAAACTAGTATAAGCTGGCCTCTTAGGACTAATTTCAACAATGAAACTGAACGCGATCAGTACGTCTAAACCGGGTTCAAGAGATGTCAATGTCATTATTGTAATCTTCTTCTTTTCGTGTCGTTAGTGGCTATAACCTGGTGTTAGAGTTTTAAAGCCGCCCAAGGGCCTTTGACTTGGCTTCACATACCGTCGCGAAATATCTCTCAGGCATGCCAGTTTCCTCACGATGTTTTCCTTCACCGTAGTTAAAGCAAGTGATAATTATACAATACGCACATGAATCCGAAAAGTCAGAGGTGCGTGCCTTGGTGCGTATTATTGTAATAGAATACTAACGCTGACAGCTCTTAAACGCGGTTTATTTATTCATCTTTAATTGCCTTCATCATCTGCCTAGCCTTTTCCCAACTATGTTGGGGTCGGCTTCCAGTCTAACCGGATGCAGCTGAATACCAGTATTTTACATGGAGCGACTGCCTATTTGACCTCCACAACCTAGTGACTAGGTAACACGATACCCCTTGGTAAGACTGGTTGTCAGAATTTTTGGGCTTCTAACTACCCGTAACGACTGTCAAAGATCTACAAATGACAGCCGGGACTAACGGCTTAACGTGCTTTCCGAGGCACGGAGGGGACTTGGTATGTAAAGATGGTCACCCATCCACGGACCAACCGCGGCAAGCGTAGCTTAACCTGATCGATCGACCCGTGCAGCTGTTATTACTTAGCCACAAGCCCCTCCAGCAATTTGTTAGTATTACTTACAACTATGTTAATACAATTAATAAAGACAATGGTGCCGATTCTTTTGTCACAAATGCCTCTAAACTAAACTAAAAATCACCAAAATTTAGTTTATTCCTGTCAAACGACGATTTCCCATTCTGAAATAGACTAAAGTGACACAACTTAACTATATTTTAGTTTGACAGCACTAAGATGGTACTGAGATATTAGTTTAGTGAAAATGGCAATTTTGCTATTCTGAATTTGACGTTTTTAACCTAAAATTTAGATTTTCTAACTAAATATGACTATTTTTAATCGCGACTAAAAACATGTGGAATAAAATTGGTTGTCATGAACTAAAATTCTCACCAACACCTCGACTTCAGAGGAAAAAACAGTACTGAATATTTTCTTTCTTTTGCTTATATCTCGAAAACGGTGTGTCCAATCGCAAAAATAATGAAAATTTCGACACCCTTTATGAAACCCTTCTTATTTTCCATACAAAAAGTGAAAAATCCATATAAAACACGTCGAGGCTGCCCCCCCTACGCGCCTCCGGCTCTAAAAAGATTCACGTGGTTAGGTATCACGTGTGGAGTCGCGATTGTCAAATTCGATTTAGATGTGTCAAAATTATTTTTAAATTTAGAGAATTTATTTTGCAGAATAGCTTTGAGATTCTCATAGTCAAAAGTAAGAAATTTTAGTGATAGTTTAGTTAGTTTTGTTCGGTGTACAAGAGAATCGGCACCAATATCAATCTATCTACGCAGTTTAGAAGTGCTGATCAAGTTCAGCTTCATTGGTGAAATTGGTCCTAAAAGGTCAGGTCTAAACCACTGGCATGCCGACAACTATACAGGGTGGCAGGGACATCGACGCGAAAACTATTACCATAGATTCAGTACATGGTTCTGAATCCCCTTGCGTTGAAATGTTTCGTCGGTTATTTTAAAAAAAAATCTGCTATTTCATAGAAAAGTGCAATACCTACGCGGTCAAAATGCATGGAACAGCAAAATTATTTTTTTTGGAACCGACGAAATATTTCAACGCCCCATGCGTTAGAATCATGTACTGAATCCATGGCAACAGTTTTCGCGTCGATGTCCCTGCTACCCTGTACAGTCGGGGAATGAAAATAATTTTACAAGTAGACAGACCGGTGCAAAGTTCTATTTCTTGAATTCGCACTGGCTAAGTTAAATTAAGTTGCAGCTTTGAAATTCTTACCGTAAGATATCGCTAACTTTAGATGATTACTTTTAGAGATTTAAATAGAGTTTAGAAGTTGTTTTTGGGACATATAATTGGATATAAGTTTTGAAAGATTTCTAACTAAGAAACAGATTATAAAGTAAATATTATTAACAACTACGTATTATTTATTTACTAGCTTGAGCTTGTCTTGAGACAGCTGTGAGTGGAAAGGAGAAATGGTGGTCTGTGCCCTGCAATGGGACAAAATAGGGTAAAAAGAATTTAAAAAAAAAACAGAGGCGCTCCGGGAGTGCTGACAGAAGTGAAAACTTGAACAATTAAAAAAAAAAGACTTCCAAAACCTTTAAAGTAATAAATACTTGCATAGAACATTAATCCGTAACATAATATAAATAAAGAACACAATCGCGTTTACAAAAATGAGGTGTCGGTAACGGTGTCGCGAGTTCAATTGTTTTTTTCTGTCTCAAAAATGCCCAACGCGCGTAAAGAAGTTTTCACTTCAATAATAAAATGTATTATTTACCCATGACATTAAACTGATTCAGACTAATTTGGACCATAAAATCCGAAATAAGAAAATAATAAGAGGTTTTGAACTTGCTTTTTATTTAGTATATTTTGTGGTTATAATTTCGTACTTAATAACATTTTTGCAAATCAGCTTTAAATAAATTTTTTTGGGTTTTATTGTATAATATATATATATATAACCAGCGGACGATAAAGACGCTTCCAATGATACCTCATTTGTCAAATTATGATCGGTAGTTTAGAAGTTATGAGGTAACAAAGGAGATGTTTCATTTTCGGCCATAAAGTGTACGTTAATGTAAAAAAAGGAAAAAATTCCACGAATTGAGGAAAAATATTCTTTCCTGTTTATTCCCCTGATTACTTCGGCACAAAAAATAATAGTTTAACAAATTATTGCCATATTCTATTCATCATGGCGTCGTTTTACTTGCATACTGCTTTCGTCCAGAAATCATGTTACATTTTAACATAATAATATCACGTAGACGTCATTTAAATAAATATGAAAGGCATGTATTTCTGTACTATATTAAGATAGCTATCTTATACAACTTTTTTGATTAATTAGAAAGTGTGAATCATCATAAAAATAAAAAATTGCTTTTGTGGATTGTAGATTTGTAGGTACTTCTGGACGAAAATGGCTAGCTGTCGATGGTCGTATTTGTCCTGACAAACGTCAAACATTTTCGGTTTTTATTTTGTGCCCAAAAAGTATTAGATATTATGGAAAAAAACAGTCTTTATTGTATTTAGGGGTTCGTTTCCCAGGTTTTCTAATGTGTACCTACATGTTATAGCCGGAGTCCCATACAAAAATGAAACGTCTCCTTTACATACATACCGGTCAAAACCATAACCATCCTTTTTGATTCGCCGTAGTCGGGTAAAAAACAAACAAGCTTATCCAACTTTCTTTTATAGGCCACTTAGTAAGTTTTTCTTACATAAACCTTTTGAACGTATTACTGTTTTGGTCGAAAATGTCAACTGTAATCTTGATACACACTTTATCATGGACCCTGTTATAAACAGACTGTCAGACACTTTTTGTTCGTTAAAAACAATAATAATAATTATTCTCGTCATTATTTTTTAATGTATCTAAATGTCAGACACCCAGCTTCTCAACTGGCGGCATTTATTTGCAAAATTTGTAATTACTAAATATTTTTATGAGTCCTACTTTAAGTTTTTAACGATTTCGGATTACTCTTGCTAATGTAAAGAATGACGATTAAAAAAAAGATTAATTCAAGACTTCAGAGTGTGCATGTGCGATGTGTCTCTCAATCGATACCTCAAATGCACAGAAAAACTATGAAAAAAAAACAAGTTTTTTTTTTTCATTTTTGGTCCAAACTTTTTGGTTTTCCGACTCGTTCCAATTAATAATAATAAATAAATAAATTCTTTATTGGCATAAAAAAATGTGTACAAGGAAAGTGAAGCCCTGACTCCTGCGCTAGGTAAGAACACCTGTGTTACAGGGGCCAGTGTCTTCTCCCAATCAGTAAGTTCTGGATTTATGCAATAACGTCATAATCCACTTTAATCCACTAACACAATTAATCCACTGTCACTATTTTTCATCATCATCATCATCATTTCAGCCGAAAGACGTCCATTGCTGAACATAGGCCTCCCCCAAGCACCTCCACTTCGACCGATTCTGTGCTTTCCGCATCCAGCGGATTCCTGCGGCCTTCACAAGGTCATCGGTCCATATTGTGGGAGGCCTTCCAACGCTACGTCTTCCGGTACGCGGTCGCCACTCCAGAACCTTTCAGCCTCATCGGCCATTCGTTCTGCGAGCAATGTGCCCTGCCCATTGCCACTTAAGTTTGGCAATTCTTCGGGCTATGTCGGTTACCTTGGTTCTCCTGCGGATCTCCTCATTTCTGATTCGATCACGTAGGGAAACTCCAAGCATAGCCCTCTCCATTGCCCTTTGGGTGACTTTTAGCCTTCTGATAAGGCCCATTGTGAGCGACCACGTTTCACTATTTTTAATTTGGACCAATTAATGTACATCTTACTCTTACTTCTCAAAGGTACCGTATCGTATTCTATATGCAAATCGCTGACAGTACCGACGTAATAGTTAATAATAAGCTAAATTAGCACAAGGCTGTCACTTATCAACGTACAGATACTGTCGGCTCCTAATGCTAGTATCACGAGAACGATTGTTAGATATGAAAAACAATATGCACGTATTGACGAGAGGTATAGTTTCAAAAATAGAACCAGTTTGTTACCTATGTTGTTAATAATCTGTGGTCATGTGTGATGTGAAAGTTATCGGTGGCCAGTCATTGTCTTTAATAATAACTATATTTCGTTTGAAATAAGTTTAGACATTTAAACAAACCTTTTTTACAGTCCGTTCAATCGATTTTGACTTCTATACCGTAGGCATAAGAATGGCATTAAAAGCAGAAAAAGTGGTAACAATACCAATGTTTACTGCAGCTGTCATTTGTCATGCTACCAACGCAATAGAAGTCAAAATCGGTTGAACGAACTGTAAAAAAGGTTTAGTTAAATGTCTAATCTTATTTCAAATGGAGTATAGCTTCGGTCCGCGCCTTCGTCCGTATGAAATTTTGTTGTTTTAACATAAAATATGACACTCGGCAATAGGTACTGTAGCTTCCCATTTGTAAAAAGGGTTTGTCCTTAAGGGTTCATTAGAAAACCAGCGTCAGACAGTATCTGTCTGGCATTAATGCTGAAAAGAACCTTTTTGGCGCAGCCGTGAGGTACACGCTATTGTTTTTAAAAAAACATTATTTTTTACTTCCACTGTGTTATTTGTGTTTTGTGTTTCACGAACTGTGTCCAAATAAATGTTTTTCTTTCTTACTAAAAGAATTTTCGCAATCGGATCAGTAATTCTGAAGATTACCCCCTTTTTTTTAGGTGGGAAATTTTCAAATAACTTCTCCCGCTCTAGGCGGAGCGGGAGGGCGTGTTCGACTCTCACTGACTAAAAAAACCCAGCCGTGTTCCTACAGTTGCCTGTATTTTGCCAGGGGCCACGGTGTCCCTTTCGGACAAACCTGCGACCCCGGCAGGCATCGGCCCTAGCGGACTCCTTCAGTTATGCTGACATCTCTCTGAGGAGCGCGTGGAACACAACGCGCCGTCGACCCGGGCTTGGTCCTTGTCAGTCGGCGAGCTACCCATTGCTCACCGTCCGCGAACCCGCGCTCGAAGATTACCCCTTACATACAAACTCAAAAATGTTGCTTTTTATAATATTAAGTGTAGATTAAAACAACAATTTAAACGTTTCTCCTTCTCGTCCTTGACAAACTAAATTACTGGATTATATTGTTATATTGAACAAGAAAAATATATTTATTATATGAGATTTTATTTTCTACTTGCTGCGCCCCGCGGTTTCTCCCGCATAAGTCTCGATTCCGTAACAATATCGGGATAAAAAGTATCCCATGTCCTAACCTAGGTCATGGTCTACCCATGTGCCAAATTTCATCCAAATCTGTTCAGCCGTTTTAGCGTGAAAGCGTAACAAACTCGCATTTATAATATTAGGATTTAGATTGTAAGTTATGAATGCATCTTGCAATTTAATAAGTCGGTTCATCACTTCAAGTTTTAGATCCTTCAATTTATTTTTCGACTGCAGAGTTAATCATTTTTCAGCTTTTAAAGTCGATCAATGTAATTTAGCTACCATTTGAAATGTTTATTCAAGAAACAATTAGTAACATTTAGAATTTAAGAAAGACACGATTCAGGAAGGGACTAAATAAATGTTTACTCTTCGAAGCAAAACAATTGCTACAATGTTACATGAAAAAATCTCACGTAAGAAACAAAATAAGCTATTCTAAATTCAACAGCAAAACAAAAACAGTAAATGACGTACAATCTGCTGTACACCGACACATGTGTGGCAAAAAAGAGAACAAAACTAAAATGTACTGGTTTTGACAGATCTTTGACGTCTTCCCTTAGCGAACAGCGCCGCCATGACGCGCAAAGATAACTGTGTCAGTGAGTATGTTATATTTTTAATATGTCTCGTAATGTACACATGGTGACGTCATCGCACCGTGGTGTCTTATCGGCCAGCCGTATCAAGTGCACGAGGACATTCGTCGTAAGTAGTATGTGTAATATTCTAGACTAGGTGGTATTATGTCAATACAGAGTATACTGTAATAGGAAACTAGTATTAGAAGGACACCACAAGGCAAGCTAGAACTTTAGGCGTATTTAAATAATTTCGCGCCTGTCAGACTTCCCCTGGTATATTGAATGAGTTCTAGTATTTTATAACAGTACTACTGCAACTCTCGGAATGAAGTTAATTCCTTTAGTTATTTTCGGGGTTCGTTGTCTTTTTTCTTTAATACCTACTTCAAAACTTATAAACGAATTATCTTTTAATTTAAAGAAGCTCAAGTAAGCGAATTGATGACGATAATCGTGTCAATTTCTATTTGATAAGATTTTGTGACATTATGTCAGTAAATTCCCAAACACAAATATACTAAACTTTAATATTAAACTAATAGGTCATAATTTTTTGAACCAGTCTCGCATTTAGCAACATCGATATTGTCTAAATGACATTTGTATCAAAATATCAACTGCACACAATGCCGCAATTAAGCTGGATCGCGCAATAACAATTCAAGCTATCAGATAGCTAATACAAGAGATATATCTAGTCTCAAATAAGGCTTAATAGCGAATGGAGGCCAGGTGGGCCCAATTTATCACTGCACTATTATCTGTGCACACGCTCGCCTCTCGGCTCCACTTACGAAATGAGTGTACCGACTTCCAACCACGTGTACCTGTACAATGCAAAGAGGATTTACTAAGAGATGCCTACATACTGGCCTGAACATAGTTTAGTCTATGGTTGCATTGATTTTGAAAATGGAATCTGTAGAGATGCCGCGAAATTTAAATTCTAGTTTTTGAACATACGGTCACAACGTGCACCTACAATGTCAAGAGGATTTACTAAGAGATTTATAGAGAGCTCATTTTTATATTATTTTAGTCTGTGGTTGCAAGGATTTTTAGAATGGCCCCGACATATAAACTCGATTTTTTTAGGCTAGTGAACAACATAGAAAGATTTGGTGACCTTTGCTAATCCCAGAAAAATTCGAATCGGAATGACGTTTAAATTTTCCTGGCGCAAAACTTACGATCTAAAAATTATTTCGTATTGGATTTACAATCAGTTACGATACATTATCTAGCTACTTTTCCCGTACTGCCGTAATCATTAGAATATTACGTTTAGGCCCAACTTATTAATCTGTACCCTAATTGCGTAACTTATTTTCGTAAACAATTATGCCTAATTTATTTCATTTTGACAGTTCAACGACATTCATTGCGTTATTTACATTGTTGAGCAGATTATTTTTTCCAACTTATGAAGCAATGTATTAGCAATCTGTTTCAATTCGAAACAGATTGTGATTGTGTTGTATTACGCAATTAGGGTACTGATATCCAACACTAATAAACTGTATCAGAACCAGTGCTAATATTTTAATCAACCACTGATTAGCTAGTTAATGTTTATGACAGATCTGGAATATTGCAGAAACCGATGCTGATTGGTCTACGGCGAATCAAAGACCTCTAAATTCATATAAATTGCCAACAAGTTATCTATACTCCATTTGAAATAAGATTAGACATTTAACTAAACCTTTTTTACAGTTCGTTCAATCGATTTTGACTTCTATTGCGTTGGTGGCATGACAAATGGCAGCTGCAGTAAACATTGGTATTGTAACCACTTTTTTTGCTTTTAATGCCATCCTTATGCCTACGGTATAGAAGTCAAAATCAGTTGAACGGACTGTAAAAAAGGTTTGTTTAAATGTCTAATCATATTTCAAATGGAATATACGTAACTCGAAATTGATAAAAGTTGAAAGGTATGTTTAATAATTTCGTAAATGTTATTTATGTTTTTTACTGCACAGGTAATATAAGATTAATAAACCTTGACTTGCATAATTTAATTATAAATTGTAGATAAATAAAATTGCTATTGCAGTCGGGGGACCTCTTAGATTAAGAGGGCACCGAGCTTTTTATGCACACAAACATGTTTCTATTAAGCTTATTTGAAGTAGTAAACAATTAAATTAAAATGTAGGAAAATAAATTGGTATTATTGGGGATATATAATAGACATCATCCGCGATGGAAACACAATTTGATAAAGTTGGCTCGATAGAATAAATTCACAAAGTTACCTCTTATTGAGTAATTTTTTCCTTTATTTTGCTACTTTTTTATATAAATAAATAAATTTATATTTTGATTCATGTACTAAAATAAATTTCATAGATAACTCCAGCGTTTTTGCGCGTTAGTTTTTTATTTAAGAGCAGTATGATGAAAATAACAGCGAAAAACATTGAAAACGTGCAAAAGTGTGGTTATTTTCTTTACTCTTTACACGTAAAGAAAAAGACAAAGGCAAATAGTCGGTATGCTCTTAAAAAGTGTTCCACACAACGGTCCCCCGACTGCAGTAACAATTTTATTTATCTGTTTAGTTAGCGAGTTAATGAGTGACCTTTCGCTTTGTATATACAGATTAACTAATACAACTTGTTTATTACTTTTTAGTTCGTTTTTTTGGCAAGGCAGTTGTGTTTTTTAATGTTTTAATTTATTAAATTTTTAATACAAATGTTTGGAAATAAATGAAGACGCTTTTAATTATAATTTCCGTGCACGAAAACGTTATAACGTGCACAACCGATCATTTCAGATACTAATCTACATGGTCCTCATATAGCCTGACGAAGATTATTACTATGTCTGGACTTTAAAAAGACACTGACCCTTGAGTTTGATTCGCCATTTCTTTCTTTATTTTTTTCAATGTCGACTCCATCTATACTCCGTTTGAAATAAGATTAGACATTTAAACAAACCTTTTTTACAGTCCGTTCAACCGATTTTGACTTCTATACCGTAGGCATAAGGATGGCATTAAAAGCAAAAAAAGTGGTTACAAACCAACTGTTTACTGCAGCTGTCATTTGTCATACCGCCATCGCAATAGAAGTCAAAATCGGTTGAACGGACTGTAAAAAAGGTTTAGTTATATGTCTAATCTTATTTCAAACGGAGTATAGCTTATTTATTTATTAATATGACGTATAAAAATGATTCCGATATCCTATTTACAAAATAAACAATTTCATTTTCATTTCATGTCGTATTTCCGTACATTTGACCTCCCTGCCTGACACATTTGACATTAATAAACGTCTAAAAAACGTCTAATAAATTTCTTTAAATTATAAAAGCGCTATTGGTTGATGATCCTAGTAAAATTTGCGGCAAACCTTATCTACCTTGCACCTGTGAGAGATTGTCACCGCTACGTTCAAAGTGAGGAACTGACTCTTTACTTGTAGCTGTTAGTGCTGTGACCGCCAACACGGTTTACACGTGTCTTAGTTGCATTGTGACACATGCAGGAGATACTAATGGTGCTTCTATACACGGTGCAAGTTACTTGAGCATGTCGCTTGCGCGAACTACATGCACGAGCTACCCGTGCGAGTTATATACTTACTACGATTTCCTAGAAGAGTGGTGGCCGTTATGTATGGCATCGAAGTTTGACTTTACGGTGTCAAAATACGGTCACTAGGAAAGAAAGAAAGAAAGGAAAAGTATTTATTGGGACTCGCACAGGAGATCACAAATTAAACTTATATTATTTATAACAATTAAACACAAATAAAATAATAAAATAAAAACAAAGTCAAATGAAAGCAGAAAGTCCTGTAGGAGGCCAAAAGTCTCCTCAACATAATGCTGCGACATTTAAAAATAAGTGTTACAGCGCTGGTATTCTGATAGAGCCCGCAGTGATGTCATGGATAGAGACAGAAATAAACAAAACAAATAAAAAATAGATAAGTGAGTTATCATGTAATACTACAATTATTGTAATCCGTGTGTCAGCACCCGACGTAACATCAGTTACTTGTCTATGCCTTTAGTGCTTGTGGTACTCTATTCCGTATTTATAGTGTAAAAAACTTTTTACAGAAAAAAAAACAACCCATCTCCAAAACCTCCACTTTGTAGTGTTTTTTTTTGGAGGTGGGTTGTTTTTTTTTTAAAAAGTTTTTATTTATCACTTTTTAGTTGTGGTACCTACCCCACACACATTCGAATACCACTATCTGCTACCAATGACAGAAACTTAACATATCATCTACATACTAAGTGCGAAAAAAAATACGTATTTTGTAGCTAACTCAAAAACTATCCAGGCAAAGTTAATAAAATTTATATGGGACCAATTCGAGAGCACACCCTTTCAAACAAAAAAAGAATTTTCAAAATCGGTCCACAATTGACGGAGAAATCGGTGGACATACATAAAAAAAAAAATTGGTTGCCTGTAAAGTCGGTATACGGGCGAAAGTTTTACGTGACAACGACGAAGGGACGCGTGCCTTTCACTTTTTATGTCTGTCTCTCTCGCTCTTAGGCGGGCTAACCATGCCCGAGTGGAAGGGACGCGTGCCTCTCACTCGCTCTCATTGTGAGCGCATAACGTGAGCGGAGCGTAACGCAGTTTCTTGAAGTGTCACCCGGCAAACCAATTTATAAGACGTTGTCACGTCAAAAACAAAAACAAACATACGCGACGAACATAATATAACCTCCTCCTTTTTGGAAGTCGGTTAATTATCTATGACATTGCTGTGACAAGTAAAGAGACGCAGACGCTAATACTGGCAAAAAAAAAATGTGACGGCCACCGCTCTCCTAGCAAACCAAAGATACTGTTACTGGACTGGCACTCATTTTGACGCCGTCCTTTAGGCCCTTTGTAAACATGTTTTTCTTGCCGTGAAAAAGTACGGTTTATTCGTCGTGTGTGGACCTGCGCTTATGTCTCCCGAAAGGGTATGCAACTTAGGGTGAAGTTCACCAATGAAACTGAATGTGTTCAGCATAACTGAACCGCGTTCAAGAACCGTCAGTGTCAATATTTCATACACTGTCATCAGTGGTATATCCTCTCTTATCCTATACTATTAAACGAGCAATATTTGTATATATATTTGTACTCACGTTCTCGAAATCGGCTCTAACGATTTCGATGAAAGTTGCAATATAGGGGTTTACGACGGGGTGCTTGGACATGAAACCTCACCGCGTGCCTGGGGGCTGGAGATCCCTTATGGATGCGTCCGGGGGGAAGGCCAGTCTCCGGGACGGTGCACCCTGGGGTGCGGACAATGATTCCCCAGTTAGGGGTCTCGTTGTCCGCATGCCAATATCCTGTCGGAGGAACGCTCTAACGGGTACTCTGTAGAAAGCACTCGTTGAGCAGCGTTAGAGTAGGAGCGGGCTCGGCGTGCACTAACCCTGCCGTCAGTCGCCCAAAGTTTAGAACAAGATAATGAATAATGACATTAGAATCAACATGGCAGCATGGAATTAGTAAGTACCTACTATCATGGTAGCATGGAATAAGTAGGTACTATACATGGATTAGTATGAACTTTCCTATACTATTAAATAAGCATTCTCTATTTTCACTAGAGCAGAGCTCGGTCGCCCAAGTACTGCATCACTATAGAAGCTTGTTGAAAGGTTTCTGTGACAGCACTGTTTTACGGCACGCTTTATACGCCGTACCGTAAAGAAACCGTGCCGTGTAAAAACGGCCTTACACGATGCAGTGCTACAACGTGCGCATTTAGCCCACGTTCGCACGGACGTAACAAAATCGCGGCGATTTTTTTTCGTGCACTTGATTTTCAACGCTCTGCTTAACGCTGAGAGTTGAAAATCCAACAGTGTGTTTTTTAACGCGTTGGGACGAGAGTGTGTCCCAGCGCGTTGGATTCTCAACGCTCGGCTTAACACCGAGAGTTGAAGTTCGTCAAGTTTCAGGTACCTTCAAACACAAACCGTACCAACTTCAATAATTTTAGTCTTTAAGTAAAAAAATCTTAGTTATCAGTTATCACACTTTGCGAGTTAATTCTAGCTAAGGTTCTAATTGGTGTGCTGCACGACAAAATTACGCACCGGCCTAAAATTAGAAGGAAGTAACGGAAAATTTTAAAGAACATAGCCACTCGTGTTGCCCTACGTCATAAAATAAATGGAGTTGGACCTTTTTTAAGATTTCATAGCGATTGTAATTTTGAATAATTTATCATTGGTGCCGATTCCCTTGTTCACAAACTAAACTAAATTTAAGTTCAGTGCATCTTTTTCTTTCTATTTCATTAAGAAAAGGACAGAGGATAAATTTTAGTTTAGTCCTGTCAAATTAATCAGCGCCTGTCACTCTCCATACAAGTTTAGACGTGATTAAAAACTTGCCGACTAAAATTACGTCAATTTACGTCAAGCGCTGATTAATTTGACAGGACTAAACTAAAATTTATCTTCTGTCCTTTTCTTAATGCAATAGAAAGAAAAAGATGCACTGAATTTAAATTTAGTTTAGTTTGTGAACAAGGGAATCAGCACCATTATCTATTTAATAATCATCTGCCTAGCCTTTTCCCAACTATCTTGGGGTCGGCTTCCAGTCTAACCGGATGCAGCTGACTACCAGTATTTTACATGGAGCGACTGCTTATCTAACCTCCACAACCTAGTTTCTAGGTAACACTTTACTCTTTGGTAAGACTGGTTGTCAGACTTTTGGGCTTCTAACTACTCGTAACGACTGTCAAAGATCTACAAATGACAGCCGGGACTAACGGCTTAACGTGCGTTCCGAGGCACGGAGCGGTCTTGATATGTAAAGATGGTCACCCATCCACGGACCAACCACGGCAAGCGTAGCTTAACCTGATCGACCGGCCCGTGCGGCTGTTATTACTTAGCCGCAAGCCCTGTATTTAACAATAAAGCCTCTTATTTCGGACGAGGAGCGGAGTCCTCGTATAATAAACCGGTAATTAATTGATTCAGGTGTGACCTTCGTCAGTCTGCGCTCAGCGCTCGGTGTGGCAACACGTCGTGTTCGGGTTCGCGACAAGTCCATCGTCATCCTGAAGATGCTTCGTTCAGAGGTGAAACACGTTTCGATTTCTTTCAGGAGTTTTTTTATGGCTCTTTAGAAATAGCTAAGCGTTAATTTTGGACGGCTTCGTTAGTCTAGTGGTCTTAAGCGCTACTGCTGAGCATAAGGTCCTGGGTTCAATTTCCAGGTCGGAAAAAGTGTTAATCGGGTTTTACCATCAGGTATTTCTCAGCAGCAGCCCGGAGTCTGGATTTATGCCCAGTTGATGGCAATAGGCTCGCCCCCTATTACATGAGACCTAAACATAACTGGCGAAATGTGGGTGTACACTATGTAGGAAGTACACCTCTGCCTAACTCTTTGGGGAAAACAGGTATGATGTTATATTATTCTTCTTTTCGTGTGATTAGAGACCTGGTGTCAGAGTTTTAAAGCCGCCCATGGGCCTCTTCGCTTCACATGCCGTCAAGAAATATCTCTCAGGCATGCGTGGTTTTCGCACGATGTTTTCCTTCACCGTTTTTGAAGCAAGTGATAGTTATACAATACGCACATGAATCCGAAAAGTCAGAGTTGCGTGCCTTGGGTTGGAACTCGAGACCTCTGACTTAGCAGTCCGACGGTCACACCACTAGGCTATTACGGCTTATGTTATGTTATTGAATGTTGGCAATATCTGTAACTACTCTGTATACTGCAGTTGTTGTAAACGCATAATGCGATGCTGCTGAGTGCGTCATATTAATGTAAATTGTTCATAATGTTATTTATCTTTACACCTAGATTGCTACATTACAATTCAGTTCCTTGTGACATTAAAAACCCTTAGGGATTCTACAAACGTACCACAACCATACCACGACCACAACCACACCTTAACCACACCACGTGGCCGGGCATATATTTCGTATTGAAAATGAATAGGACTATTCACACGTACCACATTTTGCAGTCGTTATCGACCGTGTATGTGATACCGACCACATCGCAACCACATCGCAATCACAACGCAACCACCAGCGACAATGCGAACTAGTGGCCGACCACATCGCAAACACAACGTTGCGTCGACACAATGACAGTGCGTGCACGCCTCCCGCGCTCTTCCCCTCCCCCGGTTCATTCATTCTGCGTTCGACTGAGGAAAGAATAACAAAGTTTCCTCTTCGAATTCCATGAGTTTGGTCAGTCAACACGTGTTTCCGCTATGAAAACTGGAGTCGAACTGTGTCTGCACACCACGTAACCACTTCGCAACTACTGGCGACAACGCAACTACATCGACATTTTGTCGGTACCACAACGCAACTACAAAAAGCTGCAGCGACATTATTCACACATAACCACTACTTGACAGCTTTTTGTCGTTGCAACGTGGTGTGGTTGTGGTACGTGTGTAGAAGCCCTTACGTTAGGAACATTCAGTAAACATGGGGAATCCCACCAATTACATCATTTTGATTCGTACTTACTTTAGTCATTAGAGATCTGTTATCAGTGTTTGTTTTAATGTTAAATTAGGTTGTAAATTATCACATGTTTAACATTATACCTTCACCAAATAATACATGACTTCGGTAGTTATTTTTATAGAAATAACACATTGGGCTAAGCATGTAGTCACAGCATGTAGAAAGACTCGTAATGACGGTATCGGTTTCATCGCGCCAACGACGTTTGGCAATGATTAGCCAATGTTAACTGTTCTACTACGGTCTGCATGGCAAAGCCGGTGACTTCCAAAAAAAAAAACACTACAAAGTGAAAAATAACTTTAATTTCGGAAGTCGGTGTCTTTGGTTTTGAATTTTTGTAAAACGTTTTTATTTTTCACTTTTTAGTTGTGGTACCTAGGTACCCCACGCAAATTCGAACACCACTACCAGCTATGTAAATAACTTTCAAGAACAGTTATTCGTCCATTTGTCGCGCACATGCTTAATGCAAATTTAAGACATATATAGTTTTCTCATGGATGCTATTGTCACAACTGGCCCAAATTAAAATGGGACCACACGGGAAGCACCAGTTTTCAAATAAAAAAAAGAATCATCAAATTCGGTTCACCCAGTCGAAAGTTCTGAGGTAACAAACATTAAAATAAATACAGTCGAGTTGAGAACCTGTTCCCTTTTTTTTGAAGTCAGTTAAAAAGGGTCGATCATTTTTCTTCTTCTGAATTAACTTTTGATTGGCCCAAAATTTCGCCAATTCCAAGGCATCAGTGTCGGTGGCAGCGCAGACGCATCACGATCTATCTCTGGCCTAAACGCACGCGGGCACGCCAATAAAGCCTACCACTAAGTAAACGCAAAACATTTCACGCGAGAATTTAACCCCCTTAACTTCGTCCAATTTATCAACGTTACCCAGTCAAACACAACCTAATACTTTATGAAGCTTGTAAAACACCATAAACATAAATAAAACTGTGGGGACCAACTAACGAGTTAAGGGTAGTTCTTCAGAGACAAAATTTTCGATTTCTATGGGTATATTTTCTGTAACCACCTAACAAAACGACATGTATATTTTTTTTTTTGTACAGTTTATCTATATCCCTATCTGGGACAAATTATATTTTTCAAATAATTGCTGTCTAGGTACAGAATAAAAATATTTGAAGTTTGTTCTTCTGATTCATATAACGCGTCCGTTTGCCATTTTCTGGAACAAATTGGTCGATGTCGCATTTTCCCTTTGATAAATCAATATAAATTATAATTATATCGAAAGGAAATGAATTGTCCTCTTACAAAAAAAATGAGAATTAGTTATAACTACGTTAGTGTGTTTATAAATATGTAAATAAGAAGTGTCCGGCGTATAATACTGATTAATGTGGCGTAAGCTGCGCTTGACCGTACTTGGTCGGGTAATAATAATGAGAGTCTGGCTTTCCACGTGGGGGGGGCCAGTCGTGCAACGGACGACCTAGAAGGTGGACGTGCGGCTGGTTGGCTTAGATCCGGGTGTTACGAAGGTAAACATCTGATTCATCTGTGCTTGGTTCAGGTAGCATTCTGATTATACTGCCTACTTTATCAAATTTATTTTATTGTTTTAAAACTTCAATCTGAGTTTCGTGTGATGCTCTTGGGTTATAGATTCGTGTAGAAACATGACAATGCTGAAATCTGTATGTATGATGAGTTATGCATGATTGTAGGCAAAATCCTGATTAATCTGTGCCTGATTCATATGATCAAAACCCCATATGAATCTTAAAATAAATTAGTTTTTCGCCTCTCCAGCACGAAAGGAGCGCTTTTGTTGCGTAATTCTCCTTGTTAAATTTTTGACTGTGTACAAGTCAGTAGTTCTAGTCTTATTTATTATATTTACTTAGCTACAACCTTTTCAATAATTCAAAATGGCGAAAATGCACTGGTATTTTTCAAGTTTGCGATTACTAGTGTGGAATTATTCTGAAAAAGGACATGGGAAAGGGGCTCCTGATGGTGTCGGAGGAGTCGAAAACGAACTGCTGATCAAATAGTTGCGAGAGGGAATGACATTCCAAACATTGAAATTCTTGTCAGACACCTAAAAGAACGTTGTCTAGGAGCTATTATAGAAGTGGTTCATGCTGATTCCCGGAAATTTAAAGGGATTCCGCGGGACCATAAGAACACATCAAGTTGTGTGGAGTGCCAATCAACTTTAAACTTTAGCTATGAGAGAACTTAGTTGTAGCTTGGCCAATTGTTCACAAGAAGCCATTCAATGTTCTCATGGTCAACACATTGGTTTTTATACCATAGAAGACATTAATAAACAATAGAGTGGTATAAACGTCAAATCCGTGAATAAAAGAAAGGTGACATCGAAGAAAGCTGCATGCAGCTCATTGATCAAACGCAGCCAAATTAATATCTGGTGCCGAAATTCAGACTGGAAAAGATATGGATACAGCCCAATAAGACCTCGACCTTCCCGATGACGACAACTTTTGGATGGAGACTTTGTCAATCGATGAAAAACTTATAACTCCAAAATTCACCAGAGATGTACGTACTATCGACCTGTACGAGTCATGTATCGTACATGGCACGCGCGCATTGCATACATCAGCACTTTTCCGTCACCTTGCACAAATTATAGTGCAACGCGACAGTACACAATCAGCGTTCATAATAAGCTGTACTCATTCACACAACATTCATATAGCATTAGTTACGTGGTAGTTAAATATATTCAATAAACCATCATCTTTGGCTATCCGTGACTTATCATTCAAGCTATCACCCAAGGTGTGTGCGACCCATTCAGCAGCGCATACATCTTTTTGGTCCTTCGAGCCTCAAGATTATAAGTGTTCCGCGTTCTTTGTGCGGTGGCGATTCGGTTGGACTGGCCGATCAGAAGCAGCATCTCACCAGCTCGACAGAGGAAGCACCTGGACAGAGGATACGGACCGCGGAGATCATTGCACCAGCAGCAGCAGATACAAGAGATCACCGAAGCACATAAGCAGTATCGTCAGAAACATATTTGGTGACTAATTAATTAACTAATTTTTCCGTCATGGAGGGAGTTATTCAAACTCAATATCAAGTTATGGAGGCAATGCATAAACTTCTGATCAATTTCAAAAAAGACGGAGCAAGCCGTAAGACTCCCGACAGTGTGCAGAAGAAAATAGACTTTCTTGACAAGTATTGGGCAGAATTTCAAAATAACCACGAGAAGATTCGCGAGCGCGAAGATCCTTCTCATCTGTACTTTGTGCAAGATTCCTATGAGCAGACAACACAATTTTACAGAAGCACTAGGGAATACTTTGTCAAGTATTTAAGTCAGGAACAAAAACCAGCTTCACCAATAATCAAGCCGTCAGCCTTTACATTCGAGCTAGCACCGTCGACCTCGCAGTCATCGGAGCCAAAACTCCTTCAAGATCAAGGTGCAGGTGGAGCTGAACGCGGTAACCAATCAACCCTTTCAATACAGGTGCCGGAAATTGCTGAAATCGCGAGCAACAGCAAAACAGAGGAGATGCTACGCAAACAAAGGAGCAATATCAAAGCGTTCCAAAGAACCGCTTCAAACATCAACGTGGACCTCCTCAAAGAAAATTGGCAGTTTGAAGACGCCTTGAAGGTATTAGAGTCAAGGTGGAAAGCAGTTGATTCACTTTATTGGGACCTTGACAGTTTGCCGAATGAAGCCGACGTGCAATATGAGATGTCTTACAATACGTGCGAACTCGTTTACAACCAAATGAAAGCAACCATCAACTCTAAAATGTGGTCAGTTACTCACCGAGAAAGGTCGACACCGAAGATCGAAATTCCAGCCTTTAGTGGTAGCTACGAACACTGGACAGCATTCAAAGATTTATTTGTTGAGACCATCCATTCTAGTCCATCTCTTTCTAACGCACAGAGAATGCAGTTTCTCAAAAGCAAAGTGAAAGGTGAAGCCGAGAAACTCATTCAACATTTATCAATCAGCTCGGAAAATTATGAGACTGCATGGGAGATCCTCAACCGCAGATACAACAACAGTAAGCTGATCTTCACGTCGCATCTTAACTCATTGCTCGGTGTTCCTATCACTCAACATTTATCAGCAGCATCAGTTAAAAAACTCCACGATACGACGAAAGAATGCATCAATGCGATCAAGAACCTTGGTGTAAACACGTCATCGTGGGACCCAATATTGGTACACTTGCTTTCACAAAAGTTGGATACGGTGACTCATAACGACTACCTAGAGTCACTGGCAGAGCCGCGTGAGCTACCCAACATAGCAGATTTTCTGGATTTTCTAGAAGGAAAATTTACATCATGGGAATCGTCTCGTCGTAGGCCAGAAACAGCAAAAACATCTCAGTCGGAGCCTGCACAGACAAACAAGAAATTTCATTCATATAAAGCATTCAGCGCAAATCAGAACAAATATAATAAGTATAAATCAAATTCATTGACAAAAGACAATGAAAGTGCAATAAACTGTCCACATTGCAATCAAGAGCACAAGTTGTTTTCGTGCAAAACATTTCTCGAATTACAACCTGACGCAAAACGGAAGGCAGTTGCGAAATACAATTTATGTAAAAACTGCCTAAACGTACATACGAATAGCAAGGAATGTTCGTCAAGAAAAACATGCCGCGTCTGCAACTCAGATCATAATACATTGCTTCACGACGCTTACGGCAAGGGGGCTGGACAGAAATCAAACAGCAATTCAGTTCAGCAAACAACAGCTGGCACTGATAGCAAGAAAACAGCAAGTGACAGCAGCAATCACGTGTCTCAAGAAGATTTATCAGAAACTCTGCTTACCACAGCATTGATCAAGGTGCATGCATACGATGGGTCCCTGATAACTTTACGAGCGCTTCTTGATCAGGGTTCACAAACATCCCTGATAACGGAAAAAGCAGCACAAAAACTAAGATTACCGCGTGGCCGCTGCAAAGGGGTCATATTCGGCGTCGGGGCGAAAGAAAATAATTGCAAAGGCGTCATACGAATCACGTGCAATGCCATTCACAGTGATTATACATTTGACACCGATGTTTTCATTATGCGCAACTTGATCAACAATTTGCCTAACAAATCATTCACAAAACCAAAATCATGGACATTTATAGAAAATATCACGATGGCTGATCCAGATTTTCATGAGAGTCGTCCTGTAGACATTTTACTCGGGGCTGAGATATACTCAAACATAATCCAAGAAGGCATCATCAGGCACGAAAAATCACAACCAGTCGCACAGCAAACACGTTTGGGCTGGATTTTATGTGGAAACGTGCAAACAACATTTCAATGTAACGTTGTGATGAATAACATTGAAGATATTCAACAATTTTGGACAGTAGAAGACATAGCAGAAAACGCGGGAATGTCGCAGGATGATCTGGATTGTTTGCAGCACTACAAAAATACAACAACTCGTGACGAAGAAGGTCGTTACATTGTGGAAATACCGTTCGAACCAAACTTTCAAGAAAAGCTAGGAGCAACGAAACCCATGGCTTTGGCACAATTCAGGCAGCTTGAGAGAAAATTTAGCAAACAGCCACAATTAGCAGAAGCATACAGAGAGTTCATTCATGAATATCAAGCATTGAACCATATGGTCGAGTGTACTAGTAACGTGACACCGACTTGCTATTTACCTCATCATTGCGTTCAGCGCGCCGATTCCACAACTACGTCGTTAAGAGTAGTATTCAACGCGTCGGCAAAAACATCCACGGGCTATACTTTGAACGACCTCATGAAGCGTGGCCCGAATTTACAGCAAGACCTCATGTCATTGATCTTGCGATGGAGGCAATATCAGTTTGCGTATACGGCAGATATAGAAAAAATGTATCGACAGATAACTTGCAACACAGAACATCAAACCTATCAGAAGATACTATGGAGAAACTGTCCTGACCAACGTTTACGTGAATATCAGCTCACGACAGTCACTTACGGCATGAAAGCAGCGCCATTCTTAGCTATGATGACTTTGAAACAGTTGGCAGCTGATGAAGGCCACAAGTATCAGCACAGCAGGGCAGCACAAGCGTTGCAAGAAGAATTTTATATGGATGACCTTGTAAGTGGAAGCTTCACATTGTCGTCAGCCAAACAACTGCAAGGCGATTTGGTCCAGTTACTACAGTCGGGAGGTTTCAACTTACGCAAGTGGTCCGGCAACAACGAAGAATTACTTCAAAACGTCAGCAGAGCGTCGTCAAATCAACCATCATTCGATTTCAAGCAAGTAGAATCAACAAAGACGCTCGGGCTGAAATGGAACCCCAATGAAGATATATTCTCGTTCGAGCTAAAAATAAGCAAAACAAAACCAACAGAAAAACATACGAAACGTTCATTACTATCAGATATTTCAAAGATATTTGATCCACTCGGTTGGTTGGCTCCGGTTACAACAAAATTAAAACTTTTATTCAAGCAAGTTTGGCTGTCCAACATTCAATGGGACGACCAGCTACCGGTTGAAATAAGCACCGAGTGGGAAAAAATTAAAGCAGAGCTACAAAACATCAGCCAGTTTAAAATTCAAAGATGGTATCAGATAGGAGAGCAAGACACAATTCAACTACACGGCTTCTGCGATGCATCAATAAAAGCATATGCATGTGTTGTGTATTGTAAATTTGACGCCAACATTACACTCGTCGCTGCAAAAACAAGACTTGTGCCAGAGAACAAAAAGCTCACTTTACCACGTCTAGAGCTGAGTGGGGCGCATTTACTTACGACATTGATGAGAAAAATACAGCAAGCCCTCAACGGACGCAAAATCAAAGTTTTTGGTTGGTGTGACTCCACTGCAGTTCTTGGTTGGATTCAAGGCAATGTCAATCGCTGGACACCATTCGTAGCGAACAGAGTCAAACAAATCAAAGACGTCATACCATCAGACAATTGGCATTACATAAAATCTGCTGACAACCCAGCTGATTGTGCCAGCCGTGGCATCACAACAGAGCAATTGAAGCAACATAATCAGTGGTGGAGCGGCCCGCAGTTTCTCCCCGGATTCGATGAGTCATCAGTAGCAGACATGTGCGTCTACGTCACGGATCAAGAGGAGCGAAAATCAAAACAAAGCAACGTCACAATTCGTCAACCTCAAAGCGATGATGTCATAGAATCCATACTACATAGAAACAGTAACTTGACACGCGCTGTGCGCGTGCTTACATGGGTGCTACGTATCACACGACGTCACTGCGAGCGATCTGCTTACTTGCACGGAAATGAATTAGAAACCGCTAAACATATGATTATAAAATATGTACAAAAAACGCAATTTTCAGAAGAAATTAGCAAGCTGCGAAAACAGGAGCAAGTACATAACAAGAGTAAAACTTTGTGCCTCAACCCATTTTTGGACAAGGATGGACTTTTGAGAGTGGGAGGCAGACTCAAGCATGCAGACATTGACGAAGATATGAAGCATCCACTGATCATACCACACAGCAGCCACGTTACTGACCTTATTATCGACCAAGCCCACCGCCGCACGTTTCATGCGGGGGCTCGGACGACGCTCGCGAGTATCAGACAAAACTACTGGATATTAGGCGGTAACAGAGCTGTAAAGAAGCGCTTACATGCATGCATTACGTGTAAGAAGCATAAAGCTGTCATACAAAAGCAAATGATGGGAGACTTACCTGAATCTCGAAGCAATCCTTCACGTCCCTTTCATCACACCGGCGTGGACTTCACTGGATACGTTGACGTAAAACTCAATAAAGGGAGAGGGGTCAAGACAAGTAAGGGATACATCGCAGTATTCGTGTGCATGGTGACCAAAGCTGTGCACCTCGAACTCGTATCAGACTTGAGCTCATCGGCATTTTTAGCTGCTCTAAAACGCATGTCTTCACGTCGGGGTAAACCACATCATATCTACAGCGACAATGGCACCAATTTTGTTGGGGCCAATAGAGCACTGCAGCAAGAAATGGCAGAACTAAGCAAGACATTCAGCGACGAGTTTTATACAGAGATCAATGAGTTGGGAATACAGTGGCATTTTAATGCCCCCGCCTGGCCAAGTGCAGGAGGGCTATGGGAAGCAGCGGTAAAAAGTCTGAAGCATCATCTTCGACGTGTTGTTGGCGAACAAAAACTCACGTTCGAGGAATACAGTACTTTACTGGCTCAACTCGAAGCATGTCTCAACAGTCGGCCGCTGTGCGCACTTACAGAGGACCCAGATGATTTGAATTATCTGACTCCTTCACACTTTTTGAGTAGCGGCCCCATACTGACAATCGTAGACACCGAACAAGATGAAAGGACAAGGTGGAAACGAACACAGAAAATTTTCGAAGATATTTGGAAGAGATGGCAATCCGAGTATCTCGCGGTACTCTCAACAAGGAGTAAATGGAAGAGACCACACAAAAACGTTCGCGTCGATGACGTTGTCATCATTCATGAGCCTAACCTCCCCGCGGGAAGATGGGCTCTAGGCAGAGTCACTGAGCTACATCCCGGTACCGATGGATTGGTCAGGGTTGTCACCCTGAAAACAAAAAATGGGTACCTCAAGCGCCCAGTGATTAAACTGTCAGTGCTGGTATCTGACCCCAAATCAACTACAGTTACCGAGCAGACAGGGAAAATGTCAGACAGCCACAATGTCAAGACCAAGGACAACCAATCGAAACGACGACCTGGAACGGTGTCTAATCTGATAGCAACTCTCGTTACGCTATTTCTCTTTATGACATCCGTCTTTGGCCACGAACAGTCAGCATCTCCATATACTTTGACAACAATACACAAAGCACTCTATTTTGACCGAATCTCAAACATGCAGTTCATTCGCGACGAATGGAAACTCATCGTGTATTACGACATGAACCCTTATTGGGACGGTTCGGCAACCTTCGACAAATATCTCAAACAAATAAACAGCGTATGTGACAGAGGAACAAACAAAGCACTATGTGACATCATCCTACTGCAGCTACGTCACTCTCATGACGAACTGAAGTACTACAATGGAATGTTACTGAATCAGCATTTCGAAGAACGCACACGACGGCGGCGAGGCCTCATTGACGGTGTGGGTTACGTTGCCAACAGTTTATTTGGAGTTTTAGATCAACGTTTCGCCGATCAATACAAGCAAGATATTTCTCTGATAAAAAGAAATGAAAATCACTTGGCACTCTTATGGAAAAACCAGACCTCAGTAGTAGAAGCAGAATATAATTTACTCAAGAGAACTGAAGAGTCAATTAATCGGCAACACAAGGCCATCAATCAACATTTAAACAATCTAACGAAGGCCACCAATATGTTGAATAAAAATTTGCAAGAACAAGAAGTGATGAACGAGCTAGCACTGTCCACCATCATTGCTACAAATATGCTCACGAAGCTAAAATCCATACAAGACACAATAATCGACACAATAACAGATATCCATCATGGAATGTTCAACGTCCATTTACTAACGCCGAAGCAATTACGAGACCAACTCAGCATAATCTCAGGACAATTATCGCGTGAGTTATCCTTACCGATAGAAAACATACAGACTGAACTATCAAAAATTTACCACCTTCTGAAGGTCAAAACAAGGGTAACACAGCAGTACCTCATATTTGAAATTAGAATACCATTGGTCAACAGAGAGAGTTACGACCTATATCAACTCATATCAATACCACAACAACATGGAAACACTACAGTCGCCGTTGTGCCGATATCAGATTACATCGCGATTAATTTACGCAAAGACACCTATCTGGCAATGACGGCGAGAGACATACAACAATGTGTTCAATACGATGAGTCGAGTCGCCTCTGTCACTCCCGAAAACCCATTTTCCAGTTTAAGTCAGAAGACAGCATGTGTATTAAAGATAAGGGCACAAACAGATGTCTTACAAACATAGCAGCATGCCGCAATAATTGGATGGAATTGAACAAAATAAATACCTACCTTTATTATTGTTGCGGACAGTGTGCACTTCGTGTCATATGCGAGCATCAGATTACCGCAATACAAATCGCTAAGGCCGGGGTCATAACACTGGATTCAGATTGCGTAATTAAAGGAGAAGATTTTACCGTTTTTTCACACAAACTGGGATACTCGGAGATTAAAACTGCGGCTGACTTGGAATCACCGCAAATCGCACCTATTAACCACATCATCAACGTCACCTTGCCACAATTTGAAATCAACATCACTGATCACGAAACCTCATTGCGGCACATCAAAGAACAGATCGAGCAGATGAAATCAGAAAACGCGTTGAACTCAGAAATTTCAAGCCACGATATCCATCAGTATTCAGTAATCTACGTGTTGTTGTCGGGCGCAGTACTAGCAGTCGCAGTTTATCTGTGTCGGTGGATTTGTCGTCGTTGGCAGAGGAGCGCCAATTTACAATCGTACTCCGAGACGCAGCCCCCGGCGCCGCCGGCGCGTACACAGCACGCGGCCCCCGTCGTCAATCCGACACCACGCACGCCACGCACTAGAGACTCGAAACAGCCACGAGAAGAGGCGGTTGAATTAAGAAACTTTTCTAGCTTACTCAACAGCATCAAACGCCACAAAAAGACACCTCCTGCATTCGTCACACCGGTGTCTGGTGACAGTGACTAATTAAGTTATAGCTAAGAATAGATTTAATTCATGTATTGTAATTTGGGTGAAATTTATAAGTTTAACATTTAATTAAGCACTTTGTAAACTCATTCTCATCATCCACTCGCATCTCTCTCGCCCGGGAATATGTACGAGTCATGTATCGTACATGGCACGCGCGCATTGCATACATCAGCACTTTTCCGTCACCTTGCACAAATTATAGTGCAACGCGACAGTACACAATCAGCGTTCATAATAAGCTGTACTCATTCACACAACATTCATATAGCATTAGTTACGTGGTAGTTAAATATATTCAATAAACCATCATCTTTGGCTATCCGTGACTTATCATTCAAGCTATCACCCAAGGTGTGTGCGACCCATTCAGCAGCGCATACACGACCCTTCATCAGAAAAGCGTGGATGATCGCTCAGATTCTGACGATGAGGATATTTTCGTGTTTAAAAAGCCTCAATATGATAAACGGACAAAATAGTCTCACGCCATTGGTGAAGATTCATCATCATCATAATTTCAGCCGAAAGACGTCCACTGCTGGACATAGGTCTCCCCCAAGCACCGCCACTTCGACCGATTCTGTGCTTTCCGCATCCAGCGGATTCCTGCGGTGAAGATTATATAGAAGATATTATTGTTGTTGTTAAAATATGAATATTTTCTTAATACAGAGCCCATCTGCATAAAGTTTTTCATTTTTATTTCTGTTTCTGATTAATCTGTAACAAATTCTGATTCATCTGGGCACAAAATATTTGAACATCGATATCTTGAAAACCGCTTTATAAAAACGAGTCCCTCATTCAAATATATGTTATTTGGTATACCTATTTTCATATGAACATGTGTTACAAAGCTGAAAGTGAAATTAAATTTTGGCCATATGAATCAGTCGAAGAATCAAATTTCGAAGAACTACCCTTAATTCTTCCATTATTCACACTACTGAACTCTAGTAAAAAGTTTCCCGCGCGAGCCGCGGCATTGTTTGAACGCGCGAACTTAGTTGCGTTCACTCGTATTTATTAACTTAGTCGCCCAGTGGACACAGTTAAGTTGCCTAGCTTGAGCTGGAATATTCTCGGCTCTCACTTGGAAGTTCAGCTAGTAACTTTAGGTGCAAATATTAGCTTAGATTTTTATGTAAGCAGGCAGGTAACTTGCGAGTTTTAGCAAATCCTTAGCTTAGACTTTTTAAGTATTTTAATATTAAAAAGGCTTCTTTGAAACTTGCAAGTTCTACTAATATCTTGCATAGTTTCTTGGAAATTTGCATTCTTTTTAAGCGACGAAAAAAATGAATTCACTATTTATAAATAAAAAAAACATCTTATCACACTTGCCTGGGTGTTTGACCTGTAAAGGGTCATTACATGCTTGTAAAAATAATAAATAATATTCAAAACTGTTTAATAATAAGACATCTTCCAAAGGTCATTCCAAAGGTTAACGAAACTGCCTGGTATCACATAATAATGTGCTCGGAGATGCGGAGGGAGCGGATTACACTAATCTTAATACTGTCATGTCATGTTTGGGTCTTAGAGTCTTAGATAATCAACAGGTGGAGTATTGTTGAGCTGTTGAGCTCAGAAGTCTTCCTATACTAATATAAAAGAGGAAGAAGTTATTCGAATTCATTATGACCAGCAGCATTATTCAAAAACGTCACTTCGACGGAGCGGAGTCGAAGTGCGAAGCCGCAATGATAAAAAAAAAAGACATGAAGGTTTTGAATTAATTTCGCCTCAAACAAACATATGATGATTGATTAGTGATCTGCTATACAGTACCCTAATTGCGTAATACACGATCAATCACAATTTGTTTCGATTTGAAACAGATTGCTAATCCATTGCTTCATAAGTTGGAAAAAAAATCTGCTCAACAACGTAAATAACGCAATGAATGTTGTTGAACTGTCAAGATGAAACAAAATAAGTTACGCAATCAATTAGGGTACTAGTATTTGTGTGGATCGCCCGGAGGACACGGTGGAGCATACGGTGGAGGTCTGCCCGGCTTTGGCAGGGCATCGCCGTGTCCTCGTAGAGGCGATCGGCGGCGGTGATCTCTCGCGTCCGGCCCTGATCCGGGCCATGCTACGGACCGAGAGGAAATTGGAGGCCGTCACCTCCTTCTGCGAAGCAGTAATGCTCGCGAAGGAGGAGACGGAGCGCGTGAGGGAGAGGCAAATTTCGCGCCCTCGCGCCCCTAACCGCCGCAGGAGGAGACGCCCTGGGCGTCGGGAATCACAGGCAGATTTCCGGCCACCGTAGGCGCGGGCTTGCCGGACGGTGAGCAATGGGTAGCTCGCCGTCCGATAAGGACCAAGCCCGGGTCGACGGCGCGTTGTGTTCCACGCGCGCCTCAAAGAGATGTCAGCAGAATTGACGGGGTCCGCTAGGGCCAATGCCTGCCGGGGCTGCGAATATGGGCCGATAGGGAAATCGTGACCCCCCGGCAACATGGCAACTGAAGGAACACGGGTGGGTTTTAGTCAGTAAGAGTCTGACACGGCCTCCCGCTCCACCCAGAGCGGGAGAAGTTATTTGATAAAATCCCACCAAAAAAAAGGGTACTAGTATTCGTAGTGCAGACACTAGTCTTTCATAAACTAGTGTCACATTAGTTTTTAAGCTTATCTAAATTAATATGATGCCATTGTTGATAAAGAGAAAAAAATGATTTGAATTTGATTTTTATTTGAATTTGATTAAATCGCGCTACAGCACTATAAAAGTGACTTTGTAGAAGATACGTATAGTTCTTTATACTATGCTTATATCATAATATTATTTAGGACGAAGATTTTTACCAAATTCGGAGTCTAACCCATTGACATGTTTTCTAATAGTTGACCCACAACACCATTTCATGTTGTTTAAAAACTGTCTCACAAACACTTATCACATTAAACACTTCCTCTCGATCCAATGAACACATTTATCAAGTTCACTTATTCACTTAAACACACCAAATAAATAGAAAATATAATTAAAAACAAACTTCTACTGATAATATTATTGACACACGAACGCGTGTAAGTCCCGTTGAGATTAGCAATGGACTGCCAGACATATGTATTTATTTATTATAGATAAGGTTAGAGTCTTTAGGTCATTGGGTAGTACATTCAATCAGAATGTATGTGAATGGTTTGATAAACAACAAGTTACATACGTCTAGGTAAAGTCGTATGTAACTTGTTTATCAAACCATGCGACAGTGTTTTATTTCTCTGAATCTACTTGCCTTTACACAGTGCATTCTAAAGTTAAAAAAACGTGTGGCACTCGGGGACTACCGCGGTAAAGCTATTGCATAGCATTTGTAACCTCCATACTTCCTATTTGTCAACGCTACACTTGGGATGATGACGTGATGACATAAAACAAAAATTACGTTCCCATGACACCATCACGTTTCCCATGACAACATCACGTTGTCATGGGAACCGTCATTACATGGTAGGCGGAGTGTTAGGTTTTATTTTCGTTCGTTACGGAATTTCTTGATTCGCTGTTTTAGAAATAGAAAATAGTTTATTAACCAGGTAATACAGTAAGCAGATTTTCAGGTTATACCAAAGTTGAGACGACATGAGTAAAAATATTACCAACAACAGCTAGGTTACAACATATTATTTACCAGTGAACCCCAAACTAGACAGTCTGTATATTAGGGCTTGAGTACATACCCCTTGGCCTTATGGAATTTGTAAAGAAAAAGAAAGAAATTGCGAAAAATTCCAGTTGCCTTTAAAGGCTAATTGATCAAAACAGCGAAATATTTGACAGCTATTTACAACGTTGCCAACTTTCTGAATGCTCTTATAGTAATTCATCATCATCTGCCTAGCCTTTTCCCAACCATGTTGGGGTCGGCTTCCAGTCTAACCAGATGCAGCTGAATATCAGTATTTTACATGGAGCGACTGCCTATCTGACCTCCACAACCTAGTAACTAGGTAACACGATACCCCTTGGTAAGACTGGTTGTCAGACTTTTTGGGCTTCTAATTACCCGTAACGACTGTCAAAGATCTACAAATGACAGCCGGGACCAACGGCTTAACGTGCTTTCCGAGGCACAGAGGGGTCTTGGTATGTAAAGATGGTCACCCATCCACAGACCAACCGCGGCAAGCGTAGCTTAACCTGATCGATCGACCCATGCAGCTGTTGTAACTTAGCCACAAGCCCCTCTTATAGTAATTGCTCTTATAGTAATTGTATTATGGAAAAAACAAATTGCAAAGAATCCAAGTTGTGTAAAGGGCAAAAAACCCTTGCTACAGAAAGAACATATCATAGTTAGGTGAAGTAAATAATCCTTCCCTTGGGCTATGGGGATTCAAAGCGATCCTTCACTGCCAAGAAATTGAGACTACTCAACAAAATTACTATTAAACTTGCCAAGCCAAGTCCCAAGTTTCTCTTTGAAATTCAACTGCTCAGATTGTTAAAACGTTAGTGAATAAGTAGATATAATTTCCATAAATTTAAGTAATCTGTTGGTAAGCGTTTATGTTATCCGACAGATCGACGAGGAAATTTCTCGCAAATAATAACTACAGATACTTAGGCGCCATCTCCACGGACGAGAGAATCGCGGCGATAATCACGCTGTGCCTTCAAATTATCGCCGCGATGATATCGGGTTCATAGAGTTCCTATTGAATTTGACAGCACGACAAGATTATTGCCGCGATTTACTCGCCCGTGGAGATGGCGCCTTACGCGTAACTCAGACCAAATTAAAAACCAAGACATACCGCTGTCAACAGTGACGTGAAACCGGTTTCATAAACATGTGTGCACTTAGTGAGGTGTAGTTTGATTGTACATGTGTGCGTGTGAGCGTGTGTGTACAGAGCGGTGGTGTAGTTTTGGCATGCTTCACTGTATTGTTTGCAGCGCTATGTCTTGCTTTTTTATTTGTTTTGAGACTCGTAATAACAAAGTATTAAAGTTACCAGACACGTTGATCAAGTTCAAGAACTTACAACTTTGATTAACTTCTGTGCAATTCAGACTTACAGATAAAACGAGATCGGAAAATAATATCGATGTCTATCTGTCTGTAGTCTGTTGCAAAAGTATCTAATGAAAATGTAAACAAATGGAAACAGAAAACGTACCTGCGGATTGAGTGCTTTGATGTAATATGAACACACAACTGGAAATTTTAATTTTAAATCACAATAAACATGTTTTTCATTTGACAATAATTACATAATCAGCCTATAATGTTCCAACAGCTGGAACACTGGGTTAGAATCTAACACGCGGGCCCAGTGCGGGTTGGTAGATGTCACATGTCTTCGAATTTTTGGTTCTAAGACATGCCGGTTTCCTCACGATGTTTTCTTTTACCGTTTTCAGAGCAGTGGCGACGATATTATTTACACAAAGTAAAGCCTGACTAGGTTCGAACCACCACTGCTCTACCGGACCACCACTGCTCTGACAATAATTGGGGTTAATTTTATAACGATTCGTCGATGATTTTTCAATTAAAATTAATTAAATAATGTTTTCATAAACAAATACAATAAAAGGGGTGAGGTATAAAGTTTAAATAATCTAAATACAGATTGATGTTTTACTAATTATATTAAGTGATTGATTGCGAAAGAATTCAACCAAAACAGGGTTTGATTACATTTTCACCAACTAATTTTGGAACAGAGTACAGACCATATCTATGTGTGACGTCCGAAGTCCTTTTTAAAACAAAATCACAAATAGACTAGAGTTGAAAGAAAACAGATGCATTATAATTTATCATTTAGATAATATCGGACTATGTAAATATGTACTTAAATAGCAAAAACACATAGTAAATTACTTTTAATCTTGGCGTCCTTCGCACTCGTCGTGAGAGGTCATAGACTAAGATAAATGACAGTTCTATTTTCTTCTGTGTCGTTAAGTTATTAATCATAGTGTACCTATACGTATCAGTATTTAGGGCAGCCGTCGGTCAGCGATCTCAGTTTAATGATCTGGTCATGTCCATATCGAGATGTCGACACGCTGGCTTGCGCAGACGCCGCTTTTAGCTAATAATTTCATGCAGTCAATGACTGTTACTCATGATTAGCGTTGCGTAAGGTTAAGGTGGACGTACCTTAACTGGCGTAAAAACAGGTTGATATGTTTATTCAAAAATACAATCAAGTTTATGTATGATACGGTTTCTTCAAGAAACGTAAACATACATAAAATCACGCTTTCTTCCCATGTGTACCCCATGGGAAGAAAGCGTGATTTTATGTATGTTTAGCAGGAACTACAAAACGCCATCTGCTATGATCCTTACATACTCCTTTTGGGTGGTTAATGTTCATAGATTTTACCCTAATTACGTAACTTATTTTCGTAAACGATTTTATCTAATTTGTTTCATTTTGACAGTTCCACAACACTCATTGCGTTATTTACGTTGTTGAGCAGATTTTTTTTCCAACTTATGAAGCGATGGATTGTGATTGATCTTGTATTACGTAATTAGGGTACTGGTTATGCACGCATGCCGATTGCGAGTATGCATACCTGACCTTTCTGAAGAACATCACCAATAAGGTCATTATATTACGTCCTTCAAGGACGTCAACTCCCGGCGCTTCTAACAAAAGGTCAATGACAAGGTAGATGTAAGTGTATTCAAAATACATAGTTTTATTGTAAGATCCAATTCTTGTAAAAACCACATAAACTTTTTGAACCGCAAAAACTCTTTTTATGGCTACTGAATCACTTTTATGACGCATATAAAAATGTATTTATGTTTATGATCTGTAAAATTCTGACGTGCATCAAACCTTATTATGAGAAACACACTTATAACTTTATAACGGTAAAGAGCACCATACGATACCATTTTCCTGGATCATTATTTTTCATGGGAGAGAAAATACGTTTTTACTTGAGAACTTTAGTACTTAAATGTGGTAAGTTTCAGTTAATACCCACAATGTAATAATGATGTATTTTAGTACCTATAGGTAAAGTTATTAAGAAGAAATAACGAAAACCGTCAAAGATATGCTTTATTCCGATCACCGAGAGTATGCGTTTATGACACCTGTCAGTTCGAAAAGATTAGGAACGAATAAAGTTTAAATTCGTAAAACACGTACTTAAGTATTCTTTTGTACTCAGCTGACAGGTATCAGGAATGCATTCTCTCATCTGCCAGAGTGTAGTTCTGTATCCGCGCTTTGGACAAGAATAAAAAAATGTTTCAATATTGTCTTTGATAAAATTAAACGTACTCAGTTTAAAAAATCTGAAAATAATGCTCTATAATATCACCTATAATATCTATGGCTCACAGACAGGCAGTAATGACCAGTGGCGCTTTACTGGAGAGTACCTACAGGAAATCCTAAACTCAGAATCACGAGCCCATTGTGAATGGCATCGGCGAATATATTCCCGAATGGCAGCCCGGATTGCGAAACTACAGTAGGAGTATGCGAAGATATATTTCTGCCATTTTATTTACAAAAATATGTTTTTGAATAAATTATGATTTTCCAAGCTGTTCGATTTTCCTTAATTAAATACTCGGCTTTCGTAGATGGGATGAATTTATCCTAAGAACAATTTAACATTGAGAACATGTTTTTTCAATTGCAAATGTAAGTTGGTCGATTATTATAATAAGTACTCGTTAACTTATAGAGCCTATTTAGCTGTGATTGTTTTCCTTTTAATTTCGTTATATGAACTGTGAATTTTTCCACTTATCCAGAACCAACCATTTAGTTAGCAGGGGGGGGGGACACTAAACTCTAACAAAAATTAGAATTTTAAAGCTTAATATTTCGCAAACGGATCCTTGAATCCAAAAATGCTTTTACAAACTCACAATATAAATAGACGAGAAAAAAAACATCCCCACTTTACGTATTTTTAGGGTGTTTTTCATGATATTCATGCCAAATTACAGTTTTCTAGTACTAACAGTCTCTGAGCTAAGCCGCGGTCAGAATAACAGACAGACAGACGGATATGGCGACACTATTAGAGTTCCTTGTTGACTATGGAACTCTAAAAACGCCAACTCGTTAACTAATCATGAAATCCCTGAGTTGCCACTTACGACACTCTAGAGAGAATAAATTTTACAAAGTAATTAATCCAACAAGGATATGTAACTTGTAGAACTGGGAGTAATTAGTAGATTAGTCAATTAACATAACGGAACAATGGTGTCGGGTGGTAAAAGACGATCAAGCAAAAGGTATTTTTGAAAGTTTCAGAGAGAAAATGCTGTCAATCGAACTCGCCGCCCTAAGCGAATCCTTACCGACTCTGACGACCCCATTACCCTCCTCCAGGAGAGCAGTAGGGAAACCAGCACAGTGTACAAAAACAGACGCCTCCAGTCATTCCGACGTCGCCGCCGAGGTCCTTTGCGATCGCGACCGCGTCCCCGAGTAAATAATACTCCCCCCCGACCCTTGCTCGATAACGAGGTGCCAGAAGTTGTTGCAGCTGAGCACGTAGCTTTAAATTCCCCGATTAATAATCATGATCAAAACTTTGATCCAGCCCGTCCCATCCTTGATGTCCTCCTTCTGGTTGATGCCCTAAGCCGAGGTTCGTACCCCACAGGGGGTGCGCTTAGCGAGCGTTCACCTAGTTTTAATTAGCATAGTTGAATAACCCCTGGCTGGAGGTTTTAAGTGTAGTAGCTTAAGGCACCCACAGGAAAGCCCGGTGAAGTAGTCATGATCTCAGAGGTCAACTACGAGATGGTCTACCTAAAAAAAAAAGAGAAAATGCTCCTGTATCCGTATATATTCTGTATCCATCCATCAATAAATATAATACAATATGATTACACCATGCTATGGAGAAGACAGGCTTCCGTTTATATTGCATTTAAATGCATTTTATGTTCAGGCCGAAGCCATATTTTAATATCAGATTGAGACGTTCCAATAGGGTTGTCTCAACGTTGTTGCAGATAAAGGAAACTTGTATGACCTTGTTTTCATATTCGTGGTATTTCTTGGATTAAGACAAGTAAGTAATTTACGAGAAATTGGTTTCTGGCTGACCATATTGTCAGATTATTGTGATAAATATTACGGAGAAACTTTTATACAAAAAAAAAACTGGCAATATGTATATTGCTCGGAGTCTGTATTTATGTCCCGTTGATGGCAATAGTCTCGCCCCTGTTACATGGGGCTTAAGTTTCAGATCATACCACACCGGACGAGACAAGATCTATAGTACACCCACATTTCGCCAGGTGCAACTCTGTCTAACCCTTACGGGGAATCCAGGCGTGATTTTATGATGTTATATTATGTGTTCTTACTTAACTCAATGCTAATATAATGTTGCTTTACTTTTGTACAAAATAAATTAACTCAAGATTTAATTAAATAAGTAATTATTTAAGTTCCTAAGGAAGTAGCAAGTAATTCACCACTGATCATGCATATATTATGCAATCTTTCATTATTTTTTAACTTAATTATATCTAATCGATTTTATTTTTAAACTGATTTACATCCGTAAGACGTCCGTAACATAAAGTTCAGTTGAAAACCAGCGTCAGGCACTATTTGTCTGGCATTTTTGGTGAACTGGGCCTATTTGGCACAGCCGTGAGGCGCACAATACTGTTTTAAGAATTTTCTGTTTTTGTGTGAATATTGTGTGCCTTAACCTGGGTCAAATAATATTTTTCTTTCTTTCTTTATTTCATGTATCTAAGAAAAAACTTTTGTAAGACTTGCCAACCCTATCTAAATGTCATATTCCCTATGCTCGGGGATTTACCGGGGAGCCGCAAAGAATAACACAGAGAAGACAATGTATGGAGCGGCATATACTTTAAACTTGGTTCAAAGTGAGGCGTAAGTAATTCGATTTTATACACAAGTTTCTTCGAGTTTGCGCTCCTCTCGCGAGTTTATTCTTAGTTCTTGCTTAATCAAAAGGAAACGTATGTACTTTGAAAGATTTGTTAGATGTTCCGTAGCATATGGGGCGTTGAAATTTAAATTAGTCTTTGTACGCCTTCATGCAATTTATTTGATTAATTTTTTTTTTTTTTATGAGAATGCTTTGTTTTTTTTTTTTGTAAAATAATTGATGAAAAATTTTGGTCATGGATTGAAAATTTTGTAAAAAGTGAAAATGGCTGATACATTATTTATTCATAATCTTATTTTTTACTCATGTAAACGTTCAAAACAGATAAAAAGCCGATTGTCTTTTAGATTATTTTTATGGATCAGTGTAAATTTTTCAAAACAAAATTCAGAAAACCCTTGTTTACACTTAATTTCACAACAAAGTAGTTAATCATAAAATTGTTTACAAATAAGTATTTTTATAGTAGACGCACCGTTTCGACAATATGTTTTTTACCGGCAAAATGTTGAGGTTCGCGTTTCAAAAAGATAAAGATGGTGTCATTGTTAACGCGTTATTGTTTACGCGTTGATTGTTGGTTGATAAGATACTGGCACACCATAAAATAGATGGTTTATTTAGGGCTTTTGCCCGCGGCTTCACCCGGGTGGATGAGGTTGGAAATTATCCCAAGGGAATCTAATGCCAGGATAAAAAGTATACTATGTATAAAAGTATAATCCAGGTCATGGTCTATCCGTGTGCCAACTTTTATCCAAATCCGTTCAGTTGGTAATACATGATAAAATGATAAATGATAAATGATTTTGTTTCTGTAAGTAGGTTTGTACAAACACTTTTACACGTCAATCATATTTTAAAGCTAGATGAGGTCGGCGTTTCCTAACTGACTACTCTGAGAAGAAAGGCCGAAACAAACTCAGAGGTCTCAGTCTCTTTTAAAGTCCAGACATAATCTTGATCAGATCATGTGAAGGCCATGAAAAGGTAACATACAGAAAGACAGAGTTTCTTTGACTTTTATCATATTTATATATTTCATTCGCACTTCGTCCCATTCACACTTGGTCCCATTCGCACTTAGTCCCATGCAAGTAGTTTGTCATACAGGGTAAGTTTTTATCCAGTGCGCAAACTTTAACACGTGACTTTACTCATCATTATGAACAACTAAAAAATCTGCTGTTCATAATGACGAGTTATTCGAACATAAATGTAGGGAACAGCTGTTTTTTTTTTCGCGAATTCTGGTTTGGTCCCGTAGTAAAAGTTGTTCATAATGATGAGTAAAGTCACGTGTTTAAGTTTGCGTACTGGATAAAAACTTACCCTGTATTAGTATATTTAGTATGGATTTAGTACCTAAAGTCCTCGTCACGAGAAGCTATAATTTTTGTAAATAAAGAACTTCTACCAAGTTACGTAGCGACAATTTAATCAACAACGAATAATCCCAAATTCAATGAAGTCAAAGTAACGTACGTGTTATACGAAACTAATGAGCAATTTCACTTGATCGGGTTATATTTTAGCGATATAAAGCGCTGTCGTCTAAGGTTTTGTGGTACTGGAACGCATTTGATTCATGGAACGTAAACATTTGAGCCACGATTTTGAAGTAAGTTCACGCTGACGTTGTTTCTGCTGTCTTTCGAGTTTCGAATGCGTCTGTTTGTTTGTGGTGTTTTCGCGGATTAGGTTATATTGTTTGTTTGTAATTAGATGTGTGTGTTAATATAATTATATCCCTGTAAAAAAATAGTACAAAACTGTTATTATTTTATTTTAAGTACCCAAAGATTGCAAACCCCTGAATGTGTGTTTACAAAATTTATAGCTTCTCGTGACGGGGACTTTACATAAATGAAAAAGGAAAAACCGACTTAAAGAAAAAAAAAAAATGCTGTCCAGTTACTATTTTTGCAAGGAGTTTTTATGGAAGTAGAAACACCCACGTTTGCAGTTCAGTGAATCCTATAAATTCTCTAGAGAATTTCATTTCATCTTATGTCAATGTCATTAAAGTGAGACACCTATCATAGTTACCTTATCATTATCAGGTAATTAAACTCAATTATCACCGTGAATTAGTGACAGCTGATAGCTACACTAGCAAGTAGACAAATGTTGTAAGTTCGGTACTTATTGTAAGTACTTATTCTCAGTCTTTCAGACAAGCGACTGCCACACATAATAAAGGTACAATTCCGTAGCCGACCGCAGACGGCAACTGCAGACAACGTGTTGCCGCGACCGTGTTGCCGCGACACGACTGGTTTCTGTGTATTCCTATGAAGACGACGCGCGACGTGTCGCTAGCTACGGATGGTATTTCATAGAAATTCATAGAAACCAGTCGTTTCGCGGCGACACGTACCCGACCCGACCCGACCCGACCGCAGGCGGCAACTTGCAGTTGCCGCCTGCGGTCGGGTACGGAATGGTACCTTAAGGCGCTACCAAGATGCTGTCAAAACCGTTATAGGTAACCATGAAAGGAAAAATCATGCACCTAAACCCCGATACGATCAATTGCAAATGTAAATTTTTACGCGACTGATACACATTGATGCGTAAATTGATCGTCTACCAAATGAAATTGAAGCGATTGACAATATACTACAAATACATATTGATGGCAATTGATCGTTTCGAGGACCCCTAAGTCATCGACTGCCCAAAACCAATATTATCAGCTCCAGGTAGACAAAATAACCAGAAATAGCATATTTAATGACAAAAACGGGACCCTAATTGCGTAATACACGATCAATCACAATTTGTTTCGATTTGAAACAGATTTCTAATCCATTGCTTCATAAGTTGGAAAAAAAAATCTGGTCAACAACGTAAATAACGCAATGAATGTTGTTGAACTGTCAAAATGAAACAAATTAGTCGTAATCGTTTACGAAATTACGATGATACGCAATTAGGGTACTGATCCAGATAGACCGTAGAAAAATGACGAGTCCTCTGTTCGTTTCTCTTGTTACAACTACTTTCTAACCAAAACCACAAGCAACATAACACAAGGACCAACATAAACCAAGAACAGTCATCTTAACGCCTCCTGTGTACAACCACATTTAATGAATATTTTTACAGCGGCGTTTGTAGGTCAACTGTCATGGCCCTGCGCCCACTGACGGCACGGCACGGCAAGGGATTTTTATTTACAAAATCCGGTTTAATCTTCATAGGATACATTGAAATTTCATTGATATTCATCGTAGGTACTAAAACAAAGCTACCGTATTATAAAGGATGCCGTGTCATTGAAATTTCAATTTTATTGTAATACTATTTAGTTATATTTCTATTTGTTGCATAAAAATCCCTTGACGTGCCGTGTCGCCAAGTGGGCGCAGGCCCTCAAAGGGATTTACGAGCTGGTTCACTCCACTTGGGGGTATAAATCTGCGAAATAGTGTGTCGTTTAAGTGTAGAATATATTAGGGTGATTAAAGTGAGTATATTTGCTGTAAACTTTGTTGCAAGGAGTTTTATTGCGTGGAACCTTCTTGCGGTGAAAATGAGCGCAACGAGGCTGAATGTGTTTGTTATTTGGTCCTACGAGAATAGAAACGCGCGGGAAAATAATGTCATACAATTTTGTGTTAAATGATAAATGATTTTATTTCTGTAAGTAGGTTTGTACAAACACTTTTATACGTCAATCATATTTTAAAAACTAGATGAGGTCGGCGTTTCCTATCTGACTACTCTGAGTAGAAAGGCCGAAACAAACTCAGAGGTCACAGTCTCTTTTAAAGTCCAGACATAATCTTGGTCAGATCATGTGAAGGCCATGTGGATTGGTGTCTGAAGTGGTCTTTAGAGGAAAGCACCACACAGATTGAGAGGGCCTGTCCAGTCAGTGCACGCATTTGTCAGTTATCGTGTAGCTCAACTCAGAATTTAAGGAGCTCAACGATTCGACGAACAATACCAAAAAAAGGACATTTGTGTAGGCCACATAAATTACTCAAACTGTCAGACCATGATTAAAACTAACTGAGAAAAAATTAAAAACAAAACAAAAAGGAATGACCCATATAGTCTTCACATGTTTTTCGTTATCAGGGTATGTAAAGTGGTTTCATTTTTTAAAGAAATAATAGAATTATTGTTATCGGTGTAGGTATTAGTCTCATAAAAATCAAAACAAAAACAACCGTTTTTGCCAGATATGAAAGTAAAAATAAAACAATAAGTAACAAAAAATGGAACGAACAGAGACACTGTTTTACGTCGCGAAAAACAAAAAGAAAATCCCTCCAACCAAGACACATGTCATAAAGTAAAAGTATGTACCTACTTATATTTTTATAAATAATAACATACAAGCCACTTACCCTTGCGAACCTTGTTATGTCTGTGCATGATAGCCTCACAAACCGACGTCACGGATTCATTTCTCACGGCAAAGCAAAAAACCGCCACGATTGTCTCGACACAGTGCAAAAACTAACAAAAAATATCTTCGTGGTGTTCTTGACAGAAAGTTATCATGCGATCTGACGTAAACACTTGATAACGTGAGTCGTGATAGGACGTCTCCATAGTCAATGATTGTTGGCAGTAAGTAAACGTGTGACGCGGCGTAGGATTTACGGAAACCGTCCGTCATGAAAACTTCGATTTTTTTTCGTTTCTTATTTACATATTACAAAGTAATTATTATGATATAAGAAGTTTAGTTAGTAAAGAAGACTTATTTAGTTTTGTTTTTAAATATACTTTTACACATAAGTACATAAGATCACGCTTTTTTCCCATGGGGTAGAAAGAAACTACAGAACTCCACCTGCTACGATCCTTACATACTTCTTTTGCTTTGTTTACGTTTATACATCGAGAACTACGAACCTGACTTTTCTGAAGAATGTCACTAATAAGGTCACTATAATTATGTCCTTCTAAGGGACGCCCTCCCAGCTTTTCATTCACATCTACCTTGTAAACACTTTTTATAAGTCGTATTTCATTCATCCTCTTAACATGATCAAATCATTTATGGCATACTCTTTCACTACATCTTCTTTTAAACCGCAACGTTGTTAAATATAATTTTCAGAAATGAATACTGAAATTCTCAAAAGCATTTTAAGTCTTCTGCATCCTTATAATAGCAATAGACCTTATAGTACGTAACAATATGACAGCATAAGAACTTAAAGGTTAAGGAGGTTAAGGGTGACTTATAATTAAGTAAGTTGTGTTAACGATTTCTGGCCATGCCAGTGTTGTTTGTAAATCTTAAAATATATTCATTCTTTCATATCGTTTTTCGTGTGATGTCGCCAAAATAAATTGTAAGGAATTTTTGTTTGCCATTAATTATGTTTTCACGTCTAAGATTAGATTTTATTAAAATAAGAGAATAAACCAGTGTATTTTTTGGATTTTAATATAACCACAATTCATGATTATGACTTTAGAAGGAACAATCAGGGTACAATAAACTTATTAACTCCGGAGTTATGTCCGATATGTCCCTCATTGAAGTATTAACGTCTACCAAAATGTTGGTATGAAGTTTTTAAACGATAAATTATGAGTGTTTTGATGATAAAACTTTTAAAACATCGACCATAATTTTCTTTTCGTTTGACATTTTCAGCAATATATTTTGATCACTCCAAGACTTGCATATATTTTGTAAATATTTAACGACTTTGTATTTATAAATATTTATACTTATTTTCTTTTAGAAAAATCAAAAACTAAATCCAATGTTTTGAGTTTAAATAAAATAAAGATAAATGTAACACATAGGTGGATAATTTTATACAATTTACTACATAGTTGTAAAAATTGAGATTGCGCTAATTAATTGTTATTACTTTGATTGCCTTTGAAATAACTGCAATTAAGGAAACAATAATGATGGATGATAGCTAATGCACAACTTGTTTTTTTATTATTGCATTTATTGACAATGTATTCTGCCATTGAATAAATACAGTATTAATCATTATAGCATTATTTTAATTGAATAATTTAGTCCTTATTGTTTAGAATTCCAGCTTTTAAACACAATTACTGTCGTTTTACGACTGAATGACTATGAAACAGTTGACAGGAGAAAATGGAAGAGAATGAGTATTTTTGAAGTGAAAACTTCTTTAGGCGCGTTGGGTATTTTTGAGATGGGATTAAACCATTGATTTCGCGACACTGTAACGACACCTCATTTTTGTAAACGCGATTGTGCTTTTTATTTATATTACGTTACGGATCGATGTTCTATGCGAGTATTTTACTTTAAAGGTTTTGTAAACGCGATTGTGCTCTTTATTTAGATAAGGTTACGGATCAATGTTCTATACAAGTATTTTTCTTCAACCAAGGCGGTCTTGTTCAAGTTTTTCCTTTTTTTTTTTCAAAAACGTTTTCTTGCCGTCTTGTAGGCAGGCAAAAAAAATAATCACTATCGTTTACGTATTTGTTTTTATTTTTTTTACAAAAATAGAATGATAAGCGAATTTGCGCGTGTGACGTGTCCCTTATCATAGTGCGCAAGTTATCAGCACCAGATGGGGAAATACAGTAACGAAAAACGTAGGCGATACGCTACTGTGTGCAAAGTACATTGTAGTAATGGACGGATCTCCTAGCAGTCAGTCGTCGGGTAAAAGTTTAGAGGTATGAGGAACAGGGTGTCAAATTCACTCATCCACCATAGAAAAGGGACGATCCTCCGACCAGACGGGTGTCGTGTCTGACGGGCAATTGCCCAACGATTGATGTCGGGGAAGTTTTATATAATGGTGTTCGCGCGGTAAACTCTAATAGCGCGATGCAGAATTTGTGTGACGTAAGGTCTTTGATGCGTAGTTCGCATGTGGCAATGTAGATGCCACCACAAAAGCGTCGTACTATACCAAAAGAAAATCATCAGACATGCGTGTGCTTGTACAATAAATCATGAAACATTGAACACGAGCGAAACTAGCGTAAATCTTTGGCAAAAAAGTGCGTCTGTGTGCGCAAACCAGCAAATTCTGTGATTAGCCGATGCCACGATACTCAGTCCCTTTCCTACAATCTTCCGTATTGCTGGTAGCGTAGTTATGGATATATAGGGTGTCTAACTTGATGTGTAGCCGTGTGTACAGCTTGGCAAAAAAGAGTTTGGAAAAATGAGGGCGCCACTATCGTCACTTTGGTCACTTCGAATGGGAAATGAGTAAAAGATTTTAAAAAAAATTGTTAAATTAAATTTGCAACAAAAAAATGCTGCTGGTGGGTTACTCAAAACTTACTAGCACTTGTGGGTAAAGTAGTGCCATCATCATAAGTATTAAGTAAAATATTTAGTTCCATTTGTCATCGCGTCATGCTTTTTTTTGCGAAGCTGTAAGACAGCATTTATATAGCCCTATTTACGAGATGCAAGTTTCTTATCTGTGGCGTACAATAAAATTGAAGCAACAAATGACTTGCATCGTCTAAACACTGTTTAAGAGGTGCCATTTCTTTTAAGCTATTGCATAGCTTTTATCGCGGGCTTTGAGCGCGGCGACCGAATCAAGAAATTCCGTAACGTAACGAAAATAAAACCTAACACCCCTCACTCCGCCTACCATGTAATGACGGTTCCCATGACAACGTGATGTTGTCATGGGAACGTAATTTTTGTTTTATGTCATCACGTCATCATCCCAAGTGTAGCGTTGACAAATAGGAAGTATGGAGGTTACAAATGCTATGCAATAGCTTTACCGCGGCTGTCCTCGAGTGCCACACGTTTTTTTTTTTTGTGGATTCATCTTATGGTATGCCATTAAATGAATTCACAAATAAAAATTCCCAGTTTTTCCCATTTACTTTATATCGCACCTTGTTTATCAGTACCCTAACTGCGTAACTTATTTTCGTAAACAATCATGACTAATTTGTTTCATTTTGACAGTTCAACAACATTCATTGTGTTATTTACGTTGTTGAGCAGATTTTTTTTTCCAACTTATGAAGCAATGGATTAGTAATCTGTTTACGCATGTTTAGCTTGGCCCATCCCCCTTAATAAGATGTAGAATGAGTATAACTGCTTATTCACAAAATTCTACTTGTCCCGCCTACAACTAGTCAACAAGGAAGTATTAAAACAGCTATGACTGTCTGAAATAGCCATCTTACTTAGATTTTATAGCGGCTTTGCAGTTAACGCGTCCTACATACGGGCGACGCCATCCGTTTTACATTACATTACAACATTTTATCTAAACACATAATAACTGTAATTATAAGAAAACGTAGAAAGGAAATTGATTTTCTTGGATGTTGTGTTATAATTTATGTGAGGCGATAAAAATAATTTGATGGTCTAATAAAATGATGACTGCCTCCTTGGTCTAGTGGTTGCAAAGCGCTACTGCTGAGCATGAGGTCCTGGATTCGATTCCCGGGTCGGGCAAAGGGTTATTGGGTTTTTTTATCAGAAATTTCTCAGTGGCAGCCCGGAGTCTGGATTTGTGCACGGTTGATGGCAACAGGCTCGCCCCCTATTACATGGGACTTAAACATAACTGGCGAAATGTATGTGTACTATAGGTACACCTCTGCCTAACCCTTCGGGGAATACAGGCGTGATGTTATGCTTACCCTAATACATAATCCATCATGCGAACCCAGTGCGGGTCACATGCCTTCAAATTGTTTGTTTCTATGACATGCCGGTTTTCTCAAGAAGCTTCCTTTCACCGTAAGAAAATATGTTTATTACAATAATTTACAGTTAGATTTTTGTGCAGACAGAATTTATTGACGATGGGTTGCGTTTATCAAGGCTATTTTATTAAATGCAATGTGAGCTGACTCATCAAGTCATCATGTAGGTATCTCATACAGGGTGGCAGGGACATCGACGCGAAAACTGTTACCATGAAATCAGTATATGATTCTGAATTTTTTTGTCGGTTAATAAAAATAAAAAACTGTTGTTTCATAGAAAAGTGCAATACCTACGCGGTCAAAATGTATGGAACAGATTTTTTTTAAAATAACCGAAGAAAAGTTTCAACGCAAAAGGTTTCAGAATCATGTACTGAATCCATGGTAACCGTTTTCGCGGTGATGTCCCTGCCACCCTGTATACATACTCAAAAATTCAATCAATCTGCCTAGATTTTTTTAACTATGTTGAATTCGGCTTCCAATCTAACCGGATGCAACTGAATACCAATATTTTACACGAAGCGACTGCCTATTTGACTTACATACTCGTATGTATCGAATAAATTAGTGACAGCTGATTTATCTACTGAAAACCACCGCTATTTTCATTAAACTAATAAATCCCAATCGAAATCAGTGTTAACATATTTCGATTCAATGATTCATTCCGTACAAATACAATCACGAACAGATGTGTTTTACGCGTTCGATTATTTAGAGCAATATTATTTCTGTGGGAGGTGAATGGAAGCATGGCGGCCAGCCAAACGGTCAGAGTATTAGCATAAAATAGATAGGTACAGAAGGTCGAATCCATACAATGAACGAAATAGCACGCACACATAGACGCATGCGTAAGCAGGGTTGGAAAAAATCACGATTTTTGCAAAATAATACAAAAATCATTGATTTTTTACAAAAAAACCCAAAAAATCGATTTTTTTTAGATTTTTTGCTTCAGCCTTTAAAATCCACTTAAAATTGTGCGTCAAACGAAACTTGCTTTTGTTTTGAGACAATTATTTGGCGCCATCGCATCGTCAACATAAGTGGAAAGAACCTTTTCCACCTTTGTATTTGTACATTCTAAAATCAGAAACAGATTAGGAACGGAAAAAGCTGGAAAGTTGGTGTTTTTGTTTAAATATTAGAAATCTAACACAAAAGTAATTTTTAACATACATTTTTATCTATCCGTAATCTAAAATGTAATTTTCATTTGTGTTACAAATAAGAAAGAAATTTTGATTTAATCAATGATTTTTATTGAAAAATCACTTAATTAATTTAATTATGCCAACCCTGTGCGTAAGACGATCTCAAACTATAGTCCGGCCATCGAGTTATTAGTACTCTAGAAATTGTCCAACTGACAGGTGTCAGGAAAGCATATTCTCGACAGCTGGACCGTATCTCAAACAAATGCCAGTCGCGAGAGCCCTTGCATTCGCTGTACCTACGGGAGCCTGTTTGTGAGTGAACTGACCTTCTGCACCTATCTTATTTATGGCAATAGTGCACGAAGACAAATAAACACGGGTATATGGGCGACATGCTAATAATCCGCGGATTTGTGAATAGATTAAACATGTCAGGTACGGACACCGGTTTGTTAATGTTGTTGTTGAATTGCCTGGACATGTTTACATGACAATTTGTGATGTAGATAATTCACGTCGTTTTGGACGATTATGTCCCATAAATTGTCACGTTTATAAGCAACTGATCTGGGAATCTAGCAGTTCAGAATCCAAATGAATCCTGATTTTTGCAGGGCTTATATAAACATCTGACCTATGAATGGACCCAAAACACATGACGCCCAGTTCGGCTGCCCCATTTCAAAACCTAGTAAGGACTTAAAACGAAATTTTATAGGAAAGCGTAAAAACGTAAATAGGGTCAGCCTTTGAAAAGTCCAGGTTTTGAAATAGTTAAAGTAACTTACTAGGTTTTAAAGTGGTCACGGGGCAGTGAATGGGGCACTTACTAGGTTTTGATGTTTAAATATATCTGCTTATAAGTGAATTTTCAACGCTGGTGTTTTTGTTTTTGGTGGGGACTTATTAGATTAGCAAGATTATGCAATAAAACGATTTTTGTAAAAAGTGTCCTTACTAGGTTTTGAAATAGGGCAGCCGAGTTGTTCCGTGTACAGACACAATGATGCTGATTCCCTTGTTCACAAACTAAACTAAATTTAAGTTCAGTGCATCTTTTTCTTTCTATTTCATTAAGAAAAGGACAGAAGATAAATTTTAGTTTAGACTGTTGGAGTTTAGCAAAAACAAATCGATCCTACTTCAAAACTATAGTCTTTCTCTTTCTAACTCATAAATATTACTTTTTACTATCGGAGCCCGCCCTTAACCACTTGATGAAATCCTTAGTTTCTCATAGTGACTGTACTATACTTTCAGCCCTGTGTGGGATCACACGTCTCACATAATACTAGTAAAACACACCTTCCAATATATAAAGAAAAGGATAATAAACGTATTATCAAAATCCTTAGAACGGTCTTTCTTTTAGTGTCCAACCTTAAATCCTAACAGGTTATGGGACCCAGAGCGCTAAGCCAAAGTGAGAATAAATAATATAAAGTGAAATTAAAGGACACTAAATAATAAAAAACTTTCTGTGCATTTACCAATATAAATGAAAAGTTATTTTAGTGCGAGTGCTTAAAAATGGATTTAAGATCTAAAAGGAACATTAGACAATTTGATGAAAATAAGTTTAGTGTGTGGAAATTCAGAGTTCGCAATCAATTAAGTGAGCTGGAAGTAATCGGTATCGACGATGAAGCTCCTTGTCACCGAACATAGGGCTGCATGTGTACCGAACAGCTGTAGCAGCATCGTCACCGCAATCGAGACATTGACTGAAGACAATATAACATTAGCTTTTGTGAAAACGGCAAAAGGGTCATTTGAAAAAGCATTGTTTTTCTTACAAAAGAGCTATTGAAAACCAAAAACCAACTATATAACGGATCAGTTGGTGAGTTCGAAACCACATAATGGAAATACCTCTGGATATGCTTTTATGATGGGCAGCGATACAATTGACAGTAATGACGGGCAAGACGATATTACTTATGTTTTGGATTCTGGAGCATCAGATCATTTGATAAATCGAGAAGATTTGGCTCTAAACTTCACTGAGCTAGAAAAATCAATAAACATACCTGTAGCGAAAAATGGCAAGTTTATACAAGCGACGAAGGAAGGTAATCTCCATGTTACTAGTGAGATGGGCGTACCAGGCATACTTTACGATGTACTTTCTGTTCCTATGTCCTAGAAGATATAGGAGTAGGTTGTAGGACCTACTGTCGGTAAGGAAAATACAGTAGACGAGAATGACGGAATGTTGTTGTGTACAATGATGGTAAGCCGGTAATAAAGGGTGAGTTTTTGAACAATCTTATTGGCTTAAGTTTCTGCTTTAAATAGCGAGTGCTCATAAAATAGAGTCGTAAATAATAGTTATAAATTGTGGCATCAAAGGTGGGACCATATTGGCAAATCAAAATTTATGGAAATAAAAAGAAAGAAACAATTTTCTGATATTGATAAAATTTATAATATTATGCCAAGCGATAAATTGTGTGAAGCTTGTATTTTGGAAAACAAGCTTGTTTGCCATTTTACAAATCGAAATAAAATAAAAAAATTGAAACGATCTCTATTTAAAGTGCACACAGATGTCATGGTCCTAAGTCCTACTCATCATTGTGCGACCTACTTGTTAGCTCGTAAATCAGATGTTTTTATTACGTTTCGGGATTATGTCGCAAAAAGCGAACTTCGTTTTGTCTGAGAATTGTTAACCTATGTTGTGATAATTGAGGGGAATTTGTATCCAATGAAATTAAAGAGTTCTGTGTGCGGATAGGTATTGGCTACCACATAACAGTGCAACATACTCCGGCTTTGAATGGTATTACCGAAGGTATGATATGAACAATAACAGAACGGAGTCGTATAATGGTTAAAGGATCTAAACCATGTAGATTAATCGTTCTGGGATGAGGCTGTGTAAACTGCTACTTATTTAAAAACAGAACGAAATCGTACAATGGTACAAGGATCTAAACTATGTAGATCAATCGTTCTGGGATGAGGCTGTGTAAATGTAAACTGCTACTTATTTAAAAACAGAACGAAATCGTACAATGGTACAAGGATCTAAACTATGTAGATCAATCGTTCTGGGATGAGGCTGTGTACTCATTTAATAAATATTAGTCCCACGAAAGCACTGTGACTGGACAACACATCTTATGAGTTATGGCATAATACTAGGCCACAACTGAAGTATTTAAAAGTTTTTGGTTCTACTGTTTACTTTGTTAATAAAAGTAGTAAAACGAAATTTGACAAAAATCGTCAAAGGGAATTTTCGTTGGTAATGAACCAAATGGTTATAAGGTGTGGGTTGTGGTAGACGGAAGTCAGAGATGTGGTAATGGATGAGATTTATTTCTTATCGTATTGGCCAGTGAATGTGAAACCTGAGCCTGAACGGATTATGGCTAGACGTAGCATAACTCTGTTGACAACTCTGGACGTTGTACACCCTTTTGTAAAGAGGTGTGGAATTGTGGATCTGATAAAATTAAATCAGATTGTATAAGTAAACAAACGGAAACAGTTAGTTGGAGTCAGTGATGTGGTACCGAACGGATTATAAATGGCTAGAAATAGTAATAATTCTATTGATAATTCTGACTATGTACACCCTTTTGAAAAGAGGTGGGAATCTGATAAGAATAAATCAGATTGTATAAGTAAAAATAAACTAACGGAAATAATACCTGCTAATAAATCTGTACATGATACAGGGAAGCGCTTGAACTGGTATTCATATCACAATGGCAATGAGTTAACTTTATCTCAAGACAATGAAACATCACACATTTTGAGACGAAATAGTAGGATTCAAAACATGCTTATAGTTTCTTATAATGAGAATTATGAAAATAGTATTAATGATAACTACTTGATTTATGCTGAATCTATAATATTTCAAATTCCTCTATCTTGTATAGAACTTAAATCCAGGGATGATAAGCATTTTTAAAAATGGTATCAAAGAGAAAATTAGTTCTGTTAGCGCGATGGAGTCCGTGGAAGCGAGTCGTCATCGGGCCGAGCCGTGTCGTCGCCGTGTCGCGCCTCAACATGTCAATGACGCGTTGATCACGCAGCCTGCTCATGCAGACCGCGCACAAGGTGTTGGGTTCGATTCCCAACAAATTTCCGTATTGAAAATGATAGGTACCTGGTGTCTAGTACCAAAACCAGATAATAGAAATATTATCGATTGTAACTTTGTAAGTGGGTATTTACAGTTAAGGTTTGGAAAACCCTTGAAGTATAAAGCGAGATTAGTGACTCTTGGTTTTAGTTAGAAATATCTGATTGATTATAATGAAAGGTTTGCAAATTAAATAAGTCATTATATGGATTAAAACAGTCTGCACGCTGTTGGTTCCAAATGTTTGAGCAAGCTTTGATAAAAGGGGGTTTTTAATATTCATCGCTGAACCGGTGCATCTACATTTTGAACGCTGGTCATATTTTAAAGAATATTTATGTTTTACTTTATGTGGACGATCTTGTGATTTCAACCGCAGATATAAATGCTATTTTTTTTTTTTTTTTTTTTTTTTTTGGGTGGGAAATTATCAAATAACTTCTCCCGCTCTGGGCGGAGCGGGAGGGCGTGTCAGACTCTTACTGACTAAAACCGAATAGTTTTAAAACTTATATAATGAACACTTTTAAGATCAATGAAAAGAGATCAAATGTTTTCTGGAAATAAAAATAATCAATTCAGAAAACATAGTTAGTTACTTTGGATCTTGAGAAGTTTAACATGAGTGACTGTAAATCTGTCACTACACCGCTTAAAAGTAAACTAGATTACAAAGTATTAAATTTGGGTGAAATAACAAGAGGCCCTTGTAGAAATCATATTGGGTCACTAGACCTGACCTAAGTTTTTCTGTTAACGTCTTAAGTTGAAATGCAAGCAAAAACAACCATTCATTATGGTCACACTTAAAAGGGTCTTGCATTATTTTAAGGGAACCATAAATCTGAAGTCAACTTTTACACGAAATGTTTACAAAAATATTCTAAGTGGCTTTGTTGATTCAGACTGGGGTAGTAATTAATATATTAGGTAGAAAAAGTACTACGGGTTATTTGTTTAAATTATTTGATCAATGCACAATATGCTGGCAAATAAAGAGGCAGCAAACAGTGGCAATTTCATCCACTGACGCAGACAGCTCTATATGAAGCAGTAAAAGAAAGTCTGTGATTAAAGTTATTAGTAACAAGTATTAGCATTGCGATTCCAGATTCTATTTGTATTTATGAGGATAATAATGGATGCATAAGCATCGCGAACAATCCTACTAGTCACAAAAGATCTAAACACATTGATATTTTGTATCATTTTTCTAGAGAACAGGTTGAGAAAAATATGATTAAAATGGTTTTTGTTTCTACAGATAACCAGCTGGCTGATATCCTGACAAAATCATTACCCGCAGTGCGTTCCACCGAGATGAGAACGAAACTCGTGGTGACGTTGTAATTGTATACAACGTGGATAAATAAATGATAAGGATATGATAATTATAAGAACTTGGTTATAATAAGTAGATGAGTAACATTAATAGTATCCAGATATATTGGATGAATGATGATGGTCTGATTAGGCTTTTCTGGGTTTCCCTAATCCTGCGCAACGAATGTTGGACCTTGATGATTGTATCCCCAGAGAAAGGAAGGTGTGTGTGATTTTGTAATTGTATACAAATGTTTGATATTATTATATCGTAATTAAAAGGAAAGGGATTTATTTTTGAGGGGGCGTGTTGGAGTTTAGCAAAAACAAATCGATCCTACTTCAACACTAAAGTCTTTCTCTTTCTAACTCATAAATATTACTTTTTACTATCGGAGCCCGCCCTTAACCACTTGATGAAATCCTTAGTTTCTCATAGTGACTGTACTATACTTTAAGCCCTGTGTGGGATCACACGTCTCACATAATACTATTAAAACACACCTTCCGATATATAAAGAAAAGGATAATAAACGTATTATCAAAATCCTTAGAAGGGTCTTTCTTTTAGTGTCCAACCTTAAATCCTAACATAGACCTGTCAAATTAATCAGCGCTTGACGTAAATTGACGTAATTTTAGTAGGCAAGTTTTTAATTATGTCTTAACTTGTATGGAGTAGTGATAAGCGCTGATTAATTTGACAGGACTAAACTAAAATTTATCTTCAATACTTTTCTTAATGAAATAGAAAGAAAAAGATGCACTGAACTTAAATTTAGTTTAGTTTGTGAACAAGGGAATCGGCACCACTATAAACATATAATTTATAAGGTTCTACTCGCGACTTCGTCCGCGTGGAAGTCAACTTATGCTATAAAATATATCTTATTGCACTCGGCAATAGTATAGCTTTCTATTAGAGAACGGATTTTTTAATCGGATGAGAAGTTTCGGAGATTACATCCAAACTTACAAACTTTACTTTTTATAAAATTAGTTCCGACAAAGATTCTTCAGTAGTGCCTTTGCCGTAATTTCTTTAACAGCCACTAAGAAAAAGCTGTAGCAAAATTCATTATTACACTTTCAACCTAGTCTCTTTACTACAGTTATGCTTATTTAACTACGAGCAATTTAAATTCCTTTAAACAGCCCGTTTGAATGATGACACGTTTATGGCAAAGAAAATTTCTGCAGGATTTAATATTCAAATCAGGGCGGCCATCACGGCAGTTCAAATTGTACCTCGATGAGCTAAATTTACATTACAAATGGCTTACAGGAAACGCTCCTGCGTTTATTTTCTACGTTCGAGAATAGCAAACAAACGTGCCTTGATGGTACTAAATTAATCCTTTGTACTGTGTATAAGTAACATGCAGAATGAGGTATTATTAACTATGTGTGTAATTATTTAGTGATTTAGTACCTTAAGAGTTATGTCCGCGGTTGTACATTCATGCAAACAAATGAATGTCTGTTGCATTGCTTAAAGTGTCCGTTCTAATTTAGGAGACTCTTAATAGAGATTTTATTTATTTATTAAAACTTTATGCACAAGTAAAAAAATACTGTACAAAGATGGACTTAATGCGTGAGGCATTTTCTACCAGTCAACCTTAGGGTGATGCAGAGATAAAACATGAAGCCTGGGTCAAAAAAAAGGATGTTTATGTTTAGTCCATCAGTCAGAAAATAAAAAAATATTAGACACGTATTTTTTCCTTCATCATATTAATAAAAAATAACTTAGATAAAACGTATTAAAGTTGGGGAGCTGGGGGTCGCCACGTCACAAGTAAGTATAAAAACTACATGCTCGTGACGTCATGGCACATTTTATCTCAATGTATCGCCTTAATCTTCTGATAAAGTAAAAAAAAAAAATACGGCTCCAATATTTTTTAATAATCTACAAGTCGGATATTTATTTTTTTTAGAATTAGAAGAAAAGTAAAGAAGGATAGTTTATTAGTTTAATATTATTAGTAAAAACATTTTTTTTCCTTATGTACAGCAATTGTACATTGACAGAGCGCCTTTATGGCGTAGCAGTCATGACGATTTTCCTTTTTATTTATTTAACACTGATGTGCCGTCGACTTTACATCATAAATTAAAGCTTGAGCCATAAGTCATTATGCTTATAAAACAAATATTTCCTTTTTAATATGAGAGTTGAGTAAATTATGTTTATTTTTGTTCGGTGACTCCATACTTTTAATGATGTCGACAACCTTTTTAAGGTTTCGTATTTTTGTTTGTTCGTTTTCCATTTTCCCAACGTAGCTACCTAATCCATTATAATCAGCGGATGCGTATTTTTACCTTATTTTTAACAAAAACAAGATATTTTTTAAACAGAATTAAAGCAAAGAGCCATGTTATTTTTATAAATCCTCGTAAAAAATAAAATGCTGACTGTTTACTTTGTAAGCAGTCATGTTTTAAAGAAAATTTGTATCGTTGTTGTAAAAAGAGAAAGTAAAAATGTTTATTTATCGCCATGTACTTTTGTAGCTGATTGTACGAACTCTATTTATTTTTAGTAAGTATATATTTTCGTTAAGTTGTTGAAAGCAGCGCTCGTGCCCTAATTTATTCACTTTCTGTAGCTATTCCGATGCAATTACGAGTCTTAGGACCATTAAACATGAATGAATTCGCATTTAACATTTCTGAATGTTGATATCAACCGCCTTATCCCCGAGTTTGTTATGAAACCAATTCAGCACCGAGAGTTTATCGATGCGAACATTATCGATTCGTATCGCTCCGGATTCTACTTATTTCCATTTACTACCCACTAAAACTGCCATAACAATTTGTTGACTCCCAACAACACGAAACCTGTGACTATAGTGCTAGAAGGTTCTTTTTGCGCGTGGCCAAAGTTGGAACTAACACCGCCATGTTGTTTTTACTATACATCAATTACAAAAATGTTTACCAACAGCGCCCCCCTGACAACGTCACTCGAACGCCAAAAGATCCTTGTAGTAGTCCATATATTTAGTTCCTCGTTCGCTTCCACCACGTAATGCAGAGTTGTGGAAAAAGTTTCTGTGTGTGCAAGTAGTCACGGCAAATTGAATAGAATCTCGGGTGCGTTACCTTCGCGGTGGCACTTGAAAATGTTTGCGATTCCTGCCGTGACATAGAGTAACGAACGTACAGGCTGGATGGAAAATTTATTGTTTTTTTTTTTTGTGGTGTTTTATTATCAAATAACTTCTCCCGCTCTGGGTGGAGCGGGAGAGCGTGTCATACTCTTACTGTCTTAAACCCACCCGTGTTCCTTCAGTTGCCATGTTGCCGGGGGCTACGATCTCCCTTTCGGACTACAGTGCGTTCATTATAACTTGACCCGTGAGTCCGTGACGCGATTAGCACTGAATTTTGCAGTCATAGTTTCAATACTCATAGAGTTCAAAATGGCCAATCACATGACTGCAAAATTCAGTGCTACCAATTGCGTCACGATTCAAGTTATAAAGAACGCATTGTACACACAGCTACTTAACAAGCTAAGTATACGTTTCTAGTTTAAGGTGGTCTCGTATTGTATAGGATTTCCGTACAATGAGAGGTTATTATACTGGAAATGTGTAGTCTTTATGTTTTTTTTGTTTTTGGGTGGGAATTTATCAAATAACTTTTCCCGCTCTGGGCGGAGCGGGAGATGTCAGACTCTTACTGACTAAAACCCACCCGCGTTCCTTTAGTTGCCCTGTTGTCAGGGGCTACGGTATCCCTTCCAGACATTCCCGCGACCCCGGCAGGCATCGGCCCTAGCAGACCCCGTCAGTTCTGCTGACATCTCTTTGAAGCGCGCGTGGAACACAATGCGCCGTCGACGCGGGTCTGGTTCTTATCGGACGGAGAGCTAACTATTGCTCACCGTCCGCAAGCCCGCGCCTACGGTGGTCGGGAATCGGCCTGAGATTCCCAACGCCCAGGGCGTCTACTGCGGCGGGAGTGTACCTGCCTAAGAAACTAAAAGCTTCGACTTTTAATCTGTCAAAGTGAATTTATAAACGGCCATCCATTAGGGTGGTCTGGCTGTGCTTAATAATTCTTTATACGTGGTAAATTCGAAACCTTCACAATATCTTATTTATTCAAATTTTCTATAAGAAGTTCCTATTTATCGTACCAGAAACCTAAATCATGGTTATTAATTACAAAATGACATCGTATTAATTACAATAAAATTATCTTGGCACGAGACAAGACTAGATATTAATCGTTGCGAGTACAACACCTACATACCTGATTCTCTGTCTGTCTGACTGCGTTGTTCTTCTAAACTGCGCAACGAATTTTGATACGGTTTTCACCATCATTTAGAAAATTTATTCCGGAAGGTTTATGTGTATATTACATTATTAATTTAAGTACATTATAATATTACATGATATTTTGTCGAGTTAGTATAGAATGAACAAAGAATTAAACTCAGTAAATACAGCTTGAACACTGCCTTTATAATGTCAACATCCTGTATATCGAATCAACCGCATTCATATGGGGCAGAATATTCCTAGCCAACTTCGCATGCCAATGCAATTTTTGAAGCGGGCAACATTTCAAATTTACTCAGTGCCGTTCGTAAGTGAATGTTGTGGAGTCTGGTTGTGGTCTGGTCTGGTTTACTTTAAAACTGTGCATTTTTGAAGTTTCTAGACAAAGTTTGGTTTGTACAAAGGTTAGAACTTTGAAGTATCTCAGTAAGAGTGAGGAGTACTCTCAAGTTTGGAGTCGTAAGTGAAAAGGTATCGTATCTTTTGATATGTGGGTGGTTTATGCTTTGCACCTATATTTTTCTTATTTACCAAAAGGTAAATAAGAAAAATATAATTAAATTTATATAAAAATATAAATTCCTTTCTAAGACCGAAAGTCTGAGAACCAGTCTTAACAAGGGGTATCGTATTACCCAGTTACTGGGTTGTGGAGGTCAGATAAGCAGTCGCTCCATGTAAAATACTGGTATTCATCTGCATCCGGTTAGACTGGAAGCCGACCCCAACATAGTTGGGAAAAGGCTAGGCAGATTGATTGATATTCCTTTCTATTTTGTGAATGTGAGAACGTTGTAGGCCTTGTAGATTTATAGATGTATCGATTTCTTGGCCATTTCCTACTTTGTTAAGCACCTGGTACTTGTTAACATGCCTACACTGTCCTCCCACAAGTTATAAACTGTGTGCTAAATTTTATCCAAATCCGTTCAGTAGTTTTTGCGTGAAAGAGTAACAAACATCCATACATCCTCACAAACTTTCACGTTTATGATATTATTAACATTACTAGGTGACTCGGCAAACGTTGTTTTGCCATATAAATGTTTGGGGTGGACCACCGGAGTATGAAAAATAGATTACGATCGATTCTCAAATCTACCGAATATACATATTATAAAATTTCATAAAAATCGATCAAGACGCTTCGGAGGAGTATGGCAACTAACGTTGTGACACGAGAATTTTATATACATATATAGATGCTGGCGCGAGACGATGGTGTCAGCTCACACCTCGTCCAGTTCTTATCAGCGTGAGATGAAGATGTCATTCACACCTCGTCTAACTCTCAAGACCATGGTGGTGGTCTTTGTTAGCGTTTAGAGCTTATTGATATTAAACAATGAATAATTGTTTCCGATATGAAAGGCGACGACGTAAATTTGATTGCGTCGAACGTGGCCGGGGTCGACTTGCATTTTCTCGTGAGAACGTTTTAAGACGATAAGAGTTTATCATCGGAGGAGCCTGGTCGCCTGGATCAGGCAATCAGTTCCATTGAGACCGCGAAATCGACTGTGCGCGACCCGCGGACTCGTTACGCCCTTCTAATTCATGAAAAGCGTTGATTATAAGTTACTTGTAGACTTTTCTAGTTAGACTGATTACTTCACGCGTTTCCTTTGCCCACGAAATAGACAGACAGTTAAATAATGAATCATTTAGTTGATAAATACCCTTCTGACGATGATTGTGAGCTCGGCGCTCCGACATAGATATTAATATTATATAGGATATGACTTGTAAAAGTGATTCCGATATCCTATTTAAAGAATAAACAATTTAATCAATCTTAAATGTAACTATAGCTACACTATTGTATTAGGTAAGCCTGTGATGATAGTGTATGTTTTTATAAATAAATAAATAAATAATATCATTTCATTATTTGTTTTTTACTCTGTGTGTTGTACCTACCTAAATATTGGTTTGTAAAAGCCGTTACGCAATTTAACATTTAAATTGCAGATTCATTTTCCATAAAACCATAATCACGAATATTAAGTATATCCTACATTGACAAGCCTCTGTCAGAGGTATTTCAATTTCAATAGATATTTACCGGCAAATGTGGTTTTATGTGAATATTGAATTTCAAAGAGCAATAATGATGAATCGAAATACGCTCGGAATAGTAGGAATGTTGTGCTAATAGTTTAATTGTATCGCGATTATGCAGTAAATGTATTGTGAATCGTATTTATGTGGTTTCGGTTACAATCGTGTGAAATGTGAAACTAAGCTGATTTTGAAATGTAAAGTCCTTACTGTACAGTATCGCAGCAACATCGCCGCCAAAATATGACAATGACAGACCGCAGCGATATGATTGGTTTCTATGTTGACACAGTGCGTCTGCGACCATATACAGGGTTATTGGTTATACGTCGGTAAACCGTTAAGGGGATGTAGGAGAGGTCATTTGCAACCAATTAACCCTGATGACCCCTACGCCAATGTAAACCATTTTCGAGTAATTTGACATTTTATATTTTAAAATGTATGAAATCAAAATACATACATAACATCACGCTTTGTTTACCCGAAGGGTTGGGCAGAGGTGTACCTGTAGTAGGTACACCCACATTTCACCATTTATGTTTAAGTCCCATGTAATAGGGGGCGAGCCTATTGCCATCAACCGGGCACAAATCCAGACTCCGAGCTGCTACTGAGAAATTTCAGATAGAAAAATCCAATAACACTTTGCTCGACCGAATCGAACCCAGGTCCTCATGCTTAGCAGTAGCGCTTGCGACCACTAGACCAACGAGGAAATAAAAATATTAAATGTCAAATGACTCGAAAATTGTTGACATTTGCATAGGAGTCAAAAGGCGTCATTTGGTTGTAATTACCTCTCCTACATCCCCTTAATGTATTGCCGACGTATAACCATTAACCTTGTATATCAGGGTTATTTAAAAAAAAATTTGTTTACATTTAACATTTTTTTTTCATACATTTTAAAATATAAAATGTTAAATTACTTAAAAATGATTACGTACCTATAACCATTAACTCGTTTATCAGGGTTATTGGGTACATTTTACATTTTTACTTCATACATGAAAAAATACTCGAAAATGGTTGACATTGGCATAGGGGTCATCAGGGGTAATTTGGTTGCAAATGACCTCTCCTACATCCCCTTAACGGATTGCCGATGTATAACCAATAACCCTGTATTTGTAGTCTGTGCCTGCGGCTGTACAATTGGCGTCACATGGTTTGTGGTCCCAGTCGACTGATTCAAAACCGCTGATTGGCGAGTGGGATCGCAGTCTCAGTTTGACAGCGGTCCCAATAGCCTGATTACTCATAAGCGAAAACAAAAAAAAAGAAACAAAGGCACTCCGGGAGTGCCGACAGAAGTGAAAACTGGAACAAGATCGCCTTGTTGGAAGAAAAATACTTGTGTAGAACATTGGTCCGTAACCTTATCTAAATAAAGAGCACAAAGGAGTTTACAAAAAAAAAAAAAATCTTCCAAAACTTTTAAAGTAAAAAAATACTTGCATAGAACATTGATCCGTAACTTAATATTAATAAAGAGCACAATCGCGTTTACAAAAATGAGGTGTCGGTAACGGTGTAGCGAGTTCAATTGTTTTTTCCATCTGAAAAATACCCAACGCGCCTAAAGAAGTTTTCACTTCAAAAACTGTTTATCGTTTATTTTTAGAACAGTGATAACTTTTATGGTCATCGCAGTAACATACTAAACGCTATCACTATATATTCCTTATATAGGAACGTTTAGATTTTGGCCCAATCAAGCCATAGACAAATACTTAGCATCACTGATATTAATGCGACCGTGACGTACCTGTCGTCAACAAATAGCATGCAACAGTGTGTGTAGGGTTGCCAGCACCCTAATTGCGTAACACACTTTCAATAAAAATCTGAGAGTTTTAAAGGATATTGCTTCAAAATTCAAAAGTCATTAATTCAAACTAGACTGAGAATCAGCACTTTTCGAACATCAAAATTACATAAGACAGTCCGCCAAAACGCCCACCCTTCACCACTTCCTAGTGCCTTTAGCTGGGAAGAAGAAGTGGCGCAATAAACTCCCAGGCAGCACAGCTGTCTGTTCAGTTAGATAAAAATGATTCTAAACAATAGAATGCAAAATAATTTACATTACGCAACACAAAACATAATTTAAATGATAAATTATTATTGGCCATATCCAATATACCAACCAAAAACATCGAGAACTATACTCAAACAGAAAAAAAAACTAAACGTAAACAGAACTAAATATCTAAATAAAAGCCTCCAGGCATAAAGGGCGTGCCCGCTTACATAAAGCTATATGTATAAAGCTGTAATTGGAAGTTATAAATGATAAACTAGGACCATCGAGGTAAAATAAAAAAACAGTTAATTACCTACTAGTAATAATAACAAAACCATGATCATAACGCAATGAACGTGTGTGAACTGTCAAAATGAAACCCATTGCGATCAATTGTCATTTTATGTGTGTTACGCCATTTTCGCTGATCTTTAATTTTAACTGATTCATAATTATTTATGAATCAATATTGTAGATAACTACAATTGTTTATTTGTGTTTACAATGATGGGTTGATGATTAAATAAAGAACTGGGAGCCTACCACCAGCTCATAAAGCAGTATTATTTAAATATTACTTCAGCGTGGGAAAAAGATGAAGCTCTACAGGACGTATAGCTCCATCTCTTTCTTCCACTGAAGTAATATTAAAATAATACTGCTTTATGAGCTGGTGGTAGGCCCCCTGGTTTCACTGAGGTGAAAACCGCGCGCGGGAAGCGGGCGGCGACTGCCCATGTCGATTTTTTTTTTAATTATTAGGAAGTCATGCGACTTTGGCGCCAATTTGAACGCCTCCATACAAGTTACTTGACACAATCAGCGCGAACAAACTTAATTTTCGTCCCGCATCCCGCGCGGGGTTTTCTTCAGTCTGGCCAACCCCGAAGGTATTGGAAAAAAGTTAATGATTGTATTAATTACAATCTGATGTTGCATACCTACCTAATTATTTAAGATTACTCGTGCTCTATAAGCTCGAAGGAATAATGAACCATAGTATTTTTTTGACTAGAATCAATAAAACTTCTCTAAAGATAGTACTAAGATGCTATTCTTTTTTTTTCCCAAAATAAAATCTCATTGAATATGTAAATGAATTCAATAATAAAAGCCGTGAGCTGCAAAAAATCTAGATATAGTAGGCATTCGCTCGTAATACTGAATTTGTATGCATACTACAAAGGCAGACTTATTTGAAAATACCACCTTATAAAAGGATATTAGAAATACTTTGAGCTTAAATTTTGATTTATTTCTGAAATTCTGGCAATTTATTTTTGCAACATAACATCACGACTGTATTCCCCAAAGGGTTAGGCAGAGGTGTACCTATACTACACCCACATTTCGTCAGTTATGTTTAAGTCCCATGCATTTGGGGGCGAGCCTATTGCCATCAACCGGGCACAAATCCAGACTCCGGGCTGCTACTGAGAAATTCCAGATTCCAATTTATTTTTTGTTTTCCATCTAAATATTTATATTCTGTTTTGTCACAGTTCTTAGTATTGTCTCTTGTGATAAAAGGATTAAGATAACGTTATTTTGTTTAATTATACAACTGTTGCTAAGATCATTTAGGAGTTGGTACATGATTACAAAAAAAAAAAAATCAAGCATTCTCACATGGTAATTTGATTATTAAATTTTCCATGGGTATAGTTGACGGCACGTCGCGTCGGTGGTACCAGTTTGACCTTGAGCTGGCCTGGCGTAGTAGGGAGTTTCAGTAGAATAAGAGGCCAGCTTATTCTAGTTTGTTACCACTGACCTGTGATCTACTGTATTATCATCGAAACCCCGGAAAAACCCTTCCAAAAAATATGACAAGCAAAGAGTCTCTCATTAATTTTCTCATTCTTATTTGAGTGAAACATTGCACCAATTCTACGCAACCAGAGGTCAACGAAAATCCCCTAAACACGGGAGTCAAAATCCGTCACGTAAGCTAAAATAATAGGAACGCACACCCCTATCAGTCAGTTTGTTGTGTGACATTTGGCTCGCTTCCATCATGTCGCCGACGTAACGTCTCTATTTCCATCAGGCATTCCTGTATCGCGGATATTTTATTGTGGCCGTTATCAGTTGCTTTTATATCTGTTCTATTTGTTTTTCTACTTATTCTAAATTGGTTAGGTGATGACGGGTTTTCCTGACGTGCGTGGAAATGTTAAAACATTACGTAAAATTTACCAGGTGCATAGTGTTCACTCTAGTAAAGATGGAGGATTAATATTACAACCGGCTCTGGGCACATAAGGATCCTAGCTCTGGCACCTTTAGTAGAATGCCGTTGTTGATGCTAGTTGAACACATGAACTGCTTTTTATCCGACGAGGCTTATGACCTTTGGTTGTGCTAATTCACCTTCAAGTTCTCAATTTAGATAATGTAACAATGGCAAAGGCTTTGCACTGTTTAACCATTGTCAACATATCGCCGTTATATTCATTGAACTATATAGTCATTTATAAACTAAAACTTATTAATGGCCAGGCCTCGGCAAAGGTCTAAAGTGCCATCAAAACTTTTGGGTCGAAGTGAGTCTGCCAACTTCTCACGACATGAAAGGGTATTGCCCTTTTGCAAAGCTTTTGAAGGCACTTTTAAAAGACCGATGTTAAAATGCCATCTCTTTATTAAATCGAAAAGGTAAGTATTTTAATGTTTCATTTTAAAATTGAAAGTACTCGTTTCACACAAAATATTTACTTTTAATTCATATCTATGGGTGATAACTAAACTGTCCTTCTCGCAAAAATTTGAATCTAGAATGCCATACAGGGTACAGTCCGGCCGTCGAGATAATGCGTTACTGACACCTGTCAGTTGGAGAATTTCTAGTGGTAATAAGGATCAAATTGGCAAAACACATATTCGTTAGTATGAAACTGACAGGTGTCAATAACGCATTCTCTCGACGTAGTTGTATTTTCTATTCAAAAATAGTTCGAATTTTTACGTTACGTTTACGTCACGCGTTCGTGCTGCGGCCTCTGATTTGAATTTTGGTAGTTACGATCGGTTTTAACATCGATCGTTATACCCTTCGTTCAGTGCAATCTACCAATCGAATTGGTTCTCATGTTGACCAACAAATCTCTATTTCTGAAGTATCTAAATTGTACGCTCAGCGTAGTTATAGTCTATTGCTAGACAGAGACTCATTCCAAAAAAGATTAAACTCCTTCTGGGACAATCACAATTTAAGCCAGGAGTTTAACTATATATTAATAGAGATCCATCTTCTTCCATTTTCCTCGAAAATTTTATATCTAAAATATTTACACTGACGTTTATTTGAACAAACGACCTCCCAAACGCCTTATTTTCCAACAATCACTGTTATCATCATGTCCATAAAGAGTATTTATGTTTACCTGTCTGCATATTTGTCCTGATCTCGAAAACTACTGAACTGATTTCGAAGACTTTTACTTATAATGTATTGTTTTGAAGAAAATTATAGTTTTATTATTTTTTTATTTATAAGGTTTTCGCAATAATAACTGTTAATTTTTAGGGTTCCGTAGTAAACAAGGAACCCTTATAGTTTCGTCATGTCCGTCTGTCTGTCTGTCTGTCTGTCTGTCTGTCCGCGGTCTAGCTCCGAGACCCTTAGTACTAGAAAGCTGTAATTTGACATAGGTATACATATTAATTACGTCGACAAAGTGGTAAAAGAAAATGATGAAAAACATTTTTTTTAGGGTACCTCCCATACACGTAAAGTGGTGATGTTTTATTTTTTTATCCCATAGTATGGGGTATCATTGGAAAGGTCTTACAAAAACATTATGAGTTTGTGAAACCATTTTTGGATTCAGGGATCCGTTTGCAAAATATTAAGCTTTAAAGTGCTAATTTTTGTTAGAGTTAAGTGTCCCCCCCCCTGCCAGCTAAATGGTTGGTTTTGGATGTGTGAAAAAAATCACAGTAGTAGTTTATATAATGAAATTAAAAGGAAAACTATCACAGCTAAGTAGGCTTTACTAGTTATCGAGTAATAATCGACAAACTTAACTTTGCAGTTGCAAAAAACATGTTTTCCCATACATTCCGTATGGGAGAACATGTTTATCAACTACAAAGTTTGTTTTTGGGATAAATTCATCCCAACTACGGAACCCTTCATTGTGCGTGGTCCGACATGCACTTGGCCGGTTTTTTAGAAGATTCATTCGCATGAACGCGTCACTATAAACAAATACAAAAACAAAGTGCGATTGTCAACAGCTGTCTTACCAGCTGCCACTCAACTGGCAATTAGTTGGCAGATTTGAGCCGACATCTGCCAGTTGCGGTTAACTGGCAAAATGTGACGGTAATATTGGAAAGTTTATTTGCCAGACTTGTCACGAATGAACGGAAACTTGTAATGGCGTTTGGCAAAATACTTAGATCCGGAAAAGTTTTTACGTTATCATAATAAACATAATTTGAACTTACTGCAGTAATTTTCATTTACAGAAACTGTTTTCAATATTTAAAGGTACGCAAATGTACTCGATCGATGTACCATCGGGATAGCGCCTATTGAAAACAAAATCCCGTGCACACGACCCTTTTTTTTCATAGGTATGCGATACTATAACGGCCGACCGCTGCAAGCAAGAATAGTCCTTACAGTGTACAGATATGCGTATACCTACCTACATAAGTATATTATGTTTAGTTAGATGAAAGTAGCTAAACGGAATTAAAAGGTTTGAGCGAAAAGAGTAGGAATCTAAGAAAAGTCGGCGAAAAACCTTTAATGAAATTGATGCTGGACGAATTGGATACACCACTAAGGTACATAAAAGACGTCTAGGTACTGCATAACGGTCTTTATTTGCTTTTTCAGATTCGGACAGAACGTCGATATACTCGGAAATTGGATCTTTTCCAAAGGATACGGATAAAGGAAATGAACAAGACAACAAACCCATAAATGTTTAACATGGGTCGCTGAAGTCGGATACTTATGGTCTGTTTCGAAAGTAACTGATGAAAGTGTAAACAAATGAATCTGAAAACTGACCTGTGGATGCCCAAGTGCCACTTACGAATTGAATGCTTTGATCTAATTACTTAAACCCGAAATTCTCATTTTAAATCACATTCAATAATTTTTAGGGTTCCGTACCCAAAAGGAAAAACGGGACCCTATTACTAAGACTCTGCTGTCCGTCCGTCCGTCTGTCACCAGGCTGTATCTCATGAACCGTGATAGTTGAAATTTTCGCAGATGATGTATTTCTGTTGCCGCTATAACAACAAATACAAAAAAACGGAATAAAATTATATTTAAGGGAGCTCTTATACAACAGACATGATTTTTATAGATAATGGTACGGAACCCTTCGTGCGCGAGTCTGACTTGCACTTGGCCGGTTTTTTTTCATTTGACAATTGACGTTATTTTCATAACCTAAATGTTTGTAGATGATCTTTCAATTATAATTCATTAATGTACCTAATTCAAACAATCATTGTTGAAAAAAGTGGTGTAATACACAGTTGAAACCTTCTAAATTCAGATGATTGTGTTAGTGTAGAATTTAACCTAAACAGGGTTTGTTTCAAAACGGGTCTGTTCTCAAAACAGTGAAGGAAAACATCGTGAGGAAACCGGCATGTCCTAGAACCAAAAATTCGAAGACATGTGACATCTACCAACCCGCACTGGGCCCGCGTGGTGGATTACGGCCCACTCCCTCTCACAGAGAGGAGGCCTGTGTCCCAGCAGTGGGAACATTATAGGCTGATTATGGTAGGGTTTGTTTACATTTTCATCAAATTGGTTTTGAATATACTATACAATTAAATTTTTGGGGGCAAATTGCTGAAGGTTCATAACCAGGATTGGGTTTCGAATCCATAAACACAGTTTTTTTTTTCATAGACAGGATGACATGACATCGCTGCTCACCGCGCCTGACGTATTCATATACCTATCAATTTCCTAGCTTAGTCCATTACATAGTTTCATTATGTAAAGATAAAACCATGCGGTAGCTGTTATACACAACATACATACCTACAGGTATATATATATATATATCCTATGTCGTTATCTACGTATTCGGGTAAACATGTATTATTGATTTTTGCCCGTAATGCGTCGAGTATAATACTGATAAAGGGAACAGTTATTGAAAATACATGCGACTAATAATATAATTTTCATTTTATTTTCATTTGGAAACGGGAACGTTTCCAAATGTTTACTGTAGAATACATTATTTAAATTGCGCGTATACTTTAATTTTCAGTCCGCACATTTTACTTTTCACAACACCAATAATTCGCATATTTATATCATCTACTCGACGTCCATTTGTCACTGCAGGGATTCAGCAGAATATCAGCGTCAGGTATATTTGCATTTTGATCTTAGCCAAAAGGCCGAGAAGGCGATCGGCGGCGGTGATCTCTCGCATCCGGCCTTGGTTCAGGCCATGGTACGGAACGGAGCGAGAGGAAATGGCAGGCCGTCACCTCCTTCTGCGAAGCGGTAATGCTCGCGAAGGAGGAGGCGGAACGCGTGAGGGAGAGGCAAATTTCGCGCCCTCACGCTCCTAACCGCCGCAATAGGAGGAGACGCCCGAGGCGGGAATTGCGAGCCGATTTCCGGCCACCGTAGGCGCGGGCTTGCGGACGGTGAGCAATGGGTAGCTCGCCGTCCGATAAGGACCAAGCCCGGGTCGACGGCGCGTTGTGTTCCACGCGCGCCTCAAAGAGATGTCAGCAGAATTGACGGGGTTCGCTAGGGCCAGTGCCTGCCGGGGGTTCGAAGAAAACTGATAGGGAAATCGTGGTCCCCGGCAACAGGGCAACCGAAGGAACACGGGTGGGTTTTAGTCAGTAAGAGTCTGACACGCCCTCCCGCTCCACCCAGAGTGGGAGAAGTTATTTGATAATTTCCCACCCAAAAAAAAAAGAAAAAAAAAGGTATATTTGCATGGCACATGCTGACCTGGACTCCTATTTGGTGCAACCTTGAGACACACCGCACTCTTTATTTTCATTAATCCATTATTTTACATTGTGTCATAGCCAATAGTGTCATCATAATGTCTTGTTTTCTTCCTTTTATTTTTTATATGTTTACATATTGTCACCTTGCGGCTATTTCCTAATAGATAATTAGTTATTATTTTATCGTGCTATTGTATGTTGTGCTGTCTTTTGTGTGCACTAAATAAACGATTTATCTATCTATCTATCTATAATATCAGTACTTTACGAAAATTTATTTAGCCGAGAAAATACTACGTAGATGGTTTTTTTAGGAGAGAACAAGCTATAGTTTTGTTTCTTTAAGAAGAAGGAAATAATAGTACATTACTGCTGCGGTCTATAATGACTACTTTGCTGGTTGCGCTGATGATGGCCGACAGCGCAGCGTAGCGCAGCTCCAGGCCGACACAGCGCGGTCAGCGTGCAGCACTTGATGGACGAGCTGAGATAAAGGCCGAGGCCTTTACAGCGAGGACAGCAAGGGCTGCAATGATGGCCAAGCTGGAAGGCCTAGAGCGTAGCTAGGCTAGCTCGAGGCAATCATAGTGTGACCAGCGAAGCAGTCATAGTGGGCCAAGGCTTGTATAGTGCTTTACTCAAAAATGCAAGTACCTAATCTAAATAAAACCAGCAAGTAAAGATTTAGATTTCCTACTGATTTTCCACTGCACAAACTTTTCATATGCAAGCTTAGTACACATTATGGTAAAGCAATAAACATATTGAGTATTGTATTGAGTATATTTTTCCTTTGAGTTTCGCGGTATTAAATTTTCAACTACTAATTTAGCTTCATCTTTAATGTCTGGCGGTGTTAAACACATTGAATCGGAAGAATTTTCGCTTTGAGAGCTCATTTTTAGCAAAAAAGTCACTAAATAAAAATAAAATTTTCGCTGAACCGCGCTTTTGTTACTTCATTGTTTTTTTTTTACAATGGCAGTTGGAACTATACAGCCAAATATGGAATAAAATCTTTTTGTACCTATCTCTATAAATACAAACAGCTGTGTTTTAAATAAAATCTTTTTGCATTTGATTTTTTAAAACGTTGAAACGTCAAAATAGCGGCCGGCAATGTTTTGCCGGCCTGTTAGAGTGACCAGCAAAACTTTGCCGGCCGCTCCTTAAAACAGAACGGCAAGATCGACTTTGCTCAAACAAGGTTGTCAAAATAATGACCACATTACATGCATTTTTGAGTAAAGAAAATTAATTTATTTTTTGCCTCTGATTTATTCGAATAAGGAAAAAAAAAGTGGTCTGACTGAATAAACTAAGTGATACTCAATCAGAGATAATGTTGATGAAAAAATCAAAAATGTATTGAATTGACATAAACTGTCGAAAAGCTTATGGCAATCTTGTTAAGAGCGTTTATTCTGAAAGTGGGCAACGTCGCAAATAGATGTAAAATATTTCGCTGTTTTGATTAATTTAGCAATATTACTGTATGGAAATAAGAAATGTGGCTAACTAGCGAAGTAGAATAATAATAATTAATTGCAATTACAACACTGAATTTGATGTTGTAACCGTTTTAGGTGTAAAAAAGGCATTTGGAAAGTTTCTAAATACTTTTTTCACATGTCTAACTAAATGTTCGGTGTTACGATATTCATAATCAATATTTTAGTTCCCTAGTTAGCCACATTTTATATTTCCATACAGTAATATTTCCAAATTAATCAAAACAGGTAAATATTTGTTAGTTATTTACGATGTTGCCAACTTTTAGGATAAACCTTCAAAGTCGTAGAAATACGAAACTCTTTGAAAGCGATTGCCATTTGTCTATGCCCTCTGGATAGGCCAGAGACTATTGTACCCAACAGTGAGAAAATCTAGCTGACAAGATCAGAAACTTGACGGTAAGGTTATACTTCTTTCAGATCTTAATGAAGATCTAAGAGAACTGGTGAATTTAAACGATTTCTTTCGCCACCAGCGCTAAACTAAACATACAGTGGTGGCTTAGTGGTAACAGCCCTGACTTACGAGTTGTAGGTCGTGGGTTCGAACCTAGGCAGGCGCTTTCATCATATCAGCTTATAATGTTCCCATTGCTGGGACACATGCCTCCTCTCTGTGAGAGGGAGTGGAATCTACCACGCGGGCCCAGTGCGAGTTGGTAGATGTCATATGTTTTCGAATTTTTGGTTCTACGACATGCCGGTTTCCTCACGATGTTTTCCTTCACCGTTTTGAGAGCAGCTGTGGTGATTAAATTTAATACACAAAGTAAAGCGCCTGCCTGGGTTCGAACTCGCAGGCGCTTTACTTTGTGTAAATAACTTCATCACCACTGCTCTCAAAATTACAGCCTCTCAAAGACAGAAGGCCTGTGCCCAGCAGTGGGAACATTATAATGCTGATTATGCTAAACTAAACCTCGCTTGCACTTTTCTAATCACATCACAGAAACACGTGTAACATCCAAAGAGTTCAAGGTCCACATGGCGCCTGTAATACAGATTAACAGGTGTCCAGATTATCACACCTGAGAACTGTTGACTGAGCTAAATGTTTACGGAACGGAACAATCGATTAGATGTACAGTATAACTATTTTCTTAAAGTCCCTCGGCAAACCAGTTTTGATTATTTTATGTGATACCATATAGCTGATCACTGTCTCTTAAGATACAGGTCACCCTAGTTTAAGAGGCAGGGTTCACCCAATTCATGTACAGACCCTGTGGTCACAGCATAATTATGTAATACCTGTCTTTACTCTTATACCAGCCAGTTGTAATCCATCTTTTACCTAATTTTTAACCATAACAACAATAATGTATTCTCGTCTGTAACCTATTTGAAAATAAATAAATTATTATTATTAAATTATTATTTTCGGTTCTTTTCGTTTCTTCTCATTTAAGAGAGGTCAAGGAACCTTACACACGGGTCGGGACCAAGTATGTAAGGCGAAATTTAGATTGAAAAGGTGGATGACAATGTTGAAGAAGTCAGGAACTTTCGGGTGATGCGATATTATTAAACATCGTGTTTCGTCAGTCGTCGGATTTTAATCAGTTGCCCTTCGCACTTGGTGCAGACCAGACGCTCTCAATCGACTTGGAAGTATTAGAGTTGTTAATACTCTTTTAACTTAAAATCATTTATTTTAAGGAAAGCTGCTAAAGTCGCAGGCACGAAAATAGTTTTTCAGCTCTATATAGTTCACACGGAAATCAAAACAAAACAACAATAAAGTACTTCGTTCTCAATTTAAATTATTATACACGATAAATATAATAATTGATGGACATGGAAATTAGCATTTGTTTGTATTCGGAAATACGATGATTCTTGAGGGACATTAAGAAAATAGTCAGACTGTACATACATACGACATGGTAGACGGTACGTGTGTCGAATGTTGAAGGACCTTTTTTTAATGTAATATCACATAGGCTATAACCACCGAACGATCAAGACGCTTCCAATGATACCTCATTTGTCAAATTATAATGAGTAGTTTAGAAGTTACAGTCCGTGTAATCCACGAAGACGCGCCCCACTCCGCGATACATAAATACATACCGATCAAAATCATAACCCTCCTTTTTGTTTAGTCGGGTAAACAGTAATACTAAAGCGCTTTTATTGAACAGACAATTCGACGCAATCTGTAACATTAGTGTCGTGTTTATGTTTATTTCTTTCTGCTGCAGTGCATGATACGCCTTTCATCATCAACGTCATACAAAACCACTCGAGAACCCGTTTTCTTCAATATCCGATGACGTTAGAAATTATTGACGCACAATATTTTACAGCTGACGGACCGGCGGCGGCGGCGACCGCGGAACCGAAAAAAATGTTTACAAAATAATAATGAAGGAAGTTTAATAAATATTTTGACTGCGGAAATCTGGCTATTATTCGGTCATGTTTTATGGATCACAGAGAGTTTTCACGTCATCGTATATAGGCTATTTTTTACTCCAACCGGGTAAATATAAGCCTCAGGGCATCGTCGGACGAATATTGGGAAATCAACGAAGTCCAAACTTGTGAAAGTCAATCGTACCTGGTTGATTTTTTGTGGAAATTTTGTTTTTACGGATGATTGAAATTTAATTTGATTTCAGGTGCATTTTTTGTGATGTGTATTGTTTTAAGGTGCTCCCTCACCACCCACCGCCTGTAATGTAACATTTCAAATGAAATATTACAGACATTGCGCACTGTAATGCTTGGTTCTCCTCCCTCACTGATGCAATGTTCGAATTGTATCATTACAGGTTGCGCACGTAATGCTCGGTTCTCCACCCTCACTGACGCAATAGTCGAATTATATCATTACAGGTTGCGCACTGTAATGCTCGGTTCTAGTCCCTCACTGATGCAATGGTCGAATTGTATCATTACAGGTTGCGCACGTAATGCTCGGTTCTCCTCCCTCACTGATGTAATGGACGAATTGTATCATTACAGGTTGCGCACTGTAATGCTCGGTTCTCCTCCCTCACTGATGTAATGGTCGAATTGTATCATTACAGGTTGCGCACTGTAATGCTCGGTACCCTAATGGCGTAACTTGTTTTCGTAAACAATTATGCCTAATTTGTTTCATTTTGACAGTTCAACAACATTAATTGCGTTATTTACGTTGTTAAGCACATTTTTTTTTCCAAAGAAATGGATTAGCAATATGTTTCAAACCGAAATAGATTGTGTTGTATTACGCAATTGGGGTACGGTTCTCCTAACTCACTGATGTAATGCTTGATTGTATCATTACAGGTTGCCGGTCATTACAGGTTGGTTGGTGTTGGTTGGTCATCTACCAACCCGCACTGGGCCCGCGTGGTGGATTACGGCCCACTCCCTCTCACAGAGAGGAGGCCTGTGTCCCAGTAGTGGGAACATTTATAGGCTGATGATGATGATGATGATGAGGTTGCGCACTGTAATGCTGTGACTCTGAACGTTACATTACATGCTCTGAGAGAGCACCTTTAAAAGATTCATTATTACAATGCATTGTAGCAATGCTATTAGTATTACTAGGTATTATTAGATACCTATTAGTACCTATTAGTGTATTTACGCACGTTAAAGGTAGAACTTTTCCAGGCATTATCCAAGTATTTCCGCCTCGTTGGTCTAGTGGTCGCAAGCGCTACTGCTGAGCATGAGGTCCTGGGTTCGGTTCCCAGGTCTGGCGAAGTGTTTTTGGTTAAAAGGAAGGTCTTACAGCACAAATAAAGGGAAAATTCCGCAAAATAAAAAAAGTTGAAAATTAATGTAAATTTTGGTAGTACTTACAAGTTTTTCCGAAAATCTAAATTTGCTCATATCTTTCTACTAATAAAAATGATACCAATTTAATTACGGAGGTATAATGGGTAGGTACGGAACCTTTGGTGCGCGAGTCCGACTCGCTCTTGACTTTTTCTTTTCTTTACATACTTTTCTTTTTCGTGGTTTAATTGCAAATATAAAACAGATAGAACTAATGAACTTATCCTCAAACAACTTAGGTTCTCAAAGGATTTTCCACGTGGTTACAATTTAGTTATTATAATAAATTAAGTAAGTAAAGCTGCTCACGGCACTAACAAGAATTTAATTAAGTTTCATATTCCGCTCATAATTCTACTTAATGTGGCGTTATTTTAGTAATTTCAGCAAGAAGGCCGGTGTCAGATGTATACCTAATGAAGACACGACTTCAGTTACGGAATACTTTGATATTACCGTCATAATAGTCATATTTCAGCCAATGGACACTCGCAATGTAGTGTAGTTACAAGTACATGAGACATTTTAGCTGTGTCTGTTGAATGATAATGCACCTACGATGCCTCTGGCATTGCAGGTGTTTCTAGGTGACGGTGACCATTTACCGTCCAGTGGGCCGTCAACTTGTCTGCCTTTTGCCAACCCAAATACATAAGGGAAACTAATTGTTAAGAAAATTGATACCCTCCGTCAATTTGCCGTGTTATAACCATTTCATCAAACTGTCAAAGAATGAGAGTTGTGATTTGAATAAACGGATAATTTTGTGGCCCTAGTGAAAAGGGGTATAAGTAACCGTATAAGTAATTGGACTTATACCCCTTTTCACTAGGGCCACAGAATTTAAGTTGATAGTTTGCTTCAAAGTAAATTTCCCTGTTTTTACGTAAAAAAAAACTAGGACTAACAATACAGGAAAAAAATTAATAAACAGTGCGCAAACTTAACCACGTGACTTTACTCATCATTATGAACAACTTTTACTATGGGACCAAACCTGATATCGCGAAAAAAAAAAAAATATAAGCTGTTCCCTACATTTTGACGAGTTATGCGAACATAAATGTAGGGAACAGCTGATTTTTTTTCGCTATTTCAGATTTTCAGGTTTGGTCTTATAGTAAAAGTTGTTCATGAGTAAAGTCACGTGTTTAACTTTGCGTACTGGTTAAAAACTTACCCTGTATGTATATCAGTGTCAGTCAACTTGCAGAACAGCACACCAAATACGTTTAGTGCTACATATTTAAAACATCTTTCTATTTCTGTAAATCGTCTGAAGTTGAATGAAACAGAATGCTGTTTTAGCAGGAAAAGTTTGGCGCCAACGTCAATTGAAATGAGAGTTAAACTAAAATGTTAAAACACTAGTGATGCGCATTATAAAGGTTGTTTTTGGAACGAAGTTCCTTATCGCGCGTTGCGAAAGGGGGCTAGACGGAAAAGATTAAGACCAAAAGTTGTAACGACACTTTTTGCTATAGTTGTAAGTCCTGCGGCGTGCGCGTATTTCTCTGTCTGTCTCTCTCTCTCTCTCTCATAGAAAGCAAGCCAGTTATTTTCGTTTCGTCTTTCTATTTCGCATTGAACAGTGAATATTAAAAAAGATATTATTATAAATTAAAAAAAAAAAAAATACAATTCCTTCACTAATTTATCGAAAGGAACTTCGTTCCATCCGGGTGTCCCTTGACACCTCTCAAGTTTTTTTTTTGAAATCCACCCCGAATATTATCAGAGAGTTTCCATGCGAGTAAAGTCGCGAAAACCATTAGAAAGATTTATAAAATTAAAATCGTAAATTACCGTTAAATAACGTAACAACTTTTATAAGTTGTTACATTATTTAACGGTAATTTACGATTTTAATTTTATCAAAATGATAACAGTTTGTCAAAACTCAAAATAAACAAACTCAAATAACACAAATTGTACGTCTGGTGTTTAATAAGTACATAAATATAACCGGAATGTAATAGGTAATTAACTTTTCCTTCTCATTAATAAATGTCTACTAATATAGTCTCTGTAACCACATGTTCATTGTTCATGTTTATGTGCCAACCCACAGATTAACCTGATAGTGATACATACTAATAATAAATATCTAGGTACAACGACGTATAGAGCATACGTCACAGATGAATCAATAATATTCATAACATAAATAAATACAATTTGTTATGTCATAGGACTATATTATTTAACCGCAAATAGAGCAGCTCTATCGTAATTTAATTTTTTTGAATAAAATAAAATTTATTTATTTAAACTATTTATATTATTTAAGATATTCAAGTGGCTGTGTTGCTAGGTCAAAATACTTAGTTATAACTTACAGAGAGGTCAAATCACGGACTTTGATTCCTAAGCGTGACAGATTGTAAAGATTTATCATTAGTTAATAACGTTACGTCAAAGTAGTTTAAATAAAAAATTTACCTGTGTTCTCTTCGCTATCCACTTCCATAATGTTCATATCCTTTTAAATCAAAACTAGCACAAAAACATAATGTTCTTCACTAAAAGTCCATAATTTCGCTACATTTTCCGTAATTTAAAAATGTTAATAAATCAGCAAATTTATTACAAGACGTTCACCGCGTCAAAGGCTTATGTCACGTCAAGACACAAATCCCAGCACTAGTGACGTGCACTCAGTAATATCGATATAATTTTTTAAACAAATATTTCATAGCAAGGAAGTCACACACTCTAGTAGCTACATAGAACAGTTTATCGAGCGTCAAACGCGTTGAATATCACTGACTAGGCAACACGTTATCGTCTAGAGTAACACGATACACGGCCGTAAACAAAGCGGCAGTCTGTGCTCATTAAACGCCTGCGCACTGGAAAACACTGATTTTTTACTACACATTATTTTTATTTTGAAACGCAGCATTTTTAATAATTAATATCAACATCAACATCCTTAGCTACCGCTCTCAACCGTATCCCACAATATTCAAAATATAATTCGCCATTTACTTCGTTTTCAATATCACTGACTGGTCAGCCCCCGCAACTTGCCTACTACAATTGCTAATTAAACCACAATATAAATTCATTCTAAGTAAAATCACACGTTTGTCACAAACTCCGTCACGTTTCCCACGTGGGTCGCGTTACGATATTTAACACTGTAGGTGTGAAGTGTGTCCACAAATATTTAGCAAAGATAGACTATTTAATTTATTTTTTTATCTAATTAATAGAGCGTCGTTGCACGTAACTGGAGGTCGACTGATAAGCGCCGGCGCAGGCCGCGGCACACAGTCATGAACTACAAGATATTCTACGTGTCTACATACCATTTTTAATATTACAGCATCGTGTTAGAGTCGAGTTAGCGAGGAGATAAAAACATTGGTATATTTGCACGGTCCACGCGAAGGTCGACGAGATCGCTTCTGACATCGATTGCCAATTAGTCTTATCGAGCGATTATTGTAATCGCCTCTCTAAGATTTGTGCTATTGTTTGGAGAAGTTCAGGTATACGTAGATTACGTTGCGTCGTGTGACGTCAAGTCACTTCTACTGACGAAAAATATTTGTTAGTGACGTAGGTTGGCGCTATATTCGGATTTTGGAGAAAATGGGTCGAAACTTTTACTACGTAATGAACAGAATAGGAGAACGTATAATGAATGTCAACCCTCAAATATCCTTTTTAATTACTTGTCTTCTCATTATTAATAAATAAATCCACAATATATTTTCGGTACGCCTGACCGCTAATTATAAAACAGCGTGATAATCTTGGCTAATAATCAAGGTGACTTAACAATTCATCTTCAATAAATTGGACTCGTCGATTCTTATCATATTATGTTGAACATTTTTCAAAAAGGTACGGGCTCACTGCGTGGCTCTGACGTCATACGTCAGTGTGAACATTAACATGGCGAGGATCTTGCTAATTCTTGCAAAAAATGACCGCAGCACGTGTCGGAATCGGAAACCGTAGATCTAAAATAAACATGTGGTTTGGCTTATTTTTATTTATAAACGGGAGTCCTTGTTGTTATGTCCTTTGCAAAAAAAAACTTCAATCATTATTGTTTGATGAATTGACAAACACTTTCGTTTCTTTTGTGTTTAATTATTTATCAAACTAGATGCATAGGATAATGTAATGACCTGAAATCGGTAGCCTAGTAGCATAATAATAAATAATAAGCTGGCCTATCCTTTATTATTATGCACTGATCACGTGCTCCTTTGCTGGTCATTTCGTAGCAGCCGCTCAACCCACTGATGGGGTTTATATGCTGTTACAATTTTTTGCTAAGGTGGCGGAACAGAACCTTAATGTTAATAATGTGTTTATTAAGTGCCATCACATGCACGTAATCATCGTTATCTTGTGTGAAACGAAACTCATTACTCAATACTTTTATCAACATCTGCCCATCGAAAAAAATATCGATATAATTGCATACATCACTGTTGGTACCGAATAGCTATACCTATGTTTGTCTTAAGAATAAGAGAAGAACTAAAAGTGAAATAATTAAAGTTGTATAAAGTAGTAACTTATTTATTCAGACGCTTATTATAGAAAGAAAAGAAATTTAAAAAAATACATTTATTTAGCACAGACAAAAAGGCACAAAACACAACTTAATTTTCTTCGTTTGGTCCAAACCCACCTTAGGCGATTCGCACACTGCACCGCATCACGCAGCGTGGTGCGGGGCGGCCATAGAAAACAATCTGCGTGCGGGGAGCGCGTCGCGCGTGCATGTTATGTTTTCTATACAAACTGGTACTATGTTAAATCTGCTGCCCCGCGCTACGCTGCGTGATGCGGTGCAGTGTGCTAATCGCCTTAACTCACTCATTCATCACACATCCACACCGCACACGTATACAATACACCAAACACGTTTAAATTTAATGCATGTAACTTTATTACAATATTTTAAGGTGAATTTATTGTACTGGAATAACATTCGATTATTGTCACTTCACAAATCTTATAGACTGATGTTACTTAAGTGCTTACATATAGTACCTACTATGTATTAGAGTTGTAAGACGAAAGAGACTAGTCTCCACGACACTGGAAATCCTAGTGTGGAGGCTAGTGCTATTTGAATTTGTACTGTTTACTTGAACAATAAAGTTTTTATATTTTTTTTTTTATATTTAACACAAGTAAAAAATAAAAAAGGAAACAAAAAACAAAGTGTAAAATAATAATAATTCAACATGAAAGTTAGTGTGCCTCGCGGTGGTTAGATAGCTTTTGCCTGCCCCTTCGACCTCAAGAATTGGGCTACCCATTGCAAAAATATTTTTTTAAATCCGACTGGTAATTCCGGAGATTTCTCCCTACATACAAACTTACAAACAAACAAACTTTACCTCTTTATAATATTATAAGTGTTGAAGTATAAATGTTTTAATTCACAGCTAAATAAAGCTTATACCTACCTAAATGATGGACAAAAGGCTTCAAGGAGGTACTTTTATAACAAGCAGGTTAAAGGGTTGCAGGATTTTGAAAGATATTTTGATGAGAGGGAATCCCTGTTTTCCTTACATTTTAAAATCAGTACGATATAAGAGGCCGGCGACAGATGTTTGCAAAATTCAATTTCAAGCACGTTGCGCTAGTGTGAGTGCCTGTCGGAGCGATATACACCGACAGTGAGCAATACTACCACGCACACATTGACAATTATTGCTTGACGCGATAGTACTACTAGCTTTCGTAAATTTATTATAAATTTGGATGTGTTCCGTAACACAAAAAATTATGAATGAAAACTTAATGTATTTCCATATTTTTTTCGATAATTTGTAACTGGATAACATAAACTATGCTTCTGCGGAAACAATATTACAAATATTGTTGTTTATAATACAGAAAAAACAATATGAAAACATGTCATTTACGCTGTAAAAATGTACGAAATGCAATTCGCTTACACTTCATTTAAAGGTAAGTTTTTGGAAATAAAAAGACGTAGGAGCCTAGATAAATACTGTCTCAATCCGAATATCAACATAATATGGTGGAAACATGCTCAAATTGCAAATGATTTATGTACTACGTTTGTATGGACAATTCATGCGTCGCCGCATTCTTAACACGATTTCCATTTAATCCCCCCCCGTTGAGTAGATAAGCTTTTGATGCATTGTTTTTATGCGGAAAATCTTGCTTTTAAAATTACATTATTTCTTTGCTAATGTTTTTTAATTTTTTTTTTCTGACAATTTGGTTGTTAAAATCTTAATGGGTTTATTCATTATTAAAACCGCAAAGAGTTTTATTTCGCTTATGACGTAAGTTATAACGTAATCGATAAGTGTTTAATCAATTTGATAATTTGATCGAGTGTATGACAACAGTTAGGAAGGTCCTCTTCCTAGTTGTGGTCATACACTCGATTAAATTCCATTATAATTTATAACCGTTGACGTCCACTTGCAGACCATTATGTACCATGCTGCCCCCGATAGATTTTTATTTTTCTAGATTTGAGTTATATATCAGGTAAATGCGTCTTTTTATTCTGATTCCGGCAATGTATATAACTCAAATCTGGAAAAAATTTAGATGCGTCTTTTTTTCTATCGGGGGCATTCCATGGGGTAACGCATATCTAAGCATTTTGAAAACAAAATCCCGTGCACACGACCATTTTTTTTCGTAGATAAGCGATACTATAGCGGCCTAGTGCTGCAAGCAGGAATAGTCCTTACAGTGTACAGATTTGCGTTTCTTCAATAGTACATAACATAACATTACGCCTTGTTTGCCCGAAGGGTCAGGCCTACTACCTATAGTACTACTTTACTTTTTACTAAGATTCAATAAAAGTTCTCTAAAGACAGGGGATGCTATTCTTTCTATTTTCCTAAAATAATATTTCATTGAATATGTAAATGAATTCAATAAAAAAAAAGCCGTGAGCTGCTAAAAATCTAGATAAAGTAGGTATTCGCTCGTAATCCTACTGAATTTGTTTGCATACAACAAAGCCAGACTTATTTGAAAATACCACCTTATAAAAGGATATTAGAAATACTTTGAGCTTCAATTTTGATTTATTTCTGAAATCCTGGCAATTTATTTTTGCAACATAACATCACGACTGTATTCCCCGAAGGGTTAGGCAGAGGTGTACCTATAGTACACCCATATTTCACCAGTTATGTTTAAGTCCCATGTAATAGGGGGCGAGCCTATTGCCATCAACTGGGCACAAATCCAGACTCCGGGAAATTACTGAGAAATTCCAGATAGAGAACCCCAATAGCACTTTGCCTGGCCTGGGACTCAAACTCAGGACCTCATGCTCTGCAGTAGCGCTTGCGACCTTATATACCAACCAACGAGGCAAAGAAGTTTTGAGTATGAATGTGCCATCCACATTCATACTCAAAACTTTCCTCACGACATTTTCCTTATTCGTCCGCATCGCATGCATGACATGACAACCGATTTCCACACAACTTTTCAGTCACTGGTACCACAATCAGACTTCCTCATATAACTTCCTCTACAAATAAAACCTGAACACTAGCCATAAATTCAAATTCAAATTCAAAAGTCATTTATTCAAACTAGGCTGAGAATCAGCACTTTTCGAACGTCAAAATTACATAAGACAGTCCCCCAAAACGCCCACCCTTCACCACTTCCTAGTGCCTTTAGCTGGGAAGAAGAAGTAGCGCAACAAACTCCCCAGCAGCACAGCTGTCTGTTCAAGTTAGAAAAAATGATTCTATACAATAGTATGCAAAATGCATAATGTAAGTTCATTATGCAACACAAAACATAAATAAATAAATTATTCGCCATATGTCAGCTAGCACACGCCAATATACCAACCAAAAACATCGAGAACTATACTCAAGCAGAAATAAAAAGTAAAAACTAAACGTAAACAGAACTAAATACTCGTATCTAAATAAAAGCCTCCAGGCATAAAGGGCGTGCCCGCTTACATAAAGCTATTTAAAGCTATAATTGGAAGTTATTATAAATGATAAACTAGGACCATCGAGGTAAAATAAATAAACAGTTAGTTACTAGTTACAATAACAAATACCATGATCAGCAAGACGACCAGTCACCAAAAGCAGCACCCGTTCACGAGCATAATAATATACAGTCGAACCTGGATAAGCGAGAGTTCAAGGGACCGCGATCTCTTTTTTGCTTATAAAGGTTTATCACTAACTTGTGTTTCTAGCTTATAGAATTACAGGCGTGGCCTTTCCCAGGCTAGTTGGTAAAGATTAAGAGGAACAAAAACTATATATATATATAGAAGACGTTTATTTTCTCTACACAAGTTATGTACTTAATGCTAGTGTTTGACAATAGTGCACGAACAAGGAGCTAACTTTGTGAGAGACTGGTGCCTGAAGTAGGTTTAAATAAAAACCTGTATTACAGGTCATCAGGGCCCTCCCGCGGCTAGATGCCTGTGATATGGACCATTATGACAATGTATACTTAACTAACGTTGAATTAAGATCATTAATAAAATAAAATAAAATTAAAATTAAAAATACAAAAAGAGTTAGTGGAAATACCAGTGTCTGTGAGTGCGTGAGTACCTAAAGGAAGTGTAAAAAGAGATGTGAGAGGCTGCTTGAGTGAGTGTGGTGTGAGTATGGATGATGGTATGTATGTACAAGCAGCAGTGGGGATGAATAGTAGTAGAGGTAGTCTATTTGAGAGGGATCAACAAATTCTCCGTTCCCTGATAATCTAGTGTTTTCAAGTACATAGTCACTGAATTTTTACATTTGTGTTTCGTTTGAGGATATATATTAAGGGTGCTATTTAGCTTATTGTACAGATATGGCCCAAGAAAGAAGAAGAAATTACGCGAGTGAGCAGAACTGGAAGGATGCGTCTGGCGTACTCTGCCTTTTCGGCGCTTATCTTTATACAGATTCGGATCACTATGAGTATACAATAGCAGATATAAAATTACATTCGACTGTCGCTTATAGAGGTACAGGCAAGTAGCAGTAGCAGTTGTAGAGGCTTACGAGTGATAACCGACTTTCTCTAGAAGTTTCTGATTCTCACTTATAGAGGTTTTAGAGGGTTAAAATGGCGGACCTGGCAATTACTCTCATTTATAGAGTTTTCTCGCTTACCCAGTTCTCACTTACCCAGGTTTGACTGTATTTATGATCCTCATCGTAACTGACTTTTGGAGGACAAAGCTGCCAAGTTACTCTTTTTGAAATACAATTTACCATTACTCAATATTAATTATGACGCCTTATTTTTTTTAAGTTCTTGAAAACAACATAGTTTTAAATGATGTGTTAACTCACATAATTATTTCAATTAGCATAGCACAAATATTAGAGGTTTGATCTCACTACAAAGATAGTTTAATTACTACCTTATAATTTAATTTACTGGTACTTACTCTACCTACTTGAATTATAATAAATATGTTTTTTTTTTTTTGTAATTTGCATTGAAGTTAACAGTATTTTATTGCTACATATCTTTGAAATTACATACCTATACGAAATGAAATGTATTAACATAAAAGATCCGTTCAAGATCCGCCAAAAAGTAACGGATACGGATACAGATCTTTTTTCTCCCTCGGATATCCGCGGATACGGATACGGATATCCGGCACATCACTAATTCTGACCAAAAAACAAAAAGCGGCCATGTGCGAGTCGTACTCGCCCATGAAGGGTTCCGTAGCAGCAAGTAACATTGAATGAAAGGTAAATTGCGGTTTACGATTTATGACGTATTAAAAAAAAACTACTTGCTAGATCTCGTTCAAACCAATTTTCGGTGGAAGTTTACATGGTAATGTACATCATATATTTTTTTAGTTTTATCATTCTCTTATTTTAGAAGTTACAGGGGGGAACACACATTTTACCACTTTGGAAGTGTCTCTCGCGCAAACTATTCAGTTTAGAAAAAAATGATATTAGAAATCTCTCAAATATCATTTTTGAAGACCTATCCATAGATACCCCACACGTATGGGATTGATGAAAATTTTTTTTTTGAGTTTCAGTTCTAAGTATGGGGAACTCCAAAACTATTTGTTTTTTTTTTCTATTTTTGTGTGAAAATCTTAATGCGGTTCACAGAATACATCTACTTACCAAGTTTCAACAGCATAGCTCTTATAGTTTCGGAAAAAAGTGGCTGTGACATACGGACGGACAGACAGACAGACAGATGGACAGACAGACAGACATGACGAATCTATAAGGGTTCCGTTTTTTGCCATTTGGCAACGGAACCCTAAAAACCAAATAGTTTCCGATCAAAGAGTTCGTGTGAAAGAGCAAAAGCTACTCGAATGTTTACGGGTTAAACCGACAAAGTCGATTAGATACAGCGAGTATAATGTATTACACACATCCAACACATACACAGGCGTTTATTAAGCCCGTCAGTAATCGATGCCCATAAATTTTATGCGAGGGCTTCCCGTCTCACGAATAATGAGGGAATTTTCATTACACTTATGATCTATCAGCTTATTGTGTACTTTCGATAGTGATGAGCGATGTTTTTATTTTATTTTTTATTATTTTCTTATCGGCTTTTAAATCTTGCCGAAGTGTCAGTAAATAACAATGGCCTCTGCACAATGTACACATGGTGACAATATAATAGGGAGAGTGACAGTGCACTTAAAAAAATAATGCTGGCGCATTATAATCACAGTGGCTTCAATGTTACATCACTTTTGCACACAAAGAATGGCAATCCTGCCGCCCTTTGAAACCTCATCGCATTTTGAGTTTCGAGATCCTCCATGTTTTTACGGTATTCAGAATCCCGTAGAAGCTTTGCATAATATTTTTCACGAAAAATCGGAGAGAAACGTTATGTTTATATAAAATTATCAATGGGAAAATGTATAGAATATTAAGTAGACGCATTGCGGGATTCGAACTGCTGTTACTGACAATATCTTTTGCCAAGATGCGGTATGAAAACCAACTCTGCATCTGTTACAAAGATACACTTCCTGTCTGTATAACCGACCCACCACTTGTTGCCGAAAAGGTCAGCGCGTGGAGATGCCTTAAATGTGTTGGCACCACACAAAGCCACGATTAGCGTAAGCCGGGATTAAAGATAACAACTGTATTTAGGTACCCAGAGGTTGCTAACCTATCGTATCAATTTTATATCGAAAATAGGTCACCTCGATGTAAAAATAAGCGGTAACCCCTCGGTTTTTTTAACGGGTGTATTGTAATTTGTATTTTTTCTATGTTAAAGCAAAAAAGCGAAATGGGAAGAAAAACAGATGACTGAAACAATTCGGGGAATACTGAAATCTGGGAAGGCGCGTAATAACATTGATACAGACCATTGGGTTTGTTGCATATGCCATTCGGAAACTACTGTATCTAAATTGTTTCCGAGAAAGAACGCAGAATCACACTAATATTATAAAGGCAAAAGTTTGTGAGTGTGTGTGTATGTTTGTCTCTTCTTCACGCAAAAACTACTGAACGGATTTAGATGAAATTTGGCACACAAATAGTTTAATAGTTTATAACCTGGATTAACACATAGGATACTTTTTATCTCTAAATTCCCACGGGATCGAGACTTATGCGGATGAAACCGCGGGGCGCAGCTAGTAAGAAATAAAGCGAATAGAATGGACAGTGTCTCCTCGTTCCAATATTTAATAATTCAAAGAAAGAAAGAAAGAAAATACGTTTGCGGTAAACATGACGCAAAAAAGAACAAAAACACGAAAATAACGATTTGGGGGAAACATGCGTCGCATTTACGCAAAACGGCCATCGCTCAGCATAATGCTGCAACCCTATGCGAGACAGAGCCACAGCGCTGGTTTAAAGCGACAGCCGGTGATTCACTACGATTACTTATTATGCTTTTATTTTTACCCGCAATTTACCCCTCTGACCATTGGTAGGACTCATTCGGATGACCACGTAAGGGCCTGTAAACACAGCTTCTTTTTTAAGCGCCTTCGACGCGTAGACGACGCGCGTATAAAAAACGCCGTGAGCATAGATAGGCCCTTGGAATTAGTGAAAACTCTTTGATTTTTACCCGACTACGGCGAAGTAAAATTGAGGGTTATGATTTTGACCGGTATGTATGTTCATCTGTTCCCTCATAACTTCTAAACTCCTTATCATAATTTGACAAATGAGGTATCGTTGGAAGCGTCTTGATTGTCCGCTGGTTATAGGCTATCGTCGTCACATAGACGTCACATTAAATGAATATGGCGCCTTTTAGAGGACATAAAGACATGAACTAAAATGTTTTAATGATGAACACATTTAAAAAAAATAAAAATAAAAGTTATAAAAACTACAACCCAACTACGACAAAAACACCAACCAATAAGATATTTAACAAGACATCACAGACACACAAATAAAAAATCGGGAGTTGCAAATGCGCAAAACCTGAAAATAGTTTGATCAGAATAACGAGCACAATCAATTGAACCACTTTTTAATATAGGTCACATTTTTTTTAAATCTTTACTAAAAACGTTGCCGTGTTATTAATAGGTCAAGCCATCACATGCCGGTGGAGGTTTGCCCGGCTTGGGCGGAGCAACGCCGTGTCCTCGTAGAGGCGATCGGCGGCGGTGATCTCTCGCGTCCGGCCCTGGTTCAGGCCATGGTACGGAGCGAGAGGAAATGGCAGGCCGTCACCTCCTTCTGCGAAGCAGTAATGCTCGCGAAGGAGGAGGCGGAACGCGTGAGGGAGAGGCAAATTTCGCGCCTTCACGCCCCTAACCGCCGCAATAGAAGGAGACGGCCGGGGCGGGAATTGCGAGCCGATTTCCGGCCACCGTAGGCACGGGCTTGCGGACGGTAAACAATGGGTAGCTCGCCGTCCGATAAGGCCCAAGCTCGGGTCGACGGCGCGTTGTGTTCCACGCGCGCCTCAAAGAGATGTCAGCAGAATTGACGGGGTCCGTTAGGGCCAATGCCTGCCGGGGGTTCGAAGAAAACCGATAGGGAAATCGTGGCCCCCGGCAACAGGGCAACCGAAGGAACACGGGTGGGTTTTAGTCAGTAAGAGTCTGACACGCTCTCCCGCTCCGCCCAGAGCGGGAGAAGTTATTTGATAATTTCCCACCCAAGAAAAAAAAAAAAGGCCATCACATGCGCGCAAACCCGCCAAAATAGGTAAACAAACAAAAATTGTAGTCGACCAATTTAAATTTTCTCATACGCGGGATAATAATTCGCATTATGCGCGCATTTATTTCAATGCAAATACGAATCTTACGAATTAAAACAGCACATAAAACCATCACAATTAAAAAAAAAAAACTTTCTGAAATAGGTCAATTTTATTAAAAATCTGTTGGGGTGTCTGAGGTTTTGCTCATTTAACATTACACGTTGTATATATCGTGTTAATAAATCAAACAGATTACGTGTGACTCCGAATTTGTAATTTTAGTGTCTGTGATGTCTTGTTAAATATCTTTTTGGTAGATGTTTTTGTCGTAGTTGGGTTGTAGTTTTTATAACTTTTATTTAGAGTATGGCCTTAGGCGAAGAGGTTTCCTTCTCTAACTCGAAACATGGACTTTAGGACAGAGACTTAATAAACCGCTTTGAACAATCTTTTCATAAATCTCACACCAAAGCTCAGGCAGTTTGTTTGCCAAAGCTCTCTAATCCAGCTTACTCGTGTGATTACAGTTTCAAGTATGCGGCCAGCATTTTAGCCACAAATAACAATGGTCGTTGAAATTAAACCTAATTGCCGCTGGGTTCCCGGAATAATGGATATGAACACGAATCTCCATACAGATCCGGGAATTATGGAAAATCTGGCGAGGTCAGGTGGAATGTAAACAGAATTGATGGTGTTGGAGGCTTATGGGATGGTAAACATTTTCATAATGTGTGACCCTAAAATCGGTTGTAGGTAGAGGTTTATTTTCAGAATAAGCTTTTAAGGAAGAATATTTTAGGGATATGTTATGTTATACTATAATATATTATATTTATATTATAGTATGTCGGAGACGGATATGTGACTCTTTCGTTATTATCAGCGATATTTTAACTACTGTGGGCGTAGTGTGGGTAGTGTCTGTTAATGCGCAATAAAAAAACAGTTTGCAGTTCAGATCACATTATAATTTGCTATCAGATTAATCACACTTGCTAAATTATACACACACTGGGTGCGACGGCGTTTATTAAAACCACCAATTAACACAATGATCCCAAATTACAACTAACACATTAACTGAGCACAACGAATCGAGAACAGTTCCGCGACGTCTTAACTTCGATGCGATCAGAGGTTGAATCCCCTCCTCGCCGTGGCCTTAAAACATCACGATTCTGTAGAAGCGCGCGCTTTAGATGTGGGTAGATCACGTCCTGTCGCCAGCGGCGCGCTTGCGATTCGTTTCGTGTCCGTACTAATGACCGGATCCGACAAGTATATTATATTTATGAGATTGACCATTTTTATTTTTGGGCGATTGTGTCTTGTCAAGACTGAATATATGCTTTGCAAGTAATTATGTGCATCATAATGAATGCATTCACAACAGCGGTATTTAATCTGGTTGGAATTGGAAGTGAATGTGGATAAGCCCGAAAATGTTAAATAAACAGTCATTTTCAATTTTCGTCATAATTTATCTTAAAAATATTTATCGGAATCTAAAAAGTTAAAAACCAGAAATTTTTGGGACTTACTACTTAATGCCGCAAAATTAACCTTGATTTTTTCTATTAATAAACTTGATCAAGAAACGGATCAATCAGTTATGAGATAACCTAGATAGATAAATATATAGTTTGATAAACAAAACTAAAAAATAACAATTAATTGAAACATTTGATTACAAACACATTTAAACGTTTGGTTACTTTTGGTAACTCGAATAGTTGTTAAAAAACTTAGTTACGCCGTCCCAATGGACTGTCAACTCTATTTTGTAAACATAAGGTTCAAATTGGAAGAGTGGTGATTCCTTGATCCTTCAAATCACCTTATCAGCTGTTATCGTTATCACGGCTATGACGCACGGGTGACAGCAGTGGTAACTAATTTACATGTACCTATTTACCGTAGGCCTCATTTGGTTCAACACTGTTTCATCGATATTGCTATCACGAAGTTTGAATGTTTGGTGCGATGAAAGCAAGGAAAATTTAATGCTGGCTTCCAAAAGCTATGAAATTTAACCTGCCATTTTTCGTATTTTTTCGGAGGAGCTCGTGGCTAAGTAATAACAGCCGCACGGGGCGATCCACCAGGTTAAGCTACGCTTGCCGGGGTTGGTCCTTGGATGGGTGACCATCTTTACATATTGAGACTTCTCCGTGCCTCCGAAAGCCGTTAAGCCGTTGGTCCTGGCTGCCATTTGTAGATCTTTGACAGTTGTTACGGGTCGTCAGAAGCCCGAAAGTCTGACAACCAGTCTTACCAAGGGGTATCGTATTACCCAGTTACTGGGTTGTGGAGGTCAGATAGACAGTCGCTCCATGTAAAATACTGGTATTCAGCTGCATCCGGTTAGACTGGAAGCCGACCCCAACATAGTTGGGAAAAGGCTAGGCAGACTGATTGATCTTTCGTATTTTTTCGAGAATTTTGATCTATAACTGATCAGAGAACGGATGAAACTTTCAGAAACCTAAGTTGCGGAGTTCGTTTTTATATTTTTTTTTTTTGTGCAAAATATAATAAATCTTGCATGCATTTTAGTTGTACTTGATGTCAAGATTGAGTATTTGTCACTTTGGCATTGAATCTTTTGTAGCATTAATGCCTGTTTTCACCTTCACTAAGTGACACTTTAATGAATCCCTAAATAAAAGAGCACCGTTGGATTTTCAACGCTTGGCTTAGCGCTGAGAGTTGAAAATTCAACAATGCACTTTAATTTAGGGATTCATTTAAGTGTCACTTGGTTTTCGGTGAAAACGGGCATAAGTCCGCGAATATACCACAATAGGCCTGTGTCCAAAAAATTTATTTTTTGTCCGTCTTGTAGATTATTAAAAAATATTGAACACGTATTTTTTCTTTTTTGACGTAATCAAAAGATTACGGCGATACATTGAGTTAAAATGTGGCATGACGTCACGCCTTGCTAGATTTTATACGACGTTGTGACGTAACGAGCCCCCACTCCCCAACTTTAATGCGTGTTTTCTAAGTTATTTTTGATTAATATGATAAAGCAAAAAATACGTGTCTAATATTTTTTTATTATCTAAAAGACGGACTAAATACAATTTCTTTTTTTTTACCTAGGCAACTACCCAATTGTCCATGAAGTTTAAATAAATAATAAGTCCGGACTTATGGTATAGAGACTGATAATTATTTACCTTTTGGCAAACAATCGACGCTCTCATCCATGCCAACTTCATTCAAAGCTGCATTGAATGATATTCATTCATATTAGATTACATTCAAAACGAAATCTAAATACAAACATGTCCTCGAACAAAACTGCACTGACTATTACGCTATCATCGAATGGAGCTGAACATCAACGTCACGCATTAAATAGCCCGTGGATTGCGTCAACGCATTTTCTATTCGAATGGATAGAAATATTTTTGTTGGCAACTAAAATATTATTATATATTATTATACTTATACACATAAACATACATAAACGCGCATTTCGCATCCACAGTCATAAGTCCTAATTAAAATATAATAATAATATTTTTACGTCATGAGTTCACGACATTCACGTTGACACGACCTCTCCGTAATGCTCCACGTTTGAGGACTGACTCCCAAAATACAAGCCCTGGCTTAGTTTGGGTATCAGTTTCAGTACCTAAAGCAAAAATAAATAAATCTCCATCTGTGTAACAAATTCTTGTGAGTGCTCCCGTTTTGTGAAATAAATAAATATTAATAAATAAATCTGTTGCAGATAGAATGTCTACTGCAATTCTATACTCCATAGGTTTAGGTAGTTAAATAAAGGTAAACAAAAAAAAACACGTGACGAGACAGCTGTCAAGTAACTGACTAAACGTAATACCTGTCACTTCAGTTGTTATGCTACGTCACAGTTATACTCTTCAATTTAGCAACGTTATACTTCGTTGACGTTTAGAAATTGGGTTCTTTACAATAGACAGATTACAAAATCTTATAAATCAGACAAAAAAAATGTGCTCAAGCAGTTACATCTACGAAAAGTAGTTGAAGAATAAACGATAAAGTTTAACATACATTATAAAAGAGGAAACTATGGTAAAACACTAAAATAAATTTAATTTGGTTTTATTGTTTTTTTAACAAGAAAGTGTCATCTATAAAAACCCTTTTTACGATTTGTTTACCTTTTTTTAACTACCTAAACCTATGGAGTATAATTGTTGTTCTAATCATTTTGGTTTGCGAACTTATTGCATAAAGGTGACCACGTTTATTGCAGCATAAGTGGCTTCCGTTTTACATTCGTCCTTGACATATATACTATTCTATTATTTGACATTATATACCTACGATTTACTTTCAAATTTTTTTTAGTGACTTTTGTGGACATGATAATTATTCAGATTGATTACAGTTGTAATAGCAATCTTATAATTGCGTTTTATTAAAATAGGTTTTTTACTTTTATTAATTTATTTATTTTTTGTATAGATTCTTTTCTACATATTTTGTGAATGTGAGAACGCTGTAGGCTTAGTGTATTGTAGACCTGTTGACCATTTTCTATTTTGTTAAGTACTTGGTACTTATTGAAAGACCTACACTGTCCTCCCATACCTAGAAACACTGTTACCTATATGAAAGTATTGTAAAAGCCAATTATTTTAAAAGAGTAACCGTGGAGTTTCTTGCCGGCTCTTCTCCATAGGAAACGACCAATTGGAACCATGCACCTAGCTTCTGACGTTTCATAAGTGCCCATGTAGGTTTATGTGAAATCAAATAATTTGATTTTGATTTTAGGTCATGGTAAGCTCGTGGCTAAGTACTTAATAACAGCCGCATGGTTCGATCCATCAGGTTAAGCTACGCTTGCCGATGTTGGCCAGTGGACGGATGACCATCTTAACATACCGACAGTCCTCCGTGCCTCGGAAAGCACGTAAAGCCATTGGTCCCGGCTGTCATTCGTGGATCTCTGACAGTCGTTACGGGTCGTCAGAAGCCTGAAAGTCTGACAACCAGTCTTACCAAGGAGTATCGTATTACCCAGTATCGGTTGTGGAGGTCAGATAGGCAGTCGCTCCATATAAAATACGGTATTCAGCTGCATCCGGTTAGACTGGAAGTCGACCCCAACATAGTTGGGAAAAGGCCAGGCAGATTTATTGAAGTGGCTTCCACTAGGTCCTCAAAAGTGGACATGTATGAAAACTTGGGACTTTCCAGTAAATGGGTCATGTTCTGAATAGGGCCAGGGGACTGATTGGCTAATGATTTTAAGGGCTGTGTATCGAAATTTCGAAGTTCGGACTCACCATAAATTTGTATGCCCTAAACAGGCAAAGAATTGCCAAACTTAAGTGGCAATGGGCAGGGTACATTGCTCGCAAAACGGATGGCCGATGGGGCCGAAAGGTTCTGAAGTGGCGACCGTGTACCGGAAGACGTAGCGTTGGAAAGCCTCCCACAAGATGGACCGATGACCTTGTGAAGGCCGCAGGAATCCGCTGGATGAGGAAAGCACAGAATCGGTCGAAGTGGAGGCCTATGTCCAGCAGTGGACGTCTTTCGGCTGAAATGATGATGATGATGAAAAAGGCAAAAACCAATTTTTTTTACATCTGGTTTAACCTGTTTTTTCAGCAAATAAATTATTCTTATTTTTTGACAGAGGTTGAATCAAGCTATTGACATTAAAGATACCTCTAAATAAAATAGGGCAATCCTAAAAAAATATTAATGATTCATTAAACCCTCTTATGAGTAGGTATTATGTCTGTATTGAAACGTATAAATACTCTATCGATAAGATTTATCTACCAGTTATCTACGTCTAATCGGATCACCTTACCTTTTCCCTTTGACTACCATTTTCTAAGCACGCAATATCTACATATTTATCAAAGAAATCATAACAAACAACGCTTACCTGATAAACTATTGTTGAAAAATACTGTAAACAACAAACAAAGAATATCAAACAGTATAGGCGTTGCTGAGAAAGAAAGTATAGCAACAAATTGAGTCATCATAATAACGAAATACACTCATGGACAAATAAACGCAAAAAACAAATGAAAGCCAGAAACAAAAGACTATTGAAGTAATTCTTTTTCAAACTAAATATTAATGTATATATGGCCAGTTTGTATTAAGAACTTTTGTACATATATTAGTACTAGCTGACCCCGGCAAACGTTGTTTTGCCAATTATTTGTTTGGGGTGGACAACCCTTATCACTTAGGGGTATGAAAAATAGATGGTAGCCAATTCTCAGACCTACTAAATATGCATATAAAATTTGGTAAAAATCAGAAATGCCGTTTCGGAGGAGTAAGGTAACTAACATTGTGACACGAGAATTTTATATATATAAGATTTTTCTTTGATTGATGAAGCTTTCCTCTAAATAAATCCATGAGTGTATATTAATGGAAAAGCTGCAAACAACGAAGGTTTTCGTCTTTCAGCAGACAAAGAGATTTTTCTACGAAATATGGACATTTTATAAAAAAAAAAACTAGCTTATCCTAGCGTGCTTAAGACGGGTTGGGGCTTTCAGTAGGTTTACATATAGAATCATATCCTTTCTCCTATGAAAAATATATAATATACTTGCCGAAGCTTACAAATTATTCATATGACCACGGGACCACTCGATTCGGTGACCACTGAAAATAAGCGCTGTCTTGTGGGTCCCCATAGCACTGCATCATGCTGAGTGGAAGCCTTCTTGTCCCAGTCATGTCGTGCAGCTGTCGACTATTTCTGTTTTGTGCTTATGATTATATTTAAATCTATTTCTGTTTTGTGCTTATGATTATATTTAAATCTATTGTGTTTTATTTTATTGTTCTAATCGAGTAATTATCTTTTTTTATGCACGTGTTTCTGTGACAAATAAACTTATTTTTCTTTCTGTATGTATAATATTTCATTGATTTATATCTATGATTGAGTGATATTGTAATAAAAACAAAACAACAACTCCACTAATGTGATTGTGATGATGTTTCAACAACTCATTTTGTTGTTATTTTGTTAGTAGTTTGTTTGTTTTACTTACGAATCTCATAAATTACTATATCAACGCTCAACGCTCTCTTGGACGCGAAATCTGACTGTGATGTGTTCGCGAATGAATGGAAAAAGATCCTGTCAATAAGTCTGGAGTATTGTGACATAAGCATACGCTCATCTCACGATACTCCAGACATATTGACTACTCGACAGTCGAGTAGTTTGTCTTTAACTAATGTAATTGGCCCTGGCCGTTTAAAGTAAAAAAAAAAAACAGTCATTCTCCAGGAGTGCCGACGGAAGTGAAAACTTGAACAAGATCGCCTTGGTGGAAGAATTATCTAAATAAAGAGCAAAATCGCTTTTACAAAAAAAACCACAACCTTAAAGTAAAAATGCTTATATAGAACATTGATCCGTAACCTAATATAAATAAACAGCTTAATCGCGTTTACAAAAATGTGGTGTCGGTAATGGTGTCGCGAGTTCAATTGTTTTTTCCCATCTCAAAAATACCCAACGCGCCTAAAGAAGTTTTCACTTCAACAAAAATCTGTGTTTCGTTGATGACGATGAAATTACCTCACAATATATCTAGAGAATAAGGGAGTAAACAAGTTTATACTTACTACTCAACGTAAAATGAATCTAGAATCCCTCTTTATATCTTCACGTGAGGGCACTCTACAGCTCTTTGAAAGGGGATTTGATACAAGTGGGGTTGTTAAAATAATATTAAAGTATATATATAATACAGGGTGGCAGGGACATCGACGCGAAAGCTATTACCATGGATTCAGTACATGATTCTTGAAATTTTTAGTCGGTTATTTAAAAAAATCTGCTGGTTCATAGAAAAGTGCAATACCTACGAGGTCAAAATGTATGGAACCGTAGATTTTTTTTAAATTACCGACGAAAAATTTTAACGCATGGTAGTTCAAAATCACATACGTATATATATATATATATATACAATATAGCGATGAAGGAACACAATAGGTGGAACTTGAGGACTGTTTTAATCTTATAAGTTAGATGACAATAAGTTTTGTGTGGAGACAATACAAGCTAAAATCTGGGGATCAGTGAACTGTCTCTGAATTTTTAAGAATATAAGAGGCTGAGTAGGTACTACACATACCAATCTGTGTACAAGAGAAATAAAGCTTTTCTACTAGTAAATAACAATAACGACATAGTAAAGCGTATATCTAAACTAATTATTTTAAGAGGATAAAACTGTTTAAGTACCTATATGTTTATAATAGGTAATCTCTGCTAGTACTGATCCGATTGCTATAGGATTTTAGAGGTATGAGGAACAGGGTGTAAAGTTCACTCATCCTCTATTGAAAAGGGAGGATCCTCCGACCAGACGGGTGTCGTGTCTGGCGGGCAACTGCCCAACGATTGTTGTCGGGGAAGTTATATACAGGATAAGTTTTTAAGCATACTCATCATTATGAACAACTTTTACTATAGGACCAAACCTGAAATCGCGAAAAAAAATCAGCTGTTCCCTACATTTTGACGAGTTATGCAAACATAAATGTAGGGAACAGCTGATATTTTTTTCGCGATTTTAGGTTTAGTGCCATAGTAAAAGTAGTTCATAATGATGAGTAAAGTCACGTGTTAAAGTTTGCGCACTGGATAAAAACTTACCCTGTATATGTCGATCGTGCGGTAAACTCTAATTGCGAGATGCAGGATTTGTGTGACGTCACGTCTTTGATGCGTAGTTTGCATGAGGCGATGTAGATGCCGCCACTGGATACTATATGTTAAAACACGTAGACAAAGTCGCGGGCAGAAGCTAGTGCCCTTAAAGCCTTAGAAAATAAAATATTTATTTCTTAAAAATACCTATTATTTAATGAAAACATGACTTCAATTAGATACAACTTAAAGACTTTAAGGTTTATAACTCTACAATAAAAAAAAAAACTTTTACAAACTTTTACTTCGTTCTACAAAATAATTATTATCTGAGGTAAAAGTTCCAATCTTTCTTTTAATCCACCACTCAACATTTTCCGAAATCGCGCTCATCTCTCAAAGAATTCTTATCAGTATTCCAGACTCCAACACTGGAATTACTGCCAGTCTGCGAAGTATTAAAAATACCTAGACTTTTATTTGATGGAAGATCTAAAGGACCTATGCACACGACAAAAGCTACGCGCCGTCCACGTACGTTCTGTGTCTGTTAAACTTGATAAAGTAATACCTACCGGATAGTTTCCACCAAACGGCTCGCATCGCATCGGATCGGAACGGATTTTACAATCTTTAAACGATATTAAATCGTGTGCACAGTATTTAAAGTCTATATAACCAAGCCGCGCACAGCAGCTTGACCGCAGGCGTCTTCCGCGACACGCGATCGTAACCGAAAGTATGCTGCGACGCCCGATCGGCTCCGTTCGCCTGTCGTCGTATCCGATCGGATCCTTTCGGCTGTTTTATGATTATTTTCTTGTTCTTCTAATGCAATAGCCAACAATACTACGTCAAATTCATTTTCAAAAATTTGAATACGTCAACACGGTAGGAATGAAACTATTTGACTAGGCACAGAAACGGATACGTTCGCCAGCGACGGTACGGAGCCGATCGTATGCGTCGACATCCTGCTGGACGTTATCGGCTGTCGCTGCATCCGTTAGTATCCTTTCCGATCCGATGCGATGCGAGTCGTTTGGTGGAAATCACCCTAACTAGTTGCGTTTGCAGCGCGTTCTTGTTGCGTTATACATACTCGCGTCAACGCGCGACGGAGCGTAAAAAAACGCCGTGTCTATAGGCCCTAAAGCCTTTACGCAGTTTCTTTCTGTATACATTTTTCTACGTAAGTAAGTCTATAGGAAAGAAGTTCTTTAACGCGGCTTGCGGTAGGAGTAGACTGCTAGACATCGCTACGTTACGAAAAAGCTTTATGCCCGAAAAAGTCAGTTTCATGGTCTCTAGTTTCAACCTGCAAAAGTTTTTGTTTTTTTTTTATACAGAGCCATCTAGTATAAGTTTTTAGCTTCTAAAAACTTTTACTAGATGGCTCTGCATTAATACATAAACAGCGAAAGGTACTTCGATCCAACCGGCTACTCCACAACACCTCCCGACTTTTTTGGGCTATGATGATAAGTACCTTGCGTTTTCCTACGAGGCCCTCCATAGCACAACATAATAGTAGAACTACAAAACTAATCGTGACCGACACTTTTGGATAAGTTTCAAAAGTGCAATACAACTCCATCGAAAATGCTCTCGCTATATCCGCAAAAGTGCAGCTATAGCCAGCAATGTACGTAGTTGGTAGCATGTTTTACGTGTTCCAAAGACGTGTTTAACCGTTTACGTGCAATATCTACGTCACTAGACTGTCTACAGTGACGTCAGACACACACGACCCTTTTAACGTCGGTGAGTGTCAGCGACTAGCGATTTTGCGACTTCACACAACACACACAAACAATACGTTGCACAATACGTTTTGAAATACAGCTCTTCGTCTCCCACACCTTAATTTATTTATTTGGTACACCAACAGCAGTGCATTAAGTGCATACAAAGAATTAATAGAAAATATAAAGAAACTGGTAGGTTAACTGGTAGGTAACTGGTAGGTAATGTATTCTTATTACAGATATATGCAGCATTCACAATAAAGCATAACCATAATCGGCCTATAATCGTTCCCACTGCTGGGACACAGGCCTCATCTTGGTAAGAGGGAGTGTCCCATAATCCACTTCGCGGGTTCAGTGCGGGTTGGTGGGTTTACATGTATTCGAATTTTCGGTTCTAGGACATGCCGGTTTCCTCACGATGTTTTCTTTCACCGTTTTGAGAGCAGTGGTGATGAAATTATTTACATAAAGTGTAACGCCTGCCTGGATTCGAGCCCTACGACTCGTAAGTCGCGGCTATTACCACTGGGCCACCACTACTGTCTGAGTTTCTCCGCTTAAAAGCTTCTAAACTTAATAATATTAAAAATTAAAGTCGCTTTCCCATGTCTGTTTGTGTGATCGTGTTGTTCTTCTAAACTACTCAACGGTTTTTGATGTGGTTTTCTCCATCATTTAGAGAATTAAACCTGGAAGGTTTATGTGTATAGTTCATTTATATTAACTTTACAGAATATAATGAAGAAATCTTCATGTTTTGTCAAGTCGGTCGAGTTTTAAAATTAAAAATCGTTCAAGGTTGCTATTTAGACGCTGCATTTGTTGTAAGTATACTGTTTTTTAAACATCCTTTGCAGTTAACAGCGTGCATTCTGAAAGTGGGCATCGTCGCAAATAGCTGTCAAATATTTACCTGTTTTGATTAATTAGGCAATATTACTGTATGGAAATAAGAAGTATTGCTAACTAATGAACTACAATATTAATAATGAATTACAATATTACAACACTGAATTTGATGTTGTAACCGTTTTAGGTGTAAAACTGGCATTTGGAAAGTTTCCAAATACTTTTTTACAACTAAATATACCGAATATTTAGTTTTAGTTACGATATTTATTATTGCATTTCATAATCAATATTTTAGTTCACTAGATAGCCATATTTCATATTTCCATACAGTAATATTGCCAAATTAATCAAAACAGCGAAATATTTGACATCTATTTGCGACGTTGCCAACTTTTATAATGGACGCTCTTAAACGCCAACCAGATTAAATTTTATGCTACACAGAAAAGCTTGTTAACTTAGATTGTTGATCTAATATTGCACTTAACTAAGTAACTTTTAAAAACTTTGCATATTTATACTTAACCTAACCGTCAAACTAAACTACAAGCATAATGTTATTATGTAGAATCTAAGTACATACAACTAGGTGTCTTGCAAGCAACTTAAAGTGCTTGAACCCAACTTGGTACAACTTTGTAGCATGTATTCGCTCTCACTTAAGTTGCTTGTAGTTGTTAAGTTATTCATGCAGCTACCGCTGCTGTGTGTATGTTGTATGTACACTTACGTTTTTACCTCCTAGCCTTTGTCTATCCGTCTGTTTCTAAAGTTAGAAGAAATACTGTTCATGCATTGCATGCATACACGCAGAGCAATTTTGCTGTCTGATAAATTGCAGAAATAATAAAAGTTAACGCTCACTATGTATACTCACTATATCACTGCTTCGTCGTAGTATGCTGAAGACCCTTTGTGACGATATCAGCGAAATTTGAGAGCTATGGGTATGACAATAATATTCAAAATCATTTCTGCTTACGAATAGTCTTTGCGTCATGCCATGTCGCGCTGAGGCTAAAAGCAGGTTTTAAAATACCGGTATTTTTGGGAACCAATACCATTGGCCTTGGTGTGATACCGGTACCAGAGTATTAACCGGTACCGGTACCAGACGTAGTACCTGTACTATTGGTATTTCTAATCACTATCGGTACTGTACCGGTACCAATATTTCCGTAAGTTAGAGTGAGAAAACAGATATACCTAGTACGTAAAACCGGTCAAGTGCGTGTCGGACCACGCACAATGAAGGGTTCCGTAGTTGGGATGAATTTATCCCAAAAACAAACTTAACTTTGTAGTTGATAAACATGTTCTCCCATACGGAATGTATGGGAAAACATGTTTTTGCAACTGCAAAGTTAAGTTGGTCAATTATTACTCGATAACTAGTAAAGCCTACTTAGCTGTGATAGTTTTTCTTTTCATTTCGTTATATAAACTATTGCTGTGATTTTTTTCACACATCCAAAACCAACCATTTGGCTGGCAGGGGGGGACACACTTGACTCTAACAAAAATTAGCACATTAAAGCTTAATATTTTGCAAACGGATCCCTGAATCCAAAAATGGTATTCACAAACTTATGATATTTTTGTAAGACCTTTCCAACGATACCCCACACTGTGGGATAAAAAATTAAAATAAAACATCACCACTTTACGTGTATGAGAGGTAGAGGCTAAAAAAAAATGTTTTTCATAATTTTGTTTTACCACTTTGTCGGCGTAATTAATATGTATACTTATGTCAAATTACAGTTTTCTAGTACTAAGGGTCTCGGAGCTAGACCGCGGACAGACAGACAGACGGACATGACGAAACTATAAGGGTTCCTTGTTTACTACGGAACCCTAAAAAGGGTAGTTAATAGGCATTTGGAAAATAATTTCAATGTTACCAATCGTAAGAGGTTCCTCGTACACATATTAGATTTGTGGTACGCGCCGCGTACTTGAATTTGGTACCCGTACTTATTAGGTGGAGTACCGGTTTCCTTCTGGAATCAGTACCCAGGTACCGAAATGGCAAGAACCGTTAAGTACCGATACAGAACCTATACTTTTGGTACCGGTTCCAAGCACTGCCTAAAAGTTTCATTGAACTTTAAGTACATACGCACCCGCACCTATTATTTCATAAATTGATTGAATTTCTGCTTATAAATTGTTCTTTGTTTATTGAATTTTAATAACTTAATACACAGTGCCTTTGTAGTACACAGGAAAATCGCTCGCTCGTTTGTAAAGAATAAAGAACTTTTCAAAACAAAACAAAGTAGGGTGTATTGAGACATATTTACAGATTAATTAACTTTTGAATATGCGCTGTTTCAATTAAAATAATATTTTCACTCCTCTTGCTCAAAAAGGCTGACATTGTAGAGTACCAGAGCGGGGAAAAATAGCATTTCTTGCTCTAGGGGAAAAAGTAATTTCTTTTTGTTTTGTCTGTTCCAACGAGCCTTGAAAAATGAAAAAGTCTTTATTCTTATGTAGAATAATCATGATCATGGACTCGACTTATTACTAGTTCACAAAAAAAAAGAAGAACATTTTATTTTTGAAAATGGAACTAAATGCGGCTATCTCTTCGGTAGAACGCGTGCATTGCGTTGCGGCTACAGAAGAATTAAAAAAGGCATTGGCGAGAAATCTTTAGAATTTTTGTCTAATTACGAATTGAATTGGTGACCGTAATATAATTTACAACAGTGAAAATGTCATCATCTAGTGAGAACCTCTTCACAGAGGACTGAAATTAAGTTGCCAGAAAAAAACATCTCGTTAAACATTTAAATAAAATAAACTATATATTGTATTGGATTATTTTATTTTCTCGCAATCGTAGTGAAAAGTAGAGTGTAACACACGGCGCTAAAACCCACTATAACTCGGCTACCTCGTTACAATGGGTTATTTTAGCCCCTCGTATAACAATCTACTATTATGTTCCATTCAATGGATTCTCTCCTGAGCCGGTGCTATCGCTTCGTGCTACTCTTGTGCCAAGGGGCAATTGAGCCTGTGTCAGTCCGAACAATTAAAATATTAATTGACACCAACGGTAAAATTATGTGACTTGATTCACATAGGTAGGTTTTTCAAGATAAGTGTTTTAAAGTACTAACAAATCGCTCTGCTTCGCACAGGTACAATGTACTGATGCGGTGACAGTCAAAACATCCAGCCCGTCCCATCCTTGATGTCCTCCCTCCGGTTGACGCCCTAAGCCGAGGTTCGTACCCCACAGGGGGTGCCCTTAGCGAGCGTTCACCTAGTTTTAATTAGCATAGTTGAATAACCCCTGGCTGGAGGTTTTAAGTGTAGTAGCTTAAGGCACCCACAGGAAAGCCCGGTTAAGTAGTCATGATCTTAGAGGTCAACTACGAGATGCCCTACCTAAAAAAAAAAGTCAAGGCATCGAGATATCTGTGCAATATCTAAGTTAAATATCAATGTATTATACAGTACCGGCGTTAGGGTAGGGCGCGCATGGGCCCAAGGCGCCAGGCATAAAGGGGCGCCCAACGCGAATCACCGGCCTTTTATTTCTCTATCTTTTCTGTTATTTAACTCTTTTTTTACCCGACTGCGGCACAGCAAAGACAGGGTTATATTTTTCTCCAAATTTTCTTTACAAGTCGACAAAGTTTAGGTACTATTTTTATATGAATGGGCCAAAGAAAAGACGAAGCGGGGTGCTAAAAAATTTTGAGCCCGCTCTTGCACCCTGCGTTCTCTGAAGTCCTAATTCTCAAACTTTTCTGTATAAAAGAGATTCTAAGTTTTCCGTGGCAGGGTGCACAAATTTTTGAGCTCGCTTCGCTCGTTTCGCTCGTTTTAGCATCCTGCATTTCCTATTCCTCAAACTAGAACAAAAACTAAAATTTTCGCCCCTCTACTCTTCAAGAGTAGTGAGGGGGCGCCACAGAAATCTCGCCCGGGGCGCCGACCGGTATTGCTAAAACCGGCACTGGTATTATACACTTCAAACTTTTCGGAAAAAATCTCTAGATAATGATGAAAACCGCATCAAAACAAAATCCGAAACACGAAAGCTATGTTTTATAGTTCTCATGTACTTATAGATGAGCAGGTATTTTACACAGGTAGAAGTCAAATTTCTTAAAACTTTATAATATCTATGGGATTGCTTCGAAAAACCTAAATAATTCATCTTAACTTAATTTTATCTGAAATAAATTAAAATAATATATTTGTGAAAAGTTCATAACCTATAAAGTCAAGGTAACGTCTGTTTTCTCTAATACTAGGAGACACTTTATGTCCATGTAATCGTCGCTCGGCATCCAATACCGCGAATGTAACATTTTTTACAAAAAAAAAAACTTCATCACTTATTTGAACGTGAAGAATAAAGTAAAACAAAAATCTGATTTTCGTAAAAAAAATCACATTCATCGGTATTCGGATGCCGAGCGACGTTATGCCTTTATTGCACTTAATAAGTAAAAGTGCACTGTTGGAGTTACAAAGCTCGGCTCAACGAATGTGAGTTAAAAATATTTAGGCATTAATCATTACATTTAGAGGTCTTAGTGAAAACTAGCATAGTAATTCTCTTCCATATGCTCTAGTAGACTAAAAAGCGAAAATACCATTGTTAGATTTCAATTTATAAATATGTAATTGTTGGATATTGTACTGGCAACACCCAAAGATTCGATATGTCGTGACGGTAAGATGTGCTTAGTGGCTGGTTCGGTAAAAAGATAGATTGACATGGTATTGGTTGGAAATCTACTGTAAATTAAGGTAACCTGTTAGTTTCGTGGTAAATATTAGAATACGGATTGAATTGTGATATTATGCGGGGAATAGGAGATGTGATGGTATGGTGTAGAATATTGAATTTGATGTTGGCAAAGAAATATAAATGACAGACAAAATATCTTGGTGTGGCATATTATTTTCCTTATCCCTGAAATATTGTGAATATGTAGTTTTATTATACAGTTTTAGATTATGATATTGGGGCAGCGACTTTAAGATTAATTTGGGTATTAGTATCCATTTTGAGGTTAAATAATTATATTTGGAATTGAATCAGTTATTTTAGAGTAAGGGTGGTTCTTATTACACTATACTACTATATCAATGGAAACGCTGTCTTTAATTTACACTATACACACCAACATGATATTTACGAATTCATAACTAAAATCTTCAAACAAATTTCCTGAACACAACAAAGAATTAACATTGTGTTCGACGTAAGACCTCATTATTTCCTCACAATATTTATTTTGGCATCGTCTCTTCTAAACCTGTTTACTGTTATTTTACGCAACCGTATTTTTGTGTATTTCATACTTACCTGCCGACGTCAAACGTGACGGGATCGACATTGAACATCAACATTGAATGTAAACAGCGGCTAATCGAGAGACGAAACGAAGTACGGGAAAGTTATGGTTTCTACAATGGCGAAAGCGCTTGAGTAGCCCGCGTTTAAATTTTCTTCCTTTTTTTGCAATATGCAGATACTGATCAGGTTGTATGTTGATGGGCTTGCGGACGGTGAGCAATGGGTAGCTCGCCGTCCGATAAGGACCAGGCCCGGGTCGACGGCGCGTTGTGTTCCACGCGCGCCTCAAAGAGATGTCAGCACAACTGAAGGGGTCTGCTAGGGCCGATGCCAGGGTTGTGGGTTTGCCCGAAAGGGATACCGTGGGCCCTGGCAATATACAGGCAACTGAAGGAACACGGGTGGGTTTTAGTCAGTAAGAATCGAAGTTATTTGATAATTTCCAACACAAAAAAAATGGTTGTATGTTGATCTTAATATGATTCGCGGCCGTATCAAATGTTTATTTATAGAATTATAATCATAAAAATCATCAATACAACTCTCTACGGTCATGTAATCCTATTGAAAGACCATTTCATGAAATCATGACATTCGAGAATTATTCTAACTTAAGGAGTTGTATTGCTGATTCTAATGATTATAATTCTGTAAAGCCGTTTTTGTTATGGTCGCGAATCATATTTTAATCAACATACAACCTGACACTGACCTGCAAATTGCAAAAAACGTAAGAAAATATTTGAATTTCGCGGACTACCTTAGCGCATGCCTCTTAAGGTAATTACGTGTTTATTTACGACTAGAATCAATTTTATTATTATATTTTGTAATTTTTGACGTTCAAAAGTGTATTTGAAATAAATGATTTGACTTTGACTTTTATTTATTTAGTTTTAAGTATACCTACAAATTATGTATTAGGTATGTTCTTATCTTAAAAGGGTTCATTAGCTCGTGGCTAAGTAATAACAGCTGCACGGATCGATTCATCAGGTTAAGCTACGCTTGCCAGGGTTGGTCTGTGGATGGGTGACCATCTTTACATACCGAGACTCCTCCGTGCTTCGGAAAGCACGTTAAGCCGTTGGTCCCGGCTGTCATTCGTGGATCTTTGACAGTCGTTACGGGTCGTCAGAAGCCCGAGTGTCTGACAACCAGTCAACCAAGGGGTATCGTATGACCCAGTTACTGGGTTGTGGAGGTCAGATAGGCAGTCGCTCCATGTAAAATACTGGTATTCAGCTGCATCCAGTTAGACTGGAAGCCTACCCCAATATAGTTGGGAAAAGGCTAGGAAGATAGATTTTTTTTTTTTAGAAATCCAGCGTCAGACAGCATCTGTCTGGCATTAATGCTGAAATTAACCTTTTTGGCGCAGCCGTGAGGCACACACTATGGTTGCTAAAAAAATATTTTCACTTTTTCATTTTGTAAACTGTATCCAAATAAATGTTTTTCTGCCTTTTTTTCCCACCGCCGGCGATTAACAAGAAGTAAGTAGAGCCATCAACTAAAAACTATATTCCATTTGAAATAAGATTAGACATTTAAACAAACCTTTTTTACAGTCCGTTCAACCGATTTTGACTTCTATACCGTAGGCATAAGGATGGCATTAGAAGCAAAAAAAGTGGTTACAAACCAACTGTTTACTGCAGCTGTCATTTGTCATGCCGCCATCGCAATAGAAGTCAAAATCGGTTGAACGGACTGTAAAAAAGGTTTAGTTAAATGTCTAATCTTATTTCAAACGGAGTATAGTTAGCGAGCAAATGAGTAGCGAGTGCGCGACGGCGACAGGTATGTATGTATACAGTACTGTAAACGCCCAAAGGACGTTGGGGACGTAAACTATAGTAATATGCAGTACTCGTATGTAAATCGTATATTATTTCAAAGACAATATTTATAAGCAGTGATGGCCCAGTGGTAACGGCCGCGACTTACGAGTTGTAGGTCGTAGGTTCGAACCCAGACAGGCGCTTTACCTTGACTAAATTATTTCATCACCACTGCTCTCAAAACGGTGAAGGAAAACATCGTGAGGAAACCGGCATGTCTTAGAAACGAAAATTCGAAGACATGTGACATCTACCAACTCGCACTGGGCCCGCGTGGTAGATTACGGCCTGTGTCCCAGCAGTGGGAACATTATAGGCTGATGATGATGATGATGACAATATTTATATTTTATAAAAATATCTGTACTACTCCAGGGCTAGCCCCCTATCTCCTTTTTCTATTAAACTCAAACATTTTTCAAATCTATTTAAATATAAGACTGTCATGCTAATTCGATTGCCAGGCTGTTTTCTTAACAGCCTGCATAACTTAAGGTTGCATATTGCATAAAACCTTACAGTACCAAGCTTGACTCCGCGTCCTATTTAAAACCGAAAGTCGCGCGAAAAAGCGATCATCGCGTTCATTATGTCACTTTTTGCCAATATTAACCAATAGAATCTAAATTTCGCTTTAGAGCTCCGCTCCTATTGGTTAATATTGGCAGATTTCTCCGCTCCGCTGCCTGGCTACGCTCCAGTGGACAGACAGCCTAAGACCTAGGCTAAATATTTTTTGATATTCGGATAGCTTATTAAGTCATGACAGAATATGAATGAAAAATCTAAAAAATATATAATAATATAAATCCGCGAAATCTATTAACTAGTTTTAAATAACAAAATAAAACCTCCTATCTGAACTTACATGGGACTCTGCCCAACCCTTTGGGGAAACAAGGCGTGATGTTATGTTATGTTGTGTATAAAAACTCGTCCCATATAACACCATTTGTTTTACGGGTGGATGATCATGTCACACCTATTTCAAATTGACGAGATTTCATTTATTTTCCATTCGTTTTGATATGTTATCCTATTGAAATAAAACTATCAATCAATCAGCTTATCCGATTATTTACGCACAATGGAACATTTAGGCGGTTTTTAAATAGTTTTTATTTATTTTTCCAATCAGTTTGTAGTAAGTGCCTACGTAATGCCGGGTACAGATTGGTGAAACGTAACACAAAAGAACCGGGTGGAAAGAAAAATGCTCAAGGCAGAGCATCAGCAAGATGGTCAGACGCGATCAAGAAGGCTGTTGGAGGCAACATTTACCGAGCGGTCCACTCTACAAAAGACCGCATAACTTGAAGACGTGTCGACGAAGAAGTAGAAGAATGCTGGGTACAGATTAGTGAAACGTTACATGAAATGTAACACAAATGAGTCGTCCAATTTAATGCAATGTGACATGAAATGAAAAACCTAACCTTTCAAACCAATTAAATCAACTTTTTAACTCGTGTTTTTCAGCATTTTATGTTACGTATCTCCAATCTGTACCCGGGATAAAATAGGTACAAATGCTTTGTCTTGGACATTAAAAAAAAAGTTTTTATTACGTAAACAATTTGAAATCTCATCTTTGACGTAAACAAAATTGTGCTCCAAAATATGAAAGGTACACTGTCACATGATAAAATATATCCCTTTCTGTAGCCTCGGGGCTACACACCTCAATAAGATCATCTTTAGGATCAAACAAATTCTATGAACAATAAAACAGAAATCTCCCGAGAGTATTTATTTTAACAGCCTCCAGAGGCCTCCAGTTATCAAAAATTATTAGCGATAAACTCCAATGTTATATTTTCTACGAAATTAGGCCGTAACGCTTTAATATAATTGAAATTATGAGGCCTATAAAATTGTTATAATAGGTCTATAAATCCTATTATCCGCAAGATTTGTGAAGACTTTGGTGATGCCAAGTTTTCTTGAAAGTAGAAGTTATGTAAAATTACTTATAGTAAGGTTTATGAAAATAATATTTAAGAAATCAACTGCAAATGACAATGGACTAGATGCAATTTCTATCTTGCATTTTAATTAATAAGGCTCCTACAAAGCCTCGGATCCCAACTTCAGGGGGCGGCAATTTCAAGCGTAGCAGACAAGTGCACCACCCAGCACACCGGAAATTTGCAGCAAATGAGACGCGCAGCACATAATTATAATCTTTCTATTATTTTTATTTTTTACAACAGTTTTGGCGCCCCTATTGGATTGGCGCATTATCGATCGATAGATTAAAATATTGCTGCCAAAATTTTAATTTTGAGAAAATTTTAAGTTCGCGGGCTTTTTTAGCGCATCCCCATAAGACTGGCAGGGGGTGGTAAACGGCAATTTTTGCCCCGCCTCAACAAAATTCTAGATCCGGGGCTGCTCCTACAGTTAGCACATGTTAAATTGAGACGCTTTTAGGACCTGCCCAGTCCGAAAACTCAGTTCTTACCCACGGTTACATTTTTATATTCTTAGCGTCTAAAGGCTCTCTAATTGCAGTATAAATTACATAAAAGGACGAACCTATACCTTTTTCACTGCCATTCTTGTTCAGTCCATCTCAATAATTTTCCTTCAAGACAGATTAAACAGTCGACGTTAATCTAATTAATGAGTCTGGCTAACGATTAGCGCCTGATAGAGAATGCAGGCAATTACTGAGACCAGCAATTGTGAACCGGAATAATTGCTCAAAGCGGAGAATATTAGGTATGCACATTGCACAGTCACTTCTGCGATTGGCATTTATTTCAGTGCAAAGAAAGGTATTTTTTTAAGCATTTTAATAAAAACAAAATAAAAATGGCAAAAGACGAGTCGCACCCGCTTAACGAGGGTTCTGTAGGCACCCTGACAATAATTTTTATTTTCTTAATCCTATTTTATTTTTAAGGACCAACATATTAATGTACTCAATAAATATCAAAATGACGCAATCTTCCTTGATTCTCGGCATTTCCATGGCTCATTAAAACATTGGTTAAAACAAGCTTTTCAAAATAATTACCAGAAAAAAAATTACATACACCTTTAAATTATTATAAGTTTACTGTTATTGTAATGAGTTTCGTCGTATCAAATTGATTAATTAAGAGAAAATTTAAAATATGTTGGAAAATAACTGCGTCAAACTGAGATAAGCACTGACTATAAAGGTCGGCGAAGTTTTCATGTTTTAATTATAGTTCATACTTTCGCGTATTGAAAATCATGAATAAATGGAAATATGTAAGTGGAATCTTTTTTGCATCTTATTTACTTAGATATTAAATCTGAATCCACGGATGTAATAAATTTAATTGGGTATTTTAAGTAACTTTAATAAAAAATAATTACAATACTTGAAATTAACCTAATGGGGTATTCCATGAAGCACACCCAAACGAAGCACACCCAGACGAAGCACACCTAAAGTATTCCACTTAGCACACCCGTAGGTGGGCTTCAAATAAAAATTTAAAATAATTAATTTCCTATTCCACGAAGCACACCTACGAATATCACTCGCATAGTGCGGGGACTAAGAAATAAAAATGTCGATAGGAGAAAATATTTATTATTTAAAAGACTAACTTAAATTTCTAACATCATTCAGTTTCATTATAATAATTTGACACAATATTTGTCATTTTTGTAATCTTACTATTTAAAATCACAACAAATCAGATTGTTTCATAAATATCTTTCCAAAAAAAAAATTTTTTTAAACTATTTTTCTATTATGTTCCTTTTTTGTGTTCTTAATAAAATCACAGATTGTTTCATAATTATGCAATAAAAACTTGGACAAATATCAAAAACATTGTAAATATAGTTTTCCATAGAGATCTACGAGTATGTTGAAGTTTTCTTATAGCTACCTGTTTAGTGAATAATAAAAATACTCTACTTTAACATAAAAAATCACAGATTGTTTCATAATTACAATAAAAACTTGGACAAATATCAAAAACATTGTAAATATAGTTTATGTTTAGTTATTGTAAAGCGTCTTATCTATGGGATTTATATATGAACACTATGAAAATGACAAGTATTGCATCACATTATTATAATGAAACTGAAAGATGTTAGATATTTAAGTTAGTCTTTTACATAATAAATATTTTCTCCTATCGACATTTTTATTTCTTAGTCCCCGCACTATGCAAGTGATATTCGTAGGTGTGCTTCGTGGAATAGGAAATTAATTATTTTAAATTTTTATTTGAAGCCCACCTACGGGTGTGCTAAGTGGAATACTTTAGGTGTGCTTCGTCTGGGTGTGCTTCGTTTGGATGTGCTTCATGGAATACCTCAACCTAATGCCCGCCGGAAAGAACCCAATTCATAAGTCGCAAAAGCTTCTCACTGATTTACTCACTGAATCCTAAACTATAATAATTATTATAAATGCGAAAGTGAGTTTGTTTGTTTGTTACGCTTTTATGCTAAAACGGCTGAACGGTTTTGGATGAAATTTGGCACATGGGTAGACCATGACCTGGAGGATACTTTTTATCCCGATATTCCCACGGGATCGAGACTTACGCGGGTGAAACTGCGGGGTGCAGCTAGTTGTCTATACATGATTAAATTCAGCATTAATACAGAAACGAAGCCAATCTTTGATCAGGCAAAGTTTGAGTTAGATTTGCGCACGGTTACGTATCTTAGAAAGAAAAACTTTTTGCATTTTCAATTTGTAATTTCGTTTTTTTGAGACCGCAAACAATTTTTTTTTTTTGTAGACGGTTTGAGAGACAATTTTTTTTTTTTTAAATTGAAATCTTCTTTAGGCACGTTGGGCATTTTTGAGATGACACTAAACCATTGATTTCGCGATACTGTGACGGAATTTACCGACACCGTGGAGTAAAAGACATCAACGTGTTGATTACCGCGGTGTCGATTTTTTTTCGTTTTAACTTCTGTCGGCACTCCCGGAGAGCCACTGTTTTTTTTTTTAGTTTTATTGTTAGGTACATAAACCTCTATAAACTCTAAACTATTCCACAATCCCTTTGTAAACTTCGGAGATAAGGGGGAATGGTTTTTTGATAGACATTTTTCATAATTACTTAATCAAAAACTTCGTCGCATACCAAAGTAAGGTCACTTTGGGCGATACAGTTACTAAATATTAAGTCAAATTTATATATATTTTGTAAATTGCACATTGTTAAAATTGAATCTTTGTGTTCTGCTCACCGCTTCTTTTTTTTTTGGGTGGGAAATTATCAAATAATTTCTCCCGCTCTGGGTGGAGCGGGAGGGCGTGTCAGTCTCTTACTGACTAAAACCCACCCGTGTTCCTTCAGTTGCCATGTTGCCAGGAGCCACTGTATCCCTTTCAAACTTTTCCGCAATCCTGGCAGGCATCGGCCCTAGCAGACCCCGTCAGTTCTGCTGACATCTCTTTGAGGCGCGCGTAGAACACAACGCGCCGTCGACCCGGGCCTGGTCCTTATCGGACGGTGAGCTACCCATTGCTCACGGTCCGCAAGCCCGCGCCTACGGTGGCCGGGAATTGGCCTGCGACTCCCGACGCCCAGGGCGTCTCCTGCGGCGATTAGGGGCATGAAGGCGTGAAATTTGCCTCTCTCTCACGCGTTCCGCCTTCTCCTTCGCGAACATTACTGCTTTGCAGAAGAAGGTGATGGCCTCCCATACACTCTCGCTCCGTACCATAGCCTGGACCAGGACCGGACGCGAGAGATCACTGTCGCCGATCGCCTCCACGAGGACACGGCGATGCTCCACCCAAGCCGGGTAGACCTCCCTCTTCCGTTTGCTTCACCGTGTCCTCTAGGCGATCCACACAATGGTGACACCCGGGCGTTTCCTCCCGCTTTATCCTGAACAGGAACCTCCCGAAACAGCCGTGTCCGGTGAGGACCTGCGTTAGGCGGAAGATGAGGACGCCTTGGCGCCTCTCTAGCCACTCCTCAAAGAGGGGAATTATCGCCGCAATTGTGGCGTGTCTAGCGCTGGGTTGCGACAATCGCACTCTCTATGACGCCATGAGATCCCACCGGAGCTCTGTCCGCTGTGCCGTGATTTCTTGTGGCAACGGAGTTAAGCCCCGGCGTTTCGCCTTGTCGCGCCATTCCCAAATGTGCGCGAGGACTTTTTCCTCCAGATCCCATGGCGGTAATCTGGCAAGGAGGCTTGCCGCCTCTCAGGAGACCGTGTGGTATCCTCGGGCCAGCTGGATGGCCATGACCCATTGGGACGCGTTCAACCGGCGGGCTGGCCGCCGCCTCACGGAAAGCGCCCACACCGGTGCCCCGTAAAGAGCCATGGACCGCACGACTCCCGCGTAGAGCCTCCGGCAGGAGGCGTTTGGACCCCGTACATTGAGTAGGAGCCGCTTCAAGGCAGCCCCGGCCCGCTCCAGTCTGGGAGCCAAACGTCTGAAGTGCTCCACGAAGTTCCACTGGCTGTCGAGGACGAGTCCCAAGTACTTCATCGTTGACTCGACGCCGATGAGAACCCCTCCCGCCGTTACCTGGGAACCCGATGATGGTGCATTACGAGGATCATGAAAACACATACCCTCGGACTTGTATAGGGCCACCTTGAGTCCCAACTGCCGGATCCTGTCGACGATTGTCGCAACCCCATGTGTCGCTAATTCGGCCGCAGCCTTGTGTGACCTCCCCTGGCTACTTGCCATTCAGCGTCGGCAGGAGGAGATTTAGGAGTTGGGGGTGGCCGATTCACCGCCTAAGCCGGGGCCCCCGCCTCCTTGGCTGGGGCCCCCACCTCCTTGGCCGGGGTCCTCGCTGCTGGAGCGGGGCCCTCGCCATCTGTGCAGCCGTTCCATCCTTGATCTGCCCCAACGAGTCTGTTGCCGTGGCAGCTGCGGTGGTGGCATATGACGTCGCCTTCCACTGGCCCGAGTCCGGCTGGCTTGTCGCCAACGGGAGCGCAGGACAATGGCCTCTAGGGTGGAGAATTTACTCCGTAGAGCAGCTATTTCCTGCTGCACCAGGGTCAAAATCCTGTCCTAAACAGGCACGGGTGATCCCTGCCTATGCTGCTCCACCCCTGCGGCACCTCTCGGGGGCCGGCTCCTCGGAGCCTAGCCAAGTCCGCTCGGAGCTCCGCATTCTCCTTTCGGAGAAGCTCCGTGACGACTGTCAAGCGAGCGACCTCCACCCTCATCTCGGACATTCCGTCCGATGGAGGCCCGGGGTGGAAGGCCTCCGCTGCCACCATGATTGAGGCCGTGGCTGAGGATATGGCCTTGTCTCTAAAGGACTTAATCCTCTGCAAGGCCACACTGTTGATCGCGGCTATCACGACCTCTGCGAGCTTGGCCACTCGCTCTGAATTGGAGCCGTCTGCGGCGTCCGGCTTAAACCAGGGTGGTTCGGCTTATTCTTGGGCCACTCCCGGGCGGGATGGGCCATTTTGGCGACCTGGTCGGTGGCGACCACTCCACCCTGAGCACGTTTCGCGGCGTTAGCCCGTGTCTCCGTGTCAACAAGTGAGGCGGTGGCCCCTCCCGACGCCTCAGTTGAGGCGTCGGATGACGAGACCCCGGGGTCGCTCTCCGAACCGATTCCCGGCGTATCAGGCCGCTTGAAGCGACCCCAATTGCCCCGGCCTGGCCTCGAAGTGAAAGCTCCACCCACAACCGCTCGTCCTCGGCCTCTTCTCACCGTCGGCACCTTCGCGAGCGGTAGGCTTTCCTCGCTCGAGGATTGCCCCGCCGATCCTGCGCGCTCCGACTTGCTCAAACGTTTGCCCCAAAATTTGGAGCACCCGCGTCCTATGTCCTGGTAGGACATGCTCCGGTCCCCTGAGGGACAGGAGCCTCTTCGGCTCTTATTGCCGTCGCCGGCAAGCGATTCCTTCTCCGCCAATAAATTAGGCACGTCATCGTCTAATTTGTTGTTATTTTTAAGTTCATTATTATTCATATCTGTTCCCACTAGTAGTGAAGGAAATATACGTCCACCTAGGCAGAGCCTCGTACACTAGGTAAGCCTATATACTGTAGAGTTCTTTGTATTCTGCTCACAGCTTCTCCTGCTTTGCATATTGACAAGTTTCACAACAGCATGGAGAAGAGATGAAGACAGAAGCTCAAGCAGCAGACGATATCGCCCGGAAGATGGTATGGTCGCCGACATTATCAAAAAATTCCTAGAAAACAAAGCTCTTCAACCAATAGATCCCTCCTTACGATCAGGAAGTAGTTCTGATCCAGTTCAGCGGAAAGACTCAAGCGAGAAGCAACGGGATACAGATAATTCCAGAGAAAAGATGCTATTTGGACCTCCTTACGTAAAAAGTTTTGGTATGGGGTGAAGGTTTTATTTAAAATAAATGTCAGTTTTAAAAGTTTGGTTTTAGTTTTGATTTCATTTAGATAGTAAATATGAGGACTGTATAACGTTGACACATTAGAAACAAGTTATTATTAAAACAGGAATTCATTTTTGGGTTCCGTATGAAAATGGTAAAAAAGGAACCCTACGTCTGTCTATCACGGTTACTTATTTCAACAACTATTCATGCTATCGACTTGTTTGGATCAGTTTTAAATAATGCCCACCCATATTGCAAGTAAAAGAATTGTACCTTTTTAAAAGTATTTTAATTTTCTTTGCAACAAGGGCCAAAATGTTGAAATTTTAAAGCATTAGGATTACTAAATCATTTTGGGTATCATGAGAAAGAGCTTCATTTGCAAATTACAGAACATGTTTTTATTTCATCAAAATACACGTACATTATATTTTGATTTATATAATTAAATCTTTATATATATAATTCTTCTGTGAGTGTGTATGTCACTGAACTTCTCTCAAACGACTGGACCGATTTTGATGAAATTTTTTGTGTGTGTTCAAGGGGATCTGGGAATGGTTTAGATTCACAATTTTGTCCGCTGGACAATGTTTTGACAGGACAACGTCTGTCGGGTCCGCTAGTATATCTTTATATATATAATTCTTCTGTGAGTGTGTATGTCACTGAACTTCTCTCAAACGACTGGACCGATTTTGATGAAATTTTTTGTGTGTGTTCAAGGGGATCTGGGAATGGTTTAGATTCACAATTTTGTCCACTGGACAATGTTTTGACAGGACAACGTCTGTCGGGTCCGCTAGTATATTATACTATGACTTACGATGAAAAATGTCTGAATCATACCTTTATCGCAGAAGTTTGCGGAGCGTAAAATGTAGAATAATCACAGTAGATGGAGATTTATGTAAATCGTCAGCATTTTCTTACCATGTTAGGTTCGGCTTCAAGTCTAAGGCCTCTGCCTCGAATCTTGCGGGCAGCGGGGCGGAGGTGGCGGCGGCGCGGGAGCGGTGCGGGCACCGCAAACCCGTACCCTAATTGCGTAACTTATTTTCGTTAACAATTATGCCTAATTTGTTTCAGTTTGACAGTTCGACAAAATTCATTGCGTTATTTACGTCGTTAAGCAGATTTTTTTTTCCAACTTATGAAGCAATGGATTAGCAATCTGTTTCAAATCGAAACAGATTATGATTGTGTTGCATTACGCAATTAGGGTACTGTTCTCGAAACCAGGCGGGCAGATCGCGCGGCACTATAGCGGCGCAGTATTATGTTCGTGGTTGTGTCATCGAGATATTTGTTTTTATTCGCGAACGAAATGTCTGAACAACGGCGACAACATCTTCTTGATTCAAAATTCCTAACGCTCGATTTTAAATTGCACAACACTACATTGCAGACGCGCGGGCGGTCACCGCTTGACTGGAGTGCACCGCTCGTTGCCCGCCCCCGCGCCGCTGCCACGCCGCTGTTTTCGAGGGCCGCCGGCCGGTCCATTTGATTTTACGCATTAGATCCTGCCGCTTCCGAGCCGCCACTGCCGCCGCCCCGCTGCCCGCAAGATTCGAGGCAGAGGCCTAACCGGATGGAGCTAAATACCAGTACTTACATGGAGCGACTACCTATCTGACCTCCACAACCCAGTTACTGGGTAATACGATACCCCTTAGTAAGACTGGCTGTCACTGCTGTCAGTCTTTCGGACTTCTGACTACCCGTAACGATTGTCAAAGATCTCGAAACACAGCCTGGACAAACGGCTTAAGGTTGAATAAAAAAAATTGTCTCGTACTAGCAGTTTTTTTAGGAATCAAAGCAAACAAACTTGATAAGCAGTCCCAAAAAATTAACTTCGAAAATGGATTTTTTTTTCATTCTAAGGTACGGAACCCACGGAGCGTGGTTCCATCACGCACTATTTTATTTTTCCTAATCACTCACAAGTAGATTAACATGCATATTAATGAATCCTAATTTAATTATCTATTATAAGATAAAATCTTTAGGGATTTTCGGTATATCTGTTACTGTTAAAACGCGTTTTCAGTTAGAATGCGTTTTCACTAGTTTAAACTAGTTTTTACTGAATGACTTAGTTACTACTAGAATTTACTAAACTGTTCTAAAACAAATATCATTTAAAACTAGATAAAACGCGCTTCAACAAAATTGTTGTCTATGTGACGAAAAACGATAATTTTTCACGCGCCAATATTTTCATTTGTTTTGTTTTTTACTTTAAACAGCTCTATTTACAAGCCAAATCGAAATTTAAATGAAAAAATTGATATTTTACCTCCTTCAAATGTAAAACATTCGTTCCATTATTAAATTACACGACAGGTATGAGTTTTCATAGTAATTTATTCGGTCATTAAGCACGACAGATATGAATTTTCATAGTTACAATGCCAGCCGCCTACTCGCATGTTTTGAACCGCATTTTTGATTTATCTCGAAGAAGGTTGTCAAAATAATGCTCGAATTTCCAAGCATGTCTGAGAAAAATAAATCTAAATTACTGTATGGTTATTATCCGACTGCCCCAGAAAGAGGGTAATGTTTTTCGAGAGTATGTATGTATGTTTGTTTGTTTCTTTGGCACGCTCTGTAGCCTAAACGGCTTGATGGATTTTAAAATATTTTATGAGGTGTCGTTAGATTCGTCTTAATTGTGAGAGTGACATAGGCTAATCATATAGCATTAAAGGAGCAAAAAAGGAGGGGTAGTTTAAAAAAAAAAACTACATTATTGGTATCAAAAAAGCTAGTCATGAGTTAATTCCTATACATATATTAATAAAACTAAAAAGCTTAAAATAAAGCAAATTATTTAAAAAAACAAAAAAACCCGACTGCAAAAACACTTAACTGAAAAGAGAAAAACACTAACCTGAAATTATCGTGTAATTTTTGTTTGTCCCTGCCTGCAATACCTTGTTTTTCTCTTTTCAGTTATGTGTTTTTGCAGACGGGTTTTTTGTTTTTAACTAGTGAAAACGCGTTCTTACTCAAAACGCGTTTTAACTGTAACATAATATCCACGGCTCATTTAAATATTTGAAAAATAAGGTGTTCAAAATTAATTACCTTGAAATTCAATCACAATTACATCTTTCAATTATAATTATTGTTTTTGTTATAAATTTTGTCGTATCTAATTGATTAATTAAGAGAATATTCTAAGAATTAATTGAGTAAGCGCTGACTATTTAAAGGTGAAATTTTCACATTTTCAAGTTTAATTTATCTTTATATCTTCGCGAGTTGAAACTATGAACAAATGGAAATATGTGAGTGGTTTTTCATGATTTTTAGGTGTTTCTGTACTAGTGTTAATAACTCAGTCCACGGACATAGGGTTTTTGATTTGTTCTGAGCGATTTCGACCATAAATAATATTGGAATACTTGAAAATTGAACACTTGACAATTCATACCAATTGTTGACAAAAAAACTAAGAACCAAGTGAATGCAATTTAGTTTCAAGCGCGCTCTTTTTTACCCAGTCCAAAATAAATAAGTAGAAATATTTTTCTATGTTTTTCCATTGTTAGATGGACCGACGACCCTAAAAGTTGGTTGAGCGGATAACTGAGTATTGTGGCGCAGCTTGAGAGAGCCTATGTCCAGCAATGAACGGCGATCGGCTCAGTTGATTGATTATTATCATTGTTTATGGCAGCAATAGGTTTGAATTCTTCATGGCATAAGCTAAAATCACCTCTTTACCTTCTGCTTACAGCTTTTCCTGCTCTGCATACTAGAATTGACAAGTGGCACAAGAGTTCGTAGGAGAGATGGACACCAAAGTACAAAAATGACAAGTTATCGCTCTGATGATATTGGTTCTTCATACTCTATAAATAAAGAGGAATTCTTACTTAGTAAAGCCATTAATTCAGCCATCAAATATGCCCAAGAGAAAGAATTAAACCAGAAGAAACAAGATAAATCTTCAAAGGAATTGATGCTCTTCCGACCTCCTAATTTTTTTAAATCAAAAAGCAATTATGCTTAAATTATATATTAAAAAGAAATATTTTTTATTACATTGCATCCATTGCATAATTATCCAGTTCTGAGCTACGTTTAATAAATGTCCATTTTAAGAGCGCGATTCTAAAAATTGGCAACGTTGCAAATACCTGTCAAATATTTACCTGTTTTGATTAATTTGGCAATATTACTGTATGGAAATATGAAATATCGCCAACTAGTGAACTAGAATAATAATAATGAATTGTAATTATAACACTGAGTTTGATGTTGTGACCGTTTTAGGTGTAACGATATTAATTATTGCGTTTCATAATCAATACTTTACACTAGTTTTCCATATTTCATATTTCCATACAGGAATATTGCCAAATTAATCAAAACAGAGAAATATATGACGTCTATTTGCAACTTTGCCTACTTTCAGAATGCATGCTCTAAGTTTGTTTCAGTTTGATTGGAGTAATAATTGAGCAGCCTGTCGATAAGTTTTGTGTATGGAAAGTAGGGAAGGGAGACCTTTGCCCTGCAGTGAGACAACATAAGGATTAATTTGACAGGACCAAACTAAAATGTATCTTCTGTCCTTTTCTTAATGAAATAGAAAGAAAAAGATGCACTGAACTTAAATTTAGTTTGGTTTGTGAACAAGGGAATCGGCACCATTGACAACTTTTCAAAAAGTCTCATCTAAACTAATATTATCCAAACTAATCTTAACTTAATAATTATTATAAAGAGAAAAGATTTAATTTTTTGTATGTTTGTTTATAATGAATAAACTCAAAAACTTCTGGAGCTATTTAAAAAATAAATCACCAGTAGTATGTTATATTATCACTGAGTAACATAGGCTATAATTTATAAAGATATCACGCGGAGGAAGCCGCTGCCGATATAAATAATCATTACATTTGGTTGACGTAATCTTCATGCAATTTTAAGTAACAGTGACTTCTACCAATATGGGGGAACTGCGTAATAACATACGAACTGACTGGGTTAGTTTTGAACACTTTTAACAAGCATAACTCTCTGAAAATGTAACCGGCAAACATACTGGAACTGATTTTCTGTGTAAACTTTTGACCTATCACGTAATCACGTTGCAAGGATATATGAAATGTTACAGGGAATTAGTCAAAACCTTTGGGTAGCTTAACGTTTCAACAAGGTTACACTGATTTTGGTAAAATGCAGGTTTTAATGACTTTTGTGAACCTTTCCACAATCGTTCCAGTTGTCCCAGTCTAAAGCAATTGTGGGCCAATCCATTTAGGTAGGTAATTATGGTTGGTTTCTGAATACATGCCGTGAGCAGTATTTTTAACCGACTTCCAAAATGAGGAGGTTCTCAATTCGATTGTATGTTTTTTTTTAAAGTGAAAACTTCTTTAAGGGGAAAGTGTCAGGGTAGCCCGCGAAATTCAAATTTTCTTACGTTTTTTGCATTTTGCAGGTCAGTGTCAGGTTTTATGTTGATTAAAATATGATTCGCGGTCGTAACAAATATGGCTTTACTCAATTATAATCATTACAATCAACAATAGTGATTAAGAAGAAGATAAAGGTGTCAAATATCATGAATTCATGAAATCATGACATTTAACACTTTTACTAACTTATGGAGTTGTATTGCTGATTGTAATGATTATAATTGCGGATAATCATTACAATCAGCAATACAATATAATTGAGTGAAGAAAATTTGAATTTCGCGGGCTACCATGACGCTTCCCCCTTAAGCGCGTTGGGCATTTTTGAGATTGGAAAAAACAATTGAACTCGCGACACTTACCGTTACCGACATTTCATTAAAAGTATTTCGTGCATAATCAAATTGTTCAAGTTTTCACTTCTGTCGGCACTCCCGGAGTGCCACTGTTTATTTTTAATGTTTGTTACGCGGTCACTCCGCCAATTATGAATTGATTTTGATAATTCTTTTTTGTTTGGTAGGTCATACTTCAGAGGTGGTCCCATATAAATTTTATTAACTTTGCTTGAGTGTTTGTTGAGTTGGCTATTTTACTTTTACTAAGTCAATATAGATGATGTAATGATGTTATAATAAGCTCCTGTCACTGTTATTTACCTATGTAAATAACAGTGTAGTACACAGGTAGTGGTATTCAAATTTGTGTGGGGTAGGTACCACAACAAAAAAGTGTAAAATAAAAATAAATTCCAAAAAAAAAAACACCTCAAAGTAAAAACCTACTATAATTTCGGAAGTCGGTGGCAAAAAACGAAAATTCAAGATCAAAGGCAACGATTTCCGAAATTAAAGTTATTTTTTACTTTTTTTTTTGTGATTTTTGTTGGAAGTTATTAGTTTTTTTTTTTTTTGTAAATATTTTATAAAGTGATTCGAAAACTGTGACGATCTAGTCATACAACTCACCAGATATCCTCTTAATATGCAACTGCGTCGCAAAATTATTCCCCATTTGCGACACATAGCTGTCCTTCTTGCTAGATAGCTGGATGCTGAAGCCATCGGACTCTAGCGAGGCCCTGGGGGCTTTGGCGGCCTGTACGGCCTTGTTGCAGACCGGGGTGGGGGCCACTTTGGCCAGGGCCGCCTCCTGGGACCCAGTGCTGTCGCGGCGACGACTCTTGTGGTCAAGCAACATGCTTGGGGTGCAACCCATGTTGGCACTACACTTTGGCACTAACACTCACACTGAACTTGGATAGCATTGTTTGATCTGTAACAAGGAGAGGGATAGAGTTAGACATTGTATTAATTATTATCTTTATGCAACATGGTACCTATACATAGTGCCATCCACGAAGACGCGCTCCACTCTTTTTCCTAATCGCTTACAGTACAGCTTAAGAAGAGTTGGACGCGTCTTCGTGAATGGCACTATCTATACAGAAGCAAACTCAATGCTGGAGGGATTCAACATTTCGTTTGTATTCTGATCTATCACCTTTTAGAGGTATGAGGAACAGGGTGTAAAGTTTTCATAGTTTTCGAGGGTGTTAAAGTCGATAGTGGGGTAGAAATATAAATCCAACATGACAGCTCTGAAAATTTTCAAATTTTTCATCATGGGTATCGTTTACATGGTTTTCGAGGGTGCTAAAGCCGATATGAGGTCAAAATATAAATCCAAGATGGCGGCTGGAAAATTTTTGTTTTTGTTTTAAATTACGTGAGAAAGAACTTCGTATCCCGACCGCACACGATTTTTTTCGTACCAACAGTTTTCTTCGATCAGTTGTAAAAAATGAATCAAAGTTAGATCCACGAGCTGGTCGTGATCTCGAAAAATGGCTTCTTTGGACTCTGAAACTATTCGGTGGAATCGCTTAAACCCTGAATGTACCTATTCTACAAAAAATCCTATAAGCAAGACTCTGAAGAAAGTTATTGATAGATATTACTCAAATAGAAGATATCTAAAGAAATATTGTATAACCTTGAGCGTTAAAAGGGTTGTATCGAAGACATCAGCTATCTATTTCGTAGGCGACCTTGAAAAGTGTATAATACATGAACAAGAGACGTGAAGTACGGTTCGGGTCTGTGCCCTAAAACAACGAAAAAAAAGTGATAAATATCTTCTATCTTCAGAAACCCTTATTATGTTCGTGATGCTCATGAAGTAAGAAAGTTTTCCAATAAAACATAATGTTATAACAAACTTCTCTACCTATCAGTGTCGCAATACTTTCCAGCTTACGGCACAGATTAAAACAGAAGGGTCACTCCGCATTTTAGGTACCTATAGTTAAAAGTAGGTACGCGGTGGTCTCGACTTGTCGAATTTAGTGGGCGTAACGTAGTCAGAAGATATATCAGTTACGCGATAGAAAGATAGGCAACTTCTAGGTGAATATAACTGTAGGTAATTAGCGCTGTGCGAATTGCACTTTATTGTGTAGTAGCAAGAGTCGCTTTTTATTTAAATACTAGCTTTTGCCCGCGGCTTCGCCCGCGTGGATGTCGGAAAATATCCCACGGGAACGTACTACCGAGATTGTATACCTAATTACAGAGGAAAAGGTCATTGACTCCTAAAGCTGCGCCCGCATTGCTACACGTAATTTTAAAACTGTGATATTTATTAAACTATTCATTTAAATGCATACCATAAAGGCATATTTTAATCTAAATTAAATGCCCAATTTAAATAACATATTTTTTTGGAGAAGGGTTAATACTATACCGGTCAAAAAAGCTTTGGAAATAACAATTAAAAATGTATAAAGTTCTGAAAGATAAAAATGGTTATTGTGGGTCATTCTTAGAAGATAGACATATGCCATTGCGGACTTTTTGTTGAACTTTTTAAGATGAACAATACCGTAGAACATAAATTTGACGTATCTTTTGCGGTTAACGCAACGCACGCCAGTAAAGCTCCCAGTTGGCATGATTTTTTCCGACTTCTTTAAACGAACTCAAAACATAAGAAAGAATATGAAGTTATTATTAAAAAACTTGCTACAACTTACGGTAAGTAGCCATAAGCACAGATTTGTACCAGATGGGTCATCATCATCTGCCTAGCCTTTTCCCAACTATCTTGGGGTCGGCTTCCAGTCTAACCGGATGCAACTAAATACCAGTATTTCACATGGAGCGACTGCCTATCTGACCTCCACAACCCAGTTACTGGGTAACACGACACCCCTTGACTAGTTGTCAGACTTTCAAGCTGTTACGACTGCCAAAGATCCACGAAAGACAGCCGGGACCAACGGCTTAACGTGCTTTCCGAGGCACGGAGGAGTCTCGGTATGTAAAGTTAAACATTTTAGTCGAGCTCTATGTCGTACCAATGAAATTGGTGTACAAATATATTAGTTTTTTAGCAATAAGTCTGAATTTATACAATACAAAGTCACGTTCGAGTAATTAAATGTATTATTAATAAATAATTAATTAATCAATTAAAATTTATTTTTACATGCAAATCACTGGTAAATTATAGTAAAGGGCTAGTAATGTCATCATAATTGTAAATAATGTCAATTAAATGTATTATTACATAACACATAACATCACGCCTTGTTTCCCCGAAGGGTTGGGCAGAGGTGTCCCTGTAGCAGGTACACCCACATTTCGCCAGTTATGTTCAAGTCCCATGTAATAGGGGGCGAGCCTATTGCCATCAACCGGGCACAAATCCAGACTCCGAGCTGCTACTGAGAAATTTCAGATGTGTGTATTTTTTTCTAATGTATTATTAATAAATCATTAACATTTTATTTTTACCCGACTACGGTTACGGTTATGATTTTAGCAGTCTATGTATGTATGTTTGTTTTTACGTGTGTTCCACCGTAGCGCCTAAACTCTTAAACCGATTTTGATGAATGAGGTATCAATAGATTCGTAATAATGGTCCGGGTAACATAGGCTATATCATTTTTCCCTAAATTTAATTTGGTGGACTTTACACGTAAATTTCTAACCTCGAAAAAAATTAAAATTTAATGATCATGACATGTTTGGTATCAAAAGAAAGGTCTTGACGAGCACATTACAAATATGTATATAATATTATATTTTCAAAGTAAACAAATATGTTTAAATCGTTAAAAACAAGCAAAAGTGAGACTGCGTTACGTAGTATCGCAAGATGTTACCAACGTGCAGTTAATCAAATCTTAATAAGTAGTACCGATTTGTAATTCCACTCTTATGAAGAAAAACAAGTACAACGAAATATTTATATTTTGGATTTCTTCGAAGCTCGATAGCGATATATTTTATGGTGTTGGCGTCGAAATAAATCGCTCTATGGTTTCGTCCAAAGCACTATGCACTGCTATTGGAATTTAAAATAGGTTAATTACTGAACTATTGTATTACTCTACTCTTATTTACGTTTATCAAGTGTAAAAACGGAAAAGTATAAAATAAAAAAAATAAAGTTTAATAAAAAACTGTAACCCGACTACGGGAAAATAAAAATGATCTAAAAACTACGAAACAAGCAAATATTTCAGACAGAAATCAAGACATAGGTACAAAAATGGTCAAGGTAAAGCCGTCGTCGCATGCCATTATAATTTTGTAGGTGTTCCTGGCACCAACATGGTATACAGGCATGCGACCACGGCTTTACTTTGACCATTTTTGTACCTGTCTTGATTTCTGTCTGAAATATTTGCTTGTTTCGTACTTTTTAGATCATTTTTATTTTCCCGTAGTCGGGTTACAGTTTTTTATTAAACTTTATTTTTTTATTTTACATGCATTTCAATGGTTAATTATATTAAAGGGCTGGTAATGTTATATTTTATCATTAAAAAAGTACGTCTTATCTATTAGAAATAAATACACACACACACACATACATACACACACACACACACACACACATTCATACACTTTTGAATTTGCGGACAATATTTTATTCATTTATTTATTATTAGGCTCTTCAACTATGAGTACACTATTACTTTACAATTTGTACATTACAAACTTAAGTCTAAGCGCCTCATTACTTAAAGAAAAGCACAGCATGCACCACATTATTTATTATCTTCACTCCTTATACATTTAATTTCTATGTATTCTAAATGCAATGGACCCATATTATCAAAGTAAACTCAGGTGGATTTACAAGAGTCTTTGTATGTCTGTGATGGAAGTCTTAGACCTCATGAGTAACAAACATGTCGGGACATAGCTTTGAGGTCGTAGAAATGTTATAATGATATACGGAGCTTATCTCCTAGGAAACAAATCCACTGAAGGAGTATTCTACTGTTGGTAAGGATTATTTTAATCTTGGAATGTGTTGCTCTGTTTGTCTAATTCATTAAGTGATAGTATTCTCCTCAGACCAAATAAAAACCCTAGACAGAGTGCTGTCAAGTGACGTGAGGCCGGTATCGTAGTGTGCACTTAGTGAGGTGTAGTTTGATTGTAAATTGTTGTAAATGTGTGCGTGTGAGCGTGTATGCACAGAGCGGAGGTGTAGTTTTGGCATGCTTCACTGTATTGTTCGCAGCACTATGTCTTGCTTTTTTATTTGGTCTACCACAGACCAAATAAAATCAAGACGGATAATTTATTTATTTCCGAAGGTTTCAAATAATTATTATTTCATTTGCTGGTCTATATTTCGCTTTTCGTTTATATTTCCTTACATTTCCTGGTCCATAAATTCAAGGTCGCTCAGCGAGCTATGGAAAGCTTGGAATCTCACTAAGGGATAGAATACGGAACGAGTCTTCTTCAATGTCCCACCCACCGCACAGACTTCATTCACTCTTCCTTTTTCGTTCAGTCTATCTCTCTGTGGAGTGCGCTCCCCCAGGAAATCAGGATGGCGACCAACCGATAATTTTTAAAGTTAATGTTCGCGAGCACATTCGCAGGAAGCTGGCAGTATCATCACAACGGTAATGATTTCCCATTGTTTGTCTTATATGTATTTATTTTTGTTTAAATATAATTGGAAATATATGTTTATGTATATCTTTATATTTAAATAAATATTTATTTCTCAATTCTCGCTATTGCACCTACCACTGTTTGTCTCTGCAACACCCAAAGGTTGACTGGTAGAAAATGCCTTTGGCATTAAGTCCGCCTCTGTACATTTGTATGCTTGAAGTATTAAATAAATAAATACGGAACGAGGTGATCCGGCAGAGAACTAAAGAAGTGGACATAGCTCATAGAATAAGCAAGCTGAAGTGGCAAATGGGTCGGCCATATTAGCTGTAGAACCGATGACCGTTAGTGTAGACGTGTTCTTGAGTGGAGACCGCGAATCGCAAACGTAAGGTAGGACGCCCTCAGGCTAGGTGGAGCGACGATCTTCGCAGGGTGGCTGGTAGCACCTGGATGAGAGTTGCCGAGAATCGAGCTGAATGGCGTACAATTGGAGAGGCCTATGTCCAGCAGTGGACTGCTGTAGGCTGATGATGATTATTTAATTACTTACTTTTATTTCGAGGAGCTCGTGGCTAAGTAATAGCAGCCGCACGGATTGATCCATCAGGTTAAGCAATGCTTGCCGGGGTTGGTCCGTGGATGGGTGACCATCTTTACATACCGAGACTCCTCCGTGCCTCGGAAAGCACGTTAAGCCTTTTGCCCCGGCTGTCATTCGTGGATCTTTGACAGTCGTTACGGATCGTCAGAAGCCCGATAGTCTGACAACCAGTCTTACCAAGGGGTATCGCATTACCCAGTTACTGAGTTGTGGAGGTCAGATAGGCAGTCACTCCATGCAAAATACTGGTATTCAGCTGCATTCGGTCTGACTGGAAGCCGACTACAACATAGTTGGGAAAAGGCTAGGCAGATTGATTTGACTTACATATTTTGTTTCGTGAACAAAAGTTTAAATAATACCAAATTTTCAACTATCAATTTTAGAGTATGTATTACAATTTCAGCGTACTTATAACTTAAAATCAAAACAGCATTAAAGTACCTAATAATTATGTATCTTCTAAGTGTATAAAACGAAGAGGAAATGATAACAAGGAGCGCTTTTTCAAACGAATTTTCACGTGATTATTCCTAACTTCGTTCACGACATTTCGTCACGAAGTTTTTAATGAAATAAAACATCATAATAGGGCCAAAACATCACAAAGAAAAGTAAAAATCTTTTACGTAATTGACGTAACAATTTTATCTGTAAGATTATATAATATCGCCTCGGGCTCGATGAAACTGACCACTTTTCTGGGAAAACCTCCCCTGAGGCAATGAGGTACGGATTCCTTTTAAAACGGTCTGTATATAAAATAAATATTATAATGAAAAACCTTTTTAATGGGACACTGGTTTCATGTCTTGATCTTCTACCAGGAATCGTTACAGTATTTATTTATTTTTTAGCGACTCGCCCCGGTTTTGCACGGGTGCCATTTCCTTGTGAAGAAGACTGTATCCTGTTCACGACACGTTGTACTCAAGTAACCTAATAAAAAGTACTAGGCTTGCATGAATTCAAGATAGTATTTCATTAGTTCTGATATACTTACTTCTTTTTGTAAACTTGGTATTTGTTTTTGTATATGTTTCCATCTGGAATAATGTACCTACGTGAAAGATTTTTGAAGTGAAAACTTCTTTAGGCGCGTTGGGTATTTTTGAGATGGGAAAAAACAATTGAACTCGCGACACTGCTACAGACACCTCATTTTTGTAAACGCGATTGTGCTCTTTATTTATATTACGTTACGGATCAATGTTCTGTGCAAGTATTTTTACTTTAAAGGTTTTGTTTTTTTTTTTATTTTGTAAACGTGATTGTGCTCTTTATTTAGATAAAGTTACAGACCAATGTTCTATACAAGTATTTTTCTTTCACCAGGGCAATCTTGTTCAAGTTTTTACTTTTGTCGGCACTCCCGAAGTGCCACTGTTTTATTTTTCTTAAATAGGATCAGTGGTTCCGGAGATTACCCTCCACATATAGACGAACTCACAAAATTCGCTCTCTCTCTTTGTAATATTATTATAGATTAAACTTTAAGCGACATATAAAGTACATAATAATCTTTTTACTGAGCAAATTCCATCAGCCGCTATAATAGTTTGTTCTAAGCCTTTTAGCTCTCCGTTACATGAGATGCATCTAATGTACCTACTACGAACTTCCTTGATAATAAACTTATCCATGTAATCTTAATATTTATTGTAGACGTAAATAACAGACACATTGTTACAATAATATACACACTTAAACATAACTGGCGAAATGTGGTAGGTACACCTCTGCCTAACCCTTCGTGGATTACAAGCGCGATGTTATGTTTGTGTTCAAGACAGTGTTACGATATTACAAGGACAGCTTACGTACAAAGGCGAGCTTAACCCAAAATTGGGTTTTCTGACAGCAAACCTCAGTGCGATAGAGAAATTTGCAAATGAGGACAGTTTATAAGTACACAATATTCAGACTAAAAACATGTAAATAATTAGAACATAATTATCACCCTAGGAAGGGTTTCGAAATTTGTGACATCTTCTAAACAAATAAATAAAATTGAAGTGTCTGTTTGTAATGTCAAAGAAACAGCTTTTTACTAAATGGAAAGTATATATATATATATATGTTGCAGCCATCTGGTTAAATTAGCCAGCTAATGGACGCCTAGGCCGTTCATTAAACGCCAGCATACAATAGGGATGATGCCTAGGTAAAAAAAAAAAAACTATTTAGTCCGTCCTTCAGATAATAAAAAAATTTTAGACACGTATTTTTTGCTTTATCATATTAATCAAAAATAACTTAAAAAACACGCATTAAAGTGCGGGGACTGAGGGTCGTGACGTCATAATTCAGTATAAAATCTAGCAAGGCGTGACGTCATGCCACATTTTAACTCAATGTATCGCCGTAATCTTTTGAATACGTCAAAAAAGAAAAAATACGTGTTCAATATTTTTTATTAATCTATCTAGAGGAAAAAAAAATTTTTGGACACAGGCCTATTGGATGCCTAGGCCGATAGTTAACTGAACTAGAATCATTCAACGTTTAAAAACTTGGCGTATTGAAAGTCAGCCCTTTGAAGATGACTGACCAAGACTCAGCCGAGTGATTCAAATGGTGAAAAAATTTCTGCGAGCAACTTGGAAATAGCGGTTGGTCACAGTTCTAAACCTAACCTATTTCACCCAGTTTAACTAAATGACTACACGTCATTCAGCCATTTGGTTAAACGTTGTGCTCAATGACTTGGCTAGTTGTCCTTCAGCTATTTAATCGGATGCCGACGTTTAATGAACGGCCTAGGCGTTCAATTAGCTGACTAATTTAACCAAATGGCTGAGATATATAAATATAAATTATTTATTACAAAAAAAAATGTTTTTTTTTCTCTCTTTTTTTTTCCAGCTAATCTCCGAAACGGCTGGACCGATTTTGATGGGACTTTCACTGGCAGATAGCTGATTTTATAAGGCCTACTTTTATTTTAGAAAAGAATAAGGGTCCCGCGCGAAGCAGTACAGCTAAATATCGCATTTGTAAAATCTAAAGTTAATTCAAGCCCATTTTCTGTACAGGAAGCCAAACAAAAAAACACCCTTAATATTAATTATATAGGTACCTGTTATTTACTTAGGTGGCCTGTACAAACAGAATTTTATTTTCCTTTTACACCTACTACGAAGTTTATACTGTCATGGTTGGCCGGAAAACGGGGAAGCCATGGGTAACGATCCTTAATGGTTATTCGGGTCGGCAAACAAGTAAGCCCTATGGAATTAAGAATATTATGCCGTTTTTATTTCATTTTGTATTTATTTTTATGACTCTGTGGGGATGAATAAAGTGAGGTAAGAAAGTAGCTGCAGTGTTGTGGAGAACAGCGAAAGTTTACGTGGTTTTTGTTGTTTTGCTAGAAAATATTTTATGCATCGTAACAAATCTTGTATCTGGAACTAGCTGATCCTACAGACGTTGTCTTGTCCAAATCTAATACCTTTAAACGAGCAATTCTTGTATATATGTTTATATTTAATCTGAATCTTTTGGGGGCGATAAATCGATCTAGCTAGATTTCATTTTTAGAAAACTACCAGATATGTTCAATAATCAAAAAAAAAAAACAAAATTCCTATAGAAAATGCACATTCAGGTTTTCAGAATTTTAAAATTTTCCAGGCAACTTTTCAAATTTTTGTTTCTGTAAAAGCCTGATTCTGACTAGTATTACGAACATTCTAAAACAAAAATTTGCCAAATCGCTCCAGCCGTTCTGAAGCGATGCATTTACCGCCAGAAGATAATATCGTTCGATAAAACTGTTTCCATGGGGATACAGCGCGCCCAATTTATCTATGCAGGCGGCAAATTACAGAACTAAATATTAATGTACCGAATTTGTCATGCTGTTGCATTTTTCCTTGACAAGCAGCGCCTCCGTGAACTGCAAATTTAAACTGGTCTTACTGTACATAGCTATCGAGTACTTTATCCATAAGGAACTATGAGTCGTTCTGAAACCTAAGTAATTAAATATGCGTAATTAGACCTAAACTGTCTCTTTTTCAAAACGTCTTCTAACTTTAGTAGGTATAAGCCTTGACCTTCGTGCCAGATGTATTTTGAACTTTATTCCGACAACAGTAAAATTAGAAGTCGTTTAACATTTCCCTTCAAAATTAACAATTTAGACTTGTAAGTTTATGTAATTAGAACTTTACCAAGGTTCAATAAAGTTCAAAATTTTAAAAATGCCTCGATGGTTGAAACCTGGGTCTTAAGATGAAACCTTGTTCTGTATAAAGCCAACAATGTTATCCCACAGACACCTACCGATGCCGAGGAATAACTCAAAGAGAAAAGTGCCGCAGGCAAAATATCTTACTTATGCTATTTTATGAAATGATTTTAAACAGTTAATACGAGGCTTTAAACAACAAACGGTTTCATGTCGTCTTGATTAGATATGGGTTTAATAATCAACCCAAATAATCCCACGTCCGCAGGGACGTATAAATATCGCAGCGGGATTTTATCGTGCACTGGATTTTCAACTCTCGGTGTTAAGAGGGCTTATACAAAAATTTGACAACGTCGCAAATCGATGTCAAATATTTTGCTGTTTTGATTAATTTGGCAAAATTACTGTATGGAAATATGAAATGTGGCTAACTAGCGAACTAGAATATTAATAATGAATTGCAATCATAACACTGAATTTGATGTTGTAACCTTTTTAGGTGTAAAAGAGGTATTTCGAAAGTTTCCAAATACTTTTTTTATATCTAAAACTAAATATTCGGTGTTACGATATTAATTATTGTATTTTATAATCAATATTTTAGTCCACTAGTTAGCCACATTTCATATTTCCATACAGTAAGTAATATTGCCAAATTAATCAAAACAAGTAAATATTTGACAGCTATTTGCGACGTTGCCAAATTTTTGTATAAGCCCTCTTAAGCTAAGCGTTGAGAATTCAACAGAGTGCATCCTTGCACGTCGAAAAAACACACTGTTGGATTTCAACTCTCGGCGCTAAGCAAAGCGTTGAAAATTCTGTGTGCGAGAAAATCCCGCCGCGATATTTTTACGTTCGTGCGAACGTGAGCTTCGTATAATTTACACTCACTACCCATAAGGGAAAACGATTCAATTTGAAAGTAACATGAAATTAATAATCTTCCAAACATACGCAAAATAAATTAAACAAATTCTCCTTTCTACTACAGTTTTGTTGAAATGTACTAGGGGTCTAATTAAAATATGTTTCTTTGAGTTACATGTTGACGGAACGTAACAAGGGTAGAAAATAATGTGGTTTTGGTAAATAAATGTGAATTGAATATAAAGCTGCGAACATGAGGAATTATTGTACTGTAAAACCTGGCAAAATTGCTCGCAATATTATTTAAAACATTAGAAAAGTATTCATACTCATCATCATATCCTTCCTTTCCTTTTTCGTGTAGTTAGTGACTAACCTGGTATTAGAGTTTAAAAGCTACCCCATGGGCGTCTGACTTGGTTTTTACATGCCGTCGAGACATAACTCTCAGGTGAGAGGTGGGTGGGGGTTTCGTCACGATGTTTTCCTTCACCGTTTTTGAAGCAAGTGATAATTAGACAAAACGCACATGGATCCGAAAAGTCAGAGGTGCCTTGGGTTCACCACTAGGCTATCACAGCCTGCAAACTCACACGATATGATAAGTAGGTAGGTCAAATAATCAACTTAGCCTATCATTGTCCACTGCTGGACAGCAAAACCTGGGAGGGGACTCGTCTCCCAGGCTGAACCACAACACCCTGTCCTCCACCTTCCGCATCCAGTCTGTCACCTTTTTAAGATTGACGGTCCATCTAGCTGGGGGAGCTGGGGGCTGGTAGGTAGGATTGCGGCGATAAGACCCCTCTTTGAGGAGTGGCTAGAGAGGCGCCACGGCGTCCTCACCTTCCGCCTGACACAGGTGCTCACCGGACACGGCTGTTTCGGGAGGTACCTGTTCAGGATAAAGCGGGAGGAAACGCCCGGGTGTCATCACTGTGTGGATCGCCCGGAGGACACGGTGGAGCATACGGTGGAGGTCTGCCCGGCTTGGGCAGGGCATCGCCGTGTCCTCGTGGAAGCGATCGGCGGCGGTGATCTCTCGCGTCCGGCTCTGATTCGGGCCATGCTACGGAGCGAGAGGAAATGGGAGGCCGTCACCTCGTTCTGCGAAGCAGTAATGCTCGCGAAGGAGGAGACGGAGCGCGTGAGGGAGAGGCAAATTTCGCGCCCTCGCGCCGCTAACCGCCGCAGGAGGAGACGCCCTAGGCGTCGGGAATCACGGGAAGATTTCCGGCCACCGTAGGCGTGGGCTTGCGGACGGTGAGCAATGGGTAGCTCGCCGTCCGATAAGGACCAAGCCCGGGTCGACGGCGCGTTGTGTTCCACGCGCGCCTCAAAGAGATGTCAGCAGAATTGACGGGGTCCGCTAGGGCCAATGCCTGCCGGGGGTTCGAAGAAAACCGATAGGGAAATCGTGGCCCCCTGGCAACACGGCAACTGAAGGAACACGGGTGGGTTTTAGTCAGTAAGAGTCTGACACGCCCTCCCGCTCCGCCGAGAGCGGGAGAAGTTATTTGATGATTTCCCACCCAAAAAAAAAAAAAAAGGTAGGAACTTATACCCAATTGAAAAAAAAATCTGCCGACATTATTAACTTGGTTCAATTTGATGTTGAAATTTTTTTGATGGAAACCAATGGCTTGACTTCCTAATAATTACTCTAATGATTATACGGCCATAAACCTAAGGAGACGTTGTAAAAATGTAGTATGTATACTATCTTCTAAACAGGTGTAACTTAAAATTGACAAGATGACGACATGCCATTAGTACAAAACCATTAGCCTCTTTCGCTTAAAAGGTGGGAAAATACGCCTTAATTATCATTTCTCACCGACCCTGATGACCCCATAACCCTCCTCCAGGAGAGCAATAGGGAAACAAGCACAGTGTACAAACACAGACGCCTCCCGTCATTCCGACCCCGCCGCCCCGAGGTCCTTTGCGATCGCGACCGCCGCGTCCCCGAGTAAATGATACTCCCCCCCGATCCTTGCTCGAAAACGAGGTGCCAGCAGTTGTTGCAGCTGTGCACGTAGCTTTAAATTCCCCGATTAATAATCATGATCAAAACTTTGATCCAGCCCGTCCCATCTTTGATGTCCTCCCTCCGATTGACGCCCTAAGCCGAGGTTAGTACCCCACACGGGGTGCCCTTAGCGAGCGTTCACCTAGTTTTAATCAGCATAGTTGAATAACCCCTGGCTGGAGGTTTTAAGTGTAGTAGCTTAAGGCATCCACAGGAAAGCCCGGTTAAGTAGTCATGATCTCAGAGGTCAATATGAGATGCCCTACCTAAAAAAGGAAAAAAATAATGATTAGTTAAAGTATCTCACTAATTACCAGTAACCCTGTATAACTTACTTTTTAGTAAAGCTCGTTAACTTTCGGGGATGAGTCGAGCGTGAAAATCAAATAAGGTTTTTTTTATTTAAGCAGTCATTTAGGTACCCCTACTATTATAAGATACATTGTGGCTTGTATTAAACGCTTTCTTAAATCATTTTTGACGCTACCCCAGGCTTAGATTTCTCACGTCCCGTCCCGTAGGTACGTGGGTGCGGAGAGACACAAATCTCACACGAATAAACACAGAGATCCGAAACATCTATCTACTACATAACTATCAGCTCTTGTACATACCTACTTAAGTTATGTAAATGCTGAGCTGAACATGATCTTAATTAAGGCAAACATTTATGAAGATTTGATTGATTATTTCTACTCAAATAGATAGGAGGTGAATCTTCGATGACCACATACCTAATAATAATATAATCCAATACTATTAAATGAGTAATATTTATAAATATATATATATTTGTAATCACGTTCTTGAAAACGGCTCTAACGATTTCGATGGAAGTTGTAATATAGAGGTTTCTGGGAGTAAAATCGACATAAAATTGATTACTTCGTATTTTCACGCGAGCAGAGCTCGATAGCCCAAAGTTTAGAACAAGATGGCTACCTTAGAATAATGAACATGGCAGCATGGAATTAGTAAGTGCCTACTATCATGGAATTAGTATGAACTTTCCTATACTATTAAATGGGCATTCTCTATTTTCACCAGAGCAGAGCTCGGTCGCCCAGGTACTAATAATATAAAATATTTGACCACATAATAATTCAAAAAGTTTACATTTAGTCAACAGTAAGATTTTCCAAGCAATTATAGTGCTGAAAAATAAATGGTTCGGAATTACAATGTTATGTAGCGACCCGCCCGATCTGCGTTAATTCAAACCTGTGTTTCAGGCCATCACTTAACATTTCAATTAAATTGAAACGATCAAATTTAAAATATCCATTCACAACTATGAGAACAAGCATATTGGTGCATTAATATCTAATATTTAAAACGTTATTGCCCTCCAAATGCGGAGTTTTTACAACTAGATAGCCATAAATATATCTCTGCCATACCATGAAATTATTTTCATTTGTAAGGCAAGGTGCCAATGCAAGCTGAACTACAACGAGATTAGGTAGCGTTTGGAAATAAGAATTCGGCGTAGTAATCGGCAAGATCCCCGATAGAATTAAAAAAATGATGGGCTGGAGGGCTGGCTCGTTCTTTGGCCCAAGAATTTGCATTGCCATTCAACGTGGCAATGCTGCCAGTCTCCAGTACCCTAATTGCGTAATACAACACAATCACAATCTGTTTCGATTTGAAACAGATTGCCAATCCATTGCTTCATAAGTTGGAATAAAAAATCTGCTCAACAACGTAAATAACGCAATGAATGTTGTTGAACTAACAAAATGAAACAAATTAGGCATAATTGTTTACGAAAATAAGTTACGCAATTAGGGTACTGGTCACATTTCTGAATGACAACGATGTGGTCCTCCACATCACTGTCATCTGGAAGTACTCCTGTACTTCGACACCTAATTGTCCTTTTGTTTTAGTTTATATGTATGTATAGTTAGTTAGATATTGTAGTAAATAGTTATGACTTCTATAATAATTTACTATTAACATAATTAATGTACAAACTAGTCAAGTGCAAGTCGGTTTCGCCACGAAGGGTTATATACCACCGTCCAATATTTAACAAATAAAAACGCCTTAAAAAAACACATTTCTTGTATGGGGGGGACCCTCCCCCTTTAACTTTTAATTTATTTTTATTTGTATTATTTCTTAATATTGGCAATAGAAATACACAATCCGTCAAAATTTCCACTGTCTATCTATTACGGTTCATGAGATACAGCCCACTGACAGACAGACGGACAACGTAGGCTTAGTAATAAGGTTCCGTTCGGCACCCTTCGGGCACGGAACCCTGAAAATTACTTTAATTTTCAATTTATCCTAAACCTAAGTATGGAAGTGCAATAATATTTAGAAATAGTAATCAAAAGATAGGTTTTATTCATCATACAAACAGAGAACAAGGTCATACAAAAAATGTATACCAACCCGGTATAATAAAACACTACTTATCTAAAATTATTTCTCGCTCCGGCTACTATAAAGCCTTGTCTTTACGACTGTAGTACATTCATACCCGCCTAAATATGAGAGGAGTATCATCCCTCACAGGCTTTCTCTGACATTTATTTACAACCTTCAGAATAAGAAAAAGATTTTTTCATGGTCCTCTGAAGTATGTCTTGAGAAAACTTTTCTTTTTGTACAGTCGAACTCGTAATTGCCAGTACCACTTTTGACAACAATTCCATCTTGTAGAAACTAGCTAACTGTCACATCTAATAGACAGATGTACCTTGTCGTTTTTCCAATGTAACCATTGATTTCGCGACACTGTAACGACTCCTCATTTTTGTAAACGCGATTGTGCTCTTTATTTATATTACGTTACGGATCAATGTTCTATGCAAGTATTTTTACTTTAAAGGTTTTGCAAGTATTTTTTTTTGTAAACGTGATTATGCTTTTTAGGGTTTCGTAGTAAACAAGGAACCCTTATAGTTTCGTCATGTCCGTCCGTCTGTTTGTCTGTCCGCGGTCTAGCTCCGAGACCCTTAGTACTAGAAAGCTGTAATTTGGCATAGATATATACATATTAATTACGCCAGCAAAATGGTAAAATTAAATTATGAAAAACATTTTTTTTAGGGTACCTCTCCTTCTCCTACACGTAAAGTGTTGATGTTTTTTTTTTTTAACCCATGTTGTGAGGTATGATTGGAAAGGTCCTTCAAAAACATGAGCTTGTGAAAACCATTTTTGGATTCAGGGATCCGTTTGCGAAATATTAAGCTTTAAAGTGCTAATTTTTGTTAGAGTCAAGTGTCCCCCCCCCCTGCCAGCTAAATGGTTGGTTTTGGATGTATGAAAAAAATCATAGCAGTAGTTTATATAACGAAATTAAAAGGAAAACTATCACAGCTAAGTAGGCTCTACAAGTTAACGAGTAATAATCGACCAACTTAACTTTGCAGTTGCAAAAACATGTTTTCCCATACATTCCGTATGGGAGAACATATTTTTCAACTACAAAGTTAAGTTTGTTTTTGGGACAAATTCATCCCAACTACGGAACCCTTCATAGTCCATGGTCCGACACGCACTTGGCTGGTTTTTATTTAGCTATGGTTACGGACCAATGTTCTATACCAGTATTTTTCACTTCTGTTGGCACTCCCGGAGTCCCACTGTTTTTATTTTTTTGCTATGTAGGTATTTTCTGATGATAAAGTATATATAAATAAAAAGGCATCTTATACCTATTATTCCAAAATACGTACGAGTGCTTCTTACTTTTCTGTAAAATCAACGCACGCTTTAAACTACGTATCTATAAACCATTATTTTGCGGACATTTGTGTGGGTTACACGTTTACCTAGTTTAAGGAGGAGCTCGTGGCTAAGTAATAACAGCCGCACGATTCGATCCATCAGGTTAAGCTACGCTTGCCGGGGTTGGTCTGTGGATGGGTGACCATCTTAACATACCGAGACTCCTTCGTGCCTCGGAAAGCACGTTAAGCCGTTGGTCCCGGCTGGCATTCGTGGATCTTTGACAGTCGCTACGGGTCGTCAGAAGCCCGAAAGTCTGACAACTAGTCTTACCAAGGGGTATCGTATTACCCAGTTACTGGGTTGTGGAGGTCAGATAGGCAGTCGCTCCATGTAAAATACGGTATTCAGCTGAATCCGGTTAGATTGGAAGCCGACCCCAACATAGTTGGGAAAAGGCTGGGCAGACACGTTTACCTAGTTTTTCATTTATTCTGTCACAGTTACATTGTAATATGTAGGGACCTATCTGTTTTATGTCCCAATAAAGTATAAAAAAATAAAATTAAAAAATGACATGAAATGAACATGACATTAAACCTTAGGGTGGTCAATCATTTTCAAAACCGACTACCTATACCTACTCTTGTATGATTTGTCATTTGTTTAAGGGGGACACGACAATCATTTTGAAAGCGTAATTGGCTTATCTTGTGTTGCCTTTTTGTGTATAAAAAAAATATTTAAAAACAAAAAACCCGACTGCAAAAACACATAACTGAAAAGAGAAGAACAAGCATTATAATCTATAGAATTTTGGTATTGCAGGCGGGACAAACCAATAACCTGAATTTACGGTGCAAATTTTGTTTGTCCCGCCTGCAATACCAAAATTCAAAAGCATTATAATGGTTGTTTTTCTCTTTACAGTTATGTCAGAGTTATGTTATGTCAGTCGGGTTTTTTGTTTTTATTTTTTATTTCAAGCTTTTTAGTTTTATTAAAATAATATACATTGACTCATTACTAGATAGCTTTTATTTGATACCAATAATGTAGTTTTTTTTTAAACCTACGCCTCCTTTTTTTTTTGTATTTGCAGATGCAATATATAAATATTATATGTCACTCCCACAATTAAGACGAATCTAACGACACCTCACATGTTAAAATCCATCAAGCCGTTTAGGCTACAGAGCGTGCCAAAGAAATAGACATACATACATACTCTCGAAAAACATTACCCTCCTTCTGGGGCAGTCGGGTAAAAAGGAAATAAAAATGTTTAAGGATTATTCTCGACTTTATAATTTGTTCAGGACGGCTAATAAACACAGTTAGACAGTGAGCACACAGGAGGGGGAGCAATTATTAGGCAACTCTCCATTAGGTCTGCCCACAGCCTTTTCAAATAAATCAACTATCTATACTAACATTTTAAGGGGTAAAATTTGTGAGTTTGTATTTATTTATTATTTATTTTATTCATCATAAACAAAGTTTATAAAAATCTTAACTTAAGAACTATACCCCACAAAACCGTTTTCACGGTTTGTCTGTGGGAACAGAACAAACAATATTACAATTAAGGTTTATTAGTGCGGACACTTAATTTCCACTTATTGCACTTATAAAGTAACAAACAATAATATCTTTCTTATCTTATATAAGGTCCCATTGAAACAGATGGACAAACTTTTATAAATCATTCAGATGACCAAAATAAGGACAATGATAAAAAAATAATAAGAAAAAGGCATTAGAAACTTACAAGAAAAAAAATCTGCTAACGAAAATACACTAAAAATGTTGGTAAATAATATTGGTTAATTATTTTAGGTCAAAATAAAATCACTTTAATCAGTGTTTTTTTTTTGCTTGGATATCTTTGGTTAGACGTACTGAACGTTGTGTTAAAATTTGTCCATCTATTTTAATGGGACCTTATATGTATGGAAAGTGAATAAAAGAAATATCTTTACTTATATTAAATGACTTATATCTATATCTTATCCACTTTCCTAAGAACGTCGCTTACAAACTCCTGAAATGCAAAACTCCTGTATGTAGGGGGTAATCTTTGGAACTCCTGATCCAATCGAAAAGTCTTACGCTAATAGGAAGCAACAGTATTGCTGAGTATCTAATTTTATGCGAACAAAGTCGCGAAATGTTTCGAACTTTTACCCCGCTTCTAGTAGGTACTTTGCCTACAAACAACCCCTCTGCATGTTGCAGTTTCCTCCCCTCTTCCAATATGTCATATGGTTGATTACCAACCCTCCCTGGTAATTTGCAATATCGAGGTCTATAATGGGGGAGGCCCCTTGTGAAGCAATCTGTAACGCTATGTTATAAATATAGAGTATTTTATTATCTAACCTTTTTAAGGTTCCGTAGTAAACAAGGAACTCTTATAGTTTCGTCATGTCTGTCTGTCTATCCACGGCTTAGCTCAGAGACGCTTACTACTACTACTACTAGAAAGCTGTAATTTGGCATGGGTATAGGTACATATTACAACGCCGAAAAAGTGGTAGAATAAAATGAAGAATTTTTTTTTTTCAGGTCCCACCCCTAGACGTAAAGTGAGAATGATTTTTTTCCCATCAATCCCATAGTGTGGTATGTCGTTGGAAAGGTCGTTCAAAAATATTGTTTGTTTGGTAAGACCATTTTTAGGGTTCCGTAGTAAACAAGGAACCCTTATAGTTTCATCATGTCCGTCTGTCTGTCTGTCTGTCTGTCCGCGGTCTAGCTCCGAGACCCTTAGTACTAGAAAACTGTAATTTGGCATAGGTATATATTTTAATTACGCCGACAAAGTAGTAAAATAAAATTATGAAAAACATTTTTTTTAGGGTACCTCTCATACACGTAAAGTGGTGATGTTATTTTTTTCTTTTTTTAACCCATAGTGAGGTGTATCATTGGAAAGGTCCTTTAAAAACATTGGAGTTTGTGAAAACCATTTTTGGATTCAGGGATTCGTTTGCGAAATATTAAGCTTTAAAGTGCTAATTTTTGTTAGAGTCAAGTGTCCCCCCCCCCTGCCGGCTAAATGGTTGGTTTTGGGTATGTGAAAAAAATCACAACAGTAGTTTATATAACGAAATTAAAAGGAAAACTATCATAGCTAAGTAGGCTCTACAAGTTAACGAGTAATAATTGACCAACTTAACTTTGCAGTTGCAAAAACATGTTTTCCCATACATTCCGTATGGGAGAACATATTTTTCAACTACAAAGTTAAGTTTGTTTTTGGGATTAATTCATCCCAACTACGGTACCCTTCATTGTGCGTGGTCCGACACGCACTTGGCCGGTTTTAGATTTAGGGATCCGTTTTCGAAATATTAAGCTTTAAAGTGCTTTAATGTCACTGCAGAGATTCAGCAGAATATCAGCGTCGTCAGGTATATTTGCATGGCACATGCTGACCTGGACTCCTATTTGGTGCAACCTTGAAACACACCGCACTCTTTATTTTCATTAATCCATTATTTTATATTGTGTCATAGCCAATAGTGTCATCATAATGTCTTGTTTTCTTCCTTTATTTTTATTTGTTTGTATATTGTCACCTTGCGGCTATTTCCTAATAGCTAATTTGTTATTATTTTATCGTGCTATTGTATGTTGTGCTGTCTTTTGTGTGCACTAAATAAACGATTTATCTATTTATCTAACTTTTGTTAGAGTCAGCCCCCTTTCAAGATAGATGGTTGATTTTGGGTATGTGAAAAAATTCACGGCAGTAGTATAGACAACGAAATTAAAAGGAAAACTGTCATAGCTAAGTAGGCTCTACAAGTTAACGAGTAATAATCGACCAACTTACATTTGCGGTTGCAAAAACCTGTTCTCCCATACATTTCGTATGGGAGAACATGTTTTTCAACTACAAAGTTAAGTTTGTTCTTGGGATAAATTCATCCCAACGACGGAAACCTTCATTGTGCGTGATCCAACACGCACATGATCGGTTTTCTTTTGTAAGGTCCTTCACTAAAATTTTACTACGAGTCTGACTAACCTGCCCTTATCCCAATTTATTTGGGATTAGTGCAACATACCTTTTTCTTCCACATACTTCTCCATAGTCATCATCTCGGAAGTCACCCTCTTTCTATCCATATCATCTTCCACACAGTCCATCCATCGTTTCTTTGGTCTTTCCCTACTCTTATAGCTACCCATATTCGTACTCAAAACTTTCCTTACATTTCCCCCATTCCTACAGTTCTAAATAAAAAAGAAAACAATTCTTTAGTCGATTAAAATGGCTATAACTTGTTAAATGAAAGGCACACTGACACACACAAACTCAACCACAACACAACACACACCCACATTTTTGCACAAAAGCTTTCATATTCCATTAATTAAAATGATTTAAAAGCTTTCACTATATTACTTAATATAATGAGGTGACAAAAGCAATCATTATAAAAGGGCTCCATTAAGCGTTGTATCCGAGTGTTGTGAAAACGAATAATCGATTCGAGGTCGATTCTGTAAGGTATCGAGTAATTTAATTGAAAATATAGCTGGGGTGAAATATGAAAGGAATAGCGGAGGAATTATCTTTCAAAAATAACTTCCACCCACATTCAAACGACTCATTCCAGTGTACTTATTATAGGTATGTAGTAAACATTGAAAAACTATTCTAAGTTGGTACAGTCAGCTGCAGAGAAATCTCACCCCCTAGCAATGTATTTTTACATGGCTAGGGGGTGAAATTTCTCCGCAGCTAACTGTACATCTTTATATATATAATTCTTCTGTGAGTGTGTATGTCACTGAACTTCTCTCAAACGACTGGACCGATTTTGATGAAATTTTTTGTGTGTGTTCAAGGGGATCTGGGAATGGTTTAGATTCACAATCGGACCCGATAGGTGGCGGTATTCGGTCAGGACAACGTCTGTCAGGTCCGCTAGTATAATTATAAAATTATTAATATTATATATTCCAACTTTTCAACTCATTTTCCTCTCTCCAGTTTCAAATTAAGCAATAGACAAGTATTAAAATTTTACGTTAATGAACTAAGTTATGATATTAGTTCTACATATATTATAGTTCTATATTAACTACTTGAGATCTTACTTATACATATAACTTAAAGACGTTAAAACTAGTTTGATAGATAGATACGAGGGTCATTCAATAAATACTTAGCCTACAAAAAGTAAACGAAAATTTTGGAAAAGTGGCAATTTATTTTTCAACATAGTCTCCTTTTAGTTCGATACACTTAGCCCAGCGATGCTCCAACTTTTTTAACCCGTCCGAAAAATAGTTTTTGTCAAACTCTGCAAAATAGGCCTCCGTGGCGGCGATGACCTCCTCATTCGATCCATATCTATTCCCGGCGAGTGATTTTTTCAGATTAGGAAACAGAAAGAAGTCACAAGGGGCCAAATCTGGAGAATACGGTGGATGGGGCAGCAATTCGTAGCGTAATTCGACCAATTTGGCCATGGCAACGGCAGACGTGTGAACCGGTGCGTTGTCGTGGTGAAACAGCACTTTTTTCTTCGCCAGATGGGGTCGTTTTTTCTTTAATTCGGCGTCGAATCGGCCGAATAAATCGGCATAGTAAAGCCCTGTAATTGTTTTACCCTTCTCGAGTTAATCGATGTAGATCACACCTTGTGAATCCCAGAAAACGGTGGCCATAACTTTTCCGGCCGATTTTACAGTTTTCGCCTTCTTTGGAGCACGTTCCCCGGTCTGGATCCATTGTTTTGATTGCTCCTTGGTCTCTGGTGTGTACCAGTGGATCCAGGTTTCATCGACGGTCACAAAACGACGCAAAAACTCCGCTGGATTCCGCTTAAACAGCGCCAAACACGTCTCCGATGTGGTCTCACGGTTGCGCTTGTTTTCTGGTGTGAGTAAACGCGGCACCCATCGCGCCGACAGCTTTCTCATGCCGAGTTCCTCGTGAAGAATATGATGCACTGTTCCTTCTGAAATGCCTACAGTCTCAGCTAGCTCCCGAACCTTCAATCGGCGATCTGCCAATACGAGATCATGGATTTTTTTAATGTTTTCCTCCGTAGCAGCTGTTTTCGGTGCACCTGGACGTGGTTCATCAAAAACCGACGTACGGCCACGTGCAAACTCGTTGAACCAATTCTTGACGGTGGCCATCGATGGAGAAGAGTCACCGTACACAGCATCCAAGCGCTCTTTGATTTCGATGCGCGTTTTCCCTTCCAAAAATAGGAATCGAATCACCGAACGATATTGCTCTTTTTCCATTTTTGTAAAACCGATCGACACGTTCGCTTCCATAAGTTGTCAAATTAAAACAAATGAAGGGATTGGAATGAAAATTTGAAAAAAGAATTAAAAAAGAATGTGCTACACTGTGGTAAAACTCTTTTGAAAGTACAGCGCCCTCTGGCGATGAGGCTAGGTACTTATTGAATGCACCTCGTATATAGATAAATCGTTTATTTAGTGCACATAAAAGACAGCACAACATACAATAGCACGATAAAATAACAACTAATTAGCTCTGCTCGCGACTTCGCCCGTCTGAAATTTCTTGTATTAACATACAATATATCCTATGTATGACAGTTGGCAATACTAGTGCTACCCAGGGCCCCAATTCTGTATGGTAAATATGATTCCCCGCTTATGTCTTACCACGTGCAAACCACGTCAATATCGTGTCTTGTAGAAACCCATGTTACGGCAAGGAATTGAAATGTCGTATTCTGTATGCTCCAAGACAAATTGTCTCTGGCAAATTATGAAACCACGCGTGCGATTTGAAGTTTTGTCGACATTATTTGATCCTAAAACTAGTAATTGCAAATACTGCATTTTGAACATCAATAATTCCTAAAGGAATGTTTTTTATTGTAGTGAAATATTTTTAGGAATCGGATCAGTGGTTCGGAAGATTGCCCCTTAGCCCCTTTACATACAAGGTCACAAATTTTACCGTTTTATAATATAGCTTCCGCCAGCGGCTTCGCCCGCATGATACATTTATAAATTATAGCCCATGTTACTCTGTGATAATATAGCATTCTACTGATGAAAGAATTTTTTAAATCGGTCCTGTTAGTGTTAGTAGTTTATTCATTACAAACATACAAATTTCAAATCTTTTCTCTTTATTATAATATTAGTTTAAATTAGAATTAAATCACACCTTACCGAATCGACTTATTAATGTTTAAGTTTAATATAAATGGCACCCTTTGTTTCCAGTCCCTCATTTAGGAGCCATTAATTAATTCTGTGACGTCATAGCAAAGTAGAACGATTACTGCCGCGCAACTAATGTCTCATTGCATTTCAGTAGCTTTTTGATTTGTGTCGACAGCATTTCCTTTGTTTTGTACCTTGACAGGTAGTAATATCGAAAAGTTAATTAAATTAACTGCCTTAGCGTTTTGTTAAAAGCGCCATAATACCTGCCCATTTGCAAGTTAAAGAGCCGGCTTTGTTTCATTCTAAACTCATAATAAAAATACTCTTTAGCTTATAATCAGTTACGATAATATACATAATAGGTACAACGCGGATTTTTTTTTTATATATTTTTTTTTTTTGTATTTAAATCTATACTCCGTTTGAAATAAGATTAGACATTTAAACAAACCTTTTTACAGTCCGTTCAACCGATTTTGACTTCTATTGCGTAGGCATAAGGATGGCATCAAAAGCAAAAAAAGTGGTTACAAACCAACTGTTTACTGCAGCTGCCATTTGTCATGCCACCAACGCATTAGAAGTCAAAATCGGTTGAACGGACTGTAAAAAAGGTTTAGTTAAATGTCTAATCTTATTTCAAATGGAGTATAGTCTCGTTCACATAATATTTTCGGGATTTAATTCAACATGCTCTTTACGACCCTAGTGTGAACTTCAAATCTATTGGGTTTTGTCTGATTTATATTATCTTGCAAAACCCTGATTTCATCATAAATCTACGTCACGATATAAAACTGCATTTTCCTTTATAAATAGATAGATACACAGAATAATCAGCTTTATTGTAGATACCTAAACCAACATTTTACATTAAAGCTTACATTAAATTTAAATATTAGAATTATTTATTAATTATTATTTATTTATACCTACATACCTACTTATACAGGGTGACATCGACGCGAAAACTGTTACCATGGATTCAGTACATGATTCTGAATCCCCCTGCGTTGAAATTTTTCGTCGGTTATTAAAAAAAAAATCTGCTGTTTCATACAAAAGTGCAATACCTACGCGGTTAAAATGTATGGAACAGCAGATTTTTTTTTTAAATAACCGACGAAAATTTTCAACGCAGGGGGTTATACATTTTAATCGCGTAGGTATTGCACTTTTGTATGAAACAGCAGATTTTTTTTTTAATAACCGACTGAAAATTTCAAGGCAGGGAGGGGGTTCAGAATCATGTACTGAATCCATGATTTCTGTTTTCGTGTCGATGTCCCTACCACTCCGTATACTGTATTGTACACTAGAAAATACATAACAAAAAGAATAAATTTAACACTACAAAACATAAAATGGGCGGCCTTATCGCTTTCTGCATATCATATTCTTTTATAGCTGTATATTGCACTTTTTAGTATCACATCAGACGTCAGAGTTCAATTTATTTGTAAAAAGTGAAATGATGAGTTCTGTCTTCAAGTCAAGTCACGTATAGTTCTGTTCGTGACATGAATGTAATACGCGGGGCGCAGCGATGCACTCCGCAGTGATGCACTCCGGGGCACAGGATCATAGACAATCTTGTTTATTATTGAAAATGTCATATTCCATAGTCTAGCCTAGATATGAGAGCACGCTGGCGGAATAAGTAAAGAGAGAAACTCGTGGAAAGTTGCGGTGTTTTATTTCGTAGGTATTTTATGAGTTGTGAACTGTTTCATGGTCTTAGGAAGAATGTTTACAGTCTATAATTTTGAGAAGTGTTCGTACTTTTCACCCCCAATATAAAGATTCAGTCTACAGGGTTATTGGTTATAGGGGATGAAATTTTAAAATGTATGTAATAACTGATGTCACTCGGAAAGCTGCCACGCTTAAATGGAATTGGGCTGGACACATCTGCCGCATGTCAAACGATCAATGGGCCAAACTTACGACCCAGTGGGTCCCACTTAATGGCAAACGACATCGCGGCAGGCCCAGACGGAGATGGCGGGATGAGCTGGACTCCTTTAAGAAAGATTGGTCCTTGGAAGCTCTAGACAGAGAGAGGTGGAAAGAGAGTAGGGAGGCCTTTGCCCAGCAGTGGGACAATAACGGCTATGTAAAAAAAAATGTAATAAAAATATAAAAAGTCAAATGACTCGATTTTTTTTTTTTGACATTTGCATAGGAGTCAATAAGGCGTCATTTGTTTGTAAATGACCTCTCCTACATCCCCTTAATGTATTTTCGACGTATAACAAATAACCCTGTATAAAAAGGGTTATTGGTTACATTTTACATTATTATTTCATACATTTTAAAACACAAAATGTTAAATTATTTGAAAATGGTTGCGAATAACCATTAACCCCCTGTATATCAGGGTTATTAGGTACATTTTATATTTTTATTTTATAAAAAAAGTCAAATTACTAGAAAACGGTTGACATTGACATAGGGGTCATCAGGGGTAATTTGGTTGCAAATGACCTTCCCACATCCCCTTAACGGATTGCCGACGTATAACCAATAACCCTGTATATCTAATAATAAGAAAATTTGCTAGACTAAAATGACAGATGCAAGCGATCTTTTATTAAAAATAACACGATGAATAAAACTGTACCTTCAGTGAAAAATGACGTAACTGGAAAATCATGATTCTGAGAAAATTAATGTTAAAGTTTTAAAAAAAATTGACTCTTTGTCTACTTCACTAAAATGAGTACTATTTGCTGACATTGGTAAACAATATATTAGAGCACAATTTAGTGTAAGAAGAAACAGATTAATTTGCATAGCTTTTTTATAATTTAAAAAGAAATCCAGTTGTATCACCTAACACAACATAATTATATTAAAGTCGTTTTATGTGTAAATTAATTTAAAATGACTTTAACCATTTTACACATTATTTATTGGTTGGTGTTGGATGATTATGTGTAATTATATCAGTTTGTACTAATTCACATTTAAATATTTAGATCGCGGAATAAGAGTCACATACATTTGTATTAATATACGTAGTCTGGTCATAAGTTTTGTCACATATGGAAAGATAAATAAATGACACAATGAGTTACGCACTACAACCATTTATATATCAAATGAAAGGATATAAAATACAGATTTAAATCACATTAAAATTATTCGAAATGTCCTCCTCTTGCTTCGATACAAGCCTTCAATCTGCAAGGCCAGTCATCAATTGAAGCACGCACGACGTTCATGTCAATATCGGCGACTGCTTTAATCAGGGATGCTTTAAGTGACTCCAAATTGCGATGGGGTTTAGCGCAGACCTTCTCCTCTAAGTGCTGCCATATTTTGTAATCCAAGGGATTCAAGTCTGGACTGGATGAGGGCCAATCCTCATGCCTGATAAAGTCGATTCCACGGGTCGTGAGCCAGTTTTGGGTACTTTTCGCCTTATGAGCCGGCGCAGAATCCTGCTGGAATACCCAGTGCCTGTTTTTGAACATTGTTTGTGAAAGAGGTTCCACAATGTTTGTTAGGACTGTGTTTTGATATACGAGGGCACTGGTTTTCACTCCTTTTTCACAAAAAAACACCTCCGTTGGACCCAAATAGGACACCCCAAGCCAAACCATGAATGCCGAAGGGTGATGACCACGCTGAACACGTGGCACACGTCTGCTTGCTTCTTCACTAGAGTGTGCATACACTTTATCATTTTGTTTGTTGAAACTCTCCTCAACATTAAAAATTTTTTCGTCCGAAAAAAGTATTTCGCGGTATTTTTTTCCGGCGTACCGCCTTAACAAAACCCGGCTTCTTTCGAGTCTGATTTTTTTCAGCCGTGCGTTAAGAAGATGTGCTGTTTTTTTTCTATAAGCACGTAGTCCTAGGTCTTCATTTAACACCCTTTTTATAGTAGTTCTGCTTAGTCCCATCTGCAGAGCCAACATTTTTTGCTTGCGGACAGGATTTCGTTGGATTCGCGCCTTCACTGCTTTGATGACCGCTGGAGTCCGAACAGTACGAGGTCGACCGCTCCTTTGTTTATCTTCAAATCTTAAATCTTCCCTGAATCGTTTGATAGTACGATAAATAAATCTCAGTGGAATTTTCAAATTTTTCAGCAGTTTGAAAATTTCAGTTGGCGCGTAACCGCAACGATGCAAGGCAATTACTGCGACTCTGTCTTCTTTGCGCGTCCACTCCATTTTATAAAATGAACAAAATTCCAGAAACCTTTTGTTTTCAATTTCTTTAAATATTCATATTTCGAATGCCCATAATATTTTCCTCGGCTTGCATTCTAAATTCGAAATTTTACCTATGTGACAAAACTTATGACCCGACTACGTACATTGAGGTACTTGAAATATTTGTTCAGTTCACTTTGATATTATTTAAAATGTATTTTATTACAAATTAACAAATGTAAAAAATGCTTAGTTAGAGCACTTTACACCAAAATAAGCTTGCTCAATTTTAATCTTAGAGGGGTACAAATTAGACCAAAAAATAGCGTTTTTTTACTGTTAAACTTAGAGTAAGAATATTAAAAGTGATATAGGTCAAAATATATCACTTTTCACTGAAGGTACAGAATTAATATTACAGAAACAACACGACAACAGCGAAGGTATTCCTGCAGATAATGATTCAGTGGTCCTTGGTGAGAGTTACTCGGTAACTAGATTATTTACTAAGTTATTTTTAAATATGTTGACACGAAATGTCATTTTATTCTAGCAAATTAAAAATCTGAGAATAGCAGAAAAATACTGTCGCGCTGTACTCGGCTGTACCTACAAAGCCGAAAGTTTTCTAAAACTCTCTACTCACCGGGTCATTTTCGGATAGCATTTGTTTTACTAAAACTTCTACTTGTTCTTGCTGCCTCGTTGGTCTAGTGGTCGCAAGCGCTACTGCTGAGCATGATGTCCTGGGTTCGATTCCCGGGTCGGGCAAAGTGTTATTGGGTTTTTCTATCTGGAATTTCTCAGTAGCAGCCCTGAGTCTGGATTTGTGCCCGGTTGATGGCAATAGGCTCGCCCCCTATTACATGGGACTTAAACATAACTGGCGAAATGTGGGTGTACCTGCTACAGGTATACCTCTGCCCAACCCTTCGGGGAAACAAGGTGTGATGTTATGTTATGTTATGTTCTACTTCTACATATTAACCATTCAATCTGTCTAGCCGTTTCCCAACTATGTTAGGGTCGACTTTCAGTCTAACCGGATGCATCTGAATACTAGTATTTTACATGGAGCGACTGCCTATCGGACCTCCACAACCCAGTAACTGAGTAATACGATACCCCTTGGTAAGACTGGTAGACAGACTTTCGGGCTTCTGACGACCCGTAACGACTGTCAAAGATCCACGAATGACAGCCGGGACCAACGGCTTAATATGCTTTCCGAGGCACGGAGGAGTCTCGGTATGTAAAGATGGTCACCCATCCACACATCAACCCCGTCAAGCGTAGCTTAACCGGATAAATCGACCCGTGCAGCTATTATTAATTAGCCAGGAGCTCCTCCATATTAACCATTAAAGATCTATAATAATAGAACTATGGTCATAATGATAACATAAGCTCAATGACATAGCTGATATTTCTATCCACGCTGTAGTAATTTGAGGAGGCTTCCTCACTCACCAATTAGCAAGACATAGTTACATATATACTGTTGGAAATGTGAGAACTTAATTTGCTTGGTAATATTAATTAGCCAATACTTATGAAAGCAATAGGCTCGCCCCCTATTACATGGGACTTAAACATAACTGGCGAAATGTGGGTGTACCTGCTACAGGTACACCTCTGCCCAACCCTTCGGGGAAACAAGGCATGATGTTACATATAACATCTGTTTTCTGAAAAAGACAAGGTTTGAAAACGCTTTCATAACATACGTAGGTCACGGCATAAGTCTTGTCGTTAAGCACTTAAACATACCCCAGCGTTGATTTGTTTACGTTATTACAAAGTGCCCTCTTTGTTTAGTCTAAGTACAAAATATAGACTGTTAACTATTGACTCAATTTATTCAGTGATTTTTTGAATACGTCGCTATGGAGTCGTTCCCAGCTGTCGGATATCGCGCTATTATTTTCTACAACTTTCGCCGCGGATTATCTACTAAACAGTGTGAAGAAGAAATGAAGAAAGTGTTTGATAAGGATTGCCCGTCCTTAAGAACCATTGAGAGATGGTATTTAAATTTTAAGCGTAGGCTGTTTAATTTAGAAGACGATCCTCGTTCAGGCCGGCCGATAGAAATCATGACCGAAAAAAACATTGAACTTGTGAGAGAAGCTATAACCAAAGATAGACGAATAACTTATAAACAATTAGCTGAAACCCTGAAGATCTCTGAACGAAGAATTATATCAAACCATTTAAATGTTAGAAAACTTTGTACCCTGTGGATACCCCACGAGCTAACCGACGGTCAACGGGAGGCACGCGTAATTTGGTGCAAAAAAATATTGAAAGACTTCGAATCGGGAGAACACGGTTCTGTAAATTCAATCATCACAGGCGACGAAAGCTGGCTGTATTTTTTTGATATACCATCTAAATCACAAAACAAGGTATGGGTCTTCGAAGATGAAGATCAACCTATACAAGTGAAAAAATCACGTTCGGTCGGAAGAAGAATGATTGTGTCTTTTTTTCGTAAAACGGGTTTAGTGGCCAATGTTGTGCTAGATAAGCAGAAGACAGTCACAGCTCGTTGGTATACTGAAGTTTGTTTGCCACAGTTATTTAGAGCGTTGAAAAATCTCAGACCAAAGTCCCCTATGCGCTCGTGGTATCTTCATATCGACAACGCTCCAGCGCATCGAGCCCAGATAAGCCAACAGACTTTTCAAGAAACTGGAATCCGAGCATTGGACCATCCACCTTACAGTCCTGACTTGGCACCATGCGACTTTGGTCTTTTTCCGTTTGCAAAATCACAACTAAAAGGACGTAAGTTTACTTCGGAGGAGCAGTTAATCGAGGCCACAATATGTGATTCCATTGAAAAAGAAAAATGGGAGCATTGGTTTAATGACTGGTTCTTGTGTATGAGAAAGTGTATTGAGTGTGGTGGAAAATATTTCGAGAAACAGTAAATACTTTTTTCATACGACAAGACTTATGCCGTGACCGACGTATTATGAAAGCGTTTTCAAACCTTGTCTTTTTCAGAAAACTAAAAAAGCACAAGGTAAAAAAAAGCCTTTTAGTGGATTTCAATATTCGCTTTACCAAACATGCCTTTAGCTAAAACCAGTTAGAGATACTGTGTTTAGTTTGCTACGTAAATATAAACACAAAATTTCCCTAAGTACTCCAAATTTATTTGTCCATCGCAAAACACTTGATAAAAGCACGCACGCCGACGACGTCCACGTCGCTACAAGAACCCTTCACCTATTTTTAAACCCACCCATTGTGCATATGACGTCAGGCGACGTCACCATGTCACACGACGTCATAATAAAAGACTGCCTTTTAATTCGTTCATTCGGTCCCGAACAATGCAATTTATTCACTCATATTCGTTTTCTGAACTCAAAGGAGGATGTAATTTGATTAATTATTTAAATTGACGTTTATTGGCAATCAGGGTCATTGATTTCGATTTAAGCTTGAGTACTGCCTAAAGAATGGTTAATAAGTATTGATTGGAATCGGGAATTCGAATGGTCTCGGTAAAAGACAGAAAATAAATAGGTGACGTAAATGAATCCGTGATATTGCTAAGAATGTTGGTTTAAACCACAGTACCACAAGACAGTACTACGTAATTATAATATGACAGTCATGACACATCGAGGTGTAGAAGCGATAGTGGCCTAGTGGTAACGGCCGCGACTTTCGAGTTGTAGGTCGTAAATTCAAACCCTGACAGGCGCTTTACTTTATGTAAATTATTTCATCACCACTACTCTCAAAACATCGTGAGGAAACCGGCATGTCCTAAAATCAAAAATTCTAAGACATGTGACATCTACCAACCCGCACTGGATCCGCGTGGTGGATCACAGCACACTATCTCTCACTGAGAAGAGGCCTGTGTCACAGCAGTGGGAATATTATAGGCTGATTATGAAGTGTAGAATGAGAGTTTCACTCAGCTATGAGTGCCATATAATATATTATTATATGTCACCGTAAGATTGTGAGAACCGTCAGTTTATAATCTGTCGGAATTATTTCCGTTAGATTATAAACCGTCGAAAAATTGTAAACTGGGTGAAATGGGTTAGGTTAGGTTAGAACTGTGACAAACCGCGCGTGAGCCGAGCGAGCGAAGCGAGCGGTGCCGCGTCAGCGGCCGGCGAGCGCTACTTCCAAGTTGCTCGCAGCCAGGCAGGCTATTTAATATTAGCGCAAGGTGCGTTACATCGCAAGCAAGTTTGATACCAGTTCACAATTTGTCGGTTTCCCATGGAAAGATTATAAACTAGCGAAAAATAATGCGTTAAATTGTAAATGGTTCGTTGCAGTTCACAATTTTTCGACAGTTTATAATTTAACGGAATTAATACCGATAGATTATAAACTAACGAAGTTCATAATTATACGGTGACATACCTATATATCGACGGTTGAAAGGCTAATTGATATAAGCCACATTTTGTAAAACTTTCTCCTGCATATTTATGATCCGTCCTCCTGGGCGGACCACAGCTATTTTTTTGAAAAAAAAAATCATAAAAAAACAACTATTTAATAGACTTTTATTTGCTTAAATCAATCAATCATAATAAGATCTTATTATGATTAAAAAAAATAACCAATCCATCCTCTTGCAAGTTTTACAAAATGTCGCTTAGATCAATTAACCTTTCAACCGTCGAATTATGTAACGTGTTCCAAACTCAAATCACCAATGAATAGCCAGAATGTCACAACACTGGTATTTCAACCAATCACAAAGTACATAGTTAATAACGCGTTAGTAAGTCGCATCTATTTGAGTTTGTATTAGTATCGTTTTGGACGATAGGTCTTACGTCGCGTCGTACACACGGCTACACATCAAGCTATACATTTCCAGTATAAGCTGACCTCGTATTGTACGGAAATCCTATAGATAGATAGATAGAAGATAGAATATTCTTTATTATGTACACCATAAAAATTACAGACATTAATATAGAAATTTTACATTGGGTGACACAATGGGCGGTCTTATCGCTAAAAGCGATCTTTTACAGACAACCTTTGACAATGTGGGATCAGCATAAACTGGAAATGAATAGCTTGATGTGTAGCCGTGTGTACCTATAGATACTTACGTCATATTTTTGGTGCGGACTCGTAGTCACACCAGGGTTGTGACGCCAGTGTGACGAACAACTAGTTTTTCCTGGTTGTCACACAAGTCATTTTTTAACCCCCGACGCAAAAAGAGGGGTGTTGTAAATTTGACCGTTATGTGTGTCTGTCTGTGTGTCTGTGATACCGTAGCTCTTAAACGGGTGAACCGATTTAAATGCGGTTTTTTTTTTCTACACGAATGTTGACCTCTACTTCCACCTAATAATATTCTTTCAATGTCAATAAAAACTGAACAGCACTCCTACTTAATATAATTTATAAAAATGTCAACAAAATGTGTTTTTTTACTGTCGAGAGCATCCCCAAGGTACTTACAAACCGAGCCCTTCAAATCGGGGAACCGCGTTACGTGTCGTAAGATTCGCGCCAATATTCCAGTAATTTTCACCTATTCGACATTTTTATCATACCCCGAGGGAAGATAATTTAGTCCCCCTCACAAAGGAAATTGAACAGGGAAGGTGGAAGAAGTAAATATAAACGTGAAATAACAATTTGTTGAGTATTTTACGTAAAGTCAATATTTTGCTTATTTTTTGGTGTTTGGTTATTATGTCACGTATTTTTACTTGAGGTCGTTGAAGCAGTAATCTCGTTTTAAGTGATTAAAATCATTTGTATGGAACAACTGTGTTCTTAATATCCCTCGGCAAACCTCGTGTTTCGTCAGTCGTCGGATTTCTATCAGTTACCCTTTGCACTTGGTGCAGACCGGACGCTCTCAATCGACTTGGAAGTATATAGAGTTGTTAATACTCTTTTAACTTAATGTAATTTATTTTAAAAATGGTAGGAAAGCTGCTAAAGTCGCAGGCACGGCAGATAGGAAAATAGTTTTACAGCTCTATATAGTTCACACGAAAATCAAAACAAAACAACAATAAACTACTTAGTTCTGAATTCAAATTATTATACAAGATAAATCTAATAATTGATGGACATGGAAATTAGCATTCGTTTGCATTCGGAAATGCGATGATTCCCGAGGAACATTAAGAAAATATAAATATTGTAGAGTGCGCGCAAGGTAAGTCTGCGCGCGCTCTCTCTCTGGTGCTTGCGTGCTTAATTCTATACTGTTTTATTTAAAATATTAAATCTTTATTAATAATTAAATGTTAATATTATTAGTCTAAAATAGTATTAATTAATTAAATAATTCTATACCTTGACCTTACGACAAGACGGTGGCATACGATTAGACAAAAGCCAATTGAACTTGTAGGTTCCTATGCCTTAGAGCCTGTGCACACCACGTTTTTTAAACGCGCCATCGATGCGCGTTTTAGAAACGCGCGTCGACGGCGCGCTTTTATCCTACAGAGCAGTTTGGGCTGCGTCTGACTTGCGTGCGTATCGCGTCTGTATCGCTACAAACGCGCGTCGACGGCGCGTTTAAAAAACGTGGTGTGCATAGGCCCTTACGCTTTTAGTTGTCAAGCAATCTCAATACTTGAAAAATATTTTGATTGTATTTTATATTTTGATTAACCGTTTAATCATCACATCATTTTATTCGTTATTTCAACGAAAAAAAAGAAACAAGTTCCATTGCAAAAAAAATACTCATCATCTGCCTAGCCTTTTCCCAATTATGTTGGGGTCGGCTTCCAGCCTAACCGGATGCAGCTAAATACTAGTATTTTACATGGAGCGACTGCCTATCTGACCTCCACAACCCAGTAACTGGGTAATACGATACCCCTTGGTAAGACTGATTGTCAGACTTTCGGGCTTCTGACGACCCGTAACGACTGTCAAAGATCCACGAATGACAGCCGGGACCAACGGCTTAACGTGCTTTCCGAGGCACGGAGGAGTCTCGGTATTTAAAGATGGTCACCCATCCACAGACCAACCCTGGCAAGCGTAGCTTAACCTGATGGATCGACCAGTGCGGCTGTTATTACTTAGCCACGAGCTCCGCAAAAAAAAAAAACTATACTAAACTGAGAAAAAATACAGTGTTATCGGCAATAATAAAAAGCTCCTAGCTTACTGAAGCCAGGTATAAAATACAAACATTAACTGTGTGATACAGTACAACAGTATGTACTGAGCTATCGTCGGCAAACACAATACTAATCCATTTCCCGTTGTTGACTTGCACTCATACGAAAACATACACTGAAGTCTATATCTTTTTTTCTATGATACTGGCTATGTGTCATTGATATAAATAAATGGAATGAATTTGTTCTACTTTTATAGTATTTGATCAGCCTTTTGCAGCCTAATTTTGGTAGGAAATATATTTGGTAGGTAAGGGAAGTAGCTGATTGATTATGGAAGCTGCTGAACTAATTACAGGGTGGCAGGGACATCGACGCTAAAACTGAAACCATGGATTCAGTACATAATTCTGAACCTGAAATTTTTCATAAGTTATGAAAAAAAAAATCTGCTGTTTCATAGAAAAGTGCAATACCTACGCGGTCAAAATGTAGGCGAAATGTAATTTCAACGCCCCCTGCGTTGAAATTTTTCGTCGGTTTCGTTCAGAATCATGTACTGAATCCATAGTTTCAGTTTTCGCGTCGATGTCCCTGCCACCCTGTATAGAAGCTGACTATCCTTTTTAACCGACTTCAAAAAAGGAGGAGGTTCTATCGTCGTCTGTATGTAGTTTTTATTAAATATGTTCATCGATATTTTCGTCATTTCTGGACCGATTTAGAAAATTATTTTCTTTTGGTAGAGGAAGCTTGCGCGATGGTATATACCTAAATTTGATTAAATTTGATTGGATAGTCTTTGAGTTATTATTTATAATACGTATTTTTCCCACTTAGTCTATGTGGGTGATGTATAATAACTTGCTGTCACTGTTATTTACATAGCAGGTAGTGGATTTGAATTTTTGTGAGGTTACACATCAAGCTATAACTTCTAGTATAAACTGACCTCGCATTGTACCGAAATTCTATACAATGCGAGATCAAGATAAACTGGTATGAATAGCTTGATGTGTAGCCGTGTGTACCACAACTAAAAAATTAAAAATAAAAACTTTTTACCTCCATGTTCACTTTTTTATATGTGTTTTGTTTTTCACGATCTATTGCTAAATAAATATTACTCTTTCTTTTTTTCTTTTCTTTTTTGGACATGTGGATTGGCTTGCTGGATGGTTATTTCCCTCATTTGATTTTTAGTCTAGTCTAGAGATGCGAATAAATTGTTATTTCAGCGTTCACACATGATAATCTATCTCTGCCCAAAATAAAGCAAAATTAAATTTCGATTGGTTACGAAAATCTATCAATAAGTGATTTCCAGTTAATTGAACAACAACAGCTCTGCCTTATAATTGCTGCTGCTTTATAATTGCTTAATTACCCGTCATTGAAGCTGAATTAAGCAATTATTTCAGTTTCAGCCACAGTTTTCGAGAATGTCGCTGTCAGGATCCGTCTATTTTGATTAAACTATACAATTCTAGACTTTCGGCTCTCGGTATAAGTTGCGAAAATCTGTCAAGTGTTGTAATAATATTGATGTAAACTGGACACAGGACAGCCCTCACTCTAAACCAAAAAATAAATGCAACCGTTAGGCGACTACTTAACGAGATGTCAGCAGAACTGACGGGGTCCGCTAGGGCCGATGCCTGCCGGGGTTGCGGGGAAGTCCGAAAGGGATACCGTGGCCCCGGGCAACATACAGGCAACTGAAGACAAACGGGTGGATTTTAGTCAATAAGAGTATGACACGCACTCCCGCTTCAAACAAAAAAAAACCGGCCAAGTGCGTGTCGGACCACGCACAATGAAGGGTTCCGTAGTTGGGATGAATTTATCCCAAAAACAAACTTAACTTTGTAGTTGAAAAATATGTTCTCCCATACGTTACGTATGGGAGAACATATTTTTGCAACTGCAAAGTTAAGTTGGTCGATTATTACTCGTTAACTTGTAAAGCCTACTTAGCTGTGATAGTTTTCCTTTTAATTTCGTTATATAAACTACTGTTGTGATTTTTTTCACACACCCAAAACCAACCATTTAGCCGGCAGGGGGGGGGACACTTGACTCTAACAAAAATTAGCACTTTAAAGCTTAATATTTCGCAAACAGATCCCTAGATCAAAAAATGGTTTATACAAACTCATAATGTTTTTAAAGGACCTTTCCAATGATACCCCTCACCATGGATTAAAAAAATAAAACATCACCATTTTACGTGTATGAGAGGTACCCTAAAAAAAATGTTTTTCATAATTTTGTTTTACCACTTTGTCGACGTAATTAATATGTATACCTATGCCAAATTACAGCTTTCTAGTACAAAGGGTCTTGGAGCTAGATCGCGGACAGACAGACAGACAGACAGACAGACGGACATGAAGAAACTATAAGGGTTCCTTGTTTACTACGGAACCCTAAAAAAACGACTACTTAGCTCTACACTGACTGCAGAATCGTTAAAAAACTGTGGACATCAATAGATAAACTAAGAATGGTTTCAGTTTCTCGTTTCTAGAGCTTACAGTATGCCTGTTGGTGTTATTGACTTCGACGCAAACAAAAATTGCGTTGTCTCCTAGCAAACTGGAAAACGCTCAATGAAGAACGAATAGCTCAAGCAGATCCTGAAATAAGTCAACATTATTTTGTAAAAACCATTGCCAGTTGTTCTCAAAGCCACACAATACTAATACTCTCGACAATCCTAAATCAAAACAATAGAATCAAAACCTCATCAGACTCTAATTGCCACTCGTATCACTCAATAGTTTGCAAATTTATGGAGCCACGAACAATGTTCGAGAGGGACCTATAAACAATAATTCCCGTAGAGTTGGACAACTATAACAAGCTTGTCTGTGGTATGGGGTGGTGCAAGTCAAAGGAAAATCGAGATTCTTACTAAGAAAATCTAAAGCACGAAAGCACGTGAACATATTCGTGAAAAGTTGGCAGAATCTTTGCAGCGCTGATTTGCTGGATTTGTTTTCTCCTCTACCTATCGTTATTTCTCCTGACAAAGTTTATTCCGTTTATATGTATGTATTTATGTATATATGTATAAGTTTGTATTAATTTTCAAGTTATCTGTCATTTATGTTGCACCTGCCATGTTTTGTCTCTGCATCACCCTAAGGTTGACTGGTAGAAAATGCCTCAGGCATTAAGTCCGCCTTTGTACAGTATTTTTACTTGTGCATAAAGTTTTAATAAATAAATAAAATCTAGATAGAATAGAAAATGTTTAACCGGAGATATCGGAGCCTTCCTTAAATACTGAAGATATTGATTTCATTTTTTACCTCTACCCGACAGTAACATTTACTTCTACGATCATAGGATTACCGACAGAACCTGTGCTAGTCTCTTTGTCCTGTCAGTAGAAAAATATCACTTGAAAATATATCGTATCACAATCTCCCGATGCCACTGATAGAAACGCACAAATTCCTGCTTTTTTCTTACAATGGAATACACTTTTTTTTATTTTGCAGAATATTCTGTGTAGGGTTGCCGACGAAAAAAATTTAAAATATATTAGATAAGTCTTTTTCAAAAATATTTAATTTTCTGAATGCATTTGTTTTTCTCTTTGAGCCTTTATTATGTTTTTTTTAAACGTAACCAATAATTATAATATGTTTCGCCATTTTGTAATGAAATGAAAATATAGCAGATTCGCCTACAATTTTGAGCTCAATAAATATGTTTTCTTTCTTTGAAACGGGACAGATATTTTTACTAAAAAACCCATCAAGTTTTATATTAGGAAGCAAAGCAAAGTTCGTTTCTTCCACCTTAATAAGTTTACACGTTACTAGAAGTGCATTGTATTTTTATTCTCTCTCACATTTCTTCGTTCCTTATTCAATTGGTTCATAGTAATCCAATATAGTTTATTTGGATTACTCTTAATTACAATATACAAGCTAAGACTAAAATATAATGTACAGACGCCAGCACATCAAGCTACTACAATCTGTCAAATTTATTTAATAGATTTTCAACTTTATCGCTGAATTATAAGGTTCAAAGTTGATTGGGAAAATTTGACAGTTTCGGGTAGCTTGATGTGCTGGCGTCTGTACAAGTATATAAAAATAAAAAAATGGGATAAGCTCGTTGGGCATAAAAAAATTCGTCCGCATCGCCGTCATTGGGGAAAGTGCCCAAAAGGCTGGCAGCGTTGCCACGTTGGATGGCAAAAAATAGACCAGCCTTCTGGTCACGTGAAGAGTCGACCAACCGCTTGGCGATTTCCCGAAATACTCGATGAGCACTTGGCCCTAATGATTCAACCTCAAACGTCTCAAACATTATAGTTGATAGTAACAAACTGCTTCAACTTTGGACCACTTGCCACAGTAAACCAGTTTGTACGTTTTACAGTTATACTAGTAGCAAATACACCTGAGAGGAGTTGACGTAGGAATAATTGAATTGTCATGCGTGTGAATATACCTAGATATACATATTATGTACACATACCTTTGGTTTTGTACAATAGAATTAACATCCTATTGTTTGAAGATGTTATGTTGTGTGTTGTATAATTTCATTGAAAGAATTGTGAGATTTTTCCAGCTAAGTCCAGTTATATATGGTTTATATTATAAAATATTAGATAGAATGGTAAAAGCGTTCTTTTGTTATGTGTTTCATTTTTCCATTCGATTTTTCTACATACGTTCATAATTATTTTTCACAAACCAAGGTCATACAATCAGGTTAATTTTATCATTTTACTACAACGAATACAGCTTCTTTAACTCAGTTCTTGTTAGAATAAGTGATGAATTAAAACGATAAAAATCCTAATCCTACACAGCTCAAAAACCTACGAATTTCGGAAAACATTCAAACTTCATTTGCACAAATGGAAAAGCAAAATCAGCACGCATAAATGATCTACCTGTCTCATATCCCTCCATAGACCCGACGAGAGAGTATTAGAAAAGAATCACTCGGAACAATTTAGTGGATTGCTCTTTAATCAATACCTATATACATTCAGTTGAATGGTAATCGAGTCGCGTACGACCAATCTGATCGAATAGATCCGATTCACTGACGCTCTATTTTCAAATAGTGAAATATTCCGTGGTTCTCTCCTAATGGCCGCTCTTTTGTCTCTACCTCCCCTTTAAAGTATTCTTGACTAACATAGAATACTCTGTTGTTTTCACACTTCACTTAAAAATTGGGAGTTAGTGAGATGCATTGCGTTTATTTTTGCAAGTAGAGTATGGTGTGTCTCAGAAGTGTGGTAGCAAACTTGAGATTAAAAAAATTGTGATTACAATGAGTTACAAAATGGAGGTAGTCTAGATTTGTGATCCGGATTCGCGGGAAAGTCTGAAAGGGATACCGTGGCCCCTGGCAACATACAGGCAACTGAAGGAACATCCTCCGCCCAGAGCGAGAGAAGCTACTTGATAATCTCCCACCCAAAAAAAAAAAAGGCTTGCGGGCTGGTACAGTCGATCTCGTCTTTCGCTTTATCACCCTTACGTTAAATGTCTCTTCGTAAACGAGAAAGTCTATTTGTCTAATTGACAGTTACATCATAGTTATGTGACAGTAGGTTCACCTTCGTGAAGTTTCAACTTATTGGGAAACGTCGTCAAAAGTACTTTTAGTTTAGCCTACTCTGTCCCACAATGAGCTGAACAAAGGCCTCCCCCAAATCCTTCCTGGCATCCTTTTTAGAGCCACTTCGATCCAACCCTTGTGGTACGCGTCTAGGTCGTCTCACCACCTCTTCCTGGGCCGGCCTCGGCGGCACCATCCCTCCGTGTGGAGACTGTTGCCCAGTGGTCACTGTGCATGGGACTGGCATGACCTGCCCAATCCCATTTCAGCTTGGCAGCCTTTTTGCCTACGTCTAGGATTCCCGTTTCGGAGCGCAGCGTGTTGTTTCGTATTCTGTCTATTCATTTAAAATATTTATGTGGTAAAGTCTCACTTACTCCTCGGGGAGGCTGGATGTTATGTAAAGAGTAAGTTAAAACAAAACGAGAAAAATATTTTTAACGCTTGCTAAATAATAACAAGATTAAATTTTCTCACGTTTTCTTTTATTAAGCATAAGAACCTACTCGAGAAAAATGCATGTTCATTTCTTGGGAAGACTGACTCGAGCGCATGATATTACATTCATAATAATTTATAATCTTTTTTCATAACACCGCGTTTCTAGGTAACGCCGGTTATTTGCAGGAATACAGCAGTATTTTTATTTTAGTTTCTTTACGAGGTTGGCAAACTAATGCATTTCATCTAAATTTTGTTTTCGCGCACTATGAAAAATTGTTTTTACCGGGTCTCATACCTGATAATATTTGTCAAAAAAACCGGCCAAGTGCATGTCGAACCATACAAAATGAAAGGTTCTGTAGTTGGGATGAATTTATCCCAAGAACTTAACTTTGTTGTTGAAACAATGTTCTCCCATACATCGATATACGTCACGGTCAATTCTCCAACTACAAATGTAAGTTTACAATCGCTAAAAAAAATATATATATATATATATTTATAAATTAACAATTTTCGGACTTCCCTTCGCTACTGGATTTCGTAACCACAATTAAGTCATTTAGGCGGCTGATCATGTTCTGTGACAAAATATCTTTTTTTTATTCGGTTGACTGGTTCGGTTGACGCGTTAGGAGTTCTTCAGACTTTTTCGGGTTGGCATTAATTGGAAGTAGTCCACTTAGAGCACGCAGCACCTAGGTGCTCCAGGTGTCCTGTAAAACAAATACAACCCAGCAGTAGGCTGCTGAGTCGTAGGTGCTCTTCGTGGACAAAAATATAAAAATAAATTTTAATCCACAAAGAGCACCTAAGTTTTCTTCGTGGACTAGGCTAGGTGCTATTCGTGCAGGTGCTATTCGGACGGGTGCTCTAAGTGGACTACTTCATTAATCGGCACAGCTGGACGGCAACATGAATATTTACCTATGTAGTAATTGATAGTTAATTGATTTAGGCGTGACCTTGCGGAAATCCATTATAAAATACAATAGATGTGGATATATCGATACTGGAAATTTCAATTGTCGTAAAGGACATTGTATTCCCTGTACTTTACGACATTTGAAATTTCCAGTGTCGATATGTATTTGGTAACCTGTACCTCTTAGTTATTTCTAAAGAGCCATAAAAAACCCTGAAAGAAATCGACACATGTTTCACCTCTCAACGAGGCATCCTCAGGATAACGATTGACTTGTTGCGAACTCGAACACGGCGTGTTGCCACGCCGAGCGCTGAACGCAGACTGAGCTTGATCCCTTTTTTTTACGTCGTGTAGTTATTGCTGCCGAATCGAATGTACCGACCCAAACAAAGCGTGTAGCATGCCGTAATCTCTCCGCTTGTCATAAACTTGGCAGCTGAGTTGATGATCGGTGTTAGTACCTACCTAGGAACCTAGTATTGCAATATTTCACACCTACACAGTAATTATTATGCACTTATGTACGTATATTGCATGTTTGCTGGTATTATTACTCTGTGAACAATTATTCAGAACTGTCAGTTTGATTTTCGTCAAAATTACGGATATTTGGACAAAAATATACTCGTTTTGTCATGACAAACATCTTTCTTCCATTAAACTAATAGTGTAATAATAAAAACCGGCCAAGTACGTGTCAGACCACGCACAATGAAGGGTCCCGTAGTTAGAATGAATTTATCCCAAAAACAAACTTAATTTTGAAGTTGAAAAATATGTTCTTCCATACGGAATGTATGGGAAAACATGTTTTTACAACTGCAAAGTTAAGTTGGTCGATTATTACTTGTTAACTTGTAGAGCCTACTTAGCTGTGATAGTTTTCCTTTTAATTTCGTTATATAAACTACTGCTGTGATTTTTTTCACATACCCAAAATCAACCATTTAGCTGGCAGGGGGGGGGACACTTGACTTTAACAAAAATTAGCACTTTAAAGCTTAATATTTCGCAAACGGATCCCTGAATCCAAAAATGATTTTTACAAACTCCCAATTTTTTTGAAGGATCTTTCCAATGATATCCCACACCATGCGATAAAAAAAAAAAACACCACCACTTTACGTGTAGGAGAGGTACCCTAAAAAAAATGTTTTTCATAATTTTGTTTTACCACTTTGTTGGCGTAATTAATATGTATACCTATGCCAAATTACAGCTTTCTAGTACTAAGGGTCTCGGAGCTAGACCGCAGACAGACAGACAAACGGACAGATAGACAGACAGATAAACGGACATGACGAAACTATAAGGGTTCCTTGTTTACTACGGAACCCTAAAAGACATTAGACTCACAACAAAATTACAAATTCTCATTAATTAAACACCCATTTCATTTATGACATGTTGATGTTGTAGATACGGCGAATGATCAAACAGATCAATTTAATTTACGTAAACGATAGTCAATTTACAATTCAATGGCTTAATAACTTCATTTGAACAACATTGACATTGGTGTAACTTCCACTTTTGACAAATATCTAGTGACAGTGTTATTGATAAACATCGTAACTTATACTTCATAAAAGATAGCTTGATCTCTGCGACAGCTGTCAGTAAAATCACGCCTATGAAGTCCTGAATTTCATAATAGTACAGACAGTACCTGTCAATGTCATACTTTATGGGCATGCCGACCTAATTAGTGATGGGCGATGAATCATCGTGACCACATACTATAAAACTATCGATATTTTAAATAAAACTTAATTTAAATTTAATTTATCTTTTTATTTTATTGTAAATTTTAATATCATAACATTATTTACATTTGAACATACTTGATCTAAAATAATAGTGACTAAATAAAATCCAATTTCTCACCTACTCATATAACATTCCATCCGTCAACGTCCCATCCTTGGGTTTCGGGAGAAGATACGCCGCGTTTGGCTCGTGTTACCAGACCAAAATTAAACTCAATTATATGTTAAATTAGCATCGATAATAGTCAGAAACGTCGATAATTTCTATCGACAATTTTTTATATCCTGACAACCCTAGAAATGTCAGTTTGACATAATGTCGCAGAGATCAAGCTATCTTTTATGTAGTATAATGGTCTAAGTTAGGGCACAAATTCAATACATTTCACTTAGTAATGACGTCGTGACCGCTCCGTAATTGACCTTTTGCTGCCTAAGACCCAACACAGACTGAACGAAACATCTATAGGTATGTTTGTTAATAAAATATATGTTATTAAATTTTCGGGTGTTTGTGTGTCCCTTTCTGAGAAAATGTAATGAAATAAATCATGTTTTCGTGTTTGTATATGTCACCGTAAAATTATAAACTTCGTTAGTTTATAATCTATCGGTATTATTTCCGTTAGATTACAAACTGTCGAAAAATTGTGAACTGCGACAAATCATTTACGATTTAACGCATTATTTTTCGATAGTTTATATTATATCCATGAGAAACGAGCTCAGTAAGCGCTGCCGCTAACGCTCGACTCACGCGGTTGGTCACAGTTCTAACCTAACCTAACCCTAATTTCACCCAGTTCACAATTTTTCGACAGATTATGATCTAACGGAAATAATACCGATAGATTATAAACTAACGGTGCTCACAATCTTACGGTGACATATATAAATGTTGCTATTTCTAAGCTTATTTCTGGGAAAATGTTTGTTTTATATTTTTGTACCGTTTGATCCTCTCCTTCTTAAGAAAACAAATTTAAATTACCTTCTGCGTAATATTTACACATTGGATCCCCCATCGGCTATTAGGTATGGCAAGGGCTAATTCTTGAACAGAGACCGCACTTACCTGAAAACAAAGAAGAAACACATTTAAATTTCCTTTCTTACCTTCCAATCTTACTGAGAGAATAAAAACAGTTACTTTTTCGTCTTAAAATAATTTAATCACTTATAGGTAAAACATTAAGTTAATTTGATCAGTCATAATACACACACACACAAACACATACACATCAAGCTACAAATTTCCAGTTTCTGCTGATCTCGCATTGTATAGGATTTCCGTACAATGCGAGGTCAGCTTATACTAGAAATGTATAGCTTGATGTGTAGCCGTGTGTACCTACTGATTACTTCTCAAATATGAGGAATAAACAGCTAAATCAGCTACTACGAGTATATAGAAACACTAGCTTCCGTCAGCGGCTTCGCCCGCTCGATATCTTTATAAACTATAGCCTATGTTACTCAGTGATAATCAGTGATCGGAGTAGGTAGATTGATTTGGGGTCAATGAACTGGCACGTATATATTAGTATGGATATGCCTCCGGGATTCCCGGACTTTGAAATTATTAAGATTTTGTTAAGGAATTTCAAATGTTGTAATGTGTAGAATAAAGAATACATCAATATGAATAAGAAATGTTTAACCCTATTGCTGTTTTTTTAATAGTATATAAGTGATCGGACTCCAAGAAAAGGATCGGTTTGCTATAAAAACAATAATTATAATAATATAATATATTTTAAATGTTTATCTATCGCATTCTATACATTTCTAATGTAGTAGTTTAAAAATCCTTACTTTAACAATATTCGATTCAATCCCGTAAGTACCAAAATGAAATCCCGGAATAAGGCTTATCCATGTTATGATTTCTATGACTATTCATGATGCAAGTACGTAAAATCAATCTACCTACTCCGACCACTGGTGATAATACACCATTCTACTGGTGAAATATTTTTTTAAATCGGTCCAACAGTTTTTGAATTTATTCATTACAAACATACAAAAAAATCAAATCTTTTCTCTTTATAAAATTAGTTTAGATGATGTCCAATTTTCCATCTTTTTATTTTTATAATTGCTGAGACCAATCAATATTTCATTTATAAAAAAAACCTTACTATCTAAAGCCTTGAAAAAGTCAAGCATCAAACACCAAGTCAGCCAAAACTGAATAAAACTCTCGACCTTATAAAATCCCACGCCAGCAAAACTAAAAGAATCGAGATTTTCTCAACCAAAGAAAATCATAGGTGAGACATAAAAGGGTATTGAAGATCAAATTTCATGCTTCGCTATCTAGGATTAGATTTCTGAGGAGACTTGGTCATTGGCTAGATAGGTTCAGACGGTCAACTCCATAAAACGAGCAAAAACGCACGCACACATAGACACGGTTCACGTATAGCGAGTGCAAGCGCACTCGCGACTGGTATTTGTTTGAGATCGGCGTACGTAAAAAAAAAAATAGACTTAAATACTCTATATTATATGGTGTACCCTTATCACTTGAAGCTAAGTAATAACAGCCGCGCGACAAATAGACGAATAACTCCAAAAAAATGGACGAATCACATGGCAGGTAGTCGTATTCGAATTTGTGTGGGGTAGGTACCAAAACTAAAAAGTGAAAAATAACTTTAATTTCGGAAGTCGCTGGCAAAAAACGAAAACACCGGCTTCCGAAATTAAACTTGTTTTTCACTTTGTAGTGTTTTTTTGGAAGTCGGTTGTTTTTTTTTTTTTTGGAAAAAGTTTTTCAGTCGTATGGAGTGGACCTTCTATAATATTCTGTGGTTCAGTAGAACAAACTGCGGTGTAATGTTGTAGCATCCATTTTATTGTTAGTGCGAATTGTAATCTCATGCGGTTTCATGTTTCTACGGGAAAGAAAAAGATCTTGTTTGGAGTTTGTTTGTGAATTTTAAACTTTAATTTTAAAATTCTTTTCATTTTGTTTAGAAGTGTAGAATTTTTTTACTAATCTTTTCATTTTAAATTACATATTTTGTTTTATAGTGAAGAAATTTTGAGAATTGGATAAAAAGTTGTCTTACAAAATGGAAGAAAGTTTTTATGACCTTTGTAGTTCTGTACCCTTTTTTTTTGGGTGGGTAATTATCAAATAACTTCTCCTTCTCTGAGCGGAGCGGGAGGGCATGTCAGACTCTTACTGACTAAAACCTACCCGTGTTCCTTCAGTTGCCATGCTGTACCCTAATTGCCTAATACACGATCAATCACAATTCGTTTCGATTCGAAACAGATTGCTAATCCATTGCTTCATAAGTTGGAAAAAAATATCTGCCCAACAACGTAAATAACGCAATGAATGTCGTTGAACTGCCAAATGAAACAAATTTGTCATTATCGTTTACGAAAATAAGTACCGCAATTAGGGTACTGGTCGTTTGTAAGTGCATAATATTATCCTATCTCAAGGTCTTTGAAAAATAATGCAATGGACAGAAGAGATTTTTGGAAAAAAAAAGTTAGAATACAAAAATTACAAAATGAAGCGGAGTTTATAAAAATAAAGACTTTACTGTAGGTATATTAAAGTGAAACTTTTATTACATAGTCTGAAACTTTTTCGTCTGTGTGTTGCATGTCGCGTGACGGTCGGCCGCGGAGTATGGATAAAGTGACAGGCGCTCGTCAGAGCAGCCAAGGCCAATATGGCGGCGCCTATAGTTCGCTTAAAAGTTTCACTTTTACCGTAGTTTCATAAAACCACACAATCCTTTTTTTTCTTTTTATAAAGAAATGTTTGAATAAAACTGCATTGAATTCACCGCTTGGAACTGCAATGAAGCTAAACTACCAGTAGTTAGAGTTCCACTGGGGTTGTTAAAGAATGCAGTTTCAAAATGGCTGACTACCGAACCCAATATATTTATATTATTATAATACAGCAATGAGATCCTCCGGGAGTGAGCTTAACATACTTTATATGGTCTTGGGAAAGGTTAGTTCTGTTTTAAATAATACCTACACTTTCATACCAGGTACACCTCCTTGTATTTTTCTTTAGAAAATTATTAAACGAGCGAGCTTTGCTGTTCTTATATAATACAAGAACAAGAATTTTCCTCGCTGCTATAATTTGGCTGAACAGTCGAACATAAATTTTCTACAGAACAGACAGATTAATATTTTCTTTTTTACTACGACGATTTAAGATGAGGCCATGATAAAGAACTTGGAAATATGTTATTTTGCATTAAATAAAACCATTTACTTTAAGTATTTACAAGCTTTAAAGTTACTGTTGTAAAAACTTACGTAAAGTTACTAATGTGGGGCTCGTGGCTAAGTACTAACAGCCGCTCGGGTCGATCTGTCAGGTTAAGCAACGCTTGCAGTTGGTCCGTGGATGGGTGACCATTTCTACATACCGAGATTCCTCCGTGCCTCGGAAAGCACGTTAAGCCGTTGGTCCCGGCTGTCATTCGTGGATCTTTGACAGTCGTTACGGGTCGTCAGAAGCCCGTAAGTCTGACAACCAGTCTTACCAAGGGGTATCGTATTACCCTGTTACTGGGTTGTGGAGGTCAGATAGGCAGTCGTTCCATATAAAATACTGGTACTCAGCTGCATCCGGTTAGACTGGAAGCCGACCCCAATATAGTTGGGAAAAGGCTAGGCAGATTGATTGAAAGTTACTTATGTAAAATCAAATTAAACAATATTAGATATTATTTCCTTTATTGCATTTTTATTCATAATAATTACATTTTTATTTTTTTATTTTTTTTTAAATAAAACATTTAAAAATATAAAGTGGCCCATCGGCATCAGGAACAGGGTGCTCTAGAGAGAAGAACCTCCTCACTATGAGTGCCGTGTCCAGGAGTACTGCTTTCTGAATCAAGCCCTTGACCCAGCCGCGCAATGAAAGCCTCGCCGAGACTATCCGCTATTAGGCCATTAACCGTTACGATTATCGGTAAAATGATTGCAGAGTCCACGTCCCACATGTCGACAACATCGTGTTCTAAGTCAAGATAGCTCAGATAGCTCGCAAGATTCTCGTCATAAGTGATAGCGATATCAACAATCATTGCACGGCGCTCTCGTCGATCTATCATCACAATATCAGGCTTATTGGCTACAATAGTCCTGTCTGTTATGATAGATCGATCCTAGTACAATGTGAAGTGACCATTCCCTAGAACTGGGCTGGGCACATGCCTGTAGTATGGTACTTCAGACTCCACAAGGTTGTACTGCAAGGCAAGTTACTGGTGGATAATCCTAGCCACTAGATTGTGTCTGTGCAAGTACTCGCTGTTAGCAAGACGAGAACAACCGGAAACAATATGTTGGATTGATTCACCGGGACGGTGGTATGCCCGACAGATATCAACCATACCGTCCTTGACAATGTATTTCCGATAATTATTCGTCATGATAACTTCATTAGATATTATAATTATTATACCAATCTCATTGAAGAAGGATTCGTAAAGAGATCTCTCCGAAACGAATCCGTGTTTCGTCTTACTTTATAATTCTGTATGTATAGTATTTTTATCTCACGAAGCGACGCGCTTTACTTGTGGTTACCAAGTGTAAAAACACGCTGTGAATGTGTGTGCAAGCACAGGAGCTCTCGGTTCCATCAAAAAACACGGGCGAAGTCAGAAGTATGTGTGTGTGTGTGTGTTATGTGCGACGCTTCTCGTTTGTGCACTTGGTTACAAGTAAAGCGCGCGTCGCTTCGTGAGATAAAAATACAATACAGGATTATGAAGTGAAAATACTGTAAGCTTGATTAACTTGGTAGGTACTTGACTTACGAATATTTTAATAAGGGTTATTATTCATGGGGTTTAAATATTTGGGTTTTTGTCGCAGGGTGAACAATGTCTGTCTTAGTTAATAGAAGCGTTAGCGTCTTCCTAATTTAGAAGAAACACCAAACAGGCATAATTTTTACCTACTGTATGCCACGTAAAGGTTCTCCTTTAAGTTTAAACCCTATTCACTCGAGATACATTTTGGACTGCTAAACACCAACATTTGCTCAAGGTAAACCTCGTTTTAAACTTAGAAGTAGCTACTTAAATAAGCTCTAGGTACTCTCTAAAACTTTTAGTTTATATTTGTAGGTACATAGGGCTACACAAGCTATACATTTCCAGTTTATACTAATCTCGCATTGTACAGGATGTCCGTACAATGCGAGGTCAGCTTATACTAGAAATGTATAGCTTGATCTGTAGCCGTGTGTACCTAAACTGAGCAAAAACATTGTCGTCAAAAAACAAACAAGACATACTTTTACACCAGGGTGTGGCCATAAAGAGGTCAAGACAAACTCAGCCCAAAAGTAACGTCATTTGCACATCAGTGGTTACACTTACACTACGAAAGTCACCTTTACTGCTACGACATAAAGGCACCGTTAATGCCAAATGGTGACCACTAATATGCGGTTGACTGTACCTCTCAGTTTACAGAGGACTAAAACAATACAGAGGCAGGAACTAAAAGATTATTTTAAAATATTTAAGTATACTGAACAAAGATGGCCGCTCTAATTAGCTAATGGGTTCCGTTGATAAATTGTGAGAGATGATAAATGGCACTGTTTCGAATTACGCGACGTAGCTGCTCTTTTAATTTAAATATTACGTTCAATTGTGTGCTGTAGTAAAAGTGTTGGTGTCAGTAAGTAGGTATTTTAAAATAATATATTTGGAAAATCTGTTTGTGTTACAATTTTGCAAGGAAATCCTACGAATGTAAGATAATTTTGAAGTGTTTTTAAGCTAGCGGCGGGGCTGCCTGTCCTTTCAAATAAAACTAATGGAAAACCACATGGCCCAAAGACACATAATGAATTTTGCTAAATTGTGTTCTTATTCTTGTTCAAAAACAAATTCTCGGAGTATTTACTTTCTCCTTTTTTCAAAGAACAACAGATTTAATCAGCGTAACAACCATTATAGTGAATTCACTGATGAAATAGATCTGAATGGAACTCTCACATTAATTATAGAAAAGATTCTCCCCTGACCTCCTATTAAAGTAGTTACCTACATACTTACTTTCTATATAAAACTAGCTAACCCGACAGACGTTGTCCTGTACAAAAATCCCATAGAAAAAAGGACGTTCAATTTTTCCCGACAATTTTCCAGACAACTTTTCCAATTTTATTTTCATAAAAATCTAATTCAGACTATTATGTGAATGTGATGCATATTTCCCCCCAATTTGTTTTTAACGTGTTTTTTTTTAAATCTTTCTTTGCGTCATGTTTACCGCAAATAAACGAATTTTCTTTCTTTCTCTTCTTTCTGTTACGAACATTTTAAAACGAAAAATAGCCATATCGATCCAGCCGACCATTTCTTTTATTTTAAATATAGATTGGTAGATAGTGAAACCCGTTCAGTACATATCACGGTACCCTTTTCTATGACGTCATACGACTCTTCCGTCTAGCGAGATTGGAAAAAACAAAGAAAATGAGATATGATTGTTTTAAAGAAATTACAGGCATTGTGTTATTAATTGAATGTAGGTGTCATGGCGGCGGCAACAATGAGCTGTCCAAAGCACTGGGGATCTGGGAACTGGACATGTGAGGTAGGGTTGTGGTAGGGTTGTAACTAGGGTTGCCAACTACAACTTTTTTTTACACAGCAGTAGAAAATAAACGGGATTTATAAAAAAATATATATATATATGTTTTATACAAACCTAACATAGGAGAAACTTACTTTTACTGTTTTTAACAGTATGGTTGGCAACTCTAGTTGTAACACAAGATATGATAGGTACTCGATAATAGTAGTTTGATAGTGTGTGTAATATTGCATCGAATTTGGAAAAAGAAATGCAAAAAGTTTTTTTTTAATAATTTTTCTCATTTGTTATTCTGACGCTGTGCTCCTTAAACTTGAATTAAATATGAATAGACAGTGAAAACTAAAACAGTGTTAAATTATCAGATAAGCTTTTTCACAATTATGTATATTTATTTAGGCCTTTCATCGTACAATAATAATTATAATAAATTTAAAAAAATCGATTTTCTAACCTCCATATAATATGACATTTTGTACGAACAAAACAAATAACAAAATAAAACTTACCTACGAATAAATAATAAATAACGAACAAATCCACACATTTTCTCACTGTCATTAATTTTAATAACAAAATAATTGGCAGTAGAAATACAAACTCAAGCCCTGTAGTAATTATTTTTTCCTTGATCATAGAAAACACAGTCTTTATAAAACACTGCTGGAAGTATTTCTATTACAAAAATAATTAAGTACTTAGAAAACAGTTTTACCACACAGACTGTAAACAACTGTTTTTAAAAACAATCAGGGCAATTGTGGTCAGTTTGTGGCTAAAATAAATATAATTTAACATAGAATATTGGTTTTACAAAGAGAATTCAGTAATTTTTTGTCATTGTTGTTTTTCAATAAACTTCAACAGGTAAAACGCTTATTAAATTGTCACTTTCCTTATCTAGTTATCACCGTTTGCTATTAACCTGTTTTAAATTTGTAAAAACTAATACTTGGCATTGTAAAGAATGTTTTAGGGTTCCGTACCCAAAGGACCTTTTGGGTGGCCCTATTTACTAAGGCTACGCTGTCCGTCCGTCCGTTACAAATAATAAAAACTAAATAAAGTTAAAATTCTGTTTATATGTGTATGTGCATAAACGAGGCAGTTCCAACAGCATCCTGGGAGTTGCTGACAGACTGCAATGGACTTCTGTATTATAAGTCGTTGCTCCAGAATCTCAGCTGGAATGCTGAAGCAGTGACTATTCTGTTACGTGTTTGTGTAATTGTTGTTATAATTGTATCACTAACATAGTTGTAAGTTTATTTTATTGTTACTAACATTGTATGAGTCTCATAGTTACTCTTAATAAAGAATTTAGTAATATAAATGGTTAAATAAATAAATAAAATTAAAGGGAGTCCCCATACACGAAACGCAATTTTTTAGGCCTTTTTTGCTCGATCTTAATAATGGCGAAACATGAAAACATCTAATAATATAATATTGTACGGTGGTACGGAACACTTCATGTGCGAGTTCCGACTATCACTTGGCCGCTTTTTTATTATATTTATCCTCAAACATCGCACATTAATGTAGGTTCTATAATAAACACATAAGTCAACGACCTTCCTTCAGTAAATCAACCCTGAAAAACGCTAGGAAAAGCCAAGGACCGGAAAAATACTTAATCACGTCGACATGTAAACATAATTGTTGATAGCTCACCCGAATCCCTCCTTACAGCCGTGATCCCTCGGCCTTAGGGGGGTGAGGAGGGAAGGGAAGGCCACCCTAAGTTACACCTGTTGATATTTGGCGGTCGTCCAAACCCAAAAAGCGAATATTTGGTCAGCCGTCCGTATTTTGTGCCGAAGTGGCTCCTTCCAAGAATTTATTAGACAGCTGGACACGTTAAAGATGTGTTATTGCCACGTACATTGATGTTGATGCATTGGGTTCGGCGCTAAAAAATTCTCGCTTTATGTATGTACAGTCACGAGCATAAATATCATAGGCCGCGTCCTAATAGTATGCGATCGTCGCGCGAATACTCGATTGTCGCGTCATATGTCACTTTTTGTTCGGTGAACAGGAACGCGTGATCGCGGTCGACAGAGGGCGCCTTCCGGTTTTCCAAACAAAAAGCACAAAGATCGCTTTCTATTAGGACGCGGTGTTCCACTTATGCAAGATTCAAAAGCGATTTTGTCTTAAAGTATTAATAAATATTTTATAGTATTACGAAAATAGTATTATTGAAAGCATACCACAGTATAAATAAGTAACAGTATCATGTCTTCATAGAAAACGGCCGAAATGACGCACTTCGAAATCTCAGTGTGCTATACGCAACAGTCTCGAGTGCGCAGCAGTTACGCATGGACGTGGAAGGTTTATCTACTAGGTAATTATTTCAAGGTCACTGCCAAGACATAATACTGTTACTTTAAATTATACTGTGAGTCTGTAACCAAACTATTACGTTTTTTTTTTCTAAATTTTGACGAGGTAACCTCTTTTGAATTTTAGGTAAACAGTAAAGTATTTATGCTCGTGAGTGTGCCTACAGGTTACAAGATACAGTTGTTCCAAGTTTCCACGAATCCTCCCACATTTTGTTAGCAGACGATAAAACTTGTTAATTCTCTTTGTGTTTTAATGTCTTGCAGTAAACGTACGTTCTAATACAATTGTTAGTTACAGTTAATGACGTGTGGGCAGCTCGTTATTTGATATTTTTACCTTTGTTCTAAATTACGTTTTGTTTCTTGGCGGCCAGATAAAAAATAAAAGACGTTCTATTCAAACTACCTTGCTAAAACAATTGAAGAATTGTAGTTTCTTCTATTGCTGTTAACCTGTCAGTCTCCTGTCATTCTGTTAAATAACAGACAGAATTTTAAGTGATGCAGTAAGTGCATTCGATATTTCAAATGGACTAACAAAGACATTGCCAGTTTAAAAATAAGACAATCGAGCTGTCGAAGTGATTCATGCGCTCTACTTGTTCAGATGTATTTATTATTCAACAAGTATCGTGTCAGGCGAAACGATTTTCAGTTACAGTCTGTGTTTTGCATATGCAATGACTGCAAAATGAATGCCAACATAATAATGATAGTAAAAAAAATTACTGGCGTATGATATGGACCTGACATCCACGACGTTTGACGACGTTTGTTTGGTTTGACGTTCGAAAAGTGCTGATTCTCAGCCTAGTTAGAATAAATGACTTTGAATGATTTTAAATTTCCATAGAATTGCATAGCTTTTATCGCGGGCTTTGAGCGCGGCGACCGAATCAAGAAATTCCGTAACGAAAAAAACCTAACACCACTCCGCCTACCATGTAATGACGGATGATGACATAAAACAAAAATTACGTTCCCATGACAACATCACGATCATCCCAAGTGTAGCGTTGACAAAATTACAAACAAATGCTATGCAATAGCTTTACTTTTTTTAAATTCTGACGATTTTAAAATTGTAAAACCCGTTTTGCACTTATTTACTTAGTTTTAAGACTTTATTCATATTTGTGCGTTGTGAATTAGATGCAGCAATGATGAGACGATCAGAGACGATCAACGATGAGAGCAGTGGTGGCCCAGTGGTAACGGCCGCGACTTACGAGTTGTAGGTCGTAGGTTCGAACCCAGACAGGCGCTTTACTTTGTGTAAATTATTTCATCACCACTGCTCTCAAAACGGTGAAGGAAAACATCGTGAGGAAACCGGCATGTCCTAGAACCGAAAATTCGAAGACATGTGACATCTACCAACCCGCACTGGGCCCGCGTGGTGGATTACGGCCCACTCCCTCTCACAGAGAGGAGGCCTGTGTCCCAGCAGTGGGAACATTTATAAGCTGATGATGATGATGATGATGAATTAGATATACCTTCATGGTAAATTAGCTATGAATATCAGTTGTAAGTTATTTTGGTGGTGTAAATAAAAATGTGTAGTTGTTGAATATCTATTAACAGATCACCTTTTTTATCAAATAACTTCTCCCGCTCTGGATGGAACGGGAGGGCGTGTCAGACTCTTACTGACTAAAACCCACCCGTGTTCCTTCAGTTGTCATGTTGCCGGGGGCCACGATTTCCCTTTCGGCTTTATTCGCAACCCCGGCAGGCATCAGCCCAAACAGACCCCGTCAATTCTGCTGACATCTCTTTGAGGCGCGCATGGAACACAACGCGCCGTCGACCCGGGCTTGGTCCTTATCGGACGGCGAGCTACCCATTGCTCACCATCCGCAAGCCCGCGCCAACGGTGGCCGGAAATCGGCTCGCGATTCCCGCCCCGGGCGTCTCCTCCTGCGGCGGTTAGGGGCGTGAGGGCGCGAACTTTGCCTCTCCCTCACGCGTTCCGCCTCCTCCTTCGCGAGCATTACCGCTTCGCAGAAGGAGGTGACGGCCTGCCATTTCCTCTCGCTCCGTACCATGGCCTGAACCAGGGCCGGACGCGAGAGATCACTGCCGCCGATCGCCTCTACGAGAACACGGCGTTGCTCCGCCCAAACCGGGCAGACCTCCACCGTATGGTCCACCGTGTCCTAAGGCCGATCCACACAATGGTGACACCCGGGTGTTTCCTCCCGCCTTATCCTGAACAGGAACCTCCCGAAGCAGCCGTGTCCGGTGAGGACCTGCGTCAGGCGGAAGGTGAGGACGCCGTGGCGCCTCTCAAGCCACTCCTCAAAGAGGGGTCTTATCGCCGCAATTGTGGCGTGCCCAAAATTAGATATACCTTCATGGTAAATTAGCTATGAATATCAGTTGTGAGTTATTTTGGTGGTGTAAATAAAAATGTGTAGTTGTTGAATATCTGTTTACAGAGCACCTGAGGGACAATTCCCGTAGTTTTAAAAAATGTTCGCATTCGCATTTCATTCGTAATCTGTCAAAAATACAATCTATTTACCAACATTTTTGACAAGTTTGACAGATTGCAAGTTGAATACAAACGTTTTTTAAATACGAGAATTGGCCTTAATGTATTTGGTGAATTTTGCAATGTCATAAGAGAGCCCAAATCGATCTCAATACATCACCAACATCGAGTAATGGAAAACTTCGTAGGTAAAATAAACTGCACTGAGATTTTATAAACATGTCAGTTACTAAAACGTGACTTCATGTATACATACGTGCACATATTATGTTCATTTTTCTCACCTGAATCTAGGCCGTAAGAAAACAATCGTTCTTCTATTAAGACGCAGATATATGACAGTGACCTTGACCAGCTTACGTGTTCTGTACTGAGCTCACGCAACGCGTCGTACGTCCAGCCAGTAATAGGACTAGCCCATCAAGGAGCGCTGTCCCAAATTAGACGCATTATTAATTTATTACACGTAAAACAAAAGTGACAGATGAGAAAATATGGGATGTACAGGCAGGATTTAGAGAGGGAATGGGCTGTATGGATCAGATCTTCTCCCTAAGGTGCATAACCGAAAAACATCTAGCAAAGCACAAGAACGTCTATTGTGCTTTCATTGATTTGGAGAAGGCCTATGATAGTGTGTGGAGGGAAGAACTGTGGTCGACACTATCCAAGTACGGTGTGGACTGGCGCTTGGTACGGGCACTGAAATCTTTATACAAGGATTCCAGTGCTTGTGTTAGGATAAATGGGGCATACACGAACTGGTTCTGCATCTCGAGGGGTGTTAGACAGGGTTGTGTAGCGTCACCGTGGCTGTTCAACTTGTACATGGATAGTTGTCTGATAGATTTGAAAGAGGGTGAGTGCGGATTGAGGATGAATGAGTTGCCTGTCAAATGCCTTATCTACGCAGATGATCAAGTTCTACTTGCATCATCAGCAGAACAGTTGCAAGACATGGTGACGGTGATGGGTGAAGCATATAAGAGGAAAGGGATGAATATAAATGTGAATAAGACGAAGGTCATGGTGTTTGAAAGAGGAGAGGATGTATCGGTGTGTGATGTGAAAATAAATGATAAGAGTGTGGAGCAAGTAAGTGAGTTTATATATTTGGGGAGTCTGTTTACAAGGGATGGGAAGATTGATGGAGATGTGGAAAAGAGAGTAAACGCGGGAAACAAAGTGAATGGTGCTATACATGCGATTGTGACCAACCAGTCGATGTCTAAAAAGGCTCGACTGGCTGTTCACAATGGTGTGCTGGTGCCCACGCTTATGTATGGTAGTGAATGTTGGGTGTGGCAAAAACAACATGAAAGTAGAATAAATGCTGTGGAAATGCGTTCCTTGCGAAGCATGTGTGGCCTGACTATGAATGATAGGCTGAGGAATGATGTGATAAGACAGCGGTGTGATTTAAAAGAAGATGTAGTGACAAAAATTGAAAAGGGTATGCTGAGATGGTTTGGGCATGTTGAGAGAATGAATGAAAGGCGACTAACAAAATGTATTTACAAGGCTGATGTAAAGGGAAAGGCCGGGCGGGGACGCCCTAGGAGGACATATACTGACCTTATTGGTGATGTTCTTCAGAAAGGCCAGGTGCGTAGTACTCGCAACCGGCGTGCGTGTATGACCAGATGTATGAACGTAAACGAGGCAAAAGGACTATGTAAGGATCGTAGCAGGTGGCGTTCTGTAGTTTCTGCCTACCCCCATGGGAAGAAGGCGTGAGTTTATGTATGTATGTAAAACAAAAGCTATTTTAATAAAACACGTATACTAAAAGATTTGTAATTTAATTATCTTTAAAATGGTGAAGTTTTTAGAAAAATACGCTTGATGAATTTTGCGTCATTTTCAGTTTTTTGTCCGCGTTAGACATAACTTTACAAATTAATTTCACTATGTAATATAAACATAACTAAAAATATGCCTATATTAAAATATTTAAAAAATGCTCTAATTTAACATATATTTTTTTCCAAATCACTAACACTTCTCGTTTAGACGTCATCTTCAGTATAAAATCATTAAAAGTCAGCTATCGTCCCCTTAAGAAATCTAGAACTTCCCATTCATAAATGTCTAAAGACACAGTATATCCACAGTTTTGTGTAGACAAGAAGGACTTTTTTAACGGACATATGCCTCTCTCTATACGGCCGTATTGCCTCCAGGCATTTCATCCAGGCAGACATGTTTGCCTGTTCCAATTAATCAAGTTTCGATTTTGATTGAAATGTCGTCTTTGATGTTGTGTTTATGTCGCAGATGGATTGTCGAATCCGCCGTTTTACAAAACAGCTCCTTTATGTAAAACTGCTGAACGACGTTCAGCGATTTTTCATAATTACTGAACTTTAACGCGCAGAATTGCATTAACGTTCTGCATTTATAAATGCAGCTGGTCAACGATTGGAAGTTATGTAAAACACCGTGAAATGAAACGTCAGATTTTATATTTTAGTTCTAAATTTTGTCTCTAAAAAAATAAAGGCACAAACACAATGGAATGCGAACTTTGTCTGTAACAAAAAATTTCATAATTTACCTACTAGGAGTGCTTGTCAAAAATCTTTAAAAAAAAAACGTGTGGCACTCGGGGACTGCCGCGGTAAAGCTATTGCATAGCAATTGTAACCTTCATGACAACATCACGTTTCCCATGACAACATCACGTTTCCCATGATAACATCACGTTTCCCATGACAACATCACGTTGTCATGGGAACCGTCATTACATGGTAGGCGGAGTGGGGGGTGTTAGGTTTTATTTTCGTTACGTTACGGAATTTCTTGATTCGGTCGCCGCGCTCAAAGCCCGCGATAAAAGCTATGCAATAGCTTAAAAAGAACCCTTTTATTCCAAAATAACGTAGATGGTCTTTTTTGAATGTAATTTTATGTAAAAATAACACTTTCTCCGGCTGTCAAGATTTCATATAAAGATAGGCACTGTTGGCCGTCCCTACTAGCTTAACTTTACCCAAATATAGAGTAGGATTGGAGATATTCTAGTTAATCACCTGTAGTAGTTAATCTCGTGCAACGGTCCGGTTTGCTGTGTCCTTGTCGTTGACAAAGGCGACGGAGACGAACGGCATCTGTCGTGATTGGTGTGAGCTATCAACGCGAAACTAGATGATGCTTGGCTTACCTTGATATCAAATCAATCTGTGATATATTGTGTGAATAATTACATAACATAATATCACGCCGCAGCAAAGCCGCGGGCAAAAGTTAATACACTATACTTATAGAACAATAGAAACTGACCAATTACGAGTATATAGCTGAGAGTGTAGGGGATCCCTACACTTGATGATATGATAACGCGGCGATTCTATTGGGATGATGAAATAAAACCGACCGCTTTGAATGCTTGTAAAACACTGATTTATTGAAATATATTTTTACATATTATTTGCAATAATAGGTACAAATGCTGTGTGTGCAGAATGCACGGCGCGTAAGTCGATAAAGTAATGTACGGTTCCGTACATCCTGCCCGCCCAAATGGGAACAGATTGAAATGATTGATAAATAGACAGATTATTGAAGTTACAAACAGGTTGATATGATTAAATAGTAAAAAGATAAAAGACTGATATATAATGATACAAATGCGATAAAACATTAATTTAAATGACTATTCTAAATTCTAAAATACCCATGTCCTTAATCATCGCGGTCTTGTAAGTGCACTGAACGCAGAAACGTTGGCGAGGTGGCCCTATCTACACCACTAATTGTAAACACTTCACTACACTTTTGCACTGATTCTGCTAAACGTGATGCCACCGGCATTGTGTCCGCCGGCGCGATCGTCACCGGCCCCACCCAGACAGCCTTCTGGCCCTGGGGGGCCGGCGACGCTGGTACTCTGCTCGTACTTCGATGTTTTCTGATGAGGTACACGACGACGCTACCCAAGATGATAACCGAAGCTACACTGATGTACAACACAGTATAGTGATGAATGTCGTGAATGCTCAGGTCTGTAGATGACTGTTCCTTAACCTCGTCAATCTGAGCCCTTAATTGATTCCAAATGAGATGATGATCTTCGGCCACGCTGAAGTTCTCTGGTGCAGACGTTTTCATGATTTTGTTTAGCATAGACACCTCTGGGACTTCGATGTGATGATGAATATTGACATGATTGATGAAATTATTATGAGCATAAATACTAAAGGTATCCCCTTTCAATGTACAACCTTGACCTAGGGTAATAATCGCGTTGCCGACAAGGTTGACCATTGTGACTCCGTTAGCGCAAATTATGCGCACTTGGCATTCCGAGCAACATGTGTACAACCAGGTGTTTGGCCTGTGCAATTTGATCCATTGCTCCTCACATGACGATTTTACGGAGTGACATAATTGTTTTTGATTAATGATTTTGATTTCACAGATAGACTGCTTTATGTTTAGATCGTAAATGGGCATGTTTAATGAGCATAACAAGATATCGTTGGGAACATGAGTACATGACTGTAGGTCTGCATCTGATAGAAGAAATGCTGTATCCTTGCGTAGGTTGTAAGCTATGAATGGTACCGATGGAATGAGATGATAATACTGTAGTCCTCTCTTTTGTGAAATAGATATGATTTTGTTTAACTCAAACAATTCATTGTTTAGGAGTGGAACCTTGATTTCGATGATTAAGTAGTTTGAGAAGACTCTAGCTGACACTTTAAGTAAACGATACAAGTCCTTGATATTTTTTAAATCCACTGGTATCGTAAGTTTACCATTCAGTTGGCTTGAGATGATGCTCAGCTGATACGATAACTGCTCCGGTGATAACAAATGACTGTCAATACGCCCGTGTGATATATCTGTAACCGTACCAATCAACGTTTGCTGTATCCATCGAATGTTTGATAGAATTATTGATGCTGCCAGAGATGATGATGTGACATAAAGGCGATCTTCATTATCCAAACGTATTTTATTCACCTCAGTCGATAGATTTTGAAGCCGTTGCTTGATGAATGAAAATTGTTGATTCATGATGTTTTCATTACGACGTATGATATTAAATTCGGATTCTGAAATACTTGTCTGATTTTTGATAAGTTTTTGAAGATGTTCTTCATTATGACTGATCTGCTCGATATCACTCTTGTATTGTTCGGCAAACCTCTCGTCCAGTACTCCGAATAATGAATTAGCAATATAACCTAACCCGTTTATTAGGCCTCTTTTCAGCCTCTTCGGGCTTTGATATTTGAGTAACATATCATAGTGTTCAATTTCGCTAATCTCGTGCTCTAACTGAAGAATGATACTCTGATATTGTTTACTCGCATAGGTGTTGCATAATGACTTGATGTGGTTGACGTAGCCTTTGATATCGGATAGGCCTTTCCAGTAGGTCGTCATGTTGTAGTAGACAACTAGACGCCATTCGTCCTTGATATACTGAAGATTGGATATTCTATCGAAGTAAATAGCTTGATTGTTTTCTAATGACGTCACATTATACGATTCATGATTAGGTATATTTTGCGCTGAAGTAGGTGATAATAACATGAAAAATAGTAATAAGAAACTAGTGAATAAGCTCTTCAATGATACTTTGTTGCGAGGAAGTCGCTTTCTTTTGCTTCGCTCGTCTGAATTGTCTTGATTGACATTTTGATCCTGTGTTGTGTTCTTGTTTATTGGTAACAACACAAGTCTGGTGACAGGGCGTTGTATGATATTGTTCTTAGTTTTTAAACTGGCTACCCTTACATAGCCATCCTTTCCAGGATGAACTGCTTGAATACGTCCTAACGCCCACTTGCCGGGTGGCAAGTTTTCGTCCTTGATAAGAACGACGTCATCGATTTCGAAGTTTCTACTTGGCTTACGCCATTTTGATCTAGCCTGCAGTTGCTGAAGATATTCGCTGGACCACCTTTTCCAAAGCTGTTTGTTCATTGATTGAATGAGTTGCCACCTTGTTGAGTGATTCATATGATCTGGATCCGTCTGTGGCCTAGATAGAAGTGGGCCACCGATCAAGAAGTGTCCTGGCGTAAGAACGTCGTCATCAGAGCTCTCTGTCAACTGACAGAGAGGCCTTGAGTTCAGACATGCCTCGATTTGATGCAGTAGCGTAGTAAACTCCTCGTAAGTGAGTTTCTGATCGCCGATGATACGTTTTAGGTGATATTTGAGGCTTTTAACCGCAGCTTCCCAAAGACCGCCTGCGCTTGGCCACGCAGGAGCATTGAAGTGCCACTTAATATTCATGTCATTGATGTTATTGAAGAAATCTGTGTTGATGGTGGCTATGATCTCTTGGTACTCCTTCTTAATGATACGATTGGCACCAACGAAATTCGTGCCATTGTCACTGTATATGTGACTTGGCGTTCCACGTCGGGCCGAAAACCTACGAAAGGCTGCTAAAAATGATGGAGTACTCAGATCGGAAACTAGTTCCAGATGAACAGCCTTGGTAGACAAACAAACAAACACTGCAATATACCCCTTAACTGTTTTGATTCCACGTCCCTTATTAGCCTTCAACTCGACGTGTCCGGTAAAATCGACACCGGTGTGAGAGAAAGGTCGTGATGGGGTGACTCGTGGCTGTGGAAGATCGGCCATGATTTGTTGATATTGTGTTTGACTGAAGCGCTGACACTTAACGCATGATCTCAACTTCCTCTTGACGGTACGGATTCCACTGATTATCCAATATTTGTCTCTGATGTATGAAAGTGTCAGTCGCGGGCCTCCATGTAATGTGGTAATGTGAGCTTGATCAATGATTAAATCGGTGAGACGACTATGACTTGATAATATGATGGGGTGTTTTGATGATTCGCTGATGCATGCGTTTTTCAGTCGTCCACCCACTCTTAGGATACCGTGCTTGTCCATGAAAGGATTAAGACATGATATTTTGCTTCTAGGATGCACGTGCCCCTTTTGATTGATAAATAAAATATCTTCTTGAAATTGGTGTGACTGATCATCTTTGGTAATGAGATTCAATGCATTGTCCATTTCTGATGACGTCAATACATACGTTCTTGAAGTGTGTTTCCCTTGTGATAGCGTAATGAAACGCGATATCCAAGCGATTATTTTTACAATGCGAGTTAATGAACTGTAATTCTGTAATAACTCGTGTATGATTGAAATATGATTTTGATATAAGGCCGTGTTTACACTAAGCTGCTTGGTTTCCAAATCTGGTGATTGATATGAGGTTATAGGAAGAGTACTATGTTCGAAATTGGTTATCCATTTCGGACCCTGCCACCACAACGGATGGCTTGATAACTTTCGTGACGTCAGACCCCGAGTTGCACAATCTGCAGCATTCTCTTCTGATCTCACATGACGCCAACATGATGATGGAATGATACTTATGATTTTGATAATTCTGTTAGCTACGAATTGCTTCCATTTCTTCACATCGCCTTTGATCCATCCTAAAACTATCATGGAGTCTGTCCAGGCATAAATCTCTACATCCTGATTTGATAAGAATTCCATGACTTTCTTGATAAGTTGAGATAGCAGTAGCGCACCACATAGTTCTAGTCGTGGCAATGAGACCTTTTTTGCCAAAGGTGCTAACTTCGTTTTTGCTACAGCGAGCGTTGATGTGCACTCGCCCTTATTGTTTTTTGCTACTACATACACAACACATGCGTATGCTTTGTCGGAAGCGTCACAAAATCCATGTATTTGATATGATTGATTTGTGTTACCGATATAACGTGGTATGATAAATTGATCTATGATGTTGAAATCATTCTTAATTTGAATCCAATCATCTTGAACAGATTGTGAAACTTCTTCGTCCCACGATACATGTGATGACCATGCATTTTGAAAAAGCAGTTTTGCTCTGATTGATAATGGTGACAGCCAGCCCAACGGATCAAATAGTTTTGAAATTTCCGAAAGCAGCTGTCTCTTTGTGACGCGTTTATCATGATGCTGAAATTTATTTTGAAAGCTAAAGCTATCAGTTGATGGATTCCATCTCAATCCAAGTGTTTTTCTTGTTTCCGAACACTTGAAGTCTAATGGGTTATTGAGTTGATCAGGTGATAGATCTACTAGTAGGTTCGGTACGTTGCTGGACCATTTTCGGAGGTTCATACCAGCACCCTTCAACATCTCAATGAGCTGATGCTGAAGCTCCCTGGTTTGATGAATGGTATTCGCTCCACTAAACAGATCGTCCATATAGAATGATTGATTTAATGCTGACGCAGCTAGTGGATACTTATCGGCATCGTCTATAGCCAGCTGTTTAAGCGTTCTCATAGCTAAGTATGGAGCGGCCTTAGTACCGTACGTCACGGTAGCAAGATGATATTCGTTGAGTACCTCCTGAGATGATTGCCGCCAAATGATTGATTGAAGATGACGATCTGATGGTCTGATATAGATTTGCCGGAACATTTTCTCTATGTCCGCCGTGATTACATAGCTGTAGGTTCTCCAGTTTAAGATGAGTGTCATGAGGTCCCTTTGAAGATTTGGTCCGCAAAACATGAGATCATTCAGGCTTTTGCCTGATGTAGATTTCGCCGACGCATTAAAAACGACTCTAAGTTTTGTTGTTGTCGAATCTAATTTCATTACGCCGTGATGTGGTAAGTAGAAGGCACGTTTTGATTCGTTGACATTATTGGCAATACACATGTGACCCAGTTCTTGATATTCAGACATAAATGATTTATAATTTTCTGAAAATGATTCGTTATTGCACATTTTTCTTTCCAACTGTTTGAATTGTGCAATAGCCTTTAATTTTGATGATCCAAGCTGATTTTCATATTCAGGTTTCATGGGTATGCCAACCTCGTATCTACCAGTGTCCAAACGATGAGTAGCTTGCTGATAAAACTCTTCACAATACTGCTCTTCACTGGTAAGAGATGATGTTGATGTTTCTACGTCCTCTATCTCCCAATACTTTGATAGGTCTGATAAGTCATTTGTTACGATATGACAATTAAATGTGCGAACGTTGCCAGACAGGATCCATCCGAGTGCCGTTTGTTGCGCAATCGGAGCCTGCGCTGGTCCTTTGATGAGACCGTCCATGATGATTTGTGAATAGATACTCACATCCAAGAGAATATCAATTGGCTTCGACACGTTGTATTCTGGATCTGCTAATTGAAGGTGCTGGATATGAGACCATGATTGTTTTTTGAATGGTATACCAGGCAAGCAGTTAGCGACCTTTGTTAAAACCAATGCTTCTGTAGTAAACTGATAGGCGCCGTAGATAGATTGACAGTCGATTGATACCCGTCGTCGCCCCCTTTGCCTAGCACCAGCCCCTATTCCTGATACTGATGCGTTGTATCGTCGCCGCTGCAACCCTAACCGCTGTACAGCGTTTTCCGATATTAATGATATTTGTGATCCCTGGTCTAGAAGAGCCCTTAGGGTCACGTAGCTGCCATCTGAACTCCTGACATTGATTGATAGTGTGGTCAACAATAACTCTTCGTCATCTCCTGCGACATGATTAACATTAGGTTGCTTGCTTGATGATTTTGATGACGAAGCAGATGATGATGATGAAGTTGCTTGAGAAGCTGATTTTGATGATGGTACACACGCTTCATGGAGTATTGAATGATGATCACCTTGACAGGTTTTGCAACGTTTTTTCGAAGTGCATTGACTTCCATCGTGACTGAACAGGCAATTTCGACAAATATTTAAGTTTGTCACCGTCTTCAATTGCACGTCCGGTGTCATGTTCATGAATTTTTTACAAAAAAACAAATTGCGAGCATGATTAAAATTGCAAACAGAGCATTTTGAAGTTTGAGTAATGATGGCTTGAAAATTTTTGTTAATGTAACCTTTATAAATGTTTTGCTTATTAAAGTTATTTGATTGATTTGTGTTCCGCTTGCTTGATGATGAGGGTTCCTTATCGTTTTTATGAATAGGTTCAAGAGCGGTAAACTTACTCTCGAGGAATGCCATTAACTCGTCCAACCTTGGTAAATCACGAGGTGTCCTACGTGCTTCCTTGTAGTCAGCATAAGTTTCTGGGTCCAGTTTTTTGCACAATAAATGAACTAATAACGGATCCCACGTATTCGTATCAACGCCGAGATTGTGAATCGCGTGAATACATTCGGTTGAGGTATCATACAACCTTTTGATTTCAAATGATGATTGCTTCTGAAGGTTGGGTTGATTGAGGAACATTTCGATTTGATTCGTGAAAAGAACTTGAGAATTGTTGTATCGATGTAATAAGATCTCCCACGCAGTATCATAATTCTCTGATGAAATATGTAGATGATAGATGAGACGTTCTCCTTCACCCTTAAGTTTTCCCTTAAGGTGCTGCATCTTCTGAGCTTTAGTGATAGAATTATTGTTATGAATTGTCTCCGTGAACAAGTCATAAAAAGTTGGCCACTGTGTGTAGTTCCCGCTGAACGATGGTATTTCAATGTGCGGAGTTGATTTTTCTAAGTGAGTCGTTGATGAGATTTTCTTATTCAACTCACGTTTGATAGTTTTGTAGGCCAATTCATGATGATGAAATTCCTCGTCGTATGATATATCTCCCCCAGCAAGTAAATGATCGATTTGCAAATGTTGAGCATCAATAATTGTCCACTTAGCTTGAACGTTTTTGAGCTCGTCTTCTAGTTCCCATTTATCTGATATTTGATCAACTTTGATGCCCTTGATTAGCCGATTAAAAGCCCTAAAATTAGTGCGTTGCAATGATAACAATTCATCTAACTTTCCATCTGGTTGAGTAGATTTTGATAATTTGCCGTAAGATGATATAAGGTTACGAGTAGATTGATAATAGTTTTTACCCTTTTGATATGTGTTGTCAAGGAAATACTCAACCGCCACATTTTTATGCTCAGATATTTTTTGGTGATTTTGATCGAACTCTCCCCAGAGGTTGTCTAACGTCTCTAACCGTTTCCTTAAGTATTCGGCATTTTTGCAAGAGTCCGAGTCCTTGTTGAAGTTCACCTTTATTGTAGTGAAATTGGTGATGATTTCAGATTGACGGGCAAAAAGAGCTTCCATGATGTAGGTAAAGGAACAGTCTTACTTGGTTTTATGATGATCCACGTAGCTGTCTGCACCTGATGCTGCTCCCAAAGAGGTTGACAGCGGACGCTGAACCCTCGCACCGCCCGATGATGAGCTCCACAGAGCCCGATGATGTTGATGTCACGCTGTGATATGCTTACCACGAACGTGCTGCTGACCTAAGCTATATCTGCTTAAGTCAAGGATGAAGTGTGTTCTTCACCGAATGAGTCCACACTGGTTTGATCACAGAACCTTGAGTCCGAACCGTGCCTCTGACCAGTACGCGCGCTAGGTCAAAGTACCGCGACGAGGTCCTGTAATTCTCGAAGGACCAAAAAGAAATGTAGGGGATCCCTACACTTGATGATATGATAACGCGGCGATTCTATTGGGATGATGAAATAAAACCGACCGCTTTGAATGCTTGTAAAACACTGATTTATTGAAATATATTTTTACATATTATTTGCAATAATAGGTACAAATGCTGTGTGTGCAGAATGCACGGCGCGTAAGTCGATAAAGTAATGTACGGTTCCGTACAGAGAGTAATGCTATTATTTAGTAATCCAAAACGCATATTTGTGGCAACTATTCCCGTTTTTTCGCGGAATTCTCTTATTTATGAGCTGCATACGGTAGGTATGTGGCTGGTTTATAACCTACATACATTTAGACATTTACTGCCTACATAATTATTACAATACGCATTCAGTTCAACACTAATGGTGCTGCGTTGTTTTTGCCGTGACTTACTACTTACTTCTATAAGAGTGAGTCTAGTTTTCAACTTGTTCAAGTAAATTGGTATCTACTTATACTACATTTGAAATAAGATTAGACATTTAAACAAACCTTTTTTACAGTCCGTTCAACCGATTCTGACTTCTATACCGTAGGCATAAAGATGGCATTAAAAGCAAAAAACTGGTTACAATACCAATAGTTTACTGCAGCTGCCATTTGTCATGCTACCAATGCAATAGAAGTCAAAATCGGTTGAACAAACTGTAAAAAAGGTTTAGTTAAATGTCTAATCTTATTTCAAATGGAGTATAGTTAAAGTAGATTTTTAAGCTTATTTACTGCAATTACTAATACAGGCCTCAAAAAGACGTTTGAAAAGAATTCATATATTTCTCTACAATCTTTGTTTCATAACATTGTATGTATATGTAGTCACAATACATAAATTACACATTAGATACATACTAGGCTGATCAAAAAGTAATTAAATCGGTTCATATTTTCTATACAAAAAATTCTATTTTTTTTTTTCTATTCTCAAGAGTTTTTTGTATGTTTGAACGCGCTAATCTTTGGAACTGCTAGTCGGATTTGAAAAAATCTTTTTACATTTGATAGCCCAATTCCGGAGAAAGCCTCAGGCTATTTAACATCACGCTAGGACCCATAGGTGCCGAGCAAAAGAAAAATAACCGATTGCAGAAGCCCTATGTTATTGCAGCCCAAATAATTGTAGACAGTTAAATGAATTTTTATCGATAACATATTGAGGTTGACCGTACCTATGTTAGAGGCATTTTTATTGGAAAATGTATTATTATCCATTGCATATTTGTATCTGGTTTCTAAAGAATTGACTAAACACTCAAACGGGTCAAGGTTTTCCGGGCCCCGGGCTGTGCTGGCTCAATGATCGTGTACGTCAGAGGTACATTGAGGGCCCGGATGACGGTTCGGAGCTCAGAAGGTCCTTGGCCCTGACTTATATGGGCTGACCCTAAACCGTATAATGTTTTTCAGAGGCTCTACCACGAATGCACGACGTCATCAGAATACCAACGCTGCGATACTTATTTTTAAATGTTGCAGCATCATGTTGAGATTCGAGAGACTTTCTGTTTTTATTTTAATTTTACAAAAAAAAATAAAAAATTTAGATATGAGGGAATCTATGCTTAATTTTATCGAAGGATTTAAAAAAATAGTTTAATTTTTTATGTGAAACATCTATAGCGGTGGGTAAGACCGACTGTTGGCGTGGCGACTCGTTGCCACGCCAACAGTCGCCATATTTATTTCCTGTCGTAAACTATCCTTTTATGCATATTACCTGTACATAATAATTGCGATGTTTCACATCTGCCAGGCGTCCTGTGGAGTCTTATTGAGAAATTTTACGATTTTTGTAAAAATTTATGAAAAAAAACATGTTTGTTTTCAATTCAGGGTAGTTTTGTTTCCACAATTTTCATTTTGTGAGGACGCTTAATTACTTCCAATCATTGTGGAGTTTGTTAGTTAGTTTAAAAGTTACACCGTTTTGTTCAAAAATTCCAAAAAAATTTTTTTTTTTTTTCATCTATAAAAATAAGCATAGATTCCGGGATCATTTCGATATGTGCACATTATAAAGACTCACACTGTATATAACGTGCGAAACGAGTATTTTCTAACCTCTTTACAGAAAACTGGAGTTCTTATGAAGTAATACTAAATGTTTTCCTTGTAAAACCCCTTGATCCTGTGCCAATGTACACAGTTGATACTGTTTGCAGTGCATTGCGCAGTTTCTACGACACCATTCATTGTTTGTTATGAAATAGCGTGAACGAACTTTGTATACAGTCTGACTGACCTATTTTAAAATCTCGGTATTTTTATACGATTTTGACATTATAAGGGGAGTTTGTTTTATGTACGCAAATAAAGAAATATTTAGAAAACTTCATGCCGATTGTTTTGGGCACATTCATTAAAAATGTTCGATGAGACGAACAAGGTCCTCGCTAAAAAAAAGTCGAACGTAATCGGTTCTTAAAATTCAGGGCGATTTATTTGTAATTTTTCCTGTTTCGAGAGCGATTCGATTTTTGAAGTGAAAACTTCTTTAGGCGCGTTGGACATTTTTCAGATGGGACTAAACCATTGATTTCGCGACACTGTGACGACACCTCATTTTTGTAAACGCGATTGTGCTCTTTATTTATATTACGTTACGGATCAATGTTCTATGCAAGTATTTTACTTTAAAGGTTTTGGAAACGCAATTGTGCTCTTTATTTAGATAATTTTACGGACCAATGTTCTATACAAGTATTTTTCTTCCACCAAGGCGATCTTGTTCAAGTTTTCACTACTGTCGGCACTCCCGGAGTGCCATTTATTTATTTTTTTTGTTTAATTTTCATGACAAAATGCTTAAGTATTTCCGGAATTGATAGGTCTTTTTCTTCAAATCTAAAGTAATTATATAAAGAAAAAAGATTAGATTTTTTTGTATTTTTGTTTGTTTGTATGTTACGCTTTCACACTAAAACGGCTGAACGGATTTAAATTAAATTTGGCGCATGGATAGACCATGACCTGAGTTAGGACATAAGATAGTTTCTATTCCGAAATTTCCTTGGAGTTGCGACTTATGCGGGTGAAACCGCGGGGCGCAGATACTAAAAAATAAATCAAAACAAAAAACGTGGTCTTACCATTACATTTAACAGCACTAAATAGCATATTTCAGCCAAAGTATTAGGATTTTCCATAATTTATTCAAATACATAATCTTTATAGGTAAAAACCTGAATACATTATTCACGCCACCACGTCATTTTCTATTTACATGTTAAAAACTTTTCCCCCGTGCCACAGTGTAGCTAAATACCTACTACGTCTACCATACTTCGCACTCTACCACAGAGTAGGAAACTTCGCCGTCGAACTGACAAGTGTCAGATAGTGCGATAGTGCTGTCCGTTGCCCGTAGGAACACATACAGGTGTGTTTCTGTCTAGTTTGTTGCAGAAGTTGATAATGAATTAAATTAAGTTATTCTGCTGGCTATAGGAAAGGCTGGAAGAGCTTGTCTTCGCCCTGAAGTAGTACAAAAGCATAGAGTACCTGGGTGACCAAACTCTGCTCTGGTTAAAATAGAGAATGCTCATTTAATAGTATAGGATAATTCATACTAATCCTATGTGTAGTACTTACTAATTCCATGCTGCCATGTCATTATTCTCATGTCATTATTAATTATCTTGTTCTAAACTTTGGGCGACCAAGCTCTGCTCGGGTGAAAATACAGAGAAAAAGAATTTTCCCAGATATGAGACTTAGCTAGATCGATTTTTCGCCACCGTAAACCCTTATATTGCAACTTTCATCGAAACCGGTAGAGCCGTTTTCGAGAACGTGATTACAAATATATATATTTACAAATATTGCTTGTTTATTAGTATAGGATAGAATATAGGAAAAACTTAAGGTTTTTCCTTCAACAGTAAATTACTCAATTAATATGAATCTGTAGATGTCTGCAAAATAAGCCTCCACATGAGCAGCTACAACAGTACCTACTCGTTGAAAGGAATATTTCCAAATTACTTAAAATAAAGTTTTTAGCGGGACAAACGACATTGTGTGACTGACTTTTTTGTAGGTTATAATAATTATTTATTCAACTGTTGTATACCTAATTATAACAGTTGCATACAATACTTTAGGGTGCGCCAAAGTTCACCTAAATTTTCAACTCCGATAATTGGAAATCCGAAAATGTTCTTCCTAACATTTTTCATCCTAACAATCACAATTCCTAACTACTCTGTCTCTAATGTTCATAATTCCGAAGCATTCAACTTCATAATGTCAGTAGCAATAAACATCTATTATACTTTTATTTGTTTCCCTATATTTTCTCAACATAACCATCTTTTATACTATTATTCAAAGTCATATCTTTTTTGTTTAGATTAAAAAAAAAAAGATAAGATTAAAGATATCCATAGGTTAGGTTAGGTTAGAACTGTGACCAACTACGCGCGAGCCGAGCGAGCGAAGCGAGCGGTGCCGCGGCAGCGGCTGGCGAGCGCTACATCGAAATTGGTCGCGAAATTTTTCTAAGTATTTTTTTCATAGTGCCCCCAAGAAACGAATCGTTGTAAACATGCACGTAATAATGATAATACACCGACATGAACTTAGCAATAGACACAACACAGTACGTTATGTAAAGCATACCCCCAAATAATAAATAATCAAACCCTCAAATTAAAACTATAAATATCATCTTCTACCCACATATATTTTTTATAACACTTGGTAAATGTTTCTTTCTGAGTATGAGTGAAAATATTATGGTAATTATGTTTAGGGATAAAAGCGTTATGATAAAAAACAGTAGGAGTTTAAATATATTTACATTAATGATATTATTAATTACAATTTTCGGAAACATGAGTGTTATGAACATCGCTGGTAGCACTACAAATAGTATGAATGAAAACTTTAGGATGAAAAATTTTAGGAAGAGTGATCATTCGGATTACAAATCGTTAGGAAGAACAATTTCGGGTAAAGAACTTTAGTTGAGCCAATATGGACCCAATACTTTATCTACACCCATGATATGAATCCTCTATAAAAGTTTCTGAAACCATTGGGTGTTTGTAATTCAAGATCAAGAATAAAGAAATTCCCACGAAATTCAGTACAACTGCACGTATGTACGTCGCCTGCAGCAGCACATCACACACACATGCGTGCAGTGGGTGCTGCTATCCCCCGCTTGAACGTTGAAACGAGTTGCGTAATGAAATTTAGTACAACATTGTAACACTCATTGGAATGAGGTAATGGTTACTATGACACTGGCTGTTTTAATGTTGGCCATAAGCTAACTGTATCTGAAACTTTTATAGAGGTTTTATAGCATGGGTGTAGGTAAAATAATATACTGAAATAAATGAGTAAATGTAACTGGTACAGCAAGTATAGTAATGTTTCTGTAGACGTGTAGTTACTGTTAAGCATAACACTGTCGAGGATTTTAACAAGACCTGTCTGTATGGTTCCACTGACTATCTTTATCTTATTAGTTACACTGTGGCCAGGGCCGTAATCAGCGTGTTCGATCGTCGAAGATGTTAAGAGCGTTTATACAGAAAGTGGGCAACGTCGCAAGTAAATGTCAAATATTTCGCTGTTTTGATTAATTTGGCAATATTACTGTATGGAAATAAGACATGTGGCTAACTATTGAACTAAAATATTGATTATGAAATGCTATAATTAATATCGTTACACCGAATATTTAGTTTTAGATGTAAAAAAAAATTTGAAAACTTTCCAAATGCCTTTTTTACACTTAAAACAACATCAAATTCAGTGTCATAATTACAATTCATTATTAATATTTTAGGTCACTAGTTAGCCAGATTTCTTATTTCCATACAGTAATATTGCCCAATTAATTAAAACAGCGAAATATTTGACAGCTATTTGTGATGTTATGCCCACTTTCAGTGTAGGTAGAAACTTTCCAAAAATTTATGATGAAAATGCAAACATAAACCATGTTCAGGTTTAATTTTTACACGATCTACAGGGAATGATTAACACATTTATCTGTGCTTAGAAGATTTCAAGTTTATATCAATAACAAGCTATAGGTAGGTATACTCAAATCAAAGACAAGATAAAGATAAAGATTTGGCTACTGACACAGGACTACAACGCAACTGAAAACTTATTGCAATCAACCTAAATATATCAGAACACAAATCATTGGTATTCACACACACATACACACACCCCAACACAGACGCATACATACACGCACACACACGCACGCATACTAGTTCCTCCTATTTTTCTTTTGTTTAATCCTAACTTTAATGATTTGTAATTTGTTCTAATTTTATTTTATTAACATTTGTTCCTGATTTTTGTATTAATCCAAATTTGTTTTAATTTAATAAGAGTATTTTATTTGCTTTAATTGTAATAAATTTTTCTATTTCAACTTTTTAAGCTATTGCATAGCTTTTATCACGGGCTTTGAGCGTGGCGACCGAATCAAGAAATTCCGTAACGAAAAAAACCTAACACTCCCCCCCACTCCGCCTACCATGTAATGACGGATGATGACATAAAACAATATAATTAATATAATTTTTGTTTTATGTCATCATCCGTCATCATCCCAAGTGTAGCGTTGACAAATAGGGAGTATGGAGGTTACAAATGCTATGCAATAGCTTTACCGCGGCAGTCCCCGAGTGCGAGTTTTTTAACTTAATTTTAAGTAAGATAATCATCTTTTGCTGCATATACTTACTAACAGTTACACAAATGGAAGAAGTCACTGGCTCCTGAAATACAGGTACTCTAAACCTAGCTCTGGAGCCAGGGTCTCAAATTTTTCTGTAGGTACTCTTTTTGTAGTAAATAAAGAATTTATTTACCCATAAAGACAGATTATAGAACACCAAAATAATTTCGGACCAATATAAATTGCTCTATGTTAAGTAGGTCCTAAACATTAACATTATCTTCAGCCATCCTCGACGGATTACTGTCACAGCTCAACAACACATTTTCGTCGAAAATAACGTTATCGTCCCCTCGGGGCTAAAATGACACCCACATAGAGTAAAGACGTCAATGCTTGTCTGTCTGTTTCTCCAAGTTGAAAATGACACAGCGGACGAAAAAAGAAAAATTTTCTTAATAAAAAGTTATAAGGCGGCAAAAAGAATACAAAGAAAACATAATAATATTGTATTAATTTTGTTGTGATTACGTTAATAAAGTTCTGAGTATACATAAAACATTTTTATTTTCAGACATAATTTGTGATTAAAATAGAAATGACGGCCTAACTAAACTTGGATGAGTATTCTCGTGGCTTAAGACTTAGTCACAGTATAAATATGGTCAGTACAGACACTACGTAATCCTTTCCATCTCAGATGACCCCATAACACTCCTCCAGGAGAAGAATAGGGCCACCAGTACAGTGCACAAACACAGACGCCTCCAGTCATTCCGACCTCGCCGCCTTTGCGATCGCGACCGCGTCCCCGAGTAAATGATACTCCCCCCCGACCCTTGCTCGAAAACGAAATGCCAGCAGTTGTTGCAGCTGAGCACGTAGTTTTAAATACCCCGCATAATAATCATGATGAAAATCAAAGTTTGATCCAGCCTGTCCCTTCTTGCTGTCCTCCCCCAGCGATGCCCTAAGCCGAGGTTCGTACCCCACAGTGGGGTGCCCTTTGCGAGTACTCGCTTAATTTTAATTTAGAATAGTTTTTGCCCTTGGCTGGAGGCTTTAAGTGTAGAAGCTTAAGGCACCCACAGGAAAGTCCGGTTAAGCAGCCACGACCTTGGTGGTTAAAACTGCGAGATGCCCTTAAAAAAAATAAAAAACATGTGTGCAATTCACACGTGATGGAAGTGAAACCTTCAAAAACTAAAAAAAAAAATTGTACGCGCACAAACACGTATTAACACACGTACAACGCTGAGGCCCAAGCAAACTCCCACTATGCCTTGGTAAACACGAGTGGAGGGGGTACGAAGCAGAGCACAAAGAGAACCACGAACATAAGACACACTGTATAATGCTTCCTATCTCATTTTCTCCCACGTTAAATCTTATGAATTTTTGTGTCTGTCTCTTTTTACTGTCGCTTTTTCATCGACTTTCAAATCACAACGATGCTAAAGAAGTTTTCACTTCAAAATAAAAAAAAACTCTACCTAGTAAACGTTCACGAGACCCCAAGCGATTGTCGCGGTGCTGTTAGTTACGGGTGCCGTGTCGAGACGAGTGGTCGCTGCGATCTTTTTAACCGACTTCAAAAAAAAGGAGGAGGTTCTCAATTCGTCGCGATTTTTTTTTATGTATGTTCCCCGATTATTCGAAGACGGCCGGACCGATTTGAAAAATTCTTTTTTTGTTTGAAAGTGACTTTCAAGTTGGTCCCATTGTCATTTGGTCACGATCTGATGATGGGATCTTGGAGAAATCGAGGGAACTCTTCAAATATTAAAGGCACATCTATAGCGATTTGGGTATTTTTGTTGAGCAGTTGACATAAGGCTATTGTAACTTAGATAAATTACAAACCAACCCACTAAAAAGTGAAAAAAAAAACTTTTTTACACAAAACACAACCGACTTCCAAACTACAAAGTGAAAAATAACTTTAATTTCGGAAGTCGGTGTCAAAAAATTAAAATACTGATCTGATCCAAAGACACCGACTTCCGAAATTAAAGTTATTGTTCACTTTGTAGTTTGGAAGTCGGTTGTGTTTTTTGTAAAATAGTTTTTTTTTTTTTAAATGGAATGGTATGGTGAAATGATGAAAAATGGCGTAGGTAATTATTTCAACAAATAGGCCTAGTTTCCATACTGTCAATATTTTTTATATTGTGACCCAGTTTCTGAATTTCGAATTCGAAGTTGAGGATTTGTCAAATTCTACGCGACGTGACTCTAGTAGAACCATTTCTATAAAACTTCATGGATATTGTTCTACCAGAATCCCATCGCACCGTTGCGTCGCGCCGTCTGCGGGGAGCCTTTAAGGTTCCCATAAAATTTATTTACAAAAAACATAAGAAATTTTGAATTTCGCATTCCACGTTTAAGCAATCACCTTACCTCACTATAATCTGAAGGTCAATTACCGTACCTACTTTAAAAAAAACGTTCAAATTTAAGTCGCAGTCTCATCTTGGCGACAATCAATGACGCAAATTAGAGGTATTTTTGACAGATTGAGTCTGAGATTAGAATGCAAACGTTCTTAAGGCTCCCGAAGACAGGCGCGACGTGACTCTAGTAGAACAGTTTCTACGACAACTTCATGGAAATTGTTCTACTAACCTTTAAATATACGGGAATTGACTCTCAGACCTCCTCAGTAAATAATAGTTAAAACAATAATAACTATTACTACTTTATCTATATCTACATTTAAAAAGGAAAGATTTGTATTTTTGTATGTGACGAATAAACTTAAAAACTACTGGACCGATTTGAAAAATCTTTCAGCAATGGATAGCTACATTATCAGTGAGTAACATAGGCATATTTTTATCCCCGTACTCCCACGGGAACGGGAACTACGCGGGTGAAACAGCATGACGTCCACTAGTGTAAGATTAACTGAATATTTTTCCGAATGCAGCTGGAAATAAAAATAAAAGCTATTAAAATTTGATCCCGCTACTGTGCTTAAGCAGTTTTCCAGAAATTCTAAAAAATTGTTCTAATAAATTATGAAGCTCTAATTATACAAGATACAGTCAGCAAATAATTTCTGTATCCAGACAATATAGTAAATTGGTTGGCCATAGTAAAGTAAAAAAAGAAACACAATTAATGAACCAGCACTGTTTTCTGAAAGCTTTTTCAGTTAAAACTGTTATCAAGTTATTTGATTGGCTTTTTTTTATTTGGTTTAAACAATACAACAACTCTATTAAAGATTTTACAGTAGATTTACTGAGAAGTGCTTTGTGGAGCTCGTGGCTAAGTAGTGACAGCCGGACGGGTCGATCTATCAGGTTAAGCTACGCTTGCCGGGGTTGATCTGTGGATGGGTGACCATCTTTACATACCGAAACTCCTCCGTGCCTCGGAAAGCACGTTAAACCGTTGGTCCCGGCTGTCATTCGTGGATCTTTGACAGTCGTTACGGGTCATCAGAAGCCCGAAAGTCTGACAATCAGTCTTACCAAGGGGTATCGTATTACCCAGTTACTGGGTTGTGGAGGTCACTACTGGTATTCAGCTGCATCCGGTTAGACTGGAAACCGACCCCAACATAGTTGTGAAAAGGCTGGGCTAGGCAGGATTTCATCAGATTTTCAGAGTCCGAAGTTGAAAAGTGTGAAAACTTGATAACAAATAACAAAACATTACGCCTGTTTTTCCCGAATGGTTATGCAGAGATGTCTATAGTACACCCACATTACGCCAGATATATTATTAAGATAAACGAGTAATATTTGTATATTTTTTGTACATACATTTGTTACACACGTTCTCGAAATCGGCTCTAACGATTTCGATGAAAGTTGCAATATAGGGGTCTATGGGGGCGAAAAATCGATCTAGCTAGGTCTCGTATCTGAGCAAATTCGTTTTCTCTATTTTCACAGCCTCGGGAATGTGATACAACATTGGTATACCTGGACGATATGTTTATCTATTTTTACCCGAGCAGAGCTCGGTCGACCAGGTACTGTTATTAAAATAAGTAACTTTTAAATATTGGGATATCTTTTGCCGACCATACTTACGAAAAGGGCTACATAGCCTAATAACCTAGTTTTAAGTTGTACTCCTAGCATGTTTGCCTGCCACCGTCAGATAATCTCAGATTATGACGTGTTTATCTATCACCGCCCGCTAACCACTACATCACAAGGTCAACAGTACACCACAACCGATTATCAACCTTCACGCCAATCGTATAGAGTACATTATTGTGGTGACGGTGAGTGCTTTACATTAACACAGTTTTCCCGAAAATTGTGTTATGTATCGGAATGACGTGGATATAGGCTGCTAGATGTGGTATGCTGTAATATTTTATGGAGGAGATTCAAAGCAAGAGTTGACGAGTGAATTGTTGACGGATTGTATTACAAATTTTTTGCCTAAAAGTCACTGGCAAAAAGCAAGCAATATTTTTAATTCCAAAATCGAGAACTATAATAATATGTTAACAGATTTTAAAGGCATCGAAAATTCAGCTTCTTCAACAGAAACCGTAGTATCCAAATCTTGGTATTAATGAACCTCAGTTCCCTTCAGAAAGTGTCATCAATCCAGCCTATTATCTCAGGGCTGGCAGAGACGATGATCGATCACTTACAACCCGACACCTTCGATGCTATTTTTGTATCTGGTGTACCGAAATTGGAGAAATCTTACGATTTGAATATGGAAAAGGCCTGTTTATTTTGTGAGTATTCTTATTATTGGTGGTATTGGGTGTTTAGGATCTATGCGCCACTTATGCACTTAAATGAAAAATGTAATGTTAGTATTAAAACCGTACTTATTACTATCACTAGTAAAGTACTAGAGCATCATGATTGATAACTATAGGACCTACAGTATACTAAACAACACTTTTTAATAAACATAAACAAAACGACGGGCGATAAGGCTCACTCTGCGTTCAGCGCTCAGTGTGGCAACACGCCGTGTTCGGGTTAGTGACAAGTCAATCGTCATCCTGAGAATGCCTCGTTGAGAGGTGAAATACGTATCGATTTCTTTCAGGGTTTTTATGGCTCTTTAGAAATCCCTAAGCGGAACAGGTTACTAAATAAATCCACGTTTATTGTATTTTATAATGGATTTCCGAAAGGTCACGCCTGAATCAATTAACTATCTGAACATAAACCAAGTAAAAGCAGGTAAATTGTGATAAAAAACCACGCGTCATAAGGTATATTATTATCTTCATTTTCCCGATTGACTCGTAGTTATAGGATGACAATTGATTGTTTACAGACCACCTGTTCACGCACTCACAACTGCCATTTCCAGTAAGAACATCCTTATATAGATGCAACGTTCGATTTAAAAAACCATACACAAGTCAAAATACAAATAACAACTTTACTGCCTTACGTCAAAGTTGCTTTTTACATGAACATTCTTTTGCATTTAATTATACACAGGTGTCGGAATGGCGTCATGCACATTTATCTTCCCGTTACAATAAAGCGATGGAAGATTATGAAATGGCGGTAAAAATTTATACGGAGCAAGGCTGTGAGTTATATTTGTATACAAAATGTTTATACAGTGACATACAAAACAACACTCTTCAAAATAAGTCTGCATGACGAACGATTTCCATAAAACATGTTGTTAAACTCTGTTTTCTGTCAGAAGCACGGACAATAACAAATCATAAAACATGATCACAAATGTCTGTACAATGCGTGCAGACACTAAAACAAAAGACGCACTGGTTTGATGTGCAAATGCACTGAACGCCAAGAAAACATTACAATTTAACAAATTCTGGAAATAAAAGTTCGATATTTGAAAGCATTGTGATAAAGATGGAAAAGTTCATGTAGATCACGACTGTTGATTTCGAATTTAAAACTCTATCATTCTTCTATCTATAGATAAAGACTGATTTACACGGTGCGATTTCATTCAAAAGTTGTCGTCTGTTGCTTCAATTTTATTGCATGACAAAGGCGATTCAATCACATGGTGTAAATGGGACTTTAGAAGCTAGCTAGAACTCCACCAAAGCGGAGACGAGACGAGAGGAGAGATGTGTTTTAAACAATCAATAGAATTTCGTTACTCACACATCTCGTGTCCACTCAGCTTCAATGGAGACCACTGAGCGGAGTAGAGCGGAGATATACATCATGTTTGTATGGAGCGATCGAAGCGGAGATGTGAACCTAGGCTCGGAACCGGTTTAATAAATACCGGTTAAAACCAGTTTATTTGGGTTTTACTCCGAACTTTTCTTAAGAACGTGAACGTTTTAAGAACTTTATTTTACCTAAATTAACCAGTTTATTCGACGAGCGGCATGTCGGTAAACGCGTTGCAACTTGTGATTACTTGTGAGGATGCCACTCTGAATAAAAACTAAACAAAAAACCGGTTAATATTGCTCTAAACCATTTAATCCGAAAAAAACCTTTATGTAAAGACTCCTACAAAACAGGTTTATAAAAACCGGTTTATACAAACGAAACCGAATGTAAAGGTTTTTGCGGGAAGTACATAATAACGGTTTGAAAATTTAACCGGTATCCGAGCCTTGATGTGAGGTGTGCCTCGCAAGCTGGCGACGGCGCGCAGCAGAGAAAAGAGATGTGAGCAGCGCCGTAACAGTTCCTCTATAGTCAGCACACATCTCCGCTCCGGTCTAGCCAGTACGCATTTCCGCACAGCTTCAGTGGATACACCCTAGCTGAAAAACATCTCTTCTTGTCTGCACTTCGGACATCTCCGCTTTGGTGGAGTTCGGGCCTTAAGGGGACGATAGCTGACTTTTAATTATTTTATACTGAAGATGACGTCTAAACGAGTAGTGTTAGTAATTTGGAAAAAATATATGTTAAATTAAAGCATTTTCTTAATATTTTAATATAGGCATATTTTTGATTATGTTTATATTACATAGTGAAATTAATTTCTAAAGTTATGTCTAACGCGGATAAAAAACTGAGAATGACGCAAAATCCATCAAGCGTATTTTTCTGGAAACTTTAAAATTTTAAAGATAATTAAATTAATGATCTTTTAGTATACGTGTTTTATTAAAATACCTTTTGTTTTACGTGTAATAAATTAATAATGCGTCAAATTTGGGACAGCGCTCCTTGATGGGCGAGTCCTACTACTGGCAGGACGTACGACGCGTTGCGTGAGCTCAATACAGAACACGCAAGCTAACCATTCAAGGTCACTGTCATCTATCTGTGTCTTAACAACTAAGGGCGACCTTCACCAATGAAACTGAACGCGATCTAAGCCAGATCAAGAGCTGTCAGTGTCAATAATGGCAGGTAATCGGAAAAGCTCAAAGCAGATGGCGCTGCCTGTTTTGGGGATCATGCGAACTGTCAAACATTGGTTATTTCATTGAAACGACGAAGTTATTTTTTTTTTAAATAAAAATGCTTCAGTGTTATATATAGATAAGCAATCCACCCACTGGGTTACCAGGTTTAAGCCCAGCTGGGCTTAAACTGGATGTTTTGGGTGTAATTGGGTTTAAACGGGTGTAAATGATTTATGTATTCAAAATGTAACTTAACTTTATTTGTTATACAACGGAGGGTCCCGTGGCTAAGTAATAACAGCTGCACGGGCCGATCAGTCTAAACTCGAAATTCCCGCAAATGAAATCATAACACGAAAAAAAATCAAATTCTCTTCGAGAAACTGTTAGCTGTCATGACCGCCAAACACACTAGCGCCACCATGCGGGAGAATGGCGGACATCCCTGCCATTCTCAACAAAATGATGACATTGACAGATTTTGAACGTGGTTTAGACGCGCTGATAGCGTTCGATTTAATGTTGAAAATCGCCTTTGAATTGCTGTGTTTCCAGTCCACAATTATTCAAGTCACTAAAATCGCGAGATCCTCTTAAACGAATAGACGATAATAAACACGTAAATAGGTCTCTTCTCTTTCAACACGGAAGGAGCTGATCTATAATTAACCATGAATAAGCTATGTACGCAAAGTGATAATTAAGCCAATGCAAATCACGTTGGTTGAGCAAAACGCCGCGGAAAGCAATACACAGGCATACAATTATGAACAATATACGATACTTCTTTTTTGCTTTTATTTAACTCTGCACATAATATGTAACAATGACGAGGTTTTTCCAGCGACTACAACATTATTGACGGGTTTTTCTCATCTATTCTTTCCTAGTAGGTACATAATAGTTCATTTATTTGTCAGAACATTGTTACAGAGTAACGATTCATAATATTCAGTCGTTTCCGGCGAACACATACATTTTCAGGGTTTTAGTTCACTGTCATCTATGTATACTGTACTGGTACATGATGTATTTCTGGATAGCTTTGAAGATTTTTTGTGTCTGAGCTTGTATTTTCTTTCTTGATTCTTATATTCAGATAAATAAGAAAATCCATTATTACTACTCTTTAAACCCATCGTAAAATAAAACAATTTATTTATTAGGTACTAGCCGTGTGCCCGATGGGATATCCCATCGACAAAATGACGAACTTCCAAACAAACATCCATCACCTACCAGGTTACTCAAAAAGTTTTGCGACTAACAGTTTTTGTCTATGGGACACTGATTGATTTTGATATCAATTTTATCTATGTCTATTTAGTACAAAAAAACACAAATCGTGCAAAATCAAAATACTCTGTCTCATTGAAAAATGGATTTACAGCGAGTACATTTTCGCGCGATGATTTTGTACGATTTCAAATGTCGACTACCAGAAGAATCATTTGAAAGACTAAAACCAGAAGAATCATTTGAAAGACTTCGAATGGTGTTCATAGACAAAAGCCCTTCTAAAGCGACTGTTTTTCGCTGGTTCAACGAATTTATGCATTTTCGAGTAACTTTGGCAGACGAAGCCCTATGACGCCCTAGCTTTTGGCGCCCTATGACGGCTGTTACATAAGAAAACGTGCTGGCTATGAAAAATTTAATTCAAGAGAATTGGCGAATTACATATGAAAAGGTTCAGCATATACTGCAGATTGGATTGGGAAGTCTGCATGAAATTCTACATGGGCATCTTTGGGTAAGGAAGATAGTTTCACGCTGGTACCGAAAAATCTAACGCAGGCTCAGAAGGAGGTTCGGGTAGAATGGTGCCAAGACATGATAGCAAAATTTGAAGCAGGCTCGTCTCGACGCGTTTAAGATATCATTACGGATGGATTTATTATATTTGTTCCCCAAAATAAAAAAAATCAACTCAAGGGAAAACAGTTTTCATCACCGGAAGATGCACTGGCTGCATTTAAGAAGGGGATTAGAGAGGTATCTGATGCGGACTGGAAAATGTGTTATGAAAATTGGTTTAGACGTTTGAAACTGTATAGATGGAGAGTTCTTTGAAAAGTAATAATATATTTTTTAGTATCGCAAAACTTTCTGAGTGCTCCATGTATTTAACCCCTCATGCTCGTTACTTGTATAAGGAACTCTTATGCAAAGTTTCATGTTTCTAGACTCAGTGGTTTTGGCTGTGCAGTGTCAATGAATTTAAGATGTTTATTAAATATATTAATATCACAACACACACACACAAACACACTCTACATTTTTTAAATTATTTCAGCTTTATTATGAATTATTAACATCCTGTGTGTACAGTAATAATAAATGGGCATTGAAAATAAGTTAATAAGTAAAAGAAGAAGAATTTTCATCACAGACAATTACGTTCCACCGTCTCCTAGGACCAACCCGTTTTATATTCAGTATCCTAGGAATTTTCCTCACCTCGCCGTACATAAAATAATCCTTGACGCTTCATTTCGTTCTGGCCTCCACTTTTTATAAACAAGGCCTCGTTACACTGGACATTGTTTATAAGACGTACATTTTTCAGTAGATTCACTGGAACCTTGGCATCATAACTGACATGACTGTGAAGATACGATTTGGGCGCGAACGCAGATTTGTTACGCACTGAGAAATATTGTAATAATAACGTGTTTAGTCATATCAAAGTTATAGTGTCGTGGGTGCTTTTATATGCACATATTACTGCCTACGTAAATATGCAGATTTAGAACAATTTATGGGCTGAATCGTAAAAATATTTTTAATATTTATAGAAAACTCGTCACAAGCTTGACTAAATACGCAGATGTGACATTAAAAAAATACAGGGTGGCAGGGACATCGACGCGAAAACTGTTACCATGGATTCAGTACATGATTCTGAAGCCCTGCGTTGAAATTTCTCGTCTAAAAAAAATCAGCTGTTCCATATATTTTGACTGCGTAGGTATTGCACTTTTCTATGAAACAGCAGATTTTTTTTTCTAAACCGATGAAAAATTTCAACGCTGGGGTGTTCAGAATCATGTACTGAATCCATGGTATAAGTACTCGTGTCGATTTACCTGCCACTCTATATATGTTGGATATTCATAATTGTGTTTAGGAAAAAATCCTTGTTTTAAATTAAAATTATTTCGGTTTCATGATTAACTACTTTTTATTACCCACATCTCTGAAGTATTTCCGCGCCTTGTTATAATTTAATTCCGGAAAATGGCTGCGCTAATTTAAATAACTTCTGTCCTCAGAACTTTTCAATCTATGTTACGAAGTCCATTGCTTGACTCAAGGGTCCCATCAAAATTTTCATGAGCCGGTGATGGTATTTTGAGTCACGACCGTAAGACTACCTATCTCTCTTTCTCTTTAGCCTGCACTGTCCCACTGTTGAGCAAAGACCTTCCCCAAATTCAAGAATACCTATGGGACAGAAACATTATCAAGACTTGGATCGTGTACCCCCGTTCAGCAATAAATCCCACCGATAAATCGAAATAGAGAATGCTTTGAACCGGAAGACGTTCACTGCTGGACATTGGCCGCCCCCAAGCGTCTTCGTTCTGTGATTCTCGCATCCAGCGGATTCCTGTATTCTTCACGAGGTCATCCGCCTTGTGGGGAGGCCTTCCAATATTAAGTCCTCCGGTACGAATAATATTTGTTATTACCTGCTGTAAATAGGATATCGGAATCACTTTTACACGTCATATAAAAAAAAACATTATTAATAAGCTAGATGAGTTCGGCGTTTTCTATCTGACTACTCTGAGAAGAAAGGCCAAAACAAACTCAGAGGTCGCAGTCTCTTTTAAAGTCTAGACATAATCTTGGTCAGACCATATGAGGACCATGTAGATTAGTGTCTGAAAAGGTTTTTTGAGGAAAGAACCACTCAGATTTGAGTGGACCTGTCCAGTCAGTGCAAGCATTTGTCAGTAATCGTAGAGCTCAACTCAGAACTGCCAGACCATCACTAAAACTAGCAGAGAAATCAAAATAATATCCACATAGTCCTCACAATCACAATAATTAAAATAATATAATACTTTACAAAGTAATCATGTCATTTTGTTGAACATAATTTTCAATTTTCAGAGAGGAGGCCTGTATCCCAGCAGAGGGAACGTTATAGGCTGATTATGTATGCTAACAGAGGCTGTCGTTTCCTAAACATTCTCTTCGGAGAATTATCTACAATGATCTATAAATGTGTGAATAGTATTTGCATGAATTAGTGCAGTAAGGTTACGAATTTTATTATTAGTAACATCAGAAACGACGTTGATTTAAATAATTTCACTGTCGCTTCTTTCTTCCTTTGTATCAGATTAATTTTGTCAATCGTTTTTTCGTCAGTCCTGGCGATTTTTTGTCAAGTTTTCAAGCCGTATCATGTCGCCAAGATTTGATAAGGCTCTCTCTACGAACTAACTTTGGAAGAAATCACCTTTACCTAAATACTCCGTTTGAAATAAGATTAGACATTTAAACAAACCTTTTTACAGTCCGTTCAACCGATTTTGACTTCTATTCCCTAGGCATAAGGATGGCATTAAAAGCAAAAATAGTGGTTACAAACCAACTGTTTACTGCAGCTGTCATTTGTCATGCCGCCATCGCAATAGAAGTCAAAATCGGTTGAACGGACTGTAAAAAAGATTTAGTTAAATGTCTAATCTTATTTCAAACGGAGTATAGCCTGATGGTGGATACCTCATTATTTATTCTCTTTGACAACATTGCTCCTCCTATTGTAAACATACTAACTTAAAATATTATGCTTTCTAATTATGTGCTTATTGGAATCCATTCTTATCTTAGGCTTCTACTCCATCACCACGTACACACGGCTACACATCAAGCTATAGTACATATCCAGTATAAGCTGATCACGCATTGTATAAGATTTCCGTACAATGAGAGGTCAGCTTATATTTGAAATTTATAGCTTGATATGTAGCCGTGTGTACCATCACCATTAATCCCATCACCACATCTTAAACATCTTTCGCTATTATTAGAAAAATAAAACAAAAAAAAATATGTCTGCCATTTAAAGCCATGTCCTGACCCATAAGAGAATGAAGGTCAAAGGTCTAGTTCGTGGGTTCTACTAGATTGTAGAAACTGATATGATTATGTTCTGCAACATTGTAACGCTTAATGTAGGAAGCAGTAGTCAATGTATACTGCGATCGCGGTTTAGTTTCCAAATATGTAAACAAATATATGTTTTTGGAAAAACAACTTTAAAATCCACTCATAAAGTCCAATTTTCGTAACATCTTCGAACATTATATGACCTTTTGAATAGTACCTACTAGTCATTCTGAAATCAACTTAATTAAGATAAACATAAAGTTGATATTCGTTTAAGTGCTTTATGTTAGCAATGAGCTATCGTGATGCGCGCGCGCCGATACAATCTACTAATATTGCATTGATTAAGATCTTAACGTCTGTTTTACTTGCGTGTTGATTAAATTTATTGTGTGGTTTCTACGCGCATTAAATAAGTGTTTTCGATATGAATATAGACTGCACTATTGGTTATGATACATTTCTAAATGTAGCAATAATTAAGATTGTTCAAGATAGGTTTTCTTGGTACTTTTGACTAAGTCCAAGACATGGAATACAAAAGAGAATTTAGTTAAAAGGCTGTAGTTTTTTTTAAATATTATCTATTGATGTACCTCGGCAAACCTCGTGTTTCGTCAGTCGTCGGATTTCTATCAGTTGCCCTTTGCACTTAGTGCAGACCGGACGCTCTCAATCGACTTGGAAGTATATAGAGTTGTTAATACTCTTTTAACTTAATGTAATTTAATTTAAAAATAGTAGGAAAGCTGCTAAAGTCGCAGGCACGACAGATAGGAAAATAGTTTACAGCTCTATATATTTCACACAAAATAAAATAAAAACAACAATAAAGTACTTAGTTCTAAATTCAAATAATTATACAAAATAAATCTAATAATTGATGGACATGGAAATTAGCATTCGTTTGTATTCGGAAATGCGATGATTCCCGAAGGACATAAACAAAATAGAAAATAGTAGGAATCATAGAAATATAAAAACAGGAGAAGTGGCATGGGGGCGTGTCTGTGTCCGCGCGTAATGATCAAAGTGCTCATTGCATACGAAAATGGCCGTCTCCGCGAACTAGTGTGCTTTCGGCCGTGATCGGGACAATTTATAAGAATGCCGTGTTGTTCAGTGGTTTCTTGTAAAAACCGAAGTCAAAACAAAAACTTTGTGAATCATGGAATCACTTACCATATGTAAGTACAAGTATTTTACTATATTTGTCTTTAAAATAATGAAAAACAACAAATCGTAAAATATTTCTTGCTTTTACTACGTTATTTTTGTTTCCAAATGTCACAGCGACTGTACTATTTTTGCACTACATACATTGCTCGTTAACCACTACCCACAGAGTACTTTTTAATATAGGTATAGAGGCTTTACTCGACCGGTTTAGAAGGAAAGCGATTGGTGGCGCCATCTGAAACTATAAACCTACAACTTTCCTGCTATGTATATAGTTAGATCTATACGTCTACCTTCATTCCTGATTTCAGGCTGTTTTTATTATTAGTTAATTTATTTTCATAACCCCATAATTTATTCATAGACTGACATGAGTAAATTAAGGGATTATTTAGGGCTGTAGAAAATAACATAAAATAAAAACCATAACATTATAGTTAAAATCATTTATTTTGCAATAAGTATCCAATCATAATTGTCGTAGTAGGTCATACTACAATAATTATAATTAGATTTCCTAATATCTAGATAAACAGAAATTGGACACGCCAACAACACATTACTTATAAAAATAATACTAGAATGGTACGCTCTAAATGTTACTTTCTATCATTCATTGTATATGTCGCAGGTTTATGACAAAATCAAGTTTCGATCAAAAACCTAGGCTTTAGATTTCTTGCCGAAGGAAGACAAAAGTATCACTTTATGTTATCATAAACACTTTATGTTATCATAAACCTGAGAAAATCCAGTTTGTTTATCAAAAACCTAGACTGATTTAGTTTTATGATAAAATCAATGTCGGTTGCTATTTCTTTAAAAATCAAAATATTTTAGTTCACATAAACCTACAAGGGCACTTATGACACGTTAGAAGCTAGGTGCACGGTTACAATTGGTCGTTTCCTATGGAGAAGAGCCGGCAAGAAACTGCACGGTTACTCTTTTGAAAATAATTGGCTTTTACAATATTTTCAAATAACAGTGTAAAAAAATAAATGATTTTTAACATTTCTTGATACAACCACAATTAGTGGAGACCCAATATTGATTGTGCTAAATAAATGTTAAATTATAACAAATAAATCATTGTTCATTGTCTTTAATTGTTTTATTTATTTAAAGTAATAGCAAGACATTGATTTTATCATAAAACTAATCCAGTCTAGGTTTTTGATAAAATATTTTTTTTTTCTGTCTCTTAAAGAGTTTTTTTATTTTCAAATATAATATCTATTTTTATTTTGTAAATAATTAATTAACTTTAAAATAAATTGGATTTTCTCAGGTTTATGACAACATAAAGTAATAATTTTGTCTTTTTCCAGCTCTTGAAAAAACCTAGGCTTTTGCCTAGGTTTTTTATAATAAAAAACCATTTATACTGGAAGCCGACTCCAACATGGTTGGGAAAAGGCTAGGCAAATTGATTGAGTGGATTATACTTTAAAGTTTAGTTTTCATTGTCAATGTAAAAAACCTGATTTTGTCATACACCACCAAACATAACATACACATTGAAATGAAATGAATCAATTCATTCATTTATGAATTAATTGATACTAAAGCTATTCTAGCACAAAACATTATGGGCTTTTTAGAAAATTAAAGTGGCACTATAATTTAAAAAAACCCATAATGTTTAAATACTTAATATTATTTATTTTTTCTCTTATAGCATCGTTTGTAATACTTTTTTGCTTTGCACTGCAGTACGTCCTCGTCACTGTCGATATCCTTTTTCCCAGATAATATTTTGTTTAAATTTTTACAATATGTAAACATAAAAAATCTACATACAAAATTAATTAAAAATTCTATTAACTTATCTTTGTGAACTGAGCATGTTACAAAATTAAAATCTAGAAATAATAAAATAATTGTTTTTGTGTATTCCCTAAGGGCTTTTCGTTCTAAATTATTATTTAATATTTTATTTATAATATCTTGCATGTTTGAGATGCATGTTACAAAATCTGGGCTAGGGCTAGAAAGCCAACGACGATTGGCATATTCTCTTCTTTTAATAAAATCATCTTCAATTTCGCTATAGAGATTACCCTTACAAATTTCGCAGGACCTAAAGATCTTGTTTTTCGATTTTTTTAAAAAGTATCCCGAAACATATTGTAGGGGCCCCATTATTTGGGGCTGACTTTTATCCTCTAAAGGCGTAAGGGTAATCTCATTTACAATATCTAAGAAGATATCACCAGTCGTCGCAGCTTCACTACTCTTTGTAACGACGAGGGCATGTAGTGCATTGCATTGGTCTTCTTCACAATTTGCTCCAGGGGCATGGACACTGGACAGGCTATTGACCAATAAAGTTGTTAACGCTGATTCAAATCTTTCTGGCGTTGGATTTGTGTTGCGGCACCCATGGCTTCTTATGGCCCCAAAGAAATTTTCGATTGGGTCTTGGTTTAGATGCCGCATCCATAAGGACGTAATATTATGGTCAATTTCTAATATTTTAACCAATGTTTCTATGCCTTCCAGTGTCCATACCCAATTATTAATACTAGGTACACTTGCAATTTTGTCTTTATCTGTTATAAATTTCATGGATTTTAAAACTTGTTTCGCTTTTGTCCAAAATTCATGGTGTTTCGAATGAGGTGTTACAGGTCCCAGGAGTGGCTTTGAAAACCTGTTTTTTGTAAAGCTGCCATTGACAGAATCAAAAAGATTGTCAAAAAAAAGCAGGACATCTGCAGTCTCCTTGCATTCCGCTGGGAGGATTCCGTTATCTGTAAAATAATAATAACACAATATTAGATTACTTTTTAGGATTTTTGTGCACTTTATGTGTATAAAATTGTATATGTACCTATGTTTTGAATACATATATAGAGATACACGCTTGTATAGATGATTTAACAATATACATTTTAAATTACCAAGTAACTGAAGCCAGGTGATTATAATATTATGAATAATTTTGAATTAGAATTGAATTATTTAAATTACATTGTGCCAAAAATACATACAGAAAATAATCATTTATGATATAAGTAACCATTCAATTTGAGGACAACCTAATATAGCTGATCTTTAACATAAAAACAACACATTCTCGATCTCACCTGCAAGATATCCCATAGTACATGAAACAGTTCTACTGAAAACTTGGCTGGCAAATTTCACTTTCATTTTCGTCCTCGTTGGATCCACATGGCTATCTGACAGCTTGGGCATTAGTCTGATTCCTTTATAAGCGGGATTTTCTTGGTGCAATTGTTTGATGTGATCCCACTTAGCTGTCTTTTCTTTATCATCAGTTGTATACCTTAAATTCTTCTCTAAAAGATTGTTACGTATACCTTTTAGCAAATGTGGGGGATCATAAAGTGGAACAATTTTCTTATTATTTATTATTATTATATTAGTGTCTTCTTTGACTTCTTGTCCACTTCTTAGCATATGTCCCCTGGTTTCGTTTAAGAGAAGATTTAAGGCATGTCTATTATTTGTGCCTTGGTCACATACTGTAGCCACTACATTGAAGCCAGTTTGTTGCAGGTTTTCAATTATGGTTTTTATTTGCACAGCCAGCTCTGGGCCTTTAGTGGCAGACTGTGCAAATGTATAAGCAACAGGTTGCTTATATTTTCTTAATAGACCCCTGATCATAAAAACCTGTGCGTGGTCTGCAAATTCGGGTTTTGTCTCACGTCCATTATTCACAAAACCTATCACCAAATCTTTTCTTTCATTATATGATACGTTGGCTTTCAGCGACATTTCGTCAAACATTAAAACGCAGAGTTTGTCCGCTGGCTTCATTTTATTTGCTCTTTCTTTTAATTGAGCAAATACATTGCTATTAATACCAGGCTTTATATTGGCCTGGTTCAAAAATTTTGTCAGTATGTTCTGAGAAGGCAAAACTAACATTCTTCGCAGAAAGCGATAGCCTTTTGGACTTTGTTTCAGCATTGCCAAAGCTAATATTTTTTCTTCAGTAGAAAATCTTCTGCCTTTTGCTTTCTTTTTATGTTCTCTGAACTGTAGCATAGTTAAAATTTTAGCAGCGCTTGGCAAATTGTTTACAGTAGCTATAAAGTTGCTACTTTTCATAAAATTTTTGGCTGCTTTTAATTGTAAGGATTGCTTCCGGGCCCTGTTCCGGCATTTTCAATGCCAAATGTCAGGCAGCTATCTACTAATGTTCAGGTTAATGGAACAGAGTTGGACCCTGTTGAGTCGACAGTTTTTCTTGGAATCACTATTGACGGTAAATTACAATGGGGCCCACACATAGAAAAATTGTCAGGAAGGCTAAGTTCGGCCGCCTATGCTGTTAAAAAAATTAGACAGATAACTGACGTGGATACAGCCAGAATTGTTTATTTTAGTTATTTTCATAGTCTTATGTCATATGGGATTCTTCTCTGGGGAACCTGTGCGGACATTAATACTATCTTTGTTCTACAGAAAAGGGCTGTTCGAGCCATTTACAACCTAGGTCCAAGAGATTCCCTTAGAGAAAAATTCAAAGAAATAAATATTCTGACTGTAGCCTCACAATATATTTTTGAAAACCTATTGTATGTACACAAAAATATATCAAATTTTAAGAAAATGTCCGATATTCATAGTTTAAATACCAGGAATAAACACAACCTTGCTGTACATCGCACACGTCTCCACAAAGTAGGCAACTCATTCATGGGTCAATGTATACGCTTTTACAACAAACTCCCCATTGACATTCGAAACTTACCCATTAAACGATTTAAAATCTGTATTAAAACCAAACTTTGTGAAAAAGGGTACTATACAATTTCAGATTATTTAGAAGATAAAAAAGCTTGGGATTGAACTGCTCGCTCTGCTAAACCTTGTGATAAAGCCATAGAACTAGACATTTTAATTATTATGTAAAATCAACATATACCAGTTTTATAAACACGTTGACATTGTTGAAAGTTATATTCAAAATGACATGATTACTTTGTAAAGTATTATATTATTTTAACTATTGTAAATGTGAGGACTATGTGGATATTAGTTTGTATATGATACTAGTTTTAGTGATGGTCTGGCAGTTTGAGTAGTTTTTGCGGCCTACCCAAATGTCCTTTCTTTGGTATTGCTCGTCGAGTTGAGCTCCTTAAGTTCTAAGTTGAGCTCCACGATTACTGACAAATGCTTGCACTGACTGGACAGGTCCACTCAAATCTGTGTGGTTCTTTCCTCAAAAGACCTTTTCAGACACTAATCTACATGGTCCTCATATGGCCTGACCAAGATTATGTCTGGACTTTAAAAGAGACTGCGACCTCTGAGTTTGTTTCGGCCTTTCTTCTCAGAGTAGTCAGATAGGAAAAGCCGAACTCATCTAGCTTATTTTTAATATTTTTTTATATGACGTGTAAAAGTGATTCCGATATCCTATTTACAGAATAAACAATTTCATTTCATTTCATTTCATTTCATTTCATTTTGACAACTTAGTTCTAGTTGTAACCAATTTTTGGTATAAATTATGCTCCTTTTTTGTCAATTTTACATGTTTCACTACTTTTTTAGTAGTGTATAAAGCTGCAAATAAAATTAAGCTGTTAAAAAACAAGCTAGGCATGATAAAATTGCTTAGGAATATTATGATTATGTAAACATTGTTATAAGTACTTTCCCAAAATTTATTTTGATCTTAATTTATGCCAAGTAACAGATTACTACTTACCAATATGGTCACCTTTACAACTGTCATGTGCAGATACAGGTGTAAGTGTACATTCTTTCATTCCAAGAATCTCAACAGTTGCATCAAGTTCAACAGTGGCTGGAATACAAAAGATATAATTAAGTTCATTTGGTGTTACAAAGGTACATCAGGTATCTTTTTCTGACCGTACGATGAATAGAAGTGAAACTGATATAAGTAAAAGAAAAACAGCGGGTATAACAATATTGTTAAGGGGCCGTGCACGAAATCGACTGATATTTACCATTTTTAACCGACTTCCAAAAAGGAGGAGGTTATATGTTCGTCGCGTATGTTTGTTTTTTTTTTTCTTTTTTTTTATGTATGTCCACCGATTTCTCCGTCAATTGTGGACCTATTTTGAAAATTATTTTTTTGTTTGAAAGGGTGTGCTCTCGAATTGGTCCCATATAAATTTTATTATCTTTGCTTTGATAGTTTTTGAGTTAGCTACAAAATACGTATTTTTTTCCCACTTAGTATGTAGATGATATGTTAAGTTTCTGTCACTGGTAGCAGGTAGTGGTATTTGAATGTGTGTGGCAAAAAACGAAAATACAAAACACAAGACACCGACTTCCGAAATTAAAGTTATTTTTCACTTTGTAGTGTTTTTTTTGGAGGTCGGTTGTTTTTTTTTGTAAAAAGTTTTTTGTTCATAAGTTGTGAGAAAGGGAAACAGAATTTTAAAAAAAGCAAAACTATTTGTAATTTAAAAGTTTTTTTTTTTTGTGCAAATATGGCTGAATGGGATTTTACAAATAAGTATTCATGGAAAATCACAAATATTCGCAACAAGATTTCCGAATGATGACGCGAGACTGACGTTTGATCAGTTTTTTACAAGAAACTTCTTTTGATTTTGAATATTTAAAAATATCATCAACATCCATATACGGTCTACTTGCATGTGGGTGAACCACTTTTTTTAACTTCGATACAAAATATAGCAGAAAAATAATGTTAAAAAACCATTTTATTTTTAAAAACCATGTCAGTAATGTATTTATTTCTATTATTTAGCAAACCATATAAAGTACTTTAAAAATCACACATTAGTCTTCAGCTATCCTTGAGATAAAATAAAAATGTTATTTTATGATTATACAATATCTTCATTAAGTAAACAAAAAATTCAGAATATACCATCTATTACTAAACCTAAACAACATTATGACTGCAACCGTCTGAGACAAATCTGCACAAATTTTATAGAAGAGGAATATGTTGGTTTTCACAAGATTTACACAGATGGTTCTAAGAGTAGTGCTGGTAGTGGCGCTGCGGTTTGGGATCCACAATTAAATACAAATGTCAAACTTGCTATAGACTCTGATATCTCCATTATGCACGTCGAGTTAATTGCAATAGCAGAGGCTCTTTCTTATATTAACTCAATTAATCATGATAAATTTGTCATTCTAACAGATTCGAAGAGTTCGCTGCATCACTTGGTTCGGTGCACTTCGCCCGTGCGAGGAGTAGGTACCGATAGCCTACATGATTTTGGGAGTCTATATTTAAATTAGATCAAAGATCAATCTCGATAGTGTTACAGTAGTTCCCATCTCACGTACAGATTCAGGACAATGTAAGAGTGGATCTTTTGGCCAACCAAGCCGTGACAGATGGAATTTTTGTAAATGTTCGTACTTTATATACCGATTGTATAAAAATAATAAAACAGCGGTGTATTGATGTGTGGAGTGCATACTTTAACCAGAGATCAATAGAAAAGGGAATTTGGTACAAGACCATACAACCACAGCTTCCAGTGTATAATTGGATCGATCAAAATGTACTTAGCAGAAGTGATTTAGTTATGGCATTAAGACTTCGTTCCGTTCGCATTCCATCAAGAAAGTTTGGTTTTCTGATGAAAAAGGTTACGTCACCCAACTGTGAAGAATGTGGAGTAGTCGAAGATGTGCAACATGTTTTAATGGAGTATTTGCGGAATGAGGCTTTGCGATTTAATTTACTTGGTCCAACAAACAAGGACGACATTGGAGACTGTAACGCTGTCCTGGCTTTTCCTTTATCGGAACAAGCTAGGACAATGTACAAGTGTAATAAGATTAATGTTAGAATTAAAAAGTGTTTTTAGGTTTAGTTATTTTGATGATGTTACAGGGTGACGTTATCGCTCAGCGATAAAGTCCTTAAAATAAAGATTTTAAAAAAGTAAACAAAAGGCGATATAAACCATATTTTCGAGAGCGCAAAAGTGATGCAACTATTAATAGGTGCTGTGACTGACACGAATGGTTTAGTATCACGAAACTTTTATAGTTACACAGACTTAACGTTTCAATTATTTCAAGCTTTCTTACAACTAGATAAGCTATGGACGAAAAAGGGTTTTTAGCGTGCACGGCGCTTTAAACAGGAAAAATAATTTTTAATGTCGAAATTAGGAAACTGGTAGTTGAGAAGTTTAATTATATGTATGAACCAACCTTGTGATGGTTTATCGTTTTCTTTTAATGGTTTTCGGGATTCTGGTAGAGATTGTGGTCCTGAAACGAGAATAATAGAGTAGGTAATTACTATAGCTGAATGTGTAGCTGTTGCTTACAATATAGCAGTAAATATGTATAAAAGAAATGCTCATTCGCACCAAGACCACCATATTAAAATAATTACTACAAACATCAAAGGTGACATGCATGGGTGAAACCGAAATTTGGCCCATATGCCGCGCTCATAACAAAAAAAAACCGGCCAAGTGCGTGTCGGATCACGCACAATGAAGGGTGCCGTAGTTGGGATGAATTTATCCCAAAAACAAACTTAACTTTGTAGTTGATAAACATGTTCTCCCATACAAAATGTATGGGAAAATGTGTTTTTGCAACTGCAAAGATAAGTTGGTCGATTATTACTCGTTAACTTATAAAGCCTACGTAGCTGTGATAGTTTTCCTTTTAAATTAGTTATATAAAATACTGCTGTGATTTTTTTCACACATCCAAAACCAACCATTTAGCTGGCAGGGGGGGGGGACACTTGACTCTCAACTAAAATTAGCACTATAAAGCTTAATATTTCGCAATCCCTGAATCCAAAAATGGTTTGGCAAACTCACAATGTTTTTGAAGGACCTTTCCAATGATACCCCACATCATGGGATAAAAAAAACATCACCACTTTACGTGTATGGGAGGTACCCTAAAAAAATGTTTTTCATAATTTTGATTTACCACTTTCTCGGTGTAATTAATATGTATACCTATGCCAAATTACAGCTTTCTAAGTACCAAGGGTCTCGGAGCTAGACCGCGGACAGACAGACAGACGGACATGACGAAACTATAAGGGTTCCTTGCTTACTACGGAACCCTAAAAACGGTCAAGTGCGTGTCGGACCACGCACAATAAAGGGTTCCGTAGTTGAGATGAATATATCCCAAGAACAAACTTAACATTGTAGTTGAAAAACATGTTCTTCCATATGGAATGTCTTTAAAGCCCTCTGTGAATGACTTGTAACGCCCTCTTAGCTGTGATAGTTTTCCATATAATTTCGTTATACAGTGCGAGTATTCATAATGTGCACATATCGAAATGAGGGAATCTATGCTTAATTTTAACGACAGAAAAAATATTCTAGAAAATCTAAATATTTTTTTTATACTTTTTATGGAATTTAAAAAAAAATGTAACAAAACTGTGTAACTTTTAAACTGAATCAGCTATCGCGATGAAACAAACTCCATAATGATTGGAAGTAAGTAGGCCTCCACATAAAATTAAAATTGAGAAAAAAACTACCCTAAATTGAAAATAAACATGTTTTTTTTTAGCAAAAACCTGTATTTTTTTCATCAATTTTTACAATAATTGTAAAATTTATAAATAAGATACCCAAGAGAATAAATTAAAAAAAAAAAAAATTGTTACAAAAATAAAAATAAATTGACCATTTTTTCCGTCGATAAAATTAAGCATTGATTCCCTCATTTCGATATGTGCACATTATGAAGACTCACACTGTATACAGGTTGGAATTTTCGAACCTGACCAGGGAGGGAAAGTACTCTAAGGCCCGTATAAAACTAGTTTCAATCAATCAAATAGCTTGAAACTAGTTTTAAGTAATGCTTGAGTATTGAGTGACGTTCTGTAATACGGGCCTAAATACTGGAGGTAGCAAATTTTACTCAAAAGAAACATTCCTTTATTTTTTAACCGACTTCCAAAAGGAAGAGGTTCTCAATTCAACTGTATGTTTTTTTTCCTTTTTTTTTGTATGTTTGTTACGCGATAACTCGGCCAATTATAAATTGATTTTAGTTATTCTTTTTTGTTTGGTAGGTAATACTTCAGAGGTGGTCCCATATAAATTTTAATAACTTTGCTTGGGTAGTTTTTGAGTTAGCTTCAATAATACGTATTTTTCCCACTTAGTGTGTGGATGAAATGTTAAGTTCCTCTCACTGTTATTTACATAGCAAGTAGTGGTATTCGAATTTGTGTGGGGTAAATACCACAAGTAAAAAGTGAAAAATAAAAACATTTTCCAAAAAAACACTACAAAGTGAAAAATAACTTTAATTTCGGAAGTCAGTGTCTTTGGTTTTGTATTTTCGTGTTTTGCCACCGACTTCCGAAATTAAAGTTGTTTTTCACTTTGTAGTGTTTTTTTGGAAGTCGGTAGTTTTTTTTTTGGAAAAAGTTTTTTAAAGAAACAATCTGCATTCAAAGATTTTCTAAAATTCGCTTGCCACACTCGGGAACCGAACCGGCTAAAATCCGAAAAAATAACAGCCTGTACTTTTATTGCTTCAATAGATAGGGTCAATCATAAGGATCGAATCTCTCTAACAAACATGATAGATTAAGTTAAAGGAAAACCATAAAATCATAACTTATTTTAATCAAATTTACCAAAATCCTATGCAACTGTAAATGAGTTAAAACTGATTTCACACTACGATTTTCAATATTCATCACAATTCGCTATTAAAGATTACTGTTAATTTATTCCTAAAAATTTGTGTACTTATCCAACAAAATGGAGCTCATTTCGAGCAACTTATTAATAGTTTAACTTTTTTTTTTCATTCGATTAATAAAAAGAATCGTTTATTTATAAAGTTTACAATAAATACTTTAACAATAAATAGAGCATTAAAATAAGTTAACATTTTATGGTTTTCCTTTCATTCAATTTATCATGTTTATATAAGAGAGATTTGATCCTTATGATTGATGCCATAAAAGTACATGATTTTATTTTTTCGGATTTAAGCCGTTTCGATTCCCGAGTGTGGCAAGAGAATTTTCGAAAATCTTTGAATGCTGATTTGTTTTTTTTTTTAATAAAGAAAGGTTATTTGAGTAAAATTTGCTATCTGCAGTATTTAGAGTAGTTTCCGTCCAGGTGAGGTTCAAAAATTCCAGCCTGTATACTACTGCTGAATTTTTCACATATCCAAAACCAACCACTTTGTCGGCGTGATTAATATTTATACTCATGCCAAATTACAGTTTTCTAGTACTTAGTCTTGGGATTACTAAGTGGGGCGGATATATCAAAATGTTGAAATCCTATTGATTGTTTAGGCTTATCTACACTCATCTCCGCTTAATGCACCCTAAGGCACTATCTATAAATAAAAATTACTTAGCTCATACTTTGGCTGAGCATTATTCCAGTCACTGTGGCACAACTGTCAAATTACAAGTGCAAGATAGAGATGGAAACATAATTGGAGCCAAAACACATGCTAAGTAACGTTAATCAATCTCAGCTTAAGAGTTTTGATGAACTAACCTTTGGATGTTGATGGTAAATTTTCAACTTCCATGAATGGTATTCTATCAGTGTGGGTGAATTTTGATATGGATAGTAGTCCTGCAACAAAAAAGGTAAGGCAACTTTAATAAGATCAATATAGGTACCTATAGTTCTTACCAAACTGTGATAACAGCGCAGAACAAACTCTCTGAAAGTGTTATAATAACACTCACATTGAATTCCTTCAAGAACAGACTGGATAAAATCTTCAAACCTTAATAACCCTACAAATATTTTCTTCCATATAAATAACCAATTCAAATTTCTTGAAAATTAACAGGCAGATTCTGATAAAATTATCGACATGTAAGCAAAATGCCAAATTATAGTAAATGTACAACATGCTTTTTAAATTTAATTTAATGCTTAAAATGTAGAGACCCACGCAACAGCTTATTAAGCTATTAATGTGATTATATTATAAATAAATAGAACATACTATACACATACATTCATAGCAAATAAATATACTATACTTTTAAATTATTTGTGGCTGGATAAATCAACACAGTACAACTAATTATATAGCTACATAGTGCACCTACCTGGCATAAGTAATGTTGGTATCGCAATGTTAGAAATTCTGTTGTTACGGCAACAATATTTCTCTTCAAAATGAGCATGACATACTCGACGAAGTTTGTAAATATTTTCATTACTCAGACTTAAAATTCCTCCACCAATAGCATGGACCCATGCTCGAAAACGAGCAATGTCCTTTTCAGGGTTTGGAAACCAATGAAGAACTCTCTGGGAATCTGCAAAAAACACATTTTTTATTGAGTATATTGCAAATCTAATACAATTTTTGTTAATTATGGATACTTAGGTCATTAGGTGAATGTTACATTACAAAAAAAAACTTGTAACCTATGATATAGAATCACATCAATTTATTGTTAAAACAATTTTTCAATAAACATCATTTCGAGCCTTATATGGCATAACATCGTCAGCGACATTTATAAAATTTTACAGGAGAGGTATTTTATTGATTATTTGTTATTTATAGATCTCCGGTTTTTGTATATATTGCAAAACACATTAGGCTTTACGTAAAATCAATTAAATTATTGCAGAAAGCGTTAAATAATGAGTACTTTTGTCACTTAGATAAAAATAAAGGTCATGATTTCTTTTTGTTTTCAAAAATCGTCATTTACACTATTACTTTTCTCTATAATTAAGGCTAATTAATGTATAGTTCATTTAAATAAATAGGCAATCAAACAATCAGAATACAGTATTTCCAACAAAATAAACAATATACTTAATAAGATAACTAAACGCAACACAGATTTTGGGTAGTTCATATAATAAAAAAGTGACAAACGTTACTTACGATATGTTGGTTACGATAATTCTGATTGTTCATAAATATCCAACTTTTACTTTTGTCGTTTGCGATACTATTAATGCCAGCTATAATTTTGACGTTTATGCAAATATGGATTTAAGTGTCTTTGCATTAGGGTCAAAATTATTTTAGCTGTACAATAAAAAAGTGAAATACCTACATGCTGTCGGTCACGATGTTTTTCCATAACAGGCTCGATTTTATGCTAATATTATTTTTCTATACGACAGTATGCATACAGACAATATTCGTTACCACCGGACACCAAAACAGTACCTATACAGGTAGTAGTCTTAACTATAACTATCTTTATAGGTACTATTTTGGTGTTAGCTTAACGATAACTATTTAACCGTTAGGTTACGTACCTTCAATTTCCGCACACTGAGGCACACAACAACGTTTACTAGACATGGTAAAGTCACTCAGGAGCACTTCAAAGTCTTAAAAGAGTCTCTGTCTCGAACAATACTAGTGAAAACACTCAACGCTAATCGGAGGAGCAGGGCTCAACTCAACGAATTCACGGAGAAGCACTAGATTGATGAAAACACTCGACGTAAACCCGAGGAGCAGGGGCTCAACTCGGTAAATTACGGAGATTCGGAGAAGCAAACGGTTGTATGTTGTTGAATTTATCAACAAAAACGACCGGCGCTAATGACAGACGGAATGCCATTAATTGTTTGTTTGCTTCATTGCTGCAAGTAAAAAGTACAAAATAACTACTACGAAACGAAAGTAGTTAAATATTACAGGTCAAGAATATCATTTGCATTTAAATTTAAGCCAATAGTAATTATTTATTTGCTAAAAACATATTTTACTATTATTAATTAATAAATTTCGCGTATTTCTTACTTTCTTTAATAGTTTGGTAGTTTATTTAATTCGACTATAAGACTATTTATTTTACTAATGGTAACATTTGGCATTCCCTTGATGGAGTTTAATGATACAAAATTATAGTAGTCACTTAGTCAGTCAAGCTGTAGTGCATTGAAAGCTATTTTTAATTTAGTCGATTAATGTCAGCAAGCGACATCTGTATTTACAAACAAGAAGTACATGACTTTATAATACGTCAAAATTAAAAAGGCATTATGACAAGGACCTGATAGTAGATTACAGTACTCTTTCAATTTGGTATCATCATTTGCCCCTAGTTGCATGGTAAAATGTTCTAAGATTGTACAGCCTGCCACTACCTAAATATGTCGCTCAGTGACTCAACAAGCAATGTAAAAATCACAAAACGATACTGTGGACTGCGGATGCATCGCGCAGTACGGCCGCTGTGTCTGGCGACGAGCTAGTGATGTGGTTGTGCAGATCCACTAACGTAGGCTATCGACAACAATGTCGTTTGGCGAATGAATTTATTGCTATTATACTTTATTCTTCAATTTGTTAACTGTTTTACCCGGGTGGAAGATCGATGGGAAATAATGTGTTTTACTATTTTGATTATTTTACAGCGTGGTAGAGAAATGCGTAACCAACGGTCGTAAAGTAAGTTAATAAAATTATAGGTGGAGTGTTTTGGATTTGAATTATCGCTGGTCTATTATGCCTTATACTCGTGCTATTTCCTTACTTTTTTATGGTTTTGGTATTTTACTTCCGTTAAAGTCTTCAAAAGCTTCGAATGCGTTATAGTAATCGGCATGGTTCAGATAATCACAGTGACTTTTGCTTAAAATAAGTCAACATATTCATGCTATTTATTTGTTATGCGTGGCAGTGTGTTTGTTTTCATATATTTAACTATTTCTTTACTACTAGGGTTTTTTATAACAAAACCCTATTGCCTGCTTATTGCATGGTAAGGTTTAAATGTAGCTGCTTAGCATAATATATAAATGATATAAATGTTTTTATTGTACTTTTTAGTTTCCCAAAAGATGCGAATTTAAAAAAGGAATGGATTGATGCCACATGCAGGCCACCTAACTGGTTCCCTACAAAAACTAGCACCATATGCTCGATTCACTTTGAAGCACAAATGTTCCAACCTCTAAAGAAAAATCGCAGGCTTTTTGAATGGGCAATCCCAAAATTAAGACTTCGCCAGATTTTTGCAGAAGTGAGTTAAATTTTATTGAAATACTGGAAGGTATTCTCCTTTTAGAGCATTCATAAAATCAGTCATTCAACTTTTCAGGATTCTGTAGCACCTATAACGCCGGGATGGTCCGATCAAAAGCGTAATGTAAGTAAACATCATCTTCTATTTCACCTATGACTATGATAATTAAATTTTAAAATTTACCTTGAAAATAATTCTGACCTAGCTTGATTTTAAATCAAACATCTTAAAAATTGTTACATATTATTGAACATTGTGCGTTTTGTTCGTTTAGCCACCACAAGAATTGAATGTTTTGGACTTATCTGATCACTTAAAATCACCTAACGAGCAATCTGATGAGCCATCTCTAAAACGCATATGCCTTAATATTCAGCGAAAGGAAGAAGAAAGTCAGAAACCCCAGAACCAGGATATGGTAAGATTTTTTTTGGAATTAGAGTTTTACTTTAAAATAAACTATGTGAATGTAACACTATAATTTTATGTTCTTCTATTTTACAGAAACCAGCAGACGTTTTCGATAACATTCAAATAATAGAGACACCCCGAAAACGGAGAATGCGCATCGAAATTTCTCAGAAAGAAAACTTGATAAGAAAACAAAAATTTCAAATTAAACGACTACAAAAGAAAGCATGCCGGTATCGTAAAAAAATTAGTAATTTAAAAGATATTTTGACAGATATTTATGAACAAAAGTTTGTGAATACAGACCAATCCGCACATTTAGAGAACCTCGGTGTGAATGATTTAATAGCTCGTTACGAAAGCACTACACTAAGTAATAAAAAAATAAAAACCAAGTATTCGCCAGCTCTTAGAACGTTTGCTTGTACCCTTCATTTTTACTCGCCGAAGGCGTACGAATATGTACGAAAAAAATTCCAGACTTGTTTACCTCACTCACGTACTATAAAAAAATGGTACGAATCAGTCGATGCGCAGCCAGGTTTTACACAGGAATCTTTTAAAGCTTTGAAGTGTAAGGCTCGTAATACTAAGTATAAATTGCTATGTAACTTAGTAATGGACGAAATGGCGATCAGGCAGCGTATTGAGTGGGATGGTAAAAAAATGCATGGTTATGTTGATATATGTAATAAGGGAACATCAGGCGACTACTTAGCAGAAGCTAAAGAGGCGCTTGTGTTTTTGGTTACAGCTATTAACGGAGCATTCAAAATACCAGTTGGGTATTTTCTTGTAGCCGGCGTTACAGGAGAACAGCGATCTAGTTTAGTAAGGCAGTGTTTAGAGTTGCTGGAAGAAACAGGCATTGAAGTAACTTCGCTGACCTTTGACGGTTGTCCAGCAAATGTTTCAATGGCCAAGGAACTCGGATGCTCACTAAACACAGAAAATATGAAATCATACTTTTATCATCCCCTGACAAATAAACCAATATTTATATTTCCCGATCCGTGTCATATGCTTAAATTATTAAGAAATGCGTTTGAAGCATATGGCATTATCGTCGACGATCTAGGCAGGCATATAAAATGGTGTCATTTGAAACAGCTAAATGAAATTCAAGAAAAGGAAAAATTGCATTTAGCAAATAAATTAAGGCGAGGACATATATTTTTTAAAAATCAGAAAATGAAAGTGCGATTAGCGTCCCAACTATTTAGTGAGAGTGTTGCCGATGCCTTGATGTTTTGTGCTGAACGTAACATGCCCAAATTTCGATCCGTTGATGGAACTGCTAACTTTTTAAAAATTATAAATAATCTTTTTGACATTTTAAATTCCAGAAATATGATGCAACTTAAATTCAAAAAACCGCTTTTTCCAGGTAATAAATTGCGAACATTTGAATTTCTTGATAGAACTGAAACTTATTTAAAATCCTTACAGTTAACAGATGGGTCGAAATTAGTGCAATCTGGTAGAAAAACTGGGTTTATAGGTTTTTTGGTGTGCATAAAAAGTTTAAAAGATATTTATATCCACCTTATTGAACAAGAAAAAAGACTGCAGTACCTACCAGCTTATAAAATAAGCCAAGATCATATAGAACTAATGTTTGGTCACATTCGCGCTCATGGTGGGTGTAACACTAACCCCACAGCCCGACAATTTCAGGCTATTTATAAAAAATTGTTGGTTAAATCCGAATTAAGAGACACAGACAAAGGTAATTGCACATCTCTTGAAGAAATATCTTTTTTAACATGCTCATCCGCTGTGCAACACATAAATGTAACTTTAGAACCACGTTATAACGATGAAAGTGTTGATGACGATATTGGTCAGCTATACGAGCAGGCACAATTTGACGAAGAAGTTAGTATGCTTGTCCAAGACTTGTCGGAGTTTGGCTCGCAGGCCATTTCTTACATTGCAGGCTTTGTAGTGCATAGTTTAATAAAAACTGTAAAATGTGAGACATGTACTGGTGCGCTACTTGCCGACAAATATGAAGAAACACATCATTTTATAAAGTATAAGGACAAAGGTGGGCTTATGTACCCATCTCCTGACGTCGTCATGATTTGTAAGAGAATGGAAATAATCATAAAAACAGCTTGTCTCAACAATAATAAATTAACAGTTAAAACTAAAAATGTCAAACAGGAACTCATGGCAAAGGCTTTGCCTCACTTCATAGGATTAGATCTCTTTGATAATATTAAGTTTCACCAATTTGAGCAGTCTCCGATGAATAATCACATAATATTTCTAATTAAAGCAGTCATGGAAAAATATATTAATTTAAGATTACACTATTTGACAAAAAATGCCACTCCAGTAATATCAAAGCGTCAAGTGCTGCACAAATACCTCCACTTTACAGGTCAGTGAGTAAACATAATAGCAGGGTTCAAAAATATCTACTGTTTCAATAAACTATGACAGGTTAAACCAACGTAACTGGATTTTTTAATTGTTTGATTTTTTTGCTTATTATTTATTTTTATTATAATATTTTCTGGACTTATCGTTTTTATTTATTTTATTTTCAGGACACCCAATTTTTTAAAGTATAACGACGGTGAAATATCAATATCTAATAACTACAAAAACATGGTTTTACAGGAGGAGAAAAATACGTTTAATTCCTATAGTTTTTGACCATTTGAAGTAAACATTAGTAAGTGAAAACCGCCAAAATATTAGTTATTAGATATTGATACTTCACTGTCGATAATATTAAATGGAAGAATCGATACCTTTCCGATTTAGTCAATCACTAGCGTATATGTAAAATAAATTGTTTTTGTACAGCACAACGATAGAAATGATGTTTTCGTGTGAGTGAGTTGTACGGTGCATGGTAAATGCACGCTGTGTTTGATGGAATAAGGTTTATAATTGATTATGTAGTACGTTCTGATTTATGAATTGCAAGAGTGAGCGCAGCTTCGTATCTATTTGGTTTACTGATCTGCATGTGTAGTTGTGGCGACTAGTGGCGAGGTAGTGGGGACAAAGTGGAGACATTGGGTTTCGATACATTTTCAACTACCGGGCATATCTCCTTCTTTCTTATATCTATGGTAGGAATATATACGTGCCTTCGGTATTTCTACAGGGCAATATCGCCTACGTCTTAATGTTGGTGTCAATACCCTTCAGTCTTTTTCATTAAAGGTTGTCCGATTTCAGATCCTCCAGATGCCCTTTAGACTTGTAGGCTAAAAATATTTTCTAATTTATTCCAAGACAAAACAACAAAGAACTACTCAAGTCCTAATATCTTTTAAATACCTAAAGTGACCTGAAGACGAATTCCCGTAATTAAAACCGTTCAAAATCTATTCACAATGTCATCTCAGTGACAGTCAATGTCAAAAACTTGGCAAAAAAGTAGAGAAATTAGACGTTTTTTTGACAGATTGAGACTAAGATCGAACTGTGAACGTTCTTAAAATAGGGATGTTGACTGGGTAGAAAAAAAAAAGAAATTCTATTTAGTCCGTCAGTCAGGTAATAACAAATATTATACACGTATTTTTTGCTTTATCATATTAATCAAATCCAGACATTTCAAATCAAATCATTTATTTCTTTGCAAACATGGGTAAAGTACATAAGTGTCATAAAGTTAGCTCTCCATGTATTGTCGTCACATGGGCATGCAAATCATTATCAATTAATATCATTTTAATCACAATAGAAATATTATCATAATTACAAATTTTACAGATTAATGTCAAATCACAATAAAAATGACTGAGGCAAAACGCATTAAACTTGGGGAGTTAAGGGCTCGCTACGTCACTATTCAGTATAAAATCTAGTACCTAATGCGTGAACGACATGCCACATTTTTACTCAATGTATATTTGAGTTAAGTAAAAAAAAATACGTGTCCAATTTTTTTTTAATAATCTGGGAAACAAAAAATGTTTTATCGTCATCTCTATTACGGGAAGTACCCGCTTATCAACAGCAACTTCAAAATTATTAAAATAGATAAAAAAACTCCAATCAGTTTTTACGCCCACTGGCCTTTTCCTCCAAAATCAGATTAAAGCCGTCCAAGTCATTTTAAAGTTTTCCAAAACTTTCCTTAGGAAGAAAATTGAGTAATAAAATAATATCAGAAGTGAAATTATCTAATAACACTAATACAATAATGGGACCCACCATTGTGACATATGAAAATGAACGAGGTGTGGAACAATGAGCATTGGAATTGGACAGGCGTTTGAAGATTAGAATGATTGATTAATGTCGTTAGGAAGTGCTTAATTATAATTTACTAGCTGCGCCCCGCGGTTTCACCCACATAAGTCTTGATCCCGTGGGAATATCGGGATAAAAAGTAGCTTATATCCTAACCCAGGTCATGATGTACCTATGTGCTAAATTTCATCCAAATCCGTGTAGCCGTTTTAGTGTGAAAGCATAACAAACAAATATACAAAAACATTTTTTTTTTCTCTTTATTATAATATTCATAAATAATAAATAAATTAGTTTAAATGTTCACCAGCAGGACAAACCACACAGGAAAAAGGACATAAATATGCACAACATGCGGTCTTATAACATAAACATAAAGTCACGCCTCTCCCCATGGGGATTGGCAGAAACTATAGAATGCCACCTGCTATGATCCTTACATAATCGGTGGTCTTCCAACGACTGTAATAATACCCTTTCCACCTTAAAGAGTTGTTTAAAAAAAAACATTTTTAAAACAAAAATGTTTTTCGTAAGTCTGGCCCCTAATTGCGTAAAATTAATAAATAATCATTTACGAAAATAAGTTTTTCGTAAACGATTATTTATTTATTAATAGGTTAACCTACAATTGTTTACACATTTCATGTCTATTAAAAGTACACAATATACAATAAATAAGTGCAACAATTAATTAAAGGCTAGCACCACATGCACTATATATTTGGACATCATATTTTTACATTTATATTACTGCAATTAATTGATAATATTGGCTGATTTAAAATAATGTAAAAACAAAGCATACTTCTAGCAATACAATACATAAATCAAGAATCGAATTAAATTATAATTAAATTAAAATAAAAAATATTATAGATTGGTAACAGAGTGGAGATAAACAAATAAAAACAAACTATGACAAATTATTTTAATTTTGACAGTTTAACAACATTCATTGCGTTATTTACGTTGTTGAGCAGATTTGTTTCCAACTTATGAAGCAATGGATTAGCAATCTGTTTCAAATCGAAATAAATTGTGATTTATCGTGTATTACGCAATTAGGGTACTGGAGACTGGCAGCATTGCCACGTTGAATGGCAATGCAAATTCTTGGGCCAAAGAACGAGCCAGCCCTATCACCAATCAGTCATCATATGTTTGTTTAAGGTGAAATTAATTCAAAACGTTCTTGTTTTTATTTTTTAACTATCGCGGCTTCGCACTTCGACTCCGCTCTGTCGAAGTGACGTTTCTGACAAATGCTGCTGGTCATAATAAATTCGAATAAGTTCACCCTCTTTTTATATTAGTATAGGAAGACTTCTGAGCTCAACAATACTCCACCTGTTGATTATCTAAGACTCTAAGACCCAAACATGACATGACAGTATTAAGATTAGTGTAATCCGCTCCCTTCGCATCTCCGAGCACATTATTATGTGAATACCAGGCAGTTTCGTTAACCTTTGGAAGATGTATAACTATTAAACAGTTTTGAATTTTATTTATTATTTTTACAAGCTTGTAATGACCCTTTGCAGGGCAAAGACCCAGGCAAGTGTGATAAGATGTTTATTTTTTATATTTATAAATAGTGAATTCGGCGTCGACTTGCGAACCTCCTCCTTTTTTTCGTCGCTTAAAAAGAATGCAAATTGCCAAGAAACTATGCAAGATATTAGTAGAACTTGCAAGTTTCAAAGAAGCCTTTTTAATATTAAAATACTTAAAAAGTCTAAGCTAAGGATTTGCTAAAACTCGCAAGTTTAAAGAATGCCTTTTAGATTAAAATACCTGCTTACATAAAAACCAACCCACCTTCGATATATATTCTAACATAATAAATTAGATTTAAAATACTTTTCATCCATTTTGCAGATACTTAAGTATGCTAATCAAATAATGTAAGAATGGAAATGGGCAGTTTGTGGCGGTGATAATAATTAATTTTCCATTCAAGTGAAATCTATGATAGAATACTAAAAATAAGACATAAATTGAAAGCAAAATAAACAACTTAAAAATCAATATGAATTGAAAATTGCACTTAAGTATGCAATTTTATAATAGCAGCGTTGATACAAAACGGCTGCTATAGCACGGAATGTTCCCATAAATTAAATATGCAGAACTATCGATTTGACCATCACTATCACAAACAATAGAGCGATCGATGTTCAAAACTATGCAAACTGAATCACGCCATTTTGATTCAATCTTCATGTCTTAGCAATTTCAACCCAGATGGAAATAAATACTAGATACAATACCAAATATCACTTAGTTTGAAGTAATAGTGTTAGGTTTCAGTATCGAGATTGTTACTTAAACTTGTAGAGCTTAGAAAAAGTGGCCAAGTGCAAGTCGGACTCGCCCATGAAGGGTTCCGTAGCAGCAAGTAACATTGAATGAAAGGTAAATTGCGGTTTACGATTTATGACGTATTAAAAAAAACTACTTGCTAGATCTCATTCAAACTAATTTTTGGTGGAAGTTTACATGGTAATGTACATCATATATTTTTTTTAGTTTTATCATTCTCTTATTTTAGAAGTTACAGGGAGGAACGCACATTTTACCACTTTGGAAGTGTCTCTCGCGCAAACTATTCAGTTTAGAAAAAAATGATATTAGAAACCTCAATATCATTTTTAACACGTATGGGTTTGATGAAAAAAAAATTTTTGAGTTTCAGTTCTAAGTGTAGGGGAACCCCCAAAGTTTTTGTTTTTTTCTATTTTTGTGTGAAAATCTTAATGCGGTTCACAAAATACATCTACTCACCAAGTTTCAACAGCATAGCTCTTATAGTTTCGGAAAAAAGTGGCTGTGACATACGGACGGACAGACAGATAGACATGACGAATCCATAAGGGTTCCGTTTTTTGCCATTTGGCTACGGAACCCTAAAAACGATATTATTTGATCAGCAAAAGTTTTTTTCGTAACAAAACTAAAATGGAGGAGTAAAATCACTACCAACGTAGCATTTAATCAAATAAAATAACTTTTAGGCACTCTAGGGGCACTAATATATAAAATACGAGCTGTTGCCCGCAACTTAGTCTGCGTGTGTTTTGTATTTCATCATTTTTAGAGTTCCGTACCCGAAGGGTGCTAAACGGAACCCTATTGCTAAGCCTCCGCTGTCCGTCTGTCTGTCAGCGGGCTGTATCTCATGAACCCTAATAGTTGGATACTTAGTTGAAATTTTCACAGGTTGTGTATTTCTATTTTCGCTATAACAACAAATTAAATAAAGTTAATAATTAAAGGAGGTCTCCATACAAGAAATATGATATTTACGGCGTTTTTTGCGACTCGCACTTGGCTCAAATATTCAGTACGAAAAGTACCCCATGTCCTTCTTCAAGTCACAGGCTACGTACCTGTTAATTCCATAACGATTGGTTCAGTACTTTCGGAGTGAAAAAGTATCAGACAGACAGAGTTACTTTCATATTTTTATAATATTAGTATAAGGGCGTATTTCACCAATGAAACTGAACGCGATCAGTTTTAAACCGCGTTCAAGAGTTGTCAGTGAAATTAATACTAAGTGAACAAAAATAGTGACAAAAATTCCTCTACACTTGAAATATAGGCATATCACATTCGCACTAGGGTTTCTGGAGTTGACAGCGACAAAACGTCTATTGTATCATAAGCTTTATCCCGCCTAAAAGGTACTTACTTACTACCCACATGGACACTTATGCTGGGGCCACATTGTCGTAATAAGGCGAACTACACTTCACGCGCTCTCTCTCGCACACAGCTCGACGTCACGCTAAGAAACAGAGAGCGCGCTGACTGGACAGGTCCACTCAAATCTGTGTGATTCTTTCCTCATATGGCCTGACATTATGTTTGGACTTTAAAAGAGACTGTGACCTCTGAGTTTGTTTCGGCCTTTCTTCTCAGAGTAGTCAGATTGGAAAAGCCGAACTCATCTACTTAGCTTATTTTTTTTTAATATGACGTGTAAGAGTGATTCCGATATCTTATTTACAGAATAAACAATTTCATTTCATTTCAGTTCGCTTTATCGCGACAATGTAGCCGTAGCATTAGACTAGTGTTACCGACATCGTCCATTTTGTTTGGTATCATAACTATTTGAGCACTCCACATTAATGGACTGGCCCAAGTTTCACTGTTACTTGTGTAACAAAATATGTAGGTATTTCTTTTTTATTTTGAAACTTCTTTACTCTGTACCTTATCTAAATAGAAGCTTAATCTGCCCATTTGTTTGTCGAGCAATGTTAATGGACTGAGTGTTCTACGAGATATTTTAGAAGTAGCGCTTCTAAAATTATCTGCTGGATTTTAATTGAAGTTATTTCAATGGAGAGTGTATCTTTTACAACGAACACTATGTTGCAACTTTGATTTGTACCGCGAAAAACCTGCAATTTTGAAGCGACCTTTGTTCAAGAATGGACTACAATTGACGATCGGCTAATGGTCGATTCCTATAATTTACGGACCTTTATCGGTTAAATTTAAGACTCTTGTATCTTTACCAATAATGAAGTAAAGACCTCATAGCTTTGCATAGTAGACCCTCCCATATATAAAAGTAGCTATCACAAGTAAAATTAGCTTACAAATCTATTTATATACCCGGTTTGCCAATAAAAAATGTTACCAATGGTAAGCAATACGATTCGGTTTTAGGATTCCGTACCTCAAAAGGAAAAAACGGAACCCTTATAGGATTACTCGTGTGTCTAAGTCAAAGTCAAATCATTTATTTCAAATTGCCCATGTATGGCACTTTTGAACGTCAAAAATGACAAAATAATAAAATTGATTCTAGTCGTCCCTTCCAAAAAGTAGTTTTCGTATGGAGAAAAATGGGCAAGAAACTCAACCGTTACTCTTTTAAAATGTCTTACAATTGTTTGGATATGTACGTACATTAGTTAAATAATTATTATATGTGAAGACGATGCACCTAGAATAAAATTACTATACCATAATAGGTAAAAAGAATTAAAAATTAAGCAACGACAGATAATTTAATATGTGATAGATACATGGTGCTCAAATATTTACAAACATTGTATAAGTAGATGATTTTCCTAAAATTTTGTAATTAGTCAGTGTGTGAGGAAGTAATCACAGAATGTAAAATCAAGTCATAAAACACAAAATAATAAATTTTACAATTAAATTAGCAACCAGTTTGGTTTTGTCTTGATTCTAAATTGTCCTATGGAGCAGGACCAGCATGTTTCCAAGCACTCTTATCTTGGGGATATAATCCTCTAATTTGTAATATGCTTGTTTACAAAGTGTACTTTTAATTTGAGTTTTAAATTTTCTTTCATTTAATTGCAATATGTCACAAGGTATTTTGTTGTCTGTCTGTCTGTCCGTCTGTCACAGCCAATTTGCTCCCAATCTAATGGACCGATTAAGTTGAAATTTGGTACATATAATAATTTGTATTTCTGTAACCTAAAACGGACATGTAACGTAAATAAATGTTCAAAATGAATTTTGAACATGGGCGTTACTTTTGGGGGGCAATAAAGAAAATAAAAAATAATAAATTGCAAACTGTACCGTGTGACATATCAAATGAAAGGACTTATTGCGAGGATCTCAAATATATTTTTTAATCATTTTAAAATAAATACTTTTATAGATATTTAAGAAAATTGATGAAAATTGACCATTCCGCCCCATATCTCCGAAACGACTGAGCCTAAAATATTGAAAAAAATACAGAGAATAGTTCTATGCTTATAGATTACAGAAAAACCTATTAGAAGTCTATGGTCTTAAAATAGCATGGTAAATCACTCAATATTGTGCGTATAAACTTACATTTACAATTAGAATGTATGGGGGAACATGTTTTTCAACTACAATGTTAAGTTTGTTCTTGGGATAAATTCATCACAACTACGGAACCCTTCATTGTGCGATTTTTTTTTATAGGAACCGAGCATAAGTTGATAGAATTTTCTTCAGATTATATTATAGATCGTTAAAGCAATTGTTAACAAATCACTCATGTTCGAAAGCTACAAACAAAAACTGTCTGATTGCCTATAATATATCCTTGGTAAGATATCGAAGAGAGCAATTTAATATTCTCAAAAATATGTGAAATTCTTTAACACTGTAACCGAGACAGCTTTGTAAATTGTTCTCTCGGGTCACAGGTGCTACGTAGAAAATGGTTTATTAGGCAACCGATCTTCATCCATTTATTAAATTGGTATTTACAATGTGACAGTCAATTCCAAACTTGGAACACTTTCTACTGTGCGCCATCTTACCGTCTTGCTAGTTTTTTTTTTCTAAGCACACACAAAGTCTTCATATTATAATCAATTAACTGCGCCCCGCGGTTTCACCCGCATAAAGGCGCTAGTCCACCGCGGCGCACGCTGTGCACGGGCACGCGGCGCATTTTAGCTGCGTGGATTTGTTTGTTTGACGACGTGAGTCTACGTTTGCACTGCAGCACATATTATACACGAATATTAACCCACGACTATGTCACCATGTCCCAGCTCCCGCAGTGAAGCTACACAGATGTACGCTTCCGTGTACCACGTGCATAGCGTTGATAGCGTTGTGCTGCGTGGGCACCTTATTCGAGCAAGCCACACATGTAGCAATGACGTCATTATCTTGCATTCGTGCGTAGCGTGTTCGTAGGTTACAGTGGACGTTATCACAAACATTTCCTTGCAAAGTGAAGCTAAACACACATGCGTAGCCTTTCTGTGCGCAGCGGTGGGGCTCCGCCTTTAGTCTCGATCCCGTGAGAATATCGGGATGAAAAGTATTTTATGTGTTAATTCAGGTTATAAACTATCTGTGTGCCAAATTTCATCCAAATCCGTTCAGTAGTTTTTGCGTGAAAGAGTAACAAACATCCATCCCTCCTCACAAATTTTCACATTTATAATATTACTAGCAGAACCCCGCGGTTTCACCCGCATAAGTCTCGATCCCGTAAGAATATTAGGATAAAAGTAACCTATGTGGTAATCCAGGTTATAAACTACATGTGTGCCAAATTTCATCCAAATCCGTTCAGTAGGTTTTGCGTGAAAGAGTAACAAACATCCATTCATCCTCATAAACTTTCGCATTATAATATTACTAGCTGCGCCCTGCGGTTTCACCCGCATAAGTCTCGATCCCGTGGGATAAAAAAAAGTATCCTATGTTCTTTTCCAGGGCATCATCTATATATGTGCCAAATTTCATCCAAATCCGTTCAGCCGTTTTAGCGTGAAGGCGTAACAAACAAACTTACTTTCACATTTATAATATTAAGGATAGTAGGATTCTAAGACATCATACGTGGCATAATCGTATCAATAGATGCTGTTTCCATTTTAGTAGTATTACTGGGTACTTGGAGCAGTAGTGGCCCAATGGTAGCCAAACAATAGCTCGTCCTTCTATTAAGAAATCTAGAACTTTCCATTCATAAATGTCATAAAGACACAGTACATTCAAAGTTTTGTGTAGACAAGAAGGACCTTTTTAACGGACATATGCCTTTTTCTATACGGCAAAATTGCCTTCAAGCATCTCATATAGTCGCGGGAAAGTCCGAAAAGTAGATCGTGGTCCCCGGCAACATGGCAACTGAAGGAACACGGGTGGGTTTTAGTCAGTAAGAGTCTGACACGCCCTCTCGCTCCACCCAGAGCGGGAGAAGTTATGGGAAGCGCTTTACTTTGTGTAAATAATTTCACCTGCTCTCAAAACGGTGAAGGAAAACATCGTGAGGAAACCGGCATGTCCTAGAACCAAAATTTCGAAGACATGTGTGACATTTACCAACCCGCACTGAGTCCGCGTGGTAGGTTATTATACAGCCCACTTCCTCTTGAAGAGAGAAGGCCTGTGTCCCAGCAGTGGGAATATTATTGGCTGATTATGGTTACTATGTACTTTAGTCATTATTACTTCACTTTTCTTCGTCAGAAATTATTGTGAAAGTGGAAGTGTATTAAGATGTTTGTTACTCCATGACCCATAAACGGCTGAACAGATCTCAATGGAACTTAGCCCACAGATAGACCATGTCTTGCGTTAAAAAACGTGTGGCACTCGGGGACTGCCGCGGTAAAGCTATTGCATAGCATTTGTAACCTCCATACTTCCTATTTGTCAACGCTTCACTTGGGATGATGACGTGATGACATAAAACAAAAATTACGTTCCCATGACAACATCACGTTGTCATGGGAACCGTCATTACATGGTAGGTGGAGTGGGGGTGTTAGGTTTTTTTCGTTACGGAATTTCTTGATTCGGTCGCCACGCTCAAAGCCCGCGATAAAAGCTATGCAATAGCTTAAAAATAGGCTACTTTTTATCCGAATACATGGAGTAATTTCCTTAAAATGGCAGAAAAACCGCGGGCATCAGCTAGTATCTCTCACGTACTCAGCGTTGTCTACTTAATATTCAGGCAGGTTAATGCTCTATATTACTCGAGAGCTTATTATGGTACCTACATCACGCGTCACTCATGACGCGAGTGTCACTCGGGACTGCCGCCAACTCGACTATGGCCGGTGAAATGATTTGACTTATTAATTAAAATAATTCAGCACATATTTTTGCTTTCATAATACTTAAATATTTCAGCTTAGCGTTTGGATTAATTGGTTCTTCTGTATAAGCCAACTTAAACCAGAAATGAGTGAGACACTCTCGCCCAGGAATAAGCATTGCAGCAAGCAGGTACGACGCAAGAATCCGCTGGATGCGAGAAGCCCAGCACCGGTTGAGTTGACGATGCACGGAGGATGCCTATGTCCAGCAGTGGACGTCTTTGGGCAATAGCGCACTAGCGGCCAGGCCTCAGTGGCCAGGTGCGCGTGCTCCATAGCGATTTCATACTAATGTATCTATCTCGCTGGCCGCTACGACTTGGCCCCTGCGGCCTGGCCGCTAGTGGGCTATAACCCTTTCGGCTGAAATAATAATGATGATGATGGCCTAGGTTGAACCCGTTGTTTTATAGTTATTTCCCAATCAAAAGGTGTGTGACATGCTTACAAATGATGCTAGATTCTGATCACTCTTTAGCATAAAACCGAGTTATAATAAAAATACAAAACACCACACTGCATTATCACGAACACATAAGTGAACCTCTCAACGAGATAACACAACAGTATGTCAAGGACCTTGTTCCACGTCACGCCTGTCAAATTAGAGCACTGGCCACACCAATTACTTACTATAAAACTCAATAATGTGACCGAAAACATCTATCACGCGACTAAAACAACAATATGACACGGTAACCGAGAAATTTCCTTATTTTTCAAACAATAGCAACATTTTTACAATATTTCCTTACTTTAAAACAATTTGCATGCATTTTAAAATTAAAACATCTGTTTTTTGACAGCTACTAATTAAAATGTATTCCCGCCGGCAGCCATCTTTTTGAAGCGTGACCGCGAAATGTTCTTTTGTTTTTGATTTTTGTTTAACTAAAATGTCTCAGTGATTTGAACTGTTGTTACTTTATTTATCTACGGTAATTATCTATGGAAATGTTCGTAAATACAATAATTTAGGTAATAATATCGTAGTGTTAAATGCGTAAAATTATCTCGTGAACCACTCAAAATGTGTCTCGAGAGGTTATCAGAATTTCTGTTAGTTTAGTAATAAGAGATAATAGTTAATGGCAATTCAATACTACTACGAGTATATCGTATAAACAGACTCATCGTGATTCTATGGGAAGGATTTAAAAGCTTATTCCTGTAGTGAAATTATCAAGCGTTTTCAACTTCATCTAATAGACAAAACGCAGAAAAGAAATTTTCAGCGGCTATTAAAGCCTATAAATACAGTACAAAACGAAATGGCTTTTTCGCCGGTAAACCGGCCTTTTACCGAACCAACCTTTTGTGAAAAGTTACAATTACAAGTCCGTACCGTTTCAAGTTTATAAATAATTAACCAAAACTCAATATGTTCGTCCCGAAACGGTCGATGTGTGATCTGGGCCTCAAATAGATTTTAGAAGGTGAATAAAGTATTATTTTTGGGAAGGACGACCAGTACTCCTTGTTGTCATGACGTCATTGCGTAATCAGGAATTGGCGTTTCTGTCGACTGTAACTGTTGAATCTTTTCGACCTTTTCAAATGGAAAATCGTGAAAGTGAATGGATTTGTTGAAGCCCCATAGATGAAGCAGAGTTTTTATAGAGTTTAAGTCTAGATTGTGTATAAACCGCCTCTGTGGTGTAGTGGTTCGTCCACCTGTCTCCAACCCAGAGGTGCTGAAATTTTCTGCTCGATTTGGTTGGTGATTGAGCTTGTTCTAAGTCCGCCTGGCTAACTACCACCATCTTATCTAAGTCTGTCGCCTTAACAACAATGTTAACAGCATTGCTGTGTTTCGGCAGTTAGAGGTAAGATAGCCAGTTCCTCTGTGGTTGAGGATTGCGGGTGAAGCTAGCTTCCACCTTCGGCCTGATCATCACTTATGGATCTTCTTAACGTGTCGACGGCAATCTAAAGAGACTCGGCCCAGAATTCGTGTTTGGCGCAATCGCTGGCATCCATCAGTTCCTGTAACGTACAGCTGACAGGACACGCAAAACATGATATTAAGTGTCCCATCGTTTATGGAACAGCACCACATTTACACACCAAGGCGCAGTCGTCTATCAATCTCCACCTGAACAGGTTTCCTTGCTTCGGCTAACCTGGGTCCGGAAAAGTATCAAGTTTAGGGTGATAGTTTTCTTCAAATACCTAGGGACTTAGTCAAATTAACATCAAATGAAGACTGAATCACGTTATTATAAAGATAGTCCATAACCATAGGTTTTGTCTTAAAGAATGAAAGATGGACAATGGTGTTCCAGACAAAGGTCAACTATTCATCGATTAACATCAGAGGAGATAGCGGTCAAATTAGAGCATTTAAAATGTCAAAAACGTCAGCGGTTTTAAAGCCGAGTCCACACTCTAGGGTCAAATTAAACTAACTAGCAAAACTCCGCCGACGTGATGGATATCGATATCTAAACATGATATAACAACCAATAAATTAATTCGATGACTTTTTTGTGGGGTCATCGACCGGTTTCTTGAAGTACTATGACTGTGCGTTTGCACTGCAACTGAAACATTCACAACAAAGCATGTTGAAATCTCTATTTTGTGACAATGTTTGACAAGAACTAGACGCACAGTCATACTTCAAGTAACCGGTCGATGACCCCACAAAAAAGTCGTCAGTTAATTTATTGGGTGTTTACAATGTTTAGATATCGATACCCATCACGTCGGCGGAGTTTCGCTAGTTAGTTTAATTTGACCCCGTAGTATATGTAGAATTTATTTTTTTGTGATGTTTCGCCAGTGTAAACGCACAGTTAGTTTGTTGTTTCATCGTGTCTAGTTAACGAAAAAACAATATTTTATTGTACCTACAAACTATCGATATCTGTACACGATGAAACAAAAGAAAACAGATTTTCTCAACGTAACAACACTACCGCTGACCTCCCAAAAAAAACATCAAATCTTTTTTATTTTTATTTTATCATGTTTAGATATCGAGATACCCATTACGTCTGTGAAATTTCGCTAGGTAATTTATTTTGACCCTGTATAATACGCCATTAAAATGCTTAGGCTATTCCTATAAGCATGACATTTAAGGGCAGGGACTCACGTGCCAAGGTCCCGTCAAAGTATATCTTGCACAATTGTTCTCATATCTTATTCTGAAGAGGTTTCTCTGGAGTTATTGTGAATGATGAACGGCTTTCAGGTGGAGGGGCTGAATGCAAAGTTGTCGAATAATTTATTTATCTGATCAACGTGGGGAGATGTGTGGTGATTGTGGAGGTACAGGCTTCAGGTGAAAGTGCGAACGTGTTTACTTGACGGAATATAATTTGCGTTTGTGACAGATTTATTTAAGTACACATGGCTACATATCAAGCTATACATTTCCAGTATAAGCTGACCTCTAATTGTACGGAAGACCTATATAGTGTGAGATCAGCTTATACTAGAAATGTATAGCTTGATACGTAGCCGTGTGTACCTACTTAGCTATTTTGATATTAACACTTTTACAGTTTTTTTTTTTTTGTTGCATTATCCTTGTGTAAATCTCTTTGTATCCTAGAACAGTTTTTATAAAACGGGGTTCAACTTTTTGGTAAACATCTTCCAATAGGTAAGTTGAGAACTGTCCAAAATCTAAAACTCAATTCTAATTATGTAATAATAACGTAGTGAATTTTCAGTTTCAGGCACTCATGTAAAACTATGTGAACAAAAATTTATTTTTTCGTCCAAAAACTACTTTTTTTACCCAATTTTTTTTTTTGTACTCTTAGTAAAAGCTTACCTACATAAGCACACAAGGATAATATTTTTTTTTACAATAGAGTCACAATACAGGGCGAACTGATACCTCCTAAACACGGCCAAAAGCCTGTTTTAGGAGCCAATATTCTTCCAGGTATAATGGCATACAACTTGTACTGAGTGTCATGCAAGTACTTAAAGAAAACAACATAAATTCAACAAACAATGCCTTAATTTAAATACAGTATACAATGTCACCCATCGGCATGTGCCCGCCCTTATTTTTATGAATATTTATGAAAAATAACTTTAAAAGGGGGGTCTATCTTTAATATTTTTCATGTTATTACATTTTTTTATGTTTTGAGTAGCGTTTGCCATATCTCCGATGTTTTTGGCTCGATTTGAATTCTGTTTATTATTTCTAAAAGCTTATAAGTTATTTTATCGGATTAACCAACATTTTTATTAAAATATGTCGACTACGCAAAAAAAAAACGAGGTGAATTTTTTTTTCTAAAAAAAACACAAGTATAAGTTCGTAAAACCATAGACTTTGAAAAAAAAATGGGTGACATTGTATATTAATTATAATTAGAGACAATTGTAATAAGATTCTGGGTTTCGTCACACGTTAACTTCTGCAACCAAAATATTAAATCTGGATCATTCATAAAAGTCCACTGACTAAACTTTATTTGGAAAGACGCAGTTAATAGTCAAACTAAACGTAGTGATGTGATAATACTGAGCCAGTGTCGCACCGCGCAATTGTTTATGGGTCGAGTAATGACCCCTGATACGAAGACACAAGAGTAACACGGAAATTGTTTTAGTTTTGTAGTGTAGTGTAGAATAATATGGATATGAAGAACATATTCAAGATTTATTTCAGAGTAATTAACCTAGGAGCGATTGTTGTTATGCAACTTGGGAAATACCTTGTTTAGCAGTGGATTGCAATAGGATAAGGTGAATAAATAAATATCTTTGTGTCAGAAACTGAGTTGTTTTTTTTATCTGTGTATATGAAGCCCGTTTTTTTCCTATCTGACTACAATGTATAGTATGGTTTTCATTGTATCTAATCAATAATAAATAATAACTAAGTACTTATTAAGTCTATGACACGTTCCATCAGACCTTTTATTAGAAGTAATAAAACAATGCATTTAATTAATTATATTCCAAATTAATTGACAATCTAATATTATATTCTAAGCACGTTAAGTTAATGTGTTTTGTTAATAAGGTACCTTGCCTTTTAATATAATGTAGTTGACACTTAGTTAGATTTATTACCCGACTACTTCCTGTCGAAGGAAGCATGTTCACAATTCGTTGAAACTGTTTAGGTGCTGTGCCCTTAACAGTTAACCATTTCTTTGTACTCTACCATTATTTAACACTTTCGACTCCACCCAGTTTTCATAGAACTCATACGCCATGCCGCCATAATATTGGAAGGGAACCCTCCGGGAGGGTTACCGCGGCATTACGTTTGCGCTAAAGTTAACCATCGCGGACGATCCACGGCATTAGGTTTAAAACCGTGTTATAAAACACTGTAAAACGAAGTAAAATAGTGTTTTCAGGGGGTCTTGTCGCTATACGTAATTTCCAACCTTTTAATTTTTTTGTGAATAATTGTAACCGTGAACAAAATATAAAAAAGTATCAAATGCTTTGATTTTAAAACCAACGCATAAACTAATAAATCTCGGTAAAACACATCAGGTTTTATTTTCAGGGTTTATAATGCTGTATTCGCTAAGAAAAACCTACATTTGGCTACCAAAATGAGGCGTGGGCAGTGAGGGCTCCCGGCATCCCGGGATAGGTGAATCCTCCAGGAGGGCTCCCGGCACTGAACGTGTTAAAAAGATGACAGAAGATGATGCTGACATACACCTGTCTAAACAACCATATGTGAGGCAGTAAAACAATTTCTGATTGAGGAAGGCCTTTGATACTATTTTGTCCCGTACAGGATACATAAGAAAAGTCTATCAAATTAAACCGTCAAATATCAATCTAACGATTAAAAGATTCTTTTTCCTTGCTCCGTCTGCGAAAGGAGGAAAATATATGCATTCTTATCGAGTAATTTTGTCTTATAATTTGCTTCCCTCCCACATCCACCATTTTGAACAGGATGTTTTCTTATTTAAAACGTGTACCTATTAATTTTTTGTGTTACTGTAATGTCATACTGAACACAAAAAGCTATATCGAGACGCATATTATAAATAAATAAATAAAATCGTTTATTTATAAAAAGGGGCACATTTACAATAAGTAACTTAATAATTAAAATAGAGCACAGTTGCTTATTTGCCTGAACTAGGTTGAAACTGTGTTTCAGGCTAGGAAGTGCAAAAATACTTAATGTAATAAATTAACTATGAGTATGAAGTACAAACTAAATTAAAATTATACTCCGTTTGAAATAAGATTAGACATTTAAACAAACCTTTTTATAGTCCGTTCAACCGATTTTGACTTCTAAACCGTACGCATAAGGATGGCATTAAAAGCAAAAAATGTGGTTACAAACCAACTGTTTACTGCAGCTGCTATTTGTCATGCCACCAACGCAATAGAAGTCAAAATCGGTTGAACGGACTGTAAAAAAGGTTAAATGTCTAATCTTATTTGAAACGGAGTATAGGTAAATATAAGTAAAATAGCATGTTAGCGGTTCTATTTGCAGACAACAAGTAGATCTTCTGTATGTGCATAATCTATGGTTATTAAATATTCAATTATATTTTTTTTACAGCTAAAGTAATTTAATTTGTAAATACTAAGTTTTCTATTTAATCTATTGTACAGAAATGGGCCCAAAAATGTAAAAATCTTTCTACAAAGACATGCTTTGAGGTTGCATTAGATGTGCATACTATATCATTCCGTCTCTTGTTAGTATTGTCAGCAGTGTAGGTAAGCATGGTGTGCAGTTTTTAACCGACTTCCAAAAAAGAGGAGGTTATATGTTCGTCGCGTATGTTCGTTTTTTTTTTTTATGTATGTCCACCGATTTCTCCGTCAATTGTGGACCGATTTTGAAAATTCTTTTTTTGTTTGAAAGGGTGTGCTCTCGAATTGGTCCCATATAAATTTTATTAACTTTGCTTGGATAGTTTTTGAGTTAGCTACAAAATACGTATTTTTTTCCTACTTAGTATGTAGATGATATGATAAGTTTCTGTCACTGGTAGCAGGTAGTGGTATTCGAATATATGTGGAGTAGGTACCACAACTAAAAAGTGAAAAATAAAAACTTTTTACAAAAAAAAAACAACCGACCTCCAAAAAAAAACACTACAAAGTGAAAAATAACTTTAATTTCGGAAGTCGGTGGCATAAAACGAAAATACAAAACCCAAGACACCGACTTCCGAAATTAAAGTTATTTTTCACTTTGTATTGTTTTTTTTTTGGAGGTCGGTTGTTTTTTTTTTTTCGTAAAAAGTTTTTTAATACTAAGTGCATAATGAAAAGTTATAAATTAAAGTCGATTTTCATGTGTCTGTGTAACCGCTTTGTTCCTTTTTGCACCCGGCTGCATTACTGCCCATTACAGAATTTTACAATGACGCAAGCAAGCCCCATTTCCTTTCATAATAATTCGCAACTGAATTTATCTTAACATTCCACTCTAGAGGAAAAAGTGTTAATTTCTGCAGCCGTTAACGTCAGAGCTAAGATAACATAATTAAAGCAGACTATGACCAATCAACATACAAAAACAACAAAACCCATCTGGATCATGGAAAAAATCGCTTTGCTAGTGTGCGCTTGTAAAATTTATAACGTCACGATATTATCGTGGATGACCACGTCCATAAAACGTTGGGAAATACGTTACATGTTACGTTGTCGTGGACGGAAATTTAAAACCGTCTTCATATAATATAAACATAACATCACGCTATGTTTCCCAGAAGGCTTGGGCAGAGGTGACCCTGTAGCAGGTACACCCACACTTCGCCAGTTATGTTTTAAGTCCCATGTAATAGGGGGCGAGCCTATTGCCATCAACCGGGCTCAAATCCAGAGTCCGGTCTGCTACTGAGAAATTCCAGATAGAAAAACCCAATAACACTTTAAGACTTTGCCGGGTCGGGCAAAGGCCCGACCACTAGACCAACGAGGCAGTCAAACCGTAAAACCGTCTTCATATATTTTACTTCCCTGTGATGCCGTGGCGTGAATGTGAACGTCCACGATAATATCGTCACGTTAGAAGTTATAAAAGCGCACAATGGTCGACTTTATAGGTAAGATCTATCTTACCGACTAAAATGAGCCAAAACTGTTATGTTCGGAACAAAACAGACTTTTCATTACAATTGGTCTACTTTCTATATATTTGATAACTATCTGCAGTACAACTACGTTCTTTATGGTCCTTCTTAAAACCTCGTGTTTCGTCAGTCGTCGGATTTCTATCAGTTGCCCTTTGCACTTGGTGTAGACCGGACGCTCTCAATCGACTTGGAAGTATATAGAGTTGTTAATACTCTTTAACTTAATGTAATTTATTTTAAAAATAGTAGGAAAGCTGCTAAAGTCGCAAGCACGACATGGGAAAATAGTTTTACAGCTCTATATAATTCACAGAAAATCAAAACAAAACAACAATAAAGTACTTAGTTCTGAATTCAAATTATTAAACAAGATAAATCTAATAATTGATGGACATGGAAATTAGCATTCGTTTGTATTCGGAAATGCGATGATTCCCGAGGAACATTAAGAAAATAGAAAGTGCACAGTCTGTAGACACAGCCTAGCAGTGTATCTACCGATTACAGTCGGGTCCGATTTTCCTACAACCAAACATGTCGTGTTCGGTTGTATTACCTACTTCCAACATCGCCGATTCTTGTAATGAAGATTTCCATCATCTAAATCACGAGTTGAAAACAGAGGTGGCCCAGAGGTAAGAGCTGCGACTTACGAGTTGTAGGTACTAAGTTTTAATCCAAGCAGGCACTTTACTTTGTGTAAATTATTCCATCACCGCTGCTCTCAAAACGGTGAAGGAAAACATCGTGAGGAAACCGGCATGACCTAGAACCAAAAATTCAAAGACGTGACATCCACCAACCCGCACTGGGCCTGCGTGGTAGATTATTGCTCACTCTCACAGAAAGAGGAGGCCTGTGTCCCAGCAGTGAGAACATTATGGGCTAATTGTGATATGCTAAATTAAGGGAGTTGTTTTTTTCCCAAATCACAAACTTCAAAGAGCAGAATTGAGCCATAGAACAGAATTGAGCCAAAGAGCAGAATTGAGTGGAGTCGAACAGTATGTCTGCTCAAGTCTACTCAATTCTGAAGACTGTCTGATTGCAGAATCACACAGATAATAATCGGTAACTAGAAAAATATACTCTGTCCAACCACAGTCGCTCGTCTGCACACCCGCTAAGATTAAATTAATACGCGATATATTTTTCTTTGCTCAATTTTATTGGCAGTAAATTCAGTTTCTTTGCGTTACATTTGTGATGGTGATTCGTAATTAAAGTTTTATGGTGGGTGTAAAAGAGAGGTGTTTGTTATTGTAGCTGTCAATCTACAGATAGAGTGGAGACCGCCCACGGTGTGATATAAACCTGTCGTTGACTACGAATCTGATGGGGAGCCATTTCTTTTGAGACAATCGTTAAGAGCATGCATTCTGAAAGTGGGCAACGTCGTAAATAGCTGTCAAATATTTCGCTGTTTTGATTAATTTGTCAATATTACTGTATGGAAATATGAAATATCGCTCTATAGTGAACAAAAACATTGATAATGAAATGCAATAATTAATATTCTGCCGACACATGGTGAAAGGCCGTAACTACTTCAAAGGTTTTGAGTAAACGACAGTTTTTTTTTTTTTTTTTCAAGCTCAATCGTTAGTCTTAACTTTAACAGTATGTATCTGCGGCTAAGAATTAAAAACAGTTTGAAGTATCATATAGACCGAAATATAGAGAGCTTAATGCTGTATCCAGCCCTACACTTGTTTAATAAATTTTTAATAAAAATGTTAGTTACGGCCTTTTACCGTATGACGGCAGTATTGTAACAATGAATATTTTGTTTTAGATGTAAAAAAAATGTATTTGAAAACTTTCCAAATGTGTGTTTTGACACCTAAAATAGTAACAACACCAAATTCAGTGTTATAATTGCAATTCATTATTAATATTTTAGTTCTCTAAAGAGACTTTTCATAAATATGTTTAAACTGTAAGAATAATAACAAATTAATAAAAACGTAAATATTTGACAGCTATTTGCGATGTTGCCAACTTTTAGAATGCACGCTCTTAATATGTCTATGGAAAAAAAAAACAATGTTTAATAGACTAGCAGCCTATCAAAAACTTCTTTGTTCCGATGACGCAATATATATTTTTTTTTTATATTCATGATAGTGACAACAGTATAGGTATCTAAGTCATTGTGTATAAGGCAAGTAATTTTTGTTTTCTTACGATATTTCAGTTAACTCCCTAATTAATTAAATAAGTAATTATCAGAATTTACATAGAGCAAATGCAATAAACATTTTCTAATCCTACTATAATATTATAAAGGCGAAAGTTTGTGAGTGTGTGTGTGTATGTTTGCCTCTTCTTCACGCTCAAACGGCTAAACGGATTTGAATGAAATTTGGCACACATATAGTTTATAACCTGGAATAACACATAGAATACTTTTTATCTCGATATTCCCACGGGATCGATACTTATGCGGGTGAAACCGCGGGGCGCAGCTAGTCAAACATAAATATTCCAGCACTATTATTGAATGCACGACCGTAATAATAACTTCTTTAAACGTATACATAAACGCTACATTATTTGTTGACAGATATACACTTATTCAGGAATTCAGTCACATTCGCACAAATAACAGTTTCCACGAAACATTATATTTTCATAAATTTTTTATAATATCTATTTATAATAATTGCATCAAAATTATGAATTATTTCGTATCAAGAGAATCATCAAACGCCGGACTGGTCGTTATAGTGAAATCATTCGGCACACAGACAGACATAAAATTAAATGTTAATATAGAAAAAGCTTTGAGTTGTTGACGACCTGCGTCATGACCTGTCGCGTTTCAACACATTTTAATATTAGCGAGAAAAGGTGGGAACACATTTATAACAAGACACGCGGTTATGAGAGATCTGTATTTAGCGGTGAAATTTTATTTTGTTTCATAACATCGATGTGACTTTATAATGGTTGCAAGCAGGCTGATTATATCAGCTCAAAATTAATGCCTTGAACATTATTTGTTATCTCAAACGTTAGCTGCAATCTGCTTATTATACAAAGGTTTCAGGTTAATACAAAAGGTTACTGCAGCCATCTTCTCATATTCCCATATTTGCCAGACACGTCTACTTCGTCTTTGGTCTATAAGGTTAGTACGCGCCAGAATCAGACACCTAGAGCCTAGGCCTAGAGCCCAGCAGTGGGAACATTATAGGCTGATTTATGCTTATATCAAAGAGCACGCGTGTTCTGTAACAAATGTGTCGCTGGCTTAATCTTGTGAAATAATTTGGAGTAATTATGAGTGACTGGATTCGTGTTAAAATTAATAAAATGTGAAGGACGTTGGAATTAGTTAAATCGCTAATTTGTGGTCGTCGGACGGTGCCAAGTTTCAAATCGTATGCAAAATTTAATTTGTCACCAATTAGGCATATGACTCAGATTTTGTGAAAATAAATAGAAAAATATTTTGAAAGTTGTAAAATATAATTTAAATATTTTCAGATGAGCTTTACTTTGCAGTTGCAACCGGAACACGAGTCCTCATTCCTCAGTAAAAACAGCAAGTTTTTGAAGCGAAAAATAAACTTTGAAACTTCTACTGAGGAAAAAATACATTGAGTCGTTCTAAATGCGTTCCCGTCGCATACAAACGAGTGACAAATTACCTTGTCTACACACCGGGCTAAAATTCGCTGCGTTTATTTTCCGTTGTAGGTATTTATCAAAGTCCATGTCCAACCTAATGACTGTCGTGTGGAGTCCGTGAGCAATAATAATGGAGTAATAAGTTGCTAAATACGCGATAGCAGTGGTGGCCCAGTGGTAACGGCCGCGACTTACGAGTTGTAGGTCGTAGGTTCGAACCCAGACAGGCGCTTTACTTTGTGTAAATTATTTCGTCACCACTGCTCTCAAAACGGTGAAGGAAAACATCGTGAGGAAACCGGCATGTCCTAGAACCGAAATTTCGAAGTCCGACATCTATCAACCCGCACTAGGCCCGCGTGGTGGATTACGGCCCACTCCCTCTCACAGAGAGGAGGCCTGTGTCCTAGCAGTGGGAACATTTATAGGCTGATGATGATGATGATGATGATAAAATACGCGTATATTATCTCATTATCTGTTACGACGCCTCATTGAGGTGGATAACAATTAAAATTCTATTGTGTCTCGTTAATGACAGTTGAAAGGTTGCTCTTTTCATTAATTCCCGTATTTTTTAAGAACATTCGCATCTTTTACGCAATCTGTCAAAAATACAATCCATCTACCAACATTTTTGACAAGTTTGACAGATTGTGAGTTGAATGTGAACTTTTTTTATGTACGAGAATTCGCCTTGGCCTGATCTGATTATATTCTTGTCTCAGTTGCTTTTCAAAAAAAAAATGTGTAGTTTATTTTCTTTACTATTGAGCTCCTGCCTCCTTTGACCGCATTTCTCATAATTTTGGTTCTGAAAACAGATCCATCAATCAGCTTTTTAAAACCCTGATAACCTATCTCTACTCCATTTGAAATAAGATTAGACATTTAAATAAACCTTTTTACAGTCCGTTCAACCGATTTTGACTTCTATACCGTAGGTATAAGGATGGCATTAAAAGCAAAAAAGTGGTTACAATACCAACTGTTTACTGCAACTGCCATTTGTCATGCCACCAACCAGTAGCGGATCCAGGGGGGCGCTAAGGGGCTCAAGCCCAAAAGCATCTGAGTTCTTCCGTGACAAATCTTAAAGTGAACTTGATATTATCTTAATTAAACTTTTTAGCAAGCATCACATCAATCATTTCATCAATTATTTCTTTAAAATGTTTTGTTTACGTGACGAATTTTGAATCCGCGCGCATTCTGCCACTTACGCTGCCCGGTTTGGCCTCCATTTATATTCACCGAGATATCTCTGATAGTCTACAACCTAACGAAGTCATTGAGGAATTTGCGAAAACTAATCCGAATTGTTGTGTTAAGCAAATTAAAATATTGTGTGCTTTTTAGTGTTTACTTTGCTAAAACCAACCCTCAGCGGGGTCAAGCCCCTCCAACGACAACCCTGGATCCGCCACTGCCACCAACGCAATAGAAGTCAAAATCGGTTGAACGGACTCTAAAAAAGGTTTATTAAAGTGAAACTTTTATTACATCGTCTCAAACTTTTTCGTCTGTGTGTTGCATGTCGCGTGACGGTCGGCCGCAGAGTACGTATAAAGTGAAAGGCGCTCATCAGAGCAGCCAAGGCCAATATGGCGACGCCTATAGAAGTTTCACTTTTACCGTGGTTTCATAAAACCACACAATCCTTTTTTCTTATTTCACTTGGAGTATAGAGCTGCTCAACATGTACTTATACTTACATACAAACATAAACTCATGCCTTGGTTCCATTGGGGTAGGCAGAAACTACAAAAAGCCACCTACTGCTATGATCCTTACTAAAAAATAGGCATACCACGGGATTTCCCCACGCAGTCGCCAATTCAAAATTAGTCACATGTAGAAACACCAGCAATCAAACAATACCAGTTGGCCTTATCACTACATACCCCATACGTGGTGTGGTCGTTTGTGAAAAAGACACAACAAATGTAATAAAGAAATATGCTATCATTCCCTATACTATTACTACTTCATTTTCATTCCCATTTTTAATCGATATTGCACACTTGGCCTTGCACACATTATCAAAGGTATATTCTGCATTTTATATGAACTGGGCTAAGCTAATAGTTTCAACTAATTGGACTAATTAAGTGTTTATATTCTAATTACGGATATTACTGTTAGTCGGTGTATTGTATAGGGGCCGATCGATAGGAAATGCGGTTTTTAGCACTGTTTATAGTGTTTAAAAACTGAAATAAAGATTCTAAACCTTAAAATGTTTTATTAGAAATTAAATAACGCTAATTCCTTTGCCAGTGGATATACAGGGTGGCAGGGACATCGACGCGAAAACTGTTACCATGGATTCAGTACATGATTCTGAATCCTCTGCGTTGAAATTTTTGTTTTATAGAAAAGTGCAATACCTACGCGATCAAAAAGTATGAAACAGCAGTTTTTGTTTTTTAATAACCGACTAAAAATTCAGGTTAGAACCATGTATTGAAATCATGGTAACAGTTTTCTTATCGATGTTCCTGCCACCCAGTATAATTTATTATTACACAGTATTAGGTTTTGTAATTTCCGATCTAACACCCTTGGTTCCTTTCAATAATCTGTCCGACTTCTATCTTTAGGCAGTTACAGTTGCTTTTCAACATCACAGTCTTTTATCAAAATATGTAGGTAGTTTCGTAGCTTTCAGAATTTTGTTCTTATAAATAAATCCAATTATTAAAAATCTTTATATATATAATTCTTCTGTGAGTGTGTATGTCACTGAACTTCTCTCAAACGACTGGACCGATTTTGATGAAATTTTTGGTGTGTGTTTGAATGAGTCCCTGGGTGGTTTAGATTCACAATTGGACCCGGTAGGTGGCGCTGCGATCGAGTTATAGGAAACAGGACAACGTCTGTTCGGTCAGCTAGTATATATATATATGTATATGTTCGAATGTTTAAATACTCAATTACGCAAAAACGGCTGAATGGATTTGGATGAAATTTAGCACACAGATAATTTATAACCTAGATTAACACATAAGATATTTTTTATCGCGGTAGTACGTTCCCGTAGGATAATTATTGACCAAAACGTGGCCCGTTATGCAGTTTGGCAGAGTTTATGTGTGTTATTGTTAATAGGTACAGATTTTGATTAAATAAATAAAAAAACTAGTAAAAAAAAAACTACATTTCGTTGTGTCAGCCAGAGTCTATGTTTCCTTTCAATGCATGGCCCGTCGAGACAGCGACGCTTTTGTCCCTCGACGCCTCGACATGTTGCACACCTACTACCTACTTAGATTCTAATACGTGTTCCGAACAACGCTGCACGTGGCAGTGCTGCCGTGTCACTACTGTTCTGTGACGCGTCACTCAATAGTGACGCGTAGAAAATATATGGGGACCAGTGTTCCCATACATTTTCTAAAGGTTTATGCTTGTGAAAGTCGTAAGATACCACAATATACTACAATAACAGCTACATTTTTATAAAACTCCCGCAAGCAGCGTAAGCAGCCCGGAGTCTGGATTTGTGCCCGGTTGATGGCAATAGGCTCGCCCCCTATTACATGGGACTTAAACATAACTGGCGAAATGTGGGTGTACCTACTACAGGGACACCTCTGCCCAACCCTTCGGGGAAACAAGGCGTGATGTTATGTTATGTTATTTTTATAAAACTTCCCTTTATACTATGTTTGTAGTTTTATTCTCAGCATATAAAATATACAGAGTTAGGAATGGTGACTCGGGAGCAAGCGACGTAACAGTTATCCGTGTGAGAAGCAGCTTGTCCTGAGGTCGACACCCGCAGCCTTCAGCCTTCGGTGTCGGCCCCTGTGACTTGTTGATCGCAAAGCATACGCTCCCAGAGAACTGCACGCGCTTAAACTGGTAGTGGTGGGGAATTAGTGGTATACGCGCTATAAACATTGACTCGCCATCGCCACAACCTGTTAGAATTTCCGTCTCGATGACGTTTCTCTGCAAAGACATGACTTTGAGCCGGGTTTCGTTACACAGATATACAACCGGAAGTCTACTTGCCATTTGCGAATTGAGAAATTCTACGGGGTAATGTGTGGCATCATCTTCCTCCACATCAGTATTAATGGAGGTGTATATCACTTCACTCTCTTCAATTTGTAAGAGAATACTGTGGTTGATCGCTGCAGCTTGGTCATTATCGGAGTTAAAATGGAAACACACCCAAGAATTTGACTGATGTCCCCGTATACCAGACGAATTAGATCTTCTAAAGTGGGATCTACTCTACCAAGCCCCCATGGAAAGAAAGTGTGAGCTTATCGTTTTATTCTTTTTTTATATAAATAAAAGATTTGAAAATCCTATGGATTCCTTAATTATTTAGGTGATTTATTAAAGAAGATAAAAATATATACACTGCATAAACTTCTTAAACTAAATTAACTTTACAGTTCTACCTATTATATACATATAAGATATTTCTTAATGGATTGATAGGCGTAATAATAAAAACCAAATGTGTTGCTAAAATTGAAGAAACGACATTTAAAGTCTTTTATTACACCCATAATATTCAAATAATAAAATATTTAACAACTAAAAGATAATTAGGTTTTTTCATGCTATCTTGACATCTCTTGACATCTCTTGACATCTCTTACTTTTTCTGGATGGCATTGACATCCGTACTGTCACTGTCATAAACTCTTTAGTGCTACTATACAAACTACAATAAGAAATACTTTTTCTTTACATACATAGACTAACTAACTATCTGAATAAATAAAAACAAAACGACACTTAGGCGTCGAAGTATTCGTCCGCATCGCTGTCATCCGGGAACGTGCCCAGAAGACTGGCAGCATTGCCACGTTGGATGGCAATGCTAATTCTTTGGCCAAAGAACGAGCCAGCCCTCTGATCACGTGAAGTGTCGACCAGTCGACGAGAAATTTCCTTAAAAAGGAGGCGCGCACTCGGGCCCCATGATCCGAGCGTTTCGACCCCAAACGGCTAAAAACTGTAGTTACCCATAAGGTCACAGTATTTGCGCCGCTTGAGGGTCTCAGCGGCCGCAGCAGCGGCGCCAGCACAGCCCGCCGTGCTAAGAACATGAGATGTCGCAAGGGTGTCGAAATAAAATATAATAAAAAATATGCCTGTATTTTCAAGTCACTTCTCACCATATTCTTTTCAACGCGTGGCATGTTTCCTCTACCACAATAAAACGCGCCTCGACGTCGACGTCGCGACGCGTCGGCGGCGACGCGATTGTACGCTATTGTACTTCGACACGTCTTACGCGAATTCTAGCATGACGTGTGAAAGGTATCTTACAGGATTGTACCGCTTTTGTTTATGTGAGACAATCGAGTTAATTTGATTTACAAGTTGTCTAATAACTTCCAATTTGTAGTTTCATTTATCGTGTTATTAGCACCTGGCGCTGTTTTTGCTCTAAGGGGACAGAAATAATGTTAGAGATGTTTTCTTATGTCGGTAGCATTTAAACATAGATCAAGCCGTAATAAAAAAAAAAACGTGTGGGACTCGGGGACTGCCGCGGTAAAGCTATTGGATAGCATTTGTAACCTTTATGACAACATCACGTTGTCATGGGAACGAAGTTCACGTTTCCCATGACAACATCACGTGTTCCCATAACGTCACGTTGTCATGGGAACCGTCATTACATGGTAGGCGGAGTGGGGGATGTTAGGTTTTATTTTCGTTACGTTACGGAATTTCTTGATTCGGTCGCCGCGCTCAAAGCCCGCGATAAAAGCTATGCAATAGCTTAAAAATATAATAAATTACTCAGTAAATAAAAAACTTGATAGCTCACTAAGCAAGATGCACATTATATTTAGGTATCGACTTGTAGCGGTTACAACGCCACATATGAACTACGCATCAACAAGACATGACGTCACACAAATGCATCGCGCAATTAGAGTTTACCGCGCGAACGACATCGCCAGACACGACTCCCGTCTGGTCGGAGGATCCTCCCTTTTCTATAGAGGATGAGTGAACTTTACACCCTGTTCCTCATACCTCTAAAGACTCATTCATGGAGGCAGTTTTGAAGAACCCAAAAAGATAAAAACTTAAAAAAAAAATACTCAACATTTTTTTTACTGAAAAATAGTTTCGTCTACCAACTGGCTATTACAGTCTAGCCATATAATTAAAGTAATAGGAAACATATTCTATTTGTAAATCTACAATTTAGAGTCATATCATTAAGTTGTAATAGTGGGATGATTATCGTTAGGAAACTCATGACTCTTGTCTCAACCTTTGACATTATTTTAATTGACAGAGTTTAACAAAACATTGCCCCTGCCTGCCTAGTCTTTTCCCAACTATGTTGGGGTCGGCTTCCAATCTAAACGCATGCAGCTGAATACTAGTATTTTACATGGAGCGACTGCCTATCTGACCTCCACAACCCAATAACTAACTAGGTAATACATATATGTTGTCAGACTTTCGGGCTTCTGACGACCCGTAACGACTGTCAAAGATCCACAATGACAGCCGGGACCAACGGCTTAACGTGCTTTCCGAGGCACGAAGGAGTCTCGGTATGTAGAAATGGTCACTCATCCACGGACCAACCCCGGCAAGCGTAGCTTAACCTGATGGATCGCCCCGTGCGGCTGTTAGTATTTAGCCACGATCTCCTCGAGCGAGTTTAGCAAAACATTGCTCATACAAAATACTGGGATTGGATTTGATTTTTTTACCGTCTCGAAATTTTTACAGGAATGTAAACAACTTTCACTATCGGAGCAACTCTGAGATCACGAAAAAAATCAGCTGTTTCATACATTTTGGTCAAGTAGGTATTGAACTTTTGTATAAACAGCTGATTTTTTTTTCGTGATTTTAGAGTTGCTCCTATAGTGAAAGTTGTTTATATTCATGGGTAGAACACCCCGTAAAAATACCGAGACGGTAAAAAAAATCACCGGTATAAGTAAACATCATTTTATTCAAAAGATATAAAATAAATTCAGAGAGTGTAAACATAGGAGCTTTATTTTTATTTTTACCCCAGCTTTCGAATGATTCATAACGAGCAACGTAGATAATTTCGTTGCTTGAATCTTGCAGATTTACAGATGCACATAAATATGAATAAATAATATTTCAGGGCCACTTTTCGAGTGCTTTTTTTAAACCTACTGATTTGTAATCAGCTATCGCATAATATCGCTGGACATTATGATGCGCGATGAAATGGAGAAGTGGAGCAAGAGAATCACAAAATGGTACTCAAGAGACGGCAAAAGAAGACGAGGCGGACACACAAGGTGGAAAGACGAAATAAAATTAACAGCAGGACCAAACTGGAGAAGGATTGCTCAAGACAAGCAACAGTAAAAATCGTTGGAGGAGGCCTTTGCCAATAGGCACGCCAAGTTAAGACATTAAAAAGTTTTTTTTTTTTAGTTTTAAGGGAAAGCGTCAAGGTAGCCCGCGAAATTCAAATTTTCTTAGGTTTTTTACATTTTGCAGGTCAGTGTCTCAGCAATAGTGATTAAGAAGAAGATAAAGGTGTCAAGTGTCATGATTTCATGAAATCATGACATTTGACACCTTTAACTTATGGAGATGTATTGCTGATTGTAATGATTATAACTGAGTAAAGCCATATTTGTTACAACCGCGAATTATATTTTAATCAACATAAAACCTGACACTGACCTGCAAAATGCAAAAACCTAAGAAAATTTGAATTTCGTGGCCTACCCTGATGCTTCCCCCTTAAGAAAAAAGTAGTTTTAAATGTTGAAATTTCGGAATGAAGGACTTTCTTTTTTTTCATACGTTTTTATATCGGGGTACCATGGGGGTCCGCCTTTTGGAAGGTGTATTAGGGAAAGAAGTATCCCATAATAACTTATAGGCATTCAATACCAAGGTTTAAAAGAGTAATTTTACCCATAATTCTAAACGAAGATGGCCAAGTAAACTACAGCGAAATTACTTCCCATTTATATTATTATCAACTGTTAGAAAAAACGGTATGAAGGCCGAATTCCTTTCAACGCATTTTCTTAGGGAAACTTTATCAATAAGTACCACGACCATAATGACGATTAATAAGCTAATCCAGAACCTACAAATTAATAATAAATTGCAGTCTGTTTCGTAAGAGTTCCAATTATTACAACACAAAATATTAAAATACACCGAAACACAACGTCTAAATTACCTCGGCCATCGATCCACCAACACCTCGGGTTACTTTATAAAATAAAATAAAAATACCGGGCACATTCTAAAGCAGGGAATATTTATCATTTTTATCAGAAGTGGGTCAAGTGCTGGCCGAACGTCATCCTCCCTCATCTCGTAATCCCTGTATTTTTCATCTCAGCTACCTACACGAATTTTAGTTCGTCTGAGAAAATTGAAATTGATCCCGTCCGTGTTTCTTTTTTATCTAAGTTGCTATTACCTGAAGCGAAGGCTGTGATAGGTATAACTTAAAATCTTTTCCTAAAAGCAATGCGTTAAAATGAAATCTATATAGGTACTAATACTAATCACTACATAGTATAAAACAAAGTCGCTTTTTCTGTCCCTATATCCCTATGTATGCTTAAATCTTTAAAACTACGCAACGGATTTTGATACGGTTTTTTTTTATAGATAGAGTGATTGAAGAGGAAGGTTTATATGTATAATAACCTGGTTTAAACCCGTGCGAAGCCGGGGCGGGTCGCTAGTAATAAATAAAACTGAAGAGTTTGTTTGCTTGAACGCTGGTCCGATTTCAAAAATTATTTCAGTGTTAGATAGCCCATTTATCGAGGAAGGCTATAGTCTATAATTATATCATCACGCTAAGACCAAAAGGAGTGGAACACCAATGAAGAATATTTCAAAATTGGGGGTATTTTTTCCTTTTGAGAGCTTCCGCTGCGTGCGCTGCGTAAACGGTTAAAGTTTCGCAAAAATCATGTATGACAGAATTGTTCCCCTTTAAAAGTTCTAAAAAAAGTCCGCGACAGCATATGTCTATCTTTTAAGGTTGGCTCACTTTAACCTTTTTTAAGCTAACCAAATTTGTTCTAAAATAATGCATTATTTGCGAAGGTGTTTTTATAAACATGATTTTAATCCTTGTCTAAATAAATACGCCCAAAGTAACTATTCTACGCAGACGAAGTCGCGGGCAGAAGCTAGTGAAGTTATAAATCTGCTTTAGGTAGTTATAAAACTGTTGCGTGATTGATTGAAAATCCGTCAAAACTACACCACACACAAAAACAAGCGTGCGAGAAGAACGGTCATGTGCGAGTCGGACTCGTAGGTACACGAAGGTTTCCGTATCGTATTAAGATCATGAAAAAAACGCGGAAAAATCACGTTTCTTGTACTTTAATTATTAATTTTATTTAATTTTTATTATTTGTTAGAATAGCGGCAATAGAAGACGTTCATGGACTCTCAAGTGTTCCAGAGAGCCCACGAGGTGGCGGCTGTGCTACCAGACTGTGGCAGTAAGTAACATTACTCATCTTTACCCCCGCAGCAGTTATAACATTTTTTGTCGGTATCTGAACATAACACAGGTTTATAGTTAGGTTGTGGTAAGGTGAGCAGGGCCCAAGACTATTATTTGAATAGAAATCCATAGGATATGTTGCTGTTGTCATGCAACAATCGCTTCAATTGCATTTGGTAGACGATTAATTTACGCATCAATGTGTTTCAATCACGTAAAAATTAATAATTGCAATTGATTGCTCTGATCTGAATTGATTTATTGCCCTTTACACGTAAAAAAATGTCTTCACGATTTAATAAAGTTAAAAAGCCAATAAAGAGAATCTAATACCGTGCAAAATAGATTCCTCTCTTCAATAGAGAGAACATCGCAGCCACTGCTACTGTTGACGCAGACTGATATATTTGTTCTAGCAACATTTATTTGCTGCCCAGGTCAGTTTATTAACAAGGAATACACCAGTGTGTGCTCAGGTAGTTAGTAAAATAGACTGCATGTGGACTTATGTACTGTTGAACTCGTGTTATTCATTCCTGCAGTTTGTTTATGGAATTTTCGGCAGTAATTTCTACCGTTTTTCTTTGCATGGCCTATTTTTCTGGCAATTTATGGCAAGATTCCCGTTTTACCCGAACCGTATTGTAACCTACAAAGGCAATAATGAAAATCGGTCAAGTGCTCTTTGGGCACGCCCTTAGGGATTCATAGCAAGAGCGAGAGAGCATCAAATAATCCGTCACAACGTAGATTTTATATTATGTCACATTTTTAATTTTGTGCAATAAAATTAAGATTTTTGAAGTGAAAACTTCTTTAGGCGCGTTGGGCATTTTTGAGATGGGAAAAAAGGATTAAACTCGCGAGACCGTTACCGACACCTCATTTTTGTAAATGCGATTGTGCTCTTTATTTGTATTACGTTACGGATCAATGTTCTATGCAAGTATTTTCTTGTTCAAGTTTTCACTTCTTTCGGCACTCCCGGAGTACCACTGTTTTTTTTTTGGCAATTTCCTAGTGTAGGTACTTACTTTTTTCTCAACTTTATTGCATACAATTTAAAATGTGCCAATTGCCTAATACGTATTTCTGGAGTTGTCGATTCGCCCGCAAACAAATTAACTTCGTGTGAATCGAAATAATATTATTTAAACGTGACGATTCGCCCGTTTCAGCCGAGTAAATTCGTGCGAACCGACCAATTAGCCAAAAAAATTAAAAAATAATAATAACCGCCGTATCTCTACGTTGACGTCGTGGTGGGGCTTGCGCGCTCCGAACTCTAGGTCTGTGCCGGTACAGTTTATTTTGCCGGAGCCAGACCAAGAGAGGTACAAAAACCCGCAGGGCAGCATGTGGCGAGCTGTTGGGCAGTAGCGACCCCACAAGACCCTATCTCCCGGGAGAAATCTTGTTCCTCACCTCTGGCTTGCCTTTATTGGCCGGCTGGAGTGAACACTGACGAGGAACAGAGCTCCCACCTCATTCTTGCCTTTATTGGCTGGCTTGAGTGGAGATTCGCAAGAGCAAACGTGCTCGGAGGAAGGAAGTATTCCAGTAAGATGCTGGTAGGGATCTTGACCGTACTTCTGGGATTGTCCTGATAGCCGTGGGATACCTCTCCACTCCTCATAAGCACCTCAGGACATGTTGCCCCCTTGTCGCTACGACACTGTGCTAGCGACCGTTTTCGGGGGCCCATTATTGAGTGTGCAAGTCACTCCCTGCCATTTTATCCGTGCACATATGAACATTGATCAGGCAGGGGCCATAGTCTTTCCATAGTTCCAGGTGACCAGTCCATTTTAGCAACCCAAACCCATAGTCCGATATCTTTGTTTCCATATCTTACAATAGTCCTACACCAACCGGGGATTGTCCTTGGCTGCACTTGCATAGTGCGAACAGGGATAATCATCGGTTGGTACCTCATTTCATTAAAAACGTCTAAGGGGCCTCTGCGAGTTGGCTTCGGCCCCTCGTACGCCTTTCAAAGGTCCGGGACCCTAGGGTCCCGAGAAATGTCAAAGACGTAGTAAATAATAATAATAAATTAATAATAAATTCTTTATTCACAAAAAACATAAACTTTGACAATAGATAGGTATACAGAAAGGTAAGCAAACTTAAGTATAATTTACAAAAGTGAGGTCGAAAGTCCAAGAAGAAATGTACCCTGCCCCCAAACTAGGAAAATCCTGTATCTTGGGCGGCAGTGTCTTCGCGTAGATACAATAAGGTCGAGCGATTATTATGAGCATACAAGTTGATTTAGAGTTATAGAATTGTCAAAGATAAGATTATGTACTAGTGAAAAGAAAGAAAAAAAACAAAATAAAATAATAAGACGTTGGTAAGTGTAGATGTGTATGTTAGTGTGATTTGGTGGTTGGTGATGAATGTAATTATGTATGTTGTGTGCGTTTGTGTGTGTGTGTGTTTTGTGTGGTGTCGTGTAATGTAATGAGTGTTGTGTGCATATGTGACAAGTACTGAGTGTAGGTGTGTGCGTGGAGATGAGCGGGGTGCCGTCGTGAAGAAAACAATGTAATAGAATCAAAGGATCCAGGTAAGAAGATCTTCAACAGCCTCATACTCTTGTTCAATTATCCACTCCTCAATCTTAGCTTTTACCCTGTAACCATCCAATTCAATAATATTTATTTTATTATTTATTTTTGTGTATAAGTTTGAGCTTAGAACATAATGCTGGCGTCTAGCAAAAGCGGTCCTGTGGGATTCCGTGAGACAAAGAGGCTTTTTCCTACGGCGTGTTGGGTTAGGTGGAGGAACCTTGGTGTGGTTTTTCAGTACGGATCGAAGCACAAACAGCTGCCTTACAGTTAGTACTTTTGCATCTTTGTAAATGTAATGTGTGTGTTTGTAAATGTTTTGTGTCTTCGTAAACTTTGCAAATAGTTTTTCGATTGAGTAATAAAAAGGTTGATTAGAGTAATGAGCTGTGACATACCATGCAAATATATTTAGTACTAGCTGCGCCCCGCGGTTTCACCCGCATAAGTTTCCCGTGGGAATATCGAGATAAAAAGTCCTGTGTCCTAACCCAGGTCCTGGTCTACACTTGTGCCAAATTTCATCCAAATCCGTTCAGCCGTTTTAGCGTAAAAGCTTAACAAACAAATAAACAAACTCACTTCCGCATTTATAATATTAGTTAGTATTGAGATAGCAAAATAGGTACCAATTATAATTAAAAGAGCTTCTATATCTAATTATCTATACATATTATAAATTGAAGTCGCTTTTCTTGTTTTTTCTTTTTCTAAACTACGTAATGGATTTTGATGCGGTATTCAACACCATTTAGAGAATTGATTCCGGAAGATATACGTGAATAATCTACCTACGTAGAAAAACTTTCCGCAAACTGCCGCACACTCGATACTGTTGCGTACTGATATACACTGAGATGTCGAAACGCGTCATTTTGGCCGTTTTCTATGAAGATATAATACTGTTACTTGTTAATACTGTGGTATATCTGAGTGTCATTAGATATTTTATTTTTAAACAAGAAATTTTATGAGGACGAATTCGCGGAAAGAAGCTAGTTAGTTATAAAATGATAGATTTCGTTTATGTTACATTTCATGATATAATACCACGGTAGCAGTACCTTTATATGCCAAGCACTTAATCCTTGAGGAACTGACAGCCGTGATTTACAACGAATTAAAACTGCCCAGTAACTAGTGGCCAATTAGTGGGAAAGTGGCCCATTTACTGCGACTACCGTTATAATTTATAGCCAGCAATAAGACTGGCCACAAACACACGGATCTCCTTTGATAAAACGCAACAAAGAGTAGTGGAAACTTTTTACATCGATCTTTTTAATGGCAATAGAATAAGGGCTGATTTTTCAACAGTGAGTTAACTTCTAAGTGCCATGGAGAATAATTATGACAGTTTGATATACATACATAAAAAAAACTTGAGAGGTGTCAAGGGACACCCGGACGGAACGAAGTTCCTTTCAATAAATTATAATAATATTTTTTTTATTATTCACTGTTCAATGCGAAATAGAAAGACGAAACGAAAATAACTGACTTGCTTTCTATGAGAGAGAGAGAGAGAGACAGACAGAGAAACACGCGCCGCAGGGCTTACAACTATAGCAAAAAGTGTCGTTACAACTTTTGGTCTTAATTTTTTCCGTCTAGCCCCCTTTCGCAAAGCGCGATAAGGAACTTCGTTCCAAAACTTCGTTCCAATAAATACATACAAACAAATAAAATGGAAGTGTCTGTTTTTAATTCAGGCTTTATTCTGTGTGCGTTTCTTTCTCCTTGCCAATATGAAGAAACATCGATACACCTACACATATCGTACCTACCAACTAATCGATTTTTCCAAACAGCAATAAATGCAAGCAATTAAGACATCCACTCGATTGACAATACATCTCGATTGACCAGACAACTTCATTAGTTCGAGTCAGCACACCTCTATTAATTACGGAGGCAGCTCTAGAGCATTTGTTACCACAAGAACCAGGGGAGAGATGTCTTCGTTCTTTCGTTTTCGCTTGAGGCTATTATTTGAAAATAATTCGGATTTGTGAGAACATCGTTCGGCTGAAGATTAGAGCTGATAATTTTATAGCATTAAGTTGAGGCAAATGGGTGTTAATGAGGAGGGATCTGTTTTGTTCATAATTTAATTTAAGTTAAGGTTTTTAACAGGGTTAATTAGCAGTGATAGCCTAGTGGTGTGACCATCGGACTGCCAAGACATAGGTCTCGAGTTCGAGACCCAAGGCACGCACCTCTGACTTTTCGGATTCATGTGCGTATTGTATAATTATCACTTGCTTCAAAAACGGTGAAGGAAAACATCGTGAGGAAAACCGGCATGCCTTTGAGATATTTCTCGACGGCATGTGAAGCCAAGTCAAACGCCCACGGGTGGCTTTAAAACTGACACCAGAGGGGCAATTCCCGTAGTTTTTAAGAACGTTCGCGTTCTAATCTCATTCGCAAATTGTCAAAAATACAATCAATTTACCAACATTTTTGACAAGTTTGACAGATTGCGACTTGAATGTGAACGTTTTAATACGAGAATTGGCCTTCTGGATAGTCGCTAACCATACGAAAAGAAGACAGTGTTAAAAAAATTATGCGTAAGTAATTGAAAACCAACCAAATGAAGGCAAGTTTAAGTGAACTTACTTTGTTGGGAATTTATTTGCCCATGAGATAGGTACAGTAACATTACATTACAGTAATAGAGAAGTATGGAAGAAAAATCCATGTTGCGCCGACACCAAATAAATTGGGTTAAGGGTAGGAGAATGATGAAAAAGATAGGAACAGTCATATTCAAAATAAGTTTCATATTCATCAACATAAGGGCTATTTTTGTCTGCTTATTGCACGATAGAATCTGCTTTACCGACTCAGCATCATATGTAAAATCAGTCAATTGTACAATCGGTCATTTAAAGAAAACTCCAATATAAGAATCGGTCATTTGTAGAATCAGTCATTAATAAAATTATACATTCCAAGAATTGGTCAATTATAGACTCTGTAGTCATTTCACGAATTAGTCATTCCTAGACTAAACCGGTATATGTCAAACCGAATTAAAAATGTGAGACTGACAGACACTGACAATTAAATTTTACACGGTGACATTTGAATCACAGTTTCGCTAGAACAAACGTTGTTCAGACCATGGTCTACTAGCATTCTATAGCATCAAATATGTTATTAAAACAAACTAAACTAGACGTTCTCAAATAAGTCTTATGTTACTCAAACGTGTTCAAACATTAACCGTAACATCAAAGTAATCATCATGGTAGCGATATGGTATTCAAAAGAGATATGAGGAGTCCACGTGGACTACAAGGATGTCCGGCCAATGCGGGCCGAAATGCAAATCATTAGTCAATGACATGCAATCTCGCGAAGTATCGTTCCGCCCATTTCTTTTGTTGACAGCCGCGAGTTGCCCCCGCCGCCCGGGCTGTAGCCAGTCTACCGGTATCTCTCAAGCAGACGACGTGTATGCATCCGATGTACTTACATCACAGGCACATATCCCTGTAGACAATGCTGTGTCCCGAGCGTGAGCCGAGCGCCGCGCCGCATCTACTTTGATACGCGAACGCTGCAGTGTCTGTGTTGTAGTGAGTAACGATAATCTCGACTTTTAAACTTTGTCTTTTTGTGTTTTTTTTTAAACCAGTTTTTTTTTGTGGATTCTGTAGATTGGTAGACCATGATCTGAACAACGTTTGTTCTAGCAAAACTATGATTAAAATGTCACGGTATATAGATTGATTTATATTTCATAAAATGGCGAGGCCATGAAAAAGATTTTAGTTTGATTTCTACTAGACATTTATCAAACGTGTAGCTATTTTGATCTTTGAAATATGGTTTTCTATGGAAAGTCTGCTCAGGAGGCCAATGCTCGTGTTGTACACTCGTACAAGTCGCATTCGTCATTCGTCATTGCCGCTCGTCTCCTACGTCGCTTATAAAATGAAGTCATTCCTTAGCTTCAAAAGGTATTATGTGTCCTAACTTGATAGAGAAAATTACGATTCCCAAATTACGATGATTATTTTATTTTACTTTTTTTTTAGCTACTTCATTGACATAATCTTTTCAGTATTTGACATAAAATACCTACAATTTTCCTATTTTTTTTTTTTTTTTTAATCAAATTATATTTGTTACAGCTGACTACAGCTGTATCATGCCACTAGGCAATCATGTCATTTGGTTAAAAATAGGTCCTTATTTTTATTATTCTGTTAATCTTTTATATAGATTCTTTGTTCTAGCAAAACTATGATTCAAATGTCACGGTATATCTCGGGGGAGGCTGGATCGCTACAACGCGAATGTATACGTACATCCGTGGTGGGACGACCCAGACTGCCAGGCACTTCTTCTCTTGCAACCGAGCGGGTGGGCAGGTTGCGGATAGCCCAACTCCGGCTGCGGGACCGACCACTAACGGTTACATTGACCGTTAGTGGGCGATCCCGCACTTGGAGCATCTTCTAAAGAGATCCCGGACAAGAGAAGTTCCCGAAAGTCAAATCCCAGGCTTAGGGTAACCCTTATACCCCTTCCTATGTTCCCATCACTAAACCAAGCCAACCTTCCCTATCCATACATATCCCGTCGATCCTAAATCCCTAGGCCAACTCCCAGGCCTAGGGTGACCCCCAACGAACCCACACGCTCCACCCACCAAATGCCTTCCCTCCTATCCCTTTATCCCGTCGGTCCCAGAGGAAGGGTAACCTCTATTCCAAAAACGCCCACCCCCCAAAAACCATGAACATGCAGAATTGTGAAATATCTACCCAGGTGGGGCCCGGCCAAGCCGGGGAATCCCACACCGCTTCGGCGGTTAGCCCCCATCGTATTATGGGGGGGCCTCAACCTGCACAATGGAAACATTGATGCCGCGCTTTTTAGCGCGGCCGGCTGCTGACCTAGCGCCCATAACTCAGGCTGCGACTAACGCGCCCATATTCCCAACTTCGGCTGCGACCAACGCGCCTCTAACTACCACAACGGCTGCGACCAACGCGCCAACACTCACGACACGGACTATGCCTCCCACGAGCCTCTGGCAACAGAGCATCGTGCGGAACAGCATAACGAACCCGGACAAAGACAAAGACCAACACAAACTTACTGAGACGGGGAAAGATGACGGACCTGGCAACTCTAACACTCTTCCGGTTGCCAATGATGAAGTACGCCCGCTGTCAAAGCGCGGAAAAATCCTGGCCCGGAAGAAGAGAATTGGCGACCGTAAGCGCAATATCCGCGAAGGCACTAGCCAGCGCGGAGCGCGATCGGACGCCGAAGGGGAGGTGCGCGACCGGCCACAAGTCCGCGAAGGGGAAACCCAGCGCGAAAAGGGGCCGGAAGCACGCGACCAGCCGCGAGAGCGCGAAGGGGAAACTCAGCGCGCAAAGCGGCCGGACGCGGAACCGCGCGTGCGGGAGCAAGTTTGCGAAGGGGCAACCCAGCGCGAAAAGCCTCCGCACGCGACTGAGTCCGCCGGGACCGACAGCCGACCCAACGACACTAACGGATCCCACGACCGACCTCGTCCTAAGCACAGCAGGGGTAAGCGAGGTGGTACCCGACACCCGGCGACACAACCAGGCACCTCTAAGCCGCAGCCTGGACCGAGCGGTACAGGGCCGATGAAGAGGGGGCGCCCTGACGACACGGCTTCGCCGAGTATGGTCCAGGGGGACGCCAAACGGGTGAGGGTCCACTCCGCTCAAGGGGAGCAGAGGACCTACGCGCGAGCCACGAAGGACATCCCTGCGCGGCTGGCCGTAGCAATCTGCCTTCCCCCCCCCTCCAGAGACCTGACTAGGGATGAGGCCGAGTTTATCAAAACTGACCTAGAAAACCGTGTTATGGACACAGACTCGACAGCACCACTCCCTGCCTTCCGCGGGTACCCACGGGTAGCGGATGGCACCGTGCAGATGTGGTGTGAAGACGACCATGCACTGACCTGGCTGACCCAAAATGTACCCCTAATTAGACTTCCGAACACTGACCTGACGCTCACGGTTTTGAGACAATCAGACGTGCCCACCCGTGTCCGAGTCTCGCTTTTTGTCCCTCGGTACAGAGGTGACGTAGCCAGACTCCATGGTATTCTGATCCGTCAGAATACTTGGTTTGACATTGCCAGGTGGTCACTGTACAGGGCGACTACCGTCGGTGGCGATAACTATGGGACTTATTTGACCCTAGGTATCCCACCGGAGGAAGCCGTAAAAGTCCGGGCCCAGGAGCGACGTATATCGTACCTACTCGGGTCGATATACGTACGCTTCTGGCCCACGACCCAACCCTCTGACGACCAGACCGACAGCGACACCAAGACTTCACAACCGACGTTGGCACAGACGAATGACCCAGACATGGACCAACTGGAGGAGGTCATGGCCCGAGCGGCCATGGCTGACGTTGTCGACACCATTCCGCCCGAATCACCTGGCTGGAACGAGCGCCTACTCGCCTCGTCGCCGGTGGAACAACACGACGACAATTATAGTGAGGAGTTAGGGGAGAGGCAGTCCGATGGATCCATCTCCGACTAACTCCTCTCCACCGTCGTCACCACCCCTCAACATCATCCAGACCAACCTCCAGCACAGCCAGACTGCCACGGCTAGCTTGCGCAGGGCACTGGAGGTAAAGCCCCGAACGATCGCACTGATCCAAGAGCCGTGGATCAGGAACAATAGAGTATGCGGCCTCGGTAACATCGGAGGTAAGCTAATTCTCAACACACACAGCTCAGACAAGCCAAGAACCTGCATCTACATACCCAAAGAAATTCCTATCACACCACTCACTCAATTCTGTTCCAGAGACCTGACAGTTGTCAGGCTCCAGACTGAAGGTAGCGTTCCAGATGTTGTACTGGCCTCGGCATACATGCCAGGCGTGGACGCGGACTGCCCGCCGAAGGAGATGGCCGATCTGGTACAGCACTGTGAACGCGCGGAACTAGACCTGATCATCGGCACCGACTCAAACGCACACCACCCGCTCTGGGGCAGCGATGCACCAAACTCCAGAGGAGAGGTACTATCCACCTATTTATTTTCTACTAACCTTAATATTGTAAACCGTGGCTCAGAACCCACTTGGGTCACAGCCCGAGGACAAACGATTATAGATCTAACACTTGCTACAGAAAACGCGACAAACCTTATTACAAACTGGCACGTATCGGACGAGCCTTCCTGCTCAGATCACAGAAGGATCCGCTTTACCCTAACTACCAATACTAGGAAACCAGAATCGAGGCGTAACCCGAGGCGCACTAATGTTCCCGGGTACAAACGTCTCCTGGCCTCCCTATTAGCTAGACATCTAACACAGGTAACCATAAGAGACCAAGCACAGTTAGAATACACCGTAACAAAACTATCAGAATACCTAACTGAAGCATACCACGCATGTTGTATACTGAGAGCGCCAAAAACTAGAAACGACAGAAGCTCATGGTGGAACGCTGAACTCGGTAAACTCAGAGATGCGCTACGTAAACAATTTAACAGAGCTAAAAACACTAGACTCCCGGACGACTGGGAGATATACAAAGAGACCCAATATATATACAAAAAGCAAATCAGAACTGCCAGGAGGACGGCATGGCGTAAATTCTGTGAATCTATCGAGACAAATAACGAAGCCGCAAGGGTAAGGAAGATCCTATCAACCGATCAGGACCGAACCCTCGGCGCACTTAAAAAACCCGATAACTCATACACACTAACTGACCATGAAACCAGTAAGGTCCTTCTCGAAACTCACTTCCCAAACTGTAGAATCCTGGAGGACAGGTCGTGGGAGGCTGAACCAGAATGGACCCCAACGGATCAAGACTGGTCAAGAGCCCGCAACATAGTGACAGAAGAGCGAGTAAAGTGAGTAAAGTGGGCTATCAACACCTTTCAGCCATACAAGTCGGCAGGGCTGGATGGCATCTTCCCAGCCCTACTGCAGTGGGGGGTAGATTATTTGACACCATGGCTGGTGGAGATCTATCGAGCCTGCATAGCACTTAGACACACACCTCTCGCATGGCGCGAGGTGAAAGTAATTTTCATACCCAAACCTGGCAAAACCGATTATACACAACCCAAAGCTTATAGGCCTATAAGCCTTACATCTTTCTTACTGAAGACCCTCGAGAGACTCTGTGACCGGCACATCTGAGACGGACCTCTCCGGGTAATACCACTTCACAAACAACAGCATGCGTACTCCACAGGCAAATCAACAGAATCAGCGCTGCACAGCGTGGTTGGTAAAATTGAATGCGCAGTGGACCACAAATGCTCAGCACTGGCTGCCTTCATTGATATCGAGGGCGCCTTTGACAAAACCATGTTTAACAGTATAAACACAGCCCTCGACCGACACGGCATAGACTTCACCCTGAGTGGCTGGATCACCAACATGCTCAAATTGAGAGCTGTACAAGTCACAGTAAATGACACTACGAGAGCCATCGTTGCGAAGGGCTGCCCACAAGGGGGCGTCCTCTCGCCGCTGCTATGGAACCTGGTAGTAGACAGCCTCATCAAAACACTCAATGACAAAGGTTATTTCACCGTGGGCTACGCCGACGACATAACCATAATAATAAACGGGACACACGAAAACACCCTATGCAATCTCATGCGTCAAGCTCTGAAAATAGTAGAGGAATGGTGCAGCATGCACCAACTCTCAGTGAACCCTACAAAAACCGAACTGATTCTCTTCACAAAAAAGAGAAAATTGATGACACTACAGCTACCACGATTCTTTGGAACAACCCTAAGCCTCTCAACTGAAACCAAATACTTGGGCATCTTTTTGGACAAACAACTGAACTGGGCAAAACACACGAACTATGTCACAACTAAAGCCAGCATATCCCTGTGGCAGTGTAAGCGACTGCTTGGCAGGAATTGGGGGATTAGCCCCAAGGTCACCCACTGGTTATACACTACAGTCATTCGACCGCTTATCACATACGGCTCACTGGTCTGGTGGCCCAGGACAGACCTGAGCACAGCCCAAAGAGATCTCGAAAAACTGCAGCGATTTGCTTGTGTTGCAATCACTAGCAGTATGAGAACTACACCCACAGCCGCCCTACAAGCAATGCTTGGACTGCCGCCTCTGCACCTCATTGTGCGGGAAGAGGCGGCTCTGGCCGCCTTTAGGCTGCATTTATCAGGAACTCTAAGCAGAAATTCTAGAATTAAGCACACACGCATAAAGGAAGATGTAATCAAACGTCGGCCAATGATGGCATCACCCTGCGACAAAGCCCCGAAATCACACCATTTTCAAAGGCACTACAACATAATACTTACAGAAGAACAGTGTGACTACTCTGGCTCGGAGGAGCTGAGGGTTTACACTGACGGATCGAAGACCGATTCCGGTACCGGGGTCGGAGTCTTCTCATACGACCTCAACATTAAGATATCCCGACCGCTAGGAATGTTCAACACCGTCTATCAGACGGAGTGTGTGGGCATCATACAAGCGGTCCATGCCATTGAAGCCAGGAGAGTTACGGACACTCACATACGTATACTCTCTGACAGCGCCTCAGTTCTCCAATCCTTGAAGAAAAAATATATTACCTCGAAGTTAATACTAGAATGTCACAATGCACTAGAACAAGTAACGGTATCTAGTCGCAACACGGTGACGCTACAATGGATAAAAGGACACAGCGGTTCGCTAGGTAACGACGCAGCTGACCAACTTGCTAAAAGAGGTTCTGGCACGGCAGTCTGTGGACCCGAACCTATCGTACCAATCCCGTTCAACCAAATACGCAGGTGGCTACAGGAGTTCACCCTCACACAAGCGGAGTACTGGTGGACCTCGACACCGGGCTGCAGGCAGTCCAAGGAAGCTATGCCATCCCTGGATAGCAGGCTAACCAGGCGTTTATTACGCCTGGACAGGAACGGCCTGCGCCTGGTGACGGGAACCATCACGGGACACTGCTCGCTAAACAAGCACTTCCACACAATAGGCATAACGGACAGCCCTCTGTGCAGGGCATGCATGGAGGCTGAGGAAACCGTCGCGCACGTGCTCTTCGAATGCACAGGCGTCACCCAGATTAGAACAGAAACCCTCGGGTCACCCAGATCGTTTACAGATGTTCTGAACAAACCAGGAGTTTTGATTAACTTCTGGAGGGAGGTGGGCTGGTTGGAATAACCACCAAACGGCCGCCATGGCCCACGCACAATGGTCCACCTGACGGACTAAGTGCCAAACCCCATAACATAGAACATAGAACATAGTCACGGTATATAGATTGATTTATATTTCATAAAATGGCGAGGCCATGAAAAAGATTTTAGTTTGATTTCTACTAGACATTTATCAAACGTGTAGCTATTTTGATCTTTGAAATATGGTTTTCTATGGAAAGTCTGCTCAGGAGGCCAATGCTCGTGTTGTACACTCGTACAAGTCGCATTCGTCATTCGTCATTGCCGCTCGTCTCCTACGTCGCTTATAAAATGAAGTCATTCCTTAGCTTCAAAAGGTATTATGTGTCCTAACTTGATAGAGAAAATTACGATTCCCAAATTACGATGATTATTTTATTTTACTTTTTTTTTAGCTACTTCATTGACATAATCTTTTCAGTATTTGACATAAAATACCTACAATTTTCCTATTTTTTTTTTTTTTTTAATCAAATTATATTTGTTACAGCTGACTACAGCTGTATCATGCCACTAGGCACTAGGCAATCATGTCATTTGGTTAAAAATAGGTCCTTATTTTTATTATTCTAACAGAATAATAAAAATATCTTTTATATAGATTATTTTCTTTTAGATTTTGTGAATGTGAGAACGTTGTAGGCTGTAGACTTGTGGACCATTTTCTATTTTACTAAGTACCTGGTACTTGTTGATAGGCCTACACTGTCCTCCCATACCTATTAACACTGTAATTTGAAAACATTGTAGAAACAATTTATTTTGAAAAGAGTAACCGTGAAGTTTCTTGCCGGCTCTTCTCCATAGGAAGCGACCAATTGGAACCGTGCACCTAGCTTCTGACGTTTCATAAGTGCCCTTGTAGGTTTATGTAAAATAAAATATTTTGATTTTGATTTTCAAAAGAATTTGAAAACTGTCGAAGATGTGAAAAACTTCTTACAGAATCTTACGCCAAACATCTAGATTTGAGTCTTCTACAAGTAGCTACCTATCAGAACGAGCCTTATAACCCTCAGCTAAATTCAATAGAACCATTATGAGATACATCCAGCTCCATTATAAGATACATCCATTTCAGTCTTTCCCTAAAAACCTATCACTAATGCTCAAAACGGTGAAAGAAAACATCGTGAGGAAACCGGCATGTCCTAGAACCGAAAATTCGAAGATATGTGACATCTACCAACCCGCACTGGGCCCGCGTGGTGGATTACGGCCCACTCCCTCTCACAGAGAGGAGGCCTGTGTCTCAGCAGTGGGAACATTATAGGCTGATGATGATAATGCTTATTAGTAAATTAGAGAACTAATAAAGCTTGGCATGGAAATAATTTAATCAAGCCTAAAACAGAAGGACACAATTCCATTGAACATTTTGGGATAGCTAAAATAACTTCTCAAATTGAAGTGCCCAATCGAGTTACACAGTAAAATTTAATCCCTTTTGAACAGGGACAATTGGTTTGCATAAGTTATTTAAGCGTTTATTTACGTTTTACTAAAGGGTAGCTTCGCTTCAAGAGTTCGGCAGTGGGTCAAGTATTTAGGAAGACATTAGATGGTAAATCAATTACACTTATGTAAGTATTTCTTTGCGTAGAAATACACTACCACACACACACACTACCACACCACACTACCGCGCCGCGATTTCGTCCGCGTAAAAGAAACACTCAGAAATACTGTAGCATCCCGTTAGTGAAATAATTTTCGGAATCGGATCAGGAGTTCCGAAGATTACAACGTACAAACTCACAAATTTTACCTCTTTATAATAAATAATTAATATTATTAATATATATTTTCAAATCTTAATAATATTTAAAACAGTTATAAGTTATTTAATGATTTGATACTGAGAGTTTCTAGACGATTATGGTGTTTAAGAGTCAAAAACTAAATTTAAAAATGTATGGTGGAGGTAGATACAAATAAGAGAAGAAAGAAAAAAGAAAGAAAATTCGTTTGCGGTAAACATGACACAAAGAAAGATAAAAAAAAACACGTAAATAACAAATTGGGGGAAAATATGCGTCACCTTCACGCAAAACGGCCATCGCTCAGCATAATGCTGCGACCCCATGCGAGACAGAGCCCCAGCGCTGGTTAGAGTATTCTACCTCGGTATCTACAAATCTATTATCAGGTATTCCAGTCAAAAAGTAAGTAGGTTACTACTAAAAATTAATGTCCAATTATGAAAAGGATCAAGAATAAAAGTTCTTAGAATATTTAAGATGAGTAAGTAATGGAACAAAAAAGAATTTCTAATTAGAAACCCAGCAAAATAAAAGTCTCATGGACAGCTGATCCAAATAAAATTCTAGGAAAAATATTTCAGACAGACATGGTAGGATTTTGTACAATAAAGAGAAAAAGTCAACAATTTTCATAGAACGAAGTACTGGGCCCAACTCATTACAACATAAACATTTATTTACCATCGACTCAAAAGAAGAAGTTGGAGACAAGAATTGTGGTGTATAAAGTCATGACACCCATTACATTTTTCTTTGAAAATCGATTTGTGAATCTGTAGTACCATCCACTTTGCTTTTGTAGAATCAATTTGTCTAGCCGGATACAGCTGAATACCAGTATTTTACATGGAGCGAATAAAACGATACCCCTTGGTAAGACTGGTTGTCAGACTTTTGGGCTTCTGACTACCCGTAACGACTGTCAAAGATCTACGAATGACAGCCGGGACCAACGGCTTAACGTGCTTTCCGAGACACGGAGGGGTCTCGATATGTAATGGATGGTCACCCATCCACGAACCGAACCCGGTAATCGTAGCTTAACCTTCGATCGACCCGAGCGGCTGTTATCATTTAGCCACGAGCCCCCTAGTTCCTATTTGTTTATCAACATGTTGTGTGTCCGTTGCAAATAATAATAACATCGATCACAAATAATCCACTATGATATTGGGTTTGGATTTCAAAAAAAAATATTTAAGTACTACGAAAATAATGTCGTATTTATGAGGTTTAAGGTTTTTGAGGTTCAACAATAATTCCTGATTCCAATTTAAGGTGGTTTTCACTGGCGAAGCGAGGTGTGGATGGGATGGGCGAGAATTTGTATGGCAAAATTTCCATCCATGCCCGGGCCATCTTTGGTATAAAAGGTCTAGATGCACGAGGATGTGCGAGGCGAGAATTTAAATATTTGTTAGTACAATATTGAACTTTATTGCTGTAGGAGTAGAGTATTTATTTACTTTGTAAAACGGATATACAAATCTCGCACCGGCCATCGAGGACCCGCACGGTCTCTCTCCGTCGCGATATCTCGCAATGTCTCGCGCTGGCACGCGCTGGCACGCGCCGGCTCGCTCCGACCATCGCGAGATACCTCTGCCGGGCGGCGCGTGATAGCGTGAGCCGGCGCGAGGCAACGCTGGCCATCGCGAGGCAACGCTGGCCATCGCGAGGCAACGCTGGCCATCGCGAGACGGCGCGGTATAGCGCTGGATATCTTTCGGTATAAAAGGGTAAGCGTGACTTCAATTCTCGCCCATCCCATCCACGCCTCACTTCACCGATATAAAACCACCTTTACACCCACGGGAAAACCTGCTCACCGATTTTTACAAACACTTCAATGGAAAATAGCCTCTAAATTAGTTAAACAAAGAGGAAAATTCAACTAGATTTGTTTGAGTTAGTTATACAAAATGGCGATTTAACCCGCTGTCATGACTGACAAAGGTTACTTTGGAATTATTAATTACTTTAATGGAGCTTCATTATAACCAATGTTTGTTATGACCAGAGGGTCCTGGGAATACTTAATGGTCAAACTAAGTAGGTACAGGTGGCTTCAGCTTAATTTGCCTTTGATTGTTGATTAGCATATTTTTAGTTTTGGTTTTGGTCTCAGGAGAGAATCTAATGTTTATTTGTTGTTTCGAGAAATATTATTATGTTATTAATATTATTATCAGTTAAACTTTAAAACTGCAAAAGTATAGGTACTAATAAACTTTAATAACTTTAAAAATCATGATTTTATATTCAGCTTGTCTAAAGACTACTGAGTTATTTAAATTAAACAAGATTTTTTAAAATTATGTAAAAAGTTAAAACTGTATTGTATTTGGTCAGCGAATAAACGCTTTTTATAAAAAGTTTTATTTATTATAAAAGTCCAGAGACAGAGTAGAGTATAAATTATATAAATAGCACAACATAATTTAACATAACATCACGCCTGTAATCCCCGAAGGGTTAGACAAAGGTGTACCTCAAGTACACCCACATTTTGCCAGTTATGTTTAAGTCCCATGTAATAATTTGATTAAGTACAAAATTTTGTAATCAAAATTGCTAATTTTGTTTTAGGATAAGTGTAAGTAATTTAGCTTTTGTTACTTAATTTAAACTAATTTTATTCTGTTACTGTTTTAAGTGTAAGTGTAATTCTGTTACTAAGTGTAATATTAGATACCTACTATATAGATATTTGTACTTCGTAAACGGCAAAACATAGTGATCGTTATACATATTTTATTCACAATAGTTGTTTTTACACCCAAATGTTTAACAAATACTACAAATATATATGTTTTAAAATTAATTGAATTATATCCATATTGAATCTGAAGGCCAATTGTCGCAACCCAGCGCTGGGCACGCCACAATTGCGGCGATAAGACCCCTCTTTGAGGAGTGGCTTGAGAGACGCCACGGCGTCCTCACCTTCCGCCTGACGCAGGTCCTCACCGGACACGGCTGCTTCGGGAGGTTCCTGTTCAGGATAAGGCGGGAGGAAACACCCGGGTGTCACCATTGTGTGGATCGGCCTGAGGACACGGTGGAGCATACGGTGGAGGTCTGCCTAGCTTGGGCAGAGCAACGCCGTGTCCTCGTAGAGGCGATCGGCGGCGGTGATCTCTCGCGTCCGGCCCTGGTTCAGGCCATGGTACGGAGCGAGAGGAAATGGCAGGCCGTCACCTCCTTCTGCGAAGCGGTAATGCTCGCGAAGGAGGCGGCGGAACGCGTGAGGGAGAGGCAAACTTCGCGCCCTCACGCCCCAAACCGCCGCAATAGGAGGAGACGCCCGGGGTGGGAATCGCGAGCCGATTTCCGGCCACCGTAGGCGCGGGCTTGCGGACGGTGAGCAATGGGTAGCTCGCCGTCCGATAAGGACCAAGCCCGGGTCGACGGCGCGTTGTGTTCCACGCGCGCCTCAAAGAGATGTCAGCAGAATTGACGGGGTCCGCTAGGGCCAGTGCCTGCCGGGGGTTCGAAGAAAACCGATAGGGAAATCGTGGGCCCCGGCAACAGGGCAACCGAAGGAACACGGGTGGGTTTTAGTCAGTAAGAGTCTGACGCGACCTCCCGCTCCACCCAGAGCGGGAGAAGTTATTTGATAATTTCCCACCCAGAAAAAAAAAAGTTCAATTCCCGTAATTAAAAAACACCACCTTTCATTCGTCAGAATAAATACAGATAAATGCTTTTACCTATAGGTCATAAAGAAGGTTTTAAATAAAACAGTATCGTAATAAACACGATTTCTATAGAAAAATCAGCGCAGTGCAATATTTAATACAACACAATACAGAAGCTGATGTGCGCGAGTGTACATACAAGATAAGGGTGCTCGCGTTGATGCGATCCAACGGAACTATACTCCGATGGAGCGAAGAGTTATGAGACTAGCGGAAATATCTGGCGTGTAGAATAATATTAATTTATCTTGTGACTTGAATAAGCAGAAATATCTTGCGTGTAGAATAATATTCATTTATCTCGTACAATGCTTTTCCAGGATATGCTGACTGAAAGACAAAGCACATGCAACATGCAGAAGTAAATATATAGTTTTGAAGATGTCATGTTAATACATGACGCAGCTGATTGCGCTGTAGAGGTATCAGGAAGAGGGTGTGATGCCGCCACAGCGCCTACGGAAATTTGACATTACGATATTACGAAATGAAATGAAATTGTTTATTCTGTAAATAGGATGTAAATAGGAAAAATAGGTATTTTTTTTTTTATGTGCTAGATGATTTAGGCGTTTCCTATCTGACTACTCTGAGAAGAAAGGCCGAAACAAACTCAGAGATCGCAGTCTCTTTTAAAGTCCAGACATAATCTTGGTCAGGCCATAGGAGGACCATGTAGGTTAGTGTCTGAAAAGGTATTTTGAGGAAAGAACCACACAGATTTGAGTGGACCTGTCCAGTCAGTGCAAGTATTTGTCAGTAATCACGTTGACATTTATGTTGTTGCATTTGAATGCAAACGCTTGAAACAGCTGATCTTCTCCTTCTTTTCGAGTCGATAGCAAAAGTAAAAATATTATATTATGTTAGATGGGCCCACAGTAGGTGGCCACGCCAATTGTAGCGTTTTTTAGGTCGGAATTGCAGGTGTATGGCCACTTTTGACACTCCCAACACTTTAGCACTTGCTGTCAATGCCGCTGGTTCATCATCAGCCTATAAATGTTCCCACTGCTAAGACACAGGCCTCTCTGTAAGAGGGAGTGGGCCGTAATCCACCACGCGGGCCCAGTGCGGGTTGGTAGATGTCACATGTCTTCGAATTTTCGGTTCTAGGACATGCCGGTTTCCTCACGATGTTTTCCTTCACCGTTTTGAGAGCAGTGGTGACGAAATAATTTACACAAAGTAAAGCGCCTGTCTGGGTTCGAACCTGCCGCTGCCGCTAATGCCGCTGGTTATCAATTAAAAACTTATATTACTAATTCGGACCAGTAACAGGTCATGAAAAAAATCGCACTTAAAGTAGCTGTCTATGGTAGCTCAATCTTGCTATCAGCACAAGCTATAGTAAAATAGCGTAAACCGCTGTGAAAAGATTAGGCTAGTCAGCAAAACCTACCTAGTGTCTACCTTTCAAACGTATTTTTAAAGTAGGCCAGCAGTTCGCTGCCGATAGTTTGTCTCTTTAGTATGCGATCCACAGTCAAAAGATGAAACGCTCCGATAAACCCTCCATTCACAACATCGAACATGACGTCAGACAGACAGACAAGTTTTAATTGGTCCTAAAGACACCTATGATTGGCCATAGACGATGAATTAATGCCAGTCACACGTAAACGCGAAAGTTAATTACAATATGACTAATGTAACTGTCCGCTTGTTAACGTGCTCAGCCTTTCATATTAGGGATTGAGGTTCCATTCATGTTTTGATAGGCTTTTAGATATTTGAACAAATTAATAAAGAGCTAAATCCTATTTTTGTTATAGTATTTGATATTCCACTGATAGAGCATGGAGAATTAATAAATATACAAACGATTTGATTTTTTCTAAAAAATGTACTTACTACACGGGAATATCTCTTTAGACTTTCCAGAACATGGGATATTCAGGTTGGCAGGAATATCGACGCGCAATCTGTTACTATGGATTCAGTACATGATTCTGGCTGGACTCCTTTGCGTTGAAATTATTCGTTCGTTTAAAAAAAAAAAAAAACAATTTTTTCCTTATACGGAAAAATCAATGCATCAAAATGTATGAAATAGCATTTTTTTAATAACCGACGGTTAGTTGTAGTAACTAATTTAAAACTGTTTCGATCGAATCTCATGGGTAATGTTCATACATTGAATATTGTGTACAGCTTTGATATAAATTCTCGGAATCAAAAAAGCACTTTAGTTAGTCTGACATCATACATTTATGCACCAATGTTTGAATCAGATATGGCGCCCAAAAGCGTCCGATTCACAGATAGATTGTGATTGACGCACTTCGAATATATATTTAACCCCATGGAAGCAATCTGCGAGAGCATTCAACTGCAGAAACACTTGTCAACACTTCATAAAGGGCAAATAAAATTGGGGTCGATAGAGGCCAGTGGCAAAAATATCTGACAATCACATTGGCCATCAAAAGTTTTGATAAGGGCTAGTTCACACATAAAAGTAAAACATTCACGAGTTTTATCCAAATAATTATCGTACCGTGAATTAAAAGTGTGATCTGCCATCTGACGTGTCAAATCTTACATGTCACAGCACTTAGTGCTAATGAAGTTGTGGACATAACTTTCCCATATAAAACGTTTTCGATAACACATCTATTTTTATGCTCTCAACTGTACTACATACATACTGACATGTAGTGTTGAAATGACGCAAAAAATCATACACTTCACTTCAAATAAAACTATTCAATCGTACAACCTCGATAGTACTTCCATTCCCGCTTTCTATTTCACAGACAAATAGACTGACACACATAATATATATAAAGTGAAACAGATGTTCCTATGAAAATAATATAGTCGACAAGAATAGAGAGAAAGATTGTTTTACTGTAATTTTTAACAATCAACTTCAAATAAAATGAACTCTCAATGCCAACTCAGAATAATTACATCTCATTTACTTCAAATAAAATCGATTCGAGCCCGCTCTCAAACAATTACAGTATATTTTAAGTCAGATAAAATCGATTCTAAACTCAAATCTTCTCGATTTTCTTGTTCGATTGCATTGAATGTCTGACCAACTCAATAGCGAAAGTTATTTATAAAATGACGTCAGAGCATCGTCAGTGGTGTATTTTAGAATCGCCATACGAAACATGGATGTCGTCACAACTACAGCAGTTCGATGAAATGCTTGGCTTTGTTTAAACTGTTATTATGGCAACACTGGCGGTTGGCTACGTCAAACTGTAAAGAGTGCGATGCAAAGGCAAGACAATGCATGTTTTTGTGTACAATGATGATTGATTAATAAATAACACTTGTTGACTTCTAATCAATGTTAGAAGTAGTTGCTGGTACATCCTATGGGCTTCACGTTTAGCAGAAACTGCAGGAATTTTATCCCACTTCAGTCCCAGCTGGGAAAATTTTGACGTCAACAATCCATTACCCACAAAATATCATAAATATCACAGATATAATACAGTGTGAGTCTTCATAATGTGCACATATCGAAATGAGGGAGTCTATGCTTAATTTTATCGACGGAAAAAATGGTAATTTTTTTTTTTAGTTTAAAAAAAAAAAAAAAATTTTACAAAAAAATTTTTTTTTTAAAAATTTTTTTTTGCTCTCTTTTTATTATTATCTTATTTATAAATTTTACAATTAAAAATTGAAGAAAAAAATACAGATTTTTACTAAAAAAACATGTTTATTTTCAATTGAGGGTAGTTTTTTTCTCAATTTTAATTTTATGTGGACGGCTACTTACTTTCAATCATTATGGAGTTTGTTTCATCGCGATAGCTGATTCAGTTTAAAAGTTACACAGTTTTGTTACTTTTTTTTTTTTAATTTCATAAAAAGTATAAAAACAATATTTAGATTTTTTAAATATTTTTTCTGTCGTTAAAATTAAGCATAGATTTCCTCATTTCGATATGTGCACATTATGAAGACTCACACTGTATATCACGCTGTTTTACTTATTATATTATTTGTAGGTAGGTCAACAAATTCTCATCTTGCTTTAAAATACAATTTTGTTAATTTGCAAGACATCAAAGATCAGAAAAAATAATATTTGATCAAGAAACTTCGTAAGATAAATTGTTAAACAAAATTCAACAAGATCCCCAAAGTATTTTTACGTTAACACAATCAGGAAGTACCGTACTTAACTTTAATAAGATTTTTAATAAGTAACACAAAGATTAAAAATTTAATTAATTTTGATATTAATATCAAAATTAATTGAATTTTTCTCGTTAACGAGAGACTAAAAAAAATTACAGTACCTATCTTTCTAAATGGATACCGTAAAAAAACCTTGGAAAGAACGGCTTAACATACTTTCTGAGGCACGGAGGAGTCTCGATATTATACCTAATGGATGTTCACAAATCCACAAACTGACCGCGGCAAGCGATTTTAAAATTAACATGAACAAAACGACACACTATAAAACAAGTCGTTTCTAGAATTCTAGATAACAGCCCTATAAAGAACGTAATATCTCAATCTCATTCACTATGTATGGAATTCGGAATATATTGTGTACCCGAACTAAATCAAATTCCTAACGTTTACTCCACATTCACTGCGTAACATCTTTTTACAAATTCTCAGTCCTTACAGTCATGTTTTCTTTAAAAGAATCAGTTGTTGGAGAAGAAACTACACATTTCCCCTTTGGTAGTCTTGGGCCCCATGTAATAATGCCAGCGATATTGCCATTTGTATGAGGCAATATTACAAGCATGCTGCTACTGAGAATATTTCTAATAAAAATTGTGTTATGGATTATCTATTTAGAAGTCTTCGGTTCAGTTAATAAACCACAATTCTTAAAAATAACGCCCTAAGATGTCTCTTTGATATCCATCGCTTCATATAACTCATCATATACATAAAACTCGTAATCATAGTTTATCGATCTGCTCAAATTTAATGAAAAAAAATTTTTTTTTTTTCTTACTGGTCGTAGGAACGAAATCCCCCATAGCTGTATCTAATAACAATGTGATGTTCATCTCTGGATAAATCAAATCAACACTGAACCAGCCTTCAAAACAATTGAACTCAGATCTTAAAAAGTTGAAATAAATAACGTGAAAATCGCAACCAACGGTCCTTGAGTGCAGCAGCCATTACCAGACGCACGTCATAACAACACTAACATTAGGGCTCTAAAGATAAAAAATACATTAATCATAATACCGGTTTATCAAACAGAAACACTAGTTCCAACGGTTGAAAATAGAGGTGACTACCGATCTGCTCGGATTTGTCGATTGATAGCCTTTTTCCTCTCTACCCTATTATTCTATTTCATATTTTCTTCTCCACCCAATTATTCTATTTCATACTTAGCTTCTCCCACCTTCGCAATTACTTCGTTTTCGCATAGTGTTCCTTTTGCCTTTTTTTCTCTTTGCTCGCCTCCTAAGGACCGTAGAGTGATTTTAAAGCCTAACCTTCCTTAAGAATTGAGCTATCAATCGCAAAAAGAAGTTTAACTACACCCGTGCTATAAAACCTCTATAAAAGTTTCTGAAACAGCTTATTGTCAACATTATAACAGCCAGTGTCATAGTAACCATTACATCATCCAAACGAGTGTTATAATGTTGTACTAAATTTCATTACGTCTTTCATTACTCGTTTCAACGTTCAAACGGGGGACAGCAGCACCCGCTGCACACATGTGTGTGTGATATGCTGCTGCAGGCGACGTACATACGTGCATGTACTGAATTTCGTGGGAATTTCTTTATTCTTGATCTTGAATTACAAACACCCAATGGTTTCAGAAACTTTTATAGAGGATTCATATCATGTGTGTAAATAAAGTCTTGTATGCAACTGTTATAATTTGGTATTAAATGTGATACTATTATCACACTCGATTTCGCCTCGTGTGATAAACCCACATTCGTGTTTTAATACCCCTTATTATACAACAGTTGCATAAATAACTATTATCTACTCTCATAGCGTAATATTCGAATTATGAACTTCAAAACGAGTTTAAATTGACATACTTTATAAACAGAATACCGAAATTTAATAATAGAATCATATTATAACATTTTTTCTCTAACAAAATAATGCTATAAAACTATTTTTTTTTCTATTACGATACAGCGCTAATCCAAGAAGTAAATATCACCAAAGAGTTTTCATCGACTTTTGGCGGGGGACAGCAGCACCCGCTGTAGCGCATGTGCGGTGATGTGCTGGTGCAGGCGACATTCATTTGTTTTGTGGTACTTACTGAATTTCGTGGGATTTTTTAATTTATTCTTGATCTTTAACTTTGATCTTTTATTTTTTTCAATCCCAATGTTTGAGAGTAGATAAAGTAGTGTATGAAACTGCACATAACTAGGTATTAAAACATTCGTGTGATACTATTAAAAACCTCGGCTACGGCTCGGTTTTTAAACACACACTCATGTTTTAATACCCCTTATTATGCAACAGTTTCATAAACTACTATTTCATATCCGCCCGGTAGTTCCAGAGAATAACGCGTTCAAATAAACAAAAAAAACAAACTCTTCGGCTTTATTATTAGATAGATATACAGATTCCCATTAATTTTAGATTGGTACCATTTCTTTTACTTCCTTTGATCTCTAGCAGCCGTAACATAACCTTAATCATCACAATTCCCACAACGTTTCTTCGATTGATATGAATTGCGATATTGTGACTGTGAGTCAACATCATCAGTCAACGCGCAGCAAATTTTCAAGATTTTATCGACAGCAGACATCGATCATCAACATTTTAACGTCACTTTTACAAACATTTACGCAATATTGTTTATCTACGTCATCATCCTGGCTTCTTCCAACTATAGAAATAAAAAAACACGTTTATTTGCAGTAAACAAGACGCAAAGAAAGATCAGAAAACAACAAGTTGGAGAAAATATGCGTCACATCCACGCAAAACGGCCATCGCTCAGCATAATGCTGCGACCCTATGCGAGACAGAGCCACAGCGCTGGTTTTTAGTGACAGCCGGCGTTGAAGTGATGACTTCAACCGGTGCAGCATAAATTGAATAAAAAAATATATATAAGTACCTAAATATAGCTTTGTTAAAATCTACTTCCAGGTTAACTAAATGTAGATAAGTAGCAGCACTGAACCATGATCACCTTTTAAACTCCGCTAGAAGCAGATCATATACCAGTCTCCTTCAAAGTTTATGTTTATGAATACCTGGGACACTCCAGCTGCTATTAACATGGCAACCTACTAGGTCCAACAAATATAAAAAAACCAGCCAAATGCGAGTCGGACTCGTGCACGAAGGGTTCCGTACCATTGACTCGGTAAACAACAGTAGGTACACAAATTTCATATTGTAACCTTTTTTAAGTTTCTCTTGTCCTGGTGTCTCTCTGTAACCATGGAGTCTGGCAGTAACCAAATCTTGCAAGCAAAATTTGACTCATTTCGTGAAAAATAGGAAAAAAATGGCGTTTTTTGTATTATTTATTATTAAAGTAAAAATACAACTGAGTATTTTGTGAATATTTCAAGTGCCTACTACCTGTTGCCATTATTGATTTCGAGCAAAAAAGGGCAAAGTATCGCGTTTATTGTATTGAAGCCCCCTTAAATATTTATTTTATTTTGTTTTTAGTATTTGTTTTTATAGCGGCAACAGAAATACAAAATTTGTGAAAATTTCAACTGTCTAGCTATCGCGGTTCTTGAGATACAGCCTGGTGACAGACAGACGCACAGTGGGAAAATCGCGTATGTTTCGTCTCAAAACTCCATATCTCAGTTGTTTCAAAACTAAATGAGCTGTAATTTTGCACACATATACTTGGATGTATAAAGTTTAATGAGAATAATTTTGATTTTGATAATTCTGTTTATTAATTAATTTTAAAATTAAACTTAAAAAAATACATGCATTTTTTATGAAAAAAAATACAATATATGTTTGTTTAATTTACATAAAACGGAATATACATAGTGCCAAACGAGAAAACAAAATATGTACACAATTTAGCAAGCTCCTACAGATTTTCATTGACAACAAGAAGGGCCTTGGCTTCATCTAAAAGTTCTTTCGATATTGTTTCTGAGATATTTCTCAAACTTGATATATGGATCAGAAGTGTACAATAAGGTATGGAACACGTCTTCATTGGTAGCCGCTCTTGAACACTTTCTAGAATGATGAAGTAAAAATTTTTTGTAATCCTTATTTCGGGATTCTTGCGCGTCTTCGCACAATTGTCCGATAGGTAAAATAGCATAGTACTCAATGATTTTTTCGCCGTAAATAAGTATTTTATGCACAGAGGAAGGCATATAATACATTACAATTATTTACGTACAGTTGGGCTGTACTATAGTAATAAGTTTATTTGAATGTAGGAGACCACAGTAGCCATATCCTCTGGTGACAAATTGAAATTTTGTTCTAAGTAGTCTTCTACATTATGCCCATTTATCAACAAATTGCACAACTCTCGTTTACTACAAACAAATTCACCCATTTATCAAATCAGTCAACTTCTGCGAATATTTTAAAATAAGCATAACTGCTTTTTAGGGCAACTGAATATCTGACCAACAACTGTGAATGTTTCAGTTTCCTTTTATTGACCAATGAAATAGTGCAATGTGCATAAAGACAAGAAACTGATAATTTGCACTCTTCCCATAACCAACCTGTTTTTAATTCGACCCTAATAGATAATTGGCCATATTTCATCAATTAAGGTGGTCAAACTGTATCAAAACCACAAATAACCATTAATAATACTCATCACTGTAATTAACTTTTTATCAATTTGACCTTAATAGATCAAAAATAATTTTATGAAAAATAAAACGAAAATGAAAAAAAATATATTATTTTATCTCGCGATATGTTTTGATCCCGTGTCAGAAAAAGCGCAAGTATGAGCAAATTTTTATTTTCTCCTTGTATATACTAATGTATAAAGATTTTAATAGAACAAATATCTCGACAGCGGCAAGCAGCGGTAAAGGGAAAAAGTCTCGTTAAAATTAAAAAATACACAAAAAATATACCATCTTAAACTATATTGGTTAATTTTATTTTATTAACCAATGTATATAATATTATTAACTAAACATTATGAGGACATTATAAGCATTCCAAAACTGTATAATACTTATACATTTATATCTAAAACTTTTGAGTAATGTGGCGTTGAATTATAGTAACGTATTGCGTTTAAATTACCTCATTGAACATGAGTTAGCTTTGATGCCTATTTATATACATTATAATTAAATTTAAAAAAACAAAAAAATTGCGAAAAGAAAGCTTACTTATTAGACTATATTAATTTATTAATTTTATTCCATTACAACGACTTTCACGTAAAACGGTTTTGCGACGGCTTTGTATGGGGCTTTCCCACAGTGAGACGGACGGACAGACAGCGAAGTCTTAGTAATAGGGTCCTGTTTTTCTTTGGGTATGGAACCCTAAAAAATGCCATTGATTGAATCTATAAGAAGAACTACATAGGTCTTCAAAGTTCTTGGCTATTCGTCCAGATAGTCAGCAGCCAAAAAAAGCCAATCTATAAGCCCCATAATCTAACAGTTCCAAAATAGCTCATGTAAGTAATGCATCCTCTGAACGTGCGTCACAAATTGCCCAACTATTTTAAGACAAGTGTGACCCGCGTGAGATAACTCGGCTAAGTGCTCCGTACCCCCTTATCTTTATTTATCACTGTGATAACGAATGATGAGACCGCTTATCATACACAATGTATTAGAACTAATGCCCCCTACCTACTACCTGTTGAATGGTGGCATTGTGGCACGGATTTTTGTGGAAAGGATTTTTATTTCGCACATGTTTTGCAGTTGCGTTGAATATTGGCTGTTTTGTTGAAGTGAAAACTTTTTGGTAGGGGAATATCTTATGGGTTCGCGTCACCGACATGCCAATATTAACTGTATATCTGTAGCTATGAGCATGTCGTGATGTTTCATTGTTTTAAGTTTTCACTTCTGTTGCCAGTCCATGACTGCACAGGCAATTTTTTTTTATAACCGACTTCAAAAAATGGATGAGGTTCTCAATTCGACTGTATTTTTTTTTATGTTTGTTACCTCAGAACTTGCGACTGGGTGAACCGATTTTGATGATTCTTTATTTATTTTTTTATTTGAAAGCTGGTGCTTCCCGTGTAGTCCCAAATAAATTTTATTAACTTTGCTTGGATAGTTTTTGAGTTAGCTTCAGTAAAACGTATTTTTTTCCCACTTAGTATGTGGATGATATTATTATGTTAAGTTCCTCTTACATAGCAGGTATTTACATAGCTGTTAGTGATATTCGAATTTGTGTGGGGGTAAATACCACAACTAAAAAGTGAAAATAAATACTTTTTACTTTTTGTTTTTTTTTGGAAGTCGGTTGTTTTTTTTTTTTTGTAAAACGTTTTTTTCATATATGATGTTAAAAAAGTAGTTTTCTTATTAGAACTTGCACAGTGCTTCATTAAAACTACGTTTCCAAATAAGACTTGCCTTAGAACAGGCCAACTATTAGGCTGCGTTTCCAACAGAGATGTGAGAGGATGCGTAGCGAGGGATGTGTTTGTTAAGAACCAATGGAATCGCTTCATTTACCTAGCCTCGCTCAGCGCAGCTCCTGTGGAAACAGTTTAGCGGAGAAAGGTTTTTGTACGTGCAAAACAAGCGAGGGATGGGTGCGAGGGATGTGTACGAGAGATGTGTACGAGGGATGTGTGCGAGAGATGTGTGCGAGGGATATGTCCGAGGGATGTGTGCTAGGGATGGACGCCAGCGATAAATCGCATCTGAAAAGAGCCCGCTACACATTCTCGCACCGCTCATCTGCGCACCGCTTCACAGCCTCGTTACGCATCTTCGCACCGCTCAGCGGCCTAGCACATCTCTGGTGGAAACGCTCACATCGTTTCACACCCTCGTTACGCATCCTCGCACCGCTCAGGTAAGGTGCCTCGCACACCTGTGGTAGAAACGCAGCCTGAACCTTTATAACTGGCTAATTTGTTATCCATAGAATAATTCACCTATTATATGTATTCTCGTACAGTTTATGACCAAAAGAAGAGCACTTTGGAGTGAAGGACTTACATTCGGTTTAGGTTATATACTATTTCAGTTAAAATATTTTATATTAGGTACGCTAGCCACTAAAGGTGTTTATGAAAATATGGTTGTAAAAAAATGTGCTCTAATAAGTTGTTTGAAAATGTTTTAAAACTTTTTAGTCTCTGAAAGCTCTTTAATATTTATTTGAACGAATTGAAAGTGTTTATAATTCATTCTCTTTCGTTAAATATTAATGTTTTCTGACACCTTTCGTCTGCAGTTGATTTGAAATTCAGTAAATTCAAAGTCGCAAAAAGCAGTAGCCCGCAGGTATGTACTAAATTTCTGAATATTTGAAAAGGCTTTATTGCGAAAGTTCAATAGAATGGGTACATTTATTGATGTGATTGCGTACTTATGTGCAAATAGTAAAGTTTGAGAGGCATTTATAAGCAATTGCTTTTACTTACATTTCTAAAACTGAAAAGACTAAATCACAGATGAGTATTCTTTTTTTTTTTCGAATTTGCTCGCTAATTTATTCGACAGGTAGGTTATCAAAAATCTCTAGAAAGAAATGTCTTATCAGTATAAAAAAAATAACAAAACAGACACAGTCAATATCACGAGTGTGAGCGACAAACAAACAAACAGTCGTGTTTAAATAACATTTATAACATAATTAACTGTCGCGTAGAATATATAACAATAAACTTATATTGCCGCACTAACTGGTGTTTATGATAAAAGAGTTTTTGAAGTGAAAACTTCTTTAGTCGCGTTGGGCATTTTTGAGATGGGACTAAACCATTGATTTCGCGACACCATGACGACACCTCATTTTTGTAAACGCGATTATTTATATTACGTTACCTACGGATCAATGTTCTATGCAAGTATTTTTACTTTAAAGATTTTGAAAGTATTATTTTTTGTAAACGCTATTGTGCTCTTTATTTAGATAAGGTTACGGACCAATATTCTATACGAGTATTTTTCTTCCACCAAAGCGATCTTGTTCAAGTTTTCACTTCTGTCGGCACTCCCGGAGTGCCACCACTTTTATTTTTTTTCATAATAATATATACAAACTCGATAATTTTATAGTCTACGAGCAAATACATATTACCGATATTTACACAAAGATGCAATTATTTTTTTCTAATATCTATGGGCTGTAATGTTACTGAAAAGCTGACCCAAAAAACAACCGGCCAAGTGCGTGTTGGACCACGCACAATGAAGGGTTCCGTAGTTGGGATGAATTTATCCCAAGAACAAACTTAACGTTGTAGTTGAAAAAGATGTTCTCCCATACTATTACAGTTTTAAAATAACATGGTAAATCTCTGAATATTGTGCGTACAAAATTACATTTGCAGTTACAACTGCAAATGTAATTTTCAACTTCTTATAGGTTTTTCTGAATGTGGGCGAAGGGCGTTTTTAGGGGACTGTCTTATATAATTTTGACGTTCGAAAAGTGCTGATTAAAGCCTAGTTTGAATAAATGAATTTTACATTTTAAATTTTTTGAATTCTGTAATCTATGAATAAAGAATCATTCCCTGAATTTTTTTTCAAAATTTTAGGCTCAATAGTTTCGGAGATAACGGGAAGAATGGTCAATTTTAATCTATTTTCGTAAATATCTTTAAAAGTATTTATTTTAAAATCATTAAAAAGGATTTGAGATCCTCACAATAAACTCTTTCATTTAATATGTCACACGGTACAGTTTGCAATTTTTTTTTAAATTTTCTAATTTGCGCCCGAAAAGTGACCCCCTATTCAAAATTAATTTATTTACGTTACACGTCCGTGTTTGAGTCACAGAAATTCATATACATGTGTAGTAATGTGTACCTAATTTAAACTAAATTGGTCAAGCAGATTCGGAGCAAATCGGCTGTGACAGACGGACAGACAGACACACGAGTGATCCTTTAAGGGTTCCGTTTTTCCTTTTGAGGTACGGAACCCCAATTAACTCACTGGCTGACAAATGGGCCTAATATCCAGAAGTGGATGTTTTCAGGCTGACCCCTATTGCCTATTTCAAGTTTTCGGAAAACCCAGATTTTTTAACCTTCGATACAAGTTTTAAAATATCCTCAGGTGCTGAACCGCCTCGCAGGCAAGTATTATGAATTCAGGAAGTCCCGAGAGTACTATGTCAACAAACGTCAGCATGACGAAATAGTTAGCATGGCCTCGATCGGCGTGTGTGCTCCGCTATAACTTACGAATATTTGCCATAGGTGTACTAGACGTCTAGGAGAAGGAAAATATAGGAGTGTTCCTATTGATTCTTCGTTCTTGTAAGTTGTTGACTGTGTATAAGTCGTATATATTCCACTGTTGAACACAGGCGTTCAACGAATGGGTCATAAAGGAAAAATCCTTTCTAAAGATCAATCTGTTTGACCTGTTTGGAAGATGATATTATTGGATTATTTATTTGATAGCAAAGCAAAGCAATTAGTCAATCAGGAGTACACTGTTGCTTATGCTTAGTCCCTTAGGTCGATTTTCCTAGTCAATATTATACGTATATTTAAGAAGTCAACGTTTTTTCCAGTACACTTAGTATGACCACAATAGAAACGGATTTTGTCGACGGAAGATTGTGGAATTGACTGTGACGTTTACCTATCGATGTATGGGAGAACATTTTTTCAAATACAATCTATCCCAACCACGGAATCCTTCATTGTGTGTGATCCGACACGCACTTGGCCGGTTTTTTTGTTTAGATCATGTTTATGATTTAGGCAAGATATTGATATCTCAAATTGATGAAAGCATTTGTACTGAGAACCCCTTTAAAACTCTTTTGATCTCTATATAAATATTTGTACTGGATCTATTTGCTTAGGTTTGCCGGCTCCTATCGATTAAGGAAATGGAAAACATCTTGAATTTCCATATCTTTTCTTTATGTTGTTGTACGAGTATTACTTGGCTGCTGAAATGTTATTTAACTTTATTCGATTTAATAAAAGTGTGAAAAAAGTTTAAGTACCTAAAAACCTATTTTCTTAATTCTCCTGTTGACTCCACATTCTTCAAGAGATAATCTTTATAAATAATAACTTGAAAATATGAATGGATTCTGTGAGGAATTATATGAAAGAGAAGGGAGTGAATGATAGCGTGACGGCAGACAGGGGAGAATGGAAGAAGAAAACGGGTTGGGGGGTGCGCCAACCCCACGTAACATGGGAAAAAGACAGGAAGATGATAATAAAATGATAGATACAAAAATATTTTCTATGACGTGCTAAAACAAAGACTTCAAACTCCTATTCTGCCTATCCTCACAGAGATTCACAGGCATAGCAGGGAACTAACAGACTAATTTGTAAGAGGCAACGTTGTAGATTTAAGACAGACCCTTTGTATTAAGGCAGACTAATGGATTAATTGGACAACCCCGCTCCGCCTAGTAACAGGATTTTCTATAAACTGATTAGAGAGTTTCAGTTGCAAAAAAATAATTGAGAGACAGGCTATTTTAATACGAATGGAACACCGATTAAAATCGATTTCATTTGTTTTCGAATACTTGATTTTTGTATTCATGTAGATATTATGCGTAACTCATGAGGTATACGAGTATTGTTTACATGATCAGTTTTTATGGGGTGACCTTCAGCTTAGATGCTCTTGATAGAAGCTATTTGGAGTATAAAATCTTATGTCAATAAAGAGGCATTCTTTCCAGCTTATAAATAAACAATTATTTATTTATTTTATTTTTTGGAAAACTTACAGCTAAACAGACACAATAAGTAATAGTTGTGAACAAAATATGGCCAATTACAAGTTTCCACATGTAGTTTAAACCTAAATTATATGAACACAACAAAAAAAATTGACAATAAAACTATATACAACAAAAACAGAAAAAAGACTATTTACGCTCGAAGAAGCCATCAGATAAAATTTTCTTTAATTTAGCAACACTAGTATTGAAAATGTCGATATCAGCTTCCTGGCAGGTTGCGTTGTACATGCGACTGGCTCTCATCATGTACATAACAATGAAAGTAGTAGCAGAATCAATAGCGCAATAGCAGTTAGGACAAAATCTATTAGTCCTTGCATTAGACATCGAGACAATAATATTTGTCTATGCAAATAATTACACTACGTCTTTACAGTACCTTTATTTCAAATAATCGACGGAATAATCTTACCATTTTAAAGTAAAGATAAGAACAATTGTGCCGATCACTAATAACATAAACGTAGGTCACAATTATCGACCGTATCCTTGAAAATTGTCGCTGACAGAAAAAGGACGGTGGTTAGGAAAAGCACTCAAGAGCGGTCACCTCAGGGAAAACTATTCGGCTTCCATTGAAACGAATTCCAACCGTCTTTTCCTGTTAAGGTTGAGGTAAACACAACACGGGCAACTTAAATTCTGAGCAATATTGGTCAAATCGTTAAGTAATAACCAACGTACCAACACCGTGGCAATTATTTATAGAAATATGTAGGTAATGTCGCACCACATACCAATTATAGGAAAGTGGCAAAAACAGGTTCCATTGCTTATTAAATTAAAAGTTCCAGTTTTTAGGAAATAAACCAGCAGCCTAACACACTTATAATTGCAATGCCTGTTATTTTGACAATTCAACAATATTCATTGCGTCGCTTACGTTGTCGAACAGACGGATTCTTTAAACATTATGAATGAATTTATTTATGAATTATGAATTTCCTTCAAAATCTTCAGATTGTGATTGTAAATATATTACGCAATTAAGGTGTAGGTTGCTTTACTAATTGCTAAATTTCCTCCGACTTAATAATACCAGCCAATTATTGTTCCACTGCAGAGCAAACGCCTCTTCTCATACAGAACTCAAGCTCAAACTCAAAGCATTTATTTCAAATAAACCAATTACAGGTACTTTTGAATTGTCAAGGGGTCGGTCAGTCAGAAAAATGAAGCTAGTTGCCCATTCCAAAGCGTAGTAGGTACCTATGGAGAAGAACGGGCAAGAAACTCCACGGACACTCTTTTAAATCAAAATATTGTTACAAAATATTGGTTACATCATTCGTGTTGAACTTATACATGTGACAACAATGTAGAAAGACGTGCACGTTAAAAGCGTCCGTAATAAAAATATAATAACAATTCAAAAATTAAAATAAACCGTGGCAGCTGAGAGATGACCAGTCCTTACTGACGGCGCCCGTTCACGAACATGACGCATGGATCAGCACCGCATGGATCACAGAGAAGGCACGAGCATTGATCATCATGCTTGATCAAGTCGGGATGGTGATTTCAGACTTATAATAACTATAAATCCAGTACCCTAATTGCGTAATACACGATCAATCACAATTTGTTTCGATTTGAAACAGATTGCCAATCCATTGCTTCATAAGTTAGAAAAACAATCTGCTCAACAACGTAAATAACGCAAGGAATGTTGTTGAACTGTCAAAATGAAACAAATTTGTCACAATCGTTTACAAAATAAGTTACGCAATTAGGGTACTGGTTTCCTCATGATTATTTCCGCCACCGATGTCAGTAATGTGTAAGATTCGACTTACCGCACAAATTTTATAAAATTTCCCGTGTAAATGCAGCTTTAGACTGGAGTCATTGGGGACCCCTGAAAGTTATTTGTCAGTCTGAATGATAGATGTGAGGGTCACTGGCTGGGCTGTCCTTCTCCATATGTCTTACGATATGGGTTAAGACGAAGGTAAATTCTTCATATAGGGTTTTATTAATTCTACCAATGAATATTTTATATCTATTATATTCTTAAATACTTTATTTCTGTATACGTTTCTTATTAGAACGGTACCTATCTAAGTACGTATGGTCGATTTAGTGGAAATTGTCTTTTGTTTTCGTATTGCTAGTTGTATGAGAGAAAAACTGCTTGTAATTGGATAAATGCTTTATTTATTATCCTAACTTATTATATTTGGAGCAAGTAATATGAAACAAAGAAAGTGCCTAAGGTGAAAAAAGTGGTAAATTATAATTTGTAAATGTATAAGAATTGTGAGCTATGTGATGAAAATATAAAATATTTTAAGTAAGCTATTAAAGGAAACGTTACCAACAATAAACTCAAAAAAGAATCCTGCAAGAAAGAACAGAATTTTGTTTTACTCCATTTTATTTCATTGTTTCCTTTTCAATCCTTATGAAAAGCCCCATCATTCACAGTATTACTGAGAAGTAAAAGGTTTCAGAACGTGTCAAAATATACTCCCAGAATTTTCCACACAGAAAAACAGATACCTACACAGTTTTTCTTATACTCCGATCGCCGTGGAAATTGATTTAAAAAATCTTTTGCCAACAATAGAAGGGTTGACGACCTCCGATAATGGAAATAAGTGAATTTTATGAAGTATATTATATTTCTTTTGTTGGGTCTGTTGAACAATACCACAAAGGACCGGAGTACATCGGATGAATGAACATTGAGATATAAGCTGAACGTTTGGGGCGGTCATCAAGATCTTTCTGACTGTGACTCAAATATGATGAAAATGGGAATGAGTAGATAAAATAATTGAGTGGTAAAGATATTAGGGCACCATTAAATATGTCAACATAATTGTATGAATAAGAAAATTATAAATAGTTTTTACATGCGACAAAGACAGACGCAAAAACAGGTAGGTTTCTGTTAATTACACAAAGGTAGATTTAATTTTAAATTCCTAGAGAAGACTCTCCTTTATCTCTTATGTATTTCAATTTGAATAAGAAGACATTTAAGTAAAGCTAAGTAAGAGACAATTTACAGTGCATCCACACCGAAATTACTTTTTGCAAAGCAATATTTTGCAACATCATCATCATCAGCCTATAAATGTTCCCACTGCTGAGACACAGGCCTCCTCTCTGTGAGAGGGAGTGGGCCGTAATCTACCACGCGGGCCTAGTGCGGGTTGGTAGATGTCACATGTCTTCGAATTTTCGGTTCTAGGACATGCCGGTTTCCTCACGATGTTTTCCTTCACCGTTTTTGAGAGCAGTGGTGATGAAATAATTTACACAAAGTAAAGCGCCTGTCTGGGTTCAAACCTACGACCTACAACTCGTAAGTCGCGGCCGTTACCACTGGGCCACCACTGCTCTCTCTACTACTACTCTATCTCTACTATTTTGCAACATGATAACATTTAACTGTCTATAACTTTTAAGTTTTACTAAATAACTCTTTGTTGCCCATTAACACTAGCATACGTTGCCCATTGCATGCACATGGAGCAGTAGTGGCCCAGTAGTAACAGCCCCGACTTACGAGTCGGGGTTCGAACCCAGACAAGTGCTTTAAATTGTGTAAATAATTTCATCACCACTGCTCTCAAAACGGTGAAGGAAATCATCTTGAGAAAACCGGCATAATCTAGAACCAAAAAATTCGAAGACATGTGACATCTACCAACCCGCACTGGGCCAGCGTGGTGGATTACAGCCCACTCCCTCTCACAGAGAGAAGGCCTGAGTCCCAACAGTGGGAACATTATAGGCTGATAATGCTAGTAGAAATGATCGACGAGTCACTGCTCAATAAAAAATCCTAATCCTGATTTTTCGCATAATACCTACTAATTCTCGTAACGTCAGGGAAATTAACAGTTTATATTGTCCTAATCTATATTATAGGCACTGCAGCACGTCGGGCATGTTTGCCGACGCTCGTATTGATGGTTTCCATGCCATCCTCAGAAAGAGAGCTGCATCGTTGCTAAGCCGTGCCCGCGGCAGTGGCAACAGCATTCTTAGCGTTGTGGCTGGCAGAATTGACTGTCCAATATTGTGGCATTGTGTACAGGTACATGTTTAAAAGAAAAAAAACATCTATTGACTAAATTACTTTGATTTTTATGCATTTATTTAGTTGTTTTATGATTTAATTAATTTAAACATTTCAATGAATTTTTATTTTTATTTGATAATTTTAAACATTTCAGTCATTTAGATTCAGTTTTTTTTTTATCTTAGTAATAATAGTATGATTGTGGTGTGTATTTGAATACTAACATAACTCTTAAGTATATCTACTAACAAAAATATGGGTCATTGTGTCTGAATTAAATAACTAAATTAAATTAAAATATTCAAATCACAACTGTCATTGTGTGACAGTTGTATGAAATGGCTATAAACACGGAAAATTGACTTAGTGGGTCAATCTGATAAACAAAAAATTTCTCTAAATACAACTAAACAAATACCTACTAATAAACGGAAAAGAGCTTGGAAAGACTTATCTTTTCTCGGGAAACAAACAAAACCACAACCGATCCTTCACTCTTAAGACGCAGATATATGACAGTGACTTTAAATGGTTAGCTTGCGTGTTCTGTACTGAGCTCACGCAACGCGTCGTACATCCAGCCAGTAATAGGACTCGCCCATCAAGGAGCGCTGTCCCAAATTAGACGCATTATTAATTTATTACACGTAAAACAAAAAGTATTTGAATAAAACACGTATACTAAAAGATCAATAATTTAATTATCTTTAAAATGGTGAAGGTTTCAGAAAAATACGCTTGATAGATTTTGCGTCATTCTCAGTTTTTTATCCGCGTTAGATATAACTTTACAAATTAATTTCACTATGTTATATAAACATAATCAAAAATATGCCTATATTAAAATATTAAGAAAATGCTTTAATTTAACATATATTTTTTCTAAATCACTAACACTACTCGTTCAGACGTCATCTTCAGTATAAAATCATTAAAAGTCAGCTATCGTCCCCTTAAGCAATTATATTATTCTATGAAATTAACTGTCTCGTTGGTCAGTGGCCACAAGCGCTGCTGCTAAGCATAAGGTCCCGGGTTACATTCCCAGGTCGGATAGTGTTATTGGGTTCTTCTGTCAGAAATTTCTCAGTAGCAGCCCGAAGTTTGGATTTGTGCCCGGTTGATGGCAATAGGCTCGCCCCCTATTACATGGGACTTAAACATAACTGGCGAAATGTGGGTGTACTGTAGGTTCACCTCTGCCTAACCCTTCGGACATTACAGGCGTGATGTTATGTTATTATTCTAAGACTAAAGTAATAAATCTTCAACTCTCATTTCTCTGCCTCACCAACTCTTAAAGCCAAGATATCCTAATAGTAAAGTGCTCAACATTCCACACGTTTCATGATTACAGTTTAAAATGTTTTAAGATAACCATCGCAGACATTGAGTCGTCTTAGAAATTCTTATTACTGCTAGAAGTATTTAGAAATCGTGTTGTAACTCTACTATTAGAAATAACATAACATCACGCCTTGTTTCCCCGAAGGGTTGGACAGAGGCTTATAATCCCACATTTCGCCAATACGGGGCAAGCATATTGCCATCAACCGGGCACAAATCCAGACTCCGGGCTGCTACTGATAAATTCCAGATAAAAAAACCCAATAACACTGCTCGACTTCGGAATCGAACCCAAGACCTCATGATCAGCAGTAGAAATTGCAACCACTAGACCACCGAGACAGTCAAGCATTAGGTGTACATGCACTCAGTGACAGTATTGTCAAAATCTCAATTATAAAACCCTGTCTCCTAAACTAGGAAATATCCTGTTTTTCATATATCCAGTGACTTAATAATCAATCAATCAATGGATATGATGACCATTCGTCACATTAGCTATTTCGTCGCTATCCCTAATAGATCACATTCACAAATACGTCACCTTGTGCATCAGGTAGCGACGAAATGTGACAAATGGTCATCATATCCACGGATTGATTGATTATTAAGTCACTGGATACATGAAAAACAGGATATTTCTTAGTTTAGGAGACAGGGCTTTATACTTGAGATTTTTATTTTACTACTGCTTGCTACGGCTAATATTTTTTCCATGCAATTTTAACTATTTGAGTTACTGCATCAAAAGTTTATGTTTTGTAAATAAGAATAGTATTTATTTGCAAGAATATGGGTAAAATAACTTAGCAAATATACATGGAAAGTTTCAGTTAAAATTAAAAACAGTACAGAGATGATTTTGAAACCAAGCTAAAGAAGTATTTATACTCTAGCAAAAGATAGAAATTATATGTAGATATATTACGTGCATTCTTTACATTTATTATATTTGACTTGTTTTATCTTTAATACACAGATAATAACTAATTATAAGGCTTGCACATTAGAACTGAATATCTCTCAAAGTCTCATCTAAGATGAGACTTTGAGTGCGTTGACGTCAATAATGCAACAGATGGGGACCGAACTCATGACTTCTAGCTCATCCGTTCGATGCCCTAGCTATTGAAGTATAGCCACTTTATATTATTTGTTTTATTTTATAGAGTATCGCATTCAACATAAAATTTTAGTTAAGATGAATTCCAGCTCAAATAATTATTATGTTCAACTCTCCCATATTTCTAAAACATATTCAAATCAAGTAGAAACAGTGATATCAGCGTATTATTTTTTCCGAGAACATTGTAATAAATTATGACCCAGATAAGAGACTTTGCTACAGTTTTACTTGATATAATACAACATATTGTTTGGATATGCCAACAACAGTGACATAATACTTGGATTAATTTTGGCGGGATTACACTGTGCGAACGTTTCTCTCGGATTTTCCTTGAGACACAAGAAAAGCTACCAATTATTTTTATTTTGTGTTTTTCGTAATAAGGATACAACGTCAAAGATTACCCGAGAAAGTTTGATATAAGACGAAATATTTCCTCGCAATTTCTGTTCATTAAATTCTTGAAGAACTCCAACGTGTCCATTAAAAACTTAATTCCTAACAATCAGCTGACTACAGAAACACGTCAAAATAAACAACATTATAATAAAAACGACGCCCACTTACCTAATTCACACACAACACACAAAAACACATTAAACACACAACTCTAGTTTTCGTGAAACGTCAATTTTCGACAATCACGACGTCCATTCACGGGGTACTTCTGTGATAATACGCGTACCCCTCTGTCACCTTGCGGAGGACGCGCCGCGGGGGGCAGGGAAGGTCTGGTACTCAGACGAGTCGGCGATGTCGGAGGGTGCTTGGCTCGAACGACGCGACGTGCACCTCCAGCCGCGGGTGCATGACGACTGGCGAAGTGGCGACGTCCGACGAGTCCCCGCCCGCCCATCACCTCGCCACCGCCCAAGCGAAAAACGTTTGCATAACCACAAACTAGTACAACACACTTTTAATACTGTTGTTTCATTAATATGGTAATTCTTATAGTTTGCTGATGACTTGCGTGCGTGATGTATTGGTAATGTCACTTAGTAACGGTTTTTTTACTTACAAGTATTTTCTTTTCTGGGAGAGTTGTGCGCTTCATTTGGTTTGGGAAGGAACTTTCTCCGGATATTGTATACATATTTTTTTTTTTTTTTTTTTTGTTTAAATCAGTAAGTAGTTGGTCACATTTACAAGTTAAACTGGCTTCACGGATTTGTTCCGTTTCTTATTTCTCTGACTAAATATTTTAGAGAAGACATACCGAAACAAATTAAGAAAAAAAATACAAATTGGTAGACTTATTCAAGAAATAGAGCTTTTAAATAAAAATGTAATGTTTTGGTATTAATAAAGAACAAAGAAAAGCATAATAAATAATGTTCAGAGGCAGACAGCGTAGCCTGGACAAGTCGCCATGTTCACATAAAAACTGTAATAACAAGACAAATAAAATAATAGCCTAATGTTTTTGTTTCCGGACATTTTGTTGGAACTGGGATAGTAACGATTTGATCCAAAGATTTAGTAATGAAAATAACTACGAATGTGAAGAACGAATATGAAGAAAACTTGATGGTTTACTCGCAGAAGTAGTAAGTAGATGGTAATACATTCATACTTCCGTGCTATAAGGAGACTCGGAATTGTTCATGTGTCGAATAGATGAGGATCTTAGATAAATATGAGTTAAGTTAAAGGCATCATGCTCACAATATTTATCCTTTTAGATACCAATTATCTAATTGGCTACCAAAATATTTGAGTGCTAGCAATTAGACACATAATCAAAACTTAATTTGCAAATAAAAACGATCATATTAAAAGCTACCTTTATATTTACAGAATAAACATCAACAGTCTACTATCTTGTGTGTTTGTATAAAAAATCTTCGAGCTCAATTTCCACCAATTTCCTGATTTCCGACCGCGGTAGTAATTGGCATCCTCTGGGGAGTTTCGTAACAACACACTCTGAAATCTTTTTTATATTTCGTTCTGACACAAATTCTTTATAGTAAAATGTCTGTAGAAATACGTACTCTATGTTTTTTGACAAAGTAATGGACCTCTGTTTATTTCTGAGTGTGTGAAACGAATAACTAAGAGTACTTTTTTTTTAAGTGAAAACTTCTTTAGGTGCGTTGGGTATTTTTGAGACGGGACAAAACAATTTAACTCGCGACACCGTTACCGACAACTCATTTTTGTAGACGCGATTGTGCTCTTTATTTATTTTACGTTACGGAACAATATTCTATGCAAGTATTTTTACTTTAAAGGTTTTGGAACTATTTTTTAAACTGTTCAAGTTTTCACTCCTGTCGGCACTCCCGGAGTACCACTGCTTTTTTTAAATGGCGTTTGTCATTAAACATGAATACACTCGTGTCAAGAAAATATGAGAATCTTTTCAAATAGGGCCTCATCCATCGTTTTCTATCAGGCGAGATGGAAGTCAAGAGAATGAGGACTCTGTTAAAAACAAGCTGTCACTCTTTCCATACGCCATTTGACTGTATTTTTCAGCTTTGATTAAGTTAATAAAATTGACCTGTAATCAGCTGCTTATTTATATTTGTAGTAATTTTAGTAATGTAATTTTAATATACTAATGTTATCAATTTGATAATAACTTCATTTCATTTGGATTTTAATTTGACTAACGATTTATGATTTATGTTTTATTTTATTCCATATTTAGTATTGTTATTTTATGAGCAAGTGTTTCATTGTGTTTTTTTATTGTTGTTTGTTCTCATGCAATGTAACGAAGTGCATTAATTTATTATTATTTTATTTTATAATCTAATCTTATTTCATAATTTTATTATGTATCAAATTAATGTTAATGCTTATATTTTAATGATTTAATAATTTGTCGAATAATTGTTCACCTTTTAATAAGAATGTTGTGCATGCCTATAAGTGATGTATTTACACAGTACTCAAGACTCGTGATACCTGTTGTAACTATCCTTGTAAATATGTCGTTGGTGTGCCTTTCTTAATAAATAAATAAATAAATAAAGTACCTACGACTAATCAGGAATTATTTCCACCACTATCCTTTTCTGTACGAGAAGAGGCTTTCGCCTAATTTTGAACAAAATTTTCAACAGCTGAATCATCTATCAACAAGTTTTACTGAATCAAATTGATCTACTCGAATATTTCACATATCCATGCGAAATTCGTGTATTTTCAGAGTGTATTAGCACATTCATACGCGCCCGTAATTACGACATACACAACCATGTGTATGGAAATAGTGTCGGATTTCAAGTTACGACTAATTCGCATTGAACTGGAGCACAATGGGTTCCGTCTGCATGCTGTCCAATCATTGTTTTCTGTGGGGTTTGAGTAAAGTTGGCGTCCGTCGTATCGAATTTTTCTACTGAAGCTCGTCAAAAAGTACAACTGTACAAAACAAAATTAAATTAAATAAAGTCTCGCAAAGCTTATGTAGTTGTAGCGGTTACACCGCCACATACGAACTACGCATCATAGACATGACGTCACACGAATCCTGCATCGCGCAGTTAGAGTTTACCAAGCGATCGACATATATATCACCCTCAGCTTCATCATCCGACTCACTGGGGAATCAACGCAATCAGCCTCATCACCCTGACTCACTGGGGAATCACCACAGACAGTTCCGACTCACCGCGAACTATGTGGCACCCGGTTCCGACTCACTGGAATCACAGCTGGCACTGTGAAGCATCGCAAGATTCAGCCCACTATCGACCTCCGGTCTCCGGAGGGGAGTGATGTAGCGGTTACACCGCCACATACGAACTACGTATCATAGACATGACGTCACACAAATCCTGCATCGCGCAGTTAAAGTTTACCGAGCGATCGACATATATTTCACCCTCAGCCTCATCACCCCGACTCACTGGGGAATCAACGCAATCAGCCTCATCACCCCGACTCACTGGGGAATCACCACAGACAGTTCCGACTCACCGCGAACTATGTGGCACCTGGTTCCGACTCACTGGAACCATTGCTGGCACTGTGAAGCATCGCAAGATTCAGCCCACAATCGACCTCCGGTCTCCGGAGGGGAGTGATGTAGCGGTTACACCGCCACATACGAACTACGCATCATAGATATGACGTCACACAAATCCTGCATCGCGCAGTTAGAGTTTACCGAGCGATCGACATACATACAAGATTTCAACTTCAAACCGATGGGCAGTTGCCCACCAGACACAATACCCGTGTGGTCAGAGGATCCTCCCTTTTCTATGGTGGATGAGTGAACTTTACACCCTGTTCCTCGTACCACAAAATAGTTATAGAAATATAAGTGCTCAAACATGGTAAGAAAATTTTTATTCGTGCAAAAAAGGGCGTGCTACGAAAAAAAGGGATGTAGCTGCTACGCCGTAGCACGTAGCGTCGTAGGCCGAGTTGTAGGCTCTAAACACTGAACTGTACCATACCTACATGTAAACTTGTTGAATGAATATGTACTTTCTAAATATAAGGCACTACTGACTTATGTTAATGGAAAACATTGTGACGAGATCAGGATACCACTGTCTGAAGTTACTAAGCTAACACTCAGTGAGAACTTGTCAATGATCATTGCTTGCTCCTTTTCTGTACGAGAAGAGGCCTTCGTCTTCCATTAGAAAGATTACATAAGGTAGGTATTTTCACATCATTATTGTGGAAACTTGAAAAGCTCTTTATACATTATCTAGCGACCCGACCCTGCTTCGTAAGGTTTTTAAGACTTGAAAAAACATCGAGATTTTTCATTAAATGTAAGTTTAATATTAATGTAAGGGGTGGCAGGGACATCGAAGCGAAAACTTTTACCATGGATTCATTTGAGAACTTGAACATTTTCATTACTTTCCGGCCCTGTAAAATAATACGCAACGGATTTTGAAGCAGTTTTCATCATCATATTCGGGGAGGTTTATGTGTATACAGGGTGGCATCCGGGACATCGACGCAAAAACTGTTACCATGGTTTCAGTACATGATTCTGAACCCCCCTGCGTTGAAATTTTTCGTCGGATATTTAAAAAAAAAATCTGCTGTTCCATACATTTTGACTGCGTAGATATTGCATTTTTCTATGAAACAGCAGATTTTTTTAAAATAACCGACGAAAAATTTCAGCGGGGAACAGAATCATGTACTGAAACCATGGTAACAGTTTTTGCGTCGTTGTCCCGGATGCCACCCTGTATACACATAAACATCCCCGAATATGATGATGAAAACTGCTTCAAAATCCGTTGCGTATTAATTTACAGGGCCGGAAAGTAATGAAAATGTTCAAGTTTTCAAATGAAGGCTATTACTTTGTGATATCGTCTTGCGATGCTCAGAACCTGTTGATTGCGGAGTTCACAAGAAACACGATACACATATTTGAAACAATTTAATAACATTTTCGGTGTAGAATCTGGAAGGTTAGCAATACCGTCAATTACTAAAGTATTAATAATGGTCCGCACGGGTCGATGTATCAGGTTAAGCTACGCTTGCCGCGGTTGGTCCATGGATAGGTGATCATCTTTACATACCTTGGTATGTAAAGAGGGTCTTGACCCCTCCGTGCCTCGGAAAGCACGTTAAGCCGTTGATCCCGGCTGTCATTTGTGGATCTTTGATAGTCGTTACATAGAAGCCCGAAAGTCTGACAACCAGTCTTACCAACGGGTATCGTATTATCCAGTTACTGGGTTATGAAGGTCATAGGCGGTCACTCTATGTAAAATACTGGTATTCAGCTGCATTCGGTTAGACTGGAAGCCGACCCCAACATAATTGGGAAAAGGCTAGGCAGATTTTTTGTAATTATTTGGGATGTCTGTCTTTTATTCTTACATTGTCGTGATCGTTCCTAGATTTAAAAGAGTTTGTCCATCAATCACAGTATCTGTTAAATGCTATCTAAGGTAACGCGTATTAATGCAGAAAATACTAGTTTTTTATGTTCCTTCATTAGTATCGCCTCACTCTACTTCTACTTAAACACAAAGTGCTATCTTATACATACAGTGCGTGACTGCGACAATCTACAGCCACTAAGCATTTGACACTTATCAATACATTTTAATTTATTACAAACGGAAAACTGCAGCGTCGCTTATAATTACGAGCATAGCATATATAATATATGACAGCTAGTGTAGTTGGGACTATGCTATGAGTCTATACAATTATTCATACAATAGTTAACTGTTCTTCTATACATATTCAGAAGAAACTGAATATTATTACCTTATCACAGGTGAAGATCCTTGTGAAGGCCGCAGGAATCCGCTGGATGCGGAAAGCACAGAATCGGTCGAAGTGGAGGTGCTTGGGGGAGGCCCATGTTCAGCAGTGGAAGTCTTTCGGCTGAAATGATGATGATGATGATCACAGGATCAAACTATTGAAAATTATTTGTATTAGGTACCTTCTAGGTTACGAATGGCTAACAATAAGTTTTTGTTGCCGTCCATATTTAGCTCCTATCAAGGTATTTCCCAGTTTATGTGATATTTATTCCCTAAGGATGAAATCAAAATTAATTAGCTAAATAAACCAATTTGTTTAAATATTCAGCAAGTCTTGTGAAGGCATAATTATGTCTAAACTCAAGTTGTACACATCATAACTCGGCAAATATATACTACGACCTCGCCAAGTGATCTGTTTTAAATTAAACTACGCTTGAGTCCGAAACTAATTGAATCTTTGTCCACTTTTAAAATTCTGGTAAAAAAACACTTCCTCTCTCCTTAAACATCATCATTACATATAGTTCCTTGCTCTTGTTTCATGTTTATAATTTTATGTATATCTGTTATTTATCTTATATATAAATATTTATATAGATAATTATATGCTTTATGTATCTGTTGTATATGTAAATGGTACACCACTGACTACCTGCAGTATTGTCTCTCCTTTTACATTTAAATCCATCCAAAGGTTGTCTGTAAAAGATCGCTTTTAGCGATAAGACCGCCCATTGTGTCACCCAATGTAAAATTTCTAAATTAATGTCTGTAATTTTTATGGTGTACATAATAAAGAATATTCTATCTATCTATCTTATTGGGGATTTCGGAAACATCTAAGAAATACTATTATAATTCTCTACGTGATCGAATCATAAATGAAGAGATCCGTGGGACAACAGCCAAACTTAAGTGGCAGTGGGCACGGCATATTGCTCGCAAAACAGATGGCCGATGGCGCCGAAAGGTTCTGCAGTGGCGACCGCGTACCGGAAGACTTAGCGTTGAACTAGCCCGTTCCATCCTTGATGTCCTCCCTCCGGTTGACGCCCTAAGCCGAGGTTCGTATCCCACAAGGGGTGCCCTTAGCGAGCGTTCACCTAGTTTTAATTAGCATAGTTGAATAACCCCTGGCTGGAGGTTTTAAGTGCAGTAGCTTAAGGCACCCACAGGAAAGTCCGGTTAAGTAGTCATGATCTCAGAGGTCAACTACGAGATGCCTTACCTAAATTTAAAAAATATTGTTGGAAGGCTTCCCACAAGGTGGACCGACGACTTTTTGAAGGCCAAAGGAATCCGGTGGATCCGAAAAACACAGAACTGGTCGAAGTAGTGATGCTTGGAGGAGGTCTATGTCCAGCAATGGACGTTTTTCGGCTGAAATTATAATGATGAAGAAATACTAAAGTAAAACTTCAATGAGCGTTTTATGCTAGTATTTATATAACGGCGTCAAAGTCTGAGTATTTATTCATCATTTCAGTCAAATCCACGGAAGGTAAAATTAATGGAGCAAAAACATTTTATTCCATTTTTGTACTGTTGTTATTTGTGAAACATTCCGGTCTCCCCCTGGCGTGGAATGCGCGACATCGTGGTGTGGCGCTGTTGCTAGGTACCTACACATCAAAACTTATATTAACACGCACTGCGTTGATATGTTACTTTGAACTTAATATAATAAATAATACAATTTATTTTAAAATGTTTTACCAAAAGTGTACATGTGGTTGGTTCTCTATTGTGTTCCCTAACTTTTTTATGCATAATCTAAAGTGCCATAACGTTTTTAGTCCTAATCATCATTTGTCCGAATGATAACTTGCCCGAACTTAATGTCACATAATATAACATGCCATAAAATTGAAATTCCTAAATAAAATATGTCCTAAATTTGTTTGTCATAAATATTACAATCCATAATATACAAAAGACTTAAAACCGTTTTCAATAAAAGTTATAAGTCCTAAATTTAAATAATTTAATGTTGATTTATTAGGATAAATTTAGATTAATAAACATTAAATAAATAAATAAAGTAAAGATGCAAAAGCAATATGGCTTTTGTTTGGGCTCCGGCGCTGCATGTATTATCATTTATCACTCAATAAAACAGTTGATTGTGAACATGTGGTTTTTATTTCTCCGTGAGCAATATGCAAGCATACACCATGGCATGCAGCATGCAAGCGAGCATGCAAGCAAGCACGCAGCATGCAACATGTAGCATGCAAACAAGCATGCAGCATGCAAGCGACCATGCAACATGCAGCAGGCATAGTTTCTGTCACGGCTCCGGCACTGCGGGGCTCCGGCGGCCCCACGCGAGCTTATCGTCGCAGATGGTTTAACGCACACCACCGCACTAGCCGGCCAGCCTCAGCCGCGGCGGCGAACGTTACAACCATCTGCTCCTCAACTCGCGAGCCGACTCGCCCCTCCGCGCCTACTCGATTTTAAATTACACTCTAGGGGTAGGACAGACAAGACTGCGTGGAGTCGGATTCACAGCGATTCGTTTCTGTCAGTAAACTTTTGCACTCACGGAGCAACTCACCTAATTTTTGCAAAAGTTTTAGGACTAACAATTTTATTTGAACATTCGGAATAATACACATTATATAATAACTTATAATATTATTATTATTATTTATTATTATATAATACTTAGGACATATGACTTTATTTCATGGAAAATTAGGAGATTCAATTATTATAGTACTCGATATTAGAACAGAATAGTTTTAGAAGTAAAGATACAAAATTTCGACTTTTTGAACATTATGAGTACTGAAGTTTATAGCAAACGTGTTATGTATAATGATTTTCGATCAAACAATTTTAGGAGAAGAAAGGGAGTACCGTTCATGTACATAGAGCCCCCACAGAAGTAATAGTAGTAAATTCATAAATAACTGTTTTATTAGTGATTAGTAAAAATAGCTAGAATATTAATTACAGGTACAAGACATGATAACTTGAAAATAGAATTATGTAGGTTTCCTGCCAGATTTAGGATTTTCCAATTCTTTATTTCAGGCTTTGTGGGAACTATGCACTAAATATGACTGTAAGTTGTCCCATCACAGGTCTTGCTGCAGATCTTTCATCGTCACGGCTACTCGATGAGCGGTGACAATAAAATCCTCAGTGGCTAGTATATTAGCCTATGGAAGCATAATTAACTCAGAGAAAAAATAAGCACCACTGGTTCTTAAATTCCTCGTAATATTGATTAATAGGCACCTAAAACTGCGAAAATATCACGCTCATTTCAAATTCCCGGAATGTAACTAGAGCTAACCAACAGCGCATCAATCGAGTTCAACCCAGCGGTAGTTCCATCAATTATTCCGTGTCAACACTCCGATATCTGCGCCGTTGTTGACACGTGTAACCGCCACTAAAATTCGCATAGATTTATAGCATCATGTCCAGTGGCGTATGGATTACGATTGGATCGTCACAACGTAAAAAAAAAACAACCGACCTCCAAAAAAAAAACACTACAAAGTGAAAAATAACTTTAATTTCGGAAGTCGGTGTCTTGTGTTTTGTATTTTCGTTTTTTGCCACCGACTTCCGAAATTAAAGTTATTTTTCACTTTGTAGTGTTTTTCTTTGGAGGTCGGTTGTTTTGTTTTGTAAAAAGTTTTTATTTTTCACTTTTTAGTTGTGGTACCTACCCCACACACATTCGAATACCACTACCTGCTACCAGTGACAGAAACTTATCATATCATATACTAATTGGGGAAAAAATACGTATTTTGTAGCTAACTCAAAAACTATCAAAGCAAAGTTAATAAAATTTATATGAGACCAATTCGAGAGCACACCCTTTCAAACAAAAAAAGAATTTTCAAAATCGGTCCACAATTGACGGAGAAATCGGTGGACATACATAAAAAACATACGCGACGAACATATAACCTCCTCCTTTTTGGAAGTCGGTTAATAAAAGCAAGATATATTGTCAACACGTGTTTATGTTAAGTATGCAATCGGGATATCGTTATGGGGGTTTGTGACTAAGTAATAACAGCCGCAGGGGTCGATTGATCCGGTTAAGCTACGCTTGCCGCGGTCGATTCGTGGATGGGTGACCATCCATTACATATCGAGACCCTTCCGTGCCTCCGAAAACACGTTAAGCCGTTGGTCCTGGCTGTCATTTGTGGATCTTTGACAGTTGTTACGGGTCGTCAGAAGCCCGAAAGTCTGACAACCAGTCTCACCAAGGGGTATCGTATTACCCAGTAACTGGGTTGTGGAGGTCAGATAGGTAGTCGCTCCATGTCAAATACTGATATTCAGTTGCATCCGGTTAGACTGAAAGCCAACCCCAACATAGTTTTTAATTGTTTATTCCTTCAGTTGGGAAAAAGCTAGGCAGATTCATTTTGCTATCGGTATGTCGAGCCTATGGGGCTGGCCCTACTATCCAGCGTGTATTAGAAATATGTGGTCATATTTAAGAACAATTTTCTCCATGGGCCCAACATTATAATCGCGAAAAATTATTTACTGTCCCATACCTTAAATAATAAATAAGTTTAATACCTACCCGACCAAAATGTATAGAACGGCTGATAATCCGTCCCGCTCACCCTGAACAAACATGACTGCCACACACTGGATGACTAGCCTCAGCCATTAGTTCGACTAGCTCGGCGACTAGTTGCCGCCAATAGCTACAATCGAAATTTTTCAGATTTCCTGAACTCTGCAACAACCGAATACTTACCGCTAACCATTTTTTTTTTGGAACGACGTTCCTTTGCGCTCGGTATACTCTGCAGTTGACAAATCAAACCAAGACCAAAAAAAGTGAAACATTATGACTGTCACGATACTTTTGTTACATGCAAAAGCGAAAGGAACTTCGTTCCAACCGAGTGTCCCACGACAACACGCGACATTTTTAAAAAACATTCAACTGCACATCATATACTGGCAACGGTCGCCGTGACCTGAATGAATGAAATGCACCGACCCCAGCGCGGTTTAACCAGACTCGATAAATCGAATGAACCCCAAGATTTGCACTTGCCCATGGAGCCAGCACGGAGAAGCTGCAGAGGCCAGTGCATATCAAGGAGTAGACCGGGTGACGCGGAAATGGTAAGGAAGACGTGCCCTTAGGATATGAAAGGATTTGCGAGCCATACCGAATATGCATCCTTGAGTAGGCAATGGACTAGTGGAGAGACGATTGATCTATGGATCTTTTAACGACGTCGTCGCCAGATTGGTTCATGTCCAGCTTCACCAGTGCAACTTTTGGCGGAGTTAACTGATTGATCGACTTTTTTCTATGTCACCTTTATGCTGTCTTACACATTGATGTTTCTGTTGTCTTCGTCTGGCTACTATCTGTTTCAGGTTTCTTGTAAATCTCGCTAGCAGCCAGCTTAATCTTATCTCGGTCTTCAGCCGTCTTCAACTTCACAAATATTTCGATATGTAAACTTAAAATCTTTTTCACAAAAATAACTTTACCAGACAAATAAAATAAAGGAATGCTTTGTTGGTCAACAATTACCTGCGACCTCTGACTCACTCCAAATGTCTAGAAAAAGAATGCGCACTCGCAAAAAAAAAAACCATTTTGGAACACTGCACTACACAATTAATCACACACGTATTATAGTTTAAAGTTAGTTGAAAAAATTGTAAATACAGCATATAAAATGTATGGATTTATAATGAGATCCCTCATCACTTTAGGCGGACCTCTTCAGCTCATCCCTGAAAAATATGGAAAGATCTCACCAAATTAGCTTGCGGGTCACTGGGTTTAGCGACAGTTATTCCCTCGTACTTATATACTGGACTTGCATGCACTTTTGTACTGTTTTAATGTATTTTTTGGTGACATAAAGTCACAGACACAGCAAAACAAAAAAAAAACAATTCACACGTGGTAGAAGTGAAACCTTCAAAAATTTTGGCTTCAAGAAAATGAAAAAAATCATGTATGACAGAATTGTTTCTCTTTAAAAGTTCTAAAAAAAGTCCGCAACAGCATACATCACGCTTTTATCAGTAAAAGTGGAACTTTAAAACGTTAGGTAAAAGTACTGGGTCTTACAATCTTATTCCCCCTCATAACTTACATAGCCTTGCACATCATAAAAATGCGCGCGCAGTACTTGATCATTATTTTGCTGCGATGTTATTTTAAAACTGCGATATCTCCTATTCATTGAAATCGAATGATGTAAAGGGCAATTTTGTTTTAAATTAAATACTTGTGATGAATAATGTATTTATTAGGATAAGGATTAATATCATGTTTATAAAAACACCTTCGCAAATAATGCATTATTTTAGAACAAATTTGGTTAGCATAAAAAAGGTTATAGTGAGCCAACCTTAAAAGATAGACATATGCTGTCGCGGACTTTTTTTTTTGAACTTTTAAAGGGAAACAATTCTGTCATACATGATTTTTGCGAAACTTTAACCGTTTACGCAGCGCAAGCAGCGGAAGCTCTCTAAAGGAAAAATAAAACCCCCCGATTTTGAAACATTCTTCATTGGTGCTCCGCTCCTATTAATCTTAGCGTGATGATATATAGCTAGCCTTCCTCAATAAATGGGTTATCTAACACTGAAAGATTTTTTAAATCGGACCAGTAGTTCCTGAGATTAGCGCGTTCAAGCAAACTAACAAATTCTTCAGCTTCAGAGAACCACGAACATAAGAAACACTGTATAATGCTTCCTATCTCATTTTCTCCCACGTTAAATTTTATTAATTTGTGTCTGTCTCTTTTTACTGTGGCTTTTTCGTTTCATCGACTTTCAAATCACAACGATGCTAAAGAAGTTTTCACTTCAATAACTTCGATTTCGATGCCCGGCTTGTAACTCAAACTTGCAACATGTGAGCACATTTCACTAATCATATAGTAAAAAACTTTGGCGGAGTACAATTGGAAGCGTCCGTGTTCTTCAACGCGAATCCCTGGCAAAGATCGCCCTGACCTAAGTGGAAAAAACGTACGACTGAAAGAAAGTAAATAAATATTCACCTGAAATCTTTACCATGATTGTGCTGTGCAAAATGATCCGAAAGATATTTGAATATAAACTCTTGTCGGAGTAAATACAACGTCTACGCATAATCTGTGTTATACCATAACGACAGCGATTCTGTGCCAAAAATAAGCCACTGGATTTGGGAATTAGGTTCATACGCATTAGAACCAGGTGGCTGGGCTACAAAATGTAATGTAGAAGCTTATGATATTTTAGAACCCGTAAGTACCAAGTATTGCATGAATGAGACTAACCAATCCTACCCATGAAACTTCAAACCAATCTTTTTACTTACTGAAGCAGCCGACTGAATACCACGACAGCTGGTTCGAGGTGGCACAAAGTAGAGCCCAAAACTATTGTAGGGACAATAGAATAAATTCGTTATTTTAAGGAGGAGGAGCTCCTGGCTAAGTAATCAGCCGTAAAGGTCGATCCATCAGGTTAAGATACACTTGCCGGAGTTGGGAAGGATGGGTGACCATCTTTACATACCGAGACTCCTCGGTGCCTCGCAAAGCACGTTATGTCGTTGGTCTCGGCTGTGATTCGTGGATCTTTGACATTCATTACGAATCGTCAGAAGCCCGAAAGCCTGACAACCAGTCTTACCAAGGGATATCGTAAACCCAGTTACTGGGTTATGAAGGTCAGATAGGCAATCGCTCCATTGATATTCAGCTGCATCCGGTTAAACTGAAAGCCGACCCCAACATAGTTGGGAAAAGGCTAGGCAGATTAATTTACATAATTTTAAGCCACTACCCACTTTAAAACCAATCTATCGTACCGATAACGTTATCAATCAAAGCCTCATTCTTATAATAACAGTAGCTATTTCTGATGAGATTCTATACGTACTCCCTGAACCATACAGCAAAAGTCCTAAGCTAACAGCAGGCCCAAGGCCCCGAGTTCAAAGGCCCATCACTACGGGTCAACTTAACTACTTATGCCCTATTCAAATGTTAATTTTGGACCCTTGGAATACACAATTTGGAAGTTTACATGTTCAGGGTTGGGTAGAAGTCAGATGAAGTTTGTGTTTAGATTTTCGGAATGGCACTTAATGTTTGGGGAGGACCACTAGATTCTTGTCTCTTTATTAATTGTTTCTTGAATGGTTGAACTGATTCCATTTGCATAGTTTAGTAACATAACCAATGAACATTAGAATACTGATGCCCGTTTCCACGCACAACTAAGTGACACTTAAATGAGTCCCAAAATAAAAGTGCATTGCTGAATTTTCAACTATCAGAGCTGAGCCTAGCGTTGAAAATCCAACAGTGCACTTTTATTTAGGGATTCATTTAAGTGTCACTTAGTGAAGGTGAAAACGAGCATGAGAGTGTTGTTTTAGTAAAAGTACCTGGGTGACCTCTGCTCCGGTGAAAATAGAGAATGCTCATTTAATAGAATAGAATAGGAACTACTAATTCCATACTGCCATGATAGTAGGTACTTACTAATTCCATGCTGCCATGATCATTATTCTAGTGTCAATAATGTCATGTATTCATTATCTTTTTCTAAACTTACCAAGTCCAGTCTTACCAAGGGGTATCGTATTACCCAGTTACTGGGTTGTGGAGGTCAGATAGGCAGTCGCTCCATGTAAAATACTGGTATTCAGCTGCATCCGGTTAGACTGGAGGCCAACCCAACATAGTTGGGAAAAGGCTAGGCAGATGATGATCTTTTTCTAAACTTATACAAACAAATTAATATATACAAATATTGCTCGTTTTATAGTATAGGATAATAAGCAAACAAGCAAGCAAGTACCAATGGGACTTTTTTAATTCATATGTACTTTCTGAGATTATCCTGGACATAACTGACATCGGTGAAGGAATTCGTCTTCGGACTTCGTCTGCGATCCGGGATAAAAAATAGCCTATGTCCTTCTCCAGGTCATGGTATATCCATGTGCCAAATTTCACCCGAATCCATTTAGCCGTTTTAACCCGAAAGCGTAACAAACTCACTTTCGCATTTCTAATATTAGTTAGGATAAAATGTCCAGGCCATCTCCGTAATAACTTTCCCCAGCTCGGGGAGGACACCGAACTCTTCGAACGCAGTCATTTGTTGTACTTTAAACGTAGGAATACTAGATAAGAACAACAAATGACTGCGTTCGAAGAGTTCGTTGTCCTCCCCGAGCTGCGGAAAGCCGTTGGTATGCCAAACCGTCTTGAATAAGCGTGGTGATCAATGCTCGTGCCTTCTCTGTATGAGAAAAAGCATTTGTCCTAAAATGGGACAATAATTAGGCTGTTTTTTTTGTAAATAACTCTCAAAATCCTTAGATCGGGAAATAGCTTAGCTGTAGTTAAGTGTATTGACGTCACATAAATCCGGCATTAGAGTTTACCGCGCGAACACCATGTCGATATCTATCCATATCCATTTATTTTTCAGAATCGTTTTCACAACGTGGACTTCTGTACATTCTGTTGACATTTTTTCTTTTAAAATTTGTCTTAATTAGATAAATTAAATTCTGAATATTTATATCAACATAATATTTATATACAAGATCTAGTAACATTAGACTACAGAAAATTACACCACATCGACAAACGTTTCCCCTTGAGTCGTAAAAAAGAAATGTCAAACAGTTATAAAATATTAACGCGCAAAACGCCGTGGCCTGGGGTATGAGTGCAGTTAAACGCAATTTTATTGCATTTCTGTTTCTTGCCCTATTATAGCGCAATAATTTCTGTCAATTTCTCTATAAATGTTTGCTAGTAAACAAACATTTTAACCCTGTAGCTTTTCCTTTCCAGATTAAGCCAGATGTTCAGTAGCGGATCCAGGGGCGAGAGGAGCTCCCCCCAAAAGCGTCTGAGTTCTTCCGTAACAAATTGATATTTTTAAATATATTTTTTTGCAAGTATGTGTAATACTTGCAAAAAAATTAAATAAATATAAAAAAATAAAATACCTAATGTATAATTTAATGAGTAAGTATTATGTTTTCAAGTTTTTTTTCTATAAGCTGTTTTATTTACGTGACGAATTTTGAATCCCCGCGCCACTTACGCTGCCCGGTTTGGCCGCCATTTATATTCACCAAGATATCTCTGGTAGTCTACAACCTAACGAAGTCATTGAGGAATTTGCAAAAAGTAATTCGTGGAGGCTTTTGTGTGCTCTTTTAGTGTTTACTGTGAGCAACTAACTTTGCTGCGGTACTCGGGGTCGTGTATTGTGTTTAAATTAAAGGACTTTAGAGAACACAAGATTATATTTTAATCAATAATACAAAGCAAAAGACAATATTACGCGACCGACGCCATGGGCTCAACTCATTTTTCTTACATTGACAAATGCACACCATATAAAAATCCTAATTTAAATATATAACGTTCGAATGTTCGGCTACCATAGCGTTCTTGCCAGCCTGCATAATGTGTGAGGTTGAATTCCAATAAGTCCTCACATGAGCTACGCCCCACTTGAATAAAGGGATCAGGTAGAGACCTTTATTCAAAGTATCCGAACAATCATACCCTTCCTGCCTATACCTAACAGAAACGTTACCTAACGATGGCAATTAAAATACAAGGTGAGGTCTTTCTCTTGCAGGAGAAGGCTTAAGTCAGAACGTACGAATCGCAAAAGTCCTGATACCAGGTTAGGTATCAGCCAAGTTAAATGACAATATGTGCTAACAGTGCACAAATAATTAACATACTTCTGTTTAAACCTCACTGTACCAAAACCACCGCAAAAGATACAGCAAGCCTCTGACAACAAACAAACAGATGTGACAGTTCACATCTACCCAGAGGGGGTTTATGAAAATGAACTCTAACATCCTAAGCCTTAACTCCATCGGACATAATTGAGCCAGAGGGAACGAAGGATCAAGAAGTAAGCGCTCAACAACATTAAACTCTCACGACCATACTCCAGAGGGAAAATCTCAAAACCTCATATTATCCTCACAAGACTCAATCTTTACCAAGTGTCAGTTAGCTCTGACTAAACTGTGAGACCTCAGTCATAAGTTGAACCAATTGTGTCAACTAGACACACCTTGCAAGGGCTATGCCCCCGTTAGCGAGGCTGGTATCAACCAAGACAGAGTACTTCCCCTCCCTCCTGAAGGGATCACAGTTTCCAAAAAATATTTGCCTCTTCTAACTCGCATTAATAAATTCTGGAGTACGTTCATGCTAATTTAGACGAAACGACACAACATTGAAGACGCAGACAGTGGCTCATTCCCTCCGACTTCTCAGCGATGTGAGGAGTGACAATACCTCACTCGCTCCCGGCAGCGTCCGATGATTGCTCCCCATAACATGAAACGAGAAACAAGTTATAATGCATTAGAATAATATTATATAATCTTCACTAAAATAATGTGCTAAAATAATGAAGTCTACATCTAAGTGTCATAATATAACAATAGAATAAGTGACATAAAAACTAATAATTAAATTCTACTATGAAAAGGCTTTAATCTAAACAAAGAGTATGTAACATTAAAATTGCTGAACCTCTTATTATTTAATTTTAAAAACTCGTATTCTAAAATGTAAAACTTCTTTATAAAATGTCTATAAACTTTCGACCTTTTAAATTTGTTCATTTTCGGTACGAAGTTTTTAATTATTCTCACATACGACACCTTATTTTTATTTGGTGCTCTTCTTGAATTGGTTTTAGCACGTTGTTGTCGAAATGTGGCATTCAGAATTTTTATACATTTATGTTCCTTATGGGTAACATAAACTTGAACATTTGTGGTCTCGGCCATTTGAAGAATTTCAACATGTTTGACCAAGTCAACGACTACTTCACCATCACTCTCTTTCTCTATGACTGAACATGACTCCACGTCATCCTCAGAAATATTTTCCTTAATTTGATCAACGACGAAGTTATGTGTAGGAGTTTCCTCATCGTGATCAATAATTTCCCTTGGCAAGGACATAATCTGATTCTCTGAAACACACGTGAATGGTTTAATAAATGGACTGGACTGACCCGATTTTGTGGCTTCTTCCATGTGTTCCTTTTCGAACACCTGACTTGAGCCGTCTTCATCATCATCATAGTCATCTTCATCATCATCTCTGCCCTCTTGGCAGCTTTTCATTTCTTCCAGTGGGTCATCCTGTCTTCCACTAGAAAATAAATTGGTGTGATTATCTAAATTCATGTCGTTCTGTCCGCTTTCATCGGACATCTCTGTTTCTTGTCCCCTATATGCCGCTAATTCTTTGTGGCATTTGCATGGGAATTCTGCCCATAATTCTTTACAAAAAGATTGGAAACTCATACCCTCGTGGTATGTATATTTGTGGAAATACATTGCTGGCCCCACAAGAAATGCACGTAATATTAGAGCCAAATCATATTCCTGCCATTCGTTTTCGGTGGCCACAAGCCTGAACTCCTTAATAAAATTCTCTAGGCACATGCCGTTGATCCCCGAGAAGGGCTGCATTTGATACGCCATCTCGCTCTATATACAATAATAATAAAAACCACTTAGCTTCGGACTTTTAGTCGTCGTATCTCATATCTTCTTCAGCTCCGGACTAATGCGCTTCCACTATATGTGACGACTACACTTTAGAAAGGGCGGCGCCTCCACCAATTGTGAGCAACTAACTTTGCTGCGGTACTCGGGGTCGTGTATTGTGTTTAAATTAAAGGACTTTAGAGAACACAAGATTATATTTTAATCAATAATACAAAGCAAAAGACAATATTACGCGACCGACGCCATGGGCTCAACTCATTTTTCTTACATTGACAAATGCACACCATATAAAAATCCTAATTTAAATATATAACGTTCGAATGTTCGGCTACCATAGCGTTCTTGCCAGCCTGCATAATGTGTGAGGTTGAATTCCAATAAGTCCTCACATTACTTTGCTAAAACCTACCCTTAGCGCCTTAGCGGGGTCAAACCCCTCCCAAACGACAATCCTGGATCCGCCACTGCAGATGTTTTTTTAAGTTTATTGATGAAAGATTCAAATATGAATGTAGATGTAATTTACAGAGAGTTGTTTTCTACAGGGATAACATATCGAGACCCCTCGGCACGTTAAGCTGTTGGTGCCGTCTGTCATTCGTAGATCTTTGACAGTCATTACGGGTAGTCAGAAGCCCAAAAGTATGACAAGTCTTACCAAGGGGTATCGTGTAACCCACTAACTGAGTTGTGTAGTTAAGCAGTCGCTCCATGTATTCAGCTGCATCCGATTGCACAGGAAGCTAACCCAAACAGTTGAGAAAAACCTAGGCAGATTATTTTCGGATTGGAAGTAAAGGGTTTTGTCGCATAAAAACCCTGCAGCCGCCATTCATTGGTTTTTCTACGAATTTTTCTAAGAGTTACTCTTTTGATTTTTGAAGTGAAAACTGCTATAAGCGCGTTGAGCGATTTTTGATAACAGATAAACTTATGAATTCGTGTCACCGACATGCTCGCGCCGTAGTGATTTATCGGAATTTTCAGTATTTTATTCGGTCGTTTCTTTATTTGTATTCGCATATAAGTTGTCGGAAATTTCATATTTTGAGTATGCTATTTTTTTTTTTTCAGATCTTTCATTACTACTATTTTGAAATAGAACTTACCTACTGGCTCATGGTACCTAATATTATTAAATAATTATGTGTGTATTAGGTATACCTACGCAAATACACATCCATACCTTCTGAAATATTTTTCATTAAATAATTGGGTGGGTATACTAGCATCCATTATTGAACTCCGTATAACACTATTTCATTAATTATTCATGTATCAGGTCTACTCGGTGTCCTTATGTTACTGCAAGGTATCCAGCAGAACATCAGCGTCAGACATTGAAGTATACGATAAGTATTACTTACTGTACATGGTGGCCGCGACTGACAAGTTGTAGATCGTAGATTCGAACCCAGACAGGCGCTTTACTTTGTGTAAATTAATTCATCACCACTGTTTTCAAATCGGTGAAGAAAACATCGTGAGGAAACTGGCATGTCCTAGAACCAGAAATTCGAACACATGTTTTCGAATTTTTGGATGTTACATGACATCTACCAACCCACACTGGGTCCACGTGATGGATTACGGCCCACACCCTCTCACTGAGAGGAGGCCTGTGTCCCAGCAATGCGAATATAATTGGCTGATTGTGCTAATGGCGTTAGGTATATTTGCCTGGACATGCTGAGCTAGACTCCCATTTGGTGTGTGGTGGGATCTATATCGCCACATTCGAACTACGCATCACACTGACGTCACGTGAAATCCTGCATCGCGCAAGCAGAGTTTACCAGGCGATCAGTATATATATAATGACTTCCCGACATCCATCATGGGGCAGTAGCCCGCTAGACACGACACCTGTTCGGTCGGAGGATCCTCCCTTTTCTATAGAGGATGAGTGAACTTTACACCCTGTTCCTCATGCCTCTATAGGTGCAACCTTGAGACAAACACCGTAAGTTACTTGTTCCTTGTTTAAAATTTTTACTATTCCCGAATTCCTTTAGCGTGGCATTAGCGGTCATTGACCCACCGACATTTTCTAGCATTCTTTATTTCATAAACTGAAATAAAGTCCATTAATTTCCTGAATCCAATATCTATAGTGATCTTCAACATGTTCCAATAACAAAAACCCATACTTGGTTTATTGTTTGGGTTCCTACGAAGAGATATTTGGGAAAGGGCAATGACCGCTATTGCTACGCTATAGCGACTCGGGTACCTATATAGCGTAGGGTCACTTTGTTATTTTTTTTTTTATATTTCTTGTTCACAAGAATAAGTATTTTTTGCCACAGGCTTGGCATATTGTGTAGGTAGTTAACTAGGCATGTAATCTTAACATTACTGTCATGAGCACAACATCACGCGTGTCTTCCCCGAAGGTTTAGGGAGAGGTATACCATCGGGGTAAAGCATATCTAACCAATTTGAAAACAAAATCCCGTGCACACGACCCTTTTCTTTCGTAGGTAAGCATTACTATAGCGGCCGAGCGCTGCAAGCAAGAATAGTCCTTACAGTGTACAGATATGCATTTCTTCCATAGTACCTATAGTACACGCACATTTCGCCAGGTATGTATAAGTCCCATGTAATAGGGGCGACCCTATTGCAATCAACCGGGCACAATTTAATCCAGACTCCGGGCTATTTATGTTAATTTTGTGTGTGTTTTGGGTTTCTGCGTTAATTTTTATGTTGTTGCACTGAATAAATTATTTATCTATCTATATATCTAGTTACTGATATTATAATAACTCGATTGAGTTATTCGAATTCAACAAAGAAATATTTCTGATCTGACTTGCAACGCCATCTACAGTTAAATTATGAAAACTGCTAAACCCTCGAGCGGCACTGGTTAATCTTCTGTTGCCAACACAATATCGCGAATCAACGCCTAGTCGTAGCGTTCTTGTTTCATTATTAAAGTATAGATGTCGCTAGCAGTACAATAATTTTGAGTTTCATAGTTATAACATAGATGGCGTTATAATAAGTAACCGAAATAACTCTGGGCATTTATTTTAGGGGGGTTGTTCTGGGTAATGATTAAATTTCAAAGATGAGTTTCGTAAGTGCAATTGGATCATTCTATGAGATAGATACGCTAAATGCTTTGTCTGGCATCACGCCTCTATCATCCAGTAGTAGTTATAGGCAAGGTTGCAGTTTCTAAAGCGGTCATCAATCAGAGAATTGATTTCATTTATGGCGCTGGCGTTGCATTTGTTTACCTTATCCAAAGGTTATCTGCAAAACATCGCTTTTAGTGATAAGATCGCCCATTGTGTCACCCTATGTGTTTCTAAATTTATATCTTGACTTGAATCCATATTATGGTGTACCTACATAATAAAGAGTACCTATTCTATTCTATTTTAGCCTGATTATTAACCATGGCTATCACTTGGTTTAAGGCGAAAGCGTCAGGGTAGCCCGCGAAATTCAAATTTTCTCACGTTTTTTGCAATTTACAGGTCAGTATCATGTTGTATGTTGATCTAATCATGATTCGCGGCCGTAACAAATATGGCTTTACTGAATTATAATCATATATGTAGTATAATAATATCATATAAGTTAGCAAAGGTGTCAAATGTCATTATTTCATGAAATCATTACATTTGACACCTTTGCTAACTTATGGAGTTGTATTGTTGATTGTAATGATTATAATTAAGTAAAACCATATTTGTTACGGCCGCGAATCATATTTTAATCAACATAAAACCTAACACTGATCTGCAAAATGCAAAAAACGTAAGAAAATTTGAATTTCGCGGGCTACCCTGACGCTTCCCCCTTAAAGAAGACCCTAGGAATCTTTTAGGTCGGGATCACTTAATTAGATACCTACTTGGATTTTTGGACTGGTTATGGAACATGTGGACCACAAAATAATTAATAGGTAGGTTTATGTACAATCACTGTGGATTTTGGATTTGGGCGTTTTAGGGTTAATTAATTTAAATAAAACATATAATTCGTAATACATAATTATTTAATTGTGTATAATTATTTGAATACATCAAAAATTTTTGGTGTAATACGAAATTCGCTAATGCGCAATCCCCTGGCCTGACTACCTGTATATAAGTAGGCCAGTATATATATTGTTGCTCTTAACAAGTATTGTACATCGTCAGGAATGTACTAACAACTACCACTACTTAGCTCCATTAATGCGGCTAACAGTTAATTGAATTTTACACAATAATCTTTAAAATTAAATACATTAAATTAACTAAGATTATAAAACATTAAATCAGTCATTTACAAAAAAAAACATTTTTTCAATATTTTTTACAACAATGCTACGATAAGATTTTTTCTATTTTAATGGAGATTTTTTTTTTTTTTCGTAATTTTGGATATTGCTTATTGCACTACTATTATTATAATTTATGAAAACTTATGAATAGTGCAAGCTGCCATAGCTCCACCACTCGACTACTCAGCTCAACGGACTCATTCAATCACTTCGACAAAGTTCCTTAAATTACACTTAATTAAAACTAATAAAATGGCATGTTGTGATGCTAAACGAACTATTTGTGAACTTTAAGTAGCCTGAAATGTTTCGTCCAAATAATACCTTTGTCTGAATTATTCAATAAAATAATAATAATGGTTTGACTATTTCAAACGTCTATTCGAGAATTACTTTCAACGTTAGACACAGTTTTTATTCATCAAGTTTGCAGCTTAAATGTTAATAAATAAAAACTGTGGCAAAGTTGAAATAAAAAAGTAAAAAAAAAACGCATACTTAGGTACTTTAGAGATTTTAGTAACATTCATTATTTTCATAAACGTCTACATTTTTAAAAGGAAATCTATGTACACTTTGCACGGCTAAGTCAAAATAGCTTCTTCACAAACGCTTCTCCATTCATCAGTAAGTGTACAATTACAGTCAATCAACTTTTCCACCCAAAGTGCACAAAGTTTCAATCCACAATTTATAAATACCTACTCACTAAGTACAATACTGACATCTTCATAGAAACATTAAAATATACACCTTTTGAATCAAGAATCACAAACGTACGACACGGTGTATAAAACGCTGCACTACCTCACACGATACGATAATATCTCTATTTACAATAATATACAAATACGATAAAACACATTTAGATTACGTTAACTTAGTATAGACGTAATATAACTCACATTATTAGTTGTAACACGTTAGTACTTACAAAAACACATTATATTTAAAATTACTTGTCACTTTAATGAGTTTTTAAATAGATTTATAATGTGCTACAACTAATAGTTAAGCTAGAAACAAGCTACCGGTGCAGTAATAAGGAAACAAATTATAAGTACAAAATTAAGTATTCATACATCATAGTTTACTCGTTCAATGGCACTTTGCATTTCCAATTTGCTAACTCACTTCTGCAGCTGAATATACGTAGAACAACATAATCTAAATAGGTTCCGTCACCACGCAAACACAAGCCCAGACGCCCTGATCACTCATCACAGGCCGCATTCTGAGTTACGATAAAAGTGATAATATCGCGAATCCGACCAAATTTAATAGTCACAAAATATAAGTGTTATTGAGTAATAATTGTGACTTTGGACTTTGGTCGGATTCGAGATATTATCACTTTTGGCGTAACTCGGAATGCGGTCACAGTCATCACACATCTGTCAAATTATAAATAACGTAAAAACTAAAAACTATATTTACACAAATTGTCATTACTCTATGACATCATAAAAATGTATTAAAATTATCATACAAAACATCCATTAAAGAACAGCAATGAAATTATTTTATATGTTTTTTTTTTTTTTTATTTACAAATAATTTCACGTTCTTCTTAGGCAGTGTAATTTTTTTTAGAGAACTATAAATACTTTGAAAAAATACAAAAAAAAACTTAATCACATTTAAAAATAACTATACTCCGTTTGAAATAAGATTAGACATTTAAACAAACCTTTTTTACTTTACAGTCCGTTCAACCGATTTTGACTTCTATACCGTAGGCATAAGGATAGCATTAAAAGCAAAAAAAGTGGTTACAAACCCACTGTTTACTGCAGCTGTCATTTATCATGCCGCCATCGCAATAGGAGTCAAAATCGGTTGAACGGACTGTAAAAAATGTCTAATCTTATTTCAAACGGAGTATAAGTACACACGATAATAATCTTTATTGGATGATCCGTAAAGTGAAAATTTTGTACTTATCTCGAATAATTTGAGTTCAATCTTTAAAACAATACTTTTTTGTAAGTTACGATTTCAAGTCCCGAATATTTAAATGGTTTTAAAAACGCCAGAGAGAAATATAAAATTATAGATTTCGTCACAGTTGAGTTCACAACAGACTAATTTTAAGATGTTTCAAAAACTATTCTGAAAATAGTTGCTCAAGATGTTATGTGCTATTGACATAAATGATTCTCATTTCTTGATTAGGTAATAATTAGTATGGTAATCTAAGATATAAACTCAACTGTAATACACAGTCTGATGACGAAACTCACTGCCTATGCTCTGAAGAGGAGAGCGGGGAGAAATGGAACTGGGAAGATCTTGAAATATTTTATTAATGATGGTAGTTAAAAAGTAGGGTTGTAGAGTTCAGGATCATGTCCTACGTATCCCATATTAACAATGACCGCGTCTTCCTCACTCATCGCAACTCCTAAACATGGACAATTCGTCAACATTCTCCATATGATGGGAAAACCTTTCTCAGAGCGTTATAGCAGTATTTAAGTTTATTTTAACGAAGATGACGTACAAAACAACAATTCTGCTTCCCTGAAGCCAAATTTTTTTGCGTTGTACCTAATTCAAGAAGTGAATAAATACTCGATGCTTGAAACCGTAGCAGCTAATAACTACGCTATAATGTATGTGTGTGTGTGTTTAAGACACCATTTGTCTGTGTCCATTTTGACCGTTGCCTGACGGAAAGAGTACTCCTTCATATGTTACTCCGTTCAGCTCTATTGACACTACCAGTTGCTGGTCACCTGTGCTTGCGTCTCCTGGGGGAAGAACATTATTAATTACAAATAACAGGTCTGGTAAAACAAAATTGTATCACAGATAGCATCTCTTGAGGGAACTAATTCAATTGTAGTTAGATCTTCGTGGATCTGAGAACCAGATCTTTTTCAACAAAAAAAGCTGAATCCAGCAAAAGCAAAAAGATTCAGGATAAATATATAACAAGGTAACCAGAATCAGTAGTCTAAGACCTTAGCGGTTCGCAAGTCGCAGACAGCACAATGTCAGTAAATGCTCACCTCTAGTAGTAATCTTGAAGGCAGCTCCATTGATACCGTTGGAATTGGGCATACCGTTGATCTGTGGCGGCGACGTGGCGTCCCTGCGGCTGTGGCGGTGCTGCGCCTCGTGCAGCTCGGCGCGCGGCGAGGGGGAGGGGGGGCGGCTGGCGGGGCGCGGCGTGCGGCGCTTGGCGGGCGGCGCGGGCGAGCGGCACGCCTCGCGCTTGCCGCCGCTCGTCACTGAGTTGGGGCTCTCGCTCAGGTTCAGAGCCTCGCTGTAACCCATACTGAGGATAAGGAGAGTGTCAGAATTTGTCAACCGGTGGTTGATCTTACAATAAAAGCAACTATTAAAATAAACGAAATACCGAGAAGAATTGCCATACTGCATTTTTAGCATAAATAGGTTCTGTCTTTAGGCAATCTGGTGACTGCTTTCGATTGACAGAAGAACTACACACTGCTACGGATAGTTCCAATGTCAGTCTCGAATTAAGTATTGTAATCTATTCAAATACCTAATCCAGTCTCACACATCCCACAAAGTAATTACTCTGTGGTTTCTAAATTGGTCAAGATCACCAAAGAGCACAGTACTCCCCAGGGAATACTTGGGACCCATATTGAATTTAATCAGCAGATAAAGATGTTCATAAGAAATAAAATAAAAAATATTGTTGACTTACCGTTGTGGTTCAAGGTCCGGTTGTGGGCTGTTGTTGTTATTATTGTTGTAGAGTGACCAGAGAGTGAGGCGGGAGACGTCGATGGCACTGAGGGCGGCTGCGTCACGAGGTGACATTATTGGTGCTGGGCCATTGCTGGGGGGCGACTCGGAGCCTATAAAAAAATTGACTATTTTTAGTCAACATAAGTAAACTTAATCAAAAATACTTCACAAAAAAATATTTACAAGAACACTTTCCAGTTGATATAAGCTATAGCCAACATTAAATTCGACATCTACATGAAATAAGAACCAACCTCAGTTCCGTGCAATTAGAGAGATCGATATCTATCCTACAATGAACTAGCTAATATAGAATGAATATCTCATAATAAGACTCAACTAATAACATTCCCATTATAACATTTTATTATTTAAATTTATACACATACCATTTCTCATAAGCTCCCTCTGCTGCTGTATCATCTTCATATACTCGCGTACCCTGTACTCGATGTCGTGCTGTGCGAGATGCGGTGCATGCGGCGGCAGCGGCGGCAGCCGCGGTGCGACACCCCCCAGCGACAGCGACAGTGGCTGCATGTGCTGCGACAGCTGCGCGAGAGACGCGGGCACGCGGTTTAGTGGGGGCTGCAAGAAGATGGGGACGTTAGGTGATGATGATAGGGCACCACTGGTTTGACTAGCTAAGTTCATGTTAGAAGTTCAAAATTTCCATTCTCAAAAGAGATGGATGGTTTGTGTGAAAGATGATATGGTTGGGAAGAAAGTGTATACTGAAATGACGACTGCTAGAGATGGTGGAAGAATAAAAAACCACGCCGACCCCTGATAAATTGGTATAGGACAAGAGGTTGAAAATTCGTAAGAATTCATGAAACTATTGGCAGACATTTAAATCTAATAGCCCTTGCACCAAAACCCTATTTGCTAAGTTGGAGCCTAATTACATCATGCTACAACTATAATTGGACAGATGGAATTTGGCTCAACATTCTGATCGTTTAGTCATTTAGTAGTTAAACGCTTTACCGACTGTGTAGAATTATAGAAATAATAGTTTTATGTTATTTCGGTCCTACTTGATTGACCTAAATACTTTTAAATCCGTTGAATCAATAATACTTACCATAGCTAAAGCAGCTTGTGCGTCATACTGCCCAGAGGCGCGACGTCCCTCACGCTTGTTCCCTTCAATGGCTGCATCCAGCTCGCTCCTGGTTGATAGGTTCTTCTTCTCGCACTCGTAGTCATACAGGTATTTCATATATCTGAAAGAAAATACACAAATTTTAGCCGCAACACCTTTCATACGTTTAATCATCTATTTACAAATGTTTGAGCCAGGTTAAAACAAAATTATAAGAATATGTAGTAGATCACAAAAAAATAAGACAGGTACTTAGTGAGAACTTGGGAGATACTTGAAATAAGAATTGATTCAAAGCTATTAACAGCATAGCATACATGGATTTTTTTACAAAAATAGAATGAAGGACAGCAGTTGATGGCAAAGCGGCACCGCCAAAGCTCGTTTTGGATCTTTTATCATTCAAAATAATCTTCGTATCTATCAACTCGAAAATAAATCAAGAGATGTCACCATTCAATCCTTTAGAACGAACGAATCTAATAATAACTTTATTACTCCGCCCGCGGCTTGACAGGCTTATAAATCATATCTCAAGCCCAATTATTATCAAAAGTCTATCCTTCAAGTATAATACGTACCATTACAATCCTAATCCTATTCTGTAACGTGTCAATTTTATATGACCCCATTGTAGCGTGTACCTTCCATATGTCATATTAAGCGGTCACATATTTAATGCGTAACACAATGAGACCCGCCGTCTCATAAAAACGCCACCTTTAAAACTGTCACATGCGTCTATATATACGACATTCGTCATTACTGTTAGTCTAATTTTATGAATGTTACTAGATGTAAGCTTTGGCATTAGAATACTTTTGTCTCGATAGAATTTTAACGAATGACTAATGTTTTACAGCATGGAAACAAGGAATCATTATGTAGAAGACAAATTGTGAATAAAAGACTCGATTCTTGAAAATGGATGTCCAGCTAACATCGGTTTCGAAATGATTTGCGTTAATGAAGCAATAAAGTGTACAAACCAAACAAAAGATAGCTTTCTAGTATCACAATGCCTATTTAGGACAAGAATCTACGACATCGTTTGAAATATTTAGTTACAAAATCACTTCTAAGTCCAAACACACTATGAAAATTAACGTAACGAGACGCATACAGAAACAGATCGAAATAAAAGAAGCTGCGTTCGAAATCATCGGTTCGTGCGTAACCGTCGTACATTTTGAATCATAAACGTAAACCACCTTTATGACATCCGACAAAAGACGAGGTGAAGGAACTCTAGAGAGATAAATGGGAAATTATATCGGCTGAGATGAGCTAAGGTTATTAATTATGAAGTTGTCATATTGTCGCGTCCGACGCTCACGTAGTGCCATTGTGGGCCATCTTTTGTCTCCACCTCGTGAGAATTTGAATGAGGATGTGATACAAAGCAGGTCGAATATGGAGCGGGCTCCTGACTTGTAGGACCACACAGACACACCTTTTGTCGATCATGTTCTAGATTAAAGGATAATAATGGATACTGATTTGGATGAGGCCTTCAGAACGAAAGCATTTCGAAAGGATTTCATTTTGAGAATATTGTGTCACCTGCCCAACAAGTTCTAATCTCCCGTTGAACGATTATACATCTTGGTTAGCTTTAGTTTCTAGGATTTTTCTAACCATGCTCTCATTTAAAAGTTTCCAAAATCTGTGCGTTTCCCACTCAATTTAAGTATCTTCAGACTACTGACAGATGTTTGCTGTTAGTTAAATGATGAACCTATTAATTGTGATGATAGGTTTTTAAGATACAAATCAGTTACTCACTGTGTACGTAATGTGAAGGCAGCAGACGTGATGGACGATGGCAGCCGCAGTCCCTTGATGATCTCTTGCCACAACTTCTTATTGATGACCTCCACCAGCCCGCCGCGAGCTATCACCAGGTTGTATAGCTCGTACAAGTCTAGCACCGACTTCGCCATTATCGGTAGCCGATTGATTGGAGTACCTAAAACAAATATAATTTGAAGTTTAGTATGGAAGAGATTAGAAATAGTCCTAGATAATATAAGTACAACATTGTAGCAAAGACTATTAACGGTAAGTATATAATAATTACTTAAATTATAAGAAGAATAATTTCAAACATAGTCATCCAGGTGTTGAAGAAGTTAAAGCTGCTGTGTATGTTTTTAGTAAAAAAGACGACATTTTATGGAATCTAAAGAAATGAAGAATTGCCATCAAAACGTCATACTATATATACCTATATAAAATACCATACTTAACTAGGTACTGAAATAGGGATAACTTAAGTGGCACGGTACCTATTGGTAATAAGAACATCAACTTGAAACTTCCGTCAGCAATAAAATTTCTCAAAATACAACAGCAGCAATTCAAAATCAGGGATAACAAATACCTATATCGTAATGTAACAAAAGAGTCTTTACAAACAGGAGAAACATGTTCATCACGATATAACTTCGAATAGAGGAGAGCAGTGCATTCCCTCACTATTGCAAGTTGTAAAACCCTTTACTGCGTACTTCATAAAGATCGTAAAAGCAAACTACGTCTATATAAGAATATAGAAACAGATACAGCGCTAGATTAAGCAGAAGAAATTCTGAAATTTATATGAAATTATGTTTATAGATTTTGATAATACCCATACAATTTTTTTTATTTATCAATGTTCCACGAATTTGAATAAAGCTATCGGAAGAATAGAATTTGTTTTACTGCTCCAACCGCATATCTAACAGCCAGTGACGATAAAATGAGAAGAAAAGCTGATTATGTTGACAACCATAACTTATCGCCACCTGTATGCCTTTGGAGACATTAATCACAATTTTATACGACGACATTACACGCTTTAATGTGATCTCACAACAACACCACTGCAGCGTTTAGAGGTAATGCTGCGTGTCGGATAGAAGTGCCTGTCAAATAAAGCTATGAAATCTAGCTAAAAAGCGTAAGACATGACAATATCTATGAGATACGGACAAAAACATTCCAGATATTTAACAATCTATCAAATCAAGCTTTACAGCGCTTGCTGGGACAACACGCGTCAAGTGGGCAACAAGGCGAGCGTGCTAAATCGCATCGCATCGCACGATCGATGATTTACGGGCGCGAGCGAGTCAGATCGCGCTTTTACAATGCGCGCGCGCAGCATTAGTGGCCCCGATTTAGCACAGCCCGTGTGGCCACGGAAGCCAGGCCCGTTTGTTCTATGTGGCTAGTTTGCGACTATTTGATTTACTGTAATTTGGCTGTTAACTTAACCGATGACGTGACGAATCCGTACCAACAACGCTAACACTGCGATTTACAATAAGGAACTGTTAGCCACTTAGTTACGCTTGTGAGACAGTGGAACTGTCAGCTTGTGATGTTTACATCTTTCGAACAAGAAAACAACAGTGTTTATATCCCATTACTTCGCCGACTGAAGACGGAGTTACATTCGCATTTGTTACTATGAAATGGATGTCAAATCACCACCTAGGAAGTGTTAAGTCTTCAGTAGACAATCACAAGAATGTAGTGCCAAATAGTTTTACAATCTCATCGGCATTATCTCAAATGACCGTCAAGGCATCACCAGCAAACACTGCTTTATCATAAACGAATAGAACATTACCAATTATTCCAAATTCATTCCATTCATCTCCAACGAAAGCTGGAAGTTATTTCAATTTGACTTGTGCGAACATGACGGCGCGGCAGCGGCAATCAATCAACATTGTCTAAATGATTGTTGCAAACAATTCGTTACATTTGCACAGTCACCGCGCGCTCGATATCGAGTTACAAGCTGTCTCAGTTCGCGCCTGCTGGCATTACGGGTTGCTCCTGTATCGTAATGTATCGATTGATAGCTATTGTAAAGTTTACTAACTACTTTCTCTTGGAAATAGGAACACTTCTAGACCAATTCTCAACATTGAATGAAAAAACAATTTTATTGTTCTTTGTATTGCATGCATTTATAGTAGTGAAAATATATAATATTATGTTTTATTGTCGATAATTGGGATTTCTCATAAGTTAACTACTACTTACGCTGCTGATATGTCTAGCATTGACCTAGCTGCTATACTGATGATGAGCTTTATCATACTCATTACTTGTACCTATTATTAAACTTTCTACACTTTCATTACAACTCACGAAAATCAACAAGCCGAACCTTCAACACTGAATACCAAATCGCAAATACCCCAAACAAGAACAGCCCTCCCATGTTACAGCCTCGATCGTTTATTGATGAGAGCGAAACATTAGCGAAATACCTAAACGACTATTTGTCAATCCGTCTTCCTGTCTGCAGTTAATCATTCCCCCGGTTATCTGGGCCGAGGGTGAGCGGGGGTGAGACGGGGTGTCTGGGGGTGGTGGCTGAAGGGGTGGCAACGTCACCCGTTCAGATTAATTGCCACGTTTGAAGAGTAAATGGAGCAACATGATGCGCAGAATTGGAGTATTTAGAGTACTTGTTGGGTATTGTGTAAGATACCTGGTATTTTGTTATTAGATGGGCTGGCAGTCATAAACTGGCGATATATTAGCAGTGGTATTATCATTAGTATAACGCTGTAGTTGCATCACCTCCAAACAGTAAGGTGAATCTGTGTGATGATTTACTAACAAGACCATTTGACAATTTTAAGAACAAATGACTCTTCTTTGAATATGAGTATGTGCAGTTGGCTACGATTCCAATACAACTTTCAAACTACTTGTGACTCAGGCACACGTCACTAAATCAATCAATCATTGGAACGAAAGATTCATTAGTTTCTTTTAAATCAGCAGAAGCTATACAATTAGAGATCAACAATGTTTTACATGACAGAAACCTTACCGATAACCATTCAATTAATAACCATCACATTGCAGAAAACTGATTTACAATTGCTATCAATTCCGACATTTATGACCACAAAAACCAACTCAAATATGGAAAGTACAGAGACGAAAATATAATACAATAAATAAGAAACGATCGGAAATTCCGTGTCCCAAACGCTGATCGTCAAGAGGCTATGACTAACGGTAGCACCTAAATACTAACAAGATAACGTAAACTGAGCCATGTAACTGGTAGTCAATAATAATGTAACAATAGATGACTCATGATGACGGCTAGTGAGGCAAAGAGTTTGGAATTCATAAGTTTTTTTGAGGAAACAGAAAAAGTAAGCAAAATTTCTAAAATGATAAGACTGACGATACAGGTATGAAATATGGCAAATCTTATATTTCTGACTTCCAAACGTTAATCGAAACTACGAAACCTATTGATTCCCAGTATTTTCGCTCGTAGAGTTTAGTTCTTGCCATTTCAGTAACATCTGTAAAAATCCATCATTTGCATCTCACAAATCAATATTCGTGCATCACTAATCCTTACTATCGATGCTCTCTCGATTCGCTCTGCACTCGCCACCCACGCTCGTCACAGCACGTTGACAACCTTTATTGCACCCTACTAAGTTGCTTTGAGCCCGATAGCGACTTTTATGGCTAACATTTCACCCACAGTAAAATGACCTGTGACTTTTCAATACTCTGATTCACACCTTAAAGGGTGCAAAGGCCAAGATACGCTGGTCATCTTTTGATAGTGCACCTCGCTTTGATGTGCAAGATTATGTGTAACTTTTCTATGCCATGACGTTGTAATGGTCACCATAAAGTGAAACCTTAGTGTTAAGGTCGCCTAAATAAATACTAATGACATGCTGCGGTCATAAATTATATGGAAATTCAAATTAACTGACGGATGTCGTAGAGATGACAAGTCAAAGTGATTACTTACTAAGTACAAAGAGGAAAGTTCAAGTAGCAGAGAAAAGTGTACTTGGTAGTTTGTACCTGCTAGCTTACAAAATAATGATGAAATCACAGGTAAATGAGGCAAGAAAACTTATGGGTCAGTGGTTACGGTGAATTACGAGAATATCGCAAATACATAATATTAATTAATACAACATGGTATAGATAAAGCACGATTTCCAACATCGAATGGCTTCTAAACAACATTGCATAAACGCTGGGTGCGTTATCAGGCGGAGCGCGCAAACAGTCCCGTTATCCGTCTAAATAACTCAGCGTTTACAAGAACCCGTGGACAAAAGCTATTGTTTATGAAAGCAATCACCCCAATAACGATTTCCACAAAACGCACGGGCTCGCCGGCGGCGGAAAACGCGCGATTCGATGCGCGTGCGCCGAGCCGCGCGCGCTATTTGCATACACGTACCATTTATAAAGGCCCACACAACGTAGCGCGGCTGACGGCTCACTCAATTCGGCCGCCCGAAGCGTTATTTACGACCTATGTCAAATCGCCAGCGGAGCCAATCTAATCGTGCCCAATTGTGACAAATTATTGCTTTTCCTACGAAACCTTACGCTAAATTTGTATTATGAATTTCACTTTATGGACTAACGCACGCTTTATGGAACTGCGTACGGAATAAATTCCAATCGTTGCCCGCTACAGTGTTGCCCGCGATTATTCGCACCTCGCCCGATATTTATTGGCACTCGGTGTCGCTTAGAAAGGCTAATTCTTTTGTGCTGGCAACTCGCGAGTGTCGTAAATCGTCTAACCGAACGCCTCCGAGTGCTGATAAAGGATTGTAAATAACGCCCGATTAGCCGACTAATCTCTTTTAAGTGTTGCATATTGCAACTTTGATTTGCGCACCGTTTTACAGCCAGATTAAGTTTAACATTTAATTTTGTTGAAGTGCGTTATTAAATTGTGAGCGACGTTTTATTAGTGTAAAATGGTGATTTGGTTAATAAATATGGTGATAAAATAGTGTGATGACACGGGCGTATTAATGACGCAGCGCGGGTCATCAAAATGTCAAGTGTGGAAGTCGCGCGGTGTTCGCGGCGTCGCGGTCTCCGGAGCGCGACGACACGGGCGATAATCGATCGAATCGACATTCGACGCCTCCCGCTTATCGAGAGCAGTATCAAGGCCCTTGGTGCCCGACAACCCCGCGGCGGACCAATGAGAGCTGTCCGCGAGCCCGTCCCGGCCGCTCATTGGTCTGATACGCTTTTGATTGCACCGCCCCACTCGATTCACGACTCGATCAATCTCAATTATTCGTGAGTGTTGGTACTACTCCAAGTGGTCGCTCTCAGCCGCGTTTAATTGCACATTAACTTCAGGGAATTTGTTTCACAATTCGTACACTAATAGAATTAGATAATAGAGTGTCTTATACAGTGTGTTCGGACTCTCCTACACTAAAAAAGAAAAGAAAATGTGGTTGAACATTGGAGCAACGTTTATTATTTAATTTATTACCTACTATATAAATCACAAAATAGCGCAAATGCTTAAGAAATATACCTACCTATATGAGAATAATAATGAGTAGTTAAGTAGGATCAGTTGTTCTGGGCCGCGTATACATACATTGGTACTAAGAAACGTACAGAAAACCCACCTATACAACACTAAAACATTTACGATTGTAGATAAATTAATGCTAATGTGACAAATAAACCTACATTAATTATGAATATTTTACATAAAGCTGGGTTCACATGAAAAATCTTTCAAAGTAAAAGACCTATTCATCAGTAACTTGTATTGGAAAGAAACGTGTAAACTAAGAACTTAACAACTAACCGTAACCGCACACGATTCACTTGTAAAGAAAACCAATCTGAAGCTATCATTATTTATCTACTTCTATACCTATATTTCAGACAACAGACAGGCCAACTGGAAAATATATTCCAATTTGTATGAGATTTTTAATTCAAAACACCCCATTACTTATAAATAAAAATCATTTTATAACCACAAAAACACTCCGATTAATCATTTAACTCACATTTCTTTTTGTTCCAAGTTATTATTCGCAATTAAAAAAGGTGTGCAAAATGGATCAAAAACATAAGTGCATTGTGTTTATTTTATTTCTTATTCGAGTATTAAGGCTATAAACGACAGCTAGCCTCTATTTAGACAGTCGTTATAAGTTTATGGGCGGAAGAATTTATTGCTCCTCAGAGCGAGGTTTTAATTTAGAAATACGATCATTCTAGTGTTAATTTCCACACTTCGGAACAAAACACGTGCACACACGAACCCTCTTTTAATAAGAGCTAATAATTATTTATTAATATTCATAATATGTTTCTTATACATAAGTAAAAGCCTAATAATACACAACGCCAGTAAAAGAGTCATATACTATAATTTTGCGAAATTACCATAACTCAATGTAATATTTATTGCTTGTAGTACAAATTCCTGGAGATACGGCGCGAAAATGACATAAGGCCGAGGATACAACGATCAATCATGAAGGGAGCAGTAAAGTTGAGAACAATCCAGCGTAATTCCGTCTGAGAGACATTAAAACAGGCGGACGGTCGGCCCTATCCGGTGCAACAATGTGGCAGCCATCGCCCCGCACCACGCCGGCACCGGCCCGGCATAGCACCACTACACTGACTGCACTAACTGCACTCATTTCAATTTGTAATTATTGCTCGCGGTAAGCACGATCCCGCTTCGAAATTTGACAACATTAAAAACCACCAATGAATCAAACAAACGTCACAACATAAACCCTGGATCCCAATAACACATAAATCATTTTATTCGAATGCAAATCAAAACCGAGAAAGATTAAAGTATCGCTCTCAGTGGAATTCAGGAGGCCATTCGATGTAATTGGCAATCATTCAGAAAAGAATATACTCTCGCTCGAACAATCAAGACAAAGGCGGCCGATAGTACCTACAGGCGAGCCATTACGGGTCAATACCCATTATTATGCTATATTTTCGCGAGCACAGCCCTCCGATATCCCGTACGCTCACATGAGACGGCAAATATCTGTAATTAAAGGTTGTAAAGTTGATTTACGGTCCGGGTCCGAGGATCGAAGTCCGGGGAGTGAGTCGACCAATGGCGCGTCGCGTAGCTCTCGTATCAATTTATTAGAAACGAATGAAAATCGCGGCTGCGGTGGCGGTGGTGCGCGATAATGCGGCGCGGTGCGGTCGCGCGGCCCATCAGCCATCAGGCCGCGCCGCCGATAGTATCGAGCGCTGGTGCGTAGTTTACGATCTCCGCCAGCACGGTAACACCGGCAATAAAATTGCAACAATGGAAATGTCGGATGCGGCTGAAAGACGACGATGCGACTACGCCGGATCATTGCGATGAATGCAACAATGGAATCCTCCAAACGAAGGTGGCAACTATCGACGGCCGTAAAGCCGAGCTATCCGGCGCGACGCGGCCGCCGTTATGACACTCGACAGATACGAACAATACCAACATAATGTAATTGTAATAAAACTGCGCGTGCACACACAATGTTAACGAACGAATACTATTACTGTATTCCACCTCTTTGCAGAAGAAATATAAATCTAGGGAAAACGTAGCTATGCGACGTCCGATATATAGACCGTAAAATGTTGGTTTAATGCAACAGGCCCGACGGAACAAACTCGCCAGATATCACAACATGGGCACCCGATGCACTGAAGAAGCCTCTCGGATTTATTCTTCAATAAGTCTCTAAGACGATCGATAATATGCATTGTTTCGAATCGTACAGAGCCGGGTACGGTTCGACCCTTCGAACATTTAAAATCTGAAAAGTAATTATTAGCATTTGTTATTTCCGAATGGCAGGAGCGTCTGGCTGAGATGTATGTAATTTATTATTAACGTAGTCATGTTTGCGCTTTTTATGGCTGCGGGGAAAATTGACCGACAAAATGAATCGCTTACAATGTAGTTTCCACGGTTGGGCATAATTACACATCGACAAGCATCATTATGGTGTTGTTGCTAATCAAATTTTATTCTACAAATACTATGTGTGCAGATTTAGTCTTACTCATAGTCCTATACCGAACAATCTAGTCCGGCTTGGCAGTTATTGTGCAGGTTCCATAAGTTGGCAATCTCTACTTACTACGTGGTCTCCTTTTATGACTCTCGTTTTGTCGCTTACGGCTATCGTAAAATATCATCAGGATGGAAACCCTTAATTTGTGTATCACTCCTTTTGTTGTAATACACTGTTGCTAATCTTTGTTTACGATGTTCCAGGGCAAAGATTGGTTTTGAAGAAAACCTATAAAAAGTTTCAAGTACGTCCTGGGGTTAGGAATTATCCCTAAGCTTGACTCTACAAGAATTATCTTCCTTATTAACAAAAAATGTATCCTAAAGATATTTCCATATTTACGTCAGTTGGACCCAAATAATAGAATTCATAAAACCTTCATGTTTGGACGTGTCTAGACGAAGGTGTCGAGAATTCGAGTGCCACCGCGTTTACTGTCTCCTCTCAATGGTAATTTGAATGACAATTTAAATTACAATGTGGAACGGCGTCCCGGTGATGACGGAGCACATTTGGAACCAACACCTACAGCGTTTATTCAACAGAATATTGTTACTAATAAGTAATAACTCATAACGAATTATTTGGGATATGATATTTGTTCCTGGATTAGTTTTATGAAGATTGAATCAATTTGAATGAATATTATTCTCATTATCTATACAACTAGCTTCAGCCAGCGGCTTCGCCCGCGGAATATCTTTATAAATTATAGCCTATGTTACTTAGTGATAATATGGTATTCTACTCGTTTAAGCATTTTTACCCTAACGTCCAATAAATGTATTGTGGTAAATGTCTTTGAAACCAAGTTTAACGGTACACATCCGTAAAATAATAAACTAGCATATCACAATAAAACAAAATAAAAAGTGATTGAAGCTAATATTGATAAACATGAGCCAACAAAGAATAAGAATAACATATAACGGAAATAAAATAATCTGGTGTTGGTTGACAAAAAACAGACAATGGAGTCAAAGGGCAAGAAGTTTTGACAATGGCCGTGCTTGGCAGATAGAACAAATGAGGTGTCTGCCACAATGCTGCATTTACATAAATGGATGGAAGATGGGATGAAGGAACAGGGTGACATTCGACAGTGGTTTATAAACGAGAAGAAAGGACAATTATTATTATTGATTCTCTCATGAATATTGTTAGTGGGGCTGACTATCTGGAAGTGGTTTTGATGTATGTTAGTTTAGTGCTATTAAAGTTGGAATGATACGTTTAAATTACATTCGATTTTGTTTGATTATCTTTATTCAAGATCAGATCGTTCTCCTTCAAATAGTCTTGCTCCTTGTTACTATTGCAGGTTATTTTACAAACCTTATTCTTATCTACGTTTCTCTATTTCAGGTTATTTTTTAGATTACTACTTTGATACTTTATTAACTTAATCAACTAGGCTCTAACACCAACTTTTATAAATTTTTACACAATGCCGTCACCATATGCTCCGCAATATCGTGCACTACGAAGTTGGCTTCCCTGAACTCTTGACATTTAGAATAATCGAATTAGAGTTCTGTATTCTATATCTGAGATGGATCGATATTCTTTGTGAAGTAATCCGATGAAGCGATAGGTTTAGCTTATCGTGGCGTTATATCGGCCGCTTCCGGCCGCCCCGCCTCGACCCTATCTATATCTATATAATAGATTACATTTAGATACGTGTAGATATTATGTTGCGTACTGATTTCCGTCGGTAGGTATTAGTGGGTTGATATTTTGTTGATAGTTTGATTGAGTAGTGGGTGTGTTTTCCTTGAAAAGTGTACGTGCTTGATATCTTGAACATTTTTATTTTCTTTGTTTTTATTCAATTCTTTTTTTACATTTTCTAGTCCATCATCGATGATTTTATTCCATTTACTGTCAAAATAACAGAGCTATATTTTGACTTTAGCTTTCCGTGTACTCATTATAAAAGTACCTACATAGTTGTGTAATACATGGATCGCCCATTTCCTCCTCTTCTATTTCCCACTCCCTATCAAATTAATAGTCCTATAAATGCAATAAACTTTCCCCTACGAGATCCGCCCAGCTCGCAGGGCGGGCGGGGATCTAGGGCGGGTCGGCGCCGCCTACCCGTATTACGCTCTATCATTTAATTAAGTTTATAGTACACGTAGTTAATTTAATTACATAGAAGTAATAAATGATTCGTTACATTCGAAGTAATAGTTACAATTATAGGTATTTATGTATAACCGTTATCTTCACTGTTAATGGTCGAAAGCTAGATAAAAAAAGCTAACTTAGATTTTAGCATACCTACCTAGCGATACTAAGCACGTTACCAATGCTGAATATCAAGAATCATATCTCAAGATTATTAAAAAGTAACTAAAGCTAACGATGCCCAAACGTGGACATCCGTGGGAAAGACACACATTATTGCATTTCGCGGATATGAGATAATGTACAGCGGCCCACTAAAGTTAAGTCCTGTGCTGTACACTCGTGACATTTTGTTTGAGACTATAAGCAAGCTGCGTTGCCATGTGTACGTAGATAACGGGTATCCGGTACCTTTAGATTAGTCGATCGGCGGATATTAACTAATACTGTCAATATTTGATTTACGTAATTGGCTGTAATGATGAGTATGGTTCAAATGGCATAATAGCTAGAATTCAATTTGTACAAAATGAAGTGAATTTTGTAAATGCAGTAGTAAAATAAAAACAACTATGAATAATTAGGTAACAGATTATGTTCCGGATAAATATACAGTTTTGAGAACCATATAACTTGAGAATACTAGAAAATTCGTCATGTCAAAAACCTGTCATCGAACTCATTCTTAGAAGCTCCTCCGAAAACGACACCTCACGACCGTCACATTATTAACCACATTTACAATTTCAGCCACAAGTCATATTTTATTATTTAGAATATATTTAGCACCTGTGTCTATTAGAATAGTCCTAGATTTCAATCGGGCAGCGTCTTAATCACCAGTTATAACGCCGGAAGTGCTGTCATCACCGGTATAAATAATCACTTTTGGCCAACGGGTCGTTAGTGGGGGAAGCCGGTGCGAGGGACGAGGGGGGTAGAGGTAATTTAGCTGCTCATCCATCAAGCACACCTTCGCACCGATCTGGATTTAGCTTTCAATTAAGAATATTTAAAAATCTTACAGTTTAATGGACAAGGATTTATTCGAATTTAATGTATGGACATACTTGGATGATATCTTTGTTTCAGATTATAATATTGTAAAGGACATTAAATAAGGTATGTAAATACATCATTATTGTGTTTACAGACCACCAAAAGTAAGTTCCTGTGTTCCTGACACCTTAAACATTACAGTTAACGTTGATTGATGATCGTTCCGGATTCACTATGAAAATCTGCAATAACGCTCATGTCAAGTCCACTTGCATTATACACAGTTATTTTAATAGTTTCCATTTTACTGACTAAAAACTGATTCGTAACACGTTCACTTAGAACAGAATTGATTGGCAGTTTATTTGTCTAGATATCTTGTCAAATTCGTAAGCATTTTGGCAAGAAGACGACAATTCCACTTATGAACATACTTACGTAGGCATATACCGTTTAGATATTCTTATACAATAATAATATCGCAAGTTATATGCATGGTCACATGAGCAGATCGAATTCGTGTAGGCTGCACATTTCAACTTGACACGCCGACAGACGTTTAATTTTTCGCGAATAACAAACTGAGTGGGAAGGTCGAATCAAATATAAATTATTTTCCACAACTATTGAAATAGACGCGATGAGTGATCCGTGGGCTAATTAGATTCTAACGAGCGGCAATCAGCGACATCTCCTAATATCTAGATGGAAGGTGGTCGTTGAGTGATACTCTTTATTTTATAGCACGACTCGGAGGTGGCTACTATTCTCGTCCGAGGAAATGGATACGCGTCAATCGTCCGACACACGAAAAAACGTTATGAAAAGAACAATGTGCGGCTTCCGTGCTGCTATGTTTAGACGGTGTCCGTTTCAATGGACCATTGGAATTGACTTCTGACCTTCTTAAAAGCTGAATGGATGATATAAGACCTCCATCTTATATCTTCCATTCAGCTAAAAGCTGAGTAAGAAGGTCTGAATTAGAGCAATGTGTAGTGTTCGGATTTCAATGAGTGTGTTAGCATCTGGCACAATACGAACAACGGAATGCTGCATGATTTATATAAATCAAAAAATGAATATTCGCTAAATCAATTAACCGAACCAGATTATGAAAACAATAAATCGCTGCATCCAATTGTGTTATCTCGTGCGGTAGCGGGATTTTCGCTTCGCTGTCGACTGGTACGCGATCACAAAGCAAACTTTTCGAATGCTGGCGGGCCCTTGTTAGCACCTCCGACACCTTGGAACACGATCGATTAGGCCCGCGGCCGCTCACATTCAATTATTTATTTATTTATTCGTAATTAAGCCGCGCAAGTTATGGACGCCGTTTCGATTTACGATCCGGCCAGATGAGTTATCAGCGATCGTCGATACGATTGCTTTATGGGACGGCCAATTGACGAAAAAAAAATTGTTTTCACACTGTTCTGCGGTTTGCTGCGTTTTACGTGGGTGCTTTTTTTATTACAAACGTATCAGCTGTCATTTGTTCCGATTTTTTATTGACTTTCATATCGAAGGTGGGTAATCGATTCATAATTTCAGTTACAGTCTTCATTTTCATTTTGGTATTTGATATCCCAACTTAAAATTTTATATCAAATAAAATAATTATTGGAATTAATCAATAATTTTAACTCACATTTAACCACTTGAATACAACGCCAAGTAGTTATAAAACAAATGATATCTCATTACCGAGTACAATAAGCTCACCATTAATAACCTTGTATCGATACATCGCCAACGATTTTATCGATTCTCGCCTTTCGATAAGGCGGCCGTCATGAGGCCAATTTGTAAAGGCCCATAAATTACTTTATTAAAATAAATCAGCCAGTTTATTGTTCTCTTCTCACCTTAGCGACTATTGTTATTTTGGGAGACGAATATATGCTTTATGTCGATTGTAATATGTGTTAATATTATAATTTTAAATTGTAACACAAGTCTAGCCTACTCTAGTTAAATTGCATTTAGATTTGGCGCTGAGAAATCTTTAACTCGCTGTGCAAGTCAAAATATAATAATCATTTTGACTATTTTATTCTAAATGAATAACTTTCTTCTATTCTACACCTCTTCTACTCCACTTACCTTAAGACACATAAAAAAAAAAGTCATCAATATAATAATCTAGACATAACTAGATGGCGTGTATTTAAATAACTACAAATCATCGAGAACAGCACGCGACTAGTGGTCTTATAAATGTTGTATATACCGGCGGGCTGCCTATAGTAATTCACACATTATTGGACCAGGCAATGAGTATAAACATGTTACTCGACCCCATGTAGCAATGGTCAAAATAATTGTGTAACGATATACGATATTGTAAGCGCCCGAAGCTCAACATTACACACTTACACACTCAAAAGATTTCAGGTAATTAATGTTTCTCAAAACCAATCAATTTCAAACTTCTAGACTTGTCAATTAGTGTCAAATATTAGTTGTACCATTCTGTCATTTGCACATTGATTTGCTGATGTACCTATTGGCATAAAGCAACCAAATTAACATTTACAAACTAACCACCTAAACAAATCAAATTAAATCAAACACGATTACAAGCAAGCTATATGCAATAAATAAGACAATTATAATGAAATTGAAGACATAGTAGATTTATCGGAAGAAGGTGCGAGACGTTCAAACGAGGCACGGGACGAGTCGAGTGCGCGTACGACCCGCGAGCGTTAATAAACGATATTAATAAGTTATGTTTTTAATTACGGGCCGATCGTGTGCTTATTTATCCGTGTGATTTTATAGGCCCCCGCGGCGGGCCTGGGCCCAAGGCCAACACTATAAAATATATGCCGATGAATAAATTCGATTCGTAACGAGATGTATCGGCTGTGGCATCCCATTACAGGTTATGTTATCAATGTAAGAAAATGGTGTAAATATTTTGAGATGAATTAGTGGTGTAATGTTTTATTTTCGGAAATGATTTATTTATAGATGGAGCAATTAATTTGTTTGAGATTAAAGTAGTTGTAATTATAGATAGTCCGGAAACAAATTCCACGTGTCTAGTAACAGCTTCGATGTTACGTAAAACAATGACAAACAATTGTCAAAAAAAGTTACAAACAAAAACATCCCCAATTTTAAAACTCGTTACAGCCAAATCCAATTTAAAAACGGAATCAAATCTAAAAATATCGAACAAAGTAATAATAAAAAAGAACTCGGTAACGTCCCTTCATTGTCAAGAGCTAAATACGATACCGTTCAAATCATGTGACGGATCGTGAAATAACGTCGCATTCGACGTCGCGGCGCAGACGCAACACAATGTGGAAATCCAACAGAAAATGGGAGAAAAATAAAATAGAAAAATTGAAGTGACAGCGGACGTAGATTGACAGCTGTGCCTACATACATAATGACTTATTGTCACGCCTACACACACGATAGCTGTTTTATTTTTAATGCAATGTAGGTACATCTAATTACGTCAAGTGTGGTGAATCGACGAAGTAACTCAGTTTTCTATTCTTGATTTATGAAGTTTAGTAGTAATTATGATTATTATACTTCACTGTAATAAAATTTAGTTTAACTTTACTTGTGTCAATACATAAACTCACATAACAGTGACAGATACAACAGCATAAATATTCCTAGTGACAGATGGATTAATTTTGTGAGTACAGATAATTTATATGGTTATTAACTCGAGCAGTCAAATAACTTTACTTCTCGCGACAGTCATTTCAGGGGTTTAGAAGCAGTTTCTTATTACGTAAGAGAACAAGGCCTTGATTAAAATGAGTCATGTTACAGGGTCACGCCAGCACAGCGGCTTGTTTGGTCTGGAGAGCGCCACCGCCAAAATACGGCACAATCACGCCCCGTAAATGGGTCACCGCAACAATGTCCTACCTTTGTAGACCTACACACAACTGTTATTAATCAAATTTTACAACATCGTAAAACCACGACGGGATTAAAAACCCACTCGAAATACTGGAAATCATATTTTTATGAGATTCAGATCCGAAGTTATTATTTGAGATTTTTATAGTGGCGAGCTGTTTAGCGGTGGGTTTCCAATTTGTGGCGCGGGTGATTTACGAGCGGCAAGATCGACGCTAGACGCCGCGCAGACGCACCGTCACGCGGCAGTCGCACACAATGAGCCACTGTTGACTGTATCACCATGATGACGACTAGCTATAAAATAGTAACATTAACGCCCCCTACACTCGTCAAGGATATCGATTGGAATAAGTTAAAGGCTGAAATTGGATTACGACCGAAACGAAGTGTGACGAATCCGTGCATTGTGCTCACGCTCAACGCTCAAGTTTACATCGTATTTGATGTCTTTTATCGCGTTTTGTAAAATCATTACATTACAATCGTAATGTTAAACACCTTATCTGAACTATTTAATGGTGGAAAATCCAACGTTCACATTTTCTCTGTTTTCCTACCTGATTATTCAGTTTTGTGTAACGCTACATGTTTTACTGTTCTCTCGTTGGCAGACGAGTGGAGAATTATAATATAATAAACGCGCCGTCTGATCAAGATAATAGTAACAAATGTAAGAAGATGTAATGATTGCAGACGAGATGAATCATTGTAGAGCAAGATTCGAAAGTTGATGGCAAATCTATTCTTACAAAGCATTCTAATTAACCGAGACAGTGTTCCGGTGAACACAAGCCATCTCGAGTTTCCAATCAGAACTCTAGGAACCAACTCGATCTAATGTAATCGTAGACTCAGACGCATTGGCCGATCTCCCACTAGGAATCGGGATACGACAGCTGATTTCCGGCCTGAGATGCGAGCACTAGATAGCACCAAGTCTCCGATTCAATCCTGTCAGAATGAAGATTGTTACTAAAATTATGTTGGCAGCCTAATGAGCAGATGTTGCTGATCTGATGGATTTTGTGGCTGAATTTTGCAGTTTCTGTTAACAGAATGCGTTCAATTATTTTCGTGTATGTACAGTTTCTGTTGGCAAGCTGTGCACTAACGCAACGCGGCATGCGCGCGCGCTGGCGGGTGCGCGGCGTCCGGCATTGCGCTCCGCTGCCCGCATCCAACACGCGTATAAAATCTTTGATACGCAGCACCGATGGAATCGAAATCCGATATTCGACTCACAAGTTTATTTATCGCGAAATGCGACGATATTTTCGTCCGTCCGTCACTTGGACAGTTCACAGAAGCGGCAAGATTAATTGTATTTCGGTTGAGTCATCAAAATAATTAGAATGACGCTATTTTCGTTTGTGATGCTAATTTGACAGACGTCGCGGGAGATTTCGTGTCTTCTTGTTTGCCGGCTGAATTCTTTGATTGGTGCTTTGTTATTTATTTTAATTATTTTATGTATTAGAAGCACGAGCGAGAGCCACATCTGTTGTAACAGTGAACGCGTTACGAATCGTATCCCAATAAGTGCGGTTGATTCCTGACTCTACTGCGCACCAAATGTTCAACAACTACATGTTATTAGAGCTAAATGACATTATTATATTAACCATAATAAATGTCCATAAAACATTGGCTGCAATCCAGAAATATGACGTTGCTGTTATTGTGGTTGTAATGTTCAGATGGCACAAGAATCTGGGAAGTTTAACAGCGGGCCCAACTGGTTTATTGTAGGAAATATTTGATAGCCAACAGTTCTCAGAACTTAAATTTAATATACGGTTGTTAATTTTGAATGCGACCGCAATAAATGTGTTTGATTAATATCATTCTCGCGAAACAACTGTAACGGGTGCAGCCGCCTTTGATCAGAGAGCGGTTGTAGATCATGTTGAAACAATGCTATACATAAAGCGATTGGCGAGACATGGCGAATTATTTTATCATCCACCACTCGGCTAATTGTGGGCAAGTGTTGTTATTATGGATGTTGGCACATCGCCGAAGATGCTGGAGCAGACATTGTGCTAAACTGAACTAAATCAAATCATTATTACTCTAATGGTGACTGTAAAGGAAATTAACATGATGCATGCGTAGTAGATGAAGACTCATTTGGTTTAGAAGTACAATTTGAGTGATGTTTTTGATAGAGCCCGTGGAAATTTTACAATAACTATACGATGGAACAGAGCCAAACACGTTTCCGCAATCCAATAATAAATATAAACTATTGTATTTTGATTGTGTGGTGATGTGGTACTGGAACGATGTCGTTTAGGTAGAAGAGTTGACACCGGACTCACGTAATTATTATAATATGACAAATAACGATCTATGTAGTTAATCTTATGTGACAAACTGAATTGAAAGAGAATTCAAGTGTCCTACTTATTTCATGTGAAGAAACAAAATAAAAGAAACACAATTTAAAAGCAATTAGCTTCCAGCGTTTCTCTTATAAGTTATAACAGAAGAGAACGTTGGAAAGTGTAATTTTTGAATAGTACCGAGATCACAGAGTGCGTGGACGTGTTGTGACACTATACACTGAATGATTAATGAGACACACGCTAATCGTGGCCGTTTTTTATTTATAACCTAGTCACCAGCAGGAGAGAATCAGCGTTTGTTGACATCAAAATAGGCCAATGGGTAAACTCTTGATACCAACTACAATGTGAGTGTAAAGTCACAAGACACTGGCTCGCGAAAACACGAACAAAATCGGCACAATATTCTGTCACAGATTCCATTTAGTCCGGTCACTGGAAATATTCGAAATTAATTGAAAAAAATTTGTAAAAATATTTAGCTATCAAAATACATTTCAATTTGACCAGTGATAACGTACATTAAAGTCGGAATAAATGAGATGTCAGTGTCGTGTTACCCAGTCACAATATGTGGCGGTTCAGAGCCAGCCGCATGACCTCCACATTATTCCATTTATCTGGAATTAGACCATTACAACATTGGACTATTTCGATTCCCGAGTTTTTCGTACAGTTTATAAATTCATGTTATATGTTTAAATAATAATCTTGATTTCATTTTAAAACAAAATTGTTTAAGTATTTATCGGTGGAACTATTTCGGATACTTTTGATATATAAATACATAAAGTTTCAGTAAATACTACTGAACCGTTAACTGCGGGGAGTTATAATGGAGTAGTCTATTTTATTTTTTTTAAATGGCTTCTCGCAGTTTTGACCACTAAGGTCGTGGCTGCTTAACCGGATTTTCCTGTGGGTGCCATAAGCTTCTACACTTAGAGCCTCCAGCCAGGAGCTTTTTAAACTATTCTAAATTTAAATTAAGCGAATGCTCGCTAAGGGCACCCCCTGTGGGGTACGGACCTCGGCTTAGGGCATCGCTGACGGGAGGACAGCAAGAGGAGACAGGCTGGATCAAATTTATATTATCATCATGATTATCATTAGGGGTATTTAAGGCTACGTGCTCAGCTGCAACAACTGCTGGCACCTCGTTTTCGAGCAAGGGTCGGGGGGAGTTTAATTTACTCGGGACACGGTCGCGATCGCGCAGTACCTCGACGGCGGGGTCGGAATGAGTGGAGTAGTCATGAAAGCTGATGCCAAAATTACTTTCAATGGCTTATAGAGGTTCATAACGAGCAACCTTTCCCTTCGCATCTGTGTTTATAATTTTTCCACAGCCCAACTTTCTTTTGCTCGTCTTTTAAGATAATTACACCAGTACCATAAGTAAGGTTATACAAAATGTCAGACCATGTCCCTGCAATAAATAAATGTTGCGTACTATAATTATCTACTCATATAAAGTCATTTGCGTCAGGCTGCATACTTGTAAATTGAAAATTGCATATCCACAGTTATAGTTACAAATCAAGATGGCAAGGTGTGATTCGCACGTTATCCATCAGAGCAGTCGCCACGACAATTGGACAATTATTTTAATTAAGTACCACACAATTGTTTCCCGCCGCAATTCGCTTGGGATTCACCACAATGGTGTTATAATTGACGGTGAATGTTTTATGAAATAGATCGTGCAGATTGGACTTCATAAACGCAATTAGGAGATTCTATTTTGCCTTTTTTATTAGGTATGTGATTTTTCAAGTTAATTTTTTATGACTGAGGAGCAACATTAAGGGTCGACCATTTTCAGTATCATTCTTACATTTTCAATACTCAATATCTTTATTGCTTTACCATAATGTGTACTTAGGTGGTAATTATATAATTTAGATCATTATGGACCCTGTAGGGCACAGCAAAAAGGGTAGGAGAGAGGAAGCCCTGTTTTAGGAGATCATTGTTTTTGTGGGAACAAGTTTTAACATACATATAATCAAAGTCAGGAGATCGCGAATAAGATACCTACTAACATTTCGCTTAACTATTATTATTTATGTTTTATCTGTAAAAAGTATTCAAAGTATAATTTATTTTTCAAAAATATACATCAGTTTAATTAATATGGTGATACACTATATGACACTTATTTCTATGAACAGATTTTGAACATCTGTGTCTGAACTATACTCCATTTGAAATAAGATTAGACATTTAACAAAACCTTTTTACAGTCTGTTCAAACGATTTTGAGTTCTATTGCGTTGGTGGCATGACAAATGGCAGCTGCAGTGAACAGTTGGTTTGTAATCACTTTTTTTGCTTTTAATACCATCGTTATGCCTACGCAATAGAAGTCAAAATCGGTTGAACGGACTGTAAAAAAGGTTTGTTTAAATGTCTAATCTTATTTCAAACGGAGTATAGACATAAAATATCTGTATTTCAGACATCAGCGCTCTCCTCTGTTGTAGGCGACATTTAGCAAATAACTTTATTTTACCTCCATACACATCTTAAAAAAGTAAGACAAAAATAAAAAGAAGTGACAAAAAGAAGGGAAATAATCTTAAAATAATAAGTTGAGTAGTGATGGCCTCCAGTGAGTAGAGTGTAAATGAGTGGATGTGTGTAGAAGGGTGAGTATTATTAAAAGCTACTGTACTGTAGACAACAGGTTTTCGGTCTCATTGTAGTTTAGCTTGCAAATGTAATCTACCTTCACTCTTCATTAATCATTCATTCCTAACTCTGTTCTCTGTGAGGAGTAGTGATAGCCTAGTGATGTGACCGTCAGACTGCCAAGTCATAGGTCACGAGTTCGAACCCAAGGCAAGCACCCCTGACTTTTCGGATTCATGTGCGTATTGTTTAATTATCACTTGCTTCGAAAACGGTGAAGGAAAACATCGTGAGGAAACCAGCATGCCTGAGGGAGGAGAGGAGGAGGAGGCCCATGGGCGGCTTTAAAACTCTGACACCAGGTTATTCTCTAACCACACGAAAAGAAGAAGAACTCTGTTGAAATATTCCTTAAAATTTTTCACTCCTCATTAATTCCTAACTTTTTTTAAATATTATTTTTATTGCAAAGCTTACTTTATGCCATGGTTAATTACAAAGAGTCTCTAATATTCAAGTTAAAGCCCCACTAATATTGTGACACGATCAAGAGAAAGGCCAATGAAAACATTTAAGAACCGGCCTGCGCCTGCGACAGACGCCATGTTTGTCCGCACAACTGGCAATTAAGTACCGTGACTACTAGCGGTCGAGTACTAGCAGCAAGTTCACTCATCCAATTATAATGAGTTTGTCAATATCTGGATTTGTTGAATGGATTATAAGTTATAAAGTTAGTTAGGACCACAGACGTCTATCGAGTAAGCTGGTGTTGGTATATAATAGTGGTATATAATAGGTTACTTGCCTAGGTTAAAAAAAAATATTGAGTCCGTCTTTCAGATAATAAAAAAATATTAGACACGTATTTTTGCTTTGTCATAATAATCAAAAATAACTTAGAAAACACGCATTACATTTGGGGAGTGAAAAATTTGAAATCTAGCAAGACGTGACGTCATGCCACATTTTAACTCAATATATCGCCGTAAACTTTTGCATACGTCAAAAAAGAAAAATACGTGCTCAAAATTTTTTAAGATTATTAAAAAATATTGAGCACGTATTTTTCTTTTTAAATAAGCACAAAAAAAAAATTGTATACGGCCTGTAAACAATTTTTTTTAAATAATTATCCTAATTTAAAAAATGCGAAACTGGGTTTGTTGTTTGTTTATTACGCTTTCATGCTAAAACGGCTGAACGGATTTGGATGAAATTTGGCACATGGGTAGACCATGACCTGGGTGAGGACATAGGCTACTATTCATCTTAGATCGCAGACGAAGTCGCGGGTAACAGCTAGTAAAATTAAAAAGGGAAAATGACGTAAAGTTGCAATTTCTAGACAAAACAATTTTTATTTTATTTTGGTATTAGAGCTTAGATGTTTTGACACAGTTCATTCAAAAATTGATCAATTTCTGATCTGAAGAAGAATAAGTACTTATTTTCCAATAGGATATATCACACTTTTCGCCATGATTGATACTAAAGTAACGCAACAACTCTTCTAAATATCATTCAGCTAACCAATAGGAAAATCGTAATATTCTGATTGGTATTACAACGTTCAAACTCGATTTGTTACTACCCTGACCAATGGACCTAAACGCAACCAACTCGATAAAGTCGTAGATAAAATTATAGACTTATAACAATGTTGTGAGGCACACTAAGAAGTAGAAACATTTAGCAGAGGGCGGCGAGGGTACAATTACAACGAAATGGCCAATAAATTATATAGCAATGGTGGTTGCGCGGGCGCAGCGTGACGTCGGGCGCCGCTTCCGCGAAACGTCATCGAGCGATCGGCAAATTGCGGCGCGATCTCAAACACGATCGATATCGGGAAGGGCTAGCTAGCTGTAAATGAAGCGTTAGAGTGGTTGTTGGAAATAGTTGTAAAGACAAGATGGTGGTTTATGTTAGTTCACTTAGGTTCGTGTGATGATACTAATAAGATTCTTAAAAGACATTTACGCATTTTTTTAAATATAATTTACTTTGCAAGAATCTTAGGAGGTTTTTTATAATCTTTGATAGATGCTCATTCAAAATAATTTTAAATCCAAATCAATTATTTATTAAAAAGTGTATGTAAATATTTTAAATGTAATTTAAATCTTTGATCATAATTATTCCAATCTGACGCCAATAGTAGTTTACATTAGTCGATTACATTCCGATATCGACTCATGAATCGGTAACAAAGTTGCGAATCATTTGTTTTACTTCATTTGTTTCCTTATGCCTCGTTTGCGACGGAAACGCGTGTTGACATTACCAGAATAGTCCTTTGTTGGGTGTGGTGGAGCCGTTTAATAACTTGAAACGTTTTATTTGAACGAACTGTACTTACTTATTGCCTTCAATAAGGCGGCTGCGTGAGAAGCCTATTTTGGTTAGCACGTACATTTTAAATAGTTCCCTGTAATTAGTTTATATTGATACAACACTATTTTAGAATAGGGATGAAGAATCTTGTTTCAGCAAACACTGGCAGTAAACCTCTACTACAAAAAAAAACAATAATGAATTTTGAAATTCGAACACATTGTTCTTAATTACAATGTTCTAGAACGCCGCGCCGTTTCAAATTCTCAGAAAATAACACGACATTCAATGTAAGAAACGTCAAAAAAAATTAAGTCCGGCAAATTGTTTTATTTTATAGGGGCTGTGTACATTGAAAAGAAATTGGGATGTTTGTGGAGAAGCAAATGATAGACAATGGCGGTGTAAGTAAAAGCTGTCATTGTGGAAAGGCCCGGCCGGACAACTGGGCCCAAATGGCTGGTCATAAAATAGAGCTGGTCACAACAATATTAAAACTTGGTTTTTGTGACTTTTCATAGTTCGTAAATATGCCAATAAGTTATTAAAATTATACATAATAATTTGCAAAAGAAACGGAAACAGGGACTGCTGTCAAAGAAAATTTTAATGAAAATTACATTTTTGTTGATAAACATTTTTTTTTTTAACCGACTTTTTTGGAATTGGGAAATTATGTAACGTAACGTAGCTAAGTATATAAGCTTATCAGTTACAATTCAGTGTAACTGAATATCTTAATTAAGTACGACAAACCAAAACAAACAGAATTCGATAAAAACATTCCTTCTATCGATAACATTGCTGAATCGTGACTCAGTCGACAAATTATCGACTTTTTTCGACGTCTACGTATCTATTGCAGCTTAGTGATACTGTCTCCACCAATTCAGGTAGACGGAATACAATAATAAAACATTTAAGTTAAAAAAAAAACTATTTCAAAGCAATTAACTTGAGTAAGCCTCCGTGGCGTCAGAAGGATTACAAAGGACTTATCACTTTTTTGTCACAGTGTAGAAATATTCAAAGCAACTTAAACTTAATTTTCTTAGTTTTAAAGTTGGTTTTTGGCTGGAGTTCAAATCAGACTCATATTGTGTAGGTGGTCACGTATTTGTTTTTGTTAGATAACAAATTGGTCATTTTACAAGACCTCCGAAGAAGACGTTCAAGCGTTACATGTAAATATAACAATATCGATTTAATAATCGATTTGATTGAATCGATACTACCTCATACAATGGCCAGCCAGATGAAAAAAAAAAACTACAATTACAAAAAAGAAAAGCTTCAAATAAAGTCAATAAAAATCCCTTTACACACTATGTATAGAATTAACCGCACGTCTGATAGGGCAGCCTCTTAACACTTGACAGAACGCTCATCAATTCTGAACCCTATCACCTTGTAATAGAGGTGTGTCATTCGTCAACTTAGTTAACGGAGTACAGCAGATGTCGCCGGCGACAAAGTAAAACGTACGTGCTTGTCGCGTAAACATGCAATGATGTGTGGGGCCGCCAGGCAACAATAGCTACTGTGCAATTTGTGATTCTACTCTATAATACACCATAATTACCAGCAGAGAAAAAATATTTATTTTTTCCCGATTTTGGTAGCCTCGGGTCTGTGTGGTAGAAATGCTTAATGCACAATGGTCACACTGCAATTCATACACACCGTAATTTGCGTACCGAATCCTAAAGAACGCGTCCTCAAAAAACCGTTCGTACAATTATGTTTCATAAAGAATGTCACACACGAAAATCGTTGAGATTCAAATAAGAACAGATCTTTCATTGTAACTCGTATCGAATTTACGACGAATATGATTTACGGGCGTATTTGATGCGGATGGACAGACGGACAACAATAGGCTCGTACAGACCGGCGGGGAAGAAACGCGCGCCATGTTTTAGTATTATAATGCGGTCACACTCCCCCCTACTCGGCCTGAATAACTTTTTTTATTACGTATACTTCTCGGAAACAAATGCTCGATTACTTTTATCGCTCGATTTTATTGTGTTAAATTGAAATGAAAGGTGGCCAGTAATCGAGTATTCAAATGTACTGTCAGTTAACCCTACGCCACTTTCATTATGATTGGTTACGATTTCCTGTCGTGTGGAGACCACACCGCAATTTATTATTATTACATTTTATCGTTTACGCTTGTCAATGACCACATTTTCAATCAATTTCCTACTCTACGTACTACTTCTTTCAGAATCCCTTTATGGACTAATACTCATTTTTTTCATTTATATTCTATAAAATACCATCTCCTTAAATTTCAGTATAACGCGTAAATTAATCAATTTAAAAATTGGGCACGCGGCCCAGTAAAGAGGCCAGCCATTGTTACCAAAAAATTAAAAACGAAAATCAAAAGTTTCGAATGTCGAAAGGTCAATTAAATCGCAAATATCGCCGTCCGAATTCGATACCTAAACATAATCGATTAAACACGCGCTGGAATCGAATACAATGCGGGTTCGACTCGGGATTATTTTTGGCAGAATTAGGACCAGTCATGTGACGAATATAGTATATGAATCATGTATGTTTGTGTGTTATAAACGGCTATTGTTTTATGCAAATTTCTGAATTACTGAGATTCAGTAAGGTGACTTTGTTCTTTATAAAACTAAAACTAAGCTGTTCTTTAAATATTTTTATCATAAAACTTAGTGATTTTTCCATAGAATTTGTACTGTAACTGAAGAGAATTTAGGACATACTAATATATAAACTAATTCATAAATTAACAGATCAATAGTGTAATTAGTTTAGTACTCAATCAGATGACTAAAGAAAACTAAGTATAAATAGCTGTAACATTTCGAAATAGCGCATATTTCAAAATGAAGCCTGTCAACGATTTCGAACCCAAAAACTTTTTAAACTGATATCAATCTATAAACATTGCCACTAAAACGCAGCAATCTAAATAAAATTAAATTCAAGAAAAAACAGCTATTATCACGGCTGACATTCTCAACATTTGCACACATTACTCAGTTCCATGTATTTGTCATTAAAATATGCATTAACACTGTTTTCTTTTATTCCGTGTGATTTATTCGCGATATTAATTTGGCGAGATGATATATACCACACCCACGGAATGGAGTCGGGAACTACAGTCGATGGCACCACGAACTAACTCGGGAGTTCGGCACTCATGATGTGACAGCTCGCTATGTCGATAGAATCCTAAGATTTATTACAGGAAAATTATGTTTACCTACTTTATAGTGTGAATTGATGTGGTGTTGATGTATGAACGAAAATATTATAAATTATAGTGAATTTTGGCGCCGTTCTCCTTCAGTTTGATGTAGCCACGTTAATATTATTTATGATTTCTTTAAAAAATCTACAACAACTTAAGAAACTTGTTTAGACAACTTGATTATGGGAAGCTGAGTACAGAATTTTCGGTAAGTATTTACAAAATGCTAAGTTCGACATGCCCTATTAACATTACAATAACTTAATCCCTGGAAGTCCACGTTAAACCAAGTTTAACCGCACCGTGACCGCGACCCTTAGCGTATTTTGACTTTTATTAATGAACACTAAATATATGCAAGCAGAACTCATTCAAGCTCGTCCGAAGAATAAATATTAACCTCTGGGAATCTGATGGATCGGCCTTTAAGAGAGCCGAATTTGTGAAACAATAAACCTTAGCATTATGAAGGAAACCGGTTCATTAAGCGATCGTAAATTTGAACGACGCTCAGACTTTGTAATTTGTATCCGATAAAAACTTACAAATGACAGTGTCCAACATAAAAAGTAACATTCAAATGCGTTATGGAAACAGATATATAGCGTTTCCGAGATCAAAGCGCGTCGCATAAAGACTAATAAAATAATTTTATTGGTAGCAAAAACAAAAGGAACGTTTAAGACGCGATAAAAATTATTAATAGAGCGGTAAACGTTGGCGGGACGATTTCGTTAAATTAAAAATGTATAAGTCGGACATTCCGCGACTTTGATATATTAATCCACGTTTCGGCGCGAGATTATCATCGTAAGTGCCACCGACCGCCGCCGCATTCGCAGGAAACCACGGCAACCGCTCATCCGCGCCTCCGCTAGTGCTGAGCCTAGCGCTTACAAAATATTTAGGGAAAATGCGAAAACTAAATAATGTACTTAATATTGACTTAAAAAAGAAAAGTCAGACGGAGACAAACTCAAATTTTAATTGAAAGACACGGTTTTAATTTTTTTTGTTCACTTACGTAAATATTTTTTTTCTCCGGTCATTCGCTTTTTTCTATAAAAAACTAGAAACTGTCCCAACACTAGTAGTGCGTTGATTAATTCCACTTTTATTTGTATAAGAATCAAGCAGCTGGCACCGAGCTTTTGATCCCGATACGCCGTAGAGCGCGTCGACATAATGTCGCTAGCATTTTTCACGACACGACGAAAACACGACAAAAATAATCGATCATAATCTTGAAGAATTCTAAGAAATGAGATAGCTGTATTTTTAATTAAAATCTTTTTAGATCGTCTGTTGTTTATAAATAAATGAAATGCTTTTTTGAATTTCGAATGGAAGTCTAATAATCCGATAAATTAAACTGGCACACTAACACATAGCTTTTGAATATGGAACGTTTTTGAATAAAAACAAAAAAGAACGCAAAGACCATTTAAAAATTCAAGCAGTTATCAAAATAATGTTGAACGAGTGAGTTATTCGATGAACACGGAATGAGAGATGAACAAACAAACCAGTAGCGGCTACTAGACTTGTGTAAACGGCATAATTATCAAACGCACACGCAGCGAAAGTCGGCTAATTGGGAAAGCGCATACCTTGATGTTAAATGTCGTCATTATTATGTATTTAGTGGAATATTTGGGTACCGTTCATGTACAGAATGTGATTGGAATAATTAATTAAAGAAAATATGAGGTTCTTAATAATATTGTCATAAGGTCTCGTCAATCTATGACAACAACCTTAACCTGAATGAACGAGTCATTCTTTTTTTATTTATAACACGAGCTATAAAAACAGGATTTAATACAGTTACAACCTTTTTCAAGTCATTCATTCATTCATTCACCGCACACAGAGTTCGATCACAAGACTAAAAAAGGAACAGACTGCAAGCTTCATACTAACGCTTTGTGCGAGATCACTACTACACGCACAGCTTTGTGTGCGTGCAGTGTCACAGACAAGGCGCGCGGGGGGTGCACCGGCGCCCGCTAGAGGCAAACTGGTTTGAGCCGGCTCATTCCGAAGCCAACGTTCAGGGGTACGCCGCGCGCCGTGTGCCAGAGCGGTACGAGTGACGCGGACATTTATGTTAATAAAAATGGCAAATTGTTGTAAGTACTGTGTGTATCAATAATAGTAGGAAAAGCAAGGTTTATTTTTTTTATCCAAAGGATTTTGTCAGGTTATTATCTATATCTACCCATACCTACTCATTTTTAATGCTTATTGCAGAATTATGTAGTTACGAGATAGGTAGTATCCTAAATAAAGATGGCCATAAAGTTTTCCCATATGAATTATTATTTATTAATCTTATGGTTTACCGCCTATATTAGCGAGTTATTGTTTGTCTCCTATTTGTTTCGTATTTTTGTTTTAGTAGGTTTGTAGGTACCACTTACGTTCGTGAAATAGTAAAACCAGAAAGGAAACTTTATAGTTTCGCCATGTCCGTCTGTCCGTCCGTCTATAAGTCACGGTATTTTAATAAGTAACCAACTTCAAAAAAAGCAAGCAACGTATGCATCTATGTATGTATAACTATTTGACAGTATAAATAATTACTTACATACTTTACTATCGTGTTTTATTAGCATATAAGCTTAATCAGCCTAGGTATAATGTTCCTACTGTTGGGAAATAGCCCTCCTCTTTCTGTGAGAGCGAGTGGGCCGTAATCCACCAAGCGGGCTCAGTGCGGGTTGGTGGATGTCATATGTTTTCGAATTATTGGTTCTAGGACATGCCGGTTTTCTCACGATGTTTTTCTTAACCGTTTTGAGAGCAGTGGTAATGAAATAATTTATATAAAGTGCCTGCTTGGGTTCGAACCCTAGACTCGTAAGTTTATTATCCGACTTCAAAAATGGGAGGGTCTCAGTTCAACAACGATGCACGCATTGTGTGTATAATTATTTCACAGTATGATTAATTAAATAGGTATTACTTAATTTTAAACAAACTGTTAAAATAATTACCGGTTCGGTACCGTAATTGGAAAACGGAAAACTCATGGGATCACCTCAGTCACAGTGCGTGTCCGTTCGTCTGTCCGTCTGTCCGTCTGTCCAGCTGTCCAGCTGTCCATCCGTCCATCCATCCGTCCGTCCGTCTGTGCTCATCGCCGAATCTCGACTCGCACTTACCCGGTTTTTTAATCTGTAATAACCGAGTGACAGCCCTATGAAAGTAGGTAAGAATTTTGAACTCTGTTAGGAAGCTTGCCTTCTGCTCGTTTTTTATTCTTGTGGTTCGATAGTGTTGCCTCTTCGGTCTTTGCATACAACTTACATGGCGTAAGTTAAAAGCTTAAGCGACATTTATGTTCAAAATCACTAGAAAACGAATATCTTGCAACTTACTTACGGTAGCAACAGTTACAGAACTTTACTTGACATAACTACTAATTTTGTATTATGATTAAAATAAACTCCTTACGTAGAGCAAAACAACAAATTAAAGAGTTATAGAAACTTTATACCTCCTTAGGCATTCGTAGCCAAATGGCAAAAAACTGAACCATTATTCGACATGTCCGTCTGTCCGTCCGTCCATCCGGATATTACACAGCCACTTTACTCGCGAGGTTATTTTTATTATATCGATAAAAAATGGAAAAAATATATACTGTACACCGCTAAGCATTGAAATAACGAAAAAATTTAGATAAAGTGGCTCTCCTCAAATTGCATTTCATTGCACAAGCGGGGTATCGTGGGATCTCATAATGAAAAAGATGAAGATACATATTCAAAACATCATTCTGTCTCTGTCATCTTCAAATGATTGACAGAAACAGAACGATAGCGTTAAATGCATTTAGTGGTGCTAGTGGTCCTAATATTTCGTACCAACACGACAGGGATACTTCCGCCTATGTTTTGTACCGCGTAGTGATGCGGGTCTCCCATCGTGACGCGGCGATATCGGGACCGTTATTGGCACTAGATGACCGTCACAATGTTGTTTGATGCGCACCTGCTCACTACTGACACCTTCAGTTGGCACTTTATTGGGGAAATGGAGTAAGGAGTGTTTGGGATAAGGAGATGTAGAGGGAAATCTCTTTTTGGGGGACACTTGCTATTTCTATGATAAATGCACTAAAAGATCTACTGCCGAGATTTATAGATGTTACTTAGCCAGTGCTTAGACTTAGATTTGTTGCCGTCTCTATCTTGCACGTGTAGGTTGACAGTTGTGAGACAGCGACAGGATTAACGCTTAAGCAAAGTAACGTTTTTGGATTTCGGCCTAAGCCAACGTTCGCACGACCGTAATAAAATCACGGTGGGATTTTACCGCGCACTGGATTTTCAACTCTCGGTGTTAAGCCGAGCGTTGAGAATCCAACGCGCTGGGACGTACTCTCGTCATAGCGCGTTTAAAAACACACTGTTGGATTTTCAACTCTCGGCGCTAAGCAGAGCGTTGATAATCCAGTGCCCGAAAAAAAAAACGCCGCGATTTTATTACGTCCGTGCGAACGTCAGCTTAGTATCTATAACCGCAGAAAAGTGTCATGGAAGCCTATCACTTAATGGGCTATTCACATAATAAAGATATTCATAAAATTCAAGTTTCAATTCAACGAAAAACTTAATCATCTCCTGAACATTTTATGAATTAATTTGAACTCAAGAGCGTTGTAATTAGAGCTAGAGGCGGTGAACCTGCGCTTTGATGTCTTAAAAATAAGCTTAAAGTCGATTAAATCATAAATGCCAAATGTTTGCCAAGTTATATCCGCAAATTTTCATCGATATTTAAATAGTAAGGTACGTGACTACATGGAAATTTAGTAAAAAAAAGTGCCATCAAACGATGAGCCGAAATATAATCAAACAATACAATTAAGTAAATATAAATCTGACTTCCTGTTTGTACCTTGTATTGGCATTCCAATATCTTTCTGTAATCAGAGGGGCAATTCCCGTAATATTAAGAACGTTCACAGTCTGGGGGCCTACCACCAGCTCAAAAACAATATTATTGGAGCTATACGTCCTGCACGCGTAGCATGACCACCGTAGAAACGAGTTTTGTCGACGGAAGAATAGACAAAATGACAGATTGTGATTGTTTATCTGTCATTTTGTCTATTCTTCCGTCGACAAAACTCGTTTCTACGGTGGTCATGCTACGCGTGCTGTAGAGCTTCATCTCTTTCCCACACTGAAGTAATATTATAATAATACTGCTTTATGAGCTGGTGGTAGGCCCCCAGATCTCAGTCTCAATTTGTCAAAAAAGGCTATCACTGCTAACATTGATTTGACATTGATTGTCACCCAGATGAGATCGCGACTAGACTTTGAACGTTTTTAATTACGGGAATCAGTCTTCTGATCTTATTCAAAATGAATTCTTTTGTTGAAGAAAAACAGTTAATTTTAGATATGTATCTACATACTTAAACTCTTAGTAGATTGTTATCTCCTTTATTCCACTATTTATTTATAAATTATTTGTTTAAATATTAGGATAAAATAATATAAAAACACCGAAAAATTTAGATTTATTATTAGTCATATTGTTTTGCAGTGCCATTACAGGGTGTTTGAAACTTATATTTTCTTTTTTATTTGCAACCTCTGGTAAATATGTTGCTAACTAAACGTAACACACAACATCACGCCTATAATTCCCGAAGGGTTAGGCAGAGCAGCAGAGGTAAACCTATAATAGAGTCCACACCAGTTAAACTTTTTGAATTGAATTTAACAAAGTAAATTTTTTATTTATTTTTTATATTTAAATTTAAATAAAAACTACACCTATTCCAAATTCCAAATGATATCACAGACTTATGCAATTTTTATCCTACAGTCCAAAACTTCTAACAAAATTCAATTAAAACTATAACAACGTTCAATGGCACATCGTTTTGACAATGATTACTGACTTGAGCACCATTAATCTTCCCCCTTGTCCTAATCGAGGACTCTTCGCCATCAATCTTTGGTTATTTAAAGCATGGGACATGCCTAGACTTGTTACTTCAATAAACGGGGCCGTGAAGAATTGGAAACATTCGGTTTTGAATATTAAAGTGTTAATTTGTTTTTAAAACTAAAGTTTAGGGCCGTTTTCTGAACGATGGTTAGGCATCTCGAATCAAAAAGGAAAAAATTCATACCAACTAATCTTAGTTTCGAATCGAGATTCATGTTATGATTCACCAAAGAGCTGTGATAAAAAATATTAAGAAGATTATCTCCTTCAATCTGTTGACAGAACCATCCAGTTCGATTACCAACTATCAGTCACAAACCAATTCAGACAATAGACAACGACTCAAAAACAAATCATCTGGGTCAACAAAAACAAAATTACATTTTTTCATTCATATTAAATCCACAATCCACTTTCAAAACGTAATAAGATCCACGCCCATTAATACATCGAAGTCGCTTCTAATCAATCAACTTTAGATTAACACTCGTCTAAACTAAAGGCTAAACAGACAAAAACAAATGAGCGAAGCCCAAACTCGAAATCGAATTAACCGCATGCATGTTTAAGACACCAATTAAACCTCCAACAAAGGCTATCTTCAATGAGACGAAAAAAATTTGATAGATCAACTCTTTAACGTAATCTATAATCTGTTAAACATCAAGCTAAATAACACCCTAGCACGGTGCACTATGGTTCAAAATTAAAGGGTGGGATCCGTGTAGAAACTCGAGAAGGCTGTTGGCACAACATCTTATATCGATTAAACAGATAATTAATCACGGGAAATGAATCCGAATGAGATGTTATTAGTTATACCACACTCGCTATTACGAAGTGAAACAATAGCCCGGCTTTACATGGTGATCGTTAAACGGAGATTAACTTTAGTTTATATTTAAATTGCATTGTGAATGTGAGCACTTATTCAGCACTAATATGATATGGCGTTAATTGTTCTTTCAGACAGGAAGGAATTAACGTTCGTTTATTTTGCAATTAGTAAATGTTGATCGATATCGCGATAAGACATTTTATATGTTAAATGTCTGTTTCTATGTAGAACTGGCCAATTATCTAGAAAATAAATCTGAATTCCGGAACATTTTAAAATTGACACATTTGATATGAAAAATACTTGTCATGCTTATCCAAAGGAAGTACCTATCAATCATAATCACAAATAAAAATATGATATCTTTTGATTGAAATGAATTGTAAATTCCTTTAGAGTATTTATTTAGGTACCTTTTTATACGTACAAAATATTATTTAAAATATTTAAATAAGATAGACTTTTAAAATCATTCTGTATGTTAGAGACGGCAAGGAGCGGCCGCTGGCCGATCAATCAGCTGCTAACGAGCTGGTCACGTGGTCACAACATCCAACACACTTACCATATCTTCTATCATAATTAGGTGATAAAACGGACAAATAGACCAAAATATAAAATTGATAAAGAATTTTTTATTGCACCCTGTATACAAAATTAAGGTTTATTTTAAATATTGACAAGCTTGTTACACTTCTCGAGTTCATTGCATTGTATGTCAAATAAAAACAAATTAACGGCAAGTTACTTGTACATTTAAATCATCGATAACAAATTAGACATCAATCGCCGTCAAATTATCGAGTAATTTTCCTTCAATCAAACTCGTTCATCGATTTGCAATAGCAGCATTAGAATCGATACAAAAAACTAATCGATTTATTTACAAATTGGAACACCCACTTCGCCAGGCGTGTAACGTATACAGCATTTTGATTAACATTTACATAAACGTTTGTCGTTCGCATTACAACCGAGTTCGACTCGATAAAATTAAAAAAACGTTTTAATTTCTTTTTTTGAACGGAGACGAAGACAGAGTGCGGAGAAGGCGCGGGGCGTGGCGGACTAACTTTCATTACTCACGAGTAATAATAAATGATAAAACATTATTAATATGAGGAGATCACTCCGTTTGATGGCTCACACATGCTAACCTACGTCGAATAAATTAATTCTAATTATTAAATGTTCTTTCCTCCCTCGGGCTGTAATGTAACAATTTGTAGTTTTTGAATTAAATAAATGTATTATGCAGAATTGAAACTGAATATATTTGATTAAAGTATAAATATAGATTTCTAGTGGTCTAGCCAACAAATCGTAATCAGGCTTATGCGATTAGTTTCCTGTGTTATCTGGTCGCGTAATAATAACCAGAAGTTTATTGGCCGGTTCCCCGAATGATAAATTGAATAATAATTTATTCCGAACAAGATAAGGCAGCGTTCAGATCGCGCGCCTTGATACTCTCAACGTGTGAGCGGATGCATGTTACACCGAAGCATACAATTAATTGCAATAGTTTTCGACATATCGAAATAAAATAAAGTGACAGCTGTCAATATTTTGATGTCCTAAAAAATCGTAGCCGGCTTCTTAGACATTGCTACGACGGGCTACGAAATTTTCGTTTTATTACATATTTATACCCAAAGTTAATAATAACCCTCGGTTAACGAAAAACCTAATAGCTGCATAGGAAATATATAGATACCATCAATCGTTTTAATAACTACTAAATATATGTAAGTAGATCTGTCGTAGCACTTCCGTAGCTAATCGCCTACGAGCTGCTTTGCAACGTCGAGATTTTTTTCTTGAGTTTTACCTAAAATATTAATTAATAAACATCTTATAGACTCATAGCTTATCATCGAATAAACTCATGGCTTATCATCTAATAGACAATGTTTTTTGGTAAGAAAATCAACGTTCACCGTTTTGCCTTCCAACCAGCGTAGCACAAGCTGCACAAGCTGCATGCGATAGAGAACAGCGGTGTGAGGTGCGCCCAACATTCTGTTTCAATTACATACAGAGACTAACTAACTGCGGAACGAATGGTGCCGCCCCCGATGCCAACCCCTGATGAAGCTATTGGGTTTTTATGCGAGAACCAACCCTACCCTTATCAACAAGAGTTGAGAACAAAAAAAAACAGTGGCACTCCGGGAGTGCCGACAGAAGTGAAAACTTGAACACTTTTATTGTGAAGGAAATACTTTTAATGAGGTGTCGGTAACGGTAACAGTGTCGCGAGTTCAATTGTTTTTCATCTCAAAAATTAAAGAAGTTTTCACTTAAAAAACAATGGCACTTCGTGAGTGCCGACAGAAGTGAAAACTTAAACAATTTAAAAAAAAATACTTCCAAAACCTTTAAAGTAAAAATATTTGCATTGAACATTGATCCATACCGCAATAAAGAGCACAATCGCGTTTACAAAAATGAGGTGTCGGTAGCAGTGTTGCGAGTTCCAATTGTTTTTTCCCATCTCAAAAATGCCCAACGCGCCTAAAGAACTTAAAAAAATAAAGAGATGCTGAGCCGACTACTGATAGAACAGAAATTTTGTTTTGGTGGAAGATTCTTTCAAACAAGATTTCCGCCATCTTCAACTTATACGTATAAATATGTTCAATGTATACTTGGATTCGTTTACATTTTATTAAGTTTTACTTCAATGATCCCTCTCAAATAAGTAAAACAGTACAGAAAAGAAACGAAAATAGATAATTGTTCAGAAAATTCATTCGTATTTTTAAATAAACAGGTTCGGCAGAAAATTACACTTAGGTACAGCTGACAGTTACATCTGCTTAATTATTTATTACGTTTGCGAACTTAACTGCACGGCAAATGGAAAACATGCCCTAAATGATAGCCTTAAAATGTTTCTAATCATTTAACTGCAACATAATTAATTAAAGAACCTTTCGTTATTCAGGAAATTTTTCTTTTATAATTCGTCAAGCATTAACACTCATTTAAAATTAAATAGCTTTCAGCATGATAAACTAGTTATCAATCATGGATCTTGTAATAATCAGAATTTACTTGGAAATATTAGAGATACCAAAACATGACCTTATAGATGGAACTGTAAATCAACTCAATCTCAATGTCACGAATGATTTCCAAGAAAAAAAAAAGAGCAAAAACAACCCATAAGTAGATACAGCTAATCACTTTAGAAAATTTATAATTAATATCAAATCCTACACAAGAACGAAGCTGCAACAATAACCATTGATTTGACTAACAACTAGGCGGTCAGATATCAACATGATCTATCTAGCGACAATCGGCGCCATTTACAACAGAGATCAATTAATGCTAGACAAGAACAGAGATACAGAAACATACGCGAGTGAAAAAGACAGGTGTCGAGTTATCAATCACGCGCCCGCGCACGATCTCGACGCCCGAAGCGATCGGACGATCTCCCGCTTAATTATTTCTATTATGATATTTAAAATATAATGATTATCTCCACGGATAAGTCTCGTATAGCGAATTCCCACAGTTTTGAATGTTACACATCTATAAATTTAGTGGATGATTGAGAGCTGCAATAAATAATTGCAATATGCTCTTAGAATACTCGTATTTCCAGAAGTTTTGCACTTACACACTCGTTACAGAAATTAATATTAATTGTGGTTTTACAGTTTGTGTACAAGCAAAAAAGAAATTCCGTTGGTGAACTAGTTTTGATTTTGATTGACAGCAGCATATTCTTGGTTGACATTGCTAAAACTAAATTAGATACTAATGTCGGCGATGATGAACGTACGCTTCTGCACAACAAAACTGAAGCTATAAAATTTGCAAAGATAAATTTAGATTTTCATAAACTCAATCATGCCCTGATTGAAATTTCCCCTATTAATTTGACGTCGTTCAAATCTCGCAGCTAAGCTTCATTAATATCTCATAGTTCGACCATCATAGACCATGCTCGTCCATCACCCGTGATCTTATCACCCGATCACCGATCTCCACAATATAAAACCGTTTATACAACCAATGACTGATATTACCCTGTATCTGATTTGTATCTAAAGACCATAATAGGTTGACCCCTGTTTCGTAATTAATTGTTAGAGAAGAGATATCTTACTATAGTGGATTGTTTCGTATCATTCGTATCGATGATCGTGAATGGAGCATTTGGAGTAGTGATAAATTACAATGAATATCAATCGTTACAAAGGATTAATCAAAATAAGATGAGGCTGAGGTTACAGATAGAGATGTAGCGGCGTAGATCCATTAACATTTTATAATTTCTCTGCTTGAAGCAAAATTTGAAAATGTTTTGCTTCCAGAAATTTAAGAATTAAATGTAATAGCTGAATTAATGAGTGATAATGACGATATGGAGTTAGACACACTTAATTACTTCAAAAGTTAACGTGCCAATCAGTTTAATCACCATCCCAACAATAGTGTATCTAATATAATTTCAATACCTATTCTTAAAAATAACTTAGAAGGAAATATTTATACATTTTTTTTTGCCTCAATGTTTCCAAGTCGACATCGCTCCCGCTGGGTTTCAAATCGCTACCTTAGGGATGAATGATGTGGGAAGTGGACTTACCTCGCTTTTGCATGAAGGAGAACAGGTCATCCAGGAATTCTTTCCTTTGTGGATCATCGCTGATCTCGTATAACTGGAAAAAAAGAAAGAGATCATTATTTAAATGAAGAAAACTATAGAATTTGGATAGTAGATAGTCAAAGGACTTGTAGTCCAATGACCAGTTTTTACAAACGAAGATAAATGAAAGAGAAAGACTATGAATTTAAGAACTGAAGGCGACGTAACTTCGGAAGCTAAACTAACTTGTGTCAAACTCTCACAAGGTGCGAAACTAATAATCAGCTAATTCATGTACCAGCACTTGCGGGTACAACTAAAACAACTTAGAAAAGCTACCATTTTTACATAAAACAGTTGTAATAATGAAGATATTAATATTCCAAATAGGAAGCGATGTTCAACGGAGCGACGCGACCACGTGCGCCCGCATAAACAGAAAACATAGGAACTGCATTACACCTTATTCAATTCTCATACCATAGATATGCATGTTCAGCTGACTATTAAATTGGACTATTAAGTTCTTTTTATAGATAGCTGGAATTTATTAGATACCTACGTTATAAATAAAATGAAAGTGAGGGGCTTGTGGCTAAGTAATAACAGCCGCACGGGTTGATAGATCAGGTTAAGCTACGCTTGCCGCGGTTGGTCCGTAGATGTGTGACCATCTTTACATACCAAGACCCCTCCGTGCCTCAGAAAGCACGTCAAGCCGTTGGTCCCGCCTGTCATTTGTAGATCTTTGACAGTCGTTACGGGTAGTTAGAAGCCCAAAAGTCTGACAACCAGTCGTACCAAGGGGTATCGTGTTACCTAGTAACTAGGTTATGAAGATCAGATAGACAGTCGCTTCATGTAAAATACTGGTATTCAGCTGCATCCGGTTAAACTGGAAGCCAACCACAACATAGTTGGGAAAAGACTAGGCGGATGATGATGTTATAAAAAAATGAAAAGACCCCACATAAGCTGACCCTTGTCAAATATTGGGGAAACTAAATCATGTTTTTGAAAATACAAGATACAGGTACGGAAAATGTTATCTTTGGCTGAAGAAATCGAAGAACAACACGATAATAAAGCGAAAAAGAACAAGATTTAGGAAAAGAAGTTTAACTTCAAATTCGATGAAAGAATCAATTTACAGTTGTACTTCACCTTTACATTCGCAATGATGCTTTTATATTTAATTATACAGAAACCCAGGGGTTCCAGGTAAGACTCCTGAGCCGCAGAGGGCGTGTCTTCTACATAATTACTTCGATATCCGCCATTTAAATGCACTTGGCAATTTAAATACTGATAACACGGTCGTATCACTAGCTACTGCAGATAAAACGGACTCGCTTGATTGGTCAGGAGGAGACGGAAGACACCTATTGTATTTATTAATACCTACTGTTTTTGTTATTAAATGTTGGTGACTGTTCTTGGCTAGCTTCGAAGTTCTTTTGTTTTCTTTTATTTGAGTTTATTAGAGGAGGAGGCCATTGGACTTTCCTCATAAAACGTATTGTTTTATGAAATACTTTATCAAGTTACGGAAGATTATGCATCCGAAGATTACTTCACACTTGTTCATTTATTTTAATTTATTATACTAATGGTGCGCTGTGTCAATGTTAGGCGTCAAGATTTATGGAAAATCCGTTCGAATCTGTGATATTGACAAATTATCAACGTAATACCGCCACATGTCGACGCGAAAGCGTGATCCTGACATCATACTCAAACAAAGGGAATCCCGTTAAACAATCATGCGCAACTCGTCCGGTTTACATTGAAGAGCGGGCAAAAGTGTCCCATAGCTCGAATACATGTCGGCGCCTTCGTACACGCGATCAAACACCGAGCTATTTGCATTGCCCGGGCAATTACATCGACGCACTTAGCGCTACGAAGAACTGGGCCGTGGAGAGACAACGAAACGCCATTTGACACTTCCTGTTTCCGTCTAACACCTTTGTATACTCATTAAAGATAGATTGTCTTGCAAAAAAAAACTATTACGTATTAACATTAACCCTTCGAGAGCGGGACACATTTGACCGCGACCAAACGCTAAAACAAATGGTGTACGTTGATCGTTCGTAAATGGAACGTGCTTTTTTATTCCGTGTGTGCTATCCGGCGCTAATCGAAAACGTTCTGGCTGGTGATTAATCGCGGGGGGCGAGTCCGAGTCGACAGTGACGATCGAGAAGATTGATGCGAGAGGCGATCGCCTGTTGCCGCTATTAAGAGTCAAGCCCTCGCTCGCGCAAACGCTTATGATCGTCTATTGACACCGACACGACTAATGTAACAACACCTGGGTACCACGTGGCTCGTACGTAAATACATTTACAGTTTGAGATGCAGAATACTTAATTGATTATGGCTCTCTTGGTGATATTAAAAGTTGGACCGGTTTTCTATGACAAAAACGAAACAGGAAATAAAATTCCAACGGTAAAGAAGATTAATTCAGAAGACCAGAAAATATTCTTAACAACACAAACATCAAAATTGACCCCTAACTTCATCGTAAGTCGTAACTGTCATAGGGTAAGACACTACATTATGCATTCCAATTATCGCAAAACAGACGTCGACAGTGTTATAAGGGTATTACAACGTCCACCCGAACAATTCCCGAACAAATTATTGTATGAAATGACGGGAATATTATCATAACAGGGCTGGGATACTGTCGCCCACCGACGCCATATTTGAATCACAAAACTGGCCGGCTAATCTCCGTAATCTCTATTGTGATGTGCCAATTAACGACCTCTCCCCTTCCGCTTGAATAAATAAATAAATATTTTGAAAACATGATCATTGTACCGTGGTAGCCACAGCTTTAAAAAAGAATTGTATTCTTATAATATTTTAAAGTCTATTATGTGACGATACTACGCGTCAAAGTTCACACATAAAAATTGTATCGTTTTTGTATTATTTGTGTATACGCACATCGCACATTTCCTGGTTATTCAGTTTGTTTAAAATAACTATTGGCAACATTGACAGGCATGTAGCAATTTATTAATAAAATAGGACAAAGTTATAAATAACATAAATCGTCTAATTTTATAGTTTTGAAACAAAATTATGATTACAATGAAGTTCATAAATAGTATACTAGTGACTGAGGTAATGCTGAACAGACAGTCTATCGATACTTCGATAGTTAAAGACAAGATCGATCAATAAATCTAAAAAGTCGTAATATGACTTTGGAAATTCAAATAAATTGCACTAAGAAGAAGAAATATATTCAAAGAGAATGTCTAAGATTGGGCGAATGTCTGTTTCATATTCAAAAAGGAACTTATTCCAAGTCAAATAATAGTTAAAAACTAAAAATAAATAATAATTAATGATAATTCTAAATTACGATACCCTTTCAAAACAAATCAAATTGGCTTTAGTATCATCGAGAATTAAAGTTCTAATCCGTTTTGGATCGCATTATTTATATCGACATCGATACAAACATCGATTAGAATCACAAAGTAGACAAATCGATCGCACACATTATTAGTCGTTGCAACAGCGTTTACGATCGACTTGCTTATGTACAACAATAATACAATAAGCGCCAATCATTGTCGTTTGCTCGATGTCGTCAACAATCGGCCCCATACATATTTTATCGATGTGGCCTTTAACTCAAGGTGATTTTAAAATCAATCTTCTGTTATTATTGTGCTGTAAAGCCGACGAAATCGATGGAAAACTAATCAGTTACCTTAAGCTGCCTTACTTTTAACAATACTAACACTTGAATCTAGATTATTGGATTGGTCTACATGCTAATCCGTCAACAATGTCTGATTGAAATGAAATGTGTTCCATTTTGTTTTGTTTTTTGAGATCATATATTATCTGTTTATTGGACAATTATATTGACACGTATTTACATTATTTAAAACTATCAGACTTAAAATAATAATATGTACAAGTATCTAAAAAGGGGGGGAATAATCATAGGGCATGAAAAAATTCGTCTGCATCGCTGTCAATAGGAAAAGTACCCAAAAGGTTGGCAGCATTGCCACTTTGTATAGCAATGCTGATTCTTTGACCAAAGAATAGGCCAGCCCTCAGGTCATGCGAAGAGTCAATTGGAGTTTATTGGACTAATTCTCTTTTTGCTATGATGAATCTTGTGAATAACCAAAATGAGCTAACTCCAACATGTCCCAATATGTCAAGTCCTAAAACAAACACACCAAAATTGCGTAAAAGAACCACACAAGCCACGCACTGATGTATCGAATAATATAAATCAATGTTTAGCACTGAATCTGTAGTAAATGTTACAAGGTGTAGTCGCCATTACATTTATATTGGAAACGTTCAATTTGGACACGTAGGCGAGTCCACTGTGATAGACTATTGTGTACGAAGATAGATTTATGCACAGATTTTTATAACTCATAAGGCCTTCATTGCAACGACATCATGTGGGATTTGAATGATAAACATCATTGAAGTGTAAATGCTGTGTTACTATCTGGTAGTTCATCTTCTTTTATAACCAGGGTTGGGCTGAAATTCGGTTCACATTCGATTCAACCGAATTTCGGCAGCTTGAACCGAACTTAGGCATTTAGCCGAAATTTGGTTCAGATGCCGAACATTCGGCACAAAAAAAAATACCTACTTGCACTATTTTTACTGAAATTTAATAGAATTAGAATAGCATTACTGTAAAATAAAATTATTTGTTTTACTCACTCATGGTCATTTATTTTAGTTAGGAACATTGTAAATGTAAACCTTAAATTAAATCAGTTCTTCTTATTAGGCCACGCGGTGGAAGCGCGGTGTGCGGGCGGGGTACATCTAGAATAATTGAAGTAAATGCGTAAACAAGTCACGACGTGTCGCTCTCGAGAAAGCGCGCGAAATTGAACTGAACTTTGGCCGAACTTTTCATTTTAACCGAATGTTCGGCCGAAGTTCGTATTCGGTTCAAACCACATTCGCCCATCTCTATTTATAACAGGGGATTATTTTAATATTACTTCAGTGTGGGAAAAAGATGAAGCTCTACAGGACGTATAGCTCCATCTCTTTCTCCCACTGAAGTAATATTAAAATAATACTGCTTTTAAGCTAATGGTAGGCCCCCAGTAACTGTTGACACAACAGAAAGGAAACGATTAAGTACCAGCGCAAAAAACGGCAAAAAATAAATACTAAAGACTAGTATTTTACACGTTATCTACACTACTTCTCAATCAAGTAAAACTTATCTTATCTACATCGAAAGTCAGGTACTGGTATGTCAAACAAACAAGTTTGAACTAGACAATGCGTACAACTTTCTTCAAATCACAATACAGGTCAACATCAATCCATATCAGTTCCGTTTTCGAAACCACCGATGATTCATATAGTCTTCTCATGAATTTCAATACAATTTACACTAGCACTTGTCGACACATGGGCGCTTACGTTAAATAACATTTTGACTGCGAACGAACCTGGCTGCCTTGCCTCGTCCGCGAGCATGCGCCCGCGCCGCGCCGCGAGACAATTTCAAATTGCTTGCAATAATTTAAAGGCGTAATATTTAAGAAGGATGCGTTTATAAATAAACTCGTGGTGGGTATCTAAACATAATAGGAACAGCGTTTATGGTAATGTAAGAGATTTATACTTATTGCTTTTGATGGTTTACGGGAGAAATTACTGGATAAATTTCGCTTTGCATACAATATGGTCGGTGTTAGACTAGTTTCTACGTTTGTTCGTGTTTTGTTTGATTGCAGTTGCGTTTTACGTCCGCGATTTATAGCGTGATTCATTACGAACATTACGGTGTTAATTTTCAAGAATTTATTGCACTTTCTTTTTATTTTATTGTTGTTTTACGTTTCTTTACAATATTAAATAAAGGTCGTAACAATACATTATTCGAAACATTTTATAGATCTTATACACAGCAATCTGCAATGTTTAGATGACTGTGGACTTTCTTGCCAGCTCTTCTCCATATCCTTATATTTGAGTTATTTTTTTCCTCCATTTTCGTAATTGCACCTACCACAGTTTGTCTCTGCATCACCCAAAGGTTGACTGGTAGAAAATGCCTGTGGCATTAAGTCCGCCTCTGTACATTTCTGTGCTTGAAGTATTAAATAAATAAATAAATAAAACGACCAATTGGCAGCCCCGGATCTAGAATTTTTTTGAGGCGGGGCAAAAACTGCCGTCTGCTGCCTCTCGACAATCTTTTATGGGAATGCGCTAAGTTAGCCCCAGCGAAATTAAAATTTTCTCAAAATGAAAATGTTTGCAGCAACATATTAATCAAATTGTATCGATCGATAATGCACCAATTCATCAGGGGCGCCAAAACTGTCGTAAAAAGAAAAAAATTTTTAACGATTATAAATGTGCTGCGCGTCTCATTTATTGCAATGTTGCTGTGTGCTGGGTGGTGCACTTGCCACTTGTCTGTTACACTTGAATTTGTCGCCCCCCGAAGTTGGCGCCCGGGGCACGGGCCCCGGCTTGCCCCCCCCCCCCCCCCCTAGATCTGGGGCTGCCAATTGGAACCGTGCACCTAGCTACTGACGTTTCATTAGTGTGCATGTAGGTTTATGTGAAATAAAATAATTTGAATTTGACTTGTGCAGTAACTGAAATCTCATTCACTTGTTTATGTTCATCGCTTCTTATATCAAAACATTATAACAAAGTATCATAACATTCATACCTGAGTACGTAAGTACGCAGCAAGTTCAAAAGAAAAACATACAAAAGCCAGGTACGTCACAAGGAAATTGATTTTCCATTGCGTTGAAGGTAACAATGACAATGTTTCATTGCAATCAGCATGAGCAGTAAAATGGTAATGTCTGTTCGTGTATTTGCGCACATTATGACGATAATGCGACCCATATTCTAAACACTAACCGATCGCTTGCATATCGCTCGAATGCTATAATTATAAGCGACGCCGCAGTTTTCCGTTTGTAATAAATTAAAATGTATTGATAAGTGTCAAATGCTTAGTTGCTGTAGATTGTCGCAGTCACGCACTGTATGTATAAGATAGCACTTTGTGTTTAAGTAGAAGTAGAGTAAGGCGATACTAATGAAGGAACATAAAAAACAAGTATTTACTATATTAATACGCGTTCCCTTAGATAACATTAAAATTAGTCCTTTAAATACCATACAGGGTGGCAGGGACATCGACGCGAAAACTATTACCATGGATTCAGTACATGATTCTGAACCCCCTGCGTTGAAATTTTTCATCGGTTATTTTCATTTTGACCACATAGGTATTACACTTTTCTATGAAACAACAGATTTTTTTTAAAATAACCGACTAGAAATATCAACGCAGTGGGGTTCAGAATCATGTACTGAACCCGTGTAACAGTTTTTGCGTTGACGTCCCTGCCACCCTGTATATTATTAGAATGAAGAAATAGATACTGTGATTGATGGACAAACTCTTTTAAGTCTAGGAACGGTCAAGACAATGTAAGAATAAAAGACAGACATCCCAAATAATTACAAAAATCTGCCGAGCCTTTTCCCAATTATGTTAGGATCAGGTTCCAATCTAACCAGATGCAGCTGAATACCAGTATTTTACATGAAGCGACTACCTATTTGACCTCCACAATCCAGTAACTGGGTAATACGACACCCCTTGGTAAGACTGGTTGTCAGACTTTCGGACTTTCACAAAAGACAGTCGAGACCAACGGCTTAACGTGCTTTTCGAGGCACGGATAAGTCTCGGTATGTAAGATGGTCACCCATCCAGGGACTAACCCCAGCAAACGTAGCTTAACCTCATGGATCGACCCGACGAGCTCCTCAATTCCAAATAATTACAACGATGAGAAATTAGAAAAATACACCAGCAACTTCCTACAATGATAACAAGCTGCTAAAAATGAACTCAATAATTAATATACATCATTAAGAAGATCGTGAGACACATGTAAGATCTAATCGGGTTCCCACACAAAACTATTTAGATAGAGATCATGATAGCAAATACATAATTTGAACGAATGCAACTGCAATGTATCATGAAGGCAATGTAACCACAAAATGTACGGAGGATCACGAGCTCACGATTACATTATCGCTAGTAATAGAAATAAGTAAAATAATTATTATACTCATCTTGTATTTCAGTCTGACAACCAGTCTTACCAAGGGGTATTGTATTACCCAGTTACTGGGTTGTGGAGGTCAGATAGGCAGTCGCTCCATTTAAAATACTGGCATTCAACTGCATCTGGTTAAACTGGAAGCCGACCCCAACATATTTGGGAAAAGGCAAGGCAGATGATAACTCATCTTGCATTTCATTGATAATGAAGATAGTGTAGGAAGATTAGTGAATGCAGAGTTTGGGAAAGTCTTTAGTATTAGATACTTTAAAAATAGAAAAACTTTTAGACAAAGACAATCTTGTTGTTCCATGAAAACTTTCGGGTCAAGACCTATAAGGGCTGTTTAACGATAATGATAGTGACCGAGCTACGAAGAAAGCTTTCATCAAATTCAAGCCCAGTATATTTCAATAATTCAATTTGCCTAAATAGCTGATACAAGTATTTTGAAATCATGCAAACATTTGTTACAAAAATGCAATACAAACAGAAGGACTTATAACCCGTAACCGATCTCTACTAGTGAGTCAGTTAAAAGCTGAAATCAATAGAATAACGAAATGAGAGAGAGTTGTCGAAGAGCCGGCAGGTGTCGCCTCCGTATTGTTTGTAGCACAGTTTTAACCGGAGCTGTAATGAGGTAAACAAACGTTGGGGCGATGTGGAACAAGGAGTAAGTGTCAGCGATACTGTTGCCTCCATTGTTGAGAAAGCAGGAGCACTTAATTTTGCTGGTGAGGAAATGTTTGCAGTTGCATAATTTTAACTTGGTTTAAAAAGTAAGAAGTAATGTTGTACAAGGAAAGTGTGGGAATTCATTGCAGCTGACTTAAAATTTTCAACTCTGAAAGATAAATTCAGCGATATAGATGTAAAATGTGACGTTGACATAATACTACTTGCGAGGGACAGCAAAAAATTAAGTCTTCGGAAAATAAGAGGGAAATCAGATGAATGTGACATAACGATTTATCACGATGTGGTAACTATCAGTTTCTTAACAAAGCACCGCAAAGTAAAATTATTTTTGATTTTTATAATTCAGGAGCAAGTAAAACGTAAACATTATGTGAAACGCCTCCGCCTATGCCTTGTATTAATGTACGCATTATATGTAAAACACAGCAAAGTAGCCGAGGGCGTTGGCCGCAAAAACAATGCCTCAATTGATAGCAGTGCCTAGTGTCGAAATCAAAGTGTACCAGCTTCTACTTCTACTAATGGAGGACCAGTGATGGCGGATGGAACCACTACTGTAACGGTTGTAGTTTTAACTGTTTATGTAACAGTTAAATGAGCATGTTTGACCGAATTCTGATATGTTTAAATTGTTTTATTATGGACGCCTTTATCGAAATTGATAAAGACTTCTTCTTCTTTATTTCGACTATATACATAATTATTATAAAAATACAAGAGGAGGGTTTGGAGGGGCTTGTGGATTAGTAATAACAGCCGCATGGGTCTATCGATCAGGTTAAGCTCCGCTTGCCACGATCCATCACCTTCGATGAATTGACCGAAGCTAAGACCGCTCCGTGGCTCGGAAAGCACGTTAAGCCGTTGGTCCCGGCTGTCATTCGTGGATCTTTAACAGTCGTTACGGGTCGTCAGAAACCCGAAAATCTGACAACCAGTCTTACCAAGGCGTATTGTATTCCCAGTAACTAGGTTGTGGAGGTCAGATAGGCAGTCGCTCCATGTAAAATACTGGTATTCAGCTGTATCCGGTTAGACTGGAAGCCGACCCCAACATAGTTGGGATAAGGCTAGGCAGATGATGATGATGATGATGACATATTATAGAAATAGGACTTTAGTTATCTGATTCTTCAACAACATTTTTGATGTTTTCCCGAAATTCAGATATATTAAAACCTTAAAAATCACATTGACAGTGACTAAATACCCGTGTTAAACGAATTGTAATGGCTCATTGACCAAAAATTAATATTTTCTTACATAACTCATTTCAAATATAAATTCTATTTCGAATCTGTGAATTCTTGGAAACCTTACACGAAAAGTAGTTTCCTATTCTTGGTTCTCTCGTGAATGGGTCGTCCCCAATCGGTGTACGCTTTGATAGCAAGTACGAAAGCGCTAAGTGATTCCCATCCTATATGTTTACCCATAAATTACTTCTCATTTGAGGCCAGTACTTCGCCGGATTGATAGGTAACGTTGCACACACTTGTATAATTATCATTTCCACCTACAATTAGATTAATTTATACTTGTTTGATGTTGATGTTGATATGAATTATTAATGGTTTTGAAATACCAATTCGTGAGAGTGGTGATAGATGGGACGGCGTGTTCTCATTTAGTAAAGTGAAGATTTCATTGATTCGACTTTGAAGGTTTTAATTGATTCACCAAGGCTCTTAGACAGACGGGACTGCGCAGTCGGTTGGCAGTTTCGACGCAGCTATGTCAACTCACAAGCATTCAAACTGCAACTCACGAGCATTCAAACTGCAATTTTGCAGCTGGCGTGCTGTTCAAATGCCGTCCGTCTGTTTAGACACATACAGTCTTACCACAAAAAACATAGACACGTCTTAGACAAGTGTTTAACAGTTGTTTAGCAAAAGTGATACCACAAAACCATGTTTAGCTGTTGTTTAGGGTTAGACATGCTTTAGACGTTGTTTAAATTTAAACAGCAACAACCCCCTGTTTAACACGCGTTTAACCCTCGCCGGTCGCCATATTGCTTTCTCTCAGTACATAAATTGCAATGAATATCTTCGATTATGCTGATTTTAATGATTTTAACGACATAGAATTTAAGGATGACTATCGTGATCAAGTGTACCGAATGCGAGTGAATCTTTGCGAGCATTAAAATGAATTTATCTTTAGAAAACGGTACAGGTTCAGCAAAGCGTTTGGAAAAAAAAAAATTGTTGATCTAGTAAAAAATAATATTCCACATTATTTTCGTAGTAGGTGCTTAGATTCTCAAATTCAAGTTGCCTGTTCCTTACGGAACTGGGCCTGCCATCAGGTAAGCGCCCTTTTGTTATTGTCTTTAGTTTTTGTCGTCATTACCGGTTGTCATTGTACAGCTGGGTGCCTTTTGCATTTTCGGTTTCGTTCCGTTCCGTTATTAATAGTGCACAAAAATATTTTTACATTTATGTCTACACTAGACGCATGGGCAACCAGTGGCGGACTTATTGAATTAAATAGTACTTATTTTAAATTTTCCAACTTAGTTATTCCGTATTAACAACTGAAACAAATAAATTTCGATAGGAAAGAGAAAGGCTCATCATCATCAGCCTATAATGTTCCCACTGCTGGGACACAGGCCTCCTCTCTGTGAGAGGGAGTGGGCTGTAATCCACCACGCGGGCCCAGTGCGGGTTGGTAGATGTCACATGTCTTCGAATTTTCGGTTCTAGGACATGCCGGTTTCCTCACGATGTTTTCCTTCACCGTTTTGAGAGCAGTGGTGATGAAATAATTTACACAAAGTAAAGCGCCTGTCTGGGTTTGAACCTACGACCTACAACTCGTAAGTCGCGGCCGTTACCACTGGGCCACCACTGCTCACCACTGGGCCACCACTGCTCCCCAAATGAAATCTGCTTCAAACGAAACGTTTCTTAGGGTTACCAAGTTAAAACAAGGATACGTCAATTTAGGCAGCGTTTTGCTAAATACATGTTAAACATATATTTGTGGTAAGAAATTTTAAACACTTGTTTAGGCAGTGTTTATCCCTTGGACATTGTTTAAGTAAACATGTGTTTAAACGTTGTTTCATTTATTTTTTGTGGTAAGACTGATAGGCTCTAGACAGACGAACTGCATTTTAACTGTAAATTTGCAGTTTGAATGCAGTTACTACGACTGCAATAACACACACAGCCGTGTAGTTAAAATGCAGTACGTCTGTCTAGAGCCTAACAAAGAAGGTTATAGAACATATAGTTATGCTTTTAAACAAAAAGGAAGACTTTCCTAAATTAATGCCATATCTGTAAAAGTGATCAATTGCTCAATGAAATCTTCCAGTCTAACAACTGGGGCATAAATTTGGGTCTTTGAACAATTAATTACACACGGAAGAGTACATTATATACATAAAACTACATAATAGTGAGCGGCTTATGTCCAGGGAGCGGGATAGCGCCCTCTGGTGGAATTATTCCGGGCAAGTAATCGCGTAATTGACAAAAACAATACGCGCGCGTGGTCATCAACGCGTGGGGACACGGATTATTGGGCAATGGAAGCGACAGACAAAAAAGGCATCTTGAAACTGCTAGAGTATGCTTTTCTAGGCAGACACGGTTATATTTCACGGAATAATAATATATTAATCAATTATTGATATCGTATCTAAATTAATGTAACAGCATCTTACATTTTTGAATAACGAGTCTACAACTACATCGGGTGACACATGACGATGATGTACGATTTTGCTATCATTCCATTGGTCGAATTTAGAACGCCATCCAGTTTTAATTAAGTAGGTTGAAGATAAAATAAGCCACCAAAGATCTCACTCATTTTACCAATGAATTGCCTGGCCATAATTTCTATCAATTTTGTAAAAAAAAAAAAAAAAAAAGTTTTCATTTTATTGAGACCGATTGAAACACAAAGCTCCTTGTCGCTTCCGAATCCTCTACATCAGTGTACGCTCTACTATAGAGTATACACAAAGTGTAGACGATTACACGCCCTCTCTTTGATCTCCAATTAGATGAACATTTTGGGGTTCCGCATATCTGCCGTATGATAGGGGAGCTACCGATTGTAAATAAATATGTTCGTGCTCGTCCGGTCGTGGCGAGGGTGTGAATTACTTTCCCGACTGTGCTAAATTAGATCATTTTGTGGACAAGAATTTATGGCTGATAATTTGGTGGAGTTTTTAATTATGTAACTACCCTTACCTAGCGACAAGAACAACTAATTACTACTGAGAAAATTCTTGGCAAAAACAATTGGTTAAGGTTATATTGACCATGACCTAAATTTGGAAGATCATCCGAAATTGGGTCAAATTTTCATAAAAAATATTACCTTTTTCATATAATACAACCCTCCTACTTGCTACCATAATATTTTCTATTCAAGAAAACAAAACCGATTCATAAAAATAATCAATCTGAAATAATAACGTGGCACTAGGGCGGGCGGCACGAACTAGGGCGGGGAAAATTAATCCGCCCGCCCGCAAAGCCTCGTATTGCTGGCCGCAATTATCCACCGGGGATTAGGTCGGTTGTCGCTGGTTTTAGCCGGTTAGAAGCGGATCGGTCGAGTGTAAACTAGTATTGATGTAATAATGAGTGGAGATATTATTTTTGTTGTGATTTTGTTATTTGTAAAACTGTGGATATACGCTATTAAAAGTTGTTAAACTTTACAAATATAGATAAAAGTGAAGATAAAGTGCTGGGTAGGTTCATTCAGCTTAACGTGACGAGATGATGATTTTTTTTTACATGAGTGATTTTATTATTTGTATTTTGAATTTTTATGTATTTTGGATTTAATTATAAATGATCACTAACATAGTTTTAAGACCTTTGTAATTAACAATTAATGGACATATCAATTAAATGAATTTATTATTTATTACTATTATTATAAAAAACTTTTTACAAAAAAAAAACAACCGACCTCCAAAAAAAAACACTACAAAGTGAAAAATAACTTTAATTTCGGAAGTCGGTGGCAAAAAACGAAAATACAAAACCCAAGACACCGACTTCCGAAATTAAAGTTATTTTTCACTTTGTAGTGTTTCTTTTGGAGGTCGGTTGTTTTTTTTTTTTTGTAAAAAGTTTTTATTTTTCACTTTTTAGTTGTGGTACCTACCCCACACACATTCAAATACCACTACCTGCTACCAGTGACAGAAACTTATCATATCATCTACATATTAAGTGGGAAAAAAATACGTATTTTGTAGCTAACTCAAAAACTATCCAAGCAAAGTTAATAAAATTGATATGGGACCAATTCCAGAGTACACCCTTTCAAATAAAAAAAGAATTTTCAAAATCAGTCCACAATTGACGGAGAAATCGGTGGACATACATAAAAATTAAAAAAACATACGCGACGAACATATAACCTCCTCCTTTTTGGAAGTCGGTTAAAAAGACTAATTAATATACATCTATCCTTTTAAGCGGGATAGTTGCGTAACACACAGTAGCAATGGCTTTCATTTTGACAGTTCAGCAACATTCACTGCATTAGTTACGTTGTTGAGCAGACAAATTTTGGAACAATGGATTTGCAATATCCTTCAGAATCATTTAGATTATGAAAGTGTATTACGCAATTTAGGTATTGGTTCCAGTACCCTACATACAATACATGATTAATCACAATTTGTTTCGATTAGAAACAGATTACTAATCCATTGCTTCGTAAGTTGGAAAAAAAAATCAGCTCTACAACGTAAATAACGCAATGAATGTTGTTGAACTGTCAAAATGACACAAATTAGTCATAATCGTTTACGAAAAGTTACGCTATTAGGGTACTGTTCTCATGTGAACCAATCCAGTTCTGGTTGGTAAAGGAATTTATTTTAAAAATAAATTGAAAGAATCCGCAAAACGTCTTGAAATAGAAAACGGATAGGAAACTCTTTCAGATCAGTTTGACCGATAAATTGTCGGTTTACACCCAGTGTTGGTAATTTCTATAAGTTTACACCCGTCAATAGAAATCCTATTAAACGCCAAAGTGAAATAAAATAAAATGAGCAATCTTACGAGTTGGAAATGGGAAAATAGTTAATAGTGTGTATATTACATCCATTCACAGAAGGGCTTGTGGCTAAGTAACAACAGCCGAACGGGTCGATCTATCAGGTTAAGCTACGCTTGCCGCAGTTGGTCCGTGGATGGGTGACCATATTTACATTCCAAGACTCCTCCGTGCCTCGAAAAGCACGTAAAGCCGTTGGTCCCGGCTGTCGTTTGTAGATCTTTGACAGTTGTTACGGGTCGTCAGAAGCCCGAAAGTCTGACAATCAGTCTTACCAAGGGGTATCGCATTACCCAGTAACTGGGTTGTGGAGGTCAGATAGGCAGTCGCTCCATGTAAAATACTGGTTTCCAGCTGCATCCGGTTAGACTGGAAGCCGACTCCGACATAGTTGGGAACAGGTTAGGCAGATGATGATATTACATCCATTCACAGACGGACTGCCTCGTTGGTCTAGTGGTCGCAAGCGCTGCTGCTGAGCATAAGGACCTGGGTTCGATTCCCGGGTCGGGCAAAATGTTATTGGGTTTCCATTAGGAACTTCTCGGTAGCAGCCCGGAGTCTGGATTTGTGCCCGGTTGATGACAATAGGCTCGCCCCCTATTACATGGGACTTAAACATAACTGGCGGCGAAATGTGGGTGTACTATAGGTACACCTCTGCCTAACCCTTTGGGGAATAAAGGCATAATGTTAAATGAAGTTAATAGGTAATGCAAGCAAATTGTCAATATTGTGTATATTCTACTAGCTTCCGCCCGCGGCTTCGCCCGCGTGTTATGTCGATAAAAATGACCTTCCCCAGGGTTCAAAGCATCCCCATACCAAATTTCATCAAAATCGGTTCAGCCGTTTAGCCGTGAAAGACGTGCCGTGAAACAAACGTACAAAAAATCTAATCTGTTCTCTTCACTTACAAAAAAAAAAAAAGTGTACCTAAGGACTTCAAACCAATTATTTTAGAAAAAAAGATGCATTGCTGTCATATTACTTCCATCATTAAAAAAGTAACTAGTAGGTAACTACAAAATTTTCTCAAATAAATGGATTGAAGCCCTTACATGTTCACAGTCAGTAACAGATACTACACTTTGGAAAAAAAGAACTCATTTGTTTTGACAGAATTCCGTACCTGCCCGCGATGAGAGATTTTCTTGGCTGTTTGAGCAGCTTCCTTCATCTATATTTATCTTTTATTTGGCTCTTACGATTTCGCGTATTTTCCGCTAAAGATAACAATAGTTTTTACCTAACTTTCAATTTTACTCATATCATTTGGAACGTCGGATTTTGTACGTAAAGAGTAATTTGATTTTTTCATACTTTTTTGACGTTTCGTCAGTGGTTATCAACCTTGCGTCGTGATGATTTAAAAAAAAACATTGTTTAACCCAACGTGCGTGCATAGTTAATAGGTAACAGAAATATAGAGACCATAAATAAGTATTTGCTGAAGTTTCACAATGGTCAAGAAACTTCTTGTTGTTCCAACCAAAATAGAAACCGTCAATCCATAGATGCCTCCAGCACATTGTAAATATCTTAAAGCCTCAAACACCTTATTTATTCTTAGTTTTCAACGTTCCATACAATATATTTTTCCGATATTTCCCGTCGTGTTTTCACCTTGCATAGGGAAACACGCTAAACGTCGGTCAGCGCGTGTCGGAGGCATTAGCAAGCTAGTGACGCACACATGCGTGCGCGCATCCATTCAGACATACGTTGGTGTAAGGCCCGGGCTGCACCATATTGAACTAATGTTGGGACTTGGGAGGTTCGGATTAAATAAAATATTGGGTTTTGCCACTAAACGTTAAGGTTTTAGGAAAAGAAGACCTTGCGCACAGGAAAACATGTTTTTTCTTAGATAAATAAAATGAACGATGTTTGGATTTTCATGACCGATAGGTACTACCTGCATAAATAAATATGGATGATATTATATGATAATTCAATTGAGATAACGATGTTATTTATTAGCAAGCAGTTAATATGACTAATACAAACGATAATTTGATTCAATATCCGATATTTTGCCGATGCAAAAACTGAAGGTAAACAGCCCGCATCGTAAATAACAGACCAATATCCTGTGAGGTGACAACTAACTTGATAATTATCGCTCCAACAGAAATTATCAAAATGATTTCGTGTTATAAATAATTCCTTCAACTTATAAAAAACAAACGACAACTAAAACAAGTCCCAGCGATAATTTACAATGATTTCTATTTAAACAAATTATTCAAACGCTGTTCCTAAATAATAAAACGTGCTAAATTCTATACAGTGTTTGTAGGTACAATATTAACACATAGACATAAAGATCGCATGTTAACGTGCTCACAAAGCCAAGATTTTCACCGTATATGGTGCTTAATGAATACACACTACATGGAAACATGCATTTATTGGTCCCGCGAATGGACTCCAGTTTATTTGCAGGTGTAACAAACGCGCGGTCATCGCTCTCGGGTCGCCTGTGTGCGTCACCAACACACCCTCGCGTCAACACCAACATAGTTGTGCAGTGTACACACACAGAGGGAGGGGGGGCGAGGGGATGACCACACCGCACTGAGCGACGACATGCTAATTTCTTACCAAGCCCAACAATCGCTCTGCTGTACGTATAAATACAAATGACACCCGGCTCCAGCCGTATTTGCAATACTTTTGTTACTACGACCCTATGTGAACCTAGAATTATGACTGCACATGTACTATTTGAGCAGCACACTCCAGAGTTTCCTCAGATAATCTTGTTTCATGGCGCCATTACTCAAAAATGTAGCAGTTAAAAGTTAGACCAATAAAATTTAAGTGATATGTAGAGATAAATCAATGGGGATCAAGAAGGGTTCTGATCCGATCATTAAGATATGTTGTCGTTATAAAATGATCCGTTTCACGCATTATCCGGTGATAAAATGGAGCTGCGTCATAAAAATAAACGGGCGCGAGTTTGACCACCCCTGACATCACAATCAGTACAACTTTGTCAACTAGATAAGATTTGTCTATGAAAGCTACCTACATTCTGGAACTAATTTGCTTTTGGTTTACATTTAACTGAAATCGCTACTATGCTACCTGACCTAATCCTACAAAAAAAGCTAACAGAAATAATATCGAAATAAGTAATAGTTGACCCATTTTTCTGCTGTCGTCATTAATATTTCTACATATCTTAACTCTTCGAACTCTTCCTAAGTTAATGAAAACCCCCTCTAATTTTTGTATCAACATACCTACCTAGGTAGGTAGGTCCGATTACCCAAAATATTTAAAGTAGAGGCTCAAAAAGCCAAAATTCAGCTTTTCTTCCTCATCCCTAAGTTTTTCTGGTATTTTCCTGAGCACGTAAACTTGAATGACGTTTTAACCAGAGTAAGCATTGACCAAACGCATAATTGGCGTCTATCAATGACATAACACGCCCCCCACAGGTAATCATTTTTAAAACCATCGTAATTAAGAAAAACAACAAAAAATCTTTATTTTGTTATAAAATCAAAGGTTATCAAATAACTTGCTTTTTAATCATTAGGAACTGTGGAAAGACCATAACGTAGCCCAATGGGTGGAACCAGAATTGCCTCTATTCTTAGAATGGAGACCACCCAGCAAAAACTTTGTTGTACATTACTGTTTACTTGACAAACAAATTCAGAAACCTGAAGTAGGTAGTTATATCAAACATTTAATTCATAATGACACGATATTAAACGCCTATTAAATGCCCCATAAATAATCGAAATTTATATCGAATCCATTTTTTTTATCCGTCCGCTTCTCGTTATTAATTCGGCATCGTTTTATATTAAAACTATAATTAACTTCCACATAAAAAGGTCCCTTTAAACAGATCGCCAGTTTTTATTAAGCGATTTAATATTCATATAAATCTTTTACGCTCCATTCCTCTATTTTATTACTAATTTATTTTATATTGTTTAAGTCAGCCATTGAAACCCGTTCGTTAGCTCATTCTCTGTTCGATATTTGAATTATTAAAATGGAAATCATATAATTTTATGTGCTAATATAAAATTGCAGAATTATTATTGCAATTTTGGAGCAACATAGTTGACTGTGACTTGTTTTGTGAGTCAACATAATAAATAATAACATTGTATGAGTAGGTAACTATTGTATTGTTTTAGAATAAACTAATAAATAATTAAGTAATTAAACAAACATTTTTTCTTTTCCTGCGAGGCCTTAATTAACTTTTGAACGCATTTATGGTCGTTAGCACCCGATTGTTCGAATAAACAAAATCATTATATTTAAATAAATTAAACGCCGCCATGCTATGCACACACGGGTATCTAAATGATATTAAATTAGTGGAATGATGATAATAGGAGGAAGTCAACAGATAAATAAAACAGAATGCTACTTGATAGTACAAAAAATATCAACAGCATTTTCCCTAATTATGTAAATGTAGATCGGTAGCCTTTAGTTCGTTTATAATATTAATTGTTATTTAAGGAATTAATAGTGTAAGTTTTAATTGTAGCCACAGCAAAAGTAAATAGGTTCAATTCAATATTGTATGGAAAAACACTGCGAAAAAATATTAAACTGTCACTGTCAACTGTCATTAACCTGTCACTGCTCGTGCACTGTTTCAGTAAAAGTTTGCCGTTAAATCTAAAAAAATAGATAAAAAAGAAAAACAAATATAGCTAGCGATTTTAATTTAAAAAGTATGCGTAAGCGTTGAATAATTAGTTAATTGATTATAATTATTACTAAACAGCCAACCTTTTTCTTATCAACTTCGAAAAAATTCGGCATCTTCGGAGGCTCGCTATGCGAGTTCTGATGATGATGATGCTGATCCTCCATGAACGTGTTGAAGAAATCCATAAATTCCATTTAATTGTAAAACTACCAAAGTCCAATAACTCACACTAAACAACAATAGGAACTCAATTATTTACCACGAACTAATAATTCAAAAATGTAATATGTCGAGCGCGCGACATAAACACGTGCACAATGAAGTATGGCGGCACGCCAGACGTCTTGCTCTTGCCAACATCCGATATAAACTAAATTGAAAATTGGAAACAAAATGCAATGTTCGAATCTTGATATGACAATAATAGGCGAGACAGAGATAAACGGTGCGGCGAGGCGCGAGCGGGATGGCGCGAGCGGCGAGACGGCTCCGCTCCACCCCATCGACATTGGCGGCGCAGGGGTTGTCGCCAGACGAGATCGCTTCGAAATTTAAAATTCCTACCTGCTTACTAAACTGAACCAACATCAACTCATTCAAACGATTATGAACTTTATTCCAAATGAGCAAACTACCATTTTTATGTACACCTACAAGATAATAAGCTTTTCTAGAACGAATTTTTTAAAGTTGTAATTATAAATAGCAAACGCGTGGATACAATACGCAAGGCTATTCTGAGAATTTGTCTTGTTTTATAATATAACATTGATGATTGAAAGATACTGTTTTAAATTAGTGCGTGAATTGTGAGCAAAACAACACATAAAAGTACAAAGAGATTCTTAGATATGTATTTATGTTTTCAAACAACATTTAGGTTAACAGAATCGTAATTTACCATCGGCTATACCTATTGAAAACCAATAAACACCACAGTCAACGACACACGAACACGCATTAAAAGCGTAAACGAAGATATGAGACGGAATGAACAAATAATTCATGCATCACATTTTAACAGTAGAAGCCTTAAATATTTTGATGTTAATGGATATAGAAGAAGCGTTGCTAAAATTTTCACGGAAAACATAATGGACTATAGAAAAAAGATTTCAGTAGCACAGTTTTAGCGATGACCTGTCAAATTATCCCAAAAACCCCATGAGCGAATCAAACAGACCCTCAGAAATCGTGTAATTGTACAAGTGATGAGGGGTCCCGTAATAATTTCGGCACAAAATTATTTCGCCGTTTCACAAATAATCAATTAAATTCCTACTATTGAAATGTCATAGGATTGCATGGGGCGAGTTTATCTTGTTATTGATATCTTTATAAATGGGGTAAAGTGGGCGAATCTGGTCATACGGGCACTTGAATTGATACGGGTGGATTTGGCAGGGTTAGTGATGTTGTGACAGGTCCATTGAGCCATTCAACGGGTTAACTATTCATTGAAGGATTTCTCGGAAAATAGACTAGGTATTATGCTCTCTAAGTTTCAAGATTTTTCTTTTAATCATTATTGTCTGCTTGAGAATCATTTATTAATTTTCAAGGTCTGTAGAAATGACTAAATACGATAAGGAAAACGTAGACAGTATCTGGCAGGATCTGGCACGGCAGTCTGTGGCCCCGAACCTATCGTGCCAATCCCCTTCAACCAAATACGCAGGTGGCTACAGGAGTTCACCCACACACAAGCAGAGAACTGGTGGACCTCGACACCGGGTTGCAGGCAGTCCAAGGAAGCTATGCCATCCTTGGATAGCAGGCTAACCAGGCGTTTATTACGCCTGGACAGGAACGGCCTGCGCCTGGTGACGGGGACCATCACGGGGCACTGCTCGCTAAACAAACACTTCCATACAATAGGCATAACAGACAGTCCTCTGTGCAGGGCGTGCATGGAGGCTGAGGAAACCGTAGCGCACGTGCTCTTTGAATGCACAGGCGTCACCCAGATTAGAAAAGAAACCCTCGGGTCACCCAGATCCTACACAGATGTTCTGAACAGACCAGGAGATTTAATTAGCTTCTGGAGGGAGGTGGGCTGGTTGGAATAACCACCAAACGGCCGCCATGGCCCACGCACAATGGTCCACCTTACGGACTAAGTGCGGAAACCAAACCCTTTAACATAGAACATAGAACGTAGACAGTATCATCTACATCAAGCAGTTCTACAAACTTAACACCGGTATCAATAAATATTTAAATAGCCCATGCGCAATGAATAAATAACACATGGTCACTGTTCAGCTTCAATAATCGTCAAAAAGTGCAAGCTTTGTGTAAATTACCAAACTTCCAATATTTCTCTATAGAATTCCCGACCGCCATCCAGTGCCGTTATTTCTGGAATCCACTGAATAGACGCCGAAAAAATCCCGGTGACGTCATGCCATCCCTTATGGGATCGAAAAGCATACCCTTTGAACTAACGGCAGTTGACTTTTCCTTAAGTTTATTTAGAGACTTGATTCGCCTATGCTACTGAAGATTTTAATATTCAGTTTTTATTTTTATAAATTTTAGCATATGGTCTAGGTCTTAGAAAGGACCTATAAACTAAACAACCTTGAAGAATTATCACTTGAACACACAATTCATAAATTTATAATATTTTAAATCATTGATGTTTCAGTTTTACCTTTTAAACATCAACATGCTCCGTGATCTACCTTATCGAAAGCTTTTGTCAATTCTAAAAGCTCACTTTACCTGAATTTAAAAGTAATAGTATTGAAACAATTTCAAACAATAAAATTTACAAGTAAATGCCCCCACTATCCCCAAACTCACTATCCCAAGCATAACAATATCTAACTGCAATAAAAATTTACAAAAGAATGGGTCGACTGGGTAATTCTGGCAAAAAATGTTTAAATAACGATTAAAATATTATTTTTGTCGTACAAACAATAGAACGTCGAAGAATCTTTATTATCGAAAGGAAGTCAATAGATACGGAGTATTATTGGGCACGGTTCTACGAAATATTCTGTGAAATCATGAAACAATGGGCCAGACGGACACCAATAGTTTTTATTCACCATGTGGGTGAGATGAAAGATCTACAATAAAGATTTAGTACAAAACAATTACAATGAAATGGATACGAAAAATTCCAACGTAATCAGAAACAAATGTTCGACTTTAAATACACGGTATTTGTTAAAAAATTTGTGTGAATAGTTTGTAAGTCACGTTTTCGTTAATTTTGGGTTATGTGAACCTTAGACCTACTTCTTTTCTAATAGCTTCATCTTTTTCACCCAAATCACTTTACTATAGAGACGTAGCATTTTAACACAATTTATATTTTCTTTTATTACCTTTGTAGCTTTGGGATCAAGCTTACTCGACCGAATTAATGCGAGTCCGTTCATAATCGACCTCTGACATAGGCCTACTGACCCATGCATGTCTGGGCTAACTTTAGCATCAACCCGACGAGGAACAATCGAGATAAAAAAACGTCCAAGTTTCATTAAAAAAATGTACTTCTAATGGATATTTACCACATTTTCAACTCATTTTAGGATTATCTACTTCAAAAAGACTTATGTAATTAACATTCTTATAACTGATATTATTGTATAGAGTGGGTGCGGGTTAAGCGACTATATTATGCCATCGACAAGTAATTTCTTTATCAGTGCACCAATCCGGAACGTGTAATTAGAGTTTCGAGATAACGCTTTTGTTACAAAAAAGTATTATTTTATGATTATTTTTACTATCGTTTCTATTTTTAAGAGCTATCTCATTATATTTGATTGAATTTTCACCAATAATAACAATTATGCCAATTTTGTAATGTAGGATGAAATTTGTATCTATCAATAATGGCCATTCAATTACAATAGATATTTAAGCTACCCTCAGATAGTTCAAGTATCATCCCTAATTGCCATTTGCCAACACTCGTCGTTTCGCACGGGGCGAAGATTTATCGTCGCGCGATTTTAATTAACACGTGATAGTCAATAGTTTCCGATTGCCCAGATCTCCCCTCGTGGTGAGTGTAATTAAGCTCGTGATAGCTCAATGTTTGGGTGGGCTCGGGTAAACCGTAACGTGATCGAGAGCCATTACGGAGGAGAGAATGATCGGTGCAAAATGAAACAACAAATAAAATAATCACAGACAATGGTCAATTAACGATTGTAAATAAAGTAATTATAGTCACAAATACTTAGAATTCATTAAATTAATCGGATGAAAGGGGGAAATCAGGAAAGAAAGCTTCTAGAACAGCTTCAAACGAAAGCTGAGACTAAGCCATTATTAGAAAACAAAATGATATTACAAATCTGTTTTCCTCAACCTCAATGGGTACAAAACAAATAAATGTTTGCGCATATAAAAGAGAAAACGACAAAGCGTATTATTGTTGTAAGCAAAGATGTCAATGGGAATCCCATGATGCGTTTTTAAAACCAACTTAATAAGAATATTAGCCGACCAACCAATGTTAATGTCACTTGATTGTGAATTTCTGAGTAACATCTATTATTTCAATAATTTAATCGTCAATATTTACTGAAAGTGTAAACAGTTGCGGTTTTACAGCAGATTCAAAATCACCTAAGATTAAAGGTTTTTTAGAACAAGAAAATAAATATATTTTACAACCTTTTGTTGCTATAAAAATTAGTATTGATGAAAGAGTTTTATTTTCGCCTGAGACCGTTTTGAATACTAATATTTAAGAGGGATCTTAGTCGTAAAACATTTTTATATTTTGGCTTTTATTGTCACTATCTCGCTCTGTTTCATTAGTATGATTTTATGAAACTCCATTTCTATGGCAATTCTATTCGTTTTGTTTTCACGTGATGTAACTAAACGTGGAATCAATCAACAGCTTATCTTCCCACATAAGTTGTAAAAGTCTTCTAAGAAGAGGGTTAAATGGTTTTCAACAGATAACGACCCGACAACGCATTACTAGCCCTACTTACGAATTGTAAACAGCTACTAGAAGCATCTAGTCATTTTTACCTGCCTGATAAAGAGTTTTGTTCACTTGAACAAGCAAATATCCGTGTTTTGTCATATGAAACAGAGAATATGGAACAGAAAGATATAACTCTCTCTTTTACACTTATGATATCTATAAAATTTATTTATTCCTGTCTCTCAAAATTTCCCTTTCTAAGCTCAGATCGTGACAATACATAAAGAAATTCAATGCGTTTGCAGGCGTTACATCAGCTATAACTCGCGACGTAACATAAGCGACTTACTTAATTAAAGTAGTGTTTAAAGCGCCTATAAACAGTCCGTTAATGGCACTTCGTTTACAGCCCCGCGCCCTAGGTGGCGCGCCCGTCGCTACTATTGTTCGTGCTATCACAAATGTTTGATTTTTAATTAGATTGACTTCGTTTAAAGCTTCTGTCTGCTAGGATTTGTTGGTTTTGAAACTTGGTAAGTAAGATTCAGCTTGTCAATTCTTACTTATTTGATCGTCTGTTATTCCAACACTGTTACCATTTAAAACAATGATAGATTTTTAACAAGAATATCACAAACGTTCTTGTTTACATTTTGCTAATAACCATTTTAAGACTCACTTAGCTCTATTTCTATTTAGAAGGTTAAATAATTTCTTGTAAGACACAGCTTAGAGTTTACAAAATGTTACGCAAGAAAATGCTACACCACACACTGAAGTTCACGTTGTTTACGCTGAAGCCATAACTAACGTTCAGTACATAGCAAGCTCGTAAACAACAGCATCATTTACTTCAGCACATGCTACAAATATTTGACAAAATTCCTTGCACAACAGTGAACAAATTACAGCAACCAAACGTAATAAAAAACCCATCAGGAATCGTAAGAGCAATTGTAACAGTTGCATGTTTACATCTAAGAATATCAAGAATCACACGTTGTACCGACGTGGCGACGGACGCGTTCCGTTCTCGACACAAGTGATAAATTATTGAAATTGATAAAACAATGGATAACTATACAAAGTGTTCCACAGTTGGGGAGGTCGTAAAGAGGAAACGTTACAGGCTGATCGCCGCCGCTTTGTGATCGCCGCTGTCTAAACAAATCAAGCGCACTCCTCTAGTGAGGATGACGTGTATGCTACCGGCTAGCGCTTGAAGCGTGCTCAAGCGATTGATTGGGCTTTATTATGCTTTTATTTTAATAGGTGGAGGTTAAGTTTCAGTGTGGTCTAAATGTACCGAGCGCACCCTTTTTGTGCCCTATGCCGTTAACTTATATAGAATTTTAAAGAAACATCATCTTGGTATCAAAAAAGACCCCTTTTCGATTCCGGATTTTTGCAGTTGTAAACTACTTATTATGAACTAAATATCTGTTGGAACATCTTACTTAAAATCGTTGCATTAAATAAGAATATTCAAGGTATTTTTTATAATGACGAAAACAAACTGTCCACCTCTAAACATAAGATTTCATTTAAAGATCCTCATGTAACCAAGAATAATATGTATCAACTTCGATCTCATCCACAAAGACCAAACCATAAGGACCAGTGACACCGAGCACCTGCTCTTCTACTTAGTCTCCAGACGTAAAGTGCATGCTACAAGTTACAGCTGTTTACGTGCAACTCATTAAGTGATTTCCTAGAACATGTTTAATTGGACTCTGATCAAAGGACCAATGTTTTGACATGTCCATTGTTAGGTGTTCCTTTGGAAGATCATTCGCCTTGCTGTTTGTTGTGGGTGATTTGATTATGTTGCTTGGTTTCTCTTTCTTCTAATTGGGCTATTAAGATTCTTATTGAAATGTTAGGTACTTTCTCTTCTTTAACTGTCTTCAGTTTCAGTCAATCATCGTTAGCCTATAAATGTTCCCACTGCTGGGACTCAGGCCTCCTCTCTGTGAGAGGGAGTGGGCCGTAATCCACCACGCGGGCCCAGTGCGGGTTGGTAGATGTCACATGTCTTCGAATTTTCGGTTCTAGGACATGCCGGTTTCCTCACGATGTTTTCCTTCATCGTTTTGAGAGCAGTGGTGATGAAATAATTTACACAAAGTAAAGCGCCTGTCTGGGTTTAAACCTACGACCTACAACTCGTAAGTCGCGGCCGTTACCGCAGTTTCAGTCAATAAAAGAGTCATACTTTAATATCCTTAGCTAAGTCATCGAATATTATCAGTACCTACCTGGTCGACAGAGCTCTGCTCGGGTGAAAATAGATAAACATATCGTCTAGGTATACCAACGTTGTATCACATTCCCGAGGCTGTGAAAATAGAGAAAACGAATTTTCTCAGGTATGAGACCTAGCTAGATCGATTTTTCGCCCCCATAGACCCCTATATTGCAACTTTCATCGAAATCGTTAGAGCCAATTTAGAGAACGTGAGTAGAAATCTATATACAATCAAATATTGCTCGTTTAATAATATAGGATCTGGTAAACGTCCTCTGGCGAATATGTGCAACTATTAAGCCTCTAGTTAGACAAAAAGATATGTCGTACGCATGAAAATTTCTACTCCCAAAAAAAAATTATGTAAAAAGTACAATGGTCAGCTCTGCATCAGCTTCACCACAAGACAAACATTTTAAGCTACTGAACAGAAACAATGAATTAAAAAAGTAAACTTTCAACAGGTTAGGTCAAGTGTTGCATTCGAATCGCAAATCTTAAAGGTGCTTACACATAGGCGCGGGCGCAGCGAATCGCGCGTAATAAAATCATATTGACGTATCGACCGTCAAAAGGCGCCGGCGACCGAGCTCGCCCTAATAAACAATTACGTGTATAAACAGTAAAATTATTGTTGTTTGCAGTTTTATCGTCCGAATCGACTGTGCCGACAATCCATGTAGGGAAGCTGAGAAATTGCGAGGTAGCCGTGAATTTAAAAATTAATGGTAACAATCGGGTCCCTCAGTGTTACAATCTACAATTGCTTGGAACATGTTTTCATGTCGTTAAACGTCATTCTTGAATTATTCACAATGCTAAATGATATAAATCTAAGAAAAAGACAGGTCCAATATCCTTTCATATTTAATATCTCGTTCCCTTTCAAAAAGTTCGTATACCACCGCAAGCATCTCTTGATAGTTCAAAACATTCAGCAGATACAAAGTAATAACAGCGCTTCAGCTTCCCGCCCACCGTAAGCAAAAAACATTATGTTGTAAAATTTAAAATAAGAACAGGAAATGATAACCCGCGGGTCGTCTGCGCCCGCGCCACCCCCGGCATCGCACCAACACATGCAAATAACACTGACATAAACAAAATAGTTACGCCTACACGAGGAAGATGGCAATTAAATTACGCACACTAATGTGATGAATTATTTTAGAGTAAAGAAGTAAGGGTATTTGAGCGAGACAATATGGCAGACGAAAATAACTAACAAAACAATGATATTTCAGAAAGCTTTAACGATAGAAAAGATGATATAAAAGAAAGTAGAAACATCCGTGAAATCAATCGAACTATAAGTAGGCTATTTACCCCTTTACATAAAATGATTGCCACACACTGAAAGAATTATGAAACAAATATTAAAAACACTCATAAAAATGACGGCAGATTACTTCTAAGGGTTCATGGCAGCGATAACTGTAAATCTATATTTCAAGGGGATTGTAATCATCTACTCGAGGATTCGGGACACTTTTTGTCCATAAGCATGGATTTATTTATTTTTTGCCCGGGGTGGCAATCTGGAAATTTTAGAATAATCTCTAGTCAAGAGGGCTGCTGCCACATGTGAGCGAGGCATCGGTGATAAACATTTTATAGGAATTTTTGGAGCAAAAACTGCCAACCAAATGTTCGTATCGATTTAGGGGTTTCACGTAAAGGAAGTTGTAATATAAATAATAAATCTGCGTCCGTGGTTTTGGAACAAAGAACGGCGGCATTCATTAACTTAGTAAAGGAAGTCGGAAATTACTGTACGATACATAAAGAATATGTAGATTTTCACAACGAAATACAGGCAACAGTGATTGAATTGCTAGATATGCCAAAGAACGTGATGAAGAAATAGCAAATGACAACTTTTTATGCAAAAAGAACAGAGAGATCAAAGATATCAAAATTATTGCAAACATTAGCAGACACGTTAACGTGTCAATATTTGACGAAATCTACATTAATGTTGATATCGCCATTTATTTGATTGTTTAAATTGTTTTCTAAATAGTTATATCATAGGTATGTCACCCTCTTTCCTAATGGAACAGCATGTGCTTTAGCTTATTTTCCTAAATTATGACGTTCAGTAGCTACAAATATCGTCATTAGCTCTGAAACCTCTTTCAAGACCATCCTTCCCATCACTTCATGTTCCTACATCGTCCAAACATCGCTCCGTCCAATCCCGCTCCTAAGCCAGTAATCACGCGATATAAACGGCCGCGTCCTTGATACTACATTCACTTTGGGGGGCTATTAATACCGGCAGATGCTGCGTGTGCGCTATTTCAAGCCCCCACCCTCGCAGCCCTCGTAGCGCGAGCCACTCTAGTAACACGAGAATGTAAGACGCGTGGCCAAGAGGGGTAGATGAGATCAGTGATTTAATGTACGTATCGTAAGTGATTCAAAGTATATGGGGGTTTAGTATGGAAGATATAGCAAGATGACAACTAAACAAGATTATGAAAAAAATTGACCAATTTTCTAAGCATAACGATGGTAAAAGGCAAGCTGCAGAAGTTAGTTAAATAAGTATGTGTTTAAAGATGCTTTCAAATATGTAATGTGCACGTTAAATATGTAACATATCAGTGCGGAGTGACTATATTATTCACCCTGAGTATCTTTTCTGGGTATGTTTTCATTTAACTCTCACCAACGAGAGAAAAAGCAGCTTCTTTAGTATATAGTTGTCCAAGAGAAAAATTCTATGCTGTGAAGATTAACATTTGTGGGATTTTGTCTTACTCTCTCTCTATCTGTAGCTGTCGCAAAATCTCGCAAGGGAATCTTACGACTCCCTAGCAATTCTCAATACTTCATCAAATTCATCGAGCGATTTCTCTGACAATGATAACAGAATCCCGGTTCAACTATTAATAGCGTGTTGCACGGTTGCAGAGTGACGGTCACCCGACACGCTAATGCGCCATGACTCGATACATATGGCCCACGTGTCCACACCGATGGCCATCAACACTATTTCGACATTGCACATTCAAATCAGACCACTGATCCGTATTGAAATTAATTATAAAGGTAAATTTATATGTGTTTTACATCCGTGTGACTTGTGAGGTCTGCTGTGGTTGACATACGTCTTGTAAAAGAAGGACCCTGAGTATGACAGTCTGCCTTGTACAATCTGTCTTGGTTGAGTTGGAAACAATGATCAGCAAGTTTTACCAAATCTGAGTACCTACTGATGATATAGGAAGAAAATTTAATGATTCAAACATCATAGATCAATAGTTCTAACAAAATCTAGCCGAAACATATCAATATGGAAAAAGCACCTGTCTTCAGAATCGAGAGGAAAAAATCATTCACGCACCATTCATTCTTAGAATTCGAATAAAACATTGCACAGTGATCCGTTAAACAAAAACTACAAATACAAAAAATACTCTAAACGTACACTGTTCCAAAAATACGGAGAGCAAATAAACATGCTTAAATCACAAAGAATCGCTTACGGCCGTAGGTTACTAGAAACGTAGAATTAACACACAATAAAAACATATTTCTAACAAGTTGTATCGCAAGTGTGAGCCGTCAGTCGACGGATCATATCAAATAATAAATCAGTTTATACTCTTAAACAATGTACTTACGCGAATGGCGAAAACAAAGCTGGAAACAGGCTCAATTACCATCCATTTGCCATCAATATTATTTTCGTCTATCGGCAAGTTAACGTAATCGTTGATACGATATTTCATCTATAAGTAGAAGAGCCAATAATTTCACGATGTAGTAATCATTTGATACCAAAATATCTTATAGTACGCTGGATTCTACTATTGAAACTGTTATAGTCGATATTTGTTTCTGTTTGCATTTCAACACTGTACTGATTCTAGTTGCGAATGATATCATCCATTTTGTAATGACAGGGTTATTGCGAATTAACTACAACATTTGTTATGATGACTCAAATGAAAATAAACATAAAAATTATGCTATCCTACTTTAAATGAACTTTATAGATGATAAAAGCAATGGGATAGAAACTGTACCGAAGGACCAGAAAACATTAATAGAATCATACTATTTTGATCAACAGCCATATTTAATGTTTAGTACATATGCGAATAAAAAGGATATCAAATTAATACGCCACATGCGGCATGCTGCACGCATTGATAGCACTCCCACTGTTAGACGATGCAATCGTGTCCAAGATAGTAGAGGAAGCGATTACTAAACAAATGCACGAAGGAGTGGAGCTCATTCACGAAAATATAAGAAAAAGGAGTGAAAAACTTAAAAAAACCACTAGGGGCAGACATTCGAAAGTTATGAAACAAAATTGCTGCAACAAAATTGTCAGCGAAGAAAACTTGTTCCTTGTTTGTGCCGATGGAAAGCAGGACCATAGTATGTAGGTAAGTCATAAACTGGACTGGAGTTGAAAGATATTTAGGAAAAAACTTTTTACAAAAAAAACAACCGACTTCCAAAAAAAAACACTACAAAGTGAAAAATAACTTTAATTTCGGAAGTCGGTGTCTTTGGTTTTGAATTTTCGTTTTTTGCCACCGACTTCCGAAATGAAAGTTATTTTTCACTTTGTAGTGTTTTTTTTTTTGGAAGTCGGTTGTTTTTTTTTTTGTAAAAAGTTTTTATTTTTCACTTTTTAGTTGTGGTATTTACCCCACACAAATTCGAATACCACTACTTGCTATGTAACAGTGAGAGGAACTTAACATATCATCCACATACTAAGTGGGAAAAAATACGTATTATTGAAGCTAACTCAAAAACTGTCGAAGCCAAGTTAATAAAATTTATATGGGACCACCTCGAGAGCATACCCTTTCAAACAAAAAAAGAATTTTCAAAATCGGTCCACAATTGACGGAGAAATCGGTGGAAACACAAAAAAAAAAACATACGCGACGAACATATAACCTCCTCCTTTTTGGAAGTCGGTTAAAAATACGAATGGTTGTCAAGAAAACCTAATTGAACGATTGATGCTATTTCTTGTATAAAAGCATTGATTTTTATTATGAAACATTGAATGCAGTTAAAGCGAAATTCACTGAAACTTATTCTCACGTAAAACAAATTCAGTCAGAGACCATAAATCGATTAAGTCTCATCAATGTTTCCATGGTTCTCATCTCCCATGGCCCGTGACTTGCGCCTGCGTAGGGCCCCCATGCAAGCCCCCAGAAATAGCGATCAGCTGGGGTGCGTCAGCGACGATATCACGCCGAGAACCACGCGCGTGATATGTCGTGGAAATAGAAGGTAACTCTATATTGATGAAATTGTATTGAATTCATACATGAGTTTTTAGGTGCAGGTGAAAAATTATAATCGTGTTATTTATGATATGCACCTCAAAAAGTTTTGTTTATAATTGAGAGGTATGAGGAACAGGGTGTAAAGTTCACTCATCCTCTATAGAAAAGGGAGGATCCTCCGACCAGATGGGTGTCGTGTCTGATGGGCAACTGCCCAACGATTGATGTCAGAAAGTTATATATTATGCTGATCGCGAGGTAAACACTGCTCGCGCGATGCAAGATTTGTGTGACGTCAGGACTTTGATACGTAATTCGTATGTAACGTTGTAGATGCCGCACGAATTTTGGACGAAATAATACACAAAAATGAGTTTGAATTAGTTCGATTTAAATATTTTTAAGACTGTATATACACCTACTTACTTAATCCTTTCCAGCAATAGTTTAATATTACAACTAATTGAAGCTTTCAATAAGGAAAAATCATAACCAAAACCATACTAATCTAATCTTAAAATAAATATAAACCAAACAATACAATCGTTAGCAATTAGTTACAACGTCTCGTCAAAATGTCATTATTGTAAGAATGACATTCAATATCGACCAATCAGAGCTCGTCACCAGATAATGTCCTCGTAATTATTGCTTCACTAGTTATGACCCGCGCAGACAAGCGCGACGCGACGGTGCGACGCGATTTTGGTAGAACAAAATTCAACTTTTCATAGAAATTGTTCTACCAGAGTCGCGTCGCGCCTGTCTGCGGGGCCTTTAAATGTATTGATATTTTGTATTTAGTCCATTGAATACATTAACGTATGGTGTGTGTTAATATTAATGATAATTACTATATTAAAATAACAATTGATAACTGCGATGAAGTCATCTCTGAAGGTAACTTTGTAGGTTGATAAAATGTAGTAAATATAGAATCATGTCTTGACATTATTTTAATATTTGATTATGTAATTGCATGTATGTTTATTATACCCTACACTAAAGCTGGTCCTTACTTCTATCTTATTGAGTTCTAGATATAGCACATGTGAGTCTAGGAGTGAGGCCTGCGTTGCGTTGCGTCGTCGCAGCGTCTACGCTGCGTCTTCTTACATATATTTTTCAGTGACATGCCACATTATGCGTTGCGTCGCCGCACGCGACGTTTCAATGGATCGACAAACGAGAGACGAAGCGGGGGTAAGGACACGGTATCGAATAGAAAGTATCGATACTGTACTCATGAGTAGTATCGAAAAAAAATATCGTACTCATAAAAGTATTGATACTTCAAGGTATCGAGTACTTTTCTTAAGGCCTAATGCGCATAGAGCATAGGTCAATATCAGTCAGTAAATAACGTCAGTTTAACTTCAGTAGGGCAGGACATGAAAAAACAAATGACAACGCTGAACGAGTGAGTGAATGAGTGATTGATTAGTGTAGTAAATGAATGAAGGAAAGGTTAGGAATTTAACTGTGAACGGAAGGAACAATTTCGAGCAAAGATCGATGTAATGTTTTAGAAGGTTCAGAACGAATGAACTAGATGGCGTTGCCATAACCATAAACATAAGCTGGAAGGTCGCAAGTTTTAAATGGGTAATTTCTAAGATTACCCATTTAAAACTTAATTTCTTATTCGATACGATACTTGCCAAAAAGTACTCATTGAGTAAAAGTATCGAATGCAAAGTATCGAGTACAAAAGTATCGGTATCGAATGGAAATGTACTCGATACCACAAAGTAACGATACTTTTTTCGTGTCCCTAAGCGGGGGAGGGCGATGCGCTGCGCTGTCGGAGCTCCGGTGCGGCGACGGACAGTGGTCCACTACAAGAGGTGTCGTGCGTCGCCCTCTTACGTTGTGACGTCGTGCGTCGTCGCAACGCAGGTGTGGCATACAATGAGTTTATCCGTTGCGACGACGCAACGCAACGCACTTATGAGGCCTCACTTTACTCATCCATGAATTGTTATGTATTTGCTGACAGAAGGGAAATATTCATTATCTTGATTGAATCACTACTACAACATTGACTTGATACGAGGTGCTGCGAGACTTCTACGTAGTTGTATTGAGCTTATACTCCGTTTGAAATAAGATTAGACATTTAACTAAACCTTTTTTACAGTCCGTTCAACCAATTTTGACTTCTATTGCGATGGCGGCATGACAAATGACAGCTGCAGTAAACAGTAGGTTTGTAACCACTTTTTTTGCTTTTAATGCATCCTTATGCCTACGGTATAGAAGTCAAAATCGGTTGAACGGACTGTAAAAAAGGTTTGTTTAAATGTCTAATCTTATTTCAAACGGAGTATAGTTATTTTGAATATTTATCATGTCTTACACGATGATACCTACTACTTGATGTCACAATAATAAAATGTTCAATGCTAACTGTCTATATAATACGTAGTCACAAGACAAATGGCTGCACGCTCGATAATGAGGCCGATACACGTAATCGTACCGATTTATGTACAACACAACATTTTAAGGCTAATTGCGACGACAAATCGGCTATTTAACGATAATAGCCGCATCTAAATCTGAAGAAAAAACAACAATAACGAGTTTGAACGCACCTTAATTAGGATCGGAAGTCTCGAATGCTTTTTAATGTTTGACTAATTTGTTTGTTATGTAGCTGTAAGTGTGACGTCACGAGAAGGTACCACGATAACACCAAAAGTACTGTTGGAAACAAGAGCTTATTATAATTCGAGACGCCATTAAAATTAAACTAATTGGCAGAAAAATATGTGTAGCCAAATAAAATTCTACAGAGAAAATAAAACTTCTACACCACAACTTAAATATATTTACCACATTTAAAGACAAAACAATAAACTGAGGTAAAATCGATAATGACAATCTATAGACAATTATTTTGTCTTTTAAACGGCTTAAACGTTACACTCACTGCAGAAAAAAAAGCTTAAAAGCTCATTCGTCGTTAACTTTCCAATTTCAAGTGTATAAAACATTCCACCCTGATAAACGTATCGAAAGCATCCACAAGATAAACTGTCTAGACGGAATAAATATCCAAAACACTCGAATACCAGCACGATGGCTCACTTGGCTAATCGTTTGGGTTGCCAGTTAAAAAAATAAGTTACTGTTTTTTGGACGAACACACCCATAACCTTAGTGCCACTTTAAAAGGTTTACGGCGAATCTAATAGTTCACGTGCATTTAAAACAACCACGTTTGGAGATTACGGAACCTTTGGGTGTGGTAATGTTATTTACTTTTTAACTGCTCACTGTGACACTTATGAACTTGCTACTAACGAACCACAGAGAGCAGAAAAGGGAAACATATACTGATAATAATAACATCACTCAAGGGTAAATGTTAACATTGTTATGTACTAATTATAAAAAGAAGGTATCGTAACATATAAACGTAGGATAGCTATTTGAGGAAGACCAACCCTCAATAGTTGAAAGACACGCGAAAGAAGAAAAAGAAGTCAGATCAACCCTAGAAACCTGTCCATCGAAAATAAAACTCATCCTACACTTGATAAATTTCAAAATCAAAATAAACCTCACAATCGGCCTATAACCCCATCAATTTGTAACAAGCAACGTGTTTTGCAATGTGGGCAATTTATAGCAATGATAAATAGTATAAAATCAAACGTGTCGCACAGTCGCACATAAACTGCGCCTGCGCGGGGGGTGCCTGACTAATGGACGAGCGGCGTGCGCGCAGCCGAATACGTGACAATACTGAATCTTGGACACGGGGACTTTTATAGGAACTCGTAATAAAATTAGTAAACAAGTGAAGGTGTAGTTGAATATCGTTACTTGCGATAAAAAGTAAAACTGCGTCAAAATCAGTAAATGATTCCGAGAAGCCAAAAAACGGAATATTTTCTTTTCATACGAAACTGTTTATGATGTCAAAGTGGTTCTTTGAATAGAAACTGGAGGAAATTCTACTTCTAAACGACGAAATGGACACCAAATGCTACGACACTCCGAAAACTTTAGCTGAAGCTGAGATATTCGAAATCGGATAAAGTACCCAAATATATCTCGACACTAAGATTACAAAGCTCATACTTATTTACATTGTGTACTTAAAACATGGAAAGTTTACTAAACACAGGTGTGACGTTGCGGAAACGAGGCACACCTCAAACGCCCAACATTTTCGGTTGTGACACAAAAAGTAAATCTAAAAACATTGCCCATTCATGTCCATACATTGTTGCAGGCTTTAAAATTACTCTATGAATACGCTATCAGACAAGTAGCAACACAGTAGACGCTAATAAAAGGAACAACAATATCCGCGGCGATGATTTAGGGTCGGAAAACGGTGGACTTTCCAACATGGCCGCCGTTTATGGACTTTAGGTCTCGCGTTAGTTCCACACTTTTTAATTTATAACCCTACCACCAAGCCACAAGGTGGAAAATCGAACAGTTTCCAGCTTTTTGCACAAATAACTGTTAATTCAACGACAACGCCCTAAAGAGGGCGCGATAATCATACTATTAGCAGAAATATAAATGTTTATACACACGGAACCTCGCAGGAGTATCAACCTTGTAATTTTTGTTATAGGGAAGAAATTGTGGGAGGACCGAGGGGGAAAACGTTTTATTATTTTGCTTTATTACCTACGTTACCATTTATCTACAACTTTGCATTTACTATTAAGCAACCGTATAACATTTAATAGAGGGTCATTATTTATACATAAATATATCATTTTCTAAATACGCACGCAAACAACGTCCACTATGTTATTAAAGTTGCAAAAGATTGAAACTTGTCATTAAATTCACGTAGAGGTGCGATCCGTTCATAATCACTGCACAGTTTATCTTCAATTGAAGAATGAAGAAGGAATGAATGGAGCTTATTTACCGAGTCCCTTGAGTAAACGTTACCACAGATTTCATTCAATCGTCAAATTCATCACTCTCTGTGTCAATAGGCGAGGAGTTCCAAAGTGGATTGATCAAATATAGGAAAGTGATAGAATTATAACAGCAAAGTGTGATACTGACTCGTGTTATTCATGTCTTATCCAGTAAACAGCCTGTCTATAATCAATTCTGTATGACATGAGTTACCTATAGAATTCTTACAATACCTACTGTGTGGTCACTTTCATTTTAGAAAACAGCTTTTTTTTAGTATTTTCCGTTCCTAATCCAGCTGCAGTGCATGATACCCAGTACCTATATGAAATTCCAGAATGTACAATACTAGAGCGGCCGGCAAAAGAGGTTTGATGGACGAACGTGAAATATACGGGAGTCTGTCAATGCCTGGTTGCAGCCAAGGCTTGTATCCTAGTATTTTTCTCAAATAATGCGCGGCAATTCAAAGTAAGTAGTACCTACCTATGTAGAACATTTTATTTGAAAATCAACAATCTATACAACATATACATAAAATTGAAGTGTCTGTTTTTACTAAATGCATATGAAAGTGTATACGGTTCTTTAAAATTTTGTCTGTCTGTTTGTTCCGGCTAATTTTCGAAACGGCTGGACCGATTAAGACGAGATTTTCACTGGTAGATAGGTGATGTTATAAAGAGTAACTAAAGCTACTTTCATTTAAAAAAAAAAAAAAAAATTAGGACAAAGCGCGGACAGAAGCTTGTTAATTATAAATTCCAGAATCAATGACGAACAACAATAATTTTTCAAGCGCCAATATGTTTATATTTTTTTTTTTTTTTACTTTAAACAGCTCTATTTGCAAGCTCGTTCGAAGTTTAAATAAAATCTTTGATAAGTTACCTCCCTGGTAGTAGCCATGTTACGAAGTAAGAAGTTCGTTCCATTTTTAAATTACACGATAGATAATGAGATTTTATAGTAATTTATGCGGCCTCTAAATATGACAGATATGGATTTCCATACAAAATTTTCCGGCCGCTGCTTGCTTTTATTTTACCAGTACAGTATTTTCGATTTATCTCGAAGAAGGTTGTCAAAATAATGTTCGAATTTCTAAGCATTTTTGAGAAAAACATATTCATTACAACGAATTCAGGAAAAGCAGTTACACATCTCTTAAATCAAGAACCAGTTACATCATATCCGTGAGCCAAATAAATCATAATTAGCGTTTAATATGGATCTGAACCCGTATTAACTAGAGCATTAGAAGTATAAGAACAATATCTAAAACTATAGCGGCATAACATCGGAATCGCACAAAGGCACCGTGACGCGGTGCAAGTGGACCGGTGTGCGCAAACGCACCGCAGTCGCGCGTCAAATGCGAGATTATCGCCCGCGCGTGCAGCCGTGCGATATCGCAACGCGCGTTTGTTTCGGTCGGGGCGATTGGTGACGACTATCGAAATACTATTTTGAGATTTCTTGTATGGTAATTAATTTATTGCTGCCATAAGATGTGTGTTGTGTGGTCTAGGTAGAAAATACATGCTAACTTGATAAATGCCTAAGAAAACTGCAATTTATTAACATAAGGTTCACCACAGCTGTATTATTTTAAGGCCAACTTTGTCCATTAAACTAAGACATGGTTTCATTGCAGCGGATTATAGCAAAGTATCACTTTATTCATCCAGTAAGCCTTTTGAACAGTCTTCATTTCATATCAAAATTTTATAGCACCGCCAATTTTGTCCAGCAACATTGTATTAAAGCTCTTTACTACATAAACCACACATTTTTATTAATCGAGATAATCTATCAACATTGTAGACATTTAATATACAAGCTACCTCCATCACAAAGGACGGATACGTTAAACCGAATAAATACCAATAACAGGTCGTAAACAGAATTCCTAAGAGCACCCAGCGAACGTCCAATTGCAGTACATTAACACATTAACTATGTTGCTTTGTGAATGCTCGTAGTCCTTTGTCCTCATTGTTTGGTCCCACATTGTGTCGCAAATTGCGATATGTAGAACGAATTAACGTGCTAAAATTTAACCTAGACACAAAGGACCAGGTCCACACCGTATGGCTTGAAGCACCAGAAACGTGGAAGCCTAAATTAAACAACAAATTATAAAATTGGTCTATTGTCAGTAACCGGCTCGTTGTCGAAATAACTTTCGCGTTTAAGCTGCTAAAATTATAACAATGGTAAGACTTGTAAAACATGGTAATTTTAATAATGAAGTATCTCTTTGGTTCAATTTTAATCACCTAGGCAAGGCAATTTTTTTAACTCTACATACTAAATGTACGAAAGAATATACATGAAACGTATTAAAGGCGATATACAACCTGTATTAATATCGACCACACCCAAAAGTCTTCTTTGAACCGCACATATTCTTAAGTTTATAATTGATCCTTTGGCGGGTAGTATCAATTGGAGTCTTTGTAAGCCTCGTCAACGCCCGAGGCACGCGAGCATACTCAGATAAAAGAGACGATACCTCGTTAATTAGACTCCAATATGCCATATGTAAGTACCCCTGTAAGTTGGCCATGGATACCACGATGAAAGGTTATCGATTACCATTTGTATCAATTAAAGCCACTGACAAATTACTGTGTCGTGTTATGTCATGATGCTGAAATGAAATGAAATGAAATTGTTTATTCTGTAAATAGATTATCGGAATCACTTTTACACGTCATATAATAAAAATATTAAAAACAAGCTAGATGAGTTCGGCGTTTCCTATCTGACTACTCTGAGAAGAAAGGCCGAAACAAACTCAGAGGTCGCAGTCTCTTTTAAAGTCCAGACATAATCTTGGTCAGGCTTAATCAGGTTGGATACACCAACCAAACGAATCTGTTCAGGATTACGTCAAATCACAACGAGTTTTGATTGACTAAAACTGCGTCAGAAGGCGTCACGACACGACACAACACAGTAATATAAATCCGGCTTTAGTATTACAATTCTGGAGAAGAAAGTCGTTCTTGATAAAGATAAATGTTTAGTGTGCAGTACATGTTAAGTGACCAAACCAGTCGTTACAGGAAGTCAGAAGCCCGAAAGTCTGACAACCAGTCTTACCAACGGGGATTGTGTAACCCAATAACTGGGTTGTAGAGGTCAGTTATAAGACCAAATAACCCCAGAATTCAAAAATACATCGTACAGTTTTTATCCGTCTAAAAGATGGACTTGGGTAGAAGGGATATCGACGCGCAAACTGTGACCATTCGGTAATCAAAAAAAAATGAGCTGTTTCATAGAAAAGTGCAGCCGCAGTTAGCAGTGCCGAAAAGCCGCGACGCGCAAACCTTGTGCGGCGTTAGCCCTGACTGGCGCACTCAGAAACGGGCTTATTTTTGTTAAGTGTGCGTGCGGCGACGCATAGATACAAGCCGCGCACACATACAAGCCGCGCGCGGTGCGTTTCTATGAAGATAGCTTACTACCTCTCTTTATACTATGTTAATGGTCACATCAATGCCTATTGCAACTTATTCAAGAAAGTAGCACTTTCAGGTCGAAAACCAAAAAAAAACACAGTGGCAGTCTGGGAGTGCCGACAGAAGTGAAAACTAAACTATACGTGGAATTCCTCATATTTAGAGGAACTTTGGGGATTAGCCTATGTGATAAAATATTATTTGTTATGGTAACTTAAGAGGGCATTAGGAAGTCATATTATGATAGTTTGTGAATTATGTATTGCTGTTGAATAAATATTTAGTAGACCACTTGAATAAAAGCCTGTAAAAAAAGTTCGTGGTCCGGGAGTGCAGACAGAAGTGAAAACTTGAACAAGATCGCTTTGGTGGAAGAAAAATACTTGTATAGAACATTGGTCCGTAACCTTATCTAAATAAAGAGCACAATCGCGTTTACAAAACCTTTAAAGTAAAAATACTTGCATAGAACATTGATCCGTAACTTAATATAAATAAAGAGCACAATCGCGTTTACAAAACCTTTAAAGTAAAAATACTTGCATAGAACATTGATCCGTAACGTAATATAAATAAAGAGCACAATCTCGTTTACAAAAATGAGGTGTCGTCACAGTGTCGCGAAATCAATGGTTTAGTCCCATCTCAAGACTGCCCAACGCGCCTAAAGAAGTTTTCACTTCAAAAACAATTCTAACGTTCAAAACTATTGGAAAAACCTTTTAAAAGTGTCGGAACGTAAGGAAAAGTCTTACCGTGAATGTGACTCCTTATTCAATATTACGTAAAGGCTCACAAGCGTGCCTCCAGTTAATTAGGGAACAATAGAAGCGTGATCGACAACAACAATTTAAACAATTTTATACCTTTCTCCCCTTTGATAGAATACTTAACAGCTTATTCAGTGAGGTCGTGAGGTGAAAATAAAATACTTATTATTACTTTTGTATCAGAAAATTACGGAACTTGTTAACTTTCTGCTAAATGGTGCCATTTGAGGGAATGAAAGGTTATAATAATCCTTGAAGAAAAAGAAATATTACAATGTTTTTTGTGGCTGTGAAAAAATATATTTTTGGTAAAAAACGTTTAAATTCAACTGACACATCCCTTTTCAAAAGTCAAAATAACTAAATTTCTTAGTAGTTTGTAAGTTGATAATATTAAAAAAAAATGTCATCACCAAACCCGCGCATAACCGCAATAAAGTCATAAAGAACACTGACAATCTGTCCTCAACCCTCCGAACGCGACAGCGGATTATTATTCATCTGGGGGCCCAAATGACCCCTCACATGTTTTGACAACCCTTCGCAAAACCAATGAAATATGTAACAAAGGAACGGGTTGAACCAACCATTATGTAGCGATTTAGGAACCCATTTTATTGGACACATAGACACGTAATGTGTGGTTGTGAATAATTCAGCAGGGTTGTGTGAGGGTCGGCGCGATTTCATTTGATTGCTCTATGGTAGGTAAATTGTTTATGATTTATTATGCAATGGTTGAGCTATTACGATGTTACTTTCCTTTGACTATTGGAATGGTTATTGATTTTATATGTGGACAAACATTTAGGACGTAAGTTTTCTGTTTATTTTCGGATTCGTCCATACTCATCCCCAGTTCGAACTCGCCCGCTTTTAAAGTGAAACTTTTATTACATCGTCTCAAATTTTTTCGTCTGTGTGTTGCATGTCGCATGACGGTCGGCCGCAGAGTAGGGATAAAGTGAAAGGCGCTCGTCAGAGCAGCCAAGGCCAATATGGCGGCGTCTATAGAAGTTTCACTTTAACCGTGGTTTCATAAAACCACACAATCCTTTTTTAGGGTTCCGTAGTAAACAAGGAACCCTTATAGTTTCGTCATGTCCGTCTGTCTGTCTGTCTGTCTGTCTGTCTGTCTATCTGTCTGTCTGTCTGTCTGTCTGTCTGTCTGTCCGAGGTCTAGCTCCGAGACCCTTAGTACTAGAAAGTTGTAATTTGGCATAGGTATACATATTAATTACGCCGACAAAGTGGTAAAACAAAATTATGAAAAACATTTTTTTTTAGGGTACCTCTCATACAGGTAAAGTGGTAATGTTTATTTTTTTATTTTTTTACCCCATGGTGAGAGGTATCATTGGAAAGGTCCTTCAAAAATATTGTGAGTTTGTGAAAATCATTTTTGGATTCAGGGATTCGTTTGCGAAATATTAAGCTTTAAAGTGATAATTTTTGTTAGAGTCAAGTGCCCCCCCTGCCAGCTAAATGGTTGGTTTTGGGTGTGTGAAAAAAATCACAGCAGTAGCTTATATAACGAAATTAAAAGGAAAACTATCACAGCTAAGTAGGCTTTACAGGTTAACGAGTAATAATTGACCAACTTAACTTTGCAGTTGTAAAAACATGTTTTCCCATACATTCCGTATGGGAGAACATATTTTTCAACTACAAAGTTAAGTTTGTTTTTGGGATAAATTCATCCCAACTACGGAACCCTTCATTGTGCGTGGTCCGACACGCACTAGGCCGGTTTTTATATGCCTATCAGCTGCAAGGATACAGTTTATCGGAAAAGTACTACAAAAGAAAATAAATACTTTTCGTTTAAATAATAAAAACTGAAACGTATTAATTTTACTATGGCAGTCTTGATCTTTTTCCATATATTTTTTTAACAAAATGACAGACTTAGATTCCGAGCAAATAATTAGTTATTAATTATTAAATATTGCATTCCTAGAAATTTTACATGTAATTATACTCCATTTGAAATAAGATTATACATTTAACTAAACCTTTTTTCAGTCTGTTTTTGTTTTGACTTCTATTGCGTTGGTGGCATGATAAATGGCAGCTGCAGTAAACAGTTCGTATTGTAACCACTTTTTTTGCTTTTAATGCCATTCTTATGCCTACGGTATAGAAGTCAGAATCGATTGAACGGACTGTAAAAAGGTTTGTTTAAATGTCTAATCTTATTTCAAATGGAGTATAGATATATACGAACCGGGCGAGTTCGAACTGGGAATGAGTATAGACGAAGCCTTATTCCCTTGGGAAGCTTATAAGTAGTAATTTCTCCTACTATCAATTTTATAATTATCTTGTCTAACCTTTGCTCTTGTCTACGTCTCAAGAAGTGTCCTGATTTATAAAAAAACAAAAAATATATAAATCATTAAAGACGAACTTACCTGACGGACCTGCTTATACTGTTCTTCAAAGCTCCAACCAGCAGCGCTGCCTTCAGACGACGACGATGACGCAGAGCCGGCTGGTTGTGCCGGTGGTGGTGGTGCGGGGGCCAGGAACGCTGGGGGCGCATAAGGGAAGCCCCCCGCGGCCCCCGCGCCTGCCAAAGCGAACACACTGCTGGGGGTCGACAGAGGGGCCCCCTGAGCTAACGACGCCAGTGACGATAAATGTGGGTGTAGAGAGGACTTGAGAGACTCGAAGTCGTCACGCACCTGGTGGGAGAAAGGTTCGTGATAATAGCTTACAAGTATGTTGTACACTAATTTGAATACAAATCTTCATTCTGTAAACTGAGAATTGATTATTCCCAATAATAAATACCCCGTCCTCGAAAACCATCAATTCTACAAAAGGCACTCCACCTAATCCCTTTCCAGTAATTGTACTAACTAGATTAATTAATAGGACAATGCAAATTATTTCTGCACGTAGCAATTAGCATGAGGATTTCGAAATCATCATTATATATCCAAAGGACATACAATATAGTTTGTAAGGACCAATTCATCCATTTCAGTATGATCAAACAGAGGTTGGCCCTCAAATTATAAATGACTAGCTGCACCACGCGGTTTCACCCGCATAATTCTCGATCCAGTGAGAATATCGGGATATAAAGTATTCTACGTCCTAACTCAGGTCCCACCCATGTGCCAAATTTCATTCAAATCCATTCAGTCGTTTTAGCGTGCAAGAGTAACAAACTTAAACAAAAAAATAGTAATGGACCAGATCGACTCGCCTGATGGTTGATGATATTATTTTAGATACAATGATTAATTTCGCCTATGTTAGTACTCGAGATATTATTGAAACTTTCAATACACTCAATGTTAAAAAAAACTGCCGATCTATGGGGAAATTCCGGAAATTCAGATTTATTAGAGTTGCTTTCATTATGTTCTGAAAATGGTTACTTAAGGCTTACTTTAAGTTCCCTTTCAAGAGGTCGAGGCGAGTTCCTCTGATGCGGATGCGTCATCTGGTGACTGTTCAGCGGCTGATGCTGCACCGAAGCGTGGTGGCTCAGGTTATGTGTGGGCTGATGCTGTATTGGCTGATGTTGCAGAGACTGGTGTGTCTGTAGCTGCAGCGGCTGGTGAGGCTGGTGCGGCTGGTGGGGGTGGGGAGCTGGCACGTCGCGCCCCACGCCCTCATCGGAACTCTCGCAGGATTGCTCCCCGGAAGACTCGCCCTCAGACCGTGCGGACTGGAACAACGAAAATATTGTCTAAAGCATGTCACCTATTTACCTAGCTTTGAAGCAATAAATAAGTAAACCTGGATGAAAACAAGGGCGTGGAAATGAAAAGTGAAATTGCATGGAAATTCACGCCACCAGTTGGTGCCACTTTCACAAGTGGTCTTCTATTTTGACAATTAATATAAAATATATGATGAAGTTCATCATTCGTTTCATTAACTCTGTCATTCATCATTCAGTCACGACTATAGAAATTATAGGCGCTTTGAAACTGACGTCTCAGTGCTGCCACCTAGTAAAAGTCATTTCAGAAAATTGACCACAGAAAAGTGTCGGGGGTGTGGATGATGACGAATTTTGACGAAAATGGACGAATTACCCTGAAAGCCATAAAACCAAGTCAAGATTTCCCTTGCACAACTCCACAACCGATGGGTTTCGTTTCGAGCAATGTTTTCGTTCAAGCACAGATGAAAACAGATGGTTCACTCCGCAAAATCATTTAAATAAAAAGCTTCTCTTGCTATGACACAATAAAGTGCAATTCAAGTCGCACAGCGCTACCTACAGGCGATAGAAAGCGGAATGGACCATCGGTATACATCTGTGGTTCAAGTCAATCTGTTCTGAAAACTAATTTGAACTTAAAAAAACTCGAGAATCAAAGTGCTTGTTCTTCCAAATACGAATCATTAAAGAATGTGTAACACACAATAATACAGCCAGATCAAACCATTACAATTAAACAGCCAAATCTAATTCAATAACGAAAACAAATCTAACATTGAAACATAATATAATTATATTCCTTAACCCAAAACTGCAGCAGTGATCTTAGTTAGTCGGCAAAACCGCGGCTATCGAGCCGCATGTGGCTCTTTGGCCTTAAGAGTGCGGCTCTGTACAAATGTCGATGTGTGCGATCGTAGATACACGCGAGGATCGGGGTTTCGGTCATTCAGCAAGATATCAAAATTCAAACTATATTTCAAAGATTTATTTCCGAAGTACTTTCACCAAAAATTAACAGGTCATCGAAAATTAATAAATTACTGTACCTTCCAAAGTTTTCCAAGGTTAACTTGTTAATAAGTAAGATACCTTCATCATATTATTATCAGCCGATATGATGATGATGAAGGACTTCTTAGCAAGTTAAGTTTACGATGCGTTGTAGAGTGAAAGAGGATGGGAGTTTTAAGGATTAAGAAAAGTGTATTGAGACAGTTTGGACACACAGAAAGGATTGTGGCTCTCATAAGAAATGTTAATTGTTTGGTGGATATTTGGCTCTATTGACTAATAAGTATGGCCGACCACTGGTCTAAGCACACCGGTTTATCAAAAGGAAATAGTTAGAAATACAGTTCCATTATAAATCATAGACTTTTCCAACATAACGTTAACGTAATTACAACATACAGCTAGGTTTCATTTACATATATGACTTATTTTTAAATTACCTATAAGCGAGTGGCAGGTGCGGCCACCAAGACTGGTCAGTTTTAACTGCAATTACCTATAAATGTCGCAAGGCGTCAAACTTATACGTAAATGTAGAAAAATACGAAGATGACACGTTAAGAATACTCTTTACATGCGCAAGTTATTGTTAAAATAAGGTTCTATAAATAAATACGTCTATATTTGACGTAAAATGTTCTACAACGCGTGTTATTACACTTATTACCTACGATTTTTTCCAAGAGCATCGTTCAGGGTCGATCGTCGGCATACAGAGGGTTAACAGCTAATAAAGTAATAACAATGTATTCTGTTTAATTAGTACAAACTATTATTCACCTTCGATTCGATTTAATCTACAATTGTTTACTTTCCGATGCATACATTTAATAAACACAATTTGCCGTGAGCTTCCGTTCCTGGATTGCCTGCGGAGTTAAATTTGTTCAATTATTTATACTTATTCTTTGTTTATAACGATATCGGCAGAGTAACATGTGGTGGCCACAATAAGTCGCCTAAGGCCTACAACATTTGCTGAAACCAGCCGTATTAGTCAAGTACTTGAATACTTGTAATAACTATATATGTAATTGTTTATAACCTTCAGTTGATGGGCAACTAAAGGGATATTAAAATTTAATTGTAGAATCAAACTTTTTAACAGTATAAAGAAAAAAATTATAATAAAACTATTTTTTTTTTTATCAATATGTTAAGAACAATTCCAAATTATTTAAACAAATTTATAGCGAAGCTAAGTGTCGATACTTAAGCTCGAAAATTAATAATTGTCAAAATAAAATTAAAACGACTTGGGAAATTATAAACAATGAGACTGGAAGAGATAGAAAGTGTAGTAGTGGTACAGCCTTAATATTAACAACTAGCTGCACTCCGCGGTTCCACCCGCATAAGTCACGATCCCTAAAGAAATTCGGGATAAAAAGTATCCTAGGATCATGGTCTACCCATGTGCCAAATTTCATCCAAATCCGTTTAACCGTTTTAACGTGAAAGCATAACAAACAAAAATACAAAAAAAAATATTATTTAAATTAAATTACACAATTATTTATTATACAATTATTAAAAAGGTGCTTCCCACTTTTAGTAAAATATTTAAAAATTAATGCTAGATCAATTGCAATGACATTTTAATAAACATAAATTATTAAACAACAAACAATTCGGTTTCACAAGGGGTCGCTCGACTACAGACGCTGGTGTTGAGCTTCTTGCACAAATTTTTGAGGCATGGAAGAAGTCACATCATGCCCTAGATATTTTGTGACCTGTCTAAGGCTTTCGATTGTGTTTCTCATGATACATTGGTCCGGAAATTGCATCACTATGGTGTTAGAAACACTGGAGGGGGGCTGGGGGGGGGGGCTTGTGGCTAAGTAATGACAGCCGCACGGGTCAATCTATCAGGTTAAGCTACGCTTGCCGCGGTTGGTCCGTGGATGGGTGACCATCTTTCCATACCAAGGCCCCTCCGTGCCTCGGAAAGCACGTTAAGCCGTTGGTCCCGGCTGCCATTTGTAAATCTTTGACAGTTGTTACGGGTCGTCAGAAGCCCGAAAGTCTGACAACCAGTCTTACCAAGGGGTATCGTATTACCCAGTAACTGGGTTGTGGAGGTCCGATAAGCAGTCGCTCCATGTAAAATACTGGTATTCAGCTGCATCCGGTTAGACTGGAAGCCGATCCCAACATAGTTGGGAAAACGCTAGGCATATGATGGTGTTAGAAACACTGCCTTGGATCTTCTTATTTCTTATTTGGATAAAAGGATCCAAAGAGTAGACGTTAACGCCAAGGGATCCGGTTCTATTGTCACCGTGGGAGTTCCGCAGGGCTCAATTCTTGGCCCTTTTTTATTTCACGTATATGTTAATAACCTATCTTGGCTTATAAAGAACAGTCATGAAATTGTGTTATTTGCAGATGACACATCACTTTTATTTAACCCTAAATAACAACAAACAGTTGCTGACGATGTAAATAATGCTCTCTCTAAAATAGTAATAGTATATTCTGAACACAGCGACATTCATGGCATAAATACTAGAAACAAAGATTAATTGTGCCCACGACTAGGCTTCCAAAATTTTTTATTCATTTTTAAATAGAAACTATGTCAAAAAGGTTTCTATAAAGCTAAAGATTACTTGGACGACAAAAAGGCTTGGGAATAATTAAGATACTCCAATTTAATACCCCCAAGCAACAAACTATTTTATACCAAGTATTTAGAATTAATATTGACATTTTTATTGATTTACGTGACATAACTCATGAAATTTTTGATGATATTTAAAGAGAAAACTGGCTGTTCGTTTTTTAGGCAGATCAGAAATTGTGACAGCTCTCAGACTTCGTTCTGGACGGTTCCCTATCCATTTGCATAAAATTTTAAGACCTAATATAACTTAGCATAATTTTGTTTGGCATAATTATATTTTCGCATAATATAATTACGCATAACAGCTCACGCATAATTTTTTTAAGCATAATTTCTCTAACCATAATAATGATTAAGCATAATATTCTAAAATATAAATTTATTAAGCATAACATTCTAAAGCATAACTTTATTAAGCATAACATTCTAAAGCATAACTTTATTAAGGATAACATTCACAAGTATAAATTTATTTACGTATAATGATATTAAAACATATACACCAGGCATGCAAGCAAGCATGCAAGCAAGCATGCAGCATGCAAGCAAGCATGCAGCATGCAAGCAAGCATACAGCATGCAAGCAAGCATGCAGCAGGCATGGTTTCTGTCACGGCTCCAGCGCTGCGGGCCTCCGGTGGCCCCACGCGTGCTAATCGTCGCAGACGGCTTTCGCTCACCACCGCCTGCTCCTCAGCCCGCGGGCCGCCTCGCCCCTACGCGCCTACGCGATTTTGAATTACACTCTAGGGGTAGGGCAGACAAGACTACGTGGAGTCGGTTTTGCAGCGATTCGGTTCTGTCACTAACTTTTTTAGCACAACATAATGATTTTTTAAGACAATACTTTAATTTTTACTAAATTTAAACAAATTGTGCCAAAATCGTTATGCCGAAGTATATTAGGACAAAGAACATTATGCGAAAAGAAGGGATCCCGTTCTGGACATATCCCCTTAAATAAGTTCGCATTCTTAATGAAAAAAGTTCCTTCTCCCAACTGCACAGAGTGTGGGAAAGTGGAAGACGTTCTTCACATCATGGTGGAGTGTGCCCGGAACGAAGATCTCAGAGCTGAGTTATTGACATACTTTGGTGTTGATGTTAGAGAGGTGGGAAGATGCAATAACATTCTAGCATTCCCCTTGTCAGTGACAGCAAGGCTACTATATAAACTTGTGCGGATTGGTATTCGTAGAAGATAGTTAGTCATATAAAAGAATTGTATTATCTTTATAAAATGGTGTTTTAAATTATAAGAAAGGCTTACGGAGTGACTTAGTCATGTTGACCAAGCTCCTTAAATAAAGATTAAAAAAAAAAAAACTGGCTGTGAATGTGAGTACCATGCAACCTAGATTCAATACCTACATGACTTTGTAACTGTCTGGGGGTTTTGAGTATTTTGTATATGGCCTACGCAAATGTCCTGCAGACCTGGTAGTGTCGTAACGGGTCGTTGAGCTTCCTAAAATAGGGTTGAGCTACACGATGACTGATGCATGCATGCCATCTGTTGAGACAGGCAACTCAAAGCTACATGGCTCTTTCTTCAAAAGACCCTTCCAAACATGGCCCTGCATTGTTAGATTCTTATAAAATCCTGATAATTTTATTTTTTGGAATTTAAAAGAGACCATGTTCTTTCATTTAAAAGAGATCAGTCAGCTATGTTTTTAAATTGTAACGTGTAAAAGTGTCTTATAGGATCTACTTACGAAAATAGACTTTTCAACTACATAGTTGATATTGTTCAACATTAACATAGTTGGTTGATGGCGAACAATAATTTTAATAATCTTCATGAAAAATACAGCATTGTTTGTATCAATGTTTAATAAGAAAAGTGAAAAGTATTAAAATTAGAAAAAGTAGACTTGTTTACCTTCCTAGAAAGCAACTAAACATGATTGTTTCAATACTAATCCAATCATCTACCGTTCTATCATTACAACTATTACAGCAATTGAGTGAATTTAATCGGATTCACGGAAATCCACGAGCACTGGCTCGGCAGTACTCGGCACATAGGAATTAATGGCAGGTCTCCGCGCGTAATGCATCATTCCATTGCGAGAAACACAAGTACCGACTATGCGAAACCAGTCCCAGTATTAATGCACTTAAAGTTCCATCGGAATCAATATAAGGCAAGTGTTGCGAGCGGCAATCAAATCGTTGTTCGAAATGAGCGCGTTTTGCGCCGACACAGCCCCCGGCCCACAATTACGACATTAAAATTATTATTTTATTTCCATTTTTATTTATTATTCGCATTATTATATTGTGTGGAGTTATTATCGGTGAAATGTTTCGTTCGGTTAAACGCTCGCCTCCGAACGACACGCAAGCTTCCTTCAACGGCCGACTACAGGGTTCCGCATTTTATATCAATTAATATGCAACAATTTATCGTGCTTCGGAATACTTGCCGGCTTTTTTTAAAATTGAGTAAATGCTCTGTGTGAGAGAAGCATCCTGAAAGGCAACACATGATGTGTGATTAATTGCGTAAGTACCCATTGTACTTTAATCATAGTAAAAAGACTGTAGGTACAAAAATAACACGCACAATAACTGAAAATTTAACAAAAATGTCTGTGTCATCGACCCACCAAAAGATATTTGCAGTCGAAATACCTTGAATTTTTATTACGTTTGAGCGTCACTTTATCTCCATCCCAGAGCAGTATAATCTCTCGTGAGATGCTTTACTCCCGCTTATACGGAACCCTATAATCACATCAATCGCGCTCCCGTATCCACACCCTGTCATTTCATTCGACTTTTCTTTCTCATGGGTCCAGACTGCTACTGGATTCCTTCCACCTTTTATTACTTTTTAAGGTGACCGCAATTTTGTTTAAACGTTATATCAATAAAATGAGCCACTTAAGGCATTTATTTTAAGTTCGTCTACCTTATAAGCTGCGGATTCACCAAATTCAGTGAACAAAATAAACACGCGGCACACTAAATGTTGATGTTATTATCATGTGACGAACTGTAAAAATCAACAGTTGCGCGTTCTGATAAGTAGGATAACGTTAGCACAACCCGCGCTAACACCAGGACAAACAGAATCGAAGCGACTTAGTAGCTTTGTGGAATCCCTCGCGTGATTTTATAATATAATATTAACTGTAAGTTGTTTAGTGGGCCGATGAAAAGGTACGTTGTATTGGACGAGTCAATAAAAGCGACCGGAATTTCACTACACGTTAACACGATGCCAAGGGAAATGAAGAATGAAACGTCGCCGACGTACACCGAGCGAAGCGGACACTTGACACAATATTGCACCCAATTTGTAACAAGTGAACTAAAACACTGATACGTTTTAGATCGTGATCGTGACCCCAACAAAGAAACGGAAAGTGAAAGAATTCATCCATCGGAACCATTAAACAACCCACTTGCTTATTATTTGAATAAACAGGGAATGGACTCGATGCCGTTCTCAGAAGAATCCCGAAGTAATACCCAGATATAAGCAGGAGGACACACCGTTGATTAGCGCCTTTTACTGCTAACACAACGCTACCAAAAGTGGTCTTAAACCATTCAAAATTAAGCTCAATTCTAAATAGAGCATGATTTACAGCTACCGATATCAATGAAGATAATAACACAAAATTAGCTTTAGAGGAAAAGATACTCTATGTCGCCGACACAGGTGCTGTGTCCTTAGCCATCAATCATCGAAAATTCACAGCACCTAATAATGAACTCTATGTCGCCGTAACACCGTTGAATATTATATAGGTAAACTTTCAGAAACATTTATACAATGTAATATTTGTGATAGAAATCATAATCGTGTCTATGCGAGTAGATTTTATGAGGCGAAATCAAATAGAAACTTGTAATGAAAGATGTCGTGTGCGCTTAACATGTTTGGTTGGTATGCAAGACAAATACGTGTGGTAATAAAATATTGAACATTTAGTTGTTAATGTCGGCGGAGATATCGTCGCTGTGCGAGGCGAAAACATTGATGACTATGTGAATTGATCGAACACACGACAATTAACCAATCGCACACGAAATACTCATTAACAAGAGGTACCTATTAGAAATCCATAACTCTAAAACTGCAAATTCATCAAAAGGTCAAGTTAAAATTTCGATTGCCATTATTTTGTATGAAAAGTTTGCTGAACTTTTAGGAGACAATTCAAAGCAAACCACTACAGAATTTTCATTGAATCATACAGAAACTTGAAGAACACATTCATTTGTTTTAGCAGCAGCATCGCAGCATCGCATAAAGGACAAAGAAGTTCATAAGGTTCCCGTCGGTGGCGGCGCAGCGTGATGATAATGTTCGCGCATCCACACTCCCTGGAATATTTATTAGCAGGATCCGTCACGACGAGCTTTGTCCACACATTAGCAGTGTTAGCGCCCGGGATGGCTACCTGCATGTTTACCTAGACATAACCCCTCCATATTTGCCTAGATATCCACACATATCTGGTGTTTCGCAGAGGTCGTTGCAACACTTATTTGAGCAATGTATTGTTGACGTCGAAGGGAAATCTGCCTTCATGTTTGCGTAATATACGAGGGAATGCTGATTGTACAAGATGCTTCATACAAATAACTTGTAAATGCAGCCATTCTGTGCCAACTGAAGACGTTCCGTGTTGTGTTATGGTGGACGGTGGCGGCCACGATTTCGTAGATTTGAAAATAAAATATGATTTGAAGAATGCTAGAATATACGAAGTAATGAGCTGAAATCTAACAAAGAAGGCAAGAATGCCGCGTCTAGGGAAATGTGTTTGGTGTCACAATGTTGCCACATTAACAGCCGCACTCGCATTAACATTAGCAGACATAAAATAACCGCCAATAAGCCAAAGCACGCATCAAAACGTCGACAAAGCAACAGGTTCTTGGCTCGACAAACACACACTGTTTACATTACGATCCTGGGGCTTCATTTAATAATTCTCGGGAACTAAAAGCCTTTGAACATTTCATCAGATGACCCTCGCTGTTTGCACACACTCCTGGCTCGAGATGCTAATGTGGACACAAGGACCTGTATCGCCGATCGGCCTCCGATGCGTTTATTGTTAGCCCTTCCAATAGCTGTGGCTTCTTCTATTTCACTGCGATGCTTGATATCTTCGATATCTTGTGCAAACATGCCTCAGATTCTTTGTCGTTTTTTGGCTTTAGATCTTTTTATGTTGAAACCGAAAATGTTGAATGCCTGTTTCAGAATCAATCAAAACGTTTTACTCTTTCTGTATAGTTTCAAACAATCCCATTACGTACTTACTATACCTACCTACTACGTTGACGCACGAATGTAGATGCATAGTCACATAGTGCAGGCATGCAGTAGCGTATCAGGAAGCTACGAGTGTCACACGAAACGAGACAAGTATTTGAGCAAAACAAAAGGTGATAAGGAGAGGTAAATAACCCGGGCGATTGACGGCGTGACGGCGAGCGGCGCGCGCGCAGCCCGCACTCACGCGCCGCGCGACGCCCGCGTCCCGCCACCGGCGCTAAACTCTCGTTCAACAACTGTTTAACGCTTCAAATACCACGCTGAAATATTTTCAGCGTCAACTATTTAGCGACCGCCGGCTACTGAGTTGAATGGAGCCGTTGCGAACTTACCGACCGATTCACTACACAACATATTTTATTTAGAATCGAGAGGATAACGCCGGAAGTACGAGTTGTTTCTTGAGTGTCAGGTACATAAACATTTGTTCCACTGGTTTCTAATAGAAGCTCATTACAACCGTACCGACGCTATTGAATTTGAAATCATTTGGCCTCTTAATTTTATTCAAAATACCGCAACAGCGGTAAGTAGAAAGAGATCGCGTCGCTTATTGTGATGATAATTATTTTTAGAAAACAAAAACTAGAAAGCGGTCGAACGGAGATGCCTATCTGTTAATTATTGTCACCAAAATGGCGGCCGTTATTGTGGATGGCACAAAATGGCGCAGAGACAAATCGTTGGGTTTCGTGTACGTTCCGTTTGATTGACGCGTGCCAGATTCCGCGGTAATATACCTTTATACATATTTATTTATGCGTAGAAAGCGCAAATAAAAACGAGTTCTTTAACACTGCGATTGAGATAATGAATCGATGTTGACGGAGAGCCGCGGTGCGCGATCCGACGCGGACGAGCGACGTCGATGGCCGATTAATACGTAGGGAATCTGGTCTGTCAGTTATTAAAATAATATTTGTGATTGGAAAATATCGAAATCGTTGAGACAATTTCGAAGCGTAGCAACGAGCCGGGGTCAAATATTGACAGTTCTCACGAGCGTCGGCGGACGCGGCCGCGGCTGGACGCGCGCCGCCCTATTCCTTCCGCTTTTCACACATATAGGTAATAATCGATCGCTTTTATTGCGTGGCGTGTGTAGGCGCGCCGGCCGATGGTGACATTTCGAGGAACCTTAATGTGAAATGTCGTTTGTCGACGAATCGAACGCGAGACGGACGTTAAGTGGACCGACAAACTGGAGCGGTCCTTAACGCGTGATTTCATTGGAACACACGGACTGTTGCAGGTCTTTTGTCATCGATTTATCTGTTGATGCGCTGACGCATCGCGGAGTTACCGTGTGAAATGTGAACATGTCAGGTAAACTTCGAAGCTCAACCTTTATTTGCATTATTAACTTATTCTGCAAAGCGGCAAACAGCCATCATCGTGTATAAAGTTCTTTGTGACGCTAAGCGTGTTTGGCTTGACTCATTATTTTTAAAGGGAAGAGTCATTGATTCGCGAAAGTGACCCTGGGTCACTTTTCCCCCAGCAGCGACGAGGAAAATTTTCAAATGATCAAACAAAGCCTCTAATGGATTCATGAGTGCGGTTGATCGAGATCACTATCTACAGATTTGCATAAAAATTATCATGCTTATGCTTTCTGATGCAGCAAAAAAGTATTAAGCGTTTGTTTTTTTTTTTATACAAATAGATTTCAATCAAAAGATTGTACTAAGAATTCTCAGTTTAAGGCTGTCACTATACTGCATGTATGTCACACATCTCAAACAGGAAAATTTTGTGCTTATAGGAAAATCTTTTAATACGCAATCCATCTAAGGTAATCGCCTCATTACAAATGCCTGTAACCAACTGAACGTAAGCAATAAACAAATCTATTACGCGCGTTTAAAAGCTAATTTCCAATACAACAATTTGTACTAATCTTCGCAGTACCTATTGACTGAAGCTGATCAATAGAGGCGCCAAACGGATGTGTTCTCTGTATTTGTATAAAAGATGGCCGACTTGTGTCACTTCCTTTGTGGAAATCGTCAATCGTTCCGTTTATAGGCAGGTGACCTGTCACCTCATGAGTAATTAAGAACTTGGAGAATTTTTTACTGTCTTGAGCAATATTTACAATGTCAGTAATATTTGGGTAAGATACGAAAAGTTATGGTCTAATAACGTGGGATGTCCAAAATCAGAAAAAGGGATTCCCAAGGAAGATAATACTTTTATCTTAATCAAACCTAACCTTGAGACTACTTAAAGATTTCCAATACATTGAGGCAGCGTTACGTAGGTAGATAAAGACAATTCTAAGGAACCTCCACTTCTCAGAGAAGGCCTGAAAATCGATAAGCACAATATATTAGAAATCTCATTCAGCATTGTCTATTTACATAGTTGCGCATTTGGTAACACTAGATATGGCACATACAATGGACGCGTGACGGCTGTAAACCATATCGTTAAACCCAGCCCTAACCGAAGTTTAATTACCTAAGGCTTGTGGTGCTCGTAAACACTTCAGGAAACTAATGCCCTGACCGCAGGTAGGTCACTTGTCTAGTGAAACGGATGCGTTTACTTTGTATCAAGTACTAAGATGAAGAATTACACAAAGATTCCTGAGGGCCTTGGATCAAAAACAGAACGAATAAGTAAAAAAGCAGGAAAAACTTAGAAGTTGACAAACAACGAGCTCGATGTGTTACCAAAGCTTACGAAAACCATGGATTAGGAAAAGGTTAAATAAAGCAGAAAATAGTCACAAAAGAGTTTTATGATATTGATCATTTCAAATAACAAAGTCTAAAATCTAAGAAAAAAGTTCATCAAAATCAAGCCAACATGAGACACAGCCCAAGAATTTTATACAAACAAATCGATTCGCAGTACGTCAATACAATTCATTGGTATCATACATCAAGGAGAGAATTGATGTGTACCTGCTGCATTATCAATCTCTGCTCAATGTGGTAGTAGTCTGTGGTACCAAGTAGTGCTTTAGTGACACTTATCGACCCACTGACATCGTTAATATCGATCCTGATGATACACGAAGGATTTCGATCGTCGTCGTTTGTTTGTTTGTTTGTCATATTAATGTAGTTATGTTGTGTCGTATTTGGGGATGATAGATGGATACGGTCCTTAAATGTTTTTGTCTCTTAGTTTATTTGTACAACTATTCCATTGAATTGTGTTTCATAGAGCTAAAAAACATTATTGTCTGTCTATTACTGCATCAATATTGTTAAAACTTTTCAACCTCCTAGTGCTCCAATCAATGACTAAGATTTAAAATGTCTTAGTTCTTCCTCTCGTCTTTCTTCTAGTTTATTGCGAAACTTGTTTAGAAATATAATAAACAGTATCAACACAAATAAAAAATATCCAACGTTCTGTTTATCTTTATTGCTAATGCAAATCATTTTTATTTCATTCTTTGAGCGAATGAATCATAATCATGATGAAACGCCATTCTTAAAAGATATATGACGTCTAGGCTCACCTTCTAGTTCATTTCCAAGTTTGTTTAAACACGTGATTCAAATATTTGCACCAACATTTGTATCAACAAGATGCGATGCGGTTCATTCAACACATTACTAACTGCTTTTATTTTTGCTAATGTATTCTGTTGCTAACATTTTGCAATGTATCCTACTTAATAATCTTCTTCTTCTTCTTGGACAATATCATTTACCTCTGTCTTAATACAATTCTGTCTTTTGACAATCTATTTACTACCCTAAAAGATTCTGGTGCAATTTTGAAAAAAATCTTTAAACTTTTATCTTGTGATATAATGATCTTGACCTTTGCTCAGTCCGTTGGTACTTCTTGCTGATAAAGGATTAACAGGCTCAGCTTATACAATTTTATCAGATTATTGCTTTCAACCTTCACCCGTCTTAATATCCAAAATCAACTGAGAGAAAACCAGATCTGTGTTTCAACGGCCACAAAAACTACCAGTGTCGAATCCATTATTTTTATAAAATCCATCCTAAAGAGTCAGTCCATCAAAACAAACATACATTTTAAAAATCAATAACGTGAACCCTTCCCGATAGCGTTCAAATAAACCATGTCGATTCAAATAAAAGCAAATCGACAAAAAATCTCGGGTTCCAAAAAAATCGTAATCGAAGACCAACAATCTGTCAACCATCATTGTATTATAATATTTGTATCGAACATAACATATTATAATAAATCGATTGTTTTTTTTTATCTATGACTTGAATTCGATTATTGGCCAGAAACGTCTGTAGAATTGGACCGGTTGTTTGCCAATTGCATAGAATCTAATAAGTTTGAACTAAGTCCAGAATGTTGGCACACTTCAATTTTTTTTTTTTTAATAATTTATACAGGGAAGAGTCACAGAGAAAAAGGATGAGGTGACAATGTCATTTCGAAACCACAGATCCTGTCACTTCCTAATAAAACGGCGCACCCCGCTGCGCAGGCGCACCCCATTTACAAACAATACGCCACGCAACCATTAACATTCGCATCCGATTAATTCTTATAATAGCTTTATAACACCACCTTTATCATTGTTATTTCAATCTCGTTTTATATATTAAAAATATGACTTATACCAATCAGATAATACCAAAATACGCATCGGACACAGTAATTGATGATTTGATTCAAACAGTATGACATGAAAGTAAGATCATGTCTTAAAAATACCAAGCTCGCATACCTGAAATAATTGATAAATCAATGCAGTTCTCAACGCGAGGGGCACTAAATCAAAAAGAATAAGTGACCGTCTATCATAACATTTTGACGTAGAGCAACGTGCTCGATATTAAACTGTTCCCGCTAGATGGCGCGATAACGGGCTGTCAAACTCGCCTGTCATTAGCTTATTAATGGCTGCCGAACACCATTTTGATAGAATAAAAAGTTATTTGAGTTTTATTGGCCCTTTGTCTCACTTTGTGTACTCATTAATTTTACAGACAAACATGACGGCTCAATACGGTGGAGCTCTTTTGAGTGACATTATCATTTTGAAACCGTTTTATTAAAAAGTGCAATAAGTCTGGATGAAATTTGGCAAATGGGTAGACCATGACCTGGGTTAGAACATAGGATACTTTTTATCTCGCTCATACATTCCCGTGGGATAATATCCGAATCCACGCGGGCGAATTCGTGGGCATAGTTCTTGTATAATTTTTGATCGCGATAAAGAAAATAATTGTACTGATATCATTTCATGAAGCGACGATTTAAATGATCTAATTAAAGTTTGCGACATTGAATGCGTAATAGCATGGTCGCCAGTATTTCACAGAATACAATGGCTCTCCCACGCAACGTCTGGCGTGAAACTTGCACATCCTCTTGCAATTTGAAACAATTTGCATATCTACACACGTCATTCGTGTCTAAAAATAACGTAAATTCAATTTATGTGTTTACAAAAAGTTAACAAACCAGACCGTCTTAACACTTTCGCTATTATCCTTCTTTTTTTTTCAAAGGCAACACTGTCTTATTCAGCCAAACATTCGGGAGGCAATCTGGCAAGTAAATATTTGGACAAACCGATTTCTGTCCTCGTTAAATAGAAATAAGATTCAAGTTTGTGTTACGTATTGGGTGAGTTATAGCATTTTGTTTAGGACCACGTGCGGCCATAGGACCACACACGGACGCAAGTCAACATCGGTCCCTAGAACAACACTATAGCACTTAGTATACTTTACAGGTAAACTAGTAGCTTTTGGAGGCACACGTCACATAAATTGATACACGATTGCGTTGCCCAAAATGGTGAGCACGCATATTCAAGTGAAAGTAATTGGATCAGTTGGATTTTGTAATTCGACAAGTTTAGGTAGTTATATTGCCATTTGCAAAATATAAGGTTGGTTTGGTAACAATTGTCTTATCAAGATACTACGATCTCATACAAAAACAGTGATCGGAGTGGCCATCAAACGGCACTCGCGAAGAAATCGGGACTAGAAGAAAATGGAACATTAGCAACTTGAAAACCAGCTTTTATTGAATTTGATTTGTGCTTCGAGAAAAGTAATTTATTACTACCTGGAGGTTACATTCTAACAAACGACCAAGTCTTCGCTGACTTTCAGAAAGCACTCAAAAATTAAAACTCCTGCACAAACAACAAACAAGACTAGCAACTAAATAAAACAGGTTTTCAGATGATTTAATTACACAGTAACGAAAACAGTAAAATTAATGTACGAGGTGGTGAATAAGCAGTGAAGGTCGCGTGGGTGAAGCTGCGCCCGCGCCAGTAGCCAGACGAGCCGACGACACCCGATGACACCCGACAACGAGACGCATAAGTCACGAACACTGACGTTTTAAGTGCAACTGCACGTTGCAGAAGCAATGCAGCTGTATCTTAGTATAAAATTGAGCAATCAGGTGTAACCTAAGAAAATTGGCTAACGAAGCATCAAAATCTAGGTCTGAATGGTGTAAATCGATGTGCCAATATAAAGGTACACTAAAGGTACATTCCACCTCAAAAATATATTAAAATACGTTCAACCGGTGCAACTAAATCAGTAAATCCTTTCTTGGATTTATATATTAAACATATATCCTTCTACATTGGATTGATAAAAATAGTAAGAATAAGTAATTCGATAAAATTGGTTCTTAGAGACGATGCCATCAACAACATAGTATCATTTTTAAAACAAAATATACTCACACCATAGACGAGTTAGTTGTATTTTTAGGAAAAGAAACAACAGAGCTCAATACCAACGTCATATCGAAAATTATAAATCGAACGTAATCAGAACTTTACGATCAGAATATAAAATCAGATAACAAAGTCTGATTGATAACATTAATCAATGACTCAATAGCGATTACTCACTGTAAAACTGCGAGCCTTCGTATCAGAAACCTGAATGGCGAGAAATGGACTATTGCGCGTTTATAAAGCTATTTGCTACTATAAATTATATTGAAGAATGTATAGGACTCGTTCTTGATATTGGTTCTTTGGGACTCTTACTATCATTAGGAGTTCGATGAAACTCATTTTAACGCAATTTGAGGCCGTTTCATCATTTCCAAATAAATTCCGGAATTACCGATTATTTAGTTTGTCAGATGATTTTAGTCAAATTATGTTCAATTTTCAGATCTGGTGCTGATCAACATAGTCAACATTGTCTACCCTTCTAATAAGCATCCATTCAACTTAAACCACATACAAAATGTTCGTAGGACCAAAATTAACAAATCATAAACTACATAGATGCAGTCCTGAAAGCTAAGTGATTATATTTATCCTGAACCTTCAGCTGCGGAGTGTCATCGGCGCAAGCGCATCGTGTCCGGGGGTGAGGCGACAGGAAGGGGCGTGGTCGCCGCACATTAGCGACTGTTCGGGGAACACACTGGGCCCACTCCCAATATCATAAGGACATTAATAACTTGCGTCATATTTAACGAACGAAAAATGCTATAATTGGCACTTAAATATGTAGCAGAAGCCCGTCATTATCTAAAGTGGTAATTAAAAGATTTGTGTCTGTTTACCGTAGGTTTTATATGCATTTCTAAAATCTTCTTAAGTTTAAATCAAACTAAACTGCGTTTCGTAGTCTATCAACACTAGAGTATATGTTAGCTTAAGAAAGATGTCGCTTCACATTTTAACGAAAAGAAAGTTAATTACAAATCCATTTCAAAAACTTAAAATGTCCATTAATTTCCACTAAAACCACTAGGCAGTTCATACATCAAACAAGTGGACAAGCTACCACAGTTACGGACCACACGTGGCCGGCCAATTATGTGACAACGTAGTCCAAGAGCTCGAGAGGGTAAACATTGTGGGGGCGATCCGTAACACGGTAGTGATGACCCTCAGATGAGAGTCCTCCTGGGAGGTTCACGCTGGGAGGGATCCGGTATTGAAGACATGTTCGTCGTTGAAGATGACATTAAGACAGTAGAAGAGAAACAGTAATTAAGGATAGAAGGATCAATATTTTCAGAAAATCTGAAGTAGAAATTGTTGCGTTTCTGTAAAATAGCAGTAAATTCAACTGTAGGAGGTAATTACTAAGAAATGCAAAGAACTGTATGTAAATATGACAGGATTATTTGTAAAGATTGCGACATTTACATATGCAGAAATAGAAACCATATAATACAGAAATCAAAACTTATGTCTTCCATGAAACTAAAAGTCAAGCACAAGATGAGCTCTGAAAACTAATAATATCCTTTATAACAGTTTTACATAACAATGCCTATTGAATAATTAATTACAATCAAATTCAGTTGATAAAAATGGAAAGTTATATCTGACGATAACATTACCATAATGACATGCATACATAACCCTCGAGCGCTCACTAGTGGGTGCTTATTAACAAATAGAAGAGGTCGGAGAGACCCCGGGTCCCGTAGGACCACCGGTGTTAGCATCAGCAAGTCAAATGGAGCGAGAAATACGCGAGTCATTTTAGGATTGAATCTACTTAATGCGTTACGGAGACTAAATACAGCTTGAGGCTCTATCTATAGGAACAAATTAATTTACTACTTTAATTGTTGACTTGTGCGATAAGTTTTTTTTAATATCTACGCAAATGTGATATATATTTTCATTAGAGCTTTTGCTTGTTTATGTGTATAAAGAGCTGGCTATTATAAAATAGCAACCGGTTATTATAAAATATGATACATTTATAAAGGTTTGTCGCTGGTTCAAAATAATATCTCCGAAAGCTATGTTTTAAAATAAGCTTAGCTTTATGATTGTGGTGAAATGCGAGCCTTACGGAGGCGCTTGAAGTGTAGCTACTGAATTTATACAATGAGTCGAGATACAGCTCATTTCTATAGTCAACCGAACTCATTTAACTTTATTTAAAAAAAACTAACACTTTTTAGTACCTACCTACAGTAGCAGACTAATATTTGAAACTAAGTATACATTTCTGTTTTACTAAAAGTTAATTAATCCATTTGTATGCAAATGAACGCTTAAGTAATGCCTTCATTGTTCGACTGTAGGTATAGAATAAAGTTCAACATTCAAGCTTTGACGAACAAATGCCTAATTCAATTCAACGCAAAAAGGTACCCCAAAACAAAGCAACGAGCGCTAAACGACTGTTTTATGTGCCATTCGCAGTTGGTTGCGCGAGCGCAGGTCTCGCGTCGAGCGCGCCGACCGCTGCCCACGACGTGGATCGATACTTATTTGCATACACGATAAAAGAGACCAGTCAACATGCATGATATATTAAAATCACGTCTGCGGAACAATTAACAGAAACGAGCGAGCGATCAAATAATAAAAAGTGCCTTTGTCATTACAAACAGTCGAGGCGACGAACATTCTTAGAAACACCATAACGCCAAGAATAATAATAACTCCGTATAGACGATGAATCGGTTTTCAGACGTTAACCAATCGGACGGCGCGCGCGCAAATCGCCAATATGGCGGATATAATAATTACTTACTATATTGTGTATTATAGTTTCGTACAACGTCTATGACTGTATCTGAAACTATTGAGGACGTAACGTTACATTATTTGTAATGAAGTCCGAACACGTACATTTTATAACGGATAGCTTACAAAGTTTCTAAAGATGTCTTAATCTTTATCTGAGCGATGAGTCATTTTCTTATAAGTTTTTCTTTATATTTTCCTTAAATGGTCGTCCTTTGTTATATTCATCTTCGAATTTCCGGTTAATGTCACATAACTTCTATGTTGTAATGTGGTATTTGCTGTTAACACAATTAAATATATAAATCAAAGGCAAAATATTGTAAAACAAATCTATAAAAATATATAAATAAGTACCAAAACCTAAACCTGAGATTTACTTATAAATAATTCCAAGTGCAAAATTATTTCTACAATCCATACTCGGAAAAATCATGATTTGTATAAATTTTCCAGTCGTCAGTCACAAACTAGTACACAATAAAATTAGATACGTTTAAGAAATCAATGCGGAATGACGTAGATATAGTAAATCACAATAATATCACAAGTAGGTATCTATTCAAACGTTGTTGAGCATTCGAAAACAATTTTCCGTCGCGCAGAACGAGCACAAGTCAACCTCAAAACATCAGAGGGGACAAAAAGCCGAGACGAGACACATCACCTCCAACCTCCGATTGAGAAACCCAATTTGAATAACAATCAATAAATTAATGTACAACCGTAATTTATTCATAACCGGAGAGTCTGTGACACACCGGCGGGACGAGCTCTGAATCCAAATGAAATTTTATAAGAAACGCTCCTTTTCAACGGCCCATTATGGTCAGAATGTAATACTTTTCTTAACGTATCATCATTATCGCTCCGCATCACAATGCTCCTTTGAGTGCGAGTGTCGTTTAAGTGGACTAATCTCTTTACACGTAAAAACTGACGGCACCGAATGAGTTTCTCGTGTTGGAATAATTAGTCTGCAATTGAAAGCGTGCTTTATTTCAAGAGACCGGACAAAACGGACATGACACGGTTGGCCAACGGTAAAACACTTTCACGAATACAATGATAATTATTACAAAAGAGTATGATTCCGAAACGGCCAGGCCTGTACGCAACGCCGTTTTTAGAATATGAAAAGAAAATATTTAAATAATGTCGCGTAGGCAGCCCATAAATAGCGGCTCGTTAATTACCGACTGTAATCACATTTCGCCAAACGCGTTACAACACACATGTCCCATCCCTTCGCTGTTCTAAATTTAAATATTATTAAAGGCGGGAGCTGGGCACGCTCCCTATTTCGATAGAATTGAAAATAATTTATGAAACTTTGTGTCACTTCCAAAGTGTTACCCAATACATAATCGTGTGTCTCGTGTCTATGAACATAAATACAATTTTGTAATTAACCAACTACAGTGCATATAATGGCAATGCAAATATTTGCAGTAACAAATTGTCTACACTTTGTACATGCATTTCAAAAATATGCATCATAAGACCTGACAACAGCTTCTTTTCAAATATTTTCTTCAGCATTAAATTTATTCTCGTAATAGCCAAGTTTTTCCCGATGGCAAAAGATTTTTGGCTCACATATTTCGAGCTTATAAAGGCCAGCAAAAGGCGCATATTATGTTTGATCTTAAAGAAATCTCAAAAGTAATTGCTGTCAAATTGCATTCACATAAAAACCAACATAATTTTCGTATTCCATCGATGAATAAGTATAATGATTATAAAGAATGAATTAGTTTCAAATTAAAACTAAATAGAGTTGCGCAGGAGCACCGAGTTAGATTCGCGTGTCGTCACGAGCGCCGGCGGCGACAACCGAGCTCAATTGTCGATGGATCCACATTTTAGTAGTCATTTGAACATAATCATCTCAAATTTACAACAACGTCTAACAAAATACTTTTGCAGAGATGTGCGAAAACCAATTCGGATAAAATTAACATCTAATTAGAATGAAGATTTTAGAACTGTTCTTACCTTGTTAAGCTTTTTGTACGCAATATGACTGTGACAACATGTTGTACCTTCACTCAGAAAAATATTTATACCTATATAGTCAATATCAATTCAGTAATAGTATAAAACATACATATTATTTGGTTCCTGAATGACCTAATTAGCCAAATAATTTCTTTGTTTGGGTCGTTTTAGATGACACACAAAAAAAATCGAAGGACCAAAACTGTATTAAATTACTAGTAGGTATTACAATTTTTGGTCTTTCGAAGTTTTTTGTGTCAGTTGCGTGGTTCAATTCAAAGTTTACTTATTGACAGGTTCTTCTTTGAGAAATTTTTGACAACAGAACCTCACGAATCCCTACAATATTGTCGAAAAGTTTGTAGTGCTTTTCATGCAAAGCCTCCCATTGTGGAAAGTTATCTAAACATCTATCATCGTCATTTATTCAAGGTTTTTTGTCCATGTTGGCTGGAGTTTGCGTGTCCAAATCATTGCTTCAGGGGGACAGTAGCACTGATCGTGGCTCCAAATTGCTGCCTGTCAGAGCCGCAGTCAGGACGAGCCGATCCCACAGCCGATCAAACTCACTGCTAAATTGTGGGAATCGATTATTCCATAGTTCTTTGTCTGATATGACAAAAAATGCATCAATGCAATTTCTTTCTTCTTAGAACTCTATATAATTTTCATTAAATTGGTGTCTAAGTGGTGGGTAGTTTTTATTTCACAAGTTCCTATCTAAGTCACCCGTGAGAATGTAAAATGGGATTAAATTGTGTTCTAGACGGGACAACCAACACGGGGATAACCAACTAATCTAACAGGGAGACTAGAAAGGCTACAAAAGCAATTATGATAAGTTTTAATCAATGGAGAGTTTCTTTAAAATTGATGATACATGAAGCTTTTCAGACTGTCATAGTCATAACATTCCTTGAGATATGCGGCAATGCTCGATATGCCGTGATCAAGCTGTGTGCGGTTATGGCTAATTGCAAGCTTTCCCGCCATCGCTGCTTCATTTTCAAGATGGCGGCGGGCGTCGGAGTGCGATTTCACGTCATTAAGACTAGTTATCGCGCGACCTGCCCGCTATCCTCTAATTATCCGCTACCGGTGCCTCCCAACGCAATAGAAATAATATTGGATATTATAAACTGGAAATATAATTCACTTGATCGACGCGGTGTTACATGTGGCGTAAAATGGGCGTAAACTCGTCGAATAATTGCTTTCTAATGTATGAGAAGCGTTTGAAGTTGGCTGATTGCTGTCTATTTTCATCACTGGAAGCATAATCGAGGTTTTGCATTTATTCGATTTTCTAACCATTCTTGGTTCTCGCTCAAGAATGGTTCCGTAGAAGCCTTCGATACGGTTGAATTTTATTTATAAGCTCACCTCACTGGGCAAGATTTCGTCTAATAACTTGAAAATCACATCATTCTTCTCTATCAAATCTTTAATTCCTCAAATTTTAAAATAGTATTTCAATTTCAAGTGTGATGTTATAGTAGCAGAGCTAGCGTGCGCGTGCGCCCCGCCCTCCGCCGCGCGTGTCTCGAGAGGGATCCAGATACATAATTACTGTAATCTGTAATCAAAACGCCCGCTATTAAACAGTAGCAACACTGCTCTATATGGACATAAATTCTATGGAGATTCTATTGAGTCTTTTTTTATTCACTCATAAACTTTTTCTATAAATTTTGATCTTTGAGTATTTTTTGTTGACACCTATTCCAGTGTCTCTTTCCATTCCAAGTTGGAAGTTCTGACGATTCCTCTTAAAGTATTTTTTAAGTATAGTGTCATGTAAACTTTTATTATTTAACAGGGTTATTTCTAGACCCAATTCGTTTCTACAGTCTACGAAATTAGTGAAATCAATATCTCCTGGAAGGATTTCATAAATATATAAGATCAGATGCGGAAACGAAAACAGAAACTAGTGTCAATATATGATAAACTTCTAATTAAATGTTGACTCTCCTGCATTTATGTTCCGATAAAACGATACTGGGTATTCCCAACATGTTAAAATTTCTACTGATTTGTCTATTTACTATAACTTCGATTGGACGATAAAAATGATAAGCTACAATGGCTGTTCTAGGGATCTAATTAACTATCTATTTCTTGTAAGCATTGATGCTGATTAGTCTGATTACAGAGTAAATATTCAATCAGCAATTAAAAAGTAATATTTTTATTATAATTATATTTATCAGGACCCGAATTAAACCTTCTGCAACCATTTTTGTCATCTGCACTTGACACGATGCTGTATCGTTTTTCCAAACCAAACGATGTTGAGTTGTTTTTCTGTCCTCATTAAAAACAAATATCAAATAGTCTATAGTATGCAGAGGCTCCTCCGTTTAGATTTTGATTGTTGTATCTTCAAGTATAGGAAACGTATCATTAGGGCTGCGATACACATCATTATTCCGAGAATCGGGTTCGTCTGCATAGAGCCCGCTAACTACAGTCCGCGGTGGCGTGTGAGGCCCGTGAGAATCTGTGCGATATCTCATACCTGCCAGATTGACGGCAGATCAATGTCATGCTGTTGTTGTTTTGTTTGGATAAGGAGATATTTGGGCTACTGGTGTTTTGTCAATAGACGTCAAAATATGTTTTAGTATTTTTGTTATTATGGACTGAAGGACAATTTTTTTTAGGAAACAGTCATTATTTCACAATTTTTCTTATTATTGAATGGTGTGAGTCCTCAAAGTTTTACGACTTGCCTACTATAATTAAGAACCTACGTATAATATAATCATAATCATTTGACTTTTTTATCAATTTTGAAAAAATTGCTTATCCCAAGAAAAAACAACTTGCAAATGGTGGTACATGATTATCACTTCAATCGTAATGTCGCCATCCCTACGTTACCTTCATTTATAAAGAGATTTTTTATAGCGTACGGTGATTGGACGATTAATCACGTCGATTACGCATGCGCCACATCACTAACGCCGCGCGTTTATAGAGACAGCTACTTGAAAAGAAACATTCGGCCATTGAATAGCGTTTGTGAAGATCGCTTAATGCTCTTTTATGTGGCGTTAATTAATTATATTTAATGCGGTCGCTCGTTTTTGTCGCGTTTGTTTGTTACTACGACGTATTAATATTTTTTTGTGCGTTGCTGATGAATTTGTTATTCATGCTGAATAAAAGTTGAGCCCTTTGTCGGGTAGATGAAATGATGACATTTCGCAATGGTTGACATTTTGTGTGTGCGAGCTTTAAGATGTTCATTTATTAAGTTGATGTGTCACAAAGTCACAATTCTTTGAATTATAACAATTAGATTTCGCTTATTTATAAATAAATTCTTCACAATTTTTCGTTTCAAAGGACCAGTTTGTATGTTCAAGCCTTAAATAATTCCCTAAGAGCATTATATCATGGCCAGTAAAACAATAAGTGTAACCCATCCTTATAAAAGCGTAATAACAAATTAACAAACAAGAGAATGTATTAATCGTCTCCGTGGGTGTGAGGAGGGGAGATCAAAGTGCGCACGCGCCGTTACTGAGCCCAACTGTTTATAAACAACTTGATAGCCCATGATACTGAAGCTTTGGAAGGGACTTTTAATTGATTGGATTAATATAAGAGAATAGTGATGCAACGAATACGAATACGAATATTCGTATTCGCCGAATAGTAGACATTTACCGAATATTCGTATTCGGCGAATACTAATACGAATATTTAAAAATTAATATGTTTGTACGCAAATCTAATTACTGGCAGACTTGGAAAACGGGCGTCGTCGGCACGTAAAAATACGACGTGTGCAAAGGCCTTAACCGCAACGACAACGCGACGGGGGACTCCCCGGCCATAGTTTATACAGTGCCGCGGCCCGGGAGTTTTCCTATCATTACGAACCATGGATTGATTGATTCATTCATTCCTTTCATTTCATTTGTCAGTCGAAAGCACAAGTCAAGCAAGAGAGTATTGTTTTATTGAAGTGAAAACTTCTTTAGTATCGTTGTGATTTGAAAGTCGATGAAACGAAAAAGCGACAGTAAAAAGAGACAAACATAAATTCATAAGATTTAACGTGGGAGAAAATGAGATAGGAAGCATTATACAGTGTTTCTTATGTTTGTGGTTCTCTGAAGCTGAAGAATTTGTTTGTTTGCTTGAACGCGCTAATTTCAGGAACTAATGGTCCGATTTAAAAAAAAAATTTTAGTGTTAGATAGCCCATTTATTGAGGAAGGCTATAGGCTATATATCATCACGCTAAGACTAATAGGAGCTGAGCACCAATGAAGAATGTTTCAAAATCGGGGGGTTTTATTTTTCCTTTTGAGAGCTTCCGCTGCGTGCGCTGCGTAAACGGTTAAAGTTTCGCAAAAATCATGTATGACAGAATTGTTTCCCTTTAATAGTTCTAAAAAAAAGTCCGCGACAGCATATGTCTATCTTTTAAGGTTGGCTCACTATAACCTTTTTTATGCTAACCAAATTTGTTCTAAAATAATGCATTATTTGCGAAGGTGTTTTTATAAACATGATATTAATCCTTATTCTAATAAATACATTATTCATCACAAGTATTTAATTTAAAACAAAATTTCCCTTTACATCATTCGATTTCAATGAATATCTTAGGAGATATCGCAATTTTGAAATAACATCGCAGCAAAATAATGATCAAGTACTGCGCGCGCATTTATGATGTGCAAGGCTAGGCAAGTTGTGAGGGGTAATAAGATTATAAGACCCAGTACTTTTACCTAACGTTTTAGAGTTCCACTTTTACTGATAAAAGCGTGATGTATGCTGTTGCGGACTTTTTTTTAGAACTTTAAAAGGGAAACAATTCTGTCATACAAGTTTTTTTTTTTTTTCGTTTTCTTGAAGCTAACATTTTTGAAGGTTTCACTTCTACCACGTGTGAATTGCACACATGTTTATTTTTATTTTCTGAGGCTGCTGCGAAGTGAAAGAGAAGTGAAGTTGAATAGAAAATGTCTTCTCGTAAACGAAATCAAAGTGACATATGGAAACACTTCGATAAATTACCAAGTAAGTAGTTATATGGTCTGTATTTCTTTTGTATGAACAAAAGGTAGGATAGTAAGTCCTAAGTAACTTAGACGAACGTTAGTAATGGCTGCGTCTATGTAGTACTACTAGACTATTAGTCTTTTATTACCATGGCGAGATATTCGTATTCGTATTCGCCGAATAGTAGGTTTGATATTCGTATTCGTATTCGTATTCGTAAAAGTAGTATTCGTTGCATCACTATAAGAGAACGTTCCAGTTTTTTTTTTCAGTAGGTAACGAAAATTATGCATTTTAATAAGAAACATAAGATTTTTTATATGTTACGTAGGTAGGTGGGTAATTTTAAGGCCTCCGCAGACAGACGCGACGCGACTCTGGCAGAAATTCTTTTGCCGGTGTCGCATCGCGCCTGTCTGCGGGCGCCTTTAACTTGTACATATTGGTAATTTTAAAGTACTTACCTACTTTAGAATGTATTCCATTTAGAGAGACCACTCTAAAAGAAACATCAAATACAAGTCATGCCGCTGCCGTGATAACAGTAGTTTAGTTCAAATCACATTCGGTCACCGTTCAATAAACTTTATGTAAAGTACATATGAAATAGTTTACGCAAACATTTTATATTCGACCGCTAACGGTACTAGAGAGATCACGTACACTTCAATCCCTCGCAAAAACTGTCGGCTAACCTACTTGATACTAGCTAATGTTCTGTCAATCGAATAAATAATGACATCAACAAATAGTTATTTAGGTTACAAGTGTATGCTAATCATTAAAATCACTGATCGTTATGAAGCATCCGTCATCACGTTGAATAATGAGGATAATGTGATGTCGATTTTCTACGGATTCTAATCTTTAATTTAAGACGATAAGCCATAGTTTACACGCCCATACATGTAATCTTAAACTACAGTTATTCCAGATTTCTAATATTTACACAATAACATACAAGTAATAACAGAATGCGCCTACTACGACCAGTTCTAACAGTAACTGCAAATATATTACATATGTTATTTACGCACAAGAGCAAATATTTTTCAAAACTTCATCTTACAAGTATAAAATATGGGTATTATGATGATTTTAAGTGTTACATGCATGCACATGAGAGCCTCTCATAGTACTTTATGCATTTGATCCAACAAAAGACTATAACCATTTACTACGTCGCTATAAATTACGATAAATATAATTATCATAAGCAATCATTATATAAATGTGTCAAAGATCAAGATTGGTCAGGTGATGTAGACGGGACATCTTAGAAGGAAATACCCCAACACCTTTCGGAGAACTATTTGAGGTAGATTTAACAATGGAGGAAGAGACAAAAAAGTTTTTTTTTTGTCTATTGTGTGTATTTTTTTTTTTACTGCTTATCATTCAACGTTTCTAATGAAGCTGAATTAAGTGAAATTGTACGGTGCCTGGTTTTGAGGGGACGAACTATTTTAATTTTAACTACTGTTTCGTTTATTTTTCTACGACTTTTTTGCATACCGAGGTTCCAGTTTCATTATCATTATCAGCCTACAGAAGTTCACTGCTGGACATAGGCCTCTCCAACTGCACGCCATTCAACTCGATTCTCAAGGATCCCATTTGCGTCACCTTTAAAGATCGAAACTCGTGAAACTCGAAATAATTATCACATCCATCATATTTTTTGCCATTTTCCTAAATGTTTCGAATGCAAAGTCGTTTAGCAATCTTTTTTTCCCCGAACTAAACAATCCGAGTTCCTTAGCATTATCATCTAAAATACCAACCGATAACAATTAGCAAGTAAAAGTACAAAGTAACAACTAATTTTCTCTTTTCGAGGTTGAAACAAGGGCCGTGCGGTCCGAGTGCTCATCGAGTATTCCGGAACATCGCCAAGCGGTTGGTCGACTCTCCACGTGACCAGAGGGCTGGCCAATTTTTAGGTCAAAGAATTAGCATTGCCATTTTGCCATAGAACGTGGCAACGCTGCCAGCCTTTTGGGCAGTTTTCCCACTGACAGCGATGCGGATGAATTTTTTGATGCCTAATGAGCTGTTCCTATACGAGTACCTATTTCATTTTATTTTTTCCTCTGTATGTATACTTGTACATAATTTATATATATTTTAGTGTTAGATGTATATTTTCTCATCCTGTCTGCAAAACTTGAAATACCACAACAACAAGAACAAATTCTTCTGAATATTGTGGTGAGGACTACATAACTACGTGCTACGGATTATGTGCGTTCGTAGCAACCGTAGCAACCAAAAATCTGACCAAGTGCGAGTTGGACTTGGGCGCTAAGGGCCCGTTCACATGTTTATGTTTAGTGCATATTTTTTCTAGGTTTCTTATCTCCCTTAGATTTTGACCCGCAATTTGAACTTATTCTTGCTGGGGAGTTTGCTGGACCAAATCTTTCCACCTAAAACTCAAGGAAGTGGTGAAGGGCAGGCGTTGTAGGGGACTGTCTGATTAATTTTGACGTCAAAAAGTGCTGTTCCTTTGCCTAATTTGATTTTTTTATTTTTTTATTTTCATTGATTCGATTTTTGGGCCACTCCATTCATTCTCTCCTCTATGGTCACAGCCTTACATTTCGGTGTAGCAGGCGGCACCTTTGTGGTGTTTGTGTAAACAGCATACCATGATACCACAGTTTGCCAACATGGCCAATCTGGCCATGCTTGTGCAGCGATGTTGACAAATACGATCACACAACACTTTTTAGTTATTTGATGGATTTGTGATGGGATAATGTATTGGTATTTATTATTAAGTTTTGTAAAAGTTAGAAATGTATTGTGTTTTTGAAAGCACAGAAGTATTCTAATACTAATGCCTGCACAATATCCAATCTGTCAATGAATTAAGTTTTAAAACTGATATCTTTACAGTTTATCCCTCTATGACCAATTTGACAAGTTTTATTTTTCTAGTTAAGAAATGGCACCACACAACTAGAGCAGAAGCATTTTCAAAATTAGAATGATGAACTCCAAAAAGTTTGCAATTCAAATGTCGACCTACACACAGTTTTCAGTATTTTGCATGAGTTTATCAATAAATCTCGTAATTCTACGATAGTGAATGGGTAAATGACGACGTAAGTATGTTTACAAATAAATTTCCTTGTAGCGCAACAAAAATGTTAGTACATATGCCTAATAAAACTAACACGGCGTACGCGCAATAAATGATCATTTTATTGAGCGTAACCGGCAGTTATAAGTGGACGCCATTGGTGAATCGTCGCGCTCGTAAAATTGTCAAACATGAATTGCTGTTAGTCACAGATGAATAGAACTCATAAAACCTACGGCTTTTGAGCTTAAGGTCAGCATACATCGCCAAAGATGGCGTTAGCATATCTCAGGGCGGGTAATATCAATCGTTAAAATGTAAACATGTAGACGACTTGTTAATTTCTTTTGTGTAATGTATAAAATTGCGCACTCCGATGTGATGTTGTAAAGTCGCACACGCAGCGTAAATAATGAATGACGCAAATCTTGATGCGTAGGATATGTGCGAGATTAACTGAAATCATAATTATTATAATGACTAGCGTTCTAGAGATTGTATGTACGATTGACACAAGAGCTTCACTCCATGCAGCGTCGAGATGGTCATACAAAATAAAAATTGTATAGTTTATCTCTAAAAGCTAGACTAATGAAATGGAAAACTCCCATTTTAGATAATTCGATATTAATGCTTAAACTAATTATCTTGTAGGCACCAACAATTACATCGTATCTTGAACTCAACTTCAAATATGAAGACATAAGACCCGTGTAGGTGGGCACTTATCCAAAATTGAAGAAAGAATTATTTATCCCCAAAGGAAAAATACACCTGTCTCAGCAGACTGTTCCTCGCATCACTTTTATTTCCTCCAACGTTTTAGTGTCCGAAAAGACTACCCTAATTTGATCCTTGAAGAGCCTTTTATTTTCCCCTCCGCCTCTTTGCCCCAGCAGTAAAAAGAGGGTGAGGGTAGGTCAAGTTATATTTTGTAAGTGTTAACAGTACGTTTTAGTGCTAGTAAATAATTAAACCGCCTAATTTGATGCGAAGGAAGCTTCTTTAGTGAGTAGTTTATGTGGGCAACGTCGATTGAATGACGCCGCACACGCTTGTAATCATGGCGAGAAAATAAGACTTTAATTAAACAAAGGAGCAGGGAAAGTATCCAATCCCTGATGATTTTACAGATACCTAAAGGTAAACACACAACTAAAACAAACTCTTTAGAAATTTGCCAAAAGAGTTTTAATGCCAAATTCAGCCTTCTTGTATTTATCACTACTGGCGACTTTTCATCAAAAAATCTGCAGATGACATTAAAATGAAATTAAGAATAAATCTGTTTTTTTTTTCTTTTGGCGTTTCATGTCATCGTAATATTTTTGTAGAGGCTTTGGCCAGTGACTTGCACTTCGTTTTTTTTTTTTTTTTTGATAATTACTTATTATTTCATATAAAAACTACTAATAAATTAATTAATATGATTTAAGTTCTTCATTTAAACTATATTATAATTTGACAATGAAATTACTTTTTTGTTTATTTTATGCAGCTGGTGTTCACAAACAATTAAAAAAAAAATGGTCAAAGACTACTCCAAGATGAGGCAAAAATTATGACTAAAGACTACATAGAGATACTAGACTACAAGATAACATGGTTTAAATTATGTTCTAAAATTAGGAGCCGCATACATACAGCTAACATTTAAACATTTACTTAACACCTAAAAACCTTGGTAACTATATCATAAACTTCAGCAAAACAGTTCCTCGTCAGTGACAATATTAATTATTATTGATTACAATCCGTGCCTATCGTATTTCAAGCAAGAAGTCTTGAGAAGCCCTACGAGGGGTAATGCGATCTAATCTGCAAGGTATGGTATCAAAACCTTCCACAATTATATTATAAATACGTATTTAATAATACTATTATGACGTTTAGTTTTTTTTTTTAATGACTGGGGTTGATATTTAAATAATAAATTATATATTATTTCTGTAAATTGGTTTAAAAAAAGCTGTAGCACTACGGGAGTGCCTTCGATCAATGATCGAAGGGGAGTGCCGACAGAAGTGAAAACTTGAAAAAAAATCGGCACCGCGGTAATCAACGCGTTGATGTCTTTTACTCCACGATGTCGGTAAACTCGGTAACAGTGTCGCAAAATCAATGGTTTAGGTCCCATCTCAAAAATTCCCAACGCGCCTAAAGAAGTTTTCACTTAAAAAAAACTGTTACACGTCAAAATTTTATTAAGTTTTAAAATAGGATAAGTTCGATGTTTCTTATCCAACTACCTACTCTGACAAGAAAAATCGAAACAAACTCAGAGGTCACAGTCTCTTTTAAAGTCCAGTCATAATCTTGGTCAGGACATATGAGTACCATGCAGAGATTGAGAGTCTGAGATTGTATTTTGCAAGCCGCATGCAGTACCTCCACAGTTATTTTACCTCTAATTTTACGTCACTGTCAAAACACATATCTTTATTCTTGTTTTTTACGGTTGCTGGTAGATTTTTGCTGGGGTTGCTTTCAGAGGTAAAATAACTGTGAAAAGACTAGTTTTTCTTTTTTGTGTGGTTAGTGACTAACCTGGTGTTAGAGATTTTATGCCGCCCATGGGCTCCTGAATTTTTCTCAGGCATGCCGGTTTCCTAACGATGTTTTCCTTCACCATTTTTGAAGCAAGCAATAATAATTATACAATACGCACATAAATCCGAAAGTCAGTTATTTAACCTGTCAAAAAATGTCTTCTGACATTTTTTTAAGTCGCTTTTCCCATCACTTTCAGAATTAGAGGTTGACCGATTAAATATTATTTTTTATTGACAATTTATTACCGACTTCCCAAAAGGAGGAGGTTATATGTTCGTTGCGTATGTTTTTTTTTTTTTTATGTATGTCCGTCGATTTCTCCGTCAATTGTGAACCGATTTTGAAAATTCTTTTTTTGTTTGAAAGGGTGTGCTCTCGAATTGGTCCCAATTAAATTTTATTAAATTTGCTTGGATAGTTTTTGAGTTAGCTACAAAATACGTATTTTTTTCCCACTTAGTATGTAGATGATATGTTAAGTTTCTGTCATTTGTAGCAGATAGTGGTATTCGAACGTGTGGGGTAGGACCACAACTAAAAAGTGAAAAATAAAAACTTTTTACAAAAAAGAAAAACAACCGACCTCCAAAAAAAAACACTACAAAGTGAAAAATAACTTTAATTTCGGAAGTCGGTGGCAAAAAACGAAAATACAAAACCCAAGACACCGACTTCCGAAATTAAAGTTATTTTTCACTTTGTAGTGTTTTTTTTGGAGGTCGGTTGTTTTTTTTTTACCAAATATTTCTCAATCAAATCTTGAAAACACTTTTCCAGCGATAACTTGTTCGAAACCTAGTTTCATAAATTTTCTTGTAAGCAAAAATTGTATCACTTCCTAAATCAGAACTGGAGAATGATATACCAAGAAGTATTGATTATTCACGTCACTATCATATTTCTCCAATCGATAAGGATGACCTACCTTATAAGGAGCATCAAGTTACCCTGTACACTTGACACGGCGAGGGAAGGGAAGTGATTGAAGAACTGTGATTTAATCAATGCATTTCTTCAAAGAACATAATATTCTAAAGGCGAAATTCACCAATGAAACTGAACTTGATCAGCACATCAAAACCGCGATTAAGAGCTGTCAGTGTCAGCTCTTGAACGCGGTTTAGATGTGCTGATCGCGTTCAGTTTCATAGGTGAAATTCGCCCTACGTGGCATTACAATGCAGAAAATTAAGCATTTCCTCTGGTTCCTAAGTCTAAATAAGGAACGCCTTTTGACGTTATCTGAGTCCTGAGTTCCTGTTACCTTACTATAGGAATTAGGATACAGTTTCAAATTAAATCAAAGTCAAGTCCTTTAACACTGAAGGACAGTACACGAGACACAATAGAAGTTTTATTGTTGTACGCCAATGGGCGTATAGTGTCCTTCAAAGTGTTAAACATAATTCAACTGCATCTTAACCACCACCCTCAATTCTCCTTTAGCAACTAACTCAATCAAACCCACCTCAAAACTCCAAAACTCATTGTTAACTCCCAAACCAGAGAAAATTACTAAAATATTTTAAAGCAACGATTACTTGCGCGTCGTGACCGCTTGAGCAGCGCGCGCACATGCCGCTGTATCAATCATCCCCACTCCGCCCCCTACATAGCTGCGATCGTGCATCTTCGCCATTACTTTTTACTTTAATATTGGCTATCAGCCATGTAAAACGTCATTAGTGTTTGTAACTAACGTTTCTTCTTTAGGAGTTTCAAATGGTATTTTAGTTTATAGTGTTAAAACTACGTTAATTACAGCTAGTTTTTTACCATTGTTAATCATATTAGTATTTGTAAATGTGTGGTCTGAAACTGACAAATGGTTAGTAGCATGCATCGGTACTTCGTGTGTGCCCACTTAATTGTATGTTCATATGTCAAAGAACGGAAAGTTACAAGTTATACACTGGAAAATCTGCCTACACTAATGTGCTGAAAATTTGTATGAAAACGATGATATAAATCACTGAAATGTATCCACCCAAACCGAAAAGGTGACAATTTAATAATATGAACAGAATTAATGAAAAATAATGATGTAAAAACAGATTGATAAAATATTAATATTTACTTTATTAAATGTATTTGTAACTATGGTAACATTTAATGGCTTGGAAATAGGCACACATTATTTGTACCTAACTGTTTGATGGTAATATTATTTTGAATAAAGGTTTGTATCTATGGTCTTGAATAACAATAAAAATAAAATAAAACTATAATTCGGTTTGTTTAGCCACCATGCCGAAAACGTTACGGTTGCGAAATACTTATCAAACATAAATCAGTCAATAACTCAAAAGAAGAGGGAAATTGACAACTGCAGTTTTCAATAGAAAAACGACATTTCGTGTCACCATTTTCACTATTCACTTACAAATCTGTATGAAAATCAGAACGATTCCCGATTCCTTCACACCAGGTGAGTACGACATGCACGCGCGACATTTTAATTAAGGACAGGCGTGCACTGATCGCAATATCGGAACGCGATTATAATGTTCGTATGACTTCTCGAAGACCCACCGGTGCCGTGTGATACGCGCGGTGTCGCCTTACATAACGCTATGTTTGTTATTACTAACGAACATCTTCTATTAAAATAATATTAGCTCCGGTTAGAGAAAGGCCTTTATTAACTAATGTTAATGCATCGGTATTCGTGTTGTATGTGCGTTTATAGACCTTTGTTTGCTCTTCCAACGCATTAGGTCTTGTAAAATAAACAGCTTTGAGCTTTGAATCATCAATTTTCTCTTGTGTACACTGCAATTTGTGCATCAGTCAAAATTAATGCCCGTTTCTATATCTTACTTTGTTATCGTACAGGTCAGGTGTCTATCATTCTAAGAGGTATGGACGTTGTAACGGTGAAACTTGGCTAAGATTCCTGAACACTATCCCTTAGGAACCGGAAACCATAATTATCATGATCGTCGTTTCTGTCTTTTTCTGTCTGCCTGACATATCATGTGCCACGCGTCCTCCCTAGTAATTTACTAGGGAGAAACTTGATTGATTGCGATCAAAATAGTAGGAAAGTCAGAAGATATAGGGTGAATTTCACCAATGAAACTGAACGCTATCAGCACATCTAAACCGCGTTCAAGAGCTGTCAGTGATGTTGTGATATAATGACACTGACAGTTCTTGAACGCAGTTCAGATGTGCTAATCGCGTTCAATTTTATTGGTGAAACAGCCCTTAGTAGGTTTTGAAAATGGAATGTAAGAAAATAAATTAATTCTGGAGACTTGGAGCATTTAGAGTCACATCATCGCTAATTGAAGGCTTTGAATTTATCTGTTCATCCCTTTTGCGAATGTAAGCGTGACGATGTTTTTCTCATGTTGATTTAACACAATTGTGTAAAATATTACTTCCTTAACAGTTAAATTGAATGAGTCAAACCGTTTATTTCTTTAGCTGGTGACATTTATGATGCGTTACCTACAGTGCGAATGTTTACAATCTTGTGTTTGCGTATCAGACATAATTTTTATGACTAACTAGATGTATCATGGAAATATGAAAAACAATCATCGATTTCGCAGAATTATCGGTGAGATGTTACATTTATTATATTAGAACAAAAGAATTTGCAACAGTGTATCGCTTGAACAAATTTTATTACCTAACCCATTAGGGTTAGGTAACAAAATTAGTTTAATTTAAATATAATTAGTATGTGTTAAGAAATAATAACTCTAAAGCATCAGCTTCATAATTATTACTTCTTAATAACATGCTAACAAACTGTATAAAATCCAAACATTAAATTAAGTTTGACCAACATGTTAATTACTGACGTCATGACAGATAAAACAATTGAATAATTACTGCTGTCCTTGAAGTAAGAATCATAAGAACATCATATAAATTAAAATCATTGATGTCCAATAAACATGATATAAAATTACCAATAAATTTTAGTCCAACACAATTTCAGAGTTAGATTGGAATTGCAATACAGTTAATGAATCAAGATTTGTTATAAACAAGACAAGTTTTAATAGACGTGATAGTTAGTGCTGTACCTATATCTTCTATATCTATACATATTATAAATGAATATCGCTTTTCGTGTCTGTCTGTGTAACCGGGTTGTCGAACACGTTCGACACCTCCCACTTTTCATAGAATTCATACGCCATGCCGCCATACATATTGGAAGTGAACCCTCCGGGAGGGTTACCGGCATTACGTTTGCGCTAAAGTTAACCATCGCGGACGGTCAACGGCTTTAGTTTTAAAACTGTGTTATAAAACACAGTAAAACGAAGTAAAATAGTGTTTTCAGGGGGTCTTTCAACCTTTTAAATTTTTTGTGAATATTTGTAACCGTAAACAAAAAAATTAAAATAAATAAAATGCCTTGATTTTAAAACCAATGCATATACTAATAAATCTTGTTAAAATAGGCGTCAAATTTTATTTTCACGGTTTAGTATACTGTATTCGGTAAGAAAAACCTACATTCAAAATGAGCCATCCGCGAGGGCTCCCGTCATCCCAGATGCGACTAGGTGAACCTTCCAGGAGGGCTCCCGGCACTGAACGTGCTAAACTACGCAACGGATTTTGATGTGGTTTTTACTAGCATTTAGAGAATTTATTCCGCAATGTTTATGTGTTTAATAAACTTACATATAATAAAGAAATCTCGATGTTTTGTCTATTCGTGAAACCGTTAATCGCAGGTCGTTTAAGCATAAATTCAAAAAGAAAGCTAAGTATTAGAAATCTCATAGTAAATGAATCTTAGCAATTTCACCGCGGCTAGATTTGAATAAAATGTGCCCGGTGTGTCGCCGCCCTATCATCTAACGTACTTATGTGTATGCAAATGAGTGGGTACGCTATGTAATGACAGACAAACATACACGATCAATGAAATGTCATTAAACGGCAGAGGTGCCGACTTCATTAGATGAAGGCTAAACGTTAGGGCTGAATGTGACGTTAGAAATATCATTAATAAACTATGAACTAATGTCAAGAACAATAACGACAATACAGACCTTAATAATCTAAAATCTTATCAAATGATAGACGATGTGCCAATCGATACTAGAATCAATAAATTCGTTATAAACCACAAAACCGTTAACCAACATACGTTTGAATTGTTAATCAACGATATTAATAGGAATGCTATATTAACCAATAGAGGTATTATGGAATAAATTGTTTCTGTTAAGTACGAATATGCGGGCGCCCGCGCAGTCGCCATCGTCACCGAACTGACCTAACAAAACATCATAACACCAAATGTGCTCCATTCCAAACTAAACTTTATTGTGACAACGATAAATGTCACTTCAGGACTCCACAGAATTTATAAGTTATAAATAATAGTGAATTGTAATAGTACCTATAATTTAATAGTTGATAGAAAAATATTATAGTAACCGATAAGGTTTTGCTAAGAATTGCTACGGGTTGCGTTAGCCTCGCATGTTGTAAATTACATAGCGAATTACATTGACATGACAAATTAATATATTTCGATAAATTAAAGGACGTTATATAAAAAGCACATACATTGAGCGCGAATCCATTTCTTTCTTTTACTGCCAGACCAGCAATCTGGAGCAAAAAACAAACAATGTATCAAATGCTTTTAACAGGTGCACAACTTATAAATGATTTATTAGAAAATAACAATACAAAACAGTTTTATTGATCCTTGGTGTGACAAAAGAGAGGATTCATAAAGGTTTGTATAAACCCAATTACAAATAATTATTTGTAATTGGGTTTTACAATTACAAGAGACGTACCTAATGGGTAACACAGGATAAAATTTACAGCAAAATTCAGAAAAACTATGTGGTTCAAACACACACTGCTCTCAAAACGGTGAAGGGAAACATCGTGAGGAAACTGACATGTCCTAGAACAGAAAATTCGAAGACATGTGACATCCACCAACCCGCACTGGGCCCGCGTGGTGGATTACAGCCCACTCCCTCTCGAAAAGAGGAGGCCTGTGTCATAGTATAAAGAGAGGTAGTAGACTATCTTCATTGAAACGCACCGCGCGTGGCTTGTATCTATGCGTCGCCGCATGCACACTTAACAAAATGTCGGCTGTTTTGGAGTGCGCCAGTCGCGGCTAACGCCGCACAAGGTTTGCGCGTCGCGGCTTTTCGGCACTGCTAAATGTATGAAAAAATAGTGATAATCGCGGGAGAAATTGCTGTGCGTTTGTGTGTCTAAATAATTAATCGATTCCAGAGTTGTCTCTGTTCAGATTACCGACTGAACAGAAAAGGTAACCAAGTCACTTATTCTAGCATATAGTTTTTACTTGATGATGAGATACCTACTTATTTTTTGTTGTATTAGTTGTCTATCAGACAAACGAAGTAGGCAGGCCTACTTTCCCACTAAAATGTATTAGGTACCTACTTTTGATCTGTCAATTGATATGCCGCTAATGCTTTGTTTACGTTTAGTCATGCCGATTTTTCAGTATTTTAGGTATAGTAAAGTAACTAAGTACTTACAGTTATAAAATCGTAATTTCAAATATTTGACGAATTGTGAATCAGAACAAGTAAAAGAGTAAAAAATCTAATAAAAATATATGCTGTAGATGTCAAAAAACACTTTCAACTAAAATTGGTTTGAAGGAGATATAGTTAGCAGTTTTTGAGATATAGCACTTTTTCAAAAACCGCAAATATAATTTTGTCATTCATACAAACACTATGAACATCATCGTTTAGGTAAAACCGACCTCACAAACCCTGAACCCAGACAACACATAAGTAAAAAAGAGAACTTCCCGGCCCTTGCCAATTTCTAGGCACTGAATTAAAATTTAGCTAAAAGTGACAACCCTGAGACAGGCAAGTATGGTAGGCAATTATATCGCGGATTGGGCAAGAGATAGCCTACTAGAACTCTTTATACTATGCCTGTGTCCCAGCAGTGGGAATATTATAGGCTGATTATTATGTGGTTAAACAACTTTACAGTCACGTTTACGTTACGTAATATACATTATTTTATTGACAACAAACCACAATAATATTCATTGATAAATCAAACTTATCCATTGCCTTCAGTCTCAATTAAAAATGTCAATAGCTTAACCCCTTTTTTCTTTCACTGACAATTGCCATTTTTGCCATCCATCATTTTCAATAAAAACAATTTAGAAAAATTCTGCAAGATCAATAAATATTTTTGATTATGGATTGCACACGTATTAAAGTCTACACATTAGACTTGTTATTTTACAAATGCAAACATAACATGTATTTAAACAACGTCATATGGAAAAAAACATAGAAAAGTAATTTCCTTTCATAGACATTTTTACGTGATTATTAGGCAAACACGTAATAGGATACTACATAGTGCTGTAAACAAACCATAGTGCACACTTATGTTATTTTACAACTAATTCACGTTTTAAAACAGCACTATGTAAATGTCAATATCGAGTGAATTAAAAATACAAATTGAGAACATCCGCATTGTCTTACTATCATATTTATCAATGGAAATTTACTTCGAAATTCTTTTTTATTTCTTTCTATGATAAAATTTTGTTGATTTTCCAATCGCATATAGGTATTTCGGTGTCTTATTAGCAGAATTCCACAACAGTTTGTTTATACGGTCAGTACCCTAATTGCGTAACTTATTTTCGTAAACAATTTTGCCTAATTTGTTTCATTTTGACAGTTCAACACATTCATTGCGTTATTTACGTTGCTGAGCAAATGTTTTTTTCAAACTTATGAAGCAATGGATTAGCAATCTGTTTCCAATCGAAAAAATTGTGATTGTGTTGTATTACGCAATTAGGGTACCGGTTAGCTATGAGTCCAAAAATTGAGCGGCAAGAGCGCGGCAGCAACACGCCACGTTTGCAAGACACATTTCTACCGAGCTCTAATTAGGACTAAACCGACGAATGCTCGCGCGGCAGCCGCGCACGCTATGCGCTTGTTTATACACACGGCTACACATTTAGCTATACATTTCCAGTTTATGTTGATCTCGCATTGTATAGTTTTTCCGTACAGTGCGAGGTCAGCTTATACTGGATTTGTATAGCTTGATGTGTAGCCGTGTGTACAACCTTTAGATTAACGGTCTATAGAAAGACATTATACTTACAAGGAGATAACAACATAAAATAATATCACGTCCGTATTCCCCGAAGGGTTATGCAGAGGTCTACCAATAGTACACCCACATTTCGCCAGTTACATTTAAGTCCCATGTAATAGGGGGCGAGCCTATTCCCACCAACCGGGCACAAATCCAGACTCCAGGCTGCTGTTGGGAAATTCCAGATGGAAATACCAATAACACTTTACCCGATCCGAGAATCGAACCCGGGACCTCATGCTCAGCAGTAGTGCTTGCAACCACAAGACTAACGATGCAGTCAACAAAGGTAGAAAAACCGTGCCTTTTATCTGTTGATACAAATGTTCTACGAGAATAAACAAACTTGTTATAATAGAGATGCGAATGCCGATGTATCTCCAGATAAACGGATATTATTAGAATAATGCATATCTATTGTGACTACTTACACATAGGTCGTCACCTTACACTATGTTGCGTTATGCGTCGTTGTGTGGAAAGTACAGTTTTCTTTAATAGGGCAAGAAGGTAATGTTATACGTAAATAATGAATTTATTTATTATATCATTTGAGTGGTACCTACAAAGATTTCAAACAGGAGTTATCAGCACCCTAATTGCGTAACGCACGATCATTCAAATTTTGAAGGATACCTATTGGTAATCCATTGCTTCATATGTTCGAAAAATTTGTCTGCTCAACAACGTAAATAACGCAATGAATGTTGTTGAACTGTCAAAATGAAATCCACTGCTATTGGTAGTGTGTTACGCAATCACCCCGCTGGACTAACAAAACATTTGTTTCCAATATATGTCAAAAAGCTGCTAAGTTATCATGTCAAAAAGCTACTAAGTTATCATGTCAAAAAGCTACTAATTTATCTTGTTAAAAACCTGCTAATTTATCTTGTTAAAAAGCTGCTAAGTTATCATGTCTAAAAGCTGCTAAGTTATCATGTCAAAAAGCTGCTAAGTTATCATGTCAAGAAGCTGGTAAGTTATCATGTCAAAAAGCTGCTAAGTTATCATGTCAAGAAGCTGCTAAGTTATCATATCAAAAAGCTGCTAATTTATCTTGTTAAAAAGCTGCTAAGTTATCATGTCAAAAAGCTGCTAAGTTATCATGTCAAAAAGCTGCTAAGATATCATGTCAAAAAGATATGCTATTCTATGATATACCAAGATATCAAGCGTCAAACAGCCAAACAAACCCAGTCACACTGACATTTAACGAATTAGCTAGGATTAACGGAGCAAAATACGGACTTAAATCCATCCGTGATCATAGATAGTAGCAATAATTGAATAGCTCCAGGGCGTTACGCGTCGGTGTGAGGGGCAGCCGCCGCGAACCCACGCAACCTTTCCTTTATAAATATTGAATGTCAATACGATTATTTACGACAGATATGTTGAATATAAATGAGAGATAAAGGATCAAGTTCGATTTCTGTATAAAGAACTGTGACAATGGTTCTTTTGTCGAGTCAGCCATTTTATTTGTATGCAAATTAAAATCTTCAACAAAAGGCCGTTCGTGTCGGATAATCAAAATATCTGAACATATGAAAAGTATCAATTTGATATGCAGGTTCGCATAAAAAATACAAAAGAGGTAGAGATATGTAGGTAAATATCTACATGATACGAGTTTACAGTTAAGTGAAACCTCAGGGAACCGTGCACAGGGTCACATAAAGAAATATTTATAAAAACAATAGAAATATAAACGGCTATATTTCTAGCTGGATTCAAATTCAAACTTTTAGATGGATTAAAACTTTATATAACACTAGCGGACGGCACGCGGTTTCACCCGCGTAGTTCCCGTTCCCGTGGGAGAACGGGGCAAAAATATAGCCTATGTTACTCGCTGATAATGTAGCTATCCATTGCTGAAAGAATTTTTCAAATCGGTCCAGTAGTTTTTAAGTTTATTCGTTACATACAAAAATACAAATCTTTCCTCTTTATAATAGGTATTATTAGTATTAGTATAGATATCGCGATTGTCACAATAGTATACCGTTTAGTTTAACTTACTTATCACTTTATCAGACATAGGTACTAAGTTAATCAAAGTCAAAATAAATGCTACAAAATAATCTTATTGATCAATGATTCAAACTTTAATCGTTATCTTGAACAAAGAAGGCACTATAAAATGTCGAGAATCATTAGGTTACAAGTCACTAAAAACGTGTGAATGTTTTTTTCTTAATATGACTAGAGCAATAGATGAGATAGGGTGGATGCCCATATAGCCCACCTACCATTGTGGCGAGCACGCGACCAGGTAGCGTGGTGCGTTCCACCTGCCGACAACTGTGTGATACACCTCTTTGTGCCACAAGTGGGTTGCGTCAGCAAAAAAAAGAAACGTCAAAATATTGAGTGTATCAATGGTATTAACCGTTAGAAATGAGTATGTGGCTTATGGTCAACTTATAGTAAAAGAAAAACCGAATTTTCTTTAAACCATTTTTTTTTTCTTTCTGGCATCTCTATAATTGATTTTCGTTTCGACAAGTCCAATAAAACATTCAAATTTTAAAAATATTTTCAGGGAGAATCTGTAAAACAATACTTATTTCTAATTAAAGATCAACCATTAAGATTTTTTTTTTATTTCAATTTATTTTTTTATAAATTCAAATTTGAATTTGATACATATGATTTAGAAACATCTGCTATGTTGATGTACCGGTAGAACTAAATTATGTTGACTTTTTTATGTAAACTGTGTTTTTTTCTCTACAGAATACATCTGCATTTGAAATGAAGCCAAATAAATACACGCAATGTTATGCAATAAACTGATTCACGCGTTTAAATATTAGGTAGTACATAGTAGATAACTCGGGTTTCAATTTTCTGATAAGACATGCTAATATTAAGGGAAAAAATATTGTGAAAAATCATTTATTTTCCTTGTATACAACAAAAGTAAACATGTTTTTAGCCCGAATAACTCGACTTTAACGTTGATAAATAAATATGTCATATTAAAGTACGACACCAAAAGTCAACACCTTTTTAAAAATAAACTTTCATAACTGAATTCGTAATTTTTCATCGAAATACCAAGAAATGGCGTAAAAATAACTGCCACACAAGCATAGTTAATTAAAATTAATGCAAAACGCCAAGCGGTGTTGTCAACGCGAAAAAATAAAATCTCCAAGCCCGCCAATTATTTCAATTAATGGTACGTCGCGGTGTCGACAGGAAAAGGAAGCGTGCGTTCGGGATATGAGCTAAGTATAGTCCGCGATTGTGCACTGAGTGACAGCTAGGCTTGATTAATTAATTCGTGGCCCTCTATTCGCTGAGTGGGGATAATAAATCGTGCGTTCCGGCCTCCCGTGAGATGTCGCCAAAGGCAAACACACCGCTGAATAAATGATTGAGTCAAACGCAAACATTATATGCGTCCAGACAGAAATAAACGGCTAATGATGTGTTATACAGGTAAGCGATAATAAAGTCTTCAGATCTCGTTACTTTACATCATTAGAATTCCCGGATTGTTCATCAATTCTGACGCGCTGGAAATGTTTCAGATTATATTTGTTTCTGGTACATTTGATGCAGCTACAGTTATTTCTGTTCCGAATCTAGATTATTCTATTATTATATTTATGTTGGAAACAGTAAATCATGTGACAGCGTGTGTATTATTGCCGAATGTATGACTTCCATGAATCACTGGTGCCATATATTTAGCACTAGGATATAAATCTACTTCAATAACAGCAATGATTACAAAATCTTAGCCTAAAACTTAAGTAACGTCTTATCAATGACAATGTCACTATTAGCATAGAAACCATAAACCGGTGCCTTTGCGGGGAGCACAAAAAACAGACGCCAAAATATCGATGCCGTTCCTTTGACGAATTATGAACATGGACAAAAACAGTTCCGCTAAATAAACAATGTGCAGTCAAATTTCGTAGAGCCGCCGCAGATGGGAACCTTCGCCCTGCAATAAAACAAGCTTGAAACCGAATCGCAGCCGAATTCGTTATTAATAATCATATCGGCGCCATTTTGTTAAAGCCGCCACATTGATGGCGGCACATGTGTTGCATAGATGTCGCCAAACATGGATTTTTGTTTGCTTCGTGTTGTGAGAGCTGCGAATTTTGTTTATTTCATTTGTTTTGATAGCTCTCGGAGTTATAGTATTTGTATAGGGTTATTCTGAGTGATACTGTCTTCTTCCACTATTAAATTATCTTCAGCAACCATGCTACCCAAATTTTCATTCATAAGATTATCCAGCAATTATTTTTTTCTAACCAATCCCAACATTACTGCTACTACTACTAATACTGACTTTAGGCCGTTAAACTTTGCATTTGACTTTCTATCAATATTTTTGTAAGAATTGTTTTAGGATTTTTAGGAACTCAGTTTGCCTTGAAACGTCAACAAATCTAAAGGACTGCAAAAATCGTATATATAGTTGGTAACTGAGACAACAACCTACCCTTGGCTCCATGCCAACACCAACTGCAACATCTAAAAGGTGGCGGGCCTCTGATTAATCTTTTTATTTCCAAAAAGCAAAAGACCACAGAGCATCCCGAATCTTACGAAAACAATAAAAGTGCCATAAACCCTATACACTCTACCTACTTACAACTTTCAGTACCTGAATACAACAATAGAAGGATAACAAAGATGTGGCTCAGACGCAGTCATCGGTACAAAACAATTGATGATAAGTTTTTGCTATCGACGAAAACACCACGAGGAATAGATTTTACTATTTGGATGGCTTCGTTTTTATTGCCCAGATAGAGAAATGGTAGAAGAAAATATTAACCAATAATTGCTTGTTTTAAAAATGAACTGGCATCTAATGAATAGTTTTTCTTTTTGCTCTTAGAGCAATTTTCAAATAATTGATATACAGCTATTAGATATAATGGTCGCAATGCATCATTTCTTTCTAGATAATCATCCTCCTACGCTTATCCCAAGTAAATTAAGTTCAGCGCAATACATACTGTCTTCTTTGCCTCCATACAAATGTAATAATAGCCTTCACGTCAGTGGCCACCCCTTTCAGCCAAATCATCTTTCATAAATCCATCCATCTCTTCTATTCTTTTAAGTAATTCTAATTCTTAAATCTTTTCTAATACTTAACAGTAATAACTGTATGAAGTAATTCTGAAGTATATTTATGAACCCCATAACTGACCATTAGTAATTTATCTACACCATACATATAAAGCGATTAAAAGATGTAACAATTAAGTAATGCAAAAGGCGATATTAATCACGTCAAGCGAAACTAAAAGAACAGTATTTTTGAAAATACTGTAGTTAAAGTTATGCCTTAACTACAGTAGTTTTGCTACCGTGATACCGACAAAAAAATCTGTATATCCATAAAGTCTTGGGGGGTCAGTAATATATTAATATAATACCATAAAACATGAGACTTGAGTAAAACCACTTCTAACTATAAGATTATTTCTAAATGAATATCTATATTTATAAGTTATACATTATTCTGTGGGCTGAAATGTCAAAGAACTAACACCCAATCATTGATATTCTAATAACCACCCACGGCTTTGTTTCTCATCAAAGGATTAAGCAAATTTAATTTATAGTCTCTTTCATATTATTTCCGTATTGAAACTCCTTTCCAATGTAAATTAATATTTCGCTAAACAAATCCGGTGAAATGACATTCAAGTATATATGTTTATGTGTAATTTACATATATGAGCCGTACTCATATTTAGGACATATTAACATAGCGTAAGTACCTACAAATAAATAGGTTTATGTTGTGAACAAGTATTTTTGCTCCTAACATTGCCAGAGGTTTGTTGACAACACATGCCTCTTGTGTTACTTCATAAAAACTGTTAACGACATCAGTTATGCTTGTTTTTACATTCAAAGCTTATATATTGTTCCTTATTTTTAAATTTGGATTTAAACTATCATCTTATTCATGGTCATTAAATTTCATCACATCTGTCATTTAAGTTACTCAAGTTATTCTGTCAATTAATTTCGACCTACCCTCATCTTAAAATACGTCTTCTAAAAAGTGATCAACATTAAACAATTATTTAACTATTATCAAAAAAACATAAGTAAGTTGGTGGCTTATCAGGTTACGGTTGTCATAACAACCGGTTGTAGTCGGCAACATAACAACGCATCGCAGCCGGCTTAACAATACGCTTGCTAACAACACTTCAAACATACCTTGCACGGCCAACAGAAATGCTGACAGACTGACAGCACGACTGGAACCAACCGCATGGGAAAACAGGAACCAGAACTAATAAAAAACGGAGGCAGAAAACTCTCAATCACCCACATGAAGTTGATAGCGTCTTGCAGTTCCAGCACAGTTTCATCGTCACCTGTGTTGTTAGGAGTGAATTAAAAGAAAAGACAACTCACCACTGGACTGTCGTCGCCAAGGTCCGAATCACGGTCGGCGTCGGCCATGGCGTACGCCGGCACCGGCTCACGGTTCTTCACCCGAATCTTGGCGGCTTTTACAATGCACGGTGCAACGAATACGCCACGGAGGGGCACGTGCTTAGCTCACACACTCGCGTCGGACATACAACGGATACACGGGCCGTAGAGGCGAGAAACGAGCGTTACGTGTGCTCGCGCGGAATGGTATGGCGCGCCAGGTCGCCGGTCGCCCCTCTCTGCGAGGCCCCGCCTTAAGGCGGCCGCGTCACGGCGAATCAAACCGCGCGATATCAAACTGATATTTCAGCCTCACGCTCCGCCCGCTACACTTATATTGTTTTTATTCAAGCTATAAAATAATCGCGTGGCATTGATCGCTCTTTGTGATTAATAGCGATAGTGAAACGCGATATTAATGCGCCTTAATCGAGGTTTCGTTTGCGCATTTAATGAGCCTGTTAGTGTTAGTTTTGTTACTGTACGTATAGCTGCGTTTGATTAATGGATCGGATGAATGAGGTCGGCTGTTAAATGAACAATCCGTTCATTCACCAATTCGTTTCATTTTAATTGGTTCTTAGGAAATTTAATAAGATTGTTATAGGCTTTCTACAATCAGTATTCAAATAAATAATATAGGAAAAAATATTTTGAAGGATGTTGAGGTATCTAAGAATAACGCGTTGAAGTCTTTACTTAGCTTGGAAGCACATAACTATAGCTACAAACTAATTAATAATTTTGAATGGTAAAGATTAGTATTTAATCAAAACTGTATTTCAATTCAACAAAAGAAAGCATAAAATTGATAACTTAATCGAGTTGCATAATTATAACCTTATCAAAATAAAGTGTTCCAAGAACCATATTTGGGTAAAATTATTAGTGTTTTTAGTAATACCTACTTACTTACAAAAAACCTATTAATTTACAAACATTACATTTTAAAATGTTGCTAAATTTTCTAATAATGCGTTATCCCCGAAATAAATTGTTCAAAAATGCAATTATGCTTGACGGGAGAGGAGCAGATTTTTTTAGATACCTATCTAGAAGTACCCAAATCATAACCCAATATAAATAAACAAAAGAACCTAATAAGTGAATAATATAGCATAGAACAAATTAAGAATATAGCTAAGAAAAGAGATCATACCTTAGGGTTCATCCTAGGCCCTTTACTGTTTGCAACTTATAATGTAACCTTTATTGTATTTAAGGACAACCATAATATTAAAATAAAATAACTCAGTCAATTAAAAATTATGTTTTTCAACTCTACATTCTAAATAAAACTATTTAGGTAATATCGTGTTTTTACCTACAAGTCCTAGGTTGGAACTTAGTTGAACTAATCTGAAATGGTGTAGGTAAGCATGACAAGAGGGGTACCTAATTCCCGTATTTTTAATCAATCTATTAACAATAAGTACCTACCTCTAATTTTCAAATATTTTTGACAAATTTTTGACGTTGATGGTCGCTGAAACGAGATTGCGACAAAATTTTTGAACGTTTTTAATTACGGGAATTGGCCTTTAGATCACTGATCAATTTACAAGAGACCCAGAGGACCACTTTGACTGCAAAGCGGCCGATATAATTAAAAAAACTATTGTCAACACAAGTTAACTCGTAGTCAACGTGTTAGCGTCGCCTTGTGTCTTAGATCTTCTAAGAAATAGTATGAAAATACAAGGAGTAGACACATCATCATCATCATTTCAGCCGAAAGATGTCCACTGCTGGACATAGGCCTCCCCCAAGCACCGCCACTTCGACCGATTCTGTGCTTCCCGCATCCAGCGGATTCCTGCGGCCTTCACAAGGTCATCGATACATCTTGTGGGAAGCCTTACAACACTACGTCTTCCGGTACGCGGTCGCCACTCCAGAACCTTTTGGCCCCATCGGCCATCTGTTCTGCAAGCAATCTGCCCTGCCCACTGCCACTTAAGTTTGGCAATTCTTCGGGCTATGTTGGTTCCCTTGGTTCTAGGTGCGGTCCGGTCGTGGGGGTCATAACGCCCCCAAAATCTTTCACGCTGTCGGGAGCCTGAATGATTTACTTGTATTACTAACTTTAAAACTGTATGTGCAAAATTTTCGAGCTCACTCCGCTCGCTCTTGCATTTTGCATTCAGTTCAGTTCTTAGAATTGGAAATATCGAATAAAACCTATCTAAAGGTGGTTGTTTAAATTGTCAAGCTAGCTTTGCTCGCTCTTCTCATAATTTACTGTTGTAATACCTACTGTCTATGAAAAAGTGCTGCGATTACGACAAATTTGCCCGCAACCAACTCCCCCCCCCCGCATGTAAAAGCTGCGTCCCTGAATAGCATAAGTAATGTGGAGCTGGAGATAAATGCACATATCATTCTTGATGAAAAAACCCAATAACACTTACTACACCGCAGTAGCGCTTGCGGCCACTAGACCAACAAGATGTACCTACCTAAAAATATTTTTCGGCACCCATGGTGACCCCCCCTCAAAATCTTGGGCTGCGACCGCGCCTGCTTGGTTCTCCTACGGATCTCTTCATTTCTGATAATATCTACTAGTCACTGTACTGTCAGTACATACATATAAAGCACGAAACGATAATACACACTTTGATTTCATGAGTTGGACCAAAGTAGAAGAAAAGTGGGACACTGAGAAAGACTGAATGCAGAAGGAGGAGGTCAGGGTGTTGTGGCATAGTCTGGGAGAGGCCAATGTCCAGCAGTGGACTGCTATAGGCTGAGTTGATGTTGATAAGAAGAAAAGTTAAAAAACAAGTTAGATATACTTTTAAAAGTTTCCTCTATTAATTTAGTGGTACTTGATTACTTTGGCTGCCAAGGATACCTAAGAAATGTTGTATCCTGTTATTTTATTTTTGTCCGTTTTTAGATAGGAGGTAAAATTCAATTTTCCTAACGTCTTTTCTTATTTCGGTTACTTTTATCTATATTAGTCTCATGGTAATTAAATCGTTTATTTGTTTTTTCGGTCATTAACTGCGACTTAGATACCTACCGAAAATGGTTGAAAAAAAAATAAAACAGTGGCACTCCGGGAGTGCCGACAGAAATGAAAACTTAAACAAGATCGCCTCGGTAGAAGAAAAATACTTGTATAGAACATTGATCCGTAACGTAATATTAATAAAGAGCATAATCGCGTTTACAAAACCTTTAAAGTAAAAATACTTGCATAGAACATTGATCCGTAACATAATATAAATAAAAAGTATAATCGCGTTTACAAAAATGAGGTGTCGTCATGGTGTCGCAAAATCAATGGTTTTAGTCCCATCTCAAAAATGCCCAACGCGCCTAAAGAAGTTTTCACTTCAAAACACACATAACATCACGCCTGTATTACCCGATGGTGTAGGCAGAGGTGAGAGGTGTACCCATAGTAGGTACACCCACATTTCGCCAGTTATGTTTAAATCCCATGTAATAGGGGGTGAGCCTATTGCCATCAACCGGGCACAAATCCAGACTGCGGGCTGCTATTGTGAAATTGCATGTTGCAATTTTGGTTGAAAAACGTAATGGGTTAATCTAATCATGAAAGGACGAATCGTTTATTCTGATTCTCGTGCGACTTTTTCGGTTTCTTGCTGGTGATTGACAGAAGAACATAACAACTAAGACAGACAGACATACATAGACATAGTTAACAGTCAGGCTCTTTTAACGGCGTACCATGGACTGGTTGCCTCTGTTTTGCGGTATGGCATTATTTTCTGGGGGCAGTCTACTGATAGGGAGCTGGTATTTAGGTTGCAGAAGCGATGCATCAGGTCAATGTGCGGTCTTAAGACAACTGATAGCTGTATTCCCTATTTTAAATCGTTAAATTTTTTAACTTTGCCCTGTTTATATATAATGGAAACGGCTTTGTTTGTGAAATGTAACCCACATCTATTTAAAAAATTATCAGAGGTCAGAAAAAATCCAATACGGACACAATACATCAATCAATTATGTCAAGTTAAATGTAAAACCGCGTTATTGCAAAAAAATTTTTTTGGTATTGCCCCACTCATATTTAATAAAGTACCTAATATTATAAAAAATATGACAACATTAAAATTTAAAAGGACGCTAAACGAATTTTTAATTATGAAAACTTATTACACGATTGACGATTTGCTTAATGATGATTCACTAACTAATTGACATACGATTACCCTGATTGACATAATTATTGGTTCGCTTACTTAGTCTTATTTCATATTTTTTATTGCTATGACCACACTGACATTTTTATTTAATTTTTTGTAATTCCAATGATCTGCATATTTCTATTTTTTATTTGGAGTTGTAAACCTTTGCATGCCCACGTGACGGTAAAATATGGAGAACTTTATTATAAAAACACCTATGTACTATACCCATTTTTGCAAAGAAATAAATGATTTGATTGACTGGTAAGCGGTACCAAATAAAAACACAAATTTATCGAAATTATTGACTTATAAAGTATACAATGATGTCTCTTTCGATACGACCACCTTAAATATGTATGAACTAATCGATACTAAACTAAAATTAATGAAAATTAGAGATAGAGAATTAGATATTAGAATATATTTTTTAGTTTTGTCGTGTGTCTTGTAATTTATATTAGAACATAGTTATTTACTAAAATAAGTACCCAAGTAGGTATTGTAAATGTAAAACTAATTTACCCTTTACAGGCAAAATATGGACTGTGTCACCATCAATTTCTTCATCTGGTAACACCTGAATTTTCAACAAATAAATTATTCTTATTCTAAAACGATTTAGATTGATATACCTAAGTACCTCGGTTTCTCGATTCCTATTCAATAAAATCTGTTGGCAAGTCTCATTTGAATTATTGCTTGTTATTTTTGCCAACTAATGAGATTTAACGATTGAAAAACTTGACTGTCCTTGTCAAAAAAAACAGTGGTACACCGGGAGTGCCGACAGAAGTGAAAAATTGAAAAAAAATCGCCACCGCGGCAATCAACGCGTTGATGTCTTTTACGCCACGCACCGTGGTAATCAACGCGTTGATGTCATTTACTCCACGGTGTCGGTAACAGGCCGCGTAATCAATGATTTAGTCCCATCTCAAATATCCCAACGCGCCTAAAGAAGTTTTCACTTCAAAAACCTTCTGTAGTTGTGTTTAATGTACTAGCGATTATTTATAAAGAAAACATAGATACCTATTATTCCGTTGTAATATAAATTCGAAACCAACAATCAAACAAACATCACCAAATCGAATGAAATTAATCGATATTTCTAAACTCAATTAAAATGAGCTTTCGTTTTCACCATGTAGTCGGGAGCAGAGAATACAAACAAGAGTACCTCCTGTAGTACGTACTCGTATACTGTGTAGGTATAGTACAGACAGCAACAATTAATACGGCCGGCAGATCAATCGCTTGTCGAACACTGCAAGCGGTTTTGCATGGAGCAAGTTATGAGAGAAATGCGCTGGAAGAATTCAACAAAAATCTACAGCAATAAAATGGAGCTTCTCATAGGTATCCGCATATTTTCGCATAGGCATCCTCATTTGTAAGAACCTAATTTCAGTAAAATAAGAAATCATTAAGTTCTCAATCGACGAACAAAGGAGCGGAGCAACTGACGACCGTTTGTTCTTCAATATTTAGGACAGCTACGCGATTACACATAACATAAGAGTATCTTCACAGTCACACTGAGCGTTTCTCTAGTGGAAGCGTAGGCACGGCGTAGGCGCGGCGTAGCATTGCGTAGGACCTGCGTAGATATTTCGTAATACTGCGTAGACATGGCGTAGCACTGCGTAGGAACTGCGAAGACAAGGCGGAGCACTGCGTAGACACGGCGTAGCACTGCGTAGACACGGCGTAACACTGCATAAGCATGGCGTAGCACTGCGTAGGTACGTAGCAGTTTTGTTTCTATTATAATTTACTAGCGACCCTGCTTAGTACGGTTTTTACGACGTGACAAAACTTAGAAAATTCTTTATATTTAGGTATAATATACCTAACTACATGTAATCAATAAAGGAGACGTTTCATTTTTGTATGGGACTCCGGCTATAACATGTACACTTTAGAAAACCTGGGAAACGAACCCCTAAATACAATAAAGACTGTTTTTTTCCATAATATCTAATACTTTTTGGGCACAAAATAAAAACCGAAAATGTTTGACGTTTATCAGGAGAAATACAACCATCGACAGCTAGCCATTTTCGTCCAGAAGTACCTACAAATCTACAATCCACAAAAGCAGTTTTTTATTTTTATGATGAATCACATTTTCTAATTAATCAAAAAAGTTGTATAAGATAGCTATCTTAATATAGTACAGAAATACATACCTTTCATATTTACTTAAATGACGTCTGCGTGATATTATTATGTTAAAATGTAACATGATTTCTGGACGAAAGCAGTATGCAAGTAAAACGACGCCATGATGAATAGAATATGGCAATAATTTGTTAAACTATTATTTTTTGTGCCGAAGTAAGCAGGGGAATAAACAGGAAAGAATATTTTTCCTCAATTCGTGGAATTTTTTCCTTTTTTTACATTAACGTACACTTTATGGCCGAAAATGAAACATCTCCTTTCGAAGTTAAGTAAATTTAATATTACACGGATTTATTCCGAAAGAAGTGTGTCCTTTCGGAATAAATCCTCTAAATGATGGTGAAAAGCCGCATTAAAATCCATTGCATAATTTAGAAGAACAATAATGGTTACACTGACAGACACGAAAAACGACTTTAATTTATAATATCTAGATTAACCACATGGTTCTGGTTCCGACAAGGAAACACTACTGATGGCTTTGTTGTTAAAAATATCTGTATTTTCCCACATATCTGATAGAAACATATCCGACATACTCTGGGCATACGTTTAACGACCGCCTACACGCACTGGATCATGTTAAGGCGGTGCCCAAAGGCTAAAAAAAGTCCCAAACCGATCAAACTATAACCAAACTTGACTTCTCTGGCTTCCACATGCCCTGTTCATACACAATCTTATTCTCACTGTGATCATCATAACGACCGAGTGGTGCTCACAGGTAGGTACTTACTGTACTTCCTAATGATTAATCTTGGGAGCAGAGGAGCATTCATCTTGGATTATAAAGTCTTAATATTTATACATTATTGATGTAATTTTGTTTTATAGAGTTCTATCAATGTTATATTAGTTAAACGTAAAAATTAAAGGTACAATTCATCAGCATGTCTATGGCAACAATTTGACAGTGACAGCGCAGTAGCAGTACGGACACTTTGAGCAATACAGTCAATAATTTCCATAAACGATACCTCTAATTAATTTATTCGCTCTTACCTTGCGCCACCGTCCCTGTAATCGCTCCGGGCTGATTGATGAACTCCCCCTCCCTCTTCGCCAGGCAGACTGGACTCCCCCGCCGTTTAGCCCGAGTGATCCATGACTATGAGATCTATTACCCTGGCTACATTACCACAATGCCCTGCAAAGTCTGTTTTATTTTACACGGTTCTATCATGCTTATTGTAAGTCCATTTTAGTTTTGCAAATGTCTATCTACTGATAGATTCTTCTTGATGGTTCTTAATATAATTGAATTGATACGAATTAAGAAGCAAGACAAGCTAATAACGATGCTTAAAAAAATCTATTACCAAAAAGTTGTTATAGGCGATTATTGGGGCAGGCCTAAATTTCTCCTGGGCACGCCACAATTGCGGCGATAAGTCTCCTCTTTCACGGTTGTTTCGGGAGGTTCTTGTTCAGGATAAGGCGGGAGGAAACACCCGGGTGTCACCATTGTGTGGATCATACGAAGGACACGGTGGAGCATCGCCCGGCTTGGGCGGAGCATGGCCGTGTCCTCGTGGAGCCGATCGGCGGCGGTGAACTGAGACAGAGACAGCCCGTTTAGTATTACTACTTTAGCTATTTTCATAGTGTAATGTCGTACGGTATTCTGTTGTGGGGAAACGTTTATCATCATTTATAAAGAAGTTCTCAAGACGCCATGATAGAATGCCCCATTTTGAAAATAAACAAAAATAAAATAATCATATTTTAAAGAAAATAAACCACAAGAAACATTATTATTTGGTTTCTCAAAAACTGTCACCTAGCCTATTATGTAAATCTCGAAGATGCAGCGACGAACAAAGTGTAATTTCACACAGAGCATTTAGTCTGCGGTCTCCGCCATAGTTATATTGTAAGTAATGGTTCTAGAGAACTATTGTGAACTTTTAATTAAAGTGTAAATTCAGTGGTGAAAACATTAATGTCGTAGTAAGTATCGCCTAAATTTTAAGTTTTCTACCAAGTTACGGATTCGCTAATTTTCATACAAATTCATTTTGGTGGGTTAATTTTGCGATACACATCAGGTAGGTACAAAGTTGTACCTTGTTGTACAACATACTCGTACAAGGCAAAGTGATCAGAATCACAACCAAACCGATTTCTTACTTCTGTGGTTACACATTGGTCAGTAGGTACTACTTACAACGGCGTATTACCTAACTACACAGAATAATCCTTGTAGCATAAAAAAATTGTTTTACAATATGCAATCCTATCATTTGTACCCTATTTTTTTATTTGCAGAATATGTAGTGTGTCTTTCAGTCTATGCTAAATAAATGTATTTTCTTTCTTTTAATCTCCCATGCTGCATGGTGATTTTTGCAACATGATTTTTGTGCCTTTCTTCCATCCCCAATCCTGGGTCGGTTGTCTTAAAAAAATCGCTTTTAGTGATAAGACCGATTTTTTTTTTGATTGACTTCTTGCAGGTCAACCTAGGAGGTTATCGGCTGCTTAACCGGACCTTCCCGTGGCTGCCTCAATAAATTAAGACCTCCAGCCAGGGCATAAAACTTAGAAACCAGGCGACTACACGCTAAGGGCACCCCCTGTGGGGTTCGGTCTTCGGCTTAGGGCATCGCTGGTGGAGGACAGCAAGAGACAGGCTAGATCGGATTAATATTGTTATTAGGGGAATTTAAAGCTACAGGCTCAGCGGCGCGAGCTGGCTTGAGCAAAAGTCGGGGCGGGGATGGACGGGGACGTCGCGGCGGGCCTCGGCGGCGAAGACGGAAGGACGGCGGTCGGTTTTTGTTTTTGTGTACTAAAGTACTGGTTTCCCTACTATTCTCCTGGAGGAGGGTTGTGTGGTCGTCTATGATAGTGAAAGTATGCCTTGGTCGGTGAATCTTACTTATGCGGGAGGGAGTGTAACGGGCGGCTGCCGCAATCAGGGGATTGGGGTGCTTTATAGCAGAGTCAAAAAAACGCTTTGAGAGGCGTTTCATGAACTGCTGGACGGTGGGCATTTTGAGATCTAAATGAAGATCTAAATTGCGGACATAGAAGGGAGCTCCCGTAACCTTTCTAAGGAAACGGTTTTGGAGGGTCTGCATCCTATGGAGATGGCGTGGATTAGCGTGTACGAATACTACGTATGCGTAGGTCATGATGGGACGGATGACCGCGGTGTAGATGCGCAATTTGCACTTGAGTGACAATTTGCTGCGTGCGGTCAATATGAATTGGAGCCTACTGAGAGCGAAACCGGCGCGCGAACGAGCCGTCTTTATGTGCTCACTAAAGTTAAGGTGATGGTCTAGGATCACTCCTAGGTATTTAGCTCGCTTCTCCCAAGGGATCGGCTTGTCATACATGGTGATTGGGCTGGGAGTGATAAGACCGCCCATTGTGTCACTCTATGTAAAATTTGTATCTGTAATTTTTATGGTGTACATAATATGAGTATCTATCTATCGTCTCCCAACTCTCAGAGGGCCTACCACCAGCTCAAAAACAGTATTATTTAATATTACTTTAGTGGGAGAAAAAGATGGAGCTATACGTCCTGTAGAGCTTCATCTCTTTCCCACACTGAACTAATATTAAATAATACTGCTTTATGAGCTTGTGGTAGGCCCCAGGAGAAGACACGGTCTAGTAACTATTCAAGCGCTCCCAAAAGTGAAAAGATTGAACAAAACAAGCATTTTCCTTTGCATTGAATCATCTGTAAGCTTTTAAATACATATGTAGGTAATATGCTTGTTCGCTGTAGATAATGAAATTGTAAGCAAATATTTAAATACATGTTCAAACATCTTGTAGAGTAAACGTTTCTAATTCTGTTCTACTAAACTGTTTGGTAATAATGTTCTAAGCAAAGATCTATAAACAAAAGTTCACTTCAGTATTCAAAGATGGCGCTGTTTGTTACCTCAATTGCTGCATAGATGGCATTAGCATAAAGACCGGAGAATTAAATATCAGGAACATGGTTTAACACGACACTTAATAATAATAATTTACTTATTGTTGTTTCAGATGACACTTAATAATAATAATTTACTTATTGTTGTTTCAGATAACAGGCTTAAAAGGAATTTGAATATCGCTTTATTATCTATTTATTTACTTTTTAAGTGTCTGTCTTTAATTACTGTAATAATGTAATTGGTTTACAAACCGTGTTAATTAAAGTTAATAAATAAATTATGCAGTTCCTCTCAGTTTTGCACGATTTTTATTTGATAATAATAACTTAGCGTTCTTTCGGTCATCAACAATCATTTTAAATTTGCATCATGTTGTAGTATAACAGAATTCCTCCGCAGCCCCAACCCTCGTCCCAATGATAAATTAACAATATTATTAGACTCAGACTTCGCGGGAAAATTAAATTAGTCAAACGCAGCCCTTATTGCCCCAGGACCATTCGCCACGTTGACTTATAGAAAATTTGTCATTACACTCTGACAGCTCACACTTGACACACCGCAGTTTGTGTTTTACATTAACTAGTGGAGGAATTATTGTTCATTATTTGTAGTTCAGTGTGGTAGGTGTTGCTGGTGTTCTTTCTTCTTTGTGGCTAGCCCGTTTGTTGAGCATTAATGTACGCTCGCGGTTTGCTCCGTGCCCCACGGTTAAGTGTTTCTTAGTAATGCGTTCTGTCACTTATAAACGTGAGAGTGAATAGTGCCTGCCGCACCTGCTTGGAAATAGACAAGCATAACATACATTATGGGAACCGATTACAATATCGTCAAGTTATTTGTTTGTTCCCATTTAGAGAAGTTTAACAGAATACACAATTCAATTGATAATAACATTGGGGATATTTCTAAAGTCTTCAGATGACTGGGCGTTCTATTATTTTGTCCATCGTACAGACGCCAGCACATCAAGCTACTACAATCTGTCGAATTTATTTAATAGATTTTCAACTTTATCGCTGATGTCTAAAGTTCAAAGTTGATTGGGAAAATTTGACAGTTTCGGGTAGCTTGATGTGCTGACGTCTGTACAATGAAGTGTTGTTTCCCTGTTTTGTAAAAATCTCCACAAATTCGATTGATTTGTAGTCACTCCCTACCACAGACTAACCTCAGTTCGCCAGGCACATATGGTTGTCTGGCATTTTTGTTGAACTGTACCCTAATTGCGTAACTTATTTTCTTAAACGATTATGACTAATTTGTTTTATTTTGACAGTTCAACAACATTCATTGCGTTATTTACGTTGTTGAGCAGATTTTTTTCCAACTTATGAAGCAATGGATTAGCAATCTGTTTCAAATCGAAACAATTTGTGATTAATCGTGTATTACGCAATTAGGGTACGGGGCCTTTTTGATGCAGCCGTGAGGCACACTACCCTGCTAATTTCTTACATCGTACAGACGCTAGCACATCAAGCTATCCGAAACTGTCAAATTTTCCCAATCAACTTTGAACCTTAGACATCAGCGATAAAGTGAAAATCTATTAAATAAATTTGACAGATTGTAGTAGCTTGATGTGCTGGCGTCTGTACTTTACACTTATTATTTGATTTCAACTTTTATTTTTTATCTGCTGTATAATTATTTTGTGAGCTTTTTAGTCTGTGCTAAATAAAAGTATTTTCTTTCTTTCTTTTATTATTTAAATATCTAGAGTCCTTGTAACGTTTGGTTTTAGACACAAACACTTTTCATAAATAATATCTTTACTTACAAAGTCAATGATAAAGTTTATATTAATTGTCAAAATTTAACTACTTCGAAAGTCCTATTTAATAATCGGTTTCAATTAAAATTACACAGTGATGATAGGAATCGTTTATTCAATTTTTATTATAAACAATGATATTACATTCCTCTTTTATACAAATTAATAATATAAAAAACCTAATTCGTTCATGTCGAATAGCTAGTCGTTATTGGCCAACAACGGCGCTTATAATAAATGCTATTTGTGATTCGATCGTTGAACATCGATTAATTATGAACATCGATGTCTCGTTAAATGAAGGGGGATGATAGTAAAATTAGGGGGAGGTGACGATAGGTACTGTTTGTTCTCGGGGTTGTTCTGTGTAGATGGGTTCAGGTTGCTTAGCAGGGCCTGTCTTGGTGATGGGGACGATTCTTTCGCCAGCATTAGGTGGGGGTCTTTTGGGTGCTGTGATTGTGAGGACGCCGTCTGAAGACAGTGTGCTGACGAGGTCTTGCACGTCATAGTTTCCTGGCAGGATGTACCGGCGTGTGAACTGGCGAGAGATGAACCCGTGCTCGTCCTGCTTCTCCTCGTGCCTACCCTCGACTACAACGCTGTTGTTTGCAGCCTTAACTGTGATCTCTTCAGGTGTAAATTGCTGGACGTCTAAGATGACCTGGAATGGAGAAAACAACTCTTTAATCAAATTAATAAAATTGAAGCTGAAGCTGATTAAATAATTTAAGACGCAGATATATGACAGTGACCTTGAATGGTTAGCTTGCGTGTTCTATACTGAGCTCAAGCAACGCATCATACGTCCAGCCAGTAATAGGACTCGCCCATCAAGGAGCGCTGTCCCAAATTAGACGCATTATTAATTTATTACACGTAAAACAAAAGGTATTTTAATAAAACATGTATACTAAAAGATCAGTAATTTAATTATCTTTAAAATAGTTAAGTTTTTAGAAAAATACGCTCGATAGATTTTACGTTATTCTCAGTTTTTTATCCGCGTTAGACATAACTTTATAAATTAATTTCACTATGTAATACAAACATAATCAAAAATATGCCTATATTAAAATATTTGGAAAATGCTATAATTTAACATATATTTTTTCCAAATCACTAACACTACTCGTTTAGACATCATCTTCGGTATAAAATCATAAAAAGTCGGTTATCGTCCCCTTAACTAGTACCCAGACAGGTGCCATAACTAATGTAGTAACAAGGCACGTTAAACAGTCTTAACTCGCTTTATTGACTGTGCCAAATTTAATCACACCGGTACACATAGACCCGAGACACAGCTGTATATTTTACAGACCAGTGTAAACAAGGAATAAACTAATGCCTGCAAATAGCACAGAATATTTATCAGTAGTAGCACAGTTGGACCAATTGCTCAGTCGAGCCACATACTTACATCTATCTGAATCAAGCGAGCATCTCACCAAAATCAGTCTGTGATAATCTGTGGTCAACAGACTATGGCCGCATTCCGAATTACGCCAAAAGTGATAATATCGCGAATCCGACCAAAGTCCAAAGTCACAATTATTACTCAATAACCCTTATATTTTGTGACTATTAAATTTGGTTGGAATCGCGATATAATCACTTTTAGCGTAAGTCGGAATGCGCCCTATGTAGCACTAAAGTTACCGCAATCTTAAGAAGCCCGATTTGAAGTTTCACATTTTACATGCAGCGATAACTTTGTATGAACGTCTACGTAAGAATCGAAAAATCTAATTCATAATCCTAATTAATTACTACGTTATCCAAACAGTACATAATGAGTATCATTCGTAAGCACCAAGTTTCACTTTACATTGGAAAAATGCACGGTGTCAAATCGGGCTTCTTAGGCCGCATTCCGAGTTACGCCAAAAGTGATTATATCGCGAATCCGACCAAAGTCCAAAGTCACAATTATTACTCAATAACCCTTATATTTTGTGACTATTAAATTTGGTTGGATTCGCGATATTATCACTTTTAACGTAAGTCGGAATGCGGCCTTAGATTGCGGTAACTTTAGCAGTGACATTTATAAATCGAATCTTACCTCAAACTTGTCCTTTGTCAGGTTAATAGTAGAAGCAGACTCCTGTCTCGTCAAGCTCGTCCTCCATGGTCTGAAGTACGAGTTCCTGAACAGCGAGGAGGTCGGCAGTGTAGAGAGGGATGAGAGGAGCTCGTCCCTCTTCAGGCCCATGCCGAAGTGCTGGTCCAGCAGCCGGGAGGGCCTGTCCCACTCGTCCCACCAGTCACGGAACATCAGAGGTACTATCGACATCTGGAAAAAGATGATAAAAGAATTTAGTGAAGTTACTTTGTGAGTTAGTTATCTTTTTATACTAGGAGCTAGCTGGGACCGTTTTAAGAAGTTTTATCCTAAAAGTTGGCAACGTCGTAAATAGCTGTCAAATATTTACCTGTTTTGATTAATTTTGCAATATTACTGTATGGAATTAAGAAATGTGGAAATAAAAGTATTAATTATGAAATGCAATAATTAATATCGTAATGCCGAATACTTAGTTTTATATGTAAAAAAGGATTTGGAAACTTTCCAAATGCCTTTTTTACACCTGAAATTGTTACAACATCAAATTCAGTGTTATAATTGCAATTCATTATTAATATTCTAGGGAACTAGTTAGCCACATTTCTTATTTCCATACAGTAATATTGCCAAATTAATCAAAATATTTGACATCTATTTGCGACGTTGCCTACTTTCAGAATAAACGCTCTTAGTGCTGTGGGAGCCAAGAGGAAGAGCCTAAAGAACTGAACATTGGTGCCGATTCCCTTGTTCACAAACTAAACTAAATTTAAGTTCAGTGCATCTTTTTCTTTCTATTTCATTAAGAAAAGGACAGAAGATACATTTTAGTTTAGTCCTGTCAAATTAATCAGCGCTTGACGTAAATTGACGAAATTTTAGTAGGCAAGTTTTTAATCACGTCTAAACTTGTATGGAGTAGTGACAGTCGCTGATTAATTTGACAGGACTAAACTAAAATTTATCTTCTGTCCTTTTCTTAATGAAATATAAAGAACTTTCGGAAAATTCCATACAACCAAGTCCTCTCCAAGCTGCACAACTAAAACCCATACAAGACATCCTCATGACTGTCCTATTACATTACACGGTGCCAAGTCATAAACAATAATCAAATCGGCCATGGACACCATAGAATTGTCGATACTCTCGCGAGCGCTCGTAAAACTTATCTTTGGACTGAAATAAATCAACAACATTGTCTATTCTACGCGTAGATATAAACGCCAGATATTTTCGTGGCGCGTTTATTTTCAGCGGTTACATCTCTTATGCGCTTGTAATGGACGACCGACCAATGTTATTTGAATGCACATTAGAAATATTTTAAGGTATTCTATATTTTTTCAACTTATTTTGTAGGGAAAGAATATTAGGGAGCAATTGCCCAAATAATAAATAAAAATATTTTATTGTCAGTCCAAAGGTGAGTGCGTCCGACTGGCAACAGACAGTTTATAAGGTTTAAAACCTACAAGTTCCATTATGTGTCAGAAAATCAGTTTAATAAAAATGCTAGTAAATAAAAAAACTTTTCAAAATTTTTTTTAACATTTCTGTTTCTAAAAACTGTCTAGTCTAAAACAGCAATAAATATTGGATTCATTCACATATTAGGAAAGAAAACTATGGAGTTGTGTGTATCAGGTATCATAGAAGTTTTTCATCAAACCCAATCAAACCACTATCGATAGACCTGTACCCTAATTGCGTAACTTATTTTCGTAAACAATTTCGCGAAATTTGTTTCATTTTGACATTTCAACAACATTCATTGCGTTATTTACGTTGTTGAACAGATTTTTTTTTCCAACTTATGGAGCAATGGATTAGAAATCTGTTTCAAATCGAAACAAATTGCGATTGTGTTGTATTACGCAATTAGGGTGCTGTTTAACCGAATTCAATTACAAGATTAACAGTGTTTTATTGCTCCAACGAAAATCTTGTTGAAGTTTACCGGGTTTGTTTACAGTCACAAGCAATAATACGTGCACATAATAATCGACGAAATTCTGGAACGATTCCACCGTGTGTGAGTCACCTGGGCACGGTTCGGAACGGTTTTAGAACTGATGCAACACGCTGAACTGAATGTATTCACGCTATGCTATGATGAAAGTTATGCGACATTACTCGTTTTGTAATAGGATAAAATTAGATCGAGTGTTGATGTAAACATTGAGAAGCATTTTTTACAGGCACAAGAAACTTTAAAACTTTTTTTTTGGATATAGATTTAGTTTTTATTTTTTCCTTTAAACTTTACTTGCTGCGCCCCGCGGTTTCACCCACATAAGTCTCGATCCCGTGGGAATATCGGGATAAAAAGTATTCTATGTCCTAACCCAGGTCATGGCCTACCTATGTGCCAAATTTCATCCAAATCCGTTCAGCCGTTTTAACATGAAAGCGTAACAAATAAACAAACAAACTCCCTTACGCATTTATAATATTAGTAATCTGATCATAATATTTGATCCGGTGTTTTATTTACAAAGATGTTTACGATTAATATCTAATTTATGAACTGCGTATTGAATTAAAGGCTGTTATTGTTTTAAAGAAATCTGTACATAACGAATTGTGCAAACATGTGCATGTAAATACGACTGTAGCAATTAACATTGTCGGATCTACATTTTTGCGATTTTTTAATTATTACTTTAAAGGTCTTAAAATAAATTATAAATTTAAAAATCGCAAAAATGTAGATCCGACAATGTTAATTGCTACAGTCGAATAGCACCTGTTCAAACATAGCGATTATTTCAAACGTCCTTTCATATTTTCAGAAAAATTATACGAAATCCCGTTTCACCGGTAGAAAAGCTAACCGAATTTCTCAATCCTTTCAAAATAAATAACAATTACAATTAACACAAACAGTAAAATCAACTATACCTTAAAAAGCACAAAAGAAAAACTCCTACGATATCACTTTAAAAAAAAAAAACAATTCACCTTTGTGGTTGTTAGTTCGTTGCAGGCGCGCGCCGCTCTGGACTCGAGACTAGAGACGAAAGCCATATAATGTGATTTAAATAGAATTTTCAGCGGCCCACACGGGCTGATTCACGAGGATACACCTTGAACTTGAAGCGATAGATACGGCATCATTCATTGTATGACGGACTATTTGGGGGGGAAATTGCCGTTTATGGTTCTTGCAACTTTCTAGTGGAAATAGTACCTATATTACCTGTGGCGGTAACCATGATTTATGTCGAAGTTTTCCCGATTTCAAATCGTCTAGAACAGAATATGGTTAGAAATTATAAGCAATGTTGTTCATGCTTTTGAAATAATCCATTTAGTGCGTGCGTACCCTTAAACAGTGACTACCTTGGAACTTACGAAAACAATTCAGTGGTTGAATCCCAATTTGTTGCATTTTAGTTACTTTTTCAACCTGAAGCCATCCTACGCATTATTATAACAACATATCACAGTTTTCTTTCCCCTGTCACGAGCTTTCTTTTATTTATCCATCATTTCAAGAACTTCATGGCAACAATATTTTTCACAGGGCAGGGGCACTGTTCGGGTACAAAGAGAAACCATCAAACAAGATGGATGTATCCTATTCTATCCTATTAAACGAGCAATATTTGTATATATGTTTGTTTGTTTATACAGGGTTACTGGTAACTCGACGTATTCCTTGCAGGACGTCATAGTAGGGTTAAAATGCAACAAATTAAGCCACCAAATGTTCTACCGAAATTCAGTAGTTTTTGAATTAGTTAAGAGTTTTAGTTTTTTTATGAAAAATCCCAGATTAAATCATTTGAAACCAATTTAAAAATGATTTACGGCGCGACTGTACTGAAATTTAAGTTATTATCATAGTTGACGCCGTAGCAGACCTTTGTTAATAATTAAAAGTTCAATAATGCCTAAAACTTTGGCAAATATCACTAACCAAACATTTAATTTTTTGTAATTTTTGCTATTACTTCATAAAAAATGTAGTCTAGTGCAAAAAAAAATACTACACCTGGTGTACAAATTACTAGGAAAATATCCTTGTCTTATCAGTTATTCAGAAAGGTATGATTGCCAATACTTTTGCATGTGTGCCAGGGAAGAGAAGAGTTTTATGGGGGACAGGTAAAATTGTGAGACGGCCAACCTATTGTTTCGTATTCGTATTATTCGTAGTTTTTACCTGCGCTTGAACTCCAAACACTCGGGGAGCTTTGTGATTGGTCGCTATTGTTCTCTCGGCATGACAGGGGGTACGATTTTGCAAAATTTGGTCGTCAGCGTTAGTTAGTTTCAACTCTACGTCGCGCAAGCTCGTGTTTTGTTACTGGCTATTTTCCTAACTGTTGCTGCGTATCTTGCTCTTGTGCTGTGCTGTGCCTTCATAAGCGCTGACTATGGCTGCATATTCTAATCCTGAATACGCTGACATAATGTACTGTTACGGACTTTGTGACGGTAACGCTGCTGAGGCGCGGCGAGAATATCAACTTCGCTTTCCCAACCGCCGACTCCCCCACGTTAGTGTCTTCGGATCGACTTATCGGCGAATATCTGCAAAGAAGCAGGCAAGTTGTCCAAAGAAGCAGGCAAGTTGACACTGGTCGTTCCCGGAGATACACGGCTGAGGACGAGGAGCTTATTCTTCAACGTTTTATTGACGATCCTAACACATCGACAAACATCGTAGCGCGTGAGCTTGGTATGTCACAGTGGAAAGTCTGGTCTGTAGTTCACTTGTCAGGCCGACATCCATACCTTTACCAACCAGTCCAGTCATTAGAAGAAGGAGATCCGCCGAGACGGCTTGAATTTTGTCGTTTTATGCTAAGTGCCGACGCCGACAGCGAAAACTTTTTAAAAAACATTCTGTGGACCGATGAGTCATGTTTTGATCGTGATGGTATCACAAATTACCACAACTTACATTACTGGGCACCGAAAGCAGAAGCAAACCCTAAAAAACTGAAACCAACCGCATCCCAGCGAAGGTTCTCGCTTAATGTTTGGATGGGTATTATTGACGACAAATTAATTGGCCCACATTTTTTACCCCGAACACTAAATGGGGAACTTTATGAAGATTTCCTCAGAAAACATTTATCAGCACTGCTCACGGATGTACCGGAAGAAAGAAGAGCAAACATGATTTACCAACATGACGGATGTCCAGCCCACTTCCGAATCACAATTCGACAATTGCTGGATGAAAACTATCCAAACCGATGGATAGGGCGCGGTGGGCCGATTCCGTGGCCTGCACGAAGCCCTGATATGACGCCGCTAGACTTTTACGTCTGGGGTCATATGAAAGATCTAGTTTATGTGACCCCAGTAAATTCAATTGAAGAACTAAGGGAGAGAATTACAAATGCGGCGGACCAGATGAGGGCAACAATCACATCAAGAATAACAAAACCGAAGTAAGGAAGCGAATAAGAACATGTATTCGAAACCGAGGGCAGCACATCGAACAAGACGTGTGAAATGTGTGTAATTAAAGTTTTTAATATTGATTAAAAAGAATAATAATGTTCACGATTTTGTTTTTGATTTTTCGAATAATCACCTTTTTGTGAAACGCACGCCTGTACTAAATCAAAAACGATTTTCATAATGTAGTCCATGATTTTTTGCACTAGACTACATTTTTTATGAAGTAATAGCAAAAATTACAAAAAATTAAATGTTTGGTTAGTGATATTTGCCAAAGTTTTAGGCATTATTGAACTTTTAATTATTAACAAAGGTCTGCTACGGCGTCAACTATGATAATAACTTAAATTTCAGTACAGTCGCGCCGTAAATCATTTTTAAATTGGTTTCAAATGATTTAATCTGGGATTTTTCATAAAAAAACTAAAACTCTTAACTAATTCAAAAACTACTGAATTTCGGTAGAACATTTGGTGGCTTAATTTGTTGCATTTTAACCCTACTATGACGTCCTGCAAGGAATACGTCGAGTTACCAGTAACCCTGTATATATTTGTACTCACGTTCTCGAAATCGGCTCTAACGATTTCGATGAAAGTTGCATTCAACGGGTTTATCTACAGACTACACCCATGCTATAAAACCTCTATAATAATTTCTGAAACAGTTAGCTTATTGCCAACATTATAACAGCCAGTGTCATAGTAACCATAATATCATCCAAATGAGTATTTTAATGTTGCACTAAATTTCATTATGCAACTCTAATTTCAAATAAAGAACATTGTCATGCACGCGCGTTTCATTACCAAAGCGCAGTAATAAAAAAAACTTATGGGTTATTCGAATTCACGTCGTATCCCGCCATTTTTGTTAGATACTAGTATTGCAAAATTTTATTACTTTGTTGTTTACAAAAATGAGTGATACAAACATTGATAACACACCATCAGATATTTCTAATGCAGCAAAGGACATTTCTAACCAGAAAAGTCGAGAAAACAATACTATACAACACCCTATGATTTCAGAACCTCTTATAGAGGATTATATCATGGGTGTAGATGAAGTCTTTTATGCAACTGTACATAATCAGGTATTAAAACACTCATGTGATAATATACATTCGTGTTTTAATACCCCTTATTATACAACAGTTGCATAAATAACTATTATGGGGGCGAAAAATCGGTCTAGCTAGGTCTCATATCTGGGAAAATTAGTTTTCTCCGTATTTTTCACCGCCCAAAGTTTAGAACAAGATAATGAATAATGACAATAATGACATTAGAATAATGATATAGCAGCATGGAATCAGTAAGTACCAACTATCATGGCAGCATGGAATAAGTAGGTACAGACGCCAGCACATCAAGCTACCCGAAACTGTAAAATTTTCCCAATCAACTTTGAACCTTAAACATCAGCGATAAAGTTGAAAATCTATTAAATAAATTTGACAGATTGTAGTAGCTTGAGGTGCTGGCGTCTGTACCTACCATACATGGAATAGTATGAACTTCTCCATAGGTACCTACTATTAAATGAGCATTCTCTATTTTAAACAAAGATGATGAGCTTTGTCGCTCAGGTACTTTTATATAATACACATAATTTTATTTAATACACATAACATCACGCCAGTAATCCCCGGAGGGTTAGGCAGACGTTATTTTTTATTCCCGAACATATTGTAAAATATAAAAAATCTTGGTCACCGTAATTATGAGTCTAATACATAATATTTGCGACGTTATTTTCCCATTGAAAATTGGTGGGTGTCATTCGAGAACAAATTCACTTTCTTGTAAAATGTGGGAGGATGATGATGCTTTCGAATGATTCCAGATTACTACACAGTGTATCATAGTAAAGTCATTGTCATCTCGTACGTACCACATCGGCGTCACGAATGATCAAAATAAACCCCCTATTTATAGTTCGTGACAATTTTATCCCAATACATTGAGTGGATGATTGTATAAGATATAAATAAACGTGAAGAATACTTCGGCCAACGCTTTCAGAATAACATTGTGATGTAAATACACGGTTAATCATGTCTCCCGAATACTCACGATCTTTTGAGTTCTAGAGTGATGCCAAAGAAATGTATTCTTCAAAAGGTTTAATAAAATGTTTTGATATTTGTCATACCGGCTAAGCGACAGACGTTTATTAGGATTATTATTATAATTCGTTTATTGTTATTAGATACAACATCTGCTCAAAAGACAGTTGAAAGAGAAATTACAAGACTGCGGCGTCGTTTGCTTTACGAGAGACTTCGACTGTTGAAAATAGGTCCTTCTTAAAAAGCTAAATGTAGGTACAGATTTATTTGACCTGAGGTACAGACATAAATATTTTCTGGGCACACCACAATTGTGGCGATAAGTCCCCTCTTTGAAGAGTGGCTAGAGAGGCGCCACGGCGTCCTCACCTTCTGCCTGACGCAGGTCCTCACCGGACACGGTTGTTTCGGGAGGTTCCTGTTCAGGATAAGGTGAGAGGAAACACTCGGGTGTCACCATTGTGTGGATCGCCCGGAGGACAGGGTGGAGCATACGGTGGAGGTCTGCTCGGCTTGGGCGGAGCACCGCCGTGTTCTCGTGGAGGCGATCGGCGGCGGTGATCTATCGCGTCCGGCCCTGGTCCAGGCCATGATACGGACCGAGAGGGCATGGGAGGCCGTCACCTCCTTCTGCGGCGAAGCAGTAATGCTTGCGAAGGAGGAGGCGGAACGCGTGAGGGAGAAGCAAATTTCGCGCCCTCACGCTCCTAACCACCGCAGGAGACGCCCTATGCGTCGGGAATCGCAGGCTGATTCCCGGCCACCGTAGACGTGGGCTTGCGGACGGTGAGCAATGGGTAGCTCGCCGTCCGATAAGGACCAGGCCCGGGTCGACGGCGCGTTGTATTCCACGCGCGCCTCAAAGAGATGTCAGTACAACAGAAGGGTCCGCTAGGGCCGATGCCTGCCGGGGTTGCGAATTGTCCGAAAGGATTACCGTAGCCCCTGGCAACATACAGGCAACTGATGGAACACGGCTGGGTTTTAGTCAGTAAGAGTCTGACACGCCCTCCCGCTTTGCCAAGAGCGGGAGAAGTTATTTGATAATTTCCCAAGCGAAAAAAAAATATAGGTATTTTCGTTTATCGGGATGTGTGGTCTGGTGAACGCAACTTTTAGGTCAGAGAGCTATTTGATTGATGCCCAAGTAATAGGCCCGTTCCTCACTGGTCGGTACGTCAGCGGTGCGGGATCAGCATGCTCGGTATACTCGGTACCGAAAGCTTACTGAGCGAGATTTCAATGAGCGGTTCCTGATTGGCTCAGTATACGCGGGAGCGGGGCGGGATCGTTTCGGTTTACCGTGTCTCGATAGAAACATCAAGTGCGGTAGGCACATATCACGCGTTTTACAGCATGCTCGGTATATTCGGTACTGAAAGCTTACCGAGCGCCTATATTTCAATGAATTAAGCGGTACTGCACAAATTATACCGAAAACATAACGTTAGGTCCATACATGAAAGCAGTGCGGTATCGTTTCAGTATACAGAGCATACTATATCGAAACGATACCGCACCGACCAATGAGGAGACGGCCATACCATTGCAGGATGGTAATACAATAGTTATTGTTCACGAAATTATTAGGACTTTATTTCGTAGAAGAGGTAGCTTGTTGTCCGTCGTCAGGGGTGCATGTGCGATGCGATGCTTTCGGACCCTGTTGTCGTATTTATTTTGAGTAGTGCGTGTTATGTAATGTCATGGATTATTTTTAATGATACTGAGTTTTTTAAAGTGAGGTTGTTGTTTTGTTTTAGTGGTGGTGTCTGAGTCAGTAAAAGTGAGTAAGTGAGAAAGTGAAATACATTGCACACATACATGCAGAGGGGCTCCGTTGGGACAAGACTTGGCCAGGATAATCTAGTGAGATCTTTCCATATGCAAATTTCGGTGACTTGCTTCTTACTGCAAGACCGCCTTTATTTCAGTCACTAGTTTATTTTGTCCCTACAGGTTTAATTGGTTTTATAGGCGAAATAATGTAAGATATAATGCGTATGTGACAATTATAATAATATTATGTGCTGTGTTCCAAAATCGTGTCCAAGTTCAAGGGAGATTTGTTTAGTGAGCAGTGCGTGGTGTTTTTTACAATCCCGGGCGCGCATACCTAACAACTTTTAAAACGGAATTCCGTGCACTCGATGACCACATCTGGTTTCAGCCCCTTTTGCGCATCGCCAGATGTGCGCCCATAGCTGCATAATAGCAATTTGTAATTTATCTTTTATGATACCTACTCAATTTTTGTGTATGTTATGGAATGCCATAACGGGGTATGGTAAAATAGTCCTTACGGTGATTAGATATGTGCGCCCACGATATTGCGAACAGAAAAACAATAATTCGGGTGACGCGGATCGGGATTTTGTCGAGGTCTTATTAATTATTTTGCCGAACAGTGTGCAAAACTCAGAACTATATCGTGTCAACCTGAGGTGAACAGTGGTGAGCTTATAGGTCGAACTTGTACCGCGTTGGAGCTGGACATAAACAACGAGGAGCGGGCCGATCGCGCCCTAGACACTGCTGCTGACAACTTATCAGACGAAGAAAAAAAATAATCGAGATAGCAGTTTGACCCCGCCAAAAGATTCACCAGTGAAGCTGGACTTGAACCATCCTAGTAGAGAGAATTATCATGAGAGACTTGATGAACCATGCTAGGAATAAACCAAGACAAAAGAAAATTCATGAAATGTTAGACGGAAAAACCGTAACCATCATCATGAAACACAGGATGTGCTATCTCGCACATGTTCACAGTCGCCGCAATCCACACCCGTACATACAAGACCAAATTCAAGAAAGCCGGCCTATCTATTTACACATGAAATGATATCCTAAAACAGGACATGACTTACTTCAACAAGGAAATCACTTTTGGATGTACATGGCTGAAGACCAAGATAAGATTTAGAAGACTGCTAGTGACATTTACAAGAAACCTGAAACGGAACCAGCCTAGCGGCGCCATCGTAAGAAGATGCCCATCCATAGATAAATATCACCCGTCTCTCCACTATTGCTTACTCAAGGATGCATATCCGGTAGACTCGCAAATCCATCCTTATCTTAAGGGCACGTCTTTCCTATCATTATCATGCAATGGCCTCTGTAGCCCCATGAAGCATACGGCTCCAGCGGCTAGTGCAAATCTCGGGGTTCATTCGATTTATCGAGTCTGGTTAAACCACGCTGGGGTCGGTGCATTTCATTCATTCATTCATTCAACAGTGACTTTATTTCGTAGAAGCAAGGTAGTTTTCGTAAGCACCAAGTTAAACTGCTCCGGCCGTATTCTCGACGGCAGCGAGCAGCGGGGCGGCGCACAGTGGGCTGGGATTACAAGGTTGGGTCTTAAGAGATCTAATGTATTTTTTTGGTATCTAGGCATAAATTTAAAACGTTTTTATTCTTTGACTTTTTTTAATTTAACGAGTACTTTCGGAGATATAGCCATATCAAATTTGTATGAAGAGTCATGTTATTTTAGTTAAGCAATTTATTCCAATTAAATTGAAATTGAAAATAATGTATACTAAACGGCCTGAAAACCTCAATACCTACTTAGTTCTTTAAAAAAAAAACAATGTTCGACATTTTTCACCACCATAAGTAGGTATGACGTAATTTGTTTTGAGACTTATTTCCGGGAATCAAGGGATAAGAGTGCGCGAGCGCAACAACAAGTTATGACGTGTCATAACGTGATTGGTGCAACGATAGGGTATCTACGGAATGTTCGGTTGCATTCAAACGTACTTCAGTGTTCTATTACCCACCATAATAGACGCACTACCCCCACACATTCATTACTTACTTATTTGTTATTTTGTATTTGTGAAAATGTTTGAAAATTTAGTGACAAACCTTGATCTTTTCGTTATTTTAAAAAACAGTGGCAGTATTAAAAATAATGACAGTTTGTGTAGTGAGATAAGGTCTAAATTTTTAGTCGAATTAAGTGATGATCACGAAAAGACCTTAAAGTTGTTTTGTGCAAAATTTTGTTATAATTTAAATAGAAGATGGGAAAACGCTTATCGTAAAGAAAATATATTCAGAACTAAAAATAGTGAATGGTTACAAGAAAACATAATATGGCCAGACTTTATTAAGTGTTTAATAGGCAGTAATGAAGATCAACCAGCACCGAGTACATCAACTCAGTATGTATCACCATCAAAAGTTTCTGTCGGTGTCTCCACCGAACAAAGCCCAAGAAAACCTTTTTGTAAATTAGCGCGTAAACAGAAAAAAAGACGTGCAGAAAACTTTAATTTATCTTCGGACGAAATAAAATATGCATATTTTGAGCAGTTGAAAGCGGATGGGAATGAGGAGGTTGCTAAAATACTAGAACATTTACCAAAGAATCCCCAAGATGTAAAAAAAGTTAAAAAGTGCATATCTGTTAAAGAAACAAAACCTGTGTTTTCTCCGGATGAGGCTTTAGGGTTATTTTTATCACTTAAGCTGACCAAGTGGCAATACAATACTTTAAGCAAAAGTGTTAACGAAAAAGACAGTAATATATTTCCATCTTATTATCAAGTGCAACATGCGAAACAGAAATGTTATCCACCAAAAGATGCTATTACAGTGACAGAAACCTCAGCTAAAATAAAGTTACAAGCTCTATTGGATATAACGACAACAAGAATAATGACGTCACTCGTCATAGATAGTGGTTGTAAAGAATTTACACTAATCAGTAAGTGGGGATTTGACGGTGCTTCTAATCAAGCCAATTACAAACAAAAAATGCAAACAGACGATGAACAAGAAAGTCAACTTGACGATTCAAGCATATTTATGGGTAGTTTAGTGCCAATAAAATTAGTGTGCGGCGAACAAGTTATCTGGCAAAACGATTCACCAAATTCATCTTACTGGTGTCGTCCAATCTTTTTCGAATTTGTGAAAGAAAATAAAATAACGATATTGCGGGAAAAAAGTGCTATTGAGGAAGAGATTGTAAATTTAGTGAAAACAGAAGTTGGAGAAATAAAAATTTCACACTCTTTATTAATGACTATGATAGACGGAAAAGCAACATCAATTTTATGTGATACTTCATCTCAGAGATGCGACATTTGTAAAGCCACTCCAACAGAGATGAATAATTTGCCCTTAATTGCATCAAAACCGACTGATCCAGATCTCTGTAAATACGGATTGTCATCATTGCATACCTGGATACGAATGATGGAATGCATTCTGCATATAGCCTACAGATTAACGATACAGACATGGACAGTAAAGGGAGACAACAAGTGCATCATGGAAAGAAGAAAGAAAGACATACAAGACGCTTTTAAAAATAGAATGAGACTTCTGATTGATGTTGTTAAACAAGGGCACGGCTCCACGAATGACGGAATACTGCTAGAAGATTTTTTGCAAATCCAAACATAACTGCTGAGATAACTGGTGTTAGTGAAGAATTAATAAGGCGATTTGCAATCATTTTAGAGGCAATTTCATCAGGTTACCACATTGACACAGCGAAATTTCACGAATATGCTCAAGTGACCATGCAACTGTATTTGGAATTATATAGCTGGTATTATATGCCTTCAAGTGTTCATAAAGTTCTTATGCATGGTGCAGCTATTATTGAAAGTTTTGGTCTAATACCAATTGGACAGCTATCTGAAGAAGCTGCTGAAGCTAGAAATAAAGACTTTCGTAGGTACCGCCAACACCATTCCAGGAAATGCAGTAGAAAAACTACAAATGAAGACATTTTAAATAATTTATTGACCAGCTCTGATCCACTCATCTCAGCGAAACGTCACAAACTTCGCAGAAAACATAAAACTTTGTCAGTAGAAGCACAAAGTTTATTAGTAATTGAACAAGCGGAAACATTTGATGATGACGAATACGAAAATTTTGCATTCGTTAATGTGGATACCCTTGACAGTGATTAAATTAAAACAGTGCAGTGGCCAGTAGTGATTGTGATTTTTACTTATTTATTTATTTATTTTATTAGTCCTTAGTGGATTAGGCCTAAAGGGGAGACCACTACATAAAAAAAAACGCGCCTAGTTCTTAACCTCTATGGTGGTGTGGAATAGAGAACAAAATTTGAAATTGCGACCAAATCGCAGAAAATCGCAACCCGAGAATAGGTGCTAAAATAGGACAAATATACGTACTATGTATACGTAGAGTTAATTCTTTGAGAAAATTTGAGAATTTCGAGATTTTCACATTTTTTCTTTTGCTTCATACAAAAATTACTTTGGATATTTATAACTCCGAAAATACTAAGTTATCTGAACGACCCTCATAGAAATAATTACTTATAATCGATAGATAAATCCAACACAATATTTAAAATTTCAGAAAAAGAAACTTTTTTTTTTAAATGCTAAGTCCTTTATCGGCCCGTTTCAGCCCACTGTGCGGCGGTGCGGCGGCGGCGGCAGCAGCGCACGGCGCGAGAGCGTTGCGTTATAGTTTTAAATGGAACTGTTCTCGAACTCGATGGCAGCGGCGCGGGAAGCAAATACAGTTTCATATAAAACTATGCATTTGAACGCACCGCTTCTGCCGAGAAGAATATGGCCTGACCATATTGACGAGCGGTTAACCGTACAGTCGGAGTCAGATTCCGGTAAAGTGTTTTTCACGACTGATAGAAAAATCCGAAAAGCCAGACTTTCGTAGGACGTTGCAGCGCTCGAAGTTACATCTACAATATATTGCTTATAGTTTGCACGTGTAGTGAAACATAACAATTGATATTAGTCGGAAATAATATGGAATACTTAATCTATGTTTGGATCCAGGAAACTGTAACACTTATCATATCAGTCACTACCGCCCAGATTAGTTAGAAGAGAAGAGAAGAAGAAGAGTTATTCTCTAGCGACTCTAGCTGTAACCTAAACATCAAAGAAACCCGACTCGACCAAGCAATTCCAAAGCGGAAGTGGCAGGTGTCGATAGCCGATGCTTTATTTTATAATTTAACCATTTCATGACCTACGTGCTAAATAAAATAACGTACTGGCCACTCAAAGTCAGAAAACCAAAAAGACATAAATTCATAAATATTAAAAAAGTTTGTGTCAACGTCTACAGGGGCCGCATTCCGAGTTACGCTAAAAGTCATTATATCGCGTATCCGACCAAATTTAATAGTCACAAAATATAAGGTTTATTGAGTAATAATTGTGACTTTGGACTTTGGTCGGATTCGCGATATTATCACTTTTATCGTAACACTGAATGCGACCAGAGTAACTCCTGTCACTGTCAGTAAAATGTCAGCCGAGTCCAGTGGTGTCATGATTCGTTTTTAGATTATTAGGCACGAAATCGATTCTGACTGTATTCGTTTCGTAGTAAATGAATTATTAAAAAAAATACATTTCGTAAGGTTAGCACTTATGAAATGAGCGTGTGTGTATTTCCTGCTGATATTTACTACAAATCATTCAGTTACCTCTTAGTGATTTTAGTACAAATTTATAATCTAGTGAAAACGATTTCTTTATAATCGCTTCATAATCGAAAACAAATCAAGAACAATCAAGTCCCGTAGCCACGACGGCACTAGCACAACACTACACCACACCACCGGTGGTTTTATTAGTGGAGTCAGTTTTCCATACGAATTTTTGTTTATTTTCCGAAGAACAGAACTGTTGCCCCGTGCTCTTGAAAAAATAACTGTTCCTAAGAATGGCTTTTCCTTAAAACTAAACTTGAGTTAGGTTACCAATAGGTTCTGAAGTGCTTTCTTGATTTAAAAAACTGCCGATCTTATCGTATTTGTCATAACTTTGTGACTGCTTCAGATAGTAGGTGTGCAGATAGTGATACATGTCGTTGTGTATTGAATGAAATAAACCTCATCCTCATTGCACAATGCGGTTTCCTATAACGGGAAGACAAGTACATTTGATATGAAATATTGCAGAAGCGAAAGCGTGTGTACGCAGCGTAAAATTCGTCGAGTGCCGGTAATTCATCAAATCAGAATTAGTGTTAGTTGATGATTCAAGTGATTAGAACGCGGCAAAGGTCGATCGTCATGCTGCCTTGGATACAATACAGATGGACCGGCCTCTGCCTCCTTGTGACGGGCTTTGGAGCCCTGATGCTCTTCCTGTATGGGTTTTTCCCATTGAAATACCACTCAGGAAAGATGTCCCATATGGATGATCTGCCTAACTTCATAGATGGTGTCAGGTTAGTTTGGTTGTTTACTTACATTGTTGTTTTATAATTCTCACACACCAGTGCTAATAAATAAACAACAAGTTATAATTTTTCAACAAACAGTTCAATTGTGTAATTTTAAGATTCACAAAAATCACTGTAATATATAAAATAAATAACAAAAAATAATGTATTTATTTTTTCATATTCACAAAATAAATTTTCTTTTTCAAACTTACAGTATTGATGGCCAGCAAGTGTACAGTTCTGGTGAGAACAGTGTGGTCCTTATGGTGATAGATGGCCTTCGTTATGACTTTGTAACTAACGAGCACATGCCATACACTGGTCAGCTGCTAAAGAACAAGTCCGCTTGCATCTATGTGTCTGTGGCAGAACCTCCTACTGTTACCATGCCTAGGATCAAGGTAAGATAGCATTAGGAAAGTAAACTAATATTAACAAACATGAACATTTGTTTTGTGTAACTTTAACTTTTTAATAACTCATCATCTTCCTGCCCTTGTCCCATGTTACTTGGGGTTGGCGCAACACATTTTCTTTTTCCACTCTCCTCTGTCAACCGTCACACTATCATTCACTCCCTTCTCTTTCATATCATTTCTCACACAACCCTTCCAGCTTTTCTTTAGTCTCCCTCTCCCGCTCCATCCATCAACATTTATGTTCATCACTCTTTTAGTCACATGCGTTTCTTCTCTCCTCATCACATGCCCATACCATGCCAAATGATTTCCTTTCAACTTTTCAGTCACTGGCACCACTTTTAAACTTCCCCTTATTTACTCATTTGTTACTTTATCCATTTTCGTCACTCCACACATCCATCTCAACATTCTCATCTCCGCTACATGCAATCTTTTTTCATCCGTCTTTTTCACAACCCAGCATTCCGATCCATACAATACGACAGACCTTATCACGGACTTGTAGATTTTCCCCTTTAACTTACACATAAACAAAATAAGTCCTAAATATTGAAAAAATTCATCATTTATTATATTTGTTTTGTTTCCACTCACAAAACCAAAGAAAAAAGTTCACAATTTAATTTTAGTAGTCTTTCAGGTTCTTATTCCTGAATCAGTTTTATAATTATAAAAAAATTATACAATTACATGATTACATGCATAAAATTATTCTGTTGTGTACAGTCACCTCAGCGTAAGATGGAAAAGGCACAGTGGAGGCGCACAATAAACTTCTGGCGGGATATATTTGCAAGTGTCACCTTTACATATTAAAACTAGTTCTATTTATTCAGCTTTATGTGCATGATCGTAGAGACAAAGAAAAAACAAAAAACGTTGCTGAAATTATTATTTTGTTGAATTAAAGTTAGTTTATTTTGTCCAAAAAATTTCATAATAAGAAACGTGTTTTTTCTTTGGTCTTGTGTTTGATATTTTTTGTGTACATGTTTGATTAATTCATGCTTTTCTCACATCATATAAATAATTAAATTTTTACCAGAATTTAAAAAAAATGTTCTGTACTCAAACATACTTCTAACTTGCATTAAGTATTATTCTGGTCATAGAAAGAGTATTTATGATAAAAGTTCTGTTAGAAATGACCACTTATCTCATTATCTGTTATGATGCCTAATTGAGGTGGATAACAATTAAAATTCTATTGTGTCTCGTTAATGACAGTTGACAGGTTATCATGTGCTTGCGCAACAGTCGTGCAAAATGTATACATATAAGAGTTTTGTAACAGATTTTTGCTATACTTTATAATCGGGTTTGGTACAGCATACTTGGCATGTTTTGATTTGGCTAGCGTGTAGCATGAAAATATGCGCGTCGTTATTACATTTTCTTCGTTAATTAAACGATAGTTACATCACCAGCCAGTATTTCAGTTAATTATTTGATGAAAGATTCATAAACCTAAAATATAAGCCAAACCACAACAAAAATATTATGTGATCAATGTGCAATAAATAGCTGGTATAATAATCAAGCTGGTACTTAAACTATGCACGACGACATGCACATAGCCAACTGTAATTAGGACAATTGTTGTTCAAATTCATTTGTTTGCCAGAATGTAGGTGTAGAATGTAAAAAGGGCCCCTTACACCCTAGGGACCCTTTTATATTCTACCGTTACATATTGTGTGCAAATATTTTGTCTTGCACAATGTTATTAATTTAATTTAAATAAAAAAGACAGCAACAACAAATAAGAGCTCATGCATTAGGATATTAAGTATACCTATGCCAGTTCAAAATAGCTGTTAATAAAGAAGGAAAGAAAGAAAAATAACGGCAATGAAATGAGAAATTAAATTACCTACAAAGTCATAAAATCACAAAATATGAAGGCTACTAAAATTGATTAATATGGTGATTCGCTGATTAAATTAATTGGTATTACTCAATTAATTACCAATATTACATCGGTTCCTGTGGTTCCGAGTCATTGCACATCGTTAATATAGCTTCAGTCATGCACATCACCCTAGGAAGAGCACGCATTAACTGATATCTGTTACACTTTCTCTTCGTTGTGGCCCCTCTCTGCATTACCGGGGAATTACGCACGACTAAAATTTGTCGTCACATAATGTCGCGTCGAAACGAGACAGGGCATGTAAAAATAGTCGTATCTTGTTTCAACGCGAGATAATGCGACGACAATATTTTGTCGCTCTGCTTATATTTTGCCTGGCTGCACATACTATAGGCTTTACTTAGAATAAAACTGTCGTATTTTGCTTACATTTCCGTGTTAGATAGGCTGGTGGTTCGCTATTGTTTTTTATTATGTTGTGTACTGTACACCTACACAATGTACACACCACAGTCGACCAGTATTTTTAATCTGATCTAAAATGTGCGTAACACCAACCTATCTAATCTAACATATTAGAAATTAATGGGCTAAGCACAACATTAGTTGGAAGAGGGTAATCTCTAAATGTAGTATTTTAAAGGCACTTACACACAGTGCCGGTAGCATGGACCACCGGCTTTTGCCGAGCGGCACTCGTTTGTGTGGCAAGCCAAACGCTACGCGCCTTGCCCTGCATTTTTGTTTGTATGCTTTGGAACTGTGTGTAGGAGCCTTTAGACGGCATAACATCATTATGATTGCACTTGGCTTGGCTTGATTGTGATGGCTCTTTTGCACTAAAAACGAAAGTACTTAATAATACACCAGTATTTACAGCAACCTTGCCAAAATGTCTGTATGTGTGTTATCTTCATACTGTTTTAACTATTATGTGAACTCCGTTTATTTAAAGACAACTGTCAGTCAAAAGCAATAACTTGAATATTTAATTCCATCAGGCCATGATGACAGGCAGTGTATCAACATTCGCTGACGTAGCCCTAAATTTCGGAGCGCCAGCCGTGCGTGGTGATAGCGTGTTGCGTGTAGCCAACGCTAGAGGGCGCCGTACCGTGATGTATGGAGACGACACCTGGCTGAGACTGTTCCCGGGACTATGGGCCGAGTTCGATGGCACCACCTCGTTCTTCGTCACGGATTATACAGAGGTATTCTCTACTTAACTCGGAAACTGGATCTTGGTCCAGCAAGCAATGGTTTTCGATAGGCTGAACCGATTGACTTACTTAGCAAGATACGTAATTACGTATCTTGCATGGAATTCAGAAGATGCAAAAATTATATGCATCTTCTCAAGTACCTACTTAGTTAGAGGATGGGCAACGGTGTGTTGGTATTGCAGCGGACGACATACCTATTATTTTTGGTTTTATGTTTATTGACATGACAAAAGAAAGAATAAGAGAGCATGTCATATTGTTAAACTATCGTACACCTACCCTGTTACCAGCTTATAAAACTTTAAATGTGAAAATGCTGAAAATGTGCATCAAATATCGTGAATATTCCAGATTATGTCTCCAATTTTCATGCTTGATAATTCTACAGGATATTCTCCTTGCAGGTAGATAACAACGTTACAAGACATCTGGACAAAGTATTGACGCCTGACGACAAGAAAAAGCCCACGTTTGACTTCCTAGTGTTGCACTACCTAGGATTAGATCATATCGGACATTTGGAGGGCGCGCGCAGTCCCAAGATCAAACCGAAGCTGTTGGAGATGGACGAAGTTGTTAAGAAGATATTTACTGCTATGCAGAAATGGGTAAGTATTCAAATTAAGCAGTGTGCCCGATCGGATTGCCCATCGGCAAAAATAACGAAGTTCCATACAAACTTTCAATTCATCTCATATCCCCTTCCCCGTTAAAGTGTGAACTTTCAAATCCTACTAATATTATAAAGGCGAAAGTTTGTGAGTGTGTGAATATGTTTGTCTCTTCACGCTCAAACGGCTGGACCAATTTGGATGAAATTTGGCACACAGATAGTTTATAACCTGGATTAACACATAGGAGATAGGATACTTTTTATCCCGATATTCCCACAGGATCGAGACTTACGCGGATGAAACCGCGGGCGCAGCTAGTATCTTATAAAATAAACTCTTGTGCTAAATTTCATGCTTCTAGAACCCAGCGGCTTAGGCTATTCATTGTCTGTCATTGAATTTAATATTTTTATTAAGTAGAAGATGAATCTTGCCAATTGTACCGATATAAACATATCTTGCAAACAAGATTTCAAACCGAGTGACCGATTGGTTCCAGGACCGCAACGGAGTCCTCATAGTATGCGGCGACCACGGCATGCGGGACGCGGGGGGGCACGGCGGGGCCACGCCCAGTGAAGTGCTGGTGCCGCTGGTACTGGCCAGGAGTACTGACTTCCAGTGTCCTCACCCGTATGTAGATCTGTCTGTTTGTATGCTTTGGTATTTCAGGAATTTTGATCAAGAGAATAAAAGAGAGAAAAATTATTTTTACTTTTGCATAGTAATAAAAACTGACATAAAACTTTAAAACCCATACAAAACTTCAATACCTACTCGACCCAAATGTATGGAAGGGCAGATTTTTTTAACATAATGTTACGATTTACATTTGTAGACCCACCATAAGTTACAGTTTCTGATTTTTCCATATTCCATCCATACTGACCCTTCTCAACAGATCACCCAATAGGATTAGTATGATGAAAATTGATCACTATTTGCAATAGTATTTAACTCCGCAGGCCAGGCCCCGGCCCCACAGTGGCCCAAGTGGACGTGGCGCCCTCTGTGTCATGGTTACTGGGCGCTCCGCCCCCGGGCGACAGCGGAGGCCGACTGTTACCTGCCTTACTGCCTCAGGATACGAGACAGCATCTATATCTACTGCATGTGATGGCGCAGCATAATGCGAAGCAGGCGTTGCCTACGGATACTGGTATGTATGGAAGATTACAACTCATAGTACACATTTCTCCTTTATTTGGGTTATTGTGTAACACCTTGTCCGCACTACAATACTGAGACCGCTTTAGTAGCAATACAAAATTATATAATTATCTGTTGTCTGGGACGGGTTCCCTCTATCTGGCAGAATTTTAATGCTCCGAAATTCATTTGGCATAACACACTTGGCATAATCTTATTTAAACGAATATTTTAAAGGCATAAAAATTATTTAATATAATTATTGTTTACCGAATTTTTATATGTCCGAATTTACAATGGCATACTTTTAAGTTGGCATAATTACCTTTGGCAGAGTTAAAATTTCGCATAATTTCGTTTAGCATAACGTTTATTTGGAGCGACAAGTATTTGGTACAGTTTCACTTGGCATACTATGAAGATGGCAGAATTTCATTTGGAATAATTTTATTAGGCATATTGCCATTTCTATAAAATAGCATTTTTAACCTTAAATAAAAAATTAAAATATTGTCTTAAAAAGTCAAATGTTGTGCTATAAAATTTAGTGACAGAAACGAATCGCTACAAAACCGACTCCACGTAGTCTTGTCTGCCCTACCCCTAGAGTGTAATTTAAACCCGCGTAGGCGCGGAGGAGCGAGGCGGCCCTCGAGCTGAGGAGCAGGTGGATTTAACGCTCGCCCCCGCGGCTGAGGCTGGCCGGCCCAGCCGGCCAGCAAGCCGAAGCTGCGGTGGTGAGCGCTAAAACCATCTGCGACGATAAGCTCGCGTGGGACCGCCGGAGCTTCGCAGCGCCGAAGCCATGACAGAAACCATGCCTGCTGCATGCTTGCTTGCGTGCTGCATGCTTGCTTCCCGCATAATATGGATATGGAATGTATGCCAAAAGTTGATTCTATCTGTAAACTTTCTGAGATATAATAGTTCTGCCTTTTAATGATTATCGATATGAAATGTATGCCAAACAACGATTCTGACTGTGAACTTTCTGCGATATGATGGTTCTACTTTTTAATTATTATGGATATGATATTTATGCCTAAAGATGATTCTGACTTACAAAATTATGAGTTTTGAATGTATGATAAATGAGTGTCTGCCAAATTTTCTGCGAAATGAAGTTTATGCTATCCGCTGTTATGCAAAATAATATTATGACATAAAAAGTTCTACTATAAAGGATGGACCCGTCTGGGACTAAAGCGTCTCGCCTTAATTTCCGAACAGCCCGGTTGAAAGCAATTTTTGATGTGTTACATCCTACCTCTCTCTTTCCTGCAATCAACATCAAAATCAAAACTAACTAAATAATCAAATATGTGGGGGTGATTTCGTGAAGAGGGATTGAAGTGTGTCACAGGAAGCGCGCGCTATTTGATTTATTTGACCAATGAGCGCGCGGGGTGCTAGACTTGGCCGTCAGAAACGACCTTGACGAGCCCCTTTAATGTTGCTTATTACCAAGGTGAGATGTCAGATGGTACACATGATATGTGACTACTGTCAGGCTCGCTGGTTTTTTAAAATTAATTTTATTGATTTTTTGGTTTCCTTAGCAAAAAACAGAACTCTTATAATTTCGGCACGTCCGTCTGTCTGTTCGTCTGTCCGGAAGTCAAGCAGCCATATTACTCTGAGACTATTGGCACTATATCGATGAAAATTTAAAAGATATATTCTGTTCACCGCTAAACAATGGTCTTTCTCCCCTCTAGAATTCTACAAGCAGTTCCAACGTGCAGAGAAACAATTCGCGCACTACCTCGCGACCGGCCAGCAGAGCGCCGCCAAGATAGCGAAGGAGTTCTACGAAGAGTCGCTCGAGAAGATGTCCGTGTTCCTCACCGAGACCAAGACTGAGTTCGACATGTTCGCTATTGGGATGGCTGTGGTTCTGCTGTATTTAGTAAGTTTTTACCACATTATTGCATAAACAAAGACGTGCAATCAACATGATAAGAGGGCAGGAAACTCCCTCTTTACACATGATGATTGCATTTCGGCGCATGGTGGTTACACCCGGACGGACAAATGGTTCAAAGTAACAGCATTCTTCTTTTTCCGGCTTGGTTTAAAAAATGCCATGCGAGCTTAGCGCAAAAGTCAAGAAAGTTACTTCAGTTAAGCAATAATAAGTCGATTCGACTTCCGTAAAAGATGTCGTATGAGACAACATATGCAGATGACGAAGGACGAAGTGCTCTATAAACATCTCTCTTTAAACTCTGGCTCATCAATGAAAATTCATAAATGCGCAGCAGTGATAGCCTATTGGAGTGACCAGGGCCGTCTTAACCATATTGGGCGCCAGGGTGCGAAAATCAGGCGGCGCCCCGTTTGCCAACGAAAAAAAACAACTAAATTGTTGTGCTCCATTTTTTAAAAAGTAATACTTACTCAACAATAAAATGAGGTACATTTTCAAACATCAAATAAAAATTTTCTGGCTTTTAAAAGTTGACAAACTTTTTAATGATATTGTGTCGTCTGTTTTGAAATCTACCTTCGATTTCAAAACAAATCGATCGACTCGATCGGCTTGCGCCCGGGTGCTACGCACCCCTTGCACCCCCGGGTAAAGACGGCCCTGGGAGTGACCGTCGGACTGCCAAGTCATAGGTCTCGAGTTCGAACCCAAGGCACCACCTCTGACTTTTCGGATTCATATGCGTATTGTATAATTATCACTTGCCTCAAAAACGGTGAATGAAAGTATCGTGAGGAAACCGGCCTGAGAGATATTTCTCGACGGCATGTGAAGCCAATTCAGAGGCCCATGGACGGCATAAAAAATTATAGAATACGCCTATAGCAAATCAACTTACACTGTTAATAATTACGAGTTAATTATCTTTTGTTACAGGTCGCCACATCCCTCCTACTTGTCACTCTATACTCTTTACAACCCGACACTCGTCACAAAGACGTCGTCGCCGGCCATTCACACCACCGCTCCCACGTCGGATCAGTCATCGCTTTCATCGTCATCCTAGCTATATCCAGCGCAGTCCTTACCACCGCCTGTTTCATATCAGAAACCAAAAGTCAACTATGCCATTTCAACTCACTCTGGGCCATCGCTTTTGCAGCAATCGCCTGCACATTTACAGCAACTTACTTCTTAATAAAAACTGGCATAGAAAGGATAAAAGATTTATCTACGTTGACAGAATTAAATGCAACTGATTATCTGTTAATCGGAGCGACCATTTTCCACTGTTGGTCGTTCTTTGGGACTAGTTTCATTGAGGAAGAGCATATGACGTGGTATTTCTTTTGGAATACGTTGATGTTCTTCGTGTTAGTGAGGACTGTCGTTGTGTTACTCATGTATTTGAGTAAGAGATGGAGTGGCGCTACGGAAGTGCAGGAGAAACCGGAGTTAGCGCAGAGAATGACTGCGGTCGGGGTGGGAATACTGCCGAAATGGGTGCTGCTTATTGCTTTGCATAGGTAAGTGTAACATTTATACCTGAAACTGTTCTCATATACATATTAATTAACACTGTAACATAAAAACACTGTAAAAGCCAAAATGTCTTGTAGGTGTCCATATTTCACTTTGGGACATCGTATTTTTTTTAAGTGAAAACTTCTTTAGCAGTTGAGCGATTTTTGGTAGGGGAAAAACGAATGATTTCGCGTCACCGACATGTCCGCGCCGACATTCTGTAGTAGCAGTAAGTAAAGATTTTTTTTTTTGGAACGAAGTTCTTTAACGCTGCTTGCGGTAGGAAGTAAACTGGCAGAATGTCACACGAAAAAGCGTTCATAATTGCGACTTTCTTCTTCTAATTCACTGATATGGTCAAAATGAAAATACAAGATGGCGGCTTCGAAAATTTTCACATTTTTCGTCATGGGTGTCGTTTTCATAGTCTTCGAGGGTGCTAAAGTCGATAGTAAACATTTTCAATTTTTTTATCATGTATTCGAAAATGTTATTTATGGTTTCGCGTCCCGACTTGCTAATGTTTTCAGTACCCATAATGTAGCTATGAGTATGACGTATTGCGCTTGTTGTTGCTTGGAGTGCTGATAGATGACTGTAAATAAAATTAAAACACTATAAATAATGTTAATAATTTTAATTTACATGTTACGTAAGATATTTTAATTTGTGATACCCACTACAATGAATTAAAAAAAAAACATGTGTGCAATTCACACGTGGTAGAAGTGACATTCAAAAAAATATATTTTTGTACGCGCACAAACACATATTAACACATGTACAACACTGAGGCCCAAGCAAACTCCCGTTATGCCTTGGTAAACACGAGTGGAGGGGGTACGAAGCAGAGCACAAAGAGAACCACGAACATAAGAAACACTGACATAAGACACACACAACATCTTAGTAAACGAACAGAAAGGCTTTCGGAAAAACAAATCTATAAACTTGGCTATCTATGACTTCCTTAATATTATAATGCCAGATATCGATCAAAGAATTTCCACTAGCGCTATATTCATGGACATGACGAAAGCCTTTGATCTAGTCGATCATAATATTTTGTTAGCAAAACTAAGTGCGTACGGAATAAGGGGAAACGCACTTTCTCTTATAAAATCCTACCTTGACAATAGAACACAGTGTATGGAAGTTAGACGAATTTGCAAAAAGGATAAAAAAGAATACAAGTACATTTCAGGAAAACGTAAAATGACATTTGGCGTGCCACAAGGCAGTGTATTGGGCCCACCATTGTTTTTAGTCTATATAAATGACTTTCCAAAACATGTCACTTTTCCCATGGTTCTTTTTGCCGATGACAGCACTTTAATTATTAGGCATGATGATTTAAATAGAAACTATGAAAGTGACATTAATAATGTATTACAACAATCAATTGCTTGGCTTGAACAAAATAATTTAATTATTAATTTAAATAAAAACTAAAATCATGCAGTTTCGACAAAGAATTACCACTTCTGACATCAATCTATCTTTTAATAATAATATAATTGAAGAAGTAGGACATTCAAAATTTTTAGGATTGACAATAGACTCTAAACTGACGTGGAAAGAACATGCATCGATCATCATTACAAAATTGACCAAGTTTTCCTTTGCTCTTTATAAACTCAGCAAAATAGTAAATCAGGCGGCTGTCGTAACCGCGTATTATGGCTACGTAGATTCCGTATTACGTTATGGAGTCATTTTCTGGACAAATTCTTGTGAAAAACTTGAAATTTGTAAAGCACAAAAGAGGTGCATTAGGTCCATATGCAATCTTAAATCAACCGAAAGTTGCAAACCGCATTTTATTTCCTTAAAAATATTAACATTACCTTGTCTTTACATATACGAGACCGCTTTGTTCGTAAAGAAAAACGGAGATTTATTTAAAAAAGCTTCAGAACAAAGCTATCGATCCACAAGACCAACATATCGCCATGAATTATGCCTAAGAAGTTCTAAAACCGCCCTTATGCACAAGAGTATACTTTGCATGGCTCCAAAATTTTTTAATAAGCTACCAAATGACATAAAAGATTTAAACTTGACACAATTTAAACGTAAACTAAGTAAATTTTTAATAGATAAATGCTACTATACCATTGACGAATTCGTAGTTGATAAAATTTGACCATTTTATGTATTTATGTTTTAATGTAATATTCATAAGTCTACAAATTTATGACAATCTAATATATCTTGTTTTTAATTTTTATTGATTATTGATTTTATTGATTGTTCATTATGTTTCATGTAATTTTTAACTTAATTTTAATTTCTAATATTGTAATTTAACAATGCATGCCTTTGTAGGGTAGATTTTTGAGCACTATAAAATATTTTTAGACCCTGTTGTATCACCAAAAATCGCATTAATAAAAACTTTGAACTGTTTAATGCTTCCTATCTCATTTTCTCCCACGTTAAATCTTATGAATTTATATGTCTGTCTCTTTTTACTGTCGCTTTTTCGTTTCATCGACTTTCAAATCACAACGATGCTAAAGAAGTTTTTACTTCAAAAACACTTATTTCAGAGTTTCAATATTACTCCTCACCCTCTTTCTCACACTTCTGTTAGCTGTTTTTACGGGCTAGTCCAAGTAAAATTCAAGTTCATCCCTTAGCATCTTCGCATCGTTCTGCCACATTGTCGTCTACCGTGTCTTCATACATACATACTACATACACACATACATAAACTCACGCCTTCTTCCCATGTGAGTAGACAGAAACTAGAGAACGCCACCTGGTACGATCTTTACATACTCCTTTTGCCTCGTTTACGTTCATACATCTAGTCATACACGCACACCTGTTGCGAGTACTACGCATCTGCGTATCTTCATATTATTTTTATATTTTTACAGGTATCTAAGAACAATGAACCAAACTGGAGACAGGTGGCTATTCCTCCCGGATACAGCAGATTGGTTGAATGCACCAGAAAATGCCTTCTACCTTCAAGCTCATCTAGTTGTAGGTAAGCTGACTTATATAAAAGACACAATAAAAAAAAACTACAGTACAAATATGTTCTTATTGTCCCTCGGCAAACCTCGTATTTCGTCAGTCGTCGGTTTTCTATCAGTTGCCCTTTGCACTTGGTGCAGACTAGACGCTCTCAATCGACTTGGAAGTAAAATGTAATTTATTGAAAAAATGGTTTGAAAGCTGCTAAAGTCGCAGGCACGACAGATAGGAAAATAGTTTAACAGCTCTATATAGTTCACACGAAAATCAAAACAAAACAACAATAAAGTACTTAGTTCTGAATTCAAATTATTATACAAGATAAATCTAATAATTGATGGACATGGAAATTAGCATTCGTTTGTATTCGGAAATGCGATGATTCCCGAGGACATTAAGAAAATAGAAATACTGTACATACATTATTTACATTTTAGTTTCAGATGCTCCATTTTAGTTTTTATTACTGTTAGTATTTCCTGTGCGTGTCCCAAATAAAATTATTTTCTTTCGTTCTTTCTTTCGATTGGTTCTAAAAATATTTGTTCTTTATTTTTCCAGGCACATTAGCAACATTAGTAATATGTCTTTCGAACCTTCGCTACCTCAACAACGTCGTTTACGTCCAATCAGGGCTGACAATCGCCGCAGTAGGATGCATATTTTGCTACCGAATCGCGACCGATGCTTTAGAAACACCATTCGAAGACATCAAGTTTTGGGACCCAGTAGAAATAGTCAACGTCTTCTGGGCCATACTTATAGTCCAGTTCGGACTTGAAATTTATTCATACATCGGATCTTTGAAGACCTGTGGCTTGAAACCCATAGATTTTAGTGCTACCAAGTTCGTGTATAATAAACCAAAAGCAAAAACTGAGGATTATTTCTATGATAATTTGATCGAAGAACCTTGGAATCTGGAAAAAGTGAAGTTAAATCTTGTCCGGTCAATGTCCCACCTAATGTTAAACGATCTCATGTTGATTGTAGCGTTACTAATGAGACCGCACAATGTGATAATGGTGCCCAGTATATTTATAACGTGTGTGTTGACTTCCCAGTGTATGGACCATAAACTATTAGATTCTAAGTCCGGTAGAAAGACTGAAGTGGTTGATATTATTAGTAGAACGCTAGTGCATATGTGGATTGGTATCCTGTTCTTCTTTTATCAGGTGAGTCTTGCTTCCTTGATCTATGAGTTCTTTGTGATGATTTGGACTTTATTCCTATTATGATATAAAGTTACTATACTATATGCCTGTATTGGATGGTGACAGAAAAAATTACAAAGTTACCTCCAAACTAAACAATAAACAGAAGTATTAAAAAAATACTTCAAATTAGATCATGAAACTTTGCATAATAACTGAACTAAATATAATGCAGATACTATGCTTTTTCTTTTTAATTCGCTTTATTTTCACTGCAAAAAGAAATTACTCAAACTATCGACGCCTTGAATCCTTCTCGCCGCCGCTCAATCTCGCTCTCACTCAGCCCACGAGCAGTAGTGTGCGAGCGAGATAAAGAGTGACTTTGAGTGGAGGTATGGACTCTTTAAGTCCCATGTAATAAGGTGCGATCCTATTTCTATCAACCGGGCACAAAACCAGACTCCAGGCTGCTACTGGATTTTTTTAATGAAAAGACCCATTAACACTTTACCTAAACTGGCAATCGAACCTGGGACTACACGCTCACCAGTCGCACTTTTATTATTGCGACTGCTAGACAAACTATGGTAAAGTTTTAAATACTAAACTGACCTATCGCGATCAGTGGTGGGGTAGAAAGTCTCTTGATAAACCGTCGTAAATTCCTTCCAGGGCAACTCCAACAGCCTGTCGTCAGTAGACCTAGGCTCGGGCTACGTGGGGCTCCGCTCGTACTGCCCCGTGCGCGTGGCGCTGCGCATGGGGCTGCACGCGTACGCCGGCCCGGCCATCGCCGGCGCCGCGCTCTTCTGTAACGTGGCCGCACATGCAGACACGTGGCAACAGTTAGTATCGAACTTCTGTTTTATTTTTTAATATTAACCTGTTTTAGTTAACAAAGGAGATGGAAAATGTTGGGCCCAAGTGTATTAAGTTGAGGTATGATCTAAAAATTAGTCATATTATTTAAAATAATAAGAATATCAAGAATCAGCTCAATTCTTTGTCTGGAAGCGGAGAAATATGATAAAGATAGTTTTCGTGAGATCATCGATTATAGTAATCGATTACACAACTACAAAAAGAAAACCTACCCACTAGGTAGCACTAGGTAATATAGTGTACGACCCTTGCTTTCACACTGGATACCGAAGATCGCTCACACGATTGACTTTGAATTGATTTTACCGCCGCTTTGTGGATTGGATATTGTTGAAACTATGGATCGCTGTGTGAATTGTGGGATAGCAACTAGTCACTGCAATACACTAATGTATGTATGAATCTATAAATTCACACCATTTACATCTCGTTACTATTCAGACCCAAGAGTGCATGTAATCGTTTCAATCTCCTTTGCATTTTGGTTCACTTAACTCTGAAATACATGACTATCAGGAAGTAAATCGTTTCTGTGAAAGACACAAAGAGGAATTAAAGACTCATAGCAACTCTGGCTAGGGAATTAATGAACAGCGATGGAGACATCAACCGCCTCAAGAGATGGCATTTACTTCAAATTGGACACAGATTCTGAACCAGGGATACATATGGGATGATTCTTAATGGAGGATCACCTAATAATGTATGACAGATCTATCATCTGATTATGGTTATAATAACCAATCACAGATTAAAACACAGAAAAAAAAATAACCTGTATTGTCCCACTGCTGGGCATAGTCTCCCCCATACTCTTCCAATTCTTTATCTTGCGCCTTCTACGGCCAATCGGTCGGAAACGTGTCCAAATCGTCACGCCAGCGTTTCTAGGCCTCCTCGGTAACGACCTTTATATAGTTACTCTTTGGTGACGTGACGACGGCCGTTTTCAGGCACACACTGTGACGATCCTGCCCCGTCTGTCTCCATCCTATAAGCGAAGTAAAATTGTTCTTCTCCCACTGTAAAGGATAAGCCAATCAGCAAGCAGGGCTGAGCCTTGACATCCTAACAAGCCTTTGGTAGGGTTTAGCATAAGGGGTTGTTAGTTACAATCCTATCTGAAGGACAAAATAAATAAAAGAAGATGAGTTTATTAACTTTACAGACAGCTGTGCTGCTGCGGAGTTTGTTGCGCCACTTCTTCTCAGCTAAAGTACTAGGAAGTGTTAAAGGGCGGGCGTTTTGAGGGACTGTCTTATGTTATTTTAACGTTAAAAAGTGCTGATTCTCACCCTAATTTCAATAAATGACTTTTGAATTTGATTTTTGTACATCCAAGTAACATTTCACCCTATCTGAGCTTGAGTGCCGCAGGGATCCGTTCTGGGCCCTGTACCTCTGGGCACTTTAGAAACAGCAGTTTAATTTCACATAATACTTGTATTTTTAATTGTTTCCAGGTACTTACAAACAATATGGCGATCGACGAATATCCTCGCGTTACACCGAATATACTCCGTAGTAGTGTATTGTGTGATAGCGACAATCTTTCGAGATCACTTGTTTGTGTGGAGTGTGTTCTCGCCCAAACTGTTGTACGACTTCGTAGCAACTGTGTTCAGCATCCAGGCTTTAGCCACCATCGCACAGCTAGAGGTATTAGCACATGTCACTAATTGGCTAGCCCGGATGTTCACTTACAAGTCAAGACTGTGATATAGTTATCAAATAGTTACCAAAGGTATTCTAGGTTGTCGAAACCCTAAAGTGTATTGCGAGACTATACGCAGAAATGTTGTTAAATATTGCCATTAATGTTATGTGATTACTGCGTATTATAGCAACGTCCAATATTTAGTTAATTTATTTATATAGTTACACAATGGGTTGTAAGAAGAGGCTTTGTGGAAGCACAAGCTCTCTTTAAATATGAGACGTACTATTATGTACCTATTTTGTACTTACAAATGGTACATTAACATAGCAATAAAAACTAAATTTAGATTATCTGTATGGAACAAAAAAAAAATGTTTTATGACATTCCTTGAACAAAACTAATATTTTTGTATGTTACAAATGATTTTCATTGCGATTACGGCATGCTACTTTATTTAGGGAGCAAAAATTATAAAACAAATTATCTTAACAACTTTTTATTAGTGTAAGTGTATACTGGAACCACCATTTTTTATTTATAATGATATTTCTATAGGCGTCGCAGCGACCCCTAACCAAACCAATGTCCTAAATAAATCTAATTTTACATTACTTTGTGTGCATTTTAATTCAACTGACGAAAACGAAATACAAATATACGTATATTTTACTTTGTGAACATAATCACTGATATTGAATTGTTGATCTGCAGTTTCACCACCTAAAAGCGATATCTAGAAGATAAACAAGAAAACTATATAATTTATCTAATGTATAGCTACCTGGGTTTGATCAGTTGATAGTGAAACAGCGATGGATACATAAATGCGAGTGAAAAGCACCCTTACAACTGGAGGAAAGCGCCTCCCAAACGTTTAATAAAAAAACATTGTGTTCTAAATAAAAACAAGTTGGAATGCTTCAAAATTTACCCAAATGCTTCCATCTTCTTCCTTTGCAAAAATATAGAGTCGAAAAATATGTAATAAGTTAGACTTTTGTTTTTTCTATAAATATCTTCTGCAGAATGTGATTTCAGAGACTAATAATATATACCTACACATTTATGATACATTTTGGCACTAACTATAAACACAGAATTTACACATACATAATAATTATATACATAGAAATTTAGTCATAAATGCACATAGTGGCGAACGGTCGAAATAAGCCAATGATTAAAATAACTGCAAATGGTGCTGATTCCCTTGTTCTCAAACTAAACTAAATTTAAGTTCAGTGCATCTTTTTTCTTTATATTTCATTAAGAAAAGGACAGAAGATAAATTTTAGTTGAGTCCTGTCAAATTAATCAGCGCCTGTCACTTCTCCATACAAGTTTAGACGTGATTAAAAACTGGCCTACTAAAATTACGTCAATTTATGTCAAGCGCTGATTAATTTGACAGGACTAAACTAAAATGTATCTTCTGTCCTTTTCTGAAATAGAAAGAAAAAGATGCACTGAACTTAAATTTAGTTTGTGAACAAAGGAATCGGCACCAATATCTAATAAACTACACCTATCCCCATTTTTACAATACAGTAGGTACATTTAGTATTGTCTTGTCTAATCATTATTGGAATCCCAGATTTATTTAAGATTGTAGTTCAAAAATACGATGAAAATATGGAAAGTTTTACTTTATTAATATATCTTATTGAGCACGTCCAGACGTTTTTCGCGCGTACACACGGCTACACATCAAGCTATACATATCCAGTATAAGCTGACCTCGCATTGTACGGAAAACCTATGCGATGCAAGATCAACATAAAGTGGAAATTTATAGCTTGATGTGTAGCCGTGTCTTCATATTATACATATTTGTTGCGTACAATATAACGCGCGTAAAACTCCTTTTCTGGATATGCACATTAAATCAGCTGTTACCGTGTAATATCACCTCTCCGAATTTGTTCTATTTATTCAAATACTGTCAGACGACCACATAATTAAAGTCTGCTGTATTTATCATAGAGAAAATAATTCGTAACTTGTATAAATATAAAAAAATAATGAGATTGCACTTTGGCAATTCTAAAGAGAACTTTTTTAAAGTAATTATTTACAGCAGTAACAATAACTATACATATTCTCTCGTTATCAATACATAGGGTAAAGACCGATAGATTAACGGAAGGCTTTTGATTCTTTATCAGCGAAGATATGACGTGGCCTTAAGTATAGCGTGCACCATCCCCCTCCAATAACACCATTGGACTCTCCATTACCTGAACAACGAAAAAGATACCTCAGTATTTGAAATAGTTGTAATGCAATTCCAGTTGCAGTGAAATTGAACCTTGTCCAACGGAAATAGAGTTCATATTCGCAGAGCACGTTTACCCACAACTTACTTGTGGTCTAAAGCTCGATTCGCGACGTCAATGCGCCTGTATCTTGTACCGGTAGACCAGCACGCTGGCCACACCCATCAGGATGCTCAGCAGAATGGAACCCCACACCAGCATCTATATGCAGAACAATATTAGTAACATACCCTCATACCTGGAAATAATAAGGATACTTAGAAAAGAGTAATAAGCATTCAATGATCAAATAAAATGAAGGAATATTGTCTTAGCCATTAAATTATAGGCAAACGGATTAATGACTAAAATGGTTATCAGCTCTAATTCATCAAGATTGCCATCGACGCGCTAAGAAGCTCAAATCATAAAAAAGAATGTGGTATTGGAATTGATTGCAAACCTGAGGCGCCTTTAAAGCTCCAAGAAAAGAAATCGTTGTATGAAAAACTTATAGACGACTAAAGGACAGGACTAAAGGACCGCCGGCTTTTGCTGAGAGGCACTCCTTTGTTTGGCAGCTCCTTTGTGCAGCAAGCCGGGCGCACCGCGGCTTGCTCGGTGGCAGTAAAGGCTCGTAGGAGCCTTTACGAGCCAATACCATAGCTATATTTCATGATCAAAACGCGCCATTGGATTTTCAACGCTTGCACCGAAAGGCATTCATTTAGGTGTTCCCTAGTGTTAATGATGTAATGGTAAAAATAATCTCACCTTTGCTCTACTAGGTTTCTTATCAGGTGAGCCACTCTTCGGCGGGGTGGTACCGAGCATGCGCTTAGCGAGCCTCCGCTCCACCGACCTCTCCCTGGTAGCTCTCTGTTCACAACGTTGAAGCTCTTTACGGGCTCCCGAGTCATCAGGGGCCGCGGCCGCAGCGGCCCGCGCGGCCTCTAAGGCCTCAGAGTTGCGACCCATCAAGGAGAGGATGCGAGATTTACGGTATAAAGCCTTTGCATTGTTCGGTTGGCAGGTTAGAACTCGAGTTACTGCCTGTAATGAAGAAAAATAGATGTTATTCGAGACCTCTGCCTCCTCAGCTCGAAACAAGCATTGTTTTTAGAGAGCCGATATAGTAAATGCTATGTAGTAAAAAAAATGTCAAAACATTGAGTCGTCGAAATATAACGACGATTTGGCGGTTAAAAAAAACAGTCTTAATCCTCAATTAGTTGCATAGATGAACAAAAACACTGATTTCTAACATACCTGCAGTGCAGCCTCATACGCTCCCGCCTTCAGCTGTGCAGCGGCCATATTATTATGTACCCGGAGTCGTTCATCCAACAACGACTGTAGATCAGCCGACGCGGAGTCAAGTTCACCAGAAGGTGTCGGTGAGGTTATCCCGCCATCGCTCTCGTCCAAAATGTCGAGAGCGCGTCTGTATAGCTGTACGGCTAAAGTTGGCTCCCCACGGCCATACCACCAGTTGCCGCGGGCACGACGACGGACACTGTAAAAGTGGACCTTATCAGTATGCAGGATAGGCTCAAAATGTTAGAACATTGGCGAATGACAAGTGCAATTAGGAATTTAGGATTGTCGGAGCTAATATTATTTTTCTGTTAAGTGTTTACTTTCAGAAGATGCGAAGTGCGAATCATTGGGTCTTGGATTTAACCTTAACATATATTGGGCAGTGGTGTAACTAAGGTACAGATTACATTCGTGACTAGACCAGCCCTAGAACATTGAATGAAGTTGAGTTGTTGTTCCTTTCAAGGGACTCGGGAGAGTGGTATAGGTATATTTCGTTACATTCTCCAAATACATAAATAAACCAATGCTTTGAAAATATTAAAGTGTTGGCCATTATCCCCAACCAATAACAGAATAATATATAATTTCCTGTCTATTACTTCCTTGTTAGATACATACATACACACTTTGGCGAATAAACATTTTGTAATGATGAAAAATATGATGTACTTAAGTACCTTTTTTTGGGTGGGAAATTATCAAATAACTTCTCCCGCTCTGGGTGGAGCGGGAGGGCGTGTCAGACTCTTACTGACTAAAACCCACCCGTGTTCCTTCGGTTGCCCTGTTGCCGGGGGCCACGATGTCCCTTTCGGCCCGTATTCGCAGCCGTACTTAAGTACCTAAATATATATTTGTAAAATTACGTGTGTTATAGGGTTCCGTACGTCCGAATGAAAAACGGTACCCTTATAGGATCACTCGTGTCTGTCTATCTGCAAGTACGTCTGTCACAGCCAATTTGCTCCGAATCTAATGGACCGTTTGAAAGGTACACATGAATTTCTGTGACCCAAACACGGACGTGTGTAACGTAAATAAACGAATTTTGAATATGGGGGCTTGGGGCAAATTAGGAAAAAATTTAATGTTTTGCAAACTGTACGTGTGACATATCAAATGAAAGGGCTTGTTATGAGGGTTTCAATTATTATTTTTATAATCTTAATATTATGTACTTTTAAGTTATTTAAGAAAATATATGAAAATTGACCATTTCTCCACCCCTATCTCCGAAACTACTGAGCAAAATTTTTAAAAAATACTTATAGATTACAGGAAAACCTATAAGAATAAGAATTTTATGGTTTTAAAATTGCCAAATCTCTAAATATTATTCGCACAAACTTACATTTGCAGAACAAACACATTTATTGGAATGGGAGAACATTTTTTTCAACTACAATGTTAAGTTTTTTCTTGGGATAAATTCACCCCAACTACGGTACTCTTTATTATGCGTGGTCCGACACGCACCTGGCCGGTTTTTTTATATGAGACACACCCACTTTATAAAGCTTCTATTTTAAGTAAAAGGTTATCAAGAATATAAGTGGTACTTTCATGGCCACTGTGGCCGTAAATGTTCATACATAACGCATAAATATAAAACAAAAATAAAGAGTGCTTTCGGTCAACTAAAGCATAAAGGGGCTCTATTAGTATTGACCATAAATATTAATTCGGCGCGCAAAACGAATGCAAATAAAAATCTTGCTCATCATTATAAAAATCTCGTTGGGTACCATTTGGTCAGATAGTCTATCCATACGCAAGATATAGACAACTGTGTGATACGCTCAAACGCTGCCCCCAATTTAAGTAATCACAACAAAGCAAGCATTGGTCAACATTTACAAAATATGTCAAGGTTCTCATATCTACATCAAACTGAGTTTTATGTAAATATATTCAAGGGCGAGACTACTTTGAAACAATCGTCAGAATAATGCATTAGTTTGATTTGACATTAAAGGAGGGAACAGGACAACAGCATTGACAACTTTCTAATTTTGTATCACTGTATTGTTTTCGCACAAAGTGTAAAACAGTTAGACAATATAACGCAAGTAGTTCCCATATGATTAGCTAAATGCATTTGTTGCAAGAACCTAAGTTCCACTTTATAATTACTAATGTTAAAAAAAAAAACTGGAACTGAACCTTAATTTGCATAAATACACAAACATTTTTTATCTTCATTCTTATTTCGGATTTATAAATTTTATCAACTTACGTACCAAGATAATATATAAAGGTCAATAGCCTAAGGAACCTGTTACGCTATGAAAAAGTGGCACAACAACCGGCGAATTATATGTTTTACAAAGTACAGGTTCAAGCTATTCTCAAATGAATTTTAAAAGATAAACATTGGGGCTGTATCTTACAGTCACGGATTTCCGAAGTTGAGCTGTACACTGTTCATTGTACACTTTTGTTTGGTTTAATAAATACCATTGCAGTGCCATAACAGATAATTTATAACGCTGCAATTTGAAAAAAAAACGAAGTAAAATTGATTTTTTTTAAGTTACCCAGTTTCCATTCGCTCAGCAATAGACAAGGTTTCGTGTTCCGATTCTTCTTCCCAGTCATGAAGCTCGATGCGGGCATCAAGCCAAGTTTCTCCATCAATTACAGGGCCCTCATACTTGGGGGCATCAATCACCCCAATCAGGCCCAAACTCTCACCAGGTTTCAGGCCAGTTTCACCAAAACCAAATCGTGGGGCCAATTGTAGAAGACATTCTTCGCCTTTGTACATCATTGTAACTGCTAAGTCCAGGCCTTGTAGAATCTAAAAATAAAATGTTTTCTAATTGGTTCTAGAAATTAGAAAAGTCATCTAACTGTGGCAACAAAACAAGGATTTATATTGCCACCATTAAAAATCAATCTTAATAACATTTCACATATCGCACCTTTAAAGTAAAACCGTTACTAAACGAAAATTTTCATGAATTGAGTTATCAATGCCATCTATTTAAAATACATATTTTAGATATGAGTTATCAATATAAAATATTTATTTTAAATAGATAAATATAAATATTTTAATATAATATTATTATTTTATTTTATAATAGATATTTTTAATAGATGGCATTGATAAACTCAAGTCATGAAAATTTTCGTTTAGTAACGGTTTTCCTTTAAAGGTGCGACATGATTATGTGATGGTTCCTCATTTATTTTTGTATTTTGTTATAAGAACTTTCTTTGTCCCATTTGGCAGAGTTCCACTTTTATGTAAACACAATAGTCTTTGTCCACTATATTCTGCAACAATCTAGCCTTTAGATTTAGGAATAATAAGACCATACCTATAAGAAATTACTAAGACCATACATCCTTTGAGTATACTTAACATAATACCTAATCCAACACAATCCCACATTGTAAAATAGAATAACAATCGCATGCTTTAATAAATAAACAATAGAACAACTTTAATCTTTATATGAAAGACTGATAAGATATCTAACAATTTCAAACTTCCTTTGATTGCCAACTCAAACTTTTGGAATAAATGTTATCACTTATAGACAGATGCATGATTAGATAGCTACATCTATTATATTGGAAAATACAAAGTCAATACCTGATTATTGGATAATATTAGTGTATTATACTGATATCATTTAATAATTCATGACTAAACCTAACGCTGTTTATGAGCAAAAAATAATTTGCAACATTTTGTTCAACCATATATTATACAAAAGTTGCATCTCATCATGATAAGGTAAAATTATACTTTTATGGTGACTTGCAATTATTGTTTTTAAGGCTCACGTTTGACCACTATCTCACCTGGGAAGGCTTTTTATTCACTTAATTATGTAATCACATTTTATTGTGCTACTGCTGGGCAAAGTCCTTCCCATCCCCTCCCTTCTCTCTCCTTCTCTGTCCCTTTTTCTTTGCCCATGAAAAAAAAGGCATATCTTAGCCTGGCCCACCATCACGATTTGTACTTAATATTCTATTACTTTGAATAGACAATAAAATATTGAAAAGCAGATTCTCAATTTTCATAGAACTTCAAATCTCTTAGTACTTACTTCATTGTCACCCAAGTAAATCTTGACATGATCCCTCTTTTCAACAATATTATCAGTGTCTTTAATTTTGACCTCATAACTAATTTCGCAAATATCACTTCTGTTAGGTCGCAAACCATTTGAATCTTCACCTACTTTAGTTATCTGCAAAAAAGTTTCAAAAAATTTAATTGGGTTTTATAAAAACAACAAATGATGAGAATAATGAAAGCAAATAATATCTGAATGCTAATATACCAATGACTTTCAAATCACATAACCATAACTATAGTTGTCATAACATGAATCACTACCAAAACAAAAGAAATGATGATTGGTTAGAAGTATAGATAGTTTCTTATTTACATAATTTTACATACAAGCTATCAAAACTTAGTCCAAAATAGGATGAGCTTCAAGTATATAGTTTCACTGAGTGTGCAAAATTACAATACAGAATAAGAATGACCAAAAGTCATGAAGTTTTCTCCAGTAAATTTTGGGTGTGCATTAAAATCACTCCCACAGAGTATGAGAATGTTTATTATGGCTAAATGGAGGTTGTTGCAATCTAAATCAAACAAGAAACCAATAGAAAATATTTGTCCATAACATTATTGTAGATCCACTAATATAATCAAAGTCTCTGCTGACCTTTTTAAGTAGTGCGCCTGACCCTAGCAAATCTTGCCACTCATCAGTTTTTGTTTCATCTGTCTTTTCTTTGGAAGCAGCTGCTTCTGCCAGCTTTGCCTCCTCGATCTCGTGTGCCGCCGCAGCTGCGAGATCTTCGAACGAGCTACTCTCCGACTTGTCCACCAATGTTCCTTCGCCCTCGCTCATCTAGAAACACGCGCTCGTGTTAATGTGTTCATCGTCAACTAATACGTAATAATGTTTACTTTCCATACAATTTACACAGTTTAGCACAACTAACAAAAATACAAAATTTAATCAAATAACCAGAGCAGTCTTACCTTAGCAGTTCAATAATTCAAATAACTAAAATATATAGATCACTTTCCAAAAAAATAATAATGAAATTATGACAATTCAACTTTTTGGATTTGACTTGAGATTTTTGTGAATGAATTGATTTGATTGATCATTGAATGAATGTTATTTTGCAAACACATAAGGTCGTTCCGAATACACGAGTAAAAAAATTTACGAAACCTAATATTTATTTTTACAAATATTCTGTGAAGATTTAGGCTCCATGTAAATAATTAAGCTTACTTTAAAATAATTTTTCGTTTAGACAGGAAATTAAAATAATAATATAAAAAAATAAGAACACGAATATTGTTGATAATGACAATAAGTTTTTGTAATAATGTTCTGAACGTATACGCGTTTTAAAGATAGATATGGATATTACTAATGAGAGACATTTTTTTTTCTGTTTTGTTAAAAACATTGAGGTTGTTTATCCGCTCAAGTCCCCCCGCGCCGCTCAAGTACCAGAAACTTGTACCAAAATAAGACTTGTTTATTTACATGATAATAGTGTGTTTTCATTAAATCCATAGCAAGCCTTGTGATCTAACCAGATGTCAAACTGTCAACCAACTTGTCAAAGCGACAACCTTTAGCCTTAGCCTGGGAGCTGGGAGGATTTCGCGAAGCGGAATAAACAATCGATTTTACACTACGGTTTTACTTTATATTTATAAATTATGCAGAAGTACGAAAAATTAGAGAAAATTGGAGAGGGGACGTATGGCACGGTATTCAAAGCTAAAAACAAAGAGACCCATGAAATAGTGGCCCTAAAGCGGGTGAGGTTAGATGACGATGATGAAGGAGTACCATCCTCTGCTTTACGTGAAATATGCCTTCTAAAAGAGTTAAAGCACAAGAATATAGTTCGCCTGTACGACGTCTTGCACAGTGAAAAGAAATTGACTCTTGTGTTTGAGCATTGCGATCAAGATTTGAAGAAGTATTTCGACAGTTTGAATGGAGAGATAGATTTGGATGTCGTCAAATCGTTTATGTATCAACTGCTCCGTGGACTCGCTTTCTGTCACAGCCATAATGTTCTGCACCGTGATTTGAAGCCTCAGAATTTGTTGATTAATAAAAATGGGGAATTGAAATTAGCTGACTTTGGTTTGGCTAGAGCTTTTGGTATACCTGTGAAGTGTTACTCGGCAGAGGTAGTGACGCTCTGGTATCGGCCTCCGGATGTCCTGTTTGGCGCCAAGCTCTACACAACCAGCATTGACATGTGGTCAGCAGGGTGCATATTTGCAGAGCTAGCTAATTCTGGTAGACCACTGTTCCCTGGATCTGATGTTGATGATCAATTGAAAAGGATTTTCAAACTTCTTGGTAAGTAATTTATTGAGCTTTATTTCACTCTATTATCAGGCAGCTAAGGCCAAGGCCCATGGTTGCAGTGCTGAAGAAATCTTTTAGACCTGTTGGTTTTTCCTCCAAAAACCAGTTTTGGTAAGCAGTCTTTGCTATTTGAAGAAATAAACATACATAATTATCTCATCATCTGTTATGACGCCTCATTGAGGTGGATAACAATTAAAATTCTATTGTGTCTCGTTAATGACAGTTGAAAGGTTATCTTATAAGTATTTGATGGCTGTTGTAGCTTATTAAATTAAATTATCAGTCTTCCTTCCTAACAAGATTAGTAGAGAAATATTTCAATATTTACAAAACAGATTAACACTATTAATCTGTTTATTTACAATTTCCAGGTACACCAAATGAAGACACTTGGCCTGGAGTGACCCAGCTGCCTGACTACAAGCCACTGCCAGTGTATCAGCCTAGCTTAGGATTAGCCCAGGTGGTGCCCCGTCTGCCCGCACGGGGGCGGGACCTCCTTGCCCGCCTCCTCACCTGCAACCCTGCACTGAGGATGCCTGCTGACGATGCCATGGCTCACGCTTACTTCCACGACCTCAACCCGTCAGTCAAGAATGACAGATGTTAACAATCAATACGTCCTTACCGCTGCACCTCAGAACTACTGGTTAGTGATAAAAACAATGATGAGGTGCAAGAGTGTTGTGACGAAGAGACTTAAGTGGAATATAAGGATACTGACTTCTTATACAGTGTGTACATAGTGGCCCCAGTGAATTTATAACTGTAGTTGGTGTGATATTTGTATTTGTCTTAAATATTGTTATTTTGTTACGTTTATCTTCTCCAGTTATTTTTCGTGTAGTGTGACACAGCTAGCGTTAGAGATTATTAAACATTTATTTGAGAAAGAAACAAGTATTTATTGACTTAATTTGTTGCAAATGTACATACATAATCAATTGAGTTGGAATGACCTCCATTACATCGAGATAACAATAATTATCTTGAAGTTGTTCATACTGTTAATGTACACTTGATATTAGTCTTCAATGATCTCATAATGCTTATTTATTGTTTGTTGATATTAATATGCTTCACCAAAGTGAGGTTTTAATTAAAAAAGATTATGAGTTTATAGATATTTAAAATAGTTAATTATGGTCTTGTTAATAAGTTTACAAATCAACGACTTGTACTAATATATACTAAGATTCGAATTTGTAATAATAGTAAACAAAATCTTTTATAGTTAAGTAATAAACATTATAAAAAATCAGCTAACATGTCTATATATTTTCAGCAGCTTCCTTCAATTCCGCGGTTATGATGTCACTCACGTATTCGCCGATCTTCCCACCGGTCTTCATGGTAGAAGACATGGATGATGATGACTTAAACGATGACGAACTTTCCTCAATTAGTGTCGATGACATATTAGACATGCCTTTCATTGCACACATGTCTGAAGTAGAAGCTAAACTTCTTTGTCCCAATTGTTCGGTCAGTTCAGATAAGCCCAGACTTGGTTTTGCAAGTGATTCCTCGATCTTGTTCGAAGTGGCACCGATATTCGTGGTGTCTTTTTTTTCAGACAGACCCATCATATCAACAACTAGTTTGGACGACATTTTCTCCCCGTTAGTGCACGAGACTGCCTCCTTGAGTAATTCTGGTTTTAGCAGACGACTATGCTCTTCTTTGAGCATTATTTGTGTTCTATCTTTGCTACACGTGATGTCTTCAGTGTCCTTAATATTTTCCTTGGCAGAATTTTGTATGTTTTCTGAAGTCATTTTGCTTTCGATCAGAGTCTTTCTGGGAGTTGAGCCACACATCTTGATAGGCACAATTTTTTCCGTTTCGTTAAATGATCTCTTCTCCGCAATAATAGTGAGGATACCGTCTGAAGACATTGTTGAGGCGACGTTCTCCGCGGGACAATGGCTTGGCAAGGCATAGCGCCTTTTAAACTGTCTCGAAATAAATCCGTGGGAGTCCTGTCTCTCTTCATGTTTCCCTTCTACTATTATTTCAGTATCCGTCACTTTCACGCTGATGTCGTTCGGACGAAAATGTTTCACATCCAATGTTATTTTATAGTTACCTTTCTCGTTTTCTATTGTGGATCCGAATTCTTTAGACATAGTTTGGCTGTTATTATAACAATTCCAAGAGCGAAAATAATTCGAAGGCAAATTGTAGAATGGATATAGAAAGTCGTGTGGTGGTATGGACATGCCGAAGTTTTGGTCTGATAGCCACCGAGCTGGACACATTCTAGGGAACTCCATCGTATGAGGATGTGCGACGTTCGAACACAAGTAAACAATCGGATCGACTGAGTCGCATCAGACTGTGCCAAATGCTTTTATAGTCAACTATACTTCCTATACTTAGGTACTAAAATATTTCGTATGGTTGCCTCTTACAACAGAAGTACTGATTTGAATGTTATAAATCTAAAGGAGTAAATTATCAAGGAACGTAAAACGAGGCCTGATCCCTAGTCCAACTTGCCCCGTTATGAAGACGCGTGAATCGTGATGTTATACACGACATGCCTTTCCTTTAAACTCTGACCATAGTTGCTAGAGTTCGCCCACCAATATTGAATGTTACCTAACTACACTGATTGAGAAGACCGTTATTGTATCTATCAGTACAAAAATAATGAGGATAGTTGTACCAAACAAAACTCTCACAAAAGCCTTAAGTAGTAGGTACCTATCTTTTTTCTTTCTTCCGTAGGGAAATCCACCCTCCGTCTTGGGAGAACGGAGGGTTATGTCTGACTCCTACCGACTAAAACCCCACCGTTCCTACTACTACCATGTGTCGGGGGCCCGAGACGGGAGATACTTGTACATTCGCCGCACACCTGACTGGTATCAGCCCGCCATGCCTAGCGGGCCCCATCACCCAGTGCGGCCGATCCGACGACCGGACGTCCTCCCTTATAGGTGCGCATGCAACACTGCGTACCTCCTCTTTGGTACCTACCTTTGTCAGACAAAAACTTTTGATAACAGAGTTCACCCCTATGAAACAAACATCGATACCAATCATTGATGGACGCTCGAACTTTCTCAACTGTAAAAATAGCCCGACATTCAAATGTTGATCCTCTGTTCCAATCCGATTATTATTAGAATCATGATCGAATTTCTATCGGGTAATTAGGTCTTTCCTGTTTACGTGTTGTTTGCTCTCTTAACAATGGTATGTTAGTTTCTAATTTAATTAGTGGGTAGATACGAAGGCTATTATGACGTAATAACATCACGCTTGTATTCTACGAAGTGGTAGGCTATAGAGTTTGAGTTGTTTGAGAGTGAGTTGCTCATTGGAATGGCTCAGACGTACAGCACATTTGCTGTTAATTTTCAAATTCCATGTAATAGGAGGCAAGCTTATTTCTATCGACCTGGCACAAATCCGCCTGCAACTAAAACATTCCTATGAAAAACTCAATAGTAATGCCCAACCTGGGAATCGAACCTAGGCCCTCACAGTCAGCAACGAACATCAGCTGAACCCACAAGATCGGTTAGCCCTCGTACCAAAGGGCGATTTTATTTCGCGCACTGAATTTTCAAAGAACTGTTAGAGCCGAGAGTTGAAAATCCAAATGTGTATTTTTGATGCGCCAGGATGCGTTCTGTTGGATTCTGAATTCTCGGCCCAATACAGAGAGTTGAAAATCCAGTGCCCCATAAAAAATGTTGTATTCCTAAGTCAATCAAATTACAGGAGAACCTGGTGCATAGTAGGCACTGGTTCTCCTGGATTTGAAATGGTAATATTGTTTCGAATCCCGTTTAATTCCCGACTTAATTTAATCGCATCTCGTCTTTTGGCGTTCTCTCAAATTTTCGGCTGCCTATCCCTCGTTACAGTGTGCTTTGTGTAAGTAAAAAAGAAAACCCTCCGAGCAGTCTGTTAATACGACTCAGAACAATATACCTACCTACTCTCCAGGAAGTGATCTTCTACTGGAGATGTCACTCGCCAAACTGTGTTTGTTTACAAATCACTAATTGCGTAACTTATTTTCGTAAACAATTATGCCTAATTTGTTTCATTTTGACAGTTCAACAACATTCATTGTGTTATTTACGTTGTTGAGCAGATTTTTTTTTCCAGCTTATGAAGCAATGGATTAGCCATCTGTTTCAAATATGAAAAATGTAAGTAAAAGCATTCTGAAATATGTAAGTAAGCAAAATATGTGGAACTTCTTATATTTAAGACCTTTTATGTTAAAATTGATTGTGTTGTATTACGCAATTAGGGTACCTACTGGAGTCAATAGCCTTTTTTAGAGTGCCGACAGAAGTGAAACTTGAAAAAAAATCTGCACCGCGGTAATCAACGCGTTGATGTCTTTAAGGGTCAACTCACACCGAAAGAGCGGCAAGGGCAGCGAAGCGGAGCGCAGTTTCAGTGTCATATGAATTTTAACTTTATTTTCATTACTATAATACTTATTATCGCATGAGACACTCGAACGAGTCGCGCGGATGCCCGCGGCGCCGCGGGAATTCTGGCGAATTCCATAAACGGGCGCCTTCTTTACGAGCGGGTCGCTGCGCTTCGCTGCCCTTCGCCGCTCTTTCGGTGTGAGTTGACCCTTACTCCACGCACCGCGGTAATAACGCGTTGATGTCTTTTACTCCACGCACCGCGGTAACAACGCGTTGATGTCTTTTTAATGGTCTTTTTGACCATTAAAAAGACATCAACGCCGGTATCGTCACAGTGTCGCGAAATCAATGGTTTAGTCCCATCTCAAAAATGCCCAACGCGCCTAAAGAAGTTTTCACTTCAATTAAAGTAATAACTCAGTTTTATTATTACAAATATTACAAAAATATATTTTCCTTTAAGACTCTCGCAAACAGGCGCAACGCGACACCGGTCATTATTGTTCTACCGCGAAGTTTTTTTAGAAATTGCTTTATTAGAGTCGCGTCTCGCCAGTTTACGGATGCCTTTATCCACTCAATATTGGACTTTATTTACATTTTTGTATCTTATTTAGAACTGAAATTAGTAACTCGGTAAGTAATAAAAATACAAAAAGTGCCTAATGTGCAGATTTACTACTGTACATCTGCATATTAGGTACCTTTTATGATAAGTTAGTAGTGTTAGAAATTATTTTCTCTCCTGCAGAGTACTGCTCATTAAAAAAAATCGCAAAAAATTTAGCAGGCAATGTGTTAAGCTAGGAAAAAGCTTTGCAGCGCTGATTTGTTGGATTTGTTTTCTCCTCTACATATCGTTATTTCTCCTAACAAAGTTTATTTGGTTTATAAGTATGTATCTATGTATTAGTATGTATTCATTTTCAAGTTATCTGTCATTTATGTTGCACCTGCCATGTTTTGTCTCTGCATCACCCTACGGTTGACTGGTAGAAAATGCCTCAGGCATGAAGTCTGCCTTTGTACAATATTGTTTTACTTGTGCATAAAGTTTTAATAAATAAATAAAAAAGGATTGGAATAACTTAAGTTTGAGAACTTGAAAAGGTAACTTTTGTAAGGTAAGATATTGCTCAAATAAAATTATTTTGATTGTGTGGAGTTAAAAGCATTACTTGATGATCTTTGCACAAATGAAATAATTGTTAAACTCAAACCAGTATATTAAAAATTATTCCTAAACAATAATATTATGTACTTATTACTAAAGCATTTCCATTTCAGCCCTTTTCCTTTTACGGTGGTTAGCAACCATATTCGCAGTGGTAAGTACACTTTCTCCTCTCTGTAGCCAGGTTGAAAGAGCTCTCTCTGTGTTTGCAGCCTCAGCAGCCTGGAGACGTTCACTCACTGATAGAGGTTGTGTAGCACCCACTGAGTCCGTAGACACGCTGGCTGATAGCAGCATTCTGAATCTTTGTCTGCATGTCTGAAAAAATAAATTAGACTATTAGCCCATTTTAATGTATGGTTAATAATAAAATTGGAGTTCAGACAGATTCGTGTGGTATACAATTATGATACTTTCTAATATGATGCTTGATTGAACAAATTTAGCAAGTTCCTTGTGGAAAGCCTAATTAAGACAATTTCCTGTAGTTGCTTTTGTTCAGATGTGTGGTTGGAACATACAAAAAACAGGAAGATATTATTACACAATCAGCATGGTCAATAAAACAGAGTTTACAGAAGTATAGTTCTCATAAGCAATACACATATATTTAGGACCAAATCGTTTTAGAGTGAAAGCGTCACAAACAAATTCACTTTTTATATTTATAATATTAGTTAGGACCTTATTGGTGAAGTACTTCAGAAAGGTCAGGTGCATAGTACTCGCAACCTGCGTGCGTGAATGACCAGTACCTTAATTACGTAACTTATTTTCATAAACAATTTTGCCTAATTTGTTTCATTTTGACAGTTCAACAACATTCATTGCTTTATTTACGTTGTTGAGCAGATTTTTTTTCCAACGTATGAAGCAATGGATTAGCAATCTGTTTCAAATCGAAACAGATTGTGGTTTTGTTGCATTACGCAATTAGGGTACAGATGTATGAACATAATAAAGGCAAAAGGAGTATGTAAGGATCATAGCAGGTGGCATTCTGTAGTTTCTGCCTACCCCCATGGGAAGAAGACGTGAATATATGTATTTATGTATGTATTAGTTAGGATTATACTCACAGGATGGCATCAAGTTTGATACTTACATTTATGAGAGTAGATGACACTTCGCCTTTGATATCATGTTTTGCTATGTAACATCCAAATTCATAAAAATATTGGCTTAATTTGTGCATATCAACTGTACAAGCATCTGCATTAAGGATTTCTCGGTAGGAATCTTTATAAATTTTGGGTAAGTCCACAGAAACTAAAGGCGGTCTTCTGGAATATAAAGATTCGGCTAACCACAAAGGTATTTCCACATTTGTTCCTGCTTTTAAATCATCTTCTGCAGCGGAGGGATCTAAGAAGCCTGAAACAGAAAGTAAACAAAAAACATTATTATAAATTGATAATTCACAAACAAATGCTGTTTGGGTTAGGTATATGTTTGTTACTAACCCATTTTTGGTAGATCATGTAAAAATTTGCATGGAATTTTCTCATTTGTTACTAGTATATCTGATAAAGACAAGTAACCGCTATTTTCCATAGTAAATTGGTATTAAAATAGAAGAAAATAAGTCCACTTTTCCTTTCGTATCGTAACAATTTGGCGCGTTTGGTTATCAATGTCATTATCAGTCTTATCACACAAAATGTCAAAGCTGTCCGTATAGATAATGTACTCTGTGGTCAAAACAGTATATGTTCTGTGGACATTCATGTCATTAGGCTACTAAAGATCTTTGAAGAATTTTATTTCAAAATTCTATAGCACAATTTTTACAGCTGTTGGCCGACGTGCGCACAGACGTAATAAAATCGCAGCAGAATTTTATCGCGCACTGGATTTTCACAACTGTCTTTTTGTTTTAAAATAAGTATGTAGTAAGTGATAAGAGTAATGTTAGAATTAAAAAGTGTTTTTAGGTTTAGTTATTTTGGTGATGTTACAGGGTGACGTTATCGCTCAGCGATAAAGCCCTTAAAATAAAGATTAAAAAAAAAACTGTCAGCGAGCGTTCTCTCTCGGCCGAACCTTGAGAATGAGAATCCAACGCGTTGGGACCTAGAGTATGTTCCTTGGCTGGGACGCACTCTCGTCCCAGCGCGTTGAAAAACACACTGTTGGATTTTCAACTCTCAGCGCTAAGCAGAGCGTTGAAAATCAAGTGCACGAAAAAAAAATCGCCACGATTTTATTACGTCCGTGCGTACCACAGGTGCGTACGTCACTACGTCGGCGTATAATTGACATAAAATAATAATTTCATCATAACATCAAACAATGAAAAAGACAATGCAGTCACACAAAATTGGGGTATTGTTCTTGGTATCCCATCAATCTGCCTTGCCTTTTCCCAGGTATGTACCAGTATTTTACCTGTCTTCTGACTGGTTGACAGATTTTTGGGCTTCTGACTAAACGACTGCTAAAGATCTACGAATGTCAGCCGGGATAATGACCTAACGTGCTTCTCGAGGCATGGAGGCATCTCGATACGTAATGGATGGTCACCCATCCACGAACCGACGAAGTTAAACCTTCGATCGACCCGTGCGGCTGTTATCATAGCCAGCATTACAATGGTGCCGATTCTATCTTTCACAAACTAAACTAAATTTAAGATCAGTGCATCTTTTTCTTTCTATTCGGGTTGAATAGAAAGAAAAAGATGTCGGTTGTCGGGTACCTAAACGGTTTGCGTAGCATCACCTTCAAAACAGCTCTTTGTGTCCTCTCCAGTGGTAGAAGTGATGTTTTTGTTGCTCCTCCCCAGACAGTCACACAGTATGACAGTAGTGACTGGCACAAGGAGTAGTAGACAGTTTTGAGCGTGTGGACGTCCGCTGAGTTTCTAAGTAGCTTAAAAATATAGATTACTTTGCGAACTCTAGATATAAGTGATGTAATGTGTTTGTGCCAATTTAAACGCTCGTCTATTACCACTCCGAGATATTTAATGTGTGAACCTTTGCTCAAGTGTGGACAGGTACAATCAGGTTTTAAGTGGCAACTGTGGAATTAGATATTAAATTCCTGTGGAGGCTGGCTCTTCTTGCTTATAGAAAATGGTATAAATTTAGTTTTTTCGAGATTAAGAGTAAGAAGATTAGTAGCGAGCCAGTTTGATACAATGATAAGACAATTCTCCGCGTGTCGTTTTGTTTTATTCCAATCTGAGCCATGCACAATAAGCGCTGTATCATCTGCATAAGTAAATATATTACAATTTGTAAGTGTTAGTGTGCATAACTGATTTATATAGACTAGAAAGAGTGTTGGTCCCAGGATACTTTCCTGTGGCACTCCGTAATTACTTAGAGGGTGCTCATTGCTTTTATAATTATTTATAATCACGCATTGCATTCTGTCTGTGAGATAGCTTCTAAATAGATTTAGTGGAGTTCCTCTTACACCGATAACTTCAAGTTTATGTAGAAGTTTAGGGACAGAGACTGTGTCGAATGCCTTAGATAGGTCCAGAAAGATGCCAAGGCATTTCTTACCCTGATCCAGATTGCGGGCTACCCGATACGAAGCCGAATTGATTGGGTGCTGTTGAGTCAATTAAATCATTGCATAGTAGTACCTACTCTTTCAAGCAAGACCGACTTTTCGGTGCTTGTAAGAGCGGGTTTGCACTTCGTCCGATCCGAGATCCGAAGTAACCTCTATGAGGGGTTACCGATGAACATTCCCAATTCGGATTGAATACGGATCTTGAATTCGGATTCGAATCGATGCAGTACGAAAACCGAAAACGCTCTAAGCATTCCAGTTGTACTGTTTAGTACATACTAATACCATGTTTTGTTTGATATTTTAGCATTACTAGTATTTTGTGATATCTTTTTTGTATTTTTAGGTGCGGCAATAAAATATTTTTATAAGCTTGGTTGGAAGTTTTTTCCTGGCAACGTTACATGATCTGTCTGTGCCAGTGTTGCCAACCCGTACGATAATTATGGGGGCGTATGATAATTTAGCCTATGGTACGATGTACAGACGCCAGCACATCAAGCTACTACAATCTGTCAAATTTATTTAATAGATTTTCAACTTTATTGCTGAAATGTAAGGTTCAAAGTTGATTGGGAAAATTTTACAGTTTCGGGTAGCTTGATGTGCTGGCGTCTGTACGATAATGATTGTCTAACGTACGATAATTTTGTGATTTGCTGAAAAATTTTCAGTTCCATTATCAAAACGTATTTGTTAAATACGCAAAAAATGTCAATGTCTATTGTCAAGTGTGTCAATAACAACAAGTAAGTATCTCTCTCGTTTCCCTCTTTATTTTTTTATTTTATTTTACAGTGAAAAAAGGATTGTGTGGTTTTATGAAACCACGGTAAAAGTGAAACTTCTATGGGCGCTGCCATATTGGCCTTGGCTGCTCTGACGAGCGCTTTTCACTTTATCCCTTCTCCGCGGCCGACCGTCACGCGACATGCAACACACAGACGAAAAAGTTTGAGACGATGTAATAAAAGTTTCATTTAAAAAAAAAAACAACTAAAAACTATGAATAAGCATGTTGTATGCTAGCACCACTACTGGTGAAACTTGCTTCCCCTTTGACTCTAGTATAAAATTATCCATCTTTTGATAGCAATTTGTTATAATTTGAATTTAAGGTTTTTATTTTTGATTTTTCTTTTGTATGTAACGATAATTTTGTCCAAAATACGATAATTTTGACATGGGAACTCGATAATTTGAACTTTTGGAGTTGGCAACACTGGTCTGTGCTGGCAACTGGCAACATCGTTCGTTGGTTAGCTTCACAGAGTACTTTTTTGGAAGTGTGTTTATCGGCCGATTGATAAAATTTACCGAACACTCAGGTTATATTTATGAGAGACAAGAATAAAGACTTCGTCGTGCATTCCCAGAAACATTTGAACTAAAATACATTTGTGTAATTACCGGTACCATAATGATGACTTTGAGCTAACTGGAAACTACACCCGTCTGCATAATATTTTGTATACCTACGTTGACCATCAGCATTATAAACCGATTACAATAGGAAATACGCTTCAAAATGTCGGGGTAAGACTGTAAATCATTATTACAATAAGCGCTTCATTGGCATTAAAAGTTGTATCGTGTGAATCATGTACTTTCATGGTATTTCGGTATGTTTTAACTGTAGGCACCTACCTTTATGAAAACTGTATTTCGTTTTATATTATATTTCTAGAAAACCTTATAGCATTCAAGAGTTCAAGATGATAGTGGACTACTTAGTAGAAAACAAGTTTTATGGTGAAACCAAGGCTCGAAAGATGTGGGTGGATTTTGCCAACACAAAGGTAACAAAGTGCTTGTATGAATCTTGTATGAAATCATTCAAGTACTGATTTCTTATCTATAATGTAATGAGTAGAAAACGAACTACTCAATTTGTAGTATGTTAATTTAATAAAATGTTGTTTTGCAGCTTACTACGAGGACATGGCAGAGTTTAAAGGAAGCATTCTTGAAACGGATTCTACCAGACATAAATAATCCCTACTTCCATCTAACTAATGAACAAATAAGCAGCTTCAGATCTAGGTAAAGTTAATTCAATCACTCAACTCAGGTTATCGCAATCCATTGCTAAACATATGCCTCTCCCAGGCTGGTGATTTAGTAATGTTTAAGTCATTTAGCTGTGATAATTTGTAGACATTATCATAACAGCAGTAAGTTATTAAGCCAGCACTATCCCCCAATCATGATATTATATAAAAACACTTTGCCCAACCGTGTGATTGAATCCGATGCTGAGCTTGCATCTCCAACTGCTAGACTACTAGAGCAATGAGGCTGCAAGTCAGAAGTTAGATGTTCTCGTGGTTGTTATTCATACTAGAGTAATAGTACATTACTGCCGCGGTCTATAATGACTACTTTGCTGGTCGCGCTGATGATGGCCGACAGCGCAGCTCCAGGCCGACACAGCGTGGTCAGTGTGCAGCACTTGATGGACGAGCTGAGATAAAGGCTGAGGCCGTAGGTCGAAGCCTTTACAGCGAGGACAGCAAGGGCTGCAATGATGGCCAAGCTGGAAGGCCTAGAGCGTAGCTAGGCTAGCTCGAGGCAATCATAGCGTGACCAGCGAAGCAGTCATAATGGGCCAAGGCTTGTATAGTGCTTTACTCAAAAATGCAAGTACCTAATCTAAATAAAACCAGCAAGTAAAGATTTAGATTTCCTACTGATTTTCCTCTGCACAAATTTTTCATATGCAAGCTTATATTTTTCCTTTGAGTTTCGCGGTATTAAATTTTCAACCACTAATTTCGCTTCATCTTTAATGTCTGGCAGTGTTAAACACATTGAATCGGAATAATTTTCGCTTTGAGAGCTCATTTTTAGCAAAAAAGTCACTAAATTAAAATAAAATTTTCGCTGAACGGTGCTTTTGTTACTTCTTTGCTTTTTTTTTTTAACAATGGTAGTTGGAACTACACAGCCAAATATGGAATAAAATCCTTTTGTACCTATCTCTATAAATACAAACAGCTGTGTTTTAAATAAAATCTTTTTGCATTTGATTTTTTAAAACGTTGAAACGTCAAAATAGCGGCCGGCAATGTTTTGCCGGCCTGTTAGAGCGACCAGCAAAACTTTGCCGGCCGCTCCTTGAAACAGAACGGCAAGGTCCACTTTGCTCAAACAAAGTTGTCAAAATAATGACCACATTACATGCATTTTTGAGTAAAATAAAAAACGAATCCTTAAGTTTTATTGATGATATGATAGTGACTGAGTTGTTGGCTTCTGTGCTAACAACAGATAAAAAAATCCGAGAGTAAACATTCTGGGACATAATAAAAAAAATGCTATGTATTTTAATAACATTATGAAATGAAATATTTTTATTTATTCATATTATTTCAGATGTGATTTGGCAGATAGGAACAAAAACAAGCTTGACATCCAAACAATTAGTGACGACTCCAGCTCAAATGGTAAGATTCAATACAACATACTAAACACTTTATTTTGAAGCATTTCCTTATCTCATTGTCTCATGCCTATGAAAATGAATTTAATTTCATCATTATGATATTAATTAACCTACAATAAACAAAATAATCTTCTACAAAAGTAGATCTGCTGCTGCAATTTGTGTTACCTCCAGTTATTACTCAATAAAACGGAAATTATGTAAAGACAAAAACTATGACTTGGTTTTTTAGGGTTCCGTACCTCAAAAGGAAAAAACGGAACCCTTATAGGATCACTCATGTGGCTGGGAGTCGGTATGTCTGTCTGTCACAGCCAATTTGCTCCGAATTTAATGGGTCGATTAAGTTGAAATTTGGTACACATGTTTATTTCTGTGACTCAAACATGGACGTGTAATGCAAATAAATGAATTTATAATATGGGAGTCACTTTTGGGGGACAAACAAAAAAAGTTTTGCATACTGTCCCGTGTGACAGGGTTGTAACGGATGTCATATAACGGATGAGGATGCGGATGAGGATATCAATATAATCGGGTTTGAGGATGCGGATGAGGATACGGATATTGAAAAATTCCTTATTGAGGATGCGGATGTGGATGTGGATGTCGTACTAAAAATAGCCCTTGTTTTTTATAGTGTTTATATTTGTATAGGTTGTAGGTAATCATTTGGTAGGTAAATAAAATTGTGAACTGAAATTTCAAATTGTGGAGTCAAATGCACAACTTTAATATTCAAAATTAAGTAAAGGTAAACTATATTTGATAAAAAGCAACTTGCAGGCCTTTTCGCCTTCTAAGCGGTTTCTAAGTTCATCATAGATAAGGGCCTGCTCCACTAAATAATTGTTCGCTCGATGTATTTGCCAGTGGCGGTGATAAAAAAATTTAAATGAATTTACACCCAGTAAGCCGACGTTCACACGGACGTAATAAAATCGCGGCGAGATTTTATCGCGTACTGGATTTTCAACTGTCGGTGTTAAGCCGAGCGTTGAGAATCCAACGCGCTGGGACGCACTCTCGTCCCAGCGCTGCTACGTGCGGCCGATCGTCTGTCATAGGACAAGGACATTGCAAATTCAGCCAACTGGAACCCGTAACTCACTTATCGGCGCCCCCATTTAGCTCGGCGCGAGTTTTTAAAAATCCACTATTTGTGCGAACAAGGTAGGGTCACATCCACATAGAAATTATGAGGATGCGGAGCTTTTAAAATCAAAAGTTGAGGATGCGGATGTTTTGCGGATATCAAAATTTATGCGGATGCTCCGCAGTTGCGGATGCGGATACGGATATCCGTTACATCCCTGCCGTGTGACATATTAAGTGAAAGGCTGATTTATTGCGAGGATCTCAATTATTTTTTTTCATACTTTTAAAGATGAATTTCATATTTTAATTAAGAAAATTGATGAAAATTGACCATTCCCCAAATCTCCTCCACCCCACCGTCTCTGACAACAAAGAGCCTAAAATTTTGAAAAAAATACAGAGAATGGTTCTTTACTCATAGATTACAGGAAAAATTTAGAAGAAGTCTATGGTCTTAAAATAACATAGTAAATCTCTCAATATCGTAACTTACATTTGCAGTTGGAATGTATGGGAGAACATGTTTTTCAACTACAATGTGAAGTTTTTTCTTGGGATAAATTCATCTCAACTACGGAACCCTTCATTGTGCGTAATCCGACACGCACTTGGCCAGTATTTTTTGTGATCCACATGAGTTTAAGTTTCAATCAAATAACAATCTAAATCTTTCTTATTGCTTATCCAATATACCATAGACTATTGAGCCTAAAACTATAACATTTCTATAAATTAGAACTGCAGCTTATCTTTTTCATTCCAAATCCCATTTTTAATATATGCTAGAATGCCACTTTTAATGTAGAAATTGATAAAAAAAAATGCTAAGTGTAAAAAATCACTTTAGAGCACACATTCTGCTTAATTTTCTTGTTCCAAATAAATACAATTTGTCCTACACAGTTTAACTTATTCTAGGTCCGAAAGATAATGAGCCGTCTCACAATGAAGGGGAGACCACTGCAGGTGAGAATATAAAATGTTCAAAGGTACCTGTAAGAAATAGATCTTCTGCTGACACCGTAATACTTGAAAACTGCTACGAAACTGCAGAGGAAATTCAGAAGGATTTAGAATCCAATGAGTTTGATGAAAAGCCTACTGGAGCATCCAAATCTCTCAGGGATTGCATTACTTATTCTGAACCTTTGACACCTATGCTACAAGAAGTGTTGGATGACTTTGCATCTGAACCTGAAGATTCAGACAGGGAGGGTCAGATGGAGATAGTAGAAAATGTAACAGAAGATATTCAGGAGGTTCCTGAAACTAACAATGAAATTCTTAACCCTAAAAGCGTAGCTACTGATGTTGCTAAAAATGCCAAGGGACTATCTGCTGAAGTAGTTGAGGAAGTATTGGCTCAAGAATTAGATGGTAGCAAACCAGAAAATAAATCTCCTAAGAAAAACAACCCAAATGTAATGAGTGATATAGAAGAGATACCAGTAGTCAATTTGGATGATGAAATTTCTTCAATGCAAGTAGAGAATGGCACAGAAAAGGATGATGATGCTGATGCTGAGACTCCTGAAGCTACAGAAATTGTCACTGCTGAGGTTACTGAAAAACCAGTTGCTCAAAATTCTGAAACTCCTGATGTAATAGTTGTTCATGATTCCCACTCAGAACCTCAAGTACAGTCTGGTGGACTCAATAATTCCAATAGCACTGTAGATGCTTCACTTCCGAATAATCCAGAAGGATTAACAAACAAGAATCCTAAAACTGCTGAAGTTAACAAAGAAGCACCAGAAAGTGTAATTGAAGTAATAAATAACTCTGATGAAATGCCAAGTCCAAAGAAAGCTACTAGAAAACGATCTTGTTCTGAAGATAATTCTAACACTATAGACAATAAGAAAAAGAAACTCGATATCAAGTTGAAGTCACCGTCAAAAACAGATAACAAGGTTACAGAATCTCACTTGGATATGAATGGAGAAGATAATCTAAAAACGAATGACGAGTCTATTAAACCGGATGTCATTAAAAAACCATGGCTTGAAGACAATCCAATTGACCTTAACAAGCCTTCAAAAAGTTTTGAAAGTCGTGTGGGAGATATCATGGAAACTGAAAACAGAAGTAATACTAAAGAATCGCCAGAGATCAGGAACCCTTGCTTGCAAAACATCAGTCTGTTTGATGAACAATTTAATAAGACTAACTATACCATGTCAGAGTCTAGTGACACTGAGCAAAATAAGAAAGAATCTCAACTGGATAAACAAGAGGCATCTGTGTCAAAACCTTCAAATGATGTAGTGGTGCTGAGGTCCGACTCAGAGTCTGATGCTGGAGAAGTCCAAGCTTCACCGAAGAAGAAGCAGCGTGCTGGAGTGTTAATAAGCAAAGCCGAAAGGGAAAAGGCCATAGCAAACATGTTTGGATTCACTAGTGGTAAGTTACGTTAGGGAGATATGGATCTTGTGGCAATGCTTGTAGAGTAATGGAATGAGAAACATTTTGGCATGTACAATGTGACACCAGTTTGTACTTTGAGTACAATTGAATGCACAAGCTCTGCAGCTTCACAAATAAGGTATTTTATAGATATGGATTTGATTCCAAACAAGCATAAAATAGATTATCAAACTATCTAAAGCTTTCCTCTACTTTTTAACCATTGTCAAAATCTATTTTGCATAATCTGATATAACCTGTTGGTTTTGGACACACTTTGTGTAGTTATTTATTATTAATGAGGTTGCCATCATCAGCATGATTTATTTCTAAAAACATTTTTTATTATCTATGTAATTATATTGTATCAAGCTTTAAGATATGTGGTTGCATGACAGAAAAAAAGATTTTAATTTATTGGATTGCAGTTGCAGTTTATATTATGTGTCATCAATTCATCATCATACACAATTTGATATAACCCTCCTTTATCAACCCTACCTATCCCTATAATTTGATCTGTTTTTTTTTCTCTAGAAATTTGTTCTATTCTTTTCTTTTCTAGGTGGAGGAGTTGGTGCAAAGCGTAAACGGCAGTTGAGTCGTCGTAGCAGAACCGTATCACACAATAATGCTTCACACAATAATCCTTCGCAGTAAGTAATCAAGTCTCCTTCATCTTTTTTGGGGTTAACCCGTTTTAGTCTTTTGTTGCTGCAATTTGAATCAAATAAACAAAGAAAAAATGGTATTTCAGCCACACTGCTGCCATCGCATCGAATACAAGTGACTGGACATCAGAGAGTGAAGACTTCGTGTCGCCGCCGCGCAGCCGGAAAAACAGGCCAACCAGGAAATATCTGTGAGTATATCTAGCTGTACAAGAATCTTTTGGAGCGTGACCATCTAAAGCTGTCATCTTGTTTTTTAATACAATTTCACATAATGTTTACCAACAACGCCTCCGTTTACAAACAAAACAATTAACACTGTTTTTTGTCTAAATCTAAACTAATATTATAAAGAGAAAAGAGTTAATTTTTTGTGTGTTTGTTTATTTCGCTTTCACGGCTAAACAAATGAACCGATTTTAATATCCAATACTTTGAACCCTTTTTTTTTGGGTGGGAAATTATCAAATAACTTCTCCCGCTCTGGGTGGAGCGGGAGGGCGTGTCAGACTCTTACTGACTAAAACCCACCCGTGTTCCTTCGGTTGCCCTGTTGCCGGGGGCCATGATTTCCCTATCGGTTTTCTTCGAACCCTTGGCAAGCACTGGCCCTAGCGGACCCCGTCAATTCTGCTGACATCTCTTTGAGGCGCGCGTGGAACACAACGCGCCGTCGATCCGGGCTTGGTCCTTATCGGATGGCGAGCTACCCACTGCTCACTGTCCTCAAGCCCGCGCCTACGGTGGCCGGAAATCGGCTCGCGATTCCCGCCCCGGGCGTCTCCTTCTGCGGCGGTTAGGGGCGTGAGGGCGTGAACCCTGAGGAAGGAAATTGGATATTAAGGCTACTTTTTATCGACACAACACGCGGGCGGAGGCTAGTAGTCTATATTTTAATGGTGTCCATTTGGAGATACGAGGTGCATTCAATAAGTACCTAGCCTCATCGCCAGAGGGCGCTGTACTTTCAAAAGAGTTTTACCACAGTGTAGCACATTCTTTTTTAATTCTTTTTTCAAATTTTCATTCCAATCCCTTCATTTGTTTTAATTTGACAACTTATGGAAGCGAACGTGTCGATCGGTTTTACAAAAATGGAAAAAGAGCAATATCGTTCGGTGATTCGATTCCTATTTTTGGAAGGGAAAACGCGCATCGAAATTAAAGAGCGCTTGGATGCTGTGTACGGTGACTCTTCTCCATCGATGGCCACCGTCAAGAATTGGTTCAACGAGTTTGCACGTGGCCGTACGTTGGTTTTTGATGAACCACGTCCAGGTGCACCGAAAACAGCTGCTACGGAGGAAAACATTTAAAAAATCCATGATCTCGTATTGGCAGATCGCCGATTGAAGGTTCGGGAGCTAGCTGAGACTGTAGGCATTTCAGAAGGAACAGTGCATCATATTCTTCACGAGGAACTCGGCATGAGAAAGCTGTCGGCGCGATGGGTGCCGCGTTTACTCACACCAGAAAACAAGCGCAACCGTGAGACCACATCGGAGACGTGTTTGGCGCTGTTTAAGCGGAATCCAGCGGAGTTTTTGCGTCGTTTTGTGACCGTCGATGAAACCTGGATCCACTGGTACACACCAGAGACCAAGGAGCAATCAAAACAATGGATCCAGACCGGGGAACGTGCTCCAAAGAAGGCGAAAACTGTAAAATCGGCCGGAAAAGTTATGGCCACCGTTTTCGGGGATTCACAAGGTGTGATCTACATCGATTACCTCGAGAAGGGTAAAACAATTACAGGGCTTTACTATGCCGATTTATTGGGCCGATTCGACGCCGAATTAAAGAAAAAACGACCCCATCTGGCGAAGAAAAAAGTGCTGTTTCACCACGACAACGCACCGGTTCACACGTCTGCCGTTGCCATGGCCAAATTGGTCGAATTACGCTACGAATTGCTGCCCCATCCACCGTATTCTCCAGATTTGGCCCCTTGTGACTTCTTTCTGTTTCCTAATCTGAAAAAATCACTCGCCGGGAATAGATATGGATCGAATGAGGAGGTCATCGCCGCCACGGAGGCCTATTTTGCAGAGTTTGACAAAAACTATTTTTCGGACGGGTTAAAAAAGTTGGAGCATCGCTGGGCTAAGTGTATCGAACTAAAAGGAGACTATGTTGAAAAATAAATTGCCACTTTTCCAAAATTTTCGTTTACTTTTTGTAGGCTAAGTATTTATTGAATGACCCTCGTAAATGATGTTTCTTCTTCGATTGTGCGTTTTCATAATTTCTAAGCCTCGACGTGTTTTTTATGGTTATATTTCACTTTTTGTATGGAAAATAAGAAAAATTATTACCTACATGTTGAGTGTAAGGGGTTAAAGGATTTTATAAAGGGGGTTGAAATTTTCATTATTTTTGTGATTGGACACACCATTTTCGAGATATAAGGAAAAGAAAAAAAAAAATACGTTACTATTTTTGCACTTGAAGTTGAGGTATTGGTGTGAATTTAAAGTTCATGCCATCCAATTTTATTCCACACGTTTTTTATTGCGATTAAAAATAGTCAGATTTAGTTAGAAAATTTAAATTTTAGGTGAAAAACGTCAAATTCAGAATAGCAAAATTGCCATTTTCACTAAACTAATATTTCAGTGCCATCTTAGTGCTGTCAAACTAAAATATAGTTAAGTTGTGTCACTTTAGTCTATTTCAGAATGGGAAATCGTCCTTTGACAGGAATAAACTAAATTTTGGTGATTTTTAGTTTAGTTTAGAGGCATTTGTGACAAGAGAATCGGCACCATTGTCCAAGTTGTAATACTAGATCAGCGTTTCAGAAACCTATGCCATGATAAGCCACATTGGATAGGGTGTGTAAAATTTTACAGGAAAGAAATACATTGTATGGGTCCATATATGGGACCTTACAACTTTACTTACCGCATTGATTTTAACATGTGTCTCCTCACCATGATTAATGTTAATTACTTGCAGGAAGCCACAAGCTGTCAAGATATCGGCCCTAGAAAAAGAAGGTGGCCTCTTCGTCATGTACGGGAAAAAAATATACCCAATAATAAAGGATGGCAAAATTGTCAAGAATTATATCACTTATTTGCCAGAAAGTATGTATGAACAATTCCCTGGCCATAAATATGACACATTGTGTATCAAAAAAGGTTCGGTTTTGTAGAGCGTTGTCTCTGTCACTCATATAGTATTTTAATCTCACGAAGCGACGCGCGCTTTACTTGTGGTAACCAAGTGTACAAACACGTGTGAATGTGTGCGTGAAGACAAGTAGCGTCAGCACATACCACACACACACATTTCCGACTTCGTCATTGTCTCGGACGGTACTGAACTACCGAGAGTTCCTGCGCTTACACACATTCACAGCGTGTTTGTACACTTGGTAACCACAAGTAAAGCGAGCGTCGCTTCGTGAAATAAAAATACTGTACTTCTGGGAAACTCTAAAGACCGATGTGTCATAATAACGCCCAGTTCTTGCATTTTAGTCATTTAATGGTTTTACATCACTGTTATTGATAGTTTGTTATGTTTTAGGTGACTCGGAAGAAGGTGAGACCTTCTGGAAACAGAAATATGAAGAAGAAAAGAAGAAAGCATCAGAATTAAAACAGTAAGTGTTGATAAAATTGTATATAATATGTCACCGTAAGATTGTGAGAACCGTTAGTTTATAAACCATCGAAAAATAATGCGTTATATTGTATATTGTTTGTTGCAGTTCACAATTTTTCGACAGTTTATAATGTAACGGAAATAATATCGATAGATTATAAATTAATGAAGTTTATAATTAAACTGTGACATACAGGGTGGCAGGGACATCGACGCGAAAACTGTTACCATGGATTCAGTACATGATTCTGAAACGCCCTGCATTGAAATTTTTCATCGTCGTGTACTGAATCCATGGTAGCAGTATCCACGTTGATGTCCCTGCCACCCTGTATACACTTTGTGCAAATAGTTTTAATTACATACTTTTTCATAATTTTATTTCTAACAGGTTATTAGAAGAAGCTAAAGAACCACAGCAGTTGAAAGATACACACTGTCCTGTGCCGCAAACTAACCCACATAGGTATGTTTTACTATATGTATTCGTTCAAAGTCAAATAATTTATTTCAATTAGGCACAATAAAAGGCGATTTTGAACGTCAACATATTTACAGAAGAATACTTATATAAAAAAAATCAGCTGTTTCATACATTTTGGTCAAGTAGGTATTGAACTTTTGTGTAAACAGTTGATTTTTTTTTTCGTGATTTCAGAGTTGCTCCCATAGTGAAAGTTGTTTATATTCATGGGTAGAACACCCTGTAAAAATTCCGAGACGGTAAAAAAAATCATCCGGTATAATTGACCCTATAGTTGCCCCCTTTCAAAAGGTAGTTTCATATGGATAAGAATGGGGGAGAATCTAATAGTTACTCTTTTAAAATGTTTACATAATTTTTTAAATATCCTATAAGTACTATTAAATGAGCAATATTTGTATATATGTCGGAGCGCCGAGCTCACAATCATCGTCAGAAGGGTAATTATCAATTAAGTTGTTCATTATTTAACTGTATGTCTACTTCGTGGGCAAAGGAAACGCGTGAAGTAATCAGTCTAACTAGAAAAGGCTACAAGTAACTTATAATCAACGCTTTTCTTAAATGAATTAGAAGGGCGTAACGAGTCCGCGGGTCGCGCACAGTCGATCTCGCGGTCTCAATGGAACTGACTGCCTGATCCAGGCTACTCTGATGCTAAACTCTTATCGTCTTAAAACGTTCTCACGAGAAAATGCAAGCCGACCTCCGGCCACGTTCGACGCAATCAGATTTACGTCGTCGCCTTTCATATCGGAAACAATTATTCATTATTTAATATCAATAAGCTCTAAGCGCTAACAAAGACCACCATGGTCTTGAGAGTTAGACGAGGTGTGAATGACATCTTCGTCTCACGCTGATAAGAACTGGACGAGGTGTGAGTTGACACCATCGTCTCGCGCCGACATATATATATATTTGTAATCACGCTCTCGAAAACGGCTTTAACATTTTCGATTAAAGTTGCCATACCTATAGGGGTTTACGGGGGCGAAAAACCAGCCCGTCTCATCCTTGATGTCCTCCCTCCGGTTGACGCCCTAAGCCGAGGTTCGTACCCCACAGGGGGTGCCCTTAGCGAGCGTTCACCTAGTTTTAATTAGCATAGTTGAATAACCCCTGGCTGGAGGTTTTAAGTGTAGTAAAGAGGGTCATTAGAGTATTCATTTCGTTTCATGTTAATTTCAGACATCATTATTTTTGAGCTTTAGTGGATCATCAACGTGTTCATTCGCAGTAATCTTAAGGCCGTATTCTCCGAAAATACGGCCTAAGTGTACACACGGCTAACCATCAAGCTATACATTTCCAGTATAAGGGTCAAGGGTCCCGGACTTTTACGCCATCATGAGGTCGAGGGTCGCGTCTTTTTGGCAAAGTTTGAGATGCTCCAGTAACAGCATTTTGAGGGTTGTCTCGTGCCTGGCAAGTCCCATATTTGTGCACTGGATTTTCTGTTCACTTAAACGAGAATAAAAAATGACGAAATGTTTTTTGAAGACTGTGATAATTTTAATTTTTAATAATGATGTTTTTACTGTCTTTTTTACTACTTATTTATTCTTTTTTGTATATGGGTATTTAGCCTGAATTAAAACACCATTTATTTTATTTTATAAGCTGACCTCGCATTCTACGGAAATCCCATACAATGCGAGATCAGTATAAACTGGAAATGTATAGTTTGATGTGTAGCCGTGTGTACCATCACATGTACTTGATCCAAAAAAAAGTATAATATTGTGTTTCTGCATATTTTTAGGAACTCAAGAAGATCTAGTATAGCTGGTGAACCTTCGAATGGCGTTGGTAAGTATTCAATTTCTATTCAATGTGATGTTTTATACTATTGATATTCCGTCATTGACAATTTTTTTACAAATATCTACCTCATATTTTTAGGAAAACATATATCAGTGCCTGATGAAAAGAAAGAAGAACCTAAAGAAATCCCTCCTGAGAAAATTAAAATAAAATTCACAAAGAACAATGAGGTAACATGTCAACAATTTTTATTATATTTATTTTTTTGTTTTATCGATAAGGTAAGGGATCTTTACCATGGCAACATCCTGTTTTTAACACAGTATTTTACAGGAACCCGTTTAGTGATGGACTTATTTCAATAGTAACACACAAGCATCCTGTTTGCCGTATCAATTCCGGTCGAATTTAGCTATTCGGTTTTGCCCAGTAAGAAACAGGAATACACTAGTCAGTTTTGCGGGATCCAGTAAAAAGCCGTTCCCGCAGAACTGCATGGCCGTGGGAATGACTCGTTGCAATTTAAAATAAAATAAAAAAACGTTTATTTGACGTAATTTTTTTATTTAACACTAGCTTTTGCCCGCGGCTTCGCCCACGTCGATGTCGCAAATTATCCCACGGGAACGTACTACCGGGATAAAAAGTATCTTATATGTTAATCCAGGTTATAAACTATCTGTGTGCCAAATTTAAGGGGGATGCGCTAAGGTAGCCCGCGAAATTCAAATTTTCTTTAGTGTTTTGCATTTTGCAGGTCAGTGTCAGGTTGTATGTTGATTAAAATATGATTCGCGACTGTAACAAATATATATGGCTTTTCATAATTATAATCATTACAATCAGCAATAAAGAAAGAAAGAAAAATATTTTATTTGGGACACGCACAGGAAATACAGACAGAAATAAAAAATGAAATAAAATAAAAATAAGAAAGGAGCATTTTAAACTAACAAAAAAAAAAATAGTAACAACCTGTGCGAGGCCAAAAAGGCCCATATCTCAGCATAATGCTGCGATATTTTAATAAATACCGCGGCGCTAAATACAACTCCATAAGTTAGCTTATCTGTCTAATGTGATGATTTCTACATTAATTTGAATTTCGCGGGCTACCTTAGCGCTTCCTCCTTAATCCAAAGCCGTTCAGCCATTTTTGCATGATTGAGTAACACACAAACTTTCACATTTATATAATATTATATATACTATCTGTTACCCGCGACTTCGCCCGCGTGGAATTCTATAAATCAATTTTATTTATTTGTATAGTTTCCTAAATCAAAAGTAGCCTTAGCTATTCTTTATAACATCAGCTATCTTCCAGTAAAAGTCCCGTCAAAATCGGACCAGCCTTTTCGGAGATTAGCCGGAACAAACAAACAAAATTTTAAAAAATTGTGTCGTATGTACCGTATACACTTTTTTGACACTACAAACACACTTCAATTTTATTTATTTGTATAGATTTTATATTATTATTATTAATAGGATAGACGGTGCCTTTATTTCGTAGCAGTAAGACCGGTTTTCGTTGCTCAAGTGTTACTTAAATACTGACGTACGGTTCACTATACTTACACCTAGTTCTCATTTCAGGAGGTCCAACTCGAAGGTCACTGGCCGCAAATCCACCCGGTCCTAGAGCAAGTGGTCCATTTATTCCACAAGGAGATTAAATCGGCGGTCATACCGGAATCTTGTATGACAGTCATTCAGCCTGAACAATCCAAGGAGTTGAGTAGTGGGGTTTCAACACCTGTTATCATCAATGACCCTGGTAAGTTATAAACCTAATATGATCAGAGGGCGAAAAGTGGGTGTACTACAGGGTTGTAACGGATGTCGTATAACGGATGAGGATGCGGATGAGGATATCGAGATAATCGGGTTTGAGGATGCGGATGAGGATACGGATATTGGAAAATTCCTTATTGAGGATGCGGATGAGGGTGCGGATGCGGATGTCGTATGAAAAATAGCCCTTGTTTTTATAGTATTTATATTTGTATAGGTTGTAGGTAATTATTTGGTAGGTAAAAAAAATTGAATATTAAAGTTGTTAATATTCACCGAGAGGAGGCCTGTGTCCCAGCAGTGGGAACATTATAGGCTGATTATGATATATGATGATGAAATTTGGTAACTGAAATTTCAAATTGTGGAGTCAAATGCACAACTTTAATATTCAAAATTAAGTAAAGGTAAATTATATTTGTTAAAAAGTAACTGGCAGGCCGTTTCGCCTTCTAAGCGGTTTCTAAGTTCATCATAAATAAGAGCCTGCTCCACAAAATAATTGTTCGCTCTGGATACTTGCCAGTGGCGGTGATAAAAAAAATCGAATGATTTTATAATTATCCAGTAAGCCGACGTAAAGACAGAAGTAATATAATCTCGGCGGGATTTTATCGCGCACTGGATTTTCAACTCTCGGTGTTAAGCCGAACGTTGAGAATCCAATGCGCTGGGACGCACTCTCATCCCAGCGCGTAGAAAATGTTTAACTCTCGGCGCTAAGCAGAGCGTTGAAAATCCAGTGCACCAAAAAAAAAATCGCTGCGATTTTATCACGTCCGTGTGAACGTCGGCTAACTCAGATTGTGACATGTGACACCACAGTCGTGCCACCAGTGCCACGTGCGGCCGATCATCTGTCATAGGACAAGGACATTGCGAATTCAGCCAATAGTAACGCGTAACTCAGTTATCGGCCCTCCCATTTAGCTCGGCGCGAGTTTTTAAAAATCCATTATTTGTGCGAACAAGGTAGGGTCACATCCTCATAGAAATTATGAGGATGCGGATGAGGATGCGGAGCTTTTAAAATCAAAAGTTGAGGATGCGGATGTTTTGCGGATATCAAAATTTATGCGGATGCTCCGCAGTTGCGGATGCGGATACGGATATCCGTTACAACCCTGGTGTACTATTGGTCGACTCTGCCTAACCCTTCGAAGAAAATAGGTGTGATGCTATGCTGTGATCAGAGGGAGAGAACTCATTATTAAACTCCACAACGACGTAGTCGCGGGTAATAGCAAATAAATTCATAAATCTTAGCTCGGTAGGTAACAGCTGAGATATTATTAATAAAGGAGAAAATTCACCGTCCATACAATTTTGGGCTAAATGTGAAAGTCAAACAAAAAAAAAATATTCCGTTAGAACATGTTATTCTCTTCACTTTTCACTATCGGACCAAATCTGTAGGGCCATTCCCTGCGCTGTTATACGAGTTTGAAAAATACTGTTTTCAATATGTTTTAGTTACAAGAATAACAGTAATCTAATTATAGTAATAGCTTTTTATGCCAGTAAACATTACAATTATCATCTTTTACTGTGAAACTAGTAGGCTCTAAGAGAGAGGCTAGAATAACCCTAGGGTTATTCTCCACATAATTACAGTATGCGAAATAAAGTTTTTTTTTTTTCGACAGTACTTGTATTAACTTATTGAAATAGGTATCATTAATATTTATTGGTTTTAGGTGTATTTAGTGTTTTCTATTCTCGCTAAAACAGTGAAATAAAATAACACATTATATTTTCATAATTTAGGCACTTTCATAATATAGCCCAAAATGAATGATCTCCTATGGCTGAGACCAAAGAAGATGGCGGCTGGTAATAAACAGCATAGAGCAACCATTACGTATTTGATGAAAGTGTAAACAAACCCTGTTCAGGTAAAATTCTTAAGCAATCACTCACTTAAGGGAATTAGTAACACATTCATCTGTTATTGTTTATTGTAGAAGGTTTTAATTTTATATCTCATCACTTTTTCGAACAAATATTGTTTGAATATATCATCATAATCTGCCTAGCATTTTCCCAACCGGATGCAGCTGAATATCAGTATTTTAACATTGAGCGACTGTCCATCCGACCTCCACAACCCAGTAACTGGGTAATACGATACCCCTTGGTAAGACTGGTTGTCAGACTTTCAGATTTCTGACTGCTCGTAAAGACTGTCCAAGATCTATAAATGACAACCGGGACCGTGCTTTGTGAGACACGGAGGGGTTTCGATATGTAATTGATGGTCACCCATCCACGGACCGACCTCGCCAAGCGTAACTAAAACATCTATCAACCCGTGCGGCTATTATGAATGAATAACATTATTAAATTGTAATTGAAAAATCAATGATGTTATAAAATGTGAATAAAAAGCATCTTTAAAGTGATTCAAAATAAAAATATCGAGGTTATATCCCAAAACTAAAGGACTGATTAGTATCTGACTAAACAAATTTGCATTCAGATGTACGTTATCAGATCCATTTGTATACATTTTCATCAAATACTTTTGAATCTGACCATAGATAGATTTGCCACAATTGCTGCTCTGGAATTATTATTGTATCCTACAGCATTACGCGAAATACCATTTGAGAGTTGAAGAAGACATTATATTTTTTACAGAAGTTCATGAAAAAGTAAATGAAATAGAAAAAGAAATATTCAAAGAGATCGAAGAACGAGATAAAGAGGAAGAAATTGAGCCAAACGTCACTAAAAGGTAAAGTCTAGCTTCATTAGCTATTATTGATTTGCCCAGTAACAAGTATTTGTATACTATTTTTATGGAAACAATTTCAACCATAACTTTAAACATCTAAGTTTTTAATCCTGTGTTTTTGTTTTTATCCTTTATTATAAAGAACCTGGTTCTTACTAATTAATTACAATCTAGCATATATGACTAATAAGCAATTTAAATGTAACAAAAAAAAATCGTTGATAATTATTTTAAAACTTAGAATAGTGTTGATTGTTCTTTATACAAGTCCTGTGTAAATATCTAACTTAACTTTTACCTGAGCATGCCCAAATAGGAGTGCATACTAAGGTTGCTAGATATTTTTTTTTATTATTTAAGGAACAAATGCTCAATTTAGTTTAAAAAAAGGTGTTTTAAATTTTTCCCGGGACAAATAAACAACATGTATTATACGTTCTGATTATTAGTTTCAATATATCTTTGTTTGATTTAACATATTTGTAAAATTCAATGCGGTCATCTTTGAAAATGGTCATTAATACTCTTTATCAAATCGGGGGTACATTTGTTGCGCACATCAGTCCATTTCAAGATCATCTGCGAAAAAGTCCTTTCCACAAAACAATTAGAACTAGGGATACCTAATGAAGATAAACGATGTAATTAGAAAAATGTTAAGGATTTCATTATTAGAAACCCTTCCATGATTTTCTTCCATTTCTCAATGTCAATCGACCGCAGTGCGGTAGGTTTATTTATAATAAATCAAATAAGATTTAAAAACGGGACAGTCTGTCCCGGCGGGATGTTCATAATTACGCCTGAAATACGGGACGTCCCGGGAAATACGAGACGTCTGGCAACGCTAGTGCATACTTAAAAAACAAACTATTAAAAAGTATAATTTCATCCTCCAGGATAATGAAACCACCACCTCCACGAAAATCATCATCATCAGTTCACAGTCCAGAAGAGCAACCGAAAACATCGAATGGGCCTGAGACAAAGGAATCTGAGAAAAGAAGCCGCACGCGCAGACAGAAAGTCAAAGAGACTGAAAATGATAATAATACTCAAGAAACTGTTCCAAAGCGACCGACGCGGACGCCACGTAAAATTTTAAATGGTAAGCCATGCATTTACTTGAATCTGCCGCTTTAAGGAAAAAGGTGCGCATCTGAGGGAAGGGATTGGCGAAAAATGGGTCATACTAGAGCTGCGTTCCAAGTAACGCTGTAATCGATTTGAGCGTGCTAACATCCGTACCGTATTAGTGTGATCGCGATAACGATATCCCGTGAATCGTCATAGATGACGTCATGACATGCGCCATCTTGCGATAATACCGACCATGCCCTGAATTAATATCACCGTGAGCTCTGTCAAAAATGACAGTCGTGCTGTTTTGTTTTGAGTTGCATCATAACTTTAAACTAACGTGGCATTTTCGAAATTGTGCTTCTGGCTACAGTCGCCACCTAACCAAAGAAGAAGAAATTTGTGATGTATACTCGAAAGAAATACTGCAATCCAACCATCTTGTGCAAATTTTGGAGTTCTGTTATAAGTTTTGACGTTGAGCGAGCACTGTGAGCAGTGTGAACGCGTTCACGAGCGTAACGAATTGTTGACAGCTCTGAGCTGTCATAATTGTGATATCTAAATAGGAACGCGAAGTATCGATGTGAGCGCTGTGAGCGATTAAAGCGTAACTCGAAATGCGGCCTAGATGTACCTTTTTTGTTTAGCAAGGATTTTTTTTCGTCTTCGCTCCCCTTTTGCTTTGAAATATTGGTGCCGATTGCCTTCTTCACAAACTAAACGAAATTTAAGTTCAGTGCGCTTGACGTAATTTTAGTAGGCAAGTTTTTAATCACGTCTAAACTTGTATGGAGTAGTGACAGGCGCTGATTAATTTGACAGGACTAAACTAAAATTTATCTTCTGTCCTTTTCTTAATGAAATAGAAAGAAAAAGATGCACTGAACTTAAATTAGTTTGTGAACAAGTGAATCGGCACCATTGTTCTGGGAAAACTATTTCTTATGAGTCTCCTTATTTCGCTTCTAAAAATTTAATCACACAAATGTACAGAGGCGGAGTTCTAATATTCTATATTTGTGTGTTTAAATGTTAATTGTGCTTTTTTAAGAAAATTTCAGCATTAACAAAATATTATATAATTGAAAATGTACTGTTGTATGTTATATTAATTATTTATTTATTTTGTCTCGACAGAAAAGGTGAACATAAACGAATCAAAAACAATGCAGACTCGGCGATCAACACAAAAATTGAACTTAAGCGTAAACAATGAAGACGAAGAAGTGAGATACATGCTACCGCCTAAAAACAACAGGCAATCGATCAAGTCGCCCGCTAACAAAAAGACAAATCAAAAGAAAAGGTAAAGCGTTTAAAAGTAAAATTATAATGCAGGTGATATAAAAAAATGTATTGGGAAGTGCATCAAGTCAAGTACGGGATAGTCACTAACATTGACTTATGATCATAGTATGTATTAGAATTTTACTCTGCATAATTTATTTTACCATAATATTCTTAACTATTAATCCCAAGTACCAAATTATTTCATATTTTACTTGCTACTAACACTATGGTTTTATTTATTTTTCGAATTGCATGTTAGAAATTTTAATTGTAATATTATTATTTTAACCTGTCAGATATCCAATTGTTGGCCAAAGGCCCCTTGATTTCATAAATAAGTAAATATTAATATTTTTCAACATTTTTTTAGTTTTCACTTATTTTTGATTTCCAATCAATATATTTTATAATAATTATAAGATCTTTCTCTTTCTTTAGAAGATTTTTCTTTTTCTCTTTGATTCTTAGATCTTACCTTCTTTTTTCTATAAGTCTTCAATATTTTATTATTTCTTTTAACATATCATTATTGAAGCGCTGGGATTAAGTACCTACTTTTAAAATATTTAAAATAAATTATACAGGATATAATAAAATGTAAGTACTTAGAATATTCGTCTTTAATATAATTTTAATATAATTCATTATTGTGGTAGCAAGAAAAATATATATTTTGACGATGAGTACTGAATAAGAATTATGTTTAGAAATAATATTTTAAAAGTACAAGTCATGTACTCATATTGAGTTGTTTAACAAGTCATATCGCATGCAATACATTTTATATTGAACTAAGTCTCAAAAATATTCTCTTACAACTAATATTATTATAATTATACCGCTAGAATGATTGACATTCAATTTAAAATTATGAATATTCTGTAAATAACAAAAGCAGTAGTTAAGGAAGCTCGATGATGTATTTTATACTAAATGAATAATGTAACAATGAATGGGAGCAGGTGGGAATACTTCAGATCAATAAACTTTTCAATGGTAAATTGTGTATTATTTCTTTTTTCTCTGATAGCTTAGTCATTAGTAATTATTTAATTTTGTTATATTGTGTTCTGTGGCATTCATAAATAGTGATCGAATATTCGGATGCATATTTACCGAAAGTATGTTTTTGTCCGGCAAAGGGTATGGAAGCGCCTCCTTATAAAATGACTAAGAAATATTTTTCTAATGTATGTAAAACTAGGCAAGAAATTTATTGAAAAATCACAACTTACTTTTTTTTAAAACCTGAAAGTAAAATTCGTCGGCCTCGGAAACCGCCTCTGTAGTCTAGTAGTACGATCACCTGTCTCAGACCCAGAGGTCCCGGATTCGATTCCCAGCGGGGGCAACATTTTCTGCTACGTTTGGTTTGTGGTAGGGCTTGTTCTAAATACACCTGACTAGCTATTACCATCTTATCCAAGTCTGTCGCCATAACAACAATTTTAACAGCATTGTTGTATTTCGGCAGTTAGAAGTTAAGATAGCCAGTTTCTCTGTTGTTGAGGATTCCGGGTGAAGCTCGCTTCCACCTTTAGCCTGATCATCACTTACCATCAGGTGAGATAAAGGCCAAGAGCTACTCCGGTGTGGTTAAAAAAAAAAACGGTGTTTTTCCCGTACGGGTCGCACTCCGTACTAGTCAACACACAAACTTTAAGTAAATATGATCCATCCGAATATCCGATCACTGTTCATAAAGCTTAAGATTTCGGTGAGTGCATTTTCAACATAATACTTGTTTGTAAACCTGCTTCCATTATGTATATCATTCCATACTGCATGGTGCTTGTTGCACATTATACACTTCATTTGTTGCACTTTAGCTTCTGCTGCGCTGTGTGTTTGCTCTTAATATGCACTTCTTGCTTTCCTTCTCAACAGTTTGGAAAAACCTTCGAAGATATTTTCATCGCCCGATACTGTCTCGCCTTATTCCATGGACAGTACTCAAGGATATCAAGATACTGATGTAAGTCCTGTTAATACAGAAACTAAAAAGAAAAAGAAAATTGACATATCCAGCTTTTTGATCAAAACCAGAAATTCATTACGGCGCAGTACGAGAAGGAAAACTCACCCATATTTATACCACGATGCATACAACGATTCTAGTAATTCGTCTGTAGATGCATCTGTAAGGGTAGTTACTCGAGAAAATTCTAGTTTGAACCCAGATGCTTACAGATCAGAGTCTTACCAACTTCTAAATCCTCGAGCAAAGGTGTCATCGAGACAACTGGAGTCGATAGATGAAACAAGTCCAATTAACAATAAAACCTACTTTGTGCGGCATTTAGAGTCAAAATGTAGAAACGAAATATCGGCTCAAATAACTCACAACTTTACTAGCCCCTCGTGTCAAATGACCAGTGACGTTGGTAGTTCCAGTAATGTATCTCTACCAATGTCTCCTGAATTATCAGTTGTGGAACACATGTCTATATCTAAGGAGATGCTTAACTCTGTTGAAGATTGTCCTACTATACATGAAATGCCAAGTAATATAATAAAAGAAGGAACAACATCAATGTGCAGCAAGTACAATATGATATCAGATGTTAATATCTCAGTACCACTGATGAACCAACAATGTGAATTTGAAAGTTACGACACAGTAATCGAAATGTCGACTGAGCCAAAAAGTTTACTCACAGAATCATTGTTAAAGAATATAGGCACTTTCAATATAAATGATCAGGTTACTGCAACAGATACTCTGAATAAAAAATTGCACGACTTGCTTTTGGAAAGCGCTAAAAAGACGACCGAATCTCAAAGTGCGCTAAAAGAAGCGAGCATGATGGATGTAGATGTCACTAGTGTTGACGTTCAAAAGAAACCCAAGGCTAATAAAAAGAGATGTTCTACTCCTCAAAAAAGAAAAGGATCAAGGAAATCAGTTGCTCCTACAGTAGATCCTGTAGTCGAAGAGGAACACGTGGAGGCTTGTTCTCACAGTGGGAGGAAGTCTTGTCCCCCTCTATTTCAAACAAATCTGTGCAATGACAATGTTGTAACCGAAGAAATAAATATGGCTAACCTTACTATTTCAAACGAAAAACCAAAAGGCAGGAAGAAGAAAGACATCATCAGGGTTAAAATACAAAGACCTAAAAATAAAAAAGCTACAGAGAAATTTCGTACTAAATCTGCGCAGAATGCTAGCAGTATTTCAGTTTTTACTGATAGTGGTATAAATGACTCTGTATCAGAAGTATTTCTTCCTGCAAATGATAGTGTGGAACTTATACACAATCATTCTGATACATGTCTGCATGCTAATGAGTGTGTAGGCGATAGTATAGAGTTTGTAGAGAACTCTCTAAAGTCCGTGATAAATCTGGGCGACTCGATGCAGTCTGGCGACAACGAATGCAACAGTCGGTGTGAGAACAATGAAGAACATAGCACATCACCCGATTTGTTCTGCAACAATGCTCAAGATGTCAGCTTTTACAATAGTAAGTCTAAAACTTATATTTACCATACTAAGGCCTGAAACTGCGTTAAGCGGGCGTCCGCGACGGGCACCTGACGCGTGTCTACGCGCGTGGACACGCGGATGGGCTCCGTGGGAACGCGACGGCCCCCGTCGCGGGTACCCGTCGCGGAGACCGGATTATTTTATTTACGCAGTGTTGCTAGTTCAATGTTAACGATGTGCATGCACAGTCATGTCGATGGAGAACTTAATATATTAGTACCTAGGCGACCGAGCTCTGCTCTGGTGAAAATGCTTTTTGGGTGTCGTCACCGACTTGTGTCTTAGAGCGCGGTATCGTGTTCCGTATCCGATCGGTAAGTCAAACTCCAAGGATACTGCGGTCCATCGCTCGCTGGCAAACCTCGAACCCGGTCCTCTGTTGAACTGTAAAAGACCAGGTTTGAGCGCCGTATGTAAGGATAGGTTGAATGCACATATCCATTAATTTGCGTTTATGGCAAATTGGAAGATCTCCTTTCATGGTTTTCATTGACCAATAGCTCTTCCAGGCGTTTTCGGTGCGGCGAGCAACTTCTTTTTCTTATCTCGCCTGGAAGGAGACTATTTGGCCGAGGTAGATGTATTCTGAGACATATGCAATCTCCATATCCTCTACATACTGTAATCGTAATAGCGGAACCAAAAATAAAAAAAGCGGCCAAGTGCGAGTCGTACTCGCCCATGAAGGGTTCCGTAGCAGCAAGTAACGATAAGTTTACGATTTATGACGTATTAAAAAAAAACTACTTGCTAGATCTCGTTCAAACCAATTTTCGGTGGAAGTTTACATAGTAATGTACATCATATATTTTTTTTAGTTTTATCATTCTCTTATTTTAGAAGTTACAGGGGGGGGGGACACACATTTTACCACTTTGGAAGTGTCTCTCGCACAAACTATTCAATTTAGAAAAAAATGATATTAGAAACCTCAATATCATTTTTGAAGACCTATCCATAGATACCCCACACGTATGGGATTGATGAAAAAAAAATTTTTGAGTTTCAGTTCTAAGTATGGGGAACTCCAAAATTATTTGTTTTTTTTCTATTTTTGTGTGAAAATCTTAATGCGGTTCACAGAATACATCTACTTACCAAGTTTCAACAGCATAGCTCTTATAGTTTCGGAAAAAAGTGGCTGTGACATACGGACGGACAGACAGACAGACAGACATGACGAATCTATAAAGGTTCCGTTTTTTAACGGAACCCTAAAAAGCATAACAACCAACCATTCCTGTTTACAGGGGCTAATTCTGACATCAACAATATAAGTGACACAGTCTACCACAGCCCACTTGACAACGAGGCCTCACCCAACAGTCTGATCACCGAAGACCTGTCAGACGAAGCCCCGCCGCCCGCACGCTCTTCCAAATGGTACCTGTTCAGCGAAGATGAAACCAACACAAACCTGGTTGGGGCAGGATCAATAATGCTGAGCAGCGGAAGCTACGGCTCCAATCTCAAACAACTATTCCCTATTGCGTGCGCCGTACCAGACCTATCCACTATCACGGAGATGTCCAGAGAAAATGATAGCAGCAGAAAACCAACTCTAGAAGATTTAGATGGCCTTACTGGAGATGATTTCAATACTCTAAGTGCTTTTCATTCTAACTTTTAATCTTTGATATGTTCGAGCCTGGTGCTCTAAAAAAAATTATTCTTTTATAATCTATCTATATTATAATTCTGTCATTGTTTTGTTTATGTTTTGATATTTTTTTAAATGCATTAAATGTTTAAATATTTTTCGATACTCATTTACTTTAGACATAGATGTTGCCTTTCACAAATGCGCGTTCGCCATTCCAATTTATACCTTCCAACAATGAAATACGAGTCACAAGATACGCGCTCGCAAATTGCATTATCTAGAAATAAAAACCCTTTTTACCAGACTGCAACTGCAGTACCCTATTATAAGAAAAAGATGTGCTATTTATCTATCACTAAGCAGCTATCTGTCATTGGTGCCGATTCTCTTGTACACCGAACTAAACTAACTAAACTATCACTAAAATTCCTTACTGCAAAATAAATTCTCTAAATTTAAAAATAATTTTGACACATCTAAATCGAATTTGACAATCGCGACTCCACACGTGATACCTAACCATGTGAATCTTTTTAGAGCCGGAGGCGCGCAGGGGGGGCAGCCTCGACGTGTTTTATATGGATTTTTCACTTTTTGTATGGAAAATAAGATAAAAATATTACCTACATGTAGAGTGTTAGGGGTTTAAGGATTTTATAAAGGGTGTCGAAATTTTCATTATTTTTGCGATTGGACACGACGTTTTCGAGATATAAGCAAAAGAAAAAAAAATTAGTACTGTTTTTTCATCTGAAGTCGAGGTGTTGGTGTGAATTTTAGTTCATGACAACCAATTTTATTCCACATGTTTTTAGTCGCGATTAAAAATAGTCATATTTAGTTAGAAAATCTAAATTTTAGGTTAAAAACGTCAAATTCAGAATAGCAAAATTGCCATTTTCACTAAACTAATATCTCAGTGCCATCTTAGTGCTGTCAAACTAAAATTTAGTTAAGTTGTGTCGCTTTAGTCTATTTCAGAATGGGAAATCGTCGTTTGACAGGAATAAACTAAATTTTGGTGATTTTTAGTTTAGTTTAGAGGCATTTGTGACAAGAGAATCGGCACCATTTATAGGCAAGAATGTTTGTTTGGGCTAAAAAAATTAAGAGATGTAGCTGAATAGCTCCAATATATTACCGCGGATTACTGCAGATTGCCCTTAAACTGTTAGGTTAGAACAAATAAAGGCGAAGCTAGATAGATCTTATTTAGTGACACAGAAGTTCCCGGTTAGTTACTTTGTGGGTTGATAACTAACCGGAAACTTCCAACTGATTCTGTGTTTGATCTTGTTTTGATGTCAATGCCAAAACATAATTGAGAACTAGATATCTATGTGGAATGACGGACTATGAGCTCCCTCGGGACTAAAGAAAGAGAAACTACAATCCCGCAAAGTTACCAGAACTTCCACACAAGCGAATAACTAATTAGGCATACAAAACTCATTAGGTGGCGTGGCACAGTGCGCTGGTCAAGCAGAGTGAGTATAGTGACCGTACTCTTGGAACGGTTAAACTGTTGCCAATCTTTACTAAACAGACTGTTATCTATTCTATTCTGCTGTTCTCTTTACCCATAGCAGGCGTGAAGTGTATTGACGTTTTGCGTTTCACAGAACATTTTGAATATCTTTAGCATAAATTCGTAGGTAGTTCTTTGTGGCATGATGGCATTCATGGAAACTAATCAAGCTATCCTGCTGTCAATGCAACTGTCAAGTTTGACAAGTAGACATTATTGTTGTTTGTTTTACAGTGAGTCTGAGCTTGGTCTGAGCATATTTTGATTGAAATACTAAAATGATATAAATTTCACGATGCCGAGAACTTTGCCGCTAAGAATAAGTATAAGAGACTGTTTAGTTTTAGTTTTATTAGTTATATTTAATACAATTCACATTACTGATATGGGTAAGTTAATCTGCAAGAATGATAGTAGTAAATTGACAATTTACATAATAATTCTGATGTTTCAATACAATTTTGTGTCGTAGCTAACAACAATATGGATATACAAAGCAAAGAAAACAAAATAAAGGACGATTCCAGTGACAAAGGCGTGAATTTCAGTGAGAACGAAGAATATTTGAAGAGTTGTCCTTCTGTTGACCAGGACATTTCTGAGTGTTCGTCATTGCAGTATCCCTGTATAAATTGCAACAGAAGCTTAGATTGTCGTTATGGAGGCTTCTATAATTATTCCTGCACTGTGCAACCAAAAATTATTTGTAATGTAAGTAGTACATAATGTAAACACCGCTTTTAGAAAGATAAATTGAAGAGTTCAAGATTCCAACAATAATGCGTAATTTATAAATTCCAGGGAACGAAAACATTCGACAAAACAGCAATGTGCAGGTTTTGTTACCAGACAGAGAAATGGGAACATCGCTGTGATCAGAAAGCAAACTGCAATTCACTGGCTTCACCGCTGAAATATTACTTGTAAGCAATACTACTGTAATAGGATACTTGAATCATAGTTTTAAATAAACAATTGCAAAGTAAAGTTTGGTGACGAAACATAACATTATTACATTTTCCTTATGCCTACTTAAGTACCTTCTAATTAAATTTGCAGGACAAACTGCACAGTATCTGATGATGTGGTGTGCCTAGGAAAGCGCAGATTCCTCAAAAAGATCCGATGTTCATGGACAGCAGGCACTCGCTGGGGTACTGCAGTCATCCTCGCCTTGACACTTGGAGGATTTGGTGCTGATCGGTTCTATCTTGGCCACTGGCAAGAGGGGATAGGAAAACTATTCAGTTTTGGAGGACTGGGAGTCTGGACTTTAGTGGATGCCTTACTTATTGGTATCCATCACTTGGGGCCTGCTGATGGCTCTCTTTACATTTAATTATATAATAAAAATTGTCTCAGTGAATATTAATGTAGTGTGCATACTTGAATTATCATTTGTTAAAATTAAAAATCTAAGTACATTCAAATGTTTTATTATAATTAAGTACTTAATAATCATTGAAATTATGATAGTAATTTTACATTAATAGCCAACATCCCTTATATCCCAATTTATTTGGGTTTGCTTCGCGAAGATATGTTTTCTTCAACTACTAGCCAATATGCATCAGTACGCAAAATCATATGACTGACTGACTGACTGACTGAAGGGAGACAAGAAAAGGATAAATCTCACAAATACTCAGATTTTTTATTTGTTAGACTAAAATGACATTTGGTATCGACATATTAGTTACTGAGTAAAGGAAATGGCACACATATCAACTCTGAAAGGGATCGTCACCGTATCAACTCGAGCCATTCAGTATTCTTTGTATGAAACTCCCTACTGCAATGCAGCCCCGAATCTAGGGGGGCAAACCGGGGCCCGTGCCCCGGGCGCCAACTTCAGGGGGCGACAAATTCAAGCGTAGCAGACAAATGCACCACCCAGCACACCGCCACTTTGCAATAAATGAGACGCGCAGCACAAGTAATCTTTAAAAAAAAAGATTACAACAGTTTTGGCGCCCCGCCCCTGTTGTATTGGCGCATTATCGATCTATAAAAATAATTTGACTAATATGTTGCGGGCAAAATTTTCATTTTGAGAAAATTTGAATTTCGCGGACTAACTTAGCGCATCCTCATAAAAGATTGGCGGGGGGCGGCAGACGACAGTTTTTGCCCCGCCTCAAAAAAGTTCTAGATCCTGGGCCGCTGTAATGCACACTAATCGGAATCGTAACGTGACCGCCTCAACTCGGGATAAGCTCACGAACCGCGGCGATACGGTGACGATCCCTTTCCGTGTTGATGTGTGCTATGACCTTAACTCGCAACAAGGACCACTGAATCATTATCTGCAGCACGCGTAGCATGACCACCGTAGAAACGAGTTTTGTCGACGGAAGAGTAGACAAAATGACAGATAAACAATCACAATCTGTCATTTTGTCTATTCTTCCGTCGACTAAACTCGTTTCTACGGTGGTCATGCTACGCGTGCTGGAGGACCTTCACTGTTGTCGTGTTGTCTCTGTAATATTAATAATTACTATTTATCATGTTGTTTAAAAAAAAAACCCGGCCAAGTGCGTGTCGGACCACGCACAATGAAAGGTTCCGTAGTTGGGATGAATTAATCCCAAAAACAAACTTAACTTTGTAGTTGAAAAATATGTTCTCCCATACGGAATGTATGGGAAAACATGGTTTTGCAACTGCAAAGTTAAGTTGGTTGATTATTACTCGTTAACTGAGTCTACTTAGCTGTGATAGTTTTCCTTTTAATTTCGTTATATAAACTACTGTTGTGATTTTTTTCACACACCCAAAACCAACCATTTAGCCGGCGGGGGGGGGGGGACGGACACTTGACTCTAACAAAAATTATCACTTTAAAGCTTAATATTTCGCAAACGGATCCCTGAATCCAAAAATGGTTTTCACAAACTCACAATGTTTTTAAAGGACCTTTCCAATGGTACGCCTCACTATGGGTTAAAAAAAGAAAAAAATAACATCACAACTTTACGTGTATGACCCTAAAAAAAATGTTTTTCATAATTTTATTTTACCACTTTATCGGCGTAATTAACATAATATACCTATGCCAAATTACAGTTTTCTAGTACTAAGGGTCTTGGAGCTAGACCGCGGACAGACAGACAGACAGACGGACATGACGAAACTATAAGGGTTCCTTGTTTACTACGGAACCCTAAAAAGGTCGATTGCAGCTGTAATTTTGGTCTAGCAATAAAAAATCTGAGTTTAAGCAATCTCAAAAGGCACAGCTTATACGAAAGAGCTCACGGGTTAAATAAATATATTGGAGCATCTATTACGACGCAGTAGGACCCAGCTCCCTGTCGTCACCTTTGTGTGTTCTCGTAGTCATGAAATGCTGACACTTGACGACCGAAGCAAGAAAAACCTGTTAAGTTGGAGATTCGTAGACAACTACGCCTTCGAGTGTAAATGTGATGCTGTTCTACAATGGATGGGACACTTAATATCGTGACATGCGAGTCCTGTCGTCTGCACGTCGCGTCGCAGGAATTGATGAACGCTAGTGATGGCAAACACGTAGCCGAATTCTGGGCCGACTCCATTTACCTGACACGCAAAGAAGTGCTGGCCGTCATCCTAGAGGTCCCGATACCGATGACTGAGCTGCGATCCTAAATTAAAGATTATATAGTACCTACCTTGAATAGAATAGGAAACGTTTATTGGCATAGAATTTAGGTAAACATTTTAAGGTATTTCTATCTATCTTCTCCCACGTCAATAAGATCGTCACCGGTTTGAATGGGTACTATTTATAATACCTTTGGCCCACTTGTTACTTTGGTGTGTTTACAAATCTCTCTCTCAAATATTTCTCTTTGTGCGGGAATCGAACCCGCAACACTCAACAACGAACTTAGAACCCAAACTCGTACGCAACCGATCGGAAGCTAGTAGCGACGATGTTATTTTTTGTAACAGGAGGGTAATTAGTCCTTGGCAAAAAAAACAGTGTCACTCCGGGAGTGCTGACAGAAGTGAAAACTTGAAAAAAAATCGGCACCGCAAAATCAACGCGTTGATGTCTTTTACTCCACGGTGTCGGTAAATTCCGTTAAAGTGTCGCGAAATCAATGGTTTAGTCCCATCTCTAAAATGCCCAACGCGTCTAAAGAAGTTTTCACTTCTAAAATATCCTGACTGTTGATCAAATATTATTTTAGTTCTAGAAAGAAAGCATGCACTTCATAACGACGCAAGGTTATGGTTTGCAAAATAAAGTTAACAGTTACTTAGTTAACTTTCATAAAACAAATGCGTCAACAATTAATTCTAAATAAGCACCTCCTACGCAGTTTAATTGATGACCTATAAAGGTACTTTTACAAGCCCCTATGAGTCGGGCATATTAATAGACATGAAGTTACTAGATTATTTGACTGTCTAGCTCAACTACTCTCTTAGCCTTTAAGATTACTGACGTCTCTTTCAGCACGGGTAATTATCGAGATATATAATTTTTATGACTGTGATTTTCTACACGCGATTGTATCTATTAAATTTCACATCCTTTGTTTAGAACGAGAAAAGTAATCATGCGCATACCGCGCCGCCGCCAATATGTCGGGGCTAACGAGACGAATTAAAAACACTGCCAGGTATGTGTATTAAACGGCTTGAGTAGCGTTTGTTTGTGGAAAATAACACATAGATGACGTACCTACTCTAAACAAGGAGAAGTCTTACCTACCGACTCTTATTTAATGCTCATGCAGAAAAGCGCGATATCGCGGGCGCGACAGGCAGTGCGACCCGTGTCGCGCCCGCGATATCGCGCTGGTCTATAGTCTATACGAGCCTTTATTGTACGAGATTCTTACGTATTATCGCATTGTCCTGTCCTTTATGCATGCATATGCAATAGTAGGTAGGTAGTTAGGTACCTTTATAGGTGAGGTATAAGGTATAAAAACCTTATTACGCAAGGTTCGTCCCATTGTAGGTGCTTTGTTTTTTGTTGAGAAAGCCGGATATAATAGGTACCTATCTAGACCTGCCCTACCTTACCTAGGTAAGGTACTAGCATAGTGTTTGACGTTAGGTATCAGTATAAGACTCATATAGCGAAAAAACTGAAAAACCCTGGGAAGTTGTATTAAATGTTTTGGCCTGAACTGTTTAGGTGTTCGTTTGTGTCATTGTGTAGGCGCCGCGTAGATTTGGCGTAGGGTGTTGGTAGGTATGTGAGGGAGGAGGTGCCGGGCGGGCAAAAGCCGGCGGACGGCGCGCGGTGGCGGAGCCTGCGCAGTGCGCGCGCCGCTCCAGGCCTGCGCGGTCCGTCATTCGTTCGCGGGTTCACGCCGCGACGCCACCTCGCCCCGTCACTAGTGCTCCGCTCGCCCCCCGAGCTCCGCCGCGTCAGCTCGCGTGTCAGGCCGGACCGATCCGGTCTCGTGGTGGTGCGTGTCCCCCCTGTCCCGGAGCACGCGTGCGCTCGCTCGCGCGTGCGCGGCGCCACGTGCGCGCGACGACGGGCCGCGAGCATGCGAGGGGCACGGCGCTGCCGCGCGTAGCGAGCCAGGCCGTGCGCGCCATCGCCATGGGCTGCGCCTCGTCCGCCGAGGAGCGCGCTGCCATTGCGCGCAGCAAGCTGATCGAGAAGAATCTCAAGGAGGATGGCATCCAGGCTGCCAAGGATATCAAGCTGCTGCTCCTTGGTAATGGAGCTTTCCTCTGTCTCTGTCTAGGTACCAGGTGCGCGCGCACCCCGCTGACTCGAGCTCTATTGACTCAGACCTCTGAACCGGCACTCTCCATTTCGAGAATGTAGTAACGGGAATGCATTGACTTATTATAAGTACTTATGCTTTTTGGATAGCATCTTTTGAAGAGTCTATAACGACACACTGCTAAGACTTCAACACGAGGTCTCCATTTGGGGTACCTATCCAAGTCAACGTTTTCTAAATATTATGTAGAAAGGGAATGTAGGTATTTGAAAATGGTATTAGGAAATCAGCGCTCTTCCGGTTGTTACACTAGAAGCAAGATAAGAACATATCAATAACATTCAATTATAGTATTGGAATCCCTGATCTTTGAACTTCAACACAATGTTCCACCTATGTAAAACTGACCTGGCGAACTTGATATCAATGACTCGGAAATAATCCTACGCAATTTGTATCTAGAACTATCAAGAGCTAGGGTCATACATTATTATTACATACATACTTACCTACGACGTATTCAGCCGGTTTGCGGTACAAACAACACACAGATATTGCGTCTTCCTTATCGTAAATACCTAGGGGCTCTATAACTTACCTACTTTGCATGTTACCTGAAATACTAGAATACGTGGCAGATAGGTAATGTCTTGGTAATGTCTTAGATATAATTCTTGCTCACAGGCCCTTTTGCTTGTCAAGTGAAAGTGCTGAGGAACTTGTGGATGTCCTGAAAGGCGAATAGGAAGAATGATAATTCGAGGATATGGTAATTCGTCGTTGGTAACTCTGGCAGAAAGATCAGTGACCATAAAGCCTATGTTTAGGGACTGAGATACCTCTATGACGCTGCTACTAGTTGATTGCGTAAACACATACGAAGCGATCTCAAACTGTTTAAAAACATGGCTAAACTTTCGCAAAAAGACACATGATGCTTACCAAAACATGAACCACGTAGCAAGCTTACGAAGTTACGAAACGTAGCGATAGCAAAAGATACCCTAAGCTCCCAAAACCTGCAGACGTCCCTAAGCTTTAGGGGTTTTTCTTTTTTCCAGCGCAACTTTTATGCCCCCCAGACCCCAGTCGGTCAGGGTCAAGGTTCTTTTTTCGTATGCTCCGAGTTTCGATTATCGACGACTATTCGTAATTCGCCATACCAAATGCAAAATTCAAAAGCGATTTTCTCCTAGAGCCTGGGTTCCGAACCTGGGGGTAATTACCCCCGCGGGGATTCTGTGGGGGTGACAAAGCACCTAATAATTAGGACCTAATCTGGTGGGACTACAGCTGGTGACGAATACACTGTTAATAGGTAACCGAGCTTTAATAAAAATGCTTATGGGTACCCTTTGCCATCACCTATAGATGTGAGAGTGGTTTTTCAATTTTGGTTACACTGAAAACAAAGGCACCGTTTCAATGTAGAACATGACTTAAGATGCGCTTTAGCGAAACTAAGGCCGCATTCCGTGTTACGTTAAAAGTGATAATATCGCGAATCCGACCAAAGTCCAAAGTCACAATTTTTACTCAATAACCCTTATATTTTGTGACTATTAAATTTAGTCGGATACGCGATATAATCACTTTTAACGTAACTCGGAATGCGGCCTAAACCTTACATAAAAAACTTTTGAACGCAAAACAATACCAACCATCACACTAACTATGTATTTTTACTTAATTCATTTATATTTAAAAATAAATTACGTAAGAATTATAAGGTTGTATTGTTTGTATTGATAACATTTTAAGGTCGGGGTAAAATCAGTTTTCCTAATAGGTCACAGAGGTAACAATATTGAAAAGGTTAGGAACCACTGTCCTAGAGTATTGAACTATTGATAGATATTTGATGGTGTTACAAAAATAGTATTATTTATCGAAACTATAGGTAACTACTAAAAAAAAAAAGTAAGTAAAGTTAAAAAAAAAAAATCACGAGAAAAACGCTTTAGAATTTTGCGTAATTGTAAGGTTTTTATTCTTGTGGCTGTTTCTTCTGTTTCTTCCTGTTTATATCGTTCTCATTCTAAGTTTTGGAGAAGCTTTTCTATTTACATATTGTTGCATTTAACGACATTCGACAACCGAAAACAAGGAGAGCTTATTTCTAAATAAAGATGCTATGCTAGCTAATGCTAGAAACGAATTTCGTGTCTAAAGATTTGTGGTTTGTACCTATTTAAGACCAAAATGTGTCTGTTCATTGATTGTTGTTATTGCATTTACATAATAGTAGATTGTTATACGAGGGGCTAAAATAACCCATTGTAACGAGGTAGTTTTACTCCCGAGCTTTAGCGAGGGAGTAAATAGAAACCGAGTTATAATGGGTTTTAGCGCCGTGTGTTACACTCTACTTTTCACTACGATTGCGAGAAAATAAAATAATCCAATAAGTACAATATTAAATAGTTTATTTTATTTAAATGTACAATTTGTACAATTCTGGATATTTAACGAGATGTTTTTTTCCGGCAACTTAATTTCAGTCCTCTGTGAAGATGTTCTCCAATGATGACATTTTCACTGTTGTAAATTATATGACGGTGACCAATTCAATTCGTAATTAGAGAAAAATTCTAAAGATTTCGCACCAATGTCTTTTTTATTTCTTCTGTAGCCGCAACGCAATGCACGCATTCTACCGAAGAGATAGCCGCATTTAGTTCTATTTTCAAAAATAAAATGTTCTTTTTTTTGTGAACCAAAATTAAAAAGAAATTACTTTTTCCCCTAAAGCAAGAAATGCTATTTTTTCCCAGCTCTGGTACGCTACAATGACGGACTTTTTGAGCAAGAGGAATGAAAATACTTATAGGCACCTACTCAACTACTTATTCTAGCAACCAGGACCTGGCAAGATTTTGGTTTCCAGTGTTACAACCTTAATAAGTATGAATTATTTCTTAGTTAATCCTAGACAATCCTAGTCACCAACATGACACCAGCCAAAGTGTACCTAAATAGCCTAGCCACAGGCCGCAGATGAACATGATAGCCGCTACTGTCCTTGTACAATGGTTCATATATACTGCATGTGCATGTTAAAACAAATAAATATAATCAATAAACACTGTTGTTTCTTCACACGACCGTGTGTAAAATGGCATGGTGAATGAAGTTTTTGGCGATGTTGTCGGTTCGAATCCCGGCAAGCGAGTAAAAAAAAATCTAGTGTCCCTTTGACTATAGGTACCTAAATATCGACAGCTAAAATAAAATAAGCAAAATTCCTTAGCGGAATAGCGCCATCTGAAACATCATCATCTGCCTAGCCTTTTCCCAACTATGATGGTGTTGACGTCCAGTCTAACCGGATGCAGCTGAATACCAGTATTTTACATGGAGCGACTGCCTATCTGACCTCCACAACCCAGTTACTGGGTAATACGATACCCCTTAGTAAGACTGGTTGTCAGACTTTCGGGCTTCTGACTACCCGTAACCGTTTCGAGGACCGGAGGGGTCTCGATATGTAATTTATGGTCACCCATTCACGGACCGGCCTCGGCAATCGTAGCTTACCTTCGATCGACCCGTGGTTATAAAAATAATATTTTTATTTTAACAACCAACTACATTTTTTAGAAAGAAAATGTAGTTAAAAACAAACACGGTTATTTTTATTTATTACTAGCTGCGCCCCGCGGTTTCACCCGCGTAAGTCTCGATCCTGTCGGAATATCGCGATAAAAAGTATCCTATGTGTTAATCCAGGTTATAAACTATATGTGTGCCAAATTTCATCCAAATTGGTCCAGCCGTTTGAGCGTGAAGAAGAGACAAACATACACACACTCACAAACTTTCGCCTTTATAATACACACTTAACACCGTCTAGGGATATTTCAGATTTTCTCAATTTACTCAAAATTTGTTACAAATAACATGCAACATGGATATATTTTTATAAAGCCCATTTATCAAACTAGACTAGAATAAAAAATAAAAAATTGTGTAAATAAGTTTTTATTTATATAAAGACGAAAAATGGTAAAACTAGAATGTGTTTTTCAAGAAAATGTGAAAAATAAAGCGTAATTATACAGATTTTTGAAATTATGCGAAAAATCAGTATATAGTCTGTAAAACCACCCATGACGTTAACAACGGTCCTGCAGCGGTTTTTCATGCTTTGAATCAAGTTATCAAAGTCTTGCTGCGGGATATTGTCCCAGGTCAATACTAAGATGCCAAAAAAGTTGTTCTTCAGTCGCAATGTTTGCAGGAAAAATCTTCAAAGCCCTTCTTTGAAGCATGTCCCACGCGTGCTGTATGGGGTTTAGGTCTAGTGATTGCGCGGGCCAGTCTAAGACCGATAGGTACGTCGTGCTCCTGCAGCCAGCTGGTCACCACTCGCACTGTGTGCGGGCGGGCCTTGTCGTGCATGAGCGTAAATTCTTGGCCCATTTGTAGTCGAAGGAGGTAGACTATTGGTACTAGCACCTGGTTATAGTACTTTTCAGCGGTCATGGTGTTTCTGATCCAAACGAGGTCTGTTCTTCCACCAACACGAATTCCCGCCCAAACCATAATTGTCCCGCCGTGGTATGGATGGACTTCCTGAGGGTGTTGCAGACGACTCTCACGACCAGGAACTCGCCATACGCGTACTCTTCGCGAATCGAGATGGAAACCGAAACAGCACTGGTTATCTTCCCAGAGCAAATGTTCACGAGCCCACTGTAATCTTCGTCCACGATTTCCTCGCCGTAGTGCTGGAGTACGAAGCGGTCTATGGGCATGAAGGTTAGCTTCATGCAGTCTTCTTCTCACAGTTTGGTCACTCACAAGCAACTGGTGCTCTGACTGGAGCCTTTGAACCAACTGCATCGCCGTAACATTTGGTTGTCTTCTCGCGTTAACTTGCGTCATGCGCTTCCCGCCTGGGTGTCTTTCAGCCACTTCACCAGTAGCACGATAACGTGACCATAACCTTGATATCACGTTTTGTTTTGTTCCAATCTCCTCAGCAATACTCCGTTGAGTAGCCCCAGCTTGGAGCATGCCAACTGCCCTTAACATTTCCTCTCTTGTTAAATGGCACCGCTGCATGATGCATACAGTAGCGGAAATTCGAAATTAACTGCTAACTTGTTTTGTCACCAAAAATGACCAAAAACTATAAGTAAATTGAAACCTTCCAACTTCGCTCAAGTTATGCCGCGCAAATATTTTGTTTTTAATTTATTTTAATTCATCCAAAAAGGCCTACAAAATAAGCTTTCTTCAAAAGATTTTAAAACCAACCATTATTTTTTGAGTTAAGAACTTTATACAAAATATCCCTAGACGGTGTTGATGTGTATTTCGATCACAACTTCGATGTTACAGTTGCAATGGGTATTTAGAATATTATGTTCTTGAATATTATGTTGTCGACAAATGAATGAGCTAGATGTGTGATATTTTTGAATCTCTGAAAATAATTATTATTCGGTCGGATTAGCTTGAAAGTTACCATTTACCATGATCTTTTTTTTTTTTAAATAGACATAGTCGCACAAATAGAATATCACAGAACAGTAGAATATAATGAAAAAGCTGCAACGACCTTTATTTAAAATGCGCGCCATCACATTTTTTGCTGAAAAAAAAGACGAAATTGTCTTTGGCAAATCTTTGATTTTAGCGCATTGCTCGTGTTCTCTTTCGCGTGTGAATGTGCCTTCACGCATGTGTGAGCGAGTCCGAACGAAGATTTCCGAACGCACCCGAACGTCAGTCGAGCGGGGCGCGGTCGCTGTCACGGAGCGGAGTTGGTGCTTGTCATCCGGCCGCCATTATCTCGTATTTAAACGGATTTGTAAAATCAATTAAAGTTTGCATTGTCGTTGCGTGTTTTTAGTGTTTGGTGCAGTAAAAAACCCTGGAAAATATCGAGTCGCGATCGTTTATCTAAAGATTGTGTGTTTCGGAGTCGTATGAACAGTGATAAGTGGTACTGTTAGGTTACTGTGTTGGGTGCTAACGTTGTGTAGGGTGGCTCCGGTCTCGCCGGAGCGGCAGGACGCGTGTGGAGCGCATGCAGAGGGAGCGGTGAAAGCGCGCCCGGCTCAGGGGTCGGGGCGGCCGGCGGCCAAGGAACAGGGACAGCTGCCGACATGGGGTGCGCCCAGTCGGCCGAGGAGCGTGCGGCTGCAGCTCGCAGCCGGCAGATAGAGAGGAACCTGAAAGAGGACGGAATCCAGGCTTCCAAAGATATCAAGTTGCTCTTATTAGGTACAGTGTAGCTCTATTATTTGGTCGCGATCAGTGGCCGCACCCATGTTTTGGGGTTGTTGCAGAAATTTGGGCGTCCCCTTGAACGATCCCGACTTTCATGATGCCCCTGTGAATAGCGTCCAAACGCTCTTCATGTATCCTATTAGCTTGTTGCAGATTTTCGAACGAGGAGTAGAGATGGTTAGTTGCTTTCACTTGGAACTAATCATTATGCCGGTATGTGCGGTAGTTCCGTGCGCAAATGAAAGTTCCTATTTGTTTCACATTTAGGAAACAAGTGTATGAACTCATTGTGTAGTCGTTTCTATGCTAATCATGGTTGATTTCTGTTGCAATGTCATGAACTTCAATTCAGGAGGGGTTTTCCTTATCGTATTTCGAAACTTAGGTACCATGCGACGTATTTTAACATTGCCACTATTTGTTTTACTTCCAATAAGATTGATTAATTTATTTGAACCTATCATGTCAAATGTCATAAGATGTGCCAAAAATATTGGTCTTATCACTGCTAAATAAACACATTTCTAGAGTACATAATCATCGTTGGCTAAAATAAAATTTTCTTGTCATGATATTACTGCTAACTAAATAAATTATTGACAGTAGAACCTCTAATGCAGATGGAGGCATCAGTGCATGCTGAAGCAAGGTGTATCTCTGCTTCACTGAATGATAAATCTCATGCACTCTTATAATAACAGAACTTTTTTCAATAATAACACATTCACCCATTAATGATGTCAATATTTCATGAGAAGTATGTAACAGTCAGCCAGTACAATACCGGAAGATTCTTATCGGCTGTGACTTAGTAAGCAAGGAGACTGCTCCATTGTGCTAGCTGGTAGTTTTCCTGCTATTTGCATAGATGACCTTGATGAGATAACATTTTCTGGCTGATAAAACACAAAAGAAAATCAGCTCGACAATGGAAACTGAACATGCAGCCTACACTTACACATACAAGTCAAAATAAAACATATTTATTGCTTTTCAATACTAACCAAGAGGTGATTCCCTTTAGAAACACATAAATTGTATACAAGTTGTTTTAGTTATTACAAAACCACATGTAATATTGCCCGTAAACAATCAACTAGTATTTAAAGAATTTAAATCACGGTAAACAGTACCTGTTGGCAGTGTGTTGAACAGTTGCCAATATTTCAGCAGAACAATGTCATTCATGTCCAACGCTAAATGGCACAATACTTATTTACATTTAAATACAAACGCTAGAGGAAACTGAACAAAAAATTCAATTGATACTATTTTGTAATAATGTAGGTAATCATTTATTATAAAGAATTTTTCCTTTGCATTCAATGTAACACAACAGTACAAGAAATGTTTTAGAATGATCTCGGTTACCACCTATTTCAGGAAATGTTAAATAACTATTGACATTTGCAGTCATTAAACTGTATTTCACCATTAGTTCCAATTGAGTCATCCTTAATATTATAAATGCGAAAGTAAGTTTGTTTGTTACGCCTTCACGCTAAAACGGCTGAACGGATTTGGATGAAATTTGGCACATATATAGATGATGGCCTGGAAAAGAACATAGTATACTTTTTTTTTTCACGGGATCGAGATTATGCGGGTGAAACCGCGGGGCGCAGCTAGTAACATAATATTTAAAGCATTTGAATCTAAGCTTACACATAACTTATGTGGGCACATCCTTAATTTAAAAGGGAGGTTGAATTTCGAGTAAAATTATAATTAAATGTAATTTAAATGTCTTACAAAAGGAAGTTGCCTTGATCTTGACACTGATAATTATGTGAGTGCATTGACACAAACTGTGCTATTTGTGATGTGTCTCGGGTGGTCGGTCTCCTGTCTTTTTCTCTCAATGGCTATCATGAATTATTGAAATGTTTGTCATCAATTTCTTTTATATGAGTATGTCTTATCTTCTTAAATATAGAATATACACTCCTCTTTTTTTTGTGAGAAACATGTGACTTTACATCATTCCATTTAATTAACTTGTGGATCATTTCAATTGGCATTAGCATTATCCAATATTTACCTATACTACAGAATAATGCACACCATTCAAAGTCAATTACTTAGTAATTTTACACCCAGAATGAGTCACCATTGTGTTTTTCTAATGTCTATAATGAAGTAGGCAATTGGTATGCTCAACAATTTCTATGTTTCTTATATAAATGTTGTATTCATTACTCATTAGATGAATATTTTATACACTAACTTCTACAGGTACATGTCTGGGTTATATGACACAATTGTAATTTATTGCACTTGATTTGATCTTGATTTGCACTATCTCAACATGTGACATCACTATTGGTTTGCAAAATTCAGATATCATTATCATCTTTATTTCGTAATTTTATACATATAATTATACCACTCCCTCTTAAATGCGGCTTGAGTCCCGGCAGTGTGAAAATGTGAAAATTCTTGGTTGGTTAATTGTTATGTTTCATTTTCTTCCATTTTGTTATTATAATGTGGTATGACAATTCATTTTACTCATTCCATGGTGTATTTATGCCATTGTTACATTCTGTTTGTATTGTTAAAATGCCATGCTAAACCACAATACCTATCTATTTCAAGAGATTTACGTTGATCTTTACAATACATAACAAAATCCTAAAAGGGCAAAAGTCACAAGTCAAATGCAAATAAAATACAACACTTGGTTACCTAACAAAATAAGTCCTTTTTAGGGTTCCGTAGTAAACAAGGAACCCTTATAGTTTCGCCATGTCCGTCTGTCTGTCTGTCTGTCCGCGGTCTAGCTCCGAGACCCTTAGTACTAGAAAGCTGTAATTTGGCATGGGTATATATTTTAATTACGCCGACAAAGTGATAAAATAAAATTCTTTTTGGGGTACCTAGGGGAGGTACCCCAAAAAGAATTTTTTTACCACGTAAAGTGGTGATGTTTTTTTTTTCTGTCCCATGGTGTGGGGTATCATTGGAAAGGTCCTTCAAAAACATTTATGAGTGTGTAAAAACCATTTTTGGATTCAGGGATTCGTTTGCGAAATGTTAAACTTTAAAGTGCTAATTCTTGTTAGAGTCAAGTCCCCTCCCTGCCAGCTAAATAGTTTTGGATGTGTAAAAAAATCACAGCAGTAGTATATATAACTCATCATCTGTTACGACGCTTCATTGAAGTGGATAACAATTAAAATTCTATTGTGTCTCGTTATGACAGTTGAAAGGATATCGAAATTGAAAGGAAAACTATCACAGCTAAGTAGGCTCTACAAGTTAACGAGTAATAATCGACCAACTTAACTTTGCAGTTACAAAAACATTTTTCCCATACATTCCGTATGGGAGAACATGTTTTTCAATTGCAAGGTTAAGTTTGTTTTTGGGATAAATTCATCCCAACTACGGAACCCTTCATTGTGCGTGATCCGACACGCACTTGGCCGGTTTTTGAGAACTATCTAGGTATTACCAGTTTAGATTCTCTGTCATGTTTTCAGTGTCCATTGACATTCAATATCCGATGCTTAACCAGGATAAAATAAGATTTTTCCTTTTAACTTTTCTGGTGTAGATATTTCAAGGAAAATGAAACCAAAACAAAAAAAAATGTTTCGCAATCACATAATGAGCATGAGGTGACCAATCATGTGACAATTGTGTCAACTAGGTATCTTGTGCTAGAAATTAATTGAGGTGTCACGGCACGCCGCCGTGGCTACCAGTGCGTGCATATCTGACCATGAATGGTGTTTTGCTTTAATGAGCCACTCCTCACTTGTCTCACTTCGAAAAAATCTATGGTAATGTAATTAGTCCTAGCTCAGACTTAAGTAATCGAAGTTTCAGTTAGCAGGTAAAAGAGAGGGGTCTTTGGAACATGATTGAATGACTATTGAACAGATAAAGTTATTTATTAGTCTTATTGTCACAATTTATGTGGGTCATTCATTCATTCATTTGTCACACTATCAAACACCGTTTTCACCCAGTTTGGTCTGCTCTCTCATAGTCATAAACACAAAGTGTTGACTTAAAAAACCCAAGCCTGAACGCTACTTCAAATAGGTACCTACTAATTCTAGATTTTTGACTTCGATTCAACTGAACTGACTGATTTGATTGAACTGAATCGAAGTCAAAAATCTAGAATTAGTAGGTCAATTTGATACTTTTCTAAATCAATTCTCTGACCAACTGAATCGAAGTCAAAAATCTAGAATTAGTAGGTATTTGAAGTAGCGTTCAGGCTTGGGTTGAATGTCGAAGTCATTTGCCAAAAAAATCTTTAAAACAAGACCATTACGTCCACTACGCATACACCAAATACCATTTTGTTACGTGTGTAGCGTCGTTTAATGCTACTTATTGCCTTGTCCAAGCTATCCACCTACCTTTTTACCGAAATAATTCCAAACGTAACAATTTCTACAACGTGTAGTTTTTGTGCCATGTACTCGCAACAATTCTAATACGATCGTTATGTGAACTCGGAAGGCAATTAATTATAATCTATTGCACTAATCGGTCAATATCGATGTTATTAAAAAGATAAGAGTGCTTTAATCCTTTAAATATTATGTAATTTGGATTAGATAGGCGCTAAGAGTTGAAATATGAAGTTCCTTTTTCAACGTACTACACAACTTCTTGAATCGTAAGTTATTTGTGAATAGGCAAATGTCAGGTTACCATTGAAGAGGCGATCGAACGGACATTACAGACAGGTATTTTATCAGCCAAGCGGCATTCGAGCATGCGACGATGTTATCGTGATGATACCGCAAAAAGGCACAGAGGCGACGTCTACTCATCCTGTCACCCCAGCGATACAGAAGTTCGATTCGATACATTATGTTTTTATCGAGGTTTACGTCGCGATAAAACATTCTGCCAGGTTCATGCGAAAAAGTGCTCTATGTTAACGATATAAATGTTAATAAAGACAATAAACTAAATGGCTTATAATGTCATCGTTCCTCGCAGGTACGGAACACTATTAGGATCTCAAACCACGATAGTGAAGTAATGTGCCGTTTATTCCTTGCTCCGATCGTTTGATCTGCGTGAGATAACTTCTAAACTGTTCGAATTCTTAAGCATTCACTATTAAATAAATAATCCAACATGACATTCACTGTTTTAAAAGTTATTATATTGGGTGTTCGTGGGAATACTTTCTTGGCACGCGATTACCATCCACTTGTGAAAGTTCTTCCACTGTGAATATAAAATATGTGATGATACCTTTTATTTTGACGTATGAATGCATTGTCTTGTAAAATACGAGGCGTCACGTCCTTTAAAGGTTACTTAAATATTATTAGACATCGCAATCGAAGGTATGAATGGTTGTACAAGTTGCAATGTAGAAATCAGGAGTGCACTTGTGTAGTGATAATGTGTATATCGGGGGTCAGAGATCGGCCATTCGCGCTGGCGAGCCAATTAGAGCCAACAGGGGTCATGATACTAAGAACCTGTATTTGACAGGGTTCGTTTTACTACACCTACGTAATTTCGTCACTTTATTAGCCAATTAATATCTACGTACGAAGGATATAACGGTAAATAAATATTGTCTGTAGTAATTACACTTACATAATTGTTTTATAGGTCTCGTTACATGTAGATAATATTTGAGAGACCACTATTACTATTCTTCAACAATCTATGCTTGTTTACATTTTGTCATCGAGTCATCACCATTGTTCAGCGTTGGCAGATAAATTATTACAGTGAATTAAACAAGGTTCAATGCGTAGGCTTTCTGTGTAGTGTAGACGTAGGTTATCGATTATCTTCTAGGAAACACGTGGAAAACCCGTTGCATGCTCAGTATGCGCAGAGCTGCAAACACTGAAGTCTTTATCGATCAGCGTGGTAGACCCTTCGTACGTCCGCGTACAGTTCACTGTAAACGTTGTTAATTTATTTTTCCATGCTATTTTCACTCAGCGAAACGTGCATAATGTGGACTGAAACAGTTTACATTTAGGCGGTAATTAAATGTTTTTATATCATCGCGCGTTTTATTACGTGGTTTGGCGAAATGTCTGCTTTGAAGAAACGCAGCTTTTATGTAATGTCGGTCGCCTAACTCCACTTGTCCAATTAATTGTAATGCATAATGATTAAATAATATCAAAACAATCGCAACACGTGTTATGTAGTAGTGCACGAATAGTATTTAATTTGTATTTTTGTTTACAGGTGCTGGTGAATCCGGCAAAAGTACTATAGTCAAACAAATGAAGTAAGTATACCACCTCTTTGTTTTTTAATTAAAATATAAGAAACTTTTTATTGGAATAGTCAGCTGAAATATTAGGTTATAATAGACACTTCATAATGTGAAAATGTCTAGATATTACAGAGATATGCCCTGAACTTACAGACAATTAAGTACGTAATAGAACACTAGTCCATTACTCCTAACTTTTTGCAAGTCCCCCCAGTCGGTAAACGAAATTTTGCATCCTTTCAATAGTCACAATGGCAGTGAACCGTATAACATCTATAGCCGTTGAAAAGGAAGGGTAGCTTTTTATCAAATACTTCCGTTTCTCAGGCGAATGGCACCTCTGCCTGGCTGAATATTCTTCAACGTTAAATAAATACGTACTTAATTAAAACTTACAAAAATTACATCCAGTTGCCCAGACACAAAGCATTTCGTATTCAAATAACTTTTTTTTTATAGCCTATCTTGTGTCCCACTGCTGCAAATACCTCTTTCTCCATCTAGCCGAAACCTAAATAACCTATATTTTGCGATTTTCTTCCATATCTGCCCTGAAAACCTATCCACATTCTTCACATCGCCTTTGCCGCGGTCCACCTCGACGGCGATGTCCTCCCTCAGTTTTCCAGCTAGTAATGATATTTCCCCTTTGCAGATTTATTCGCAAAACACTTACGTTTTGCAGGACCTTCCCAAGTTTTAAACCTGACTAATTTCAAAACCAACTACCTACTTTATCTTATCTGGTAGGACAATGTAGGGTTGGTGCAAAACTGTATGACGAGACGATACGTTTTAAGAGTCAACAAATTGTATCCAAGAAGTCTAAATAAGGCACAACCTGTATTTATTCTGTTCGTCTGTACAATTGGTAATGTCCATTCGACCTTTTCGGCCTAGTCAGAATCAGAATAGACAAAAACGGCACACAACTTCTATTGAAAACTGACAGCATTTCTCCTGTCCATGTCTTTCATTTTTGTATCGCATCCCATCCTAGGTGTTTTGCGCCACAGTATACACTTTGTCGTACAGTGTTATCATAGTTATCAATTACATTCATTCGTATTTATCAATATTATTGTTTAGAGATATAATACATCGGTCGATTGCCTGCTATCTCCCTGTACCTATCTACTATCTACGACTTGTCAACAAGCGTTTTACATTTTGAAGATAAAAGATTACCGGCTGTATGAAAATTTCGTTGCAATGTAGGGAATGTCAGTATCGCGTTATTAAGTAACATCTACATATTTGAATTTGCCAATATTCTACGGAGATTTCAAATAATGTCTTAGAACAATAAACATTTTGCATCAGTTTGTTAAGAACACATACACACATAACATCACGCCTGTAATCCCCGAAGGGTTAGGCAGTGGTGTACTTATAATAACACCCACATTTCGCCAGTTATGTTCAAGTCCCGTGTAATAGGGGGCGAGCCTATTGCCATTAGCAGGTCACAAATCCAGACTTCGGGCTGCTACTGAGGAATTCCTAATGGGTAAACCCAGTAACACTTTGCCCGACCTGAGAATCGAACCCAGGACCTCATTCTCAGCAGTAGCCCTAAAATTTTGTATGCTAAGACAATTTGCATCTTGCATTAATAAATGTCTACTATCACCATTACCTTGTTATCGCAGAATAGTTATAATTTTGAGAGCACACCTACGTCGGTCGCTAAATGTCTAGGTAACAAATACGTAGATATATGTTCCGTTGTTTAGCAGTTTTACGATACGTTTGTTCGTGTTATTTGAATTAAAATATATTTGTCTTCACGTCACGCCGCGAGCTGTCACCAACGCATACGAATAAAATTATTTGTGTGACGTCACCAAACGACTCCGACGAAGCTATTAGCCCTGCCAAATAGTTGACGATGGTCAGTGAAAATTGCACATGCCTAATCTGTGTCAAACAGGTTTCTGATTCAGTTAAACTCATTCAGAACCTACTTAGGCTGCGTTTCCGCCTAAGATGTGCGAGGATGCGTAGCGAGGGATGTGTTTGTTAAGAATCAATGAAATCGCTTCATTTACCTAGCCTAGCTCAGCGCAGCTCTTGTGGAAACGGCTTAGCGGCGCGAGGTTTTTGTACGTACAAAACAAGCGAGGTATGGGTGCGAGGGATGTGTGCGAGAGATATGTGCGAGGTATACGCACCCACCACACCTTACCCCGCTCGCTCGCATTTGATAAGAGCCCGCTACACATCCTCGCACCGCTCATCTGCGCACCGTTTCACAGCGTCGCTACGCATTCTCGCACCGCTCAGCGGCCTAGCACATCTCTGGTGGAAACGCTCACATCGTTTCACAGCTTCGTTACGCATCCTCGCACCGCTCAGCTACCTCGCACATCTTTGGTGGAAACGCAGCCTGAAATTGGGACTTTCCTGTTTGATATTATGAAAAATAAACCTGTATAACTAGTAGTTGACATTAGTATAAATTTTGATCGTTATCTAATCAAGCTGTTTACTATTCATAATGTCAACAAATCTCAATAAGTTGTCAATAGAACAAGGCCAAGTCATAAGAAGTAAAATCATCGATATCTCTACATTGTAGTCTACAATAACCTACGCTACGCTAATGTTAGTGAGATCAATGTTTTGTGGGTGTTTGCACCATGCCGTCGGTGACGTCATCCGCGTCCCGGATGCTACAGATCTATGGAACGCCAGGCGTTCGGAATCAAATTATTTTATCGATACTCAACTTACTGACAAAAAAAATGTGAATTGGCCGATTTTGTCATCAAGAACCATTTCATTTGAATATACATATTCTGGAAAATTTGAACTTATCTAAGTTATGTATAGGCATCCAAATCTGCCATTATTGTGCCTTTTGGAGTGATAGTTAGTTTATCAAAACTAACTTTTATTTAATAGAACAATAGAAAAAAAATAGAACTGGTCGGAATCTTGTAGAAATGAAGCTAGAATTCGGCGAATTCTGAAGAATCGAGCGCGCCGGTTGCATGGCCTGATTGTTTTTATTGGACAGTGCACCATATCCATTGTTCAAATCCGTAAAATACTAAATATTTACTTAACATCTTTTACAACATGTCAGCAGCTTATAGCTTTCATAACTTTTAAAAGAACAATTTTATAAACATGTGAAATACTATAGCTTGTTTTGTTTATATAAACCCTGCAGATCGGCAGAACCAGAATCTAGCTAAACTTATATTAAATCTGTCTCCATCGGCATCAGATTAGGCTGCATAAGTAACATTTTAAAGAGTTTATTTTACTTTTCAGTAGCCATAAAAGAAACTCAAAGCTACAAAAATGTCAACCATAATAAATTGACTGTTGAGTTAGTGAGTAAAAAATTAAATCAACAAAAAAGACAGTTATGTGAAATCCATATTCAGTTGTTGTACATTTATCTCGCTCTCCGAATTGGCTATATTCGTGTTTGTCATTGAGTTGAGCCTACCGTCCTCACCTATATGTACATGCAATTTAAATGTCTGATCGACTAAATAATTTATACAGACAAATCTGGACTGGACAATACGAATGCATCATAAATAATACGAAAATGTCAAGTTAAGATTTTGTGATGCGTCATTTTCGTAGAGCAAATGTAAGTTGCATTGTCACAATATTGAGTTTCGATATTTCTAATCGATTTTACGACGTTACTTCCTGAAGTAATGAAGGAGCTCCTCTTACAAACGGCACCTGCTGTAGCTCTGACAGCAACAGCACAGCAACCTGATATGTATAAATAACTATAGGGAAATGCTTGAATGACGACCCTGTCTTATTGCCAATTTAGCAATAGAATGGTCAGATGTAAGGACGAATAATATGACGCTACTTTATTACTAACATATACCCAATTGTAAAGGAAGCTTAACAGTTCAACACAAAGTTTCTGCACAAGTATTGAATCTTAAACAACAATTTAATATGAGTGCATTATGGAAACTGCATAAATTACAAATTTACTGCTAATTTCTTGTACATTCCCGTAACATTATGGCTACGTCATGAAATCACATTGGTCGAGGTTGGAACTTAACAATCTCGTTAAAATACCGCACTATTGGACCGTTTGGACCTATGAATCACAAGGCGATCGATGAGTAACACATTTACGCCTTTTATTAACTCGTTCCCTCAATTTAGCCAATTATTTGTTCTGTGTCATATACGTATGTACCTAGATACAAATTGTGATAATTGTTCTTCCTTACATCTTCATCTACTTCTGAACTGTAGACCAAATACTGGACTCAAGCGATTCTTTTTGTAATAGTAATGATAAAATATTATAACTTATAAATATTTTTTGACCTAATTTACTAAACAATACTTTCTTTCCAACAGAATTATCCACGAAAGTGGCTTTACAAATGAAGACTTCAAACAGTACCGGCCGGTGGTGTACAGCAACACGATTCAGTCGCTCGTAGCCATCTTGCGTGCCATGCCCAACCTCGGCATCACCTACGGCAATAAGGACCGAGAGGTAAGCTGCTCGTTCTCTGACATTTGCTTTGGAGGGAATCTTACCAGATTTTTAACTGTACCACATCCACGTCATCGAGTAATTTTGAAGATGTAGGTCACTTCTTCGAAAAACAATCGATATACAGCATTCAATAACAACAGTCTTCTGTGAAAATGGTAAGATTCCCTCAAATCTCCTATGATTTACGAAGAACAGCAAGAAGCAATAGATTCTAAGGTCTTAAAGACCTTCGGGTCCCAAGATCTTCCCATAATTTTGCTAGACATCTTTCGGCTGTGATACCAGCATAAGCAAATTCTGGCGTGCCTTTTGCTAGGACATCAAAATTTTCTAAAAATCTCCCACAAAACACTCAATATGATCCTAGTGATGAGCGTACTGATCAAATTGAAATATTTATTCGAAGATATCAATCGTACAGTACTCATTAGTTTACTAAAAATCGAAAATCAAAGCGAGTATTCATTGCGTAAACGATAAACTGCGTCGATTACGTGTCGGCTGTATTCTATAAATAATGGACGATCGACAGTAAAAATAATGTCGATTGCATCGAAATCTACATCGGGAATAAGTGCTCTGAGGCTTCCGTTTGCCGCTAATGCTGATTACGAAGCAATTTGTGGGAGATGAAGTGTTATGATACTTATAGCATAGTAACCAACCAAACCCCCAAAATGATTCATTTTAATGCCGAACGCTGTAGCTTAAATTGTAATATCGTCCGCCTAATGAGCAATTCAAAAATTATTATAATTGAGAATATCGAATTTATCTTCTTAAAAAATCGGCCAAGTGCCACGGACCACGCACAATGTAGGGTTCGGTAGTTGGGATGAATTTATCCCAAGAACAAACTTAACTTTGTAGTTGAAAAACATTTTCTTTCATACGGAATGCATGGGAGAACATATTTTTACAACCGCAAATCTAAGTTGGTTGATTCGTTAACTTGTAAACCCTACTCAGCTGTGATAGTTTTACTTTTAAATTCGTTTATAAGCTACTGCCGTGAATTTTTTCACATATCTAAAACCAACCATTTAGCTGGCAGGGGGGGGGACACTTGACTCTAACAAAATTTTTCACTTTAAAGCTTAATATTTCGCAAACAGATCTCTGAATTCAAAAATGGTTTTAACACACTCGCAATGTTTTTGGAAGACCTTTCCTATGATACCCCACATCAAGGGATAGAAAAAAAAACATCCCCACTTTACGTGTAGGGGAGGTACCCTAAAAAAAATATTTTTCATAATTTTATTTTGCCACTTTGTCGGCATTTATTAATATGTATACCCATGCCAAATAACAACTTTCTAGTACTACGAGTAACAGTCTCGGAGCTAGACCGCGGACAGACAGACGGACATGGCGAAACTATAAGAGTTCCTTGTTGACTACGGAACCCTAAAAAGTACTAAGCTGTTGTAGCTATAGTTATATACATAATTTTCAGGTGAAAAGTTTCCATGAATAAACGAAAATTGCAGCTGCATTTCCACAGAACTTGTTCGATTCTGTGAAATGTTCTCTCTATGGAGATCAATATTGGGTATTCGTTATTCATGAGAGTGGCTCGCTGCATGCCGGCCGCCCGAGCTCGGCTTCACTGTGCATAACAACTTATTGCATTATTTGTTTGCTATGAATATGACTCCAAAGTAAATATTGTAAAGCTTTCAGTTTTATTAAAAAGTCATTTCCAATTTTTATTAACTTGTAAAACAAGGAGACATTCGCCAAAGTTATCTTTGGTATTAAATTGGTTTCTTAAATGCAGGATTGTAAAATACAATTGTAGTATTATTAGTCTTAATTTACCAAGAAAGCATTAATCAATTTACCACTTTAGATAAGGCTAAGTTAATTCGTAAACCTAGTTATTGTGCTAACGTTAACGAGATATTGCAAACTGAATAACTTATGGTAAACCAGATAAGGTGGCAATGTCATGTTTGCGATAATGCCCGATTCTATTAGCAACCAACGAACAACCACCAAACGTGTAATAAAATCTGAAAGGGATACATTGGCCAGTGTTATCATTAAGAGTACCTGTTCGGAATGTCAGTCAGATAAGGTATCTCAGTTCCGTTCCGACCTGTTGAAGAGTCGTTCATGTCAACGTCATCGGTTACACAACGAACGAGAGGCTGCTCTGAAAACTGTAATTAATTCACTTGTCACGAGATGTGACGCACGTACCGTTTGATATAGGTACGTCGTAAACGGATCTTTAAAGACCACTACAAAGCAAAAAAAAAAATCTGTAATTTCCTGTTCAAGTAGTGATTATAGAAACTAGATTACAGTACGAATCGTTGCTACTCCATGTTTAACGCAGTCGGCGTATTTTCCACAGTTCACGTCATGTCCGGAGATCGATCCCCTTCACTATTCCCCTAATGAGAAACCCTCTACCGTCCCCCCATTAGTTTTGCATATTGTACGCATCGCAAACTATGTCGCTAGTGTGCACATGACACTGTCTATGTTACCTCGTGCACCTATCTCTTTATCACAGTGAGGGACATGAAAGCAGTGGACGTGACAACCCTATCCGGCGCAAACATGTTGAAACAAAACCTAAGTACACGCACAATGAATCGCATGAGGGTTGTCTCAGCGTAGTTTCCTATGTTTAGACGATATTGTATGGTTACAGAGCGAACAGGTTCAGTTATTGTGATCTTCCTTTGGATGTGTCTCAGTCTTTCCGTAGTTTTAATAGACACAACGAAAAATTTACTGTCGGTTTTGCCTGTTATGACGAAAGTCATGTCATAATAACCATGAATTTTTACGAATGATGAGATGGAATCATTTATCAAATCCCATACTTTGCCTCAATCTAAGTAACAGTAATTGCTAAAAGAAAATATTACTTAGTTGAGTTATTAAAATACGGCAGCGCTTTTTGATTCAATTTTTTTTTTACATTTGTCTACAAAGTTTGTCCTCAATCCGATTATTCACCGACTAGTGGAACTCTTCAGCTAGTCAGACGTTTTCTTTCGTGGCCACTACTTTAAGTTTTCTATATAAACTTATCAAAACCCATAACACGATTTCCCATAAAGCCGACCCTTAATGCCAGCCTAGGTAACGAGCTAATGGACGTCGATGTTTAAATGAATATGCAATGTGTAAGCAACAAGGGTGGCGGTGGCGGGTTATTCCGAGGAGGGGTTGTGAATGGCGCGGCGAGCTTCCCGTCACCGCGCATGCGCCCCGCGACCCGCAACACCCGTCATAATTAGAGCATATTTCACAGAAACCTCTGCAACCAGCAAAAGCACAAGCCAACGAGTTATTTATTTCATAGCATGGCATTTCATGCCGCAATGCCGCTAGTATAACTATAAACTTTTATAATACCCGGAACAGACGGGAGTTGTCTCTGCTACATAAAGTATGAGTATTTATGATGCATTGCAGTTTACTCGTCAACAAACTCACGAAACTTTTAGACGAAGACTAAACACATCAGAATTTTGGAGATTCTCATTACTCGTCAGTCAGAATTCTTTCAGTTGGCCGTTAGCAGGTTGCGTAACGAAAGCGTACGGTTCTCCGAGACGAGTTTGCTAAATGGATTAGTAATCGGGTTAGCGTATGTCGAAGATGCTGGGTCACTCAACTCCAATTGAGACGATATTGCTCTTCAACACGAATTATTATGACTCATCTTTCTTTATGGCTGTGTTTATGGCTTTTAAAGTTAGGCAATGCTTGTTGATGCAACATAGGAACATGTAACAGTGATCATGAAATAAAGGTTACAAGAATGTAAATAATTCAGACGCATGTAGAGAAGATAACTGATTGAATGATGGATCTACCTGCAAATCATTTTTGGAAATGCTATATGTTGAATGATTCTGAAAGTGATTCTTCTTTCTTGGTTGTCGAATGCAATTATAAATTATGGGATGATTTTTGACCAGGTCATTATAGCAGTGAGTCAGAACCCAAGGCACGCACCTCTGACTTTTCGGATTCATGTGCGTATTGTATAATTATAACTCGCTTCATAAACGGTGAGGGAAAACATCGTGAGGAAACCGGCATGCCTGAGAGATATTTCTCCACGGCATGTGGAGCTGTCAGAGGCCCATGGACGGTATAAAAACTCTGACACCAGGTTAGTCACTAACCACAAGAAAAATAAAGAAGTTCATTGGTTCTTATGTTAGTTTATCATTCGAAGCTCACTACTCTCCCTCCCTTTTCTACAAATAAGACGTGTCTATCAGTATTAAATAGGTCAACACAGCACTAATGAGTTATGCACCATTAAGTCGTTAATACTTAATCACTACCATCAATGCATTTTTGTTCACATTTTCGACTTATGTCAATAGAGCTTACGTTACTCAAATTACTTTAAATTTTTACCCCTATATGATTCATTCAAGATTCACTCTTCTCATGGTCTCACGGGTGTCTCTAATAGAACAATAACATAAATATATCAAGAGGAGTAAGCTTTGACAACAGCTACATTCGTTGTCCAAATAATTATATACCTATATTGGTATCCCCAATTCTATATTTAAATAGTAATTATTAAAATGTTTCCTCATATTCGAATGTTAATCTAGCGATGAATAACTTATGCCTATGTTCTGCATTGAAGTAGTATAAAAATACTAGCTTTTTCCCGCGGCATCGCACGCGCAAAGGTCGGAAAATATCCCACAGGAACGTACTACCGATATTCAGAGTACTTATCAAATGTCCTAACCCAGGTCATGGCCTATCCGTATACCATTCATCTAAATCTGTTCAGCCGTTACGGCATGAAAAGGTAACAAATAGATAGATAGGTAATAAATCTGTTTTAGGGTTCCGTATCTCAAAATGAAAAATGGAAACCCTTAAAGGATGACATCGTTGCCTGTCAAGACACTTTTCTCAGAAACGCGTGAAGGTATCAAGTTGAAATAGATAGGTATTAAAAACTTAGGCTATGCGCGCACTACGGATTTTGATCGTTGCGGATAATATTTCGTGTTGTTCTATCTCCTCTCAGGCTCATTTTCTACGAAAAGTATGGAAAGTTTTTTGCAATTTTTGAATTTTCTCGTACTCAAGTACGAGAAAATTCAAAAATTCGCCCTCCGTTGGCCCGATATATTTTTTTGACGCTAGTAATAAGAAATAGGATCGACAGGCATCAAAAAAGTTTTTGTGAAAATTACCCATGTTCTTGCTGACTGTACAATTTTTTCAAAATCTGTGAATGCAGATCAAAAAGTTAAGGACAGTCTTCTAAGACCGTTTTCTTGTAGCGACAACGGTTAAGGTACCTGCCCTTATTGCCCCATATCAACATCCACCCTGTATATGTTAGGATTGACTACTTAGCTCCATAAAGGTATAGCGTGATGATAATGTTTTAAAAGGTTAAATCCGTAATTATCTGCAATATTCTAACCTTTTGGATAGTCTTTTTACAGTTTGCGGTAAACTATAGAAGAATACGAACATAATGCAATATTGCTCATCCCCCATAGCAAATAGCGTGATAATAATTTTTGAAAAGTCTATTGTGACGTTTCCATTATTTGACATAGATTATTTACACAAATTTTCAAGTTAATCAAGCCAAACAGTAAAATCCTCCCCTGTAAAAATAAATACCTCTTTTCACCCCGTCAGGGGTAGATTTTCAAAAAACCTTGATATACGTTTTTATTTGTTTTCAGTCTTAAGTATAAATACTGAGTTTTGAGTTAATCAGACCGCGCGTTAAAATTCTTCCATACAAACTATGACACCCCCCAATCGTCCCTTAGGGGGTAGTTTAGAAAAACTAAAAATGGCAAACTTTATAATTTATATAGATAAGTATTCGTGCCAAGTTTCAAGTTTATTAACTCAAGGAATAAAAAATTTCATACAAACAAAATCCCCCCTTTTCACCCCCTTAAAGGTCGATTTTCCAAAAACCCTTTCTTAGTGGATGCCTACGTCATATTATCTACCTGTGTGCCAAATTTCAGCCCAATCCGTTCAGTGGTTTGAGCCTTGCGTTGATATATCACCCAGTCAGTCAGTCAGTTTACTATTTTATATATACAGAAGAATACGAACATAATGCAATATTGCTCATCCCCCATAGCAAATAGCGTGATAATAATTTTTGAAAAGTCTATTGTGACGTTTCCATTATTTGACATAGATTATTTATACAAATTTTCAAGTTAATCAAGCCAAACAGTAAAATCCTCCCCTGTAAAAATAAATACCTCTTTTCACCCCGTCAGGGGTAGATTTTCAAAAAACCTTGACATACGTTTTTATTTGTTTTCAGTCTTAAGTATAAATACTGAGTTTTGAGTTAATCAGACCGCGCGTTAAAATTCTTCCATACAAACTATGACACCCCCCAATCCTCCCTTAGGGGGTAGTTTAGAAAAACTAAAAATGGCAAACTTTATAATTTACATAGATAAGTATTCGTGCCAAGTTTCAAGTTTATTAACTCAAGGAATAAAAAATTTCATACAAACAAAATCCCCCTTTTCACCCCCTTAAAGGTCGATTTTCCAAAAACCCTTTCTTAGTGGATGCCTACGTCATATTATCTACCTGTGTGCCAAATTTCAGCCCAATCCGTTCAGTGGTTTGAGCTGTGCGTTGATATATCACCCAGTCAGTCAGTCAGTCAGTCAGTTTACCATTTTATATATACAGATTATCCTCTCCATCAAGTTCCATCAAACATCGGAACAACGGGGAATGAACATCTTGGGCCATTAGTTTCACCATTTAGACACTGTCTGATAGACAGATACGATAGCTAAAACGCTAATTGAATTCTTCATGGAGTAACTAAAACTTTGAGTCTTAGACAAAAGTCTCCACACTTGAAGTTTATTTCGGTATCTGGTAATTGTTTCATTCATAAATTAGGTGGTAACCAAATCCATGATACCTACCTTTACAAATCAATAGTTAGATCGTCGGCACTAACCATAGATAATTTCTATGGCACTAACCCATCAATCAAAAATATTACCTAGGGAGTATTTTTTTATCCTACTAATATTATAAATGCGAAAGTTTGTGAGTGTGTATGTGTGTTTGTCTTTTCTTCACGCTCAAACGGCTGGACGTATTTGGATGAAATTTGGCACACAGATAGTTTATAACCTGGATTAACACATAGGATACTACACTTTTCATCTCGATATTCTCACGGGATCGAGACTTATGCGGGTGAAACCGCGAGGCGCAGCTAGTACTCCTATAAATTCTACTTTTGATCAAGGGTGTCATTGTTACCGTGTTCTCAATATTAATAATATTCAAGAATAGACTTTAATTACTTTCGACTGTCTTACCTTGAGTGAAGGTAGAAATTAGAGTAGTAGGATAGGGGAAAATCACAAATTCAAGCCATGGTAAAACCTGTCAGCAAAGTGGCAGCGCGGAACATTTTAATGCACCCTGGCAAAGTACCAGTATTGGTTTTTACCCGGTGGCATTGCCTCTTGCCCCGTACCGCCACTGCAGTGGTACATTGGCACTTATGTGTAGACAAAACAGAATTTATGAATGATAGATGTCGGCAGCGGTGGTGAAAGTGTTGGCTACGCTGCCAACCTCTTTGCTGCGGCGTAGTGTTGCTGTTGACCTTCTTTCCTTTTTGGGATAGGTTTATTATATCCACACAGAAACTACTACCCATCTCTGATAATGACGATATACAGGTTGTCCGGTAAAGAATGGATTCAATTCGTTTTTCCATCAAGACATTCATAGTAGCAGCAAGGATTCTGGATTTGGCCATAGGCTCGTGCCCTATAATACTTCTGATGAAATGTTTCTGTAGTCTCTTTATGTACCTTCACCTCTACCTTTCCATACCTTCGGTGAATACCTACCTAAATGCGTCAAAATTTGAGAAATCTTATTGTACTTGTCTATTCCAGAGCGACGGCAAGATGGTGTTTGACGTGATCCAACGGATGGAGGACACGGAGCCGTTCAGTGAGGAGTTGCTGGCGGCGATGAAGAGGCTCTGGGCGGACGCCGGCGTTCAGGAGTGCTTCGGCCGCTCCAACGAGTACCAGCTCAACGACTCCGCCAAATAGTGAGTAATGCTTTGCTTATGAGAAGATTGTTTAGAAACAAGTTCTTATAACTTAAAAGATAGATGTGTTGCTGGGAGTTTGTTGCGTCAGTTTTTCTTCCGAGCTAAAACACTAGGAAGTGGTGAAGAGTTTTGGGGACTGTTGTAATTTTGACGTTCAAAAAGTGCTGACACAAATAAGGTGCTAACAAAATTTCGTATTGTGAGGAATAAGTAAATAAAAGAAAATTAATGTTAGGCTCTCCACTTAGCAGAAACGACAAGATCTTAAAAATAATATTATAAACCATCAAATAGTAGGCTTTATTTGAAAATTCAAACAAATCTAACTTAGCGTTACGTATTACAAAACCGTACTAAACACAAACGACCTAAATCCAACTTTGTAAAAAACCTTTGGCAGTTAATTATACGACTTCTAAAACATTAAATACGTAATTAACATAGAAGATTACACACTAGTGTGGTTACCGTTTCTCTTGTGGAGTGCGAACTGCAACGGTTCGTTTGGCACGTACGTCGGCGTCACACTGTAGGTTAACTCTCCGTAGTTCCACGATACGTCGTATTTATGAAATGTCTGGGAATAAATAATTAGGCTTAGAATATCACACATTATACACTAGTGTGGTTACCATCTGCTCCTAAAGTATTGAACGACCAACCAACCACAATATTATGATTTTCAGTGTAAGAATGTTGCCCTGAAAATTATTTTGTTTTGTTGAGCCGTTTGTCGTCGATTTTCTACTCCACAATTTTCCCTTTTAGTGACTTAAAATTTATGACGAATCTTTGCTGCCCTCATTTAAGAAAACAAAAGCACCTACAGTCAAATCAAACTCACCTTAGCCAGCAGAAGTTGCAACTCTGCTTCAGCAAATCGCTTCCCGATACACATTCGGCGACCGAAGCCGAACGGTAGCGATGCGAACGGGTGGATCCCTACTTCCTTTTGCTTGCGACACACCTCCATCGCCCGATTGTACGGGCATTCCGAATTTTCACCAAAAACTATCGATTGTTCGGGTTTTTCCGTCGACTCCCGAACTTCGTTGTCTCGTAGCCATCGCTCGGGAACGTATTCCTTTGGTGACGGGAAGTATCGTTCCTCGTTAGATAGGATATAATGCGGGAAAACTATGTGCGACTGAAATGGGAAAAAGGAATATTATGAATATAAATTATGATGTACTCAGTTTCCCCCTTCCCCGCCAGTCTATAAGTATTACTGCTAAGATAAGTATTTCCTCAAGCAAAGTTAAATGACCTAAGCCGATTTATCATCAAAGTTTTGGTCTACATCGTTTAGTTTTTATACTTACCCCTTTAGGTACTTCATATCCGGATATCACGGCATCTGACTGAATGCATCTTCCGTTTCCCAAAATCACTGGTTTGATTCTGTAACAATGTCCAATACAACAATAAGATACCTACATATTGACATGGAATGTAAAATGAACTTACTAAATATAGTTTTTTTTTACCTCCTATTTCGTATTCAAAGAAAGTGTAATTGTAATGGGAACACTTGCTTTTTACCTTCGTCAATGGTACCGACAGTGGCATACGTTAACGATTAGCATTTAATAATTTTAATGTATGTAATTAAAAACACGTATACTTAGCGAATTCATATAAACAGCCTGAAAAAGTAACTTTTTTAACGGTTTGATTACGTTCAACAAATTCCAGCTCATATGAGATCATTAACAACGTTATAAAACCCGTCACCCTTATGTCAATTACGAATTCTTCGCATTTATCGGTGCATGCGAACCTGTACTGCAAGTATATTATTTACATAACGTGCTATAAACAGTACCTATTGTTTCACGACTTGTGGACTGAGGTAGGACCTCAGGTGCAAATGTAATCTGACGCTGACCATCATTGGTCACGTTACAACAAGACGATACACTTGTATCAAGTTTTTATCCTGTAGGCTCATTGGAGGTTACTATACTCGTCACGAGGAAAATCTCTTATTACTTTTAGTGACATTGAAACTGGCTCATTATTATATTATTAACTAGCTGCGCCCCACGGTTTGACCCGCAAGTCTCGATCCCGTAGGAATATCGTGATAAAAAGTATCCTATGTTCTAACCCAGGTCATGATCTACGCATGTGCTAAATTTTATCCAAATCCGTTCAGCCGCTAAGCGTGAAAGCGTAAACAAACTCACTTTCGCATTTATAATATTATTAGTTAGGATTCTTTGCCCACAAAATGTCATGACGAATGTCATATTTAAGAGAAATGAATAAAACTAGGATGAGAGAATCAGAAAGGAAGTTAAATTATTCTCATAAAAATATACTCTTGAAATATTATGTAGGCTGATGAAACCGCAAACAGATCATGACTGGGCAACAAAGGACAAATTATCTTCTTTTAACGGTTCTTACGTGCTTCATGTATGTAGCGGAGTTTAGTATTTAGTACGGTGATGCTGCCACGCGTTAATTAAAGGTTGACAGTATCGGGATCCACCACTGTTTGCTGCTCCTCCAATAACATTAGCCTTGTAATGTCAATATTATGCTAACTGCCACCGTGAGATACTCTCGCGTGTCTAGATAGCCGCCCGTTAGACGCCTTTTATATAACAATATTATGGTTTTAAATGCCTGAAAGAGTTCTTTTTCATTTAGAGTTTAAACTTACCTCAATGATTCCTTTATGCATGCTTTAAGATAAGGCAGCTTGTCCAAATCCTTGCTGGTGAGTCCTCTGTCTCTTGGTAGATTTTTGTCAAGTTCAATTTGTAATTTTCTCTGTGCTCTTTCATTATTGGCTAATAAATACATAGTACTCGCCGCAGCAGCCGCTGTAGTATCTACACCGACCAGTAGCAGGTCTAAAGCCAATATTGTAGCAACCTTGTCACCAGAAGCTTTTGCTATTTGTGAGCATATACCTTTATCAGTTAATCTTTTCAAGCAGAGTGATCTAAAGGCGTCTAGAGCTTCGATATATGTTTTGTAGGCAGGTGTTGAGTATATTCGCCACAGTGGTGCTGAGAGTTCCAATACAGGAACACTATGGAAGAATCCGTGGATGCATTTAATGATTTCTTTCGCTTCCGCATCGTCATCTCTGAGACATCCCAATCTTGTCCCTAGTGCCCAAGCACCCACAGCTGGAACAAAGAGGAGTGTTTTCTTTATGCTTTAAATTACCACTCGGAACAAGTTTATGCGGAAAAGCACAATAGAGTTCACAGAAGGTGGCGCCGCTCGTCAAGTACCACTTACACTCAAGGGCCCATTTGTAGAGTTCCGTGAGAAAATCTTTCGGCAGCTCACGATTATCGTCGAGAATGCATTCCATTCTGTAAAGAAAACATTTTAAAATGTAGCTATGGACTAATATTTAACGTTCGCGTGCTTAATTTAAATTGCTTTACCCCAATTTTCACGTTGCCTAGCTGCTAATCAAAACCTAATTCATTTAAAGCCCATATGTAAATTATGTTTCTCAATTAAATTCATCTAAGCGTTAAATATTCCGCGTTAAAGTCAGTCAAACGAAACGTAACGTTTCTCATTGAATGAGGTTTGTTGTTCACAATGAGTCAGTAGCCCGAGCCGTCGCTCAAAACAAATGCGCAGACGCCGCGCGCCGTTGTTAAAAACGGGATGTGGTCATTAAACTGAGATTCCACACTCAGATCACTAGAGGCAAAACGAAGTACTAGACCACAAAATTGCCGCATGCGTTTACGCCGCGCCCTTTAAGATAAATGTATTCTTAAAGACTTATTTAAATACACCGTTATTATAAGCAGAATAGGCACTATACTTGTTAATTCTAGTGTTAAATACAAACTTCGCAATCCAACAAATACTTAAAATAAATAGTTCTCTATAAATGTTCTTTAAACACCTACATTGATGGTACAAGTCGTAGTGTAGGCACCATAGCTCCATTATGATGACAGTGATTTATCACTATCATGTTTTCTTTGCAAAATAACATTACGAGAATAGCTCAGTAAATTAAACAAATCGCTTTTTTTGAGATAAAGAACAAACGACATACCTGTGTACAAAATCGTCGGTCACATATTCTAAATCAGGCACCGCGGCCCTTGCTGCCTCCGGCGCTATCAAAGCTTTAGATACTTTCGATCTAAATCTAGACCACGGCTCACCATGTCTGCAGGAAATGTACAGAACTTAGAACACGTATAACTTAATTACCAACTTTAACACAAATGTATTTAATCCCTTACACTCCAATCAGTCCGGGCTCGTTCCCAAAGAAATCCTTTCTCAGATCTTGCTTATAATGGCTGAGACAAGGCGCTTTTGCTCTGTGTGGCATCATGTCTTCCCGCCTGTAAATTCTTGCTGTTTCCTCTGCACAAAACGGAAACACCAAATCAGGATGTCCAAACAGTCGTGCCACTTTAGCCGCTCCCCCGGCGCCTGCTAAAGCTCTCAGGAACCAGAGCGAAACGTCTAAAGCGCGGGTTCTCCATGGGTTCCTGCCTATAGCGAATCGCCAACTGTTGCCAAGTATAGGCAGGGGCCTGGGGCCTGGCATCACTGTGTAGCACCGCGCGTTACTCATCGCGTATGAATTGTCAATGGCTTTAGCTTCAGCCCCAAAGTTTACCACTTCAGAGGAAGCAGTGGGGGCTACCATGTTACGTTTTCAGCGTCGCCGATGTCGTAATCTACGCCATCCAGCCCAGTTGACGCAGTACACACGTATGCGTACAAATAAATACAACCTCGATTGATGTTGCAAACCTCTCACTGACATTTGCGGGTTGATGTTGTCTTATGATATTTTTTTTTCCTTTTATTCCTCTCCTGATAGATTGCCTTCCAATTTTGAGGTACACTCGTGAGGATATCTTGGACATGAGCCTTCAAATGCTGCTGATAATCCTCTTCTACAATCCCTTTGTTGCATTTTACAACATCCATGGTAATTAAGGTGATCCTAATTGTTTACACATAAAACAGAAAATATGTAGGTTCGAATAAGTAGCGCAGTATTGTCGCAAGTGTGATGACACCACTTAGAGTTCGGCTGTTAATATTAGAAACTGTCTAAAGGAACATGCAAGTCACGGCTAGGGACTTCAATTTGACTAAGCAAATTATTTCATAAACTGTTTATCTACCGTTTAGAACCATAAGCCAATGTGAAATAATATAACGTTTTAATGACATTGCTAATTGTACGGTTAATGAAGTGATTACTCCACTAACTAGTCATACAAGCAATTCTCGTGATGTTAAGATAAAACACATACAGGAGATAAAATTAGAATGCCCGATCAAAACGTTTAAATTAATTTTACTCACGTATTTAATTTGCAAAATGGGGTCGCGATTAATTAAAAAGTCTGGTGTGATAACAACCTTGTTGTTACGATAATGAGCGTTGGCAGTTTGTGTGTAGGTACACATTAGTACATTCCGATAATTTGATGGTAGTCTGTATTATGTGTGACGTCACTGCCATCAATTCAATTTGTCAATCCCCGATGGAAGCAGGGAGCGGTGCTCGCGCGCCGATTGACTCGTCCGGTCTCTGCTCACTGTGTGTGTACATTTGTGTTTCTTCCGCAATCCCACCCATCCAGAACAAATTGTTCAAAATTGTTCTGCGTTCATTAACACCGAATTAGATAACCATGTCTTACTTCATCACCATTCCAATCTTGTTTAGCTTATCATCATAAATGTTAACACAAGAGTTGAGGGAAGGGAACGCAAACGAACCAGCGCATTTATGAATACGTTGAGTATCCTCCATAATGATCGCCAAAGCTTCTAACATAGTTATTGTTAGCTCGTTTAGGGATAAAATTATAGGATTTAATAATCATGTGTGATAATGATAAATTACCATCGATTCAGTAAATGTCCTTTCTATAGTACTATGTGTAAGCAAAAACAAAACAACAGTACATGAAGTGATTACTAGTTCTCAAACATCTAACAATAAGGCGTTGGTTCCGCTCAGTTGATTCCAACTTACGCAGAATGATAAATGGCTGTTATTTATTTGTTTACTGAATCATCGTGATAAACACGTTCCCATAAACAGGTATACGGTTTACACACTTACATATCGAGTTTATAATCCCTGACGAGTTAGCCGTTACGATTAGTGCTCTACAGTGCTAAAGCAAGAGTGGCGAGTCTTGAAACCGCCGCCGTAACCACGTAAAAAATTGATTAAAACTACAATTATAACGTGACACATCATATACTCTGTTGAATACAACGCAATGTCCATTAATCATGAAAAAACACGTCATCGGTAGACCTCTACCGGCCAGGTTCTGGCCCGCGTCGAAATATCCAATACCTCAAAGTCACACTATGGGCTCTTATTTTGCTAGAAAAGTCGCAGAAAGCAAATTTTGTGTCCCTCGAAAACAAACTTAAATGATCAATAATTACAAAAGCATCTGGTACCCTGAATTCCTGATACGTTCCACGTTTTCTCCCAGAGCTGAGTGGAACTGGTGTACCATTTAGTAGTCCGTCAGTAACACGATAAGGATAGTTGTTTTGTACTGTGTGGCGAGAATCGCGGTCGGCGGATGCTCTTGCAACAGTCACAAGGAACCCTTTGTGCGCGGTTCAACGCTCGTATCTGTGTGTCTCTCATCAATCATGAGGAAAATCACATACGGAATGTACGTTGTAGTAGATACAATGTTGTGTATGTCAGGACCTTTTAGCTATTCAATAATTAAATGGGATATCAGGAGAAGGAAGTATGATCGTTTCGATCAGTGAACGTTGTACCAAACACAACTTTCACTGATCAAATCTTTAGGTAAGAAATGGCGATGATAAAAAAACTTTTTTACAAAAAAAACAACCGGCTTCCAAACTACAAAGTGAAAAATAACTTTAATTTCGGAAGTCGGTGCCCCTGGATCAGTTTTTTTTTTTCACTTTTTAGTGGGTTTCTTTGTAATTTATATGAGTTACAATAGCCTAATGTCAACTGCTCATCACGTTTTTACAAAATATTGCTTTTCCCGATGCAGGGACTTTAATTGTTGAGGAGTTCTCCAGGTACTTCACCATCAGCTCCACTGCATCATATGAATTGTGACGAGCATCAATTGCTTACCAACCATACTAAAGTAATCGAATCGCAACCCGTGAAATACATATTATTGAGTAGTTCCGGTGGCCATCTGTGTCCTTTATCATCAGTTCCATTTTACCAAATTGTGCTTTCTGAGGGCAAATGCACGAGTTACTATAAAAATATCCAAATCGCTATAATATTTGAAGAGTTCCCTCGATTTCTCCAAAATCCCATCATCAGATCGTGACCAAATGACAATGGGACCAACTTTAAGGTATACCCTTTCAAACTCGGGGAACATACATAAAAAAAAGACTGACGAACTGAGAACCTCCTCCTTTTTTTGAAGTCGGTTAAAAAGAACTTTGCTGCATTAAGGATGATGTAGTGTGTCGAAAATAACTTAGTAGTCCGCAACTGTCACCAGCACATTAGCAGTAAACGATCCCCATATTTCACATTACCTCACCGCTAAGCGTTGGCTCCGATGTTCAATTGGCGAAAAATGATATTTAACTTGCCTGTTGCGTTGCATTACCGATATACCTTGCGGAACTAAGTGATATCCAGTTACTCAATGCAAAAGAAATTGTATTTTTTTATTTATTAGTACTTAAGATCGTTCGCCTAGGAAGTAGGCACACGAATCATTTAATTTATTTCTTGGTTTGATGATAAATTGCTATTTTTGCTAAGTTGGTGCTTGGTGTCCGTTATAATAATATCGATTGAATGCAGTGTTTGCCGCATACATGACTTAGCGGTGTACCTAAGTTAGAAAATACGTGTTCATTGAGTAAATAAATTAATACGTCTGACGTTGAAACAAAGTATCTACACCAAGTTAAATCTGAAACAGTTGTTGACGATATTAATAGCTTCAGCTATCACGGAGAATAAGTAATAAGCAATGTAGTGGGCGTTTTGTATCAATATTTCATACTGATATTCTTCAATAGGTCTAGGCACGAGCAAGACACAGCCTTAGACATAATTTAAAGTTACAAGAATCGACCTTTGATGGGGTGAATTTTGTTGAAACCTTCTTCAATTCGTGAATGTTTTATTCATTGGATCGTCGCTCAGGCGCCACAAAACTCACAATTGTTGTAAAATATTGTGTAGTAAACTGCGGTAAATGATCGCTACATCATCGCTAGTGGCTGTTACTTTGTCAATTACAACTCAAGCCTCTATAATTCCGAGCGACAACTGCTCCAATGCGATATTCAACATTTAGCAGGGACGTTACGTCAGCGTTTTCATACTTTACACCTGCTAATGGCCCTTCTCATTTAGATTGGGCAATTCAATCCCCTGAACAAGTTAGTCTTACATACAACAGCGTTTGATATCATTCTGGTGGCGGTAAGTAATCGCATGATACATAAAGATAACTTTTTATTTATAAATGCATAGTCCCCTTGTCATACGTGTGTTTAAAAGATTGTCAGCGGTCGTAAAGCAATTGAGATAGTATCGGTGAGTTCGCGATTGCAACCGCCGCGCCGCCGCCCACGTCGTCTGCGGCCCATGGCGCGTGCCGCGCAGAAAGCCACCGGCGACAGATTTATGTGCCGATCGCATGACGCCCGCGCTAATTCCGGAAGCACTTCACAGCGCCACCGGCTGCTTAAGTCCTGAACTACCTACGCCCTCCATCTAACTCGGTAACACCTCATGAACCCCTATCGCCGCCGCTTTCGGGGGTAATGTGTCACCGCTGACTTTTATTGGTGTAGTCACACCATTGCGTAAACTTTCAACCGAATCCGTTCAACCCCAACTAAATAAAAAGTGTTAGGTAGGGTTGCTCATGCTCCTTTCTGGTTCTTTTTACGCTCAAGTCTTTTTATAGATCTCTCTGTTCCCACGATGAAGCTGACAAGTGTTTCGTGTTATGGACGTTATAAACAAACTAGCGAGTTAGGTTTATCCAGACTGGGACCAGATTTAGAAAGATTTTAGTCGCCGGGTTCATCAAACAATTATCGTATCAGGATGAGAAATCTTTGTGTAGTTCAGCTGGTTCTCTCTCTGGACAGAGACAATTCTGAATGTATGGAATTGACTTTACATTTTCATCATGGGGTCTGCGACATCAGTCGCAAACATAAATCTGTTAGTTTTCTTTGCCCTAGAAAAATGGAGCAACTTATTGAATATTGATAGGCAATTCTTGGTAGCCAACGAATATTGTTAGTAAGGCCGCGAAATCGGTCGATGTTGGTCGACATGTATGCCTGTGTGCAAATCGGCTGTGCGTGACGTGATCAGGGGTTCGCGTCGCTTCGCCCGCGGTTCGGCCGGAGCGGCGTAAAGCGTAGTTATCGAAAGGGCTCGGCTCGGCTCGGCGCGGCGTGCGGCGGCGCGCGGCGTATTGATCGCGCGGCCGGACCTGTTGCCGGGCGGAGGCCGCGCTCGTCGCCCGCAAGCCGCGTCAGCCGACAACACCACCATACATGGATTTTATGCATTACCCAGCTTGCAATCAGTACAAGGATTTCATCTGTCCAGTTTTAGCTATTGATTTTTCTCCTTTGCGAGATAACGCATATTGGGAAGAGTCCGCTGGCCGAGATTTTTGGCAATTCAGTCAGGATTGTTAATTTTGCACACCAAATAAGAAAATTGGAGAGAAAGCCAGGATAGGAAATAACCTAAATGTAAAATTAAATTCAGGGTTGACGTATACAGGGCAGTTAATAACTAGGTACAGAAATTTAGGGCATTTTAGGAGACACAAAAGAGAAATCCTAGGAAAATCGATACTCACAGGAGTTTGCAACCGTCCCGTCACCGCTAAACGCTGTCATCAATACATGCACGTTCAATAACACCGGCGGCGTTCAATGGTATAATGAAATGATTTCGGCTGCTCCGAATGTAATTCATCCTTGTTTACTGACCCAGTTAATGTTGACAGAGGTTTGACGTCAGCAACGCCCAGGACCGACGCGAAAAAGCGCCAGTATGATAAACACTCGGGTTAGAACATTTAACACGTATGTTTGTAATGTTTATGATATGTTTTAATTATAAGAACGATCTTCGAGAGGGTTATCAGTGGCAGCGTGGAAGTTGAAGGAGTTCAACTGCCACTCTGACATACAGGATATTTATTACCCAAAATAAAGTATACTGCTCCATAAATATGATTCCTTTCGACAGATCTTGTTGAAATATTACTAGTTACTGTAATAATGATTAAATAAATGTCAAAGGCTCACAAAGCAGACTTCTAATAATAGTAAAGGTGTTTCGCGAGGTCAGAGTAACCATTTTTTTATTGATTTTCTACGTTTGTAGTCCTGTATCTGCAGTAATTCGCACTGCGACACCTCATATTGCAGGGGATTTACCAGCTATAACTGGTCCCTCGAAAGTACTCGAAACGTGACTACGACCAGCTTCAGTACGAAACACAAAGATATTCCGTATCGGCGAAATATCAGACAGTTTCCCTCTGGTAGTTAAGTAAGGATCGTAGATGTCCTTTCTGTTGGCACCCGTCCAAAAGCACCAACAAATTCCACTGACATTGGAACATAATACCCTACTTCTTGCTGCCATAGCACATTTGGACAACTTACTGAGCGTGTAATGAGATGAAAACTTTACAAATGTGTCAAAACATAATGTTTTATCTTTTAGCGTATCTAATAAAGCAACGTACGCAACGCCTTCGTTTTTTATATGTTATTAGCATAATCAACCATAGTGTTTGGAATTTCGTGTTTTTAGCTGGGCTAATATTATAAATTAAACGCAAAATTGTCAACAGCAAACTTATTTTCTTCTATGAACACATTGATGTTAGAATCGGGATGATAGCTTAGCTCAGTATCAATCCTTGCTTGTTCGTCACTAACTTGTCTAAGTTCGGCTGTTCTAGGCAATCTGGCACCGGGCCAACGGTGTCAGATTTGCGATCTATACACAATGGCCTTGAATTGCAGTTGTTTCTGACACCAATCATGACATAGACCCAATTGTCATTTGCATAAATCATATTGGATACAGTCAACTAAATGTTTGACGTTTGAAAGACCACTTTGGGCACCAATATTGATGGCCCATTCTGCTATGATTAGTGTATTATATCTCTGCTAAATTGTTATTGCTGATATCTCTATGACATATCTGAGTATGTGTCTGCCCTCCATTCTTGCCTTGCCTGGCCTTGCTCTCCTATTAATTTTTCCACTTTACCGATTGCTTCAATCGACTGTTCCTCTACTACAGTATTCTGGTACAGTGTTCGTGGTACTGCATATCTCATTAAATACTAGATTGTATTAATAAATCCTTTAGTTCTGAACATGAAAGTCACGATATCCAAATCGTACAGTAGCATAGATTTTTCCATGCTCTACCGAAAATTGTCGTTTAAATAAATACAATCGCCATAATTACTAGTCGAATGTATAACATAGCAAAGTTTTTCACTATACCAAAAGGTTGCGTGTTTCGCCAACGTAGTTTTTCATTTATGTTGGGAGTTACCGGTGTATCGTGTCAAAGTTGGCCTTTCACACGAACGGTAACTACGGCGCCGATACATGCCCACTTGCAATTAAGATACTTTGACCTATTTGAAATTTTTATAAACCTTCATACATTAAATAATGAAAATTTATTAGTGTTGCATTGCAGATTTTGTTAAGTTCACGGTGTTAGTCCTGTGCTCCAATGAAATGCTTTATTTAACAGTAGTGTTGCTTATTACAGAATTACGGCTGATGCATTCCTGGTCTTAAAACGTTAACCAATCAAATGCTAGACGTTGATTCTGGTTTAACGCTTAGCTTATAACTATTACATGTTCAAGAACAATACCTGCGCATTTGTCCCACTGCAATGCAAAAACTACTATTCATGCTGAGAAGAAACGAGCATTAATCACCTTACTCGTTACAAGTCAAGGCTTCCCGACGATGTTATTCCACTAACCACCGTATGTTGGTGATGATTCAAGAACGATATTTTTCATCAAATAATTCACCAGACGTGATTGTTTGATTAGAATGTTATCTTAAGCAATCTGGACGAACACTAGCGTTGTTTTGTCATTAATCTTGGTCGAGATCGAAGAAGTTCAAAGTCACGTTTCCCGGTACAGTCGACGGCTTGATGGCGTCACTGACTGACTCACTTATGATTTACCATCTCGTGATACAGTGACATTGACCACTTCTGCTACAAGTCACCACAATACAGTTATAGTTTCTTTATTTCTCAGTGCCTGAATATTGGCATCAGAGCTATAAAGCTTTACCAAGATGGTGGAATTGTATAAGAACAATTTATTCTGCAACGACATCTTTTTACGCTCTTCTGTATAATTGTTCAACATAAAAATGTTCTTGTCTCATTCTCGTAAAATTTCTCGGAACTGCAATGCAGCGGTCATTGTAGGCGGATGCTTCTACTACGTACGTCCGTAAGCTTGACAATTAAATAGAGTAGCCTTCGCCCTGTACAAATAAGATTAAATCCGCCCGACAAGCGATACCATTACAGCATTTTACTCAATGGAGCGGTCTATGTGACGATTTACGAGAGGAGCCAACGCTCTGTAGTATAATAGTTGCACGTGTGCCAGCTGCTGCGGAAAATGAAGGTTGGATACTGTGACGTCATTGTATATGAGTTCTATCGAATGTTATAATAACATTTGGGACCTAATTTAGGACTAACGAAAACACATGTTTGAAATAAACGACTATTTGTGTATTACCTTTCTCTTCAAGGCAAAGGCGTACGATCATGATCTTTTCTCAAGGTTTGCTTGAAACGTATTCTATAAATATGTTTACTTATAATTGTTTATTTTGAAGAACCGTCAGTATGAAGATTACTTATGTGCTGGCAACTTAGAAGTATAGCGTGTTGTCTACGGTTCGCAGCTCGTTAATATGTATGCGGCGGCGTCGCCCGGCGTCGTTTAGCGAGGCGACTGCAACTAGTGGCCGGCCGGATGTCTGCTGATATAGCTTGCGGAATAATCAATAAAACTTAGCACTGTTTATTGAACTTAATACTTCCTATCTCATTATGAACGCGAAACGTATTGTTACTTGGAATTAATATGCACACTTCGTTTAATAATCATTAATTTTTCCGTCTAAATCTCTTTTCGTATAGTATGTCAGCTGATATAATTATTGTTGTTATTTAGCCTCAAACACCATGCAATCAAAGTAGCTTACATGGTGTTTGACTACAGATTTACTGATTAGGGATTTAGCTAACTTTCCAGAAACTAGAGTTCATAGGAGTGTACGTACCTTGATAAATGGGTTTTTCCAAAATTGTTAGCTACATAAATCCATTCCGGTTAGTGACAACAGCATCCGTTTTCCGGTCCGTTTTTGTGCATACCTACTTGGCACCACTATTAATTAGTTGACTCATATTGTCCTGTAATACAAACAAACAAGTGTTTCAAAATGAATTACAGATTTATTGACATCATTCAATACGAATTCTAAACGCATTGCAATCGGTACATCACAATGAATTTAATACTTGCCAAATGTGTATACAAATATTTGATTGTCTTCACGAAAGAGTGCGGCAAGCGGCCGGTGCTAAAGTGGAATGCGTGATGGCTACCACGTATTGACGTATCACATGAACAGAACAATATTTTAATTTATTAGTTGCCAATACTATGGTAAGCAATATGCATAGGTAAATTTATGACTATCTGTTATGCGTTTTTAAATGTTTTTTGTACAAAATGATTTGTCATTAACTGTAATGGTTAATTTGTTCATCGAAATGACATAATTATATCCTGACACATTATAAAACAAAGTCCCCCGCCGTGTCTATCTCTATCTGTCTGAACACGATAAACTCAAAAACTACCGAACGGATTTACAAACGGTTTTCACCAATGGACGGAGTGATTCTTGTGGAAGGTTTTGGTGTATAATTCATTAGGTTTTTTTGTAAATTGGCTGAAATATGACGATTATTGTCGAAGATGTCGGAAAAAATCATGCCGACTAGGAGCTTTACTGGCGTGCGCCGCGTTAACCGTTAGAGATTCAATATATGCTCTACAGCAGGGCTTCCCAAACTGTGCGTCGCGACGCCCTGGGGCGTCACGGCATTATCCCAGGGGCGTCATGAGGCGATCCACATAGAAACCCTTTCCAGTCGAACTTACTACTATCAACACTTTCGATAGAGCTAGAAGAACAATTACGTGATAGAATTGTCTTGTGACTCCAGCCTTAAGCTCCAATACGACAAAGACAAACTGCTTGAATTTTGGAGCTCAGTTTCTCAATGTAGAGAAATAGATGAGAGTGGCGATTTCTAAACTTGAACCCCGTTTTGAGAGGCTATGCTCAAAAAAGCAAGCACATCCTTCTTATTAGTAGCCAGCCAACAAAGTAAAAATAAATACCTTTTTTAAATTTTATTCTTATGATTTGTTTTCGTTCTTTTTTCTAATAAAAATTATAACTGTTATTTGGAGTTTTTCTGATAACTTGTTAATAGGCGCTAGAATTACAACTGGCAGGTACTTTTTGGCTAGAGGGGGTCGCAAAAAAATGCCAAATTCCCAAGGGCGTCACAGTAAAAAAAAGTTTGGGAAGCCCTGATCTACAGGATTGAAGATCTTAAAAAGTTCAACATAAAAGTCCGCGATGGCATATGTCTATCTTCTAAGGACCCACAGTAACCATTATTATCTTTCAGAATTTGATAAAAATTCCATTGTTATTTCCGAAGCTATATATTGACCTTTATCATATTAATCCTTATGCAATAAAATATGTTATTTAAACTGAGCATTTAATTTAGATTAAAATATGCCTTGACATCATATCATTTAAATGAATGGTTTAAAAGATATCACATATTCAAAATTACGCGTAAGAAAATAATTATGGTTGGAGCGCAGCGGTAGGAGTCAATAACCTTTTCCTGGACTATTAGGTATGTAATGTAATCCCGGTACTGCCCGGTAGTACGTTCCCGTGGCATATTTTCCAACATCCACGCGGGCGAAGCCGCGGTCAAAAGTTTTTTTTTTTTAAGAACAACAGTTTCCTTTGAAAATCATATTAAAACTTGTTATCCAAGCAGTTGTATTGAAGGCAAGCAACGTCACTTTTCACTCTCACATAAAGCCTCGTGCTGACCGCGACGCGGTTCTACCGTGAAGTTTTCTTATAAATTAATAATAATAATATAATAATAATAAAGTTTATTGTTCTTCTCTCACATAGAATTTTACAAACAATTTAAAAAACAAACAAACAAAACATTAGCGATAATTGTTGTGATCTATGCGAGAGACTGGTTTCTGTACTAGGAGACCTGTATGACAGATTACCAGCCTCTCCAGACTCCGGACAATAGGTGACAGCTGTATACAACATCAGTGATATGTAATCATTAACAGGGATTAAGCTATGTGCAGTGAGATTGTTGATGTTATGGGGATACAAAGTGGTGCAGAGAGATTGTTGCTGTTATGGGGGTACAAAGTGGGTGAGAGGAACTAAATTGCATGAGTGAGTAATTGAGTATTAGTGCGTGAGTGTGTGTGCGCGAGTGTGAGTGCGAGTGTGTGGGAGCGTGTATGTGTCTGTGTGAGTGTGTGTGGGAGAGAGAGAGTGTGTGCGTGAGTGCGTGTGTGCGGGGTGAAGGAGGTGACAGTATATGCAGTTGGTTAGGATGGTACAATAAGCAGATTTTCAGTGTCATCGTAGTTAAGGGACTTAAGCCAGGCAGTAATAACCCTCTTACAATTAGCTCTTGTAAGAGGCTAAACTGTTAGCTTCTTATTTATCTTATTATATAGATGTCCACCAAGAAATTCAAAGAATTTGCGTGAGAAGGCGGTGAAATTGTTTTGTTAGAGTCGCGTCGTGCTGTCGTGTGGCACCAGTCTGCACAAGGCTTATACAAACCCAGGGTACCTATGTTTATATCACGGGTGCAATGAACTAGACATGCTTGTAATAAGCGTGTCACTAGTCCAGGAAACTGACCAGACCGAACCCAAGCAATAATCAGCGAAAAATGAGGGCACAAATTGAATATAATTAAGTACTTGTAAATACCACAAACTTTTGATTTTCTTACCACGCTTTTCCGAAACGACGATTAGAAAATTACCTCGCTATTGAAACAAAATCAAGGTTAAAATCAAATTCAAAATTACCTTTCCGTCAAAGCCTTAACGAGCCCCTCTATATTTGAAAAACTTTAACGACATAATTATATATTATCCTTCCCGATAACTACCCCAAACGATTTCATTGTTTGTAAATAAACTGTTGTATTTCGAATCCACTGATTGCAGGTTTACTTTAATCGATTACACGATAAACTTGATACATTCGATTAACATGAAATATGTAGCATAATCGATTAGTGTTTATACAGCGTTTAACGATGTTTTTTTCACAAAAACTGCAATAAAAAAGGTACTGAAGGCGTTATACACTAATTGTCGTATGCATGCAATCGTAGTTACGTAGTTTTTAGGGTACCGTACACGAAGGGTGCCAAAGGGAACCCTTTCCTTTGTCCGTCTGTATGTCAGCGGGCTGTATATCATAAACCGTAATAGGTAGACAGTTGAAATTTTCACAGATTGAAAAAATTGAAGTGATAACTTCTTTAGGCGCGTTGGGCATTTTTAAGATGGGACTAAACAATAAATTTCGCGACCTGTTACCGACACCGTGGAGTGACAAGATATCAACGCGTTGATTAACGCGGTGCCGATTTTTTTTTTTTCAAGTTTTCTCTTCTTTCGGCACTCTTGGATTGCCACTGTATTTTTTTTTTCGGATTTTTTTGCTAAATATTGTACGGTTGTACGGAACCCTTCGTGTGCCAGTCACAGTCACTAGCACTTGGCCGGTTTTTTTTCTTCTGAATATTCATGTTTTACATTATACAACAAACATGGTTTTCCGTAGCTTCGATCACGTGGACTTGATTTATAGATCCTATAGTGAATGGCATCACGAAAATAGAAATTGTACTTCGGTCGACAACTAATGGACGAGTAAGATTTTAAGAGTCTATAATACCTCGCATCGCTTAGCATGATCCTCCGTTGTATCGAAAATACTTACTACATAATTAATTTTTAAATAAATATATGGTAAATTTGAGGATTAACGTTAAGTACTATGTGTGACGAAAACACGATTCCATAAATTTTTCTCTATAGAAAAAAAATCCAAAGTTACCTCCAAACCGACCAATAAACCGCTGATATAAAAATATACTTCAAATTAAATCATAAAACTTTGGATGATAACTGAACTAACTATGAAGCAGACATGCGGTTTTTTTAATTAACATTGTTTTCGCCTTAAAAAGAAATTACCTAAACTATTGGCGCCTTGGAGCTGCTCAGTCTCGCTCTCACTCAGACCGCGAGCATTGTCGTGCGAGCGACATAAGGAGTGAATTTGAGCTGAGGTATTATGGACTCTTAATGTAAATTAGATGAGTTACTCTCGATAATGATTTGTGATGTTACGTTTTATGATGATTGTAACTTTCTAACTAATAACCTTCTCTTTATTCCAGTTTCCTTGACGACTTGGACCGGTTAGGTGCGAGAGATTACCAGCCCACCGAACAAGATATTTTAAGGACTAGAGTCAAAACCACTGGCATCGTCGAAGTGCACTTCTCCTTTAAAAACCTTAATTTCAAGTGAGTATTCAACTTGATGGCGGATCATTCGATTAATCTTCACTGCTCTGGGCAAAATGCCTAGATCTTGAAAGCCTTATATATGTAAAGAATTTTTAGACATTAAAGGCTCGTGCAGACCAGCGGTGTCTTTGTGTCGCGCCTGTTTGAAGGAGCCTTGAGTCTTGTCCAGAGGTACACTGACAACTTTGTCTACCACAGAAAAAAAAAATCTAAATAAAAAGTAGAGTAAAATTGGAGTTGTAGTAATCTAAATTGTATGAACTCAAGATCGAATCTGCCTAACCTTTTAACAAACTATGTTGGGGTCGGCTTCTAGTTTAACTAGATGCAGCTGAATACCAGTATTTTACAAGGCCTATCTGACCTCCACAACCCAATAACTGGGTAATACGATACCCCCTGGTAAGAGTGGTTGTCAGTCTTTCGGGCTTCTGACGAAATTGTATGAACTCTCATACAATTTAGTTTTGAGGTAGAGAAAACCTGCATTTTAATATTGTTATAGAGAAAAGAATACGAATAATTGAAGATTCTGTTACTCTTCAATAAAATACTGTCCAATTTACTTTTAATTATCAAATATTTGTTGCATTATAAGTCTAAAAACATTTACATGTAGCCCAATTTGGTAGAAATCTATCCCCTCTTGACCAGGGTGTGTAGAAAAATCATTACAAAAACCTTAAGAGCGTTTATTCTGAAAGTGGGCAACATTGCAAATAGATGTCAAATACTTCGCTGTTTTGATTAATTTGGCTACATTACTGTATGGAAATATGATGAATTGCAATTATAACGCTGAATTTGATGTTGTAACCGTTTTAAGTGTAAAAAAGGCATTTGGAAAGTTTCCAAATCCTTTTTTACATCTAAAACTAAATATTCGGTGTTACGATATTAATTATTGCATTTCATAATCAATATTTTAGTTCCCTAGTTAGCCACATTTCTTAATTCCATACAGTAATATTGCTAAATTAATCAAAACGAGTAAATATTAGACAGCTATTTACGACGTTGCAAACTTTTAAGGTAAACCCTCTCAATGTATTCACAAATTCATATAAACCATGTACATTTCCAGATTGTTCGACGTGGGCGGACAGCGGTCCGAGAGAAAGAAATGGATCCATTGCTTCGAGGATGTTACCGCGATCATATTCTGTGTGGCCATGTCGGAGTACGATCAAGTGTTGCACGAGGATGAGACAACGGTAATTATTAATAGACAGCTTATTATTGTCCCCCTGCAGGGCAAACGCCTCTTCTCAAGAGGCACGAGCATTGATCACCATGCTTGCTCAAGACGGTTGGCGATTTTAGACTTATATAAACTAGTAACCGCGTCCCGCGGTTTCACCCGCATAAGTCTCAATCCTGTGGGAATATCGGGATTAAAAGTCCTAACCCAAATCATGTCCTACCCATGTGCCATATTTCATCCAAATCAGTTCAGCCGTTTTAGCGTGAAAGACTTTCGCATTTATTAGTTAGGATAAGCCTAGGTTTCCTCGCAATGTTTTCCTTCACCGATGTCAGTTATGTCCAGTATAAACTCAGAAAGTACGTATTAATTACTTGCCCGGATTTGACGGTAATTGTTACTTATTCTATACAAGGGCTTCTGTTACAAAAATCTAGATAAGTGGCCATCGAGGTTTATGGTGATATAATAACTACATTTTTACCTACCATTTCATGAAATACAGATGGGGTGTTATGGCATTTGTTTGGTTTATGTAAGGTATTTGAACATTTCCGAAATGACAGGAGCTTCTTCTTGTCTACAGCGAAGTACTAGAAGAAACGCATATCTATACACCGTAAGGACTATTTCTGCTTTCAGCGCTCGGCCGATATAGTAACGCTTACCTACGAAAAAAAAGGGTCGTGTGCACGGGATTTTATTTTCAAACTGCTTAGATATGCGTTTCTTCATACGCTGATGCCGTAGTAGAATTCAGCAATGTGGAAATAACTGCCCGCGGTGCGCCAGTCGTTTGTTTAGGTATCGCTACTCGTGGAGGCTCTTTTATAACATAACATAGCCTGTATTCCCCGAAGGGTTAGGCAGAGGTGTACCTATAGTACACCCACATTTCGCCAGTAAGTCCCATGTAATAGGGGGCGAGCCTATTGCCATCTACCGGGCACAAATCCAGACTCCGGACTGCTACTGAGAAATTCTAGATGGAAAAACTCAATAACATTTTGCCCGACTCGGGAATCGAACCCAGGACCTCATTTTCAGCAGTAGCGCTTGCGACCACCTAGACCAACCAGTTAGTCAACAGGCTCTTATAATGAACTCCAAATGCGTGCGTGCTATAAAAAACCAATAAGGTTCAGAACCTTTTTAGAATGTTATAGCTCGCACAGGCACAAGGGCGTCGCCAATGGGGGCAAAGGGGGCAGCTGCCCTCCCTAGGGATTCAAAAATTAAGTAAATACAAGGCATTTTAATGTAAAAAAATTACATACTTATCCATACAGCCAATTTTGTATACTTGGACGACTTTTATTTGGTTTTTTAAAATTCCATATCACCTATACGGAGTCTAATTCGGGGTCCAGGGACGTAATATTCGTATTTATGTGCTGGTGGTAGACCCAGTCACAATACCTATTATGTTTCAGCTTTACAGTTCTGAATACAATTCATGGAAACTGACCTTTTAGGTCGTAGAACTATGAATGAACACAGAAAACACAATAATGATGGACACATTGAATATGGAAATTATTATTTTTCTCAGTTCCTATTGGGACTACCGAGATGAAACTGATTTGTCAAAAATCAAATGTCCGCCAGCGTCAATTTAGGCCCCATTGTGCGCCATAGATGTTATAAGACTCGCACTACAAGTGTAAAGCTTCATGTGCTCTTGACTTTTGACTGTACCGACAAATTATACTTTCCCATCCTCAATATCTCCATATATCAACTTGGCTGCCCTGGGCCATCGGCTGGCGACACCCAGGCACACTCTTCCGGGTTTTTATTCTGGCTTATTCTTTTAGCAGTGATAGCCTGGTTGTGTGACCGTCGGACTGCCAAGTCTCAAGTTCGAACCCGAGGCACGCACCTCTGATTTTTCGGATTCATGTGCGTATTGTATAATTATCACTTGCTTTAAAAACGGTGAAGGAAAACATCGTGAGGAAACCGGCATGCCTGAGAAATATTTCTCGACGGCATGTGAAGCCAAGTCAGAGGCCCATGGGCGGCTTTAAAACTGACACCAAGTTAGTCACTAACCATACGAAAAAGAAAAGATTCTGGGTTTATCATTTGATCAGACAGCTCAAGCGATCGTCATCACTATGCACGTAGTGTATTAGCAGTTGACAGACTACTACATATATCAATTTTTTGAGGGAGATGTATGTATCTCCCCAAAAAAATTGATATAAAGTAGTATGGGAATGTCACTCAAATAAATACACTGGTGTTTAATCCATCATCTTATTATTTTAAACATTCAATTAAACTGTAAGAACAAATATTTCAATATTCTTATATCGCCTTCGAAACCTCTTTTAATAATATATTACTGTAATATTCCAGAACCGCATGCAGGAGAGTCTAAAGCTGTTCGACTCGATCTGCAACAACAAATGGTTCACGGACACTAGTATCATCTTGTTCCTGAACAAGAAGGATCTGTTCGAGGAGAAGATACGCAAGTCGCCGCTCACCATATGCTTTCCTGAATACACGGGTAAGTTACTAGAAGTGTAGTGTAAGAGCTAAAATGCTGTACCAAAGCGCAAAGACATTCAATGGAGATGGCTTGAACTGTCGTAAATAGTAAGCGCTCCAAAAATCGTGAAATCGGGATACAATGCAGTTGTATCTCGTGAAATAAAATGATAAGATGTTTATTTTTGAAAGTAGATCTTTTAAGACAGTTTTACACGTAATTTTTCAAGTGAAAACTTCTTTAGGCCCGTTGGGCATTTTTGAGATGGGACTAAACCATTGGTTTCGCGACACTATGACGACACCTCATTTTTGTAAACGCGATTGTGCTCTTTATTTAGATAAGGTTACGGACCAATGTTCTATACAAGTATTTTTCTTCCACCAAGGCGATCTTGTTCAAGTTTTCACTTCTGTCGGTACTGCCGGAGTGCCACCACTTTTTTTTTTGTTAATATTTTAAAATTAGCGCCAGCATTTCCTAGCTGACTGATCAAACAAACTCAGAAGCTATGGCTTTTTTTTAAGTTGAGTCTTAACTATGCAGGGCCATGGCCCTGAAGGTTTGGTCTGGGCGGGCATTTTGAAGAAAAATCGTGTCTAATCATTGAATAAGAGCTAACTGTTCTCTTGTACAGGCGCGCAAGAATACGGCGAGGCGGCTGCGTACATCCAGGCGCAGTTCGAGGCCAAGAACAAGTCGACCACCAAGGAGATCTACTGCCACATGACGTGCGCCACTGACACCAACAACATCCAGTTCGTGTTCGACGCCGTCACCGACGTCATCATCGCCAACAACCTGCGCGGCTGCGGCCTCTACTAGAGCCGAGGAACGAGCCAGCCCTCCCCACTGCGAATACGAGCACAAAACACCACGCAACACTCGCACACTGTTGCCGACACTCACATGACACGTCATTGCTCTGTTCAATGTCCGACGCCGGGTGCAGTTTTGTGGTCGTATTTCGAGACGTTGTTCCTCACTCCCGCGACGCTCACTCCCTCGCAGTACAGCGCGACACATGTGTTGATATCTCTGTAACTCTGTGCATATCAATGACGTCGGTGCGGGGCGCGAGCTTCGCGGGCCGCTCACGCCGCAGCTACGCGTATTATAATTACCTATATATTTTTATGGAAAGTAAGCTTACTGGATATACCGCCGATGTGCAGATATCATGTGTCACATGGCTTGGGGCATTGTGTATGATTTTCAACTGCTCCCACCGACAGTGTGCGACTAGGTCCGACAACAGGTAGCGTTTCGTTTCCCCTGTAATATAAAACCGTAGTTTGGTTCTTGTTTCGGCGACCGGTCCGGCGTGCGCGCCGAGATCGTTTTCGATTAATGTGAATTAGTGATCTAGTGTTCAATTCTAAATTTTGGTGCTAGGCATTTGGTATAGTGTTTCGTTGGCACAAGTGGATGTTGTCGGTCTAGTCGCGCGCCGTCCGTGTGAGCACCGGTAACAATATGTGCTTATATACTCACTCTCTTACGGACCAAACACAGAAAGGAACCAATATTTAGTATTGAATTAAAACATGGTAGTGAGATGCATGAATACGTTCACAGGCCTACTTAAACTGATTACAAAACATCATTCCATTATTAAGTATTATATCACTTATAATGAGAAATTATTTTTTATAAACTTTTGAATGCACAACTGTAACCGCTCTATGGAATAAGACGAGGTCGTTTATGTTACATACCTACTATCACACTAAGCTAAGTCCCGTCATCCAATGTTATTATTTTAAGTTAAGCATCGTATTACGCACAAATTATTTATTCCAGTAAGAGCATTCATTTGTTACGCCATATATACAATTCTGAATATTTTTTGTGTTCATATTTTTCTATATCATTTTACAGTTATCCTTAAGGTGTAGCCATTTAAGATCTATTCTTGTATTCAATTATTGAAATCATGTTAGGTATTTATTTTATCTAGAGTACTTGTATTAAACGTGGTATATGTAAACTTGTCATGTTTAATTTTATATTTAAAGGTAATTAACCAATACTTATGATCATGTTAATCTTCGTCATTATTTTGTGAAGTGGGTGGAGTCTGTAATGGTAAGAGTGAGGTGTGGTCATTTGATATAATAACTAAGCAGTTATGTACGTGTATTACAGCTAGAGTACGTTGTGAGGTCGGTACGAGTCGCACGCCCCTCGCTCGTAGTCCGCGGACGATCGTTCGCGTAAGATATGTGAGTATATAAACTTTGTATACACTCGCGAATTGGCGTAATCAACTATATATACTATATAACATAATTTATTATTAATAATAAAATAAAAATCTTACTTTTAAGCATTAGGACAGTAACTGTATCAATAAACATTAATTAATAATGCAATTAGACAGTAACCTTTACTATTGTCATAGTTAGGTGATTTATTTTCATTTTACGTTTATGAGTATGTAAAAAGTGATTAAATGAAAATGTACGCCTACACTGTGACCGCGCGGGCCATTCACCACTCCGCCGTCGCGAGACGCGCGGCTTCTGTGCGAGCTTGCTGAACACCAAAGATATTGTTAATATTCACTGTTCCACACCATCTCAATATCAAAACATGAGTGACAACTTAATTATAGAATAATGCTCGCATTAACTTTCCTTTAAAAAATTGATAAATAGATTGTTAGATGAATAAAATGTTGATCTCCGGATCGTGAACGTATGGTAGTGGCCCGCGGCTCGAGCGCTCGTCGCTCGCTTGTTGCTAGGTAGGTTTTTTACTGTTATGTAACAATATGTGTACGTAAAACTAATAAAAAATAATATTAGCGCAGTTCTACATTCAACCTACATTTAAGTAAGCTTCACGTTACATTTAAAAGTTTTTTTAATGAGTGAACGATGTGGATATAATCATTCGACGTCTTCAGTATGAAGGCCCCATACATAATTACGTTCGTACATTAATGCTGGTGTGGTGTGGCGTGGTGAGCAGTGTGTGCGAGTGTGTGAGGCGGTCAACTGTGTCCCGACACGAGTCGACAGTGTCCCGACACGAGTCGACAGTGTCCCGACACGAGTCGACAGACACGGCCGCCAGCCCGCGCCGCCGCAGTCGCGAGTCGGCGACTGGTGTCGCACGACATCGACGTCCATGTCGACAATTTTGCATTTCAATGTGTTCCTCCGCCGCAGAACATTTAACTTGTATGCTTATATTTCGAGTGAATGTGATGTAAATTTTGTACACTGCCGCATTGTTTATTCGCTCGAATCACATTTAGTTTATAAGATTTGAGACAGTGAACGAATCGCACAAGCCACATGTAACATGTTTGTCTGGGACACAAAACATGCGCACAAAGAGGACGTACGTGCGACGCGCGACCGCAGCGCACGGCGCGACTCGCAGCTCAAGCGACGGCCGCAGAGCCGGACGGCGCAGAGCCGGCCGGCAGCCGGACGGCCGCATGCCGGGCGCACGGCACGTGGTATGTGCGTTAGCTTCTTATTTGAAGACTGAATTGTTGCGGCTCAAATATTCTCGCGCTTTATTAGATCCACAACTGGGGAAGTTATTGCAAAGTTTTTTTAAGGTAGTAGCGTTTAGTGATCGGGTTTGAGGCATATGTCTTATTCTAATTGTGATGTGGCATGAGATAATTCGAAGACTACCTGTATCGACATTTTACTGTTGGTATTAGCGAAATGAGCGACGTTCAGTATAATTTTTAATATTAACGCTGAGTATTGTCGAGATGTTGTCCATCTAAAACAATATCACCATGCTTCATTCATATTTGCCAAAGTTAATACTAACCTCACTATTTATACCTACTGTATGTTCTTCGATAACTAAATTATGTCTGGGATTCGCGGTAAGGGCGGAGGCGCGGCGCACGTTTCGCCGTCGGCGCGGCCCAGCGTCGAATATAGTCGTATCGGTACTGATCAGAGTACAATGTTAAATATCTTATTTAGAATTGATGAACATGTAAACATTTATTTCTAGCGCGTGCGAGGGATCGCTCGGGGCGCGAGGTTATGCCTCGCGAGGCAGAGGCAGGTCGCACACAGCTGGCACGCGAGTGCTCGCAGGCCCTGCCTGGTGTCAATATGGCGCCGAGCGATCCCGATTATTGAACAAACGTTTAAGAAAGTAAAATTTTAGTCACTAGTGGGTAATTTTTGAATGTGATTCAATCTTATCTTTATTTTTCTATATCGAGTGACATTCAACTTTGATTTCGTTTTTTTCAGACTTATTTTTTTTGTATTGCATTTACTGAAAGCGATGTATTTAACCAACGATGTAATAAACAATATTTTCTCTTATTTGTATCTCGTCTGCACTGGTATTTTTTATTGAATTTACTATAAATGTACTTTAAGTGTATAATTTTAAATAATTACTGAAAATGATTATATTCTAATTTTTATGTTCAAATAAATGTTTGTTTTATTTATATCCCTTCACATACTCCTCACTCGCCTTAAGAACAAGTTATCATAGTCGCAGCTTTAAACAGGAAAGTATACTGTTCTTGGTTGAGCAATACGTTCCCACTGCTGGGAAAGGCCTCTTCTCTGTGAGAGGGAGTGGCCCGTAATCCACCACGCGGGCCCAGTGCTGGTTGCTGGATGTCACGTCTTTGATTTTTGGTTCTAGTACATACCGGTTACCGCACAATGTTTTCCTTCACCGTTTTGAGAACTGTGGTGAAGGAAATAATTTACACAAAGTGCCTGCTTGGGTTCGAACCTACGGATGCAACTCGGTAAGTCGCGGCCGCAACTGTTGAAACGCCGTTTCTACAGCCCTATCAAATGGCTTGATTACAATGCAATAGAAATATCGGTTAACATGCTTCTAGTGGAGTGACACTCCCGGACTCCTAAATCGAGCCAACGTGCATTTTTATGTATAAAGGCCATAATTAGGTAGTCAAAGAAGTTTTGAAGCTGACGACATACTAGCCATCGTTCAGTATCACCATTGTTCCAAATTTGAATTCACGTATTTGAAAAAGAAGAAAATCAGTTTGTTCGCCCCTAAAGAAAAAAAATAATTAAAAGTTTATTCTTAGAAAGGAGCTTGTTGCTAATCAAAGCAACAAGCTTTGATTTTGTACAGAAATAGGAATCACTATGAGAATAAAGAATGCAATAGCGAGCTCGAAAATTCAAGCCCCGTACCAATACAATCACAATTTGTTTCGAATTGAGACAGATTTCTAATCCATTGCTTCATAAGTTGGATGAGCTAAATGGTGCTGATCCATGCGTCATGTTCGTGAACGGGCGCCGTCAGTAGGGACTGGTCATCTCTTAGCTGCCACGGTTTATTTTATTTTAATTTTTGAATTGTTATTATATTTTTATTACGGACGCTTTTAACGTGCACGTCTTTCTACATTGTTCTCACATGTATAAATTCAACACGAATGATGTAACCAATATTTTGTAACAATATTTTGATTTAAAAGAGTGTCCGTGGAGTTTCTTGCCTGTTCTTCTCCATAGGTACCTACTACGCTTTGGAATGGGCAACTAGCTTCATTTTTCTGACTGACCGACCCCTTGACAATTCAAAAGTACCTGTAATTGGTTTATTTGAAATAAATGCTTTGAGTTTGAGTTTTTGAGTTTGAAAAAAAACATTTGTTCAACAACGTAAATAACGCAATGAATGTTGTTGAAATGTCAAAATGAAACAAATTTCGCGAATTTGTTTACGAAAATGAGTTACGCAATTAGGGTACGGATTAGGATACTTTCTCGACTTATGCCGAAAATCGGAGAAAAAACTTTCGAAAGTCGGTGTCAAAAAACTAAAATACTGATCCAAAGACACTGACTTCTGAAAATAAAGTTATTTTTCACTTTGTAGTTTGGAAGTCAGTTGTATTTTTATAAAAAGTTTTATTTTTTTCATTTTTTCGTGGGTTGGTTTGTAATTTATCTAAGTTACAATAGCCCAATGTCAACTGCTCATCAAAAATACCGAAATCGCTATAGATGTAACTATAATATTTGAAGAGTTCCCTCCATCATAAGATCGTGACCAAATGACAATGGGACCAACTTGAAAGGACACCCTTTCAAATAAAAAAAAAATATTCAAATCGGTCCAGCTGTCTTCGAGTAATCGGGGAACATACATAAAAATAAATCCGACGAACTGAGAACCTCCTCCTTTTTTTGAAGTCGGTTAAAAAGAGAATGTAGTAGTACCAATGCAAGAGCGAGCGCAGTGAGCTCGAAAATTTTAGCAACCTACGTTACTTAGCAAAGGTACGTAGCAAGGGTGGGTCCGGGGGGGGCTTAGAGTATATAGTCATGAAACCCCTGGGCTGCGTCTAGCTAGGTCGACCACTGGGATGATTTTTTCTAATCTCATTGATAATTTTGATCAAATAAATACTTTGTACGATGTTGACACGCATGCGCGAACGACACGCAAAATAAGACTATGGTGCCGATTCTCTTGTCACAAATGCCTCTAAACTAAACTAAAAATCACTAAAATTTAGTTTATTCCTGTCAAACGACGATTTCCCATTCTGAAATAGACTAAAGCGACACCACTTAACTAAATTTTAGTTTGACAGCACTAAGATGGCACTGAGATATTAGTTTAGTGAAAATGGCAATTTTGCTATTCTGAATTTGACGTTTTTAACCTAAAATTTAGATTTTCTAACTAAATATGACTATTTTTAATCGCGACTAAAAACATGTGGAATAAAATTGGTTGTCATGAACTAAAATTCACACCAACAGCTCGACTTCAGATGAAAAAACAGTACTAAATTTTTCTTTTGCTTGTATCTCGAAAACGGTGTGTCCAATCGCAAAAATAATGAAAATTTCGACACCCTTTATAAAACCCTTAAACCCCTAACACTCTACATGTAGGTAATATTTTTATTTTATTTTCCATACAAAAAGTGAAAAATCCATATAAAACACGTCGAGGCTGCCCCCCCCCCTCCGCGCCTCCGGCTCTAAAAAGATCACGTGGTTAGGTATCACGTGTGAAGTCGCGATTGTCAAATTCGATTTAGATGTGTCAAAATTATTTTTAAATTTAGAGAATTTATTTTGCAGAATAGCTTTGAGATTTTCATAGTCAAAAGTAAGGAATTTTAGTGATAGTTTAGTTAGTTTAGTTCGGTGTACAAGAGAATCGGCACCTATGTGCTGTTACTTTTATGATGATGGACCATGGAGTTTTCTGCCGGCTCTTTTCCATAGGAAACGACCAAATGAAACAGTGTTCCTAGTTTCTGGATGTTTCATATGTGCCCATGTAGGTTTATCTGAAGCTAGCAAATAGACGTAGAAATTAAATACACCAGAATAGTGTCAAGACAAACCGCCCCGGGCCCACGGTCCTGGCGGCCCCCTAAATCTTAAGAAATACTTTTTAATTATATATCAAACACGTTCAAAATATATTCAGTAAGAAGCAGTTTAGAATTGGAGGCTGAGGATGAAAATTTTCATTCTGTTATCTCATCTACATTCTCAAACTTTCTACATAAGTCGACAAAGGTCGAACTCCTATTTATGTATGACTTTTCAAAAAAAAAAAATACCTAGACAAGGCGGTGTGCAAAAACTTTCGAGCTCACTACGCTCGCTCTTGAATTCTATATTCTTCTAACTTTCAGACTTTTCTGCATAAGTCGACAAATCAATTCCTATTTCCGTAAGGATTAAAGAATTCCGAGACGAGGTGCAAAAATTTCAAGCTCGCCTTGCTCGCTCCCCTACATTTTTGATTTTCGTAAGTGGCCTATTGAGGAGACGAAAATGCGCCTCTCTGAAATAAAATATCCTGCCGATTGTGAGGTCCATGGTGTAGATAGATTATAATTACACAAGTTATACTGGTTTTTTGCTGTCCTTTTATTTATTTTTATAGAATGTTACTAGAAATACCTACATAAACTGAGAAGACCTCATTTTGTTTTGCTGCCCTGGGCCCCCGACAGGCTTAGTCCGCCATTGATTGGAACGTCCTGACTGGACTCCCCCTGACTCGAAACCTGGATCCGCCCATGGTACATAGGGGGCCCCCCCAAGCCCCCAACTACAAACTGCCTTTTACTTACTGAACATATTTTGTTCTTATTTGAGACTTTACTCGTATTTGGGGCCACCCAAGATCAGGGGCCCGGGGTGGACCGCTTCTGCCGCGGCCAATACGGCCGATGATGAATTATGGCCGGTCGGAACTTTGCGCAGAAGGCTGCGCAATAACATTTTTTAGGGACCAAATAGAGACATGAAGCGAGTACGGGTGAGAGAGAGAACATGACAAGCGGGAAGTTCTGAGAGCTTATGTTCAGACCGGCCATGATTCATCAGCTGTATTAAATAGATTTTTAAAAAAAATCTCTAATGTTTCCTATTATTTAAGGTACTTTTCCTGCTCCAAGTAACCTAATCTGAGGTTCGATGATGGGGGTGTACTATGCCAAATCGAATGCCAAATAATCGAATATCAATTGATCGACCACTATAAATCGAACTTCTAAATACTCGAACGTTCTTAAAATCGAATGGTTAATAAATCGAACATTCAATATATCGTACACTCAATACATCGAGTGTTCAAAATATCGAATGTTTGTTTGATCAAGCGTTCAACGCATCGCATATTCATTCTTTCGAAATATCAATATACTGAATACTTTTTATACATATAGTACTAGCTTTGTCCACGGCTTCGCCCGCGTGGATGTCGGAAAACATCCCACAGGAACACGCTACCGGAATTCAGAGTATCTTATGTCCTAACCCAGCTTATGGCCTATCCGTATGCATCTTATCTAAAAACGTTCAGCCGTTACGGCATGAAAAGGTAACAGGCAGATTAATAAATCTGTTTTAGGGTTCTGTACTCAAAATGAAAAATTTAAACCGTTAAAGGATGACTTCGTTTCCTGTCAAGATCCTTTTTCTCAGAAACGCGTGAAGGCATCAAGTTTAAGATTAAAAAAACAAACATCTACGATCCCTTGGAGCTGTAAAGAAAATCAAACTTCCAAGTCAATGCAATAAAAAAATGGTCGTATTTTTTAACGGTTTAATTTTTCATTTTAAGTACGGAACCCTAAAACAGATTTATTAATCTGCCTGTTAACTTTTCATGCCGTAACGGCTGAACGTATTTAGATAAAATGCATACGGATAGGCCATAAGCTGCGTTAGGACATAGGATACTCTGAATCATTGATGCTGTGGCCAGCCCGCCGGTTGAACGCGTCCCAGAGGGTCATGGCCATTCGGCTGGCCCGAGGATACCGCACGGTCTCCTGCGAGGCGGCGAGCCTCCTTGCCGGATTACCGCCATGGTATCTGGAGGCAAAGGTCCTCGCGTACATCTGGGAGTGGCGCGAGGAGGCGAAACGCCCGCGCCGCACAGTGGGTCGAAACTATGATTTTAGTGACTTAGGGCTCAACTTTGCTTTTTCACTTTTTTTTTTATGCGGATGGGTAGAGCTCATTAACCTCAATAATAATTGTTCTGATGTATTTTTTCCTAAACTTTATACTTTGGGTAGAAAAATGTGTTTTGTTATTTTTTTGTATGGAGCGGCTCAAATAAACTTAAATTCCTGCTAAGTAGCGTGTGATCCCGCGTTGAAACTTTATTTTTCATATACCTTGTCTGGTCTATTATCATTTGATGCTATAAACAAATGCATAAAGTTGCAACTCTGCCAAATAAATGGATCGAAAAAAATGAAAAAATACATAGAATAAAAAGCTTCATTTTTTACTTTCGTAAGTTATTTTAAGTTAAATTTGATATGGAATAGTAAGTAAAAGCACGTAATAATACACATAATTACTTAGCAACTAACAACAATACATTTAAAAGGTCCCTAATTAGCTTAAATTTACTAATACTACATATATTAGTAAATTTAAGCTAATTAGGGACCTTTATTTAAAAATGTGGATATGAAATCAATTAATTTCTATTTGTGTGTTTAATTACTGTAATTAGCTTAACCTTTTACCTTATAAAAAAACAATGTTTTTCACTTTTAGTCATTACTGTAATATTAATTAGGATAATTAGTTAATGAGGGTAGTAGAAAAATTAGTAAACATTGTTTGTCACTGGATTCTGGAAGTATAAAATGACCATCATTTATTATATACTAACTAGTGTTCGTTTATTCGTACTACTACTAACATCTCGTGATTCTGATCGTCCCTTTTTCGTTATAATGGATAATTTAGTTAACAATTTAGATTTATTTATGATTTTAAGAGAGCAGGTCAAGTCACTGTCGGATAGTCAAAAATTCTTTCAATTCCTACAACATAAAATAAACGTGACCGAAGAGAACAGTGTTGAGCTCCAAAAATTCTGTACGCGCTTTTGTTCAAATATAAGTGCAAGATGGGAACGAAGTAGTCGCACGTTAGCACAGTTTGTAAGAAAAAATGGTGATTGGTTGGAACGTGCAATAAACTGGCCCGAAGGAATGATACCTGAAGCTGTGAACACTGAACAGGAAAGGCTCGAGATTTGTAATACTGAAGATGTCGAAAATCTACCACCATCTACTACAGAAGCTTCGACATCTACATTTACACCTCGAAAACCTTTCGAGGAATTGGGCTCCAGGCAAAAACGAAGACGCGTTGATCAAATTAACCAATCGCTTTCGTTATCCCCGGATGAACTTAAAGCTACTACAATTGCTAGTTTAAGAAACACCGGAAATGAGGATGTAGGAAAAATTATGAACCATTTACTAAATCACCCCGAAGATCTAGAAAAAGTTAAAGAGTGTTTAAGTACAAGTAAACCGAAAAGTAGTACATATTCACCCGATAAGGCACTGTCTTTATTAGTTTCACTTAAATTAAGTAAGTGGCAGTATATAAGCCTAAGAGAAGCAGCAAGTGAAAATAGGTCTGATTTATACCCTTCTTATTATAAAATAAAACAAGCGAAGGCAAAATGTTATCCAGGGAAAGAAGACATAATTATAACTGAAGAAGGAGCTGCTATTAAACTGCAAGCTTTACTCAACTTGACGGTATCTAGGCTTTTAGAAGTGATTACTTTAGATTTGGATTCGCCAACTGAGTTACTGCTAATAAGCAAATGGGGTTTTGATGGAGCCTCAGGTCAAAGTAATTATAAACAAAAGACTGAAGCAGAGTTTGATGACTCAACTATCTTCATGGCCAGTCTAGTTCCTATAAGGCTTCAACAATGTGATGGAACAATTGTTTGGGAAAACGATCGACCCTCATCAACTTTCTATTGCCGTCCGATAATGTTCAAATTTACCAAAGAAACGCAGTCAACAGTGGTAACTATAAAAGCTAGCATAACCGAAGAAATAGAAAGACTTCAGCCAATCAAGTTCAATCAAGTTGAAGTTAAGCATCAATTGCACTTGACGATGATAGACGGCAAAATATCGTCATATTTGTCAGACACATCTTCAGCTGTCTGTGATATCTGCAAAGCAAAACCGTCAGAGATGAACAATTTAGAGTCACTTGCTCAAAAAGAGAACAACGAAGAAGTGTTCCAGTATGGAATGTCATCTTTACATGCCTGGATAAGAAGCATGGAGTGCTTACTTCATATCGGTAAATATAATTTTATTAGTTCATAATTTTTTTCACGTTATATAGTTACTTGTGAGATTTTTATTTAAGTGATATTTCTTTTTGTTTGCAGCTTATCGTTTGGACTTCAAAAAATGGAGTTGCAGGGGCGATGACAAAGAAAAAATGTCACTCAGAAAGAGCGCTATACAGCAAGCGTTTAAGAAAGAATGCGGTTTACTTATTGACGTAGTCAAGCAAGGAGTAGGCACAACCAATGATGGCAATACTGCCAGAAGATTTTTTAGGGATGCAGAAACAACAGCTCGCATAACAGGAATAGATAAAGATTTAATAGAAAGGTTTCATGTGATTCTTCAGACGGTTGCATCTGGAGAGAGCGTGGATCTTTCTAAGTTTTCCGAATTTTGTAGAGATACTGCACAATTGTACGTTCACTTATATCCCTGGTATTATATGCCTTCCAGTATACATAAATTGTTAGTACATGGGAGTGATATAATTAAGCACTTTGGTGCCATACCTATAGGTAAACTGTCGGAAGAGGCAGCGGAAGCTCGTAATAAAGATTTCCGGAAATATAGAGAGAGTCATTCTAGAAAGGTAAGTAGAACGGCGACAAATGAGGATATTATACACAATCTTCTTTTGTCTTCTGATCCAAAGATCACAAGTCTAAGACCTCGAATGGTGAAACAAAATATAATGGTTCTCTCTCCAAAAGTCAAAGAGCTTCTGCTGATTTTTCCCACAGAATCCGATATAGATTTTATTGATGTAGATAATTTACAAGATAGTCATAGCGATAGTGAATAAGATTTTTTGGTAGTTTGTAAGTTTCTTGTTTTTTTTATTAGTTTATAAATGTCAAACTCATAATTGAAAGGAAATAGTAATGTTTGATGTTGTTTATAGTTAGTTTTTAGTTTGCTTGTGTTAGTTGTAGTAATGTTAGTTTACCTTTACTAATTTGTATTATTATGTACCTATCTTTACTTACTATTCAGTATTAAATCTAACTTAAAATAACATTTCATAAACATGTTAAAGTCATTAAAACAAAGAAATTGAAATTCATAGATCCCTAATTAGCTTAAATTTACTACTACTACATATATTAGTAAATTTAAGCTAATTAGGGACCTTTTAAATGTATTATGATTAGTGTGATTAGCTTTAAATTTACTAATACTACATATATTAGTAAATTTAAGCTAATTAGGGACCTTTTAAATGTATTGTTGTTAGTTGTTAAGTAACTATGTGTATTATTACGTGCTTTTACTTACTATTCCATATCAAATTTAACTTAAAAGAACTTACGAAAGTAAAAAATGTAGCTTTTTATTCGATATATTTTTTCATTTTTTTCGATCCATTTATTTGGCAGAGTTGCAACTTTATGCACACGTTAATAGCATCAAATGATAATAGACTAGACAAGGTATATGAAAAATAAAGTTTCAACGCGGGATCACACGCTACTTAGCAGGAATTTAAGGTTATTTGATCCGCTCCATACAAAAAAATAACAAAACACATTTTTCTACCCAAAGTATAAAGTTTAGGAAAAAATACATCAGAACAATTATTGTTGAGGTTAATGAGCTCTATCCATCCACATGAAGAAAAAAGTAAAAAAGCAAAGTTGAGCCCTAAGTCACTAAAATCATAGTTTCGACCCACTGTGCGCCGGGGCTTAACTCCGATGTCGCAAGAAATCGCGGCACAGCGGACAGAGCTCCGGCGGGATCTCATGGCGTCATGGAGAGTGCGATTGTCGCAACCCAACGCTGGGCACGCCACAATTGCGGCGATAAGACCCCTCTTTGAGTAGGCTAGAGAGGCACCACGGCGTCCTCACCTTCCGCCTGACGCAGGTCCTCACCGGACACGGCTGTTTCGAGAGGTACTCACTCTAAGGCACGTTGGCACCGTAACCATCGCTTTATATAACAACTATATAATTATTATAGGGTAATTTATAACTACAGTTATACACAGGGTAATTTATATCGAAAGATATACAGTGTGAGTCTTCATAATGTGCACATATCGAAATGAGGGAATCTATGCTTAATTTTATCGACGGAAAAAACGGTAATTTCTTTGTATCAAAAAAATTTTTTTTTGTGTCCCAAAAATTTTTTTTTATTCTCTTGGGCATCTCATTTATAAATTTTACAATTATTGTAAAAATTGATGAAAAAAATACAGAATTTTGCTAAAAAAACATGTTTATTTTCAATTGAGGGTAGTTTTTTCTCAATTTTAATTTTATGTGGCCGCCTACTTACTTCCAACCATTATGGCGTTTGTTTTATTGCGATAGTTGATTCAGTTTAAAAGTTATACAGTTTTGTTAAAAAAAAAATATTCCGTAAAAAGTATTTAAAAAAAAATAGATTTTTTAAAATATTTTTCTGTCGTTAAAATTAAGCATAGATTCCCTCTTTTCGATATGTGCACATTATGCCATTATGATATCGCCCTAAGTACGGTGGACGGTGAGGGCAAATCTTTTATATAAATCACTGACCGTAATCGACCGTAACTCTAAAATCATGTGGGCCTAGCACACGCTCAAGCTTCACTACAGTTTTGCTTGCGCAGGCCGGTTTGTACAGACGCCAGCACATCAGGCTACTACAATCTGTCAAATTTATTTAATAGATTTTCAAACTTTACTTCTCAAGAATAAGGTTCAAAGTTGATTGGGAAAATTTGACAGTATCGGGTAGCTTGATGTGCTGGCGTCTGTACACGGAACACATTGGCCGTGTACAAATCGGCGAATTTTACCAACCACACGCACGGTGTTCAGTGTACAAACCGGCCTGCGCAGGCAAAACTGTGGTGAAGCTTGTGCGTGTGGTAGGCCCATAAAATAACACTTCGGTTGGCGTTGGGTGGGGTGTTAGTTATGTTTTTCTGTCTTTAAATAAAAATATATTATGATTGTCTATTGTTAACCTATAATCTACTCTTGGCGTCCTGAAATTTATCAAAACAAACAGTCAAATTCATAAATTGTTTTTAACTTTCTGGACTATGAAAGACGTAATTGACGTGATGGCTTTACAGAGCAGTAGACGTGAGAGAAGGCTACCGGACTATCGGAGTGCTCCGAGCCACAGTTTAGCGACAAATTTCATATTTGAGTGTGGGATAAAACTTGGTTTGCAACCAGCTACGGTCGCTACGGCTGCTGTATTTTACCATAAATTCTTCAAGGAAGCTGATAAAAATGATTACGATTGTTACGTCATATGTACTGCTTGTTTATGTGCGGCGGGGAAGTCTCGAGATGAACCTGTAAGACTGAGAGATGCAGTGAACGTAGCACACAATTCTATCAATCGTGGTGCAGGACCTTTGGAGTTGGGCGATGAGTACTGGTCGTGGCGGGGTGCGGTCGCCCAGGCCGAGTTGCTGGTACTGCGGCTGCTTGGCTTTAACTTGGATGCCCCATCTCCGCACAGATATTTGCTGCACTACTTGCGCTCTCTGCAGGAATGGTTCCCTCCATCACAGTGGCGCTCTGCCCCCATTGCCCGCACTGCAATGGCCTTTCTGCAAGATTTTCATCACTCCCCATCTATATTGGACTACAGAGCTCCGCACGTTGCAGTAGCATGTCTGACTCTAGCACTGCATGTCCTGGGAGTGTCAGTGCCATTAGCATCAACGCTAGATGATGATGCTGCATGGTATTCGGTGAGTGATTATTTTATCTCCAAAAACTCGTAATATTGAGTGTTCATAATAATAAAAGCTGTGATTAGGCTGAAAGTTTAATAAATAGTGTACACACAACACATGGAATAAAATCATAACTTATAAAATGTGTTTCAGGTATTTACCAAAGACTTGCAGAAGGAGAAAAATTGGGAAATAATGGAGAAAATTATGCAAGTTTATAGCAGGGAGCCTGAACCTATATAGTAAGATATTCTGTTAATTTCAAATGCTAATAATTAAAGATACTTTGTAAGTGTGAAATTCTTGTTTTTATTATACTTATTCAATAAGTCCCAAGATACAGCAAAGGCCAAGGGGCCACTCTGCCACCGGCTGATTTCCTAGCCGCAAGTACAACTAAAACAATAATAATTAACCTAGTTGTTCTTGTGGAAGAGAAATAAAAATAAAATATTTAAAGTGCAACACTGCATTCCATCAAATGACTGACTGTGGCTGTGGCCGCTCTCCGAATTTTAGCAAAATCGCTCACACCGCTCAGTGTTGACATCAAACCAGCCTGTCCCATCTTTGATGTCCTCCTTTTGGTAAACGCCTTAAGCCGAGGTTCGTACCCCACAGAGGGTGCCCTTAGCGAGCGTTCACCTAGTTTTAATTAGCTTAGTTGAATAACCTCTGGCTGGAGGTTTTAAGTGTAGCAGCTAATGGCACCCACAGGATTGACCGGTTAAATAGGTCAGGCCGAGGTCAGCTATGAGATGCCCTACAGAAAAAAAAATACTGATATCAAATCAATAAATTGCGTTCAGATTTAGGCCGCATTCCGAGTTACGCTAAAAGTGAAAATATCGTGAATCCGACCAAAGTCCAAAGTCACAATTATTACTCAATAACCTTTATATTTTGTGCCCCTATTAAATTTGGTCGGATTCGCGATATAATCACTTTTAGCGTAACTCGGAATGCGGCCTTAGTCATCACGTTATGACAGCTGTCAACAATTCGGAACGCTCATGAACGCGCTCACTAAACGTCAAAACTTGCATAGAGTCACGCCACGCTAAGTTTGCTGTAAAAAAAGGTGAAAGGAGATGTTTCATTTTCGGCCATGAAGTGTACGTTAATGAAAAAAATCCACGAATTGAGGAAAAATATTCTTCCCTGTTTATTCCCCGGATTACTTCGGCACAAAAAATAATAGTTTAACAATTTATTCATTTTTTTTTTATTTTTTTATTTCTGTTCATCATGGCGTCGTCTTACCTGCATACTGCGTTCGTCCAGAAATCATGTTACATTTTAACATAATAATATCATGTGGACGTTATTTAAATAAATATGAAAGGCATGTATTTCTGTACTATAATAAGGTAGCTATCTGATACAACTTTTTTGATTAATTAGAAAGTGTGATTCATCATTTTTTTTTTTTAAACTGCTTTTGTGGATTGTAGATTTGTAGGTACTTCTGGACGAAAATGGCAAGCTGTTGATGGTCGTATTCCTCCTGACAAACGTCAAATATTTTCGGTTTTTATTTTGTGCCCAAAAAGTAGTAGATATTATGTAAAAAAACTGTCTTTATTGTATTTAGGGGTTCGTTGCCTAGGTTTTCTAAAGTGTACATGTTGTGGCCGGAGTCCCATACAAAAATGAAACGTCTCCTTTGAAAATCTATAGACGGCGACACCATTCTGTCCTACGAAAAAAGAATTTGATACTTTGTTTTTGATAGGTTATTTTGTTTTTAAATTCAGATTTATTCCTGGTAAAGAGTAGTCACTTCAGCACGATGCAGTGTGGATTTAGTACAGTTTTGAGGTAGAGCATAGGCTATTATGCAAAAATCAAAAGGCAAAATGTCAAAGCATTAGATTTACTTGCAATCCAGAAACTGACATGACTGATTATAATACCATACATAAAACTATGGGTTTGCCCATTTATTCTATTGCAGACTTAGCGTGGCCAGACTCTACCATAATTCTTTGTAATTCCACTTCTTCTTCTTTAGTTAGGTTAGGTTAGTGGCAACGGCAGCTAGAAGCATAATTTCGAAAAAAAAAAACGGGTGTTGGGCCGTTGGCACGCTCAAATCGATTACAGCGTAAAGAACTCGGAACGCAGCCTATATTTTCTTGACTGTCACTGTCAGACGTCACGTCAGTCGGTCAGTCATTTCAATTTTCGTGAAACTTGTCGCTACTTGTTGTTATTTGTTGTCTGTCACAGTTTTCCCAACAATTTTAATCAGAAGATAAAGTTTTTCTAGTATAAAACCTGTGTAATTTTTGAACCTGTACAAAGTATTACGACACAATGAGCTCTGACGAAGAAACAGAAGATTTTTCCTCATGGAAAGGCATTCCCGCCACTTTAATATGCATCAACACCTACGGCCCCGGTAAACTAAACTCTGCTCAAGTAGCTCACACGGCTACTTGTCGATTGATGAGACAGTATTTACGAAAATCAAGTTCTCAACTCATTGGAGTATGTTTATACGGTACCGAAGGATCGAACACGTCTGTATTTGGTATAAAAAGTGTTGAAGAAGTTTTCCCACTATCATTGCCAAGTTTAGATGATTATAAGAAACTGCAAAAAATTGATATTTCTTCATTAAAGCAAGCAAAAGAGTTGACACTTTCAGATCTCCTCTGGTATTGCAATAAAGCATTTGCAAGTTGCAAAAAACAGCTCTCAACCCGAACAGTCATCGTTTTATCTCGTTTTGATATACCTCCCATACAATCTGACGAAAAACCAGCACTAAAAAGAGTTGTTGACTTAGTAGATTCTAATATCGAAATAAAGGTTATAAATATTTCTGAAAGTGATTACGAGATAAACGCATTCTACACAAAGTTCTTAATTGAAGCAAATAAAGGAGAAGATGTAGCTTTACCAAAACCTGTTTGGGATCACAAGGAAATAGAACAATTGATGCATCAGCAATCGCATCGCCATTTAGCTGTTGCCCGATTAAGTTTTGAAATTGGTGAGGGTTTGGCAATTGGAGTAGGAGTATATAACCTTTTAAAGAGTTCTGGGCAAACACAACAGAAAACTGTTGATTTACATAGAGATACCAATGCAATTCTTGAAAGTGTTAATAAAACAATGAAAGTAAAAGTGGGGAATGGTCAACACATGGATGTTGATGAGCAAGATGCCGAACAAGAGTCAAAGCCTGTGCCATTACTGAAATCTGAGGAACTCCACTATGTCACTTATGGTGATGAAAAAATTGAGTTTACAGTTGATGAAAGGAAGACACTTAGTAACCCGTTTGGGCCACCAATGTTAAAACTCCTTGGATTTAAACCTGACAGTGTCATGTGCAAGGAGAAATGGTACTATAAACCAGGCTACTTTTTATTTCCAAATGAAAGCATAATAGAAGGCTCTTTTGTAGCATTTAAGGCCTTACATCAGGCTTGTACAGAGATGAAAAAAGTAGCAATTTGTGTGTTGTGTACTAGGGTGAACTCCCGGCCCACAATTGTAGCTCTTTGTCCCACCTCTAAACCTCTTGGTCTAAATGCGGAAATTGGATTTGACATCATCTGTGTACCTTTTGTAGAAAATGTTCGAGACATTCCAGTATTTGAAGAAGATGAAGATATGGAAATCTCAAGTGCCAATAAAACTGTTATGAAGGACATCTTGAATAAATTACAGTTTGATTATAAGCCTGATATGTTTGAAAATCCAAAACTACAAGCGCAATATAATGCTATAGAAGCAATTGCTCTGGAAGATGAAGAGGTTGAACCATTCATTGATACTACAAAACCAGACATAAAGAGGTTTCAAGGAATCCAAGATGACTTATTTCAGGAACTGTTTGGTCCCTTTGGAGCAACTGCTGTAAAGAAACCTGCATCATCAAAAGGTGGCCCTGAGAGCAAGAGGGCGAAAGTAGTTGATAATATTGATGAACAATTACTTAAAAATAGACTTGATAATCAGAAAGTAAAGGATTACACAGTGCCTCAACTAAAAGATATATTGAAATACAAGGAAATTCCTGACTTACCTGCTTTGACAGGTATGAAAAAGGGTGAACTTGTTGATTTAGTTTATAAACACTGCAAATAAATTTTTTAATGTTTTTTTTACGTTTCCGTTTGTATGCTTCTATCTAAAATAAAAAGTAATTTTTGGAATAAATCACTTTTATTTGGTTTGATCTAAATGTCCTTTTTAACCGACTTCAAAAAACGAGGAGGTTCTATGTTCGTAGTGTTTTTTTTTTAATGTATGTCTACCGATTTCTCCATCAGGGACCAATTTCTAAAATTATTTTTGTAGGGTATGCTTTCGAGGTGGTCCCACATAAAGGAGATCATTCAGGCTCCATACATTTTTGGGCCTTTTCTGAAAGTGCCGGCCGACGAAAAAAAATGGTACGTGTGGTTAGAACTAGTCATTTAGAGCAGTAGTTATAGCGCAAAAGTTGTACGATTGCTCTCAGCCAAGTTATACAAGTTCGATGATTCATATTTTTCATACATTTATTGATTTCTAAAAGTGCAGAGAAACATAAAATAATGATAAATATTGCTAGAACTAAAGATTTTTAGCATTGTCATTATAGCGCGAATGCTGTAGGGTAATTTATCTGTTCTATTGGACAAGTTAGAAAACCATAATCAAATTAATCAAAAAATGAGTGTATTCTGTATAATTAACAACTGATTTTACCTATGACTGGACATGTCATGTTTGTCGTGACATGTCTGTTAATGGTGCCGATTCCCTTGTTCACAAACTAAACTAAATTTAAAAAATAGGTATAGAATGCCACATCAAAAAAAAAAAAAAAATTGTCCCCATCACCCATATCTCCGCCCCCGTCAATTTGGGGTCCATTTGGAAGGTACCGGGGGTTCGGTATCACTTCAATACTCAGATTACCACTCGCTATCCGGTTGCCTCTCCGATAAAATTTTACGTGTCGTTGCTTTAAATAAAAGTGAAAAATAACTTTGATTTCGGAAGTCGGTGTCTTTGGTTTTGAATTTTCGTTTTTTGCCACCGATCTCCGAAATTCGGTTGATTTTTTTTATTGTAAAATGTTTTTCATTGACAACCCAGCACTTTACCCCATAACAACTTTAATAAATTACGCATAAATTAAGTCAAAAAGCGGTCTCTGAAACTTGTCCAAGACAAAGGGGAAAGAGTGTGGTATAAAATAAACAACACTTAGATCTACAAACAAATATAATTCAGTTTTCTAACATTTTACGATACATAATTTTTATAAATGTACAGGGTAAGCTCATGACGTGGGAAAAGCGGTACTAGTTCTCAACTGGCTACCGGATGTACACATGTGGTGCATAGTAATCATAGGTGCGGCGCGACCGCCGCGCTGATATGCTTTCACTTCATGGAACAGGGATGACGACTTACACCTACTGTGAGTGAAGACATGGAGTATGTTCCATTCCAACGTGCTGTCAGGTTACAAATCTACATTAGACACCAATGACTAGTATAATTTATAAAAAATTACGCTACGGTTAAGCGTATTGAATTTCAATTTTACATCAGTATGCCAGAGAATGCATATTATAGCGCTCCGAATGACGCGTTGGGATGTTAGAATAGCAGCCTCTGTGCGTCCCATGGAAGACAACAGAATGAAAACCTCCCATCGATCACGATCACGCATTCTAGACATTTGTGCTTTTATGTTAACATTAAGGATGTTGCGTGTCGATAATAATTTTCAATAAAAAAACTGAATATACAAGTGTAATTTGATTAGCATTTCCTACTTTACCGATGCTGAATATTCTTAAACACCAGTATTAAGAGCGATATATATTTCTTATTCTATTTATATTTTTATTAAATTCTATAAATAAATTTCACACAGACAAAATTTAACACATGATATTGATGTAAACGACATAGATAAATGACAGTTATTAGTTATTATTGCACGATAATATTAACTACTGGGTTCATTACACGGGGACACACAGACAATGTGGTGACGACACGTGACGCACCTCACCTGTACAATGTAACAAACACAACGTTATACACAGCAATATCAGACCATGTATACGATCATAGGAAAACCAACCGAACATCACACTCCCCAAGTTACCAGTGCTCATGGATAAATAGTGGATTCGACAGCATCGAATTAAATATTCAAAAATGATGTCCATTGTTATTCAAAATATTTACCGCAAGTGATTTCACAAGTTTCCATCATTTCGTCAAGTTTTTCACAAGACAAACGTGTTCGTGAACGGTAAATATTCTGAGCATTGTCGTGTTATTATATATTACAAAGAGTGGTTCACATCTTAAACCGGAACTACTGCATGACTGTTTAATGTCCGATGCACTAAATACACATATCTCACAACACGTTTCACAATTTCACATAGAAAAAGGCAGTTTAAGTAAGTTAAAACACGAGATTAATAATATTATAATATTGTTAGTGAGAAAGTGTACTAAAAAAATTGTTTCCTGAATCATGTTGTTGTACGAAATAGGCACTTCGAGTGAGAATTTAAAAAAATAAAACGAATCGATGGGCGGACAACAATATTCCCAGAAATAAAATAAATACAATGTCAACCAGTACAGGGATCAGGGAATGTATTAGCTACGTCAAACTCAAACCAGTAGTTAGATACATAACGAATGCTATTGAATAACATCAAGCAGCGAAGCGAAGGCCGACATGTATTAATGTGCTAACACAGAGCCATGTCTGCAATTAGTTAACCAGTGAAATTAGAAAGCGGCACATTTATATTTCACAATAAAATAACATATTATATTCATTCAATAAAATAAAATCTTCTATGGCATCTGAAATCAATTTGTACATTTTTGTACATGGCGTCAAAAACGATACACCTCACCCCTCAGGATTTGACTATATTCCATTAAAATTTCCTAATCTACTAATATTTAAATTACAATAAGAAATGACGAAAACTAACTACTACATAGTAAATATATACTTAAATATTTAGCGCTACACATGATATTTACGCACTCACCTACTTTGGCTGGATTCACAAATAAACGTGGTAGGGTGTTCTAATTCAAATAATACTGGAAAGTTGTACCTGAGGGTCGGCCGAGTGCGCCTGCGCCGTGCGTCGGCGGCGGAGCGCGTGCCTCGCTACTCTACCTAACATGTGTCCACTGAACCAAATCATTACAATTTATACACCAATCTCTTACAGGGACATATAAAAACAACAACGATGGACTTCTACTATTTGTTCATTGGAGCTTTGTGTTCGCTATAAAAGTATTACAAAGATAAACACCTCAGATCTATTATAATGTAAAATTGTTAAAGAGCAAACAAAACAATAGGAACTCTCTATAACAGAAAAGAAAATTTAAATTAATGAAAAGACAACATAAACAATTCCTTTTGCTTAACAAAATTACTATGAAACATTCATAATAAAAATACTCTGCGAAACTAAATAAATAATATATATTTATGTAAGTATATGCATTTCATTAAAACAGAATTTCCCGTTCAACATCAAAGTCAAAGACTTTATGAAAAACGTCCGAAAGACATCTTTAAATTCATAAGCTGTCCTGTTAAAATTACATATACGTGAACTATTATTAATAATTTGGCATAATATAATAAACTGATCTTCGCATTACTATCTCCATATACATATATCGACGAAAAACCATTAACCGAGCTAAAAAAATAAATAAAAATAGAAAGTGATAGATTTAATCTAATCACAAAAAAATAAAGAATACAACTAAGTATATAATTTACCTAATAGGTATATAATTTTGTTATCATTCAGAAAAGCCTGTCAGTGGAAATATCTTAAGTTAATAGAAATGGCGATAGCGATTGAGAATATCCCAAGATAAGACGTGGCCGAGTGCCAAATAGTATTGCATTGTAACCACTCACTACGTTAACATATTTATGTCAAAGTTTAACACTAATGCCTTTTACCCTCGAGTCATAAATTCTTTTATTGTTATCGTCAGCTGTTGACTTGTTCGTGTATGGTGACGACTTTCGTAGAAAACAAAATTTGTTATGACACGTTTTAATTAAATAATAATTATATTGCACACGAAAAAGCTACAGAACCGTGATAGAAAAATTAAAAACAACCTCGAAGTTATTAATTAGTTCATACAACCGAACAGTGTTGGCGCGTGTAGTCGCGGGCTCGTCAACGTCACTGTATGAGTTATGGCACATAAACTGAGCGTAATGTCTCGTCAACATTTTGTTTTCTACGCGCTCGCCTCGCCGCCACCTCCTCGGTGTACCTTATATTTACTTAGCTACTAAGGCATTTCTCTATCTAAAATAAGCGTATATTTGTATCAATGCAATATTATTGAGCGCTCGTTATGTAGTCATCGTTTCACCTTCCATTCAACACGTAATCCCTTTTATTTATCTACTACGATTAAGTTCAAATTAAATAAACAACATGGCACTACTTCAAATGAAATCAATTTATCTTTTGTATTTGTACCTCTACATTAAGCACAAAATATGTAAGCTGTTTGGTAAGCTAACTGACTCGATTTCTACGAGGTTATGCTGTTCAATAAATACATAAGAGCTACCTTGAGAGCCTTAATTAAGTTATTAAAACGATATCATTGTCATGTTTTGGCATAAAAAATATTTATTAAATTGATACTAAATTTAACTATTTTAAATCTTCAATTAAATATTATTTGTTCTTAATAAATCATCACATTCAATAGCAGTTGTTTTAATATGGTAAAAATTAACTAAAACGTTAACATGACATATTTAAAAAATTCACTATAATTTGGATGATGTGCGATGATGTCATAGTTTATGTCAGCATAACCTCACTTATAGCGTTTTAGGGGGATGCGCTAATGTAGTCCGCGAAATTCGAATTCTCTTCCATTTTTTGCAATTTGTAGGTCAGTATCAGGTTGTGTGTTGATCAGAATATGATTCGCGACCGTAAAGCAAAAAACCGTATGAAAATTTGAATTTCGCGCGCTATTTTGGCGCTTTCGTCTTAAAATGATTAGAGGAGTATAGATTACGGTGTGTGGAAGGGAAACAAGTGTGGGCGCTGGTGGTTGCGCGCGGCCGTTCATCGCACGTCGGTGAGGTTGCTCTTGTCGCCGAACAGCTTCACCAGCTGCTCCTCGTAGTCGTCGATGTTGCGTTTCATTATCTCCATGCACGGGCCCAGCAAACGCTCGAACGTCTCCACGTCAAGGACTGGAACATAAAAGTCAAATATTATGCCTCTATTCTTACTCACAAATCTCATTGAGCTCCATGAGTTCTGAGTTGAGCTACACGATTACTGACTGGACAGGTCCACTCAAATCCTCAAAAGACCAAATCAGACACTAATCTGCATGGTCCTGATATGGCCTGACCAAGATTATGTCTGGACTTTAAAATAGACCTCTCAAGTGTGTTTCGGTCTTTCTTCTCAGAGTAGTCGGATAGGAAACACCGAACTCATTTAGTTTTAAAACATAGATAGACTGATAACAGTGTTTTTTTTTTGTACAAATTTACAGAAATAAATATCATAGTCAGTATGCATTCCGAAAATATAACATAACATCGCGCCTTATTTCCCCGAAAGGTTGGGCAGAGGTGTCCCTGTAGCAGTAGGTATTATAATATATTCCCAAAATATGTTATTTCATAAGAAAGTGTAGTCTATTGACCGGTAGATTAGTTGGTCATCATAGTTGGATTCCTAACTGCAACGCAGCCACGATTGTAAACATGGGGCGGTTGTGGATGAATTGGGATTGGCCCACACGCACATGATACAAAGATCAAGTTCAATGAGCTAATTTAATTTATTTAAAATAGGTACGCCAACAGCATATACATTTAATGTTTATATATATAATTCTTCTGTGAGTGTGTATGTCACTGAACTTCTCTCAAACGACTGGACCGATTTTGATGAAATTTTTTGTGTGTGTTCAAGGGGATCTGGGAATGGTTTAGATTCACAATCGGACCCGATAGGTGGCGGTATTCGGTCAGGACAACGTCTGTCAGGTCCGCTAGTAATTTCTATATGATATTACTATCAACTACATAGACAATTAGATTTGGTAACTTCGACTTTCATGTTCCAAAATACATTAGGCAGTTGGCGACTTTGACTCCCACCCATTTCATACACAGACCTACTCTTGGATACATTTTAATTTGTAAACAGAATTTATTTTTGATTTAAATAATACATTGATTGGATAGGCTTATTAATTAGTACTTATCGTTTCTACGAATTGTAAACATTTATATACAGTACACATAATCAAATGAAGGTTATGAAAATGAATCCAAGCATTACCAATAGAACTAGTTTCTATTTCGATCTGTACTTCATGATAACAAGTTTATTTTATATTACATTTAATTATTAAATAATGATGACTTCTTAGATGTAACTTTAACCGCAAGATTGCTATAAAATACTTTGTGCTTATGTCACACTGGAAGAATTTCAAACATTCTATGTATGCATTTTTTGTAATGATAAATTTGGCACGTAGCCAGGTGATGTTTTTATTGTAACATTATGTCGTCGACGGTAGACTTTAATAAAACAAACGAGGACACTAATAAGCATGATTGTCACTGGTAAAAAAGTCTGAGATACATAATTATAAAAGCAAAAAAGGTGGTTGTTATTGGATACACCTTAAATGTAATTACATTTTACGTATGGTATAATTACAATCTTATAAGCAAGCAATCCTCGTCAGTCAAAAAAAAAAAAACAGCGGGACTCCGGGAGTGCCGACAGAAGTGAAAACTTGAACAATTTTGTTGTGCAGGAAATACTTTTCGTTTTTAAAGTCGGTAAAAAAAAGGGAAATGTTTGGAATGTCATTAATCCCAAAGAAAATATATCGCGTGTTGATGTCTTTTTAATGGTCAAAAGCTGGTGTTGGTTGTGAGTTTAATTGTTTTTTCCCATCTCAAAAATGCCCAACGCACCTAAAGAAGTTTTCACTTCAATAATAATAGTATTTGTTGACTGACGGGGATTGCTATAACCAATGCACGCTGGTTTTTCGTCCCTAAGGAGAAAATATCTTGTGAAACCGTATCAAAATCCATAAAGTAGTTTTTAACTCAAAGCCATATATGTGAATACATAGACAGATCAGGCCATGTAACTTCATGTTATACTATTTTGAGATTACTAACTTTTGCCCGCGGCTTCGCCCGCGTGGATGTCGGAAAATATCCCACGGGAACGTACTACCGAGATTTTATACCTAATAACAGAGGAAAACGTCATTGACTCCTACCGCTGCGCCCGCGTTGCTCCGCGTAATTTTGAAACTGTGATATCTTTTAAACTATTCATTTAAATTATATGATTTAAATGCATATTTGAATCTAAATTAAATGCCCAATTTAAATAACATATTTTTTTGGATAAGGATTAATACGAGTACTATACCGGTCAAAAAAGCTTCGGAAATAATAATTAAATTTTTATCAAATTCTGAAAGATAAAATGGTTATTGTGGGTCATCCTTAGAAGATAGACATATGCCATCGCGGACTTTTTTGTTGAATTTTTTAAGATGAACAATACCGTAGAACATAAATTTAGTGTATCTTTTTCGGTTTAGGCAGCGCACGCCAGTAAAGCTCCCAGTCGGCATGATTTTTTCCGACTTCTTCAATAATCGTCAAATTTCAATTATACACTAAAACCTTCCGCATGAATCACTCCGTCCATTGGTGAAAACTGTTTGAAAATCCGTTTGGTAGTTTTTGAGTTTATCGCGTTCGGACAGACAGACGCGGCGGGGGACTGTTTTATAATATATAAGGATGGAATCATTCTTATATTACATCTACGAATATCATGTTGTTTCGTGATACTTAGTATAGTACAGGTCTAAAATGTATTAGGCATTGTTCCATCAATACAGGACTTGACAATAAGAGGAAAATGAAGTTAATGTATGATGATTAATACTGCAGCGAGGCTGACAGCCGGCGACATGCAAATGAGGCAGGCGCAGGAATAAGATGCTAATACTACCGTTTACCGTCCTGGCAATAAACACCTGTACAATGTCTTCGTTGTGTTGGGTTGGCTGCACTGTGTTAATTATTGCCAGTGTAAAAAAACAATTTTTTGAAGTGTAAACGTTTTTAGGCGCGTTGGGCATGGGAAAAAACAATTGAACTCGCGACACCGTTACCGACACCTTATTTTTGTAAACGCAATTGTGCTCTTTATTTATATTACGTAACTGATCATTTGATCAATGTTCTATGCAAGATGTATATATATTTTATACTTTAAAGGGTTCGGTTTTTTTTTTTGTAAAAAGCGCTATTGTGCTCTTTATTTAGATAAGCTTACAGACCAATATTCTATACAAGTATTTTTCTTTCACCAAGGCGATCTTGTTCAAGTTTTCACTTTTGTCGGCACTCCCGGAGTGCAACTGTTTTTTTCTCTCTCTTCAGACAACCACACGGTTAGCTTTAATATATTATGTTTTAAATGTCTTGTAATAAGGGGCTACCCTATTGCCAGTAACGGGCACAGGCTCCGAATATTATTCGGGGAGCTAACTCAAGAAGTACCACCGCAGCAAAGCAATCATAATAAAATAATTAAAATAATAATACATAATAATAATACTTACATGCCACCCTGGTGGGTCCGACGGCGTAAGCAGAAGCGGCGCGCGGCTTGTGGGTGACGAGAGCCAGCTCACCGAAGTACCCACCAGCCTCTGTTGAAGACAAACAATAATTATAAGTTACACATGAAGTTTTTTGTTACAGGTCTAGTAAAGTCAAATCTTATATCAAAACTATCGATAATGGTGCCGATTTCCTTGTCGACAAACTAAACTAAATTTAAGTTCAGTGCATCTTTTTCTTTCCATTTTATTAAGAAAAGGACAGAAGATAAATTTTAGTTTAGTCCTGTCAAATTAATCAGCGCTTGACGTAAATTGACGTAATTTTAGTAGGCAAGTTTTTAATCACGTCTAAACTTGTATGGAGTAGTGATAGGCGCTGATTAATTTGACAGAATTTAACTAAAATGTATCTTCTGTCCTTTTCTTAATGAAATAGAAAGAAAAAGATGCACTGAACTTAAATTTAGTTTAGTTTGTGAACAAGGGAATCGGCACCAGAATCAATTCGTTACTACCGATATCGAAAGTTTATATGAAAGATTTGGCAATCGATATTGTTCTCAAGGTCAAGATTCTATCGATGGACTTTCGATACTTTTACTTTCTTAGCAAACGATTTTAGAATTGTTGATGTTTTGACTAGTAAAGTAGATAATTTGTCGCTCATCCTTATGAGTTATGACCCACGAGAAGAAAGGGGATTGCTTATTTTTTGGGCAAAAAACTATATAACGGTCACTAACTTAGTTTTCAACCCATAATCATATTTGGAAGAGGAAAAGGGTAATCTAATAAGACGATGTCAAAAATCGTGTCACAACAACAAAGTTAAACCCTACATTTGTGTAGTTTGCGTATAGTAGAATATTCCACATACGGTGTTGTTCTATGAAACAATCGATCATTCGCCCGACATTTGGAGCAGCCTGTGTGAGCGAAGTAAGGCAAACTAATAGGTTATTGATTGCTCAACGCTCTTATAGATGACGTTGTTACATACTCGGGCTGTCCTGCATCTATTACTTAATAAACACAGCCATGTGTACATGTATGGTGGAGTAAACCCTTCTCTTATAATTGAAAATTTGCTTCAAGTTGTTTTTAGTACTTTAAAAGGTAGAAGTTATTCAATTAAGGCTTCGAAATTACTTTTATACCAAGAAGCCTCGTACTAGCCACAAATTTGTTAGCTGGATACAATAAACACATCAGTAGGTACTTTGAGAGCTTGAATACATTTGCTAATGGTTAAGTGGTTATCGATGCCTATGGACATCTGCACTTACAAAAGCAACGTAGGAGCGTGCGTTGTCATGCCAGAGACATAGCTCAAATATTTTACGTCCTTCAAATCGGGATAAAGCATTGCTGCTTGGCGATACCAGTGGTAACGGCCGCGACTTACGAGTTGTAGGTCGTAGGTTCGAACCCTGACAGGCGTTTTACTTTGTGTAAATTATTTAATTACCAGTGCTCGCAAAATGATGGAAGGAAAAATATCCTCTACCAACCAGCACTGGGCCTGCGTGGTGATTGCGGCCCACACTCCCTCACATCGAGAGGAGGCCCGTGCCCCAACGGTGGGAAACATTGTAGGCTGATTATGTTTATGAGAGAATTGGAATAGTGGTAGTACATTCCTTTTTTTTTTTTTTTGGGTGGGAAATTATCAAATAACTTCTCCCGCTCTGGGCGGAGCGGGAGGGCGTGTCAGACTCTTACTGACTAAAACCCACCCGTGTTCCTTCAGTTGCCGTGTTGCCAGGGGGCCACGATTTCCCTATCGGTTTTCTTCGAACCCCCGGCAGGCATTGGCCCTAGCGGACCCCGTCAATTCTGCTGACATCTCTTTGAGGCGCGCGTGGAACACAACGCGCCGTCGACCCGGGCTTGGTCCTTATCGGACGGCGAGCTACCCATTGCTCACCGTCCGCAAGAGCCCGCGCCTACGGTGGCCGGAAATCCTCTCGTGACTCCCGACGCCCAGGGCGTCTCCTGCTGCGGCGGTTAGGGGCGCGAGGGCGCGAAATTTGCCTTTCCCTCACGCGCTCCGTCTCCTCCTTCGCGAGCATTACTGCTTCGCAGAACGAGGTGACGGCCTGCCATTTCCTCTCGCTCCGTAGCATGGCCCGAATCAGGGCCGGACGCGAGAGATCACCGCCGCCGATCGCTTCCACGAGGACACGGCGATGCTCTGCCCAAGCCGGGCAGACCTCCACCGTATGCTCCACCGTGTCCTCCGGGCGATCCACACAGTGATGACACCCGGGCGTTTCCTCCCGCTTTATCCTGAACAGGTACCTCCCGAAACAGCCGTGTCCGGTGAGCACCTGTGTCAGGCGGAAGGTGAGGACGCCGTGGCGCCTCTCTAGCCACTCCTCAAAGAGGGGTCTTATCGCCGCAATTGCGGCGTGCCCAGCGCTGGGTTGCGACAATCGCACTCTCCATTCCGCCATGAGATCCCGCCGGAGCTCTGTCCGCTGTGCCGCAACTTCTTGCGGCATCGGAGTTAAGCCCCGGCGTTTCGCCTCCTCGCGCCACTCCCAAATGCGCGCGAGGACCTTTGCCTCCAGATCCCATGGCGGTACTCCGGCAAGGAGGCTCGCCGCCTCGCAGGAGACCGTGCGGTATCCTCGGGCCAGCCGGATGGCCATGACCCTTTGGGACGCGTTAAGCCGGCGGGCTGGCTGCCGCCTCAATGAAGGCGCCCACACCGGCGCCCCGTAAAGGGCCATGGACCGCACGACCCCCGCGTAGAGCCTTCGGCAGGAGGCGTTTGGACCTCCCAGATTGGGCAGGAGCCGCTTCAAGGCAGCCCCGGCCCGGTCCAGTCTGGGAGCCAAACGTCGGAAATGCTCCACGAAGTTCCACCGGCTGTCGAGGACGAGTCCCAGATACTTCATCGTCGACTCGACGCCGATGTGAACCCCTCCCGCCATTACCTGGGAACCCGGCGGTGGCGCACTACGAGGACCATAGAAACCCATGGCCTCGGACTTGTGCAGGGCCACCTCGAGTCCCAGCTGCCGGATTCTGTCGACGATTGTCGCAACCCCGCGTGTCGCTAAGTCGGCCGCCGCCTGGTACGACCTCCCCTGCGCCAGGACCAGCGTGTCGTCAGCGTAACAGACGACGCTGACGCCAGTAGGGAGATCGGCGCGCAGCACCCAGTCGTATCCGATGTCCCACAGATGCGGCCCCAGGACCGATCCCTGTGGGACACCGCACGACATCTCTCGCCGGTTCCACTCTCCTTGGTGACCGGGGTAGATGACAGCCCTGTCCGTCAAATAGGCCTCGACCACACGACAGAGGTAGGTCGGCATCCGGTGATACCGAAGTGCCTCCCTGATGCAACTCCAGGGCAGGGTGTTGAAGGCATTGGCGATGTCTAGAGACACCGCCAAGACGACCCCACCCCGGGCCACAGCATCCCCCGTCGTGAGGGCTCGCACGCGCATGATGGCGTCCACCGTAGAGCGCCCCCTGCGAAAACCGAATTGGCTCTCCGCCAGATCCGGCCCCACTCGCACCAGCTGCCCGTCGAGGCGGTCTGCAATGACTCTTTCAAAGAGCTTGCCCACCTCGTCGAGCAGCACAATGGGCCGATAGGCGGACGGAGAGTCCGCCGGGCGCCCCGGCTTCCTAATGAGGACCAGTTTCCCAGTCTTCCAACAAAGTGGGAACTGGCCCCTCTCCATGCATGCGCATAGGAGCCCCCTTAGTCGAGGCCCGAGAGTCCCCATGGCCAGGACCCAGGCTTTTCCGGGAATGCCGTCGGGTCCTGGGGCGGTATTCTTCGCACTCATCTTGCGTACCGCCACTCTCATCTCTACCTCGGTCACCTCCGGAGCATCGTCGTCGTCGTCGGCGGTGTGGTCCGCATCGGGCACCGCAATAGGCGGAGCCATGGGCGGGGGCGTATGTTCCCCTCTTGAAGGGAACAGAGCGCTCACCACGTCCTCCACAAGCTGGGGCCGGAGACTCTGCGTCAGCGGGGGAGCCCATGGGCGGAGCTTCTCCCGCACCATCTTATATGGGCGTCCCCACGGGTCTCTGTTCAGAGACTCCAGCAACTCCTCGCGGGCCAGTGTCCTGGCCCGCAGGATCTCCGCTTGGAGGGCGGTCTTCGCCGCTCTGTACCCCTCGTACAGCTCCGCCTCAATGGCTTCCGTATCCGGAGGGCGGATACGGAGCCTGCGGTGCCTGGCGTACCGGCGTCGCGCAGCTACGCACGCCCTGCGCAGAGCTTCCAGCTCTTGCGACCACCAGTACAGCTGGCGCGAAGCACGTCCAGGATGGACCCGGGGCATTGCCACGTCCACAGCATAAAACCTAATATTACTTGGATAGGTTTTTACTACAATTATGTTGAATTAGAGTTGTGCGTGCTACTCACCAAGCCGCTTGATCTCATGCTCGTTGCCGTCGTCGCGCGTGATGCGGATGCTGATGGCGCCGTCCTCCACGAAGTACATGCCGTCGGCCGTGTCGCCCTGGCGGATGATCAGCTCGCCGTCGATGAGCGTGCGCGGCAGCAGCGCGTCGGCCAGGTTGGCGCGCTCGTACGCCTGGGTAAAACAAATTATACGTGTTTTATAACTAACTGAAGATTTCTGTATTGTATAACCGTGATACTAATGTATTGTACAAATAAAACTTCCAAATTAAATTCTCTAAATGATGGTGAAAGAACAATGGGGTCACACAGACAGACACGAAAAGCAACATTTAATTTATAACATGTATAATCTTATATATAAAATTCTCGTGTCACAATATTAGTGACCTTACTCCTCCGAAACGGCGTTACTGATTTTTACCAAATTTTATATGCATATTCAGTAGGTCTGAGAATCGGCTACTATCTTTTTTTCATACCCCTAAGTGATAAGGGTTGTCCACCCCAAACAAATAATTGGCAAAACAACGTTTGCCGGGGTCAGCTAGTATAATATAATAATAAATTCTTTATTTCGGACTACACATTTGAGTACACACAATCCATATAGTGTTGGTAACAATGACTTAAAAAACTATGTTAGTAAAGTTTTACAAACTAAAACAACTAAAACTGACGTGGCCCACCCAACACACGTTGGCACGTGCCTCCGTACCCAGTGCCTTATAAAGGGACTGTCAACTTTATCTAATAATATTTTTAGGATACTGTTGGAGCTTCAGCGCAATTTACCCATTATTGACGTTGTTCTCTTCCTCATAATAGCATGAACAGAAAGGACGCTGTAGGCTCCCTGAGTATATTTCACCCACAAGCTGCACGTGTAGAAGGTTTGGCAGTATGCCTTGAAAAGCGAGACTTTTACATCCTTACTACAACGCGCAAACCTGCGGGTTACCATATTGCATCGAACCGCCAACGCCCTCCGCTCCCTCTCTATATCAGCGTCGTCAGATAAGTCCTCCGTGACTACATGCCCTAGGTATTTAAACTGTATAGATATAAAGATGTTGTGGACAAATCAAGTGTTGTAAGTCCAGAGTAAATAGATTTCATCTATGCAAGCACTCAATTAAGATTAAGATAAGAGGCCAAAGGTGACCCTATCGTAGTACGTTAAATACAAACATGGTTCGCGCAAACGATAAGGGTAAGAATTGGGGACCCTTTTTAAATGTCGACGCCACTGTATGATCAGAGAATTAAGCACAGGACCTCGAAAGAGGTAGCCATGTTTGCGAACTAGACGTAGACTGACGTGCACTAATTATCCGAACGGTAACAAAGCAATATTACTCCTAAATCTAATATTAGCCGTGGGTTTTGCGAAACCACATTACTGAAGAGGTCTTCAATGAAAAAAATTAAAGACCTTTTTAAATGAAATGTTGTAAAGAAAAAGTTGGACGATTTCTTTATTTATTTATTGTACACCACAAAAATACATAACAAAAAATAAATCAAAATATACAATATTGATTTGTGTTGTGTCCAAAATGCATATTTGTTTGATGATTGCCCATTCATACATTAAAATACAATTATTCTGCGACTTCTTTTTGACATTTTATTGAGAACAAGCTGCAGTGTTCGAAGTCTGGTTAAAAATATTGGTATGTCCCACGCTTGGCCGCCATTTTACATTTTTATTATGAACGTGTGGGTTTGTTTCTCCGTTTAAACCTAAAATGATAAATAGCAAGCATGTGTTTGACAAATGACTGTAAATAAATAATATGCGGGAATCTCTCTGAACGAGTTCCCGTTGGTCGGCGACGTATGACCTATTTGAAAGCGTTTACAAGAAAACTGTTTTCATTTTATGTTTTTAAAGAAAACAAACTCGTTAAAATAAATGTATACTATGAAACTAACTTCATTCCGAATGCAAGCGTATCAAATAAAAGATGCAAGAAGCGTGTAATACGGTCGCTTACATAAACTGATACATTGATGGCAACTATATACGTAGAGAAATAAAATATTGTTATTTGCAGCTGTTCAGGATATATATTAAGTTTAGATAATATTCATTGAAGAATTTTAAAATATAAAAACCGGCCAAGTGCGAGTCGGATTCGCGTACGAAGGGTTCCGTAGCATTATCTACTTACTAGATCTCGTTCAAACCAATTTTCGGTGGAAGTTTACATGGTAATGTACATCATATGATTTTTTTGTTTTATCATTTTCTTATTTTAGAAGTTACAGGGGACACACACACACATTTTACCACTTTGGAAGTGTCTCTCGCGCAAACTATTCAGTTTAGAAAAAAATATTAGAAACCTCAATATTATTTTTGAAGACCTATCCATAGATACCCCACACGGATGGGTTAGATGAAAAAAAAAAATTGTTGGTTTCAGTTCTAAGTATGGGGAAACCCCAAATTTATTGTTTTTTTTTTCTATGTTTGTGTGAAAATCTTAATGCGGTTTACAGAATATATCTACTTACCAAGTGTCAATAGTAAAGTTCTTATAGTTTCGGAAAAATTGGCTGTGAAATACGGACGGACGGACAGACAGACAGACATGACGAATCCATAAGGATTCCGTTTTTTGCCATTTGGCTACGGAACCCTAAAAAAGATTATTTTGTCAATAGCAACAATATCAACGTAGGATAAGCAATGAAATGTCATTGTCGACGTCATCAAAAGTCCACATTTATCAATGCATTCCACAGTCGCCACCCGAGTTTCAGTGTGACGTACGAGTTTAAGATAATGCCGTGACGTCATCGTCCGGAAGGTGAATAAATTCGATAGGAGCAGCGGCGTCCGGTGGCTGTTATCTCTCGCCTCGCTTGTCAGACAATATTATCTACACACGAACGAAACCCGCCTTTGACGGCAGTACCGGTAGCATGCGCTTTATCTTTTATTGCTTGATTTACTTGAAAAAACAATTGGATCATTTTTTATGGTGTTCAAACATTGCTAAGGTATTTATTAGCAGATTCAAACGAGATTTACTAGTGTTTTCCTAAAGTGATAGGAATGGAAATGGGTTGCTGTATGTTCACTATTAGAACGAAATGTGATGGGGCCCAAATCATGTACATTTATTGAGGAAAGTTCCAATCTCAAGCAATTTCCGGTAAATCGGGAATTATGTTATCACCACGAAAAATCTAATTTGGGAACTGCCTCAGAAAGGTACGGTACGCGGAATTCGCTGCCGGCGAATTTAAAGATGCATGATTGTGACAGGAGAAGCAAAATTGAGTGGGTGTTCATACAACATTTAACAGAATGAGAAGAACAGTTCTAAAATTAGTTTGTTTTGGGTAGGACTGCTAAATCATTTTCAAAAAAATTCATGTCTATGTTTTTCTGAATATTTCTATTGCTAAATTCTTGAATAAAGTACGTAATATCAATGGGGTGTCCGAGGTCTTACTCTTATTCTAAGTTGTGTACGGGGCGTTCTATCCTTTCTGTTTAAGACGCAGATATATGAGTGACCTTGAATGGTTAGATTGCGTGTTCTGTACTGAGCTCACGCAACGCGTCGTACGTCCAGCCAGTAATAGGACCCGCCCATCAAGGAGCGCTGTCCCAAATTAGACGCATTATTAATTTATTATACCTACTTAAAACAAAAAGTATTTTAATAAAACACGTATACTAAAAGATCAGTGATTTAATTATCTTTAAAATGGTGAAGTTTTCAGAAAAATACGCTTGATGGATTTTGCGTCATTCTCAGTTTTTTATCCGCGTTAGACATAACTTTACAAATTAATTTCACTATGTAATATAAACATAATCAAAAATATGCCTATATTAAAATATTAAGAAAATGCTCTAATTTAACATATTTTTTTTCCAAATCACTAACACTACTCGTTCAGACGTCATCTTCAGTATAAAATCATTAAAAGTCAGCTATCGTCCCCTTGACCGCCATAGAAACAAGCTTGCTCTTATTTGCGTCAGTAACTCAGTATCACAGACACCCAACTATATGAAGAGGTGCCCTCCGTCACGTTTAAAAACCCTACACGGTACTATTGCGTTCACATGTCGATGTGTCACTTCCTCCCCATTCCTTAGGGGTAGAGTCTGGCATTAGTGACAGCTTGTTAGCTAATTACCTGCGTGCGGCAAACTGACCCTTTTCCGTTAGTCCCGAGCTTGCAAAAGATTGTATGTTCATACAATCTCAGCAACTAAATTGTAGTGGTTTTTTTTTTCACTATAATTTACATGTAAATAATCACACTAATATTATAAAGGCGAAGTTTGTGAGTGTGTGTGTATGTTTGTCTCTTCTTCACGCTCAAACGGCTGAACGGATTTGGATGAAATTTGGTACACAGATAGTTTATAACCTGGATTAACACATAGGCTTTTTATCCCGATATTCCCACGGGATCGAGACTTCTGCGGGTGAAACCGCGGGGCGCAGCTAGTATTTAATAATTATTCACCTTGTGATGGTCCACTGCATGGCAAAAGCCATTCCGTTTTTCACTCAACTTGATCTTGAGCTAATTCTGTTCTTAAACATCAAGCTCATCCTGCCATTTTCGTTTACTGAGTTTGTTACGACACCACTGGAAGTTTTCTGGGAGCCCCACTGTTGTAGTTTTAGGCACCAATTTAACCATAGCTTGAAGATTTTGAATCAAACAAAAGTGTCTCGGAAATCGTTACAGTAATCTATTTTAAACACTGCTCATCCACATGAACCTAATCTTACTGAAACGCACGGGAAGAAACGGGTAAACTATTCATGGCCGGGTATTATACGGCTAATTAAGCAGATTATACACAATGCTTTTCACTAGCTTCTATTTATAACATCACGCTTGTATTTCAAGCGGTAGGCAGAGATTCGCCAGTTATGTTTTAAGTTCTCTGTAAATGGAGGCAAGTTCCCACTGCTGGGACACAGACCTCTCTGTGAGCACCATGCGGGCCCAGAGAGGTAGATAATCGGGGACGAATCAGAAGTTTGAAAAGCTATTGAGAAATTCTTAAGGCGTTGATAACCGACTTAATGATTATATACTGAAGATTACGTCTAAACGAGTAGTGTTAATGATTTGGAAAAAATATATGTTAAATTAGAGCATTTTCGTAATAAAAGAATATTTTAGATTATGTTTATATTACATAGTGAAATTAATTTGTAAAGTTATGTCTAATGCGGATAAAAAATTGAGAATCACACAAAATCTGAGCCTTCACCATTTTAAAGATAATTTAATTATTGATCTTTTAGTATACGTGTTTTATTAAAATACTTTTTGTTTTAAGTAGGTATAAGAAATTAATAATGCGTCTAATTTGGGACAGCGCTCCTTGATGGGCGAGTCCTATTATTGGCTGGACGTACGACGCGTTGCGTGAGCTCAGTACAGAACACGCAAGCTAACCACTCAAGGTCACTAGCATATATCTGCGTCTTAACACTGCCTGATCCAGGAATCGACTCGAACCCGGGACCATAGACCGTCGGAGCAGTCCCTATCTCTACTCATATTATGTGAAAATGCTTTGCGACAACACCAGAGTTTTGTAAGTATTTTTTGTTTGAAGTATCTTGATTGTGATTGCAGCAATTATTTTGAGATTTTACGAGTGTGTGACGATGATGATAAGAAAAAAATTAAGAAACCAATCAATTTGTAATTCTCGATGGCAAATTTTTAAATGTGGAGAGTTAATTCGTTAATTTTCTAATACTATTGTGCCCCATGGTTTACGAACAAAACGTGGTGAGCCAAAAGAATAATTTTAGACTGTAAGTACTTCAGTGTTAATGTGTATGTAAACACAAACAGTGGGAGCGTGTCAAAGACCTGTGACGCGTACAATAAGCGAGGATAATCAGGAATTGACAGCATTATATACCATGGCGCCGTGTCTGACATAACTTTGGAAATATTATGAGTTATTATTATGGGTTTATAGGCGAACTAAGCCCATTCTACTTGCAAATTACTATAAATACTTTGCCATCAATTGAAATACACCGTGTATAATGTATCTTTGTGCAAGTGTCAGTCAAGTGAACAGCAATGGAAAGCTCTATCAAGGGAGATTCGTAGTTTTACATAAACAGTCGTTAAAGTGTCGATATAAGCCATTGTGTAAAGGTAAACTCATATTCCACACTTCTACAGAGACATAAATTAAACTTCTTATCAACTGGTCATCTCATGCCAATTAAGTGTCGGCGGAGTCTCCGCCCTCTTCGTTCACTGTTCACTCTCGTATAGGGACAAATAACATGCCTATAATACTGCCTATAGGTATTTATTTAGTCTAGATGTTTCTGCATTCTGCTTGCATGTGTGCGACGCGAAGAATTCGATCTGGCTCTATGAGCGTGAAGCGTTGTGTCCTAGACGCCGGTTGGCAACATGCGACAACTTACGCACTATTAAAATCTTCAAACCCGACCTATTTTCTGTACCAGGCTTTGGGTGGTACAAAATTCGCTTAGCATTCAGTTCACACAATACTAAGGGCACGGGGTTCGAGTGTGAGCGTCCGAACCTAAGACCGTGGACGTTGGGCGCCTCTTATCTTAGCTTAAATCAGTATTAACTGATAAGTGTTATCACGTTACGTAGGCACGTATCACGCGACGCTAGCCACTATTACAATATCTCCTATCGCCTTATCTTTCGATTGCTTCTTACACTTTTCAATTGGCATTCGTATTTATAATTATAATCCAGATAATAAAACGTCACAAGAGTAATGAAATATTTGTGAAAATATTTCAGTTTAAATCAATAAGGTTTGACGTCACCGCTGTGTAAATTTATGAAAGACAACGCGTTTTCTTTAATTATAACACATGAAACAATAATTACATAATAAAACGGGCGTTTAAAATACTTCATAACGACATTAGCTTATTGTTATGATAATATAACAATAAATATGATTTACAATCGCGCTGGTGCTAACCCAAGTAATAAATCGTGTCGAGAAATGGGCACATACTCTTTGAAATAGTATATAGCACACCATATAAAAATAGGTAAGTACTATTTACATTTACATAAAACTATGTGGAAAACGCAAAAAACGTTTTAAAACTAGCGTAAAAAGTTGTTTACGCCGTGGGTTGACGCATAAATTGTATAATTTGCATCGAGTGATCCTCCCCTACGGCGCGAGGTTTATTGCGTTAACTCTATTAAATATGCTTCAAAGTAATTCTAGGAAAAATATTTATACATCACTCTATTTCTGAGCACGACGAGCGTCAAATATGACAAAATTATAACGTTTTTGGAGCGGAAACACAACGAGTTTCTTTGCATGTAATCGTTCTGATATCTAAATCGTGATATAATGTAGTAAGTAGTTACAACTTGTTAAGCTACTATCTAAAAGCAATTAAGGTGCTTGTCCATCTAAATGGGAAACGGACGGAGTGGAAGATTGGAAAAGATTTCCCATGGAACGCTATATCGTGTTATTTTTCATGATCACTAATCTGTTTTCTAAGCTTAGTGTTTGCGGCTTTATTCCCTCGAGACCGTTCAAGGAGGGGTATACTGCGACGAAGTAAACTTAAAGAAGGATGATCTTCTTTATGAAAAATCCTTAAGATTTTTAGAAGAGAACAAAGTGAATTCTTCGTTTAGAGATGTATGGAAGAAAAAGACAGATTTAGTACACCCAAATTGTAACACACCAGAAATATATTCGAATAAAGAAGATTGACGATTTCGTTTAATTTATCACTTCTACCATGAAAATGATAATATATATAAATAGGAATTAATGAATATTGATAATAACAAAGCATTTATTACGTCATAGGTACTACGTTGATGTCAATTAGACGAATATCTCTCGACCTCATAAGATAAATTAATCGTCACGTTTGGTAGCACAGTAATAAAGGTATCTTGTCTCATATTTTGGCGACACGAATGGCGCAATGTCGGGAGTTCGAGATGCCCTTCTTTCTGTATTCAGGGTCGTGTAATCAATTCTCGTATCAGGAATAAAATATTTGTATGACCTACTGCTATTTGTTACAAAAGTTTACGTATTTTTCTGACGGGTATGTGTGCCAAATAGGTCCCATGACACAAACCCTAGTACTGGAGGACAACATGAGTAAAAGGTTGAGTTAAAATTGAAAACGCCAATATTTTTTTGCTAAGACCAGGGGGCCTACCGCCAGCTCATAAACAGTATTATTTTAATATTACTTCAGTGGGAGAAAGAGATGGAGCTATACGACTTGTAGAGCTTCATCTCTTTCTCACACTGAAGTAAGATTAAAATAATACTGCTTTATGAGCTGGTGGTAGGCCCCCTGCACCCTAATTGCGTAATACAACACAATCACAATTTGTTTCGATTTGAAACAGATTTCTAATCCATTGCTTCATAAGTTGGAAAAAAAATCTGTTCAACAACGAAAATAACGCAATGAATGTTGTTGAAATGTCAAAATGAAACAAATTTCGCGAAATTGTTTACGAAAATGAGTTACGCAATTAGGGGACAGGACCACACCCCAGTGTTCACTGTTCTCATTGAAAAAAATAATTTTTAAAATAGGTCCACAATTGACGAAAATATCGAAAGACAATTTTTTTTTTAAACGTGCAGGCGAACGTAGAACCTTCTCTTGTTTGGAAATCGGTTAAAAAGTATGTCTGCTTGTAGTGGGTTAAAAAAAAATTATATAATGGAAGGTGTAGGCAACATATTGATTGTAGAGTAGAGCTCGAGCGTGGTCAGGCAATATTTTCGGGACGCTGGGCAACGAATCCGTTCGCGCGTAAACGTGTTGAGGGGCGGTGACACTCTCGTTTCAATATTTCTAATGTTTCAGTAGTCTGTTTACGTAATATTTTATGTTGTAGTTTGGAAAACTTTGTGCTTACAAAGAAGTTTTAGCTTTTCATCTTATTGGTATTTTAGCCCATCCTCTCCATAACTATACTCTTTTCATCTAAAAAAGAGAAGGGAAGCGTTTTCTTACTTTTAGCCTTGATAGAAAATACTCGCTACAAACACTTCCAGTCGTAAGGTCAGCAAATTAAGAAAACAAAGAGAAGACTTATGAGCTTCCAAAGTTTGTGTCGACTGCATAACTTTTACTTTACCGCAGAAGCAAATTTGTATTTATGTAGTTTAACTTTCGCGGTCATGACTAATTAGTAACTTCTCATTAACTTTAATACAGATTTTAACGTAGGATCTGGCAGCGCACGAAAATTGCACGTCTAAATTTTAATTTAATCGCTGGATAGATTTTTAAATGAGTACTTATAATGATCACGGTTATTTTTTACATGTCAAGTCATCATTGCCTCGTTGACTGCCTCGTTGGTCTAGTGGTCGCAAGTGCTACTGCTGAGCATGAGGTCCTGGGTTCGATTCCCGGGTCGGGCAACGTGTTATTGGGTTTTTCTATCTGAAATTTCTCAGTAGCAGCTCGGAGACTGGATTTGTGCCCGGTTGATGGCAATAGGCTCGCCCCCTATTACGTGGGATTTAGACATAACTGGCGAAATGTGGGTGTACCTGCTACAGGGACACCTCTGCCCAACCCTTCGGGGATACAAGGCGTGATGTTATGTTATATTAAGTCATCATTACTGACAGCCTTGTTGAACCCTCTGCAGAGTGTAGGCTTTTTTCCTCTCTTTTAAGCCATACTTCCCTGGTCTGTGCGACAGTGTATCTATGGTACATATCTGTCATTAATTAGGAAAAAACCTGCTTGTTCTATCATTATGCAAATTATTATTTTATATTATCACAAAAAGTGTTTGGCAAAAACTCGTGTAGTTTTTAAGTACATCATTTGATCGTTACTAATGACACCGTGGGCTCTGAAAATTGTTTATATTTGAAAATATATTCTAAAATCTTTCTACGATTGTTTTAATAAGTTAATGTTAGTTTTAAAGCATTGTGGGAAAGATTTCTTAACAGATTAATGTTAAAGTGTAGTTGATAAGTGCTTATTTCTCAAGGAATTCCAGTTTGTCGATGTATGTCGCCTACGACTGCGAGAAACATGTCTTAATGCCAGACGTATTATAGATAGTTTGGACAAAGCGGTAATCGTAATGATAACTTCCCACGATATTTTCGGTTTGAGAAAAACTCAGTTTAAAGACCGATTGTTTATGATATGAATGGTGGTTTTTAGAAAAAGATTCTTCAAACAATATTGAATGGATTCTCTTAAAATGTTGTTTGTATAAAGATTTTGAGTATTTCTGCAAATCCGCTACTGATAAATATTTCCTGTCGTGATATCAGCTAATCGCGAAATATTTGATCTAACAATCGTTTATATCCAATTACACGTATTTGTCCATGAGCAAGTTGTTGAGATAACTGGTAACTGCACCTACATTTTAAAATATGAATTCAATTCGTAAAGTGTATTTAAAGGCATATAAATGGTCTTAGAAGCGCTTATGAAGCATCATTGTCTTAGAAAATAATTAACAATAAGCTCTTTATATTACCTAAAGGCTTTATGCGGAAGTACTATTGAAGAAACGCATATCTGTACACTGTAAGGACTATTCTTGCTTGCAGCGCTCGGCCGGTATAGTATCGCTTACTTACGCAAAAAAAGGGTCGTGTGCACGGGATTTTGTTTTCAAAATGCTTAGATATGCGTTACCCCGATGGTACTTTTGCGGTTTCTATTTAACGGTTACAACTTCCAACCATTAGTAGAAAAACAAAAAATCGTAATAGCCTCCAGCTATTCCCAATCGTTCATAACGTTCACAAATTGAAATGAGCACTCTCAAGTTTAGGAGAGTATTTACAAATAAACTTACGAATTTGCACCAAGAAATGTGCATATTCGTAAATACGAAGCGTACAAATTAACGATACAATTCTAATTTTATTGACCAATTACTTGGATTTCTGTTATCCCACATTCAGCGATATTAGTGCAAGCCAATTTGACTCCATAACTGTTAGGCTTATCATTGCCATTTAGCCGAAAGACGTCCACTGCTGGACATATGCCTCCCTCAAGCATCGCTACATCTATAGATCCTGTACTTCTCGCAATCAGCGGATTCAACGCAGCCCCGTATTTAGGGAGGGGCAAGCCGGGGCCCGTGTCCCGGGCGCCAACTTCAGGGGGCGACAAATTCAAGCGTAGCAGACAAGTGCACCACACAGCAACTTTGCAATAAATGAGACGCGCAGCACATTTATAATCTTCAACAGTTTTGGCGCCCCTATTGAATTGGCGTATTATCGATACAATTTGATTAATATGTTGCTGCCAAAATTTTCATTTTGAGAAAGTTTTAATTTCGCGGGGGCTAACTTAGCGCAGCCCCATATAAGATTGGCGGGGGGCGGCAGACGGCAGTTTTTGCCCCGCCTCAAAAAAAATCTAGATCCGGGGCTGATTCAGCGTTCACCAGGTTATCGGTCAACATTGCGGAAGGCTTACCCACGCTGCGCTTGCCCGTGGTTCATACCGGTGGTCGTAACCGTTGGGTTATTACCGCTAAAATAATGAAAAAGTCCAGAACATACCTGCAACGCCTTCAGCATGGGCACCTTCTCCAACAGATCCTCGTAGAGCTTGCGCTTCTTGAATGCGCTCTTGAGCAGGATGCGGCGGAAGGTGTGGCGGTCCATGGCCCACAATTGGCCAGCGGTCTGCGCGCGCACCGACGCCGCGCGAGGCATGTTGTACATGAGGGCCAGCTCGCCGAACGAGCCCGAGCCTTCGTATGTGTGCACCACCTGGTCGTTATAGGGAAATTATTGTCTGAACTGGCCTTAGATACCTACACGCTTACAAGCTAAGACTTATGTAAACTGCACACTGTACTGTATCGTAAGCGCAACAGGATACAAACAATACTCCTCATCATAAAACTCTACACAGGGCCGTAGCTAAGGGGGGGGGGGGGGGCATTGTGGGGCAATGCCCTACCTTAAAATACCAATGAACTACTTAAAAAAAACAAATAGTCTAAAATTAATAATAAGCAAAATACTGTGCAGCTAAGTTGTGTATGACATCTAAACAATCCCGAATTAAGCACGGCATCTTACAATCATAATAAAATAATTCTTTATTCTGAATCATATTCGAATTCAGTTGTTTTAAGGAAAGACTTTACCTATATTGAGTAGGTATGTTTGGACATGATTGGAGAAATAATAATTTATAACTTTTTAATCAAAAATTATTTTTTTTATCTATAGGTATATCACCCCCGACAATTAAGTAATTAACTGACACACATTACAAATATCAGTCAAGAAAGCCAAAAATCAATTAACCAGAACAGATCAACATTTTTACTTCCGCCTTACCTGTGTAACAACAGCTGCCCTAACTTAAATTCAAGTCTTGCTACTGCCCTGACTCTACACCCCAAACTTGGAAGTCTCCTTCGCATTACGTTTCGTCCCCACTTCAAAACAAATGACCGTCTATGCCTGTTGAGTCATACACTCTCAGTTTTAGATTAGTTAGATAGTCCTAAAACCCGTGTCTGTAATTTGTGAACATAATACCAGCATATCATATAGATTAGCATTATAAACCCCTAGGATAGTACGAGAGATTCCCATTTAGAGTAATGAAGAGTAGTTCAAATGGCACAAGCTTACATTATACAGTCTGCTTAGTCATAGCCACCAATGTTATCATACAACAGGGGACTTGTAATAAATAATAGGTCAGTAGACCCCAGCCACTTATCACTCTACAAGTCTGACATCTGCCATCACAACTTTATTAAAAAGTATCCAACGCAAATATTACGGTTGTCCAACATCTAAAACGATCTGGCGACTAGTGGTGGAAAGAATGTAGAATGATATATTCATTTAGTTAAAAAAAACTTGGCATTTATCTCATTCAACGTTTGAAGGCGTCCGACAAACAGTTCGTATCTTTTGAACTGGGTACGAAGTTGTTGTGATTAATTTCTATTGATGCCGAATTAAAATCGATTATGAATCTACATAATGAAGTAAATTTAATGCGATAACAACATAATTTCAAGTCTGAGCGGATTAGTATGACTTAAGGCCGGTATTACAGAACTTGACATAAGCATTACTTTAAAAAAAAACTAGTTTCAACCATTGATGTAAATTAACGAGTATGCTGACGGTACAGCGACAATTCTCTACGACCTACGTCATTGTGTGACAGATGAAAACTTATGCACATATGCGGTCATCTTATGGCGCGGTAAGGCGTATCCTTCGATATAAATCAATGGTTTCAACCAATCAAAAAGCTTTGATCGAGTTTTAGTGTTGAGTTTTGAGTGAGGTTCTGTAATACAGGCCTTAAATCACGGAATAGATTATTTCGCTGTCCCCGGCGAATAAAATGGTAATGTGCTATTACGATAGTTTTAATTCGATATTAAGAGGTCCAAAAGAAAAGTGATTTTTTACATTCATTCAATGAATCATTTCAATGTTTCATTTTTTTCATTCAATGAATGTAAAAAAGCGGCCAAGTGCGAGTCGTACTCGCCCATGAAGGGTTCCGTAGCAGCAAGTAACGATAAGTTTACGATTTATGACGTATTAAAAAAAAACTACTTGCTAGATCTCGTTCAAACCAATTTTCGGTGGAAGTTTACATAGTAATGTACATTATATTTTTTTTTTAGTTTTATCATTCTCTTATTTTAGAAGTTACAGGGGGGGGGACACACATTTTACCACTTTGGAAGTGTCTCTCGCACAAACTATTAAGTTTAGAAAAAAATGATATTAGAAACCTCAATATCATTTTTGAAGACCTATCCATAGATACCCCACACGTATGGGATTGATGAAAAAAAAAAATTTTGAGTTTCAGTTCTAAGTATGGGGAACTCCAAAATTATTTGTTTTTTTTCTATTTTTGTGTAAAAATCTTAATGCGGTTCACATAATACATCTACTTACCAAATTTCAACAGCATAGCTCTTATAGTTTCGGAAAAAAGTGGCTGTGACATACGGACGGACAGACAGACAGACAGACAGACAGACAGACAGACAGACAGACATGACGAATCTATAAGGGTTCCGTTTTTTAACGGAACCCTAAAAATCACTTTTCTTTTGATATTTGAACAATTCCGCTATGTAGGTAACTTAGTAATAAGTAACAATGTAATAAGATTTTCACAAAAAACTGTTTTTGAAGTGAAAACTTCTTTAGCATCGTTGTGATTTGAAAGTCGATGAAACGAAAAAGCGACAGTAAAAAGAGACAGACACATAAATTCATAAGATTTAACGTGGGAGAAAATGAGATAGGAAGCATTGTACAGTGTTTCTTATGTTCGTGGTTCTCTTTGTGCTCTGCTTCGTACCCCCTCCACTCGTGTTTACCAAGGCATAGTGGGAGTTTGCTTGGGCCTCAGCGTTGTACGTGTGTTAATTGTTAATACGTGTTAGTGCGCGTACAATTTTTTTTTTAATTTTTGAAGGTTTCACTTCTACCACGTGTGAATTGCACAAGTTTTTTTTTTTCGTAAAATTTGATTTTTACGATTACCATTTTATTTGCCGGGGACAGCGATTTATCTGTTCCGTGCCGAAATTAATTTAATATTTCAGCTTTCTTTTAAAGAACCGAAGTGATGGTCACAAAAACAGTAAGTAATTCGGGCTTATTATTTGTGCCAAATACCGCGTATAGTGATTAGCTGGCCCGTGAAGTATGCTGGACTTTTATTTTGAGGTTGACGGCGACATTGAGAAATGTGGAAGGCGAGGCTAATAACCTATGTTGTAATACTGGAGTGTGCAACGTTAAACTAAAGGTTGACCCTTTTTAACAGTGGTATGCAGATCGATACGATATTTGGTAACTATAAGGTAAGTCAAAATAGCACAAATGACTAGCTTCAAACAGACTGAGGAGAATTCAGCACGGGACTGGCCGTACCCAAAGCTTCACAGCAGCTGTACCTGCTGTAAAAATTATGATGATTTTTTATCAATGTACTTCATCATCACTACATATTATAAAACAAAGTCCCCCCGCCGCGTCTGTCTGTCTGAATTCGATAAACTCAAAAACTACCGAATAAATTATCATGCAGTTTTCACCAATGGACGGTAAATTGGCTAAAGTGTGACTATGATTGTTGAAGAAGTTGGAAAAAAATCATGCCGACTGAGAGCTGGCGTGTGCCGCGTAAACCAATTGTTAGTTATATGAAAATTAGTTATAGGAATTAATACATGTTTACCTGGATTTACACATTTTCTACTTTTAATCCCGATAGTACGTTCCTGTGGTATATTTTCCGACATCCACGCGGGCGAAGCCGCGGGCAAAAGCTAATATTTTCTATATTCACACAATTTTGACAAAATTTGGATGACATCTTCACATACCTTCTCAACGCGATCATCGCCGGTGACGAGCACGTCGAACATGCCATTCTCGATGACGTAGAAGTTGTCTCCGTCGTCTCCCTGCCTGATCAGGTACTCTCCGGCCTCCGTGCGCTTCTCGAACATCGCATCCAGCACCTACGCAAACCACGACATGTGTCGACAGACTCAGGGTGAATTTCACCAATGAAACTAAACGCGATCAGCAGATCTAAACCGCGTTTAAGAGTTGTCAATATCATCATTGTCATGGAATATTGACACTTGATTGCTTTTAAACGCGATTCAGTTAAACGCGTAGTTACTTTTCTTTAAAGAAAAATCGCCCTCACTCTGTTTATAATAATGTGTAACAAGTGGATATTTTTGTTTAAGATTTATAGTTTAGCTAGCTGCGAGAAAACTTCTTAGTGTACCAAAGTACTGATTTGAGCTAATCTTGGAAAGTTTTTTTGCGTTGAGTGTAAGAATGTGATGACAGAAAACTTTCAGTATATTAGTGTGGAACGAGAAGTAAAATGTTACCACTTGTATGTGACCGTGGTCACGAGCACGTCCCATCATTCAATAGGTATCAAATACATGTCAATAGAGTACGAAGTAGTCGCCATGAGACACATTATGATGTAATTATATGACATAACAACATATGAAATAGCATTACAATGTAAAAACCACAATTACTGGTCCAACAAGTTGTTTTTATGTTTATTTTTATCAATTTTCAACATTCTTGTCTTGATATGGACCTAACTTGTTAAGCTTTTTCGACACTTTAGAGAAGCGGTGATACTGGTATACTATATATCGCACAGCTATCGTTGACAAGGAGTCGAGAAGTAATGATTCATTTGTCTTAGTTTGAGAATGATTGACGACTGTTTCACGCCACGCTGCTAGCAGTACTAAGTGCCAATTTCAACAGTTTTTCAGATCTTATGCCAGCTTAGGGCGGATTTCACCAATGAAACTGAACGCGATCAGCACATTTAAACTGCGTTCAAGAGCTGTCAGTGTCTCATTGTAATGGAATATTGACACTGATCTTGAAACGCAATTTAAATGTGCCGATCGCGTTCAGTTTCATTGGTGAAATCCGTCCTGAGCTGGCGTAAGATCTGAAAAACTCTGTCATATAGAACTAATTATAATATAGGTTTAATTCCCAGGATAGAACAGGAAACTTAGAGAACTCTCACTGTAATGTATTTGTGCCCTAACTTATGTCAACAATGTAGTTGCTTCGTACACGAGGTAGACTGTTTTAATTGAATTTAGTCTCTCGTGTATGAAGCCCTGAAGAGTTATTAGCAAGTTTCAACTGACCTGCTGCATTTGCTGAGCGTCGAGCGAGCGGAACAGCAGGATGCTGCGCACTGCCTCGGCCAGACGCTGGCGTTGCGCATCCGACTTCGGGAACACGGTCGTGGTTCCCTCGTCCGAATCATCTTCTTCGGGGTCGTAAGTCTCGGCGAACACCGATTTGCGTCGAGTGTTGAAGCGCGCCACTGGCGGCTCTGTTGTACACGTTACAAACATTTTAGTAGGTATAGCGGTTTAATGTTTATGCAAAAGAATTTTCCTACTTTACCTTTGGTTATTGGTAACTGCATTAATAAAAACGGTTTAACTTATTGTTTATTTAATATAAAATAAATTCTGCTTTCTTATGCGCTTGGGCGATTTAACAGGCTGTGTAATAGCGTAATTCATATCATTAATGATTTTAAACTCAAACAAAACACTCAATTGTTATCTTAAACGTATCGAGTACCTGGAGGGCTTGTAATTATAACGTGATACGTAATTACTGCCTTCATAAATAACATTATATAATTTGATAATTTGCAACAGTTATGTGCCCTAAGCATTTGTACCTACCTCTGTTAATACCTATCTAATATCAGTTTAGTGCGGACTTCATTATGATACCAAATATGTGCACATGTGCTGAAGGCCTCGAAGCGTTCCATATGGATGTGACCTGACGTGTTTTGCTTGCATCTGTTCCCAAATGTTTTGTATCCGAGAGGTTTACTTTAGAAACATATTTGTACTATATGACGCAAACACATTCGGAAGACAGATGATTCGGTCGACACATGTGTAATTTAGTTGTACGTAATGTTATTTAAAACACAAACATCGTTTACAAGTTGCTTGCCGAATCACGGGCATCTTCCCAAGTGGCTCACTAACGTATTTGACGCGACTTCAGAATTCTTAGCACGTATTTTGTTCCAATACTTAGTAGGCATGTAAAGGTTTGCAATGTAACCCTATCGACTTCCCGAAGGTGAATTTAGCTTCGAGCCTAGTCTCAAAAGATTTTAAACCAGCATTAGGGATACGCATGACTATGTGTAAGCCATTATTTAGAGACTCGTTCTAGATATCTGAAGGCTAAACGGCTGGCGATAATTATGCCATCATTGTTACAGAATGACGGAAAACCGACTTGAAAATTACAGAGCTAACCTACAAACTGCTGTAAATATTTTATGACTCGTATTTTATGAATGTTTTAATTTCTTGCACTTGTCTTGCGTGCACTTAATCTAAGGTCCGATCAATTCTAGAAACACGCAAAGGAGAATTAAATAATTGTGTAAGTGTACCTATAGAAAATATCAGTATGGTGCGTTCAGAGAAAGTGAAATTAGTGGTAGTGTTTAGTATGTGTTGCAGGGCCAGCAATGTAACAAACTGCATTATTAATAACACGCCAAGACACTCTCGCGGCGGAGGCCAGAACACGGCAGCAGTAGCGTAGCCTCGAGAGCAAATCAAAACATAGAATCGAATTATTTTGCCGACCATATAATAAGGTTTTATAATAATATAATGATCTCGAAAGATTTATATGAAATAATAAAAAGGACACTAGACAGATCTTTTCAGAATTAGTTACTGTACCAAATTACTTTGTTATATTATGAAGTGAATCTTTATTTTAAATTATGTATACAATTCCTACACCATGTAATTGCCCTAACGTATGATTAAAAATGTTAATAACTTTGAACTGCAGAGTAATTATATTTTTTTCACACTTCTTTCACAGTTAGCATTGAACATAATGAATGTTCTATGACACTATCTATTCCACAGATAACATTGTGTACCGTTAAACAATCCAGGATGTGAACCATTGTTGTATTGTACATTGATCCATTTCATAATGAATGTGAAAAATTTATCTACCTATCACTAACTTTTGATTTCAACTTGAATTGTACATTTTGAGCTTGAAAAAGGGTGTAAAAATGATCTCATTCTCTAATATTTACCGAGTGAAAATTCTGGGATTAATCTAGTAAGCCATGGTAAACACTTAAACGTATTTCAGCTAATTATAGAGAGCATGACATCACATCATATTAATCAACAGGTGCTTATAACTAATTTACCGCTGAAGTAAGGTAATTGCCCCATTTTGTCAAATTCATAGAGTAGCTGAGTCAAAAAGTATTCTTTCAAAAAGAGTCATCAACTTGATGTAAATCTTAATGTGGTTATTTCTATTCAAGTAGGTATGTTGCTCAGAATAATGATCCTAACAATGAGAGAGAAAATCTCTTACACAAACAAAACTCAAGGTCTGGTTAGCACCTGAACAATTTTGTTGTGATACTGCGCTACCTGTCATTACATAGGCTCAGCTAATTTTACGTAACACGCGTGTACATCGCCGACATCTGGTTCGGTTCACAACGTTAAACTCAGCGGCGGACATGGAAAAATAAGCCAATCTCATCATCACACAACTTCAAAGCGTTAAAAACAAACACACAAATAGGATGAGCGTATAGTAAACACTGTAAATTTATGCCTCTCCAAACAATTTTCATGTAAAAACCTGCATTTGTTGTAGAGTTCTCCGAAAGCTTCAAGTCTTCTCTTTTAGTGAACACACTGAATGGATTTTATTATTTCAACTGTTTGCTTATTATTTGACACTTTTATATCTTGTTGATCTCTTGATCTGCGTTTATGAACTTTATTTAAATTTGTTTTAACACCAAATAAGGAATGTAAATATTATTAGGTAATACTTTCTGATTATATAGATAAACAATACAGATAACTTGTATGACTGGATATTATTATGTCATTCCTTGCAATTTATCACTTGGCAACAGTTAAAAATTATATTCTCCATAAATAAAATTATATACCATTGAAACTGTAATGGCAGTATGCCAAAAATTGAATCATTACAGATGTTGGCTATAAGAGAGTATTTATAATTCTTTTTTTTATTCTATTCTATATTCAAAATCGTAAATTTAGATTATAGTATTCATTTTGTCACATAGCTAGAAGGTGCTAGCATAAAAATTTGCTAAAACTAAACTAAGTACCTAGGTATGTACTGGACAAAAGCTATCAATGAACAAATATTTATCAACGGACTAAATGAGACTGATTAATAAACAGTAGGTAGTAGTGATATAATGAGAATGATTAACTTTTTTTATATTAACTAAACACTGATGTGTATTTCAACACATTAGTGTTAATTAGGTCACTGTAACACCACAAATAGTAGGACAGTAAACTAATTAAATATTCACTAGAAAAGTTCTGTTTGATTTTTCAGCTGCTGAATGATTAATTACTGAGCTCCATATTATTATTTTATGTTATTCTTGTATGCATGGGCAGATATGAATATTTTATGTATCAGTATTTCTATCACTTCAAATGAGAAATGCAATAAAATCAAATCCTTTGGTCACTGATAATGTGGAGCTCGAAATGATTCTTGAATTGCGGACACACATGGGTACACTATAATTCAAATAAGGATGTTGTAATCCTAGCAACTACTGGCATAGCCCTATTCAACCCACCTCAGTCATTGCGGTCAACCGGTAACATTGTTATTGTCTAATTTGTCTAGTAAATATGAGAGGACTAGTACCTTCTTCGTCTGATATTATGGACTCATCAGGGGTGCCGGCGGCTGCGGTGGGGGCCCTCACTACGGTGGTCGTCCTGTTGTTTTGTAATCTTGAGAAGAACTCGACCGCGTAGTTGATCACGTCTCCCGGTTGCTCCAGCAGATAACTTATGGTGAACTCCAATAAGATCTCTCTAAGGTCATCCGGGACTTGAATGCGTCCGCCTTGAGGCCTGCTCATTTCTAAAGGCGTCGCCTCTCTTTCTCGATATTATCCCGTGAGGAGAACGTCTAAGCGACACGATAGATTAAAACTTCGATATCATAGCCATTGAATTAGCTAAAGCGACACACCAACGAGCAAATTTTATGATGGGGAAGTAGCACTACATACAAACGTTAGTAATAAATAAAACCACACTATTATACTAAGATTCTGTTCAAATAAAGTCTTCGCTACGATAAATTAAATCTAATGACACACTTTTTACTGAATATTCCTTGTCCTCCAGCCTGACAAATAAAAAATCTCCCTTCACTAAAAGCAAAAATGGCGAATTTTGGATTGCCCTACTTCACTTCACTTCACTCACTCCCTTTGAAATAATTGCTACAAGAAAAAAAAAAAAAACATAGACAAGCTAAATAAATGACAATCGATCGACAGACCGGCTCGTCAGCGACAAAAATGAAATAATCAGAATAAAAATAATTATTTACGATATATCCTTAGATTAAAATGTTTATTAGTTGAATGATTGATTACTGCAAGAGTTTGTTTAGTTTGAAAAAATATCTGAAACAAATGGCTCTTCCACTATTTTTAAAGCCAAGAATACACTTACGACACAGTATATGTGAAATAGGCACTTGCACTGGTCTGAGAGGGGCCTCCATTTAATTAGTGCACTATTATGTGTATGCAAACGTTATTTCTGCTAACTAAGAGAAAATGCTGAAAAACGTTGAAATGTGTTTCCATAACAAATTGCGTGCCTAGTCGTGCCATCTAGCGGGTAACATTACTTTCACATCACTTTAGTTTGCTTTGGTTCAACACTATGGTATCATATCTTATCATATCAATGATGGTAAAATGGTGGTAACTTATCAATGAAAGAGATTGACCGCGAATTTTGAACTTACCTGCACCTGGACTCTGTTGATCTTCGCATTCGTCGCAGAATTTGAGGTGTTTTGTTTGATTTTCTACGATGCGGTATTGGTATTTAAGTGGTGTTACGTTTCTTGCCGAGCAATAATGAATCACTAAACAGCTTGTCAGTAAGAAACTTGCAGTCGCCTTTATTTTCATGGTTGATGACACCCACATTATGTTCCGCCGTACATTTGAATCGGCGACTGATCGCTATCGCTATATTGGTAGCTCTCACGGCCGAATTACGTCATACGTAGTAAGCGACTTGTTATCGTAGCAGAAAAGGAAACTTGTTTTATTTTATACCGGTTTACTGCGGCACGATTTTAGCTATAATTGAGATTTGAGAAGACTGGAGATCTGATAATGAAGTACGCACTTGCATGCGATTTGCATAATTTATATTAAAAATAACAGAACATCAAGCTTGTATTCCCCGAAGAGTTAGGCAGAGGTGTTGAGTAATCCCACATTTTCTCAATTATGATATAGAGAGTCAAGACATTAATGGGGAGCGAGCCTAGTGCCATCAATACAAATCTAGACTCCGGGCTACTACATACAATGAATGAAATTACGTATGGAAAATTCCAATTACACTGCTCGACCTGAGAATCGAACACGGTGTCCCATGCTCTGCCACGCTTGCGACCACTACCACTAGCCCATCGAGGCAGCCGTGACGCGTTATAAATAATAGTAATAATAGCCCCACCGCCGTATCTCTACGTTGACGTCGTGGTGGGGCTTGCGCGCTCCGAACTCTAGGTCTGTGCCGGTAGAGCTTACTTTGCCGGAACAGGTCTGGGATGAGGAGCCAGACCAAGAGAGATACAAAAACCCGCAGGGCAGCATGTGGCGAGCTGATGGGCAGTAGCGACCCCACGGACCCTATCTCCCGGGAGAAGTCTTGTTCCTCACCTCTGGCTTGCTTTCATTGGCCGGCTGGAGTGAACACAGACGAGGAACAGAGCTCTCATCTCATTCTTGCCTTAATTGGCCGGCTTGAGTGGAGATTCGCAAGAGCAAACGTGCTCGGAGGAAGGAAGTATTCCAGTAAGTGCTCGTAGGGATCTTGACCATCTTCCGGGCTCTGGGATTGTTCTGAAAGCCGTGGAATACCTCTCCACTCCTCAAGCACCTCAGGACATGTTGCCCCCTTGTCGCTACGACACTTTATGCTAGCGACCGTTTTCGGGGGCCCATTATTGAGTGTGCAAGTCACCCCCTGCCATTTTATCCGTGTGCATTTAAAACATTGATCAGGCAGGGGCCATAGTCTTTCCATAGTTCTAGTTAACCAATCCATTATAGCCACCCAAATCCATAGCCTAATCTGTTTTGTTTCCATGTTCTGCAAGAGTCCTACACCAACCGAGGGTTGTCCTTGGGTGCACTTGTATGGTGCATACAGGGATAATAGTCGGTTGGTGCCTCAACACTTATTAATGTCTAAGGGGCCTCTGCGAGTTGGCTTCGGCCCCTCGTACGCCTTCCAAAGGACCGGGAACCATGGTCCCGAGATTTGTTAAAATTTAGAAAAGGCCAAGGAGGCACTCCCTATGATTGATGGCCGCCTCACGAAACAGGTTCTCCGACTGACGAAACAGCAGCTGCGTACAATTACAGCAGCTGTAACTGGCCATGGGTCATTTAATAAACACCTCTTTGTCATAGGAGTCACAGACAGTCCGCTGTGCAGAGCCTGCGTGGAGGACGACGAGACAGCAGCTCATGTGCTGTTAAACTGCCCGGTGGTCGCCACATACAGGGCCAAGTACTTCGGTAACCCAGGTACCCTACGTGAGATTGTCAGTGACACCAAGGCGTTGCTGGCCTTCTTTGAGGAGCTGGGGTGGATCGAATAATCGATTTTCCCACCCATACGCAAAATACGCGCTTTGACGTGGAGTTGCGGATACCAGCCCGTATTACCTATTAGTAATGTATAAATCCAATGAAGACGTAGATTCGAAGATGTCCAGCTTTAATGAGATTTTCCTATCTGGTACTAGGAATGTGAATGGTTAGGAGAGGGCAATGCCACCCTTCTCTTTCTATCCGCGATTGAGAAAATTATAACACGCTAGGGACCCCACAACGACCATACTGCTCATGGTCGTGGGCGCCGGGTACTGCGTCATAGAAAAGTTATTTGCGAACTTGTCGGCTGCCCCATTTCAAAACCTAGTAAGGGCTTAAAACAAAATTTTACAGGAGAGCGCAAAAACGTAAATAGGGTCAGCCTTTGAAAAGTCCAGGTTTTGAAATGGTTAAGTAACTTACTAGGTTTTAAAGTGGTCACGGTGCAGTGAATGGGGTACTTACTAGGTTTCGATGTTTAAAAATATACCTGCTTATAAGTGAGTTTTTAACGCTGGTGTTTTTATATTTAGTGGGGACTAGTTAGATTAGCAAGATTATGCAATAAAACGATTTTTGTAAAAAGTGTCCCTTACTAGGTTTTGAAATGGGGCAGCCGTTGTGAGTCATTCAGAGAATTTGTTTTGTTTTAGAATCTTTACCTGCCTCAAAACAAAAAATATAGCCAAAACCACGGCCACAACACTGCACTGTAACTATATTATTTATTGGGCCATGAATAACAAAAACGTCAGTCTATTAATTTATATCATATATTTTTAAAAGCAATATAATAACACAATATCTTAAAACAAATTAACATTTGAAAATCTTATCCATTAGTGCATCGTTCGTCTGTGAGTGATGTGAATCTAATATATTTTTCTTTAAATGACAGTATTTTGTCAGAGAATTTTTCATAGGATGTGCTAATATGTTTTCCGGAGCTTCATAAGGATTGAATTCGGTAATTACCGGTTCAGCATCTTCGTCTGAAAATAAATCTATTGGAACGCTTTTCACAATACAGAGCTTAATACATTCATACCTTTCCAAAAACATGCAAAGATCTTGCACCGATCTGTAGGTTAAATATTCACTTTTGTCTGCTAAATATACTATTGAAGAACCGGGTTTCTCGAACACTAGATTCATGACGACACCGCACCACTTGAAGAATATATCGAGTCTTATTTTACCAGTTAAAGTCAACCATGGAGTGGGTATAATGTATTTGTCGCCTATCTTTACCGACCAAGGTTTTATGTATTTAGTAAGTATGATAATGTTTTCGTAGAAGCCGACCCGTTTGGTAATTTTCTTGGAATCAAATTGTAGTAATTTTTCTATCAGGTCTTTTTCATCTAATCCGGATCGTTCCTGCAGGAAAAAAATTTAGTTTTCATAATTAGCTGTCTTAATGAGCACACATCATTATCTATATTTTTATACAGTTGCTTTTCGAGTGACAGCGTTGTTCATCTAAACTACGTAACGGATGTTGATGCGCTTTTCACCATCATTTAGAGAATTTATTCCGAAAGGTTTATGTGTATATTACATTAATGTTAAACTTATACATAACTAGCTTTTGCCCACAGCTTCGCCCGCGTGGATGTCGAAAAATATCCCAAGAGAACGTGCACACAGCTACACATCAAGCTATACTTTTCCAGTATAAGCTGACCTCGCATTGTACGGAAATTCTTTACAATGCGAGATCAGCATAAACTGGAAGTTATAGCTTGATGTGTAGTCGTGTGTACTACCGGGATTAAAAGGAAGCGAAGTGATGATCGTATCCCTAATAGCCGAGGATAGCGCTGCGCATCTTTTAAAGGATTCATTTTAATTATATGATGTCAAGGCATATTTTAATCTAAATTAAATGCCCAATTTAAATAACTTATGTTATTGGATAAGGATAAATATTATACCGGTCAAAATAGCTTCGGAAATAACAATGACATTTTTATCAAATTCCGAAAGATTAAAATGGTTATTGTGGATCATCCTTAGAAGACTTTTTTGGTGAAATTTTTAAGATGTACAGTCCTGTAGAACATACATTTTATTTACCGCTCACGGTTTACGCGACGCACGCCAGTAAAGCTCCCAGCCGGCAAGATTTTTTCCGACATCTTCAACAATTATTGCCATATTTCAGCCAATTTACACGAAACCTTAATTAATTATACTCCAAAACCTTCCTCATGAATCGGAGTGATTCATGAGGAAGATCCATTGGTACAAAACCGTTTGAAAATCCGTTCGGTAGTTGTTGAGTTTATCGCGTTCAGACAGACAGACGCGGCGGGGGACTTTGAATATGTAAGCATAAAGAAATGTCTATGATTTGTCAAGGTGTAAAAACCGTGCGAAGCAGGGGCGAGTGTTAGTTTAAAGATATAAAGGGGTAGATACCTGTAGTTCTTGGAATGTTGCTCCTGTTTCACCTTTTTTGTCCAAATGTGATAGTATCGGATCTTCTATATCTAGGCTTGACTTAATTTCTTTAACTTCTACAGAAGTATAACTGTAACAAAAAGAGCAATGTTAGTTGGCCGATAATGTGTCGTGTGCCATTGGTATAAGGTTCAAATTAGAGTGGCATAAATTTGTGTAAAACGGTAAAAAAACAACCATATGTGGAAGAAAAATAATGGTATCTTTACGAGGAAAATTACACTTAAGGTCGTCATGGAGACAGGATAGGTCTACCGCTTTTTAAAAAAGCTTAAATAAATAAAAAATGATAAAAACAGAATACTAATTACCTTGATAGATACTTCACACTATGGTCGATGTCCAAATGCTTGTACAGTTCAGAAACTCTGCTAACAGCAGATTTATTTTTCCACCTCAATGTCCCCGTTTTCAATTTGTATTTAGTGTCTATGATAAGAACATTGATTTCTTCCGGCATGATAGGTGCCCCCGACGGGTCCGTGATCACGGGTGCCGTGGCACATGTTATGTCTATAACATCGAACGCATGCATCTCACAATATATACAGTTGACTTCCGCAGACCCTTTTACGTCATTCTCAGTCTGTTCTGCGTCCAATAAACTGTTCAAACTATCAGTAAACTCAGAGTTCAGCCGATTCACCCATTTCCGTTGATAAAACGCTGATATTTTATACGACGACTGACAAATGTCTTCCAAATCAAGTTTACGCATTTGGTTGTTAAATATTTTCTCTTTGGCTGCTATAGCGCCGCACTTGCGTAGTTGTTCCACAGCAGTTCGCAAGGAGCTCTCAGGATACTCTTTGAAAGTCTTGTATATTTTTTTGCCCATTTCTGTACTGATTTCAGAATCAATTGTTTGCATTATCGTGAGTACTATAGCCTCCTTCAAAGTGGCGTGTTCAGGCGTCTTGAACATGTTACATAATTTGTTGGCAGTAGATGTTATTATTGTAAAATGTTCGTGGAAAACTTCCAGGTTCACTGCGACGCATGGCACCTTCTGGATATACGATTTAGATTTTATTACTTCAGATATAGTCCACACCAATTCCATCATAGGTACCCGAGCCTTGTTGATAAACTTCGACATATTGGTTGAGTAGCGAAGTCGTAGCTTCTTCAAGAGCCCTTCGTACTTTTGAATTAGATTCCGCCTTCTTCTCAATTCGTTTATAATACATTGCTTTTCGTGAATCAATGTTAAGTTTGTTTCAAGAGTTGAGGCCCTACTGTGGCATACGCCTTTTGTCTTTTTCGGATCATTGATAGAAAGTAAATCTTTGGCAACAATGTTTCTGACTATGAGACTGCCAGGTTGTGATGCGGGACTCAGAATCGTAATAGCAGCTTTACACATAGTTATTATCATGTCTTCCGCCTTCGACCATCTTATTGAAGAATCATTTCTCCTTCGAGTTAACTTTTCGTTCGATAGTCTTTCGGCCACCATTTTAGGAGGAACCTTAGATTTTGTTTCTGGCTTCAGTTTTTTACTTGTTTTCAATTTGGGCAGTTTGATTGATGCCTTTTTCTTTGAGATCATGTGAGTTTTGACTGGCCTCATGTAGTAGGTTTGCCAAAATCGAGGTATTTCCATGTAGAAGCAAGAGTCGAATCCACAGGGTCCGTTGCCGTCGCCGTATCGATCTCCGGTATCATACTTGAACACCTCTTCCTCGGAGCGCTGCGGCGGTTTGAGTTGCTTCCTGTCCCGCTTAGCCAACTCTATGACTGTATTAGTGCTGATTGTATACACTTCACTCCAGTAGTTGCTCACGTCATCAAATGTTTCAAAGTAAAATGATTTTTCTACAACTTTCTCTTCAGTTGTCCTGGGCCATATGCCTGTCGTGTCGAGTATTTTTGCACGTCGATTTACAAAGAATAAGAAACTGGTATATGTGACAGAAGTGCTATTGGCTGACTGCGTCGCCTGACGGACTAACTGTATGAGACCAAGCATCCCTAACACTTTCAAATTTAATCTTATAGCATTTTGTAACGTGTTAGATCTCATGAGTGTTTTATAAATGTGCGTCGGAGCATCTTTAAGTTTTATCTGGAGCTGGCTTTCATTTATCAACTGGTTGACTTCTGTTATTCCCATACTGCCCATATTGTTGATAACAAATTCTATTGTAACCTCTTGGATAAAATCGACTATGCTGACAAACCCTGCTGGTAGAGAATGTGATTCTGGTTTTACATGTTCGAAGTAAGCGAAGCGCATGAGAAACTCGTGAAGTTTTTGGATTTTCATATAACGGGGGTACGAAAACTGTGAGAGAGATGGACAAGTGTTTTCCAAGTTATCTTTTTTGATAGCTATTCTCTTATTAGTGACTGCTCTCATACAAATCTCCTTATATTTTGCTTTTACCAACGGGTCTGTGTCTTTGACGTGAGGAGCGCAAATTAAGACAGAGTACTTTTGAATGCCAGGCCATTTCACTTTATAAATTTTAATATGACCATCGGTGACCAACTTTTGTATGAACGATTTCAATGCTTTGGTATCCATGGGTGGTTCATTTATTTCTTTGGAAGCTAAATTGCTGAGTGTGATGTATCCACCAACACACTGTTTATCTTTGAGCACTTTGAAGATACCATTTGCGAATGTCAACTGTCTCAGTGTGGGGTTTTTCTTGAAAGTTCCGAGTGTTTTTCCGCTTTCGAAGCCTTCTAGGACTTTTACCTCTGTGATTTCATTTTCGTTTTCTGAGTCCATGTCTACGTCAGCATTTGTGCTTGTTTCAGGAAGGTTTTCTTCAGTAGGTGTTTTCTTTTCAGTTTCAAGTTTAATTCTTTTCAGGGGTCTTTCATCTTCAGGGGCTGGTGTACTGTCTTCCTTAGCTGGTTCATCAGGGGTTTGGTTCTGTTTTAAGTATTCCAAGAATTTCTTTTTTTCTTCTGTGTATTTTACATCCATCTCTCCTGTGGCGGCTATGGCGATAAACCTGGAAAATTTCAACAGAAATTAAGTTAATTTCTACATTTATAATATCATTAATATGAAAGTTTTTTGACGTGATAACGTCTTATAAATCAATGTACGCCGCACGCACGAAGAAGTGTCACGTTCCGCCTGACCCGAGCGTGCAAGCGAGAGCGCGGAACAAGCGATAGAGAGGCACGATCGACCTAAGCGTTCGTTCGGCTTGTGACGTTATCACGTAAAATTATAGTCCGTAAACCGACTTTCCAGACAACCAATTTTTTTAACTGAACAGATGAGGATACAATTTTACACACAGATAAACTGCCAGATGTTCAAGATTTATATTGAATTTATCTATTTATTCAGGTAAATTAAGTAGTTCCCCTAGATTGCGAGTGAGCCCTTGCAATTTTTTTTGTGCCTATGATAGCCGCATTCAAGTAGCTAAACAGCGGACAAAAGTGAGTGTTTAATAAATGACTGTGCCTAGTTACCTTGCTGTTCTCTGTTTCCCTTTATCTTCAAGATACTCCCTAACAATATTCCTTAACTTGAATACCCTGCAGATTCCTCTACTTGTATAGAACTCGATACCCAGTAACTGTGCCAACTGTACTTGAGTGAGGCCATCAAGTCCTGCATCCAGGAACCGTTCATAAGCCTGTCTCATGAGGCTCACTCCAACCTTGTACTGGCATTTGAGATCAGGTTCCTGTGACTCCTCATCAGATTCTGAAGATTCATCAGTTTTGGATGAAAGGTAGATAAACTTTCTTTTCAGATTAGCTTTGGTCTTCTTGTTTTTGTCTTCTGCTGTTACAGTTCGTTCTTCCTGTAATATTTATGTTACATTGTATACTTTATTCAGTTCAGAAATGCAGAAATATTACACAAACATTTTCCAATACAAATAATTTATTTTTTAGCCTTAGCCCACTTAAGGGTCTTACACACAGAGCCAGCAGCAATGCCGCCGTTCTTGCCGCCGGGCATGCCGCGGTGCAACCAGCTTGCCGCACAAAGGAGCCGCCAAACAAAGGAGTGCCGCTCGGCAAGTCGGCGGTCCGTGCCGCCGGCACTGTGTAGCCTTAATGGGCCAAGGTCTCCCCTTATCCTCCCAGCAAAATAACTTGTAAAAGAACAATTCATTTTACTCACAAAATTAAAAATATTCACTGTCTTCTGCAATCTCCTGTTCTGCTTCTGTGTGATCAACCCTTTCTTCACTATAACTTCGGTTTTCTCACTATAGTCTGGTTGCTGCAGTAAATACTCTATGAGATTGCATAGAACGCCTGATTTCGGCATAGACAACACACTGGGCTGGTAGAATCTTTTCAACCTGACCAACAGTGCCTTGACCCCTTTACCTCCAATTACTTCAGTCATGTGGCAGGTCCTTATGAGGTCAAGGCCGCGTAAGTATTTCCTGTAGTAGAATAAAGTCTTGGGATCCTTTATTACTTTGCTTAGGTTTGTTAAGCCTATTGTTGATTGACCCTGAAAATAGGTTTGTGAGTGTAAGGATACGATTTTATGTGTGAATGAGGTTTAAATTTAAAATAGTTGCTTTATTTATTATTAACTAAAAGGCTTCTCCCATTTAAGATGTGGGTGCTTAGTTTTATTGCTACCTTAAATCACAGATACCTAAAACATTGCCACTATTATCAAATTAACCAAAGCTTTGTTTCTAACTTCAATACTTGCTTTTGAATGACAATTCAAATTAGATTAACAGATACGGGAATGGAAGACTTAAAATTAAAGTTACATTGGTGTCGATTTCCTTGTTCACAAACTAAACTAAATTTAAGTTCAGTGCATCTTTTTCTTTCTATTTCATTAAGAAAAGGACAGAAGATAAATTTTAGTTTAGTCCTGTCAAATTATTCAGTAATTTTAGTAGGCAAGTTTTTAATCACGTCTAAACTTGTATGGAGACTGACAGGCGCTGATTAATTTGACAGGACTAAACAAAAATTTATCTTCTGTCCTTTTCTTAATGAAATAGAAAGAAAAAGATGCACTGAACTTAAATTTAGTTTAGTTTGTGAACAAGGGAATCGGCACCATTTTCTAACTTGGTAAATTATTACAATTTTCAAGCCATTGTATTGCTGTGAAACATTTCCTTATTTAATATCAAGTTTTTCTGAATAATATGGAATACTTCTTTCTAATACTTGGAATACTTTCTTCAAAAAGAATTTGAAAGAAGGTACTAACATTACCCCTGGACCTGCCTATCAGCTCCAACAAACAGTAGTGTAAAGTGGTCATCTGTGCCAAATAATTTGTAGGCATATGTTGAGCCAAGGCATGCCATCGTTCTTCCTTATCAGCGACCAGTGCCAAGGTGTCCCCATATTCAGCCATTACAGCCTCATATGATTTCTTCTTTAGTTCCGCTATAGGTATTAGTTTTCTGGTGTCATAATACTTGCAGGAGCCATGTTCACCTTCAACTGGACTGTATTCGTATGGGCCATCTAGGAAGTCATCCTGGAAGAATTACTAAGTATTTATAAGTAGATATAGGCATGTTAAGAGAAAGAAATTGATTGTGAGGATGTGAGTGAATATTGATTTTGTTTTGCTGTAGATATTGAAATTAATTAATTAAGTAGAGGGGTTTACTTATAAACATTGTTTGAAGTAATGATCAGCAACTGTTTAACTATACATTCTTGACGTTTGAACATCACTTAACTTTAAGCAATATTTATAAATAAACCCCTTTATGTCAGGCAAATTATTTAGATGGTATTCATGCACAGTAATTTCTATATAGTCTTCCACTCAGTTGTGCTTATTATCTGAGTGCAGCTGATATAACAAAATTAAGTACTAGAAAATTAACAGTTTTATGTTAGACATGAGTAAAAATACAGTATTTCCATTATAGATATAAAAAACGAAAGGGTCAATGGGCCGTTTTAGGGGAAGGCTTCCAGCATTTACTAGTAATTGACGTAATTGTATAATATCACAAAAAATCATAATTTTAAACTTACAGGCTCTTTCAAGTGGCCGGTTGCTTCATCGATTATTTCGAATCTGTCGAGTATTTCTACATAGGGTAGTGGTTCTGGCAGTTGATAGAAAGATATTCTGCCAGAATTCACAATAAATCCCCAGAAACGGGCTTTCATTTTATCTGTTACCACTGAAGATAACCGTTTTTGTAGTCGCCGCCATAAAAGATCAACTGCTATGCCTTCTAGCCCTTCCAAAGCAACTTCATCTATAAGTATTTGTTTATAATTAACAGCAAAGTGTTTTAATATATTAGTTTCCATATTTTCAGATTAATTTTATTTCAAGTCTACAAAAAGAAATAAATAAACATTTCACATGTGCACAACTGCGAAGCACTTCTGATTGCGAGTGTCACTCTCACTGTCAGACTGTCACTGTCAAACTCCCCATAATGCTGTTGTTGCCCAAATGTTGACTGGTATGGAACGCGTTTTGTCTATGGCAGTTCAAAAGATAAAACATGGAATTAGTTAGTACAATAGTAGTTAAAATTAAAATGTATTTGAATCATGGTCTTTTTAGGCGAAGGTTGTTACTGCACGCGTAGCATGACCACCGTAGAAACGGGTTTTGTCGACGGAAGAATAGACAAAATGACAGATTGTGATTGTTTATCTGTCATTTTGTCTATTCTTCCGTCGACAAAACCTCTGTCTACGGTGGTCATGCTACGCGTGCTGAATGTGTGATTCATATTCCATACCACCGTAATTCTAGTACACATGTAGTGTTGTAAAAGACTTAAGGCTTTTTGTTTCATTTCGAGATTTTAAGTAGATTTTCAAGACTTGCGACTAAGCTGAGTCACGAGTTCTTGTGAGTTTTTTGGGTCCTATGAGTTTTTTTAGTTTTTTGAGGCCTATGAGGTCTTTGAGTCTTTTGAGTCCTATGTATAGATGTAAAAAAACTGAATTAAAACGTTTTAAATAAAATGTTGCCGGTTTTAAACCCCAAATAAATTGTTTTAAACGGTTGAAAACTCGCCTACAAAAATAAAAGTACGTGCGTGCCCGGGGCGCGGCGGCAGTTTATGTGTAGGGTAGGCGAGCTGGCAACGTTGCGTCGAGTTACGAGTGACGACGTCAACGAGAATGCGAGAGTGTGAGTTTGGTTTTAAACTGAATCAAATTGATTATTTATATCGTTTGAAAACAATGAAAAAAAAAATTTACCAACACGAGAGTTTTTAGGTACTCGGTTATATCCCTACCTCGGTAAAATCAAGAAAATGTAGTTGTAATTAAGTAAAACATTGTCATCAACATCAACCGTTTTAAAAAATTGTTTATTTCGGCTTTAACCGGGTTTTTTCGTTTTAAATGGATTTGTTTAATTGGTTTTAAACCGGCCTTACATCTACAGTCCTATGAGGTCTTTGAGTATGTTGAGTCCTATGAGTTCTTTGCATCTTTTGAGCCTTTGAGCTGAACTGAGTCATGAGCTTTAAAGTTGGTGTATAATTAGTGCCGGATTAACCACGTAGCAAGAGTAGCATTTGCTACGGGCCCCGCGTAAAAGGGTACCCCGCGTATCCAAACCCGCCCAACTCCGTCTGAGCGTAATTTTTTAAGTGAAACTACCTAAGACATGGTAATTGGTATATTGAATTTACTTGATGTCACAAAAACGTGAAATGTTGTGAGTTCTGAATATATTTTTTTATCAGACTCGAGGTTTCAACACAATTGAGTCTTCATAGAAAACTCGTCTTATTATCGTAAGACTTTTTAGACTCGAGTTTCTTACAACACTTATGAAATCGTTAGCGCATCGCCAGCAATTTGCCGGTGGCGACCTGGGGGCCTACCACCAGCTCAAAAGCAGTATTATTTTAATATTACTTCAGTGGGAGAAAGAGATGAAGCTGTACGTCCTGTAGAGCTTCATTTCTTTCCCACACTGAAGTAATATTAAAATAATACTGCTTTTGAGCTGGTGGTAGGCCCCCAGTACCCTAATTGCGTAACTCATTTTTCTAAACAATTTTGCCTAATTTGTTTTATTATGACAGTTCAACAACATTCATTGTGTTATTTACGTTGTCGAGCAGATTTTTTTTCCCAACTTATGAAGCAATGTATTAGCAATCTGTTTTAAATCGAAACAAATTGTGATTGTGTTGCATTACGCAATTAGGGTATGGGTGCGTGTGTATAGTCTCCCTTGTAAGTGCCTTATCACTATTGACTACAACTCACTAAAGTTGAAACTTAAATAATTATTTTCTAAATATTCATTGTTGGTCGTTTCTAACATAGAAAGAGCACAGGGTTGGTCGATTTTTTTGCACGTGTACTTGTGCTAGAGCTGGGAGTCGGTTGATTAAAATGCAACCGGTGGGGATCGAAATGACGGTCTCTTGCCCTCAATTCAACCGTTGGATCATTGCCGTATAAAGGATAGGGTAGTCGCAAAAGGAAAAGCGAAAACGAGTTTCAATATTTTATTTACTAAAGAAAAGGAATACATTTTATCCTTTGCTAAAATATTTAGCATAATATTAATAATATTTTAATGAGAAAATGATCATAACATTTCAAACAATGAAGAGTAAAATATAAAACCATGCTTTCTTAGAGCTTTCTATTTCATATTTTGCAAATCAATGTTTTACAATCTATTTGTCTCTAGTTATAAAAAAATTGCACTCTATAAATACGGGCAGCGAATAAGGTGTAACAGTTCTATCACTGCAATTGCGTTTGCATTATTATTTATAAAACCCCTACTTATACCTATGCCTTAAAAGAAACTAAAATTAGACTCCGCCTTAAGTTTAAAGCATGTCTCGTTTCCTTGTAACAATGCGTCCAGAGACAACAACATAGATTAGACTTAAAACAGAGCCTACATCTTTCATGTCGCTGGAGAAAAGAGCAAATCATAAGGTAGTACAAAAAATGTATGAGTTTATGAGAATGAAAAGGTAATTTATAATCAAAGGTTTATCATAGATTACCAAACTATCATCAGGTATAGACATAGTGAATTGGAATAACAGGTAATGTAGTAAGTGAATTTATCTGTAAATGATGACGTATACGTTATGACTACTAGTAAAATTGTACGAAGTAATGACTGTTAATGAGGTTCAAAAATAAATTGATAGACTTATTCCAATATTCTTCTTCGAGTTTCTAAAGGGCGGTAACTATGCGATACTAAAGGCACACTATTAGAAACTCACTATCACTTAGCATGGAAGATAAGTGTTTAAGTTGAAGCTATGTCCTGTTTCCGATCATATTTGCATAGTTGACAGGACATAGGTTAAACTTAAACTAACGCGTATAAATCTGGTAATGAGATAACGGTCGGTTCATGGGAATTAACGGGTCCGAACTACAGGTGCGAATAGGTAGGTAATATAGTTAGGCACTTCCCATTAGTTATTTCATTATATAGGTACCGTTCCGCGTTTCTTTATCACAAAATGCTCAATAGGGATTTTGTTCTGGGAGCGAATGGTTTTATGTCAAAATATAATAGTAAACGGCTCTAAATGCTGTATCAATATTAGCGACATTTTCAATTTTCTTATTTCTAAACCTACCTAATATTTTTGCTTAACATTTTGTGATAAAGAAATTCTTTACGTAGAAAACACAAAATGCGTTGCTGCTAACAATTCTAATTTTAAAATTCTAACGATCAATTTTGAAATTAGAATTCCGAGAAAACTTTCTAAGTAGAAAAATATTGCACACGCAGCGAAACCAAACGTCTTTCATATCTGTAGAGGGCTACAGTTCACTGAGTATCGTGGCATACATCTAATTTTGCACAAAGGCAATAGTCATTAAAAGTGAATATAATTTATTAAGGTATACTTTAACGTTCTGTAAATTCTTAACGAATAGCGTGTCGCGTAAACTCTATACCAAGTCTCAGTGAAAAGTGGCGCTTCCCCGCCTGACTTTAGAACTCAATCCTCGTATTTACATGCTATAACATAGAGTAGTTATGTGATGGATAGTTTGAGAGTAACGTGACGTAACGAGCTATACCTTAACATTATATTTTTTTAATAAAAGTTGTGGATTATTTTTATTAATCCAATCTGTTACTTAGTTCTTTATTTCAATAAAAGTCTTCAATTTCTAACACTAAGGCTTCGAGTTTTAAACAAAATTAAGCGGTCTATTATAATCTACGTTACGATACGATCTATATAATTCTCAATATATTATAAATCAATATTTTACGCTTAGTACAAGAAACTTCTAGGCATGTTATGATTACAATTAACTTTACGAGTATAAAAAGGTGGTTCAGTAATTTAAACGTAGAAATGGTTATTGTACATTTCATCAATATTATTTTTTAAGTAATACATAAAAAAAAAACAATTCTTAACAATTCACTTTCAAAAATTGCGCTTATACTCTAACGCTTAATTTATTTACTCGACAAAACTAATTACATTACAGAACTTGCTATTTACAAGTACTAGCCTCACTTACGTATGTACGTGTTAATTAATTTTCATTACAAACTGTGAAAATGGCAACCACGAGTTAATGGTTTAGGTTGAGTGGCAACCTCACGTATGACTCGACGACTTCATACAAAGCGCGTCGCTAGAGGGTCAATTTATAACGAACGGACTATATAAATACAATCAACTCTTATGACGTCATAACATTAAATCTGTAACATGATAAATATTCTTTAGATAATACATGACTAAGGACTGCAAGCTTAACGTTTAAATATTACAATTTGTTTGCCATTTTCGCGGTCTGTACATATACAATTTCCAAACAATTCTGCCATGTTAAAGCATCTACATATCGTATGGATTAATTAATTTAAAAAATAAACTGTGCGTTGCTTTGGTTAATTATAAAATAAGTATACAAATTGGCAGTTATATTCATATAAAATAACAACTTGATTAAGTAATAAATGTTATTAGCAATCACTAATATAAATAAATAATTTACATTAAAATCATGGCATCTTTGGTATTATATAAAAATGAAATTAAACATGAGTATTATGAAGGCAATGTCGAGAATGCCTTTTTTTATTATTATGGCGTATAAAAATTATGTTCTGTTTACTGCCAAATAACTCTGACAAGTTAAGTGTAAAATCTCCAGATAGAGCATCAAAGTTTTTATGTGTATTTGATAAATTACAGTTGTTTATTGGCTGTTGCGCAGTTTGGGAGATCTCGCCAGAGTTCTGAGGTAGTAGTATCTATCGTGTTTCATTACGTCTTGTCTACTGTAATCGCTACTCTAAAGGCGCGCTAATGTCCGCACTAACATCAGTCCAAAAGAAAAACTGAATCATTGTAATGTACAAATTACAATCCTGCCACACACACTTAGGCACTAAGTCATTACAAATAGAATTGACATTTTCTTTACACACATTCAATTGTCAACAATGAGCGAAGATGAGTCTGAACACTATACAATCTCGGGGTCAAAAGTAACTGCTAGCTAGTTTACAAAAGAATTTATAAAGCGATTAAATACAACGAGAAAATTCTAGTCCCTCGGTTATTACAAAATTAGCAACAGGAACGTCTTTCGAAAAAGGATTTTTACAAACGTTTTGGCCCACATTTCTGGAAAGTTTAATTTATAGAAACGACAGTAGACAAAAGGAGACGTCGTTAGTGTCACAGAATGTATGTACACAATGATCACAGTTACGGGTTGTAACTATACAATGGCGCACCAACAATCTAAATTGGCAATGTGGCATCACTGTGCCGCCTTAACTATTATAATATGTATCTATGTATACATAATAGCTAACTCTATAACATTATCCAATAATTATCAAAACGATCTCCTAGTAATCTAAATACACCCATAAGAAGCACTTTTTAATGAATGAATAAGTATCAGAACTTTACATATCATTTTTATACATGGTAAATATAATTTATATCATATTTTGTGGTTCATAATGTCATTGTCAACTATAATGTTATAATCATCGTTTAAACTAGGTATAGCTCGGCAACATTACACAACACGTCATATTTTTCCAAGTTGAACAAAAAAGTTTTTGACGTCTTTATCATCAGGTTGACCATTGAGGTGTTGACATTAATGTTGTCGAGTTATAGTAACGCTAAAACTTTAGAATAAGAGAACCCTCCCTATATTTAATGACGTTATGCTAAAAATAGTAGTTTATGTAAAAAAGCATTTGTGACTCCATTGCAACTCTTCCATTTTGTTGACAACAATGTTGACAGAACAGTCTTGAAAAAACTGCAATGACAATCACAGTTTTAAATTAACTATTCGTTAACATGTTACCAACAAAAACTTATATTTTCTCCTACATTATTTGTAAACTATGTATATTCTAAACAATCTACAATTTGTTACATTATTCATCTTACATACATCAATCGATAATATTGTTCCGTCTTTTAAAAAAAATACATATTTTTTTGTCTCACATCCTCTGACCATAGATACGATCAATTTAGATTGTGGATAATCACCAGTACGTATATATTTATTTTCATGGAAGAATGTTTTGTGTTCGCATTTGTTTTAACAATCCACATTTAAACATAGTATATTATCTATTCTATCAAGTTACAAATCATTTAGAATTCAGCCATTCCGAAAATGCGTTTCCGATAAACGCTCAACAGCTCCAACGTATAATACAGGCAAAATACGACGTCGTATCCACAGTAATTCACTACAGGGTCATAATCGTCGGCAATAACAAAACACGTTCGATCGAACGTCACTCAGTCGAATACGATTCGAATAACAATGTCGTTTAATTTTGGAATGTCTCGATCACGTTTGTCAGTGACGTCACGTGCGCGTGGGTAAGGGGTGGTGTCTTTATCACGTATAGTGCACGGTCGACGTCGTGTGCGGGTAGCGGGGCGGCGCGCTAGTTGCGGTAGATGTACGCGCAGGGCTGCGGCGCGGGCGGCGGCGGCGTGGGCGGCCGCTCGCCCGACGGCGACGGGGACGACGACGGCGGCGACGGCGACGACGACGACCCGCCGCCACTCGCCGACGCAGAGCCCGAGCCGCTGCTGCGCTGCGACACTGCAACACACGGAATATGTCTCAGTTGCAGTCCAATGTGCTCATTGTAACTTACGTAGCTTTGACAAGATTTACCAGAAGTTTAAACAACTCATCCAAATAAAAGAAATATACTCTTAAAAACCGTAATCAGTAATTAAATGTAAGAAATTTGAAAAAACTCTTCAACTCACCCAATGTATGGTGATGGTGCGTATTATGTTTATGATGATGCATTTGGTCGCGCGAGTCCGCCCCGCTTGTTTCTCAGAGGTACACCTTCTTTACTGAGCGCGTGGTCGAGAAGCCATTGTCGTTGCCCCGCCGGTACCCATCGCCCTGCGGTCCGAATATTCCTGTGTTAACTGACATGCCTAGGTGAATAAGCGTGCGTGAGTTAGTGGAACAATGATTGGTTATCGTCAGGTTGACATGCACGTGAGATTTTGTAAAACATTAAAATGAAAACTGTGACAGATGTTATATAAAATTAAGCTTAGTATTCGTCTTATTTTAATAACTAACTTTTGAAAATTTATGTAAAATTGATACATTTTATGACTTTTACTACAAAACAAATTTTTGTACAATATGTAGACGATATGACTATTTATTAAAAATCTCACGAACATTTTCAACCAGAATGGTTAGGCAATGGAAATGGAATGATGATATGATTATCAGATTAGTATGTGATTTTAAGAAACATAAAGATGAAGTGAGATCATTATTTATGATGATTCATGCAAAGTGACTGATTAATTTGATGATTGAAAAGAGCAAGGCGATGAAATTAGTTCAATAAAAAACTTACTTTGTTTTTCGATTGTTCTACTAGTAGTTACTAATATTAATATTGGAAAAGGGTTAAATGCGCATAGAGACAGAAGTATTATTTCAGTGATTATAGGAAAGTCATGCAAGTCGCTAAATCTTCATACAGGTATTAAGAAGTGCCGACAAAAATTATATCCAATAGCATTCTGAATTGAACAAATATTCGTAAATGCTTCAAATCTTATCTGATCAGTTTAACCCAGATGTAGTAGCTATGTTGAAAAGTAAACTTTTCTTCTCGTGTGTTGTCAACTTTCACTGCTAACCTTACTCATACCTGTAAAAACGATCACAGCAAGCCATGCAAGAGAATAAAAAAGAGAATAACTGACATTGACCTGATGCGAGCGAAGAGTTCCGAAGTTATCGCGACGGTATGCGTCGGGTTGGAACTGGAACAGCGTCTCGTGGTGCGGGTGGTAGGGGGGGTGCTTGCGGAGCGTGGCGCGGGGCGACGCCGGCTTCGGCTGAGGAGCTAACACCGGCTCGGCGTATGTCACTTCTTCTACTTGCTGAAGGAGCTTGGGTTCTGCTTGGATCCTGTAAAGATGAAAATCATGAGTTTTTGTTCTGTTTACGATAGTCTCCAACAGTACAGAACACTAATATTTTGTTATTTGTTAAGAATGTATGTTGATGTATGGTGTTAATTTACAGTAAATGATTGTTTGTTAGTAACGAATTTCACATTTCATTCTAACCCTAAACAAAATACAAACCTATTAATATTCTGCCTTTGTTCAAAATACTCATACTCTGTATCAGGGTAAGGCATATTGTCATCGTCATCCTTCTTGCATCTTCTGCCGCAGATGTACCCGGCTGCAAACCCTGCTCCTAATGCAGCTAAAGCACCTGCAGCTACTGCTAATGCTAAGGTTTCTACTGAGTACGCAGCCGGTGGTGGATCTGCTGCTAGAACTTCAGGACCTAAAAAAGAGGAGATTTCTTGTTATTCATTAAATTTTGTTGATAGTCCTGATAATGTTTCAGAATGTGATGAAATGGGATGTTCTTCATATAATGAAACATGTTAGTAAAAGTACCTTCGTTACCTCCACCTCCTCCTTTTCCGTCCTTGTCTTGTACGATGTTGATGACTTCTCCTTTCGTTTCACCTCGGGCGTCATCGTATAGACCTGAACTGAGACCACCTACTGCACCAGCGTCTTTGCCTAAGGAAAGAACGGTGTTTGTTGAGATGATATTTTTAAATCCGAATCTTTTTTACTATTACATACTTCATCATTCTCTTTTGTTCTCTTCTTTTTCTTGTCAATAATGCTAGAATCCTTTCTACTCACACTTCCGAGGTCTCTAACAGCAGTCTGCTTTTCTGTGATGTGTTCATAATTTTCTACCTTTTTATTTATATTTCTGTGAGTACTTACTATGAGGACAGGCAGTATGGCTGCCAGTGCTGACGCTCTGGTAGAAGGAGTTCTCGTCGAGCCATCGACTGACGCCGTGAGAGAAGGCGCGACACCGACCCGCTTGCTTGTCCCAAGCACAGTACGGGTCTTGCAACGCCACGCATTCGCTGAAACAAAGCAACACTTTTGTTAATCACGTAAGAATAAGAAGGAATTAATATTAGAAAATGAATGTTAAGAATTTCAATAGGGATTAGGATGAATCCTTTGCTAATATAAGAAGTTTTGGGACTTCATAGATTCTCAGAGCAATTCGTAGTTTTGCAAACCTACAATGTTTACCAGTATATTTCACATCTCATTAGAAAGTTTAAGCTGGTTTTGATGACGGGGCTTCATGTTATGGAATAACATGCCTTGGAGATTAACTAGAAGTTGCTATAGATAGACGAAGTAGATAAGTAAGTTGATACTTACGAGCAAGAACTGATCTTATCACTGGAACAGCGATGCAGCCTTAGACTCAAGACCTGTCGGTCTGACACGGCGATCAGTCTTGCAGCATCTCGACCAGCTCTCGCGACCCTCAGGGCTCTGACTGGTGACCCGGCTGCGAATGCCTGTAGCTCCTCGATGACTACGGGCACTGCACGCTTGTTCGAGTCGTAGGATACTGCATTGATGGCTTTTATGATTTTGCCGTTGTCTGTTGAAGGGTAGGTTTGGTCAATATTTGAAATAATAGTATTTGTTTCAATTACTGCAGTTTTGACAATCTCAACGAGATCACACATTAAATTCGTTTAAATGTAGTAGGTTACATTAAAGCTTTGTTATTGGTTAAGATGAACTTTAGGACTTACCTGTGCCAATGAACAGGACATCATATGCTTTCCCTCCAGGAGTTTTTACTTGTGGATCTACTGCTATTTGCGTAAATCGATAGCTGGAAAAAATTAAGAAAAGTTTAACTCTCTGTCTACCAGAACCAATATACACATCAATAAAGATATAATTTTATCAAACTTACTGAAAACTAGTTCTAATAACGATTGGTTCTCCGAAGAAGGCTGGCACAGACTCGTCCATCAGTGCATGCGTCTTGATGAAGTTCAGCGTCTGGTCGGGCAGCTGTCTCGAATCGTTGTTACATGTCCCCGGACGAGGCTCTGGTACCTATAGAAACATTACCATATTTTAGAGGATTGTTCGCATTAGAAAATCAATGATATTTCTCTCTGAAAAATTCCCACTTTGGAGTGAGGTTGAAATGAAAATCGAACTGAAGTACATTTAACCACCTAATTTCACATTGTGGATGGGATGCAACGAATAAATTGAGAATCGTGTAAGGTCAAAGGAAACTAAGAATGGATTTTGTGGACGACTTTAAAAACTTACTTTAGCACTATTAACAGGCAACCAATTGGAGTTGATTGCGCTCTGCTCCTTGAAGGTTCCCTCGAAGGTATCAGCGATGTCCTGCATGCTGAATGCGCAGACGGCACTGCCCGATATACTGTTGGGCGGAGTCGTGAAGGTTCCGTAGATCAGCTGCGCGTTGAGACCTCCGTAAACACCTTCTATTAGCTCTGTTGTTGATTCTGAAAATAGAGACATTGGAGGTAATATGTTTTCGTCATGATGAGATCACTGCTAAACATTAACCTTCATTTTATTTTTCGCATCTGTATCTCTGGTCATCGTTATGCTAGCCGAGGGCGAGAGGATCGAGGGTCGGTAAACCTCCTAGATTTTTAAAAATTCGTTTAATAATATTCTATTATTAAATACAATCTTTCTTGCATGACCAAAAATTTGCGTAACAACACACGGTTACTGCCATTTTGAAGACTACAATGGAAGCATATCAAAATTATATAAATATAATTGTAAACTTACGTATCTCATTGAAGTAGAAGGGGAAGTCTCCGGCAACGGAGCAGTTGAGGCGAGACTTGAGGAAGGACGTCCAGCGCTGCTTGAAGCGGTGCGGCCCACCGCGGTCGTCACGACACACGCGTGCCACGCGGGAGTACACCGCCTGCATGAAGAGCATAAGGAGCATGTTAAATAAACTGTGACTTGAATAGGTCAAATCATTAAGAGCCGCACTGTAGCCTTACCTGTGCGTGTATTCTATTTAACGTCGAAGAGGTATATTATAATAGCCTCACAGTTAAGCGACGGGTAGAAGAGAAAATCTAATAATAATAATACCTATGCACTATTGAGCCCACTTCCATCATAGCAGCTGTATACTACTGTCCGAGTGCTCTCGCTAGGTCTCGCGAAAAAGTCTCTAGCGAGGGGCTTCGGCCCGAGTGCGGCTATGTACACTCTCGCCTAGTTCAGTTGAAGTTGTAAACCCCGAGAGAATGGGCGCAGACATAGAACTATGTGCCATCAGCAAGCAACACTGGAGACACGAGAGTGTATAGCGACGCACTTACAACTACCGCGAGATTCTTTGACTCGGGTATAAAAAACTGACACGGGACGGAGAGCGAGCGAGGAATCTACATTCTCGCACTCAGCCTATTTCGGTGTGCCTCGGCGAGACTGTACAGCCGCCATTACAAAATGTTGCTTAGTTGGAGAGTTTCAAATGAATGCAAACTATAATAGCGGCACCGTAGGTATTATGGCTTGTGACGTTTGCACGTCTTCAGGAATGTCCGTTAATATTGACTACTAAATTCATGTTAACTCTCATAAAACCGCATTTTTCGGCAAAAGTGTGCTAGGTATGGCCCCGAAAATATAATTATACTCAGCTTCGTCCTCGAGATTAGCATAAACACAATGTAGTAACACGTACGGTGTTGCCTTTGCGCACTGAAAGTAAAAAGCTTTATACCTAAAACTAAAAAAAAGTAAGCGTTTTTTTTTTTTTTGAAGATTTTTAGGTGAGGGTAGACCTATTTCGTTTGCTCGATACCTACCGTGTTCTATTGCTCATTCACAGTTCAGTGCTCTGCCGGAGCGTACATAATTTTCTTAAATTATTATCAGTGTTGTTAAAGTTTTAAAAGTGTCATGGGGAAAAGGAAAAGTAAACACGATTATGAATATATAACAAAAAAGTTAAAGAAATGGGAGAAGAAACTTCAGCGTGAGACAAGATCGACGTCGCATTCCAGAGGTTAGTCAAGTGTCATAATTATATTGCGTAAAATCGTTATTATAATAACGTTGCATATCACATCAACGCCTAAACGTTGTCATAAGTCGTTGCGGTTAACTTTTGGGGTTAACACTTCGGACTCGTAAATGTTATAAGTACCTATCTACTTAACTTATTTTGTTTTATATCACGTGCAAGGCTAATATTGCGATCAGTTATAAGAACTGTTACCTTATTAGTATACGTGAAGCTATACGGGTGATGCGGGCAGTCTTTGGGATTGTCACTTCACCGTAGATACTAAGCCGCACGCGGTACATTTCTATATCCATAGATACACCGACCCACCTGCGTGCGCTTGTCTTATTGTTGTAAATTAATTATCCATAAGTCCGTTACATTTCAACAACAATGAGAATTGATTATCTTCTTGAATAACAAAAGAAATCTACACATTACAGAGGACACACCCTCTCCCCGATGTCGATACTACGACGAAGATTCTTTTGAGGAAGTAGTAGAATTGGAACCAGAATTTCATGATGAGCCATCTATGAGCGCTGGGGATCATATTCCTTCGATCAGTGCCTTGGACCCGGTTCCCTCAACTAGCGCTGCAGACCCAATTCCATCCACAAGTACTTCACAGCCACAGGTCCTTTCCTCGGAGACTGAAGTCCTTATTGCAACTGACATACCTCCGAGCATCGAGCTGGACTCGAAAATTTTAGAGATATTTGGTGAGGATCCGTCTGTGGAGAAGATCTACGGCAAAGATATTCAGACCGACCTGGCTGTTCGGCTACAACATTTGGCTACTAAGGGCTTGTCCAGCGAACTTCGTAAGGAGTTGATAGAAAAATACTTACCTCCTAGTAATTGCAAGCTAATTGACTCGCCGGAACTTAATTTAGAAATAAAAGCAGCCATATCAGAAGTTATCTTAAAAAGAGATAAGGGTATTGAGATGAAACAAAAACAGTTAGGTTGTGCCATTTCATGCTTAAGTAATGCTATTACTCTTATGATTGCTAAAGAGAACAAGGACACAGAATTAATACAAATGATGATGGACACTATACGCCTTCTTTGTGACAATCAACACTCGGACTCGACACTCCGCCGGAACTTTATTTTACACAACTTAAAAAAGGAGATGAAAGAACAACTACAAAAAACAATCATTGACAAACATCTTTTCGGATCAGATTTAGCTGAAACATTAAAAATTGCAAAGACAATAACAAAAACAGGAGCAGAACTTAAATCAACCTTAAATCGGCCACCCATCAACCGAACGAAGACAGCGCCGCCTCCACCTCAATCGACGTTCCAACAACGGAATAATTTAAACTGGCGGGCTCCTCCCCCGAGTCGCAGGCAAATGGGGACTCAGAGGACGAGGGAACCTGCACAGAGAAATCCGCCCGCGAGCACCTCACGCGGGTCTTATCGAGGTCGGCAGCAGACAACGCCCGCAACACGGGCGAGCTACCGCAGTCGTCGCTAGATGTTACCGGGGTAAGCTGTTATGCTGGTAGACTGGCACTGTTTTATGACACCTGGTCAGAACTAACTTCTGATCCGACTGTTCTTTCATGGATTTCTGGATATAAAATACCTTTTTCAGCTCATGTTATACAGCATACTACCCCCAATAAAAGAATCCACTCAACATCAGAAAAACAAAATTTCAAAAAATGTATTGACGAATTGTTATGCACTGGTGCTATCTCTCATTGCAACCCTTGTGAAGGGCAGTTTCTATCAAGCATATTCTTGATACCTAAGCCCAACGGTAAACATAGATTCATACTTAACTTAAAAAATCTTAATCAATTTATAGAAACACAACATTTTAAACTCGAAGATTTACGAACAGCAATTAAACTTGTATCGGAAAATAATTTCATGGGAACGGTAGATTTAAAAGACGCATATATTTTAATAAAAATCCATGACGATTATAAAAAATATCTTCGATTCGAATTTGATAATGTTTTGTATGAATTTAATGTGTTACCGTTCGGCCTAAACACGGCACCTTTTGTATTTACTAAGATAATGAAACCGGTTGTCGGACTGCTCAGATCCTGCGGTTATATGTCTAGTATATATTTAGATGATTTGTTGCTTATTGGCAATTCTTACGATGTTTGTTTAGATAACATAGCGGTAACTCAGCGACTATTGTCAGCTTTAGGATTTATTATAAATAAAGATAAATGCAACTTATCGCCTACGACATCATGTAAATACCTTGGTTACATAATTGATACCAAAAAATTTCAAATCAATTTACCTACAGAAAAATCTAATAAAATTAAAGCTAAATTACAAACTTTTAGAAGAATGTCACGATGTAAAATAAGAGATTTTGCAAGTTTAGTGGGTCTATTGTGTTCTGCTTGCCCTGCCGTCGAATACGGATGGCTATACACAAAAGATTTTGAAAGATGCAAATATTTAAACTTAAAAAATGACCCATCAAACTATGACAATTATATGAACATACCGTCATACTTATCGTCTGATATTGATTGGTGGTTTAATGCATTAGATAACCCTATTAGTAAAATTAAATATGATGAATACTGCCTGGAAATTTTTAGTGATGCTTCGACTACGGGGTGGGGCGCGGCGTGTGGGAAAGAGACAGCTAGTGGAGCATGGACAGTTGAAGAGCGATCATATCATATAAATTATTTAGAAATCGTAGCTGCCTTTTTTGGTTTAAAAGTTTTTGCCGTAACAATGAAAAGTTGTCAAATACTACTTCGCATTGACAACACTACGGCCATATCCTACATAAATCGGATGGGAGGCATACAATATCCCCATCTAACACGCATAACTAAAGAATTATGGGAATGGTGTCAATCTAGGAATATTATTGTGTATGCATCATACATTCGTTCGGCAGATAATACAATAGCCGACGCGGAATCACGTAGAATTCATCCAGATGTTGAGTGGGAATTGAGCGACTCAGTTTTTAACAATATTACAAACGTGTTTGGTTTCCCTGATGTAGACATTTTTGCAAGTCGTGTTAACAAAAAATGTCGTAACTATATATCCTGGTTCAGAGATCCTGACGCTATGGCCATAAATGCATTTACCTTATCATGGTCCCAAATTTACTTTTACGCATTCCCTCCTTTTTCAATGGTCTTAAAAACGCTACGAAAAATTATTAAAGACAAAGCTACTGGTATTGTAGTGGTGCCCTTATGGCCCACCCAACCTTGGTACCCTCTATTCAGGAAACTGCTTGTATCATCTGTTTTGTATTTTGATCCAAATAAACAAACAATTTTATCACCTTCCAGCAACAACAATGCTCACCCTCGGTTTACCCTGGCTGCCGGTCTCTTGTCCGGGACTCGTTGCTGAGAAGAAATGTTCCATCATCTGCAATAGACATAATGTTGGCTTCCCTCTCCGGTACATCGATAAAACAATACGACACCTGTCTTAAGAAATGGTACAATTTTTGTTTATCTAAAAATAAGGATATTTTCGGGGCATCAATCAATGATGCGATTTTATTTCTAACAACATTATTTGATTCAGGAGCCCAATACGGGACTTTAAACAGTTGTCGATCGGCTTTAGCATTAATTCTGATTGAAAAAGTCAGCGATAGTGAAGTTATAAAACGCTTCTTTAAGGGTGTCTTTAGACTTCGTCCACCCTTACCGAAGTATAACACAACTTGGGATACGTCTAACGTCCTAAACATTTTGTCCTCTTGGTATCCTAATGATAGCTTGAGTTTAAATAAACTTTCACGTAAATTAGTCACTTTATTATCCTTGGTTACTGCACACCGAATGCAAACTTTAGCAAACATTTATATAAATAACATCCAAATTCATGCCGATAAGATAACTATTAAGATACCTGATATTATAAAAACTTCAAAGATAGGAACCGTGCAACCAAATCTTATTTTACCATTTTTTCGCGAAAAACCGGAAATCTGTCCAGTCCTGACCCTTTTGGCTTATCTAGACTCGACTAGTTCACTTCGTGGTAATATAAATAGTCTATTTATTGGTGTGAGGAAACCACATAAATTAGTTTCGGCACAAACATTGAGTCGGTGGGTTAAGACTACGCTAGGAGAATGTGGTATAGATATAGCTATCTTTACAGCTCACAGCACCCGACATGCTGCCACATCTAAAGCCCACAAACTAGGAATTAACTTAGAAACGATTAGAAAAACCGCGGGATGGAGCGGTTCGTCTCAGGTTTTTATGAAATTTTATAATAGAAATGTACAAATTACAGAGGAAGATGATTTATTTGCAAGATCAATATTAAACAATTGTAATAACAATTAAGTGATTATTATAAGTTTCATGATAATTTAGTATTTATGTTAGATATCCATCATTTCAGCCGAAAAACGTCCACTGCTGGACATAGGCTTTTATATTAATTAAGTTAATTTTAACCGAGTTAGTTAAAATTCAATTGTAAGCAGAACTATTAATTTAATGAATTACTGTTTTAAACGAATGTCTATTACCTTATTTTAAATAACTATCAGTTATGATTTTAAACTCATACCTACTGATTAAAATTGATTGCCTTGTTACACAAAAGTGTTTCATTGATATTTCAGTAGCTCTCAAATTCTACATTGTGTTTATGCTAATCTCGAGGACGAAGCTGAGTATAATTTATGATTAAACGAACTTACCTGTACGTGAAGTTCGATCATAATTATACGATGGCTTCGTCCGAAGAGATTAGCAACCCACCCTCCCATATTATTATTTTTTTCCCCAAAAAATATATCCCCTGGCATTACCTGAAATATCAAAAACAGGATTCAAGGATCTAGGCTCTGAACTAAATGAGCAATAGAACACGGTAGGTATCGAGCAAACGAAATAGGTCTACCCTCACCTAAAAATCTTCAAAAAAAAAAAAAACGCTTACTTTTTTTTAGTTTTAGGTATAAAGCTTTTTACTTTCAGTGCGCAAAGGCAACACCGTACGTGTTACTACATTGTGTTTATGCTAATCTCTTCGGACGAAGCCATCGTATAATTATGATCGAACTTCACGTACAGGTAAGTTCGTTTAATCATAAATTATAATAGTATACCAGCAGCTATTAGAAATACAGGGTGTCTGGGATCCTTTAAGAGGTATTTGTTCAAATTCCTTTTAGATAGATGTTACTATTCCATCACTGAGTTTACTACTGATAAACAGAGGTATGAAGATTCTGACTTGCTAATTAGACACTTAAAGCTCATACACACCAGTGCGCGGGCGCGACACGGGTCGCGCTGCCTGTCGCGCCCGCGATATCGCGATGTTCTGTACGTGCCTTTATGATTTTATTATTGAAGAAGTATGAATGTGCTTATTTATCTAAAATTGTATGACCTTTACTTAGCTGATATATTTTAAATTGTTTTTTTTTAATGATCTATTGGCATGCGCCATCTTAATTATAATTGTGTTTATGTTAATTTTGTACGCCATAAATATTGGCAAAACATAGTGCACATATTTTAGACATTGTACTATATGTAACTATGTTTAACAAAATAAATGATTGATTGATTGATGAATGTGAAGGAACAAATGCTCCATTGTTGTGTGGGCTGCAATAATGACGTGAAGCAGGAACTATAATTTATCGAATGGATAAGCTATATTTTTATAATTTATAACTTATCACAGGCGCCATTATACAGTGGCGCTGGTTAATGTGCAAAAAATTATTACTTTATAGCAGGCTATTGCAATTGGAAAAAATGGCAGCTCGTTTTGGATAAACTGTTCTTAATGTTTACTTTACGGGGAATGTATTCAAGAAGTAACTATGAGTAGTTCTTTCTTATAAGTTGTAAGACCGTGATTAAAGTTACGGCAATTACCTACATATCATAAATAGCTTTATTTTATTCCATTGCAGTTTTACCTTCAATCCAATTCCAAACAACCTACAAACGGTACAGTAAAACCGCATGTAAGCAATGAATTGTAGACGTGTCACGCCGTGAGGACGGTGATACGTACCGTGTCACGCTGCGAGTGAATTACTAGTGCAGCGAGAACACGCCTGAGTTCCTAACATTCCGTGTCGGAACGAATGGGTTCATCATTAAAGAGATCTTTAATTAAACTATAAGAAGTGTTAATTAGTAGGTATAAGGGCCATAAGTCCTATTAAAATTGAAATGATAGTGAACAAAAACTCAAGTTAAGAAATTTTGAAGAAATGTAGAAAAACTATCTCACCTTCCCACAATTGATGTATTCAACAGCTGTTTCTCTGAAGAAGAAATACACGAAGTTGCCGTGTACCAAAGAATTCACGAAGTCCGGAGCTGTGAATAAAAAATACACCACTATTAGACCACATCAATAAAGTTAAACGATCTTCTGTCATAAAGTGAATTTTAACACCAAATTATACAGAGTGATGTAACCCTATCGCTGCTCAGTCGATAATTTCTAATACGATCTTAATCGGATTTAGCGATTGTTGACACGTCAAACGTCACGCGAGTGACAAGGAGTTACCGCGCTTCTGAATTCAATTATAATGGCGGATGTCTGTTTAACAGTCACATTGAGAGTCAATCGCCCGAATTTATGTAAATACACATTGTTAACAAAGCATGTGTGGTGTTATCATTGTGTCTTGTTATTTGCTTCTATTTGATTGTAATCTGACGTTTAGGTGCTGATCATAATGATTTATTAGGCTTGTATGTGGTATTCGTTGTTCATTTATTCTTTTTAATTTTTATATTGGTTACAAATGCTTACCATTTAGCGTCATTGAATCGTATGGCTCCGTTTGTAATGGTTCTCGATAAATGATCGGCTCCATACCACTGAAATCGGCGACTGTACCCGAATACAGCTCGCTGTCTGAAAATAAAAAAAATCGATTTAAAATTTTGACAGTTTGAAATAGTATACGTCGTAGTAAAGTTAGAATTTTTATCAGACACTTTCATTTGTAGGGTTAAAAAATAAAAAGGGAACGGTCGTTATTTTCAGCAGAGGCTTAAAAATAACGATCAAAACGATGATGCAGCTATATGAAAACGTTAAAACTGGAACATGAAAAATGTTTTCTTTCTCTTTCTCATTAATTTTATCAAATACAACCGTATATTATACCTACGTATAATTTTCCCAAGGGTAAATAAACCTCATTGGCAAATCCCATAATGCAGTGGTAAGTAGCAGAGTGCGTTACATGCCATCGGCTTACGTGACTCGCATATGAGATGCGTGTGCCCGTTAATTGCCCAAATGTGTCTGTGTGAATTGCCCAAATGTGTCTGTGTGAATTGCCCAAATGTAACTGTGTGAATTGCCAGAGAGATTGTTATGGTGTACCATTTGTTCATTAATTCATTTGTTTCCGTACTTGTGTATGTAGATTGTTTTGTTATATCATATTTAATGGCGAATACCTATGACCTTTGCAATACGCGGCTAGTGGTGGTATATAACAGATTAAAGTATTTACATTGTTTTATAATAAGAGTTAACATGAGTTTGAAATAGATAATAGGGTAGTTTCCTAGGTAAAAAAATTAAAATTCTATTAAGTCCGTCTTTCAGATAATAAAAAAATATTAGACACGTATTTTTTGCTTTATCATATTAATCAAAAATAACTTAGAAAACACGCATTAAAGTTGGAGAGTGGGGGCTCGTTACGTCACAACGTCGTATAAAATCTAGCAAGTCGTGACGTCATGCCACATTTTAACATAATGTATCGCCGTAATCTTTTGATTACGTCAAAAAATAAAAAAATACGTGTCCAATCTTTTTTATTTTCTGAAAGACGGACTAAAAATAAAAAAATTGGACACAGACCCATTATGTTGATTAATTGTAATAAAGCTTATTCTTAACATGACGTAAAAATGTGTTCCTAAATCTGACTGTTCGAGTTAATCGAACACTCAGCGAAAATGAATAATTGCATCGAATGCAAATATGCACATTCGCTCTTTCACCTAAATGTGGGCCAGTTCGCGTTCAGATCTCATTAGAGACACCACGTACTCAAACCATTACCATTTTACCATATATTTTACCAATAAGTTAGTTATATAGTTACCATTTTCTACCATTTCTTGTAACTGTTATAGTGATTCAATGTAGCTATTTTCCTTGTAATTCGAGACTTTAACTTTTACTATATGTACCATATTCTATCAATACGAGATAGGTGTGTTAGGTCACCATGGCGATGAGCACTACTTTCTACACTGACTTTACACTGTCCTGGAAAAAATGTCTCTTACAAATCTTTAAATTCAATATCACGAAACCTCGTTAGAATGCGTACGCTCATAACACACTGCAACACAACCAGCTATCTAAACTAAGCACTAATTTGATTAACTAGATAACAATATGCTATGCTGTGCTAGCTGTTACAAATGGACCAACCCCCTCATTTCCCGAGGGTGCCGTAAAATGCGATAAGGGCCAAAACTGGGGTAGGCAGTAGTATCTACCTGTGTAGGTATTTGAGACAAGATACTGCGAACACTAGTGTGGTTAGTTGGACATTGTCGGCAGTAGAGTCGTTTGTTGTTTCAATTTATGAGGGCTATGTTAACCAGTGCAAGTTTAAGGCATTTTAGCTTGTTCGAGTTCTACTTCTGTAAATAATTTATTGTTTATTGTATGTTTCATTAAGACTATTTTGAACGATCACTTGGCAAATAAACAATTTCATGACACGTTTATGTGCATAAGAACAGTTTGATGTGAATTTTCAAACAGAGAAAGAATGTGCAAATGTTAGTCAATTGTTTTTCTACAATAGTTTTCTTTTGTTTAAAGTTCAAATAAGGAATGGAGCATAGATATCTACCTATGAACATTATGGATAGGGCAACTGAATGGAACCTTTGACATGCGGTCTATTGAACATGTTCGTGGAATTTGAGATGAAGCTATGCATGTTTAATGTGGAATTTATAACTGGCCAAAGCTATGAAAGGGACTCTTACAATATATTGAATTTATACTTAATTAGTCTGAAATAATGATGAACATTTCAGCATTTACCTACCAGAGAAATTCAAATAATCAAATTCTACTAAGCAAAATATTCCGTCCTTTTCTAAATCAAAGCAATGCTCCTACCAATATTTACAGCAGCAAAAGTCAAAGTCAAATCATTTATTTCAAATAGGCCCATGTATGGCACTTTTGAACGTCAAAAATTACAAAATAATAAAATTGATTCTAGTCGCCCCTTCCAAAAGGTAGTTTTCGTATGGAGAAGAATGGGCAAGAAACTCCACCGTTACTCTTTTAAAAATGTTTTACAATTGTTTGTATATGTACATACATTTGTTAAATAATTATTATATGTGAAGACGATGCACCTAGAATAAAATTACTATACCACAATAGGTAAAAAGAATTAAAAATGAAGCAACGATAGATAATTTAATATGTGATAGATACATTGTGCTCACATATTTACAAACATTGTAAAAGTAGACGATTTTCCTAAAATTTTACAATTAATAAGTGTGTGAGGAAGTAATCACAGAATGTAAAATCAATGTCATAAAACACAAAGTAATAAATTTTACAATTAAATTAGCAACCAGTTTGATTTTGTCTTGATTCTAAATTGTCCTATGGAGCAGGACCAGCATGTTTCCAAGCACTCTTATCTTGGATATAATCCTCTAATTTGTAATATGCTTGTTTACAAAGTGTACTTTTTATATGAGTTTTAAATTTTCTTTCATTTAATTGCAATATGTCACAAGGTATTTTGTTGTAACATTTAACACAGTACCCCATAAAAGATGTATGTACTTTAGATAACCTGAAAAATGGTTGATCTAGTTTATCTTTATTTCTAGTATTAAAATTATGTCTATCACTTATTTTATTAAAGAGATGTGGATTTTTCCTTACATACATAATATTTTCATAAATGAATTGGCAAGGTACCGTCATAATATTAATCCTTTTAAAAAGTTCCCTGAGAGATTCGCGGCGACGTAGATTATAAATGGCTCTGACAGCTCTCTATATCAACACCGGTATCAAGACAATGAGTATTTAGTACAATAGTTTAAGTCCGTCGCAATCTCCGTTCGGACACGATCGGGAATTGTCGGGAATTGTACCTACAGCATCAGCAAAATTACGACACGGAAGCAACCAATACGTAGGTATTAGGTATATATCACGTGGACGTAAAGACCAGCTGCCGGTGTACCGGCCACCGTTCCCTAGGGCGTCGCTGCACTTAATTGGACCAGATCAATAGGAGATAACTAACGGTTCCATGTCCGCACCACGTAATGTGGACGCAGCCATGTCCAGTGTGTGAGTACGCGAAAAAATATATGTAAAGTCGCCAGTGTGTGACGCGGACATAAGTGGTCACTTTGACACACACACGAAGAAATTCCTTCGCTCACATTTTTACACAAAAGTTTTACGTTTACACTTTTACAGCGGGCGATAAAGAGCTGTGTGTGTGTTTGACCAAAATGTGTGTAAAAAGGTAACGTTGGCGTGAATGAGTGAATTGCTGAACACAACACGAGGACAATTTAAAAAAGTTGGCCGCGTAAATGTGCAAAAGTTAGTCCCAGTTTTATATGAAATAATATAACAAACTGGCAACTGTGCTTTTGTTAAATTCAATTAATGTAAACGTTTTACTTTTTTTTTCGTTTCTGCCAAACGACAAACCGTGGACACGGCTTTTAATTATTCACATGAATTTTAAAGTGGAATACTTCAACGTGTTTTTTACTAAGCGGAAATTGAGAGGTGTCAGTTTTATTAAAACAAGCTCATCATTATGATAAAATTATGCTTCTATTATTGATAATGTCTCAAAAATGTCCCCTAACGAAGGCATAGAATATTCCGTAGCTTAGAAAGATACAATCAACAGTTCCTTCATGTAAATAGAGCTTAAACAAAAAACATCCCCTGTTCTCCATAAAATAAAGCTAGCAACACCGCAGTGTTACCATAGATAACACAACTTGCGACGATAGTTTGGTTGCGTGTAATAAATGGGTGTGAATTTGCAAGGGGATGCTTTAATGCAAAGAAAATTGCACAAAGGGACAGGCGACGGTAATTGATGGTTCAGCACCATAGGAAACTGTTTGTGTAGGGGGATTTGTATTGTTGCCATGGTAACTAGGTAGATTTTTGTGACGGTGTTCAAGGATAACAAGACTTGTAGCGGTTTATTGAATTAAAACTAAGACCATTTTATTGCAGTTTCAACTAATTTGATTTAATTATTTATTTAGAGAATTGGAATGAGTTAAAGTTAGAGCAGCAAAATGCATTGAAAACTTTACTTCTTCGTTATTTAAACAATTATGCACCGGGCAGTTTTCTCTGTATACAAAAATAACTAGAATGTAAAGAGTTAAATAATAATTAAAATTACAGCTTTTAGCTTATATGGTCTTGTCAAAACCCCAAGCTTTTACCATAATCATAAACGTTAATATTGCTTGTACAATAAAATCACACGGACCATAATTTTAAGTTTATAATAAAGCTGGTTACACACGGCCTTAGCATAAAATATAGTGCATACTAAAACAGGTTGTACACAGGCTATAAAATATGGGCACGAATATTAAGTACTTACATGTCCATAATATACTACATTATGTAGAACCCAAATTAATTTCAGAATACCTCTCGAGTATGGTAAATATATATATATTTTTCGGAAAGGTTTTGTAAAAACGTCGATTGTTTGTTCGGGATAATCTCTTGTCCTTTTCAGCGTGTTTTGTCTGAACACAATAGAGGAGGTACAATATGGAGGTACTTACACTGTGCTGAAACATGGAGTAGGGTACTTGGACAAAAGTCGCCTAATACAGGTATTTTGTGGTACTCAGGTAGTGGTGACTTCGATTATTAAAAGTCATTGCTGAATGTACCAATGTTTTTATTAATACGTATCGTTTTCGTGGAAAAACTGTTGATTTTCTGCCCCGAATGTAGTCCAGTCCTGGTTTTTTGTAATTTCTGTATTTATTTTTTCCCGAAGACGTAATAAAGAGACAGATAAGCAAACTAATATTCACATCTGTGATAGCCTTTGGAAGGTCAACAAAAAGATTTTCGTCAAACCCTTACTAGAAATAGTCCTCATTTTATATAAAAACCTTTTACAAAAAAAACACTAAATAGTGCCAAGTAACTTAAATTTCGGAAGTCAGTGTTTTTGGTTTTGTATTTTCTTTATTTGTCACCGACTTCCGAAATTTAAGTTATTTTTCACTTTGTAGTGTTTTTTTGGAAGCCAGTTGTTTTTTTTAATAAAAAAGTTTTTTTTTACAAAAAATAATTGTTTGGTTTTCTTGCTTTTTAGTGAGTCAGTTTGTAATTTATCTAAGTTACAATAGCCTAATATCAACTGCTCATCACCTTTTACAAAATATTGCTTTTCTCGATGCAGGGACGTTAATCGTTGAGGAGTTCTCCTGGTATTTTACCATCAGCTTCACTTCTCCATATGCATTCTGACGAGCACAAATTGCTTGCCAACCATATTAAAATAATCGAATCGTAATTCGTAACCCGCGAAATATATTACTGAGTAGTTCCGTTGGCCATCTGTGGTATTCATCATCAGTTCCACTTCACCAAATGGTGCACAAGTGCATAAGTTACTATAACCCCTTACTGCATGAATTATGATGGAGGTTAATAAAAAATGTTTTATTCGTAGAAACATGTTTATTTATCTTTAATGAACATAAATCAGTCAAAAGAAAAAAAATACTATTATTATTTATGAAATTACATGAAAGAGCCACATCTGGCCTCGTATGCATTCTAGTGAAAATCAAGTACGGACATATCTGGCTTTGTATGCATAGCTGTTACATTTTGTGAAAATCTTTGAAGCAGTTCCGCTTGTCATTATAGCATAAGACCTCGCATTTTTGACATTTTGTGTAACTGCGTAACTTTGAGCAGTTTTGACACAATTGAATATTTATTACTCAAACATATCTTGATGTCATACCTATCTTGATGTCTAGCTGGTGCTTTTCAGGGTTTTTGTGAAGATATTGGAGAATTAGGCATACTTGATGGAGTGCCAGCTCGGCTCGATGAAGTGACAGCTCGGCTCGATGAAGTGACAGCTCGGCCCAATAGAGTTTCAGCTCTTGACGTCGTCGGTGTTCCCAGAAGGCTGGCTGGACGACCACGTTTTTTTGCCTGTGAGGGCAGTTTCCCTGCTTTACGCATGTGTATAGAAACTGTAAGCTTAAAATCAAACAATGGCAAATATTATCGTTGACCCTGCGCTCATCTTCACTCATAAAGCTATCACCTAGTATAGGATTGACATGCTTGGAAGAACCATAAAAGCGTGCAGGATCCATTTCTGAAAAAGCATAGTACAGAAGCTTGAGTGCATAGGAAGCCATATTTGACGGGCAGTATTTTGACGGGAACGCATACCAAGCCATATTTGGAGTTTGCAAAAAACAGGTCAAAAATCAAACGAAAATAAAACGAATTACAAAAATAACTTACTATAATCGTAGTCGATGATTCTAAGAGTAAATAACAATTTTTATTGAAGATCTCAGTCAGTTTATTACTACTATTTTTCATTGATAAAAGTTTCACTAAAATGTTACACTTCACTCGCCGGCCGCGTTATGAAATAAACTCAAATAGTTTTGACACAGATGACTTACCACAGACAAAAAATATATATTTCGTTTTACAAAGAAACACTTCTTATTTTTTTTTTTTTTTTTTTTTTTTTTATTATGTATCCTGCTCATCACAGCAATCTATCAAAGACATTTAGCTGCTCCTTTGTTTGAATTTCTTCTGCATTTGGTCTTTGTAGCAGTGAGGAATTGTCCATTGACCATTCTCACTCATTCCGCTGAGAATCTTTTTATTAAACTTGGAACACTGTTCCTCTTAAGTCTTGTGTATACAATACTTCCGGACCCCGACAAATCAGCAGCCAGTGAGTTGACGTGTTTGGTGAGCTTTTTCTGGTAGTTTGTGCTACGGGCAGCGATCTCTTGCTTTACAGTTTTGAGCTTCAGATCTTGCAGGATGTATTTATTCTGTATGCATTTAGGGATGTTGAACATGAATCTCAAGGCTTTAGTCTGAAACCTTTCCAGGATGTTAAACACACTTCTTATGGTACAATTTATTTTACGATAATTTAATGATAAGTTATACTGTAAAAAAATAACAAACTTTAGAAGCCATGAATGGCTTCGTATGCGGTAAGGGGATAAAAATACCCAAATCGCTATAGATGTGTCTATAATATTTGAAGAATTTCCTCGAATTCTCCAGGATCCCATCATCAGATCCTGACCTGGTGACCATCTCGGGAATATATCCTTTCAAACAAAATAAAAAAATTGCAAATCTGTTTATATATGACGGACTTATGCCCGAACATACATTTAAAAAATATATAAACGTCTGATTTGATAACCTCCTCCTTTTGGAAGTCGGTTAAAGATATTTTCTGCATAAATTTCAGTGGTTTAATGGCATGTCGGTATGTCATTTTCAAAAGGTAAATGGCCTCATAAAGGCTTAAATTTTGGATCTGTTCAGGCGTAGTGCCTACTAGATATTTATGCACCACTGCAAAGGATAAATTCAGAATATGCTTGCAATATTAGCTTTCATGCACCTGGGGGCTTTGTTACTATTCAGTTCCGGCTTCAACTCCAAATTATGTAGGAAGGCTAGTACATTGATATAAGAGAACAGTACAGGATACATGTCATACAAAGTAACCAGTATATTGTAAGGCTATAAAACTCCTATCTACGGCGAAGTCTCTCTCGCTGAGATATGCAGGGTCAAATTAAATAAGATAGCAAAACTCTGCAAACGTGATGGGTCAAAAATCTGCCTAGCCTCTTTTCAACTATGTTGGGGTCGGCTTCCAGTCTAACCGGAGGCAGCTGAATACCAGTAGTTTACTTGGAGCGACTGCCTATCTGACCTCCACAACCCAGTAACTGGATAATACGATACCCTTAGTAAGACTGGTTGTCAGAATTTCGGACTTCTGAAGACCCGTAACGACTGTCAAAGATCTACGAATGACAGCCGAGACCAATGGGTTAACGTGCTTTCCGAGACACGGAGGAGTCTCGGTGTGTAAAGATAGTAACCCATCCACGGACCAACCCCGGCAAGCGAAGCTTAGTTACCTGATGGATCAACCCGTGCGGCTGTTATTACTTAGCCACGAGCTTGTCAAGCTGCACCTAGCTAGGGTCAAATTAAATAAGCTAGTAAAACTCCGCAAACAATATAAAACGAAAAATTTAATGATTTATGATGATTTTTTTACCCATCTCGTTTGCCAATTTTCGTTAGCTAATTAATTGATTCAGGCGTGACCTTGCGGAAATCCATCATAAAATACAATAGACGTTGTTATATTTAGTAACCTGTTCCGCTTAACTATTTCTAAAGAGCCATAAAAACCCTGTAAGAAATCGACACGTGTTTCACCTCTCAACGAGGCATCTTCAGGATGACGATTGATTTGTCGCGAACCCGAACACGGCGTGTTGCCACACCAAGCGCTGGTCGCAGATCTGCGGATCTGAGGATGCCTCGTTGAGAGGTGAAACACGTGTTGATTTCTTACAAGGTTTTTATGGCTCTTTAGGAATAATAGTTAAACGGAACAGGTTACTAAATATAAAAACGTGACAACGTCTATTGTATTTTGTCGTTAGCTTATTTAAGTGGACCCTATACTCCATTTGAAATAAGATTAGACATTTAAATAAACCTTTTTTACAGTCCGTTCAACCGATTTTGACTTCTATTGCGTTAGTAGCATGACAAATGGCAGCTGCAGTAAACAGTTGGCATTATAACCAGTTTTTTGCTTTTAATGCCATCCTTATGCGTACGGTATAGAAGTCAAAATCTGTTGAACGGACTGTAAAATGTCTAATCTTATTTCAAATGGAGTATAGCTAGGTGCATCTACAGTGAATATTGTTTCTATTGCAAGCAATTATCACTTTTGGCAAAGAGATTGATGGTAAGAAATAGTAATAGGGATCCACATTTTTGTATTGTAAAAAAGACATTTCATTCAAAAATTTTACAAGTCCTATCAAAATCCATTCAAGCATTTAAACAAAGGAAGGTTCGTAATGTTCATTGTTATCTATAGGCATTTAGATCGTTTACACAATAACATGAATGGACAACGACAAAGTAAATAAGTTGCCAGTACATAAACCCGGTACTGGGTCTGATAAAATAATACTTCTTTCAGTAAATTGTTTTAGGCTCACCTTTGATTTAAATAACAATTTATATTTAGGCCGATTTCGAAGTTTTATACTTTAATTGTTATGAGTTTGATCCTACTTTTATTTATAAATTGCATTTTTGTATGACCGGAAAACTTTAAGGGGTCAAGAATCTCTACTATTTCACCAGCTGTGTATATTTAAAAGTATTCCCAAATTAATTACGGAGAGAGGAGAAAAATAAGTATTATTATTTTCATAATTTGCAGATCAATAAAGGAACGTTCCAAGTTCTTGAACAATGCTTAATAATGAACGCATTATATTAAAATCTATACGCACAACAAACCCGCGTATACGCATGGGTAATAACGAACAGATCCTTTATTCGGACGTAAGTTGCCTATTATTGTTTACGATAATACGCGGTGGGTATTGTTTTCTATTTTCGGTTTCCTTGCTTATAAAGTCAGTTAGTGACAGCGTCTTGGAATATGGCCTATTGTTAGGAGTATAACGTGGGCGGCGGTTTTAATATTCCCCGAGTTTCGTATTGACGGGTTTATATAAATTGCGGAGTTTATGGTTGTGGGAACTTATATTTGATTTAACTAATTAATGTTGTTTAAATTCGTGCTTCTAATCACAAAAAAAAAAACAGTGGCACTTCGGGAGATGCCTATAGAAGTGAAAACTTGAACAAGATCGCCTTGGTGGAAGAAAAATACTTGTATAGAATATTAGTCCGTAACTTTATCTAAATCAAGAGCACAATTGCGATTACAAAAAAAAAAAAAACTTCCAAATCCTTTAAAGTAAAAATACTTGTATTTAACATTGATTCGTTACGTAATATAAATAAAGAGCACAATCGCGTTTACAAAAATGAGGTGTCGGTAAGGGTGTCGCGAGTTCAATTGTTTGTTCCCATCTCAAAAATGCCCAACGCGCCTGAAGAAGATTTCACTTAAAAAATTACATAGCAAAGTGAGCAAGTGATCTGACATTTACCTATAAAAGACAATTATATACAGGCTGATTTTGAATTCACCTTTTTATATGCATGATCTGACATTTACCTATAAAACTTTTTACAAAAAAAAACAACCGACTTCAAAAAAAAAAAAACACTAAAAAGTGAAAATAACTTTAATTTCCGAAGTCGGTGACAAAGAACGCAAATTGAAAACCAAAGATACCGACTTCGGAAATTAAAGTTATTTTCACTTTTTAGTGTTTTTTTTTTAAGTCGGTTGTTTTTTTTTGTAAAAAGTTTTTATTTTTCACTTTTTAGTTGTGGTACGTACCCCACACAAATTCGAATACCACTACCTGCTATGTAAATAACAGTGACAGGAAGTTATCATAATATCATCCACATACTATGTGGGAAAAAATACGTATTATTGAAGATAACTCAAAAATTACCCAAGCAAAGTTAATAAAATTTATATGGGACCACCTCTGAAGTATGATCTACCAAACAAAAAAAGAATCATCAAAATCAATTCATAATTGGCGGAGTAATCGCGTAACAAACATACAAAAAAAAAACAAACAGTCGAATTGAGAAACTCCTCCTTTTGGAAGTCGGTTAAAAAGACAATTATATCAGGCTGATTTTGAATTCAGCTGTTTATATGCACAAGTATTTTCAAGATTGGCAGTGATTACGAAATCAGCCTGTTGATAGAAAACTTGAAAGACATTGTAAAACTACTTGGTAATAATATAATTTTTGACTTGACTGAACAATCCTTGCTAACTCCCAATTCGTCCCACCTACGTCCCGTCCCACACATACCACTTAGGTACACAAATAATATATATAACAGTCACGTCATAATCCACTCGTAGTCCCATTGAACGATCCTCTTTCAATGCAACAATGAGTGGCCATTGTACGCCGACAGACTGTGAAAGTGGGTTCAATCGTTATGAAAAAGATTTTCCCTTTTTCCTAATTTTCTGACAATGGAACGACCATGGACTCCCTTAGCATATGTGACCCGGTTAGTGGAAAGGGTTCTGGCGAAATGTTAAAAGTATTCTTGCTCTGATAACAAGCTTTTGTTATGTTGCGAAGATCCTGCTTATTTGAGGACTATTTTTAGGGTTCTCTTGCTGAAATGGAGGACTTTTTATATTCTAAGGTGAGATCGATACTGAGCCAAGGTATCACCTTTTGTGTGTTGTGAGGCAAGTTTGAGATCGATACCGAGCCACGGTATCACCCTCAGGAAATGTGGTACTCCTAATGATACACACCTGAGGTTAATCGATACCGATTGTGGTACTTAGTCGAAGGGTGAGATACGTTTTATCTGTAAGTAGTTTTTCATTGTCATTTTCTCGACAATACTGTCGCAGGTGCTGTGATTATGATCTTCGAAAGGATAATATTATATGGTTCACAGATGGCGTATTATATTCTTTTTGAAGTGAAAACTTCTTTAGGCGCGTTGGGCATTTTTGAGATGGAAAAGAACAATTGAACTCGCGACACCGTTACCGACACCTCACTTTTGTAAACGTGCTTATGCTCTTTATTTATATTACGTTACGGATCAATGTTCTATGTAAGTATTTTTACTTTAAAGTAGTGATGCAACGAATACGAATACGAATATTCGTATTCGCCGAATAGTAGACATTTACCGAATATTCGTATTCGGCGAATACTAATACGAATATTTAAAAATTAATATGTTTGTACGCAAATCTAATTACTGATAGACTTGGAAAACGCACGTCGTCGGCACGTAAAAATACGACGTGTGCAAGGGCCTTAACCGCAACGACGACGCGACGGGGGACTCCCCGGCCATAGTTTATACAGTGCCGCGGCCCGGGAGTTTTCCTATCCTTACGAACCATAGACTGATTGATTCATTCATTCCTTTCATTTCATTTGTCAGTCGAAAGCACAAGTCAAGCAAGAGAGTATTGTTTTATTTATTTTCTGAGGTTGCTGCGAAGTGAAAGGAGTTGAAGTTGAATAGAAAATGTCTTCTCGTAAACGAGATCAAAGTGACATATGGAAACACTTCGATAAATTACCAAATAAGTAAATATATGGTCTGTATTTCTTTTGTATGAACAAAAGGTAGGATAGTAAGTCCTAAGTAACTTAGACAAACGTTAGTAATAGCTGCGTCTATGTAGTACTAGACTATTAGTCTTTTATTACCATGGCGAGATATTCGTATTCGTATTCGTATTCGCCGAATAGTAGGTTTGATATTCGTATTCGTATTCGTAAAAGGAGTATTCGTTGCATCACTATTTAAAGGTTTAGGAAGTATTTTTTTTTGTAAACGCGATTTTGCTCTTTATTTAGATAAGGTTACGGACCAATGTTCTATACAAGTATTTTTTTTCCACCAAGGCGATCTTGTTCAAGCTTTCACGTCTGTCGGCACTCCCGGAGTGTCACTGTTTTTTTTTAAATTTATTTGTTGTTTCTCTCTAACTCTTGTATAAGGCTCACTAGGACACCATAGTAGCGCAGTTATGGTCGCGCTGTCAAAAAAGTATGGTTGGTTGAGCAACCAAGCAGACACTAAGTGAAGTACCCTCCATAGAGCTGCATATATTTTGTTGGTAGCGCGACTGGTTGTACCACCACCGGTGTCATAGTACATAGGGCCCTAATAGTTAGCCTTAAAACAATAAACAACAAATAAACAATGTTTGCCCAGAGAGCAGTGGTGGCCCAGTGGTAACGGCCGCGACTTACGAGTTCGAACCCAGACAGGCGCTTTACTTTGTGTAAATTATTTCATCACCACTGCTCTCAAAACGGTGAAGGAAAAACATCGTGAGGAAACCGGCATGTCCTAGAACCGAAAATTCGAAGACATGTGACATCTACCAACCCGCACTGGGCCCGCGTGGTAGATTACGGCCCACTACCTCTCACAGAGAGGAGGCCTGTGTCCCAGCAGCGGGAACATTTATAGGCTGATGATGATGATGAAACAATGTTTGTAGTAAATATTTTTGTACAGTGAACCCGCACATTTCGTAACATTAAGTAGGTTAAGCTACATCAGCGTTTGCATACGCGCGATCATTTAGTGAACTGTCTAAGTAAAATAAATCAGTGATTTTACCACACTCAACACGGGCGGTTTAATTCTCCATTCCCGGGTTTCCATCATCACAAGTGTACAGAACAATCATTCGTACGCTTGAACGAAGTGTATAGACTACAGTCCGTGCAATCCACGAAGACGCGCCCCACTCCGCTCCGCGCCGTACTAGAAGTTCAGCTTACAGTACAGTAATCGCGGAGTGGGGCGCGTCGTAGTGGATTGCAATCCACGAAGAAACGTAAACGTAATACTTTACTAAGCCTCCGCTGTCCGTCCGGCTGTCTGTCAGCGGGCGGTATCTCATGAACCGTAATAGGTAGACAGTTGAACTTTTCACAGATTGTGTATTTCTATTGCCGCTATAACAACAAATAACAAAAATAAAATATTGTTAAAAACTAAAGGACCCCCTTTAATTTTCCCATACAAGAAACGGGTTTTGTTTTACAATACAAAAAAAATTTTTGAAAATGTTGTACGGCGGTACGAAATACTTCGTATGCGAGTCCGACTCGCACTTGGCCAGTTTTCTTTCTTTGTCATCTTTTTACTCCGCTCCTTTTTGCTACAGACCTGCATGCTTGTGATTGTCAGTCTTGCTATACTAAAACCTCCAATTAATATCCAAAAATAACGGCATTACAGCAAGTTCTAACAGTATACGTAGTTTCAGGAAACACACAATGCCTAATTGGTGTCCTAGTGTAACATGACCGTCGTTGTAGCCCATTAACGGGCGTGGTAATGCCCATAGTCCGGCCGGACCGTGCTTATATAGTGCGAGATATATCTTGATGTATATCGTAAGATAAGTCATGTGTGTATTGTGCGATGTGTATTTGTAAATTGGATTATGAACTTAATCGTGTTGATGCGATTATTGTGGTTGTATGACTAAATAGATTGTAGAAGTTAATGGAAATGAGATGCCACATAATGGGAAGTACCTAGGTAACCGAGCTCTGCTCGGGTGAAAATAGAGAATTCTCATTTAATAGGAAAGTTCAAAGTTCATACTAATTCCATGCTGCCATCATAATAGGTACTTACTAATTCCATGCTGCCATGATAGTAGGTACTTACTAATTCCATGTCATTATTCTAAGGTAGCCATCTTGTTCTAAACTTTGGGTGACCGAGCTCTGCTCGGGTCAAAAGACGGAGAAAACGAAGTTTCCCAGTTACGAGACCTAGCTAGATCGATTTTTCGCCCCCGTAAATCTCTATATTGCAACTTTCATCGAAATCGTTAGAGCCGTTTTCGAGAACGTGATTACAAATATATCTATATACATACAAATTCACTTCGTATTTTAGGTATGAAGCTACAAGTACGCGGAGGGCCCGTCTTGTCGGGCCAATTCAGTGAGTGTAACATAGTCAGAAGATATAAGAGTTACGCGATAGAAAGAGAGGCAACTTCTAGATGAATATAACTGTAGGTAATTAGCGCTGTGCGACCTGAATTGCACTTTATTGTGTCGTAGTAGACTCGTTTTTTATTTAAATGATTTTGCGGAGTGAACCATTTGTATTCATCAGCGCCATAACCACAACAATGTTTACTTTCACAGATAAAAAATATTCCGAATTTAAATATTCCAGTGCCGCGTTAATTGGCAGCTAGGGTTGCCAGACTATTTGCTGTGACTGTCACAGTAGACGGTTTTACCTTAACCTGTCCTTTCAAATTCTACGTTAAAGCGTTAAAAAAAAGCTGGATTTTTGTGAGATTGCTGGGATAAGTCTGCTTATTTGTTATTTTCTTTTAAATTTTTATAATGTAATCTCAAGTTAATGCTAAGAACAAGAATAGTATCGGTCTATTTATGTACTTAATGGTTGCAATTGCTGTTGAAATGCAAACAAAAATGTTTAGGTTCATGACCAGATATGAAATGCGGTTTGCTTTCACGATATATTCAGTAGTGTGTAAAAATTTCTACTAAACTCGTCACTATGTGGAAATACACAATCTTCTATCTATATAATCTTTGAGCCCCGGTATTAATGTCATACAAATTAAGTTTTGCCTCCCCTTTAGGTTGTGTTCTAACCGAAAGCGACAATCGCGCGAGTTCGCGAACATCGTGCTCGTTAAAATATGAATATGACATAGGTACTTGTGCTCGATCAAGCAAATCACGTATGCATGTCATAATTTATATATACGATTGCATAAACGCGTATTCGCGCGACAATCGCTTTCGGTTAGGACATAGTGTAATTACTGCAAAATTAATTCATTAATTATTTTCACTTACCAGCATAGACGGCTGTGGAGTTATGTTCGGGGTCGTACGGACAGACAGCCTGTCCTGATTTCTCTCGCTCCATGTGGTAGGAGTCTCGTTGGACGCTGTACTCTCTGCAGAACGGCCTGAAGCTGTTCGTGCCGCAGACCAGCAGCCTCCCAGGACCCAGGGAGACCAGCACTCGGATGTAGTTCTGGCAGCTCTCCTGTGAATCATAAAATAAATGGTTTGGTAGTTGTAATGGTTTTGATGGATCGTAGATCTCATCCATAGCTTTCAATCAGGCGAGATCATGGTCAGTTCAATTCCGTTATAAAAATGGAACACAGGAAGATAAGAAGAAAGGTACAGTTATTTCTATTATTGGTCGACTGCAAGGCAAAGGCACAGCCTCTTCTCATATACAGAAGAATCAGGTATTGGACGAAGATAACTTACAGCGTGATTTAAAGGCCTTATATAAAGTTCTTAATTCCGTTTTCAAGACATTTAATTCTCAAAGAACAATTTACAGTTCACTTAATATAAACTTAACGAAACTTTACAATAGGAAGAATATTACGACATTCAAAATATTGAAGTCCCAGAGCAATTTAATAATTCAATCCTTATTTAATAGTTATAATTTCCTCACAGTTTGAATAAAAGAAACAACAAAGTAATATTTTCTATTGTAACAATTTACAGAAATTTTCGATTTAGGCCCAGTTTAAAAATTTCAACCTGAAATGACAAACCACGAAATTAAACGAATCCCAAGTTCCCGGCATGTCGCCAGTAAAATTAAGTCCAAGTAAATCCATGTCCGGACAGGTATATCGGCGATATAGTTCGGTAATATGATTGCATTTGCATTTCCATGAGCCACCAGATGTACGCTCCGTAATCCTATTCCGTCGCAATGGGATCCAGGCACACTGACAGACATACACGTCGTTTTGTATAACTAGTTGAGCCTGCGGTGGGTTTTGCTTGCTTGAAATTGTTAGACATGATTGGGAATTTTGGTAAAAAAATTGGTAGAAAATTTTTGGTAGAAAGTTGAGATGTGCATGTTGTTGGAAGTATTGGGGTGGAGGATGGATATGGACAAATATAGGCAATGTCCTTTTGTTGTTAGAGAATTCGATCTCTATCAAGAAAAGGCCATTGCCTATCTTGCATATATATTTTATAAATATATTAGCTTCTGTCCGCGACTTCTTCCGCGTTGAAGTCAACTATACCATAAAATATATCCTATGGCACTCGGCAATAGTGCAGATTTCTATCACTGAAAGAATTTTTGAAATCGGTTTAGAAGTTTCGGAGATTACCTCCTACATCCAAACTACATATGTATACCTCTTTATAATATTAGTGTAGAGATTATTTAGGCACTATTTAACTACACGACACAAACATAAACGGCGAAATATGGGTCTACGTGATTACAGGCATAATTTTATGTTATATAAGTCAACTTTCATGAAATTTCTTACTGCCCATGTCAATTTTAACTTTAAAACCAAGTTTCGAAATTAATTACACAAGTACTCTTAAAAATTTTAGAACATTTCAAAAATCTTTGAGACGAATTAAGTTTTTATCGTTAAAACAGTTTTAAAGAACGGTATTTTACCAGAAATAAATCTTCCAGTTCCGGTTTTATTTTAATAGTTTTATGATATCTTAAAAGTTTCTTAGTGACTTAGTGTTCTAGCAGTATTTTACTTTCTCATATTTTATACAGATAAAGCAAAGAGACAGTGAGATTTAAAGCACTTTGGGAATAAAATAACCTAGTAACCAAGTCCTTCTTAAGAAATAAAAGAACACATCATTCAAATTAGCTTCTTAGGATGGTCAAAATGCGTTATGTTCAAACATAACACATTTTGACCATTCTAGGGTGTGTCCTTGAGTGTGAATGTCTATTACAATGTAAGACTTATTCATTTCTTCTAGATACCCTTCAATCTGACCTGACACTGAATCAAACGATACACACACATTCACACACACCAACACCACACTCACACACACCACACTCACATCACACGTATACAAACACACCAGATATACCATACAACATCTGAAATCACCTCTCTAGTCTTCACTCTGGAATTCGTACCCCGAGCCCAAAGATACAGACTGTCTAGTTTGGGGCTCATTGGTCAATAATATTTTGTAACCTAGCTATAGGAAATATTTTAAGCTACTCATGTCGTCTCAAATTGATGTTAACCTGTAAACCTGCTTACTTTATTACCTCGACAATAAACTATTTCTGTTGAAATGCCCGCCTAAGTACATAAACTAATACAATACAGGGTTATAAAAAATATTGGTAAGCTCTTAGATCCTTTTGTTTGACAATAACTAACCCTTACAAAAAGAATAAAGTGTTTATTTACTCTCTTTGTTCTATTACATCTAAAACAACTTTAATGAAAAACCATTTCCAACGCGATCAAAGTTTTTAAAACTTTGCTCGGGAAAAAATGTGTTCGTAATACCAAAACTAGTAAAAAAGTGTTACAATGATAACAGCTCAACAAAATTAAAAATTAAAAATATTTTATTTCACATAAACCTACGTGGGCACTTATGAAACGTCAGCAGCTAGGTGCACGGTTCCAATTGGTCGTTTCCTATGGAGAAGAGCCGGCAAGAAACTCCACGGTTACTCTTTTAAACTTAATTGGCTTTTACAATACTTCCAAATAACAGTGTTACTAGGTATGGAAGGACAGTGTAGGTCTTTCAATAAGTACCAGGTACTTTACAAAATAGAAAATGGTCAACAGATCCACTAAGCCTACAGCGTTCTCACATTCACAAAACCTTTCTAGTTTTGCAATATCTAGGTTAATATAACCAATACCTATCTAAATGTCTGACACTAGGAAGCGTCAACAGTAACTAATCTGAATACAGATCTAAGTTAGCTCAAACTAATGTGCATTACAGAACAATAGTTATTATGTTAGCTTAGTCTAGCTTAAGTTATTGACTTGCGTCAACTACTGTTGTGGTTGACTATCCGAGTGGGTGACGTTTTATGTTTAGATAATGATGTGATACAATGATTATTTACATTAGTTATAGAGCTCAATTTAAAAATCTTGGTAAGTAACGGCGCGACTATTTTAAAATTGATTGATGAAAGTACTTTACTTACTTTATTATTCAGTAACTGAGCGACCGAGCTCTGCTCTAGTGAAAATGGAGAATGCTCATTTAAAATTATAGGGTAGTTCATACTAATCCCATGTTTAGTACTTACTAATTCCATGCTGCCATCTTATCATTCATATTCATAATAATGAATAATAAGATTAAGATAATTATCTTGTTCTAAACTTTGGGCGACCGAGCTCTGCTCGGATGAAAATACGAAGAAAACGAATTTTCCCAGATACGGGACCTAGCTAGATTGATTTTTCGCCCCCGCAAACCCCTATATTGCAATTTTCATCGAAATCGTTAGAGCTGTTTTCGAGAATGTGATTACAAATATTTATATTTATTTATATAAATACAAATATTGCTCGTTAAAGAGAATAGAATTTAAGGATTATCAGGCTAATATTAATGTACTTCCAATACAAGGAAGTATGGAACTGGGGGCCCTGGAGAGAAGAAATTGTTGTTTCTTCTAGAATTTTCATAATAAAGAAAGATTGAAAGAATTACGTTTATTTGCGGTAAACATGACGCAGAAAAAATTGTTTGCGTCACATCCACGCAAATCGGCTATCGCTCAGCATTATGCTACGACCCTATGCAAGACAGAGCCCCAGTGCTGGTTTTCAGCGACAAGAAGAGGCTGTTGGTTATATTTTGTGGAAAATTACTTTGGGCCGAAATGGTGGATTTTAAATTAAAACCTTAAGTCAAAATCGATCATACTTTTCTAAATGACTAGTAACCACATAGATATAAATATTTCTATGAGTAAATCCTTAATTTGAACCCTATTTGCATTGTGATAAACAAAAATACATCACGACTCATGAAAAAATCCTGCAAAAATGTTGAAAACAAATCAAAACCCAGTCTCCTAATGAGCTTAGTATGGAACCTGATGTTCTTATACATTGAACATGTTAGGCAGTGCCCGAAGTTTCTGGAAGCCTCGATCGAGCTCGTTGTCCGCAGTCGGCGCCGTCAGCTGCGACCATTACTACGGCCCATCCCACACAACGCATCCCGCAATACCTAGTAGGGTTGCTGCAACTGGGATCACCAAGATAAATTATTAAAATTGGTGGCCGGTGGTAGTTTTGGGTGACACTCGATGGATAGAGCGAAGAAACTAATTGGTTAGACTGACAGTATGTGAGGAAAGGTCGGGATCGAAAAGTAGTATAGTACCTGATAAAAATACGGTGACTTGTAAAATGCTAGAACTTGAAAACTATTTATGTTCAAAACTAATATAGTGCAAACATGTACAGTATTTTCATTTTCTTAATGTCCCTCGGGAATCATCGCATTTCCGAATACAAACGAATGTTAATTTCCATGACGATCAATTATTAGATTTATCGTGTATAATAATTTGAATTCAGAACTAAGTACTTTATTGTTGTTTTGAGCTGTAATACTATTTTCCTATCTGTCAGCCTGCGACTTTAGCAGCCTTCCTATTTTTTAAATAAATTACATTAAGTTAAAAGAGTTCAACACTCAAGACAACTCCAACTTCCAAGTCGATTGAGAGCGTCCGGTCTGCACCAAGTGCAAAAGGCAACTGATAGAAATCCGACGACTGACGAAACACGAGGTTTTCCGAGGGACATAAAGAAAATATTTGTACTGTACATGTTAACCATCTATATTTAGGGTAAGGTGCAAAAAGTTCAAGTAAAACATCGCTACGGTCAAACCATGTCTACTGATATTTATAAACAAATGTGTGGCAACCCTGATCCTCCATTACGTGCGTTACAGTAGCGAGACCAGAGCTTTGTAACAGTTCGCATTTCGATTCGCACACTACCCTCACTTGACCAGTTACTTTCTAATTCAGAGCACTCCAGGCCGAATACTAAATGCTAGCCTATTTCCCGTAAACCTAGGATAAAACCAGATAAAACACGCCCTGCTTGCTTTAGGATTAGAGCTAATTGTAAATACGGGCTGGATGTAATCGGATTAAACGGAGTGATGTTGTAATCCATTGATATTGACGAAAATAGGAAATACATTGGGAATAATGAAATCGGATATTGGAAATGACGAAGAATCTTACTATCCTATCCGACTAATATTATAAATGCGAAAGTCTGTGACGATGGATGGATGTTTGTTACTCTTTCACGCAAAAATTGCTGAACGGATTTGGATGAAATTTAGCACACAGATAGTTTATAACTTGGATTAACACATATGATACTTTTTATCCCGATATTCCTACGGGATCGAGACTTATGCAAGTAAAACTGCGAGGCACTGCATTTTTATTTATGCTGGAAATCTATTTTTGTTGTGTTTGGATAATGTAACAGTTTTTTTTGTGGTGTGATCTTATTTTAGACAAAGTTCTTGGTTCATTGTCTTATGTAAGCACCAGTGGTCTCTATTTTTTATTCAGCTAAAAACAAATGGAAGGTATGTCAGAAACGAGTGACCATCCTTTTAAAGTTTTTGCCAAACAAAAAATCTGTAAACCAAACATACCTCTCAATTGATATATTCTACTTTGCACCAACATAATCTAATTCACAATGCTACTAGAATGTTCTCGGAGACGGAATTCAACAAATCTGTTTAAGAACCAATGGCAGTCGGCTCACGTCGGCTGCAGTTCGGGACCAAGTAAAATGGCGTGCAGGTAGACGGGCCAGCCAAGCCTTGCTTGCAATTGAAGCATGAATTTGCGACGTCCCGCGAGCTCCAAGCAATCAACTGAGCGACGAACCTCGGGGACGCTAAAAGTACGTACCTTTGTTAGTGGTCAACAAACTTTGGGAAAATTTAAAAATATTTATTTTTCAAATTGTTGCGGTCTGTGGACAGACAGTTCCCAAGGTATTTCTAAAAGTAGCAGTAGATATATTACGTATCTAGCTAACAATAAATTCTTTCTTTTTGTTTGAGTTTTAAAGCCACCAATGGTCCTCTGACTTGACTTCACATGCCGTCGAGAAATATCTCTCAGGCATGTCGGTTTCCTTCACCGTTTTTGAAGCAAATGATAATTATACAATACGCACATGAATCCGAAAAGTCAGAGGTACGTGCCTTGGGTTCGAACTCGAGACCAATGACTTGGCAGTCTGACGGTCACAGCAATAGGATATTACTGCAAATTCCTTGTTTATTTACTTACTAGCTGCACCCCTTGGTTTCACCCGCAGAAGTCTCGATCCCGTGGGAATATCGGGATAAAAGTATTATATGTGTTAATCAGGATTATAAACTATCTGTGTACCAAATTTCATCTAAATCCGTTCAGCCGTTTGAGCGTGAAGAAGAGACAAACATACACACACACACACTCACAAACTTTCGCCTTTATAATATTAGTGTTATGTGATAGTAGACGAAAAGTTGACTAGAATGAAAAAAATGAATTTTTGGGTAACACAAATTTCAGTAGCGTCAAAGAATGTGAAATCACTGTCCTGTCTGAAAACAAGAGTCAGCTAAATTTTAAACAAGATTAATTATTTTTGCACCCACAACGGCGTAGTTCTTGGCCTTCATCTCACCTGATCATAAGTGATGATCAGGCCGAAGGTGGAAGCGACATTCACCCGGAATCCTCAACTCAGAGGAACTGGCTATCTTACCTCTAACTGCCGAAACACAACAATGCTGTTAACATTGTTGTTATGGCGACAGATTTAGATAAAATGGTGGTAGTTAGCCAGGCGGACTTAGAACAAGCCCTATTACTAATAAAACCGAGCAAACAATTTTACCCCCGCTGGGAATTGAGCCTCTGGGTCTGAGACAGGTGGCCTCACCACAAGACGATAAAGGCGGTAAAGCAGTCCTTTCAAGTTTTCCTAAGTTTCTCCGTGAAAACTTAATAATCTATCTATGTAGCTACATACAGGGTGTGGCGTAAATAATGGATAGCTCTGAAACTGCCGATTGGCCAGATTATCAATAATCAATAATGATTTTTTATTTGTATAACATAGGTAGTAAATACAGTTCTTAAATTAAAATTCATAGGTCGCTATGTCATGCCAAGAGACGTACAAATATGGTTGCATGTGAAATAAGAACAATATGCAATAACTTCTACAGTCATAAATAAATAATCATAAATTACAATTAGTCACAATATTCAATGAAATATAGTTTCTCCAGTCAAATAAATAAATAAGTCCATATTAATTTATCATTCAAAAATTCATCGGTAATAACATTTTTCAATTAATAACAATTTCAATTTTTTTTAGTTTTTATTTTGTAAAATACAAATTTTTTCATCTATCATTTACCCCACTTATGTCGCCATATACCCATGGATGACCAAATTATTAATATTTTAAATAAAATTGGACTTACTCTTACAAAATCAGCTGGTATTTCTACAATTGGTGATTTATTCTCGTTTTGTTTTTTTATGTCACTATTGAATATTTGTATTATCAGATCAGTATCAAGATATTTTATTACATTCTAAGATAACATTGCAAAAAATGCTTGTTCTCAAATTTTAATTTTTTTTATAAGGATTTATGCAATTATGGGCCCATGTATCGAAAAAAAAAGTACTACACTGCGGTGGCACAAGTGGGGTAAATGATAGATAATAATCTGGCCGATCGACAGTTTTAGGGTTATCCATTATTTACGCCACAACCTGTATACACGTACTTGGAGCTTCTATGTATTCATACATAAGAGTTGAACTCTTATGTATGAATACATAGAAGCTCCAAGTCGATGGTCCTTCCACTTGAAGCTAATAAGTTGGTATCAAATGCCTACTTCTCGCTAAGTGGGAGTCTAGACATGACGAACGTGACTTTGCTCGAGGGAATTGATAATCTTATGTATCGTATAACTTTTGATAAATGTGCAGTATTTTTGTAATTAAAATGTTAGAAATGTTACATTGCTCCCTAGAGTCATAATAGGATAGTCTTATTGGGTTTTTACATTAGGAATTCTCAGTAGCATCCCGGAGTCTGGATTTGCGCCCGGTTGATGGTTATAAACTTGCCCCCTATTACATGGAACTACTGGCGAAATGTGGGTGTAAATATAGGTAGGTACCCCTCTGCCTCACCCTTCGGGGCAAATAGGCGTGATGATATGTACTATCGAAGAACTGTATATCTGTACATAATAACATAATTTTTTGGGCAGGCATGACCTACTTTTGACAAAGCATATATTTTTTTAAACGTGTCTTAATTAGCCGTCTGTAAGGACTATTCTTGCTTGCAACGCTCGGCTGCTATAGTATCGCTTACCTACGAAAAAAAAGGGTCGTGTGCACGGGATTTTGTTTTCAAATTGGTTAGATATGCGTTACCCTGATGGTACTTATGGTTCACCCACTTTTCGCCAGTTATGTTTAAGTCCCATGTATAGGGGGCGAGCCTATTGCCATCAACCGGGCACAAATCCAGACTCCGGGCTGCTACTGAGAAATACCAGATGGAAAAACCCAATAACACTTTGCCTGACCCGGGAATCGAAACCTAGGACCAACTCAGCAGTAACGCTTGCGACCCTCGAGCAACGAGGCAATCATATATATAACACAATTCCAACATTACCAGATTAACTCATTATATTCTCGTTAAAATCTACACTTTTCCCTTACATTATTAATATTGCTGAACAACTTTGAAATATAATTTTTCGGGCAGGCATGACCTACTTTTGACATAGCATATATTTTTTTGAACATGCCTTAATTAGCCGTCTGTCGACCGTTACGCCCTCTGGCGGTGAAGGTCGTAAGCTTTAGCTTTTAAAGATTCATAATAGTTGTTACTGTGTACGGCATAAGATTAAAAAGTCATTATTTATGTTAGAAACTAGTTTATAAGAATGAGGAATGTTTTGGTAAATTAAGTTTGGGTTTTGTTTTCGTTATTTTTCATGATATTTTTTTTTATTAATATTCTAGTGGTAATGCTTCGTATAGTGGCTTGTAAAATAATAATAATAATGTCAATAATAATTATGTAAAAATGTTAGGCAGCTGGATCAAGGGCTTGATCCAGAAAGCGGTACTCCTGGACACGGCGCGTATTGTTAGGAGGTTCCTCTCTCAGGAGCCCTGACCACCGGTAGCTTGGACCCTGTTCCCGATACCGGTGGGCTACTATTTTTATATTTTTAAGTGTTTTTTTTTTTTTTTTGTTTTCATATGAATATTTAAAAATGTAAATAATATGTTTAGAAACGAAATAAAGGAGAATAAAATGTTAATAAAAAAGGGGCCATAGTCCTTCCATAGCTCCAGGTAACCAGTCCACTTAAGCCACCCAAACCCATAGTCCAATATCTTTGTTTCCATATTCTGCAATAGTCCTACACCAACCGGGGGTTGTCCTTGGGTGCCCTTGCATAGTGCGAACAGGGATAATCGTCGGTTGGTGCTTCAATACTTAAAAATGTCTAAGGGGCCTCTGCGAGTTGGCTTCGGCCCCTCGTACGCCTTCCAAAGGTCCGGGACCCCAGGGTCCCGAGATATGTCAAAGACATTTAAAAATGTTAATAATATAATGTAATTTTTATGGTATACATAATAAAGAATATTCTATCTATCTATCTTTGTAGTGAAATACTGACGGTATTTAACATCGACGATTAATAAGTGCGAAAGGGGATACTGCTGCTTTGCTATTTACCATTCCATATTATGAAACCAAACAGGAAGCGATAAAGGAGAACCTGAAAGCACTTACTCACGATTACCGACATTCCCCGCGTAACTATCCAAACACGTCTTACTAAAAGAAATAAATTATAGTTTCCAATTAGTGGAGCAAAAACTTATTAAAACGAGTGCTGGGACCAAATGGCGGCAGTTACATTAATCGAAACTCGTTACTACAACCCGCTAATGAATGCATAAACGTTTAAAAACTTCTTCTACACGCTTTCCTAGAGAAATTCGAGTGAATTTGTAAATAGTCTAAGAAATTTGTTTAGTGAAGGCGAAACATTTGTTTTGGGAAATAATTAAATGGGGACGGAAGTTTAATTATGTTGTTTTAAGAAATATAGTGATTAATCCGTCTTTATTATTTGTTTTAAAAAATAATGTAACTCAAACTGTCTTCTTATGGATATGTTTTATATGAAAGTTTTATCATATATAGGGTGGCAGGGACATCGACCCGAAAACTGTTACCATGGATTCAGTACATAATTCTGAACGACACTGCGCTGAAATTTTTCGTCGGTTATTTAAAAAAATCCTGCTGTTTCATAGAAAGTGCAATACCTACGCGGTCAAAATGTATGGAGCAGCAGATTTTTTTTTAATAACCGACGAAAAATTTCAACGCAGTGGGCTTAAAGGCCTCAGTGTATACATATACACTGAGGCCTTTTTGAAAAAACTTACTAAAAAGGCCTCAGTGTATATGTATACACTGAGGCCTTTTTGGCATAGTATTTGTTTTAAATATTTTTAAGGTTTTTTAAATACCTTATAGAAAGGAGAGGTAAGACAGATACTCTTTTTTAACCGAAAAAGAACACACTCCACAACAGAATGTCCTCGGCATTCAACCCAAGAGCTACGCTCTATAGAACCAGTCCCCATTTTTATTACAAGCATTACAAGGTTGAAATGCCTATGCAGCGGTCATAAAAATGTTACCCAATAATAACAAGTTCGTAAAAAGGTAATTTTACTTAACAGTCTTTTAATTTTCCCTACGGAACACTATGTTCGGTCATAAAACAAACACGATCACTTGAATAGTTTACTGCTAATTTTAATGGACCCCTATTTATTGCAGTTTATGCTAATTTCGGTGGAAAACATCGTAAATATGGTGGTCGCTTGAGTAAAAGAATGAGAGGGTTGTAAAGTGGAATAAAGGTAAAGGGTTAGCTTGAAAATCAAATGGTTTAAGTATTTTTAATTATACTTATCAAGGCAGGCATTTTTCCTTATCATCAGAAGGCCAATTCTCGTACATAAAAACTTTCAAATTCCTAATGTCATCTCAGCGACAATCAGTGTCAAAAACTTGTCAAAAATGTAATAATCTTTATATATATAATTCTTCTGTGAGTGTGTATGTCACTGAACTTCTCTCAAACGACTGGACCGATTTTGATGAAATTTTTTGTGTGTGTTCAAGGGGATCTGGGAATGGTTTAGATTCACAATTTTGTCCGCTGGACAATGTTTTGACAGGACAACGTCTGTCGGGTCCGCTAGTATACCATATTTTTTTTTGAACGAAATATTTTTACAGATTGGGACTGAGATTAGAATATGAACGTTCTTAAAAATACGGGAATACCCTAATTAAATTGGATCACGATTTAGAAAACATCAGAATTGAAATCATCTATTCAGCAGTAAAAATTAAATTGTTCAAAGTAATCTTAAAGAACTATTAATTAATTCCAACTCTTAGTGCATCGCAAATTCGCATTGCAAGACATTCTTGCGCCGATCTCCTCGGATCCTTCGAATGGCAGCAGAGTAAGTTAATACAAATTTCTACATATATTATACGGGTTATTGCCACCATATACCCGTGCTCCGCGCTCACATTCATATTCCGTAATCCCGAAATGAGGTCGCTCATTAACTCGAACTAAAATAAAGTTATACGACCTCCTGGAACATCTTCCGTGCGAGTCTAGCGAGAATTTCCACTCGATTGGCTTTTTAATTTGCCGGTATTCGGTAGAGAGACGTTTAGCGGAATAAGGCCTCGTTTCATACGCGACCGACTCGTTCCAAATTCAATTATTCGCCTCAAGATGGCGGCAGGTAACATTGATATTGAGCTGCGGGCCCTCTTTCATTGTTCTTAACTTAAAATCATACACTTTGTAGTTATAAGAAGCTTAATTAACTAACTTTGAAAATACGAAACTGTTTCTTAGAATGGTTAATAGATATTTTAGTGGAATCAAGAACTAAAAGCTACGAATTATCGTAGCGCTACAAAAGTTCGTAGCAACCGCCTACGCCGTAGCATGTAACAATCTACATAAATGTATTACGAGTTAAATTGATGTACAAGTCATTTCTTATATTTTCTTTCCAAGAAATCAAAGTTACTGTCTGCTGAACTCTGCTGGGGCACGATTTCGTGGAAAGGAATCTGAGTACGTTTTCTGACGATCGAAATCTGACGAAGAAATAATTTTACACGAAATCGTCTTTAGAACTTCACTTTTCTGAGATTTATTGAATTAAATTTAAAAGGAAGAGTTTAGCTATGAATATTATTTTATGATTTTCTATATTTCTTAGGAAATCAATTAGTTTGTCTATCACATATAAATGTTCCAAGAATTTTATAATTGCTTTATGTTATCAACGTTAAAACGCGATGAGCACTAACGCAAAAAAATTAGTAAAAATTTTTTTTTCTTTACTCAGTGAAATCAATATTCTTTTTCAAATACAGAGTGAGCCTTTGCCCAGCAGTGGGACAACAAAAGATAACCTTTGCCTGATGCCAGCTGTGGAACTATATGTCCACGTGTGGCCGCACGTCAGTGGTTAAAAAACTAGAATACCCTGGCCTCTTACTCTATTAAAATTCCATACTACGCTAAGCCAGCTCAAGGTCAAAGTGTTACCTAAGTGGTAAGTCTATTCTGTTAACATCTCACCGTGGTGAAGTGAGCTGTCATGGATTGACACTCTTAACTTCACCAAATTTTTCACGATGAGATTTTCACAAAATAAATCAGCTGTTGTACAGGTAATTACTCACCTCGTCCTTTCCTTTGACGACGCACATCTTGACGTCATTCTCGGGCGAGTACCAGACCAGCCGGCGCTGTTCCGTCAGGTCAGTCAGACTGAGGTTATACACCACGTTTCTGGAACAAATAATACTCATATAAGGTGACGAATTTATTTATAAATATGGTGGGATGGCCTGTGTCAGAGCTGTTTGTATTTGTACCAAAAATATCCAGAATGTTGTATTTTATTCGTGATAGGTAATTCGCAAAAATTACCTTTTACTACATGCTTAGGTAACAGCATATTGCCATAATTAGAAACAAAGTTGAAATATCTTATGCGCTTGTAGTTCACAAACTGACCAGTAGTGCAATTCTGTAAAAATCTCACCGTGATAACTTAGGTGAAGTGAGCTGCCAATAGTGTCAATCCTTAGCAACTGACAGCTCACTTCACCTAAGATAACACGGGGAGATGGTTACAGAATAGCACTACTGGGCTTGCTTGGCAGCATAAATAGGCAGAATGGTAGGATTTTTTGTTCACACAAAGTAAGTTGTAATACAGACAATACTTATATTATTTTGCGACCAAACTAATAAGCCTTAGTAATACAAAAACAGACGCTAAAAATAGTTGTTACTCGACTTGTTATTGTGGCCAATTACTTGCGCCTCTTCTAGCAAGCTGGCCAACATACGTAACCAAATTACATAGAACTCCTACCATCGGTTGAGAGCCTTTTGCTTGTTCCGCTCCCTGTGAACCTCGCAGTTCATTTTAAGGTGGAAACTCAACTCATAGTTGTTAGCTGAATGTTTGTTCGTGGTTTTAATCGCACTTGGAGTTGAGGATTTCAGGTGAAGTTAGTTGGAATGGTTCCTATTGCCGCGGCGTTTATTTTGTGGGTAGTCGCTGCGGTGACAATTTGTCGCGGCCTCGTGTGGCTTAGCCGATCTACTGAATAGCTTTGTGAAACATTACACCCAAAGTTAATCCTGTTTACCAATAATTATACAGCCATTACATAGTATTTGGGTTACTCTGAGGCTACGTTTGATTAGGAGAGTAATACAAGATATCGATGTTACGTATCTGCCTACCTTTCTTATATCGTAAGAGCCCGGATCAGTTATTGACAGCCGTATATTGCTATTGTGTGCGATATAGTAAATAAAGCGGATGTCAATGTTGGTGGCAGGCCAAAGTTCACCGTGACAGATTTTCTTGTAAGCTTACAAAGCAAAATATTACTCAATGTGGGGTGACGCAGCGACACACTATTGTGAGCCACCTTTGGGTGGATTTGATATACGATAAAAGGTTTCAGGTTCAACTAAATCAAATTGAACTTCACTAAACGACTTTTACTGCGTGATTAGGCGCAGTTAACGATTATAACACCGCGACTAACTGTAGTTTTGAAAACTAATGTCAAAGTGACATTACGAGTGTACACAATTTAATATGAATTGTGACACAAGTTGGGGCCATTCATTTAACTTGCTGAGCATACCTGCGTTCTGTCTGGCATAATTGCGAAAGTCCTTCAACCCTTAATTAAGATATTTGGCACGAAAATTTCATAAAGAAATTATGACGTAAACTTTGCCAATTATAGCGCAGCGAATAGCCGGTGTGACTTACATAATGTTTTTGAGATTCAACAGACAAAGTAGAGGCCGGCCGTTACCGGATTGTAACTCCAACTTTATTGATATTACAATACACTCTTTAAATGGCAATCCCATGAAGTTTTTATAGTTGTTCTTTGTTTTCGGCGAACGACAACGTATTGGAGAGCCTACTTATGACTTTCCGATCTCGAAACTATGGCAGCTTTATGGAAACGAAATTGTAAAAATTGTTTACGAAGCAGTAAAATAATATTTGTGTTTCATATTCTATTTGTATAAAAGCAGAACCATTTTAGATAAACTAAGGGTACATAATATTTTATGTGTACGTACATAAATATGTAAATAGCTTCGCTTCATAGACAGTGAAGGTTGTTGAGGAAGCTTGTTTCTCACTTCTACGAATTTAATCAACAATCTATTAACATGATAAATGTATTTTCTATGAAAAGCTAATTTGATTATTTCGCTGTAATGTCGAGCTTATTAATTTTTAACTAGTGCATGAAATTGATAAAAGAACCAAATACTATCTTATATTTCTATTTTATTTTAAAGCATGCCGTTTGTCTGTTTCCTCCTCATACAAAATTCCAATACAACTATTGAAATGGTTCGAAATGAAATTTTTCACTTCCATTATGTTGTAAATAAGGCATCCGTTCGACGTCTTGCATGCGAATAATGTTCTTTGTAGTCTATTGTCGAGGGTCCTACGGCACTTATTCTTAAATAAGGGAAATGCTTGTAATTCACCAATGTTGGGGGAGCCAATTTGTGGGCAAACCCTGCTCGTATTTTATGAACAAACCGCTTTTTGTTGGGTAACGAAGTGACATGATGCAATCAAGTGATCCATGCACTAACAACAACTAATGGCTAATCCGGTTACAGTACTTGTAAATAAGACAATTACTAGCGAGTGAGTGGATTGCGTAGTAACAAGACTATTTCTACTTGATAGCTCCGATGAATAATATAATTTGGGGTTTCATTGTGTTTGGCAAAGAAAAAGGTATGGCCATGACCATTTGTGCCAAGGATAGACCCCTTCAAAGTCTGTAAAAGTATCGTCTTACGTCCAACCTAATCGTATTTTAAAAAGAATTACAATCGTGTCTCCTGAAAGCATAAATAATGATGTAGGTATCTTGGCCTCGATTCGAACTCATTTGCGTGAAATGTAACTTATTTTTTACAAAAAATCTAAATATTTTGGAATATTCTTGGGTAATATTTCGGCGGACAGGCGAGCTGGCCCAAGCATACAAAGACTGTATCCTTTGTCAATTATTCGCTTCAGTGGGTCCCGCCAAAAGGCGGCGGCCATCTTGGGCTGTGTGCGACGGATCGTCAGCGTCATCTATTGTTCGGTCACTCGCCCATGTTTTTGTGTTCTGGCCAATCCGGGCCGACTCGCTGATTGATGGTCTGAACTTACAATTATTTTCGTGTCTTCGTGATTATTTATTTTTTTGTCTCTCATTCTTGGAAAAATAAATTAATCTCGGAGAATTTTCTTTATCCGGATTAAAGTAAATATCTGGGTGGGTGCGGGTATAAATTGATTTCGTGGAACAAAAGCGGATGCTCTGCCAATCAGAGTTATACTCATCAATATACATGACGACAACAGCCAATGATCGAATCGAAATGAAAACGTCAAACATGGTGGCGCTTTTAAAGCGAGATTTACATATTAAACAATATTATTGTTTTAATTCGAATGACTGTTTTTGGAGGATGTCAAGAGATACGTCACATCCATATTTTGTGAAGCGTTTAATATGATTTATCGTCATATAGACATGTGTGACACGTTATCACGTTATTACACAGATGTTCATTACAATTATTATATATTTAAATTCTCAACAAGAGGAAAGTGTACAATGTTCCTCTTGTTCGAGTTTAAATGAACATGTAACATGTACCTTCCTAAATTGTTCACAATAACTGGTATCGATATTTACGAGAAAATAACTTACAAAGTCAATAAAAAGGGAAAGCCAGTTTGTTCATAGCGCCTGTTATACGGTTGTGTGTTTTGCCAAAAAGTATTTGTCGAATTCGAGAATTTGATTGAGTAAGTGGAAACTCATTTACGTTGCTAGCTAGTGGAATACGCACACGCCCAGTCTTTGCTAAGTTATTCTGTTTCGCTCAGTTATTTTCACAAGGATTTGTAATAGGATTCCTTGAACGCGAGGATATAGAGCTGAATAATGAAAATAAACATCACTCACATAATATTACCCTTCGTATACCGACATACTAAGCAATTCAATTTTCGCCTCCTCTATTTACCATTTCTAGAGAAACTTCGAATAAATAATTCAAGCCTGCTAGTATTTTCAATATTTATTTATTTTCTCCCTGTTTCCAGAATCTGCGGAATATGTGAGTCTCTACCACGTCAGGGGTTACTAAGGGTCCATAAAATGTCTTCTAACTAGGCTCGGTACAACATAGAGGGGAATTTGGGGAGACAGGGCAACTGTCGTCGCACGAATAAATTATAGATAGTGTAACAATGTGACTTTATCTCGTGTACACAAAAAACACCCCCCACTATGCTACATTTCTTTATCCTTAATCAGTGAAAACTACAGGTGGCGTTTATTTTGACTGTGCTATGTAAAGCAGGGATTTCCTTTGTCAGGATATTTTTGTAATTAGTTGCTAAATGCTGGGGGAGATGGGATGAAAAGCGTATCTCTTTGGCTCGGGAAACCGCTTAATGGGTAAAGGAACAGAAAGAAATTCTGTTGCTGCCAACAAGTTGATGGCGTTTTTCTATGCAGCGACGGATTATATTAAATTTGTTGTCTCTTTTTTCTGACTTTCTTATTTATTTTAATAAGAAAGATTCTGTCTTTTTTAAATATCCTTTATGAAAATTATAAAGCATTTGACTTTTTTATTATTAATTTAAAAAGGTGGTCGATCGACTGTGAAACCCGACCATTCAACATAACCCACAAAGACTTGTGCAACGCAACGTTTTTCAAAAGGGACGATGTCAAAAATTTCAAATTTCATCGCGAGGCGACGAATTGGGACGTCGACAGATGCAATTTGTTTGCATGCACTCGACACGGTTCCGATATTGGAAAACTTTACGAGTTCCGTTTAGAACAATATCAATGGGACATTGGTGAACGTGCCCGACATATTGACTATGTACATACTTGTACTAACGGCATCTAAACGATGTCATATTTATTGATGCATAAAAATACGATCTCAAGTCAAGTTCAAGTCATCATCTTCACTATTTCAGCCGAAAGACGTCCACTGCTGGACATAGGCCTCCAATTATCGCCACATCAGCCGGTTCTGTGCTTCTTACATCCAGCGGATTCCTGCGGCCTTCACAAGGTCATCTACAATAGTGATGTGGAATAATTTAAAAACTTTAACGTGAAAACATGACGGGATATTTTTACAAAAACCCTCTCATATTTGTCGGAGTTCATTACATTTAACTTCTACACAATGCAAAGCTACGAATTCCATTTTCGTGAACCATCCAACTAATGACTTCTGCGAAAGTAAATTTCACAAACTTCAGCATACTGAGTCACAAAAAATATATATAAAAATAACCGGGACCCATAAAACGTTCCATTCCAAGGCACTAAAGTTAAATCGAGTCCCGCAAGTTGTACATCATTAGCATTCGCCTGTCAAATGGGCACTCACACGGATTGCTTGATGCGCGCGAGTCAGCCATCTTTCCGCCGATTCCTAGTAAATAGACTTGACATATCGTGCAGATTTTCCTCTGAATGGAGCCTTTCCGTTATGCTTTTGGCAGGGATTACGGTTTGTGTTTTATTTTCTGTGTTGGCGTGTGCCGTCTCATTTCGTGGTATTTATTTTTCGGATCTGTGTGTTTGACCACGTTCACTATAAAGCTGCACACATCTTGGGTTATTTTTTTTTTGGTCAGTGTCCGTTCTTAAGAATGCGGCGACGCATGAATTGTCCATACAAACGTAGTACATAAATCATTTGCAATTTGAGCATATTTCTACCATATTATGTTGATATTCGGATTGAGACAGTATTTATCTAGGCTCCTACATCTTTTTATTTCCAAAAACTTACCTTTAAACGAAGTGTAAGCGAATTGCATTTCGTACATTTTTACAGCGTAAATGACATGTTTTCATATTGTTTTTTCTGTATTATAAACAACAATATTTGTAATATTGTTTCCGCAGAAGCATAGTTTATGTTATCAAGTTACAAATTATAGAAAAAATATGGAAATACATTAAGTTTTCATTCATATTTTTTTGTATTACGGAACACATCCAAATTTATCATAAATTTTCGAAAGCTAGTAGTACTATCGCGTCAAGCAATAATTGTCAATGTGTGCGTGGTAGTATTGCTCACTGTAGGTGTATATCGCTCCGATAGGCACTCACACTAGCGCAACGTGCTTGGAATTGAATTATGCAAACATCTCGATTTGTAGTTGCTAGCCGTGTCGCCGGCCTCTTAAACCTCACGGATCGATGATATTTTTTAAACTATCATTCTCCTGGTCTTATTCCAATTTATTTGGAGTCGGCGCAACATGTCTTCTTCTTTCATACTACTAGAAAGAAAGAAAGAAATAAAGAAAGAAAAATTGGTTTATTTGTCACAGAAACACGACACACTACTCTATTAGTCTTCTTTTTTAAACTACACGACAAAACACTGTCATACTATTTTTTTTCCATTTTAATAATTTTTCCCTGTTTTAGATGCAGACCGTTGCCGTCAGCATCGGCTGGAGCCGTCAATATTGCGAAAGTTTGCACCATCGGCCGCCGAGAAATTGCGCTTCACATGCTTCACGATTTATTGCAATTGTTTCTCAACAATATCCATCGTTTATTTCATCGAATCCATGACGTTTGGACGCTGCGCTTATTGTGAATGCTCTGCTATTGCATAAATATTTTGCTTAGCTTTGATTTATGTTATAATGTTTGTTGGCAGTTGGGTATTTCTAAAGCTAGTTTAGAGTTCTATTAGTGGTCGTGATATCTACTCTGAAAGAAAAGCCAATTTTTGTACAGTTATTAACAAATAGCTTTTATTCGAACGAAAATAAAATAACTTACGAAAAAATACCCGCTCGTTCCCACGGTGTTTTATTTCCGTTTTGAAAACGGTGGAAACAAAAAAATATATTAGATATGAATACGGTCGCTTACCTAACGAACTGAAATGAATACAAAACAACCAACACACAACATGGAAATGTTTATTTATGTAAACGAATTAAAAACGTTACGTATTTTCGGCAACGATTTTTCTTTCATATTCTTTGTGTGAGTTATTACCTTTTTACACAACGGTGTTCTTTTCAGCATCGGTAAGACCAATGTAGTTGGTCTCTGGCATTTCTTTGCGTTCCTTGAGTTTGGTTGTGAAGAAGGGGTCTGGGTAGGTTGGGTATCAACGGCCCGCATGCAGAATACAAATTCTTAACATTTTAATTAAAAGAGCTCAAAACGCCGACCGCGCCGGCTCTATTGTTGTCTCGTTCTGACACCGCCGTGATTTATGGCGAGTGTAAATGGGAAGGGTTGGGTTTCATCTTTCACTGGAATACACGAAATGATAATTGACATTTTTGCGCGAGCGTCACGAAAGGGTTATGATATTTGCGCAAGTAATCCTTCGGAAACATTGTCGACCATTTGTCACTGTTCGTTGAAAGTAGTGTGGGGTGGTTCAGTATGGCAGTTTATTACCTATTTCTTTGATTCAAACAATTTGATAACCTGCATTAAGAGGGTTTATTCTAAAAGTTGGCAACGTCGTAAATAGCTGTCAAACATTAACCTGTGTCGATTAATTTAGCAATATTACTGTATTGAATTAAGAAATGTGGCTAACTAGGGAACTAAAATATTGATTATGAAATGCAATAATAAATATCGTAATACCGAATATTTAGTTTTAGATATAATAAAAGTATTTGGAAACTTTCCAAATGTCTTTTTTACACCTAAAATTGTTACAACATCAAATTTAGTGTTATAATTGCAATTCATTATTAATATTCTAGGGCACTAGTAAGCCATATTTCTTATTTCCGTACAGTAATATTGCCAAATTAATCAAAACAGCGAAATATTTGACATCTATTTGCGACGTTGCCCACTTTCAGAATAAACGCTCTTAAATAACGGATTATGCATTCAAGTTTAAAGAAGATTTAACTTTAGTGCCTTGAAATGGAACGTTTGATGGGACGATGTTATTTGTATGTATTTTTTGCAACTTGGTACGCTGGTCATTACATAATTTGTGAATATGAGACAAAGCCTGTTTTTGTATATAAATATCTGTATCTCAAACGAATAGAGGTAAGACGAAAGACGAAGTTTCAGCCACAAATCAACCCGTCATAGTGGGCCCTTAAATAATAAACAATTCAACAACTTTAGCCTAGATTCCAGTTCTAAACGAGAAAATAGACCACGATTAACATCATATCCAACTTAAGACCGACTATAATCTGACAATCCAGCGCTGAAGCGCTCACTCAATTGCTCGAAGCGCTAAATATTTAACGATAAACACGTCAATCATTGACTGGATTACTGCTTGATTGAGGTGAGAACGATATTCCCTAATTTCGTTGAAGCGTCACGCCAAACCGCCAATGATTTGATATTGCGATTATTAAGTAATATTAGGTATAGCTGTGATGATTTTGACGTTTATTGAGTAACCAGCTACGCCTCACGGTTTCACCCGCATGAGTCTCGATTTCGTGGGAATATTGGGATAAAAGTATTCTATGTCTCAACTCAGGTCATAGTTTACCAATGTGCCAAATTTCATCCAAATCTGTTCAGCCGTTTTAGCGTGAAAGCTTAACAAACAAACAAACAAAAAATCAATCTGCCTAGCCTTTTCCCAACTATGTTGGGATCGGCTTCCAGTCTAACCGGATGCAGCTGAATACCAGTATTTTACATGAAGCGACTGCCTGTTTGACCTCCACAACCCAGTAACTGGGTAATACGATACCCCATGGTAAGACTAGTTGTCAGACTTTCGGGCTTCTGACGACCCGTAACGACTGTCAAAGATGCACGAATGACAGCCGGCACCAACGGCTTAACGTGCTTTCCGAGGCACGGTGGAGTCTCGGTATGTAGAAATGGTCACTCATCCACGGACCAACCCCGGCAAGCGTAATTTAACCTGATGGATCGACTCATGCGGCAGTTTGTACTTACCCACGACCTCCTCACAAGCAAACAAACCAACAAATAAACTATATGTGTTATTGGTAATCTCTATGTGTCTATATGGATGGTGGATTTATATGTTAAAATAATAATACCAGCCTATTACTGTCCCACTGCTGCAAAGGCCTCTTCTCATACGGAGAAGGCATGAGCATTGATCACCACGCTTGCTCAAGCCGGGTTGGCGATTTCAGACTTATATTAACTAGAAGTTCAGGTTGTCGTGATGGCCCAGGTAAGGTCTCGCCTCTCAAGCATGAGGTTGTGGGTTAAAATCCGGGCAAGTAGCAATGTGAATTTTTTAATTCATATGTATTTTCTAATTTTATCTTGGATATTACTGACATCAGTGAACAAAAACGTCGTGAGGAATTTCGAATTTTAAATGGACTAACAGCGCCCCGCGATTTCACCCACATAAGTCTCGATCCCGTAAGAATATCGGGATAAAAAGTATCCTATGAATTAATACACGTTATGAACTATTTGTGTGCAAAATTTCATTCAAATTCGTGTAGTAATTTTTGCATGAAAAGTAACAAACATCTATCCATCCTCACAAACTTTTAAAGTAGGATATTGTAAAATCCTGCCGGGGTTGCGGGAAAGTCCGAAAGGGTTACCGTGGTCCCTGGAAACATGGCAACTGAAAGAACACGGGTGAGTTTTAGTCAGTAAGAGTCTGACACGCCCTCCCGCTCCGCCTAGAGCAGGAGAAGTTATTTGATAATTTCCAAAGCAAAAAAATAAGGATATTGTTAAATATATTTTCTTTTCGGCGAAGACAAAACAAAGATAGAGATAGAGTTATGTTATATGCCCCAAACTCGGAAAAAATACTAAAACTATAAAAAGTGATGAAGTGATGACCTTGCGTTGCCCCTGGAATAAAGCAGAGTCCAACAAGATCCTTCAAATGAAACATAATTTGCCTCAAATGAAAACAACTTCTACGAGATAAACAAGTTTAAATAATTTAATTCCTAAGTGGTTTTTGTCAAAGTCTGAGCAAAAGCAGTGTTATTAATTAAAACTGTAAAAGCACTACAAATAAAGCTCAGAATAAGAATTTTATGAACATTTATTAACAATGTTACCTAACAAAAATACAATTAACATAACATTACGCCTGGTTTCCCGGAAGGGTTAGGCAGACGTGTACCTATAGTACACCCATTTTCACAACACAATTACTCAATAGTACCTGGGCGACCGAGCTCTGCTCTGGTGAAAATAGAGAATGCTCATTTAATGGAAATAGGAAAGGTCATACTAATCCATGTTAGTACCTTACTTATTCCATGCTGCCATGTCATTATTCTCATGTCATTATTCATTATCTTGTTCTAAACTTTGGGAGACCGAGCTCTGCTCGGGTAAAAATACGGAGATTTTTTTTTTCCCCAGATATGAGACCTAGCTAGATCGATTTTTCGCCCCCGCCCGTAAACCCCTATATTGCCACTTTCATCGAAATCGTTAGAGCCGATTTCGAGAACGTGAGTACAAATATATCAACAAACAAATGTATATATAAATATTGCTCGTTCTTCCAAGAAAACTAAATTAATAAAAGTAGGCCAACGAAGCAACTGTACTCTTCAGGCAAATCTTGAAGGGCGGAGTAAACAGTAGCTCGGGCAATTTGTAACAAATCCAAACGCGCAAGGTGCCGTCCTTACACACTTAAGAAGTTAACTGATCTGTTTCCCCCAAACTACTTTATTTGTTTAGGCCACAACAAATAGGTTCTCCTCTTCTTGGGCAAGTTTCCCCGAACTGCCTCAAATTGCCCCTAACTCTTGTATTGTTTAATCAAAAGAACGGGAAACGTATGGTAGTAATAATAAGGTTGTTTTATTTACTCGTTTGTATATAAAACACTTGTGTTTAGAAGTTTGCTTATTGATTTTCTTGTGTTCGGTAAGTTTTGTGGGTTCATTAATGGCGTATTAAAAGGAATGGTGGAATGTTTTGAGTATTTTTATTATTAAAAGGTTTTAACATACAGATATCACAATATGTATAATATATATGAAACAAAAGGGTTTCGGGGCGAAGAACAGGTCTCGTAAAAATATCGTGGTGCGTTGCACAACTGACGGATGACAGACAACTCGTGTCAAAAAAAGGTGTGCGTCGTCTGTCTTTCAGACGGGTTCTAGAACATTCTATACTCGCAACAATTTAAGGAGTCCGATTTGACAGCTAACAATCCTTTGTGTAGTGATGGAAAAAAAAATCGATTGCTTTAAAAACCGATTCTCGAAACATGTCGATATAACATACTGAGAGATTTTGTAATCGATGATTTATCTACATTGCTTGAAAACTGATTCTCAAGGCATAACGTTTTATTACAGGTACGTGTAGGAAACGTCAAATCGGACTTCTTAGATTGTCACGAGTGTAAAAGCTGCACCCTTATTGGACGAGCGGATTGTGGCGGGAGCGATTCGAAATGAGTTCGCGTTATAAGGTCAAGTATTTTATTGATCGTCAAGTGGTAGTTACTGTTAGGTTACGGTTGCATTAGCATAATCAGCCTGTAATGTTCCCACTGCTGGGATACAGGCCTCCTCTTTGTGAGAGGGAGTGGGCCATAATCCACTACGCCGGTCCGGTGCGGGTTGGCGGATGTCACATGTCTTGGAATTGGTTCTAGAACATGCCGGTTTCCTTACGATGTTTTCCTTTACCGTTTTGAGAGCAGTGGTGATGAAATAATTTACACAAAGTGAAGTGTAAATTCGTCAGAAATCTGAAGTAATAACAGAATAATGTATGATTGTAATATCGTAGGTATTGACAACATTCGTTTTGGAACTGTTTACAAATGCACTTACTACCTACGTTCCTATTAGCAGTAACTACTTTTAGGATTGTTTTTTTGCTGGAGAGCATCGGATGTCGTTTGAAATTTGCAATAATTTAGGGGATATTCGTGTTATCGTATTATTAGTGCAAAGGACATCATGCTACCCACAGTTCCCACGTAGTGGTCGAAAATTATATCTAAATGAGATTTTGGAAAATTACTTTAGTAACTTACCTAAAAAAAGAAGAAAAATACATTTATTTGCGGTAACATGACGCAAAGAAATGACACATGACGCATGAAATATGCGTCACATCCAAGCAAAACGGCCATGCTCAGCATAATGCTGCAACCCTATGCGAGACAGAGCCACAGCGCTGGTTTTCAGCGACAGCCGGCATTGACGCGATGACGTCAACCGGTGCAGCATACAATGAGATATAAATAAGATATAAAAATAAAATTAATATATAATAATTAATTCTACATGTTAATATAAAATATAATATTTAAAATGGCAACATTCCGTTATGCATTCACCTACATTAATTTACTACGGTGATTCGGCTTACGTTTATAATAATTATACTAGTAATGTAGCTTGAGGCTCTGCCAAAGGCTTCCATCGATATCAATACGTTGTAAATTAATATCACTCGAAGCCCCATTTAATACACAAGGGGTAACACGACTATACATTATGATTTAAAATACAGATGGGGTAAATTATTTCCCTACCCCTATTACTTCATTTTCAACATTATCGTGCATAAGTTAGCAATAACAATGGAACCAAACTTTGTTATTATTTCAGTAATTTTATTATTCTCAAGTCATCATCATCATCATCATCAGCCTATAAATGTTCCCACTGCTGGGACACAGGCGAGTGAGACAAGTGTAAACGGAAATTGTCGACGGTGTGACGTCATTTCCCCTTTGCCTTCCATACACAAATGGCAGGGAATGCTATTGACTTATGTTATTTTGTGTTCTAAGTAGGAGTTTCCATACGCCCTCTCATTTCGCTAATTCTAATTGAAGGGTCTTCTGTACCCCAGTGTACGTACGTACATACCCCAGTGGGGTACACTCGCCCTTTACATTGTTTGTACAATAGATACTAATTTGGAAATGTAACAGAGGTACAATTCTACGTAACTGTAGACTGGAAATAATATTTCATGCATGTTACACCTAGAGGAATCGGTTTGTGGTTTCTTAGGTATAAAGATGAGGGGAAAATTAAGTTTGAGTAAAGTTACGTTTGTCTAACCTTACAAAGTAGAGGCATTGACTTCTGAGACAAAAATTGGTAATGAAAGACCTTCGTATGAATAAAAGAAATTGTGGTTCAATACCCCTGAAATTCCGAAAAATAGTAAATAAAAAGAAATATCTATTGATATCTTATTTAGATATTAAACACTTGAATAGACTACAGACAGAATGAGTATAAAATTGTACAAGAGACCTTCAATTTTCTTCACATAATTATCTTCAATTTTCGTCTATAAGCATATTCTACAATCCAATAAAATTGATATTATGCTCTATAATCTTGTTTTCAAGACTGTAATATTAGCATAAAAATAGTTTCACAAGCATTTTATTACTCTTTTATTTTAGAGAAATGTTTGTACACTTTCACTTCATTCTTACTTCGAAATCATCGCTTTACTGCTTAGGTATAATAATTTTTTTCTTATACATATTTTTCAAAATTCTCTATAGCCAAAGCTAAAGTCTAACAAAGAACTTATCAACCAATTACGTTATCAGTGGCGTCATTCCGTCAGCTCCGAAGGTCTTATAAATACGTCACTATCAATGTTGAGCTGTTGCTTCGACCCTAGGGACTCCTCCAGGCCCTGCTGGTTAGATGTTCATTCTTTAATTTTACTTAGTAATTTTTTAAATAGGAAGTTTTTCTAATACATATTTTCTACAGAGAAAACTTTCACCAACAAATCTCCATTATACATTCAACCAATTACGTCATCAGTTGCGTCATTCCGTCAGCTCCGAAGCTCTTATAAATACGTCACAATCAGTGCTGAGCTGTGGCTGCGGCCCTGGGGACCACTCCAAGGCCTGGTGGCTCCGTGATTGATGCGCTGATTACCTTCGTTCCTTTTTTGCCACGAACGTTCCACTTTTGCCCTTTTGTTTTTTCGACCTCTTCACGTAATAGGATGTTTTAGGACGGATTTTTATTAGTGATGAAAGTTTGGGTTGTTTTTTATTTTGTATAATTTTAGTAAGTAAGAGGGGAGAAAGTGAAGTTTTTTATTTTGATAATTGAATATTTGACAAATTTTTTATGTAACTCCTGTTTCTACATGAATCAATTATGTAATCAGTCAATTCAATTTTTTTACTTATGTCAGTATTGTCAGTGTTAATGAATGTTGTTACATTATTATTATCTTAAATTCTATACTTGTATTTTAATATTTGCACACCATGACAATATGGTAAACATGTTAGCACAACTCCATGTACTTATAACACCTTGCATGCATTTTATCGTATGTACACACATGTTTGAACAAATAAAGTTATCTGAATCTGAATCTGAAATAAGCAAAGAGCATCAAAAAATTCCCCTCGTGTTTTATATATTTGTACATATTATTATTATTTTAAGTTAGGTATGTAAATATTATTTTAGTAATATGTCATAGTTTCACAAATTGCTACTACGTGCAAAAAAATTCAGATCTATAGATAATCAAATCGAATTAAGATTTTTTGCTCGACCTTTCTATAACACTATCTTTTTTCTATAACATCGGTGTATCTTTCGCTTAATTGTTTCCTAAATCCGCAAAAACAATTATATGAAAGTGACACAACCCGTTCCACAAAAAAATAACGACCTTTTTATAAACAGAACGACCTTAAAGGGGTTTATCCTGGATCTAGAAATACTTTAAGCCCTGTGTTTCTATTTAATTAGTGTCGCAAAAGTAAACTGACTTTATAAACCGTACCTAACGAAGGCAGGGTACCTAAAACTTTGCGCAAACACGATAAGAACGAAATGTTGAAGATATAATACGTTTAAAAACTCGTAGTTACGACTTTTTGTCCGCCAAATGTTTTCATATTCAAAATTGATTTTCCGACTGGGGCCCGTATGAATATGATTAATTAGGAGCAGATTTATTTATTCAGCTCCGATGTTATTACGTGATATAAAATGTTGCGCGTAAATTGACTGCGTCGAGTTTATAATACGCTGGACGTACATGAATACAGTGTAAAAAAGAGTAACGCGTCAATTGACTAGAAACTACGAAATGAAAATTGTATTTTCGAAATAGGTTAGGAAATATTTTAAAATTGTTATTTTGGTGCGGATTTTTACGACCGTTGAATTTTGTGTTCGTATTTTAGTTTCGATGGGTTTGTAGGTTAGGCGATGTGAAATATCGTTGTGGGATAGTGAAGTGTCGGTGTAAAACGTCACATTTTATTACTTTTCGTATACAGGCTATACACTGTACAGGGCAGAATAGATTCATTGTAAAGAGGACCCTATATCAGTTAACATTCGCATGGACGTAATAAAATCGCGGCGGGATTTTATTGCGCACTGGATTTTTCAACTCTCGACGTTAAGCCGAGCGTTGAGAATCCAACTGGCTAGGACGCACTCTCGTCCCAGCGCGATGAAAAAACACACTGTTGGATTTTCAACTCTCGGCGCTAAGCAGAGCATTGAAAACCAAGTGCATGAAAAAAAAATCGCCGCGATTTTATTACGTCCGTGCGAACGTCGGCTAAAAGTCACAAAATCAAACATTCACAAAAAATACACCACATTTCACACATCACATTGACATATTTTTATTCTCAAACTTACCTACTCAATATATGGTACGTACGCCACCTCTCTACAGGTACAAAGACATACTACACCTACACACTTTATGCTTTTAGGTGGCGACGTAAAAACGAAATCAGCAAGTATCATTTTGACGGCCATTATGTAAAAGTGGGTGTGCGTGTGATAAGGCCACAAGTGGCCATTTGCCGGTGTTTGCGAGCCCCTGCTAACGTCCTCTGTATAATATGCTGAGAGAAAACTCACCTACATAATGATACACACGTACACTTATATGAGGATAGGTACGAAGAATGGTGAAGTGAACTTGAAACCGCGCATAATGATGTTTTTTTCTATGGCGGGAAAATGAAATAGGTTGGTATCTACTTATGGCTTAGGGGCAGTAACCCTAAGAAAAAAGCATGGAATTAGTAAGTACTATAAACATCTACGATAAATATAGAGAAAAAAAAGTGGCTATTTTTCCCTTTTTCAAAAATAGAATTGGGAGCAAAATAGAATAACGGCCAGATATTTTCCTGCAAACAGTATTATTGTAATAAAACATGAAACTAACTGAACGCTAGGCTCAATTCAAATCAATTCCTTCGCCCGACCCTCATCATAAAAATCGACGCGCAATCTTGGGATTGGTTCCCGCCAAAATCTGAAGGGGTTTATGTAAACGCTGCTGCTTTGATAACATCGTGTGTATATGAGCCGGTCGAAACAACGTTAATTTCGTTAAAAGGCACACAAAAGAGGATCACACTACAGGGGAATACCATTACATGGGACGCGCACCGAATAACGTTTCCGGCTGGTAAGCGAACTTATAAAATTAAGGGTATGGGTGTGAAACGGGGGGGGTCCGGGGCGACTACGTCACTAAGGCCCTGCAGACCTGCACTTTAATAGTGTAACTTCGCCTAGATACGAAATGGTTTTCGACAGTTGAGATAAACGTATCTCGAAGCGTTTTCCGCTTATCATGGGATGTTGAAGTGCGTAATAAGGGCTATTAAAAGTAAAGGCTGCACGATTTTAAAGGAGCAGATATGAATGGAAAATTGCACAGATGACAACGATCGATGAGATTTGAATTAGGCGACAAAGTATTCCGAAGGAGATCGGTACCCTAATTGCGTAATACAACACAATCGCAATCTGTTTCGATTTGAAACAGATTGCTAATCCATTACTTCATAAGTTGGAAATAAAAATCTGCTCAACAACGTAAATAACGCAATGAATGTTGTTGAACTGTCAAAATGAAACAAATTAGGCATAATTGTTTACGAAAATAAGTTACGCAATTAGGGTAATGGTTAAACCCACTCCGACTTTTTCAATCATTGTCTGAATAAGAAGTTCCTAAGTAACTTATTCAAAATTAAACATAGTTTGAGTAGTACAGACTGTAGAGATCTTTAAATGCACTTTTTCATGCATATCTATAGCGTGCATGATCTCAAGGTTGAATGTATATGAATTCCTTGCACAATCTGTCACAACAGATTTTAGTTCTTACATTTATTTGCAAATAAATTCATCTATTATATCCTATTCCAGAGGACATGACGTTAATCATACAATTACGTCACAATCAAAACCAGCGCCTCATTCCGCCAATTTCAACTCAACTAGCCTCATCTACATATCTACATAAGTAGATACACCCCATATACATGTATCCGCGTTCGTAGAGGCCACAGCATAACGACATGTGTTATACGAAACAGTATGTTTTGCAGATATTATCATACATAGTATTTGAATTTCATTAGGCCAATGGAGATTAAATCGGCTGCGGGCGGAAAATTAAGGTCTGGATGTTTGCTAAAACCTAAGCATTCTACTTTTTGAGTAGGTAATTTTAAAAAGGGCTACACCGGCAGAAAATTGCAGCCTTAAAAAAAATGTTGTCAATTTTCTTTGGGACCTAGAGGACAGCATAGTAAAATTCTGTTGATTGTGAAACCTAATGCGTGTTTTTTGTAAATAAAATATTAATGGCTAGATAAGCGAGAGATTAAATATGTTGAGCTGAGCAATGGATATATATGTCGGATCCGGTCATTAGTACGGACATGAAACGAATCGCCAGCGGCGCGCTTTAGGTGTAGACCTAAAGCGCGCGCTTCTACAGAGTCGTGATGTTTTAAAGCCACGGCGAGTAGGATTCAGCCTCTGGTCGCATCGGAGTTAAGACGTCGCGGAACTGTTCTCGATTCGTGGTGCTCAGTTATTGTGTTAGTTGTAATTTGTGATCATTGTGTTAATTGGTGATTTTAATAAACGCCGTCACACCCAGTGTGTGTATAATTTAGCTAGTGTGATTAATTTGATAGTAAATTATAATGCGATCTGAACTGCAAACTGTTTTTCTATTGCGCATTAACCAATACTATCCACACTACGCCCACAGTAGTTAAAATATTGCTGATAATAACGAGAGTCACATACCCGTCTCCGACATATAAATTATTTTTTTCATTATAGCAATGAAAAGTGTCCAGTATGAGGGTTGATGATGAAATGATTTTATTTTCTGTAAATAGATTTGTACAAACACTTTTACACGTCACAAATATTTTAAATACTAGATGAGGTCGGCCTAGTTGTTATAATTTTTTTTTTGAACTACGGCTTCTCGCAGTTTTGACCACTAAGGTCTTGGCCGCTTAGCCGGACTTTCCTGTGGGTGCCTTAAGCTGCTACACTCAAAGCCAGGGGAAATTGTTGTACCTTATACTGGACACTTTATACAATGTCGTTCATTACCTATATTTATTTATTTTAGTGAATACTACGCACGCTACTATGCATGACAGATACATAGTACAGACGCCAGCACATCAAGCTACCCGAAACAGTCAAATTTTCCCAATCAACTTTGAACCTTAGACATCAACGATAAAGTTGAAAATCTATTAAATAAATTTGACAGATTGTAGTAGCTTGATGTGCTGGCGTCTGTACATACCTATCCTTGAACCGCCCACGACAACTAGGTAATGTATTCATGTATTAGTATTTATTTTTAGATTTCCAAATTTAAAGGCGCGACAAATGACCTTAGGTTCAACATTATTTTTAGAATTACTTATTTAAATTAATGTCTGCCGTATAATCAGACTACTTCTGAACCTTATTCATAAATACTAAGTATTTGACTTTATAATGGAATTAATACTTCAACGACAGATGACACTCACAGAATATTTATTCTTATTGGGTTCGATTTGAGTATGCATAGAATCATGTCTGATTTATAAATATAAAGTGTATTTTTTTAAATAAATAAATAAATACTTTATTACAGACCATGTCCATAATAATTACAAGTAGGGTTATAAAATGTGAACACGAATAAATGTTTTCAGGATATTTGAGTCCTGTTTATTCGCAATGACCTGTAGGATGCTGTTAGTGCTACCCCGGACTCTGCTTAATAACGACGATGCGCACGATGGCATGAAAGCCTCATGAAAGATCTTGGCCTCCGCAAACATACCAGAGACACTACAAAACCGGGGCAGCCCTAACAACATCCTAAATCCATTGTTATATTGGACACGTAGGACACTCAGCGGCCTCTGCGGATACTTAAACCACAGGCTGCACGCGTAAAAAGTCTGACAGTAGGCTCTAAATAGTGTGACTTTAACTTGGTCACTACAACGTGCAAACCTGCGGGTCAGCATATTACTTCTGACCACCAATGCCCTAAGTTCCCTTTGTATGTCAACTTGGTCGTTAATAATGTTGATACGTTTGTTTTAAATAAGTCAAACACATGTATCTAAACTTTATTGGAAATTTTTGAGAAATATCATAATACTTATATTGTTTCTTTTCTATGTAAGATTACTCTTAATGGTGTACAAGCATATTTTATTTTCGTATCTCTTTATAGACAAAATCAGGACTGCAGGTCTCAAAAAATCACAAAGAAAAGTCGACCCCTAACATGATCATGCGTCAGCACATTCGCACAGATAATGATAACCAGCAAAGTGTAAACAAAAGTGGTCTCCACTTGGTCCGGTCTTCTCGGCCCATCAGGAACCGTCTTGACATCGGTTTTATTACAAACCTTTTTGCTCCCTTTAATAAATCCCACACAGCCAAGTTTCAGCAATGAGAATTTCATCGGGCGACGACGTGACCATTGTCATGTAAATCTGATTTGGAAAGAAATGCAAACTTTGCTAGTACGGATGAATATTTCAAATTATACGGACACAGACGTCGTTCGTTGTGGAAAATATTGTCCAATTTGCTACATATCTACGGTTTTTATGGACTTATTCTGGGACGCCAGACGTTTGTTTTATGTAATAATCGCGGAACATCCCGTCGTTGCCGAATGAAATTCATTCTTTAAACTTTTGATTGTATGTCACGATTTACTTGTTGATGTGTGTCATTTAATTCCGTTTTATATTGGGCTATTAGGTTCAACAAATATATTTTAAAACGAGTTGTAAAAACATGTTTTCATTCCAGTTAAAACATTTATCAAACATTTTACGCAAACATGAAAAACATTTGAAATGAGACGCTACAATTGCGACCAAAAAGATAAAATTACAAAACAAAATGTTAGACAAAACAGAATGTTTACCATTTATTACATTTGCTTTTGTAAACACGACGATACTTTGCTCACTAAATGGGAATGTAAAGATTTTTCCCAGTTCTTAACACGAGGCGGGTTTTTTTCGAAACTAAAGAGCATTCTTCCTCGCCCCTACGATTACTGTAGAAAATTACAGTCTGCAATTGTTGTTATTTATTTAACAAAGGGTTTACAGAAGTGGGAGGCACGCGAGCAGTATTTACATAAAAACAAAGAATTATATTCGGCGGAATGTAAACAGTGGCTTGCGGCCACGAGCAACGCAGATGTGTCGCGTGGCTCTGCCTGGCCTCTAGTGAGGATATCATGTCGATAAAATGATGAAACTATTGTCATTTTAGCAACATTTTGCTTCGGAAATCTGTTTGAGAGCTTTCTTAATACCTACAGACAAGTTAAAAATCACTGTTTCATTTTGTCAAATGTGTGAAAGATGTTAATTTTTTTTATCATAAAAGTGGGATCTTAAATGGGAGTGTTTTATAACTTTTATAAGCATAAAAACCTTCCGCTTTATACCTAATATAATTTCGCAGCGTCTTAATTAACATAAACTTTTATCTAGAGCGTTGGAATATGTTCAAGAGTTTTCGAAGTTAATTCATCAAGCTATGAGGAGATTAATGTTTCCAGAAAATGTTCTCTAACATTTCTTCCTAGTCCAATACAGTTAACAAAAAAATTATACGATCTTATCGAGATACAAAACAATACAGCGCTACATTTTCATGAGTCGTTTCAGCTGGCTACAGTGAAGATTATCCTTTCTTGAAAGATCAGTAGGATATATTTGAGCACACTTCAATATCAAGTGCTTAATACATTTTAGATAACTTATCGACAGTCGCTCCTCACAAAATCGTAATAAAATGGCGACTGTAGGCGGCGGGCGGGCGGGTGTTTTTAAGTCGTCTTGCCTCCATCCAAACACAAGCCAAAAATCTTTATAAATGCAAACGAGACGGCGTTATCTACATCTGTGTAAGTGCGAGAGGGACGGCGTCAGGTGCATCTGAGTTAGCTCTGCGGTTGCGGGTAGATACAGCACGTTCTTACCGCTTCAGTCGGTGCGGTTAAGGGTACCCCAACTTTGCAACGAATTGGAGTGGAGTTGGGAAAAACAAATAACTAAGTATCTCATTTGAATGTATAACTTGAGTCTTTAAAACGAAATAGGTGTTACTACGCGAATGGCGGCGCGATTATTTATGATTTTGACACGTGTTTCATGAGTGGTACTTTGTAGACGGTCGAATTAATTCCAAGTTACAATTTTGTATAACGAGCGATTCTTCGAAGTGTAATTAAGGCGATTTAGGTGAATTATGTTTTCATAATGTTACCATTTTCTACACAAAATTTAGGTACAAATACAAACAGCTCGTACATTTCACAATTTCCGTTATAATTTCGGGGCGTGACGTTGTATATTTAAACGGCGCTTTTTTCTCAAGTCATAATTTGAATTTGTAATACTTGTAAGAGCGGAAAGTTTTGGCATCAATATTTATGTTTATAATGACGGGGACTCACCTGCCGCCGACTAGGAGATAATTTCCGTCTCTTAATAATAATCTGAAGTAATCTGTGTGTGTGTCGTTTCCCAGGAACTTGTGCGTATCATCCACTCCTGAAACAAAAGAATAAAAAGCTTAATTAGTTAGTTCATAGGTACTCTTAATAGAGTAGCTGCCTAGGTAAAAAAAAAAACTATTTAGTCCGTCTTTCAGATAATAAAAAAATATTAGACACGTATTTTTTGCTTTATCATATTAATCAAAAATAACTTAAAAAACACGCATTAAAGTTGGGGAGTGGGGGCTCGCTACGTCACAACGCAGTATTAAATCTAGTTAAGCGTGACGTCATGCCAAATTTTAACTCAATGTATCGTCGTAATCTTTAGATTACGTCAAAAAAGAAAAAAAAATGTGTTCAATATTTTTTATTAATCTACAAGGGGGACAAAAAATTTTTTTGGTCACAGGCCTTTTAGTCACATTTCTAGAAATATAGGTTTTGGTTGTTGGTTATACAGTTTGTAGACTATCGTTTTCTACGTAAAATAATACCTAATTAGTACAATCGTACTTAAAGAAAAACAAATAACTAAAATAAGAAAGCTGAAAATGAGTAAGACGTTACTTTTGCTATAAGTATTTTATCAAGCGTTAACCTTGCTGTCCTTAGTTTTCGTTTGAATGTCAGACCAGTCATATTAAAGGGTTCGCTGAACTACACAGTAACTATGACAATGAAATACGTAATTAAATAAATACTTATTGATATCTTATTTCTATTCCACATAAATATCATTATCTAATGGGCTTCGTCCATACTCATCCCCAGTTCGAACTCGCCCGGTTCGTATTATCTAACCACATGTATAGCTAGAAGGCGCAAATGTACTGATAGTTATAAAAGTGCTAGTATCATACTAGCACTTTTCTAACCATCAGTACATTTGTTTTATTTATTTTTATTCAGTCATAATACAAAAATAACATTACACACAGAACATTTATAAAATTAACAGTAAGCATGAACTATTTGTGTTTTTTCAACATCTATAAAATATAATCAACATTAATAAATAACAAAGGTATTATTTTTTCTTGTTTAAATGAATCATTCGTTTATCTAACCTCTTAAAAAGTCACAGTTCGTAAAATTTGATTACATATTTAAATTAAAACTTTCCCTAAAACACAATTTGTAAAATAATTAATGCTCTCTGCTCAAAAAATCTGTATGTATTGTATAAAATAATTCAATTCAATAATTGTAAAATTTATAGGACTGCAATATTTAATAACTACTTATTTGCACGGAATCTAAGTAGGTCATTTTGTCAAAGATCAAGACTGCCATAGTAAAATTAATACGTTATCAGTATTTATTATTTAGATTAAGAGTATTTATTTTCTACATCGTAGCACTTTTCCGACAAACTGTGTACCTTTGCAGCTGATAGGCATTTAAAAAAGCGGGCGAGTTCGAACTGGGGATGAGTATAGACGAAGCCATCTAATGGTCTAAGATTCGATTAAGGACGACCTTCACCCATCTATTTAATTAATGAAAAGTATTTTATATCAAATTTAGTATGTTAAAAAATATATCGCGAGTGGGTTGGCAAAAAAAATCCTGGCCAGACTATGATTAGTACAAAAATTAAAAATGACTCTTTTTAAAAAATTGTTCTCATTCGTTTAATGATTCGTTTTAGTAACAAATGTTTCTCTTAAAAAGCACTGTTCATTGATATATCACTTATGGCTATTGGGCGCCAAGAACATTCCTAAACTTAGGTAGCCGAGTAGTCACCTATTTTAGTCATTATCTCCGAATTGACTAAAAATTGGCAAAAGTCGAGTTAATGGCAAATGTTCTCTTTGAAAAGCTCTTTTAATTGGTGCTTGTACCTCATGATCTTTCATTTAATCTAGTTAACTTGCAGCTGGCGGCATAAGCAGAAGTGTTGAGGGTTATTTAACAAAACTCATAAAACGAACTATCACTAAGAATTAAGGGCGATATCAGTAACGATATCGGGTGCAGAGGTTCATAGTTACAATAAAACCTTGAATAGAAAAGTGTTACGACTTATACAAGGCGTTAGTTTAATGTTTTCGTTAATTTTAGTTATTGTGGATTTCCATCTTTGCCAGCTTTCTCAAACAATTGACGGACATGTTGATAGCTCCTTAGATAGCCCATAAAATGATGATGTTTTCCAAAAAAATTTTTTGGTTAGTGATGTAGTAAAATTTTGGAATAATCATCTCGTTTATGGTTTATTTTGACGATACTCTAATTTTGCTACTTAAGTCTTAATCATTACTTTCAAATGTTTGATATTTTCAAATTTCTGAATACCGACAAATCTTCTCAAAAGGGTCAGTTTTAAATTGAAATAGCAATCAAAGCTATTGAATTCGTTGATTTAGAGATAAATGCAAAATTATAGCCACTTTTGGGTACTTTCCTAAACCAATGAAATTTCGTTATATTTGCCAAAAGGCTCCATCAATCCGTCAGATATTTATATATTCACTATCAAGATGAGTTACACTATTGCACAGAATAACTTTTTTTTGCCCTCAATATCCTTTTATAAAAACTTTCTAAAAAAAAAACAACCGACCTCCAAAAAAAACACTACAAAGTGAAAAATAACTTTAATTTCGGAAGTTGGTGTCTTGGGTATTGTATTATCGTTTTTTGCCACCAACTTCCGAAATTAAAGTTATTTTTCACTTTGTAGTGTTTTTTTTTGGAGGTCGGTTGTTTTTTTTTGTAAAAAGTTTTTATTTTTCACTTTTTAGTTGTGGTACTTACCCCACACACATTCGAATACCACTACCTGCTACCAGTGACAGAAACTTATCATATCATCTACATACTAAGTGGGAAAAAAATACGTATTTTGTAGCTAACTCAAAAACTATCCAAGCAAAGTTAATAAAATTTGTATGGGACCAATTCGAGAGCACACCCTTTCAAACAAAAAGAGAATTTTCAAAATCGGTCCACAATTGACGGAGAAATCGGTGGACATAATAAAAAAAACAAACATACGCGACGAACATATAACCTCCTCCTTTTTGGAAGTCGGTTAAAAAATGGTCCAAATCTGAAAGTCAAAGTCAAATCATTTATTTCAAATAGGCCCATGTATGGCACTTTTGAATGTCAAAATTGACAAAATAATAAAATTAATTCTAGTCGTCCCTTCCAAAAGGTAGTTTTCGTATGGAGAAGAATGGGTAAGAAACTCCACCGTTACTCTTTTAAAATGTTTTACAATAGTATGTATAGGTACTAAATTAGTTAAATAATTATATGTGAAGACGATGCACCTAAAATAAAATGACTATACCACAATTAGGTAAAAATAATTAAAAATGAAGCAACGACAGATAATTTAATTATGTGATAGATACATGGTGCTCACATATTTACAAACATTGTAAAAGTAGACGATTTTCCTAAAATTTTGTAATTAATAAGTCAGTGTGTGAGGAAGTAATCACAGAATGTAAAATCAATGTCATAAAACACAAAATAATAAATTTTACAATTAAATTAGCAACCAGTTTGATTTTGTCTTGATTCTACATTGTCCTATGGAGCAGAGTTATCAAACTCGTCAGATTTAGGAAAAAAAGCCCACAATTTCTTCATGAGATTTGCGTATTTAATTTATTATGGTTTAGGCCACACACGATCATGTCAAAATCAAAAGCTCTGAAGATCACTTTATTTTTGTCCCAATTTGGAAATCTGAAAATGGACTCCTGACCACGGGGCATCGGAAACTTTTCAAATATATTTTCGGTGTTCTCTCGTCATGTCGCACCTACTCAGCTATCATCAACTTCTCGCCCTGCATATGCTTGCTCAAAAACCCTCTGGGCTCTCCTCTGGGCTCCATGAGTTTAATCTGTTTTGTTTTTTATTTGTATTCGAGTACAAATACTAGTACCGCTGTTATCTTATCTTTTAGTATGCACGTGTTTTTGTGACAAATAAATCGATTCGATGAGGTATCGGTAAAATCGATAAAGGAAACACTGAAATAATCAAATTTTAAATACACAAGCTTTTGTTAACCTTGTTTCGGACCTCTGAACAATGTAGGTATATCCACGTATATCTAAATCCAATTACGTTAAAAGCAGGTAAAGGTTAGATACGTTTTTATCTTATTAGTTTAAGGTTACGATATTGTGTGGATCTAAAGAAATTTGCATATCCATTAGCGAGGTTAGGTATTTGTCAACTGACTGGTTTTAAATGGATACTGTCCTTTATACTGTTCCTGTCGGCGACTTTTGAAGATTGACTGCGTTAAGAAGTTAATTAGTCGTATTTTTTTAGTCTTTTTACTGAAAAATCTTTAAAACTGAACCAACTATAACTTTTAAATTTTACTTTTTGTTTTCGAGACGAAGTTCCTTAATAGAATAACGCGGTTTGTGGTAGGAATTGAATGCTTGAAATCGTCACGTAAGGAAAAAGCGTTATGCGACTTTCTTTCTCTCTCTCTCTCTCTCTCCCTGTCTCTTTCTATTATACGAGTGTGTGTGTGCGTGCGAGTATCGCGTAAGGAACTTCGTGCCTGACGGAGGTTCCCCGACCGCACACGTTTTTTAGGGTTCCGTAGTAAACAAGGAACCCTTATAATTTTCGTCATGTCCGTCTGTCTGTCTGTCTGTCCGCGGTCTAGTTCCAAGACCCTCAGTACTAGAAAGTTGTAATTTGGCATAGATATACATATTAATTACGCCGACAAAGTGGTAAAACAAAATTATGAAAAACATTTTTTTTTAGGGTACCTCTCATACACGTAAAGTGGTAATGTTTATTTTTTTATTTTTTTACCCCATGGTGAGGGGTATCATTGGAAAGTTCCTTTAAAAATATTGTGAGTTTGTGAAAACCATTTTTGGATTCAGTGATTCGTTTGCGAAATATTAAGCTTTAAAATGCTAATTTTTGTTAGAGTCAAGTGTCCCCCCCCTGCCGGCTAAATGGTTGGTTTTGGGTGTGTGAAAAAAATCACGAAATTAAAAGGAAAACTATCACAGCTAAGTAGGCTTTACAGGTTAACGAGTAATAATCGACCAACTTAACTTTGCAGTTGCAAAAACATGTTTTCCCATACATTCCGTATGGGAGAACATATTTTTCAACTACAAAGTTAAGTTTGTTTTTGGGATAAATTCATCCCAACTACGGAACCCTTCATTGTGCGTGGTCCGACACGCACTAGGCCGGTTTTTTTTTTAATTTGTTGAATACTAGGCTTTTAGCTACTTTGTATTAGTGTGTGTATTTTATGTTTAGGTAATAATGTGCGCCGTATTTGTGTAGAATAAACAATTTTCTTTCTTTCCATATTTATATAATGGAATGATGTTTCCATCTCAGATTAGAACTGTCTGTCCGGGGTATGTGTATGTATGTATGCCACTGGTTACTCCTTAAACGTAGTCGAAAACACAAAAAATAAAATATACAATGATGTATATTTTATTTTTCTTCTTATTTTCTAGCACTTCAATTTGTTGACTAGTCCATTATTGTCAATGTAAACCATTTTCAACAAAAATCTATAACACTGTTACTTGTTAGCTACTAACAATCTCTTTGAAAGACACATTAAAATTCATGGCACACTTCATGAAGATGCCTTTAATACGACGCAAAGGCTTAAACTCCAGTCTAAATGAGGTCTGAAATAATAGGCGTGGCCCTCATTAAACTCCTTTTGTCGTGATCCGAAGTTAGTCTTTTGACATCTGATTCCTTATTTGGAATTTGTAAACGATTTTCCACTTTATCCCTTTGTGATAAAGCACCCTTTGTTTTGTAAGAGGAAAGATGTTTCGAAGAAAACATTCATGAGATGAGATAACCTTGGTTGTTTTTTCAAAGTCACGCGTTTAGGAGGAGAGTTGTTTTTATTTATAGGATGCTTAATGGATACAATATAAAGAGTTTTGTTTCATGTATCATGATGCCCATTGCAACCATAACTGTCGTTCTGCGCTTGCCCGACGACACTATCGTGCGCAAAGCTCCAAAATATACAATAAAATCAACAAGAACCTATCAATTTATAAATATACCCTGTATAAGGTCAAGCAGTCTTAAGCCATGGCTACTGTCCCTCAATTACGAAGAAACAGAGCAAATTAAAATTAAATCTTTCGTAACATCAATTCTACACTCTGAGAGGCACTCAAGTTCAACATCACTCGCGATCCCAATAAAACTTTCCAGAACATTCAACTTAATTTACAGACACACACATACACACACCCCCCCTCACACTACACGCATACACACAATCACCATTACAGGCTATTTCTAACCATTTTTTATTGTTTTGTATAATTTTTCAGTCTTTTTTATTTTCTCCTTTGTTACCACTTCTTATGTAATAAAGATTATAATATATGATTAACTAAAACCGCTGCTGGACGTAGGACTATCCAATTGTACACCACACTGTTCAATCCTGGGCCACTCTCAACCATCTACCACCTTGCGAAGATCGTCGCTCCACCTAGGTCGAGAGCGTCCTACACTACGTTTGCCGATTCGCGGTCTCCACTCAAGAACACGTCTGCATTGCCACTTCAGCTTTGTTGCAGCCGTCCTATCTTTCTGAGAGTCTCGAAGTATGAAAAATTGCGGTCTGGAAATATTGCTGAATAACCCAGAAATTTAAACTAGGAAAGAGGTTATATATACCTGCATTAAGGCTGATGTAAAGGGAAAGGCCGGGCGGGGACGCCCTAGGAGGACATATACTGACCTTATTGGTGATGTTCTTCAGAAAGGCCAGGTGCGTAGTACTCGCAACCGGCGTGCGTGTATGACCAGATGTATGAACGTAAACGAGGCAAAAGGACTATGTAAGGATCGTAGCAGGTGGCGTTCTGTAGTTTCTGCCTACCCCCATGGGAAGAAGGCGTGAGTTTATGTATGTATGTATGTGTATATTCTGTAAAATTCTTACTGTGAAAACTTACAAATCGTTCAGTATAACTTGTCCCTTGGTGTCATGTTGGCACCATTGCTTGACAAGCTTAGTTTCAATACCAATAAATTTCAAAATGGCGACTGACAGAAAGTGCTACCAATCGCGTCACTGGTCAAGTTATAATGAACGCATTGTTTGTGAACTTGAAGTGAGCTGTCATTCCAACTGCATTGCAATTCCCTTAACATCACTTCGAAATTCGAACGGTGTCTCGTTGTAAATCCCCAATGATTTACTTTAAAACAAATGAGTTCGCTTTCGAATTGTGTGCACTCAACCTGAACTGTGAACTTTACAGAATAGCACTACTGATGCCAGGGGTTCACTTTAGATTACCTGAAACTTAACTTATAGCCATCAGATACATACATAAACTCACGCCTTCTTGCCATGGGGGTAGGCAGAAACAACAGAACGCCACCTGCTACGATCCTTACATACTCCTTTTGCCTCGTTTACGTTTATTTATACATCTAGATGTGACCAGACATACACGCACGCCGGTTGCGAGCCATCAGATCGTAAAGGTTAAAGCCGGGAGATGAATTATCTCTTACATCGTTCCTAGATAAAAGAGTGCAGATATGCGTGAAACAATATTCGTGAAAACGACGACGTTTCGAAAGGTATAAAATTCCCGCTGTGACTAGGAAAAGGCTTGAACAGCACGTGCAATGAAATAGTGATGTCATTCGAATAAACATTTTGAATCGAATTATTGGATTTTAATCGCGAACCCCAATCGAATAATTGGCGTGAAACTGACAAATACATTCATTGAAATGAGTAGTGATTTTTGCTTATTTAACAATTTCATTACTTACATTCAATTTAAAATACGCTATGCTTTTGTTTCGAAGATAGATTGTCGCCAATCATTTATTCAAGTCCCTTTAAAACTATTCAACGTCAACATTCATCATCTGCCTAGCCTTTTTCCAACTGAAATGGGGTCGGCTTTCAGTCTAACTGGATGCAACTGAATACTAGTATTTTAAGTGGAGCGACTGCTCTGATCGCCACAACCCAGATACTGAGTAATACGATACCCCTTGGTAAGACTGGTTGTCAGACTATCGGGCTTCTAACGACCTGAAACGACTGTCAAAGTTTCATGAATGACAGCCGGGACGGCTTAACGTGTTTTCCGATGCACGGATGGGTCTCGGTATGTAAGATGGTCAACCATCCACGGAGAGACTGCGGCAAGCGTAGCTTAACCTGATCGATTGGCCCGTGTTGGCTGTTATTACTTAGCCAAAATCCCCTTCAACCCCTATCACAGCAAGATTATTGCTTAAAAAGTAGTTAATTCGTCTAAAAAACTACGCGGAACCGAAACTTAATCGAAATTGATTCGAATAGACAGTTCTTGTCCCATCACTGTGATAAAATCGGCGATTACTTGAAAGTGACTTTTTATACTTGATAGGTTCACGAGAGGGTTCAACGCGACGTCAATCAAATGGAAAAACGTTTAAAAAAACACTTATAGATTGCTTCGTGGGTGGGAACCAATCGTTTTCTTGGAACACACGCATAGACAAATTATGTCTATCAATGCTTTGACATAGGTTTACGATTGCGACATGCATATACACGGTGTTAGGTTAAATTAGGGATGTACTTTAACACTTCCGACCTTTCCGACCCAGATGACCCCATAACACTCCTCTAGGAGAAGAATAGGGCCACCAGTATAGTGCACAAACACAGATGCCTTACGTTATTCCGAACTCGTCGCCGAGGTCCTTTGCGATCGCGACAGCGCAGCGTCCCCGAGTAAATAATACTCCGCCCCGACCCTTGCTCGAAAACGAGGTGCCAGCAGTTGTTGCAGCTGTGCACGTAGCTTTAAATACCCCGCATTATAATCATGATGAAAATCTAACTTTGATCCAGTTTTTCCTTGCTGTCTTCCCCCGGCGACGCCCTAAGCCGAGGTTCGTATCCCACAGGGGGTGCCCTTAGCGAGCGTTCGTTTAATTTTAATTTAGAATAGTTTTTTGTCCCTGGCTGGAGGCTTTAAGTGTAGCAGCTTAAGACACCCACAGAAAAGTCCGGTTAAGCAGATGGCTGCTTAACCGGACTTTCCTGTGGGTGCCTTTTACTAGGGCAACCCGGGGACCTTAGTGGTCAAAACTGCGAGTTGCCCTAGTAAAAAAAAAATATAACACTTTCGACTCCACCCATTTTTCATAGAGCTCATACGCCATGCCGCCATACATATTGCAAGTTAACCCTCGAGGAGTGTCATCGGCATAAGGTTTGAAATCTTGTTAAAATATAAAACTAATTTTGTTTTTACAGTTTATAATGCCGTTCGCTAAGCCTACATTTAAAATGAACTCTCCGCGAGGGCTCCCGGCATTCCATATATGACTTGAGTGAACCCTCCATGAGGGCTTCTGGCACTGGACGTGTTAATGACTTCCTCGTTGGTCTCGCGCTACTGCGCTATGTTAGGTTACTTTAAAGCAACTTTGAAAAAAAAAGTCCTGCTTAAGGATGATTTCCACCAAACGACTCGCATCGCATTGGATTTTACAATCTTTAAACGATATTAAATCGTGTACGCAGTCTTTAAAGTCTATATTACCAAGCCGCGCACAGCAGCTTGACCGTGGGCGTATTCCGCGACACGCGATCGTAGCCGAAAGTATGCTGCGACGCGCGATCGGCTCCGTTCGCCTGTCGTATCCAATCGGACCGTTTCGGCTTTCGGTTTTTGCCATAAAAACTTAAAGCCAAAAGGTCCGTTGCCCAAAAAGGAGTGTAATGTTTTTACTTAACCTACTTCTAATTACATTACACTATAAACTCTTATCACGTCATAAAGCTACGCAGGGTAACCACGTTGTGGCTTCTAGCACTTCCGAAACTTTCTTAAGCAATAAATTACTACTTAGTTAACTTACAAGAATAATTAATTCGAACGTCTCAAGATGAACCTAGAACCACCTGAATTTCCTGTACCATTTTTGGGGTAAATTCGTAGAAATAAAAAAATCTGTTGAAGATTACCTCAACTTCTGATAAAAATACAAGCCTGTATAAAGTCCCGTTGCAAAACAAAGACCTTTTTTCATACTGGGAAGATACCTATTGATCATCAGTAGGATGCGTAGCACACATAAAATGGCAATCGATCGCAATGCCTTTAACTTTGACAGTTCAGTCACGTTCATTGCGTTATTTACGTTGTTGAGCGGACAAATTTTTCATACCTACGGAGTGTGATTAAAAGTACTTATTTTTTATCACATCTATTCAAAAAGAGCTAGTTTATTCTTCGTAAACAGGGACTAAAATAGCTTTTTAATCCCTAGGGACTAAAAGTGATTTCGATATTGTTAGTAAAAGTTCCAATCACCAAAGAGATCAATCACAAACATTATATGAACAAGCAACAGGCTGCCAAGAGAGAGAAAGCGTGAATTTGGTCAAAATTAAAACCCAAGATGGCGGCTGCAAAGATTTTAAACTTTTTCGTCGTTGGTTTCGTTTTCATAGTTTTCGAGGGTGCTAAAGCCAATTGTGAGGTCAAAATGTAAACCCAAGATGGCGGTTGCGAAAATTTTGTTTTTGTTTTAAATCATACGTGAGAAGGAACTTCGTTCCTGACGGGGGTCGGACCGCACATGTTTTTTTTTCTCATAGAGTGCGATAAAAAGTAGAGTGTTCACCTCGGAAGCAACACTATTTTAAGCTCAAGTGACGTACAAAGAAACACTCTCGCCTTATAAATAGTTGTTTGCTCCCTAGGCAAACAATCTACGCAATTAGGACACTGGTCTGCTGGTTATGTGTTGGCGATTTAGGATTTTATATAAGTCGATGTTTCCTCACGTTTTTTTCTTGGCCGTTTTTCAAGTAAACTTGTGATTTAACTGCTTCATACATACATATGACTGCATCGTTGGTCTAGTGGTAGCAAGCAATACTGCTGAGCATGAGGTCTTGTTCGATTCCCAGGCAAAGTGTTATTGAGTTTTTCCATAAGGATTTTTTCAGTATTTTCTGGATTTCTGCCCGGTTGATGGCAATAGGCTCGCCCCCATTACAAATATAACTAGCGAAATATGGGTGTACTACTGGTTCACCTCTGCCTAACTCTTCGGGGATTACAGGCATGATGTTATGTTATGTTACAAAATAACAACACACGTTTATAAATACACGAAAACGGTAATTAAAATGCATATAGCTGTGGGAATTAAAACATGTATTCTGTACATAGTTTCAACACGCCCGCGTTGCCCGCGTATCATTTTTCCGCCTATTTCTTGTTCGTGTTTGTTTTAATTCTAAATTTTTTATACAAAAGAGTTTTTCTGTGCTTTTCCTGTGGATAGTTTGTATGCAAATTTTTATGGGTGTTTGTGTATGAAAATTAATGCAATAGTCGTGTTTCGAGGGCGGAAACAAACTACATTTAAGTTCAACAAAATTGTGAAAGAATTGGTGATTCAGAACGGAATCTAAAGTAAAAAGGTAATGGAAGTTTTGGAAAGAAAGGTTCAATTTTAGACAATAATCCCGGGTGTTCGAACATTCTGAAATGTCATTTAAGCCACGGTCGTAGTTTTACAGACCACAAAGATCCTTTTTCAATCTTTTAAAAGCTTGTAATAAAAAAGAGTTTGTGAACGTTTTCAAAGTTTGCAAGGAGACGAGCTGGCTTACGCGAGTTTCAAGTTTGTCAAATGATTGAGGTATTGTTAAAAAGTACTAATTCTGGACTTTATTGACTCGTAGTTTCTTAAGTATATAGGGCACATTTTCACTGTATTTCATTTAATGTTGATTTTCTCAAGTTATTGAAATACTAATTACGAATATCTTTCTATTTAGTGCTGAAAACACAACCAAATATAATAACGAGTGATGATACAGAGTATGTCCAACGCATTCTTGGAAATGAAAATTAGTGTCTGAAATTTCATTTATAATGAGCTTCATTTAATTTCTGACGCTTTTTTTTGACTAAGACCTAATATTACTGTAATAGTTCTTGGCGATGCGAGACAAGAAATAATATTTGAGTACTCTTATGTGTATTAATGTAACCTAGAACCGGTGCCACGGTGTAAGTACAGTTGTTTATCTACCTCATAGTGAGTACTGCCCAGTATTTTTATCTCACGAAGCGACCCGTGCTTTACTTGTGGTAACCAGTATTAATTGCGTAATGCAACACAACCACAATCTGTTTCGATTTGAAAAAGATTGCTAATCCATTGCTTCATAAGTTGGAAAAAAAAATCTGCTCACCAACGTAAATAACGCAATGAATGTTGTTGATCTGTCAAAATGAAACAAATTAGGCATAATTGTTTACGAAAATAAGTTACGCAATTAGGGTACAGGTTTACAAACACGCTGTGAATGTGTGGGTGAAGACGAGTAGCGTCAGCACATAACACACACACGCACACACTTTCGACTTCGCTATTGTCTCAGATGGTACCGAGAACACCTGCACTTATACACTCATTCACAGCGTAAGGGGGTACACTTGGTAACCACAAGTAAAGCGCGCGTCGTGAGATAAAAATACTATATCTACGTAATTTTATTTTTTGGTATTCAGGGACAACCCGGCTGTCACTCGTGGATCTTTGACAGTCGTTACGGGTCAGAAGCCTGAAAGTCTGATAACCAGTCTTACCAAAGGATATCGTATTACCCAGTTACTGGGTTGTGGAGGTCAGATAGGCAGTCGCTCCATGTAAAATACTGGTATTCAGCGGCATCCGGTTAGACTGGGAGCCGAACCCAACATAGTTGGGAAAAGGCTAGGCAGATTGACTCAGGGACAATTTAACAGCAACAATATGGTAAATTGAAATAGAGTCTAAAGCTACTCTCCAATTAAGAGACTAACAGATTATTTTTTGCTGTAAAATAGGATATAAATTACTTTTATTTAGTTTGTGCAATCTATCCGCTCTTAAAAGGTACATATTTAAAAATAGGCTAGAACATTGAAGGTTTGATAACAACAAGTAAAGATACGCATTAAGGACGAAAAATCCTGTTAATAACCTGACAACAGATTAAATTTAATAAGCTTTCAGAAACCTGAGATAAATATATTAAAATAAAGGGAGTGCCTCCGCTGCCGGCGCCGGCTCCCAAAAATAACGCCATTGGAAACCGGCATGACGTTACTGCCGACACCCGAGATTAAAAACATCGGCTGCCGGCACATTACATACTCTGTAGCCGACACCGCCGGCTTCAATAATGGACAACGGCGGCGGCGTTTATGGAAACCCTTCCAGTATTCAGAACTCCAAATAACTAACCTTGACTAAAGTATGTTTTTCTATATATTCTAATCGTTTTTAATTATGCCTACCCCGCCTATCTACTCCAATATGCCAAATTGCCAACCCCGTTTTGTGCTTCTTTTTTCTAAATAAACAAAATTCAGCAACCGGCGCCGGCAGCCAACTCGGGAGCCGGCGCCGGCAGCGGAGGCACTCCCTAAAATAAATGCCTAGTGTTATTTGATTTATTGTTTATATTTACATCGTTGGTGAGAGAAACCTCAGTTGTTTACTTAGCTCGCAGTATTGAAGCGTGTCGTGTCAACTGAAATGGCAAAAAAATAAATTGGGTGCCAGTATATGGTATTGGGGTGAATTTTTTTCCATATACGCCATTCACGACTGAGTGCGAGTGTCGATCATGGCATATTAGCCTCCACAATCGTTTGCGATGTCTCCCCCTCTGTCGTATTCCGAAGGATAGGAAAATCTGTAAAAAATATACCCTTTTGAATGTATGAATTTACGAATGTCTGACATCGTTACTCTCGGTCTAAATATGTCTCTTTTGACCCGATCTGACTCTTGGTATATTTAGGCTAAGCCGACTAACAAGGGGCGTCTAAACTTTTTTATTTGTGGACCCTGTCAGCAACAAAATGGCGGCCATGGCCGATATATTCAAAGCGTCTTCACGCGTCCCGTCACCGCCTTGGGCCGAAACGGGACTTTTTAATTAGTTTTAAAATAATGAAAGGTCGAAGAGACCTTGTTAAACTTTAACGCGACGATAACTGAAAGAAAAACGTAATGGTTTTCCTTTTTCATTAGATAAGATTAAGAAAGATAAGGCAGCATGCGATGGTTCCTTTGTTGTGAATTATATCTTTTAATTTTCCCTTAAGGCATTATTAGCTATCTCGGATTGTTATTTTCTTGTAGCTTTACTGTAGTTTATTGTGGCGTTTTTGTTGGAAAATATAGAATTCATAAAAAGGAATACTTGAATAAAATTTTGTAATGAGATTTTTTCACAACAAAGCTGGTTTCAAAACAGTGTTCCGAATCGTTAAAAAAATAAATAGATACTGACATTGTTATACCATAAAACCACCACTCTAACCTAATCTGTTATTCTTAAAAAACAAAAATCACATGTTTTTTTAAACAAAAGTTCTAAAAACCGTAACGTAACCATAAAGCAAAAATTACCTCAATTTGGTCACAATGAACATTTCGGAGTAAACTTACCGAAACACGTTCTTTTTTCAAAAAAACGTATCCGCTTTGAGCTTGTCGAGTTATAGCACATTTTTCCACACAGAGCTAATTTAGTTCGGGGTGCATGTATGCGTGCTAGAGATGTCCTAAATTAGATTCGAGATAGTTTCGGTTTCCTTTCCGAGCTAGCTACGTTTATGTGCGGAAATTAAATGTACGCTGGATGCAGGTTGTGCTATGAAGTTGTGACTTATGAGAGTCGGTATTAATTAGAAGACCGAGAGATTTTATGATGAGAGAGAGATGGGAAAGTGTGAGTGAATTTGAAGATGTTTCTGGCTGCTTACCTATTTAAAATATATTGGTTCGATTCTTGGGAGAAGTTTGCTTGGAATTTTTGGTTAGGAAATACACCTTGCACCTGATTTTTGGTACTAACATCACTTTCATATAGGACTGTTGCTTTTAGTATGAGTTTTGAATTGAAGCAGTGGCTTGGTACAGGGCGAGAGTATGTTTGCCGCACGAAACAAATATTTGTATATGGTGTTTCTGAGTCTATGTGTTTGTGCCCAACGTATCTACGTCACAGGCAAAATTATGACACAAAAAATGCGTTTATTTTTTTTAATGAAAAACCATGAAACCTTTTTTAAACTACATCAAACAGCACAATAGGAGCCAAAACTCAAAGCGGCCATTTCCTATGGTAAAAGTTAAAGTTTTTATCGCCTTACACGCGTCATGGCGTGTAACATCATCTTTACAACTCCTATTCATAGGCCAGGGTTTTATGACCCTGCTCAACTTTGCCAAAGACATTATATTTAGGGCACCGTATATGAAAGGTTTTCTGCTTATTTGTTTGTTGGTCTTGGGTGGCTATGTTCGTAAATATGGAATCTATGTTAAGTCGATCTTTTCTATGCGCAATTTCATATCTTATGGGATTCCATTACAATAGTTCAATCATCATAGTAATTGTGGTCAGAAGTTTATAAGTTCGATCTCGATTGTTTAGAAAATGATAGTGTTGGACTCATTTACAAAAGCATCCCATTAGAATTTTTCAGCAGGCTAAAGAGAACAAATTTGGTAAATTTGCTGTTTTTCTTTAAAAATGTTTGGATTAAAAAAGGGAATACAGAATTCTGCACTGAATGAAAGTCACACTTAGCGTTTTCTCGGCATAACGAGCGAGATAACGTTTTACGACGATGATATCCGATGTGTTTCGACTCTCCCACCTGCCGGCATTGTGTGGCTTTTTCTTGTATTGGCTGAAAATCGCCTTATCTTGAACGACTCTTTGCTTTAGAAAAACTTTAAAGGTAAAGTTTAGAATTTATTTTTCGTTTCATAGAATATCAGGTATTTTTAAATGCTAACTCGGAGATTTTTTTGTACTTTTTCTAATTTCGTCTTTTTAACACTGTAATTTTACACATTACCTTCCTGTTATCATCTTCCATATAAAAATCTTGTTAAAAAAATGTTGCAATTTATCAGATTGTAACAAATTACCCAATATTAAACTAAACTTTATAAAAATAAAACTGCCATCGAGAGAAAAGCGATGTGAAAAACAAGAACTCGAGACAATTAATCAGTCTGAAAATAAAAGATAAAAGTGAAAAATAATATCTTTTTATTCACGAAACTGTTATCAATCAACTGAAAAACAGTTCTTTGTCTTTATCAAATAAAATACATTTTTCGCGGAATAAAATAATAAGATAAAAAAACATGAAACATGAAGTGCCTATAAACTAAGTGGGTTTGCTCTAAAGTCGGGACTATGAATAAACCCCCACACTTCCCCTGGGTGTCGTAAAGTGCTAAATGTTTACATCAGGGGAATGGCTGTAAACAACTCCTGTTCTAGTAGGTAAAGCACTTACTGTAAAATCGTATACTATATATTTATTATCAGTTATCACACCATGACTGTGATCGCTAATCCTTTATGGTTCAAACCTAGGCGCTTCTCATATCAATGGCAAAATCACTGATGAGTTCCACTAAAGCGACAGAGCTTCGGTCCAGAATTCTACAAAAAAAGTCTCTCTAGCAAAATTTATCTTTTTCTTTAAAAAAAAACGTGTCTTCATTATAAAATAAAACGTTTTTACAACAATTCCCAAGAAGCTTGTCCCAGTAAATTGTAGAAATACTGTTCAAAACGGGTAGTTTTCTCTTAGGGATATAAAAACCGCAGCCCTCATGATGTTGGTATCCGTCATCATTAGCGGCGACCGCTGTTACAGTCGACACCACAAGTGGCTCACGATATAAATCGTAGTTTAGTTATAATAACGCGAAACTGGTGTGGTGTAGTGTACTGGTTTTTATTTATGGGTAAATAAATTCTTGAGTGAATCGTCAATTTTTATTCTAACCTTAAGGGATCTTATGCACTAGACGCCCGCGACCACTGGTCGTGGTCAGGTAAACTATGGAAATTGATCGCAACTCGCAACGGCTAACTAGCCGCAGACCGGGCCACGGACCACGACAAGTCGGAGTCGTGGCCGCCTAGTGCGCGCTAATATAGATTTGTTGGCCATTTCCTATTTTGTTAAGCATCTGGTACTTGTGGACAGGTTTACATTGTCCTCCCATACCTATTGACATTTTTTTTTTTTTTTGTAAAAGCCAATGGAAACGAAAAAAAATGGAAGGGAAACGAAAAGTTGGAACCGAGCACCCAGCTTCTGACGTTTCAAAAGTGCCCATGTAGGTTTATGTGAAATAAAATATTTTGTGTTTTGAATTCAATGTCATTTGTTGTTAAATTCTCAGAGGTTAAACCTGATGTGATTGGTCAATGTTAATTTGTTCAGGCAATAACAATAGCTAGTCTAGCTAACGTCAGGTTTGACAGTTGATTTACTAATCTGACATTTGATGAGGCTTTCACATTGAGCTAGAAAAAACATGGAGACGCCGCGCTATTCTATACATACCATTTGCTTATACAAATATGAGTGAAATACGATACAGAATGTGAAATATCGTTTTGTCTCATTCTGTCTAATAAAATAATCGTATTTGATAAAAGAGACAATAATATTTAAGTTGTTGCTCATTATGGTAACATTTTGTCGTGACGTAGTGACAGTTGTAGGTCAGCGCAACAGCCATCTTATGCTACGACTTTCGTGATATTTTGCAAAATGGTTGTTGAGGAGGAGACGGAGCGCGTGAGGGAGAGGCAAATTTCGCGCCCTCGCGCCCCTAACCGCCGCAGAAGGAGACGCCCTGGGCGTCGGGAATCACAGGAAGATTTCCGGCCACCGTAGGCGCGGGCTTGCGGACGGTGAGCAATGGGCAGCTCGCCGTCCGATAAGGACCAAGCCCGGGTCGACGGCGCGTTGTGTTCCACGCGCGCTTCAAAGAGATGTCAGCAGAATTGACGGGGTCCGCTAGGGCCAATGCCTGCCGAAGGTTCGAAGAAAACCGATAGGGAAATCGTGGCCCCCCTGGCAACACGGCAACTGAAGGAACACGGATGGGTTTTAGTCAGTAAGAGTCTGACACGCCCTCCCGCTCCGCCCAGCGCGGGAGATTTGGGACTTAAACATAACTGGCGAAATGTGGGTGTACTATAGGTACACCTCTGACTAAAACACGGACTCTGACTAAAAGTCGGGGAAACAGACGTAATGATGACGTTATATATGGAATAAGAAAACTGTGAAGAATTTCCACTATCTTCATAACAAGGAAAAAACACAAAGCTGAAAGAGAAATGTACTTCGAATTTTCAACAAACAATCCTTATGTTAGTAGTATTGTATCGTAACAGTTTTTTCGACTGAAGTAGGAGACGCGATGAATTATCCAAGTGAAAAGGTCCTTCGCTAACAACTACAGAACATGCGTCACTTACATATTGTAAGGTAAAGGTCGTTACTAGGGATGGGACACCGACCCATCCCAGTATCGAATAAACTGGCGATTATTCGGAGAAATCGCATAAAAGATTTTGCATAAACATGGCGGGGTAAAATACTTGGAAGTTATGCATAATTGGATAGATTACGTTTTCAGTATAAAGTCTGCAAGCGTTCGCGCTTGTATTACCTTTCTTGGAATAGACAATTCTGAGGAAATCAAACCATTTTTCTTTCTTTCTAACAAAGGCCTCAATACGACCATTTTGTGCAAGATCATTTGGAAATGTGTTATGTTATTTCGATGTTTATAATATGTTTCGAGGGCATGAGAGATGATGTCCAACAGGATGTAAACTATGATTAGATTGTTGTATTTTGCCTTTGTTATGAATGAATGAATGTATGAATGAAATGCACCAATCCCAGCATAGTTCCAAACTCGGACAGAACCAGACTCGATAAATCGAATAAACCCCAAGATTTGCGCTAGCCCCTGGAGCCTCATGTTGCATGGGGCATTGCATAATAAAGAGTAGATCGGGTCGGTAATGGTAAGGAAGAATGTGCCCTTAGGATATGGAATATGGATAGGATATGTTGTATTTCGCCTTTGTAACTTATTTGATCGAATAGCCAGAACTTAAAATTCACCATCAATATTCGACAGAAGTCAAGCCCCCAAATCGATTACACGCTCACTCGATACTATCGACTAACTGCGTCACATCCCTACTGGTCATTGTTGGCAGGCAGGACATTTTGTCCTCTCGAGCTTGGCTCGTTAGGTTTAATGGCCGAGCCTGCCATGGTAACGACTAACAACGCTCGTACGTTATCGCCTTCTATTTTTACCGGACAATGCCACGAAAAATCTTCGCTTTATCATTGAAATGTTGCCGTGTAAATTATTATTTGCGAGCGTTGCCAGTGGAAAAAAATCAACGTCAATTGTGTCGTTGCCTTTGTTGGGTTAAGCGGCGGGAAAATAATACTTGTGAGAGATAAATGTGGAAGACTTTAAGTATGTAGATATTTTATTTACGATGGTTTTGGAAACAGTTATTTTCATTTATAACATTTACAAAGTTGTTCGATGCTGTACGCATAGGTCCAAGTAACTGAGCCGCCGTTGTTCTTACAAGATCTAACTAATTTGTACTAATATGATTTTCATTTGTCTTATTATTTCGTCGTTATATTGGAGTTTCTCAGGGTCCCATGATATTGTCTTACATAGTTTGAGGCACCGCTGTTTGGCGGTGCGATTTCCCTTATCCTATCCTATACCACAGCCTATATTATTAAACGAGCAACATTTATATATATATATTTATACATTTGTACTCACGTTCTCGAAAACGGCTTTATTGTTTTCGATGAAAGTTGCAATATAGGGGTTTTCGGGGCGAAAAATCGATCTAGCTAGGTCTCATATCTACGTTTTCTCCGTATTTTCACCCGAGCAGAGCTCGGTCGCCCAAAGCTTTGAACAAGATAATGGATAATGACATGAGAATAATGACATTAGCATAATGATATTAGCATAATGCTGACATTAGAATAATGACATGGCAGCATGAAATTAGTAAATACCTATCATGGCAGCATGAAATAAGTAAGTATCTACTATCATTGCAGAATTAAAAAAGTAGGTACAATACATGGATTAGTATGACCTTTCCTATACTATTATATGAGCATTCTCTATTTTCACCAGAGCAGAGCTCGGTCGCCCAGAAGTTTCGTAAGTACAGTATACGAAACCATATTTATATATTTTTTTAAATAAAACTGCACCCCAGAATTATTATGACCGACTTAAAGTTAGTGCTTTTCTGCGAATACTCGCGAGTCTTTCATGAAACTTGATAGTACTCAGGTGCTCAAAGTTGCCAGTGCTCTGGACTGGGTTAATTCAGTTTAGACTGCCTGCTATTAACCCGAGACTTATGGGGACACACACTGCACTCTCGCTCGGAGAGCTTCGGGGAATTTTCGAGGCCCATTCGGTTTTTTAAGAATTAACAATATTATTTTGTTCAAGTTCTCTCTCCGAAGCTATTTTTTTGACATAGAATGCACACATGCAACATGACGTACAGGTCGACATAAAAGAGTCTGACGTGGTGACATTCGGAACTAAATATTTTACATTTAATAAGTAATGCAGACCTATGATGAAGGCACTACTTTGCCGGCAAGTGCTGGTAGGTTTTGAGTAACCCACAAGCAGCGTTTTTAAAAATTTGTTTAAATTCTTTTACTCATTTCCCATTCGAAGTGACGTAAGTGCGATAGTGGCGCCCAAATTTTTTCCAAACTATTTTTTGCTAAGCTGTAATGATGTGGTAGTACACTCCTTTTTAAAATCAGATATTTAAACCATTTGAATAAATTCTCTTTAAAACAATCTCTCAGTTATCCTTTCAACTGTCATTAACGAGACACAATAGAATTTTAATTGTTATCCACCTTAATGAGGCGTCGTAACAGATGATGGGATAAGATTGTGTTACATATCAAGTTGCATTGCATAAGTTTGGACGGCTCACTTGTGTTACATTTCATGTTACGTTTTAACAATGTGTACCGGGCATTAGTCACATCTTTTTTTTTACACAGATAAAGGATGTCTATGCTTAGCCAGGGACCACCTAGTCTGCTAGCTTTTTTGCACTCATTATAATGTGTCATGGGAACTTCAAAGTGTTCCTGCCAACACTTAAGTTTTATTACTTAGATGAGGGTGTGTGTGGTCGGGTTAATGTTTGTAACTTAAACATGTATTCTATTACGTGGGTACATATTAGCTGTAGTCCGCTAATGCATACAAAAAATCTTCGTTTGATCCACTTAGAAAAGAAGCTTGGATTAATCCTGATTTCGTGCATCTTAACAAAGGGGTTGGAAGGGACATTTACCCATCCTACTCATATTATGAATGTGAAAGTTTGTATGTTTGAATGTTTTTTACTCACTCTCGCAAAAACGGCTGAACGGATTTGAATGAAATTTGGCACACAGATAGTAACTATCTATGTTCCAAACATTCTGTTTAAAATCTGGATTAACACAAAGTTTTATCCTAAGCTTAGCAACTGTAAATTTATTTATTTTTATTACTCACACATTTTTCATTTCTCTCTGGACCCAATGAACTTCAGTTCACGCAGACGAAGTCACAGGCAGAAGCTAATCTTCCAATCACACTAATATTATAAAGGCGAAAGTTTGTGAGTGTGTGTGTATGTTTGCCTCTTCTTCACGCTCAAACGGCTGGACCAATTTGGATGAAATTTGGCACACATAGTTTATAGCTTAGATTAACACATAGGATACTTTTTATTCCCACGGGATCGAGACTTCTGCGGGTGAAACCGCGGGGCGTAACTAGTATGTTTATAATATCTTCAGCGTTGAGCTTTGTTTGTCAGTCAGTCACACAGAACTATTCAGTATGTATTCAATAATATACTTAGATGTGTTGTGATGGATACATAGTACACATACGTACATGTATGTATCTCCTTGTATCTGAGTCAGCAAGTGATTAGGTAAATTGCACGGTAGACGTTTATTTGATTATGTGTTCCTAGTACTGAATGTGTCAGTAACAATAGCAATAATTATATAGTGATAGTTGTTAATATTGCTTGGAATTGTCTTGACGTATTTCAATTGTTTGTATTGTATACTTGTAGGTATAATAATGTTAAGTTTTGATACTTAGTCACTTAAAAATGTTCTTTGGAAATTGGTTTGTTGTTAAAATATGAAAATATGATGGCAGGCGAGCGTTAGGACAAATTAGGACAAAAAAGCCGAAGAACTAAAAAAAAACACGATCACGATTTAAAAAATGCTCCAATTTTAAAACATCTCATCATGACGTGTGATTGAAGGATATTTTTTTTTACAGGGTGTAAAAAAATGGTCTACTGTCAGTTTCTTTATTACAAAACACTGGTCAAGCGCCATAATTCGTCCAAATCTAATCGGTCTGTCTGTCCGTATGTCAGCGGTAATACCAGAGTAAAGCTGTAGACACACTATCCAGCTTAAGTTAGCTTAAGTTTGGACAACAGCGGCAATTATTCAAGTTAACTAAAGCTTAGTTTCAAGTTTATGCTCTATTTGAGTCTATTACTGGAGGGTAAGTGCTGCTTTTCTTGTTTAATTTAAATTGAGAGGTTTGGGGAAACTTACCATTTATTTATTTAAGTACCTACGGAGTATAATTTAGAGTTCTGAGGAAGTTACGGTCAAGTTGGTGGTTCAATTTTGGACTGATTTTGATTGCTTCCTCATCACCGTTTAGCTGTGAAAACTGTAGGAATCTGTAGGATTAAGTACTGTTAGAAGTTTTAATATGCAACCTTTTCTTAATTATAAGAAATTGGTTTAGACCAAATAAAAACCAAGACAGCGCTGTCAACAGTGACGTCAGGCCGGTTTCGTAAACATGTGTGCACTTACCTTACTGTGCGGTGAGGTGTAGTTTGATTGTAAATGTGTGCGTTTGAGCGTGTTTGCACAGAACGGAGGTGTAGTTTTTGCATGCTTTACTGTATTGTTCGCAGCGCTATGTGTTGGTTTTTTATTTGGTCTGACGAGAGTGGAATAAAATTATGAGATAAACGCTATTACGAATTTAGAAGGCAGAAAAAATAATAAGGTGTCAGTTGAGAAAAGCGTGTGTCAAGATATAAAAATGTAAAAACGTGAAACGACTTCGTAAATAAGTATTATTTAATTCCAAAGTACTTTATACTAGTCCTCTTAAAATTCACAAAAGAATTCATTAGTGCTTTCTCTAATCATATAAATTAGAAAGCTCTAGATATTTTAATCAAAGTTTGGGTTTATACAACTCAAAGACAAAATAAATTTATTTTTCTGCATAAGAATACAAATACATTATGTAGGGTATTTGCACAGTATAATAAAGTAAAAGTATTATGTTTCGGCAGTGACCTTGAAATAATTACCTACGGCCGCTCGTTAGATTAACCTTCCGCGTTCGTGCGTAACTGCCGCACACTCAATATTATTGCGTACTGATATACGCTGAGATTTCGAAGCGCATCGTTTCAGTTTCCTTTTTCTAGTAAGATATAATACTGTTACTTATGTGTACTGTGGTATTTGTACCACTATGTCACTGAACTATATTTTCATTCCATTATGTGAAGATACCATGAAATAAACCAACAACCTTTTGTTGCTCAGTTTGTCCCGCCATCAAATAAGAGGAGGTAAGGGAAAAGTGGACCACCCGTCCCCATGAACACACAAAAGAAGCGATCGTTGAGGATAAATTAATCTTAAAATATACATTCGAAGGTCTTCCAGTTCAGAGGAGCGTCTTCTAAAGAGGAATTTTGATGAAATTAGGGATTGGAAATAAATCATTTGTGCGTAAATAAGACTTACTTGTAGGGATTTAATGAGCATCCTTAGAAGGTTTCGATTTTAGTGTCTTCGCCATGTTGAAAAGATAAGGTTAATCAAAATTTTGTGTGGGAATAAAAAGGAATATTATCGCTTTTATATTTGGTTTTTATTTGCACGAAGTAAACTGAAAGTTACTTCGACCAATCCCAGAGGTGTTTATGGAAAGAGAAAATTAGGAAGCTAGAATTTATCTTCACATAAACATTGATAAAATACCCGAAACTCTATAAAACACTGAAATGTTCGATTCAGTGGAACCGTATAAAAATTCAGGTCATACTTGACCCGCATTTTCTTAAAGCGGTAGAATTGCGAGTGGCACACGATTATATAAGTAAGGTGGCACTGATTTAATTTCCTGTGCACTACCACCGTGCCGTTCTGGCCCCGCTTCCCCGCAAGCATTATGAAACTGGAAGTCGCAATCTAGAGTATGTTATCAACGTTCAAGATGTGTTTAAAGCTAGAAATATTTCGAGGAAATGGTTAACGTGCGCGAAGTCTACAAAATGTTATAATATACACATTTATAACATGAAGATATTGTCGTAGAAAATCGTAGTTTTGGATTGTTTAAAATGTGTTTAAGGAAAGATTTGCGATTCAGAACAAAACTCATATACCCAATTATTTCTTGATGTCAATGTATAAATATATAATAGAACTAGCTGCGCCCCGCGGTTTCACCCGCATAAGTCTCGATCCCGTGGAAATATCGAAGTGAAAAGTATTCTATGTGTTAATTCAGGTTATAAACTATCTGTGTGCCAAATTTCATCCAAATACGTCCAGCCGTTTGAGCGTGAAGAAGAGACAAACATACACACACACTCACAAACTTTCGCCTTTATAATATTAGTGTGATGTTTCATAATAGCTCCATAGTAAATGCAATAAAGAGCACAATATCATAAACCATAATCATAGTCAGATCGCTAATCAGAAATTAATATTCTCTGGACAACTTTCTCAATAATGCAATTTCCTTTTCATAAAAACATTACAATCTCTTCCAGGAGAAACGAGCTACTTTTATTCCTCGTTCCGAAGACGATGGGGGGGAGGAGGGGAGGTCCTGAAGTGCTTACAAATGTCGGAGGGTTGCAGGTGACTCAAGAAGTTGCCAACGTGAACCGCATTTAAATAATAATCACCCTAAGATGATCTAATAGGGTTCGTTAATCGGTGTTCGAGAGTATCTCCGACGTTCGAGTTGACTGTCTTCCAAGTTCTTAAAGTAAATATGTACCTTATTATTTTTGTCTGCAGTCAAGAAAGTTTTCTGTTTATTGTCTTGCGAGCTCGTGTTGTGAGCGAATTTCTTGTTCGAGTTATAAATGCGTTATTAATTGCTGTTTAAAATCTGCACGAGTAGGTGCAAGTTTACGTGTTTGGGTTTGTTGTTTCGTTTATAAATAAGTACGAAAGCGATATTTGGTTTTACATTAAAATATGTTTAGATAATAGAGTCAAACAATTTTTTTTTTATTGTTTTACAAGCAAATAACTATCTTATAAGTTTTCCTTCGATAAATGGTGAACAGTTTTTAATTTATCAATAAAATTCTAGAAACTTTGTAAGTAAATTAATTCAGGAAACGTTTAAGATTTTCTCATCTTTAACACAAAACAACCACTATCTGTCTTCTTATTTTAGTGTTCAAACATTGCACAAACTTTTAACATGTCAAAATCTATTGAAAGGCCATCGATTTTGCAAATGCTTTTGATAACACTGCTCTTAAGTGGTCGGTTGGCACACAAACTGAATACATATTTACTGGACTAAGGAAACGTGGAATGGTGAATGGTCTTCACTGGACAGATATGGATGCGTTTCCGTACCATTCTGAGAGGCACCAGCGATTAATCTTGAACACCTTACCTAGGTGGAAGTAGCGGGTAGTGGTGCGAGATCGTAAGTTTCGACGTAAGGGACAGATAGATAGGTTTTGCGAGCAAGTCTCATTAGGAATGTAGTCGATGGGTTTGCGTTGGAAACTGATTAGTTTTGCGATAGTTTGTGGGCTGAATAGTGTACCTATAGATGTGTGAGGTGTTTTTTTTTGCGACGAAAAATGGATTAATAACGAAATGGCTAATTGGGAGTGTTTTCTCAAAAACACAATGTTTTCGTATAATTCTGCTTTCATTGGTTTTTCAATGCAAGAACCAAGAATAAGATAGCCCTTTGTTTCATCATCATCATTATCAGCCTATAAATGTTCCCACTGCTGGGACACAGGCCTCCTCTCTGTAAGAGGGAGTGGGCCGTAATCCACCACGCGGGCCCAGTGCGGGTTGGTAGATGTCACATGTCTTCGAATTTTCGGTTCTAGGACATGCCGGTTTCCTCACGATGTTTTCCTTCACCGTTTTGAGAGCAGTGATGATGAAATAATTTACACAAAGTAAAGCGCCTGTCTGGGTTCGAACCTACGACCTTACAACTCGTAAGTCGCGGCCGTTACCACTGGGCCACCACTGCCCTTTGTTTATTTAGTTTGAATCGTTGTTCTAACTACTGGAAGGAACTTTTTTCAAAACAAGAACAGTGCTATGGACAACAACAAGAACGATGCATCATTTTAACCAGAAATGTTTCCAATACTTAAACACAACGACACTACCATACAGCTCTTCACCCCATACATCACTTCGAACTCTCCAAATATTTGACTCTCAAGTCCATTAAGCGATGTACATAATACCAAAGATGAATGACTGAAAACTGAACATTTTCAATATTTTATAACGTCTTCGATAGCGCTATGATTTACGATATTCTTGTACTTTGTGACAGAGATTAAAAGCGACAAGCAGAAGGGAAACTGGACCATGATTTATATTTTTTTATATTTTCGTACTTAAGGGATTACGTTGGTTTCTTCAAAGAAAGAATCCCTTTTGTGTGATCATGGGATTATGAGATTTAGAATGTTGGGCGCGATTATCATTGTTCTGGCTGGTAACAGCGATATGAAAGATCTACAGACGTCACAAATAGACGTAAATAGGTTGTACAAAATTTTCTCCTTTGTATAGTATTATGTAACGTCTACAACAAATTTATACAGATGATTGACTCTGAATTTAATGACTAGCAGACCCTCGTCCATAGAATGTTAGTTATCGAACAAATCAATTGTAACATTTCAAATGAAAAATTTCCATGTATTATTTACAAGCTGGTTTAAAAATGTAATGGCAAGGTAATTAGATAGCTTTCACAAAATCCTTGGAAATAATTATGGAAGACAGACAAACGAGTTCCAGAAATGAACATATCCTGAAAAGAGCATACAATGTGAGCATGACTTGATTAACCCATTCACTAGGACGAGTGTTGAAAAGTATATAAAAAAGCATACGCTGTCGCAGACTTCATGAATAATTGCACGGAACATGAGAGCTGGGATGATCCATTTGTCTCTTTCTTACTCGATGAAATAAAACATATTGTGTGTGAAACAAAAGATGGTATGGCAGTTTGTTCCGCTGATGTTTCATGGTTAGTTTATTATTTTAGCTTTTATAGTTGCATGAAACGTGAATGAACTTCTTTATGTCCATGTGCTACGTTTATTAAAACTGAAATCCTGTTTAAAGCTCATCAGAAAATTTCAATAATACTCCCAAAACTTCGTCTTTTGTAACCGAAATTGTATTGCGTTAAAACTACAGTCGACTTCAAAAGTTTTTGTTTGAAGCAGGATTCAAAATAAAAGTCTTTTCAGCAATGTGCCAATTTCAACTTCAGGCTTCAGTAATTCTGTTAAGGGAAATGTTTGTTTGAAACAACGAGCAACATTCGTTAAACGTATTTAAGAGAACACAAATACGGCAGAGATTTATACAGATTTTGAAGTAAGTAGGTATCTATAAATATGAGGTTTATTTTACTTCGTGAGCATATTTATCCTTAAACATACATTGGCGTAAAAATGTTGTGTAAAAACGTCGTTACGGGTAGTCAGAAGCCAGAAAGTTTGACAACCAATCTTACAAAGGGATATCGTGTTACCCAGTAACTGGGTTATGGAGGTCAGATAGGCAGTTGCTCCATGCAAAATCTGGTATTCAGCTGCATCCGGTTAGATTGAAAGCCGACCCCAACATAGTCGGGAAAAGGCTAGGCAGATGTTGTTTGAAAAACAATATGGCTAGAAATTAAGTGAACATTGAGATAACAGGGGATAGATATTTATGAAAGAAACAAAAAATATAATGACCAAAATAACTTGTTATAAGTCCACGAAATAGGGGGCGATCCTATTGCCATCAATCGGGCAAAAATCTAGACTCTGGGCTTCTACTGAGAAATTTCCAATAACACTTTGCCCGACCTGGATAGAACCCTGGATATCATGCGCAGCAGTAGCGCTTGCGACCACTATACCAACAAAGCAGTTCAAGCGAAAAAAAGTTTAGTTTTAAATCGTTAAGACAGCAAATGTGTGCAAAAATATGCAACGAGCACCGAACTAAGTATTGCACTAAATACGTATAATTAGTGCTGACAGATGACTCCTATTTCTTTGAAACTTCTCGTTTGCTAGGATTGTAGCTTGCTCCACTAATGTGTGAAACTTAAATGATCTTGCCTATATAATTTTTGGCTAACTCCGAAGCTTATTGGCGTCTATGACACGTTTATTTTGAAATCTCTAAAAGCCTTAACGTAATCCTTTCACGAGATTAAAACTGGTTGAAGATTAAAATAAACTCGGAGAAAGTTGGGAATTAAGGAATTAAATGGAATAAAGACTAGGATTAAAACCCACGTAACAGGACACGTGCCAAATACCTTTTAGATCCCTCGCACTGATTTAACACAAACATAAAGATTAGACATCCAAATATTTCAAGTTTTCAAGTTCACAGGCTACTCAAACTCCTATAAGTTTCTCAATGAAAATAATTCCATCCATGACTTCAAAGGATAAACTTTGAAATCGGATGGATTTTAAACTCTGAGACTTCTCGATATCTCAATGGGATGCGAATAAATTTATATCCTAAGGAAAATGCATTGTAAAAGATAGTATCGGACGGTGCAAAGTGGTTTGCGAGGCTCGGGGGGTGTAAGGCGGGTTGTGGGGGGACTGTCATTCGCAGGGCCGTCACAAGCAAGGTTGTCGAGTTACACAAGTTGTCACCAAGCTTTATCTTATTTTAGCGATCTTTTTACACTGCTTATACTGAGGCGACGAATAAGCCTTCGAAGCGGGGATTCTGATTAGCACTGATCCCCTGTAAGCCCGGGTGTGATATGTGGACTAAGTTCGGATGGCGATAAAGTTGACTACTTTGAGGGACAAGTTAGATGCAAAGAATGACGATGCATTTTGTTCGGCTAAGGATTGATGGAGATCGAAGCGATTATAGTCGAGCGGCTGTCGGCTTTGGTTTGATGCTTCGATGAGATTGACATCGTAACTAGTGAATCAACTCTCCTCTAAGTATCTCCATTCGAAAATCATAAAGCATCTACATGTGGGAAACTAGATACTGGCTAAAGTAGATTTATCTTATTAGTATCTTTTAATATCTTTTGTGAGTTACAAGTAGCACATAATGAACCTCGTTACGACATAATAGGGCTATTCAACCGTGACAAAAATGAACAGTCAAATTAGCCGTTAAAGAAAATAGCACTAAGCTCTAAATCACCAAGAACAGGACCCTAAATAAGGCCAGTTCCACAAAGACGTTAGCCGCATCGACAGGCACTACATTTCGACAGTGTACACCGGTGTTATCTGCACAAAATGGCGGCTGCACGGTGGTTGCGCTTCCGTTGCTGTCCGCTTGGGACAATTAATCTTGTGTACTTACTTATTTTGTTCCGGCCAACGGACTAGCCTGCGGACCTATTATGGGAATAGTTTAAGTGGACGTTTCGTTACGTTTGCAAGTGGAGTGGAAAGATTTTTTAAGTGGGATACTTGCGGATTTATTTGTTTAACTTTTCCTTGATGTTGGGTGTTAAGTTCTTCGTGTTTTCTTCACGATAAAGGATCTACGCCCTAATATGTTAACAAATAAAGGAATTCCGAAAAAGTATGCTAAGACACCCGACCAAATGATATCAAAACTACGATTACATTCTTGACGAAAATAAAACATTCTTTGTAAGTCATCAATAACTTGGAAATGGGTAACATAACCCTCCAAAATACTTCAAATTAGGGTATATCACCTACCATATGTAAAATACGAACATCTATCATATCTTTCACATCTCAAAGCCACTACTACCGATACCTAATAAGGCAATCCAATTGCTTTCAAGTCACTAACGATTTTAACTACAGTCTTTATCTATCGAATTTCTCACTAACATATACAGAATACCTCCTTTAATTCGTTCCTAGACTCATTTTGTCTGTATCGGTTGTTGTAACCATTGCAAACTTTGTTTTGTACAGTGATCGTTGCTCTGTGATTCCGTATAGGTTTTGTACAGGTAGGTCGATGGAAGGACAAATTAATTAGTCCGTAGGACTGGTGTTTGTCGTGAGACTTGTTGGTTAAGTGTAGTAGGAGATGGGGACAGTTTTAAAAGGCCATGTTTATAATAAATACTCAGGGATGGGTATTATGGAGTTGTCATAAGGTGTTCGATGAAGCTTGGTGGTTAAGCCTATGGTGCCATCCTAAAATCATTCTTATTATTGGGATGATAGATATCCCCGAAAAGCAAATCCTTCAGCATTTCCTTGCATTTAAGCTGAAGAAGTGGCACAACAAATTCACTAACAACATCGTCTTTGTTAGATATCTTTGAATAAGGATCCACAATACAAACTAAAACGTAAGTGTAAATCACTTAGGCTTAGAGCACACTAACACTAAAATCTTCCACTCACACCAGAAAATTTAAATTCGACGAAGTACCATAACCCCAGATGCAGGAACAACAAAAGCGCACTTAGGACCGTGTCGCATTCACCTGTTATCTTGCTTTATTAACGTGCAGTATTGCATAATCCATGAGACAAGCCTTGAGCCCGTAATATTTTACAGTAGTGTAAACGCAAGCCTCCACTATGGCCCACTATCTTCCAAGTACAGTCGGAGACGAATATTTAATGTGTAATTCTGGCGTTTGCATATTTTTACGATAGCACACCGCTTATGTTAATGTTGCATGTTAGTACAAGGAGCTTGGGTTAAGCGAGTCAGGCTTTGCAGTTTGATGTTACGGTACAGGATTTCAGGTACCATTTTGAACTAAAATTAAGACTAAAAGAAGCTATAATGGTGCCGATTCCCTTGTTCACAAACTAAACTAAATTTAAGTTCAGTGCATCTTTTTCTTTCTATTTCATTAAGAAAAGGACAGAAGATAAATTTTAGTTTAGTCCTGTCAAATTAATCAGCGCTTGACGTAAATTGACGTAATTTTAGTCGGCAAGTTTTTAATCACGTCTAAACTTGTATGGAGAATGACAGGCGATGATTAATTTGACACGACTAAACTAAAATTTATCTTCTGTCCTTTTCTTAATGAAATAGAAAGAAAAAGATGCACTGAACTTAAATTTAGTTTAGTTTGTGAACAAGGGAATCGGCACCATTGTATCATATTAAATGTCAACTAATTTCAAGGATTAGAAGGCGATGTCCTTGCGTTACCACCTCGGAACCAAGGTTACTTTCGACTCGATTGAGTCGATTGTCAGTTATTTTACACAATCAACTCATTTTTTTGGTAGGATAGGCTTCTTCACCTGAATCAAAAGTCAATGCCAATAAACACCCCTCTCTTATAATAAACATTATTCTGAGAAATCCACAAAAATTTAGCAGTAATTCAAAAACTCTCGACCTACAAAATCAGCCTTGCCAGTTCTCCCAGGCCAGTTCGGGAGTATCAAAGCTTGATTATGGGAAGCGAATCATACGTCAGTGACTATCAGTCAGAACTGCAAACGCCCGACGCATGTCCAATAGAAGGCAGGATAGGCACGCAACCCAGTAAATGTCGAGAGTGATCTATTGCCATTTAAAAGCATTGAAATGTTGACTTTATAGTGGAATGATGGCATGGTAAGAGGGATTGGAAAGAACAGAGTGGAGCATTTTGTGTTCAAGGAAAAATATCGAGGTATGTATTATCTACTATTCTATGTGGAGAAGTATTCTTTTTGGGCTTACAGCTAAGAGTGGCATAATTAAATATATCACTAATTATTGTAATTTCGGAGGAGCTCGTGGCTAAGTAATAACAGCCGCACGGTTCGATCCATCAGGTTAAGCTACGCTTGCCGAGGTTGGTCTGTGGATGGGTGACCATCTTAACATTACGAGACTCCTCCGTGCCTTGGAAAGCACGTTAAACCGTTGGTCCCGACTGTCATTCGTGGATCTTTGACAGTCGTTACGGGTCGTCAGAAGCCCGAAAGTCTGACAATCAGTCTTACCAAGGGGTATTGTATTCCCCAGTTACTGGGTTATGGAGGTCAGATAGGCAGTCGCTCCATGTAAAATACTGGTATTCAGCTGCATCCGGTTAGACTGGAAGCCGACCCCAACATAGTTGGGAAAAGGCTAGGCAGATGATGACTAATTATTGTAAATTTCTGGAGCCATACCTGACTGCCAGAGAATGCTTTGATACATTAAATTAATTCCACCTTATTTCTTTATTAATGTTGGTACATATGACGAACTTCATTGTATGTTGAAGTGTGCAATAATAAGTGTAATTTATTTTAGTATCTAATCTAATAATAAGGTTCTTTCTACACGGCACAGTTTATTTTTGGTACGGCGTATAAAGCGCGCCGCAGAAAAAACGTGTCTGTCAACAAGCTTCCATAGTGATCCATACAACACTGACAATCGTGCTTATACACGACGAATAAACCGTAGTTTTTCACGGCAGGAAAAACGTGTGTGGACAAAGGGCCTTACTGTATATCTGTACTGAAAAATACGCACCCAACTTTAACAACCACAATATTCAATACACCTCATACCAGGTAGCAATCTATGCAAACCAGTTACAAGGGTTAACATCGTCACTCGGCTTAACGCGATACATTAAAGTAACTTTGTTAGAAAACGTGAAGGTGACGCAAGACGCTGTTCCTCTGATATTAGTGCCGCGCGACTAATGATGTTATGTGGAGACACCTTTAGCGTGTGTTGAGACGTGGGTTTTCCGTTGGAAAAGATAATACTGCGATTTTTAAAACAATAATTTGTGGGGCCTAGCTAGGATAGAATAAAATGGAGGAATAGATGATACATTTCATATTTTTTAGATAGGTTCGAATGTCGCCAATTGTATGTTTTGTAGTGCATGTTTTTTTTGTAATTTATTTTATACAATAAAGTATAAATAAATAAATATATGTATTAAGTCTGTCTGTCAGTCCCATAAAATTTGTCATAAATCTATCGACTTATTTTTGTAGCATTTCCAATAATAAGTAATTACGTTTTAATTACCTACTGACCAGCTCATACTTACACGAGTTACAACATTATATCTGTGGCTCGAGACACGAATACCAATCGATCTTTCTGTTAAACATTACAATGAATAAACTAATTGAACTTCATTTAGGTCAGCCTAACTTCTCCAACAAACGGCCTTAATATTGCAAAGCCATCACCTAATAGCCGTCATGCAACGTAAGCTAAAAATATTGCTAGCGCGACATAATGCAGTAATTATGCACGTACCGCATTTCTGCATCTCTGCCGAGAATTATCACGAGCATAGCAGAGTGCATCGAGCGTCGCGAGCGAAACGAGCGCGCTGAGCAAGTTGAGCGCACCGACTCACTTGACATTTATTCTGAGAAACTACGCAGGTAAGCCTCCTTTAAGCGCTTTAGATTGTCGCATTAACGTGTATATTTTAATAAAATGTTTGGCAATAGGATTGAAACCTTAATACGGATTTATACATGTAACTACTAGATTCGTTAAAATGCCTATATTGGTCTTGTGGTAATATACGTAAGTCTTATGTTGATTGAGTAGGTATTATGAAACTGAGAAGTATGATAATAACTTTGTGTGTGTTAAAGGGTTTTGAAGTCCCAAATGAAGAATAATTTGACACCTATCTTATCCACAATATTCTTATTGCTATATATAAGAAAGCGACCTTTAACAACCTAATAGAAATGGATATGATAAACTTTTTAGATGTGTCTTCACCTAAGGTCTTCACGTGTTAAGTCAAACAGTGTTAAGTGTTCGACTTGTCTACCCACACAAGTTCCATAAGTCGAATCAAGATGAATGAAATGGAAATCCGGTATAACCTTCGTGCTTCAAGTAACTAGAATCAAACTGAAATAAAAATACTTTACACGCTCAATAGATCGCACATATGCACCTATAGATGTAGTGATGATGGCATTTAGAAGCATTTAAGCCATAAAAGATAAGAGAATAGTCTTAAATCAGCATCGTCCATAAACTGCAACATTCCTTGAGAATGCTGACATACAGTCAGCAGTTTCTCCTCGTAAAACAGTTGAAAAGCTACTCTAAACCTTATGGCAAAGAAGGTTTGCCAAAGGCGAGGTAAAAAGCCACCCCAAAAATAAAAATCCTCCATCAAGTCCCACTAAAACCCGCAAAATGTTTGCTCTCACCTTCCGCCAAGATATCCTAGATTATAGCGTTAATTTAGCAAGAAAACTTGTACAGGCGAGCGGGGTGTGAGTAATGGGAATCTCATTATTCGCACCTGCCGCTGATTTTAATTTCCTGCACACGATCTTCGCAGACGCCGCGCTGCTTGACGACGCGATTTATTTGTGTAAATAAATATTATCCGCCACTCTTAAGCACCTACGTAGGTACCTGTATATACGTAGGTGCGGTGCAAGGGGTGTTGCTGTGTGAGGTGTGGATTACATAGGGTGTTTATGTATTTTAGATATGGCGTATGTACTGTCGAGTAAGAATAAGATTGATAACGTTTTGGTTTGTGAAGATTTGATTTAATTAAATATGGGTGTCGTGTCTGATGAATAAATTGGTTATAGCATTTATGCAAGTAAACAGGCGTAGCAATTGCTATTTTTTAGGAGACCGAACTTAAAAGAAAAAACAGAACCTTTAAAGCATCACTTTACACAGTTTTTTTTATTACAGTTAACTGAAAGAAAATTTAAAACTCATATTAAAAGTACTCTTTGTAAACAAGCATATTACAAATTAGAGGATTATATTCTAGATAAGAATGCTTGGAAGCATGCTGGTCTAGCTCCATAGGACAATTTAAAGTCTAGACAAAATCAAACTGGTTGCTAATTTAATTGTGTAATTAAATATTACAACATATTTTTTTATTTATTTTTTTACATTCTGTGATTACTCACACACTAACTAATTAGTATCACTTGTAAATTTTAGGAATATCGTACCTACTTTTACAATGCTTGTAAATATGTGAACACCATGTATCCATTACATAATTATTTTTTCTGTCATTGCTTCATTTTAATTATTTTTACCTATTGTGGTATAGTAATCTTATTCCAGGTGCATCGTCTTCACATATAATTAATGTATACAAAATATTGTAAAACATTTTAAAAGAGTAACGGTGGAGTTTCTTGCCCATTCTTCTCCATACGAAAACTACCTTTTGGAAGGGGCGACTAGAATCAATTCTATTTTTGTTTTTGACGTTCAAAAGTGCCTTTTTGTGCCTAATTGAAATAAATTATTTGACTTTGACTTTGACACTTTTTCAACGTTATTTGTCAAATACAGACTATTTACTTCAAATAAATAAATTGTTTTTAGTTAACAATGGCTAAGAATAACCACATAACATTAGTGTATATATAAAGGATAATCTTAACTACACATAGACAAACCGTCTATGTGTAATAAAGCGGTTTACTGAAGTCTAAATGTCGGTCGTAAAAGTGCTAAATAATGTTTAACTTATGGAGTGTCCTAATACAGGCATTTACTTGCTTAAAGGGACACTTCTATCACTAGTATGTAGTACAAGCTTGTTAAAGAAAATAAACTATTTGTATTTGTATTTGTAACTTCTGTATCAAATTCGTATAGGATACACGGAAATATTAAGGAAACACGTTGTGTGTCGGTTATTGTTGAAACATATTGGTTTTTTTAAGATAATATGTATTAAACTTTACGTTAGGATGGATATACCAAGAGGTCTTCTTTTTATAATGAAATAGGCATATATCACAAGCCGAAAAACAATTACAAGATGACTGAAAAAGGAGTGATATTAAAAATAACACTTAGATACTGAGAATATTTCAAAACATGACTAAAAATATCAGTTAAAAACGCCACATTTTTCCAATAATTTCCATTCTATTGATCTCTGTGGCAATAAGCATCGAATGAACGAAACGAATGGCGATCGAGTTAATTTCGGCGTTGAATAAATATTCATATTTTGATTGTGAAGTCCGATAACTGGGAAGTTGGTCTCGATAATGTCAGCGAAAAGAGTATTTCCGTGGAAACTTCCTGGACAGCTTATTTAAAAAGCTATATAGCCTTCGAAATGGGTCTGCAAGTGATTCTATTGCTTGTTGTTATTGCGAGATATTTTTGTTAACTGTTTGGAAATGTTTTTAACAGGCGAGGTCTCTTTTTTAGGTAAGTGTGGTTTATTATTGACCATAACAGTCACTTTTATCAGGTTACATAGATAACATCACGCCTGTAATCCCCGAAGGGTTAGACAGAGGTGTACCTATAGTACACCCACATTTTGCCAGTTATGTTTAAGTCCCATGTGATAGGGGGCGAGTCTATTACCATCAACCGGGCACAAATCCAGACTATATACTTTCACAGACTCGCAAAAAAAAAAACAAGAAATCGCAAAAAAAAAAACGTGTGGCACTCGGGGACTGCCGCGGTAAAGCTATTGCATAGCATTTGTAATCTCCATACTTCCTATTTGTTAACGCTACACTTGGGATGATGACGTGATGACATAAAACAAAAATTACGTTCCCATGACAACATCACGTTTCTCATAACAACATCACGAACCGTCATTACATGGTAGGCGGAGTGGGGGGTGTTAGGTTTTATTTTCGTTACGGTTTTATTTTCGTTACGGAATTTCTTGATTCGGTCGCCGCGCTCAAAGCCCGCGATAAAATCTATGCAATAACAGCTGACAGAGTACCATTTGGTCGATAAGAAATCCATAAAAAAACTGAAAAGATTTATGAGAATGCAGTGTAATGGTACATTAAATGCAAAACTTTTCAAATATTTCAACTAGCTACCATATCGTTTTCGTAGAAGTTATTCTTGTTCATAGATTTTCTATAAAAATTGGAAACCTTTAGAAATACTCCGATAACAGTAAAGCTAACTGATTGCCAAAGCTGGTACTAAAATCTCCATTGTTTGCCTCTGGCACGAGATGTAATAAAAATCAGCCAAGTGCGTGTCGGACCACGCACAATGAACGGTTCCGTAGTTGGGATGAATTTATCCTAAGAACCAACTCAACATTTTAGTTGGAAAAAATGTTCTTCCATACATTCCAACTGCAAATGTAAGTTTGTACGCACAATATTGAGAGATTTACCAAATTATTTTGAGGCCATAGACTTCTTACTATAGTTTTTACTGAAATATAAAAGTATAGAACTAGTTTCTTTACTATTTTCAAAATTTTTGGCTCCGTTCTTTTGGACATAAGGTGGGGTCAATTTTCATCAATTTTCTTAAATAACTTTAAAAATATTTATTTTAAAATTATGAATATATTTGAGACCCTCTCAGTAAGCCCTTTCGTTTGATATGTCATGGCACACGTACAGTTTGCAAAACTTAAAAAAAAAATCTTGTTTACCTTCCAAAACTGACCCTCATATTCAAAATTAATTTATTTACGTTACATGTCCGTGTTAGGGTCAAAAAAATTCAAATGTGTACAAAATTTCAACTTAATCGGTCCATTCGATTTGGAGTAAATTGGCTGTGACAGACACAGATAGACAGATTCACGTGTGATCCTATAAGGGTTCCGTTTTTCATTCGGACGTACGGAACCCTAAAAATAACCCATAAAAATATGGGCACAACTCACTTTGCCTTTATGAAAACTCGTAGAAATATAGTATTGTAAATCAGAACAACCGCTCAAAAATGTTTTGAAGTTGTGCAAGTTTTCATTTATGTTCACATCCATTCACTTTGTACTATTTTTGCAAAATATTGCGACAAAAATATTCGGTTTTGTATGGGGACGTAAGTTTTCTGTGAACTGTTGTTTGGAACTTGTAAAGGCGACGAAAGTTGATTGGAAGTACCAATAATGGAACAAAGTTGCTGTTCGCAACGTTCGCGACTGTACCGGCACCGTCGTAATAAAATATGTATCGGGTGAATGGAATGTATTATCGATTTACCTGAAAATGAAGCCGTTTTTAAGAATTTCGTTTTCCCTTACTCCTAAAAAAATTCATTCAATTAAATTGAATCTTCTCATTTGTAATTCTGTCCGTCTAAATATATAAACATGTCTATCAACTGAACCGTCGCACTGTTGTTTATGTAAACAAGTAACAACCAATCGATATTATCTCATTTGCTATTCAAATCATGTAATTTTATGTCAATTTGGGAGATCACTCCCCGTTTCGGAGTAAAATCACATTTAGATAGAAATTTAATAATCCACATTACGTGGGTACCTATTCGGATGGCAACGTAAGGAATTTAATTGAAAACTTATACACCCTCCGATACGAGTTCGATCATAAAAACAATGAGAGCCAACAAAGTTATAGTTCAATATTCAACCCTCAAGCGTTGATTTGCACCAAACTATTTTTAATTTCCCGCAGGGCCTTCTCATTTATTAGTTTGGGTCGTTCGGGGCGACATCTGCGCGCGACTTATACGTCGCCCGTCAGATGGCGCTGCAAAACATAAAACGTTGGCAAAAAATATGGACATACTTCAGCAATCAAATAGTCGGCATACCCGTTTTTTGCCAACGCCAGTTGCCAATAAAAATAGTTCGATTTATGTGACGTGATCGCCGTTCCGATGGTCCAGGGTTTTTCATTACGCATTCTGTGCCTGCCAGTGATTTAATGAATTTAATTATGTATTCCTTTGGCTATCGGTACGTGTTTATGATACGTGTGCTGATTAATGTTTTATTTCCTCTGGTGTTCTCCTGAAAATCACACTAATACATAAAATTACTGATTCCTTTAAACATATTTATTTATAACTAAGTTCATGACCTGTCCGACATTTTTGCTTATAGGAATTTTCCACAATAAGAAGACTGTGATATCTCATCAAATTCACATTGTGTACAGAATTACTTGCAACATTTTATAACGCATTTATGATGTGTATGACATTTTGTTGGCGCAGCTACGAAATGTCTACGACATCTCGCCTACGCCGTAGAGCTACGAAGTTTTTGCTACGAAACTCGACTACGTGATTTTTTATGAAATCTCTTCTACGAAATCTTTTTTTCGTTTGCAAAAGATTTTGTCGAACCCCTTTTTTATATTTTTTTTTGCTATTCTTCATTTATTGTCGCCTCAAAAGCCGAAATGGCAATTCGTAGGTTTTAACATAATTTATTTAATTTTAACATTCGTTTTGTCAGTCTCTGTAAAGTAAAATGCAAAACCTAACTGTATGTTAAGCGTAGAGAAACCAACTGACCTCACAAGATTAGGTTCTTTGGTTGCATAATTTCAAGGAATTATTTAGCTGGTGCATATTTTTAGGGAATTAATGTGTATGCAGTGGCAGTGTGGAGATTGCAACAATTCTTGCTAAACTTGGTTTACTTTATGTGTGGGTGCAACCATGTGATAAAACCTTGTTTAAAACATGTACCAACTTATAAACGTCGCTTACTAAATAAACCGTCGAGTACATTACATGAAATTTATAGTTTTAGGGCCAGCCCAGGCCATCTCGTAAAAATGTACGCTTTACTTTTTTTTCTTATATTGAACAAACATTGTAGAGAATGTAGTTACTACTATACAGGGTGAAATTGAAAACATGCGACAAATTGAAATGGGAGATTCAGTAACTGTTACCTTATCATTATAAATTGTTATTTCCGAAGTATAAATTGTTAAAAAAAAATTGTGTAATTATCGTCTTAGATAGTGCAAACTAAATTATTGTCTTCACGTAGACACGATTTTATGGCGTTCCAGTAAAATTAAATAAATTTAAAACAAACAAAAAAAAAACAAGTATCAATTTAAGGCTCGTTCAGACCAGCGCGACACGCGACGTGACACAAAGGCACCGCTCGTCGCGCGCGATTTTATTTTACAATTTGTATTTCGGAAATAACAATTTATAATGATTTAGGTAACAGTTACTGAATCTCCCATTTCAATTTGTCGCATGTTTTCAATTTCATCCTGTTTAAGGTAATTATTAAATTACTTGTAGTCTTCTACAATATACCTAATTGAGCTGTCCTTGCCTTTAGTTAACTGTTTGCCTATGTAAAAAGAGTTTATAGAAAACTATCCGGACTACAAATAAGTAGGAGGTTCTCTTTGAAGCAATATAATAACTCCTTTCATTATGACCTCTATTTACTAACACACTTTTCTTCTTCAAAGAGTTGATACTAATGATACCAACCAACATCCTAGAACATCCCACTAGATAGTATCCAGCAACATTAAGAACAGAAAAAGACACGACAATTTCCCCATATCAAGATCCATTGCTCCACCACAACTCCAATTACTATCGAAACAGCTATCATACCCGTCTATGGATGGCACTTCATTCGAAAGTATCGCATAACCCTCCGCGCGTGGTTCGGGCACATGCAGTAGCGGGCGTGTCGCCAAATGCTTGCTCATTTGGGTCAATGCGACCGATCGCATCGCGATATAAAGCTGAAAGCAGATGAATGCGGGAACGGTTTTTAAGTGGCTGTGTTGGAAGTGCTCTGATCTTGCAGTGGAGGGTTGAACTGCATTTTATTTTGTGTATTTTGGGCAAACTTGAGATAGGTAGGTAGGTACTTATCTACTATTAACCATAACCGTTTTTGACGTTCATGTTGTATTGATTTTATCTGGTTTATAGGCAACGGGTGCCGGTGAAATTGCAAGCTCTTTGTTTGACATTGACCTATTTATACGATGCCAGGGGGTAACCTTACCAAAGCCTATATATAAAGTCTATGTAAGGAGGTCATTATATGGACTTCCAGTTATGGTTTTAAGCCATAAAAAATAAGAAACTACAAAATTTTCAACGTTGAAAGCTTTTGTTATTTGTTATATGGGGTGTATTATGTAGTGGTAGAGGGGTTTGTGGCTAAGTAACAACAGCTGCACGGTCCGATCGATCAGGATAAGCTACGCTTGCCGCGGTTGGTCTGTGGATGGGTAACCATCTTTACATACCAAGACCCCTCCGTGCCTCGGAAAGCACGTTAAGCCGTTGTTCCCAGCTGTCATTTGTAGATCTTTGACAGTCGTTACGGGTAGTTAGAAGCCCAAAAAGTCAGACAACCAGTCTTACCAAGGGGTATCGTGTTACCTAGTAACTAGGTTGTGGAGGTCAGATAGGCAGTCGCTCCATGTAAAATACTGGTATTCAGCTGCATCCGGTTAGACTGGAAGCCGACCCCAACATAGTTGGGAAAAGGCTAGGCAGATGATTATGTAGTGGTTATTTACCGCCTGATTTTCAGTTCTTGGCAATACAATCTACGAAAATGTATTTAAATTTTAAGCACATATAAGCAGCTGCTATAAATACAACCCGTTTAAAAAGAAACCAGGTGAGCTAAAAATAGAAAATCGAACGGATTGCGGCCGCGGCCGGTACAGTAAGCGGCACTTGAGTTCTCACACCCACACAACGTACTATAAATTACATTTATTTTTCAGAGGACGTAATACAATCTTAACAAAACGTAACAATATACGTTACGTTATAACTAAACTGTGACATTATACATTGTTATGTGTACTGCGCCTTCTAAAAATTTACTGGGAGATTTGATGAGTTTATTAATAGATTAAATGTGGCAGCCGTTTCCTATTAATTCTGAACGCCTTATTTGGACAATAAAACGCCATTTGTTTTTATATAACTAAGGTTATGCTTGATTGCTCAAAAGACATTTTGGCATGAACTCGACTCATGGCTAGAGAAATAAGTCTACTGGTTCCCAAAGGGATTCCCAAAAAAGCAAATTTACTGACACAAAAAAATCGAGTCGATAACAAATAAAAAATTCAATACATTGTGAGTAACCCCACAATATCCTTTAAAGTATCTCATTCGACTGAACGGAATAATATTAAAATAAAATCGACTCTAAACTGGTGGAGGTACCTCAGGTGCAAACCAGTGATTACTGTTGAAAATATTGCCACAATTTACTCCTAAACACTGCCAAGGGAAATAGAGGATAAGCAGGGAACCCCGACCGATATTTGGACAGTTATTTTATTAGCCGGGTCGAATAAACTCGAATAATTAGGAATAAATGGTATTTATTATTCTTAATGCGGTCATTTTGTAGGACTGGTTGGCTTTTGTGGCGTTATTCAGTTGTTAATTGATATGCTTTTGTGTTTGCCGGAGTTAGGGTAGGCATGGAGTGTTTGTGAATGTACTTATGTGTCGGTAAGTTAAGATGTTTCTGGTTTAAATAGGTATGTCGATAGTCAAGTAAATCAATTAGTTTTTGCATGTTTACACTGTAGTTAGTGTATTAGTTAGATAACTGTTAGTTTTTAATTTTATTATAAGTTGTTCCTTGCATTCGGTAATGCGCCGATTTTTTTTTTTTTCTATTAGGTTTTTGACATGATTAATAGTGATTTTGATATTATTGTTAATGATTTTGACATTATTATTATTAATTATTTTGACATTATTAGTAACTAGCTGCGCTCCGCGGTTTCACCCAAATAAGTCTCACTCCCGTGGGAAAATCGGGATAAAAAGTATCCTATGTATTAATCCAGGTTATAAACTATCTGTGTGCCAAATTTTATCCAAATTTGTCTAGCCGTTTGAGCGTGAAGAAGAGACAAACATACACACACACTCACAAACTCTCGCCTTTATAATATTAGTGTGATTATTAGCAACATTTGCCAGTTAAATGTACTAAAACCACTAACAAAATGGATTTTATGATCTGTTAAATAAATGATTTGATTGATTGATTAGGTACTCAGAATATTTTGCAAATTGGACAAGTGCTTATTCGATATAGCTCGCGGCACGGACAAAAATCTGTGCCTATCTAGCTGGCGATGTAACACCACTGAAGCACTGAAGGCAAACTATTGAACTACTTCACAACATTCCGGTACTCGAAATATGTTTAGTTGGAATATTTTGTGACTCACGAACGATTTTCTCTAGACTTCAGCAAACAATCTAGTCTATATTCTCTAGACTCAACATTCTTGCCTCAAAACGTTCTATTTCTCTAGACTTTCAAATTTTACGTCGGAAGATAAGCAACGAATGTCTGAACCAAAATTAAGTGTGCGTATCGATTTTCGGGGTTATAAAGGGGAAACATCCCGTTATGGCGTTCGGGGGTTAACGTAATGTACTTTTACTAAATATAGCATTAGCTATGTGTTGTGTTTTCTTTGTGTATGCTTCTTTACATGATAAGAACAGGCCACGTGAATGATATAAATATGCTAATGAGATGGGACATTTTGAAACTGGGTTAAACGTTGAATTTACGGGATTGGTTTCGAAAAAATAAGTACAATAATAAGTAAGTTTTCCCCAATTTGTTATTTACGTGTTTTTTTATCTTTCTTTACGTCTTGTTTACCGCAAATAAACGAATTTTCTTTCTTAACCTAAAGAGATGTCAATAAATCTGCCTAGCCTTTTCCCCAACTATGTTGAGGTCGGCTTCCAGTCTAACCGGATGCAGCTGAATACCAGTATTTTACATGAACTGATTGCCTATCTGACCTCCACAACCCAGTTACTGGGTAACACGATACCCCTTGGTAAAATTGGTTGTCAGACTTTTGGACTTCTGGCTACCCGTAACGACTGTCGAAGATTTGCGAATGACAGACCTAAACAGATGTAATGACCATTAATTGTTATGAAAGAAATCAATAGATAGTATTTAAATGTCTGAGGTTTCAGTACCTTTAACTTTGGCCTTGTTTACTGGCCAAAAGGTCGGACATTCTAACCCTGTTGCTAGGCAACGTGTTTAGCGTTGAGAATGCGATATCTACAGATAAATTGTGTCGTTCCATGGAACTTTATTGTTAAACTGTGGGTGGTATACCTCTCTTTTCATAAAATAGGAAATAAAATAAATATGGTACTTAACACCGATGTTTTTTTTTTTTAATAATCATTCTCAAAATAATTTCGGTAACAACAGCATTCTGGGGGCCTACCACCAGCTCATAAATAGTATTATTTTAATATTACTTCAGTGGGAGAAAGAAATGGAGACATACGACCAGTAGAGCTTCATCTCTTTCCCACACTGAAATTAAAATAATATTGCTTTATGAGCTGGTGGTAGGCCCGCTGATATTTTGAAACCAATGTTTGACCGCTTTATGTTCGTTTTTAACCGACTTTAAAAAGGTCCTCCTTTTTTAAAGTCGGTTAAAAAGGTTCTCAGTTCGTCGGATTTTTTTAAAAATTTCTTTTCCCCGATTACTCGAAGACGGCTGGAACGATTTGAAAAATTCTTTGTTTGTTTGAAAGGGTATACTTTCAAGTTGGTCCCATTGTCATTTGGTCATGATCTGATGATGGGATCTTGGAGAAATCGAGGGAACTCTTCAAATATTATAAGCACATCTATAGCAATTTAGGTATTTTTGATGAGCAGTTGACATTAGGCTATTGTAACTTAGATAAATTACAAACCAACCCACCAAAAACTGAAAAAATAAAGAGTTGTACAAAAAAAAAATACAACCGACTTCCAAACTATAAAGTGAAAAATAATTTTAATTTCGGAAGTCGGTGTCAAAAAACTAAAATACTGATCCAAAGACACCGACTTCCGAAATTAAAGTTATTTTTCACTTTGTAGGTTGGAAGTCGGTTGTATTTTTAGTAAAAAAGTTTTTTTAACTTTAATTAGGTATATTGATACAGTTGAAAGTACCAAATCGGAAGCTATCAAAACAAAATAAAATGTTGTAAATTAAGAGACGGAATTGCCAGCGGAGCGGTCTGACTAATAATCTGTTTTATCTCTTTTATCATTAATTATAACTCCAGTCTACCCACATAATATTTCACGTCCACATTCCTAGTTTATTTCAGTTGCGATGTGATAACAACGATGCATTTAACCTACCGTACTAAAGTACGTAGGTACATACAATGGTCAGTCGAAAAACATCGGATAGTCACACTAACAAAAAATATGAATGAATCGAAAATCGATATAATGTGTATGTCGCGGGGGGCGGAAGCGGATGTGGCGCCATAAATCCGCTGTTCGAATCCGCCCAGCGAACTTCCGGGTGGAAAATGTGCGCCCGCCCTACGCGGGGCATTTCGGTACTTTGGCTTTTTCGTGGTTTCAGCTTTTATGTCTAGTTATACTGCTACAATGGGCGATGAAATAACTTTTTAGGGGCGTTTAGTTTGGCTTCGGACCGTTACGTGGGTATGGATACTCCATAGATCGGTATCTCTATGGTTCTTGTTGAGTTGTCGGCTTCAATGTCAGAGTCTATGCATGTTATTTGCGCTGTGATTGTGAAGGGAACTATTTTTGTTTCTCATATGATTGTCAGTCACTGTATTATCATGCGTTTGTTCATGAATAATACATTGTTGAAATTGAAGTTCCTACTAGCTACCTACTATAAAAAAGAAAGTATATTACAAAAAAAAAAAACTGTGGCACTCCGGGAGTGCCAACAGAAGTGAAAACTTGAACAAGATCGCCTTAGTGAAAGAAAAACACTGGTATAGAACACATTGGTTCGTAACCTTATCTAAATAAAGAGCACGAAAGCGTTTACAAAAAAAAAAAAAACTTCTAAAACCTTTCAAGTAAAAATACTTGCATAGAACATTCATCCGTAACGTAATATAAATAAAGATCACAATCGCGTTTACAAAAATGAGGTGTCGGTAACGGTGTCGCGAATTCAATTGTTTTTCCCATTTCAAAAATACCCAACGCGCCTTAAGAAGTTTTCACTTTAAAAAAAATGACATAAAGACACATACAGAGGCCAAATACAAGAAGGCTGCAGGCTTGTACAAATACAAGGACATCAGTCGAGATGATTTTTTTATATGTTACGTGCAACATGTTTGTACTGGTAATCGGCGTGTTTCTATAAGATTACGGTAGCATTTCATAGGTACCTATAATACTTGCCACAATATTGTGAATGAAGGTAGTGGACGTGAAAAGTCCACGACGTGATGTTTGGATAATTTAGAAAGACTTATGAAACAAAACTTTTTACAATAAAAAAATCAATCGGTGTCTTTGGTTTAGAATTTTCGTTTTTTGCTACCGACTTCCGAAATTAAAGTTATTTTTTTACTTTGTAGTGTTTTTTTTGGAAGTCAGTTGATTTTTTTTTGTAAAACGTTTTTATTTTTCACTTTTTAGCTGTGGTATTTACCCCACACAAATTCGAATACCACTACCTGCTATGTAAATAACAGTGACAGGAACTTAACATATTTTATCATCCACATACTAAGTGGGAAAAAATACGTATTATTGAAGCTAAATCAAAAACTACCCAAGAAAAGTTATAAAAAATTATACGGGACCACCTCTAAAGTATGACCTACCGAACAAAAAAAAGAATCATTAAAATCAATTCATAATTGGCGGTGTAATCGCGTAAAACAAAACACATCCAAAAAAAAAACACAGTTGAATTGAGAACCTCCTCCTTTTGGAAATCGGTTAAAAATGCGTTGTTGGTTTAGTGGTTGCAAGCGCAAAGTGTTATCGGAATTTTCCATCTGGAATTTCTCAGTAGAAGCTTGGAGTCTGGATGTGTGCCCGGTTGATGGCAATAGGCTCGCCCCCTATTACATGGGATTTAAAAATAACTGGCAAAATGTGGATGTACTACAGGGACACCTCTGCCTAACCCTTCGGGGCGTGATATTATGAATATGATCAATGAAAAACTTACTCTCGTGTATTTTCCCAGACCAACTAAAAACAACCTTGCAACAGCATAACAAAATAACTTTTAATGTCCTCTCCAAACATTGTATGGCTTTCGTCTTAACTGTTTGATAACGCTCCCGACGAACGAAGATTGATTCGGCTCTGATGCCACGCCATCCATCACTGGCTTCGTAAACATGCCTCTTACTTGACAATACCAATAAGTGTCAATGTATCCTATAAATAACTAAAATTGTCGGTTTACTTATGAGACTTGGTGCGACGTGTATTGAATGTACAAGCGGTGTTTGTTTTGTGAGGGTAGCTATTAGTTTTTTGTGCAGGTGGGGTTTTGAGTATATCAAAGATGTATTGCCTGTAAATCTTGTGTTTGCACTAGATAATGTCGCCGTAGGTAGTATAAATAAGTGTTGTATTGATAAAAAAGATAAGGGGTACAATGGTGCCGATTCCCTTGTTCACAAAGTAAACTAAATTTAAGTTCAGTGCACCTTTTTCTTTCTATTTCATTAAGAAAAGGACAGAACATAAATTTTAGTTTAGTCCTGTCAAATTAATCAGCGCCTGTCACTCTCCATACAAGTTTAGACGTGATTAAAAACTTGCCAACTAAAATTACGTCAATTTACGTCAAGTGCCGATTAATTTGACAGGACTAAACTAAAATTTATCTTCTGTCCTTTTCTTAATGAAATAGAAAGAAAAAGATGCACTGAACTTAAATTTAGTTTAGTTTGTGAACAAGGGAATCGGCACCAATGTTAAGGTAAAGTGATTCTTATGTTAAACGAATTAGGTTGAAGATTGTTTTGCGGTGACTTTTGCGCAAGTTGACTGTCTCACGGAATTGTGTAGGTATATAGATTCTTCTTTTCGTGTGGTTAGCGACTAACCTGTACCCTAATTACGTAACTTATTTTCGTAAACAATTTTGCCTAATTTGTTTCATTTTGACAGTTCAATAACATACATTGCGTTATTTACGTTGTTGAGCAGATTTTTTTTCCAACTTATGAAGCAGTGGATTAGCAATCTGTTTCAAATCGAAACAGATTGTGATTGTGTTGTATTACGCAATTAGGGTACTGGTGTCAGAGTTTTAAAGCCACCTATGGGTCTCTGACTTGGCTTCACATGCCGTCGAGAAATATCTCTCAGGCATGCCGGTTTCCTCACGATATTTTCCTTCACCGTTTTTGAAGCAATAATTATACAATAAGAATCCGAAAAGTCGTAGGTCTTGGGTTCGAACTCGAGCCCTATGACTTGGCAGTCCGATGGTCACACCACTAGGCTATCACTGACCAGTAAAATATGGTAAATACATGATAAACTAACTCTTAAAGCCATTAGCAGATCGTTTCATTTAGAATGAAAAAAACTTATTCGTGTTAAGGGTTTGTGTTTTTACTAGTATAAAACAGTGTTATAGTGTTCTACTTCTCGTCATAGAGGACTACCTGACTGATATAAGACAGTGAGGTCACAAAAGTATCCCATAAATATTTCTCCAAAGCCAGAGTATTTCAATATCATATACATTTCTCGATGAAAATCGACCCACCATATTGCCTTTCAATATACAATCACTACAATACTGCCCATCTTCAACTTCATAGTGATTTCTCGCCAAATGTCGATCAGGCAAGTTTTAGACAAGGGTGTGTTCAGACACAGTTAGCATTCGGGCCTAATGGAAAGAACAAAAGGCTCTCCGTTGACGTGGGCGGCAAAGGCGTGTGAACAAAATGTGTTCAAACATATGTGAGGAGCCTCGTTTACATGGGAGAGTCACTTGACGGGGAAACTTAAGAGATTTTTTTCTTTAGAAACTTGTTGGTCCAGTTTCTTTTTAGATCTGAGTTATCATGTATATGTGTTGATTAAGTTTTTGTAAAGAGAAGTTTGAAATGGAAACGTTATAAGCAAAATAAATAGTTAATAGCTGGAACTAGGAGACAGCGAAATGTAGAGAACAATAAAATACATATTGTTGTCACCACCACAGCTTCCTCAAATAAAAACAACACTCAGACAACAACCAATTGCATCGTACCGACTATCCTATCTCCAATAAACTTTTATTCGCATGCACCACCAGGACATAAATATAAAGACCGCGGCACAGTCCCGCCGCAATCACAACGGGCCCGCACTGCCTAGGGCCGTTGCGTATCTGTAATTCCCATCTCTTGGTACAAAGCCCCGTTGATTACGGCACAACCCGCGGGCGACGCAGTCTGCCGTCTGAACGCAGCCTAATGCGTCTCTCCGCCCCTTGTGAACACTGCCTTTTTATTTCACGATCAATGGGGGTGTCAGATAGATAGGACTTCGTGAAATTTGTTCAGAATTCTAGGTAGTGTTTTTAATGTTAGGCTTGCGGGTTGATTGAAAGGCGACGTATCTGGGTGTTTGATCTCGAGACTGGTCCGGTTTTAGTTGTTTTGTTTCGAAATTGGGGGTTACCCTGCTTTGTTATTTTGGGGAGGAATTTTATGAGTGTGAAAGCGAAATCTAAGTTAGTTTTTGGAAAAAGGATCTGGATTAAGTTAGCAAGACGTCGTTTAAGGGTTATAAGTAGAGATCGGATATTCGGATGCATATTTACCTAAAGTTAATATTTGGCTAAGAAATTATGGAAGTGGCTTCTTAATAAATAAAAAATTAACATAAATCCCGGAATTCCATAACATCCGGGAATGCACAACTAATCAGATACATGGTACGGAAATGACTTATCAGCCCTCTTATGAAGGTTACTTTTGCGGTGTTAACATAAAAATTTATAAACCCACTAAACATTTTTTTACGAAACTCAAGACACCGAGTTGTTTGTCGCTGTAAGCTATGCCAATTTGGCAACCTACTTTACAAGATTAGCTAGCATTTCTATAGATAAAAAGTACTAAATTTATCAATTCCAGAGTCGCGAGTTTTTGCAATCGATACAAAAGTGCATTCCATATTAGCCAACACCTGAACGTTAGTAAATATAATACATTCGATTCTATAATCACAACTCTTAAAGTCGATATGGGAATCCCGGGATTTTTTCAATACAAAAGTGCATTCCATAATAGCCAACACCTACACTTTAGGTAAATATGCATCCGATTATCCGATCACTGGTTATAAGCCTCTAAAGGCTTTCTGAGATATTAAACCCATTACAGATAGCAAGACAAGGATATCTACAACTTTGTGATATACAATTTACATCTATCGTTACACATTTCATGTAGGTATACAATATACGAGTGTAGTAGAGATTAGGTTTTCAAGGTGATATACCTTGAAAACCTAATCTAGTAAGCAATTGTAAAAGTTAGGACACCTGAAATTTTAACCCATTTTACTTCAGCTTTAATTTAAATTTCAATCAGTTATACTATAAGAGTAGCACTTGAATTGTCTGTAAGTAGTTATACAACAATTCTATTTGTGGTTAAATTAGTTTCTTGAATCTAATTTCGGAGTGCGAAACTTATTTCTTTCTTGATGGAAGTTTCTGAGATACGAGTTGAGAATTATGTTTAATTCGCAGCTCGCTATTTCGTGACGTCTCTATGCAGTAGATTCTGGATGAACCGTCTCAGAAAATTTTGTAGAACAAACATATATTTTTGAGCGAAATATATTATGGTATCCTAATTTGTTTATATTGAAGCTTTTGCTTTGGTTAATTTTGCATTTATTTGCATTTTCATTTTGGTTAGTATTAATTCATAAGCATGTCGTCAATGATATTAAGGGAACAAGATGTAGATCCAAGTGGCATGTCAAAATTTGGCTAATTAGCCTCGTTTTCGTCGTCTTGTCTCGTTTTGTTCAAAACAATTACGACATGGCGTCCTACTTCCACGTATCATCTAATGCTGGGGCTGCATCTGCGTCTATCGTAAAGAAGCAATGTGTGCCGAAACTTCGTGTGTTTTGCTCGCTTACGAGTTATCTCGCTAATGCTGTGGTCACATTGGCGGCTTCATAATTTTAACGAATTATCGTGCAATCATCCAAGATGGCCGTTCCAGACAGCATTTAACCAGAGAGGAGATAATCACTGCGTTGTTTTGAAAATGGACGACGACTTACAATACTTCTATATGTGTGTTAATTATTACTTCATGCACTTAGGGAAAAAAAAGGATACTCCTCAGTCCGGAAACAACAGTCAAAATGAACAAAGCTAGTCCGACCACGCACCACGCTAATTAGCACACTAAAACTCTTTGATATACCGCCACCCGGTTGATAAGTGCTACGCAGCCCGAACTATCGCGACGATAGACGATAATGGTTGGTCACATCTGCGTGTATCGTATCACTATGCGAAGCTTCGTCACGATAGACGCAAATGCGGCCCCAGAATAATAGTATGACATTGTGCCGTTTTTGAAGAACGAATAAGAAGATCGAACCCATCTATGTCTTTTTACTTATAATATCATTGCATGTAGTCATGTATGTATTGTAAGTGAATACATGGGTTGGATTAAGTGTAATTGCCTCTTCAATCTTAATAACCTCATTTTCTGGAAAATATCTAATTATATCAGCCCAATTATTGTCCCAATGCTGGGCCTCGAGGCCTCTTCTCATACAAAGAAGGCATGAGATTGATCACCACGTTTCCTCAAGATGGATTGGAGTGTCTGTTGGTAATGTCAAAATAACAGCTTTTTACTATGAAAGTATATTCGATACTTTTAACAAAAAAAAATTGTATAAATTTCTGATTGTTTCGGCTAATCTCTGAAACGGCTGGACCGATTTTAACGGGACTTTCACTGGCAGATAGTAACTTAGACCACTTTTATTTTAGAAAAAGAACTGGAATCCACGCGAGCGACTAGCATAGTTACTAGCTACACGCAGCAGCTAGTATATTGTCTTTAAGTCCAGGTTTCCTCACGATGTTTTCCATCAAAATTTCTATTTGAATATAATCTTAATGCGTTTTTTATTACACAATAGAAGCAAGGGTATAAGACCATCTTAATATTAAATAGGCCTCGGTTTTCATAAGAGAATTTATGCCTCTGACCGCAGGATATTATAGACGTTTGAAGGGCAGCATGTGTGACCTCCATAATATTTTTATGTAATTTTAACTTTGGCCATAACGGACATTATGTGCCGGCCAGTTTTATTTGCCCTCTGTTGATACTTAAGTCGTTAGTGTATCGAGGTCAGTGTAATTTGGTCGTATGTTACCATGTACCCTTTGGGGTGTATCATTGGAAGAGTATATTTTATTCAAGGCTCAGTTAATGTAGATGTGTATTGATATAGTATAAACATATATGTATTTTATACGGTCAACAAATTTAGAGTCTGAAAGTTTTTTATAAAGGTTCCAGGTATATTCCAGTTCAACTTCAAAATTTAGTTCAAGAGTAGTTCATCAAAATGTTACAACACAGTCTTCGCCAAAAATTCAACTACGCCTTGAAATCTATCTTTAATTTCCCAAAAGTCATTAATATCGTGTTGCCTGACAAGTTTTTGTTTACTAATGAAAGATGGTTGGTTTGTATAGTCACTGTGTACGTTGGCACTATTACGTGATGGATGACCCGCACTAGAATCAATCTTCGTTGGACGCAAGGCATTGTCTTCGTAACTGGTTCGCGAGAACCGAACTTGAATATTACTTTCTGGATGTTGTGAAAGAATTGTGTTGTCAAACTAATCAGCGGGGTAATTTCATAGTTGCGTACGCACTTCAATAAAGTTTTTTATTTTGAAAATTCAACAATATTCATTGCGTTACTTACGTTGAATGAACAAAATAATTTTTCTGTCATATGAAGCGATGAATTAGCAATTGCCTTCAAAATCCTTCAGTACTGTTCGGTGATGACAAACCTCCGTAGAGGATTGCAGAACTGGATTTAAAAAAAACATAGTCATGTGATCAGTAGTCGTTTACAGGTTAATTTCTTCTTGCAATATGATAGTTTGTTTCATATCTTAGGGAAAGAATATTAAAGACATGATACTAATTCCTTTAAACCAGAACAAAGAATACTACCTGGTGACGGATTTTTTTTGAAATATTTTGATTTGTCAGATCAGAGACTTCAACGAAAACAAGCTTCAATTTTTATTTCCCCCATATAAAAACAAGGATCCTGACAATTCATATCGAATTCCACATACATTTTCACAATGACAGGGCACTTAAACTATCAGAGAAATAAAGCAAGGAACGCCGCGGGTTAGACATAGGCGTACAAAAGAAACGTTTTTAGCTAAAGATATTTTAATGTACGCAGCTGTGGTTTCCCAAGCCAGGAGAGGGCTATAGGATGCCCGTTGTGGAAATGATGAATATCCGATATTTGGATATGGGAACTTTATGTAAGTATGAAAGGAATGGTTAATGGGATTTTGCGTAATGGCAGTCGAGGAAATTAATTTCTTGAAGGTTTTCGTAATGGAATCTCGTGAGCTTGAGATGTCGTTGTTCTATTCAAACATAAAATGAAGTGTTTGTATTGCTGTACAAAGTTTGATGTTGAACAAGAAAATTATTGGAAATGTTAGAAAGCTCTGATGAAGAGGGATTGATTTCTTTTCATATTTCATTAATATTGTTTCGATCAATTAAATCTTAAAATCTGTGTACCAAACTTCACAATATAAAATGCAGGGTTACCACCGACGGCGGAACGCGTGAGGTAGAGGCAAATTTTGCGCCCTCACGCCACTAACCGCCGCAGGAGACGCCCTGGGCGTCGGAAATCGCAGGCCGATTCCCGGCCACCGTAGGCGCGGACTTGTGGACGGTGAGCAATGGGTAGCTCGCCGGGTCGAAGGCGCGTTGTGTTCCACGCGCGCCTCAAAGAAATGTCAGCAGAACTGACGGGGTCCGCTAGGACCGATGCCTGCCGGGGTCGCAGGAAAGTCCGAAAGGGATACCGTGGCCCCTGGCAACATACAGGCAACTGAAGGTACAAGTCTGACACGCCCTCCCGCTCCGCTCAGAGCGGGAGAAGTTATTTGATAATTTCCCACCCAAAAAAAGGGTTGCCACTGACTTTAGGTCGTAAGCAAGTAACCGGTACTCGTAGGTATCGAATGAATCTGAGAAAATTGTGCTAGCAAATGATACCCCGAACACCCTGTAGGTATACAATGCCAATACTGTGAATTTTCTAACGAAGAATTACTTTGACTTTGCCTAACTTGAGAATAGTAAGAGGACTTAAAAATCCGCCAATTCTTGAAATTACCACAAAACAGGGCAGAGTTCAAAGCAATTTATTACTTAAACACTACCGACAACTGAAAACAATTGTGATGAAACTTCCACAGACGAATTTGCCTGATCATCATGATGCAGCTGAATACCAGTATTTTACATGGAGCGACTGCCTATCTGATCTCCACAACCCAGTAACTGGTTAACACGATATCACTTGGTAAGACTGATTGTCAGACTTTCGGCTCCGTAACACTGTCAAAGATCTACAACAGCCGGGACCAACGGCTTTAACGTGCTTTACGAGGCACGGAGGGGTCTATGTAAAGATGGTCACCCATCCACAAACCAACCGCGGCAAGCGAAGCTTAACCTGATCGATCGACCCGTGCGGTTGTTATTACTTAGTCACAAGCCAGAAAAATGAGTGACAGCCCTAACCTGTGATGTCTGTGGATTGTTTGTTGAAATGAGAGCTTTCATTTGATCCAATTATTTTGAAGACCTCCGAACCGACTAATTGATTTACATAGTTAGATGGGGAAGTTTAACAATTATTATTTTGTGTTCCAACGTTTATTTTCAGTCTGTGGTTCGTTAGGTCGATATTTTATTAATATAATTAATGTTTTAAAGTAATGGCTATGATACCATGGTTTAATATACAGGATTTTAATTGGTGAACGTGAAACCTCAAACGCTATAATACTATGTTCATGTTGGTTGTCGTACGAATATTGTTGAAAATCAGTAGGTACCGACTTTCAAGATCAGTGCCTATACGGCCATAATAATAACACCTGCGGGCTAATATGGTGGTTGCCTAGGTAAAAAAAAGAAATTCTATTTAGTCCGTCTTTCAGATAATAATAAAATATTAGACACGTATTTTTTGCTTTATCATGTTAATCAAAAATAACTTAGAAAACACGCATTAAAGTTGGGGAGTGGGGGCTCACTACGTCACAACGCAGTATTAAATCTAGCAAGGCGTGACGTCATTCCACTTTTAACTCAATGTATCGCCGTAATCTTTTGATTACGTCAAAAAAGAAAAAATCGTGTTCAATATTTTTTAATAATCTACAAGACGGACAAAAAAAAAAATTGGACACAGGCCTTATTCCATACACATATAAAATGACAATCGATCACAATGCCTTTCATAGATATCCATTGCTTCATAGGTTTGAAAAATTCGACTGCTCAGTAACGTAAATGACGCAATAAAATGGCTGAACTGTCAGAAAGAAACACATTGCAATCGATTGCCATTTTATGTGTGTTACAAAACTACCCCGCTGATCTAATCTTCATAAGAGAACCGTGTAGAATTTTAATATTCACGAATCAGTCAGTTCTCTTTTGCACGAATAACAAAATTCCGCCTCACTTTATTGGCAGATTGGCACTTTATTATTGCACTTACAGAGAATTCTGTATTATTCTTTCTGTACTAACAAAAACACACTTCATACCACACTATCCAATATCCATCCATTTTATATCACATTGCCTGCCATATTTATGCATCACAGTAGTTTGCCATACACGGGTTTTCACTCAAAGCGTTAGAGCGCCCGAGGCATGCACGTATTTCCTAGTGCCTCATAGTGCCTAGTGTTTAGTGCCTTGTCCGGGCTTGTGCCTTGTCCGACTTGTGGCCAGTGTCCGGACAAAGTGCGCTGCGGGCGGTTTTGTAACTGCTCGTGAAGTTTAGAAGAGGAAATATTTGGGGAAAATTATTATGGGTTCTGGTTGAAGTTCGAGGCGATAGATGGCAGTACGTACCTATGTACATATAGATACCCGTACAATATAAAGGTTGGCAGACACTACAGAATTACGCAAGTTGAATTAAGGTCATTTGGGATGAATTCTTAGTTTTTCAAATATATATCTTAATTCAATAGTCTTTGCTACACAATACCTACGCAATATCTTTTCGTCCCACATACCACAGTGTCTCAAGACGAAAGTCTTTGACCAGTGCGTGTTGCCAGTGATGACCTATGGTACTGAAACGTGGTCGCTCACAATGGGCCTTATCAGAAGGCTAAAAGTCACTCAAAGGACAATGGAGAGGGCTATGCTTGGAATTTCCCTACGTGATCGAATCAGAAATGAAGAGATCCGCAGGAGAACCAAGGTAACCGACATAGCCCGAAGAATTGCCAAACTTAAGTGGCAATGGGCAGGGCACATTGCTCGCAGAACGGATGGCCGATGGGGTCGAAAGGTTCTGGAGTGGCGACCACGTACCGGAAGACGTAGTGTTGGAAGGCCTCCCACAAGATGGACCGATGACCTTGTGAAGGCCGCAGGAATTCGCTGGATGCGAAAAGCACAGAATCGGTCGAAGTGGCGGTGCTTGGGGGAGGCCTATGTCCAGCAGTGGACGTCTTTCGGCTGAAATGATGATGATGAATAGTCTTTGGATCAAGCATCTTAAATGCAATGGTCAATGTCCAGAAATGTTGAATTGATTGACAGACAATGAGTTAATTCCATCTGAGAATATCCATCAGAGTTGTATATCAAGGCAAGCACAGAGAACCAAGACGAATAAATTGCTTCAGTGCCTATTTTCAAAGCACATTCATCACATATGTTCGTGTTCGCCCTTCACATGTCCTAAAGTGCGTACAGGTGTAGTCTGAATGGCAGGTGTTTTATATTACATTTCAAGCAAAACCATTTACAATGTTTCTGAAACAAATCTGGTTAAAACTTCGTATTCGCACTACAAGTATACCTTATTGGATTAATAAAAAGAATATTTTCTAGACGAAACATAATTGGGCCGTCAATCATTTTAATTTTGACCAGTATAAAGTTTTTTAAGGGCGGTTGCAGAAATGCGAACTTCTAGCGCTTTGCAGGTCCGATTTGTCGTCCACCGATTCAGTCCATCATTCTGTTTTCAAATGTTTTAGTAGGAGTAGGATTTTTTGGTAGGAAATGGTAGTATACATAGCGTGTCGATGGTCATCCTAAATGTGTCAAACCAAAATTTATCAATGAGTCCTGTATTATCAGGGTACGCAGGAATAATAGTATCTCATGAACTGCATCATTATTTTACTGAAGAGCCTAGCCTACACAGATAGGTAGAACTAAAATAGGAAAAATCTAGATATTTGCCTAGTAACTTCTAATTCCACCAATGGAACTGAACGCGATCAGCACATCTAAACTACGTTCAAGAGCTGTCAGTGTCAATATTCCACAACAATGATCAGCTCTTCTTCTTTTTTTGTGTGGTTAGTGCCTAATCTGGTGTCAAAGTTTTAAAGCCACACATGCCGTTGAGACATATCTTTGAGGCATGCCGGTTCCCTAACGATGTTTTCCTTCACCGTTTTTTAAACAAGTGACAATCATAATAGGTAATAGGTAATACGGGCTGGTATCCGCAACTCCACGTCAAAGCGCGTATTTTGCGTACGGGTGGGAAAAACTGTTATTCGATCCACCCCAGCTCCTCAAAGAAGGCCAGCAACGCCTTGGTGTCACTGACAATCTCACGTAGGGTACCTGGGTTACCGAAGTACTTGGCCCTGTATGTGGCGACCACGGGGCAGTTTAACAGCACATGGGCTGCTGTCTCGTCGTCCTCCATGCAAGCTCTGCACAGCGGACTGTCTGTGACTCCTATGACAAAGAGGTGTTTATTAAATGACCCATGGCCAGTTAGGGCAGCTGTAACTGTGCGCAGCTACTGTTTTGTTAATCGGAGAACCTGTTTCGTGAGGCGGCCGTCGATTGTAGGGAGAGCCTCCTTAGCCTGCCTGCACTCACCGTGGTCCACCCATATTTTGTGATGTTGTTCCCTGGTTCGTTTCCTTACCAGAGAGCGTAGGTACCCGAAGGGGAGTGGCGTGATGGGTTCAGGCCCCACTGGTGCCATGCTCGACCCCCTTCTGGCAAGTTCGTCGGCTGCGTCATTGCCCCGCGAACCGCTGTGTCCCTTGATCCATTGAATGGTTATATTATTGAGGTCACCCACCTGGTTGAGGCGTTGGTGGCACTCGTATATCAGCCCAGAATCAACAGTGTGACTGTTTAGCGCTTGCAGAACAGCCATGCTGTCTGAGAGTATTCGTATCGAGTGGTCCTTAACTTCCCTGGCCATGATGGCTGAAGCGGCAAGAGATATACCCATGCATTCGGCCTGGAACACTGTGTTATGGACACCCAATGGTGTGGCTATGTGTATGTTGAAGTCCTCCGAGAAGATTCCAGCACCTGTGCCACTACCTGTTTTGGATCCGTCGGTGAAGATTCGCAGCTCTGCGGGGCGCAAACCCTCGCATCTGCGGTCTTCGTGGAGTTGGATTCTGTATTTTTTATCGAAGATAAATTGTTTGGGCACCCGGTCATTTACGGCTTTCGTAATAGGGAACTCATTGTTGAGTCCCTCAAGCAGCGCGGTGTGTTGTGTGACTCTCTTACCCCAGAGATCAATTGCATTAAAACGCACCGCCGCCATTGTCGCTTCCTGCTGTATGAACAGGTGGAGTGGGGGCAGTCCCAGCATGGCTTCGATTGCTGCAGTCGGAGTAGTCCTCATGCAGCCCGTGGTTGCCACGCAGGCTAGTCTTTGCATGCGTTGTAGTTTGTTGCAAGCTGTAACCGACTGAGTGCGGGGCCACCAAACCACGGCCCCGTACGCGATCATAGGGCGGATCACTGCTGTGTACAGCCACAGTATGATTTTGGGGGATAGGCCCCACTTCTTACCTATCATTCTCCTGCACTGCCAGAAGGTAATGCAGGCCCTGTTTAGCTTGTTGTCTACATGACTACTCCAGTTTAACTTACTGTCTAGAATGACCCGAAGTTACTTGACTTCGTTGGCCAACTGAAGTTCAGTATCGAACAGTTTGGGTAGGCGGAAAGGACCTAATGCTCGTTTTTGGGTAAACATGACTAGTTCAGTTTTAGTGGGGTTCACTGACAGTTCAAATTCCCTGCACCAACTTTCTACGATACGTAGTGCTTGCTGAGTGAGGTTACAGATCGTACCCGTCACCTTCCCCGATACAAGGATTGCGAGGTCATCTGCATACCCTTTTGTGTAATAGCGGTTGGCATTGAGTTTGGTAATGAGGTCATTAATTACCAGATTCCATAGAAGGGGGGACAGAACCCCTCCCTGGGGGCAGCCTCTGGCTATCATGGCCAACTGCCGCTCACCCTCAAGGCGCACCACCCGTTTGCTTAACATGTTTGTAATCCAGTCCGTAAGTACCTGTTCTACTCCATGCCTGGAGAGGGCTCTTCTGATGCTGGAGAAGTTGGTTTTGTCGAAAGCTCCTTCGATGTCTATGAAAGTACCCAGGCAGGTGCCTTTTTGATGAATCGCGTCCTCTATCTGACTGACCACTAGATGGAGAGCAGATTCGGTCGACTTACCTGAGCTGTATGCGTGTTGATTACCATGTAGCGGTATGTTTTTCAGAGCGCCATCCCTCAGCTCTCTATCACATAGCCTTTTCCAGCCACTTGCGAAGCTGAGCCGTCGCGGTCTGACTGTGGTGGAGGTTTGCTTGGAGGACTCTACAGACCGACGAAAGGGACGCCATCGCTGGTCGAACCCTCGTCGTCGTCCCCAAGTCTAAGCCCGGCAAACAGGTCGCCCTCGTCGAAGCCGTCCTCCCCCGGGCCCGAAGCCGGAGACAGGATCATGTCGTCCAGCTCCCCGCCCGATGAGGGAACGACACCCACGGTGGCGGCGGCAGGGGCGGCTGACTCTGCAGTAGCAGGCTCAGCCGCGGATGCTTCCGGGTTGTGTGAAGGGGGAGTGGACTCCCCTGCTGTTACTTGCGACAGCTGTTCCAGCGCCTCGCAGACGGTTCCCGTGGCGGGGTCCCATCCCTGTGGAACGTCGGTGAACCTACCGTTCCGACCCTGGAACTTCACGTACACCGCCCCTAATCCAATTGAGAGGCGGCGTCCGGCCTCCATCAGAGTCGGGATTTGGTCCACAGGGACACCAACCACCACGAACCACGCCGCGGCTTGTTTGTCAGCGTGCAGCAGTACCCACCTCTTGATGTCTACCCAAGAGTTTTGGTAGCTGAGAGTACGACCAATCATAGTCGACTCTCCGTAGACCCCCTGCTCGTCCGGGATCACGATGCCACACCGTGCACGCTTCTGGATCTCCGACTGGCTCATGACGACTAACGAGGTGCTAGTTGAAAGAGTCAAGCCGGAGACTGTCTTCCTTAGCCAGGCTAAGGTGTGGTCATTACCGCACCACAGTTTAAGGATACCCCCGGTGAACAGCGGCTTGGCGTTGAAAGTCGGCCCTGGGGTGTCCTGTTTGGGGGAGCAGGCCTCGAGGATGATCTGCTTCTGGATAGCAGTGAGAACCTGGTCCGACGCGTCCTTGCTGAGGATCCCCGTGCGGTGACAGTGAAGTGACAATCATACAATACGCACATGAATCCGAAAAGTCACACGTGCGTGCTTTGTGTTCGACCTCGAGACCTATGACTTGGTAGTCTGACGGTCACACCACTAGGCTATCACTGCTATCAGCTCTTGAACGCGGTTTAAATATGCTGAACGCGTTCAGTTTCATTGGTGAAGTCCACCCTAATAGTAATATTGACTAAATATTATTTCTAAATAAGTCAAATTTGTACTTTCCAGTGAATGTCAAACTTAATATTCTTCAACAAAATATTGGTAATAGATATTAGATCATTAGTGATCGACCTTACAAAGTCTCCTGAGACGCGTTATAACCTCGTATTATAACTTACTTCGCGTTTAATTGGAGGATTCTTTGTAGACGTCTAGACAACGTTATAGATCAGTCTAGATATAAGAAAAGTGCTTTATTCCAGTTTTTATGACGCCCATAACTATGTGCTTATGAGATTAAGATTAATAGTGAACGCAGGCATTAATAATGCCTTTATTGTGTTCATCAGCTTTACAAGCTAGAACTAAACACTGTTAGTTTCGTGTCATAAATGGTCGTAATTTTTATTTATTTTGCTTACATGTACCAAACATTTGGTAGTGAGGCATGCAAAATACAATAGACGTGGATATATTTAGTACCGAACCTGTTCCGCTTAGCTATTTTTATTTTTCCACGTCTATAGTATTTTATAATGGATTTCCGCAAGGTCACGCCTGAATCAATTAACTAGTAGGCATGCATTAAAATTTCATGACACAATATATGACACATGCACCCTGTCCCCTTTTTTTTTTTTTTTTTTTTTTGGGTGGGAAATTATCAAATAACTTCTCCCGCTCTGGGCGGAGCGGGAGGGCGTGTCAGACTCTTACTGACTAAAACCCACCCGTGTTCCTTCGGTTGCCCTGTTGCCGGGGGCCACGATTTCCCGATCGGTTTTCTTCGAACCCCCGGCAGGCATTGGCCCTAGTGGACCCCGTCAATACTGCTGACATCTCTTTGAGGCGCGCGTGGAACACAACGCGCCGTCGACCCGGGCTTGGTCCTTATCGGACGGCGAGCTACCCATTGCTCACCGTCCGCAAGCCCGCGCCTACGGTGGCCGGAAATCGGCTCGCGATTCCCGCCCCGGGCGTCTCCTCCTGCGGCGGTTAGGGGCGTGAGGGCGCGAAATTTGCCTCTCCCTCACGCGTTCCGCCTCCTCCTTCGCGAGCATTACCGCTTCGCAGAAGGAGGTGACGGCCTGCCATTTCCTCTCGCTCCGTACCATGGCCTGAACCAGGGCCGGACGCGAGAGATCACCGCCGCCGATCGCCTCTACGAGAACACGGCGTTGCTCCGCCCAAGCCGGGCAGACCTCCACCGTATGCTCCACCGTGTCCTCAGGCCGATCCACACAATGGTGACACCCGGGTGTTTCCTCCCGCCTTAATGCACCCTGTCCCCTGCATTGCAAATTAACAATGTCACATTATTAAATTTAATAATATAATATTGATTCTACTATCAATTTCATCCCAACCAACTTCAGAAGGTGCCAAAAAGTTATGTCATTTAATAACAGTCCTTAATCGGTAATTAAGCTAGTGATCTGCTTGCTATACATGTATTTCTAGTGCAGACACCAGTTTCTCACAAACTATTGTCACAGTTTTTCTAGAGTGTAGTGTGGGGCAACGTTTTTTAAGAAAAAAAAAAAAAAAAAAAAAAAAAAAAAAAAAAAAAAAAAAAAATGATGCCATTGTTTGTGAAGAGAAAATAAATAATTTGAATTTACTGTTTAGTACAGTTTATGTGTTAGCTATAAGTGTTAATGTTACAATGGTAAAATGCACGATGGAGTTGACATATCTATTGAGATAAAAACCTCAAAACAAATAAAGAAAAACATAAAAACATTAATTCTAATGATTAAAATTCATTAGGTACATTATACTAAAAATACAATAATATGTGTTGTCTAATTTACATAACATAAACATCACGCCTTGTTTCCCCGAAGGGTTGCGCAGAGGTGTCCCTGTAGCAGGTACTATCGAAGAAATGCATGTCTATACACCGTAAGGACTATTTCTGCTAGTCGTCACGGGTCGTCAGAAGCCCGAACCACCAACCAACCCCAACCAACCCCAACCAACCCGTCTTACCAACTTGCTCAAAGGGGTATCGTATTACCCAGTTACTGGGTTGTGGAGGTCAGATAGGCAGTCGCTCCATGTAAAATACTGGTATTCAGCTGCATCCGGTTAGACTGGAAGCCGACCCCAACATAGTTGGGAAAAGGCTAGGCAGATTGATTGACTATTTCTGCTTGCAGCGCTCGGCCGCTATAGAAAGCGGCCGTTAAACAGATGTGGTCATCGTGTTTACGGGATTTTATTTTTCACATTTCGCCAGTTATGTATAAGTACCATGTAATAGGGGGCGACCCTATTGACATCAACCGGGCACAAATCCAGACTCCGAGCTGCTACTGAGAAATTTCAGATAGAAAAACCCTACAACACTGTGCTCGACCCGGGAATCGAATCCAGGACCTCATGCTCAGCAGTAGCGCTTGCGACCACTAGACCAACGAGGCAGTCAAATCAGTGTTGTCTAATTTACAGGTCTAAAATCCAAACCAATTTTTTATCGAGCAAAATAGTCATGAGAAAATAAGACTTTTCTGATAGTCTGTTTGATAAGAAATAAGGTAATGGTGTGATAATTGCTTTGAGTAGGGGAAGACCGACACGATGGATGGACTGTGTGGAAGATGATATGGATAGAAAGGGGGTGACTACCGAGATGATGCCTAATAGATAAGTATGGAGGAAGGGGATATGTTGCGCCGACCACAAATAAATTGGGATTAGGACAGGAAAATGATGAGAATGATCATATATAGCACGGGATTTCAATCAATCAGCCTAGCCTTTTCCCAACTATATTGGGGTTAGCTTCCAGTCTAACCGGATGCAGCTGAATACCAGTATTTTACATGGAGCGACTGCCTATCTGACCTCCACAACCCAGTAACAGGGTTATTCGATACCCTTGGTTGTCAGACTTTCGGGCTTCTGACAACTGTCAAAGATCCACGAATGACAGCCGGGACCAACGGCTTAACGTGCTTTCCGAGGCACGGAGGAGTCTCGGTATGTAGAAATGGTCACCCATCCACGGACCAACCCCGGCAAGCGTAGCTTAACCTGACAGATCGACCCGAGCGACTGTTAGTATTTAGCCACGAGCTCCTCCACATATATATATAGCACGGGATTTGAACGGTAATAATTAATATATTCATTAAGCTATACCGGATGTTTTTTTTAATCAACTCTAAATTTTTACAGGGTGTTAAAAAAAATCAGCTGTTTATACAAAAGTTCAATACCTACTTGACCAAAATGTATGAAACAGCTGATTTTTTTTTCGTGATCTCAGAGTTGCTCCCATAGTGAAAGTTGTTTACATTCATGGGTAGAACACCCTGTAAAAATTTCGAGACGGTAAAAAAAATCACCCAGTATACTTGGGCGACCGAGCTCTGTTCCGGTGAGAATAGAGAATGCTCATTTAATAGTATAGGAAAGTTCATATTAATTCCATGTATAATCAGCCTATATAATTCCCACTACTGGGATACAGGCCTCCTCTCTGTGAGAGGAAGTGGGCCGTCCACCACGCGGGCCCAGTGCGGGTTGGTAGATGTCACATGTCTTCGACTTTTTGGTTCTAGGACATGCTGGTTTCCTCAAGATGTTTTCCTACACCGTTTTGAGAGCAGTGGTGATGAAATAATTTACGCAAAGTAAACCGCCTGTCAGGGTTCAAACCTACGACCTTCAACTGTCGCCCTTAAAGTCGCGGCCTTTACCAGTGGGTCACCACTGCTCATTCCATGTATAGTACATACAAATTCCATGCTGACACAATTGTAGGTACTTACTAATTCCATGCTGCCATGTCATTTTTCTAAGGTAGCCATCTTGTTATAAAGTTTGGGCGACCGAGCTCTGCTCGGGTGAAAATACGGAGAAAACGAATTTTCCCAGATATGAGACCTAGCTAGATCGATTTTCCGAGCCGGTTTTGAGAACTTGATTACATAATATATAATTAGAAATATTGCTCGTTTAATAATATAGGATTCTGAAACCCACAAACCAAAAACAACACATAACAATACCAAGCACGTGCTATTCCAATCATGGTATTACTGTCCCTGTTTATGCACAAAGGCAAAATTTTAGACCGGCATAAGCCAGACGGGCGATAATGGCATGCGTCTGCGACTTGTACCTACGTCTGCCATAGAGCATGGAATCTCCGCGCCGGTAGCGACTAGGGACGCAAATACTAATAATATTGGTGCCCGCGCCATTAGCGCTGAGTGCAAATTCAACTGTCACAAGCATTGTCAGAATTGTTACAGGCCGTCAGTTTTTATGAACAAGAGTCGCAGATCGCACTTTGACACTGCTTTGCTAAGTAAGCGTTTCATACGGATATGAACCTTATTTGAAAAGCATATACTTTTCATGTTCGTATAAGCAAACGTGAGTAAGCGTTATATAAGAATACTGTTTCTTTTAGCCTGCATCATCCCACTACTGCAATGACTTCCTGCTCTTTGGATCCAGGAATAATGTGGCCCACTGGTGGTGTTTCAGCTCGTCCCGCCAACTTTTTTTTCTTGTACCAATGTCAACATGAAAATTATATGTATAGAGTTCACATTCGTATGAGGCGCTATTCCTTTCGCTGTGACGCCCACTAACGTGCTTGGTTTTTATGGAAAGTGTTGACGGTACCGTCTCTATCAGCGACCACCGAGGCGTCTCTGTACTCTGTGACGCCTGCATTTGTAATGCATGGCCTCTCTGCAAGTTGCTGCATTAGACTTGCAGATATTTTGTCGCCGTCGGAAGTCGGAAGCGACTTCTGAAATACGGCGTGGTTGAAGTCTTATTTATTACTTTTAGGCCGCGGTCGGTTTGCATACATAGTGGATAGTGGTGGGTTCAGGGTCAGGCGGTAAGTGCTAGAGGTGGAGTGGATTGATGTTCGTAGTGTGGAAGTTTTGGGGGTCATTTCGTAACGTAGTTTTGAGGCTTTGATAATGTTAAGTATAATAAATTGTACTACTTTAGATTAGTGAATAAATTATGATGCAAATGCAAGCAAAATAAGATTCAAGTTTTATAGGTCGTTGAATCTCTTCGGTGTAGGCAGTTCAAGGGTTTATATCGCATGAACAGGATCCAAAGCCGGAGTTATTTTAGTATAATCTCATTGTATTTTTAGTAAGTTATAAATACCTTTTTAATTTCACAGCTTGAGAAGAACAAGTAAGTAGGTAACGTTTCCAAATTAGCATCATGATTTTCTATCATTTCAATTTTATTTAACCCTATTCTCCTACTCTTCACTCCAATTTTATCTCCTTGTAAAATGAAATCCGTCTTTAAAACGGCCGCGTTGTGGTATCCGAAAATATCGCAATTTGTACCGCTAATGGACATCCCTCGACATTTTTTTCGTGAAGCCGATACAAGCGGACATCATTACAAGTTTTTCGGATTGTCCCACAAGGGTTTTCCTTATCTTGTCCCTCCTTTTATTTCCGCCATAATTACAGCTAAATCTATCCTTAGCTGTAATGTACAATGGTTTTTGTTTATTTTCACTTGAACAATTACTTTTTGTGGTATCCTTTGTGGTGGGATAGCGGTGTTTTTGGATTGTGTTTATAATCTCTGGTTGTGGCAGTATAATCACTTAATCAGAGCTATGGAATATTACTTTTCTGAATATGCCTAGCTACGCAACTGACGAAGTTTAATAAGTAAATTCTTGTAATAAATAAGAGTAGGTAGACGGCAGTAGTGTGAAATAAAACCGGCCAAGTGCGTGTCGTACCACACACAATGAAGGGTTCCGTAATCCGGATGAATTTATCCCAAAAAAAAACTTAACTTGTAGTTGAAAAATACGTTCTCCAGTACATCAATAATATACGTCACAGTCAGTTCTCCAACTGCAAAGGTAAGTAAGTAAGGGCAAAAAAAAATTATGTGATAATACTACAAATTATCTATTTCCGGACTTTTCCCTTTATATGTGCTGTGAGACCTTGCTTTCTGGCAAATTTCATGATTCTAGCTCAACGGGAAGTACCCTGTAGGTTTTGATTTATTTGCGAGTATCAAAATAAGACGCATTGACAATGGCTGTTTGTTTTATTGCGATTACAAAGTGCACGAGAGAGCCATAGACCTCATCATCATCATCAGCCTATAGATGTTCCCACTGCTGGGACACAGGCCTCCTCTCTGTGAGAGGGAGTGGGCCGTAATCCACCACGCGGGCCCAGTGCGGGTTGGTAGATATCACATGTCTTCGAATTTTCGGTTCTAGGACATGCCGGTTTCCTCACGATGTTTTCCTTCACCGTTTTGAGAGCAGTGGTGATGAAATAATTTACACAAAGTAAAGCGCCTGTCTGGGTTCGAACCTACGACCTACAACTCGTAAGTCGCCATAGACCTACTTATTTAATATTAATTTCAACTTGATACCTCTACGCGTTCCTAAGAAAAATAGTCTTGACAGACTGACTGATGGACGGACAACGAAGTGATGCTTTAAGGGTTTGGTTTTTCCTTTTAAGGTACGGAACCCTGAAAAAAATAACAGATTCCAATGTTACCGATCAAATCGACTCAGCCAATCGCTACATTTATATGTTGGCGCGAATGTTATAAGATCGATTTTTCTCCATATATAGCATAAAATTATATATCTGTATATACACCTATACATCCATCCTTTCCTAACAGTTTATTTAAATAAATTGCTGTGTGAAACTAAGGATCGGACAGAACATCTTTTTTCTTCCTTTCCAGGCAACCACGTATTTCCCAGATATACTTGCCCCTTCTACCTTTGAATCCAGACCACAGTATAACACCATCACTATAAAAACACCACGCAAAGCTTCAGTATACCAGTAGTCCAGCACAAACATCGGCCACACTATGTTCCGTATAAGTACGGTAAATTTTTCCATAAGCCTTCCGTGTAGTTTACGATTAGACCTCCTCGGAGCATCTATTTCAAGGGTCGACTAGGTCACTCTAATATACCAACGTAATAAGATTATTTATATGTATGAAGTGTGTTTTTGTTTTTTTATGTCTAAATTGACCCAGAAAAAGTGTCAGCTTTGTACTGTTCTAAGGCTGGGAAAGCCAGAGTATGTGGGTGATAGGTACTATCGCGGATACGCATAATTATCTGAACACCGGACTATTCCTGCTTAGGCGATTTTCACACTGCCCCGCATCATGCTGCATATTGCGTGTCGACGCACCTACGCGCGTTCCTGCGGGAGTGCAGATCTGCATCATCGTGCGGGTTTTTTGCGCACTCACGCGCGTAGGTGCGTTTTGTAGATTCACGCACGGCGGCTCTCATTTATTCGCCGTTCTCTGTGGTGGTCGATCCATTTTCAAACACACACGTCACGCCCATTCAAAATCACGCGCGGCACTGCGGGATTCGGTGTGCCATACCTTGCGTCTCGCGCCGCACCTACGCGCGGGGGTGCATGTTTCTCCGCGTGTATGCGCGTGATCCGCATGAACGCGCGTGGTTGCGTTTTCAGTGTGTTGGACTGTGCGTGTTTTCTATACAAACGGAGATACTTACAAGTAACGTTAAAACACGCAGTCACGCAACATGCAGCGTGGTGCGTGGCAGTGTGATAATCGCCTTAAAATACAATAGTCGTTTGTGTATATAAATGTATATGTATGAGTGACAAAACGTTTCTCACTCTGCGTCCGGCGCTCGGTGTGGCAACACGTCGTGTTCGAGTTCGTGACCAGTCAATCGTCATCTTGAGGATGGCTCGTTGAGAGGTGAACCGTGAAACACGTGACGATTTCTTACAAGGTTTTTTATGACTCTTTAGGAATAGCTAAGCGGAATAGGTTACTAAATATATCTACATCTATTGTATTTTATAATGGATTTCCGCAAGGCCACGCCTTAATCAATTAACTGTTCCTGCTAACAGCGCTCAGCCGCTATAGTATAGCTTACCTACAAATAAAAGGGGCGGTAAACAGACGTGGTCATCGTGTTTTTGTTTTCTAAGTGGTTAGATCTGCGTGACCGCGATAGTACCTATATTGATCGAAGAACACCGTTAAGGGAAAAATATGTAGACCAAATACGGTAGCATAGACCAGTTTATAGCAGACTAGCTTCTGCCCGCGACTTCGTCCGTGAGCCTATAACCTTCCTCAACAAATGGGCTATCCAATGCAAAAATAATTTTTCAAATCCGACTGGTAGTTTCGGAGATACAACGTACAAACAAACAAACGTACAAACGAACAAATTTTGCCTCTTTAATTAGTATTAGCATAGACTAGCGAGCCGCTCCTGCTTTACATGACAGAACATCGAGATTTCTTTATTTTATGTGTGTTTACGTATCTCGGGACCATTGGGACCCGGTCCTTTGCAGATGTTGTTGGACCTCTGTTTTGAATGTACGGTTTAGTTTATTAGTACTTTTGTCATCGAACTTCCTCTAATGTTAAACTTGCAAAGATACAAACCGGTTATGAGCAGTCTTTGGGGTACCTATTACATCACAACAACAATTTTGTATGTTTCTTTTTCTTATCATCATTTTTGAAGTGAAAACTTCTTTAGGCGCGTTGGGCATTTTTGAGATGGGATAAACAATTGAACTCGTGACACCATTACCGACACCTCATTTTTGTAAATGCGATTGTGCTCTTTATTTATATTACGTTACGGATCAATGTTCTATGCAAGTATTTTGACTTTAAAGGTTTTGGAAGTATTTTTTTTGTAAACGCGATTGTGCTCTTTATTTAGATAAGATTACGGACCAATGTTCTATACAAGTATTTTTCTTCCACTAAGGCGATCTTGTTCAAGTTTTCACTTCTGTCGACCCTCCCGGAGTGACACTGTTTTTTATTATTTCTAGCTGTTTTGTGAAATTCAAGGCTTAAGAGAGTTTTGTTCATGTTTTACACAGAACCCTTCTTTTTTATTTTAGCTAATGGATCCCGAATCCCGTAACAGCCAAAGGCTTTGCCAAAATATCTGCTTACTGTATAAGCATTGAAGGTCTCAGTGTTTTCTGTTTCAACTATATTCCATTTGAAATAAGAATGGACATTTAACAAATTTTTTTTTACAGTTCTTTCAACCGATTTTGACTTCTATTGCGTTGGTGGCATGACAAATGGCAGCTGCAATAAACATTTGGTATTGTAACCACTTTTTTGCTTTTAATGCCAGCCTTATGCCTACGGTATAGAAGTCAGAATCGGTTGAGCGGACAGTAAAAAAGGTTTCTTTAAATGTCTAATCTTATTTCAAATGGAATATAGTTCTGCTTACCATGCCACACAAAATTAACTTGCATGTATGCAAAACATTTTCCCGATCATAGGGTAACTGTGCACTGAGGTGACATGAAAAATATCTAGCACACACGATCGCAGAAAATTTTGACAAAGAAAATAAAGAATATGGAAGAGAATCGAACTTAGAGATAAAATATGGGATGTTATGATCGGGCAGGAGTGTGGATGACAGAAACTGATATCAATAGATTTTTGACTTTATTGCTAAGGATAAGGGCGGTGAAACCTTCATATAAAGGACCAAGGGAAGCCGAGATTAATAACCCAAAGTAGGAGATTACGTGTAGGAAGGAATTAATTCATAAACGTCACGTCTTTTAAATGTAGGTACGTGTTGTTAGTAGCAATATAAGCTCCAAAGAGTACTCGGTGTTTTGCCAGTTACCATTTTTTTAAAGGTTAATCTCTATCATAGAAGGGGAAGCACAATGAGGGAATAAACCGCAATTGAGTCAATTCGTTCGGGAAGCTACGCAATATCTTTTCGTCCCACATACCACAGTGTCTCAAGACGAAAGTCTTTGACCAGTGCGTGTTGCCAGTGATGACCTATGGTACTGAAACGTGGTCGCTCACAATGGGCCTTATCAGAAGGCTAAAAGTCACCCAAAGGGCAATGGAGAGGGCTATGCTTGGAGTTTCCCTACGTGATCGAATCAGAAATGAAGAGATCCGCAGGAGAACCAAGGTAACCGACATAGCCCGAAGAATTGCCAAACTTAAGTGGCAATGGGCAGGGCACATTGCTCGCAGAACGGATGGCCGATGGGGTCGAAAGGTTCTGGAGTGGCGACCACGTACCGGAAGACGTAGCGTTGGAAGGCCTCCCACAAGATGGACCGATGACCTTGTGAAGGCCGCAGGAATCCGCTGGATGCGGAAAGCACAGAATCGGTCGAAGTGGCGGTGCTTGGGGGAGGCCTATGTCCAGCAGTGGACGTCTTTCGGCTGAAATGATGATGATGATGAGTCAATATTTACTGACTCGTTGGTCTAGTGATCGCAAAGCGCTACTGCTGAGCATGAGGCCCTGGGAGCCTACCACCAGCTCAAAAGCAGTATTATTTTATATTACTTCAGTGGGAGAAAGAGATGGAGCTATACGTCCTGTAGAGCTTCATCTCTTTCTCACACTGAAGTAATATTAAAATAATACTGCTTTATGAGCTTGTAGTAGGCCCTTTGGGTTCGATTCTTAGATCAGGCAAAGTGTTATTGAGTTTTTCCATCAGGAATTTCTCATTAGCAGCACGAAGTCTGGATTTGTGTTCGGTTGATGGGAAAGGGTTCGCCCTCTATTACACGGGACTTAAAATAAATGGCGAAATGTGGGTGTGCTATAGGTCATCTCTGCCTAATCCTTCGGGAAAAACAGGCATGATGTTATTTGTGTCAATAGGAATGAAAAAATATGGATAAATTCAGCCGTAAAAGTTGCGGATAGGTGTCAAAAACGGCACCATAACAATACCAATATTCCCGCAAACCCGTTTGTTTATTCAAATTATTCCAATAGCACATTCTATTATCTTTGCGTAACAAAAAACCAACGTGTCAAAATAAAATCCCGTGTAATGGAGCAAAAAAGTCGCGCCATTCTCGTTCCTACTCACTGATCCCACCTCACGTCACCAAATATAAATCACAACGGGAACAAACAAAAGACTATGTAAATGTATACTTTTCCAATTAAATCCCGGCCTTTTTAATTAAACGAATGTTTAAACCCTATCACGGATCATCGACTCGATGCTTTGCGCCCTTATTCGACCTAATGCCGATTGACATTTTTACAACACCGCTAACGACAAAAAATATTTATTAATCCACCATTTTCAATCACACGGATTTCGGAATAATGGAATCTAAAGTAAAATCAGTTTAGATAAAGTGGAGGAGTTTTAATTTGTGAAGAAGAACACAATAGGGAAAATAGGCTGCCAGTTGGTTAGGACAAGGAAAAGATTTGGATAACTTTCGTATTGAGGGACGCCTTGCGAAGGACTTCCCTTAATCAAACGCCACTTAAGCGCCCTTCATGAGAATTCCAATAATTAATAGGGGAATGATACAAATTGAGAAATTTCGAGTACGTATCATTACGATAAAGGTTCTCTCCTTCACAAAGTAAAAAGAGTGAAGCCCGCATTTCTTCACATTTCATTTGCTCACTTTGTCAGATCCCCTATTTTTTAGGTTGAGGGTACGAAAGTATCTTAAAAGGCAATAAATCAAACATTTAGGAACCTTAGTAGCTCCAATAAATCCGAGTCTAACAAACGTTCAAATTATTTTAGCCTTTCTAACCAAAATCCCGAAGTAAATCGAGCGAAAATGGCCGCGTTTTATCTAGATACAGTCGGCCAAATTTATCATGTGCGGACCCGATTTTTCGATAGAAACGAAAGTGGTTGAAACGTTAAAGCGATTGCCTCATTCCCGGACTGGACTTTTCCAGTCCACTCGAAATTAACGAACACTTAAAAAGTCCGCCACACTCGAAAACTGTGAACATGTGCCTCGAACAACGCATTAATAATTGTTTATTGCTACCGAACGTGACGAGAATATGCGCACCAAATTAAAAATCAGATGGAATTGCCAACGGTGAAATACGTTTTGCATCGGAATTTTTGCGTACGACTGTATTTTACGAAATATTTTACTGGCGTTGCACCTCATTTATAGGTTCACGTATTTCGACTGCAATCGGATTGTTAATTGCATTTTTGTTTATGTTTCCTGGCTTAAGATACGACCAGAAGTTTAGTGTTTGAAGCGGAAAGTACTTAAGTATTCGAATACACGTTACGAAAGTTTCTTAAAATATTTCCTGTTTTAAATTGGGTTACAGTTTTTATTTAATTAAATTGCTGAACATTCATGTCTGCTTGTGTCACTTATCTCATAATTCCAGAGAAGAATATGAGAGACAGCTGTTTATAATAACCCTGGCATCGTGTGTATCTGTCATCTTAAACTCGACATGTTGTAAGTGTTCATACGTGAAGCCAGCATGCGGATTCCATGGAACTAATTACGTCATATGACGTAACGGTCGTGATACGCAGTTTGTTTTCTCAATGGGTGTCGATTTAACTCCAGCAAGCGCGGCTAGCTTTAACCGCAGCTTGTTACTCTAACACTTGGCTCGGAAATAAAGCGCTGCAGCCGCTTTACTCGCCACAGCGCATGCGTTGTTCATAACGCCCCGCTTCCCCCCGACTCCCCCAGTCAGCTGACGCCCGCTGAAACGGTTTTAATAGCACGTATGTGTTGGACTATTGTGTGTATGTGTGCGTGGCTTACCCAGCAGTGAGCCAAAGCGGGCTTTGTCACACGTTAGCATGAATGAGAGAGAGCCACGATCAATATTTTGAGGTCTGCAAGCTCTGGAACTTATGAAATTTTTAGTAGTTCCATGATGCTTCGGTTTTGTCGTGTAATTAAATCTACTCGAGTCACGATTCGACAATTATTCCAGAGTCGTATAATTATTCTTTGAACTTTATGATTTAGTGCAAGAGTGATTAAAGAAGAAGTTTTCGGGATGCGGGAATAGCAATGAACGAATCAAGCACGTTTATGCAGTTGTGTTGTATGTTTAAGTGTGTCTTACCATCTTCAACTTAGTAAGTTTAGGTACTAAATATTGATAAAATAAATACTACTTCATTACACATTTATCTAAATACCAAATAACTACTGAACACTTAGATGCAAACAACTGCATTTCATAAAAAATGTAACAAAAAGGGTAAGAACAAACTAAAAACACTGCAGACAATGACAGAACTACTACGATGACATACAAACACAAAGCAGATAGAGAGAAACGAGCTAACAGTGAGAAAGTAATGAAGACAGACAGTCATCATGTAATGTGAAACATTTAAGGCAGAAATAAAAATAATTTAACCAAATCCAAAGTTTTAGGAGACTGTGCGAATGTGAATGCGTCTTTATTAAAAACAAAACCACAACAGCAAATGAAAAGACAGAAATGAAACAAAAGTGAATTTAATTTCGATGAATCTTTGCATTTTGGAGGAGTGAGCTAAGCTCGTTTCGTCTGAATCGTTTCAATTAAGGCTATCGACAGTTGGATTCCATTTTAAAATACCAAAAGTTTGGCTATTTCTGAATATTCTTTAACTTCCGGTGAAAGCATCGTCCAAAGTGAATTGAACTGTGATTTCATTCTCTTTGTTTTTATATATTTTGAAAGAGTTTCCAATGAAATCCAACATACCTTACTTACACGCATTGAATATATTTATCAGCCAATTGAGAACTGAAAATAACTTCGGAAATTAATTAATACAACAATCATTCGTATAGTGACACTTGTGTACCTTACGAGTCCCTCGACTAGAGGCTAGACTCACCTGAAACTGAAGAAATTTATTATTAAACAATCTTGAAGAATACGACAATGATAATAATTATATTTTCAACATCATTGTTAGTGAGTGACACAACTATGGAGACAACTCACAATTCATATTTTGGATTTTCCGACTAGTTTTGAACTTAATTAGAGCCACTGATTGAGAATAATAAAAGCGAAGATGCAGCTTTCGGAGTCCGAAATTAGTCGAGCAAATCCAAAAAGTACACAGAAGTAAAACCGCTTACATTCATAAATAATAACCAATAAACTAATATTCATGTTATAGATTCTGCTTTAGAAACTACGGTTATTCCGAGTGTAGTCGTATTCTCAAATGCTGCAGCAAATTGTAGAAGTAAGGTAATTCGAACATTTTCGGTAGTACAGCTAATAGCAGCTTTCGCACATAAAGTTAACAGATAGTTAGAGTTACCTTTAACTGTATTAATCTATTTAGTTTCTATGCAGGAACATTTATTAGCATACGTAGTCCAACAGAGAGAAATAATATTGAAATGAAGAGAGAAATTAAATAATCAGAAATGTATAGATAATGATTTGATATGTATGTTTATGGAGGACATGATCCAGAAGTATATGACAAAAATATGTTGGCGCACAGATTATTATTATGTATCGCAAAACTTTAGTAAATTTTAATGACAATATGACTAGTATTCGAGTAGGTTATGCTGGCAACAATATTAAAGCTCACAATTTTTTAATCAAACGTAGTTTTAAATGAAAAAATAGCAATCGGAACCTCATTGAATCTGAAGTCGAACTCGCATACGTAGTGCAACATTTAACAAAACAGGGAAGCTCTAGAACCACCCTTCATGTTATGAAATCAGAGGATTCGAACTCGCTACTGGAATATAGGGCAATAAGTCAACAAATGAATCTGCGATGATACATTGCCGTCTTCGTCGCCAATATCGTCTGCATATAAGATTTCTTTCCTAGATATATCACCCTCTATGCAAATAGACGCTTGATGGATATTGCGAGACGCAAGCCCGGGTTTACGAATGTGTCGAAATTAATGTTTTTTTTCTACGTCGAGTGGTGCCACGAGAAATTCTAGTCATATTTCATCAGAAGAAACTTGTAAATAACACTCGGAATATGAGATGTACGAGTATACGTGTCTGGAGGAGACGCGCCTTGACGGAGAAATTTATGAGAGCTAGTTACTTAGACAACTAAGATAGTCATTTGGAAATATATTTGTGAGATATATCACTAGTTGGTACCAAGAAACTTTTGCAATATTTTTGAGATAGTAAATGATAAGTAAGTAATTTTCTTTTAGTACCAGCTTAATTCTATTAAACCCAATTAACATCAAACACTCTAGTAAAAGGAAACCTATTCTCTGGGACAAATAAGAAAATAAATATATGCATTAGGGTCCGTTTAATCTAAGTAGAGCCGCGGTGGCCGAGTGGTACCGAATTGGATTACCAACGCATGCAGCCTGGTCAGCGGTGGTATAATCAACCAGTTCCGATTAATCGAGTATTATTGATTCGGTATTAATTGGTGAATCACTGTGGCTTGGCAATCACTGCACGCGATTCTGCAATCTGCTGCGGTCTGAAAAGTCAGCCTTGCTAGTTTTGGTATTGTTTGAATCTATCAATTTATAGTATGACTAGCTTTTGACCGCGGCATCGCCCGCGTGGATGTCGGCAAAATATATGTCCTATCCAAGGTCATGGTCTACCTGTGTGCCAAATTTTATCCAAATCCGTTCAGCCGTTTTTGCGTGATTGAGTAACAAACATCCAAACATACAAACTTTCACATTTAAAATATTATTTATATCCCTTGACTGTCACAAGCTCTCCTGGAGATCGATAACAATTAAAATTCTATTGTGTCTCATTGATGACAGTTGAGCTCATAAAGTAGGGTAAACACCGCTACAAGGATCTTTTGGCGCTCAAATGACGTTAACAGGGGGGCGCTGTTCGGCTGTGATCTCTCGCGTCCGGCACTGGTTCAGGCCATGGTACGGAGCGAGAGGAAATGGGAAGCCGTTACCTCCTTCTGCGAAGCAGTAATGCTCGCGAAGGAGGAGGCAGAACGCGTGAGGGAGAGGCAAATTTCGCGCCCTCGCGCCCCTAACTGCCGCAGGAGGAGACGCCCTGGGCGTCGGGAATCACAGGCAGATTTCCGGCCACCGTAGGCGCGGGCTTGCGGACGGTGAGCAATGGGTAGCTCGCCGTCCGACAAGGACCAAGCCCGGGTCGACGGCGCGTTGTGTTCCACGCGCGCCTCAAAGAGATGTCAGCAGAATTGGTGGGGTTCGCTAGGGCCGATGCCTGCCGGGGTTGCGAATAAGGCCGAAAGAGACATCGCGGCCCCCCGGCAACAGGGCACCTGAAGGAACACGGGTGGGTTTTAGTCAGTAAGAGTCTGACACGCCCTTGCGCTCCACCCAGAGCGGGAGGAATAATTTGATAATGTCCCACTCAAAAAAAAAAAAAGGTGGCGTTGTTAGTAAACATTTGTGCAAGTGTTTTGTGAAATGTCACTTGAAATGTATTCAAAAAACAAGATGGCGTCGTTAGTTCCAATTTTGGCCACACGCCAATATAACTTTGTAGCGCTATAGCAATTAATTTATATTATTTTTACCCTTTACTATTACATCTATTTTGTGTCGTAATTTGAATATTATACTGTGTGCAGTGATCTTAATTTTGTTGGGACATCACTTTGGTTTCGTGCGCTCTGTATATGGCTCTGTAATTTGGTCGTGTTGAATAATAAAATATTTTCTGTTGGGAGTTGAAGTTGAGATGACATACAATTTGTTTTCGTATTTCGTTGTAGTTTTTTTTACAATATTGTGGTCAGATATTTTGAGGTACACTTGCACAATAAAAAATGTAGGCTTTTACAAGACAGCATGTGGCTTTGATTTTTTTTATCTGTATGAAGTTATTCTGAACTATCACACACACATGCACACTTCTTCGTCTAACCTAACCTTTGCTTTTTCTTTTCTTTGTCCAATTTTTCCAATTATTTTTCCTCTCAAAACTAACCCGAGAAGATGATTAGTCCTTGCTATTTTCGTTTCATTTCAAGACAAGTTTTACGGCATTAACTATTATATTCTGTGACCGTGCATGAAGACCGTAGTTAGATGTTATTACTAAGACTATTATTTCACTTGGCTCCGGATTGTTTCCAGCGAAACGCTCATATGGTACTGTTATTACTAATTTAACTGGTACAATTTCGACCCCGGAGATCTCCATTAAGCGAAATGAGATTCGAGGTGTATTAGTTGCAGCTAATAATTCATGTGGTTTGGATCCCATGAATTTGGTTTCAAGTCTATATTTGGATTTCAGTATTGAGCTCTTCGAATGCCATTATTTAGGCATTGTAAATTTGTAAATAGTACTATGGTTTGTATTGAAAGTCATGTTTAAACTCTGATGTGTTTTTAGAAAGAGAATCCAAAGAAAGAAAAGAGAATCAAAAGAAAGAAAAGAGAATCCAAAGAAAGAAAAGTATGTCGCTTAAACATTTAAGATTCATCACATTCCCACAATTCCTAGAAGCAATTGAATGAAAGACAAAAAAGAAAATAAAAGGATCAATGAAAACTATTTGATGTTCGTTAAAATTAGACGCGAAGATTGCTGAGTTTACTTAGTGACGTCACAGAGCAAACGTTAGGCCATTCGTTATCTTTCTTTTAGCCGTCTGCATTAATTGTGACTCCTGCTTCTATAACAGTACTTTTTCCCGCCTCATGTTTTCGCAAGCAATTTATTTTAGTCGGTTGACTCCGAATTTTACTTACAAATCTGGAGAAGGCAGGTTGTATCGCAAACGAAGTTGGTAGCTTATATTAAAGTATCTATTCTTTGTACTGTATTTAGTATTGGTGTTTACCGTTTATGGAGGGTGAAATGGGCTTTAATTGTCTCTCGATTTGCATTAGTTTTTTGTTTTTGAGTTTGTTTTAATTTTGCATGACTTAAATTTTTATGAAGCTCTCCCTTGTCTCTTTGTAATATTCTGATATATCTTTATTGGTAGCAACACATCGTTTAGAAGTCGCATTATTATTAAAATCTTAAGGGACATTATGAAGATGACGTAAACATATTTGAAGCTATAATGGAATTTGGAATAAGCTGCAAAAACATAGTTGTTCTCTAGAGCCTCCAAATAAGTAATATTTAAAAACCAGATTGTCTAAATTGCTTGCGCCGGAATCTTTGGTGAAAATCTTATTAAATTTAACAAGTAAAATTATTTTATGCTAAGTGACTTCACGAAATATAAAGATAAGTATTTCAGCTTTATTGGATTAACATTTTTTATCTAAGTATGATCAGAGTATAAGCCTAAAAATATGTCATTATTTTTGGGATAGAATTTTCCTTTTACCATTTGCTTAGATTATTTAAGCTTTTGTGATCGAATTTTGTAAAAAGAGATGAAAAAAATCCTTCTTACGAATAAGTATAAAATATTTTTACAGTTTTGTTTATAAACTTCGCATTTTAAAAGAAAATAATAATAGCGTGATGTCCCATAGTGCGTTTAATTACTAAATGCACTTGTCACGACCAAACTGGGGTCTTCAGTACCCCTATCTGTCCGAAGGGGAACGTACCGATTACAAAATTGAATGTCATTATCAGAAACCACTAGACTGCTGACACTCGATCCATTCCACTTGATTGGCTCATATGTGTCAGTAGCCAATAACAATTGATTAAGTTAGCCAATACTGGGTCGCCATCTGTCGCCGCCATTGTTGTTTTCGATGACGTCACAGATTGCTTTGAATATAGAAAGTTACTTGAAAGTCTGCCGATATTGTGGCCAAATGTTGGATCAAACTGCAAATCATTGGTGGAACATTCGTCATGGCGTGAATTATTGTCAGTTTGAGAGCTTGTTACGTAAAACGATTTTGATTGATGATTGTGAGGAGGAAAAAACTGTTAGTTTCAGTAGATAAAACGATTCTATCATAGAATATATAGATGTACAAAGACAATTGACGCCTTAAAAAAACGATTCGATTTATTAATCGAAGAGAGTGCAGCTTTAATGGACAAAGTCTTATACTGTAAACAACAGGCACCCCTCAATAGTTTGCGTCTCACTATACAACATCTGTATCAAACATTCAAGCTGATCTGTAGCTAATCCACGGATTTCTAATGCAAATACATTCATCAGTGCTAATGCATAGGAAGTAATCAGTCTGCGAAGCTGTCATGGCCGCCAAGATATAAATCAAACTGGATTAAACCGGTTTAGGGCGATGATTATAAGAATACTATTGACGGGAGACTGTTAATTTTGAAATGTAAGTGCAATTGTTCGGAGATTAGTCGTGTCTGCAAGTTATTGTCGTTTTAATTTATTCTTTGGTCGTTATTCGCAGATATTTCAACTAAATCGTCTTAGTTTTAATTGTGAAGTTTGGAGGGTAGAGTAATTTTTTAATTTAGTTCAGTTGTCAAAGAGACTGTCTGTTTCTGAGATTTATTGGTGAATTTTACTACTTTTATTTTATCTTTTCTTAAACGGAATTGTCGAGCAGCAGCTTTAAAGTTATTTGTAAAAACTTTAACCGTTTAAAAAATATAAAACTAATTATATTTAAGCGATCGGAAACCAAAAGAAAAAAATACTCCATATAATTGTAAGCTATACGTTTCAAATTCATTCCTTAAATGGCTAAACATTTCCATTCCATTCGGGTTTTGTTACCTATATCCTCTACTTCGCTATATTACCATGCGCCGTACACTTTTAGCCCCAACTTACCCCAAGTAAGTGGAACGCGGATGATGAGGGTTCAAGATAACGCTTTATGGACGACACAAGCTTTTAAAAAAATATTAAGAACATTTAGCGTGAATAGAGAAAAGTTATAAATATGAAAACAATATAATTTATGACCGAGTGAATGGCTAATCGTGAACCCGATCTTGGTCGTTTCACATTTTTTGGAGAACAATAATTTAGTCGACTGAAAAATTTGGAAAAATGCTTCATTTAGTTCGTTCTTGAATGAGTGAGCTGGGGTACTTTGGTATACATAGGTATATATTTTTTTAATAAAAAAAGATATTTTAAATATGTTCCCACTATAATCATGTTTGTTTTTATTACAGTAATAGTGATTTCAATATCCAGATTTATCGAAATGTTTTTCATTGCGGAAAGGATAATGGGATTGAGTTCGAATAGGAATAGAATGTATCTTCTGATTGTGATTCTAATAAAGTTATGTATCCGTATGAAGAAGAATCCTTTATCCATTGCTATATAATATTACTTTATTTTCGTAAGAGAAGTTTCTTTGATATCCGACATTATTTCATGTATCCTGAGATAAATAAACCTTTATCTTCAATATTTTCATTTTAAAAATACTTTTATAAAAATAATATAATAATTATAAATGAATATTAAAAGTACGTAACCTGAGCGTAGATAGTAAGAACCATTAATTTACTTCTAAAAGACTCGTTAACATGGATTTTAAGCCCGAAAGTCGAAGCGCTCTTAATGTAAGAGGGCACCAATTTGGCAATATTTCAGAACAAATAATACTAATGATTTCGGTAAGTCTCTTAACGGAAAGTTGAGATTATTTAGATTTACTTCGAATCCTCGAGTACAGTTTATTCAGTTCACAATTGTCCACCAAGAGGGAATAATTCATACTCTTATGTCATCGAAATAATGACTCCCAAACACGTACCCCGTTCATTAATTAAAGTCAAAAGATTTACAAACATAATAAGAAATTCAGATTAGTCCAACAATAAGGGCGTGATTATTTGACAGCAAAAGCATTTCGCTGAATTATTTGACTTTTGGGAGCGTTAAATATTTCAACAATCAGTCGCGCCGCGTTCCTCTAAGTGCGAGAGCTAACTTCCATCGGGCAATTAACGGCATTTGCAATTCCAAATTCTCCATCGTTAGCGACGGAAAAAATTGCTGGCGAAAAAATTAAGGAGTTGCGAAAAAATAAACACAAACCAACTGGCGAATAAGATAACACAAAACTCTTGCCGTACATTAATTAAACAATGAAAAATAACTCCAAGTTTGTAAATGAATGACTCGCAAACGTGACTTTAAAGAGAAAAACTGTAAAATCATCTTTAAATTCTCAAATACAACGTCTAATTAGGTTTATTCTTCACCGAAAACTCTTTCACTTGTAATTACTTGACTATTTGCGAAGTTTTATCTTTGGGAGTTATGCAAATTCGAAAACTAAATTAAGATTTAGTCTTCAAATCCTTTTACGAAATCTTTTGTAGAGCGATGTAATACCTGTAACAAAAGAAAAATTACATTATTTTTGGCCACTTATTTTTGAAATAGAAAACATTTCGTACAATTTGTACTGGTATAATAAAGAGATAAGCAAGTGCGAATAAATTTCTATCTTCTTTAAAATAACCTGTCGGCGTGCAATCCCATCTTGTTGGAAATATGGCGACCACATTTTTTGTTCTGTAAACCGATCCAAATATTTCTCATAACATCGGCTGCAATGCGGTATCCGACAAGAACTGAGGGAAACAAGACGGAGCAAGAGGGAGAGATTGAACGGGGAATATTTCCCTCTATGGAAAAACTCCGATTGAAAATAATCGGCCCCTCTGCTCGCCTTGTGACTTTATCGTTGAATATTTGGAAAAAATAATAATCTGTTGGGTTGATGCCAAATGAAGTGGTCGCGTATTTAGAAAGCAATTTTTACTCTTTTATTGGGAATTGAGTTTTTAGATTGGGGTTCTTTTCTGTGGATGTTAATACTGAAATACCTACAGTAAATGTTTTCAATTTTAAACTGTTCCATTATTCGTACAGAACAAGGGAGTTCCGAAATGAACCATTTTTACTCACAGTTTGTAGGTTTATTAGGTCTTATTAATTTATGGTACTGTTTTATTTGTAGCGAAGGAAGGTTGGTTAAACTTTTTATAGAATTTGAATGTGTAAATGTAGCATTTGCAAACAACATAGTCTATTTGTTTACACTATGTTGTTTGCAAACTCTTATAGGTTATGAAAACAACGCACATTATCTGAGTAGGTTCCTACTGTAGAAATTTTTCCTTTCCACACAATCATGTATATTTTCAAGTCTACATTATTGACTTTGTACTACTACATTATTTACATCATAGTTTTTCTTTAATAGAGCTTTTTATTCCATACCTACTTATTGTTGGCTCAATTTGTGAAGACTGTCACGATAATTTATTCAGATGGCATCTGAAGGGTCTCAAAATATTTACTTTGATTGGTGATTATTTCATATTTGAGAAATGGTCGTTTTATATTGTTTAGGTACGGGTTTTTTATTCTAAAACAAATGTTTTCTGGTTGAGTAAAAGGAGAACAAAGTTAAAAGAAAATTACTTGTATTCATCTAAGGCAAATAATAGGTGGTTTAAAAAATATCAAGGAAAATGAACGACAAAAAGCCACTGCAAAGCACACCTTTTCTGCTGACCTTTTCTCTAAGAGGTATCTTAGTAATTTATGTAGTAAGTGCCAAAGAGACTAGGTAACCATATTAATTCGCAGCAAAGAAAAAAAAAATACAAAAAATTCAACTCTCAAAATCCTAAAGCCCTTGTTCCATTAAAATAACAGGGTATAAAATAAATGTCTTTAAAAAAGCTTGCGGAAGTTATAAGTAGTAGAACCGAGCACCTTTTAGCGTGACGTCACTTATACGGGCGGGTCTTGGCTCTCCTTAAGTGCCGGGTAACCCGATATGCAAGGAATTTGCCGCGCTTCCCCTTTGTAAAACGTCGTAATGAAGAAAATTGTGATGAACATTTTTCTTTATTATGGTTTCTTATAAAGGAGGAAAGTATATGGAGTTGGTATATCATGTTATGAAGGCGAAAAGTCTTCAGAATCTCTACATTATGACATTCGTGAGACACAATGATGTTTCTTATAGTTTACCTAAGAACGATTGACCGGGGCGCGGCTTCGCCTTAATGTTAATACTTTATTTAGTTAGGTTTAGATTCCGAAATTTCGGGCATTCCGAAATACGTAAACAATTATAATATATTTTGATCCGATAAATATAATAGTCCGGTATCAAGTTAAATATTCGACGCATTTTTTATTTAATTAATTCAGGGAAGAATGAAAATGATTTAGTAGAAAAATATGTGTAGGGAGTAAAGTAATCAAGTATAACATAATTAAAATGGACAAAACACCAATTCCACCTAACGACCATCATTGTGGCACTACATTTGAAATAAACATTAACAAACCGGACATTTATGGCAGTTACTTCAAAAATTACAATTACGCCCATACAATGTTCCCCGAGCTCCCCTGTAATTTAGTTAAAAATATTCATCAAAAATATGACCACCGTATATTCGAACTTAAACCTTCCGCCTTGGTAAAAAGAATCAAATTTTTCAAACAATTTTTTTATGAAATCAGCTGATGGTTTAATGCTGTTAAAATATGATATTAAGTTCATTGTGTTAAGGGTGATTTTCGCTTGCACATTGCATTTAGTCAGCGATCAAATAAAGCGAGCATTAGCAGATTATGCCCCCGTACTGGATTAATAGTCGAATGTCGTGATGTAAATAAATTTAAAGGCCAGTGTTTTTAATTCTCACATCTGTCGCACTTGTTGGCTTTAGGGCACATTGGGGTTATTACACCCTAATAAGGTCATTGGGGGATGGTTTGAATAGCCGTGTTAAGTCGAATAGTCTTTTTTAATAATTTATAGCTTTTGTTGGCGATTGTTGTATGTGAGTAAGTAGCTGCAATATTAGCATACACACTACAAATACATTATGTCACAGCTTTTGTTTAAGCGCGCTCACACACGGCATACTTTTTGTCGGTCCTACAATCGGTCAGATTTTTAGGGTTCCGTAGTAAACAAGGAACCCTTATAGTTTCGTCATGTCCGTCTGTCTGTCTGTCTGTCTGACCGCGGTCTAGCTCCGAGACCCTTAGTACTAGAAAGCTGTAATTTGACACAGGTATACATATTAATTACGCCGACGAAGTGGTAAAACAAAATTATGAAAAACATTTTTTTTTAGGGTACCTCCTATACACGTAAAGTGGTGATGTTTTATTTTTATTTTTTTTATCCCATAGTGTGGGGTATCATTAGAAAAGTCTTACAAAAATATTATGAGTTTGTGAAAACCATTTTTGGATTCAGGGATCCGTTTGCAAAATATTAAGCTTTAAAGTGCTAATTTTTGTTAGAGTCAAGTGTCCCCCCCCTGCCAGCTAAATGGTTGGTTTTGGATGTGTGAAAAAAATCACAGCAGTAGTTTATATAACGAAATTAAAAGGAAAACTATCACAGCTAAGTAGGCTTTACTAGTTATCGAGTAATAATCGACCAACTTAACTTTGCAGTTGCAAAAACATGTTTTCCCATACATTCCGTATGGGAGAACATGTTTATCAACTACAAAGTTAAGTTTGTTTTTGGGATAAATTCAACTTCGGAACCCTTCATTGTGCGTGGTCCGACACGCACTTGGCCGGTTTTTTTAATTTATATTTGTCGGAAATACGTTATTGAGTTGACTTATCGGGATGCCAGCGCCGCCTAGGGGCGTTCGACAGAGTCTGAATATAACGCTCGGACCGGCCGGAGAAGGAGCTAACCAGAGTTCGTCGGTGGCGGTCAAGCAGTGAACACGTTTAGAAACTGTCATTCCGAATAATCGTGTCGTGTACCTACAGTGTGTGTGATTAATTTGATATTAAATTATGATGTGATCTTGACTGCAAACGATTTTTCTATTGCGCAATAATAATGAAAGAGACACATACCCTCTCCGTCATTTATTTATGTCTTACGTTTGACCTACGCTTTGATAAATTTGATATTTACTGTACAATTTAGTTCCTACAAAAAATCGGCCGTCGATTGTATGTCGTCTGCGAACTCTCTAAGTTTGTGTAGAAAATTAGAAATTGGATAATACAATGACATAATTAGATTAAAGTTATATCCTAGTGGTGTGACCGTTGGACTGCCAAGGCATAGGTCTCGAGTTCGAACCCAAGGCACGCATTATCACTTGCTTCAAAAACAGTGAAGGAAAAAATCGTGAGCCATCGGCATGCCTGAGAGATATTTTTCGACGGCATGTGAAGTCATGTCAGAGGCTCATGGGCGGTATAAAATGATCTGACACCAGTAGTGCTATTCTGTAACCATCTCACCGTGTTATCTTAGGTGAAGTGAGCGTGGAGTGAGCTGTCAGTTGCTAAGGATTGATACTATTGGCAGCTCACTTCACCTAAGATATCACATGAGAGATTTTTTACAGAATAGCACTACTGTACCCTAATTGCGTAATACAATACAATCTCAATCTGTTTCGATTTGAAACAGATTGCTAATCCATTGCTTCATAAGTTGGAAAAAAAAATCTGCTCAACAACGTAAATAACTCAATGAATGTTGTTGAACTGTCAAAATGAAACAAATTAGGCAAAATTGTTTTCGAAAATAAGTTACGCAATTAGGGTGCAGGTCACACTAACCACACGAAAAAGAAAAAAGAAGGCCGTCGCCATATGTAAAAAAATACTGGTATTCAGCAGCATTCGGAAGACTGAAGCCAACCTCAATTTAGAGAAAAGGCTCGGCAGAAGATGTCTCGTCTCTTGTTTCACTAGTGTGATTAGAATCGAGTGGAATATATGTATAAAGTGCTTGTTACACGACAGCCAACCGCGTCCCCGACAGAGGTGACCTTGGTGGTGACAGGCAGAGCTATTTGAAAATTGGTCGTAAACCACCATTTGCATGGTTGTAAGCCACCAAGGTCACCTCTGTCGCAACGCGGTTGGCAGCCGTGAAGCAAGCCCTTAAAAATTAGAAAAAATATTTTTTCAATTTGATTTTTGTAGTGTGCATTTTGTTCTATTACGTCCAAAGACATTTAAATATACTCTTGGTTTTGATTCTATTCACGTTCGCATCGCAACGTGTAGCATCGCATTTTGTTTGCATGTGCATGTTTCGAATTAAAATTTAAGTTAACGCAACTCAGGCCCTCAAGATACAGGCGCTACCTAGTTTGGGGACCACTGTTTTAATACTATGGTAAATATTCAAGTAACATTATAAGCATACAATATCATTATTTTCTGAAATTGACTTTGTAACAATGGACCAATACATTATTCTTATTCTTCTTATTCTTATTTTGGTTCTCACATAGAAAAATGGCATTGGACTATTCCTAAACAAAATAACTTTTTTATGCTTTCTAAGTATGTATTGAATGTGAGAGAGTGTGATAGTGATTACTTTGATTAGATACGAGACATATTCAGGGTTATTCGATTAATAAAAATAAAAATGTATGAAGTGAAAATATAAAATGTCAAATTATACGAATATTGTTGACATTTGCATAGGAGTCAATCGGCGTCATTTGGTTGTAAATGACGTCTCCTACATCTCCTTAATGTATTGCCGACGTATAACCAATAACCCTGTATATATATCTTAGTCTTTAATCAAAGACTTTGATATCAATTTAATTAATTTTATATTACAGTAAACTAGACACGTAACTGAAGGTTCTAGTCATACATAATTCAAAAGGAACATTTATTGATTTGAAATCTTGTTCTGATTGTTCAATAATTGTCTGGCAGCTGTCTGAGATTATGACAGTATTTGGGATATTATATGCTAATATGTAAATCAAGATAGCAGTTTAACCATTATCATAATACTTACGTTTTTTATTCACCCCAAATAAAAACACAGTAACTTTAGATTAGGTAGACTTTACAGATCTAAACTAATATTATATTATTATAAATAAAGAGAAAAGATTTTATTTTTTGTATGTTTGTTTGTTACGCTTTCAGGCTAAAACGGTTGAACGGATTTAGATAAAATTTGGCACATTGCTAAACCATGAACTGGGTTAGGACATAGAATAATTTTTATCCCGATATTCTCACGAGGTCGAGACTTATGCGGGTGAAACTGTGGGGCGCAGCTAGTCGTTTATAAAGAAGCAGGTTGTTATGAGTATATACCATTATTTTATCAAAAGATTAGCAAAGCTTTTAGCAACTGAATTAATTTATTTATTGAATTTTGTCACGAAACTCAATCAAGTTCGCATCATAATCTTACTTTTCAAAGGAAATCATAACATTTTTATACTCATTTCCGTAACGAGCGAATCGAATATGTCAATCACATATGACATCATTATTGCCGATTATTGCATATCACAGGTCGCTTCCATACTGCCAGACTGCCAGGCTGCACTGATTAATATTCGACATCACTCCCGAACGTGTATGAAATATAAAAAAGTGCTAATTGTAAAAGTCATAATTCATAATATTTAATTACAATTAAAAAAAATAGGCATAGAAGATATAATTTTAAATACACTGGTCTTCAAAACTTAGTACCACACTTTTAAAATTGCAATTTCTAAACTATAAAAGTCTGAGTTTTGAAAAAAAAAACGTGTTAAAGCAAATTCCATCAACTTTCTTTGAAATTATAGGTTAAATATGGCCCTGCAAACTCATTAAGGATCTCTTGAGCATATCTTTCTCCAGTCTGAGTGCCATTTTATATGGCAACTAGCTCTGTGCGACCTTCTGAAGAGATGCCAGCCAAAATGTACAGAGTCTACACCGTATTAGACTCTTTCTGTGAAGCAGGCTTGAATGTATCGCTTACCAGGTCACCTGTACACACTTCACTTTCCATCAGAAGTGAATAATGATAATCGAAACTCATCAGTGAATTTTAAATATCTTGTGTACTTTAAAAGTTATTGCAATTTCAAAAGTGTGGTACTAAGTTTTGAAGACCGAAGATTTTTGACTTTACCAACGATATGGAACAGATCGTACTTATTCGTAAAACCTATAATGAAAGTAATTGCAACACAGAAGGAATCCTCCCACAAAAAGCAAATAAATGTTTCCCTCTAACTCCAAATCCTTTTGTTAGAATTCAAAAACTAATTCACATAGAGAGGATAACATTAAATTCGTCCAATGCAGTCACTCTTTCCGTTGGCGAGTCAAAAGACTGCAATGCGCCGAAGACTAATTCAATAACGACCACGTTCTATACGCTTCTAAAAACAGTATTTTCATGATTTTTAGACGTGCTTTCATATCTGTGTGATCTAATTAACTGATCACATACTCCGAATAAGCTTCGTGTTTAAGTAAATTATTATTTTCTCTAGTGACCCGCCCCTGCTTTGCACGGTTTTTACTTTTTTACGGCTTGACGGAACGTTTCTCTAAATTATTTTGAAAACGTCATCAAAATCTGTTGCGTAGTTTAGAAGAACAATCCGGTCATACAGACAGACACGAAACGCGACTTTAATTTATAATTATTAGTTATTAGCTGCGCCCCGCGGTTTCACCGGCAGAAGTCTCGATCCCGTGGGAATATTGAGATAAAAAGTATCTTATGTGTTAATTTAGGTTATAAACTATCTGTGTTCCAAATTTCATCCAAATCCTCTCAGCCGTTTGAGCGTGAAGAAGAGACAAACATACACATATACACTCACAAACTTTCGCCTTTATAATATTAGTGTGACGTATTTTTACGCCATCTTTAAAAGTATGATATTCACGTCATCTAAAGAGCACGGCGTATATTAGCGTCGCGTCTCAAAAACGCGTCATGGTTTTTTGAGTCTTTGTATTGTAATTAGGAGATGAGATGCGCTTGGAGTGTCGCCTCTTTTGTTTTACAAAAAGAGGGGAATGTCACGCGTTCATGCTGCGTCACGTCATGTCACGTCAGAATAAGGGCGTTGTAAACGCGGTATTTGTGTGTTTTTGAAAGCAATATGGCTGCGAGTATCATACTAATAACGTAAGGAGGAAAATGGTGTTTATTTGTTTGGTGAGAGTTCTAAAATTGGATCGGCCATTTTTTGGACGGATTTATTCCTTTATGGGCTGCAGCTTCTTTATATAGTTTCAGCTCGTTATTCTTATTAGTCTCTAAAGAAACCTTTTGTAAAAGAAGAAATCTCTTTTAATAGAAGCACGATCACTTCGTTTATTGACGAATCAGAATGGAAAATGCCTAATTATTTGATTAAATAATCCATCATTTACTTTGCCAGGTTTTTTAGAAGCAGATCCTAGCGCCCAATCTAAGGTCTATTTACAATCTTGTTTCCAAATGATGTTATTTTCACTTAAACACACATCAACTTTATACTAGTGTAAATAAAGTTGGTAATAAAGCAATAAAAAAATATGAAGTTGTAGCGCAAACTGAAGCTTATGTGTAGGCATTACAGTTGTTTTTCCTAAAACTCGTGTTTGTTTACATGTTTGGAAAACAAATTGCGAACGCAGATTAAATAAGTTTGACTAGTCTAACCTAATCAATCTTCCCTACATTATTTTCTTGTCACTTAGTATCATTTTGTCACCTTTATCCTCGTGAGGTTGGTCACATCCATTTTCAGACAGCCCAAATACCATTAATACAGTGTTAGCCACTACAAAACACAAATAACTAATGAGGGCATTATCGGGAGGACATAATGGTTGGAATAACACGATAATATTGTTATACCAGAGACATACGCTAAATGGAGTTGGCACAACGCCTGGCGCTTGTACAAATAACTATTATTATTTAAATGTAGAAGAAATGACTGTTATTTCTAACGCTTATTGTTGGCGCCTAATGTTTTTGTAAGGTTTTTGGGCTGCGTCTTGGCAATCGAAGCGTTTGAAGCTGATATTTCTGAAGAGACGTAAGATGGAAATTGTCTCACGTTTGGTTGGTGCTATGTCAAGTGATTTTACTGCCAAGCCATTCCACTGTTTCAACGACACCCCCGACTTGTGCTTCTAAGTCATGCAATGCTTGCAGAATATCCACGTTATGTAAAACAGTCAAGTAAAATAAAATCAAAACCCCGTTTACTAACAACCCCACAGTCCACCGCATCCTGAAAAGATCCTTAATAAAGAATTTTAATCAGTCTTGACTCACTCGTCTTGAATAGAATTCGAAGTAAAACGGTACTCCTTGGAGGTGTTCTTCGAAATTCAAGGAGCATTCACGGTTCCGCTTAAATCCAAGTGAAGGGTACCTACATAGCCGAGATTCCAAGCAATTCGCACCACGTACCGAACTCTGTAACTCAGCGTGAAGAATAAGACGTGTAAATAGTAAATACGGGACCATTAGGGACGCTCGGCACGAATTTGCATGAAGATTAACGACTTCAGCCCCGCTTTTGGGACTGCATAGTGCAACGCGCCTGTACAAAGCCTTTGTCGAAACTCCTCAACCAAATATAACCTCTAACCTCATTAACATAGAGTCGCTAATTGCGTATGATATTATAGTTACTTTATTAGTGTGACCCAGTTAACGTTTCGAGTAATTTAATGTATTTAATGTAGTTTAATGATCCGTTTCGATGCTTTTGATTAATTAATTACCAATTATTAAGTCTTAATCAGTTATGGGAGGTCATGTTGGTAAATTGGATAATGGACGGTGGTTTGATGATTATAGTAATTAATTTGTTTTAATTAAGTGTTTTGAAAAGTTAATGCCTGCTTTTATAGGGTAACAATTAAATTTTATTTATTACTGAAATTATTATTTACTGGCTGTTACCCGCGACTTTGTCTGCGACCCAGGATGAAAAGTAGCCTATGTCCTTCTCTAAATCAAGCAAACCAAGCAAAGATAATAAAATTTATATGGGACCAATTCAAGAGCACACCCTTTCAAACAAAAAAAGAATTTTCAAAATCGGTCCACAATTGACGGAGAAATGTGGACAAACATAAAAAAAAAAATTAAAAAAAAACAAACATACTGGACGAACATATAACCTCCTCCTTTTTGGAAGTCGGTTAAAAATACAAATGCTACAAGTTCGCCAAAATCTTTGCCTTTTGCATCCCCAAAATACCCAAAATTCACACGGAAATAGGGTTACCATCTATGTAAGGGAGGATGCCTGTCTAGGATGTACAAAATGCCTGTTTTTTCAGAAAAATGCCTGTCTGTAGTGAAAAAACTGTACGTCTTAAAATAAATAATACGCAGCAGATAGTTTTAAAGATGTATCCATTCAAAATGAAAAGTTCAAAAGTATGAATAATTTACTAACACTAAACGAATTTAGAAAAAACTAACTTACCACATTGAGTGATATTTTCCGAAGTCATTTTCGTCAAAAATTCATTTTTTTCTAACTCTAGTGTCAAGCGATTCCTTTCTTTACTCAACTGTGCACTTATTAGGGAATTTCAAAAATGCCTGTCTCAGCTTAGCGCCGGCCGCACGCCTGTCTTAACCGTAAAATGCCTGTCAAATCCGGCAAATGCCTGTCAGATAGTAACCCTACACGGAAACCACACGTAATGATATCGCATTCAACCTTAGCATAAATATAATAAGTCTGTACGTAGCATACTGTTTGGCGATGTAAGTCCATGGCTCCACACTACGCCTGCCATGGGGCCGGGCGGCGTGCCAATTTGTCTAATGCCTAGTTATGCCCCATTTACTGCCAGATCAAGTATATACGACCACGTTATGTATTACTTGCCATGTATTTTTGTATAGTGCTAGCTTTTCGGCGGTTTTCCTGGCAAGAGATATATTCCTTGTTTGTGTTTTTTTGCTAGTATTTTGTTATGGATGTTAGAGGAAGTTTCGGGAAAATAATTTACGACCATAATATACTTTAGACAAGTCATCATCATCATCATCAGCCTATAATGTTCCCACTGCTGGGACACAGACCTCCTCTCTGTGGGAGGGAGTGGGCCGTAATCCACCACGCTGGCCCAGTACGTGTTGGTAGATGTCACATGTCTTCGAATTTTCGGTTCTAGGACATGCCGGTTTCCTCACGATGTTTTCCTTCACCGTTTTGAGAGCAGTGGTGATGAAATAATTTACACAAAGTAAAGCGCCTGTCTGGGATCGAACCTACGACCTACAACTCGTAAGTCGCGGCCGTTACCACTGGGCCACCACTGCTCTCTTAGACAAGTATTTGATATTATTTCATTATTAAAATAGCCTCAACAACATCCACGGAGAAAACTAGTCCTAAAAGACTTTTGTGTAGGAAAAATTCGTCTAAAGTGATATCATATAATTTCTATGTACGTATTTATATCGTTTATTTTAAGTGGAATAGTATGAGTTTCAAAACTAACAACAGTACTTAAATTGTAAGTGCTTTTTGTTTTTGATCGCTCTCAATATTTACAAGTTTATCTTAAAATGAAAAGCAAAAACAAAAGTTCAAGAAGAAACAAAAAATACAATATTTCACTTATGAATTAACTAAAAGCTTAAAGTACCCAACTTATAAGTACCAAGTTTTACAAGACTTATCATCTTAAACTCGACATAAGTTCACCATTTGGTTAAGTTATTTTTAGTTAGGATTTAGTATTTTGTTTGTGGTATCAACTTAGTAACTTACCTAAAGCTATGTGTACCTTACCTTAGATAAAAGTTTATTGTCTTATAAATTGTACGTAATACAGTCTTAAAAGAAAGCTAATTTGGAACACTCATACATAAGACACCAATGGAAATAAAGATAAGAAGCCAAGGTACATACTAGAATGCTTTCCTTGCCAAGCCTACAAAAGCTTATAAGGCAGATATGTCGAAATGGAAAGAAAACTGGCAGCTTCAGGCGATAAAACAATTGCCGTAACTCTGTAAAAAAAAAAACAAAATAAAGCTAGGAATACACTCCCAACTGTAGCAATTTGTTTCATAAGCACAGAAGCCTAATATGCGGTATTACATTATGCATGTGTCGAGGCTTTTAGACGCATACGATGATGTGTAATTTTTCACGAGGGCAATCAACGATTTTCCCTCTTCTCCCTCGTTCGCCGAAAGAGCTGTGTGCGTAAAGCCTTGCGTTTTTTCGCGACGTTTTATTCGTACGAAAATCGCAATAAATGCGGGAAGGGTGATTAATGTCTCGGCAGATGGAACGACACTACCACTTTGATTACAAGAGTTCGAGTGCCGCGTTTTTCATGAAGACGCTTCGTTATTTCAGCGACAATTTTTACATCAATGTTGGAATATTTTTAAGAGCTTTGGTACTTTTTGTGACACTTAACTACTTATTTTAGATTTCTTAGGGTTTTATATTTTGTGGGTAGACATTTAAACAAAAATACAAATCAAGTTTAAAAATCATTTTTTATTATCCTATTCCGTGAATACTTTTTTAATACTAGACTGGTTATTACTTATTAGCTCCGTGTCAACACAACTTCCATTAAGGGCCATCATCAAACAAAAAAGCTTGATTACAAAGTAAAAGCCTTTCACGCCTTTGATATCAAAACAAAACGCTACTACGTGTCAATGCAACTTTAACGACATCGTGTAAAAACATTTCAGCGATACATAATCGGAGAGCTTCGTCACTGTTCGGCTCCAATCGGTTCCATTCGGCTTCGTTCGGCTCCGTTCGGCTCTACTCGCTTTTTGACGTTCCATCGTTAAGGGAATCTGTCGAATTATTCCCATGAATATTTATTCGTACGTCTGACGCTTGGGGCAGTAATGGCAGCACACGGGCTCCTGTACTAGCAAGATATTGAATCAATATGCGATTTATCTCACTATTTCAATGGTGCAGTGGTCGGTGTGGTCGAATCAAATTGGTTTTTATAATTGGAATAATGGAAGTGCATAATTCTATTTTTATTTCAAAAATATATTTAAATAAATTGTTTCTTTGAAATTTATCGATTCATGTTCACTGCCTATTTATTTTTAGGGTAAACTAACGCTAGTTTTTTAAATGTAAAATGTTTCAGTATACATTTGCATATGCTATACAACAGTATAACAATATTAGTAAAGGAATACGGTTACTCTGTCTAGGCAAATGAGATTACGTGCAAGTTGAAACAGCGTTTCGTGTTAACTAATGCAATATATTAGAGTGGGTGTAATGACAAATTGATTTAATTTATAGCCTAACTATATTATTGATCGGGCATAATGGAGAGAATCGAGGTTTAAGGAAGATTTTGGGTTTTAAGGGCTACGATAGTGTCTCGAATCTGCGTAAGCAAACGGAACGGTTACGAAAAAAACTAAAATAAATCGGTTCATTCAAAAGATCATGACATCCTAGAATGTTGTAGGTTGCGAGATGTACACTCTTTTCTTTTAGGAGGTTATGTTCGTAGCGTGTGTGTTTTTTTTTAAATGTACATAAATGTCCACCGATTCCTCCGTCAATTCTGGACCGATTTTGAAAATTCTTTTTTTGTTTGAAAGAGATGAGATGATGATCCCATATAAATTTTATTAATTTTGCGTGAATAATTTTCGAGTTAGCTACAGTAATACGTATTTTTCTTTCCTACTTTGTATGTGGATGATATGATAAGTTCCTGTCACTGTTATTTACATAGCAGGTAGTGGTATTCGAATTTGTGTGGGGAAGGTATCACAACTAAAAAGTGTTTTTTTATAAAATAAAAACACTACAAAGTGAAAAATAACTTTAATTTCGGAAGTCGGTGTCTTTGGTTTAGAATTTTCGTTTGTTTCTTTGGTTTGATTTTTTCAGATATTTCTCGACGGCATGTGAAGCCAAGTCAGAGGCCCATGAGCGGCATAAAAACTCGGACATCAAAAGAAAGAAAGAAGAAGATAATCAATAGAAGGCATTACAAGCATCTTAAAGCTGTGCACGTTTGCTCAAACACAATAACAACAAATAAATAAAAAGAAACACAATACATTTTTCATCATGAGGTTTTCACTGCACGGTAACGATATATCCATAGAATTACATAAAACATATCATTATGCTTGTAATCCTAGTGTTACCTATATAGTACACCCACATTTCGCCAGTTATGTTTAAGTCCCATGTAATAGGGGGCGAGCCTATTACCATCAACCGTGCATAAATCCAGACTCCGAGCTGCTATTGAGAAATTCTAGATGGAAAAACTCAATAGCATTTTGCCCGAACTGGGACTCGAACCTAGGACCTCATGTTCAGCAGTAGCGCTTGCAACTACTAGACCAACGAGGCAGTCAATTATCTACAGAATTCTTGTCAATATAATTCCAATAATGGAAGATTGAGGTTGGTATTGGTTGGTTGGTTATTGAAGGGTGTGAGGAAACCGGCAAGTCTGAGAGATATTAAAGTGAAACTTTTATTACATCGTCTCAAACTTTTTCGTCTGTGTGTTGCATGTCGCGTGACGGTCGGCCGCGGAGTAGGGATAAAGTGAAAGGCGCTCGTCAGAGCAGCCAAGGCCAATATGACGGCGCCTATAGTTCGCTTAAAAGTTTCACTTTTACCGTGGTTTCATAAAACCACACAATCCTTTTTTTTTCTCAAAGGCATGTGGAGCCAAGTCAGAGGCCCATGAGCGGCTTTAAAACTCTGACACCAGGTTGTTCACTAACCACACGAAAAGAAGGAGGAAGGTTCACGCCATTTTACCAGATTTAAATATTGATGCCTTATCTCCTACTTAGCTTTTCTTCAGATTATGCAAGGGAAGTATTTTCCGCAGCAAAGAAGAAAATTACAGAGTGCATAATGAATGGTTTTAACTTGCGCAAGCTGTGGGGGACAGATGATGCAGGCTGTTATTACAGCGCTGCAAGGACTTGCAATCAAGCACTTCTTGTGTTGTGTGCAAGTGGTATCATTTTAAATACATAAGTGGCACTGTATTTTTAACCGACTTCGAAAAAGGAGGAGGTTATATATTCGTAGCGTATGTTTGTTTGTTTTTTTTTTATGTATGTCCGCCGATTTCTCTGTCATTTGTGGACCGATTTTGAAAATTCTTTTTTGTTTGAAAGGGTATGCTTTCAAATTGGTTCCATATAAATTTTAATTAACTTGAGTAGTTTTTGAGTTAGCTACAAAATACTTATGTTTTTTCCCACTTAGTATGTAGATGATATGATAAGTTCCTATCACTGGTAGCAGGCAGTGGTATTCGAATGTGAGTGGGGTAGGTACCACAATTAAAAAGTGAAAAATAAAAAACTTTTTACAAAAAAAAAAAACAACCGACTTAAAAAAAAAAACACTACAAAGTGAAAAATAACTTTAATTTCGGAAGTCGGTGGCAAAAAACGAAAATACAAAACCCAAGACACCGAAAAGTTTTTAGTTGGTAGCTTTAGTTAGGTATAGTGAGGGTACGACATAAGCTGCTGATTTCAGCTCAGATTTCGCCTGGGTCGTTATCAAAGTACATAGGTACAAGATTTCTATTTTCTTTATGTCCTTCGGGAATCATCGCGTTTCCGAATACAAACGAAGGCTAATTTCCATGTCCATCAATTATTACATTTATCTTGTATAATAATTTGAATTCAGACCTAAGTACTTTCAAATCAAATCTAATCATTTATTTGCATAACGGTTCAGAGGATGTTACAAGAGGTTCTTAAGGTACACTGTATTATAACCATGTGAGGTGTGAAATATATTAGGAACATTATGATACAATTACTCTTAATCAGTTTTCTTATTAAATTACATTGTCATTAAAAATAAACATAGATAGTCAACTTTATTGTAGTGATGCAACGAATACAAATATTCGTATTCGCCGAATAGTAGACATTTACCGAATATTCGTATTCGGCGAATACTAATACGAATACTAATACGAATATTTAAAAATTAATATGTTTGTACGCAAATCTAATTACTGGCAGACTTGGAAAACGCGCGTCGTCGGCACGTAAAAATACGACGTGTGCAAGGGCCTTAACCGCAACGACGACGCGACGGGGGACTCCCCGGCCATAGTTTATACAGTGCCGCGGCCCGGGAGTTTTCCTATCATTACGAACCATGGACTGATTGATTCATTCATTCCTTTCATTTCATTTGTCAGTCGAAAGCACAAGTCAAGCAAGAGAGTATTGTTTCATTTATTTTCTGAGGTTGCTGCGAAGTGAAAGGAGTTGAAGTTGAATAGAAAATGTCTTCTCGTAAACGAGATCAAAGTGACATATGGAAACACTTCGATAAATTACCAAATAAGTAATTATATGGTCTGTATTTCTTTTGTATGAACAAAAGGTAGGATAGTAAGTCCTAAGTAACTTAGACGAACGTTAGTAATAGCTGCGTCTATGTAGTACTAGACTATTAGTCTTTTATTACCATGGCGAGATATTCGTATTCGTATTCGCCGAATAGTAGGTTTGATATTCGTATTCGTATTCGTATTCGTAAAAGTAGTATTCGTTGCATCACTACTTTATTGTTGTTTTGTTCTGATTTCTGTGTGAACTATATAGAGCTGTAAAACTATTTTCCTATCTGTCGTGCCTGCGACTTTAGCGGCTTTCCTACCATTTTTAAAATTTATTACTTTAAGTTAAAAGAGTATTAACAACTCTATATACTTCCAAGCTGATTCAGAGCGTCCGGTCTGCACCAAGTGCAAAAAGGGCAACTGATAGAAATCCGACGACTGACGAAAAACGAGGTTTGCCGAGGAACATTAAGAACATACTTGTACTGTACTTTGATAACGCTTAAATTTCGACCTAGTAGTAGTGATGGAATCTGAAACTGGATTCTTTCAGTGGTTTTGTAGTTGTTGCTATTCTACAGGCAGATAATATTGCCATGTCCCACTTCTATATTCTATAAATATACGCCTGTCATTTTTCTTTTCGTGTCCGTCTGTGTGACCAAGTTGTTCTCTTAAACTTCGCAACAGATTTAGATGTGGTTTTCAACACGATTTACTTTTTTCCCGGAAGGTTAATGTAACTTATCATAAAGATATCTCAATGTTTTGTCAACTTTAAAAATCGTGCGAAGTAGGGGCGGATAGCTAGTTTATCTAAAAAGTAGTAAGTACTTGCTAGTTTATGATAGTTAAATTGGTATAAAACCTAAGATCATGACGTAGCGATCCTTTATGCATATTTGAGCCAGTGCACAGTACCTTATCCAGTTAAAATAAGTATTTCCTTGCTAATCCCACTTCGACTACACATGAAGAGATCGGATCTCAATGCGGTTTCGGTCGTTCGGCTCTACTCGGTATAAATCGGGATCGCTCGGGATTTCTGCAAGGTATCGATGGCTATCAGCTAAAATGCTCCGTTCACAGGTTCACGTGTGAACTCATGCAGGACGCCTATCTTAAGGGATTGTTCCGTGCTCTGTGATTGGTATATATTGAGAGGTAAACCTCTGAATATATTCTGTCCGTGGAGTGACAGACGGTATAAAAATGTTAAATGTTAACGAAGAATTATTCTTTTTCTTTTCGTGTGGTTAGTGACTAACCTGTTGTCAGAGTTTTAAAGCCGCATGCCGTCGAGAAATATCTCTCAGGCATGCCGGTTTCCTCATAATGTTTTCCTTCACCGTTTATAAAGCAAGTGATTATTGATATTATTATTCTTCTTACAGAAAACCTAGAAAGGTTGATGAAAGCTTTGGGTAATTTTTTGTAAGGTAATGTTTCACTGTGGAAATGGAAATTGAAAATCGTAAAAGACACATAAAGATAAACTCAGAATATGACAATCAAGTTACACAATTTACTTTAAATAGTGCGTTTGATGGGTGGTCCAGTCTTTCCAACGCATCGTTTGAGCGTATCTTGGGCATGAAGAGTAGATTATACAAGCAATATGAATGACAGTCCTCGCGTTAAAGGCGTTCTTTGTTTTGTCCGCACACTTAACTCTTCCACAGTGTGTACCGAGCTATAAAATCGAACAGCAGAAACCAATAAATTGGCAGCCGTCTAAAACTAACAAAAATTTTAACAGCTCGTAAACTAAGACCGTCACCGAACCCACCCTTTTAATCTAATAAAATTTATGCGTCAATACAGGGTGTAACGAAAGAGCATTATTGTTTAAAGGGTGATCTATTTATTAGACGGTGGGGCCCTTGGCGAAGCTATAAACAATCTATTAATAAATTAAGGTCGTCCCGCGTTGGGATCGTCCGAACGTGCCACAAATATTATAAAGCCAAACTATTCGTTGCAGGAAGGGTCCGTTAATATATTATGGAGTTTTCTTAGGCAAATTGATGGTTGAATTCGTTTGCGAAATTGGGCAGACCCTTTCTTCGACGGTAATAGGATCAAGTTCTGAGACAAACGTGGGATTTGTGTGGACAATAGTGTTACAGAAATAAATGTTATTCTGTGTAACCAATAGAGTGTTTGTCTACAGTTTAAAATGTACAAAACTTAAGAAAACACCTTACTCATAAAAATATTAAATATGACCTCGGAAGCTTGCAGTTTTAGAGGGGATTTTTGTCCTTTTCGCATGGAATGAATTTTACTGGTAGATGCTGAGTTGCTATTGCGAGGGGCTTGTGGCTAAGTAATAACAGCTGCACGGGTCGATCGATCAGGTTAAGCTACGCTTGCCGCGGTTGGTCCGTGGATGGGTGACCATCTTTACATACCAAGTCCCCTCCGTGCCTCGGAAAGCACGTTAAGCCGTTGGTCCCGGCTGTCATTTGTAGATCTTTGACAGTCGTTATGGGTAGTTAGAAGCCCAAAAAGTCTGACAACCAGTCTTACCAAGGGGTATCGTGTTACCTAGTCACTAGGTTGTGTAGGTCAGATAGGCAGTCGCTCCATGTAAAATACTGGTATTCAGCTGCATCCGGTTAGACTGGAAGCCGACCCCAACATAGTTGGGAAAAGGCTAGGCAGATGATGCTGAGTTGCTATTGCATTTTGCAGTACAATGTTTTTTTTTTTGTTAGCCTATATTGTGTCCCACTGCTGGGCAAAGGCCTCCCCTTTTTCCTTCCAAATCTCTCTGCTTTGTACGATTTTAGGCCATGCTGGCCCCGCAAACATAACTAGATCGTCACACCACCTTCGCCGCGATCTACCTCGACGGCGTTGTCCCCTTCAGGCGTCCAGTGAGTGACGATCTTTGCCCATCTCTCCGGGTGCATTCGTGCGACGTGGCCGGCCCATTCCCACTTCAGCCTGGCTGTTTTTTCTCCAACATCCGCTACTTGAGTTATGGAGCGCAGAATGGTGTTTATAACGTGGTCCGTTCGTTTGACACCAACTTTGTGCACCATAGGTTAGGACGGGCAGTACAACGTATAATTGAATTTTATCTATTCTCTAATTGATCCGCATATCCTGAAACATCCTTCAACTCATGCAACTTCCATCCAACCATCCATTCCTCCCATTATATGCAATCACAAGGTGTAGAGTTAACAAACAGTGATTGGATTCCACATTATGTCACAATCAGTTTCAAGTACAATGAATACAAATAATGCGCTTTGTGTCGAACTCGATCAGTGTCCCATAGCCTCTCATGGTAACCAAATACTCAATACAACATAGTGTATGTGTGTATTAGGAGTAGTTGTTAATTGGGGTTTCTAGATCAGATCTTTGCGATCTGATCTAGAAGCCCCCAATTAACACTGTTCATCTATTCAAACAATATATTTTTAATTTGTAACATCTATTTAAATACAAACAAAGGTACAAATGTGTTGTACGATGCTGAATATGAATTGAATGAATGAATCATGCATGCAGTGATCAGTGTTTGTTTTATACTATAGACTGGACACTAGTAAGTGTGTGTGTGTGTCGCTTGGCTTTGTGCTATACGTGAAATTGTGAACATGATCTGGAAGATGGCTGCATTCTTTCGTTACCAACAGAATATGTATGCATGCATTTAACTTTGTAATTAAATCATGTTCTATTACATCACACCTACTGATTAGTGTTAGTATTAAACAATTTTTTTCTTCAATATCTATTTATGATAGTACAAGTTTTGATAGGTTTGTCCTGAGTGGGAATCGAACCCGCTATATCCCGACGCAGTAATAGGTATATCACTACATAGTATAAAACAAAGTCGCTTTCTCTGCCCCTATATCCCTATGTATGCTTAAATCTTTAAAACTACGCAACGGATTTTGATGCGGTTTTTTTTAATAGATTCCTGATTGAACAGGAAGGTTTATATGTATAATAACCCGGTTTATACCCGTGCGAAGCCGGGGCGGGTCGCTAGTTATATAATAAGAATCAATAGCTAGTATCCACTAAATAATTAAAAATGCATTTTTTTTTAATTTGCGTTTATTGTAATGTATTGTTAGACAAATTAGTATAAGTAGTAAATACTTTATCTATGAGTATGAAGTAACTACATACTATTTACACGTACTTACTAAGGCGTCTTTTATAATTATATAGTACCTATATGTATTAGGTAAGTAAATATTTACGACCTATCTATTCATTAAAAAACACTTTCCAAATTTTCCTGGATCCTAGCTATGAGGTCCTTGGTTGATTGGTATATACCATCCATCATGGTATGTTTAACAACATGTTGCACGCACAAATCGGCTTTGCATTTGCATGAACTTTCTTCGCGATCGACAAAATCTTTTGCATCGTAAATTTCGATGCGGATTATCTTTGATCCTTTTAAAGGCCGTTTCACAAAACTGTAATGCGTTCCATCATTGGACCTTCTCTTCAGATTCAAACGCCTCGACGATTCTTCGCCAACCTCGTTTTGCACTAGCCGAGGTTCCATTGGGGGGAAAATGAATAGATCTTGAGAATCCTGGAAAAAAAAGAATATTAATTACAAACTCTAATAATTATAGCATGATGCATTGATTTTCCAGTATGCAGTCCTCCATAATGTCATTCATGTCTTTACTATTTAATGTCACAAAAGGTATAAAATAATATTAAGCATTACCTATAAGATATACAAAAGTAACATCTAATAAATCATATCTGAACAATAATAAAAATATTTTCTTACCGACGTAACAGTTCCTTATATCCACCCTGCTAACCTGACTGATAATTCGATTTGATTTGATTTTTTTTCTTTATTTTAACAACTTATATATATTTTTAAGCATGTTTTTAAGGTTGAAAATCAAATATTTTTTTGTGGCATTCCCGAACTTCACAGAAATGGTTTGATGTAACAAGACTCTCCCGACGGATCGGCGCCGCCGCTGCTTTGTTTACAATAATTCAATACTAATAACAGAGATCCAAATGTATGTTTGTTCGTTGACAATGTTCTCATACATTTATCATGATATTAATGCAAAAGTAAAGTCAGGGTATAAGACTAGTATGTGCGTTTTCTTACAGCGGCAAATCTTTATTGCGTATGTTTAAGGTTGAGAATTGAACTACTTAATTATGTTAGCGCTAGTTAAGCATTTTCCAAATAACGACAAATCTGACTCAGGATTTTCAGTAAGTCTTACTTTCCTTTTATGGATTAAAAATGACGTAGATTCGTTGGTATTTAAATCGGGACGTGGACACCTGGAGCATCATTACATATCTCTGCCGGCCAATATCAACATCGAGGACTACACCGTTAAAAAAATGTAAGTTATAATTATTAATACATTATTTTTTCTTTATTATAATGTAGTGTATTGATAAGATAATCTTCTATTCATTCGGATGTGAATCTCAGTGACGTTGTATCGGAGTGGTTTATGTCAAGCTGATTAGTTATTATTATAATTATAAATTCAGTGAAAACGAAACGGTTAAATATTCTATCTATTAACTCTAATTTAAACATGTGGCTCATTATAATAAGACTGTTTGTTTTTTCGTCACATTATGCTCCACTACCTAATATAATTTAGTTTTCTTGTTTTCCATTGTTGTTAGTTTTCACATTGAAGTTCTTTCATGAAATTATGTTACAGAACAGAATAAGTAAACATAATGATTGCAAAATGCAAGTCTCCCGTTATTGATTGAAATTTTAATCATATCTATTTTATTTTTCAGGTCCCATCAACTAAATGCTGAAGCGTTGTTCCCATCCGACGAAGAAGTTCAGCTGCGTGAACCTGAGAAGAGATCAAAAAAAAGGAAGCTAGCGGCCTCCCCGTCGTGCTCACCATCGGCACCGAGTACATCACGAGCGAGCCCTGCCCCTATGTGTACGCAGTCATCATCATGGGGTAAGAAGAAACCAGTTATCAAGCCAATCGCTCCGAAGAAGGCAACGGCTCATGATATCTTCGGGAGCGACAGTGAAGACGACGCTATGGAACAGTCTTCAGCCCCCGGTAAACCTATTCCGCAGCTACTATCCTCCATTAGTAGAAGACTCGCCAATGGACATTCGCGTCAAACATCCGATTATAAACAGGGGACACACTATGTAGAGTTGAAAGTTTATAGTTGTGACGAAATAAATAAGGTGCAACCCATAAATAGATGGCGCCATGCAATTGTCTGCGTGAAAAATCGTACCGATCAAAACACAGACGCGTGGCAGCACCTAACTAACTTCATTACTGCCACCCGGAAAGAGTTTCGCAATTGCCCTCCTACCTTTATCAGTAATTATTACTGACCATTTAGACGTAGGTAATTACTGGTAAAAATATACCTTTTTAATTATTATTATCTTACTTATGATGCCGCTATTACATTATCTTGAATTAAGGCTTCCGTAAATCAGTACTGGTTAACTCTCTGAATTGTGAGAAATTTTATGGCATTTAACAAGTTATGATTTTTACTGCCCGCATCGAGAAAGGTTTGGTTACCGATGACGTTCTGGAGGCCTACCACTAGCTCTAAAGCAGTATTATTTTAATATTACTTCAGTGGGAAAAAGAGATAGAGCTATACGTCCTGTAGAGCTTCATCTCTTTCCCACACTGAAGTAATATTAAAATAATACTGCTTTATGAGTTGGTGGTAGGCCCCTGATCATTCAAAATGCTTGAAAAGATTAACCTTCTTAACCAGGAAGGACGCCTGCATTCAGGATAGTGCATTAACGATATTCCTTTATTTTGTGTATCTTACTTACGAATTACATATAGTACTTTTAGTTACCTAGGTATTGATTTAATGTTAACTCATTCATTATCTAGATCATTTATTGACTTGCATATTTACTCACATGATTATAATTTTGTATTGTGAAATATAAGTTTTATTTACAATAAATACATATAATTAATGTTTATGTTGTATCTTTGTTTACAGTTACACGCCCTTCCATTGCAAGATCTAATAATTTATTGAATTGTATGTACTGTCAAATTGAAATACCTAAAAACGAATTTCAATATCACTTGAGAACGAATTTTCATAAATCGAATTGCCTGTTAAAATCTGAATTTGAGAATGTTGATATAATTGCCACGGCGTTTAAAAAAAGAATAATTACATACCGACTTAATCCATCAGAAGAGTATCTCACACCAGAGGCATTCCTAATGGATAATCAAGAACATGTCATGAAATTAATTAGTGTTTGTATTGTAAAACATATTTGTATTAAAGTGAACTTCGAACTTTTTGCTTACTTTGTTCTACCAAAGTCAGGAGAGCAAGAGCTAAAATCATTTAATACAAAGTATGTATCAATACATCACAGTACCGATATTAATGAATTATATTTAAATGTGATACATACATTTCAAAGAAAACTATCTGAATTTAAACACTGTGAATCTGGTTGGACTTGTCTATTCATGAGTCATCTAGAGATTAATATTAACAAATACAATCCTTTGAGAGGTGGCTCGTATATAGAGTTACCGAGTGAAGTGAAACATTCAAAAAGTTGTATTAATATACAGAACAACGATGATTACTGTTTCCTGTGGAGTATTGTGGCAGCATTATTTCCACAAAAGAGTAATATTTGCAGAACGAATTCATATCCGCATTACTCCACAGTACTGAATATAGATAATATGACGTTTCCACCATCACACACTGATATTAGACATTTTGAAAAGAAAAATTCTGACTTAAGTGTTAATATTTATGGATTAGACAAAAACATTGTAACTGGTCCTTTATATGTGACTAATTCCAGAAAGCGCAATCATGTGAACTTGTTGTATTTTGAGAAAAATGGTAAAGGTCACTATTGCTTAATCAAAAGTCTTTTACGACTGGTTAAACGTCAAATCACTCGTCATAAAGGTAAAATGTATTTATGTGATTTATGTTTGCAATGTTTCACAAGTGAAGTAAAGTACAACTCACACATGTGTAACAAAATATTAACTACACTACCAGAGAAAAATACTATTCTAAAATTCAAAAATTATGAAAGGCAGCAAAAAATTAACTTCGTTATATATGCAGACTTTGAAAGTATTCTATTAAACCATAACGAATTTATAACACAGAGTACTCGTATGTACAAAGTTCACGAACCTTCTAGTTTTGGTTATTATATTTGTTGCTCACATGATCGTCATTTAAATAAATATGTTACATATAGAGGACTAGATTGTGTTGAAATATTTGTTCGAAATTTGCTAAGGGATGTAGAAGAAATTTGTCATATATTATCAAATAAACAACCAATGTTGCCCTTAACGATGGATCAAGAAAATAACTTTAATAATGCCACTTTATGTCATATATGTAAACAGTTATTATTCGATGACAAGGTGAGAGATCATGATCATGTAACATCACAATACCGAGGTGCTGCACACTCTCATTGCAATTTAATGTACCGGGTGTGCCCATTCGTACCGGTATTTTTCCATAACTTGGCAGGTTATGATTGTCATCTATTTATCAAAGAGTTAGCAAAATATGAAGGTGATTTTAAAATAATACCGAAAACTAAAGAAAAGTACATGTCTGTTACGAAAATTATTAAAAACAGTAATATTCCACACCCAGTTCAAATAAAATTTATTGATTCTTTCCAATTCCTTAATACTAGTTTGGATGTCTTATCTAAAAATTTAAGTGATAATGACTTTATTAATTTATCAAATGAATTCCATGAAACAAACTTGGAGAAATTATTGCATCAAAAAGGCATTTATCCTTATGATTATATGGATTCTTTTTCGAAATACGATCAAAAACATCTTCCTCCCAAAGAATGTTTTTACAATAGTTTAAAATGTGAACATATAACCGATGATGAATATAGACATGCACAAAAAATATGGCAAAGTTTTAGAATTAAATCTCTTGGTGAATATACAGATTTGTATTTAAAAACAGATGTGTTGTTACTTTGTGATATATTTGAAAAATTTAGGGATACTTGTTTACGGCATTATAACCTTGATCCAGCTTATTATATCTCCGCACCCAGCTTGAGCTGGGACGCGATGTTGTTGTTTACAAAGGTTCAGCTAGAATTAATTAATGATATAGAGATTTATGAGCTTGTAGAAAAAGGTATACGAGGAGGCTTAGCACAGTGTTCTCTTCGTAATGCAAAAGCCAATAATAAATGTTTACCTAATTTTGATGTCTCTGAAGCATCGACTTATTTGATATATCTTGACTGCAATAATCTGTACGGTTACGCAATGACAAAAAAATTACCAATATCTGGTTTCCGATTTTTGTCACCTGAAGAAATATGTACAATTAATATAACTAGCATACCAGATGATTCAGATTATGGGTACATCTTAGAAGTTGATTTGATTTATCCAGACTACTTACATAAGGCTCATCGTGATTTACCTTTTGCAGCAGAAAAATTTACTCCTCCTGGGAGCAAAAACCCAAAATTGATTGCAAACTTATATGATAAATGTAAATATGTCATACATTACGTTCATTTAAAAGCATGTATAAAAAACGGGCTTGTTCTAAAAAAGATTCACCGTATACTAACATTTAGGCAAGAAAAGTTTTTACAGAAATATATTGACTTAAATACTCAATTACGTCAAGCTTCATCTTCGCCTTTTGAAAAAAACTTATTTAAACTACTGAACAATGCTGTATTTGGAAAAACTATTGAAAATAGACGAAAACAAGTTAACATTAAATTAGTGATGACATGGAATGATACAGACAACAAAACAAACAAAAGCCTCGGTGCCGCGAAATTAATTGCGAAACCTAACTTAAAAAATATTACCATTTTTTCAGAAAGCTTTGTTGCTGTTCATTTAAGTCCAGATAAAATATTTCTTGACAGGCCGATATATATTGGCTTTACGGTTCTGGAATATGCAAAACAGCATTTGTACAAATTTCACTATGACTATATCAAAAATAAATATAAAAATAAAGCAAGGCTTTGTTATACAGATACAGACAGTTTGCTTTATTTTATTAAGACTCCAGATATATATCAAGATATGAAAGAAGAAATACTGAAATTTGATACTAGTAATTTTGATGTTAACAATAGCTATCATATGCCTAGAGTCAACGCACAAATACCAGGCCTATTTAAGGATGAGCTTGGGGGTGATATTATTACTGAATTCACTGGGCTTAGAGCTAAGCTTTACTGCATAAACAGTTTAAACGGAGAAATTAAGAAAGCTAAGGGTGTAACCAAGTATGTAACAAAGCGATTACGCTTATGTAATTATAATAAAGCATTAATGAGTAACAAAAAATTTAAATGCAAAATGAATACTATTAAATCAATAAAACACGTATTGTTTTCCCAAGAGGTAGATAAAGTAGTTATTAATAAAAGTGACGACAAGAGACAGATACTACCAAATCAAGTAGATACATTACCATGGGGGCATTGTGACACAATATTTTGAATAAATACAATATTATAAAATGAGTATTACTTTTTTGTAAGTGCATTATAATCCACTTTTCAATTTAAACTTACTTTATTTAGTTAATTACATTGAATAATTAATGGAATCATGATTACTAAGCGTTTCTGATAAGCATTATAAATACTAGAACATATTATTTTTCTGATAGATACAAACATGAAGTGGGTCAAGCAACCCGTTTCGTTAGAAGTTAAAAATATTGAGGTGAAGGAAAATAAGCTACACGCAAAGCATAGTGTTCTTCTGCCGAATAATATAAGATGTATAATATGTGGTCCTTCGAATTGCGGAAAAACTAACGTCATGATTAGTTTGTTAGTTCACAAAAACGGTTTAAAGTTTAAAAATGTTTACTTGTATTCCAAAACTAGCTTTCAACCAAAATATAGTTTTCTAAAACAGATCTTAGAAAGAGTGCCCGATGTAAAACTTTTTATATTTAACTTTGACGACGAAGTTATTCATCCTAATGATGCATTACCAAATTCTATTATCATTTTTGATGATGTGGTCTGTGAAAAGCAAATTAACATACGAAATTATTTCACGATGGGCAGACATAGAAGTATAGATTGTTTTTATTTATCTCAAACGTATTCAAAAATACCAAAGCAGTTATTACGTGACAATGTTAACTTTTTGATAATTTTCAAGCAAGATGAAATTAACATGAAACATATATATGATGAACATGTTAGTTCTGATATGGAGTGGTCTAAGTTCAGAGATATGTGTTCTAAAATCTGGATCCATCTTTATGATTTTTTAACAATTAATAAGGATTGTGAATTAAATAAAGGCAGATATAGACAGTCATTTGACAACTTTATTTATTTTGATTAATAGTTATATAAAACATGAATGAAAACAAAAAATAATCATTTGAACATAAATACTTCTGCATACAAGTCGCATAATGGACCATAACATAACAAATCAATTAATAAACTCTGCGGACGCTATAAGGAAAAAGGTGAAACAAATGAAAGATTATGAATTTAGTACTGACACTCATCTGAAATATTTTTTTAAACCCCTTGCTGACCCTCTTAATGCTATAGCAGGTAACAAGCAAATTTCTATAATAAAAAATGAAGATACTTATGACGACCAACCTAAAAACACTAGTATCTTAGGTTCAAAAATGTTTTTGCGTGAAAAATCACATGATATGTACAAAAATGAATCACCAGAATCAGAAAAGTTTTATTCAGAAGACGAAGAAGGTAACACATTTGAATCAGAAAAAGTTAATAATGTGTCGCTGGAAAAAGAAGATATCTTTGAAATATACGATGATATGAATATACCATTTGGCATACGTAGTGAGAACGATAAGCATATGATTGGAAATACAATAGTACATTTTTCTACCACTCGCGAGAACTCTGATAAAGTGTATTTTATGCGCGTAGCTAATAAACAGTATAAATTAACACCTGGTCTAAAAGAATTATTGCTTCGCAAGAAGCCTGATTTAAGTTTGGTTGATTTAAAAGATAAATTAGTTTATAAAGAAATACTCATCACGACTAATGCTCATAAAAGAGACTTTGACCCTGCAGGTCAAGTTAAAGGTGATAAGGGTCTAAAATATTCTCAAGTGATCAAACCTTTATTTCCCGAGTCTAGTAAACGCTTACAAGAACCTACAGAAGTTAAATCTAAACAAAAACGAGGTGCTGGTCTGCCGTATCTAAAAAAATATAAAAAAAATACCGAGCTTGTTTATTGGGATGATCCTAATGAATTAGTGGACAGGCTTAAACTTTTGATCGCATCTAAAACTGCAGGTAATACTAATCTCGACAACGAAATCTTATCAATTATTGAAGAGTTAAAAGAAGCGGGTGTTATAAAATAATAAAAAGACACATCATACAAACTTAATATCAGTATAATTTTGTAATTCAGAAGTGACAGTTAAGAGAATGAGCAAAGTGAAAAGAGACATTATAAACGAAATCCATAGAAGTGCAAGAAAAAATTTTCCTCGAAGGCATGTAATATTAAAAGATATAGATGATCTCTGGCAAGCTGATTTAATGGATATGCAAAGTTTCTCAAAATTCAACAACAACAAAAAATTTATTTTGGTTATCATTGATGGATTCTCTAAGTACGCTTGGGCTATTCCACTTAAACAAAAAAACAAAGAAGCTGTATCTGAAGCTTTTATTACATTATTGAGTCAAGAAAAACGCATACCTAGAAACTTGCAAACAGATCTTGGAACAGAGTTTTACAATAAAAGTTTTAAAAAAATATTAATAAACAATTCTATCAATCACTACTGCACTTATTCGACTAAAAAGGCCTCAATTGTAGAACGATTAATAAGGACGATAAAGAGTAAGCTTTTCAAGGAATTTAGTTTCAAGGGGAATTATAAATGGACTGACGGGACACTTGCAAAAACCATTACTAGATATAATAATACAATACATAGAACAATTGGTTTACCACCTGCTCAAGTAAATCATAGCAATAAAATTAAAGTACTACAGAGATATTTCAATCAAAATCGAACGAAAACAAAATATCCTAAGTTTAAAACAGGCGATTTTGTTCGAATTAGTAAACATAAAGGTTGTTTTGAAAAAGGTTACACTCCTAATTGGTCAACAGAGATATTCAAGATCAGTAAAGTTCAAAACACAAATCCTGTTACATATTTATTACAAGATGTTAAACAACAACCTATTTTAGGAGCCTTTTACGATCAAGAATTACAAAAAACCAAACATCCTGATATTTACCTTGTTGAAAAAGTTTTAAAACGAAAAGGTAGAAAAGTTTTCGTGAAATGGTTGGGGTTATCATCATGCGAAAATAGTTGGATTGACGATAGCAATGTTTCGTGAGTAGTTTATCAATATAACATCACGGTCTATGATAGTGATCTCATTCTGTTTGTATACATGAAAGGAGAAGGACTTATAAATAATTTAATTAATAATTTACCATTTGAGCTCCATTTGCCAGGATATAATTATTGTGGTCCAGGAACTAAATTACGTGAAAGATTAGCTCGAGGTGATAAAGGTGTAAACAAGTTAGACGAATATTGTAAACATCACGATATTGCATACAACAGTTCGAAAAGTTTGAAAGATCGGCACAAAGCAGATAAAATTTTATTAAAAATGGCAAAAAAACGTGCTTTGTCTTCCGATGCAAGCACCGGAGAAAAAATTGCTGCCAATTTAGTTAATAATATCATGTTAACAAAAGTAAGTTCTGGAGCTGGGCTCAAAAAAACCTTTAAAAATTTAGTAACCAATACTAAAAAATACATTAAAAAAGTAAAACCGAAGTGTAGGAAAAAACTAATAGAATTGGCCTACGCTGCTGCTAGAGAATTGAATCATGATTCATCTGCCAGGATTCCACGTATAATACCAATTCCTAAGTCTGGAGGGGTTCTACCTTTAATACCAATATTCGCTGGTTTGTCCGCTGCTGGCAGTATTGCAAGCGGAATTGCTGGAATCGTTAAAACCATAAATGAATATAGAGTTGCAAAAAAGCGGTTAGAAGAAATGAAAAGACATAGTAATAATGTGGAAGGTGTATGTATTGGAAACGGACTGCGGCTAAACCATTACAAGAATGGACTTGGAATATATACAAACTTAAAGGGAAAAAACTAAATCATAGGCTACCTAATCGTGCTCTTACTAATATAGACATCATGCGTTTTACCAAAAACGTTCCATATTTTCGCGGAGTGTTTATGAGAGATACCTTACCGAAGTCTCCGTTTTTAAAAGAGTGCGGAATCATTAATTTAGATAATTCTAAAAATTCTGGTACACATTGGGTAGCCTATGTAATTTTAAATGAATATGTTGAGTACTTTGACAGTTACGGCAACTTGAAACCTCCAATAGAATTTGTTTGCTATGTAGGTTCTAACAATATTAATTATAATTACAATAATTTGCAAAATAATAACTTATTCAATTGCGGACATTTATGCATTAAATTTCTTAAAGAGTTTTGGAAAAAGCAAAGTTTTAACAAATCATCACTTAAAAGGTTTAAATGATACGTGTCGTCTACATAAGACAACACTTTGACTTTATCTGTCACAAGAGATGAATGTCAATTAAATTGAGAAATTTTATAAAAAAAATGATAGTTTATAATATAAAATCAACTGCCAAGCTTAATGGTTTTACTCGTTCTCGTATCTTCAAAAGACGAAGACATATTATACGAACTATAAAAAAAATTACTAAAGAAAATAAAGTGTTTCTTCGAGCTTTAGGATTTAAATTATGAGTATTCTTCAAGTGAATGATTTACCACAATTCGACAACTCTGTAGTGAGTTATGAAATTCATACATATAATCCATATAGCAACAGTTTTAATGAAAATGATGAAATACGTATACCCATAAATCAACAAGATTTGTACGTATTACCTTCAGCTAGCTACATTTACATTGAAGGTCGAGCCACTACGGTTTCGAAAGATGGAGCAGGAAAACTAACACGAAAGGTTGTTAATTTTACCAACAATCATATATCATTTCTATTTCAAGACATTCGATATGAAATTAACGGTGTAGAGATGGACCGAATAAAAAATGCAGGTATTTCTACAACTCTAAAATCTTATGTGTCAATGAACCAGGGGGAAAGTAAAGCTGCTGCTATTTGGGGTTGGAATTTGAGCGGAATGAAAGATAATGATGGTATTTTTAGTGCCCTTATACCTTTAAATAAAGTTTTAGGATTTGCGGAAGATTATAATAAAATTATCATTAACTGTAAACATGAACTTATACTTAAAAGAAGCAGTTCAAATCTTAATAGTGTTATACTTGATAATAATGACTCCATTGAAGTAAGTATAGAGAGACTGCAATGGCGTATGCCTCATATAAAAGTTTCAGATCGGGAAAGATTAACTTTACTTAAACATTTAGAAAAGGATCGTCCTATTCAAATAGCTTTCAGAAATTGGGACTTGTACGAATACCCTTTATTACCTAGAACTACAAAGCATTCCTGGGTTGTTAAAACTGCTTCACAACTCGAAAAACCAAGGTATGTGATCTTTGGTTTGCAGACAAATAGAAAAAATATGAAAAGTAAAGACTGCTCAATATTTGACCACTGTAAATTAACTAACGTTACTCTTTTTTTAAATTCTCAATATTATCCATACGAATCGGTGAATGCGAAATTTTCTGAAGATAAGTATTATATATTATATGAAATGTTCACCAAATTTCGTCAGTCTTATTATAACACCCGGTCTGAACCATTGCTTGGTTTGGACGAATTTAAAGAAAAGGCTCCTTTATTTGTAATTGATTGCTCAAGACAGAACGAAGCCTTGAAAACTGGGGCTGTAGATGTGAGACTGGAAATAGAAAGTTCTGAAGATATACCAGAAAATACATCTGCCTATTGTCTAATTATCAACGATCGTCTATTCGAATATAAACCCTTAAGTGGTATTGTAAAGAAATTATTATGAATGCTATAGTCGATGTGCAAGGGTTTAAGACGGAAAGTAACGAGTTCATCGTGAAAGAAATAGCAATAGCATGTGGCAATCAAATTATGGTATTATTAATCAAACCACCATACCCATTTTACAAGCTCACAAAAAAAGAAAGATTGCAAGTATATTGGATACAAAGAAACAGAAAAATTTTCTGGAGAGAGGGTTTTATACCATACTTAAACTTAGAGCAATATATTGTACCTTATCTGAAAGATAAAATCATTTATGTTAAAGGATGTGAAAAAGTGTCGTGGCTAAGAAACATTGTAAAACATGATAAAATATATAATTTAGAAGATAAGAACTGTCCTAGTTTAGAGAAATTGTTTGATGATTATAGAATGTCTAGTAATATATTTAGCTGTGTGTATCATTCGAATGTATGTGCTTTAAAAAATGTTACTTGTTTAAAAAGGTGGACTGATAATAAAAGTATTTTTAACAGTAATTTAGAAGATAAGGGCTGCCTTGAAAAAATATAAGTTAGAAAGTAATTTGTATAGCTATTTATATCATAACGATATAATCAGAATAAAGGTTTTTGAGTAAAAGGTTTCTTGTTTTATTTCATAACAAATACATTAGAAACAGAATACCACAGCGAACTGTGCTGTAATATTCTAAAGATACCAAAAAAAACGTCAATAGGTAAGTTCTGCCCCATAGGTATGACTCGCAGCATATCTTGATAAATTGACAACACCAGATACAAGACTTCATTCTGCTTTCATACATACCCGTATAAAGACTCATAAAATGATTCAAAATTATTCCACCCCACGTTATGAATTATATAATGAATATAAAATTCGATTATGTTCATTCAGACATTATTGGGCTACAGTAGATTCAAAACGAAGATTGGTGATGGAAATGGCCGATGCAGGTTTTTTTTACTGTGGAAGTGGTTTAAACGATAAAGTTATGTGTTTTTCGTGTGGGGGTGGTATCAAAGATTGGGAGTATTACGATGAACCTTGGATGCAACATGCTACATTTTTTCCTGATTGCTTTTATTTAAATGCTGTAAAAGGAACAGATTATGTTGACAAATCAAAACGTCTATTTCATAAACCAACAAAAATATAAAATTCTAAAGTGAAGGAGGATAGATTGATTGTCTGCTGAATAAGCTACTCAATGCTATTAGCAATGGAGCAACAAGTAACTATAAATTACTAACAGTCATTTTATGAGATACGATTCCTAGAATTGTAGTTAAAAGGTTGAATCATAAACTGAATTAAACAATTTAAAATAAATTAAATACATTATATTGACTACAATGCAAGATTCAGTGAAGTATACTTCTGAAGGTATTTGTAAAATAATTATTCAGAATACAAAATATTGTTTGAATAGATGAACATTGTTAATTGGGGGCTTCTAGATCAGATCGCAAAGATCTGATCTAGAAACCCCAATTAACAACTACTATTAGGAACCCGTAAGTACACTTCAGAATTAGAGAGGAGATCAGGAATGGAAGTAATTTGCTGTGCAAGTGCATCGTGAATTTGCTGAGTTATCCATATCTACGAGTATGTAGACCAGTTTTTTTTTTTGGGTTTGATATTATCAAATAACTTCTCCCGCTCTGGGTGGAGCGGGAGGGCGTGTCAGACACTTACTGACTAAAACCCACCCGTGTTCCTTCAGTTGCCTTGTTGCCGGGGGCCACGATCTCCCTTTCGGTTTTCTTCGCAACCCCGGCAGGCATCGGCCCTAGCATACCCCGTCAATTCTGCTGACATCTCTGTCGGCTGTCACCCCTTGCTTCTTATTAAATGAATCATCGTCAACTGATATAAAATTGACATTGGAGTATGCAGTGATGGCCGGTAGGTTACGAGATCCGCTTGACGAATAGAACCAATGTGACTTTGCCACTTTTTTAACCCCCGATGCAAAAAGAGGAGTGTTATAAGTTTGACCGCAATGTATGTCTGTCTGTGGCACTGCAGCTCTTAAACGGGTAAACCGATTTGAATGCGGTTTTTTTAATGGAAAGCAGGTTTTCTAGCAATGGTTCTTAGACATGCTTTGTCAAAATGGGTTCAGCCGTTTGAAAATTATCAGCTCTTTCTAGTTGATGAATGGATGTGAGTATCTTCCACTGGTCTGATCGATTTGAAATTTGGTGTTCTGTTACTTTCTTGAACCTTGAACTGATGTTGCAGCATCACCTGGAATTTGCAGGATACCCAACTCCCTTACCAACTTACAGCACAAGTATGTGTTTGGGTTCATTGGAATGGTCTCAATGAAAAGGTTATAGATAGATGATGAACAGGGTCTGGTGAATTGGCCTTCTTTCACTAACTATCAACTATTTGTATCCTAGCAGTAAGATTTCTTTAAAAAAAAAAGAGAAATGAGGAAAAGTTTGTGTTGAGGTTTTTCAATATTAAAATTGTACTTGTCATTTAATTTATTTTTGGGTATCTTAAACTGACACATGGACTGATATTGAAAAAAAAAAAACAGCTCGGACTATGGACTGAAAACCGTAAAACACAATGAACAAACGTGATGATTGATGCTTATCCCTCCTTTATGAGGACCTCTCCTAACTCACCCTTCCCACTTCGCCCCCATTACCCAGCAGTGGGATAATTAAAAGCCAGTATAGTAACACAAGTATCAGTATCAAATGAGACATAAGCCAAAAATCAAATAGTCCAATAGATTTTTAATCAATTTCGTTACGTGTCGGCCATTTTGCAACGTGGCGGCCGCCGCGCCGGTTGGTTCGTTTGAATTCGGAATGAGCGCGCGGTACCCCATCAATCATTGGGCCTCGCCGGCCTACGCTTGACGGGACACAAATTATGATTGAGATTTATGCCCCTTTACCACTACTCAGTAACGTCTGTTAAGGCTCTTACACACGATTGATTTTTGGTCAATTAACAGTTTTGTTAATTGATGTACTTATGGAATGGCGGTGCTTAGTTGTCATTCTAATGTAATGGTATAAAGTAAAGAATGATTAGTAAAACAAGACTATTTAAATGAGATTTGTGTCAAGTTTGTTGAGTTTTAATTTTGGGGATGCTGGCGCCCATCTTCCTTTTAAACAAAAAATATTAGTATGACGTCTTATTTACTTTTTATAACTTAGTAGCAACTTCAAAAGTTTTTTTAAAATTTCAATTTAATAACGATATATAATAAAACATAATAGAATACTCTTTATTATGTAGGTACACCAAATAAATTACAGATATATATAAACATACATATATAAACTCAGGCCTTCTTCCCATGGGGGTAGGCAGAAACTATAGAACGCCACCTGGTACGATCCTTACATACTCCTTTTGCCTCGTTTACGTTCATACATCTGGTCGTACATACACGGCGGTTGCGAGTACTACGCACCTGACCTTTCTGAAGAACATCACGAATAAGGTCAGTATAATGTCCTCCTAAGGCTTTCCTGGCGTTTCCACTTACATCTGCCTTGTAAATACCTAATTACAGATATAAATGTAGACATTTTGCATAGGGTGACACAATGAGCGGTCTTCTCGCTGAAATCATTATATAAAATTAAAAATAAACTACGGTAAAAGTGAAACTTCTATAAGCGCCGCCATATTGGCCTTAGCTGCTCTGACGAGCGCCTTTCACTTTATCCCTACTCTGCGGCCGACCGTCACGCGACATGCAACACACAAACGAAAAAGTTTGAGACGATGTAATAAAAGTTTCACTTTAAAAGACTTACTTATGTCCGTTTTCACCTTCACTAAGTGACACTTAAATGAATTCCTAAATAAAAGTGCATTGTTGGATTTTCAACTGTCAGCATCATCAGCCTGGGGTTGAAAATCTAACAGTGCACTTTTATTTAGGGATTAATTTAAGTGTCACTTAGTTTTCGGTGAAAACGGGTATAAAGCCAGTAACGCTAGGAGTTTAAAACTTTTTACAAAAAAAAAACAACCGACCTCCAAAAAAAACACTAAAAAGTGAAAAATAACTTTAATTTCGAAAGTCGGTGTCTTGTGTTTTGTATTTTCGTTTTTTGCCACCGACTTCCGAAATTAAAGTTATTTTTCACTTTGTAGTGTTTTTTTTGGAGGTCGGTTGTTTTTTTTGTGGTACACACATTCGAATACCACTACCTGCTACCAGTGACAGAAACTTATCATATCATCTACATAGCAAGTGGGAAAAAAATACGTATTTTGTAGCTAACTCAAAAACTATCAAAGCAAAGTTAATAAAATTTATATGGGACCAATTCGAGAGCACACCCTTTCAAACAAAAAAATCTTTTTCAAAATTGGTCCACAATTGACGGAGAAATCGGTGGACATACATAAAAAAAAAACAAACATACGCGACGAACATATAACCTCCTCCTTTTTGGAAGTCGGTTAAAAATAGTCTATACAGTCATCTGTTCAGACCCTAAACCCCATAACTAAAACCCTAGTCACATGAATACGTAATAGTGTAATTGGTTGTCAAAATTCAACATTATAAATGTGCCTCTTAACGATTAATTTACTGTCATTAATATTATTTATGACATTTTAAAACTCATTAAGAACTATAAATTGTTTTGTATTAGTTATGGATACTAATCACGATATTGGGGCCTATAGCGTGTAATAGAAAGATGATACTATGTCAAATTAAAAATGTTCCCATGAATATTAATATGGTACGTATAAAGCGATTTTTTTAAATTTATGTGTCGGTAACGTGATTTACTGTGTGAGTTTCCTCATTGAGTTAAATATTTTTCATCGTGTTTTAATTGATCTAAGAATGTTAATGTTGGTAAGTCGATTTCTAAGGTAAAAAAAAAACTGGCACTCCGGGAGTGCCGACAGAAGTGAAAACTTGAACAATTTGACTGTACAGAAAATACTTTTATTTTTTGAAGTCGGTAAAAAAAAGGGAAATTTCAATCATGTCTCAATGTTTGGAATGTCATTAATCCCAAAGAAAATGTATCGCGCGTTGATGTCTTTTTAATGGTCATAAGCTGGTGTCGGTAACAGTGTCGCGAGTTCAATTGTTTTTTTCCATCTCAAAAACGCACCTAAAGAAGTTTTCACTTCAAAAATGGAATATGTCCAAAGCGCACTTGCAGCCAGTGGCGTGCGTTTCATAAAGACAGAAAGACACTGCCTACTAGTTCTGATAATAGATCTAATATTATTTTATCAATAAACAAAACAAATCATAAATCAGCTCCACCTATCGAGTGCCGGTGGTATCATCATTCGAATTTCGCATCATCTCGATTCGCGCTGCACTAGCGCCGCCTCGCCTCTGCCACGGTAAAGACACAAACTATTCGTCTCTGAATGTTTTTATGTGTGCTCTCGTGGTAAGTCGTATTTAATGTGTGTGCGTTCCTATAGCTACGCGGGCTTTGCTGACACACAATGACAAAAATCACGCACACAACTGCAAGAAAAGCCAGTGTCTTTTTGTAGTTATTCTATACAGCTAAGACGAAAAATTACGACTCGTACCGAACATTACCGAAGGAAAGTTTGCTATGCAATGCAAATATTTTAGGAAATAACGTTGTTTCATTGAATTTTATACATTTAGATGACCATAATTTTTTGTCGTATAACCTTTTTTACCCTTTATTGCCCGTTTTACTATAGTTGCCATATTGTTTGACGTGCGTTGTGTTTGTGAATACGCTATCAGGTAATTAGAATTTGATTGTTGTTATTAGTGTAAAATGGATAATATTGTCTGTGAAAGTTGTTCAGATGGTGTGTGTATTGAGAAAATAAAACATGATGCGTTTTCAAAACTATATTTCGGTGAAAAAAAAACAAGTTATCGAGATAGGTCGTGGTACACCGGATTTGCAATTAATACAAATTAAAGGTAAAGTCAATCGTAAATTAAATAAAAAACAATATTATGATTCATATCATTGGCTGACAGGTTGCATACACAGTAATCGGTTATTTTGTTTCGTTTGTCTACTATTTTCAAATAATAAAACCGTCTGGAACGACACCGGTTACGCTGATATTCATAATTTTCCTACCGCCGCGAGAAAACATGAACAATCTGAAAAAAAACTTAGAAGCTTCCCTTAAATATCACACCTTTGGAAAAAATCGTATAGAGACGCGTTTAATCATCAATCGACAAGACGACGCGACGAACCAAAACCAACGTGCAGTATTTTTGGTGAGTAAAATTTTCTGCCTACCCTGTCTTAAAACTGTGTGCACGCCACTGCTTGCAGCATTAAAAAAAATCGCTATATTTTGAGAATGTTAGTAATAAATAAGACTAAACAAGTTACTACCGTTATTTAGCATTTTAGAACACCCTGTAATATCTTACTAAAGCAATAAACAAACTAAGTATCCTCCTATCGCCGACAGCAAAAGGATTAAGTTGCGCGTTTCATTTCTAAAGAGGCGCCATTCGAAAGCCGTACCATTACATTACGCTACATTCGCAACACCCTGTGTAAACCTAGAACCTTTGTATACAGGTAACACTATCGAATAAATGGTTCTGAAGTGAACGCTGCATTGTTACGTTATCTCAAACGCTGCTCCGAAGCTCCCACGAACGATATAAGATACGAACAGCTAGAGTAAGATGATCCCTCCAGCTCCCCACTTCCCTTCCACCTGGAAGCTTTGTGCTCAAAACGCCGATACAAGCTAAAGATGATTTGAATTATCAGAGGTCTTTGTTAAATGGTTTGTTATGATCCTGTATAGGTATCGCCTGCGAAGGATGCTGGAACTCAGATTATAGACGCTGTTCGTGCTTAGATTTGTGCGAACAATTTGAGTGGAATAAACGATAGATTGGTTTATATTGGCATACATTTTAGGGTTTAGAAATACCTGTCTTATTATACCTAAATAAAATACAATAGACGTCGATATATTAAGTAACCTGTTCCGCTTAGCTATTTCTAAAGAGCTATAAAAAACCCTGAAAGAAATCGACACGTGTTTCACCACTCAACGAGGCATCTTCAGGATGACGATTGACTTGTCGCGAACCCGAACACGGCGTGTCGTAGACCTAAATAAGTAAAACTTTCAGAAAACTATTAAAAGACCTATTCAGAATAGTGCGTATTCCCTAAAACTACGTTTTCGCAGAAAATAGGCAGTGAAACCTGCCTTACAAGGCATTACGGGGAACTTTATTGTCTAACAAACGTCAGATTAACGGGTTGTTAGAGGCCTAGGCTCAATTCATAGCCTTGAAGCTTATGTCCAGTTAATGGAATGAATGAATCGACTTGATTACTTGCCCAGTAAAATAGAATGTTGTGAAGAAAGTCTGTATCTAGTCTTATCTTAGTCAGGCGAGGAAAATTTCTAGATTTGAAAGCTTAGATATTAAAAGCTATTAGACTGGCTAAGTGGCTTTTATGTTGACAAGACAGACTTCATTAGATAAAGCTTTATCGCTTCATTTAGATAAAGGACATTGAAGTAGGTAGGTAATTTCAATGAAACTATTTTCTGTTAAGTAAGTCTTTGTTTGTGCGTAAGAATGTTACAAGATTAGAACAATTTGGCAGAAGATTAGTCTATTTTGGATACCTACATAAATGAAAAACCAAAAATATACACTTTTTAACCGACTTCAAAAAAAGGAGGAGGTTCTCAATTCGACTGTATTTTTTTTAATGTTTGTTACCTCAGAACTTTTTACTGGGTGAACCAATTTGATGATTCTTTTTTTATTTGAAAGCTGGTGCTTCCCGTGTGGTCCCATATAAATTTTATTAACTTTGCTTGGGTAGTTTTTGAGTTAGCTTCAATAATAGGATTTTTTTCCCACTTAGTATGTGTTAAGTTCCTCTTACTGTTATTTACATAGCAGGTAGTGGTATTCGAATTTATGTGGGGTAAATACCACAACTAAAAAGTGAAAAATAAAAACTTTTACTGAGAATGTTGGGCAAAAGTTATGCGTAACAAAGCTATAAAAACTTTTTACAAAAAAAAAAACAACCGACCTCCAAAAAAAACACTGCAACGTGAAAAATAACTTTAATTTAGAAAGTCGGTGTCTTTGGTTTTGAATTTTCGTTTTTTGCCACCGACTTCCGAAATTAAATTTATTTTTCACTTTGTAGTGTTTTTTTTTTTGGAAGCCGGTTGTTTTTTTTTTTGTAAAAAGTTTTTATAGCTTTGTTACGCATAATTTTTGCCCAACATTCTCACAAGCTGACTACCAAAACATTGTCTGCTCATTCTAAGCCTCCTCATCTTCAAATATTTTTCCTTTCTCACACAATAGAGGTGTCAAACGCACTGTAAAGATCGACAAAGCCTATTATTATACAGTTTCCGAATGAAGTTTGATCAAACGACCGCAATATCCAATTCACGCGCCGTAAGCAGCATTTGTTGGCAACTAGAAGAGAAGTACAGACTCCGAAGCGTCGCAAAGTAATACATTGGGGAAAGTTTCTCTCTCGGGAGGGTACGCGGACTGCATTGCCCATCCAACTACGATTCAATATATATTAGCTTTGGAAACTTTGATTTTTGTGTTCTTATTGCTTTACGCAAAATGTTGGAAAGTGAGTTGGAACCACATTTGCCAGGTGTTACGTTTTGTGCGGTAGCGATTGGAAAAGTGGTGTAGTCGAAAACTTTGTTGGGAATTTGATTTTTTAAACTTACTTTTATTCGTGTTCTAAACAATTACTTTTATTTGAAACTAAGAAGTCAAAACATCGAGATTTCTGTACTACAACTAATTTAAATAACAATGTTTTATACACACGGACCATCCGGATTAAATGCTATGATGATCACACAGACAAACGCGAAAAGCAACTTTGATTTATAAATTTTCTGACTAAGTAATGTAATAAAAGACAATTTATTTAGTTATAGCCCAGACTGCTGTGTTCATGTCTTTGATAATCTATCTTTGAAATAAAACTATTCAAGCTTTAATATCCTTCTGCATATAATGATAACATAATGATTTACATTGTTAAGCTAGGACAAAAGTGCAACGATTGGATTTGAACTTACGACCTCTCACTCATCCGTCCAAAACAAAACATCAAATGGGCAATAATATAATATTTTCTCTATTCAATCTTTGAGTTAATTCACTTAAGATGTTAACGCTGCAACCCACAGGTCTCAAATGCTCAAAAATGTAAAGAAATTAATTATTTTTTATCAAATTGACTACCAACCTAAATTGTCCGTATATTCAAATCACAACTGTTATTCTTTGACAACTGTATGAAATGGCAATAACACAGCAAATTGACGTAGTGTGTCAATAATTTCCCCGACTCTACTTAAATGTTTTACTTTACATAATATTATTAGTAACAAATCTATTTACAGCAGCTATTTCACACACGATTACGCGAGTTAACAATCAAACAGACAAACAGAATAACGTTTCTCAGAATGTTATATTAGGTGGCCCGTATGATCTTGATTCCTTAGAACTTGTTGTAAGTTTCTGTTTGCAGTCCTAAGTTAATACTGAAAAGTTACTTGTATTGTTTGTGGAACTCTCAACACTCGCTGAAGGTTCTATTATGAAACTTTGATATTTATTGCAGCTCAGATCATATTGTTTTATCCTTTTTTTATTAGATAAGACTTTAATCCGTTGGTATTTTGTACATTTATAGACAGGACAAATAAGGAAAGTGTTGTAGCACTTATGATCTATCAACAACAAGCAGTGATAGCCTAATGGTGTGACCGTCGGACTGCCAAGTCATAGGTCTCGAGTTCGAATCCAAGGCACGCGAATTCAAGGTACCTCTTTTCGGATTCATGTGAGTATTCTATAATTATCACTCGCTTCAAAAACGGTGAAGGAAAACATCGTGAGGAAACCGGCATGCCTGAGAGATATTTCTCGACGGCATGTAAAGCCAAGTCCGGACCATGAACTCTGACACCAGATTAGTCACTAACCACACAAAGAAGAAGAAGAAAATCAACAACAAAATTAACGGGTTTATCATAAATAGCACGCTTAAGGCGAAAATGGCGGCAAAATCTCGACTCCTACCGAAAAGATTGGACAGCTTTTAGCAGAGAAGTGTGTGATATAAATGGGTAAAGAACTACTCGAATACACAATTCCTCCTTTAATGAAGTCGGTTAAAAAAGGAGAGAGACAAAAACGGCTAGATATGTAAAGAGATGGATACCATAACTTGGTTTATTTTCACCTCTATGTAAAAAAACGTGTGCGGTCGGGGAACCCGTACCCTAATTGCCTAACTTATTTTCATAAACAATTTTGCCTAATTTGTTTCATTTTGACAGTTCAACAACATTCATTGCGTTATTTACGTTGTTAAGCAAATTTTTTTTTCCAACTTATGAAGCAATGGATTAGCAATCTGTTTGAAATCGAAACAAATTGTGATTGTGTTGTATTACGCAATTAGGGTACCGGTCAGGAACGAAGTTCATTCTAAAGTACGTTTTAAAAAAAAAAATAAGAAAATTGCAGCCAATTCCTGAAAGTTTACAAGCAGCGGTAAAGAACTTAGTTCCAAAAATAACAATGTTTTTACTTTCATATACCTACATAAACTTTATATGTAGAAATCGAAACCACTTAAAAGTAAGACGTTGATCAGGTGGCGGACGTGAAGTGGGCCATCTCCCTTACACGCGTTATATCGTAGGGTAGGCACACGCGTTCACGTCCACAATTGAATGTGGGATTATGGGCTGTCACAACCGGACGTTTTGACCGTAATGTGGATTAGGCGATATATCTCGCTCGCTGTCCGCAGATCAGGGTTACGTAACTAGATATTTTAATGTAGGCACGTTTATTTTGAGATGGTGGAAATGTTTGGGAAATAAAGATGTATTATAAAGAGGTGTTTGTGTAGTTTAATATTGATCTTAGACGGAAAGGAAGACGAAAGAGTAACATCTTTATTAATACGAATCTAAATTTAATTCTGAACCAAATTACAATCGAAACTTTACTTTCCTCGAACCTAAGTATTATCAAATGCAAGAAAAACAAAGTGAAATATAGTTAATTAATTATAGTTTTCCGGAAGGCTCTTCAAACTTGCATTATTCAAAGTTATGCAAATATTTTCCCACAAAAAATTATGATAGAAGCAGCATAACAAATTACCGCGTCCATCTTCGCAATATACGCCATCTCTGGATTTAATTAATCACAATATTATGTAGCGGAAGGGTCGGGTCCGCGGATGCGCAGTCGTGATAACAGACGCATCATGACGGTGCAAATTGTAAGAGACCCACTTAATTGGTCTTTAGTCTGGCTGGGATGGAGAAAAATCGGATTCCTAATGAGTAGCGTTTTTGTTTTTTTAGGAGATAATTAGAGTTTGTTTTTGTGCGAAAACGGCTGTTTTTGCGGCCTTTAAAAGTTTAGTTTAAAACAAAAATGCTCAATTTTTTATAAAAATTATATTTCGGCTCAAAACTTTTTATATAAAATGTGCCTATCTTACCCCTTATGCGCATTCTAGGCTTCCGGACAAGCACCTTAACTAATGTAAAGCTCCGAGTATACGTTGAGCGAACGTTGACCGAGCGCGCTCGGCTAACGCAAAATACACGCAAATCAAACGGCAAATCACGCAAAAAAACCTAGCATACGTTGGCCGAGCAACGAACTCGCCCAACGTGTACTGGGGTCTTAAAAGCATTAAAAATGGATCCATTTCTGTTGTAAAAACTTAGCAAGCCGACCATGACGCCCGTATCATGCTTATGGTTAGTCGGAAAACATGCCAATAAAGCATGAAACGTTAAATTCTTTAACATTTCATTAGAATGACTCCAGAAACATGAAACATTGGATCTTAAATAAGCCAGAAGATGACGATTAGAGAGACAGAAGCAATTCATGACGTGTACTGTGCCGACTATTTCTGTTCTGTGCTTGTGATTATAGATCTATTTATCCGACTGAGTCGAAGCGAAAAATAGAAGGATATGTGTTTGACCTGTATATAATATGTATGTGAGTATGAACGTCCGTCTCTATATTCCCCCGTAACTACTAAACGGCTGAACCAATTTTGATGAATTATATGTCGTCTTTATTGCGCGAGTGTCACTGGGTATATTAAAATAATAAAAAACAAAATGGCGGATATTAACGCAAAAATGAATGTTAAAAAAAAAATGTCCCAAATCTATCGAGTGGGGTATCAAAATGAAGGGTGTCATTGCGCGAGTGTCACTGGGTATATTAAATTATTTAAAAAATCTAAATGGCGGATTTTTGGTGCCATAATTACGTTTTTTAATTTTTATTTTTCTGTTTTATTCGACTTAATTTATCTTTTAGTATGCACGTGTTTCTGAGACAAATAATCCTATTTTTCTTTCTTACTATTCCGCGACTTCTTATAACTTGTACCATCCCCAAACTAACTCAAGCCGAGGTTTAACGAGACGGCAAATTGTGAAAAACAAGCGACCTCGATGAGGGTCAGACATGGAGGTACAATTAAAAAGCGAAATGTAAGCCAAGGTTTAAGCGGCACAGAAATAATGAGACGATTTGCTGAATAATGAGCGAATGTACCGCCTGAGATGAGAGAATCGGGACATTTGTTCAGTTTTTGTGAACAGTTGATTTCTTTTAGTGGTTGCTTAATGTTGTGTGACAATAAGGATTTTATTTACCTATAAAAATATAGGTAGCTCGACGTGGGAATCTATACGTATTAGGTATGTGCTACCGTGGAAGAAAAAGACTAAAGGAGCTCCAGCTTAAAAAACGAAAAAAAAACAACGTGTGCGGTCGGGGGACCCCCGTCAGGAACGAAGTTCCTTACGCGATACTTGCACGCACACTTACACTCGTATATAAAAAAAAGAAAGAAAGAACCAGAAAGAGAGAGAAAGTCTCATGGAGATCATAACGCTTTTTCCTTACTTGACGATTTCTAACGCAAACGTTCCAATTGTCAACATAGGCTTGTGTCCAATTTTTTTTTATCCGACCGGTATATTAATAAAAAATATTGGACACGTATTTTTTCTTTTTTGACGTAATCAAAAGATTACGGCGATACATTGAGTTAAAATGTGGCATGACATCACGCCTTGCTAGATTTTATACTGAACTATGACGTAGCGCCCCCCAGTTCCCAATTTTAATGCGTGTTTTCTAAGTTATTTTTGATTAATATAATAAAGCAAAAAATACGTGACTACAACACAACATAAACGTAACATCACGCCTTGTTTCCCCAAAGGGTTGGGCAGAGGTGTACCTGTAGTAGGTACACCCACAATAAATACGTGACTAATATTTTTTTATTATCTGAAAGTTTTTTTTTTTTACCTAGGTATCATCCCTCATCATCATCATCATCAGCCTATAATGTTCCCACTGCTGGGACACAACCCTCCTCTCTGTGAGAGGGAGTGGGCCGTAATCCACCACGCGGGCCCAGTGCGGGTTGGTAGAAGTCACATGTCTTCGAATTTTCGGTTCTAGGACATGCCGGTTTCCTCACGATGTTTTCCTTCACCGTTTTGAGAGCAGTGGTAATGAAATAATTTACACAAAGTAAAGCGCCTGTCTGGGTTCGAACCTACGACGTACAACTCGTAAGTCGCGGCCGTTACCACTGGGCCACCACTGCTCTCTATATCTCGGTATCATCCCTATTGTCTGTATAATATTCAAAAAAAGTCTTAAAAATCAAGTTTCAAATCAGAGCTCGCTCTTCATCCTTCTAGAAGACGTCGTTACCATACCACTGACAAGACTACAACCGAACACAGTTACTCACCATAATCGTACCGGTAAACGAGAGTCACCATAAAATACTCAAGTGCAGTTGCAAAGTAAAAAAGTGTGTAAGAAAAAAACTGGTCGTAAGTGTCACGGTGGCATGGTCGCGACAGTCTAGTCTACCAACTTCCCACAATAAGACTACGACCAAGAGTAACAAGTCTGAAAATTTTCCTCTGCTCCTTTTACCCGCAGCGTCGGAAATCAGGTCGGGAATATCGACTTGAAAATTTCTAGTTTGTTAGTTCGGAATGACACCGCGGTCGAAGATTGGATTATTTTTACAAGTTGCAACTGTTCGACGCTCGGCTTTTCTTGTTTTAAGTGGCAGCTTACGAGTGCTCACTAGAGAATTGCATAATTATTGGTAGGAGTATCGCTGTTCGTTGTAATTAGACGGTGGAGACAAAACCAGCAGCATATGTGAAGGGAAGGATGAAAACAATGCGTTTGTATGTAGAATTGGAATCTTAGCGGATGAGAATTTTCGTTCTAGACTATATAGAGTGTTCTTATAAAGTATTTCATTGTTTAACCAGTATTATTTTCAAAGTCTTTTTTTTATTTATTCGGTAAGTCGAAGTAGATACTGAATGAACTCTTTTATAAATGCGAATAAAGTATTTTAATAATAACACATAACATAACATCACGCCTTGTTTCCCCGTAGGGTTGGGGAGAGGTGTCCCTGTAGCAGGTACACCCACATTTCGCCAGTTATGTTTAAGTCTCATGTAATAGGGGGCGAGCCTATTGCCATCAACCGGGCACAAATCCAGACTCCGAGCTGCTACTGAGAAATTTCAGATTGAAAATCCAATAACACTTTGCCCGACCCGGGAATCGAACCCAGGACCTCATGCTCAGCAGTAGCGCTTGCGACTAACGAGGCAGTCAATATTTTAATTATATGTATCAAGTATTGCGATAGTGTTTCCTTTTTTACATTAAAAAAAAATCCTGTGTACGTGCACTGTTACATAACTGTAGATACGAGGGTAGATAATAACATTTTGTTGGTCGCAGGTGACGCCATGATATTGGGGCTGGCTAAATTAATGTCACATAGGAAATTATGCAAATCCGTGCATGCCTGTCTAGTACGCGTCAGGTGAAAATTCTCTTAGCATTATGTCCGATGGTATTAGTGTCTGGCCTGTAATTAGTTTGGCTATAGAATGTTGTTACTTTTATAGTTATAAAACATGTGATTACACATTTAATTCTTTGGATAATTGTACATTGATGTGATAATGTCTAGCGGTAGGCTAAAAATGGGTGGCGTATTAAATGTTAAATTGTAACAAATCGATTTAGCAGGTTTAAGTCTTGTAAAAGAGTTGTCAAAAACATATCGTTTATAAAACATGTAGTAGATACTTACTGAAGTTGTTTCAGATATGTCCTTTCAAAGATTTTGTTCAAATTTTTGAAATTCTCGACAAGTTTTCTACAAGTTTTGTATACAAATAGTGTTTACAACTTGTCTTAGGTGTAAACGATAAACGGAAACAGTACACGCAATATGTAGAATACCTGTTTATACCTTGGCGTAAACGCGAGACAAACATAACAAACAGAACAAAGTTCATGAACAACAATAATCAGACACTAAATGCATGCCAGAATTTAAAAATGACTACCGATTCCCACCACCACTCTAAAACAACAAGGTTCTTCAAAATTCACAGCTAAATACCTAACACACACATCACGTCATTACCGATCCAGTTATGATCGATCTAACACAAATACGATATTAGCTATTTGCTCTCGCTCTGTGAATTGAGCAATTAATACCACAATTCTGTCATTGGTCGCGTCATATTATGTAATGCCATAATGAATCAATGGCATCGGGTATTAGAGGGACCAAAGTGGCCCGCCTTGGGCAGGGTTGCCAGCTCCGTTTTTAAATAAACTCATTAATCATTTGTGACGGGTACGGGAATGTATTGGAATAATGTAATGGTATTAAATTATCGTTTTATTTGGGCGTATCCATGGTTGTTTTTGAGCGAGGGTTTTTAATCATTTTTGCCTATCTTGCGTAAATGATAAAACATTGATTTTGCAATTGAAATACTGTTTGTTTTGACAGGAATAGATATGATCATTTATTGCTTTGTAGGTATTAGTCTAAATCCATTTTTACATTTTTAAAGGCTTGTTTGTTACTCAAAAATATTGTGCTACCTATATTGCTTTAAGATATAAACCACAAGGTTTTGGAAGATAAGGAAACAATTATGAAATGAAGAGAAACATGTAACTTTTCATGGGAAAGTTCCTCAGAAAAATCATAACAACGTATTAACAACATAACAATTTAGTTGTAAAAGTTAGTCGTTAGAACGCGGAAAAGCGTACAGATAAATTGTAACAGGAAAAATACGGGCATTTTTTTTGACAGAACAATTTCTCACAAGTTTTCGTGAAGGTCGGTGGTATTCAGAGAGATTTGTAATTGTTATGTTGGATACAGTCATAGATTCTTGATAGGTTATAAAGCTAAAGTTATTTGGGCTATCACAAGAAATTCGAAGAGTTCGATATTTTTTATGTCAATGCATAGATGGTTGTCGAGGCATTTCGGAGAATTTAAATCTCCTCTCAAAGGGACATTAAGAGACTGCATCTGTTCAGTCAGCTCAACCAACTAAATATCATCAACCTTAAACTTTTTCTTTATTTTAATGGTCCTCACAAAAACAATTCCGTCATTAAATAATAGACACGCACACTAAATAAAAAAAATACTACAAAAAAATCTAACTCGCGACAACCCTACACCCTAATGCGGGACACTGCTGTCCTGCATTCAATTACATTGATAATATCACGCAACCTCGCAATTACGATGCTAATCCGTCAATCGAGTGCGAGCCAGCTGAATACAACCCTGAGGACTGAACTACTGAGTAGGTACTGAGCTAGGGGAACTGCATAAGCCGTGGAGTGGGTTCCGTACGACATGGGTAATGATTGGGCGTCATTTTTGGATATAATTTAATGAGTGGGTAAAGACTTGATAGCGATGACCGAAAATGTGTTTCTTTTTGTTTCAGTATCTGGTTGATATTTGGGCAATGATATTTTTTTATCTGGCAGTACTTCCTAAGCATTAATTTCATTAAAAAACGGAGGCAAATTAGGAACAGAATGTGGGGCGACCAAGGAATATCAAATGAGGGGCGAACCTTGTGAGGCGAATGTGGATCAAATCGTCCAATATTTGTCGACGATGCTACATATTTTAATAGGAATATAAAAAAAGAAACATCTCTCAAACACTTAAGATGGCAGTAAATGATTCTATTATACAGGCATATACACCTAGTTTAGGAGTCAGGGTATTTAAATTATTGTGACCTAGTTATAAGCCTTATAATATGCTCTATGGTTCTATGGTTGGCTTCTATGGTTCTTGTACTGTGATGGCTTTTGGTGAAATAAAGAATTTATTTATTTGTTTATTATATTCATGATAAATGACCATACAGACAGAAATAGACCATATCTCTGGTACCTACCTGCATGTTAGTAATACAGTACACACCTCTCTAAATTAAAATAAGTCAAACAAAAGTTTGTTTGACTTATTTTAATTTATAAAAATTAAAATATACATACATATATAAACTCACGCCTTCTTCCCATAGGGGTAGGCAGAAACTATAGAACGCCACCTGCTACGATCCTTACATACTCCTTTTGCCGCGTTTACGTTCATATATCTGGTCATACACGCACGCCGGTTGCGAGTACTACGCACCTGGCCTTTTTGAAGAACATCACCAGATCAGTATATGTCCTTCTAGGGTGTTCCCGATCGGCCGTTCCCTTTCTTCTTCGTGGGATTAAAATATATATGTCGGCGCGAGACGATGGTGTCAGCTCACACCTCGTCCAGTTCTTATCACCGTGAGACGAAGATGTCATTCACACCTCGTCTAACTCTCAAGACCATGGTGGTCTTTGTTAGCGCTTAGAGCTTATTGATATTAAATAATGAATAATTGTTCCGATATGAAAGGCGACGACGTAAATCTGATTGCGTCGAACGTGGCCGGGGGTCGGCTTGCATTTTCTCGTGAGAACGTTTTAATACGATAAGAGTTTAGCATTAGAGGAGCCTGGAGCAGGCAGTCAGTTCCATTGAGACCGCGAGATCGACTGTGCGCGACCCACGGACTCGTTACGCCCTTCTAATTCATTTAAGAAAAGCGTTGATTATAAGTTACTTGTAGCCTTTTCTAGTTAGACTGATTACTTCACGCGTTTCCTTTGCCCACGAAGTAGACAGACAGTTAAATAATGAATAATTTAATTGATAATTACCCTTCTGACGATGATTGTGAGCTCGGCGCTCCGACATATATATGTATTTATAATTCATCAAAATTTTGGTAGGTACAGCACAACCAAGTCAGTTTAGGACTGAAAACTAATAAATCATTTACTGAAAACGGAGCTGACCACAAAGTACACCAGAATAAATAGCAATCATCTTTACACAGCTGCTTTTATAAATGAAGACGTCAAACTATCTCAACTTAGTTATAATAAGCCAAGAGTTAAGATAACAGCTCCAGTTTCTAGTTCATACAGAACTTTGAAATTCTGATATCAGATAATATCGTTTCAACTAAGCTTTATAATGGCGATTCTCTGAATCCTATTTATCCTACTTATATAATATTTATGCTTAATATTATAAATGCGAAAGTAAGTTTGTTTGTTACGCCTTCACGCTAAAACGGCTAAACGGATTTGGATGAAATTTGGCACATATATAGATAATGCCCTGGAAAAGAACATAGGATACTTTTTTTTTTTATTTCCCACGGGGTCGAGACTTATGCGGGTGAAACCGCGGGGCGCAGCTAGTTATATTATAAATGTGTAAGTTTATATGTTTGGGTGTTTGTTACTCAATCACGCATAAACGGCTGCACGGATTTGGATGAAATTTGGCACACAGATAGTTTATAATCTGAATGAACACATAGGATACTTTTTATCCCGATAGTACGTTCCCGTGGGATAAATCCGATCTCTACGCGGGCGAATAGGGATGGGTCGTTACGTGATTTTCGCGAAAAGTTTTGAAAACTAGTGATTTTAGTAACTAGTTATTTTTCAAATTCTATTCGGTGATTCAACACGGTGATTCTATCGAAGCATTACAGTTATTTGCGAAACGAAAATATAAATGAATACCTACGTAATACGTTATATATCACAAGCTTTAAGTTTTTGTAGTTACATGCAGTTACATTATTAACGTAATACTAAAGTTATTACGCGTGAAAGAAACAACATGCGCTCGCAACGTACTTTTATTTCGTTTCACTCTTTTCATTCGATTACTGCATTGTGATGTAACTAGTTACAAAAATCACGTGTTTATATGTGACTCGAAACTAGTTATTCGGCTACATGCCCCGTAGCCAGTTATTGTAACTAGTGACGTGGAATAACGCCCATACCTACGGGCGAAGAAGCCACGGGCAAAAGCTAGTATATTTTATAAATGGCGGCTGATCCAATTTTGTTGCCAACTGGCGATGTACTTAAATGGCTAAAGTTATATTCAGGCACACAATATGTAATTTCTAGTTCTTTGTGCCTGAAATTAAGCAGTCAAATGCAGTTAGTCTATTCTATTTTCAGTAGTGGTTTATTATGTTACATGATTGTGTCACCCGCAATAATTTCGAGTAGGTAGCTACAGTTCGCAAATTAAACTGTGTTATGCCTGTAAACTCTATAATTGATTTCAAAATTGCAGCTTTTTACTCTATTGCAAGTTTTATTTTACCAAGAACTATGACCGTAGATAACTATCAATAATTTGCTTTTATGAAATTACTAGCTGTGCCCCGCGGTTTAACCCGCATAAGTCTCGATCCCGTGAGAATATTGGGATAAAAAGTATTCTACGTCCTAATCCAGACCATGGTCTACCCATGTGGTAAATTTCATCTAAATCCGTTTAGCCGTTTTAGCGTGAAAGCGTAAAAAACAAACAAATAACCAAACAAACTCAATTTCGCATTTAAAATATTATTATATACTAGCTGCGCTCCGCGGTTTCACCCGCATAAGTTTCGATCCCGTGGGAAAAAAAAAAGTATCCTATGTTCTTTTCCAGGGCATCATCTATATATGTGCCAAATTTCATCCAAATTCGTTCAGCCGTTTTAGCGTGAAGGCGTAACAAACAAACTTACTTTCGCATTTCCGGATATTAAGGATGTCAGAGATGGGTATGTGACTCTTTCGTTATTATCAGCGATATTTTAACTACTGTGGGCGTAGTATCGGTAGTGTTGGTTAATGCGTAATAGAAAAACCGTTCAGATCACATTATAATTTATTATCAAATGAATCACACTAGCTAAATTATACATACACTGGGTGCGACGGCATTTATTACAATCACAAATTAACACAATGATCACAAATTACAATTAACACAATAACTGAGAACAACGAATCGAAAACAGTTCCGCGACATCTTGACTCCGATGCGGTCCGAGGCTGAATCCCTCCTCGCCGTGGTCTTAAAACATCACGACTTTGTGGAAGCGCGCTTGGTGTGGTTAGATCACGTAATGTCGCCAGTGCAGTGGCGCGCTTGCGATTCGTTTCGTGTCCATACTAATGACCGGATCCGACATATGCATAATTAGGATTACAAAATTTCAGTTTTTCACGTTTTTTGCAAGTTTTATTTTACCAAGAACTATAATGACCGTAGGCCGAGATAACTATCAATAACTTGAATTTAGTAAATTATTACCATCACTTTCCTATTATTATTATGTTCTAGGAATAGGAACTCTATTTTTCTCTTAACCAAAACATCCTCATAAAACCTGACCACTAAACATAAACACAATATATATAAGTCCACAAACAGAGCCTTAAGTCGTCCAGACTCATACATTTCATATTCAGTGGCGTTGCGTCGTTCCACAAAGTGGGCCCAGATCCGACGTTATTGATATTTGACAAATAAAGTAATATATCAAACCACATTAGGGGGCCCACAGGGACGGTATAAAATATAATCTTGACCGATAAGGAGCAAGCACGGATGCTATTACTGTTATTGAAGGGCCCCGTGATCAATGACAGCGTTGCAAATAGCATTAGGGAAGTGGATGACACGCGATGATTATCTAGCCATGTTTAGAAGAAAGATATTGGTAACTACATACTGCAGACGGGATTTGTGTGAAAGATTAGCATAAAAGACTTTTCTTCGTAGATGTTGGACATATTTTAATACCTGAGCAGTTTTATAAACAGAAATTAGCATTAGGTAGTGCTTAGTCGCAGCGTCAAGGTAGAATTCTGAGTAACGCAGATAAATTAATCTACCTAGCCTTTTTCCAACTATGTTAGGGTCGGCTTCCAGTCTAACCGGATGCAGCTGAATGCCAGTATTTTACATGGAGCTTATCTGACCTCCACAACCCAGTAGGTAATATGATACCCCTTGGTAAGACTGGTTGTCAGATTTTCGGGTTTTTGACGACCCGTAACGACTGTCAAAGATCCACGAATGACAGTCGGGACCAATGGCTTAACATGCTTTCCGAGACACGGAGGGGTCTCGGTATGTAGAAATGGTCACCCATCCACGGACCAACCTCGGCAAGCGTAGTTTAACCTCATGGATCGACCCGTGCGGCTGTTAGTACTTAGCCACGAGCTCTGAGTAACACAGATGGAAAGTATAAAATATTTCACGATTTTTGAGTGTGGATACTTCGAAGCAGTCAGTCTTGTATACTCCAATGTTTTTCTCTACTTTCAAGTATGTATAAAACGGTTGATCATTCATATTTTGTGGTTTATATCAAAACAGAGCAAATACTAAGTTAAGTACACAATACTACACAAGATCCACAAATAGCTTGCACCGACCGCCACGTCCGCGCGCGTAGAACCGGCCTTCGAAACTTGTTGACGAATTCAAGGGTCCATCGAGTATCGAGATGAGAGGGACTCGGTATCGATTCCCAGTACATTAATATAAGTCGAGTGCTCGCCTCACCGCTAAGGATGTTTTATTGTATCGATAAAACGGATTTCGTAACATAGAGGGCTATAATGACCTCGAATTATGTGTCTGTGTATTTGTGAGATGAAAGTGGAAGTTGGGTCTTTATTGCTGCGGATAGCAACTAGGGTTGGGACACAAAGAAGTATGAAGTACTGGGAATTAGTCGTAGTGCTTCGATCAATAGATTGTGTCGGATTTGCAAGAGGCACGAGAAATTATACAGCGTGATTCATTGAAATTAATCAGTGTGGACAATAATTCTATAACTATTCGCTCGAGCTCGTTCTAATATGATACGACATTTATTTTAGAGTTTTAGAGTGTACCCGAAGGAGGAGGAGCTTGTGGCTAAATACTAAGAGCCACACGGGTCTAACAATCAGGTTAAGCTACGCTTGCCGGGGTTGGTCTGTGGATGGGTGACCATTTTTACATACCGAGATTCCTCCGTGCCTCGGAAAGCATGTTAAAAGCCGTTGGTTCCGGTTGTCATTCGTGGATCTTTGAAGTTACGGGTCGTCAGAAGCCCGAAAGTCTGACAACCAGTCTTACCAAGGGGTATCGTATTACCTAGTTACTGGGTTGTGGAGGTCAGATCGGTAGTCGCTCCATGTGTAAAACTAGTATTTAGCAGCATACAGTTAGACTGGAAGCCGACCCCAACATAGTTGGGAAAAGGCTAGGCAGATTGATAGAGTGCACCCGAAGCATTATCAAAATTGATATGATTTAAAACACTTATGGATGGATTGTGTGAGGAATGATATGAAAGAGAAGGGAGTGAATGATAGCGTGACGGTTGACAAGGGAGAGTGGAATAAGAAAACGGGTTGGGGGGTGCGCCAACCCCACGTAACATGGGACAAGGGCAGGAAGACGATGATGACGTTTGACTTAAGAAATATGGGTTTTAAAACCTGTTAAATTCATTATTGAAATAAGATTGCCTGCGTTTAGTATCAGCTCTTAATACTAGCTATTATTACTCTTGATCCCAAGGAAATGTAGTCAACGTTTCCCCTCTTAGTCTCGTTTATTTTACGACTATCTAGTCTAGACTAACGAGAATGTACCCATTGTCTCCAGTATCTACTGGATTAACTTACATGCTGGGGAATGCCAAGCCATGCCTTACCTGGAACAAGCAAACACATTTATTAGAACTCGAAAGTTATAATTCAAGATGAGACAAAAATAATATAAACAAGTTATAGGTACCGTGCTTATCTGTTCGTTTCTTTTATATGTATATATATAAACTGTTAATGAAATAAACTGAACGTTGTAGGATTTGTAAACTCATAGAATCTTCGATTGGTTGACCATTTTCTATTTTGTTTAGCACCGTGTACTTGTTGATAAGCCTATACAGCCCTCCCATTACTTGTAACAATGTAATTTGTGAAAATGGTCAAAAATTAAACTATATTTAAATGAGTTTCTTGCCGGCTCTGTTCCATAGGAAACGACCAATTGGTTCCGTGCACCTAGCTTCTGACAGTTCATACTTAAGAAACGTCAGAGGTTAGGTGAACTTTTATTTTCCGACCCCAATACACTCCTCCAAGAGAATAGGGCCACCAGTACAGTGTACAAAAACAGATTCCTCCCGTCATTCCGACCTCGACGCCGAGGTCCTCCGCGACCGCGCCTCCGAGTAAATGATACTCCCCCCCGACCTTTGCTCGATAACGAGGTGCCAGCAGTTGTTGCAGCTGAGCACGTAGCTTTATATTCCCCGAATAATAATCATGCTGGTCTAAATTTTGATCCCGCCTGTCCCATCTTGCTGTCCTCCCCTCAGCGTAGCGCCCTAAGCCGAGGTTCGTACCCCACAGGGGGTGCCCTTAGCGAGCGCTCCTAGTTTTAATTTAGCATAGTTTTTTGCCCCTGGCTTTGAGTCAGCCACAGGAAAGTCCAATTAAGCAGCCATGACCTTAGTGGTCAACTGCGAGATGCCCTAGAAAAAATAAAAAAATTGGTGAACTGATCCATGAAGGTTTATGTGAAATAAAATAATATGAATTGAAAAGAATTGAAAATTAAAAAAAAAATAAGGTAATTTCATTAATTAAACTTTTGCCGCCTCTGTGGTCTAGTGGTAAGACCACCGGTATCAGACCCAGAGGTCGGTTCAATTCCTAGCGGAGGCAAAATTTTCTACTCGGTTTGGTTGGTGGTAGGGCTTGTTCTAAGTTCGCCTGTGGTTCGCCATCTTATCTAAGTCTGTCGCCATAAAAACAATGTTAACAGCTGTTGAGACCTCCGCTCTCAACATCGCCGCGCGCTGGCGGCAGTGAACGAGGGGTGCGGGGCAGCGGCGAGTCAGCTGGCCTCACAGCCAAGCGCGGGCCCCCGCGCCTCAGCAGTCAGCTGTTGCACGCCTTCAAGCACGGCTGCGCTTACGCGTCTTGTTAACCATCCTATTTAATTCTTGTTTGTTCCTATTCCTTGTTGTACTTTTTATATTCAGAAATCTATTTAATATACAGTCCACTCAATCATCTTTGATTTCTCTCCACTATGACCTATCGTCGCGATCAACAGCATTATTGTGTTTTGGCAGTAAGAGGTAAGATACCCAGTACCTCTGTGGTTGAGGATTCTGGGTGAACCTCGCTTCCACCTTCGCTCTGATCATCAGGTCAAGGTGATGAAGGCCAAGAGCTGCCCCATTGTGGTTAAAAAAAAAATTAAACCCGCAAATATTTACGACAAGAAAATAAACAACACGAAATAATAGACAAAAAGAGCCAATTAATAGATTATGAGAGCACAATAATTGTATAGGGGCAAGCCTATTGCCATCAACCGGGCACAAATTGGTCTTTACCATTTCATTAAACCATTTAAATATTGATGAACTATCGCGAGATACCTACTGGAGGAGTGGAAAAAAATACCGCAAAGTGTCAATATTCCAGGTCACTCTTAGACCGCTTTCACACAGGCGACTTAAGCAGCGTGACAGTCGCGTCGCGCAGTCAGAATTTCATATCATAAACAGAAGCGCGGCGGCAGCGCGCGGCCGACGCGGTCGCCGCTATCGCTCAATCGGCGATGAGCCAGTGTTGCAAGTGCCAGTGTCGGAATGCCACCTCGATTTGATTTGATTGTCTATGCGACTATTATCTATTGACAATGTCGATATTTTTTTTATTAATACTTGTCATTTTTGGTTAATTAACATGTCTGTTTTTTTTTCCTTCGTCTATAAATAATTTGTTTAGAGTCTGAAAATTGACCATTGTAATGTTAATTAGATTAAATTCGGGGTGAGAGTCTGGTGATCTATCACACAGGGTATCCTAATATGGACGCCAGTCTCTCGCAAAGGATCATGTTTTACGCATTTTTGTCAAAACGCTATATTTCTTGTCTCTATGTGAACCTTTGTGAACAGTATTAATTGAAGAAAAAATGCATGAATGTTGAAATATAATTATAGCTATACAAGTAAACCAAGTTATTATTATTACCTGTCCCAACAGCAAGCGCTCGTGATAAGGTATAGTTCATTTTTAAAATGAAGTGTGCCACACTGATCTAAACTGCGGCGCGGCCGCCGCGCTGCTGTCGCGCGGCTGGTCTTGTAATGTGAAGGCATCTGCTACCGCCGCGCTACTATGGCGTTGCTAACGTCCTAATGTGAAAGCGGCCTTAAGAGTCTTATTTTTGCCAAAAATGTGTTAATTTTATCAACTAAACTGTTAATTTGCCTAAAATTACGTCAAACGAGACTATTCAATAAAGAAACTTTGCCTGTCACTCAGTTACATACTTTTACGCAGCAAACCATTGTAATAAACTGTCGAAAATTCTTCAGTACGAACAAAAATACTATCAAACTTCCAATACGAATCAAATATCTAGATAAACTGGAAACTTCCAGCCAATATCGACGTTAACTTGCAAAAATATTACAAAAAGAGCCAAAGAAACCTATCTTACGTTGTTTTAGGGTTATTGCCAATCTGACTTTTGGCACCGAGTCTTAATATTACGATCAAAGTTTGGCACCAATCAATACGTAGCCTGATTTCGGATAAAGACTCTATCAACCTAATGTACAGTTAGGGAAATTAAGTGTCAATTTGGTACAGACTATAGGGTGTCCCCTATGGTTTGTTTTAAAAGTATCAGATGAAAGGTAAACACTCACAATCACTACTAATAATAAAACATTTATCTGTATTTCGAAGGTTTCGACTTCATATCTCACCACTTTTTCCAATAATTATTGTCTCTTTAACTTTATTAAATTAATTGAACAATTGTCAATTTGTTCAAACAACTGTCAAGCAATGACAGTTGTGATTTGAATATCCGGCCAATTTAAGTTAGTACCTAGTGCAAATAGTTAGTTATGTTAAAAAAATTAAAAGTTATATTACGTTCAATAAATAAACAGTTAGTAGTGAAATTGCTTAACAGTTATTTGCTTGACTTTATTTTACCATAAATTACGATGTTCGATTATACTGGCTGAAATTCAGATTAGAGATGGGCCGAATGTGGTTTGAACCGAATCCGAACTTCGGCCGAACATTCGGTTAAAATGAAAAGTTCGGCCGAACTTCGGTTCAATTCCGCGCGCTTTCTCGAGAGCGACACGTCATGACTTGTTTACGCATTTACTTCAATTATTGCTAGATGTACCCCGCCTGCACACCGCGCTTCCACCGCGTGGCTTAATAAGAAGAACAGATTTTCAAGACTAATAAGAAGAACTGATTTAATTTAAGGTTTACATTTACAATGTTCCTAACTAAAATAAATGACCTCGAGTGAGTAAAAGACATAATTTTATTTTACTGTAATGCTATTCTAATTCTATTAAATTTTAGTAAAAATAGTGCAAGTAGGTATTATTTTTCTTGTGCCGAATGTTCGGCATCTGAACCGAATTTCGGCCGAATGCCGAAGTTCGGTTCAAGCTGCCGAAATTCGGTTGAACCGAATGTGAACTTAATTTCGGTCCATCCCTGATTCAGATAGATCTCAAAATGTTGACTAGGGAAGTGTGATTAAAAAAAAAAAAACAGTGACACTCCGGGAGTGCCGACAGAAGTGAAAACTTGAACAAGATCGCCTTGGTGGAAGAAAAATACTTGCATAGAACATTGATCCGTAACGTAATATAAATAAAGAGCACAATCGCGTTTACAAAAATGAGGTGTCGGTAACGGTGTCGCGAGTTCAATTGTTTTTTCCCATCTCAAAAATTCCCAACGCGCCTAAAGAAGTTTTCACTTAAAAAATGGGAAAAATATTTTGGGACGAACTTGACGCATTATTAGGATGGATTGGTTCATATTGAGATCGAGTTGAGTGGAAAAAGAAAAGGAAGGCCTTTGCCCTGCAGTGGGACAACACGGGCTAATTATTATTAATTATTATTTTTAATTATTATTATCTAGCACACAGATAGTTTATATCCTGGATTAACACATAGGATACTTTTTATCCTGATATTCCCACAGGATCGAGACTTACGCGGGTGAAACCGCGGGCGCAGCTAGTATAAGATAAACCCGAAATGATATGGCCAAATTGATCCGAAAATATGTAATTCTCATTAACAATAATACTGCCTCGTTGGTCTAGTGGTTGCAAGAGCTACTGCTGACGTTGAGGTTCTGGGTTCGATTCCCGGGTCGGGCAAAATGCTATTGGGTTTTTCAACAGGAATTTCTCAGTAGCAGCCCGGAGTCTAGATTTATGCCCGATTAATGGTAATAGGCTCGCCTCCTATTACATGGGGCTTAAATATATCTGGCGAAATGTGGGTGTACTATAGGTACATCTCTTCATAATCTTTCGGGGATTACATGCATGATGTTATAAAACAATAATAAATAAAAACAGAACGTAATGAGCAACCGAATACAAAGTCAAATAATTTATTTCAAATAGGCCCATAAAAGGCACTTATGAAGGTCAAAATTTACAAAAAAATTGAATTGATTCTAGTCGCCCCTTCCAAAAGGTAGTTTTCGTATGGAGAAGAATGGGCAAGAAACTCCACCGTTACTCTTTTAAAATCTTTTACAATATTTTGTATAGGTATTAGTTAATCATTATATGTGAAGACGATGCACCTAGAATAACATGACTAGGTATACCACAATAAGTAAAAATCATTAAAAATATATGATATGATAGATACATGGTGCTCACATATTTAAAAACATACTTAACAAATATCTGTGTTAATCTCATTTGAAGCCAAGTAATTTTAAACTCATCTCAATAATTACCTTTCGTGGAGTTTCGCATTGAAACGCCGCGTTTGTGATGACGGATCGTAATTGGACAGTCGTTAAAATTAATTAACTAGTGAAGCATCTCTTGTTTAAGTTTGTAATTATTTAGAAGGTTTTTTAAAGGTAGTTCAAGTATGGATTTTAATTATCTATTCATTATAAAGTTTTTGGGAAATTCTTTAGAGGCTGTTTTTCTAATTGGAACAATTCTTGTGCATATCTATAATACGTCGCAGACGGATTTTTGAATCCACTGTTTTACATAAACGCTAACCATTTTACAAAACAGCTGCGTTATGTAAAACAGCTGAACGACGTTTAGCGATTTTCCATAATTACCTACTGAACTTTAACACGTACAATTGCATAAACGGTTTGTGTTTATAAATGCAGCGGTTCAACGAATAGGAGTTGTGAGCTCATGACTCTGTGTGTCCCAACAACAATAATGGCGTCCGAAACAAAAATAAATAAAACGAGTAATATGAGTGAAAATTACCCTGAAAACAGTGACTTTAAGGATCATTTTAATATAAAGTTTTTAGAGTTTTATGAAAATCAGTCCTAAAAATAGTAAATAACAAAGTAATTGCGACCGCGGCACCGCTCGCTCCGCTCGCTCGGCTCGCGCTCTTTTGGTTATAGTTCTAACCTAACCTAAACCAATTGGGCAGGGTGCCCTAGCTTAGGTACTGCGACCGATTCAATATTATAAGTGACACCAAACGCTTATTGTGACTGCAGATAAGCCATTCTACATGACGTTTACACGGGGGTCGCTATTTTATCATAAAATTTGTCTTAACACACCTCAATAACGCTATCATCGCCAGTAGTTGCAAACTAAGATCGTAGGAATTAACGATCAAACATGTTTTTTTTTTCGGATGGCTTACTGACTAATAAAATTATGATAATAATATTATATATGTGCTCGCAAGGATCAATCTTATTGCCAACATTAAGACGAAACCTAATATACGCAACTTTTACCAAAAAATTCTTGTAATTTTCATCAACAAATATACAAAATATGGTACTTAAAAAAAGAAAATTCGGTTCAGCCGTTTGGGAGCTGCGAAGCTACAGACAGACACACGTTAAACTTATAACACCCCACTGTTTGCATCTGAGGTTAAAAATTTGTTGCTTTAACAAAAAGCCATTTACAGTGTTCTACCCAATGGGCACTGGACTAATATTTAATTCACATCTAATTCCGCCAACCGCCTACTACTTATTCTGAAGATTAAGATTTCTTGTGAATTTCAACAGCAACTTAGACAAAATGTTATCATAACCTTTAAAATAAGATGACATTTACAATACAGGAATAAAATAAATGTCAATCAAATGTCTAAGAATGATATTTACGGATAGACAGAAACAACTGAATAATTCACCAGAAGAAAACGGTAGGTTTGAAACTTACATGAAAATGTGATTCCAAATAAAGCCAGGTCTTCTGCGCGTGTTTCTTTCCGAAACATTACACAAAAAACCTTACACATAAACATTTGTTTTCATACAGAACATCGTGTTTGCATACACAAATGTGTATGGCCACTTTGTTGCGAAGTTTTTGTGTAAAAACACGCGCAGGAGACTCGGCTTTAGACCTTTTTACTGTGTTGTCGAAAGCTACAAATATTGTAAAGTACTGGTATTCAGCTGCATCCGGTTAGACTGGAAGCCGACTCTGACATAGTTAGAAAAAGGCTAGGCAGACGATGAAACGAAAAGTACAAAGTATAATGTGACATTTCGCAAATTTTTAATAATATTCATTGAGATATTTCATAATTTTACAATAACGTTTCTTTAAATTTTAACCGCGTGCAAAAAGGACTAACTCAAAAACATCAAAAATGTTTTATTCTGTACAAAAAACACTTAATAAAACGAGCTGTTTCAGCTGTGTTTAGCTCTTTCTCAAGATTTGTTCGTTGCGTGAACACTGCAACTAGTGAGAATAACTTTTCTAGAAACTTTATCTCTAATGTAAAAGTTCCGGAGCTTCGGGGTCTGTCAAAAGTTGCCTTTCTGATGTGTGCAACGACCATACAGAGTAGATCTTGCAACTTATATACTTTTGTCGCGAACAGTAATTGAAAAGTTATGTGTTGTTTTGATACTTGATAAGATTAGTGGGAAATAGTGGACTCGTTTTGGCTGGCGGTAATTGATTGAAGGATTGCATTTGTACGGTTTGGTGAAGTTATGACAGATGGTGCGTTAGTTTTGTTAAGTGTTTAGTTTATGGTTTTCCGCAAACATTTACGTGCTTATGGGTAGTTTGTTCTGCTGACATTGAGAGGCTTATGCGCACGGGTTAATCGATCAGGTTAAGCTACGCTTGCCACGGTTGGTCCGTGAATGGGTGACCATCTTTACATACCAAGACACCTTCGTGCCTCGGAAAGCACGTTAAGCTGTCCCGGCTGTCATTTGTAGATCTTTGACATTCGTTACGGGTAGTTAGAAGCATAAAAGTCTGACAACCAGTCTTACCAAGGGGTATCGTGTTACCTAGTAACTAGGTTGTGGAGGTCAGATAGGCAGTCGCTCCATGTAAAATACTGGTATTCAGCTGCATCCGGTTAGACTGGAAGTCGACCCCAACATAATTGAGAAAAGGCTAGGCAGATGATGGTTCTGCTGAATTTCTTCTGCCTAGACGCAAAACAGCAGCCGCTCTAAATTGTATTCCTAGCATCAGGTGAAATGGCAGTTTACTTCAAGCTCATTTCACCTAAGTCTTCAGTTGAGATGTTTGCAGAAAAGATCGCCAAGACCACATTAAATAGAAAACATACCAAAAAAACCATACAAAGGTACGTTCACCAAAAACTTGAACATTTATATTCCGAATATATCACCATGAAAAAAATAATTTCACAACCGCAAATTCGGAGCAAACAAACGTTACATTTCAATCAAATTTTAAAAAGCGAAGGCATCGATACACACACAATACATGCCCGCTAAAAGGTCGGGGTTTTCTACGCAATGTAATTTCCGACAGCAATGGACCGTGAGCTCTGGCGAAATTCCGCCAATCGGCGTTATTAAGCGGACCACGGCTGTGGGCCGTGGCCCGAATGTATGGAGTTGTCTGTACCGGGTGTATCGATCGAGTCTGATGGACTGATCAGTTTCTCTTTGGTACGATAGTGTTACGAAGGATTTTTCTTGATGACATATAAATTGGAGCTATGTAAAAGGGAGTGAGGATGTGTTGTAAGTTAGAAAACGATGCATCATATTAGTCGCTGCGGCAGTACCGGAAAAGTGGATATTTTCTTTGATTATTTAGATTTTTTTAGTGTTATTGGGTTTTTTTATCTGAAATTTCTCAGTAGCAGCTCGAATTCGTGCCCGGTTGATGGCAATAGGCTCGCCCCCTATTACATGGGACTTAAACATAACTGGCGAGATGAGGGTGTACCTGCTACAGGGACACCTCTGCGCAACCTTTCGGGGAAACAAGGCGTGATGTATGTATGTATTTAGACTTTGAACGATTAGGGGGCACCATACTAAATATTTAATATGGGCAAGATGCTCAATATCACGAGTTAAAGCACTAGTTTTCGCCCACGGTTTCGCCCGCTTGTGGTCGGAAATTATTCCACGGGAACGTACTATTACCGGGATAAAAAGTATCCTATATGTTAATCTAGATTATAAGCTATCTGTTTGCCAAATTTAGCCGTTATTGCATGATTGAGTAACAAACATTCAAACATAAAAACTTTCACATTTATAATATTATTTAGTAGGATAGGAATATTTTTTTTCTGAATTACAGATTCCTAAAACTTACAAATCTCTTTTTGGCATATCAAAGTAAACAATATTAGAAAATCCAAAATGTAAAAGAGCTTCTACCAATATAACATAATTTCCATCTCCATAAATTCTAACCCTCCAAAGCGGTGTCGGTCCAAAAGATCCCCCAATACAAAGTTTTATCAACCCGAAAACAGTCGAAACGCTCGAATCTGTCTGCTCTGTTTAAAAATGTAAAGCAGGCACCCGTCACTGCAGCTTGAAAGGCAGGAAATGCATTTGCAAATTAGATTTTCAACCCCCCCGCCGCCGGCGTTATCGTGTCTTCAACCCACTTGTCTTTTAACCTCCGGTCATGTGCGGGGATTTTGGGCGTTTCATCCCGCTTTTTATTTTGAGTGGATTTAGGCCTGATTTTATTTTAGAGACTTTGTATGCCGATGCTCATTCCGCGTTCCGAGTTTCATTCCAGTAATATTTATGTTTCCAAATATTTTTATTGCAGTTAATTTATTTGATGCTATAAAAGTTAATTGGTACCTAACCTGACAATACGCTCGTATTGCACAATACGACCATGCTTTCACATAAAATAAAATGCAGTATTTACCTGAAAATAAAATCGAACTGGCAAAAATTGGGACACACAAATATTCAAGCTGAAACCAAAATACGCTGTTCTCGTGTATTTTTTAATGTTTTTCTCACTGGCAGTTGTAAACAACCGGTCCATGTATTAGAAAAAAAGCACAGGGAAACCGCTTTAAACTGGTGGTTTCTCGTTCACACTCGATTTGGCAAGGAAATTGCTGTGTCTACCCGTCGATGTTGAGTTTACATGCGCGTCCAGACTGCACAATCTCGTTTGCTACAAACAAATGAAATAAAAAGTTAATTTGTTCCGACGATTTTGTGCAAACTTTGTGTAAGATTTCGCTGTGAATTGAATAAGTAGAAGAAAAGTGATTGTCTAAATCGTGGTGGAGCTGATGAAACTTTAGTAAAAACAATTTTAGTTTCAGCAAATCGACTTTAGAGACTGTCTAGTTCTACCACGGGGTGAATTTGATTATGAAAATATAACGAACTCAGTCCAATATTTATATAGGCACAAACATCTGTGCGCTTCGAAATAAGAAATAAAAACCTAAGAACACACAACCAATTGTGTAGTACAAACTTAAACAAATTGTTATTACATTTATAAAAGTGAGAGAAACAAGTGAATACTGTAAATAGAATCACAAAATGGTTTCAGTACTAGGGTCGCCAAAACTTAGACAATATTTTCCTTACATTCCTATTTTATGCTCTGGGGACAATGTAATTTTGTATTTACGAGTAAAAAGCAGACCAGATTTGATTCTAAATTGTATTGAGGGAAATTGTTTCTTGTATTGTAATTCGAGACACGTACGGTTGAGCAAGACCACATTACTGTTAGGCAACAGTAGGTACCTACGTTCTAATCTCGTTGTAATGAAAAACTCGATGTATATCGATCTATTCTCAATGAATGGGGACATAAAACTTTGTATGTAATTTAGAAGTAAATTGTTTCGGAATACGTAATAAGTTTTAGTTTTCGTAATATTCAAGCCAAATGGCACGTAAAATTTAATCAAAGAGGCAACCGGATGATGAGTAGTAATCTGGGTCTTTAAGTGATACTGAACCCCCCCGTACCGTTCGAATGGACCCCAAATGGACGGGGGCGGTTGTCAAAACATATATTTTTTTACATGGCATTCGAAATTTAAGCGCTAATAAGTGCAAGGAATTTGTGAGTATCAATACCATCCGATTTTGATAAAATTCACCCTCATTTTCGGTGATAAATATTAGTAAGGAGTTTCAAGAATTATATACAGCGTCAGACATTATTTCAATTATACCGATGTTGGCGGATGACAATTTTTTAAATTATATAAATAAACTTCAAATCAACCTCATTTCCATCCGGTTGCCTCATCAAAAAAACATACTTTTTGCTCCCCATATCTCCGCTCCCGTCCATTTGGGGTCCATTCGGACGGTACGGGGGGGTCCGGTATCACTTCAAGACCCAGATTACCACTCGCCATCCGATTGCCTCTCCGATTAAATTTTACGTGCCTATGCTTTAATTATAAAGTGCTTTGTATAAAGTTTTTATCGATTTTGAAGTAAGTACTAAATAAAATGCAGTTTTACCAACTTCTATTAATTGTAGGTAAAAAGAAACGAACAGTTATAAGAGTAAATTTACAACATACATAAGATATTATCACGCCTGTTTCTCCGCAGTGTTAGGCAGAGATGTACCTATAGTACACCCCTAATAGGGGGCGAGCGAGCGAGCCTATTGCCATCAATAAGGCAGAAATCCAGATTCCGGGCTGTTACTTAGAACCAATTACCAGAGAATTTATTCTTCGGCTATATTTAGTCAAACTTTTGTAGTTGTACCAGCTTTACACGTGTCTCACAATCATTACAGCTCACAAAATTTGAAATTCTGATTCTCAAAACTTCATCCACTAAATCCAATCTCGTTTATTAATCTCTATCCCTGTAATAACTCCCGCAATTTCAATACGATCAACCCTAACAAAACGCGGCGGAGCTATCACCGTGCACAGTGTGCCCGAATATTTCATCCCGGGCCGAAAGGGTTGCCATAACTGAACGGCCTAGTGTGCCGAATCTAATGATAATGTAATTAGTTCTACGTTTGAATCCGACGGGTTTCTGGCCATTTGTCTCAGTTAGAGCCGGTGCCAAAATGTTGAAGACTAATTCGATAGTTTTTTTGTGCGGAATGAGTTTTAATGGATTTGTTTTTCTTTTAATGGGTTGGTTGTTTGTTGCCTTTGAACTTTTAGTATAAGGTTGTGATAAAAAAAAAAAACGAATGAGCCAGTAGTCGTATAAGACGTGTAACATCTCACATCTTGGCTGACAGTACTAACCTCTCGGATATTAGGTTGATACTATCTGACGGCCAACTCTAGCACCACGCGCGTTTATTGGTCAAATCAAATAGCGCGCGCTTCCCCGGCTTTCTGTTACAAACTTCCGTCCCTTTTCACGAAATCTCACCCACAGATTGCAGGGAAGCGAGAGGAAAAATGTTACACATCAAAAATTGCTTACCTGAACAAATTTTTTGATTAATTAAAAGATGTTCTAGAGAATCGTTATGTAACTAAATTACCTAGCCATAACAGCTAAGCTTCCCTAAACTCTACCCTCTCTATAATTACTTATCGATCAACTAAACAATTTAGTAGGAATTTTCTTAAAATTAACCGTCATCTAAAAGTAAGTAGCGTGAAATGGGTGGCTTCGGGTAATTGGTCATATTTACTTGAGTGGCAACAGCTAGAATGGAAAAATTGCCCAATTACACGGGAAAAAATTATATCGGTTACCCCAGTAGGTGTTTAATTGGGTAAGTGGGAGGTTGGCAGGGGAAAAGATGCTCATTTTAGTACAAATTAATAGGGAACGTACACTAAGTTGAAGCCACAAAAGATCGGGTTCTTTGATATTTTTCCATTTGTGTAACAAAAATAGATTTCGATTTCAATAAAATAATTATGTTGTCATGTTCCTTTCAGGTAACGACAAAAATAAATATTATTTGTTATTAAGATGTTCTAACTACAATTAGTAGTCAACCTTTTAGTCGAATTTTAAAACGTACTTCTCTTTTTACAGGTAAAAAATATGGAGCAGCTAAAATGAGATTAAATTATCGGTGAAAAGTTTCCTCTGGCAGAAAAACCGATAAACAACCTCCTAGGAAAAACATCTTTTGTTTTCATACTACCTCAAAATCCATTTACAAAGTACTTTATTACTGCCTAAGTTCATTGGCCTTCGAACAAATGAAGTGGCCATGTTAACGATGAGCCAGGGGAGGCAGGGGATGGTCACAAGACGACGAAGTGTTCAAGGGTCGGGGGTTGAGAGGAGAAACGGCAATAAGTGCAACCGTTACTGCAGGCAATCCGCCGGAATGGACTTAGCACTGATTTATAAATGGGTAATGGATGCTGGAAGTGTCGCCTTTGTAAGGTTATTTGTAAGTTATTGGTGGGCGTTGCTAGAGTTTTGTGGCAATAATGGATAATATTATATGAAATGATCGTTTCTGCGTTGACGGAAATAAATGTGTATAGAGTGTGTGTGATCGATCAGTAACTAACCTCCGGCTTCTTTTTTAAGGTTCCGTAGTAAACAAGAAACCCTTGTAGTTTCGTCATGTCCGTCTGTCTGTCTGTCTGTCTGTCCGCGGTCTAGCTCCGAGACCCTTAGTACTAGAAAGTTGTAATTTGGCATAGGTATACATATTAATTACGCCGACAAAGTGGTAAAACAAAATTATGAAAAACATTTTTTTAGGGTACCTCTCCTACACGTAAAGTGGTGATGTTTTTTTTTATCGCATGGTGTGGGGTATCATTGGAAAGGTCTTTCAAAAACGAGTTTGTAAAAACCATTTTTGGATTCAGGGATCCGTTTGCGAAATATTAAGTTTAAAAGTGTTAATTTTTGTTAGAGTCAAGTGTCCCCCCCCTGCCAGCTAAATGGTTGATTTTGGATATGTGAAAAAAATCACAGCAGTAGTTTATATAACGAAATTAAAAGAAAAACTATCAAAGCTAAGTGGGCTCTACAAGTTAACGAGTAATAATCGACCAACTTAACTTTGCAGTTGTAAAAACATGTTTTCCCATACATTCCGTATCGGAGAACATATTTTTCAACTACAAAGTTAAGTTTGTTTTTGGGATAAACTCATCCCAACTGCGGAACCCTTCACTGTGCGAGGTCCGACACGCACGTCGTTTTTTTTGGTTCTTAAGAATCGAATCACTTGACATCAGACATCAGTGAGTGCTACAAGGATTTTTTGGCGCCTGAATGACATTGACAGGGGGGCGTTGTTGGTAAACATTTGTGAAATTGTCACAGAAATTGTATAGACAAAACAAGATAGAGGCGTAGTTCCGATTTCGGCCACGCGCCGAAAGATCCTGTAGCGTTGTAATGTCAAGTGATTCGATTAGCTACCATTTGACAACAGATTTATTGCATAGAAACGTAGTGCAGTACTCGCTTACTGGACATGTCTTGAATACATCATTTAATTATATTACAGAAGGGAAGAAATAATTAAATGCAATGTGGTATTGATATCAATCTTTGCGTGATATATATGTCACTATGTGGTTAGGGACATATCTGTTACCTGTATAGGTAATTATTAATGTGTCAGTCATTTCTTTTCGCACTGTCCGGGAACTATACTAAATGATTGATGTTGATTTCAACGTTGATGGATATCCCTTGCTTTTTGGTTGGTTAGCTAGAGGGTGACAGTGTGAGAAATATGACCAGTATAACCGTGTGGGTGGATAGCTATAAAGAAGTAGCTTGCTTTAACCATTAGTAAGGTACAATAGGTTCATTTCATTATAATTATTTGATATAAATTTTCTCTCATAAATAAGTACGTTTGTCTTTGTGCTCTTCTATCGTTATAAATTTTTCTGTATTAAGTATTCTGTATGTATACAAATAAATAAATCTTTGAGCATGCTGAACAAGGGGTCATATTATATGGTAATTTTTGGTAAATTACTTTTACCTAACAAGTTCTTTTGTCATAGAATTAATAATAATAAGACTTGCTGGTCGAACGAAATTTAAGTAAAAACTCACTCGACAATAAGAAGAAGAATAAAATGTTACATGACACCTCACAGTTATCTCTACTCTTTTTTGAAAAGAAAGAACTGTGTTCCACAAAAAGTCGACACAATTTGGTCACATCTAGAGAAGTATCATCGTTGGCAATAGAGTGGCGCTTGTAAAGTGCTTGCGTCGCAGTATCAGCGCCAGCAACTGGATATATTAGCTCCAACGATTGTCTATAGCCTGGCTCAAACAATTGTCTATGCCCCAGCGCAACTATTGTCTATGGGCCATCAGCGCTGCGTCGGCTGACCGCAAAGTTGAGTGCTTCACTTTTATAAGTTTCGATGATATTACAGTTTTGAAGAGTTCAATGGGATTGTCGATAGCCAATACTGCTGTCAAGAGGGTTTAGTATTGAAAAAGTTCTCTTTGCTGTTGGAGCTATGGTAATCTGTATTACGTTTTGTAATAAATATTGAAAAATTGTAGGCAGGTCCACAATATTCTGTCGGTGGATAATATATATTACCGATACAGAAACATTCATGTCACAGAGTTTCCTGCATACATAATGTCATAAATTTATTAGCAGCGTAGTAATGGATTCGTCACGCAACGATAACAAATCACCGATAATATTAAAACCAATTTAATAATTATAATCACCGCGACAAAATTAATCGTTCAGCTATAAATAGTGTCGTAAATACGTGTCCTATCATAAGCCACCTCGATATCGCGGTTACAATAATGAAATATCGTCTGACGTACGCCGTCCGACTAAAACAATTTGTCGGCCTCGCTGCAGGAATGTCGATAATTAAACCAACCTGCAGCTCGCTATTTCAGCGCTCGATCGACAGACCCATATATTTTGCTTTCATTTTCTTTTTAATCCGTCGGACTATGAATCCATTCCTTCCCCATATAAATTACTAGCGCCGCCCCGATAGAGACTTCATCGATATCGGTGAAAATCAACCACGATAAATCGAACATCTATAGGTTATAAAAAATGAGCGGGACGGGAGAACAAGAGGGGCCCACAGCGGTATCGCTAAAAAATATAAATGGTGCCACCCGTCCTCGGCGTGATATGTTGGGATTAAGCAAGGAACATCAATAAGTAGCTTTCAAAATTCCGCGCACACCGGTACACGAGAGAGGCACGGGAAAAAATTGAAAGGAGACTCAAATATGTCGTCTGAATATTAAAAAGCAAAATACTGAATAATGCAGCGGGTGAACTGCGAATGATATAAGAGTGTAAGACGATTGGTGGAGCTATTTGCAAGCCATTAGTGTTGATAAAGCGTAACGGAATTTCGTACAGACGACTTTTTACGAGGACACCCGACGACGGCCTTTTTTGAGTCAGACATCATTATATTCGGTTCCGTGTCCGCCATATATGAAATTTCTTATATCTAGTAATTTTCGTGTTCGTTTCGAAATGGAGTGGTTTTTTATCTGTAGGGAAACTTATTATTTTTGATGTTCGAAGCTTCGTCACGTTTTTTTTAAAATAATGATTGTAAGTCGACGAGAGCAGTGGTGGCCCAGTGGTAACGGCCGCGACTTACGAGTTGTAGGTCGTAGGTTCGAACCCACACAGGCGCTTTACTTTGTGTAAATTATTTCATCACCACTGCTCTCAAAGCGGTGAAGGAAAACATCGTGAGGAAACCGGCATGTCCTAGAACCGAAAATTCGAAGACATGTGACATCTACCAACCCGCACTGGGCCCGCGTGGTGGATTACGGCCCACTCCCTCTCACAGAGAGGAGGCCTGTGTCCCAGCAGTGGGAACATTTATAGGCTGATGATGATGATGATGATGAAGTCGACACTGCGTGATTTCTCTTGAGTTTTATTTTTATCTTCTGACGCTAGCGTCGGAAATATAAATAAAACTTCAGCATTCAATAAAAAAACGATTAGGCACAATATCCATAGTTAAATTAAACGAAGCTGTAACGTAATTTATTTCAACGATATTTTATTTAAAAGCAAAAGGAAGTTTGCGAACCTTTATTTATTTCCGTTTATCTACATACAATGTAAATAGATTTGGTACACAGTTACAATTGAACCTACTGTTATTTGAAAATAAAACGTATTTATTTTCATTGTTTGCTCTTTCTGTTCTGTATACCTAGTTATCCCTATATATTTTATTTTTCATTTAAAAGATCGCTTTAATTTGATACCCAATGGACACTAAACAAATTTCCGGGCGCTCTTTTTTCCTTAAAAACAAAATGGCCGCCGAAATGAAAATTTGTTTTCTTACTCTTAATTTCTGAGCAAATTATTTGATAGAAGCTACTGAATTTTGCGAATTTTCTCAATCCGTGATTAAATAAAGTTATTTAGGAGGGATGAATAAAAAATATAATTTGTAGCGTCACCTCTAATCTCGGTTGTGACCGGCCCATTCATTGGTTGGTACGTTAGGTCTAAGTAAAATACATGAGATGGTCATTACTAGGGATAATCCCCGAGATAAGTGCGACGTGAACTAAGGGATGGCGTTAAGCAATCCGATAGATTTCCATTTTGCGAACCCCGATTGTATATCTTAATCACCGTTAGAGCGAATGAAAAACACTCTCTTTTATTATTCAATAACAGGCTTTTAGGATGGCGATGGTTTTAACAGGCGTTTGAGTCTAAAGAAAAAATTATAATATCTCGTTTATTCAAATTCAAATGTATTTATTTTGGAACAACTAGATCCTAAGGACAACACTCATTACATAAATTCTATACACAAATGCCCCTGGCGGCCTACCACCAGTTCATAAAGCAGTATTATTTTAATATTACTTCAATGTGGGAAAGAGATGAAGCTCTACAGGACGTATAGCTCCATCTCTTTCTCCCACTGAAGTAATAGTAAATAGTAGTAAATAGTAAATTTTTATTCACAAACTTTTTTACAAATTTCCTATGAAAACCCTGACTTCTGAGCTAGGTAAAAAACCTGTATTACAGAAGTCAGTGCCCTCTCCCACTTTCTACTTGGTACAAATTGCGAATAAAAAATTTAAAAATATAAAAAGAAAAAACAAGATGAACTAAATCAAATAAGTAATCGGTTAGGTTTACTCATGTTGTGTTTATGCATGTAGATAACGTGTTTGTGTGTACGTGTGTGTGCGAGTGTGTGAGGGTGTGCGTGTGTGATGGATGTTAGGTGTAGGTGAGGTATGTGGTAGTATAGAATATTAATCTGTGAGCAATAACATTTCTGTTTGGTCGTAGTTTAATTGAAGTAGCCAGTTCTTAATTTTCATTTTTGTTTCTCGAACAGTAAGTGGATGAATGTTTATTATTTTATTTATTTTATTGTATAAGTAGGATGACCTATAAGATTGCTGTCGTCTAGCCGTAGCTGTCCGACATCTGACAGGTAAGCACACGCTAGCAATAACCCGTTTTCTCTTATACACATTTACATCACAGGGGGTTTGCTTGTGTTTTTTTTAGTATAATTTGGGATATATATAATTGTCTAACTGTTAACAATTCGCAATTTTCGTATAATTGTTTAGTCGGATATCTGAAGGGCTTAAAAGTCATTACTTTCAATAATGACCTTTGAGCCCTTTCTAATTGCATCATATGGGTTTTACAGGCACCACCCCAAACCCCTACACAATAGCCAAGTATGGATAAAGCTAAAGCATAATATATATCACGTAAAAGAGGAAATTCCGCGGCGTGCCTAAGCTTTTTGAAAACCCAGATTAGCTTCCTAGTGCGACCCGTAACAAGACTTATATGGGGTTCCCAACTTAGCCTCTCATCCAAAATAACACCTAAGTATTTGACCTGTGTAGCTTTATTAATAGAAAGACAAGAACAGCAATTACTATTAGGATAATTACAGGAATGAACTTTAATATTAACGTTTTTGAGGTTAGTTTTGGAAAAAGAAAATTGCATAAATGAAGTTTTAGATATATTGAGAGTAAGGAGATTGGCTCCGAGCCATTGGCCAAGTCGATGGAGACCGTTCTCAGCAATGCGACGTACCTCATCCCAAGTCTCTCCATGGAATATTACGGCAGTATCGTCAGCATACGTAAATATTTTACCGTTGCAGAGTGGTTGAAGACATAGGTCATTGATGTACACCAGGAAGAGACTTGGGCCAAGTATACTGCCCTGAGGAACGCCATAGACAACATTTGCATCAGTGCTAACATAGTTTCCAATCTTTACCTGCTGTCTACGGTTACACAAAAAGTCCCCAAACATTTTTAGGGCAGTTCCTCTTACGCCAATGACATCTAGCTTGTTCACAAGTGCTGAAATCGAGACCGTGTCGAATGCTTTGGCTAAATCAAGGAAAACTCCTATACACTTTTGATTTCCATCAACTTTAGATGATACAAAATCAGTAAGCTGACTAACTGCATCATCGGTGCTTTTGGACGCCCTGAAGCCAAATTGAGTGTTAGCCAAAATATGTTTACTTTCAAGAAATTGAATGAGTCTGCTATTAAGTGTTTTTTCTAATAGTTTAGAGAGCGCAGACAATACAGAGATAGGCCTATAATTCGACACATCGTCTCGATTCCCGCCCTTGTGCACAGGAGTAATGAGAGCTCTCTTAAACACATCCGGGAAGATACCTTGAGCATAGCAAAGTTCAAAGAGGCAAGTGAGAGGAGGGACTATAATATTTTTGCACAGTTTAAGTAACTGAACTGGAATAAAGTCCCAGCCAGTAGCACAGTTATTTTTAAGGTTTAATATTAATGCTTCAATTTCAGCTTCATCCGGCGGTAAGAGAACAATAGAATTAAGGTTGCGAGGGACTATAAAACTGTAGATAGGGTTATGCGCAGGAGCAATGGCATCAGCAAGCTGCTTACCTATTTGTGAAAAATATTCATTGATTTTATTAATATTGTTAGAACTAGAATTTAATAAGCCATCTGCAGTTGATTTAGCATCAGTATAGTTAATTATGGACTTTATCGCTTTCCATGAATCTTTGGGAGTTTTGGCGTTTTGAAGTAAGGACTTTTCATAAGTGTTTTTCAATTTTCTTAACAGAGAATTACAATAATTCCGATAACGTTTAAACGTTGTTTCTAAGGTGTAGTTAGTAGGACTCTTTTTGTGTTGTCTGTGGAGTCGGTCCCTATGTCTAATACAGCGCAAAAGCCCACTTGTAATCCAGGGTTTAAGGATTCTTTTTTTACAAGTTATTTGGTAGACTTTAGTATTCGCTTTTATAATGTTTGATAGTTTATCTACTAAAGCAGTGGCGGCAGCGTTTGCATCAGGAATAGACTTAATAAAGGAGAAATCGAGAGCCTCTATTTGACTAACACACGTTTGTATGTCTAATTTTTTTGCACTACTATTTTTGTTCATAATTCTACGTGTGGAAATGCTTAATGAGACAATCACTGGAAAATGATCTGTTATACAGGAATCAATAACACATACAGTTGCAGGACAAATAGTTTTCATCATGGCGTGGTCAAGGCAGTTGAGCATTCTGGTGGGATAGGTATGAGCAGGCAATAAGCCAATTTCTGCCATTAAGTTTAGATACGATGCGCTGCATCTGTCTGTGTTATTAATTTTAATATCAATATTGATGTCTCCGATCAGTAATACATTATTGCTAGAATTTAAAGGGCGCAAGATATTATCTAACGAGTCTAGGAAACTATCTATACAATGTATAGACGGCGACCTGTATACGGCCAGTATAGATATATCGGGTTCAATTTGTAATAATAAAAAGTTTGCACCTGAATAGTCCGGCTCCACCACAGAACACTTAATTGATTTCCTTACATACATTACGATGCCGTCGCTTTTGTTTAAATAATTTTTAGAAATATATGTGTTATAGTTATCAATAGATGGGACATTTTTATTTGCGTGCAGCCAACACTCAGTTAAAATAATGACGTCATTTTCAAATGCTAGACTGTGTAATAGTACTAATAGACTGTCTAAGTTTTTATATATGCTACGAATGTTTAGGGAAAAAATATTCAGAGACTTGTTGTTATTACCAATGAGAGTATTACACGTCAACATGTCGCAATTATAAGCAGACGCAATGGCTATATTATCCAATTCAGTAGAAGTATTAATGATTGAATGAGTCATTGTGTAAGTAAACAAAACGCTGTCGCAGTAAAATTATGAACCAAGAATATATTAATACCTGCCGTGCGATAACCACAAATAATATTCTCCCCTGCACATTGTGTTGTGTATACATATCGATGTAAAATATCCATTTTGTGTTTATTGTGAGTGTACGAGTGATTAAGATGTTTGAAATATTGGTGTAAAAGGTTATTAGGGATTGAATACAAAGTGTAGTAATAATACAATAAGTGTAAGGTAGGTATTCCGGTACATATGTATATAGATGTAAAACGTTTACTTTTTGCTCATTGTTGGTGTGCGAGTGATTAATCGGTTTTGTGTGTAAAAATTTCACATGGAGTAAATACAAAGTGTAATAGTTATATAACAAAGCAAAGACAACCAGAGAAGTACAATAACAAATTCCTAGTCACTTATTTAGTCGAAGAATGTCTAAGTCTTCTTCCTTGCGTATTGGAATTTGCTTCCCACCCTCAGCCTGTCGGAGATATATCCTACCGTATGACGTCCAACAGTACTTAAAGGCATTGTCTTTGGCAAATGTTCGCGCGAGATAATATAAACGCTGCGCCTTCAAGGTTAACTTTTCAGCTACATAGACTGGTTTTGCAGGACCCGCAAGCTTTAAATGAGCTGTGTTCAATTTACATGTTTTGTTTTTAATATTAAATTGCCGTACTCCCTTTATTATAGTTTCCTTGGTGGCAGCGCTTGAAAACTCCACGATAATTTGTGACGATGATGGGTCATCTTTTTTGTTGATGCGAAACACATCTTTAATATCCTGATTTTGGATCGGCGTGTTAAGGGCAGTAGCCGTTGACTTCACAAGCTCACAGAGATCAATTTTGCTTTCGCCAGATCTTTTGGGCACATTTTTTATTTCGATTCTGGTAGATTGTAGCTGTCTTTCTAGATTTTCAACTGTTTCTTCCAGACGTTGAATAAGACAACGGTCTGCCCGACGTTCCGTTTCTAGTTGGCCTATTTTGACGATCAAATCATCGTACTGCTTGGAAATAAATGCAATACTGGTTTTTATGTCTTCATTTTGAGTACTAATTGCGGTTATCGACGCCTGCAACACTGCGAACTTTGACTCAGATTGTGCTGCAGCTTTAGCCATCAGTTGACGGATCTCCTCCATACAGGTAGGCTCCTCATCCCGTTTACGTTTAAACCTTGTGGTGACATTGTCATGCTCAATTGCGGTTAGGTTCGGGGTTGAACCGGATTGGGTTATTGCCCGAGATGAGACGTTGGGTTCAACGGTTTCTTCCTTAGAAGGCGTGTTGGGAGGTGTACGCCGAAGAGGCATAGTAAGGTAGGTATATTACATTACTCTCCGTGCGCAGTCGTTCATAGAATTGTCTCACCGCACTGTGCGTTAACTTATAAATCTGCTGATACCTCCAACAATGAGCGGTCGCCGTACGCGCAGATAACAAGCGTTGATGTAGTAGATGTAGTATTGAGTGAACAGCATACAGTCACACTCTACGCGGGTGAGCGGGATGGCAATTATGGAGCACGTACTCTTCACGCGGGGGCGAAGGCGGACCGGAGGGGAGCGCGGTATGCTCACACCTCGCGCGATATTACTATGTAAGTTCGGAGACGGAGATAGTAAATAATTTTAATTTAATTTTAACACACGTCCGCTCTCCAGCACGGATCTGGGCGAAGGGGGTAATATTAAAATACTGCTTTTGAGCTGGTGGTAGGCCCCCTGTGCTGAGACATCCCGCCTTATGCCATCTCGCATTTATGTAACAATATATTCAAGATATAAACTGCTTCGTTGGACTAGTGGTCGCAAGCGCTTCTGCTGTGCAGGAGGTCTTGGGTTCGGTTATTGGATCTTTCTATCTGAAATTTCTTAGTAGCAGCTCGGAGTCTGGATTTGTGCCCGGTTGATGGCAATAGGCTAGCCCCATATTACATGGGACTTTAACATAACTGGCGAAATGTGGGTGTACCAGCTACAGGGACACCTCTGCCCAACCCTTCGGGGAAACAAGGCGTGATGTTATGTTTTATTCAAGATACGTTTTGCTTTATTGAAAAATTTAAACTATACAGTCTACCGCACATCATTCGTAACAATTTGACAATGACAGGGTCTTTATGTTGTAGCATTAAAGTCGGTTTTCGTAGTGAAAGAGTCGCTGATGTGCGGTTGACAATGCCTACTGAATAACGAAGACAATCACTTATCAACACTTCGTGAAATCGTCTTGATGTTGAAGCTCTTTGTCGGAAATATCGGTTAGAAAAGAGGGCAAGTTTAAGCATACTACAGTCGAACCTGGATAAGCGAGAGTTCAAGGGATTGCGATCTCTTTTTCGCTTATGGATGTTTCTCAGTAACTCGAGTTTCTAGCTTATAGAGGTACAGCAGCGGCCTTTCTCACTAATAGAGGTTGTGGCTGGTTGGAAAGGTAGAGAGGAAAAAAACAATGATATTGCCACAAAAATTAAGAATGAGTCATAAATAGCACATGTTAAATTACACTCGACTGTCGCTTATAGAGGTACAGACACGTAGCAGTCTCAGTTATAGAGGTCCACAAGTATAAAATGAGTTTCTCTTAAAGAGGTTTCTGTTTCTCACTTAAAGAGGTTTTAGACGATTAAAATGACGGGACCTGGCAATTACACTCATTTATAGAGTGTTCTCGCTTATCCAGTTCTCACTTACCCAGGTTTGACTGTAGTTGCTTTAATAAATACCCAATAAATACTTTTTCTTTCTTTCTTATCTTTCTAATAAAGCTCTCGCACCAAAACGTCTCTTACACCAACCAATCTACTAATATAATACGACAATCCCACATAAAACATCGTACGTCCATAATGCCCACATTTCTGCATAACGACGCTCAATGGGCATCAGGGGGCAACTTTTTCACCTACCCAGTTGCCTTCGCAAAGGCAAGTACTAAGGACAAAATAGATGTCGGAATTTTCGCCCGGGCAAAATGCAATTTTCGACAATAAAGTGCACATGGCCCATTAGAGATAGTAAGTGGTGGCTGTAAACACTACCAAGGACTATAAAGTCGCTTTTATATTCACACTTAAGTTTATTGAAAGCCTGCTTACTGCAGTTTTAAGTGGTGGTGCCAGTGAGCGCGTGGCCTTAAGGGGATTGTAAAGATGCTTCTTAGTTTAATAGGTGTTTCATTAGAAGTTATTTGTGTTTACTCTTTGAAAGAATTTAATTAAATAAAGGAGTTTTTGAACGGTGTATTTGTTTTCAAAATGAGGATACAAATGAACTGACCTTTTCCAATTCATTTACCTTCAAAATCAATTGTATCCTAATCTGAAATTAATATCACAAGTAACAGAACCCACGATAAAATCCTCAATATATCTACCCAGGGATGTACTGGTGCGGATCGCATCAAAATTTGTCCTATTTCATTTCACAGCCGACCCTGCACGAGCCATTTAATTTACTAACAATTAAACGGAGGATTTCCTAGGGTTCTTCACATATCATTAACTTTTTACAGTGCGACGCGCCTACAAATTTGTTTTACACTGGCAAATGATGGACGCTTCAGATTAAGGGTAGGTCACTGGTTTTCTTTTGTACACTTTGGGAATTAAAGGGTTACTCATTCTTTGGTGACAAATTGTGGGTATGGCAGTAAAGGAAAAGGTTGTCATTGATGATTAAGTTATTGCCAGAAGTGAAAAGAATAAGAAATGTTATTAATTGTTTGAAAACAAACATGTTTCCCTTATTGAGGAGGCCTGTGTCCCAGCAGTGGGAACGTTATAGGATGATAATGTTTAAAAAAAAAAAACAATGGCACTCCATGATTGCCGACAGAAGTGAAAAACTTGAACAAAAACGCCTTGGTGGAAAAAATACTTGTATAGAACATTGGTCCGTAACCTGATCTAAATAAAGAGCACAATCACGTTTACAAAAAAAAAAAAATCTTCCGTACCCTATAAAATAAAAATATTTGCATAGAACATTGATTCGTAACGTAATATAAATAAAGATCATAATCGCGTTTACAAAAATGAGGTGTCGGTAACGGTGTCGCGAGTTCAATTGTTTTTTCCCATCTCAAAAATGCCCAAAGCGCCTAAATAAGTTTTCATTTAAAAAACAAAGCCTTTGTTGCTGGTTCTACAAGGTTTTCTAAAATAGTTTTCAAGATTACAAAAAATTTCTTCATTCGACAAAGGCCTCCTCTAAAGATTTCCATCTCTCTCTGAATCCACTCTGGATCAGCTACTCTTTCGACGTCGTCTTCCCAACGTTTCGCTTGTCGTCCTTTGCTCCTTTTTCCAAAATGATAAACATTTGTGTTTACTGTTCAAACCATTTTTCAGTATTGGATTCTAACCAAGATTTATACTTACTACATACTAGGAAAACGAAAAGAAAAAAATTGCAAAGCTATTTAATTCTGAAATGTAATTTAAAACTTGGCAATATTTTTGAGGTACTTTGTTTATATCTGGCATTGGCACGCGATAGAGCCTAGCTGGCAAGTCTTGGCACGGCCACTTGGTAGAATCTTTATTTACACTGCATAGAATATCTGATACGTGAACCAAATTCATTGTAGTAAATATGAAAACTGTTTTTAGGGTTCTGGAAAAAACGGAACCCTTATAGGATCACTCGTGTGTCTGTCTGTCTGTCCGTCTGTCCCAGTCAATTTGCTCCGAATCTAATGAACCGATTAAGTTGAAATTTGGTACACATATGTATTTCTGTGACCCAAACACGAAAGTGTGACGTAAATAAATGAATTTTGAATATAGGGGCACTTTTGGGGGGCAAACAAGTAAATTAAAAAAAAAGTTTTGCTAACGGTACCGTGTGACATATCAAATAAAAGGGCTTATTGCGAAAATCTTAAAAATATTTTTAAAGATATTTAAGAAATTCGATGAAAATTGACCATTCCCCCCTTATCTCCGAAATTACTGGACCTAAAATTTTGAAAAAAATACATAGTATGGCTCTTTACTCATAGATTACAGGAAAACTTATAAGAAGTCTATGGTCCTAAAATAACATGGTAAATCTCTCAATATTGTGCGTACAAACTTACATTTGCAGATGGAATGTATGGGAGAACATGTTTTTCAACTACAATGTCAAGTTTGTTCTTAGGATAAATAAATTCATCTCAACTACAGAACCCTTCATTGTGCGTAGTCCGATACGCACTTGGCCGGTTTTTTTACTTAAAGTTAAGGAATAATTTTTAATTTTATGGTACAATAATTAAGTCAAAAAGCTTCAGGTAGAAAATTATTAAGGCGATATGAGAAGAGTAAGTGAATTAAACATACTTTGTGCGTAGGTTATGAATATTAATAAAGGACCTTTATTTCAATCTGCAAGTTCACAAAAACACCCGGTTTGGTAACCTTTTTTATTTACACAACGAGTCAAAACAAAAAGATCCAGTCTGTCTACAAAAATTAAGACCAACTTCGATCAACAAGAAAAAAAAAAACAAACGCCACACCGGCTTTCCCGATCAATCATCAGTTACTATCGCCAACAAAAGTGCTTCACTAATAAAAAATTAAGCCTATTACCGATCGCAAATCACAGCTTATATCGCATTATTGTATCTTCGCGCACAACGTCGCGTCGTACAGTCAAGATGGTCTATTGCTATTTATTTGCCTCGGCTCGGACTAACAGTGGCCTAATCGACGTTTCGGATTTACGATGCGATTCCGAACGACGGATTAAAATGGCCGCGCGGAAAATGTATGTGATGCGCTGTTTGCCCTAGCAGCTAAGTATTTTTATGTATTTTAAAATTAGGAATCGTAACAAATGTGCAGTTTAAGGCAAAGATTACTGTTAAATCGTATTTTACCACTGTAGAACTAATCTGAATACCGTCTATGTATTCCAGACCAACATTTTACTTTTAGGTTGATAAACGATTTTAGGTTCAGAAATGTATTACTTGACTTTAGATTTAATTATACAATAAAGGATAGGTAGAGGTCCAGTGTTAACTTACTATATATATATATATATATTATGCTGAATAGAAGTGCTACTACAGCTATAAGCATAAAAGTTAACTACTCTCATTTAAATAAATGGGTTTTACTGACATTTGGTGTTGTATTTATTTCAGTGCTGAGGTTAATAATGTTACCTGCTCTATTAATTTAATTTAAAATGCGGACAGCAAATGTCGTGTAAAGCGTAAGTTATATACAATTATGTGTTTTGTTAAAGTGTTACCACTAAAACACAATGGCCTGCAATTGTCATAAAACCGGATATTATACATAATAATATATCGCTCTGAAACATTCTTGTTTCATTTTTTTCGGCTGACATCTGTCCTCTTTTCTAGAAAAACTAAATTCTGGGTAGACGGCGTCATATATTTTCAGCTTCATGTAAGCTAGGAAACGGCTGCAGGCCGGTTTAATTATCCGCATTCCGGGTGGACAAATTGTTCGCTCGCTTCGTCCCCGGATATTAATTTCGATACATTGTCCCTACAAGGGCAGTGAAGCGACGGCGATTATTTCCAAACGAGACGCTAGCCTGAAGTAACAGTACTGTCGGCAACACGGTAAAAAATCGCACCATATTTCATGATACCAGGTAGAATTTAGCATAGAACAAGTTCGCACATAAAGAAGCGTTTATTCTCTCTATTAGCGTCACAGATATTTCCGCTCCGTAATCTGAAAAACGGTCGCTGGGAATCAGAGCTCACGGCGCGAAACTTGGGCGGCGAACGACTCCGCTGAGATATGTTTTAGATAAAGATTATTTATACAGTGTCTTATTTTACAAATCCAATTTCCGCGTGAATACACGGGTCGGTTGTAAATAACGCAGACAAAGCTTTGCCGGAATCGCGCACCGTTCGATACATTATGCAGACCACGCTCCGTTGCGCCGCGCAATGAGCTCTGTAAATATACCAGGCACATCTGAATCGCTGCTTTTTTTGTTTCTATTTCCTTTTTTGCAGTTTTCGATATTCTAATTTAGAATTTTCTCGGCATTGTGCAGTTAAAAAGTCGTGAATTTTGTTTTTTTGAATTCTGCGCCATTTTAGATCACTTTGGAAGCTGCGTTACGCATTTTGTTTGATAAGAAATAAGCTGCTGAATTATACAGGGTTTTTGGTTATACAGCGGCAATCCGTTAATTGAATGTAGGAGAGGTCATTAGCAACCAAATTACCCGTGATGACCTCTATGCCAATGTCAACCATTCTCGAGTAATTTGACTTTTTTATTTTAAAATGTGTGAAATAAAATATAAAATGTCAAATGGCTCGAAAATTGTTGACATTTGCATAGGAGTCAAAAGGCGTCATTTGGTTGTAAATTACCTCTACTATATCCCATTAATGGATTGCCGACGTATAACCATTTACCCTGTATATCAATCAGCGTTATTGGGTACATTTTATATTTTTATTTAATAAATTTGAAAATATCAAATATCAAATTACTCGAAAATGGTTACGTATAACCATTAACCCTGTATATCAGGGTTATTGGGTACATTTTATATTTTTATTAAATACATTTTAAAATATAAAATGTCAAATTACTCGAAAATGATTGACATTGGCATAGGGGTTACCAGGGGTAATTTGGTTGCAAATGACCACTCCTACATCCCTTTAACAGATTGCTGCCGTATAACCAATAACCTTGTATATTTGTATAATAAATAAAAACACTGGGTTCATTTTCTTTAAGAATTTATGATTAAACATGTAATTACGATTAAAGTCTTCCATAATATGAAGTACTAAGGTATCATATAATGTAGGTCAGAGCAAAGCTATGTATTTTCCTTGCTTCGAGCCTGTTACGCTACAGAGAAATGAAATGAGTAAGTAATACAATATAATATACATACAGGCTTCCCTGGCCTCATTGGAGGCGAATCAAGCATCGAATTACAACATGAACGTTAAATATCGATTAGAATACCATCTATCATGTCGTGATCCACATTAAATCGTTTTCTCCCAAAGAAAATACGTAAACAAATCTAATTCATTTATTTCTCTCCGCCAGCCGTTAACGCTATCTGCTTCACGTTTTCTGCGCCATTAATTTCGAAAAAAAAAAAAAAACTGGTATGATATCTTAACTGGGTTCCCCTAACATAAAGCACAGTGTTCCGAACGCGTTATCCGGGGGCAAAAAGCAGCAAAGCCGTGTACCATCAGTGTAGTCACAATAACAACGGGAACACGCCCATGCACTCCTTATCATGACAGTCGAAAGGCACTTTTTCATTTTTCTTTTGTTCCCGCTACTCGTGTTTTTGCTAGTGTGCGCGACTGTCTCTAAGGGCAGCCGGCATAGTGGAAAAGTCATGTGATTTAGAGACGACAAAAATGTTATATTCGTTACACTGTGTGTCTGTGTGCGTTACTTGTGGCTTTGCGTGACATATTTTCTTAGTGTCGAGGATGACAAATGGCTAGATAAATCACAGAGAGCGAGGTTTTCTTTTAAAACTTTTATTTCTTCGTATATGTTACAAGTTTTTATGTTTACGTCTGAACGCCTCATTTATTATGAGGTTCTACCCGATGTTGAAAGTTGCATTACCAACATGTTGTTACTTTATTTTTATACACGACTTGTTTCCGCCACCGGCTTCGCCCGTGTGATCTTTTATTAATGATAATAATAAAAATGTCTAAGGGGCCTCTGCGAGTTGGCTTCGGCCCCTCGTACGCCTTCCAAAAGACCGGGACCCTAAGGTCCCGAGATATTTAAATATATATAATAATAATAATTATAGCATTCTACTGGTGAAAGAATTTTTTAAATCGGTCCAGTAGTTTTTGAGTTTATTAATTACAAACGAAAATACAAAAATACAAATTTTAATCATATTATTGTAGATATTATTTATTTTTGTAGACGTTATAATAATTATATAGTTGCAGTCTGTCATTTTTATCAGCCTTCCAGTTAAAAATATTATTTCAGTTGATTAAAAAACCTTGTAAAACTAAACACGCTAATACAATGAATTTCTGTGAAGTAAGGGATGAGCAGAATTTATAGAAACCCCTAAACTTCGATCAAACACATGTTCGTGCCTTATTATAGAAATCTGATATTAAATTCACGAAAAAATAACTGTAAGTACTACATTCACCCATCTATTTAATGAATGTAAAGTATTTTATAACAAAAGTATGTTAAAAATATATAGCGATTGGGTTGGCTAAAAACTTCCTGGCCAGCCAAAATTAAAAAACCGGCCAAGTGCGTGTCGGACCACGCACAATGAAGGGTTCCGTAGATGGGATGAATTAAACTCAAAAACAAACTTAACTCTGTAGTTGAAAAATATGTTCTCCCATATGGAATGTATGGGAAAACATGTTTTTGCAACTGCAAAGTTGGTCGATTACTACTCGTTAACTTGTAGAGCCTACTTAGCTGTGATAGTTTCCTTTTAATTTCGTTATATAAACTACTGTTGTGATTTTTTTCACACACCCAAAACCAACCATTTAGCCGGCAGGGGGAGGGGGACACTTGACTCTAACAAAAATTAGCACTTTAAAGCTTAATATTTCGCAAACGGATCCCTAAATCCAAAAATGGTTTTCACAAACTCACAATGTTTTTAAAGGACCTTTCCAATGATACCCCTCACTATGGGTTAAAAAAAGAAAAAAATAACATCACCACTTTACGTGTATGAGAGGTACCCTAAAAAAATTGTTTTTCATAATTTTATTTTACCACTTTGTCGGCGTAATTAAAATATATACCTATGCCAAATTACAGTTTTCTAGTACAAAGTGTCTCGGAGCTAGACCGTGGACAGACAGACAGACAGACAGACGGACATGACGAAACTATAAGGGTTCCTTGTTTACTACGGAACCCTAAAAAACAATAAAAAATTGCACTCATTCGTTTTTAGTAACAAATGTTTCTTTTAAAAAGCACTATCTATTGAAATCTCTATTATGGTATATTGGGCGCCAAGAACATTCCTAAACTTAAGTAGCCAAGTAGTCACCTATTTAGGTAATTAACTCTAAGGTAACTAACAATTGGCATAAGTCGAGTTAGTATCAAAGGTTCTCCTTGAAAAGCTCTTTCACTTGGTGTGTATCTTGCAATGTTTAAAAAAGTCTTTTTTTTCTTTTTTTTTATCACAGTCTGGCCAGTAGTGCTATTCTGTAAAAATCTCACCGTGATAACTTAGGTGAAGTGAGCTGCCAATAGTGTCAAACCTTAGCAACTGACAGCTCACTTCGCGCTCACTTCACCTAAGATAACACGGTGAGATGGTTACAGAATAGCACTACAGGAATTTTTTAGCCAACCCACTCGCGATATATATTCTAACATACAAAATTTGAGTTAAACTACTTTTCATCCATTAAACAGATACTTTAAGAATAAGCATAGTATGTACCGATGTCAATTCAAGCCGATTTGGTGCCTTCCATCCGTGATTGGATGTGTATTGGATGTCAAGATTGGTATAATGCATAAGTGGCGACAAATTGTCAATCGTCGCCCACAGCAAAGGGTAACCTATTTGCTGCAATTGAGTCTTATTTGCGTGGGAATTGAATATAAAAAATATTTTATTCACAACGAATTTCCCTTTTGGCCCATAATATCTGCCTAGCTTTTTTCCAACTATGTTGGAGTATGCTTCCTGCCTAGCCGGGTGCGGCTGAATACAGTGAATACCAGTATTTTACATGGAGCGATCATCTATCTGACCTCCACAACCCAGTTACTGGGTAACACGATACCCCTTGCTGGTAAGATTGGTTGGCAGACTTTTGGGTTTCTGCCTAACCGTAACGACTGTCAAAGATCTACGAATGACAGCCAGAATTGCTCCCGGCTGTCATTAAGCCGTTGGTGGCTTAACGTGCTTTACGAGGCATAGAGGGGTTTCGGTATGTAATGGATGATGGTCACCCATCCACGGACAAACACCGGCAAGTGTTACTTAACCTTGAAGATCAACCCGTATGGCTGTTATTTCCTTCTAGCTCTGTATCTACGAATAAGGTAATATTTCTTTTCATCGGTCTTCAAATTGTTTTGACAATACGACAGCGCTTTGGGGAGAATTAACGGTAAATAGTACTATTGACGAATCACGATAAAAGGGTGCTAACGTACCTGTACGCCATTTGAAATAAGATTAGACATTTAAATAAACCTTTTTTACAGTCCGTTCAACCGATTTTGACTTCTATTGCGCTGTGGCATGAAAAATGGCAGCTGCAGGAAACTGTTGGTATTGTAACCACTTTTTTTCTTTAAATGCCATCTTTATACCTACGGTATAGAAGTCAAAATCGGTTGAACGGACTGTAAAAAAGGTTCGTTTAAATATCTAATCTTATTTCAAATGGCGTATAGGGTTGGCAAAAACGCTAATTTCCGCCGGCGCCGCTTCTAAAGTACTTTAGACTTTGAATTTGGTCTTTCACCTCTTCATAACAATGCTGAAATGTCTCCCACAAATTAGATAGAAGTGGGGACTATAAACAAGTATAAATCTACTAGGTCAATCAAATAAAATTAATTGAACTTTAACTGTTGCGTGTTGAAGTACTTTAAGTGGTGACTAAATTTTCTATGCAGCTAAGTTTCGTGATTAATTATTTACTACTTGAGAACGGCTGGACTAATTTAGCTATTTATTATTTTACGATATTCGTAATAGTCAAAGTCAGGTTCTTACAGAAAGAAAAACTTGTTAAGTTTCCGGGAAAATTGGAAAATTCGGGAAAAATTAAATTTTCTATGGGAATTTTGTATGAATTATTGAAAGGACCGGATACCGTACGGTCTCCTGTAAGGCGGCGAGCCTCCATGCCGGATTACCGCCATGGGATCTGGAGGCAAAGGCGAAACGCCGGGGCTTAACTCCGCTGCCGCGAGAAATCACGGCATAGCGGTCAGAGCTCCGGCGGGATCTCATGGCATGATGGAGAGTGCGATTGTTGCAACCCAGCGCTGGGCACGCCACAATTGCGTTGATAAGTCCCCTCTTTGAGGACTGTCTAGAGAGGCGCCACGGCATCCTCACCTTCGGCCTGACGCTGGTCCTCACCAGACACGGTTGTTTTGGGAGGTTTCTGTTCAAGATAAGGTGGGAGGAAACACCCGGGTGTCACCATGTCCTCCGGGCGATCCACACAGATCGTCCGGAGGACATGGTGGAGTATACGGTGGAGGTCTGCCCGGCTTGGGCGGAGTGTCCTCGTGGAGGCAATCGGCAGCGGTGATTTCTCGCGTCCGGCCCTGGTCCAGGCCATGGTACGGAGCGAAACGGCATGGGAGGCCGTCACCTCTTTCTGCGAAGCAGTAATGCTCGCGAAGGAGGAGGCGGAATGCGTGAGGGAGAGGCAAATTTCGCGCCGTCATGCCCCTAACCACCGCAGGAGACACCCTGGGCGTCGGGAATCGCAGGTCGATTCCCGGCAACCGTAGGCGCAGGATTGCGGACGGTGAGCAATCGATAGCTCGCCGTCCGATAAGGACCAAGCCCAGGTGGACGGCGCGTTGTATTCCACGCACGCCTCAAAGAGATGTCAGTAGAACTGACAGGGTCCGCTAGGGCCGATGCCTGCCGGGGTTGCGAGGAAGTCCGAAAGGGAGGGGCAACTGAAGGAACACGGGTAGGTTTTAGTTAGTAAGAGTCTGACACGCCCTCCTGCTCCGCCCAGAGCGGGAGAAGTTATTTGATAATTTTCCACCAAAAAAAAAACAGTGGCACTCCGGGAGTGCCGACAGAAGTGAAAACTTGAAAAATAAAAATCGGCACCGCGGTAATCAACGCATTGATGGTCAAAAGCTGATGTCGTCGTCACAATGTCGTGAAACCAATGTAATGGTTTAGTCCCATCTCAAAAATGCTCAACGCACCTAAAGAAGTTTTCACTTAAAAAAAAAGGCCAGTGTTAGTCGGGTAAGCTAGTTAATTTTATTATACATATTTAGAGTGTATAGTACAGCAGGTAGCATTAAAGCATGAATCCTACTTAAAGAAAAACTATTTGTTAAAATTCAGTTTCTTCTCTTTGACAGAATCTATATTACTTTCCTCTATGGACAGAATCAACGAATGACAGATCGTAGGAGTGATTAGTTTTTATTAATACAGAATATTTTATTAAATGTTTTTCAAACATGTATAGGGAATCTTATCAACGCGGTTTGCTTACTATATTTTTTAGCTGCGGTTCTAAGCCTCTGAACATCTGGGAGACATACACCAAAAATGGGTACATTACTAAGCTTTTGGACGAGGATATAAAGTCCACAGTTTTAGAAATCGGAGGAACTAATGTAAGTACAACATACATGCTATGTCCTAAAGGTAAAACGGTTTTGGGAATAACGATGCCGTTTTTGGTCATGATTGTGAAAAACTTGAAGAAATATTTTACGTTCGAAGTTACTATATTGGATGATACCGGAACTAGAAGAAGATTTCGCGTATCGAACTTCCAGAGCACAACGCAAATCTTACCACTATGTACTGTAATGCCCATTAATCTTTCTGAGGGCTGGAACCAAATCCAGTTCAATATGTCTGATTTTTGTAGAAGGGCGTACAAAAAGCAATTCGTAGAAGTTCAAAAATTTAAAATAAACGCTAATATTCGAGTAAGGCGTATATATTTTGCAGACAGAATTCTTCCAGAAGATCAACTGCCCACAGAATATAAACTGTTTATCCCTTTGAAACAAAAACCAGGTGCTATTAAACCTACAACAGCCGAAGAAGTTTTAGAAGCTGAAAAACAAAAAAATGTAGAGCTGCAGAAGAGAGACTCTAAATTAGCTTCAGCTTCAAAAACTAATAAGATTGCTTCGGTTGTTAAAACCGTATCTCAAGTGCAAGAATTTGAAAAAGGGTCGCCTGCGGTTACAAAAGGCGTGGACGTGGAAGTTGCTTTAGCAGAAGGTGGTCCTAAACAGAGTGACGTGGTGGCTGAAGTTCCGGTTGCTACGATAGAAGGCGGTCCTGATCAGAGTGATGTGGCAGCTGAAATTCCGGGTGCTGTTGCAGAAAGCGGTCCTGATCAGAGTGCAATAGAGGCTCCTGTATCAGAAGCTCCGCAAAAAGAAGCTTCGGTAACAGCAGCTCCGGTAAAAGAAGCTTCGCTAATAGAAGGTCCGACAACAGAAGGTCCGACAACAGAAGCTCCGGTAACAGAAGAGGCTCCTATAGAAACTACTGAACTAGTAAAAGAAAAATCAGTAGAAGCTGCAGTACAAACGGAGGGCGTAGTCGTAGTAGTAGACGCACCTGTGGAGGATGTGCCGACAGATGCAAAAGAAGACACGAACCAATAAGAACCGACTGAGGATAAAGAATAATGAACACTGAGTATTATTGTGTTGACGCAATAAACCTTAAAGAATATAACACTGGAGAAGCCTTAGGAACGCTTTCCCCTCTGTAAAAGTACAAGAACAAAATATGTTCTAGCATATTCATAAAAACTACTTTCAAATTGATTCTAATGCACTTCATAAATCGTTTTCAATGCGCGTGGAGCTCCGTGAAAATGCCTAGCAGTACTCTTGTAAAAATCCTGTAAAAACCGTAGTGGTTTGGTTCTGGATTTTCGAGTATGAAAAAAGTAATTAAAAAACTAAAAAGCCCAACAAAACACTGACAACGACAACTGGATCTATAGAATTTTGGTATTGCAGGCGGGACAAGCCACTCAACTAGCAAAAAATTCCTATAATGAAAATTATAGGACAGCCAAGTTTTATTAACTCTTATAATAGCACTGGCAAAGACTTCCATTCTTTTAATAACATTAGATTTGATACACTCAAGATCACTTGTTCTTATAATTTAGGCATTTATTACAATACAGGATTAAGTTATAAGTGTTGTAATACTCAAGATCACTTGATCTTATGACGAAGGTTTATAGTTCACTACAAGATTAGGTTATAAGACAGTTGTAGGACATAAGTGCATGTAGCAAGACTTATTAGTCATTGTAAAATTTTTGCTCCTTTAGTAGCATTTAGTGAGAGTATAAAATTTAATGACATACTTAGAGGAAATAATAAGATCGTAAAAATATACTCTTGATCAGAATTATTATAAGAGTAAAAGCACTAAATTAGAGCGCTATGATATCAATATAAGTTTATTTTAACATGGAGGCGAATAGTTCTTATTATAATTGAAATAAACGCTATTATGCTTATAATAGTTTTAACATGTTCTCAGTCAAAATCATTTTTATATATAGCGAATCTTAGATAAATTAGATTGTTATAAATTTATTATTAAAACAATTGTGTAACGTTCAATTTCTAGAGGTGCTTTAAAAATATATATAAACATAGCATATTTTAACATTGAATATTATTTCCCTATGATTTGACACCCTATATTCACATCCTCACATACTATGCTATCATAAATAGTAATAAGTAACACTTATGGTAAAAAATATTATTTAATTTCAACGATCACTCACGAAACAAACACTAAACAAAAACTCATAATTCAAGTTTTGGAAAATATACTTATAACCAACAACGAAGTAAATTACTAGCACATTATAAATAAGAATTGTTTGGTAAGGAGTTTGTATGTCTATAATTGTAGGACTCATTATACTTCTCTAATGCTATTACAAGTACATCATAGGAGTTAATAACATTCTGTAAGTTGATTATACGATCTTTATAAAACAAAATGCTCCTATAAATATGCCCAAATCCAGGGTAGCAAGCTATCTTATAAGCGTTAAAAAATAGTCTTGTAGGTAGTTATAAGCACATATTTTGCTAGTTGGGCAATAACCTGAAATACGTTGTAGCTTTTGTGTTCTTTTTTGCAGTCGGGTTTTTAAGTTTTTTAAATTACTTTTTTATTTTCAGTTTATTACTTTTTATCATTTCTCATTCCAAATTATATTTAAATATCATTTTTCATATCATTGCATCTATTATCATTTGTATATATTTGTGTACCTTTCAAAACCCTTCATTAACCGACTTCAAAAAAAGGAGGAGGTTCTCAGTTCGTCGGAATTATTTTTATTTTTTTATGTATTTTCTCCGTTTACTCGAAGGCGGCTGAACCGATTTGAAAAACTCTTTTTTGTTTGAAAGGGTATACTTTATAATTGGTCCCATTGTCATTTGGTCACGATCTGATAATGGGATCTTGGACAAATCGAGGGAACTCTTTGAATATTATAGGCACATAGCGATTTGGGTATTTTTTATAGTAGGTAACTCGTGCATTTGCTCTCGGAAAGCACCATTTGGTAAAGTGGAACTGATGATGAAGGCCATTTTGATTTTTTATCTATACTAATATTATAAAGAGGTAAAATTTGTTGTATTTGTTGTTTGTAATTTGTATGTTGGGAGTAATCTTCGGAACTACCAATCGAATTCGAAAAAATATTGTTGTATTGGATAGCCCAATTCTTGAGGAAAGTAGGCTCGCGGACGAAGTCGCGGGCAGAAGCTAGTTATGTTAATTTACCCAATGACACTCGTAGAATAAAGACAAATCTACCGACATATCATTCATTAAAATCGGTTCGGCTGTTTAGTAGTTACGAGGGAACATAGAAACAGACAAACAGACATACATACAGGTCAAACCCATAACCCTACTTTTTTGGCTTCACCGCAGTCAGGTAAAACGCATTCAAATTCGTCAAACATACATAAAGAACTGAATAACCTTCCTTAAGTGGTTTTTTATAATATTTAGTCATATTTTTATATTTTTTCCTCTGTATATAGTTAGTTCAATTATTACTTAGTAGAATTGTTAGTAGAAGGAGAACTTATTTCAATGTAATAGTTTTATATTTTGTCATTTTCATGTTTTTATTGAAATTTAAAATTCTAACCTTGTATCACACTTTGAATTTTCATTCGATTTAACCATGATTCAATATGGCGGACGGCATGAATCGAGTAGTTTTCCTACATTGCTTTTATGACGTTACCGACTCTTGTTACACCTCGTTTTTATGTTCATAAAGGTCAAAATATTTTTCTTTTGCATTACGAAAATATACGTCAAATCATCAAAATTGAGATGTACTTGACATGCGATTATGTTTTTTAATTAGTAAAAATGCTAGCGAGACTACCGGGTTGGGGCCATGTTTGAAACCAAAATTGCCATGTCGATAATTTCTTAAGATATTGGTAATTTCTATTATGTATTTTTATTTATTTTTATTTTCATTCTAATGGTTTTATAATCTGGAAATCTTTTTTTTCGTTTTAACGTATCCTGTTTTCTAACTGAAATTTATATATATTTTTTTACTTTTATTTAGTTGTAGTTATATTTTCATATCATAAAAATTTTACTATTAGTTACTTGCATCAGCTGTTTTTTCATGGATTCAAACAAAATTCCGAATGAATATAGATATCGATAAAAAGAATCGATGGTACGGACGTCTTTTTCCGGGCGAGCAGTTTTTTTTTCTCGTAGTTGCCGCGTCCCCCTCCAAAAGTGACAGATTTTTTGTACAGAATATTACGCTTATGTGCCTTGTCCAGTGTTATATTCTGTAAGCAATAAGCAGATGGTTAGCATGATCATTTGGTTTTAGAAGTTGGTAGATACCTATAATATTTTTTCGTATTAGTTTGGAAACAATTAGATGATAACTAAACTTATAGTTTTGATCAAATGATACGAAATGATTCAAATGTTACTTATTTAATTATAAAAAGAAAATTAAAAAAAAAAAAGTTTTTTGTTTAAAGTAATTATTAACGGTTTCACTTGTTTTTTTTAAGATTAATTTAATTTATACTTTTTGTTAAGACGAAATAGTTATGTTGATTAAATTATATTATTATAACCAGTGTTTAATTTAAAACTGCCTAGACCTGGTCGTGACACCCTAAGGGACCACATGCACCATGCGTCCACGACTATGACTGGTCGTTATCGTGGCCGTAATCTTGGCCGCAGTCGCGCGACCAGTTGGTAGTTGCCTACAAGTGTGCGATGCACATTTGGTTTCTATAGTATAATAATAATGAATTATAATTAATTATAACTTTATTTCCTTTGCAATTTACATAGGATAGGTTATGTTAATGACAATATTGTTTTAATAAATTGCATAAATCAGCATGAGATAAATTGCAAGATAAATTGCATAAATCAGCTTGTGGCTAAGTAATAACAGCTGCACGGGTTGATCGATCAGGTTAAGCTATGCTTGCCGCGGTTGGTCCGTGGATGGGTGACCATCTTTACATACCAAGTCCCCTCCGTGCCTCGGAAAGCACGTTAAGCCGTTGGTTCCGGCTGTCATTTGTAGATCTTTGACAGACGTTACGGGTAGTTAGAAGCCCAAAAAGTCTGACAACCAGTCTTACCAAGGGGTATCGTGTTACCTAGTCACTAGGTTGTGGAGGTCAGATAGGCAGTCGCTCCATGTAAAATACTGGTATTCAGCTGCATCCGGTTAGACTGGAAGCCGACCCCAACATAGTTGGGAAAAGGCTAGGCAGATGAAATTGCATAAATCACTGGCTATCTCCACCGGCATCCAAGCTAAGTTTAAACTTGTGTTATGGGTGCCGATAAGGACCAGGCCCAGGTCGACGGCACGTTGTGTTCCACGCGCGCCTCAAAGAGATGTCAGCAGAACTGACGGGGTCCGCTAAGGCAGGTTGCGAAGAAGTCCGAAAGGGAAATCGTGGCCCCCGGCAACATGGCAACTGAAGGAACACGGGTGGGTTTTGTTCAGTAAGAGTCTGACATGCCCTCCCGCTCCGCCCAGAACGATAGAAGTTACTTGATAATATCCCACACAAAAAAAGGGCTCTTTTAATACATTTTCCAATTTGTACAAACTAGTACGGAGTTACATTGGGTAAGAAGCTATTGTTGAGTACAAAAAGAAAATAAAAGTTAATAAAATGAAGAAACAGTACAATCAAAATAAAATTAAAAAAAAGAAAATGTATAGCCTCTCTCTAGTGTGAATTTAGTAAGTATATGAGTGTCATGTATATGTGCCGTGTGTATGTGTCGTGTGTATATCGTATGTGTGTGTGGTGAATATGTGAGCGGTCCGAGAAAGCAGGAACTGTTAAAAAAGCTTTTCGAGTAACTCTTCTATCTCCTCGTATGTAAGAGTCGTGAGCCATTGACTCACTTTCTTTTTACACTCGACTATAAACTGGTCAGCGTGGCCTCTAGCTGTGGCCAAGGCCGCGTATTGCGCGACCCCTAACGTGTACCTACAGTTTACCTAATTTTAAAATTCCATGTTCTGAGGATCGATTAAGAAGAGTCAGCATTTCAAAGATACTAAAATATTACAGCATACAAAAATATACATCCGTCGAATCAAGAGACTTGTTGTAATCATTTTCTGGTCAGGACTAGGAAGGATAGCAATAAATAAATCATTTAACAACGCATGATATTTGTATTTCCTAATACAGAATCGCTTCCAAGAAGCTCAGGCACCTTTTATCATATCTTATAGCGAATTCTACTTTACAATTATTGTTCTTGCACTATACAAATGTTGTAAACACAATGGTTCATCTGAAGGACAGTGCGGAAACCAAACCCTATAACATAGAACAGAAGTATTGCACACAGTAAAATCAATAATTATATTAGGTACTTATTGATGAAATGGGCGCAATAACTCATTGTAAAAATCCTTTTTGTTAATTAAAACCATTTACTTTTGATGAATCGAAATCTGTCAATGAATGTCAAAAAGGCAAACGTCAAAGAGTATGTAGAAATGATAAACAATAAAAAATAGAATAGAATCAGAAAACTGCAAACGTGTCTAAAACTGATAATTGTTAACACTTTTCTTGCTATTGTTTAACTTATTGTTTAATCAATAAACGATGTTCAAAAACACATACCAAAATGGATTATTGTCCATATTTTACAGTTGTGGGTCCAACCCTTTGGCGATATGGGACATGACAGTGAAGAATGGACATATAAAACGGCTCACTGACAATGAAGTTAATTCTATAGTCCTCGAAATCGTGAGTACAAACGTTGCAACTACATATATAACATGTCCAAAGAACAATCAAGTGTTAGGCATAAAACTACCCTTTCTTGTCATGATTATAAAGAACTTGAAGCGATATTTCTCCTTCGAAATAACTATACTTGATGATAGAAACCTTAGGAGGCGCTTCAGAATTTCCAATTTCCAATCTACTACGAAGATCAAACCTTTTTGTACAACTATGCCTATTGGCTTAGCAGGTGGTTGGAATCAGATACAGTTTAATCTTGCCGATTTCACGAAAAGGGCGTACGGAACACAATTTATAGAAACTTTACGAGTGCAAATACATGCTAATGCAAGATTAAGACGAATTTACTTTAGTGAAAAGCTATACACTGAAGAAGAGTTGCCACAGGATTACAAACTTTACCTGCCTTTGGAGCGAAAATTGAAAAAAGATAAAGGCAAAAAGGGAGAAGCAGCTCCACCTGCTACTGCAGCCGCGGGAGCTCCACCAGGTGAAGCAGCGCCACTGCCGGCGTCCGAACCCGTCAAGGCGAAGTCTATGCACAAGAAGAGCGGAAAGATCGAAGCGCCAGCTGAATCTGAGAAGATAGCAGAGGGTGATGTAGCTGCGGCGGCAGCCACTGAAGAGGGAGCAGTGGCTGGAGAAGCTGCAGAGGCTGTGAAAGGTGAAACACCCGCAGAAGAAACTGTAGCACCAGAAGGTGAGGTCGAAGCGCCTGTCGAAGGCGAAGCGCAAGCCGGAGGCGAAGCACCAGCTGAAGGCGAAGCGCCAGTCGAAGCCGCAGCGCCAGTTGAAGGCGCGGCGCCAGCTGAAGTCGAAGCGCCTGCTGGTGTTGCAGAGGCCGCTGAAGGTGCTACTGAGGGCGAAGCGCCAGCTGCAAGCGCTGAACCTGCAGAAGGTGAACCGGCCGTGGCAGAAGGTGAACCGGCCGCGGCAGAAGGATAATAAATAAGGAAGGAAGATGAAATACATTGCAATAACATTTTTGATTGATTTACGTTCGTTTATTATTTTCATTCTAATTATTTGTAGACTATGTTGATGGTATGATATATGTCCTTTTATTTTGGTTAATACTATAATGTTTATTTGTTTCAGTAGTTAATAATAAAATGTAGACTATATATGCAGGGAATTCATTAATTATTAAATACCTGCTCGTTTATTTTTGTTCAGATTTACGGCCAAACGAACCAATTTTCTACCTACTCACTATAATACAATAACTATAATTAATTGTTGGTACCCCAAGCATTCCAACGGCATTACTTATTTGTACGTAGGTAATAAAAATAGTAAAGGAAGCTATTTTTTTTCAACTACAGAAATCAGTATGTCCTGCCCCATTTCAAAACTGTTCGTTTACGATGCGAATCTCGTAACTCGATTCGCCATGCCAATAAACATTGCTGAAGTGTACATAACAATCTACGACCTGTGAATTACAAAAAAATATATATATAGTAGCTTCAGTGTCTCAACGAATTAGACAAAAAAAACAGTGGCACTCCGGGAGTGCCGACAGAAGTGAAAACTTGAATCAACACCGCGGTAATCAAAGCGTTGATGTCTTTTTAATGGTCAAAAGCTGATGTCGTAACAGTGTCGCGAAATCAATGGTTTAGTCCCATCTTAAAAATGCCCAACGCGCCTAAAGAAGGTTTCACTTCAAAAAGTTAGTTATCGACTGAACCAAAGAGCTCTGGGCAAACCTTTAAAGCATAAACACATTAATATCTGAAAACGAAAAATAAGCAGTTATTTGCCAATCTGAAGTGCCTTCGTACCGTTCAATATGCAAAAGCGGCTCATAAAATCGTACTATACTCGGTTGTTGGCATCTCTTTAATAGTTTATGTTCTGGTCTATGGTGCGAAATTCCGCCCATTATTTAGGGGTGGCTCCCGTCAAACTGCCGGTACATACATCCGGGATTTTATGGATAACTGCTTGTAGTAACGCTTATTCGTAACGGTTTCGAGTTTAGAGAATACGTTATTGCTCTTATAAATATTAGGAAACTTGTGAACGCAATATTAGGAACCGAATTGAGTATAGTGGAAGTGTTTCTGCTTGTTTATTAAGGGGTATCCAATCTAATTTGAATTTAATATGACAGTACTAACTGATAGATTGTGATTGCCAAAAATTTGGTGCTCTAAATAATAAATGTATTTTATTTTCTTTGACAGCGTTTCCTAGTTAACTGTTTGAAAAAGCCATTCTTTTCACTTTATTATTTTAAATTGGCAGTTTAAAAGAATATCAGTATCAGATATTGTATAACACAAAATATCTGTAGATCGATTCGGTTGATTTTATACCTACCTACTACTATAATTTAAATCTAAGGCACATTATAACTGCCAGGAAGCAATTTGTACTGAAGATAATAGCTTCTTTGTTCTCCGACAGATGTCGCTGTTGTTAGCATAAATGAATATTAAATATTCTACTTAGGGCACGGGTACGCTTGCCATCTTGTAACTATTGTCAGATTCGGTTATGTTACTGAGTAGTTTAAATTGTTAGGTTAGGTTAGGTTACTCATAGACTTTTTAAAATGTTTGTTTAATAAAACGGACTTAATAAAATGTGACTTTTTCAATTCTTAAGTATTTTTGAGTTCGTGAGGAGCTCGTGGCTAAGTACTAACAGCCGCACGGGGCGATCCATCACGTTAAGCTACGCTTGCCGGGGTTGGTCTGTGGATGGGTGACCATTTCTACATACCTAGACTCCTCCGTGCCTCGGAAAGCACGCAGATCCACGAATGACAGTCGTTACGGGTCGTCAAAAGCCCGAAAGTCTGACAACCAGTCTTACCAAGGGGTATCGTATTACCTAGTTATTGGGTTGTGCAGATCAGATAGGCAGTCGCTCCATGTAAAATACTGGTATTCAGCTGCATCCGGTTAAGACTGGAAGCCGACCCCAACATAGCTGGGAAAAGGCTAGGCAGATTGATTGATTTATTTATTTTGAAGTATTTTTGAGTTAACCTTGGATATCACTGATATCGGTGAAGGAAAATATCATCAGGAAACTTGGACTTTATAGTTACTGTAAGTCTAAAATCGCTAACCCTTCTTGAGCAAGCGTAGTGATCAATGCTCGTGTCTTCTCTGTACGAGAAGAGGCATTTGCCCTGTAATGGGACATAACAGGGTGGTATTAATATATCCTATACTATTAAACGAGCAATATATATTATATTTGTTATCACGATCTCGAAAACAGCTCTAACAATTTCGATGAAAGTTGCAATATAGGGGTTTACGTGACCGAAAAATCTAGCTAGGTCTCATATCTGGGAAAATTCGTTTTCTCCGGATTTTCACCCGAGCAGAGCTCGGTCGCACAAAGTTTAGAACAAGATGGCTACCGCAGAATAATGACATGACAGCATGGAATTAGTAAGTACCTACTATCATGGCAGCTTGGAATTAGTAAGTACCTACTATCATGGCAGCATGGAATTAGTATGAACCTATCCTATACTATTTAATGAGCATTCTCTATTTTCACCAGACCTCACCTTAGAAGAATGACATGGCAGCAAGCATGGAATTAGTAAGTACCTACTATCATGGCAGTATGGAATTAGTAAGTACCTACTATCATGGTAGCATGGAATTAGTAAGTACCTACTATCATGGTAGCATGGAATTAGTATGAACCTATCCTATACTATTAAATGAGCATTTTCTATTTTCACCAAACCTCACCTTAGAAGAATGACATGGCAGCATGGAATTAGTAAGTACCTACTATCATGGCAGCTTGGAATTAGTGAGTACCTACTATCATGGCAGCATGGAATTAGTATGAACCTATCGTATACTATTAAATGAGCATTCTCTATTTTCACCAGAGCAGAGCTCGGTCGCCCAGGTACTTATTTATACAGATAAATATTTATCTTGTATTGTATAACGGGTGGTTTCCGGAATTCCAAGACCAAGGCCTGTATTTTGCGTAAAACATATTTATCTTAAAAGGCTTACCCTTGTGACTGTGTCTGTAGTAATTGTTGTAAATTTAAAAACTTATGGAGGTTTACCTGAAAAAAATAAAAGAGTTTATTAGTTGGGTTAATATGTTTTAAAGTGAAAATTGGTCATCTAAATACAGTTAATTCGATAATGTATGTATGACAAAAAAAAATAACAGTGGCACTCCGGGAGTGCCGACAGAAGTGAAAACTTGAACAATTTTACTGTGCAGGAAATCCTTTCTTTTTTGAAGTCGGTAAAAAAAAGGAAATGTCAATCATGTCGTTGTCATGTCTCAATGTTTGGAATGTCATTAATCCCAAAGAAAATGTATCGCGCGTTGATGTCTTTTTAATGGTCAAAAGCTGGTGTCGGTAACAGTGTCACGAGTTTAATTGTTCTTTCCCATCTCAAAAATACCCAACGCGTCTAAAGAAGTTTTCACTTCAAAAATACAAACACACTACTAAGTTAACAAACAATATTGTAGATATTCCTCAAAAAAGGCGCAATTCATTTTGTAGATGGCACACTACAATACGAAACTACTGACTCAAATCACGACCTGTATCAGAAAATATACTGACATAACTGAATCGACAAACAGCAACACAGCCTTTTACAGGTTTAACCCATTCCAACCTCAGAAACTATGATGAAAGGAATCGCCAAAAAAGGCCCTTTAATCATCAGCGTTGTGCACACAAATTGAAATGGAGAAGTGTATGTCGACCTTTATCTTTTTTATTTGAGGCTCTAAACATACGTACCTTTGCCTTTTTCTGAGTGATCAGTTTTTTTCTCTGTTTATTATTTCCTGTTTTGCGTTTAACAGTATCTTATGGCGGAGATGCGGTATGTGAATGTTCTTTTATGTATAAAAAGATATGGTTACAGGGTGAGAAATAGGTTAGGTTTGTTTCAGGAGTTTATTAGTATTAAAAAGCTTGAACTCGTAACGTGTGCACATCGAATACTTCCGCATTTTATTTTATACTGTAATAAACGCATGATACTGTATGCGTTATTCATTATTTTTACTAAATTTTTTGGGTTCCGTAGTCAACAAGGAACCCTTATAGTTACGCCATGTCCGTCCGTCTGTCTTTCCGCGGCTTAGCTCAGGGGCTGTTAGTACCAGAAAGCTGTAGTTTGGCATGGGTATACATATTAATCACGCCGACAAAGTGGTAAAATAATATTTTTTTTAGAGTACCTCCTCTACGCATAAAGTGAGGACGTTTTTTTGTCTCGTCTATGCCTTGGTGTGGGGTATCGTTGGTAAGGTCGTTTAAAAATATTATGAGTTTGTGAGAAGTTTGCGAACTATTGAGCTTAAAGTGCTAATTTTTGTTAGAGTAAAGTGTGTGTGTCCCCCCGTCAGCTAAATGGTTGGTAATGGGTATGTGAAAAAATTCACAGCAGTACGCATGCATGCATTCCGTTTGGGAGAACATGGTTTTCAACTACAATGTTACGTTTGTTCTTGGGATAAATTCATCCTAACTACGGAACCCTTCATTGTGCGTAATCCAACACGCATTTGGTCGTTTTTTTCTTTGAAATTTTAATTACTTTTGCTCAAAGTTTATCCCGAGTTAACCTTATCTTGCTCATTGGTAACCGAGGTCAATTTCGAAAAAAACCTAAACTATAACAACTATAGCAGAAATATCCCAGTCGCTTAAGAATGCGGCGACGCATGAATTGCCCATACAAACGTAGTACATAAATTATTTGCAATTTGAGCATATTTCCACCATATTATGTTGATATTCGGATTGAGACAGTATTTATCTAGGCTCCTACGTCTTTTTATTTCCAAAAACTTACCTTTAAATGAAATGTAAGCGAATTGCATTTCGTACATTTTTACAGCGTAAATGACATGTTTTCATATTGTTTTTTCTGTATTATAAACAACAATATTTGTTATATTGTTTCCGCAGTCGCATAGTTTATGTTATCAAGTTACAAATTATCGGAAAAAAAAAACGGAAATACATTAAGTTTTAATTCATAATTTTTTGTATTACGGAACACATCCAAATTTATCATAAATTTTCGAAAGCTAGTAATAATTGTCAATGTTTGCGTGGTACTCACACTAGCGCAATGTGCTTGGAATTGAATTTTGCAAACATCTCGATTTGTAGTTGCGAGCCGTGTCGCCGCCCTCTTAAGTTACATTAGTAATAACCTCATATTCGTATCTAATCTCAGACCGAAAGTGCCTCACAGCTAACGAGTCACGATAAAAGTAATGGCGGCCACATATGTATATGTCTTAAGTCATATACTCGGTATATACAAAATACATGATCTCGTACATATTCGCTCAACATAAACGTTGGTAATAAGTTAGCGTGGTGTAGCGGACGATAAATCACGTAGCGATGTAACTGGTACTTTTGGTCTGAGGTGTAAGCGGAAAGCGGGAATAGTTGAAAGAAAGAAAGAAAGAAAAATATTTTATTTGGGACACGCACAGGAAATACAAACAGTAATAACAATAGTTGAGTCACAGTCTAACAACATGCAGTCTGCTCATGGAAAGATTTCTCGAACCTGTGAGTTACTCTGTATGGAGTTGGCACACTGTGGTGGACGTTTTTCATTGTTTTTCGCACTTGAAAAAAAAAACTTCTTCTAAAAAATGGTTCTCCAAATTGCTAGACAACAAAAAAACCTAGTTCAAATATAAGCAATTGTCTAGGCTTTTTTTAATGTATCAGTGAACTTTTCGTATTACTTTGATCGAGTTTTCTTGTAGATACTAATAACCAAAGCTACCAACTTGTGTCTTTGCTAATATTATATAATCCAAGGAAATATGTATTTATTTTTGTTTTATTTTTAAAAATTATAAAATTTCCAAGCATATTAAATCGCATTGTAAGTTATATATAAACCTCGAAATTAATGAACTTTCTGCTCACATTTCATTAGTGATACTAAAATCATATAGGTAATTAAAGTGGCCATCATAAACCTTTCTAAATGGAATATTGCGCCGTAAAAGTTATAATAACAAGTAATTAGGAGAATAAGACCCGCAATGGAGTAATAGTTCAGTTTTAAAATAGGGAACGTCGGTGCAAAGGTGCTCATAAACTTGTAATGGGACTAGTCCTCGTATTTTATCTGCTATTAAAATAGAGTAGGTATATGCAACAAGCAAAATAACATTTAAAATTAAAAGCTTAAGATTTTTTGAAGGTTAAGTTTTTAATTTTTTTCATATATGTGTTTTTTTCATATTTGTTTGGCAACTTATATTCTTTTGATTAAATTGAATCTTAATTGTATCTAGAAATCTAGATTCAATCCTATATTAAAATCTGTCAGAAAAATGAAAAAACAAAGGAAAAAATACCCCTAATGATTACAATGACTTACTATTTAATATTCATTCAACCATTTCATATTTTTTACATTTAGAAGATTTTTTAAAATCTTACCTTATGACTATCTGTATATAAAGAACTCTTGTGTAAAATTTCAAGGAAGCATCTAGATCCAGCAGTTTAGGCTGTGCGATATCTGTCAGTGAATGAATTCAAGATTTTTATTAAGTAGATTCTGTCACGATATTGCCATGCCGCTTATTGCCAGCTCCGCTTATGACTTGTACCACGTACAAGCGAACTGAAGCTAAACGAACAGTCCGCCGCGTCGGCTTCACGTAATATTAAAGCCTTAATTTACTGCTGCATTATTAAGCAACGGCAAAAATTGGTCATAAATAAGAATTTACAAACTATACGTACTGTAAATATGCTGATTAGCTTGGTACAGTTTTTTACACTGTGATTTAGTATGCTGGGTGTAAAATTCGTGCAATTTAATATAATGATAGTTTCCATAGCCTATGGATAATATATGCGATTTTAGTATTTTTTTAGTAGCTCTTTTTATTATTAATTTATGACGCAATTTTTCCTGTTTACGTACTACAGATATTTTAATTCTGATAAAATGAAAATAGTTACCTTTCTGCGTGAAATAGCATTCTTTGTTAAATAAAAAAATCCGCATTGACACATACAAACTCCAAACAGAAAATTCGTCGCTCAAATCTCCAAAATATTTTCCTCAGATATTTTCTAGAATCTACCACAAAATTCACGACACACAGAAACGTTGTAATCGAAAGTCGTGCAGAACACCAGCAAAATTATCCCGTGCGGCCACAAAACCAACGTAAAACAATTTGGTATTACGTGTTCAGGCAAGTCCAGTCAGCTCACGACGACTAATTTTTGAAGTCGTAAAATTTACGACAAAGGGAGCATAATCTATCTGAAGTACGGTCCGAAGAAACGTGCTGGGCCTCCGAAATTTATTTACGGTCAGCAAAATAAGACGTTCGATTGAGGAAAGTCAAGTGTCTTATTTTTGTCTGTCGATGTTTAGTAGACGTTTCGTTGTATTGATGCCTTTCGACAAATATGTTGTGTGAGTTATGCATGATAAAATGGCCTTTTGTTCTGAAATGGGTTTCTTTTATGCTGTAAGTTTTTATTTATGCTTTTTATAATATTTTGAAGTGCGTTATTGTTAAAATAATATACTGTAATATTCATGATCACCGTTTTTTGCAGGAGTTTGCCATAGTATCCGCAAAAAATAATGTAAAACAATATTTTCTTCTTATTCGTCTGTTTTATTCAATATTACTCTACAGCCTAATTGTATACCCTAAAACCACTTCAAACTTCCCTACACCAGTTACATTAAGTTATAACCGGTTAGATGCGGTTCGTTGCGGTGTTTGCGGACGGTACCGCAACACTTACTCAAATTAAAGGAGCGGGTATACTTGCGGATGCAGATTCAATTACTGAGTCGGTACTCTCCCAACGTTACGGGGAAAAGTACCGGTTTTACTGGAACTGTTCCTTCCATATGGCGTTCGATTTAGTTTAATGGTTTTGAAATAGTTTGGCAATACTTTTCAATACATCGTTTTTTTTTTAGATTTTTGATGGATAGAAGCTTCAGTGTATTAACACAAATGATAGCCTACTGCAATATCACTTTTATCTAAAACTAGTTAACCCGGAAAACGTTGTTTTGCCATATAAATGTTTGGGGTGGACCACCCTTATCACTTAGGGGTATGAAAAATAAATTACAACCGATTCTCAGACCTACTAAATATACATATAAAATTTCATAAAAATCGATCAAGCCGTTTCGGAGGAGTATTGCAAATAACACTGTGACACGAGAATTTTATTTAAATAGATTTAAAATTATAAGCTCTTACAGACTAGTACTTTAGCTTCAAAAATAATATTCTTTTTCTATTTCTTACTTTAATTAGAAGTGGTGAACAAGAACACCGTGTACTTAGTGTACTATAATCACGTTTATAACAAACACACACACACTCACATTTAAATACATCTCAATCGTCAGAGTCACCTTTCTTATCGAAACATAAGTTATTATTTATTAGTGTATTTGTTCAATCACGTATCAAGCTACCATTGGTCGGACATAGGAGAATTATGTCACGAGAAATCGTGGCAATTTTTATCTCAGCCAGACTAAGGTAAGTCCCTCGAGATGCAGAATGAAACATTCTTTTTCTCATTACTCAATCACATCGGGGATCAATTTGCTTGTAGGTAAATCTCACACTAATCTAAGTGAACATAATGATGTTAGAATAGTTGTACATAATTGATTATGGAAATGTCTGGTTAACATTTTTATTGAAGTTTTTGTATGTGCAGTTTGTTTATTTTCTTTGGAAGACTAAGGCTGGTTTCACAAACAGTACCTGGACGACCGAGTTCTGCTCTGGTGAAAATAGAGAATACTCATTTAATAGTATAGGATAGTACCTGCTAATTCCATTCTGCCATGATAGTAGGTACTTACTTATTCCATGCTGCCATGATCATTATTGTCATGTCATTATTCATTATCTTGTTCTAAACTTTGGGCGACTGAGCTCCGCTCGGGTGAAAATACGGAGAAAACAAATTTTCCCTGATATGAGACCTAGCTAGATCGATTTTTCGCCCCTATAAACCCTTATATTGCAACTTTCATCGAAATCGTTAGACCCGATTTCGAGAATGTGAGTACAAATCTATATACAAACAAATATATACAAATATTGCTCATTTAATAGTATAGGGTACCATCACGCCTGTATTCCCTGAAGGGTTAGGCAGAGGAGTACCTATAGTGGCCTGGCCTCGCCCATGTAAAAGGGGGCGAGCCTATTGCCATCAACCGAACACAAAATAATACCATAGGTATTATATTAAGTTAAGGCTAACATTAACAGGTTAACTGTCCCATATGCAGACACAATAGTTTAAACAATTGAATAGACCACATATGGTTCATTGGACTGTGAACTGGTTAAATTTATATTTGGTAGAGTTGTCGCAGAAGGTTCCAGTCGGTTCTGAAAAACCGATCTTGTCCAGCTTACAAAATCTAGCAAAGATTGACTGAGGACGTATTCACTGACCATGCTGTATTTAAGTGGACTTCAATGTTCGCACTTAGAGTCCAATTTGGTCCGTTGTGCGTGGTGGCCCGACCATGCTTCCACAGTTCCACATTAAAACACTGCCAGGGACTTTGTAGAGATATTCTCAGCAGGGTTGTAACGGATGTCGTATAACGGATGAGGATGCGGATATTGGAAAATTCCTTATTGAGGATGCGGATGCAGATGTAGTATGAAAAATAGCCCTTGTTTTGACACCTGACACCACAATCATGCCACCACTGTCACGTACGGCGGATCGTCTGTCACATGACAGGGACATTGCGAATTTAGGCAATAAGAACGTGTCACTCACACTCCGACCTGCACATTAGCTCGGAGCGATTAAAAAAAAAACACTATTTGAGCGAACAACGTAGGTAGGGTCACATCCCCATATGAATTATGAGGATGTGGATGAGGATGCGGAGTTTTTAAAATCAAAACTTGAGGAAGCGGATGTTTTGCGGATATCAAAATTTAGGCGGATGCTTCGCAGTTGCGGATGTGGATACGGATATTCGTTACATCCCTGATTCTCAGCATTCAACGTGCACCTACTGTCGTACGGCATACGACGGCATATCATAAATCCACTTAAAACCATGTTATCACGTACAGGCTAATATCAAACCAGGAAACATTAACTACAAAATGTTACAAAGAAACCCAAAAATATGTAACCAAAGTTATTTTCACATATTTCACGTTTTCACGAACAATGTAGGTGTTTATCTTTACAGTACATAAACCGGGGTAATTTTTACCCGCCCTGGGCTAGAGGGTCACATTTTAAAAGGCCACCCGTCGCTGCCTGCTACTGATAACACTGCCTATCGGTTATTTACTGACCACAGAGTAAACTTTACAGCCTTTTGTGACCTTAAGTGTTATGGTAAATATGACTGTAGTTGGGTTTTTTATTTTGGGATTTTTTGTCGTAGAAATTGAATTGCAAACAACATACATATTCTATTCTCTTAGTGTCCCTCGGGAATCATCGCATTTTCGAATACAAACGAATGCTAATTTCCATGTCCATCAATTGTTACATTTATCGTGTATAATAATTTGAATTCAGAACTAAGTACTTTATTGTTGTTTTGTTTTGATTTCCATGTGAACTATATAGAGCTGTAAAATTATTTTCATATCTGTCGTACCTGTGACTTTAGCAGCTTTCCTCCCATTTTTAAAATAAATTACATTAAGTTAAAAGAGTATTAATAACTCTATATACTTCCAAGTCGATTGAGCGCGTTCAGTCTACACCAAGTGCAAAGGGTAACTGATAGAAATCCGACGACAGACGAAACACGAAGTTTGCCGAGGGACATTAAGAACGTATAAATAACATCACGGCTATTTTCTCCAAGGCAGAGGTGCACCTACAGTACACCCACACTTCGCCAGTTATATTTAAGACCCATGTAACAGGGGGCCTATTGCCATCAACCGGGCATAAACCCAGACTCCGAGCTGCTACTGAGAAATTCCAGATGGAAAAACCCAATAATACTTTACCCGAGCCGGGATTCGAATCCAGAACCTCATGCTCAGCAGTAGCGCTTGCGACCACTAGAACAACGAGGTAGTATATTGTAAACAATTATACTCGAATAAAAAAGAAAGTCTTACAATTTTCTGAAAAACAATTTATTAATTTGAAAGTAATGATCGCCATTATTCAAATTAATACTCTCAAACAAATTTTTTTGTTTAAAAACAAAGCAAAGCTCATTACATTAAAACGAATATTTAATTTTGCTCAAATAAACAACTATTAATCACTCCTAGTAAGTTATTAAAACACACTTTTTATTAAAAACATCTTCAAATATTTATCATTATTATTTTAGTCACGAAAACTTATACAAACTACAAGATGGCTTTAAATCTTGAGTTTTATCGATAATTAAAATCTTAGAAGTATATGGCTGCGAGGCAAGTTATTAGGCTAAATATTAGAAATATGATATGATAGCAGTCTAGACAGATATAACGATATAAATACATACATCCATAATTATTATATATTAAAATTATAAATGCTAAATTAATTCCGTCTCTCTGTCTGTCTGTTACCTTTTTACGCCTAAACCACTGAATCGATCCTTATGAAATTTTACTGATAGGTAGCTTGAGTCCTGGATAAGGACCTAAGGTGCATGTAAATCCTCGTTTCCAATTGACGTTATTCAAACATCAACTTTATGGAACTGTAAATAAAGATGATTTTAGACTGACTAGTACTGTTGAAAAAGCTATAAAAAATATGAAGTTGTAGCGCAAACTGAACCTTATATGTAGGCATTACAGTTGTTTTTCCTAAAACTCATGTTTGTTTACATGTTTGGCAAATAAATTGCGAACGCAGATTATGTTATGTACGGGCAACAGCTAGTGATAATAATAACACCAGCTAGTTATTGTCCCACTGTTGGGCAAAGGCCTCTTCTCGTACAGAGAAGACACGAGCATTGATCACCACGCTTGCTCAAGACGGGTTGGCGATTTCAGACTTACATTAACTACTAGCTTCTGCCCGCGACTTCGTCCGCGTTGAATAGTTACTTTGGGCGTATTTATTTGGATAAGGAAGGTTTGTTAATATCATGTTTATAAAAACACCTTTTTGGGGTGTAAGGGGGCACACTACCATCTCAGTGCCCCAAGTCAACCTCACCTGCTCGTGGTGCACCCTGCTGAATAACTAACGAGGCGCTGACAACCGACAAATGGCGGTATAACCATTCTAAATAAAATTTCGCAGCTAAATGGTGCAGACTAGTGACGGGCAGCAGCGTCACTAGTGCGAGAAGCTGCGATCTGCGATCGCCAACCCGCATGCCCAGCGTGGCGATTATGGGCAAACCCTCCAAATGGCAAGTCAAATTCAACCACGGTCTCCAGTTCCCGGCCGCCTTGCTATTCCTGATTTTGGCGGCAATCACGGTAACGGTAAGGTAGGGGGTGCGAAGAATCCCCGGGTTACGAATGGCCGCCAAACCCAACTGACCTTGGCAACGTACAACGGACGCACGTTACGGCTCGACGAACACCTAGTGCAGCTAGAAGAAGAGCTCGGAAAAATAAAGTGGCATATTCTTGGCTTAAGTGAAGTCCGAAGAGAGGGAAAGGACACAATAACCCTTGAATCGGGCCACCTTTTGTATTTTCGAGAGGGAGACCAACTATCCCAAGGCGGAGTCGGGTTCCTGGTAAACAAATCCCTTTGTGACAACGTTGTAGAAGTCTCCAGTGTCTCGAACAGGGTAGCGTACCTTGTAGTGAAGTTAACCAAGAGGTATAGCCTCAAGGTTATTCAGGTTTACGCACCGACCTCGGCACACTCGGATGACGAAGTGGAGGAAATGTTTGAGGATATCTCCAAGGCCTTGCATTCCACCACTAAGGCCCACTACAATGTTCTCATGGGGGATTTTAATGCTAAAGTGGGAGTACAGAATTGCAGCGAATCGGTAGTAGGATCTTATGGGTTTGGCAGCAGAAATCATAGGGGGCAAATGCTTGTCAACTTCCTAGAGAAGGAGGGGCTTTTCATGATGAACTCCTTCTTTGAGAAACAGCTCCAAAGGAAGTGGACGTGGCGAAGCCCCGATACTATGACGAAAAATGAGATAGACTTCATCATAGCGGATAAGAAGCATATATTCAGGGACGTCTCGGTGATCAACAGGTTCAACACCGGCGATCACAGACTTGTCCGAGGCTCTCTGAATATCAACTTTAAGCTCGAGCGAACTCGTTTGATGAGGTCTAGGCGGCTCTTAAACAGCTTAAAAATGGAAAAGCCCCTGGTGAGGACGGGATAACGACCGAGCTCCTGAAAGCTGGAGGAAGTCCTGTACTGAAAGAGCTTCGGGAGCTCTTCAACTCTGTCCTGTTCTCTGGGAGAACTCCAGAAGCGTGGCGAGAGAGTGTGGTCGTTCTCTTCTTTAAGAAAGGTGACAAGACTCTTTTAAAGAATTACAGTCCCATTTCGCTCCTTAGCCACGTATATAAGTTGTTTTCAAGAGTCGTTACGAATCGTCTAGCGAGAAGACTCGACGAGTTTCAGCCACCGGAGCAGGCTGGGTTTCGAGGAGGATACAGCACCATAGACCACATTCACACAGTGCGGCAAATTATACAGAAGTCCGATGAGTATAATCGGCCACTGTGTCTTGCGTTTGTGGACTATGAGAAGGCTTTTGACTCTGTCGAGACCTGGTCTGTTTTGGAGTCTCTGCAGCGATGCCAAGTCGACTGGCGATACATCCAAGTGCTGAGATGTCTGTATGAAAACGCGACAATGACCGTCCAAATTCAGGATCAGCGTACTGAACATATCCCCCTGCGTCGAGGGGTGAGACAAAGGGATGTCATATCCCCAAAATTGTTCTCTAACGCATTGGAGGATGTGTTTAAGACGCTGAACTGGGAAGGGCGTGGCATTAACATCAACGGCGAATACATCTCACACTTGAGATTTGCAGATGACATCGTCATACTGGCCGAATCGCTGCATGACTTGCAGCAGATGCTGGACGGCCTAGTTAATTCTTCTGTGCGCATTGGTCTCCGGATGAACTTGGACAAAACCCAGGTTATGTTCAACGAACACGTCACTCCGGGGCCGATTGCTGTCAATGGCGGTGCTCTCGAGGTTGTTCGAGAATACGTTTACCTCGGGCAAACTCTGCAGTTTGGTAAGAACAACTTTGAGAGGGAGGCTAACAGAAGAATTCAGCTGGGCTGGGCAGCGTTTGGCAAACTTCGTCGAGTCTTCTCGTCGCGTATTCCACAGAGTCTAAAGACGAATGTCTTCAATCAGTGCGTCCTGCCTGTTATGACTTACGGAGCCGAAACGTGGACACTCACGGTACGGCTGGTCCATAAATTTAAGGTTGCTCAGCGAGCCATGGAGCGGGCTATGCTTGGAGTCTCTCTGAGGGATCGAATCCGGAACGAAGTGATCCGGCAGAGAACCAAAGTTATCGACATAGCTCACAGAATTAGCAAGCTGAAGTGGCAGTGGGCCGGCCATATCAGCCGTAGAACCGATGACCGTTGGGGTATACGTGTTCTTGAGTGGAGACCGCGAATTGGCAAACGTAAGGTAGGACGCCCTCAGGCTAGGTGGAGTGACGATCTTCGAAGGGTGGCTGGTAGCAGCTGGATGAGAGTTGCCGAGAATCGAGCTGAATGGCGAGCAATTGGAGAGGCCTATGTCCAGCAGTGGACTGCTATAGGCTGATGATGATGATGATGAAAAACACCTTCGCAAATAATGCATTATTTTAGAACAAATTTGGTTAGCATGAACTTTTTAGAACTTTTAAAAGGGAATAATTCTGTCATACATGATTTTTGCGAAACTTTAACCGTTTCCGCAGCGCACGCAGCGGAAGCTCTCAAAAGGACAAAAAAACCCCGATTTTGAAACATTCTTCATTGGTGCTCCACTCCTATTAGTCTTAGCGTAATGATATATAGCCTATAGCCTTCCTCGATAAATGGGCTATCTAACACTGAAAGAATTCGAAATTCAAATCGGCCCAGTAGTTCCTGAGATTAGCGCGTTCAAGCAAACAAACAAACTCTTCAGCTTTATATATTAGTATATAGAAGTATAGATATAGATAAGTTCAGCGAGGTAATTGCGTAACACAATAGAAATGCCTTTCATTTTGACTATTCAACAACATTCATTGCCTGCGTTCAGCGCTCGGTGTGGCAACACGCCGTGTTCGGGTTCGCGACAAGTCAAACATCATCTTGAGGATGCCTCGTTGAGAGGTGAAACACGTGTCGATTTCTTTCAGGAGTTTTTTATGGCTCTTTAGAAATAGCTAAGTGGAACAGGTTACTAAATATATCCACGTCTATTGTATTTTAATATTCATTGCGTTATTTACGTTCTCGAGCGTACGCATTTAAAAAAAAATGAAGCGAAGGACTGGGAATTTCCTTCAGATTGTGATACAAAGTGTGTTACGCAATTGAAGTGCTGGGTTTCTCAAGAAACAACTAGGGCTTAGTAATAATAAAGCAGTTATTACAAAGTTGAAATGAACAACAAATAGTTTCGGACTGCTTCTCAAGGGTCTTCGAGGTCTGCTTACATAGTAACAAGGACGTGGCTTATGTAAACTTTCACGTAAATGGAAAATTAGTAGCCCAAGGTTTAGTTCAGGGTAGGTAAATAAACGGAGAGGTTCTAACAGTGAATATTATTATCTATGATTAACAATTTTGTGTGCCAACTGTGTGCCTGCCACGAATCCTCGAAGTAATCAATCTGCCTTTAGCCTTTTCCCAACTATATTGGAGTCAGCTTCCAGTCTAATTGAATGCAGTTGAGTATCAGTATTTTACATGGAGCGACTGCCTATCTGACCTCCAAAACCCAGTTACTGGGTAACACGATACCCTTTGGTAATACTAATTATCAGATTTTTGGGCTTCTGATTCCCATAATGACTGTCAAAGATCTACGAATGAAAGTTGAGACCAACGGCTCAACGTACTTTCCGAGGTTCAGAGGGGTCTCGATATGTTATGGATGGTCACCCATCCACGAACCAATCGCGGCAAGCGTTATTAATTACCTACAAACCCGTGGAGTAAACGTAAGTAAATTCAAATGATTTTAAAATCGAAAATACTCGTTTCGTACACAATATTTATTAATTATTGGTGATACTAATTGAACTTCTTTAAAAAAAAAAGTTTAAAAAAACCGTGGCACTCCGGGAGTGCCGACAGAAGTGAAAACTTGAAAAAAAATCGGCACTGCGGTTATCAACGCGTTGATTTCTTTTATTCCACGGTGTCGGTAAACTCGGTAACAGTGTCGCGAAAGCAATGGTTTAGTTCCATCTTAAAATGCCCAACGCGCCTAAAGAAGTTTTCACTTCAAAAATCGATAAATTTACGTCGTGAGTTCGGTCTAGGGCCTTAGAACTGTTATTTTTAGTAGAAGTTGGACAGGTTGGCCGTAAGGAAAAGCTGTTCAGGTAGAGATTCGTAGACGACTCCGCCTTGGACTGTAAATGTGATATTGTTCCACTAACAATGGGACACTTCACATCGTGTCCTGCGTGTCCTGAAATCTGCATGTTACAGGAGTTGCTGGACGCTAGTGATGGCGCCAAACACGTAGCCGAATTCTGGGTCGAGTTCATTTAGATTGCCATCGACATGCTTTTAAGAAGTAGAGTAGAAGGTAGGTATGTACTACCTGAACTACCTCCGTAGTATGTACGTATGTAGCCTGTTTCATTTATAATATTGTGAAATTGTAGATGCTTATCATTCTGACATCATACGTCAGAATTTGAACGCAATGCAATTACGTGGAGGGCACGACCTAGGTGAACTACGTGGCATTTCAAATGTAATAAATAGATAGACGTTATCATTGTCACTATACAGTAGATTAGCCTACGAGCTACCAGTTACGTTTATTATTTAATCCCAGTTTTTAGGATTCCGTAGTAAACAAGGAACCCTTAGTTTCGTCATGTCCGTCCAAGGTCTAGTTCCGAGATTCTTAGTACTAGAAAGCTGTAATTTGGCATGGGTATACATATTAATTACGCCGACAATGTGGTAAAACAGAATTATAAAAAAAAAAAAAAAATATATGTTACCTCCTCCCCTTTTTTATCCCATAATGTGGGGTATCATTGATGGAAAGGTCCTTCAAAGACATTGTGAGTATGTGAAAACCATTTTTGGATTCAGGTATTCGTTTGCGAAATATTAAGCTTTAAATTGCTAATTTTTGTTAGAGTCAAGTGTACCCCCCTGCAAGCTTAATGGTTGGTTTTGGGTATGTGAAAAAATTCACGGCAGTAGCATATATAACGAAATTAAAAGGAAAACTATCACAGCTAAGTAGGCTCTACAAGTTAACGAGTAATAATCGACCAACTTATATTTGCAGTTGCAAGAACATGTTTTTCAACTACAGAGTTGAGTTTGTTTTTGGAATAAATTCATCCCAACTCTCCGGAGTTCGGAACCCTTCATTGCGCGTAGTCCAACACGCACTTGGCCGGTTTTTTTTTAAATGAAGTTCCTTATTGCACATTACACTCTGTACACTTGGCGAATAAGAACTATACCAAAAAAAAAGTGTAACATTTTGATCGTTACTATACTTTTCTTACGCCATGTGCGCAAAAGCGAAAGGAACTTCGTTCCGACCGGGTGTCCCACGATACTTTTCCACTGTTATGTTATAGGGTGGCAAGATGGCAAACAAGCTGGCAGCTCACCTCATGGTAAGTGGTCGAAGACGCCTATGGACATCTGCTATCCCAAAGACAAGGCTGAAATATCTCTTGGGTGTAGTTAAAACAGTACCCTGCTTCAAACCGGAATGAAAAAACTCTGCTTGACGGTATATAGGAATGCTGGTAGTATGTACTTATCCTACTGTACTTCCTCGGACAAGCTCCTCTGCCAAGAGGAAAAAAAATCTACCAGTTATAATCATACTTAGTAGGAAATTGTTTTAAACATGAAAGCGTCACAGATTGTTGCTGACCTTTGAAAAACTAAACATAAACCGAATATTTTCACGTCATCCTTTTCAAACCAGATCCATCCAAACATCATTATAACATGCAACATATGTACAAACTATAATTATACATCGTTATTTCTGCACAATACAACTAACTAAAGTAATTAACAAAGTCGTGTGCTTCTTGCAAATGTCTGCGTTCTGTCATAGAAGCGGCTGCAATGAATGGTACCTATTAGTAGAGTGGGTTCTGTGCATTGTCATAGTGGAGCTAACTTGTCACTGGACATTATGTTCATCGTCTGTTTTCTACACTGCAAGGAAGCAAAAAGCACAAGCAGTTATTTTACTGCAGTATCAAATATCACCATTGTAAAGTACATAGTATTTTGACCGCAAATAGTAAAAGTTTTCTAATCATAACAAGTTTCCGCGTCGAAATCAACTAAACCATAAAACATATCCTATTGCAGTTAGCAGGAGTGTAGCTTTCAATCAGTAAAATAATACTAGTTATCGGATGAATACCTACCTCCAGAGATTATTTCTTACTAACAAACAACTTTGCCTCTTTATAATAAATCTGTGGGTGACATCAAAATCTTGCAGTCATGTGATTGGTAGTACTGTTCTGTCAGTCGCCATTTTGAACTTTATTGGTATTGAAACTAAGACTGCAAAATTCAGTGCTACCAATCGTGTCACGAGTCAAGTCATAATGAATGCACGTTTGATCAAATTTAGAGGTCACCCAGTGTTCTGTCATAGAATCTGCAAAAAATAGTACCTATTAGCGGAGTGGCTCTGCGCATTGTCATAGTGGAGCTAATTTGTCACAGGACATTATTTTGACTGTCTGTTTACTAACGTAGATTAGTGAATAGCTGATCAAAGATGTGTCGTTTTTAGGGTTCCGTACCTTAAAAGGAAAAAAACGGAAACCTTATAGGATCATTTAGGTTAGTTACCGACAGCCAAAGAAGGAGTGAATGTAGAAGTTAGAGAATCGGGTATACGGTAAGGAAGCAAAAATATCTAGTGTTCGTTTTACGATTTTACCGTCAGTTTTCAGTTTTACCGGAGATGTATGATCTCCAAAGAAAAGTAGCATTTTGATTGCAAATAGATATTTGCTTTAAAAAGCCTAGTTGTATTTGTAATGAATAGTACCTATTAGCAGAGTAAGCTCTATGCTGTGTCATGGTGGAGCTTACTTGTCATTGCACATTATTTTGTCCTTCTATTTTGTAACCTGTGCCGTAACCAGAACTAGCCCTGAATCTTCTTCTTCTTCTTCTTCGTATCGCTCTTGACAGAGCGGTCGTGGTCACAATGAACTGTGTCCAATCGCAGGTGTAGTCGTTGCCCGCCTCACGATCTCCCTCCATCTGGTTCTGTTACATGACAGTCTGGCGCATTCATTAACAGGGCCTCCAACCGCGGATTTTATTTGATCTGATTTTGATTTGAGCCCTGAATATAGTGATATTTTTATCCCTACTTAATAAAAATCTTAAATTCATCATCATCTGCCTAGCCTTTTCCCAACTATGTTGGGGTCGGCTTCCAGTCTAACCGGATGCAGCTGAATACCAGTATTTTACATGGAGCGACTGCCTATCTGACCTCCACAACCTAGTGACTAGGTAACACGATACCCCTTGGTAAGACTGGTTGTCAGACTTTTTGGGCTTCTAACTACCCGTAACGACTGTCAAAGATCTACAAATGACAGCCGGGACCAACGGCTTAACGTGCTTTCCGAGGCACGGAGGGGACTTGGTATGTAAAGATGGTCACCCATCCACGGACCAACCGCGGCAAGCGTAGCTTAACCTGATCGATCGACCTGTGCAGCTGTTATTACTTAGCCACAAGCCCCTCCTCCTTAATAAAAATCTTAAATTGTTATATTTAATTTACTGACAGACGATGCATAGCCTAAACTGCTAAGTTTAAAAGCATGAAATTTTGCACATAGTTTCTTAAATAACGAAGGCACTAAGGAAGGATTTATGAAAATTCGTTGAAGAATTCTGAATTTACCTTTTTATGGGAAAGGGATAAATTCAGAATTCTACATCTGGAGACTAATTAATGTATGTTCGTATTCAAAAACGTTCAAAAACTAGTCGCAATCTCATATCAGCGACATAAAATGTGCAAAAACTTGTCAAAAATATAGGTAAGAGATATTTTTGACAGATTGAGACTGACTTTAAAATACGATTGATTAAAAAAATTAAAAAAAGACTCTTTTCAAATGACGGATAATTCCCGTATATATCTCACGAAAAGTCAAAGTCAAATCATTTATTACAAGTAGGCCATTAAAAGGCACTTTTGAACGTCAAAATTTACAAGAAAAATAGAATTGATTCTAGTTGAAAAATAGAATTGATCCAAAAGGTAGTTTCTCTCACGAGAAACTCCAAAGCTACTGAAGAAAACAAGAATTTGTAATGTGTGTTGACTGTTGATAGATATAATTCACTTTGATTCTTTTGTTTCTCTCAGGCTTATACTTCCAGTGTTCAAACTTCTCTAGATACTTCTGGTAAGGCTCCTCAGGGACAATTAATAGAAGGCATTAGGAAGACCTGCGTTGTGTTATAGTGCAGCTAACTTGTAGTAACGTAGTAGACGCGTTGGGAATTTTTAAGATGGGACTAAACCATTTATTTCGCGACACTGTTACGACACCAGCTTTTGACCATTAAAAAGACATCAACGCGTTGATTACCGCGGTGCCGTTTTTTTTTCAAGTTTTCCCTTCTGTCGGCACTCTCAGAGTGCCATTGTTTTTTTTTTTTTTACCGTAGATTATTGTTATAGTTAAGGAGTCTGAAATAATGAAAGTTTTTAAATTCATATCATTGTAATTTTTATTTATAAAAATTGCTTAAAGTTAAGAGGCTTTTAAAAATATATGGTTGAGCCGACGTTAATTATTGGCAACGTTAATAAATAACTGGGGGTAGTGTTGGTTTGTCTATTTATTACTGCAAACAGGTTTCCAATTCTTAGAAGTCTTTATAAGAACAATGAAATAGATTTTATTAGCAGAGTGGAGCCTGCGTCGTATCATAGTGAAACTAACTTGTAGTGACGAGAACGTTGTCTGCTGGTCTTTGTTTTCATAGCTGCTCTCTGCAGTATACATACGTTGTAGCACTTAACGGGAAAAAAGGCTATAAAATTAAATTATAAAATATATTTTTTTGTTAGAAAATTGAACCTATTTGCCTTATCCTATAAAAGTAATAAAAATAACTAACCAATCACATTATACCCAACAAATACAATACAGGGTGATCCAATTACTCGAAAACAAACACTTAAAACTCTCGAGAATATTCTACAATTAAAAAAGTACACAACACATACACAAAACGTTTCACATTTAAAAAAGTACACACACTAGGGCAGGGCGTTACGCCCGCTGAATATTCATAGCGCACCGGAGATTGTATCGCTTAATAAACACCCTGTATACTAGTCCGCTCACGTGCCCCTAATGACCTGAACAGTATTAATGGAGGAAATTTTAATTTTCACTTAGAACCTTTTGGTTCTGTCTGATTTATGTACGTAGACATTGTATAGAAATTGCAAATGTAGATTAATTAGTGTTTGTTTGCGAGTTAATTAGTTTGTGTTGCTAGTTTGAAATTTGAGAAGGGATTTGTGAAATATGGTGGCATGAGATTTTAAGCAAACAGATTTTTGAGTTTGGGCACAAAATTCTGAAGAGTGGACGATTTATTTTAATTTATTTGTTTTTTAAGTTTTCCTTTAAAACTGGCCGTGTTGTGCTCCTAAAAAAAATAAGAGGTAGCAGTTTTCTTGCCCCTCTCTTAATGAGCTCTTAGCAAAAGTTACAAGTTACGCTTACAACCTGTAACTGATATCTTGTATTTCAAACTTTAATAACATTCAGGATGTTCTTTTTCAATAAAATATTTAAAAAAAACAAACCTGTATAAAACAGGAAAAGTGTTAAACATAAAGTGAAGTTTCAACTAGTGCAAAAGCTAAAAGTAGCTCTTGTGAATAAATAAAATACGATCAACATGGATGCTACGACGGGTTCTACGAAATGTCTTCGCCGTGCTACGAGCGTCTACGAGATGCGCTACGCCGCGTCTACGATTACATTATAACGATCGAATGAACTGTTTGTTTGTGAATCAGTCAAGTTAACTCAACAAAAATACAACGCTGAAGTTTTTTGTGTTTTTTGAATTGTTCTTTTGTATTTTATATTAAAATGAAGCAAAAACCGATCGTCATAAAATATAATATAACATGAATGACCTTTTTAATGAAGACTCATAAGGCTAGTTTTCCTGTCACGCTGATCGCACGCTGACGGTTGGCGCTGATGTCAATATGTATGTAGTTAAAGTGCTGAGCGGTCAGCGCGACTTAAAAACGCTACCTATAACTACATATACAGGGTGTTTGGCAGAACGTTGAACATACGAAAATGGTGCATAGGTGGGGTCATCTGCTACTTACTCAGCCCTAATTTATTTGGCCCTGGCCCCCTGAATATTCTTTTTTAATGCAGGTTGAGATTAGGATTTAAGTATTTTTTACATCTTTCTGTTATAAGAATCTGCCAATATTAAAGATTAAAAAAAAAATGCCTGTTTTACCCATTTTTTAAATAAAAATTATACTTTAAAATTAAGAAAGTTGTGAAACTAGAAGAAAGCAAAAAAAAAAACCAGGGCGCCAGGGCCAAATAAATTAGGGCTGAGTAAGTAGCAGATGACCCCACCTATCCACCATTTTCGTATGTTCAACGTTCTGCCAAACATCCTGTATATTGACCCATCAGCGCCGACCGTCAGCGTGCGGTCAGCGTGACAAAAAAACCAGCCTTAAACCATTCACGAACTGATACTTTGTGATACTTTGTAATATCAGAAAATATCGATTAAGTTTTATCCCTCCACGTATCCGATAAAACATTTCCAAACCATCACATACGTCGGTTCAAATCAATGTTCTATAAAAGGTCAAACAATTCCCTTGTGTGCATTAGTTAATAACAAACAAACAACACACCAGTCAGCTGACAGTTTAATTTCGCGAATGAATCGTTCAGTATGAACGGTTCATATTGAACGCTGTCGGCTCCGATCGGTCAATGGGGGTAATAGCCTGTTGACGTTTAGTCAAATTACGTTGGGGGTAACCCTAATGTATTATATTTGTTTCGGTTTTTTTTTTCAATAGGGGATCGAGGTGCAGTTGATTTGAAAGTGTTGTGTATCAAGGTTCGGTTTGCAATTAAACAAGAAGGTAAAAAAAAAAACGTTTATTTACAAATTAGCGTTCTGAAAATGCAGGCAATTTGAATGGTAGTGCTGCTAAATAATGATTTTGACTGTTTGAAAAATCCTACTGAATTATTTCCCAAAATTCATGGTATTGGAAAACAATTCTTCAGAAGTGCCAACAAAAACAAACAACAACACAGCACCTAAATCAAACACACACGAACAACTAACAGCCAACAAATCACAGCAAACATTGGGCCAACGTTGGCCGCAGTTATTACAAGGTCCGTTGCGTGGATGATAACATTAGTTTGCCGGTTTTCCGTAAAAACCGGTATAAATCACTAGCGCGCCAGCCCTGACTAATTACGGTTTAATTTAGACCAACAAAGGGCCACACTAGCAAACTTGCTTGATAAATCTCTAACATGTGTGCTGCCTAACGAGTAGTGACCAAACTGGAATAATAGGGTGGATATTTTATCGCTTTTAGTTAGGATCATATGGATATGAGATTGTTTGTGTTATTCAGGAAAGTATTTCATGGGTTACTTTAGAAAATTCCATTATTTCTTTCTCGTGTGGGAGTTTTTATACCGCCCATGGGCCTCTGAATTGGCTTGACATGTCGTCGAGAAATATCCCAAAACAAAAAAAGCGGCTGTCCGACTCGCACTTGGCCGCTCCTTGGTGGTTCCGTAGTAACAAGTAACACGGAATGAAAGGTAAATTGCGGTTTACGATTTATGAAGTATTAAAAAAAAAAAAAACTACTTACTAGATCTCGTTCAAACCAATTTTCGGTGGAAGTTTACATGGTTATGTACATCATATTTTTTTTTAGTTTTATCATTCTCTTATTTTAGACGTTACAGGGACACACACACACATTATACCACTTTGGAAGTGTCTCTCGCGCAAGCTTATTCAGTTTAGAAAAAGTGATATTGGAAACCTCTATATCATTTTTAAAGACCTATCCATAGATATCCCACACGTATGGGTTTGATGAAAAAAAAAATTGAGTTTCTGTTCTAAGTATGGGGAACCCCCAAAATTAATTGTTTTTTTTTGTGTGAAAAATCTTAATGTATAATACCTCACAGAATACATCTACTTACCAAGTTTCAACAGCATAGCTCTTATAGTTTCGGAAAAAAGTGGCTGTGACATACGGACGGACAGACAGACAGACATGAGACGAATCCATAAGGTCCGTTAATCCGTTTTCTGCCATTTGGCTACGGAACCCTAAAAAAACTATAAAAACGTTATTATTTATGGATTTTTCAGGATTTACGACAGGATGTAGGCTGGCAATATTAGTGTAAGTGTAGTAGTTGCTTAGATTTTTCAGAGCAGTAATATTTAAAATTACAACTTGTTCTTCTGTGTTTATGTTTATTCTTTGCGTCACGTTCTAGCGCAAATTTACTTATTTTCTTTCTTAATTAAAAAAAAAAATTAGTTATAAAAATAGCCATTCAAAATAACTAATCTAATATTTAAATACTTTCACTCGTGAACAGAAATATGAATGACTTGTCAACACTTTTTTTGACAACCTAGTAACCTGAAATTATTATTGAACAGTCAACGCTCTATTACTCCAAAGACAAACACACAAATATAAAAAAACCATAACTTCATAAGTCACAAAACACACACATTAAAACAAATAACAAACACATAACACAAGTTTATTATATCGAACAGTTTGTAGCCGAATAGCCGATGGTTGAATTTCTTAGGGTGGAGTAACCTTTGTTTCTTTCGATGTCGTTTTTCATATAAATTGGGTATAAGAAAGGGATTATTCGCCTTAGTGCCAACGTCGGGGAGCAACTATTTTTACTTTTGTATGTTTTTTCCTGTATTTCACTGAGGATTTGTGTTGTTTACATGTTTTTGTGTGTACCTATTTCAAATGGAAGTGAAGAAGCGAATTTTATAAAGGGATATAGTTTATCTTTGTAAATATCTACTTCTCATCCTTTTGATCGACTGGATTTAAATGTATTTTTTCTAGGAAATCCCTTTTAAAACCAAGCACGTCAATTATTTAAATTGACACACCCCAAAAACTTTTAATCCGCCATTCATAGAAACATTGGAACCAAACATTCAAATTAAAATCGAAATGATAAACGTTAATTAATAGAAACATCGGCTAAGCTGGAGTTAGCGTCAATCATAGCATCGGTAACTTCACTAACGGTAATTGAAAAAGTTAAAACTTTATACCTACGCAGAGATCAGAAAACGCGAAATATTAAACCAATTAAAACTTGGCAACATTAACTGATTCAACGCACAACAAATTCGCACAGAAGTTGCCAGCCTTTAGACCCGATTTTATTTGATATGGACCTTTTTCGATACGTATAAAATTGCCGTAAAGTTTTGATTACGAATAAAAAGAATAGGGACTGGAACAGGTAGAAAACGATTTTTATGTACCCTTTAAAGATTTGCTTTGGAAGGCAAATCACGTTAGAAATAATATAATTTATTTAGGGAAAAAGCTTAAAGTAAGTTACGTGCCTGTTTTGGAAAAATAAATTGATTATTTATTTATGTAATCTTATTTAACCTCCCTTTCTAAGGCAACAAATAATAACGGATCCCATAATAAGTTAGCATCACCGTGTAAACAGGTAGGTACTGTATTTCAAAACAATATCTGTTACGTGTTTTCGCTTTCATCCTATTTCTCAAATAAAAAAATTGGTATGGCCATAACCCTTTTATGAATTTTTAAAATATTTCGTTTGTGAATATACAGATCGCGATGCCAGTAAGGTTCGGATTACATGTATTATTGCTGCTAGTGTAGGCCAAAACTGGATAAAAAATTCATTAGAACGCACCTCCTTGCCGTTTGAATATGAAACTTATTACTTGAGCTGTTGAGTGGCAAATCGCTAAATAGCAACATCCAACTCATTTTCCGCCGACATTGAATATTCTGCCATGTTTGAAGGAAAAACAAAGTGTTAAATTGCGTGGGGAGTCGCCTTTGAGTTGGTGGTGTGTTCAGGAAGTTTAGATCCTGTTTTTTGTTCAGTAAGGTTTATATTAGTGTGGAGGTTGGTTGGTGTAGTGTGGGGAGGGGTGAGTTTCCTGTTACAGGAGACATGTAGAGAGGATGTGGGTCAAGTGGCAGGCAACAAAAGTATGAGTGTTGCGATGACGCGCTCTTGTGCAGACGGCGACGCGACGCGCTGTCGACTGCCGACACTATACGTCTGACTGCATTCTGTTTGGATTGCCACGATAGCCGTTTTATATCTATCAAAGTAAGTTACAAGTTGCTTTTTCAGTCAACAACTGAATTGAAGCTTTGAAAGCAAGTCTTTTTAGCCTGATTACTGGAAAATCAAAAGGAAGAATTATGGCTATCTCAGTATGCAACATTTGCAGTTTGTAGCCAGGTGCAGAGTAGACTACTGAAATGATTTTTAGAAATGAGTATATTATTGAGAGGCTTGTGGTTAACTAATGACAGCCGCACGGGTCAATCGAAGATAAGCTACGATCGCCGAGGTCGGTCCGTGGATGGGTGACCATCCATTACACATTGATATCCATCCGAGCTTCGGAGAGCACGTTAAACCGTAGGTCCCGGCTGTCATTTGTAGATCTTTGACAGTTGTTACGGGTCGTCAGAAGCCCGAAAGTCTGACAATCAGTCTTACCAACAGCTTAGGAAGGTACCGTTCGCTAAAGTAGGCACTTTTCTAATTGGCGGTTCTCTAAGTGGAATACCTCATTTATTTTGATCTCCTAGGTCATAAAACCAATGTTTTCCGTTTGATTTTATGACAGTATTTGTTAGTTTGTATCGCTTGTTAAACCAAACTCACATTACCAGTATCTAAAGCGTACTTTCAGATCTTTTCAACCCGTGACCCGTGTATGTTTAATAAGCGTATTTTGACGTAGACTCGTGTCCAGATTGGCGTAGTAACTAAGTTAGGTAGCCACGCCGATGGCTCGCTTGAATATTAAAAGATTAATGAGGTTTTAACAATATTTATGGCTATAAAAGAGGGGCTAAATTAACAGAGGTAGCTTCAATATTATAGGTATTGTTGTTTGTTTATGGGTTTTCTGATGGGCCATGTAGATTATTTATGTATGAATATTGTTCCCTCCATCATCGTTTTGGGCAGCCTCTTTCTGGTTTATGATGGATTTTTTTATTACTTTTTATTAGCTTTACCTGTAAATATGTCACTCTATTGGACAAATAGGTTTAGAATTTTCACTTACATACAGAAGCAAGAACCTGATGCTGCAGCCAGGGCAGTTAAATTATGAATGGGTTTAGACTCTAAACTTGAACCAATTTTTTTTGTTTTTTTATACATTTATTAATATTTTTTTTTTCATTTATTCATTTTTTTACTTATTAAATACATTTTTAAATATTTTTATATATTTATATATATTATATATATCATTAATAAATTTATTATTATTAGTAATAATAGTTGTTATTATTAATAACAAAGTAAGAAATATTTAAAAATGTAAATACATATGAAAGAAAATAAATAAACGACATAATAATTACAATTATTATTATTTGGAAATAGCAAGGTATATATTTATATTTTATTCCTTTATATTTTATTCCTCAAGCTTATAAAACAACCTAATAATCCAATAGGAAAATACAATTTCTGTTAACCCTTGTTCTAGAAACTACCAACAAATTCTAAAGTGATAAACAAAAGCTATTCCAACAATCACTCCAATCCCACGGTTGGTTAAAATCGTACCAATCGTTGATCAAAAGGACGTGTCGTTACATTTTTATAATCCAAACACTTCTTGTAACATCAATCGAAAACCAACCCTATACTCCAGGAAATAGAGTAGGAAACTGTTTGTTTAATCCTGTTTACTGTGTCGTGAAATCCAGACAGAGGCGTAGCGAACTAGAGGCGAAATGATAATAATTTCATATTATTTTGGAATTGTGCTTCATACAGCCGCAGTGTTGGGTCGTAAGCTGGCTTTATTACATACATTTCAGCAGATTCCCTCGAAGTAGAATTAACCCTGCGATGATGCCCTGGGTACTATGTTAATGTATGTCGAGATAATGACTACGTTCGTACACAGAATGAATATGCGTTGAAAATTGTTTGATGGCTAAGTTAAGAATGTGCATTTATGTGGTGCGTACAATGAACCTATATAGTGTTTATGTTTAGGGTTTTAGGTACTGTTTATGGGTTTGGCATAGTTGTTATGCTGAAAAAACCGTAAAACCAAAGTGTAATTTGATCATAAAATCATTTTTGTTATGTCGTTCATAAATAAACAGGGTTTATTTTTAAGTTGTTTTTGCAATTTGTAAGTAAACCCTACAGTAACCTACCAAACAAAATTTTTGTTCAAAAAATATTTTGTTATTTTAATTTTAAAAAAACATAAACACGGAACTGAAGTAAAAATATTACTTTCACCGAAAACGAATAAAAAAGAACACAGTTAAAAGGTAAATGAAATATTTTGCAATTATTTTTCATAACTGAACACCGGAGGGACTTAATTAGCTGGAATAAATAAAGTGAAAACATTTCAGCGATAATTTAAATTTAAATCCTGTACTTATTGTGAATGGCTTTGCATTCGAATTTAAATGTAAAAAATCATCATAGGGTTAGCCACAATCAATCACTGTTGATCAAACGCTTTTTTCAGAGTCAAAGGTGGTAATGACGTGTGATTGGAGATTTGTTGTCCAGGACTGCTATAGATAATAATGATGATAGATAATAATGTCTTACTCACCATTCTTGGCAGACAGATTAACGACTTTAGTCAGTATATAACGGGTGTAAAAAGACGCTTGATGAAGTCAAAATCATGAGTTAGACGAAATAGAAATTAAAGTTCTAAAAAAAAAAAATCGGATTCGTTTTTTTTTGTATTTCTATTACAAAAAAAAAGCAGTGGCACTCCGGGAGTGCCAACAGAAGTGAAAATTTGAAAAAAAAATCGGCACCGCGGTAATAACGCGTTGATCTCTTTTACTCCACGCACCGCGGTAATCAACGCGTTGATGTCTTTTACACGGTGTCGGTAAATTGCGTCACAGTATTGCGAAATCAATGGTTAAGTCCCATCTCAAAAATGCCCAACGCGCCTAAAGAAGTTTTCAATTAAAAAAAAAAACGAATAGAGTCATTTGTTCTTCTCATCATTGTGGTTTTTTTTATTACCATACCATACCTTCTTTAATATATATACCATACCTGGGAACCTTCAGGTTACAGAAATATTGAGGGTTAAAGTTCCAACTTTTTTTGACGTTTTTGTACGAAAACTAGTTTTAAATGTTACAACTTAACTTTAAATACTCCCACGATTTCTGTAGCGTTGCATGCAATCATATGCACAATATTTTGTATGTGTAACATTACGAACTTCTGTAAATAGCGATTTTTTACTCCAAAAATTGAAGTTCTTTTTGTCTAATATAGCTTAGTTTGCAAAGTATGCGTTGTTAACGGCGAAGTGATGGATATTTTTACACTGTATAGGTAGCTAAAGGACACTGTGCTATCTTCTCAACAAAATCAATTAAACGAACACTAAATTTCTAAGGCTGACTGGTAGAAAATGCCTCAGGCATTTAGTCAGCCGTTGTATAATATTGTTTTACTAAGTTAAATAAATTGTCCACCCACTTTACGTTTAAAAATTAAAAGTAAAGAATGCGTTTATAAAGCAAAAAATTCTCACATTACTTTTGAAGGGTTAAACGATCATAAATAAGAAGTATCTCGCGATCTTTGCGTTATAATCGTGCCGTTCATCTTATGACGGTACATTAAGTCCGAAAGCTCTAACATCTTGAAATATATCCTTCACAGATAGGTATTAAGATTCATTAAACTTGGGTTTAGTGATAGCGGTGGAGACGAGGTATTTAGTTAGTTGAATTAAATGGGTTTGTAAGTTGAAGTGTGCTTTTTGTTAAAAATCACTTTGTTTACTTTTAGTTCAATAACTTCAGTCCTGAAGCAAATATACGATAGAAAACAGTGCCAAGTTCTTCTTTACGAAGATAATAAAATAATAATATGTTAACACTTATGCAATGCGATGCGATGCTCCAACGTTGCGACATTTAAAAATAAATGTGGCAGCATCAGGCTGAGATGGGATACTTTTGGCCTCGTACAGGACTTTCTGCTTTTATTTTTACTTTGTTTTTTGAAGTGAAAACTTCTTTAGGCGCGTTCTTTAGGACATTCTTGAGATGGGACTAAACCATTGATTTCGCGACCTGTTACCGACACCGTAGAGTAAAAGACATCAACGCGGTGATTACCGGGGTGCCGATCTTTTTTCAAGTTTTCACTTATCTCGACACTCCCGGAGTGCAATTGTTTTTTTTAATTTATGATTTTATGAGTGTGTTTTATTTGTGATTTCCTATGCGAGTTTCAATAAATACTTTTTCATTATTATCTTTCAATGACGTGCGAATTCAGGATAAACAAATGAATAAAGGTAATGTTTTACTAGTCATTTTCAAAGATCATTCTTATCAGAATTGGCAGAAAGACTGTCAATTGGTATCAGCAACTCTAACATAATTGAAATAATCAATAACAGTGTGGTCTCTAGCTTCTTTTTGGAGTGATAACATAGGTACTGTTATACTGAATCTACATGGTCCTCAAATAAAATGCTATGACCAAGATTATTTCCGGGTTTTTATATACACATTGACAGTAATGAATTTTATTATTATATTTACTTTAAATTATTTTGAATGTGAAAACTATGTGGGTCATTCCTTTTTGTTTTTAATTTTTTCTCAGTAAATTCTAATCATGACTTGGCAGTTTGAGTAATCTATGTGGCCTACACAAATGTCTTTTCTTTGGTATTGTTCGTCGAATCGTTGAACTCCTTAAATTCTGAGTTGAGCTGCCCGATAACTGACAAATGCGTACACTGACTGGACAGGCCCTCTGAATCTGTGTGGTGCTTTCATCAAAAGACCACTTCATACACTAATCTACATGGTCTGACCAAGATTATGTCAGTGTGACCAGAGTAGAACAGACTCAGAGTAGTCAGATAGGAAACGCCGACCTCATCTAGTTTAAAAAAAAGTGTTTGTACAAACCTACTTACAGAAATAAAATCATTTATTATTTATCACTGTTATTCTTTTCGTTTCCAAATAAGGCTCTAAATATAATCAGAGTAAACAATTTAAACAAAAAGGCACTCAAAATGGAAGCTACTCCGGAACACGTGCCCACTTCACTTCATTAAATTTAGACTAAAAGTTCATCGTGCTGATTTCATATTCAATTTGGCGTTGGCAGAGACCGTCATAATTTTTTTATGTGAACATAAAGCGCGTTTCTCGATGGAGCCCTTTTTCTATCGGAAGCTACAAAACGTTTGGGATCGGGGTACTTTGAACTGTGTTCAGGTGATTATTTTGGTGTCGTATTATTTGCGAAGACTTTTTTTCAGAAGCGACGTGAAGGCTTTACCTTTTGGTATGTGTTTGAAAATGATGGAGTTTTGAAGAGTAATAAGTATTAGCTTTGAATAACGTGTGAGGTTGTTAGAGAGATTGCTGAAGGCATAAAAATTTAACAGCAAGAAAATATTGTTAGCAATCTTGTCGTAGCAAAATTCTGAAATAATTAATGTGTGAGAGATGAGACGTTTGCTACTTTGAATTTGAAGAATCATATTTTTTTATTATCATAGCTGTTGACAGGCGCTACTTATCATTTCGCAATGTTAGCATTATTTTCTTTAGTTGACAGGATGACAAGCATAGAGAATGAGATGAGGGAACCTACTCACATTTTTTTCATCTTTTACGTAAATGACCTTTAGCAATGACAATCAAACCGTGGGATTTACATTAGACGCCTATTGTAGCCGTTTGTGCAATACAATTATTCATAAAATAAAATTGCATATTTTAGTAATTGTAGAAGATTAGCCCGCCTTTGCCTTGGACTGACGAACTTAATCTCCAAATCAATATGATTATCCCCTTTTGGAAGGGGTGACTAGAATCAATTTTATCTTATATATAAAATTCTCGTGTCACAATGTTAGTAACCTTACTCCTCCGAAACGGCGTTACTGATTTTTACCAAATTTTATATGCATATTCAGTAGGTCTGAGAATCGGCTGCTATCTATTTTTCATACCCCTAAGTGATAAGGGTTGTCCACCCCAAACAAATAATTGGCAAAACAACGTTTGCCGGGGTCAGCTAGTTATTTTGTAAATTTTGACGTTCAAAAGTGCCATACATGGGGCCTATTTGAAATAAATGATTTGACTTTGACTTAACCTGACTTTCCTACCTCTCTAAAGTCTTAAACACATACAAAAACTCACAATATACATTTCATTGTGCAAAAATACCTGTATCGTTAATTTGCCGCGGCAGGCACAATCGCGGTCGGAGTAATTTTTTTTATGAGTGAGCACACAATTCGTAATTCGACCTCATTTCAAGGAGAGAGAGGGTAGACGGAAAAACTGCTCCCTCATTATCGTTTTCCGCACTCGCGCCGGTATCCAGGGTGTTGGAAAACAATACAATTCCGCATGAAACGCCTGAGTATTTTTTCAAGAAATTTAAAAGTTTTTTTCTTTTTTATTTTCGCATAGTGTGGTGGGGAGTTGAAGTGTGTAATTCGTTGGCCTGGTTGCACCTGGTTCCTTCTATTTTGTTTGGGTAAATTTTAGCGCTGTTTGCTCGAAACTACCGGATGGCGAACTTTTTCGAATGCTATCGTCTATGTACTGCAATATAACAAAGAAAATTTACTTCTGGGCTGTGCAATCTACGCAAGTTCATTCATAACAGGCAAAGTCAACTTCATGGTCATATTACCTGCAAGAGTTAATGTGTTAGTGCAAAAGTTATTGCAAGTGTCTTTCTAGATACTTGCTTGCTTCACTTAACAATGAAAGACGACAAGCAGATGAAACAGTTTGTTAAACTTCTAAGAAAATATATGCGACAATTAACCTTTTTTTCCACTATTCCCTCTCTCTCTTACTCAAAAATCTATATCTTTAAAACTTGTCACTCTAATGACTCGCCACTTCTACTTCTCAACGAATATCCTAGAATACATTTTTTCATTAATCAATATACTGCGAGTCATCAGCTAGGGGGCGAACCGGAAGTACCCGACCGGAAGCAGAGGGACTAAACTCGGCGGTTAATTGCGCGAAAAGCGAAGCCCTTCGTTTTGAATATCGAACGATTATTTCCGCGCGAGCTTTAAGGATCATGTGTTGGAGGGGATTTTTTTGCCATTTTATTTATGTACATCCTCTATGTTGTGACATAAATTACTCAAGCTATGTGAATGGCATTGATGGGAATGCTTGAAATAAGCCTAGATACTTACATATATATTTTGGAAGCTAAGTTGATAATATGCAAAACATACCTAGACTCCATAGGTTTAGGTAGATAAATAAAGGTAAGCAAATCGTAAAAAGGGTTTTTATATAAGACACTTTCTTGTTTAATAATTTTTACAAAAGTTTCCTCTTTTATTAATGTATGTTAAAACTTTATCAATTTATTCTTAAACTACTCTTCGTAGATGTAACTGCTTGAGCACAATTTTTTTGTTACATTTATAATACTACTATTATAATATTGTGTAATCTGTCTATTGTAAAGAGCCCAAACTCTAAATGTCAACGAATTATAATGTTGCTAAATTGCGTCATGTTCGTGAACGGGCGCCGTCAGTTGAGACTGGTCATCTCTTAGTTGCCACGGCTTATTTTTAATTTATTTTAATTTTTGAATCGTTCTTTGTTTTATCTTTTTATTACGGACACTTCTAACGTGCACGTCTTTCTATATTGTTCTCACATGTATAATTTCAACATGAACGATGTAACCAATATTTTGTAACAATTTTTTATTTAAAAGAGTGTCCGTGGAGTTTCTTGCCCGTTCTTCTCCATAGGTACCTACTACGCTTTGGAATGGGCAACTAGCTTCATATTTCTGACTGACCGATTCCTTGACAATTCAAAAGTGCCTGTAAATGGTTTAATTGAAATAAATGCTTTGAGTTTGAGTTTGAAGAGTACAACTATAACGTAGCATGACAACTGAAGTGACGGTATTACGTTTAGTCGGTTACTTGACAGTTGTCTCGGCTCATGGTTTTTTTGTTTACCTTGATTTAACTATCTAAACTTATGAAGTACTAGCTGACCCGTGCCCACTTCGTTGGGCGGTAAACATTTTAACTTGTGATGAAATTATGAGTGTAGTTCGTAACCGAACTGAGTGCTATGATTTATTTCCTGACTGCCAAAAGGAGGGTTTTGTTTTTATTGCATACTAGCTGACCCGTGCCCACTTCGTTGGGCGGTAAACATTTTAACTTGTGATGAAATTATGAGTGTGGTTCGCTTAGTACTTTTGTTTTTATTGCATATTCCCGAGCACGGGCCTGCGATGTTCTCGCGCTTTGGCTAGCGAGCCTCTGCGAGCGCTCAGCGCTAGACGCCCAATCCCTTGTTGCAGAGACATGCTGCCTTGAATCACTGAGACGTTGCGCAGGTTCAGCGCAAAATTCCCGAGCACGGACCTGCGATGTTCTCCAGCTTTGGTTAGCAAGCCGCTGTGAACGCTCGGAGCTAGATTCCCCAGCGCGTGCTTGCGAAATATTTTCTCTATTCCTCAAGAGGTGCTGATGATTTTCAAGAGCACTCTTCTGTACGGCGTACTCGAGCTGCTCTTGTCTGGGATGTCTGACGGGAAAGTTGTGATTTCCTTTTAGGCATGATAAACAATCGCTGAAACTGTCAGATATCCCAAAAACAGAAATAGCTTCGAACTTGAAGAATGAGAACGAAGTAGTATTTGTGTTTTAAGAAACCGAACAACCAAAACAATTTTAAAGACCAACAACATATCATCCAACCAACTGCGTAAACTTACCAAATGACGAAAGTTTTAAACGATAACTGGAGAGGGTCATTAATCCGCGGAAAATCTTAACACCGCGATTCAAAAAATTACGTAATTGCACAACGCCATCTATGGGTAAATGGATAAAACGTCCGTACAAAGCATGTTTTAATGCGGTTCGTGAATGGACGGCGGCATTTTGCGATTTAGTAATTTTATATTATCTTCGAAACTATTTAACCAATTGACATACTGTTTTGGGCAAATCGTATCTCTATGATGTTCTTGTGATCATAATAATATTTTTTTCGATAAGGTTTAATATTTTGTTGTTTAAAAAATCGTCCAAAGGTAAGTACGTCGAAAAATACTTTTTTTAACACATAAAAGCTACTATATCTGCTAAAATATAAAAGATAGAAATATGGTGTCGCGGACTTTTTTGTAGAACTATTTAAAGCGGACCAAGTTGCCATACATTGTTTTCAATTATATACAACTGTTAAGGCAGCGCATGCAAATAACTCTGTTGTAAGAGCAATTTTTTTCCGCCTGGCTAGACAAAAATTGAGATAGTTCGGCTAATATGCATGATATCTTTATAATTTATAGCCTATAGCACTCACGAATAATGTAGCTTTCTACCAGTGAAACAATTTTTAAAATTGGTTCATTACTTCCAGAGATTACCCCCTACATACAAACTTACAAACTTACAAACCTACAAACTTACAAACAAATGTTACCTCTTTATAATATTAGTATAGATAAATCAGAAAGACGCTGCGCACGTTCAGCGCTAGATTCCCGAGCACGGGCCTGCGATGTTCTCGCGCTTTGGCTAGCGAGCTTCTGCGAGCGCTCAGCGCTAGACTCCCTATCCCTTGTTGCAGAGACATGCTACCTTATATCATTGAGACGCTGCGCACGTTCAGCGCTAGATTCCCGCGCACGGACCTGCGATGTTCTCCAGCTTTGGTTAGTAAGCCGCTGTGAACGCTCGGAGCTAGATTCCCCAGCGCGTGCTTGCGAAGTATTTTCTCTATTCCTCGAGAGGCGCTGATGATTTTCAAGAGCAGACTCTTCCGTACGGCGTATTCGAGCTGCGCTTGTCTCACCGCGATTCAGAAAAATGACGTAATTGTAGAACGCCATCTATGGGTAAAACGTCCGTACAAAGCATGTTCTAATGCGGTTCGAGAATGGACGGCGGCATTTTGCGATTTAGTAATTTTATATTATCTTCGAAACTATTTAACCAACTGACATACTGTTTTGGGCAAATCGTATTTCTATGATGTTCTTGTGATCATAATAATATTTTTTTTTAAGGTTTAATAGTTTGTTGTTTAAAAAATCGTCCAAAGGTAAGTACGTCGAAAAATACTTTTTTTAACACATAAAAGCTACTATATCTGCTAAAATATAAAAGATAGAAATATGGTGTCGCGGACTTTTTTGTAGAACTATTCAAAGCGGACCAGGTTGCCATACATTGTTTTCAATTATATACAACTGTTAAGGCAGCGCATGCAAATAACTCTGTTGTAAGAGCTATTTTTTTCCGCCTGGCTAGACAAAAATTGAGATAGTTCGGCTAATATGCATGATATCTTTATAATTTATAGCCTATAGCACTCACGAATAATGTAGCTTTCTACCAGTGAAACAATTTTTAAAATTGGTTCATTACTTCCGGAGATTACCCCCTACATACAAACTTACAAACTTACAAACCTACAAACTTACAAACAAATGTTACCTCTTTATAATATTAGTATAGATATGTATCGCCATTTTAAAAAAAAAAAGCTTGTTTGTTGCATTACTTTTGTCATCGCAATCATCATCGTTTAAAGCTTATACCTATAAAACCTATTTTGAATATAAGTCGTGTGCCGATGACATTTCGATAGGCAAAAATAATAAAATTCCATACACACTTCATCCTCTATTTAATTGGTAGATGAGTTTTCAAAAATCATTCTTACGTTTTGTAAAGAACTTTTGTCCAAATTGTATGCTCTATAATCTTTACAAATGAGGTTTCATGGACGGCTCAGATCTCTAGTGCGTATACGGCGTCTCTCCACAGACAATGGCCCACCTTCCATCTTGCGCTGCATGCCGTCACTTGCACACAATCAACTTGCCTAGCCTTTTCCCAAATATCTTGGGATCGGCTTCCATTCTAACCGGATGCAGCTGAATACCAGTATTTTACACGGAGCGACTGCCTACCTTTTTTGTTTTTGTGTGGGAAATTATCAAATAACTTCTCCCGCTCTGGGTGGAGCGGGAGGGCGTGTCAGCCTCTTACTGACTAAAACCCACCCGTGTTCCTTCAGTTGCCATGTTGCCGGGGGCCACGATATCCCTTTCGGCCCTTATTCGCAGCCCCGGCAGGCATTGGCCCTAGCGGACCCCGTCAATTCTGCTGACATCTCTTTGAGGTGCGCGTGGAACACAACGCGCCGTCGACCCGGGCTTGGTCCTTATCGGACGGTGAGCTATCCATTGCTCACCGTCCGCAAGCCCGCGCCTACGGTGGCCGGAAATCTGCCTGTGATTCCTGACGCCCAGGGCGTCTCCTCCTGCGGCGGTTAGGGGCGCGAGGGCACGAAATTTGCCTCTCCCTCACGCGTTCCGCCGCCTCCATCGCGAGTGACTGCCTATCTGACTTCCATAACCTAGCAACTGGGTAATACGATACCCCTTGGTAAGACTGATTGTCAGATTATCGACAGTCAAAGATCCAAAAATGACAGCCGGGACTAACGGTTTAAAATGTGATTTCCGAGGCACGGAGGAGTCTCGGTATGTAAAGATGGTCACCCATCCACGGACCAACCAAGTGTAGCTTAACCTAATGGATCGACCCGTGCGGCTGTTATTACTTAGTCACGAGCTCCTCACCCTCCTGCCGTCACTTGCACACGTGAGGACCTAATGGCTGCGTCAGCAAACGTTATGAGTGTTGCTGAATTTTGGGGCAAAATAAATCTAAAAATATATATTTCACGTGTAATTTTGCCATCAACAAGGAGGAGAACATTTTATGCTTCTGGAACCAGAGGTTTTGTGCGTTGTTAGTTAGCGAGTGAATGAATTAAGATTTTTATTAAGTAGAAATATGCCTCAATTACAGTGCAGTGGTGGCCCAGTGGTAACGGCCGCGACTTACGAGTAGGTCGCAGGTTCGAACCCAGACAGGCCTCGTGCTTTGTGTAAATTATTTCATCACCACTGCTCTCAAAACGGTGAAGGAAAACATCGTGAGGAAACCGGCATGTCCTAGAATCGAAAAATTCGAAGGCATGTGACATCTACCAACCCGCACTGGGCCCGCGTGGTGGATTACGGCCCACTCTCTCTCTAGGAGGCCTGTGTCCCAGCAGTGGGAACATTTATAGGCTGATGATGATGATGATGATGCCTCAATTTCTTTAAAATTGTTGTTATACGCAACTGTGCTAACCAATCCATTTGGTAAGCGAAGTAATTTCTATTATGATCTTTCATGAAGGCTAGATACGCTATCATTTCACAATATAATTTATCTAGAATATTCAGCACACAGCTGTTTGATAACGGACATAAAAGACGGAGCAAATTGCCTCTGAATATAAATCACGAGCTCTTTAGGATCGCATGTCGATATGTTTGGGAACGCAGCATGTTTATGAATTTTGTTATGTGTTTATTACTTTCCGAGTTTATTTATAACTTTTACTTTGTTGTGGAGTTTGATTTGTGAATATTATGATGTTTAATTCGAGCTAAATATGAAAAGGTAGTCATATTATTTGATTTTTAACCGACTTCCAAAAGGAGGAGTGTTTTTTCTTTTTTTTTGTATGTTTGTTACGCGATTACGCCAATTATGAATTGATTTTAATGATTCTTCTTTTCTTTGGTAGATCATACTTCAGAGGTGGTCCCATATAAATTTTATTAACTTTGCTTGGGTAGTTTTTGAGTTAGCTTCAATAATAAGTATTTTTTCCCACTTAGTATGTGGATGATATGATAACTTCCTGTCACTGTTATTTACATAGCAGGTAGTGGTATTCGAATTTATGTGGGGTAGGTACCACAACTAAAAAGTGAAAAATAAGAACTTTTTATAAAAAAAACAACCGAATCAAAAAAAAAACACTACAAAGTGAAAAATAACTTTCGGTGACAAAGAACGAAACTTCAAAACCAAAGACACCGACTTCCGAAGCTAAAGTTATTTTTCACTTTCTAGTGTTTTTTTATGAAGTCGGTTGTTTTTTTTGTGAAAAGTTTTTATTCTGTATTTAGGTGTGACTATAAAGTAGGTAGGTCAATCAACTCAGCCTATCGCAGTCCACTGCTGGACAAAGGCGTCTCTCAAGCTGCGTCACAACACCCTGTCCTCCGCCTTCCACATCCAGTCTGTCCAAGACACCGTTTTAAGGTCATCGGTCCATCTAGCTGGGGGGGTGTCCCACACTACGCTTGCCAGTTCGCGGTCTCCAGGATTCTTCTGCTCTATCGGCCATTGGTCTTGCGACAAACATGGCCAGCCCACTGCCACTGCTACTGTAGGTAAGTATAAGTAACATTTCAATCACATACGAGAGAATTTAATATTTTTTATCCTTTCAACTGTCATTAACGAGACACAATAGAATTTTAATTGTTATCCACCTCAATGAGGCGTCGTAACAGATGATGAGATATATGACGTGTAAAAGTGATTCCGATATCCTATTTACAGAATAAACAATTTCATTTCATTTCATACGAAAAACGAATGCAACTATCCAGTCAGTATAATTTATATAGTACTGAATTATAAACGCTTTGTACTCGAAAGAAAAAGTCAGACAACTTAAATGACTTCATTAAATAACGTTTATTTGAATTAAATAACGATTATTAATGACTTAATTAAATAACGTTTATTTGTTAGAAATTACAAAACATGTTCTTAATTCAATTAACTTACTCAAAGGACATAATCATTTTTCAAAATCTAAAAGCACAAACGCGCCTAAAGACTCAATCAAACTCCAGCAAACAGATAAAGTACAGTCAGCGAATTATTAAAATACTTTTCGAAACCATTTTAATAGAAGCACCCGAACTAAGTTTTATCTCTGTAATCCGCACCACAAGGCAACTTTCATGAGTAAACGAGTTAACTTAAACGATTTCCTTGCGGCTGGAAAAAAGTAAAAAGTAAAAAAAAAGTTGAAGTAAGATCGCGTCTATCTGGTACCAAATAAAGTTGTGTTGTTCGGCTGGTGATATTTTTTGATGACTGTACTTTGTCTCTATTTAATACCGTTTGTGCTTGAACAAGTTGAAAGTACAAGATTGTTGTTCTGAACATGTTCAAAGTATGCTTCTTCGGGGCGCGATTAAATTGTAATGGCTATAGTTGTAGCGATATTAAATGAGACTTATACTGCGAACGCAAATGCGAGTTGTGAAACTAAAATACTGAATAGATTAAAATATGTAACGGAGCTTGTGGCACTTAGAGGGATGTAGCTGCTAAAATCTCTTTTATAATTACAAAAACTTTCAGCTAGAACTAACTTTCAACTTTACTAACACTCCCTAGAAGGACATAATGACCTTATTGGTGATGTTCTTCAGAAAGGTCAGGTGTATAGTACTCGCAAACAGCCTGCGCAGATGTGTGATCATAAACGAGGCAAAAGGAGTATGTAATAAGGACCGTAGCCCATGGGAAGAAGGCTTCAGTTTATGTATGTTATGTATATAGAAACTTTCAAAGGTTTATTTTAAAAAGTTTCCAACACGCGCAATTTTCTAGCGTACAGTTTGTTTACACGGACTTCGCATTCATAAATAGTCGAAACTAGAGCTATGGGTTCTGCAAATATTTTGTTTGCGTGGGAGTGCAACTTGTGATCCAGAAAACTGAGCTGTTATAGCCTATTTGCTTTTTAGGATTCCGTACCTCAAAAAGGAAAAACGGATCACGGAAACCTTATAGGATCACTTCGTTGTCCGTCCGTCAGTTTGTCACGACCCATTTTCTCAAGAACGCGTGGAGGTATCAAGTTGAAATTAATATCAAATGCGTTGATCTATGTTGCCTTGGAGCTTTAAAAAATCAAGCTTATAAGTCAACGCAATAAAAAAATACGGCCATTTATGTGACATATTTTGATACTCGCAAATAAATCAAAACCTACAGCGTACCTCTCGTTGACCTAGAATCATGAAATTTGGCAGGAAGCAAGATCTCACAGCACATGTAAACGAAAAAGTCTGAAAATTGTTAATTTGTAGTTTTAGCAAAGAAAAAAATATTTTTTTGCGATTACAAACTTTCAATTGCAGTTGGAGAATTGACCGTGACGTATATCGATGTATGGGAAGCAACATGTTTTTTAACTACAATGTTAAGTTTGTTTTTGGGATAACTTCATCCCCAACAACGGAACTTTCATTGTGCGTGTCCGACAAGCACTTGGTGAGTTTTTACTTTATTGACTTAAAAATAACAATGACAGATAGTATTGACAACATACCATCGTGCCTATACAGCTACTCTCTGCTCTGCATCCTGAACCCTTGAGAAATACTCCTCGAGGGTTCGGCAGAGTCGATTATTACACACACGCATCGCTACTGAGATGTGTTTGAAGTCCCATAAAATAAGGGGCGAACCTATTGCCACTAACCAGACACAAACCCAGAGTCTGGGCTGCAACTAAGACATTTCTGACGGAAAGCCCTGCACTTGAACTAGTAATTGATAAACTGTTTATAAAGCTTAAGTTTGAATGAATAATAAACTACAGTCAAACCTGGGTAAGTGAGAACTGGGTAAGCGAGAAAACTCTATAAATGAGAGTAATTGCCAGGTCCCGTCTTAACCCAACTAAACCTCTACAAGTGAGAAACAGAAACCTCTACAAGAGAAAGTCGTTTTTCACTCGTGATCGTCTATAATTGAGACTGCTACTTGCCTGTACCTCTATAAGTGACAGTCGAGCGTAATTTAAATTCAAATTGATTTATTTGCGAGAATGTAGGTTTACAATGTATGATCTTAAAACTATAATGGCCCCTTTACATTCTACCATTATATAAGGTGTGCAAATATTTAATTTTATCCTACACAATGCTAATTAAATAAAAAATACAGCAGCAACAAATAAGATGCATGCATTAGGACTTTAATGGAAAAAAATAAATAAATAATGAAGTCAAAGCTAATACCTATGTCAGTTCAAGAGATAAAGTATAATGTCAGATTAAGACTAAATAAATAGTAATTGATAATGTCATAACTAATAAAATGACAATATATTGATTCACAAAAATTTGAACATTAATCAATAAAAATAATGTATATACCAATATTTATTTCAGTTTCCTTCTCCGCAATCTGACATGTATTCATTGAGATTGTAAAAGCACTTTGCTTTTAACCATTGCGTTACCTTTTTTTAAACATGATCAAAAGTAAATCTTTAAAGGTGCCCGGTGAGTTAAATACCTTAACAGCATTAATGTACGTATTCTTCTTATACAATTAACATTAACGTCTGCTATTTATGACGCATTCTTAAATTTCGAGGAACTAACTAACATTGCTTTTGTATCGTATTCTATTCGAATAGCCAAATGTGTATTCTTTACAAACCTCGATAAGTGAGAAAGGCCAGTCGAGTACCTCTATAAGCTAGAAACCTTAAACGAAAAACAGATCGCTGCCCTTTGAAGTCTCGCTTATTCAGATTCGACTGTATTTATTATTTTTAATTACAAACGAATAGCCGTATAAGTTAATTGTGAAACTAAACTCAGTAAAACATACAACAGTATAACTAGGCGCAAATTATATCGTACAAAACAAACAAATTACATTTAGATCGGCCATTTTGTTTCCCTCGTTATTTTATGTACAATATTATTTACATTACTGAACAATGGACGGAACGTTGATTCTGTGTTTTATTAAATAAGCGAATAAATAAAAACTCAGATCCGGAATGTTTTATTTGAAATCCATGGTAATCTGGATTTATCAAAATGATAAATGTAGTATGGAGAGCTTAGAGTATTGTTTAAAGATTTTGCAATATCAGGAAGCCGAACAGTATTCAAATAAATCTTATAAATAGGTACTGAATTGTTTTTTTTTTTACTCACTATTCATATTATTTTTCCAGCATGCCTGGATTATAAATTGACTAGCTTTTGCCTGCGGCTTTGCCTGTGTGGAGATCAGGTATGCTTGCAAAGGCAATATATACCGGGATAAAATCAAAAATCAAAGTTTATCCGTGTGCAAAATTCGTTCAGCCTCTAAGGCGTAAAAAGGTAACAGATAGACAGAGGGGCAGACAGACAGAGACTTTCGCAAGTATAATATTAGTGTGGATTAAGTCATGGGGACTAGGCTGTAGCATAGTACCTACAGCCCCTTATCCTATTTCGGTAGGCTTATTTAATAATAAGCCGCACGCTAAACCATAAATACCAAAAAGTTGTACAAACTCTTGAATACGTAAAGAGCCACTGTTTAATAAAACTACTCGCAAACAACTACAATATTTGCATTACCCAAGTTTTGCTTACTCTGCAAACTGAAACGCTAACATTTAAATACAAATACATGCTCAAAGTACATACGCTTACTAAAAATCATTTATGGGAAAAGCACAGCACAAATAAAACTGGAAAGGACAGGTGAAGAGTTCCCGATAGAAAGAGGCGTCCGTCAAGGTGACCCTATTTCGCCGAAGATATTCTCAGCTGTGTTGGAGTTGATCTTTAGGAGACTGGGTTGGGATAATTTCGGACTTAACGTGAACGGAGACAAACTGAGTCATTTGAGATTCGCTGATGATTTAATACTTTTCTCGGAATGCCCGATGACCTTGGAAAAAATGCTACAGCAATTATCAGACGAAAGTGCAAATGCAGGGCTCACAATGAATATAACAAAGACAAAAGTAATGAGCAATTCCTCACATAAAAATGCTATTACAGTTAATAATCAGCAGTTAGAATATGTAGACGAATACATTTATTTGGGACAATTAGTATCACCGACACAGAGCATGCAGAAAGAAATAGAAAGAAGAATAGCAAACACTTGGAAGAGATTCTGGTCGTTGAGCGAAGTAATGAAAAATAAAGAAATGCCTATGGCAGAGAAACGAAAAGTCTTCAATGCTTGCATACTGCCATGTCTTACATACGGATGCCAAACTTGGGCCTTATCTGAACAACAACAAAATAAGTTAAATATATGTCAGAATGGGATAGAGAGAAGCGTATTGGGAGTAAGAAGAAGGGATAAAATACAATTAAAAAAGATCAAAAGAAAGACTAAGTTTGGAAAAGTTCAATCAGTTTGCAGGAAATTAAAATGGCGTTGGACAGGACATATGCTGAGGGAAAGGAACGAGAAATGGACCAGAATAATAACGGAGTGGTACCCTAGAGAAAGCAGAAGAAGTAGAGGAAGACAGACAAAGCGATGGGAAGACGATTTGAAGCAAGTAGCTGGACCAGAATGGTTACGTACAGCAAAGGACAGAAACAAATGGAAATCCTTAGAGGAGGCCTTTGTCGAAAGACAAGCTGTTAAGAGGAGAAGTGAACCGAATGCCGAGAATATGTTTTAGTTTAAGTTATTTTTTTTAGTTTGAAATATTAATGTTTAGTTAAATAAGTTAAAACTCTAACAGCAATAAAGGCTTATTTTATTTTTTTTTATTTTTATTTTTATTTATTACATGCTCACACAACAGAACACATTATTATGCTGCAGACAACATTGATCAAATAATAATTAAAGAAACGTGCTTAAATCAAGTTAAGGGTGTGAACAACAATATTAAATCTCATTAAATGACACCCTTAAAATATTAAAGCTCGAACCATTTTCGAGTGTCGGGCCCTAATTGCAGACATTCGTTAATTTGTGTCTGGGATGAAAGTGTGAGTGATCACAGTGTCGGGACACTCGAGTGTGACACCCCGGTGTTTGCCAAGAGAATTTGTTAGGTGTCTCCATTGGATGCTCTTTGTTGATTATTTATCTTGATTTCGAGTCGAGTGTGTTTGAGTTTAGTTATAAGGCTGTTTTATATTGTGGATGATTCTTTGGGAGATGACAGGGATATTTTAAGTAACCTCGTTTGCTGAAATCTAAGAAAAAAGTCAGAAGCTCAAAAGTCTGACCACCAGTCTTACCAAGTCAAGATCGTGTTGCCCAGTCCCTGGATTGTGAGGTCATATACATATCTGACTCACAATCCAAGTACTGGGCAACACGATTAAGTTAAACGATTAAGTCACGATTAAGTCATGGAGTGACTATATAGTCACTCCATGAAAAATACTGATATTCATATTCAGCTGCATCCGGTAAGACTGGAAGCCAACTCCAACATAGCTGGGAAAAGGCTAGGCATATTGTTTTTTTGTCAATCATAACAACTTTTAACTTGACCATGATTTACTTATGAGTCTGATCAAGAATTGCTTGCAATTTTGTGTATTCAAATGACAATGTTCTATGTTCAATTCATACTGTAGAATTCGTAGCAATTCTCGTAGCACGTAACCTCGTAGCACTGCTACGACTCGTAGCACGATTACATGTATGTGGCATTGAGCATAATCTAATAGAGCAACTGTTATTGGAATCCAAATCATTTCAACCACTACTTAACCGTATTATCAGAATACTCAGTCGTAAAATAATAGGAGTTTATTTCTTTGCAAAGAAATGAAATTGCTTGTGTAGTTAAAAAAAAACTTTTAAATACATAGTTACGGGTGGTGCCTCATTATGGTTCATTAAAAGTTAAACTTACAAGTTTTCCTTTGTTGTTTATAAAAACGAAGAACGTACCTGGAAACAAAAAAAGCATTATTAGATACAATAGGTAGGTAGTAGAGGGGCTTGTGGCTAAGTAACAACAGCTGCACGGGTCGATAGATCAGGTTAAGCTACGCTTGCCGCGGTTGGTCTGTGGATGGGTGACCATCTTTACATACCAAGACGGAGGGGTCTCAGAAAGCACGTTAAGCCGTTGGTCCCGGCTGTCATTTGTAGATCTTTGACAGTAGTTACGGGTAGTTAGAAGCCCAAAAAGTCTGACAACCAGTCTTACCAAGGGGTATCGTGTTACCAAGTAACTAGGTTGTGAAGGTTAGATAGGCAGTCGCTCCATGTAAAATACTGGTATTCAGCTACATCGGGTTAGACTGGAAGCAAACCCCAACATAGTTGGGAAAAGGCTAGGCAGATGATGAGGTAGGTAGTAGAATTTAAATATCAAAGTTGTACACTAGGTGCTATATAAGATAAACAAAAATAATTTAATTCAGTTGCTACGCGCATGTAGAACGTGGCCAGAGGTAAAGAGCAAAATACTGGAAGGTGTATAAGCACATTAGAACAACATTTACACTTGGTTTTTCCATCTGGAAATTCTCAGTAGCAGCCTGGAGTTAGTTTTCTGCCCAGTTGATGGCAATAGGCTCGCCGTCGTTACATGGGACTTAAACATAACTGGCGAAATGTGGGTGTACTATAGGTACACCTCTGCCCAACCCTTTGGGGAATACAGGCGTGATGTTATATTATGCTATTTATATTTATAACAATAGGATTGATTTTAATAAGTGGCGTTGCGTTTGACTGCAAAATAATACTTTACGTTATTAATTTTGGTAAGACTTGGTAGCAGATTTGGCAATTAAAATGCCTGTCGTATGTAACGATTATAAACAAAACACTGAAAATTTAAAAGAAAATGCCTTTTTTTTGTAAAAAAAAATATCGTTTAATGAAAATAAGCTTTCGGAATGCACGGTTGTATTTTTTATCAAAAAAAGAGCATTCATTCAACCAAAAGAGCAAGTTTTCGGTAAGCCTTTATTGATTTTCTTTCAATATTATTTAACAAAAATATGTTATCTAGTAATATTTATCTATTTTTAATTAAGTGTTCCTCACATTTTCTTGACAGATACAAATTATGAAAAATATAACGTATAACCGGACAAAAAACTACAACTTTTAGAATATTAATTTGCTCAGTAAGTAAATCTTTGTCTCTGTGAATTTTATAGAAGTAATGTCGCAAAAAATCTCATTGATTTTCCTCGAAGTAGAGTTATTGGCTGGTTACCAATCTCTTTTGCTGACTGTACATCTTTCAAACCACGCTCAAGCCACTTCCAGCACTCACACCTCCCCACACCTCATTGGCCGTGTAGCAAACATGTTTGTTTCCACAAATGCTCTTTGATATAATCTTAATGTCGGTCGCTTTACCTGTCCTGTCAGCATATAAACTTAGCAGACAGTTCCAGTAAACTTGCTGCAAACTTTAATTTGCTGTTGGTTTATCACGCGTTAAACATTCGCCGAATTTGGATGTTTGAATGTTGAGGATGTTTGTGGATGTTATGCGAGATCTTGTTTTGTTTATGTATCTGAGAGATTTGTTGAGAGATTCCGCGTTCCGTTTGGCTTGTCTTTACGATTCAAGTTTCTTGCCCGTGATATATAGTAAAATACAGCAAGAAACTACTGGCATCATCTAACTACTGTTCAGACAGTGAAACTTTTAATGTGGCTTCATCTCATGGTATGCCACAGACAACTAAATCGCATCGTGTAAATCATGCCTTTTTTGCATCAAGTACACTAAATTCTTGAATTCTTTTAATAATATCTAACCATTTGGCGTGGGGGCTTCTGGCTAAGTAATACCAGCCGCACGGGTCGATCGATCTGGTTAAGCTACGCTTGCCGCGGTTGTTGCGTGGATGGGTGACCATCTTTATATACCAAGACCCCTCTGTCACAAAGGACGTTAAACCGTTGGTCCCGGCTGTCATTTGTAGATCTTTGACAGTCGTTACGGGTAGTTAGAAGCCCAAAAGTTTGACAACCAGTCTTACCAAGGGGTATAATTAGGTTGTGGAGGTCAGATAGGCAGTCGCTTCATGTAAAATACTGGTATTCGGGTGCATCCGGTTAGACTGGAAGCCGACCCCAACATAGTTGGGAAAAGGCTAGGCAGATGATGACCCATTTGGCGTGGTTTTTGTGCAGATGTGTGCGCAAAGCCAGCATCGTCGGTGCTTCTTGCATTAAATTTTTAATGAAAATTTTAATCATTCTGTTAAAGACACAAAAAGTAAATTGTGTTTAACTAAACTGACAAAAAATATTTTTAAACTATCCTCCGTAATTAGATTTTACCTAGACTGAGCTAAAATTATGCGAACATTTCTACTCTGTCAACTGCATATCACCTGTAGCAATCATGTGACGTAACAGGTGGCGCCATCTACCAATCACAAAACGCTAAATAAACCAATTTCCTCCGTCAGGCCAAGCTATGAGCATGCTTATGCCGTGAAAATAGATTCGCCAGTCAGCGCAGAGTCTCGCTACCAACTTGTCCAGCGCAAACATGCGCAGCGCAGCGCATGTTTTGGAACCGTGACTCGCACAGGAACTTTTATAAACACCCCCTAAAATGAACCAATAACCTTAACGAACTTCACACTTAGGGCCTATTTCACGATGTCCGAATAGCAACTACTTACCGAATAATTTCAAAAATGGAACAGAATTTGTAGGATATTATCTGCCAAGTATGTTAACGAGAACCTAATCGGAGGTGGTGAAACAGGTCCTAAGTCTGCATAAGTAAAAAAACGGTGGAATTTGAAAATCTATAGACGGCAACACCATCCTGTCCTACGAAAAAATAATTTGATACTTTGTTTGTCTTTTTGTTTTTGATAGCTTATTTTGTGTATATTCTGATTTATTTCTGGTAAAGAATAGTTACTTTAGCACGATGCAGTGTGGATATGATAATAGTTTTGTCATCGTATGGAGATAGAGCATAGGTACGACATAGTCTATTATTACACATAATCTATTAAGCAAAAATCAAAAGGCAAAATATCAAAATCATTAGATCTACATACAACCCCGAAACTGACATAACTGACTGATGAAAAGTATACCATATATAAAACATTTTGGGGTTGACCATTTATTCTATTGCAGACTTAGCGTATTTCACCATAGCTAACAAGAAACACAGCCATGTTTTAACGAGCAAAATATTTCCAGTATCTCCATACAATTACGACGTATAAGAAGCCCCTGACAAATGGTTTCCGCCTCTGTATTTTGAATTAGAACTAATAAATCCTTAACCTAGTATTGGGTTTCGGCAGTTCGTTATTTTACTGACCCCTAACTATACATCTTGAGTACGGAACCCTCACTATTTGTTCTCACAATTTGCTACGGTAGGAGAGTGTAAATTTTTGATCAGGCTAGGGGTGTTGTTTTATTAGTTTTCAAGTCAGTATAGATGGAATAAATTAGGTATACATCACGTGGAATAACGCTTGTTGTAAATAACAGTTCTAATTGGATGCATAGATACAGGAAATCGTGTATATGCAATGTCAACAGAATAGTTGGATTAGTTTTCCGAATACGATGACTGTTTTCCAATAGCGTCATGGTAGGATTAAAATTATAAACTTTTTCACTCAATATCAAATTATATAGTCCCCGATATTGTGTGTAAAATTTGTGCCAAATAAAAGTAAAAATTTATTTAAACACCTTAATTAAGTAAACGTTTTCACTTTCTAAAAGATCAGTAATACGACGATATTAATCTAGGAAGTACCATGCAAATATAGGCTGTCTAATTACAATATAATTATCTTCAATCTTCATGAATAAGTTACTGCCAGACATCTAAATTGGATATGTCATCTATTCCCGTACTAGACGTCTTCGAGATGAAGATTTGACACGAAATCTTAGTAAGGGATCTTAACATCTTGAATCAGACAGCCGCATACACCACCGACCTTATCACTTACAAAGTAGAGTTCAAATTAGGGTGACATACGGCCAAGGGATATGAAAGACGTGCGACAACGCAAGTGATTAAGAGCCTTATGCCTTCGAAGTTATAGTTGATATTGCAATGTAATTCAATTTTATCTGGGAAGGTGGGCAGTAAACGCATATTTCACTTGGTCCCTTGTTTACTGTTACTACCGAAACAATGGCCATAGTAATAATAATTACTCCATACAGATATGAAATGGGGTCTCGGTAGGAAAATGGCGAAAATGTCGAGTAACTTGCTTAGTAATTGGATTACTAGGATGGGATGTGCTTGATTTTGTGTGAGAGGACGTGATATAAACTAGTGCGAGGCCATAACGTAGGCGGCTTTATGTTTAGGCCAGAGTGATTTGATGGTTCTGTTTTGCATGTATCTAGCGGAGGGCGACCTTGGAGATCGATTTCTATTCTAGGTGAATTTATGTCGTGAGTAAAATGTAGCTTCATTCATTTTAGTAGCACTTTTTCTAGAAACATTCAATTAATTATATCGGAAACTATTTTCAATTTCAAAAACTTGAAACATCCTGTTTTAGTTACTAAAAATAAAACGCAAACTCACCCAACCTTTGCCGCAAAACTTTATTAATATTAGGTACATAGCGACAAAGTTGCCAAGCGAATAACAAAGTGCCACACTACGAGCTAAATATTCCTTAACCAAAACTAAAATACCGGTACTAAAATATAACAGCGAGGTTTTGAAAGAGACCTTTATACAGAACTAACGACACGCCCGTGCCTTGCACGGTTTTAGGACTTGACAAAACATCAGATTCTCTCTTATATGCATATTTAATATTAATGTTTTATACACATAAAGCTTTCGGAATAAATTCTCTAAATGATGCTGAAGACCGCATCAAAATCCGTTGAGAAATTTAGAAGAACAACGTTGTCACACAGACGGACACGAAAAGCTACTTTAATTTATAATTCGTATACAAACATACAGCTCTACAATGTAAAGTTTTTCTATGACTAGTCAACCAATCTGCCTAGCCTTTTCCCAACTATACTGGGGTTGGCTTCCAGTCTAACCGGATGCAGCTGAATACCAGTATTTTACATGGAGCGACAGCCTATCTGACCTCCACAACCCAGTAACTGGGTAATACGATACCCCTTGGTAAGACTGGTTGTCAGACTTTCGGGCTTCTGACGACCCGTAACGACTGCCAAAGATCCACGAATGACAGCCGGGACCAACGGCTTAACGTGCTTTCCGAGGCACGCGGAGTCTCGGTATGTAGAAATGGTCACCCATCCACGGACCAACCCCGGCAAGCGTAGCTTAACCTGACAGATCGACCCGAGCGGCTGTTAGTACTTAGCCACGAGCTCCTATTCATAACTAGTACTATGACTAGTAATGTCATATATTTATTACGTCCGTACATTACTAATACTTGAGTGAACCAACACATTTATTATAATGTAACAAGATTCCATTTGGAAATAACGTTGTCCGTAGTATTCAAGACGGAACAACGGGCAAGTTAGCACCAACAAATGTTGTATTCTGCGAATGTACGTATTTGTTTCCAAATCACGTCCGTTGGGGCGCCTTAGAGGAGGTAAATAGGGTGCAAGGGAGGGGGGAAGGAGGTCTAACGGGCGAAAAATTGCGTACCTATCCTTACAGAATTAGTACACCAGTGTAAATGAGCTCGGTACGATCTCAGCTGAGATTGCACCACTCTAGCGAATTTCTTGGGATAACTGTACGTTGCGGTAACGTTTCTAATTGGATTGAGATGCTGTGGAAAGAATTGTTTTGATGTAATTTAATTAGGGGTGGGTTGGATATGTTAACTTAATGATAAGGTTGTTGAAATTATACGAATGTTCTAATTGAAACCATGTTTTTAATAAACTTTGGATTTGGTAAGATTGTCATCAAAGTCTGTCATGGAAATATAAATTTTTCAAAGCACCATACTTACTGAAAATGCTTAGAAGTGTATCTTAATAATAAATGCATGAACAAAAGTGTACACATACTTTGTTAGGCGGTTATCCGCGGAATGCACACTTCCGCGTTAATTACTGAGTAATTTTATGCCCGCGTTGAGTACGAAAAACACAAAGAGGCATACCCGAAATGGCAAAGTTTCGCTTTAAGAACCGCTAGTGCTAGGGCTGGCAAGCACAATTCAACAATGAAGTTTATTTTTCTTTCTTTTTATTCAGTTTTAGAAAAGGGTTGCATTAATGGCGTAAATAATTAAAGCGGTAGGTTTCATTGAGGTAAAGTGCAAACAAGACAAAGTTTGTTTCCAGGAAATGTAAAAAAAAAGAATTTACGGTCACGTGTAATATTAGTCACGAGTTAACGTAAGGGTAAATTATGAATAAATAACTACTTAATTTTTAGGGGAACTCAACGTTGTGTTCTCCATTTCTAAATTGGGATACCTTACAAAAATTTGAAACAATACATCATTTTCTCTTTGTGAAACTTTTCAACCCTAACCATGGGTAGGTAACAATGGCCGCCATGTTTGATTTTCGAAGAACAAAGGTACAATGGTTGCCCACAGTCGTACACGACTTTAGCCGCTACAGACCTCCATGGAAACAGTTCCGGAAGAAATATATACGTTGTGTAACTCTATCTCAGATCATTTATTGTCAATTAAAACAGCAAACTTGGTATGGGTACTTTGTTCAAGATTAGAAGTTAAAGATGGCGTCATATTTGGTCCTAAACTACCTAATCTGTTATTTATTCAATCAACATTAAGTCACATGACAATAAAATATTGTTAAAATAGAACATTAAGTTCAAAAACTTTTTTACGTCAAAATCACGATATAAAACTTTTTTAAATCACCAAAAAATGCGAAACTAAATAAGTATTATTTTCGCGCAACCCTATTGGTGGTCTACAAAAGCAGCCACGTTTGATTTGCGAAGAACAAAGGCACAGTGGAAGCTAGCTAGTCACATGCGACTTAGATGTTCAAGAAAATGGTTCTGGCGACCGTTTTAGGACGATTGTGTATTTATTTTTGTGGAAAGTTGTTGAATATTTTTTTATTTGGACTCTCAGTTATTGAAAGAGCTTGGGAGATTGCCTCGAGATCAAAAACTGTCTTTGTTAAAGAAATCCTATACTATTAAACGAGCAATATTTGTGTATATATTTATTTGTTTGTTTTGGTTTGTTTATAAATTTCTATTCACGTTCTAGAAATCGGCTCTAACGATTTCGATGAAATGTTAACGGGCGGGGGCGAAAAATCGATCTAGCTAGGTCTCATATGTGGGAAAATTAGTTTTCTCCGTATTTTCACCCGAGCAGAGCTCGGTCGCCCAAAGTTTAGAACAAGATAATGAATAATGACATGACATTATTGACATTAGAAAATGATCATGGCAGTATGGAATTAGTAAGTACCTACTACCATAGAAGTATGGAATTAGTAGGTACTATCTTGTATTAATAAATGAGCATTCTCTATTTTCACCAGAGCAGAGCTCGGTCGCCCAGGTATGTACTATATAATAAAATGTCATACATAGACAATAGATGAACTCAAGCTTGATTCAATTTCGATTTGTCAAAAAATCTAGCAACTTATTCTCAGTGAACAGCAAGTATTTTTGTAGTACCACGTTCAGCAGTTTTTTAATGGTTTTTCGTAGAAGCAGCTTCGAAATAGACCCAAAGTGGGAGACAAATTCATACCATACGCCCGAAATTATAGGAAATGCCATAATTATCTATCGTTTCCAAAAATCAAGAAGTAACATGCCCCCATGCTAATAAACACAACGAAGTAGAATCTTGGTTTAATTTCCAGGAAATTGGGAATATGAAGCCTTGCAGCTGAAACTTGCTATGTAAAGAAATTCTTAGAAGCAAACTAGAGATTGAAATAGTTTATCTAGGTAAATGTAGAAACGTTGGTAGGAGTAGTTACTAGAAAACCTAAATATAGCTTACTAGCGGACGTCACGCGGTTTCACCCGCGTAGTTTCCGTTCCCGTGGGAGTACGGGGATAAAATATAGCCTATGTTACTCGCTGATAATGTAGCTATCCATTGCTGCAAGAATTTTTCAAATCGGTCCTTTTTCGTTTTTGTAAACTCATTGGCTACAGACAAAAATTGCTTTTTCCCCTAGAGCAAGATATACAATTTTTTCCCCGCCGGACTTTTTGAGCAAGAGGAGTGAAAAACTTTTTGAATACAATTTTTTCATTGTGCAATAATCACCAATAACTAGCATGCCAAGTATTCATTATAGCAGTGAACTCTTGGCAGTGAATGTAATCATAAATAAGCATAACTTGGCTAATGTGACCTCCGTCAGCAAAGTACCGGCCATTAGGAGCCGATTGCCATCTTTATAAACGTTTTACAGTCATTTACTTTTTTCTGATTTGTGGTTCAACTGGTACGTAGAATTTATCATACTTATTGGTTGGTTGATTTTATGGAATTGTGTCTTAAAAATAAGAAAGAAAATTGAAGTGATTAGGCCACTAACTTGCATCAAAAAAAGTATGCAGGTATTGAACATAACGATAGTGAAACACTAAGGCCGTGGGGTCCGAGTGCTCATCGAGTATCCCGGGACATCGCCAAGCGGTTGGTCGACTCTTCATGTGACCAGAGGGTTGACCAATTTTTAGGACAAAGAATTAGCATTGCCATATAACATGGCAATGCTACCAGCCTTTTGGGCACCTTTCCCACTGACAGCGATGCGGATGAATTTTTTGATGCCCAATGATTTGTTCCTATTTTTTTTTTTCCTCTGTATAGGTACTTGTACATAATTTATATATTAGTGTTAGATGTATATTGTAAAATAAATACTAGTCTTTAAATAAATAAACCGTATGTGGATAAAAAAATAAATACTCTAAAAAATTATAGTTAAAGAACGTGGTGGTATTTCACCTCACATTATGAGCATGGTGGTTACATTTCATCTCAACCTATAATTGCATCTATCGTTAGGAAGCTCATGTGCTGCAACGAAATTTAAACATACAATCCAAAAATAAAATCAGTTTTAATCCTTCACAAAGTCACCACTTGCCTAGCCTTTTCCTAACTATGTCAAAGTCAGCTTCAAGTCTAACCGAATGCAGCTGAATACCAGTATGTTACACGGAGCGACTGGCTATCTGATTCTGACCTTCACAATTCAGTTACTGGGCTGACACCCCTTGAAACGATTGGAATTGAATTCCCGAAAAAAGTGCATCGGCATTTTCCTTGACCTAGCCAAGGCTTTTGACACCGTTTCGATACCTATTCTTGTGGAAAAACTGGAACGGATTGGTGTTCGGGGAACGGCACTTAAACTCTTTAAAGACTTTCTCTGTGATCGTACACAGAGAGTGAAAATACGAGAACACGTAAGCTCAGATACCCAGGTCACATACGGCGTACCACAGGGTAGTATTCTTGGACCCAGTCTCTTCCTCATCTACATAAACGATCTGTGTCAACTAGCTCTTGCAAATGGTAAGATTTTTACATATGCTTATGACACAGCACTCGTATTCCATGGGGAGACCTGGGATGAAGTACGACAAAAAGCCGAGTCAGGCCTGCTTAACGTGAGCCACTGGCTAAGAGCTAACCTACTAACCATAAACCTTGCAAAATCGACCCTAATCCAATTTAGTTTCTCTAAAATTAAGCCTTCCAATATATGCGTTAAGTTACACGTATGTAATGCCCCCCAGAACTACACGTCCTGCTCATGTCTACCTATTCCTCGATCAAATGCAGTTAAATACTTAGGAGTACTACTTGACGATAAGTTAACTTGGCGCCAGCACATTGAGGTAACCACTGCACGAATTAGAAAACTCATATAGGTATTTAAGACACTTCGACACGTCGCCGACTATGAGCTACTACGCACGGTATATTACGCACTGGTTCAATCAGTGATAGGGTATTGCATTGGTGTATGGGGTGGGGCATGCAAAACGTACATGATTCGACTTGAAAGGGCCCAAAGATCTGTGCTTAAAGTAATGACGTTTAGGCCTTTTAGATTCCCCACCACAACCTTATATGACAAGTGTCAAGTTCTCACAGTACGGAAAATGTATGTTTTACATATAGTTGCCAAGCAGCATCTTGTCACACCGATAAATGAGCAAGTTTTAAGTAAGCGTACTATAAGGAATGTTTGCCTATCTGTTAAATTAGACACCGCAGCTGCTAGAAGACAACGCATGTATTTATCGAGTCACATTTATAATAAAACAAACAGTGCTCTCAATATTAATCCTCTTACATTAAGGGAAGCTAAAACTAAAACTAAGTCATGGCTACTGACTCAAAAGTACAGTGAAACAGAATCCATTTTAATATAAGTATGAATATAATTAAGTTCAACAAGATCAGTCATCACACATCACACATCATCACAACCTCTCATTGACCTTCATCCACACACCACACATCAATACATTAAACACACACACTCACACACACACACACGCACACAATCTTTATACTTCACACTCACACAAATGTATAACGACAATCAATTGTTTTCATAATTTTTACTTTTCCTTTTTTAAATCATGTATTTAATAACTGTTTTAATAATAAATTTAATAATTATTTTGGTAATAAATTTAATAGCTATTTTAATAATAAATTTAATAACTATTTTAATAGTGAATGTAACTAAATAACTAATTTAATTTAATAACTATTTTAATACTTTTTGTTTGTCTAGTAAATTCAAATGATGTTATTGCATAAATCCAGAACTTACTGATTGGGAGAAGACACTGGCCCCTGTAACACAGGTGTTCTTACCTAGCGCAGGAGTCAGGGCTTCACTTTCCTTGTACACATTTTTTTATGCCAATAAAGAATTTATTTATTTATTTTAATGATCATCGTTCGTCGTTCAAAAAATGTATAACCTGCAAGTCTCAATTACTGTGTGTGTTTCAATAAGGCACTATTGTTTAGTATTTTATCTGCATTGTAGCAATCGCAGGGTCTGACTTACGAATTTTAGTTCGAACCCAAGCAGGCGCATTACTTTGTGTAATTTATTTCATCACCGCTGCTCTCAAAACGGTGAAGAAAAACATCGTGAGGAAACCAGCATGTCCTAGAATTTGAAGACGTGACATCTACCCGCACTGGGCCCACGTGGTGGATCTTGTTACGGCCCCGTCCCTTTCACCAAGAAGAGGACTGTCTCCCAGCAGTGGAAACATTATAGACTGATTATGGTTATGGTCATGATGGTCCAGTGGTTAAGGCCTCGTTTCTCATGCACGAGGTTGTGGGTTCAAATCCGAGGAAGTACCAATGTGACTTTTTCAATTCATATGTACTTTCCGAGTTTTTTTTGGACATTACTAACATCGGTAAGGGAAAAAAATCGTGAGGAAACTTGGACTTATAGTTAATGTAAGTCTGAAATCGCCAACCCATCTTGAGCAAGCGTGGTGATCAATGCTCATGCCTTCTCTGTATGAGAAGAAGCCTTTGCTTTGGCTGGTTTTATATTATTTTATTATTATGGTTATGGTGGGAATCGCCCGTGTTAAAGGCGTTTGTAGTGTGTTCAGTTCATAGTCTGAGTCATATTTAATACACATACATTTAGATGTCCGAGTTCATAGAAAATAAATGTCCTCTAGGTCCGTGCAATGAATGACATTACACAGACTATAATATCCTATCCTATACTATTAAACGAGCAATTTTTGTATATATATTTGTTTGTATATTTCTACTCACGTTCTCGAAGTCGGCTTTAACGATTTCGATGAAAGTTGCAAAATAGGGGTTTACGGAGGCAAAAAATCGATCTAGCTAGGTCTCATATCTGGGAAAATTAGTTTTCTCCTTATTTTCAACCGAGCAGAGCTCAGTCGCCCAAAGTTTAGAACAAGATAATGAGTAATGACATGGCAGCATGGAATTAGTAAGTACTATACATGGATTAGTATGAACTCTCCTATACTATTAAATGAGCATTCTTTATTTTCACCAGAGCAGAGCTCGGTCGCCCAAGTACTATTTACTGAATAGCTGTGTGCTCATGTACAGTTATTACATTTAAACATAACCCAAATCATTTACTTTAGTTCTAATTTTAACCTAACCAACACTAAAGCCAGAATTCAATACAGACACGTGTCTACAGGTTTCATTGAACAGCACCTTTTGTTAGAGCTACCCTCTGTCAGTCAATGAGCCGTGCCAGAAATATATTAGCCGAGACCGATACTCTCACGTATTCTAAGGATTTAAGATGTTTAGTCAATATGTGGAGGTGAGCTGAAGGTTAAGGAAAAACTGAGGTGTGGCCGGAAAAGGATGACTGTACGGGATTATAGTCTCTAAGACATTGCACTATGATTTGTTTTTGAAGTGAGACTTCTTTAGGCGCGTTGGGTATTTTTGAGATGGGACTAAACCATTGATTTCGCGACACTGTGACGACACCAGCGTTGATGTCTTTTTAATGGTCCTTTTGACCATTATACGGCCAACCTGGCCCACTTCTACTAAAAATAACACTTCTGAGGCCCTAGCACGAACTCACGATATAAATTTAACGATTTTTTAAGTGAAATCTTCTTTAGGCGTGTTGAGCATTTTTGAGATGGGACTAAACCATTGATTTCGCGACACTGTTACCAAGTTTACCGACACCGTGGAGTAAAAGACATCAACGCGTTGATTACCGCGGTGCCGATTTTTTTTCAAGTTTTCACTTCTGTCGGCACTCCCGGAGTGCCAGTTTTTTTTATTTATTCCATATTTAAATCCTTGTTTCTCGTGGCTAAGTAATAACAGTCGCATGGATCGCTCCATCAGGTTAAGCTACGCTTGCCGGGGTTGGTCCGTGGATGGGTGACCATCTTTACATACCGAGACTCCTCCGTACCTCGGAAAGCACGTTAAGTCGTTGGTCCCGGCTGGTCATTCGTGGATCTTTGACAGTCTTTCGCAGTTCGGCTCGTCAGAAGCCCGAAAGTGACAACCAGTCTTATTAAGGGCTATCGTATTACCCAGTTACTGGGTTGTGGAGGTCAGATAGGCAGTCGCTCCATGTAAAATATTAGTATTCAGCTGCATCCGGTTAGACTGGAAGCCAACCCCAACATAGTTGGGAAAAGGCTAGACAGATTCATTTAAATCCTTGTTTCCAAAAATGTTATTTCCACTTAACAAATATCAACTTTATGTTTGTGTGAATTAAGTTGATTTCAGAATGATTAGTACTAATGAAAAGTCAAAATTTTATCGAAGTTGTAGCTTATGTGCGGGTATTAAAGTTATTTATCCAAAAACCTATATTTGCTTGTATGTTTGGTAACTAAGTTCTAAACGCAAGATTATTTAGAGAGCTGTACAATGGCAAATTGCCTAAATGAAATTAGATCGTGAAAAAAACAGTGGCACTCCAGGAGTGGCGACAGAAGTAAAAACTTGAACAAGATCGCCTTGGTGGAAGAAAAATACTTGTATAGAACATTGGTTCGTAACCTTATCTAAATAAAGAGCACAATCGCGTTAACAAAAAAAAAAAAACTTCCAAACCTTTAAAGTAAAAATACTTGCATAGAACATTGATCCGTAACGTAATATAAATAAGGAGCACAATCGCGTTTACAAAAATGAGGTGTCGGTAACGGTGTCGCAAGTTCAATTGTTTTTTCCATCTCAAAAATGCCCAACGCGCCTAAAGAAGTTTACACTTCAAAAATCTAAATAAATAAATTTAAATCGATAAGGACACTTAATTGTCATTATTAACCCTTCCAGCATTACCAAAGATACCGTTATTACTACAACAAGCAATCCAAACCCAATAGAAACAGTTTATTATCATTAAATTGGACGCCATACATCCGAAGGTCGAGAATTTGAGATTCATCGGTCGAGAGAATTTAATCCGAGTCGAACGGTCGGCCCGTGTAATTGTATTCATGATTCGGCATCGTGTGCACCGACCCTTACATGCATACCCTACCGTTTTAATGACCGAAGACCCTTACAATACGTTAATGATGCGGATAAAGCGATTTTGGGATTAATTTAGGATTTTTATTTGATTGTGTGTGTTAAACTAGAGGCTGAAATGGATATTTATTGAGATTTTGGCTACTAAGTTTGGTCCTTAATCGCCCATCGCTGTATATACTGGTTGACTCTGAAAACACAATCGATTAAATTTAAGGGAGTGTTCTACCGACCGAAAAAATTCGACCTTCTTATACAAAATGGTCCAATAGGGTATGAACCTTTATATTAGGTAGAATTTTTTCGATTGGTCCCATAGTAAAAGTTATGTATTTGATAGGAAGAACACTCTCTTAGATTTTGTTGTTTTTTTTTAAAGTCAAATTTTAATTTTATTTTTTTGGTGGGACATTATCAAATAACTTCTTCAGGGCGTGTCAGACTCTTACTGACTAAAACCCACCCGTGTTCCTTCGGTTGCCCTGTTGCCGGGGGGCCACGATTTCCCTTTCGGCCTTATTCGCAACCCCGGCAGGCATCGGCTCTAGCGGACCCCGTCAATTCTGCTGACATCTCTTTGAGGCGCGCGTGGAACACAACGCGCCGTCGACCCGGGCCTGGTCCTTGCCCTCTACCTGTATAGGCTTCCTAAAATCGCTATGGCGAAAGAATGTATGGTTATTTAGAGGTATAAGGAACAGGATGTAAAGTTCACTCATCCTCTATAGAAAACGGAGGATCTTCCGACCAGACGGGTGTTGTGTCTGGCGGGCAACTGCCCAACGATTGATGTCGGATAGTCATATATGTCGGAGACGGGTATGTGACTCTCGTTATTTTCAGCGATATTTTAACTACTGTGGGCGTAGTGTGGGTAGTGTTGGTTAATGCGCAATAGAAAAACAGTTTGCAGTTCAGATCACATTATAATTTACTATCAAATTAATCACACTAGCTAAATTATACACACACTGGGTGTGACGGCGTTTATTAAAATCACCAATTAACACAATGATCAGAAATTACACCTAACACAATAACTGAGCACCACGAATCGAGAACAGTTCCGCAACGTCTTCTCTCCGATGCGACTAGAGGCTGAATCCCCCATCGCCGTGGCCTTAAAACATCAAGACTCTGTAGAAGCGCGCTTGGTGTGGGTAGATCATGTAATGTTGCCAGTGCAGTGGCGCGCTTGCGATTCGTTTCGTGTCCATACTAATGACCTGATCCAACATATACATGCTTTGCGCGGTAAACTCTAATTGCAAGATGCAGGATTTAAGTGACGTCAGGATTTTGTATGAAGGTCGTTTGCATGTGGCGGTGTAGATGCCACCACAATTATAAAGCAGGCTAGCCTGTTACTACCTGATGGAAAACTTACGAAGTTAGCTTGATAACCGGCTGATGTAAATCAATTAAATTCAGCTCTAATGTTAATAAATTTTTGTATATTTCTTAGTTTATCCCACAACATGTTATCTTTAATATATCTTCCTAAACGGCTGGACCGATTTAGATGAAATTTTGTGTATATATTTGAGTGGGTTCCTGGATGGTTCGAAAATACAATTGAACCCGGTAGGTGGCGCTGTTCGGACAGGACAACATCTGTCGGGTCCGCTAGTTTATCATAAAATAAACAAGTTAGTGAACCATGGCGGCACTATTTCAACACCATATTTAGAAACTAGCAGTAATTACATGAATTACAGTTACTTATCTATTTAATTTATAGTCAGAGTTAGCGGATACATTAATACCTTGTACAGACTTTCAAATCCTTTCTCAGGTCATACGGATGTTGGCTTCCTTCACCCATAAACTATAGTCAGTCACTGGCCTTCCTTATTAATTTATCAGCTCGTGGAAGTTAAGCAGAACTAAGATTTTTGCTATGGTGGCAATAAAAAATAAATAAAAAAATACTTAAAAATACAATAGACGTGGATAAATTTAGTAAACTGTTTCCGCTTAGCTATTTCTAAAGAGTATTTATTTTTATTTTTGAAGTGAAAATTTCTTTAGGCACGTTGGGCATTTTTGAGATGGGAAAAAACAATTGAACTCGTGACATTGTTACCGACACCAGCTTTTGACCATTAAAAAGACATCAACGCGCGACACATTTTCTGCACAATAAAATTGTACAAGTTTTCACATCTGTCAGCACTCCCGGAGTGCCACTGTTTTTTTTTTTTGGCTCTTTAGAAATAGCTAAGCGGAACAGGTTACTAAATATATCCACGTCTATTGTATTTTATAATGGATTTCCGCAAGGTTACGCCTGAATCAATTAACTATAAAAAATATTCTTCTTTCTTTCTTTCTTATTTCGGATAAGCAACATCCAAATGAGTTAGTAAACACAAAGATAACTTGTCCCTATGTTAGTAAACTTATTATCTATTTAGAAACAAGGCTGTTGTTTGAAATACATCTTCAAATAACATCACCTAACAAAGGAGAATCGTATCTCCCCGCTATGGTCTTTAGGATGGAGTTGGAGCTTTCCCGCACTCTGCAAAGCAAAGACGTAGATTTCTGTCTGACGATGGCATGGAAGCCATCGACGTGTGCTTGTGCAAACACGATAGCGTGGAAGCAATAAAATAATGCCATAATAATTTCGTAAGAAAATCTTAACCAGTTGGCTGAAAAATAGGTAATCACAATGTTCTTATCTGTGAAGATTCTACCTATTTTCACTCTATATCATACTAATCCCTAATTATTTTTCTAAAATAAAAAGCAAGCATATTAGTTACTTTTTGTAATATCAGCTATCTACTAGTGAAAGTCTTCTCAAATTGGTCCGGCCGTTTCGGAGATCAACCGGAATAAATAGACAGACAGACAACAATTTTTTTTTTTTTTTTGTTATAAGTATACGGTACTTATAACACTGTACTTTTAACAGCTTTTTACTAAATGCATATGAAAGTATATACGGATACACTGACAACGGTGACACTATATAAGTGGGTTCAACGGGCGATAAGGCTCAGTCTGCACTCAGCGCTCGGTGTGGCAACACGCCGTGTTCGAGTTCGCAACAAGTCCATCGTCATCCTGAGGATGCCTCGTTGAGAGGTGAAACACGTGTCGATTTATTTCAGGAGTTTTTTATGGCTCTTTAGAAATAGATAAGCGGAACAGGTTACTAAATATATCCACATCTATTGTATTTTGTATTGGATATACTTTCATATGCATTTAGTAAAAAGCTCTTATTTGACTTTACAAACAGACACTTCAATTTTATTTATTTATTTGTATGTACAGATAAGATGCTACTAGTTATAGACCAGTGCAGTCTTAAAGCCACTTATTTTTTTACCCATGATGGATTACAATCGTGAAAATAAAATAGGTGCATGTCACATAGCATGTCAAAACATAATAATAACAAAGTCACCAGATTTTTTCGCAAACCCCATTCCGCTCACATAATAAACCTGAACATATGACATACGAGATTAACCCTAGCATGTCTGCAGCCAATCTCGGCCCAACATGTAGATTTATTACAAGGGGTAACTCTGCCAAGCGGTGGCCGTACCAGCCTGGCACCGGGGACATGGTTACACCGAAATTATTCAAAGCCGGCCTTGCTCCAGCGAATTGGTGCACGGCCAGTGCCGAGCACAGCTAGATACGGGCGATATGGCGAATACCGCCACTTTTCAAGTGATATGTGGCCCAAGTGTTTTCTGCAGACAGTCGCAGGGTTAGATTGTGCATGTTCCAGTAATTTGTGGGAGTCTTAGTTGAGTGGGTGGCGTGGTTGAACGGGGCATAAGTCAGAAATATTCGCGTCACAATGTAGAATCGTGATCTCTATTTGTATGAAGGGCTAAGTTTTGGTTTGAAAAAATATTTGTGATTCACAGTGACCAAACTGCGCTGTAATTTTATTCTGGATTAAAGTCACCCAAAGAAAGCTTTGTCGGCAAGTAATAAGCCTAAAACAATGACGACAGAGATGTAAATGTTATTAGGTAGGTACCTAGATTTCATTTGAATTATTCAAGTCCATCAAATCCCTACAGCCTACACGACGAAATTAATAATTAAACTTTTTCTTCGCAAGAAAATTTTACCGAGAGACAGAGAAGCCTTGAAATATTTCGTAAACTACCGTTAGGTACTTAGTTTCTCTTCTATTTCCATTTTACGTCTTAATTAGATAATTTATAACATTAAGAGTCCCTCATTGTCGGGGCGGCGACGAGTGAAAAATATATAATTTGGACAAAAGTGATACTTAATACCCCACTTAGGTTTCAAGGGTGAAGGTTGTGGCTTTCAGGCTTTTATTTATGTCTAGAGTTTGTAGTCTGTCTTCTTAGAGTTTTTATAAAGAAAAAGAGATGGAATACCGTTATATTTATTGCGTGAATGTGTTAGAAAAAATGTGTTTGAAAAGGGATTAATCAAAGTTTAGATTGAAAATAACTACTTATTTGGACTTCAATTTAGACATTGAATTTTGTATTGAAATGTAACATTTGTGAGTTAGTGGCAGTTAAGCTAGATTCAAAAGAAATTCGCGTAATTATACCAACTTTCAAAACGATAAAAAAAAGTTAATTTAATATTTGCTTGCACAAATATTATGAAGTATTCATTCTCAAAATACACATATTCATGCAAGTTAAATTAAAATTATATTTCAACAAATAAGCTGTCAAGTGGTCAAATTATATTTATAAAAAAGCTTCGTAAATTTTACAAAGTTTTAATTCTATTTAGAGGAAAACTAAATATTAAGTTTTTAATCATTTTGTACATAGGTCACAAATCCGATTTTTGTATCAAAATTCCCCTTGGAATTTATGTGAGGAAAATAAATCATGAATTTTTCAAGTTTCGTGAAGATTTTCTTTTGTGAATGAACTCTCGTGGGGCTCTAGTAATTCATCAAGTTATCCAATGTTCCAACTGATTGAAGTGATCAATTTATTTTACGTTGAAAACATTTTTCTTTTTGGGGACTTCGATTTTTAGCTTAGCCTTGACATAATGAAGTAGCATTGGTTGATATTGTTCGCAAACTTAGTTATTTTGTGTCTTTGAAAATAGGGAAAACAAAGAAAATGTACAGATAAAATGATCTATATTCAGAATTAAAATAATTATGTTCCACTCCTGTTTCCTTATAAATCTCATTTTGAAACGACTAAAAATAACTCAACAAATTAATTTGTTAAGCTTATTTTCGAGAAACAAACAAAAGTGGGTAGGTTGTAACAAGGAAATTCCATATAACTGGTATAAATAGAACCTTTCTATTCAAAATTCGAGCACCTTTAATATTCATTCATATCCGTATCTGTATTGACCAAACATTAAAACCAAAACTAAGTTATAAAATGTGACAATAAATTCAGGCTTGAGCACATTCAAAATTCAACCTTATACCATAACCTTTAGATTGATTTCACACTGCAGTCTTTACATTGCCTTCGGGCTCGACCCTCGTAAATCGTGACCAAGGACAAAACAGCACATTTTGTCCTAAAACGAGTTAGCCGTGAATTTCTGAAATTATGTTAGGTGTGTGTAATTTTGTTACCCGGAACTAATATCTAGTTGGGATTATTTCTGATATCTGTATTAATTATGTTTTTAATTAATGCTGTCATTCGTAGAAAGACAGTCGTTACGGGTAGTCAAAACCAAGGGATATCGTGTTTCCTAATAATAGGGTTGTGGAGGTCAGATAGGCAGTCGCTCCTTGTAAAATACAGGTATTCAGTTGACCAAAATAGTTGAGAAAAGGCTAGGTAGATTGATTTGTATTAATTATGTTATTACGGGAGATAGTTAAGGAAAGTTAAGAACATAATTTTAGAGAGTTACTCTTTATAACAGTGATACACCTTTTTTTTTTTGGGTGGGAAATTATCAAATAACTTCTCCCGCTCTGGGTGGAGCGGGAGGGCGTGTCAGACTCTTACTGACTAAAACCCACCCGTGTACCTTCGGTTGCCCTGTTGCCGGGGAGAATTACTCTTACCTCACACATTCATCGTGAAGGTTCCGCCAATGACCACGCTTTTCGTGTTTTACGGATTGGCGATTCCAGGCTTTACTCATCGTGTTTTTCAGCTTCATAAGACAATTGTGTCTTGTATTCACATTTTCCAGATTACGGAAACGAAAAAGCATCGTGGTACTCGACCAGATTAAAATCCGCAAATGAATACTTAAATTTTTCCGAATTCCTGAATCTCTAAGAAGAAGCCTTTGTCGTACAGTTGGATAATTATATCTTATTCTTAGTAAAGACTGAAAGTAGAAGACGGAAACCTGACCATGAACTCGATTTCAGAGAAAACCTTTTATGGAGCAATAAAGAAGCAATATCTCTTGTACATAATATAATTGTGATCAGAAACAGTAAGTATCAGTGGCGTGGTGCCAGAGGCCATGTTTAGACCTCGGCTAGGGTGAGGAGCTTGCGCGGGTGCTTAGGCAATACAATGACATAATGAAAGTGTCGTTTGCATCTATAGTGGAATGACTATGGCGGGCACTTAGGCACCTGTCCCACCACCGCACCGACGAGGAAACGACTAGCTATCAACGATTCTCTCACTCAAGAAACGTACAAAAGATTGTAGGTCCCGTGTTTTTTTTTTTTTTCGTGTGATTATTGGCTAACCTGGTGTCAGAGTTATAAAGCCGCCCATGGGCCTCTGACTTGGATTACATGCCGTCGAGAAATATCTCTCAGGCATGCCGGTTTCATCACGATGTTTTCCTTCAACGTTTTTGAAGCAAGTGATAATTAGACAATACGCACATGAATCTGAAAAGTCAGAGGTGTTCCGTGGTTCCGTGGTTAGTAAAAGAGATACATATATTAATAGTAGATTGTTGACTATTCACACCGCCGGCGAGTACTCGTTGTCGTTTTACCTTGTGGAAACTACTGCCCGCTTCAACAACTCGCGATGCACTATGGTCATCTAATCGCGCTCGCCACCGCGCCCGCTACCGCCCTAGTCACAGGTCGTTCACCCTGGCCGAGGCCTAAGAATAACACTTCACCTCTTGTGTTACTCAGGTGACTACTAAGAACTTTCCTAAGTTTACTGTGTAGGTGGGATGCTGCCACGTGTAAGCTAATTGTATTGACTATTCAGTACCTTTTAATACTGTTTTTCTTTGTTTATTTTTTCTTTGTTTTGGGCCTAATCTCCACTATAAAACTTCACTTGGAATCCTAGGAATGTATGGGGCATTCCAAGGTTCTTAGAAGTGTTTTATTACTTATACAAACTTGGTAGAAAGATATAAAAAAAAAGGATTGTGTGGTTTTATGAAACCACGGTAAAAGTGAAACTTCTATAGGCGCCGCCATATTGGCCTTGGCTGCTCTGACGAGCGCCTTTCACTTTATCCCTACTCCGCGGCCGATCGTCACGCGACATGCAACACACAGACGAAAAAGTTTGAGACGATGTAATAAAAGTTTCACTTTAATAAGAAGGTTTTGAATCCACATACATAAAATTATTGATCTAATTCATGTTATTATCTATTACTAAGTAATTTTAAAATTAACCACTTACTAGCAAACTTCACCATGGAGCTTAATTGGCTGAATAATTGTAGCCAACTAGATACAATATAGCCATTCTATGCACACTATATTTACCCAGTTAATTAGCCAATATTAAGCACAGCACCACTAATTAATCCGAAGATATTTGTCTGCATCAATCAATGAGCTACAGTAATTCGGTGCTATCAGCCTACGCACGCTACGTTGGCACCCATAAATCATAGCATGCATCTTGTGCACATGTAGCTATATGCATGCATGTGTAGGTGTATGTAAATGCATAGTAATGACGAGCCAATCATCTGTGCATAAATATGAATATGCTGTTAAGTCAATATGCGTTTGACGTTAAGTAATTACGGTATGGAATCTTCATTACGTGTATATTGGTCGGCTATTGTTATTAGAGTTATTTGATGTCTAGGGGTCCTTGCAAGGTTATGGAAGGTTCAGAAAAATAATCTCTAGAATGTTTAAAGACAGTGGTAGTTCTAGAGCATTCAAACTGACAAATGTAAGCTTTTAAATGTATATTTACGAATGAGCGCTATTGTCTGAGATACAGATATTTATTAATCTAGTTCAGACACAGATGTCTTGTCGAATTTCTGTTAGTATAAGATATGTTTTTATTTGTTATGTACTATCTTACTTGAATTTGAAATAAATAAAAATTATGTATTCGTTTCCCTCCTGCAGGTTTATCACAGTTTATTTATTTATTTGTGTGCATACAGTCTTGATATAGGTCCATGTTTGTTTTGTACCATTAAACCAGAAATGGTTTGTATTGAACTTCAACTGTCCGTAAGAAAATATACTTTCCAGTTAAAGAAACAAACGCTACAAAATTATAATACTGCCGAAATAATTATATTTATAAGATATTGCCACGTCTCCATGTGGTAACGAGGACCTAGACAAAGAGACATTCTATCAGCGATAACTATGATGGAAAAATCAAGAATGTAAAGCTGATGCCAATCCTGCGCATGTTGAACGTCGTTGTAGAAATATGAAACGCTTTGAAAGCGATTCCTTATCTAATCATTAAATAATCCGATCATAACGTTAACAAAAAGATGTCACCCCGTCGACAAAAAAGCAAGATTTCCATCATATCCAAGGTTAAATCGATCCCAAATTCCATTTTCCTGAAGAAACAAAAACGCAATATGCGTGCGTGACACACAAAAACAGAATAACGTCTATCAAAATGATTATGCCTATAGCAGGAGCCTTGTAGGCAAAATATTGTATTCGTATTTCTAAATCCGTCTCTACGATACAAATGTTAGTGACTTCTGTTTGTGCGTTGAGTTTTTTGGGGATAATACTCGTATCTTTTTCGATATAGAGTTTCATGGTAAATATCTACAATTCATGTTTTTTTTATTTAGTTTTGTTTCAGGTGAACTATAAGGAGTAGGTATACTGATACCTAATAGGGAAGAACTATATAATCTGCGTTCGCGATTTCGTTTCCAAACATGTAAACAAATACAAGTTTTAGGAAAAATAACTGTAAATTAACCTGCACATAAGGTTCAATTTACGCTACAACTTCATATTTTTATGACTTTTTCAACAGTCATCATCATCTGCCTAGCCTTTTCCAACTATGCTGGGGTTGGCTTCCAGTCTAACCGAATGCAGCTGAATACCACTATTTCACATGGAGCGACTGCCTATCTGACCTCCACAACCTAGTTACTAGGTAACACGATACCCCTTGGTAAGACTGGTTGTCAGACTTTTGGGCTTCTAACTACCCGTAACGACTGTCAAAGATCTACAAATGACAGCCTGGATCAACAGTACTAATCAGTCTAAAATCAACTTAATTTACACTTTAGTAAAGTTGATTTTTGTTTAAGTGGAAATAACATCCAATTGGAAACAAGGACTTGAATAGACTTTAGATAATTGTCACCCTTGTCTCTAGCACTGAAAATAAAAGTTTTAAATAAAAAAGATAGTACAAGAGAAAATGTTGACACATATCCGTTAAGCGAAATATGAAGCATTTCTTATTTTATACAAAAGTTTTTACGAATTTTAACCTACACTGAAGGCAAAAGAATAAACAGTTACACATACAAGAGCACCTCCTAAAGGTACGTAGGTACATATATTTGTTGGTACCAGCCCTAAATCTCCAACCGTCACCCGAGCAAAATCTAGTGCCAGGACACAAATAAAACCGTAACGCATCGTCTAAACAAATGTCTTATTGTTGTTTGTAGCGGCTGAGTGTAATGCCGAGAACATTTGTCAAGATAAGCGCGTAGGCAGCCAGTGATAAGGTCTTACGCAATAAGATTTGCACCTATGACTCCGGAGAATCATGAGTTTTGATACCTGACTGTTGGTTGGTTTGTTTTGTGAGACTTTTTGGTTTTATCTGGCGTTGAGTTTGATAAAGGTTTTAACGTATTTGAAGAACAGAATCATTTATAACTTTCACATATAATGTGATAGGTACTTTTTCTGTTTTTATCTTAAAGAACAATAAGTTTGTCGAGAAAAACTTACGCTGTTTTTGAGATGGCAAATAAAGATTCCATGAAAGTAATCATGTTGAAAACCAAATAAACGTTCTACAGTAAGATAAATTACTTAAACTAAATTCAAGTAAACATTTAACAAACGATCATTAACCAACCATTTACAAAACAGCTGCCACTACATTAAATAACCGACGAAATTTATAATTGCTTCCCATTTCCATTCATCGTTCGCAATACGTAATTAAAGACCAACTGTAATTGGCGATACTCAATACCTTCAAGTCTGTAATAATTAAAGAAAAATAACTTAAGCAATTTTCCCTTATCGAGGGTCAAGGAGTCTTTCCTGTTCTTTTTACCTTTTTATTCACTTTTCCGTTTCATTAAATTTGCCTCGTCAGAGAATGCCCTTTGGCTGTGTTATCCATTTGACCGGGTTGTCACCTCTGTGTTTAATTTATTCTTTGATGGAGGATTACGAGCTTTGATGATGGAGTTGGGTCGTTTTTGTTTCTTGGGGACCATGTGGAGTTTTTATCGGTATCTACATGTATATGTAGATACAGCTGTTTTTTTTTGTTGAAAGTGTAAGAAGAGGAAGAAAAGCTAGGCAGCGCAGTGGTTGTATTTGTAATCTCGTGTGCAATATTGCCTTCGATATTTGTCTTTCATTTAGGTACACGAAAAGTGCCTACATATATTGTTAATGGTACTAAAACGAGTGTTAACTTTAGTAAAAGCATTTATAAAAATAAGTTTTTTTTATGGCCTCTTTTACAAATAATGTGTAAGTGTAGGTTCAAACTCACGATTAATGATGTTATCCTTCTCTTCACTGCGAAGCTCTACTTTACAGCATAGAAGATAAAAATAGTACCTGAAAAAAGATAAAACCGAAAGTTAACATCACATTTCCAAGAACATAGCTTGCCACGTGTAGTGCCGGAATTGGGTCATCGGGCTCACCGAATTAGTATAGGAATTGGGTTATAAAGGCTTTCACACAACGGCCTGTGCCTACTTCGTATCGATGTAAACCTGTTTTCTGGTAAACCAATCGTTTAATTTGTACGAAAATCGAGTTTGGTATCGGATAGGTTGAAATTTTCGGTGAAAACACGAACGGGTGTTTGTTATGGGATAGTATTTTATAATGGGACACGTTACTGACAAGTCGCTTAATTTTGTTAACTTAAAATGTTCTGTTTTGTTAGTGTTATGATTATGAATGTAGGACTGCACAGTCATAGGTCTCGAGGTCCGATTCATGTGCGTATTGTATAATTATCACTTGCTTCAAAAACGGTGACGGAAAACATCTTGAGGAAACCGGCCTGAGAGATAATTCTCGACGGTATGTGAAGTCAAGTCAGAGGCCCATGGGCGGCTTTAAAACTCTGACACCAGGTTAGTCACTAACCCACAAGAAAAGAAGAAGAAGATTATGAATGTTATGATGCTGGAAAAACTTATATTTAAATACTTAATATGGCTTGTGAGTATTTAGAAATAGCAACCTGCCTTTTTGTGGGTCTATGATACAGAATTTAAAACATCCTCAAAATTTTGTAGCTACCTAAGTCCGATCTAATTGAGGCCTTGAAAATAACTCATTTAATTAATTGTGTACCTATTACAAAAGAACGCCTTAGAACGTACTTTAGAACTGCAATCTAGACCATTTTAATAAACATTTTACGATTGTTTACGTCTCCATCTCTCCCTCTAATTCTCCAATAAGTCATATGTAATCTCAACCACAAATTGACGTGACAAAATGACGTCACGCGATGCTATCGTCACGCACGTTCACGAAGCAGTTAACGAAATTAATTAGCGGCATTAAAATCTCTTACGCGCGTAGATCCAACACGATTTGAATAAATAATGCCAGTCTCAGTAACAAACATAATTATCACGGATTCATCTAAATAACACGTGCTATTTTGTGGAAATTCGTTTAGAATTGTGACACGTGCAATGGAGAGGTTGTTGTATGTGTGTATGTTTGTGATGTTTTGTTTGAGAGTAGATTAGTTGATATTACCTACATTATGTGTGCCTTCGTACTTATCTATAGTGTTGATCGATTTTCAGTAGTAGATAGTGGTGGTGTAGCAGTGATAGTCTAGTGGTGTAGCCGTCGGACTGCCAAGTCATAGGTCTCGAGTTCGAACTCAAGGCACGCACCTCTGACTTTTCGAATTCATGTGCGTATTGTATAATTATCCCTCGCTTCAAAAACGGTGAAGGAAAACATCGTGAGGAAACGCCCATACCTGAGAGATATTTCTCGACGGCATGTGAAGCCAAGTAGAGGCCCATGAGCGGCTTTAAAACTCTGACACCGGGTTAGTCACTAACCACACGAAAAAAGAAGAGGTGGTAGATACTGCAGGTATTTATTGTAATTGGATAATTTGTTAACAAGCTCTCATTCTCAACTCATAATATATTTCCATTTTTTTGCTGCTCAATAAGGAGAAAATCTTATGATTTTTTGGAACGAAGTTCTTAAACACATCTTGTAAACTTTCAAAAATCGTCACACTAAAATGTGTTAATACTTGCGACTGTCTGCTTCTAATTCAAAAAGAAAGAAAGAGAGAGAGAACGCCGGCAGAAAAAAAACAAAAGAAAAGAGTAGTGATTAGTGTCGTGGGATAAAATTGTACACATCGGCCCGAGTAGGTACACTGCATGCCGGAGAGAGAGAGAAAGTGTGTAATCGGTCTAAAAAAATACTTGGAAAATGAAAATCCAAGACGGCGGCTCTGAAAATTTTCACATTTTTCATCATGGGTATCGTTTTCATGGTTTTCGAGGGTGATAAAGCTGATAGTGGGGTCGAAATGATAATCCGAGATGGCGTCTCTGAAAATTTTCAAATTTTTCATCATGGGTGTCGTTTTCATGGTTTTCGAGTATGTTAAAGCCGATAGTGGGATTTTCGAGGGTGATAAAGCTGATAGTGGGGTCGAAATGCAAATCCAAGATAGCGGCTGCAAAAATTGACAAATTTTTCGTCATGAGTGTCATTTTCATAGTTTTTGAGGGTGCTAAAGCCGATAGTGAGGTCAAAATGTAAATCCAAGATAGCAGCTGCAAACATTTTGTTTTTGTCCCTCGACCGCACACGTTTTTTTTAATAATCAGACGTTTCTATGTTAATTGAATGGTGGCAAACGTTTTGAATAGGTAGTCTAAACATTACGTTAACTGTCATAATTTTATACAGAGCATAATAACATAACATCACACCTGTATATCCCGAAGGGTTAGTCAGAAGTAAATCAATAATACACCCACATTTCGTCAGTTATGTTAAAGTTCCATGTAGTAAACAGAGAAATCCGTAACTAAATAGAAAGATATTAAACACAAGCTTTATTGTGGCATCTAATCACCTCATAAATAAGTCTTAGCACAATATACCTAGTCCCAAAACTAAATGCCAAACACTAACACGAACAGTACCCAGTAAATACAACAATCACTAACACTGCCAAGCATTCTATAGATAATATGATTACGTGCGTAAATACAGGTGAAGTAAATAAGGAAAACACACACAATTAACGTGGAAATCACTAGATCAAGACATATGTGCTACGTTACTGTAATATGGATGGATATGTGGCTTTTGTATGTCTACGTTGTTTTAGAAATTACTACCTCGTCGGTTTAGTGGTCACAAGCGCTATTGCTGAGCATATGACAAAGTGTTATTGTGTTTTTTCCATCCGGAATTTCTCAGTAGCAGCCCGGAGTCTAGACTTGTGCCCGGTTGATGGCAATAGGCTCGCCCCCTATTACATGGGACTTAAATATAACTGGCGGAATGTGTGTGTACTATAGATATTCTGGCTAATCCTTCGGAGAATACGGCGTAATGTTATGTTTTAGAAATGTGTTGGCGGATTCACAAAGGAATAAGCCAAAATGTGGGTGCCAAGAGAGGTGACGAAATTAATGCAATAGTAGTATTAAGGCTTGTTTCACAGCTGTCCTGGAGACTTGCACGGGTCGCACGCACACGGGAGACCCGTACTGGTAGCGCCGGCAGTGCTCTGAAACGAGGGAGTTAGTAAGATACGGTTGCTAGCGTTGTACGGGCTCTACTCGGAGCGGGTCGCGTACGGACCAATCCGCGTCGCTGTGAAACAATGTTCTAGCGCCTTACGTGTGTCTCCGTTCCGGGAGCCCGTACCCGCCCCGCACGGGTTTTCCAGACAGCTGTGAAACCAGCGTTAGTCAATAAGTAATTATTTTCTGAAAATAAGAAACAATTCTAAAAATTACCCACCAATTAGCTCACCTAATATTAAATTTTGCTACTTTATGAATATGAAAAACCAGCTGATCATACAGGAAACATACCAGTTTAAGGGGGATGCGCTAACGTGGCCCGTGAAATTCAAATTTTCTTACGTTTTTTGCAATTTGCAATTTGCAGGTCAGGGACGGCCGCGAATAATATTTTAACCAACATATAAATGTTGGTTAAAATATTATTCGCGGCCGTAACAAATATGGCTTTACAGAATTATAATCAGTAGAATCAGCAATACAACTCCTTAAAAGTTAGAATAATTCTCAAATGTCATGATTTCATGAAATTCAATAGGGTTATATTAACTTAGAGAGTTGTATTGATGATTTTTATGGTTATAATTCCATAAATAAATATTTGATACGGTCGCGAATCATATTTAGATCAACATATATCCTGATACTGACCTGCAAATTGAAAAAAACGTAAGATTTTTTTATTTCGCGGGTTTTCCTGATTTTTTCGTCTTAAATTCAGTGATATGAAGATGTTAATTTCTTAATACTATTTTTTTTATCTTTATATATATAATTCTTCTGTGAGTGTGTATGTCACTGAACTTCTCTCAAACGACTGGACCGATTTTGATGAAATTTTTTGTGTGTGTTCAAGGGGATCTGGGAATGGTTTAGATTCACAATTTTGTCCGCTGGACAATGTTTTGACAGGACAACGTCTGTCGGGTCCGCTAGTAATAATATAGTTATGACGAAATTTCGGAGAATTATATTGCCATTTATCTATTCCACTAAAAACATATACAGATTCTTTACAGAAATAGTCTACAACTACTAGAAGTACCACTGAAAAATGTCTTACTATAAAATGGAAGTTAGAAAAGTATGCAGACACTGGACAGTGAACTTTTGATAGAACTTTCACGTACGTACAGATAAGAGGCTCACTCACTTCTTGTTTTATTCTTTGACCATGAATTTAATATAGCAACGCGGTAAGTAAAAAAAAAGTGAGTTCAAAAACTAAAACCCGACTAATGAAAAATCACGCTCTAAAAAGTATTAAACAAGAAAATATTTCAGACAGAAATTAAGACATAGGTACAAAAATGGTGAAGGTAAAGTCGTGGTCGCATGCCATTATAATTTTGTAGGTGTACAGGCATGCGACCACGGCTTTACCTTGACCATTTTTGTGTTTTTGTGTTATAATTGGTAGTTTAAAAGTTATGAGGTAACAGATGAACATACATATATACATACCGGTCAAAATCATAACCCTCGTTTATGCTTCGCCGTAGTCGGGTAAAAATAGTAGGTAGGTTCACAGGTAGGTATTGGCCAAAGAACGATAACCGACATAGATAATAGTACCAACTTATTATCAAAAGAAACAATAACTACATAATGACAATATATTTATTAATCATCATCATCAGCCTATTAATGTTCCCACTGCTGGGACACAGGCCTCCTCTCTGTGAGAGGGAATGGGCCGTAAACCACCACGCGGGCCCAGTGCGGGTTGGTAGATGTCACATGTCTTCGAATTTTCGGTTCTAGGACATGCCGGTTTCCTCACGATGTTTTCCTTCACCGTTTTGAGAGCAGTGATGATGAAATAATTTACACAAAGTAAAGCGCTTGTCTGGGTTCGAACCTACGACCTACAACTCGTAAGTCGCGGCCGTTACCACTGGGCCACCACTGCTCTGCACTGCTGTATTTATTAATAACCAACAAGAATAAATTCTAGGTTAGGATAATGATGCTACATTTAAGGAGGGATCAAAGCCAGGCAGGTACAAATTTAAATATTTCAATTTATATGTTCGTTCTGAGTGTATCTTGGACATTATTGACATCAGTGAAGGAAAACATCGTGAGGAAACCTAGACTTGTAGTTAATGTAAGTCTGAAATCGCCAACCTGTCTTGAACAAGCGTGGTGATCAATGCTCGTGCCTTCTCTGTCTGAGAAGAGGCCTTTGCCCAGCAGTGGTCCATTAAGAGGCTGGTTTTTTTTTTTTTTTTTTTTTTTTTTTTTTTTTTTTCTGTTGGGCATCTCACAGCTGGTTCCGAAAACCGTAGCTGTTTAACCGGTCAATCCTGTGGTTGCCTTAAGCTACTACACTCAAAGCCTCCAGCCAGGGCACAAATACTAAGCTAAAAATTTAAGGATGAACGCTCACTAAGGGCACCCCCTGCGGGGTTCGAGCCTCAGCTTAGGGCGTTATCCGGAGGGAGGACATCAAAAGATGGGACGGGCTGGATCAAAAGGTTTTGATCATTATTATTAGTCGGGGAAATTAAAGCTACGTGCACAGCTGCAACAACTGCTGGCACCTCGTTTTCGAGCAAGGGTCGGGGGGGAGTATTATTTACTCGGGGGCGCGGCGGTCGAGATCGCAAAGGACCTCGGCGGCGAGGTCGGTATGACGGGAGGCGTCTGTTTTTGTACACTGTACTTGTTTCCCTATTGCTCTCCTGGAGGAGGGTTATGGGGTCATCGGGATCTACGAGGATATGCCTTGGACGGCGAACATGGCTGATTTTACTCGGGACATAACTGGCGGCCTCGACAACCAGAGGGTTGCGATGTTTGGCCGCGGACTCAAAGAAACGCTTGGAAAGGCGTTTTAGAAACTGATGGATTGTGGGAATCTTTAGGTCAAGGTGGAGTGCCTCGTTCCTGACGAACCAGGGGGAACCTGTGGCCCTACGGAGGAATTTATTTTGCACTGTTTGCATTCTATGGATGTGACGGGGTTTCGCGTGAGCGAAGACGGCACCCGCATAGGTCATGATCGGTCGAATGCACGCCGTGTAAACGCGCAATTTGCACCTAAGTGACAATTTGCTACGTGCATTCACCAGATAGAAGAGTCTACCGAGAGCGAAAGAGGCTCGCGAACGAACCATCTTTATGTGCTCTGCGAAAGTCAAATGATGGTCTAGAACGACACCGAGATATTTAGCTCGCTTCTCCCAAGGGATCGGCTTGCCGAACATGGTGATTGGTCGGGGGAGGGGGTTTTTGAGCCTTGAACGCGGCTTCGTAAAGAGAACCGCTTGGCTTTTATCGGGGTTGACTTCTATCCGCCATTTTGTAAACCAAGCTGCCAGTCTATTGACTGCGCGTTGGAGATTTAGGCGAATGATGTCGGGGGATCTAGAGCTGAAGTAGATGGCAGTGTCGTCTGCGAACAGACCCAACTGCGACCTACCGCAACCTTTTGGGATATCGCTCGTGTATAGCGTAAAAATGAGGGGGGACACCACAGAGCCCTGGGGGACACCTGCGCGGATGGGACGGGGAGTGGATAACGCTCCTTCGATACGATAACGGAAGACGCGATTCGATAAAAAGTCTCGTAAGATGAGTACGAGACGATCTGGCACGCCGAGTTGGTACAGCTTGTATATTAAGCCGTTGTGCCAGACTTTATCGAACGCTTTCGCTACGTCGAAGAATACTGCACCGGTCATAGTCCCGCGCTGGAAACCAGCGCTTATGGATTCTACGATGCGGTGGGCCTGATGCACGCTAGAGTGCTCAGTTCGAAAGCCGAACTGTTCGTTGGGGATGAGGCCCTTGGTCTCGGCGAAATCTCTGAGGCGCTTATAAATAAGCCTCTCATAGATTTTTCCGAGAACCTTGAGCAGACTGATGGGACGGTAGCTAGAGGCCTCGGTTTTGGGCTTGCCGGGCTTAGGGATACCGATAACCGTGGCCTCCTTCCATGACTGGGGGAAGATATTGTTGCTTAAGGCACCATTGAAGATGGTGGTCAAAAGCATTATTAGGTGGGCAGGGAATAGTTGGATCACCCTATTGGTGATGCCATCTGAACCGGGGGCTTTGCGGACTTTAAGACCCTTGATGATGTCGTGCACCTCGTCCGGGAGGACGGGGGGCAGTGGACAATCAGGGTCATCGACGGGAGGGAGGGAGGCTCTACGTTCGACTTCGGCGTCGACCTTTTTCAGGTGAGCTTTGTCTACAGGTAGGGAACTGGGAGTGCATTGGGCCTCGAGGCTGTCTGCGAGGCATTCAGCCTTTTCGGCATCGTCAAATGCGATGGATTTATCGGGACGGGTCAGGGGGGGCATGGCTGAGACCTGGGGAGACCTGAGTTTCCTCTGGAGCTCCCAGAAGGCCTGATGGGTGGGCTCAAGTTCGCCGAGTAACTTTCCCCAGCTCGCGTCCCGCAGCTCCGCTATACGTGTCTTTACAGATCTCTGTAAATAGCGCATATGGGCTTTGTTGGCGTTACAGGGAAAGCTATCGTAGGCACGTATGGCCGCGTTCTTCTCAGTCAGTAATGCACGCACGTCGTCCGGCAATTTCCAGCGACGGTCGTCCGTCGCTGGAACTTCCCTTGAACAATCGTTCAGGACGGTTTGTACGTGATTAGTGAGTGAGTCGATCGCGGCCGTGGTGTCGGCGACCGAGTCGAAAAGGTCGGGGATAGAGTCTAATTGAGGGGACGTGTTGGATTTCAGCTGTGTGCTTACTTTCTTCCAGTCCGTGATCCTCTTAGTGATAGGGGGGGCGTTCGGGTCGGAAAGACCTATGCGGGGGTGTAGTCTCATGACTACCGGGCGGTGATCAGAGTCTAGCTCTTGTACCGTTTCTATTGAATCTAACTTTAGGTTGACGTTCTTAAGGAGCGCCACGTCTAAGATATCGGGGGCATGATTTGGGTTCATCAGCGAAAAATGGGTGGGAGTCATGGGAGCGATGACGTCAAAGGTCAGAGAGTTTGAGAGGTCGACCTCTGAGATTGGTTACCGAACTGTTCCAAGAGGGATGTTTGGCATTTAGATCGCCCGCTATAATGAGCGAGTTACTCATAGCGAGTAGAATCGAGAGGTCGTTTGAGAGGCGTTGGTGATGGTAATGCCCCGTGGTGTTACCGGGGGGATTATAGACCGATACGAGAGTGATCGGCTCGTGACCTGACATGCCTAGACGGCAGGCGGAGACTTCTAATACCGAGAGGGGGGGAGGGTCTAGTGGGATGCAGTGAAGCTGCTTTCTATAATAGATCAGGGTGCCACCCTTGTGACATCGCGACCTGTCATTGCGAACTATCCGGTAGTTGGCGAGTGACGGATCACGATGGCAAGGCTTTAGGAAAGTCTCTTGTATTAAGAGAACGTCTATTTGATGATCGCGGAGGAAGAGCCCTATTTCTTCCCTTTGGGATTTTATGCCGTTGGCGTTGAAGTAACCTATTGTTAGGGATCGGGGTTTGAATCTAGCTAAGGCCTCGTTATCCATTGAAAGATTTAGGGGTTTGGGCGAGGGATTCTAGGGCTTGCGTAATGTCCGGATACGCATTATAAATGGATTGAATCCTAATGATATTGCCTTGGGCGGCGACGATGAGTTTTGCCATTTCCTTTGCACGCGGGGAGGCAAAACACGCGAAATTTGATGTGATTATGTTGAACGAGGCAACACCTGACATCTGCTCGGTCGCGGGACCGGCAGTCGGGGGACGCGGAGCTTGGGGAGCAGGCGCGGGTTTAGCGGGGGGCGCGGCGGGCGCGGGGGGCGCAGAGTGCGCGGGACGCGCGGAGGGCGCGGGTGGCGCGGTGCCACGGAAGCGGGGGTCCCTAAGGTGGGGGGGGAGGAGATGGGGGGGCGGCGGGGGGGGGAAATGACCGTAAGAGGGCACCAAGGCAGGGAAAGACTGCTGGTGGTGGAGATAATTCCACGGACTAGGCCTCTGAGGGCTTAGTCGTTGGGGCATAAGGGCGGAGGGAATCCTATAAGAGGATGAGGAGGGAGTTTCCCTTTGCTGGCGGGCGCCGGAGCGCTTCCCCAGCTTGGGAGAAGAGGCCTTAGGGGCTTTAGAACAACCCCGGTAGTTAGCCGGGTGGCCCTCTTTGCCGCATAAAACGCAGCTAGGAGGTACGGTACATAGGGTACGGTCCTTGGGACGGGGGCAATCGGAAGTGCTATGCTCTCCCAGGCACTTTACGCACCTGGGTGTAGCATGGCAATTCCGCTGTGAGTGGCCGTATAACTGGCACCTGTGGCATTGTCCGACAATGCCACTCTTAATTGGTTTTTCAATTTCGAACCCTGTGAGATGACACAGGGAACGAATTTGGAAAATCGGATGGTAGCCCTCGACGGGCGGACAGATAACGAGGACCATGTCGTAGAGGTCACCGCCTCTGGAGCGGTGCATACGATGGACCTCGTCTACCGGGACGTTCTGCGACTGAAGGTCGGCGAGAATTTCAGAGGGGAGGATTTCCCTAGGGATGCGTTTTATAACAACGCGAACTTGTTTCTCTTCTGGGAGAGAGTAGGTGTGGTATGACACACCTCTCGCTCTCAGTAGACGGGTTAGTTCCCTATAGTCGCGCGACGTAGGGACTAGAACTTTTATACCCTGCTGGGTATTTCGGGCGCTGGTGAAGCTGATCTTTTGATCAGCGCACCATTTCGAGATGTCCGTCCACTTCCCCTTGTCCTGTACGAACAGGGGGGGTGGAGGGGGAATCTTTTTCGCGGGGGGCGCGGGGCAATCCATCGCGGTGGATGATGCGGTCGGGGCGGCGGGGGACGCGGGGGGATCCTTTTCGGAGGATGACGCGGTACGGGGGGCGAGGGGCGCGGGGGAGGCCTTCGCGGAGGACGTAAACGAGATCGGTGGGGCGGTGGAGGGGGAGGGGGAAGCTACGGTAGCGCAAGTCGCGACGGTAGCACGCTGTTTAACCACAGCTGGTTTGATGGTGACGGTGGATGAAGAGGAGTCTGAGTCCTCTATTGCGGCGACCTTACTGGCCTGCGCAGAGGTCTGCTTCCTGTTCTTCCTTTTTCTTCCCTTTCCTTGGACGGCTATGAAGCCGTCGTCGGAGGGGGAGGAAGAGGTAGAGGAAGCAGCGGACTTTGGCTCGTCTTCCTCCTCCGAGCCAGAGGGGTAGGAGGGTTGCTTTGAAGAAGCAGCGGGGGCGTCGGTGTCCATTGACTCCGACGAAGGGGAGGGGGAGGGGGGTCTGGGCGACTCTACAGTCGGAGGGGTGTCAAGAGCGTCGCTGAAAGTAGCGACGCTGACATCTTGGTGGGGGTTCTCGCCCCTTGAGATGCTCAAGAGGTTGGAGAGCTGAGCCTTATATTTCCCACGGAGGGAAGGCTCTGACTCGAGTATATACTCGAGAAAGAGGGTTAATTGTTTCGAGAGAAGCTCGAGATCAATCACTTTGGTAGCCATAATGGCAGGGGGGGGGGAATGGCCTAACTATGCCTGTCTCCCCGGTGGGAATGCCGGGGATGTGTACAATCCCTCCCTGTCGGGTAAGACAGGGAGGATGAGTGCCTATCGGTGAGCCCTAAGCTTGATTTGGCCCGTTGCCTATCTTAATGTGCAACGGGGTCCTAACCAGTCTAGTGTGAAGGGTATGAAGATACCCGACCACGCTAGGTGAGTTGCTGTGGAGGCAAAACTGTCACCACGTGTTGACTAGGAGATCCCCCAAGGCCAAACACTGGGACCCGGCCAATTCACTGCCTTACCCTGAAGGGGATCGGCGGGTGTGTTGGGTCAACACCCCACTCGGCTTCGTTGGCACCGTATGGTATCCACCGAGTGACCACGAAACTGTGGTTTTGCCCGGAAGGGGCCTGGTGAATTTACAGACGAGAATCTCTTGTTAAAGAAATAAGATAGCCTTGAAAAAGGCCTTTTTTGTGGATCTATGCCCGATCGATAAACGATCGGAGATCGGATGTAGTCGAGCGACTACGAAAATCGTTACGGAATGCAACGAATATATGACTCAGAGCAATGAGTCATGAACGGGAGAGCGCGCAAGCACACACAACCGTCCGTGACCGGTGCCGAGCGTCAAGTGTAAGAGGCTGGTATAATTATAAGCAATTTATATAAAAAAGAAAAAAAGAAAGAAAAAAACGTTTATTTGCGGTAAACATGACGCAAGAAAAAAAAAAATTATTATATTACAAAAATGAGAAAAAGTTGGGGGAAGCATGCGTCACATCCACGCAAATCGGCTATCGCTCAGCATTATGCTACGACCCTGTGCAAGACAGAGCCCCAGCGCTGGTTTTCAGCGACAGCCGGCGCCGACGTAATGACGTCGACCGGTGCAGCAAACAAATATTAATTAAGACGCTGTACCAGTACAGCGTATTTAAAGAAAAAATAATTTCGATTATTTTCGATTTTTTTATTTTTTTTTCGTTGGTCTAGTGGTAGCAAGCGCTACTGCTGAGTATGAGGTCCTGGGTTCGATTCCCGGGTCGGGCAAAGTGATATTGGGTTTTTCCATCTGGAATTTCTCAGTACTAGCCCGGAGTCTGGATTTGTGCCCGGTTAATGGCAATAGGCTAGCCCCCTATTACATGGGACTTAAACATAACTGGTGAAATGTGGGTGTACTATGGGTACACCTCTGCCTAACCAAAGTCAAAGTCAAAGTCAAATCATTTATTTCAAATAGGCCCATGTATGGCACTTTTGAACGTCAAAAATGACAAAATAATAAAATTGATTCTAGTCGCCCCTTCTAAAAGGTAGTTTTCGTATGGAGAAGAATGGACAAGAAACTCCACCGTTACTCTTTTAAAATGTTTTACAATTGTTTTTATATGTACGTACATTTGTTAAATAATTATTATATGTGAAGACGACCCTTTGGGGATTACAGGCGTAATGTTATGTGTTTGTTATATGATAAAAGAGTATTCGAAACTATGTCGGGACAAGGAAAAACTAAATCTACATCGTCGCCACATGCAAACCACGCATAACGTCACACAAACCATGCATCGCGCAATTTTAAAGTATACCGCGCGAACACCAAATAAATAACTTCCCGGCATCAATCGTTGGGCAGTTGCTCGCCAGACACGACACCCTCTGGTCGGAGGATCCTCTCATTTCTATAGAGGATGAGTGAACTTTACACCCTGTTAACTGTCATGCAAGAAATGAGAAGACCCTCTTAACTGTCATGCAAGAATCATTTCTTGCATGACAAATGCAATTTCATTTAAGAGGGTCTTCTCATGAAGACCCTCTTAAATGTCATGCAAGAAATGAGAAGACTTAAGACTTCGATTTGTCTCATTTTACAGTTACTATTCATTTTCACATGAAAGAATTAAGTAGGCAGACTTTACCAGCATTTAATTTTATGAGACATCCTTATAAAAAGGTCAGTAGATATTTCAAAACAACAGATCCATAGCAACAAAAAACAACAGAATCCTTCTTCCGAACACCTAATTGATTACTCAAAAGCTTAAAGGCTTAGACAAAGATTAACCGATCTCCGAATTTTATTGAAAACATCCTTTTTTATAAGATTACTGAAAAATACTTGAACGATCTCAAAAATTCAAAGTTTGGAATGATATCTTTTGCCTGTTTTACCTACTTCATTTAATATCGAAAAGTAATTCTTGAAATCTCAAAAGTACTTACTTTTATAACGCTAGTTTTATATTTATAATTAATTTTTGCAACATATAAATAAAATTGTTTAATAGTCAAATATTTATGTAAATACTGTTAAGCTTCATTTGTTACTTTGCTTATGATAATAATGGATTAATTAACTTTATGTTTATTCAATACCAACATACTCGTAATTTAATAATAAACAAATACGATTAATAACGGCATTATGGTACAATTTATTGCTTGTAAATAAGATAAGATTAATTATTTATTTGTGTACATAGTGAAATTAGTCCGTAAAATACCAAAATAATTAGGAATAAAATTTAGATTTCTTACATAAAACAGTTTTCGTTTAAAAAGTGAATGCATAAGATTTGAATGATAAGTATCTATAAAATAAGACCTAAATTTCACCCAGGGTTTAAAAAATAGAGCCTTGAGGGCCATTAATTCGTCACACGTCTTGCGTGACCAAGTAGGCATGTAAGCATAAAATTTCATGAATTTTCTTTTTGAACATTTTGTAATAAAAAATGTTCTCTTTTCACATATACAAATTGCTTGAAATTGGGTCGCCATTGTTAGGCAAATAACTCACGAATTTAGATCTTAAATGAAAGCAGACTATGCAATACTAGCAACCCGCCGTGCTTCGCACGGTTTTTACTACTTGACAAAACATCGAGATTTTTTCATTATTAAATTTAAAATGAATGTTTTATAAACATAAATCTTTCTAAATTATGGTGAATACTGCATCAACGCGATCACACAGATAGACACGAAAAGTGACTTCAATTTTTAATATGTATAGTTAGGTAGTAATAGGGTAGGATTTGACATCGCCACAGCATATATGTTCAAAAGTTACGAGACGTTATTAATTGGTACATGGTCTTTCTACCACACAACGTGATTTCCGTGCACACCCTAAACATCTAATCAAGAAAAAGTTCCCCATTGCTAAGCAACGAATATCAACCCGTGATTCTATATACCCATCCCATGGCGGGAAATAATCCTCGGTTTCCCATACATAATGAATATATTTCCTACCAATTCTGAAATATATTGTAATCTCAACTGTTATTGGTTTGAATGGTCGAGATACGACGAATATTATGCATTAAAAGGCTTACCACTTAAATGATAAGTGCGAAAACATTTCGGTGGTGCGAAATTCTTATTATTGTAAACGGATTACGGAAGGATTTCGAACGAGTCGCAGTCACTGTTTAATATAATTAAAAAATTAAAATTTTAATGAGAATATTTATTTCTTAATTAATAATCCGTATTTTATAACTTAACTTTATTTGCATTGGATATTCATTCGTTCTGAGTTGATAAAACGGATGTAATGAACGCCCACATCGAAATATTATTCGTGGTTCGAAGGTAGTCGAAAATTTTCGCAATTCAGCGCCACCGTACGGTCAACTTTGGAACTATAGCATGTAGTTTACGCCGAGTGGTCGTGTCAGTTTTCTAAAAAACTGAAGCTTCGTCCTTTTATAGCAATAATGGGAAATTTAAAAGTCTGCCGGCAGTTTGAATGGTGTACAATGGAAGCAAAAACTGCATTTCGCCGGCACTGTTATGCATATATTATGGTATAATTTGTGCATTGCTTTGTGAAGTAAATGCTTACTTTAAATGACTTTATTATAGAATGAATGTTTGGTATGCCAATTAATTTTCTTTTCACAAATGGTTCATGAATTTCAGTTTTATATTTACTAAAGTATGCCTGTTTGTACAACTATGTACATTGAGACTACTAATTCAGTGTAGAACGCAAGACCATAGAAACAGGTTCCTAGCAGGAAACGCAGAAAATATCTTGGACATAACAAAACCCACCATGATATCATGGTATGACCTCATGTAGGTATGTTTTAACCTATAATTGCCTAAAATACAATAAACGTAGATATATTTAGTAACCTATTCCACCTAAGGGGGAAGCGTCAGGGTAGCCCGCGAAATTCAATTTTTTTTGCGTATTTTCCATTTTGCAGGTCAGTGTCAGGTTTTATGTTGATTAAAATATGAGTCGCCGTCATAACAAATATGGCTTTACTCAATTATAATCATTATAATCAGCAATAGTGATTAAGAAGAAAAAGTATCAAATGTCATGATTTCATAAAACCATAACATTTGACACCTTTGCTAACTTATGGAGTTGTATTGCTGATTGTAATGATTATAATTGAGTAAAACCATATTTGTTACGACCGCGAATCATATTTGAATCAACATAAAACCTGACACTGACCTGCAAAATGCAAAAAACCTAAGAAAATTTGAATTTCGCGGGCTATCCTGACGCTTTCTCCTTAATTATTCCTAAAGTCATAAAAACCCTGTAAGAAATCGACACGTGTTTCACCTCTCAACGAGGCATCCTAAGGATTTCCGCAAGGTCACGCCTAAATCAATTAACTATAATTGCCTTTTAGGATTCCTAAATTGTGACCACTAGCACCACTAAAATCCACTAGAGCGTCATTGTGCCACTACGTAAATTAAATTCCTCAAGAAAACACTTTTCTCACAAACAAGTTTGCCAAAATATTTGTGGGTAACGAAGCCAGTTTTTCTTTCCTCAGTGTTTATCCTGACAAATGGGCGTTGCATTATTGCGGCCTACCCGGGAACCGAACTTAAGACCGTGCTCCGTAATGTATTTCACAGGTTTTCTGTTTTCTTTTGTCCCGTGCATACTTTACTGTGGGTAGGATTAAACGACTTTTGTGTCGCTTTTTAAAGGTCTTGAGGTCCCAAGTAAATGTGGGTTTTTTTATTAACTGTTTTGTGTAAATTATTTTGGTTTGGTGCATGGTTCTAAGGCCAGGTTATTGCTGCAAGTGTTTGTATTTTCCTATTGCTTTTAGTCTTATATCTTCTCTCATCTAGTTACATCAAAACAACTCACTGGTAATTTGTTTTTAATTCCCAACAAAACATCCTAGTATTTACTAAGATCCTCTAAACAACCCCCAGCTTCAGAACTAAACGATACAAATAAACAAACGCAATATCTTGTATAGTTTCCAAGAAAACGGGGCATACGTCTTAAAAATCCCGACATTGTACTACCATCCTAACAATTCTTTTATAAAAGGAAATCTAGATAAATACTCTGGCAATTCTTGTAGAATATCCCATCTCCCCTTCATTCTAGTATTTGCATTTCGGAAATTAAATTACACAGATTGAAAGAATGCACTCTAGTCTGCAGTAGCTTGACAGCCATTCTTCTTCAAAATCTTTGGGCATTACAGTGATCCCTCCAGTTTATTCTTCTTAACACGTTCAGACAGAGTTTAGCATAATACAATGCATTTTCCAAGCATTTTATGCAATGTGAAGCTATTTCTAACGTTCAGCGTATATCAAGTTTTCAAATAAAATTTTGTTTATATTCTAAAATACTTTGCGGAGTAGTTGTGAATTTATTTAGCTAACCGATCTGTAATTTATAGAGGTAAAATCCGTTGGTGATATTCAATAAAATTGTTACTTTGAAGCGACTGTTATTTTGAAACGTAAATCTGTAAATTAACTTATTAAAGAACATAGAGAAACCAATAAAAAATAGTATATGTAGTTATCTGGACACACGTTTGGCAGTGTAAAACTTCGAAGTCTAGTTTTATAAAGCACTTAACTTGTAATGGTATATTTTAAAACCTAACTTAACCTCTTAGTAAGAACTGTCTTTTGAACTATCTAAAGATGTCCCGCGTGCATTTTACCAATTTCTCCTAAACTTTTCGAAAAGAAATACCACAGACAATTTTTTCTTCTCTACTGCTACAAGTTCTTTTGGCGCTCGAATGACGTTAACAGGGGGGCGCTGTTGGTAAACATTTGAGAAATTCTTTTGTGAAATATATTGAAAAACAAGATGGCGGCGCTACTTCCTATTTTGGACACACGCCAAAAGATTCTTATGCAGCTATACATAAAGTTAAAGGAATCGTTATAATAAAGTGTAATGAACAAATGCCATTGTAATTTTAACCAATGAATGTTACAATAAACAAATAAAATTATTACCATTTAAGAGTGTAACAAAACAAACTCTTTCAATTCCTAATCTATTTTGTCTCAGCGGGTCAGCCACTGGGCTGACAGCGGCTGACATAATCCGTTTATCGCGGCCCGAGCTGGCCAGTGCCCCGTGCCCAGTGCCCACTGTGCCCAGACCCGACTCCACTGCAAATTGATTCGATACACATTGATTGTTTTCCCTTGACATTGTACACTTTAAAATAAAATAAATGTATGTTTTGTTGTTTTGGTTGTTTGATAGTTTCGGTTTAGGATTTTTATTGGATTGTAGGTTAAAATTGTCACAAATTTTCGCGATACACATTTATTTTAATCATATTATTTATTTCTTGGTTTTAAATTTAAAAAAATATTTGCACTCTTATTGCGGCATAAAGGCCTTTTATTATGTATTCATATTACTTATACTGGTGCCATTCAAACGCTTGCGCTCTATAATTTTATTTTTTAATAAAACTGATTACGTATGCAGAGCACAAATTTTCGTCGAACACATAATACGGAATCCAATATCGTGGACTGCCCACCAATAGAGTGACCACAAAAATAATTGTACTACAGAAATTAAATTTCAGTGCGTGTTTTGTCGGAATTAAAATACAGGGCACGTAATAAGTGTACGCACCCTCGTCTCTGGGGTGCATTAATACTGGTAACCGTGCATTCCAACAAATTATGTGAGGTGCAATTTGTGGTCTGTGGTAATGAGCTCATTCATATTAAACCTTTTTTTTGTATACTAAAGTGTTATTTATGTCAAACAATGTGGGCGTCAGATGAATTTCTTTTGTGGTCAGTTTTAAATATTTTATTGGCAAGTGTTTTATTTTTGTGGCTCTTTAAAAATACTTTTATATTCTGATGGCCCATATTAGGTACAGACCGTTCACTTTAACTTGTCCCTTGCGGTCATGTTGGCACCATTGCTTGTCAAGCTTAGTTTCAATACAAATAGAGTTCAAAATGGCGACTAACAGAACAGTGCTACCAATCGCGTCACGGGACAAGTTTGAAGCCACAGTATAGATAATTATAAGTTATATTTAAAATTATTAACGCATTGTAGAAGTTCTAAAAGTAGTGTGTTTAGAATCGAATAATGAATCCATTTTTGTAGTTTTTAATAATTAGTGTAAATATTTTAAAGAGAAAATATTTGTTTTTTTGTATGTTTGTTTGTACGGCCTATTCAAAAAATATTTCACGTGAAGAATACTATATTATCACTAAGTAATATAGGCTATAATTTATAAAGATATCACGCGGGTGAAGCCGCTGGCGGAAGCTAGTTTTTAATGTTTGTGAATTTTTTACAAAATATAATCATAAATGCGCATACTTTTCAAAAGCATTTCAAGTAGAGCTTACACAAAACTACATGCCTTTCGTATATACAAAAATATATTTAATACATTTACACATTTTGAAGAAAAGTTGAATATTTCAGCAAGTTCTGGCAAGTTTTGAAACACGAGTAAGACCCAAATTATTCCTTACATTCAAAGCTGACCCAGTTACTCTCAGAGGTGCAATGCGGGTCATTGAAATATAACTATAGCTCTAGAATACTGCTCGCTTTAATAAAATATCAGGCAATGCACCTAGAAGATTAAAGCTGAATTTAATCATATAATATTCTTGAGTTTGAACAGAGAAATGGGTTAGAAGAATTTACTTTCGTATTCCTAATTGAAGTTAAGTAAAATAAGATTTTCTTTGCCGCTTAAATTTTTGATTAAAGAATGCGCCAATTATTTTTGATGACAGAATGTAAGTAGGCAAAGGTCGTGAAACCATACAGCCTGTATGTTAAATGTTTTGACAATTGTTGTAAAAGGTAACATTATTAGCCTACTTATCTGCCAAGATGTATATTAATCTTGTTTTGTAAGAAATAAAAATAATTTTGATCTTATTTTCACTTGCAATTTTTCGAACTATTTTCGCAGCTGAATGTTGCCAATAAGCAGGGCCAGACGTATTAGACTCATAAATGTAAAAAGCGTCCACATCCGTTTACTAATATCAGGATTGATTACAGTATAAATCAGAGCTCTCACGGAACCTTTTAGCTGATTAGATTATGCTACAAACGGGACGTGGCCCTACTTTAATAAAAGCTGCCAGTGTATGGCGCGTCGTAATAGGAAAAATGCTGTATCACTTAGTTTTCTTTTTTTTTGTTCATGTGCCATTTCTGTCCGTGTCGTAGTTTCGTAGTTTGCTTTTCTGTTACAGGGTGTTCGGAATTAAGCGTGATAAATGTGAAACTGATAATTTTGCCTGTGATATTGTCTGTGGAGAGACAGACCGACCCTTAAGTAAAAATAATAAGAATTAATAGCTTAATATAACTCTTGTCTATGGTGTTTATTGTCTATGCTGTATTTTTGATAAGTAGGTATATAACAGTAATTTTAATCTTTTAGTTGTGAATTTGTTATTCAAGTTACAAAGCTAATAGCATTAAGTACTAACTTTACTTGCCAACAAAGTTCAAAAACAAGCACAAACTCAGTTCTATCAGCCAACAAATCCATTCAACATTTTCTTTATTAGCGGCCAACAAAGAGAAACAAACTAAGCAGTTAGAAAAACAATTAGCGTTATGTAGTTACGGTCTGCAGGCGTTGTAAACGTGTCCAGACAATTTTATTATCAACGCTTTCAATTCTGAATAGATAAAACGTTGCGGGGGAAGCACCGGCCGGGCCCACAGTGCACCACGGCTACGTTGGCACTGCTCCAAGTACCAGACCAGGCTCACAAATCGACGTCTGTTCTCTCGCCCTCCAACCAAACACCCCACATGAATTTAAACCCAACACGAAAGCAATAGAGTTCAAATTTATTCACCCAACTTCTTGTAACAGAAAACATTTCGAATTCAAATGTGTCGCTGATGCCGCTGTGTTTCCAATATTCTATATCAATAAAGTGGAATGGTCTGAACGAAATAAGCCCGATTTTCTAGAATACCGGTGTATGATGACCATGCAGGTGTACCAACACAATGTTTTTACATAAGCTCGCTCAACATATTTGGTTAGGACGCGCAAGAGTTTTAGATTGTGTCCATTAACCTCTAATAACAATTTAGATTCAATGAGGGCCGGCAAAATGTTTGAAGGTAAAACATTTTAATATTGAAAAGTCGTTTGCAGTTTGGGAGAGCTCGTGTGACGCCATTACATATGGAATTCATGAAGTCGGCATTATTTGAGTAGGGACTTTGAACGTAACGGCTTTTTAGTATAAAATTCTTTCAGGTAGGTATTTTGTTATGTAACGATTTATGAAATCTGTGTAATCCTGAAGCTTTCCTTCTCTTTTGAAGTAAGCAGGATCACAAATACTTGAATACATTTCAAAATACACCATTTAATAAATTTATATTTTAGTAGACATAGTCGTTCTTCTTTCTTCTTTTTTGTGTGGTTAGGGTCAGAGTTTTTATGCCGCCCATGGGCCTCTGACTTGGCTTCATATACCGTCGAGAAATATCTCTCAGGCATGTAGTTTTCTCACGATGTTTTCCTTCACCGTTTTGAGAGCCTGATTTCTTAAAGAGTGCAAAGTGGTGGCAACGGACTTGATTTAAGGATCACAGTACTGTTAAAAAAGTCATAACACGACTTACTGTAATTATGATGTATGTGCATAATCAGCCTATAATGTTTCCACTGCTGGGACAGAGGCCTCCTCTCTGTGAGAGGGAGTGGGCCGTAATCCACCACGCAGGCCCAGTGCGGGTTGGTAGATGTCACATGTCTTCGAATTTTTAGTTCTAGGACATGCCGGTTTCCTCACGATGTTTCCTTTCACTGTTTTGAGAGCAGTGGTAATGAAATAATTTACATAAAGTAAAGCGCCTGTCAGGGTTCGAATTTACGGCCTTATAACTCGTAAATCGCGCCACCACTGCTCAGTATAACCCATAGATATGAATAGTCTTAAAATTAAGTAAATAATGTGTACGAGTACATTCAATTTTAAAACCGTTTGAATGTACGTTACGTTTACTCCGCATTTGTGCCTGCAGACTCAGGGTATAAAGTCACTCACAAAGCCAGATAGCACAATTCCAAATCACAACATTTAAAACTGCTGACTCCAAGTGCAAGCCGTACTTTCGCCGTCCGTTGACCCCAAACAATAAGACATAAAGGGTGCAAATCGAGGGTGTCCGGTTTAAAGAAAAGTCCTCACCCAACGAAAGTCTTTGGTTCCCTCGTTCTAATTACCGCTGGCCTTACAAAGAGTTGTGCTCAAAGGCATGGTTGCTTGGTGCGAAATTACTAAAGACTTTTAACTATCCTTGGCGAGTTTTTAAGCGGGAACTAGTTGTGTGTGCCGAGAAAGTCTTGTAAAGTCATTACGGTGGTTTTTTTTTTTTACTTTAGAGACTGCCTGGTTTTTCTTATGTGCTGTTTTTTAGGTTAGGGTTTTTAAATCAATGAGTGGATGCATGGTAACTATAGTGTAGCCCATTTTAAGGCTGCCTGTCCACTGGAGGAAAAGAGGGGACAGAAGCGGAACTGAGCTAATATTAACCAATAGAATCTAAACTCCGCTCCAGTGGACATGCAGCCTTATAGTCTGCTGGATTTAAATATCAAGAGTCTTAAAAGAGACTTCCATCACCAAAATTCAGGAGACTAGTTCGAGTTGCAAAACTTTTATACGTAAGAATATTATTTATATTCATAGGCTTATTTACATTTACCGACTAAGCTCATACACAATATTTTCGCTACTGTTCACATATTAAATAGTCCCAAACAAATACAGAACTACTACGTTATTGGCATTGATGGCATAAACAAAACCGAAATGGCTTCGACCCCTACAAAAATCACTGTTTATTATAAACAAAGTGAAACGAAATACCGCAATGGGGTAAAATACTACTAAAATTGATGCAAACGCCATCTACATATAATAACGTCAAAAATGAGAACACAGCAGACTACCAGTTTGATGCAATATCAGGTAGAGCACAATCAAATCTGGACCTTATCCACCCCATAATAAAGTCTAATCCCAAACCCCCATTTCAATCCAGATGTGCCGATAGCCTGAGGTGATTCCAAATGGTTTAAAAAGTAACACCGTGTTAAAGGAAATTGAGCGTTATTGGCAGGCACTAAGGTAGATTTCTATTTATAGTTTGATGGGTGCTTACGGCGATGACCTGAAGGCCATTCCCTCACCCTTGGCATTTCGCCAGGGTACTTATACGGAGACGGACGTGTCTGCCTCCAACCGTCTAGTTTTACGGCTTTTAGATAAATTACGTTGCTGAAAAACGGAAATCAGAAATGCTGTATTTCTTAATAAAATATGGAGTCATATATTCAGTTTGTTTTGTGGTGAAATATGCTTTGTTGACAGACTTGAATTACATCGATTTTTTGTACTATTCTGCTGAATTATTGGAGCCTTTATTGAGAATCTTTGAGACTTGTTGACTTTGATATTTACCATACGTCCTTGAATCGAGACATTATCATGATCGTGAAGCCTATCCGAAATAACGTATTGTACAACACCATTAACATGAGGTCTTCAAGTATAACTATGTTATCCGCTCGTGATACAGTTTTACACTAGTACGAGAGGATAGGGCGAATCAGTTTAAAGACAACCAATCCATTCTTTTTTTTTACAATCTACCATTTCACATTCTCCATCTCTTGACCTGTCAAAATTTTATTGTCAAAAGATCTTTAAACGATTTTTGGTCCATCCTGTGCTTATTATTAAGTTACTCTGTATGGCTGTCTCATATTCATGAATAAATAAATATTAAATTTAATTAAATGTATCTAAGAGGCGAGGTTAATGTCCCGAAATCTCTGTCCCACATAGCATTTTGACTAACAAAGATCGCTGTCAAAATCATGAAACCAACAGTACACAGTAACAACACCACAACAGCCAGCACCGCCCACTGTGTACAAGGCCATAACTTCCATCATGGCCGACGTTTACGCCTCCCTCCAGAATACTGGCGCAGTTACTTGACGTCAAAATATGATAGCAAGTCTTGCAGGTATATTTGAATTCATACAAGCAATACGTCTGGTGCCACGTTGTTGTTCGAGTAAATATTCTGTGGTTGCACCTGGTTGTCTATGGCCATTGTGAAATAACATTCGTATGTCGTCGGGTTGTCTTTTATTATTCATGTTTTTTTTGTGTAGTTGAGATATAGTATAGTACATGGTATTATATTGGTTGTTTATTTAATTCTAGGTGATATGTATCTACATCAAATCTTCCTGGGTGCATGTGATTAAAAAGCAAGAAATATTTGGTTAACTTATTAATCATTTGCAAATACACAGGGTGGATAATATTGATAAGGATGAAGTGCACAAACGCGCAATAATTACTGTTAAAATTAAATAGAAAAACTAACTGAAACTTCGCACAACTTGACAATAATTAACACAAAAAGCAAAGTAAATACTCAACTCCATATTACTCAGCTTCTAAAACAAAAGACGCACCTGAGTATTAATTCTAATTTAGTTTCCGCTCACTAAACGGTTAATGATGCTAGTTTAAACCGTTAACCCTGATTCTAATTACTGACTCAAGTGATTAGGAAGACACGCTGAAAAGTAATAAAAGTAATGGAAAAACTAAGATCTTATTCGTCTTACAACGGTGTGCTATAAAACGTAATGGGGAATGGGGGTGGGGACTTGAAAACAGCGGGGAATGTTTAAAACAAATGACTGGGGAGTATGGGGACCCGTGTGAGTCATCTAAGTTGTTACAGCTCTTTTTTCGCTTGAGAAAAGTAACGCTTACAAGATCGGGTATTTTCAAATTAAAGAAGTCTAACATTTCTTTAAATATTTGAAAACACGCGATAGTATAAGGTGAACTGTTGTCTAGGGAATGTAGTAGGTAACACTCTATTTTATTTAAATGGATAATTTTCATGTCAGAATGAGTTTAAAACTAAAAAGAGATGGTCGATCCCAGTTATGAAATATTATTGTAATGTCTAGCGAATTTGTTTATTATGATAATATGCTCCTCTGTAAATTCAATGACTGATCCAATCGATTAAATAATTTCACCATTTCAGTCTTTCATGAAATTAAAAAAAAACGCTTGCGTGTGTCAAAAACCTCACAGCTCTGCCTGATTGAAAGTTTGCGCTTGCACACGAAAAAGAGAATCGAGTTGGTTGGTTCTTTCAGCTCAATGACTAGGTACTCTAAATGAAAAAAGGGTGCGGACAACCCCTTTTTCGAAGTAACCGAATCAGTGTCACAGGCGAAAAAATACCAGGTTTTATTTAGAAACAGTGATATGTTAGGACTTTTACTCGCTAGATCTCTTTTAAATTCTGTCTTTTCTTTTGTAATGTTTGCCTTTGGGGTGCTCTTTTTATTTACCGTCAGTGTTACCATATATTTTTGATGCCATAACTCAATATAGCGTTTAATAGTAAGGGTATTTTTAAATGTAAAGAGACCTAAGTTAAAAGTTTTTCTCGCTGTATTCAGAGCCTCACAGGCACTTAATATTTGTGACGTGCTCCAATTAAAAGTAAAAAAAAAACTGTGACGCGACTCCCGTACAATTGCCGCGAAGAGTGAAATATGCCTTTTATTGTTCAAGACACAATGGGGGCCCGACTTGGCCTCGAACAATATGGCCGACCTATTATTTGAACGAAAGAAAATAAGGTGTTTTCATTAATGAAGTTAAAGTTTAATTGCTTTCTGCAAAATGATCTTTTCCGGCAGCGGCCTGTAGAGAATTGTGGTCAACAGAATATAAATGTAATTTTGTTGGGAACATTATTTTAGTTTCTGTTCAGAATACGGTTTTTAATGGTCGGTGCTATTTCCAATTAAAATTAATTATGTAGGATGCTTCCATGTTTATTAGTGTAATATTACTTCAGTATGTACCATTGTTTTAATAACTGAAGAGAGACAGCGTTAATTATACGTTTTCTGATATATTTTCTTGGTATGAAATAATATGAAGTCTTTTGTATCCGCATATTAAAATAGCTTTTGATCCGGAAAAAAATCAGTAATTATTCGCGATGGGAGTCTATTTTTCACAGGAGTATTTCGTGGTCTGATAAATTCAATAAAATGATGATAATATACGCTTTAGAGACGCCATTATTTGCAGATGTCGGCCTCGGGTGATAATGCAAACGGCACGAGAAAAAAGTGATATTTATTACGATTTGACCTACATACAAAAATAAGACGAATATACACTATTCATTAGATTTCTTTGTGCTTGACATGATTTAGAACTACAGATGTTTTTTGAGTAAAAAGAAAGTCGGGGAACAAAAGAGGAATGGAGTGTATTAGTTTATTTTCTGGTGTGGTTCGTAGGTATCAGTAAGTTTAGGTTATTGTTCTCTTTGTAAGCAAAATTGTAACAAAGCTTTATTACTAGCGCTTTTGTAGTTTCTAGATATTTATTGTTGGTGTCCTAAATCTTTGGTACCTATTACAAGTGGGTTAGTGTATTCGGTACTACAAAGCAAGAAATATGACCTTATACCAGAAAAATAGAAAGAAAAGTATTCGGTATTATTCTCATATTTTTTTAATTTAACAACACTTGTACTTTCTAGAAAAAAAATCGGTTAGAGATGTCTTCAGGTTTTCTATTAAATTACTTATTTCATAAACATATAGAAACATATTTTTCCAAGTATTTTCTTCTTCTACATAAGTACCTAAATAATCTTCTAGTTAGAATTCTGTTTACAGCAAAAAGGAAATTATCTTGATATATTACATCTATGTTTATGGAAAAGACCTGAAAACAACCGACGGATAGAATTTTTGATGTATCTAGGGAGTTCCCTACATCAACTAGTCGAGATGTGGCGTAGACATGATTAATGCCTGTTTTGGATTAAGAAATATATTTCTCGTTGCGAGCGTTGATTATTTAGTGTCTACATTATATCTAGACAAAAATATGATAAAGAAAATAATTCTAGAAAACCTATAAACTCAAGCCAGAGAAGAGAAAAATGTTGTTAAATAAAATAGTGAGAAAAACAAACGGTTTCCGTTCTGTTCAACCAAACAAATAAAATAAAAAATGACAATAATTGTAAAAGAATCGTTAAACCTTTACACTTTGACCAGAACTCAACCATAACACTAAGAAAGAACGAATTTGTATTCGGCGCACATTGGGCTGACAAAGCTATCGGTAACCCACACGTTTTCTCACAAAGTGGTCAATAAACGCCACACTTACAACTATGTAACTCAACCCTCCCCTTACAATACAAATGACTCTATTTAAGAGAACCGTTTCACTATCGTCCCTCAAAAACGAGTCAATATTTACGAATTCAACACTCAAATGCCACTACAAACATGATGACGTCAGAACTTGCACTATTGCCAGTTTGCGAGTATTTGCCCCTCTTTTCTAAGGATGAGTCGATAATAGCGCGTCTTTTCGGCGGGAATCTTAAAAAAGGCATATTCTGTATTCCTCGGTCGTCGACCGGTTAGCTTTTTGATTTTTTTTTCGTCCGTAGCCGATGAGTCGCCGATGGTCGACGAAGATTGATGAAGTTTCGCCCTTATTTTTCTGCATCGCGTGTCGGATTGTTTTTTGTTTTGGAAACAAGGAAAAGGTGTTTTTTTTTCGTTTGATTATGATAAAGAAGTTTTGATGAGATGTTTTGAAAGTTATTGTGTTCTTGTTAATGATAGGTTTAACTTGAAGTTACGTGCTTTTGATAAATGAAAAAAAAAAAAAATAAGTAATCACAGCATTTTTGTACTGAGCACTTACTATACAACCAACACTCATAAATAAAACGGGTCATTTACAATTGATCGCCGAAAAACTTCGTCCGGAAAGTTTTCGGAGTAAAAATGCAGTTTAAACCGGACACTAGTCGGCAAAAAACGGAAAGTGCAACTGCTTTGATCCAATCCAATTAGCCAGGCAACTTCGACACAGAGGACTAGAATGATGGATTTATAGCCCGAGAGCGGAACTTTAAATTCAGATCTTTTTTGAACCTAGTAAAATTTTAAATTCAGCGTTTAGGCCAAGAATTGTGTTCTTATTGGTCGAGCTGCACTGAGGTCTTTGTAGGTACAGATCGAGTTAAGTATAATTTATGTTTTTATAATGTTAGGATATATTTTATAGTATACAAAAAAACTGTTTTAAGTCTAGTCTAGTTTACCTTTTTGGCGCAGCCGTGAGGCACTTACTATTGTTTTTAAAACATTTTTTATTTTTATTTTCACTGTGTTATTTGTGCTTTGTGTTTCACGAACTGTGTCCAAATAAATGTTTTTCTTTCTTTTCTTTCTTTCTTTAGTAGCAAAAGATTTTCATGGTACCAAATGCTATGTTATATTCTCTGAAATACAGTTGTACCTATACTAATAGTACACGCTGACCTACACATAGAAAAAACAAGCGTGGCAGTTAAACAAGAACAAATTAAGTAAGAATTCAAAACTTTCTTATATTAAAATCATTAAGCCAAAGAATAGTACTTAATATGATTCAATAACTTCATTTATAACCGAGGGGAGAAGACGGTAAAAGATAACAGAAACTTTCGCAGGGAAAGAAAATTTTAATAAAGGAGTATTATGATACGAACAATTAACTTTATCTAGCCATTATATAGATCTCTATAGATACGGTTGATACAATGTTCCCTATCTTCTATTCTACCCTTCATCTTGTATTCAAGGAGTAAAAAACGTCCTCGATCCAAAATGACGATTTCATTTTGTGGAAATTGTTCGAAAGTTATCACAAAGGGCCGCGCTCCGATTACTTTAATTACGACGTAACTTGTTTTAAGGATTATTTTGATTAATGAATAAGGAATTTTGTTACTTATGTAGTTTTAAGAGGGGGAATGTTTTCGCTTGTTTGCGCTAAGATTAATTTATTAGTTTTTATAAAGGGGATTAGGTTGTTCATGTTGTCCTAGACAAGGAATTTCGCCTGTGTCGTGCGGAAAAACATTTCGTTCCGTAACAGTATTAAAAGTAAAAGCACCCCCTACTCCATAAAATTACTAAAGCTAACTGGCAACATCTTCTTGTAAACAAAAAAGAATACCATCTACAGAAAAAAAGAAACGAAATAAAAATATGTACCGTCAGACACCGCTACGGTAGCGACAATTTAAAAAGTTTAAAACGTGAAGTCGGGAGGAAAAATTCATTTTCCGACGACGTTTTTCTGAAACACTTGGGACTTTTACGACATGAGTTATTATGCAAATAGTTTTATTACGCCTGTGTTCATTGCAAAGAGGATTTATTTGCAACTAAGGCGGACTAAGTCGATCATGATACTTTGCGACGCCCGCTCTTGAGTGGTGGGCTTATATTTTGTATGCAGCTTTTGGATACGATGGTATTAAAGTGAGTTTTCTGTGTGATTATTATAAATAAAAAACATGATCTGTATTATTGTATTCACCCTGACTTACGAGTTGTAGGTTATGAATTCGAATGCAGGCAGGCAATTTATTTTATGTATTTAACTTCATCACCTCTGTTCTCAAATGGTGAAGGAAAACATCGTGAGGAAACCGACATGTTCTAGAACCAAAAATTCGAAGACATGTGACATTCACCAACCCGCACTGGGCCCGCGTGGTCTGTGTTCCTTTAGTGGGCAAATTAATTATAGGCTGATTTTGCTTATTATTTTATCTTGTTATGTCTTTTAAGTATTCTGCACGATTTTCTGCACATTTTGGTTCACGATAAATATTCTAAATTCGCACCAATGATATCATAATAAAGTAATCTAAAATCATTAAGCATTTAAGGGTTGAAAATTTGATATAATGCCTATAAAGCTTGTCCCACTTTGAAATGACGCGCCCCACTAATGCGGTAATGCGGTAGTGGGGCGCGTCATTTCAGAGTGAAAGCTATACTCTCGAAGAGGAGAGCACAGGGTTAAAGTACCTACACCCAACTTCGTCAGTTTTGTTTTTGATCCATGTCATAAAGGAACTGAACAATTATTCAACTAAAAGCCTAATAACATTGCCCAACGTGTTGGACTTTAAGACCAGATGCTCAGCAGTCATACTTGCGACCAGTAGACAAACGAGGAGCCAATCCAATTTATATTCAGAGCATATTAAAAGGTAAAGTGGTATCATAAATAGGGCTAGCCAAGAGAACATCTCATAAAAATGTTATGGACTCTAATACTGAAAAATGTACCTTCTTATATTTAGTGTTCATGTAAAGTGAGGGATCGGTTTTTCATTGAGTGATTCTGTTTATTGCGGAGCTTGTAGTCTAAAATGGGAATATGGTTCATGTAATCATACTTTTATGGCGTTTGGGTCTAAGCTTGTAACTTGGGGATCTTGACATCCCGATATTGTCAAGAGATTAACTCCCTAAACCTCTCCCTAAGGAGATATCAGAAGCTTCACTTTTTGTTAATTTTTGCCTTTTATTTGGCATCTTTCACTCGAAGTGAATGGAACACAAAATGAATCAAAAGTGAAAAATGAATTCATTATTTTATCGATCCAACGATGTTAGATTTCGGCACTCGGCAACTTTCACAAAAAAATCGAAAGATGTTATAAAATGAGCAGATGAACGTTCATTCAGATGAACGTTCATTCCTATGTAATTTTGTCGGTGTCGTGTGAACGTAGAAAGAAACAAAAATAAAAATTCATTGCAGGGAAGCGTTTGACATAAACTTCAGGCCTATCTTAGCTGAGGAGTGATCTTGTCTACTGTTGGTTATTTGGTGAATGACTGGCCGCAATAGAGTAAATGCAGCAGTAGTCTCTTGTTACTCTCGAAAATCCAGATCCAAACCACTATGGTTTTGTAAACGAAAGAGTTTGTTTTTTCTACACTGCCTATAAATGTATAATTTGTATTTTCCAGTGTTATTTCTAATTTTATCGATTTAGCAATAATACAAACACAACACGCAATCTAAATAACATAATACAGCCATATACCACCGTGAGTTGACCCAAAACAGTTGTTAACATAATTAGGTACTGTGGTTTCCATTATTAGCCCACATTGAAATAATATCAAATGAGCACTATGCAGTTTGCTCATGTTGCCAATCAAAATGGCGGGTCGCCAGCATTTATTTTTGTTAGGTCCTATTGAACGAATATACATATTATGTCAATGTGCCAAGCCTTTTCCCAACTATGTTGGAGTCAGCTTCCAGTCTAATTGAATGCAGTTGAGTATCAGTATTTTACATAGAGCGACTGCCTATCTGACCTCAACAACCCAGTTACTGAGTAACACGATATAAGACGACGAAGACTGGTTGTCAGACTTTTGGGCTTCTTACAACCCATATCGACTGTCAAAGATCTACGAACGACAGCTGTGAGCAAAGGCTTAACGTGGTCTCCAAGACACGGAAGGGTCTCTATATGTAATGGATGGGTACCCATCCAAGTCACCGATCGCGGCAACCGTTGCTTAACCTTCGATCGACTCGTATGTCTGTTATTATTTAGTTACGAGCCACTGCCATTGAACGAATAAAATATATAATCGCTAAATTATTTAGTGAATGTGTCGCTATCGATAAATATTTTTTTTATACTATAAACAAGTTCAAACATCAAAAAATAATGCCCGTTTAAACTAACACCAAGCCTCATCTATTTAATGCCTAAATAAAAGCGCGTTGTTGGATTTTCAACTTTCAGCGCTGAGACGAGGTTTGAAAATCCAACTATCCAACTGCCCGCTTATAGTCCAGGATAGGATTTATTTAAAGCTTGAGTTCTACAAAAGTTGCCTAAATGAATATCATCATGATTGAGATTCTAGCATTTTTCCATTCATCATTGCGTCACTTTGTAAATAACATATTCCCATAATATACATTCTGAACCTAGTCTCCCCTCTAAAATCATAACCCTCACGATTATAACGGAAAGAGCAGCGTCCCCCGAAATCAATGAGAATCAATACCCCATGGCCGGACCAGTGGAAAATCAAAGAGGCAGTGGCGGGTTGAACTGATAGATACAAAGATTACCCCATTTGGTTTACTTTTTCGTTTGGGAAACAACTATCATATATTTACTCTACATATTTGTGTGCCTTATTTACGGTTTATTTTGGGGGAATATTTGATCATTCACCTTTAATTATATTTTTTTTTCTTTTAGTTTCCAGGTAGGAATCTACTACACTGTCAGCTTGCATTTTTCCACAGCTGGCAAAGGCCTTCTTCCATAAATTTCGCTATTTCGGGCCATTGTCTGTTGGTTTACGAACCTGGCAATTTTAATATCATTGTATTTTTTTATAAATAGCAGGTACACATCAAGAAATTATTACTTACGACATGAAATCGCCAACACGCAGTGAGAGAAAGGCGAAATGATCAATGTTCCTAGTCCTTCTCTGTGTGATCCATACAAACAATTTAAGTGTCTGTTTGTATGTCAAAATAACATCTTTTTACTAAATGCATAAGTTACCATAAAAAAAATAAAAAAAAACTTTTTGGCTGTTTGTTTTTCCAAGTAATCTCCAAAACGGCTGTACTGATTTTGACGGGACTTTCACTAGCAGATAGCTGATGTTATAAGGAATAACTTTTAGGCTTACTTTTATATTAGACTAGCTGCACCCCGTAGTTTCATCCGTTAAAATATCGGGAAATTATTTTAGAAAAATAACACGCGGGTGAATAACATAAAATCGCATAGTTAACAAACAATCACCACCATCATCGTCATTGTTATAATTTTTTTTAAATTCTCATAATTTATTATTATACAGTTCAGATGTGTTGTGATAAGTAGACACAGAATGATGTGTACGAGTAGTAATTTATAACAAACAATAACTTTTTAATAACGCATCAAATATTGACAGTTGATTGGCATTTAATTTATGAACAGTGTATAATACATTTTTGATTAAGTTTCTCGTAACTAGGTAATGATGTAACAGTAACTATACAAGTACCTATTAATAGCCTAAACTCGCGCCCTATTTAAAAGCGATCGTCGCGCGAACACACGATCATTCGCAGTTTTTGTTCGGTGAAGCTCAACGCGTGGTCGCGCCGACAGAGGGCACTTTCCGGTTTACAGAACAAAAACTGACGTACGCTCGCGACCGATCGCGTATTCCCCCGACGACACCCTGTCCTCCGCCTTCCGCATCCAGTCTGTCCCAGCGACCTTCTTAAGGTCGTCGGTCCATATAGCTGGGGGGGGGAGGCATCCCACATTACGTTTACGTACGATTTACACGATGCAATTTATTTACCTTTTGAATGCAAACAGTGATAAAGCCCCATTCACACGATGCAAGTTTCTTGCCTTTCAATAAAATTGAAGCTACAATAAAAGTTGCACCGTCCACAAACAGTTTTAGACGATGCTAGTCATTTGTTGTTTAATATTTTTTGTATGCCACAGGAAATAAAATTGCATCTAGCCTTGCCAAGGGGTATATATCATGTTGCCCAGTAACTCGGTTGTGAAGATCAAATAGGCAGTCGATCTATGTAAAATAGCTCAGCAGCATCTGGTAAGACTGGAAGCCGACCCCAATATAGTTGGGAAAAGGCTAGGCAGATTGATTTGGCAGGAAATAAACTTGCATCGTGTAATTGGGACTTTAACACTGTTTAGGCGGTGCAAAAGTCTTGCATTCAAAAGGTAATTAAATTGCACCGTGTAAAGGACATCGCTCATTATAACAGCACCGCTCCGATACGGCAAATAACTTGTCATTCAAGTTAGGATTTTGAATCAAATGTATTACAGTCTATTTTACGTGTGACGGCTCGCGGGTAGTGAGCGGCCAGCGAGCCGTCCACTATTCTGTATAGCCATCGTAAAATAGACTTTAATGCATTTGATTTAAAATCCTAACTTGAATGACAAGGTATTTGACAAATCGTACGTTAACGTAGTTTGGGACGCCCCAGCTAGATGGACCGACGACCTTAATAAGGTGACTGGGACAGACTGGATGCGGAAGGCGGAGGACAGGGTGTTGTGGCGCAGTCTGGGAGAGGCCTATGTCCAGCAGTGGACTGCGATAGGCTGAGTTGATTGTGTAAATCAAGTTTTAATATACGTAGGCTTGATTTTAAGAAAGAGATAATAATCTAGCTATCTCCCTCTACAAAAACTCCTATTATTCTTTATCGTTTCGGGTTCAAGTTGGCAACTTTAGCCGTAACGTCTTAATCACTAGCTATCAATGAGTACTTAGGGACGATCAAATAAGGCAACCCACTAAGAGACAATCAAATCTTTATGACTCGTTAAAAGGCAAGCCCTGACAAACAATATAAAGATAGGAATACACTTTTAGATTACAAATTTGATGACTTTTTGAACGTATTTTTTTGATTTTCATTTAATAATAGCTTTACCTTATAAAGTGATTCATAAGGTAAACTCACTTTCACATTTATAATATTAGTTAAGATAGTTATGTTTAGGATTTGAAGATATCTCAAGCTCCTAACTTTTTAATAAATTCGAAACGGGTAATTTTATAGTATCAAAGCGGCCTTTTTCTGTTATAGATTATAAACGTTAGGGTACCTATTAAAACTGTGTATGTATTTTATTATAATAATAAAAATATTATAAATTTATTTAGATTTACCAACGTTCGTATACAAGAAGCAACAGAAAATAAAGAACTAAATGTAACAAACACAGGTAAATACAGCATTTTCTTAATAACACCATAGTCATGAGTTTTTAATTTCTAATTACATTACATAGACACTGTTAATTCCTTTTTTCAACGTCGTGACATTACGACCTTCACAAAAAAGATAACTCCTCAGATTTGTCTTCAATAAAACTCGACACACAAAAGCAAGGCCACTCGTATCAACTAAAGCCTTTTAATTCACCCGTATCTACTTTTATGCCCGCCCTCCACTGATTTCAACAACAAAATCCGGTAAAAGTGCTTCGCCAAACGATCTGAAGGTAAGCCCGGTCGACACTAAATGAAAAGAGGAAATTCATTACCGTGGCGATACCGCGCCGCCTGTGTATCGCGACCCGTTTGTCGGTAACTGCTGTCGTTAACGGTTACCGTTTATATCGGAAATCGTTAGCCTCGCCTCGCTATGATTGGTGGTTCGCCGGCTTTAAGGTCGGGAGATAAAAGTGAAGGATATTGTAAAAGTAGGTGGTTGGTAGATGTTACTTTGTGTGATGGATGATGTTATCAGAGTGGTGGATGAGATGTTGAGTATATTTTGTATTATCTTTGTGAGGATTTCTCATGAAAGAAAACAACATATTGTCGCTCGGCATCCAATACCGCGAATGTGACATTTACACCAAAATCATTTTTAATTGCAGGATCACGTATTTGAACGTGTGGAATGAAATAAAACAAAATCTGATTTTTGACAAAAATGTCACATTCGCGGTATTGGATGCCGAGCGACGATATGGATATCTTTCTTACGTGCCGGTAGAAATTACTGGTTTTACAAAAGCAGCTGAGATACACAAGTAACTAGATCACTATTCCTTATCATAAAATATGTAACTTTAATATTACACAAACACGAAATTGTCACACCGATTTATTCACGAAAATATCTACCTTCAAATTCAAATTCAAATTCATTTATTTAGCTCACACAAAGTTCATAAATATACAACCTAAATAGCATGGTATGAAATTCTCACTAACAGAAGACTTAGAATTAGACAGCGGGTCCCAAACTAGGCACAGCCTGTATCTTGTTGACCCAAACACTACACAAAGTTGCCAGCCAGCAAAATGGACTAGCCAGCTATAAGCAGATAATACACGAAGCCTAGAAAATACAACAATTCCACACTACTAATTCGACTTTACGCGTTATTAGTACATACGGGGGATTTGGCGAGCTCAGTGTAACCCCGCCCTAGGAACCGTACAGTTTATGAGCCAGAGACAATGCGCTCTATTTTATTCAAGTTAGCGGTTAAGCTTTTATTGCAGATATTAAGTGAGGTTTAAGAGACTATAAAGCTAACTAAATACGGTAAATATATCCCAGTTGTTGATACTTTTGCGATAATTGGAACTTTAGAAGTATTTTTTTGTCTTAGCTGTTAAGCTACTCTTGTCGGGGTTGGTCCGTGGATGGGTGATCATCTTTACCATAGTATAAAGAGTTCTAGTAGGCTATCTCCGGCTCAATCCGCGATATAATTGCCTACCATACTTGCCTGTCTCAGGGTTGTCACTTTTAGCTAAATTTTAATTCAGTACCTAGAAATTGGCAAGGGCCGGGAAGTTCTATTTTTAGGGTTCCGTAGTAAACAAGGAACCTTATAGTTTCGTCATGTCCCTCTGTCTGTCTGTCTGTCTGTCCGCGGCTTAGCTCAGAGACGCTTAGTACTAGAAAGCTGTAATTTGGCATGGGTATACATATTAATCACGTCGACAAAGTGGTAAAATAAAATCATGAAAAATAAGTAGGCTTTACAAGTTAACGAGTAATAATCGACCAACTTACATTTGCGGTTGCAAAAACATGTTCTCCCATACAAAATGTATGGGAGAACATGTTTCTCAACTACAAAGGTAAGTTTGTTCTTGGGATAAATTCATCCCAACTACGGAACCCTTCATTGTGCGTGGTCCGACACGCACTTGGCCGGTTTTTACTTGTGTGTTGTCTGGGATCAGGGTTTGTGAGCTCGGTTTTCCCTAAACGATGATGTTCATAGTGTTTGTATGAATGACAAAGTTATATTTGCGGTTTATATTTTGTTACGAATGGTTACGATTCGAACTTTGCTCTATTTATCTGATTCACAATTCGTCAAATATTTGAAATTACGATTTTAGAATAGAATAATATTTATTTGCTTAAAAACATGGTTTAAAAGATGGTATAAAAACTAACTGGTATAACTGTAAGTACTTAGTTACTTTACTATACCTACAATACTGAGAAATCGGCATGACTAAACGTAAACAAAGCATTAGCGGCATATCAATTGACAGATCAAAAGTAGGTACCTAATACATTTTAGTGGGAAAGTAGGCCTGCCTACTTCGTCTGTCTGATAGATAACTAATACAACAAAAAATAAGTACTTAGGTATCTCATCATCAAGTAAAAATTATATGCTAGAATAAGTGACTTGGTTACTTTTTCTGTTCAGTAGGTAATCTGAACAGAGACAACTCTGGAATCGATGAATTATTTAGACACCCAAACGCACAGCAATAATTTTTCTTGCGATTATCACTCATTTTTCATACATTTAGCAGTGCCGAAAAGCCGCGACACGCAAACTTTGTGCGGCGTTAGCCCCGACTGGCGCACTCTAAAACAGCCGAGATTTTGCTAAGTGTGCGTGCGGCGACGCATAGATACAAGCCGCGCACACATACAAGCCGCGCGCGGTGCGTTTGTATGAAGATAGCGTACTTCCTCTCTTTATACTATGTCTTTACATACCGAGACCCCCCGGAAAGCACTTTAACCCGTTGGTCCCGGCTGTGGATCTTTGACAGTCGTTCCGGGTCGTTAGAAGCCCGAAAGTCTGACAACCAGTCTCACCAAGGGGTATCGTATTACCCAGGTACTGGGTTGTGGAGGTTAGATAGGCAGTCGCTTCATGTAAAATACTGGGTAAGTTTTTATCCAGTGCGCAAACTTTAGCACGTGACTTAAGCCATCATTATGTACAACTTTTACAATGGGCCCAAAGCTGAAATCGAAAAAAAATCAGCTAACTCGTCAAAATGTAGGGAATAGCTGATTTTTTTTTCGCGATTTCAGACTCTTTGATTTTGTTAAATTGTGAAGTACCTACCACTACAGGATTTCCTGGCCAAGGTTTATAAATAGCCTATAAAAATTACAGCGAAGAAATTGTATTGGCACAATCACCATGCTTGGAGAAAGGATTTGCAATCGCAATAATTATGTTGTTAATAGTTATGATTAGACTAATAGGTGTTATTTATCTAGTCCATATTGTAGTAGGTTTCAATAAAAAAAGTTACGTCGTTTTCTAACACCACGCTAATCTAATTGCAGGCACGCTAAAATCTAAACGCGACACTCGATTAAAACCGCACGTAAAATGCATACAACTCCACACAAATCAAAAATCATATTCCGAACACGAAATTCCCATTTTTATGGCATGAAGTGCTTGGACCACTCCAAGCACTTCATGCCATAAAAATGGTAAACAAAAATCCACGTGGTCGTCCGAAATCTAGCTTCCTATTTCATAAAAAGGCTCTCAAAACAAACAAACGAACGGTAAGACATACATAAAACCGGCCAAGTGCGTGTCAGACCACGCACAATGAAGGGTTCCGTAGTTGGGATGAATTTATCCCAAAAACAAACTTAACTTTGTAGTTGAAAAATATGTTCTCCCATACGGAATGTATGGGAAAACATGTTTTTGCAACTGCAAAGTTAAGTTGGTCGATTATTACTCGTTAACCCGTAGAGCCTACTTAGCTGTGATAGTTTTTCTTTTAATTTCGTTATATCAGCTACTGTTGTGATTTTTTTCACACACCCAAAACCAACCATTTAGCCGGCAGGGGGCCGACACTTGACTCTAACAAAAATTAGCACTTTAAAGCTTAATATTTCGCAAACGAATCCCTGAATCCAAAAATGGTTTTCACAAACTCACAATATTTTTTAAAGAACTTTCCAATGATACCCCTTACCATGGGGTAAAAAAATAAAAAAATAAACATTACCACTTTACGTGTATGAGAGGTACCCTAAAAAAAAATGTTTTTCATAATTTTGTTTTACCACTTTGTCGGCGTAATTAATATGTATATCTATGCCAAATTACAACTTTCTAGTACTAAGGGTCTCGGAGCTAGACCGCGGACAGACAGACAGACAGACAGACGGACATGACGAAACTATAAGGGTTCCTTGTTTACTACGGAACCCTAAAAAGGACTATTATATCTCTTTTGATGAAACATGAGTATTAGCATATAGTTATACTCATTTTTCCATTACTATTATTAAATAGGTACAATGACCACATTAGGTAAATAGTTGGGAGATTGCATGATGTGTGATGTTATTTGCATTGAACACTTACATATTATTTTGATTATTTTCCCAAGCCTGTCTATTACATATTTTATAGCTTTGATACGTTTATCAATCTGCAACTGTACCTACTCTCAAATCTACATACTCTGCATGTTATGCGATTAAAACCACCGCACAAAAAATATTTATACAACTCCACACAAACCAAAAATCATACTCCGAACACGGAACCACTCCAAGCACTTCATGCCATAAAAAATGGGAAACAAAAGTCCACGTGGTCGTCCGAATCCTGAAGCCCCCTATTTCATAAAAAGGCTCTCATATCAAACAAACGAACGGTTATAGGGGCGTCCATTATTTGCGGCCGCGTCACCCGTGGCCGGCGGATGTTGTTAATGGCGGAAAATGCGGAAAATTGGGCTATTCATTACCCGGAGCTCTACCGCAACAGAATCGCGCAAATACTGCCGTGTGGGTCGCTCGATTTGTTTGGACATGTCCATGCAGTTATTGGTGTGGGTCACTAGTTTGTGTCTGGAGATTTTGTTGATTGATTTTGACCTGCCATCCAATCTCTTCGCCACCCTTGGTTGACTGGTAGAGAATGCCTAAGGCATTAAGTCCGCCTTTGTACCTTTTTGTGTGTGAAAAGTTTAAATAAATAAATATAGAGGCATGAAGGTGTAAAGTTCACTCATCTTCTATATCAAATGGATCCTCCGACCAGACGGGTGTTGTGTCTGGTGGGCTACTGCCCGACGATTGATGTCGGAACATTGTGTATATACTCGTCGCATTACCGTGCGACGTCAATCGCATGTAGCATTGTAAGTACCGCCACAGACACATGTAAACGTTGTTCAAGAAAAAAGTAAGGCCTTGCTACAAAGGCTTAGTGGCGACGCTAACTTTTAAGTAAAGAAATTCGTAAAGCAAACACTAGAAAAAGATACTACCGCAGTTTAAAAAGGACGCGTTGATCCAATATAAAAGGCTTGTAAATTCGCGTACCCAATGTGTCCTACAAGATAACTACTTCAAAACGGATACACAAAACCCAACCCACCCTATCAAAACCTAAAATGAACAGCCACCGTCTAAATAAACTCAGAATAGTTAGGTACTATCCAACAGAATAAATATTGGCGCACCGTCCCTAGGGCACGTGTTGTTGACACTGTACATTACGATAGTAACGCAACAACCCTAATTTATTGCGACTAAACCGACTTTTCCGCCATCGAACGGAATCGCGCCGGCAAATCTGTCGATATAGAAAAAAAGGCGAGCGAAATACCATAAATAGCTATATTATCCGATCGACTTCATTCTGCGAACAAATTCCGTGGAAGTTTCCCTTCTCGTCGGAATATTTGTGTTTTACAGCGCACCTCGTGCTTTTATCGCTGCTTCGGATTTGATTCGACATATTTTGTGAAGCTTCTCTGATTTGTGGTGATCTGTGATGACCAAGTTACGAGTGTGCTTATTTTCGAGTTTATGAGCCATGTTTGGGACTATAGACAAAAAAAAAGTTTATAAGCCATATATTAACATTTTTAGAAGGCGTGTCTAAGCTGTCTGATTTGATTGCTGTTGCAGTTTCGATAGCTAGCTGCCTAGTCGTATTTCATTTCATTTCTGCTTTCCTCTTCATTCTTGAATTCTAACTTGACAACTGACCTGCTTGCGGATGGATGGACGAAGATTTTATTGATATGTCAGGAATACTGTGAGAAGAATTTGTGAAAGTGTTGTTACCTTCTTTTATTTTATTTATGTTTTCATGTTTTTATTTTGTATATTTTAATGTGTAATGTGTGTATGTGTGTGTGTGTGTAATGTGTGATGTGTGTTGTGATGTGTGTGTGTGTGATGTGTGTGTGTGTGTGTGTGTGTGTATGTGTGATGTGTATTTTTTTGTGTGTGTGTGTAATTGTCTCTTTTATAATTTAAGTTACTGTAATTGGTTGTAACACAATCGTTGTTGCTAAATAAATAAGTTCTTCGCCAGACGTGTATGTTCTGAGTCGTCGACAAAAATATACAATGATATCTATAATGTTATTAAATATTGCTACAACAAGTACTATAAGTAGGTTGTTGGCGACTGAAACCCCAAATTAGAGCCAGCTCTGTATCGTCAGACCTATATTTCAGTGTGGGCATAACTTTATATTTGTTTTTCTATAGAAACAAGTATTAAGTTATAGATCAGTTAACCTATGTTACTGAATAGTAAATATACTATGTAGAAACTACTAAAATAGGTGAATACGTCCTTGATACCAACCTGGCTGTATTCTCATAGATCTTTTGACGCTTGACTGACTTTGACGTTATACAAGGTGTTCCTTTTGATATCCATAACTCTAGGGTATAACGATACCATGTCAAAGAATCAACTGGCATAATGAAAGATTAAAATTTTTGAAGTGAAAACATCTTTCGGCGCGTTGGGCGTTTTTGAGATGGGACTAAACCATTGTATTCGCGACACTGTAACGCAATTTACCGACACCGTGGAGTAAAAGACATCAACGTGTTGATTACTGCGGTGCCGATTTTTTTTCAAGTTTTCACTTCTGTTGGCACTCCCGGAGTGCCACCACTTTTTAATTTTTTTTTTAATTTTTCATGCAAAATTAATTCTACAAAGTCACGATTGTTTATGTTAAACACCCTTACGCGAAATAAAAATATGACAAAATCACATTTTCTTAGTTTATAAATATGAATGACTGGTTTGAATGAAAATGATTTACTCGTACTTATCAATGAAACATCGAGAGTCTAGTATCTTTGAAACTACGTATTTCTAGGATTATTTGCATTACTTTACTTACACCATATAACCATAGAGTTATGGGATAAGGAACACGTTGTATAGTTCACATCCCTGGTAAAAAAATACATTGACAGCGCCTGTATGTCGTAGCACTAAGGACGATTTTCGTAGTTCATTATTACACATGTTGCAGTATAAAACTGATTTACATCCGTCATCTCACACTTCAGGTCCAGTTGAAAACCAGCGTCAGCCACTAGTTGTCTGGCATTTTTGCTGAACTGGGGCCTTTCGACGCAGCTGTGAGGCACACTTTCCTGCAATTTTTTTCTAATTTTCTTCAATTTTTTTTGCACTTTCCACTTTTTTTTTCAAAGTGAAAACTCTCTTTAGGCGCGTTGGGCATTTTTGAAATGGGACTAACTAAACCACTGATTTCGCGACACTGTAACGGAATTTACCGACACTGTGGAGTAAAAGACATCAACGCGTTGATGACCGCGATGCCGATTTTTTTTTCATATTTTCTCTTCTGTCGGCACTCCCGGAGTGCTACTGTTTTTTTTGTCTACTGTATATTATATTGTGTGCCTTTTAGTCTGTGCTAAATAAATGTATTTTCTTTCTTTCACAGTCAAGACAAGGAATCCTCAACTTTATCACTGATTACTGAAAACATCATGTAGGTAGGTTAACAAACAGCCTCATGCTAAACCGTAAGCCCTTCGATTTTACAACCACCATAAGAAACAAGATATATGCCAATTTTTCCTTTTCCCAAACACGGAAGCGAGCAATAATTTACTCTGTTTATTTATAGCTTCCCGAAACGATGCGTATAAACCTTTAACTACTGGTTTAGAGATCAATGGTGCAAAGAGATAACTAGTTAGCGCAACGGTTGAACTCACAGTTAGTCGACAGTAACATAACGCTAAAACGTTACTGTTGCAAGTAAAAGTTAACTGAGAGGAACTTGGGTTTACAACTTGCGGATGGTAAGCAGCTGATAAAATGTACCGTACATTTTTCAGTATCTAGTTTTTAGGTCAACTAGAATGGATGAAGTTTAAACGTGGAGAGACTTTGTTTTTTGTTTTTGTATACTAAGATGAACTACACGTAAAGGTTCGTATACAATAGTGTGAGAACACAACACACAAGTGCTGCAGCACGGATAAATAGATGCGTTAGACATTACATAGGTAATCTGCCTCTAATGTCCCACTACTAAGTCTAAGTGCTAATAAACAATGACATCATAGCCATAAACAACTTCTCGCGGACCCAGTTCATACCTTGCAAAGCCGCATTGCAATCTTATCACAGAGAAGAGTTAAAACGAAACAAAACAATATCAAGTTGCGTGCGTCGTACAACGTATGTATTGCGTTGCTGTAGCAAACTCCTTTACTATACTAAACCCAAACGCACATTTCAGCCGCGACATGATTGCATTTTCATTCAAAAATGTGCGGTACGGCCCGTCTGTAGTATGCGTTGGTTCATAGAAAATCTACGATTTTTGCAACGCATTGCGTTGTGGCGCGGACCACCCCAGTCTGCTTTAGCCTTTAAGGCGTCATGTCATTCGAATATGTCCGTCATATATCAATTCATAACAACCGATTGGGATTGACATGGATCATTTATCAGTATCATCTCTCATACTTCAAACAGGAATTCAGGTCGACAGGAAGACCTTTCTACCTCTCTTGGGAAATGGGGCGTAACTTCGGTAGGTGTTTGGAACAAAACTTAGACTAACCCTTAAGGACAGACAAACAATATGAACTAAATTATAAATTATACCCTAAAACTCTAAATATAACTAAAATTCGAATTCGGAATGATCATAACAGTTCACAAATCTATAAATAGTATAAAACAAATTCGAATTTCGTGTCTGTCTGTGTTACTGCTTAGTTCTTCTAAAGTATAGAATGGATTTTAATGCGGTTTTCCCCATAATTTAGAAAATGTATTAAAGAAGAATTAGAATGGAAGGTTTCCATTTTAGTAACAGTACAGAAATCTCGATATTTTGACATATCGCCACATTAATAGATTACGCCCGTGCGTAGCAGGGGCGGAATCTATTCTATCTATACTAATATGTAAAGCTGAAGAGTTTGTTTGTTTGTTTGCTTGAATGCGCTAATCTCAGGAAATACTGGTCCAATTTGAAAAATTCTTGCAGTGTTAGATAGCACATTTATCGAGGAAGGCTATAGGCTATATCTGTCTATACTAATATATAAAGCTGAAGAGTTTGTTTGTTTGCTTAAACGCGCTAATCTCAGGAACTACTGGTCCGACAGTCATTTAAAAAAAAAAAAAACACCTTCTACGTAAACGAAGTCGCGGGTTTAAGTAAGCGTTAGCCTAAAGTAACTATTCCACGCGGACGAAGTCGCGGGCAGAAGCTAGTACCTAATAGTAATAAAATAATAATAAAAAATAAATAAAAAACAGTCTCCAATTATTACATTTTGAAGAAAAGATATTGTAATAAACCTCAATGTCTCGATTGGTCCACCTGTCACCGTTGAGAAACGGATACGACAAGACTTTGTCGCGGTGTCAATCTTGTGGAATTACCGCCTGACCACGCCCAGATAGATAGGATTCCATTTACACGAATGAAAGAAATATAATGGAGAATAAAACGACAGTTAACCTCCTGACCTCTTGGGCTGAAGAAATACTTGGAAGATTGTATTGTTTTATCTCACTGTTGTCTTCTATCAATGGGATACCTATTAGATCACGATAAAATTGTGGGGAAATTTAAGTAGTTATACAGTTCTGATTCTACAAATGAAATACTGCAAGCGCATTGGTGAAAAATCTATCCTATTTGATCAATACAGCAAACAACCGTTTTGGTACTAAAACAAGTTTGGAATTGAAAACTACACAATGTATATTTTAGATGAGCAGAAAACGCGTCTTCATTATGACCGAAAAGTTCAAAGTAATGCTATAATTATAGTATACTTAGAACTTTTCGATAGGGATGATGCCTGGTAAAAAAAAAAAAAACTATTTCGTCCGTCAGTCAGATAATAAAAAAATATTAGACACGTGTTTTTTTGCTTCACCATTTTAGTAAAAAATTACTTGGATAAAACGCATTAAAGTTGGGGAGTGGGGGTCGCTACGTCACAAGTAAGTATAAAATCTACATACTCGTGACGTCATGGCACATTTTAACTCAATCTATCGTCTTAATCTTTTGATAATGTAAAAAAAATTAAAAAATAGTCCAATATTTTTAAATAATCTACAAAAAAAACAAAAAATAAATTTGTTTTTATCATCTCTATTACCTACTTACCTACAAGCTATGAATGTTTCGCATACGAACGGCGTTTCAGCTTAGTTAAACATGCATCAGCTGCTTATACCAAAAACCAGATGCACCGGCAAAAAATAAAACCATATCTTTACAACGTCAATAGTAACCGAACACATGCAACACAAAATATACCACATAAATCTGTTTATGTACTTCTTACGGCTATATCATTAATCTTTATAATAAATATCAGCCACCCTTGTCTCCGTGGGTGGGTACTTATGATCCATGATGGCCGCTACGGGAAGCACTTAATAAAATGCGTTTTTCCAATTTATATTTATTTCTTTTCTCATAAGTACTTGTTTTACAACGCTTTTACGTTTTGAAGTTAAGTTTAAGCAGTACCGAGAATTTTCTTTTTCTTCGAAACAATAATTGAATTATTTTTCGAGATAGCAGAGTGGTTTTATAGTACTGGGTGTATCTCAAGACGACATTGGTTTCATTTCTATGAGCTAGGTGTAAAATGTTACGATTATTAGGCTGTTAAAGTGTGTCCACCGTAAAGAGTACTCTCAGAGCTCGAGAACTGACATTAATAATAAAGTTTAGATCCTAGTGTTACTGTTCTATCTAAACAAGGTCTTCAGGGAACCTCTCTATGTCAGTTCTAAAACAAAAATTGCATCACCCCGCATTCATTGCGTGATTTATTTAGACACTCAATTCTCACCGCAAACAAAACATCGATATACAAAACAGAAAACGAAAACATCTCCAATAAATCATAATCCAGCATCAAACAGCATCTTTTTATGTAATTTAAAGTTATTTAATTCCGTTGTTTCATTCAGTTTATTTGCGATGTCAACGCCACGTCTCTAGAGAATTAAATGTTTAAGAACTTCGTCTGTATACTAACGTTGATAATGTTAGTTATAAATATCTAGAGCGTAGTTTCATAATCTCTGGCTATTAAGTGGTATGTGCATGGAGAAAACTATGAAAATGTGAGAAGTTGGAGAACAGTTAGGGTTGCCGGTGGAGCTCGTGTCTACAATGTTGTAAAGGAAAAAAGGTGCTCGTGTGCTTATGAAAGAAGTTTTGCGATTAGTTCTAAGTAACATGTAACACTATAACTACCAAGTCCCTTTGCAATTTTGGAAAATATTGGATTCCCACCTATGAAACTTATTACCTTTTTAACCGACTTCCAAAAGGAGGAGGTTCTCAATTCGACTGTATGTTGTTTTTTTTTTGTATGTTTGTTACACGATTACTCCGTCAATTATGAATTGATTTTGATGATTCTTTTTTTGTTTGGTAGATCATACTTCAGAGGTGGTCCCATATAAATTTTATTAACTTTACTTGGGTAGTTTTTGAGTTAGCTTCAATAATACGTATTTTTACCTCACTTAGTATGTGGATGATATTATGATAACTTCCTGTCACTGTTATTTACATAGCAGGTAGTGGTATTCGAATTTGTGTGGGGTAGGTATCACAACTAAAAAGTGAAAAATAACTTTAATTTCGGAAGTCGGTGACAAAGAACGAAAATTCAAAACCAAAGACACCGACTTCCGAAATTAAAGTTATTTTTCACTTTGTAGTGTTTTCTTTGAAGTCGGTTGTTTTTTTTTTGTAAAAAGTTTTTCATTCTTTACGATATTAGTTCACGTCATCCAAAGATTAAGGATAGACCATTTGGCCCAAAGATCATTCAATATACATCTAATAATTATATATTATATATAATTTGTACTACGGCTATTTGTACCTTTGACAGCTAAAGTGCAACAAATGACATCAACAAAAAGGAACAAATGCGAAATACCCTTTACTAGATACTAGAGCGATGGACGCAGTCAACAGAAATAAAATTTGTTATTCATTTATCTCCTATATGTACGGACGGTTTTAGTTTCCACGTAAAAACTAAATTGTTTTTTTGATTGCGACCTGTCGCGTCTAAATGACACACACCGCGCGTTTTTTTGTTTGTTGTACCGAGTTACCACTAAAAGCTTAGCGTTTTCGTCCTCAAATATTGTACAAATGTCAGCTCTTTGCGCTACCGATTTTTTTTAAACTATCCATCGTTATTCTGCCGCGATAGCGTATCGAATCGAAAGCCATACATCTTGATTCAAGTGGCGATCGTGAGTAAAAAGAAAAGTTTGTACGTAGTCTACGTAGCAATAAATAATACCGCGGGGTGTCGGCTGCAATACATAAATTGGAAAGACTTTTGACAGCACATCGGATAAGGCAGGGGTGGTCTCCGAGGGGGCGCTCTCGGCGTTTTTATCGCGATTATAATCGGCTTTGGCCAGCGAGGGAGATAGTCGGAGCAGTGACAACGTCCTGCATTGTGCTGCATTTCTATCATATTTCGGTATTTTCCAATAGCAATTTGCTCAGTTTTGTATGCGGAGCGCTCGCCGGCTTCCAACAGATTGTCATTTTTATAAAGATTTTTCCTAGAACACGTCTCCATATTGTGACAAACGAAAGTCTTACAGCGAATGAACACACGTGTTTGTACATACAAACACATTTATTTCTTTGTTTCCTGAGTTTTCATATTTTGTAGCATTCTTTTGTATTTGAATTGTAGACAAAGCTATTTTGTGGTAACTGTGTGAGAAGTTTTAATACCAAATTCTCTGTTCCTTTCACAGTTATTTTAATAGAGTTACAATAACCAACAATGCACATTGTTAAAACTAACTAACGAACATAGAATAACCAAAATGATCACACAAGCAAAGCCAAGACTTACGTGCACAATGACTCAGCAAATATTGCTCAAAATGGAATGACTGACAGGTCTTTTGTTAAGCGAAATTCACCGGCCTACCGTCTTAGGGCGTTTATTACAATATCAGCCGAAGCTACAGTTTGACTCATCATCTTTTTAATAAGTTCGCAACGTAGAGGTTGTATTTGGAATTAATTGCGATACTTTTTGTAGTGACAAATGAGTCGGCTAGTTTTTTTTTTTAAGGATTCGTAAATTGAAAAGGAGGCCTTGAGAAACAGAGTAAGGCTTAATTGAAAATACTTATTCATTAGTCTACGTCTAGTCTGAGAATTTAAAGAACATTAATTAACAGAAAAACGAGTGAAAACACGGAGAATTCGTCAAAATAGTGGAAACTTTAATTAAACAGGTTTCAGAAAAGTTTTAACAAAACTTTTTTTATTAATCCGAAGAAAACAAGTTTTCTAAATGTACCAATCAATCAATTTTGAGAGTAGTGGTGGCTCAGTGGTAACGGCCGCGACTTACGAGTTGTAGGTCGTAGATTCGAACCCAGACAGGCGCTTTACTTTGTGTAAATTATTTCATCACCACTGGTCTCAAAACAGTGAAGGAAAAACATCGTGAGGAAACCGGCATGTCCTAGAACCGAAAATTTGAAGACATGTGACATCTACCAAACCGCACTGGGCCAGCGTTGTGGATTACGGCCCACTCCCTCTCACAGAGAGGAGGCCTGTATCCCAGCAGTGGGAACATTTATAGGCTGATGATGATGATGATGACCAATCAATCTGCCTAGCCTTTTCCCAACTACGTTGGGATCAGCTTCCAGTCTAACCGGATGCAGCTGAATATCAGTATTTTACAAGGAGCGACTGTCTATCTGACCTCCACAACACTGGGTAATACGATAGTACCCCTTGGTCCGAATGGTTTTCAGACTTTCGGGCTTCTGACGACCCGTAACGACTGTCAAAGATCCACGTATGACAGCCGGGACCAACGGCTTAACATGCTTTCCGAGGCACGGAGGAGTCTCGGTACGTAAAGATGGTCACCCATCCACGGACCAACCAAGCGTAGCTTAACCTGATGGATCGACCCGTGCGACTGTTATAATTTAGCCACGAGCTTCTAAATGTACCAAAATGTGTAAAAAAGGAAATAAAAATCGACACTGTTGAACGATTCGAGTCTCCTTTTTAAGCATCAGCCAACCCCGCGATTATTCCCGAAATTTTTCGACTGAACGACACCGAATCACTCTCAACTCAATAGAATATTTCATTGTAATGAACAATATATCACCTCAATGATCACCGATTCGCACTCAATACAAATCAAGAAAACGTTCGGTAACGCTGATTCACGCATCAATTACCGACCGGTAACGTTCCGAACGGATCGCACGGCTCCGATAGGCGCCAACAATATTGCCGGATTATTTGCAAATTGAATCAATTTGGCGAACACGGCTACGCTTTTAGTGTAACGCTATTTAATATGTAGCTCTTTCAACTTTGTTTACAAAACATGATCAGAGGTGTAATAATGATACACACGGGCTTGCGGGTGGTACATTTTGTTCGGTGTGCGGAGCGAACTTTTACCGCGATCGTGATTGTCTTTTTGTGTTGTGTTTTGTGTTATAAATGGAGCGGATTTTGCGTATTTCGGTGCTATACTGCACGATTTTTCAATATTTAGGAAACATAACTTTTTATTGAATTTATAATCCCATTTATACCAGGATTTCATTGGTTATAAAGCAACTTAAAATCAACCGGTAAGCTGTTTAGGCAGAACAAAGATGTGAACAATGTTTTTAGTAAATTATGATCAGGTCTTTTTTCACTCATTGGTATTTTTGTCAGAAAACTTTATAGAACAAACAACAACTCACACTCTTCAACATCAAAATTAATTCTGAACTTAATAAATCTTTCTCCACACTCAAAGCAAAGTTAATCATAATAAATGCTCAACATACTTGACGTCAGTGTGTTTGTTTAGCCCCGTATTAATTGGGAAACAAAGTTGGCCAACAGTTGCAAAACATTGTTGCCCACAATATCAAATGTTCCTGTGAACATTGTTCGCGACATACTTTGGACTAAACTTTAAAAGAGACCATGAGTTCGTTTTGGTGTTTCTCTATGGTCAGCTAGGAAAAACCACCTTCATCTAGCTTTCAAAATCATTTTGGCGTGGAAACGTCAGTGTGATGCGTAGTTTACATGTGGCCATGTAGATGGCGCCACAGTGTTATTTAAAATATAATTAACACACAAAATCAATAAAAAAACAGTGGCACTCCGTGAGTGCCGACAGAAGTGAAAACTTGAAAAAAAAGGCACCGCGGTAATCAACGCGTTGATGTCTTTTACTCCACGGTGGTGGTAAATTGCGTTATAGTATTGCGAAATCAATGGTTTAGTCCCATCTCAAAAACGCCCAACGCGCCTAAAGAAGATACTTCAAAAATATATTTTCAGGCAACTAAGCCCATAGATCAAATTTACAAAACACAAAATTTGTTGAATCATCATCATCATCACTTAGGTAATTTGTTTCCGAATAAGCATGTAAGGTTTAATTAATGTTCCTGCAACACAAAAACATGTTTCTGAAATAATGTTGAGCAACTTTTTTCCCAACTAATACGGGGTTATAGTCAGTTATTACTGAAATCCCGTCACATGAGTAGGTGACTTGATGATGTTCAACGGGATGTAATATTATTTTGGAAACTTATAACGGTAATAAAGTTTACGGGCAAATTACGTGTGGGCCAAGTTAAGTTATGTTTGTGCGTTGTTTGTGTCCGGTTTGTAAGGATGTGGGTAGGCTGGACAGTTTTGGAATCCATATCACGCATTCATACACATTCATACACTACGTATTATAATAAAATGTGTAAAATAATACTACTGTTAATTATCTTGTCAAAATTAATGTTAATGGCTATGATAAATGTAAAATTATCCGAGGGAATTATCGTACTGATAGACGAAATACAGGTTTTTGCCTAGTCCGGCTACAGATGCTTAACTCATCATCATCATCATCATCAGCCTATAAATGTTTCCACGTTATCTACCACGCGGGCCCAGTGCGGGTTGTTAGATGTCACATGTCTTCGAATTTTCGGTTCTAAGACATACCGGTTTCCTCACGATGTTTTCCTTCACCGTTTTGAGAGCAGTGGTGATGAAATAATTTACACAAAGTATTGCGCCTGTCTGGGTTCGAACCTACAACTCGTAAGTCCCGGCCGTTACCACTGATGATTAACTCATTTGTACACAAATCTAGCCTAGGTCTAATTTGTAAAACATTTGTAAACAATCTAGAAAATAAACTTGATTTATTAATTTATTATTTATATTCCAATACTGTCCAGCCTGTACATAGGTATACTAGATGTAGGTAGGATATTTTGCAAGTAAGTAGATGTGCACTGGGTAGAGAGATCGAAATATATATCATATCCTTGTTTTTCTTCTTATTTATCACCCGTAGGATATCTGCCAATTTTGATGATGAAGTCAATTTCCATTAGACACTGAATTTTCTAACGTCAGCTCTCTAGGGTTAGTTGGAAGGTTCACGTTTAGTAGAAGACGTATAAGATTTGAATTAAGTATAATAAACCTTACCTAATTAAAACTAGGAGCAGTGGTGGCCCAGTGGTAACGGCCGCGATTTACGAGTTCTAAGTCATAGGTTCGAACCCAGACAGCTTCTAGATACTTTGTAAAACTTATTTCATCACTACTGCTCTCAAAACGGTGAAGAAAAACATCGTGAGGAAACCGGCATGTCCTAGAACCAAAAATTCGAAGACATGTGACATCTACCAACCCGCACTGGGCCCGCGTGGTAGATTACGGCCCACTCCCTCTCACAGAGAGGAGGCCTATGTCCCAGCACTGGGAACATTATAGGATGATGATGATGAATTAAAACTATTAAAAAACTAAAATAATGCGTCAAAAAATTCCTCCGCATGTCTGTCGACTGGTAATATATCCAAGAGACTGGCTGAATTGCTGCTACGTTGTATGGCCAGAGGGCCATAGTAAAAGCCAGCTCTTGGGTCACGCAGAGTGTCAACCAGCCTTTTGGAGTGTTCGTTGAACAAAATCATGAGCACTCAGATCCCAGAGATAAAGACAAACTCAAACTCAAAAGCATTTATTTCAATTAAACCATTTACAGGCACTTTTGAACTGTCAAGGGGTCAGTCTGTCAGAAAGATGAAGCTAGTTGCCCATTCCAAAGAGTAGTAGGTAGGTTCCTATGGAGAAAAACGGGCAAGAAATTCCACGAACACTCTTTAGAATTGAATACACTTTTAATGCACTGATTAAATTAAAATAACAAGATATTCACGACGTTTCTATATCTTATACGTTACGACGCGGAATTGAAATACTTAATCTGTGTACTTGTAAGTATGTACAGACGCCAGCACATCAAGCTACCCGAAACTGTCAAATTTTCCCAATCAACTTTGAACCTTACGCTTCAGCGATAAAGTTGAAAATCTATTAAATAAATTTGACAGATTGTGGTAGCTTGAAGTGCTGGCGTCTGTACATACCATTTTAATGCATCCTTTGAAAATTCTATATAGAGGGAATATTTAATTTTTTGCCTTCCAAAACACAGCGAGAATAGTACCTAATTGACGACTCATCTACGCAAACCTTAAAATATAGGTACAATAAATAATATAGAGAATTACAAAATGTATCCCATGTCATACATTTTGAGGTCCACATGGACGCGTGCTTACGGCCCGATATCCTCAACTAAGGCCACCGTGTTGTGTAAACGGCCGCAAAGTTTTGCAATTGATCTAACAAAATTACTTCGCGGCGGCCTCCGCTCGTGTGAAGCGCCCTTTAACGATATCGAGTTTGAAGCAGACTCTTCAGTGTTATCGAACTACGTTTTCGGATATATGAGACCTCTTTTTGGCTGAAAGGGCAGAATTAGGTCATGACGTCATGGGCGAAATTATGTGATTTTTAGGGGGTTAAGAAGACACGAAAATTATGGGGGACACCTTTGGCCAGCAGTGGGACAAAATAGGTTAACAAAAAAAAAAAAGAAACTGTCACATGGTGGAGGTATTCTAATATAAGTTGGTGAATAGAATTACAAACGTAACTAAATTATAAGTCGCTTTTAAGTATTTTGTTGTCATTATTAATGAAATGCCCGTGTTTACTAACTATAAGGCCCACTTGCATCGCAAATCACTAAACACGTTAGCGCTAAACCAGTTTAAAACATAATTCTGTTTCTGTCAAATGTTTGAAGATGACAGAGACAGAATAATGCTTTCATCGTTTAGCGTTAAACTTGTTTAGTGATTTGCGATGTAAGTGGGCCTTAGTCCTCATACTATACACGAGCGGCCCGCGCCAACGGTAGAGGCTAGTGCAGCCTAAGCTGCTGACTAAGAAACATCTAAACGAGCGCCTAAATATTATTGCATTGTTGGATTATCAACTTTCGGCGCTAGGTTGAGTATTCAAAATCCAACAGTGCAATAATATTTAGCTATTCAGTAAGGTGAAATGGTCGTAAGGTGTTTAAGCGGCAAATGTCAAATGTCATAATTTCATGAAATCTTCACATTTGACACTTTTTCTAACTTATGGAGTTGTATTGCTGATTGTAATGATTATAATTGAGTAAAGCCATGTTTGTTACGGCCGCGAATCATATTTAGATCAACATACAACATGATACTGACCTGCAAATTGCAAAAAACGTAAGAAAATTTGAATTTCGCGAGCTACCCTTTCGCCTTAAAAACATCTTAAAGTTACACAAACCTAGATTGAGAATCGAGCCTTTTTCCTAGAAAATACTTGGCATTTCGAACACCGGTTTTTATTTTATTTTAATTATTTAGGTTTGCCAACAACTGTTTACACAATACATCATCATAATCATCATTACAGCCGAAAGACGTCCACTGCTGGACATATGCCTCCCCCAAGGACCTCCACTTCGAACGGTTCTGTTCTTTTCGCATCCAGCGGATTCCTGCGGCCTTCACAAGGTCATCGGTCCATCTTGTGGGTGGCCTTCCAACGCTACGTCTTCCGATACGCAGTCGCCACTCCAGAACCTTTCGGCCTCATCGGGCATCTGTTCTGCGAGCAATTTACCCTGCCCATTTCCACTTAAGTTTGGCAATTCTTCAGGCTATGGCAGTTATTTTGGTTCTCCTACGGATCTCTTCATTTCTGATTCTATCACGTAGGGAAATTAAAAACCATGGGCCACACACAATACATTAAAAAAACACACCTTTCTGCTTGGTTTAAGCGGTCTCTATGCATTTATAATGCAGAAATGAAAGCCCCTTGTCACAAATTGAAATTGCTGAGTATATTATAGTACGTTTATAAGTGCAATCATTACTTGCAAGTTAACACACCAGCAAGAGTTCAAATAAAAAAGTAGCTGCTAAAATAACCTAATTCGTTATTTTACTTACTAATTAATAAAATTTCCAAGTCTCTTGAACAGTATTCCTAATTAACAATCACTTTCGCCAATTAATTCAAAGAATTCTTTACTCCAACGAGTCCTTGATGTCCTAATTTACTATCAGACGTAAACAGGCTATAATATAGCCCATTATGTAGCCCTCATTACAACCTTGTTTATGAGGCACATTTTTTACGTGGGTTGCTATCTAAAAATATTCGCTGGCCTAGTTTCGCGGGCCATCTATTTCGTGGGGGATGCCCGACTAACACCCACCACTAAATCCTGTAAGCTAGGATACAGTAACACGATAAATGCGTATAGAGAACGAACATTCTTCGAATGTTTTATTATTAAATTGTGGAGACTATACAGTTTAATTGTCATGATTAAAAAAACTTGCTATTTCGTTCGCATATAAACTTAAACTCCCTGATGGACCCTCTAAAAATGAGTTTCTATAAATCTTTACCTACAGCAACTTCAAAGAGACTAAAATTACAAAATAGGGTAGTTTCCTAGGTAAAAAAAAAAAAATCTATTTAGTCCGTCTTTCAGATAATAAAAAAAATATTAGACACGTATTTTTTGCTTTATCATATTAATCAAAAATAACTTAGAAAATACGCATTAAAGTTGGGGAGTGGGGGCTCGCTACGTCACAACGCAGTATAAAATCTAGCAAGGCGTAACGTCATGCTACATTTAAACTCAATGTATTGCCGTAATCTTTTGATTACGTCAAAAAAGAAAAAATACGCGTTCAATATTTTTTAATTATCGGAAAGACGGACTAAAAAAAAATTTGGACACAGGCCTATTATGTTTCTATCTGTATTTTCACAATTTACACCGATGAGTTACACCCATTGGTCACGCCGTGTAAAGATAATAATATAAAACTAACAAACAAAAAACTAAATAACCACATTCAGAACACACGTATTATTCACAGCAAAGTAAATTCAAAAGCATAATGAATTCGCTCCATCTGTAACGGATGGCTACGACGTAGGCGGCGTAGCAATGACATCATCGCGTCAGCTACGCCGTAGCAATCGTGTAGTCATTAAAGTGTAATTAATCATTCTACATACACAGTTTATTGATCTTGCCACAGTGTAATTAAAGAAAAGTTAAAATTTACAATAATTCTGTAATTTCAAAGATTTTCCTTTTATTTATGGGGGAAAACCCAGTGCAGCTTTTTTTTACATCATCCTTACCAACTGAGTCTGTCTAATCTTTTCACCACAGCATGTTCACATAACAACACGTTTACACACGACAAAAGAAAACCGTTCACGTTCACTCATTCATTCCATTCACTCCTTTGATTCCCGTTGATTGCTCTGATCGCGATCCACTGACCATGTTGTCAGGTTTTAATTTTATTTCAAATATTTTAAAGGAAATTGTGTTAACGCAAAAATCACAATGGAATATTCGAGTGTAGCGTTTAAAATTGGAGTTTCTGTGGAATATATTTTCTGTGTTGTTTTAACAATGTTGGCAGTTTTATTGTTGTGTGCACACAGTTATTTATGCGTGCACAGTTTTGTAACTAAGTTGTGTTGTGCATAGTTTTGGCGATAGAACTCATAATAGTGCTTTGGCTGGCCACAGTGTCCAGTTCCTTAGTTTTCGTAACTTGCTGTGTTATGGTGCTTTTACCAGTAAAAGCCAGTTATTAATTTAATACCTTGCATTTAATGTTACAATTTGTGCCTCTACAATGCAGTTAAAACATGTATAAACCAATTTACAAACATCAATCACAATAAGAATCTCAAACTAATACAAACACACAAGTTTCCATTCCATTATCAAACAACATCCAAACTACTAAAAAAGGAATACTCTAATTGGACACCAAACTTTATTTTCGTCCAGTATTTTAAATTTAAAAAAAGAATCCCCGGCTGCCCGCATGCGGCGTGTCGGTGGCGATTGCACGCGTTTTTCACGCCCCAATGGACCCCAGTTTGGACCGGACTGGACTGGACTGGACATAAAGGGCCTGCATCCGAACCAATTGGATAAACAAGCGAATGTTTACCTCGGTAACTTGTGTACACTTTGCATGGTAAAAATATGGTGGCGTTAATTAAGGGTGATCGTGTTTTAACGTGTAGTGAGGTGAATAAATTATGTTTTACTTGCTGTTGCTTATGGGTTTTACTCGAATCCTAGGAAAATTACTGCACGTACCCATTTTGCCCAAATAATAAGTAACCTAAATGTTAATGCAATCATATTTAAATCCTTTCAGTCGAAGCGTGATTGAGAAATAAATATCCAAACTCACAATCCCACACAAAAGTTCAAACATTCACATTTTTTATAAAAACACATTTATATAGAAAACCGTTCCTATGATGTTTTTTTAATATATCAGCGTCTAAGTCATAAATCCAATCTCATTTCTGAAGAAAGTTTTCAATAAAATATTACCTAAATCATATTTCATTTACGAATAACATCTGCAAAACATTTTTGAATTATTACATAAATATTTGCACAAATAGTATGCATTGATATAAGATCAAAGAAAGCCATTAGGAAGTGGGATGTTACCGTTGCAAATAATCCCAAACATTTACATCCACCGCACCATTCAGACTTCAAATACACTCATATCTATCAAAATATTTACTATAGTTAACTGAGATATCACACTGGTAGTGGAGGGACGGGGTGTATTCAACAACAAAAACATAGAAAACAAACTTTGCTTACACTAGTAAAATAGCCAAATGAACGTTTCAATTAGAAAATGCATCAAAATAAACCGCCCGTCGCGCTTCCTGAGCCTAGTCCGAGGGGATCCACCCTAAAGAAAAGGTCGATGACCCTTCACCCGACTCGCACTCATGTTACGTTCATTAGAAATTCTTCCAGCCATCCCTCTCACACACACCCCTATACCATACCCCCATCTCGCTCCAACACTAAATAAATAATGCCGAAAATTCATGTGTTTTCCCGAGTAAATGCAACGTGATATTATTTTGGACAAATGAATTGAAAGTGTAATATTCATGTCTTTGGTAATTGGTGTATTCGTTATCGACACCGGAGTAATATAGAAATTACCGTAGTTATTGATAATACCGTAATTACCAACGCTAATGTGTTTTATTCCCCCATTTTGTTATTGCTTTAATAAACCCAATTTGCCGAAGTATTGGGTTGGACTCTGATGGCCAGTTATTATGGCAACTTACCGTTAATCTGAATATTTTCTACATTACCGTGAAAGTTATATAATCAGCTGTATGAAGTAATTAGGTACATTATTTTTACTAGCATTAATTTCCTGCAAGGCATTTCATAAGCATGAAAAATTAAGGCAACTTATAAATATAGCTTCAGGAAAATAGGTAATTATAAGTATTCGTTACCTAATTTCTTTGCCGCCATTACCATATAATAAGCATTAGTTTATGTGGAGTAATTGTTGCCGTAAATAGCCACGTCAAAACTTTACTAGTGATGGGAAACAACCTAGTTTTAGACTCCAATTTCATTAGCCTACAGTAGACTTCTAAATTAGTTGATTCGTTTTCACAAACTGGCTAATAATAAATTGAATGCAGTTGCAGAATTAAAAAGTATCTCTTAGTATTCTCAGTAGGTAATGAGCGGAGTTTAAAAAATTATCAACTTTTGAAGTTAAATATTCAACTTGACTAAACCAGGCATGTAATAAAATCTATAAAATATGGACTCAGACACAGTATTCTGGGTACTCTGCACAGTAAACAAGTGGACAAACAAGAACTGGCTGCACAGATAGACACGAAAATACTATCCAAGTCTAACCAGCAATATAAACCAGATTTTGTAGTACTCCAAGGTACACACTGACAATCTGGCAGCCAGTCCGAACTACAGTTAACTCGTAAACCGAACTAAACGGCCTAACAAAGCAACATTGAACTATTTTCCTATAGATAAACATACCTAACATTTTACGGCCGATTTTACACCTTTGTTTACGGTTATGGACATCAGTTAATGTATCGATATAATGCTTTGTCGATATTAATACCAGGCCTATATCGATATTTATGTACAACTTGATTTACGCCCTCTACAAAATAGAGTGGCGAATTATACGCGTATGTGAAAATTATTTTATATTCATGAGTTTTTATTTTTATTTTTAATGACCTTTACGAAGGTTGTTCGAATAAATTTATTAGGCATTTTATTCATTGATACAATTTTCTCATGAATGTTGAGTATTCGAGGAATTGACCTGAATAGTAATGGCTCTGATTTGAGAATGAGGGTAATAATCTGAGGGGCAATAGTCCATAATAATTACGTGATTTTTTCATGCTTGTATCTATGATATACATTTTCTGTGTGACTAAAATTACACTAGCTTTCACTTAATTAGATTCAATATTCAGAATGTATCTACTATAGTTATTATGTTAACATAGAACTAATTTATAATAGTGAACAACAAATGTAAAATTATAAAATTATATTATGTATTCAAGGAACAACATTTTCATCATAAAGTTACACACTGATTTGTCGTCTCTTGTCTCCAAGACTATAAGCCGAGTTCACATTAGGGCAAGCCAATTCTAAAACGAACGCTGGAAATTTAAATAAACAATAAACAATCCACTAAACCAAAAATAACTCTGAATAACTGTTACACCAGAGTTACAGAAATCGTTCAAATCACGCTAACAATCATGCCAATTCTCTCCCACTAGACTGGCGCCTTCACCAAATCTAAACGCACCCCAAGCACGAGAGCACGAGTTTAACAAGACTGAGTCTGACTTGCGTCCGTGGCCGGAGACGGAACCGTGCCCGGAGAAGCGGAAAATTAAAGCCAGACGCTTGTCACTGACCCGCATGCGGCGACACGACTTTCTTGCATTGTAACCGGATTGATAGCGATTCCTTGCGGAATAATGTGGTTCAGATGCGATTTTCTTGCGGTAATATTGTTTTGAGTTGTGCAGGTTTTGAGAAGATTGTTTTGGTGCTTCTGCGTGGACTTTATTGATACTTGATGATAAATTAAATATTTCACTGACAATTTTCAAGAGCAAGTAGGTTGTTTTTATACTTTCTTTATTTTCCTTTTACCGATCATTGTTGTAAAAAAAACAAAAGAGTTACCCTCTTAATTTTAGATTACCATACCATAGGCTACAAACAACATTTACGCGAGATTCTATTAAGAATATTAGAGAAGATAATTAGTTGGTATATAAAAAGAAGAAACTCTTGAGAAGAATGATAAGGCAGAGATGATACAGTGGCAACGGCCCTGACTTTGGGTCATGGCTTCGAATTTAGGCAGGCGCTTTACTTTGTGTATATCATGTCATCACCACTGCTCCCCTCCCAAAAGTGAAGGAAAACATCGTAAGGAAACCACCATGACCTAGAACCGAAAATTCGAGCACATGTAACATCTACCAACCCGCACTGGGCTCGCGTGGTGGATTACAGCTCACTCCCTCTCACAGAGAGGAGGCCTGAGTCCCAGCAGTGGGAACATTACAGGCTGATAATGTTATTGATAGATACTTTATCGTGTTATCGAAACTATACTAGAAATAGATATTTTCTCAAAGTTGTTATTTCAAGAGAAAAACGCTTTTGAATTTTGCGTATGCTCGTAACAGTATTTCCGATATATCCGGCCCATCAATTCCGCAATTTCGAGTACCAATAAAATTGAATACGTCCTTGTGCAACAAGGCATAACAAGCCTTTGTTCAAAGTCTTCTGCATTCAACTAGCTGGCACAAATGCATTGATTAATTAAAATGTAGCTAAATAGATTACTTCAATTACCATATCGCTGGGGTATTAAATAATGTATGGAATTAAGTGCACTACTTTCTATTATACTTGATTAGCCTAGTTCTAATTAAAAGTTTGTTTACGCTTACGGAGTATAAAATACCAACATTTTGCCGCATCTGGTTAGGAGAACCAACATAGTTGGGAAAGGTTTAGTTGGGTGCGACCGACTAAATCGTTGGGTGTTTGTCGACTTTATTTTAGTGTAAGAGTAACGTTGATTTAGTATGTAGGTCAAAGGCCTTCCATAATCATTCCTTACGAGTAGGTCGTAGGTTCGAACCCAGCAGGCAGTCGCTTTACTTTGTGTAAATAATTTCATCACCACTGCTCTAAAAACGGTGAAAGAAAACATCGTCAGGAAACCGGAATATTCTAGAACCAAAAAATCGAAGACATGTAACATCTACCAACCCGCAATGGGCCCGCGTGGTGAATTACGGCCCGCTCCCTCTTACAGAGAGGAAACCTGTGTCCCAGCAGTGGGAATATTATAGGCTGATTATGATGGCCAAAGGCCTTATTGCAACTAAATTACTTACTGAATAATATTTTATTTGGATTAATAAGTTATTTTATAAATCCAAAAGAATTATGAGAGGCTTTATAAACTGAGAATCAGAGATATTTGTTATACAGAATCAAAATTCATTGCTTCTTTAGATTTCCCCTGGGCTTTATGCTTCAGCAATATCACACACGATGAGGTTTAACCGGCAAATTACACTAGTCTATGAAATATTTTAGTACTTTTAATTATAACTAAAGTTTGAATACAGTTTTTATTTAGATCTATCCAACAGACGACTATGAAGGATACTGCTGCCCATCCTGAAATCTCTCAGTGGTTTACTTCAACGAATATTGTTTAGCAAGCATATTATTCTTCAACACAAAAAATCCAAACCAGAATAGCAATGTCAGGGACATTTGAACTAGGTCATGCGGTTGCTAATGAACACGCGACGAAAAACGCTCCCTAGCAACCAACAGGGATACTTGAGTGAAGAAAATTTCATATAATAAGATACTATAATACCTATACTTGTCAAAGGGTTTTACAGAGGCTTATATACCTTGGTAACTGGCAAGAAAGGTAGCTTAAGGTTTTCGTGCCAGAGGAGTAGTTGTGGCTCAGTGGTGTCGGCCCTGAATTACGAGTTGAGGTCGAGGGTTCGAACCCAGTCAGGCACTTTAGCATAAGTATAATTTGCCTATAACGTACCAACTGTTAGGACACAGGCATCCTTTAATGAGAGGGACTGTCAGCCATTTACTTTGTGTAATTTTATTCATTACCACTGTTCTCAAAATGGTGAAGGAAAACATCGTGAGAAAAATCGGTATGTCCTAGAACCAAAAATTACCCGTACCCGCCCGTACTGGGGCCGCGTAGTGGATTATGGCCCAATCTCTCTCACAGAATAGGAGGCCTGTGTCCTGGCAATGGGACGGACCGTTATGGTAGAATCATAAACTTATGCTTCTTGCCAGTTATTAAGTTGGTAAAAAGAATGGTGTCTTATTAGACACAATTTTTTTTTACATTTTGTGTCCAATAGAAACGTGCACATATACATATAAGATCCAATTGCAATCACAATCTCATCTGCCAAGTTCCATCCGACTTTCAAATAAAATCACCAGATGGTTATTAGAAGTCGGTGACAAGAGAACTTCTAAGGGTGAATGATGATAGTGTACTAGTATTGTTGCCCACATTTCACCAGCAGGAAGAAGACCTCACAATATTTTTTTAAATGAACTAAATATTAAATGCTGCGTCCCACGGTTTCACCCGCATAAGTTTCGATCCCGTGGGAATATCAGGATAAAAAGTATTTTAATGTCCTAACCCAGGTCATGGTCTACCCATGTGCTAAATTTCATCTAAATCTGTTCAGCCGTTTTAGCGTGAAAGCGTTACTAAAAACATACAAACGCACATAAAATCAAATCTTTTCTCTTTTTATAATATTAGTATAGATTTCTAAACAACTTCAAATATTCACAAATTATTACAATTTCAAATATTATTTTTCCTGAAGGAATAAAGTAAACAATTTAATTTATTCAATTACTGAACCAAATAAGATTTATTAAGGCAAACATTTTTATACAGCAACTTAAGGGAGGTTCCTTGTATTTTTTTAGGAAGCGAATTATTAAATGATTATTTCTTTTAGGAAGATTTTTTTATCAATTCTGTCTTTTTAACCTTCTTTTTTGTTACTTGGTGTCGTCGCATTTTTATTAAATAATGCAAAAATTCGTTAATGTATCAAATCATATGGAAAATATTGGTAGAAATATTTTAGGACACAATTACCATTAGATACATAACATCACATCTGTAATCCCCAACGGGTTAGGCAGAGGTATCTACCCACATTTCAGTTATGATGAAGTCCCGTGTTCCGTGTAACTGTGGGCGACCATATTAGAATTACTATTGTCCTACAAATTGTTAAAAAATTAAGCTATTAAGAAGATACTCTAGGTTTTATTCAAAATCAAAAGTCATTCATTCAAACTAAGCTGAGAATCAGCACTTTTCGAACGTCAAAATTACATAAGACAGTCCCCCAAAATGCCCACCCTTCACCACTTCCTAGAGCTTTAGCTGGAAAGAAGAAGTGGCGCAAAAAACTTCCCAGCAGCATAGCAGTCTGTTCAGTTACACTTGATTGATACAATGGTATGCAAAATAATTTACATTATGAAACACAAAAGATTCAATTAACTATTTACCATATCGACGGTTGAAAGGCTAATTGATCTAAGCGACATTTTGTAAAACTTGCAGGAGGATGGATTGGTTGCTTTTTTTTTATCATAATAAGATCTTATTATGATTAATTGATTTAAGTAAATAAAAGTCTATCAAATAGTTGTTTTTTTAAGAATTAAAAAAAAAATAACTACGATCCGTCCAGGAGGACGAACCATAAAATTGCAGGAGCAAGTTTTACAAAATGTCGCTTAGATCAATTAGCCTTTCAACCGTCGATATGTCAGCTAGCACACGCCAATATACCTACCAACAAAAACATCGAAAACTATACTCAAGCACAAACAAAAACGTAAACAGAACTTAATACCTAAATAAAAGCCTCCAGGCATAAAGGGCGTGCCCGCTTACGTATAGCTTTATATAGCTGAACTAAACAGTCAAACTATATTAACAACTCAAAACATATTACCAATTCACAGCCGGATATCCCGATAATCACTAACTATTCACAATCAAATACACATTAAACTGGATTAGTTAATAACAATGTTAAATTGCACTACGCATACACAGGTAATTATGAATACCCCACCCAAGAGATTACTGGTCAATTCCACATCATTGAGTTATTTAAATAGTTTGAAAATTTGTTCAAATCAACTAGGTACATATACAATACAAATAAATAAAATTAAAGTATCTGTTTGTAACATAACATAACATCACGCCTTGTTTCCCCGAAGGGTTAGGCAGAGGTGTATCTATAGTACACCCACATTTCGCCAGGTATTTTTAAGTCCCATGTAATAGGGGGCGAGCCTATTGCCATCAACCGGGCACAAGTCCAGACTCCGGGCTGCTATATTTACTGATGACCCTAATGGCCCGACTTTGGAATCGAACCCAAGACCTCATACTCAGCAGTAGCACAGTAACTGAATCGAATTACGTCATATCTATGATCTACAGGGTGTTTGGCAGAACGATGAACATACGAAAATGGTGGATAGGTGGGGTCATCTGCTACTTACTCAGCCCTAATTTATTTGGCCCTGGGCCCCTGGATATTAAAAAAAAAAAATGTTTTCTTCTAGTTTCACCACTTTCTTAACTTTAAATTGTAATTTTTACTAAAAAATGGGCAAAACAGGCATTTTTTTTTTTAATCTTTAATATTGGCAGATTCTTATAACAGAAAGATGTAAAAAATACTTAAATCCTAATTTCAACCTGCATTAAAAAAAAAATATCCAGGGGGCCAGGGCCAAATAAATTAGGGCTGAGTAAGTAGCAGATGACCCCACCTATCCACCATTTTCGTATGTTCAACGTTCTGCCAAACACCCTGTATAATAGATCTAAGCACAAAAAGATATCAAGAAAATTATAACAGTACAAAATTGAAAATTCAAATGCGACCACTCAAGCGAAGAAGTCATTACGTATGCATTGGACAATCCATACGCGATTATCTAATTATTAGGCCCCAGTATAATAATGTTGTAACCGATAGGCATGTGAACGTGTACTATTTCTCATACAAACTCAAACTCAAAGCATTTATTTCAAATAAACCAATTACAGGTACTTTTGAATCGTCAAGGGGTCGGTCAGAAAAATGAAGCTAGTTGCACATTCCAAAGCGTAGTAGGTACCTATGGAGAAGTACGGGCAAGAAACTCCACGGACACTCTTTTAAATCAAAATATTGTTACAAAATATTGGTTACATCATTCATGTTGAACTTATACATGTGAGAACAATGTAGAAAGACGTGCACGTTAATAGCATCCGTAATGAAAATATAATAACAATTCAAAAAATTTAATAAACATACATACTCATTGTTGGTGAATGCATGTGGGAAATTAAAGGCAGCCTAGCATTATTAATAGTATTCGTTTGACAGCCCTACATTTAGTACGTTGATCTAGTTTTACGAGCATTGACTTAGAAAAAAAAAACGAGGTAATGACATTTATGTAAAGTTATGAAGTGACAAAATGGAAGTATTTGCAATAACATGTTTCGGTGGTATTTTGTTATTATAAAGATTGGAGTCTAAACCTCAGATTTAAACTAAATTAGACTAAAAGCAATTCATTGAAGCATGCCAAAATTACATCTCCGCTCTGTGCATGCATACGCATACATTTACAACCTTTTGCAATGCAACTACATCTCATTAAGTGCACATATGATTATGAAATCGTCTCTGTTGACAGCGCTATGTCTTGGTTTTTTATTTGGTCTAACATCTTAATTATCAGAATAAATGCAATTAAGAGCTATATAATTCATGATCTGAAATGTCATTCAATAGACGAATTCTAACTTGGAGATGTATTAATGATTCTAATGATTATAATTCTGTAAATACATATTTAAGGTCGCGAATCATATTTTAATCAAGATACAATCTGATACTGACAGATTGCAAACTGTAAAAAACGTAAGAAAATTTAAATTTCGCGGGCTACGTTTGCGCATCCACCTTAAACACGTTGCCAATGTAGGTACAGACAACCGCACATCTATGGTAACAATTTGTCTTTGACATCACCTATAGGCCGTTGCAGTAAAATCAATTTTCGTTATACAAGTATTACTGCTGTGTGCGGTTGACTGTACAATGCCATGTATGAGTATTGTTGATCTTTTATACCATTGATATCTTGTCACGGACGTCACGATAAACTATGATAAGTTTATACTAAAGCATTCAAAACTACCTAAGCAAGTACTTATGTACTTGCTTAGGTAGTTTTGAATGCTTTAGAGTGCATTTCCACTAAAGCGGAGACAGAGACGTGCAGGAATCGTCCAATCACAGACCAGACGAGAAACGCGATGAGGATTTAAACCATTGTGATTGGTCGATTCATGCAGGTCTCCGCTCAGTTCCGTTCGTCTCCGCTTAAACGCACCCTTAAAGATATGTTAGGTAAATAGAAATAGAAAACTAGACACAAACAATCTTATTCTATTGTGAATGTTGCATTAGCTTCCTCGATTCTCATTCTCATAGCCGAGAGTCGTAATCCTTTATTTATATTATCTAGTATCTATAAAAAGGATTCTCGGGAGCACTTCCAACAAACAAAAAGTTTTTACATGCATATTAAAGTTAATGATAACCAGTTTCTTTCTTCACTTAATAAGCTGAATACTTGTATTTCTAGGGGAGTTGGTCCACTGAGTAACATTGCATACCTGAAACAAAAAGAAGTTACATTAATATTTTTAATGAAAATAGAGTGGAAATACAGGCAACGTTACTTGCACAATGTTTTTAATAAATAAAAGAACGTATGTAATTAATGACAAAAATATGATTAAATGTAAATGGTTCTATGATTGTCGGGACTGTGCTAAGAACGAAGTACTCAAGGTCAAAAATATTTAACCCTTCAAACACCATTAATGGTTACACTAAAACAGCTGAAGCACTGACAGCAACCCACGATGTTGCCATACGTAAATACTCGTGTGAAGAAAAAACCGCGAATATTTTTTCCTAGACTAAAAATCGGGAGTCAAAACACATAACATCGGAAAGGGAAGCCGGTTGAGGGGCTCTAACTCCCGTATGAATCCGTTGAAATGAATAAAAAATAGCTCGCACAAAGGGCGTACGGGTCAAAAGCCAGATACCTCGGAGTGTAATAAAGTCTCTCTTTGCAAAGAGCCAACGTTTCAAATTAAAAAGTAATGTGGCTTTCGTCAATTGTAAAGGAGGATGTTTTCGCGAAAACTTAGCTTTTGATATGAATACGCTTCATAATGCCCGGGCCGCAGTCGATATACCACGGAGAAGTTTGAGCCGAACGGGGAAAAAGCATCCGTCATTTTAGGGTTGAAGCAAACTTTTGTTTACGTCAATTTTTTTAAGAGATGCGATGGTTATTTCGATGCTTCATAGTTTTGTTATGTAATTTTTAGATAGGTAAATAATATAAATAGCTTCTCATGTTCAATTATTTAACATCTGCCGTGAAAAAACAAAAAAACAGTCTCTTTTAAATCTTATTTCATACAACTTGAACGTCTGCAAAAGTTGCAAGGAAAAGGCAACCTAGCAGATTAACTTAATTAAACTAAACTCCTTCAAAAATGTCACCAAAATAATTAGCTAAAAAGGTAAATCACCGTTAACTGCAGTTTTTAAAAATGTCTTCGAGTTACCGCGTTAAATAGCAGTGAATTATGGCTGAATGCACGGGGAAACAAATAAGAGGAAAGTTGGGCACTGGACATTTTAAAATACAAGCGTCGCCAGGAAATATGGGAGTGAAAAACTTTTCAAGGATGTTCTTCAGCAGTTTAAAGTGTTCTAAAAGCAAACAAGTGTTTTCTGCTTTTCTTTTAAAATGGTGGAGTATAATATTTTGTGCCACTTTTATATTATAGAGAATGCCTAGTAAGTTTTGCCGGTGCCGCTTGTCTAAGAAAATGTCTTACCTTATTCACTCGGTGGAAGTGAAATGTTCTTGGAATTTTCTGGTAAAAAAGTGCCAATAGAATCTCGTCTCTTAGTTACCTATCTACATGGGACTGTTGTTACGATTTCAAGTTCGAATGCACTATAAAATACTTGCAGCGCCTCGATGTTTCACCCGAATAAGTCTTGATTCCGTGGGAATAGCGGGATAAAAAGTATCTTATGTGTTAATCCAGGTTATAAACTATCTGTGTGCAAAATTTTATTCAAATTTGTTCAGTCGTTTTTGCGTGAAAGAGTAACAAACATCCATCCATCCAACCTCACAAACTTTTGCGTTTTTCTTATTATATTAATATAAAATAAAATATTTTATAGACTGAAGACTTAATCTAGAACATAACATCACGCTAATAATACACGAAGGGTTAGGCAGAGGTGTACTTATAGTACACTCACATTTCGCCAGTTATGTTTAAGTCCCATGTAAAAGGGCGCGAGCCTATTGCCATCAACCGGGCACAAATCCAGAGTACGGGTTGCTACTGAGAAATTCCCGATGTAAAAAACTAATAACACTTTGCCCGACCCGGGAATCGAACCCAGGACCTCATGCTCAGCAGTAGCGCTTGCAACCACTAGATCAACGAGGCAGGATAACTTAATCTAGAATTTCCGAAATATCCCAATATTCCCTGAAACGCCACTAAACTCGCGAGACCTTGAAACCTATACAATATTAACAGGCTAACATCTGGCAAATGTTCCAAAAAGTCATTAACATCAAAACGCGAGTCTCGCCAAACGCCATCGGTTATCAAGCTCAAGTTGTTTGCGAACTTTCCCTCTCCCTTTGACAGCGGCTTTTCGTCTCCAACCGGCAGATCTGGTGTAATCCGACCTACATTTCTAAGTCCCTATAGCTGGCCTGAATTACAGTTATAATCGGGAATAGTTGGTGACTAACTTTCTATCGATACGTGGACCTTAGTACCTAAGATGGGAGCCCATAATCTAGGAAGTTCATAAGTGAAAAGAGCAGGCCAGTGACTTTTCCAACTTTAGTAGAAAAACAAACAAATATTTGCTCTAAACGTCTTGTTTTCGATTTGTTGCTGACTTGGTGCCTTTCATGTTCAAGCGGATGAAAATTAAACTAATTATGGACCTACACAAAAGAGAGAATCTGAAATCTGGAACTACTCTACTCACATGGACTTTGATGATCAAATTAGTCAGACCGTCTGTCTGTCTATCTAAAATTCTTGTTCAGAAATTCTGCCATACTCATTTTCTTTGATTGACTTAACACTTGAGTAAATAATTAGTCAAAGTAATTTATTACTTTGATCAATACTTAGAAACAGGTCTAGGAATAATTAACTATGTCGGCTTTGAAATATTAAACGAACAATACAAGCCTCTAAGTTTATTCAGAAAAGGATCAAAATACCTTGCGTTACAAAATTTTCAAATAGCTGGTATAAAAGTTTTTCTTTTTAATATATTTTCCCTCTTTTGCAAGGTAGCCTGCATGTAACATAAACCTATTGAGCGACCGCAAAAGCAATTTATCCGAGCATTACTCCTCACAACAAGATCAAGTACCGGGGAACTTTATCAAAGATCTTTGTAAAGATTTCACCCTTAGTATTAAGTAGAACACCACAGCCTCCTTCAAACAGAAATAATGGGAAGAGATAACGACAGAGCTGGGCCATTACCCAATTGGGTAAGCGGGGATTCCTTTCTTTTGTCCGAGTTTATCTCGTTCACTGAAATATGATCTGCGGACGGAACTCTGATTGTCGCGCGACCATTCAATTTGGAGAAAAACTCACTCGGCCTTCATTAAATAAAGGATATCGATATACCACGTCCTCCCACCATTGTGGATGACGCATAAACGCTACAACTTACTAGTGACTCGAATATATCGAACACGTTACGATCTCCGAAACTTGGCATGTTCGATGACCTCAATAGAAAAATAAACTTATTACTTGGCCAAGACATTTATTGCCGGCTTGTATTGCTGTATGTTACAACTTTTACATAAACACCGGGCGTGGGACATGACGCAAACAAGATACGAACTTTTTTATTAAAATTTATGAGTTCTATCAGACACCGAAAGTTTTTCAAGCCTACTTGTATTATGTATAGGAAAGCGGTTACCGTTTTATTTCTTACTTTTCTGTGCATAAATAATGGCGCGGTTTTTTTTTTGTTCTATACAGCATGATGGAAAATTTTTTGTTCCAACTTTTCGCGGCTATTGAAATCCAGAATTTTACGCGCTTGCCTTTGTCCTTTTTGGAATACATGAAATACCGTATACTGTTGCACTTTTGACCAAATGTGTGCCAAATAATATGGCAGCAGATTTTTAGGTTTTATTTCGGCATTAAAACTAACTGGTGTCGGCTTTTTATCGTTACTACTTCTACTAATTGCTCCTATTGTTTTAACATTGTAAATATAGAAGGAAGATCTTCACACTACCAACCAATTTCTAATATCAATAATAATTAATCACTACTCTAAATACCAAACAGATCACCCTCACAAAACAACACCGACTATATTCCTGTTACAATAGCCATTCCATAGCAATGGTAATACAAGTGTCGTGCGGATGCCTGCCCGCGGTAACGGGCATCCCAACATCTCGGTAAGCCCGTAAAGGAAAGTAGAGGAATTCCCGGCGAAGACTGAGGTGGCCCCACGAATGAAATTCCACTCCAAACTATGCGTAAATTGAGGCCTAATTGCAATTCCTATTGGGATCTAGGCCTCCATTGCAGGCCCGATGAATAGAACCCATATGAGAGCGGCTGCAAATATTGCCGAAGATATTGGTTTTTGGCGAACTTTAATATGTATTCTGGCGCTTTCGTTATTTGCTGCTCGGCGAACTTTATTTTTATAGGAGCAGTGTTGTTTTCAGTGTGATATTTTGCTTCGAACGTCAGTCTACGCTACGATATTATTTTGAAATGTATCAAACGCTTCTAGCTGGTTTTCTTTGCATTATTAAAAGTTTCAACATAGGTAAATCTAAGATAGCAACATGTTTATCATCATCATCATCATCTTACTAGCCTTTTCCCAACTATGTTGGGATACCAGTATTTACATGGAGCGACTGCCTATCTGACCTTCACAACCCAGTTGCCGGTAGATAGCCACATTTTATGATGTGGAAAATACTGATATTTATTATGAACTATTCATTCATATTAATACTAAAAGCAATGATACAAGAATAGATACTCGTAGTGAAAAAACCGTTCGCACTTCATTTGAAAGTGGGATGGGAGTGTGCGGCCGCCTGCCCACCTTGATCCGCTCCAAAGCTTCCAAATGAATCTTTAATAATGCCAGCTTCACGGGAATATAGCCTTATATAACTTTTCATCTTCACTAATAATAAATTTACGATAGCTATATCCATATTTTTTTAGTTCTCCCCAAAAGGTATTTCTGTTTTCGGTTTTTTACTCAAATCTTGCTTTTACGATTAGGTAGGTACCAATATGAAAGGGAAGTTTGTTTTGACCTCCGGTCTCCGGAGGGGAGTGATGTTGCGGTTACACCGCCACATACGAACTACGCATCATAGACATGACGTCACACAAATCCTGCATCGCGCAGTTAGAGTTTACCGAGCGATCGACATACATACAAGATTTCAACTTCAAACCGATGGGCAGTTGCCCGCCAGAAACAACACCCGTCTGGTCGGAGGATCCTCCCTTTTCTATGATGGATGAGTGAACTTTACACCCTGTTCCTCATACCACTAAAAATCTACTGATACTCAACACTGGTTGAAACTAACATGGAATAACTTGTGTTTATTTATTTATATATCAGTTTATGTACACACATATAAACAGACAAGAAGAAAGGAACAAAAAAATACGTACAAAGGTGATGCTTATTTTTATAGAAATCTCTTCCAGCATGCCTGCGATAGGAAAGTAGTTAAAGAGATGTGTAAGAGTAGAAGAGAAAACAAAAAACATAAAATAAAAACTTAACTATTCATTAATTTAAATATAAAAACATAGAATATGAGAATATCCATAAATACATGCTTCTAAAATACATATCACTAAAATAGATATACATACTTATTTATAATGTAGTATAAAATAATAAATACTTATTATGCAACTATGACGAAGAGAAAAGATAGTGTTCTTTCACTCTTCTTTTAAAAACTGCAACAGTTTGGCAGGCCCTAATGTCAGGTGGAAGTGAATTCCACAACCGAACCGTTTGTAAACATTTACTTGAAATATTATTTATTATTATTTGATATTTTATGATTTATAGCTAAGGCGTACTTACAAAATATTTAGTCCATCTACTAATTAATACAGTTGACGTTGAAACTTTTCCTATTCTATTTAATGAATCAAAGCGGAAATATGTAACAAACGAAGTTCTTTGTAAAAGGAACATCTATAGAACATATTTCAAAGAAAATATACCCGTAAAACGGTTTCATAGACCCTAGTCTACATATAAATCTCACCGTTCGACTTAACACAATGAATCCTATACTAAGTATGTATTATTATATGCCCTTTATATATTGCGTATAGGCAGGGCACATCGCCGGAAGGTGGGCGTTATAATTTTCAGCATATCCGACATTTACTGCGATTAATGTGCTAGGAAATACGGTTAAGATGAATAACATAGTAACGACAATTGGTGCTGCTACCTGGTTATAATAATAATAATAATACCCCATCGCCGTATCTCTACGTTGACGTCGTGGTGGGGCTTGCGCGCTCCGAACTCTAGGTCTATGCCGGTACAGTTTACTTTGCCGGAACGGGTCTGGGATGAGGAGCCAGACCAAAAGAGATACAAAAACCCGCAGGGCAGCGTGTGGCGAGCTGTTGGGCAGTAGCGACCCCACGGACCCTATCTCCCGGGAGAAGTCTTGTTCCTCACCTCTGGCTTGCCTTTATTGGCCGGCTGGAGTGAACACTGACGAGGAACGGCGCTCCCGCCTCATTCTTGCCTTAATTGGCCGGCTTGAGTGGAGATTCGCTAGAGCAAACGTGCTCGGAGGAAGGAAGTATTCCAGTAAGATGCTGGTAGGGATCTTGACCGTACTTCCGGGATTGTTCTGATAGCCGTGGAATACCTCTCCACTCCTCATAAGCACCTCAGGACGTGTTGCCCCCTTGTCGCTACGACACTATGTGCTAGCGACCATTTTCGGGGGCCCATTATTGAGTGTGCAAGTCACCCCCTGCCATTTTATCCGTGTGCATATAAAACATAGATCAGGCAGGGGCCATAGTCCTTCCATAGTTCCAGGTGACCAGTCCACTTTAGCAACCCAAACCCATAGTCCGATATCTTTGTTTCCATATCTTACAATAGCCCTACACCAACTGGGGGTTGTCCTTAGCTGCACTTGCATAGTGCGAACAGGGATAATCGTCGGCTGGTAGCTCATTTAATTAAAAACGTCTAAGGGGCCTCTGCGAGTTGGCTTCGGCTCCTCGTACGCCTTCCAAAGGTCCGGGACCCCTGGGTCCCGAGAAATGTCAAAGACGTAAATAATAATAATAATAACCCCACCGCCGTATCTCTACGTTGACGTCGTGGTGGGGCTTGCGCGCTCCGAATTCTGGGTCTGTGCCGGTAGTTTATTTTGCCGGAACAGGTCTAGGATGAGGAGCCAGACCAAGAGAGATACAAAAACCCGCAGGGCAGCATGTGGCGAGCTGTTGGGCAGTAGCGACCCCACGGACCCTATCTCCCCGGAGAAATCTTGTTCCTCACCTCTGGCTTGCCTTAATTGGCCGGTTGGAGTGAGCACTGACGAGGAACAGAGCTCCCACCTCATTCTCGCCTTTATTGGCCGGCTTGAGTGGAGATTCGCAAGAGCAAACGTGCTCGGAGGAAGGAAGTATTTCAGTAAGTGCTCGTAGGGATCTTGACCATCTTCCGGGCTCTGGGATTGTTCTGAAAGCCGTGGAATACCTCTCCACTCCTCAAGCACCTCAAGACATGTTGCCCCCTTGTTGCTACGACACTTTGTGTTAGCGACCGTTTTCGGGGGCCCATTAATGAGTGTGCAAGTCACTCCCTGCCATTTTATCCGTGTGCATATAAAACATTGATCAGGCAGGGGCCATAGTCCTTCCATAGTTTCAGGTGACCAGTCCACTTTAGCCACCCAAACCCATAGTCCAATATCTTTGTTTCCTTAATTACAATAGTCCTACACCAACCGGGGGTTGTCCTTGGCTGCACTTGCATAGTGCGAACAGGGATAATCGTCGGTTGGTACCTCATTTCATTAAAAACGTCTAAGGGGCCTCTGCGAGTTGGCTTCGGCCCCTCGTACGCCTTCCAAAGGTCCGGGACCCTAGGGTCCCGAGAAATGTCAAAGACGTAAAAATATAATAATAATAATAATTTTATTTCGAGCAACAAGACTCATAGTGTTAGTAACAATATACTTACAAACTATGTTAGTAATACACGTATGAAGACAAAAATAAAACCAAAAACAGAAAAGAGATTGTGACGTCACTGCTGCAAGGTGACAGGCCCAGCCGAAACCTTGCAGCAGTGGTTCACAAACGCACAATCAAGCCTGCTCGCTATCATAGAGAGGATGCTGTTGGCGCTGCCCCGCACCCCACGGACCAAGGATGCGCACCGCTTCCGCATCACCGTGTAGAAACAGTCTACATGAGCTTCAGCGAACATCCCTGATGCGCTGCAGTATCGGGGCAACCCCATCAACATCCTGTAGGCATTGTTGAATTGGACTCGTAGGGCGCTGTACTGTCTTTGAGTATAGTTAGCCCACAGGGCGCTCGAATAAAAACAGGTGCAATATGCTCTGAAAAGAGTCTTCTTTACTTCCTTCGAGCATCGTGCAAACCTGCGAGCTATCATGTTCGCTCTAACAGACAACGCCCTACGTTCCCGCTCTATGTCTGAATCGTCTTTTAGGTCAGAGGTCACCAGATGCCCAAGGTATTTGAAGGTGTCAACCCTGTTTAGCGGTACATTATTTAACTTGATGCCAGGGATACTATCTGGACATTTACCCCTGGCCCGAAAAACCATACACTCACTTTTCTTGGTGTTATAGAGAAGACCATGACTGAGAGCATATTTCTCACAAATGCCGAGCAGCTTAGACAGGCCACAGACCGAGGCGCTCAGCAGCACCATATCGTCCGCATAGCTAATGTTGTTTACACAAACTCCACCAACATGACATCCGACATGCGTGCTGCTCAGCCCCTCGATAAGTGCGTTTACATAAAGGTTGAAGAGCGTTGGTGATGTCAACCCCCCCTGCCTCACCCCGCACTCCAACCTGTATGGTTCAGACAGCATCCCCGACCATCGAACTACGTTGACCTGGTTCCCGTACCAATATTTAAGTATACGAATGCATTCGCTTGGCAGGGATGTGTCGTTAAGTTTATCCCAAAGGATATCATAGGAAACCAGGTCAAACGCTTTCGTAAGGTCGAGGAAGCAAGCATAGACTGGTGTTTTGCGATCAGTATAGTACTTGACAGTCTGCTTCAAACACAGAATAGCTGTCTCAGTGGAGAGTCCCGATTTAAAACCGAATTGATTGTCATGTAACTCGAGACAGCCACTCATTAGTGTGTTAAGAAGACTGTCAAGTACCTTAGACAGAATTGTAGCCAGAGAGATGGGTCTATAGTTGTTGACGTCGCTTATATCACCAGTATTACTTTTCACGATCGGTACCACCACGGTCTGCATCATAGCTGGAGGTAGATATGAATGTCCTAGACATAGGGAGTAAAACATAGCCAGAACCCTTGGCAGATGGACACCAGCATTTTTAAAATGCTCGATACTCAAGTCATCGCGGCCAGGAGACTTGCCTCGAATCATAGTCGCGATAACCTTTCTAACATCTTTGGCCGTAAACCTGACACTGAGCTCCTGCCCCCGAGTCACACCTTCAGGTCCCGACCGTGATGGTCCCAATGGTGAAATTACCATGAAATGGCTTTTGAACATTTCAGCTATGTTTTTTGGAGGTTATGTACCATTGGTTTGTTGGTATAATTTGCTGGAATTATTTTGGGGTTCCTGTAACGAGTCTTGTTATTTTACACTGAGTTTTGTATCATATTACATGGACACTCTTTGTTAGGAGTAGGTACCATTTGGAGTTCTTGAGCCGTTGATGAACCAATTAGGGCGCCATTTTGTTTTAAAATATTGACGTTGTAAAAGTACCCACTTACAAAAATACGTATAATTTCATCATCATCGTTTCCTTTTTTTTCAATTGCACTTTCGAAATATAAACGGCTTTTAGAATGAGGATAAGAGGAAACCAATAACATACTCAAAAAGTTTAAGGTTTTTCAGCTTAAGAGGGTTTATCCTAAAAGTTGGCAACGTCGTAAATAGCTGTCAAATATTTACCTGTTTCGATTAATTTAGCAATATTACTGTATGGAATTAAGAAATGTGGCTAACTAGGGAACTAAAATATTGATTATGAAATGCAATAATTAATATCGTAATACCGAACATTCAGTTTTAGATGTAAAAAAAAAGTATTTGGAAACTTTCCAAATGCCCTTTTTACACCTAAAATTGTTACAATATCAAATTCAGTGTTATAATTTCAATTAATTAATAAAATTCTAGGGAACTAATTGGCCACATTTCTTATTTCCATACAGTAATATTGCCAAATTAATCACAACAATTTGACATCTATTTGCGACGTTGCCCACTTTCGGAATAAACGCTCTTAATACAAGTTCCCACTTGTACCAAACACAAAACCCAAACAAAAGCATACCTCTATTTACCTAAGAATGCAAACAACACACAGGTACACACGGCAACACATCAAGTTTTACACTTCCAGTTTATGCTGATCTCGCGTTGTATAGGTTGTCCGTACAATTCGAGGTCAGCTTGTACTGGAAATGTATAGCTTGATGTGTAGCGGTGTGTACACTATACCTAAAATTGAACGAGCCCAAAGTAATTTCTTGAGCCGTCAAACGTCAGGCGGTGAATCAATGATGGATAAAGCGAATTAAAGGAAATTGCCTTCGGACGTCGCGTGTACTACTAATGAAAACAATTCACTGTAAGAAAGTAACCTATTCCTGAAACACACGATATTTTAAGTACGTTTACCGAGTAAAGTGCTCGATAATTTTAGAATGGACTTTGAAGGAAGCGTGTCGACAAAGTTGTAGGGACTTAGTTTATGGTGTAGTTTTAGCAGGAGGATGTTTAGACAATCTTTCTGTTCATAACATGACTGCACAATGTTTGTTGAATTTGTCTACAAACCTAAGAGCATGTTTCACAATCTCCGAATATCTTCTACTTACTCACCAAACCCAAAATAATCTAACAGATTTGTTGTGGAGAAAGGTAAACTTATGAAATAAAAAATTAAAAAATCATGATCAATTATGTGCAAGCAAAGATTTAAGGTTCATTTTGGCGATATCTGTAATGCATGCCATAGAGCCCGCATTCGGGTAACCGTTTTCATTAGTCGATAGGGAACGGATTCGGAGAACCTGCACTGCACGTTTGGCAGTTGCTTTGAAGGCTCATTTTCATTGTCAAAGTCAACGTCAAATAATTTATTTCAATTAGGCACAAAAAGGCACTTTTGAACGTTAAAAACAAAAAATAGAATTGATTCTAGTCGCCCCTTCCAAAAGGTAGTTTTATTATGGAGAAGATTGGGCAAGAAATTTTACCGTTTTTGGCCGTTATTCTTTTAAAATGTTTTACAATATTTTGTATACATTAATTATATCATTATATGTGAAGACGATGCACCTGGAATAAGATTACTATACCACAATAGGTAAAAATAATTAAAAATGAAGCAATGACAGAAAAAAATTGGGCTTGAGTCTCCACACGCTTTTTATAGTCATTGGTCATCGCTACGCCCGCTACGGGGATTCCCCGCAGATGGTATATCGACCGCGTTATTGACTTATAAATGACTTTCATTACTCATTACCTCGCCTACGGGGAGTCCCCGCATGGTGTATATCGACCGAGTTATCGACTAATGAAAATGAGCCATAATATTACCAGATAATAAGTATAATTTTGCCTTATCAAAGAGACAAGGCAATACCCAATCCACACCGTTGAACGGAAAAAAAAAAAAAAAAAAAACTGTTTCGCTCTACTTACTATAATAGATTCTAAGAATAGTCGCGGTTTCCGTGTGCACTGCACTAAGTGGGTATAAGGCGATTATGAAAGCCTGAGTTTTAATACTTGATCAAAGCGATGTAGCAAACAGAATACATAAGTAAACAGTTTCATTATGCGGAACACTTAATAACATCTTTGACTATAAATGTATATTTTAATTTTTTTCATAGACGATTTCAGTGAATGCGATTACAATTATTTACATTTAGACAGCCTCGCTACCTACATCATTTTTTGACGGATCTTTTTTTTAAGCTTGTTTAAGGTTATACTATTTCCAAAGAAGAACATTGGGAAATAACATAACATCACGCCTTGTTCCCCGAAGGGTTGGGCAGAGGTGTACCTACAGTACACCCACATTTCGCCAGTTATGTTTAAGTCCCATCGAGCCTATTGTCATCAACCGGGCACACATCTAGGCTGCTACCGAAAAATTCCAGATAGGAAAGCCCAATAACACTTTGCCCGACCTGGAATTCGAACCCAGGAGGTCATGCTCAGTCAATTGGGAAATAAGACTGTAGTTATTTCTGACCGTCAAATTTCATATGTTTAGGCACTAGTTTTTCCAATATAATTTTCTATGCGACTTGGTAATGAATGACATCTTCATCATCATCATCATTTCAGCCGAAAGACGTCCATTGCTGTACAAAGGGCTCCCCCAAGCACCTCCACTTCGACCGATTCTGTGCTTTCCGCATCCAGCGGATTCCTGCGACCTGCCTATGAATGACATAATTACACAGATTTGCAGATCACTTTATTAGGTCGAGGCCACATTCGAATTAAGAACATAACTTCAGACCATAAATAAACATATTCAGAGATATAGATCAAGTTAAATTCAAACCCAGCCTATTTCCTCAACACGTACAAACCATTGTTCATACACAAATTGCTTTCTCTAATACAAGACTGTTCTTCAAGCACATTCTACCTAACTTATATACCTACCTCCCGGTTCCACGTGAATATTTCACGACTACCGTCAAACAAACAGAATCAAAAATTAAATCTAATTCGCCTTCAGGAGTCATTAGGCATGCAACTATTACGACCCTTTCAGTCTAAGGGGCCAGGCAGTACAGATTAAGGCTTGAATTTTTAAAGAAAAAGTAAAGGAACAAGGTGCGTTTTATTGTTATGGTGGAATAAAACCTCGTTTTCATTGTTTATTGTTTAAAAATGCTATTGTTGTGTGCGTTTTTGAGATGCATTGTGAGTTTAAGTGCGAGTAATTTTTGGTTGTGTTCAGGAAAAATTGTTTTTGTTACTTTGTTACTTTTAGGGCTTGCCGTAAAGTTTTAATGTATCAGGGTTAGTGTTGACGATTTGAGACCAATGTACATTCCTACACGAACTTTAACTTTAGCGATATTTGTATGTAAAGGTATGATCGAAACCCGCTGCACGCAGCAGTGCTGCCGCGATGTTGTTGCCGCGGCAGTGCTGCCTGCCGCTGCCGCCGGCCTCTGATTCCGAGCACCTGCTGTTCGTGGTGTTTTGCTATTTTGTTGCCAATTTACTTGGTCTGACGTGGCAGCAAGGCGGAATATAATCTCATATAAACCTATATAAATTGTATGGGGACCAGTATTAACGCAGCAGAACTGCTGCGGCAGTACTGCCTCGTGCAGCTCGGAATCATATCCCTGATGCATAAGAGAGGTAAGCAATTAAGTGTACACGGATAAAAACATCTATATCAACAAGACATAAGAAAATGTTGATTCTCCTAACGGTACATTAAGACATGTAAGCATTTAAATATATAACCATTCGTCGTATCAGCGACTTCCTTCATATTTATGTTTGCAGGTACATTTCAAGGCTTAATTTGGGCTGAAAAGTACAGTTTACACACTCTCACGCCTTGGTGAGTTCGCAAGAGAGACGTTTTCCTAAGTGCTCCAAGTAAAATGTACCTACATAAATATACATTTTAATAGGAACGAGAAACGCGGTTAGCATATTAAGGTTTCAGGAAAAAGATTTACAGGAACATTTAGCAATGTGTTACAGAATTTTAGAGGAATCAAAAGGGAAGTGTGAAACAAAAGTTCATTTAAATCATTGTAATCTGACCAATTATGGAGTTGTGGCTAGTTTACGTTGAACTCACAGTTCCTTTAGATTTCACACAGTGTGAGGTTAACTTTGGCTGGTTGTCCCTAATTACACTATTTCGCTAACATCGTCTGAGTTGAATTATTAGCTGGGAATGTCACAAGTCGTGATATATGGGAGGGCGCGCCTGAGATTACTTTGTGTTGTTTGTAAGCCGACCAGAATGTCCTGTTACGTAGATCATTAAAATAGGAATTTTATATATGTGTAACGTTTTTGATCATAATTGGACTCGACTCAAATTTCGGAATAGAGTTTAGTAATTCGTTAGTATGTTTTAATTCCTTTTTAATGTTTTACACGTGTTTTCAGCTCGATAGAGTTTAATTCTCGAGGTTAGTATAAATCTGGGTCTAACCAATAGATTAAAACTCAATTTAGTCGCAAAATATCTCTCGCCTTATGTCACGTAACGTTATTTAACCTTTATCATACTTACAGAGAAAATAATTAACCTTTTTTAGGGTTCCGTAACACAAAATGAAAAATGGAACCCTTATAGGATCTCTTCGTTGTCCGTCTGTCTGTCTATGTGTCAGTTTGTGAAGACTCTTTTTCTCAGGAACGCATGGAGGTAACAAGTTGAAAGTAATATCAAATACGTAGGTCTACAATCCCTTGGAACTCTAAAATAAATCAAGCTTCTAAGTCAACGCAATAAAAAACGGCCATTTGATACCTACTCGCAAATAAATCAAAACCGTACTTCCCGATGACCTAGAATCATGAAATTTGGCAAGAAGTAAGGTCTCAATAGCACAAGTAAAGGAAAATGTCCGAAAATCGTAAATTTGTAAATTTATCAAATTATTTTCAAATTCAAATTCAAAATCATTTTCATCATTTAATCATTTTCTTTTTTTGCTTTTTCTAACTTACATTTGCTGTTGGAGATTGAACGTGACGTATATCGATGTATGGGAGAACATGTTTTTCCACTACAATGTTCAGTTTGTTTTTGGGATAAATTCATCCGAACTATGGAACCCATCATTTTGCGTGGTCCGACACGTACTTGGCCCGTTTTTTTTCTTTTTCATACCTATTTTTGTAGCTTGTTAACGGCCAATGAAGAAAATTAACTTTCCGAATGACTACGCTTAGCAGGAGGAAGCTTGAAGATTGTTATTTTATTTAGCAGACTCAAAAATGCTACTCTACTGTACATCCTTTTGACGCAATTTTTCGCCTATTATCAGCTCTTACGGTTTGGAAATGGCCGACTTAACTTCTAACAAAGAAAATTTTAGAATTTGGTACAAAATAAGTTCAAGGAATTTATTTTCTTAAAAGCCATGACGTCACAAGTGAAATGTACAGATTAGCATTGCAATGCGGATGTCTGGAACGCTGGCTGGAGAACCACTTTTACTAACACACATTTTCAAGTCTTAAAAGGTAAAGCCAGATTGAAGCTGTTTCCATAAGATGCACCAAGAATGCTAGTTAACCTGTAGGTATGTATGGGTTTTGTAAACAATGTTGCTAGCCCCTTTACGAAGTCCATTTGATAAGTTATCTTTAAAAAAAATAACAGTGGCACTCCGGGAGCGCCGTCAAAAGTGAAAACATCAAAAAAAAAAATCACCGCGGTAATCAACGCGTTGATGTCTTTTTAGTGGTCAAAAGCTGGTGTCGTAACAGTGTCGCGAAATTTGAGATGGGACTAAACCATTGATTTCGCGACAATCAATGGTTTAGTCCCATCTCAAAAATGCCCAGCGCGCCTAAAGAAGTTTTCACTTCAAAAATGTTATTTTCGTTAGTTGTGTCTTATTATACGCGTTTTTTTCTCGCAAGATCTCCGCATTTTAAGAAACACTGTCCTAGAAGATACAGAATTTTCCTAGTTTTAAAGGAGGCTTACTCATAAATAAATGATAATTAAGTAAGTATTTACCCGAAAATCAAACAGTCTAAAACCTAAACTTTCGCTCGAAATGGAATAGCTTCACTTAAATATTACTAAACAGAGCCAGCCATACTCCAATACCTCCTAACTCCACGACATCACCCTGGCTTTGCCATTCACAGTTCATCAAACATTGCTATAGCACTACACACACATATCAAACATAACATAGATATATACATGCAAAGTGAAGTGAACCGTTTATAATCGAGAAGTCTCGCAAGTGACACCCATCTGCTGAGCCGATGGTAATTAATTACACTTGCCAGTTACATACACTTCCACAGCCCATTAATTGATGCTTGAATCGGGTTTGTGTAAGCATCTCTTCAACAATGACTGATTGTGAATCATTACCGAGAGTGAGTTTTGATAAAAAGTCTTCAGTGTCTTGATCGTTTGAAAATCTATCAATAATAATCAAAATAAGTCTGTTATTATCTGGAGATAAATGATTATTCCATGGCACTAACTGGTCTGTAACAAATCAACAAGAAGGAGATAAAATGTACCCTCTAAGCCTAGTTTACAAAAAAACTATAGCGTGTTTTACATACATAACATTACATCACGCCTTGTTTCCCCGAAGGGTTGGGCAGAGGTGTCCCTGTAGCTGGTACACCCACATTTCGCGAGTTATGTTTTAAGTCCCATGTAATAGGGGGCGAGCCTATTGCCATCAACTGGGCACAAATCCAGACTCCGAGATGCTACTGAAAAATTTCTGATAGAAAAACCCAATAACACTTTGCCCGACCCGGGAATCGAACCCAGAACCTCATACACCAAGACCAGGACCTCGTGTTTTTAGGTAACATGAATAAGTTGGCTGAAAATCTATTTATTTGACGACACAATGATTGTGTTGTCAAATAAATAGACTTTTGGTTCGAATCATAAACTTGAAAAAATCGGATGATGATAATGACACAGATCGGTCAAAATGACTATAAAAGTCAAGACCTCCTTCTGCATGCTCTAGTCCCTAGTATTTGGGAAAAATTCAAGGTCAAGTAACTGGAATGCTCCTTAAATAGATAACCGGTAACTTGAAAGCAGTCATACGAAAGGAACTAGCAAACGGTTTTCAACGCTCTATTGTTTTCTTTACTTCCATTTTCGTTGACATCCGTTAATACATAAGTAGAACTTGATGTGTAGGCAGTTGTGTCGGCAAGTTACAAGCACTTGAATTTAGTATTCAAGGTACGGTTTGATGCCTAGCAACCGACAACTTTGCTAGTCAAAATTACGCGTGGTGCATACTGGTTGGTTTTAGTAATAGTCAAAGGTCCCAGGTTACATGTATGTACTAGACAAGCCGCGGTCGGCAATGCATAGCTTAATCAGCATATAAAATTCCCACTACTAGGACACAAGCCTCCTCTCTGTGAGAGGGGGGTTCTATTGAAAAACCGGCCAAGTGCGTGTCGGACCACGCACAATGAAGGGTTCCGTAGTTGGGATGAATTTATCCCAAAAACAAACTTAACTTTGTAGTTGAAAAATATGTTCTCCCATACGGAATGTATGGGAAAACATGTTTTTGCAACTGCAAAGTTAAGTTGGTCGATTATTACTCGTTAACCTGTAGAGCCTACTTAGCTGTGATAGTTTTCCTTTTAATTTCGTTATATAAACTACTGTTGTGATTTTTTTCACACACCCAAAACCAACCATTTAGCCGGCAGGGGGGGGGGGACACTTGACTCTAACAAAAATTAGCACTTTAAAGCTGAATATTTCGCAAACGAATCCCTGAATCCAAAAATGGTTTTCACAAACTCACAATATTTTTGAAGGACCTTTCCAATGATACCCCTCACCATGGGGTAAAAAAATAAAAAATAAACATCACCACTTTACGTGTATGAGAGGTACCTACCCTAAAAAAAAATGTTTTTCATAATTTTGTTTTACCACTTTGTCGGCGTAATTAATATGTATACCTATGCCAAATTACAGCTTTCTAGTACTAAGGGTCTCGGACCTAGACCGCGGACAGACAGACAGACAGACGGACATGACGAAACTATAAGGGTTCCTTGTTTACTACGGAACCCTAAAAATGACTTTGTTAACTTTTGCAGGGTAGAGTCTGGCCACGCTAAGTCATAGAATAAATATATACTTTTACATCAGTCAGTTATGTCAGTTTTAGGGTTGTAAGTCGATCTAATGAATTTGATATTTTGCCGTTTGTTTTTTGCATAATAGATATGTGTAATAGAATATGTCGTACCTATGCTCTACCTACATACTATGACAAAACTGTGCCAAATCTACACTGCATCGTGCTAAAGTGAATATTCTTTACCAGGAATAAATCTGAATGTAAACAAAATAATCTATCAAAAAGACAAACAAAGTATCAAATTCTTTTCTGTAGGACAGGATGGTGTTGCCGTCTATAGATTTTCAAATTCCACCGTTTTTTTACCTATGGCCAGACTCTAGGTACTAAATAAATGCCGATCTTTGATTCTGAACACAGGTAACATTATCGGTGAAATTTTCCAGTAAGCCTGAAATGAAATAAGGCACGTCCTATAGGTAGTCGTGGTACTTCTAGGTACTAGGTATCACAATGGCAATTTAATTTATACAACAAAACATGAGCAATCTTAAACGTTTCCTCCGGCATAAGCCAGCGGCTTTGCCCGGGCCTATATACAAATGATTTATATACACATGAAAAGGTTGATCTACATTTCAGTAATACATAATTTCACAAGTACATAAATTATGCCCACGTCCTTTTCAGTAATCGAATTATAATACAGCGGAAATAAGAGATCGGTCGAGCAGATTGTGGGCAAACCAAATTGAATACCTGACAATGTCATTGGCAGTCAAAAAGTCGGCCCAATGTCACATTGGTCGATGAAAAGATGAAAAGCAATGAAAAGCTGATATTTATAGGCTTAAAAGGTTTAATTTATTTAAGGGCAGTGACCGAACGAAATTTTGCACACGAAAATAATAGAGGTTGGTTTAGAGGTTGCTGCGTAGAAGATTTCTTTTACGTGTTAAAATTATTAAATAATTGACATTAATTTCTCAGGCGAAGTTTATTTGAAGCAAGCACATTTTAGAAGTGGCTTTTACCTACGAGCATACACAAGTCTTATATATCATGACTATGTACGCGTAGGTTACCAGAGACTTGTGTTATAATAAAAATGGCATGTTTTAAAATTTTGATTTGTAAGAATATTTTAACCCTAAAAGTTGACAACGTCGTAAATAGCTGTCAAATATTTACCTGTTTTGATTAATTTAGCAATATTACTGTATGGAATTAAGAAATGTGGCTAACTAGGGAACTAAAATATTGATTATGAAATGCAATAATTAATATCGTAATACCGATTATTTCGTTGTAGATGTAAAAAAAGTATTTGGAAATTTTCCAAATGCCTTTTTACACCTAAAATTGTTACAACATCAAATTCAGTGTTATAATTGCAATTCATTATTTATATTCTAGTTCTCTAGATAGCCACATGTCTTATTTCCATACAGTAATATTGCCAAATTAATCAAAACAGCGAAATATTTGACATCTATTTGCGACGTTGCCCACTTTTAGAATAAACGCTCTTAAAACCAAGCTACATGGAATATTAAAAAACAAAAAAAGTAAATGTGAAATGATCCAAAAAAGTTAATTTCATTGTTCATTAATTACAGAGACATTATTTACTTTCGTCTGAAACCTTTTTTATGGCTGCCTCTTCAAACAGCCACTGTGGACACTTAATTTACTTTATGTACTCTAACGGGCAGGTATTTCGAGGAATATTTCAATGCGCCATGCGATTTGAATAACGAGATTTTTTGACCATGAGGTTTTTCCTTCTATAGCTGAAAATTGATTACCCACTGCAACTTTGCTAAAAGATTTCTCAGGCATTGATTGTACATTTTAGATCCTACAACCAAGTTAAAATATGGCTTTCCTATATGTTTTTTAGGAAGGGCTTCAAGTCAGTAGTGCAGCAGGCGGGTATTGAACTCAGGACTTAGCCGATGAGCTATTGAAACTTTCAATTGCACAAAAGATGGTACATAATTTTTCTTTTAAAAAAAAAACTTAATTGTTTACATACCAAAAGATACTTTAAGGCATTTAATGCTTTTGTTTTTACAAACCCAAAATCATACAATTTTAACTTCCTTTAAAGGGCTCCAGATGTCGCTAGACGTTAATATAAAATTAATTGCGTCAACGAAGCAGAATCAGGAATTCTGAGTTCAAGTGGCATTTTAAATGTGCTTCCTTTGCCTGCGTTTACTTCACAGAATTAAAAAATATATTGTCATTCCATTATCGAGTTTTACTTGGCCCTTTTTATCTTTCTTCATTTCTTCATCATCTTTCGGTGAAGGAAAACATCGTGAGGAAACCGGCATGCAAAATTTTGAAGACATGTGACATTCACCAATCTGCACTGAGCCAACGTGGTGGATTATAATAGCCTACTGCCTCTCACAGAGAGGACGCTTGTGTCCCAGTAGTGGGTGGTACTAGGAAATTTATTTATGAGAAGGATGTTGTGGCAAAAAAAGCTTTTTACAAAAAAAAAAAAAAACAACCGACTTCAAAAAAAAAAACAGGTACAAAGTGAAAAATAACTTTAATTTCGGAAGTCGGTGTCTTGGGTTTTGTATTTTCGTTTTTTGCCACTGACTTCCGAAATTAAAGTTATTTTTCACTTTGTAGTGTTTTTTTAAGTCGGTTGTTATTTTTTTTTGTAAAAAGTTTTTATTTTTCACTTTTAAGTTGTGGTACCTACCCCACACCCATTCGAATACCACTGTGACAGAAACTTAACATATCATCTACATACTAAGTGGAAAAAAAAATACGTATTTTGTAGCTAACTCAAAAACTACCCAAGCAAACTTAATAAAATTTATATGGGACCAATTTGAGAGCATACTCTCAAACAAAAAAAAAATAAAGAAATTTTCAAAATCGGTCCACAATTGACGGAGAAATCGGTGGACATACATAAAAAAAAACAAACATACGCTTCGAACATATAACCTCCTCCTTTTTGAAAGTCGATTAAAAAAGGGTAAACACTGACATGACGACTGATTACCAAATGAAATTAGGTTTCTATAATAAAACTGAATAAAGGTTTATGATGGCATTTACATCGCCACATATGAACTACGTTTATTTAGAGGAAGGAGCCACAACTCTCGCGCCACACCGTCGACAGGCCCGTGCCCCTAGCCTTACTGACAAATGCTTGCACTGACTGGACAGGTCCACTCAAATCTGTGTGGTTCTTTCCTCAAAAGACCTTTTCAGACACTAATCTACATGGTCCTCATATGGCCTGACCAAGATTATGTCTGGACTTAAAAAGAGACTGCGACCTCTGAGTTTGTTTTGGCCTTGCTTCTCAGAGTAGTCAGATAGGAAATGAAACTCATCTAGCTTATTTGTAATTTAAAAAAAATATGACGTGTAAAAGTGATTCCGATATCCTATTTACAGAATAAACAATTTCATTTCATTTCCACTTGTGTATGTCCCGCGCCTATGATTTCTGTCACTTTTCGTAGCGGTAGATCATCAAGCCATTTAACATATGAATTTATCGGTATATACAAAACACACACATATGGGGCGAAAAAGAAAAAAATAGTAATAAATGAACAAATGATTTTCGGGGCCAAGATTATATATGGGGCGAACATAGTATGAGGGGCGAAACTTTTAATGCGAATGCAGAGCAAATCAATTAAAATGGCCTCGATTTACAAACGAACTTTACAAAGAACTGGCCAATACCGATAGGAAACGCAGATAAAATTCTCAGACAAAGCAATTATACTATATAGAAGACTAGACTGAATTCCCGAAGCAACTCTTTGATTAAGTACAATTTGTTCCAGTCGACAAGGCAGTCCTCAGTACAAAGACAATACGATCAGATTTGTTAACGTCAAATGAAAATACTCCTTCAAATACTTAGAATTTGATGAGCATGGATTGATATTTGAATGACATAACAATTTCGAAGAAATTTTGCCAACTACCGATACTACAAGGTCAAATTGAACTAGCTAGCGAAACTCCACAGACGTGATATCTAAACACGATTAAATAAAAAAAGATTTGATAAACAAATTTTTGGTTTTTTTTTTTGTTTACATATCTAAACACATAACGTCTATAGAGATTACACATTTTTTTTTTAAATCACATCTATTCAAAAAGATCTAATTTATTCTTCGTAAACAGGGACTAAAATAGCTTATTAATCCCTAGGGATTAAAAGTGATTTGAATTTGGAATGTGGATATTGTTAGTAAAAGTTCCAATCACCAAAGAGATCAAACACGAACATTGTATGAACAAGTAACAAGCTGGCAAGAGAGAGAGAGAGAGAAAGTGTGAATTTGGTCAAAATATAAATCAAAGACGGCTCTGAAAATTTTAAAATTTTCGCCATTGGCGTCGTTTTCATATTTTTTGAGGGTGCTAAAGCCGATAGTGATGTTAAAATGTAAATCCAGATGGCGGCTCTGAATATTTTCAAATTTATCATCATGGGTATCATTTTCATGGTTTTCAAGGGTGCTAAAGCCGATAGTGAGGTCAAAATGTAAATCCAAGATGGCGGTTGCCAAAATTTTCAAATTTTTCGTCATGGGTGTCGTTTTCATAGTTTTCGAGGGTGCTTAAGCCGATAGTGAGGTTAAAATGTAAATCCACGATGGCGGCTGCGAAAATTTTGTTTTTTAAATCATACGTGAGAAGGAATTTCGTTCCTGAGGGAGGTCGGATCACACACGTTTGTTTTTTTTCTAGAGGGTGATAAAAAGTAGAGTGTACACCTCGGGAGCAACACTATTTTAAGCTCGAGTGACGTACTTTGAATCCCTTGTTGCGCTCAGGATTCTACTTTAGAATCCTTCGCTCCGCTCTGGATTCAAAGAAACACTCTCGCCTTAAAAATAGTTATTTGCTCCCTTGGCAAACAATCTACTATTTTCTTTTTAATTTGATTTTAATTTAATTGACTACACTACTTGCGGTTGATGACCCCAAAAAAACTCGTTTTCGTCCGTTTAGCATGTTTAGATATCGATACCCTGCATCTACGGAATTTCTCTAGCTAATTTAATTTGACCCAGTATTCAGATTAAACAAATTAAATAAAGTAGAGCTTTATTCAAGTAGTTGATAAAGCCCCAGATTTTACGTAACGTAGAAACTTGCTAAATCATGGAATACACAGGGTGACCAGTTTTACTCATATCATTGAACATGTTCAATTCCTTTGTCAAACAAAAGAATTGATCGTGTGAATTGAGTGAGTAAATTCTAGTATTACAGTATGCCGAACATTAGTAGTAACACTTTGACTTTTTTTTTGGGTTGGAAATTATCAAATAACTTCTCCCGCTCTGGGTGGAGCGGGAGGGCGTGTCAGACTCTTACTGACTAAAACCCACCCGTGTTCCTTCGGTTGCCCTGTTGCCGAGGGCCACGATTTCCCTATCGGTTTTCTTCGAACCCCCGGCAGGCACTGGCCCTAGCGGACCCCGTCAATTCTGCTGACATCTCTTTGAGGCGCGCGTGGAACACAACGCGCCGTCGACCCGGGCTTGGTCCTTATCGGACGGCGAGCTACCCACTGCTCACCGTCCGCAAGCCCGCGCCTACGGTGGCCGGAAATCGGCTCGCGATTCCCGCCCCGGGCGTCTCCTCCTGCGGCGGTTAGGGGCGTGAGGGCGCGAACTTTGCCTCTCCCTCACACATTTTGACCTTGAGCTGGCCTAGCGAAGTACGGATTTTAATACGTGCGGCTTACCGTACCATAAAAACTATGCTGAATAACCAGGAGCCATGTTTTTTATTTTTTTTTCGTATTTTTCCCACTAAGTCTATGTGGATGATGTTAAAATAAGTTCCTGGCACTGTTATTTATATAGCAGGTCTGTATTCGAATTTGTGAAGGGTAAGTATCGAAACTAAAACGTAACAAAAAAAAACAACTTCCAAAAAACACCACAAAGTGAAAAATAACTTTGATTTCGGAAGTCGGTGGCAAAAACCTAAAATTCAAAACTAAACACAATTTTTATATGAAAAGTGTTAGAAAGGATTATATTTAAGTAATAACACTAACTCAAGTTGAGCACAGGCTTTCTTAAGCACCAATATGATGTCGCGAGTACTTGACACGTATAGAAATAAATTGTCAAGTTTAATATCATTCTGAGGTCGTTAACTCGACGTCTGCGAGCAATGTAACCCGATTCCTTTAGTTAGAGAGTTTTATAACATAAACAGCTGATACATTTTGTTTTTGTCTCTTTCTTTTTCACATCTTGACGCCTGCTTATGTGTAGAAAAGAGTGAGATGAAGTGAGGTACCTACTGGTGCTATCAGTATTTGTGCAAGAAATAGTTGGCGGAGATATTATAGTTTGAAATATTCATTGTCTTTCTAGAAATCTAATCTAAAACTTACCCGTCAAAGACGACTGAAAATAAATTTTTAATGAAGTAGAACGAATTAGAATTTAGTAAAAAGCTATCATTGTGGAGAATACTAAAAGAAATATACAGTAAATCTAAAATAAAAGTTAATAGTTTCGAATTCCAGTTTCGAACTAAAATATTTTAACGTAAAAGTCAATATTACCCAATTCACGTTATACAGAAAATTCTTCTCATATTTTGGTTTCAAACTGGTTTGCCCTGCATTCTTGTGTTCTGTGCGAACAATGGGGAAGAGATCTTGAAAGGATTTAAGAGATTAAGCACGTCGAATGCATCTGTACACAGTTATTTCCACTCAAGATCTGCTCACGGCAAAAAGTGGGACGGATTCCTCAAATCTTTTTTATTCCCCGTCTGTGCACTTGATTTTATGCAAACGTTTTGTTGTGAAAACACATCTTAAGATTAAGTCACGAATATTTGAATTAAACGTGCTTTTGCTCAAAGAGTAAATTATCATCATAACTTAATATGAGAACGAAAACTTAAGTTACCCTCTTTGATCCAAGATCTGGTTAAGACAGATGAGATCACAAGCAAATCGAAACTAACTCCGACCAAAATGCACAATTACTACTCAAGCGCAAACTGCACAGCAAAACATTATTCATCTCGCCGCAGTTTCTGAACAAGGATGGTTAAAATTCAAAGTCAAAACGCCACGAACAATACCGCCAAAAGCGTAAAACCAACCGCGACTTTTCAAAGGGACCAGCGAACCATGCGAATTTACGGGAAACTCCAGGACAAAACCAGCGATGTCCTGAAGAGACAAATTCCCGCTTACACGCCGAATAATAACTACCGACGACAATTCATGAAATTGCAGCGAATTTTGCCCCAATTGTACACGCCGAAGAATGTTGGATGTTCCATTATAATTTCGTTAGTAATGGCTCGCCATCCAACCGACCTTTATTCGAGAATTTGAAGTTAGTAACGTATACAATTAAGATTAATGTGTCCTAACACGTAGGTATAATGGCGTCAAAAACATTAGCCGTGAACAAACATGTTGTAAGCGAGTTCTAATCTACGCGAGCCAGGCATGTTTTGTTAGGCGACGTCGCCGAGATAGTGGCCAGTCCCGTATTAAAATTAAATTTCGCGCAGCTTGCGGGGGTCAGCACTTGTTCATTATTGAAGAGAAAATGAAAGGTGAGCTCGACCTCCATCGAGGATCCCGGTTTAGTTCGTATTATTGCTCATAAAATTTTGTATATTAATTTAGTTTCAACTCCCTCGTCGCATTATTCGCGGATGAGTTCAAATTCGCTTGTGAAGTGAACCGAAATTATATTGGAACGGTATAAAGAGAGGGAAAGCGGCAAACGTCATTAGTTGTTAATTTCATTGTATAGTTACAGCCGACAGTTCTGACGCTCTTCCAACAAAGGGTGATAAATTGTGTATGCTGTAAGTAGATGGCTTTGTTTCGACGTGCCAGCGGGGTCTGTAACAGTAGCAGGCTCACTCTTATCGCTTTTAATTTGAAACGATGCCAAAAAAATAAGGAGGTCCTGGAAGCGCGCGACGGTGTGCGATTACTTAACTTTAGTGCGGCTGCGGACCGAATTACATGAAATGGCGCCCAACGCGGGGCTCGGTATAAGCAAATTGTGAGAGAACGAAACGCCTTGAAATTGCAAATTCAAGCGGCTCCAGCGCGTTTTGTTCGAGTCGGTTCCCGCAATTCGCGCACCTCCACAGTTCCTTACATTATTTAACGAAGTAGCCGCGGAAGGAGATTTCGCTGTGCGAGTTTTTGAACGACTCCAGAAAATTCATTTGTAATTCATACAAAATTCTTTGCACTTCGTTCCCCTACTTTATTACGCTTTTATATTTCACTTTTCCCCCGTCATCTGGTTATTATGTACATACGTGGCACGCAAAAATGTCACTCATTGTCTATAATCTGATCCAATTAAATTCAACAAAGAGCAATCTCGGCGCTAATTTCCCGTACCGAGAAAAATGGTTGTTTCAATTATTTTTTGCCCTCGTATCTCGTCGAAAAAGATTGCACAAACAAATGTACGAATTAAGCACAAACGAGGCGCCATTTTCCCAGTAATTCCATCGGACTTTTAGTAAAAGGAAGTCGGGGCCATATTCGATATTTCGACTGGAGAAACAAATGTTCGTCTATAATTTTAGCAAATTTCCTGCCCGATGCGGCATTATGTTTCGCGACAGAGCAATCTGGGTCGTGATTACGCAGGGAAAAAACGCTAAGAGGCTCCCTTCTGCGACGTTACATCTTAATGTGGCCACAATATACATAATGGCAAGATATTTAGACTACGACTGTTCTTGACTGCTATACATCAAACGAAGACATTACCACAAAACGCCGGTTAGATACCGACAGCATAAAATATTCCCAACGCAATGATATATTTGAGGGATATGGAAATAGGCGACGGCGGGGACTCGGAATATGTATGCGGGTGTCCGTGACAAGAACAAAAGATTTTGAGATAACAACCGTCCGGATCTTTAGGGTGTAAAAGACGAGGAATCCGGGATTAGGGGATATCAGAAGTAAATGTTAACTGGATCGAAAATGGAGATATTTCAAGAAATAAACGTTGGTTTTTGACGATAAGAAATAAATTAATTTTAATATACTTTAGTTATGAAATTCATACCTAATATGTTTTTAAAGGTAGGTAGTAGATGTTTGATAGTTCTAAGTCCAAAATTTATCCACTTTTCTTTACGTACCTACTGTATCTACATAATGTCCCCAGCTATATTTTAAGCCTATTATAAACTACACCAAGACTGCATGTTTTTGTCAAAGTAAAAATAAATACTGCAAGTAGGTACTCTACTGGATTGTTTTTGCGGACACTCCACATTGGGTCCCACATTTCCGGCGAAATGCAAACCACTTTTTCCGTATTTCATACAAAATATTTCCGCTCAATATTTATACTCGTTTTCGAATTAATTTTAAATGGTTAAGCTCATTTAAAATTTATGCAAATAATGATGAACATTCCTTTTAAATTGCATTAAAAAAATTCGAATTTCTGAAATGTTTTCAAAACGTAATTATACTATTACACTCATCATCTATCTAGCCTTTTCCCAAGTATGTTGGGGTCAGCTTCCAGTCTTACCAGATGCAGCTGGTAAGTGACTACCTCGCTTCGGCAGTCGCTTGTCTGTACTACACCCCTTGGTAAGACTGAATTGTACTATTACCCTACCAACCTGTAAATGACGTGTATTGGTTCTCCCCCAAGATTGCTGCAACCAACGATCGTGGGGTGATAATGTAATCACCAGGCTTGGCAACCGAATTGGTATTCATTACCATATTTTTCAAGTTTACTTCCAAATTACAGGGTTATTATCAACACTTTCTAAGACAAGTGTCCCATTAGTTAACATTAACATAGATAAATGTGCAATTATGAAAAGATATTATATAAAGATATACAGGGTGTTTGGCAGAACGTTGAACATACAAAAATGGTGGATAGGTGGGGTCATCTGCTACTTACTCAGCCCTAATTTATTTGGCCTTGGCCCCCTGGATATTTAATTTTTTTTTGATTTCTTCTAGTTTCACCACTTTCTTAACTTTAAAGTGTATTTTTTATTAAAAATGAAATGAAATGGGTAAAACAAACAATATTTTTGTTTTTTTTTTAATCTTTAATGTTGGCAGATTCTTACAAAATTATTGTTTTATTCAGATGTTAGCTAGAAAAAAAGTTATGAGTCTTCAAACTTACAGAAAGATGTAAAAAATACTTAAATCTTAATTTCAACTTGAATTAAAAATAAAAAAACTAGGGGGCCAGGGCCAAATACATTAAGGCTGAGTAAGTAGCAGATGACCCCACCTATACACCATTTTCGTATGTTCAACGTTCTGCCAAACACCCTGTATAAATAAATAAATAACAACTCCAACCACAACACCAACAACCAAGGGTTATCGTATTACTTAGTAACTGGGTTGTGGAGGTCAGATAGGCAGTCGCTCCATGTAAAATACTGGTATTCTGCTGCATCCGGTTAGACTGAAAGCCGACCCCAACATAGTTGGGAAAAAGCTAGGCAGATATTTATAAAAATAATCTCAAGCTAAAACGGGCTATTCAAAATCTAGCTGGTATTTCACGGTCCGATATTTATGTTCGTACTCTTAAATTCAGCTCACCTACTTCCGAAAATCGGACCTCAACAGCTGTACCTTTATGACCTACTTTCGTAAACCCATCCTTATAGAAAACATTACTAACAAAAACAACATACAATCACAAAAACGGATCTGAAAAATCATGCTATGAATAATATCTCCCTAACATTGCTTAAGGTTTGTACGGTAATTATTTCACTCGTACATAAAGTTTTACGAAATAAATAAATATTTCATCAATCCACACTCCTCTACATCTACTAGTCAAAATTCAAGCAAACTCCTCAGTCCTCACATAGAGGGCGTGTCAGTAGCAGACACAGCTCGTAATGAACGCCCAGAGACTCACTTTGTCTCCGTTTTTGCTACACCTACTTGTGTGTGAATAATTTAGCAGAACCTTGAAGTTTCGCTAAGACTCGTCTCTAGAGCAGCTTTCCTTTACTTTTTGTTGGGTTTTTGTTTGGTTGTACTATCTTCCGTTTTGTATCAGAAGTTTGTTGCTATAGCAAATATTTATAACTTATTTTATGACTAACTATACAAATAAAAAAAAATATATTGTTTATAAAAATAAATAAAAAAGTGGTGGCACTCTGGGAGTGACGACAGAAGTGAAAACTTGAACAAGATCGCCTTGGTGGAAGAAAAGTACTTGTATAGAACATTGGTCCATAACCTAATCTAAATAAAGAGCACAATCGCGTTTACAAAACCTTTAAAGTATAATACTTGCATAGGACATTGATCCGTAACGTAATATAAATAAAGAGCACAATCGCGTTTACAAAAATGAGGTGTCTTCATGGTGTCGCGAAATCAATGGTTTAGTCCCATCTCAAAAATGCCCAACGCGCCTAAAGAAGTTTTTTTTTCACTTTAAAAAAATCTATATAAAAATAAATTAAATTAAATATCCATGTAATTACGTTATGTTGTAGTAAGTAACCTATTGAAGTTTTGTGAAAAGGAGAATAGTCAGAAAATTAAGAAATGTTGTCAATCTTCATCGTAAAATTGATCTATGTACCAAAAACAGAACATGACAATGTAAATTAATTTCCATATATTTTAACATTTAACTATTCACACACTACTCCACAAAAGGAAGCAAAGAAGTATCATATATGAAACGTAGCAGGTGGCGTTTAATAGTTTCTGCCTATATCATTGGAAGAAGGCGTGAATTTATTTATGTATGTACTCCACAACACACAGGGTGTTATTCCACAACGAAAACCATCCACCATAATCGTTCTTGATAACACTAGACAGTATTTAGGCACTGCACAGCTTGTCCAAACGACGGACATAAAAATAAACCAAGCTAGCACAAAGCAAGGCCTACATAAAGTAACAGAGCTAAGATAAGCTGTTAGGAAGGCAGTTACTGGCATCTGGCCATGCCAGCTTGCCAACCACTGGCACACAAGTAATTACTGTAATACATTTACGTTTCCACACAACACTAGATTTGATTAAACTGTTACAAAGGAAATAAGAGCACAGATATTTTTATATTAGCTAGAAGTCCTTAATTAATCCTGTTAATATTGTAATGTTTGTTTCTGACCTGTATTGTAAATAATTTTCTTAATTTTTTCTGTAACCTTTACTGTCACACAAAGCTAGCGATAAAATGGATAGTGAATCATTCACGTCAAATAAAGGCAAATGAAAAGAACTTCTCAGCACTGAATTTCTGAAAACAGAATTGAAATTCTTGTGATGTTGGAAATGCAATATTCTAAAATCGAATTCCAAGAGTATCCACCTAGTTACAAAATAGGTTACAAACAAAACACACCTTGTATTCCTATCAGCTATGCTAATGTCTCCTGCCCCACTTCCAACATAAAAACAAACAGTGGCTTTGAAAACCAGTACAAACTAACTCGCATCAAATCCATTCAGAATTTCAAACCAAGATGTTTCTAGTCCATACAAGATTACACCCATGCAATCTCATTCAAGCTTATCTATATTGGATAAACCCAGTGCATTGTGTTCGACTTTATTGAATGGATGTCGATAGTTCGACACGTCCACTCGGCGCAATGACTAGTCAGTATCTGCGCTCTGTCAGACGTGTTAGGTCTTAGAACAGCTCGGTACACGTCAAAATCGAGCACTATGGCGGTAGTCATGCGTGCGTAACACGTTTCAGTTTTGGATTGATTCGCTTTGTGAGCGAATCGAGCGTTAGTCGAAAACAAATGGTGTTAGAAATATATTTGCTTTGTCAGTGAGCACATACAAATAGTTGTTAACGTTTGCAAACGACACGTGAAAATATTTTGTATATGAAATCGAGCTCCGAATATTGAATCGAAAACATTTTGGATTGGATTTCTGAGCAAAATGCCACAACATGTAGATACATAAACCACCTCGATATTGATAGGTACTAAGGCAGCAACATATGTAGGGCAATGTGAATATTTCATACCTCGAGACGGTGACGCCGTTATACAATATCGAACGCCACAGTTCTATATTCGAAGTGGCAAATGCACTTGGTATGTTTGTCTTGGAATATGTTGGTACTGTGACACCTTATGCATGATCGGGTTCGAATAGTAAAACATATTTGAGCGTTAACACGGAGTGTAGCTTGTTGGTCAATGTTTGGGCAAGTATCAAAATATTGATGGACATTTTCTAATCCGGTTCTGCTTGTAGTTTAGGACACTCTATTGAGACAATACAAACGTAGCTCACAACAGTTTTTATTAAAAACAATTAGCGTTTAGAATTAGGTAGTTACCTAAAATAGATATCTACTTCATAGGAAAAAATTAAAATCTCACGGTCATGAGCCACAAAACCTATGTAAGACAGCTCGAATAGATAATTTAATTCAGGTATACTTGATTGACATACATTATACATAAAGAACGAGGTTTATTTCGTTCCACTATAAATAACATAAAGCTACTCGGCCTTGACATATTGGTAAGTAACTTGTACTTTTTCAACTACTTAATCGTATTAATAAGTACTAAGGTGTAATTACCGTACCGTATAATTTAGGTACTATTTATATCCTACAATTATACACGAAACGAGGTTTACATGTTATATTTAATCTACGAATCAATCAAGCTAAATAATGATGGTGATCTACATTTGATTGATTCCACGATTTAAAGCTTATTTTTGGTTATTTGCGTCTATTAAATAAATATTAGGACCAAAAAAAAAAAATTGGGTCTAAATTAAATGTTCTATTCTTTTTATTTTTTTAAAGTGGACTTCTCTAAAACATTCTCCAGTCACCAGTACTTACTAAACATTACCAAAACATTCAAATTAAGAAAACACTCAAAGCAGCCTGTTGGCATTCAAAATTCGAATTAACTCAAAAAGGAAAATAACACGAGCAACAATCTACATCCAATACCAACAAGTACATTCAAACTTCACAGAGATAACAACAGAACTTCAAGGCGTAATTCAATAACAAACAGAGATATTCCCAGAATATTCCCTTTGAACACTGACGCGAAACGAAAGGCACCAAAAATTCAGCATCGTTTACAGAGTGCAGCATAATAAATTCATTTAGCGCCGTCCGGCATAGTTGCGCGAAATTAAGCGGGTGCAATAAAGATTTGCCTGTAAAACTATTTGGACTAGGCCAACTATTTGGATTAAAGCAGGCCGTATACCCGTATACCCAACTTACGTAGAATCCAATGGCAGAGTACGAACGCCATTTATTTATCTTTTTATTTATTTTGTGCCAGTCTTGCGTTGTGCTTTGTGAAAAGTATCATGTTTTAAACATTATTCGGTATTCAAACGGGGCTTGAACTCGTTTTTGTTTGAATTACGTATTTCGAACGTGCCATTCGTTTTATTGGACGAACTACTATTCCCCATGTTTAAAAAACGAATCAATATTTTTTTTTAAGTTCGATAAATAGAAATATATACCACTGATCCTTTATAATCGTTTTCGCTTCCGAACTCGGTATTCACAACAAACACTAAGCTATTCTAGAAATCGCAACCCGAAACTGCTAAAGTAAAATTCCTCACATGCTACAATTAATCTTTCTTAATCCAAACTTGCGAGCGGTTTATAGCCCCGAGTATAGTGTTACAGCCACGTGGCAGGTTGCCAGGCAAACCTCGTGCTGCCAGCCAAGCATCCATAATATCGTCTACGGCTGTGCCATATATTGGCCTCTGGCATTTTGGTAACAAATGGCACCAGTCCTTATGTCTTATGAATTTTGTTATGCTCTGTGGGCGGATTACAAGATGTTTTCTTGTTTATGAATGTGTTGTGGTCTAGTCTTTGTGTTGATAGTTCCTAAGTTATTGGTCAATGAGGGCAAACTAAATTGGGTAGAACAGTAAACACTATATTTTGTAGAGCGGGTTGAGAATCTGTGGATCTGAGAAAAACATACTGTGCATTCTATTCTACATTTATTGCATTGAGATTTTATACCGACTTCATTCTTCTTCGTATCTACTAATGCAATATTCTGCTCAGTCTACCAAAACTAAGAATGTTAACCGAATCGAATCGAAATGTAAAAATAATTGAATATTGTGGTACAAATCGGCAGGATGTCGACACATTGGAGAGAGTAATGGAGCGAGATCATTGTGGAGTCGCAGCTCCACCGTGAAAATTGATCTGCGAGGGGCGTTAGATATATTGAATGCGAACCTTTATGGATATGCAGTTAAAAGAAATTCTTATTTTGGAATATGTAACTGTAGAAACTGAAGTTAAAGGTAGATGATTTTCTTAGGTACGCTGATTTTTAAGCTCTCAAAAATAATCATTCAAAAATTGTCCTCGAATAAGAACTTCTTCGAATAAAACATAAATTTGAGATCAACAAAATGCAACTACTTACTATTCTTCTTTACTTTCATAGGCACTAACTATGTACATTCATAGAATAGTCTGTTTGGTTGCTATTATATTCCATAAATTAAATGGAATGGTATCTTAGGAATGGAAAAAGACAAGAGGGACGTCAAATCAAGAGGTAGGAAGATGACTTACCAAAAAGATGGAGAAGATTAGCTTGTGACAGAGATTAGTGGAAGAAACAAGGGGAGGCCTATGTTGAAGGATACCTAACCTGACCAACCGGTTGCTGAAAAATGTGTATTTACTTACCTAATTGAATTATTGTAGTGAAAACTTCTTTAGGCGCGTTGGGCATTTTTGAGATAGGATTAAACCATTGATTTCGCGACACCATGACGGCACCTCATTTTTGCAAACGCGATTGTTTTTATTATTTTTATTTATACAGATAGTTAGTTAGTCTTTTAATTTAGTACTTAATGTAAATAGTTAGATTATTTTTTATTATTTTTATTAGACTGATTTCAACGCGATTATGCTCTTTATTTATATTACGTTACGGATCAATGTTCTATGCAAGTATTTTTACTTTAAGAATGCAGCGACGCATGAATTATCCATACAAACGGAGTACATAAATCATTTGCAATTTGAGTATATTTCCACCATATTATGTTGATATTCGGATTGAGACAGTATTTATCTAGGCTCCTACGTCTTTTTATTTCCAAAAACTTACCTTTAAATGAAGTGTAAGCGAATTGCATTTCGTACATTTTTACAGCGTAAATGACACGTTTTTATATTGTTTTTTCTATATTGTAAACAACAATATTTGTAATATTGTTTCCGCAGAAGCATAATTTATGTTATCAAGTTACAAATTATCGAAAAAAAAAAATGGAAATACATTAAGTTTTCATTCATAATTTTTTGTATTACGGAACACATCCAAATTTATCATAAATTTTCGAACGCTAGTAGTACTATCGCGTCAAGCAATAATGTTCAATGTGTGCGTGGTAGTATTAATCACTGTAGGTGTATATCGCTCCGACAGGCACTCACACTAGCGCAACGTGCTTGGAATTGAATTTTACAAACATCTCGATTTGTAGTTGCGAGCCATGTCGCCGGCCTCTTAAAGGTTTCGGAAGTTTTTTTTTTTATAAACGCTGTTGTGCTCTTTATTTAGATAAGGTTAAGTGACGGACCAATGTTCTATACAATTATTTTTCTTCCACCAAGGCGATCTTGTTCAAGTTTTCACTGTCGACACTCCCGGAGTGCCACTACTTTTTTTCATTTTTTTTATTGAAATAGAATAAAAATTACATTTATATAAGTTAAAACTGTATTGTATTTGGTCAGCGAATAAAGGCTTAGTTATTATTATATATTATTATTTACCCACTTCAAATACTACATAAGTTAAACCCAAGACTACACAGCTAACAAATAAAATACAAAACCAATCTTCCAAGAAGTCTAACACAATTTAAACAAACAAACCGTACTCTCCATAAATCAGAACTTACATTACAAATTGGTTTCTCTTAGTTCTACTTAAAAACGGATACGGGTAAGTTTTCTCGGCTTTTTCCATACACGTCTAGATTCTGACACTACATTACTCACGCCACAGGGTACCAAAGGGGCTGCAATATTTAATCTTGTAGAGGAAAACTTCTCACTTATCGAAAGGAAATGGATAATCTCGATTCGCGTCCGGGTTACGCCTGCGCTTTCGATTTCAAGCCAAATAGAATAAGGATTCCTTAAGATGTTGTTTTGCATATCGGAATTTTGTTTATTTGTGGTTATGATGGAGATTGTTGGTAAATACAGATGTGAAATACGTTTATATGAGAAAGAAAATTAGGGCGTATCCGCAGCTACAGTCCGGCCGTCGAGAGAATGGGTTCCTGACACCTGTCAGTTTGACAATTTCTAGTATTAAAAAACCGACTGCAAAAACACAAAAGATATACCAAAATTTCAGGTTATTTGTTTGTAAGTCCCCGCCTGCAATACCAAAATTCTATAGATTATAATGCTTGTTTTTCTCATTTCAGTTATGTGTTTTTGCAGTCGGGTTTTTTGTTTTTTTTTAATAATTTGCTTTATTTCAAACTTTTTATTTTTATTAATATAACATATTTGGAATTTACTCATTACTAGCTATTATTTGATACCAATAATGTTATTTTTTTTATTTTTAAACCTACCCTCCCTTTTTTTGTATTTTCAGATGCAATAGGTATATAAATATTATATAGCCTATGTCACTCCTACAATTAAGACGAATCTAACAACACTTCATAGGTTAAAATGTTAGGCTACAGAGAATGCCAAAGAAATAGACATACATACATGCATGCATATATACTCTCGAAAAACATTCCCTACCCCTTCTAGGGCAGTCGGGTAGTTAAGATCGAATTTGCAAAACACTTATTCGTTGGTATGAAACTGACAGGTGTCAAAAACGCATTATCTCGACAGCCGGACTGTAACTTCAAAACAGTCACGAAAATATTCATCGCAAGTGGATTGACACCGAGGTACCTACTATGTATACCTATCATGTAAGAGCCTACAGGTCTACTTAAAGCCTATTGCAACACCACCGGATAAACGGTTAATCTATCCATCTAGCAGATTATTTTTCTTTATAACTGTATTCCAATTTCTTATTTATCTGGTGAATAATGCTTGTTAATATCCGACCACAAGTCTTTGAGTTTTAAATGTGGGCATTTTCTTTCGTTAGGAACAACCAGTGATCATCGATATTTGGACCTATGGCTCAAATACTATTCTGATTGCAGTTTAATCTTACACCCAACAAACCCTATTTTCGCCACTTTTTAACGCCAAAACCAACATAAACTTCTTGCCCATATACGCCTCTGTAACACTAACGACATAACACATTGAATTCATGCCACACATTACATAGTGGTGCTGCCAAGTCGATGTCATAGCTGGCAGGCCGTGCCAGTTACGTGTTGCCAGTTTAAAAACAAAAAACTACCACCGAAAAAATATTTTATTTCCGTAGTTTGTTGTAAAAGTATGATAGGGATAATAAATACGTCGAAGCTGCAACAGTTTACAAAATTGTTTAGAAATAGACTTGTGTGTGCCAGATGGGTATGTGCAGCGCCGACGACCGCGACGGCCCAACTTGTTCGTGGTGCCGCGCGATCGAACTAAACTATTGGACAATGTCCTTCTGACGCGAATAGATGTTCTTTCATGTTTACTGAAGGAGTTCGCAAGGTTAACGTTACACGTCTTATGTTTTTAATTTATAAATCTTATGTTGTAAATTATTTCATAAACTGATTAACCACACACTACCGAATTGGGAGACTGCAATGGTAGCGTAAATCAATCTGCCTAGCCTTTTCCCAACTATGTTGGGGTCGGCTTCCAGTCTAACCGGATGCAGCTGAATACCAGTATTTTACATGGGGCGACTGCCTATCTGACCTCCAAAACCCAGTAACTGGGTAATACGATACCCCTTGGTAAGACTGGTTCTCAGACTTTCTGACGACCCGTAACGACTGCCAAAGATCCACGAATGACAGCCGGGACCAACGGCTTAACGTGCTTTCCGAGGCACGGAGGAGTCTCGGTATGTAGAACACCCATCACGGACCAAACCCGGCAAGCGTAGCTTAACCTGACAGATCGACCCGAGCGGCTGTTAGTACCTACTTAGCCACGAGCTCCTCCTGGCAATGGTAGCGTAAATAATAAATAAATAAAAAATTATTTATGTCGAGACTTTTTTGTTTTCAGTTTCATGGTTAAACACTATAATAAATAGCTTTTAATCTTTAACATATAAGTAGGTAAGTTGTAAAAACGTTAATGGGAATTTAGCTTTATGCTTGGTAATAATTTATTTTAACAGAATGGCTACCCTAACAACAGTAGAATCGATAGTAGAAACAAGTTCCCGGTAATCGTTTAGGTAATGTATCGGTATCTTTTGTATCGAAATGTCACGCTGCCGCTGCCGTGACAAAGGTTAAACAGGGTGACTTTCCTTACACTGCCAATTGGAGGACGGATAAACGTTTATTTTTCGTCTAAATATACTACAGTTTGAGCTATACCTTTTTGTCACTCTTTTGTTTTTTGTGCGAGGGTCCACTTTCCGTGGAAAAACAAGACATGATTTTATGCCATATCAGGACACTTGCAATGATTACAAAGTTTAGTTTAGTTTTCTCACTAGCAGCCCGAAATCTGGATTTGTGTCCGGTTGACGGCAATAGGCTCGCCCCTAATTACATGGGACTTTGACATAACTGGCGAAATGTGGGTGTACCATAGGTAGGTAGGTACACCTCTGCTTAACCTTTTGCGGAAAACGGGCGAGATATTATGTTTTATGTCTAACAACCATTATAGTAGAATAAATGCTGTGGAAATGCGTTCCTTGCGAAGCATGTGTGGCCTGACTATGAATGATAGGCTGAGGAATGATGTGATAAGACAGCGGTGTGATTTAAAAGAAGATGTAGTGACAAAAATTGAAAAGGGTATGCTGAGATGGTTTGGGCATGTTGAGAGAATGAATGAAAGGCGACTAACAAAATGTATTTACAAGGCTGATGTAAAGGGAAAGGCCGGGCGGGGACGCCCTAGGAGGACATATTCTGACCTTATTGGTGATGTTCTTCAGAAAGGCCAGGTGCGTAGTACTCGCAACCGGCGTGCGTGTATGACCAGATGTATGAACGTAAACGAGGCAAAAGGACTATGTAAGGATCGTAGCAGGTGGCGTTCTGTAGTTTCTGCCTACCCCCATGGGAAGAAGGCGTGAGTTTATGTATGTATGTATGTGTAACCATTATGACATTCTGTGAAAACTCCAGTTAGTGCCAGCGTGTCATAGTCGCAGTGTCTAAATTCTGTTTACTCTTAAGTTCTTCAGAGATCTTTATATTCCGAAGAACTAAGCCGTTCTATGGAACTCGTTAGTTTTGAAAACTTTATTTGGTGAGTTTCAACTTTTACAGGGTTGACAATATCAAAAATTATTCCTTTAGTTACGTACAAAATTAATAGGTTTAATTATCTCTGTCTTGTAGAATACCAGCGCAGTGCTGCGCTTATTTTTTAATGTCGCAGCATCATGCTGAGAAAATTGTCTTTTGGCCTCCTACAGCACGCGTAGCATGACCACCGTAGAAACGGGTTTTGTCGACGGAAGAATAAACAAAATGACAGATTGTTTATCTGTCATTTTGTCTATTCTTCCGTCGACAAAACCTCTTTCTACGGTGGTTATGCTACGCGTGCAGAACTTAGTTTATTTTTATAAATGTGCTTTTGTTTTTTAAAGTGAAACTTTTATTACATCGTCTCAAACGTTTTCGTCTGTGTGTTGCATGTCGCGTGACGGTCGGCCGCGGAGTAGGGATAAAGTGAAAGGCGCTCGTCAGAGCAGCCAAGGCCAATATGGCGGCGCCTATAGAAGTTTCACTTTTACCGTGGTTTCATAAAACCTTGTTAGTTAAACTGTGTTTAGTTTATTTAATGATCTTCCTCTGCAAGTCCTATTAAATACTTTTTCTGTGTTTCTTTCTTTATTATAATGGCAGCTAGGTAGGAAATGAAAAATACCGTAAGTCATGACATTCCCAATTTAATGTTCAAACAAAGGTAACACAAACAGCTCCACAAAGAAAATTACCTTAATTTTTATTCCTCGAAAATTGTCTCACACGATTAATATCTATTATACGACAATTAATTAGTAATCCACTTTTATTTAACGCGAGCTACCGTCCAATAAAGTTAATTTGATTATAAAGGTTCACAGTCCCTTAAAATTATCTGGGGGATAATGGCCAAAGTTAATCCCTGATATAAAGTTTAATAAGGCTTCAACATATTGGGATAGACTTGGGACAATAGTCTGGAATAGGTACTACGAATTGGTTTTAGGCATTATAAATAAAGGCAATATTTGAATTGATTTTCGACTAGTTTCAGTTCATGTATTGTTTTCTCTGTGTGTTTAGGTATTGTAATCTATTGTATAATTTGAACATAGAATATATTGGTATGGGAGTTGTTGACTTTTTGGTGAACTATTGACCTTGACTACGTAACAGCATCAACTCTAAAATAACGCACCCCACTACATTTTACACACACGGTAATGCAGTAGAGGGGTGCGTCATTTAGTCATTTATCTAGTGTGTATCAAGTCGATCAAACAAAATATATCGGTTCAATCACTAGTTAACAACAGAAAAAAAAACCCTGAAAATTATGTAAAACACGCAAAACTAACTGTCGAAATAAACTTACGTCTTATTATAATGCTCTTCTCATTATGAAAAAATCACGTATACACAGTACACAATAAGTAAGTAGAAATATACACAACAATGTCAACAATATACCCAGGACGAACACAAAGATACAGTACAAGTTTATTTATTTAAATTCAATCAAACAACAGACCTTATCGATTGGTTCCCAAGAACTCGATGACGTGTAGTTGTGCCCGTATCGCGTTAGTTTCGTGAAACGTACAGTCAAAAGCGTAAGGTCTGCGCCTCTGAATCTTTAATGCCGAATCTTCGGAAAGCGTATTCTAAATAATTCACACTGCCCAGACTATGGCTCGAAATGACTACCAAAGAGAAATACCGACTCGAAGTTAAGTGAAAATGCGCAATAAAACCAAGTAATGTTTCCCAGCTTATTAGAATACGCGTCTGCTTTCATGAAATTAAATGGCCGACTAAGGAACCCCTTATTTGTTTTTATTTTCTTCGAATTTTGTCGGGTTCATAATTTCTTTTCCTCTCTTTATTTATGTCCTTGGTTAAATTATTTGCCGTGTTATCGCCGTGTAAAGAGGCGTTTAGCTGCTTTTTTATGCTATCATTTTTTGCACGGTTTATGTTTAAATCGTACTGACTTTTTGTGAATCACGACACGGAAAGCTATTTCACTTGATAGTTCATTGTATGATGTGGTAACGTAAAATAAATAGTTTCTTAAGGATTATGGCTGGACATAGTATCAAATATCATTACAACCGTCCTACATTTCCTGTATCCAGCGTAAGCGGTTGCCATTTCAGAACTTTTCAGCCTCATTCGTTTACAAAGAAACTTTTGTTATGAATTATGTATACTTATAATTAATAATAATTATTTATTTATAATTATAATTTGTAGTACAGGATGGCACCATCGATGCGAAAACTGTTACCATGGATTCGGTACATGATTCTGAACGCCCCTGCGTTGAAATTTTTCGTCGGTTATTTTTTTTTAAATCTTCTGTTTCATAGAAAAGTGCAATACCTATGCGGTCAAAATGTACGGTCAAAACAGCAGATTTTTTTTTTTTTCAGAATCATGTACTGAATCCATGGTAACAATTTTCGCGTCGATGTCCCTGCCAACTTGTATAATAATATTATCATCATCATCATCATCATCATTTCAGCCGAAAGACGTCCACTGCTGGACATAGGCCTCCCCCTAATAATATTATAAAGAGGGTAAAATTTGTTTGTTTGTTATTTGTTTATTTGTAAGTTTGTATGTAGGGGTAATCTCCGGAACAACCAGTCGGATTTAAAAAAATCTTGAAGAAGGTTATAGGCTCGCGGACAAAGTCGCGGGCAGAAGCTAGTCTATAATAAAACACAAACTGTCACCTTGGAAACGCTCTATTGCCTCTTCTAAATCAAGCCTTGCCAAGGTCAAGCTACCTAGCTCAAAGCTGTAAGACAATACTTATTCAGCCAAGTATATTATGTTCCATTAACATTGTTGTCTGACACCGAAGCATATTCCAACATATGAAGATTGTATTAAACTAATTTCATTTGAAACTCTACCTTTCCTCATTGTTTCCTTGGTAACAATATATTTGCCTTTCGTACCTATTGTTGTTCTCTGATATTGCGTGTAAGTTTTACTCAGAACTATAATATGTAACGGTGAAGGAAAACATCGTGAGGAAACCAACATGTCCTAGAACCGAAAATTCGAAGACATGTGATATCTACCAACCCGCACTGAGCCCGCGTGGTGGATTACGGCCCACTCCCTCTCACAGAGACGAGGCCTGTGTCCCAGCAGTGGGAACATTATAAGCTGATTATAATGATATATCAGTGTGTGTGAATTATTACTGGGTATTGGATCTACATATTTGTTAATTGGTGTTATCGATTTCAAATATATTTTTTCAAGAAGTTTTCTCGCTATGTTTTTTATATCGTAATTCAATTGTGTCTGACATTCATCATCATCATTATCATCATCTCGATTCTCTTGTCCTTATATCAATTTCTTTGGGGTTAACATTGACATGAAAAAAAATTTTCAAATTAATCACATAATTTAGGTCCTGCCTATTAATGAATGAATGAAATGCACCAATCCCAGCGTGGTTTAACCAGACTCGATCATTCAAATAAACCTCAAGATTTACACTAGCCCCTGGAGCCTCATGCTTCATGGAGCCACAGAGGCCATTGCATATCAAGGAGTAGACCGGGTGGCGCGGTAATGGTAAGGAAGATGTGCCCTGAGGATATGGAAGGATTTGCGAGCCATACCGGATCTGCATCCTTGAGTAGGCAATGGACAAGTGGAGAGACGGAAGATATTTATCTATGGATGGGCATAATAATAACATAATTAAGATCCAGGAATTCAAGAAGCAGGTTATAAACTTCAATTCAATTCAAAAACATTACATGTGTGTGACTTATTTACCGATAGATGTTTACGGCTTAAAAAGTTACGTGCAAATTATTGTTCATGTACCTACATTATTTGCTTATTTATATAATAGAAGCAAATAATATGGGTGCATAGATAATATACATGAATAACATAGAATAAGTAAATACAAGTTATATTTAAGTGATTAAGGAGTGTTATTATAGCGAATGTGAGTACCAATACAAACCATTTCTGGTTTAATGGTACAAAACAAAAATGAACCTGTATCAAGATTGTATGCATAAATAAATAAATAACTACCAGGTCATTATTTCTGAAATAGGTAGATGACTTCGACATTAAAGTCAAACAACTAAACCCATCAACTAGAACAAAATATTCAAGGATTAAATTTTATAGTCGAATTTTGTAACTAACTTATAAAACATTGAAGCTCGGATTATTGAGTAAATAATGTTTACAAAGGATACGAGGTTGAACGGGGTTCGCTGGGTAACCAAATAAATTTTGGGTATCTACTAGGTACCTAGTTACGAGACCGAATCGATACCAAGCGGGTACCAACAGACAGTGACCGTGAAGTTTCTAGATAGTTTTCCTTTTTTGAGTAACAAAGGGAAATTAGATTACCATTTGTACATATATCTTTGGAATGAACCAATATCAATGAGCAGTGGTGGCCCAGTGGTAACGGCCGCGACTTACGAGTTGTATGTAGGTCGTAGGTTCGAATCTAGGCAGGCGCTTTACTTTGTATAAATTATTTCATCGCCACTGCTCTCAAAACGGTGAAGGAAAACATCGTGAGGAAACCGGCATGTCCTAGAACCGAAAATTAGAAGACATGTGACATCTACCAACCCGCACTGGGCCCGCGTGGTGGATTACGGCCCACTCCCTCTCACAGAGAGGAGGCCTGTGTCCCAGCAGTGGAAACATTTATAGGCTGATGATGATGATGATGATGAACCAATATCAGAATCAAAAGTTATTTATTTAAACTTTTTGAGAATCAGCACTCGAACGTCAAAATTATATGTAATGAGACAGTCCCCAAAAACGTCCTTCACCATTTCCTAGCTAGCTTCTGTTAGCATCACAGCTGTCTGTTCAGTTAGAAGAACTTGGTTCTATACAATAGTAAGTAATTAACATTACGAAACAAAAAAAATCAATTAAATAATTTACCATATTATGTCAGCTATCACACACCAATATACCAAGAAAAACCGGTCCGGTTCCGTATCATTTTATACTTTCATCGGCGAGACCTATAATCGTCAGAGAATTTTAACACTGCACACTGCGGTGCAGAATATTGCAGTTTTAGGTCAGCGCCATGTCTTGACCGATAGTGGAACTAATGTCATTTTGTTCATGATTTAAAAAGTGTGCTATTTAGAGACATCGTTTTATTTTTTCTGTTTTCTTTACATAAACTTCTATCACATACAATAACTTCAGATTTTTCTCTATGCAAACTTCGAAGATAAGAGAGAGGGAACAGTATTTCCTTTTACATTTTTCGTCACAAGTCGAAAACTATGCGCCCTAAAAAAGATTTATTTTTAAGAATGTGCAAATAGCGCTCTTTCATTTGATACCCCACATGCTCTGGTACCCCATTTCGATTTTTTAAGACACCCGTTCAGTCCTAGTTGCAAAAAATATTTGTACATTTTTATTTCTTTCTTATTTGCGAAATAGTTGGGCAAACGTCATCTAAAACTGTTCCAAATTTCAAGTTGATAGATAGTATTAGTAGTTCTTGAGATAACTAGCTGTGACAGACAGAAGGACAGACAGACTGAGTCGCACCATAAGGGTTCCTTTTTACCATTTTGGTACGGAACCCTAAAAATGATGTGTCCCCGATACAGGGAACAACCTTTTAGAAATCGTATCTAATACCAAAGTAACCGTTAGAATAACTACGATAACAATTTTAAACGACCGTTTTAAGTGTCAAAACTCTGACAAACAACTAATTAAACCAAACACAACTCTCGACTGACTAAATCTAAACCAATACCAACTTATAATGTATCAACAAGTAAGGCAGTCTAATCAGTGGCTGTCTTGGACGTGCCCTGCCTGTATTACCCCGCAATTTGGTCCATTGACTGTGTCCAATGAAGTTGCAGTCGACTCGAGAACTCCTTTGAGAACACCTGGCTAATATACTTGGTGCATGCAGGAGTACTAATGGAGTAGGAACGTTATAGTTGCATGATTTAGCTGTTTTAGACTGTGGCGGAATTGTAATCTAAATCATTTGTGTGCAGACGTGGAATAGTACAGTCATCCGGTAACATTTGCACAACGAATGTCGCCTTTACAGCTACAACATAAAGACGCTGTTAATGTCAAATTGTTACCGTTGACTGTACTTATTTATTTATTTATGATCTCTACAAAAATTACATTACAAATAGCAAGTTACCTCCTTGGTTACCATGTGTTGAAGTGAAAAGTTCGTTCCATTTTTAAATAACACGACAGATATGAGTTTTCATAATAATTTATTCGGCAGCTAAATACGACAGTTATGGATTTTCATACAAACATTACCGGCCGGACGCTCGCATGTGTTCGACCAGTACAACAGTTTCGATTAATCTCTAAGAAGGTTGTCAAAAATAATGCTCGAATTTCCAAGCATGCTTGAGAAAAGTTATTACTATAATATTTATCATAAAAATTATACCAAAATTGGATTGCACTCTCTGGTATTCCTGTTAACCTCTTCAGCTAAGTTAATGGGTTCACCGTCACATTGCATCAAGTGGACTTTGAACCTATGACCTATCGCTTGCCTAAATGCCTACTTGACATTTCCAACTTCAAGTTTTAAGATTATTTCGAGATCTATTTGGTATACATACTGGTTGGAGCAATCAAGAATATTGTAGCAATAAGTTATTAGATACTAGGTAAGGGAGTTTAAATAATTTATATCTTGCAAATATGTTAGTCAATTAACTATTGCTTAGTTCAAATCACGTTTTGTAGTTTAATTTGAATTTAAGCCATGTAGGAATGAGGTACTAAAATGCTGGATATTAATTGCATGCCTAGGAAATTACAGTATTCTTCTTTTTCGTGTGGTTAGTGGTTAATCTGGAGTTTTATGCCGCCCATGGGGGCCTCTGACTTGGCTTCATATGCCGTCGGCTTCAATTAAACAGTTAAAATATTAGACAGTAACTTACGTTCACAATTTTTGAAGTGAAAACTTCGTTAGGCGCGTTGGGCGTTTTTGAGATGGGACTAAACCATTGATTTCGCGACACTGACGACACCAGCTTTTGACCATTCAAAAGACATCAACGCGTTGTTACCACGGTACATCGAGTAAAAGACATCAACGCGTTGATTCTCGCGGTGCCGATTTTTTTCAAATTTTCACTTCTATCGACATTCCGAAACTAACGAACAGTGAATCAGGAACTTGTTTAATATTTTAATTATTAATTCTATCACTAAACACTCCAATGAATAGTGTTTATAGGCATTTACAACAATACCAACTCAGATTTTTATAAGACAAGAAGCCAATAAAAAATACATTTAAATGGTAATCTGATTAAACTAACATTTCAAGACTACCTTAGTTCACACCAATCAACAAAACACACACACACACATCACACTACACTGCATTTTGAGAAGTGGTAATTTTGCGACTGAGCCATCATACTACTGTCAAAAAATTTACAAAGACAACAATATAAAGCCTTGTTCCGACAGAATTTATGGGCCAATTACTGGCACACACCAACCATTAGGCCATTCGCTTTTACATGCTAATCTGTTATTGATAGAGGGCAGGCCGTGTTAATTACGCCCCTTGGTTCGACCGCGTGGTTGTGTGTGTGTGTGTAACACTCCTGACACTAAAGTATTCCTGACCCAATTTGGTGGCTGTTATTTTACAAGTGGGGCAATTTTTGTTTGTAAAAAATAGTAAAACTTCATACTACGATCGAAAAAAAGATACAAAAGTTTTTTTCGGTTTCTAGCCATAAGCAGACCTGAGTCAAAACTGGCTAAAGACGGAATTTCGCTCAATGAATGAGTTGCACAGTAGCCACAAAACCGTCTCGTAGTCAAAGTTAAAACTGTTTTTACACAAGACTAAACCGTTTTGTCCACAGCAGATTAAATTGTTTTGAATCTGGTGTGCACACTGTCTAACACTGGAAAGTTGCTGAGAGCTGCGGGATTCAAGATTAGAATCCGGAATGAGGTATGAGCTGAAGTGGCAATGGGCCGGCCATATTAGCCGTAGAACCGATGACCGTTAGGGTACACGTATTCTTGAGTGGAGACCGTGAATTGGCAAACGTAAGGTAGGACGCCCTCAGGCTAGGTGGAGTGACGATCTTCGCAGGATGGCTGGCAGCAGCTGGATGAGAGTTGCCGAGAATTGAGCTGAATGGCGTGTAATTGGAGAGGCCTATGTAGGCTGATGATGAAGATTAGCTCACGCTCGAATTATTCAAACTGTCGACAGCACTATTAGTCCCATTTCAGAAATCGTAATAATAATCGTTCCGTTCTACAAGTTTAGCTTAAGGGCTTACACCAACGTAATCCTTATTTATGAAGTGTACCTTAACTTCGTAAAAGAGATTATATGAATAGCTACCATGGTCCGAGCCGAAACTCTTTGAATTTTCACAATCACCAACTTTTAATGATTGTCATTATGCAGTCAAGATTCATCTAACTTAGTCCTTTTAAAACTTATCTAGTTTACTAGTTCCCGCCTCTTCTGTAGCTGCCGTGAATAATAGACAAGGAAGTATAGGATGGATGTTAGTATGCTAAGCTAAACATGTGTACATGTATTTTTCATACACAATGGTAGCAGTAATAATTATTTATGCAACTGTTGTATAATAAGGGGTATTAAAACACGAATTTGGTGATAATAGTATCACATGAGTGTTTTAATACCTAATTATAACAGTTCACATACAATACTTTATCTACACCCATGATATGAATCCTCTATAAAAGTTTCTGAAACCATTGGGTGTTTGTAATTCAAGATCAAGAATAAAGAAATTTCCACGAAATTCAGTACAACTGCACGTATGTACGTCGCCTGCAGCAGCACATCACACAGACAACGTGCAGCGGGTGCTACTGTCCCCCGCTTGAACATTGAAACGAGTTGCGTAATGAAATTTAGTACAACATTGTAACACTCGTTAGGATGAGGTAATGGTTAATATGACACTGGCTATTATAATGTTGCCAATAAGCTAACTGTTCCAGAAACTTTTATAGAGGTTTTATAGCATGGGTGTAGGTAAAAGCAATTTTTCCACAGTTTGAAAATCGAATAAAGTGTTTTGTTTTTTACTGTCTCTTTTAAAAAAGCGACTGTTCTAAATTAAAAAAATTGGCACTAACATCAATAATTATATAATAATATTATAACCCTAATGCCAGGTACACATTAAGTGAAATGTAACATGGAATTTAACATACATTGAAACAAATTCGGAGAGTGATTGTGTGACATTTCAAGTTGCATTGCATAAGTTTGGACGGCTCATTTGTGTTATATTTCATATTACGTTGGCCCAATCTGTACCGAGCATAAGCTATCAGCAGGTTGGTTAACTTAAAATCGCCGCTGGACTACTAACGAACTAATATGCTTACTTAGTAACATAACATCGCGATTTTCCCAGCAAATTACTTTAATGTAACTTTTTAACAACGTTCATCAATATTGTTTTTTGACCTTGTAAACTTTTTCAATTAGGGCACGGTAATTTTAATACAAAAATTGTTAATGACGTTTTTAGACAGGGTAATTAATTAAAAGTATCTAATAAACAAAGTATCCATAAACTAGAACACGAAACAGACTATACCAGACTTTACTGGATACCTAACAATTTTAAAATTAAAATTGTGTACAGCAGATTAAAATATTTTTGCAGTTACAGCTTTTTTCAACTTTATCATAAGTCTTAAACGACATTGAAGGGCTCATTTTTAGTAAAAAAACTTTTGCAACAAAAAGTGACTCGTTCATTCTACACATTAAAACGAGAAATCCTTTGCCTTTAACGGCATCTATCAGCAATTATCTCCCTTCATTCACTTTCGTACTTATACGTATACTGTCGCACGGCTTTCCCCTCACAGAGAATCCCTGAGAGTTATCGACGGCCCTTAAAGGTACTCCTGCCAAAAATAGTGTCGTGCATGCTTCCGAACAAAGGCTATCATGTAACCCATGAGTGGAGACTACCCCTTAATGACTGGTACTTAGACTAGGTATGATATTTTGTGGTTGAAAGAATGTAACGTTAGTACGTAACACGACTTCACATAATTGATGGACATTGGGGAATTTGGTCGGTGGGGTGTTGGATCAGTGAAGATATTAATCACCATGCTTGGTGAACGGTTTGCTGATCATAGTTTGCAATTACTAGTTGAATATACTAATGTATTATTTTAATAAAATTTTATGACCAATAAGAGGCAATAACTATTCCTTCTGAAATCTCATGAATTATTATTCCATGTTTTGTGAAAAGCCGAATCGCCACCATATTCGTATTCATATGGTTAGTCACTAACCACAGTTAAGAGACCACCAAATCTTGGTGCATTACTCTAGTTAACTGGATAGCTGAATAATTACTAATCTCAAAGTGCATAAGCGGAAGCTGCAGTCGCTCTTCCTGAGATTAATCCCTCATTGAAATTGACAAATCTCGAAGGACGTGGTCAACCGGATGCTTAATGTATTCAACAAAGAATTATAACCACTTAACTGAAATATAATAGGTACCTGTTAATATTTCATTAACGAACTATCCTTCCATTAAGTCCATCAATACAAAACAATATACAACTCCCACACAAATCACTAAATTCAATCAGGAGCCCCATTGGGCTCTCATCACATTTAAAATTCCGACATTGTCACTGGTAACCACAAAGGCTCACGGAGCGTGTCCCTAGACTTCCAAAGACATTTGTTGCTGACCTTCATGGGTGAATAAATAATTTAAACTCGACTCAAGCCCCAGATTTAGTTAAACAAAGGTGGTCCAGTTAATAGGGTAATATATTTTGGTCATTTCTACGATCCGTTAGAGGGCGAGGTTGCTTTGGAAGCGGGGAAAACTAATTGAGTGTGTTTAAATTAATGTTGGAACTTTCTTGAGGTTAACGTTGGTACTATGTGGACACAATATGTAGTTGAAAAACTAAAAGGGTGCTTGGTATGGACTGCGAAAGAAAAAGGCTAACGTGGGCAGAGTATTAAGTCCTCGTCTTTTGTCAACAAAGCACGGATTTAGGCCAAAAAACATATTATTATGCGCCATTGCAGTTTGATTTTCATTGGATTTTTTGTGTAGATTTTGCTAAAGATTTAAAGGCAGTACACTACCAACTATTCACAGAAAAGTTTACCTAAAAATAAAATAACGTATTAGAACACAATCAGTTACTTTGAATCCCATATTAACACAGGAAAGTTACAACACCAATTCTTTGAAAACTCTGTACATAATTAACTAGCTACATTAAAATATAAAATTAAAAACCTCAAATTAAGTAATTTGTTTAAGTTTACACCACCTATAAAAGTACTAAAAGCCCCTAAAACAGCGTAATTTACAACACATTCAAAAGTAATTATTTTCCGCGCCCAGTGTGACCACAGCCAAAGGACTGACCATGGCACTTAGCGAATTAAGCATGTCACAAGTTAATGTTTAATGGTTAATGCGGACGAGGGTAGGCATTAGGCCAAATTAGCCATGCCTGCTTAGATGGACGCGTTTCTATCTGGAGTTATTGCTGTATTACCCTCACTAATAGTTTTGTTGGTACACTCATTTATTTGGAAGACTTACCCAAAATCGTCTAAGTAACCAAAGGGTATCGTATTTCCCAGTAACTGGGTTGTGGAGGTCATACAGTCGCTCTATATAAAAGACTGGTAGTCAACTGCATCTGGTAAGACTGGAAGCCGACCCCAACATAGTTGAAAAAAGGCTAGGCAGATGATGATCTCGAATCGCCTATGTTGTTGTAGGGGATTCAGGTGCAGGGTGGATATTGGTGGCCATAGAATAAAATTAATACACTTTCTCTGAGTACACACAATATAATCACAACACAGAAGCACTAATTAAAACACACAAAAATAGCTTACGCACTAAACAGAAACTAATCGAGGTACTAGGAAACAGATTAATAACTACCGAAACACAAACTTATCCTCTGTTCCTAAATCTAGAATCTATCTAGGTCCCGTAAGGCGGAACTTCGCTATAGGTAGTCGATTTATAGGCATTAGCCCCACACTATTCGACACTACCCATAAGGAGACTGAACATTGACTGAACTTATACTGAATTACTGACTGAATACTATGTTATACTGAACAAGAACACTAAGTTAAAATGATAAGTTATAATGAGAACGCAACGACTGTTTTTTTTTTTTTTTTAAATGGCTTCTCGCAGTTTTGACCACTAAGGTCTTGGCTGCTTAACCGGATTTTCCTGTGGGTGCCATAAGCTTCTACACTTAGAGCCTCCAGCCAGGAGCTTTTTAAACTATTCTAAATTAAAATTAAGCGAATGCTCGCTAAGGGCACCCCCTGTGGGGTACGGACCTCGGCTTAGGGCATCGCTGACGGGAGGACAGCAAGAGGGGACAGGCTGGATCAAATTTATATTAGCATCATGATTATTATTCGGGGTATTTAAAGCTACGTGCTCAGCTGCAACAACTGCTGGCACCTCGTTTTCGAGCAAGGGTCGGGGGGGGGCAACGACTGAACAATATGTGACACCTTAAGTAGTTTCCTACCCTAGCGCGCCCGCCCTGTGGCTAGCATACGCAGTTTTTATGAAATCCCTATCCAAGTCTAGTTTTTCAAGGTGAGGGGGTCGGTATGCGATCGGGGATTGCGGGGTACGCCAATATTCGGGTGCACCAGGGGAGGTGAGGGGAGCGAAGGGGGAAAGAAACTGCGCAGTTGGTCTGCTTATGTATTACGTCCTATGTAACGCCTTTGTTCTTTCCTCAAATCGAACATCTCAGATACTTTTCTTTATATAAAAGGTGCCCATTTATAGTGGATAGCCTAACTAAGACATTGTGTATGTCAGAACCCTTATTTATTGCCTAGATTGGCCTGTATAACATCATTTAGTTAGTATATAAGGGAAATCTTTGTGTCTTAGTTTGTAATTGACTCATACTATTGTACTGAGGCTATCACTATGCTTTGTATCTATATATGTAGCTAGGTTACTTCACAATATGGGTAATAAAAGTGGTATCATACAAAAGACTTTAATTAACTTAACCTAGGGTGGTGCGAAGTACCTAGTAATTTATTACAATCATAAAATGAGATCGCTGTGCTTCTCAACAGTTGTTGAAAATTCGAATTTGAAATAGGAATCTTCTACGCAACACAATTATAAAAAAAAAACGAAAACCCGACTACTTACCTACTGAAAAATCAAGCTCTTAAAAGTATGAAACAAGAAAATATTTCAGACAGAAATCAAGACATAGGTACAAAAATGGCCAAGGTTAAGCCGTGGTCTCATACCATTATAATTTTGTAGGTGTACAAGCATGCGACCACGGCATAATTTTTAGAGCGTAATTTTTCAGTAGTCGTGTTTTAGTTTTTGAACTTAATTTTTAATTAAATTATTTTGGGGTTACAATTTCGTGATAAAGTATTTGCAGAGCAGCATAAAAAATTTTTTGGTTAGGTTTTATTGTATAATAGGTATTAATTGTACAGCCGCGCCGTCTCACTTTTGCTTGTTTAAATTTTTTTTAACACATATTTGTAATGTGCTCGTCAAGCCCTTTTATTTGATACCCAACATAGCACAGTTTTTTTTGTTTATTACTTTACGTTCTCTAGAGGGCGCCATTTTGCATTAAATGTGACGTCACATAGCCAGCGGACAAACAAGACGCTTTCATACATACCTCATTTGTCAAATTAGGATCGGTAGTTTAGAAGTTATGAGGTAACAGATGAACATATACACATACATACATACCGGTCAAAAGCATAACCCTTCTTTTTGCTTCGCCGTAGTCGGGTAATGAATACTGGGGTGGGCTGCTAGACCTAGTTAATTAATATTTAATTATAAATATTACAAATGCGAAAGTTTTTGAGGATGAATGGATGGATATTTATTACTATTTCACGCAAAAACTACTGAACGGATTTGGATAAAATTTGGCAAGCAGATAGTTTATAACCTGGATTAACACATAGAACACTTTTTATTCCAATATTCTCACGGGACCGAGACTCATGCGGGTGAAACCGCGGGGCGCTGCTAGAAATTTAATTTAAAAAAATAGGAGATCTATATTTGAGCTCTTAAACAAGAATAAAAGTGTGGACGCATCTTTAAGGAATTGAGCTATTTTGAAACAATGGTCAATAAAGCAATTAGAAAAAACCTGTGCGGAAAAAGACTTTCAGGATAAAAGAATATACCTATCTACCCAGATGATGTGGACCTAAGAAGACAAAACTCTACCAAAACATTATGAACGTACGTGAAACAGGTATAGGTACCATCGGGGTAACGCATATCTAAGCAATTTGAAAACAAAATCCTGTGCACACGACCCTTTTTTAACCGACTTCCAAAAGGAGGAGGTTCTCAATTCGATTGTATGTTGTTTTTTTTTTTGTATGTTTGTTACGCGATTACTCCGTCAATTATGAATTGATTTTGATGATTCTGTTTTTTTTGGTAGATCATACTTCAGAGGTGGTCTCATATAAATTTTATTAACTTTGCTTGGGTGGTTTTTGAGTTAGCTTCAATAATACGTATTTTTTTGTCACTTAGTATGTGGATGATATGATAACTTTCTGTCACTGTTATTTACATAGCAGGTATTGGTATTCGAATTTGTGTGGGGTAGGTGTATCACAACTAAAAAGTGAAAAATAAAAACTTTTTACAAAAAAAAAAGCAACCGACTTCAAAAAAACACTACAAAGTGAAAAATAACTTTAATTTCGGAAGTCGGTGACAAAGAACGAAAATTCAAAACCAAAGACACCGACTTCCGAAATTAAAGTTATTTTTCACTTTGTAGTGTTTTTTTGAAGTCGGTTGCTTTTTTTTTGTAAAAAGTTTTTTTCATAAGTGTTGCGATACTATAGCGACCGAACGCTGCAAGCAAGAATAGTCCTTACAGTTTATAGATATGCGTTTCTTCGATAGTACATATATGCATGTCTAAGCACGAGTGCATTACATCAATATTGTTCCTGTTAGCTCCGACAGCAAACATAAACATGCTCGTACTAGAAGTGTGTTAAGTTAACAAGAGTTCAGCGTGTCTTGTATCTATCGCTAGCCGTCAGAATATAGGTATACAGGGTGTTTGGCAGAACGTTGAACATACGAAAATGGTGGATAGGTAGGGTCATCTGCTACTTACTCAGCCCTAATTTATTTGGCCCTGGCGCCCTGGACATTAACATTTTTTTTTTTTGCTTTCTTCTAATTTCACAACTTTCTAAACTTTAAAGTGTAATTTTTATTTAAAAAAATGGGTAAAACAGGCATTTTTTTTTTTAATCTTTAATATTGGTAAATTCTTACAACAGAAAGATGTAAAAAATACTTAAATCCTAATTTCAAACTGCATTAAAAAAAAAATCCAGGGGGCCAGGGCCAAATAAATTAGGGCTGAGTAAGTAGCAGATGACCCTACCTATCCACCATTTTCGTATGTTCAACGTTCTGCCAAACACCCTGTATATATAGCTTTCAAACAAAACAGCTTTATGTACCTACACACGGCAAAATATTTAGGTATGCAGTCATGCAGGCAAAGATACGACCACTATTGACACGTAGGTACCCAAACCCATAGCTCTGTTAAAGACAACTGTAGTTAGCACTGTGCATAACTAACTATTTTGCCCGCTGTACTTGAATATAAGAACGTACGTATTAGGGCTCCCGCGGACAAGCGCGACGCGATTGTGCGACGCGATTCTGGTAGAACAATTTTCATGAAGTTTTCATAGAAATTGTTCTACTAGAGTCGCGTCGCGCTGTCGTTTCGCGTCTGTCTGCGGCAGCCTTTAAGAACATCTAAAGCTCAAAACAGCCACATTTCAAAAATTGGGAAATCACCGGAAAAAGTGTTAAGACCAAAATAATAGTATTGTAGCGGCATTTATAACGTCACGCAAAATCTTGCATAACGCTGCTTGCGTTTCGTTAACCGCGCGACGAGTATATGTACAACGTCCCAACATCAATCGTTGGGCAGTAGCCCACTAGACACAATACCCGTCTGGTCGGAGGACCCTGTCTGATCTATAGAAGATGAGTGAACTTAACACCCTGTTCCTCATACCTCTATAATATCATATTCTTCTATAGAAATTTTCTAATCCTAATACAAATGTGAAATGAACAAATCATAACCAAAACATTACTAAACCGAGACACCATTGAATATTAAACCTCGTACACACAGGTATATAACAAAATACAATTTGGGACGTTAATGCAATTCAGCTGTCCCAAACTGCTCAGCTCCCTAATTTCTAGCCTGTCAAGTCGAAGAAGCGTTAAGCCAATACGGCAGAATCACACGACAGCTGCATTAGAATAGGATTCAGCTCGTTCGGCTGTACCAACCCTGTCTGTTCTGGCCTTAAATGAGTTTGTATTTATAGGAGAAGAATTATTTACAAGTAATTTATTTGCTTAGACACATCACATTATTTTAAATTGTTTGTTTAATGTTGTGTTAAAAACGTTTGATGAGTGTCTTTTGCATAAATGTTTATTTATGTGTTTTTAAATGATTATCTACACTGCACGCAGTCAACATTTCAAATTAAAAACTTTAATATACATACCTAGCCTAGCGAGGTCAGGTTTTAATATTCTATACAAAATCGAATATAATTCTCTCGAACATAAGCCCCCGAGAGGTTCATTGACCTCCATAACAATCCCGACGAGAGGAAGGAACAACAAATAACAAAGGTACACAACAAACCCGAGTAACAATATGACACACAAGTGCCACCATCAGTACATGTAAATATGGAGATACGAGATCACGACTGAGGAAAACTCGTGTTACGGACGATAACGTACAACTGCCAACCCCACTTCCCATAAAATACTTGAGAAAATCCAAAATAAATGTTTTCGTCTAGCCACGTTGGCGTCACTCGTTCATAAATCACATAAAAATATATCCTAGAGTGGCAGATTAAGTGATTCCTACGAAGTACGAAAGTTGTTCGGCAAACAGGCGAATCCATTAAAGTAAGCCCATCAGAAGAAAACTGTGTAATCTGTTTATACGTTTGCATAAAACAGATAGTTCTGTGTGTTTATGTGTGATTTGTTGCTAAAAGCTTGGGTAAATTAAAAGATAAGCAGCTTATGGGAGCGCAGATATGAATCTCGTATATTATAAATATTTATAGGCTTATATATCAAGGAAAATAGAATTCAAGGCAGATTTACGATTAACGATGTTCCAAATGTAAATACTATGAATGACTTATTACTTCAACTCTTCTAGCAAGCAAACCGTAAAACACACATAACATAACATCACGCCTGTAATCCCCGAAGGGTTAGGCAGAGGTGTATCTATAGTACACCTACATTTCGCCAGTTATGTTTAAGTCCCATGTAATAGGGGGCGAGCCTATTGCCATCAACCGGGCACAAATCCAGACTCCGGGCTCCTACTGAGAAATAACACTTTGCCCGACCCGGGAATCGAACCCAGGACCTCATACTCAGCAGTAGCGCTTTGCGACCACTAGACCAACGAGGTAGACCGTTAAAACTGTGTTATAAAATTGATAAAGTGCATAAAAAGTTTCATAGCTAATACATTTTTATCTCCCACATCCATTTTAACACAAAATTCTTCTTTAAAATCAAATCAACATAAAAATACAGTAATATAATAAAAAGTCATGAAAATAAAGCACGATAAGAGCTGTTCGCAAATCGATTCAATCGAATACGGAACCAATTTCGATTTCAAGCGAGTAAACCCACAACTCGTTACAACTCCCTACATTAAGCGAGTTAGAGTTTCATCGGGAATAGCTCGAAAATAAAAATTGTTTTTATATACTTATATATTCACGTATATTTATGTATACTTTGTAAAGGGAAGGTTTTTCACGAAAACTGGGTGAATACGATTTCTGTTCGCCAAAGCGTTACCAAAGTTGGTATTATTACATTTTTATGACAACATACGAGAGATATTATTTGTTTTTCCGCGTTGTTGGAATAAAATATGTGCACGATTTGCTTAATGACGTGACAATAGTTTCTTGAGTAATTAGTATGGCCTTTTTAAGCTATTGCATAGCTTTTATCGCGGGCTTTGAGCGCGGCAAAGAAATTCCAAATCAAGAAATTCCGTAACGTAACGAAAATAAAACCTAACACCACCCACTCCACCTACCATGTAATGACGGTTCCCATGACAAAGTGATATTGTCATGGGAACGTAATTTTTGTTTTATGTCATCACGTCATCATCCCAAGTGTAGCGTTGACAAATAGTATGGAGGTTACAAATGCTATGTAATAGCTTTACCGCGGCAGTCCCCGAGTGCTACACGTTTTTTTAGTTTGTTTTGTTCAACAACATTATCTAATAGGACTTGTTTGGTAACAACTTTTTAGTTGTTACAAAACAGACTGCTCTTGTAAAAAGCAAAATGCATCATCATCATTTCAGCCGAAAGACGTCTACTGCTGGACATAGGCCTCCCCAAAGCGACCGGTTCTATGCTTCTCGCATCCATCGGAGTCCTGCGGCTTTCACTAGGTCATCGGTCCATCTTGTGGGAGACCTTACAGCACTACGTCTTCCGATACGCGGTCGCCACTCCAGAACCCATCGGCCCTCAAAAACAAAATTGTTCTTAGCAATTCATAAAAATATCTTGCCTTTCACATCGCAATCACATTATTCAAATAACTAACAATAAAACATCGATCAAACAAGAAATAACTGAACAATATGAGAAACAAAGCATACGTCCTTATTCCAAATATTTACTTATCAAATCCTTTATCATGTAAATATAAAATATGTAGGAAGGTAACGAGTGAGCTCAACGGATCAGATTCATTCTCAAATCCGCGTTTACAAATAATCGGATAATCCGATTCCCGTAAGGAATCGAGTTCTCGATGCTCGGTACATTTAATAAACACAATGGAATGAGAGTATATTGTGCATTGCTAACGTAGAAATGGTTGTGATAGGATCAGATGGAACTTCTTAATGTGATAAATACACACATGGTGTTGCTCTCAACGGTTGCCGATTTTCACTACGTCTTTATTCAAATAGAAGGAGGCGCCTGCGTTCGACATGGATTTGGCAAAGCAAGAGCACAGTAAATCTATTAAGGCGACGATAACAGACTTTTAATTTTTTTATACTGAAGATCACGTCTAATCGAGTAGTGTTAATGATTTGGAAAAAATATATGTTAAATTAGAGCATTTTTTTAATAACTTAATATAGGAATATTTTAGATTATGTATATATTACATAGTGAAATTAATTTGTAAAGTTATGTCGAACGCGGATAAAAAAAAATGAGAATCACGCAAAATCTTGAAATTTTGTATCTATCAAGCGTATTCTTTTGAAACCTTCATCATTTTTAAAGATGATTTAATTATTGATCTTTTAGTATACCTACGTGTTTTATTATAAAATACGTTTTGTTAAATGTATAATAAATTAATAATGCGTCTAATTTGGGACAGCGCTCCTTAATGGGCGAATCCTATCACTGGCTGGCCGTACGACGCGTTGCCTGAGCTCATTACAGAACACGCAAGCTAACCACTCAAGGTCACTGGCATAAATCTGCGTCTTAAGTATGTCTACACGAACCTAGTAAGTAGATGTAACGATGAAAGAAACAAGACGTCTTCAAATTGATTGGTTTTAATGATACTCAGACGTTATTACTAACAATTACTATCACAATAATTAAATTACACTTTGTAAGTTCTATTGGGCATTACACTTCTAGAGGCTTAAACAACAACTTTTTCAAGTGCACTTTCAATTCCGAAATCGATTAGTTTAACTATACAATCGGTTAAGAAAACCATAAACAAAATTGGTTAACTTCATTAATAAAGTTATAGCAATTTTAAATAGGTATATTGACCTGAATAGCAATATGTACGAGTTTAAGCTCGATGAACTCTTGTTACTTACGAATTCAAATGTAATAAATGTCATTATTAAGGCTCCGCGCAAACGGGCGACCGACCACAGCTACCGGTGGCTGGCGACAAGCTGTTTACATGAGTTTTAAAACGTTTTGTATGGAATCGCTGCACACGTGTAGCAAGTGGCGTCCACTCGCGACTCAGTGTCCGCGACACGCCACCGGTGGTGGCCACTTGCGACTCAGTGTCCACTACACGGCATCGTGAAATTGTACAGCAGGAGTGTTACAAATTGTAGCGGCCACTGACTACTAGTTGTGGCCACCAATAAACTGTTTATTGATCAAGAAGTTACAGATAGGGAGAAAAACAAAACTTACACCAGTTAAAAGCAAGTTGTGCAAAGTTATGTAACTACATTTTATGGTAGAACATGTTGATGTAAGTACATGGAATATCTGTTGACAATTTACGTTACCCTGTCTCTTAAACTAGGATATACCTGTATCTTAAGAGACAGTGGACGGCCATAAAGTTATGTTTTAGTATTACCTATAATTTAATTCGACAGGGTCCTTCCCTGTCGATCTACCCACAAGTAAACAAAAGTAAAATTGAGAATCACTCGTGGCAGTCACCTTCGTTTGCGCGGTAGCAAAGGACGTGGCGCGAAACAGCCACCGGTGGCTGTGGTCGGTGGCATGTTTATGCAGAACCTTATATGCGCCATTACGACTATTATGGACTCCATTGCTTGGAAATGACTTTAAACCCGGGAAAGTATTCAGGTGATGCTTTGGGATTTCCAAGATATTCTAAGTTTATAACAACACATCACCCCTATATTCCCCGAAGGGTTAGGCAGAGGTGTACCTACAGTACACCCACATTTCGTCAGGTATGTTTAAGGTCCATGTAATAGGGGGCGAGCCTATTGTCATCAACGGGGCACAGATGGGCAACAGGGCCAGACTCCGGGCCAGATTCGAATCAATATATTGAATAAACTTGCCAACCCATAAAATTACATGAAATCACGGTCTGACAAAATTAGGAAAAACACGAAGACTACCAAAATAGATGAAAAATCGAAGAACCAACGTAACTTTATTCAGTAAGAAACTTCTGATTACTGATAGGCAGGCTAAATTAGAAGGAAAAGTTAGTTAAGCACTTAATAGATCTTTTTCTTCCCTGTCCTATTGTTGACAAGTTTTCGTCAGCCGTATGTGTTTTTTCCTATCAACTTTTGTCCTTTTTCAGTTATCCAATTTCAGGTTACCTACAACCCTTCGTTATTTACCTTTAAGTACCTGGGCGACCGAGCTCTGCTCTGGTGAAAATAGAGAATTCCCATTTAATAGTACAGGAAAGTTCATACTAATCCATGTATAGTACTTACTAATTCCATGCTGCCATGTCGCTGCCATATGATTATTCTCATGTAATTTTTCATTATCTTGTTCTAAACTTTGGTCGTCCGAGCTCTGCTCGGGTGAAAATACGGAGCAAACGAATTTTCCCACGTAGGAAACCTAGCTGGATCGATTTTTTCGCCCCCATAAACCCCTATATTGCAACTTTCATCGAAATCGTTAGAGCCGATTTTGAAAACGTTAGTACAAATATATGTCGCAGATTCAGACGGATTAGCGTCCACGTGCTTGATGTTGGTGTCCGCCATGTTGTTTTTCATCAATCGGTGCGCACGACCGGCACAGGCGCTGTCTCGAGAGCAAGAGAGCCCAAAAATAGACAAACGCACTACTGACAGATACAATTGACACTGACAGCTTCGACATTGACAAGTCCGAAGTCATCAAGTGTTGCTATTTGAATAAATTAAATAACTATTAAAAGAAGTGACGTCGTATGTTTTTGTGCATTATTATCTCTGACATATATGTATACAAATATTGCTCGTTTAATAGTATAGGATTCTCAATGAAACCAGTAGGTATTCATATGGGAAAATAGAGCAATAACTCATAATCTCCACACCAACAAATCAATAACTTTCCGATGTTATACTGGAATCCATTTTAACATTCGTACGGCCAAACTTAGTCCCAGGAGTAATCACAATATGGTAAACTAGTTGCGTAGTTTGTGTCCAAACCCTTACAGAGCCCTCAACATAGTTTACAGGTCAATTTTCTTGTTAAAACATTCCTATAGTAATTTCTAAGTGGGTATCCTATTGTTTGAATCAGTTCTCCAAGTGCTATATAATTTGGCCTCCATCCTGGAAAGTTTATATGGCATTGTGTAAAGTTAAACCAGTTCAGTAATGTAAATTGTGATTGTTGGAATGTATCGGTTTGATAATATTGAGGTTATAATATGTATTTGAATATTAATAGGTACAATGTTATGTTTTACATTATTCTGGGTTATGGAGGTCAGATAGGCAGTTCCAGCCTAGCAGCTCCATGTAAAATATTGGTATTCAGCTGCCTCCGGTTAGACTAGAAGCCGACCCGAACAAAGTTGGGAAAACGCTAGGCAGATTTTAACCGTTTCGTGGAGTAGTTGAAAATATCCGTAAAAATTTGGGTAGTTTAGTTACCCTGTCAGAAAAAACTGCTTTCGAACTATGCAAAGAATCCTTAAGATACGAATGATTAATTTTATTTCCCCCAAATACAAACTAACTTCAAAGCAGGCTCGAAATACTGCATTCAAATCAAAAGTCATTCATAATCAAAAACTCTACAAAGAAATTCCATTGTAATATCGAATGCAAACCAGTAGTAGTATTATTATAAACGCTGCACCCATTCCTCGCGTTACGACACGTCTTTCTTTGAACGAAGAAAACAATTTCATACCGTAAATTTCACTTTAAAACTATGTTTGAAACTTCTAATATCGAAATGCACTTTATCTATGAAAGACTTTGAATGCTCGAGGCGAGAGGGTGCACATCAAAGATGTCGTCACAAAGCTGCGGGGTTAACATCTATCACACAAATTGGAGCTTTAACGTAATACAAATATGATACAAATTTCTTTAGCACGTGTAGCGGGACATGTGTCGTTTTGATGAGGGTTGCTTTATAAGGGGTTAGCCCGGGTTTTCGCACGAAACTTTAAGCGTAATAAAGCCAATAAATTTTATAACCTTATCTTAAACGTCGTGCTGTGTAATGCAACGCGTGTTCGTATGAGATGCCTTTCGATTTATTATGGGGTTTATGATGAAGATGATTCTTGGTCGACTTGACTTGTTGATAATTAACTTGGATAGCTTAAAGAGCATTTACTTGTAACAGAACATCGAGCATTCGCCGTTTTAAATTTTTATCGAACCGCACTTCGAAGACGGCGCTCGATGTTTTGTTACAACCTGATTTTTTAAACCAACGACCGTATTTGTGTAACATTGGCGCGTAAAGAAATTTTCACTTCAATAAAAATATGGCATCATCACAATATAACGAAAGGTTATTCACACATGATTTTTTTAAACCGTAAAAGACTCCTAAGTTCTGACGTAATAAGGCCAGAGAGTTCTATAACAATGGCTTTAATTAAACTAGTTTCGATTCACGATACTTATTAGGAGACAAAATTAGTCCCAATATGATAAATTGCTTATTCATGCTGATGAGCCAGTTCAGTTAAATAGGTCACTAAAAGCCGCTTATAAGGTGGGCTCATCGTTTAGAAATTCTTGATGCTCACTAAGAAAAGAATGAGTAGTAATAGGGTTTTACATATCTAACTGCCCACGACACTGGATTTTTAACTCTCGATGTTGAGCCGAGCGTTGAGAATTCAACAGAGTGCAACCCAGCGCGTCGAAAAAACACTGTAGGATTTTCAACTCATGGTGTTAAGCAGAGCGTTGAAAATGCAATGTGCGAAAAAAATCGCCGCGGGAAAAAATTGCCTGGGCTAATTGTTTTTCAATACTGTGAGATTTTTAGGACAATAATTTTTTTCTTGAACGTAAACGAAGCAATTGGAGTATGTAAGGATCATAGCAGGGGTGTTCTGTATTTTCTGCCTACCCCCTTGGGAAGAAGGCGTGAGTTTATGTATGTATGTGTAATTTTTTCTAAAAGAGTTTTGTTTTTCAATCTCAATATAAATTTATTTATTTCGGCATACAGACAACATTGTCATCCCACTGCTGCTCACTACGAGAAAAATTTACAACAAAACTAGCTGACCCCGGTAAACGTTGTTTTGCCAATTATTTGTTTGGGGTGGACAACCCTTATCACTTAGGGGTATGAAAAATAGGTAGTAGCCGATTCTCAGACCTACTGAATATGCATATAAAATTTGGTAAAAATCAGTAAAGCCGTTTCGGAGGAGTAAGGTAACTAACATTGTGACACGAGAATTTTATAAATAAGAAGTTATCTAGGTACTTTTTTTTGTGAAAAAAAGCACCTTTAATTTAATACACACTCATTTTCGTATTCAACAAGACACCAATTCTCCACATCAATAGCTACGTTACTTACCTCAAAGGTAAGCAAAAGTATAAGATTATAGGGCACGTTGAAAGTTTTCCCAAAACTTCAAACTCCAGACTTACACAGTGTGTGAGAAAGCGGGGCGCGGAAGAATTTCCACAAAAGCGAGACTCGCGTCTCCTTTGTCTCGCGAGAGATACACATGTGAAGTTAGAAACTGTATGTACCTGAAACAGAGAAAAGAAACATTAGATTGTACTCTGGTGAGTAATTTTGGTGGAAATGAGGGCAGTGAATTAAAGTCGCGTAACTAGTTTTCTAAGACTAGAATTGGAACTCCTTTAATCGTGTTTCTATAGATAACGTAGTAACTAATAACATAAAATTTCAGGAGACTCTAAAATTCTCTTTCATTATGTAATTGGGTTTTAAAAGACTCAAAAACTGAATGACATACCTACCTATTTATTTTGGGATATTTTTTAGGAGTTAAATGCCCGCCTTCACTTTCACTAAGTGACACTTAAATGAATCCCTAAATAGAAGTGCACTGTTGGATTTCCAACGCTAGACTCAGCGCTGAGAGTTGAAAATCCAACAATGCACTTTTATTTAGGGATTAATTTAAGTGTCACTTGGTTGTCGGTGAAAACGGGCATGAATGTAGGATTCTTATAAATCTCCTTCAGGACACACTGTTTAGAATATTTTGAGGTTAATAAAGTCATTCAGATTTCTTATTGAAGATCTCTTCAAAAAGGCCACAAGGTTTTCTTCATAAAACACTTATAAACTTCCACACCCTGCGAAGAAGACTATAATATAAAAACTAATTCAATAGAACACTACCTAACCCTTCTTATACTGACACACTACACTTAAGCATTAAGTTGACACTTCTATGCAGGTAATGTATTCTCTAAGAGAAAATTCAATTAAGACTCCTTTGTAGTTCTTATGGTTTTATTTTTTAGGAGATTGTTAGGATGCTAATAACTGCCTTCAGGAAACATTTGTTAATGCATTTTCAGGTTTATATAAATCATCAAGATTACTTAGTGAAGATCGTACTCTTCAAAACGGTCACACATTAAAATCAACCCCTTCAGACGTCTTTAAACCGAGCAAGTATCTCAAGATTTTTCTTATAAAACACGTAAGAAAAGTTTACATTATAAAAATCTTATAAAGCTCTACACCCTGCAAATACACAAGACTATAAAAAACGAATTCAAGGCAACCACCTAACCCTTCTTATACTGACACACTCCACTGATGCATTTAGCTGACACTTCCATGCAGGTAACGTATTCTCGAGAAAATTCAATAAAGACTCCTTGACGTAGCAGAAAAGCGTTAAGTTCAAAGGGCTGGAAATTAACCTAAATAACTTCAAGTGGTCGAGTGTTGCATTATAATTACTTATGTGCACGCGAGCTGGAAAACTTTTATTTCTCTAGGGAATATGTGAAACGTAACATTAAAGTAGTTATATGATATTATGTAACTACTTTCAAGTTGTATTTTAGTTCTAATCGTACCTAATAGGAAAACAAAGTGAGCTCCTTGTTCAATCAATTAAGACTATCGCAGTCCACTGCTGGACATAGAAAAAAATCTAAAATCATTTATTTGCGCAAATAAGTTACAGAAAGTTTTTATGAAAATATATTGATCTCTGCCCAACCCTTCGGGGAAACAAGGCGTGATGTTATGTGTTATGTTATGTATTGATCTCTTACTATGCCTTTAATTTCGGCGTGCAAAGTTTACATATTCAGATATTATTATAAGAATTTAACTAATAACTTGAATAATGCATGCGATTAGTAAATTACATTTAATTAATTCATAGATGACATAGGCCTCGCCCAAGCTGCGCCACAACACCCTGTCCTCCTTCTTCTGCATTCAGTCTGTCCTAGCCACTTTTTTAAGGTCGGTTGTCCAGCTAGCTGGGGGACATCCCACACTACGCTTGCCGATACGTGGTCTCCACACCAAGACTCGTCTGCTCCACCGGCCATCGGTCCTTCGACACACATGGCGAGCCCACTGCCACTTGAGTTTGCTAACTCTGCAAGCTATGTCGGTAACTCCGGTTCTTTTCCGGATAATTTAATTTCTGATTTTTGCCTTTAAAGAAACTCCGAGACTAGCCCGCTCCATAGCCATAGCTCCATAAACTTTACATATTATAGGGCACTAGCGACCAGCAGGGGCGGGTCGCTAGGTCGCAAGGTTTTTACGACTTTGTAAAATATCGAGATTTCTTAATTATCTATAAGTTTAATATTAATGTATGATACACATAAACCTTCCGGAATACATTCTCTAAATTACGTTGAAAACCTCATCAAAATCCGTTGCGTATTTTAGAAAAAAAACAGGGACATATAGACAAACGCGAAAAGCAACTTTTTTTTATAAATTGTTGATGGATTTAATTGTTTTTACAAAACTAGCAGATGCAACTAAACAGCGTTAAAAAATTGAGTTTAGTTTTTGAACAATTCGGTGGCAAGGTCTTTCTTATAAAAATATAATAAATAAATGATGATAAATTACCTAAAATGAAACTAAACATAACTTCACAATCAATCATATTCAAATTAAAACCTAATTCTGAAACTATCAACAATTTCTCCATTAACAAATGAAGACCTCAAATAAGCTATCATTAATGTTAATTCTAATTACTTACTTTAATGTATGAACACATTTTCTGTCATTACTTAACTATACAGGGTGTATAATATAAACCGTTCAAAGGTATACATATAACAGTAGTAAGTAATAGTTTATTTATACCATCTTCAAATCTACATTGTAGTTTGCCAGAGCAAGCATGAAAGCATATTATTTCAAAACAGGTCAAACTGATTTGCTCTTTCGAAGCCAATATAAATTTATGAGTCATCTTCCTCATCATTTAGTATGAACATGCTAAGGTTAGTAATCTATTTGTAAAGCAAGGTAATTATTACAATATTCTCTCGTTCATTCATACATAATATCTTGTAAGTGCCATATCGACGGTTGAAAGGCTAATTGATCTAAGCGACATTTTGGAAAACTTTCAGGAGGACGGATCATAGTTATTTTTAAAAAATAACTATGATCCATCCTCCTGCAAAAAAAAAATCATAAAAAACAACTATTTGATTGACTTTTATTTTATGATTAAAAAAAAAAACTAATCCGTCCTCCTGCAAGTTTTACAAAATGTCGCTTAGATCAATTAGCCTTTCAACCGTCGATATGCATATGGCGCGTACCTGATAGGATACATTAGCAGTTTGCATTTAGAGGTATGAGGAACAGAGTGTAAAGTTCACTCATTCTCTATAGAAAAGGGAGGATCCTCCGACCAGACGGGTGTCGTGTCTGGCGGGCAACTGCCCAACGATTGATGTCGGATAGTCATATACCTATATGTCGTTCGCGCGGTAAACTCTAATTACGCGATGCAGGAATTGTGTGACGTCAGGTCATTGATGCGTAGTTGCATTCTGGCGATGTAGATGCACATGCATTTCTAACTCATCCTGTACATGTCATGTGATCGGTAATATTTTCACCATTAATCTATTAGACTAATTGTGATCAATTGCCTAATCAATCTCAATCAATAGTCCATTTTGAATAAACATACGCATAGCTGCAAGCATTCATTAATATTGGAAAATTATATTAATGGATTTCGTATGTCAAAACTCTCCTGATTTTGATTACATTGCAGTATCTACCAGCTAAACCTAAAATGACATTATACGTTTTAACAATATCTTATTAATTTTGATGTACAATAAAGCATATTCTATCTTTTGGAACCCAAACAAATGCAGGTTATCTTCCATTTTTAAACTTCTTGCTGTTTTCCTGCACTGACTCCAGCGTGGTTTAACCAGACCCGGTAAATCGAATGAACCCCAAGATTTGCACTAGCCCCTGGAGCCTCATGCTTCATGGGGCTACCTGGTCTAATCCATTGCATATCAAGGAGTAGACCGGGTGACGCGGTATTGGTAAGGAAGACATGCACTTATGATATGGAAAGATTTGGAGAGACGGTGATATTCATCTATGCATGGGCATCTTTTTATGACGTCGCCGCCAGATGATTCAGGTCGATCTTCACCGGTAAATATTTTGGCGGGGTTACGCTTCTTTTTCGGCTCTTTTCTATATCACTCTTTTCTATCTATTAGTAGTATATAATTGATATTCCTAAAATGTCTACGACTGTTTTTGAAAAAAGAAAAAAACCAGTGGCACTCTGGGAGTGCCGACAGAAGTGAAAACTTGAACAAGATCGCCTTGGTGGAAGAAAAATACTTGTATAGAACAATCGAAATAAAGAGTAAAATCACGTTTATAAAAAAAAAAATACTTCCAAAACCTTTAAAATAAAAATACTTGCACAGAAAATTAATTCGTAATGTGATATAAAGAAAGAGTACAATCGCGGTTACAAAAATGAGGTGTCGGTAACGGTGTCTTGAGTTCAATTGTTTTTTCTCATCTTAAAAATGCCCAACGCGTCTTTAGAAGTTTTCACTTCAAAAACTACAAAATTTTTCCTATAGCACTAGACATTCTTTAAATAGATTTGCCTAATCAAGAAAATTTATCTTCCTTCCTTTTCTGAAATAGCGTTAATCACATCTCACTGTATAATGCCTTTAATGTTCCCACTGCAGAGACACAGGCCTGCTCTCTGTGAGAGGGATCGGGTCGCAATCCACCACGCCGGCCCAGTGCAGGTTGGTGGATGTCACATGTCTTCCAATTATCTGTTCTAGGACATACCAATGTTTTCCTTCACCGTTTTGAGAGCAGTGACGATGATATAATTTAAAAAAAAGAATAGTGCCTACTTGGGTCCAAACGTACGGCCTATATCTGGTTAATCGGGGCCGTTTCCACTAGGCCACCACTGCTCTCACATCTCACTACATCTGCAAAATAACATAGTTTAAGTGGATACTTAAACTGTTATACCTAGGTACCTTTAAGTAAAAGCTACACAGTTAGACATACCTTCTAAATTCAAAAGCACACAAATGAACGTGTCTCATACATTCCACGCCATTCTAACTCCATTCTCATTCGCCCATTACTCGGCACACAAACATCATATATTATCCTAATGACGTAAAACAATTTCAGGACTAATTTAATTTTCAACAATGGCTTCGCAGTGTGAGTACTAAAACAAAAACGCCAGGATCTTTTAATTGCACTAATTAACTGCCGGCGTCACGTACAAATTAAGATGGCGAAGAAAAATTCAAGTGAATGAACGAGTGAATGAGCCAGTGAACGAACGAGAACGTTAATTGAGGTCATTATGAAATGAGGATGCACTAGACCTCGCTGGTTTGTTATTTGAATATTATATTATAAGTGGAAGGGTTCATGGGATTGTCGAGTAGTCGTTGACTTGATTAGATTAAGCCTTCGTTTGGAGCATAAAACAAGTTTTTATTTTTCAAGATTTCTCTAGCAATATGTTCTACAGTTCCTGGTGTTCTACAGTACAGGAGAGCAGTGGTGGCCCAGTGGTAACGGCCGCGACTTACGAGTTGTATGTCGCAGGTTCGAACCCAGACAGGCGCTTTACTTTGTGTAAATTATTTCATCGCCGCTGCTCTCAAAACGGTGAAGGAAAACATCGTGAGGAAACCGGCATGTCCTAGAACCGAAAATTTGAAGACATGTGACATCTACCAACCCGCACTGGGCCCGCGTGGTGGATTACGGCCCACTCTCTCTCACAGAGAGGAGGCCTGTGTCCCAGCAGTGGGAAATTTATAGGCTGATGATGATGTTCTACAGTTTACTTACTTCTGTTAACCCCTCCTACTCAGGTGCTTGTCCTAGGCACTTCTAAGTAAGTATACAAGGGGTGGACATCGAACTTATGACCTTTTGCTTGCTATGGGCTGTTTACCCTCCATTTATATTCAGAGTAAAGGCAATCTAATGCATTGTGTCAACCCAGGCTTTGTCAAACTATGCTAGGATCAACGTCCAATATGTCTGTGGCACTGACATACAGTTATACAGACAGACAATTTAATTTATTACTAGGAAATACAGACATCTAAAGGCGTCCATCTGTCTGAGATTATGGGACACGTTTGGACTTCTGACTGCACATACCGTGAAAATCAATGTCTGGCCATCTGAAAGCTTAGTTGGTCAGCAAATTGTTGTCAAAACTCATGACTTCAACTATGATTGGTTGCCAACAAATCACTTGAAATGAGATTTAACACAGATAATTTGAACGGGTTTTACAGCTTTCTGCAATACCATCCACATTGTTTTCAGTAATGGCAGTGAGAATTACCAACAGGTCTCTTCGAAACTACTAGGGTCACATAAGCTCAAAGAGTTACTACGATACTATCAGTGGGTGTGATTTCATTTCCACGGTTTGCTTGCAACTTCAGGTGACAGACTACAATGACTAAGTAACCCCACGGCGTGATAACCTGACACTTTATTATATCCTGGTATTGCTAGAGTTGCGTGTGAACTATTTATTTGCTGTTACCGTCTGATTTTTGCACGTTATTGAAACGACAAACAAAGCTATTTAATGCAGTTTTTTTTTCTGTAAAATGTGGGTTCTACTGCAAAAGCAACCAATAATCCAAAGTCTTTTTCAAATCCAAAGAAACGGTTATAGCTTACTTAAGGCGCTGACAAAAAACAAACGTTCCAAGTTGGGTTGTCTTAAAAAAAAATGCCAAATCTATGGTTTGTGGTAGCGGAAAAAATATATTTTAATGAAAAAATTACGTATTTTCTACCTTAAGAGCTTGCATTCTGAAAGTGGGCAACGTCGCAAATAGATGTCAAATATTTCGCTGTTTTGATTAATTTGGCAATATTACTGTACCTATGGAAATATGAAATAAGGCTAACTAGTGAAATAAAATATTGATTATGAAATGCAATAATTAATATCGTAACACTGAATATTTAGTTTTAGATGTACAAAAAGTATTTGGAAACTTTCCAAATGCCTTTTAACACCTTAAACGTTTACAACATCAAATTCAGTGTTATAATTGCAATTCATTATTAATGTTCTAGTTATTGATATTTCATATTTCCATACAGTAATATTGCCAAATTAATCAAAATAGGTAAATATTTGACAGCTATTTGCGACGTTGCCAACTTTTAGAATAAACGCTCTTAAGAGGTAGAAATACATCAGACCACTCTATAACTTAGGACTAGTTTCCTGCAACTGAGGATAGACAATGCCACCATTTATTGTGAAACAATTTCACAATCATCTTAAGTATTGTATGCACAGCCAAACGATACCGTACTATAAAACAAACAAAATGGAAACTTCACAACCTAAACATCAACAAAATATGGTACAAAAAGGAAAGATGACGTTTCTATTTACATTGTATAATATAATCCTCTTTACTTAATACCTTAACACATAACTTATGTTTTTCAAGCACTAAACAGTAGATATACCACCTCGCGGGTGGCAAATCTGCACAATACATCGGTTGAAGCACGCGATGCACAGGGTCATCACTATCTAGATAACCCAGATCTAGTTTACTGGGTACGTCAACTGAAATAACCTGGATTTCTTTTTAAATATCTTTGTTAAAAGATGTAGGTTCCTACTTCTAAGATTAGAAAAAAAAAACAGTTGCACTGCGGGAGTGCCAACAGAAGTGAAAACTTTAACAAGATCGCCTTGGTGGAATACTTGTATAAAACATTGGTCCGTAACCTTATCTAAATAAAGAGCACAATCGCGTTTATACAAATGAGGTGTCAGTAACGGTGTCGCGAGTTCAATAGTTTTTTTCCCATCTCAAAAATACCCAATACGCCTAAAGAAGTTTTCACTTCAAAAAGGTTTTAAAAATACAACTTGTTAAAAAAAATGGAGCATACCAGCTGATCCACTTATTCTGTAAAAATCTCATTGTGAAAAATTAGGCCAAGTGAGCTGCCAATAGCATCAATCTCTAGCATCTTTTACAGAATCGACAGGTGGAATGACAACTCACTTCACCTAAGTTTTCACGATGGGATTTTCACAAAATACGAGTAAATCGCCTGTGACATTTAAAATTCACATTTTTAGGGTTCCGTTGCCAAATGGCAAAAAACGGAACCCTTATAGATTCGTCATGTCTGTCTGTCTGTCTGTCTGTCTGTCTGTCTGTCTGTCCGTCCGTATGTCACAGCCACTTTTTTCCGAAACTATAAGAGCTATGCTGTTGAAACTTGGTAAGTAGATGTATTCTGTGAACCGCATTAAGATTTTTACACAAAAATAGAAAAAAAACAAATAATTTTGGAGTTCCCCATACTTAGAACTGAAACTCAAAAAATTTTTTTTCATCAATCCCATACGTGTGGGGTATCTATGAATAGGTCTTCAAAAATGATATTGAGGTTTCTAATATCATTTTTTTCTAAACTGAATAGTTTGCGCGAGAGACACTTCCAAAGTGGTAAAATGTGTGTCCCCCCCCCTGTAACTTCTAAAATAAGAGAATGATAAAACTAAAAAAAATATATGATATACATTACCATGTAAACTTCCACCGAAAATTGGTTTGAACGAAATCTAGCAAGTAGTTTTTGTTTAATACGTCATAAATCGTAAACCGCAATTTACCTTTCATTCAATGTTACTTGCTGCTACGGAACCCTTCATGGGCGAGTACGACTCGCACTTGTTTTTTTTATCGTTTTTTTATTAATAGTTTTATGACAGATTGCAATAAGTCTGCGGCGCGTGAGTCGCCGACGAAAAGAAATGTTAGATTTGAATAAAGACTGCTTCTTTTTTGAAGACGGCTTAATTGGTGCTAGGTTAGAACGAAGTACTGGCATAGAATACAAATGGATAAGAGTAGACAAATTTAATTTAAAACGTGTATTTTTGGGAATAACTAGAGATCCGGCCCTGCTTCGCAGGGTTTTTACGACTACACAAAACGAGAAGATTTCTTTATTATAACTAAATTAAACATTAAAAAACATAACATAAACCTTTAGGAATTAATTTTCTAAATGATGTTGAAACTTGCATCGAAATCCGTTGCGTAGTTTAGAAAAAATACGCGGTCACACAGACAGACACGAAAAGCGACTTTAATTTATAAATGATGTATTTGTAAATGTATATGTTTATGTATAATTTTGAATTGTGTATTGTGTGTTGTAATTGTGTGTATATATTTATGTTATTGTGTATTATGTTTGTGTAATTTTGTAAACTATGTATATAGATATAGAAGGTGTTATGATTTGCATTCAACTGCTTTCTATATACGTGTTAACGAGTATATTACTTTGGATTTTGTCTAAAGAAGCGAGTTCATTCTCACTATACTTATGCATAAAACACGATACCTACTATCACCAATCCGTTTGAGTATAAGTATATACGGTTACTCGCGTGATTTTAATTTAGGGCTGCCTCTATTAGGTTTTTTTTAAATAATATGACGCCTGTAGTCCCCGAAGGGTTGGGCAGAGATGTACCTATAGTAAACCCATATTTCGCTAATTATATTTGAGTTCCATGTAATAGGGAGCGAGCCTATGGCCATCAACTGGGCACAAATCCAGACTTCGAACCGGGCTATTGAGAAATTCCTGATGGAAAAACCCAATATCACTTTGGCCGACCCGCGTCTAAACCAGGACCTCATGGACAGTAGTAGTGCTTGCGACCACTAGACCAACCAGGCAGTACAGTATTGCAGTGTGCGAACTATGATTAAAAGCTCTGGTTGATTTAGTTATTTATTTAGGATCTCCAACAAAAGATGTACACAATACATGACACAATGTAAGATGTACACAAAAGGGCAACATCGGGTATTAAGTAGGTGTATTCCTTCACTTATAGGAGACCACAGCATGCACAGTAAAATTAATAAAAACTAAGCTGACAAAGTTAAAACATTAATAATAGGTTAAATTTTGAAAATTATATTTCATAACTAGACAGACAACCCGATTCATCTGGTTAAGCTACGCTTGCCGAGGTTGGTCTGTGGATGAGTGACCATTTTTACATACCGAGACTCCTTCGTGCCTCGGAAAGCACGTTAAGCCGTTGGTCCCGGCTGTCATTCGTGGATCTTTGACAGTCGTTACGGGTCGTCAGAAGCCCGAGAGTCTGACAACCAGTCTTACCAAGGGGTATCGTATTACCCAGTTACTGGGTTGTAGAGGTCAGATAGCCAGTCGCTCCATGTAAAATATGGTGTTCAGCTGCATCCGGTTAGACTGGAAGCCGACCCCAATATAGTTCGGAAAAGGCTAGGCAGATTGATTGAGACAGGCAACCCTAAAATATACACGTGCATAAAACCAAAAAACGAACGAGGTGGACTTAATGTTTTATTTTAAAATATTTTCCCAAGCCTTTAAAAGTTTTAAATACCACAAAGGAAATATTCTATGCAATAACCACAAATCTGCAGCCCGGTGTGTTCACGAATCTCGTGCTATTGTTTCTATATTTATACCAACATTAAAATTATTTATAGCAAAAAAGTTATTTGAATGTAAAACGTAAACCTACGCAAAAACGGAAGAAATAATCCATAGAGTTGATTATTTCCATTTTTATTTGATATTGGTATTAAAAATAGGAATTGTATCGGCTACTTAGCATTCAGAACAGGTTTTAAGGGTCGCCTTAGGGAAATACGTTCCTGAGATGATCTCATACAACCGCCTACACAAGCCTGTCAATATAAACTGTTGTATTTGTATAATATTAATGTTTTTCATCTTCCTCTCTTTCACTATATCTCCTTCCTTGTCTTTCGTTGAATCATACCTACTACGTAGAATACTGATGAGGCTTATAATGAGAAAAGTTAATCCATAAGTACATTTAAATTAAAGTACGTTATTTCATAAAGCCAACACGGTTTTCTAAATAAATATACCAAATATCGTTTTCGGTCACCAAATATCGTTTTTGGTCACGAAATATCGTTTTTGGTCACCAAATAACGTTTTTGGTCACCAAAAACGCTACGCCAGCGCATCGCTGTTGGCAGTCGCATACCTTAAAGATCTTTTCATAATCATAATCTATTTGATCCATCTATCTGAAATATCAGAACCAATTCCACCACAAAGCCGTGCCATTTCTGACGCAAAACCATTATCATTAGGAACATCAGTTCCATTCTTTGTCCACACTAGACAATGCCAACCCTAAGGCTCGATCCACACTAGTCGCGTGACAAAGCCTCCAGTCACGTCACTGTCGACCGCGTGTTTAATATCGAATTACCCGACGCCTCAGTCTGTCTAAAGCCTAAATAATGTACTAGATAATTCAGCTAAATTACGGCGCGGCGTTTATATTTTGTTACTTGGTAAAGTTTTTGTGGGTTTTAGTTTTTAGTGAGTAAATTGCTTTATAAAGTTTATTTTTTATGAGTGAAAGGTTTGATAAACAACTTTGTTTACGCAAGAATGAAGTCATTATTATTTGGCGACTTTAATACCATATTTTTGGCTTCAAAATATCCAATCCAATCGAGGATTTTGGTGAAATACAGGCTCATTAAACCTTTTCAATACCATTATTAACAAAATAAATCAGTTCCATGAACAAAATACAGTATTAAATTCAATTTGTAGGAACACGATTCGATCGACCACGGATGACACATTTAGGTCATTCCTCCGCACGAAAAAAACTGTCACCTAACAAAAACTCATTAAAACAGGATAAACCATTATAACGATGTTTGATTCTAAAAGTTTTATTATCTTAGAACAAAAGTTGACGATCCAATGCATTTCATTAACAAAGAGACCAAGGAGAATACATAATTAGAAAAAAAAACCTGCGAATTGTGTTTCTTCCTTTCCCTTCTTTCTCTAAAGATTCTGTTAAGAAAAAATGCAGTTGGGAAGAACTCAAGGTAAAGCTATAGAGAACAGGAATTTTATATTTTCATCTATTATGAGTTTTTCTATAAACAAGTTTATTATCCTGGTTATTTGAATATTAATTTCCTTAGTACAGAACATTAAAAATATTTTACTATTGGTTTTAAAAATGTTTTACCTAGATCGTCACCTACTAAGATGGATAGATATTTTCTTCATAATATATTATTACTACAATCGCCATTCTTGAAGTATAAACTTAAGCCTCCTAACGAAACACTGATCAAACCCTGGCAAACCGATTGCTGATCGTAACAATGTATTTACTAAAACACGGTATTATTAAAGCATTGTCCATTCTCTTGGTAACCTTAACCATAACTGTTTGATACATGAACGTGTAAAACTGAAGCAATAACGTCAACTGACGTCACACTTCAATAGGTACCAGTGATTTATGAAGAGCAAGTGACATCAGTAAGTTGTTCAGCTTTATAAACGTCAAACCGTGTAATGCAGTCACGTCATGTCAGGAGCGTGTTTAATATTATTTACTTGAAGTTTCTTTATTATATTCATCAAATCAGTCATAAGTTGTCTACAGCTAGACTGCCACAAGGTACCAAGTTCAAATATCGAATATCTTAACACGCTCTTGTCAAATGACGTGATTTATAAAGAGTAAGTTCGTCAGCCTTAATAACCGTAATGGACGTACAATGCAGTCACGTCATGTCAGGAGCGTGTTTAATATTATTAAGTTCAAGCACTAATATACTAATCGCATCTTCTTCATTATATTTTTATATCGAATTAGCTAAATTATAAACCAGTAGACACTGGTGCCGATTCCCTTGTTCACAAACTAAACTAAATTTAAGTTCAGTGCATCTTTTTCTTTCTATTTCTTTCTATCTAAAGAAAAGGACAGAAGAAAAATTTTAGTTTAGTCCTGTCAAATTAATCAGCGCTTGACGTAAATTGACGTAATTTTAGTTGGCAAGTTTTTAATCACGTCTAAACTTGTATGGAGACTGACAGGCGCTGATTAATTTGACAGGACTAAACTAAAATTTATCTTCTGTCCTTTTCTTAATGAAATTGAAAGAAAAAGATGCACTGAACTTAAATTTAGTTTAGTTTGTGAACAAGGGAATCGACACCAGTGTTGGACTTAATTAAAGAATAGTTTCGATCTTAAAATTATCATATTATTATTTATCTATACATCTTAACACGCTCCCGTGACTTCTCTTATACGTACCAGTGATTGATGAAGCGCAAATGACATCAGTAAGTTGTTCAGCTTTAATAAACGTAATGAACGTGCAATGCAGTCACGTCATGTCAGGAGCGTGTTTAATATCATATTACCCGTGCCTGCTAGCTCCCACCAAATTATAATATGATAATGGCGAGATACCGAGATCGGTACTTCGGTATAATGCATGCCGTAACTGGCTTAACTTTTGGATAAAGCTCTGGTTAATGGGTTAGGTTGGTGGAATTGCTGGTGTGGGAGTTAGGCAAAAGTTTGAGCAAAAATGGTTTGAAAAAGAACGGTTTAGTGTCTAGACACAAAGGAGGTTGTGTTAGAAAAATTGTGTTGCTGAATGATCAGTAATTTAATATTTTAACCGACTTCAAAAAGGGAGGAGGTTCTCCATTGAACTACTTTTTTTTTTTGTAGCAAAAAACAAAAATTCTAAACCAAAGACACCGACTTCTGAAATTAAAGTAATTTTTATTTTGTGAATTTTTTTTTTTTTTGGAAGTCGTTTGTTTTTTTTTTTGTAAAAAGTTTTCATCAAGTAGGTACATTAGGTAGGTATATTTGAAAAAAAATAAGGCAGTTGTTAATTAAAAATGCATTCTTGGTCTATTGCATCTCACTTCTAGAGCGATTGAGTATAATAAAAACCTTTAAAACCATAATTATTATGATAAGTTGATAACTGATATACTTACTAGAAATTGTAAGAAACTAAAATAAAATATCACGCCTTGTTGCTCTGAAGGGTTGGGCTGAGGTGTATCTAGGCTATAGTACACCTACCTACATTTCGCCAGTTATTTTTTAAGTCCCATGTAATAGGGGCCGACTGTATTGCCATCAACCGGGGATAAATCCAGATTCCTGGCTGCTACTGAGAAATTTTGCTACCACTAGACCAACGAGGCAGACACTCTAGACGATAGAAATTGTAAGAAACTTGTTAGGTTTGCACACGCGTCAGAGGTATTTATTACGGGAAAGGATACGTCGAACTCAAACGCCGGTTAGAGACACACTGTTTATTCAATATGGCGGGTGGCGCAACAGGCGCGTTACTTGGTCAAGGTATTAACGACATACAGCCTTGCCCAACACAACACAACTAAAGGAAAACAATCCAGATACTAACACAAGACACAAAGCCTATTGAGAAACAAAAACCTGGCTTGTTTGCAAAAGTATCTGAAAACGATTTTGCCAACATAGGCTTGTGAAAAACGATAACTGAATAATAAAAATAGTTGGAAAAACTCGACATTCGTATTGGTACCTTGGAACCTTGAAGAGCTCAGAACAGGCTAGACTAAATTACTAAATGCAGACATACTCTTTTAAGTGTTACATATCGATATACTTTCCAGAAGAAGTTTTTCCACAAAAAGCCCTATTACTGGTTTTTATTGTAAGGTAAAATTAAATTAAGATACAGACATCAAAACCATCAATAATATAATTTATTCAAAGTAGGGCTGAGAATCAGTACTTTTTGAACTTATTTATTTAATTAAATCACAATTATAACACCTTTACAGGTTCATCCAAGGCGATGTTATTACAAAATCTACACAAATTTAAAAAAAAAAATGAATAACCTGTAAGCAGAATTATAAAAATTATATAATATTATGTAATATAGTCGGAAAGCACAGAATCGGTCGAAGTGGAGGTGCTTGGGGGAGGCCTATGTCCAGCAGTGGACGTCTTTCGGCTGAAATGATGATGATGATGATGTAATATAACAATTATTCTAAACATGACAACTTTTACTCTATCAAACCTTTTTCAATTATTATTTGTGCCATTTGAATCAGCACCACTACAGCCTTGCCAGAAAAATCACCATCCTATATTGTTTCTGCCACCACGACAAAAATATCTCGCTCCTTTTTTTACCCGACCTTGCCCTTTACGCAACTCCCCAGCAAGAAAATCTGTACAATAGAAATTTTACACATAGTTGTAATTATAGTAATAACACAGTAGTTAACCTGCACTTACACTAAGAAGCGAATTTGGACAAAAGCCAAAAGCACCAAATGGAACCGAATTTTTGTCACAGTAATTGTTCATTACGGCTTGTTAATTTAACTTGGTACAGCGATGCTTGAATACTTTTAATTAAAGTGTAATTTTTGCCAGAAAGTGGCATAATGGCTGAGCAATTCGTTTTGTATGCTTCTGGTAGCTTTATTCCCACATGATATATGTTATGGTCATAATCATCATCGTTTTATGGTCATCATCTGCTCAACTTTTTCCCAACTATGTTTTGACTGGTTTACTATATTTTACATGGGTAAAATACTAGTATTCAGGTACATCCTGTTACGCTGCTCCATATGGGCATGCTAGTTTGGGCCCCATAGCCCATATGAAAAATATTAGTATTCAGGTAATAATAGTATTTATACTAGTATTCAGGTAATAATAGTATTTATACTAGTATTCAGGTAATAATAGTATTTATACTAGTATTCAGGTAATAATAGTATTTATACTAGTATTCAGGTAATACTAGTATTTTACATGGAGCGACTGACTATCTGAGCTCCACAACCCAGTTACTGGGTATCATTCACATCTTACGGTGTTATCTTTGACAAAAATATTTCCTTCTTTTCAGGATGTGGCATAATATCTGATGGATTGGCTTGCAGTACTACTGATCGCTACGGATTATGACATAATATTCATGCAAGAGCGGTGGTGGCCCAGTGGTACCAGCCGCGACTTACGAGTGGTAGGTCGTAGGTTTGAACCCAGACAGGCGCTTTACTCTGTGTCAATTATTTCATCACCACTGCTCTCAAAACGGTGAAGGAAAACATCTTTAGGAAACCGGCATGTTCTAGAACCAAAAATTTGAAGACATGTGACATCTACCGACCCGCACTGGGCTCGTGTGGTGGATTACGGGCCACTGCCTCTCACCGAGAGCAGGCTTGTGTCCCAGCAGTGGGGACGTTATAGCCTGATTATATATATTCATGCTAGAGAAATTTGAGTCTAAACGTATTCAGAATACAGGAGAAATTCACAATGTTATTCCAACAATTTGCTGCTCATCGATCATATGGAAAATAGACATTCGCATTCCCAAAAGCTAAACTTTCTTGATCAAAGACCTTAGATATCGTGTACCACAGACTATTCAATGCAAATGTTCCACGCAGATGTAAGACTTACTACTGCTCATTGAACTGACTTCGGATCTTCTCGGAAACCACTTTGAGATAGTAAGGTTTCTAACTAAGGCTGACAGGTTATAGCCGCACATATTGGAGAATTAACGTTTCATATCGAATTGGCGTATAGGGGGCTGTTGGCTAACTTTATATACCCAGACCCCTCCGTGCCTCGGAAAGTACGTTAAGCTGTTGGTCCCGGCTGTCATTCTTGGATCTTTGACAGTCGTTACGGGATGTCCCAAAAGTCTGGCAACCAGTCTTACCAAGGGGTATCATATTATTCGTATTACCCAGTAACTGGGTTGTGGAGGTCAGATAGGCAGTCACTCCATGTAAAATACTGGTATTCACTGTATTCAGCTGCATCCGGTTAGACTGGAAGCCGACCACAACATAGTTGGGATAAGGTTAGGCAGATGATACATGATCGAATTGGGGTTTAGATTATTTGGCTTAAATGTTGAGAAAAATACAATAGACGTGGATATATTTAGACAGCTGTTCCGCTTATCTATTTCGAAAGAGCCATAAAAAAACCCTGAAAAAAATCGACACGTGTTTCCTTTTGTAATCCTTTGATTATTGTAAATATTTCTTAGTGGAAATTTTTGCTCTATTTCTTTAAACAGAGCAACAATTTCCACATAGTCCACAAAAATGACTATTAAAAAGTGAAAACAAGAAAATTTGCGATTCAATTAGTTGGCATACCTCCACACCCTTGTTGACCTGGTAAATTAATTATGTAAGTATGCTGTAACAGTTGTACTTACTACTAAAAACAGCTGTTGATGCGTATCTTTTAAAGGCACCAGTCGGTTACACAATCCTAGAACACAGTTGAACCAACCTTATTCATTACACAGACACAGAACTATCAAACGTATGTCAAAGAAATAAAGCCCAAAGTTGGATGTAGAGGAAAGACAGATGGCGAGTAAAAGACATGTATTACCAAATAGAGGAATTGTCGCATTTCACTCGACTAACAAACAAGGTGATGAAAGTAATTGAATACTAACACTCGGACCGAGTTACAGGGAAAATTCCATTTACCGCCCGATATTCGATACTTTAAGAACACCCCGAATGTGATGGTAACCCTATCGTTTGAAGAACGACACTATTATGTAGGGTGATCAAGTAAAGAGGTGGCTCTCCTATTTCGTCGGGTTATACTAACATTGCAGTGATGCTCTGTGCAATAAAGTTGTATACGAAGCGGGATTTAATGTCGGTTTAGTTTTTTCAATGTAAATTAGGCTATTGTAAATGCGTTAGACTAACCTTTTTTAATGTTTTGAAGGTTCTTTTAAAGTTTTCTCTTTGCTTTTTCTGTAAATGAGCTAAACAAATGGGATCTTTGTGCAGCAGTTTTGTAAATCACTACATTATTATAAAAAACCCGACTGCAAAAACATATAACCTGAAATATGGTGTAACTTTTGTTTGTGGCCTGCGATACCAAAATTCTATTGATTATAATGCTTGTTTTTCTCTATCAGTTACGTATTTTTGCAGTCGGGTTTTTCTTGTTTTTTTTTTATAACTTTTTATTTTATTTTAAGCATTTAGTTTTTTATCATTTCTCTCATTCCAAATTACATTTAAAACATATAATTTATAAATATTGATGTAATCACCTTTTAAAACCCTTCATTTTAATACCCCACTCGATAGCTTTGGAAGTATACATTTTTTTTTATACATATATTTTACGCCGAAAATTCGCCATATTGATATACCTAGTAACACAATGAACACGAATCTAACGACATATCATTCATCAAAATCGGTTCAGCTGTTTAGTAGTTATGAGGAAACATCCACACATACATACATATAGGTCAAACACATAACCCTCCTTTTTTAGCTTCGCCGCAGTCGGATGAAAATAAAGCGTTTGATTGTCAGAACGCGATAAACTCAAGTAGGTACCAAACGACTATTTTTTCCTTTTTTCTATGGACAGAGTGATTCGTGAGGTTAATAGGCTATTTAAACATTCAACCCTTAGGAGCCGAGCAAAAATACAAAAGTCAGCGCGGGCGGACGACGCGATGCGGTGTGTCGGGGGCCAAGGGAGTTTTTAAATGTCTCTGTTATTTTAATATATTGTATTTCTTACGACTTCCAGGCGAACGAAGTCTAGGGCAGAAGCTAGTCTGCTATAAGTTTACTATGTATTAATTTACCTATTGGTTGGTCGATAGTACAATCCAAAGCCGTAAAGCCTTGTTTGTACTATCTACTGCGTGACATTTGGCATCGACAAACGCGCGTTCCCATATATCACTATCGGTAATCCAACTTAACTATTGGCCGTATATCTGGTGTTTGCGATAGCACCATATAAATACATTTTAAAATACCGTCTAGTTTTGCAAAACAAACTATGAATGATACTGTTTACTAACTGTGGCAATCATATTCAGAATTTGACGATTTTCTCACTCATGAATCCAATGCATTTGAAAACTTCTTTAGACACACTTTGTGTTCTTTCTGAACAGTTAACCGTCACGCTCGGGTCGGTGACGCTGAATCGGGTATACTCGGCTCCAGTCGATCGCTGACGCTGATTCGCGTATACTCGGCTCCAGTCGGTCACTGACGCTAATTTAACTTTTGAATTTTATCGTGTGGTCAAAAGCACACACCCTCTTCTTTTTAGGGTTCCGTATGTCCTAATAAAAAACGGAACCCATTAAGGATCACTCGTGTGTCTTCTGTCTGACCGATAAAGTACGCACGTGTAACGTAAAATAAATGAATTTTGAATATGGAGTTACTTCAGGCAGGCAAATTAGAAAATTAAAAAAAGATTTTGCAAACTGTACCATGTGACATATCAAATGAAAGGGCTTACTTTCAGGTATTTTTATAATTAAAAAAAAAGATATTTAAGAAAATAGATTACAATTTACCATTACCATTAACTACGATTTGAAAAAAAATCAGATTAGATTAGATTTATTCTATTCTTATAGACTACAGAAAAATCTTTAAGAAATCTACGGTATTGAAATAACATAGCAAATCTTTCAATATTGTGCGTACAATCTGACATTTGCAGTTGAAATGTGTGGGAAAACATGTTTTTCAACTATAATATTAAGTTTGTTCTTGGAATAAATTCACCCAACTACGGAACCCTTCATTGTGCGTGGTCCGCCACGCACTTGGCCGGTTTTTTCTCAGGAGTTCCACGGCAATTAATGAATGAATTCTCATAAAAACCAAATTAATCAATCTGAACTAGTTCAATGATAAAATTGCTATTAAACTCTCAACCATATCATTCGTTCATTGACTCAAGAACGTCGCTAAGCAATTGAGTGATGTGCAAACTTCAACCCATTGTAATTTAAACCCTGTAACACCGCACTATAGTTTAGATTTAAATTACAATGCGAATCAACACATGCTTGGAAGCAATAACTCTATATTGAGTCCGTGGATGTCACGTTTAGCAATAGGTACTCAGAAACTATGCCGATATTGTGAATTAATTGCAGTAGTTAGTAATATTGTGTACAAGATACTATTTGTAACTAGGTACAAGTTATCACACAGTTGTAGAAACAAAGGCATTGTTAAGAATGTTACTAGCAAACTGCCGTATCAGTTTACCTTTGACAATGGCTACTCTTAAACCGGTAAAGGAAAACATCGTGAGGAAACCGACATGTCTTAGAACCAAAACGGAAACATGTGACATCCAAAAACTCGCACTGGGCCCGCGTGGTGAATTATGGCCCACTCCTTCTCACAGAAAGGAGGCCTGTCCCAGCAGTGGGAACATTATAGCCTGATGAACATTTGCTAATCGCTGTTTATATTTTTTACATCAAGATCTAAGTCCCTTAGAGCACAATGGTAGTATTTTTTTAAGGATTATTATATTTTGGTGAACCTAGGTAACCGACATAGCTTGAAAAATTGCCAAACTCAAGTAGCAGTACTGCAGAACAGATAGCCGATGGAGCCGAAAAGATCTCGAGTGGTGATCACATACCGGAAGGCACAACGTGGGTATACTCCCCAAAAGGGGAAAGGACGATCTAGTGTAGGTCGCGGGAATCTGCTGGATGCGGGCTTCGCAGGACTGATCGATGTGGCGATTCTTGGGGAGGCCAATTTCGAGTAATTTACATTACTCGTTTAAAACTCACCCGTGAAAATAACCCTAACTCAAGTGAAAACAGTGGTTAGGACAGTCAGTCCTAAAAATACTAAATAGACAAGTAACTGCGACTAGCTTGAAAGTGCTTAGAGGTCGCCGGAAGTTGCTGCGGCATCGCTAGCTCGCCTCGCGCGCGTTTGGTCACAGTTCTAAACTAACCTAAACCAATTGGTCAGGGTGCCCTAGCTTAGTTACTGCGATCGATTCGACATTGGAAGCCACACGAAATGCTTATTGTGACTGCAGATAAGTCATTCTGCATTATGTCTAAACCTGCTACCTGCGCTGTTTTGTAAAACAGCTAGCGGTTATGTGAAACAGCGGATTCGACAATACTTCTGCGACAGCTATAACACTTCACTTTAAAGTAGGGAGTAAAGCTTAACAATTTAATTTCCTGACCGTACAATTTAGCTGTTAACAATAATTTTTGTATTCCTGAAATTTATTAAAAACACTACGCCTAAAGTAATGTTTTTTTTTAAATGAGACTGCTAAATTATACAAATAAAAGTCGTTACAGAGACATGGGTTTCAGAAAAAAGCTGCCTTTTAGATTCTCGGAAAAAAAGCTAGTTTAAGTAGGATTCAATGTTTTTTTGCAAAATTTAATAACGTCAACCTGTCAGTAACATTAGGATTTGTGTGTCAATCCATCTCAACACAGACTCAGAATAAAAATATACAGTGTGTTTCAGGAATGTGTTGTCAAATTTAAGGTGATACGGACCATCAAACTGAACAAATTTCTCCATGAGACCAGTATTTCAAATTCAAATATTTTATTTCAGATAAACAATCATATAATGTTAGTAGTAATATAACTTAGCCTAATGTTAGTATTAAATTAAATTAATAATAATAAACAACCAATGAACCACTGAACAGTTCGTCCAATGGTACACCGGAATATTTGGATAAGTGTGTCTGAACACTTACCCACCTTCGTAAGAGGCCATTGGGGGAGGAGCGCAAACGCGCATGCACGCACGCACGTTTTGTAATTGCAACAAAATAATCAGTTGTCCCATACAAAACTTCAAAACCCACTAAATGTTATTCCCATGGAGAAAGTTGTGCAGTTTGATGGTCTGTACCACATAAATATGACCACACATTTCTGACACACACTGTATATTAATCAATACTAATCCATCTCTAACTCCGACCATGTACAATCAATCTGCCTAGCCTTTTCCCAACTATTTTGGAATTGGCTTCCAGTCTAACCAGATGCAGCTGAATACCAGTATTTTACATGAAACTACTGCCTACCTGACCTATCTGAACCCAGTAACTGGGTACTACGATACCCCTTGGTAAGACTGGTTGTCAGACTTTCGGGCTTTTGACGACCCGTAACGACTGTCAAACATTCACGAATGACAGCTGAGACCAATGGCGTAACGAGCTTTCAGAGGCACGGAGGAGTTTCGGTATGTAAAGATGGTCACCCATCCACAGACCAACCCCGGCAAGCAAAGCTTAACCTGATGGATCGACCCGTGCGGCTGTTGTTACTTAGCCATGAGCTCCTCCGACCCGACCCTATACATACCTACTAAAAAAAAAAACCCTTATTGATCAAACTAGGTTTATAGGCTAATAACAGAGTTTAAAACTAAACCTAAAGGTCGTTTTTTAATCCTAACACTAATTTGACATTTCAAGTAATTGTTGTATGTTTTTCTCAATTCGGAGTTTGACATTTGCACCTGTCAAATTAGTCTCTGGGATTATAAAACGAACTGTTGGCTGAAGTCTGTTATTATCTGTGAACTACCCATTATAGACTGTGAGAATCCGTCCGATGTTGGTTAACAAGCAAGTACAGTCCTTTTGCCATAATTATAACGAATTCACAAACAAAGAGGGAGGGGTAGTATAATAGACAATAATTAAAAAAAGCTTTTTGTTGACAAGGTGTGTCTGTGATTTAATAATGATTACATGGTGTTTTGAACAAAATAATTTGTTATAGGTAAGCAATTAACAGAGCTATAATTATAAAAAGTGTTTTCTTTATACATTATAACTTTTAATTTTTCTGTTTAAAATGCTAAAACTATAATAATAACCCAGAGGTTATTAAAGTTAGACAGCAGAACGGAAATTATATTCCGAATAGCACGCCACTCTAATATAAAACCATACAATTCCACTGTCTGAATTGTAAAACGTAACATTTCCCGTTGAAAACCTTTATTTCGAGGTTCGAGGATAAACCTACTAAAAATATGTATTCAGAATGTCAAGCGTTCATCAAGTTGATTGACGGTAGTATAATACAGGGAACTAACTTGAGTAAATATTGTATTTTCACAAATATTTTTCCTTGAAAGCTTCGGTAAGGTATACGATGAAAAAACAAGTTGCTTTATGGCAAAAAAATAAAAGAAACAATGAATAAATTAAGAGTTTATTGCCGATTTTTTCATTTAGATAACAGAAACAGTTATTCCGATATTTATATAAGAATATAATGTAATAGTCAACAGTGTATATTTACAATTATATCCCGTAAGGAATAAAAGCAATTCCAATTTTTATATTGCAACACAAAATTTTGAAATTCGCTCCCCTGTCACAACAATATGGCAGCTGCAGTGAACTGTCAAAAAGCGCGCGAGATGAATGCCAGCCGATACATGGCATGTGCCGGGAATGATTTGTGGCGTACTCGCCAAATATGAACGCGGCCGTGCTTAAAATATTGATTTATTTTCAGCCTATTCAGCATTTTCATATATAAAATAAAATCCATTGCTGAACGTCACTCATATCGTGGTTGATGTCGAAAATAGAGAAAATCATTGAGTTTTTTAATGTTTTCGTTAGTTGTATTAGCTTGGATCTATCTACGTACATATTTTGTTTACGTTATATTTACTATAAATTATTTTAGACAGGCTGGTATGTCTCAAGAGTTTAACCGCCACTTCAGCAAGTTAAAGCTGCCTGCTCAAATTATGCCTGGATGGAAATGCTTATTCAGTATGACTGAACTTGTTAAGAAATTCAAATTATCAGGCCGTCTAAACTTCAAGGACTTGCTTATAGATAACTAGCTTTTGCCCGTGGCTTCGCTCGCGTTCTTCTATCCTTAAGGAACAGTATATATATTTTTCTGGATGAAAGGTACCTTATGTTCTTTTCTGTACCCTTGACAAAGTGTATACAAAATTTCATGATTATCGGTTCAGTAGTTAAGACGTGAAAGCGTAACGAACTCACTATCGCATTTATCCTAATCCTGACGAATATTATAAATGCGAAAGTGAGTTTGTTTGTTTATATGTTTGTTTTTTACGCTGCCACGCTAAAACGGCTGAACAGTTTTGGATGAAATTTCGCACATGGGTAGACCATAACGTGGATTAGAACATAGTATGGATTGACATTCAGATAACATAAAACAACACACGTTAGTCTTCTACATTATTAAAACGCAAAAGGAATATTGCCAGCATTAAAAACAAGGTAGCGACACAGTTTAACCCCGATCCACAAAAGCTGACAGCAAAAAGATCAGACATTTTCCTCTTCAGCCCATAAAATTGTTTTCCCCTAGCCGTACAAACACACCATATGACATTGTATAAAAAAGAAAATCCGTGAGGTGACGTCGTGAGTGACCTGTGAGGGGATTACACCTGTAAGCCTCTCAAGTATCGTGGCTTCAAAGCAGGACTTACGGACCTCTGTGGAGGTTTTATGAGCTCTACAGATAGTCCATATAATTAGTATGGCATTATTTTAAGGGGAAACTGACTAATGTGGAGGATTAAGGGTTTTGTTATTCAAAGGAATGGTTTGTATTTACTTAAAGTCCTTATTTGAATACTTTACCTCACTACATATTTTTTTTCTTTGGTAAGTACAGTTATTTGCCATGTATTACTTCAACTCCTACTATTTTATTCGCATAAGCACTGTACTGGATTATTTCCAAAAACAATTATTTCACAACACACAAAATACATTAGCACGTAGGTTGTTAGATGCCCTGTCAGTCAACTCTGGCAACATTTACGTTCCAAATGAAACGTCAGCATAAATATCACAACTTTGATCATTTTCATTTTTGTTTAGGGGGGCGGGGGTGTTGGCAGGATTCGGCTCAGCCGGGCGGCAAAATCTTTACTAATATTATAAAGAGGTAAAATTTGTTTGTTTGTGTGTTTGTTTGTTTGTAAGTTTGTATGTAGGGGGTAATCTCTGGAACTACCAGTCGGATTTGAAAAATTATTTTTGCATTGGATAGCCCAATTCTTGAGAAAGGTGGACGGACAAAGTCGCGACCAGAAGCTAGTCTAATATACATTTAGATATTATGGTCAGGAAGACACTACTCGGCTGGAGTTGTGCCGACCCGAACATGCTTCAGCGTGGTAAATGTCGAACGAAGTTTACCAATCGACACGAAAATGAAAGCCGAATATGTGTGGTAATTGCTTCGGGTCGGCTATGTTGTTCAATAAATTCTTCCGAATCGAATGTGCCTAACCGAACAAGTGTGTTACACCCCTAGCTGACATTTCAAAACCTATCGTGGCACAAAGCGAGTCTCTTTGAAAAACAACAGAGTCAAAATAGTGGAGCGTAGTTTCCCCTGTGCTGGCATAGGTGCCAGGGGAAATATACTTGATTGCACCCGTTCGCGTTCCACACACGATGCATTTTGATTTCAACCCACTTCTTATTTGTTGGTACTCACTACAGTAAGAGATGTTCTTTTTTTTTAAGTAGTGTTCATGTGAATTGGAAAATAATAAAAATGGCCATTTAAAAGATACACAATGCAGATAGCTTTGTAATATTTACTTACTAAGGGTTGAAGTCAACATCTGAGAGCCGAAAGATAAATTATTAATTCCCAAAAACGCAATAGTTAAAATTTTATTACGTCAGTACTAGCGACCCACCCCAGCTTCGCACAGTTATTACAACTTGACAAAACATCGAGATTTCTGTATTATTGATACTTAAAAGAAAATCTTACTTAATCCGAAAGTTTGTGAGGATGGATGGATGTTTGTTACTCTTTCACGCAAAAACTACTGAACGGATATAGATGAAATTTGGCACACAGATAGTTTATAATCTAGGATATTTTTTATCACAATATTCCCATGGGATCGAGACTTATGCGGGTGAAACCACGGGGCGCTGTTAGCAGTTAAATATTAATGTAATAAGTATACACAAATCTTCCGGAATAAATTCTCAAAATGATGGTGAAAACCTCATCAAAAATCGTTGCGCAATTTAGAAGAATAACGCAGTCACACAGACAGACACGAAAAGCGACTTTAATTTATAATATTAATGTATAGATTACTTATATACCCACTTATTAAATATATAACAGACGTAACTCATTTATATAATTATTATTTACACAACACAACACAATTATAATCGTCCTGACCACACACTTTTCAACACTCGCGCTCGTCGATCAACCAAGATGTTGCGTTTAAAACAATCGTTACAGGTAATGATAAACTTTTTTGCTAATTGCAGACGAGTCCTTGACGTCTTAAACATTTGCACATAGTGAAACTCATATATAATAACTAAGGATTACTAATGTATGGCCGGTCGAGCGTGAATACCAGGGTACATCAATACCTTAGAGGATTTCATAACGTCCTTACAATATTTACTAACTAGCTGTTGCCCGTGAGTTCGTTTGCGATCCAGGATGAAAAGTATCCTATGTCCTTACCCAGGTCATGCTTTATCTGTGTGCCAAATTTCATCTAAATCCGTTCAGCCGTTTTTGCGTGATTGAGCAACAATCATCCCAATATACAAATTTTCACATTTATAATAAAACTAGCTGACCCCGGCAAACGTTGTTTTGCCAATTATTTGTTTGGGGTGGACAACCCTTATCACTTAAGGGTATGAAAAATAGATAGTAGCCGATTCTCAGACCTACTGAATATGCATATAAAATTTGGTAAAAATCAGTAAAGCCGTTTCGGAGGAGTAAGGTAACTAACATTGTGACACGAGAATTTTATATATAAGATTAAAATAACAGGATTGATTGCATTCGATATTCAAATTCAAATAACATCACTGGCAGTTATACGTGTTTTATAACAAATAAGGCATTACCGGGTTGACCTATTGAAGTTGAATGATAAATGATGCATACAGACTTTGAATGAAAAACATGCGTGTGAGTTCACGTGCGATGCATAATTTTTCGAGGGTTTTTGTTTTACGTAAGTGTTAGATAAGTACGAATGTGTAATAACGACGTCTTCATTATTTCTTAGTCAAATAATTACATATTTATGAGGATTCACAAAAAAAAAAATCTCGCAGAAAGTAAATCTTTAATATTCATTTACATTTAATGTAAAAAAGAACCGTTTATAAATTAGATGTATACCTGACTATTAAGACGCGTCCAAATTTAACAGTCAAAATTGTTTACATTTAGTTTTAATTTTTAAAACAGTATTTTATAAATTATAAAATTAAAAAGAAATATTTTTTTTAAAATACACTACACAAACATAAAATTTTACCAAATACCTAAAAAATCACTCCATCTCATAAATTCTGGAGGCAATCTTGTCAAATCATACACGTTACATACACCAGTGAATCAGGAACCGTAACGGTGCGGTGGCAGGAGCTTGCACAACCGCAGTGCATATTAACGGCTGTGCGCGCGCATCCAACACAGTGACACGCCACACGCTACTCCAACATGATTCGCAACATTGCTGTGAGTATACAGTTGTTATTTAATATTTATTATTATTTTGTGGAAAAAAAAAACTAAATATTAAAATGTTTTGGACCAGCTACTTTTTTCTAAAAATGTCATTGTTGTACTCGGAAAACTTTGAATTTTTATTTTTGATTTTGGAATGTAATAAAGCCAAAGCAAAATCCTTTTTATAGGTATTTGTAAAATAATAATGTAATGCTCAGAACGAATATTGCAAAACATGGTATTTAAAAAAAAGTCAGTATTCTTTGAATGAAAATACTTCGAATTCAATCGGGGGGCATAGTACCAATTCCTGAAATCGTTAAATCAGTTTTGCATATTCTCGCATTGTCAAAACTAGAAAGCTTATTGAATTTTTTTTTCTTTATTCTATTCTAGAAGTGGACAAAGAAACGAAAAATCTATAAAATTTAAAATTTCGGTTAAATTTTTGTTTCTTTTATTATCGCACACTGACGACTACTTTGCGATAATGCGGAAGAAAGTTGTCTCAGTAATATCCTGAGTGAGGGGAGCAGCAATAGCATTCTGAGGGTTTTTGCAGAGAGACTGGATGGGCCTACAATGGGAGGTTTACCAAGCTACATGTTGGCAAAAAAGCTTGTTAAACTTTCCTGTGAATATGATTTTCTTTTTCTTTCTTTTTGTGTTCCTGCATGTTATTAATATAGTTTTTAAGTAAGATGTAATACTAACAGCCTATGGGCCTTGATGCCTTTTTTTTTGGGTGGGAAATTATCAAATAACTTCTCCCGCTCTGGCCGGAGCGGGAGGGCGTGTCAGACTCTTACTGACTAAAACCCACCCGTGTTCCTTCGGTTGCCCTGTTGCCGGTGGCCACGATGTCCCTATCGGTTTTCTTCGAACCCCCGGCAGGCATCGGCCCTAGCGGACCCCGTCAATTCTGCTGATATCTCTTTGAGGCGCGCGTGGAACACAACGCGCCGTCGACCCGGGCTTGGTCCTTATCGAACGGCGAGCTACCCATTGCTCACCGTCCGCAAGCCCGCGCCTACGGTGGCCGGAAATCGGCTTGCGATTCCCGCCCCGGGCGTCTCCTCCTGCGGCGGTTAGGGGCGTGAGGGCGCGAAATTTGCCTCTCCCTCACGCGTTCCGCCTCCTCCTTCGCGAGCATTACCGCTTCGCAGAAGGAGGTGACGGCCTGCCATTTCCTCTCGCTCCGTACCATGGCCTGAACCAGGGCCGGACGCGAGAGATCACCGCCGCCGATCGCCTCTACGAGGACACGGCGTTGCTCCGCCCAAGCGGCCTTGATGCCTGACAATAAAATATTTCAATTTATTAAATAATTATATTCTCTCTTTTCAGTTGACCCTGGCCGTCGTGGTTGCAAGCCATATGTGCTTAGCAAACCCAGTACCAGAACCAGACCATGCTCACAGAACACAGTAAGTACTAATTTACTTACCTATGTAATATAAGAAAGTTATCATTAAGCAAAAGTAGGAATCCTTTTAGTGAGGGACTTGATTACCGGCTTAGCCTTATTAGAACTAATCACTAATTCGGGGGTCAAAACCTTTTATAGTGAGTAGTCCCCAGTAACTAAATTACACCAATACCTATTTAGAAATCGGAAACCTAAACAATACCCGCACTGGTCGACCGAAGGATAAGCTAAACACGTTAAGCCGTTGGTCCCGGCTGTGATTTGTAGATCTTTGACAGTCGTTACGGGTAGTCAGAAGCCCGAAAGTCTGACAACAAGTCTTACCAAAGGGTATCGTGTTACTCAGTAACTGAATTGTAGAGATCAGATAGACAGTCGCTCCATGTAAAATAAATAGTGGTATTCAGCTACATCCGGTTAGACTGGAAGCCGACCCCAACATAGTTGGGAAAAGGCTAGGCAGATGATGATGACCTGTTTTGAAGAGTCATTTTGATTTATTTAACAAGACGCATTTGTCAAAATTTAGAAGTTATGAGCGAACATATATACCTAAATACAAACATACATACACACCGATCTAAATCATAACCCTCCTTTTTGCTTCGCGTAGGCGGGTAAAAATAGATAGTTCTGATGGAACATTAATAAGGGTGCATTTCAATACGCACTTAAGATACCCGGTGAATAATTTAGATTTTGTTTTGATATCGCTTCTTGAAAATGTACAATATATTTCTTGGTAAATTCTCTTAGGAAAAATCCTAACTAACGCCCAAATTTACCTCATTTCCTATACATTTCTCATTTCCCAGTCATTATTCTCTCCACGTAGATTTGGGATCTCCCTGATAACACAGATAATATCTAACACTGTCTATCTATCAGATTTATTGCCAACATAACTGTTAATGGCAGCTGCGACATGAGTTATGTACTGTCGGTTGTGCTAATGTAACCACATATGTATAGCTAATATAGTAACCCTTGATGGTGACGTCATGATAAAGTATATAATTTTGGGTGAAAGAAGAAATAGACGTTGGTGAAAATCTTTTGTATTACAATTATTATCTAGTATTACTTAGTAGGTAGGTAAGTAAAGTTAGCCTCAAAAAGATAATTATGTATATGTCGCAGATGGATTGTCGAATCAGCTGTTTAACATAACCGCTAGCTGTTTTACGAAACAGCTCCGTTATGTAAAACAGCAGAACGACATTTAGCGATTTTCCATAATTACTGAACTTTAACACGCAGAATTGCATAAACTTTTTACATTTATGAATGCAGGCGGGTCAATGATTAGAGGTTATGATATGAAAAACAGCGTGAAACTCAACGTCACATTGTAGATTTTAGTTAAAAATGTTGTCGGAAATTCTGTTTTTATGTGTGTTTTGTTGTATCTACACAGGAAATTCTTGTAGCAAATTAGTTATAATACTCGGTTAAATGTCTTAATTAATTCTTAGATATAACAATAAGAAAGTTTCAAGACAAACCTACAAACTTTCAACTTGATCATTTGTTCTCCATTTTCACGTAATTTCATGATCATTAACCACTTTTTTTGGTGAATACATACTGGGCTGTGTGAGTAAAAACGGCCTATGTCCAACAGTGGACTACGATAGGCTGTTGATTTGGATATGTTATAGACTGCTTGAAAACAATTAACAGGCATAATGTTATTGCCAATAATTGGCAAGCAAAGACACACACAATTGGCGCAGTGACGAGCAATACGTTATTGTGTTACGTATCGTGAGTTCGATTAACAGCTTAAGAAATACTTTAAAGACCTATAGATAGTCATTCTCGGTCTGACTATTTGTGTGTGTGAGATTTTTGTCTGTAACTCCACCCATCAAACGGAAAATTGATAAGCAAATTGACACCTTACGTCAATTCGCCGTGTTAAAGCCATTTCATACAAACAACGACAGTTGTGATTAAAATATACGGATAATTTGAGTTAGTAGTCAATTTACTAAACAATTTCCCTGACTTTTTAACCGACTTCCAAAAAGGAGGAGGTTATATGTTTCATAGCTTGTTTTTTTTTTTTTATGTATGTCCACTGATTTCTCCGTCATTTGTAGACCGATTTTAAAAATGATTTTTTTTTTTGAAATTGGTCTCATTTAAATTTTATTAATTTTGCTTGGGTAGTTTTTGAGTTAGCTGCAAAATACGTATTTTTTTTCCCACTTAATTTGTAGATGATATGATAAGTTCCTGTCACTGGTAGTAGGTAGTGGTATTCGAATGTATGTGGGGTAGGTACCACAACTAAAAAGTGAAAAATAAAAACTTTTTACAAAAAAAAACAACCGACCTCCAAAAAAAACACTACAAAGTGAAAAATAACTTTAATTTTGGAAGTCGGTGGCAAAAAACGAAAATACAAAACACAAGACACCGACTTCCGAAATTAAAGTTATTTTTTGTAAAAAGTTTTTATTATATTGAAGAAGATCTTATGTTTCGCATTTAAACATGATTCTTTTTACATTTGACAATCCATAATTAATTTTCCTATTTTTTTTGTTTCCAGCGTGAGAATTCACGTGCCGTATGAAGTACACACAGTCAACCACCACCATGTGCAAACAGTTCCTGTGATTAAGGAGGTCCCTATAATTAAGACGGTACCCATCATCAAAGAGGTTCCGATCATCAAAACGTTGCCGGTGGTACAAACTGTGCATGTACCTGTGCACCATACTGTACATGTTGAGAAGCCTGTGTTTGTGCCTGTAAAGGAGCATTACTCCTTCTCTTCTTGGCATTGATTGATGTTGGAGTAAATACTTTGATTGTAAAAATAATGGCAAAAACCATGAAATGATGAAATTCTTGGCTGTCAAAAATTAACACTGCTACTTACTTGAGTAATGAAAGCTAATCAAATTTGTAAATAGGGAGATTATTATTATTAGCAATGTATACATCTCTTTTTATTACTTCTAGAGTAAACTAACACTCAAAATAATTGTCTATTATTGATCATAATGAGGGTTTTTTGGCAGCACTGAGACGTCAGGTCCGGGCACCTGTCAAAAGTGTCAAAGCATATATTATCTTTAGTTGAGACTGAATGATGAACGAACGAATGAAAAGAATGATGAACGTCATCATATATCTTTATTATCTTTCCATGTGGCGCCAACTGGTGGCGTGAATTTTCATGAAAACCCGAATTAGTACCCACCAAAGTTTGTTTGATACATGTTTAATTTGAATGTCAGTAGACTCTAGAGCATGTTTTCAGGTTTAAAACCATATAGTCATGTTTTAGTTACCGTACTGTATAAGATAGCTCTAAACTCCATTTGAAATAAGATTAGACATTTAAACAAACCTTTTTTACAGTCCGTTTAACCGATTCTGACTTCTATACCGTAGGCATAAGGATGGCATTAAAAGCAAAAAAGTGGTTGCAATACCAACTGTTTACTGAAGCTGTCATTTGTCATACCATCAACGCAATAGAAGTCAAAATCGGTTGAACGGACTGTAAACAAGGTAAATGTGTAATCTTATTTCAAATGGAGTATAGTTGTGTAAGAAAGCTTGAAGTGTTTAGTGAAACACTCGACTTGAACCGTGTAAACATCGAAATAATATAAAATCGAGTAGTGTTTACACGTTTATTTAAGGCCAAAAGGAATTGTATAGTTACAATTTCTTTTAAATAAACGTGTACTGTCACTTTTACTTATGTCATCAATAATGCTAGACTATTATTTCAAAATTAATCCCGCCAAAATGTAACCCATGTTATAATGAATTTAAATAAGGGTTGTTAACGAAAAGCACTAGTGTGTAACAACATTTAAAATGTCGGATAGCAAATGAGTTTAATTAACTGGCCGCGTAACTTGCAACTGTGAACCGCCATTTTAATTGAACGAATGAACTATTGAAATTATTACCAACGTAAATAAGGTAAGCATTAGCGATTATTCCATTGTTTGTTTGATTATTCGAATTATTTGTTCCGAATTATATTTTTGATTGTGTTTATGAATACATTTGTAAATGTTCTGCACGCACATCCTTATTTTTAAAATTTGCATGTCGATCTTTAAAAGTGTAGATTGATGAACTGAAAATCAATTTTAAGATTTTTCATCGATCTAGATGCATTAAACTGTTGTTGGATGATATTTTAGCCTTTCTCTAGTCGATGTTATTTTTATAAAGGAATGTCTTAAACACAGTTTCAAAAATACATTAAGCGCTAAGAATATTTTTACTAATTTTCAAAATAGCACTGTTTTGCATATTGTTTTGTGCTCACATTGTCGCCATTATTTCTACAGCCGTCAATGTAACCAATTACTTGTAAGTTCGTTGTAAATACTCGTAAATACTCTTGTTAATCACACAATGAGATGATACACGTTCTTCTGTGATATGTTATACAGTGTCAAATTTTGTGAACGTTTTTTAATATTTCAAAAGCGAATCCTAGTGTTCCTTTTCCTATGAAAGAAAACCACAAATTTCTTCATATGTTTATATGCCAAAAGACAATCATAAAATGTATTCCGAAATTCTGCTGATAAACATAAAAAAATCATACCTACTTAGGAATCAAACTCAAAATCAAAGCATTTATTTCTATTAAACCATTTATAGGCACTTTTGAATTGTCAAGGAATCGGTCAGTTAGAAATATGAAGCTAGTTGCCTATTCCAAAGCGTAGTAGGTAGGTACCTATGGAGAAGAACAGGCAAGAAGCTCCACGGACACTCTTTTAAATAAAAAATTGTTACAAAATATTGGTTACATCATTCATATTAAAATTATACATGTGAGAACAATTTAGAAAGACGTGCACGTTAGAAGCGTCCGTAATAGATAAAAAAAAAAACAATTCAAAAATTAAAATAAATTAAAAATAAGCCGTGGCAGCTAAGAGATGACCAGTCCCAACTGACGGCGCCCGTTCACGAACATGGCGCATGGATTAGCACCATTCAGCTCAACCTTTTTGAAGGGAGCTAAATGAATAGGTATCCCTAACTTCTAACCACTTCGCATGTCACTTAACTAACTCTGTAGTAGGTACCTACTGTTGTCGATTCTCATAGTCACATCCTAAGTGACGGCGCAACACTACAAAACATTGATCCCTGTAAAACACATTTACACCAGGCTAGCACATCCCAAAAACATCACAACTTCAGTTACCATTATTACACGTTAAAACAAATTTGAACCACAAAACAGCAGCAGAACAAACGCAAAAAGTCATTCCAGTCCCACAGGATGAGTTCAAGCTTAACTGCGAGGTGCACATAAATATAAACGAGTGTTTGTTTACGTTGCGGACTCATAAGTAGATGGAGTGGTAATTGCGGAGAATGGGCTTGGCTTGCCGCGAATATCAGCTACCTTTGTGTATCGCTATCATCTACTTCTATGGTATTGGTAACACAATTGCCACGTGTGAGTGTAAGTTTGGGGATTGTCCAATGACAGATGTTTTCTACCCCTTTTTTTGGTTGGAAATGATCAAGAAGATATTTGATAATTTCCAACCACACCCGCTCTGGGCGGAGCGGGAGGGCATGTCAGACTCTTACTTGCCGGGGCCACGGTATCCCTTTCGGACTTCCCCGCAACCCTGGCAGATGTTTTCCACCCCTGCAACTCTTTTCAACTCGTGACTAATTGATAGTAACAGTAATATAATTTATTTTTCTAAATTAGCAGGCATCGCAAACTTCCACTGCTTAACATAAGCTTTCTAATTCGTACTACCTCGCAGACATGGAATTAATTATCATAGAAGTTATTAAGACGATGTTCATGTTGACACTTTTTATAAGTCACCTTTTACCACACCTACTAATAGATGGAGATAAATTCTTACTCCAAACAAACAGTCAACAACGATCAATAAATTCTTTCTTCAATAACAATGTATTAAGTATTTGCAACTATTAATTGCTGTTACTCCATTTACTTATTACTCCATGGTATGTGAGGTTCATTGTTTAAACGCGTTATCGCGGCTCGCAGGCTATCGGCATGTCGGCCTATTGTGGTCCTGTCAGTCGTTGTCAGACTAGAACCTACTATCTGACAAGACATGTGTCAGCTTTTGTCTAATTTTGAATATTGAGAGGTTACGGTATTGAGGCGTAGGAGTAACGTTCTGTTTTCTGTTGGGAACAACATGGTAACAGAAGACTAGGATCATGAACTAATCTGTCAATCATTATTTCTCCTCTCCTAATCTCAATTTATTTGGAGTCCGCATATGTTTTCTTCCATGTTTAGTCATCATCTCAATAGCCAGACAACCCTTTTGTAGCCACATAACTTTTACACAGTCCATTCATCGTTTCTTTGGTGTTTTCCTAGCCTTATATACAGCTAAATGCATACTCAAAACTTTCCTCACGACATTTTCCTTATCAATCACCACCAATCCGTCAATTATGGTGATAAAAACTCACCGTCCCGCCTTTATCGCAAAAAAAAAAACTTCTGTTCCCTAGATTTTGACGAGTTATGCGAACATAAAAATATAGTGAACAGCAGATATTTTTTTCGCGAATTCAGGTTTGGTCCCATAGTAAAAGTTGTTCATAATGATGAATAAAGTCACATGTTAAAGTTTACGCACAGGTTAAAAATTAACCCGGTATTTTTATGAACATGGCATGAGTTAGGCTGCCTGTCCACTGGAGCGGAGCGAGGCGGTAGAGCGGAGAAATGTGCCAATATTAACCAATAGGAGTGGAGCTCTGAAGCGGAGTTTAGATTATATTGGTTAATATTACAGGCATATTTCTCCGCTCTGCTGCCTCGCTCTGCTCCTGTGGACAGGCAGCCTTTTTCTCATAGTTTGAGTGCTGATACGTGAGAAGAAGGTGATAATGATGACGATAAAAAGGAATAAGAGTTTATTCAGCATAAATAACTTTCAGCGGCCATCGCAAGGCTCTAAACTCAGCAGTGGCTATTTACGACCCAATAAAAAGACAAATGTCACAAAATTCAAGGTACGACAAAATTCGTGACACTTGTCACGATCGTGCGACCTGGAATAGAGACCATTCCCTTAATGAACACAGTTTACGAATTTGTAAGAGCTATAATGAGCCCTTGTTTATACCAATGGGAATAAATGCTTCGCAAATACTCGCAAATGGTCAGAACAGTTAAGTTTACTGGTTTAGTTAGGGTTTACTAACTTAGTTAACAGTTGGTTATGTAGCGATTAGTGTATTAGAGTAAGTACTGTGTTTGTGGTTAAACTGCGGCAGTGATATTAGATTTTACAGCTATATTTTAAACGGGCTTATTGCCAGTGGGTTGGAAATTATGCGTTAAGGGCGTGGCGAAATAAAACACATTGTGAATTTTATTACAGAACAAGTACTGTAATTATTAGTTTATTGAATAGTTTAGAGACTAAGTTACCATCTCATACAAGCAATAGATACCTACTAACTAACCTACTTGCTTAGCTGAGAAAATCCGTGATTTTAAACAAAAAAAATACAAGCTTCCAATATATTTGACAATAAACTATATCATCTCATACAGTTTTGAAAACAGCTCCCAAACATTTTCATAGAAGAAAAGAAAAAAAAAAAGAATAAAGCCCGCAACACACTGCATTAACACACCCACTTATTGTTTTACGCCAAATTAATTCTTTTTGCGAACTCATGTACACTTGTTCCTGACAATTATTTTGCTCGTGAAAACAGCCCTTGAATACAGTGATAACCTGACAGTTCAAATTGAGATGCCAATTTTATTTAAATGGCAATTTCGCTGAGCAATGGCGTTAATGTTGCCAATTAATGTACTTATTTTTTTAATAATGTTTTTTTTGTGTTTGGTGTCGTATTTGTCGTTGAATTAATTAATTGAGTAATTACATTGGAATTTAAAGAGTTTTAATTAAACATTGTTATTTTTGGAAACGCTAGTTGTCAAAAAAGCTCAAAGAAGCTTGGCTTTAGAAATATAAAGTTAACCTATTTATGCTAAGCATTAGCAGATTTTTACACAACACAAAGAACATAGCAAAAATTAAGATACTCATAGTCGCTGACCTTTTTTATTAATTAGTTCTCATTAATGACGATATTTGTACAAATTAACGAGAAAAAGAAAAATCTTTTTCATCGTTTGTTTCTGATTGCAGGGACAGGGCACATAGAATTACCTCATTCCTATATCAATCAGTTACTAAATACACCTCAACAGTCAATTTAAATACCGACAATGCAAATAATTACGATTTATTTCAACGGCTACATAACGAGCTTACATCGACGAAATAATAAACAAGCTTAATTAAAACACGCTAAAATTATTTTGATTCGATCATATTCCCGACGAATTAACCGACTGATTCGAGTGGTTAGATTTAGTTAGATTAAATGTTATAGGAGTTCTAATGGACCACAAATTTATATGTGGATTTTGTTAATTTAAATTCAAAGATAATAAATAATTGTAGTTGCTTATAATTATGGTAGTAACAGTACCTACACATGCCGAAGTACATTATTGTGAGTTTTTAGTAAATGATGGTCAATTAGTACGCCTAAAAACTACACCAGTACCAGAAAATATACACAAAAATGCACTTACAGAATATATTCTAAAGATAAACTTTCCTGGAAAAGCTCAGTACTCTTTTCATCACGGTAAACCTTTGTAAATCACGTAAACCACGCAAACAAAGTCAGGGCACAAGCTATTATAGTTTATTCATAAGTTGAGCGGAAAGACGTTGCACGAAAAAGCAAACAGCTACCCATTATAAATGAAGAGAAATCATGCGATATGAAACACCGCTTGACTTCCACCAAATTATTACTCCAGCGAAAATTTTTAAATTATGGAACACGATAACCAATTATGCGGGTCAGTTATTTCTCTATCCGAAACGCTGAAATTTGTTCGAAAACTACACAATCGAATAAACTGATGTTTTATAAAACTGCGGCTTGCCTACTGGCACGTTTGGGCGCGATTTCTTTCGTAAGCAGTGAACTGATCCGGAACTTTTGTTTTTGTTCGTAGTACTTTGTTATGTGCTCAAAGCATTTTGGCTGGCAAACTAATAGGATCGTGGGTAGGAACGTTAACTGTCCAAATACCTTCGTTATTTCGGGCGTTGTTTTCGGCAAACGCATTAATTAAAACAGGTTATTCTAGCACTTTATTTATCAACCGTCTAATCTCAAAGAAAACACCAAAATTTGTTATTTAGCTCCCGCTTTTCTACGACTCAGCTGAAAAAGTATAGTAATAAAAAAGGGAACAATAAAATCCGACATTTCTCCCATAACAGCACCGTTCCCCCACATAATATTCAGAACGGAGCACTACATTTGATCAAAGATATGTTTATTTCATGCATAGTCTCCTGGTGGCACGTCGTAGGCTATAAAATCTAGAATGAATCTATTCAGTGAGCCCAGCTTCACGAAATTTACGTAGTGAAAGTTTACAGTTACTTCCCATTTCGGAGTTGGTTCGTTGTTTCGGAGACGACGAAGTTCTAAGTCCGAAGTTCCATAGCTTTTGAAGGCATCTCAGGCCGGCCTGCATTTGGCCGTTCTTGCCTATAATCCAATGGTAGTTTGGATATGTCTGTTTTACAATAGCCAGCTTAAATATTGACGTAGCTGCAGCTTTGAACTCGGCAGTTTCGATTAACTGTTGTTGCTATCGATTAGGTTCACGTTGCAAGGTGGTAAACTTAAGTTGATCACAATTCGATACTGGGTAGGTACCTACATACTGCAAAGATTTAGAACTCTCATAAAGAGGGTGGAGAAATATAAGCTTGAAAGTGGCTTGAAGAGAATATCTTTTGACAGAATTGCGTCAATATTAACAGTCGTTTACCCCAAATGACTATTAATCGAAACTTAATAAAACCCATTAAAATACTCCAAAGAATTTAATATCCAAAAATCAACTACGAACACGAGAAATTCATACCCATTATCGCGTACTCTCTCATTTGTTTAACTCATCAAGGAAAAGATCAATTAAGAAGATTAGTTATCGCCTTTAAAGATTACGTCATTGCGAGCAAACGACGGTGGCAAGGAGTGGGGGGAGTGGTGGGGGTAAGGGGGGTAAGGTGACGAAAACGCACAATATCTTCATTCGCGATCCGCCTGCGGCCGATAGGGGGCTTGTTAACTCCGGGAACGATTTTACGCGACTACATTACTTCGCTGATAGGATGAGCTTTGGGACCTGACTTAAATAAAACCGCATTGTAATTTGTTTAACTATTAAATTGGAACAGAAGTCTTAAAAGTTTCTAATTAGCTTGTCTGTTGTATTGTAATGTGAGTACAACATGAGGAATGTATTTCTGGAACAAGGGGATAGAACCCAAGACCCTCTGCTCAGTAGTCACGTTTGTAACAACTAAGACAACGAGGCGATCAAATTGGAGTTAGTTATTTAATATGAAAAGCACAATATTTACCTAAACGTGAAGAAACAAATTACATTTCAAGTAATGAAATAAAATTATTACAACTCAACACAGGCTTGTGTAAACATACCGTCTCGTCTTGGCCCTTACGGAGCTCGAGGCCGAATTTCGTTTGAAAGCGACTCAATTGTGGCCTACGCTGTACATAGCTAGGAATGTTGGCCTCATAGATACGTAAGTACATGTATAACCAGCGGTGTATACTGGCGACCGCGGCACTACCGTGCTACCGCAATTGTAGTACCACTCTGTGGTAGCTGGTAGGTGAATATCTAAACAGGGGAACCTTAATACGAAGTACATAATATATCTATGACTTCAGACGGCACGTGTAAATTCAAAGCCTGTATTAGATTATGTATCTTAGGTACATAATTATATCAAGACCATTTAGCCTAAAAAGCTTCTTATTTTCTAGCTTCTCTCTGTCCAGTGATTTGAAAAATAGGGAGATCTCGAAAAAGGATGTGATCTAAATCCCAATTTAAAAAGTACTAGAATTCTAGTATTTGCCCGCGGCTTCACCTGCGCATGGTCTACCTGTGTGCCAAGTTTCATATAAATTTGTTAAGACGTAAAAGCGTAACAAACAAACTCACTTTCGCATTTATAATATTAAGATTATGATGTAGCGTATGAAAATTTTCTTAACAAGGGTAATTTTCCACAATTTTCACCCTATTGTTATTTTCCTATCCACCTTTCTCTCTCCTAAGTAGGTAGGTACTATAAATAATAACTGAACACTTGTATGGATAGGTACTTCGAGTACAAATTAACTAATTGGCGCTAATTTTCAATTAACAATAACGTCGCAGACCTTCTCTGTCTATAACGCTAATTAAAAGTTATGGTTCTCTTGAAAATAAATGCTAATGAATGAAATCTAGTTTAGATAAATGTTACCTAAGAGCCTATTAAGATCCAGCGAAGGTGAAAGTAAAAATCTTACTAAAAACCTTTATAAAGCTTACTGAAATTCTTCGCATAGAATTAAAATAAAGAGTTGGACCTTTATTTATTCCATCCGAGGAATGTAAACCTGAACTCCCATATAGAAATACGCTGCTTAGATTTACTGGAGAGTAGGTAAGCCCTAAATTGATGATTGGTTAGGTATACAGGGTGGCAGGGAAATCGACGCGAAAACTGTTACCATGGATTCAGTACATGATTCTGAAACCCCGTTTTTTTTTTTTGGGTGGGAAATTATCAAATACCTTCTCCCACTCTGGGTGGAGCGGGAGGACGTGTCAGACTCTTACTGACTAAAACCCACCCGTGTTGCTTCAGTTGCCGTGTTGCCGGGGGGCCACGATTTCCCTTTCGGCCTTATTCGCAACCCCGGCAGGCATCGGCCCTAGCAGACCCCGTCAATTCTGCTGACATCTCTTAGAGGCGCGCGTGGAACACAACGCATCCTTATCAGACGGCGAGCTACCCATTGCTCACCGTCCGCAAGCCCGCGCCTACGGTGGCCAGAAATCTGCCTGTGATTCCCGATGCCCAGGGCGTCTCCTCCTACGGCGGTTAGGGGCGCGAGGGCGCGAAATTTGCCTCTCCCTCACGCGTTCCGCCTCCTCCTTCGCGAGCATTACTGCTTCGCAGAAGGAGGTGACGGCTTCCTATTTCCTCTCACTCCGTACCATGGCCAGAACCAGTGCCGGACGCGAGAGATCACCGCCGCCGATTCTGTTGAAATTTTTCGTCGGTTTTTTTTTAAATCTGCTGTTTCATAGAAAAGTGCAATACCTACGCGGCCAAAATGCATGGAACAGCAGATTTATTTTTAAACAACCGACGTAAAAGTTCAGAATCATATACTGAATCCATGGTAACAGTTTTTGCGACGATGTCCCTGTCTCCCTCTATTTATTTATTTCAAACTTCATCACTCTTACATGTGACTAAATCAAGTGAAATTGATATTACTTTGACTATTTGTCTATAATACATAACATAACATCACGCCTGTAATCCCCGAAGGGTTAGGCAGAGGTGTACCTGTAGTACACCCACATTTCGCCAATTATGTTTAAGTAACATATAATATGGGGTGAGTCTATTGCCTATATTTCTGTTTGTAATCAACAACAGGTCATTTACATCTTTATGAGCTTAAAGTTTTGTAAACTATATAAATAAGTAGGTACACAGCGACCAATCGTCACAATCTGCCGCCCACTCGTCTAAAAAGGAACTATAATGCAATCAGTACGGAACCATATATGGAGAAGAACGTGATTGAGAACTTATAAGTACGTACTTTATTTGGATAAGGAGACTTTCTTATGACAATGCAAAACCAGTATCAAGCAACAAACTGGTACACATTTTTACGGAATATACTGCCCCTTTTACTGTAGCAGACATACACTTATGGAATACCAGCGATACTAAGTTCAAAGTAATTTTATTCTAAGTGCATCGTCTTCACATATAATTATTTAACTAATGTACGTACAAACTATTGTAAAACATTTTAAAAGAGTAACGGTGGAGTTTCTTGACCATTCTTCTCCATACAAAACTACCTTTTGGAAGGGGCGATTAGAATCAATTCTATTATTTTGTAAATTTTGACGTTCAAAAGACATACATGGGCCTATTTGAAATAAATGATTTGACTTTGACTTCAACAAGGTTTTCAAAAACGGGTTAATAAGCTTCGTTCAGAGATAGACAAATTAATATTTTCCGTTTTTATAGGTTTAATCAAGTTCCGGTTCTTGGAACTAGGTTCATAGTTGGCAACCTAATGAGAAGACTTAGCAAAATCGTGTATTTGCACAAAAAAAAAAACTCGAATCTACCAGGCGATTACCAAAAACTTTGAATTTTGGTGTCACGATTTCACGAAATGTCCGAATTTTACGCAAAACTGGCGATGGTGTGTAACGAATGATATCTTGTTGCCACCGAACCCGTCTGAGTGACTTCACACTTGATAACTTTTAATGTGTTACTAGTACTACACACCACACAACCCAACAAATAAACCTATTTATGTGGTAAAAATATATTGCTGGGCAAAGGCCTCCCATGTGGGCCCTAATAAAACATAAAACAATCCACTTCCAAAACTGCATAATCACGAATCGATGTTATCAGTGGCCAAGTTAAAAGCCTAGAAGATATAAGACACTATAAAAACGAGCCTCCGTTGAAGGAATGGTCCAATTTGGCTTATTTTACTGCCATCTAGTACAAGATACCGTCTCCCAAGAGTTATTAGTCTGACGAAATTGCACGCGATTTTTCTTAACTGATAATTTGTTGTTCAGAAAAGAAAAGATACGAAATTAGCATTCTGGATGAGATAGGACGATAATCAATTATGACGAGGCTTTATTTAGATTGGGGAATAAAGCTGGATGGGGTTGCTTTTTTACAGATTCAAGGGAGATTGTTAAGGGCGTGGCAATTCTCTAGATACGAGAAGCACAGTGTGGCGATGCTTGGGAATGCCTGGTTCCAGCAGTGGACGACTTTCAGCTGAGCTGATGATGATGAAAAGGGATTTCTTATACTCATTCGGATGAAGTATATGAGTATGGCCGCCAAAAAATGTACATTCAAAAAAAAAAAAATGTCCTTGTCATTTTATGTAACACCAGGTTTTTTTATATAGTAATTATGGTAGTTTTTAAATAGTTTCAGCTTCACTGTGTATTATTTATTATTATATTAATAGTTTAAATTAATTTTGCTTGCCTTTAACAAGCACAATATTTTTTTTTTGTAAATGCTTATTTTAGTTTCCATACAAGAGTCATGTGTCCCACTTAGTCATCTCACAATTTGAAGTCACAAAATTATGCACAAATCTATTGATACCTGTAAAATTTTGGTATTTCTAAATTATTCTGTAAATATGTGGATACTTTTAATAAGTTCTAATAAAAATAACACAAAAAAACAAATGTAAAACTCACTTAAAACAATAGTCACACTTTTTTTCACGAATGATACTTCACGCAAGTTACCATAAAATAACACCCTAAATAACTAGATATCCAAGCCACAAAAATATTTTTAAGTAATGGCAGCACCAATTCCATGTTGGCCAACCTTTAGAAAAAAATCGCCATTTTGTTTCCGTCAAAGTTGATCGCTAAGGTAGTCGGCATTTTTGTCTCGGAACATTTTAATAATTTAGAGTGAGAATTATGCAAGGTAAGAATACAAATTTACTATATTATTAAAATTATGTGTGTAGCTTTAGTGTTCTAGTAACAAATCAAACTATGCGGCGTCTTATTACTACAAAACTTTGACGAATAAAGGCTTTTTAGGTTATGTCCAACCATATTTTGATTCACGAATGATACCATGTGTTACTATTGTGTTACGTAACATTCGTGATCGGCTGTTAGGGGTAGTACTCACTAGAGAATCTAAAGTTAAAAATTAACTTTTTTACATAAAGAGAACCCACTTCAAAAACTATCATGTTTCGGGAGTTGGTACTTTGGTTGTGTTGATATTTTGTAGTGCCTTGCCACCGACTTCCGAAATTTTAAAGTTATTTTTCACTTTGTGGTTTATGAAGTTTGTTCCCTTTTTGTGAAAAAAATAATATTCCAAGCTTTTTAGTTTTTACTTACACACATGCGGGTCGAACATAGAACCTCTCTTTTTTATAACTTATATTTTTTGTAAGAAATAAGTATTGCCGTGTTTTTGTGTCCGCATTAGCTTATGAACCAGAGCTTATGCATTAGCTTATGCCAAAACTGACATTTATACAATAGGCGTTGTTTACTTGGCTGTTATAGAAAATATTTTATTTTTAGATGGTTTTGACGGCGGCAGAAAAGCAAAAACTATACAGAGAGCGAATGCGAGTTAACAACCCCGAAAAATTTGAAGAAGCTAAGCGTAAAAATGCTGCGCGAAATAAAGAAAGAAAAAAAATTAGCGAATGTACGGAACGTGAAAAAGCTACCATAAGGAAACAGTGGAGAACTAGAAAAAATAGACAAAAAAATAAAGTAAAAGAAAATGTTGCTGAAAATAATAGTAACGATCAGACTGACAATAGAGCACGATCAGCAGAAAGAAAAAATTTTCAAAGACATTTGGCCATTGTGAAAAATAATTACGAGACTAAAATTAGCAAAATGACAAAAATTATTTTAGCACTTAAAAAAAAAAAATATCGTTCAATAAAAAAACAAAAATCTTTATTGGCACGTATTGAAGAGTTGCAAGTAAAAAATGCAGAATTGCTAATAAATAATGTTCCTACGAATACAGATGATATTGAAATGTCGCCACTTAAAAAAACCGATAGCTTTATAGAAGAAAATATTCCTAATATATCTACACCAGAAAAACAAAAAGTGAAAAGACAGCTTCTTAATTATAACGTTTTAACTAATGCTCTACAAAATACTTACAAAAATTCTGAAGATAATAAAGACCGAAATGTTCTTAAAAGAGTAGTTGAGAATGATATAGTCAAAAAGTATAAGGCAAAAAGTGTAACTGCAGCTGTATTGGGATTGAGAGGAAGAGTTCGTCACAGAAAAACTATTTTAAGTAAAAATCAGATGCTTATAGAAGAAATTAGGCAATTCTATTTAAAAGATGATGTTAGTCGGGCAACAGCCGGGAAGAATGAAGTCAAAACTTTGAAAAAAAACAAGCAACAGCGACGCTATTTATTGAAAAGTCTAAAGGATCTTTACAAAAAGTATAGGTTGGAAGGAGGCAAAGCAAAGTATACAGCATTTAAAAAGTACCGGCCTTTCTACGTTTTGCGTCCTAAACTCTCAAACAGAGAAACGGATGGACGGTGGATGTATTAAACATGAAAACATGATGCTCAAGATTGAAAAATTAAAAAAAATCGGACTGATACAAATCAAGGATTTAGATAGAATTTTATCTATAATACAATGTGACTTGAATTCGAAAGAATGTGCGTATGGGGAATGCTCTGATTGTAAAGATAATTTTATTTCCTTTAACTGGGGTACTCATAATCAAAGTGAAATAGTTACTTATGAAGAATTCAAACTAGATAATTACGAGTATATAAATAAAAAAGATAATCAAATATCAATTACTAAGAAGATGGAAAAGAAACAAATAAGTGAGACATTGGAAAATTTTGTAGAGAAATTTAACAAAGAACTTAATATCATAAAAAAACATGTTTATAATATAAAACACCAATATCACCAGTACTCATCATGCATCAAAAACTTAAAAAACAGTGAAGTTGCAGTACATATAGATTTTAGTGAAAATTATACGTGCAAATTTTCAATAGAAGTTCAATCTATGCACTTCGGTGCTTCGAAACAACAGATAACGATTCATACCGGTGTCTTATACACAAGTGGAAACAAGCCACAAGCGTTTGCTTCTATATCGCCCAGCAACGAACATGGTCCAGAGGCCATATGGGCCCATCTTGAACCTATTCTTAACCATATTAGAACAGAATTCCCGACTGTGTCAGCTGTACATTTTTTTTCTGATGGCCCTACCAGCCAATATAAACAAAAAAAGAATTTTTTTTTGTTTTCCAAATATACAAAATTGTTGGGATTCCCACACTCTACGTGGAATTTCAGTGAGTCTTCTCATGGGAAAGGAGCAGCTGATGGGGTTGGTGGCGCGATAAAACGCAGACTGGATGGCTATGTCTCACAGGGCACAGATATACCAAATGCCCAAACAGCATTTAAAATTCTCAAGGACTCTGATACTTCCGTAATAATCTTTTATATTTCAGAGGCTGATATTGCCAAATACACAATATCAGAAACTCTGACGCCAGTACCACAAACAATGACTCTACATCAAATTACGAACACAGAGACAATCAATGTCATTAAATTCAGATGTTTGAGCTGTTTTTGTTGTGATGCCCTGTTCCCGAAAGGTCATTGTGAATGTTTAGATGTTAAAAACCATCTACTTGTTCAAAACAAAGAAAATGATACAGAAAATAACCCTGTTCGCAATAAAACAAACCGAGCCGTTAAGAGAAAAAAGAAAATATCAGAATTAAGTGAAATATCTGATTCGGAGCAAGAAGAGAAAGAAAACAGAAATAAAATAGAGAAGATTTGTAGAACAGGAAAAAATACAAAAGAAAAAATAACAATATTATCAGACGTGAGGTATAGACCAGAAAATCGTGCCTTCTGTATCAAAGCATTTGGAAACAGTCAACCGAAGCTCAAAAAAATTGATAAATCTGATCCATTACATTTATCACATACAAAAAACATAAATTTATATGATAATCCAATTCCATCTACGTCGAATATGTCAGAACTAAGTGGGAAACAAAATATTTTACTCAAAAAGTTAGCAAAAACAAAAACTAATACTCAAAAAAAGATATTTCGTAAGACGCAAAAAATTATTGATTCTGACGCAAGCAGCACAGAAAATGACAATGATTTTTCTGTACATGATACTTCAGATGACGAGTTATTTATACCCGATTTTGACTCTGATTCAACGTATATACAAAATCAAGAAGAAATCAATGTAACGAAAACATTCATGGAATCAAAGACAGTACAAAGCGATGGCGACAGCGCACGTGAAAAAGTTAAAGAAAAATCAGGTCATCAGAGCAAAGCACAATTTGAAAAGACTGGAATAACCACAAATACTGACAAAAACCGAGAGCTTCCAGGTGCCGAAGAAGAAAGACTTCTTAGTACAGCCGACATCGAAGAAGTACCCGGTTATGATTATTTTTCAGAACCTAAGGAAGAAAATTCCGGTGAGGATAAAAAAGATATAGAATTAAAGAAAGTGAAAAGCAGTAGAGATGGCGCATATGAAACAGTAGAAGAAGAAACAGGAAATTGTAACAATATACAAATTGAAAAGACTGAGATAAACAAAATCACTGACAAAGACTGTGAGCTCCCAAACATCAAAGAAGTTTTATGTGTAGGTGATAGTGTATTAGTGAGGTATTTTCAAAGACAATCTTGGAAATATTATGTAGGGTTTATAGAAAGTGTAGAAGTTGATGAAACCGTACGTTATGCTGTGCGGTTTTTAAAAACAATTTATAAACCCACGTTAAAATTTGTACCTACAAAAATAGATCGTGATGTTGTTCCCGAATTAAGTGTGGTAAAAAGGATAGAAGTAGAGTTAAATGGGAAAGCATATTTCTTAAAAGATACTTCTGACGAAATTTTCTTTTAGCTAAGTTAAATTTATTCTTACGTTTCGTAACCAAATTGTGTTTTGTAAAAGTTAATTACACGATTATTTTTTTAATTGTTATGTTCAAAGTAAGAAAGTTAAAACTTACAAAGTAAATTAAACTACAATTCAAAGGTTTCCAAATATTTTAATATTGTTACATGTTGTAAGCTTAATATTTTTGACCTGATATCCACTATATAGAAAAAAAAGTCGTTTAGGACGATATGAGATCAAGAATATTTACTTTTTAAAATATACCTACTTCTAAATTTTTTAATTTCTATGTTAAGGTGGAAACGCCAGGGTAGCTCGCGAAATTCAAATATTTTTATGTTTTTTGCAATTTGCCGGTCACTGAAAAAAAAAACATAAAAATAGGTATTTGAATGTCGCGGGCTACCCTGGCGCTTTAACCTTAAACAAAGATACTTTTGATATGTTATTACTGACTGATAACTTGTTATTGTTTTTTTTTTCTATTATTTCTAATTTGCGTTCGTTAAACAAAGACGTTTATATTTGAGCTTAGTTTTTAATTATTTAAAGAAGACTGATAATACCATTTTTATAATAACTGTTTTTTACTATAATAATTTGTATTCGTAATTAATGTCATAAGTTTATAGTGAATGATTCTTGCATTTGTAAGTATTATAGAAATACAAAATTTCATTTGAGAAATAAAACTTTTTATTTAATATTTAAATTTGTTTCATTGAGTTTTAAAGTAATTTAATCAAATAATTTAATTAACCTTAAAATAAAATAAATAATACAGAAATGTAAAAAAAATCTGCATTGTTAGTGTAATGTACACTAGGCTTAACAAAATCACGTATGTTACTATCAGTCACGTATGTTACGGTGTGTTACGATTTCACGACTGTTATTGTACAATATTTGGCGGCCATACTGATATATCTAATTATGTTAAAGGATAGTCCACATAGGTAATTGAGCTTTACGTGAAAATAATTTCAGATTTTATAATGGGACGTTTATCCTCTATGTACCATCGAAGAAACCCATACCTAAGCAAATCGAAAACAAAATCCCGTGCACACGACCCTTTTTTTCGTAGGTAACCGTTACTACATCGGCCGAGTGCTGCAAGCACAAATAGTCCTTACGGTGTATAGGTATGGGTTTCTTCGATGGTACCTATTTTTAATTTATAGCAGGCATATCCTGCCCTGGGCATATTTGGCATTCAATCGTATCTGCCTGGCATTTGTTTTTTTACCAGGACTTGTGTTCTTGTGCTGACACGTTAATAGAAGAAGAAGTAGAATTGAATTAGTAGGTAAGTATACTAAGGACCTTAATCATTTAAGGATATACCTGGGCGACCGAGCTCTGCTCTGGTGAAAATGAGAATGCTCATTTAATAGTATAGGAAAGTTCATACTAATCCATGTATAGTACCTACTTATTCCATGCTGCCATGATAGTAGCTATTGGCATTGATTGGATTGGTTTGGCATTAATGCTGAAATGAACCTTTTTGGCGCAGCCGTGAGGCACATACTATTGTTTTTAAAACATTTTTTAATTTTTATTTTCACTGTGTTATTTGTGTTTCACGAACTGTGTCCAAATAAATGTTTTTCTTTCTTTCTTTTCTTTCTTTCTTTACAAATTTCATGCTGCCATGTCATTATTCTAACGTCATTATTTTAATGTCATTATCCTAATGTCATTATTCTCATGTCATTATTCATTATCTTGTTCTAAACTTTGGGCGACCGAGGTCTGCTCGGGTGAAAATACGGCGAAAATGAATTTTCTCAGATATGAGACCTAGCTAGATCGATTTTTCGCCCCCGTAAACCCCTACATTGCAACTTTGATCGAAATCGTTAGAGCCGATTTCGAGAACGTGAGTACAAATATATACACAAATAAATATATATATGTACAAATATTGCTCGTTTAATAATATAAGATAAACTTTGACACGATATTATAAAATTGTTAAACTTCAACTGCTGAAATACAAGGCTTTTGGCTACTTTGTATGTGTGTATTTTATGTTATTTTGTTGTAATGTGCGTTTTGTTTGTGCAGAATAAGCAATTTTTCTTTCTTTTTATTATATTTACTAACCAACACTTATCCACTCTATTCCTTGGCAAAAAATACTAAAAATATTTTACTCAGAGCAATTTTTCATACTTATTATTTTTATTAAAGTTTTATTAATTCTGCAGTCAGTCGTGTGCACCATATTAGTTACAGGAAAGTTATTTTATTATGAGTTTCTATAAAGGAGACACAAAGGTAACTACGGCTAAATACTTAATTAATACTTAATTACTCCCAGAGAAAATGCTTAGTGGAATTTATATAGTTTTAGAGAAACTAGCTTCACTCTTTATCGTCTTATTGTTTGAGTTACATTCAAGAATCAAGTACCTTTACTGAAATTAGAGTAAGGTCTAGGTAGGTAAATCTAGTGTTGTTAAAGACTGAAGTCATTTAGTCTTAATTTCGAGTCTTAAGTAGATTTTTAAGACTTGGGACTAAATAGTCACAAGTTATTTGAAGTGTTTTGAGGCCTTTTGAGTCCTATGAGTTCATTAAGTCTTTTGAGTCCTTTGAGTTTTTTTGAGCCTTTTGATCTTATGAGTTCTTTGAGCTGAGCTGAGCTTTAAATTTAGTGTATTATGTTATCAATATTTAAGGAATAAAATTACAAGATCATAAATAAAATTGATTGATTAAATGCATACATACTACTATTTAAAAAAAAACTACTTCTTTCACTTGTAACTCCAGATAAAGACTCGCATAACTCACTCCCGAGTTCTTTTGAAGACACAGTCTCAAGTTCGTTTAGACAAGACTCGAGTCTTCCTATAAAAGACTTAGAATTCAAAAGGACTTAGTTCTGAATATTTTTTATAAAACTCGAGTCTTCAAAGAGAACTCAAGTCTTATTATCGTAAGACTTAGGACTCGAGTTCCTTACAACACTAACCATAACGGATTGACGTAAAAAAATGTATTATATTTTTATTTAGATTTATGAAGAAACATAACACGGAATAATAAAATATTGTTTAAACGAAACTAGATTAAAGGATCCATAAACAGTTATAAACATGTAGTATCAATCGTCTATTATTCACACGCATTTTTTGCTCACATTACCATATTTTATTTTCACACATGGTCAACAGTTAAGTCGTCAACCATGACGCATGATGTTTTAATTTATAACTTGCCCTTAATAACACGCACTCCAACACGATTATACTTTAATTACATTAAAAGGATTTAGTAACTTAAATAATTTGAGCAATATTTAAAAAAATAAAGTGATTTATTATGCTTTTTTGTGAAACACGAAACAAAAAAGCACTCGAGAACTTTGAAAAAAATAAAAAATTCGTGAACTTCTTTTAGAAACCTAATATCTATTTACACGACAAAAACACAAATAAACAAGCAATCAATATTTCATAACGACTATTATCAGCCATTACGGCCGTCCAAACATCGTCCTTCGTCCAAATACACATAGTAATTCAAAACAAAGGTGCGTTCTGAAGTGCACAAAGCATGCAACTTTAATATTATTATATAGTGCGAGATAGGGGCGGCCATGGCATGGGCGCGACGCTGCCCGGTCAACGAACCCCATCAGCATATGCTGAACAATCAAAACTTTAATAATAATATTATTGTTAATACACTTTTGTGGTGCGACTGTATCTGCTGACAGGACTAGATTTAACCTTCCGTACAAAACAGTATTTAGCACTAAATATTGTTTTATTTTATATAATTTCGCATTGTCTGATGTACTTGCTGGCTCAAAACGAAGGTAGTTGTTATAACCAGTACAGAATTAGTTGGAAATCATTGTAAGCTTAAAAATAATCTTATTTCAAAAATCTTCAGGAACATAATGTAGTAAGTATTTATTTACTATTACCGCTTACAAATGTTTTTACAGGTCACCCAATTCAACGTTGTAGTCGTCATTTCCACACTCGGAAAGACGTCATCCAAAAACCAAATAAACACTCCCACAAACAAAAATGAAATGAAACTAAAAACTTGTTTTTATTACAAGAACTGTTTATTTTCCAGTTACCAGTATTTCATAAGCATTTAGTTACCAGTATTTCATAAGCATTGTTCTATGTCAAAATTACTGAAGGAAACAGTTTTATTTGGTTCTTTACCGAACAGAGCATCCGTGGAGTTTCTTGCCCGTTCTTCTCCATAGGAACCTACTACGCTTTGGAATGGGCAACTAGCTTCATCTTTCTGACTGACTGCCCCTTGACAATTCAAAAGTGTCTGTAATTGGTTTATTTGAAATAAATGCTTTGAGTTTGAGTTTGAACAGTCTACAAAATAATTACCACACAAACATTAGTAAAACTACCATGCTCTAATAATTATTTATAATTTCATCAAAGAGCGAGGGATGTAGTATATCTACCTAGTTCATTAATTAGTCTTGAATTTACGGACTTTAAAGTCAAGAGCTAAGACCTAAAATGTAGCCTCGTATTTTAAGTCTAGACTAAGCCCAGCACCTTTTGATGGATAGACTAATTAATTAGCCTAAAACTAGCTCTTTATTTAATCTATCTAAATAAATATAAAGAGCGAAAAGACAAGACAAGATAAACAAGACACAACACACATACACACAGTGCGTGTGGGCGTGTGTTCGTGTATGTGTGTGTCACAGTATATGACAAGATTTTTAGAACCTCTTTGTCTCAGCAGACTACGCACGCCTTTCAAGACACGCATTCTAGTTTTAATAATCCTATTGACATCAAAAAAGTATGTGAAACAAGAACTAAAAATATTTCAAAAAGCTGTTTCCAATTAAGGCGAAAGCGTCAGGGTAAACCGCGAAATTCAAATTTTCTTACGTTTTTTGCAATTTGCATGTCAGTACCATGTTGTATGTTGATCTAAATATGATTCGCGGCCGTAACAAATATGGCTTTACTCAATTATAATCTTCCCCTTTAACAGACCGGGTTAAGAATACGACCATCCATTCCATCACAAAGATAACTGATGTCAGTTCGAAAGCTGCCACGCTAAAAGGGCTGGACATATATGCCGCATGTCAGACGATCTATGGGAAAATCTTACGACCCAATGATCCCTCTTAATGGCAAGCGACATCGCGGCCGGCCCTAACGGAGATGGCGCAATGAGCTGGACTCCTTCAACAAGAACTGGTCCAGCTTTAAACAGAGAGAAGGGCAAAGAGAGTATCCCGAGGCTTTTGCCCTGCAGTGGGATATCACAAGCTTTTCAATCTTCCTAGCCTTTTCCCATCTAGTTGGGGTCGGCTTCCAGTCTAACCGGATGCAGCTGAATACCAGTATTTTATATGGAGCGACTGCCTATCCGACCTCCACAACCCAGTAACTGGGTAATGCGATACCCCTTGGTAAGACTGGTTAACTTTCGGGCTTCTAACGACTCGTAAGAACTGTCAAAGATCCACGAATGACAGCCGGAACCAACAGCTTAACGTGCTTTCCGAGGCACAGAGGAGTCTCGGAATGGAAAGATGGTAACCCATCCACGGACCAACCCCGGCAAGCGTAGCTTAACCTGATGGATCGACCCGTGCGGCTGTTATTATTTAGCCACGAGCTCCTCCCACAGGCTCTCATCACAGGCTTTTAAATTAATGTATAAAAAAAAAACCTAAGCTGTAGCCCAGCAAGTCTCCAATATTTTTTCGCCAATCAAAATGTAACGTACACCAATCATTAAAAGAACCCTAATTACCAATAACTCAGCCTTTGATCAATACTAACTCGGCTTCGTTAGAGGTCTAGACTGTTTTTTCTTCAGAACATTAAAGTATTGTTAAATGAAACCATTCAATAATATCTAACGTCTACCTTTGAACATCGATTTTTCATTAGTGAAAAAATATTTATTGCAAGATGCTTGAAAACAATAATTTTCTTGCTGAAGGTTACCATGTTTCTTATGAAATTGCAAAGGACGGTTAGGCATAGCTTTTATAGTACAGTAACTTGGTGCTCAAAAAAGAATAGTGTTCCAGGAGTTTCAAAATTGGTGATTTTATTATTTTCTACGTGCTCTTTTCACTTGTCCACCTCGTCCAGTTGCCGCTCGCGCCGCCATATTGGAAAAATGGCGCCCCAAACAGTTTTTTGACAATATCTCCTTTCCGACTCATTTTTACAATGAAAATAGTTATTTAATAAAAAATAATATTTGATGCAAGATGCTTGATAAAAAAAATATTACTAAAACTCAGGTTTTCACATTTCTTACGAAATTGCAAGGAACGGTAAGGCGTAGCTTATAAATGTTTACTTCAAATATTTAGAGTACTTTAAAAGAACCTCCTTGAGTTAAGACAAAATTGGCAGTCAGCCACGATACCAAACTTACTGACTGACTAATCTTTTCACATAAATAAATCAGCAAGAATCACTGAACTCCTTCAACTCGACGCAAGAGAAAACCCATACTTACTTAGGTACATTTTTTATGGGGTATGTGAACTAACGAAGGGCGTTCCCTTTAACCCGCAATAGTATAGCGTCCACAAACGCAAAAAAAAAAACATTTTTTTATGTTATTTTTTTTAAATGTATTTTTTTTCTCTTCTTCAACTCCCTTCGTTAGTTAATACACTGTATAGGCTCGCATTTGGCGCCGTGCTGTTGACGATACCAGCTGATCTATTCTGTAAAAAGTTCACCTTCAAAACATATGCGAAGTGAGCTTGAAGTCAGCTGTCAGTAGCGTCATCAGCAGTGCTATTCTGTTAAAATCTCACCGTGAACGCTAAGGTGCAATGAACTTGAAGTGAGCTGTCATTCCACCATATACTAGGGATTGACACTTTTTACAGCTCCCTTTCAAGGTCACTTCACCTAAGCGTTCACGGTGAGATTTTTACAGAAAAGCACTGCAGGTGGAATGACAGATTACTTCACCTAAATTTTCACAGTGAGTGTTTTACTGAATAAATCGGCTGGTACACACTTGACTTATTCATTCTTAGTAGGTATTCACTTGTGACTTAAAAACTTTCAAATGATACTTATTCGCATAATCATAGTTGAAATACGAGTACATCCTAAACCTGTCTTTATTAGTGTGCTGGCCCGCGTTTATTAATGTACAGAGTAACAAACACTGTTCATCGATATCCCGGCTGATACCTGCGAATGATCATGTTAATTGATACTGGGAAATGGCGCGGCAAGTGAATATTGTATGGGTTTACTGAGCCAAACGTGTGTTTTGCACACAATACTGGTACACACGGCTACATATCAAGTTTTGAATTTCCAGTATAAGCTGATCTCGAATTGCGTAGGATTTCCTTACAATGCGAGGTCAGCATATACTGGAAATGTATAACTTGATGTGTAGCCGTGTGTACACCTTATTTGCGTGCCTGTTTTAGGGACAGGCAGTGTAAATGATTGATGTTTGTGATACAAGATTGGACCATGATTGGAATTTTTGAATTGAATCGAGAAATTATTTGGAAATGAATGTTTTTTTTTTTTATGAAAATGAAAAGTCTGTCGCAATAAAAGCTCGCTTTCACCTTCGGCTTGATCATTATTTACCATCAGGTGAGATGCAGGCCAAAAACTTCCCAGATGTAATTATTTTTTTAATATGAAGGAACATTGGTCATTGTTGGTTGTTAATAGTAAGTTGATATTAAACGAGACACAATAGAAGTTTTGTTGTTATTACGTCTGGGGGCGTTTAGTGTCCTGCAAAGTCTTGAAATAATCATCATCATCATTTCAGCCGAAAGACGTCCACTCCTGACATAGGCCTCCCCCAAGCACCGCCACTTCGACCGATTCTGTGCTTTCCGCATCCAGCGGATTCCTGCGGCCTTCACAAGGTCATCGGTCCATCTTGTGGGAGGCCTTCCAACGCTACGTCTTCCGGTACGTGGTCGCCACTCCAGAACCTTTTGACCCCATCGGCCATCCGTTCTGCGAGCAATGTGCCCTGCCCATTGCTACTTAAGTTTGGCAATTCTTCGGGCTATGTCGGTTACCTTGGTTCTCCTGCGGATCTCTTCATTTCTGATTCGATCACGTAGGGAAACTCCAAGCATAGCCCTCTCCATTGCCCTTTGGGTGACTTTTAGCCTTCTGATAAGGCCCATTGTGAGCGACCACGTTTCAGTACCATAGGTCATCACTGGCAACACGCACTGGTCAAAGACTTTCGTCTTGAGACACTGTGGTATGTGGGACGAAAAGATATTGCGTAGCTTCCCGAACGCTGCCCAGCCGAGTCGGATTCGACGATTGACCTCTTTCTCGAAGTTGGACCTACCTAGCTGGACAATTTGTCCTAGGTAAACATACTCATCCACAACTTCGAGCGTAGCGTCTCCGATCTTCATGGGAGTGGGTGTCACATGGGCATTTGACATGACTTTTGTCTTGTCCATGTTCATTTTAAGACCCACTCTTTCGGAGGCTCTACTGAGGTCATCGAGCATTGTACTGAGTTTCTCCATGGTCTCAGCCATGATAACTATGTCGTCGGCAAACCGAAGGTTAGTGATATACTCGCCATTGATGTTGATACCTAGCCCTTTCCAATCCAGAACCTTGAAGACATCCTCCAGTGCAGCGGTGAACAGTTTCGGAGAGATAACGTCTCCCTGTCTCACACCTCGCTGCAGAAGGATAGGTTTCGAGGTCTGGTCCTGGAGTCGAACTGACATAGTGGCGTTTTTGTACAGACACTTTAGCACCTCGATGTACCGATAGTCGATCTGGCACCGTTGAAGAGACTGCAGCACAGCCCATGTCTCGATCGAATCGAAGGCTTTCTCGTAGTCCACAAACGCTAAGCAGAGAGGCTGGTTACACTCTTCGGTCTTCTGTATAACCTGCCGCAGCATATGTATGTGGTCTACGGTGCTAAAGCCTTTACGGAATCCGGCTTGTTCGGGAAGCTGGAAGTCGTCAAACCTGCGCGCGAGACGGTTCGTGATAACTCTTGAAAACAGCTTGTAGACATGGCTCAGAAGTGTGATGGGCCTATAATTCTTAAGCAGGGCATTGTCGCCCTTTTTAAAGAAGAGTACCACCACACCTCTGTTCCATGCATTGAAATAATCATCTCAATTTAATTATGTCAAATTAAGTCATTAGCTACTAAACGATGATTCATTTCAATAATACCAAGAATGTATAATTATCTTAATAATTGCAACAAGGCCATAATAACATGATAATGTGTGAATTCCCGTTTCTTACGTTCGTAACTGAACAACTTTCTCCAGGTCCCGGACCACTATCGTAATCGCGAAAAAATTATCAACTGTCCCATACAAAACTTCAATACCTACTCGACTCAAATGTATGGGACGACAAATTTTTCGGTAATTTTTTCGCGATTGTCATGATTTCCAAATATTAATTAGATTTTATGATTTTAAATAAGTACTAAACATAAAATTAAAAGTATGTGATTTGCCTCAAATGATTTTTGTATCAGTGTAATCATGAAGTTTAAAAGTATCTCATTTGACTGTTACTGTAAAAGTATTGGTTTTTTAACGGAACGGAATTGGAAACATGATGTTTGGAGTGTCGCTCAGCTTCTAAGTCAGTTCGGTTTGAGCCTCGAAATCTAAAGGTGTCTTCAAGAAGTCTAAAGTCTATAACGTTATTAAATTAAGTACCTAAATAAATAGTTTGTTAAATAATGTTAACAGTGTACCAAGTTTGTATGTGTGCAAGATGATAAATACAGAAATATTAGTACTGAAATAGTGTATTATTACACGGTTAAGAAAGTTGTGCAGTTTGATAGTGACCAGGGCCTCAAGTCTGCTATTATAATAGTGTCAGAATGGTTTATCATTGATTTCATAATTGTTGATTTTGTCAAGTTTGGTAATCTACTAATATAATGGCGTCATTATGACTTTCCAATGGTCAGCCACTGACACTCCATTGAAAGAAACGGCACTTATTGGTAATCTCATACATAATGACAAATGAATGACTGACTTAGGCGGTATCATTGGTCGTATTGTACGACAATGCCATTTTGTCACAATTCTATTACGAGACCATTGACCGACCAATGATCGACCATTATGAATTTAGCAGATTACGAACTTTTAGCAAAATGACAATAGGATCGTGTTGGAATGACGAATTTATAAAAATAGCAGACTTGGGCCCCTCACCTTTAAGTATGACCATACCTTTCTGATACACACGTTCCTGATACACGCTGTATGTATGTTTCTAACTTTCTATTCTCAGTGACAGTTTGCGTAAGAATTGATTGACATATTGTTTGATTACACCACTATCACACTGTATTTGCCATTCTTGATTTAATAAGGCGTCTGTGTGTTGAGGATGACAGTCGTAGATAAATGAATTGATTGATATTTGAAGCCAGCAATAGATAACACACCTACCCCTTATCACTTTCATATCGACGGTTGAAAGGCTAATTGATCTAAGCGACATTTTGTAAAACTTGCTCCTGCAATTTTATGATTCGTCCTCCTGGACGGATCAAAGTTATTTTTATTTTTAATCATAAAAAACAACTATTTGATAGACTTTTATTTACTTAAATCAATCAATCATAATAAGATCTTATTATGATTTTAAAAAAACAACCAGTCCATCCTCCTGCAAGTTTTACAAAATGTCGCTTAGATCAATTAGCCTTTCAACCGTCGGTATAATATTTCAAGCATTATAAATAAGAATTGTATGGCTTTCTATCGTAATAAAATTCAATGCATTAAGATAATTAAATTCAATACAATTATAATGCAAAAATACATCGCACGTTATTTAAAACGAATATCAAAGAAGAATTCTAAAACAAACGAATATTATTTAAAACAGACTTTACCATATTTTAACTTTTTAATTTCATAACCTTTCTGCAGCTGACTTTTCAAGGCAAATATGATGCTTCACGAGTTTATAAACTTCCTATTATTCTCTTTACACATAACATTTTTTTCATGAGAAATGAGGGTAGCTACAAAAACACAATATTTTTCCTTTCCTTTTTAAAATAGGGTAGGAAGCAGGAACACATGAACACAGCTTTATGAGAAGTTTTCCATACAAGACAATATGTGTCAGTGGAAATAGAGGGCGTTATTGTAGCAAGTGGTTCCGTTATTTAATGAGCCGTATCCGTCACGATAATGTGTGACGTCACAGTGCAGTATTAGTATTACTGCGATTCTATGTCTGTGTAGATAATTGTTTCTCTAGTCTTGTGATAAAACAATAATAGTTATTTTATTCGATGTATCTTCTATCCCTAGGATATTATAGGAATCACATGATTGTATGTTTAGATTAAGAACCTTGAATACGTTAAGAACAGTAAATAATAAACCACATTTTTTTTTAATTTTACGTCCCTCCTTTACTTAATACATAATCTGTTTCCGGAAACTCATAAACCGTCTTTCGATACTTTACACGTAAGTACACACAAAGTTTACCAACTAATTTCCTTGTCCTGTTTTACTTAAAGAAGAATAGCTAATTCAGGTCAACGAATGAACTGAAAAAAAAAAACCTTTTTCCAACTAAAATTTACACGCGTTCCATGTTTGCGATTATTTTCGCTAAAAATACGGTAAAGTTTTAGCTTGGCACGCTATAGCGTGACTAGAAAACAATACTATACTAAAGTGTTGCCACACTAATAATATTAATTAGTTTGGATGTGTTGAACAGGATTTTAGTAATGTAGGTACAGATGTGATCGCGGCCGCCAAGTGTGGCATTAAGCCAATTATAAATTGGGGTTGAAACATATGTAACTCAAGTATACTAGGTATTAAGGTAAATGTAATTCGACAGGTACAAATTGGCAGGTAAGGTTAGTGTTAATAAAATAATCTCTCTAGGTTTTATTTATAAATCTTGATTTTAATTTGAAAATTCGTTTGCTAAACGTGTGAATAGGTTCATAATTATACACTATACATATATACTATGACCACATGAGACAAACATTAATGAAGCCTCTAACTCGCAGTACGTAGGTAGGTACCTATCATACGAAACCTAGAAGATATTGCACTAAACTCTTAATCCAACAATTTTCGTCTAGTGAAGACGCTACGTCTACTCCAGTAGGTACTCACTTTAAAACGACTATTTTATTCATAAAACTGAATAATTTACGACTTTTTCATTACAAGTAGAGGGTACTTTAATCATGATTGCAGAATATTTCTAACTGCGAGATTAAACTACGTTTTTAATTTAAATAATTGTTTCAGACAGAAGAATTTATGTTTTTAGTTTTTTGGACTAAAATTTATGGCTTTTAAACTAAATAGTTAAACTATAATAAATCATTATTATTTTCGCTATAGATGTTGGATTTGGCCCACTTGGGCGCCAATAGAGAAAATTTAAAAACGTTCAGTGGGCAAGGAGAAGATAAAGCTCAGGCTACTATTTTTTTCATAAGATTATTAAATGGTATTCCACTCTGACAAATCCGAGATTATCTTCCAACAAGGTCTGTATATTTTCAGTGACTGTATTTAATTAAACAATGAAAAAACTTGAAGAGCCTATATAACTTTTATATTAGTTTCTTTTTCATGGAATTGCCTGAGCCTTTGTTTGAAGCTTGTAAATTTTTTTATTAGAACAATTATTGCTTCGCCTACAAGATGGGGATTAACATTGTATTAAGATTAAACTGTCGTTTATCCTGTTCATAAAACCAGATGGTTTATTAACACAACTCAAAGAAACAAAATCCCAAATCAACTGAATCCTAAAACAATTTCACACGACAAGCAATTAAACACTCTCATCACTTACAAAGACTGAGAAAATTACTTAACATGGTCCTAATTTCGACAGGTTCGCACGAAGAAGAGACCTAAATCCCGTTCACTCACAAACACCTAAATAATTAACTAAGCGAACATTAGGCGTCAAATTAGACGCTACCAGAGAAAGACGTCCCTCCTCAGAGGGGTTCAACCTCGGCCCGCCATGTTGGATGCTGTAAAAGCAGGATAAAGGAGAAAATAAATCGTAAATACACGTGACAGTACAGATTTTGTTGTTGTGTAGTATACAGAGTAGGTATCAGATTGAACTATATTATGAAATAGCACCATGTTTCACATCAACAATTGTAATAGATAAGATTAAGTCAAAAATAGTGGCGCTCAGAGAACAATAAGTGTTTTCAGCCTCATTGTCCAAAACATCTCACCCTACCGATCTTTGCGTAATTTTTTCTTTAGTCTCAAGATAAATTATAAACAGTGGGTGTTAAGATGATTAACTACTCAATTGATACAAACATCGGTTTTACAAAAAAAATCACCGAAAAATCTACTTTAGCTTTGACCTCATCACCGAAATCTTCTCAAGTTTATTTCTATCAAACCCCGTTTTTCAACCCACGCGTCTACGATCCATGACACATCCCTCGTCCTAAATCCGTCCATACATGTCCTACAAAAACCGAACTTGTGGCATTCCTACACCAAAAGCTTCGTACTTAGGGCCCAGACTATTGACATTATGCAAGGAGTCGGTAAGCTTTCGGTCTAAGCCCGCGAGAGGCCTTTGTCTGGCAGACATTCGCTGCGGTTTAGTGGCCTGTGCTAGAAATAATACCTATATTTTTGCGTATACATAGTACGCATTATTTCTCTTTGTTTCGATTTTTTAAACTGGCTGTAGAATTTAAGGAGCAGTTTTTTGTTAGAAAAGTTGATGTTTGATATATAATTATGAAGTACTAGCTGCGCCCCGCGGTTTCACCCGCACAAGTCACGATTCCGTAAAAATATCGGGATAAAAACAAAAAACCGGCCAAGTGTGAGTCGGACTCGCGCACGAAGGGTTCCGTACCATATATCCTTAATATTATAAATGCGAAAGTAAGTTTGTTTGTTACGCCTTTACGCTAAAACGGCTGAACGGATTTGGATGAAATTTGGCACATATACAGATGATGCCCTGGAAAAGAACATAGGATACTTGTTTTTTTTCCCCACGGGATCGAGACTTATGCGGGTGAAACCGCGGGGCGCAGCTAGTTATCTATAAAAACGGCAAAAAATCACGTTTATTGAATGGGAGCCTCTCTTAAATATTTGTTTTATATTTAATTTTATTATTAAAGTAAAAATACCACTGAGTATTTTATGAATATTTCAAGTGCTGGTAGGTTGCCATTATTGATATCGAGCAAAAAGGGCAAAAAAATCGCATTTGTTGTATGGGCCCCCTTAAATATTTATTTTATTTTGTTTTTAGAATTTGTTATTATAGCGGCAAAAGAAATACATAATTTGTGAAAATTTCAACTGTCTAGCTATCGCGGTTCTTGCAGCGAAGTCTTAGTAATAGGGTCCCGTTTTTAGCCTTTGGGTACGGAACCCTAAAAAGTATCCTATATCCTAGCCCAGGTCATGATCTGCCAAATTTCATCCACATCCGTTTAGCCGTTTTAGCGTGAAAGCATAACAAACAGATAAACAAACATACTCACTTTCGCATTTGTAATATTAATCAGGATGGGATTTCATTACTAAGTACTTTAATGGATCTTTTGTATGAATAGTACCTACTGATTGACATTCTTTATAGGTAAATAACTTTGTGTATTGTAAGTTTTAGAATGCTACATTAAAGACTGAAGTGATAACTGGAGGGACAGAAGGAGCTTTACATTATAATATTTAGGTGATAAATTGACGTTTTTCATAATATTTATATGTAAAACATAACTAGTCAATAATGAACAATACATTACTAGTAAACCTTTCAAACTCAGCTAAATATGCTGCTAGAAGTAGATTTACTTACGTCAAAACTAAAACAGGAAACACTCAGACAAAAGATAAAACTCATTAAACAAAATAACCACCTCAATTCGACAGACTAAACTTTCAACAATTTAAATCCTTAAATCTCACAATCAAAAATCCATCCTTAATCCTTAATGGCTCATAATTATTTAAGATACTTACAAACGCACAAAACTCCAGGTTCAACTGTTAATTTTATTTTCATCCCATCAACTTATCCAATTAAAGTCGTTGAATAATAAAATCAACAAACGCTTACTTCTTAATGAAGGCCGGTACTGGGGTTAATTATTTGCATGTTACCTGAAACAATGGTTCTTTCATTAATAACAGACCACAAGAACTTCAATACAATGCTTTTAAAGTTAAAAATGTTTGATATTGTGAGAATGTTCGATGGCTTTACATGGAAACAAAAGTATCAAACTTAATTAAGTTGTACGTAGAAAATGAATATTATAACCAACCGTATGATCGTTTTCAGTGTATAAATTATTTCAGTTGATTTCTCTACCGGATTCAATCAAACTTCAATATTATACACCATGGTCATTTTAACTCCAAACTCAATCATTAAAAGCACAAACGCATCATCTAAACTTAAGTACCGCGTATAAAATTATCAATCCTATCGAAGAACTCCGGCAAGAATATGTCCATTGGCTTATTATTGGGAATTATCTATCTGGATGACATACTAAAACAAAACAATCGCAACATTTACAGTACTCAAACAGCTTAAAGGGACAATTTCATTCTCTTCTATTTACCTACAACTACAAATAGAACTAAATAAAAAATCAAGACACAATATATTCCACCCTTCACATGGCTTGAAGCAAACACTGTTATGACGCAATAACTTAAGCTTAAACTCACTAACAATTAAGTAAAGCCCGAAGTACCAACATGAGAACTAAACGTAAACTTGTAGCGATTGGTGTGCAACGCTAAGTACTTGCCTGCGTCAATAAGCGATGCTTCTAACGATATGATAGTTTCCTAGTTAGGGGTTTGAGAAAGTTCCGGCTAGATCAAATCTGGGTGTGTTATAAACATATTTACGATTTAACAGTTTGCATATATGAAGAGACTTCTGCATGCGCTAGAAAGCAGCAATAAATGATATTTAATATCTAAAATAAAATATTTAAATGCAACAGTGATTTTTGTGAACCTAATGCAATATAGGATAACACTCAGATCTAATCATAAACAGTAGTAAAAATGCAAATACACTAGAAACATCGCTAACTATTTATCTACTTAGACATAACTGTCTGCGAAATTAGTCTTTCCAGTCTAGCTGTCTAGATCCTCAGCTGCTTTAATCTTTTTAATCGACTACGAGAAATCCAAAGACGAAACGAAACGAAGAACAAAAAATGTGGAATAGAATCTGAAAGGGTTTATTCGTATTTTATAGCACCCTTTATCACGAGTCGATTACACGTGACCAGTTGAGAAGAAACTGAAGAGGAAAATATTCGAAACAAAAGCCCTGAAGTATGAATATTAAGAATTTGTAAAATCGAAAAGACTCTGACACAAAGTCAAGTCTGTACTGTCGTGTTTTTTTGCAGAAAAATATATTGAAATATAACAACATATTGGAATACATTTAATGTTACGTACCTTTTACTAAGAACTATATCTAAGTATAAGGCAAATTCATCCCTAGATTAAGTGTAAACCTAGCAAGAACGTTTATAGACGTCAAAATATTCAAGCTAGAATATAAAATATTCCCGAAGAATACGTATGTTCTTTTAACAAAGTGAATATCGAAGTGACGGCGGATCAAGAGTGTGGGGAAATGGGGGGTAGCAGTGGGTGGTAGGGGGTGTCGAGGCCAGCCGGCGATCAGTCACTGTCAAGTTGCCGATAGCGAAAGACGTCTTCGTATCGCGCAGAATTTTATCGTTAACGATATCAATTCGTATTTTTAATCGAAACTTTCCTTTTTTTGATAGGCTCGCTGTCCCGATCCGGAAAATGGAACAACATGCTTTTACATTATTCACTCAAGGAAATTATTTGTTTTTCTTAGAAATATTTTTATGTAGTAAACGCACTTATCTTAACTTTCAAGATATGCATAAATAAACTCGTAAATGTCTATATAGGAAGCTCATTTCCTTCCCTATTACTAACAAACTTTCTTGGTAAGCCAACTTCTCTATATCCTCCACTAATTATTTCCGAGAACCGCACAAACTTCATCGACTAACACGCAGGTCTGCAAGTCACTAACCTGTGGAGTGAGAATTTCAAACACTGAAGTCTGGAAGGACAACAAAAACTGTAAATACATTGAGTTAGAGACGTAAACTTGAAACACTCATACACTCGCAATTCTATTGAGAGGCGTAAAACGTCACTGCATCCTTATCAATTGGATCGTTTCCTATGTAACATAGAAAGGACCGTCGTGGATTTATTACTTCACTGATTTTTTCAATTGCTCCGAATGCTGCGAAGCGAGATTTATAAGACATTCCCTTACAAAGAGTCACGTAATTCTCGTCCCACTTGCTATCGAGCCGTTCTCCAGATAACTTGGACGATGCGAAAAAATTAAATCGATGGCGACGACAAGCTATGAAGTCGGACAATCGGATTCGTTCATTTACAGGAAATGTGTCTGTCTTTAATTTCTTTTTTATATCTACCTACAATTCACGAAGATGAACTGAAGTGAAGCACTACGGAATATTGTTCGTCTAGTAAAAAACTGGAATTGTTCAAAGTAATTTTATTAAATGATAGTCATGAAATAAAAGATTTGCATCAAGTTATTGAAGTACATATTAGTTCTAGCATAGAAATTCTATCAGTCAAATTAACATTCCATAAATTAGCAAAAAAAAGGGTTTAGAACTAACATCTTTCTTTCAAATCCATCCCCATTTACACAACTTAATAAAACAAACAAATGTTCACAATAATATTCTCAAAGTACCAGGCAAACAGAAAATAAAGCTAGTTACACAAAAAGGCGTTCAGATGCAATGCAACTCACAACTGGTGACATCCCCGTCTCCCATAGTTTTTACTACCGGAGCGTGACTTTTTTGCTTAGCAGCTGCGAACCCAAAGGATTTGCATCCAACACCGAATGGACTTTGAATAAATATCCCGGTTCCGTATCCTCTCACTTTATTTGAAAATTGATAGAGGGATTTGATACTTTTTTGACGTATGGATTTATAAATTATGTATAACTTTTCAGTCCCTAAAAATGTTTGATATACGTCTACAAAACAAATGCAATATGAAACGTGTTTAATATTTTTTATTTCGATGGTAGAAGATGTTATTATTGCCATATTTCACTGTTATAAAGAAATGCGAATTGCCATTCATCTTGTCAAAAAGTTAGACATAAATATTGGAGCACACGAGATGAGCAAAGAATTGTGGATACAAAAACTAGGTAAGTATACCTTAGTAATATTCAGAACCGTTTTTATCACAATTCAATATTCACATCACACAACAGTAATAACAATACTATTAGTAACATGCGATTCATAGCATAATATTCCAAATCACGCATGTTTGAACTCGCCACAAAAAACAAAGGTATCTCTAACCATGGCTTAATCAGTATGCATAACAGCCAGAGATATTCCGGATATGACTAGCGGTTTCCGGCCCTTACAACGAAAAGATATTATTTAAATTGTATCTTTCGCCTTCGAGAAACCGCAGCGCGTTATTTCAAAGTTAAAACACAATACAAACATAATATCTCACTTTATATTATGGTATCTTTCAGATAAAGCAGAAGAAAGATTCTCCGAAAAACTTTAAACTAATTAAGAACTCCGATTACTTTATACAGGGTTACTGATTAATCGTGAGGAAACCGGCATGCCTGAGAGATATTTCTCGCCGGTATGTGAAGCCAAGTCAGAGGCCCATGGGCGGCTTTAAAACTCTGACATCAGGTTTAGTCACCAACCACATGAAAAGAAGAAGAAGATTAGTTAATCGAGCTATTCTTGCTAGGAGGTTGCACGAGGATATTGCCGAGGAAATAGATTATATAAAAAAACATACTTTTTTTAGACAGCAAAAATCTACCAAACACTGACTATCCATTTATGATGATCAAAATATATAAAAAAGTCGGAATTTACACATTACATAATTGACTACAGCGAAGTTCAGTAGTTCTAATTTATTTCAAACATTTTATACACTTTTGCAAGCAATTTATGGAAAGCATCAGTTGTTTTCCATCTTCTCCAATTTGTAGGAGTCGGCTAATACGGTGAGTAGCTCACGTTCTCGTAAACAGGACAACAACCTGTCAGTACCACAATGTAAGCAACAGAGCCTGCCGTAAGTCCTAATGATAGTACCATGCTTTTAACCGTCAGGGAATTTACCTAGGACAGATAATACTATTCTGCTAAAGTATACTACCACGTCCATATTGCAGGACATAAATTAAACTTATAATTTGGGTTCGTTTGGAAAAAAATCTGATAATGACCTCGAAACTTGAATAAAAATATAAATGTGATCGTGGTCTAAAACTGTCAAATGACGTAATAACTTCATTATCAACATCTAATCGATTTAAAATTACATACGTACAAAGACTGATCGATACATAACTGTTCTATCAAACATTCTACAACTGGAAAACAAATGAATAATATTATCAAAATAGGTCCTGATAACAGGTAATTCATGACAAAATAAAATATATTTTTATCAGTAGCGAAAATCCAATTCAATAGGTACTTGAAATCCAAAAGGATCTATAGTAATAAATAAGTAAACTTCCGGACGAAAAAAATGGAAGTTTCGTGAACACTGAAAACCGCAAACCTTGAAACTTTGTGAATTCCCTTCATGATATATAGTCACGGTATAAAAAGTAATTTCACGTTTCACTATACAAATAAAAGCAGTTTGATTGTTTTATATTCACCGTTTATTTACCTTAACCGAGTTCTTTTTCTTTTATGTTATTTACATAGTTTTACTATTCGACTTTGTAAATTACAAAAATCAAACTAACGTCAGTCAAAAATAAACTCATTTATAATAATGTATACAGTTCGTCTCAAAATGTACCTCTAGGTACAGTTCACAAGTCTGAGTACTCAACCACTTTAGAAGGGATTCGTTTTTGATTAATTTTAGATCAAAGAACGTTCTAGAATGTTCAAAGGTTATCGTGTCAAACCGACCTTCAATTCTTACGCGATTTATAAAGAATGTCGACAGAGAGGAATTGATTCTGTGAATGAATATGTAAGTACCTAAGACATGTGTGGAAGTAATATATTCGAAGTTGGTACTTCTAAGAATAAGTAAACAGGATTAGCGCGTCGTGAATATTCTTCAGTGGATAAGGCTGCCAACGTCAGCGGCGGAGGCATCGAGGCATGAAGCCAGTCCTCAGTCGCCGGACGTGACCTCCCGACCTGCCCCCACACTCCCCTACATATTTACACTTCTTTGTCTGAACCTCACCCACACCACGGCGTAAATACAAAGAGTACAAAGACACTGAATCAAAACGAGATACCCCAAAACTGTAGCAGGCTTTTCAATAACGGATCTGTAAGTCTTCATTTCTTGAGACTCAATTAAAAAGTTCCGTCTTTGTACGAAAAAATATTTCCCGATTTTATTTCTTCGTCCTGTCGTCGGCAACGTAGCGGAAATTAAACTTTGCCTAAACTCTTTATTTCTTTACTTTTTCGGGAGCGTATCGGTGATCGCTACCATTTGTTACTGGGCTTCAAATGCGTCAGCAGAGGAACAATTCAAAGGGGCTCGCAGGCGTCTCGACGGCGGCATTGTGTAGCAGGACTTGACAGGTCAGCCGACGGAAAAAGGTTTCGTGAAGGAACTCCTTTGTATCTGCGATCAATTTGCCAAAGATATCGTGTACCACAACCGCCATTTTGCCAAACACCGCCACAGTGTTGTCTCTTAAAGTAATCGTTTCTATTTTAGATCAGTTTATCTGTTTTGAATTAAGCTCTGGAGCAGATAAGAGAGCGTAAGGAGATCAAGCCTTCATTTCCCTACATACAATCTCATGATCCGATTATGTCTATTCTGCAAGTATGGCACAATTTTTTTAAAAGCAAGACCGCCTGTCTGCTCTTGTGGATATTTGCCAAAGCGGCGTTTATACCAAACAAGGGTTTGAAGATACACAACGTAATATTGCTACATACGCCGCCGGCACAAATCCACTGATGAGACGTGAAAGTAATTTTTTGAATGTTTTCTTAGTATATTTTTAACCCGGCGCCAATGACGCTGGGTTTTATTATTATATATTTATTATTATTTTTTACGTCGAACGTGCAATTTAAGCGTTTGGTAGCTGGTCTGGAGGTACGGCCTCCCTCTACCCGAACCGCGGATGTGCGAAGTGCAACGCCGCCTACACAGCGGGATACACGTGCATTATCTCAAAACGGGTAAATATGACCCAGCGTCATCGCTGGCATAGTATTTTTGAGACATACTTTCAATCCTTTATTTAGTATTTGTTCTTAATTTATCTTGTTATTTTTTAAGTTTTTGGTGAATATGTCATTGTGAAACTACCCTGATAGAATTTTGGCGGTGTTAGAAGAGTCAGAGTCTAACGAAGAGGAGTCGAATGCTGCTTCGATAGTTGCACAAAGGAATCGCTGATTGCGCAGATGAACCCACCCAGGAACCTTCGGGGGAGGTCCCGCAAAGGTTCAAGAAACTCGCAGAAGATGTCGAATTATGTCTGTCATACTTGTAATGCATGCCAGATTTACATATGCCCAGAGGAAGTAGAAATCAGTTTTCTTCTAATTATTATCGTAATAAGTTTGTTTTGTCTCTCTTTTAGTATATAAGATTATTGACTCCTATTATTATTTAGAATACTTTACCAAAACTTGAATAAATATTTATGTTATGTTTTCAGAGTTGATTTTGCATGGGCTATTAAGAAAGCTAAAACAAAATGATTTATAAATTATATTGGACTTATTTTAATTTTACTACATATTCAAAAAACTATTGTATAATAAATTATTATTTAAATTTTGACAACTTTTTTAATTTCATGATAATTACTCGATAAAAACTGGGTCATGATGACCCGGTGTCATCGTCGGTGTGATTATATTCACGTCATTTGCGCCGGGTTAAAAGAATAAGGAGACAAAAAGTTGGTAAGTTATTAAGATAAAAGAAATACAATCTTGAAATTGGATTGACATATTTCACAAATATGCAAAACAAATGCTACTAAGTTTTCTACGCCATTTTTTGTCAGACTGCGTTGAGTACGTCGATATTTTCTCTGCCTATTGTCATATTTTGTGGCACCTACGTTATACTTACGTGGATTATAGTTATTTCAACGTGTACATCAGTCCATCACATATTCCAATCTCGTGCCGTTCATTTTATTTAGTCCTTTATATTTCCACAGTTCCACACTGATCAAATCTCAACCCAACCAATCAAAACGAAGCCCCAGACAATCCGCAAAAAAACTAACAAACATAATAATAGGAAGAAAATCAACAAAAAGATTTGCGGTCTCGTGCCATTCCTCGGGCCGTGTGTCGCCATTCAAGCCGAGGGGGGTACCGGAGGCGAACCGGCCAACCGTACAGCGCCCGTCTACCGGCCGGCCCGACGGCCCTGTGTTTACCAGATCCACAATAACTCTATTGTATGACTAACTTTTCACATTGTAAGGGGTTATTGCTAGGAAACTGAGATATAACGTCGAGTATTTGAGCTTTATTGTTTATGAGAGAAAATAGTTTTGCAAAAATTTATGACGGCTTTCCATTCCATAGTAAAGCTTTTCAAGTTTCCTGTCTCATCTAGAGAAAGAATATTCTTTCACACAATATACACTTTTAAATAAAATTCCTAATCCCTGCCAAGTTTCCTCATAATCTAAATCCACAGCCTTAATCCAATTAATCAAATCCAAACGCTACGCCTACTAACATAAATCTACCTATTTATTCCCTAAAAACCTAATTCAAAATAAGCCCAACAACAAACGATTCAAAACGAAACACATCGAATTGTAATTCACTACATAATTAAGTGAAGAATCCGTACGATTCATTAGTGAAGCCATACAAGACATACACAAGCTTACTACTACAACATAACGTATGATAGTTCACCTTAGGTCTGCCCGTAACCTGCTTCAAACCTTGTAACGGATTCAATCCTTTAATCTCTGTCGATTTATTGGCTCTTAACTCAGCTTTAACAACATTAAACTTTATAAAACTGTGAATCGATCGTGATAGGCTTGTGTAATATTGTTTATGAACGGATAATAGCAATATTAATAGAGCTTTCAGTTGGCCAAGTTTCATATCTACACCTATACACTATAATATTAGGTATAAAGAGAAAAGATTTGTATTGTTGTTTGTAATGAATAATCTCAAAAACTACAGGACCGATTTTTTAAATTATTACACCAGTAGAATACTGTGTTATCACTGAGTAATATAGGCTATAATTTATAAAGATATCACGCGGGCGAAACCGCTGTCGGAAGCTTTTTCATTCCTAAAATCAAAAGTTACGAGCCTTTTTCATATCGTGTGGTTTCCAATGTCAATTTATTCATACAGACAGAATAACCCCAGGTAAATAATCGCGTTAATACACTACAAAGAGACACTATGAAAATACCCTCAGTTTGGGTTTGACCTAATTGAAATTCGAAACGAGGTTTCAAACCTGTCCTGCGGTTGACCAACATTCTATCCAAAATTGACGTCCATGTCACCTCTGTAATCGAATTTAGTACAGCTCTAATAAATCTCAAAGGACTCGTTTTCCAACTACAAACACAGCGCAAAGATTTATATTGAGGGTAAATAATTCGCTTCACTATGAGGATACCGTGTGCCTCTGTGTCTATTGGTCGAAGGTCTGCCAGTCTTTATTAACCCGCCAGAATAATCGATTGGTTAGATTAACGAAGACATTCTTACTTCACACATTTGAGTGGTTGGAACGATTTGTGTAAATTGGAGTGCTGATTAGATTCCTCCCTCGAAGCTCCTCGGCGTCTTAATCTTTTCGATTCATTACTTGCTAAAAGTAAGATGTATTCGTGATTAATTGTCTTGTTTTGTCTGGCTACGATCGCGGATTTATTTAGAGTTGTATCGGGATCGGCTAAGTTTTCGACGATTTGGAAATCGTTTAGAACATTTTTTTATCACTTGTAACTTCAAAATTTCTGTTTTGTATAGAATCGAGTTGTTGTTGTATTGTTTAGGTTACACAAATTCTCTAGACATGTCTATCATCATTCCAACTATAAATATCAACTTGGCAAACTTTCGGTTCCTAAAATATGCTTACCAGCAATTAAATGAACATCAACGCTGTCTGTGGCTCAACAGAAACCCCGATATTATTAAAACGGAAAATCAGATTCATTGAATTGCCAATTCAATTTGAAAACTCATTTTCCGCGATCACAAAACGATTATTTTCTTCAACATTCGGTAAGTTGAAGAAAATTATCGTTTTGTCACCGGCTGAAACTTCGCATAATAATGTAGTGAGTGAATAAGAAATCTACTTACTAATAATGACATTGTCAGAGTCTATTGTCCGTCGGGTTGACCCAATTACAATCCGTGAACACCACATTGGACCGAAATTGTTCGATCTGTCTACGGAAATTAAATTTTCTGAATACCCCTTCGTGAGTCGATGGAGAAAGCAAAAGTGCGGCCAGTTGGACTGGACCCCTCACGCCCAGCTGAGCAATCTCAGTTGATGTTTCTTTACAAGAAAATAGTTTTGCGAATACACCTACTTTAAATTAGATTTTGTGTACGAATCTATCATTGGGTGGTTTTAATTATTGAAGTCTTTGACTGGTGTCGTATGCTTGTATTGGTGATAGATTCGAATGTATTTGAACATTCTGGTAATTAACAAGTACCTAATGTAAATTATTTTAGAACGGAAATCGTATAGGTATGAGCACACTGGCGTTGCCAGGTTTTCGTATCGGGGGGGGGGGGGGGGGGGGGGTTCAAAAAAATAAAACGACTAAAAGTACATAAAATAACCCATATATAAGAAAAATATTAAAGATGTGAAAAAAGGTCCTTTCTGGGGTAGCAGTGAAAACAGGTATGGTAGCATAGAAATGTCAAAATAACTTCGTTTACCCACGCTCGTTAAGTGAGCACGCAGCGCGTGGGATACGAAAGGGCACGAAAATATACGAAGATTACCGAATGCGATTCGATAATCGATGGTGGCGGAGGAATTCAAACCACCGTATATTTTAATGTAGGTAATAGTTAGTAATTAATGAGATATGCCGCACGCCTGTTCTTATTTTAATTCTATGAATGTTAATATCTGAACTTTTCGGGGGGGGAGGGGGGTTTGAACCCCCAAAATCCTCCCCCTGGCTACGCCCGTGTATCAGCAAAATAATCTCCACCGTTGCAATAGAGCCAGATGAAAAACTCGATTCCAATTCAAGGCTAATCACACAAAACAAAAGACCCTTATATAATACGATCAGAACATAGTACCTACACAAACAGGCAAGTTCCAGTGACTGCACACGACAATTTCGATCATAATGCATCACAACATTGACAGGACACTCGCAGCTAGCCACAAGAGAGATCACATTACTCTGGTATATCAGAGTCTGGCTGAATTTTCTCAATTCATTTGTTATTTGGGGACCACAATGATCAGTTTCCTACTGGAGGGATGTATTGTGGGCCCGCGGTCATTGTGTTTTTTTCATGGTGACTCAGCACTTTTCCACGAAAAACGTTTCTAAGGCCTTTGTACTCGCGCATCCTGAGGGATATTGGGATCGAATGAAATGTATACGCGTGTATATTAAATATGTACGCTGTTCGTATTGTTGCTTTTTAATTTGTTGGCTGTCGTGAACATACTTTTGTTTGTGGAAATATTTTCGTGAATACAGCTACTCTGTTTGTAGATTGAGAGAGAGGGTTAGTAAGGAAAATAGATTATTAGATATTTTAGGTGGGTTTACGTTGTTTTAAGATAACATAACATCTCGCCTTCTTTCCCCGAAGGGTTGGGCAGAGGTGTACCTATAGCTCACCCACATTTCGCCAGTTATGTTTAAGTCCCATGTAATAGGGGGCGAGCCTATTGCCATCAACTAGGCACAAATCCAGACTCCGGGCTGCTACCGAGAAATTCCATATAGAAAAACCCAATAACACTTTGCCCAACCTAGGAATCGAACCCAGGACCTCATGCTCAACAGTAGCGATTGCGACCACTAGACCAACGATGTAGTCAGTTGTTTTAAGATCCTCATAATTAATGTTAGTTTATCTTTAATCTTTACTACCTGGGCGACCTACGGGCGGTTTACGACAAATAACCTAGTTCTCAATGCCAAGAAAACGAAATGTGTAAAGTTCGTTCTACCAAATGTTAGAAATCTAGGACCCAACATCGTCTTAGATAAAGAGGTGCTTGAAACTGTGAACTCGGCAGTTTTTCTGGGCATAACAGTAGATGCCAAACTTCAGTGGGGCCCACATATATCAAGCCTAGCGGGAAGGCTCAGTTCGGCCGCCTACGCTCTCAGGAAAGTAAGACAATACACTGACATTGATACAGCTCGGTTAGTCTATTTTAGTTATTTCCATAGCGTTATGTCCTATGGTATTCTGCTGTGGGGCAAAGCCGCTGACATTCAAAATATATTTGTTCTTCAAAAACGAGCTGTTCGAGCAATTTACCAGCTACGTGCCAGAGTTTCTCTAAGAGATTTTTTTAAAGATGTTGGTATTCTCACGGTGGCATCACAATTCATTTTCGCCAACATCTTATATATTAGGCAAAATATACACTTATACACTAAAAACAGTGATATTCACAATGTTAACACTAGAAATAAGGACAAACTACGAGCTCCCTTTCACCGGCTTCATAAGGTTCATAACTCATTTGTTGGGCTTGGTATAACCTTTTATAACAAGCTACCCTCTTCTATGCTAGATTTGCCTTTTAATGCGTTTAAAAATAAAGTAAAATCCAACCTTTGTTCAAAGGCATACTATTGTATCAACGACTACTTAAATGATAAGAATAGTTGGTCGCTGTGATTAACTCAAGACAATGTTTATGTTCTTTCTCCAGATTTAACTTACCTACTGACAGTTTATATAAGTTTATACAATTTTTTTATTTTATTTGACTTTATGAGTCAATTTTTTAATTATTTTTTTACGAGTCTATTTATTTTTATTTTATTGTTGACATAATCTACTCATTACAATGTTTTTGTTATGAGTTTGTATTGCAATTTTTGGTTGGCTAGTGACCTCGACAATTGATCATATTATTTTTTACCTGAGCAACCGGCAGCAAGTTCGTCATGCTCCCTTAGATGTCAATGCTTGCGGTAGCGTCGGAAGTCGGGTTGCCTCCTTCCCTCAAGTATGGCGAGGGGGGTAATGGCTGATCTTTGCGTTATGCTCGTGAACGGGTGCTGCTTGTGGTGACTGGTCGTCTTGCTGATCATGGTTTTGTTATTGTTACTAGTAATTAACTGTACATTTATTTTACCTCGATGGTCCTAGTTTATCATTTATAACTTCCAATTTACAGCTTTATGTAAGCGGGCACGCCCTTTATGCCTGGAGGCTTTTATTTAGATATTTAGTTCTTTTTACGTTTAGTTTTTATTTTTTAATTCTGCTTGAGTATAGTTCTCGATGTTTTTGGTTGGTATATTGGCGTGTGCTAGCTGACATATGGCCAATAATTTATACTTAATTAAAATAATGTTTTGTGTTGCATAATAATTTTGCATACTATTGTATAGAGTCATTTTTATTTTTTTCTAACTTGAACAGACAGCTGTGCTGCTGGGGAGTTTGTTGCGCCACTTCTTCTTCCCAGCTAAAGGCACTAGGAAGTGGTGAAGGGTGGGCGTTTTTGGGGGACTGTCTTATGTAATTTTGACGTTCGAAAAGTGCTGGTTCTCAGCCTAATTTGAATAAATGACTTTTGAATTTTGACCGAGCTCTGCTCTGGTGAAATTAGAGAATGCTCATCTAATATTACAGGATAGTTCACACTAATTCCATGTATTGTACATATGAAATCCATGCTGTCAAGTCATTATTCTAAGGTAGCCATCTTGTTCTAAAGTTTGGACGACCGGGCTCTGCTCGGGTGAAAATACGGAGAAAACGAATTTTCCCAGATATGAGACCTAGCTAGATCTATTTTTCGCCCCCGTAAACCCCTATATTGCAACTTTCATCGAAATTGTTAGAGCCGTTTACAGAACGTGATTACAAATATTGCTCGTTTAATAATATTATAGGATATTTGAAATTGATTTATATTGTCTTTTTCAACATTGTTCTCACCTAAAGAAGCAACAAGAATATTGTATATAGGATTTGTAATATCTTGATTTAAAAGAGTGTCCTTGCCCGTTCTTCTCCATAGAGATCTACGTTTTGGAACGTGCAACTAACTAGCTTCAACTTTTTGACTAAATAACTGACTCTTTGACAATTCAAAAGTAAATGGTTTATTTGAAACAAATGCTTGGAGTGTTTTGTCTTGGGTATTAAAATCCCATCTATTATACTCTACTGTCTATGGAAAGCAGTAGACACAAAAGTATTGATCATATCACACAGACAAAAACGTATATGTAAGTATATAATATTATATTTAGAGCCACATGTCTCGCGTATTGAACGAACGTGAGGCGACGGAAACGTATCAGATAGTATCGGTAATCATGCATTTTATATGTGATAGTGAGACACTCCATGTGTTTCTATCATGTTATTTATAAGCCATAGACAAGTCGAGATTTTTAACACGGAACTGAAAGCAGAATTTGTGGAACCTTAAAAAAACAAAAAACGAGCGAGGTGTCAAACTCAAACTCAAAGCATTTATTTCAATTAAACCATTTACAGGCACTTTTGAATTGTCAAAGAGTTGGTCAGGTAATCAGAAAGTTGAAGCTAGTTGCCCATTCCAAAACGTAGATCTCTATGGAGAAGAACGGGCAAGAAACTCCAAGACACTCTTTTAAATATAGATATTACAAAATCCTGGATACATTATTCTTGTTGCTTCTATATGTGAGAACAATGTACAAAAAATAATCAAAGCAATTGAAAATATAATATTAAAAATAAGCTCTGGCAGATAAGAGATGACCAGTCTCAACTTTTTTTATTTTTTATTTAGTTCATAATATTACAGTTTTCGTTTTACATAACATCTGCCAAACTGCAAAGCAATTTGTCGGCAGTAGGTTCTCGTGGATTTAGCACGAATCTTTGCTTGAGTAGACATTTTTTTTTTTTCATTCTTTGTTTTTTTTGGACTTTTATTCTACATGTATATCTCAGTCCGATTAATCTTATTCAATACATGCTTGAGTAGACATAAAAACTATAAAAACTAAATCTAAGGTAAAACTAAAAGATGGCTATGGCTATGGCTCTGTAGGCAAACACTCTGTATGTTAATACAGAGTAGTTACCCACACAGCCACAGATTCTACAAGTTCTATAGCTATCATACTCAGCGGCATCAGTCAGCAAACGTCATGAGACTATCCTATAGTAGGTACCTACTCAGTATAAGGTAAGCAAACTTAGTACCCACGACCTTAGCCCACCGAAGCCGCCGATCGGACACAGCAACTATGGACACATCGACAAGTAATGCTTCCTTAGGACACTTTTTAGGTGATTTTTACTTGTGACGCGATCGATCATTCCCTCAGGCAATTCATTTATTAATGTAGGTGTAATCCATCGTCTCGTACGCTTACCATAATAATTGTTTACATTTGGCACCTGTAGTTTCTTTTTTAACTGACGGCGTCCGTTCACGAACATGACGCGTGGATGAACACCATCCAGCTCAACCATTTTGTAGGGCAGCGGATGATCCAACACAACACTTTATAGTAGTCGCATATGATGTGTAACATCTGACATCTTGGCGGACAGTACCAACCTCTCGGAAAATGGGTTGGTACCATCTGACGGCCAACTCTCGCACCGCGCGCGCGCATTTACCAAATCAAATAGCACGCGCTTCCCCGGCTTTCTGTTACACACTTCCGTCCCTTTCACGAAATCACTCCCACAGATTGCAGGAAAGAGAGAGGAAAGATGTTACACGTCAAAAAACCGTAACTTCAACTGACGGGATCCGCCAGGACCGATGCCTGCCGGGGTCGCGGGGCAAATTTCGCGCCCTCACGCCCCTAGCCGCCCGCAGGAGCCGGAATCGCAGGCCGATTGCCGGCCACCGTAGGCGCGGGCTTGCGGACGGTGAGCAATGAGTAGCTCGCCGTCCGATAAGGACCAGGCCCGGGTCGATGGCGCGTTGTGTTCCACGCGCGCCTCAAAGAGATATCAGCACAACGGACGGGGTCCGCTAGGGCCGACGCCTGGTCGCAGGAATGTCCGAAAGGGATACCATGGCTCCTGGCAATATACAGGCAACTGAAGGAACACGGGTGGGTTTTTGTCAGTAAAAGTCTGACATGCCCACTTCGCGCTCCCGCTCCTCCGAGAGGTTATTTGATAATTACCCAACCAAAAAATATAAATATTTATATTTAAAGGTTGGTACAGTCAGAGACATTATTTTTTTATCAAATTGTCACACTAGTACATCAATTTGCCCTATAAATAGGTGATGTACTATGTATAGGAATACCTCTACCTACCCATTCGGGGAGTACAGGCGTGGTGTTATGTTGTAATTCATAATGAACTAGCTTCGGCCAGCGACTTCACCCGCGTGATGTCTTTATAAATTATAGCCTATGTTACTTAGTGATAATATAGCATTCTACTGGTGAAAGATTTTTTAAATCGGTCCAGTAGTTTTAAGTTTATTCATTACAAAAAAATACAAATATTTTCTCTTCATAATATTAGTGTAGAAATACGGGCAATTTAAATTAGTAATCAATTTGGTAAAAAAAATTTCATCGACTTTACATCAGTAAACTGTCGAATTTACTTTTCAGGAATACTATACAGTTATAATCAATTGAACTTTGTATGAATTTGATGCATTTTTGGTAAAGTTTCACCCTCAAACCTATTTACAAATATTCCTAAAAAATCTACTTAACCTTTTTCAACAATGTTGGGGTCGGCTTTCAGTCTAACTGAATGCAGCTAGTATTTTACATTGAACGACTATATATCTGCCCTACTGGGTAACACGATACCCCTTGGAAAGACTTGTAGTAACCGAAACGAAAAAAACCTTAGATACTGTTTTCATATTTACTCGATAAAATCTAAATTGTTATTGATCCCTTTAAAATAAAATACCCTTTTCAACCTTGAACACGAGCATCAAATTCAAAGTATCGTAGAAAATCGCGTTTAAAATAAAAGAAAGAATGTAAAATACCGAGAAAAATAAAGTAAAGATGTCCCTCTAAAGCTTTAGTTTTCCAATTCAAATATCTGTTCTATTTTCTTAGAATTGTCTGTGGTTGAGTTTTGAAAGTTGTGCAGCTGACCTGTGACTTAGACTTCAGAAACAGACGTTTATCTTAAGTCTGGATCTTGTTTTGATATTGAGAATATCTGGAGATAGTTTAGGCTAAAATTCTCTAACATTACAGATTATTAAGTCAGCAATCACAGATGTAACCTTGTAGTTTACATCTGTGATTGCTGACTTAATAATCTCCTAGTTCTTTCCCAAAATGATGCACACGTTATCATGGGAAAATCTATACTAATAATAATATAATATAATAATATTATAAAGAGAAAAGAATTGTATTTTTGAAATTTTGTATGTAACGAATCGACTTAAAAACTACTGGACCGATTTGAAAAATTATTTCAGCAATGGATAGCTACATTATCAGCGAGTAACATAGGCTATATTTTATCCCCGTACCACCACGGGAACGGGAAATACGCTGGTGAAACCGCGTGACGTCCGCTAGTTTATAATAAAGCCCTTGGTCATAAATATGGCTCTGTTGGGCTATATTCACATTAAAAATAAAGTACCCTTCCCTAATTATATTTTCAGTCAGAAAATAAAGGAAAAAATCAAAAACACTAAATAATCAACTATACTGAAACAAACAGCACTTGGTTTTAAAAACAGAAACGAACTCCATCCAGCTTTTATTCCATTAATAAAACAAAAACGAGTCTTCCCTAACTTATCAAACTTCAATCGATGCAAACTACATTTAACTTATCGATATTTTTAAATCGATTCGACTGCAGCAATCGATTTATAATTCAGAACTCGGTTTATAATCCTACATTGTACGACTATGAATTACTCAATGATAGGTTGGTTAGTCGTAATAGAAGTGTAATAGGGGGGTTATTAGGCTCAACGTTCGACTCACGAGTGCATTAAGTCGATGTTGGTCGATAGCGTATAACGAGTGAAATTAGAAACCAACCCGCACTTTCTCTGTGGAACCGTTTTATGCAGTACCGTAACCTCAACCACTTAAGTATAAGTATGCATTATGTGTATGCTGCAATAAGATGCATGTAGGCGTAAGTGTAATCCTGTTGGGATATATGGAATGCTGTTAAAAATCTTTAAGCCTAGGGTAAAAGTACGAATTACAGAAAAAAAAGGTTATAACGAAAAGATAACCGTGTTATTGACTATTAGTTTTCTGAAATTTCAAGTAGCAATTTCGACGCTACTTCAAAAATATTGTACATTTTTTTACGTAAAATATACAAAAATGTAAAGCGGAGGAATTTGTTTATTACATCCAAAAGAAAAAAGGTAAAATAATGATGTTTACTTATATTGCTTAAATTAATGAGCCTCTAATTATTCAATCTCTTCAACTTCACATACATCCCCAATAAAATTCAATAAAACAAAAACAAATCACTTTTTTCTAACCCTCACAAAACAGCGCCGCGCTTAGTTCAGAAGCCACGTGTTCAGTTCAACGGCCTAACTGTTCCGCTGCCGGGGTAGGTATTATTAACCCCGCGACTTCGGTCACTAAGTGCAGTTGCAATTGTCCTGTTAGCCGAGAACACAAACAATGCGGGGCATTGCGGGGCCCCAATCAAACGGCCCGGATGGCCGTAATTAAGATCTGCTCTCAAGTAATTAGAGTGAGACAAATAGTGCAAGCAAACGTGCAAACCTCTATTATATTGTCCCACTGCTTGGTGACGATTCAACGAGATGGATTCTGTTTGTGGATCTTGTTCAATTGTGAACCAATTTGTGTGCTCCGGTCGGTTCGGAGGACGACGTTATTCGGTAATCATTTTAAAGGGTATGATCAAAATTCATAGGCATTCTTGACTTAACTATTTAATGATCGAAAATTCTGTTCTACACCAACAAATACGACGAAAACTTCCAACGAAATATTCTGAAAATATTGGAAAAACTAAGTAAGAGTCGGAGTAATTGGTAAACTACTCGATAAAATTTGTAAAATTTTCCCCGTGAGGGCAAACAAAAGTTTAACTTAACTTGTGTACCTAATTACCGATTCCGTTCGGAAACCTTTCCGCGAGTTACAAAACTTGTTTATACAAAACTTTTTCGTGAACTTCTAAAATTATCTAGGCCATATTTTTAGAATTGAGGCTAAACCGTGAAAGCAAGGAACACGATATCCAAATTATAAAAGGGACTGTTTTAAAACAATTCCCAAAGTTTGCTTCCCACCTCAAGGCGACCTTAATTTGTCAATCTTGCGATTTTGTGCAAAATGAATCCGTATTGTAACACCCGAGGGATCCAAATAGGTACTAGATTAATAATAAAAAGAGAAAAAAAAATATTGTTTATCTATGTTAGCGAAAAAACATAACAGGCAGAGCAGATGAATAGAATGTTTTATCTCAACCTACATAAACTAGACACTAGGTACTTCGTTCGTGGGAAAAAATCGGAAATGACAGCAACGTGTTAACATCTGCCGCCATCTTTGTGAACACGAAACATTAGCGCTCCGTGTCACGCAATGAAAGAAAATATGTCGCCAAATCGTCTTGATAATAACTTCCGCAATAAAACCTACCAGAGATAAAATACGAAAGTTTTTAAATCTCTTTGTTCAATTACGGATTTTTTTTTTCGCAGCCCATTTATTTTCTAGGGCATTTTTGTAAGGCATTTCTTAAGTCCTTAAATAGTTTTAATCACGAAAGGAACAATATTCAATGCCGTAACTTTATTGAATCTCTCTGCTTAGGTTCCTAAGACACGCAAGAAAAACATCTTTGGATATTATAAGCTGATACTTATTCACATTTTAGTACTATTTCTAAGTCGTAAAGCTTATGTTGCGATCCTATACATCTTAGTTGTCAAATGCAACAAATAAAACATACTTTACGACTAAGTCATAAGCCGAGTTTATGAACTCAACTCTAAACTTTATTTTTGGAATGTACAATTTAATTTCGTTAATAATTCAAAGCAATTAATACTGTAACAAGAATAACACCCACTTGAAACGTGTGTGCAAACAAAAATAAACCATAAGGGTGAGGGTTCAGTCACAAATTGCTTCGTGAAAAATCCTATTCCCACATGAATGATCGTAGCGAAGTGGGGTCAAAAGTTGAAGTTGGTAAAAAATCGGTTGTCGCAGATGTTTGGCACATGGCGACTGGCACCGCCATGGAATAGCGTTTAATAAAAGGAAAAAGTCGGCAGTCTCATTTCTTTCTGTCCGATACTTTTCCTGATGCGTTCAGTAGGACAGTGCGAACAGTTTGATGGGCGATCATTGGCAGAAAATGAGGGTTCTGTATTAGATTTATTTTGTACAAAAAAAAAACTGAATATTTATTAAATAAAAATTAGGAGTGATGAAACAAGGAGTAATTTAACAAAGGTCAAAATGAGTAGTTCTTCTAACCCACTTCTACAAAATCATGCTTGAATAAAAACCTCCCTAACTTCTCAATAGAGTTGCAATCTAGCCAGAAATGATATTTAAATTGCAGTCACTTTCCTTAACATTCCCCTAAATTCCTACTCCCCCTGAATTATAATCATCAATCCCCCACAAAACTTAACAGGCGCGAAGAAAAAATCTCACAGCATGAAAGCATGAATCATCTTCGTACATTCAGTAAGGGATGACGTCATAGGGCAGGGTATAAGCAAACAAGTTTCGCGCCAAATGACACACATCAATCGTAGGATATAACTGATATGACGTCGACTACTGAAGTGTAATATGCGATGGGTTCTGTGAAGCTTTCATAACTTTCTTTCAGAAGCTGCTTTTACATTCAAGTATTGAAAAAATCTTTGTTTTGGTCTTTTGGGCAAATGTGTTTCGTGGATCGCTTATGCTTCTCTGACATACCCAACGTGGTCATATTTTACTTGTACCCTAAAAAACTTTTCACAAATAAAAAACAACCGACTTCCAAAAAAATCACTGCAAAGTGAAAAATAACTTTAATTACGGAAGTCGGTGTCTTTGGTTTTGAATTTTCGTTTTTTGCCACCGACTTCCGAAATTAAAGTTATTTTTCACTTTGCAGTGTTTTTTTTGGAAGTCGGTTGTTTTTTTTTGTAAAAAGTTTTTATTTTTCACTTTTTAGTTGTGGTATTTACCCCACACAAATTCGAATACCACTACCTGCTATTTAAATAACAGTGAGAGGAACTTAACATATCATCCACATACTAATTGGGAAAAAATACGTATTATTGAAGCTAACTCAAAAACTGCCAAAGCAAAGTTATTAAAATTTATATGGGGCCACCTCTGAAGTATTACCTACCAAATAAAAAAGAATCATTAAAATCAATTCATAATTGGCCGAGTTATCGCGTAACAAACATACACAAAAAAAAAAAAAACATACAGTTGAATTGAGAACCTCCTCCTTTTGGAAGGAAAAACGTCCTACTTTCAAGTCCTCACGAGGTACTGAGAACGTTAGGCTAGCTCAGAGGAGTTCGCCCTGCTTGCTGCCAAATTTGTTCAGTACTGTATCTCACGACTACTCGCGTCCACACGTAAAAATAATCACTTATGGTGTATTGACATAATCAATCACCAACGGGGTTGACAGAATAGTGATTGAAGACTAAAGCTGTGGCGAGATAGTGCTTCCCTACCCATTCGTTCGTCCTGCTGAAAATCTTCCACCTGGACATGAGTTGCCTTGGATTACCTGGAAGTCTTTAAATAGACTCCGGACTCGGGTAGGCCGAAGCAAAGAAAACCTGCTTAGGTGGAGATTCACAGATGACTTAGCCCTGGAGTGTAAATGAGGTTCTGTCTGCGTGTCCTGTTGCCTGCACGATGCAGGAGCTGATGGAAGCTTCTGAAGATGCCGAACTCATAGCCAAAAATTGGGCTGATTCTGGATGATTTGTCGAAGAAAAATAAGAAGAAAAATAGCGATAGTAATTATCAGCCGCAAAGACGCTGCTGCCAATTCAATTCCCATCATTTTAATCCGGCAATCGGAAGCAAGAAATGAATGGAATTTTTGCACACAAGTAAGTGTGAGTATAACTTTATTAGTCTCAAGTCTCGATTAGTAAGGCAGTTATATTCTTAATTGAAGTCAATTAAATGTGAGTGTTCGTGTTTAAACTAACTGAAACTGTTTGACAGATGATGTTTCCATCAAGTCGTTTTAACGGCGCCAAATCTACTATGCAGATTATTATTTCAAAAAATCTAGAATGGCAGGACCTTAATTTAAGTTTCTCTCTGCTCGAATCGTGCCTGTTATTTTTCTCTGGTCGAATTTGCCTGTTAATATACCTCCTTGTCTGATACATGCCCGCCCCCTCTTTACTTAATATAATTGATAGTAAGAATTATATCAAGTCACCCCTCCACAATAAACGGACTAACATAAATCTTCTAAACCATTGCCACAATAGTAATAGCAAGAAAATCCAAACAATACCAAAGACACATTTTGCGTGATATGAATGACAAAATAAACCCAGTTCTCGCACAAATGTTAATAACGACCTATATTTTTCACGCTTTACTATATAGCTTGACAACTATAAACATAACCTTCCAATCATCTTTGTATGGATATAAACAAAAGAATAATCACACAACCACAAACTCAGTAAGTTCTTTAAATTCAGAACTCATTTCGTCTTCAGAACATGTATGCTCAAAACAGGATCTTATGAGAGTCAGGTTTACAGCTGTACCGCTATAGGCACTTAGAAACAATATTAAATTATACCTATAGGGATGTTTGTACCACCCACAGAGGTTATAATCGCTTGGCGGAGTTTTTCGTAAGGAGCCCGGGGGGATTCAGCAGTGCCTGAGCAATTACGTATGACATGTGTCGTAAAAGTCATATAAGTAGCGATATGACAGCGGGGGCACACAATAACTTTAATAAAGGCGATATAGGCGGTTTTTGCTGCGGTATTTTATACTGGAAAGCATAATGCGAAATCGTAACAAGGTTTTGGTATTAGGTTCCGGAATTTTCCGACATATTGTTTTTGTCATGGTTTTACATCAGACTTAATTAATATACTCGTAGACATAGCTATAAAATTACGCCTTTCTAATTTATAACTTGTACTTTAAAGCAAAACTTCTGCTCAACTCCAGCAGATGTGTTTATAACCAAGAACTATAGAATTTATTATAATATGAAACCATACACCTCTGCTGAACCCTTCAAGGAATAAAAACAAGACTGATGGTGTAGTAACACTTCTTATTAATATCAATAGTAAATAAACATGACAAATAGTTAATCGGTAGCCCGAGAATACATTTGGTACAAGTATCCCACAGTCCACAATTTATGGGAGAAGATACAGATAAGCATCTTTAACATAAAATATACCGTGTATGTTATAAATTAGCATTTATATACTTAGTTTATTATATCATTATTATCAAGTATTTCCATTGCTTGTTACAATGACATGAAAAAAATAAAATTGCTTCATATGTAGATAATAAGCAATCTTTAAGAGGTCTTCCCGATAAAAACTAATGAATTGCCCAATTAAGAACATCAAACACCAGAATTACGACCTAGACTTTGTGTCAATTTGTTTTTGTTTATAAAAGGTACGGTATAAATATACAAGATTATTGGTTAAATGTCGGCAATCCGTTAAGGGGATACAGGAGAGGTCATTAGCAACCAAATGACTCCTGATGACCTCTATGCCAATGTCAACCATTTTCGAGTAATATGATATTTTAAAATGTATGAAATAAAAATATTAAATGTCGTATGACTCGAAAATTATTGACATCTGCATAGGAGTCAAAACCCCTCATTTGGTTGCAAATAACCTCTCCTACATCCCCCTAATGGATTGCCGGCATTTAACCAATAACCCTGTATGCATAACCCAGGGATTTAAAATCACTGGTACTGACTGATATCTATGTATCATTGTAAAATCAAAATATCGCATACCAGAATAGTATTAAAAACAAACACAAAACGTTTGATATTCTAATTCCGAATTTTTTGTGTTATTTTAAAATTTATAAAAATTGTTTATCTCGGAACCAGCCACCAAGTAAGGCCGGTTTTTCAAACATAAGATAACTTTTACCTGAAGAATAAACGTGACGTTTTGACAGATTTTCATACAAATTTCAGATTTACTGTCAAAATGACAAACTTATTCGTCAGATAAAAGTTAACAGGTGATTAAAAAACCAGCCCTAAATGAAAAACTAATCCAATGATTCTCGTAAAGGAACCATACAACAACGCTCAAGTAAGTACGAAGGGAAGTTGAACCAAGTTCTGTGCATAAGTTCATTAATTATATCACGCATAAATATCACACGCGGGGGCGCCACGGGCGATTCGAATTTATTAGTCATTGAGACACTGCGAGATATGCAATTTGATATCCCTTTGAATGTAAGGTAGAAAATGAAGTAAAAGGGAATGTAATGTATGATATTTAATGGCAGTTAAATTATAGACTGTATGATACAGAACAATGTGTAGACAACTACAGCTTGTATTGGCGGGCTGATACATATTGATTATGTTCTAATGAAACATGTCGAATTGAATACTGGAAATAAAATAAATTAATGAATGAAATGCACCAACCCCAGCGTGGGTTAACTAAAATCGATAAATCGAATGAACCCCAAGATTTGCACTAGCCCCTAGAGCCTCATGCTCCATGGGGCTACAAAGACAATTGCATATCAAGGAGTAGACCGGGAGACGTGGTAATGATAGGGAAGACGTGGTAATGATAGGGAAGACATGCCCTTAAGATATGAAAGAATTTTCGAGCCGTACCGGATATGCATACTCGACAAAAAAAAAAAGAAACATAAATAGTTCCTCATGCCTGATTTATTGTCGGTAGAATTTATTCAGTCACAATATTGGTTTTGTCAGAACAAAGCATCACTTTGTACGATTTTATTAATGAGTCGGTAACTGTCTCAAATACGAGTTGATGCAAAGTTTACGTAGGTATGTATTTAATGTGGCTACTGCTACCATGGTTTACTACCAACTATATGCATACCTGGCGAAATGAGGGTGTTACTATACACTTCTGCCCAACCCTTCAGGTCATTTTAATGTAATTTTAGCTGTACTAACTTAAAGAGAAAAACCGGCCAAGTGCGTGTCGTACCACGCACAATGAAGGGTTCCGTAGTTGGGATGAATTTATCCCAAAAACAAACTTAACTTTGTAGTTGAAAAATATGTTCTCCCATACGGAATGTATGGGAAAACATGTTTTTGCAACTGCAAAGTTAAGTTGGTCGATTATTACTCGTTAACCTGTAGAGCCTACTTAGCTGTGATAGTTTTCTTTTTAATTTCGTTATATAATCTACTGTTGTGATTTTTTTCACATACCCAAAATCAACCATTTAGCCGGCAGGGGGGTGGGACACTTGACTCTAACAAAAATTAGCACTTTAAAGCTTAATATTTCGCAAACGAATCCCTGAATCCAAAAATGGTTTTCACAAACTCACAATATTTTTGAAGGACCTTTCCAATGATACCCCTCACTATGGGGTAAAAAAATAAACATCACCACTTTACGTGTATGAGAGGTACCCTAAAAAAAATGTTTTTCATAATTTTGTTTTACTACTTTGTTGGCGTAATTAATATGTATACCTATGCCAAATTACAGCTTTCTAGTACTAAGGGTCTCGGAGCTAGACCGCGGACAGACAGACAGACAGACAGACAGACGGACATGACGAAACTATAAGGGTTCCTTGTTTACTACGGAACCCTAAAAACGGTAACAAGAAGCGTGTGTAAGTAGCAGAATTAGTACATTCAATGACTACACACATCTACATCTATTACGTCATAACCTACCTAGCTACCCACACATGTAGCAGAGGAAGGGAAACAACCGTCATCGTACGTAATCCCTAGTTCCCGACAGATCCTTTACATCCTTTACCACGGCCCTCTTTCATTCACGCTTCATGATACCTTACTAGCCCCTACTAGTTCTTTCCACCTCAATGAATAAAGGAATGAATTATTCTCTAACGGTTGTTGGGTCTGTATGGTTCTAAGTACGATTGTGTTTGTTAAATGAAAGAGAATTGACTCAAAGACTGACTGAAATCTCAATGCGGGCAGTGGTTAACGTCAAAGAATATTGAATAGGAAAAGTAGATATTGTTTTGAGATGCCGTACAAACTTCAGAAGGTATTCAGACTACCAAATATGCCATTTGATGGATGGAACAATACAATAGAATATTTAAGAAGGCTTAAAAGTTACATTGAGGGTTTTTACATATTAGCCTAGCCTACATATTCCATGACTATACATAGGCCACTCATAATATCGCCGCCCCCGCAGAATAAACGCGCAAGTGCTATTGAGGCGGTTTTGATGTTAATCCATATTCGTTATATATAGGTCAAAATACATCACCTCAATTTTTTCCAGATTTTTACATCAATTATTTACGAAGTTACATACACACGATATACCGTAACATAATGTCATAATTCTGACCTTGAAGATATAAAAACTTAATTACATTATCAGAATTTTTTCGACTGCACCAGAATAAACGCGTAATAGCCCATTAGCGGTATCACTGTACTGCGAAAAACGCAATTAATATTACATTGCAAAACAAAAAAAAAACAATAGTGATAAGAAAAAATAACTCAAAGTAACATTAACGTTAAAAAAAAACTAAAACATTTCTGTAAAATGTTTTTTTATCAATGACTCAAAAACAGTACCTGTTGAAAACTTAACATTAATTAGATTATCTACAAAAAAAAAAAATCTTATAAGCGACATAAAAAACAAACATATATTTTTATTACGGACGCTTTTAACGTGCACGTCTTTCTACATTGTTCTCACATGTATAAATTCAACACGAATGATGTAACCAATATTTTGTAACAATATTTTGATTTAAAAGAGTGTCCGTGGAGTTTCTTGCCTGTTCTTCTCCATAGGTACCTACTACGCTTTGGAATGGGCAACTAGCTTCATTTTTCTGACTGACCGACCCCTTGACAATTCAAAAGTACCTGTAATTGGTTTATTTGAAATAAATGCTTTGAGTTTGAGTTTGAGTTTGAGTTTGAAACTTCTATTCGGTGTAGTCATAAAGTTATGGATCAATTTAGGTTTTTTATTTTTCCTGTAAAATTGACTTTTTACACTTGCGCGTTTATTCTGCGGGGGCGGCGATATGTACTCTACTATCGAACAAACAAAAGCGATTTTTCAAATAAATCGTCTCAAAAAGAGCGCAAAACAAAAGCCACAGCCAACAACGCAAACGCAAAACCTAGTATTAAACCCTTCAACAACCAAAAAACGCAGTTTATTTAACTTTTAACAGTTCCAGACGTCTCGAGCAGTTTTCAGTGTTCGAGGTAAGAGTTTAACCGCGTAATAGTCTGCAAAAATGGATTTATTTCCATGAAGCACGTTTGCCTACTTTTATGCCTATTGACTTTTGCATTGAAGGATAGGTTGTGGCATTCTGGAAGCAGTCTTCGTTTCGTAATAAATTATGAGGTGAACTGGATAAACTGTTACGTTGCTAGGCTGTGGCAAGGGTAAAATGAAGACGATTATACTGACAGTATCTAGTAGTGAAATGGCAAGTGTATAATGATGGATTTTATCACCAAGAGTAGAAATGTCACCTTCAATCCATTTTTATATTACAAATGCAAAAGTTATTCTGTCTCGTCTCTCCACTTAATCATAGGATAAAAAGTAGTCTATGTCCTTCTCCAGGTTCCAGGCTGCATCTGTCAAATTTCATAACGATCGGATCACTGGTTTAGGCTTGAAAAGTAACAGACAGACAGATCGACAGAGTAACTTTCGCATTTATAATATGGTACGTACCTATTTATGGATTGTAGGAAACAATAATGATACCTCTGTAGGACATTACAATCTCTTCAAAATCTCTGAAATGTAGTCCGTCTAACACGTACATGAATTTCGTAAGATCAGCATTTAAAGAATCTATTTAGGTACGTTGAAACTTTTAACGTTATAATCAATCGCTTTCCGAATTCTGGCTACGAAAGCTCTCACGTTTCTATGAAAATAAACGGCTGATGCACTTTCTTAAAACACAGCATTTCGAAACAGATCGAATTGCTTCAATTATTCGGCTGTGTATTGATCGAGTTAACTGTAGAACAGAACGATTTCGAAATCAGATTTGAATGTTCTATTAACACATTTTGTAACACAAGCTTAGTAGAAAACTGGCTGCAGAAAAACTAGGATTATGGGTTAGATAAACGATGATGAAAAGCCTTGAAAAAGAAAAGGTATAACACAGGAAACGATGACATAAACATAGGAATTTTTTCAAGTATAAAAGGTTACTGTTAATCAAAAAAACAAAATAAAGAAAAGTTATAACAAGATAAAAATGTTAATAAAGCTAAAGTCGCGTAAAGTAACAAAATATAAACTGTGCATAATAAGAACATAAAAGGCACACAGCTTTTACATGACAATAGCAAACAAAAGATTAAAAATAACACAACTACCAACGCAACTGTACTAGACACAATAAACGAGAAACAATTTAATCCAAACATTATAACACCAACTAACAATTTAGCTTCATAAAAGGAGAATATCAAAGGAGTGGAATAAAACATAAATGAATGCCGCGGAAGACATTATTCCGGTCGGCAACGAGCCACCGCAGACATGCTTCCGAATATAGAGTAATCGATAGTCAACACGATACTCTGTGAGACTGTATTATGCACAACACTACCACAAATGAGAAGGTTTTCTTTACCCATTCTTCGTAGAATCGAGGTCTACGTTATACACAAAAGTAAGGTTTTCTATAGCAAAGTTGGGACATACAGCAATCATCATTTATGCTTCACAGAGATATATGTAGCATGTTTATGGAGTTACAAAAACACAACTTCAACGTTTTTTCGGTCACATCGTCTTTGTATGTTTTAGTAGAAGCAAAAAAATGTGACAGTAAAAAGATATTACTCTAAAGCGGGTTTGCTTGTTACCAATTATTTCCATTCCTATTAGATGTATGGGTGTTGAAGTCTGCTATGATGAAACTCGACAATCTCTAGACTCTGACTTCCGGCCCGATCTACGATAATTTGAATAGACAGCACTGGGATTTACACTCTCGACACCAATTGTGATAAACTGTTTATTGCATTCTGAACTCTATTGTGTACTGCGTAGAATTAATTGTATAACTTCTTCAAGAGAAGGATGGTCCCTTGTAGGAAGCTGCCATCACTTAAGCACAATACAAAATCGAATATTAATACTTGAACTAAAAACTTTCCCCTTTGGAGCTTCGCGCAATATAGCAGCTACCATTGTTAGCTTCCATTCATAAATAAATAAGCGTATATAAATCAAAGTGTTTCATATAACATGATGAATGATCTCTCGAATGCTTTAAAAAGTAAAAGAAGCGGAACAGTAGTGCACAGTTATCATTCAGCTCGGTCAATGAACTCGCCTCAAGTTCAAGTGTAGAAGGGCCGCACGATCCGTTTATTTTTAGGACTCTAAATATACTGAACCCGTTCACTGTTTCAAGTTATGTTTCCTGCGCCCGTTGATTGGCTAACGTCTACGAAACACTTGCGAAAATGTTCGCTAAGATCAAAGATAAAGTGACGCTGTCGTAAGTTTGAATTATGATGCTTAAGTAGCTTATGGGTTTAAGTTAGGCCATTAGTGCTATAGTTTAAAGGAACAACATTAATTTCTCATAAAATATTGCTTTGAAAGTGATCGATCGAAGTTTTGAAACTGTTACGTCTACAAAGAAGATAATATATCTTTCAACTACACAATTAAATAAAACTGCCATCTTACACAACTACCAAATTAAGCAATTCAATGTAGACGCCCATTACTTGTAGCGACGAGAAACTTTAAATTCTAATTTAAACTTATTTGTATCATATTAAGTAACTGAAATGGAGCTCGAAATGAGAGAAGAACTTAGTATCATGTGAGGTCGTGCAGTTAGAATTGATGTCACCCACTTTAAGATCCAATAAATAATCAATAAATACACCCACTTCCAATAGAGCATAAGGGACTATACAGAAAGACAAAGGCGAGCATTGAGTAATTTTATCGGGTTTATGAGAGAATTCCACTCCAGACTGTGATACAATATTTTTACGATTCCATAAACGATAGTTTTTGTGATATTATGTATGTCGCGTAACCGAAATTCTACACCATATCATAAGGCAGAAAAGTCAATTGAAAAACTTTTAAGTAATTTTCGGAAAATCATTGTAAATCGTAATTTGGCTTCGGACTATTGCAGGAGGTGAAAGATATCGTCTGCTTACCTATCAAAAATTTCATCTACATCCACCATGACATTTAAGTTTTGAAATTCCTATTTAAAACACGCTATGTTTGTGAAAAATTTCTACTGATTTAACCTAGTTGTAGAACCTGGAACGCTAACTTTATTTTTATCATCATTCATAGAAAATCTGATTCAATGCCGTTTTCTTTCACAAAGTAGTATCATTTTATTTTAAACCTTAGCACGTGCTAAAAGAGTTTGTAGAAAACTCTTAGAAAGGAGTACAGATTCAAGACACAGTTTGAAAAGATTCAAAATCCTTACTTTTATGTCAAGTAAATTTTTTATCAATTCTGCTTTGACAGTTAAGCGTCTTTTGTAATCAACACCGTTCTGTTATTTCCATCAATAATAACTAAATCGTTATCCATCAACAAAAGCTTATCCATTTTGGTTTACAAAACTAAAATCGGAATAATATCGCCGTTTTAAATTCATACAGTGTACATAGGGGGTGCGAGCCACCCTTAGCGGCTACATTCCTATTGTTACGGTCCACATTGTGCAGGAACCACCTGGCTCATTAACGGGGCTGGAATCACCACCAGCTTTAAAAGACCCCTCAGGTCTACGCAGACGCGATAGCACCTGAGATATTTTGCATAAAATATGTTTTTTTTTAAGTTTAATCACTTTGAATCATCAAAACCTCAAAGCAATCAAAGCCTAAGAAAATGCTAGTGCAATTATTATTTTTCTTTTTTTTAACCACAATGGTGATTCTTGGCCTGCATCTTACCTGATGGTAAGTGATGCTCAAGACGAAGGTGAAAACGAGCTTCACCCGGAATCCTCAACCACAGAGGAATTGGCTATCTTACCTCTACCTGCCGAAACACAACAATACTGTTGACATTGTTGTTATGGCGACAGACTTAGATAAGATAGTGGTAGCTAGCCAGACGGACCTAGAACAAGCCCTACCACCAACCGTTATCAGTGATGTTGATCCAGTAGTAGAATTGGAAGATACATAATAATATTCAGGATAAGAAGAGGGCAATAAGAGAGCTTTGAGAAAAATTCAAGTTTTGCTGAACAAACGCATAAAGGGACATAAATCCTTCGATTGAACAAAACCAGTCACAAACCCTTACTATGAGACCATAACCCAATAACGAGCACAATAATATCTCATCACAACACTATTACTAAATCATATTATCAGAAAAAAATCGCACATTGCCACGACTTATCGCACGCGTACACACATCAAGAGGAATCCACTAAGCTCTGAGGGACCCTCATAAAATGGTCGCGGAACACGTTTCACTTGCCTTACTCCACGTCACTGGCCCATTTCTTACGATCCATTGACTCCGAGCCATTCATCGGTGCCTTTTCAAATGAGAAGGGTTTTAAATGCGACTCACTGCAAATGAGAACGTATATGAAGATTTATCGCACATACACATTGTTATGGGGTGATGGATAGTTTACGCAATGAATATGTCGACGAACACTAACCTTAATAAGAATCAGACCAAAAACTGCCACCAAACGAAAAACTTACTAAAATTAATGAGATAATTTCTACGAAACGGATCGATCGAGACTTATCAACAAGTTGAGTACAAAGAACAAAACAAACGTGAAAATATGCCAGAACTCCTAATTACCATTCTCGTGTAGAATACTAATTGCTACAAATAAGTTGATTTACATAGAAACAAGATTTATCAGGTTGAATTAATCACCTGTTTAATACGGCAAAGTAATTAAAGAGATATTAGAATTGCAGATGATAGTATAAAGTTAATAGGAAACTGTAAACGTTTGAGTAAACTAAACGGTACAATATTCAATGCATGACACAAGAAAACACTTCGTTAATTGTCCCCTTTAACCTGGGATATAAAATGAGGGTCTCTTGAATAAATATTTTTAATTATGTTTGGAGAAAAAAAAAAGTAGAAAAAGTTTGTATAGAAGATACAAAACCGGAGTTGATTGTCGACCCCTTCCGTGCTCATGATTAGCTCATTTTAATCCCGGTTTAAAAACTGCATGACAATGGAATAGGCGCACTCTCTGTATTTTGCAAAGAATCATCTACCGTTCATACAGTTTCCTTTCCTCGTTGAGGATTTCGACAAATATTTTTATTACTAAACCAATGTTTGCGCAGCCCTCGTCAGCAAGGGTTGGGATAAAAACACCATTCAATCCGCCATCTTTCTTTGATTCCGATTCTAACCCATTTTTCATGCGAATATGAATAGAACAGCTGGTACGATCGATTGCTGGCACTTTTCTTACCCTGTTTGGTATGAATTTCTAATATAAGCCTCTAAGATAGATTTAATAAAATTGGAATTGCGAAAATTATAGAAAAAAGTACGTAAAATAATCATAAATGAAGCAATACTTTTAATGCAAATCTGATAGTTTCAAAAGAAAATGATGAAAGTCAAGTTCAACAATATGAAGAATGAATTGAATTTACATTTTGATATGAAACTTTATTTTATACTCGATCTCTCAAAGCGAACACTGAATATCTAAAGTCTGATAGCAAACGTGCGAGTGTTTTCTAATCGCCAATTCAACTTCAAGACGATCTTCAAAACGCATTCACAAAGTTAGAAAAGCACTTTCGAACTCCCGCAAAGGAAACGCACACTGAAACAAATGCCATGCACATGCGGTTAGCCTTATTTATAGCACAATGTGTATAGCCAAGTATTCGCAGTTGTATACTGAATAGCGAAGTGAGGAGTCGCAAATGCGAAAGCACTTAAGTAAAGCCTCAAAAACAAACGAGGAAAATTTGATTGTACAAGCAGAACCGGCGACCCCAAACAGCCCACTAAAAGAAATTAATCGGCGTGTCCGAAAAAATAAAAACAAAAGGAACGGTAAATCCCACACTGGGAAGACAATACATCGCGTCGTCATAAAGTTGTGTCTCTCCCGCCAGGCGGCGCCATGGCGGCTCCCCCCCCTCCGCCGCGACGCCGTACGCACGTGCGTGCTACTTGTCTCCACCATTCACTACCCCACGTAACCAAAACAAAACCCTAATCCCTTACCCTAAATCACATTTTCCTTCACGCGTATTATCGAACCGCAGAAGACGCTGCACAGTCTATTAGTCACCGTATCACGTTACCATTAAACACATTTTTGTTTTCCTTCACAGCCGCATTCCTCTGTTCTAAAACCAATTGTGCTGCAGCATGTTTGAACTTTTGTCCTTTTTTGATTGACTTTTATCGGCGGCGGTACGATTTTATGAATATTGACATTTTAAATTATTTGAACGCACGTAACGGGAGCAACGGAAATTGATTGGTTCTCTGACCGGAACTCTTATCTAAAGTCGATTTATTTCGAGTGACATCTTAACTCATAAATGTACTAGTATACTATAGATACGTGGACATGTTCTAGGTAGTAGATATTGACTATCGTTTAATTGGATTTCTCGCTACGCCTGATAGGGCACGAGAATTTCAGAACATGACTAATTTTAGCAAAATCGCTCTTGAGATATAACTCCCATGAGTTATATCACATAGATATGAAACGATTACAAAAATAAAAGCGGCTGCTGTCACCCATCCCTTAATTACGCAATACCATTTAAAAATGACAAAAGGCGCAGATTTGGAGTTCGTCAACACAATAAGCTAATCTAATGCTAATCCGAAGCTCTAAAACAAAAACTATTGAGAAAAAATTAATAACTCCACTTCCGACTGTCGAGACCTCACAGAGACTTAATAAATTGTAAGCTATACACTGGAATCATAAACAACACTACGTCATAGCAGTATTATGCACCCCAACCACATAACAGCTCCCCAAAGTATTGGTTCCTGACGAATAACCCAATAAATACCCATAAGGCACCACGCGACACGTACAAAATATTCTTGGGACATAAAAGCATTATCCTGTTAAGTAATTTATTTCTTCTTCAGGTTGTAACTGAACGGTTATTTTATGGGACCACTTAAACGTTCTATAATCCTAGCAGTTAAAGCATAAAGGAGGGTGTCGGAACCCATAACACCATAAACGGTAAAGAATTGAACTAAAGACTTACGTCACCTGTTCCAACCTTGGACCATAAATCTCATACTTTTTTAAGGGGACCTACGCAAAGTACGTTTATGGATTTTACGGACCCATATTGTACACCGGTTTAATATCGTAAGTAAATAAAGTTGTTTTATTTACTTTCCTCTCTTTTTGGAGTCTTTGATGTAAAGTAGATATCGCGTTTTAATATTTAATTAAGAATTTATTATCTCCGTTATTCTATTTCTTTCGGTATTTTTTTCTTGTAATTTGTAAAGGAAGCCATCGTATTACAAAATTTAATTTCCTTCGCTTTTATGATCGGTTTATTAAAAGGAGGAAAGCTTTCAAACCTGACCTGTGTTAATCTTAGTACTTACTGAGTCACCGTCTTGTGAGTCAGAGATTTCATCCCAGTCAGTTCCTCGCATGCTATACCGACTGCCCACTCTTAAGGAACCGGTCTAGATGAACTTAAACTGGAAACCTTCTTTTATATAAACAGATTTCTATACCAGATTTTATTGTTCACCGCGGGCATTCCTGTTTGTAACGGTACTTTATCTTCCTGTTTCAAATATTTCACGACAACGCTTGCCTGATTAAAATTTATGTAATTTCTCTCATGACAGGTTTAACTACTTTTCTTGGCCAATGACGTAACCAAGTTGTATTTGGATATGGTACAGCCATAAGAGAACTTAATTCATCGTTTAGGTCACAATGCAACTCTTCAATGTATTATTCAGCGGTACTGACCATTCAGAAAGGCATACCGATTATGTATTGACATTGTATCATAACTCTAACATCCTTCAATGGTTTCTCATCCATAATATTTACAATAATGAAACATTGACTCACTAGAGTCGGCGCAATCCCTCTATTTAGTTTACAAACATCCGTTTACAAGCAGAATTTTGCATTAGAAATAAATGTATGGAGCACCCGTTACAATTTAAAGTGCACCTACCTATTAGTTCACTGGCATACTTTGAAAATAATAACGATATCGGTTTCTAGCGGACGTGAGTGCACTAACATTACCCACAAATTAGGTTAGTTAGATTGCCACTACTTATCTCCCAAGGCATGGTTTACTGTGCTCCATTATACCTACTGGGTGATTGCATTGCTTATTTGCTTGATAAGTCACTAGATCGTGAAGGATAAATGTTGTTACGAGATAGTAGTTAATAACACTGCGGTTTTATCCGATGAATCTGTTTCGTTTGATGCATTTCGAGAATTTAGATTGTGAAGTCGGGATGCTTCCCAGAAGTGGATTTTATCTGATAATCATCTATATTTATGTTATGTAATACACTAAATGCCATAAATACATATTATACTTTGTGTATGCATGTAGGAACTTATGATTACTTAAGTCTATATTAGTTTGTATTATCACAACCTCAAATTATTGTGAAAGTCAAAATACTCCAACCGAGTTTATGAAAGAAATAATAGCTACATATGAAACTCAATATCGATAAAATATCATATTTCTGGGATAATCTCAAATGTGACACTAATAACGACCGAAATATAACGCGAGGGAATCCCATAAAAACCTTATAACAGAGAGCGTCATTCCATACACCCAAAGCATATTGACCGAAGATCGTATATTAAACCGCACACTGCGGTCAGTTTGACCCTTCTAATTTCGATTGGTGGATCATATTACCAGAGAGGTGTTGACACGCTCACTATGAGTGTCCCCACATCAAACACGGTAACTATAGCATTCTAATTAACCCGTCTCCTCAACAATCTAAGTGTTGTTTACTCTATTACAACCTATCAATCTCTCATGTTGCATTGCTCACACACTTGACCTGATTCACTTCAGAATGATTTCACTTCCCTTTGTATTACTGTTCAGTCAAGTTCATTAACATTCCGATGCATTAAGCCTGATGTGACTAAAACAATAGCCGGATATGCGACGGTGGCAGGATACGTTCCCGACACATTCGCGTCTCGACTTGACGTCGGCTATTCTAATTCAAGGTTCATCGTTAATCGATCATGCCATTCATAGAGGAGTATTTGGCTTCAAAAGAGGAAATACATTACGAAGCGAATACAATAGTGCAGACAAAGTTCCGTCCGCTACGTTAAACATCGCGTGGATCGCTAATCCGAGCGTAACATTGCAAAACGCAGAACAAACTGCTTCGCTTTGTGTTGCACTAATGAGAGCCACGTGGCCGTCCCCCGCAATGCAGACTGCACAATAAAACAATGCCGCTACAGTTGTGCATTCTGGCTTTATTCCTGCAGGACTAACTGTCGCGTGACTGCGACTCGTTATGGGGTACCGCAAGGCGCGCTCCTACAGGCATTTCTGTTTATTCTATTTAGAATGTGAGCGCCGCCGAATGTTACCAACATTGTTGGTGATATCACTTTTTATTGCAGTTTTGTAGCACAATTGTCCTTTTATGACTTTTGTACATTTGAATGTTAGCAGAAATTGACTAGAATTACGAAAGCTTTTCTCTCCAATTCGTTTTTTATTCACTTTAACACTCTCTTATCTGCTGAAGTTAAACAGAAAGCTGATTCATTCAAAGATTCATTCATTGACATGACGTTTATTACAGTGCATTTTGCTGGATTGGTTATGTTCAAAACATTACTGTCTGTATTTGATTCAGTCATTTCCATTACTTCATCGTTTACTTATTTACATTCAAAATTATCGAGCGGGACTTGATTTAGTTTTATATTTCCGTTAACTAACTCCAATTAGATTATTACTTTCAAGTTTATGTTTCTTCCGTTAAATTTAACTTTTCTAGTTATTTCAACAGTTCCTTCACGTTTCTAATGATTCTCATCTAACAGGTATTATGATCCTCGCGGCAGTCACTCGTGACACTTTTGACACAAACACGAGAACTTTTGAATGGAGTGTTTGTTCGCGCGTTGTCGTCAAACAAAACAACATAAACATTGGATGCTCGGCGCGTCGCTGTGCCGAACTTTGTGGGGTCCCTGTCGTGATCGGCTTCGAGGGTTATTAAGTCTATTGTTGTAGGAGTTCACTAACACCGACATGTTTCTATGCCGATTGTCGGTGGACTCACCTAATTGCGCGAAGACCTTGGGCCTGACGTTCTCCTGCCAGGCGGCGGCGGCGGCGGCGACGATTGCCGCCAGCAGGACACAGCGCAGCTCAAGCATGGCACTAGTCACAAGTCGACATCACTTGGAAACACTCGCGACGCGCGGCTGTTCGCGGCACAGGCAGGCGGGGCGCGCGGCGGCCGGCGGACGACTGGCGGCCTGGAGCCGGGGGCGGGGGGCGCGCCTGCGCGGCCGGCGCCCCGCGGTCTCGCATGCGTGGGGCTGCGGAGTGCGGACCTCGCACGTGACGCAGCCCTCCTCGCCCCCAGCGCACCCTCGACGGCTATCGCCGACCCTGCGACGTCATAATCGCGTTAAAAAAGCGCCTGCATATCCTAATGAACGCCGGCACTAAACCTGCAATTAAACCCGACAGGGCGCCGCCAGAGGCTCTGAGCTTTGTTTATAAGCGTTTTCAGCTGTATTAAAAATTCGTTAGGGGTATGTCGAGGGCGTGACAGTTCAGCGAATCGTAAGGTCGCAATTACAACTTTGATGGTTAACAACGGGGAAGTAGGGTCCAATGCGTAGCGAAAGCTCCTATTACTTTCCCCTTCCGGGAAAAATGTCAAATCGTGCCTTTTCCACTAATTGAGGTACGTAGGAACATTCCTAATGAAGCAGTCGACAACCTGTACTTAAATCCATTATTTGTCTTGTTAAACTCTTCAGGGTTTTTCCCCAACAAACGAAAGTTCCGTGAAAGCTCCAACAATAATACTGTTGAATCCCTCCATAAAAGTAAATAAAACTTTGTTAGAACTATCAAATCATATATTTTAATTACACGCATCGTAAAATTAATGAATTGTTACTAAACCAACTCAAATAACAAGTAAAACCGACCCAACAAAAACGAACTTAGCTACACAAGGTCCTAATATCCGTATCACATGAGAGCGGTGCAACTTTATCGAAATAAAAACTTTTTGTACAACAGTAGGGCTCCCTGGCGCATTCATTATTATTAATTGGACAAAGTTGTTCCCCAGTAATTTTATTCGAACAGTTTAGAACTTTGTCGAAGTAATACAAGTATGGCGTTAGTACCAGGCAGCGGGATGCATTGTAGTGGGCCCGTGTGAAAATCAATAAAATAAACATTTATTGTGCGGGACTCCTGCGCCGTCTGTGTGCATTCATACGAACGTGGATCATTGTTGTTTACTTTAACGTGCTTAGCTTCAAGTCCGGTTATTTTAGTACTCGTACCGAAATAATGAATGAAGAAATATTTAAATTAGAAGCTGATATTAATCAACTGAGCTTTATTCATGTGCATGATCTTCATTAAAAAGTCGCGTGCCTTCTAAAGGTTATTCTAATGCAGAGTCAACAGCACCTTTCTCTCAATGAATGTTCACAACGGTATCTGTATTATCCGCAGTGTAGAACAGCCTCATAAGAATTAAACAGAGAATTCTCATTACCCCCGGCACCGCAGCACTGCCATAGAAATTTAATAAAATTGTTAAGACACTAACTTCCTAACTCCAACCTTAAACTGCATTAAACTAAGACTTTTAAAATAAGGAAAGTTAGCAATTCCCGAGTTCTGGAAGACTATTCGATACAGCTTGCACCGGATAGACACACGGCGGCCATCGTTTCTGTATAATAATCCAATTAGTATGGAATTTAAAGCTTCCTCGAAGGCGTTGGGAGATAATTTGATAACCAAAGGCTTGTAGCCCGTTATGGTTATGGCGAATCTCGCGGTATCACACTAATTCTTGCCACTGTTGATTGTTGTTGTACGAGTGGAAAAGAGAATTTGAATTTTGAACAAAAAAACAAAAGCACTTTTAAAATCGAACTCGAAATGACAGCGTGTGATTTGAATTAAGAATTTATTATAATCTTATTTTAATTTATTCAAATGTTAGAGAATGTGTGAAAAGCCTTACTTTTTATTCAATGTCGATACGGATTACTTATCTTTATTTATGACACTGACAGTTTGTTTTAAAAATTCAAAGATTATGGTCATCAACTCATCACCTTATAACCAGCCAGATAACAACAGAAACGACCCACCATTTATTTCCCCGATAATCGCTCCCGAAGCCGTACAAACTAATTCAATAGAGTTTTTACTAAAGCAGGTGCTTCAAAAGCTTTCAAACAACGGAATCATTCGAATTCTACATTCGCACGGATAGTCCGGAAATCAAAAAGGAATCAGCAAACTAACGAATCTTACCATCTGTTCCTTTAAACTTTTACCGTAGTTTAGACAAAGAAAATAGGAACGAGATCTTAATATATTAATTAAGGAAATAAATTATAAATAACGAGTCGTTTTCCCCTCATTGAGATGTGCTTGTTTCGGACGCACTCCGTCGGTATGACGCGGCGTTTTATTAGCGTATTAACTGTTTCTAAGAAGTCAAGGTGTTCTAGTTTTGTTTATCGTGTTTGTGGTAATGTCGCTGCCATCTTGTATATCTTGTACTTTAATATAGGAACTGTGATAATGGTGCCGATTCTCTTGTCACAAATGCCTCTAAACTAAACTAAAAATCACCAAAATTTAGTTTATTCCTGTCAAACGACGATTTCCTATTCTGAAATAGACTAAAGTGACACAACTTAACTATATTTTAGTTTGACAGCACTAAGATGGCACTGAGATATTAGTTTAGTGAAAATGGCAATTTTGCTATTCTGAATTTGACGTTTTTAACCTAAAATTTAGATTTTCTAACTAAATATGACTATTTTTAATCGCGACTAAAAACATGTGGAATAAAATTGGCTGTCATGAACTAAAATTCCGCCAACACCTCGACTTCAGATGAAAAAACAGTACTGAATTTTTTTTTTTCTTTTGCTTATATCTCGAAAACGGTGTGTCCAATCGCAAAAATAATGAAAATTTCGACACCCTTTATGAAACCCTTAAACCTCTAACACTCTACATGTAGGTAATATTTTTTCTTATTTTCCACACAAAAAGTGAAAAATCCATATAAAACACGTCGAGGCTGCCCCCCCCTGCGCGCCTCCGTCTCTAAAAAGATTCACGTGGTTAGGTATCACGTGTGGAGTCGCGGTTGTCAAATTCGATTTAGATGTGTCAAAATTATTTTTTAAATTTAGAGAATTTATTTTGCAGAATAGCTTTGAGATTCTCATAGTCAAAAGTAAGGAATTTTAGTGATAGTTTAGTTAGTTTAGTTCGGTGTACAAGAGAATCGGCACCAATATACAACTAAGTAAATAAAGACAGTGTAAATGTAATATTCTAAATAAGAGAAAAATTAACATATTTAACAGACATAAGTAATTTTCAATTTCTAAACTTAACGAGCTTTTGAAAACCGCAACAAAAAATCGCATCGTTTTGCGATTAACAACGTCAGTCTAAACAGTTTAGTGCGTGCATGGCTACTGTCGCAGTCTCCCTCGACAATCGCACGCGACTCGGACCCAAACCTTAGGCCGAAGGGTCCTCCCCTACTCCAGCGAACAATTCCTGAACTTGCACATAATTCATTTTTTTATTGATGCCAAGCAATTAACTTCTGCCGTCTTTTTTCGTCTCAGAGTCAAAAGAGATGGTACGACATCACTTTAATTAAGAATTTTATAGGTCGGTTGACGTATTATTTTCTTAATTACGTTTTAGAAAGCATTGAATGGCGTTTAAATATATCTGCTTCATTTGGAACGGAATGAGGAAGACAGGAATTTAAGTTTGGTGGGTTTTGTGTTGTAAACGTTTTTGTGTCCAATTGAGGAATTGTAAGTTGTAAGATTTTCATGCATTTTTTTGTTCCCTTAAATGCAGTTGTATATAATGTGTTTTTTTACTGATATAAACAAGAAAAGTTGCTTAAGTTTGATTACAAATCCTACTTATTAATTATAATCTATACCTACTAATATTATAAAGAGGAAAGATTTATATTTTTGTATGTAACGAATAAACTACTGGACCGATTTGAAAAATTCTTTCTGCAATGGATAGCTGCATTATCTGCAAGTAACATAGGTTATATTTTATCCCCGTACTCCCACGGGAACGGGAACTACGCGGGTGAAACCGTGTGACGTCCGCTAGTAATATTATAAACGCGAAAGTTTGTGAGGATGGATAGATGGATGGATGTTTGTTACTCTTTCACGCAAAAACTACTGAACAGATTTAGATGAAATTTGGCACAAGGATAGTTTATAACCTGTATGTAACACATAGGATACTTTTTATCCCGATGTTCCCAAGGAATCGAGACTTATGCGGGTGAAACCGTGGGGCGCAGCTAGTTGTTTATACAGGGTCAATTAAATTTTGATAGCGAAACTCGATAGGCGTGTTGGGTATCTTCGATTAACATGACAGCTAGCTAATTTAATTTGACCTCATATACTTTAAAATTTTCATCTCAAGAGTCGATAAGAGGATAAGACGATTTACAGTAGATATCTCCATAAATAATACTGCAGACTTCATGAGACTACACACAGAAGAAACAAGCATTGTTCTTTGTGTTTTGCCGACCGTATCCCAAACGCGAGGTTTCTACTTTATCCTAGTTTGACCTCATTTATTCCCTCTATTTCCAACTTTAAAACTAGTACCCACTTACCCACATTATCTACAATAAAACCGTCTATTTCTATCCCCAGCATACTATCCGTCACAAAACAAAGCAAAGCTCTTAAAAGCTACAAAACGAATGCTCATCCCTCACCCACATCGACCACTACGTCCACTGACCACCACTGTGCCACTGCGGACTGAGCCATTCTGACCCAATTCCCCCAATTGACTCCACAACTCGCTCGGAACGATAACCAGCTGATACAGTTTATGTTTTTCTGTAACTGTCATATCTGAGTATGTATTTGTATGTATTCAATGGGTTTATTGGGATATTGTGCTGTTGGTTTCGAAAACAAGGATGTTTTGCGTCCCTATTTTGTTTCTGTGTGCATGCTAAACTAACAATGTGAGTGGGGTATCGATTTTGTATATAAATGTGTTTTTAGAATGAAAAAATATTGTACAAAACTAGAATAATTCGGAGATGGTGGTGACTATGATGAGGATATCTTAAATGAATGCGATGAGATGATGTTTTGTTATTATCACGTAAAAATTTGATGTAGCATGTGCCTGCTACCTATATATAATAATAAAATAATGTTTCAAATTCTGAGCAACTTAAAAGGACTGCTTCCGTTACAAACTCCGTAATTATAAACGAAGAAATAGGTCACAATACTTAGTACGGGGCAACTAAGCACAAAACGTGCTTACCTAAATATGCCTATCAGATGGCGACACAAAAGCTCGAGATATAATTTAACAATTCATGTCTAGCTACGGTACAGTTAAGTATAATGATCTCCAAGGGCTTCAAACACACAAGATATTAAATAGCAGGCGCTAACCCAAACAAAAGGCTTCGCAAGTCGCCGGCCATTCTCAAAAATGTTTGTTTTAAGATCCAGAATAAATCCCGGTGTAGAAACACAAAAATCCTATTCAACAGGATAATACAAAGAGTTAGTGTGACAGGACAAAGGCTCGGCCGTTTACTCACCATCGTGTTACGTCAGTCCTCTTGATTTGTAGCAAAGCAAACATCTAGAGCTCATTCTTCGCGCAAAAATACGAGGACCCTTGACATATTTTTGCTGGCTCCGGATGAATTGTTGATGAATATCTATACCGCCTCCAGTCCCGGGTGACAAGATTCTTTTTTAACAGAACCACCAATTCTGATTGCAGATTGGAGTCCCTTTGTTCATTTTGGGTCAAAGCAAACATTTTCGGATTTTCTCACAGGTTACGGTCAACTGTTTGTTGTGACGAATGGCTGATCGATAAAACCGTTCAAGTTGCGCTGATAAGCTTAAAAGGGTCATTTCTACTCGCCAGAGTAATGTGGATCTCAAGGCTCATCCGTCATTTTTGTAAACATACCAAAAGGCGAAGTCTTATTGTAAGTTTAAGAGCAGACTTTTCTTTGAAAGTTTTTAGGCAGATAGTTTGGTCGTAATCTAGTTAGGCTTCAGTTTTCAGGATTAGTTTTTGCCCATTTCGGCAAATGTTATCGTTAACGAATCTTTCTAAAGAGTAAGTTTTACTGTTTGCTTGTTTAACTTTGGATTTCTAACTGGGGCACGCACTTGATCGTTGTCATCTATTATATCCAAAATTGCTTTTTTCTAAGGCTTCTTTTCTATGAAAAATGCCAAAGCGTTTTATTTGCAAGCTCCAATAACCAAATACGCAAAACACACCTCTACACAAATGTAATTCCAGAGAATGACAACAGCCAAACATTTCACATAGCTGTTTACAAAAACCCTACGGTGGAAGTTCGCCGCGACCACAAAAAGAAGCATCTATGAGTCCGGCAGACCTAAACGTAAATATGCGTTCAACACGTATGGTAGACGGGGAACTTTTGATCTCAGATTAATTCCATTCGACACTCGTATTGAGGTTCCATGCGTTCCTTTTTCAAACCTTGATGAGTGTGCGTTTTGCTGGCGTGTTGTCGTGTTGTCGTTAAATGTGTTGGTGGCTTTATTATTTCGATTTATACCATTCTTTTTAGGGTTCTGTAACTGAAGGGTGCCAAATGGAACCCTATTACTTAGCCTCCGCCATCCGTCCATTTGTCAGCGGGCTGTATCTCAGGATCCGTAATAGGTAGACAGTTGAAATTTTCACAGTTTGTGTATTTCCATAGCCGCTATAACAACAAATAATAAAAAATATAAATAAAAGAATAATTAAAAGGACGAAAAACAGGTTTTTTTTGTGTGGGGACCCCCACACAAAAAAACCTGTTTTTCGTTTTTTGCTCGATCTTAATACAGTAGGTACGGAACCCTTCGTGTGCGTCCTTTAACTACCTCGTTGGTCTAGTGCTCGCAAGCGCTACTGCTGAGCATGAGGTTCGTTTCGCGGGTCGGGCCAAGTGTTATTGGGTTTTTCCATCTGGAATTTGTTAGTAGCAGCCAGGAGTCTGGATTTGTGCCCGGTTGATGGCAATAGGCTCGCCCCCTATTACATGGTTCTTAAACATAACTGGCGAAATTTGGGAGTGCTCTGCCTAACCCTTCGAATATAGACATGCAGCTTTAACTTTAAGGCAACCTTCAGGTTTATTTTGCTACCAATCACCTTCATCTCGCCTTAATTATTATTATCCATTTGAGTGAGTATGTGAGTTAGTTCTGCTTTCACGCCTCAGTAGATAGTCGTGAAATCTAACACATGGATGGTTTGTGACGAAGACGTAGACTCAGGCTATCCTAACGACACAAGCGAAGCTGTAGGCAGAAGCTAGTTGAATACGTATTATTTTCTATCTTAATTTTTCGACGCCACATTTTAGTTTGTGAATAAGTACTTTTAGTTAAGTTAGTGTACAGGGTGGCAGGGACATCAACGCGAAAACTATTACCTTGGATTCAGTACATGATTCTAAACCACCCTGCCCAGCAGATATTTTTTAAATAATCGACTAAAAATTTCAACGCAGGGAGTTCAGAATCATATATTGAATCCATGATAAAAGTCATCGCGTCGATGTCCATGCCACCCAGTATAATTTTCTAATTTTTATTAATTAATTAGTTAGTTATAAGTTGTTATGTACCCATTACAATTATTAGACTCAATCTACTGATAAATATATTGCAAGTACATAAATGTAGTCATCATCATCATTTCAGCCGAAAGACGTCAACTGTTGGACATATGCCTCCCCCAAGCACCGCTACTTCGGCCGATTCTGTGCTTCCCGCGTCAAGCGGATTCCTGCGGCCTTCACAAGGTCATCGGTCCATTTTGTGGGAAGCCTTCCAGCGCTACGTTTTCTGGTACGCGGTTGCCACTCCAGAACCTTCTGGCCCCATCGGCTATCCGTTCTGCGAGCAATGTGCCCAGCCCACTGCCACTTAAGCTTGGCAATTCTTCGGGCTATGTCGGTTACCTTGGTTCTCCTGCAGATCTCTTGTAAGTAGTAAGTAAATGTAGTAAGTAATTTTATATTAAGTACTGTGAATAAATCTAATAACCCACCTAAACGACTTTTTGTTAAATAGACATAAAAACAAGAGCAGCTAAAATAAAGATTATCAAAATGAAAAACAATTTCACAGATTTAGATTTACAATCTGAAAATATAATTCAATTTTCTATTTAACTGTTACAAAAAAACGTATTAAAAACTTCTTGGCAGTCCTAAGTTTAGCAAGTCGAAAATTAAATAAAAACTCGCTTCGCTTACACTTACAGAAAGAGTTGAAATTATAGAATTTACTTACCTCTGCATAATTTAACAAAACAAAGTAAAAGTATAAAACACGTTTTACATATTACCTTGTAGCGTTGTGAGCGGTCTCAACTATATTAGTCGAGTGATCAATTAGTAAGTAACTAACCACATCACTACAAACGTGGCACAACACTAATTTCCTAAGGACACTCAGCATTTCGACTGCCGCTTGCCTCCCTGAAGGGAGTGACCCTCAGGACTGTGTGCCCCGACCTAGGGGCTCTCTGTGCGGGCTCAGGCTGCACGCTGACAAAGGCCTGCCTACCTGCGGCCTACCGCCGCACGCCTGTGCTGACAGGCGACCTTTCACGTGCACGTGCTTCCACTGCCTACCTGTGGCCTACCGCCGCGCGCCTGTGCTGACAGGCGACCTCCACATGCTGCGTCGCTAACTACCAGCAGCCTAAGAGGGCCGTCCGACCTACCACGGAGCCTGTGCTAAGCAGGCGCCCACATCTACCATGTGCTACCAAGGACGATACCCTTCCTGCCTATCCTAAGTGTGCGAGTGCTCAGACTCAGGTCAGGATCTTACCCACGACCTAGCCGTGTTCTACTACCTATTTAAATTATATCTATAAACCTATTAAGCTGTTTTACTATCTACCTCTTTCCACTTTCCCGTTAACGGCCTGCGCAGCCTACCCTGCGCAGCCCTAGCCGTTACAGTAAACCGATAACGGCCTGCGCAGCCTACCCTGCGCAGCCCTAGCCGTTACAACCTTTTATTGCGAATGAAATGATGGTTTAAAATACTTTTGACGTGTTTACATGTATGAATGTTATGGAAATCAGGTAAAACTTTAAAAAGCCAAAAAAAAAACAAATAAATAGGTAGAGCTACTGGAGCTACGACATGCTTCATGAATTATAAATTTATTTCATATTATTTAGAAAAATTGTAAAAACTTCAAGTCAAATCAATATAAAGCAATACAGCATTCAATTTTTTTTTTTTCTTTTCGAAGCTTCTACCTACTTTTTTAAATTAGTTTCTAGTAGGTGACCACGGCATTCGTTAATCCACAAAAGTGCAAGTATATAGACACTTGTGACATCCATAACATTTGATTCGAACATATGAACTCAATATGAATCCACAAACAGTATACACATACCCTATTACATCACTAGTTGAACAATCAAGCCAGGTCCGGGTTGAAAAGCTCCGTTGGTTCCGTCACTAAATCGCGTAGAATAGTGTCGTAATGGACCGACCAGGGACTCGACGTAAAAAGAAACGAAAGATGCAGCCAATCAATCTACATTTACAATCATATGAGTATCGATCCGGAATGTAGGGCTGGCGAGAAGTCTTGGTATTTGATGCTACGTAGCAGAGAAATGGCAACGCTTAGGGGCTCTCGTCAACAGTAGACGTCTTTCGGCTGAGATAATGTGAGTGAAAATAAAAAATATGAGATAAAACTATAAACAGCATAATTTCATCCCCCGTTCGTCAATAGTGATTTTTTTAAAATAATCTAAAATTTCAAATGAACTTAAAACATATTCAGAAAATTTACTATACCTCCAAAAGCAGAATCAAATTAAATGATTACATAAAATTACATAGATTTTTCACCTAGCAATTAATAGAGAACTTTCAAAGATCGAGATGGCTTAGCCAGCGTATAACGTTCGTCAATCAAATCGTTGCTCTGACGAATAGTTTAGAAAAGACTTCATTTGATGTATGCAGAGGGTAACTCCAATATCGAATAGAACGAAAACGAATTCGTCGCGAGCCACCCCTCTATTGGTATAAATAAATTTATTGATATTTTTATCTAGTTATTTTCTAAATAATGTAATTCAATAAATCCTCGATATAAAACTGATTTGATTCGATTTAAAATGTACCACAGACGGCATTATAGTAGCAATAAATATATTTTATAGAAAAAGTTTCATATTTTATGTTATTTGCTTTACACGTACTCGTAAAAGTTAGAAGTAAGAAACTCATCATAATTTATTATGTACAATATCGGCCCTCTCGTACACTGAGCCTAAGATAACGAGTTTGATAACGTACTTAGTATAAGTTACATAATCGATTAAATTAGAAAAAAACATTTTTTTCTTAAATATCCGCATCAAAAAATTCCGACGACTCCGACCATAACACAGGTAACACAGCTATGGTTATAGCGGCAGAAAACGGTAGTCCTTCACAGAAAAATATCTTCAGCACTTCTCATATAAAGGAAAATATAAACTTTTCATGAAATCAATGTTTCCGTGAAAACTCCAAGGCCTCGTGGAGAGACCCAACGTGATTCTGTACTCAGCAAATCTATTAGTAGATTTCGTAGATTCGTATTTATTCATGCATTCCTAGAACACTAATTCAGAAACTTGTATTTACTGGGAATTGAGACTAGACGGTGAACTTTGCAAGACCCAGTAGTTAGTAAGAAATACTTGTTTTGTTCATAAATAATTTTACAGCATGAAACTTTCTTCATTAGTCATAATTTTGCTTAATTTGCTCATTGCGATACTTGACAGGATAAAAATAACGAAAAAAGGTCAGATGGGTCTTCAGAAAAGCAACGTTTCTTAGGGTCCTTAAAAACCTTTAAATAGAATTTCATAATAAACCTTTTAAGGCTATTATTAGATATTCGTGGTAACATTTTGTGGTTCCATCGTCTGTTGTGTCTAAAATGAGGTTCATTTGTTTTATTGTCACAACTTTTTGCTTTTTGCTTACTTTTTGCTAAATGTTGGACAATAGGTTGGTGACCATTGCATCAATTCTTTCTTCCAAATTATGTGGTTATTGATGGCAAATACCGCTGACAATCGCCAGAGCATCGGATGTCAGCGGTAGGCGTTCAAGAATTCTGCTTTTGAAAACACCACTGCGGATAAACAATAATCTAAAGCTTCACTGAAGACATATTGAAAAATTTTCTTGCGCTCAAATCAATCTAACTTACGACCATAGTCCATTAGAAACAGTAATAACTTAGCACCAACTCATCGTAGGACCAAGATAGTTTCCGATAAAATTTATAGGTATGAAATTGAATTGATGGGTAGGAAGCCTCCGTCGCTGCCGTCGGCTGGCGTGAAATTATCAAGTGCAACATCGCAGATTAAGTGTCGACGATCCTTAGTAACCTAGCCGAGATCGATCGACCCACTTCATAAAGAAAACATACTTTGGTGCAGCGGATCGTAGGTGACTCATGTGGATTTGTGTGGTTGATTTGTTTAAGCGGTTTGTTCGTATAAGTACCATTTGATTGGTTCTGAGAATTTTGTGAGTTGAGATTTGAGATGTTATTAAGAGATGTGTTTGGATGTGCTGATTGACAACAGGGCCCTGCTTAGGTCTTCATGTAGAAAGTAATGTATAAGGTAGTTTTTTAAAATGTTCCGTTTGGCAATTTATTGAAAGAAAAGAAAGAAAGAAAGAAAAACATTTATTTAGACACAGTTCGTGAAACACAAAACACAAAGATAACAACAGTGAAAATAAAAAAATAATGTTTTTAAAAACAATAGTATAGTTAGACTAGACAGTTAGTGTAGTATAGTTTACTCCTTTATGAATTGATTTTCAAATAAGGCCCCCGGTATGGAAATTTTATGAGGAGTGAAATTTTAAGGTTTTTTTTTAAGAAATCAATCAATCTGCCTAGCCTTTTCCCAACTATGTTGCGATCGGCTTCCAGTCTAACCAGATGCAGCTGAATACTATTATTTTGCATGGAGCGACTGCCTATCTGACCTCCACAACCCAGTAACTAAGTAATACGATACCCCTTGGTAAGACTGGTTGTCAGACTTTCGGGCTTCTGACGACCCATAACGACTGTCAAAGATCCACGAATGACAGCCGGGACCAACGGCTTAACGTGCTTTCCGAGGCACGGAGGAGTCTCGATATGTAGAAATGGTCACCCATCCACGGACCAACCCCGACAAGCGTTGCTTAACCTGATGGATCGACTCGTGCGGCTGTTAGTACTTAGCCACAAGCTCCTCCTCAAGAAATGCTCTTTGCCTATTGCATATTCAAAGCCAATCGTATTAAGGAGTCGTGTCCAGTCGTGCGTCGAAGCTGATACACACACACTTTCTTTTTTTGAGGCTGCTGCGAACTATGCAATTATAGGTAATTGCAAAATTCCAGATACTACTGGTTTGTAAATTCAAAGTCTAAGCACTAAACTACGTAAACCCCTTATAAACCAATAAAAGTTTGCACCACTTCATAGTTGAAGACCTGCTTTAAAATTCTAATGCCGTAATGCAGTAGAAAGTGCAACCTCATGAGCAGCAAATTGTGTGAAAACGCCAAGTCAGTGCCAGACAGCTAACAGTTATGATAAGGGTTACAATGTTCAGCTCAATACTAGCTGAGTTTGGTACAATTATCGGTGAAAATAATCAAATGTATTTGTTGTGTTGTAATGTATTTGTGAGAGAGCAGTGGTGGCCCAGTGGTAACGGCCGCGACTTACGAGTCGTAGATTCGAACCCAGACAGGCGCTTTACTTTGTGTAAATTATTTCGTCACCACTGCTCTCAAAACGGTGAAGGAAAACATCGTGAGGAAACCGGCATGTCCTAGAACCGAAAATTCGAAGACATGTGGCATCTACCAACCCGCACTGGGCCCGCGTGGTGGATTACGACCCACTCCCTCTCACAGAGAGGAGGCCTGTGTCTCAGCAGTGGGAACATCTATAGGCTGATGTTGAATGTATTTGTAGATGCGTAGCAGAGCTTAATTTTTCTTGTCATTTATTATAAAAATAATTAACTCTACAATCGGCATTTTGTTTTTGTTATGTTTTTGTTGTCATTTGCCAACATCTTGGCCTTGACATCAACCAATGAATAACATTATCAAACTTTTATTGGTTGAATACGAGGCTTTTGGCTACTTTTGTACGTGTGTATTTTTTTTTTTTGTGTGCGTTTCCTTTGTGCAGATTAAACAAGTTTTCTTTCTTTCTTTGTCCTTTCTTTTATTTCAACTTAAGAGTATGGTTTGGTTTTTACTTTTGACCCAAAGATTAAGTATAGCTTAGCTTTGCCATCTTGTAAAGATGATAGTCCTTTGGACATGCCACTAGTCGACAGCGATGTGGAGGAATATTTTAATACACTAATTTAGACTTAATTTTTTTCCGATTTATTCATCAGTTCTTCAGTTGTATTAATAACAACTCGTGAAAAACAGTACAGAATAGAACAGAACAGTATTCCATTGATTTCATCATCTTCATCACACTGAAGCAGTCCTTCCACTACAGGAGATTGGTCTCTCTTATAATACGGTTCTGAACTTGAGCTTCCTCGGCCAGTCTCACCCATACAATATCGAGCCAGAATTTTATTGAACAATAATTAGTATTGTAAAAATCAGTTAAGATTATGATGGCGTTAGTAGATATTTATTATTTTACTCTCATTATAAATTGAAGGGTTATAGCCGTCGTGCTGATCGTAAAGTTTAGAACCACTTGTCGTAATCTCTGTATCATTAACTAGTATCCATATTAAAATACCTTTACCGGTGTCGGCCTTTTAGTGTTACGAATTAAAATGATAACCAAAACAACACTTTTATCGTCAAAACAGGTAACCTGTGGGAGTTTACCTGTTTTGACGACGGACAGTCATTGCTTTCAAAATATGCTTGGAAATTATGACAAAACAGCACACGTGCACACGGAGAGATGGGCAAAGATCGTCCCTCACTGGACGCCTAAGGGAAGACATCGCTGTCTAGATAAACCACGGAGAAGGTGTGTCGATCTGATCTTGTTTACGGGGCAAACATGGCCAGAGATCGCAGAATACAGGGAGGTTTGGAATGAAAAAGGCGAGACCTTTGCTCAGCAGAGAGATACAAAACAGGATAGCAAAAAAAAACAGTGTCACTCCGGGAGTGCCGACAGAAGTGAAAACTTGAAAAAGATCGCCTTGGTGGAAGAAAAATACTTGTATAGAACATTGGTCCGTAACCTTATCTAAATAAAGAGCACAATAGCGTTTACAAAAAAAAAAAAACTTCAAAACCTTTAAAGTAAAAATACTTGCATAGAACATTGATTCGTAACGTAATATAAATAAAGAGCACAATCGCGTTTACAAAAATGAGGTGTCGGTAATGGTGTCACGAGTTCAATTGTTTATCCCATCTCAAAAATGCCCAACGCGCCTAAAGAAGTTTTCACTTCAAAAAACGTTCTCTAATTTTCAAACCAGTGGGATATGAAGATAGAAATTAGTCTTCAAACGATCGCCAATACATTGTGAGTAATAGCTATTAATACCTCGCCCATAAAACGAATTCTATGTCTTATGTACTCTAAAAAGATTTAACACAGCAATAGTACGTCTCCATATAGTGCCTTAGTATTGAACCAAAAGCACGATGCACAACCTTATACTGAGTCAAGTCTAGCTCGTTAATCAATTGACCAGCCAAGCTTCGGTGACAAACCATGTCAAGAAATCGAGACGAACAACAACTAGAACAACAATGAGAGCTATGAACAACTATGTCAAAGTTTTTTGGATTGAATACGAGGCTTTTGGCTACTTTTGTATTGCGTGTATTTTATGTCTAGTTTAAAAAAAATGTGCGTTTTGTTTGTGCAGAATAAACAAGTTTTCTTTTTTTTTTTACGTATCATACACGATATAAGTAGCATACATGGCCTAGACTTTGGGGACACATTAAATGTCAAATAAAGGCCTATTCTGAGAAATTAGAGACAATAAACTGTAAAAGATTCACAATACTCGACCGGGCTAAGGCCTACTCGCATCTAAAAAGCGTTAGATGATGGTGAAAGACCTATTCTGATAAGCGATATTTGCTGGTGCTGTGGCGGAAAAATACGAAGCTATAATTCACTCGAATTTTCGCCACTGGCGTTCTTGCTGCCGAGACCAGCAGCGAATAGGTATCACCTATTTCTGAATAGGTATTTTCTTGCATTTTCTTGGGCAATTAACACTTTTTAATTTCGTTATTCTGATTTCAAATAAAAAAAATATACATGTTTTACAGACTAAAAGATGGCGTCGGGAAATTCCTCCTCATCGCTATCGACTGGTAATGTACCTAAGAGACTGTGGCATTGCCACGTTGTATGGCTATGATTAGCCTCTAGCCAAGGTAAAAGCCAGCCCTTGGATATATTACCTACCAGTCGACAGCGATGAGGAGGAATTTTTCGACGCCATATTTTAGTTTGTTTATAGTTTTTATTTTAATAGTTTTTTAGTTAATTTAGTTTAAGAAGTTTAATCAATACCAATTTTACAATCAATCTCCTAATTACAATGTAAACACACAAATTATAACTTTAATTAGCCGCGCTTAATACACGAACGAAATACCAACTGTGCCAACACCAACATTTGCGGTGATTGTTCTTCCCATATTATTTAATAGTATCCCAATTGCGTCTTCAGATTCCCCTCACGATCTTCACACAACCACCCGTAATGCTGAGAATCAAATTAACGTGTTATTTCGCTCGTTTTTCTTTACAAACTTGTGTTTTAGCTCCAAGATAACTTTGTTAATTAAATTTTGCATTTTTTTTGCTCTTGAGACGACTTGCTCTTCTGAACTCGGTTGAGAAAGGACAGGTCACAAATAAAAATCTTTATCTAAACATATAACAAAGTCAAAACTGTATTACATTCAATATTTTTGGAAAAAGTCATTGCTACGAGGTGTGGGAATTCATGAGCTGCACTTACTTATTTCTTCATAGATGATAAAAGTAGACAGAGTTTCTACCTCAGGAGCAACACTATTTAAAGCTCGAGTGACGTACTTTGATTCCCTCGCTGCGCTCAAATTCTACTCTAGAATCCTTCGCTCCGCTCTGGATTCAAATAAACACTGTCACCTTTAAAATAGTTGTTTGCTCCCTAGGCAAACAATCTACTATTTTAGAATTTTTGTCCGTTTGTCTCTTTTCCGATGTATGTTCCGGATTTGTGCAAAAACGGCGGAATGGATTTGGCTGCAATTCGGCACACAGTTAATTTATAACCTGGATTAACACATAGCATGGAGTACTTTTTATCCCGGCAGTCCGTCATCGTGCCATATTTTCCGACATCCACGCGGACGAAACCGCGGGCAAAAGCATGTTTTTGATAATTGAGACACAAGATCAAACAAAAAAACTAGAGAAACTTCTCAGACGGGTATCATAATGATGATAAAACAATAAAATATATTTTCTAAACTTATAATTGCTACACTACAGCGACCATTTGACTGGCTACCTCGTTAGTCTAGTATAGATTTTCCATCTGGATTTATTCAGTAGCAGCCCGGAGTCTGGATTCATGCCCGGTTGATGGCAATTAGCTCGCCCCCTATTACATGGGACTTAAACATAACTGACGAAATGTGGGCGTACTATAGGTACACCTCTGCCTAACCCTTCGGGGAATACAGGCGTGATGTCACTTATTTTTATGATTCAGCAAACTTTGTCTGACCTCTGGTTTATCCCAACAAGAGTGTCAGCAAATGAACTTGGACGCAAATAACTCAAGTGTAACTCTGGATATGATCTTTTATTATTCATTCTTAATAATATATTGGTCGAGACACTTTATTTTATATTCTTTTATCAATCCGCAGGTTAACTACCTACCTATATACCTACCTACTACTGACTAAGATAGTCCTACTTAATCCTAAAGTTTGTGAGGATGGATGGATGTTCGTTACTCTTTCACGCAAAAACTACTGAATTAATTTGGATGAAATTTGGCACACAGATAGTTTATAACTTGGATTAACACATAGGATACTTTTCATCCCGATATTCTCATGGAATCGAGACTTATGCGGGTCAAACCGCGGAGCGTAGGTAGTTCATTATAAGAACGAAAAATAATCGATATTGTTCAGTTTATGAAAGACCCTAATTATTTGGAGAAAATCTATATTACAAATCCGTAAATAATTGACTGTCTGTTACCCTTTCTCGCCTAAACCATTGAACCGATCGTTCTGTTTGATAGATGGGTAACCTGGGCCCTGGAAAAGGACGGGCAACAAGTTCTACTATAATATTATTATTGTAATATAAATGATCTCACCGCCGTATCTCTACGTTGACGTCGTGGTGGGGCTTGCGCACTCCTAAACTCTAGGTCTGTACCGGTAGAGTTTCCTTTGCCGAAACGGGTCTAGGGTGAGGAGCCAAACTAAGAGAGATACAGAAACCCGCAGGGCAGCATGTGGCAAGCTGTTAGGCAGTAGCGACCCCACGGACCCTATCTCACGGGAGAAGTCTTGTGCCTCACCTCTGGTTTGCCTTTATTGGCCGGCTGGAGTGAACAATGACGAGGAACAGAGCTCCCACTTCCTTCTTGTCTTTATTGGCCGGCTTGAGTGGATGGATGTTTGTTACCCTTTCACGCAAAAACTACTGAACTGATTTGGATGAAATTTGGCACACAGATATTTTGTATTCTGGATTAACACATAGAATACTTTTAATCCTTTAACTTATGCGGGTGAAACCGCGGGGTGCCTCTAGTAATAGATAATTAAATAATTTAGGTCTAAATATTTACATTATGACGCAACGAAAATAGCTCATCTAATTATAAACAATATGTCAACCTCAGAGAATACTAAAGATAATTTTATCGCAAGCGCCACTTTCTCGGAGACAATAACTAACAATCAACGCACCTTTGACCGACCTTTATCGAATGAGCCCGAAGATACACGAAGTTGCAAAAGATACAGAAGCACAGAATAGTACAGATGACGCATTCCGCCTTTTAGGTAGCCACAAATACGCGGCGGGCTCGTGTTGTCGGGCCAATTCAAAAGGAAACCGCTAGTTCCTGTCAAACTTTGTATGGAACATTGACAGAAACTAAAGATTTCAACATGTTTTGTTGTGAATGTTACGCCAGTGCAAACGCACAGTAACATAGGACAAGAGCTATGCGATAGAAAGAGAGGCAACTTCTAGGTGATTATAAATGTAGGTAATTAACGCTGTGCGACCTGAATTGCACTTTATTGTGTTGTAGCAAGAGTCGCTTTTTATTTAAATGATTTTGCGGAGTGAATTTTCTGTACTATTCTGTGACAGAAGTTCGGTTCCACCATACAACGAGCGAATACATGCGCACGCACACATAAACGCGTACGTACAGTAATCAATCTGCCTAGCCTTTTCCCCAACTTAGTGAATACCTGCTGCTGTACATGGAGCTAGGTAACACGATACCCCTTGGTAAGACTGGTTGTCTGACTAGCCGTAACGATTGTCAAAGATCTACGAATGACAGCCGGGACCATTCCGAAGCACAGAGGGGTTTCGATAGGTAAAGGATGGTCACCCATTCACGGACCGACCTTCGATCGACCCATGTGGCTGATATTATTTAGCCACGAGCCCCTCTATGAAACTGAACTTCTGTACCTATCTATTCTGTGACGAAGCTGAGTTTTAAATAACTAAAATCTTAAAGCAGGTGTCGTACTTTGCTTATGTAATGCACTGGTTGATACTAAAGTTTACCATTTTAGGAAGCTGAAGATTTTAGAATTAACCACCGGGGTGTAATCGTTGAGTCGCTTTTGGCAAGACTAGAACCCAACCTCAACATTGTCGAGAATATAGGAGAGACAGGTAAAGGCTCCTGCAGACAGGCGCGACGCGACTATAGTAGAATAATTTCTATGAAAACTTTTCGACGTCTTAGAGTGAAAACCTCGTAAGTGTAAAAGAAGTAACTTTTCAAGAGGAAGAAAAAACTGCGTGCTGTAAATTTTTGTACGGCATCTTTTATGTTCGCAGTTCTGGATATAAAAGCGGGTTAAATTTCCATATTAATTAATTTAAAAAAACATAAAAGACTCCGTACAAAAACCTCACAGCACGCAGTTTTGTTTTCCTCCTGAAAAGTTACTTTTTTAACACTTACGAGGTTTTCACTCTAAGGCGTCGTTATGGGAATTGTTCTACGAGAGTCGCGTCGCGTCTGTCTGCGGGAGTCTTAAATTGGATCTCTTGGAATAATATTTCAAGCTATATAACACATATTTGATTGTTTAATAATGCGTGTTGAAGGTTAAGTCAGGAAATTTATTATTATGCAAGTTGAACTTCCATTTAAACTGTCTGTATAATCAAATCAGAATTGTCATTCTTTGACAGTTGTATAAAACAGCTATAACACAGCAAATCGACGTAAGGTGTCAATTTGGTTAAATATTAATTTTCCTGGCTGTATAAATATTTGTCGTCATTGTTCATAACGTTGGACATCCCGCCTGATCATGCTCTTTGCCCTCTTCACCGATTACTTCATAGCTAAACGATAACAAGTCTCCACTATATAAAATCACAAAATCATTAAACCTTCGAAACGATTACGCAAACGTAGTTCAAAGTACGGACGGGTTAACGGAGGGTCGTAATAAGCGCTTACAGAAGCTTCCCTGCAATACCGCGTCGAATTACAGAAACCTCACGGAATTAACCTACGTTAAAAAGAACCACAGAGGAGTAAGTGAATGGAGACTATATTATGTTTATTTCTTTAAGAAGACTGGTAAGCAAGATAGGGTTTCATATCTGTATTTTCCCACTGCAAAGCAAAGGTCTCCCTGTCTCTTTTCCACACAATTCTGTCTTTTGCTACTGCCAGCCAGTCCTTTCGGTAGGAATCAAGCTCGTCCCGCTTTCTTCGCCTTGGCCTGTCACGATGTTGCTGTCGTCTCGTGTTTAATGGGACCCACTCGATGGTTCTTAGATAGGCTTTATTAGAGTATAAAGAAGGGGAGTGTACTGAACTAATGAATATGAAGTATAATACTTACAATATTTGTATGTACACTTTGATTTTTAACAGAAAAAGCCGTGGTTAGTTGTAAAAATATGCGTAGATCTGACATCTTGTACAGCACAATGCACGGTGTTACTATTATGAGGCTCTACAGGAATTTGATTTAAGTAGACTGAGACAGACATAAGTAAAGACACAAGATCCCGAAGACGAGACCGCCATTAAACGATTACCTTTGTCTTGACATCAGCGTGTAAAATGCAGTGTCAGTGCAAATGTCTCTCGCGCGGCCATTATCACTCCATTTGCTTACTCCTCCGTGAACTGGAGCCAACTACTTAACTTAATTAACAGCAAAAACCTAAACAAAGTCAGACCGTATTTTCGATATTTCATTGTATTATCTTGTTGCTTTTTAATTAGCTTCTCCCTAGAATTCTGATTTTATTCTCCGTATATCTTTTTTCGTATGTAGGTTGAGGTTTCATTCTCTTTTCGCAGCCGTTCTTTGATATTCAATATTATGTGGATTACTTCTTGAAGTTATAAAGTACTAGCTTTTTTCCGCGGTTTCGACCGCGTGCATGTCGGATGAAAAGTATCCTATGTTAATCCAGGTTATAAACTATTTGTGTGCTAAATTGGATCCAAATGTATTCAGCCATTTTTGTGTCATTGAGTAACATACAAACTTTCACATTTATTTATTATTATTATAGTAGGAAGTAGGATAGTAGGATTTGGTTTTAGTAATATTCTAGTGATTCTTTTTTAGAGAGTTGTGGAACAGGGTGTAAAGTTCTCTCATCCTCTATAGAAAAGGGAGGATCCTCCGACCAGACGGGTATCGTGTCATATATATGTCGATCGCGCGGTAAACTCTAATTGCGTGATGCAGGAATTGTGTGACGTCAGGATTTTGTGTGACGTCAGGTCTTTGATGCGTAGTTCGCATGTGGTGTTGTAGATGCCGCAACACTTTAATCTTTAACTACTTAGTTGTGGTGGCAAATTGGGTGTTCAAATAAACACCCTAACTGCTTATACATTAGGTACATTCTGTTAAAACAGCTTTGTCTAGACAAGAGCGTCTTCTCTGTCACATACATGTGTGACAGATACGTAATGGTTATAACACAAGATAATTTTAACATCTTAACAAAACTGCCCTTGACCAAGATAATCATTCTGTTCACAACAACAGGTCACTGAACACGAATTCCAAGTAAGAGCGACGTAGCGTCCTCAAGTGTGACTTCAAAGTGACTTATTAAGCGGTAAACAGTATCTAAGGACAGGCAGCCATAATGGTTACTCATTAGCTTGCTTCAATTAAACGAGGCATGGCTGAAAGGCGAGCTGGCTCGGATTACTGGAGCTGTACACTGGGAGTCACGAAAAAAAAGGCCATGTTTTGTAGGGAGAACATTTTTGCGTCTGTTAGTTTGTTTTTATGTTGTAAAGGTGAAATTATTTCATAACTAGCAACCCGCCCCTGTTTCGCAAGGCTTTTATGACTTGATAATAAAAAACAGTGGCACTCCGGGAGTACCGACAGAAGTGAAAACTTGAAAAAAAATCGGCACCGCGGTAATCAACGCGTTGATGTCTTTTACTCCACGCACTGCGGTAATCAACGCGTTGATGTCTTTTACACGACAGTGTCGGTAAATTCGGTAACAGTGTTGCGAAATCAATGGTTTAGTCCCATCTCAAAAATGTCCAACGCGCCTTAAGAAGTTTTCACTTCAAAATATCGAGATTTCTTTAGTAATTACAAAAAAAAAAATAACCGACTTCAAAAAAAAACACTACAAAGTGAAAAATAAATTTAATTTCGGAAGTCGGTGTCTTGGGTTTTTTATTTTTGTTTTTGCCACTGACTTCCGAAATTAAAGTTATTTTTCACTTTGTAGTGTTTTTTTTTTGAAGTCGGTTATTTTTTTTTGAAGTTTTTATTTTTCACTTTTTAGTTGTGGTACCTACCCCACACACATTCGAATACCACTACCTGCTACCAGTGACAGGAACTTATCATATCTACATACGAAGTGGGAAAAAAATACGTATTTTGTAGCTAACTCAAAAACTACCCAAGCAAAGTTAATAAAATTTATATGAGACCAATTTGAGAGCATACCCTTTCAAACAAAAAAAGAATTTTCAAAATCGGTCCACAAATGACGGAGAAATCGGTGGACATACATAAAAAAAAAAAACAAACATGCTATGAACATATAACCTCCTCCTTTTTGGAAGTCGGTTAAAAAGAGCTTCCGCCAGCGACGCTGCCTGCGTAATATCTTTATCAATTTTCAAAAAGCCTTTGTTACTCAGTAATAATATAACATTCCACGAGTGAAAGAATTTTTTAAATCGGTCCAGTAATTTTTGAGTATTTTGCATTACAAAAAAAAAAATACAAATCTTTTTCCTTAATATTTAGTGTAGATGGAAGTTTATATCTAATACCTTTAAAAGAGCAATTCTTTTACATCTATATCTATACTTCTATACTAATATTATAAAGAGGAAAGATTTGTATTTTTGTATGTAACGAATAAACTTAAAAACTGCTGGACCGATTTGAAAAATTATTTCAGCAATGGATAGCTACATTATCAGCGAGTAACATAGGCTATATTTTATCCCCGTACTCGCACGGGAACGGGAACTACGCAGGTGAAACGGCGTGACGTCCGCTAATATGTATATAAATATGTAATCTGAATCTCGTAAACGGCTAAAACGATTTTCATAAAATTTTGTACGCAGGGGGTTTCAGGGGCGATAAATCGATCTAGCTAGGTTTCATTTTTAGAAAACGTCGTTAAAAAAAAAACTGAGCAAAGCTCGGTCATGCAGATATTTAATTTATCATACAAATAAACCTGTCTGCGGTTTTCACAATCATTTACAGAATTTATTTGGAAAATAAATTCTGTAAATGATTGTGAAAACCGCATCAAAATTTGTTGAAAAGGGACTTTAATTTATAATATTACTAGGTTCTGCCCGCGACTTTGTTCGCGAGGAAGACGATAAAATATAGCGCATGTTACTCGCTGATAATGTAGCATTCCACAAGTGATTTTTTTTAAATTGGTTAAGTATTTTCTGAGTTTATCCATTACAAACAAACAAACATACAAAAAGTCAAATATTTTCTCTTTATTATAATATTAGCGTAGATGATGATATAGATAGATACAGTCAATATGTAAGTAAAACTCTTAGGAAGATTTTCTTCTATTGAACAATGAAAACCATAAAGACCAAAATCAAACTTTTCATAGCTCAATATGAAACTGTCGTCCAAAATACACGAAGTATAAAATGAAGTCGCCGGCAAAATCTAATTTAAATGTAATTTAACCTCAAACTGAAAGTTTTCAGACAGTTTCAGTGATGCAATAATTATGTGGAATAGTAATATGCTGTTGGTACTCATATCACCTATAAAACTGAACCAGATTAAAACTGAAATGCCTCCAAAGCCTTTTAATAAGAAAAACATAGCAAAGCAAATTTTCCCAGGTTTTGGAACGAAAGTTCCTTATCGCGCGTTGCGAAAGGGGGCTAGACGGAAAAAATTAAGACCAAAAGTTGTACCGACAGTTTTTTATTGTGTAACGACACTTTTTTTTTAAAAATATCTGTAATTAAGTATATCTTACAACTCTCTCATATATATAACTTCCCCCCGAACCCCCCTCGATATCCTCCCGCGACCCCCTGATCCCTATACACCCCCTGCACACCTCACCCCCCCGGGTCTTAACTGTGGAGCCAGAGATCGTAGACCTATCAAGTTTGGGGTCCCCGAAATCAGGAGAAAAAGACCTCTCTTTTGGCTCCATTAAAATCACGGGAAAACGCCGCATTATTCCCTATTTTGGTATTGTGTGGTGCTGCGGTGTACGCTGTGTGTGTGGCGTATGCACTCACTTACCTACTCATTTTATTACAATTCCTTCACTAATTAATCGAAAGGAACTTCGTTCCATCCGGGTGTCCCTTGACACCTCTCAAGTTTTTAATACTAATCTTTAAATAACCATCAACCTCAAAACATTAGTCAAGTTTCTGTAAAGCTACGATAAAATTAGCTCAAACATTCTCGAAACAAATTGGCAATTAAGAAAAAGTATATTTAAAACTAAAGTGTTATTTCAATGTTATAGCCAATTATAGTCTAAATGGGCAAAATTAGTTTATTAACCCCAATTATACACCTTAACATTAAGCGCTGAAACTACAAAAATAATTACTGTATTTATTTACTTTATGATACAATAACTTTATTATTGTAATATTAAAATGATATGAGTAAGTCTGCAAATCTTGGGGATTAAGGCGCTGAGCAGACGATGGATAATTTGTCCGCGGACAATTTGGAATCGTATGTAAATCTAACGCGCACGTGGACAAAATTTGGCCAGGATTTCCATACCGACGGTTGAAAGGCTAATTGATCTATGCGACATTTTGTAAAACTTGCAGGAGGACGGATCATAGTTATTTATTTTTGTTTTTTTTTTTTAATAAAAAAACAACTATTTGATAGACTTTTATTTATTTAAATCAATCAATCATAATAAGATCTTATTATGATTTAAAAAAATAACTAATCCGTCCTCCTGCAAGTTTTACAAAATGTCGCTTAGATCAATTAGCCTTTCAACCGTAGATACAATTCCAAATTGTCCGCGGACAAATTGTCCATCGTCTGCTCAGCGCCTAAGGGCTATAGCTAATGATACCGAGGTACCATGCTTGGTTCACGTGCAGAGATGATATTCTCAAAATTATAACATTATACTAGCGATCTGCCCCTGCTCCGACCGGTGTTTACGACTTGACAAAACACTGAGATTTCTTTAAAAACCTTTCGGTATAAATTCCTTAAAAACCGTAAAAACCGCTTCAAAATCTGTTGCGGAGTTTTCAAAAACAACGCAGTCACACAGACAAATACCAAAAGCGACTTATTTATAATATGTAGGTATAATATAAACTGAGAAAAATAATTATTTTTATTTTTCTCAGTTCTAATGATAATCTGGCAGTTTTGAGTACTTTATGCGGCCTACCCAAATGTCCCTTCATTGATATTGCTCGTCGAATCGTTGAGCTCCTTTTAAGTTCTGAGTTGAGCTATACGATTACTGACAAATGCGTGCACTGACTGGACAGGTCCACTCAAATCTGTATGGTTCTTTCCTCAAAAAACCATTTCAGACTTAAATCTACATGGTCCTCAAATGAAATGCTCTGACCAAGATTATTTCCGGGTTTTTTTTTATACACAATGACATTAATGAATTTTATTTATACAATGACCTGAATACTTACTTTTAAAGTATTATATTATTTTAATTATTGTGAATGTGAAGACTATATGGGTCATACCTTTTTGTTATTATTTTTTTTCTCAGTTAGTTCTAATCATGGTCTGACGTAATTTATGTGGCCTACACAAATATCCTTTTTTTTGGTATTGTTCGTCGAATCGTTGAGCTCCTTAAATTCTGAGTTGAGCTGCACGATAACTGACAAATGCGTGCACTAACTGGACAGGCCCTCTCAATCTGTGTGGTGCTTTCCTCTAAAGACCACTTCAGACACCAATCCACATGGCCTTCACATGATCTGACCAAGATTATGTCTGGACTTTAAAAGAGACTGTGACCTCTGAGTTTGTTTCGGCCTTTCTTCTCAGAGTAGTCAGATAGGAAACGCCGACCTCATCTAGTTTTTAAAATATGATTGACGTGTAAAAGTGTTTGTACAAACCTACTTACAGAAATAAAATCATTTATCATTTATAGTATTTTTTTTGGGACAAGCGCAGGAGAATGCGAATAATAATCCTTTAATAGTTGCTTATAATATTATATGTGAATATAAAGTAGGTACCTACATACTTAGGTATTACGCTGCTGAACACCTCTGTAAACGCACAACAAGATACAATTCGAATATCTACAAATAAACCTACTATTTCAGTAATACAAAATCGGTCCTGAAACTTAAGACGCAGCACTAAATATTTACACGAATAAACTAAACCTAAATTATTCTACGTCCACTGTCTAAATTTAATTTTATTTCGAGTGCAAAGCTTCCATTTTATAACTAAATGTTCAACACAATTAGAGTGGATTGGTTAACCATAACTAAATATAGAGGCTATGTGAGTTGATTTGAAAACAATAAATCGAGTTAGACGTGAGTAAATAAAATGTAATAGGCTTTATTGTTCACTTGGACGTTAATAGAATAGAAATTCAGGAGCATTCACTCGCACAAAAGGCTTGAACACATTGATTTTAAAATGTGTTCGTATCGAATAGGGCTGCGAGTTCGATCTGTTGTTTTGTTTTACACAGTAATTGAATATTCATTCAACTGACAGATTCAACTTAACTACATATAGTCTATTTTTCGTAGGTCATGAGAAAGGTACTTAAATGAAAGGTATCTTTGGAACAAAGACATTAAATTATTTACTTTTGAAATGAAAATAATTATTATTCATGGAATCCTTTTACGTTTTTATCTCAAGATATTCAATATCAGCTCTTCTAGCTGACTCCTAATAATTTTTCTAATCTTCTTTAAATTATATAGTGCTTGTCTCATAATCCAATGCCAATATCTTATAATTTCTTGAAAAGATTGAAAGAAAGAAAGAAAAATAGGTTTATTTGTCACAGAAATACGTGCATACATAAAAGACAAGAGTAATCAGACAACAACACAAAGTACATAACAAATCACGAGCATAGAACAGAAATTACTTGGCGGCAGTTGCACGACATGACTGTGCCAAGAAGGCTTCCACTCAGCATGATGCAGGGTTTACAGCACAGCGCTGATTTTCAGTGGTCACCCGAAAAAAGATGTATGAAAATCAAGTCAGGTTCAGTGATTTTTCTATTAAATAGGTAGGTAACAAAATAAAATAAAACAACAGTGCTTAGAATATAAGACAACTATGGCAGAACCAAACAGGTTACGATCTCTACAGTACTTATAGTTTTATTTTTGTTAATCGTTATTATTTAATACAGAGACAAGCTCAGTTATAAAAAATAACAAGAACTGCGTTTTAATAAGGTTTTAAACATACCTACTCAAGTATATACACCGTGACATTTTAGTCGTCTTATAAAAGCAGCCCACTTCATGTATCCAATGACTACTAAACATTAATTAAAAAAAAATTGTATACACCGTGACAATTTAGTCGTCTTACAAACGGCCACACAATGACTTAAAATACCTCTAGGAGCAATTAAAAAATTATTACAATTAATTTAAAAAAAAAAATGAATTTTTAGTAGTCATTGGATACATGAAGTGGGCTGCTTTTGTAAGACGACTAAAAAGTCACGGTGTATATCTCAGTTACAAGTTAGACATAGGTCCATACAGAGGAAAGGAGCTCTCTAATTGCGCAAAAAAATGAATCGCTGTAATTATCCTGTCTGACAACTTTTCAAAAGGCTTTATCTACACTCTATAATATTACGAAGAGAAAAGATTTGTATTTTTGTTTGTAATTAATAAACTGCTCTGCCAAAAAACGAACTAAAAATAAATAAAAAACAAGTTGTATTAGTTAATCTGTATATATAAAGCGAAAGGTCACTTTTACTCACTGACTAAAAAATTAATAAAATTGTCATTGCAGTCGGACCTCTTAGATTAAAAAGCGTTCCACACAACGACACAACGGTCCCCCGACTACAATGACAATTTAATGTTTTTTTTTTTCAACATTTCAAAGTTATCATACATGAACGCTGATAACATTACACTCCTTTTTGGGCAGTCGTGTAAAAAAACGCTCTGTATTTAGATAGCCGTTATGGTGAGACCATTCAGCGCATTCTTAGGAATCCAAATCCAAAAGAGATTTAAGACCTATACATACTCCATTTGAAATAAGATTAGACATTTAAACAAACCTTTTTTTACAGTCTGTTCAATCGATTTTGATTTCTATACCGTAGGCATAAGAATGGCATTAAAAGCAAAAAAAACTTTTTACAAAAAAAAACAACCGACCTCCAAAAAAAACACTACAAAATGAAAAATAACTTCAATTTCAGAAGTCGGTGTCTTGTGTTTTGTATTTTCGTTTTTTGCCACCGACTTCCGAAATTAAAGTTATTTTTCATTACGTAGTGTTTTTTTTGGAGGTCGGTTGTTTTTTTTTTTTGTAAAAAGTTTTTATTTTTCACTTTTTAGTTGTGGTACCTACCCCACACACATTCGAATACCACTACCTGCTACCAGTGACAGAAACTTATCATCTACATAGCAAGTGGGGAAAAAAATACGTATTTTGTAGCTAACTCAAAAACGATCAAAGCAAAGTTAATAAAATTTATATGGGACCAATTCGAGAGCACACCCTTTCAAACAAAAAAATAATTTTCAAAATCGGTCCACAATTGACGGAGAAATCAGTGGAAATACATAAAAAAAAAAACAAACATACGCGACGAACATATAACCTCCTCCTTTTTGGAAGTCGGTTAAAAAGTGGTTACAATACCAACTGTTTAGTGCAGCTGCCATTTGTTATGCCACCAACGCAATAGAAGCCAAAATCGATTGAACGGACTGTAAAAAAGCTTTATTTAAATGTCTAATCTTATTTCAAATGGAGTATAGATATCGACAAGCCCAGACAAGCCATTGATATGTAACCGAAAGAGATAAAAAACCGATCGCTGCCATTTATTTCACACCGAACATTGATATCCGCATGAACTGTAAATCAAATACCAGCCATATTTAAAATATGAGGTCTAAAGGTATAAAATATCTGGACATGGCAGCCTTGATACCATGGGCTGGATTGATGATAAAATTCAACCGTAAATAATAAATGTTGGCAGTTAACGTTTTATCGAAATATTATACGGGTTAATTTATATTCGGCAAACATGAACGAATGCTCAAATTTTAACGTCGTGAAGTAAAAATTGGCGCGAATTGCAGTGGGATTGTATTTTTTTAAATGCAGTATATCTCGGGAATATCAAATATTGTTTTCTAGTTATTTGCTCGCTCGGCTCATACTGGCTCAGTCTGGTTGATTACATTTATGCCATTTTTGAAGTGAAAAGTTCTTTAGGCGCGTTGGGCATTTTTGAGATGGGACTAAATCATTGATTTCGCGACACCATGACGACACCTCATTTTTGTAAACGCGATTGTACTCTTTATTTATATTACGTTACGGACCAATGTTCTATGCAAGTGTTATTACTTTAAAGGTTTTGTAAACGCGATTTTGCTCTTTATTTTTATTTGGATACGGATCAATGTTCTATGCAAGTATTTTTACTTTAAAGGTTTCGGAAGTATTATTTTTTGTAAACGCGATTGTGCTCTTTATTTAGATAAGGTTACGGACCAATGTTCTAAACAAGTATTTTTCTTCCACCAAGGCGATCTTGTTCAAGTTTTCACTTCTGTCAGCACTCCCGGAGTGCCACTGCCATTTTTTTTTAAATAGTTTTAACTCATGTATGCTATAACTCACCATGTAGAATGTATTTGGGGACTAGCATTATCAAATACTAGCTTCCGCCAGCTGCTTCGCCCGCGTGATGTCTTTATAAATTATAGACATTATGTTACTCAGTGATAATATAGCATTCTACTGTTAAAATAATTTTTAAATCGGACCAGTAATTTTCGAGTTTATTACAAACAAAAATACAAATCTTTTCACTTTGTAATAATATTATAGAAGAACAAACACAAAACATTGACGTGAAATCTCATAATCACAGAAATCTACAACATTGTGCACTAAACGGGTTATCCTTTCCAAATTAATTAAAGTCAACAAAAATATTTTAACGCGCAATAATTTCCCGCGAGGTTACAGGTGTCAAAACTTTATTATCGAATGAACCTTCGTTCGTCTAGTGACTAGTGGTTTTCTACAGGACTCCTCTCCTTCAAATATTATCGTAAATTACTGAAGAAATTGATACCATAATATCGAGAACTTTGGTTCCGTCTCCTCTATAGTTTTAATCTTTTATCTCCGATAAGGTTGTGTAATAGTGACACCTTGAAAGCATAAAATATTTTCTTAAGTCTCTCCCTCTCCTTTTGTGAAAGTGAGAAAAAGTTATCGCTTTAGTCCTATATAATGCTGACCTCTAAGCGATATTCAATAGACCTTTTTTGTGATAACTTTTTAAACCTTGCTGAAAAGAAAGGAATTATTAGGGTAACAAATAAGGCTATCTGGAGATGAATTATTATGCGTAGGTGACTACTTTTTTGGGCCTCTTGAAGATAGCGATAAATGTTAAAGATTACCGTGAAGTATGGGAGATTCTACATCATTATGGGCTGAAAAACGTCCATAGTTAGACGTAGGACTTTACCACTTTTATACAACTGCTATCCATTCAGATTTACCGTAGCAAGCTTGTCTAAACCAGAGGAGAAGCTCGTGCCTAAGTAATATCAGGTTAAGCTACGCTTCACAGGTTTAATCCGTGGATGGGTCCATCTCCATCTTTACCTACCGAGACTCCTCCGTGCCTCGGAAAGCACGTTAAGCCGTTAGTCCCGGCTGTCATTCGTGGCTCTTTGGCAGTTGTTACGGGTCGTCAGAAGCCCGAAAGTCTGACAATCAGTCTTACCAAGGGGTATCGTATTACCCAATTACTGGGTTGTGTAGGTCAGATAGGCAGTCGCTCCATGTAAAATACTGATATTCAGCTGCATCCGGTTAGACTGTAAGCCGAGCCCAACATAGTTGGGAAAAGGCTAGGCTGATTTTTGTAGCTTTTCTAGACCATCAAATAGCCCTGAACAAAATATTAAGTTTTTAAGACTCTTTTTTTAACAACCACCCCCAAACACAAACTGAGTAAGACTCAACTCAAAAAAAAACAGTGGCACCCCGGGAGTGCCGATAGAAGTGAAAACTTGAACAATTTTATTGTGCAGGAAATAATGTATCGCGCGTTGATGTCTTTTTAATGGTCAAAAGCTGGTGTCGTAACAGTGTCGCGAAATTAATTGTTTAATCTCATCTCAAAAATGCCCAACGAGTCTAAAGATGTTTTCACTTCAAACTAAACTGCGAAGTAACTTTCCTCAGTAAACTCAAAATAAAACAAAAGGTGCACATTTTAAACCACGATTTTAACAATATCTGTACTAACAGAGATAAACACTGCTGCCAGTGATGTGATTATTTAATCTCCAATTCCCGAGACGAGGTGCAGCTAAGGGATCGTCCGTCAGAGGCATAAAAATAAATTACTATGTTAAATTTTGCACGCCCTAAATCGCTGGGGATTCGACGATTTGTTCCGGGTATGCTGTTGCTTTTTATTAACGGGAATATGGCGTCGCTAATGGTAACTATAACTAGTAATATATTTAAAGTTAAAATTTATGACTGATGCTGTTAAAATAATTGGTGATGAACGATCTGGTGCTGAATAGCTGCTTGAACTTAATAAAATATGACAAGTTTAATATGAATCTGACGGTAAGACCACCTGTCTCAGATCCAGAGGTCCCGGGATCGATTCCCAGCTGGGGCAAAATTTTCTGCTCGATTTGGTTGGTGGTAGGGCTTGTTCTAAGTCCGCCTAGCTAGCTACCACCATCTTATCTAAGTCTGTCGCCATAATAACAATGTTAACAGCATTGTTATGTTTTGGCAGTTAGAGGTAAGATAGCCAGTTCCTCTGTGGTTGAGGATTCCGGGTGAAGCTCGCTTCCACCTTCAGCCTGATTATCACTTACCATCAGGTGAGATGAAGGCCAAGAGCTTCCCCGTTGTGGTTAAAAAAAATATAATAAAAGCCTTTACAAAAAAAAATTGCATGAAAATATATTTAGTGTAAGTAAAATTGCTACGGTTCTAGTGCTGAAAAAAGTACCTACATCAGAATGAAGTACAGTTATAAATTCTTGTAGAACAAAAGTCAAAGTATTAGAGTTTGTCACAAGTTTTCAATCGATAATATTAAATTGAAGAGATCTCTTCATCTTCGAACCAAAAGTTCAAATTGTTATAGAACAATGATAGAACAGAATGTTATTATTAAAGGGTTATCTAATAGTTATTTCACAGTAATCACGTGAATAGACGTTGAGAACGCAACAAACGTCTCTAGAATTCGAGCTAAGCCACCTCTGGGTGACGTCGTCGGATGCCACGTCCTTAGCCACCAGCGTTAACTGAACAACACGACCAGCGCACTTGGAGCCCTCACATCACATACCAGCACCCCACTTTAATACCGAATGTTATGTGCCCCAGGGAGGAGGAGGAGACCAAGCATAAACAGCGATGCCAGGTGTAAATGTAGTGTTGAATTTCACGAATAATTCCACTTGTGACACTCCAACATTTGGCGGGAGCGACGGAATTTATTTCAAGAATGCAAAACATGAATTTTACACTCAACAAATGTCACGGTTCGTTCTTTTTCAAATTGGTCGCGATGTATCTTAGTGTACGTATCGCACTGTTGTTTTAAATTCACGCTTTTTAACATAAATTATGATAAATTGTGGCCATTTGTTTTAATAAAGGATGAATGATGACAGTGCAGTCAGTTTCATACGATGCTTTCGTATTAAATCGTCATTATCATACATTAATTATAATGTATTCGTGAAGGATGCATTTGCAGTTTTTTCTCGAGATTGAGTGCGTCATAATTGGTCCAAATTACTTACACATTTTATAAAAGATTCTGACGCTTACTATACTCCATTTGAAATAAGATTAGACATTTAAACAAACCTTTGTTACAGTCCGTTCAACCGATTTTGACTTCTATACCGTAGGCATAATGATGGCATTGTTGAGTGGTTACAATACCAACTGTTTACTGCAGCTGCCATTTGTCATACCACCAACGCAATAGAAGTCAAAATCTGTTGAACGGACTGTAAAAAATATTTATTTAAATGTCTAATCTTATTTCAAATGGAGTATAGGTAGGTAGGACATAGCCCGAAGAATTGCCAAACTTAAGTGGCAATGGGCAGGGCACATTGCTCGCAGAACGGATGGCCGATGGGGTCGAAAGGTTCTGGAGTGGCGACCACGTACCGGAAGACGTAGCGTTGGAAGGCCTCCCACAAGATGGACCGATGACCTTGTGAAAGCCGCAGGAATCCGCTGGATGCGGAAAGCACAAAATCGGTCGAAGTGGCGGTGCTTGGGGGAGGCCTATGTCCAGCAGTGGACGTCTTTCGGCTGAAATGATGATGATGATAGGTAGGTGCCCGTTGGAGAGTGCACCTGTGTCTGCGCACACACTTATGCACTATAATATCTCCCGCGTCGATGGCTAGTCTCCGATGAAATTGGCCGCCATGGCGGAAATTCGGTCTGGAGGACTATACAGGGTGGCAGGGACATCGACGCGAAAACTGTTACCATGGATTCAATACATGATTCTGAACCCCTTGCGTTGAAATTTTTTGTCGGATATTTTAAAAAATCACCTGTTTCATATAAAAGAGCAACAATAAAAAAATAAAAAAGTGTGTGGCACTCGGGGACTGCCGCGGTAAAGCAATTGCATAGCATTTGTAACATGGGAACTGTCATTACAGGGTAGGCGGAGTGGGGGATGTTAGCTTTTATTTTCGTTACGTTACGGAATTTCTTGATTCGGTCGCCGCGCTCAAAGCCCGCGATAAAAGCTATGCAATAGCTTAAAAAAAACAAAAACAATTAAAACGAAAAAAAATAATGTAATGTGTGTGTATGTAAAGAAGAAAGAAAGAAAGAAAATAAATTTATTTGACACAGGTTAAGGCACACAGTTTTCAAAAACAGGAAAAGCAAAGAAAGCTTAAAACAGTATTGTGTGCCTCACGGCTGCGACAAATAGGCCCAGTTCAGCATAAATGCCAGACAACTAGTGCCTGACGATGGTTTTCAACTGAACCTTATGTTACGAGTACGTCTTACGGATGTAAATCAGTTTTATAGTGTGTGTAAATATTTAAATAAAGAATAAATAAATATGTGTAGCAAATAATAATAAAATCGATATGATACAATTAAGTTAAAATATAATTAAAGATTTAAACAGTGGTATTTAACAAAATAATTATGATGGCATGGTTGCACAATACACAAAGGATTAAAGGGACTGTACGTCAATAAATAATAGATAACTTTATCATAATACAATTTATATCAATGAAACATTAAGGTTGATCATGTGTGTGTTAAATGTATGAAACATCAGTTTCTTTATTTTATTTTTTTATTAGCCTACACTGTCCCACTGCTGAGCAAACGCCTCCCCCAAATCCTTCCATGCATTCTTTTCCAGGGCCACCTCCATCCAACCCTTGCGGTACGCGTCTAGGTCGTCTCGCCACCTCTTCCTGGGCCGACCTCGGCGCCGCCGTCCATCCTCAGGCACCCACCGTGTGGAGACTGTTGCCCAACGGTCACGATGCATGCGGCTGACATGACCCGCCCAATCCCATTTTAGCTTGGGAGCCTTTTTTTAATTACCTTAAAAAATTTCAATGGTTCAGATTCATGTACTGAATACTGCTAGCCTGTATAAAGGTACCTACCTATAGTGTATTGACAAATAAATCCTTGAGCTTTACAAAACCCAAAAGTAAATAGAACTACTCACAGCTTGTTTTATAGCTTTTATTTATTGCCACATTTTCAACTGAGAAAAACTTTTCCCATGAAAACCATAATCTACTTAAATTACAGGTAAAATTCATATACATAGTTGGTACAGTTCCTACTTATTTTGAATCTAAGTTATCAGGAAGTCCCTAACAAAATCCACTTCATACAAACACGCTTTAAAAGCAAGTAAAATATTAAATAAAATATAGAATCCGACGATTCTAACAAGACTTTCACATTACCCTCTAATTGTGTGCAAACAAAAGTATGGAATAATAAATTCGTATACGTAGAAACAGCTTGAATAATTCATTTAATAAAAACGTTAAGATAAATGACCTGACTGACGCAGCGTCGCGACGTATCACGTACAAGTACATACAAACACACTGTGCCATATTATACTATGTACAGGTATATATATTGGTATGTGCCTATGTATACAGATTATGCATGTGTGTGTCTTAAGTTGTACAGTCAGGGACATAAAATCTTAAGCAGACTAACAATCAACGTCCATTTCATACAACTTTCAAAGAATGACAGTTGCGATTAGATTTTGTTTTTTATTTTATTTTATTACACAATGGTCCTGCTCTTGACTCCGATTTCGCCTGATGGAAAGCGATGAATGAGATCTATGATAGAACGAGCGTACCCAGGATATAGCTGGGTTATATAGAACAAAACACAACAACAATAACATTAGAACGATTCAAGTTGCTAATCAATTTGTTAAAAAATTGACCCTGAGTGTACATATAAGTTCGAATGGCTCGCGTAGAGAAAAAAAAATCAATTTAGAACATTGATTGGCTGTGCTGTGCCTTCTTCTTCGGTAGTGTTGTTGTGCTATGGTGTTAATATTACCCAATCTGAAAGTTGGTGGTAAGTAGGGTTGCCAATCCTACTATATAATATAGTATCTTGCTATGTAATATAGTATCCTGCTATGTAATATAGTATTCTACTATATAATATAGTATCCTGCTATATAATATAGTATATAATATAGTATCCTGCTATGTAATATAGTATATAATATAGTATCTTGCTATGTAATGTAATATCCTGCTATGTAATATAGTATATAATGTAGTATCCTGCTATGTAATATAGTATATAATATAGTATCCTGCAATATAATTATAGTATCCTGCTATGTAATATAGTATATAATATAGTATTCTGCTATGTAACATAGTATCCTGCCATATAATATAGTATCCTACTATGTAATATAGTATCCTGCTATATAATATAGTATCCTGCTATGTAATATAGTATCCTGCTATGTAATATAGTATCCTGCTATATAATATAGTATCCTGCTATATAATATAGTATCCTGCTATGTAATATAGTATCCTGCTATGTAATATAGTATCCTGCTAGGTAATATAGTATCCTGCTATGAAATATAGTATCCTGCTATGTAATATAGTATCCTGCTATGTAATATAGTATCCTGCTATATATATAGTCTTGATCGCAGACGCCAGGTAGACGTTCTTTACTTTGATTTCCAAAAGGCGTTCGACAGAGTCAACAATGACGTCTTGCTATCAAAGCTCAGTGCCATAGGTGTTGCTCCGGGGCTTCTACGGCTTCTTGCAGATTATTTGCGGGACCGACAACAATTTGTCAGATTAGGTTTTTACGAATCACTCCCATACCACACTCGCTCAGGTGTGAGTCAAGGTTCGGTAATCGGCCCTCTCCTTTTCATTTTGATGATTAATGACCTCCCTGGTGTAATTGCGAATGCCAGATCCCTCTTATATGCTGATGACTTAAAACTATTTTATGAAATAAAATCTGAGCTCGATTGTCAAGCTCTGCAATCAGACATTGATTCAGTATATAAGTGGAGTTTAGAAAATAAAATGGAATTTAATAAATCAAAATGCTACGTGATGTCTTTCGGTCGGATGCGGCACCCAGTCAACTTTCAATACAAACTGAATGGAGATACAATTACAAGAACTGATTCCATGAAAGACCTGAGAGTCATATTCGACCGTAAGCTCACTTTTCACGACCACATCACATCCACTGCGAAGGAGTCCTTCAGGCGCCTTGGCTTTGTTTTAAGGAACTGTCGTGACTTCCATAATCCCCACGTTATCAAACTTGTTTTTGGGGCACTGGTCCGTAGCAAACTTGAGTCTAGTGCGTGCGTATGGAATCCTTTTGAGAAGCAGTATGCGTTAGCTTTAGAAAGGATTCAGAAAGCATTTCTTAGATATCTCTACAAGCACTTGTACGGAATTAATCCTCTCTTATATCCCACTAAATTCCTGTTGGGTTGCCTAAGTTATAATTCCCTAGAAGTAAGACGGTCGCGCGATCAGATGACTGTAATATTTAAAATTCTTAGAGGGATTATAGATGTTCCTGATCTGCATAATAAAATCTGCAAACTATTTGTCCCAGATAATTACTGTCGTGGCAGGAAACACCGCTTACTGGCTGTTCCAACTTGCCGTACTGTTGCACACTCCAAGTCACCTATTCCTCGAACATTAGCCGCTATTAACGCTCTCCTGAACTCAAACACAGATCTTGATATGTTTGCGAATGAATGGAAGATGATACTGTCAGAATGTTTGAATTTTTGTGAGAAGAATGCATGACTGTGTTAAATAAATTATATGTTTAAGTAGTATAACTGGCTTCGGCCGTTCTATTTAAAATAAAAAAATAATAAATAAATAATATAGTATCCTGCTATGTAATATAGTATACAATATAGTATCCTGCTTTATAATTTAGTATCCTGCTATGTAATATAGTATATAATGTAGTATCCTGCTATGTAATATAGTATATAATATAGTATCCTGCTATAAAATATAGTATATAATATAGTATCCTGCAATGTTATATATTATCCTGCTATGTAATATAGTGTATTATATAGTATAATGCTATGTAATATAGCATATAATATAGTATCCTGCTATGTAATATAGTATCCTGCTATGTAATATAGTATATAATAAAGTATCCTGCAATATAATATAGTATATAATGTAGTATCCTGCTATCTAATATAGTATATAATGTAGTTTCCTGCTATGTAATATAGTATACAATGTAGTATCCTGCTATGTAATATTTTATATAATATAGTATCCTGTTATATAATGTAGTATATAATATAGTATCCTGCTATGTAATATATATATAATGTAGTATCCTGCTATGTAATGTAGTATATAATATAGTATCCTGCTACATAATATAGTATATAATATAGTATCCTGCTGTGTTATATAGTATATAATATAATATCTTGCTATGTAATATAATATCCTGCTATGTAATATAGTATATAATGTAGTATCCTGCTATGTAATATAGTATATAATATAGTATCCTGCTATGTAATATAGTATATAATATAATATCTTGCTATGTAATATAATATTCTGCTATGTAATAAAGTATATAATGTAAAATCCTGCTATGTAATATAGTATATAATAAAGTATCCTGCAATATAATATAGTATATAATGTAGTATCCTGCTATGTAATATCGTATATAATATAGTATCCTACTATATAATATAGTATCCTGCTATGTAATATAGTATATAATGTAGTATCCTGCTATGTAATATAGTATATAATATAGTATCCTGCTATGTAACATAGTATCCTGCTATATAATACAGTATCCTGCTACGTAATATAGTATACAATGTAGTATCCTGCTATGTAATATTTTATATAATATAGATTCCTGTTATATAATGTAGTATATAATATAGTATCCTGCTATGTAATATATATATAATGTAGTATCCTGCTATGTAATGTAGTATATAATATAGTATCCTGCTACATAATATAGTATATAATATAGTATCCTGCTATGTAATATAGTATATAATATAGTATCTTGCTATGTAATATAATATCCTGCTATGTAATATAGTATATAATGTAGTATCCTGCTATGTAATATAGTATATAATATAGTATCCTGCTATGTAATATAGTATATAATATAATATCTTGCTATGTAATATAATATTCTGCTATGTAATAAAGTATATAATGTAGAATCCTGCTATGTAATATAGTATATAATAAAGTATCCTGCAATATAATATAGTATATAATGTAGTATCCTGCTATGTAATATAGTATATAATATAGTATCCTACTATATAATATAGTATCCTGCTATGTAATATAGTATATAATGTAGTATCCTGCTATGTAATATAGTATATAATATAGTATCCTGCTACGTAATATAGTATACAATGTAGTATCCTGCTATGTAATATTTTATATAATATAGATTCCTGTTATATAATGTAGTATATAATATAGTATCCTGCTATGTAATATATATATAATGTAGTATCCTGCTATGTAATGTAGTATATAATATAGTATCCTGCTACATAATATAGTATATAATATAGTATCCTGCTATGTAATATATATATTATGTAGTATCCTGCAATATAATATAGTATCCTGCTATGTAATATAGTATATAATATAGTATCTTGCTATGTAATATAATATCCTGCTATGTAATATAGTATATAATGTAGTATCCTGCTATATAATATAGTATATAATATAGTATCCTGCTATGTAATATAGTATATAATATAATATCTTGCTATGTAATATAATATTCTGCTATGTAATAAAGTATATAATGTAGAATCCTGCTATGTAATATAGTATATAATAAAGTATCCTGCAATATAATATAGTATATAATGTAGTATCCTGCTATGTAATATAGTATATAATATAGTATCCTACTATATAATATAGTATCCTGCTATGTAATATAGTATATAATATAGTATCCTGCTATGTAACATAGTATCCTGCTATATAATATAGTATCCTGCTACGTAATATAGTATATAATGTAGTATCCTGCTATGTAATATAGTAAATAATAAAGTATCCTGCTATATAAAATAGTATATAATATAGTATCCTGCTATGTAATATAGTATATTATGTAGTTTCCTGCTATGTAATATAGTATATAATGTAGTTTCCTGCTATGTAATATAGTATATAATGTAGTTTCCTGCTATGTAATATAGTATGTAATATAATATCCCGCTTCGTAATATAGTATATAATGTAGTATCCTGTTATGTAATATAGTATATAATGTAGTTTCCTGCTATGTAATATAGTATACAATGTAGTATCCTGCTATGTAATATAGTATATAATATAGTATCCTGTTATATAATGTAGTATATAATATAGTATCCTGCTATGTAATATATATATAATGTAGTATCCTGCTATGTAATGTAGTATATAATATAGTATCCTGCTACATAATATAGTATCCTGCTATGTAATATATATATTATGTAGTATCCTGCAATATAATATAGTATCCTGCTATGTAATATAGTATATAATATAATATCTTGCTATGTAATATAATTTTCTGCTATGTAATAAAGTATATAATGTAGAATCCTGCTATGTAATATAGTATATAATAAAGTATCCTGCAATATAATATAGTATATAATGTAGTATCCTGCTATGTAATATAGTATATAATATAGTATCCTGCTATATAATATAGTATCCTGCTATGTAATAAAGTATATAATATAGTATCCTACTATATAATATAGCATATAATGTAGTATCCTGCTATGTAATATAGCATATAATATAGTATCCTGCTATATAATATAGTATCCTGCTATGTAATAAAGTATATAATATAGTATCCTGCTATATAATATAGCATATAATGTAGTATCCTGCTATGTAATATAGCATATAATTTAGTATCCTGCTATGTAATTTAGTATATAATATAGTATCTTGCTATGTAATATAATATTCTGCTATGTAATAAAGTATATAATGTAGTATCCTGCTATGTAATATAGTATTTAATAAAGTATCCTGCAATATAATATAGCATATAATGTAGTATCCTGCTATGTAATATAGCATATAATATAGTATCCTGCTATGTAATTTAGTATATAATATAGTATCCTGCTATGTAATATAATATCCTGCTATGTAATATAGTATATAATGTAGTATCCTGCTATCTAATATAGTATATAATATAGTATCCTGCTATGTAATATAATATCCTGCTATGTAATATAGTATATAATATAGTATCTCGCTATGTAATATAATATTCTGCTATGTAATAAAGTATATAATGTAGTATCCTGCTATGTAATATAGTATATAATAAAGTATCCTGCAATATAATATTGTATATAATATAGTATCCTGCTATGTAATATAGTATATAATGTAGTTTCCTGCTATGTAATATAGTATATAATGTAGTATCCTACTATGTAATATAGTATATAATATAGTATCCTGTTATATAATGTAGTATATAATATAGTATCCTGCTATGTAATATAGTATATAATATAGTATCTTGCTATGTAATATAATATTCTGCTATGTAATAAAGTATATAATGTAGTATCCTGCTATGTAATATAGTATATAATAAAGTATCCTGCAATATAATATAGTATATAATATAGTATCCTGCTATGTAATATAGTATATAATGTAGTTTCCTGCTATGTAATATAGTATATAATGTAGTATCCTGCTATGTAATATAGTATATAATGTAGTTTCCTGCTATGTAATATAGTATACAATGTAGTATCCTGCTATGTAATATAGTATATAATATAGTATCCTGTTATATAATGTAGTATATAATATAGTATCCTGCTATGTAATATATATATAATGTAGTATCCTGCTATGTAATGTAGTATATAATATAGTATCCTGCTACATAATATAGTATCCTGCTATGTAATATATATATTATGTAGTATCCTGCAATATAATATAGTATCCTGCTATGTAATATAGTATATAATATAATATCTTGCTATGTAATATAATATTCTGCTATGTAATAAAGTATATAATGTAGAATCCTGCTATGTAATATAGTATATAATAAAGTATCCTGCAATATAATATAGTATATAATGTAGTATCCTGCTATGTAATATAGTATATAATATAGTATCCTGCTATATAATATAGTATCCTGCTATGTAATAAAGTATATAATATAGTATCCTGCTATATAATATAGCATATAATGTAGTATCCTGCTATGTAATATAGCATATAATTTAGTATCCTGCTATGTAATTTAGTATATAATATAGTATCTTGCTATGTAATATAATATTCTGCTATGTAATAAAGTATATAATGTAGTATCCTGCTATGTAATATAGTATTTAATAAAGTATCCTGCAGTATAATATAGCATATAATGTAGTATCCTGCTATGTAATATAGCATATAATATAGTATCCTGCTATGTAATTTAGTATATAATATAGTATCCTGCTATGTAATATAATATCCTGCTATGTAATATAGTATATAATGTAGTATCCTGCTATCTAATATAGTATATAATATAGTATCCTGCTATGTAATATAATATCCTGCTATGTAATATAGTATATAATATAGTATCTCGCTATGTAATATAATATTCTGCTATGTAATAAAGTATATAATGTAGTATCCTGCTATGTAATATAGTATATAATAAAGTATCCTGCAATATAATATTGTATATAATATAGTATCCTGCTATGTAATATAGTATATAATGTAGTTTCCTGCTATGTAATATAGTATATAATGTAGTATCCTGCTATGTAATATAGTATATAATATAGTATCCTGTTATATAATGTAGTATATAATATAGTATCCTGCTATGTAATATAGTATATAATGTAGTTTCCTGCTATGTAATATAGTATATAATATAGTATCCTGCTATATAATATAGTATATAATATAGTATCCTGCTATGTAATATAATATCCTGCTATGTAATATAGTATATAATATAGTATCTCGCTATGTAATATAATATTCTGCTATGTAATAAAGTATATAATGTAGTATCCTGCTATGTAATATAGTATATAATAAAGTATCCTGCAATATAATATTGTATATAATATAGTATCCTGCTATGTAATATAGTATATAATGTAGTTTCCTGCTATGTAATATAGTATATAATGTAGTATCCTGCTATGTAATATAGTATATAATATAGTATCCTGTTATATAATGTAGTATATAATATAGTATCCTGCTATGTAATATAGTATATAATGTAGTATCCTGCTATGTAATATAGTATATAATATAGTATCCTGCTATGTAACATAGTATCCTGCCATATAATATAGTATCCTACTATGTAATATAGTATCCTGCTATATAATATAGTATCCTGCTATGTAATATAGTATATAATGTAGTGTCCTGCTATATAATATAGTATATAATGTAGTATCCTGCTATGTAATAAAGTATATAATATAGTATCCTGCTATATAATATAGCATATAATGTAGTATCCTGCTATGTAATATAGCATATAATTTAGTATCCAGCTATGTAATTTAGTATATAATATAGTATCTTGCTATGTAATATAATATTCTGCTATGTAATAAAGTATATAATGTAGTATCCTGCTATGTAATATAGTATTTAATAAAGTATCCTGCAATATAATGTAGCATATAATGTAGTATCCTGCTATGTAATATAGCATATAATATAGTATCCTGCTATGTAATTTAGTATATAATATAGTATCTTGCTATGTAATATAATATCCTGCTATGTAATATAGTATATAATGTAGTATCCTGCTATCTAATATAGTATACAATATAGTATCCTTCTATGTAATATAGTATATAATATAGTATCCTGCTATGTAATATAGTATATAATGTAGTTTCCTGCTATGTAATATAGTATATAATGTAGTATCCTGCTATGTAATATAGTATATAATATAGTATCCTGTTATATAATGTAGTATATAATATATTATCCTGCTATGTAATATATATAATGTAGTATCCTGCTATGTAATGTAGTATATAATATAGTATCCTGCTACATAATATAGTATATAATATAGTATCCTGCTGTGTTATATATATATAATGTAGTATCCTGCAATATAATATAGTATCCTGCTATATAATATAGTATCCTGCTATGTAATATAGTATATAATATAGTATCCTGCTATATAATATAGTATATAATGTAGTATCCTGCTATGTAATATTGTATATAATATAGTATCCTGCTATGTAATATAGTATATAATGTAGTTTCCTGCTATGTAATATAGTATATAATATAGTATCCTGCTATGTAATATAGTATATAATATAGTATCCTGTTATATAATGTAGTATATAATATATTATCCTGCTATGTAATATATGTAATGTAGTATCCTGCTATGTAATGTAGTATATAATATAGTATCCTGCTATGTTATATATATATAATGTAGTATCCTGCAATATAATATAGTATCCTGCTATATAATATAGTATCCTGCTATGTAATATAGTATATAATATAGTATCCTGCTATATAATATAGTATATAATGTAGTATCCTGCTATGTAATATTGTATATAATATAGTATCCTGCTATGTAATAAAGTATATAATATAATATCTTGCTGTGTAATATATATATAATGTAGTATCCTGCTATGTAATGTAGTATATAATATAGTATCCTGCTACATAATATAGTATATAATATAGTATCCTGCTATGTAATATAGTATATAATATAGTATCTTGCTATGTAATATAATATCCTGCTATGTAATATAGTATATAATGTAGTATCCTGCTGTCTAATATAGTATACAATATAGTATCCTTCTATGTAATATAGTATATAATATAGTATCCTGCTATGTAATATATATATAATGTAGTATCCTGCTATGTAATGTAGTATATAATATAGTATCCTGCTATATAATATAGTATATAATGTAGTATCCTGCTATGTAATATTGTATATAATATAGTATCCTGCTATGTAATATAGTATATAATGTAGTTTCCTGCTATGTAATATAGTATATAATGTAGTATCCTGCTATGTAATATAGTATATAATATAGTATCCTGTTATATAATGTAGTATATAATATATTATCCTGCTATGTAATATATATAATGTAGTATCCTGCTATGTAATGTAGTATATAATATAGTATCCTGCTACATAATATAGTATATAATATAGTATCCTGCTGTGTTATATATATATAATGTAGTATCCTGCAATATAATATAGTATCCTGCTATATAATATAGTATCCTGCTATGTAATATAGTATATAATATAGTATCCTGCTATATAATATAGTATATAATGTAGTATCCTGCTATGTAATATTGTATATAATATAGTATCCTGCTATGTAATATAGTATATAATATAATATCTTGCTGTGTAATATAATATTCTGCTATGTGTCTGTATATAATAAAGTATCCTGTAAAATAATATAGTATCCTGCTATGTAATATAGTATATAATATAGTATCTTGCTATGTAATATAATATTCTGCTATGTAATAAAGTATATAAAGTATGATCCTGCTATGTAATATAGTATATATATAGTATCCTGCTATATAATATAATATATAATAGTATATATATATACTACATTATATACTATATTAGATAGCAGGCTACTACATTATATGCTATATTACATAGCAGGATACATTATATAGCAAGATACTATATTACATAGCAGGATACTACATTATATATATATTACAAAGCAGGATACTATATTATATACTATATTAGATAGCAGGATACTATATTATATTGCAGGATACTTTATTATATACTACATTACATAGCAGGATACTATATTATATAGCAGGATACTATATTACATAGTAGGATACTATATTATATGGCAGGATACTATGTTACATAGCAGGATACTACATTATATACTATATTACATAGCAGGATATTATATTACATAGCAGGATACTATATTATATACTATATTACATAGCAGGATACTATATTATATACTATATTACACAGCAGGATACTATATTATATACTATATTACACAGCAGGATACTATATTATATACTATATTATATAGCAGGATACCATATTATATACTACATTATATAACAGGATACTATATTATATACTATATTACACAGCAGGATACTATATTTTATACTATATTACATAGCAGGATACTATATTATATACTTTATTACATAGCAGGTTACTATATTATATACTATATTACATAGCAGGATACTACATTATATACCATATTATACAGCAGGATACTATATTTTATATTAGATTATATAGCAAGATACTATTTTATATACTATATTACATAGCAGCTATTTTACGTAGCAGGATATTGTATTTCATAGCAGGATACTATATTATATACTATATTACATAGCAGGATACTATATCATATACTATATTACATAGCAGGATACTATATTATATAGCAGGATACTATATTACATAGTAGGATACTATATTATATAACAGGATACTATATTACATAGCAGGATACTATATTATATACTAGATTATATAGCAGGATACTATATTATATACTATATTACATAGCAGGATACTATATTATATACTATTTTACGTAGCAGGATATTGTATTTCATAGCAGGATACTATATTATATACTTTATTACATAGCAGGATACTATATTATATTGCAGGATACTATATTATATAACAGGATACTATATTACATAGCAGGATACTATATTATATAGCAGGATACTATATTATATACTATATTTTATAGCAGGATACTATATTATATACTACATTATATAACAGGATACTATATTATATACAATATTACATAGCAGGATACTACATTATATACTATATTACGTAGCAGGATATTATATTACATAGCAGGATACTATATTGTATACTGTATTATATAGCAGGATACTATATTATATACTTTATTACATAGCAGGATACTATATTATATACTACATTATATATCAGGATACTATTTTATATAACAAGATACTATATTACATAGCAGGATACTACAGTATATACTATATTACATAGCAGGAGGTTAATGTAATGACTGTGCCTTTTCAGTATATTTTTGATAATCTTTTATATGCCCATAAAAATATAAAATTGTTTAAAAAATACAGTGATATCCATAACATAAATACTAGAAACAAACACAAATTTGTTGTACCTACAACAAGGCTCAAGAAAATAGGTGGCTCGTTCAGATGGCAATGTATACGCTTTTATAATAAACTTCCAAGCCACGTACAAGATCTAAGCCTTAATAAATTTAAATCATTCATTAAACGTAAGTTGTGCCAGAAAGCTTTTTATACCGTTAAAGATTACATTGAGGACAAAAAGGCTTGGGATTAAGCTGCTCCAATTATTATTTTTATTTTTTACTTTTGGAACTTTGTTTATTTTGCAAACTTCAAAATTATATACACAATGACATGAATATTTACTTTGTTAAGTATAACATTATTATTATTTTAATTGATGTGAATGTGAGGACTATGTAGCTCATGTATATATATTTATTTAATTTTCTCAGTTACTACTAATGGTAATCTGGCAGTTTTGAGTACTTTATGCGGCCTACCCAAATGTCCTTTCTTTGGTATTGTTCGTCGAATCGTTGAGCTCCTTTTAAGTTCTGAGTTGAGCTGCACAATTACTGACAAATGCGTGCACTGACTGGACAGGTCCACTCAAATCTGTATGGTTCTTTCCTCAAAAGATCATTTCAGACACAAAACTACATGGTCCTCATATGAAATGCTCTGACCAAGATTATTTCTGGTTATTTTTTTATTTTATTATATACACATTGACATTCATGATTTTTATATACAATGACATGAATATTTACTTTTAAAGTATTATATTATTTTAATTATTGTGAATGTGAAGACTATATGGGTTACCTTTTTGTTTTGTTTTTAATTTTTTTCTCAGTTAGTTTTAATCATGGTCTGACTGTTTGAGAAATTTATGTGGCCTACACAAATGTCCTTTTTTTGGTATTGTTCGTCGAATCGTTGAGCTCCTTAAATTCTGAGTTGAGCTACACGATAAATGACAAATGCGTGCACTGACTGGACAGACCCTCTCAATCTGTGTGATGCTTTCCTCTAAAGACCACTTCAGACACCAATCCACATGGCCTTCACATGATCTGACCAAGATTATGTCTGGACTTTAAAAGAGACTGTGACCTCTGAGTTTGTTTCGGCCTTTCTTCTCAGAGTAGTCAGATAGGAAACGCCGACCTCATCTAGTTTTTAAAATATGATTGACGTGTAAAAGTGTTTGTACAAACCTACTTACAGAAATAAAATCATTTATCATTTAATATAGTATCCTGTTATATAATTTAGTATAGTGCTAAATAATATAGTATCCTGCTATATAATATGGTATCCTGCTATGTAATATATTATCCTGCTATGCAATATACATGCTATGTAATATGCTATGCTATGTATCCTGCTATATTCGAGGCCTTAATACTATATTTCTAAAGAAAAAATATCGCAGGCAAAACTACTATATTTTTATTCCAATACAAAATATAGATATGATCGTAAGTAACCTAAATGAAGGGGAGGCTCCTTAAATTGTATGTTAATTTGCATTCATATTCTGAAAAAGTCACTGATACAATCAAAATGTAACTTTAGTAAGTATATGATTTATTGAATCTTTTTCTTTCCATGTATAAGTCAATTATGTAATTGGAACATTTTCGCTCGATTAATTTTTTTATTCGAATATATACCTACAAAAACAAGATTACTTGGCTTTTATATCTAAAATAGTTATTGACAGTAAGAAAATATGGTTTATTTTATCGGATAATTTTTCTTTACAGTTTTTATTAATCAAATGAGATTTTATTTTTTATTTCTACAGTTTTAATGTTTTTTCATTAAATATAAAACTGTCAAACAGATGAATTGCGTAATATAACATAATATAATTGGTTATAAATTAGGGCTCTCAAAAACATCGGCTAAACTTATTTTATTTTATTGACAGGTCAAAACTAAAACTTTGATTGAGTGAAAAGTTTAGTTGACTTGATCTCGTGGTCAATTTCGAGCAAAACTAAATGATGTGCGTGAATCCCTTAAATTATAAATTACTTAATCATTTGCAAATAAGTCCAATTTCATATGAAAGTGCCTTTTACAAGGATGGTCAATGTAGCGACGACCCCAAACTCTCGAAGTAAAACTAGTTTCTAATTCTAAGCCTAAAATAAAATATTACTTTTACTCGTAGTAAACTTTTTGCGGTCACGTAATGCAAATGATATTTCTAAATTATATTTCTGAGTGATTTTTAATTTTCTATGTTTTAGAATACTTTAATAGAAAATGCCATAAAGTAAAATTTTATTGTTAGATACTTTTACTTTAACAAACCCTTTAATTCAAAATGTATATGCAAATACAAAGTCTGCAAAAATTGGACCCTTTATTAGAATTCTCTATTGAAATTCTATACAAGCTCAACACAATCGCGAACCATCCACCGCTACATTCGATTTCAATTAATTTCAATTTACTATGCCTTATGTAGCGAGCATACCCTCAATATGCTAACTCATACGGCCCTGAGTAATGACTGTAAGGAACAGCCTACATCGACAAAGGGCCCATTATGTCAAAAACAAACCCAACCTCGTAACCAATTCCCTCCATGTTTGTTGAGGGCTGCTCTCTTATAAATATGCAAATATTATCCTGCGTTTAGCCTGCTTCTGGCGTTACTGCAATAATATCTATATTGAAATTGGCGCCCGCCGCCCGTCCTTGAACTCTCACTATTATTATACTGTTCAAACATCCCCTTTACATTCGATCGGTGGTCCGTAGCGAATTGACACTATTATCTGTGTTTGACAAACCTCAAACTAATAGGATCCCTGTTGATATTTTTCTCGTTTCAGTACTTTCTTTGAAGAGGTGTTTGAACAAGCTTTTATTCTGTATTTGTGATCTTGGTCAATATGTCCCGCACGTTTAAGATTCTGTCGAGATACGACCACTCATGGAAGTATCAGAACACAATGTATTGATGTCAACAGTTTTTACGACTTGGGCCATTAAAGAATTATGCCATACCCTTCACTATCTGAAACATGTCTAGACTGCAAGAAAAGTCATTTCCTAACAGAATTACTGTAAAAACTTTTTTGTTTAACCCAAGCTCGGACATAACCCTCGTTTTACAAAAGGACAAGTAATAAACCTGTCCGCAAATGTCCGCGTTCTTATAAAAGATACAGCTCGCATCACGACAAAATGGCGGAGACGTTATACCCCCACCACTTTCCCTAATAAAGTAGGACTCATAAAAAACCACTACAATCATCATAACTCGACTGGGCGATGGACGTCGTGACACAATGCCGCTTAAAAATTAACGTTCGCTTACACAAGTTACACAACACAATCTTACACAGTATTGTAAATAAATTGGAAGATGCTGTCTGGATCTAGGAATTATTTTTCAAAGATGATTTTTATTTTCTCCTGTAAATTGCTAGCTGTTCTTGGCACTGCTCATACATGCATTATGAATACGCTGCAATTTCTTTTTAAGCAGGCAATTTACATGGAATATTTATTTATATAAAACTTTGTCAAAGGCTTTGTTGGATAAAAGTTTTATTGTTATACGAATACTAGCGACCCGGCCCTGCTTCGCGCGGGTGCAATGGTGACATGTCAAAACATCGAGATTTAAGAGGGTTTATCCTAAAAGTTGGCAACATCGTAAATAGCTGTCAAATATTTACCTGTTTTGATTAATTTTGGAATATAGTATGGAATTAAGAAATGTGGCTAACTAGGGAACTAAAATATTGATTATGAAATGCAATAATTAAGATCGTTATACCGAATATTTAGTTTTAGATGTAAAAAAAGTATTCGTAACTAAATCCAAATGCCTTTTTAGGGTTCCGTTGCCAAATGGCAAAAAACGGAATCCTTATAGATTCGTCACGTCTGTCTGTCTGTCCGTCCGTCCGTATGTCACAGCCACTTTTTTCCGAAACTATAAGAGCTATGCTATTGAAACTTGGTAAGTAGATATATTCTGTAAACCGCATTAAAATTTTCACACAAAAATAGAAAAAAAACAAATAATTTTGGAGTTCCCCATACTTAGAACTGAAACTCAAAAAAAATGTTTTCATCAATCCCAGACGTGTGGGGAATTTATGGATAGATCTTCAAAAATGATATTGAGGTTTCTAATATCATTTTTTTCTAAACTGAATAGTTTGCGCGAGAGACACTTCCAAAGTGGTAAAATGTGTGTCCCCCCCCCCTGTAACTTCTAAAATAAGAGAATAATAAAACTTAAAAAAATATATTATGTACATTACCATGTAAGCTTCCACCAAAAATTGGTTTGAACGAGATCTAGCAAGTAGTTTTTTTTTAATACGTCATAAATCGTAAACCGCAATTTACCTTTCATTCAATGTTACTTGCTGCTACGGAATCCTTCATGGGCGAGTACGACTCGCACTTGGCCGCTTTTTTACACCTAAAATTGTTACAACATCAAAATCAGTGTAATTGCAATTCATTATTAATATTCTAGGGCACTAGTTAGTCATATTTCTTATTTCCATACAGTAATATTGCCAAATTAATAAAAATAGCGAAATATTTGACATCTATTTGCGACGTTCCCCACTTTCAGAATAAACGCTCTTATGTGCTGTATCAAAATCTATCTGCCTAGCCTTTTCTCAACTATATTGGGGTCGGCTTCCAGTCTAACTGGATGCTGCTGAATACCAGTATTTTACATGGAGCGACTGTCTATCTGACCTCCACAACCCAGCAACTGGATAATATGATACTCGTTGGTAAGACTGGTTGTCAGACTTTCGGGCTTCTGACAACCCGTAACGACTGTCAAAGAGCCACGAATGATAGCCGGGATCAACGGCTTAACGTGCTCTCCGAGGCACGGAGGAGTCTCGGTATGTAAAGATGATCACCCATCCACACACCAACCCCGGCAAGCGTACCTTAACCGGATGAATCGACCCATGCGGCTGTTATTAATTAGCCATGAGCTCCTGGATTTGTCTGAGGTGTCTCCGAGATTTATGTGCTGTATCTAAGTTAAATATTAACGTATTTAGAACCTTCCAGAATAAATGATCTTAATGATGGCGAAATTTGCATCAAAATTCATTGTGTAATTTAGGAAATCTAAGCGGTCATACAGACAGACATGAAAAGCGACTTTGTTTTATCCTATTTATAGATATAGATAAAAAACAAAGGCGACTAACAAAATGTATTTACAAGGCTGATGTGAAGGGAAAGGCCGGGCGGGGACGCCCTAGGAGGACATACACTGACCTTATTGGTGATATTTTTCAGAAAGGCTTGGTGCGTAGTACTCGCAACCGGCGTGCGTGTATGACCAGATGTATGAACGTAAACGAGGCAATAGGAGTATGTAAGGATCGTAGCAGGTGGCGTTCTGTAGTTTCTGCCTACCCCCATGGGAAGAAGGCGTAAGTTTATGTATGTATGTATAGATATAGATGCTGAAATAGAACTGGCTTCTACACACATCTCAAGTATCTCGCAAAATCCCCAAAATAACGTTTTATGTAACAGTACCAACCTATACTCACTGGTGTGAGTCAAAACCTGATTATAAATTCAGTTGTATCCCTTCGAAAGTAATTTAATTAAATGATTTTTTGCTCACGCACCATAAAATGAGTTTTCTACGTAGGTACCTAATAATAGTGAGGGTCCGAGCTCCTACTTGTTTAAAAATTAGTTTCGGTACGGTGTCCTAAGCGGCGTGTTTTATATTTTTAAAAGCTAGACGACTTTTAATAGCTAATAGTTTTTCTGCTAACGTTGGCTTATTTATATTTTTTGCTGTCGCTTATTTTTAACGCTCTTCTGTTTACAGAATTTGTGAACACTTTTGTTGTTTTTCTAATGTTTAGAAGTGTTCGTAATTATGTATGATCGCTATACAGAAATACTTTCCTTTCTTTTGGTATTTCAACAATGAAAGATTATTTGAATAGTTGAAGACATCATTTTCTTGGGATAAGGGTCAGAGAATGATGACTTCAACTTTTAAAATACTATACTATTAAACTAGCAATATTTATATATATATAAATATTATGTATTTGTAGATTTCGATGAAAGTTGCAATATAGGGGTTTACGGGGGGAAAATTGATCTAGCCAGGTCTCATATCTGGGAAAATTCATTTTTTCCCTATTTTCACCCGAGCAGAGCTCGGTCGCCTAAAGTTTAGAACAATTTTAATGACATAGAATAATGACATGGCAGCATGGAATTAGTAAGTACCTACTATCATGGCAGCATGGAATTAGTATGAACTTTCCTATACTATTAAATGAGCATTCTCTATTTTCAACAGAGCAGAGCTCGCTCTCCCATGGACTAATCTATAATAGACGAATATGGTGGTATTACTTAAATTAATTTACATAAGCCCATGGTGGATCAACGCGAAATAGTGGAAGATGGTTGAGTTCGAATCAAGATATCACTCTTTTAGAAAAACATATTATTATTTTTGTGGCGTTCTACTCAAATACTGCAAGATTTACACCAGCAAACTAAACTGATGTAGGTAGGAAGTATGTAACAGACTGAAAGAAAAACACAGCGTATTGGAGTTACCCGAGCAACTTTGAACAGTTAAGTGAAGGAAGTAGGTCAAAATAATACTCGTAAGAACCGGATTAACACCTTGTCACTAACTTAAGTAGAGGAGAAACTTTCCAACTTAATACATTATGGCTCTATTTGGCTTTAGTATCGGAAAGTAAAAGAACAGTGTCGTATGATCGTATCTAAACTTTTTATGTGTAATTTAATACCAGTCTGTGAATGTCTATTAATAATAAAAAACCGGCCAAGTGCGTGTCGAACCACGCACAATAAAGAAGTCCGTAGATGGGATGAATTTATCCCAAAAACAAAGTTAGCATTGTAGTTGAAAAACATGTTCTCATACGGAATGTATGGTAGAACATGTTTTTTCAACTGCAAATGTAAGTTGGTCGATTATTACTCGTTAACTTGTAGAGCCTACTTTGCTGTGATAGATTTCGTTTTAATTTCTTTATATATAATACTGCTGTAAATTTTTCCACTTATCCAGAACCAACCATTTAGCTGGCAGGGACGGAGGACACTTGACTCTAACAAAAATTAGCAATTATTTCTCAAACGGATCCCTGAATCCAAAAATGGTTTTCAAAAACTCACAATATTTTTAAACGACCTTTCTGACAACTGACATAATGCAATAGACGAGAAAAAAAAATGAGCCGTCGCGGGATGCCTGGCAGATGTGAAACATCGAAATTATGTACAGGTAATATGCGTAGGATAGTTTACCGACGCCAACACTGGCGTTGGCGTTGGTTTGACATTGGCACTGTTGGCGTGGTGATGCCGCGTCACCACGCCAACAGTCGGTCTAACCCACCACTATAGATGTTTCACATCAAAACATCCCCACTTTACGTTAAGGGAAGGTATCCTAAAAACAAAAAATTCGTGATTTTATTTTATCACTTTTTCGGCATGATTAATATGTATACCAATGCCAAATTCAAAGTCAAAATCTCATGTTTATGCCAAAGTTTCTGAGCTCAGCAGCGGATAGACAGACAGATAGACAAACGGACATGGTGAAAATATAAGGGTTCCTCGTTGACTACGGAACCCTAAAAGCTTCTTTTCATACATATAGACATGACGTGTAAAGTAAAAATTGTTTATTTCAACCTAAAATTACAATATGGAGATAGCGTTGGTCCCAAACTAGGCACAGCCAGTATCTTCACCCCACAACCTCGCATGCATGAGAGGCGAAGTCTTAACCATCAAGACATCCGTGTCAGTCACGTTAATTCCAGTATCGACCTACCTTCTCTACATTTCAGAACCTTTCAGTACTTCCATTTCGTTCTAAGATCACACAGGTCAAATAAAACACCAAGGAAAAAAGTCAAATGTTTAAAAAAAGGTAAAAAGCCATTTAATATTCGCTCACTAATGGCCACCATACGTTGCTAATGTGGAACACAAATTTGTATATACAGGTGTGCCGCTGAGCGCACTTTAATAGTTCTAGATTAGCTTTTCATTTGATTAATTGTTTTTTTAAAGTATTACGGTTAATTAGTAGATGTGTCGCTAGGGTCGAATGCTTTGGTGTGAAATGTTTGACTGTTAATTTTCAATTGCATGGAATAATTCGATTTTGGGTACCTATAAAATTTTACGGTTCTATTTTTTTACAGTCGAGGATATTTATTGACACCCTACATAAATTTTCCGTGATAAAGCCAAATCACAACTGTTAAAAAATAACAGTTGTGATTTGATCGTATGGACTATTTAAATTGGTAGTCAATTTTCAACTCGTAATCTATAAAAATGTTGATAACTGTTATGCTGGGGCCGCATCTGCGTCTATCGTGACGAAGCTTCGCACAGTGAAACACGCAAATGTCACCAACCATCATCGGTTATTGTCGCGATAGTTCGAGCTGCGTAGCACTTATCGCCCGGGTGGCGGTACATAATTTAATAAGCATTGCGAGTAGTCGGACTAGCGTTGGTCATTTCAACTGTTGTTTCCGGACTGCATAAACGCTCTGTCGAAATAATGGAGAGCCATTTTGGATTATTGCACGATAATTCGTTAAAATTATGAAGCCGCTGACCACCGCATTACCGCGATAACTTTTAAGCGAACAAAACATACGAAGCTTCAGCACGCATTGCTCTGTCACGATAGACGCAGATGCGGCCGGGGCATTAGGTACGACAAACCTGAATAAGTACATAATTTATGCGGTCTTACGTACGTTAATATCTACTTGTATACACGTACAAGTATCCTGCCTAAAGTACTTGTAGGACGTCTAATATTCCTAATGCAGTAAGTTTAACAAGTCACTAATCTACAAGGACGATAAACTATCCCAACTCAGCGCTAAGCTAAATGTGCTTACACTAGGAGTGGATTCATCACATCAATTCAACTAATTCTAAGTGCCGATCGACTTCAACTTGTGAAGTCGGACTATTGTCTTAATAACTGATCACTTTGTAATCGCGCGTTTGATCCCTAACTCAGGAGTTACGACTGTTGTACTTTGAGATAACAGTTCATTAGGTTCTGGGCATTTTTCTTACTACTAGTTTTTAACTGATTTATTAGAGCAGTGATAACCAAGTGGTATGACCGTCGGACTGCCAAGTCATAGGTTTGAACGAGTTTGAACCTCTGACTTTTCGGATTCATGTGCGAATTTTATCACTTGCTTCAAAAATTGAGAGATATTTTTCGAGTATATGTGAAGTTAAGTCTAAGGCGGCTTTAAAACTCTGACACCAGTACCCTAATTGCGTAATACAACACAATCACAATCTATTTCTATTTGAAACAGATTGCTAATCCATTGCTTCATAAGTTGGAAAAAAACCTGCTCAACAACGTAAATAAAGAAAGAAAGAAAGAAAATAAAATTTATTTAGCACAGACTAAAAAAGCGCACTATATTATTAACAGCAGATATTAATTAAAAAATTTAATCAAATAAAAAGTGTAAAGTTCGATGTAACAAATTAGCAGGAAGTGCGCCTCACGGCTGCGCCAAAAAGGCCCAGTTCAGCAAAAATGCTAGACAACAATAAGTGCCTGACGCTGGTTTTCAACTGGACCTGAAAGTGTGATATGAAGTGTGATGTGTGTGTGTGTGTGAATAACGCAATGAATGTTGTTGAACTGTCAAAATTAAAGAAATTAGGCATAATTGTTTACGAAAATAAGTTACGCAATTAGGGTACAGGTTAGTCACTAATCACACGAAAAGAAGAAGACTGATTTAGTTATTTCTTTTAAGTCAAGATAATTTTTTTTCTTAGCCGTTATTGTCCCACTGCTGGGCAAAGGCCTCCCTACTCTCTTTCCACCTCTCTCTGTCTAGAGCTTCCAAGGACCAATCTTTCTTAAAGGAGTCCAGCTCATCCCGCCATCTCCGTCTGGGCCTGCCGCGATGTCGTTTGCCATTAAGCGGGACCCACTGGGTCGTAAGTTTGGCCCATTGATCGTTTGACATGCGGCAGATGTGTCCAGCCCAATTCCATTTAAGCGTGGCAGCTTTCCGAGTGTCAAGTCATGTGAGAAGTCAAGATATAATGATCTTAAAAGTTCATAAAACATGTTTGGCCCAAAATTCAGCTACGCGAACTGCACTCACTGACGCAGTCATAACGTCATCAAGCTCAAAGGTAACAGGGCATGCTGCACAAGAAGGAAGGTGGGCCATTGTATGTGGGGCCATTGTCTCTGTCATATAATGATAAAACTGTTTTAAGTTTTGATAGATTTGGGGCCTCTTTCAACTTTAAAAATCAACCAAACTTCTAATGTCTGCTACGCCGTAGCACGGTGCGTAGCATGCGCGTAGCACGACTATTTTGTGAGCTACACCAATATCCAAAATTTGGATTTATCAAAACTTTCAAAATTAAATCAAAAGTCATTTATTCAAATTAGTCTGAGAATCAGGACTTTTTGAACGTCGAAGACAGTCCCCCAAAACGTCCGCCCTTCACCACTTCCTAGTGCTTTAGCTGGGAAGAAAATTCAATCAATCTGCCTAGCCTTTTCCCAACTATATTGGGGTTGGCTTCCAGTCTAACCGAATGCAGCTGAATACCAGTATTTAAATGGAGCGACTGCCTATCTGACCTCGACAACCCAGTTACTGAGTAATACGATACCCCTTTCGGGCTTCTGATGACCCGTAACAACTGCCAAAGATCCACGAATGTCAGCCGGGATCAACGGCTTAACGTGCTTTCCGAGACACCCATCCACGGACCTACCCCGGCAAGCGTAGCTTAACCTGTCGGATCGACCCGTGCGGCTGTTATTACTTAGCCACGAGCTCTACCCTGCTAACTGGAAAGAAAATTAAGAAATAAATATAATTGTAACATCATAATCATCATTAACATTAGATGAAAATCTCAGAGCCTTGTCCTGATTAAGTTTATTTTTAACCGACTTCCAAAAAGGACGAGGTTATATTCGTCACGTATGTTTTTTTTTGTTTTTTTTTTTATGTATGTCCATCGATTTCTCCGTCAATTGTGGACCGATTTTGAAAATATTTTTTTTGTTTGAAAGGGTGTGCTCTCGAATTGGTCCCATATTAATTTTATTAACTTTACTTTGATAGTTTTTGAGTTAGCTACAAAATACGTATTTTTTCCCACTTAGTATGTAGATGATATGATAAGTTTCTGTCACTGGTAGCAGGTAGTGGTATTCGAATGTGTGTGGGGTAGGTACCACAACTAAAAAGTGAAAAATAAAAACTTTTTACAAAAAAAAACAACCGACCTCCAAAAAAAACACTACAAAGTGAAAAATAACTTTAATTTCGGAAGTCGGTGGCAAAAAACGAAAATACAAAACACAAGACTCCGACTTCCGAAATTAAAGTTATTTTTCACTTTGTAGTGTCTTTTTTGGAGGTCGGTTGTTTTTTTTTGTAAAAAGTTTTTTTTATTTTTATTGCTCGATTTTTGAGGTACAACAATAACATACCCTATGTCCATCACATCCCTAAACCATGACAGATGACGTCATAAGTCATAAAATCAGACCGCATAGGTACAAAATGTAGCCATTTATAAATCAATACTTAGTTTGATGCAGAGACGTGTTTGCTGCAAATGTTACCTAACAACGTTATTAATGAGGTAATTAATTAAATTACGCAAAACGTTCTGATTCTAGGAACAGGTTGCTGTAAACAATACTTGATAGCTAATGTAGCTAACTGATAGTACTAGTAGTATTACAGATAATCAAGTGCATTATTAAACGTATAATGTTATGAATATTATCTAAACTAATATTACAAAGAGTAAAGATTTGATTTTTTGCATGTTTGTATGTTTTTTGGAATAAATAAATTCAAAAACGACAGAACCGATTTCAAAAATTATTTCACGAGTTGAATGCTATATTATCACTGAGTAACATCCTTAATATTATAAATGCGAAAGTAAGTTTGTTTGTTACGCCTTCACGCTAAAACGGCTGAACGGATTTGGATGAAATTTGGGACATATATAGATGATGTCCTGGAAAAGAACATAGGATACTTTATTTTTTTTCCCACAGGATCGAGACTTATGCGGGTGAAACCGCGGGGCGCAGCTAGTATATTATAATAAACGGTAAAGATTTGATTTTTTGTATGTTTGTTTGTAATGAATAAACTCAAAAACTACTGGACCGATTTTAAAAATTCTTTCACCAGAAGAATGCTTTATTATTACTGAGTAACATACGCTATAATTTATAAAGATATCAGGCCGGCAAAGCCGCTGACGGAATGTAGTTAAATTATATAAAGGCACATAGGTACAAAATAAGCAAGCTGAACTGGCAATTGGCCGGCCATATTAGCCGTAAAATTGAGTAACTTGAGTGGAGACCGCGAATCGGCAAACGTTAGGTAGGACGCCCTCAGGCTAGGAGGAGCGACGATATTCACAGGGTGGCTGGTAGCAGCTGGATAAGAGTTGCCGAGAATCAATCTGAATGGCGTGCAATTGGAAAGGCCTATGTCCAGCAGTGGACTGCTGTAGGCTGATGATGATGAAGACCTATGTCTTCATCATCATCAGCCAGTAATTTCTCGTTCTAATATAAGTGTTGCCATTTTAGAGTCTTTTAAGTCATGTCGATTTCCTGTCGAGTATGAGCAATATTACAAATATGGATTTGATAATTACCAGCGACATACTAGAACGCTTACATCGCGTAATTTTCATAGAAAACAAAGCACGCTAAATTTCCGTCGCGTAATTTTCACTCTACGTGGCACTACGCAAAGACGAAGATAGAAAGACGGATTTATAAATGATGTCAATTTTAATTGTCCATAAGTATGCTTTTGTAAAACATAGTCGAGTTTGGAGCCCTACCATTCGCAAATGATGAACAAAAAGTTAAAAAAATGAAACATGAAAAAAAAGTACATTTATGTAACTTGAAAAAAAAATCATTGAATGAATTAATTGATTTTGATTGTTTGTATTTGAATTGATTGAAAATTGAATGATGATGATAAGAATTTATGTCTGTAATTTTTATGGTGTACATAATAAAGAATATTCTGTCTATCTATCTATAATGACACTACAAAATATCTACTAATAAAAACAAAAACATTAATAAAGGATATCAAAGTGAAAATTTACACAATACTTGAGAAAGCGATTTAAATTGATATGAAGAGATCAACACACAAACTTCACGCTACTTAACTCCGTTACAGCGGAGTGGGCTGAACCCCTCTTGAAAGCACTCTCGGCGAAATATTGATGCAATCTTTAATTGCAATAGAATTCTTGCTACGTAGGGTTGTTTTGTTTATAAAATGTTAACATTAATAAGATAAAAGATAATTACTAGGCGATTTATAACGTTACATATTGTCAAAGAATAGAATTACCTAATGTTTACTTATATTAGTTAAAAATAAATACATTTATTATCTATAAGAAGTCTGTGTTTTTAATAACACTGCACTTTGTGCAATCTTATTTATATTTAGAAAATTATTATAATTAACATTGTATATTTAAGATTTGGATAGGTTGATTTTATTAAAAAACAATTTACAATTTTTTATTTTTATCGTGACTATCAGTCACTACTCAAGCTCAGGTTGAAGTATAGGTTGACGCAAATGAAATATGCAGGCTGATTTTATTTTGAATTATTCATAACATAACATAACATCACGCCTTGTTTCCCCGAAGGGTTGGCAGAGGTGTCCCTGTAGTAGGTACACCCACATTTCGCCAGTTATGTTCAAGTCCCATGTAATAGGGGGCGAGCCTATTGCCATCAACCGGGCACAAATCCAGACTCCGAGCTGCTACTGAGAAATTTCAGAAAGAAAAACCTAATAACACTTTACCCGACCCGGGAATCGAACCCAGGACCTCATGCTCAGCAGTAGCGCTTGCGACCACTAGACCAACGAGGCAGTCAAAATTATTTGAATTATTCCTTAAAGTAATACTTGGTCCCAAAAGCTACGGTATCCTAAAAGAGCGGCGGCCGCCACATAACGGCCGCAGTGACAGCTGTCATGAAAATGATGACAGCGGAGTTTGACTTTATTGTGCCAAAAACGCTCTCTAGGAAAACACACCCCCTAAAGGTACCATTCCGTACCCGACCGCAGAAGGCAACTGCAGACGACGTGTTGCGTCATGCGGCGGCAATACGTCGCGGCGTCATGTCGCTGCAGTCATGATTATGAACCCGACCGCAGGTGGCAAGTGCCCGTATTCCAGTCGGTAGATAGAAGATAGTGTATAGTAAAGTTTTAGTAATAGTTAAGTTTTATTTTATGTATTCTGTTTTCTCTTTTACTCTTACACACGTTGTCTACATCTCTTTAATTACTTTCCTATCGCAGGTATGCTGGAAGAGATTTCTATAGAAATAAGCATCACCTTTGTACGTATTTTTCTGTTCCTTTCTTCTTGTCTGTTTATATGTGTGTGCATAAACGGTTAAATAAATAAATAAGATAGAAAAACGTGACTATCGCTCGAGCGTTGGCGGCACTACTGGTCAGCGATCGGGATGCACGTGTCGCCTGTCACTCGCCCGCAGCTGCCAACGACGTGTCGCTAGCTACGGAAGGTATTTCATAGAAATTCATAGAAACCAGTCGTGTCGCAGTAACACGTCGCCTGCAGTTGCTTCCTGCGGTCGGGTACTGAATGGTAGCTTTACTTTCATAAACAACGTTTCAGTGACGTCATTTGCCGATAAATTGCGGACGCTATGTGACAGCACCGCTCTTCTAGGAAATAGTAGCTTTGTCCATACAAACATGAACTAGAACAGCACATTTCACAAACAAACATCCACCATCAAATAACGTTACGTTAACAAACACCCAAACATTAGCAGGTAAGCCAACGCTTCATACATTCGGTCATTACCATTTATATGTCCGACAGAAACTAATTAAAATGGTCACAGACAATTAGCTACGTTGCAATATTGGCGGAAGCGAGCCAATGTAAACAAATATTGCGTTCCAATAATAAATGGAGATAGATCGCTACCTTTAATGTTGCCAGCTTTGTTTGTTTTGACAACTATTCAAATATATTCGGTGTTCCTGTAACTATTTCTAAATGCATAGATACTGAGAGAAAATATATTTAATTAGTTTCCAGTATTTTAATATTTATTATCAAGCGTAACAGAATGTGGAGAATATTCTATGAATAAAATAGTTCTTTATTTGCACAGAAAGTAGGTACAAGTAACAGATGTTAAGTTTAAAAAATAATCCTTATTCTAACTACCTTAACTAAGGCATGCAAACTGTTTAAGTTATAATGTTAAAGACTCCCTCAATATAATATAATTAACACAATAAAATATAATATCAAATCAATACAAGTTTATCATGTCAAGATGAAATTCAATTAAGCAATACAATTACAATCAATTTGAAATAAGCAATACAACACATAATGTCAAGTTTATAATTCGTTTGGACGTCGCGTCGTTGATATTTTGTTCTGTAAAAATGACTGTATTCGTACTATGCCATTCTAAACCAAGTTTAATTTTTTTTAACATGATTCGTTTAGTTACAGATTCTAATGAAAAGTATCTATGGTATTGTCCAATTTGTCCAAATCCATATTGAGACTATAACCAAAAATTAGTCGTATTTTTTTTATCACCTGTATTCAAATTATGTTGATTTTATTCTGACCACGCTAAACGCAAATGGATGTTTTCTGTACTAGACATTTCAGTGATAGACACTAGAATTACCAATTGGACATTTAAAACTACTTCTTTATAGTGAGGTAAATATAAGAGCCGCATGTTAAGCTACGCTTGCCGCGGTTGGTCCGTGGATAAGTGACCATCTTTACATACCAAGACCCCTCCGTGCCTTAGAGAGCACATTAAGCCGAACGTCCCAGTTGTCATTTGTAGATCTTTGACAGTCGTTACGGGTAGTTAAAAGCCCAAATGTCTGTCAACCAGTCTTACCAAGGGGTATCATGTTACCTAGTTACTAGGTTGTGGAGGTCAGATAGGCAGTCGCCCCATGTAAAATACTGGTATTCAGCTGCATCCGGTTAGACTGGAAGCCAACCCCAACATAGTTGCAAAAATGCTAGGCAGATGATGATAGTGAGGTAAATATTATTTAATCGTTATTAACAAAAACTACTAATTATGTTACCATTTTATAATTTGCTAACACTATGGACAGGTCACGAGAAAATTATCTGAAATAAAATTAAAATCTCACCGCTGAAAAACCGTATACAACATTTAAATTATATTCAGCCGTCGCCAAAAAACGTTCGTAGCATACTACAAGCGTAGCACAGCGTAGCACTTGACGAAACCAACGTAACCGCGCTACGAACATCTGAAATTCGTAGCGACAAATATTTTTTCTAAGTTTCCTGGATACTTAAGAAACCTGAGGCGTACTTGGTACTTTCATAAGCAGGCTAAAAGCTAGGCATGAAAATGTAGTCAAGTGTTTTTACAATTAAATTAGGTTGATCGATTGGTCGATTGGTTGGTTGGTTGGTCGATTTGATCTAGTTTTAAACCAACTAACACTTCAATATTATCATTGATTTTTCACCTATTTCCAAGAATTCAATTGAGTTGTACTCATTAATGTAGCTACGATGACAATGCAATATAATTATGATGGAAAAAATCCTTTAAATAATGTATTACGCAACTGTTTACAACTCTTAAAATAACACTCTGCTGTTGGAAATCAGTGTCGATTACAATCAACGTTTAATTAACTCGGAAGCTTGTTATTGTGCATTAGCGACCGCAGGCCTATTAAGAGCTTACCAATAAACACTCTATCCAGAAGAGCATAATCATGGGCTACATAATAAAGAGTATTCTATTTCCAATGTAGGAATTTCGAATAAAAACTTTTTCTAAAAAAAAAAAAAACTGGCACTCCGGGAGTGCCGACAGAAGTGAAAACTTGAACAATTTTATTGTGTAGGAAATAATGTATCACGCGTTGATGTCTTTTTAATAGTCAAAAGCTGGTGTCGTAACAGTGTCGAGAAATCATTGTATAGTCCCATCTCAAAAATGCCCAACGCGCCTAAAGAAGTTTTCACTTCAAAAATATGCCCGCCCCGTCTCTGCCTGAAGTTTTAAACGGCAACAAAAACTATGGGGATAGATGGCAATATTATTTCGATAATATGATTTCTTGTGATTTATAAGTGGCGTCACCATCATCGATTCCGTTGCCAAGGCGTGGTGATTGGAACGATATAACCATGTAACCTTATTAATGTTCTATGAAGAGGTCAAAGCTTGGCAGGTAATCCAACTGATTTGCTGAATCGAGGTCAAGCACCAAATACCATCCACTCGAAAATTTTCGGTAACAAAATAAATTGGACGTCCCTAAACTATCCGCCATAACTTCAACAGAAACGCAATAACTTTAATTTATGAACCGGGTAATCCGGATAAGCCGTCAATTTTGTAATAACGCACATTTTCACGGTAATTCTAACAAAACGTGTCATATGAACCCGGATTTTGTCGGTTTTAACCGTCATTATTGTGATTCTATGTTATGTAGATGGTTTGGACAAAACAAATGAACGCTCTCTGGGCGCAGGTTCATGACGCAGACCTTTCTATTAAAATTCTACAAATAACAAAAGGGACAAGAGGTGTTACTAGCCCCTGTCTGTTTACCTGCCCCGTGTTTAAAAAGGAATGTAATACAACCCCAGTTATTTTCATTATTCACATTTACATCACCGTTTCGAGTTTATGTCGCACGGTGCGAAATCTCAAAATATTTTTTTCACGTAGACCGAACGTTTGTGGTGAAGTATTTAGAATTCTGTTCACAAACGATTTTGCTTTATTTATTTAAAAAGTTTACTACAGTACGACACAACTTAGATGTAACATGAATTTGAACTGCATTCATCCATTTCAATTGTACGAATGTATTTGGTTATATGACTTATTATATTACTAGCTTCTGCCCGCGACTTCGTTCGCGTGGAAGTCGTAAAACATCACAATACACTACAATAATAGCCACATTTTTATAAAACTTCCCTGTATACTACGTTTGTAGTTTTATTCTCAGCAGCCAAAATATACAGTCAGGAATGGTGACTCGGGAGCAAGCGACGTAACAGTTGTTCGTATGAGAAGCAGCTTGTCCTGAAGTCGACACCCGCAGCCTTCAGTCTTCGATGTCGGCCCCTGTGACTTGTTGATCACAAAGCATACGCTCACAGGGAACTGCACGCGCTTAAACTGGTAATGGTGGGGAATTAGTGATATACACGCTATAAACACTGTCTCGCCATCGCCACAACCTGTTAGAATTTCCGTCTCGATGACGTTTCTCTGTAAAAACATGAGTTTGAGCCGGTTTCCGTTACACAGATATACAACCGGAAAAGATACTTGCCATTTGCGAATTGAGAAATTCTACGGGGTAATATGTGGCATTAATGGAATGGAGGTGTATATCACTTCACTCCCTTCAATTTGTGAGAGAATACTGTGGTTGATCGCTGCAGCTTGATCATTTTCGGAGTTAAAATGGACACACACCCAAGAATTCTCTTGGTACGGTATTTGACTGATGTCCTCGTATATCAGAATTAATAAGATCTTCTAAAGTGGGATCTACTCTACCAAGAGTCTCTGGTAAAGTGCCTTCACCAACTTTTAGAAGAACATCGGAGAATTCTTGAGCATTTGAATTCACGCCAAACCGAGCTCATATGATAATGGTCAAGCGCAGTTTATGAACTCTCGACCATAGAGTCGACCTTTTCAACGAAGTATTCACTTTGTTTGTCAGAACTGTGACACCACTCATCATATCTTGGTTCCTGCGGATGTCCTCCAGGGTTCTGTTTACAGCTTCCACTGCTTTTCTATTTGCCATAATGCATTCATACTATACGATGAAGCGCAATTCCTATGCACACATCTCTTGTTCTGTTGCGTGACACCCCACAAACAGGCGTTTCGTTGCTCTCTAAATCGATGGGAATCTTAAACATGGCGTGCGCTGTTTTGTCACCAGGAAGCAGTGTGGCAGCGATTCCAGAAGATCCACACACATACATATTTTAAAATCGTTAGTTAAATCGGTAACTATCTACAATATCCCAACCTTTTGGCGCGTCCTTTTATAATTTGCAGAGAAAAATAAGAAAATAATGTAATATTGCTCATCCCCCATAGCAAATAGCGTGATAGTCTATACCCTACAATTGGAACAGACAAACATTCTAAAAACTATATTTTCCGCATAAGAATCGATCCCAGACCTCGTAGCAATAACTTTCTTTAAAAAATTTAACTTCGCTACGATTTTATTATAATATATTATAGGGACATAATCAAAACAAAAAAAAAATCGTGTAACAAAATGTGAAAAAAAGAAAACAAAAACCGTAGTTGGGAATCGAACTTACAACCCCATGTTTGCAAAGCAATCGTCCAACCGATGAGTTAATTGCTTCGTTGAATTTTATCTTAAATAGCCGTTCCTATATATTTCATGATTGACTGCTCAGTTCCATAAAGGTATCATCATCATCATCATCAGCCTATAATGTTCCCACTGCTGGGAGACAGGCCTCCTCTCAGTGAGAGGGAGTGGGCCGTAATCCACCACGCGGGCCCAGTGCGGGTTGGTAGATGTCACATGTCTTCGAATTTTCGGTTCTAGGACATGCCGGTTTCCTCACGATGTTTTCCTTCACCGTTTTGAGAGCAGTGGTGATGAAATAATTTACACAAAGTAAAGCGCCTGTCTGGGTTCGAACCTACGACGTACAACTCGTAAGTCGCGGCCGTTACCACTGGGCCACCACTGCTCTATATAAAGGTGATAATCATTCTAAAAGTTAAATCGATAACCATCACAATATCCTAAAATTTTGGCGCGTTTTTTTCCAAAAAATACGAACATAATATAATATTGCTCGTCCCCCATAGTAAATAGCGTGATAGTTTATACCCTACAGTTTGACCAGACTTATAGGGAACACCTATGCAAAATTTGAACAGAATCTATCCGGTAGAATTTGCGTCATGCTAGAACATAAAAGTACGACATAATGTAATATTGCTCATCCCCCATAGCGAATAGCGTGATAATTTATACCCTATAATTTGACCAGACACACAGAGAATATCTATGCAAAATTTTAACAGAATCTGTCCGGGAGAATTTGCGCCATGCTGGAACATACATACAGACAAACAGACAAAAATTCTAAAAAATATATTTTCGGCATTAGAATCGATCCTAGACCTCGTAGCAATTACTTTTTTTCAAAAATATTCAATGTACAGTTTTGACTTCGCTACGATTTTATTATATGTATAGATATACAAGTTATTGCGTTTGCGTAAAGATCATTTTCACCTAAAGTAGTAATAAAGATTGGTGATTTTTTGAAGACACACTCAGTTCGGATTGTGACCGGTTTCACGAATTTTGCCGATGCTTCATCTAAGTTGTGTCGTACTGTACTACTGGCAAAAAACGGTGAATATCATACAGAAACTCTCCAAATCAAATGCTGTTTGCTGCATTTAAATGATACCAACGTTAAGCCTTTATTGTACAAGTTCCATGTTTTCCCCCAAACTATAACTCTACGAAAACCATAATAACAGTCGAAACCAAACAACAGTTTCACTGACTGAACCCCCAACAGGTGAAAACTCGTAAAACTAACTGGGTGAGTTGCGACGGACGCTTGTGGAGGACCGTTTAGAGAAACAATGGCGCCACTGAGTTCCGGGACGGCCCTGTCTCCCGCCTGCACCCAACACGAATGCAGCTCAACTTTAATAACAATGGATTTAATTGTTCATTTTGCGACGTCAGCGCAAACTGACGTAATTAAGATAAATCTAGCGTTGAAATTATAAGTGTACGTTAATATTAATGGAATGCTCTTACTTAAATGAAGACACGATAGAATTAATAAACCTTTAGTGCAGACAATTAATGAGAATAATAATAAAACAGATGCCCAATAACGCAAAAAAGCACTTATCTTTGCTCAATTACGAACAAAATAAGTCTGCAATAAACAGAATGTTGATCCATTTTGTAACAGACAAAAGACATTTCCATTTGAATTACTCCACAAATCCATTTACATCGTCCCAGACTTCAAACTTAGCAAAAATTGCACTTTATAGAACAAATAAAAAGCCACAAAGATTCTCTGATAGCGACAAAGTTCAGCTTTTATATCAAATGCGACCAAGAGAATAACCATTAAGCATTTCCTTGCGCTCTGCGTGCAATAATGAATGAAAAACTCTACTCCAACTTGGTAGATACAATTGATAACTTGCCCGGAGCTAAACTTTTTGCTTCCCAGGCCATTATTGACGTCTAACATCGAAGAGAGCGAACGCTCAGCGATATTTTTAACCTTTCATTTTGCGGATATTTTCGCTTTTTCAGCTAATTTAATGGGTTTTTAATTACTGACCAAGTTTAGACCGATTCTCAAGCTTTTTTCTTATTCACAATAAGCTCCTTGGTATTTAATTGGTAGCAAATTGACAGATAAAGCTATCTCTAATTGTTTTATCTGCTTTCAAAAACAAAATTCTTAGATAAAACCATTAATCAATTCTCCATTAAACTGAAGTGTTTCAATTAAAAACGTGTCTTGTCAGTTCCCGGTCTGCTGGTCAACTTTTATTAGTTCTCCGAGTAGAAAAAGTAATCAAGTCTGCGATATATCGCGTCGCGTTCCTAACTCTCGAGATAACTCTTAATTGTTTGATGTGACGCCTCGCGGAGACGTGGGGAAGCCGTCTCCTTACCTTTTATCTTGTTTGCGAACAAATTTCAACTTTTTAAGAATTTGCTACGAGCTTTAAGAATATAATAGACAGATATTTTGATACAATTTTATTATTTCTTTTAACAATAACTTCTCAACTTGCTACAGGACTTAAGAGTTCTTACATAAAGTTCAGTGAACCGCAAAATTATAACTGAAAACCACTAAAAGTAGCTAATCTTCGTCGTCCTTAGGTCAATAAGTAACAATGGTTTATTCAGACAACAATACGCAAGCAAACAGAATACGCAATTAAGGTAACAAAAGACGGGGGACACGAGAATCTACTGAAAAAAGCTTTATGAATGAAAATAAACAAAAAACGTGGACGTACGAAAATAGGTCATCGAATGAAATATTTCAACGGACCAGTGTAGCGAGACATCCAAGATTTCAGTGGGTTTGGCTTGTAAGAGGGGTTTTGAATGAAGTATGAGGTTCCAAGGCGGTTGGTAGTAGTGAAAGGGTTGGAAGAATGGAACGCACACGACACGATTCGCTTAAAAAACCAGTGCCAACGTTCCAATCGCGACAGTTGTTTTCTTTGTACTGAACGCTGATAGACCGACAGTGTTTTAACCATGAAATTCTGTCACTGTTGATATTCGTGTCACAGAAATTCATTTTTATATCACCGATACTCAGAGCAACAGGGCGTTTCTTTTTTACATTGAGTTGCTTTAAAAACGTGTATCATTAACATGAGAAACTTCCCAAGCAATTATTATTTTGGACTTCAAAAAATACTTCAACTAAAATCCCTGTGTTCCTTTACTCTGCTTCCTTCCTTCCCTTTCCCAGTTGCAGAAAAGAGACTGGATTTCGGGTACACACAACTGCCTAGCCCCCTATTACCTACATGAGACTATTGCATACGCAAACAGTTTATACAAAAATTTGCGCAAACCGTTCGCACGGTATACCGTTTTGCCGTACATGCTTGCTTGTGCAAATATAATTTGCGCAAGTAAGATTGAGCGTGTCGGTGAAGCGTTTGAAGAATAAAAACTTTTTACAAAAAAAACAACCGAACCCCAAAAAAAAACATTAAAAAGTGAAAAATAACTTTAATTTCGGAAGTCGGTGTCTTGGGTTTTGTATTTTCGTTTTTTGCCACCGACTTCCGATATTAAAGTTATTTTTCACTGTTTAATGTTTTTTTTTGGGGGTCGGTTGTTTTTTTTGTAAAAAGTTTTTATTTTTCACTTTTTAGTTGTGGTACCTACCCCACACACATTCGAATACCTGCTACCAGTGACAAAAACTTATCATATCATCTACATACTAAGTGGGAAAAAAATACGTATTTTGTAGCTAACTCAAAAACTATCCAAGCAAAGTTAATAAAATTTATATGGGACCAATTCAAGAGCACACCCTTTCAAACAAAAAAAGATTTTTCAAAATCGGTCCACAATTGACGGAGAAATCGGTGGACATACATAAAAAAAAAAAACAAACATACGCGACGAACATATAACCTGATATGATCTGCATCACCCCAGAATGTCAACATGAGAAGAGAAGCGCACCGGGATAGTGGGCCCTTGTTGTTATCACCAACAATGAGTGGTCAGGCAGTGGAGCGCTGTGAAAACCTTGATAGCTCGGTGCTGTCGGTCAGGGGGAGTAATAGCGGTGCAATCACTTCTGATCATAACAAAAATCAGTCTGGGGGTAGTCGCTGTTTAGCAGACGTTATGAATAAAAACCCGTTACCGAGCTCGCCGCGGCGCGTCGCTAGCGAACGAGTCATCGTCGTCGCTGTCAATGAGTCATCGCAGGTTACCGATAATCAGCTGGGCGATTCGTTGCGGGTGCGATGTAATCAATCATTTGCGGATACAGTTACACAACAGTCGAATTTCGAGAATGAGGTGGCAAGACAAAACAATGATTGGACGTTAGTGCAGAATCGTAAACAAAGGTTCAAGGAACGTTTTATGGGGAAAATGGGTAAAAATGTTGTTAATACTGACGAAAAGTTTAGAGCAGCAGATCGAAAAATACCTATGTTTATAACTTATGTGCACAAGGATACTGCAGAGGAGGACATTACTAATTATATTCTCCGAAAAACGGCAATAAATGTAACGCTAGAAAAAATAAATTTGAAAAAACAAAGCGATTACAATGCATTTAAGTTCTTTGTGCCTCATCATAATGTGCATTTGTTCTTAAATAATGAAGTATGGCCGCTGGGAATTATTTTTAGGCGGTTTGTGAATTTTCGACCAAAATCTGTGAACAGACCGAATACCGGCTCTGCAGGCGGTTCTTCCACGGTAATTAATGGATAGTAAACTGCACAAGTTTGCAACATTTAATTGTAAGAACGTTAAACGTTCGATCGACAGCATACCTAACTTGACTGAATACGTAGACGTTATAGCCTTACAGGAAACTTGGCTACTGTCGCATGAAATATCGTACCTTAACTCGATTAGTGACGATTTCAACTGTACTGGAACGTCGGCAGTGGATTCCACTACTGGTATGCTACGAGGAAGACCTTATGGTGGTGTGGCGCTATTGTGGAGGAGCAGCGTATACACAAACGTAACTGTGATTCCGAGTGATAACCCGCGTATAAGTGCAATTAAAATAGTGATGCAGGAAAGATCAATGTTAGTGTTTAGCATTTATATGCCGATTGGTGCGGTATGTAATTTGGCAGATTTCACGGACGTCCTCAATGCGGTGAGTGCTATCATTGATTCTAACAGTTCTGAGTGCGTTTATATTCTGGGGGATTTTAATGCTCACCCAACAGAACGTTTTTATGATGAGCTGATGGGTTTCTGTAGTGAACAGGACTGGTTATGTATAGACACTAAGCGTTTGGGTGTAGCATCAAATACGTACACGTTTATAAGTCAAGCTCACGGATCGTTGAGGTGGCTTGACCATTGTTTGGTTACCAGGGCTGCGGCTCAAACTGTTAAAAGGGTGTTTGTTCAGTATGATGTAATGTGGTCTGATCACTTTCCGTTAATTATTGAATGTAATTTGGATGTAATAGTACCGAAAAGGTGTGTATCTACTCAACATTTAAATAACAGGATTATGTGGGGTGAGCGGGACTTGGCGCAAATTAAATTGTACAATACTGAGTGTCATAAGCGTCTGAGATTAATAGATTTTCCTGTGCAGTTCCGCTATTGTTGTGATCATATGTGCACTGATTTAAATCACAGACGTCTAATCGATAAGTTGTATGGGCAAATCGTTGGGGCTTTATGTGAATCGTCGGTGGTTGGCCGAGATAGTAAGAAGTGTAAACGAAAAGTTGTTGTTGGGTGGAATAGACATGTTTCCGACGCGCACAGGCTTTCTAGGGATAAGTTTATGTTATGGTCATGCTACGGTAGGCCTACTTCTGGTCGTTACTATGAAGAGATGTGCGAGTCGAAACGGATATTTAAATCTCGGTTGAAGTGGTGCCAGAGCCAAGAGGATAAGATAAAAATGGATATCCTGGCATCGAGTCATTTGAAAAAAGGACTTTCGTGGGTTTTGGAAGAACACAAACAAGCTTAATCATAAGCCTAGCGTGCCTGTGTGCGTTGACGGTGTGAGTGATGCGCAGGGAATAGCTGAACTTTTTAAAGCTAAATTTGAGGTAAAGTCGTCGTTAGGACCGTCGCATGCGGTGATCGATGTTGAGCCCAAAGGGAAATTAGGAGTCAGGGTTACTGCCAGAGACATTGCTTCTATCATACAGTCAATGTCAAGAGGGAAGTCTCCTGGCCATGATGGGCTCAGCATCGAGCATCTTCGGTATGCGGGCCCGCATTTGACACGTGTGTTGGCTTTATTATACAATCTTTGTCTGAGTCATGCGTATATACCCTCGGATATGTTGAAAACAGTTGTAGTGCCCATAGCTAAAAATAAAACTGGACTATTGACTGATAGGAATAACTATAGACCTATTTCGCTGGCTACGGTTGTGTCTAAGGTATTGGATAGCGTGCTTAACGCTCAATTAAATCATCATCATCATCATCATCAGCCTATAATGTTCCCACTGCTGGGACACAGGCCTCCTCTCTGTGAGAGGGAGTGGGCCGTAATCCACCACGCGGGCCCAGTGCGGGTTGGTAGATGTCACATGTCATCGAATTTTCGGTTCTAGGACATGCCGGTTTCCTCACGATGTTTTCCTTCACCGTTTTGAGAGCAGTGGTGATGAAATAATTTACACAAAGTAAAGCGCCTGTCTGGGTTCGAACCCACGACCTACAACTCGTAAGTCGCGGCCGTTACCACTGGGCCACCACTGCTCCTCAATTAAATAAACATGTTCAATTACATGACAACCAGTTTGGGTTTCGACCAGGGTTGTCTACCGATAGTGCTATATTGGGCTTTAAGCATGCTGTGGAGTACTATACACGCCGCAGCACTCCGGTTTACGCTTGTTTCCTCGACCTGTCGAGTGCTTTTGATCTGGTTTAGTATGACACTCTCTGGAAAAAGCTTAATGATGCAAAGCTACCACCTGAAGTCATAAATATTTTTAAGTTTTGGTACGGGAACCAGGTCAATAGTGTTAGATGGGACGGGGCCTACTCGAGTCCATATAGTCTTGAGTCAGGTGTGAGGCAGGGGGGTCTCAGTTCTCCTACACTCTTCAACCTGTACATGGACCAGTTGATTGGGGAGCTGAGTAGCACCAGAGTTGGATGTTATATTGATGGCATATGTGTGAACAACATTAGCTATGCAGATGACATGGTGCTGCTCAGTGCCTCAGTCTGTGGCCTGAGGAAACTGGTGAGTGTATGTGAGAGGTACGCCAGTGCTCATGGCCTACTATATAATGTGAAAAAGAGTGTCGTGATGGTGTTTGGGGCTGGTGGAAAATGTCCAGAAACAGTACCTCCAGTAGTGATGAATGGTATACCGTTATCGAGAGTACACTCATTCAAGTACCTTGGGCATGTTTTGTCCACTAGCCTTAAAGACGATGATGATATTGAGAGAGAGCGGAGGGCGCTGTCGGTCAGAGCGAATATGATTGCTCGCAGGTTTAAGCGTGCTTCTACGGAGGTTAAAAAAACACTTTTTAGAGCCTTCTGTTCCTCGTTTTACACCTGTGGCCTGTGGGTACATTTTACGCAGAGATCGTACAGCGCCCTTCGCGTTCAGTATAATAATGCTTTCAGGGTGTTGATGGGGCTGCCTCGCTTCTGTAGCGCATCAGGGATGTTTGCGGAAATGCGTGTTGATTGCTTTTATGCGTTAATGCGTAAAAGATGCGCGTCCTTGGTGCGCAGGGTGCGAGGCAGTTCTAACAGCATCCTGAGAGTTATTGCTGACAGGCTGGACTGCTGTACTGTAAGTCGTTGCTCCAGTATCTCAGCTGGAATACTGAAGCAGTGACTACTTTGTTGTGTGTGTTTGTGTAGATAATTTTTGTTGTAATTGTATCACTAACATAGTTGTAAGTTTATTTTATTGTTACTAACATTGTATGAGTCTCATTGTTACTCGTAATAAAGAATTTAATTAATAACCTCCTCCTTTTTGGAAGTCGGTTAAAAAAATCAAATGTCATATCATTCTTTTTTTTTACATGTCATCACTTAATGATGGCTAGATACACACATCACTAGGCTAACAACTCTATAACACGGAGTTAGTAAGTACCTAATAGATATAGCTCAATAACAACACATCGTACTGGCGATGTAAAAATAATCTATGCATAGAGTTTTGTTTGAAACAACGTTCTCGTGTCACCAAAAATTCATCGGTTTTGACAAAAATGACAGCATTTACAATATAATAAAAAACATCATGTGAAAAATAAAATGAGGCAAAATTCAATATAATGTGACTTTTACTAAACTTCAATTTTATATATACGTTCATTACTGTGATATGCCTGGACCTGATGTTAGAGCCAATGAAAATGTCCTTGGCGAGATGTCGACAGAGCCCACAGCGACTGTGCACAGTGGGGTAGAAGCTAAAGCTGAAAGAAAACTAACTGTCCTCGAGTCACATGGCTATGTACTTGGACGTACCATAGGGTCTGGTTCATATGCCACAGTCAAGGTATTAGATTATTTGTAAAACATTACTCAGTTGCGAAATATTCAACGAATACAGAATTAAAATATTTGAAAAACCAACTTCCGATAACTAGTGCAGTGTATTATTTCTAAAAGAAATATCTTCACTCATTCCGCAGTCTGTAGAAGTTAATTTTGTCACGATTCCACTGTAGTTACGTCCAGCTCATCAATCATTGTATCTGCCTCGGAACAGAAAGTATCATTGTGTTCATGATTAAAGCTTTCAACTTTAAGGAGGTTGAATCTAGTATTTATAACCTATTTAACAGGTTTCTAGCAAAGTATTCACGTATTAGAATATTGTTACTTCTAATCTCATTGCAAGTTATTGTAGACATCTGTCCTTCTTTTCCGCTTTGATGGAAACTGGCCCATATAAGATAAAAAACCACAAGGATCCATTACAATATTTTGGAATTTTACTGTAGGTTGCAACCAGCGACAGACATAACTGTCAAGTGGCAATCAAAATAATAAGCAAGTTTCAAGCACCAGGCGATTATTTGAAAAAGTTTCTGCCTAGAGAAATAGAAGTCGTGAAAGGTCTCAAACATGAGAACTTGATACGATTTCTACAAGCAATAGAAACTACTCACAGGTAACTCTTAGCTTTAAAAAGTACAGTGGGCCACTCGACAGTAGTAACACTTTGTTCTGGAGCTGGCCAAGCGTAGTACAGAGTTTCAATCATGAATAATAGGCCAGCTTATTTATACTGGTTTTGTTCCCACTGAAGTATGGCCGGCTGTGGCCTACCGTACTAGAGTTGTCCATTGCGAGTTTGTATTTTTGTCCTATTCTTTTCTAGCAAGTATGCGCGACAACATTTTTATCATAGAGCGATACGTTTTACTAAAGACAACCTTGACCCAGGTCTGCGTACTGATTTAGTGTTACTGTTAGCCTGCATCATCCCACTGCTGGTCAAAGACCATGACTTCCAGCTCTTTCGATTCAGGGCTAATGTGGAGCTCTGGTTGTTTGTTTTGTTGTAACGAAATTTGGACTTAAAGACCCAAGGTCCAGAGCAATGCCCTTTCAAGCATGAATGCAGATTCAAAGCTGTGGCATTCCATACAAATCTACACTTAAATTTAATTAGACCTTTTATATCTGTTTTAAGAAACATATCTTCAAATAAAAACGTTACTCAATCTGCCTAGCCTTTTCCCAACTATGTTAGGATCGGCTTCCAATCTAACCGAATGCAGCTGAATACCAGTATTTTACATGAAGCGATTGCCTATCTGACCTCCACAACCCAATAACTGGGTAATACGATACCCCTTGGTAAGACTGGTTGTCAGACTTTCAGGCTTCTGACGACCCGTAACGACTGTCAAAGATTCACGAATGACAAACGAGACCAACGACTTAACGGGCTTTCCGAGGCACGGAGGAGTCTAGGTATACAAAAATGGGCACCCATCCACGGACCAACCCCAGCCACAAGCTCCTCAAAGCTAAAAACGTTAGTAAAGAATAATAACATTTTCCCACATTTCCAAAACACTTTCCAGGGTCTATATTGTTATGGAATATGCCGAAAACGGCAGTCTCCTGGACATAATACGCAAAGATCAACATATCGATGAGATTAGAGGTCGTCGCTGGTTCCGCCAACTTGTAGAAGCCGTTGATTACTGCCATGAGCGAGGAGTTGTTCATAGGTAAACTTAGTCATCCTCATTTTGTCCTGTTGTAGAAATGCAATCAACTAATGTAGATATTCAATATGCAACGTTTAGAAGCCTAATCATTAATACAGGTCTGTTCAGATAGATGAATGTGTAGAAGTGTTGAGGAATATAAAGTATACTGATTTCTCCAATTCTGTATCACAGTAGGGACACGGTTACACACACAATATTGTTTTGAAGGTTTAAAGTTTTTCACACAAAGTTAGTGAGCGCCGGCACAGTCATGCAAGCACATAAGCACGGTGATTAAATAGTAACGAGAACACAAATATAGCATAACAAACGAGCAACAATAATTTAAATCAAAACGTAAACAGAAAAACATGCGTTTCGCTTCTTACACAAGTCTCGATTGGCGACTCACTAGGCGCCGTTGCCGATCCACGCACGAAACGCGGCTGCGGCTCGAAGCTTCTTCAAAGCTCGCTTCTTGAACAGGCTATCATAATTAAATCCGTAAATAACCTTTCATGCATGTACTGTTGCCCGTTGAAAAAAACACAAAACGATGATTGGTTGTCACCACAAAATAATAAGTAAGTATTGTAATTTTTTAAGCTGACTATACAATTTATACAAAATCTATGAATGCAATTTGCAATTACTCAAAAAGTCTCCTAAGAACGTTTTCCTTTATCTACAACGGTTAAGGTACACAAATATCAAAACCGTATCGCCATTGGTCCATAGACCATTTCTCATACAAATTTGCCCAATCTCTTTTTATAAATATTGTGAGATTTAGTCTTTGAAAAAAACAGTGGCACTCCGAGAGTGCCAACAGAAGTGAAAACTTGAAAAAAAATTGGCAACGCGTTGATGTTTTTTACTCCACGGTGTCGGTAAACTCGGTAACAGTGTCGTGAAATCAATGGTTTAGTCCCATCTCAAAATGCCCAACGCGCCTAATGAAGTTTTCACTTCAAAAACGTTGGTTTTTTTCACAAATACATGATAAGAGAAATCTTCCACAGAATAATAAACGTTTGGATGGCATCTACCTACCCTAACTCCTTTCACAATAAAAAAATAACTCCTGACGATACTGTAACAGCATATTAAAAAAAAACAGTGCCGACAGAAGTGAAAACTTGAACAATTTAAATAATACTCCCGAAACCTTTAAAGTAGAAATACTTGCATAGAACATTGATCCGTAACGTAATATAAATAAAGAGCACAATCGCGTTTACAAAAATGAGGTGTCGGTAACGGTGTCGCGAGTTCAATTGTTTTTTCCCAACTCAAAATTTCATAACGCGCCTAAAGAAATTTTCACTTCAAAAATAAAAAATACTTGGCCAGTAAAATTATCCTACAGCCGGCCGTTACCGTTTAGCTGTTTAAGTGAACTCACATAGCTAGAAATTCTAAAAATGACCCACGTAAAATTCCAGGGACATAAAATGCGAAAACTTGCTTATGGACCATGGCTTGAATATAAAACTGTCCGATTTTGGATTTGCACGAGGTCACATGAAGCCGAAGAATGGTGTTTTTGCGCTTAGTGAAACATTCTGCGGAAGTTACGCATATGCTTCGCCTGAAATCCTGAAGGGGGTTCCTTATAGACCACAAGATTCTGACATATGGAGTATGGGAGTGGTGCTCTACGCAATTGTGTATGGAAGGCTGCCTTTCGACGATACGAATTACACTCAGTTGCTAAAGGTGCTGTGTCCTATATCTTTTCGTAGACTGCTCATGCACGTTGTAGGTGTTTCAATTTATTACTTTTACTACCTTTTGCCCGCGGCTTCGCCCGCATGGATGTCGGAAAATTTCCCACGGGGACGTACTACCGGGATTAAAAGTACCACATGTCTAAATCCAGGTTATAAACCCGTGGAATGTTGACATGTCTAAAATGGCAATTTGTCAGGACGGCCATTTTAAAGGTTTGACCTCTTCTGGTAAATCGGTAAATTAGTTTACAGTATGTGCTTTAGGGGTTAAGTTGATATAACGAAATATCAATGTTCGTTCACAAAACCATGTGAATCGTTAATTTGACGTTGTGTTATCAAGTAAAACACGTAAAAATGCGAGATGTCAACTTATTACCATAGTCGATTGCTCCAAAAGTTATTTATATTTTGAGCTGTAATTTTTTCATATAAATTCCTAATGCGTAGAACGTATTAAGCCAATAAAAAAACATACAAGTTGAGATGTCAATCACGCCAGCCACGGAAACTATGTGTCTAATGTCCGGAACGTACATCCAGACAAACGGACAAATATTCTAAAAAAAATATTTTTGGCTTCAGACTCGTTCCCACACCTAGTAGCTATAACTTTTTTTCAAAAATATTCAATGTACAGTTTTGATTTCGTTACTATTTTATTATAATAAAATGTAGGTACATATTTGAATGAAGACTCGAATTCATTTTTGTACAACGTGGCGCTACAATGGCGACATTAATTTAACACACGGGTAGGGCTAGTGGCCAGTAATCATAAAAATATAATAATAAAAAATAATTCGATAATTGATAAATTAAAATTTTCCAACGCTCGCCGACATAGGGCTCTCCCTTTCCTTCAATTCGCCTTCTCTATGCATGTTATTCGTTTTATTTTCATTGATGCGATGTTATGATCCGTGATCCCGGTAAATAACCTTTGCGCTACAGTTGTTAAGTAGTGATTGCACCAAGATGCTATTTTAGAAAATTGAAAATAAATCAATTTATAATAACATTTAATGAAATTAAAATATCTCCATAAAAAGAAAACGCTAATCCGCATACGTGTGTTAAATTAATGTCACAATTAAAGCGCCACGCTGTATATTAATTAGTCCTTGATGTAAGTTCCAGGATTATTTATGTACCACAGAGGTGAAATTACTAAAGCAATAAGGTGAGCAATTGGGTCATTATGGTTTTGTGTGGCCATGACTGTCTTCTTGACCAGTATGTCTTTTACTGTTGCTACAAGCCTTACATGATCCAACTGCTGGGCTTGTTCCAGTGCCAGTTCTAGCTCGGCCCGCTGTCGCTTTAGTGATATATCTCGAATGCTAAAGTTTATCTAACTATCGCTAATCTGCCCCTTACCACGTACCTAATATATTTTTTTACTTGCATACTAACCAGTGCATAGAAAAGGTTTAAACTTCACATTTTCTCTACAGCAAGTGCAAAACAAAGTGTCGTTTCCTCGTGAGCCGAAAGTATCAACCGACTGTCGCAAGCTGATCACAAAAATACTAGCACCACTCAAGGTGCGCGTCAAAATACCCCAGATCCTGGCAGACACGTGGATCAATCCAAACCAACCACCCAAGGACGAAGAGGTGGATACAACACAGGTGACCACATCCATCTATCGGCTTTTGTATATACAGCTCTGAAAGAATACGACGTAAATTCCAAGTACCTAGATTCCAGCATGGATCCATAGATATTTATGACCTCCTTGATCCACAAGTGGATCTATTGTTTCTTTTTTCCTCTCACACATATCAACTCGGAAAGAGATCGTCACCATATTGCCGCGGTTCGTGAGCTTGTCCCGAGGCGAGGCGATTACGTTACGATTCCGACTAGTGTGCGTTGCAGTAGGGAGTTTCATACAAAGAATGCTGAATGGCTCGAGTTGATACGGTGACGATCCCTTTCAGAGTTGATATGTGTGCTATTTTCCTTTAGGGTTAGCAGGCACTGCGGTTAAATATTATTACTGTGTGCCACATTCTGCTTTCAATTTAAATATATTATATTAAATTATATTAATTAGTTTCAAATACTAGGCTACAGTTTAATTGTATTGTTTTTTATTTTAAGAGTGCTGGTCCATCCGGTACAAAGTAAGACAGAAATCTCTACTGATTGAAGAGTTCCAGTCCTTCCTCCTCCATCGTCAGACTCTAGTCGCTATGTGTTCAAAATAAAAAGCCGCCATGAAACTAAAAGCCAAGGGTTGTATATTTTAATATACGCCCCTTTGCTTTACACTTCTTAATGTCTAGTAGATTAGTGCGTTCAAAATGAGGAAATTACTCATTACAAAATAAACATGGATTCAGTGGATCCTTATTCTGGACGAAAGGGGGAACCGCCATTCTCTCCTCATCGTGATCAGATCGCTTCTCTAGATCGCTTGACCATGACCAGTTATAACCATTACTTTTTCAACAGGATACAAAATCGGACCATTAAAAAGTAGCAAATCAATCCTGTGATAATGTAACTAATTTATGTTGGAGCGTATTAAGGGTCCGTGCACGAAAAAAAAACCCTTTTGTCAATTTCTAATCTTATTGTGATAAAGCTAAAAAGAAAAGGTTTTCGTAGCGCAAGACTACCTGTGACAGTCACAGCACCTGTTTGTTTCATCATTCGTCTCAAAAATATAGTTTATTTCGCCCCGAGTGCAAGGGTAAGAACTTGACTTTTCTTATGAGAAACAATTTTGGTAAAATTCCTTTTCCCTTTCTATATGAAACAATTTTGGTAAAATTATTTTTTCCTTTTTCACAAACAGTGAACAAAATTTAGTCTATTTCGTGCATGGCCTCTTGAATAACGCTTTTTGTTCTTTGTCGTTTTTCTCTCGTAGTCTTCACCAGAACAGATTTCTGTCCAAGTTCTTTTAATAAGAGCTACACGAATAGTAATCACGTTCATTACGTTAAAAAAACATAATTTTTCAGGAAAACGCGCAAGTCAGCAAAGAAGAAATAAAAAGCGTGAACATTGGCACTGTAACTTTCGACAGAAAATTAGAGGAAGTTAAATAAAGCAACAAAAAAGAAGAAACGGAATAATTTTAATAAACAAATTATGCTTTACATTTTTTTTTTATTTACTGCCTATTTGGAAGCATTTGTGGCCCAGGTGAAGTAGTGGTGACACAGGGGAAACGGCCCCGACTTAAGAGTTGTATGTCATGGGTTCGAACCAACACATGACTTCAGGTAGCTTTTAACACTCCCCTTCGGCGCACTCGTCACACTACGATGCTACACGTGCCTCGGCACTCGACTAATTACGCCAAAAATTGTGTATTGACCCGTATTGCTCGAATTTATAACACAGATTTCTCTCAATATAAACCAACATTCAAAAAATAAAGTGAAACTTTTCACTTTATCCCTACTCCGCGGCCGACCGTCACGCGACATGCAACACACAGACGAAAAAGTATGAGACGATGTAATAAAAGTTTCACTTTAAAAAACAAATAATAAAAACCATAAACGAAGGCAAATGACAAACTGTTAATAACTTCTCTAGGTAATACCTAAAATAGCACTTTTTGAATTTAAATATTTCTAAGTAGTCCGTTCGCATGTTTTATACTTATCCAGTTATACAGGGAAACCTATTATTAGCCACACAATACTGTAACACATTCTGGAACATATTATTACTGTTGGTGGTTGCCTAAATAAAATAAAATTACAAAAAAACACATGAAACATGTGACATCTACAGATATTCACGAAGTCCGTTCGGCTTTGATTGTAGTAGTGACGTATCCCGACAAGCGCGCTTGTGTGTGTAAAAGTAGGTAACGTTAGCAAAAAAATCTGATATATATTCAAGTCGAGATTTAATAATCTAAATAAAATTTTGGTTTTAAAAGTATATACATTTTGTAAATAAATTATATTAGGTTGCAATAAATACAAAAATATTAAGAATATGTAGGCATTTAATTAAGCATTGGTGTTACAGAATGGAAACGAAACAAGTAGGACTATTCAGTATTTTCAATCACTATCAGATAAATTTTCGATTTCCGATTCCGTTTTGCTGTCGTCAGAATCATCTAAATCGAGATCAAAATATTTCAAGTAGTCTTTTTAAATTTTTTCAACATGAGCACAAGTTTTTGGCCACGTTTCACTGCTAACTTGGCCCAAACTTTCATTGATCAATCTTTCCGTATTCGTCATGTTTTGCTCGATATTTTTAGATGCGACATAATTTTTAACGATCCCCCAAATATTTTCAATCGCATTTAATTCTGGGTGATAAGGGGGAAGGCGTAAGACATCAAAACCCTTGCTTTTTATAAAATCGTCAATCTTGTAGATTACGTGTTGGTCTTTGTACTTCTTTATTGTATCGTACAATTCCAATTTAAGGAGAGATTCATCAAATGCTATACCCTTATCCCTGAGCCATTGCTGCATATCGGCTTTCTTTGTAGATTGCGTCGGTAGTCGTTCAGCCCGTGTGTTGTGATAAGATGCATTGTCTAAGACAATGACAGAGCGCGGAAGTAAATTGGGTAGCAACTTTTCATTTAGCCATTTTACATAGTTATCATAGCTCATATTTGAATGATAATCACCAGCTGTTGAGTTGGCCTTATAAACCAAGGAAGCATTTTCAATAAAACCATCCTTGGTTCCCGCGTGCACTAAAATAAAGCGAGTGCCTGTGCTAATTTTTTTTTAAAACTGAGTTCTTTCCTTTTTTTGCCCAGGTGTTGTTTCGCACGTGTGTCGAAAGGACGAAGCTCTCATCGGTGTAGACAATGGGCCGACTTTGAGAGCGGTACTCTGTTATTTTTTTTAAATATTTTAAACGCCACATTTGTATATCATGACGCTCCGTCAAGACTTTACGGTTGTTCTCTGTTTTGCGCCACTTGTAACCTAATTTCAACAGTAACTTGCGAACAGTTTCTAAACAACCTTCGAATCCGATTTTTTCATTCAATGCTGTTCTTAACTTAGCTAATGTTGGAATTTCTTTATGGACAATATGGAAATCTTGTACAGTACTGCGAACCACATCGGCTGTAAAATTATCTATATCCACTTTATTATCTCGCTTTCTCCTTTTCTTCATAGATGAAGTGAATTTTGATGAAGTGGATGGCAATTCCTTCTCTTCTTTTAATATTCTTTAAACTGTTTTTTGGCTCACACCCGTAGCTTCAGCTGTACGTCGTGTAATGTCTCGTAAATGAGACAAATCACAGTTGAGTTCCATTAATGATTTTGTAAATTCATATTCTTCTCGCAGAAAATGATAAACACTAGTTATCATGTTTCGACCCTAAAACAAAATGTAATCAAAATAATTAAGTAATATAAACATTTTATAACACAATAAAACATTCATTTTATAAATACTTCTATTGCTATATTTTTGTATAACATTTTAATTGAAAACGTATAAATAAATATTACATCACTATGGACAACTCTTCTTCGTTTTGTTGTCATGCTGACCTTACTCCGTGAAACAATTTGGCGCGAACTAAAAACCACTACTGATCCGGACCGTGTCCCGATCGACACTGAGCGCTCTCGAGGTTACGCACACAAAAACAATGTGCATGTGCACGCTTGACAACATTCATAGCCAAACGGACTTCGTGACATAGAACATCTGTACCAACCCGCACTAAGCCCGCGCGTTAGATTATAGCTCACTCCTCGAAGAGAGGAGGCCTATGACCCAGCAGTAGGAATATTATAGCCTGTTTAGACCATGCCTAATATCTAGAGTCAATCATATTCTTACTCATGACAATCGCCTCATTTAAGGAACCTCGGGCACTAACCGGCCATGACATCTTGAAATCAAAGCTGATCGGTCGACCGGTCGTGCGTGCGTAGGTACTGTGGGCTGAACACGAGAGATCATCGCCGCCGATCGCCTCCATGAGGACACGGCGAACATTGGTACTTGCCTGGATTTGAACCCGCAACATCGTGCATGAGAGGCGACGCCTTAACCATTGGGCCATCACGATGATGATATAGACCAGTGGTCGGCAAACCGCGGCTCTGGCCTATAAAGTGCGGCTCTGTAGTTTCCATGAGTGCGAGCGTAGACACGCGCGGGGGTCGGGGTTTCGGTCATTAAGCAAGATATCAAGTTTTATTCAAAATTCAAGCTAAATTTCAAACATTTATTTGCGAAGTATTTTCACCAAAAATAACAGGACATCGAAAATTAATCATTTACTGTACCTTTCAAATTTTTGTTAATAAGTAAGATGCCTCAGCCGATATGATGATTCTACTTCTTAACAAATTTTATTAATTTTAGGAAGCGTTGTAGAGTGAAAGAAAATGGGAGTGTTACGGATTAAGAAAAGTGTATTGAGACAGTTTGGACACACAAAGTATTGGCACTCGTAAGACATCTTAGTCGTTATAGTATAAATATTAATATATTTGTGGTTCTCTAATCCCAACCACTGATACCTATAGGTAGGTACGTATTGTAACAATAGGTATGTAAGTTTTAATATTACGCCATTACACTTGTAAGTTGCTTCGAAAATGATACAAAAAAATGTACAGCTTATAATATTTTATTATACATTTACCAAATTCTTAGGAACGGTAACACAAGAAGCGAGGGGCGCGGGCGAGGTGACGGTGCGGTGCGGGCGCTGCACCGCTCCTTTCATATTTATTTCATACAAAATGTACAGGAGCGACGATACGCACTGCGCCCGCGCCTCGCTCGCGCCCCGCCGTCTGTGTATATCTCACGTATCGTATATGTCGTGGCCAGATCTTAGAATTGATCATTTCATGAAATGATCGACCGCTGGCCACATCATGATGTGGTCTGACCAGATCGTTGAATACTCAACGTTTGATGAATAAATAAATATTTTTTTATTGCAATGTAATTAATATCTTTTTTAACTAAACGCACGACTACTTTGTGATGTGGCCAAACATTAGTGATCATATCGTAAAATAGTTAGATTATCCAACGGTAGAGGCATCGATGTCGCTTTGTTTTTGTTGTGCATCATGGCAGCGGACGATAATTCGATTGGAAAAGTAATTATAAATATGAAAATGGAAGATAAAAGTGCAGCAAAGTATCGTTATTATACCAAGCTATGTGACTTTTATGAAATTCACTCGAAAAACGAGCTCTATCTTAAAAAAACACGGAGTTTGGAGCGTATTTCACAGGTTAGTATTTAACTATTGAAATCTTATTAATTATTATTTTTCTTTTGGAATGAAAGCTATTTAAAATGTTTTATTTATCCATTGACCCAGATTACTACAAGTTAATGAATGCCAGTAATATTTGCATGGATACCCTACTTATTGATATGGCCAAACGTCTACTGATATATCATTAAACGTTGACGTTTGAACGATATGGTCAATTTTAGCTGGCCATTTCATGAAATAGTCAATCATTTCATGAAATGATCAATTCTAAGATCTGGCCACGACATTTACGTTTTGTATGAAATATGAAAGGAACGGTGCAGCGCCTGCGCCGCACTATCAGTCACTTCGCCCGCGCCCCTCGCATCTTGTTTATGTCCTGCGCCTTAAGAAGTGTGTAGGTAATGTACCTACTTATCTTCTAATATTATATTACGCGCTCAATTGCTTGTTTCGTAGCTTACACTTCAAATTCGTTTTATATATAATATATCTACACGGCGACATTTCAAGCTGTAGGAACATCATTAAGTATATAACTGATTTCACATTGTAAATTGTTATGTATCTCTAGGCTTTGCTTTCCGTACAATACTCGGTACTTAATAAATAGAAAATGCTTTACAAATGTACAGTATACTAGGCCTACAAAGTTCTCACATTCACAAAATAGAAAATAATCTATGTAAAAAATAAATCTATATAGGTACAGACGCCAGCACATCAAGCTACCCGAAACTGTCAAATTTTCCCAATCAACTTTGAACCTTGTGATTCAAAAATAAAGTTGAAAATCTATTAAATAAATTTGACAGATTGTAGTAGCCTGATGTGCTGGCGTCTGTACATGTAATAAAACAGTAGAATCTAGTGTCTGTCTGATGTGTTCTGATACTCACCACTTCACGCTGTTAAACCAGATGTATATTAATGCCCCCGATAGAAAAAAGACGCATCTAATTTTTTTTCCTTTTTTTTCTGATTCCGGCAATGTATATGTCACTGTAAGATTGTGAGCACCGTTAATTTATAATCTATCGGTATTAGTTCCGTTAAATCATAATCTGTCGAAAAATTGTGAACTGGGTGAAATGAGTTAGGTTAGATTAGAATTGTGACCAAGTGCGCGCGAGCCGAGCGAGCGAAGCAAGCGGTGCCGCGGCAGCGGCCGGCGAACGCTACTTCCAAGTTGCTGGTATACCACTGCACTACCCTACGAGGAAACAAGGCGTGATGTTATGTTATATATAACTCAAATCTGGAAAAAAAATTAGATGCGTCTCTTTTTCTATCGGGGGCAGATTAGTTTGGTTAATATATTAACAGAGGGTGCTGAGCTTACATATGTGGGTAGTGGAAGAACTGTAAATAATAAGAGAAAATATGTAGCTGGTTGGAACATGCATGTTCGTGGCGCTCACGGGGAGGCTCGACTCAAACTTGGTTTTTGCACAACAAACCCAGGACAGGGTATATTTATGATAATATGTGTAAGTTTCGAAATATATTTAAGATCAAACTAAAATACTGTCAAGATAATGAACAGCAAATAAAAATGGACATAATAGCAAATAACCATTCAAAGAAACAGTTTGGGTCATTTTGGAAGTCCACAAATCAAGTATAGCCAATGCTTTTAAACAACATTTTAAGGTTGACTCACTACTTAAAGATCAGACTCAGATGTTCGGTGCTGAGGCCGTTTTGAGTGACGTTACCATTCACTTCACTGCAAAAGAAGTTGCTTCGGTGATATGGGGAATGAAAAGAGGTACCTAAGTCGCCCGGTCACAACGGCCTTAGCATTGAACATCTGAAACACGGCGTACACCTGCCGCGACTATCATCATTAGGCAGAGGCCATAGTCCTACCATAGTTCTTGGTAACCAATCCACTATAGCCAGCCAAACCATGTGTTTTGTTTCCATGTATGCAATAGTCCTACACCAACCGGGGGTTGTCCTTAGGTGCACTTGCATAGTGCATAAAGGGAGAATCGTCGGTTGGTGCCTCATTTCATTAAGAACGTCTAACGGGCCTCTGCGAGTTGGCTTCGGCCCCTTGTTACGCCTTCCAAAGGACCGGGATCCATGGTCCCGAGAATAGTTAAAAACTAAAGACAATAATAATAGGTTTTGTTTCATTAAAATTGGATGTTGCAAAAAAGTTATTATCATACAAGACGGTATTCTGGTCACGACATGTGCACAATTTCTGAGAGTAAACTAATAAAAAGTATGGAGAATGGGTTCTGGACGGTCTGCATCCAAGGATATGGCAATCCATATCCTTGGATGCAGACCGTCCGTAACCCATTCTCCATACTTTAAGCCAATGCTTTGCGTGTGCGAACACGTTGCAGGCATACTTAGATCATGATGGGCCGATTTACCGCGGTGTAGATGCGCAATTTGTGCTTGAGTGAGAATTTGCTGCGCGTGATCAATATAAAGTGGACCTTACCTCTCAGTGTCCACTTTTGTCAAGGGTCCACTGTATATACCGTGACATTTTAGTCGTCTTACAAAAGCAGCCCACTTTATGTATCTAATGACTACTAAACATTTTTTTTTTTTTTATTGATATTCACCGTGACATTTCAGTCGACATAAAATACCTCTAGGAGCATTTAAAAAATTGTTACAATATATCATTTTTTTTTAAATAAATGTTTGTAGTCATTGGATACATCTGCTTTTGTAAGACGACTAAAATGTCACGGTGTATAGGCCCGTGAATGTACGTGCAGCTTGATATGTCGCCGTGTCAGCGGCTCGTGAATGTGCGTGCAGCTTGATATGTCGCCGTGTCAGCGGCTCGTGAATGTGCGTGCAGCTTGATATGTCGCCGTGTCAAAAACTGGAGTACTGTTTGACTTATAACTTATAGAAAATCGTGTTGAGGGCGTGCAACTTTAAACGATCTTTACATAATAATATAAGCAGTTTATAATATTTTTTTTGGATCTGTCTTTGGAGGCGGCTTTGGCATACAGAAGAGCTCGTCGTCTTTCGCTTTCCTTTCTTCTTCCTTTATTTTCTTCTTTGCTTTTCTAATACACCCATAAGAAACTATGATCAAGACCGCATAAACGGTTGCGGCAATGAAGCAGTTACGCCCCGTCTTAAAAAAAAAAAAGATTTAAATTAAGTAAGTAGTACCTATGTACCTACCGACTACATAAATACGTACCTATTAATATATTTGATAGGTAAGTGGATAAGGTCATAAAAAATGTATTTTTAAAAGTTTTGAACTGAGCCCATGTTTGATTGTGAATACCATGTGCTGACAAACAGTACGTTGTTTATTAAATTGTAATATATTGACAATCATGCTTTGAATAATGTAGGTACAAATAACCAATATATTTGAGAGGCTTAAACATATTGGAATCAACAAAATAAAGCTGCTTAAATAATTTATTTGTCACCTATCAACCCAGAGGACGTAAAAGTTGCATTGAAAAAATATTTCATTATGGTTTTAAAGTTGTTGTTTACTTTTAAAGCATGATGCCGTGCAATAATAGCGCCGCCCCCGCAGAATAAACGCGCAAATGTTAAAAGTCAATTTTACAGGAAAAATACAAAACCTAAATTGATCCATAACTTTATGACTACACCGAATAGAAGTTTGTTTTTTACGTCGTTTAAAAGTTTTTTTTTTTGTAGATTATCTAATTAATGTTAAGTGTTAAACAGGTACTGTTTTTGAGTCATTGATAAAATAACATTTTACAGAAATGTTTTAGTTTTTTTTTAACGTTAATGTTACTTTGAGTTATTTTTTCTTATCAACTATTGTTTTTGTTTTTGTTTTGCAATGTAATATTACTTGCGTTTTTCGCAGTACAGTGATACCGTTCATGGGCTATTACGCGTTTATTCTGGTGCAGTTGAAAAAATTCTGATAATGTAATAGGTAATTAAGTTTTTATATCATCAAGGTCGGAATTATAACATTATGTTACGGTATATCGTGTGTATGTAACTTCGTAAATAATTGACGTAAAAATCTGGAAAAAATTGAGGTGATGTATTTTGACCTATACCTACATAACGAATATGGATTAACATCAAAACCGCCTCAACAGCACTTACGCGTTTATTCTGCGGGGGCGGCGATATATAAATTATTGTAATAAAACAATGCTAGTGAAAAAAAATCTATTCTAATTTGTGTCTCCAAAAGTTATCCAATGTGTTATTCCGATTCGGTGTGGGATAGATTTTTTGTTTTCAAATAGAGGCCACATTATTTAGCAAATATTGATGTGACAACACCTTAATGTAACTGTCAAATGTCAGTTTTGACATTATGATGCCGCGATTATTGAAACGATGCAAGCGATGTAGAGCATCTCTTCCACGGAAGAGTAGACAAAATGACAGATAAACAATCACAATCTGTCATTTTGTCTATTCTTCCGTCGACAAAACTCGTTTCTACGGTGGTCATGCTACGCGTGCTGGGAGCATCTACCCTACCTACTACCTACCAATGTGTCGACGCAAGCATATTTTGCTGAACGTAGATAGGTAACCTAATGATATCAACCAAGTGTTTTATTACTTACTGCGGCATAATTATGTTGAGTCTTTTCAATAAAATCATGATAATCTTCATATTCCTCTTCTTCAACATCTTCTAAAAGAGTTACTACTTCGAATGTGTAACATATGCCCATGATGAACTGAAATGTCAAGACTTTATACAGCAGACAAAGTTACATGCAAGGATAAAATTATATCTTTCAACACACTTTGCTCGTAAAGTGGCTCTTATTGCATTGGTTTTAGGTAATAAATGCAATGTATTTACTTTACACTCTACGAGTTCGGGAAAGTGCGCCACAGAAAACTTCAGAGGTGTGCGTTTTTTAGCCCGACTACGGCGAAGCAAAAAGGAGGGTTATGATTTTGACCGGTATGTATGTATGTTCATCTGTTAGCTCATAACTTCTAAACTACCGATCATAATTTGACAAATGAGGTAAGTATCATTGAAAGCGTCTTGATCGTCACATTAAATGCAATATGGCGCCCTCTAGAGGACATAGTCATAAAAAAATATCTTAGCGAAGACGAAGACCCTTCATGCCATCACACAATGACATGAATATTTACTTTGTTAAGTATAACATTATTATTATTTTAATTGTTGTGAATGTGAGGACTATGTAGCTCATGTATATATATTTATTTATTTTTCTCAGTTACTACTAATGATAATCTGGCAGTTTTGAGTACTTTATGCGGCCTAAAATGTCCTTTCTTTGGTAGGTATTGTTCGTCGAATCGTTGAGCTCCTTTTAAGTTCTGAGTTGAGCTGCACGATTACTGACAAATGCGTGCACTGACTGGACAGGTCCACTCAAATCTATATGGTTCTTTCCTCAAAAGACCATTTCAGACACAAATCTACATGGTCCTCAAATGAAATGCTCTGACCAAGATTATTTCTGGGTTTTTTTTATATACACATTGACATTAATGATTTTTATATATACAATGACATGAATATTTACTTTTAAAGTATTATGTTATTTTAATTATTGTGAATGTGAAGACTATATGGGTCATTCCTTTTTGTTTTGTTTTTAATTTTTTCTCAGTTAGTTTTAATCATGGTCTGATAGTTTGAGTAATTTATGTGGCCTACACAAATGTCCTTTTTTTGGTATTGTTCGTCGAATCGTTGAGCTCCTTAAATTCTGAGTTGAGCTACACGATAACTGACAAATGCGTGTCTGAATTTTTGTCTGTTCCAATGAGCCTTGAAAAACAAAATAGTATTTATTCTTATGTAGAATAATCATGAATATGGCTCGACTTATTACTGGTTCACAAAAAAAGAAGAACATTGCATCTTTTTCTTTCTATTGCATTAAGAAAAGGACAGAAGATACATTTTAGTTTAGTCCTGTCAAATTAATCTGAGGCCCTAGGCCGGTGCGACTAGGCAGACCTCCCGGCCCGGACACTGTGGGGGCGCCTAAATACCGCGGGCACTGGTGCCCCGCAACACTTTATGTCATGCTCACTCAAATGTCTCGCTGATGGTGGCGTGTGTGTTGGATCATTAAGTTCCCTTCAAAATGGTTGAGCTAAATGGTGCTGATCCATGCGTCATGTTCGTGAACGGGCGCCGTCAGTAGGGACTGGGGGCCTACCACCAGCTCAAAAGCAGTATTATTTTAATATTACCTCAGTGGGAGAAAGAGATGGAACTATACGTCCTGTAGAGCTTCATCTCTTTCCCACACTGAAGTAATATTAAAATAATACTGCTTTTGAGCTGGTGGTAGGCCCCCTGGTCATTTCTTACCTGCCACGGTTTATTTTAAATCTATTTAAATTTTTGAATTATTATTATATTTTTTATTACGGACGCTTTTAACGTGCACGTCTTTCTACATTGTTCTCACATGTATAAGTTCAACACGAATGATGTAACCAATATTTTGTAACAATATTTTGATTTAAAAGTGTCCGTGGAGTTTCTTGCCCGTTCTTCTCCATAGGTACCTACTACGCTTTGGAATGGGCAACTAGCTTCATTTTTCTGACTGACCTACCCCTTGACAATTCAAAAGTACCTGTAATTGATTTATTTGAAATAAATGCTTTGAGTTTGAGTTTGACACTTTGTAATTTAGTAGGTAGTCGCACCACTGCAGTGGCACACCGCTGTTCATTAGTAGTTATAAGCATAATCAGCATGTTATGTTCCTACTGCTGTGACACAGGCCTCTTCTCTGTGAGGGAGTAAAAAAAACAAAATCTTACCAACTGTATAGTACCCCATATGCTGATAATCATACAACAAATCCCAACGTTCAATAATCCGCTCATTACAAAAACAACGTATTTCCTGCCTTAATTGTTTACTACAATAACATTAAATTGCAAATGTCACAAGTTTCAGATTATCTGCGCAGAAGAATAGTCGAGAATTCTGAAGTGACGTTACCCGATAAATATTACTTGCCTCTATGGACGTTACGTAGTTTCATGAACAATATTTCTGATGATAAGTTTGTTAAGGAGGTTGGCTGTGGTTAGATTAAAACCGCAAATGAGTTTCATCAGGCAGCTTAAAACCTACAGTATCCGCTGAAACCGTCTACTATAGTTGGGTATACATAGGTCCTAACCAGTGACACACTCCTGCTCCACAAACTCCCCCTCCATACTGAACATCCAAAACGATACTGCAAATCAGCTCCAAAAGGTCCGTTTGATGTAATTTGGCCATGCCATATGCAGGCCGAGGGAATCGGGAGGGAAAATGCCAAAAATCTTCGTAGTCGCCCCAAAAACGCGCTAGAAGTCATGCACTTATGACAGGTTATAAACTGACCCTGACCATACAGGTGATTGAAGGACCCTGACCCCACGTCCTATTTAAAAGCGATCGTCGCGCGAATACACGATCGTTTGTACTTTTTGTTCGGTGAACCTGAACGCGTGGTCGCGCCGACAGAGGGCGCTTTCCGGTTTTCCGAATAAAAAATGAGTTATAGCACGCAACCGTCCGTCCAACCGCGAATACACGATCGCTTTTAAATAGGATGCAGCCTAAAACACTGCCGGTAAAACATAAACATAGAACCCTGCCGGGGTTGCGAAGAAATCCGAAGGTAGGCCCCCTGGTCTCGTGCTAATAAGATGTCCGTAAGAATGCGCGGAAATCAATTCAGTTTCTATCCAAGGCTTGGCCTCTGCACAATGACCGCAAATTGTCTTTGTGTTTTCCACTAAATATTCCGGAGAATTGTTGCATGTAATAAAAACTTTTTACAAAAAAAAACAACCTACCGTTGTTTTTTTTTTGTAAAAAGTTTTTATTTTTCACTTTTTAGTTGTGGTACCTACCCCACACACATTCGAATACCACTACCTGCTACCAGTGACAGAAACTTATCATATCATCTACATACTAAGTGGGAAAAAAAAACGTATTTTGTAGCTAACTCAAAAACTATCCAAGCAAAGTTAATAAAATTTATATGGGACCAATTCCAGAGCACACCCTTTCAAACAAAAAAAGAATTTTCAAAATCGGTCCACAATTGATGGAGAAATCGGTGGACATAACATACGCGACGAACATATAACCTCCTCCTTTTTGGAAGTCGGTTAAAAAGCTGAACCGACTACCAATGGGTTTCTTCTCCGTGATTTCTAAATGTATAGGTAAGGCTGTGGTATACACTTGTTCGGGTCGACCTGATTCGGCACTACCGGGCGACAAAAAATACTTACATTCGATTTTGCCGCCGCGCCGTACCGAATCAAGCTGACTGTGACTGAGGTGCTATACTTGTGTTCGAGGAGTGTAGCACCCCAATTTTTATTTTTTTGACGTGATAACGTCTTATGAATCGATGAACGCCGGCTGCACGCACGAAAAAGTGTCACGTTCCGCCTGAGCCGAGCGTGCAAGCGAGAGCGCGGAACAAGCGATAGAGAGGCACGATCGGCCTAAGCGTTCGGCTTGTGACGTTATCACGTAAAATTATCGTCCGTAAACCGACTTTACAGACAACCAATTTTTTAAGCTATTGCATAGCTTTCATCGCGAGCTTGAGCGCGGCGACCGAATCAAGAAATTCCGTAACGAAAAAAACCTAACAACCCCCACTCCGCCTACCATGTCATCATCCATCATCATCCCAAGTGTAGCGTTGACAAATAAGAAGTATGGAGGTTACAAATGCTATGCTAGCGTTTTTTTTTTTGTATAGGAAATTATCAAATAACTTCTCCCGCTCTGGGCGGAGCGGGAGGGCGTGTCGGACTCTTACTGACTAAAACCCACCCGTGTTCCTTCAGTTGCCTGTATGCTGCCAGGGGCCACGGTATCCCTTTCTGACTTTCCCGCGACCCCGGTAGGCATCGGCCCTAGTGGACCCCGTCAGTTATGCTGACATCTCTTTGAGGTGCGCGTGGAACACAAGGCGCCTTCGACCCCAGCCTGGTCCTTATCGTACAGCGAGCTACCCATTGCTCACCGTCCGCAAGCCGGCGCCTACGGTGGCCGGGAATTGGCCTGGGATTCTCGACGCCCAAAGCGTCTCCTGCGGAAATTTGTCTCTCAAACACGCGTTCCGCCCCCTCCTTCGCGAGCATTACTGCTTCGCAGGTGACAGCTTCCCATGCCCTCTCGCTCAATACCATGGCCTGGATCAGAGCCGGACGCGAGAGATCACCGCCGCCGATCTCCTCCACGAGGACACGGCGGTGCCCCGCCCAAGCCGGGCAGACCTCCACCGTATGCTCCACCGTGTCCTTCGGACGATCCACACAATGGTGACACCTGGGCGATTCCTCCCGCCTTATCCAGAACAGGAACATCCCAAAACAACTCCAGTGAGGAGTCCTGCTGCGTCAGACGGACGATGAAGACGCCGTGGCGCCTCTCGAGCCACTCCGCAAATGCGGCGTGCCCAGAGTGTAGCACCTCAGCGTTAATAAAACAATAATTAACATCAATACCTTTTACTTCAAGAAAAACTAAGCATTTTACAATGTAGTACCTACAATAATAGATATATTATGTACAATTTTATAGCATTCATTCATATGTATGTAAGTAATACTTATGCACAATAGTTTCTGAACTCAATTTGATACACTGATTTTTTATTTGTGAACCACTTGAAACTTAAATTATAAACCATTCACATTTACAAGCAATGTAATGCTTTATTACAATAGGTTAAATCTTAACAATTTTAGAGGATAACAGATAAGGTAGGTATAGAACATTGAAAAACATACAGTGGGTGGTTTTTTAAATACTTAAAACAGCTTTATATTTATAATAATGATATAGGAGTCACATAATTTATGAAAATTAATAAATCACCTTCAAATGTAACTTTTTTTGTTGGTAAATTAAATGCTAATTTATAACAACCTTCACATGCTGTTAACTTATGTCTACTTCAGTTATAACTTTAACCCATGGTTTCTAACATTATATTTTGCTATGTAATTATATCTGTGTAGAGTCTGTCAAGCATTGTGTAGAGTGATTTGATTGGATGTTGTAATTTAAGAAATCAGGTTAGGCTTCCTGTACATGATGCTGGAGCCGCATGATTGTGTATACGAATGAATAACACATATACACATAATACATGAATACAGGAACCCTTAAGAGCTAACATGGTTTGCCGACTTGATCAGAATTTTAGAAATCAGGGTTATAAGTTGAGAATTGGCATAAACAATACCATAATACATGTGTTTAAACTTTTGAGATGGTATAATGAAGGGTGTTAGAACTAGAGGAACAACATCAAAAGTATGTTTTAGAACTCTGACTCAAGAGTTAATATATAAATAAATTATTAATGGAATGGAGTTATTCAACAGTAACATAACAACTTGTACCCCAGCGTCAGTACCCATCATTACGTTGATAATACCACCTTACATACTAACTGAAGAACGGTTGTTCATCCAGAACTGGTGAGCAGATACAACTAGAGTGATGACGTATAGTAGTGCAGCGATCCAGCAGTTGTAGGCATTCTGGAATTAGACAAATATCAAATTAATAGCATATTCCACGTAATTTAAGGAAAAATAAAAGTTCCCATTTATATGGCTATCTCCTTGAAAATTTGTAAAGGTTTATAATGGACATAATTAATTTATCTTTGAAGAAAGTCATCAAATAGTTATCGACTATCAAGATAATTGGTTGTTGATTTTAGTTGCATATTTCTAACATGCCTTATAAAAGCTTTTGCTCGCAACTTCGTTCACGTGGAAGTCAATAATATACAGCCCATGTTACTCGCTGATAATATAGCTTTCTATAGGTTAAAGAGAATTTAAAATCAACTATTAAGTCTTTTTTAGTTTAACCATTATAATAGGTATTATGGGCTGGTATCCACAACTCCACGTCAAAGCAAGCGTATGTTGCGTATGGGTTTACCATTACAAACAAACATACAAAACGTCAAATCTTTTTTCTTTATTATATTAGTTTAGAAAAATCTTCTTGAATGTAATCTTTGTCTTCTTCTTTTCATGTGATTAGTGACTAACCTGGTGTCAGTTTTAAAGCCGCCCATAGGCCTCTGACTTGGCTTCACATGCTGTGGAAAAATGCCTCTCAGGCATGCCGGTTTCCTTAGGTTGTATTCCTTCACCGTTTTTTAAGCAAGTGATAACTATACAATACACACATGAATCCAAAAAAGTCAGAGGTGCGTGCCTTGTGTCCGAAGCCAAGACCTATGACTAGGCAGTCTGACAGTCACACCACTAGGCTATCTCTGCCACTCTTGTTAATTACTATGATAGTAATGTGAAGAAAATTAAAGATTGAAGATTTTAATTTGATAAACTATAAGCAAATCTGTTTCAATGTCAAGCCTTTTTTGCACTCATTTAATAAAACTAACCACCATGTCAATATTTTATACTTAGTGGATTTTCGGTCAGTTGGTCGTCTTAGGGGCGGTTTCAATTAAGTAGTTCACTGAGGCATTTAATATCCCAAGTGTATTTTTATAGATGAGGTAAACCATGAGTATATGAGTTTTTTTTTTACTTTCATTTTCTTTAGATAAAGTTAAGCGTATTTGAATTATGATTTAACAATATTATTGACTGATTTTCTAAATTGTCTTGAGATAGCATACACATGATTTTATTTGAAATGTTGGTTGAATATTGACAGTTGACTTTGGAGATCAAGTATGCACCTGTGAGACAAGTTAGTTACAGTGCTACAGTATTTCCTTTACACAAATTAGAGAAGGAAAACCATAAAAAAGTAATGGTCAACAAGAAAAATAATAACGTCTACTAGTTCACTGTCCTTAGACACGCATTTTATTAATTTGTAAGATAGATTGTGACTCACCTGAGTGTATCCAGCTTCGACAGTAGCGATAAAACCCTCAATAGTATGGTGACCAGTTTCTGATTCTAGAGGAAGATCTTCCAACAAAGCTACAGCCCTGATATAGTAGAAGACGCCCATCAAAGTCTGAAAGATTCACGAGTGTTAGCACGGCATTGAAGTACCATAGCATAAAATGCGAGTTACAAAGTTCCTACTCACCAATTGTATGATTCCCCAGACGCTCAGTACGAGTCCGCACAGCGACAGCTTAGGGCCACAGAATTTGAAGGCCATTTTGCTGGTTTATTTATCAGAATTACGAACACTAAAATAAATGGTATCGACCACTTCGCTGTCAGCTGGTGTCAAAAAATGGATACTCACATGATCTCTGCTTTGTGATTGTCTATGGATGTTGTGTAACTTTATTTTTGGATAGTTTTAAACTTTTTTTGAATAATTTTCAGTATGATTTTTGGATCAAGTTAGAAAAACTTACCATTGTGAATACTTAAAAGTTTGTTTACAAGAGTCTGATTACTTAAAATTTGTGTTTGAAAATATTGTTTTTGATACCCTATTCTCTTATCCGTAAATCGGAACGTTATTTTAGTATTGCCATTATTTAATAAAACCTACCTGTAGTAGATTCAGAAATAGATTTTCCAACAATCTACATTTGTAATTTTCAAAGTCGAGTTCGAGTCGTATAAAAAAAGAAGTATTATGCTACAACTTGCTGAAAATTTTTAGTTAATTATTATTTTATTACCATTTTGGAACAGAAATGAAAAATTTAACATTGATGAAATAGCAGAAATTGCTTTTCTGTAGCTGGCTATATATTCTATTAATGACACATTTTTCTCGATCGTATCTACGAGAAAATAAATTTCGATAATGGTGGACCGTTTAGGTACGCAAATATTTATTTAAATCCGTGTAAGAAAGACAAACTAGTTATAATACAGTGGAGTTATTTGTGTGCAATCATGTAAAATAGTTACGTGGGAGATCACTGTCATTGTTTGCTTGTCGCTCACTTTCCTTTGACGTCAAACTTTTATACAGTACTGCAATTTTTAAGTAGGTAATTTTCTTTTTTTCAGTAAACAGTGAGGCCAATGCTAGAAGGATTGCTATGGTTGAGAGCTGCTTCGGCAGTTCTGGACAGGTGAGCGTCTGTCATTACAAAATACAAGTTTTTTCTAAGTTTAGAAGTTATCGAATGCCGTCGTATTATCAACCGACAAACTCGGCAAGATAAAATCTTCGGTACATCGCTCGGGTGGGATTGTTCTGACTGAAGATATCAAGCATTTATCAGCGCTGTTTTTCATTATTATAATATTCATGAACAATGTTACAAACTTTCTTGTAATAACTATAATTCAACTTTATAATTAAAGCATATTATTATGAGGTATAATTGAATTACATAGATTAGAGATTGATTAGCCTTTTCATTATCAGTTAGATTGTATGTTGCCATTCTATGATTAAAGTATTGATATGCCATAACTATCCAATTACTACCAAATATAAGGAAGTATGAGATATCTATAGAAATATAGCACCTGAAACAATTTTTTATGAATAAGTGTGTCATTGAAGGCTTGATATTCTTATCAATGATGGACGGAGGTATTTTATCATTTGTACTGCAGTGGCATTCAAAGAAGGATCAATTCATAATAAACATTATTATCGAAATTGACTTTAGACTACCATTCCCAACTTACATAAACATAATACCTATTAGAAATCCTAATTAGAGAAACTTGTTTTGTTAGCTCATTAGCATTATTGAAAGGTTTCTAATTTCAAACTTAGTCTGATGAATAAGAACCAGTTCAAAACTTTTATGATATTTTCATATTAGTTTATCCTATTCTAAGCAATATTTACATACACTTTTAATCACATTCTCGAAAACGGCTCTAATGATTTCGATGAAAGTTGCAATATAAGGGTCAATGGGGCGAAAAATCGATCTAGCTAGGTATCATATCTGAGATATTCGTTTTCTCTATTTTCACCCAAGCAGAGCTCAGTCGTCCAGGTACTGAATGTTATACTTGTACTGATATCTCAGCTTTACTTTATCTATCAGCCTCTCAAAGCTGTATAAACACAAAAATGGTATTGACATTAATATAAAAACTATTTTGTTATCAGGCAGATAGCTTACACAAACACATCTTATACATATTAAAAAGTAAACTTACTTTTTTTTAGCCTCTGGCGGAACAAGGCAGGGTGCTTGTGGGGGAGGGTGTCCTGACAAAAATGTGCCGCAAGAAACCGAAAGCCAGACAGTTTTTCCTGTTCAACGACATCCTTGTCTATGGAAATATTGTTATAAACAAAAAGAAATATAACAAACAACATGTTATACCACTTGAAGAGGTCAAGTTGGAGTCCCTGAAAGATGAAGGACGTAAGTCTTATTTAATATTTTTGTTTTTAACCTTTTTCTTAATGTAGTTTAAAAGATATTGACTAATAGAGAAATATGGAAAGACAAGTATGAATAATGGCAGGAGAATGGTGATTAAGTTATAACTTATTTGAGACTAGAATCTGTTAATATATTGTTAGGAATCAGAAGTGAAATAAGCTAAAAAAATAAATAATCTTTAATTCCTTTAAATCACAGTTTACAAAAATTCTAAAAATATCAAAAGAAACACAACAAAAAAAGACTTGCCGCTCCACGTGGCTCCTTTTAAAACCTTTCATTGGTCGACAGCTGATTGCCTGACTTCTTTAAGATATCACTTTGCCTGCCGTTACCAACAATATAATTCTTATTACTCTGAAAATTTGTGTCAGAAAAGGTCAAGATAATAAGCAAGCACATTCTAAAATTATAAATCAGTTGCGAGTCTCAAAAGTTTGATAACAACTTTTAAACTTTAACAAATTTTGCAAAAACTATTTGGCAAGTTTATTGCTATTATACAATAGCCATCTACCTAAAAATATGATACATAATACAGGGTTTTTTTTAAATGCTTACCTACTTTTTTTGTAAAATATGTATATATACTATTTTATTGGTTGACTGACTCATTAATGTGAATGGCCAGTGAATCATCTTTAATATTATGTATCGCTATTAGATGTACCTATGTTGACATTGATCTTTGAAAGTTTGTATGACTCAACACTCCTATGCATATATTGTACTGTATAATAAATAGATTATTGAAATAATTACACCTTGCAATCCTCATTAGGACAGGAAGAATCATAAACAATGATTATAACTTCCTAATGAAGATTAATGTTTAGAGGAATCTGCGTTCGAAATTTATTTGCCGAACATGTAAACAAACACAAGTTTTAGGAAAAACAACTGTAATGCCTACACATAAGGTTCAGTTTGCGCTACAACTTCATATTTTTTTTGAGACTTTCAACAGTACTAGTCAGTCTAAAATCAACTTTATTGACATGGACATAAAGTTGATGTTTGTTTAAGTGGAAATAACATCAATTGGAAACAATGATATAAATAGACATTAGGTATAGAACATGTTCTACTGTTTTCGTTTACACTTAAAATAAGTTGATAAGACTAGTTGTATACAAAACTTGTAGAAAACATGTGGAAAATGTCATACAGGTGAACAAAGCTTGTTGAAAAAAGGTTTATAAATGTATGATACATGTTTTATACAAGACACGTTTTTGACAACTGTTTTACAAGACTTGTTGAAAATATGTATCCCAACTTGTGGTTGTAAACGCGTAGAGGTAATCCATAATTTATTTGGGTGTCTCTTCTCAGAGTTGTAGAAAAAATAGCCACCTTAACTAGTTAAAAAATCAATTGATGACTTGATGTGTAAAAGTGTGATTTTTAACCAACTAGCTGCGCCCCGGGGTTTCACCCGCATAAGTCTCGATCCCGTGGGAATATCGGGATAAAAAGTTGCCTAATCCAGGTCCTACACATGTGCCAAATTTCATCCAAATCCGTTCAGCCGTTTTAGCTTGAAAGCGTAACAAACAAACAAACTCAGTTTCGCATTTATAATATTAGTTAGGATTTACTAAACAGTATTATCAATATCAACACTTTTCCTCAAGTACAATGAGAGAAAGATTTCCACTTTAATGAATGCACGTTATGTTAGTCAATCGTTGCTTGCGAGCTTAATACAAAGTGCATTAAATTATGGAAACACTGATTCATGCACTTAATGACGTTGTAACATTTACGTCGCTGATTCAATTCAATTCATTTATTCATTAACAATTTTTACATCGTGTCTGAATTTCTATAACTAAATATACAAGAAACATCATACATGCAATCTATAATTAAATCATTACAATTATCCAAACTACATAAAAATCAATCAAAAATATAAAAATAAATGTCATAAGTCAATTCATAAACCATTAAAACCAACCATTAAATGAAACCATGCTATATTTTTGAAGGACTGTATATGAAATTATATTACCAAAAGTACAACAATACACATATCACCGCATCCATACTTAATCCATTGTTACTAATTATGTAAAAAGCGAAAGTGACGCTGTCTGTGTGTAACCTTTTCACGTCTTAACAGTTGAATGGATTTCGATGAAATTCGGCACACAGGTAGACCATGACCTGGGTTAAGACATAGAATACTTTTAAACTCATAATTTGGGATAATATCCGACCTCCACGAGGGCAAAGCCCCAGGCAAAAGATAGCATGTCATATGAATGACGAACTCTGACCGTAATTTAATTTTCAGCTTTAGCAGATTTAAGTGCCTAAAATAAAAGAATTATGTTATAATTTCATAACACACAACATCACGCCTATTCTCCCTGAAGGGTTAAGCAGAGGTGTAGCTGGTATAGTACACAGTACACACACATTTCGCCAGTTAAACTCAATGCATTTATTTTTATTAAACCATTTACAGGCACTTTTGAATTGTCAAAGAATCAGTCATTTAGTCAGAAAGTTGAAGCTAGTAGCCCATTCCAAAACGTAGATCTCTATGGAGAAGAACGGGCAAGAAACTCCAAGACACTCTTTTAAATATAGATATTACAAAATCCTGGGTACATTATTCTTGTTGCTTCTATATGTGAGAATAATGTACAAAAAATAATCAAAGCAATTGAAAATATAAGATTAAAAATAAGCCCTGGCAGATAAGAGATGACCTGTCTCAACTAACGGCGCCCGTTCACGAACATGACGCGTGGATCAGCCCCATCCAGCTCAACCATTTTGTAGGGAACCGAATGATCCAACACAGTTATGTTTAAGTCCCATGTAATAGGGGGTGAGCCTATCTATTGCCATCAACCGGGCACAAATTCAGACTTGGCTGCTACTGAAAAATTACAGAAATATAATTTCCTTGTTACAGAATACCGCAACGGTTGGCTAATTCGCACTGCCTCCAAATCCTTCGCCGTTTACGCCGCAACAGCCACCGAGAAAGAAGAATGGATGGCGCACATAGAAAAATGTATAGAAGATTTGCTAAGGAAAAGTAAGTTATTTTAATTTTATTTAGAGCTTTTTTCGTATAGATCGTGCTCACATTAGAGAATTAGTAGTTTAAAAGATTCAATTTCTGATGAGCCCAGGATCTTCCCTATAGAAGAATGCCAAACCTGTAGTGAACCTTTACTCAATAAACACAGGATGTTTTTAGAGTTCTGTACCTCAAAAGGAAAAATTGAACCTTTATAGGATCACTTGTATGTCTGGCTGGCTGTCTGTCCTCTGTCACAGCCAATTTACTCCGAATCTACTGGACCATAAACAACAACATCAAGCCTTGTCTTCCCGAAGGGTTGGGCAGAGGTGAACCTATAGTTCACCCACATTTTGCCAGTTATATTTTAGTCCCATGTAATAGGGGGCGAGCGTATTGCCATCAACCGGGCACAAATCCAGACTCCGGGCTGCTACTGAGAAATTCCAGATAGAAAACCCAATAACACGTTGCCCGACCTGGGAATCGAACCCAAGACCTTAGCTCAGCAGTAGCTGTTGCGACCACTAGACCAACGAGGCAGTCAGCACTATCAATTCGATTGTTTTTTTTTTTTTCGCGATTACTCCACCAATTATGAATTGGTTTTGGTGATTCTCTTTTTGTTAAGTAGGTCATACTTCAGAGGCTTGGGTAGTTTTTGAGTTAGCTTCAATAATACGTATTTTTTCCCACTTAGTATGTGGATGATATGATAAGTTCCTATCACTGTTATTTACATAGCAATACTCAATTCTTTATTGCATTCCATATGTATTACATAGATGGTATAACAAATTAAAAAATCAATATGGACCCTGTCGGGCACAGCAAAATTAGGAGAGAGAAGGAGGGCTAAGTAGCAATTCAATATTATTATAAATTATTAGATGTGTTTAATTGGGTGTATAATTATGTAAATATTGTATATTATTAGGTTTGTAAATATAGGCATAGTATATTAGTTATTTTAATTGTATGTACTGCATAAGAATAATGTAGGTAATTATTATTTAATTTATTAGAAGTATTTTCATTATACCAAAAAGTGAAAAATAAAAACCATTTACAAAAAAAAAACAACCTACTTCCAAAAACACTACAAAGTGAAATATAACTTTAATTTCGGAAGTCGATGGCAAAAAAAGAAAATTCAAAACCAAAGACACCGACTTCCGAAATTAAAGTTATTTTTCACTTTGTAGTGTTTTTTTTTTGTTTTACAATATACCTCGCATATTTAATCTTCTTATTATTTTCCAGGTGGCAAACAACCGCCGTCAGAGCATGCCGCTGTATGGGTGCCAGACAATGAGGCATCCATCTGCATGCACTGCAAGAAGACACAGTTCACTGTTCTCAACAGGAGGGTAAGACATTGTATTGAATATACTTGCACTTTGCCCGACTTAAGACTCGAACCCAGGACTCAAGCCCAACAGTAGAAATGTTCCCAGTGGCAGCCTGGAGTCTAGATTACAATAGACTCGCCCCCTATTACATGGGACTTAAACAACAACACCTGTGCCCAACCTTTCGGGCCATACAGGAGTGATGTTCTGTTATGTTATGAATAGATTTGTACAGTCAATCGCATGCCCATTGTCATAATTGGGATAGCAATAGATAAATGAGCGAGAATTAAAGCTGCAGCACACTTGTAACAACCTACGCCACACCACGCTGGCGTAGCGTGGCGTGTTACAAATTTATTTCCGCCCTTACATTCATGACGTCCTTTGATGTTAAAGAAAATGGGAAAATTTATTGTATTTGAATAAATTGTCCATGAATGACACAATTTTATTTTCCTGTTTTGTTTTACTATATTTACTTCTGCGCCAAAAATACTTTTTATCTTTACTTTCGCGCAATTGATTTTCAACTCTCGATATTGAGCCGTGCGTTGAGAATCCAACAGAGTGCAACCCAGCGCGTCGAAAAAACACATTGTAGGATTTTCAACCCTTGGCGATAAGCAGAGCGTTGAAAATCCAATGTACAAAAAAAAAATCCCACGTCTGTACCTGGGCTTACACTGATGATTGGGTTTATTTATTCATTTAATGTTAAAAAAAAACTGCTCTGCGCCGAGTCATAAGGTTATGAAAGTAAGGGATAGGTTGTGAAGGTCAACTCCTCTTCCTCCTCTGGTTAACTGTTTGGCAGTTGGTAAAATTCGCAGAAAGTTGACATGCTTATCGGGTGCCTACAACAACTTGCTCAATTAAACTCGCAAGTAGACACCGTGCAATTATGTGGACCTATAAGGTAAAATTCAGACTTCGACACCCATAACGTACATGGAGCTTCGCTAAATAATTTCATTTGACCTGTTACTGTTAGCCTGTTACTGCTGGGCAAAGCCCTCTCCCCATGACTTCCATTGCTTGCGATTTAAAAATGTGGACCCCTGGTTAATTTGACCTATATAACACAAAATAAGGTGTTTGATAACTATCTTGAAGAGTATCACATTGCTTAGCTTGATCCTTCGTTATATCAAAAATACTGCAGCATTAATTTATATGAAATAAATATATGGTAAAGTTGAGGATTTACTATGTTTGACGAAAACACGATTCGATAACTTTTCTCGATGGAAAAATGTTCCAAAGTTACCTCCAAACCCAGCAATAAACCTCTGGTACTAAAAATATTAACTGAACTAACTATGAAGCAAATGCTGTGTTTTTTTTATTACCATTATTTTCACCCTAAAAAGAAATTACCTAAACTATTGGCGCCTAAAACCTCCCCGCCGCTCAGTCTGCGAGCAGTATCGTGTGAGCGAGATAAGGAGTGAATTTGAGCAGACGTATTATGGACTCTTAAGTTAAATTTTCATTTCTTTCCAGCATCACTGCCGCAAGTGTGGTTCAGTAGTCTGCGGTCCATGCTCTTCCAAACGGTACATACTTCGGGGCCAGAGTGACAAGCCGCTCCGCGTGTGTCTGCAGTGCTTCGACGAACTCAACCGGGAGCGTGCGCGCCCGCCCACTCAGGCGCAAGCTGCTAATTTGACGCCCGGTGAGTTGTGCTATGTTATATTGTCGACTAGTTGAGTTTCTGTATTGGAAGACGTTGAATAATGTAGCACAAGTGATATATACGGACAAAGCGACAAGCCGCTCCTATGACGCCCGGTTAGTTGAGCTATGTTATATTGTAAAGTGTTACTAGTTGAGGAGAACGAAACTCGTGCATGACTATGACTGGCTGTGGTCGTGGGCGTTACCTTTGGTCGCACCGATCAAGATGTGGAACTCATACTAAAGTACACAAAGTGACGACCGGTCGTGCGACCAGTTGGTCTTTGCACCAAAATGTGCGATGCACATTAAGTTTTTCTATAGTTTAACCTAGTCTTTGCGAAGTTCTCTAAAGGTTCTCGTATATAGAAAAAATATTCGAGATAGTTGGATGGAATCGTATTATGTGACAATTTCATGAAGCCCACGCACAATTTGGGTGTAAAGATGACAGTTACGTCGCCTCATTCCCTGATTTCGCGTATAAAATTAGTAACTCCACTCAAACCCATAACATTATCGACCAAAAATAGTTATCAGTATTCAATTTAAAGCTTTGTTTACTCTAATATAACTGTCGATTAGATAATATAACTGTCGATTAGATAAACTTATTGATAACTTATCTCTATACCTTTAGGTGTTAATGGAAACCATGGCGAATATTTTGGATAAATTATCATCTGCTAAGTTTTTTCCCAACTATCTTGCTACCCGGATGCAGCTGAATACTGATATTTGGATGAATACTGATTTAAAATACACCGAAAATACATAAATATTCTTTAAGCGGGCGCTTGTACACTGTGCCAGTAACACGAAAATGTAAATTATCGACCCACTGATAGATCATTTGGCGTTTCCACACGGTAGTTAAGACAATGAAAGCATGTGCCTTAACCTGAGCATGTTTCATGCCCCTCGCCGTGTCTTATCCATAGCTTTCTATCAGAAGAGATCGATTTCAAAAGTGAACCATAATTAATTTAATAAAAATCTAAACTAATATTATAAAGAGATACGATTTGATTTTATAAATGTTTGTTTGTTTGTAATGAATAAACTCAAAAACTACAGGACCGATTTCAAAAATTCTTTCACCAGTTGAATGCTATATTATCACTGACTAACATTGGCTATAATTTATAAAGATATCACGCGGGCGAAACCGCTGGCGGAAGCTAGTCTTAAATACACTGGCAGGCAACACACAGCGTAAACCGCTGGGTCTACAAGCATGAAATTTTGCATAAGAGTTCCATATAGAGTGAGTTCTTCATAAAGCGAAAGTGAGCACTAAGGCTGCCGGTCTACCACTGCGGAGAAGAGAGGAGAGAAATGGAGTTGTGCCTCTATTAACCAATAGAATCCAAACTCCGCTCCAGAGTTTAGATTCTATTGATTAATATTGGCACAGCTCCGCTTCACTTCTCACGTGTCCGCTTCAGGCAGCCTTAGGAAGGATTTATGAAAGTTCATCCCCTAAAGGGTTTTAATAGGGGATGAAAGACCCGTCATTCCGACCTCGCCGCCGAGGTCCTATGTTATCGCGACCGCGTCCCCGAGTAAATGATACTCCCCCCCGACCCTTGCTCGATAACGAGGTGCCAGCAGTTGTTTGTTGCAGCTGAGCACGTAGCTTTAAATTCCCCGACTAATAATCATCAAAACTTTGATCCGGCCCGTCCCATCCTTGATGTCCTCCCTCCGGTTGACGCCCTAAGCCGAGGTTCGTACCCCACAGGGGTTGCCCATAGTGAGCGTTCACCTAGTTTTAATTAGCATAGTTGAATAACCCTTGTTTTAAGTGTAGTAGCTTAAGGCACCCACAGGAAAGCCAGGTTTAAGTAGTCATGATCTCAGAGGTCACCTACGAGATGCCCTATCTAAAAAAAACAACTAAAAAGCGAAAAATAAAAACTTTTTACAAAAAAAAACAACTGACCTCCAAAAAAAAAACACTAAAAAGTGAAAAATAACTTTAATTTCGGAAGCCGGTGTCTTGGGTTTTGTATTTTCGTTTTTTGCCACCGACTTCCGAAATTAAAGTTATTTTTCACTTTGTAGTGTTTTTTTTTTGGAGGTCAGTTGTTTTTTTTTGTAAAAAGTTTTTATTTTTCGCTTTTTAGTTGTGGTACCTACCCCACACACATTCGAATACCACTACCTGCTACCAGTGACAGAAACTTATCATATCATCTACATACTAAGTGGGAAAAAAAAAAGTATTTTGTAGCTAACTCAAAAACTATCCAAGCAAAGTTAATAAAATTTATATGGGACCAATTCGAGAGCACACCCTTTCAAACAAAAAAAGAATTTTCAAAATCGGTCCACAATTGACGGAGAAATCGGTGGACATACATACAAACGTACGCGACGAACATATAACCTCCTCCTTTTTGGAAGTCGGTTAAAAAAAGGGGATGAAAGAAATATCTCATCAGGCACATGTCTTGTTCATTAAATAAATCAATGATACAAACAGTTTTTTGAACGCACTCAATATTTTTTCCTCATCGACAGTTCAAATAAAATTGAAGTACGTCAAAAACCACTGATATATATAATTGCGCCAATTTGTTATCAATTCAATGACGTCATAATTTATTGTATATTAATATTGTTAGTATAGGTTATGCACTACTCTTATCATTCTCATTTTATAATTGTTCGTCGGAATCGTGTGGTTTTAGGCACTAAAATAAAAAATCTGCCAAGTGCTATTCGGAATCGCACACGAACAATATTTAGCTAAAAATGCCGAAAAAAACATGTTTCTTGTATGGAGAGGGGACCCCCTTTAATTTTAACTTTATTTTATTACTTGTTATAGAGGCAATAGAAATACACAATCTGTAAAAATTTCAACTGTCTACCTATTAAAGTTCAGGAGACGTCAGACGGACAGCGGAGGCTTAGTAATAGGGTTCTGTTTAGCACTCTTCAACCTTTTTAAGGTTTATCCAATTTTTTTATGATTCATAATGAACCAAGACTGTTAGTCTTTTGTATAGTAGATAGTGCGAAAATGTTATGTATTTCGGTTAGAGGAACAATCCCGTTTGCACACTTGATATTGAAAACTACTAACTTTGCGCAGTGTCTAAATGCGTATAAAGCTTTTGGCTAGTCACGCTTGCTACCTATTATTAAATTTTTAATTACAATTTTTAGGTTTTCACTAGTGTATTATTTAAAAATGTTAAAAGAGTATTCATGCTTGCTCGAAGACCATTCAATCTGTTTAACTTTAGATTGAAAGGTGCATAATTATGAAAATTTTAGTTTTAAATCTGCAGTTAAAAATCTGTCTAACAAATTCGTTTCTTTTTCCAGTGAAAGACACGGCTGGTTCAGGCGGGGACTCGTCTGCTGATGAAGACAGTGATGACGATGATGACCGCGTCACGGCCGAAGAGAAACATGATGAGGTAAGTCATTGTTACGTGCACAATATTAGATATTTAGTCTGTCCCAAAATTATCTGATGAAAGTGTAAACACACACTTGTGTGACTCATTGAGACGTACAAAATACTAACAGAACACTATGAAGTGCCCAGCCTTCAAGACCTTTACACTCACAACGGTTGAGTTTCTTGCCCATTCTTCTCCATATGAAAACTACCTTTTGGAAGGAGCGATTAGAATCAATTCTATTTCATGTAAATTTTGACGTTCAAAAGTGCCTTTTATGTATCTAATTAAAATAAATTATTTGACTTTGACTCTGAATGCCAACAAACATTTGCGTGGGCATTCCCTAAAGTTATGGGAAAATTCATCAAAGAAAAAGCCTTTGAAGCAATTCTTATCCAACCAAGTTGTAACAGCATGGAATAGGCTCCCGGAGAGTGTAATGACGGCTCCCTCACTGAACTGCTTCAAGAATCGACTGGAAAGATTAAACATCTCCAAGCTATTTGAAACACACGCATCAGCTAATTAGCTGCTAGTGTGTCTAACTAAATAATAATAAACCCTGTTCAAATTAAATTATTTTGCAATCACTCACTAAAGGGAATTAGCAACACATTCATCTGTATTTAGAAGGTCTACTTCTAATCTCACCACATTTTCCAAAAATTGTTGTTTGAATAACATTATTAAATTCTAATTGAAAAATCAACGACGAAAATTGAGGTTAGAAGTTTAACCTAAATTGACAAAGGAAAAATATTTTTAATGTGGTGATTTAAAATTAAAATTTCGGGTTTTTAGCATTCGAATAAAGTAGTCAACAGGTACATTTTCTGATACATTTGTTTACATTTTCGTCAGATACTTTAAGAACAGATCATAGGTTCTGGGTAGGGTATGCTGAAAATTCTGCTATAAATTCGGTATGCGGTGAGCGGTATTATGCAGCCCTTGAGCTATCCAATGTAGCCCTGTGCAACTTTTGAACTGTGGTTCTGTTCTAGTACTGTTTATATTGAGCTATTTTATATTCATTGGCTGCGAATAATAAGGCCGCCATATACGCAAAAAAGTATGCGGCTTGAGAAAAGGGGATATCACCAATTTGGCAGTAAAATTTTATTGACTGAAATAATTTTAGTATTTGAAAACTATTTTTGATCTCAGTCGTTTATTCCATGACAGTTCTAGAAACACAGTACCTACAGACATTGTTTATTTCTAGGGTTTTACAAGTTATAACGGTGTCAAAAATGGATATGGAAATAAAGTCACCACAGTATAGTACAAAATGAAATTGTGTAAGTCTAGTACAAGTGTTATAGGCAGTAAATCATGCTTTTACAAATCCGTACTGGTTGATATCTGATGTGTTTGTTCTTTCCCACGTTCACTTTTGTACTCGTCATTCATTTGAAGCTAGTTTAGAGATTTGCTAGTAACCTTAACATAATAGTGTATTTAAGTTATCGCAGCAGAATATTAGTCCTGTGATATTGTTTGTGAGATCTAAATTAAAATGTTTGCTTGGTCAATTACGTTTTCCAAATGACTTGGCAGTTTTAAATTGATCAAGGAAATGTATTGATATTTGTTAAGAAACACACGAGAAATATTTATAAAAAAAAGGTTGTTTGACAGACATCTGAATACGAAATTAATAAGCTTATTATTTTCTTTATTTTAAAAGCGCACTAAAATATTATTTTCAAATATTTACTTCTTCATGTTGTCTGTGTGTTTCTTCACTATGTTTGAGTTTGTTTGGTTTTTTTGTCTTTGTCAATAGATTTCAACTAATTCGTTTGTCGTGTTGTTTTTTTTTCTACTCATCCATAGTGTTTGTCATCATAGTTTTTTATTTTTTACCAGCTAAAAGAATATTTACATTCCATATTATTGTTATTTTAAGTGAGATATGATAATTTTGAGATTTTTAACAGCACTAGCACACAATACTACTACGATGAATATTTTTAAAACAATTAATAACTCAATGTCATCACTATATTTTTACTCGCCAGCACCAAAATCCTTATTGCTCAAGGTGATCATGATTTTAATGTCACCCTGTATTATTCACATTCGTAATTCAACATACCGTACAACTACATATTTATATTAGATGTTGTAATTTAATATTTCCTTAAATTTTCCAGCCAAAGTTCTACGGTGACAGTGATAAGACTGAAGAGACCAACAATCATTCGTCCAAGGATTCCGCTAAGTGAAAATCTTATTCAAGAGACCACTGTCCATCACAGGATTAACAATAAACTTTATTATACAACATTTTAATAATAGAAGCGTAAATAATTTTAAGCTCTCCACACGGTTTTGGGTCAGAGCCTTCCGGAATCAGCTTTCATGCAAGTAAGTACGTCAGAGGATACTAAATGTATGTAAGTAATCTTTATCCCGATGAGACACAGGACGGAAAGCCCTGACCCAGATATGTGTGGATATCCCATTACGCCGAATTCAAAGACTGGACTGCGTGCATTCAGTTTCATATAAACGTCCTTATGTATCTATTTCTATTTGTCACTTTGTTAACGGGATCAATTTTTATTAGACTTGTGAATACTGTGATCTTTTTAGAATTTCTTCTGTATCCAAGCAACCCGTGTCTTATAACTGTCTATTTAACTCTATATAGTTGGTCAAAGGGAGGGCAGAGACGTATGTCCCAAGTTGCCTTACTGCAACTCGGGAGATACCATTCAGGTTGACTTGAATACGATCTCCGTCGATCTTGTAAATATGTTAAAAACCAGTCAATTTTAAATGCAATGGACCACTGTATGAAGTAGGCAGTAATACTGATTACCCCCACTCGTGTGGAAGATGTCATAGTTCAGACTCTTCTCGTGATACAAATCCAATATTTGTTGAAAATATGGACGGTCTCCGAGTTTACCACAATGGCCTTCGAAATTTTTTTACACTAGGAAGAATTTGCTAGATAAAAATCCTTTATAGTGGATTACTTTAGAAAATCGAAAACTTTTATACAACACAACTGACTTGTGGTCAGTGGGATATGATTTTGGTAACGAATAAAAATTGCTAGATTTTTCGCTGGACTTTAAACAGCTTTAAACCGCTCAAAAGTGAACTGAGGTGGAGTTTCTTTGTTTAGGATTAAATCATATTTATTATTTGATAGTAAGACATCATGGTTATAAGACGTTTTAACAATATTTTAGGCTAAGTCATGTTATGTCAACATATTAATATTTTACATATATGTTACGTTAAGCTTATTTTATTGTAAACTTTATTACGGTCTATATTTTGCTTTTCCGAATGTCGCCGGCGCTGATGTGAAGGAAGCAAGTCATGTTAAATTCAATAGTTCATTAAATATTAATCTATTTACATAAGAACTGGTGCTTGCATTGTAAGTCTCTTTAGAGCAATGTTTTTCGTTTTAATATAATAATCACATTATTTAGTCTATCATAGTCATAGGTTCAACTCTAATGTCCTGCACATTTTTAGTACATATTAAAGTAAAAACTGACACATCTATCTTTTCACGATAATAAACCCCAGTTGATTTGCAACGCTAGTATGAGTTAAATATAGGGTGGCGATTTAGTCAGCTACACCCATCAAAGGGGTGATTCTACCCGCCATACTAAACGCCATTCATATCTGAGCCGTGAAAAAAAAAACAATTTCCATTCAACCGTAGACAGATTATTTCGATGCATGTATAAAAAGTTTTTTGAAGTAAAAACTTCATTAGGCGCGTCGGGCATTTTCGAGATGGGACTTAACCATTGATTTGTCGACCTGTTACCGACACCGTGGAGTAAAAGACATCAACGCGTTGATTACCGCGGTGCGTGGAGTAACAGACATCAATGCGCTGATTACCGCGGTGCCGATTTTTTTTCAAGTTTTCACATCTGCGTTCCTGGAGTGCCACTGTTTTTTTCTACGACTCGTATATATATATGAATTTCGTAGCGAAAGTTATTTAGTATGATGAGTTAAATCACCCCCTTGACGGATGCAGGTGACTAAATCGCCACCCTGTATAGCCCCAACGCAGTTTAGAAAACCATGATGTTACAAAATAAATCTTAAAAGAAGCAATAATTAAAATATCGCAGAATTTTCAACAGACTTGCTTCTTTTGACTTTGACGGCAGAAGGTTGAATGTATAAGATAAATGCATTGTTGTAATATTTAGCCGCACCTTGGAAATGTAATATGGTACAAAAATATTCACCTGTTGTCTCCATAACGCCATTTAGTAACATCTGCATTTCCTTTGGTACACAAACTAGTTTAGAATGTGCTCGCATGTGTACGCGGTCCACATTCCATGGTGTTACGGTTTTTATGAGATAACAATAAAAAGGTCTAAAATTATTTAACTAAAGGGAATTGGGAATAAAAATCTTATTTCGTATGTTTTTGTTGTTTATTGAAACTATTTTTAACTTATGTCTGTTCTGCTGTATGCAAGGTTTGTACGAGTGCGTACAGTTAAAAAGACATGCAAATTATACTCGAAATCAACTATCGTGTGATGAAAGCGAAAATGTTCAATTACATTATTTTCTGCTAATACATTTTGAAGTAGCATCACATTTCATTGTATACAATCCAAACTAATTTTAGATTTGTATGTATATTAGAGTTTTAGATAAGAGGTCCATTAAGTTTGTTTCAGTTTGAAACGGTTTTTAAGTTTAGGTATTTAATACGGAACTTGCAACACCATCTGTAATGTAGAAAGTTCGTAAAGAAATTATTTATTAATTTAACATAGGCCTAAATGTTAAAGATTTACACAAGTTGTGTTAATTCCCGTAATACTGGTAAGAGAAAAAAATTATGTTAATAAGATATTGTTTAATTTTCAGTTGACAAATATAATATTTTTTAAAAAAGATCGTCTTTTATTTAGGCGAATTTCCAATTTCTGATTAGGATTATGAAAAAATTACTTGTGTTTATTAAGCTGCGTCCCCACTTTTGAAAAACAGGCCAACAACTGTCCCAACAAAGGGACCACCATACATACATAAACTCACGCATTCTTCCCATGGGGGAAGAGACCAACATGTTACGCATAATAAGGACGGGGATTTTACCATTACACTAAGCGAACCTCCGAACTAGTCCAAACAAAGTGGCGACGCGGTTCGAGACTCGGATCATATACGTTTATACTCCATTTGAAATAAGATCAGACATTTAAATAAACCTTTTTTACAGTCCGTTCAACAGATTTTGACTTCTATTGCGTTGGAGGCATGACAAATGGCAGCTGCAGAAAATGGTATTTTAACTATTTTTTGCTTTAAAAAAAATCGTATGCAAAATCGGTTGCACGGACTGTTAAAAAGGTTTGTCTAATCTTATTTCGCCCGATATATATTACTTTCCTCTATGTTTCACACGGAGTATAGGCCTGTACAGAACCTAGTAAGTAATGCTTGAGTTTTGAATGAGGTTCTATACAGGCCTTATTATTATTGTGCTGCCTACGACCGACATGACTACAGACGAAGTAACTAATGCATCGTATATACAAGGTGAAACCATGGATGATTCAGTACATGATTCTGAACCCGTTGAAATATTTCGTCGGTTATTATAAAAAAAATGCTGTTTCATAGAAAAGTGCAATACCTACGTGGTCAAAATGTATTGAACAACAGATTTTTTTAAAAATAACCGACGAAAAAACGCAGGTATGCAATGTAGTTAACTATTACTAAGTCTTCTAAGAACTAGATAAGAAATTCAACTTGATGTGATTATCTAGAAAGATCTTCAAACCAATTTAACTATCCACAAGATGGGATAATCTTACTCATAAAATCTCTAGAGATTGTCTATTTATTGACATATCAATAAACCGAACATTTACTGACAAGGGAAATCGTAAGTTGCGTCTCAAAATGGATAACAAGGGTTTAAGCAAATATCTGAAAAACTAGACGTCCTTTATTAGGTCAAAAATAATGAAATTTTCATCCTCCTCTTGTGGCACCCCCGAGATTTTTGTAAGCGAATTGGTTACCCAAAAATGTTTTCACAAAGGTCACAGTCAAGGTTCAAAATCTGTAGAAGTTCCGTTCTTCGCTTAAGAAATAAATAAATGTGAACTTGGGTCAAATCGTGATAGTTCAGGAAATCATATTTTCGTGAAATTGTAAAATAAGTAAGGAGCAGCGCACGCCACAGAGCCGGCTTTACCTTTGGTGCAGGGTGCCTATGGGCAAAAAATATCGATATATAAAAATATCGATATTTTTCCATACAATTATAGATATATATCGTCGATATTTTTAATCGCAATATATCGATATTCGATATTTATTTCAGAGTATCGAATTCGTATCAATTTCGATTATTTTTTTAACGCAACTTTGGTTTTGTGTTTAACCTCTTTGACAGGCGAGCTCCTAATATCCACATCTGATGATTACTGGATTGATTAAATTGTGTATAATTGTTTAGGCTCGAGCATTAATAAAAAAAATGTTTTCTTCTATTTTCGTCTATTCTTTTTTACAAAGTTTGAATGTTTTGAGAATTTATGTATGAATAATCATGCAAAAACTGACAATATATCGATATTTTTCACTCGATAATTATCGATACTGTTTAAAAATATCGATATATTTCACTTACCCATCCCTAGTGCAGGGTGTGCAGCGCACACGGGCGCAGGGCCTTAGGGGGCGCCGAGGGTCGCTCGCGACAACTTTTCAATCAAATCCCAAACAAGACCAAAACATGTTCAGTAAAAAAGCAGTTTGTAGTTGGGGGCCCCCTACGCTAAATATGAACTTAGGGTGCTAAAATGTCGAGCTTGCTGCGCTCGCTCTTGCAACCTCAACATTCTCTTTTTTCTTAGATTATTTACGTATGAATGGTCAAAAGAAAACTGACCTATCTGGGCCGAGGTGTTAAATTTTCGAGCTCGATTCGCTCGTTCTCGCATCCTGCATTTTCAAACTATTTTGTAATAAAAATAATTCCCATTTCCCTATTTCTGTATCAATGGTCAAAAGAAAACCTAACCTATTTGAGGCAGTGTGCTAAATATTTCAACGTATGATTCCTGGGCGGGGGCCCCATTGAGTTTCGCCGCCCCGGGCCCCCGACAGGGCTAGTCCGCCACTGCCAGAGGGCGCCAATGTATTGATTGCACACGGGCGCTACATCGGCTAGAGCCGCCACTGGCACGCCAGCATCAATGACATCATCCGACGTGCTCTTCTTGATGTGGGATGCAACGTGTGTCGACACACTTGCGCCATTCCAATTTCCTAACACGGCGGGCTGTGCTGGGGCGGCTGCGGGTGCGGAAAACCTCAAACGGCGCAAATACTATAATGTTATTGGGACTTATATTTTCGAGCCGTTTCGGCTTGAAACACTAGAATCATTGGGTCCGAGTGCCCACTTAGTTTTTCAAGCGGTTGGTCGACTGTTCACGTGACCAGCGAGCTGGCCAATTTTTAGGCCAAAGAATCAGCTTTGCCATACAACGTGGCAGTGCCAATCTTTTGGGCACTCTTTCTGTTGACAGCGATGCGGACAAATTTTTTGATGCCCTATGATTATTTCCCCTCCTTTTTTATATGAGTGTACATATTATTATTTTAAGTCTGTAAGTTTTTAAATTATGTAAATATTATCTTCAAAAAAATTAAATAACTTGCCGAAAAAATGAAGAATATGAGATACGTCCTAAAATCATGGAATCTCCTGAATTAGAAGAAGGACAGTTCGCAGCAACTGTTAGGTATTATAATTATACTTGTAATCTGTATAACGTTACATTTATACTCGTACTTCATGTTGAAAGTTTGACGAAATGTTACAAGTCAGACGCAGTTTTACTGCTGCAAAACAACCATGTTATCTAGTTACAAGGGTCGTTATCCCGCAGGAGACGCCCTGGGCGTCCGCCCAGAGCGGGAGAAGTTTATTTGATAATTTCCCAACCCCAAAAAATTAATAAAAATAAGGGTCGTTATCCAAGGGAGTGAAATAAAAAAACATAACTTTGTCAGACAAACCTTTATTCTTCCAAAAAGACATACAATAAGTATGTTAAGTATTTTAGCTTACAGCAGTCGTTTCCCAGTCCTTTCTCAATCACAGCTCAATACGAACTAGCACTCAATTTTGAATTTTTCCAAGTCTTTTTTGACTTATAATATCATTTAAACTTATTCTATTTTATAATTACGACATTGATTGACTGATTTTAAAAGTGAAATGACAAAAATGTATCGTTTTTGATACTGGTTACATATTTCTATTGAAAACCTACTTTGATTATGCATAGACACAATATTGGAACTATTTTAGAGAAAAAATGTATATTTTATATTGATACTTGAATACTACACGACACATAAAAACATGAAATGGAGAGATAATTCAACACTAATATTGAGCAATTTCTGCCATTGGTTAAATAGACACCTATTTCTTAAACTGCCCATCCAAAGGGATACAGGCGTTAATTGTATACGTATATTCTTACATCTAAATGACTATTAGGCCCGTCCTATTTAAAAATGACCGTCGCGGGAATAGCGCGATCGGTCTTTTGTTCGGAAAACTGAAAAGCGCCCTCTGTCGGCGCGAACACGCGTTCAGGTTGACCGAACAAAAAACAGTGGCACTTCGGGAGTGCCGACAGAAGTGAAAACTTGAACAAGATCGGCTTGGTGGAAGAAAAATACTTGTATAGAACATTGGTCCGTAATCTTACCTTAATAAAGAGCACAATCGCATTTACAATAAAAAAAAACTTCCAAAACCTTTAAAGTAAAAATACTTGCATAGAACATTGATCCGTAACGTTATATAAATAAAGAGCACAATCGCGTTAACAAAAATTAGGTGTCGGTAACGGTGTCGTGAGTTCAATTGTTTTTTCCCATCTCAAAAATGCCCAACGCCTAAAGAAGTATTTTTCACTTCAAAAGTACGAACGATCGTATATTGGCGCGACGATCGCTTTAAAATAGGACGCAGGGTTACACGTTTACCGAAAATGCAGGCAACCGTTCTTTCTCGGTGATCGATTATTGAATTTTTTGTTCTTCCTTAGTTAGCAGTATTAGCAGCCAGTTCAAACCATTGCCGTAGCGCATCGCCCAGTACAGTGGGAAGGGCCGACATATCGCGTAGTATCAGGTAGAAGGGGAACGGGAATGTGTCCAAGTATGATACGAATCCTGTGAGAGCGTTTGTCGTCGGATCCAGTAGGGGGCGCCTGATGTCCATGATGGAATCCTAGAATTATATCAAAGTCAAAATCATTTATTTGCAGTAATTTCGGTACAAAAGATGGTATGTATATGTCATCGTATAATTATGAACTTCGTTAGTTTAAAATCTATCGGTATTATTTCCGTTAAATTATAAACTGTCGAAAAATTTAAAAACCATTTACAATTTAACGCATTATTTTTCGCTAGTTTATAATCTTTCCATGGGAAACCGACTCATTGTGAACTGGTATCAAACTTGCTTGCGACGTAACGCACCTTGCGCTAATACTAAATAGCCAGCCTAGCCGCGAGCAACTTTGAAGTAGGGCTCGCCGGCCGCTACCGCGCCCCCGCTCGCTCCGCTCGCTCAGCTCGCGCGCGGTTGGTTACAGTTCTAACCTAACCTAACCCATTTCACCCAATTCGCAATTTTTTTACAGTTTATAATCTAACGGAAATAATACCGATAGATTATAAACTAACGGTTCTCAAAATCTTAGGTGATATATATAAATTGATAGTGCAATGACACAATTCGCCATAAAGTGGCATGAAAATATTAAAATAACATGGTGTTAATTACATTCACACACCATAACAAATCAACATAGCTAACTAATCGACAGGTCAATAATATAATGTTTTATCAGAGAGTAAAACATTTTATGTAAATTAAAACTCATGACACCAGATAATTGTCTGTTAAAACCGGGGACTGAATATTTCATACGCAGTAGAACCTATCTTTAACATCAAATACTTATAATGTAAGCAGGTGGATTATTGGAGACGAGAGAAATATCTCTCGTCTCCAATAATCAGTCAGAATCAGTCAGTATCTCGGTCGGATAATAATCAGTCAGAAAGTGACCAACAATAGTGTTCGATATTACTTATCGTGATAAGTATAACTCTTACCTTGTTATCAGGATTATCGATGATAACGTAAACCAAAAATATTCCTTGCTGTCTTGCTCTCCTCACTGCTTGCAACACCTTTGTTTCTCCCTCAGAGAATATCCCCCTTCCATCACTTACAACGACCAATAACTTAGCATTGACAGCATCACTTCTCATCGTCTGTTCTTCAAACAAAACGGTGCAAAAATCAAGGAGTTGTGCTATTTTGGTCTTCGTTTGTTCAAAGCGTAGTTGTTCTAGAATCTTCGAGCCGGAATGTTCGGAGAATTGTTCCGTGAACGGGTGGAGTAGGTTCGGTTTCTCGCCGAAGCTGAGCACGGCTAGGTCGCCGGATTCGAGGAGGTTCAACGCCTGAAATATAAAGGACAATATGATAAACGTCAGGCATGCAAATACGATACGATGATAATATTTATTACCTGTTGTTGATATTATGTTGGAAGTCTAATAAAATCAAAGACTAATAAAATGACAAATGGTTAGTTAGTTCAACAGAAAAACCAACGTGACAGTAAAATCGATTTCTGTAGCAAATAATTTAAACACCAGGCCACAGAATTTAGTGTCTATATTTTACAAGTGCTTGTCAATCATTGTAATTTAAACCCTAACTCAATGTTCATAAAATTCACTTAACGCGTGCTCACAATTTGCAAGGACTATATTAGCAAACTGCCTGCTAAAAGGGTAGTTGCCTAGGTAAAAAAAAAAAAATTATTTAGTCCGTCTTTCAGGTAATAAAAAAATATTAGAGACGTATTTTTTGTTTTATCATATTAATCAAAAATAACTTAGAAAACATGCATTAAAGTTGGCAAGTGGGGGCTCGCTACGTCACAACGCAGTATTAAATCTAGCAAGGCGTGACGTCATGCCACATTTTAACTCAATGTATCGCCGTAATCTTTTGATTTCGTCAAAAAAGAAAAAATACGTGTTCAATATTTTTTAATAATGTACAAGACGGACAAAAAAAAAATATATCTTTGGACACAGGCCTAATAAGCCCTATAGTCACATAAAAATCGAATATTACTTCAAAATGTAAGACATTTATAATTTTGTTTGCACATACCTGCGACACAAGTGCCAGACTCTCAAACGCCAGTTCCTTACTCCTATTATCGGACATGGAACTCGAATCATCGACCGCTATAGCGATCTTGTACTCGCGTTTGGCCGGCTTGGTGCGTCGCAGCCAGATGCGGTCCTTTCTGAAGTGGGACGCGATGTACGGGATCACGCGGCGCATGTTGATAGCGCGGCCTGTCCTGAAGTCACCTGTGATGGGGGAAAAATTATTAAGAGATAATAATGATATATCATTCTTAACTTTGTCCAGCGCACTGTGGACTATCAGCCCTGCTAACCTTCCTGAAAGGCTAACGTTTTAATATCAAGAGAAAGAATAAATGGCGTGCAAAGATGACGAGAATTCACAAAGTAAAGTATCAGCAGAAAACTCTTTGACAACATATCGAATTTTTACAACTTCTTTCATAACCAGAGGTCGGAATTAGGTAGAGTTATTTATGTACTTGCATCGAAATGTTGATATTAATATGGATCTTCCCGGGATTTCTAATAGACAATCCCGTGTGACCAACAATATTACAAATAAATAATAATAAAAACCTCAGAGATAGATAAGACAAATAAAACAAAGATAATTAACATACAATTTTTTTAGCAGCACTTAGCACTTTTCCCGCTGACAGCGATGCGGACGAATTTTTTGACGCCCAATGAGCTGTTGTCTTTATTTTTAACTTTTTCCTTTACATACTTGTACATAATATATAGTAGTTAGTTGTAAATATGTTTGTGTACATATATTATATGTTAACACAACAAACAATAAAAAAAAATTAAGTCTTAAGCAAATTCTCATACTTATACTTCGCCTTTTTATAAATACGAAAATACTTTTGCTTCTAGCCTAGACTCGTGAGGTTTTGCTTTAAATTGTGTAAAAGTAAATAACTTTTTATTTAATAGATCACGGGATTTTTCTGCTCTTCAAAATTAATCCCGGGATTTGGGGCATATCCACTTTATTCTTTCGTTGCATGAAATCAGTGTAAGTACATAAATAACTCTACCTAATTCCGACCTCTGATCATAACATCTAAAGTTAGACCAAACGTACACACGGCTACACATCAAGCTATACAAAACCAGTTAAGGTTGATCTCGCATTGTATAGGATTTCCTTAAAATGCGAGGTCAGTTTATACTGGAAATGTATAGCTTGATGTGTAGCCGTGTGTACAAATAAAAAACGTTTCTTTGTCGACTTATGCATAAAGGCTTGAAAAATTTACAGAATTTAAGATACAAGAGCGAGTGAAGCGAGCTCGAAGTTTTATTTTTACTATTCATACAAATTGAAGTTATTTTTGACCATTTATACAGATATAGTAGTTACGGGGCGGTAGGCTAGAAGAGTGTGCTTGTATCAAGAAAATTCGGGGTGGTAGGGAAGAAGATAAATAGTGCTTGTTTCAAGAAAATAAGGCAGGCAGCGAGGGAGTGGCCTGCCTGCCGGGTCAGGGCCCTCTTGACCATAGGTTAAATACGCCACTGGTCCTAAGTTATAAAAAGCTGCCTTTCCTTTCATTCAAACTCACCAGCTCTCCTGGAGCGGCCGGTCGGCTCCAACACGAGCCTGAGTCTCTCGCACAGCGCCCTCGCGGCCGCCGACGAGTCTCTCCACAGAGTCCTCCACACGGACACAGTTATTCCACCTTGGCTCTGTGTAGGACCGCTGTTCAACCACTGACGGATGCCCATGTACTGGTCTACTGATAAGTCTTCCGAGTGGGATTGGGAGTCGTTGAGCCTGTGTAAGGTTTAGAAAATTATAATTTTAAAATAAGTATGTGTTGCTGAATACCTACATTCTATGCAAATAAACGTTTTATATTCTATTCTACGATATCAATGTAACTAGCTATTAGCTAAGGCACCACTATAGCATATTGAAGACATTGCAGTCGACGTAGATTAATCTAACATTATGTATATAGCTTTAAAGAGGACGATGCAATCATTCTCCTGTTTTTTGTAAGTGAAAACTTCTTTAGACGCGTTGGGCATTTTTGAGATGGAAAAAAACAATTGAACTGGCGACACCGTTACCGACACCTAATTTTTGTAAACGCGATTGTGCTCTTTATTTATATTAAGTTACAGATCAATGTTCTATGCAAGTATTTTTATTTTAAAGGTTTTGGAAGTTTTTTTTTATAAACGCGATTGTACTCTTTATTTAGATAAGGTTACAGACCAATGTTCTATAGAAGATTTCCTGCACAGTAAAATTGTTCAAATTTTCATTGATGTAAATCAAGGATTCGCCCTCGCCATACTTACGTCGCGCGAAAACTATCACTCCCTAAATTGTGCGACGAGGCTCACTTGCGAATCATTTCCTCATTCGTCACAGTTCGTAACACATCGGAGCAACTTTCTCGTTTTTAATACACATAGCTGTATAAAGATGCCTTCTTGTGCCTTCAGGAAATGTACCAACAACTCCAAAAATTCAAATAAAATTGAAGGTATTACTTTCTATACGTAAATAATTTTTTTCAAATTTATTACGATTTCTAAAATAAATATTATGACGAAAGATGACAAGTAACAAAAATTACGTTCCCATGACAACGAACGATAGGGTAGTGTAACGTTGACAAAAAAAGTTTGAAATGTGAATTAGGAAGTATGGAGGTTACATGCCATTATGATTTTAAAATATTTTAACTGCCGGATTTTTTAATGTCTTTCTTTTTTTAGATTGACTTTTCTTTGAAACTATGTTTTTGAATACAAAATAATAGGTACTTAAACAATTATTATAAAACGCGACTTGCTTCGAAAGCACAGCGTGGGCCCTTCGCCTGATCTCTCTCCGCTTGTGGTGGGTTGCCATCCCGGAGATTCCACCTATTCAAGCACGTCGAAAGAACCCAGGAGAAGTAGCCTGAATAAAGGCGCAGCTCAAAATATTGTCTTTCAACTTTAAGACGTGAAAAGGTAACAGACGGACAGTTATTTTCGGATTTAAAATATTAAATAGATGTACTGATGATGAATCACTATTTGTATTTAACTATTAAGTTCCCACAAAATCCAGGTGTTAAAGAAAAATGGATTCAAATAATCCAAGAAAAACAAAGAGACGATGAATGGTTGTCAACCAAATACAGCCGCATTTGTTCACCGATCAGAGGTCCGTGATCAGAGGTCCGTAGATCGGAACCACGCTCTGCTACCATATTAAGATGGTAATACAACAATGTATCTGTGGAACCAGCAGAGCCATCTTGTATATGTGAACTAATGTTGAAATAAACTTAGTCTATGCGAAACAGCTATTGTTTTAATAATTTTAATGATGATATGTTCTACTAGACACAAGACTGTAAAAACAAATATTTTATTTTTTCATAAGCACCTCCTTTTAAAATTAAGTATTCTTTTCGAAACGAGTATGCTGACCGTACAGCGACAATTATCTACGTCATTGTATGACAGATGACAATTCATGCACAAATGCGGTCATCTTTTGACATGGTAAGGCGTATCCTTCGATGTAAATCGATGCAAATTTTCACTTCTGTCAGCACTCCCGGAGTGCCACTGTTTTTTGTTGGCCGTGCTTTTGTTCACAGACTCACTATTCTGTTTTTTTATAAATGAAGACTTGTCACAGTTGGCTTGGCTGACAGTCAGTCACTATCTTTATTAAAGTGAAACTTTTATTACATCGTCTCAAACTTTTTCGTCTGTGTGTTGCATGTCGCGTGACGGTCGGCCGCGGAGTAGGGATAAAGTGAAAGACGCTCGTCAGAGCAGCCAAGGCCAATATGGCGGCGCCTATAGAAGTTTCACTTTTACCGTGGTTTCATAAAACCACACAATCCTTTTTTTTATTTTGTTTAGCTGAAAGTCTTGAAAAAAAAAAAACGTTCGTTTGACACTGTAAGTATCTAATTAATTTCGCCAAAAATGACCACTGATGGTTAAGCAAACTATAGTCAAGTTTAAAAGTTCGTTTTTCTTACCGAGTATGATACGTAGTGTCCGTCCCTCTAGGCACATGCGCAGTAACTACCGCCTCCCCCTCCACTTCGATGCCCGTCTCCCCTGTAGGTTCCTCCCCCCCTTCCTTCTTGTTGCCAGACTTCTCATTCTCCTTTTCTTTGCCTTCTTTCATTTTCTCCGGTTTTAATTCTTCTGATTTTTCCACCTGTTATGAGACAGTTAGTACACTCGGTATTTCTTTGTTTAGTCAAGTTAGTTTGGTTTCAGAGTATAAATAATATTGCAATAGGTTCTTTGAATATGACCATGTTAATTTATTTCAGAAATTTTTAAATATCAACTCTACTATCTATTTGTCAGTTTGAGATCAAAAGAAGATCTTCCTGTATAGATTCCTGACAATAAACAAGATTTTATTCGTAAGCGGCGTATTCATATCGATTTATCAATTCTGCCTTCTACTCCTTGACACAAGACCTCTCGAACCAAATCCTATTTCACTCTATTCATCTAAATATGTCCTACCAATAATTAAACTAACCTGTAATTCATCTTCATCTACATCCATGGGTACTTCTTCATCTTCCTTGAGTTTCTCAGCGTCTTCGTCTTCTTCTTGCTGTAATGTTGGCTGCTCTTCGGCTTGTTCCTTTGTGGCGGCATCTACTGCCTACAATATTAGAAGACTGGCTTGAGTTACAGTAAGAATTGGTCGAGTCTTTTGGGCTTAAGCGCTGTCCGCGCGAACATTGTTCGTATGAACCTGCGATCAAACGTATGACCCAATATAAACGAGCGCTGTACGAGATCGTCGTGTTCATTTTATTCGGCGAACCCGAACGCGTTGTCGCGCCGACAAGAGAGCGCCTCCCGGTTTTCCGAAAAAAATGCGCGACAAATGAATGATATGTGTGTGGCGTCACGTATTGTAAATTTGTGAACGCGCATATGTATACGTGACGTCGCCTGTATGATGTTTAGTTCATTTTAAGTTAGTCAGGAACGTACCCTTGTAAGTGGCAACACTAAGCCACAATGCGGGGCGTTACCTACAGCGTGAAGTAGCGTCGCTCTCTTGTTTGTAAAACCGTCGCGGGACAGATTAGATATTATGTCATTAGTTTATTTTGTTACTAGTTTAATTCGTTTTAAGTGTACCTAACATTAGACTTTGATACGTGTGATAATTATGTTATTATTTACTGCAAGTTGAAGTTTCTCTTCCGCTCTTTGATTACGCTTCACCTCCAATACGCGTAAAAGGAGACAGCTGGAATACCTTCCACCCATGTCCCTAAATGTGTATGAATGAATATTTCGCGCTATTGATCGCACGAATTTCACGCGATGGCCGCGTAGTCGCTTTCTATCAGGGCAGCAGGTTATAAGTAGTAATGTGCCGGATATCCGTATCCGCGGATATCCGCGGATCTCCAAGGGAGAAAAAAAACATGTGTGCAATTCACACGTGGTAGAAGTGAAACCTTCAAAAATTTTGGCTACAAGAAAATGAAAAAAAAAAAAAAAACATGTATGACAGAAATGTTTCTCTTTAAAAGTTCTAAAAAAAAGTCCGCAACAGCATACATCACGCTTTTATCAGTAAAAGTGGAACTTTAAAACGTTAGGTAAAAGTACTGGGTCTTATAATCTTATTCCCCCTCATAACTTGCCTAGCCTTGCACATCATAAATGCGCGCGCAGTACTTGATCATTATTTTGCTGCGATGTTATTTTAAAACTGCGATATCTCCTAAGATATTCATTGTAATCGAATGATGTAAAGGGAAATTTTGTTTTAAATTAAATACTTGTGATGAATAATGTATTTATTAGGATAAGGATTAATATCATGTTTATAAAAACACCTTCGCAAATAATGCATTATTTTAGAACAAATTTGGTTAGCATAAAAAAGGTCATAGTGAGCCAACCTTAAAAGATAGACATATGCTGTCGCGGACTTTTTTTTAGAACTTTTAAAGGGGAACAATTCTGTCATACATGATTTTTGCGAAACTTTAACCGTTTACGCAGCGCACGCAGCGGAAGCTCTCAAAAGGAAAAATAAAGCCCCCCGATTTTGAAATATTCTTCCTTCGTGCTCCGCTCCTATTAGTCTTAGCGTGTTGATATATAACCTATAGCCTTCCTCAATAAATGGGCTATCTAACACTGAAATAACTTTTTAAATCGAACCAGTATTTCCTGAGATTAGCGCGTTCAAGCAAACCAACAAATTCTTCAGCTTCAGAGAACCACGAACATAAGAAACACTGTATGATGCTTCCTATCTCATTTTCTCCCACGTTAAATCTTATAAATTTATGTCCGTCTCTTTTTACTGTCGCTTTTTCGTTTCATCGACTTTCAAATCACAACGATACTAAAGAAGTTTTCACTTCAAAAAGATCTGTATCCGTTACTTTTTGGCGGATCTTGAACGGATCTTTTATATGTATACAGATACAGATCTTTTTCTCCCTCGGATATCCGGCACATCACTAGTTATAAGACAGACTCTGTAGACTCTTGTTTATAAGTTCGATAATATTATTTCAGGGTTTCGAATTCAGTAGCCACACATCAGGTAAACACTTCTCACTGATTTTACTACCAAAACTATCTGCATGCAAACGATAAGTCAATACTTTACCTGCAAGTCATCTTTCTTAGCCTGCTTCACATGCTGGTAGGCATCAGCTTCTTTCTCAGCGTCGTCATCGTTGTCTCCACCATCTTCAGCCTCATCTTCACGCTCTACGTTCAGAGTTTTAGACTGCTTGTGTTTCTTCTCGTTTATGTCACCTGTAAACGATAATGTACAGTATTATGTCCCTCGGGAATAATCGCATTTCCGAATACAAATGAATGCTAATTTCCATGTCCATCAATTATTAGATGTATCTTGTATAATAATTTGAATTCAGAACTAAGTACTTTATTGTTGTTTTGATTTGATTTTCGTGAGAACTATATTGAGCTGTAAAACTATTTTTCTATCTGTCGTGCCTGCGATTTTAGCAGATTTCCTACAATTTTTAAAATAAATTACATTACGTTATAAGAGTATTAACAACTCTATATACTTCCAAGTCGATTGAACATATTTGTACTGGAGGTTGTGCAAACTGTTTATTGTTTTGAAATATCGATTCCAATTTTAGAAATACGAAAGTTAACTGTCTGTTTGTCTGTCCGTAGGATAATTTCTGACCACTACGCGGGCGAAGCCGCATGCAAAAGCTAGTAGTCAATAATTTTAGGCAAGTCGATTGATGACACAAATACAGACCCAATATTCAGATATTGTGTTCACCGTCTTAACGTCACGTTTGTAGCAAATAACAAATCGCCGGGGGTGGGGATGAATGTCATGTCATGTAAATTAATATCTTGAGTATTTCTGTACTTCAAACTATAAAAGGTGCTGCTTTTTATGAAATGTGTTGCTTTTCATAAACAAATAAACATCTGAAACCTTTGAAACTCAGATCACAGTGCACTCATCATCTGCCTAGCCTTTTCCCAACCATGTTGGGGTCGGCTTCCAGTCTTACCGGATGCAGCTGAATACCAGTATTTTACATGGAGCGACTGCCTATCTGACATCCACAAACTAGTTACTAGCTAACACAATACCCCTTGGTAAGACTGGTTGTCAGACTTTTGGGCTTCTAACTACCCGTAACGACTGTCAAAGATCTGCAAATGACAGCCGGGAAAAATGGCTTAACGTGCTTTCCGAGGCACGGAGGGGTATTGGTATGTAAAGATGGTCACCCATACACGGCCCAACCGCGGCAAGCGTAGCTTAACCTGATCGATCGACCCGTGCGGCTGTTGTTACCACACTATTACTAGCCACAAGCCCCTCAGATCACAGTGCACTACTGGCTATTTAAACTTACCAAGTGTTCGTTCCTGATCAGTCTTGCCCGGTTTGTTCTCGTGTTTCTTGCGTTGTTCCTGCGACCGGTCAGCGCGGCTCGCGGCTTGCTTTTCACCGCGATGTCCTTTATCGCTTTTATCTAATTCTGACCGACCTGTTGATTGTTTCTCTTCGCCAACTTGTTCTTGGGCTTGTTCCTATTTAATGTATAGAAATATTATTTGTAATTTGATATAAATTAAAATTATACTTTTTTAGGGGCATGAGGAACAGGGTGTAAAGTTCACTCATCCACCATAGAAAAGGGAGGATCCTCCGACCAGACGGGTGTTGTGTCTGGCGGGCAACTGCCCGCAGTTTGAAGTTGAAATCTTGTATGTATGTCGATCGCTCGGTAAACTCTAACTGCGCGATGCAGGATTTGTGTGACGTCATGTCTTTGATGCATAGTTCGTATGTGGCGGTGTAACCGCTACACTTTATTTAAATATAATTTTTGGAACGAAGTTCTTTTACGCGGCTTATAAACTTTCAGAAATGGTCACGCTAAAAGTGTTACTACTTGCGACTGTCTTCTTCTAATTCAAAGAGAAATAAAGAGAGAGAGAGAGAACGCCGGCAGAAAAAAAACAAAAGACAAGAATAAAATGATTACAGTGTTGTGGCCGTCGTGGGATAAACTTGTACACATCGCCCGAGTACACTGCATGCCGGAGAGAAAGTGTGAATTTGGCCAAAATGAAAATCCAAGATGGCGGCTGCAAAAATATTGTTTTTATTTTAAATCATACGTGAGCAAGAACTTCATTCCTGACGGGGGTCCCCCAACACACGTTTTTTTGGTGTATATGATAAGAATGGTGGTCTGCCCACAAATGACGACACCAGAAAGCGTGTGACACCCTGATCATTTTACAAATTTTTATTATTATCAGCAGTTTTCGTCCCACTGCCTAAAGCCTGGATTCCCTTGTTCCACTTATCCCTATCTGGTAGTGTGTGGCATATCTTTAACCTTTACAAATGTATGACGATAATAACAACAGGCAATACTGCTTAAATTGAGCTACTATAGATGTGAAGTTTCTCATAATTCAGGAGAATTTTTAGAGTAGAAAAGTGGATGAAAATAAATGTTCTCTAGACCGATTTTTCTTGAAAATATTTGTAAAACACTAAAATTTTCCTTGCGAAGTCTATAGCGACTACTAGCATCATCCGTCTATAATGTTCCCACTGCTGGGACTCTACAACGGATAATCTACCAAGCGGGCCCAGTGCGTGTTAGTAGATGTCACGTGTCTTCGAATGATTGGTTCTAGGACATTCTCGTTTTCTCACGATGTTTTCCTTCACCGTTTTGGGAGCAGTGGTGATTAAAATATTTACACAAAGTAAATTGCCTGCCTAGGTTCGATCCTACGACCTAGAACTTTGTAGTCGGGGCCGTTACCACTGCTTTTGGGCACAACGACTACTCGAGTTGCTTCAAAAACAAAATATACTTACAAAAGGTGCAGTTTCCTCATCCTTCTGTTGTTCAGCATTAGTTTCAACATTGTCATCCGTCCCTCTCTCCATTTCTGCGTTCTCCACCTTATCCTCTGCAGTAGGATCATTGTTCGAAGGATTCGCTTGAGGATTAGCTTCTTGATTCTTCTGTTCTACTTCATCTTCTTCGTTAATATCCTCCGGATTATTTGGTAGTTCTTCTTTGTTTTCTTTTTCGGGGTTTTCGGGGGATTCTGATTCGTCTGGTTGATCGGGAGTAGGTTGTTCAGTGTCTATTTCTTGACCGCCATCTTTTTCTTCTTCTTTTTGTGGTGTTTCTTCTGGGCCTGGTTTATCGGGATCATCTTCTTTATCCTGCTGAATAATAATGACACTAATTGTAATTGTCTGTTTCGATTTCAAGAATGTTATAGTGCACATGTTTGAATATTTAAAAGAATTTTGTTTCCAAAAAAATTTAATTTTATCATTGCAAGATTACGTAATTTTGCTACATTTGAGTGGACTGAAATTGCAACTGTAGGATCTATAACCGAAGTTACTATTATATAACCTTCAAACACAGTATACACTTCTATCAATAAACTATAGTATTCGTGTTATAAACTTTGTCGTTGGACCATAAATGTCAGTAGCAATAAAAATGTGCAGCAACTTTTGTCTTATCGATAGTTTGCTATTATATCTGCTCCATAAGCTCCATAAGTGCGAGCGAAACGGACTAGTAACAATTATTTATGGCCTGACGACTCAGTTTTTAACGCGGCGACTATAGTCAAATCTTCCCCAACTCCAATACATACCTTATCCTCATCACCTCCCTCCTTATCCTCTCCCTCCTTGTCACCATCCTCTTCATCACTGGACACTTCGAGTCCATTATTGGTATCTTTGCCTTCTTCACCTTTGTCGTCACCCTCATTTTCGGGCTCGTCTGGTATGTTTTCTTTCATAACGTCGATGTCGAATGGATTCTCTGTTTCGGTTTCTCCTTCCTGTTATATAATATAATGTGAATTATGTTTTAGATTTAAAAAAATGTTGGTCTGTCTGTTACATCAAATACTGCTTAACTCTTCGACTTCATAGTGAAAAAAGGAAGGTTTAAAAAAGATTTTCTCTATGTGTATCAATTATTCTTGAGTTATTATAATTATTATTTGATCAAAATTATGTCACTTTACCGTTCAAACAAGCCTCGGCAGTGTTACATCATTGAAGGAAAAACAAAAAACAAAAGTGGACTTACATTTTCATCACCAGGTTCTTCACCATCTACATCCATATTATCAGGCAACTCGAAGTCTTCAGGCTCGGGGAGAAGTTGCTGGTTTCCGTGGTAAGGATCCGTCTATGAGAAATAAATATAAAATCAGTATAAGCATCGGTAATTAACAGTTTTTCTGCTAAAAAAATAGAGTTTGACTAAGAACGATCTAGAAACTTTATTTTAAAATGTTACACATCAAACCCATTGATATAATATATATTTTTAACAGAGATTTTGATATCAACCAAATATAAAAATTTCTATTATTTAGTGTCAAAGAAACTGTTACTGCGGATTGTTCAAAATCCTTGAAAATATCCTTTCAAATCTACATTTTAATATTTTAAAACAACTTACATGATCATCATCAACCTCAGGCTCCTCCATTTCGTTGATATCTTTCTTCTTCTTCTTATCTTTGCCATCAGCTCCATCATCAGCGCCTTGTTCCTGTTCTTTATCTTTTGCGGCCATTTCTTTTTCCCCTGTGCTCTCTCCTTTACCTTTCTCTTCTTTGTCTTTCTTCTGACCTTGTTCTTCGTCCAATTCTTCTTCGTCTTCCGAACCCCAGATTTGTTGGTCTAGTCTGTGTAGGAGATTCAAATTTAATTTAAAAAATTGTTCGTTTTTGTTTTCTCTAAAAAGCTTTTCTAAGCTAGCAAGAGGGTCTTCAAGTACAGTTTTTGTCGAGAGATTAATACTGTCTTTGTATACTTACTTTTCAGCAGCGTTGTCGGTCTCCCCCATTTGCTTATCAGCGTCATCTTCATCGTCCTCCTGTTCTGATTGTTCACCTTCTATAACAATTTTATGAACCTTTGTTACTTCAATAAGAAAAACCATTAATATAGCTCAAATTAGAGATCCCGTTAGTGAAATGTTGCAATATTTTTTTCACTTTTGACTGAATATTTCCCTAAATTTAGGTGTTATTGAATGCAGTTTAATTAATTGACTATCCATTGATCTCAAATATATATCTCATACGTGACTTATTCTCTCATCATTATGAACAACTTTTACTATGGAACCAAACCTGAAATCGCGAAAGAAAATCTGCTGTTCCATACATTTTGACGAATTTTGCGAACATAGTAGGGAACAGCTGTTTCTTTTTCGCGATTTCAGTTTTGGTTCAATAGTAAAAGTTGTTCATAATGATAAATAAAGTCACATGTTTAAGTTTCGGTCACTAATTACCAGTATATACATATTTACTGAAGTCTTACCTTTTTTCTCAACATCTTGCAAATGCGAATCGAAGTCATCAGTCATGTTGACTCCCTTCTCTTCTTCTTTGCAATCTCTTTCTTCTTCCTTCTTTTCGTCACCAGGACGACGCGCATCGTCTAGTTGATCCTGTAGAAGTAAACTATTATTACAGCAATTCGTACAGCCAAGGGTAAAGTTAATACGTTTGATTTATGTAGAAGTTCAAGTTTTAAGAGTCCTGACTGGATACAGTTGCAAAACTAAAGGCAAAACTCAACTTTGAAAACCTAAGGCAAGATTCACTTCGACTTTTCTGTGAAAAGTGAGCGTTTCATACAAAATATGAATCATATTCATATGAGGGTAATGTTCATATTCGTATAAGAAAATATGAGCAAGATTTCCGCACGAATATCAAAATTAATCTTATACGAATTAAGTTCACATTCGTATTAGACGCTTACTTGGCAAAGTAAAGTTCAAAGTACGATCTGTGAATCTTGCCCTTTGACTCGGATCTCAGTTTTTGTTACTTTACCTTAATCGGAGTAAAGTTACAAGTCGTTTTATAACGAGACGGAATTTATTTTCATTCAAATCAAAATTGATCTTCCTTACCTGATTCTCAATTCTATCCGACACATCTTTCTGTCCCTCGCCTTCACCCAGCCCTGTTCCTCCCGTTAGCTTGCCAGGACCACCTTCACCTTCGCCCTCTTCCATATCAAGATCTGATGGCTTGCAGAAGCTGTAGAGCAAAAGAACATTGAAGACCTCGTAGAACATGAGTGTGATGGAACAATGATGATTGAGAATTTTCAAAGGATATTCAGCACTCGCCAGTTACATAGGACATGGAGTTTTTTAAGGAGACCGTCAAAGGGGAATGATTGACGAAGTCGAGCTTTTTCTCAAAATACATGTGCCATAATAAAGACCTTGTACTGGATTCACTGGAAGTGGAAATTGTTTACAGGTAGCCTTACTAGACATCCTCCCCCAAACCTCGCCTTGTCGAGGCTTGAGGGAGGCCTATGTCCAGCAGTACACATTTTTCGGCTGAAATGATGATCCTCATTTGTAGGCCAGACCAGAATACTAGTCGCGTAGTTTGGGAATATACTCAACATGCTAAGAAAAAAGCGTATCCAAATACGGATGGAATAAATAGTGACGCAGAAAAAATTGAACTTACCCCTTAGAAGCCAGATCCGAGAATATCTTAAGCAGCACAGACAGCATCTTGCACGACACCCTATGTACTGACACTTTCTGCGTTATAAAGTATTGGACAAACAACACCGTTTGCTCCAATATTGGCATCAATCTCATCACTACACTCTTAACTTCATTTACAACATTACCATTGGCGATATATTCAACATAGTCGCCAAACAATATTTGCGTTTTATTAATCAGAGTTTCTAGTTGGAGCAGTCTAGAATCGTTTGTCAGTTTATCTTGTAAATGTTCTTTCAAATGTCTGTCTTCAATGATATCATTGGATTCTTCTTTGTCGCTTTTTATGATTTCGTCAATAGCGTTTATAACTTCGGCATTTTCTATGTTATCTTGTGGTAAATGTTTCTTGTATACAGACTGAATTATAAGTAGCATTGTAGCTATCAAATCTTCAGTTTCATTTATCAGTTTACCACCTGTTACTCCATCCATGACCACGTCAACATTTTCATCTAATTTGATGAGTTCATTGACTGTTTCTTTCAAGTAATTCGATAGGTTGACTATGCTCTTTAGTAGTGGATGGTTTGGTACATGTTCAAAGTTGGTCAACTTGAATTTAAATTGATAGTCTTGCAGCAAACTGTCAATGTCATTGAGCATATTGTTCAAATGAGTTCTACAATCGTTTGTAATATCAATATGAGCTTGAGATATCACATGTACTTTCGTATCATCTTGACCGATTTCTTTGGGCATGTTATTGGACAGTTTGTGCAACGCATTCTTTTGTTTATTAACTTGGGTTAAAAGAGCGTTTACTCTCTTATTAAGATCGCGCCATTCGTCGCTGTTTTTGTAACAACGAACGATTTTCGATTCTGATAGAACGTTATCGAAATCTGGTTCGGCTTCTGCGATTAGGCCTTTTTCTGGGCATGACTTTATTACCACATAGAATTGTTCTAGAACAATGCTAGTGTTTGCGTAGCATTCTGTGAGTAGTTCGATCTTTGTTTTTAATGTGGATATGTTTGTGTCTGTGGTGTCAACATCGAGAGCGTTCATCAAATTTGCGGTGAGAGTACGAAGGTCGCAGAGGTATCGCGAATATTTTGATATGGATTTCTTTTGGGTGTTTGTTATTTTCTGGAAATAAGATTGAGATCGAATTTAATGGCCTTTAAAACAAACTCTTTAGAGATGGTTATAGGGTGACACAATTTAGATAGCCATGGACACGACCAACAAAAGAAAGACTGCATGGTTGTTTTTTTTTTTTGTTATATATGGGTAACTTATATAGCAAACTTTTTACTACCTCAGCTTTTGTATGCTAAATGAAGAGTTGAAAGTTACAATAAAAATAATATAACCATAACATTATGTATAATAGTAATAATCTTACCAGTAATTGCGCCGCGAATCCCTTGCAACGTTCAATGTTCTGCATACCCAGGTCCTGGTGTGGTGTTTGTAACGCCAAAGTAAGGATTCTATGACGAGCTATGTTCTTCTGGAAGTATTTCTCGCAACCAGACCACAGGAGCGATAGAGAGGCATCGCAACGTCTAAAAGTAGTTTTGAATATTTAACCTATGCCAGGTTTTATTGAACGAAGACATTATTCTCTCCCTCAAGCCATAGTATTGTAAAGTAGAACATAAAGTATCACTTTAAATTGAATATACTGGAAATCTGTTATGTCGTTTGACAATTATATTATAGTCTGGCCACGCTAAGTCTGCAATGGAATAAATGGGCAACCCCAAAAAGTTTTATATATGGTTATACTTTTAGATAACTTAGTTATGTCAGTTTCGGGGTTATAAGTAGATCTAATGATTTTGATATTTTGCCTTTAGATTTTTGCATAATAGATTATGTGTAATAGACTATGTCATACCTATGCTCTACCTCCATACGATGAAAAAACTGTAACAAATCCACGCTGCATCGTGCTAAAGTGACTATTCTTTACCAGGAATAAATCAGAATATAAACAAAATAACCTATCAAAAACAAAAAGACAAACAAAGTATCAAATTCTTTTTTCGTAGGACAGGATAGTGTTGCCGTCTATAGATTTTCAAATTCCACCGTTTTTTTTACTTATGGAGACGTAGCGTGGCCAGACTCTATATTACGAATAATGGTCTGCGCAGAGTGGCGGATTGGACGGCAGAGGCTTTGAAATTTATCAACCGAATTTAATACTTATCTAATCGAAATAAGATATATATTTCAATGCTCGATATTTGGATTGGATAAGTATTAAATTCGGTTGATAAATTTAAAATCCTCTGCCGTCCCGTCCGCCAGTCTGCTCAGGCCATAACTCGGTTACTATACGATGAATTTTAATATAAGATTTTTCTACAAAATACTACTAGAACAGACGAATTCCCACAGAGTAAATAAAGTACCAACCTGCTCTTCAAATAACTGACAGCCGCTTCCAAATCAACGGGCGGTATAGTAAAGTCATACAATTCCTTGTCAGTTGCGCTCAGTATAACCAAACCGGTGCGGTAGTTCAGACCAAGCTTAGTCAAGTACTTGAATAGATCTGCTAAGGCTTTGCGCTTTTGTTGCACGAAGTTCTTTGCTTGAGATGTCTGTTTCTCTTTAGGTAGGGAGCTGTCGACCTGTAGGAGATAAATATGAGTAGAAAGAATGCTAAGTATTTGAAAATCTTTGACATTATTAAATGTACCGAAAAGATTGCTAGAGGTCGATTACTGAAATATAACCGAATTAAATTTTGACTGCTTTTAAATTTAGCTTATGTTTTTACCTTTAGTTAAATAACGATAAAATTTACGGGACACTGGCAGAGCTTAACTGCCAGATTTTTTTATACAGAAAAACATGGTATTACCATATTTAAAACGATAAAGTTGCAAATCAAAATGTAGCTCTTATACAGTTATCCAACCATTTAAGAGGCCTGCGAATACGGCTCGCAACTACAAACCGAGATGTTTGCAAAATTCAATTCCAAGCACGTTGCGCTAGTGCGAGTGCCTGTCAGAGCGATATACACCTACAGTGAGAAATACTACCACGCACACACTGACAATTATTGCTTGACGCGATAGCACAACTTACTAGCTTTCGAAAATTTATGATAAATTTAGATGTGTTCCGTAATACCAAAAATTATGAATGAAAACTTAATATTTTTTCGTTTATTTTTTTCGATAATTTGTAATTTGATAATATAAGCTGTGCTTCTGCAGAAACAATATTATAAATATTGTTATTTATAATACAGAAAAACAATATGAAGACATGTCATTTATGCTGTAAAAATGTGCAAAATTTAATTTGTTTAAACTTAATTTTTAAAAAGTTTGTTGAAAAAAAAAAAGATGTAGGAGCCTAGATAAACACTGTCTAAATCCGAATAACAACATAATATGGTGGAAATATGCTCAAATTGCAAATGATTTAGGTATTACAATTGTATGGACAATTCATGCGTCGCCGCATTCTTAACCACTGACTGGCTTTCTGTTATATTATCTCACAATCAATGCACAATTTCCCAAGAAACTTTTCTTGCGCTTCGGCAATCATCGTTTATCTTGAGAAACACGAACGCAAGATGATGAGATCTAATATGGAGCTGTTACAACCATGGAAGTTCTTGCCTATTATGGATTACCATGATTATAAAATTAAAGATTAACAACTCTATGCAATTCCAAAAAGTTTTGAAACCCTTGAGTGACAGATGACGATCTGCGACCGGAGTAGGTAATCCGACAGAGAGAAAACTTCAAACAAGCGCGCTACTACAAAGTGCGGTAGTACAAATACTTAAAAGCTTTGTCTCTGTTGGAGGTTACTCTGTGGCGGGACGTTCGTGCTAATTCGAAAACACGGAGATTACCGAAGCGCTTACCTTACCTGTACAACAAAATAGACAAAGACTATCCTTACCTCCAAAGATCCAAGATGAGTGCTGGTCTCAATAACAACAGTGACGAAATCATCCAAAGCTTGCACTAACGACGGGTACCCAGTATTTGTAATAGTATCCTTACATAACGTCTTAGCTTTGTTCAGCAAACTGGACACTTTAGACAAAAGACTGCCGCCTGTTATCATCTTGCACGGCTGGTCCAGTTCATCCAGATATTTCTATAGGAGGAAAGAATAATTGTGGGTTAATGTATGAAGAACTTGGGTATATTGTAGTGTTAGCTATGTGAAAACAAACAAATCTACGGTTATGTATATAGAGAATCTACCCCGCAACCACTTAGTAATAACTTTTGAACAAACACCACTTCTGTACACAATAACAAAACACTTAAATAACAGGAACAGTATTAATATTGTTCGTATTAAATTCGTAATATTTGGACATAGAACCCTTTAATTATGCTGTATCATTCTGTACCGTCCATCTATAGTACATTACTGCCGCGGTCTATAATGACTACTTTGCTGGTCGCGCTGATGATGGCCGACAGCGCAGCATAGCGCAGCTCCAGGCCGACACAGCGCGGTCAGCGTGCAGCACTTGATGGACGAGCTGAGATAAAGGCCGAGGCCGTAGGTCGAGGCCTTTACAGCGAGGACAGCAAGGGCTGCAATGATGGCCAAGCTGGAAGGCCTAGAGCGTAGCTAGGCTAGCTCGAGGCAATCATAGCGTGACCAACGAAGCAGTCATAGTGGGCCAAGGCTTGTATAGCGCTTTACTCAAAAATGTAAGTATCTAATCTAAATAAAACCAGTAAGTAAAGGTTTAGATTTCCTACTGATTTTCCACTGCACAAATTATATATATGCAAGCTTATATTTTTCCTTTGAGTTTAGCGGTATTAAATTTTCAACCACTAATTTAGCTGCATCTTTAATGTCTGGCGGTGTTAAACACATTGAATCGGAAGAATTTTCGCTTTGAGAGCTCATTTTTAGCAAAAAAGTCACTAAATAAAAATAAAATTTTCGCTGAACCGCGCTTTTGTTACTTCTTTGTTTTTTTTTTTAACAATGGTAGTTGGAACTATACAGCCAAATATGGAATAAAATCTTTTTGTACCTATCTCTATAAATACAATCAGCTGTGTTTTAAATAAAATCTTTTTGCTTTTGATTTTTTAAAACGTTGAAACGTCAAAATAGCGGCCGGCAACGTTTTGCCGGCCTGTTAGAGCGACCAGCAAAACTTTGCCGGCCGCTCCTTGAAACAGAACGGCAAGGTCGACTTTGCTCAAACAAGGTTGTCAAAATAATGACCACATTACAAGCATTTTTGAGTAAAATACATGGATCAGGAACAGATAAAATTACTAGGTCATAGTAAGAGCAGTGTAACAAGATAGATGACTTGCAATGGTTCAAAATAACAAGCCATACGTTTTTCAAGCATTCTCAGTTACATAATCCTAATCAAAATAACTGTGTTTGACACTAAAGTGGCGTCTTTTATATGCTAACTACTCAGTGACAACGTTTACAACAATAATTTATAAACGGTGTATGTATTTATTGTGAACAGAAGCTTCAAAGTTTAATAACAATAATAATTTAGTAATCAATCAGTACTACCTGCATCGGCTGCGAATTAAAAACAGAAAAGGAAAATTAGTATGTGTTTAATACAGTGTAATTGTGGAATGGAACAAGAAAATAAAGTGCGAACGCAAGTGTGAATTGTACGAAGTGCATGCAGATATTTCAATTTAGAGTCTCAGATAATTCATATTTACATTGCCGTTACTCAACTATCTATATTACTATATTAACGTTATTTATGTACTAGCTGTGCCCCGCGGTTTCACCCTCATAAGTCTCGATCCTGTGGGAATATCGGGATAAAAAATATCTTACGTCCTAACTCAGGTCATAGTTTACCAATGTGCCAATTTGCATCCAAATCCGTTCAGCCGTTGTAGCGTGAAAGCGGAACAAACAAACAAACTCACTTTCGCAGTTATAATATTATTAGTTAGGATACTAAGTTGATTTTTGAGTGAACTTTTGTTTGTAATAAAAAGATCGTAAATAAATTTTGGTGGCAATGGGATTTAAACTTTGTCATGTACGACATTGAGTTTGTTGTTTCAAAACTTAATCAGCGTTAATTATCTGAGATTCTGAATTGAAGTTTTCTTTCATTAATATCGTAGTAAGTGCAAGCAATCGTTTGTTGTAATTTATCCTAAGAAACTCCCTCTCACAGAGAGACCTGTGTCCCAGCAGTGGGACACTATAAGCTGATTACGAGTATTATATATCCTAAGAAACAGTATATCGGTGTGGCAGCGGCGTGGTAAAGAGCAGGAGTGGCCGAAAGTGATAGCGGAGCGAAGGCGAAGTGAACGGCTGTCGCGTCGCTGTGCGAACATTGTTTTACAGTCCTTTCAAAGTTATTTTACCTCTGACAGCAATCTATTATGAATCTTAAAGCCAAGCGCATTTTCATACAAAAAAGTGCGGCACGGCCGGCCTGTAGTGTGCGTTCATAGAAAATGTACGAAAGTGATGAAGGAGGATTTTGGCAAGGCGTTGCGTTGCGGTGCGGCCCGCCATAATTCGCGCTAACCATAAGCCAACATCAATAAATATCTCTATAATGCAAAATCTGCGGTAAAATAACTATGAAGAGACTGTAAATGCGCCACCGCCGAACCGTTTTCGTCGCAAGCCACAGCCTTCGTGAATCGGCCATCGTGATCGTGATTGGTAAGTGTTCTCCAAGCAAAGAAAAACGTATTTTTTTATTGTTTATCATTTTGATTTCAAATAATGCAAACGTTTTATTTATGTTAGTTAAAAAAAATAGCAATACTAAAAGTGAGGCACCACAAGTTGGTTACACTTTCTAACTACAAGTAACATCCCAGAATGTGAATTCAGATTAATATTCTAATATTAAATTCAATCTACTGTGGTCAAAGCACTGACTTCTTAATGTTAGTCTCACCCATGCACGTATGTAACACATCTACAAGAAACCCACTAAATACACTCGCGAAAAGAAAAGTTAAAAACAACAAAGTCTATTTTGCAAAGTTGGGTAACTCTAAAGAGTTATCAAGTTGGAATAAAAATTCCACGAGTGTACACCACTACAACAACAAAAAATCATAGTCTAACATACCTTAATGTTCCTAGCGAGAACGATATGGTTCTGCACATCAATCATATAGGCGCCGCCTGTAGGTGCGTTAGCGGTCGTGGTACGTTTAGGCCGGTCCCATAGACCGACGTGATCCCCTACCACCTCAGTTGAGTTGTCCACTAGGCAGCTTGTTACGCTGTCTTTTAGAACGTTCTAGAATATATAAAAAAACAAAAAAAAATTGACAAACTTGATTGCTACAATGCTGAGGGCCAATATCATTACGCTTAGCCGACGATGACATTAAATAATACACTTTATCCTAAGTCTCATAAAGTGCCAAGTTGTACAAATATCGCGAAGCAGACATCAAAGAGCTTCTCGAGAGTCTTCGGGTGTACGCGCTCGCGAGTTTTTTCTGTGTGCTTTAAGACACTGAGAATAAGGTTTATAATTTAATGTCAACAAAAACGTCTGCTTTGCGGTTCTCTTTGTAGCACTTTGCCAAGCAAAGTGCTACAAGGATAGAATAGAATAGAATAATTATTTATTTGCATAGAAAATAGGTACAAAAATGCAGATGTTTTATAATTAGAGATCCTTATACCTACTTTCTACCTTAAATTAGGCATGCAAACATTTAGTACAAGTGCTTAATAGTCTAAAAATACTGTCAATATGAAAATTCTTATTATAATACTAGTGGACCCGACAGACGTTGTCCTGTCAAAACATTGTCCAGCGGACAAAATTGTGAATCTAAACCATTCCCAGATCCCCTTGAACACACACAAAAAATTTCATCAAAATCGGTCCAGTCGTTTGAGAGAAGTTCAGTGACATACACACTCACAGAAGAATTATATATATAAAGATGGTCAATAAAATAAAGATTTAAAGATATCAGGATTCATTAGGTAACTATAAAGTTTTATCATTTAGAAATTCATAAATTGAGTATTTGGGCTCTTTAATGGCATTGACAAGGGGCGTGTTGGTAATCATTAAGGCTCCGCGCAAACGGGCCACCGACCACAGCCGTTGTCTCGCGACAAGCTGTTTACATGATTTTTAACGTTTTGTATGGAATCGCCGCACACGTGTAGCGAGTGGCGTCCACTCGCGACTCAGTGTCCGCGACACGCCACCGGTGGCGCAAAAGTTGGGTGTACCCAATATAGGCGTCGTTATCGCCGTCATCTACGTCCTTTTCGATTTATTAGGAGCGCGATCAAACCTTCCGTCTCGGAATCCATTGTAAGACTACAGCAGGAGTAACAAATTGTAGCGGCCACTGACTACTAATGGCAGCCGCCGACAGTTTCATTTGCGCGGTACCAAAGGACGTGGCGCACGACAGCCACCGGTGGCTATGGTCGGTGACCCGTTTGCGAGGAGCCTGATTGAGAAATTGTCTCGTTCCGAGAAAATGGTATTGAAAATTCAAGATGGCGGCGTTCGTTCTGATTGCTTCTTTCTGTCAGCTATATCTCATAATAAAGACATTTTAAAGTGAAGCTACCAACCTCAAACTCCTTAGTATGTTTATGCAGAGCCTTATGCGCCTTTTCCACAGTATCCTTAACACTCCAGTAGCTAAGGTCCCTATCCCACGTGCATATCTTGACGAAATCGCGCAGTTTCTTCTCTATGGGAGCGCGCTTCTCCTTGATGTGAGAGGCGACTTGTGCGCTAAACTGCGCGTAGTAATTGTATGTGTTCCATAGGATTGAGAGGAGCTCGTCTGAAAGGGATGTTAAAATGTGTTTAATATTATTAAATATTTATTAAAATTCATTGATATTTTACATTTGGCGCAGATCTTCTGCTTGACGCGTATATAAATTAGGCGATATCGATAATAACAAAAATATTAATAAGACTGATATTTTTTCATACTTGGAAAATGGAAGGGATCTCACAAAGTGCGCTGTTTTGCAATTTATTGCATCACAAATAACGATATTTTACTCCCAGAATGAAGATTTCATCGCGGTTTTATAACTCCGTTGAAAAATCACCAGTGATAATTATCCAGTCAAATATTTAGGTCAAAAAAATCGCACTTACCTCTCTTTTCAGAAGGTTCCAAGTGCACCAAATGACAATGGTACACAAATATGATTTCCAACCTTATTTCATACTCCGCTAAGTTCGACTTTTCCATAAACTCTTTGAGCACAGATACGACCCTGTCGGCTTGAACGGGATCCGATGTGGTGTCCAAGTATGAATTGATGACGGAGTATAGGTAGAACCAGTACTTGTGGGCTTCCGATTGTTTTCTGTAAATGTGAGCATGATAATATTACGCAACTGCGTACTAAAATGGATTCCGTACTTATGATGGCCAAATTTAATGGCGGTGAATTTGAAAGAAGCAAATCTATAACCAAACAATAATATTTGTTATAACAAATAACTTTAAACTTGCTGCAGTCTACATACAGTAGTCATAAATAATTTTCTCTATTTTCTTTCAAAAGTCAGCGGCAGCTGGGGGAGTTGGAGCTGGGGGTTCGTGGTTAAATTATAATAGCCACACGGATCAATCGAAGGTTAAGGTATGCTAGCCGAGGTTGGTCCGTGGATGGAGACCATCCTTTACACATCGAGATATTGCGGCTGCCATTTGCGGATCTTTGACAGTCGTTACGGGTATTCAGAAGGGTAAAAGGCTAGGTAGATGATGAGATGATGAGTCAACGAAAGCTGAGCTGAGCAGCAAAACTTACTAAAATTTTTGGTGCACTAGGCTGGATTGAGTCTACTAATTTGGACTATTTGACTGAATAAAGCATGTCATATTTTCCAGAAAAACTCACCAAATGTTTATTAAACCACACATTGGTGCCGATTCCCTTGTACACAAACTAAACTAAATTTAAGTTTAGTGCATCTTTTTCTTTCTATTTTATTAAGAAAAGCACAGAACATAAATTTTAGTTTAGTCCTGTCAAATAAATCATCACCTGTCACTCTCCATACAAGTTTAGACGTGATTAAAAACTTGCCGACTAAAATTACGTCAATTTACGTCAAACGCTGATTAATTTGACAGGACTAAACCAAAATTTATCTTCTGTCCTTTTCTTTATGAAATAGAAAGAAAAAGATGCACTGAACTTAAATTTTGTTTAGTTTGTCGGCACCATTGTTTCCAAAAACAACTGCATGAAACGAAATGGTCTCAACATACCTATGATACAAATTATTAAGACACTCCTTCCAGTGCGCCATCTCCAGCTTCCTCCAGTTGATAATCTGCTGCCCCACGGCAAGCGACACGTCGATCATATTGTTGCCTTTATGCGCGTTCTTGTTCCATTCCTCGATCTTATCCCGCAGTAACTCCAGTCCAGTGAGGAATCGACTCACTGGGCTCGTTACTGGGAAGCTTAGAATTCTGTTCACTATTACTATTATCTGGAATTTGAAAAGAAGAAATTGTGTTGCTTAGGGCTTGATGGTATTAGGATATGAACTTTTTTTTGTCATCAAAGTCAAAGTCAAATAATTTATTTCAAATAGGCCCATGTATGGCACTTTTGAACGTCAAAATTTACAAAATAATAGAATTGATTCTAGTCGCCCCTTCCAAAAGGTAGTTTTCGTATGGAGAAGAATGGGCAAGAAACTCCACCGTTACTCTTTTAAAATATTTTACTAGAGTTTGTAGTAATATTGTATTTTGTTGTTTTTAATAATATTGTCGGACTTTTCACTTTATTGAAGCAACAATAAAGTGAAAATTTCTACAATAATACTGTCGGACTTATCACGTTATTGAAGCAAAGAAGCGATTAGTTAAATAATTATATGTGAAGACGATGCACCTAGAATAAAATTACTATACCACAATAGGTAAAAAGAATTAAAAATGAAGCAACGACATAATCTAATTATGTGATAGATACATGGTGCTCACATATTTACAAACATTGTTAAGTAGACGATTTTCCTAAAATTTTATAATTAATGAGTCAATGTGTGAGGAAGTAATCACAGAATGTAAAATCAATGTCATATAACAAAAAATAATAATTTTTACAATTAAATTAGCAACCAGTTTGATTTTGTCTTGATTCTAAATTGTCCTATGGAGCAGGACCAGCATGTGCATCAAACTTTCAATTCGAAAACTACCTATTTTTTTCTCGTTTTATTTTATTTCCTACTAATAATTACCAATACTATTTATAGATATAGAAGATGCCCGTTATTGAACCTTATAGAGAAGTGTCAAAGTCATCTTTGTTTCAGTGTGAAAAAAAGGAACTGTACCTACCGGAAGTAATACTTCATCACTTTCTTTCACGGGAACAACTTTGGACTTTGGCACTTTCCTATAAGGCTCATCATGGTCGATAAAATTTCATAGTTTATGAGTTATGCACGAAAATATTTAGCAACTCCGGTTTCGGTTTTCGGTTGAAACTTTGAAACACGATTTCAGAACGGCACGGTTAAAATTATGAATGTAAATGTGGTAATGAGTTGCTTACCTCTTTCAAAGTAGGGAAGTCTGGCCATTGGTCAAGTAATTCGTTAGTGTTCTCCTTTACTCTATGAAGTAAGGGTACGCACTGTTTCGTTTCCGAGACCCAAGAGGATCTGTAAAAGTCCACTTTGCTTGAAGACTCTACAATAAAAACAAATGAGCAGATCAATATACAGCACAGTGTAAGTGTACCTACTACATACCATGATCAGCCTATAATGTTCCCACTGCTGGGACACAGGCCTCCTCACTGTGAGGGGGAGTGGGCCGTAATCCACCACGCGGGCCCAGTGCGGGTTGGTAGATATCACATGTCTTCAAATTTTTGGTTCTAGGACATGCCAATTTCCTCACAATGTTTTCCTTCACCGTTTTTGAGAGCAGTGATGAAATAATTTACAAAGTAAAGCGCCTGCCAGAGTTCGAACCTACGACCTACAACTCGTAAGTCGCGGCCGTTACCACTGGGCCACCACAGCTCCGATATATAATATTTTCGATATATTTCGGCTTAGTAGAGTTGAGAGGGCTCAAAGAGAGGAGGCCTGTGTCCCTACAGTGGGAACATTATAGACTATGGGATTATGCTTATGCTATATCGAAAACTAGATGTGCCATACGACCAGATACAATAACATCTTTTATATTTCTAGTAGTAAAAAGAACAAATTACCTTGTCCATCAACTTTAGCCTTAATCTGCGAAATAAGGACCATCAAACTTGGTGAAATACTCCCTTCGAACTCCGCGTCCAAAGCCTCCCAAACATTGTTTATAACCCGACTAAATGTGGGATACCTCTGCAAGAACGCACTAGTCACGTCATTGCCAACCAACTTCTTTCGGGCGGGTAACCATTCCGCTGACGTCATATTTCGAACAATATTTGAATGCCATTTGTAGACTAGTGAAACGTCTTCGGGAGAAATTAGTTGTTTTTGTTTAGGCTTTTCAGATTTGTTCTGTGTTTTAACCGGAACTTGTTCTAGTGTTGGTGGTTTGAATTCAGCAAAGTCTTGATCAGAATAAGATGGGAACATTTCTTGCATTTCTTCGAGTGCTATAGCGTCTTCATCTTCATCTTCACATTTAGATCTGAAGAAACGAGAAAACAACAATTACCTTTACATGTAAAGACTCGGCAAACGGTTTGTGAACTATTCAATTTGATTTATTGTCAATTTTAACTCACATGAGATTTGACAGTAGATTTACTGACCAGGCTTTCTGAAACTGGGGGTCTGAATATTTTCTACACAAGGCGACGACTAAGGAAGTCTAAAGTTTAATAAAAATTTCACGTAAACGGCAATTAGAGTGGGTTCAGGACTCGAAATAATGATGACAACTAGAACATGTATACACAGATATTAGCGTAGAAAATAAACTTCATACTTACTTAGTAACATATAACGCGTCATCATCCTGCTTCTTCTTCTCGATATCTCTCTGCTGTTGCTCCCACGCCTTCACGAGGGAGTTCAGCGTCGCCAGCACGGAGTCCATCGTACTCTTGTCCAGTTTATCCAACGCTGTGCTGTACATGCGCAGCTCTGATAGATTCATTTTTAGAACCCTGGAAAAAAAACAATTTATTTTATGGTCATGCCTATAACTATTTAAAAAAAGTGGGCAAGTGCGAGTCGTACTCGCCCATGAAGGGTTCCGTAGCAGCAAGTAACATTGAATGAAAGGTAAATTGCGGTTTACGATTTAAGACGTATTCAAAAAAAAACTACTTGCTAGATCTCGTTCAAACCAATTTTCGGTGGAAGTTTACATGGTAATGTACATCATATATTTTTTTTAGTTTTATCATTCTCTTATTTTAGAAGTTACAGGGGGGACACACATTTTACCATTTTGGAAGTGTCTCTCGCGCAAACTATTCAGTTTAGAAAAAAATGATATTAGAAACCTCAATATCATTTTTGAAGACCTATCCATAGATACCCGACACGTATGGGATTGATGAAAAAATTTTTTTTGAGTTTCAGTTCTAAGTATGGGGAACTCCAAAATTATTTGTTTTTTTTTTCTATATTTGTGTGAAAATCTTAATGCGGTTCACAGAATACATCTACTTACCAAGTTTCAACAGCATAGCTCTTATAGTTTCGGAAAAAAGTGGCTGTGACATACGGACGGACGGACAGACAGACATGACGAATCTATAAGGGTTCCGTTTTTTGCCATTTGGCAACGGAACCCTAAAAAGGCGTAGAAAAAAGTGTCAAACTAAAAAATTTTGAACGAAAGAAAATTAAATTGATTCTAATTGCCCTTTCCAAAAGGTAGTTTCGTATGGAGAAGAATGGGCAAGAATCTGTTTTTTTTTAATGATTTTATAATATTTTTTTATACTAGGTGAACTTTACAGCTAGCCGGTTTCGGAACTCTAGAGTAAGTACTTTATAATAAAGGCAATATAAAAGAGTTCGTGGATATTGTTGTTAGTTAAGAAATTTGCGTATAACTCACGCCGAAGGATTAAAGACCATGAGAACAAGAACACTACATAATTTCTGGTAGAAAAACCAGTCAGTCCAAATTAGTAGTACTATAACAGTGTATAAAAACATTACGATAAAAATACTCACTGAATACTCTCCAACTCAGCAGCAAACATCTCATCATTTCCAGACACCACATTTCTATTCAACAACTGCACAAACTTTGTGGACACAAATCTATTCAAATATTCCTCTTTGCTCTTCCTATTAGGTATACCATTGGGGAACACCATCAAATCGGTTACAACCTCCTTTAGGACCGGACCTTGTTCTATCTTGACTATGATCTCTTTGGTCAAATCGTTCATGGAGGTTACGCTATAGACGAGTTGGGAAATGGAACTCTGTAGAGGTTTTGCTAAGTCCGGTAATGCTTCGGAATATGCCTCGATTTTTTTGTAAAAGGCGTTGACAGAATACAGCCAGGACGATGTTTCTTTAACCACAGTGTGTCCGGTTAGGAGGGCTGTTTTGTTTACAGTGTTGGTAAGTAGATTCTTGTACAAATTCTTGCAAGCGGTTATTAGGTTGGTAGTAATGTCGTGGATTGTTTTTGCTGACAGTACTGATTTTGTAAAGTGTTTGCAATCCTGAAAGAAAAGAAGTAATTGATGTAATTTTTGTTACCAAACAATTTAAAAAAAAAAACGTGTGGCACTCGGGGACTGCCGCGGTAAAGCTATTGCATAGCATTTGTAACCTCCATACTTCCTATTTGTCAACACTACACTTGGGATGATGACGTGATGACATAAAACAAAAATTACGTTCCCATGACAACATCACGTTGTCATGGGAACGGTCATTACATGGTAGGCGGAAAAAAACCTAACACCTCCCGGTGTTAGGTTTTTTTCGTTACGGAATTTCTTGATTCGGTCGCCGCGCTCAAAGCCCGCGATAAAAGCTATGCAATAACTTAAAAATTAAAGAATTTAGAAAAAAATTACAAATTTTTATTCGGCATTAAAACTTGTGTATGTTCTACTTACATTAGCAAAACTGTTATAAGTCGGTTCTTCAGGTCTAAAAGTATTTCCCAGCTTGTACTTGCTAACTCTTTCAGCTGTACTTTTTCTCAGACCCATAAGCACACTACAATGGGGATGTACCTTCATCAAACCACAGTCCTTATCCATCTTACTAAATGCTACTTGTGAAGGCTTCTCAATAGCGCCATAATGGGGAATATTTCCATACACAAGACCATGGAAATAGTAAGCGCCAAGTAAAGCATCAAACATTTTAACGTCCTCTTCGATATACTGAACTTTCAGACGATATTTCGCGACATGGTCCATGGGATTAATTTCAGACAACACTTTACTGATTAAAACACTAGTTTGTAATGATAACTGTGTGGTAAAAATCTTTGTTTTCATATCATCTGTTTTAGTTTCTAGTGAATTGCGGAGTCTTTGATAAGCATCATTCGCTTCGCTTAGTATGTCGTCGAACGAAGTGCCTTTGTAACAAATGCGGAACATTTCGATAGTATGTGTGCAAATGTCGTCAAATGTTTCGTCGTTTTTGAGTTCGAGAGCGGAGTGTAAATAGTTTACAAGTTGTTCGTATTTCTTCATTTCGAATTTGGCGTCTGATATTCTGAAATAATACAAAGCGGTAACGTTTACATTTCGATGATAGCACTAACAATCAGCAGCCACAAAGTGTAAAACCCAAATAGGTTAGTGAGCGGGCCCAAGTTCGATTTTCAAGTCGATAAATGATTTGCCGACCAACAAATCGAAACTATTAAAGGGCCTTAGTTCGGAAGCCGCGAAGTATACATGAGTCTTTAAATCTAAGTTGCTATTTGAAATCTAAAAATAATACTTACATCTTCAACGAAACTGCAGAATCCAATGTAGCAATATTTTTCCACAAAATATTCAAGATTGTTCCGAGCTGCACAGAATAATCAGTTCTGCCTTCTATTGAAACAGCTTCATAGGCTAGTAAATGACGGGACTCTGAAATATAAATAATTAGTATTCATTTAGTCACCATTCATCATAATTTTGGTTCTTCGCTCTACCACGCAAGACAGGGCCATATCTGTCGGCAGGCAACAACAGGCCATAATGAGATCAGTCCTACGATCCGTAGCTCCGATCAATAAATATATCAAATTTGATACATTTTCGATACTTGATATTTTATATCGATATATCGAAATAATAAATTTCGCCTAAAAATGTCGATATATCGAACAAAAAATATCGATATTGATTTTTTTTTAAATATCGATTCGATATATTATTATATTATTTGGTCTTGGCCACTCATCTGACATCTAGCAAAAAGACCAAGATTTCAACAAAAGTTACTGGTAGAAAAGACTTATTCCCTTGTTTATGTCAAGCAGTGATAGTCGGACTTCAAATATCGGCATTTTCGACTAAAATAAAGCAGATTAACGAGAAAATACCTGGATTGTCAGCAGACACGGTGAACTTCTGCAGATAATAAGGCAGCAAGGGCACATTCTTTGACAATCTCTTGCTGTTAATTGGTATTTCTTCAACTATGTCTTCCGAGCTTTCACTATTATGTGGATTCAAAAATGGCGAAGGATAGAAGGCTGGTGAATATACCACCGCTTTGTAAAATTCATCCCAAAATTTAACAGGAAGAGACGATATTCTGAAAAAATTATATCTTGCTGTAGTTTTTTGTCAATGTGAGATACTGGCTTTATAACAAAATTATGAAAATTTTACCTTTCACTAATCATTTCACTATTGTCTTGCAGTTTGAGTATTACTTCTAAAAGATTCAACAGTGCTGGAGGAAACCCTTTGGTCACTTTGCCCAAGTGTACCAAACTGGCCAACACTTCTGAAGATTCGATCCTCACAACTACTTTGTCTTCGTTCTTTGACAACTGAGACACTACATCAAATAAATCTCTCTGTAGAATTGTCAATATTCTCTGTATTACGTAAGAGATTATTGGAAGAAGTTTGACGTTGGGTCCTGGTTTTTCAACAACTTGACTGTCAACCAACTTGATGATATTTTGTTGTACCAGTTCCAATTTATCGTTATTTGGCACATCCAATGCTAAATGCATGTCAGTAACAGCATAGTTGTCAACAGATAGTCTGTTGAGTTGCTTCGATATAGGCTGGTTCAGGTCCAAAGCCATTTTGTTGTAAACTTTAGACTTCTCGCTACATTTCTCGTATTCTTCTTTGTCAACTAATAACTTCGGTTGGCCATACATCTTACGGATCTTTTTGCTCAGCTTAGTAACTGTTGAATTATCGTTGTCAGCTGGCATCACTATATTTTCCGCGGCTTTATTGAAATTATTTATCATAGTGTCGCTGTCTCTAGTAAGTCTCATGATTGGTATCATCAAATGTTTTTGTAACCATTTACTGTGCGTGTATAGTAGGGGAACGATGTCTTCCCTTAAAATTCTGCGCCTACTGGCTTCATTAGCAACGAATATTGGCTCGTTGGCCAGCTTCAAGAATCTGTCTCGCCAGCTCAAAAGTTGGAACATATTACACGCTGTGTCAGTATCTAAATTGTTCGCAGATCGATCAAGACTCTTTTGAATAAATTCTTCAATAACGGCCAGATATCTTAGACAATGTTTCAGTATCGGATATTCGGCAAAATCATCTGTCAGCTTGCCCGACAAGACAGCTCTTGAATAATTTAATACTGTAAACGTAGTTTCAGGGGCGAGGTTCGACAAATAGTACTTCATTAGATTATTGAACATGATAAGGCCCTCTTTGTTACCCAAACGTACTTGTCTTTCTTCTAATATGTATAATTCTGGGTAGTACTTTTTGTATGACTGCATATCGCCATTGTGATACTTGTAGGTTTCGTAAGCAGTGTCATTGAGAATGTCAGCGTACTGTACGTTGGCGGCGCGGCATTGCTTCTTCATAATGTTATGTATAACAGAGTAAACGGTTGTTAACACGGTTGGATGAGATCTTTGATAAACGGTGAACAAACTAAAGATAACGTGTAAGTATGATTTTATCGTACCGTCTTTTGTTTCTTGTACGGCTGTGTACGCCAGTTGCTTGGCGATTTCCATTGTGGAATTGGAGCACAAACCTTTTACTGTGGGCGTGTGATTCGTAGATACGGGGAGCGGGGCCTTTTCGTCTAGTTCCTCGTCTTCTATTAACTCATCAAGAGCCTTTAACATGGAGTTTTTCATTTCAGAGAGTGACGAATTTACACTTGAAGCGAAGTCTGCGCCGCATCTTGGCTTTATGTATACGTCAGAGAAGCTGCTGACGAATGCAGTGGTGGTGGAGATACCGCGGAGTAGCTGCTGCCAGGTCAAGTGAGCCGCTTGCAGTAAATGTGAAATTGTTGGACGATCAAGACCTGGAAAAGAAACAATGTTTAAGGTCATCGTGTCATTTAAACGAACATTTTAATTCCTACCTGACCTGTTTTCGTATCAAAATAAATGCAAATCTATATAAATAAAAATCTAATGCTGTTCCTTGGTAAGCGCATCACTTAAGAACGGCCGGACCGATTTGTTTTTTACAAGGTTTACAGGAAAAGAAAAATTGGAAGTTGCCGAGAAAATAGGGAAGACACGAAAAGTACTTTTTTCTTTGGGATAAAACAGTGGCCGCATTCCGAGTTACGATAAAAGTGATAATATCTCGAATCCGACCAAATTTAATAGTCACAAAACATAAGGGTTATTGAGTAATAATTGTGACTTTGGACTTTGGTCGGATTCGCGATATTATCACTTTTGGCGTAACACGGAATGCGGCCAATGTCTGTCGGTTCGGCTAGTATTCTTATATTTTTATGTTTATTGTGTGATTATTAAGTAACAAATCTATGTAAATACATACCTTCAACAAAGGACTGCATCAACTCATGACATTTGATACACAAGTCATGATATTTGCTGGGCAAGCCACAGGACGACAGTAAAGCCGTCAAATCATGCAAATTCTCTGTTTCTGACACATACGATATCTGCCAGTCATCTGGTCTTAATAAAGATATCTCAACTCCTCTATTCCTCATAGCCCTTGAAATCTCTCCATATTTTGGATCCATGGTGAAGAACACTCTAAAGTTCGGATGAGGTTTTATTTCACTGACGTCACCCCTTTCAGGAATGCTCAACACGCCGTTTGGTTCCAACAAACCGTTCAGTCTATCAAGTACGGCTGCAGAGGTGAGGTTGACGTTGTCTAGGAGTAACCACGAGCCTTCGATCATAGTTTTCACAAGCAAAGAGTCCACGAATTCAAATTTTCCTCCGGCATTAACGGAAGATACTTGTGATACTTTGTTCTGCAACTTGTTTAGTAGTTTTATAACTTCTTGTACTTTTGGCAAGATAGCTGGTTGCTGATACTCGTTGTTTTTAATCAATTTTTCGCAGTGAGTATTTAGGAACTCAATTTTTTGTTTGAACTCATCCATGTTACCATCTGATATGTCAGTGCTTGACGCTTTCTGCAGAGTTTTGTACTCGTAAAGCTCACTTAGTAGCAGGTTCTCCTTCCATTCGAAGGGTCTTGTGAAAAACCACATGTTCCTTACAGTTTGTATGGTTAAAGTCTCGATTTTATCATACAAGCTCTCAAGATTTCTGTTAAAATCAACTTGTTCGAAACCACCGAGTAAATCGGAGACGTCCATAGCTGATGTCACAGGTATGACTTGCAGTTCGTTACCGATCAAGTCAGCAAGTACTTGCACTACACTACTCTTGCCCGTAGCTGAAGGACCAACTAATATCGTCAACCAATTCATCTTGATACTTTGAGCCACCGCTTTCAAAGTCGGCAGTTGATTTCTTAATACAAGCAAATTCGTTTCAGCAGCTCTTCGGTTTTTGAATTCTTTTTGTTCATTACGGGCTAATTGAACGTCTCCTATTATAACTTGGGTATGATTTATGTGAAACTGGGGACTACTATCACTTCTTGGATAATCAGGGAGGAATATTTTATCGTACGTTTCGATCATTTTCTGCTTATCTTCTTCGGTCCTCATACGGTTCACGTAAAGGATATCAACGTATTTTCCTGGGGATAGTGGATTGTCTTCTACATTCTGGTCTAGGATAAGAGCCTCACACCATCTCTGGATGTCTCTGAGATTCATTTCCCACGGAGAACCTTTGTGACCCCATGATTGTATCTCTGTTACCTCATGGGCAACTTTGCAGTTGAACTCGACTATTTTGTGTAAAATGTCTTTTGGTACGGACGAGTACTGGGCCTCCACAATGTATATCAAGTCTTCTTTAGTTAATGTGTCGATGTAAACCTGAGTAAATCTGTTCAGGAAAGATATTGGCAGACCTCTACGGGCACCTCCTTGTTTTAAAGGATTCTGGCAGGCAAATAATCTAGTCTGCTCTTTAACCTTAAAACTTCTCCCTAGTTCAGGAATAAATACTTCTCCCCTGTGATCCAAACATGCGTTAAGACCTTCCAGGACAGGTTGAGGTGCCAAATTCAACTCGTCTAATAGAATCCAGTCTCCATTTTGAAGAGCGCTCAAAAACGCGCCTTCTTTGAATGTGAAAGATCCATCTTCCGTTGGTAGGTCGGTTCCGAATAAGTCTGTTATATCCTGTGAAAATAGTACAAATTAGAATCCGACAACCAAAAATATCAAACTTTATTAATACTTTAGTATAGGAAGACTTACCGTTTGGTCACTCAAATTGATCCGCACAACTTTATGACCAGAAGATTTAGCGAGGGCAGTTACTAAGCTTGTCTTTCCAACGCCAGGGTTTCCTTCCAAAAGGATGGCTTTATTCAGCTGCAAGCCTCGCAAGAGTCTCAAAGTATTAGCACCAGTTGTTGGAGCTGTGAACGTGAACTTTTGCTCTTCTGCCGCGGTGTTGCCCTTTTTCTTTCCAACTTCGATATAAAAAGGTTTTATACCAAACTTTTCGGAACCAGTTTCGGCCACGAATTGAGTCTTTTTATCGCTCAACATTTCTTGTAAACTTTCCACATATTCGCCGCCAATTGACTTTATCTGATCCAACAAGAAGTTAATTGAATTTTTTCGTAGTAGAACCAATGTCTCGGTATCGATATGGCCTGTAAGTGCTGTTCCGAAACAATCTAGGAATGTCATACAAGCACCGTGTACGTATGCTTCAGGGGTGTCCAAAAGACCTTTTGCAACTGTTATATTTATGAAATGGACCCACGAGAGTAGATCACGGATACTGAACGGGAACTTGTTCGTCACTTCAGAATTTTTCAACCAATCTGTAAAGTTTAAGATGGAGGTACCAATTCCTGAACTACCGTCCTCTTGGTTGCCTAGCGACACTCCTTTGTTGACGCTTTTCTCGAGAACTTTCAGTAAGTCTTCTCTAGATGTGACACTGTCACACCATATTTCTGTAAATCTATTTCGTAGAGCGGGCGAAAGCTCCTTCTTGCCGAAATCTCCACCAGGGTTCATGGTTCCGATAAAGTGGAAGTTCTCATTTGCTGTAATGACAACGACATCAGAATTATCGTCGCTTCCTCTTTCGGCTAACACCAACTGTCTTTCAGGTTCTAGTAAAGAGTTCATTCGTTCCAAAACACTGTCGTCAGCTAGAGATATTTCATCAGCCAGGAACATGTTTCCTGTCTCCATAGCTTTTATCAAAGGTCCATCGACCCATTCAAAGAGTCTTCCATCGTTTTTGTATTGACGCACAGGGCGAAGACCTCCTAAGAAATCTGAACTTTCTGTATGCATATGACAGTTGACTGACAGGAGCTGACGTTTCTTTAAGGCTGCCAGTACTTGGCAGATGGTTGTCTTTCCACAACCAGTTTCTCCAACCAATAAGACTGGTTCATCAAAAGCGAAAGACTTGGCTATCAATACTGCGAGTCTTCTCATGTTATATGTCCATACAACGTGATTGAACTCTTCAAGTTGGTTGTTCAGTATTGTCTCCAATACAGACTTAGTAACGGGAGACGTAGCTGCATGAAGAGAAAAGAGGTTGTCAGGATTCACCTTCCTTTTTATGTGTTTTTCAATTACTTCTTCAATTATAGATCTCTCGTCAGTTTGTCGTACTTTTCCAGCTAAGATTAGGTAACCCTCATCAGCTATATGCTGATCCCAATCGTAGAACTTATCATCCGTTAAAGAATCTTTTGAAGTGCATTTATATCTCTGACCCCATCTGAACAAATCTCGTAGGGTTATAAATCCGTCTTTGCCCTGAACGGCTGCGGAACCACGCCGCCTTATTTGTAGATCAGCCATAACCGCTATCATTTTTTTAGAGTAGGCTGGCGGAACATGACATCTTTGGTGCAAAATAGTTTCCAGTTCTTTCTTTGGTATCTCATCAAAGTGTAACTCAACGAATCTGTTTCTAAATGCTCTGGACAGCATTTTCCGGCCACCATACAATCCTGGCGGGTTTTGAGTGGCGAATAACATGAAATTGGGATCTGCTTTGACAACTTGTTGAGTTTCTGGTATGAACAGTTCTCGGTTGTCGTCTAACACACGGTTTAGAGCCTCTAATACATCACTTGGTGCTAAATTCAGCTCATCGAGTATGATCCAGTACCCCTTTCTCATGGCTTCGACTAAGACACCTTCTTTGAAGACTAGTTTGCCATTTGAATCAGTTGCGTAAGACCCTATGTATTCTTGGAGGTCAGTATGTTCGTGATTATTTATCCTGACACAATAATTGCCAGAAGCTTTGGCTATGTATGTTATAAGAGACGTTTTTCCTACAGACGTGTCTCCTTGTAACAATATCGGTAATCGACCAAGGGATATAATTCGTGCGATGTCACGAAGATTCTTTTTAACTGTAGGAGTTAGGATGTAGCCTTCCGGGATAGCTATTTCTAATTTGCCTTGAGGGATCCAGTGGCCTTCAAAGAGCAAGTATGTTTGGCCTAAAACTTGAGGCTCGGGAATGAGTTGGTTTGTCACTGATTTGACGTTTTTCTTGCCGATGACTGCCCTAAGAAATAGATGGAAAAGTATTAGTAACTATGTAATTTCATATCCTAATGCTAGCTTATTAAAATGTATACGTACTTGGCAATCATAGCTTCTACTTTTGGATGCGATGAACTATCCAACTGAGTAAGGAAGGATAAGCAAAACGCTTCGTACAAAGATCTTGATACTGTTCCACATCTTGCTTTGGCAGCAGCTGTTAAAGCTCTGCATAGCGTTCTGAGAGAATAATGGGGTGTGTTTCCTAAAATAATACAAAAACATCAGATAAAATATGATAAATACTATATTTAAAGGTCAGAATTTTTTTTCTTGTATTACCTGATCCATCCACCAGATTCAGTTTAGCTTCTTTCTTAATATTGGCATAGAAACTATAGATGGCCTCCAAAACGGCACCACCAAGATTCATGTGGTACAAATAGTCACCAATAAGCAATATCAAATCATTCCGTTCAGTCAACTCATCGATGAAGAACTCTGTGAAACGGTTCCTGAGACCTGCAGGCAGGTCCTTTTTACCGACATCTGTAGCTGGATTCATACAAGCGAATAGTGTGAAATCTGGATGTCTTTTTATAGGGACTTTATCGCCTTTTTCTAGCAAGTCTATAGTCTCATTTTTGTCCTCTAGCAACCCAGCTAGGCATTCCAATATTTCAGCGGACGCCAAATTTATTTCGTCTAGCAATACCCAATGGCCTTCCTGCATCGCTTTGACTAGAGACCCCTCAATAAACGCGAAGGTCAACTTAGAAGCAGCCTTAACTTGCTGTTCCAACTTCGCAAGTTTAAACCCAAAGGCTACCCATTTGTTTAGTTTAATGGTAGACTTTTCTGCCGTCAGCCTGGTGATAGCTGCTTTATGACTTTGCTTCATCAACGCTAGCAAAGCAGTCCAATTTTCCGTATCGTAACAAGTCTCGATGTGGCCCAAGAACTTCTGATTTTTTTCTGTGTTATAGAATTGCCGGAAGAGTTCCTCAAACTGAAGTCTTATGGGTCGGATTACGTATTTAAGGTCAACGGGTTTGTACCCACCGAGTAGATCAGCTGAGTCTGATTGCTGGTTCATATTAATGACGACCAGTTTGTGACCCGTCTGCCTAGCTATATACTGCACTGACGAAGTTTTGCCAGTACCAGTTTCACCAACAAGTAGTACAGGTTCATTGGAGGTGACGCAGCAAGCAATCCTCTCAAGTAAACAGGCGGACTGTTTCGTAAACGAAAACACTGTCTGTTTGTTATCAAAATCTATCGTTTCCAAACTCTTCTCTACCCTCGGAACCTTAGACCTGCCAACTTCTAGGAAGGTGACATTTAGCGATACATTTGGTTTATAATGTTTGCAATAGAACTCAGATTTAGCTTCTACTATTCCGAGGCATAAACCAACTTTTTTGGCCAGTTCCAATCTATGTTCAGGGGAGGAGACTGAACAAGTAAATATATCCAAAGCGTCTTGTAGGACTTTTAGTGCGGATTCGGGACTAGTAACGTCAAATCCAACTACTGATCGAGAGCACCATTTCAACAAATCTCTGGTTGAAATCAGTCTTGATCCTCGTATGAGAACTAGATTTTTTTCTTTATCGCTATCTGCTGTTTCAGTAGCTTGTAGGGATGTGTCATGACTGCCTACTGAGAACATCATGAATACTTCAATCATTCTAGAGCAGATAGTTGAAAGGGCCGGGTACAAAGTTTGTATGATCTCTGCAAGTTCAGACCTCGATAGAGGTTCAACGTTTATTTGTGTTAAATGCTTTTGAAGCAATGTGCTGCTGCTGGACATTTTCTTTTGAAAGCCATAATTTGTAGTCAACGTTCTATAAAAAAAATTAAGTATCAAAAGAAAATCAACTTTATTTCAATGTTAATAAAGTTTAATTTGTAACGTCTCTTACCGTTGTGTGACAAAGAGTTGGAACCCAGGTGTGACAGGCAAAGAATCTCGATAGCCTGGCACGCATAGTGAATTTCTTTCTAGTAGAGAACTGAGGGTCGACGCCACATCTAGCGCTGCGCAATCTATGTCTTCTAATAGCAGCCAGTGTCCATTTTGTACGGCCTTAAAGTAATTTTATCATATTGAAAATTATGTTAGGTGATTAATTAATTAATGAAAAGGTAGATAATGTTTAAAATATAACGGATAGAACAGTAAGTATAAGATATAATTAGTTAAACATAGGCACAAAAATTATAGATGAGCAACTGCACGTGAACTAGGCCGAGCCCGTATTTCAGGTCACAGTTAACTTCCTGGAATTATTATGATCGATAATGACAACAGTTGGTGTGTTATGTTTTACAACTATATCACAATAAAATAAAATATCACTATACAAGATATAATTATGTATATGTGTGAGTTGTTTGCGTGTGTTGAGTGTGCTTGAAAGAGTATTTTTTAGTTGTACGCAAAATTACGCCTAGAAGTTGTGGACACCAGCACGTTATACAATTGTAAAAAAAGGATGTATCGTCGATCTCGTCTTATAGTTGTTAGAGACAGCGAAGATACGAGAAGAGTTGTCTTTAACATACTTTCAAATCGATTGATGTGGCGACACTTGGGGAAGCCTGTGACCAGCAGTGGACATCTTCCGGTGGTATCACCAAATCTAATCCGGCTGTAGAACGCAGAAGAAGAAATAGAAGGCAGGAAATAATACGCCTACATTACACTTAGTATTTTTTCAATGCCATTTTGAAACCTTTTGAGCTCATTGTTAATGCAAATATACTATATACGAGTATTTGCACTTGCACAAGATAAGCAATCTGACATCTGTTTAAACAATTAATTAATTAAGAAATTTTAATAAGTGAACAACCGAAATCTTCCATTCCTATTACTTTTGTGTCTTTACAACATAAACCCAATATCCATAATACTGTTCGGCAAATTGTACAGAGGACCGAGGAGTACAACCAGCCGCTGTGTATGGCATTTATGGACTACGAGAAAGCCTTCGATTTCATCAAAATATGGGTAGTTCTGGCCTCTCTGCAACGATGTCGAATTGACTGGCGCAATATCGAAGTGTTGTATGACGCCGACTGTCCAGATCAAGGATCAGGAAGCCAGCCCCATCCCAACTGCTCAGGGGGTGAGGCAGGGGGATGTGATACTCCCGAAATTGTTACCAATGCGTTGGAGGACATCTTCAAGACGTTGGACTTGACAGGGTATCAACGTGAATGGCAAGTACATCTCACCGCGTATCGGCAAGCGTAGCCTAGGACGCCCTCCACCTAGATGGACCGACGACCTTAAGAACACCCAGATATACTCTCACAAATCACAATATTTAAGTACCTTGTAGCAAGGGGCAAGCTTATTGATGGCAAAAAGCTCAACTCTTAAAGCATACAATACACCTCACCCGTTTAATGGAAAGGCACACAGATCAAGACTCTGGGCAGTATAACCACACAGCATGAAGACGTCTCGCCGGCCGCTGGTAGAGACAGTACTGTCAACACTTTGCATACAAACCAAGCATATTAGTGAACGTACTTCACTCATAGAAACTGACTTCTTACAATGACCTGTGACATTTAGCTTGCGCTCAATTGCGCCAAATTCGGACACGAATATTTCGTGCGGATTTCATGCTCTGCGGGTAAAACATAGTTCATAAATTGCGGAAGACATACCTCAGTTAAAACGCCAGGCCTCCACACAAATTCTCCAGGGATGTCTGTACATTGATGAGATCCCAGTAACATGCGAGAATCCGTCTGATCTCCTAGCTGCACTTTCTTGAAAGCCACTCCTTTGCGGCCAGTGATAGCAGCCAAATGCTCGACAAGGGACGTCTTTCCTGAACCTACGGGGCCCATAAGACTGAGGGCTTGTCCTGCGAAAAAAAAAAACAGTTTTTACAGATGTGTCCGTAATAATACAAAAATACAAAGAATTTCGGAAAAAGAGGTCTTATGGAATAATAGTGTCATTAGTTCATTACTTTCATGTGCCACTTGCCCTTTTCAAGATAGGATAGTAATATAACAGTAATTAATAAGTGACAACCCTATATAAATACAATTAAAAGGGATAAGTAGTGTCATATTGCATACATTAAAGAAATTACATTTCACAGCAGTTATCCCTAATGGTGTCGGACTACCAAGTCATAGGTCTCGAGTTTGAACCCAAGGCACGCATCTTTGACTTTTCGGATTCATGTGCGTATTGTATAATAAAATAATTATCACTTGCTTCAAAAACGGTGAAGGAAAACATCTTGAGGAAACCAGCATGCCTGAGCGCTATTTCTCGACGGCATGTAAAGCCAAGTTTGAGGCCCATGGGCGGCATAAAAACTCACGCAGAAGATTTCATAACATAAAATTTACAACTGCAATTATCCTAAAAAATATTGACAATAACAGTACTTAAAGCAGTCTTTCTTCTCACCTGAAGCAACAGCCAAAGCTAAACTCCTCAGATTATTAATGGCAGATTTCACTGGAACTAAGTTACCACTCTGAACATTATCCTTTTCATATATTGGCAGCAGTATACCATCAATATTGACAACGTTAGGGCTTAAATCATCTTTTATTACTTCTCTCATAGTGTGAACCGGTTCGGTTTTACTTCGCTTCAAAAGTTCGTGAGTCTCCTGTTCTTGTAAGAGCATTCTGATTGATAGTATCATAGACTGTGTATCCGTCATATTTGCTAGAAGGGCCATGCATTCTTTTATCATCCTGTTGAATTCATAAAGTACATATAAAAACTCATTTGTATACAAAAGCCAGTTTTTTTTTTTTTTTGGAATAAGAGGTTCAGATACTTTCAGCAATAGCACAATACAAATAATAATTGGTATAACAATTTAGGAGCGTTAGCAGACCAATGGCCAGGTGGGTGGATGATCTATAGAAGATTGCGGGGAAGACCTAGATGAAACTTTCACGGACCAGGGAAGCATGGCACAAAAGGAAGGAGACCTTATACTCAGCAATGGGTGGAACAAGACTTCCAATGATGATGATGATGATTACAAACAATTTGTAACAATACTGTCTGAACTTCTACTGAAGTCACAAAACAAAACAAAGAAAAATTGTATAATAAATAAATAATCATTGTGTATTGTATTCATGTATTGTTGTGTTGTAGTTTGTGTGTGTTGTTTGTGTATTGTTGTATATTGTTGTGTGAATTGTGTGGTTGTATTGTATTGTATTGAACAACAAAACAATTTTTCTTTCTAATAACTTAAGAATAACATACCATCTCACGTCTGCCATTCCATGGTTCCCATAAGTACCAATAAATTTGGTCCAATCCCATTTAGCAGACATTTCATTAGGTAACTTGCTGAGCAATGTATGGCAACATGATACCACCTGTTTTTCTGGAATTTTCTGCCCACAATCAAGCAGTCTCCGCTTCTTTGGAGCAACATTGTAGGAGTCTTCATGATGGTTGAATGCTTCAAATGGCGCCACTGGATTTACTTCGAAATATTTTAATGCATATCTGAAATGCAAGGATTTGTATCAGATTGGGAAAAGAAAAAGAAAAGAAGTTTTCACTTCAAAAACATCATTTCAGCTAGCCATTTTAACGCATTCAAGGGCACTGATTGACACAATAGAAGTTTTATTGTTATAATGCCTGTGGCATTTAGTGTCCATCAAAGTGTTAAGGTATAATTATTTCTACCTTTACAGTGCTTCCAATTTTCTAATCTTGGAATTGTGTCATCAGTCTGCCTAGCCTTTTCCCAACTATGTTGGGATCAAGCTTGGAATTGAGTATACACCAAAAAACACTTACTGTAACACATCTGGATGGTCGCTCAAAGCAGCCAGTATTATTGAATACTCTAAGTGACTAGTCTTTTCAGCATCACTGCATGTATCATAATTTGTATTCGAAAATACTGATTTCAAGGGGATTTTCGCCGACACCAAAGCAAGAAGAATATTTGATAGATATTTCTTGAATAGATTTGCATCTTCGATTTTGAGTAAAAATTCTGATAATTGCTTAACAGCATTTTGAATGTCAAAAGTGTTGGAATTTATTGAACCCTGCGAAAGAAAAATAAAAGCAGCTGTGATAGAGGGACTGACAAAGTTGCACCAAGTAAAGCTATGGTTTTTACCATTTAGGTACAGAACCCTCAATATAACAATGTATAAAATTAATTAAATATGTACAATACAGCTAACATGAAAATATCACGTAACTTGCATTGAAGATTGCAAACACATTGTTCAAACATTGGATTCACACTTTTATAATACCAAGGCTATTTTATTATGTCATCACTTTTTAAATAAATTACTGATAATTGATGAACGAAAATGTATAAAAAGTATAATTATGGTGAATTCACGGCAATGTGTAAATGACGCTGTAATCATAATTATCAGCTAAACGGTCTCGCAGAATGATGTTATTCATAAAATAGATATAACAGAACAGGTAAAACGAAAAAAAAAAAAGGAAAAGAGAAATATAATTTCTGCCCATAAATAACTAGTACTTAACAATGAGTCTTGGAAATTGCATTTTATTAATGTTTATTGATGGGAAGAGGAATGTCACACCCTACTGCTCAAAGACCAATTTTCCTGATGCCATTCTGCCATAGATATCTGATCTTTTTAAATACTCACCGGGAGACATGGAAATATTGTTTTATTATTTCTATAATAAAATAATATTTCCAACTTGATGTAAATTCTAAGCAATATAAAATAAACTCACCGCAATATATTCAAACTACATAATTTAGGCTTATTTATTTTATTTACAGTAAAAACCATTAAATTAATACTAACCTGAAGTTCTTCACATGTTTTAGTTAATTCAGAGGTTTTGGTTTCGATGCCTACTGCTTTGAGTGCCATCAACATATTGCACACCGACATTTTATCATTCCGTCAAACAAAAAATAAAAGGTTTATGACAATTTTTAACGTAAATAGAAATAAAACCGATAACCGGCCGCGTGTTGTACATTTACAAAGTACAGCAACACGTGAAATAATGTCGATTTTGCTGTCACGATGACAGTGACATTATTTTCATTGATTTTGATGTATTGATTATTTCTACACTTTTAAAAAAGTCTTTGAACACTTCATTGTTGGCATCTAAAGCAGGCTTGCAAGCTTGGAACACCAACCGCGTCCCTATCGAGGTGACTTTGGTTGGCGTTATAAACCACCAAGGTCACCTCTGTCGGGACGCAGTTGGCAGCCGTGTAGCAAGCCCTTTAGAAACCGGACGGTCAGACTGGCTATTGGTGCAACTATGCGTTCGCACTAGCGAAACATCACAACAAAACATGTTGAAATCTCTAGTGCCTGTCAAACTTTGTATGAAAAATTGACAAAAAATAGAGATTCCAACATGTTTCGTTGTAAATGTTTCGCCAGTGTGAATGCACAGTGAGCAGGGCCGTCTTTACCCGGGGGTGCAAGGGGTGCGTAGCACCCGGGCGCTAAGTCTTAAGGTGCGAAGCCGATAGAATTGATCGATTTGTTTTGAAATCGAACGTAGATTTCAAAACGGACAACACAATATCGTGTGATCGGCCACCTATAAACCCTTATAACTTTAAAACGTTAGATAAAAGTAGGTTCTTATAATCTTATGTCATGTAGATTGTAGGTTATTCTCAAAAAAACTCAAAACTAATGTTATTTTAAAGTACAGACGCCAGCACATCAAGCTACTACAATCTGTCAAATTTATTTAATAGATTTTCAACTTTATCGCTGATACCTAAAGTTCAAAGTTGATTGCGAAAATTTGACAGTTTCGGGTAGCTTGATGTGCTGGCGTCTGTACTTCTGCCGTCTGCGAACATTATATTTTTAGTTTTGTTTTCTTCCGGCAGAAGTAGATATTGATTTTCACCAGAACCAGATCTCGATAGGGCAACATATAGTTGCCCGTGCGAAAAACACTCTTGGCGTTAATCTATTCCTACGTGCTTAAATGTTTTCCCCTGGGCCTTATTAACTGTTACCGCAAACGATACCTTCACCGGAAATTGAATTCTTTTAAATGCGCGCGCAGTACTTGATCATTATTTTGCTGCGATTTTATTTTAAAACTGCGATATCTCCTAAGATATTAATTGAAATCGAATGATGACACGGACAATTTTGTTTAAAATTAAATACTTGTGATGAATAACGTATTTATTTGGATAAGGATTAACATGTTTATAAAAACACTTTCGCAAATAATGCATTATTTTAGAACAAATTTGGTTAGCATAAAAAAGGTTATAGTGAGCCAACCTTAAAAGATAGACATATGCTGTCGCGGACTTTTTTTTAGAACTTTTAAAGGGGAACAATTCTGTCATACATGATTTTTGCGAAACTTTAACCGTTTACGCAGCGCACGCAGCGGAAGCTCTCAAAAGGAAAAATAAAACACCCCGATTTTGAAACATTCTTCATTGGTGCTCCGCTTCTATTGGTCCTAGCGTGATGATATATAGCCGTGATGATAAATGGGCTATCTAATACTGAAAACAAATTTCAAATCAGACCAGTGGTTCCTGAGATTAGCCCGTTCAAGCAAACAAACAAACTCTTCAGCTTCAGAGAACCACGAACATAAGAAACACTGTATAATGCTTCCTATCTCATTTTCTCCTGAAGTGAAAACTTCTTTAGCATCGTTGTGGTTTGAAAGTCGATGAAACGAAAAAGCGACAATAAAAAGAGACAGACACATAAATTCATAAGATTTAACGTGGGAGAAAATGAGATAGGAAGCATTATACAGTGTTTCTTATGTTCGTGGTTCTCTTTGTGCTCTGCTTCGTACCCCCTCCACTCGTGTTTACCAAGGCATAGTGGGAGTTTGCTTGGGCCTCAGCGTTGTACGTGTGTTAATACGTGTTTATTTGTGTTAATTTTTGAAGGTTTCACTTCTACCACGTGTGAATTGTTTTATCTATCATTTTTTTTTTAAACTCCGTAAACCATTATTTGGAGTTGGCAAGGCTGACGCCGTATACTCTGTGGTTGACACCACAATGACACTTCCTCTGTGGACACTTCCCAACCCTTTGGAAGTTTGATGATTTGTGAATTAGAATAGGCTCTCAAAGAAAGTACAATGTGTTCCAAAGTTGCCATAGTAACCGGAGCGAATAAGGGCATTGGTTTCGCGATAGTTCGCGGCCTTTGCAAGCGTTTTGATGGGGTAGTCTTCTTGACTTCTCGAGATATAGAGCGCGGCAAAAAAGCTGTAGCAGACCTCGAGAAAGAAGGTTTATATCCTAAGTATCACCAATTGGACGTAACAGATAAGCAAAGCCTTGAAGTGTTCAAGACTTATATCCAGCGTCAATACGAAGGTATCGATATCTTGGTGAACAACGCAGCCATTGCTTTTAAACATGACGCGACAGACCCGGTATCTATGCAAGCAGAGCAGACGTTATTTGTAAACTATTTTTCTTTGGTATCTACATGTGAAACACTCTTCCCGCTCTTGAAAGATGGGGCTAGAGTGATCAACATGTCCAGTTCCTGTGGTCAATTGGGTCTTATCCCCAGTCAAGATTTGAGGCAGCGTATTCAAGCTGTGTGTGCATTGTCCGTTCCGGAGCTTTCGAAGCTGATGCAGGAGTATGTGGATGCTGCTAAGCAAGGGACTCATGCTGAAGAGTGGGGTAATTCTTCATATGTAGTCTCAAAAGTGGCTGTGACTGCTCTGAGTAAAATTCAACAGAGAATGCTAAGCAACAAAAGTAAGTTAATTAAACAAATATATTCACTACGAGACCAATTTAGCTTTTCACAGAAATTAGCAATAAAAAACATTATAAAGCTTATTAAGGCTCCGTGCCGCCGCACCGCACGAAATCACTGATTTTGATCAATTTTGTTTATTCGTTGTGAGACCTGGGACGAGAATTTAAACAAAATTATTTATGATTTGAAAAGTCCAATTCTTCGTCTTGTACATAGGGGAAAGGGATTTTTGAAATAAATTAAGGATTCGTGGGAAATCACTAAAATTCGCAACAAGTTTTCCAAAAAATGACGCGAGACTGACGTTTGATCGTTTCGTTAGAAGAAACTGCTTTTGATGTTGAAAATTAAAAAATATCATCAACATCATTATATAGTCTACTTGTACATAGGGGAACCACTTTTTTCAACTTTCATACAAAATATAGCAGAAAAAAAATGTTGAAATAACGTAACTTTCTCAAAACTTCAAGCCAAATAAATATTTTTTTCTAATACTTAGAAACACTTTTAAGAAATTTAAAAAATTCTATATTAATTTTAAGTTAATTGTTTAATAGAATCTAAATTTTATTTTATAAATAAACAATTACTTAATTACGTAAATAAATGGCAAAGTGAACTATATAAACGATCGCGGAAAATCTATTCCGTCAGTAGCGAACGGGCCTTCCCAGCGTGAGGACGTATCACTTTGCGTCGCAGCACGCACACACGCACGTACGTGTCCGATGTTAACATATTCCAGAAATTGTACGTCGACTACCACATTTTGATCCGCATTTTATTTTAAAGTACTTTGCTTGTTTTTGAAGAACATTAAAATTTTGCATGCCTGGCAATAAATAAAATACCGGTGTACGTGTGTTCGTAATTCTTCTTATCCTAAACGGCTTGACTGATTTAGATGTTTTTTTTTTTTAATTCTTTTTGTGTAACTTGGATGGTTCATAACTATAGTTGGACTCGCGTGGCGCTGTTGTCGCAGGACAACATCTGCCTGCTGGGTTCACTAGTTATATTTTGACTTTAGATTTCATAGTTTTGAGTGATTTTTGGTAGGGGAAAAAGTTATGGGTTCGCGTCACCGATATGCCCGCGCCTATATGCTGTTGTAGCAATAAGTGAAGTATTTTTGGAACGAAGTTTCTTTAACGCTACTGAAGACTACTTTAAGTCAAAATAAAGATCCAAGATGGCGGCTGCGAACATTAAAAAATATTTCGTCATGGGTATCGTTTTCATAGTTTTCGAGGATGCTAAAGCTGATAGTGAGGTCAAAATATAAATCCAAGATGGCGGCTGTGACAATATTCAGATTTTTCGTCATGGGTGTCTTTTTCATAGTTTTTGAAGATTCTAAAGCAGATTTTGATGTCAAAACGTAAATATAAGATGGCGGCTGCGAAAATTTTCACATTTCTTCATAACATCACGCCATCAATTTCAAAGGGCCCAACACTTTCTAAATCTCATTTAAATTTAAAATTCAAATTTAAATCTCATTTCCGCAACTTTTTCGCGCAAGTGGGTTCTCGCAAGTGTCTTTCGCGAAAATGTATTTCGCGCAAGTGTCTCAGATCCCTTTATGGATACTGGTGCCAATTCTCTTGTCACAAATTAATGCCTCAAAACTAGACTAAAAATCACCAAAGTTTCGTTCATTCCTGTCAAACGATGATTTCCCATCATGAAATAATTATAGAATATATTTTATTTTGACAGCACTAAGATGGCAATATGGTGCCGATTCTCTTGTATACCGAACTAAACTTACTAAACTATCACTAAAATTCCTTACTTTTGGCTATGAAAATCTTGAAGCTATTCTGCAACAAAAATTTTCTAAATTTAAATATATTTTGACACACTAAAATTATATTTGACAATCGCGAGTCCACGTGGTAGTTGTTTGCCCTACCCCGTGAATTTTTTTTAGAGCTGGAAGCGCACAGGGGGCAGCCTTGACGTTTTATATAGAATTTTTACTTTTTGTAAGGAAAATAAGAAAAAATATTACCTACATGTAGAGTGTCAGGGGTTTAAGGGTTTCATAAAGGGGATCGAAATTCTCATTATTTTTGCGATTGGACGCACCATTTGCGAGATATATGCAAAAGAAAAAAAAAAGATACAGTACTGTTTTTTGCACCTGAAGCGAGGTGTTGGTGTGAATTTTAGTTCAAGTAACTAATTTTATTCCGCACCTTTTTAATCGCGATTAAAAATAGTCTGATTTAGTTAGACATGGTGCCGATTCTCTTGTCACAAATGCCTCTAAACTAGACTAAAAATCACCAAAATTTTGTTTTATTCCTGTCAAACGACGATTTCCCATTCTGAAATAGACTAATGTGACACAACTTAACTAGATTTTAGTTTGACAGCACTAAGATGGAACTGAGATTTTCATTTAGTGAAAATAGCAATTTTACTATTCTGAATTTGACGTTTTTCACTTAAAATTTAGATTTTCTAACCGAATCTGACTATTTTTCGCGATTAAAAACGTGTGGAATAAAATTGATTGTCATGAACTTTAAATTCACACCAACACCTCGATTTCACATGCAAAAACAGTACTGAATCTTTTTTTTTCTTTTGCTTATATCTCGAAAACGGTGTGTCCAATCGCAAAAATAATGAAAATTTCGTCTCCCTTTATAAAACCCTTAAACCCCTTATACTCTACATGTAGGTAACATTTTTTCTTATTTTCCATACAAAAAGTGAAAAGTTCCATATAAAACACGTCGAGCGTGCGCGCCTCCGGCTCTAAAAAGATTCACATGGTTAGGTATCACGTGTGGAGTCGCGATTGTTAAATTTGATTTAGATGTGTCACAAATTTTCTTAAATTTAGAGAATTTATTTTGCATAATTGTGCCGATTCCCTTGTTCACAAACTAAACTAAATTTAAGTGCATCTTTTTCTTTCTATTTCATTAAAAAAGGACAGAAAATAAATTTTAGTTTAGTCCTGTCAAATTAATCAGCGCTTGACGTTAATTGACGTAATTTTAGTCGGCAAGTTTTTAATCACGTCTAAACTTGTATGGAAAGTGATAGGCGGTGATTAATTTGACAGGACTAAACTAAAATTTATCTTCTGTTCTTTTCTTAATGAAATTGTAAGAAAAAGATGCACTGAACTTAAATTTAGTTTAGTTTGTGAACAAGGGAATCGGCACCAGGGTTGTAACGGATGTCATATAACGGATGAGGATGCGGATGAGGATATCGAGATAATCGGGTTTGCGGATGCGGATGAGGATACGGATATTGGAAAATTCCTTATTGAGGATGCGGATGAGGGTGCGGATGTCGTACAAAAATAGCCCTTTATATTTGTGTTATAGGTTGTAGGTAATATAATCATTTGGTAGATTACCGTAGCGTAATTCGACTGTAAAAAACTTCACTTCTACAAGCAAATAAAAAGAAAACAATAACACGCGACCCGGCACCCAGTAACTCAAATTGTGACATGTGACACCTCAGTCGTGCCACCACTGCCACGTGCAGCCGATCGTCTGTCATACAATAAGGATATTGCGAATTCAGCCAATAGGAACGCGTAACTCACTTATCGGCCCGCTCATTAACTCGGCGCGAGTTTAAAAAATCACTATTTGTGCGAACAACGTAGGGTCACATCCCCATAGAAATTATGAGGATGCGGATGAGGATGCGGAGCTTTCAAAATCAAAAGTTGAGGATGCGGATGTTTTGCGGATATAAAAATTTATGCGGATGCTCCGCAGTTGCGGATGCGGATACGGATATCCGTTACATCCCTGATCGGCACCAATAGCTTTGAGATTCTCATAGTCAAAAGTAAGAAATTTTAGTGATAGTTTAGTTAGTTTAGTTCGGTGTATAAGAGAATCAGCACCAATCAAAATTTTAGGTGAAAAAAGTCAAATTCAGAATAGCGAATTTTTCATTTTCACTAAATTAATAACTCATTCAGTTGCAAAAACTGTACTTTATCTTTTTTCTGTTCTTTTGCTTATATCTCGAAAATTGTGTCTTATCGCAAAAATAATGAAAATTTCGACCCCTTTTATGAAACCCATAAACCCATAAAACTCAACATGTAGGTAATAATTTTTCATGTTTTCCATACAAAAAGTATAAAATTCCATATAAAACAGAATTGTTATAAATATACTAAACGAATATACACAAACATTCCAGACTTATTTCATAAGCGTACCTACGTAACTTAACAAAATACCGTCTATAGGATCAAAACTGTTTAAGCGATCACTACGCTCGATGTTTAGGCGTGTGTGCGTGAACGGTGCACACAAACATAGCATCGCAAGAATTTACCTAAACTCTGTCGAGTGAATTCACAGCCAGGAGCCTTAAGTTTTTAATAAAACATTTCATTACAATATTTTCCAGATATATCAGTGAATGCCGTACACCCTGGCTACGTAGATACTGACATGACTTCGCACAAAGGACCGCTAACAATTGATGAGGGGGCTGCTGCACCACTGTACTTAGCACTAGATGCTCCAGACACTATTAGAGGCAAATTTGTATGGTGTAACACAAATATTGTTGATTGGGATGCAGAAAAACCTTTGTCAGTATTATAACTTTATAAGTTTTAATATTGATGTTGTTTTTAATTAAGCTGCTATAATACTCTGTAAAAATTAATATAATAAAGCCTGTTCCAGATAATAACCGTTGCCAGTTTTGTAAATTTTTATATTACATAACATAACATCATGCCTTGTTTCCCCGAAGGTTTGGGCAGAGGTGTCCCTGTAGCAGGTACACCCACATTTCGCCAGTTATGTTTTAAGTTCCATGTAATAAGGGGCGAGCCTATTGCCATCAACCGGGCACAAATCCAGACTCCGAGCTGCTACTGAGAAATTTCAGATAGAAAAACACAATAACACTACCCGACCCGGGAATCGAACCCAGTACCTCATGCTCAGCAGTAGCGCTTGCTACCACTAGAACAACGCGGCAGAATTTGAATATTGATGATTATTAAGTAGGTACCTACATAAAATATATACTAGCTGCTGCCTGCAGGTTCGCCCGCGTGAACCCTAATTTCTTTTTCGTTACCATAGTTTAAGTAATATCTGCCAGTGAAATGCCCGTCAAAATCTGTCCAGCCGTTTCGGAGATTAGCTGGAACAAGTAAACAGAAAAAAGGGATTGATTTTAATAAGGAGCCTATGTACAATGTCGCCCATCGGCATATTTTTTTTTTTCAAAATCCCCCTATGATTTTATGAACTAACACGCGTTTTTTTAGAATAACATAATTTTTTTGCATAGTTGACAAATTTTAATAAAATATTAGTCCGATAAAATAACTCGTAAAGTTTTTAGAAATAATAAACAGAATTCAAATCGAGCCTAAACATCGGAGATATGGCAAATGCTACTCAAAACATGAAAAGTTTAATAACGTGAAAAACATTGAAAATAGACCCCCGTGTCACGTGTATAGATGTAAAACAACCGATTTAAAACGTTTTATATCCAAATTTTGCGGTTTTAAACCCCCAAATAAATCGTTTTAAACGGTTGAAAACGCCTACAATAATAAAAAGGATTGTGTGGTTTTATGAAACCACGGTAAAAGTGAAACTTCTATAGGCGCCGCCATATTGGCCTTGGCTCCTCTGACGAGCGCCTTTCACTTTATCCCTACTCCGCGGCCAACCGTCACGCGACATGCAACAAACAGACGAAAAAGTTTGAGACGATGTAATAAAAGTTTCACTATAAAAAGAACTGTGTTTTACACTTCATTACGGGCAATTTTTAGTTTATAGAAAATCAATAGAAAGTACCTACCTACATTACCCACTACACGAAAACTTAAGTATGTAAGTAGGTATACCCAGCGGCGTAGCGAGGGGGGGCGGAGGGGCGGACCGCCCCGGGCGCCACCATAAGAAGGGCGGCAAAAAAATATATTTTGTGCGGTCACTGGCGGTCAGTCAGACAATTAATTTTTCAAGAAGTTAGCTTTTACCCACTTGCACATATTAAGTAAATATAAACAAAAAACCAAAATATGTAAGCAACGGCTGGTTATCCGACCAAAGGAGACGTTTCATTTTTGTATGGGACTCCGGCCATAACATGTACACTTTAGAAAACCTGGGAAACGAACCCCTAAATACAATAAAGACTGTTTTTTTCCATAATATCTAATACTTTTTGGGCACAAAATAAAAACCGAAAATGTTTGACGTTTGTCAGGAGAAATACGACCATCGACAGCTAGCCATTTTCGTTCAGAAGTACCTACAAATCTACAATCCACAAAAGCAGTTTTTTATTTTTATGATGAATCACACTTCCTAATTAATCAAAAAAGTTGTATAAGATAGCTATCTTAATATATTACAGAAATACATGCCTTTCATATTTATTTAAATTACGTCTACGTGATATTATTATGTTAAAATGTAACATGATTTCTGGACGAAAGCAATATGCAAGTAAAACGACGCCATGATGAATAGAATATGGCAATAATTTGTAAAAACTATTATTTTTTGTGCCGAAGTAATCAGGGGTATAAACAGGAAAGAATATTTTTCCTCAATTCGTGGAATTTTATCCTTTTTTTACATTAACGTACACTTTATGGCCGAAAATGAAACATCTCCTTTGAATGACTACTAAAAAGCGACGGATTCATACATATCGATGATCTTTACTTTACTCACTAACCGGTTCACACGTGTTGTGCCTGAGTACACTGAAGTAGAAAATTCCATTTTGTATGTCGTATTACGTACCTATGAAGGATTTATAATTATTAACCAACGATTATATTAGAGCTGATTATGTAGTGTCACATAATTTTGATGTGATGGCGTTTTAGATATATGTCATTCCACAGTCAGGTGATAATGTTGTTACGTATATGGGATAAATATGTTTATTTATAGCCAAATACCATCAGATAATTTGTGCATATTCGATGTTTACAGTTATATCTTTATGCGGTTTACTATACTAACACACTTTATCTGAATCTATGTATAAGCAAATTACTCGTAAGAAAATTATTTATCTGTGATTTCAAATTTAGGTAATATTTTTTTACACAATATTATACTTATACTTAAACTGATCTGTGATTTTTTGTGATGCGAATTTACTAATAAATATGTTAGACTTTGATGAAAAACTGATCTGTGATTTAAATAATAATGACTACACAACGTGCAAATAATTTCTAATATTTACAGGTAGGAAATTTGATCTGTGATTTGATGCAATAATTACTCTAAGAATTAAAAATAAGGGAATAAAAATAATAATTTCCACATCAACAAGCTGTTTCATTAATATAGTCACAAGGTGCATTTAATATATTTTTTAATTAGCTCCCAAAACTTTTGAACGCGACTGTACGGACAACAGCTTAGGTATAATACGTCCAATAAACAAGGTCATCGATATGTATGAATGAGTCGCTTTTTAGTAGTCATTGAAATTTGGTCGGATAACCAGTCGTTGTTTACATATTTTGGTTTTTTGTTTATATTTACTTAATGCGAAACATTCCAAGCTCAATATTTTCACCATATATTTTTGACTAAGGGCACAAGATTTTGGTTTACACCTACTCATCTGGGATTGAGCTAGTTCCTTCTATTTTGCCGTCAAAGTTATGACACCATCGTTTTGACTATTAGCAAGATTATTCAAAAACGCATGCATGAACAGTTTTGAAACTTTGTATGGTTATTATTAGCGTCAAGAAGGACCGAATAAATTTTTCAGCGAACTTATGCCTTGTCTCATTTAGGCGCTGCGATGTTTTTTCGGGTTTTCATAAAACCGCGATAACTTGAAAACTATAAATATTTTTGGGGCACACATTAAGAGCTACTCCTGTATGTTTATTGTACAGGGACACATGCAATGGTTTTAGAGATATACGATTCATCAAAACGTTACTCCAGCAGGAAATGCAATATTTCGAAAATCTGAAGGGGCACAGATTTTATTTTTGGGGGCACATTTTGGCACACATAATATGTGTGACAAAATATGCCTCCAAAAATAAAATCTGCCGAGAGCTTATATTATTAGCTCTCTGGCCATGCACAATTTTTCTCTCTCCGATCATTCGTTTAGAATTTTCCTGCTAGAAAAACGTTACCCCAGCAAGAATCGTTTGTCCGTTTTTTTCCAAAACGACAGGGGGCACACATTTTTGATGTGCGGCACATTTACAGCAGATAAGGCACCAACTATACGTTCTACTCATATAACTCTAGGAGATACTTTCTTGCTAGGGTAAGCCCCAATACGCGTTGGCCGAGCGCGCTCGCAACGAAACACGCAAATAGGCCCAGTACCTATACGTTGGCCGAGCGATGGGTTCACAGAATTTATATACTCTAGGGACGGGTTCGCCCAACTGGCTTTAGATTCGCTCTACCGCATCAAAATATAGTCGCGTTTCTGTTTTGTTTTGACACCTCTGACCATTGATGTACAGACGCCAGCACATCAAGCTATTACAATCTGTCAAATTTATTTAATAGATTTTCAACTTTATCGCTGATGTCTAAGGTTCAAAGTTGATTGGGAAAATTTGACAGTTTCGGGTAGCTTGATGTGCTGGCGTCTGTACCTAAATCAAGGATTCGCCCTCGCCATACTTACGTCGCGCGAAAACTGTCACTCCCTAAATTGTGCGACGTGGCTCACTTGCGAATCATTTCCTCATTCGTCACAGTTCGTAACACATCGGAGCAACTTTCTCGTTTTTAATACACATAGCTGTACAAAGATGCCTTCTTGTGCCTTCAGGAAATGTACCAACAACTCCAAAAATTCATATAAAACTGAAGGTATTACTTTCCATGCGTAATTTTTTTTTTCAAATTTATTACGATTTCTAAAATAAATATTATGACGGAAGATGACAAGTAACAAAAATTACGTTCCCATGACAACGAACGATAGGGTAGTGTAACGTTTTCAAAAAAAAGTTTGAAATGTGAATTAGGAAGTATGGAGGTTACATGCCATTATGATTTAAAATATTTTAACTGCCGGTTTTTTTTTTGTCTTTCTTTTTTTAGATTAACTTTTCTTTGAAACTAATTTTTCGAATACAAAATTATAGGTACTTAAACAATTAATATAAAACGCGACTTGCTTCGAAAGCACAGCGTGGGCCCTTCGCCTGGTCTCTCTCCGCCATCCCGTCAGACTATGAGTGTGAGGAAATGGAGATTCCACCTATTCAAGCACGTCGAAAGAATCCAGGGAAAGTAGCGTGAATAAAGGCGCATCACAAAATTTTGTCTTTCAACCTTAAGGCGTGAAAAGGTAACAGACGGACAGTTACTTTCGGATTTAAAATATTAAATAGATGTACTGATGATGAATCACTATTTGTATTTAACTATTTAAGTTCCCACAAGAAACATGTGTTAAAGAAAAATGGATTCAAATAATCCAAGAAGAACAAAGAGACGATGAATGGTTGCCAACCAAATACAGCCGCATTTGTTCACCGCATTTGATCAGAGGTCCGTGGATCGGAACCACGCTCTGCTACCATTTTAAGATGGTAACAAAATAATGTATCTGTGGAACCAGCAGAGCAATCTTGTATTAACTATGTGAACTAATGTTGAAATAAACTTAGTCTATGCGAAACAGCCATTGTTTTAATAATTTTAATGATGATATGTTCTACTAGACACAACATTATAAAAACAAATATTTAATTTTTACAAAAGACCTCCTTTTAAAATTAAGTATTCTTTTCAAAACGAGTATGCTGACCGTACAGCGACAATTCTCTACGTCATTGTGTGACAGATGACAACTCATGCACAAATGCGGTCATCTTTTGACGCGGTAAGGCGTATCCTTCGATGTAAATCGATGCCTCTGACACACAATGACGCAGTTACTACACATGCTTTGTTATGGAAACGCAATTTAACAATATCGTGAGCTCCGGTGAGCTCACTTTTCTCAGTATGGGCAGTTTTTCTTGTGACTGAGTATGGTGAGGGCAAAGGGCTTTGAAGGTTTTGGCCCTAACATCAGCAGCCATTTTGATTTTTTTTCAAAATCGCGGTGCACAATAAATGTCATATAAGTATTTGGATAGGGGACACTTATACAAACATAAAACGAACTTAACATAACATCATAAAGCGTCACGTTTCTGAGATATTCAAAGATAAAAATGACAATTGTTATAACTAATTTATTTATTTTGTAGTTAATTCATGTCGATTAAGTTATTTACCGTTAATCTGAACCAGACAGAGAAAGAAAACAAATATTATTATGTTCTTTTATTTTGTTCATTTTAATAACAATAGGAACATACAAATATGAGATAAATGTATCGAATTACAGTGATATTTTTGTAGGTAAACATAAAGTACGGTAATTGAATACCTAGTGGATAAAACATAAGATTTATTAATCATATTCGGTATGAATAATATCATCCGAGAAGGCAGCGGGAGGCTGAATAGGATATTCTTGATGTCGTGCCCATGTTATGTGTATTATATGGTACCATATAATACACATAACATGGGAGCAACATCCAATTGTTCGTTTTCCTAATGCAATTACAATAGTAGCCAACTATTTTATTCCTGACTTGCAAAGTATTATCGAGCAAGATCTAGACAAAATAAATTCGATTGTTTTGGTGTCTTGAGTGGATTCGGGCTCTTGAAAGCCAAGGATCAGTCATAATAGATGGCAACTTCTTCGCACAATTCAATAAAAAAAATCGGGGTGTCCTCATTCGGCTGGGGGTATACTTTTCTCGTTCGCTCATAACTAAAATATTACCTACACATGATGCAATTATGTTTTCATAGTTCAATATGCTTACCTGAATAGAAAAAACAAAAAAAAATCTGTTTCTTCAAGGGTCAGTTTTCGACTTACATTTCGGTGAATAACTCCAAAACCTGACGCTTTAGGATATTATGTTTTTTAAAGTTTTTTGTTTGTATAAGTGTCCTCTATCTAAATATATAACTTTCGTTGTGCACCGCAATTTTGAAAAAAAATCAAAATGGCGGCCGACGTTAGGGCCACCCTCCGTACAAAAATCTTCAAACCCCTTTAGCGATTTAAATCTTTGGGTTGGTAGCGTTCTTGACACCGTAAAGTCAAACCCCGTCCGGTTTGACTTTACGGTGTCGAAAACGCTTTATTTATGGCACCTAATAAATTGTAATCTTCTAATAACGAAAACTACCTACTCTACAATTCTACTATTGTAACTTCTTGTGGGGTATTGTTGGATTTCATATTCGTGATGTATCTAATCATGCTCTGTGTATCTTTTGAGACTTTGAAGTCACTCAATAGTTTTTGAGATATTTTTCGTTGAATTTCGTTACAACCGCAGAACTATCTTTATTTTTCATAGTTTGTTTTGAGGTCGATAAAATCAATGTATGCGTAAATACTTATCTTTCATCATAGTGTATGGTAATAGTATCTTTCACAGTGACGCTAATCCGACATGCACTTGGCCGATTTTTTTACACTGGCTTTCAGGCTTTGACAATGAGTTGACACTGACAGTGACGTTTATTTTGAGCGGGATGAAGGATTTGGATTTTCTTTGATGAGTGATATATTTTTGAAATAAAATCTGTTTATAATTGGACTCACTGATTAAAAATGGACGATTCTCAGAGCTCTGATTTTTTGTCCGAAAGCACCGATATATTTTGCAATAGTCCTACCGATCCAGCGATTGTATCCTTTTGTATTTGCCACTTTCAGTTCTGTTACTTTCTTCCACAACAGTTTATTTTCTTGACCAAGCTAGCAGATGGACACTGTAACATACGAATCTTTGGTATTGAATACAAAAACAGCATTTACAAGTGTAAGAAACGAAATAAAAAAGTCCACATTTTCTGTTTACTTCTCGACTCTAATAAATGACTGCGGTACTTGTGTTTCTCAGGTAAACAAACATTACATCTTTGTAATACATTATATAAATCGCAGAATAAAGGCATAAGCCTTCATTGTAACTGACACAGTTGTTTAAAGAACCAAAATATCTTACTTTCTAGAGTTTGGACCTCATCACAGAACTACTGGCTGAAACAAGTCTGAAACAGAATAAGTTAAAAGAATATATGAATGATGCAGTGTGCCTTTTACAGTTATTATCAGATTTAATCAAACAAGTCATAGAAACAATGTCAATGGCATGCTCTTCTATGAAAATGTTTCCAACTGTAACGGGCCGCATTATTATGCTAGTGTTTATACACTGTAAAGATAGGTAAATGCAAACTAATTTAATAAACAACATCATCTTCGTCCTGAAGCAAGATTAAGTAAATTATTTACTTGGAGTGGACACAAGATGAATAAGAAACTGGCAAGGAATAGGAATGTACTGGAATCATACTCACATGGTTATACTTTTTATGGCTTCAATCAGAATGGTCAACTAACTAACATTGGCTAATCCTCACAACTCAATTGCATAAATAGTTTCAATCACAGGCTTACCTATGACCGGCTGAGACTTACCAACCCATCAGAAACTGTCACTTCTTTGGCTGGCTTCTAGAAACCAGTCCTAATTAAATTACAACCAAATATAGTTTTTTTAAATTATTTATTGTTTTAGATGAATAAAAGTGATTTTAGCTGTAATTTTGTTGCTTTTTAACCAACTTCTAAAAGGAGGAGGTTATCAATTCGTATATTTTCATATATATTTTTTGTTACGTATGTTCAGGCATAAGTCTGTCATATCCGTCCGTCATATGTTTGTGATATTTACAAAATTATTTTTTTGTGTATGTTTATAGTGAATCGCTGTATGGAAGCCGCTTGACCTGTGTAGAGAAGCAATTAAAGGACTTATTCAGAACTTGCCATGAACTTCAGTTGACATACTTGATGATTTTAGAAAAACATTTTATTTTTGATTTAACTGAAAGAGAGGAGCAGGATATTCTTATTGAAGGTGAGCTGCAAAGTAACATCTCTTACATGTAAAAGGAACTATAGTAAATTATGAATTTCAAGCTGATTATGCATCCTACTCTTCTTCCTAATCGTTTACAGTACAGTAATTGCATTTAGGAAGTAGAGTACCTTCATGGATGGCACTATCTATAATGTTTATGTGAGGTGTGCCTATTACCAATAAACAAGCAGAATCCCAAGCTCTTGGCTGACACAAAAAAAAAAAAACTGAATGAAGAAACTAATAAAAATTATTTTTGTTAATGCCATTATTATTCAACTGCAAGCAAAACATCCCCACTCTCATTCCATCTCTCTCTGTCTAGAATTGCCAGGGACCAGGAGTCCAGCTCAGCACATATTCAAAGTCATTTTCTACTTCTAAAATAAAAAAGATTTCACTTTTTCAGTTTTAGACATCAACTTGAAGATAGGTCAAATAGTTCAGAGCCTGGATGTAAAAACCATGGCTGAACAATGGAAGGCTTACACAGTGATATGTGAAAAATACTCCAACTGTTTAATGGACAAGAAGATCTACAATGATTGCACTAGAATCCTGTGTTGCATGGTCACTAATAATATTAGAACAGCTTTGGAGGTAATTCACTTGTTGGATCTTGTTGGAAACAGAGATCATTTAAGGCAAATCAATTAAGGCTGATGTTGGGCCTCTATGAATAAGAAGAATATTGCACATAAGTGGAAATTCTAGTTAGAAAAAAATAACAAATCAAAATAACTGTCAAAATGTGGGTGTGCTATAGGTACACCTCTACCTAACCCTTCAGGGATTACAGGCGTGATGTTATGTTATGTTCGAGTTAGCAAAAAATCTGAAAGCTCTTCAGCAAGTTCCTATTTGTCTAAAAGAAGTTTATTCGTCATGTTTCTGTTACCAATTTAGACCAAATCTACGTTCACAATTTATTTGGCAAACATGTAAACAAACACGAGTTTTAGAAAAAACAAACTATAATGCGTACACATAAGGTTCAGTTTGCGCTACAACTTCATATTTTTTATGACTTTTTCCACAGTACTAGTCAGTCTAAAATCAATTTTATTACAGTTGTATAAAGTTGATGTTTGTTTAAGTGGAAATAACATCGATTGAAGACTTTATATAGTTCCTTTATTATGATTTATAAACTTTTGTATGCAACTTAAAATAGTTAAAATGGCATGTGAGAAAAGTTATCGCTCCTTTACTATGCTGAAAAGCAAATAGTGGAGTTGCCATCTTGAATCTTCTTCTCAATTAAATATACTTTGTTTACAGGAAAATCAAGAAGAGAAAATAGTTTTAAGGTCTTTAAAAGTAAGCAGTTTCACTCTGAAAATATTGTTAAGAGTCTGTACCACTTTCAAGCATGCTGTGTTGAAAGATCATACGTCTATTGTGGAACTTCTACTTTATGTGCATTTGTAAGTTTTGTAATTTATTTGTACAAAAATATCTGAAATTTCTCAGTATCAGCTCGGAATCTGGATGTGTGCCCGGTTGGTGGCAATAGGCTCGCCCCCTATTACATGGGACTTAAACATAACTGGCGAAATGTGGGTGTACCTGCTATAGGGACACCTCTGCCCAACCCTTCGGGGAAACAAGGCGTGATGTTATGTTATGTGTAAAAACTTTTTACAAAAAAAAAAACAACCGACCTCCAAAAAAAAAAAACACTACAAAGTGAAAAATAACTTTAATTTCGGAAGTCGGTGTCTTGGGTTTTGTATTTTCGTTTTTTGCCACCGACTTCCGAAATTAAAGTTATTTTTCACTTTGTAGTGTTTTTTTTTGGAGGTCTGTTGTTTTTTTTTTTGTTAAAAGTTTTTATTTTTCAATTTTTAGTTGTGGTACATACCCCACACACATTTGAATACCACTACCTGCTACCAGTGACAGAAACTTATCATATCATCTACATACTAAGTGGGAAAAAAATACGTATTTTGTAGCTAACTCAAAAACTATCCAAGCAAAGTTAATAAAATTTATATGGGACCAATTCGAGAGCACACCCTTTCAAACAAAAAAAGAATTTTCAAAATCGGTCCACAATTGACGGAGAAATCGGTGGACACCCATAAAAAAAAAAAACAAACATACGCGACGAACATATAACCTCCTCCTTTTTGGAAGTCGGTTAAAAATATATGAGATCTAGCTGACTTTGCAATCGCACACGGCAATAGAATTAACATTCTACATGCAACAAAATCTGCCTTATATTAGCGCTGCGCTTTATTTAATTAGGACTATTTAAAATAGTAGATTATTCTTATGTGATTATGTTGTTGTGCGGTGGCCAAGTCATTCTATTTATTAAAGAAATAAAGATGACAAATAGGTACTGAATAAATTAACAGACTTGGTTTTGCATTAGATCTGACATATTTTTGCGGTAGAAGAACTGTGTTGCGAGACTTGCATTTTTTACATGTTATGTTTTTGACTGGATTTATTATACACATAAACATTCCGGAATAAATTCTATAACTAAATGATGGAGAAAACTGCACCAAAATCCGTTGTGTAGTTTAGAAGAACGCGGTTACACAGGCCACAAAAAGATTAATTTATAACTATACTGCCGTCATAAGGAGAAAGGGCACAACTAACATTTTTTCCGAAATTTAGTTATATACATATTCGGAATCAGAAAAAAAAGGCCCATCTGCCAATATTTTTTGTACAATTTTAGGAACAAGATAAACAAAAATACCGTAAGCTCAAAAGCACAACTGAGCCACGTTTTAAAAACCAATAAAAATTTTAAACTCGATATTCTCCATATTTATAAAATGTTAGATGTGCCCTTTTCATTATGACGTATTATATGTAGGTACATAGAAGTTGCTTGTCTAGAGCTGCATATAAAGCGGGGTTTACATTATAACGCTGATAAATTCAACTAACATGCTGTGAGAGAAATAATAACAATTATTTCAGCAAACTAATCTGAGCAGTTAACTTGAGATTTGACAGGGTTTTAGTTGAATTTATCAGCTTTTAAAAAACCGGGTGTTATTTAGCTGCAGCCCTAAACTGTTTCATGATAGTTTCATAATGTAAACCACGCTTTATCCATTTGAGGCTAACTAAAGCTCTCTTTAGTGGATACGAAGCGCGATAAGAATGGCAAAATATGCCAAAAATGCAATTTACCTGATGGAGTGACGTGAGGTATCATCTCCACTTGTTGCCTTATTAGGTTGAGGCGTCGCTTCAACCTGGCACCTCTAGTTGATACGTAGCTTAAGAAAGTTACATAACCAGTTGGGCAATCCCGAAATATGAACGTCAATAAATCGTAAAAAACTACCATAAACAGGTTTGTTTATTAATAATTATCATATAATTGTTTCAGAAATACTGAAGCTTATTTACACACAATGCGTGGGAAATCGCCGCAGTTCTTAAATCTTGTCAATAACAATGTAACTGGTCCAGTTAACCTACTGCTAAGTGAATTGTTGATGGATGAGAAACTATTAGCGGTAAGTATTATAAGCACAAAATTGCATGTGCAGCACCATACACGTGATAGAAGTGACCCTTCTTAAAAAACCGGCCAAATGCGTGTCGGACCACGCACAATGAAGGGTCCCGTAGTTGGGATGAATTTATCCCAAGAACAAACTTAACATTGTAGTTGAAAAACATGTTCTCTTATACATTCGAACTGCAAATATAAGCTTGTACGCACAATATTGAGAGATTTACCATGTATTTTTAAGACCATAGACTTCTTATAGGTTTTCCTGTAATCTATGAGTAAACCACCATTCTCTGTATTTTTTTCAAAATGTTAGGCTCAGTAGTTTTGGAGATAAGGGGGGGGGGAATAGTCAATTTGCATATATTTTCTTAAATCTCTTTTAAAATAATTTATCTTAAAAAAAAATCTAGATCCACACAACAAGTACTTTCATTTGATATGAAAAGTGACAACCTATATTCAAAATTCATTTATTTACGTCCGTGTTTGGGTCACAGAAACTTATATGTGTAACAAATTTCAACTAAATTGGTCCAGTAGATTCGGAGCAAATTAGCTGTGACAGACGGACAGACACACACAGGACTGATCCTATAAGGGTTCCGTTTTTTCTTTTTGATGTACGGAACCCTAAAAATAAAGAATAACAGAGATTTAATGTGAGAGACAGAGAGTTATATCTTTCTTCTCACTCATGTAACGAAATGTGCCTAAACGTGACGCCTCCTTGAAACAATTCTCGTTCAATTATCGAATCGCCGCCTAAAAAGGTTCACTCAAAAAAAAAAAACACTAGGGCGATAAAAATATACTGGTGCACAAGAACTTGCTTTAGGTTTCTACAAATATTTAATAACTAGCTGTTTCCCGCGACTTCGTCTGCGATCCAGAATGAAAAGTAGCCTATGTCCTTCTCCAGGTCATGGTCTACCCATGTGCCAAATATCATCCAAATTCGTTCAGCCGTTTTAGCGTGAAAGCGTAACAAACAAACGAACAAACTCACTTTCGCATTTATAATATTAGTAATAGTTAGGTTAGATAGTCTGACAGATTAATGACTACTTGGTAATTATTACTGCCTATGTAAATTGTTATATGAATACAAAGTCACTTAAAAGTCAAGTCAAAACATCTATTATGATATAAGAGCATTTACAGGTTCTTTTAAACTACCAATTATAGAATAAATGTCTCATAGCTTTATAAAAACTTTGCATTTTCTTAAAATAAGCATAACAATATTTTTCGATGTACTTTTTGTATTAGATACATACAATATTTTTGGTTTTAAATAGAATTTTAGAAATGACAGTTATTGTTATTAAACACGAGGGCGTAACTAAAAGGCGGGGCGAATTTAGTCTCCTCCTATGAACATAATAATTGTTATAATATAATCGTTGTTATTGTTTTGTGGCAACACTGCATATTCTCGACACCAACTATTTTACGCTGTGCATTTGAAATTGCTTGTTTTTCTTGGCAATAATATGTCTGCAAAAACAAGTACTTAGATATAATTTATTCTTTCTTATATAATTATCTAAGAGATTTAATTGTTCTTAATTTTGTTTTCAGCATATCTGTAACTACGACGTAAATAAAATAAGCAAAGATGACAAGCTACTTGGCGTAATACTTTTAGTAATATCAGTAATCAAAATATTTGTACAAAAAAGTGGCGAGCAGTCATTAAAAGTATCAAAGCATAATTTGACCAATGTTGTTTACAACTTATTGCCACATTGTAAGTAAATATTTACTTTTAATCCTCTACTTAACAAAAATCTTTTAAGATTCACTCACAACGCAAGTGAGCACTAAGGAAAGATTTTTGAAAATTCATCTCCTAATAGGGGATGAAAGTTTATAGGAACTCCGTTATTTTTGGCGATGGGAAATCCCAGCGTGCTTGTAGTTTTAACATAACATCAAGCCTCTATTCCCCGAAGGTTTAGGCAGAGGTGCACACCACATTTCGCCAGTTATGTTTAAGTCACATGTGATAGGGGGTGAGCCTATTGCCATCAAACGGGCACAAATCCAGACACCGTGCTGCTACTGAGAAATTCCAGACGGAAAAACCTAATTATATTTTTCCCGATCCGGGAATCGAACCCAGGACCTCATACTACTGAGACCAACGAGGCAGTTAAAGCTTGTAGTTTTAAGTATATGTTGATATGCCTTACGAATGTATGTGCTATAAAGAGACTTTTCTGTTTTATCATGATTTTATATCGATACCTGCCATGTCTCTCCTCCAGTCAATTGAATTTGACCCTGTCATAAAATATTTAATCATTATCGGGTCGATCAATCAGGTTAAGGTACGCTTGCCAGGGTTGGTCCGTGGATGGGTGACCATCTTTACATATCGAGACTCCTCCGTGCCTCGGAAAGCATGTTAAGCCGTTTGTCCCGGCTGTCATTTGTGGATCTTTGACAGTCGTTACGTGTCGTCAGAAGCCAGAAAGTTTGACAACCAGTCTTACCAAGGGATATCGTATTACCCAGTTACTGGGTTGTGGAGGTCAGATAGGCAGTCGTTGCATGTAAAATACTGATATTCAGCTGCATCCGGTTAGACTGGAAGCCGACCCCAACATAGTTGGGAAAGGGCTTGGGAGATTGATTGATTTTTACAGGTCACGTCTGGTTCAATATGGGTCTCAAATTCAAATGTGAGAATTCAAGCCGTCAGTTCCTAAGCTACGGATTATATGAGCACTTACTAGCACAAACACTCACATTGTCAACTACGATGAATAACGAAGAAGTTAATTTTTTGGAGAAGAGAATGGTGGAGGCCGTACTTAGCACTGATTGTTGGAGTGCTATGTTTTCTGCTAATTTGTGGGTGCTTTTAGCCAGGTATGTCAGAAAAAATAATGTTTTGTGGAAGTGAGTCAGAGGAGATTGATTGTTTTTTTTTATTTTTTTATTCTCCTACATGGCAATCTGTTCTACGAACAATGAGCCACTTCCTTGGCTGATAAATAAACAGTTGAAAAGTTTATTTCCAGCAAACTCTCTCATTGTGGGAATCTTTTGGTGAGATTAGGGATGTCATGTCTCCTCAGCCGAGTATGTTGGAGTCTACCCTTTCCGTTCAGTCTGTGCAAGTTCATTCACAGCAGTGGTGGCCCAGTGGTAACGGCAGCGACTTACGAGTTGTAGGTCGTAGGTTCGAACCCAGACAGGCGCTTTACTTTGTGTAAATTATTTCATCACCACTGCTCTCAAAACGGTGAAGGAAAACATCGTGAGGAAACCGGCATGTCCTAGAACCGAAAATTCGAAGACATGTGACATCTACCAACGCGCACTGGGCCCGTGTGGTGGATTACGGCCCACTCCCTCTCACAGAGGGGAGGCCTGTGTCCCAGCAGTGGGAACATTTATAGGCTGATGATGATGATGAAGTTCATTCACGTGGGTTGTTAGCTTCTCCTGGTACTTTAAGCTGCTGATTATTAATGACGAGGATTCTGTGTTTGTTTGAAGCTATGAATACGTATTTCTATAGTCAGTCAACCTGAGGAAATATTCCTTAGGAAAATAAAATTTTCTTAAGGTTTTTTTCTAATACATATAAGTACTTCGATTTGACGTAATTATTCTATGGTTTCCGTTCCGTTTGTTTGAATTTACCATTTACTGTTTCAGAACATCGAGCCGACAGTTTCTACTAACACAAGTCTTATCATTGTGTAAAATGTACCAAAAACTGGAAAATAATTCCCTATTCGCTGATTCACTGCAAAAAGTACACTTGACACATACTATAACTAGATTATTTGAAGTAATGCAAGACGAAGACAAAATAAAAATCTTCAAAATGTTCTCTATTACTGATGATAAAAATATTAGTTTATGGAGTTGTCTGAAATTGTATAACTTACCTAATGAAACACAGCTGGACGGCGAACTGGTTGTAATGGAAAAGTTCAAGTTTCAAATGCGAGGCATTATGTCTACTGAAAATGCTGTAGATATCGACGAACTGGTAAGCTAAACTGTTTTTTCGTCTTTAGACCTGAGTTCTGCGGGTATTCAGTACCCCCAATCCCTCGACCCCTTGTTCTAGACTCCGTTTTACTTACAACATTGTTGTGCACATAGGTAGTGCATTTTTTTAAGGATGAGTGTAGGGTAGGTGGCCGCTTCTTGTTGAAAATATCTGTCTTTACGGTAGTTCTTGAAGTACACAAAGACACCTGAATCAGTACAATTTGAACCTTATGTACACGTCATAGATAGGGTTGCCAGATGGCTGAGAAATCCGGAAATGCCTCGGAATTTTGCGTCTCGTCCCGTGTCCAGTAATTAGACTTTACTGTCCCGGATTTTTTTTTTCACGACGACACGTACGACACGGCTGCCAAGTAGGCACGTCGCAAATTCAGTGACAAAAATATTTAAATAAAAAAAGGAGTCTTATGAGTTTTATAAGCCAAAGAGCGGAATATTTTATTTTTGTTCGACACCTTTAATTTTAAATAATTTTATTTTTTCTTGAGGCGATTCGCAAGAAGTTAATTTATTAATGGGCGAATCGGTCAATAATCCGTCAAAGCGAGGTGCTCAATTTTGGTTATGTTTTAATAATATTATACAAAATACCTACCTATAACTTTTACCTAAAATAAGAATTATTATCTCATCATCTGTTACGACGCGACGCCTCATTGAGGTGGATAACAATTAAAATTCTGTTGTGTCTCGTTAATGACAGTTGAAAGGTTAAACTCATTTGAAATAACTTCCATTTTTAATTTACCCTTTAAAAAATCAACAAGTAAAAACTTTATTGAGGCATAAGCTTATTTATTTTCATATATTTTACAAGGGCCGACTCCGTTATCCTAGAATTGTCCCGGAAATGATAAACCTGTATCTGGCAATCCTAGTCATAGAAAACGCAAAACGCAACTGCAACATTGTTTTTAAAATATCCGCGTTGTCTCAAAATCGTGAGAAGCGATATAATTATCCATTTTGTTTAAAACGCAATAAAAAGTAAAGAATTTTGCTCAACCAAACCATAGTTATGTACTTTTTTAATTTATTTAGCTTAGAGATAAATACTTAAGATATTTTATTTGACTGTTATGGTCAAAATAACAATAGACAATATATCATTGTTTTTTTGAAATGTAGAGTTAATTTAGTAATGTCGGGTATTCCCATTCGAAGCCACCTACAATAAATATTTCAGTTCGATGATTTGGTGAAGGTCACGGGAATCCGCTGGATGCGAGAAGCACGGGACCGGTCGATGTGGCGACGCTTGGGAGAGGCCTATGTCCAGGGGGCCTACCACCTCTTTCTCCCACTGAAGTAATATTAAAATAATACTGCTTTTGAGCAGGTGGTAGGCTCCCTGCAGTGGACGTCTTTCGGCCGAAAATTATGATGATATACATTCATCTAAATCTATCATCATCTTAGTCAGCCTACAATGTTCCTACTGCTGAGACACATTACCTACCACGCGGGCCCCAGTGTGGCCAGATGTCACATGTTTTCGAATTTTTGGTTCTAGGTTTTTTGGTTTTCTCGTGTTTTCTTTCACAGTTTTGAGAGCAGTGGTGATGAAAATATTTACAAAAAGTAAAGCGCCTGCCTGGTTTCGAACTCACGACCCCGACTCGGCCCCTGGGCCACCACCCTCATATTATAAATTAAAGTCGGTTTTTGTCTGTGTGACCACGTTTTTCTTCTAAACCACGCAACAGGTTTTCATGCGGTTTACACCACCATATAAATAATTTATTCCAGAAGTTTTATGTGTATAATACATTAATATTAAACTAGCATATAATAAAGAAATCTCATGTTTTTTTCAAGTCGTAACAACCGTGGGAAGCAGGAGCAGGTCGTTAGTTTGATAATATATTTTTGTTTTCAGGTAAAAGTAATAAACTTAGCAAGTACTTGTTCAATAATAAATAGAGAGGACGAAATGGAGACTTTGCTAATACAAGCTTGGATGAAGGCTTGTCCTCAAAACATACAACACATAGTCAAAGAAGTAAATAAAGGCACTGTATGGTATTACAGATACATTGAAACACTAGTAGAATTAACTAATTCAATGGAACATATATTCCACGGGAGCAGCGCTAATTTAGTGAAGGTAATTAGTTTTTGCTTTAGTTCAGTCACGTTTGAATACTTAAATTAGTATAATATTGACTATTATTACTAATAGTCGTGCATTTTACGAGAAGTAAATAGAAAATTTAAATAAATAAAATATAATACTTATTGTGCGTCGACATTGCGAATGTTGGCGTGAAGGTCGGTATTTTTACGCGTTACTGGCACGCGCAACGAACCAAATGGTAGTCTAAGTACGAACAATGGAGTCCATATAAATCGAATTGTCAATTGAGTGCAGATCGTTCTAAAATAAAACATCACTACACCTTAGAAAATTTGTTCAACTTTATTCACTAAGCCGACGTTCGCACGGACGTAATAAAATAAAATCTCGGGGTTGTGCCGCGCGTTGATAAACACACTGTTGGATTTTCAATTCTCGGCGCTGGGCAGAGCGTTGAAAATCAAGTACAAGAAAAAAAATCGCCGCGATTTTATTACGTCCGTACGAACGTCGGCTTATTCATGCACGAGACTCGCGCCTTTTCCCCCGATTATTACGACGTTTACAATGTACAGGGTCAAAATTAAAATAGCTAGCGAAACTCCACATACGTGATGTTATCGATATCTAAACATGATTAAAAAAAAGATTTGATGATAATTTTTTTTTTGGTCAACTTCAATGTTAAGTTTGTTCTTGGTATAAATTCATCCCAACTACGGAACCCTTCATTGTGTGTGGTCAGATACGCACTTGGCCTGTTTTTTTCTTTTATCGTGTTTAGATAGCGATACCCATCACGTCTGCGGAGTTTTTCTAGCTGATCTTGTATTCTGTCGATAATAATCTCAGTGGTGTCGATTCCCTTGTTCACAAACTAAACTAAATTTAAGTTCAGTGCATCTTTTTCTTTCTATTTCATTAAGAAAAGGACAGAAGATAAATTTTAGTTTAGTCCTGTCAAATTAATCAGCGCCTGTCACTACTCCATACAAGTTTAGACGTGATTAAAAACTTGCCTACTATAATTACGTCAATTTACGTCAAGCGCTGATTAATTTGACAGGACTAAAGTAAACTAAAATTTATCTTCTGTCATTTTCTTAATGAAATAGAAAGAAAAAGATGCACTGAACTTAAATTTAGTTTAGTTAGTGAACATAAGAATCGGCACCACTATCTCTTTTTTTTACATCACACTATCTCACCATTACTAATTTCACTATCTGTTTTACACTCAATTTTGTGATGATTTAAAACACTTTTTCTGGTAACGGGTGTCTCTGAAGTGAAGTGGAGTGAGATTCATCTTCTTTTCACCGCTGCGATCTTCAGAAGTACCTAAAAATGAAGGCCCCCCATGTTTTTGTTCTACTAAACCTTGTACTGGATCCATATCAGTAAAGGCTTATTAGTTATGGCCCTTTGAAATATTTTACGCATGTTTTTATGAAATAAGTTCTTCACCTAATTCATTTTACGATTTTAGGTTCTACACATTATTTCGCAAATTGTCCAGTCAGGGTGTAAAGAATTGAGATTGCTATTGATTAATATTCTATGTAAATTAGCGAATTTTGAAACATATGATATGAATAAACATCTCTTGGATACGATACTCACGCGAACATTTAGCGAATTATTTCAAGACATGGATTTGACTGTTAAGAATAAGTTATTCAATATGCTGAGGAAGTATAGAACTAATACTCTGGACCGAATAGTTTCTAAGATAATCAATGAAGACGACTCCTTGAGAGAGACATGGAGTTGCTTTATAAGACATGGAATATTGAAAGAGGACATTAACATAATGGAACATTTACTTTACACAACGGACTTTAAATATAGTCACAAATGTCTACAAGATGTCGATGACTTCATAGATTCAGGTTCCGTGAACAAGCAGAAATCATTAAGTAATAATTTCGATTTGGTTGATATCGATTCGCTGTTCGACGCCGAGAGCGATGCAGAGCCTGCGTGCAAAAAAGCAAAACTCAACACCAATGAAGTAGAACAAATAATAAGCAGGCTGGAAACTGACGCATCTTCGCTTTGTAAAATAAAAGAAAACATTTTTACTACTGAATATTTGAATAGAATTAAAAATGTACGCAACAAGTTGAACAATATACTTGATTGAGCACATGCTTTGTTTCGTTGTGTAGAAATAAAACAAAAAGTATTTCACATTTATATTTATTGTTGTGTTAAAAAAAATCTTTACAAATAAGTGAAATATAGTAATCATTATAATAACCGTACTTAAAACCAGTATTATGATTACACTGTCATATAAGATCTTCACTATAAAGGTTTGGATATCAAACATCTAAAGGGGATAACATTTTAACAGTGGCCGAGAGTATAACGGACATGTAATTTAGTTATGGCAGTGTAACAATACTGGTACACGAGAATAAACTAAAATAGATTTAATTGATACTCGGAGGTAATAAGACCTTAGTTCACGTGTCAAATAGTATCAACTATCATCAGTCGTACTTGAAATTTATGACTTCACCCTAAATCGCCGATACATTTACACTTGGTACAGTTGTACAGTACCGTAGACCGAAGTATAAATGTCGTGTAACACAGCAACAGTTACTAAATAAATTCTAGTTAAATATTTATATTCTAACATACATCATTCACATAGCTTAAAACTATTCGTTCTATTGATCTCTTCATAATTGTGATGGCGAAACTTTTAAGAAAATACTTAAAATTGGCTAACTAATAATTAAAATTATTGAATACATTGATAATATTGCCGTACATGTACATACATAATGGGATAGACGTAGCGGACGTAGCCATTCGATAAAGCATAAAGCCTAAAGCGTATCATACAGCTAAAACTTAACGTATTACGAAGAAATAAATTATAGAAATAATACATGAGAATAAACAAAAGTAACGTTGGAATTAATTAATTAATTATGTGAAATAAGATCGTACGATTTGTTAATATTAATACTTGGTGGACACATTTCTGTAGCCAAAATCGTGAACACTGATTGTGTTTTAACATTTAACCCCAAAATTGAAATATAATTTTCGATCCTAGATAATCGTGCTCTATCCACAGTGCAGTGAGGAAACAGTTTGTCAACGAGTGACGCGCTGATTTGGCGAGGGTAGAAAACTGACCTCTAGAAAATAATTACGACAGCCAAAAATGCCAACAATGAATGAGGTCAGTCCCGCAAAATCATGACGCGGTCACTCGTCACAGACCGTACATTATTTTGTGACGTACAAATGCAATTATTTCACGCACCTTACAAATAGGATACGAATGTATATTTGTGCGATAAAGTTGTATTTAATATTTTATCGTGATGTAAAGAATATCATCTTTGTAATGCCTAAAGCTGTTTATTTGTTGATTTTAGTATATTGCCTGATCCAATTGGAATGATCGAGTCAGTGGACCTGAGTAAGCAGCACACTGTTACACCGTAATACACCAACATTCTAATATCACTTATTACCATTATAACCAATACTAATCTTGGTACTATTTACAAGTTAAAAATTGTGGAAAGTTCAATGTACACGACAACAATTCATTGTTGTACTGTTATTGGTATTAGTAATTTATTATCAAATTATACAATTAACGTTTCAAGCTTACATCAACAGTTGCTTTAAATGTTCTGAGGATGTAAGTTTACAATATTTTATAATCTTTCGTAGAATACAAATACAAAAAGCACCGGGTTTGAAATCAATAAATATTGCACATAACTGTGACATTTTTAATAAAAATGTGCAGTTTTAACGAATGAGAATATTTACGCCTGACATTCAGTAATATAATTGGAAAATATCTAATATATAACTACGTTAGTCTAATAAGTTAGGATACAAAACTTACACATTCAAAAATACTTATTTACTTAGGCCAATTATATCTTAGCTTTAAAGTAAATGGTTAAATACGTAATTAGTTTGTGTCGATACAATTTAGATTATAATGTGGCCACTTTCAACTTAAACTAAAAGTCTTGGCACAAATAAAATATCAGTTTTGGATGAATATTTTGATACAATCAAATAAAATTACTAAGTTCTTGAGCATGATAAATATTAAAATGATTACGAGAAAACTAAACTTCGCGAGATAAGAAGTGTATAAATGTCATCGTTACAATTATATAAATAGTTAAGAATAGCGTTCCATTAATTATGTTTTAGAACAGCTTAAATTAAATAAATCCTAACGTCTAAATACCCTCAGAACAATTAATTATGTATATAAAATTCAGTTCTTTATTAGGATTATTTGGCATCTATCACCAACATCGTTATTCTACTAAACATGGTATATGAAGGTGAAAATACCTAATCTGTTAATGCGTCTCTTCATAACGTAAATCCTTACAAAACGCGTACTTGACGCTCGATAATTTAATTCCCTGCCGAGCCTAAAGTTCCTCCTGTTGACACACACTTGCACTATGTCGCCTATCGTCGCTGTACCAGCTACCGACACGACTGCTACACCATAGCGCCACAAGCATTCCAATGTGATTATGAAGACGAAACCAATTTTCGTAGTTCATTTTATACGATATAGCCTCTTACCTCGAACTTGAACATATTAACTACGTTGGATTTTTCATAGAGCCTGACATGTATCCTTAATATTTATAAATCGAATAAAACAAATGCAGCGAAGCAGAGAACACATTTTATTTGATTGCAAGAGAAATGACGTAAGAAGCGATCCACGCGGCGCCAATAAATAGCTCAATGTAATATCGATGTTCTGAAGCGTCGTGAAAATGAATAAAGCGCTGATATGTCACTCATATTATTGCTGTATTTGAGAAAACTAAGACGTTGTACTCAGTGTACACTCTCCTAATAGCTTACTTCATCATTTTCGAATAATATCATAAGTGATCACCCTAAAGAGGCTTATTTAATACTTGAAGAATCGTAAATGTTAACCTATGGCTAAATACGTTTAGAAATCGTAGGCTAACTAAACTTATTACCGATCAAGGAGTAATAAAATTACGTCTACGTCGCCATTTCAAATTCGCATATATCTCGTACTCGCTTCGTCTTGCAATAATAAAATCATGAACTCTCTCGTGAGGGTTCAAACTTCATAGATCACTATGAACTTTTCATACATTAGTCACCAGTAGAACTGATTTTCGCGGAAGGAGCCGGAGTTTTATACTCCGTCAATCATAAAAGGGAATGTAACGGAAGGCGCGTGTCCTGCACATCGCTGCTCGAATCATCTAACGTAAAATCGTAATCGTCGTCACTCGCTCACGACTCCAAATCTATATAGATGGATATGTACGAATCCCTGCTGCTGAAAACGGGCGTCCTACCGAGTGTGGGTGCTGTGGCGGATGGTTGGCTGTGGCGCGTGGCGCGTGCAGCCGGGCGGCGCTCAGGGCGCGCGGTGCGCGGCGGGCGGCGCGTGGCGCGCGTGGTGCGCGCACAGCGGCCGCGCTGACAGCTGCAGACTGTTTTGATGCGCCTGCAAGCTGGCCTGATGCGCGGCCTGCAAACTCGCCTGATGCGCGGCCTGCAAGCTCGCCTGATGCGCAGCCTGCAGGCTCGCCTGGTGAGCTTGCAAACTCGCTTGATGCGCGGCCTGCAAGCTAGCCTGGTGTGCGGCTTGCAAGCTTGCCTGATGCTGTGCGGCTTGCAAGCTTGCCTGATGTTGTGCGGCTTGCAGCTGTATACTCGCTTGGTGCACCGCCTGCATCTGTCCGATGCTCGTCTGCGCCATTGGGTGCTTCTGTAGATACTGCATCGACTGACTGCTGTGCAGCATCTGGCGTTCTGGCGGCATGTGATACAGGCCTGGAGTCTGTGGACAAGCGAGGTTCAAATTCAGTCTTTCATCATTCTAATAAAATCGTCCTTTCCTTTTTTAACCGACAAAAAAAGAGGAGTATTTCAGAAGTCAGTGGCTAAAAACGACAAGACATCCGAAATTAAAATTATTATTCACTTATTTTTTTTAAATTGTTTTTTATAAAGTTTTTTCGTTGGTTTGCAAAAAAGGGAATCTTATCTATCTAACATCAGCAGCATACTGGTATTTTAATTTCGAAAGATTCTGAGTTCACAAAATGATGTCACTTACATGATGCGAGTGTGCGTGTCGGTGGGGCGGCAGGGAAGGCCGGGCTCAGTAGGCGGAAGCCTCCTTATACTCGGAGTTGTCCATGGTGAAGAAGTCCTCGAGCTTCCACTGCAGGGTCTCGAAGGTGGGTCGCTTGAGCGGATCCTTGTGCCAGCACTCAAGCATGATTTCATATAGTGCGGCGGGACAGTTCTGTGGGCACGGCATGCGGTAGCCGTGCTCTACTTGATGGAGGACTTCGGCATTCGTCATTCCTGATGAGAAAATAATGATTTAATATAACTGAATCTCTTGTCGTCCTACTTTAAAGACGAGAAGGGCAGTATAATTTAATAATGAAAGCTTTAAAATTTTAATCAAACAAATCCTTCAATAACAATTTCACTTGAAGAAAGGGTTACCAAAAACTTCAATTCAAAAGCACCACTCCAGAAGAGTCAACAAAAAATCGTAAACAAATCAAAACAGATGAAAAATGCAACTTCATAACAGCTTGCAAAAACTACGGTTATTCGAAAGTCGAAGCACTCACCTGGATAAGGTATTCGGCCATAAGTGACGAGCTCAGTCAAGAGGATGCCGAACGACCAGACATCTGACTTTATGGAGAATTTACTGTAGTTGGCCGCCTCGGGCGCTGTCCATTTAATGGGGAACCGGGCGCCCACGCGAGCCTCGTATTCGTCTTCCTGTTAACGGAACACATGGCATTTAGTTTTAACGGAATAACATTTGTATTTGAAACAACAATATAGTGAGTTCTCCATATAGGTTTGTCTGCCGTATCTCATATATCTATTACTTCTTTTCTGGATACCTAAGTCTAATGAAAATCAATGAAATGTCAGACTGTACTTCAAAAATTTTGGAAATTTATATTAATTAATGAAAATATATTTAAATAGAAAGCAAAAAATCGTTTTAAAAACCAACAGGTAAAAGTGGTTTCGAGACTTGAGTGATGTGAAATTGTTTCGTAAACCGCAAGCACTTTATCATTATTTATTACTCATTGTTCTAATCAAATACGTTAATTTAACTGTCTGTTCTAGAAAGGGAAAAGATATATGAATGTGACTCATGGAAAACCACAACTGTATAACCTGTGGTAGGGTAAAACTTACCTTGTTACATGAAAATAAAAATATTACCTATTTCCTTATGGTGGCACTTCACATCGCTATTCATTTTATTTGCCCAAATACGACAATGTAAAGTTACTCTATTCGCCTATATTTGCCTATTTTTCAAGAATAAGATGAATACGCAAATACACGAACACTCTTATTGGGTTGTCGGTTTTTGGTCACGTATCAAAGGATTGCGAATATACCGAATAAGTTCGTTTATCGTCCACACATGGCTCGCTCAGTAGAGTGCGGTGTTTTATGTACGCCTAACATGTATTGGTAATTAACACAGAGGAAGCCTGCCGTCAACACGTCCATCTTTGCGTTCAGATTAGCAAAAAAATAGCAAAAATATTATTGAATGTTCAGCATATTCGCTGTTCATGACAATGTGTGGACGGTGTGTTCAGAGTTATTCGGACTTCTACACTATATAGCCGTATAAAACACAGAATATCGAATAGCGATGAGAAGTACAACCATTAAATAAATTCAGAAATACAGGAAACCCTAACAGGAAATTGAATTGTAGAATTTCGTCATTGCAGGTACCAGAATAAAAACATACTTAAATAATGATAGAACTTACTTTGATAAGCCTAGCGAGGCCAAAGTCGGCGATTTTCACGATGTTGGCATCGGCTACAAGAACATTTCTCGCGGCCAAATCGCGATGTATGTAATTCTGTGATTCGAGATACGCCATGCCGGCAGCGATCTGCGCTGCCATGTCGATAAGCTGCTGTAGCTTCAGACAACGACCTTTGCCTGTATATAAAAAAAAAAACAAATTGATAAATCGATGAACATTTTACTGCCTCGGATGTTGTCAAAACGTAATTTTAAAATTTAATTGTTATCATACACGTCTTTATAAATCTATCAATTGTTAGTAATTAGTTTTCGCAATTTATGTTTATATTTTTGTTGATGGCTATATTTAATGTTATTTTAATTTTACCTTGTAGGTAATCCAATAGAGATCCGTTCTTCATCAGTTCAGTGATGATGTAGATTGGTTCCTCAAGAGTGCACACTGCGTACAACTGGATGAGTTTGTTGTGTCTCAGTTTCTTCATGATCTGAGCTTCAGCGAGGAAGTCCTTGGGGTCCATAGTTCCGGACTTGAGTGTCTTTACGGCAACTGGAGTAGTGTTGTTCCATAGACCTTCCCATACTTCGCCGAACTGACCGTGCCCTAGTTTTCTAACGAACTTGAGCGATGAACGGTCGATTTCCCATTGATCGCGCGTTCTGTGAGACAGACCTTCCGTAACTGGCTTCTCGATCTGTGAACAAATTATGAAATATAAAATCTGTTTATAGCTAAGTTAACTTGTAAGTATAATATGACGTCTTTGGCATAACGATCATCTGTAAAATGGGTGATACTGATGAATAGAACGGGAATCATCCTCAAGTGCTACTTATAAAAGACTCCATTCGATTCCAAAGCATTTATAAATGCAACTATAATGATGTTATTTCTTCGCATTGCTTTGTGGCAATGAACAAAAGTGTCGGTGTCTACGTCAACAAGCGAATCTGATTACAATAATATTGTAGTTAATTTTTAAGAAAATTTTATACAAAGTTGCGGTTGTTTAGTTTTTAGGACTTGGATTTTTGCTTGATTTATAATAATGGAATCTTACAACGAAGCTGCATGATGAGATAATATCGCCTATTAATAAGTTTTTTTGCCTCAAACAATGGATCGTAAATGTAACAATAACGATTGTCATCCAATTAAAGTAGTTTCAAGTAATTATTCTGATCGGTCGGTTCAGTTGTTAGTTCGTTTCTCACTAGTGTTTAGATCCTATTACGTTTTACGTAACCTCTTCAGATTATAAGGCAGAACGCGTGTTATTTGTATTTTCCGAGATTGGATTATTAACAATAAATACTATTATTTTAAGGTATTCGTGAAAAGGAAACGATATGGAGAAGCCATATTCAAATAAAACAAACAAGAATTCAAACTGTCAGGATACCCGAAGCAAATTAGACAGAAGTCACACATAGATTATTCGCGTTCGATCAAGATCTGAATACAATATTAACATGAATGAGTAATCCGTAACGACAGCAAAAACGGTTTGTTATGTAATCTTAAAACTTCTTTCAATTCGTTTTTTAAGTGAACTTGTAGGATTTGAAGCAGTATCATTAATTTTTTTACTCCCTATTTGTTACGATTATTCTCCGCGGATTTCTGTCTAGACAGGATACAGAATTGTCCCTTGAGCGATCCCAGAGTCATTGTCCTGTTTTTTCGGTCGATACCTTTTGAATGCTAGTTTACAAGAGTCGTCAGAGAAATATGCTGGCAATTTTATAAACTGGCTAAAATATAGAATAATATTATGTTTAAAATCATGAATATTCCATAAGCGACTCATTCACACGCTGATCATGCGACAAGCAGCTGAAAATAGAATGTTATAATCTGCAGATTTTATTAACTTTACATTGACAGGCACACTCTTTATCCTAAACGTGTGGGTCGACATTGTAGTAACAGTTTGAATTTTCGACAAAACAATGGAATAACTACATTTCTAGCGTTAGTTATTGTCAGGTAGAAATGGAAACTAATAAAATTTGCAGGAAATGAGGCTAGGTGTAATTAGTAACTGTTTTCTTCTATAATGCAAACAATAGATAATATTTTTTATTGGTAGACTGAGTTTATGGGTAAAAGGTGCTGTAACGTTATGTAAGTGAGTCTGTCTAAAGATATTATAGTATTGACTATGGAGTGACAAGAGTGTCAGACTGTGAGGCGACACGAGGCGTCAAGGCTTAGTGCACGCGCCCACTGCGGGGTACCCAGTCACAATAGGTACATATATAACGGCTTACAATCGTATAGAGTTACAAAAAATTACAGGGCTTTTCAGGGTTATTAGTATGCAATTATTGGCAGTGACAACCCATCGGAAAATTACCTTCGCTGAAAACTACGTCTTCAGTAAATTACTGATGATGAGCGTAGCAGTACTTATTACTTTGCTTAAGAGATACTTAGGTTTTTCTAGCTAAGACTGAAATATTACAGTAACATCTGAAAAGGAATTGATAATTATAACTAATTTTTATAGTGAGATACAGAAAAATGCTTTTTCGAAACCAAACTTGATCAATTCATTTTTACTTCTAATCTTGTCTTGTTTTGTTGACTTTACAATGAAGACAATGTGCCGCTCAATTCCAAAAGGCATTAAATCCGTGCGTTATTATGTAGTGTTGTGATTTTTAATTCACACCGCGTTGTGCGTTTGTAACATGAGACTTTGGTGCTGTCCACCGACCGCGACCGCCGGTCTGGTGTGCCTGTCACGCTCCACTCGATCGCTTATACAATACATGCTCGGTAAATACTTACGACCCTTATACAATACATACTCGAGATGTACTTTAGAACCACCGTTTTTTTTAAGGGGTGACTGAGCTAAAAGTGGTGTTGCGTTAGCACCACTTGAAGGCTAAGGGTATTACCGCATGCTACACAAAGTGGCAACCTCATTGACAATTTCGAAAAGAATAGCCGATGTGGCAATGCATTGTTTAGCCATGTTGCGGAGGAGACCGGTGCTAAATACCTAAGCAAGCGTACATGTTGCCTCAAAAAAGGTCCTGCAGTTTCTACCAATAAAAAGAAACCATTTTAATTACTAAAACTACGTTGGTTAATGTCGTAAATTGAACGTACTACGTATTTTTACGTTTCATTAACTATTTGGTGACGTTAATGCAGCCTCGTAAGTTTATGACATCTGAAAATTAAAATAGTTACGCTCATTGAAATTGTAAATTGCAATTATAATGACGATATTTTGACGTCCAATGATGGCAAGTGATGGCGTCAGTGTAAAACCAATAACTTAAAACACGATAGTTCTTATCAAATGATTCATATTGTATTTAATCGAAATAATTAGAGAAATAATAGCAAAACCGATTTGCGGATTAGCTTCGTTTACACCCTACTATATAAGCTCTTATGAACTGGTTTTACAAAATAAATCAAAACATATTGTTTGAATATTAAGTGGCTTGATTATTACTTTAAAATTATTTAAATAATGTTGGCATATGTTGGAATTTGAGATAAAAATAGAGACAACCAGCAAGTCAACGTGCTACTTGTTGACAATATGAAGAACGGCGTGAAATACTTAATCAACGCTCCAACGTCATTACAACCACATTAACATACGCTTAAACACGTCACAGATCTATAACAATGTTGTAGTGCCTTTATAGTTTAACAAAAACCCGATTACGCATACTATTAAACGCGCGTTACATAGACATGATACCTTATTTGAAATGATTCATCCTGTAATATAAATGCAAATACTAACAGCTAAATTGACGACTCTTCCGCTTTGTCATCATAGGGAAACAATTTACTGCAAAAAATTCTGAAACGTCAGATTTAAGCATTGAAATACAAGTTAGTATTATGTATTTGAAGTTGATGTAATACGTACGAAGATAAGCATGAGATAAGATTGCAGAAAGTGATGCTTATTACACAATCAATCATATTGAACAGAGTTAGAAGTGAAATCACAACTTAATGATGGATCTCGTAACAAGGAGCAAACGTCAAAACAAGTTATAATAAATTAATACCATTAATTATTTGTATGCAAAAGGTTTGAATGATTCAAAATTACATACTGTGCGCTTTTATAATTTCTAATATCGTGACGATATTATCGTGGACGTCCACGTCACGGGATCACGATAACACAGGGAAGTAAAATGTATAGAAAATATATGAAGACGCTTTATTTGACTTAACCATAATTTAATGGACGTGGACACGATAATATCGTAACGTTAGGAATAATAAAAGCGCACCTTAGTTCGTTTAACACTTAGGTATTTGATAGTTGATTGGATTTCTGAGAAGGCTTAGATGTAATGGCTATTGGTTTATGGTTCTTCTTCATAGAGCTAAGTGCGGATATTTTCTCATAATATTTAGGAGGATAATCGTGAGCTGTTGTAAAACATATTTTTTTACTTCATCATGCGTATGCGCATCATGATTATTTTAACATAAAATCAACTGTGCGTTAGACTTAGAATTGAGTGATTAAAATATTGAGGTCTTTTATGTACTTGGGGTCTGAAACGACGTACTAAACTGCATGCTCGCCGAGAAATGGTGAGTATAAATAAACGTATGGAAACAATGAAATTCCGCAAATGCTAACAGTACACCGATAAGGTAGAGAGTGAAGGGGGACTGCTACATACGAGCGATTTTCATTACGTCACTTGCGTAGGTCAAACATTACATATCGACGGGTTCCGGGCTATTTGTATTAACCGACATTTTTGAAACTTTACACCAGAGCAGTTTAAAGTTTCGATTTTTAGAAAAAAAATAATAACTTTAGCAAATCGCATTATTTTTTTAAAAAGAAGCATATTATTGTTTTTATAACATATTCCCCATAATCAGATTTTTTTTTTTTCTAATATTCCTATTTTTAACGAAGATAAATGTCGCTTAATACAAAATGACCCATATTTTACTTTTTTTCGTTCCAGGCTAAATGACTTAACCGCCTATGATTATTGTTTCTTATTCCAGGCTAAATGACTAAACCGCCTAGGTTTATTATTTCTTGTTCCAAGCTAAATGACTTAAACGCCTAGGTTTATTATTTCTTGTTCCAAGCTAAATGACTTAACCGCCTAGGCATGCAAATAATGGCTGTAAGCTAAGTGCTTTAATCAAAGAGTTGGTCATATTTCAAACCTAAGCTAATTGATTTAAATACCATATCTTAAACTTATTAATCTAAGGCTAATTAGTTTATGCGACTGATTTTTTTTAAATAAATTGTTTGTAATCATACTTGAATAATGAAGTTTGAACATTGATAAATTAAAAGGTACATACATAGGGTGTACCTACCTATCTTGTTAATAATTATGAAATGAGAAATAAAACACACATTATAAATTGTTTAAAGATAAGTTTTTAATTTAAAATCACCTATGAACAGCAGTAACTTCTTAGCTTACCAGGTAACAACTAAAGTTTTTTATCACAATTGTATAGGAATCAGAAGTTAAACAGTCTTTTTATTACGTAGCCTACAGTCTTATTACCTGAAATAATTATTCACATTCTTCTTCATTCTTAAACTTTAACATTTAAGTATATAAAAATCTCTTCAATTACAAAAAAGGTTTATCTATAAAATAATTTCTGTTAAAAATAATCACATAAAAAATTAAAATATTTACGAGCGTTTCTTTGGTTTCATTTCTTTACTTATTTTCTTCTATATTTTTTTCCAACTTTCTCAGTAATCAAAATCAAAAACACCTCTCGTTAAAAAAAAGTTTAGAAGTTTTCTTACCTATTATACGGGGTTATTTTTCAATGACAGGCCAAATTTTCACTGGGTGTTCTACCCATGAATATGAACAACTTTCACTATGGAACCGACTCTGAAATCACGAAAAAAAAATCAGCTGTTTCATACATTTTAGTCGAGTAGGTAATATTGAACTTTTGTATGAATTAACTGATTTTTTTTCGTGATTTCAGAGTTGGTCCCATAGTGAAAGTTGTTCATATTCATGGGTAGAACACCTTGTGAAAATTTGGCCGGTTATTAAAGAATAACCCTTTAAATACTATCCCTAGTTTCTTTTCAATAACAAAAATATTTTTTATCTCCTATGACAATAATAAATTGTAGTTCACTACAGTAACAAAAAATATTAATCAAAATTATAAAAAATAACATGTTACTTAAAATTCAACCAATCTTTTCCTTCTTACTTTCTAATTTATTTTTCTTCTTCTTTATACTTAAACACTTGCTATTTTCCCATCAGACATTATGAAAATTGCTTAATTTGGCAGGTCTGTTTCGTCTTCAATATCAGTATCGATCAGTGTATCTTTGCCAGTATTGCTGGATGGTAGGTTGATATATTCTGAATGAAATATTCTTGGGATAGCGCCAGTGTCACATAGCTTTTTCAGGTCATTATATTTTGCTTTTGTGATAGGAAGCTTTGACTTATATTTTGCATTGAGTTGTTTCGGTTTTGCATAAATTTGTATGGACTCTTCTTTTGCATCATCTTGCATGCTATATTTGACGACCATCACGTTTGGCGTAGACTTCTTGAATGTTGCTACACGAATCTTGCTTATTTTACCGACAAGGTTTCCCTTGAAATATTTTTCGGACAATTCTTCATAATTCTTGAAGTCTTCGTGTGTAAGGCCTTCCACCTGATAGGGTCCTGGATCCTTTCTAGCTAGCTGACAAATTGTCAGCCACTGTGAAGGTGCCCATACCGTTGTGTGTCGAACAGAATTTTCTATTGTAGCGTGAATACTGTCTACTGTCATCTCTGTGTGTCCTGGCAGCAGATAATTCATCTGTATAGTTTCTAAATTTTTTGACATCAACAAAGTGTTGTGGATGGCTGCCAATACGATCTTGTTTTTATTTTGCCCGGGGCATGAATCCGAGTACAAAATTAAACTTTTAACGGTTTCACGTTCATCAACGTTTTCTATGTACTTTTGCAAAATAGTGGAAATCTCATTACCACCTCTTTTGGCTTCCGTTTCTCCCCAAACATAGCAGAAACCATTGCGGGTTACACTTTCGTAAAAACACATGTTAAAAACTGTGTATTTTCTTGAATAAAAGAGTGTCATGCCGTTTCCATATGGGGTATTCAATACCTTTTGAAGGTCAAACGAGGTACAAATAATGGAACTATTCTTTTTTGGAAGTTCTCTATGACATTCTAACCTTTTCTTTGAGGCATCTTTCTCTTCCAAATGCTCCTTCATTTCTTCATTCTCAGTTATATCTTTGCCTTCAACACGTAAACATTTAAGACATTTGTCCTTTTTCGGAACATGGAATCCAATATTGAACTCATCAGTAAAAATTTCACGGAAAATCCTCTCACTTACGTAATCAACCCCTTTGCTGGCTTGATTTTCTTTATATATGCGGTAGAGATTTTTTATGTTTTTAAATTCTACTGGCAGGTATAATCTCGTACTATCCTTCCTACAGTAATGTGAAGGAAGTGCCGGTAATTGTTTTATAAAATTGACAACTGAGGCCTTGACTGTGTCAGATGTCTTATTTTTTGGAATAACTCTTCCTCTTGATTCAGTTTTTGCTGATCCCATAGATGCATTTGAGAGAGTGTAGTAAACGTATCGCTGAGTAATATCCAGAGTTTTTAGCAAAAATTGTTGACATATAGGGCGTCGACCCTCTCCATCGTTAATAAAATATTTAAAAGTATTGTCTCTTGAATTACTCTCTTTTGTTCTTTTTCTTTTAATTTCTTCCTTTGACGACATTCCTACTAACCAATCTTTTTTTCTTTCAGCGGACAAGGCCCAAAAATGATCAAATAATCCTTTCCTTCTTTCTTCACTAACCTCGGCATAATTATTCCCACATTTTTTTCCAACGCAAGGGTTTTCATGTACTCTCTTTTCTTGAACGATTGATCCATCTTTTTTTGTATATTGCTGCCCAGATATTTTCAATTGGTTATTAAGTTTTTTTTTGTTCTGTCTCTTTTTTCTTATACCATCTTCACCAACTGTAGTCTCTTGTGATCTTTTCTTATTTTTCTTCTGTCTTTTCATTGGATTATCAAGTTCACTTTCGCTAGAAGATTCGTCACCAGTCTCTTTCCACGACGAGGAATCCCATACGAAATCTTCCTGATCTGATAAAAAATCCACATAACTTTTCTTCATCACAGCCTGTTTTCTTTTCTTTTTTTTAGGTTGTGCTTCTTCGTTGTCAGGAAAACTTGGTAAGTCTTCATCTTGTGCATTTCCTTCTTCTAAAGACTTTCTCATAATATCCATATCTTTATCAGGAATAATTACCATTATCGTAGGTGTGAGACGTTCCCTATTTTCTAAAGATTCATCTTTTTCTCTTTCTTTTTCTTGATTGGGTTCACTGTGTAATTTTTCTTCTTGTTGACAGCGCACTACTTCAGTTTTAGAAAGATTTTCTGTGTCTTCTTCATTTTGTGTCCTATCAATATCCAGATTTTCAGTATCAATTGCAGTAATTTCTTGTCGGCAGTGTACTTCTTCATTTCTGGAGAGATTTTCGGTGTCTTCTCTAGTTTGTATTCTATCGATTTTCAGGTTTTCAGTATCGGTTGCAGTAATTTCTTGTTGACAGTGCACTTTTTCAGTTTCAAAAAAATTCTCATTGTCTGTTTTTTTTGCAGTCTTATCAATTAGCGGGTTTGTAGTATCAAACATGTCAATTATTTCATTATAATTATCTTCTGTGTTCTGAAATGTGAATAAATTTGTTTGATACCGTTATACATATTATACAGTTATTATAATTATAATAATAAGTATTCAGTAGTAAATTTTGATTTAATTCTTTACTTTATGATGGTTTATAATAGGATAGTGATAATAGCTTACATGTTTTAGGATAAGTAATAAAACTGAGCCTTGTCTGAAAAATGATAACTAGTAGGTACATACCTCTTTTTCAAATTCGACCTCAATTTGAAAGACGTGCGAAGTGATTTTTTCATTCATTTCTGTCCTTATATTCTCTTTTAGTTCAGCTTTCGTCTTTTTGTGTGGCGTTTTTATAATGAAGACCTGAAAACACAATATAATAGATTATAATACACATAAAATATATTTTTTAAATTGGTTTTTGTATTTTTAAACTGTCAAACAAATAAAGTTAAATTATAACTTTGGTGACTCTCATGGAAATCGAACCCACTACCTTTGGATCTAGATCATACAACAGAACGTAAGTAATTTACTCACCTCATTATCTTTCTTTGCTTGTGGTGATTTTTTCGGAGTTTTATAGTTCATGTTTGCAAAATATCTAAAGGTACATTTTTATTCTGCAACTGATCTTCATCTTTAGTTTGCAGGATATTTTCTTCATTATGCGATAATTTTTCTCCCTCTAATGGTTGCAGCACGAGCAGATCTTTGTTTTGTTCCATGTAGGAATGACTACCTAAAACTGTTACTGTTTTAGGAATGTTTTTTAAAAATATTTTTGGTCGCAGACTGGTAGAATCACCTTGGTTTTTATTTCGCTCAACCGTTTCCTTTCTTTTTACTTTTTCTCGTGTTTCAGGTTCCGAATAATTTTTAATTGTATTTTTAAATAATTTCCGTCGTTCTGGTTCCATTATTAGGTGTCAAACTGTAAAATAGTTAGGATATTATTAAATTTATTAAAATAAAATTAGGTAACCTGTTAAATTAGGAGTAATTTTTTTACCCGTTTGCAAAATTTCGAGGTCAATTCTACTCATAAATGTTAGAAATACTTTTACAGGAAAGAAATGGGGCAATTCTTTTCGAAACCGGCATCATACTGCAAATTTACCCTATAATCCATAAAACTTGCACCTGTCACTTGCATCTATTTAATAGACTTTCGGATTTTTCCGAGTTTTAATTCTTCAGTAAGTATACTTAATAATTATTATCATCGTACAAGTAAAGTGTAATGACTCCCAGTTACTTAATAATCAATGTTTTTCTTCAAAATGTAATAAACTTACCATAAAATCCAAAATTGACGACAAATGCTCTGCGCAGCTCCCACAAAACCCTAAAACACGTACGAACTTGCTCACGATTTGCCTCAACTAAACGAGGTGGAAGACGCCTGAAGCGCCCGCGCGGTGTGGCGGGGGCATTTAAACTCGAGCGGTTTACCGCGATGGCGCCAAAATCATTGTTTTAACCAACGTCATAATAGTCAATCTATATAAAATTTTGATTGTATTAATGTGTATACTATTCTTAGTCCGTTTAAGATAAACTGTTTGAAGTACTAGAACTATACTTTTGTTACAACTGAAACGACACTGCAAATCAAATATTGAATAAAAAAAATAGGTTTAACCATAATCTTTAAATGTTTACTGTTGAAATCCTAAATAGTTCATGCGACCGACATATCATTATCTATATATATACTGCAAGCTAAATGGTTGAAGTGACAACATCTAACATTTCATGTACAGAGCTAAATGTATGGATCGACACTGGGTATGAATTTAACAAAGAGGCTAAATGTATTAAACGACATTCTTGTATATTTATAAGGTAAAGCTAATTGTATTAAACGACACTGGATAAGAATTTAACAAAGAGGCTAATTGTATGAAGCCACATTTCTATATATTTATAAAGCCAGGCTAAATGCTTTAACGTACGTTGCCTGTAAATTGTTGCTCCAGGAAAAAAAATTTAAACGACTGCCTGGTATTTGGTAGTTAGCTTAAGTACACAGTTCCTAAATTTGTCAATATTTTGTGTCGCTTCATACATTGCAGTCCAAAATGGGCCCAAAAATGCGGTTGTGTTAAGCGACAAAAAAGTGCTCCGATCGTCACCAAACCCAGCTCAAATGACGCAGAAAAATTCGCTGATTCCAAATATGTATAAAAGTCTATATCGCTCAGAGTGTCGCTTAATACAATTAGCCCGGAACCCGTCGATATTATTAGTTAACGTACTTGAGTTTAATATTAAGCCTTGTTTAATCGTCGAAGGTTTTTTAACAAACCTGTGACAGGTATCAGCTCTATAAAGGCTCGAGCAAATGAGGCTAATTTACAATACAATAAATGATTGTACTTGTATTATCTAGTCATTTGGTTTGTCTTTGTAGAATTAAAGTTCATGAATACGACCTTGAACTTTAACTTACGGCAGCGACTGTCTCGATGCACAAGGCAACTTTATTTTCATACTACTTCAGTACAATACAACCGTTGGTACGAAAGCAATAAAATTACAAATTTGAAGCCGTCTACGCTACTGCACTTTACATAACTTTCTATTTTAATGGCATTTTGAAACAGTTAACAATGTATTCATTGATTTGACTATTTTATTAAAAGTGCATGTGTAATCGAGTATCGATGCTCGTACGGTAAATGTGTTGTGTCGATACTTCGATCGGCACAATGGGAACTCAATGTATCGATAAGGAACAAATGGCTCATTAGAAAATTTTACACAATTGTTGAAACGAGACACAAAATGAACAATAGCCCTCGTTATAATTGGTTGACGTCACTTCGTTTTATTTTATAGGTAGGTTATTTGATAAAATACTTAATTGCATTATCATTTATAAAGCGTGAACCATGCATTATCAGCCCGGTTTTGGATATGAATGGTATAAATAACCTCCGCAGCTCCATTTAAAAAATGTGTGTGAAAACAATTCAACATTGAAGGTTCCAGTAATCGGGTTTAGGATATACCGACCTCGCAAGGTCGAAATTACCATCTTTTTTTACTAAACCCTCTTTGATAATGGCGAGATTTTAAACTCGTTTTGGAGTTAGAAATAACAGTAGATAGGTAGTGTGCATTAAAATAGATTTCTGCTGAATTTTGTATAGTGATAAAAAGACCATTTGGACTTTTCTGAAATAATTGGTTAATTGTTACTTCACGTTTTGCGGTCTGAAAACTTTTATAATAATATCTAAGATATAGCAAGTTACTCAACATTCAACTAATACATAGTTTCAGCTTAAATTATTTCCAATTAAAAAGGTATGAATATAATTCTGCCAGCATTTCTGGATGACCTACTAAAGAAGGCTATTTTACATTAAATACCTACACGTCAGATGTGTTTAAAACTAATAAAAAGTTATGTAACACGTCAAGTTTCATTCTATTTTGAAACAAATATTTGTAAATCCTAGTGACGTTTCCCACACAGTTGCCGATGAGATAACTCGTGATCGCCAAAACTGTATTTAATTATCTGCGAAAACAGTATTAAGGACGTATGTACGACCTAGTGACTACATTATTTGTATTTGGATTTTGGATTAAGAGATGTCGCGCCAAGGCACAAGGAAACAGAAAAAAAAATATGTTGTGTTTACGTGATTCAACTGTAACGGAGGAAAACATTGACAACAAAGAGTTGTCGTCAAGTGGGATGTGTTGTGTTATGTACGCATCGTCCGTAACGAAAGTGCCTTCACGGCCTTGACGGTAGGTCGATCGCGAAACTGGAACAGCAAATTTTGAATTTTTGACGCTTTATATGCTAATTAATAGCGTAATCATATTCCACCATCATTATAAACACATAAATTGCAAGCATGTTGTAAGATAACACCAATTAAATATACGAATAAACAAACAACGAAACAGTGACAAATGATCACGTCTCGCAAACAGTCATTAAAAAAGAATCCATAAAGCTCGCATTTAATTACGTGATGGTGCGCTATATCTATACAATTATAATCAAAATGGAATTTACACGTGTTGCAATGAGCGGAGCATTGTTAATTTGAAATACGCGACTGACGCAAAGCTAAATTATAATTCGCTTCGACACATGGCATTAAAATATAAAATGTAGATAACTTAAGAAAAAATAGCACTTGAAGTATAAAAGTTCTTTCCTTAATTCATTGTGAAATGCTCGAGTACATGCCGGAAAATATAATAAATAAAAGTTTGAAAATGTTAATGGCTTTTACTGGGCCGCCGGCCGTACATACTCGGTTTAAATAACTTAAATAATATGACGATGCTCTTTGTCCGAGAAAAGCCGAGTCCTTCGGTGAATTTAAAGTATCCTCGAGCTCGTTCAATGCCTTGTAATATTTCTCACGCGGCGCACAAAGGTTGACCCGGCGAAAACCATAAATTTTATAGTCGTCCCGATATTGAATTTTGCAATTTATGCGGCTCCGTTATATAAATGGTATAAATAAATATTCTTCATACGATTTGTTATTTATTTCGGTCACGTGACCTTGACTTGACAACACGATGATTCCATGATTGTGCGTTACTGTCAAATGTTGAGTTCAATCATTTATTATAGCATCGTAGTGGAAGGTCGGGTCAAGCTCAACTGTTATGTATGTGGCATTATGCATTCGGAAAGAATGTCAGATCACACTTGGTAGAATAACTGTTTTACAATTTTAATAAGGCTTCTAGTAATAAACTTTTGACTATGGATAAGAAACGGGAATTGAATTATATTTGAATTTACGATGTGCATTCAATCTACGATTACCAAGGAATGGAAACGGACGAAATGGGAATGACATTACCGGATACCTGAACATCCTATGCTTTTGTAAATCGTAGACGGTCACAATGCTTCAGGATGCAGACGATGATGGAGTGCTGAAATACCATGACGTACCTGTACGCAGGGCTTGTTGAGTGACACGCAGAGGCCATCAGCGTCCTTGCTGTAGTGCTCCACGAGTTCCTGCAGTGTACGGAAGGTGGTGCGCCTGGCGATGAAGAAACCGCCCTCGTCCAACTGCCTGATGCGGTAATGCTTCACCGTATCTCCGTCTCGCACTGTGAACAACAAATATTCATTAATTTGCATTTTATTGCAATACAAATTGCGTAAAACTGGAGTATGAATGCTTATAATGAATTAAATGTTTTGTAAGTTTGATGTAATGTCATAAGGTGTAGAATTAATTAAGACGAATATGATCAATATTTTGGTTATTAAGCTGCAGTTTACTCAAAATTTCTTTTAAAAGCATTAAATTAGGCGAATTTACTCTACCTTTAAAAACGTTGCAAAAGCTGTGTTAAGTTACAAATGAATTATGGAGCCAGTCATACGTAGCGCCCCAGTGGCGAGCCAACGAGTTCAACAGAAATAAGACCAGTATATCCATCAAAATGTCTCAAAAAGAAAGTTTTAATTCTAAGAAGTCGCAAAGAGAGCTAACTTATTCTTTATCGGGACACAGATCTGAGGTTTTCGGGTCTGTCATATTTATCTCTTAGGTCGAGCAACTTGCATCTCGACCTTGCTAAACCACAAGAATACAGACGCCGTATAATTAATGGGTGAAGTTCTCGGAATCATCGCGTTAATTTTGACAGTTCGATTCAGATGATGAAGGTAATCTTGGCTGACGTTTAATCACGTTTTCATTAAATTCTGCAAGCTTAGAATTAGCTGCGATGTCTCTACTATGTTATGTCTATTGCTTACGTTTGTTATGCAAGCATAAAATGTAAATAAAACTTTATATCGCAGAAAAATGCTGTATTCAACAAAAAATAAACGCGAATCGAGTTATTACAACAGTGTTATCGGACTTCGATTTTACTGAAGTAATTTTAATGTTACGATAAGTACGTGATGAATCAGAAAACATAGCTAGAAAGCCGTGTAACGTCCGCATCTTAACGTGATTTGATTGAGTTTTAATCACATATTATTACAAGCTTTTTGTAAATGCGTGTGTGCAAGATCAATTTGCTTAATGAACCTTGCACTCTCTCTTCTAGGTCTAATATATTTATTTGATACATTATCGCGAAATAAACGACCAAGTAAGATCAAGAATGGAATTCATTGACTATGTCAATGTTTAAGTGTTGTTTACTCTAGTTTGAACACAGTATTTCTTATCTGGGTATTTTATATTTCATCGGGATACTTATAATACTAAATGTTTTTACAGAGCCGTTTTGAAATATTTGGTAGTAGAGTTAGAGCCTATAATTTCATGGGAAATGGCAAAAATCGAAACTATAAGAAATAGCGAAAAATACCCAAAGGAGTCTCGAGCCTGATTTAACTAAACCGGATTTGGCCAAATATGCACACTTGGAAAATTCATCCTGTACACTTAAGTGCAAATTCAAGTTGCTTTTCTTGATTCTCTTAAAGGCACTCCGTAAAGCTCCATACTCATAATATCTTCATTGGCGTCAACGATATTGATAACGAGAACTAGCGTGCCATAACTATTAAGTATGAATGCTACTGGGTAACACTAACAAATAATTATTCTAAAGATTATAAAATGAACCCAGGAGAAAAAGTTGGTAGTATGAAAATGAGAGCAGATTATCATAACCCGTTCTATTAGTACATTCTTTAATAATTATTAATAAATACATGACATTTTAAAGATAAAAATTTGAATAAAAATTGGTGGTATTATGTTAAGCACACCAAATATCTTATATGCTTTAAAAATCCAGTTATTACTGCATTGAAAATATTCATTTTAGGATTTATTAAACGATGGAAACTATGGCTTATTTGCGTTAGCCGATAACTGGTATAATACTTTAGAACATGAATAAACGTCATGTGCAAGGGCTTCGAATGCGGGTTCTGTCAATATTCAAAGAACTGGCACAAAATGAGTGCGGTGAAGTAAGGAGGAAGACCGCGTAACGTTCCGAAAATATCATAAGTAGGACTGGAGTATGGGTACGCAGTCCGCCCGCGAGCCTCTATGGATTCATATCGGCTGATCTAAACGGGCCATTAAATACTTCTATTTTAGTTTTGCCAATAGCGGCGGTAAAGTACTAACAGTGAATCTGAGTCATGTTCAAATAAACGAGTCCTAGCACTTAAAGTGCGAGATATAGAAAACTAAACTGCACAGTTCTGCGAAGATTAGTAGACAAACTAAGCACTGTCAACAATATCCGAATTCGCACGTTAGAAGTACGTATAACTTCGTTCTACGTGAAATTTTAATTTGCTGAAGTGAAAGAATCGAAACTTCACTTTCATTGATTGAGAAAGCAGTCGGAAAATTTATGCGACACCCATTGTAACAGAAATATAACTTTATAGGTTAGTTGTACTGACAACGGGTTTTTATGTGGGAGCTATTTAGGAGACTCGTGAAGCTAATTCAATATGCAGATATAAATGGTCAGAGATATACCCTAATGATAGGCAATAACTCTTTCTAAAACTTAAATAGATAAATGCATCTCCCGACGTTCGATTGTGAAAGTTTATTCGAACAGCACACTCGTAGGAAAGCGATTCCAAAACCACGCACACAATTCTTTGTTAGAAATATAAAAGCTTGTAAAAATATAAATTGTTTCTATTTTCGTATTGAAATAGGTTGACCTTTTTCTATTTTCCTTCGTATATAATTAATATTCGCATATTCATGGCTATCCGCTGTAAATATTGGAGATAATATTAGCGCACTTCCCCGTGCTAGCCAGGTGGGGTATCGATTGAAGTTAAATATAGAACAGATTCTCGGAATGTGGGCCATACCCGTTTTGTGTCCCAAATATGAGAAGGAATCCAAGTGGAAAGGTTCTGCTTCGGAAAACAATGGATAAAACGACACTATGTGTAGGAAACATGGTCTATTTGTGACGCAGCAAAAATATTTTGTTAAGAAAATTATTATTATTTAAATTCAACAAATATGTAAATCTAAAACAGCTTTCACCTTCAAATTGTAATGAACGACGCATTAGGTAAAAATAAAAAAAAATTCCGGGAAAACATGAGGCTTACGATTTTTTAAACGGATTAGGCATGTAATACTATAAAAATAATACTTTTATCGAACTTTATCTTAGAAATCTCGATCGTATTTAGTAAACTGTATCACATTGGCTTTATAAATTGCTTGAATTACTTATTCAACTAATGACACGGGCTTAACAGGCATAAACCGGACCTAATGAAGATTGACTGCAGAAATAAGAGAACTCTTATTTATGGAGTACACGTTAACGATTCTGCGGTTAAAATCTGCGTTCTAAAAAAGGACACAGAGAACAATGTTCTTTAGAAATAGGTATTGTTCTTAAAAACGATTAGTTGGCAATGTTGGCATCCAACAAAGGTATTCGATAGTTATTACATAAATTATGTTCTAAGAAACCGCTGGAATAAAAAGCAGATAGATAAACGTCCTTGATGTTACAATAATTATGTAATATTGTCGCGTCTGCTCTAGATAATATCAACGCGCAATAATTACAAGATATAAGAAAATTCAATAAATAAATTAAAAGATTCCTTTAGCGCAGAAGCAGTCCTTAGGAATATTTTGATTTATTCTTGTTTTAAGTTCCTTTTATTTTTCCTGTCACAATTAAGTAATCACGTCATCTATCTTTTTTTCCTGCAAGAATTTTTTACATGCATTTATAAATCAGCAAAAAAATGCAGACTATCTCCAGTCTAAGTGCTCTTTGTTTTACTATGGAATCCTAAAAACTCTTCCGTAATTATTTCAACAAAAATCTAAAATAAAATATAATATTATTATATATTGTTGTTTTTTCTAGCGTGATGGCAAAATTTTTACAACATCATTTTTAGGTATGACGAATGGTATTTTTCACTAAACAATGTCTGTCGCAATTTTCCATCAGTTTTCATGGAAAAAACAATAATAATAATCACTGGAAAAACCAAAGTGCATTAAGAGTTTCGGTACGTTTGCTGCTCGTTACCTTCACGGCTAATCTTTACATTTTGTAACAATTGTACCCCGCCAAGAAATGATCTCTTACTGAAAACGACTTCTATTTTTCGAGGTGAATCTTGTATACATTGTATATTATTAAAAAGAGAATCGTTTTTTTATTACTGCAATATTTTCTGCTTACTGCACTAACAAGAAAGATGTAGGTGACTAGCAATATAATATTATGACCTTGCATACAATTATCGTTAATATAATATTGCTATTCACATAATGACGTACTTATAGTTTTATAAAAAACCAAATACATTTTTTGCACAGCAACGGTATGATTTAGAATGAAATTAACTAGTCAAACAGTAAACCGTATTTTATGCAAATGCTAAATAAATATAATTTAATATCTGGGTTGCATGAGTCTGCGTTAACACGTTCTTATAGATGACCGATGTCACGTCTCTCTATTTTGTTTGGAATGCAATAAGATGGCTTCGTGCAATTCAAAAATAGTTAAAAAGTGTGGCTGAAGCCTTGCATTTATAAACAATACTAATTAGCAGATATCGAGGCAGCCATTCAGTTGTTCGGTCTTTGTTCCCACGGCGCCTGCGCTAGGGGCCTTAGAAAAACTTTTAACCGGTTTGGCGCTGTGGTCGAATCGCCCAGCACCGCTGGATACGTTTGTAACAGGATAGCACTTAGCACTGTGCTGCGTGCCACAGGACGCACGTATGAATCATCGCCAACCAGTATAACATAACATAAATATTCTTCTATTTTCCGAGCTAACGAGACGATTATAATTGTTAATATTGCTGTGTATATTATCTAAACGATTTCCTATTAGGAAAATATCAATAGAATATGAATTATTTTATGATGTCACTGTTACCTGATAGCGAGAAGTCATTATGGCGGCTCTCGGAGTCTCGGATGAGGAAAGCGCCATGTTCGTTCTCGGGAAGGAGCAATTTCTTCTCCGCTTCGATTCGTTTTATTTTGCGGAAGTACCATCTGTAACAACATTGAAAAACTTAGAAATATGCGAGTTATCGAAGTTACGATCAATATAACTGAAGGTTGATAATCACAACCGCATACGTGCAGTGTTAAATTACATGTTTACATTCGATTTAAACAAAATTGAAGGTAAAAAATATGATTCACATAGAGAACAACGTAAAAAGTTAAACGCATTTAAAAAGTCTATTAAGACGCTATTAAAATTAATGCAAGTAGCAACATAAAGTTTACAAATTGTTACAATGTAATTAATACTGCACACCTACTTGCTGACTAGCTAATGAATTGTCCATCTGAGCCCTGAGGAGTGTTTCATTAAATTGTACATTGTGATTTTCATTGTAATGTGACAATAACGACCGGTATCGCTCTCGTAGGGTGTTCAGAAAGCGGCTTCTCGGTGACTCAACTAGCACGAATGAATAGTATTCTGCATTCAATTGACGTACGCTCACTGCGTCCGCGGCGGAGACAAACTTATTGTAGTAACGCTTTTAACATGAGCAGCCCCGCTGCTAACAATGAATCATAATATGTCACCTTATAGAAATAACAGAACTTGTACAGTAACACCGGGACGAATTTTGAACAAACTATGTCTAAAGACAAATTGCAATTATGACGGTCATACTAATAAGAGCATAAATCAGGTTCATTTCTCATTGTATGATTGCAACACAAAGCTGTAGGGGTCTGACAAGTGTTAAATCAAATCCCGCGCGACAGACGGGCGAGGTCGTCGGGCTCTTGATATAAAAATAGTATCTAAGTAGTACAGTTGTAAAACGGTAAACTGTGAGCAGTAAAAAGAGTCACGATTACTCTCAACGATCATATTTTTAGGATTGCTGCAACTTAGTAAGTACAGCAACCTTGTGTGTTTGTAAGCGAAAAGTTTAGAAACAATTACCTACGACAATTACTAATCTATTTATGTGAAATCGACACACGAAATTGGATTTGGGTTATTTTTATTTCGTTATATTTTTGTGTCAATGGCTATGCGGAAACAATTGGCAGCGTAAAGCTGATTGATAAAGTATCTACGATTCAATTAATTGATCAATACTATGTTAGTTTTCCGAGAACGAACGTTAGGTAGGTGTTCAATGGCAAGACTATTTGCTGATGATTTCCTTTTCAGACGCTCAAAGCTGATAACATCGTCTACGTCTGCACAATAATTTCATCTCGTTCGTGACTGGAAAAACTGATTGATCTATGATGATTACATTGATTACTATTGTTCAAAAGATTGTTCCGCCTGAGAATCACGGATGGACCCTTGCACTGTAATTAAATGGACGACTCAGAGCACGATAGTCCTCAGAAGCCTGATACCTATCTCTAGCCTTTAGCATACTAGACAAAATGCTTCGCGGATTTACAAAAGCTAGTTTCGTAACAAAATTCACAATAGGTAAGGTTCTTTTTAGTCATTTGAAATACCCCAATGCTATTATATCACACTTACTAAATTTTTTGTTAGTTTTATCTCACTGTTGTGTATAATAAACTTGATACTTTCAAGTATATCTTTTACACAACAACTCGCTAACCGTTTTACAAGAATAAACTTACGCGGCAATATCTAAGAGCAATCGCAGAATAATGTGAATTTTTGCAATTCCGAAATGCACATCGCAAAGGTCGACCTGCGACCTACTTTTCACAAAAAACACATTAAAACAACGTAGCGTTACAAAGCTATCAAATTGTATGTTAACAAGCGTCTGTTTATTTTTATCCTGCAAGCCAAAGAGCTATCTAAAGCCTTGCACCCGGCAAATAACTTGCAGCCTCGTAGCTATTTCAAAAGCCCAGCTGCATCTGGATCTAGTTAAAATTCTATAATCGTCAAACAGGCTATCAAGCCAATAACAATTTCAGATGATATTATGGAGGAAAATTATTATGAACAATGTCGCATGCGCTATAAAAATGAGACATGAAAAGGGCGCCACGGGCTGTAACTACGAATGCCTTCGGTGAGACCTCGGCACGCACTAAGGGCATACTTAGGGTCACAGATCGGTAACTAGCAGATAGCGTCGAAGGTCTTAACGTGGAAAACGCACGCAGAATAGATTAATAATACACATGTTTATTAAGCTAATTAATTTCCTCAATAATAAGAAATAGAAAGTGTTCAAAACGATGTAATCATGACTAGACAGAAAGTAAGTTTCATTGAGAGGAGGTGTAACAACTGAACTCCGCTCATACGAGAAGAAATTATCTAAGCGTAAAAGATCTAGAAAGTCAATTCATAAAAGTCTATGCAAGTTGTTATTAAGGATCAAGCGTACACCAACAGAACTATTGAGAGATCTTTGCTCTATCATTAATTTCACGGTTTTTTTTAAATCACTGTCGTCAGGAATCTTTTGGGTACCTTTTGAGAGCCGCGAAGTAAAGCTTGAACTAGTAACTCTGTCAACAACACAAGTATATCAATGTGCCAGACAGATAGAGCGACCTTGACCCCCTATAGGCGAAGAGAAATCGTCATCTGTATCATGAATCATGCCCACATAATATTAGACCTTCTCTCTACAGAGAATTTTGTATGGATGATATCATTTATCGATTTAAGGTAAGGTAACTTGCGTAACGGTTACTGAGAATATTAATAAAAAATATGCAAGCAATTTTTTGACGAGGAAGTTTGGTTTAAATTAAAAGATTAGCACTGTTTGCGATCATTGATATTTCTAAAAAGTTTAAAAACAAACAAATAATATTTGTACAAAATGTCGGGTGACACTACACAAGCATGTTCCCGATTTGAATAAAGCTTATTTAAACAAGCTAGTTTGCCGCTATATTTATTCTAGTAGATACGTTTCAATTGCAGATTTTCGAAAGTGCAAATAGCATTGTGCAAATTTAACTAGCTTCTTTGTCTAGACTTCGGAAAAAGTTTTGTAAAAGTGTTAGTTTGTTCAATATTAGGTGTAATTTTGCATACGTCCAATGTATCGAAAAAAAAAAAACACATACTCTAGGTTATAATTATTGTTTGTCACGAAGATCCTTATCCTTGCATATTATAAAACAAAGTCCCCCGCCGCGTCTGTCTGTCTGTCGTAACGCGATAAACTCAAAAACTACCGAACGGATTTTCAAACAGTTTTCACCAATGGGCGGAGTGATTCATACGGAAGGTTTTAGTGTATAACTCATTAAAGGTTTTGCTTAAATTGGCTGAAATATGACGATTATTGTTGAAGAAGTCGGAAAAAATCATACCGACTGGGAGCTTTACTGGCGTGAGCTGCGTTAACCGAAAAAGATACATCAAATTTATGTTCTACGGTATTGTTCATCTTAAAAAGTTCAACAAAAAAGTCCCCGATGGCATATGTCTATCTTCTAAGGATGACCCACAATAACTATTTTTATCTTTCAGAATTTGATAAAAATTTAATTGTTATTTCCGAAGCTTTTTGACCGGTATAATATTAATCCTTATCCAAAAAAAATATGTCATTTCAATTGGGCATTTAATTTAGATTAAAATATGGCTTTTTATCATATTATTTAAATGAATAGTTTAAAAGATATCACAGTTTCAAAATTACGCGGAGCAACGCGGGCGCAGCGGTAGGATTCAATGACGTTTTCCTCTGTTATTTATTAGGTATGATATCTCGGTAGTACGTTCCCGTGGGATATTTTCCGACATCCATGCGGGCGAAGCCGCGGGCAAAAGCTAGTATCTAATAAGAATCAATTACCTTATGTAATGAATCTGTCAAAGCAGTGATACTACGAAATAGAATGTCATAGGCAGGTTGCTAGCAGTCAAGGCATAGTATAAAGAGTTCAAGTAGGCTATCTCAGGCCCAATCCGCGATATAATTGCCTACCATACTTGCCTGTCTCAGGGTTGTCACTTTTAACTACTTAAATTTTAATTCAGTGCCTAGAAAATGGCTGATTGATTCACAATTCGTCAAATATTTGAAATTATGATTTTATAACTGTAAGTACTTAGTTACTTTACTATACCTACAATACTGAGAAATCGGGCATATCAAGAGAGAGCATTAGCGGCATATCAATTGACAGATCAAAAGTAGGTACCTAATACATTTTAGTGGGAAAGTAGGCCTGCCTACTTCGTCTGTCCGATAGATAACTAACACAACAAAAAATAAGAAGGTATCTCATCATCAAGTAAAAATTATATGCGACTTGGTTACCTTTTCTGTTCAGTAGGTAATCTGAACAGAGACAACTTTGGAATCGATGAATTATTTAGACACCCAAACGCACAGCAATAATTTCTCCTGCGATTATCATTCATTTTTCGTACATTTAGCAGTGCCAAAAAGCCGCGACGTGCAAACCTTGTGCGGCGTTAGCCCCGACCAAAGAGTATAATAATAATATGGGAGGCCCCGACTGGCGCACTCTAGAACAGCCGAGATTTTGTTAAGTGTGCGTGCGGCGACGCATAGATACAAGCCGCGCACACATACAAGCCGCGCGCGGTGCGTTTCTATGAAGATAACTTACTTCCTCTCTTTATACTATGGTCAAGGTGGGGGACGGAAATTCCTAATAAATATCATTATTGGGTTTGTTACATAACAGTTTCCGGTTTGCAAACATATCAAATAGAATAATCCTATAGTATTGATAACTCGAAATAAATTATTAAAACTTGAAATGCAAATTTTATTTACGATAATTGCCATCATCTTGAATGACCGACTATTATTAGAACCACGTGCCAAAATTGATGTATAATTCGATAACATAAACATACTACATAGCATACATAATAAGTACTTTGTTGTGATAAGGAAATAAAAACCGGCAAAGTGCGTGATAGACCACGCACAATCAACGGTTCCGTAGTTGGGATGAATTTATCTCAAGAACAAACTTAACATTGTAGTTGAAAAACATGTTCTCCGATACATTCCAACTGCAACTGCAAATGTAAGTTTGTACCTACGTATAGAGCGATTTACCATGTTATTTTAATACAATAGACTTCTTATAGGTTTTCCTAAAATCTATGAGTAAAGAATCATTCTCAGGATTTTTTCAGAGATAAGTCAGGGGAGGGGGGGTGGGAGGCCGTCACTTTCTTCTGCGAAACAGTAATGCTTGCGAAGGAGGAGACGGAACGCGTGAGAGAGGCAGGAGACGCCCTGGGCCTTGGGAGTCGCAGGCCTATTCCCGGCCACCTTAGACGCGGGCTTGCGGACGGTGAGCAATGGGTAGCTCGCCGTTCGATAAGGACCAGGCCCGGGTCAACGGCGCGTTTTGTTTTGCGTTGTGTTGCGCGCCTCAAAGATGTCAGCAGAACTGACGGGGTCCGATAGGGCTGATGCCTGCCGGGGTTGCGGTTTTGTCCGAAAGGGTTACCGTGGCCGCTGGCAATACAGGCAACTGAAGGAACACGGGTCGGTTTTAGTCAGTAAGAGTCTGACACGCCCTCCCGCTCCACTCAGAGCGGGAGAAGTTATCTGATAATTTCCCACCAAAAAAGGGGTTAAATTTTCAGAAATTTTATTAAATATCATTTTAAACCTATAAAAATGTATTTGTGATCCTCAACAACAAGCCCTTGCATTTGATATGTCACACGGTACAGTTTGCAAAACCTTTTTTTTTTAATGTTCTAATTTGCCCCCCAAAAGTGACCCCCATATTCAAAATTCATTTATTTCTATTACACGTCCGTGTTTGGGTCACAGAAATACATATGTGTAGCAAATTGGCTGTGACAGACGGACAGACATACGAGTGATCCTATAAGATAAGGGTTCCGTTTTTCCTTTTGTAAATTTTATGGTGTACATAATAAAGAATATTCTATCTATCTACGGAACCCTAAAAAGAAATTTAGTATCGCTATCAGGTATAAAACCGCCTATAGGTATTATGTAAGCGGATTTGGGTCTGAGTGTCAAGAAAATTTGGCCTAAACCCTTTGACACCGAGACGTAAAGTGGCGCAATCAAGGGGAATTAATTACGTGACTTTCGCTCAGTTTTATAATATAGCGAGTTAAGCAGAGGCGCCGGTCATCGACCTTCGCGTGCCGATGTAGCCACAACTTTTTTGCTAAGCCAGTCTCGCCAGGCTCCGGGTTGCTCGCTAGATGGCTAATCTAATTATAGGGTCTCCCTCTCGGGATGAACAAGTAAGTTTGCCTTAAACTTCTACACTAGTCGCTTTTTTCAGGGGATAGAGCGATACCGTTTCTACAAGATCTTTTTATAGCAGTGGTAGGAATGAAGGATAAGCATAAAGCCGTATGAATAAATATGACTACAATATGCTGGGTTATTATATTAGTTATAGACAAGTAAATGTAATGTTGACAAGTTGATTAGAAAATTACAGATACAGGTGACATAAAGAAAATAAGTACTTAAACGTGTGACAAAACGTTTAGTTGAAATGGCTTATAATTGCTGGTGCGTGAGCATCCAACTCTGAAGAACATAGTAAATTGGATTTAATCAGCATTTACTAGCATTGTTAGGAAAGGTTTTAATACCGTGGGAATTATCTTTGTTAGAGAAGGATTCCGAAGGATCTTATTTATTATTGACAAGCACTTTGTCAGTGATTTCATTTACGTAGATTTCAGACTTTTCCATAGAAACTTGCATCACCCCCTATTTCGAAAATGTTGTTTCACATTTTTTTACCGAAACCCTTAACATAAATTTTCATAGATTTTACTCAAACAATTACGAATTTTCATACATACTTTATTCCCCTGTTTTACCCCTTTAGGAAAATTAATGTAGTGATACCCTAGTGGTGTGACCGTCGGACTGCCAAGTCGATCTCGAGTTCGAACCCAAGGCACGCACTTCTGACTTTTCGGATTCATGTGCGTATTGTATAATTATCACTTGCTCCAAAAACGGTGAAGGAAAACATCGTGAGGAAACCGGCATGCCTGAGAGATATTTCTCTACAGCATGTGAAGTCAAGTCAGAGGCCTATGTGATGGGCGGCATAAAAACTCTGACACCAAGTTAGTTACTTACCACACAAAAAAGAAAATACCTCTTTAGGGATAGAATTTCCAAAAATCCTTGCTTATAGGATTCCTAAAGTCATAGAGGAACCTACTGTTCAAATAACGCTTTAGTGGTTTCGGCTGTGCGTTGATTAATCACTTAGTCAGGTCAGGAGTAAGGAGGCTTTATAATAACACAGATTCCTTCGTTTTTTAACCTTATATCGCAGTGACAGTGAAGGAATTTTGTGAATGTGAGAACGTTGTAGGCTGTAGACTTGTGGACCATTTTCTATTTTACTAAGTACCTGGTACTTCTTGATAGGCCTACACTGTCCTCCCATACCTATTGACACTGTAATTTGAAAACATTGGAGAAACCATTTATTTTGAAAAGAGTAACCGTGGAGTTTCTTGCCGGCTCTTCTCCATAGGAAGCGACCAATTGGAACCATGCACCTAGATTCTGACGTTTCATAAGTGCCCTTGTAGGTTTATGTGAAATAAAATATTTTGAATGACAATACAAACGTCGAAATTGTGAAAAACTAAAATGGGGACAAAGTTGAGATGCATGGACTACAAACCCCATTTGAGATAATTGTATTTGAACGGTATATTTCACGAGTAATATGGGTTTGCCCGTTACTTGTTCAGGCAAGTGACAGATAAGGATATCAGTCATACAAATGGCGACATCGATTGAATTCACAATAAGACTTCCCAGATACCTTGCTTGTTTGCTAGGTGCTAAGAATTGTGACACAGATACAGACACGGTACACAAAGCCTAGTCACGATAATCTCACGAGTTTCCATGCACGATAGAAATCGTCATATCGGGTATGACGGACAGTAGGTACCTAGTAAACAAACCAGTCATTTAAACGCCGACGTCAAAACAATCAAAATGGCACTGTTATTTAAGATATAAAACATTTAGAAATCTGTTGGCGTAGCGAGAACTATTAGAACTTCACAATGAGTCGTTAAATATTACTGCCTTCTGTTAATCAGGTAAGGGCATGATGCGAAACGTAAAATAAGTAATGATAAGTACTGCGAATTGCTAATAGAAATAGTCTTTGTGACAGCCATCGACAGCCATTGGATTCAGTATGTGATGACGCGACTCTGTTTAAGGCAGACGGTTCTACAAATGATTGTATTTAAATGTTTAATTATGACTTCTTAGGAAGTATTGCCGAACACACAGCTAAGTCACTCCTGACTTCTGGCACAGTTCGATAAGGTTCACTGTAACTGCGATTATCGCATGGTATTAATAGTAAGCTAACAAGGAGCAGTATAATATTATGTTATTTAAGATTGTATTGCTGCTATAGTTACTCGCATTCAAAAATGGTTAGCACGAAAACATCCGCAGGAGTAACAATTATCAGCGGAGGTCGGTGTGCGCCGGCGCAAGCGGTGCGCACAGCGGCCGTAAAAAGTAAAAACAAATCATAAAAACCAGTTGTATTGTTCTTTCGCAAGAGACGACCTCAGGCCTTTTGATAAGAAACGAGTCATTTTCATCGATTTTCTAACACGTGTCTAGTTTGTATAACAAAGAAACATTTGCAATGCAAAGTTATTGTTCGATAAACAGAGCGTTTGTCGTAGGTACGCAGACAGACTTAAACGATTACTGTGGGGCATTCAGTATGAGAGTGTCATTGGCAAAATATAATAAACGACATGATTCACGATTTGTATAGAAAGCGAGATGAAAGATATTGAAAAAAAAAAAAGAAGCAAGTTAATTTTTGACGCTACAGAGACTACTAAGTGAGACGTCACGAAACGGAACCTAAATGTTCGGCATAGTGAAAGTGAGTAAGAAGCAATTCATGTAACAAAACTTTTAGTCTGTTTTAATTTTTTATCAATATAAAGTTACGCGATGTTTGCAAATACGCAATACATTGTATTGTTAGCGCAGCGATAGAGTCGAAGTAGGTGAAATCTTAGTTCATGAGGAAAATGCAGTTACTTTTGATTCCAAATGTGTTCTTTTTCGTTTTCGAAGGCCAAATCAGCTTGCATGATTTGTTGCACAAATGAACATCGCTGGCGAGGCGGCATCACGATTCACAGCCACTCCCGAGAGATGTTCTAGTCGATATTATAACACGTTTTAATAAAGATAGTTCCATTTGGAACTGCACCAATGCAACTGCACTAACTACATGTATCACAAGCCACTTTTTAGCACAGATTTTAGGAATAAATATTTCAAAGACTATAGTCGACGTCATGTGCGTCTGCAAAACAAATACTAATGACGATAAGAAATCATTTACAATTCCATATCAATTTTCAATCAGAGTATTACTACATAATAAGATAAATATGATTTCCTGAAGATTGATAAGAGATATAAAATACACCTACAAGGTATAGTACTTAAGTCACCGATTCGCCGTCAGTAATTGAAAACGAGCATTTGCGAGTAAAATTTTTAATATAAAAGTTAGTAGGTATGTGCGTGTATCGAATTTATCATGGTTTTCCTGAAAAGTAACAAGAAACTGTGAGAAACTGAAAAACAAGCAAATATTTCGATGTGAATGCGTTTGTTTCCGTCAGAGAACGCGTATGCCCATTTGGTACAATAGCTATGTTGATGCACTTTGAGCACAACATTCATGTTTTCAGAACGGTAGCCACAACACACACAAACAAGTTTACTGATGTTGAAGTGTTGAAAACGAAAATCCTAACGTATTACGGTAAGTTGGGATTTTTATAGCTTTGCATATTAAGTCTTGCCGAAATAATATTTAGGTTTAGGTACTGTGGGCGTTCTTACGACGAGCTTTGAACATGCTCGCGCATCATATTCACAGTAATTCACCCCATTGAAACAGCGACTTGTGTAATAAATTTCAATTATTATGATAAGCGGTTTGCTGTTGTGCAAGTGGAGTAATTCTCAAGGCTCGTCAGTGAAACTGACGTTCGTCGGTGCATCCGTTTACCTCGCTTCAGCACAAGTATTGTTGGTTCCCTAATCGTAGGATTGTTTTATAATTTGTTTCTTAACTCCTTGATTTATTGCGAAATCGAAACATTCCTAATAGATGACTAAGCTTTAAAGATTAAAATTCAAGCAAAGCATGTATTTGTTTCGAGTTCAAACGAATTGTATGAATTATTCGTGTCCTAATTATTCAAGATGATTGAGGAAGCGCATAAATTGCCGAACAACAAAAGGTACGTCAAAAATTCAAAGCACAGTCGCTTCCGATCAACAGGCAGTTAAGTTTTGTGAGCGTCACCTTCACGGCTCACTTCCTGAGCCTGCTTCCAATTGCCGAACTACGGGGAGGAAGACAGCGGCCACCGGTGCAGCGACCGGCCGCGCAACCGTAGCCTTGGACGCGAGCTCCCTGCATTCTAATCGAGCGGCCTTGCGGAAGCGCGTGTCTCGAACCCGCTCTCGTAACACGGCCCCTTATCAACAGACTCGACAAATCACTACATTGACAGATATCGCCTTATCTCTATAACAACGTGTTGGAATCAAAAGGAAAACCGCGAGTTAATTTTAAAGAGAACGGTCAATTTATTGCCGCGATTCCCGGTAGAGGCCGCACGTTACTCCCCAAGTACAAATGCTCGTATGGTCAAAAGAAAGAGTTACAGTGTAAGTCTACATAAGTCATTGGAAATGATTAGCACAAAGCTGTGGACAACCGCAGGCCGTTCGTGAGGTGGTAACCAGTTCCACTCGCTGAACGGGTCGACTTAGGTAAGTAGACCGACGTGGCTGCCACGGATGGCCGCGTCCAAAAATAAGAGAACGATCATACGGAATGTGTCTAGGAAGATAAGCTGATAATATGCTGATGATATACACAACAAATCAAAGAAATACTATGTATTTCAGGAGACTCGATATAAATGGTAACCGTCCGCGTCACTTGCTTTGCGAGTTCAGAGTTATCGTCCTATAAACGTCCTGGCGCAATCTTATTAAAACGTACTTAAAAAAATATTTACGGCTGTAAGAGTAGGTTAGGTTATCAATCAATACGTGTGTTTTGTAAACCTGTCGACTGTCCCAGGTGGATAGGCCATCAAAAAATATTTTTTTGAAAAATTGTGTAATGAATGATTTTGAATTAACTGTTTTTGTTGCTAATGTGATACAAAATAGACTTTAAAAAAAATGCTTTAAATTCAAATGTTTTTTAAATGTCGCAGAATAATTATTGGAAAAACAAGTATTTTACAAAAAATACATCCGACTTCCAAACTACACAGTGAAAATAACTTTAATTTCAGAAGTCGGTGGCAAAAACTAAAATACTGATCCAAAGACACTGACTTCTGAAATTAAAGTAATTTTTCACTTTGTAGTTTGGAAGTCGGTTGTATTTTTTGTAAAAAACTTTTTTCCAATAATTATTCTAAACGGGGAAAATATATAAAACAACAAAATAAAAGTTTCCGACGAACTGAGAATCTCCTCCTTTTTTGAAGTCGGTAAAAAATTTAAGCTTCGCAAAAAGCTTAGGATTATTGCCAAGGACCGGATTATGGGAAACTGAAATAAATTTGTAATCACACGAGCTTTTTAACCGACTTCAAAAAAAAAAGGAAGAGGTTCTCAGTTCGTCGGATTGTTTTTTTATGTATGTTCCCCGATTACTAGAAGACGGCTCAACCGATTTGAAAAATTCTTTTTTTGTTTGAAAGGGTTATACTTTCAAGCTGGTCCCATTATAATTTGGTCACGATCTAATGATGGGATCTTGGAGAAATCGAGGGAACTCTTCAAATATTATAGGCACACCTATAGTGATTTGGGTATTTGTTTATAGTAACTCGTGCATTTGCTCTCAGAAAGCACAATTTGGTAAAATGGAACTGATGATGAAGGACTCAGATGGCCACCGGAACTACTCAATAATATGTATTTCACGGGTTGCGATTCGATTACTTTAATATGGTTGGTAAGCAATTGATGCTCGTCACAATTCATATGATGCAGTGGAGCTGATGGTGAAGTACCTGGAGAACTCCTCAACAATTAAAGCCCCTGCATCGGGAAAAGTAATATTTTGTAAAAGGTGATGAGCAGTTGACATTAGGCTATTGTAACTTAGATAAATTACAAACCAACCCACTAAAAAGAGAAAAAAAAAACTTGTACAAAAAATGTAATCGACTTCCAAACTACAAAGTGAAAAATAACTAACTTCAGAAGTCGGTGGCAAAAAATTAAAAAAACTGATCCAGTTATTTTTCACTTTGTAGTTTGGAAGTCGGTTGCATTTTATGTAAAAAAGTTTTTTATCTAGATAATTGCAAAAATCCAGCTTATCTTAGGGAAAGGGACTAGGTATAAACCTAATTAGCTGATATGAACATTAGGCACTGACGGATGTGCTGACTGGTTAGCAGCTACATTACAGCCATGATCTGACCAACTAGAATACAGATGTTATGAATTGATCCTTAGATTAGCCAATCTGCATTCAAGGTTCCAATCATCTTAAACCGATTGGGTTTTTTGGAATGATTCTGATAATCTGGTATGATTATGAAAATCATTCTTAGTTTCCAATAAACCTGCGACATTATACAAATTAGCTCAGTGTATAAAAACAATACAACGTTGCTTCTGATATTTCCCAATATAATCGATTACATACATACATAAACACACGCCTTCTTCCCATGGGGGTAGGCAGAAACTACAGAACGCCACCATCTTACATACTACTTACACACCATCCTTACATACTCCTTTTGCCTCGTTTACGTTCATACATCTGGTTATACACGCACGCCGGTTGCGAGTACTACGCACCTGGCCTTTCTGAAGAACATCACCAATAAGGTCAGTATATGTCCTCCTAGGGCGTCCCCGCCCGGCCTTTCCCTTCACATATAATCGATTAGTTGAGCAATATTGGAATGCGGTGTATGGATTTGTATCGTAATGGGATGTGGATTGAATGAGCATCAAAATCGTCTGACAACATGGAAAATTAAATGCGAAATGTTAGATATGCTGCTTTCGTAAATCCAATACCATTAAATGAACAATATTTGTTTGTAAATATACTTGTAATTACGTTCTCGAAAACGGCTCTAACGATGCAAGTTGCAATAAAATTGTTTTACGGAGGGGCGAAAAATCGATCTAATCTGGGAAAATCGTTTTCTCCGTATTTTCACCCAAGCAGAGCTCAGTTTGGCAGGTACTAAGTATTTATGTATTAAATTGCAGAAATTCCAACGAACCTTTGCCCAGCAGCGAGAAAATATGGGCTAGTAAAAAAAATTGAAACCCTCACAATAATGGTAAGGGTGAAGTTGGCTGTTAAAATATAAAACTTGATAAAAATGCCCCAGCAAATAAAATAAAAAAGTTGGCAATTAACACTTACGGCATCGTCTGAAGTTTCATATATGTATCCAACGGGAAAGACTCCAAGTCTTTGTGGTTTACATTAGTTCCAGACAGCCGTCTCGCAGTGCGCATCCAGCTTCCTTTTTGTCGTCTAAAGCCCTTCTCGCTTTTTAATAATTGGAGGTGGCGTTTCACTATATCATGCCACTTCCACTTCACTGTAGCTGGAGAATCACTGGCGGCATCTTCCTTGCATATTTGTAAACTGTCACTAAATCTTCTCATATTGTGAAGATATATTTCGTTCGATTTTGGTGGAAGGCTCTTTCGCCTTTCGTCAGCAATAATTACAGAGTCTTGCGAATTTTGTTCTGCTATCCATTTTGTTATGAAATCATTTTTATCACAGACTTGCATAATCACTGGCTCTTCTTTGGGAGGCGGTGGTATCCAATCCAAACTTACCCAATGACTAGATTTAGGCTTGGATTTGAAAATTACATCTACCTCATCGTCGCAGTCCGAAGAGCCAATCGAACATACCGACGTCTTTTTCCTCGGAAATCGAGAACGGATAGATCTACCAGCGGGAGATATTTCAGGATTCACACCGCTCTCAGTATTTTCCTCTTTTCTAACATCCTGCAAACTCTTTATACACTCAATATTAACATAAGAGTTTTCGGAGCACGAAGAGTCAAGACTAAACCTAGGGGTACTTCGATGCACAAACTTAGACCTAACAGTAACTTCCTCATTGCAAATTTCAATATTTCCGCCTCCAGTTTCGCGTTCATTCGTCAAAGAAATTCTACGTTCATTTGATATGTCGTTTTCCATTTCAATTATTTTTGTCATGCTCGGAAAGTTGTTCTCTTTTTCAACTTCCATTATTCTAGTTAATCTTTGAGGACATTCTTTGTCCAATGATTCTGTGCTATTCGTAATGGTAGAAAACGAATTGTCCTCATTCAATTCTATTATTCTGGTTATTCTTTGTAATGTCTCGTTTTCTCCATCAGTACATACCGGTGAAGGAGCCTTTTCTTTTTGAAATTCTATAATTCGAGTTATCCTTTGAGGGTGTTCTCTTTCCGATTCTATATTTATTGAGGCTGGGTTCAAGTCATCTAATTCTATAATTCTCGTTATTCTTTGAGGATAATTATTTTCAGTCAATGATACTGATGATTCCGAAGTATTTGACTTGAAATTATCTTTTATCATTTCTTTGTAGTTTTCTTCAAACTCTTTCATTTCTAAAATATCAGAAGAACTTAGAAAAGACGATTGACTGTCTAACATTTGAGTTGTTGTGATATTACATCTTTCAATTGTTACCTTTTCTTCTCTAGAATTACTGCGGCTTTTAGCTTTTTGTAAGGCGCTTTCAGTGAGGAATACACAAGGCACTTCCACTTGCATTGACATTTTTCGTCGTCTGGTTGAGTTTTCTTTTTCTTGATTAATGTCATTGTCGATATCTTCAGGAACCGCCGTATGCGGAAGGACAATAGGAGTCCCTGCTACCATACGCAAAAAATCAGTAACAGCGGCTATATGCGCTCCTGTTACAGCTCCTTGTAACTTAACACCGGATACTTGGTGAGGCACAAGTTGATTATCGCGTATACACCATACTACGGGCAGAGCCCCTTCAGACACCATCGTCGTTACGGTCCAGGTTCGTTTCGATATTGTCTCTACAACCTACTATTGTTTTGAATAAATACAACAAAAATCCAACAATTTGTCACAAAGTTAAAGTATGTTTTGTTTCACTGGCGCATTTCCGGGCTACGTCCTACACTTCGAAATTGAAAAAAGTACAAGTAAGTGTGCACATCGATTTTTTGTCGAAGAGACGGCATAGCGCGAACGCGGCGCGGTAACGGGTGGAGGAGCGCGGCGTGCGTGCGCGTCCGGCGGAGGTCGCGAGAGATAAGGCGGTGAGAGTCGCACGCGCACCACTGCCGCCCGCCGCACGCCCCGCCACGCCGCCGCACCATCACCTTCGATCATACATCAATTTTCATCCGATGCACTCCTCGGTAGAATTATGTAACGGTATGGATAACCCATTTTAACAGTTAACCAACCTGGTCAAACCATGATTAGGCGGTTGAAAATATTTGGCGTTTTCGAAGACGGGTAGGTGCTCTTACAGTCGATGTCAAAGTTCAAAATCAACTAGATCAGAAGTCAGAAAGCTGTTAGAACTTGTATCGAGTAAATATTCATTTTTAAGTCTAGACCAAGACCTATACCAATTGTTTCTTGTCTTGCAATCTTCATTTTATTTGCATAAAATATGCAAGGACTGGAATTCAAGTAGGTTTGCTACGGTGACGTAACAAATACGTACCAAAATTAGTAAAACATTCGTCGACCACGGACGTCGTTTATAGTCATTATCAACAATTTAGATTCTTGGTGATTAATAACTTATACTGTTTTCAATATTGTAAGTGGAATCGGTTTTCATTGTTGCAAGTTAAGTAGGCAATCGAGAGCAGAGAGTCGTAAGTCACCCCATCTGATGTGGGGTCATCCTGTCGCGTACAGTTAGGCCGCTTTGTGTTGGCCCTATTCGTGTCAGGACGGTCCATCACTCAGTCGTCGCGCCGGTCGATGCAATACCGCAAGCTTTATGCAAGTCCAACTCTTGTTTGTAATATTCTCAGAGTGCCAGCAGACCCTCTTCAGTAAATACAATCAGCATTGTTTTCCTAGATTTTTGTCACGACATACAATGATTACAATTCTGGTGTATTATTTAAAACAGATGGAATTTTATTTTAAAACGCGTAAATGCCTTCCAAGACTTTGGCTAAGGCTGTCTCCAAATGGCATTAAGAAAGCAATAAGGTAATTAATAGTTACTAGATACATAAAGTAAATGCGCATAGATAGTGGCTACGAGTATACACATGTAACACCGTCATGCGCAAATGCCAGTGGACAGTTAGGCTCGGCGCCAACGCAGCTTGCGATGCGCCACCCGTATCTGGGACGGGCAAATCAAGTATTAATTACCCATACGACGCTTAATGAACCCCTTATAGTTAAACGTGGAAGACAATTAAACATTCCTTTAAAATGAATGGACTTGAGGACGCCAAACAATATGTAAGTGTTATGTTGAATTTTCACGCCAAAAGGTCAACAATCCTAGTACTCAACTGTTTATCAGTGTACGTATAAACTCCTTAATGGTCTTCTTAGTCTATACTAATATATACTTCTATACTAATATTATAAAGAGGAAAGCTTTTTTTTGTATGTAACGAATAAATTTAAAAACTACTGGACCGATTTGAAAAATTATTTCAGCAATGGATAGCTACATTATCAGCGAGTAACACAGGCTATATATTTTATCCCCGTACTCCCACGGGAACAGGAACTACACGGGTGAAACCGCGTGACGTCCGCTAGAAATATTATAAAGAGGTAAAATTTGTTTGTGTTTGTTTGTAAGTTTGTATGTAGGGGGTAATCTTTGGAACTGCCAGTCGGATTTGAAAAATTCTTTTTGCATTTGATAGCTCAATTCTTGAGGAAGGTTATAGGCTCGCGGACGAAGTCGCGGGCAGAAGCTAGTATGTTATATAAACCGATCCTATTATTAAAATGATCGACATTTAAATCGTTGATAATCCGCGACATTTTTAATTTTAATATTTTAGGCGTAAACGTGATGCAGCTAGAAAGATTACTGTTTTCTTGGTAACCATAACCGTATTCTAAGATTCAAACGTTTTGTGCGTAGGTGTATGCACGAATGATTATGAACGACCTCTCAGACGCTGGTAGCAAACAATCTCTCGCATCTGTTTCGAAGAATTGCTTTCCGTTCAATGGAACGTTCGGTTTGGGGAAGTCCAACCGGTCGACTACAGGAAAAAAATATTATTTATTCAGATAAAGAACATCGATCGGATGCACCAAACAATAGACAAACAACAGACCTTGGTGCCGCGTACGATGTTGCAGTTACTGCCCGCTTCTATGAATTAGAATTGACTAAAAGGGAAGAAGTTTATTTATTACTACCGTAGAACATTTTAAATGAAGCTGTTTTATAAGTAGGCGTTATATAAACGGAAGTATCGATTTGTCTTCTTGTTTACGACGCACGAATTGATTTCAATAGGGTTTTTTGTTTCAATATATCACATGAGACGTGCGTGACGCCAGATTTTTTGACTAAAGGTTATTGCCGGTAGGCTTGTTGGATCTAATTTCTCTTCAGGTTGTCTTCTCGAAGCTTAGAAGCTCCAGCTTGTCAGTTGTTTGTTACTTTATGGGAACATATGCATGGAGCATCAGATTTTCTTTTACGATTTCAATGTTGGTCTCATAGTAAAAATTGTTCAAAATAATGAGTACAATGAACTTTTTAGGTTTTCAGTATTGTAATTACTTACACCTTGTTTAAGAATTGGACATTTATACTATTCTTTATCTGCAGTTTGTATGTTTGTTGCCCCTGGATATTCGAGATAAGTCAATTTGGAAACACCGCTACTTCCTAGTTGGACAATGCGGTCTTATCGAAATTGAAAATTCATATTAATACACGACATTGACAGTGTATACATTTAAATGGAAATATCGTTCTTTAATACCCCAGGAAAATAAATAAAATTCGTTTTTAACTTGCGTCTTTATCGGGGGCAAGGACGAAAGCGTGTGTGTCACATTTAATTCACTGTCTCAGTTGGGTTTTTGTTTTGCAAGAGTATTCAATTCATTTGCATATTTTTAATGCATTTCAAAACTGAGGCGTGAAGTGTTATTTGAATGTACGTACGTACACGGGAGATTTGCAAAAGGGTTGTAAGAAGGAACCAAGAAGGAAAATGTTACAGGAAAGTTTACAAGAACTAGAGCATGCAGTCTCATTGGGTCATTCATATACGTTGAAGATACAGATGCGTATTTATTACATCTGAAATCTAGGTCTCACGTACCACGCCGTGCAGAATCCGAAACACTATTTGTATTTTAATGCAAAATGAAAATTCATTCACCCCAGCTTGTTAAGTAACTTGGTTGCTACGCGAATTCCTTGAAAGTGAATATTTGCATAATCCTTATAGAAACCAAATGACACGTTAATTAAATAAATGAAATAGTCATTTGGCTAAATCTCAACGATAATATTACTTCTTATTTAATTACAAACGCTCATTATCGCTCATTATAAAGCTTTGATCTGCAGGAATATACAAAATTTATGATGTGTAAGATAAATCATCTTATAAAATATTCACGATGACGATAAACAAGGATGACATACAAATGAAGATTTCTCTGTTGGTGTGTGTATTAATGAGGTGCTTTAATGACGTGAAGGTTGTCGAATTTGTTACTTATTGTATAATGTCGGCCAGTGATAGCACGGTTCGAGGAAGCAAGCGGGCAGCGGCGTCGCCGGCGCGGCGCTGGCGCCATGACATGGCGCCCGCCCGGGCACTTCGCGACGCGCGATTTTTTCTCGACATCATAAAATTATTAACCGTACCCCCGGATTAACTTATAACGCTACTGTTGAATTACACATAGCATTGATAAATGGGAGCACAAATTATGAAATGACGTTTGCACGCAGCCAATCAGGTAAGTCAGTGGGTAATTCAAAATGAGACTATTGTTTTCTTATCCAATGAAACGCAACTTAATTACACACGAGGAGCGATACACTCGTGTTCGGACACATGTTTGTGATTATTAAACCTGTAAGGAGGTTTAATAGGTAATATATTCAACAGTAGCCAAGTTAACTTGTGCCTGAACACGTGCATTTAATGACTAGACTATCATTAGGAAAATCTATTGTATCTCTAATCTCTATCTATTTACTAGGCAAAGGCTTTTTATTACCTGATATCCGTCTTATAATAACGGGTTACTTATCTATTTTATCCTTTGTTTTGAAATGTCAACTGTAATGTACTATACTTAATACTGTTGTTATAATTTACTAAAATCTTCAAGTTACATTACTGTAGCTGAACAATTCAGGGTTTAATGAAACGTAACGCCACCTTAGGTAGTTAAATGTATGCAAACAACAAAAACCGACAATGAATTGACCGTAACTAATTATTGTGAAGATTTCACAAACGTTCTGCTCGTATTCACGGATGTTATTGTTGACATCTACCTTTATTAGCATACATTTATGAGTGAGCTGTTTTTCCAACATTGTCAAAGAATAATATTACAATTAGTGAGCAGACATCGTTACTTTAAAGTCAGTGATAAGATGAACAAAGTAGCGGACATACATAATGAATATTAAACAAGGAAAATACTGAATTTTTGCAAACATTCAGATATTTCCGGAAAACCAGCAGTACCTTGTCAGAATTGATTATATGTATTTATATTCAGCAGTTGCTTGCTTACTTCAGTTTACTCTGAAAGGGCTTTAAGTGGAGCACACTCTTGATTTTTCCCTTTGTCTTTGCCAAACTTACTGGTAGGTTATTAAGTCCCGTTTGCAGAAAATCATTTTTAAACTCCACTGAATCATCTGCTTAAGTATGCTAATTTTTAATATCCATACATACGCAAGACATAAAATTTAATCGATTATTTGCATTATGATTATAATAGACAGTCAATAACAGCAGATTTACAACTCAGTTACGACTCGTTTAAATCTTCTCTTATTACGGAGAGAAATTCACGGTCAATTCGACCAATGGGGAGGAAGATTTTCAAAGATAATTGCACATTTTTAGCACTAATGTGCAATTTAATTTGCCTGTCGTAACCATCAAGAAGGTACGTCAATCTGCAGATTACGGTTTAAAGCGTTCTAGACGCGGCTGTAGAAAGTTGCTCGCGGCGCGACTCTGCGGCGCCCGCGCATGTCCTGCGATCCGCATTCTCCCTACCAAGCTTTAAAATAAAACTAAAAAATAAAAGCAACATCGTAAAATACAGTGTATCGCGGAGTAATGACTTTAGAAGATTAAGTAGGGAATAGAGAAGGCCGTGCCTCGAATAAAATAAAACAAGTCTCAGAAGACGACTTCGCAACGCCAGAGGACATTACGTACGTACGTGCAAAATCTTACAGCGTTTAGATACGGCTCTTATAGCTAAATATTTTTAGACACAAAGACATTGTTATTTTTAAACATAATAAATATACTCTAGTCTCTAAGGCAGTAGCTAGTACCCCCTTTGTTTTCACGTTGTGTGGGCTAAGACATTGTTCTGATAGCAAAAAAGCTACCTCGTTTCGTAAGGTTTTGAATGAAAAAATATTCGATTTCTTTAATGAATTTCGATACCGTATCTGAACATACATATTTTATTTAAAACCTAACTGCACACTCATATTGTGTCATTAATCTTGCGATCCTCCTGTCGAGGATCCAATCTTTCTTTGTAAAGGGATTTACGTATCATTTTTTTCCTTATGAATGCATAACTGTGAAGTCGTTCTGGTCAAACATCTGAAAATTATGTAATGACATCGATCGATAGTCGAATTGTCAATTGACCGGAAAATGCAACAAAGGCTAGGTATTGTACAACTTTGACATAGGACAATAGTGAAGTGAAAAGTACGTCTCTCGATTTCTTGAAAGAGAAGCCTTAACCTACATTTCAAAATGATTACAAAGGAATGTCACGAAGTGAGCAGCAAAACAGTGTTTAGATAATGGTGGTGTATAAACAATCGCATCTGCGGTCGGTGCGCGCGGCGCGGCTGCGCGGCGGGTCGATGAACGACCTAGCTCAGTGTGAGGCTGTTTCCTCGGCTGCGGAGAACGGACCCGCCCCCGTTCCGTCTGCCACAGCACAATAAACAACAAAAATATCAAACTAATGCCAATTTTTTTTTCATACTCTAGGTACGGGGCAGATGTGCGAACTATGTGTGATTCACTCATTAATTTTATACAGCATGGTGTCTAGATTTTTTCATCATTGCTATTTTCTAACGCCAAAAAGATTTGGTATAAGTTTAGCTGCTATCAATATACCTAACTGGAATTTGCAATTTAAAATGATTCTGAACTAAGCTGGAATTGCGTTTTCTCATTGTAATGACCAAGATGAATTTTGCAGTGCAAGAGTCAGCTTATTACATCAGATTCGTGGATGTCAAGATTATAACATTATTTCAACTTTTCATCGCATAATAAATTAGTAGGTATTTCGAAGAAGTGTTATGCATGTTATGAGCATAAAAAATTAGCAAAAAACATACTGATGTCTACGTAATAAGTTATAGTTTATGGCGTAAGCAGTATAATGTTTATATCTGAGGGTTTAATGAACGACCTCACTTACACTTTTGCTGACATGCCGTACCGGACATATCAATACTCTCTAGGCAATAATAATTACATTCGCGTTAGAGTGGTCCACGGTACACATACCAGTTTCGGTGACAAGTCGCAGAACTCTCACTTGCGGATGTCGCATCGCATCTCGTGTGCACGACGCTCCATTACCGATAAATTGGCACTAGCAAAAAATATCATTTTCGCTGTACGTTGACGTACATACGTTTCTAATCACATCATATCTGGGTCAACGGAAATTTACGACGCGAACGATTCACTGAAAGCCTTTTACATCACATCTCGACGACGGACACCTGGTACTACCAGGATCCGATCTGCATGAGGCGCAGCACGCGCGCTAATTGGTGCGATGTTTTTTTGATTAAGATCATTTAAATATTAAATTGTAATGCAACGTCACATTCTATTGGATTTGAATTACTAATTAAGATTAACAACGACGACATCGAGACTTATTAGGAAACAGTGAAAATGTAATGAATGACAGGCGCATTCGAGATCATTAGATAGGTATGCAAGAGAAAAAAAATCTGGGAACAAGAGAAAGTATTTGTAAAATAATACAGTGAAACACTGCATCAGAAATGATCGATAATCAAGTGTGGGCGTGTACATCAGTGCAGTGATAATTGAAAGTGCCATCACTTGCAGGCACTATGTACCAGATAGAATCTGTGTCAAGTCGTTTTCACGGTCTTGTCGATGTTCTATACAAAATTGACCATGACTTGGGATGGGCGCGTGTCGCGCTTGCGTAGGTGTCTTCGAACAACATCCGTTCAAAATACACGATCATTATACGATCACAAGTGTTTCGATATTTGATTGTTAACACTCATGGGGTGAATTTTGCCTCTGGTTTTAAAATTAAAAGTTTTGGAGAAAAAGCTATATACACTGCAAAGCACTATGGAAGTGTACTAGGAACTTTCTGTTAACACGGTTAAATGTATTTAAAACGGTGTTTTGCCCTAATTTGTGGTAATTTACGTTGTGGAGTGTTGGAGCACTATGGGGAGGTACCTAAGGCACGCACGCAGCATTACGCAGAACTCGAAAGCAAGGGAAACTACTTTGCGACCATTCTGTAATCTGCCCAACATGGTCATTTCAATTTCGTCATATCTGGACACTTTCTAAAGAAACTGCAACATGTAAGTAATAACTGTGGCAGACAAGACGCAGCCTAGCTTCCAGTGGAAACATGCGATAATAAGGTGTAATTGCACACCACCTCTGTGACTATATTTAGCAGCAAACGCTCTGGAACTAGCTGCGCATGCGACTAGTGCAATTACGTAAAGCGGTTGAGCCATTTCTAATCTAAAAATAATCGTAGGCTTTGCAGACATCGGCGCCACTGGGGTCGTACGAGAAAGTAAAGACAATTATTTCTCATATCATACGGACAACAAAGTTGAATATGATAAGCAATTGTAATTCTTGAATAGTTTTGTTTACTCGTCACAATCCACAAGTAACTGTTTACTACCTACTCAAAACCATTGCTTACCTATACAGAGAAGATATGTATAGGTAATCAGATGTAAGTAACCAAGAGTTACAAAGAAACTGTATAAACTTGAGATCACTAAGGGTCGGCTTTAGGCAAACCATGTTATGGGTTTTGATAACTTTATATAGATAACTTAAAGTAGAAGCTACGAAAAAAACCGGCCAAGAGGGTGTCGAACCACGCACAATAAAGGTTTCCGTAGTTGGGATGAATTCATCCCAAAGACAAACTTAAAATTGTAGTTGAAAAATATGTTCTCCCATACATTCCAACTGTAAATGTAACTTTGTATGCACAATATTGGGAGATTTATCATGTTATTTTAAGACCATAGACTTCTTATAGGTTTTCCTGTAATCTATAAGTATAGAACTATTTTCTGTTTTTTTTTTCAAAATTTATTATAAATTACTTTTTAAAAAGATAGAGATCCTCAAAACAAGCTTTTTTGTTTGTTATACAATGTCACACGGTACAGTTAGCAAAACGTTTTTTTTTAATTTTTCAATTTTACCCCTATATTCTAAATTCATTTATTCGTTACATTTCCGTGTTTGGGTCACATAAATTGATATGTGTACCAAATTTCAACTTAATCGGTCCATTCGATTCGGAGAAAATTGGCTGTGACAGACGGACAGACAAACACACGAGTGATCCTATAAGGGTTCCGTTTTTGCTTTTGAGTTACGGGACCCTAAAAACGTCCGGCTAGCTGAAGAGTTTCATTAGTTAGTGAAAAAATCGGTTTACGGATAAATCTTGTTGAAGAGTGTTAAAAAAAAAAAAAAATGAATATCACTAAAAACGTGTAAAATGCATTGCCGTATTTTGATAACTTTAGCGAAAATCAGAAGTCATCCAATTAATATTATACTTAAATAAAGACAACAAAGAATAGTGAACCCACATTTATTCTGTTTTCCGTATCATTTCCTTCTCTTTTGCGTAAAATGTTCAGAAATTTTCGGAATTTTCAGAAAAAAAAAAACAGAAAATTTCTTCGTCAAGTCAATGTTACCTGACGCTGAAAATTCAGAAAATTTCTGAACATTTTACGCAAAAGAGAAGGAAATGATACGGAAAACAGAAAAAATCTGTGGGTTCACTATTCTTTGTTGTCATTATTTAAGTTTAGGTGACTTCTTAAAATTATCAAAATACGGCAGTGCTTTTTGCACATTTTTAGTGATATTAATTTTTTTATTTACAATAATCTACAAGGTTTATCCTCAACCCGATTTTGTCACTGACTGGTGAAACTCTTCTGCTAGTCAGAAGTATTTTTTCGTGGCAACTACTTCTATATAAATTTATCCAAAACCCATAACACGATTTGCCTATGACCCTTAATGTTTTACACAAAGCTGATAAGCAGAAAATAACATCTAACTAGAAATATGCAACACTAATGATAATTGCTGGGTATTTTCAAAGAGTCAACTGTAGATATAATATTTTGTAGGGAGGTGACACTAATACTTTACAGTAGTTAAGTATATCCGTGACGTGGACTAATATATCAGTGGCGCCGGTTAATCGTTCGTCTGCGCGTGCGACGGTGCGATGCGAATTTTCCCCAGCACTCGTACCATTAGGGAAGCTATCATTACCGCGGCGACAGGACTGATCACCCGTTACAACCGGCTTACGACTTGACATTTTAATACTCACGTGTAAATTGCATTTTAATTTCATTACGTTATTAATCTTTATCATATACTTATCATTTGCTTTAAAATTAATTTCGGAGCTTTCTTCTTCGTGAATGTTAAGGTACAGTGCACAAGTTCATAATTTAAGGTGCAGTATGTCTAGTTCAACGTGTGAATGAGGGGCAAGGTACACGCGGCACATCGTCTGTACCGACCTTAATTGCACGTATGATCTGGGCCACTGCTCTCTCTTAAATCAAACTTGAAAGCCCTAGAACCCCACTTATCAACATTGGATGATCCGCCCTGCACGTGAACGTTACTCGCGTACCTTATGCAACCAGTCACTGACCTCCTCGACTTGTTTGTATTGTATTTCATTCAATGATAGCATTTCGTGATGAGGGACACGTTAATTTCGTGTACTGTTACTTACTAGTGATCGTATATACTTTCTGAAAGGCAGCGATGTTTTGACTACGCTTATGTCGTATGATGTAAGATTTCAACGTCTTCAAATTATTGAATTAAAGAGGATTGGCGAAAGGTAATATTTATAAACTTTAATGAGAATATTTAGGCGTGCCAGAGAGAAAGACGCGCCCCAAGTATCCATTTAAAACCACATTAATGTTCACCTAGTGTAGGTTTACAACGTTGTAAGCATCGCTTGAGGGACGGGAGCAGGGCGGTGAACTCAAATGCATCCTGTTTCCAAAGTCGGTGATGTCGGACAACTAACTATCTTTACTAGGAAATGTGGGTTTTTAGAAGGCAGTGTTAGTAGCACACCCCGGCTCACACATCTTCTTGGTAGGTTAATTGATCGCTTTGTGTCTTTCTACAGTTCCTTTTCTTCACTCTATTACCTACACTTCAACTAAAGTGAGCCTTGTTCTAAAAATAATTACATACCTCCTCATTCTGTATGAACGGATAATATTTTACATAGTTATTTCACAATTTTGCAGCAATGTTTACATTAAGTAGGCGATAAGCATTCATTAAATTAACATAATATACGGGTAATAACTAATAAACCTTATATATACCCACATGACATTTGTACTGTATTACGAGGACACTGAATCTACAATCATCTTCCATCTCAAAAGGACCTAAATACGCAATAATATGCAAAACTAGGAATTGCAGGATCAATAAATGTAATAATTTACACAGAAATATGTGTCGATAGTGGTTATTGTCCGTGTAAATGTAAAATGTTTATTGATAATGGTCGATCAGAATGCGCTGGCGCAGTGTCGTATGTCGGTTGCCGTCGCACAGGCGCTCGATTCACCGAACCGGCTAACTTCCTGCAGCACAGGCATGTGCCATGAATAAACACATCTTCCAATACGCCCGTCACCAATATTCATATTAGTTTGTCTCTTTGATTGCGAGAATGATTGCTTTGATAAGTGATATTTTTTATTCTTAAAACAATATTCGCGTATATCGTAAACGTCTACTGCACGTCGGAAGTCTCGGTGTTCTCAAATACTTAGGAGCGATAAAATGTTTGTTTTGTTGGCTCCAATGGTTTTATTCAAGTCATCAAGCATACCGTTAAGTAAGCTGCAGCTAGGGAATAGCTATTAGTTGGTCGCCGGTGTGTAAGCGGTACGACAGCCACATACAAAGCGTAGGAACCTCGCCATTTTAATATTTGCCATACAATTTGCATGTTTGACTAGGAAACGTTTTCCGGTAAGCCCCCCGCGTTTACTCGGACCGCATTAACTATTGTTTATTTTCGTGTATGTAACAACGATTCAGCGGACTTCAGTGCAAACAAGCAAGTCAAGTAACGCATCTCGTATTGTCTCAAGGGTACTCAAGGACCGTTTAAAATTCAGCAGTAATTAGCAGTCCTGGTGCTGCTTGTTGCAGCTGACCTCGTTTGTGAAGCCAGTGTTCAGCTCGTGCGGAACGCGATGCAGTTTTAATTACCGAGGTCGTCCGTCTTTCTCGCAACTTTGATTGTCGTAGTCTGAAGGTGACTTTTCGTCCCCATAAAATTTAAGTGTCTAATAATTTGAGTTCCGTTTCTTATGACCTTAGCAATTATAAGTTATGACGAACCGACCATTTCCAAGACGCATAATGACGTTGGTTTCGCTGAACGGCTAGTTTTTAGGTATTACATATGAAATAGTTCTTGATTGGTGACGTAAGGATATTATCTGAGAATTTATGATACAGCAATAGTTATGTTGCCCTGCATCTTGTACAAAAATTGAGACTAGTACCCGATAATTTTATGAAAGCTATCCGTCAGCAGCATTATTATAGTGTGCTCCACGGTGATTGATTGTCCTTCACGAGTCACTACCTCAGCTGAAGGGGTATCAGATAGAGCAAGCAAACAAATAATGACAACGCGACTCAAAGTTTTGTGACGTCAATATCTACTCTGTGGTTTTGCAATATCGTCATAAAACTGAGATCAACTGTCTGGGGCGTTGTATCAAATTATTAACGCAAAAATCACTGAAAATTTTCTTGAATGAAAATCGTCAAAACATTTTAGTCTGACACATAAAGTTGTCTCGATATTTATCCAATGAATGTTGTGAAACGAGTTGTACAGATGGCCAGTTTAAATATTTTGCATATCATTAAAATTCCTCTCTTCTTGTCAATAATTAATTGTGTGATGTCTTGTTAGCATATCATATTGATTATTGAATTCATTCGTAGTTAGTACTTCTGTCAGATACGTAGCTTGTTATGTAAGTGAGAGATAATAAATAAGAGATAGTCAAATTAATAACGAGACAGCAGAGTCAGAGTTAATGACAAGTTAACTAAGAAGTGCATTTTATGACAAATGTGGCTAATAAATATCGACGGACATAACATAATTGTCGTGAGTCGTGACGTAAAAAATAAAAACAAATATTTATGTGAGCGATAATTAATCTTAACGGGCCTGTGAAATAAGTATGATCTGTCACAGTGTTGTACGTCAGTGAAGTGCCTACTTTCGCTTGCAAATTTTCTAGTACAACGTCGAGTCCATTGGCGAGTTGCGCAATAGTCAGAAGCGTGGTAAACACTTGTAATTATTATTGTAATAGCGTTCTAATCTAAACGAGGTGCAAGGGGCCTGGGCGTGGCGAGAAAGCGCCTTAACGAGCCATCTCTGTAGCAAAACTGGGTGCTGTGTGTTGACACTTAAAACAATTGTTATGGGGCATGGAAATCCCGGATACACCAATTCCAATGTTTCGCTGTAAGGTAGCAAATTATTTGCTGGTAATTAACTAAACGTCGCACAGTATTTTGTGTTACTTAACTAGTTATTTTCCGGATGAAGATATGCCAAGAGGCAAAAATATAATAATTGGTGATTTTCATTTAAATAACTTCTCCGATGTCTTTACTGTGAACAGTCCTATAATACGTACTTAACACGCGAATGATAACGAATCGCTAAGGCCTTGGAATTAATTATTCGTTCCCATTTCTCAATACCTAGAAACTAATGGCAAAGAAACATAAATCTTGTAATAATTGTCTATTGTGGTGAGCAGTAGAAAAAACCATAAATAAACGCTACTTAGCCTAAATAAAACAGGATTGTGGAATAAAAGTCATTTACCGAATAATAGGTCATCCATCTGGATTCTGGAGTTCTATCTTTGTGAATTGTGGGAAACGGTGATGCAAGATATAAAAATAACAAATTCAATTTGAAATAATGTGGAAAAGAATAGCAGGCCGTTTTATTTTATTTAGTGGCGTGAAAAGCAATTAATGTGATGTTTGATCAGCACTCTAATTGCGTAACAAGATTAATCACTAAATTTTTTGTATTTTGACAGTTCAACAACATTCATTGCGCTATTTACGTCGCTGAGCAAACAAATTTTTCGAACATATTTAGCAATATCCTTCAAAATGATTCAGATGATTGATCGTGTGTTACGCAATTAGGGTGCAGATGGTCAAGCGATAGGCAGCAGTTTTCTCAGTAACCGTAATAAGAAAGTACTTGCTCCAAAAACAAATCTAACAAGCGAGGTTATAACAATATTTCCACTGAATCCTAAATTGTACCGGTCAGTTTCAATGCCATGAGCGAGATAATGTTATGTTAGAAATTAGAATTTAAGCAGTTGTTTCTCACAGTTTAACTGCCGCAGAAAAAACGGAATTTATCACCAGCTTCTGCGCAGGAAGGGGGTTATCCGGTCATTGTTGCATTGCATTTATAAAATTAGAATACGCAATGGACTAGCAACTTTAAAATTAAAAAACTCACAATTTTGAATCAACTATGAAGGTGATATATAATTTTTAGGGTTTCGTACGTCCGAATGAAAAAAACGGAAACCCTTATAGGATCACTTGTGTTTGTTTGTCTGTCCGTCACAACCAATTTGCTCCGAATCTAATGGACCTATTTGTTGAAATTTGTTGGACATTATTATGAATTTCTGTGAGCCAAACACGGACGTGTAACGTTAATAAATGAAGTTTGAATATGGAGGTCACATTTGGGAGGCAAATAAGAAAAAAAAATCTTATCTCCGAAACTACTATACTCCATAGGTTTAGGTAGTTAAAAAAAGGTAAACAAATCGTAAAAAGGGTTTTTATAGATGACACTTTCTTGTTAAAAAAACAATAACACCAAATTAAATTTATTTAAGTTTTTTACTATAGTTTCCTCTTTTATTAATGTATGTTAAACTTTATCGTTTATTCTTCACTACTTTTCGTAGATGTAACTGCTTGAGCACAATTTTTTTTGGTCTGATTTATAAGATTTTGTAATCTGTCTATTGTAAAGAGCCCAATTTCTAAACGTCAACGAAATAGAATGTTGCTAAATTGAAGAGTTCAACTGTGACGTAACAGAACAACTGAAGTGACTGGTATTACGTTTAGTCGGTTACTTGACAGCTGTCTCGTCACGTGGTTTTTTTGTTTACCTTTTTTAACTACCTAAACCTATGGAGTATAAGTCAAAAATTTTGAAAAAAAAAATACAGAAAATAGTTGTATACTTAAAGATTACAGGAAAACCTGTAAGAAGTCTAAAAGTTTAAAATAACAAGGCAAATCTTTTTGTGCGTGGTCCGACACGCACTTGGCCGGTTTTTGGTGAGGCTAACCACAACCGGAGGAAGTGAGTTCCTGTGGTATCCAGAGATAATATATTATATATCAGCCAATCAGGTAATAGCCGAAAAAAAAAACACCGTAACATTATCTAAATTAAGGACCTGCTATTTTCTCAATTAAAACAGAATGAACAATAGCTTAAGGACAGTAGTTAAGTAATCACTGTACGTTTTTATTAGCGTTTAGGAAAATCCTAGTTCCCAGCCTTCGGCTATACTTAAGTCCTTAGTCGTCTTTTATTGCACTTACAAGGCGAGGGCGTATAATTTTGTTTACCGTGTACCATTGTTTACATTTAAGTTTCTAGCTTCTTCAGGGTGACATTATATAAATATATACTACTACTACATTGAACTGCTTGTTTCGGCCTTTCTTCTCAGAGTAGTCAGATAGGAAACGCCGAACTCATCTAGCTTATTTTTAATATTTTTTTATATGACGTGTAAAAGTGATTCCGATATCCTATTTACAGAATAAACAATTTCATTTCATTTGCGACGGGGACTAGCAAAATGAGTCTTTTTACATTACTGATTCTTGATTATAAGGAATCGAACAACCTTCGCCAGGATGGGACGTCCGGTGGGGGTTAGTTACGTTTTTAGTGCTATTGAAGGGCTTCGGATAAAAAAAGTTTAATGAGATACATATTTACAGTCATTAAGTTTCGGAGCTATGGCGGCAGAATTTAAATCAACAAGTTGTAACTCGTCTTTATGACCAAAAAGTTTAATTTCTGAAAGAGAAGATACCATTGGGGTTATTTGCTGGAAGGTTTGCTGCGAGAGAGCGCTGTTTGTCAGTTGTCAAAGTGATCTTGAATGAAGAGCGACCAATCAGCGACACGACAAAACACTTAGCGCCATCTCGGAGCAGTTTTTACAAGGAACTCAATTGGCAGCTGTATGAAAGTAACAAACACTTAGCGCCATCTACGCAGAATTAATTTGAGAGTTTTCTTCCCCATTGATTTGTGTGTTCGCTAAAAAAAAAAAACAAAACGAAGTATTCCAGAAAGCAGACACGTCATATCTGATTTGCCTTTTATTAGTCATCTAGTGGGTTGGGCTTGTGGGAATAGAGGTGCGACATGCGACACTGTCAAGGGGCGAGATGTTTAGTTACTAATGAAACCTCACCCAAAAGTCAACCAATGGAAATAGTTACTTTTTTGTCAAGCACTAACGACTATCCGTATGTCACTCCATTGCATATCAGAAACAAATGTAGTTTATCAACTTTTACCAAAACTCTTGGTATACTGCCTAGTTTGTTTAGTACTGCTGAATGCTAAATTTGATCCCTGGGTCGGACAAAAATTGAAAGAAAGAAAATATAAATATTTAGGACACGCACAGGAAATACAACATTAAAACTAAGAAAATTATAAAAACAATAACAACTTCAGAAAAACATAAAATAATTGTTTTAACAAAAAGAAGACCTGTGCGAGGCCAAAAAGGTTCTTTGAAAAAACAGCGCTGGTATTTTGATAGGAAAAGCTGGTATTGAGGAATTTCTTAGTCGAAGCTTCGGATTAGTCCGAATCTGTTGCCGATTATTGCTTTTTATTACATGGACTATAAAGTCAAAATCAAAGTCAAATAATTTATTTTTATTAGGCACATCATAAAAGGTACTTTTGAACGTCAAAATTTACAAAAAATAGAATTGATTCTAATCGCCCCTTCCCAAAGGTAGTTTTCGTATGGAGAAGAATGGGCAAGAAAAACGTAATTGGCGTAATGTGGGCGATACAAGTTACAACACCTCTGTCTACTCTCTAGGAAAATACGCTATGGTGTGAAAACTAATTTAAAAAAAAACAAATAGTATGTTAGTTTCATTCAAAATAAATGGCCCTTTTTTGGGTGGGAAATTAAAGGTATGATTCCGATCCCCGCTGCACGCGACAGTGCTGCCGCAGCAGTTCTGCCGCGTCACTATGGTCCCCATACAATTTCTATAGGTTTAAATGAGATTACATTCCGAGCACGGCAGCAATATCGCGGCAATAATTGTATGATTCCGAACCCCGCTGAAGCACTGCCACGTACGGCAGGGATCGGAATCATACATTAAGGATTTTATGAATGACTGGATAAATGATTAACCAAACACAATTTATCACGCCTAACAAGTTGATCCACATAATTAAGGTCAATAAAAAGTTCCTATCAATAAGGGGCGCTGCCAACACGTGATATTAGTAGAAAGTGTAAACAGACAAATGTTTAATTAATTCAGTCATTATTCTAATCAAATTAAGTCAAAATAAACTAGTTCAAAATTGGTATGTTACAGAAAATATGTCCGTCTTTTTTATTATTTCCGGTTGATTCTAGACATTGGAGAATTAGGAGTGAAATTCTTAATTAAAGCTAAGTATCAAATAGTTACGGAAATCCTTGAAATAAAAATCTAAATAAAAAATAGCGTCGTTTTTTTATGTTTTTCTAATCTGATATATAATCTAGCCTGCTTGTACACACGGCTACACATCAGGCTATACATTTCTAGTATACGCCGACCTTGCATTGTACGGAAATCCTATACAATGCGAGATCAGCATAAACTGGAAATGTATAGCTTGATGTGTAGCCGTGTGTACCACTGCAGATCATAGGTAGGATAGGATCATTTTCCATACATCTCCATGTTCATTGCTCTTGTGGGCAAGTGCTTTCGGTAGGAGTCAAACTCGGCAGACCAAGGCGAAGATAGCCAGATTTATATTCGCCTTGGTCTGCCGTGGTGTCGCCTAGCATTCCATGGCAATATTTTGGGATTATTTTAGCTTATAGCTCATCTGACATGCGGCAGACATATCCAGTCTAATCCCACTACAGCACGCGTAGCATGACCACCGTAGAAACGAGTTTTGTCGACGGAAGAGTAGACAAAATGACAGATAAACAATCACAATCTGTCATTTTGTCTATTCTTCCGTCGACAAAACTCGTTTCTACGGTGGTCATGCTACGCGTACAGCTCAGCAGCTTTCTGGGTAACTATAAGACTAACTTAATATTTACATTTTCGGGCCGAAAGTTCTTTTATCTGAGGAATAAAAACAGCTTAGGTGTATAAAATATGTCTATTGTTTAACCGACATATTTATTCTTCATATAAAAGTTATTTGACAATTGAAAAATCCCCCATAAGTAATCATATTAACTAGTACATACATCAGACTGGATAAGGGAGGGGTGTGTTAAAACATTCAGAATAAATAGGCCACATGAATAAAGGGGTAAAATAATTATAGTGCACCAATGCTCAACAAGAGGTCATTGCCCTCGCATACTCAACTATGAAAGTGTTGTGCATGTGTGAAACACTGAAATGTGACCTACTTTTACAGTGACAAATTGTGTTAATAGAATGCTCATACAATGTATTTATTTTGCCTAGAACTGATAAAGGTAGAGTTTATCTATTTCACAAAGTACTTACTGACTACATAAAGAGTGTGTGTTGTTTATTTACTATTCAAGTTTTCTATTATGCTTTAAATACGTTGTTTCTTTCTAATAATAGTATTCTTTCTTTATTTTTTGTGTGGTTATTGGCTATCCTGGTGTTAGTTTTTATGCCGCCCATTGGCCTCTGACTTGGCTTCACATACCGTCGAGAAATATCGCTCAGGTAGAAATATCCTCATGATGTTTGATTTGTAAAAACTCTCTAATGTGACTGATGTTGATTCAAAAGAATTTTTGCTTTTGTTTCTTAGGAAAAGACAAAGATTGAAAAATAATAACTTGCATCATTCTCCTGCCCATTTCCAATTTATTTATGGTTGACGTAACATGTCTTTCTTTCATACTTCTTCTTGGTAGTCACACCCTTTCTATCATCATAATTATCATATTTCACACAGTCCATCCATCATTTCTTTGGTCTTCCCTCTTTCCCCACCCTTACTCTTGACGTTTGTCACAATATTTTCCACATTCCTTCGCATCACATGCCCATACCATGACAGCCATCATATGGCCTGACCAAGATTATGTCTGAACTTTAAAAGAGACTGCGAACTCAAAGTTTATTTCGGCCTTTTTTCTCAAAGTAGTCAGATAGGAAACGCCGAACTCATCTAGCTTATTTCTTTTTTATATGGTGTGTAAAAGCGATTCCGATATGCTATTTACAGAATAAAAAAATCATTTCATAACTGATTTCCGCACAACTTTTCAGTCACCGGTGCCACATTCAGACTTCCTCTTAGGTACTCTTTAAAAAAAAAACTTTATCTGCATAAAATAATGACATAGCTCTCTGCGGTATGAGTCATATTGACAAAGATCTTAGATTTACAGAGGTTAATGCCTATCAGGAAAAGAGATGACAAAAATATACTTTGCTAATCGAAAGTTTGCACACCAACTGTATATTAAAACAAACAAAAAAAATGAATTCATTTAAATTAGTGACAAGCACTCGATGTGCAATAGCCTCAAATGAGGGCAGTTACGGGTGTCACTGTACTACTATCCACTATCACAGCCTACATGTCACAACAAGGATATGTCGAGTGCCAAGAGTTAGCCAGCACAATTGACTTTTAATGACTTTTGGTTGCACCATTTAGTACCATTGCATTTTACTTTTACTTCATAATATCTGATAGCTGGCCAACAGAACTGAATACATTTAAAAAAGGCTCAAAACAAGAAGGAACGTAATGTGTTGTACTCTGCAGCAGTAAGCAGCATAGGTATTTACCAAAGCAGAAAAAAAAATTGTTACATGACAACGGTAATACCATGTGAAAGTAAAAGCTGAACAAGACATTGCTTTGGAAATTCCACAGTAATGGCAGAAAACAAGATTTCTAATATCACCTAATAATAAATTAGTCTGGTTTTAGTATTAGTCATAAACTAAGCATGTGGAAGTTTGGAAGTGTAGTCACTTGTTTGGAAGTGTAGTACTTCATGAATTCATAGTACATTTGCATGTATGAAGACCATAAAATTGAATAGTCAGTGTAGGCAAAGAGAATAGGTGTGATTTTAGCTTAAACAATAACCTTTCTATGTCATGTTCACAGCCTATTAGCAGTGTAAGCGCCTGTGATAATGTGAGCATTCCAGTAATGCTTTCACTTTGGATTCTGATGAAACATGCTTCATGCCAAAACAAGTTAGATACAATGTTTCACATATCATTTTTTATGCTTTACAAATGTCCAGAAATGTGAAGTTAAAATAGGTAATATTTTGTAAGTAGTAAGTACTAATATTGTGGGTGTCTTGCCAGGCGGTATCATGTCACTCAGTAACTGGGTTGTGAAAGTCAGATAGGCAGTCGCTCTAGGCAAAACATTGGTATTCAGCAGAATCCGGTTAGACTGGAAGCCGACCCCAACATAGATGGGAAAGGCAGATTGAAATAGATACTGGTATCATCATTCCATAGAATTTATAAAGATGCTATTATACTGGTGCATTACTAAACAGGATAGAGGGTCATTAGTTATTTATTATATTAATAACTGTACAATAACATTACAACTGTTTATATTTAGATCCTATAGAGTGAGGAAAACAGGTTTACAAGACTACTGAAATAGGTACGTAATTATATTCATATTGTTTAGTAATCGTTGCTGATAAGTTTTACCATTTATTTATTTGGTCATTGTTGTGGTTTATAAAACTAAATAGATATAGGTACCAATTGATTACTTTTAAAACTCATTTGTAAGTTAAGCTGTTGTCCTAGTAATTACAGCCTTAGTTCATGTACAACAGTAAACATGTATGACTGGTTAGTGCACGTAAAGGAAAAGAAATCGCGCAGGAACCGCTCACTATTGAAATGATTGCATAAAAAACAGATATGATTACTCACGGTTCGGCCTCTATAGACTGCAGGCGAGCGACATAATTCGATGGAATGTAACCTTCTTGTTTGGTCTTCTTGCTTCTAGCTAGCCACCAGTCACCTTGTGTATCATTTAAGATTTCTAAATGTTCCCCTTTTCTAAAACTAAGGTCCTCATCGGTACGGGCATCGTAGTCGTACAGGGCTACGAATATTCGGGTGGGAGGGACCTCACTCGTATCTGTACCTTGATTTACCGTAGATCTAATTGGATCAGGCGGAGGGGTCGGCACTGGAGTCTGAAACTGTCTAGGGTCTTCTTCGTGCGGGTTGCTAGGCCGTCCTTCATTTTTGCTTTTAGAATCCTTTTCTCCTGTACTACTAAAACAGTTCCCCATTTTCTCTTTACAAGGTGAGTCTGGTACCACTCGTTTTATGTCAAATCACACACTTGTATGAACCCAAACTATTGTCCAAAGTTTCTATCCCTATAAACATTTTATTTTGTCACATTAAAGTCAGAAATTTGAAACGAATAATATGTTTTTATCGTAAACAAAGAACATAAAACTCCGATCGGACATCACCACAGACGGCCATTTTGATGAACCATAGACAATTTATAAAAATAAACACAGATAATGTACGGTAACATAGATTTTCCAGACGTAAATAATAATATGATTCATATGTATGATGCTCAAAGGTACACGTTATAGTAATAGAATAGTAAACAAAGTATAATTTTATTGTTCTATTCTGATATTTACGGGTAAACTAAATGTGATTAAAATATTTTATTTTACGCAACCATACCGACATCTGTCGCGTGATTTGGAAACTATAACACACCCAGTGCCTATTACGCCATCTGTCGATATTACATAAAACTAGATTTGGTAAGCGTTATTTATTTCCGCAACTAGATGTCGTTACAATACACGTTTTGAATAAAATAATGGTCTAGTAAAGCTTACTCACGTGGATCATGACAACCACCTGAGTATCTATTTGGAATAGCTTATGAAAACTATTAAAACACATACAACTATACAACTGGTCAAACTATAATAAATCAAAGGACCCATGCCCATGACCCACCGTGGACCACCATAACTCACCTTCTCGTCATGGCAATATTGCTGAAAATGTTCGATGTCTTCGGTAGACTTTTCTACGTCCATCATTGCCACACAGTATAATCTTGGTTTCATCCGTAAAAAGAAAATGGCTCTTGACGTTGAGTCCAATGCAAATGTTCACGTGCAATCTGTAGGTGCGCCATTCTGTAAGCTCGTGTCAGTTTGGAGCAATTGGTTGGCTTATGAGGTTTCAAGATACTTTCTTCGAGTCTCCTTCTAACAGTTCGAGTGCAGTCAGTCCATGTAAGTCTCGAAGTTGTTATTGGATAGTACGGAGGTCAGGTGACGATTACGCAGGCTGGTAGAAAAGATAAACCAATCTTGTTGTGCCGTAGTGACTCGGTGTCGTCCGTGGACGGCGCACGAAGCCGCTAGTCTCTAGGTAATGATGGTAAATTTTTTGAACGGCAGAACGACTTACCTACATGAAGTTGTGCTGACTGAAGAAGTGCCACAGCTTGCGCGGTTACTTTAGGTGCAGTACCTATTCATAATTTGAACGTCAGAATGGATTAAAAATAAGGAAAAACAATTTCAAAACTCTTTTTATACAAAACAAAACAAATAACGAAATAAGTTTTGACTGATGCTCAAAGAATTAAAGCTTGTTGCTTCTAAAGAGCGACCAAACTCCGATTTTCTTCTCTTTTTCAAATTCGTGAATTCAAATTTGGAACAACGGTAATACCGAAAAGACAGTCGGTAAATATTTCAGTTTCAAAACTGCATAAAAACTTTTTCTCTGATTTATCATTATTTTGATGTTCTCGATTTAGGAGTTCGGGAGTGTATTAGGTAGGTACTTCGTACGGTACCTAGCTTTAGTATTTTCAGTAAATATAATATTAGCAACTTTACCCAGGTGGAAACGTAGATAATACCTATTTACGTAAATACCTACATAATAGGTAATTTTTACAGGTCGGTGAGGTCGGTAAGCGTCACTTGCCATAATATATCAGTGAACCCGCTCCTCAGGCAGACAAGCCAACCGTTAAGTTAAATTTTTGGTAGGTAGTTGTAAACTACCAAAAATTTAAATCGACATCGGTAGATAGGGACATAGCCGACGTTCGCACGGAGGTAATAAAATCGCGGCGGGATTTTATCGCGCACTGGATTTTCAACTGTTGGTGTTAAGCCGAGCGTTGAGAATCCAACGCGTTGAGACGCACTCTCGTCCCAGCGCGTTGAAAAAACACACTGTTGGATTTTCAACTCTCGGTGCTAAGCATAGCGTTGAAAATAAAGTGCAAGAAAAATTATTTTGACAGTTCAACAACATTCATTGCATTATTTACGTTGTTGAGCAGACAAATTTTTCGAACATGATGAAGCAATGGCAATAGCAATATCCTTCAGTCATTCGGATTGTGATTGAAAGCGTGATACGTAATTAGGGTACGGGTCAAATTAAATTAGCGAAATTCCACACACTATCCTTAATATTATAAATGCGAAAGTAAGTTTGTTTGTTACGCCTTCACGCTAAAACGGCTGAACGGATTTGGATGAAATTTGGCACATATATAAATGATGCCCTGGAAAAGAATATAGGATAGATACCTACTTTGTTTTTTTTTTCCCACGGGATCGAGACTTATGCGGGTGAAACCGCGAGGCGCAGCTAGTAGATATATAAAACAAAAACAAAAAAAACAGTGGCACTCCGGGAGTGCCGATAGAAGTCAAAACTTTAACAATTTTATTGTGCAGGAAATACTTTTATCTTTTGAAGTCGGTAAAAAAAGGGAAATGTCAATCATGTCGTTGTCATGTCTCAATGTTTGGAATGTCATTAATCCCAAAGAAAATGTACCTATCGCGCGTTGATGTCTTTTTAATGGTCAAAAGCTGGTGTCGGTAACAGTGTCGCGAGTTCAATTGTATTTTCCTCAAAAATGCCCAATGCCCATGTCACACTTATAGGATGCATGAAAACAGATGGGCTAGGATCGCCACACAGTGGGTGCCTGATGACGGGCGTCGCCACCGGGTAGGCCTAAAAAGCGCTGGCGTGACGATTTGGACTCGTTCCTGACCGACTGGCCGGAGAAAGTACAACAAAAGGAAGACTGGAAAATTATGGGGGAGACCTTTGCCCAGCAGTGGGACAAAATAGGTTAGCAAAAAAAAAAAAAAACGTTTAGTTATCGAAATCCATCACGTCTGTCTAGTTTCGCTAACTAATCTTATTTGACCCTGCATAGTTTATTCCCAATTATTCATTCCTTTGGCCCTAGCGTCTTTGCATCGTAATCCTAGGCAAGTAATCCGTCGTAAGGATTGCTTCATTAAGCCATGCTTATCACGACAACTTCAATTAAACAAGGATCTAACAGGACTAACTGGATTGGTGCTACGGTCCGTAATGTAAGCGCAATGGATTTGTTAGATTTGTTTACACATGTGACTATGCAGAGCCGGCCCTAGTCCTTGATCAGAGTAGAGCCAGTACCCTAATTGCGTGATATAACACAATCTGTTTCGATTTGAAACAGATTGTTAATCCATTGCTTCATAAGTTGGAAAAAAAATCTGCTCAACAACGTAAATAACGCAATGAATGTTGTTGAACTGTCAAAATGAAACAAATTAAGCATTATTGTTTACGAAGGTACGCAATTAGGGTACTGATTGCCTTTCGTCGCCCTTTGATCGACGTTTTCACTTCACGTAAATTCTATCTCGGTTTAATTACAATCAACTTTTATTGCAAATATCAACACTTATTTAATTTAAAATAAATTAAGTAGATTAAAAGAGCTGTCTCCCATGCAATTTTACAAGAAACGCTGTTTACGGATTGGGTTCAAGGCTAGTCTAGCCGCTCCAAATAGTCACATTTAGCTTTTAAAAAAGTATGTATGTCTACGGATTTATCTAGAGGCAATCTCCGGATTTTTCAGTGTCACCCTACGGATTAAAAAAAATCTGATCTGGCAACACTGTTGCACTGCAATCCGCGCCTCTCAAAAGGCGCCATCAAAATTTTTATTTTGCGCTGGAAATTGTTTTTCGGGCTTTTTTACCCCTTGCCATCTGGCGCCTAGAGCGACCGGTCCTCTCGCTCTACCCCAGGGCCGGCGGGCGCTGTGACTATGTATAGGCCAGTAGGTAGGTACCATCGGGGTAACGCATATCTAAGTATTTTGAAAATAAAATCACGTGCACACGACCCTTTTTGAAGTGAAAACTTCTTTACGCGCGTTGGGCATTTGTGAGGTGGGAAAAAACAATTGAACTCGCGACACTGTTACCGTTACCGACCTCTCATTAAAAGTATTTCCTGAACAAAAAAATTGTTCCAGTTTTTACTTCTGTCGGCACTCCCGGAGTGTTTTTCGTAGGTAAGCGATACCATAGCGGCCGAAGAAGTACAGTGTATAGATAGAGTTTCTTCGATAGTACCTACCTGGCAATTTTTTATTAAATACTTTGGCCAGACAACAGCCGAATATACCTGCATGCATGCATGGTATAGTTAAAAATAATCACATTAGGAAAATGTTGAACATTTTCGGATTATCTAAAAACATTTCTTTTTAAATGTAAATGCGAAAAATTCCCACTGAATACAAACTTTCTCCGAAAAATTAAACATTCAGAAGTTACCACTTGTTTCTTGTATTACCTAGAATCCTAGACTTTTATCTGTAAAAGAGTGGAATGATTTACAACCGTTTTCTAAATTGACAGTTGAGAACTTGTCACTTGAACTTTACTTAAATAAGGGATGAAATACCTACGAGAAGCTATTTATTGAAATTAACCTGTTTGAATGACAGCATCGAATTTATAAACTAAGTACCAAGACAAGTCGCTCAATCACAATTAAATGTTCTTATCGTAGAGACGTCCTGTAACATTTACTTGTTAGAGTTTATTTCTACTTACTTATAAACCTATTTAATTTATAATAAACCTAACTTTAGGCGGATTATTTTCGACCTTAATATTTGGAACGCTCTAAACGGCACGGGCTACTTTGAACTTTCGAAACTTAACTTAGTAGGTCATTTTACAATTACATAACATAACATCACGCCTTGTTTCCCCGAAGGGTTGGGCAGAGGTGTCCCTGTAGCAGGTACACCCACATTTCGCCAGTTATGTTTAAGTCCCATGTAATAAGGGGCGAGCCTATTGCCATCAACCGGGCACAAATCAAGACTCCGGGCTGCTACTGAGAAATTCCAGATAGAAAAACTCAATAATACTTTGCCCGACCCGGTAATCGAACCCAGGACCTCATGCTCAGCAGTAGCGCTTGTGACCACTATACCAACGAGGCAGTTTTACAATTACTTTGTTTATATTTAACCTTGGCATTTAGAACTGAATACCTATAGATTCTGCCAGAACTGAACAGTATGAAAACTTCTGGACGTAGAATTGTCTGAAACGGAAAAAAAAAAAAACTAAAGTTTTCATGGTTTTTTCAGTAGGCTCGACAACTTTCTCAGTATATCGATCGACGATGGTGCATTTTAATAAAATCCATTTTCGGTCATTCATTTTCGGAAAATGGATTTTCAGCCGAAAACGAAACAGAAGCTTCGGCTTTAGTCTTATTTTTGGCCGAATACGAAGCCGAAACCTAAAATGATTTAGACATTCAAAATTAATTAATCCGCCGCTGTACCAATACTGAAATCTTGTTTGTTTTTTACACCTAGGGAGAGAAAGAGCAAAAGATAAGCTTTTTAAAAGAAATAAAACACGATAATTTCATTAGAAGATTCGTCTGGTTTATGCCCGAAAATATGGACGAATCATGTTTTTTTGGCCGAAAATGGCTGAAAACGAAGCTTCAGTCGGTTACTAATTTTAACTCATCACTTTTCAAAGCTGCATTTTGTTCTGAAAGTTTCTAGATAAACGATAGGGTAAGACAAATGTAAGAAACTTTGTATCTTCGGTGGAAAATACTGTAAAATATTTAAATCAAGTTACTGGATAGGTAGTAACTTGATTTAAATATTTCTATCGAGAGAATTTTAAATTCACTCTCGCGTGGCTGTTTGCTGTACATAAACGATGAAGAAACAACTACGTTTAAACTGTTTTATCTACTCTCATAGCGTAATATTCGAATTATAAACTTCAAAACGAGTTTATATTGACATATTTTATAAACACAATACCGAAATTTAAAAATAGAATCATATTATAACATTTTTTCTCTAACAAAATAATGCTATAAAACATTTTTTTTTCTATTACGGTACAGGGCTAATCCAAGAAGTTAATATCACCAAGGAGTTTCCATCAACTTTTGTAACGGAGCGTTTAGGCGGGGGACAGCAGCACCCGCTGCAGCGCATGTGCGGTGATGTGGTGCAGACGCCATTCATACGTGAAGTTGTACTGAATTTCGTGGGATTTTTTAAATTCTTGATCTTTAAATTTGACCTATTATTTAGTAGTTTCAATCCCAATGTATGAGAGTACTTAGATAAAGTAGTATATGAAACTGCACATAACTAGGTATTAAAACATTCGTGTGATACTATTGTTACACACTCATGTTTTAATACCCCTCATTATGCAACAGTTTCATAAACTACTATTATATCATACTTTTATTTTCTTTTACGGTACTTAATAAACTGTCTCAAAGAATGTCTTAGAGTCTTAACAAAATTACCGCGAATTGAAACACTGCAAAGAAAATTAGTTTAAGTTTCTTATACTTTAATCGCAAAACTTAAGTAATCTTTTCTTTAAACTTAACGCAACTTATAGCTTCATGTCACTGTGGAGTTTGTTTCCTAAAGCGTTTGTGTTTTTCCTAATCCCTGGAGGAATAAAATCTTGATATAGAAATGAGCATAAATAATGATGCGATTTTAATTTATTTTCTTTGGGACTAAGAATTTGGCCTTGACTGGTGATTACCCTTTTTATCGTGTGGAAAATTGGACGTACAACTACCTCATGGGTACGCCAGAGGGTTTTTTCGGACTTAAGTACAGGCTTAATGCCCGTTTTCACTAACACTAAGAGACCCCTACACCGCGTGCTGTTGAATTTTCAACCCTCGGCTCAAAGTCGAAAGTTGGAATTCTTGCAGCGCGCTTTTATTTAGGCATTCATTTTTTATGTAGGTAGAGCCAAGTTCTGATGATCAAGATATACATATATATGTCACCGTAAGATTGTGTGCACCGTTAGTTTATAATCTATCGGTATTATTTCCGTTAGATCATAATCTGTCGAAAAATTGTGAACTGGGTGAAATGGGTTAGGTTAGGTTAGAACTGTGACCAACCGCGCGCGAGCCGAGCGAGCGCTACTTCCAAGTTGCTCGCAGCCACGCAGGTTATTTAATATTAGCGCAAGGTGCATTACGTCGCAAACAAGTTCACAATTTGTCAGTTTTTCATGGATACATTATTAACTATCGAAAAATTATGCGTTAAATTGTAAATGATTTGTCACAGTTCACAATTTTTCGACAGTTTATAATCTAACGGAAATAATTCCGATGGATTATAAACTAGCGAAGTTTATAATCATACGGTGTCATATATATCAGATATAGTTATATATTTTCCTGTACCACAAACTATATAGATTTGGCAATATTTTTGTTTAATCAAAAGTCTTTTTTTAACATTTTTGCTTCTCGTTAGCGACCTATGGCCCAATGGGAGATATTTTACAGGATAAATCTTAGTTTTAATTTGTTTACTGTTAGATAGCCCCAAATAGGGGTTTTGTTTGCTAAGATTTTCTTTGGGTTTACCAAAGAAAACCTGAGCAAACAAAACCTTTTTTTTTTTAAATTAGACTTGTGTATTTGAATATTATCCTGAAATGAGTCTCTACTTTGAAAACATTATATATAGTCAACCGCACGCCCATTGGTAACAATTTGACATTGACAGCGCTTTCATATTATAGCAGTAAAGCTACGATTTCCCAGAAGAGCGGTGGCCGTCACATAGCATCCAAAATTTACCGGCGAATGACATTGATGAAACGTATTATATAAAAGCAAGCTGCCAGGTAATTGCGTGATACACTTACATTTGTAGCAATGGCTTTCATTTTGACAGTTCAACAACATTTATTGCGTTGTTTACGTTGCTAAGCGCGTTCATCCAAAAAGTTGGCAACGTCGCAAATAGCTGTCAAATATTTCGCTGTTTTGATTAAGTTTGCAATATTACTGTATGGAAATAAGAAATATGGCTAACTAGTGAACTAGAATATTAATAATGAATTGGAATCATAACACCGAATTTGATGTTGTAACCGTTTTATGTGTTAAAAAGATATTTGGAAAATTTCCTAATACTTTTTTTATGAATTTTACGAATGATTGCATTTCATAATCAATATTTTATAGTTCACTAGTAAGCCTTAATTTCTTATTTCCATACAATACTACTACCAAATTAATCAAAACAGCGAAATATTTGACAGCTATTTGCGACGTTGCCCACTTTTTATATAAACGCGCTTAAGCAGACAATTTTTTCAAACATAATCATGAAGCAATGGATTAGCAATATTCTTCAAAATGAGATTGTGATAAATAGTGTGTTACGCAATTAGAGTGCTGGTCTTTGTCTTGAAAGAAAGAAAGAAGGGTGCTGGTGTGTTTTCCTAGAGAGCGTTTTTAATAGGTACTGTAAAGTCAAACCCAGGTGCCACCATTTTCATGACAGACGTCATTGCGGCCGTTATGTGGCGGCCGTTATGTGGTGGCCACCGCTCTTCTAGAAATCGTAGTTCAATTGTTACAACTAAACTGTAAACAATTTACTCCAGTCATTATAGGGGGTTGACATACCCAGTATGTTACCACGTAAAAACTTGTATTTTGGCATCCTAAAACTCTTCTCAAAATTCACATATAATTGGATGGTCGCCAGTTTTAGTGTAGTTAGTCAGGGGTCAAAGGTCACAAAATTTTTTTTACTTACTTACCTTACTTTTGCTCCCTTTATTTCGAAAACAGTTCAAGGTATAAAAAAATGTTAAATACAAAAGTTATAGAGAATTTAATTTTCTACAATATTGATCGTAAATACAAATAGCGTAAAAGCAACAGAAAACGAGATATTTGCAAAAAATGCAAAAAAAATCGATTTTTGAGACCTTTGACCCCTGACTTTAAAACTTGCGACCATCCAATTATATGTGAATTTTGAGTAGAGTTTTAGGATGCCAAAATACAAGTCTTTAATTGGTAATATACTGGGTATGTCGATTTTCCGAGATATTCACCTAATTTAGCCTAAAATGACTGGACTAATTACTACAATATATGTACATATTCAAATCAAGATATTTCAATGTGATTTTAAAATCTTTTTAGTACGCAACTTGACTAGTAACAGTAATTTAGTTCGATAAAAGATGATAAATGATGATGTGTTTAAATATTATGTTATAATTAAATACGTAGAAATTAACTTGATTTTATATAAGTTTGACTAAAAATTCGCGCGTTTTGCCGCATTTTTGTAACGTGGACACGAAGTGTCAAGTGGAGCTCGTGGCTAAATACTAACAGCCGCTCGGGTCGATCTGTCAGGTTAAGCTACGCTTGCCGGGGTTGGTCCGTGGATGGGTGACCATTTCTACATACCGAGACTCCTCCGTGCCTCGGAAAGCACGTTAAGTCGTTAGTCCCGGCTGTCATTCGTGGATCTTTGACAGTCGTTACGGGTCGTCAGAAGCCCGAAAGTCTGACAACCAGTCTTACCAAGGGTATCGTATTACCCAGTTACTGGGTTATAGAGGTCAGATAGGCAGTCGCTCCATGTAAAATACTGGTATTCAGCTGCATCCGGTTAGACTGGAAGCCGACCCCAATATAGTTGGGAAAAGGCTAGGCAGATTGGACACGAGGTGTCAAGTAAATCGAATACTGTTTTCTGGATCATTACATTTTTGATTGTCGAGCTGTACAATAAAGGCTACGTGTAAAAGTGTAATTATTGTTTATCTTAGTGTTAATAATTAAAAGGATTTACCACAGTATAAGTGTCTTTTCTTTCAAAACTGTGGTTGACAGTAGGTACCTACTCGGTATACTTTGTTCAAAACGACAAATTTTTTATCTTTGGACTTCCGAGTTTTCAAGCGGATCAACGCTTAAACGTAATTTAATTAAAGTCAGTAATTAATGCCGTTGGCTTAAATAATTAAAAAAATTGCCCTTCCAGTATTTGTAATTTGGAACCTTTTCATCAGTCATTTGTTTTTTAACGAGTTGTGACTTGGTGAACATGCCATCTCTGCTGAAATGAAATGATTTTATTTTCTTTAAATAGGTTTGTACAAACACTTTTACATCAATAATATTTTTAACCGATTTCAAAAAAAGGAGGAGGTTCTCAGTTTGTCGGAATATTTTTTAATTATTTTTTTATATCTGTTTCCCGATTACTCGAAGATTTTTTATTTTATTTTATTTATTTATAGTTAATTAAAACGGCACAACACCAATTACATTAATTAACATAGAAACAATTACAATCTTGACATTAATTAAATTTAAAACTAACATGGAACAGTGGACTCCCTAGCATACTTTCTCTCACAGAACACCAGACATATACGCATAATTTTACTCCATTCATCCGCAAACACATCACATTCAGGGTTGGCAGTCAGAAGGGCATTTAGCATTTTTAGGGTACGACAGACTGGGGATTCGGCTCTGGCTACAGTTTTGCATGATAGTTGCGCAAACAAATTGTGTCGGCGGCTCTGACGGTGTCCAATGTATTTGTCGGGCACAAATAATCGGCAGAAAAGGCCATGGAGCTCTGGACAGTCGATACGTCCCCGTAAAGTCTTACAGGCTACCGTGAGCTCATCAAGACCTCTTCTTACCTCCAACGAGTTAAAGCCTAACATCCCTAAAAGATAGTTGGTAGGGTACATGTACGGAAAGAAATGGTATAACCTTTGGAAGAGGCATCTTAGGAATGTTTTCTGAACCTTTTCCAGCATAAGTGTTTGGGTCGCGGTATAGGGGTGCCAAACACAGGCACTGGACTCGAGTTTGCTTCGTACCAGAGCAGTGTACAACAGCCTAATAACATTTGAATTGCGAAAGTCACGCGCATTTCTCAAAACAAATCCCAAGCGCCTGAAAGATTCCCTCGCAAGGGCAGAAACGTGATCTTTAAAAGACAGACAGCGGTCGAAAGTCACTCCCAAGTCCTTTATGTTGGTGACACGAGTGATTACTTCACCTCCCAAATTATAGTCATGATGTATTGGTCGTAACCTCCTACCATATGTCATGACGTAGCACTTGTTTTTATTAAATAATAGCTTGTTCACAATGCTCCACTCATAGATGGCGTCAATATCCCTCTGAAGGAGCTTGCAATCCTCGTCCGTTCGGATTTGTGCGACTAGCTTAAGGTCATCGGCATATAGCAGGCACTTGGCAAACTTAACACTAGTTATGAGGTCATTGATCATGATCAGGAAAAGAGGCGGCCCTAACACGGATCCTTGACTTACGCCCGAGCTTGTATTGTAAGGCTTGGACTCGAAGCAGCCATGTCTTACAAACTGCTTGCGATCGCGCAGATAATCTGAAAAGAAGATGACTGGACTGATTTGAAATAGTACATTATTACAAAGGCCGGGAAATAGGCAATTGCAGGTCGAGTATGAGTTTGAAGGCCGAGCCGTAGCCGAGGACTTCACTAATACGAGACAGGCAATTGCCATTTCCGCTGAGGCATATATATATAGTGCTTCTCTCAAAAGAATGCAGGGAAATAAAAGTAGTTAAATTTCCATAATTTTTCAAGTTAATGCCGTTTTTAACATGAACTGTACATTTCAGCATGGATTATATTGCCCATAATGTAGATGGCTTTTTAGTTTTAGTAATCTCATTAAAATACGCCAAAAATACACAGTTTGTAGAAAATGTTCACTTTATTCTCGTTTTTCCAAATCATAAAATTTTCATAATATGAAAATTTTTAGTCAAAAGAAAAATACATGAAAGTATTATACCTATGAAAGTATGCATGGTAGTATTATACTTTCATGTATTTTTCTTTTGACTTCGCTGGAAGCAGGTTTTCCATTGTTAATTTGGCTTCTGATCTTAAATCTGGTGGAGTACAATCAATCTCCATTTCACTCTCTGAACCGTTGGAACTCATTTTAATTATCTATTATTTAGGTAAATAACAAATCAAGACGAATTTTCAGCTTTGCCGCCAATTTTCTATCTATCATCTGTGCCGAAAGGCAAACGCATCTAAGGCTATACAGCCACGTGAACGCAATTTGTACTAAGCAAAGAGAACTTTGGTATGCTAAGAATGATAAAAGAGATCCAATCAAAGAGTATTTAATAACCCCAGCACGCCATTTCATACAACATTGCTGGAGCGTTGTAATGTTCCAAATTCAAAAAACGCGCCTGCAATGGATTTGATTTTCTTTGACCGTAAATTCGAAACTTCGCGTGTTCTTTGTTCGAAAATAATGACAATATTTCCATGCATGTTTGAGATAAATATTTTTTTTGTTTGACAGGGTTATACTTTCAAATTGGTCCCATTGTCATTTGGTCACGATCTAATGATAGGATCTTGGAGAAATCGAGGAAATTTTAAAATATTATAGGCACACCTACAGCGATTTGGGTATTTTTGATGAGCAGTTGACATTAGGCTATTGTAACTTAGATAAATTACAAATCAATCCACTAAAAAGTGAAAAAAATAACTTTTTTACAAAAAATACAACCAACTTCCAAACAATAAAGTGAAAAATAACTTTAATTTCGTAAATAAAAATTAAAGTTATTTTTCACTTTGTAGTTTGGAAGTTGGTTGTATTTTTTTGTAAAAAAGTTTTTTTAACCGGTTCACAGCCCAATGAACCATATGTGGTCTGTTCAATTGTTTTAAATATTGTGTCTAAATATGGAACAGTGAACCTGTTAATAACTAGATGAGGTCGGCGTTTCCTATCTGACTACTCTGAGAAGAAAGGCCGAAACAAAATCAGAGGTCACTGTTTATTTTAAAGTCCAGACATAATCTTGGTCATATCATGTGAATGGGGTTGGGTGGATGTGCTGTGGTGGATATAAGACGTCAAGGGACTCAACAGGAGACTGCTATAGACTGGTTATAGGTACCTATATTTAGCGTCACTTGCAGGTTACTTACCTAAGTTTGAGATTTTCAGATTAAATTTTGCTACGCCTCCGGCAGCATAGGTACAGTCAACAGCAGAAGTAGATGATCAAAATGTGTTTAACTTTTGGAGTCAAAACTGATCACGAATATATGGCAGCTGTACTAGTAGTAAATGTTTGGTATAATTTACAATTTTGAATCACTTCGACGCCACACAGTTCTGACGCGAACTCCGTTCATTAGTATTGAATTTCTGATTTTGTTCATCTACTTCTGCTGTTGACTGTACGCTAGCACTTTTATTGAAAGTAGATTCACAATATGGTATTAAAATGTACCTTCTTACTTTTACTTGTAGGACCAGCACCAAATGCACCTCCCTCGAAGTTTTTTCTAGTATCTCTATGTGGGGGGCGTTGATATTTTAGTTGGGAACCCCTGTCTAAATGCATAAGATTCACAGTTCACAGAGTACGTACCTACTTACCATGGTCTTAATAATTAATAGATAAAGGCCAAGCCAAGATTACTAACGTGATTTCCCGAGACATTTAACTTTTCTAAGCTTCAATGAAAACAAGGAAAACTGTCGTTAACAAAGTATATTTTAATCAATGAGATCAACTTCTGTGAAACTTGTGTAATTAATTTAAGAAATTGTTTTAGAGACACTTCGAGTCGGATAAAATTTTCTTTTGTGTCGAGTTTTTTAAATACTTTGGAAAACTTAGACTGGTGGTAGAAGTATTTAATAATAAGGGTGTTATTTTAAAGGCGGTGAACTTTGAATTGAAATAAAAAATAAAAATGTTTATAATATCCATGAAATTGGCTTTATTTGACAGATAAAGCCAAAAGATCTAGTTACAGAAATAAACATTTTATTTCAGATAGTTTTATAGCATTCATGTTTGAATATGATTTCGGGCATGCGACCGCCTTGGCCGGCGCGACGCGCACTTGGCCTAACCTGGAGCTCAAATTTTCACACACTCATTGCAGTAAATCAGGCTGTATTTCGGCAATAATGCGTCGAATGTTGGCATCCAAGGGCTCAATTTGTCTCGGGTCTATCGGCGTAGACATGCGATTTTACATATCCCCAGAGAAAATAATGTAATGGCGTCAAATCGCACGAAGTGGTCGGTTAACGGGTCCAGTTCATCAAATGTTTCTTTCAGTAATTAATTAATACAAAACATAAATAAATAGGTTGACCCACACATATTACATTCAGAGAATAAATAAATGAGTGATAATATATAACAACTACCTAATACTGATGTAAAAAAAAAACATAAATAATTTTAATATTTAGTAATACTTAAGCTTTCTCTCTCCTACTTATTTAAAATTTTGTTGTGCCCGACAGGGTCCATAATTGTTTCTATTTATTTAACTTGCCACCTGTACGTGTACATTATGGATTGCAATAAAGATAAATTGAAATTAAGCCAAAAAATATTAAGCTTTCAGTAAACAAGGCCTTCGCGCCAGCCGCGACAACCACATGCCCGAAATCATATTCAAATATTAATGCCATAAAAAGTCAATTTCATGGATATAAAAACATTTTTCTGTGATTTATTTAAATTTAAAGTTCCGCCTCTAAAAAAATACCCATTAAAATATGGTGATTTTCTTATAAAAATATGTCTTTATATCCAGTACTAATTAATTCCAGATAAAGGTAAATTAAACATATTTATAACGACAGCGACATAGGGCGGACTAATTAAAAGATTTTGGAAGACACAAAGAATATTAATTAATGAAAGAGGCTACAATTCGCCTTATAAATTGTACCTAAGAAACTTATTTATTTTGTTGATATTTTTTTATTAGACGTATAAAATTGAAGTTTCTACAGTAGCATTCCCTCCAGTAAAAGGATTAAGCTGTCAATTAAAGTATCTCGATCAAGTTCAATGAGACATAAAATCGATGCTGCAAAACCTTTTTTCTTAACAATAAAAGCTTTTTCATGCATGAACGTATCAACCTTATCCATCACGAATCCCCCTAAGTTATTTCACAAAAAAAAAAAATTGTCAATTTGTTTCGTCGTTCGAAGCAATGAATGAAATAGGCCTACCTATTTCGTTCATTGCTTCGAGCGACGAAACAGATTGACTGACACTTAGGTGACGACGTTCGCACGGACGGACGTAATAAAATCGCGGCGGGATTTAATTGCGCACTAGATTTTCAACTCTTGGTTTTAAGCTGAGTGTTGACAATCTAACGCGCTGGGATGCACTCTCATCCCAGCGCGTTGAAAAAACATAACATATTGTTGGATTTTTAACTCTCGGCGCTAAGCAGAGCGTTGAAAATCTAGAGGACGAAAAAAAATCGCCGCGCAGACCAGCACGCGTAGCATGATCACCGTAGAAACGGGTTTTGTCGACGGAAGAATAGACAAAAATGACGATCCGTGCAGACAGTACGACGGCAGCAAAGTAGAAAGAATCAACTAGGTACACTTTTCACGAAATTCACTCTTTTACATAATTCGACTTCTTTGTTTTTTTCATAGGATTTTTTTTCTGTTTGATTCTCAATTTTTACGGGTATTAAGTCACGTCAACTACAACGATTTTTCTCAAAGTGTCGAAGTACCGTATTTTGGAACAAAAAATATTACAGTAAATTGGCTTTAACCATTTCCTTGGTAATGCCCTATTAACTAAATTATAGAAAATAGGAGAAGATAACTTTGTTCTTCTATTAATTAGCACAGTTTTGCGTTCAAAACGCTCTCCTGTAAAATCATAATTTTGTAGATAACCGTATATACTTTGTGGCCGTCAAGTAAAAAGTTTTCCACTGTCTTTAGCAAGGTGACTACAAAATTAAATTGTTTTTACTACCTTAGACAACTGTCAGTTGTCAGTGTGATTTTGACAGTTTGGGATAGAAAACTTTCTTCTGAAATAATTTCTCCTCCTTACTAACATTTTCCTCCCCAGATCTGCTTGTGGCGCTGATGACCTTCATTCGTCACAATAACATAAAATTATAAATTATTTTGTCTGTGTGGGTGTGGTATGCGTATATTTTATGTTTTTAACAATTTTATTATATATTTATTAATATTTTTTGTTTGTTTCAGTCCCGTACTAACCCGACAAGATCTACATTGAGTTCAACTGTATCAATCGAAGAATTTTATTTGTTTTTAATTTTTTTTTTTTATCGTGCACACTTGCTTCTTCCAACTCGCAGAATAATCGACATCGACTTTGCTTGCCATTTAGTAAAAATAGAATAGAATAGAATAATCTACTTCAAAATATTTTACAAAAAAAAAACTACCGCCTTCCGGTTGTGTCGATTGTTTTTTTTTTTCATTTTCTGACTGTCAAGAAATTAGTTAAATTATGTAGTACTGATTATTTTTTGACCCAAGATAAAATTACTGTTCCGCACTGTGGTGTGCGCACTGTTTTATTCGATCGTGCTATGATGACATAAGGATGTATGTCGTGTCGTGACATATTATTGCTAGCAGCCCTTCAACGGCTCCGACAAACGGATACCATTAGTAATCCACTTCCCTTGTTGATTCTAGCAACTTGGGCATAATGGATATAACGGAAGGATATAACGAGTCACAGGTATTCCATTTGTGGCAGGAAATGGAAACATGAACAACAATGTAATCCTAAGTGAATTCTATGCTATAAAGCTAAGCTTTTAAGCTATTTTCGATCTGTCTATTATAGTAATAACTTTTCTTTTCTTATAGAGGTAAATTACAAGTTCTTGTGTAGAAAAAAAAAAAATCAAATAAAACGTGACGAGTAGTTAAATTTCTGACGACAGCAACCAAGATGCCAGAGTAAAAAAATTATACTCTTCGGGGAAATATTTTTTTTTTTTTTTTTTAAAGTGGTACTTCTTTAGGCGTGTTGGGCATTTTTGATATGAGAAAAAACAATTGAACTCGCGACACTGTTACCGTTTCCGTTACCAACACCTCATTAAAAGTATTTCCTGCACAATAAAAAATTTCAAGTTTTCAATGACCCTGTTTTTTTTTAAGAATTCAACAATGCGTCAGTATTCAGGATCACATAATTGCTTCGCCCCACTTCGCAGGGAAATACAAAAATAGAAAAACCCCAAAAGTATTAATTATTAAACAATTTTGAGCAGAACCTTTCAGAAACGAGGACCGACGAGGTATACCGTATTATGTGTACTGCCTTAACGAAATAAATGTATCAGCTAACTAAAAGCTTTTCACGAGTTTTTCCAGACTTCGAAAACATTATTAATATAATATTATTTATATATATACATTATCAACACACTTAGAAATCTATACATATAATAAAATAGTAACGAAGTCAAAATTGTATAATACATTAAATATTTTTGGAAAAAAGTAATTTTACGACGGCGAGTTTGATGCGGGAAATATAGGTTTTAGAATTTTTGTCCGTTTTAAAATGTTTGTTTGGATGTATATTCCTGATTGGCGCAAAAACAGCTGAACGGATTTGGATGAAATTTGGCACACTGATAGTTTATAAATAGCCCTTATTAACACATAGGGTACTTTTAATCCTGGTAGTACTTTCCCGGGGGATATTTTCCGACATCCACGCGGGCGAAGCCGCGGGCAAAAGCTAGTAATATAGTAAATACTTTCATATTTATTTTATGAGCATGTATCATCGACCTTCAGAAAAAAGAAGATTTAGTCAGGAATTTTCAGTGTAGTTGATAGATCGTAGCAAAAGAGTTCGTTAACTTTCCTTATGAAACTCTTTTGTTAAGTTATTTTTTTTGTTGTTGTTGTGTATAGTAAGGCTTCCTGTATACGACGCCGGAGCCGCACCGGAGCTGCACCGGCGCCGGACCGCATGTTTGTGTATTCGACTGAATATCGCCCATGCACTGCACAGCCGACGCACCGAAGCTGCGCCGTCGCAGTACCGCTGCTGCACCGGCGCCGCGTAGATCTTATATTTTTAGATGTTCTGATATTTTTCATCTTGTGGTCCGACGCCGGTGCGACCCGGTGCGGCTCCGGCGTCGTATATAGGAAGCCTTACTGTAACCAACAAAATAAAAATAAATTACTCAACAAAAGTGTTTTATGAGCAAAGTTAACGTACCCCTCTACTATGATCTACCAACTCTTTCACTGAAAATTCCTAACCAAATCTTCTTTTTTTCTGAAAGATACACACATATACAAGATATGCAGCCTTAATGCTTTGTAGCGAGATTATCTTGTTCAAACACAAAGGAATACCTACGTATGATGAGCGGTTGCATTTTGAAAAGAAAATTGTGAACTTTCGTTTTGTTAAAGTTTAAAATGGTTGTAGTATGGAGCATGAAGTTAAGCAACAATCTATTGTTTGTTTACCTTGAAGTCGTGAATTATGTTTCCATTAAAATTTTCCTTTGTAGTTAAAATACTATGTATCCGTTTTTAGTTTTAAATGTAATGTTCAGGTGCTTTAATTGCATGCCTAGTAGCTTTTATTTCGTCTTCACGATGTTATAATGAGGTATCTAAACTAATACTATAAAGAGAAAAGATTAGATTTTTTGTATATTTGTTTGTAATGAAAAACCTCAAAAACTACTAGACCGATTTTCAAAATTCTTTCACCAGTATAATGCTATATTATCACTGAGTAATATAGGCTATAATTTATAAAGATATCACGCGGGCAAAGCCGCTGGCGGAAAGTAGTACTTAATAAAAATGAAATGCTGTTCGTTGATACGCGCATATCTACAGAACGGCTGGACGATTTGGCAATTTTTTTGTATTAAAATGTTCGTGATAGACCGAATCAGGTTCTACGGAAAGAAAAATTGTAAGAGTTGTCGGGGAAATTGGAAAATTCGGAAAAACTGAAAGTGTATTTTCTGTGGGTATTTTGTATGAATTATTGAAATTTGGACAGGACAACGTCTGTTGATCAACTAGTTACAAATAAAATACCCATTAGTTTCACTACGTGGGTAGAACCAATAATGATTGGCATAATAAATAATGTTACGAATTCTTACAGAAAAATTTAAGTTGTTAAATACTCTTTTCACCTCAGCAAGCAGGTTTTGCTGTGTATAGACAGTGAGCAAAATTCGATTTTGCTGCGAGCGTGAGACAAAGTAACTTTTATTTATTTTTTTATTGCCGAGGACAGTACTGGGTCTACTCACAAAATTAGAAAGATTTAAACTTCACTTTGTTCTGTCACTTTCACTTCGATACGAAAAAAAACGTGAGATAAATACAAGTCGATTCGAAGTTCGATTTTTAAATTCTATAGGTACTTAATAGGCACAAAAAAGAAACAAACAAAACGTTCGGAAACACATAACCGTGAAATTGCAAATCGTCTGTGGTTTTAAATGTAAATTATTATATTTTATTCTAAATAATCGAATTATATTTTTTTTATCAATTATGTTGAAGAAATAAATACGAAGTTTATCATGTCTCTACATAATTATTTATTGTTTTAACAATCTTCAATATTTTGGCAGAATATCGCGGGTGCAGTTTCAGAACGCATCTTTAAAAAATAGCGGGATATTTTTTTAAATTGTTTTTATCTTTTGAGCTAGCCACAAAGTTCGATACACGTTGGGTATAATATAAAAATAAGAATGAATAAATACGAGTAAGTCCAGTGACGAAGTCTGCTATTTATCACCGGAAGAATTAAAGCAGCATGTAAAAAATGCAGAACTAAGTTCGTATTCATATTCATATTTTAAGTTTCGTGCCTGAAAAGTCCCGCGAAAAATATCCGAGCAATGGAGACAATACAAAGGGTGCAAACACTTTTTCGGAAACTGTCCTGTTATCGTACTTCATTGAATTATCACAAACGAGCCAACCATTTACAATGAGGAGTATTTACTCAATGTTGAAAGCCACAATAAAGACAAAAGATGACGTCGTGTACATTGAAACCGATCCCAAACTTATTGCATTTTTGAAAAGAATGTCAGTGCAATAATTTCACTTTTAACTTTTAATTTTTGATACACTTTGTTTTATAAATATACCTACATGTGGTTAAATGTTTACCATGTTGTATTTTTTTACCTTTAGATACTACGAATAATATATTAATATGTTCTCGCTGCTGAGGTCAAAAGTTGTATGTGTTACACGAGACCAAAGTTATTTGCATCTCGTGTTTTTGAATCCCTCGCTGTGCTCAGGATTCTAATTTAGAATCACTCGCTACGCTCGTGATTCAATTCAAATTCAAGTTCATTTATTTAGCTTACACAAAGTTCTTAAATATACAACCTAAATAGCATGGTATGAAATTCTCACTAACAGAAGACTTAGAATTAGACAGCGGGTCCCAAACTAGGCACAGCCTGTATCTTGGTGACCCAAACACTACACAAAGTTAACAACTTAATGCGTTCTGCTAGCGCAATATTATTATTCATAGTTCTTATAAAGAATCCTTCGCTTACTCGGGATTCAAAATCAACACTCGCATCAAAAACCTACTTTGCTCTCTTGTTGCACAAATAACTATTCTTTAAACGCACAAAATTACACAAGAACGTAAAATTATTATTTTGAAAAAAAAAAACATCAACAATTTGTAAGACCAAACCAATATTATCTGTCAGTTTGATTCACACTACACTACTAGAAAAGGAGCTTATTTCACAGAATTGGCTCTTGGCACTCAACTCCAAAGAGCCTTGACTGGACCGTATTACGTCATTATTTGAAGTGTCACTCTAGACTAGATTATAGTAGGCCCATCTCATACTTGTGATTTCATGCCAGTGAAATATCCTTCTAAATGAAAATGAATTCACAAAAATGACAAATAATAGACTCTAATAAAAATGTGGTATTTAAAAAATATTTTTTACCTAGTCTTGTCATCATCATCATCATCATCATTTTAGCCGAAAGATGTCCATTGCTGGACATAGGCCTCCCCCAAGCACCGCCACTTCGACCGGTTCTGTGCTTCCCGCATCCAGCGAATTCCTGCGGCCTTTACAAGGTCATCGGTCCACCTTGTGGGAGTGAAAGGCCTCGCTACGTCTTCGTCGACGTAGTCTTTATTCCGATGTTACTAAAGTCGATAGTCAATATGAAAACTAGTCACGAAATGGAAAATCTTCAGTAAAAAAAAAAATACAACCAGAAGCTGTTGATGAAAGAAAATTGAGCAACACACATATAGTAGAACAAAGTAGAAATCTCAGCAAATACCTTACGTAAGAATGCAACGTAAAAAGCGATTCTAGATTGGATTACTCTAAGTCAGCAGCAACGGTTTATCTAAGAATTTCCCAACTTGCGATCTCGTTTGACCAACTTGTGAAGCGTTCTTATCTGTGAGCCGAATCGCCAATCTACACATTGTCCTTAATTCTTAAGTCGGTTTCTTTAATTAAGATTTGAAGGTCTTTCGAACGGTAAAGTTTATTGTGGGATACGGGAAACTAAATTCCTTGGTTTTATTGAGTGTATTTTAATTAATGGGTCCACTCTTGACCCCGACCTCGCCTGATGGAAAGCGATGGATGAGGTTTACGATGGAACGAGCGCTTCTAGAAGTTTCACTTTCTTTAAAGGTTAACGGGTTACAGGTAGTAAGGAAAGTAGATGCTGGCAGTGATTAGAGTTCAGTTTGTAAAGGAATTCTGACATTTCGATCCAGTTTTGTGGTAACATAACATCACACCTTGTTTCGTTGTTATAGTTGGTACACTCACATTTTGCCAGTTATGTTTAAGTCCCATGTAATAGGGGGCGAGTTTATTGTTATCAAACGCACACAAATCCGGACTCAGAGCTGCCACTGAGAATTTCTAGATGGAAAACCCCAATAACGTTTTGCCCAACCCGGGAATTGAATCCAGGACCTCTGCCGGGGGTTCGAAGAAAACCGATAGGGAAATCGTGGCCCCCCTGGCAACACGGCAACTGAAGGAACACGGGTGGGTTTTAGTCAGTAAGAGTCTGACACGCCCTCCCGCTCTGCCCAGGGCGGGAGAAGTTATTTGATAATTTCCCACCCAAAAAAAAAAAGGACCTCATGTTTTGCGTCGGGAATCGCGAGCCGATTTCCGGCCACCGTTAGCGCGGGCTTGCCGACGGTGAGCAATGGGTAGCTCGCCGCCCGATAAGGACCAGGCCCGGGTCAACGGCGCCTTGTGTTCCACGCGCGCCTCAAAGAAATGTTAGCAGAATTGACGGGGTCCGCCAGGGCCGATGCCTGCCGGGGTTGCGAATAAGGCCGAAAGGGAACTCGTGGCCCCCGGCAACATGGCAACTGAAGGAACACAGGTGGGTTTTAGTCAGTAAGACTGACACGCCCTCCCGCTCCACCCAGAGCGGGAGGAGTTATTTGATAATTACCAACCCAAAAAAAAAGGACCTCATGCTCAGCAGTAGCGCTATTGCGACCACTAGACCAACGAGGCAGAACATAAACCTATGGATTCTATTGCTATAGGAGGACCTATTCTGTCTATAGCGTTTGCTGCATTCATATTTAGAGCCGTAATATTCGTTATTGATCACGCTTTTGTGAATAGGCTGCTTCAATGAGCAATATAATCTAATCACCTTGCACTATGAATGGGATTAGTTAACGCAGTAGCCAATATGCTGGTACAAGGCTGTTATTGTACAAATGTTGTAACATCGTGACATGTTATTTATTATTATCCCATTTATTAGTGGCATTGGTTAAAAGAAAAAAAAAAAAAGGAAACATGACGCAAAAAGAGAACACAAACTCAAAAAAGAACAAGTTGGGGGAAAAATAAATATGCGTCACATCCACGCAAAACTGCCATCGCTCAACATGATGCTGCGACCCTATGCGAGACAGAGCCACAGCGCTGGTTTCATTACACTGTTTCAAAAATTGTTCCAAAAAACATGTCGGTGGTAGATTTGTTTTGATCATGGTGATGTTAATTTATACCTACATTTAGGTAACTAACCAGGGCCTCAAGTCTGCTATTACAATAGTGTCAGAATGGTCTATCATTGATTTCATAATTGTTGATTTTGACAAGTTTGATAATCTACTAATATAATGGCGTCATTATGACTTTCCAATGGTCAGCCACTGACACTCCATTGAAAGAAATGGCACTTATTGGTAATCTCGTACATAATGACAAATGAATGACTGACTTAGGCGATATCATTGGTCGTATTGTACGACAATGCTATTAGAACACAATTCTATTACGAGACCATTGACCGACCAATGATCGACCATTATGAATTTAGCAGATTACAAACTTTTAGCAAAATGACAATGGGATCGTGTTGGAATGACGAATTTATAGAAATAGCAGACTTGGGCCCCTGGCCAGGCGCACTCCGCATAGTAGGTATGAAGCTACAAGTACGCGGCGGGCTCGACTTGTCGGGCCAATTCGCTGGGCGTAACGAAGTCAGAAGATATAAGAGTTACACGATAGAAAGAGAGGCAAGCTCTATAACTGCAGGTAATTAGCGCTGTGCGTCCTGAATTGCACTTTATTGTGTCGCAGCAAGAGTCGCTATTAATTTTAATAATTTTGCGGAGTGAATCTTCTGTACTTGTACTTATTATGTATTCTGTGACCAAACCCAAATATAATTAATATCACCTAAATTCTAAATACACACTATAAATAAAGTACATAAATATCAGTTTCCCTATTACGCGGCGCCTAAATACTTATATTCTGAGTCTAAAAATAAAACAACAGAAATAAAAATTCCAGTGGCCATTGTTATAACTGGCAGGAAACATTTCCTGTCAGGATAACTCGTTAATTTAATAACTCCAGGATACTTTCTATTTATGGAAATTAAACACACCGTTGTATTAATGCAGTAGCAAAATTTTATTCTAACAAAAGCTTACGTTCAAAATTGCCTTTTAGTGGTTATTTGAAATAAATTATTTGACTTTGACTTACTTTTGTATGTTGAATCTCGATTTAAGTCTGAGAGATTTCATGTTAGGCAGCTCTAATCTACTTTCAAGTCTGACAGGTTTCATGTTAGGCAGCTCTAATCTACTTTCAGTCTGACAGATTTCATGCTAGGCAACTCTATTCTACTTTTAAGTCTGAGAGATTTTATGCTAGGCAACTCTATTCTACTTTTAAATCAGAGAGATTTCATGCTAGACAGCTCTAATCAACTTTTAAGTCTGACAGATTTTATGCTAGGCTCTCTAATCTACTTTTAAGTCTGAGAGATTTCATGCTAGGCAACTCTAACCTACTTTTAAGTCTGAGATATTTCTAATGTACTTTTAAATATTGAGGTTCATAGTAGTTCGAAGGAGAAGAATATTTTCTGCGAATTTTCCTATGTAAAGAAAATTGTTTACCCTTTGACGTTTGAAACGAAGTCTTCCAGACTGCATCTGACGATCTTACGGTATCGCATTTCTGTTGGATATTGCTGTCTTTTTATTTTACAACGTGTTCAGTCTTCCACAATGGACAACTTAATGGATTTTGATAGCAATATGTCTCGGTTTTCTTTCTGTAAGGTTTTTCCACTGTATTTAATGGTAACAATAAAATATGATTAGCCTTGACTTTGATCAACAGAACGGATGAGCTGATGAGTTTATATTTTATTATTATTTTTACAAATGATATATCAATGTACACCCATTGAACGAAAAAGGTTAAACAAATTCCAAATATATTTTATATCTGCACCTTCTTGGAGCCTCCTTTGTTGGTAAAACGGCATCGGTCAAATTGCAAGATTATTTTATTATCCATGTAGAAATAAACCTTTGCGCCTTTAACATGTTTCATTCTATGACTGTACATCATTTTAACCTCCCTTAGGTAAGTTCGGTGCTCTGAGTCGTCGTCACAGGGGGTTAGGTATCAGTGGGTTTTCTTCACGATTCGGGACAACTTATCAATTTATCGAATTCAAATCGAATGCTAAGGAAGTGGCATTTGTAGTAACTACAGTGACACCATTTTTTATTCATTATTATTAGCAGAATGACATCCAATCTGACCGCATTTGGCGTCAAATGGCAGAACATAATAGTTTTTTAGGCTTGGTGCCAATATTTATATAGACGGTGGCGCCACTGTGCGTTGAATTATTTAACTATTTTCACACCGCGCCGGCGCCAGCGCATAATTTTAAATATTCAATGACCGCCATGAGTTAATTAGCTACTTTATGTGTTTATTTTAGTATTTTTTGTAATAAATAACAATGTGGAGTAATTGGTCGTTTCGTCCGGTACTTAATATCACAAACTGTTTTAGAACGGTAACAAGTTACCTACTTCTTGTTACCGCAGTCAATGAATTATGTAACTTTTAAATAATATACGGGTTGGAGTGACCTTTTCACAAAACTGAGGTTTTAACTGTCGAATTAGCTTTAAATGTCAATCCTATTTTTAACCGAGTTCGAAAAATGGAGAAGGTTCTCAGTTCGTCGGAATCTTTTACTTTATATGTTTTAATCGCATAGTAGCTCTGGCTCTTTGTATAATGAATACTAGCGATACGCACCGGGTACGCACGAGTGTAAAAAAAATAAAAAAATCGAGCGAGCCTTATAGTAGTCGCATAAATGATGTTACAACATCTGACATCTCAACAGTGTCAACCTCTCGGAAAATGGGTTGGTACTATCTGACGGCCAACTCTAGCACCGCGCGCACTCATTGATCAAATCAATGTTACACATCAGAAATTAGTATCCTTGGTAGCCTACATTGAATCGATATAAAGGTACCATTCCGTACCCGACCGCAGGCGGCAACTGCAGGTGACGTGTCGCGGCGTCATGTCGCTACAGTCATGATTCCGAACCCGACCGCAGGCGGTAGCAGCCCGTATTCCAGTCGGTAGATAGAAGATAGAAAAACGTGACTATCGCTTGAGCGTTGGCGGTACAACTGCGGTCGGGTTACACGTGTTGCCTGTCGCTCGCCCGTAGCTGCCAACGATGTGTCGCAGCGACAGGATGCCTGCAGTTGCCTCCTGCGGTCGGGTACAGAATGGTACCTTTATACACTAATGTGTACTATACTTTACCTTTCCCAAGAAACACTTTAAATGATGGTGAACACCGCTTCAAAATTCATCAAGTTGATTAGATTAAAAGAACGGTCAACTTCATGTTTTTCTCGTGTAAATCGATACACTACTGTAAACAGCACCTTAATTGCGTAACACACTTTCAACCCCAATCCGAAAATTTTGAAGGATATTGCTAATCTATTGCTTCATAGGTTTGGAAAATTCAAATCAAATCAAATTATTTATTTGCTTAATACAGGTAGGTATAAACAGATGTTACAAATAAATATGAAGTACTCTGTATCATTACCTATTATGGTGTGCAAATATTTACATTATTATTAATCTAATTAAATAATTATTACAATAACATTACAAAATTATTACACTCAAAAAAAAAAAAAAATTCAGAAAACTACACACGTCAAAGGTTTAAAAATAAAAATTGTTAGATGATTTAAAATACATGTCATAGGTTCAACAATCAGATAAATTAAATAAAAATATTGATCCAAATTAAAATAAAATAAAATTATAGAGATGTCAAATTAAATTATTATAACATGTCACACTATTTGTATTGTCATATTTTAAATGTCAATAAATTACTCTCAATCATTCGTCTGCTCAATAACGTATATAACGCAATGAACGTGGGTGAACTGTCAAAATGATAGTCATTGCGATCAATTGCCATTTTATGTGTATTACGCAATCTAGAGAATATAATCTGCGATAGAGTGGAGATATCGTCGGCTCTAAAACTTCAAACAGGAACTTTCGACACAAGAAGCCCTAGCATGTACGCTCGACGTAGAAGTAGGTAATGTAAATTCGAACGATTTTTTAATCGAAAATCTAACTATCCTATAGCAATTTGATTTAAAATTTTGCGGTAAGCGCAAGATGTATCCCCCTAATATCTTTAGAGATATTAATACCTATAGTCTATACAATTAAATTAATATTATGTGCGAAACGAGTAGTTTTTCACAGGCTCTTCTCCATAGGAAGCGACCAATTCGAACCGTGCACCTAGCTTCTGACGTTTCATAAGTGCCCTTGTAGGTTTATGTGAAATAAAATATTTTGATTTTAATTTTGAGTATTCTCAATTTTAAAAACGTTTGAATTTACGTTATAATTTTTACTCAAAGCATTTATTTCAATTAAATCATTTACAGGCGCATTAGTCAAGCACGACTTTTGAATTATGTACAGACGCCAGCACATCAAGCTACTACAATCTGTCAAATTTATTTAATCGATTTTCAACTTTATCGCCGAAGCTTAAGGTTCAAAGTTGATTGGGAAAATTTGACAGTTTCGGGTAGCTTGATGTGCTGGCGTCTGTACATTCTATCTATCCTTACGTTCGTGCTAGGCCCACAGAGGGATGTATTAGGTGTCAATCAGTCACTATAATAGATCGAAGACCGATTAAATGTACTACGACTTTCTCAGAAACTATGTTCCGACTCAAGGTGAAAAGCGTCGGAATTACTAAAACTTTGTGAAAATTAATCCCTCCAGGAGAGGGATTAATTTGAATACTTAAATAGACTTTCGGAATACTCAAAGTCTTGATGTAGATTAAGGCTGTAGACACGAAACCAGCGGCAATTAAGGAGCGGTAGCCAAGCGGGGTAGCGACGGAAAATTTTTGTACCATTTCCGTCGCTTCGCTTGAACATCGTTCTTCGCCTCTGTTTTCGTGCCCGAGCGCGCACGAAATGCAACGTATTGGTTTATACAGGGTGGCAGGGGGACATCGATGCGAAAAAATCTGCTGTTCCATACATTTTGTCCGTGTAGGTATTGCACTTTTCTATGAAACAGCAGATTTGTTTTTAAATAACCGATGAAAAATTTCGACGCATGGGGGTTCAGAATCATGTACTGAACCCATGGTAACAGTTTTTGCGTTGATGTCCCTGTCACCCTGTATGGTAACGTATGGGAAATCGCGGCGACATTTTTCTCGTGTTTGCGCGCACCGCATATAAACCAATACGTTGCATTTCTGCGACAAAATAATCGCGTGATAAAAAGTGCGAGCTTGCCCTTATAGTGTTTAGGTATTCTACTTTTGTTTACTTACACAAACATCAATCACGTGGTGCTAAGATTTTATTGATTATGAAAGGTGTAGAAGGGAGAAACGGCATGAGATCTTTAGCTATATTTTAGTTCCATTTCGTCATAACGAAATGAGTATGAAATGTTTAAAACATAATCTTCACTGACACATAAATAAACATATAGCAACTACAAAGGGACTGTTGACAGCCATATCAAGTTCGGAAAAAAAAATGAGTTAGGCGCAGTTCGAGCCAGCGCCCCGCAGAGTTTCGTGTTTCGTGAAAATGTGTGGTGAAATAATAACAAATTTCGATGTTATTTATTTACATTGAATTAAGTGCATTGCGTTCTTAATGATGGCAGCTTTCATCGATTGTGATATTTTTCAATTCTGAGAGCCGATATGAGACGACATCTTAAATTTGCAACAGATTTTCTGGTTTCTGATATTGCCGTTGCTATTTATTGTATTAGCTCGGCACTAGAATTTTTAGGCTTATTGCATTTCTTATGAATGCAAGCTTTCTCCAATGGGGTTTTTTAAAATTTATAATATTTATACGAATTGGAATTTCAACATATAGTGAAAAATACAGGGTCACGCGCATGCGCCTGTCCTCGCAAAGTGACGTCATAGGCAAATTATATCCTGCCTCAAAATTTGTTTAAATATGTGCTCAACCATTAGTTTATCATTAAAAGACTTGTAGTTATTAGCGATTGAAATCTTACATGTTTTTGATGATCAGAAATATTGAACTTACCACCAGTACTCCGAGCGAAAAGTCGTTTTCACAACAAAATGTTACTATTTTTTGTCCCTAGTAAAAGAAAAATTGGTTGATTTAAATATTCACCCTCTTTTCGGTTGGACCTCAGCCCAGTATGTTGACAGACGGGTAACGCTTTCGTCTGCATTATTACTTTAGTTTCTCTTGAGTGCAGGTGTCAGGACATTTAGGACAAGATATTAGGTGGGTAGCACTCGGTCGACAATTAAGTGAATTTTAGTCCTTCTATAACTTTGTGAAGCTGACAGTATTACCTGCGTACCTATCGGTAAATGGTCGTCACTCCAGAACTTATTTCAAACTATATTAGTTTTGATACTAGCACTTTGGAATTCTCCATTCAGTGAGAATTTCGAAAAATCTGTAAGCATGCTTAATTCCTTGTGTACATCATAAAGGGAACCTCTGCGCAAATGGCTTCCTAGTTCCAAGGATTTGGGCTGGGCTTTGCGAGTCAGTCAGTGAGTGAGTGAGTAAGTCAGGACTTTTCTTTTAATATAAAGACTAGCGACCACCCCTGCTTCGCACGGTTTTTACCACTTCACAAAACATCGTTTTTATTTTTTGTATGAAGTTTATTATATTCATGTATGAATATGAGTCGCAGAGGTTCCCTTTATGATGTAGATAAGGAATTAAGCATACTTACGGATTTTTCGAAATTCTCACTGGATGGAGAATTCCAAAGTGCTGGTATCAAAACTAATATCTAATAGTTTAAACTAAGTTCTGGAGTGACGATCATGTACCGATAAGTACGCAGGTAGTGTAAGATATCTCAGAAATAACACAGTTAACTTTCAAAACTTATTTATTGTTCTCACAACTTATCATTATCAAAACTTATTTCTTAAAATTAATCACCCACGGTACAACAATACCACGACTGCTCGCTATCAACTCCCATCAAAAAGTGCCTGATCTCTGCCAAGTCACCGCAACCGTCGCCACCAGTGTGGCCAGTGCAAATTAATTCAATCTCCCGATTTTATTCCAATATGCATTTCCGCCATCAGTATGGCCATTACAAAATTTTTAACCGTAGATCGACTCGATTTGTAGATTTTAAACAGTGTAGTTTTAGTTAAATTAATAAAACCTTACACTCGACCATCCTGACAACGTGTATGTCCTCATACACGTATCTGGTGAAACCTTACACTCGGCAAAAACCGATCACACTTCAAAAGAATTACAACAGTGAGTAAATAAGAAAATTTTAATCAAAATATTAAATAACCTTGATTAAAATATCTGATCACAAATACAAATCTATCCCGAAAGTTTTTTTTTACTAACAACTAATTATCCTTAGAACAAATTATCCCTAGAACAAATTATCCCCAGAACAAATTATCCCCAGAACAAATTATCTCTTGAACAAATTATCCCCAAAACAAATTATCCTTAGAATCAATTGTCCCTGTAACCAATTGTCCCTGTAAAAAATTACCCTGTAACTAATTATCCTTGTTATTAATTATCCTTGTAACCAACAATTATCCTTGTAACTAATTATTCTTATAACCAATTATCCTTGTAACCAATTATCCTTGTAACAAATTATCCTTGTAACCAATTATCCTTGTAACAAATTATCCTTGTAACCAATTATCCTTGTAACCAATTATCTTTGTAACCAATTATCTTTGTAACCAATTATCCTCGTAACCAATTATCCTCGTAACTAATTATCCCCGTAACTAATTATCCCCGTAACCAATTATCCTCGTAACCAATTATCCTTGTAACCAATTATCCTTGTAACCAATTATCCTTGTAACCAATTATCCTTGTAACCAATTTTCTATCCATTTATCCAACCAATATTAACCATAAATCTGAAAACCAATCCGTATCTTAGGATCTTACGGTTTAACAGATCAACCATGAATTTTGCTTCTCTCAGGTCAAGACGCAAAATCTTTCCACGATTTCTTGTGCCTGACCTGAAAAAAAGGAAAACAACATGTAAATAAACGATAAAAGTTAATAATTTTATCAATAAACACAAACCCCATCTTATTTGCCCACGAGACTGATTGGACGAGCATAGTTGGACACTGATTCCCGAATGATCCCTGCCCGTAACATGTCATCTACCATTCCTCAAACCCTTTCGCGTTCATAGTAAGACAAATGGTAGTCTATAAACTACTGGACGTTGACTACTTCCCTCGATTCTCATTTCGGAAACATTCGTCTAAATCCACAAAATCGTAAGCAAAACACTTCTCGTGACGTCGAAAGAGTTCTATAAGCTTGGTCTTATCACTGTCAAAAGTATCACTAAATAAGAAGGGATGTCCATAATATAAATACACGTAGTAGACATGAAATTGTGATACCCAAATTTAGATCAACTAAAACAAGCAAGTCCTTTCTTATAAACAGTATCCGCTTTTATAACAAGTTGCCAAAGTCGGTTACAGAACTTAGCGATGGGAAGTTCAAAACCCACATCAAACGTGTCCTTATCAAGAAAGCATATTATGAAATCAAAGACCACGCTGAAGACAAGGAAGTTTGGCAATAATTCCTTCTGCACAAGTGGCTTCCCTGGTACCTCCTTGACTCCCCCTTGCATAGTCATGCAAGAGTCTATTAACTGCTCTCAAACTACCATGTTTATTTCAATCTTTTTTTTTTTTTACATTCTTTCAGCTGTGACAGTAAGCTGACCCCAACATAGTTGGGAAAAGGCTAGGCAGATGATGATGACATTCGTCCTTGACACATTCATCCCATCATTTGACACTTTATACCCACGATTCAATTTTAACTCTTTATTAGTTCTTGAGATTTTTACAGTTGTATTAGCAATCACGTAATAGGTTTTTATGTTTATTAATTTATTTATCTTTTGTACAGACTCTTTTCCATCCCGTGAATGTGAGAACGCTGCAGGCCTAGTAGATTGTAGATCTGCTGACCATTTGCTACCTTGTCAAGTACCTGGGCCGTAATTTTGTTCATAGGGGAAAATATCCATTAATTTTACCTGCCACTCTTCCCAAATAAACAATATCGAGTTGAGACTTTCATACCAAGTTTTACCTAAACCAGTCAGTTTTTGCTTAGTAAAATGAACCACAGTCTTCTCGTCCCAACCATATAAACCTTTGCACATTCATTGACCCCTTTTTTTTTTGACATATCTATACTTGGGAATTAAACTCGGCAATCATATTTATTTACTTATATTTTTATGATCCAAGCTTCTGTTATTAGATACAGTGCTCAGGTTTTGAGGCTGCGATGGCAAGACATCTAATGGATTGCATTATTTGTAAAAGAAAAGGTGGGACTACATGACCTTTTGGTGTGATGATCCGTGCTCGTAGTACCTCGATCTTCTCTGTTGCGTCTACCCGGCAGCCCTTAACAATTGCGCTCCCGGCTCGTTCCAACTTCAGGCGAGTCCCATCGTTCATCCCGTCGACGTTGCTCGGTGTCGCGTTCCTTTTGTAGATCGATCTCCATCCGGCGAATAAGCTCCTACTCCCGCAACAATGCTTGTTCTCATTCCAGCAGGCGCTGACTACAGCTGCGGATTCTCTGGCATGCGCTAAATTGGCTGTGCCTGGAGCGCGAGCGATCACTAAAACTCATAAAATACACATTTTTTTTTTAGAATAAATTAGATTATAAGATAAACAATAAGTCTTCATCTCTACTATATTTCTTTTGCTGTGCCCAACAGGGTCCACGATTGTTTCTTTTGAAATGTTTACCACCTAAGCACATACATTGTGGAATGCAATAAAGTATCGAGTATTGAGTATGAGTTCCATTTCCTCCATCCATTTCCTTTCAATATCAATCATCAATACCCCTCAGTACCAGCCACTGTACGACTTCCAATAAGTGTCATAACATTTTGCACATGTCAAAAATTGTACCGCAAGCTTCACTGGTCAAGCACTCTCACTTGCCAGCCACTGTACGACTTCCAATAAGTGACATAACATTCTGCACATGCCAAACATTGTACCGCAAGCTTCACTGGTCAAGCACTCTCACTTGCCAGCCACTATACGACTTCCAATGAATGGCCTATGCTTCGACTTCCATCTCCCAATCGTCTATATTTATGGTAAGCATGTATTCGCTAACTTCGGTTCTTATTTTACTTATGTCCCTATCTAACTGTCTTGTGTCCAAAAATATTTCATTTTCAATATTCTCACTACTAAGGATTAAATTAGGACCAAACAGAACTTCAAAACTTAAAACAGTTCAATACCTTGACAATTATAACTTACTATAAGCTCTAATCAGTAGCTTCTCACTGACCATAATTTTGTGAACCTTCCTTCTCACAAGCATAAATACATAAATATAATCATAAAGTCACGGTGACAGCGCACGCTCTCGCCAACCATGCTCATTACTTGTGAACGCTCTCACAAGCATAAACACATAAGTATATACTGATTGTTCGAAATTATAATTTTGATATTCACAGAAGTTTCACAAAATAATAGTTACATACATATGTGTCATATCCACATATATGGATTCTCATCCTTATCTTTCCAGTTATTAGTAATCAAATCTCAAACCAGAACTCTCAAATCCATACATTATAATTAATTAGAAATACTAATAATTTTAGACACAATACAATTGTTCTAAAACTTATCTGGATTGACTTTTCATATTTATCCTCATTAACACTTAATTAGTTTACCTTAAGGCATCTGGGAAGTACTATTTATTAATCAAATATAAGAAATTAACAAAAAGAGCACTATTGCATTTAGTGACAAGTGCAACTTTACAATCGTAACTAGCATGTTGGCAATAAGAATCTTTTTCAGCAGGCAACAAACTGCTGTGCCCCTTGATTTCGTAATACTAACTAGTTAAATGTTGTAAATTGTAACATTCAATGCCATTTAAGAATAAGGATATAAGGATGTCATATAAATGTTTGGGGTGGACCACCCTTATCACTTAGGGGCATGAAAAATAAATTACGACCGATTCTCAGACCTACCAAATATACATATAAAATTTCATAAAAATCGAGCAAGCCGTTTCGGGAGGAGTATGGCAACTAACTCCGTGAGTTAATAATGAATTACATAAATAAGATTAATTAATTTCTCAAAATAATAATCCAGTATGTGCACCCCGCAATTAAAGGCATAATATAAGATAGAAGTAAATATCTTAAGAACTTGCTGTACCTTATTTGCAAATAAATGGTTTTGATTTTTGAATAAATGCAATACTAAAATGATATAATGAAAAAATATTGAAACAACAGCATCGATTACCATCACCAGATGCACTGCATTAGCGTCCAGCTATACAGGCGTCCAGCTGCACTGGCGTCCAGCTGCACTGGCGTCCAGCTGCACTAGCGTCTAGCTGCACCGGCGTCCAGCTACACCACCGTAACCGCTTCACGCCGGCTCTTACTCGCGCATCTCGCCGTCCGCTCACGACGGGCGCTGCGCATGAGACTACAACCACGGTGGCTGCGACCTCCATGGCGTCGGCTATGACTGCGACCAGTTCCCGGTTCTACCCCTGAATGGATACTATCTTGGGCCGGGGTCGTCAGCCGGTGCCCCGTGAGGACGCTTCACTGTCGCGAAACATTATCTGAAACTCATAACAACGGGTTTGACTCCTTTTCGAACAAGCCGAGAAAAAGTTAAAATGTCGAATATCTTCTAAACGGTAGGTCCTAGAGCAAAATTAACGAAACTTTTCACCCTCTTTTAGAAACCCCACACTCATGTGTGGCATACTAGATAAACCAATAAACCATGAAATTCCATTGGGCATTCCTGGTACCCTATTATCAATCATTGTATCGTCTATATACAATTTTAAAGTTAAGTAACAAGTTCAATTATGTACCGGTCGTCTTGCAGCCTCACTGTATAAACCGCTGGAATTTAAATCAAGTAAAAAAATTTCAACGGTCGCCGAGATTCAAAACCGTATGATGCATAATACTATTCCCAACAAACTATTAAAATAGAAAATTAAAATCAGGCAAATACTTAACGAATTTGATCTGATTTGACAACATGACAATTTTTGTTCTGCTGTGGGAATTTAAAATTATAATTATGGTGGCAAACTAGAAGTTTAATATAGAGAATAAAATTCTGCTTTTAATAATTAATAGAAATATATTACATAATAATTACAAGCAAAATATTTATAAACAAAACTACTTGTTATGCAATTGGTCAAAATAAGAAAAGCATGATTAACGGATTATTATAGTACCAGAATTATAATACTAATAACCCCACCGTCGTATCTCTACGTTGACGTCGTGGTGGGGCTTGCGCGCTCCGAACTCTAGGCCTGTGCCAGTAGAGTTTACTTTGCCGGAACGGGTCTGGAATTAGGAGCCAGACCGAGAGAGATACAAAAACCCGCAGGGCAGCATGTGGCGAGCTGTTGGGCAGTAGCGACCCCACGGACCCTATCTCCCGGGAGAAGTCTTGTTCCTCACCTCTGGCTTGCCTTTATTGGCCGGCTGGAGTGAACACTGACGAGGAACAGAGCTCCCGCCTCATTCTTGCCTTAATTGGCCGGCTTGAGTGGAGATTCGCAAGAGCAAACGTGCTCGGAGGAAGGAAGTATTCCAGTAAGATGCTGGTAGGGATCTTGACCGTACTTCCGGGATTGTCCTGATAGCCGTGGAATACCTCTCCACTCCTCATAAGCACCTCAGGACGTGTTGCCCCCTTGTCGCTACGACACTATGTGCTAGCGACCGTTTCCGGGGGCCCATTATTGAGCGTGCAAGTCACCCCCTGCCATTTTATCCGTGTACATTTAAACATTGATCAGGCAGGGGCCATAGTCCTTCCATAGCTCCAGGTAACCAGTCCACTTAAGCCACCCAAACCTATAATCCAATATCGTTGTTTCCATATTCTGCAATAGTCCTACACCAACCGGGGGTTGTCCTTGGGTGCCCTTGCATAGTGCGAACAGGGATAATCGTCGGTTGGTGCTTCAATACTTAAAAATGTCTAAGGGGCCTCTGCGAGTTGGCTTCGGCCCCTCGTACGCCTTCCAAAGGTCCGGGACCCCAGGGTCCCGAGATATGTCAAAGACATTTAAAAATAATAATAATACAATGTTGGTTAATAATAATACTATAAAGAAAAATAGATGTAGGCGTGTACATACGGATCTTGATGGCACTTCTGAGATGTAAGATATCTCAGAAATAACACAGTTAACTTTCAAAACTTATTTATTGTTCTCACAACTTATCATTATCAAAACTTATTTCTTAAAATTAATCACCACGGTACAACAATACCACGACTGCTCGCTATCAACTCCCATCAAAAAGTGCCTGATCTCTGCCAAGTCACCGCAACCGTCGCCACCAGTGTGGCCAGTGCAAATTAATTCAATCTCCCGATTTTATTCCAATGTGCATTTCCACCATCAGTATGGCCATTACAAAATTTTTAACCGTAGATCGACTCGATTTGTAGATTTTAAACAGTGTAGTTTTAGTTAAATTAATAAAACCTTTAATGTCAGTTTCAAAAAGTTATACAAGGACTAAGATTCACTTAATTGTCTACAATCTTTGTTCCATAACATTGTATCAATTAATAGCTACAATTAAGTATCCAATGTGTAATATGGTCTAATTATTTATTTACTAGCTGTGTCCTGCGGTTTCACCCGCATAGATCTCGATCCCGTGGGAGTATCGGGATGAAAAGTCCTAAACAAACTCACTTTCTCATTTATAATATTTGTTAGGATTTCTAAAGTACAGAAATGTACAGAGGCGGACTTAATGCCGTAGATATTTCTACCAGTCAACCTTTGGGTGATGCAGAGACAAACTGTGGTAGGTGCAATTACCAAAAATTGAGGAATAAAAACTTATTTAAATATGTATGAAGAAACATTTACCTATTACAATATTATATACCTGATTATATAAATTTAATCACAAATAAATTTACATAAATACACGAATACCTATACTTTATTCTGCGAATATACAAAATCTGTTGCTATACAGTAATACAATATTATGGAACGAATATTGTAGACAATTCAATTAATCTTCGTCCGTTTAGGTACATACATCTTTTTGAGGCTGACGGTACAAGGTGAGCCGAGTTCGCAGTAGTTCTGCAGGGCAGAACTGGTGGTTGTGGCATTGCTTAGGCCATGTCCAGCTGTGGGCGTCTTTCTTGGGTAATGAAACAACGATACCACCTATAAATATACAAGCTTCTCCTTCTTCGTTGTATTCAATTTTTTTTTTAAATAATACAGTGTGGCAGGACATCGATGCAAAAACTGTTACCGTGGATCAGTACATGATTCTGAACCGTATTCGCATCGATGTCCCTGCCACCCTGTATGTATATGCTTCGATCATAATTCGGCTACGTCGACAGCGTTAGCTTTGGCCTTGCAAAGGTCTTTCCACGTGCAGGTGTTGTTGCACAGAGAGCACGACATCCTTCGTTCGGCATCCTATGCAGCTCTAGGCTGTTTTTTTTTGATAGCTTGAAAGCTATCTGTATTTGCTTCAGCAAACATGCCCGATGTGCTACATTACCGCGGGAGAATTTGATGAGTTAGTTAGCAAGTAGTGTAGTCACTTGCAATATTAGTAAAAAAAATAAAAAAAAATTCACCGACGTGATGGGTATCTAAATACGATAAAAAAGAACAGATACTTCAGGTAATAACAGTAACAAAAGTCATTGAACCCAAAAAACAAAATAAACAATTCTTTTTAAACCGACTTCCAAAAAGGAGGAGGTTATATGTTCGTCGCGTATGTTTATTTTTTTTATTTTTTTTTATGTATGTCCATCGATTTCTCCGTCAATTGTGGACCAGTTTGAAAATCCTTTTTTGGTTTGAAAGGGTATGCTCTCGAAGTGGTCTCATATAAATTTTATTAACTTTGCTTTGATAGTTTTTGAGTTAGCTTCAATAATACGTACTTTTTCCCACTTAGTATGTGGATGATATGATAAGTTCCTGTCACTGTTATTTACATAGCAGGTAGTGGGTGTGGGGTAGGTACTACAGCTAAAAAGTGAAAAAAAAACTTTTGTAGTTTTTTTTGGAAGTCGGTAGTTTTTTTTTTTGTAAAAAGTTTTTATTTTGTCGTGCTTAGACCTATCAAGTCAGCGGAGTTTTGCTAGGTAATTTAATTTGACCCTGTATAAGTTGAGATGTACTTAATGAAATAGCGCTTTAAAATTCTCTAAACAATTTATGATGAATAATACTCCGTTTATAGAGCTTATCATCCTTTGAGATTTATTCTAGAAGACAAGACAGACACCGTTATTAAGAATATCGGATTAAATCTCGTCTGTCTGGCTAAAAGGCAAAATGCTCGCATTTTCGGGGTTTATCATTAATTACTTTCAATTATAGGTATCTATTTAGGTATTAAAATTTTATGAACAGAGTTTTAGCGATATTTATGTTGAAAAACCGGCTAAGTTGCGTGAAACACTACGCACAATGAAGGGTTCCATAGTCGGGATGCATTTATCCCAAGGACAAACTTAACATTGTAGTTAAAAAACATGTTCTCCTATACATTCCAACTGCAAATTTAAGTTTGTACGCACATCATTGGGAGATTTACCATATAATTTTAAGACCATAAACTTCTTATAGATTTTCCTGTAATCTATGAGTAAAGAACTATTTTCTGTATTTTTTTCAAAACTTTTGGTTCAGTAGTTTCAGAGATAAAGGGGTTCCCCCCTTTATCTCTGAAACTACTGAACAGTCAATTTTTATCTATTTTCTTAAATATCTTTAAAAGTGTTTATTTTGAAATAATAAAAAGAAATATTTGTGATCCTTACAACAAGCCCTATTATTTGATATGTCACACAGTACAGTTTGGATTTTTTTTTTTAATTTGTCCCTGAAAAGTGACCTCATTCAAAATTCATTTATTTTCGTTACACGTCCGTGTTTGGGCGACAGGAGTTGAAATGTTTACCAAATTTCAACTTAATCGGTCCATTAGATTCGGAACAAATTGGCTATGACAGACGGACAGACAGACACACGAGTAATCTTATAAGGGTTCCGTTTTTCCTTTTTAGGTATAAAAAAAATCTACTTAGCCTTTTCCCAACTATGTTGGGGTCGGCTTCCAGTCTAACCGGATGCAGCTGAATACCAGTATTTTACATGGAGCGACTGCCTATCTGACCTCCACAACCCAGTACCTGGATAATACGATATCCCTTGAAAGGAATGGTTCCTTTTCAGGTACGGAACCCTTAAAAAGGGAATTTTAATTAGCTGTACTCTTAGCACGTGATACCTTGAAACCTCTCGTTAGATACGAGTGTACTTACATAATTGCCTTATAACGGGGGCAAGATACCTTATTTTTATCCAAGAGAGAGATTGAACCCTTGTCAGTCATGATAAACAAAAGGATGTTGAGGAAAATAATGTTTGCCAACTGTTTCTCCACTTTTGTTTCCCATGAGTACAGGGCTTGATACGCCCGAGAGACTGTGTGGAGCAAATTCTCAATTCGTTGACAGATTTCTATCCAACATTCGCAGGAGTCTTGTTTCACTTAAGGGACATGTTACCGTCCATTTGCCATCGTGTCGGTTACTGATACCTCATTAACGGCATAACAATGTAAATGTCTATTAACTGCTCCCAAATTACGATGTTTTTTTTTTTTAGATACTTCATTGACATAATCTTTTCAGTATTTGACATTACATACCTACAATATTCTATTTTTTTTTAATCAATTTAGATTTGTTACAGTTGTAGTGGCAATCATGTCATTTGGTTTAAGTAGGTCCTTATTTTTATTATTTTGTTTATCTTTTATATAGATTATTTTCTTTTAGATTTTGTGAATGTGAGAACGTTGTAGGCTATAGAATTGTGGACCATTTTCTATTTTACTAAGTACCTGGTACTTGTTGATAGGCCTACACTGTCCTCCCACACACACACACACACTGTAATTTGAAAACATTGTAGAAACAATTTATTTTGAAAAGAGTAACCGTGGAGTTTCTTGCCGGCTCTTCTCCATAGGAAGCGACCAATTGGAACCGTGCACCTAGATTTTGACGTTTCATAAGTGCCCTTGTAGGTTTATGTGAAATAAAATATTTTGATTTTGATTTTTTGATTGACTCACGTATTTTCCGCAAACGGCCAATTAATATGAAAGTTACTTTCTCTTTGATACAACGAGTATTTGTTTGATTTTCTCTGCAATTCGCGTGATTAATATTCATAGGTTTATGCTATTAAATGGAGTTTCTTTTGGATTATCGCATTGAATGATATTTTTAGGATAATTTTATTTGTACCTAGATGTAGGTTTTTCAATGGATAATAATAAGTATTTAAATCCTCGTTGCGCTACTTTTGAGTGTCCGTTGAATGGGGCCTTATAGTTAGGGTTACCATTTCGAAATTTGAAAAGTCCTGACAAAAGCCTGGCATTTGCAAAAAAGTCCGGATATTTAACTTTTTAATCTTAACTTTTTTCAGTAATCATTAATTTATAAGGCGACAATAACCGACTTTTAATGATTTTAAACTGAAGATCATGTCAACGTTTTCTTAATAACTTACACAGGAATATTTTAGATTATGTAAGCGCTCTTTGATGGGCGAGTCCTATTACTGATTGGACGTACAGACGCCAGCACATCAAGCTACCCGTAACTGTCAAACTTTCTCAATCAACTTTGAACCTTATACTTCAGAAATAAAGTTGAAAATCTATTAAATAAATTTTACAGATTGTAGTAGCTTGATGTGCTGGCGTCTGTACGACGCGTTGCGTGAGCTCAGTACAGAACACACAAACTAACCACTCAAGGTCACTGGCATAATCTGCGTTTTAAAGAAAATCTCCTTAAATCGAAAATTCCGGATAAATGAGAAGGCCGGACATAGTCCGGACGGAGGGCTAAAAAGCCGGACACGTCTGGACAAATCCGGACGGATGGTAACCCTACTTATAGTCGCGTTCTAACCAAAAGCGACATTGGTACTCAAGTCGCTTTGGTACCTTCGTCATAATTCGTACTCACGCACTTGTCGCACTTGTCTTTCCACGCTGAAAGACAATAAGTGCGCATGTACAGAGTGTTTCTTTTACGTACCTATTAATTTTATATTTTTTATTAATATTTTATTATCAAAATAAAATTATCATGGACGCTATACTATTGCGGATTATTTCTCCGGTCGACTGTGCCGAATTTGACAATCATGCTGAATCAAACAAATTTGTAACTGTAACTCGTAACACCCCTCAAGTTCAAATATTCAAGCAAGCAAGAAGGGTATAAAACTTAACTGTTCCTATCTCAATCGGAAGCTATAAAACCATGTTACGATTTAGTCAAAATTCTCGAACATCGACGTTCTACACAAATAACCCAGTATTAATTATTCTCTACACCGCCGCGTAAGCAGCAAGAATTACAATAATATCTAAGTATCACCAGAGCTCCCTATTTACATAGAATGCAGGGCTTGAGCCAAATAATCTTTATATGGCCGTAAAGAATATTGTGTGTCATGCATACATGCATATTATTGAATTTTAATTACTTTGTTAAAAAGGTCGTAAGAGGCATCCATGATTATGTCTCTTACACTCTTTTGGGTCAAAGGTAAAGTATGAACCTACGTGTGAAGAAAACAATTGGCATAACGGAGGTCTTCCTCATTTTGCATTTGTGGTTCTACGTAGTGGTTAAGGCCTCGCCTCTCATGGTGGGCTCAAATCCGGGCAAGTACGAATGTGACTTTTACAATTCATATGTAGTTTCTGAGTTTATCTTGGACACTACTGACATCGGTCAGAAAAATATCATGAGGAAACCTGGACTTTTAGTTAATATTTGTCTGAAATCACCAACCCTAGCGTGGGATCAATGGTCGTGCCGTCTGTGTATGAGAAGACGCCTTTGCCCAGCAGTGGGACAATAATAAGCTGGTATATAATTTTTTAGATTTTTTGAGAGTACTGGTCATCTCTGGAGGAGGCCTTTACCTTTCATTGAGAGGGTTCTTGCTTGCAATATATAAACTCTGATTAAATCTAATTATTGAATCAATATTTATTAATATTTCTATTTTAAATCTAATGATTATTTAACTGTATCATGATTACGTTATGAACTTATGAATCTTATTAATATTTTTAATCATATTACTATTGTTTATTGGAATGAAATTTGAATTAATTATACTACTTATAAATTTGTACATTTAAAGAGTCAAGAACTAAATATATTATTTTTATTGTCTTTTATTTTTTAAATGTACTAAAATTAATTTGAAATCGTAAATAATTTTGCATGTAAATTGATATTGAAATTGTAATGTAAATAAGCAAGAAATAAAAGGCTTTTTATTTTTATTTATTTATTTATATAATTTTTTTATAATAAAATTATAAAAAAATTATATATAAAAAAAAATGTTTGATGATAATTATAATTATCATCAAACATTTAACACCACACTAGTACATATACCTGGAGGGCTGGGTAGAGATGCCCACATTTTGCCAGTCCCACGTAAAAAGTCGCCATGCCGATGGTGTGAGCACAAATTCAAGCTCCTGTGAATTTTGGTATAGAAATAATTACCTACATCTTTATACCAATAATCGGTACATGGCCACTGATAAACATTGGTCTCTTGACAATAACGACCGTCGTCATAAAATCAATCTTCCTAGCCTTTTCTCAGCTATGTTGGGGTCGGCTTCCAGTCTAACCGGATGTAGCTGAATACCAGTATTTTACATGGAGCGATTGCCTATCTGACCTCCACAACTCATTAACTAGGTAATACGATACCCCTTCGTAAGACTGGTTGTTAGACTTTCGGGCTTCTGACGACCCGTAATGACTGTCAAAGATCCACGAATGACAGCCGGGATCAACGGCTTAATGTGCTTTCAGAGGCACGGAGGACCTCGGTATGTAGAAATGGTCACCCATCCTCGGACCAACCTTGGTAAGCGTAGTTTAACCTGATGGATCGACCCGCGCGGCTGTTAGTACTTAGCCACGAGCTCCGACCGTGACTGACCGTCGTCATAATTATGATTAGGTAATAGAAATCCGTTCTAAGAAAGTAAGAAATTTGAAGATTAGGATCTCTTAGTGGCTCAAATGTTTACTCACTTTTGCATACTCGTAATTTTTTTATTCTGTTGCAGTCCAGACTATACGAAATCTAGTTTGGAGCTCCGAGTTCAAACCGTTTAAAACGTGTTTGCATAATTTAATTTACATACAGGTGCAAAGTCGTAACAGAGTGATTAGTTAGATTTAGTAGTTTATTTTTGTTATGAAGTGTGGTTGCTATATTACAGACGTTTAAATGTAGTTAGAATTATACTTTAATGATGCAAAAAATGCAACCAAAGTGATCTCTGCGCCACCACCGCGGTACGCTGTACAAGCGAAATTATGGTCCAATGTTTTTTTTTTAACTGTCGTGCCATCGGCATCATCACGAATAAGTGTAGCAAAGTTTGTTGATTTACGTGTAATATTTCCCTAGAATAACATCATGAAAAGTCGACTGATTATTTATTTATTTAAACTTTTCACACTCAAAAAAATTTAAACTCAAAATGGTTTTTGTAAGCTAATGTCCATAAAAATTGGTTCAGCGGTGTAGCCGTGAAGACGTAACAGACAGACGGCCAGAGACACCTCGCACTCTTATTTCACAACTAGCTGCGCCCCGCGGTTTCACCCGCAGAAGTCTCGATCCCGTGGGAATATCGGGATAAAAAGTATCCTATGTGTTAATCCAGGTTATAAACTATCTGTGTGCCAAATTGCATCCAAATCCGTTACGCAGTTTTTGCGTGAAGAAGAGACAAACATACACACACACACACTCACAAACTTTCGCCTTTATAATATTAGTGTGATATAGTGTGATAGGTATAGCTATAGAACAATCGGAATATTATGCTAATAAGTTACGATTGTTATATTAATAAGCGTGGGAATATTAGGCAATCATTACCATAATCTAGAGTCATTATTATCCACATTTTACGATTGCAATTACTCTGGTAAGATGATTTTTCATGATTGCATGATTAGATGATAAATAATGATGTAAGTATTGGTTACTAGCTGCGCCCCGAGGTTTCACCCGCATAAGTCTCGATCCCTTATGAATATCGGGATAAAAAGTATCTTACGTCCTAACAAAAAAAAAAAAAATAAACAAAACAAACGAACTCAGTTTCGACGTAAAAATATCGCGGAGGGATTTCTTCGCGATTTTTTAACAAATGTACGTACATATCCAAACAATATTGTAAAACATTTTAAAAGAGTAACGGTGGAGTTTCTTGCCCATTCTTCTCCATACGAAAACTACCTTTTGGAAGGGGCGACTAGAATCAATTTTATTATTTTGTAATTTTTGACGTTCAAAAGTGCCATACATGGGCCTATTTGAAATAAATGATTTGACTTTGACTTTGCACATTGGATTTTCAACGTTTTGCTTAGCACCGAAAGTTGAAAATCCAACAGTGTGTTTTTTCAACGCGCTGGGATGCACTCTGTTGAATTCTCAACGCTCGGCTTAACATCGAGAGTTGAAAATCCAGTGCGCGATAAAATCCCGCCGCGATATTTTTACGTCCGTGCGAACGTGGGCTAACAGTTTTCTGATCAGTAATTCAATATCCACGATTTTTCGATTGTACCTACTCTTCTTATCGTTGTTTTACATTGTTTAAGCATTGCATTCTTCAGTTCATCCGGGATGCAGGTGAACAGGCACTCAGGACACTCCAGCAAGTGAGGCCATGGCCTGATCAGAAGCACCTTTTCCTTGATGATTTTCCCTGTAAAATATGATCGTTTATTACAAAACGAAAGAAGTAACGGACAAGAGCTATGCAGTGCAGCCATAAATTATGGCACCCATACCAATGGAGTTACGTTAGACATCTTTAAGGTAATATATCACTTGCCGTCTACATCCGTCTGTCTGTATGTCACAGGTAATTTTAGAATAGAGGCTTGGAATATTTTTAGAGGAATTTTAATTGAAAATCTTCAAACGGTTGCAGTGTTACAGCATGTTGTATTTTAAAGGCATTTTTAAAGTCGTGATGGAGGGCATTTTTAAGTTTAAAAACATTGGTATCACCACTTAAATTAATCAAAAATTGTGGATAGGTGAAAAACTGTTATAACTATATTAACATGTACTAAAAAAAACTTTTTACAAAAAAAAACAGCCGACCTCCAAAAAAAAACACTACAAAGTGAAAAATAACTTTAATTTCGGAAGTCGGTGTCTTGGGTTTTGTATTTTCGTTTTTTGCCACCGACTTCCGAAATTAAAGTTATTTTTCACTTTGTAGTGTTTTTTTTTGGAGGTCGGTTGTTTTTTTTTGTAAAAAGTTTTTATTTTTCACATTTTAGTTGTGGTACCTACCCCACACACATTCGAATACCACTACCTGCTACCAGTGACAGAAACTTAACATATCATCTACATACTAAGTGGGAAAAAAATACGTATTTTCTAGCTAACTCAAAAACTATCCAAGCAAAGTTAATAAAATTTATATGGGACCAATTCGAGAGCACACCCTTTCAAACAAAAAAAGAATTTTCAAAATCGGTCCACAATTGACTGAGAAATCGGTAGACATACATAAAAAAAAAAAAAACAAACATACGCGACGAACATATAACCTCCTCCTTTTTGGAAGTCGGTTAAAAAGGAGGTACGTCTGCCGAGATGATATATCTTGTAAAAAAGTATTTTTGCGAATAAACACTTTTTTTTTAATAGCCCATTTTTTTTTTTGATTTGGTCTTTCCTATAACTTCAGAGCAGGACTGCTGAATCAATTTATGGTCGATTTATACTTACACAATGTCACAACACAGTATTTTCCAATAAATCAAATAAACGAGCTTTGAAACAAGTATTGTTGCGAGTTATTTTTATAATGTATTTGTTTGCTTTGTTACTGCTGAGGAATTGTAGGTAAACTGCAGGTTTCTACCAACCAGACCAAATCCATTAGTCTTAATTCTATTGGTTTAAATTCGAACAATTATAAGATGCACACATTGAGCGACGTAGTAGGTATTTAATAGCTCAATGTTTGCACACAGACTTCCCACATCGTTATTATTACGATCGAAACTGTCAACAAACTCTAAAATATCCTTTGCATCTAGCGTAGGAGTTCGTCAAAAGTATACGCTGCGCTAACGCGACGCTAAAGTCGCGTCCACCCGACATCATTAGCAGCAGCCGGTGGCTATCGCTGACCACTTACGCTCAGCTGCGAGTGACTTGTGCAAATAAATTAAGGATTTTGTTTCAAAATTCAAAAGTCATTTATTCAAATTAGGCTGAGAATCAGCACTTTTCGAACGTCAAAATTACATAAGACAGTCCCCCAAAAACGCCCACCCTTCACCACTTCCTAGTGCCTTTAGCTGGGAAGAAGAAGTGGCGCAACAAACTCCCCAGCAGCACAGCTGTCTGTTCAAGTTAGAAAAAAAAAATGACTATACAATAGTATGCAAAATTATTATGCAACACAAAACATTATTTTAATTAAGTATAAATTATTGGCCATATGTCAGTTAGCACACGCCAATATACCAACCAAAAACATCGAGAACTATTATACTCTAGCAGAATTAAAAAAGATGAATAAAAAACTTAAAGTAAGGACCTTAATCTAAACATAGCTAGCGGAACTCATCCGCTGACGAGATGGGTATCGATATCGATATCTAAAACAAAAAAAAAAAAAAAACTGATTTCTCAACTCATACTTTAAGAGGGTTTATTTTAAAAGTTGGCAACGTCGTTAATAACTGTCAAATATTTACCTATTTTGACTAATTTAGCAATATTACTGTATGGAATTAAGGAATGTGGCTAACTAAGGAACTCAAATATTGATTATGAAATGCAATAATTAATATCGTAACACCGAATATTTAGTTTTAGATGTAAAAAAAGTATTTGAAAACTTTCCAAATGCCTTTTTAACACCTAAAACTGTTACAACATCAAATTCGGTGTTATAATTGCAATTAATTATTAATATTCTAGTTCGCTAGTTAGCCACATTTCTTATTTCCATACAGTAATATTGCCAAATTAATCAAAACAGCGAAATATTTGACATCTATATGCGAAGTTATCTCTGTAACAACACTACCAGCGGTCGTCGAAACCAATTTTTGTTTGTTCTATTTTGATATCGATACCCATCACGTCTGCGGAGTTTTGCCAGCTAATTTTATTTGACCCTATATAATAAATTCGTAGCGAAGTCAAAACTGTAGGTATAAAGGATATTTTTGAAAAAAGTAGTTGCTACGAAACGAGGTCTGGGAACGATTCTATAACAGAAAACCACAGCTCGGATAATAGTATATTTTTCGAAATGGTGTCGTCTTAAAAACCTAAGAAACGATTTGTTTCAGTTACGTTCGAACGGAACGTTAAAAAAACCGTTTATTTCCATTTTTAGGTTGATCGATAGGAAACTACGAATATTACGAATTTCATTCAACATTCAAGAATATTACGAATTTCGTCTTGCGGAATAAACCGGTTTTTGAAAACGTTCTCATTTCGTTTTCGTCCAGAACAAAATGAACTGTTGCAAATGTTATTTTAAATAACGTTTCCGAACCCCGAATAAAACACGATTTTAATGTTACCTACTTAAAACTATGTAATTAAGACAGTTGCACGCTGAGCGAGCACGTTAGGAAACACGTGGAGCACACGTGTGTGTTCCATTAGGTAGCTTTAACTTTGAGGATCCATACCTACTTGTATGTTGTTTAATAATATACTAGCGAGTTTGTTAATAATCACTACCAGTTCATTTAATAAATCGGTCTTTATCGTGGAAAATATATTTTAAGACAGGTGAATATTTTTATAAAATTCGGAGCGATAATTATTATTAACATTATGCATTTTCTTTGGTGGACGCAATCGTAGGGGCATGGTTTAGTGAGACAGAGGGTTTGTCTTGAAGTATTTAGAGGGCAGTTCAAGTATTAGGATCTCATAGGCATAGCATATATGAGGGAAACTGGTGAGATCCATATTAGGACCTTGGAGCAGTGAAGTATCTGCTCTTCGGTACTGAACGTGACAGTCACTGAAGGATTTTAGACGTTAGAAGTCAGTCATGCCTTTTCCCCCTTTCTCAGATGCATAAGTGGATGAGTTAGGTGGGATTTTTATTTGATTGTAATGCAAATACATCCTTTACATATCGAAACCCCTCCGTGCCACAGAAAGCACGTTCCGCCTGTCATTCGCCAAAAGCAAAAAGTCAGTCAGAAAGTTCACCCAAAAGTCTGGCAACCATTCTTACCAAGCGGTATCGTGTTACCCAGTAACGGGGTTTTGAAGGTCAGATAGGCAGTCGTCCATGTAAAATACTGAGATTCAGTTGCCAGCCCCGGATCTAGAATTTTTTTGAGGCTGTCTGCCGCGCCCCGCCAATCTTTTATGGGGATGCGCTAAGTTTTAATTTCGCGGGGGCTACCCGCGAAATTAAAATTTTGGCAGCAACATATTAATCAAATTGTATCGATCGATAATGCGCCAATTCAACAGGGGCGCCAAAACTAAAATAGGCAGATTATAAATATGCTGCACGTCTCATTTATTGCAAAGTTGCTGTGTGCTAGGTGGTGCACTTGTCTACTACGCTTGAATTTGTTGCCCCCTGAAGTTGGCGCCCGGGGCACGGGCCCCGGCTTGCCCCCTTTAGATCCGGGACTGTCAGTTGCATTGGGTTAGACTTGAAGCCGACTCCAACATGGGAAAGGGCTTGGCAGTTTGACTGATTTTGAAAATAGGACTTAATTTCTTTCTAAGTGAAGTTTAAACTCCCCAAGCTTTAATAGACTGTGCCCTATAGATGTAGGTACAAGGTACACATGACGCAATTAATATCTATTTCCAGTTTTCAAACTAATACCACGCTGTCGCTAGCTCACATGCATCGCATAGAATATTTGCATGTATGGATGTATTGCATTTTATTGCCGTTGGTACGCGTTTGAAGGAATTGGTGCATGCTATAAATAGTGAGCAGGTATTTGACATACTTAGGACGAGACTGTAGATTAAGCGCATGTGTTGTAATGTGAAACAGGAAGGCTGAGAGGATTCCAAGAATATGTCTAGAGTATTCAAGTCAAGACGAGAACTTCTAAAATTAATCTAATAGTTTTAGACTATGGCATCTCAAACTCAAAAATTATGAGATGACTTCTCATGGTCGCTACGTCTGGACCACTTTTGGTCGCGATAGCCCAGTGGTTAAGGCCTCGCCTCTCATGCACGAGGTTGTGGTTTCAAATCCGGGCAAGTACCAATGTGATTTTTTCAATTCATATGTACTTTCTGAGTATATCATAGATATTACCAAAATCGGTGAAGGAAAACATCGTGAGGAAACCTGGACTAATCCAAATCTAAACTAATATTATAAAGAGAAAAGATTTGATTTTTTGTATGTTTGTTTGTAAAAAAAAAAAGAAAAGATGGAAGGATTGTGTGAGGAATGATATGAAAGAGAAGGGAGTGAATGATAGTGTGACGGTTGACAGGGGAGAGTGGAATAAGAAAACGGGTTGCGGGGTGTGCCAACCCCACGTAACATGGGACAAGGGCAGGAAGATGATTACGTATGTTTGTTTGTTACGTTTTCACGCTAAGACGGCTGAACGGATTTGGATGAAATTTGGTATATAGGTAGACCATGACCTGGGTTAGGACATATACTTATTATCTCGATACTCGTACGGGACCGAGATTTATGAAACCTCGGGGTTCAGCTAGTTAAATAATTATAAAAGTCTTAAAATCTTGTAGTTTTTTTAATGCTCATTATAAGAGTGTAAAATCTTGTAGTTTTAAAATAGATGCAAGTGGCAAGTACTGGAAAACTTAAAACGACGAGTTATAGGCAATTATTCATGAGACAGGATTACAGGAACCTCAAGGACCTCAATGTGTACAGCTAGGTACAGATTGCGGCACGTAAGTTGAACCAAAATGGCGGTCGTCCGTGCAGGTACAATTACGATTATACTTCGATTGAGACCCAGAAATGTATTTCTGCGCTTACAAGGTTCAACTTACGTTCCGCGATCTGTAACACATTTTCGGGTTTCAATCGAAGTATAATCATAATTGTACCTGCGCCGACGACCGCCATTTTGGTTCAACTTACGTGCCGGCCGCGATCTGTAGACAAAATTATGAGTAACATTATACCAACCTTTAAGGCACGTATTTCATAACTACCTAATAGAAATTATACGTAGTTTTCTGTTATGGTTTACGTTAGCTTCCACTACAAACAAACTTTGTATTAGTGTTTCACAGCACGTAGGTATGGCAACTGTAAAGTTTAACATAGCGGCTAAGTTAAATTTAACTTTGCCAGGTAGCAACATTTTCCCAGCAAAAAGTATTTATGGAAAGAGTTCCTGTAAGTATTATATCAACACCATATAATATCACGCCTGTAATCCACGAAGGGTAAGGCAGAGGTGTACCAGTACATCCATATTTCGCCAGTTACGTTTGTGGTGTCTCATATCAGATACGGATTATGCGTTGCAGAATTTTGGGGATAACAAAAGAATAAATATTTGACTAACTGCTGCCCGAGGCTTTGCCCGTGTGTACCCTGCCAGTGAAAGTCCCGTCAAAATCGGTCCAGCCGTTTCGGAGAGTAGCCGGAACATACAGACTAAAATTTTAAAAATTGTATTTTGCTGTAAGTACTGTACATACTTGCATATGCATTTAGTAAAAAGCTGTTATTTTGACATTACATTAAAAAGACACTTCAATTTTATTTATTTCTTTATTTTATTTTTCTATATTTTGAATTGAGTATGTATGTATATAAAGATTGTATTATTTTTGCCATCGACACGCTAAAAAGAAGAAGTTGAATTTTGCAGAGGTAAACTTGAAAATAGGCATGTAAAAAAACCTAATCTCTCATGCTCCAGGTTATGTGTTCACATCCGGGCAACTACTAATGTGACTTTTACAATTCCTAAGCACAAGTACTTTCTAAGTTCTCTTGGACATTTCCAACTTCGGTGAAAGAAAATATCTTGAGAAAACATGGATTTATCACATGTTTTTTTATTTTTTACATACACTAATATTGTTTGTTTGTAATTTCCGGAACTACCAGTCGGATTTAAAAAATTCTTTTTGCATTGGATAGCCCAATTCTTGAGGAAGGTTATAGGCTCGCGGACGAAGTCGCGGTAGAAGCTAGTTCTTAATATAACTCCGGCCGTTTAATTTTGCTGATGATATATTTTAAAGTGAAACTTTTATTACATCGTCTCAAACTTTTTCGTCTGTGTGTTGCATGTCGCGTGATGGTCGGCCGCGGAGTAGGGATAAAGTGAAAGGCGCTCGTCAGAGCAGCCAAGGCTAATATGGCGGCGCCTATAGTTCGCTTAAAAGTTTCACTTATACCGTGGTTTCATAAAACCACACAATCCTTTTTTTTTGGAGACCGTTGGGACCTTCATCATCTGCCTAACCTTTTCCCAACTATGTTAGGGTCGGCTTCCAGTCTAACCGGATGCAGCTGAATACCAGTATTTTACATGGAGCGACTGCCTATCGGACCTCTGCAACCCAGTTACTGGGTAATACGATACCCCTTGGTAAGACTGGCTGTCAGACTTTCGGGCTTCTAACTACCCGTAACCGTAACCCGTAAGATTTGGAGCTCCTGGGAACTAGCCCAACTAGGTATGGTATCTAAAACCCAGTTCCACAAAGACATAGGTACATTAATGCCCCATTACGTAATGGATCATTAACGCTAATAATTTAATTAATTTCATCAAAGGACCATTAAAATCGAGTCTTATGTTGCTTTCTGCAACAAGTTAAAACAAGTTAATGGAAGATTAGTATTTAATGACGTTAAATTTTGTTTCTGCAGCAGCTGGCTGTACATCATATTTTTTGTGTGACTCATGTCATGTCTTGTAAGTAATTTGTCTTCTGTCACAAAGGTTTATACGATTATACTAATAACTATTTATTGTAGTAGACATTTTGATAAATAGTATTAAATATTTCGTGTAACGGCTGCTCCCCTTAAATTACATGACGTACACATTGAAGCTCGTTGCACCGGTAATAAACCATTCTCTCCTGAGTTTATTTTTAATGCTAATACGGTAATATAAATGACTGATGTATCCGTATTTTATGTTTAGAGTTTATCCCCAGATTTGCATGGTAACTGATGTCTAGACACTAAACACATTTGTTGATACATAACATTGTAATTGGGGATAATTTACATGCATGCGTCACAGACGTTTAAAATGAGTCTCTACACTAACTAGTGTAAAATACAATAGACGTGGATATATTTAGTTACCTGTTTTGCTTAGCTATTTCTAAAGAGCCATAAAAAACCCTGAAAAAAATCGACACGTGTAAAAAAGTTTTATTAGCTGATATAAAAAGAAAGAAAGAAAATACGTTTATCTGCGGATATCAGACACTTCACTTTTTGTTAATTTAAGGGTTCCTTTTAGTCAACAAGGAAACATATAGTTTCGCCATGTTCGTCTGTCTGTCCGCGGCTTAGCTCAGAAACACTTAGTACTAGAAAGCTGTAATTTGGCATGGGTAGGTATATATATTAATCACACCGACAAAGTGGTTAAAAAAAGCATGTTTTTTTTTTGGATAAAGTAAAAAAAGGAAAAGTCAAAATAAAATAAAAAAATGCTAAAGTAAGTAAACAATTTAGGCACTGCGACGACATCTTTTACTCGCCTACTAAATGATCGAAAAATGAAATTAAAGGAGCAGATGAACATACATTCCTTCCTACATAAGAATTTGTCGGTGTCGTACCTGTGAAGGTAATCAGACGAATCAAACAAAAATGAGCATTCACTTGAGTGAACCGTCTGATTAGCTTTAGGAAAATTCGAGGATATTGACAAACATTACAATATTTTACTAATTGTCTAACAACGAAGTGTCGTTTATGAAAATACATAATTTCAATCTGCCTAGCCTTTTCCCATAAATGTTGAGGTCGGCTTCCAGTCTAACTGGATGCAGCTGAATACCAGTATTTTACATGGAGCGACTGCCTGTCTGACTTCCACAACCCAGACGTGAAGACCTGTAACGACTGTCAAAGATCCACGAATGACAGCCGGGACCAACGACTTAACATGCTTTCCGAGGCACGGAGGAGTCTCGGTGTGTAAAGATGCTCACCCATCCACGGACCAACTCTGGCAAGCGTAGCTTAACCTGTTGGGTCAACCCATGCGGCTGTTATTACTTAGCCACGAGATGAAGAAGACATCATTTGGCTAATGTAAATAAAAATACCTCTATACAGGGTGGCAGGGACATCGACGCGAAAACTGTTACCATGGATTCAGTACATGATTCTGAATCCCCCTGCGTTGAAATTTTTCATCGGTTATTTTTAAAAAAATCACCCACCCTGCCACCCTGTATAGAAACAAATATAATCAATAGTTTTGCCGAAATTATTGATATTTTTTCAGGAATTAATTAACGAGTAACAAATTGCGAGGGATTTGATACGGTTTTTTATACAGTGGGTACACAAAATAAAAATAAAAAGTACTTTTTATTTTTATTTCATAGAATAGTCTGAATGAAATTGGCGAAGGATTAGTTCGGTACCCTAATTGCGTAACTTATTTTTAACTTCATAATTATATTCACTAAGATGTCAAATTTAACTTCGTCCACGTGAAATTATCCTCCGCCCGCGCAATTATTTCGTTTTCGCTTAGTGTTCTTTCCGACTTTTCTTCTTTTTGCTCAGCTCCTAAGGGCTTTAGCGTGATATTGTAATAGCCTGTAACCTTCCTCAAGAACTGGGCTATCAAATCCAAAAATATTTTTTAATATCTGACTGGTAGTTCCAGAGATTAACGCGTTCAAACAAACAAACAAAAAAAGAAACAAACTTTTCTACTTTATTATTAGTATAGGTATGCAATTTGTTAAAAAACCCTATCCGATCCGAAAGGGGCACATAGGTAGGTACTGCAAAAACATTACCAAAAAGTAATAAAAGTTCTTGTTAATTAAAATTGACACTTTTTGTACCAAAATTACTCCAAATCCGTAAAAAATTAGCAAATTTTCAACAGGGGTCATAAGTTATGACTTATCGTCACCTGCTAAACAATGGCCGCCCGCGCCCCATGTGATAACCGGGTAAAAAAAATCACAATTGAAAAAAAAAGTGGTGAATTTTTTTTTTCGTGAAAATTTCCACATAAATTGATTCTCAGTACGATACCCTCACGGATCGGACAGTTTTTTTTACATGTTGTATAGACACCAAAAATGACAAAGACAGTTTCGGAATCATTCTTACATACTTGGAAAATGACGAACCATGCACTTTAATATTCTCCTGATATACACTAGCCAGTGGTTTTGTCATTCTCCATAATTTAGAGGTGTCGTGTCACTAACCGCAGCCGTGTCATAGTAATCGTCAAGGTGAATTAAGAATTCCTCCAAGTACAAAATTTTTGGAGAATTCAATTAAGTCAATGGAAAGCAACGAGTGTCATAATTATGTATTGTTTACTGTTGTTGGACATAACAACATCATTACAAAGGTTTTTGACGAAAATTAATGAATACATTGTTAGGCATACAAATGCTCATTACTATTGTTATGGGCATCATAATTGGCTGATGTTTGCAATGAATGATCGTGATCCGTATCAATAGTTGTTATGGTTATAGATAATGCTCTAAACGCCATGTTTGGCAAACATTGGTGATGGCTGTGTGTTGGTGCTATCCATCTTTAGGTCCATATACAAAAGTTTTATTAAAACGTCCACAAGGGAGGTTTGTCATATTTCTTGCTGGAAAAAATATTTATTTTTGGAACGAAGTTGCGAATGCGGCTTGTAAACTTTCAGAAATCAAAGTGTTAATACTTGCGACTGTCTTCTTCTAATTCAAATAAAAAGAAAGAGAGAGAGAGAGAATGCTGGCAGAAAAAACAAAAGAAACGAGTAGTAAGTGATTATAGTGTCGTGGGATAAAAATATACACATAGGCCCGAGTACACTGCATGCCGGAGAGAGAGAGAGAAAGTGTGAATTAGGTCAAAATGAAAATCCAAGATGGCGGCTCGGAAAATTTACAAATTTTTCATCATGGGTATCGTTTGCATGGTTTTCAAGGATGCAAAAGCCGATATGAGGTCAAAATGTAAATCCAAGATGGCGGTTGCAAAAAAATTGTTTTTGTTTTAAATGTCATACCTGATAGCTTTACAAGTGCATAGATCCCAAACTATGAACTAAAACAACTTTATATTATAATATTTACAATGTATTTAACGTCAAACAATCAGGATGTATTTAACACAAGAAAACGACTGCCTCTAACAAAGGTCTTAGAACAAGTTCACTCATATAGTCTTAATATAACAATGGTCACAACGCTGCTCTTGTTAATGTTCCCATGCTGAATTTTGACCCTATCTTATCGATGTTTACGTCCGGCTCGGGATACAGCAGCGCACGCATCTCGTCTCGCCGTGGGCCACCATACCGCTACAGTGATGTCACTCTTAACTTTGTAAGAGAGCGCGGCAATCGCCAACACGGCCGTCCTACCAGGTGCCTGTCCCATCAGGTACCCCACGAGTTCAGATAAAGTGCTGAAACACATATTATTAATCATTTATCAGTTTACTAGCTGCACATGCATTGTTTGTGTGTCGAATGTTCTGGATTATAACTGTTATCTTTCATTACACATTATTTCACCAGTATCGAGGGTAGGCTTCAATAATAATAAATCATGTGCGCTTAAAGCGACATTGTATTAAACATCGGATTTGACCACTTGCACTCAAAGGGCCTATAGCCTCACTTAAGCGTACCAAGTTCGTCTTATTGTCACTTGCACTCAAAGGGCCTATAGCCTCACTTAAGCGTAAAAAGTTCGTCTTATTGTCACTTGCACTCAAAGGGCCTATAGCCTCACTTAAGCGTACCAAGTTCATCTTATTGTCACTTGCATTCAAAGGGCCTATAACCACAATTAAGCGTACCAAGTTCGTCCCAGAACCACTTGCACTCAAAGGGCCTTTAACCACACTTAAGCGTACCAAGTTCGTCCCAGAACCACTTGCACTCAATGGGCCTTTAACCACACTTAAGCGTACCAAGTTCGTCCCAGAACCACTTGCACTCAAAGGGCCTTTAACCACACTTAAGCGTACCAAGTTCGTCCCAGAACCACTTGCACTCAAAGGTCCTTTAACCACACTTAAGCGTACCAAGTTCGTTCCAGAACCACTTGCACTCAAAGGGCCTTTAGCCACACTTAAGCGTACCAAGTTCGTTCCAGAACCACTTGCACTCAATGGGTCTTTTCACACTTGAGCGTTCCAAGTTCGTTCTCCATTTGAGCCTACCACTTGGCCTTTAATATATTATTTACGAAATGCAACATTTATAATTACATAAAGCATTTTATCTTGACTCGCACATACGCCTACGACACATTTCACCTTCATCGCCAACATGGTAAAAATGGTTTAAGTTAAAACGTATGTTTAATTCGTCTCCCAATCATCGATATTATATCCATAGTTTCATATTCTCAGCAGCGGTTACGCCTGTATACTTCTTAAGAAGTGCTCCTTTCACTGCCTTTTACATACCTACATGCCTTTTACCTCATTTCTATTATTCCCCAATACCTTATACACTTGACAGGGGCCTTTGTAAACAAGTAACAACTTTCCGACTTTGCCTGTCATTTGTCTGACTTTGTATTTTAATGAGTACCAAATCTCCTTCGACATAAACTCGCGGTTCTTTACGGTTTCTATCAAATCGCTGTTTATGTGATTCCGCATTGGACTTAATATTTGTCTCTGTCCTCTCACACAATTCGGTTACATCCAAACTATGCCCGTACCAATCTCCGGAGCCAAATTATCAGTATCAGTGCGTAATCTATATCCGAGTAAAACTTCACTAAGAATAGTTTTTGTTGTCTTGTGAACTGTACCTACTGTTTATACCTTGTTGGGCTTTTATGTACTGATCGCATGAACCGCCAAAATGAACACAAATTTTGTAAAAGGATCTACGATGACCAAAGTATATTTATAGCTTTATTTATTTTTTATAGCTTTAGTTGTAACAAAAGGTCCTAAATGACCTATGTAAAAAGACTGTGCGTACTTTGGTAACGGGTATAACTCGCCTTCCTTTGAAACGCCTCTATTCTTAAAATATATGCAATTTTTAATATATTTCCTTATGATATCACATTCCGGGAAACCAATACTGATTGCTTACTCGTTCTACTGTTTTATTAACAAAGAAATGCCCGAGGTCGTCATGGTTACATTTAATTATTTGCCAAATGCATTTCTTTGGGACCACCCAACTGCAACCTCGGGTTGCTCTTCTGTAAACTTTACCACTGAACACAACATTTATGTTAAAACATCTTTATTTTCTTCGGCCTCTCCTGATTCTATAATTGCTCGAATACGTTGTATAATAGTTCAGCATCTTGTAGTTGTACCGAAAGCAACCAATCCGCTTCCGTTATTGACATTATAATCTCAGTTTCCAATTTTTCTCCGGACTGCATTGTAACGCCGTAACGACTCAAGGCATCCGTGTTGCATTCGCCTAGTTTCTCGGTGAACGATATCAAACGAGAATCTTGTGTGAACAAAACCCAACGCGCAATTTGAAGAATAATCTCTTTTTTTGTTAACGCGTACCGTACGGCGTTGCAATCGGTCACTAGTTTGAAAGATGATTCTATTAGGTACAATCGGAATTGTTGAAGCGAACTAACAATCGCCAATAAGTCAAGTTCAAACGAGTGGTACTTTTTCTCATTTTCCGTAGATTGTCTACTATAATAATGGACTGGTTCTTCACCTTCGACGATAATTTGCATAAGTAGGTATACCAGCAACACCATCTCTACTTACAATCATCCTTAAATAATAAGTTATTTTTAGTCGGGTCAAAAATGAATAGAACGCTTTCAGACGTTAATTAAGTAATTTGTTCTTCAACTATTGAAATGAACCTTACCCCATTCCCAGACAGCCCTTCTTCAACAGCTTTGAGAGTGGAGCAGTAATCATAGCGCAGCTCTTAATAAATTTCCTTAAGTAGCTTACAAGGTCAAGAAACTGTCGAAGTCGCTGTACTGTTTTTGGGAGAACCATTAACATTTCGAGGCCGTTTACCTATCCTAGTTCTTTGATATTTGACGCCACGCAGAAATCATATGTTTGATAAAGCGTTATTAATTAATTTTGATGGGAATCGCTATCGAACTTAAAATTACTAATTGTATTACAAAACTCTTTGACTGTATTCACATAGCCAAATAATTTATCACCCACTCGCGAATATACCAGATCAGACCACTCCGTCACGTTTCTTCCTATCAATATTTCACAAACTGCCAGATTGTCGATTACATAAAAATTTACCTGAGTTAGACACCAAATCGACTTTCAGATCAGCTGTTAATTTGCGAGTTAAAAATTTAGAACTTTCTTTTGAAAAACCTTGCAACAAAACTGGCGCGGACAGCGCAGTGTATTCCATTGAATTAACAAACGATTTAGAAATCAGTTAACAACTGCTTCCCATATCAATGAATGCTTCTTGATGCAGATTATTAATACATATTATTTTCAGAAACTATATTCGCGGGTTCCCTGGGTTTAAACACATTTTGTTTCTTGTTAGTCTGGTTTAATCGCGTTCTTTTTTATGGTAACACGTCGATTCTAAATGACCTCGTTTGACACAATAATCACATTTATTTGCATCACACTGACTTCGTTTATGGTTACCACCGCACAGATAACACAGTCTGCTTCCGACCCTGTGCCTGGGCCACGTCTTGAATAATGCTAGCAGAAGCGGCTTGAACCACTACGTTCGCTGAGGGCACAGTCGCTGATGTCGTGGTCGCAGACATCTGATTCTGACTGATCAGTTTCTTAACAGTTTCTTCAATACATGTTTCGCGCTTTTTAATGTATACGTTCGACCATGTAGGAAACTAGCTAAACTATCGCATGTCACAAATTTATTTACTTCAATCGATGCGCCTATACCACTATCTCCTATATTGCCAACAATAATGAATTATTTATTAATGTGATGTAATTATTTATTACCTATCTAGTGGCACTCATTATCATATTTTCTTTTGTTAATATGCGGATAATGTAGTGGGCTGCAATATTGTTAATATTTTGTGTTATCATTTCTCTGTTCCAACACATATTGTAGCTGTTTATTGTCCCTGAATAAATAAAATAAATAATAGAAATAATATCCTGTTCCGAAAATTCCAAAGATAGGTAAACGATCTATTTGACATTTTTGTTCAAAATAAAATTTGTAAAGAGACTGATTTTTTAACGGCTTCTTATTAATAACATCTTTTAAAAGATCGTACATATTCTGACGGATTTGAAAACTGGAAGCCAACTTACGTGTCCAGTCCTTCCATTTCCACGTAGGCCAATGCCTATCCTATCGTAACAGTGAGTCATACCACACTTTTGCGGAACCCTTTAATTTGTTGAGAGCTTGATAACGGGTCATTTCGTCAGTCCATGTAAAAGTTTGAGCGTAGGATCTGAATACTAAGCCAAGCGTTCACATCGTCTCTCAGCGGATCGAACTCGGGTATAATGTTATTAAAAGTATTATTTGTACTCACAGTTGAGGTATCAGCCTTACGTGATACCTGTTTCCTGTGTTTTGGCGGAGGTGACGGAGTCCTGGCACTACTATTTATGCTGCTAGAACTTGAACGTGTGCGTTTTTTTTTTGTTTTAAGCGTTTACTACGCTTACTTCGTTTACGTGGGTATCACGTTCCACTTCTGATGATAGCTTTACAAGTGCATAGATCCCAAACTATGAACTAAAACAACTTTATATTATAATATTTACAATGTATTTAACGTCAAACAATCAGGATGTATTTAACACAAGAAAACGACTGCCTCTAACAAAGGTCTTAGAACAAGTTCACTCATATAGTCTTAATATAACAATGGTCACAACGCTGCTCTTGTTAATGTTCCCATGCTGAATTTTGACCCTATCTTATCGATGTTTACGTCCGGCTCGGGATACAGCAGCGCACGCATCTCGTCTCGCCGTGGGCCACCATACCGCTACAGTGATGTCACTCTTAACTTTGTAAGAGAGCGCGGCAATCGCCAACATACCTACGTGAGAAAGAACTTCGTTCCTTACGGGGGTCTCCCGACCGCACACGTTTTTTTATATTATTGTGAAATGGGCCTGCTCGTGACCTCGATCTCGCCTGGTGGAAAGCGATGGATGAAGTCTACGATGGCACGAAGCCCTGAAGATGCATGTTCACTCTTGCTTAGAAGGCTGACGGGTTATACGAAGAACACAGAGGCTTGCAGAGAGTTTCATACTTTGGTATAATATGTAGTTACTTTCGTCACCGTATTAAATGTAGTTTTTTTAATCTGTAGGTGCCGATAAATCAAGCGTTGTAACGAATTAATTTTTATTATCCTATACTATACTATTAAAAGAGCAATATTTGTATGTACTGGGTGACTTTTTTTACCGTCTCGAAATTTTTACAGGCTGTTCTACCCATGAATATAAACAACTTTCACTATGGGAGCAACTCTGAAATCACGAAAAAAAATCAGCTGTTTATACAAAAGGTAAACAGCTGATTACCTACTAGACCAAAATGTATGAAACAGCTGATTTTTTTTTCGTGATCTCAGAGTTGCTCCCATGGTGAAACTTGTTTATATTCATGGGTAGAACACTCTGTAAAAATTTCGAGACGGTAAAAAAAAATCATCCGGTATATTATTATATATTTATAATCACGTTCTCGAAAACAGCTCTAACGATTTCGATGAAAGTTGCAATATTGGGGTTTACAGGGCCGAAAAATCGATCTATCTGGGTCTCATAATTATCTGGGAAAATTAGTTTTCTCCGTATTTTCACCCGAGCAGAGCTCAGTCGCCCAAAGTTTAGAACAAGATGGCTACCTTCGAATTAATGACATGATAGCATGGAATTAGTAAGTACCTACTATCATGGCAGCATGGAATTAGTAAGTAGGTACCTACTATCATGGCAGTGTGGAATTAGTAAGTACCTACTATCATGGCAGCATGGAATTAGTAAGTAGGTACCTACTATCATGGCAGTGTGGAATTAGTAGGTACTATACAGTCATGGAATTAGTATGAACTTTCCTATACTAGGTATTAAATGAGCATTCTCTATTTTCACCGGAGCAGAGCTCGGTTGCCAAGTACTTTCTTTTAACTTGAAAACCATTGCAAAACCTACATCAATATCCACTGTGAAAATTGAACTGTTTAAAAATCAGTTATTGGATAAATTGAATAACAGTAGGTAGCTTGAAGAATAATGAGAGAGCTTACAAATAAATTGGAATTCAACCAATAAGATTTATCGCTGTCAATGCGGTAGGTAGACAGTTGAATAATGGTTTTCTTTGTAAAAGTGATTTTACAATTTAAAATAAAAATAGCTTTCCATGTCTTCATTACTGCTTTAGGATATCGAATTCGGTTGGTGAAAAATCATTTTGAAGTGGCCAGTGCCCAGCAGTGGACTACGAGTTGATTGATCGTTACGATAACATTGTTATAAATAAAAAAGAGGAGCACAATCTATAAAAAGACAAGGTCAGTATGGTAATTGTAACGTGGTCGGAACGAGTGTCCAATCCAATCATTCATGTCTTTTATCTTTTACCCACAAGATAAACAAAACGTTTCCCTACTGATTAAAACACAACGAAATTATTTTATACTACGGACACTGTTTATGAGTTCATCTGTCACGAGGACTCATTGAGATCGATAGCAATTAAAATTCTACTGTGTCTCATTAATGACCGTTGAAAGGTTAAAGAGACTTTAAAAAAAAAAATAAAAAAAAACAGTGGCACTCCGACAGAAGTGAAAACTAAAAAAAAATACTTCCAAAACCTTTAAAGTAAAAATACTTGCATAGAACATTGATCCGTGACGTAATATAAACAAAGAGCACAATCGCGTTTACAAAAATGAAGTGTCGGTAACGGTGTCGCGAGTTCAATTGCTTTTTTCCATCTCAAAAATGCCCAACGCGCCTAATCAAGTTTTGACTTCAAAAACGAGCGAGCTGTAACAGTAGTCGAATATGATGTGTAACATCCGACAGCTCACCTTGGTAATAAGCAACATTAAGGTTATAACTTGGTAATAAGCAACATTAAGGTTATAACTTGGTAATAAGCACCATTAAAGGGGCGGGGCAAGGGTCGTCAAGGTCGTACCGGTAAACTCTAGCATTGCGCGCGTTCATTGGTCAAATCAAATAGTGCGCGCTTTCCCGGCTACCTGTAACACACTTCCGTCCCTTTTCACGAAATCACTCCCGCAAATTTCGGGCTCCACATAATGCCGGAAAGCGAGAGAAGATTTGCAGGAAACCGAGAGGAAATATGTTATACATCAAAAAGTTGAAAATCTATAGATTTGATACGTATAGCTCCAATGATACGTGACTATTGCGACACCTTTCTCCGGCCTCGAGATGGGTGTATTATTTTGTGACCCTCCGCCCTTTTTTGTTTGTTTGGGAAATTATCAAATAACTTCTCCCGCTCTGGGTGGAGCGGGAGGGCGTATCAGACTCTTACTGACTAAAACCCACCCGTGTTCCTTCAGTTGCTATGTTGCCAGGGGCCACGATATTTATTTATTTTATTTATTAAAACTTTATGCACAAGTAAAAAAAAATACTGTACAAAGGCGGACTCTCGGACTTCTTCGCAACCCACGCCCCCCTTAGCCCTAAGCTCAAATGTGCGATGTAAACTTAACATAGTCCGTGCGCGACTGCTAGTCACCCTCTGAGGTATATGAGCGGTGAGACGGGGGCGGTAGACAAAGGCCAAGCTACACCAGTCTGCCAATTTTGTCTATGGCACTCATGGACCCACCCCCGTCTCACCGCTGTCACTCAGATTCCCCAGGCGGTAACTTTTTTTTTTTGTTATTTTATTCAGAATTAAAATGAAATGTACACAAATAACTTCTGCAAGACTTAATTAACTAATAAAATAAAAATATAATATCCTAATTTAACTAATACAACATATTAACAAAAAATAATATGGCGTCGATAAATTCCTCCGCATCGCTTTCGACTGGTAATGTACCCAACAGACTGGCGGCATTACCACGTTGTATGGCGAGATGTCAGATGTTACACATCATATGCGAGTACTTACTGTAAGGCTAGCTCGTATTTTTTAATGATGAACCTTAATAATTAATATTAATAATATCGGAGGGTTACTATTTTTTTTTGTTTTTGTTTTTTATAAAAATATTTAAAAATGTAAACGATAATATGTATTTAAATGAAATAAAGGAGGTAATATTAATATGAGACGTTTATTTTCTCTACACAAGTTATGTACTTAATGCTAGTATTTGACAATAGTGCACGAACAAGGAGCTAACTTTGTGAGAGACTGGTGCCTGAAGTAGGTTTAAATAAAAAAAAAAGGATTGTGTGGTTTTATGAAACCACGGTAAAAGTGAACCTTCTATAGGCGCCGCCATATTGGCCTTGGCTGCTCTGACGAGCGCCTTTTACTTTATCCCTACTCCGCGGCCGACCGTCACGCGACATGCAACACACAGACCAAAAAGTTTGAGACGATGTAATAAAAGTTTCACTTTAAAAACCTGTATTACAGGTCACCAGGGCCCTCCCGCGGCTAGATGCCTGTGATTTGGACCTTAATGACAATGTATACTTAATTAACGTTGAATTAATAACGTTAATAAAGCCAAATCAAAATTAGAAAATAGAGTTGATGGAAATACCTGTGTGTGTGTGAGTAACTAGAGGAAGTGTAAAAAGAGATATGAGAGTTTTTTAGGATTCGTTCATATGGTGCCTGTACTTAAAACTACAAAACAAAACAGGTACCTACGCCTATGTAGACAGTTGACACCGCTTATCGTCCAGAATAAACGCGTGACGTCATTATAACCAACATTAGGTGTCACTATCATCGTCTGTAATATTTCACTGTAAGTATTTACACTGTCAGTGTAACAGTTATCACTTGACACTGAAAATGTTTAGACCGAGTTTGTTTTCGGTCGGGTTTCAGAATTATTACGTTGATGACGTAAAACTACTCGTGTGTTTGGTATGAATTGTTTTAATAACAGTTCCGTGGGTGTATAAGGATTGTTGTGCTGTAACCTAGTAGTTATGAAACGGTGTGTTTATAGGACATAGTATCACTATGAAGGCTCCCGCGACAGCGCGATTTCTGGTGGAACAATTTCTATGAAAAACTTTTCGGAAATTGTTTCACCGGTGGTGCGTCGCGCCTGTTTGCGACCGTCTTTATGCCATAGAAAGGAGACCTATATCCCAGCAGTGGGAACATTATAAGCTGATTAAGCATCTCTATTACAAAGGCTGTTACTATTATATCACTGAGAGGAGGCCTGTGTCCCAGCAGTGGGAACATTATTATAGGCTGATTACGCATCTCTATTACGAAGGCTGTTACTATTATATCACTGAGAGGTGGCCTGTGTTCCAGCAGTGGGAACATTATTATAGGCTGATGATTACGCATCTCTATTACACAGGCTGTTACTATTATATTACTGAGAGGAGGCCTGTGTCCCAGCAGTAGAAAAATAATATAGGCTGATTATGCATCTCTATTACGAAGGTTGTTACTATTATATCACTGAGAGGAGGCCTGTGTCCCAGGAGTGGGAAAATTATTATGGGCTGATTATGCATCTCTATTACAAAGGCTGTTACTGTTATATCACTGAGAGGAGGCCTGTGTCCCAGCAGTGGGAAAATTATTATAAGCTGATTATGCATTCTTATTACGAAGGCTATGTTACTATGCTTTATAAGGTCAGCTGTGGCTTGTTTTCAATTCAATGTAGGTAAATAAAAACGAAAAAGAGAAAAACTTCGCAAATAAAAAGAACAATGTGTGAAGGTTGCATGTCAGGGAAAACAAAACTCAGTCTCACAATAAAAACAGAAAACTGGTTTTGTACGTTTTCTCGCTCACACAGCTCCGCTACGTTCACAATGTGTTGTGATAGCAGGCCGGTGTTTGTTTACGCACTAATTAATCATTTTCAATCAAAATTCACTTCCCCGTTTCGTCGGCTTGAATAAACAGAAACCTCTCAATGAATGTGTAGATAAAGTGGGTTATTACCGTTTCGCGTAGAGTAAAAGAATGTAGGTCGCACATGCAATGTCCGGAAAAAATATTTTGATCTAATGATCAATGAAATTTCGGAAAAGAAGAAATGGCTGAAAGTTTTGATGGGTTTACGAGTTCAGTTTCCCTAAAAATAAGTAGGTACTTACCAATATTATGTTTGTAGGTAACTTAAATTAACAAAATATCAATATTAAAATAATCCTACCTTGTCAGCCAATTAGCATTGCATATCATTATCATTTTAAAGCGATTAAGTACCACAATTTTGTCAACATTTAATTTTCCCGTATACAGGGTGGCAGGGACATCGACGCGAAAACTGTTACCACGGATTCAGTACATGATTTTGAAACCCTCTGCGTTGAAATTTTAAACGGCTGTTTTATAGAAAAGTACCAATGTATGGAAAACAGTTTTTTTTATAATAACCTGCAAATAATTTCAACGCAACAATCATAAATTGAATCCATGGTAACAGTTTTCGCGTCGATGTCCCTGCCACCCTGTATATGCTGCTCATTTCCTATTGTAATTAATATGCATCCACCGCACCCAACAACACGAAGCAAACTAATTATCACCACAAAGTGCTGCAAAATTGAATAAGCGAACGAACAGACGAGACGGTGAGATACATTTTCCTGGTAAAAGCAGTACCTAGATTATAATGTCAATGTTATCAGTATCATTGATAGGCTTTCATTCGAGCTTGTTACAAAGCTATCGAAGATAAAGTACCGATAATAGTTTCAAGTGACGAGAACTGGCGGGGCTATGTGCTAGGAGTCAGTACTCAGTGACGCGTCGAGCGGACCGACCGCCAACCCGCGAATGTGCGCGCGCTAACGAAAAGAAAATGTTCATATTCGCGTCCCCAATCTGTTCACAAATAAAATAATCTTCCAGTTTACTCTGATAACCACTGTTTGTTACCACATTGTAAGTACATTTTTTTTTTTTTATCTTGTATTCTATTATTTGTCGTGTAAACATTGAATTTCGCGGTTCTTGTTTCGCTAAACAAATATTTTTTTATGAAGCGCCGGTTCTAATGGGGCGTTTGTTAGTGAACTATTTTGACGATGGAAAACTTGCAGAAATGTTTTAATTTTGCTTGTGAATAGCTGTTGAAAGTTTCAGGAAATGACCTAATGTTAACGAGTGTTAATAATGTTCACAAAACTATTTAAAAAGTTGCGATTTGCATGAAGTATCTCAATAATTATGTGACTGTAGAATAAATATTGATTAAAAGTGCAAACAACATTTTAAAAAAAAGTTTCTAAATTATTCACAATATTTGCGTAAACATAAAGAAGTATCAATGATGCTTTTGTATTTTTTAAGAAAACTAGTCTCCATGCCCATAAGTTATTTTTTAAACCTTTATCAAATAGGTTACAAAATACTACATAATAATTAATTCTAATTCTTTATTAATTCTTTCAACACGGAATGTCTACATAACATTTGCATACAATACGAGTTCTTGTTTTATTTAAAACTGATACAAATCATTCGTCTAGTAGGTACTTACCTAGGTACTAACCGATTGCGAATATGAAGAAAATGTAATGATAAACACTTTGAAGAATAAACAAACTGATCTCAAATCCGCCTTTAGAATAAACAACACCCTCTATTGAATGAAAAAATAAAAAGAAGTTTTATTTAGAACTCGTAACGTAAGTAGTACAGTATGTTTAATCTTACAGATTTTTCTCCAAGATTTAAAGAGACTACATTTAAAATATTTCAATTTCTTTATAACTGTTTTTTTTGCTGTCTAATATCTAATCGTGTTAAGGCGAGCAGACGATACACAGTTTGGAATCGTATAGAAATCCAAGGCGCACGTATAGGACAAAATGCCGGGATTTCCATACGATGGACAAATTGTCCATTATGTGCTTGACGCCTTAGGTGCAACATTCCTACTAAAAGCTAGAAAGTCAAATACGATGGACAGTTTGGAATCGTGAATGAGAATCTAACGCGCACGTTTAGGACAAAATGCCGGAATTTCCATACGATGGACAAATTGTCCATTGTCTACTCAGCGCCTTAGGTGCAACTTTCCTACTAAAAGCCAGAAAGCCAATTAATTATCTACCTTCATCATCATCATTGGCAGTCTTGTTCCACCCACTGCTGAGTTTAGGCCTCCTCCCTTTTTTGCCATGTTTCCCTGCACCCTAATTGCGTAACACACGATCAATCATAATTTGAGGATATTGCTAAACCATTGGTTTATAATGTTCGAAAAATTTGTCTGCTCAACAACGTAAATAACGCAATTAATGTTGTTGAACTGTCAAAATTAAATAGATTGTGATTGATCGTGTGTTACGCAATAGGGATGACGACTAAAAATATATTTTTTGTCCGTCTTGTAGATTATTAAAAAATATTGGACACGTATTTTTCCTCTTTTACGTCAACAAAAGATTACGTTATTAAAATTTGTCATGTCGTCACGAATATGTAGATTTTATACTTACTTGTGACGTACCGACCCCCACTGAACTTTAATGCGTTTTATTTCAGTCATTTTTTATTAATATGATGAAGTTAAAAATACGTGTCTAATATTTTTTTATTACCTGACTGACGGACTAAATAGTTTTTTTTTTTTTATCTAGGTTTCATCCCTGTAAGGGTGCTGGTCTGTGCGAGTCTCATCCAGATTTTCCCCACTATCTTCTGTAGGTCGTCCATTCACCTGGCTATTGGTCTGCCAACGCTCTTTCTATCGTATATATACTTACTTTCTTATATTCAAGTGACGTTAAAAGACTTTAAAAAGATAATGATAGTCTCTTAAATTAAGCTTTAAAAGTGCTATAAATCTTTAAAAGTGGCGATACGAGGCGTCGATAAAACCAATAACGATTGGTAAATATATAGCTATCCATCAGTGATCTATTTTTAAGATTAACTTTTAAAAAACACAACAATAACCTTGAACTTGCAGTAGCTAAGATTTAGCAATGTTTCATGTGTTAACAAACCTATGTCTTTGAATTTTTTCTCTGAGTTTTTTTCGGCCTTTCTTCTCAGAGTAGTCGGATAGGAAATGCCGACCTCATCTAGTTTTAAAACATTCAGCCTGATCAGCCTGTCTCTTGCTGTCCTCCCCCAGCGATGCCCTAAGTCGAGCGCGTAGTCGCTTAGTTTCTAAGTTTTATGCCCTGGCGGGGTCCGCTAGGGCCAATGCCTACCGGGGCTGCGAATAAGGGCCGTAAGGGACATCGTGGCCCCCGGCAACAGGGCAACCGAAGAAACACGGGTGGGTTTTAGTCAGTAAGAGTCTGACACGCCCTCCTGCTCCACCCAGAGCGGGAGAAGTTATTTGATAATTTCCAACCCAAAAAAAAGGAGGCCTTAATTTATTGAGGCAGCCACAGGAAAGTCCGGTTAAGCAGCATGGTTGACCTGCAAGAAGCGATTAAAATATATATATATTTACGTGCAAAAGTGTTTCTACAAACCTACTTACAGAACTAAAATCGTTAATTATTATTTTATCATTTATCACTAAATAATATATAATAAAGTCGGTATTCGTGTCTGTCTGTGTGACCGCTTAGTTCTGCTAAACTTCACAATGGATTTTGATGAGGGTCACCAGCATTTAGAGCATTTATTTCGGAAGCTTTATATGTATAATACATTAAGTACCTGGTCGACCGAGCTCTACTCGGGTGAAAATAGATAAACATATCGTCTAGGTATACCAACGTTGTATCACATTCCCGAGGCTGTGAAAATAGAGAAAACGAATTTTTCTAGATATAAGACCTAGTTAGATCGAATTTTCGCCCCATCGAAATCGTTAGAGCCGTTTTTGAGAACGTGATTACAAAATTAAATATTGTATTGTACAGCATTATACATATATAAATTAGTATAGGATAACTAACTACCTTAACTTAGATATAGCAGTCGATGTTTGGACATATCGCCACATCAGTAGATTGCATGCGCGATGCATCTTTTTCAGCAGTCAGCATTTCAGCATTTTTTAGAGGAGTCAAAAAAATGCTGAAATGCTGTTCGTTAGTAAACGCATTACTTGAGAAAGAATGTATGGATCGATTTGGCTATTTCTTGTTTTTAAATGTTCGTAATAGTCCGAATTAGGTTAGAGAAAGAAAAGTTTGAAAAGCTTCCCAGAAAATTTTAAAAAATCGGGAAAAATTGAAAGTGCTTTCATCTATGGGGTTTTTAAATGAATTATTGTTTGGACAGGACAACGTTTGTTAGGGTCTGATAGTTTTTAATATTTGAAAGTATACTTTGCTTTGACAATAAGTTTTAAAAAAAACACAAAAGGTATATCCGTATAATTTTCCTGAATTCTTTTTCTTCTTCCGGCACTATCCGGGTCCCCATTTTATTATTTAAACAAAAGCTAATGTATACATTCACAGTATTCACACTATTCCAAATCGGAAATTTCTGCACAGTATTCCTATTCAAAAATCATATCACGAGTTCACGACATTCCATAATATTGTTTTAAAGAATTCCGGAATTTCTTCGCGTCGGAAAATATTCCGCTTTCTTTTCAGTTTCCTTTTTGATTTTCAAGTCGACTAGTTTTGTTATTTTAAATAACAAATGCTGTTGACTTTCAATTCCTTTTTTTTAAAAATCTTAAATATTTGTTCTTACTCTAGGTACATAAAAAAAACTAGTCTGTTGAGATTGATCATCTCTTAACTGCCAGGGCTTATTTTTAATTTCATATTTTGAATTGTTTCTTTATTTTATTTTTTTCATTGTTCTCAAAAATAGGAGCAACGAGACTGATGTACCCAGGATTTTTTAATAATTAATATCTTGATTTAAAAATTTAAATTCAAAAGTCATTTATTCAAACTAGGCAGAGAATCAGCATTTTTCGAACGTCAAAATTACATAAGACAGTCCCCCAAAAACGCCCACCCTTCACCTCTTCCTAGTGCTTTAGCTGGGAAGAAGAAGTGGCGCAACAAACTCCCCAGCAGCACAGCTGTCTGTTCAAGTTAGAAAAAAAAAAATGATTCTATACAATAGTATGCAAAATTATTATGCAGCACAAAACATTATTTTAATTATAATGATTGGCCATATATAAGAGTGTCCTTGGAGTTTTTTGCCCGTTTTTCTCTATAGAGATCTACGTTTTGGAATGGGTAACTAACTAGCTTCTCTCTTTGACAATTCAAAAGTGCCTGTAATTGGAATAAATGCTTTGAGTTTGAGTTTAAACTCTCTATCCGTATTTTTGGTATGTTCGTTGTAGTTAATGTAATTTTAGTCTTAGTACCTATGTGGGGAGGGGGGGATTTTCGGAACAATTTATAGTTTGTTTTTTTTATATTTCCAATTAATAAAAGATAACCTTAATTACCAAAATGCTCATATAAATATTGAATTGTGAACAAAAAGCTATAATTAAAAATAATATGTCGCTAGGAATTTGTCTAGAATGATTTTACCTACGATTTTACGATATAATCAGCCAGAATATTACATATCGCAGTCAGTTCTAATTGTCCCTAAGGACGTCAACATGAAGATGTTTCCGTACTAATAACAAATACCAACATACACGTGTACATTTGCACAGGTATATAATAAATGCCTTCACGGCTTTAGGTCACATCCTTCAGATTTCCCTCGAGAGAGTTTTACGAGTTATTTTAATGAAGGCTCAAATAAAGCAGCACTGATAAGGATTTTCTGTATTTTCCTATCGTTTACTGCTTTTCCCTAATGAGATTGATAACAGCTACGGAAGTACGGACATAATTATGAGGTTTTAACAAAATGGGTTCAGTCACGATTATAAATATACTTGATACAAAAGCGCTTTTTTCCTAAAGCACATCTACTCGTAGATCTTTAATGGTGTTAATAATACCAGGCTATTATTTTCCCACTGCAGGGCAAAAGCCTCTTCTCATACAGAGAAGGCACGAGTATTGATGGTGATCAATGCTCGTGCCTTCTCCCGTTTTGAGCAAGCGTGGTGACGTTTGCTCAAAACGGGTTGGCGATTTGAGACATACAGTGCGAGTCTTTATAATGTGCACATATCGAAATAGATCTATGCTTAATTTTTTCGACGGAAAAAAATATTTAAGAAAATCGTTTTTTTTTTTTTCTATTTGGCGTCTTATTGAGAAATTTTAGGATTATTGTAAAAATTTATGAAAAAAAATAACAGATTTTTGCTAAAAAAACACGTTTATTTTCAATTGAGGGTCGTCCTTTTTCCACAATTTTCATTTTATGAGGACGCCTAATTTCTTCCAATCATTATGGAGTTTGTTTCATCGCGATAGATCATTAAGTTTGAAAGTAACACCGTTTTGTTACAAATTAAAAAAAAACCAAAACAATTATATAAAAAAATAGATTTTTAAAATATTTTTCCTTCGTTAAAATTAAGCATAGATGGCCCATTTTGACATGTGGACATTATAAAGATTCACACTGTATATTAACTATACCTACTCGGTTCTAGTACTCTAATTGCGTAGCTAATCCATTGCTTCATAAGTTGGAAAAAAAAATGTGCCCAACAACGTAAATAACGTAATGAATGTTGTTGAACTGTCAAAATGAAACAAATTAGTCATAATCGTTTACGAAAATGAGTTACGTAATTAGGGTACTGGTTTCCTCACGATGTTTTCCTGCACCGATGTCAGTGATGTAATGCCCAAGATAAACTTAGAAAGTACGAACGTACGTTTAATTGTATTACGGACATAATATTATGGAAAACATACTACATATTATGAAATAGGTCTTTTCTCGAAGTTACAATTTTTATTTCAAGAATAAAAAAGCTAAAAAGCTTTTATACGTCCCGTAACTGTAAGATATTTATGCCCGCGACTGTACCTACCTACTGTTTGCTTATACAGCGTACCTTCCTAATTTATCTTTTGTTGGATAATACGTATTGAAATGTCTAATTCATCTAGTAAAAAGAAGTTCACAAATTGGAAATTGTAGAAATCTTTATTTGGGTAAAATTAAGATCTTTAATTAGGTAGCCATTATATTACGTTTACGGAACGTAATTTAATTACGACAATATTTTTATGGGACCGTCTAAGCTTGAATCTGTTTAGAAATTAACTGCAAACTCAATTCCTTTTCCTTGTTGTTGATAATGGAAGGGAAACAAGGTTTAAATATTATGGACTGCATTCCACACGCCATAAAATGGGTCGAAAAGTACGGTTTTCTAGAAGAGCGGTAGTTGTCATTAGGGTTTACGGTTTCTCGAGGTTTTTAAATTTTCGGGTCTCGAGAATTCTCGAACTCGATTTCTTGGGACTACCCGGAAAACAAAAATTTACATTTATGTTTAAATAAAGAAAAACGTTGTTAATACACATAATGTTTATTTAAATTGGACAACAATCAAAAAAATCTCTTGTCAATTACAACAAATTACTGTATTTTTTTTTCTTATCATAGAATGTAATCAAAATGAACTTTTTTGTTAACTTGAACTTATTTCTTCTCTCTGATAAACTCTGATTAAATATAAAAATAATTAAAAAAAATTGAATTAAAAAGGTACTAAACTCTAATATTAATAACTATGTGAATAATCATGGCATTATTTTTGGCAATTGTGTGTTAATTTAACCTGTGCTTGGACTATTAGTCACTTCAAATTTCGAATTAATTTAATTTTTTGGCGCTGACACTTTAAAACTGAACGAACTGTTAGACCGCTTCTGATGTGTAGAATTCAATTCGTATAGAATCTTCGGATTTTACATCAATTTTGCGCACATGAGCTAAATGCCTAATCATAATGCGTACACTGTCCAGTCCTAACGTGTCATTTGTCAGTTGTCTGTAATATCGACAAACGAATCCGTCGGGGGCGGCAACCTTAGACAAATGATTTCTCGAGTTTTCGACTTTTCTCGATCTGTTTTTCTCGGAAACGAAATATAATTCGCCATATAAAGGCCGCTGTGACGGCTGTCATGAAAATGATGGCAGCGGGGTTTGACTTTTAAGGTGTCAGAAACGCTATCAAGGAAACCACACCAACTTATTTTCATAAATAACGTTTCCGTGACGTCATTTTCCGATAAGTTGCGGAAGTTATGTGGCGGTCACCGCTCTTCTGAGAAGTAACGTTAGACTTCCGACGGTTACACGATCATAGCGATCACTCAATTTTACCGATCTTGTAGTTAAGCTAAGGCTGGATTTAGTGTTATGCTGACGTCGGTCGCGTACCGTCGGTCGCGCGTACCAAGACTTCGTCGATAAATTAACGTGTATAGTGTGGCACCGAGGATCAGCGAGCGCGAATCCATATAAAATGTTACGCGACCGATGTCAGCGCTGACCGTCGGTGGAACACTAAATCCAACCAAAAGGACACCCTTCGACAATTTACCGTGTTTATCACGGCGAATTGTCGTAGGGTGACGGGGTGGGTGGTGGAGGGGTGGTGGACATCTGACACTTGTGATTATATTATACGGAAAATGTAATTTCGTAGTTAATTTGCTTCACGAGCTTTTGTTTCTATGATTGTGTTTTGTGATTTTCCTGTGCCAGTCCCAACAATAAAAATAAAATAAATTAAAATTATAAAAATAAATGGTTAAAGTACAATAAAAATCTTAATGTAGGTATTACAAAATATGATGCCTGCATTGGGATAAAGGCTGACAGGCGCAACGCGACAGCGCGACGCGGCTCTAATAAAACAATTCCTATGAAAACTTCACGGAAATATTGTTCTCCACCGTCCCGTCGCCCCAGTCTGCGGGACTCTTAAACCTGTATCACAGGCGGCATGAGTTCTAACAATTATTACTATTAGGACAACTGATATCTTAACAATATTTAACATACGTTTTAAGAATAGTGACATAGTTAAATCACCTTCAAAGCTACTTTGGATTTTTCAAGCCTTTCTCAAGCCAATAAATATTTTTTCTTTCTTTCTTTCTTTACGTCTAGATTAGAGAGCTTACTCTAACTAATTTCTTCTCCGGGTTCTATCAATCATCATCATGATTATTTTAGCCTGAAATCACCTATACTTTATAGCTTCCCTTCTTTCCTGCTTTGCGTGGCAAGTAGTTCCAGTTATAACTATGTATAACGAAACTATTCAAATAAATAACTAGTTACTGAAACTCGACAACTCTAGAGAGCGCAAATGGCTGCCATGTCACTGATAATGAATTCGGTCGAAACGACACCGCAACTTTCAACGTCTCCAGAGTCCAGTGTACATGTTCCTTACGATTACGGTCAATCGATTATGTCGAATGAAATCGACTACCTTGATTGGGGTTGAGGGGGGCTAATTGAATAAGGATCTAGTTAACATGAACGCAACCGGGTTTAGGGTTAAGTAAGATACATTTGGCCTTGCATTATAAACGCAAGCGGGTTTAGGGTTAAATAAGGTACATTTGGCCCTGCATAATTTAGTTATAGCCTGGTCTACGATTCCAAAATATACCCACAGAATGATTGATAGTGTTACCTAATACATATAACTAGTAAGAAGTAATGCAGTTTTTTTATAAGCCAACCTGGAAATTCGTACCAATTTACCTTATTACCAGATATCGCGGGAGCAAAGAAACGAAAAACTTTTTACAAAAAAAAAAATCAACCGACTTCCAAAAAAAAAAACACTATAAAGTGAAAAATTTCTTTAATTTCGCAAGTCGGTGTCTTTGGTTTTGAATTTTCGTTTTTTGCCACCGACTTCCAAAATTAAAGTTATATTTCACTTTGTAGTGTTTTTTTGGAAGTCGGTTGATTTTTTTTTTGTAAAAAGTTTTATTTTTCATTTTTTAGTTGTGGTATTTACCCCACACAAATTCGAATACCACTACTTGCTATGTAAATAATAGTGACATAAACTTAACATCATCCACATACTAAGTGGGACAAAATACGTATTATTGAAACTAACTCAAAAACTACCCAAGCAAAGTTATAAAAATTATATGGGACCACCTCTGTACCTACCAAACAAAAAAGAATAATTAAAATCAAATCATAATTGGCGGAGTAATCGCGTAACAAAAAACTAAAACATACAGTTGAACTGAGAACCTCCTCCTTTTGGAACTCGGTTAAATAAAAAATAAAACAAATGGCATTTTTATGTTTTCCACGCGTATTTTTCAACTACTTTCTGTCTGATGCAGTTGATTGCATTAAATCCGAGATTGAATTAAAATTACTGCCGTCACCTGCAGCAGACGGCTTGAAAAGAGATCTTGTTTTGAAGTTTTTATTTGCAGACGGTTTTTTTTTTCTTACACCGTAATAATATTTATTTTGTCGGAACGAGAGTACAAGAATAGCTCAAACCATACTAAAAAGAATAGCTAGTAAGGTAGGTACAGTACGACACAACTTAGAAGTAGCATAAATTTGAAAATTTGCATTCATTCATTTCAATTTTTCGAACGTGTTTGGTTATTGGCTTTGAAAGTTATTGCGTTTGCGTAATAGTAGTTTATGAAACTGTTGCATAATAAGGGGTATTAAAACATGAGTGTGTGTTTAAAAACCGAGCCGTAGGCGAGGTTTTTAATAGTATCACACGAATGTTTTAATACCTAGTTACGTGCAGTTTCATACACTACTTTATCTACTCTCAAACATTGGGATTGAAACAAATACTAAATAAAAGATCAAAGTTAAAGATCAAGAATAAATTTAAAAATCCCACGAAATTCAGTAAGTACTACAAAACAAATGAATGTCGCCTGCACCAGCACATCACCGCACATGCGCTACAGTGGGTGCTGCTGTCCCCCGCCAAAAGTTGATGGAAACTCTTTGGTGATATTAACTTCTTGGATTAGCGCTGTATCGTAATAGAAAAAAATTTGTTTATAGTATTATTTTGTTAGAGAAAAAGTGTTATAATATGATTCTATTTTTTAAATTTCGGTATTCTGTTTATAAAGTATGTCAATATAAACTCGTTTTGAAGTTCATAATTCGAATATTACGCTATGAGAGTAGATAAAGATTATTTTCACCTAAAACAGTAATAAAGATTGGTGATTTTGAAGGCGCGCTGAGTTTGGATGGTGATCGGTTTTACGAATTTTGCCGATGCTACATCTAAGTTGTGTCGTACTGTAGCGGAGCTTAGTGCCAAGGGTGCGCCGGACGGACGTACGACGTAAGTATCGGCGATTATAGTGCACTTTAAGTGCAAAGTCAAGCTGTAAACTTTTCTTTGAACTTCAATTGGTATCCGGTATGTTAAATTGGATATTATGTCATATTTTGACGTTTGAATAAACGTTTTCTTAGACAAGAGGAGTCATCTGATAGGAATAGGTTATCATGACGAATAATGCGACGGATTAGAAGTCTGTTTATATAATAATCATTGTAAGTTGTAATCAATAAGACAATTAATAGAATGATGCATCTTTATACAGTAGGAAGTATTCATCTAATGTCAGCATAGGTACCTACTTTTTGAAAGACTCAGGGTTACCATCCGTCCGAATAAGGCCGGACATGTCCGGATTTTTGGTCTTGTCTTTACATAACATCACGCCAGTAATCCCCGAAGTGTAAGGCAGAGGTGTACTATCGAAGAAACGCATATATGTACACTGTAAGGACTATTCTTGCTTGCATCGCTCGGCCGCTATAGTAACGCTTACCTACGGAAAAAAAGGGTCGTGTACACGGGATTTTGTTTTCAAAATGGTCAGATATACGTTACCGCGATGGTGCATACCCCACATTTCGCCAGGTTTGTAATAAGGGGCGAGCTTATTGGCATCAACCGGGCACAATACTACAGATTCCTGTTCGAAAAACCCAATAACACTTTGCCTAACTTAGGAATCGAACCCCAGGATCTCATGCTCAGCAGTAGCGCTTGCGGCCACTAGAACAATGAGGCAGGCTTTGTCTTTTGTCCAGACTTTTCGACTAAACAAGATTTTTTTAGAAAATAGTAAAAGTTAAAAGAAGATTCAAAATTACAATGTCCGGATTGTTTTGCAAATATCCGATTTTTTGTCGAATGACAACCCTACTCGTGATTGAACTGCGCAAGTTTAACTAGGTCTTGTTGGAGCGATATTGAACCTTGTTATAAGACCTCAACGTGTCTGGAGGAACATGTTATGTCGTCCAGTATCGGCCTACACTCCTGGCATAAACAATGGTTGTACTTACGTACCATGCATTCAAAAACGGCGCTATCAAAGTCAGTGTTACCATATTAATTATGATAGTGTATTAACACTAGGTATTATAATATGTTTGATCATATATCTATGAGTCAATAGATAAACAACAATGCTAGGTATTTTCCTAGGTAAAAAATTAAAATTCTATTTAGTCCGTCTTTCAGATAATAAAAAAATATTAGACACGTATTTTTTGGTTTATCATATTAATCAAAAATAACTTCGAAAACACGCATTAAAGTTGGGGAGTGGGGGCTCGCTACGTCACAACGTCGTATAAAATCTAGCACGGCGTGACGTCATGCCACATTTTAACTCAATGTATCACCGTAATCTTTTGATTACGTCAAAAAATAAAAAATACGTGTCCAATATTTTTTTATTTTCTGAAAGACGGACTTAAAAATAAAAATTTGTAAACAGGCCTATTTTAATATATTTCTTAAATTTCATGTAGGATAAGAGGTTGACTTTTTTATTTATAAGAGTTTCCGTGGAGTTTCCTGCCCGTTCTTCTACATAGGTACCTACTACGCTTTGAAATGGGCAATTAGCTTCATATAAATGACTGACCGACTCCTTGAAATTACAAAAGTGCCTATAAATGGTTTAATTGAAATAAATGCTTTGAGTTTGAGTTTTGCGATTCTTAACAGAGTGGTAGGGCCATTGATGTGACGGTGAGCAATGGGTACCTACCTCGCCGTCCGATAAGGACCAGGCCCGGGTCGACGGCGCGTTGTGTTCCACGCGCGCCTCGAAAGAGATGTCAACAGAACTGACGGAGTCCGCTAGGACCGATGCCCGCCGGGGTTGCAGGAAAGTCCGAAAGGGATACCGTGTTAATTTTAATTGTTTAATGTTAATTTATGGGGCTATGTTGAGGTCGGCTTCCAGTCTAACCGGATGCAGCTGAATACCAGTATTTTACATGGAGCGACTGCATATCTGACCTCCATAACCTAATTACTAGGTAACACGATACCCCTTGGTAAGACTGGTCAAGTTTTGGGCTTCTAACTACCCGAAACGACTGTCTAAGATCTAAAAAAATGACAGCCGGGACCAACGGGTTATTAACGTGCTTTCCAAGGCACGCAGGAGTCTTGGTATGTAAAGATGGTCACCCATCCACGGACCAATCGCGGTAAGCGTAGCTTAACCTGATAGATTGACCCGTGCGGCGGTTATTACTTAGCCACAAGCCCCTCTCTAGATAATTCAAACATTCAAATCAATTTACAGACACACTCAAACACACACACACATACACACAAACACGCACGCATGCACACTACACGCATACATACAATCACCATTACAGGCTATTTCTAACCATTTATTATTGTTTTGTATTATTTTAGTCTTTTTATTTATTTTTCTCCTTTGTTAATCTTATTGCATAAGTTTTCAATTGTATTTCCTCCCGGGAGAGGGCACTGGCTCTTGTAACACAGGTTAACCACCTAGTACAAGTGTCAGGGACTTCACACATTTTGTAACCATTTCGTATGTAATAAAGATTATTATTATTAATTATAATATACCCCAACCATAGGTAGGGGTTTAGGGTTGCCAACCATACTGTTAAAAACAGTATTATACCTACTGTTTATTACTCGAAAATACTGTTTACTGTTCAACAAAAATAAAGTATATGAATATACTGTTTTCACTGATAGACAGAGCAATACCTAAATAAAAAGTTTCATGTACACACGGCTATACATCAAGTTATACATATCTAGTTTATGCTGATCTCGCATTGTATAGGATATCCGTACAATGCGAGGTCAGCTTATACGGGAAATGTATAGCTTGATGTGTAGCCGTGTGTACTACGTTCATGTATGCACCTGGGCATGGGCGCGGCGATGACATATTAAATAGATAATTATTACAAAAATGCCTTATAGATTAGCTAGTATTATATTTAGTTCTGCCACCTAAGTTGTGGGACCATAGAAATACAGCTTCAATACATTTAAGTAACAAAAAAATGCTCCTTGTCTATTTGCCGAGGTTTACGAAGACGTCAAACTTGGTGCTAAGTTGATGACTTGCACGGGTAGCACTAATAAATATATATTTTTTAAACTAAAATAGGTACTGTCTGTTTTTCCGAGATACTGTTTATTTTCCCACTTTGACCATAATATACTTTATTTATTGTACAAAAAGTTGGCAACCCTAACCATAGGCGTCCGTTTGTCGTGGGTACCTACCGTTTAAGTAGGTACTTTCACCTGAAACCCAACAGGAAAACAAATAATAATTAGCACATACGAGTGAACGAAACTCTAAACCAACGGATAGATTTGCTAAAAAGACAAGTAGGTAACTTGACTCCGATGTTTTGAACGGGAAAATCAGCAAGCGTGTCTGTTTTTCTAACAATTAGTAAAATCAACATGGATGCTTAACAGAATTGTGGATGTTACACTTGGATGCTTTGTATATTAAACAGGCCTTCTGTGAATGATTCGTAGAAACATGTATTTTTGTTTATTCTTTTGTGATTGTTATGAGTTTAGCTTCATCATTATCAGACTTTAATATTCCTACTGCTGGGACACAGGCCTCCTCTCGGTGAGAGGGAGTGGGCCGTAATCCACCACGTGGCCCCAGTGTTGGTTGGTAGATGTCACATGTCTTCGAATTTTTGGTTCTAGGACATGCCGGTTTCCTCACGATATTTTCCTTCACTGGTATTAGAGTAGTTTACTAGTGTGTGTGTAGTGTACTGGTATTCAGCTGCATCCGGTTAGACTGGAAGCCGACTCCAACATAGTTGGGAAAAGGCTAGGCAGATTGATTTGGTATTAGAGTAGTGGAGATGAAATAATTCACACAAAGTAAAGCGCCTGCCTGGGTTCGAACCTACGACGTACAACTCGTAAGTCGCGGCCCTATGACGAGGTCCGCTAGGGTCGATGCTGCTAGGGTTGCAAATAAGGCCGAAAGGGAAATCGTGGCCCCCGGTAACATGGCAACTGAAGGAACACGGGTGGGTTTTAGTCAGTAAGAGTCTGACACGCCCTCCCGCTCCACCTAGAGCGGGAGAAGTTATTTGATAATTTCCCAAACAAAAAAAAAAAAAGGAGTAGTGTTATGTTAAAGTTGTTTACGTAAATGATAAATGATTTTATTTCTGTAATTAGGTTTGTACAAACACTTTTACACGTCAATCATATTTTAAAAACTAGATGAGGTCGGCGTTTCCTATCTGACTACTCTGAGAAGAAAGGCCGAAACAAACTCAGAGGTCACAGTCTCTTTTAAAGTCCAGACATAATCTTGGTCAGATCATGTGAAGGCCATGTGGATTGGTGTCTGAAGTGGTCTTTAGAGGAAAGCATCACACAGATTGAGAGGGCCTGTCCAGTCAGTGCACGCATTTGTCAGTTATCGTGTAGCTCAACTCGGAATTTAAGGAGCTCAACGATTCGACGAACAATATAAAAAAAAAATGATGTGCTATGAAGGACACATTACATCGGCACGCTGTGCCGCCGCGCCGCTGCACTGGTAACTTTTAAGTCGCGGCCCTAAATATTGGGCTGCCATTGCTGCTCCATTGGGCCACCACTGCTACCCCAATGGGCCACCACTGCTGCCTCACTGGGCCACCACTGCTGCCTGAGTATAGCTTAGTTCTAAATATCATCATCAAAACTCAGTCTCTACCTCTTAAATTAATATGGGCGTAAGGCGTTGCGCGGGCTTGCGTAGCGCTGGCTTGCGGACGGTGAGCAATGGGTAGCTCGCCGTCCGATAAGGACCAAGCCCGGGTCGACGGCGCGTTGTGTTCCACGCGCGCCTCAAAGAGATGTCAGCACAACTGACCACTAGGGCCGTGCCTGCCGGGGTCGATGAAAGTCTGAAAGGGATACCGTGGCTCCTGGCAACATGGCAACCGAAGGAACACGGGTGAGTTTTAGTCAGTAAGAGTCTGACACGCCCTCCCGCTCCGCCCAGAGCGAGAGAAATTATTTGATCATTTACTACCCAAAAAAAAAAAGGCGTAAGGCGTAAATTGATTGTTCAATAAAATTATTAAAGAAAATTCGGAATTTAGGTGTTTAACACTTTTTAATACTTAGGGAAATTAATCCTAATCATGGACTAATTATTCTAATCCTTTTCGCACTTCGAGAGTAATCTGTGGTTCGAGTTTGGAAATACTGATATTTTGTGAGAAATTATTCTAACATTTCTGCTTTGAGCATATTTCAGTAGCTATTTGTATTTATAATTACGAGCGAACTATAAATAAATCTAGATGTGTAAATATTAAGGCCAAGGCCAAGTACTGGTAGCAATTTGGATGTTATCATTCATCTACAGCGTGTAGCAAAAATCCTCTCCGATCAGTGAGGCCACCCTGTTAAGAATCTATATATGTGGTAATTTCTAGGAAAAAATCAAATAAAAATTAGCTGCATTTTTTTCAATGGGGAATTTTACCGTCTTATTACACGGGCGGCCGTCGTTTATCGGGTGTCTACAAAACACATAACTTATGATCTCTGTAGAAAATTTGCTATAATTTATAATTAAATGTTTGGTACTAAAAACGGGAATTTTAAATAGCAATATTTTTTTTTTTCACAAACATTTACTTTTTATTACCTTTTGGTAATGTTATTACTATGCGGTACCTATGCGCCCCCTTTCAGATCGGACAGGGTTTTTTGTTACATGCTGTAAACATACTATAAATTTTAGTCTGCCTGTTTGTGTGACTGCGTTGTTCTACTAAACTACGCAACAGATTACGATGCGGTTTCCACAATCATTTAGAGAATTTATTCTGGAAGGTTTATGTGGATTAGCATTAAACTTATATAAAATAAAGTACGATAAATACGCGCTTTGACGTGAAGTTTCGGACACCAGCCCCATATTACCCAACCTATCTATACTAACACAGCTTTTTTTTTTGGATGAGCATGGTTGGATTAGGCCTCCTCCAAATCCTTCCATGCATCCTTTTCCAGGGCCACCTCTATCCAATCCTAATACTAATTTACTCGTAATATACTAATACTACTAAAGAGGTAAATTTTTTTTGTTTGTAAGTTTGTATGTATGGGTAATCTCCGGAACTACCAGTCGGATTTGAAAAATTATTTTTGCATTGGATAGCCTAATTCTTGAGGAAGGTTATAAGCTCGCGGATGAAGTTACAGGTTGAAGCTAGTTATTACATATAATGTAAAAACCTCGATATTTCATCAAGTCGTAAAAACCGTGCGAAGCAAATACATATTAAGGGGACGATAACTGACTTTTAATGATTTTATACTGAAGATGACGTCTAAACGAGTAGTGCTAGTGATTTGGAAAAAATATATGTTAAATGAGAGCATTTTTTTAATATTTTAATATAGGCATATTTTTGATTATATTTATATTACATAGTGAAATTCATTTGTAAAGTTATGTCTAACCCGGATAAAAAACTGAGAATGACGCAAAATCTATCAACCGTTTTTTTCTGAAAACTTCACCATTTTAAAAACAATTAAATTATTGATCTTTTAGTATACGTCATCATCAGCCTATAAATGTTCCCACTGCTGGGACACAGGCCTCCTCTCTGTGAGAGAGAGCGGGCCGTAATCCACCACGCGGGCCCAGTGCGGGTTGGTAGATGTCACATACGTGTTTTATTAAAATACCTTTTGTTTTATGTGTAATAAATTAATAATGCGTCTAATTCTAATTCTAAATTAATAATGCGTCTCGTACAGACCACGCAAGCTAACCATTCAAGGTCACTGTCATATATCTGCGTCTTAAAATATTGATTTAAGGCTTGTGCAGACTAGCGACTTGAGCGACTATATCACGGGCGCGACAGGCAGCGAGACCCTTGTCGCGCCCGCGATATCGCGCTGGTCTGCACTAGCCTTTATTTATTTATAGCAACAGAGCCACAGTCACGGTTGTGAAGTTATTCCCAGAGGATAACAAAAGACTTCCGTCAATAACATGATTTAGAGGAAATGTAGGTCATTCTCCTCCCAGAAATGAACATCATATAAAATATATTTTCATCGTAATCATGTCGCCATCGACTAATACAGTATAGAAGCTATAGCAGCGCAATTTCAGGGTATATTTAGAACCATATTTCGTATTAGGGATGACAGAAACTGGAACCATATTATTTTTAGGGGTAGGGAGAAGATAGATCTTCGTCAACCGGGAGTGATGTCAATCGTGTAAGCTCGATTGACATTTAACCCACCTCAACTATTTATACAGGGTGTCGACGTTCAAAATTGCCTTTTATGTGCCTACTTAAAATAAATTATTTGACTTTAACTTTGAAAAGACCCACCAAATAGCCGTTTCAACGCCTTTTGTACATCAAACTAAGTAACATTGAGTAAAAATTATTGCTAGGAAACGACTTAAATTCGCTGTCCCCGGCGAATAAAATCGTAATCTTAAAAAATCAAATTTAACAGGAAAAATAAAAACACGGTTTTTTGTGAATATCTTATTAACTAATATACATAGCAGAATTGTTCAAATACCACAAGAAAAGTGATTTTTTACATTAATTACAATACACTTTAAAATCTCGTAACTTCTGAAATAACCGTAGGAAATGAATGAAAAAAATTGACAGAGTGTAATCGGACCTCTAAATATCGAATATACAATAAAGTTAAAAATATCGTAATAGCACACTACCGTTTTATTCGCCGGGGACAGCGAATTTTTTGGTGTGAAAAATCGCTGTTTACGGCAGCGGGCAATGTAACGCACGCAAAATGTTATGCTTTTGGAGAAATGCAACGATACAGTAGAGTACATTTCTTTGGTAAATGGGATGATTCGATTAGTTAGGCTGGACTCACATATTCTGAATTCCTCTCTGAATTCAGAGTCGGAGTTGATATTATTAATTAAGAAAGCCCTGAAATTCACACAATTTAGTGAAAATCATAATCTGAAAAAATCAGAATGTGTGTGGAGCATAATTAAATTGTATGCAATTCTGGATTTTCTTAATTAATAATATCAATCCCGACTCTGAATTCAGAGAGGAATTCAGAATGTGTGAGTCCAGCCTTTTTTTTTTTGTGTGGGAAATTATCAAATAACTTCTCCCGCTCAGGGCGGAGCGGGAGGGCGTGTCAGACTCTTACTGACTAAAACCCACCCGTGTTCCAGCCTTAAGGTACGTCCGCCAGGGCGGAGCAACGCCGTGTCCTCGTAGAGGCGATCGGCGGCGGTGATCTCTCGCGTCCGGCCCTGGTTCAGGCCGTGGTACGGAGCGAGAGGAAATGGCAGGCCGTCACCTCCTTCTGCGAAGCGGTAATGCTCGCGAAGGAGGAGGCGGAACGCGTGAGGGAGAGGCAAATTTCGCGCCCTCACGCCCCTAACCGCCGCAATAGGAGGAGACGCCCGGGGCGGGAATTGCGAGCCGATTTCCGGCCACCGTAGGCGCGGGCTTGCGGACGGTGAGCAATGGGTAGCTCGCCGTCCGATAAGGACCAAGCCCGGGTCGACGGCGCGTTGTGTTCCACGCGCGCCTCAAAGAGATGTCAGCAGAATTGACGGGGTCCGCTAGGGCCAGTGCCTGCCAGGGGTTCGAAGAAAACCGATAGAGAAATCGTGGCCCCCGGCAACAGGGCAACCGAAGGAACACGGGTGGGTTTTAGTCAGTAACAGTCTGACACGCCCTCCTCGGAGAAGTTATTTGATAATTTCCCACCCAAAAAAAAAGGTACGTCCGCCATTTTGACTCTCTTGTTTAAAGTTAAGTTATAATATTTGAAAATTGTTTTCGTGAAAACAATCTATGTTGGAGCTTTGACCTTCAATAGCTTTGTTATCAGAAATTTCCCAGATATAGGTAGTTCAGTACCAAAAATAATCACAATGCCGGGGAGTAGGTACCTACAAGTGGGTCTCGGCTTTGTGAAGCGTCTTTTTACACCAGTTATAATACAATTTCCTTCATACAATTTCATATCGGTACTTAACTCCCAATTGAGTCCCTCCGAATTCTGTCAAGTGTTATGTAATAAGTTCGTATTGAAACATGACAATCGAGTCACCGTTTATAGATTGTTTCATATCATATTCGGGTGTAATATCAATCATGTTTTATGAATCTTGAGACACGACTATTGATGGACATTAGACATTCCATTACCTCAGAGATATCTATAGTAATCCTAATTACAACTGGACCCTGTTAAGCAGAATAGATCCAACCAACAATTTTTATGAAATTGAGTTACGTACAGACGCCAGCACATTAAGCTGCTACAATCTGTCAAATTTATTTAATAGATTTTCAACTTTATCGCTGAAGTCTAAGGTTCAAAGTTGATTGGGAAAATTTGACAGTTTCGGGTAGCTTGATGTGCTGGCGTCTGTACATGATGAGAATCTACACATCGAGTTTTATATTTGCACAAAAGATCCTAGCGGTCTGATGACATTGCCCTAACAAAAACGACCAGATGGTTATAACTTGGCCTGATATTTTGTTCACACTTCTAAACATCAAATCGCATTTACTCAAAACTAACAAAATGTTGGTTGGATCTATTCTACTTAACAGGGTCCAATTATAAATGCGAAAGTGAGTTTGTTTATTTATTAATTACGCTTTCACGGCTGAACGAATTTTGATGAAATCTGGCACATGGGTAGACCATGACCTAGTTTAGAACATAGGATACTTTTTATCTCCGGTAGTACGTTGCGAGGGATAATTTGCGACATCCACGCGGGCAAAGCCGCTGGCAAAAGCTAGAATTATTATAATGATAATATAAAAAGCTTAAGTGTTTGTTTTTAGGGTTCCGTACATCAAAAGGAAAAACAGAACCCTTATAGGATGACTTAGTTGTCCGTCCGTCAGTCTGTCAAGACCCTTTTTCTCGCGGAGTTGATACCTCCGCGAGAAAAAGGGTCTTGACAGACTGAAATAAATATCAAATACATAGGTCTGGTAGTCCCTTGTAGCTTCAAAAAAATCAAGCTTCTAAGTCAACGCAATAAAAAAAATACGGCCATATTAGCGACATATTTTGATACTAGCAAATTAATCAAAACCTATAGGGTACTACTTCCCGTTAACCTAGAATCATGAAATTTGGCACGAAGCAAGGTCTTATAGCATAAGTAAAGGAAAAAGTCCGAAAATCGTAAATATTACATAAAAAATAATAATATGCCATTACAAACTTACGTTTATGCAAATGTAAGTTTCGAGTCGATGTGAGAACATGTTTTTCAACTATAATGTTAAGTTTGTATTTGGGATAAATTCATCCCAACTATTTCACCCTTCATTGTGCGTGGTCCGACACGCACTTGGCTGGTTTTTTATTTTACAGACCGCATTTTCTTTCATAATGTTACGATAGACTTCAAAGAAATCCGGTATTCGCGGGATTTAATCGCGCACTAAATTTTCAACACTCGGTGTTAAGACGAGCGTTGAGAATTCAAAATTAAGCGTTAAAAAAACACACTTTGATTTTCAACTTTCGGCGCTAAAGCAGAGCGTTGAAAATCAAGTGCACGAAAAAAATCGCCGTGATTTTATTACGTCCGTGCGTAACGTGGGCTAACTCACCGTCAGGCCCAGTCTACCCACTGAGTACAAACACCTTCTTAACGTCATTTTCTTCAAGGGTACCTTCGCAATGTATAGGATCGTCGCTAAAAGGTACTCAGATACTCTTTACATCCACACCTCTCCTTTAATGCAATTAATATACTTAATTGGGTAGGTGTAAAAGCTACATAGATGCAATATTATCTAAGTAGCTGTGTCTTTGACGCTTTGCTGTAAGAAAAGAAGAGGAAGAATATGAGAGATGTAATTTAAGCCAAAGTTATCGACATAGCTCACAGAATTAGCAAGCTGAAGTGGCAGTGGGCCGGCCATATCAGCCGTAGAACCGATGACCGTTGGGGTATACGTGTTCTTGAGTGGAGACCGTGAATTGGCAAACGTAAGGTAGGACGCCCTCAGGCTAGGTGGAGTGACGATCTTCGAAGAGTCGCTGGTAGCAGCTGGATGAGAGTTGCCGAGAATCGAGCTGAATGGCGTGCAATTGGAGAGGCCTATATCCAGTAGTGGACTGCTATAGGCTGATGATGATGATGAATTTAAGCCACAATGATGCTCAATTTAACGCAAACAAGTTTCGAATTATTTAAGATAACACAACGCTCAAGCCCCGGTTAAAATGTCAAATTATAACTGTCAAGTACCGTGACGAGCGCATTACGTATGAGTTGTCTGTCATGAGAAACAACGGATTTGACAGTTGGAGACGTTTTGTCTCTCATGAGAGTCCAACGGGGTTTGAACGGGGCTCCCAAGATACAGGCGCTGCCTAGTTTGGGGACTATTGTTTTAATACTATCTATACTAATAATATTATAAAGAGGAAAGATTTGTATTTTCGTATGTTTGTATGTAACGAATAAACTTAAAAACTGCTGGACCGATTTGAAATATTCTTTCAGCAATGGATAGCTACGTTATCAGCGAGTAACATAGGCTATATTTTATCCCGTTACTCCCACGGGAACGGGAACTATGCGGGTGAAACCGCGTGACGTCCGCTAGTGTTAAATATTCTAGTTACAGTAAGCACACCAATATCATTATTTTCTGAAATTTATTTTGTAACAATGGGCCAATAAATTAATCTTATTCTAGTCTACACGGTTAATTTAAATTATTCTTTTTCTAAAATGATTCTAATCTACACGTAGTTAATTTAAATTATTCTTTTTCTAAAATTATTCTAATCTACACGGTTAATTTAAATTAGCTAGCGAATCTCTGTAGATGTGATGGGATATCGATATCTTAACATGATAAAGCATAATTTTTTTTAAGTTTGTTTATTTGATGTTTTTTTAGCCTATGTTCTACATATTTATTTATGAGCGATTAAGGTATTCCTGTATGGCAATTGTAGGTATAAGATTTTATTAATTAACAAATACAAAGGGTATTGAATCATCTTTGTAATATCTTAGCAGTCATCAGAATCCGCAGATGGTACATGTTATTAAAACAAATCTGTTGTTTATTACGATTGTCTTAACTGGGAACCATTTTACTGACGCTCAAACGACTGAAACTGAGAATGCAGAATAATTTTTCTGGTTATGATTGTGAGCGTCGTAGGAGATAATATTAGTTACGATTTAAGATGATTAATTATGCTTTTTCCTAATGTGGTCTACACTTCCATTTATTTATTGAAGTGAAAACTTCTTTAGGCGCGTTGGGTATTTTTGAGATGGTACTTGATGGTAATCAATGGTTTACCATTGATTTCGCGACACTGTGACGACACCAGCTTTTGACCATTAAAAAGACATCAACGCGTTGATTACCGCGGTGCCGATTATTTTTCAAGTTTTCGCTTCTGTCAGCACTCTTGGAGTGTTTTTTTAATTATCAATCGAGCAGATATTAATTATAACTCATTATTGCTTTTAAAATACTAGTCTTTCTGCCTCGTTGGTCTAGTGGTCGTAAATGCTACTGTTGAGCATGAGGTCCTGGGTTCGATTCCCAGGTCATGCAAAGTGTTATTGGGCTTTTCCATCCGGAATTTCTTAGTTGCAGCCTGGAGTCTGGAAAGTGTGTGATGGTGGCAATAGGCTCGCCTCTATTATAGGGGACTTAAACATAACTGCGAAATGTGGGTGTACTTACAATGGGTACACCTCTGCCCAACCCTTCGGGGAAACCAGGCATGATATTAAGTTAAACACTAGTCTTGCTAAAAAGCTTTGGAGTGCTAAACCCACTTTTATTTCTTCAAACAGTAAAGTTTCCATTCATTTCCAGAGAGCAGTTTTTTAAATGAAAACTTCTTTAGACGCGTTGGGCATTTTTGAGATGGGAAAAAATAATTGAACTCGCGACACCGTTACCGACACCTCATTTTTGTAAACGCGATTGTGCTCTTTATTAATATTCATTACGGATCAATGTTCTTTGAAAGTATTTTTACTTTAAAGGTGTTGAATTTTTTTTTATTTTTTTTTAAGTTTTTACTTCTGTCGGCACTCCCAGAGTTTTTTTTTTACAAAAAATAGAGGTCTATAAATATTATAGCGTCGTGAATATAAACAATAAAATTGATCATCAACATCGCTAGGTTCTGCGGTTCTGCTCGCGACTTCGGCCGCGTGAAATTTCCTGTCCCCCCAGCGCGTCGCATCGCATCGCCCCGCCCGCGCTTTTTCTTCGTTTTCGCTTAGCGTTCTTTCTGCCTTTTTTATTTTTGCTCGGATCCTTAGACGCTATGCTGTGATCTAGCTTGATGTTAAATAGTCCATAGTTTTCCTCAAAAATTAAGCTAACAAATGCAATAAGAATTTTGCAAATCCGACTAGCAGTTCTAGAGATTAGCGCAATTCTCCATCGGTAAATGTGAGTTTGTAATGGCAATTTGTTTTTTTTTAGGCATAAAACTACATATTTACGATTTTTGGACTTTTCCTTTACTTGTGCTGTAAGAGCTTGCTTCGTGCCAAATTTCATGATTCTAGGTTAACGGGAAGTAGTACCCTGTAGGTTTTGATTTATTTGCGAGTATCAAAATATGTCGCATAAATGGCCGTATTTTTTTATTGCGTTGATTTAGAAGCTTGATTTTTTTGGAGCTCCAAGGAATTACAGACCTACGTATTTGATATTAATTTCAACTTGATACCTCCACTATTTCTCAGTAGCAACCCGGAGTCTGAATTTGTACCCGGTTGATGGCAATAGGCTCGACCCTATTACATAGGGTACCTAAAAATAACTGGCGAAATGTGGCTGTACACTGTATAGGTGCACCTCTGCCTAACCCTTCGGGGATTACAGGCGTCATGTTATGTTATGTTATATGTAATGCTGCGGTTTCTACTCAAAGGTTTTACCTGCGACGTTGCAAGCAAATACTTATAATCTGGCATAATAGCTTTGAGGCATGCCTTTGATTATACAAAGGCATGCCTACACTGCTCGTTATTTTATAATTAATGCTTCAACTAAAATCTGATATAAATTACCCTAGAAGGCAAAATAATAGAAGAAAGGTATTCGTCATCGTTATCGGCAAGCGGTTGATCAATTACCTATTGAACGTTACAACAAACGAAGGAACGGTTTACCACCGCACCGACGACAATTATTTCAATAAATAGATATCCATGATCTCCGAGTTGGTCGCGGCATTTCTTCTCAGGGATCATACAGTGTGAGTCTTCATAATGTGCACATATCGAAATGAGGAAATCTATGCTTAATTTTAACGACAGAAAAAATATTTAAAAATCTAAATATTGTTTTTTATACTTTTTATGAAATTAAAAAAAAAATTGTAACAAAACTGTGTAACTTTTAAACTGAATCAGCTATCGCGATGAAACAAACTCCATAATGATTGAAAGTAAGTAGCCGTCCACATAAAATTAAAATTGAGAAAAAAACTACCCTCAATTGAAAATAAACATGTTTTTTTAGTAAAAATCTGTATTTTTTTCTTCAATTTTTAATTGTAAAATTTATAAATAAGATAATAATAAAAAGAGAGCAAAAAAAAATTTTTTTTTTAAAAATTTTTTTGTAAAATTTTTTTTTTTTTTTAAACTAAAAAAAAAAATTACCATTTTTTCCGTCGATAAAATTAAGCATAGACTCCCTCATTTCGATATGTGCACATTATGAAGACTCACACTGTATAGGCGCCATCTAGTTTTAAAATATTGACCAAAATATTGATGTGTAAAAGTGTCATAGAGGAGCTACTTACAGAAAAAAAAAAACTTATATTAAATGGTGCCAGTCTCCAAGCAGTCAAACAGATTATTGTTGAAGCCAATCAGGAGGGTAGGTTCTGATAGGAAGATACGAGGATGCTGGCTGCCCATAACATTGTCAAAAAAATATTTTGCACGATTTTTGCAACCTAAACCCATTAATTCTTGTTACATGGGCCAGACATTTTTAAAGTACCTATTTTACGAGTATTTTAACGATGAAGTATCGAGAAATTTTAACAACAATGTATTGTAGACGATAATTAACATCGTATTTTTGACGTCATGTTGACCTCAGTCGCCCGACACTATATTTATTGACCGGTTAGCGCCAGGTGTTTGATTACGTTAGTCAATATTAATAATATATTATTTAAATTATATATCCATTAGCGCCATTAAAATAAATGTAATGTCGCTATTAGTATTCTAAAGTTCATCGTCCACTGGTTCAAGAATAATTTATACTTAGTCATGTACCCACATGATTTTCAAACTGTAAAGTTCGTCAATATAATATGCCTCTCTATCATTATCAGCCTAAAGCAGTTCGCTGCTGGAGATAGGTCTTGCCAATCACAGGCCATTCGAGCCTCCCTGCGAAGATCGTTGATTGAAGCATCATCATGTTGTTTGGCAGAGGATTGACGATGACAGCATAATTAGCAGACAACAAAGGGACAATTCCCGTATTTTTAAGAATGTTCGCATTTGCATTTCATTTGCAATCTGCCAAAAATACCTACAATCAATTTTGACAAGTTTGACAGATTTCTACTTGAATGTGGACGTTTTATAAGTACGAGAATTGGCCTTCTGGACGCAGTTGCACATGTCATAATAATAGATATTCTGGACGTAGGTTATGTGTCATCTTTAATAAATTCAAATAGAGAGGGGATGAAAAAATCTTTTCCAACAATCACACGGCGCATATGAGTTAAGTAGATAGAAATTAACGCTACGCATTTATATTCAGAAGGCGTAGGCAGGCGAATAGATTCTGACCTACATCCGTATATCCACAATTTATCGACCATAGAGTACAATTCCCACTGGGGCGACCTATCTTCACGTGTCGAACGCAGCTTATGCTCTGTGATATAGAGAGATTATTTCTGACAATAAATCCAATTAAACTTTTCCCCTTCTCGAAATCGAACACTGGGCCTTGATACCCTCCATCTTTGAAATACGTCGAAAATACTTCAGAGTTTTTCCCATAATTCAAGATACGCTTCGATATTACATGTAAGTACATATATATTAACTTTACGAATACGAATTCTATTGTCAGGATTTTTCCTGTGATTCATGTCATGTCGCCGCCGGCAATAAATAGAAAGGTGTAAACATAAAACATGGCGGTTGTTCCTCGACAGGTGACGCTTTATAAAGCAATTTATGATTTCCTCGCATGTTTCCTTCAACGATGGGACTGGCGATAAATTTAAATTTTCTGCATATATTTTTTAAAATATATTTGTTCGCGTGAGTCTGAATTAATGATTGAGTTAAAGAAAGGAGAGGAAAATCTCCACATATTTTATTTTCGGCTTTCCGGTTCCGTTCCGGGTGACGTCCTCCTTTGTAAGAGGGCGTAGTGTCGATCGATGGTATGGTGTTGTTTATGTGTTTCTAATAATACACCTATTGGTATTGAGTATCGTGTGCGATCATCAATCCGTCTGCCAAGCCTATGAATGTTTAGTAGCGGGCCCTGGATTACCTACAGACACTGTTGGACATTTATAGATGAGTTCTGTGAATTAGGTTAGTATTTGGTGGTCTTTCAGCAAATGCGGTGTCTTGTATAATTAAAGAATTACCTGAGAACTTGTCTGATATATGGTGTACATAATTAAGAGTATTCTATTAGGTATATATTTTCTTCAAATGTGTCGTGCGTTCTCCATGTTCTCTAGCTATTCAAGACAGTAAAATCCAAAGCTTCCTTCCTCCGGTAAAACTGTTTGTAGGTACACCTACACAAATGTGTTGAATGAGAAAGAAATGAGGTGCAACACACATTTCGAGAAGGTCGAATAAGTGCGTCAATAGTCTCATCTGAATGAGGTTTAAAGAAAGAAAAAAAGAAGAAAGAAAACACGTTTATTTGCGGTAAACATGACGCAAAGAAAGACAAAAAAAAATCACATAAATAATAATTTGGCAGTTTAACATATTGCAGAATATGACCATTTTACGTCAAGTCAGATAAATATTCTTGTTGCACTATGCAAATATTCTGGAATCCAATCTTGGCGGGTTGTTGTTAGAAGCCTGTCTAGTTCAGAGGGATTCAGTTGCAGTAAATATACCAAATTTACGTTCAAGGGAAACGTCACAATCTGAAATTGCCTGTACACAATAACCTAGCGTAGGGATCGATATTTGCCCTACACTATACTCCGTTTGAAATAAGATTAGACATTTAACTAAACCTTTTTTACAGTCCGTTCAACCGATTTTGACTTCTATTGCGTTGGTGGCATGACAAATAGCAGCTGCAGTAAACAGTTGGTTTGTAACCACTTTTTTTGCTTTTAATGCCATCCTTATGCCTACGGTATAGAAGTTAAAATCGGTTGAACGGACTGTAAAAAAGGTTTGTTTAAATGTCTAATCTTATTTCAAACGGAGTATAGTAAATATTAAAAATATTTAGGTAGCTAGCTGGACGACCATCCTAAATTATGCAAATACCAAAACTAAAAATAAAACAGTATCGTAGTCCAATATTTGCACACGTGTTCCAATAAAAACGAATGATTTAATAGAACAGTCAATTATTGTCCACTGTAGTAGATTTAAGTTGCAAGTATTGAACAATTCAAGACGGCAGTCGGCAGTTTACTCATCCTTTATTATGATTGATGCACGAACAGTTGACTTTTTCCGAGTCACGCTTTAGAGCGTGGTCGGTGGGTCACGATTCAATGTAATTTCTATTACGATTGTGTTTTAACTGCTTCGATGTATAACGTCGTCGTGTAGGACTTGTAGACCTATAGATTTTTAGGCTTTCATCATCATCATCATCAGCCTATAATGTTCCCACTGCTGGGACACAGGCCTCCTCTCTGTGAGAGGGAGTGGGCCGTAATCCACCACGCGGGCCCAGTGCGGGTTGGTAGATGTCACATGTCTTCGAATTTTCGGTTCTAGGATATGCCGGTTTCCTCACGATGTTTTCCTTCACCGTTTTGAGAGCAGTGGTGATGGAATAATTTACACAAAGTAAAGCGCCTGTCTGGGTTCGAACCTACGACCCACAACTCATAAGTCGCGACTGTTACCACTGGGCCACCACTGCTCCTTTAGGCTTTGTCAAGAGGCATTTAATTAATAAAATGTACCTGGACATAGACACACAAAACTCGTCAGCTAAATATTTTGTCCCTATTTTCAAAGGTTATTTTTGACCCCACAGGGTCAGATTCCAATCTAGCTGACATTTGCTTAGGTTTTTAGTAGCCTAGGGCAAAACGAATTCTAATAGTAGGCATGCCAAACAAATAAATTTTATTCCGGAGGATTTTTATAGATAGATCTCATTTTAGATAGATATAATCTTAACATGATAAAACAAATAAAAGTTTATTTGATATTTTTTAGGGGTCAACAATAGGACGTAGGGCAGTTATTTGGAATATCAGTTTAAAAAACAGTTTTTTTTGGGTAGTCTTCACAGACATGGTGGTACACACGGCTACGGTATTTCTATTTTCTTAGTGCCCCTCGGGAATCATCGAATTTCCGAATACAAACGAATGCTAATATCCATGTCCATCAATTATTCGATTTATCGTGTAAATAATTTGAATTCAAGATAGTTAATTGATTCAGGTTTGTACTCTTTAGAAATAGCTAAGCGGAACAGGTTACTAAATATATCCACGTCTATTGTATTGTTGTTTTGTTTTGATTTCCGTGTGAACTCTATAGAGCTGTAAAACTATTTTCCTATCTGTCGTGCCTGCGACTTTAGCAGCTTTCCTCCCATTTTTTAAATAAATTACATTAAGTAAGTTAAAAGAGTATTAACAAGTCTATATACTTCCAAGTCGATTGAGAGCGTCCGGTCCGCACCAAGTGCAAAGGGCAACTGATAGAAATCCGACGACTAACGACACACGAAGTTTGTCGAGGGACATTAAGAAAATAGAAATTCTGTACATATCAAGCATGCTCAAACTCAAAGCATTTATTTCAATTAAACCATTTACAGGCACTTTTGAATTGTCAAGGAATCGGTCAGTCAGAAATATGAAGCTAGTTGCCCATGCCAAAGCGTAGTAGGTACCTATGGAGAAGAACGGGCAAGAAACTCCACGGACACTCTTTTAAATAAAAAAATTGTTACAAAATATTGGTTACATTATTCATGTTGAAATTATACATGTGAGAACAATGTAGAAATACGTGCACGTTAGAAGCGTCCGTAATAAAAAGATAAAATAAAGAACACTTCAAAAATTTAAATAAATTAAAAATAAGCCGTGGCAGCCAAGAGATGACCAGTCCCAACTGACGACGCCCGTTCTCCAACATGACGCATGGATTAGCACCATTATTCAGCTCAACCATTTTGAAGGGAGCTAAATGATCCAACACACGCAAGCAGTCGTTGATCCCAAAAAATATCATCGTATATTTTTTGTTTTGTTTTATTGTATTTAGATATGGATACCCTTTGCATTTCCGGAGTTTAACTAGGTAATTTAATTTTACCTTGTATAACTTACCTATAGGTTATTGGTTATATGTCGGCAATCCATTAAGGGGATTAGGAGGAGTCTTTTACAACCAAATTACCCCTTTTGACTCCTATGCAAATGTCAAAAAAAAAATCGAATCATTTAACTTTTTATATTTTTATTTCATACATTTTAAAATATCAAATTATTTAAAAATGGTTGACATTGGCATAGGGGTCATTAGGGGTCATTTGGTTGCACATGACCTCTCCTACATCCCTTTAACGGATTGCCGACAAATAAAAATTAACCCTTACTATTTGTTAAAACTACTACTAAACTAACTAAACTTATTATACGATTGACGGTTTTCTTAATGATGATTCACTAACTAATTGACATACTATTACCCTGATTGACATAATTATTGGTTCGCTTACTTAGTCTTATTTTATATTTTTTATTGCTATGACCACACTGACATTTTTATTTAATTTTTTGTAATTCCAATGATCTGCATATTTCTATTTTTTATTTGGAATTGTAAACCTTTGCATGCCCACGTGACGGTAAAATATGGAGAACTTTATTATAAAAACACCTATGTACTATACCCATTTTTGCAAAGAAATAAATGATTTGATTTGATTTGTTTCAAACATATTCAAAAGCAGTGATGTTTGTATCGTTCTCTGCTGTCAGGTACCTTTTATTTGCATTACCAATTGACCTTTGTAAGTATTTGTGGGCTCTACCTACTATAATCATTAATCAGGAATCATTTTTCAGGTTAAGGTGATATTTAACGGTGCAACTTTGCACACGGTACCAAATCATGTCACATCAGTATTCGTTTAAAATTTACATGATTGTTAAAAGTAGAATTTTGAGGCCTGACCTAAACTTAGTTTGGACCGTTGTGTAATGAATGTAATGATACACCATTTTAGTACTAATATTACTGTATTTATAATCTTGCACACATACAAACTTGGTAAACTTTTAGCATTATTTAACAAACTATTTAATTAGGTACCTAATATTAGGTACTTAATTAATATAATAACGTTATAGACTTTAGGCTTCTTGAAGACACCTTTAGGTTTCGAGGCTCAAACCGAACTGACTTATAAGCTAAGCGACGCTCCAAACATCATGTTTCCAATTCCGTTCCATTAAAAAACCAGTACTTTTACGGAACTGTCAAATGAGATACTTTTAAACTTCATAATTACACTGATACAAAAATCATTTGAGGCAAATCACATACTTTTAATTTTATATTTAGTATTTAAAATCAATAAATCTTATTAATATTCGGAAATCATGACAGTTTTGTCTTCATTATTGTGTCCATGAAAGGGGAAAATAACACTGAGTGCATCAGGTGTTTATCTGTTCATACGAATGTAGGAAGTAAAGCGAGACGGTCCATTTAATGGTGCTTGGAGACATTACGTAGTCTGAACTACGTGCAAGTAACGATGGACTTTAAATCCAATACTTGCTTGTATTCATGTATAGTGTGACGCATACCTATATACATTTTTTTTTATTCTGTACGGTTCGGTACAGCCGGGTTGTAAAATACAGGGTGTTTGGCAGAACGTTGAACATACGAAAATGGTGGATAGGTGGGGTCATCTGCTACTTACTCAGCCGTAATTTATTTGGCCCTGGCGCACTGGATATTAAAAAAATTTTTTTTTGCTTTCTTTTGGTTTCACAACTTTCTTAACTTTAAAGTGTAATTTTTATTTAAAAAATGGGTAAAACAGGCATTTTTTTTTTATCTATAATTTTGGCAGATTCTTATAACAGAAAGATGTAAAAAATACTTAAATCCTAATTTCAAACTGCATTAAAAAGAAAAAACCAGGGGGCCAGGGCCAAATAAATTAGGGCTGAGTAAGTAGCAGATGACCCCACCTATCCACCATTTTTGTATGTTCAACGTTCTGCCAAACACCCTGTATACAGCTTTTTTCGCGATTTCGATGTTGGTCTCATAGAGAAAGTTGTTCAGTTAGATGGTATTGTTCTGTACCAGGGATGTTACGGAAGTCGTTTTACCGGAACCGGAACTGGAATCGAAGGTTTTAAATAAGATTGATCGGAATCAGAATCGGAAACAGAGAAAGTGGAAGTAGAAGAAAGATGTGTTAAGGGAAGGGTTAGTGAAAAAAAAAGAAATATAATTCAGTCTCCTTAATCAGTCTTTTTGGTTATTCTCTTTAATCAGTCAAATATTAGGGATAACATCCACAAACAAAACAATGAACTGAGACTGAGCGCGAGTTTGTACGCGTTCTAGTCACGTGCATCGCTGCGGTTCGAACTTCGGTATAACTCCGATTCAAAATTATCGGAACCGAAGTCTGAATCGGAGGTGTAAAATTAATCGGAAGTTCCGACCTTTCGGAATCGGAACCGAAGCTCCGTAGCATCCCTGGTCTGAACACACCTTTAAATATGACAACACAATTCTGATACATTCTGTATATTCGATTAGGCCGCCCGGCTGTGCTGAATCATGCCGACCCGAACAGATGTGTAGCACCCCTAACAGATTATTAACTCATCATGCATGAGCATTATTCTTGATCGCATAACAGTGCGCCAACTGCCAAGATTATCATCATAACAACACGTTTCTTGACAAATGGCCACTTCATTTGACTAGAAATTAATTGGCCATTTGTCAAGAAACGTGTTTTTTTCGGCGTTTTTGGATCCCCTTTAATTTTTTACTTTATTTTCGTTTTATTATTTGTTGTTAAAGCGGCAGTAGAAATTCACAATCTGTGAAAAATTCAACTGTCTACCTATTACGGTTCATGAGATGCTGATGGACAGACTGACGGACGTACTGTGGAGGCTTAGTAATAGGGTTCCGTTTGGCACTCTTCGGGTACAAAACCTTAAAAACAAGATGGCGATGTTAGTTCTGATTTTGGCCACCATATCCTTGTAATGTTTATTTCAAACCCGCATGAGCATGGAGACGCCTCGCTGGCTGCTGATAGAGGCAACATTGCCAACACTTTCCATATAAACTAACTGTGTCATCGTTTACTCGCACTTTGACACAAATGACGTTTAGAAACTGACAGCTTTGAAGGCGGTCGGTGGCAGAAGTTTTGCGCTCAACGCACTTTCGAAACCACAATTTTTATCTGCCGTCTCTAAATACTGCTGATTCCGTTCTCTGTGTTTCAAATGAAGCATAATTCCTTAATAATTTCCTAACATACGTAATGTAAATGTTTTCGAAGGTTACCTAAATAGAATAAAAAATATTCATATTAAAAGATTAAAGAGTCACTATGTGCTCACGAGAGCTTTACAAACAATTTTATCCGACTGATATGAAACTTGCTCTATCAGACTAATAATTCGCAGCGATGTTAACTTCAAACTACAGCCATGTAGGAGTTTATATAATGAAACCTACATCTATAAATATAATAAAATAGTAACGAAGAATTTTTGTCTGTTTGTCTGGATGTATGTTCCGGATTGGCACAAAAACGGCTGCACGGATTTGGATGAAAAGTAAAACACGGATAGTTTTTAACTTGGATTAACACATACAGGCTGGCAGGGACATCGACGCGAAAACTGTTACCATGGATTCAGTACATGATTCTGAACCTGATGCGTTGAAATTTTTCGTCGGTTGCGTAATTTCCTGCCCGAAGATAATTAGCAGCATCTGTTTTAACAACGTACTCACATCGTTAGCCTACTGTTCATTGGAATAAAAAACCTAAATAAATGATCTGAGAAAAATGAAGCTACGCACTGGAGTATTTTTGGATGTAATCGAACTGAATTCACATACCTTTTGTTTTGTAAAAGTTGTGGTGTTTAAATTTAAAACGGTTTTTTAGAGTGCTAAAGACACGAATCAGCACTTCTTTAATTAATATATTCTACTATTTTAGAGCTGTAATTTGAAGTGTCTTTAATTAGTTAAATTGTCGCTTTTGGCAAGATTGAGCGGCAAATATTCCGTCCGAGTATATGCGGTCCGAGTTTACCATTCTCACTTCCGGGTCTAAATATCTATACATGTCATTTGTTTAAAATGGCTGCATTGGTAAAGTTGCCATAGTCTGCTGGTGTGGGCGAATCTCTTCCAATTTCATACGAAACATAATCCACATAGCTGTTGCTGTTGTAATTTAACCTTTCATAACATTGACTTACTGATCCAGAAATATTGGCCAGGTCTTTAAATAAAGTAGTCACAATTACCTAACAACCAATCGGCCAGTATACATTATCTATTTAATAATCAGTATGTATTTTGTGTATTCGCAAACATTTATCGTATTTATTATGATAATGGTTTATACATGTAAAGTGTTTTCTGCATAATGGAAAATAGATAATAACTCAACAGGCTAATCTGTTGTTATAAACTAGTACTTGCTAGTTGATACGTTTGTATGTTAAACTACTTTTATATCTCAATATCAGGCTTTGTTTTGTTTTATTTTGTTTAATTAATTAATTAATTGATGATTTTTTAGAACGGGCGTATTTTAAATAGTTTGTAACTACTCAAAAACATTAGGATTCTAATAGAAATTCAATAAAAGTGACATAAAACAAAAATGAGACTATAAAAACAGTGGTCCGAAGTCAGAACCCTGTGGGACGCACAAAATTCATTTAATAGGGATAAATTACTTAACATTCAAGAAAGTTTACACATTACAAAATGTAGAAAAAGAACTAAACTTCTTCATCTTCTTGTTTTAAGTAGTATAATCGATTAAGCAAACCGTTACTAAAAAAAAAATGGACATGATCAACTTTATAAAAAGCCTGTCGAAAATCTGTAAAGTAACACTTAGTCACTTCTATGAAATAGCTCACGTAAACAGATGGGTCATTATTTTAATCCCCTAAACCGCATTTGCCAATATCGAGGTCCTAAAGTGACAAAACCTAATTGTATGTCCCTTCGTCTATTTAGTTACCCAGATCCTGGTAGCACTTAATGTACAATTTTAGCATTTTGGGAAATGTTTACAGTATACATTATGTATAACCATCAATTTGGTTGCATAATGTATTCGTGCCCCTTTGTGTGGAAAGCGTTCGTTGACAAAAGTTATAAATTGCTAAGTCGTGCGCCCGATGGCATTTCCCATCGGAAAAAATTACGAACTTCCTTACAAACTTTCCCTAATCTCTTATTTAACCCGCTCAGGGGGTGAATTTTCAAAAATCTTCTCCTTCGTTACATAAGGAACAAAATCTTGTAAAAAATTTCACATGCTTGTACACCCAGCAGTTTAGGCTGAGCGTTATCTGTTTCAGCGGTTTTATATTATCGATATTTTTTGAGAAAGACTGTGATTGAACTGGCGTTTGCCCGCGATTTTATTCATTTTCTTCATACAAGAGTGTGACCGGCATAATTATAATTTTTGACTATTTTGTCGAAAAATAAATTATTGTAGCAAGTTAAGGAATTCATTCTCTAGAATACTTCGTTACAACAGAGTCCGTTCGTACAGTAGGTTTTCAAAAAAAGCTCTTCTCCCGCCATGAGTGTCTCGTATGTGGCGCGCCACGACCGGGTGTTCTTGTAGTCGCATCCTAAAGGATCTAAAATATCAGGAGATCAAGCTGTATAGTTTTTGAAGAAGATTAGACATTTATGACGAAGTAGATAAAACGATATATAAAGCTAAACACGTCGATAACCGACTGTTCCGCCGAAAAAATGCAACATACTACTTTAAAACATATAGTACGGTTATCTATGCGTTTTAGCTAGGAACTTTAAACGAAAAAGAGTCCTAATATTTCTCAAGATACTATCAGGAAATGGTTAATGGAAGCCGATCTCAATATAGAAATACTAAATACAAAAGGGTCATCAAGAAACCGTTCCTTACCGAGACTCATTAAAAACACTCAAAAAATCATGGCCGGGAAATCATCGAGGTTCTTAGACTGGCCCTCACAGTCGCCCCATACTAACCTGATTAAAAGCGCTTGGGCGATGATGAAGCTTAAGATATGTGTAAAAAAATACACATATCTGCCAAACTTACACGTCACATACATTTGATATGGACGTCATTTTAACCGCAACGTCGCCAAAAAGTAATAGAAAAGTGCCTCCAAGATGGCAGGCAATTACAGACAATGGATGACTCTGGACACCGTATTCGTAATAAAGCATTCAAGTATGAATCCTAAACTATTATCATTATTATTTTCAAATGCCTAAGTCAATTTTATTTTATCTTATTAATTTTGCCGAAGACGCTCTTGACGTGCATTTTACCACATCATCTAGCTATGCTTTTCCGGACTATGTTCGTGTCAGCTTCCTGTCTAACCGAATTACGTTGAATACTAGTATTTTCTTACTTCTTCATGTACCTGACTGGATAAGAAGTTCCCCACCATCTTTGCAGGACTTAGGACCTTGCGGTGGCGGTGTAGCGTCATCTTCTCAAACTTTATCATTTTTAATATTAGTAAGAACTTTCTTCAGTACTTATCACAATAAGATATTATTTATGGTTTGTTAAACATTGTTCTCTAGAATCATCATGCCCTAAGGTTCTAGAATGAATATTTGTCGTTTTTTTCATGTCAGTCTGCATGTGTGATCGCGTTGTTCTTCTAAATTATGTAACGGATTTTAATGCGGTTTTCACAATAATATTAAAGGTATAAATTAATATTAAACTTACAAAGTACCTATAGAAATCTGGAAAATGTTATGTCAAGTCGTATAAACCTTGCGAGACAAGGGCACTCTCTAGTTGCTAAATAAATTACTTTTTTACATCAAGACGGGCGCTGTCAGTTATCCGATCTGACTGTCGGCTCTATTGTTTTTTTTTCTAAATATTAAATAGCTCTTAATACATAATAATATAATAATATTAGCCTTTATTAACAATCTTACAATCTAGTTACATATATTATTTAGATAATAAAAATTAAGTTATTCTTCAGACATCGGTTTCCGAAGATTGTTTTGCTTTAGCATAGGCCTCTCCCATATTCTTCCAGAGTTCCCGGTCATGGGTTTTCCTCTTCCACATTGGCCCGGCTGTCGCTTTAAGGTCGTCGTCCCATCTTCGTGTCGGGCGTCCTCTTTTCCTTTTACTTTTTTGCTCTTAATACATATATGCCATTAAAGGCGGTCGGTTGGTAAACCCATCCAGACTGTCACAGTATAAATAAGTAACAGTATTATATCTTCATAGAAAACGGCCAAAACGACGCGTTTCGAAATCTCAGTGTATATCAGTACGCAACAGTATTGAGTGCGCGGCAGTTACGCACGAACGCGGAAAGCATCTACCGAGCGGCCATATGTAATTGTTTCAAGGTCACAGCCGAGACATAATACTGTTACTTTATTATACTGTGACAGTACCGTACTAATTGTTTCATGGAAATCATCAACAGTTTAGAACCTTACATTAGTATGAACGAACCTTAATTGTTCCTCATTGTCTGCTGGCTACAACAGCGTTATTATGCGCCATTGTTGTTTCATGTTGTACTTAAGCACTTATAAAATGACCAGATTTTAACTAACATTTACATTAATTTAATTACGGATGGCTTGAACAATGGAAATACAAATGTTATGAATTTATCAAAACAAAAATAGTATTTCAAACGTTTTGCTGTTTTGACCAAAATGTTAAATTAAAATATTTCGTTGCATAAGGGTTAACATTACTTAACATTACGTTAGTAAAAGAATGATAATTACATTAATTTGTACAAAAAATAAAGAGAACATCTAGAGCAGGGGTGGCCAACTTGATTGGACCCAAGATCTCTTGTTCACTAACGAGACCCTGTGCGATCTACCAATTACATATGATACTTCTAGAAATCTTAAATGAAACAGCATAGTTCAGTACACAATAATGTAGCATTTTTTATTTTATTAAGAGAAAAAACATAAATGTGAAAATTATACTTAGTACTTAACTACTTCTTTACATATATATTAGTGTGAGCATTGCGTCTGAGTATCTTCCACTAGTTTAGCATAATCAGGTTTGTAGTTGGAGATTGCCAGCCTTAAAGAATCCAATGTATGAGCGTCAGCAGTAGGTGATTACGTTGGGCAGTTTGGTCTACGTATTTATATTTTTTGCCTTGCCACGATCGACTGGACTAACAGTCGCGATCGACCGGTCGATCGCGATCGACCTGTTGGCCACCCCTGATCTAGAGGGTTCAAAATATTTTCCAATTGAGAATTTGAGGATACATTACCAGGAGTAGATTGATATACTTAAATAAATATATATTATATATATAAATAACTATATATAAATAATGAGCTCCTCGTTAAACTATTTACTTTTAACATTACATTCTTATTACGGGGTTATAAAAATATTGTAAATACCTGGAGATAATCTTTAGGTACCCAAGAGTATAAAGGTGGTTTTACACCGGTGAGGCGAGACGTGGATGGGATGGACGAGAATTGAAATCACGCTTATACTCTTTTACACCGAAAGATGTCCATCGCTATACCACGCCGTCTCGCGATGGCTAGCGCTGCCTTGCGCTCGCGCCGGCTGGCGCTATCACGTGCCGCCGCCGCCCGGCCACCCGTATCTCGCGCGCTGGTCAGTCGAGAGTATAGTATGCAGCGATGTCTCGCGATGGTCGGAGCGAGACGGCGCGTACCAGTGCGAGACATTGCGAGTCAGCGCTTGACAGAAAGATACCTTGCGAGTCCTCAATGGCCGGTGCGAGATTTGTATATCCGTTTTATAAAGTAAATAAATATCTTTTAATTCTTTCAGCAATAATGTTTAATATTGTACAAACAAATATTTCAATTCTTGCCTCGCACATCCTCGCGCATCTAGACCTTTTACACCAAATATGGGCACGGCGTGGATAGAAATGTAGCCATACAAATTTCAATTCTCGCCCATTCCATCCACGTCTCACCTCGCCGGTGTAAAACCACCTTGAGGATTAGAATGCCAACTTCTCTAAACATATTTATTTTTTTGTACGAATCCTGCCATGATTCCTTATACATTTATATCTGTAATTTTTATGTGTAGGTGTACATTTGTGTATTTTTATTTTTAGGTGTACATAATAAAGAATATTCTATCTATGTATTATTGCCAGAGGTTTCCACATTTGAAATCTGTGCTAAAATAAAAATACATTTTCAAATGTTCTAATGATATTCGAACAAAGAGTTGAACAAAGGCCTAACAAATATCAATCAATTGTGGCGCCAACAACATTCTGAATATTATAACGGATACATGATTGATCACAGGCCGATACCGACAGCCGTAATTGTACTAATTGCTTTTTGTGTTATTTCTTATTGGTTTGTATTAAAACCAAATGATTGGATGGAAATAAATGTATTGACATTGAATGAGAAAGAATTTGGTAAAATAAAAGAATAAAGATTGTTAAGCTATTGCATAGCTTTTATCGCGGGCTTTGAGCGCGGCGACTGAATCAAGAAATTCCATAACGTAACGAAAATAAAACCTAACACCCCCCATTCCGCCTACCATGTAATGACGGTTCCCATGACAACGTGACATTTGACACCTTTGATTACTTATGGAGTTGAATGATTATAATTGAGTAAAACCATATTTGTTACGATCGCGAATCATATTTTAATCAATATAAAACCTGACACTGATCTGCAAAATGCAAAAAAAACGTAAGAAAATTTGAATTTCGCGGGCTACCCTGACGCTTGCCGCTTAACGTGCTTTCCGAGGCACGGATGAGTCTCGGTATGTAAAGCTGGTCACCCATTCACGGACCAACCCCGGCAAGCGTAGCTTAACCTGTTGGATTGACCCATGCGGCTGTAATTATTTAGCCACGAGCTCCTCGCATGGTTTGAACAATACAGCAGTAAAAGGAACCCATCCTATAGTATAATATAATAAATGCGAAAGTGAGTTTGTTTGTTTGTCATTCTATCACGCAAAAACTGTTGGACGAAAGTCAAAGTCAAATAATTTATTTCAATTAGGCACAAAAAGGCACTTATGAACGTCAAAAACAAAAAAATAGAATTGATTCTAGTCGCTCCTTCCAAAAGATAGTTTTCGTATGGAGAAGAATGGGCAAGAAACTCCACCGATACTCTTTTAAAATGTTTTACAATATTTTGTATACATTAATTATATAAATATATGTGAAGATGATGCACCTGGAATAAGATTACTATACCACAATAGGTCAAAATAATTAAAAATGAAGCAATGACAGAAAAAAATATTATGTAATGGATACATGGTGTTCACATATTTACAAGCATTGTAAAAGTAGGTAGGTACCTATACGATATTCTTAAAAAAATTACAAGTGATACTAATTAGTCAGTGTGTGAGTTCAAGTAATCACAGAATGTAAAAAAAAATGTTATAATATTTACGAATTTGGCACACAGATAGACCATGACTTGGGAAAGGACATAGGCTATATTTCATCCTGGATTGCAGACGAAGTCGCGAGCAACAGCTAGTCCTTTATAAATATCAATCTAAATTGAAATTAAATAATAAATCCCATGGAATATAACGCTGTCCACGTAACAGTTGGAAAGATAATAAACTAGTGAGAACTTACAAAAGTAATTAAGAGTTAACAACTTATTTACGTTTACAGTTTAGCAACATGGTGCCTAGTTGGTAGAAAGTAACAAAATGTAGTTAGGTTTTAAAACAGTAGTCTCACTTTGTCAAGTAGGTACCTAATAGAATTTAGATCTATTTAACACGTTCAGTGCCGGGAGGCCTCCTGGAGGGTTCACTTAATCGCATATGGGATGCCGAGAGCCTTCGCGGAGGGCTCGTTCTAAATGTAGGTTTTTCTTAGCGAATACTGTATTACAAACCGTGAAAATAAAGTCTGATGTGTATTTTAACAAGATTTATTTGTTGTGTTGGTTTTAAAATCCAAGCATTTATATTTTGTGATTTTTTGTTCACGCTCACAAATATTCACAAAAGTATTAAAAGGTTGGAAACTACTTATAGCGACAAGACCCCCTGAAAACACTATTTTACTTCGTTTTACACGGTTTTAAACCTAATGCCGTTGAGCGTCTGCGATGGTTAATTTTATCGCAAACGTAATGCCGGTAACCCTCCCAGAGGGTTCACTTCCAATATGTATGACGGCATGGCGTATGAGTTCTATGAAAAGTGGGTGGAGTCGAAAGTGTTAAAACTCCTACTTCACTGAGCTGTACTGTATCCGACAACCCTGTCGATCTACGGCAATGCATTTAAAATTTATTTAAAGTTATTACTGTTATTAGCTTTTTTTTGTCATAGAATTGAATTGTTTTTTTACAGTAGTATGTTGCTGAAAATCATTGTATGGAAGGTATGGTAGGTACCTACTGAGTCATTATTCATTTTCTTTTTCCAAATTATCGGGAAATAACTTTTAAGATAATATTATTTTCAAATCAAATCAAATCATTTATTTCTTTGCAAACATGGGTAAATTTGTACAGTACCGACCAAAAGTCCATAGGCAATCTCACAAAGCAATAGACTGACGCTTCGGTTTGACTTACGACCTTCTTCTATAAGTTGTTACAATACTGTAGGCACGCATATTACACACACACACTCACTTTGTCTGCAACAAATGACTAGTTCGATAACCATTCGCTTTTTGGCCGCATTCCGTGTTACGTTAAAAGTGATAATATCGCGAACCCGACCAAAGTCCAAAGTCACAATTATTACTCAATAACCCTTATATTTTGTGACTATTAAATTTAGTCGGATACGCGATATAATCACTTTTAACGTAACTCGGAATGCGGCCTCTGTTTCATTCGTCTTATTCACATAAATATTAAAATTTAGCAGGTAGACCACAGAAAATTAACTAAATTATTTCGATTTCTGTGGGGTAGACAGATGCAGTTCGTTACGAGTATTCACATAATAGATCTTTGTTGGTTCATAGAAAATGTTGGTGACGAGTATTTAGCGCAGTGTTGTGGTTATTACTCGTATTTTTAAAAAGCAAATATTGAAGGGATATCAATAGCGCTGCGTAAAAGTGCGTTCTAATGAAACCGGACTAAGTGTGAGTGTTATCATTTAAATATTTCATATTTTACTAAACATAAATCTTAATCAAGGGTATTGTTGATAGAACAGAGGAATTGTTGAGACAGAAGATGCCTTTAAAGTTTTAAATTCATTATGAAAAAATAAAATAGTTATTAGTGAATAATAAATAATTAGGTATTATGTGTAATAAATACAATGTTATTCTTTGTTCTAGAGAAATACTGTGAGGGTTAAGAGATATGAGGAAGGGGCTTATTATCGAGTAGCAGCGACGTCAAATGGTGAATGAATATGAAACCAATGGTTTCATACCAACGAGATATTTTGCTGAATTATTAAACACGTCATTATGAACCGTTTGCCGTGCACTCTAAAGGCTTGCATCACTGAAGATCAGCTAGAAAACTGTTTTTGACTTTAAAATATTGATCATACCAACTTAATAAACAACAGATTCGTTATTGCATGAATTTATGGTAACGAATTTTTTAAGCACGTTTCAATATAGAGTTTGTCGTATTTCTTGCAGATAGAACGAAAAACTTTAAGACTATTTTAGTAATATTATTATTCTAGGATTAAAATTTGAGGTTTAGTTTCAATCTTCTTTTCGTAAAGAAAATGAATACTTAAGCTATAACCTCCATACCATCCAATATAATAAAACCAAATAAAATGAAAAATAATGACTTAATGTAAACTGCCTATACTTAACCTTAAAATCACCTATTTTGTCAGTAGTTTTTTTTTACATTTTGAGTAGTCTAATATTCTTATTTATAGCTTAATTATTTCGACCATGATTAAAGCTTTATATTTATGGTGAAAAAAATCCATTTAAAATTGAAAACATTTCAAAATTTAAATCTATGTCAAAACAATACCAATTGCTTCTAAGTTTCTAGACATCTATTTCACATCTTATTCAGCTGAAGTAATGATAAATAATTGTAACAGTTTGTTGTATAAGTAAAATAAATATAACGAATAAATATTTTTTATTTTTTTATCACATATCATGCATTTTTATTCTAAACCCTTTATTGTAATAACAACATTAATAAAAAGACAGCAATATTTAAAAAATATTATAATTACAAACAAAAATAACAATTTTTGCAAAAACAGCATTGTGATTTACGAGATTCGAACCTTACCCATCTTGAACACAAGACCAACGCTTAACGCCTTCTGCTATCTACACATTTAACTTTCGTTCGAATTTTAGCAATGCCATTAAACTGGCCAAGGTCACGCGCATAATGCGTGTGTATCTAATAAAAGTAACAGAAATATATTTTTGTTTCGTATGCGGCGCGAACCGTGACGATACGACAGTGTGTAAGTGCAAAACTGCGTTCTCTGTGGTGTGTGTACCGTGTTGCTTACACATACATGACGGACTACACCGCGTGTTCACCTTCACAGCAATAAGACTCTTAGCGTGTCTATCCACTGTTGACGCTTACTGTACATAGGTGTTGTCAAAAAGTCAGCTCTCCATGTTCTGCCGTCACATGGCATGCAAATCAAATCAATTAATTAATATCATTTTAATCACATTAGAAAATATTATCATAATTACAAATTTTACAGAGCAATGTCGAATCATTTGAATCACAATAAATATAAAATATCATAAATATTACATCAAATGTCACTACTGGCTACAATATTAACTATGTCAAATGGATACAATACAATACAAGCATGTCAATCCAAATAAGTAAAAATAAGAAAATAAATAATTTATTTTATTAAAATGTAAATAATAACCAATTACATTTTAATTTTATTATTTAAAAAAAGCGTGTCAAGAAAAATAAACTGAAAAACAAGATGAGCAAGCACCAGGAAAACAATATTATCAAGTCATGTTTTAAATATTAACTTATGCTAATAAAATATTTAAAATTACCAATAATAGTATTGATAATGTTAATGTTATTGTTTTATTCATCAATGATGGATGAGCCTAGCAACTGTTATAAAGTTACATTAACTAGAAGGAATAATATTTGAGTATCAAGAAATGGTCAAATACTGGTAAGAACGAAGTATTAGCAATTTTTATAGAAAGGAAAAACATTTTTTTTTAAATTTGATTTTACATGGATAGTAAACATTTTACGAATATTTTTACTGGAACCTCATAATTTAAACTTCAGTATTTAATATTAAGATAATAAAGATGAAAGTTTGTTTGTTAGGGACTGAAAAAAATGTATAGAAAAGTTGCTTATTCGATTAAAATAAGCCCCCGTGACATAGATTATGGAGATAAACATAATTATTAAACATAGCTTCTGCCCGCGCCTTTATCTGCGTGAAAATTCGCCCCCGACCCACCGCCCGCCCGCACTTCGTTTTCGCTTAGCGTTTTTTCAGTTTTATTTTAATTTTTACTCGGCTCCTAAGGGTCGTAGCGTGATATTACAATTACCTTCCTCAAGAATTGGGCTATTCAACGCAAAAATATTTTTACAAATCCGACTGGTAGTTCCGGAGATTATCCCCTATTTACATACAAACTTACAAACAAAAAAATTTTACCTCTTTTTTTATATTAGTATAGAAGTATAGATTTAACGGGCCCTTAACTTCGTTCGGGATCAATATTTTACAATATATCAGGTAAAGAGTAAGTTGTTTTTATAAGTAACCTCTGAAAGGTTTTCCATCGATAAACAATCACTTGATCTGATATTTTATAATAGGTAATATCCGAACTCTAGATTTAAGCACCTTTTTCTTCGAAAGTTTTTCCTTTCAATGTTTGCATATTTAAGGCCATAAATTCTTCTATGATAGATTTGACCTGTTGCTATTCCTGTGTTTACTATCTACGGAATAACACAGTACGCATCTCATGTTGATACCATTTGCAGTTCGTTTACCTTCACAAAGAAGGTAAGTTGTTCTAAACAAATTTTATTAAGGTCATCTCTGTTGCAAAGAGAACTCATATTCAAAGTGTTCATCTATTTTGGGTATAGTATCTACAAAATTGTAAAAACAATCTCGTTTCTGGTAGTAAATTCTTTCTAAAATCAACATTCGTTCCATGTTTGAAGTTCTGTCACATGCACGATATTTTTCTTTTTTGATTGGATCCATGGAATTAGTATGTACTGTAAAGTATTGCATCACAGACATTATTTAGTGGCCAGTTATCACATGCACTATAAAACCTGTCTCATCTATCACAATAGTCAGGTCACGTGTCCAACGTCTAAGATTACATTCATTGCCGTCCACGTATACAATGGTCCATGAAAGTCATTAGTAATGGAGCAAGGGACATAAAACGCAAGGTTTACGTTTGCTTACAGTGTACACAGGGTTACAATAGCAATACGTACGTAATAGGTACTGGTATATAAAATATAAATTCCTCAATGTTGTTTGTAAAGGAACTTTAATAACGTCGAAGAATGTGTTTACTGTGCAAGGAAAGGTTATATTATAGCACTGTTTGCAGATTTGTAGACGAAGCCGAGATTTGGGACAGCTGACCCTAGCAGAATGTTAACACACCCGAAGGATGAAAGAAAATGAGAACTGTATTTTTTTGGGGGCAGTGCAACATTTCATATTTTGAATTTACTCAGCTCTCTGCAAATAAATAAAAGTCTGTACTAAAGTTACGTTTCAAAAAGTATTTTCTGTTTATTTAACACTCTTCGTAAAGGGTCGAACGTGATGAGTAGATGTCTACATATATTCAGTCTATACTATTTTCATCAGTAATTTATTCTTTCCTCTAGGTTTATCATTATCTGCCTAGCCTTTTCCCAACTATGTTGGGGTCGGCTTTCAGTCTAACCGGATGCAACTGAATACCAGTATTTTACATGGAGCGACTGCCTATCTGACCTCCACAACCTAGTGACTAGGTAACACGATACCCCTTGGTAAGACTGGTTGTCAGACTTTTTGGGCTTCTAACTACCCGTAACGACTGTCAAAGATCTACAAATGACAGCCGGGACCAACGGCTTAACGTGCTTTCCAAGGCACGGAGGGGACTTGGTATGTAAAGATGGTCACCCATCCACGGACCAACCGCGGCAAGCGTAGCTTAACCTGATCGATCGACCCGTGCAGCTGTTATTACTTAGCCACAAGCCCCTCCTCTTTCCTCTAGGTTTATAAAAGGATATTATTAGAGTCGACACATTTGTGTAACAGAGTCGACAAAATTAGGAACGCCACGGATCCCGCAATAAATGTGATTATTTACTGGGCATAGATTTGCTGACTGAAAGAAAATTTCAAGTTGATTCAGGTTTTTGAGAGAAAAAAGTCAAGTGTCATTATTGTTTAGGAGATTTTTCATAGATAGAGTATGGTACAGATCAGCGTATGCTTTAACATGTTCAGTGCTGGGAGCCCTCCTGGTGGGTTCATCTAGTTGCATATGGGATTCCGGGAGCCCTCGCGGAGGGCTCATTTTAGACATAGGTTTTTCTTAGCGAATACTGAAATATAAACAGTGAAAATAAAATCTGATGTATATTTTAACTAGATTTATTAGTATATGCGTTGGTCATAAAAATTCAAGCATTTTTTGTTCACGGTTAAAAATATTCACAAAAATTTACAAGGTTGAAAACTACTTATAGCGACAATACTCCCTGAAAACACTATTTTACAGTGTTTTATATCACGGTTTTCAACCTTGACCATTGACCGTCCGCGATGGTTAACTTTAGCGCAAACATAATTCCGGTAACCCTCCCGGAGGGTTCAGTTCCAATATGTATGGCGGCATGGTGTATGAGTTCTATGAAAAGTGGGTGGAGTCGAAAGTGTTAAGAGATAGTCTTTGATGACTGTCACTTCTAAACTGGTACTCACCATAGTTAATTGATTCAGGCGTGACCTTGCGGAAATCCATTATAAAATACAATAGACGTGGATATATTTAGTAACCTGTTAACCCGCTTAGCTATTTCTAAAGAGCCATAAAAAACTCCTGAAAGAAATCGACACGTGTTTCACCTCAAATAAAATATTTTGATTTTGATTTTTTTGACCTGTCAACGAGGCATCATCAGGATGACGATTGACTTGTCGCGAACCCGAACACGGCGTGTTGGTGTTGCCACACCGAGCGCTGGACGCAGAGCGCCGCCACACCATTCACCACCACCACCATTCACCATCATCATTCTCCTCCTTATCCCAATTTATTTGGGGTCTACACCACATGTCCCTTTCTTCCATACTATTCTATTAGTCGTCATCTTGGTAGTCACACCCTTTCCATCCATATCATCTTTCACACAGTCCATCCATCCTTTCTTTGGTCTTCCCCTCCTCTTAGTCTGGTAATACTTTCAAAGAAATTGTACCGTGACAGACGTTTTGTTGGGCCTCAGTTGTTGGCTAACTACTGGGGCCAGACAAAAGTTTGCATAAGTGAAAAGTTTTGAATACAGAAATTCTATTTCTGTCTCGTTTACTCTTACTTCTTGATCTAATGAGTGTGTCCTGCTCTCATTACTGTTATTATTTAGTGGCTTGTCTACTTTTTTTATGAGTTTCATAGAACTGTAGTAAAACACTACAGCGTCTTATGTTTCCTATATTGTATCTTAGTAATATTCATGGAAAATTTCAATTCAAACATTAAACAGAATGGAAATTATCAGTGAAATGTCATAATAATGAATATTCAAAAGGACGGGCGCCGGCCGGCCGAACCGCAATCAGCTATAATATCGCCAAACTTCATTTGCATATTATTTACGTAACGTACTACATATTTGGAACCAATTTAATTTTTTCATAGTTGTATCTTTATTCTTAGATATATTAATTAAAGCTTTTGCAAGGATGCGCAATTTTTTCGTTGCTTAAAGTGTACAGGTACAATTCCGTAGCTGACTACTGCCGGCAGCAGTAGTAGGCGATGTGTCGCCGCGACTCTTTTTCTTTTTAAATGTCATCTCGCAGTTTTTGTCCACTAAGATCTTGGCTGCTTAACCGGATTTTCCTGTGGGTGCCATAAGCTATTACACTTAGAGCCTCCAGCCAGGAGCTTTTTATACTATTCTAAATTAAAATTAAGCGAATGCTCGCTAAGGGCACCCCCTGTGGGGTACGAACCTCGGCTTAGGGCATCGCTGGTGGGAGGACAGCAAGAAGGGACAGGCTGGATCAAACTTGGGTTTTCATCATGATTATTAAGCGGGGTATTTAAAGCTACGTGCTCAGCTGCAACAACTGCTGGCACCTCGTTTTCGAGCAAGGGTCGGGGGGGAGTTTCATTGAGTCGGGGACGCGGTCGCGATCGCAAAGGACCTCGGCGGCGAGGTCGGAATGACGGGAGGCGTCTGTTTTTGTGCACTGTACTGGTGGCCCTATTCTGCTCCTGGAGGAGTGTAATGGGGTCATCTGGGTCGGAAAGAATATGCCTCGGTCGGCGAATCTGACTGATAGCCGCGACTCTACTGGTTGCTATCTATTTCTATGAAATACCTTCCGTAGCTAGCGACACGGTATTTCATAGAAATACTAAAAACCACAAGTGTCGCGGCGACACGTCGTCGCCTTCTAGTGCTGCCTGCAGTGGTCTACGGAATTGTACCTTTAATGAATTAGCGCTCATTTTTCAATGGTCTGATAACTTTATTGAGGACATAATCTTCGTCATTTTTATGTACATATAAAATCTGTATTCGAAGATATCGTTCTGACGATGGAATTTTGGTACCTAATCGAAAGTAATTGAAACGTAATAAAAAGTTTTTTGAGTCGCATGCTATAAGTACTAAAAAAGAGGATTCCCACGGATTGAACTATTGAGGATAATCAATGAGCATAGGATAAGAAAAAGGAAACATAAAAACCATAATACAGGAAAATGTGTAGTAATAACTGCAAAAATACATTGAACCGCATTTTAACGTTTTTGGTATAAAGGCTTCCCGTATCAAATTAGAATCTTTACGGTTCCAAGGGTCTGCATGAAATTGTGAATTTAGATCAAACGCAGAGTGAGGTTTTTTAATCTGTTTTCCTGTTTGTTAACGTCACAACACATGACGTCCCATACCTACATAGGGCTACAGAACCGAGGGTTTACCCCATAGGCCACATTAATGAAGGACCTCATACATTATTCAAACGGCCATCTTGACGTAAAACGTCTTCTTTTCTTAAACCTTTCACGAAATAAATAATGTTGTTTACCGACACTCTGAGGTGAACGATCTATTTACAAAAGACAGTGTCGATGAAACTTACACAGTCAACTTTTGAACCAGAATTATTGGTGCCGATTCCCTTGTTCACAAACTAAACTAAATTTAAGTTCAGTGCATCTTTTTCTTTCTATTTCATTAAGAAAAGGATAGAAGATAAATTTTAGTTTAGTCCTGTCAAATTAATCAGCGCTTGACGTAAATTGACGTAATTTTAGTCGGCAAGTTTTTAATCACGTCTAAACTTGTATGGAGAGTGACAGGCGCTGATTAATTTGACAGGACTAAACTAAAATTTATCCTCTGTCCTTTTCTTAATGAAATAGAAAGAAAAAGATGCACTGAACTCAAATTTAGTTTCGTTTGTGAACAAGAGAATCGGCACCAGTGTCGTATTATCGTTTATTTTATGAACGCAAAAGTGTTTTCCTCTTGAGTTTAGATACGAGTTTATTACAATCGTCACTTTATACGACGATATAAAAACAATCAATATAATGACGAGTACGGTGAAAGTTGATAAAAATGCTAGAACATGGAAAACGATGGAAAAATATGACTTAGTGATTGATCAATTGAGTGAACACATTGCGATGATAAATTCACCTGTCAAACGATTAAGGAATGAAAAATATGACTTTGAACTAGAAATAGATTAGTCATATTTAAGGTAAAAAAGCAATGACGATGTTGTTTATTACTTCAATATGGCGCGAAATAATTAATACAGTAAGTAAATTCGGGACACTGGTAAAATGAAAAACCCATTCGTGACGAATGCAAATTCCTGAATTTCTTCAAAATACACGACTAGTTTACTGTGATGATGACGATATAATTTGCTTTATTAAGTAGAGCATAAGCGTGAATTAAGTAGTGTGCTAGCTTACACGGTTGGTGTGATTTCTACGATTTATTAATGTATATTAGTGTAATGTGATATTGTGTACAAGTTTTGTAAACGATAGAAGGAATGAATTCCTGATGTAAGTGATAAACATTTATAAGGAAAATGTCTTTAAAGTTATGGTTGGCTATCGTGTTAGAACATATAAAAATGTAGATATTGCATCTGTCTAGAATTACAGATGCAGATAATTTTGCTTAAGTAGTTTTTATATTTATGATTAGTCTTTTTAGGGTTCCGTAGTAAACAAGGAACCCTTATAGTTTCGTCATGTCCGTCTGTCTGTCTGTCTGTCTGTTCGCGGTCTAGCTCCGAGACCCTTAGTACTAGAAAGCTGTAATTTGGCATAGGTATACATATTAATTACGTCAACAAAGTGGTAAAACAAAATTATGAAAAACATTTTTTTTAGGGTACCTCTCATACACGTAAAATGGTGATGTTTATTTTTTTACCCCATGGTGAGGGATATCATTGGAAAGGTCCTTTAAAAATATTGCGAGTTTGTGATAACCATTTTTGGATTCAGGGATTCGTTTGCGAAATATTAAGCTTTAAAGTGCTAATTTTTGTTAGAGTGAAGTGTTCCCCCCCTGCCGGCTAAATGGTTGGTTTTGGGTGTGTGAAAAAAATCACAAGAGTAGTTTATATAACGAAATTAAAAGGAAAACTATCACAGCTAAGTAGGCTTTACAGGTTAACGAGTAATAATCGACCAACTTAACTTTGCAGTTGCAAAAACATGTTTTCCCATACATTCCGTATGGGAGAACATATTTTTCAACTACAAAGTTAAGTTTGTTTTTGGGATAAATTCATCCCAACTACGGAACCCTTCATTGTGCGTGGTCTGACATGCACTTGGCCGGTTTTTCTATCTGACTATAGCTATACCTACCGTAAAATATTTCAATTTCCAGTTGTGCATCATTTTATTAGATATCCTTTTATGAGACACGACTCGATGTACTCTCTTCATAAATCTGTCTCATCATCATCATCATTTCAGTCGAAAGACGTTCACTGCTGGACATAGGCCTCCCCCAAGCACCACCACTTCGACCGATTCTGTGCTTTTCGCATCCAGCGGATTCCTGCGGCCTTCACAAGGTCATCGGTCCATCTTGTGGGAGGCCTTCTAACGCTACGTCTTCCCGGTACGCGGTCGCCACTCCAGAACCTTTCGACCCCATCGGCCATCCGTTCTGCGAGCAATATGTGCCCTGCCCATTGCCACTTAAGTTTGGCAATTCTTCGGGCTATCTCGGTTACTTTGGTTCTCCTGCGGATCTCTTCATTTTTGATTCGATCACGTAGGGAAACTCCAAGCATCTCATTCATTCATTCATTATAAATCTTGAAATTAATGTTGAATCGGTTATCTAGAAAATGAGTTCATTACCTACATCTGAAGGCGGCCATCCCTGCCTTCAGATGTAGGTAATGAACTCAGGCAGACTATAAATTAAGAATTATATACGTCGCCATCGTGCGAACCTGACAGACGTTGAGAGATTTACAATTTACAGCAGAGCCGCGACGCGACACTGGTGGAACAATTTCTACGAAGACTTCATGGATATGATCTACCTTAGTCGCATCGGTATAGAATAAACCACCATTTGCAAACTTTCTCCATAATTACGCACGTGCTGGAAAATGTTTTAACGTTAGATTTTGTACACGACGATGTTATTGCGACCTAAAGTGATTACGTTAAAGTGGTCTTTTGATATTTTTTTAAATGTTACGAGTTTCTTTGTGTTCTTGAAGTGGTTTTTATCCTTTTGTCGTATTATATGCTAAATCTTTTCTATGTTATATTTTATTTTACCTATTTTTAGAGCAGGAATGTTTGGATGAAATGGGGTATGAACGGTTTTAAATGTTTTATCAGAATCCATTTTGTTACATTGTAAAGGATTATGAATATAATTCCGAACGTGATTGAGAGCACGAGGCAGGAAAATAAAAACATGGTGGTGTTGAATGTTTTCAGTTCTATTTTGGTACCTACTCTATTCATGAGAATACTTATATTTTATATTGGAGAAATGTACAACTGGAATACAAAAAGAAAACTGATAAATAGCGAAAAAGTGTAGGAGTGTGAATAGATAACATTTGTATCGTGTAGCCCTTTATTCTTTAAAACTAGCGATTGTAAAATACAATAGACGTGGATATATTTAGTTACCTATTCCGCTTAGCTATTCCTAAAGAGCCATAAAAAACCTTGAAAGAAATCGACACGTGTTTCACCTCTCAACGAGGCATCCTCAGGATGACGATTGATTTGTCGCGAACCCGAACACGGCATGTTGCCACATTAAGCGCTAGACGCAGAGTCAGTCAGTCTCTACGTCCAGCGCTTCATCCTGAGGATGCCTCGTTGAGAGGTAAAACACGTGTCGATTTCTTTCAGGGGTTTTTATGGCTCTTTAGGAATAGCTAAGCGGAACAGGTTACTAAATATATCTACGTCTATTGTATTTTATAATGGGTTTTCGCATGGTTACTTCTGAATCAATTAACTAGCGATTGTGTAACTTTTTCTAGGTAGCTTCGTTAATTAAGAGCGTCGTGTAAGTAGATTTTTTTTGACAATTGCAACTGCAATTCGTCTAGTTAAGTTATCCACTTGATATTTTAAATGTTGAACTAAAATCTTAGCTTTTTGTACAGAAATACCACTTTCGTTTATTTCGGTGTAGATGATTTCGCCGGATTCGTTTACGTATAATCTTAAAGTACAGCGACTGAAGCTCGAGTCTTTTGAAATATATATTCGGATAAGCTCTGACATTATATATTTTCAGTTTTCGTTTTAAAAATTGTAACTTAACCAAAGTAGGAATCTGAAACTGCTGGGATTGGGTTCATAATTCAGCCAGTATTCTGGTACAGATATTTTTAGGGTTTCGTAGTATACAAGGAACCCTTATAGTTTCGTCATGTCCGTCTGTCTGTCCGCGGTCTAGCTCCGAGACCCTTAGTACTAGAAAACTGTAATTTGGCACAGGTATACATATTAATTATGCCGACAAAGTGGTAAAACAAAATTATGGAAAACATTTTTTTTTAGAGTACCTCCCCTACACGTAAAGTGGTGATGTTTTTTTTTTATGCCATGATGTGGGGTTTCAATGGAAAGGTCCTTTAAAAACATTGTGAGTTTGGAAAAAAACATTTTTGGATTCAGGGATCCGTTTGCGAAATATTAAGCTTTTAAGTGCAAATTTTTGTAAGAGTCAAGTGTCCCCCCCCCTGCCAGCTAAATGGTTGGTTTTGGATCTGTGAAAAAAATCACAGTAGTAGTTTAGATAACGAAATTAAAAGGAAAACTACCACAGCTAAGTAGGCTTTACAAGTTAACGAGTAATAATCGACCAACTTTGCAGTTGCAAAAACATGTTTTCCCATACATTTCGTTTATCAACTACAAAGTTAAGTTTGTTTTTGGGACATGTTTATCAACTATAAAGTTAAGTTTGTTTTTGGGATTAATTCATCCCAACTACGGAACCCTTCATTGTGCGTGGTCCGACACGCACTTGGCCGGTTTTTTTTTCTTAAACATTTCTTAGAATTCCCTTAGAGCGTTACCACACTAGCAATTTGCCAGCGTGTTTTCTGCGAGTCAATTTGTGAACGTGCTCTCCGCGGGTGCGATGCGAGCTAGCCACGCGACTCTTTCTCCGCGTTTTCACAATATTGCACACTCGCTTGTCTCGCTCTCTAATACGGCGAACACGTTGCGCACACGTGGCGTGCTCGCTACACACACGCAGCGAGCGTGTTAAACAATCTCCTCGCCGTTAAGACGCTGGTAAATCGTCAGTGTGATAAGGCCCTTACGTAAATGTCGACAAACACTATCAGATGCCAAAGGATTACCTTAAGTGCTACTGTATTTGTTTAGTTTACCTGCATTGGAAAAGTCTTACATTTAGCGTCTGGCTATTAATTATTTAACTTAATATTTCCCCTCTGATAAATTATCTAGGAATATTTTACCTGTTAAAATGATAACAAAATATAATTTACGATCTGATAAAAAACTTAGAATTTTTTACTCGAAAACTATAGCAGATAATTTTTGTTTGTTTCAGAAAGAAAACTGTACGACATGAGAAAACCATTGAGTTGTTTGAGGAAGCTAACAACGAGAAAATTGGTCGGAGATCAGAGGAGTAGTAATAGTTCGTGTTGCTTTAAGTGATGAACAAAGAGTCGTCACAATGCTTGCGGACAATGACACCCACAGTTACGGCGCTGGAGCGAATGGCACATACAACTTCTTCTTTGAAGACCCGAGATTCATATCGATACTAAAACATAGAGGTTCGAACCACACAAATAACATTGGCGATGTTATTAAAGTTCTAGAAGACTGGCGGAGTAAATACAATATTTCCGTCGTAAAAGAATGTGAGAAGTCGGAATATTGCTCCGGAGAATTTCGAGACTTGATTCTCGCTTACAACAGTATACATGGATATGTTAGTCTACTGGTATGTGTTCATCAGGATTTTTTTTATTTTATGTAGTCTATATTTTTTTGTATTTCTAAAAACCAAAAGAGATCTTTTTCAGGTTTAAAGCAATGTTTTTCAGCTCTCAATGCTAGTTTGGTATTCTAATGAAGTTTACTTTACATTTAATATTCGTGACAAAATATTCTGATCACGTAAACCAGCCTATTGTGTTTGGAAAATTGTTTGTTCAGGAATATTATTACATTATTAGTGTTAGCTACAGTGAAATATAGTTTAGGTACTCCAGGCTTGTATCCCAAGGGCAATAATATTTTGATATTATTACACAAGTGTCTAATGAATCTTGAGACAGACTCATTCAATTAGTGAAGATTTGTCTCGCATAACAACATCCAATTTACCACAGCCCAGTTAATTAAAAAAAAAAGGTTTTAAAATAACGAGCGTCTTACTTTGTTTGACAATTTTGGAAGTTCTTAATATACCTAAATATATTAGTGTTGTCACGAATTTATTTAACGATGATTTATTAAATTTTCCTTACATCTGTTACAAATTATGATATCAGAGAACTAGTAATCATAGAAAGGAAGAGGGTGCTCTCACAGTTTGTAGATTTTTATGTTTTTCTGTAAAATGTATGATGGGATTCTGTTACTGTATCCTATACTATGAAAGAGCAATATTTGTATACCTATATAAATATTTGTACTCACGTTGTCGAAAACAGCTCTAACGATTTCGATGAAAGTTGCAATCTATATTGCAACTTTCATCGAAATCGTTAGAGCTGTTTTAACCCCTATGGGTTTACGGGGGCGAAAAATCTATCTAGCTAGGTCTCATATCTGGGATTCGTTTTCTCCGTATTTTCACCCGAGCAGAGCTCGGTCGCCCAAAGTTTAGAACAAGATAATGAATAATGACATGACAATAATGACATTAGAATAATGACGTACTTGGATTAGTATGTACTTTCCTATACTATTAAATGAGCATTTTCTATTTTCACCAGAGCAGCGCTCGGTCGCCCAGGTACTTGACATGATTTATTTAGGTTCTCTTAATTTTGATGATACGATTATTTTCATCATTACACAGACGAATATTTATAATTTGAAATAATTTCCCTATTGCTGTGATATCATATTATTTGCTTTCTTCAGGTATGTCTCTTCGGCAGTTTAGCCAATGCGCTGAACGTTGCTGTTCTGACCCGCCGGGATCTAGCAGTAACTCCTATCAACCGGCTGCTGAAGTGGCTGGCGGTGGCTGATGTCTTCGTCATGCTGGAATACGTGCCCTTTGCGATCTACAGGTACCTGGTGAGTATAAGCTACATTTAATAATATAATAAAATTTACCCCATATTGTCCCACTGCGGGGTCCTTTCCTTTTTCCACTCAACTCGATCCTGAGCCTGATCCATCCCTCCTATAAGCGTCAAGTTTTTCCTGCCATCTACGCCTGGGTCTTCCGCGGACATCTGTACTATATAATTTATTATTAAATGAATATAGCGAAAGTTACTCTGTCCGTCTGTTACCTTTCACGCCTAAACCACTGAACCGATCGTAATGAATTTTGACAGAAGGTAGGCTGGGACCTTGAGAACGAAGTAGATAATTTCTCGTCCTGGATTGGATATTAGTGTCAAATAGTGATTCATTGAAATACACACAGACGAAGTCGTGGGGAATAGATAGTCTACACTAATATCATAAAGAGAAAATATTTGTAGTTTTGTTTGTAATAAATAAAATTAAAAACTACTGGACCGGTTTAAAAAAATCTTTCACTATTATTATGCTATAATATCACCGAGTAAGATAGGCTATAATTTATAAAGATATCACGCAGGCGAAGCCACTGGCGTAAGCTAGTTAGTTATAATTATATATACTCCTTGTTTGAGTAAAGATTCCAGGAAAGTTTTGAATGTGAATGGCTATAAGGATAGTAGACCGATGACCTGATGAAAGTAGCGGGAATTTGCTGTATGTGAGGAGCACATGATCGGTTGATGTGGCAATGCAAGGGTAAGGCTAAGCGTATGCTGAGCCGCAGGTGACGCAGCACAGCACAGTACAGATTTTGCAAGGTAGGGCAGGGGAGGCAGACGTAGGCCGCGAGCGTATGCTGCGACGCAGCTACACAGACACATTCGCGTCCTAGCTAGTACAAACAATCTGTCATTGAAACAAAATTGTGAAACAGTGGTAAAAAACAAGTGACAACCTGCAAGTGTCGCGCAGAAATCTGTGCCGTCTCTACAACGAGACGCAGAGCAGGACAGACACATGTCTGCATCGCACGTGCCTGTGCCTCAGCGTACGCAGCTGTCAGTACGTTCATGTATTACAAAATCTGCTCTGCCCTGCGCTGCGTGGACCTGCGCCACCTGCGTCTCAGCATACGCTTAGCTTTAGGCCTGTGTTCAGCAGTAGACGTCTTTCTTACTGAAATAAGATGATGATGTTAAGAATAGAGGAAGACCATTGAAACAATGGGAGGATTGTGTGAAAGGTAATAACAATATGGGTAGGAAGTGAATGAATACAGAGATAACTACTGATAGATATGCATGGAAGAAAATATGTAGCATAATCAGCCTATAATGTTTCCACTGCTGAGACACAGGCCTCCTCTCTTCGAGAGGGAGTGGGCTGTAATCTACCACGCGGGCCCAGTGCGGGTTGGTAGATGTCACATGTCTTCGAATTTTTGGTTCTAGGTCATGCCGGTTTCCTTCAATGTTCTTGAGAGCAGTAGTGATGAAATTATTTACACAAAGTAAAGCGCCTTCTTGGGTTTGAACTCATGACCTACAATTCATAAGTGGGGCTCCACTGGGCTACCACTGCTCCCATACAGTGTCAACCCCAATTAATTGATTGATAAACGAGAAGGAGAATGACAATATGATCGATGATAAGATTCGCAACATTTCTATAAACCAATATGGCTGAAATAGTTGAAGATCGGTGATGTCATTGTGATATCGAAGTGTGGCCTATTCACGATTTTCGGCTATCAAGTGAGTCATAGCTGGATCGAATATTACTAAATCTTGTTTGTGTTTATTCGGAAGATTTAGAAACCTTGCTGTAAGTGCTATTAAAAGGCCACTGAAATCGTTCGGGCTTGGTGATATTATTGTTATGGTGAAGGACATTTGCGATTTCAAGGTCGCTGATGAGTCTGTATTTCATTTGTATTGTCAAAACATTAAATCAGCCTATTACAATCAACTGCTGGACGGCAAACTGGATATTATGGTGGAACTTAATCTCTCAAGGTGCACCATAGTATCTAGTTTGCCGTTTTCTGTATCGAATTTGTATTAGTCTCAGATTTCTGCGTCTTTTTAAGGTCAACGAAAACGACCTTGATTATATTGAAATTGTAAGATATTTAGTGGCACAGCAATCACGTCGGGGTGAACAAATTAGTGGCATGAGGAACAGGGTGTAAAGTTCAGTCATCCACCATAGATAAGGGAGGATCCTCCGACCAGACGGGTGTTGTGTCTGGCGGGCAACTGCCCAACGGTTTGAAGTTGAAATCTTGTATATATGTTGATCGCTCGGTAAACTCTAACTGCGCGATTTAGGATTTGTGTGACGTCATGTCTATGATGCGTAGTTCGTATGTGTAAATTATTGTTTATGTCATTATGATATTGTTCACGTAATTATTCAAAAGTGGATCACCATTATGACTGGAGATTTAATAGTTCGATATTGAAGTAATACAAGGTCTTTGCAGGTGGAAATACGACATTGTATCATTTTTGTACGATGTGATGATATTTGTTTGCGTATGAATGTGGGTGGCTATAAGAGTAGGGGAAGACCGAAGAAACGATGGATGGACTGTGTGAAATATGATATGGATAGAAAGGGGGTGACTACCAAGATGACGACTGATAGAAAAGTATGGAAGAAAGGGACATGTTGTGTAGACTACAAATAAATTGGGATAAGGGGAGGAGAGTGATGATGATAAATTCACAGGATTTTAATCTTTGATCTTGTATATTTTGTTGTATTAAAACCATGTTTTATATTTTTAACCGACTTCAAAAAAAAGGAGGAGGTTCGCAATTCGACGGTATATATATACATATATGTATTTTTTAATCTATGCTCCCCGATTACTCGAAGACGGCTGGACCGAATTGAAAAATTATTTCTTTGTTTGAAAGGGTATACTTTCAAGTTGGTCCCATTGTCATTTGGTCACGATCTGAAACATTATAGGCACATCTATAGCGATTTGGGTATTTTTGATGAGCAGTTGACATTAAGCTATTGTAACTAAGATAAATTACAAACCAGCCCACTAAAAAGTGAAAAAAAAAAAAACTTTTATAAAAAATACAACCGACTTCCAAATTACAAAGTGAAAAATAACTTTAATTTCGGAAGTCGGTGTCAAAAAACTAAAATACTGATCCAAAGACACCGACTTAAAGTTATTTTTGAGTTTTTGTTATATTAGAGTTTATTTGTAATAAAACTCCAAGGTAATAATTTGTCTGCTTTTCTAACGTCTGTTATTTCTAAAGTTTCAATAACAAGCGGTTTAAATTGTAATGGAACACAAAAGAAGTAGTAAAAACTTGATTATGTTCTTTGGTTGCTGTTTTATTATGAACGAAAATAGATTATTGGAGCTGTTATGTTTTAGATACAATTGAATAAGTTTCTCAATTTCGTGTAAGCCAAGATGAATAAGAAACAGTGCAGTAATTTCGTAATATAGGTACAATGGCAATGCAATTCATACTGACAGTTTAACAACATTCATTGCGTTATTTACGTTGTCGAGCAGACTAATTTTTCAAAGATATGAAGCAATTGTAATAAAAACCATCCTTACTCTAAAATAACTAATTTAATTCTGAATATAATTATTTAACCTCAAAATAGATACTAATCCCCAAATGAATGTTAAAGTCGCTACCCCAATATCATAATCTAAAACTGTTTAATGAAACTACATATTTACAATATATCAGGGATAAGGAAAATAATACGAAACACCAAGATATTTTGTCAGTCATTTATATTTCTTTGCCAACATCAAATTCAATATTCTACACCATACCATCACATCTCCTATTCCCCACATAATATCACAATTCAATCCGTATTCTAAAATTTACCATAAAACTAACAGGTTACCTTAATTTACAGTAGATCTCCAACCAATACTATGCCAATCTGTCTTTTTACCGACATAGCCATTAAGCACGTCCTATTGTCACGAGCGCCCGTCCCAGAAGACAGGTTCCCGCGCTACTCTTGACACATCGAATCTTTGGGTGTTGCCAGTACAATATCTAAGAATTACGTATTAATAAATTAAAAGCTAACACAATGGATTTGTTATTTGTCTCAAAATACTTCGGACTGTAATTAAAAGTGTGTTACGCAATTGAAGTACTGTTTCAATTAAGCGATTCGGATCAAGAGACTAATTTCAAGTAATTTCACGTAGAGCGGCTTTGACTAATCAAATCATATACTATACGAAGCAAAATAATTACTCTAGTCGTCACTCTAGTTAAATTAATTTTAAATTACATTGGCTTATTAATTTTCCATTAAATTAAATACAGAGGTGCCTCGACGGTATCTTATAGAACTTTGAAACCACAGGGCGCTCAGTCAGAGCGTCATCAATTTAGTGCCAGGTATAGTTATTATTAAATTTGGTACGTAATAAAATTTCATCACTAATCATACATATTATTGGTTATTGGATAATAATCTATTGAATTCTATGGAAAGTTTTTCTTTCTATTGAATGATCGTGGTCTAGGCATTTTAACTGATATGCTTTTTATTTCAATCTTTTGTCGACTATTCAATTTGATCAGCACACTTAGTATAACCACAATAGAAACGGGTTTTGTCGACGGAAGACAGTAGAAAGACGGTAGAAAAAATGACAGATAAATAATTACAATCTATCATTTTGTCTATTCTTCCGTCGACAAAACCCGTAGAAAACCCGTTTCTATGGTTATGATGGTACTCGTGCTATAGACGATGAGGTCGCGGGAACTCGTTGAGTCCGAGAAGCACAGGACTGATGTTTCGATGCTTGGGGAGTCTTATGTCCAAAAGTGGAAATCTTTTGACTGAATGATTATGATAATGACCATTAGATTTGACAGCAGGGTTGACTAAAAGCATTTCCAATTCAGAAAGATCTCGTCGCTCAAAAAGTCAAAGTAAAATCATTTATTTCAATTAGCCCATTAAAAAGCACTTTTGAATGTCAAAAAAAAAACTAGAAAATGGAATTGATTCTGGTTCCCATTCCAAACGGTAGTTTTATATGGAGAAGATTGGAAAAGAAACACCACAGTAACTCTTTTAAAATGTTTTACAACATTTTGAATACATTTGTAATTTATGTGTGAAGACAATGTATCCAGTAACTGTGTTGTGGAGGTCAGATAGGCAGCCACTCCATACTGGTATTCTGTTGGATCCAGTTAGATTGGAAGCCGACTCTAAGGGCCTGTGCACACCACGTTTTTTAAACGCGCCGTCGACGCGCAGTTTAGAAACGCGCGTCGACGGCGCGCTTTTATCCTACAGAGCAGTGTGCAAAGGTCTACAGGCTGCGTCTGACTTGCGTGCGTATCGCGTCTGTATCGCTACAAACGCGCGTCGACGGCGCGTTTAAAAAACGTGGTGTGCATAGGCCCTAACATAGTCGGGAAAAGGCTAGGCAGATTGATGATGATGATGTTAAGACGATGCACCTGTAAAAATATTCTTCATTCAACTTCTTCTCTTTCCACAGCTGTTCCCAGACCAAGAAGAACGTCCATACTCCTGGGCAGTGTACATGCTGTTCCACAGTAACTTCACCCAGATACTGCACACTGCGTCCATACTGCTCACGTTATCGCTAGCGGTCTGGCGATATATCGCTATCAAGTAAGTGTTAGATATGGAGATATGGGACTTAAACATAACTGGCAAAATTTGGGTGTAGGTACCTACATCTCTGGATAACCCTTCGGGGAAAACAGGCGTCATGTTATGTTACATAACATAACATAATATCACGCTTTGTTTTCCCGAAGGGTTGGGCAGAGGTGTACCTGTAGTAAGTACAACCACATTTCGCCAGTTATGTTTAAGTCCCATGTAATAGGGGGCGAGCCTATTGCCATGAACCGGGCACAAATCCAGAGTTATGTTATCTATATTACCACAGATGAATACAGATGGGACATTCCGCAGTTTAGTTATGACGCTACAAGTACGCGGCGGGCCCGTCTTGCTGGGCCAATTCAGTGAGTGTAACGTAGTTAGAAGATCTAAGAGTCACGCGATAGAAAGAGAGGTAACTTCTAGGTGAATATAACTGTAGGTAATTAGCGCTGTGCGACCTGAATTGCACTTTATTGTGTCGTGGCAAGAGTCACTTTTTATTTAAATAATTTTGCGGAGTGTCTCATTTGTATTAATCTGTAATATTACTGCTAAGTTTCTGCATGCCGCGGTGGTGTCTGCAAAAGTCTTAAGTGGTATTAGGTTGATTTTGTTAGCAATAAAGAAAGTAGTTTCTGCTTACCTCCATGGGAGGAAAGCATGAGTTTATGTATGTATGTAAGTAAAGAAAATAGATATCAAACACGTCTATAACATCGTCTAAGGGCTGCCAAACAAATATCACCATTGCAAGCCTTAAAATAAAGTCGTAAATAAATAACCTGAGACGCGCACCTTTTTCCGCTTAGATGCGCTTTCGAGCTAATGGAATTTTATTTATTCTCAACTTTATTTCAACTATTGCAAGGTCGATATTTGTTTGGCAGTGACAACCGCGCTACGCTCCGCATCGCCAAGTGAGCGCCGGTCCTAAGAGCACCTTTATTTGTTTAGAAAAAATTACGTATTCAGTTCAGTAAATCAATGTACATTACGAGGTTATTCGAAAGGCAAATTAACGTTCGTTGTTTGTTTTTTAAGCAAAAGTTTACAGCTAAAACAAATAAGACAACCTAAAATAACATCAAGCAAAAGAAGTCGGTTATAACATAACATAACATCACTCCTTGTTTCCCCGAAGGGTTGGTCAGATGTGTACAGGGATCACCAATTAGTTTCATTCGGGGTTTAAAAGAATAATATGACTGTTGTGGTCTGTTTGGTAGACGATTACTAACAACCAAGATTTTTTGTTTTTATTAAATACACATAACAACATACATAACATCACGCCTTGTTTCCCCGAAGGTTTAGGCAGAGGTGTACCTGTAGTAGGTACACCACATTTCGCCAGTTATGTTCAAGTCCCATATAACAGTGGGTGAGACTATTGCCATCAACCGGGCACACATCCAGACTCCGAGCTGCTACTGAGAAATTAAATAAAATCGGCCAAGTGCGTGTCGGACCACGCACAATGAAGGGTTCCGTAGTTGGGATGAATTTATCCCAAAAACAAACTTAACTTTGTAGTTCAAAAATATGTTCTCCCATACGGAATGTATGGGAAAACATGTTTTTGCAACTGCAAAGTTAAGTTTGTCAATTATTACTCGTTAACTTGTAAAGCCAACTTAGCTGTGATAGTTTTCCTTTTAATTTCGTTATATAAACTACTGTTGTGATTTTTTTCACACACCCAAAACCAACCATTTAGCCGGCAGGGGGGGACACACTTGACTCTAACAAAAATTAGCACTTTAAAGCTTAATATTTCGCAAACGGATCCCTGAATCCAAAAATGGTTTTCACAAACTCACAATGTTTTTGAAGGACCTTTCCAATGATACCCTTCACTATGGGTTAAAAAATAAAAAAAATACATCACCACTTTACGTGTATGAGAGGTACTCTAAAAAAAAAATGTTTTTCATAATTTTGTTTTACCACTTTGTCGGCGTAATTAATATATATACCTATGCCAAATTACAGCTTTCTAGTACTAAGGGTCTCGGAGCTAGACCGCGGACAGACAGACAGACAGACAGACGGACATGACGAAACTATAAGGGTTCCTTGTTTACTACGGAACCCTAATAAACGGTTATTCAAAAATGAACAAAAATAACAAAGTAAGTAATTAATATTAATGTGAAAAACTACATTCTTTACTTGGTAGTACCTATCTGAAGACTGGAGTAAAGTTGGTGTAAGCTGTTCCCATTAAATACGCCATTAATTGTCGTGACGACTGCAGAAAACACAAAGCGCGGGCTAAATTAAATGACTAACTTTTTTTAAATTAATAGTAAAGAATTAATATTGTTTACTTAAGGTCCGCACAAATAGGTCGGCGCTCCGGATCCGTGCCGCGGTTTGCCATTTACTGTAGTAGTACATCCACATTTCGCCAAACAATAATTATAACAAAAATATAACTGCTCCGAGTTATGATCGTGAAACAAAGTTTGTTTTTGATCAGTTAACTTTTGCTTTTGTGAAATTGGCCCTAGAGCTTTTTTGTTAATTTTATGGTTATTTGTTTCAAAAAAAATAAACATACAATTTATTAAGTTTGCGAGATAACACTGAATAACAATATTGTCTAACCCGTTCCCGCGGGTCTTGAATAATTATAACGGAGTTTGTTGTTACGGTAGACTGTATCGAGAATAATTATGATTAAACGTTTGCCTCGTAAGTATGGTCTATTGCTTGCGACGAAGCCCAACTGTACAGCGTGGTCTAGAGGGGAGACAAAGTGATATTCTATCAGCTATAACGATGATAGAATAGTCTAAAATGGGACGGGACACTGCTCGCTAAACAAATACTTCCACACAATAGGTATAACGGACAGACCTGTGCAATGCATGGAGGCAGAGGAAACCGCTGCTCATGTGCTCTTATAATGCACGGGCATCACCCAGATCAGAACAGAAACCCTCGGGTCACCCAGATCTTTCACGGATATTCTGAACAGACCTGTACCCTAATTACTGTACCGTAACTTATTTTCGTAAACAATAATGCCTAATTTGTTTCATTTTGACAGTTCAACAACATTCATTGCGTTATTTACGTTGTTGAGCAGATTTTTTTTTCCAACTTATGAAGCAATGGATTAGCAATCTGTTTCAAATCTAAACAAATTGTGATTGTGTTGTATTACGCAATTAGGGTACAGAAGACTTAATTAACTTCTGTAATCAACCACCGACGGCCGCCATAGCCCACGCATCGCACAACGGTCCACCTGAAGGACCAAGTGCCACCAACATAGAAGTCTAAAATGTATTGGATTGACATAAGGATAGAATAGATAGAACATTGGTTAGGATATTATATGTATAGTAGTATAGTCTATACTTAATATTATAAATAGAGAGAGTGAATTTTGCGAGTTTGTGTATATGTGGATATTTGAAAAAAAAAATCGCCATTTGAAAGGTAGGTACATTATTCCAGATGGACATAGGCTAAATATTATGTAATTGTATACATAAAGAAGTACTTAATAATACTAATGAAATACCTACTATTTTGAATTCATGCAAGCCTAGTACTTTTTGTTAGGTTACTGCTCAGGACTTGTGCACAACGTGTCGTGAACAGAACACCGTCTTCATAAATGTAAATTGGACTCGTGCGAAGCTGGGGTAGATCACTAATAGTATAATATAGTTAGTTCTCAAATTGCTTAAAAGTATTCAACATTCGGACAAACCCATTGAGGTTTTTGTGATGTTTCTGTTTACGGACGGTACGGGGGGGTTCAGTATCACTTCAAGACCCAGATTACCACTCGCCATTCGATTGCCTCTCCAATAAAATTTTACGTGCCGTTACCTTGAATATTTGTAGTAGTACACTTTTCTCTTTCCTTGAACTTAAAGAGTAAGTTTCCTTCACCTTTCAAAGAAAATAGAGTAGGCGCCTAATAAAGTTGAAGTGTTCTTTCTATCTACTTCAAGCTTCTTTGCAGACTAATCGCTTTGACTACGAAGACTTAAGTATTTAGATCGAATTGCTCAGAGCACGCCAAAACAACGAGTGAGTCATGAACTTGCCCTCATTTATTTAAATTAGGTCGACAAGGCATACCTACTGGCACAGTGTTGTCTAAGGCTTAGCGCACATTACACTCGCATCTAGCCGCGGCGCAGGGCATCGCAATTAAATACAAAAAAAAAAACTGGCCAATTGCGTGTCGTGCCACGCACAATGAAGGGTTCCTTAGTTGGGATGAATTTATCCCAAGAATAAACTGGGAGAACATGCCCAAAACCAACCATTTAGCTGGCAGGAGACCCTCACACTTGACTGTAACAAATATTTGCATTTTAAAGCTTAATATTTCGCAAACGGATCCCTGAATTCAAAAATGGTTTCGACACACTCACAATATTTTTGAACGACCTTTCTAACAACACCGACATTATGGGATAGATGAGGAAAAAAAATATCCCCACTTTACGTGTAAGGGAGCATATTTTTTTTTCTTGATTTTATTTTTTCGCTTAATCGGCGTCAAATTACAGCTTTATAGTATAAAGAGTCTCTGAGCTAAGCCGCGGACAGACAGGCGGACATGGCGAAACTATAAGGGTTCCTTGTTGACTGCGGAACCCTAAAAATGTGCAACCGACTTCTACTATGCTTTTAACTAACATCGTCAACATAGACGAACTGGATTAAAAACCTATCATTGAAACTAACTTGTATGGGCCTCGTGGCTAAAAGGATCGTAGGCTTGCCACGGTCGGTTCGATGATGGGTACCATCCATTTGATATCAAGACCCCTTCGTGTCTTGGAAAGCACGTTAAGCCGTTGGTCTCGGCTGTCATTCGTAGATCGTTGACAGTCGTTACGGGTAGTCAGGAGCCCAAAAGTCTGATAGCCAGTTTTATTACCAATATCGAAAACTAAGTACTTAGGAAAGTTTTAAGGACCCGTAGGTGTCTTCTACCAAATGAAAGAAGAAACTCGTAAATCGGTCCAGTAATCACTGAGGAATTGGTGTACAAACATGAAAAAAATCCGTTGCATGCATAACCTTCTCCTTTTTTGAATTCGGTTAAAAAGCGCAATGCGAACTACCTGTAACGTGCAATGTTTCTTTCAAAATGTACGAATGTGATGTAGAGGACTTTTGCAATGCGGTGTAGCCCGCCCAAAATTTGCATCGGCCAAGTGTACCGTGATTGAATTTTATGTTAGGTATGTGATAACGACAACCGATTCGCTGAAATCCCTTATGATAAGGCATACCCACTGACCTAAATATGTTAATAAAAGTGGTCTCTGGTAGTTTTACTTTTGCGACCATTTCTGGTCAGAGCACAAACTTTTGGGTATTCGTTAAGCAAATAAGTCTGCCAAAGCGTACATACAAGTACAAGTAAATAAACGTACATAAAAGTACTTGAGTAAATAAACAGTGAGAAATTACGCCAGAATTTTACATCAAAAACTCTGAAAGCTGAACTGTGATTTTAAAGTTGTAAATTATAACCATTTTCTGTGAAAAAATATGATTTATTATTTGGTGCTTACGGACGATGTAAATTAATGGTCTCATTTGAATTTTTTACGTGGATACGATACTGTAAACCTTGCTGTTTATTAGATACTGAAACTGAAACCTTGGATGTTACAGTTCCCTCGATAAACACAAACTTCCACCACAATTAAAATCAAGAGGACGTGATGAGGAGGTGATTTTGTTCTGTATATACATATATTTTTCACAACTTGCCGAGTGTTTAAAAAGCGATTACTCTCTAGACAATCCCCTAGGGAACCTAATAAAGGTTGGAAGATTATCAGTCGCTCGCGAATTCGTGAGAGATTACACGCGACACTTTTCAACTTCGCACGATCTCCGACGAGTTGAAATAATGTTTCTCGCGATATTTATCCCGCGACTAGAAAATCACATCTTGAGTGCCAAGATACAGAAGTAATGTCTCGTTTGGGGCTCATCAGGGTTGCTTTGAGTCTGAACCTTATAATACCCGCTCAGGCGTGAGTCAGGGATCCATGCTTGGTCCACTGCTTTTCCTTATCATGTCAATGATCTTAAATAAGGTTAGGTTCGCTATAGCTTGCTCTACGCCGACGACCTAAAACTAGTAGTTCAAATTGATACGGTCGCGGATTGCATACTCCTACAGAGGGACATTGATGCTATATATGAGTGGAGCATGGTCAATAAATTCTCTTTCAATAAAAGTAAGTGTTACGTCATGACGTACAGTCGAAAACGTCAACCACTCCACTATAACTACAGATTGGGTGGTGAAGTAATAAGTCGTGTCACCAAGATAAGGGACCTGGGCGTGACCTTTGACACTGGTTTGACATTTAGAGATCATGTCTCCACTCTTGCTAAGGAATCTTTTAGGCGTTTGGGTTTTAGTTAAGCTTCTGTACGCCACTTTGGTTCGTAGCAAACATGAGGCTGGTGCCTGTATCTGGCATCCTTACACAGCGACTCATACGTTAACGCTGGAAAAGGAACAGAAAACTTTCCTGAGATTTCTGTATAAAAAGACGTTTCACTTCTTTCCTTACATGTACCTTACTAATTACCTCCTAGGAGTTTTAGGCTTCAACCATAAGGGGCATGAGGAACAGGGTGTAAAGTTCACTCATCCACCATAGAAAAGGGAGGATCCTCCGACCAGACGGGTGTTGTGTCTGGCGGGCAACTGCTCATCGGTTTGAAGTTGAAATCTTGTATCTATGTCGATCGCTCGGTAAACTCTAACTGCGCGATGCAGGATTTGTGTGACGCCATGTCTATGATGCGTGGTTAGTATGTGGCGGTGTAACCGCTACAAACCCATTGGAGGTTCGACGAGGCTTTCTACAGCTCACAGTAGCTTGCAAAACTCTTAGAGGATGCATTGACAGTCCCGAACTCCATGGTCTTTTCTGTCGGCTATTTTTGGTCCCGATAAATACATCGGGCATCGCCAAAGCCGTCGACGCGATTTGTTTGCGCCGCCGTTATCTAAAACTGTCGCCCGAGCTGAGTCCCCTGTGTGTCGTACTTTAAGGATGCTAAACGCCCTCTTGACCACCAATCCTGAATGTGATCTGTTTGCTGATGAATGGAGCAGAATTATGCGTGTATGTCTGATGTTTTGCGAGAGTAAGTATGCTAGGTTGTCCTCTATTATATGATAATATTTTTGTTTACTGTACCTGTTTCAATTTCTATGTTAATTAATGTAATTGGTGTTACCGTTTTAATTATCAATGAAAAATCATTATCGTCATCATCACTTTTATTATTAAGTTTTTATCCCTGTATTATATTACCTGGAAATAATTATATCTCTATTTCTAAAAAAACTTTTTACAAAAAAAACAACCGTCTTCCAAAAAAACACTACAAAGTAAAAATTACTTTAATTTCGGAAGTCGGTGTTTTGGGTTTTGTATTTTCGTTTTTTGCCACCGACTTCCGAAATTAAAGTAATTTTTCACTTTGTAGTGTTTTTTTGGAAGTCGGTTGTTTTTTTTTTTGTAAAAAGTTTTTATTTTTCACTTTTTAGTTGTGGTACCTATCCCACACACATTCGAATACCACTATCTGCCACCAGTAACAGGAACTTATCATATCATCTACATACTAAGTGGGAAAAAATACGTAGTTTGTAGTTAACTCAAAAACTACCCAAGCAACGTTAATAAAATTTATATGGGACCAATTTGAGAGCATACCCTTTCAAACAAAAAAGAATTTTCAAAATCGGTCCACAAATGACGGAGAAATCGTTGGACAAACATTAAAAAAAAAACTAACATACGCGACGAACATATAACCTCCTCCTTTTTGGAAGTCGGTTAAAAATATATCAGTTATCTAACAGTTATTTTGTTCGCAGGTATCCTACGTACAGCCCAACGCTGTGCACGGATCGAAGATGCACGGTCGCCATACTGCTCAGCTTCGTCCTACCGCCAATACTCTGCATACCTTCGTATTTTGTAAGTATGATCACCAGCTACATCATCTGCCTAGCCTTTTCCCAACTATGTTGGGGTCGACTTCCAGTTTAACCGAATGCAGCTGAATACCCAGTATTTTACATGGAGCGACTGCCTATCTGACCTCCACAACCCAGTTACTGGGTAATACGATACTCCTAGGTATAAGACTGTTTGTCAGACTTTTGGGTTTCTGACGACCCGTAACAACTGTCCAAGATCTATGAATGACAGTCGGGATCAACTGCTTAACGCTAAGGAAATAGTTAATAATGCAATTTTGTTAGATTTAGGTTAAATAATATCATAGCCTATCGGTGCTGACCACTGCTGCACATTAACCCTTTGCGTTAGATACTACCCGGCAACACTAAGGCTGGGTACACTTACATACCGAGTACCTATTATTTTTGTACAAAAAAACCGGGTTCTTTTCGTTACAAAACTGGGATATTTTTCTAAATCAAAAGGTGCAGTTTTAGTCATCTAAAAAATCGAGCTCATGATTCCTTTGACCACTTTGATTTAACCTGTACATAGGTTTAAATTAAAGTGGTATTGTGGCGGCATCTACATTGCCACATGCGAAATACGTATTAAAGACCTGACGTCACACAAAATCCTGACGTCACAAATCCTGAATCGCGCAATTAAAGTTTACCGCGCGAAGGACATTTATTATGACTATCCGACATCAATCGTTGGGCCGCCAGACACGACTCCCGTCTGGTCGGAGGATCCTCCCGTTTCTATAGAGGATGAGTGAACTTTAGACCCTATTCCTCATGCCTCTAAAGTACCTTACCATACCTGTACAGTGTTTTTTTTTACTGGTATGGGGAAGTCCAAATCCATGAGAGATACGGGGAAAACAATTTTGTCAACGAGTTGGGGGTCCGTTTTCTATGTAAATGGCTACGGCTCAATATTTCACGAAAAATCTGACCCAGTGTTGTCAACTCCAAAAGTTCAAATGATCGAGTTCTTACGTCGAAATTATCGTGTTTAGGGCAAAATTAACGTACAAAAGAAAAATCCAAAAAAAATTACATATATAAACTAAAAAATTGCAATTCAAATTGCTATCAAAAGACAATGAATAATTTTATACTAGAGTCAAAGAAGTATATGCCAAGTTTCATCAGTAATGGCGCTAGCATCACATACCTACTGTAAACATTTTTTGTCATAGTTTTTATTTTATATATGTATTTGTGTTTTCACTGTAAAATAAACTAAAAATCCAGAAAGGGAAAGAGAGAGAGATACTTACTTGTTGATGTTGTCATAATAATTGACAATTGACATTGAAATTATTTTGAATTTTTTCTACGTTTAATTTTGTTTGACAAATGCGATTTGGAACCTTAAAAAAATTACGTTTAATTTTGTTTGACAAATGCGATTTGGAACCTTAAAAAAATATCAGCAAATATCTAAGTTTTCGTACATTAGATGTTCATTATCGTACATCGTACCATTGGCCAAATCATCGTACGCCCCCATAATTATCGTACGGATTGGCAACACTGATCTGACCTCTGCCATATGGGTGATGTTTTTTTATTCCATTTTTCCACAAGTTTTGTATTACAGAATTAGGGAATTGTCAAATTCATCATTGTTTCAGTGCGAAGTACCAGATAGCGCTATGAAGTCCTGAATAGCGTCCTGTACCTATATCTCCATCATTTTACAAAAAAATATATATATATAAATACATAAATAACTTCAGAAGCTTACTTAATGTGTTTGACTGACGAGTACAAAAGTCAAAAGCCTTTTCGAATCAAAGGACAAAGCAATATTAAACAATTTGTTCCGTTTCCCGTTTCGTTGCTTATGTAAATCTTTTTATTACCCTTGTCTCAAACTACGTCGCCATTTTGAATTACGTCATCGCTTTTAAACATATCATTTATTGCCACTAGTAAACAAATCAGTCTGTCAAACCCGTATCCTTCATGATTGTAAAGGTTTTTCCATTACGGAAAAAATATTCGTCATCGAATCCACATCATGCGCTTTTCAAATGTTATGAAAGCTTTTAGCATGGCTATCAAAAATACAATTCACTTTGCTGTGAGATAAACAAAATAAGCTTTTTCTCAAAAATGCTCTGACATTCGAGCATTATTTTGACAACCTTCTTCGAAATAAATAAAAAATGCTGTACTGGTCAAATACATGCGAGCAACGGCCGGCAAAGTTAGTATGAAAATCCATATCTGTCATGTTTAGCGGCCGAATAAGTTACTATTGTAGCGGTTATACCGCCACATACGAACTACGCATCAAAGACATGACGTCACACAAATCTTGCATCGCGCAGTTAGCTCGATCGCTCGGTAAACTTACCGAGCGATCGACATACATACAAGATTTCAACTTCAAACCGATGGGCAGTTGCCCGCCAGACACATCACCCGTCTGGTCGGAGGATCCTCCCTTTTCTATAGTGGATGAGTGAACTTTACACCATGTTCCTCATACCCCTAAACTATGAAAACTCTTAGCTTTAGTGTAGTTAAAAAATGGAACGAAATTTTTACTTCGAAACATAGCAACCAAGGAGGTACCTATCAAAGATTTTATTTAAATTTTGACCTGGCTTAGAGCTGTTTAAAAAAAAGAAACAAATGAACATATTGGCAGGTGAAAAATATTTTCAAATAAAATATTCTACTTATGTAATATAGGTACTACTTAGTTTAAATTTCTGCGCATTACTTGACAAAAGTTTTTTTATTGTTTTGTTTCAGCAGTACCATACATTTTGACCGCGTAGGTATTGCACTTTTCTATGAAACAGCAGATTTTTTTTAAAATAACCGACGATAAATTTCAACGCAGGGGCGTTCAGAATCATGTACTGAATCCATGGTAACAGTTTTCGCGTCGTCCCTACCACCCTGTATTATTGTTGTTTATGAAACCCCTTACTTATTAACTCTACGTACTTTTTAGTTTATAAGAAAACCAAATACCTATGTAAACTGTTTAAAAAGCGTTCAAAAAGTCTATAAATGCCTTGTCACATGCTTATTTGCCATTTTGATAGTCCTGAAATCTATATCTATATTTAATATTATAAAGAGGAAAGATTTGTATTTTTGATTTTTATATTTTTGTATGTAACGAATAAACTTAAAAACTACAGGACCGATTTGAAAAATTCTTTCAGCAATGGATAGCTACATTATCAGCAAGTAACATAGGCTATATTTTATCCCCGTACTCCTATGGGAACGGGAACAACGCAGGTGAAACCGCTTGACGTCCGCTAGTTCACTATAAGTTAAGAGGCCTGCGAACACGGCTCGCAACTACAAATCGAGATGTTTGCAAAATTGAATTCCAAGCACGTTGCGCTAGTGTTTAATAATTGTGGCCAAAATCAAGTACAATTTGTCTAACGCATAGCGTTCAAACAGTGGTAACACTAAACCAAGTTAGTTAACCTCACTCGCGATAAAGGGCAACCCACATTACGTCGTCATTACGTTTCAGAATGCGTTATCATCATAAAAACATGATGTAAGTACTACCTTTCACGTTCACGACGGCTACACATGAAAAACATTTCTTGGGATATCAAGTTAACATACCTTTTCATAAGTATTAACAAACATGTCAGTTTAAGAACGAACTTTCTTTTTGTAATTCTTTTGTCGTAAAGGAAAACCAGGGAATTGTTACAAGAATAAAGATTCTCATTGTGGACAACATCAACAGTACCTTAATTGCGTAACTCATTTTCGTAAACAATTTCGAGAAATTTGTTTCATTTTGACATTTTAACAACATTCATTGCGTTATTTACGTTGTTGGAACAGATTTTTTTCTAACTTATGAAGCAATGGATTAGAAATCTGTTTCAAATCGAAACAAATTGTGATTGTGTTGTATTACGCAATTAGGGTGCAGGTTTACCGAACATAGAGATTATTCAGTAACCTCATTACTGATAATTAAGTCTGTGCGCTACTTTACTTTGAGCAGTGAACGTTACATCGAAAGCTGCTTAGCTTAAACTCGCTGCTGCTCCCGGATTCGCCCGCGTGGTCCCTAATTCTTTTTCTAAAATAAAAGTAGCCTAAGTTACTCCATATAACATCAGCTATCTGCCAGTGAAAGTCCCATCAAAATCGGTCTAGCCGTTTCGGAGATTAGTCTGGATTGTTCCAGATTTTTTAGGGTTTCGTACCTCTAGAGAAAAAAACAAAACCCTTATAGGATCACTTTGTTATCCGCCTGTCTGTCAAGACCCTTTTTCTCAGGAACGCGTGGAGGTATCAAGCTGTAATTCATATCAAATACGCAAGTCTATACTGTTCCTTTGAGCTGTGAAAAAATCAAACTTCTAAGCCAACGCAATCAAAAGTTACAGCCGTTTATGCTGCAAATTTTCGACACTCGCAAGGGAATCAAAACCTACAGGGTACTTCCCGTGAACTCAGAATCATGAAATTTGGTACGAAGCAACGTCTTATAGCACAAATAAAGGAAAAATTGCGAAAAGCATAAATTTTTAGTTACATTATATAATAAAAATATTTTCAATAACTTTAAATTTACTACCCCTTTCCTCATGAATGCGGTTTGTACGGAACTCTCGGTGCGCGAGTCCAACTTGCACTTGGCCGATTTTTTTTTGGTATAATTACCGTAGAAACTTTTAAATGCATTTAGTAAAAAACTGTTATTTTAACATTACAAACAGGCACTTCAATTTTTTTATTTGTATATATGTAAATGTATACGTAAGTATGTATATGTATGTATGTATGGAAGATTATACATCTACTGTCAAACCTTCGTCCGACGTATAATTAGTATTAAACTTCAGGAAGGATTTATGTAACATCTGTCATGCCTTCGTTTCGGGAGTTATTATAACAAAATATGTAAATTGATGGGTCTACAACACCATACTCTGTTATGTTCATAATGATTGATACGACACATGCTAAATGCTTATTTAAAAGTTTTTCATAAAAGCACGCCGTTGGATTTTCAACGCTCGGCTTGGCACTGAAAGTTGAAAATCCAACTGTGCGCTTTTAATTAAGGCATTTATTTAAATATCGCCTAGCGTTAATGCAAATGGGTATATTGGTTCTAAATTGTTTTAAAGAATTAATGTATTACAATTTTTTATTTCATTAGAATACTTATAAATTACATTTTTAAATATTAGAATGTAAAAAATATAGAAACATTTAAAAATATAAAAAATAGTAGCCCACCGGTATCGGGAACAGGGTCCAAGCTACCGGCGGTCAGGGCTCCAGAGAGAGGGACCTCCTGACAATGCGAGCCGTGTCCAGGAGTACCGCTTTCTGAATCAAGCCCTTGATCCAGCTGCCCAACGAGAGCCTCTTTAGGTGTTGGTCGAGGCTCTTGGCGATGAAGCCATTGGCTGTCACGACTATCGGCACAATGATCGCTGAGTCCACATCCCACATGTCGACAACCTCGCGAGCCAAGTCAAGATAATTGATTTGTTTATCTTTCTCGGTATTATAATTATTGTCGTGGTACCCTCTTTCATCACTGTTCGTGACACGGTTTAAAGCTCACATTTCAATGTTCGTTCTACCTTGAATCGAGTCGGTGTAGAGTCGTTTCAGTATATGACGACCATTCACGTTGTATCCTATGACAAAGGTTTAGCTTTGTTTTTTAGGGTTCCGTACCTCAAAAGGAAAAAACGGAACCCTTATAGGATCACTCGTGTGTCTGTCTGTCTGTCACAGCCAATTTGCTTTGAATGTAATGGACCGATTAAAATGAAATCTGGTACACATATGTATTTCTGTGACCCAAATACGGACGACTAATGTAAATAAATACATTTTGAATATGCGAGTCACTTTTGGGGGGCAAACAAGAAAATTAAAAAAAAAAGTTTTGCTATTAGTACTGTGTGACATATTAAATAAAAATGCTTGTTATGAGGATCTCAAACAAATTTTTGATATAATTTTAAAATAAACATTTTTAAAGATATTTGAGAAAATAGATGAATAATTACCCTTATCTCCAAAACTACTGAGCTTAAAATTAAAAAAAAAAATACAGAGAATGGTTCTTCACTCATAAATTACAGGAAAACCTATAAGAAGTCTATGGTCTTAAAATAACATGGTAAATCTATCAATATTGTGCGTACAAACTTATATTTGTAGTTGTAATGTAAGGGAGAACATTATTTCCACTACAATGTTAAGTTTGTATTTGGGATAAATTCATCCCAACTACGGAACTCTTCATTGTGCGTAGCACACGCACTTGGCCGGTTTTTGTAATGTGTCATTTCTAACAGTCATCATAAAAACCACAGGATAGACTTTCCTTATCATACATAATATGTATCTATCATTATGACGTATATATTGGGTTTTACCATTAAGAATTTCTTAGTAATAGCCAGGAGTTTGGAAGTTTGCCGTGTGATACGCCTCGGAAAGCACTTTAAGCCGTTGGCTAATCTTATATAATACATCGTATCTATTCTTTCCATTTGCGTTCTCTTGATGGAATTTCTTGAAAAAGTACCTCTCGAGACCACAATGTAAACTGATGATAACATCACACATTTTCACCGAAGGGTTGGGCAGAGGAGTGTTAAACATAACTAGCCTAACAGTCTAGACTAATAGTATAAATTAAGTGTTTGGAAAATTCCGTTTTGTACATTTTAAAACTAGATTGAGATAAATAGTTCGTTTAAGCTGGGGAATAAACCTGTCAATACACGAATTTAAACAGATTGCGTGCGTACGTGTAGCAGCTTTATAATTTACCTGCGTCATTGTTGTATGGTCTGTAATTATATGCAGATCCGTGATAACAGCTGGCAGAGGTTTTATAGTCTGCTCAGCAGCAGCTTTTTAGCTTCTTTCACAATCAAACTCCCTCGGAAGAGCTCGTGGCTAAGTAATAACAGAACTGTTTCACGGTGTGAATGTGATCGACCATATCCACTTCGGAAGCTTACCTCTTCCATGGGCTGGCATTCGTCCAGTTGGCGTGTGAGTCTGTGGCACAGAACTTGGCGAAAAGTTTCTACACTTGAGAGAGAAGGCCGGTATTATTGGTCGGTAGTTTTGAAGTTTGGAGTCTTTTCCCTTTGTATGTAAAATTCATTACCACGGTATTTTTTCACGACTGAGACTTGTGACTACCATATAGTACCTTGTTGAAGAGTTCCACTAGCACTTTCACCGTAGGATCTTCTCCTGCTTGGAGTAGCTCCACCGAGATACCATATTCGCCCGGAGACATCTTTTTTCATGCGTTTCTTTTGCTATTCCATCGCACAAGGTAGAATGGCTAGAAGAAAATCCTCGATACGTCTCGACGTACAATATATTTATAGAAACCGGTAGTTTTGACGTTCCCACAAAAATAGACCCTAAAATTCCCTACTATTTCCGCTTGAATGAAGTGTTATTATTACCTTCACAATGATTTGCGATACGGGTCTGTTTCTGCCGCGAATCGGCGATTGATGTAAGTTCAAGTTGCGTGAAACTATGCCGTTATCGGAACCGAGGTTAGCCTCGCCTTTAATTGATTTCTACTTGGTCTGAGTTTGTGTGATATTATTTTCATTTTATTTATTTGGAGATGTTTTGTCACCGTGCGTAGATGGTTACGTCATGTTGAGAGGATGAGTATGAGGCGACTAAGAAAAGGTATTAGGTAGAAGGTGTGAGTGGAGAAGCCAGGAGGAGACGTCCTACAAGGATATATATTGACCATATTGGTGATGTTCTTCAGAAAGGTCAGGTGCGTAGTACTCGCAACCGACGTGCGTGTATGACCAGATGTATGAGCGTAAACGAGGCAAAAGGAGTATTTTTTAGGGTGGTGCAGGTGCAGGTGGTCTGTAGTTTCTGGCCACCCCCATGGAAAGAATCCGTGAGATTATGTATGTTTATCACTATTAGTTTTGCAGTGAGAAAAGGGCAACTCTTTTCCGTGAATATTAAGATTTTTTCGTCGAGGGTCGTGACCCATATTGCCTTCTGACTCAGACCCTAATTGTATGTTGTGTATATGCAGACAGCTTCCGCTTTCTACGTTCTACCGTAATTGAAAGATGTAGGACTGAAACACAAGGCTAAAATCCGGGTTAAGAGATTGTTCCGAGAATCGTCTAACTAAAGCAGTAGGAGGGCCTGTGTGCTGAGATCAACGTGCTACGAGTTTGGCCTGTTATAAGTGATAAATATGTAGTTTCAAGGTTTTCCATAGATACTTTTAAATCTATTTAAAAAATGAAGCGATGAAACACAGCTTAGCAAGACTTGTATATACTATTCTGTCATTCGTGGATCTTTGACAGTCGTTATAGGTCGTCAGAATCCCGAAAGTCTGACATCCAGTCTTAACAAGGGGTATCGTATTATCCAATAACTGTGTTGTCAGATAGACAGTCGCTCCATGTAAAATACTGGTATTCAGCTGCATCCGGTTAGACTGAAAGCCGACTCCAACATGGTTGGGAAAAGGCTAGGCAGATGAGGATATTCTGTGCATTTTTCTCAATTTTAGTTTCCAATTTTTCACTCAAAAATTTTCATTTACTAGGTATGCTGTAGTGTCCGATAAAAATACCAGATGCAACATTTACTCATGAATTGCAAGTTTTATCGGACGATAGTCCAGTGGGATTGCTAATTATGCGTTTGGTTAGGCAAAAAGCAAGATAACGTGGATTTATCTTATCAATATCAACATTTTCTGCTAAATTGTTATTGGAAATGATTGATGTTTCTATCACGAATCAATAATTAATGAAGGCCAAGGTGCCGAGGTGCTATTATCAGAAACTTCGAACAAGAAATTGCTTTTAAAATCGCCTTTTGAAACCATGTTATGAGAGAAATTATATTTGTGAAACACAAAGAAAATTGTTGTTCAATACACAGCAGGTCTATTATAAACTGATTGAAAAGGAGAACTAAAACTTCAAAACTTAATAATTTAGACCTGGATATCAAAAGAAGTAAATCAAAACTTAACAAAATTAATTTCTCTTTCAGGTATTCACAATACACAAAGACTTCGCGTTTGACAAAAGTGGGAATATGCTCACAAAAGTCTACTTCGTGGATTCGAACTACAACGGCAGCTTATACCAGATTAATTTCTGGGTGCACGCAGTACTTATAAAGCTTCTCCCTTGTGTGATTCTAACAGTAATTAGCGCTTGGTTGGTCAGAGCTTTATACAGAGCGAATAGTAGGAAGAAAGCTTTGAAAGGATACAGTGCTTGTCCTGCAAATACGGTTGTCAATGGCAACGGGAATGTGTTCACAAGAAAATCAACGAAACGGTCGAAAGCCGAGCGACGGACTGACAGAACGACGAAGATGCTGGTCGCTGTATTACTACTGTTTTTACTTACGGAGTTTCCCCAAGGAATACTAGGTCAGTATTTCATTTTATTGTTCAAGTTTCTTCTTCTTTAGGCGCACTTGGCGATCTTTCTGAACCGTGAACGAAACTGAACCGACGAACGACGCTGAATCGGGTAAACTCGGCTACAATCGGTCAGTGATGTTGAATCGCATATACTCGGCGCTGAATCGCGTACACTCGGGTTCAGTCGTAACCTTTTACAGCTCTATAAATAGTGTGGTTATAAGCACACACCCTCTTTTTATTTTGTACCGGATTTATCACGAAATTTTTGTTTAGTAAACATAATTGTGGTAGTTAATAAATCTGTACTTTATAATGTTAAACATACAAACAATCATCAGTCAGTAGGTTTTATGGCTGGGTAATAAATCATACCATCTTTTCTTTAAGCTTGATACTAAACATTATGATTTACGAACGAACTTTTAACAAAATGCTAATGTATCTTCTTGACTTAGGCGATTATCACACTGCACCGCATCACGCTGCATGTTGCGTGTCAACGAACTAAAATGAACGCACGTGGATGCATTTTCTGTGTGTTGGACTGTGCGTGTTTTCTATACAAACGGAGATACTTACAAGCAACGCATTCACGCGCTACGCTGCGTGGTGCGTGACAGTGTGTTAATCGCCTTAATAGGTATGATATAAAATACTTAGGTAGATAAATGTTTCAGGCAGAAAAAAGCCAATAATAAATTTGACCTACTCTAATAAATGCCTAATACTAACTAATTTTATAAATGCGAAAGTGAGTTTGTTTGTTTGTAACGCTTTCATGCTAAAACGACTTAACAGATTTGAATGAAATTTGGCACATGAGTAGACCATGTCCTGGACGGTCATGAGATACTTTTTATATCGATATTCCCACGGGATCGAAACTTATGCAGGTGAAACCGCGGGACACAACTCGTCAAAAATATATCAAATCAAAATCATGTAGGTGTTTTTGTTACTATAATTCCGTCGGCTTGTGGTTCTGTAAAGCAATATCTTTGTTTACATCTTCCAGAGAAATCGTATGTAAACAAAATATTATACTGTGCTTTGTTTTTCTCATTATGCTCGCACTCGAGTGAAATTCAAAAGCGATTTTCTTCGAAGAATATCGATTGGAGTAATACAATGTTAGATGTACTTACTTAGGGTTTAGTTCTTTTATTTAAAAAACATTTTCTTCTTTATCTGTAACGAGTAGGGTTTCAAATAAAAATGAATCTTTTAATAATGCTATGCCTGCAATAACGATGAAACCAATTTGTTCCATTTTTCGTAGCTCTTTTTAGTCGTATCTTTAAAAAAAGTGAAAAAACAAAACCCATTTATTCTTTGACTACGACGAGCGTAGTGGTGTAGCTATTTGAAACAGGGCTCGGAAACGTTATTTCAAGTAACGTTTTTAAAACGTTTCTAACAGTTCTTCTCGTTATTCTTTGTACAACATTTTGTTCGGAACGAAAACGAAATGAGAACGTTTTAAAAAACCAGTTTATTCCGCAGGACGCAGCCGTGCACGGGGCTTACACCGACAAGCATGAACTTGTTTAGTTAAATTGTATCTCATCTTCATTTCACTACATCATTAATGCCAATACGCTTGCCGCTTACGTATTGATTAGGGTTGTGTTGCGAGTCTCCTATCGATCAACCCAAAAATGGAAAAAAAACCGTTTAAAACGTTTTATTAACTGAGAACGATTTAAATTTTGTTCTTCTTAAAAACGTTTTTATAACGTTCCGTTCGAACGTAACCGAAACGAATCGTTTCTTAGGTTTTTAAGACGAAACTGTTTCGAAAAATATACCTTTATCCGAGCCCTGATTTGAAAACTGTGGTTTGAATATTTTTTTAGCCCATTTGGTGTCTGTCTTCAGAAAATAATTTCGGTAACTTAATATCTCCACCGAAGAAACACCACTAAGTACCCGGTACACACGGCTACATATCAAGCTATATATATCCAGTATAAGCTGACCTCGCTTTGAACAGAAATCCTATACGATGCGAGATCAGCATAAACTGGAAATGTATAGCTTGATGTGTAGCCGTGTGTACATGATGCATGGTTATGGTCATGCTAAAATACAGAAATTCCCGACCTTTAAGGATCTTTTGGCGCGTGGCCACAATCGAAACTAGCGCCGCCATCTTGTTTTTTAGTAACCTAACAAAAAGAAAACAAATGATTACCAACATCGCCCTCCTATCAATGTCTTATAAGCGGAAAAATCCTAGTACCTATAGTTTGACCGGGATCGCCGTTCCGCTCCTAAGGAATGTGCGACGAGGCGGGGGGCAGTGTCGATGAATGAGCGGCCTGCACTGCCCCCCCGTCTCAGCGCGCGCTTACCTTAAGACACGGAATAGCGTTCTCGGTCAAACTGTAGCAGTGAATCTCTTGGCTAACGAGTTCTAAAAAGTATTTAACAAATCCTTTTCTCCCCAGGCCTCCTAAGCGGTGTACTAGGCAAATGTTTCTTCAAGCAGTGTTACGACCTCTTCGGAGAGCTGATGGATGCACTGGCCCTTCTGAACGGGGCCATCAACTTCGTGCTGTACTGTTCCATGTCACGCCAGTTCCGGACAACCTTCGGGCAGATGATACGGAACCGGTGTGCGCCAGCGCAAAGAGCGAACTCACATACTGAGTTACAGACTACGTACGTTTAAGTGATAATTTTTTGTGCAGTATAATCGTGAGTCACAGTAAAATGGTTAAATGGGTTCCATCGGGACAGCTTGAATGAATAGTTGTGGACTCAATTGGAACCCATAATCAGACATGCAAGCATGTGCTTGAAAACGCTGTGGTTAAGTGTTGGACTAAAATGGGAACAAAAAGGACTTTGGGCAACGTTGTAACTGATTTAAAGTGTTATATGGACAAGTAAGATATATTAAGAGTTCAGCCATTTTTATGTATAAAATAGCTAAGCTTTTTTTGATAAAATTAAAATATCTAGTACGTAAATTGAAGTGTTGATAATTCGCATGTTGTTGATTGTTGAAAATTAAAGCTAGGGTGCGTTCTTGAGAGAGTTACGTGATTAAGTACCTTGGAAGAAACGCATATCTATACACCATAAGGATAATTTCTGCTTGCAGCGCTCGGCTGATATAGTATCGCTTACCTACGAATAAAAAGGGTCGTGTGCACGGGATTTTGTTTTCAAACTGCTTAGATATGCGTTTCTTCTATAAGTATAATATGTTAGTCAGGTACCAAAAATTTAAAATAGGCCTATAAGTATAGTATATCACATTTGTAATAACGTATACTAATACATTGTGGATCGGAAGCTTCGTGTGTTTCTCAAAGGAAATTACAATTTGTGAGACGTTATTAAAACTTGTGTGCGTGAATTATATTCCGTGTTAAGATAAGTAACGTTTGAAAGGGTGTGTTAGGGTTGTACAGTCAAGGAAATTAATGCCAATTTGACGTGTTATATCCATTTAATACAACTGTCAAAGCGTGACAGTTGTGATTTTAATAAATGGACAATTCAGGCAAGTTGGTTGTCAATTTGCTTAACCATTAACTTTACCTACAAATATGTATCAGTTGAATATTATATTTGTCAAACTTTAATTTGAAGATTTTTTGTAAATAAACGACAACTTACTTCCCACATAGTTAACTGTTTCCTTTGTTGTCAAGTAGGGGTACCTAAAACCTCCAGTATACGTTGAGCGAGCCCGCTGATATTTGCCCGAGCAGCCCCCAGTACACGTTGAGCATCGAGCTCGCTCAACGTGTACTGGGGGCTTAATATTTCATCGATAGTACACACGGCTACACATCAAGCTTATACATTTCCAGTTTATGCTGATCTCGTATTGTGTAGTATTTCCGTACAATGCGATGTCAGCTTATACTGGATTTGTATAGCTTGATGTGTAGCCGTGCGTACCAGAAATATGACACCTCAAGTTTAAGAAGGGCTGTCAGACAGTATAGATAACGGAGACGATCCTTAACAAGCCGAAGCTTTTTAAATTCAGTGCAGTCACGAGCATAAATATTTGATGACTCGGTGAACTTCGTACCACGTGAGATCGATAATATTGACCGATTTTTTTGATTTTTCGGCTGTTTCTTTGGGTTTTTTCTAATTTTCTTTTTTCCAAAAAAACTTGAAATAGGTCGAGCCATTTCCAAGTTTTTGCGAGACTAAACGCACGGCAACGGATTTTTATATACCTACATAGATATAGATAGATAGCTCAGCAATCATAAATCTGACTTCATGATTTATGAATAATGAAATCAGATATGATTGCCGAGCAGCATTAATATCTGTCGCCAAGATGACGGCAAATATCAGTGATTATTTTTGTTGAAGGCAAATACAAGTGGCAGCACAAATTTGTGATATCGAAAGAACACCAAAATGATCTGACGAAATACATACAAATATAAATTTCCAGTTCCTGCTGATCTCGCATTGTATAGGATTTCCGTACAATGCGAGGTCAGCTTATAATGGAAATGTATAGCTTGATGTGTAGCCGTGTGTACCTACATAATTCTTGAAAACTGGATACTAATGTTTGTATTATCCTCTAAAAATTCAACCCATAATAATCCTTGTTATGTGAAGTGAGAGCAAGATATAGTCAATCAATCTCCCAACTATGGTGGGGTCGGCTTCCAGTCTAACTTGATGCAGCTGAATAACAATAATTTACATAGGGCGACTGCCTCTCTGACCTCCACAACCCAGTCACTGGGTGACACGATACCCCTTGGTATGACTGGTTGTCAGACGTTTTGGGTAACCGTAATGACCGACCCTCTATCAGGTAGTAAAAAATAGTGTCGCCAATAAAAGTCGTACGACTTCTATGAAATATATTCCCTTTCTCTAGTAAAAAAGGGTGATAGATAGCGCCATCCGTAGTGGTCATGAACTGACCGCGACAAAGACAAATCGAATCGTAAATATTCAAGGCAGTGATTGAAACTCTACTCTGTCTTCTATCAAATATGGCCGCTACAGAAACCCAGATTATACAGGGTGGCAGGGACATCGACGCAAAGACTGTTACCATGGATTCAGTACATGATTCTGAACGCCCCTGCATTGAAATTTTTCGTCGGTTATTTAAAGAAAAAACAAAGGTATGGTAAATGAAATTTATTTTTGTAAGATCGTTCAGAAAAACTCTTTTACACGTCAAAAATAACTTATGTTTTAAAATTACATAAATTCAGTATATCCTATCCGACTACTTTGAGAAGGAAGACCGAAACAAACTCAGAGGTCACAGCATAATCAGGCCATATGAGGACCAATTAGAATTAGATTAATCTCTGAGATGTCGTATGAGAAGGTAAACACACAGTGCAAGCATTTGTCAGTAATCGTGTAGCTCTACTGAGAACTTAAGGAGATTATAACTCGACGAACAATACCAAAGAATGGACATTTGAGCAGGTAATACTGTATCTGACAGCGATTCCCATTACAATTTAATGAGGGTACCTACCTAATATGTAAATAATAGGTGGATATCTAAATAAATTCACAAATGTCACGATCCTTTATACTTTACGGACTGTCCCTGAATAATTTTATTGCAGATACGACTCGTTTTTCCTAAAATGATATACAGAAACGAAAAGTAATACACCCTGTGTTAGGACCATTCATTAAAGCATCCCTTGGAAAATTTTCGTTCTTTATAGGCACAATTTAAAAAAAGAATTAGAGACCTTTTTATACGACTTCCCTCTCATAAACAAAGGGGAGTGTCTTTGAAAGGATTTATGAAGGAATTGTTTCTGCTTACTCAGCAAACTAAATGTAAATGCTTACCTACATAAGTCACTATTCAGGGTTACTGTTTTACGGTCTCCAATGATTTGCATATAACCCAAGCAATGTATTCTATTCTCGTACATTTTGCACGTTTGATCGTGCAAAATAGTTGAGTTACAATAATTTCACATTTGCGGACGAAACTTATGTTTTGTTTTTGTTATTTGTAAAGGATATATTCAGTATATATGGCTCGAGGGCTTCTTAGCCCAGGTTCGCAGTAGCGATTATTTCCCGCGGTGACTTTTATTCGTGCATTGGATTATCAACGCTCTGCTTAGCGCCGAGAGTTGAAAATCCAACAGTGTGTTTTTCGACGCGTTGAGATGCACTTTGTTGGATTCTCAATTCCTCGGCTCAACACCGAGAGTTGAAAATCTAGTACGGCGTGCCGTTGTCGAGTGAAAGCTGTCACAACTCTTTTTGATGCAATAAAACGCCTTCCGCTCAAAGCTCTGGCATGTTTTCATTTTATTGCGAAGCTTAAAGTCAAATAAAAAAGAATCTGTAAGACTGCGTCTTTGAGGTATTACATTATTAATAACTTTTAAAATTCTTTGAATGAAAACTTGGAAATCGAGGTAGAACTATTCCATTGAAATTTTTCTCTGGATTCCGCGAAATAATTTAAGCAGTGCATTGGCAAAACTAATCGCAACGAGCGGGGATTTACACCATGACTGCCGCCGTGCCGCGATGGCCGTTTTGCATGGATCTGACGTATATTTTCCTCCAGCTTGTTCATTTCGTGTTTTTGTTCTTTTTTGCGTCATGTTTACCGCAAAGAATTTTTTTTTAAGCTATTGCATAGCTTATATCGCGGGCTTTGAGCGCGGCGACCGAATCAAGAAATTCCGTAACGTAACGAAAATAAAACCTAACACCCCCCAGTCCGCCTACCATGTAATGACGGTTCCCATGATAACGTGATGTTGATGAGGTTACAAATGCTATGCAATAGCTTTACCGCGGCAGTCCCCGAGTGCCACATGTTTTTTTTTTCTTTCTAACAACACTATTAGATACTTAGTTTAGGAACCAGGGCCCGTACCATAACCGTTTGCAGAGCAGGTAAAAGCAAAATACAGTGCACCACATATGGTTCAAATTCGTTTGACACTTCACACAAAGTTCTATTGGCCTTCGATAAGAGTGCGTGGTAACCCCCAAGAGGGCCCAGACGAGTGACAATGGCTTTCCATACGTTTTGTATTTCAACAACCACTTTCAATTGGATTGACATAAGGTTTTCGGTATACCTTCCCTATGTCAATACAATACAATGTTATGTACCTTTATATAGATTCCTTTCTATTTTGTGATTGGGAGAACGTTGTAGGCCTACACTCAAAGATGTTTCGATTTGTAGGTAATTTCCTATTTTGTTAAGTACCTGGTACTTGTGAGGTAGAGGGGCTTGTGGCTAAGTAACAACAGCTGCACGGGTCGATCGATCAGGTTAAGCTACGCTTGCCGCGGTTGGTCTGTGGATGGGTGACCATCTTTACATACCAATACCCCTCCGCGCCTCGGAAAGCACGTTAAGCCGTTGGTCCCGGCTGTCATTTGTGGATCTTTGACAGTCGTTACGGGTAGTTAGAAGCCCAAAAAGTCTGACAACCAGTCTTACCAAGGGTATCGTGTTACCTAGTAACTAGGTTGTGAAGGTCAGATAGGCAGTCGCTCCATATAAAATACTGGTATTCAGCTGCATCCGGTTAGACTGGAAGCCGACCTCAACATAGTTGGGAAAAGGCTAGGCAGATGATGATGACTTGGTACTTGTTGACAGGCTTACATTGTCCTCCCATAACAATTGACACTGTAATTTGAAAACATTGTAAAAGCCAATTATTTTTAAAAGAGTAACTGTGGAGTTTCTTGCCGGCTCTTCTCCATGGGAAACGATCAATTGGAACCGTGCACCTAGCTTCTGACGTTTCATAAGTGCCCATGTAGGTTTATGTGTTGCTTTTTAAATTTGAATTTAGAATTTGAATATATTTTTGACTTTTCCATAATCGTTATCGCTGATAGAATGTCATTTTTCTAGGCCCTCTACACTAAGGTTAGTCGAAAAGACAGCAAAACACACCACGGTCACCTTTACCCTCATTTATCTGTACATTGACCAGAAAATGTTCTGCATCACGTCTCGTAATACAAGGCCAAGTCTGCTTTTCCCATATTTTATGATTTTTATGTATATACCAGTGAAGGTAAATACGTTAATATAAAAGTTGGCCGGCGACCGCTAATATAAACGTTTGAGATGTATACAAACTCTTCTTTGTGTCCGTCATTTAAGAAACCATACATACAACGTTTTATGATGTACACCTTTGATCAGTTTTGTTTATAAATACAAATTTAACTATGTATTTTATAAAAGTCTGTTGATTGGGTAACAATATTTGTATTTAATTCTCGAAATTTATTTATTTTTTCTTTTGTCACTAATATTAAATACAATAATACCATCTAACACTAAACTATGTTATGTACAAGTATATGAAGAAAAAAAAACTAATTAAATTTAAAAAAAAACAGTACCACTGTTAAGTGAAAACTTGAAAAAAAAATGCCCAACGCTCCTGAAGAAGTTTTCACTTCAAAAAATTAAGCTGTTGTGTTTAAAACTCTTAGTTAAAGACGCAAAAAAATCGCGTATATTCTACATATTTAGCCATATTTTAGGCTAAATTGTCGACAAAACACCCAATATATATAGCATTCAAAAGCAGGACATTTTTAATAAAGATAAAAAACAAGAAAATGTCGTAAACAAGAAAACCGCAGCTTCACATAATTTAATTTAAATTTAAATATCTTTAAAACTGTTTTCCCAACTATAAACCAGAGTATCTTGTTCCTTCATAATGAGGAAGTTAGCATAGCCCAACAGAAATGCGCATAAAACTAGGCTATAAAGCAGGCGAGAATAGTCGGCCTTTAAATACTAGATATGAGGTTTTTATTGGTATTTTATGGCCAATTGGACCATTTGGCCCAGCAACGGTATTGGCAACACACAAACTTTTCAAACGTTTTAATATTATATCGTGATTAATGTGAAGCGAGATTGTTTACGTAGGTAAATAAAGTCGATTCGTATACAACAAAATATTGGTACGTTTTACGATTATTTGAGAAACTCATTAACTACGTACAAAATAACATTTCCACGAAAATCTTTTTTAGGAAAAACTTAGTTTTTGTAAACAACATTTCTTAGAAATCGTAAGGAAAATTGTTACTATTTAACAAAAAAAAAAAAAAAACAACGAATTTATAATAACAATTTGGAATGAAAGCAAAATGGAAGTCCTTTGAATGTTTTGTTGAAACGGTGGTTTATTTATTAGTGAAAGTAAATAAATCGTTTTGAAATTAATTAACAAGAAAACAAACACTACAATCTTCACTTGTAGTACACTCTATATGTCAAGTTCATTACATAAAATCATTATAGAAACAATATTAATAATAGCTTTGCTATTACTTACATATTTTAGACTACAGCCTGATTTATATGGTGTGATATGATTATTATGGTATACCATAAGTTGAAGCAACTATAAAAGTTTCATCGTCTAAATCGTCTTTTTTTTGCTTCAATTTGGTATGTAACTAGCAGGAAAATTGTATCGTGACGTGTACACGGGGTTTTATTTCTACAAGTAGACATTTCATACGGAGCTCAGCCACGTCGCGTCGGCTGTCAAACTGGGTGACATTCGATTAAATAAGCCGAAGTCGACTAACGTTGTTGTAATATTATTTACGTCTAGACCCAAAATAACTTGACAGGCTTGGCAGGCTTATAACTTGTCAGCACATCATTGGCTAGATAGCTGGGGAGTTTGTTGCGCCACTTCTTCTTCCCAGCTAAAGCAGTAGGAAGTGGTGAAGGGTGAGCGTTTTGGGGGACTGTCTTATGTAATTTTGTCGTTCGAAAAATGCTAATTCTCAGCCGAAATTGAATAAATGACTTTTTAAATTTTAATTTGATACGTTTAACAGTAAAATAAACTTATACAAATCAGAAAATGTTTATGTTTGTGTAATGTTTATAACAATGCCATGATTTCTCATCGGCAAAAGTGTTGAACTTCAAAAATCCTTCCTTACTGCCCATTGTCGTTAAATAAGCAACTCTTGTGAAAAATTTCATGATTCTATCCCGAGTGGTTTAGGATGTACGCTTGTTGTTAGTTAATTTAAGATTTTTTTTCTTGAACTGACTGCATTTTTTATTATTTTTTTATGTTTATGTTTTAGTGTATTCTCAATAACAAAATGCTGTGGTTATTTTAATTACAAGAGACTCCTCTATCGACTCCTCCGTGAATTAACTAGTCTTTGATGTGACAGCATCCTTCCAGTACCTAACATTAATTCCACATGGAACCGTCGCGTCGTCTAAATTCTTCCTCGCTAAAATATCTTACGAAAATAGGTTGAAACACAATAGAATTAGCATACTATTGCTAGTACAATATTGCGCTTTTTGCCACCAATTGTTATGCAGATCACAGGATACAAGCACCGCCATGATATATTAGGGAATTTTCCCTAAAATAGGACACACGAACGAAACTTATTTATGAGAATAAAAAGGTCTTTTATATGAGATATTTTGGTAATACGTGACAAAGAAGCAACGACGTCTAATTTGAAGTTTAAAGCCGTGTGAGAGCGTGGTATTGTGAAGTCACACACACACATCCCAACACACATTGCGCAATGCAATAAATGGTTGAGTACTGAGGTCCAAACAGGAAAAAAAAAAAAACGTGTGGCACTCGGGGACTGCCGCGGTAAAGCTATTGCATAGCATTTGTAACCTCCATAAAATCAATGCCTCCATACTTCCTATTTGTCAACGCTACACTTGGGATGATGACATGATAACAAAATTACGTTCCCATGACAACATCACGTTTCCCATGACAACATCACGTTGTCATGGGAACCGTCATTACATGGTAGGTGGAGTGGGGGGTGTTAGGTTTTATTTTCGTTACGGAATTTCTTGATTCGGTCGCCGCGCCCAAAGCCCGCGATAAAAGCTATGCAATAGCTTAAAATAAACTTTAGTCGAGTTTAGTTACAGTTACAATGTAGTAATGTGTCAAAGTTACCGATCAATCAATAAACGAAGTGTGGTAACATTGAGTTAGCCATTGGTCAATGTTTATGGGAAGTTTCCAATCCATCAATAATCTAGCGACAGCTGATTTGTTTATGGGCTCTAAATAAATAAAAGACTTTATTGTTGATCTTAGTTACAAAATTTGTAAGTATGCCTAAGAACTCATTAATACTATCTACATCTAATATACTTTATAAACTGTTATACTCTTCATGTATAACTGATTCTAATTCGGCAAACGGTAATTACTCCTCGACTTGTCTTCCGACAAAGGCCTCCTCTAAAGATCGCCATTCAATTCTATCCCTTGCCGTTCGAGTCCATGTTGGACCCGCTATTTTCTTGATATCATCTTCCCATCTCTTAGTTTGTCGTCCTCTGTTCCTTTTGCAGTCTAGCGGGTACCATTCTGTTATTAGTCTTGTCCATTTTTTTCTTCTTCTCTCTTGTCATATGTCCTGTCCATCTCTACTTTAGTTGTTTGTATGTTATGTATGCATTCTTGAATTTAGTTTTACTTTTAATTTTTCTCGGTCTTTTCTTTTAATGGGCTCTAATAACATAGTAAATGGCGCCCTATATCTAGTTGGCAACATCGAATAGGCGTTATTAGTAGCCAGGCAAACTTTCCGTATACTCCATTATCTGACGATAAAATAAAGATAAATTATGGGTCAATCAACTCACCCTATCGCAGTCCACTGCTGGACATATGCCTCTCCCAAGCTGCGCCACAACACTGTCCTCCGTCTTCCGTATCTAGTCCGTCCCAGTCACTTTCTTAAGGTCATCGGTCCATCTAGCTGGGGGGCGTCACACACTACGCTTGCCGATACGCGGTCTCCACTCCAGGACTCGTCTGCTCCACTGGCCATTGGTCCTTCGACAAACATGGCCAGTCCAGTGCCAGTTCAGTTTGAATACTCTGCAAGCTATATAGCTTACCTTATCCTTATACCCCCTTATACCATATGGTATAAGGGGGTGTAAGGGGGAGCACACAACAACCGGACTCTCCAAATGTCAACCTCACCTGCGCGCTGTACACCTTGCCACTGACGGACGTGGCGCTGGCGACCAACCGATGGCAGTATAACCATCTAACAAGCCAACTTAAATTTTCCAGAGCGATGGCATTCCAGAGCGATTGTGAAAGGATTGGCTCTGTAGTCACCACCCTGCTTGCCCGGCGTGGTGATATAAACCTCTCATGAATAAAATTATGGGTAGTTATCCAATACTCGGAACTAATATTACTATCCGATTTAGTTGCTAATACGACCCAGGGCCATACACATTGCAGAGCTATAATAATTGTGTTTCATGTTGCCGATATCGTTTGGCCTAATTCAAACGATAAACTGACGATTATTATAATTATAGTTAGACTCGAATTGGTATTCGATTTGAATCAACGAACTCATGATTTAGACTAAACCGAGTCGAGAGAATGAACATTTTGAATGAATTATTTTTGTGTAGTATCTTTCCTTCTTCTTTTTACTTCATTCTGCAAAGTGAGGCGTCTAAAATTGTACGTACAATGCACCTCAGCCCGGAATTGGCTCGGTATATCACCTTTATTGTTGTACGTTTACGTTACTCGTACCCACAGAACATTAGATAACTAAAGGTTATAAAATACAGAGTCAGTAAGGGCAGGTACTTTAGCCTCTGTAGCTATAGGAAAACGGTCTTAGGAGACTGTCCTTAACTTTTTGAGTAATTTTAATCTGCATTCACAGATTTTGAAAAAAAAAAACAGAAAAAGTGGGCTATTTTCACAGCCAATTGATACAGTTTTTTATAATGATCAAAAACTCTATCGGACCAACTAAGTTTTGAGTCCTACAAAAGATAGAAATTCCAAATAATCTTTACTCATCCATTTCGTAGGAAATGAGACTCCAACTTACTTTTTTTATGGATGGCTACCTACGTTTTATCTTTTTCTCCGATTTAACACTGGCAATAGTTGTTGAGATCATAACCATCGTCAGTCGGTCTGTCGCTTGACCAAAGTACTTTAGTCAGTAAATTATTGTGATAGGTTGTAATATTATGCAGAGTAAAAGTTTCTGGGTCAAATAGGATTGTCCTAAAATATTGAAAAGTTTTGAAAACCGACCCGTTCTATTGTTATCAAAACTCTAAGCAAATAATTATACACCCAGCTTTTGAATTGAGAATTTGATTTTGAGAACTTGTCAAACTTTACTTTAGCATTACTTAAGGTGAAAACACTATTCAAAAACCTGGTGTTAGAATCTATTTTACCTTATTGGTGATATTCTTCAGAAAGGTCAGGTGCGTAGTACTCGCAACCAGCGTGCGTAAACGAGCCAATAGGAGTATCGTAGCAGATGGCGTTCTGCCTACCCCCATCGGCAGAAGGCGTGAGTTTATGTATGTATTAATAGGTAGGTACTATTAAGTCGACCTTCTATGGAGAATGTATGCTTAGCAACACAAAAATAAACCATAGCGAAGAATGTTTGATCATGGAGACATCGTTAGCGAAATATGTGTTTTTACGTTAAGTCAGAAAGTGTCATTTACCAAAAATATTGTTTTTCTGAGAGGATTTGTTGACTTGTTGTATGTATGTAAGGACAATGAAATTATAATCGGATTCTCACCAAGAATAGCTTTTTCTCAAACATGCTTGGAAATACTTACGAGCATTATTTTAATTCGAGATAAATCGAAAATGCTCTACTGGTCAAATACATGCGAGCGCCGGCCGCGGCCGGCAAAATTACTATGAAAATCTATATCTGTCGTGTAATTTAAAAATGGAACAAACTTTTGACTTCCACTAATGGCATTTGGCAACCAAGGAGGTAACTTCTCAAAGATTTTGATTTAAATATCGATTTGGCTTTTCAATAGAGCAGTTTAAAGTAAAAATAAAACAAAATGAACATATTGGTGCGTGAAAATTTATCGTTGTTCGTCATTGATTCTGGAATTAATAATTAATTTACTTAGATTGAGTTTCCGCGCGATATTTGAGAAAAGTAATATACAAGCCTTGGCAGCAACCAGATATTGTTTGACTCACGTATGTGTGCCTGGGGATCGCTTGGGCCCACATTTTCACGATCATCCATTAATGCCCCTTTTGCAGGCCGCGGCAGAAACGTACTATTGATGTCAGAATTTGAAGCATGTCTTATTCGGGACAAAAATCTTATTGGAGAGTTAACAGAACAATAACTCTTAGTTCCACTTGCGCGTTAACACTTTGGATTAACCCTGCCTGACTTAGTAGTTAACTCGGAGTTATTTAGCTAACCCATGAACGCGCAAGTGGGTCTTAACGATTAGTTTTTTATGATCCAACTTACTTCCAAAAGTCGAGGTTAATTAAACTCTGTAACTATGAATTACACAACACAACTGGGCTGATTTTTCTAACGCCAGACAATCTTTAGCCAATGAATTGATTGATTGATTGATTTTTGACAGTTTTTGCATGAAAAAACTGTCAAAAATTCAAACGTCAATTGTAGACGTCAATTTTATTCCCCTGATAAATTCTAACATTGGAAAAATCAGCCATTATGTAATTGGATGTTATTCAGTGGTTTAAGCGTGAGACAGACAGAGTTACTTTCGCATTTTCATAATATTAGTATGACATTTAATATGCTAAAATATAATAGGTAGTTATGTTATTAAATGATACGAATTATATATTAATATGACAGTGTAAAGTAAGCGGTTATTACTCCTGTAAATATAGTTTAAGATATAAATGTAAAATATTCCAACTATTGTAGCTCTGTACTATCGAAGAAACGCATATCTGTACACTGTAAGGTCTTGCTTGCAGCGCTTGGCTGCTATAGTATCGCTTACCTACGAAAAAAAGGGTCGTGTGCACGGGATTTTGTTTTCAAAATGCTTAGATATGCGTTACCCCGATGGTACCTTGTATAATATGTACCTATATCTGTTTTTGACATAAACACAGATGAATACAGATGGGTCATTCCACATTTTAGATATGAAGCTACAAGTAGGTATGCGGCGGGCTCGATTTGTCGAATTCAGTGGGCGTAACGTAGTCAGAAGATATAAAAGTTACGCGATAGAAAGAGAGGCAACTTCTAGGTGAATACAACTGTAGGTAACTAGCGCTGTGCGACCTGAATTGCACTTTATTGTGTCGTAGCAAAAGTCGCTTTTTATTTCTATGATTTTGCGGATTGACCCCTCTGGACTAATCTGTGACATAAGGTTGATATCGCATTAGGTGGCCAGAAGTAATGGTAAACTTACCTTTATCTTTAATAAGTGTTTATCCTTCGTGAGTGTTTGTGGTTTGCCTAATGTGATACCAAACTTATACAGCATGTATTGGAAAGGTGTGGTCATATTTAAGGGTGTGGTACGGACCATAAAAACTGAACAACTTTCTCTATGGGACCAATATCGTGAGTGATCGCGTAAAAATAATTAACTGTCCCATACAAGACTTCCACACCTACTCGACCCAAATGTTAGGTTATGACGATAAAGAAAGAAAGAAAATATTTTTATTTGGGACACGCACAGGAAATACAACATTAAAATTAAGAAAATTATAAAAACAATAATAATTTCAGAAAAAATATATTAAAATGAAAAAAAAAAATTGTTTAAACAAAAAAGAAGACCTGTGCGAGGCCAATAAGGCTCCTATCTCAGCATAATGCTAAGATATTTGAAAAAACAAATACCGCAGCGCTGGTATTCCAATAGGGCCTGATGGTCCGATAACGATGTTGGTCGCATGGAGAAAGTTGTTCAAAGTCAAAGTCAAATAATTTATTTCAATTAGGCACATAAGGAGGCACATTTGAACGTCAAAATTTACAAAAAATATAATTGATTCTAGTCTTCCAAAAGATAGTTTTCGTATGGAGAAGAATGGGCAAGAAACTCCACCGTTACTCTTTAAAAATGTTTTACAATATTTTGTAAACATTAATTATATAATTATATGTGAAGACAATGCACCAGGAATAAAATTACTATACCACGATAGGTAAAAAGAATTTAAAATGAAGCAATGACAGATAAATAATTACGTGATGGAAACATGGTGCTCACATATTTACAAGCATGGTAAAAGTAAGTTCAGTTTGATGGTTTGTACCTACCACACCCTTTAAAATATGACCACACCTTTATGATACATGCTGTATATGTTAAAGGTACTCACTTGTGCAACGAGTAATGTTATAAATAGTGTAAGGGTGGGGCATGACGAGCGTATCTGAGCGGAATTTGCGTTGAGTCAAGCTATTTGAATTTGTGCCATTTGCTCATTTTCGCAAATAATCTTTTTGCAGACCGTATGCAACGTAATTTCAGCTAATCGCTTTGAAAATCTCTTTCTACTACTATAATAGAGCATGCTCGAGTGTATATACACCAAAATTCAACTTCTTGTTAATTGTTGTGTTTATATATTATTGTAAAAATAAATAAAAATGCTTTTGAGAAAAAAAGAACATGAACAAAAATCGGCATTTATTATTTTTACTTACCTACTAGCTTTTGCCCGCGACTTCATTCGCGTGGAAGTCGTATACCACAATATCTACAGGTACTCGTACTATTATAATAAAGCGTCTGAGGTGCGCGGGATAGTACCTCGTTGACCTATGTCAACGAGGTACTATCCCGCGCCGTTCAGTTCGGCTGTTCTCGGTGATGCTCGGTTCTCATCGGGCGGCCGCCGTCGGCTCCCGCTCACCGCATCGCATCGCATTACCCGCCCGCACTATTTCTTCGTTTTCGTTTAGCATTTATTCTGAATTTTTCTTTTGCACGGCTCGTAAGGGTCGTAGCGTGATGTTAACCTATAAAGTTCTTGAATAATTGGGCTGTTAAATGCAAAAAGAACTTTTCAAATCCAAACAAACAAACACTTCGCTGTCGCCGGCGAATAAAATCGTAATCGGAAAAACCAAATTTTACAGAAAAAATAAAAACATGTTTTTTGTGAATATCTTATTAACTAATAACGTTCTTAATACACCTTAAAATTCCGTAACTTCTGAAATAACAGAAAAAAAATTGACAGAGTGTAATCGGACCTCTAAATGTCGAATATGCAATAAAGTAAGAACTATCGTCATAGCACATTACTATTTTATTTGCCGGGGACAGCGACTTCAACTTGATTTTCCTACTTGATAAATACCCAAATTCCTTTAGGAGAATGTTTGAAACTATCACAAATTGATTTCCTGGTCTTTCCTGTCGATAGAATTAATTAATTAAACTGAAGGAGATTAATGGCGTAAGTAATCAAGTAATTAATTTAATGGTTGCCTGTTGGCTTGACAGCGGCTTGGCTCGTGTGGACTTATACAACAACATGGAACCTTCATCGTTTAATGTAACCTTCTTTTCAATGTCTCTAGTAACATATCTTTAAATCGAACGTGAGGAAAGCAGGTACCGTTCTTTAAAGAAAACACTAGATTTTGGTTAGGTATTTATTTAATTTATTTATTTATTGGATCTTCAACAGAGGCTACAAATAATTATAAGTTAACACTCAAATATCGTCGCTCGGCATCCAATACCGCGAATGTGAAATTTTTGACGAAAATCAAATTTTGTTACATTTCATTCTACACGTTCAAATACGTGATCCTGCATTTAAAAATAATTTTGACGATATAAAAGAAAATAAAAAGAAAGAAAATTCGTTTATTTGCGATAAACATGACGCAAAGAAAGATAAAAAAACACGTAAATAACAAATTGGGGGAAAATATGCGTCACACCCACGCAAAACGGCCATCGCTCAGCATAAAGCTGCGACCCCATGCGAGACAGAGCCCCAGCGCTGGTTTTCAGCGATAGCCGGCGCTGACGTGATGACGTCAACCGGTGCAATATATAGTGAAATAACAAATCAAAAATAAGATAAATACAATACTAGTCCTAAATGTTTATACAAATATAATATTTAAAATGGCAACATTTCGTGCCGTCGTCGGCGACTCACGCGCCGCATACTTATTACAATCTGTGTTGCAATCTGTATGTGTGATATGTACCTTTTAGCTTACAAAGCTTATGGCTAAATAATAACAGCCGCACGGGTCGATCTATCAGATTAAGCTACGCTTGCCGGGGTTGGTCCGTGGATGGGCGACCATCTTTACATACCGGGACTCCTCCGTGTCTCGGAAAGCACGTTAAGCCGTTGGTCCCGGCTGTCATTCGTGGATCTTTGACAGTCGTTAAAGCCCGAAAGTCTGACAACCAAACTTTCCAAGGGGTATCGTATTACCCAGTTACTGGGTTGTGGAGGTCCAGATAGGCAGTCGCTCCATGTAAAATACTAGTATTCAGCTGCATCCGGTTAGACTGATACATGCATGATAGTTGGGAAAAGGTTAGGCAGATTGATTGAGCGTACACAATTGCCCAGATCCATCGTCCCCGCGCCGCTGCCATCGAGAACAGTTCCATATTTATGTAAAATCATGCATGCCACGCTGCCCACTGCCGCCGTGAATACGGCCTAATAGAGATGCAAGAAGTGCCAAAAAGTATCAATATATATCGTATCGATATTTAAAAAAATATCAATATTGATTTCAATATATCGAAAAAAAATTTTTTAATATATCGATATTTTTTGGCACTGCTTGGCACCTTTAAATCACCTTGAAAATGGAAAACGGTAAAAAAAAAACTTTCTTTATGAACTTCTATTGTGTTTGTTTCTACTATGTTAGCAAAGTCACGCCACAGATAATAAAAAAGTCTACTTTTTTTACGGGTCCAGCGGTTTTAGTCAGTGGCGACAACGATGTTGCTATTGGAAATATGTCGAATTTGATACTTTTTCGATACTTGATATTTTATATCAATATATCGAAATAATAAATATCGCCTAGAAATATCGATATATCGAACAAAAAATATCGATGTATTAATATTTTTTCTGCAAGCCTACGGCCTAACAGTTTTGACTTCAATCTGGTTTAGCGTAGTATGAAGTTTCAATAGAAAGGGACCAACTCATAGTGGTTGTTACCAATGACGTGCGGTCTTCCCTATGCACTATTATACCTATCTATGATTTGATACTAGTAGGTAAATACTTGTATTGTTAGCTCTACTACTCAATTACTGGAGAACACGGTATGCCAAGGTTAGTCTGGTAGTCAGAACTAAGGTATTGTATGTATATGTGAGTCTTTATATGTTCAATCGTTACTAAGAGGTAATTTGGTAAAAGAAAGACAAATTGATAAAACAATATGGAAATATTCTTATTGATTTTTTTAATCCAGTCTTAAGAGGCCGGTGACACGGCTTACAACTACAAATGGAGATGTTTCCAAAATTCAATTCCAAGCACGTTGCGCTAGTGTGAGTGCCTGTCGGAGCGATATACACCTACAGTGAGCAATACTACCACGCACACATTGACAATTATTGCTTGACGCGATGGTACTACTAGCTTTCGAAAATTTATGATAAATTTAGATGTGTTCCGTAATACAAAAAATTATAATTGAAAACTTAATGTATTTCCATTTTTTTTTCGATAATTTGTAACTTGATAACATAAACTATGCTTCTGCGGAAACAATATTACAAATATTGTTGTTTATTATACAGAAAAAACAATATGAAAACATGTCATTTACGCTGTAAAAATGTACGAAATGCAATTCGCTTACACTTCATTTAAAGGTAAGTTTTTGGAAATAAAAAGACGTAGGAGCATAGATAAATACTGTCTCAATCCGAATATCAATATAATATGGTGGAAATATGCTCAAATTGCAAATGATTTATGTACTACATTTGTATGGACAGTTCATGCGTCGCCGCTTTCTTAAGATTCCGTGCACGAAAAAAGCCCTTTTTCGTCAATTCAAAAAAATTAAAAACTAGGTAAAAATGTTTTATTTCACATAAACCTAAATGGACACAGAAGCTAGGTGCACGGATAAGAAAGCCTGAAATAATTGAAACTTTAAATCTGTGTAAGTATAAAGTATAGTTTTCGTGGTGCTAAACCATTCGTGTCAGTCACAACACCATAAGCATCACTTTTGCGCTTTCGAAAATATGGTTTATTTCGCCTTTGATTTACTTAATGAAGATGTTATGAAGATGATATAATCGTGAATTAAAATTTTGATTTTATTTCACGGATAACTGAAGACTAATTTGTGATATGGTTTGCTAAATAATAGGAAAAAATATATTACTGAGAGAGTTTAACATTTATTTTTCTGCTATATTTTGTATCGAAGTTGAAAAAGTAGTTTAGCCACATGTGTTCACACACACATCCAAATCTAACGAACACACTACTACGTCGTCAACGAGCAACGAGGCGACCTGGCACGGGGCGGCGCGGCGCGGGGACCGGGAGGCGACACCATCATCAGTGCAATATCCGACACGACCGCGCTTGGACATACCTTTTGACCAGTACTTAGGTTGCTATAATTGTGAACCACCTATTAAATATTTTATAACACAGTCCGCTTGCTTTACTTCAACCTGAGCTTGACCATGGTCCTTCGAGCCGGATCATGGTCAAGCTCAGGTTGAAGTAAAGCAAGCGTTACCGAGACCTCATTTTTGTAAACGCGATTGTGTTCTTTATTAATATTATGTTACGGATCAATGTTCTATGCAAGTTTGGAAGTATTTTTTTTAGTTTTCAATTCTGTCGGCACTCCCGGAGAGCTACTGTTTTTTCGTTTGCTCGGCTACTAAGGGACGTATAGCATGATGTAAAAAAACCTATAACCTTCCTCAACAATTGGGATATCAAATGTAGTTCCAGAGATTAAAGTAGTGCATGCAAACTAAGAAACTCTTTAACTTTATTATATTAGCAGATTTAAGTGACTTTTCGTGTCTGTCTGTATGACCGCGTTGTTTCTTATAAACTCCGCAACGGATTTTGATATAGTTTTTTACATCATTTAGACAATTTATTTCGGAAGGTTTATGTGTAAAATACTTAATATTAAATTAACATAAAATAAAGAACTAAACAAGTCTAAACTAATATTATAAAGAGAAAAGATTTGATTTTTTGTATGTTTGTAAGTTTGTGTGTTTGTTTGTTACGCTTTCATGGTTAAACGGTTGAACGGATTTAGATGAAATTTGGCATATGGATAGACCATGACCTGGGTTAGGACATATAATAGTTTTTATCCCGATATTCCCACGGGATCGAAACTTATGCGGATAAAACCGCGGGGCGTAGCTATTTATTAATAAACTATTCTCATTATTTCAGCTTCGTTGCAAGTGTCGGTTTTTTGTGCTGCGGCCGGTTGTTTTTTTAATTTATTACATTTTTAACATGTTTTTAACCCCCGACGCAAAAAGTTTGACCGCTATGTGTGTGTCTGTCTGTGGCTTAGCTCTTAAACAGGTGAACCGATTTGAATGCGGTTTTTTTTATTTGAAAGCAGGTTTTCTAGCAATGGTTATTAGACATGTTTTATCAAACTTGGTTCAGCCATTTGAAGATTAGCACCTCTTTTCTAGTTGATGAATGGATGTGAGTATCTTCCACAGGTCTGATCGATTTGAAATTTGGTATTTTGTAACTTCAATGACATTAGAAGAACATAGTAACCTTGAACTGATGCTGCAGCATCACCTGGAATTTGCAGGATACCCAACTCCCTTACCAACTTACAGCTTAGGTATCGTGGTTGGGCTCATTGGAATGGTCTCAGTGAATAGGTTATAGATAGATGGTGAACAGGGTCTGGTAATGGAGTAGGAAAGAGAAATGTGGAAATATTTGTGTCGGGGGTTTTTTAAATTATAACTATTAAAATTGTACTTATAATATGAAAGTTTTAAAATATGAGGTCACAAATGTAGCGGTTTATTTAAGTAAAGTGCGACCTCCAGTAATAATAAATTAATTGCTTGCCGCTTACCGTATCTTTCAGCACACACCTGCCTAGGTTTGTGTGAGTTAATTCTACTGTGACCCACTTTGAAACTTTCCACTGACATTAAAATAGATAGAGCAAAATAGCAGCTGGTAAAACTCACTTGTTAAAAAAAATTCACTACTTTTAAATTAAGGAAAGCGGTTGAAGTAGTATTTATTGTTTTAAAACATAACGCCTGTATTTACCGAAGAGTTAGGTAGAGATGTACAGACAAACTATGTTCTTAATGTCCATCGGCAAACCTCGTGTTTCGTCAGTCGTCGGATTTCTATCAGTTGCCTTTTGTACTTGGTGCAGACCGGACGCTCTCAATCGACTTGGAAGTATATAGAGTTGTTAATACTTTTTTAATTTAATGTAATTTTCATTTATTTATTCATATTTTGTGTTTCACGAACTGTGTCCAGATAAATGTTTTTTCTTTCTTTCATACTAATTTTATGAAAAATTGCGTCGACAACGACCGAGAGACCTGCACTGCCAGTCGCACGTGACTGGTTGCGTCGCCGTTAACAACTAGTTGTCGACTAGTTGCGTCATGCAAAAACCGCCATAGAAATGTATGTTCTAACGCGATTGATTGCGTCGGCGTTGAAAACTGGTTGTATTTTGGGTACTTCGTGTGAGAATGGCCTCACTTAATTCATTTGTATTCACAGTATTTCTATTTTCTTAATGTCTTTTGGAATCATCGCATTTCCGAATACAAAATAATGCTAATTTCCATTTCTATCAATTATCAGATTTATCGTGTATAATAATTTGAATTTAGAACTAAGTATTTTATTGTTGTTTTGTTTGATTTCTGTGTGAAGTATAAAGAGCTGTAAAACTGTTTTTTTAATATCGTGCCTGCAATTTTAGCAGCTTTTCTCCCATTTTTTAAAATAAATTACATTAAGTTAAAAGAGTATTAACAACTCCATATACTTCCAAGTCGATTGAGAGCGTCCAGTCTGCACCAAGCGCAAAGGACAACTGATAGAAATCCGACGACTGACGAAACATTTTCCGAGTTGTGAGCAGTGGTGGCCCAGTGGTAACGGCCACGACTTACGAGTTGTAGGTCGTAGGTTCGAACCCAGACAGGCGCTTTACTTTGTGTAAATAATTTCATCACCACTGCTCTCAAAACGGTGAAGGAAAACATCGTGAGGAAACCGGCATGTCCTAGAACCAAAAATTCGAAGACATGTGACATCTACCAACCCGCACTGGGCCCGCGTGGTAGATTACGGCCCACTCCCTCTCACAGAGAGGAGGCCTGTGTCCCAGCAGTGGGAACATTTATAGGCTGATGATGATTACATTAAGTCAAAAGAGTATTAACAACTCTATATACTTCCAAGTCAATTGAGTGCGTCCAGTCTGCACCAAGTGCAAAGGACAACTGATAGAAATCCGACGACTGACGAAACATTTTCCGAGGGACATTAAGAAAATAGAAATACTGTAGTTAGATTTAAGCTCACAACAAAACCCAAAAATACTTCGCCCGACCTGGCGATCAAACTTAGGACCATGGTCAGTGATCGTACTTGCGTCCACTAGACCAAAGGTGCGGTTTATGAAAATAATTTCATGTTCGAACAAATTAAAATGTTTAATTTATTTTTTCTTTCTTTTTGTTAGCTCTTATTAATGTTAGAATAAGTTTAAATGAGTTCCGACGTCTTTTAATCTCGTTTTTATGTTCAAGATGATGGCTCCATATTTTTTAACGCTTGCCAGAGACACTGAAATTAGGAGAATTTATCACTCTTCACGAGAATACGTGAAGAAGGCGTTGCTAAGAGAATATAAAGTGATATTTTTGGACAACTTTATAGGAGAATTACACCCGATTTGTCATTCTGTTCGGATATCTGCAATTTACGAAATCACCTTCTTAATATTCTACTGATTGCAAGAGAGTCTATCGAAGATTAAGGACAAGACCGCTTAACTAGGCTAAATTGTTGTCACTAGGTCTGTGCATCTAGTCTAGAGCCTAAGGCTGGCTCTAAGTCCGGGTACCGGATAAAATAGTAGATTGTTATACAAGGGTCACAGCCACGGCTGCTTCGGGAGGTTCCTGTTCAGGATAAGGCGGGAGGAAACACCCGGGTGTCACCATTGTGTGGATCGGCCTGAGGACACGGTGGAGCATACGGTGGAGGTCTGCCCGGCTTGGGCGGTGCAACGCCGTGTCCTCGTAGAGGCGATCGGCGGCAGTGATCTCTCGCGTCCGGCCCTGGTTCAGGCCTCCTTCTGCGAAGCGGTAATGCTCGCGAAGGAGGAGGCGGAACGCGTGAGGGAGAGGAAAATTTCGCGCCCTCACGCCCCTAACCGCCGCAGGAGGAGACGCCCGGGGCGGGAATCGCGAGCCGATTTCCGGCCACCGTAGGCGCGGGCTTGCGGACGGTGAGCAATGGGTAGCTCGCCGTCCGATAAGGACCAAGCCTGGGTCGACGGCGCGTTGTGTTCCACGCGCGCTTCAAAGAGATGTCAGCAGAATTGACGGGGTCCGCTAGAGCCAATGCCTGCCGGGGGTTCGAAGAAAACCGATAGGGAAATCGTGGTCCCCGGCAACAGGGCAACCGAAGGAACACGGGTGGGTTTTAGTCAATAAGAGTCTGACACGCCCTCCCGCTCCACCCAGAGCGGGAGATGTTATTTGATAATTTCCCACCCAAAAAACAAAAAAGGGTCGAAAGGAATTGATGACTTTTAATCAACGTGTTGATATGGCCAAAAAGTATCAAGATCAATATCCAAGGTAATTACGTGTCATTTATTGATGATTGATAGGAAGATGATTGAAAAGTAAATAATTATTTACTATCGAATGTTTTATTAACAAATTAATATACCTCTATAGATATACCCAAACTGTTATAGAAATTGAACATACACTTTCCATACATTTTTCTTGGCCCATAATATGGTCTCAAAGTAGAATACTATTTAGTGAAATATATAGCGCCCGCTAGAAAGAATACTTCCTGGCGGTGACACGTTGATTATTGTTTTCTGCGAAGTCTTTACAGTACATTTTTTTTATTTAGCGTACATCATCATCATCATCATCAGCCAGAGCAGTCCACTGCTGGACATAGGCCTCTCCAATTGCACGCCATTCAGCTCGATTCTCGGCAACTCTCATCCAGCTGCTACCAGCCACCCTTCGAAGATCGTCACTCCACCTAGCCTGAGGGCGTCCTACCTTACGTTTGCCAATTCGCGGTCTCCACTCAAGAACACGTGTACCCCAACGATCATCGGTTCTACGGCTGATATGGCCGGCCCAATGCCACTTCAGCTTGCTAATTCTGTGAGCTATGTCGATAACTTTGATTCTCTGCCGGATCACTTCGTTCCGGATTCGATTTAGCGTACAATTTCGTACATTTCTCGTACATATTTTTAACATTAGACAGAAGTTCGTACAAAGTCATGTCACCGCTAGAAAATATGACACGAGTATACACATCAGTCTATCAATCCCTTAGGAAAATATAGCAGTATTTGTGTATAGAACTGAATGTCGGTCGAAGAACTGGGGTAATCCAGATTGAACCACGAGAAAAACTTTGAATGCACAAGTAGGGGAGGGTACAGTAATGTTTCCGGGAAGTCTGCGTATGATTTATGATCTAAAATGAAGGATTATTTTTAAATAAAGCATAAAGCCTCTGTTGATCGGAACTATATCTATCTTAATACAGGGTGGCTAACTCGAATGATGGCCACCATTTGGATTTGGCGCTAATACGGTTGTATGATATCCACTATTTACTTAAAATGTCCAGACTTTTGAAATGGAAATAGGCCGGGCAACTATACAGGATGGATGGGAAAACATGGATAAAGAAAGCCACAGAATGGATGCCAAGAGAAAGGAAAAGAAGACAAGGCAGACTCTAGAAGAAAAGGTGTCAAAAAACAAAACAAAATTCGAAATATTTTATTTCACATAAACCAACCAACCAATTTCACGTGCACCTAGCTTCTGACGTTTCATAAGTGCCCTTGTTCACTTATGAAACGTCAGAAGCTAGGTGCACGGTTCCAATTGGTCACTTCCTATGGACAAAAGCCGGTAAGAAACTCCACGGTTACTCTTTCAGATAAAAAATAAAAAAATCAAATCATCCATAATCTGCCTAGCCTTTTTCCCAACTATGTTGGGGTCGGCTTCCAGTCTAACCGGATGCAGCTGAATACCAGTATTTTACATGGAGCGACTGCCTATCTGACCTCCACAACCTAGTTACTAGGTAACACGATACCCCTTGGTAAGACTGGTTGTCAGACTTTTGGGCTTCTAACTACCCATAACGACTGTCAAAGATCTACAACTGACAGCCGGGACCAACGGCTTAACGTGCTTTCCGAGGCACGGAGGGGTCTCGGTATGTAAAGATGGTCACCCATCCACGGACCAACCGCGGCAAACGTAGGTCAACAAGCCCCTCCAAAAAAATAAAATCAAATAAAAAGTTTAAAGTTCGATGTAAGAAATTGGCAGGGGAGTGGGCCTCACGGCTGCGCCAAAAAGGCCCAGTTCAGCAAAAAATGCCAGATAACAATAAGTGCCTGACGCTGGTTTTCAACTGGACCTGAAAGTGTGATGTGACGACGGATGTAAATCAGTTCAGTGTATATCAGTTTTAAACGGTTTCTATAATGTTTTAAAATTACAGTGTTAATGGGTATGAGAGGACAGTGTAGGCCTATCAACAAGTACCAGGTACTTAGTAAAATAGAAAATGGTCCACAAGCCTACAGCCTACAACGTTCTCACATTCACAAAATCTAAAATAAAAAATCTATATAAAAGAAAACTTAAATAATATATTTAAATCAGCAGTCCAGTGGTACCGGCCGCGACTTACGAGTTGTATGTAGGTCGTAGGTTCGAACCCAGACAGGCGCTTTACTTTGTGTAAATTATTTCATCGCCACTGCTCTCAAAACGGTGACGGAAAACATCGTGAGTAAACCGGCATGTCCTAGAACCGAAAATTCGAAGACATGTGATCAACCCGCATCAACCCGCACTGGGCCCGCGTGGTGGATTACGGCCCACTCCCTCTCACAGAGAGGAGGCGTGTGTCCCAGCAGTGGGAACATTTATAGGCTGATGATGATGATTTAAATCAAATGTCGATTGCCGCTACAGCTGTAAAAAAAAATAAAAAAAAAAATATAGAAAATTGTAGGTATATAATGTCAAATAATGAAAGATTATGTCAAGGAAGTATGTAAAAAAAGTAAAATAGACACCGCAATTTGGGAGCAGTTAATAGACATTTATACTGTTATGCCGTTAATGAGGTACCAAGTGTTCGGTACAATATTTGCAACCGAACAGCTCAGCACTTTTGCCTGCGTGCATTTCCATAAATGCATGTATCGCATCTATTACCATTCAGTACGTATTCGGATACCAACCGCGTAACTCAAACCAAACCAAATCAAACCATCTTAGTGCCAATTTAGCTTAGATTTACCATTTAATATATATAACCAGTATATTCAATATAACTTTTAAACCATAACTTCGTATTATTAAACCAGTCTAATATAATACCAAATCAACCAAATATCAACCAACTCAGAAGGTTGTGCTGAACCAAGCAGGCGCTACTTTCTACACCAAGGAAGCCACATGTGCAGAAGGAATTATTGCCAAACTTCCTTGTCTTCAACGTAGTCCATAATCTTATAATGGCGCATCCACACATGCCGCCGGGTTTGCCTCCGGCTTTTAGGCTGCCTTTTGGCGCATCCACACATGCCGGCTGCACGGCCGGCGGCCAACCCGGCGGCATAAGCCGGTGGCATGTGTGGATGCGGCATTATATGCTTTTTTGATAAGGACACGTTTGATGTGGGTTTTGAACTTTCCATCGCTTAGTTCTGTAACCGACTTTGGCAACTTGTTATAAAAACGAGACATACTTATTTTATGAAAGAGTAGAAGGAAGTTGGATGCAAGCAGCACGGAACAGAAAATGTACACTAAAGAGGCGACTTCTACCGGTAATAGAATAGAAATAAATTTAATTGCATGTAATTTTGGTAGTACAAGTAAAGGCTTTTTTATTTTTATTTGCTTAAAATTCTGCAGATTCAGATATTTGGTTGTTGTTTTGTTTCGTGCCTGCATCATAAAATTATGGGAAAATATCTGATCATCGTTTGTAATAAAAATAATCATAGTTTAAAGTTGTGTAAATTCGAGTTGGCACCTTCACAAAAAGAGCAATTTTTTATTTTAGCTGACTGATAGATCACTCAGAGCCTCAAACAGTAGGTATAATATAAGAGAGTAGAATTTACAATTGATCCCAATGGAGCGAACATCATAAAGTTGTTACTTAACTATCACGAGACCGCGCTTCACCGAGTCCTCTCATTAAGTACCTTACCGTGATTACCTTAATTACACCATTATCTTAATAGTAGCAATTCACATTCAAGTATATCTCAGAAGAAGCTTTCAAAGGTCAGGTGTGGAATTGTTGGACAAAGTCAAAAAGGCGATTGAGTAATAAATTAATTTCATGATGTGCTACGGCGTAGCTCGCTCGTGCTACGAACGCGTAGTCTCGCGTAGTCATAATATTTAAAAGCCTATTCGAGTACTTATGTTACAGATATCATTTCACAGTTTTTTTTTGTTATAGGCATTGGTGATGCGTTTATTGTGCTAGCTGACATATGGCCAATAATTTATCATTTAAATTATGTTTTGTGTTGCATAATATAAATTATTATGCATATGTACTATTGTATAGAATCATTTTCCTAACTTGAACAGACAGCTGTGCTGCTGGGGAGTTTGTTGCGCCACTTCTTCTTCCCAGCTAAAGGCACTAGGAAGTGGTGAAGGGTGAGTGTTTTTGGGGGACAGTCTTATGTAATTTTGACGTTCGAAAAGTGCTGATTCTCAGCCTCAATCTAGGCTATAAATGACTTTTGAATTATTTATATGCGAGGAGATTATTTAGATGTGGATGAAAAAATGCTGAACCATTCGCACCCAATTAAAAGAGTAACCAAGAGAAACATTTCAATAACCTGTTCAGTCACACTGTCCTCAAAGTCCTCAAGTTGAATGAATTTTCGTAACATAAACGAAAATTAATCAAGTTGATTGCAAAGTTCAAAACTTTGCTGGTATCCTTACAAGTTCAATATGAGGAAATAAGTTCGTCTATTAGTTAAATTGATCTCTGGATTATTATGGGCAGCGCAACTTGGAGAGAGGCTTATGTGTATAATAGGTACTCCAATTTGGTTCATTGAGTTTTCAAGTTTAATTCACAAGCATGGGTAAGTGCTATTGGTTTTTTTCAGTAAGGATAGTGGATAAAAACTCATTTTTGCTTCGATCTGAAAAGCTGTAATATACGCGGTGGAAGAGACATCGCGACATAACTTTTACCATGGATTCAGTGCCTGCATTGTTCTAAACCGTTGACATAATACGGCCAAAATGTATGGAAAGGTTTTTTGAAGTGAAAACTTCTTTAGGCGCGTTGGGTATTTTTGAGATGGGACTAAACCATTGATTTCGCGACACTGTGACGATACCAACTTTTGACTATTAAAAAGACATCAACGCGTTGATTACCGCGGTGCCGATATTTTTCAAGTTTTCACTTCTTTCGGCATTCCCGGATTGCCACTGTTTTTTTACCGTGTATGTATAAAAAATCATTAATAGTCCACGCTATTATAGCGTACCGCGTAGAGTGCTCGTTTAAAATAGACGAGACGTATGTAATAATTTCATTTTATCCTTGCCAATCAAAAAATAACTTATGACCAAAAAATTACTAGACCAAATCCGTGTGTAAGTTTACACAATTTCTCACAAGATTATAAATACTAATCTAAGTAGAGATCAAGTTTCTAACCACTACTCTTGAGTTTAGAAACTAATATAGGTACTTTAGAGGCCTGACATGGTTTTAATATCCAACCTCTGCGAGTCTGTTAGCGACTGTACCAGCCCTTAGGCTGCGTTTCCACCAGAGATATGCGAGGATGCGTAGCAAGGGATGTGTTTGTTAAGAACCAATGGAATCGCTTCATTTACCTAGTCTCGCTCAACACAGCTCCGGTGGAAACGACTTATCGGTGCGAGGTTTTTGTATGTACAAAACAAGTGAGGGATGGGTGCGAGGGATGTGTGCGGGAGATATGTGCGAGGGATGTGTGCGAGAGATGTATGCAACGGATGTGTGTTAGGGATGGACGCGAGTGAGAAATCTTATCTGAAAAGAGCCCGCTACACATCCTCGCAACGCTCATCTGCTCACCGTTTCACAGCGTCGCTACGCATTCTCGCACCGCTCAGCGGCCTAGCACATCTTTGGTGGAAACACTCACATCGTTTCACAGCTTCGTTACGCATCCAGCACCGCTCAGTGCAGCGCACGCAGCCTTAGGCTGCATTTCTACCAGAGATGTGCGAGGTAGCTGAGCGGTGCGAGGATGCGTAACGAAGCTGTGAAACGATGTGAGTGTTTCCACCAGAGATGTGCTAGGCCGCTGAGTGGTGCGAGGATACATAGAGACTGTGAAACGGTGCGCAGATGAACACTGCGAGGATGTGTAACGAGCTGTTTTCAGATACGATTTCTTACTCGCGTTAGGCTGCTTTTCCACCAGAGATGTGAGAGGTAGCTGAGCAGTGCGAAGATGTGTAACGAAGCTGTGAAATGATGTGAGTGTTTCCACCAGAGATGTGCTAGGTAGCTGAGCGGTGCGAGGATGCGTAGTGATGCTATGAACCGTTGTGAGGACGTGTAGCGGGCTTATTTCAGATACGATTTCTCACTTGCGTCCATCCCTAACATACATCCCTCGCACACATCTCTCGCGCACATCCTTCGAACACATCCCTCGCACCCAATCCTCGCTTGTTTTGTACGTACAAAAACCTCGCACCGCTAAGCCGTTTCCACAGGAGCTGCGCTGAGCGAGGCTAGGTAAATGAAGCAATTCTATTGGTTCTTAACAAACACATCCCTCGCTACGCATCCTCGCACATCTCTGGTGGAAACGCAGCCTTAATCCCTCGTACACATCCCTCACACACATCTCTCGCACACATCCCTCGCACATATCTCTCGCACACATCCCTCGCCCCCATCTCTCGCTTATTTTGTACGTACAAAAACCTCGCACCGCTAAAATTAAGCGATACTATTCGTTCTTAACAAACACATTCCTTGCTACGCATCCTCGCACATCTCTGGTGGAAACGCAGCCTTATAGCAGTATTATTTTAATATGATTTTTGTGTGTGAAAGAGATGGAGTTATCCGGGATGTAAAGTTGATGGCTACGGGACAAAAATTGATTTGTATTGAGAATAGAAGAAAAAACAGTAGGGGTCGGTTTAGCTGACAAGCGTAGGTCATAATACAAAATATAGAATGTATAAATGAATCTAAAGATCCAAATAATTACGCGAAAGTATATAAACAGGCGTTTTATATACTTTGGTACCGACTCGGCGACCCCAAAAGCTGACAAACAACTCTATTCTACTGGCAGGCCTTTCTGGAAATTTAAAATTACATTATTACACATACATTTGAGGCAACTTTCAGTTAGAAATAGTTATACATGAAAGTTTCAGGAGTATGTGGGATGAAAAGGATGAACGTGGAGTATTTTGTTTCCGAGAAAACATTTGAAATTCTGAGTAAAGGACTAAGTGTAGAACTTAGTAGAGTTTTTTGAGGGGCTGGAGGAGTTCCAGAAACACTTACCCATGCTTGAAAACATCGTGAGTAAATCGGCATGTCCTAATAAAAAACTGGCCAAGTGCGTTTCAGACCACGCACAATGAAGGGTTCCGTAGTGGATACTGAATTTATCCCAAAAACAAACTTAACATTGTTGTTAGAAAACATGTTCTCCCATACATCGATATACGTCACGGTCTTCTCCAACTGCAAATCTAATTTCGAAATCGCAAAAAAAAATTGTGTGTTAAAAACTACAAGTGAACTATATATTATCGGACTTTTTTCTTTACATGTACTGTGACGCCTTGCTTCCTGCCAAATTTCATGATTCCAGGCCAACATGCCCTGTAGGTTTTCATTTATTTGCGAGTATCAAAATATGTTGCCTAAATGGCCGTATTTTATTATTGCGTTAACTTAGAACCTTGATTATTTTAGAGCTCCAAGTGACCATAGACCTAAGTATTTGATATTAATTTCAACTTGATACCTCCACGCGTTCCTGAGAAAAAGCGTCTTGACAGAATGACGGACGGACAACGAAGTGATCCTATAAGGGTTCCGTTTTTTCCTTTTGAGGTACGGAACCCTAAAAAATAAAAAACGAAGATGTGTGATCATCTGTGATATCTACCAACCCGCACTGGGACCGCGTTGTGGATTACGGCCCACTCCCTCTCACCGAGAGGACGCCTGTGTCCCAGCAGTGGGAACATTATAGGCTGATTATTTTACTACCACTATACTACTGTCGTCATACGTACCATCGGGGTAACGCATATCTAACCAATTAGAAAACAAAATCCCGTGCACACAACCCTTTTTTTCGTAGGTAAGCGATACTATAGCGACCGAACGCTGCAAGCAAGAATAGTCCTTACAGTGTACATACGCGTTTCTTCGATAGATCTCGTTGCCGTGTTCCGGAACGAAAGCTTGTCAACATATAATCATTTGTTTTTATGTTTTACAAGCCGTGCGCTCGATGGGATTTCCCATCGGCAACTTCTCAGAAGCCTTAGGGGATGAGTTTCTAAAATACGAAGACACAGCTAACTTTTACTTACAACAATAGGTAGGTACAGTACGACACAACTTAGATGTAGCTTGAATTTGAAAATTTGCATTCATTCATTTCAGTTTTACAACGTATTTGGTTATATGACTTTACAAGTTATTGCGTATGCGTAAAGATCATTTTCATCTCATCATCATCATCTGCCTAGCCTTTTCCTAACTATGTTGGGGTCGGCTTCCAGTCTAACCGGATGCAGCTGAATACCAGTATTATCATTATTATTATCAATATTACATGGAGCGACTGCCTATCTGACCTCCACAACCTAGTTATTAGGTAACACGATACCCCTTGGTAAGACTGGTTGTCAGACTTTTGGGCTTGTACCTACCCGTAACGACTGTCAAAGATCTACAAATGACAGCCTGGATCAACGGCTTAACGTGCTTTCTGAGGCACGGAGGGGTCTCGGTGTGTAAAGATGGTCACCCATCCACTGACCAACCGCGGCAAGCGTAGCTTAACCTGATTGATCGACCCGTGCGGCTGTTATTACTTAGCCACAAGCCCCTCGCTTTTTCCGATGGTACATCTATGTTGTATCGTACTATACAGTCAGCCTCAAAAAGATGTATACATACTTAACAAAAATATTAAATTTACTGAGATACAACGTACACCCTAAACCGACAATGAGCGATACTTTTGCTCATTTTCTGCCTAATTTGATCGGTTATTTCAGTGGAGTAACATTTGAGTAAATAATTACATACGACTGTATTGATTTTTTTCATTACTTTGTTTATACGTTTAACAAATCAAATACATAATTACAATGAATTCCAATGTTTTATTCAGGAAAAGAACCTGGTTTATTAACTTAACCGTATGTGTGGATGTTAGTCTGCAGATTACCTAGGAAGTCTGCAGATTATCTAGTTAATGTAAGAACTGAAAACAACCAGATAATTTGCAGATTAATAAGTTAATCTGCACTCTAATTGATTTACGCACATTAGCGGTAACATAAATATTAAAAATGAAATTTCTAAACACAGAACTAAAAAATGAAAACTAAATAACTGCCTCTTTTTGGCGGCGCGTCAGTTGAATTGTAAAACGATCTTATAACTTCTATTATCTGTGGTAATACAATCAACATTATTGTATCATTTCAGTCCATTTTGGTATTTTATGATTCTATTTCCAGACATTTTCTTAATCTTTCCTGTGGATAGATAACACAGGGACATAAAAATTAATTAATTATTTCGCTAAAGATTTGAGATATCCTAAAATTTGTGTTATTTTACCCCAACCCTAATACCTTGCATTACCTTTCATGATAAGTTAAATTTATTTTAACTTTAGGAGGTATTTTAAAAAGATTCGAGAAGCTTTTCGGGAGTTTACAGGATTATTTCAGTAGAAAATACCTTATGTAAATTATCTTACTTATTTGCTGTCAACAATTTTATAAAATATAAAGTGGTTACAAAAATTATTGGCATGAATATTGAAAATAGAAAAGCATATTTTCCTACATTTTCTATGCATAGAAGTCGATATTCGACTGCATAGAATAATCCGTGGATTTTATGGAAAATATTCATGTGCTGATCAGAAATCATAATAAAAATGCAAAACCCAGACGCCAATAACGTCATACGAGTCGAAAACACATAAATCTTTAAATACCTTTTTTTGTTGAAATCCTCACTGGAAGTAAAAGATATATCGGAATCCTCCTACTGACTTTTTTGTAAAAACGTTTTACATTTTTAATTTTTTTGTTGTAGTATTTACCCCACACAAATTCGTATACCACTACTTGCTATGTAAATAACAGTGACAGAAACTTATAATAACATCATACACAAAATTGATTTAATGGGCATGTTGAGAGGATGAATGAAAGGCGACTGACTAAATGTATTTACAAGGCTGATGTAAAGGGAAAGGCCGGGCGGGGACGCCTTAGGAGGACATATACTGACCTTATTGGTCGCCAGGTGCGTAGTACTCGCAACCGGCGTGCGTGTATGATCAGATGTATGAACGTAAATGAGGCAAAAGGAGTATGTAAGAATCGTAGCAGGTGGCGTTCTGTAGTTTCTGCCTAACCCTATGGGAAGAAGGCGTAAGTTTATGTATGTATGTATCGAAGCTATAACTCAAAACTTTTTCAAGCATATTTTAATAAAACTAAGGGACCACACCGTTAGTTTCCCCTACCAAATGAAAAAAGAATAACGTAAATCGGCCCAGTAATTACGGAAAAATCGGTGTACACGTGTGCAAAAAAATCGCGCAATGCATAACCTCCTAATTTTTTTGAAGTCGGTTAAAAACCACTATAAACAGCACCTACTCTTCTGGTACACAGAGACGCTACTGGTTTTGTCTATATTTGTTCTAGCGAGCATCATTAAATTAGATCCAGATGTAAGTTCTAGTGTATACTGTGGTACTGCTTTCCGTTTGTGACGACTAAGTTTGTTAGCAGAAGCTTTGTAATTAATTGGCACTGATGATAAAGATAGACAAACTAATGGTTCCACACTTTGGTTTAATTATTTTATTTATAAATATACATCAACAGCTTCTACGTACAACATGTCTTCAGTACTATAGGTAACAATAGCCTCGGACTTACACAGTCAATAATTACAAGATAACCAGCAATATACCCACGTACAATGGTCCACCTTATGGACTAAGTGCGGAAACCAAAACCTCATAACATAGAACATAGATAACCAGCAATCTCAGAAATAGGTGATAACACATAATAATACTAAAACTGAAGGCTCTAGAATTCAGAAATTAAGGCAAAATACTTCTTAAACTGAAGATGAACTGAAGAACTTATCGGAAAACAAAACTAATTACAAGACGAACAATATTGCAATTTTGCCCACTTACTTAAGACTAAAACATAAACAATATTACTACTTACTCAATATTATTTACTTGTCGTTGTGACCTTGTTCTCGTAACTGTAATTATCTATCTATAGTCTTATTTTTTTTTGTTGCTTATATATTTAGTAAGTATGTATGTATTTATGTATCTATTATTTAGGATATGTATATATCTGTGTATCTATTCTAGTATATTGAATACTTATTATTTGCACCAATGAGAGCCCCATTTTATGTCCAGGCTTATCACTGTCCATTCCAAGGTTGCCTGGAAGAGATCGCGGAAAGCGATAAGACCGCCCATTGTATATTTTGTGGTGTTTATATAATAAAGTATATATAAATAAATAAATATTATAACTGAAATAAAACTGAGATCATAAAAGAAAGTAAAGTTTCTAAAATAAATTATAAAAAGGTGAAGAGTTTCCAAACTTTACTAACATAACAAATCGGGACTTCAGTATTTTGGCTCTAAATACTTTTATGGAATCATGGTATAGGTCGACATCTGGTACAAATTTTGGGTTGGCACAGCTGTACCCTAATTGCGTAAAACACGATCAATCACAATTTGTTTCGATTTGAAACAAATTGGAAAAAAAAATCTGCTCAACAACGTTAATAACGCAATGAATGTTGTTGAATTTGAATTGTCAAAATGAAACAAATTTGTCATAATCGGTTACAATAATAAGTTACGCAATTAGGGTACAGGGCAGCAAACCGAATAGTCAGCGTGTATAAGAATGTGTGATCATATTTTTATGTGTGTGGCAAGACCATCGAACTGAACAACTTTCTCTAACAGTAATCGCGAAAAAATTATAAGCTGACTTTCTCATACATTTGGGTCGAGTAGGTGATGATGATGATGGTGATGTTTTGTATGAGACAGCTGATTTTGCCCGCGATTACGATGTTGCTCCGAGTCTAGTTTCAAAAACAGCAATGTCCACTTTTGTGAAAATGTCCACAATTCCATATTTATTTATTTTTGGGTTCAAAATACTAATTTATATATTGGACATTGCTGATTTTATAACATACATTGATTTTGTAATGTGATTTTCAACGAGTTTTTGATGTTTTTGTTGCATAAGGAGTGGTGCATTAACTGCTATTTTTTTAACCGACTTCCAAAAAGGAGGAGGTTATATGTTCGTCGCGTATGTTTTTTTTTTATGTATGTCCGTCGATTTCTCCGTCAATTGTGGACCGATTTTTAAAATTATTTTTTTGTTTGAAAGGGTGTGCTTTCGAATTGGTCCCATATTAATTTTATTAACTTTGCTTTGATAGTTTTTGAGTTAGCTACAAAATACGTATTTTTTTCCCACTTAGTATGTAGATGATATGATAAGTTTCTGTCACTGGTAGCAGGTAGTGGTATTTAGTGATGTTAAAAAATAATCGATTTTTATTTGAATCGATTATTATTTTCTAATAATCGATTTTTTATTGTCGATTTTTATTTTAATATTAATCGATTTTTAGTAAATCGATTATATAAATTACGTGTTTAAATCGATTTTCAGAAACAGCTTGTATCTATGAGACGGATGAAAAAATCTAGTAGTAAGTTTCAATTTTATAAACAGCGCCGTCTATGCGTTGGATGAAAAATCTCGAATTAAGTTCATACGTATAAGTTGATTAAATAAAAACGGCGCCATCTGTAGGCATTTATTTTTTATTTGATTTATATTTTAGTTTTTGAGACAATAAGTTTGTCATTTTGTTGGGATGCTCATCATTTAATTTTTATTATAATAAATAAAACGATTAATAGAACTAAAATTTGTTTCAATAATGCTATTTGGTTTCCTAATTCCTTACCTTGAAATTTTAAAGGAACCTTTGATTTTTAGTTTTGAATTGGTTATTTTTTTATTCATATAATTTTATTTGATTTTTTATCTGAAAAATTGTCATTATGAATCTCTTAGGTTTATTATTGGAATTTGAAAAGCATGTTTTTTTAAATAATACAAAAAAAAATCGTTTTTTTCGCAGAAATCGATTATTTATTTTTAATTAAATCGATTAATTTTGAATAAAGGAAAATCGATTTTTATTTAATCGATTATTTTCCATTAATCTCACATCCCTAGTGGTATTCGAATGTTTGTGGGGTAGGTACCACAACTAAAAAGTGAAAAATAAAAACTTTTTACAAAAAAAAACAAGCGACCTCCAAAAAAAACACTACAAAGTGAAAAATAACTTCAATTGCGGAAGTCGGTGGCAAAAAACGAAAATACAAAACACAAGACACCGACTTCCGAAATTAAAGTTATTTTTCACTTTGTAGTGTTTTTTTTGGAGGTCGGTTGTTACTGATACAATTCGTAACCATAGACAACGCAATTTTTGCAAAGTATGGAGATTGCTGTTTTTGAATCTAGTGGAAAGTTGTTCAGTTAGTTGGATAATATATTTTGCCTCCCGGCTGTGCCGAACAAGTGTGTAGAGTCCGCGCAACCACTTAAATCCGGCGGAAAATTGTGGAACTACATTTTTTTAAATGCAATTTGATGCAATGACATAGACACCAGCGCCACGTTTAACGGACTTGAGTGGTGGTACCATAGACACGCAAGTTTAAATAATACATCTATAAGTCGTAGCACACATATCAACTCGGAAAGGGATCGTCACCGTATCGCCGCAGTTCGTGAGCTTGTCCCGAGGCGAGGCGATTACGTTACGATTCCGATTAGTGTGCGTTGCAGTAGTTTCATACAAAGAATACTGAATGGCTCGAGTTGATACGGTGACGATCCCTTTCCGAATTGATATGTGTGCTATTATATATATATTTCCTTTAGGGTGACGCGGACTCTAACACGCCTAACGGTTTCTTATTTCTCTTTCTAAATTGATAATAGTAGATTCAAATGAGTATTCAAATAAATGAATGATTACATCTTCTTCATGAATTGAACATTACGCTTTTCGAGATAAGTGCGATTTTCAAACACTGGGACTTAATTTGATTCTGAACAGACACAAAACAAAGTGAAATTGAGTCGGTCTTTGTGAACAGATTCAAAATTATTCGTTAATAAAAAAACAGAGTGGCGCGTTTGTTTATTAGAAAAATAAATTTCGATTTAATTTTTTTTCGTTGTATCTAATATTTCCATCGATATTAGATTTTGACTCTATATTAAATGTATTCGTTTGCTGTCAGATATTACGCGGTTCTGAGAAAGTTAATTTTATTTTCGCCTTGTTTTAAAAAACAGTAACCTCAGTCACAGTATAGTAAAGTAACGTATTATGTCTCGGCAGTGAGCTTGAAATATTTGTCTACGGCAGCTCGGTAGATAAACTTGCCGCATCCATGCGTAACTGCCGCGCACTCGATACTGTTGCGTACTGATATTACACTGAGATTTCGAAGCGCGTTGTTTCGGCCGTTTCCTATAAAGACATGATACTGTTACTTATTTATACTGTGCCTCAGTTTTCAATATTGTTAAAACAATTTTACTCTTGTTTATAAAATTGTAAAAACAGATTGGAAAATAAATCAAATATCAGTATTATTAAATCATAGCCCGTAATATTTTTTCTCGTTTTCGAGGTAAAATTTTATAGAAACATTAGGTTGACCCTCGACCCGCCCCTGCTTCACACTTTTTTTACGACTTGATAAAATATTGAGATTTCTTTGTTTACTTGCCTCATTGATCTAGTAGCTGCAAGCACTACTGTTGAACTTGAGGTCCTATTGGGCAAAGTGTTATTAGGTTTTTCCATCTTGAATTTCTCAGTAGTAGTCCGGAGTTCAGATTTGTGCCCGATTGATGGTAATAGGCTCGTCCTATCGCCTATTAGATGGAACTCAAAAATACCTGTCGAAATGTGGGTGTATTGAAGGTACACCTCTGCTTAACCCTTCGAGGAATAGAGGCGTGATGTTATAATTATACTTGATACACAAAATAACCATAATTTAGACAATTTATTCCGGAAACTTATATGTACCTATAATTTTAATAAAATTTAGATTTAATTTTTCACCAGAAAACTGCATTAAGACCAGGCACTCCAAAGACAATTTCCACGCAAACTCCACCCCCATGCACCCCACCGCTCCACTATATGCTAAACGCTAACACATCAGTAATAAAGTTGAATATCGCGTGCGCTCTTTGGTCGTGTTCGAGCATGGAACTAAATGTCGTAAAAAAAATATATTATATCTGGATAATAAATATTTTCTTACTGTCAATAATTATTTTAGACATAAAAGCCGAGTAACCTTGTTTTTGTTTCAAATAATCTTTAAAAAAGACATGATTTATTATTAAAAAATAAATCGAGCGACAATTAACTGTCTAATATATGGAAAGAAATAGATTCAATAAATCGTATACTAAAGTTCCATTTTGATTGTATGCGTAACTTTTTCAAAATATTTATGCAAATTAAAATACAATTTAGGGAGCCTCCTCTTAAAATCGGTTGTGGAGAGACAGACAAATACGAAAAGCAACTTTAATGTATAATATACAATATAGAAGATACGTATTTCTATTTCTAAGTTTTCGACAAGCTCGTTAAGAAAACATCGTGATTAAGAGAGAAGATTGATAGTCAAAACATTATTAAAGTCTGAAATCGGCAACACAAACAAGATGGTGATCCATAGCTCGTAACATAATTAGCCTAATAATATTCCCACTGCTGGGACACGAGTCCTGTGTCTGTGAAAGGGAGTGGCCCCAGTGCGGGTTGGCAGATGTCACATGTCTTCGAATTTTTGGTTCTAGGACATGCCGGTTTCCTCATGATGTTTTACTTCACCGTTTTGAGAGCAGTGGTGATGAAATAATTTACACAAAGGAAAGCGCCTGCCTGGGTTCGAACCTACGACCTACAATTCGTAAGTCGCGGCTATTATCACTGGGCCACCACTACTCTTCCATCATAGCTCATGTTTTTTCTAAATGAGAAGCATTTGGCTTGCTGTGAAACACAGAAAGAAAAAAATATTTATTGGGACTCGCACAGATCACAAATTAAACTTATCTCATATACGGGTGGCAGGGACATCGACGCGATAAGACCCCTATTTGAGGAGTGGCTTGAGAGGCGCCACGGCGTCCTCACCTTCCGCCTGACGCAGGTCCTCACCGGACACGGCTGCTTCGGGAGGTTCCTGTTCAGGATAAGGCGGAAGGAAACACCCGGGTGTCACCATTGTGTGGATGGGCCTTTTTTTTTTTTTTTTTTTTTGGGTGGGAAATTATCAAATAACTTCTCCCGCTCTGGGCGGAGCGGGAGGGCGTGTCAGACTCTTACTGACTAAAACCCACCCGTGTTCCTTCGGTTGCCCTGTTGCCGGGGGCCACGATTTCCCGATCGGTTTTCTTCGAACCCCCGGCAGGCATTGGCCCTAGTGGACCCCGTCAATTCTGCTGACATCTCTTTGAGGCGCGCGTGGAACACAACGCGCCGTCGACCCGGGCTTGGTCCTTATCGGACGGCGAGCTACCCATTGCTCACCGTCCGCAAGCCCGCGCTTACGGTGGCCGGAAATCGGCTCGCGATTCCCGCCCCGGGCGTCTCCTCCTGCGGCGGTTAGGGGCGTGAGGGCGCGAAATTAGCCTCTCCCTCACGCGTTCCGCCTCCTCCTTCGCGAGCATTACCGCTTCGCAGAGGTAGAGGCAAAGTTCGCACCCTCACGCCCCTAACCGCTGCAGGAGGAGACGCCCGGGGCGGGAATCGCGAGCCGATTTCCGGCCACCGTAGGCGCGGGCTTGCGAACGGTGAGCAATGGGTAGCTCGCCGTCCGATAAGGACCAAGCTCGGGTCGACGGCGCGTTGTGTTCCACGCGCGCCTCATAGAGATGTCAGCAGAATTGACGGGTCCGCTAGGGCCAATGGCTGCCGGGGGTTCGAAGAAAACCGATAGGGAAATCGTGGCCCCCGGCAACAGGGCAACCGAAGGAACACGGGTGGGTTTTAGTCAGTAAGAGTCTGACACGCCCTCCCGCTCCGCCCAGAGCGGGAGAAGTTATTTGATAATTTCCCACACAAAAAAAAAGGGACATCGACGCGAAAACTGTTACCATGGATTCAGAACATAATTCTGAACGCCCCGTTGAAATTTTTCGTCGGTTATTTGAAAAAATCTGTCATAGAAAAATGCAATACCCACGCGGTCAAAATGTATGGCACAGCAGATTAAAAAAAAATAACCGATGATAAATTACAGGGCCGGGGGGCTCAGAATCATGTACTGAATCCATGGTAACAGTTTTCGCGTCGATGTCCCTGCCACTCTGTATATAAGTTTAATTTGTGATTTGTGCCATTCTGTATAGCAACCAACGAAACATAAATCTATACTTTATTATAAAGAGGAAAGAATTATATTTTTGTATATAACGAATAAATTTAAAAACTACTGGACCGATTTAAAAATTATTTCAGCAATGGATAGCTACATTATCAGCGATTAGAGAGTAACATAGATTATACTTTATCCCCGTACTCCCATGGAAACGGGAAAAACGCGGGTGAAACCGCGCGACGTCCGCTAATAAAAAAAAAAATTAAAGCAGAAAGTTCCGTACGAGGCCAAAAGGTTCGAGTTGAAAAAAAATAATTATATAAATAAAAATTCATAGTTTTCGAAATATATGATTGAAATTACATTTTCCATTCAGAGCGGCCCCACTTACTACAGAAATTGAAGGCATGCAATAAAATATTCATTTCAATTTATACACATGTCTTCATAAATCTTCTTTATATTTCTGACAGGTTTATTTCCATCACACACAAGTGCATCGGAATATTAAAGTTATCCGATTGACACATGATTGGGTTGTGCGAAACTATGAATATTTTAAATTTTTACATCCATATTAATCTTTGTGATAGATTGGTGATTTCTGTCAATGTAAAAAGAACCTTGTGTTAATACGTTAAGGTTTTAAAACTTTTGAATGTACTGATAGACATAAAAACGTTCTGATGTGATATTTTTCCGACTTCAAAAAAAGGAGGAGATTCTCAGTTCGTCGAAATCATAAAAAAAAAAAATGTTTTTTCACCGATATTTTCGTCAATTGTCGACCGATTTTGAAAATGTTTTATATTTTTTTAACTTTGCTTGGGTAGTTTTTGAGTTAGCCTCAATAATACGTATTTTTCGCACTAAGTCTATGTGGATAATGTTATAATAACTTCATGTCACTGTTATTTATAAAGAAGGCAGTGTTATTCGAATTGTTGTGGGCAGCAACCACAACTAAAAAGAAAAAAAGAAAAACTGTTTTACAAAAAAAAAAAAAACAATTGATTTCCTAGTATTCGATATTATATTATTTACCACTAGCTTCTGCCCGCGACTTCGTTCGCATGGAAATCGTAAGACATCACAATATACTACAATAAAAGCCACATTTTTATAAAACTTCCCTGTATACTACGTTTGTAGTTTTATTCTCAGCAGCCAAAATATACAGAGAGTCAGGAATGGTGACTCGGGAGCAAGCGACGTAACAGTTGTCCGTGTGAGAAGCAGCTTATCCTGAGGTCGACACCCGCAGCCTTCAGCCTTTAGTGTCGGCCCCTGTGACTTGTTGATCGCAAAGCATACACTCCCAGAGAACTGCACGCGCTTTAACTGGTAATGGTGGGGAATTTGTACTTTATACGCGCTATAAACACTGTCTCACCATCGCCACAACCTGTTAGAATTTCCACCTCGATGACGTTTCTCTGCAAAGACATGACTTTGAGCTGGTTTCCGTTACACAGATATACAACCGGAAGTCCACTTGCCATTTAATGCTGAAATGAACCTTTTTGGCGCAGCCGTGAGGCACACACTATTGTTTTAAAAACACTATTTTTTATTTCCTCTGTAATTTGTGTTTTGTGTTTCGCGAACTGTGTCCAAATAAATGTTTTTTCTATCTTTCTTTCTTTTCTTTCTATTTGTAAATTGAGAAATTCTACGGGGTGATATTTGGCATCATCTTCCTCCACATCACTATTAATGGAGGTGTATATCACTTCACTCCCTTCAATTTGTGAGAGAATACTGTGGTTGATCGCTGTAGCTTGATCATCTTCGGAGTTAAAACGGAAACACACCTAAGAATTCTCTTGGTACGGTATTTGACTGATATCCCCGTATATCAGACAAATAAGATCTTCTAAAGTGGGATCTACTCTACCAAGAGTCTCTGGTAGAGTGCTTTCACCAACTTTTAGAAGAACATCGGAGAATTCTTGAGCATTTGAATTACCGCCAAGCCGAGCTCGTATGATGATGGTCAAGCGCAGTTTATGAACTCTCGACCATAGAGTCGACCTTTTCAACGAAGTTTTCACTTTTTTTGTCAAAACTGTGACACCACCCATCATATCTTGGTTTCTGCGGATGTCCTGCAGGGTTCTGTTTACAGTTTCCACTGCTTTCCTTTTTGCCATAACGCATTCATCCCATACGACGAAGCGCAATCCCCTAAGCACACATCCCTTGTTACTGTTGCGTGACACCCCACAAACAGGTGTTTCGTTGCTCTCTAAATCGATGGGAATCTTAAACATGACGTGCGCTGTTTTGCCACCAGGAAGCAGTGTGGCAGCGATTCCAGAAGATCCACATACATATTATAAAATCGCTAGGACAAATCTGCTGTCAAAATCTGTAAAAAAACATTTTATTCCTACAGTCTTTTGCTCTAAAATGATCAGAATACAACCTTGAATGTTTTGTGACTGTAAAGTACTTGTAACTTAGTAGTTTCCCATAGCTTACGAAGTTATCCATTTTTTGTGAATTAATACATTCTATGAACTATTACATACACAATCCAAAAAAAAATCGTTTTACAAAAAGAGTTTAAAAAAACAGATGTAAATCGAACTTACTACCCCGGGCGGCCTACCACCAGCTCATAAAGCAGTATTTTTTTAATGTTACTTCAGTGGGAGAAAGAGATGGAGCTATACATCCTGTAGAGCTTCATCTCTTTCCCACACTGAAGTAAACTAAAGTAATATTAAAATAATACTGCTTTTAAGCTGGTGGTAGGCCCTCAGGACTTCAAATCATTCGTCCAATCGCTTACTTATTCGCTTTGTTGAAAGTTAGCTAAAATAGCCGTTCCTATATAAAAGGTAGCGTGATGATAATCATTTAAAAAGTTAAATCGGTAACTACCTATCTACAATATCCCAACCTTTTGGCGCGTCCTTTTACAATTTGCAGAGAAAAATACGAACATGATGTAATATTGCTCATCCCCCATAGCAAATAGCGTGGTAGTTTATGCCCTACGGTTGGTACAGACAAACATTCTAAAAACTTTATTTTCCGCATAAGAATCGATCCCAGACCTCTTAGCAATAACTTTCTTTAAAAAAAATTAACTTCGTTACGATTTTATTATATCTATAGATTATAGGTAGATTATCAAAAAAAATAATAATCGTATAACAAAATGTGAAAAAAAAGAAAAAAAAACCGTAGGTGGGAATCGAACTTACAACCCCACGTTTACAAAGCAACCGCCCAACCGCTGAGCTAATTGCTTTGTTGAAACTTGTCTAAAATAGCCGTTCCTATATATTTTTTGATTGACTGCTTAGTTCCATAAAGGTATAGCGTGATGATAATCATTTAAAAGGTTAAATCGATAACCATCTACAATATCCTAAAATTTTGGCGCGTTTTTTCCCAAAAATACGAACATAATATAATATTGCTCGTCCCCCATAGTAAATAGCGTGATAGTTTATACCCTATAGTTTGACCAGACTTATAGGGAACACCTATGCAAAATTTTAACAGAATCTATCCGGTAGAATTTGCGTCATGCTAGAACATAAAAATACAACATAATGTAATATTGCTCGTCCCCCATAGTAAATAGCGTGATAGTTTATACCCTATAGTTTGACCAGACACACAGGGAATATCTATGCAAAATTTTAACAGAATCTGTCCGGTAGAATTTGCGTGATGCTGGAACATACATACAGACAAACAGACAAACAGACAAACAGACAAAAATTCTAAAAAAAATATTTTCGGCATTAGAATCGATCCTAGACCTCGTAGCAATTACTTTTTTTCAAAAATATTCAATGTACAGTTTTGACTTCGCTACGATTTTATTATATGTATAGATTAGGCCAACGTAATTACAGCAGTGGTGGCCGCGACTTACGAATTGTAAGTCATAGGTTCAAACCCAGACAGAAGCGTTACTTTGTGTGAATTATTTCATCACCACTGCTCTCAAAACCGTGAAGGAAAACCGAGGAAACCGGCGACTAAACATGTCACCTCTAAAAATTCGAAGACATGTGACATCTACCAACCCGCACTGGGCCCGCGTTGTGGATTACGGCCCGCTTCCTCTCACAGAGAGGAGGCCTGTGTCCCAGCAGTGGGAACATTATAGGCTGATTACGCTATTTTGCAACGCAATAATTACGCATAGACTAATCTCCTAAATTAATACACTTTGTGGGCGAGTATTAGAAGTAAGTAAAATGGAAGGTAAATAGCGGTATCTATTAGTTTTTTCATGGGAACATTGTTTCAGTAACTAATGTTGGTAACGTTGAGAAAGCTTCAGACTCAGTAATTCATGTTGATGATGATAGATGGCGTTACCTACTGGCTACTGTTTCGAATCAGCTTCAATAGTTTCTTAAATGTGTGGAACCAGTCTTTTTGTAAAACTAGGTCATCATCACCATGTATCACTGTAACTGATTGCTACTGTTTCTCAAGTAGAGACTTAGATACCTACCACAAAAATAAGTTTTGCCTAAGTAAAAAAAAAAGAAATTCTAGTTAGTTCGTCAGTCATATAATAAAAAAATATTAGACACGTATTTTTTGGTTTATCATATTAATAAAAAAAAACTCGGATAAAACGCATTAAAGTTGGGGATTGGGGGTCGCTACGCTACGTCACAAGTAAGTATTTAAATCTACATATTCGTGACGTCACGGCACATTTTAACTCAATGTATCGCCGTAATCTTTTGATTACTTAGAAAAAGAAAAAATATGTGTCTAATATTTTTTTATAAACTATCTGAAGGACAAAAAAAAATTGTCATCACCCCTATTGCCCATTTAATTTTTCAATCATTAAGGTGTGTATCTATTTACCGACTTTTAATTATTATAGCGGCTTACCGGGTTACCGGTCGAAGTGGAGGTGCTTGGGGGAAGCTTATGTCCAGCAGTGGACGTCTTCCGGCTGAAATGATGATGATGACCGGGTTAATATTCACCCAACTAGTTACTCATTACTAAATACAGGGTCAAATTAAATTACCTGCTGAAACTAAAACGCTATGGTTATACAAATCTAAACACGACAAAATAAAAAAAAAGATTTGATGATTTCTTTTGCGGTGAATGACCGCTGGTAGTTTTGTTAATTGAAGTATGAGTTCATATTTGTTTTATTGTGTTGAGATATCGATACCTAATTATCTACCCATCACGTCTGTGAAGTTTACGCAAAAAAAAACGAATTTTAAACAGATTTTTTGTGACTATGACCTGCAGTTGATGACCCCAAAATAAATCAAAAAATCTTTTTTATTTAATTTTTTCATATGGGTATTTTACCTGAAATGAAGCCCTTTTTTCAAATGAAAATATTACCAATTTTTTATTATTATTTTTATCATGTTAAGATATCGATACCCATTACGTCTGCGGAGTTTTGCTAGCTAATTTAATTTGACCCTTTATATTATGCAACAGAACACTTTAAGCAGAACTAAGTACGTAACATTTTCCAGTACCAATTTATTTGAGTGTACCTAAGTACCAAAAATTTGAAACGTTACGTTAGCATCTGTGAATGTTCAACATACAACTTAATCCGTAAACTTGTATGCAGTCGTCGAAAGTTAAACCTTGCAGCTACCAGTTTATAGCACTTGTTTTAGTTTTAGGCAGCAATTTCTGGCTACTTGGCAGTTTTAAGGACCTATTTATTCTAAAACGGGCTGAGTCCGAAACTTGGATACAGACAGATTTATATTTTTATATATATATTATCTATACCTCTATTACACGTAGGCATAAGCAGAGGTAATGCACCTTTATTCAGGTTTTCGTTTGTCTCTGAAAACCAGCGCTGTGACTCTGTCTCAAAAAGTGTCACAGCGTTATAGCGAGCGATGGCCGTTTTGCGTGGATGTACTTAATGCATATTTTCCCCTGAGTTGATTTTTTTGTGTTCGTGTGTTTTATTTTTAGGGTTCTGTAAACTCTATTACTAAGCCTCCGTTATCCGTCCGTCCATTTGTCTGTCAGCGGGTTGCATGAACCGTAATAGGTAGACAGTTGAAATTTTCACAGATTGTGTATTTCTATTGCCACTGTAACATTTTTTTTAATAAAGTTAATAATTAAGTTAATAATTATTTATTTTATTTAAAAGAGTGTTCGTGAAGTTTCTTGCCCGTTCTTCTCCATAGGTAACTACGCTTTGGAATGGGCAACTAGCTTCATATTTCTGACTGACCGATTCCTTGAGAATCCAAAAGTGCCTGTAAATGGTTTAATTGAAATAAATGCTTTGAGTTTGAGGGTGTCTCCATACAAGAAACGTGTTTTTTTTTCAGTAGTTTTTGCTTGATATTAATACGGTACGGAACCCATCGTGTGCGAGTCCGACTCGCACTTGGTCGGTGTTTTCTATATGTTTAACGTCTAGTGCAAATAAATATATTTTCTATTTTTCACTTCTTTTTTCTTTAGCCCTTCGGGAAATTACACATTGAGTATGTACCCCACATAATCAATCAATCTGCATAGCCTTATATCAACTTTGTTGGGGTCTGCTTCCAGTCTAACCGGATGCAGCTGAATATTAGTATTTTATATGGAGCGACTGCCTATCTGACCTCCAGAATCCAGTAACTGGGTAATACGATACCCCTTGGTAAGAATGGTTGTCAGGCTTCAGACGACCCGTAACGACTGTCAAAGATTCACGAATGACAGCCGGTACCGCCGGCTTAACGTGCTTTCCGAGGCACGGAGGAGTTTCGGTATGCAAAGATGGTCACCCATCCACGGACCAACTCCGGCAAGCGTAGCTTAACCTGTTGGAATGATCCGTGCGGCTGTTATTACTTAACTTGTTTAAATCCTATGTTAGGACTTACTTAAGGACTTGAATTAATATTCAGTTTGCAATTAAAGGCGAGACACTTAGTAAGTACCTGTCTTGTCTAGCTCCAGAGTTAATTTGACAAAATGTGTACAGACGGAATGATTTATGGTACATTCTAACTACATCTGGGAACTGGAAAGCTAATACCTGATATGTAAAAATCTGTGTTTAATGAAAATGTAATACTGTAAATTGAAAATGAGTCTCATCTCGTAGATGTTTTTAAATCTACTTAAGAGCTTTTATTCTGAAAGTGGGCAACGTCGCAAAGAGTTGTCAAATATTTCGCTGTTTTGTTTAATTTGGCAATATTACTGTATGGAAATAAGAAACGTGGCCAACTAGCGAACTATAATATTAATAATGAATTGCAATTATAACACTGAATTTGATGTCGTAACCATTTTAGGTGTAACAAAGGCATTTGAAAGTTTCCAAATGCTTTTTTAACATCTAAAACTAAATATTCGGTGTTACGATATTAGGGTGAAAATCAGAATAGATGTACCGTAACGAAATCGTTACTATACTGAGATTGTTACGAAACTGAGAAATTGTAACGAAACTGACAATGTTAGGGTGAGAACACAATTGTGTTCCAATAAGTAAGAAATAAGGATTCAAAAAAATACATATAATATTCAATTTGAATAAAGAAAGGTATCCTACTAACATAATAAATGTGATGTTTAGGTTTATATTATATTAAATAAAACTAAGTAATTCTAATTATCTCAAAATGTATTTTTAAAATGGCACAAATGCCTATTTTAACTAACGAAATAATGTTTATTTACTTACTGAATAATCAACGAATGAACTAAACAAATAAGTTTAGTAATTTAGCATTTTTTTTAAATGAAAAAAATTAAAATAAGTATCACAATGGAATCTTTTGTGAAGCACTTGTTATTTAAAAAAAAAAACCTTTACATAATACTAAACTTGCACTCCCACAACTCCTGCAACTTTAGGTAGCCCTTCGAAGGTTAAATAAAAAAAATAACTAGTAATTAATTAATATGGCAAAAACTAAGATAAATCAAAAAATCTAAAACTTCGGAAATATTTCATTTATATTATTATTTATATAAATATTTCATTTATATTTTTATTATTTTAAGCCTTATTATTTATTTTCTCATACATCTATTACTTTTTATTTGTCTTTGTAATGTATTTGTTAGCTCTAATATTTTTTCTTTCATCTTTAGTGCTTTTTGTCTCCATTTCTTTCGCATTTTTTTAAATTTTTGATCTTCCACACATGTCGTGATATTATTTTCAACTTTTTGTTTGTTGTAATATTTAGCAGAATACTGTTTCCTTATTTTGTTATTATTATATTATGATTTTTATTATATTTATCATATTAATTATGTAATTTTAAATAGAGAAAAAAAAAACACATTTTTTAGTTGTGAACTAAGCCTTACAGTAACTCAGTTTCGTTCTGTAACAAAATGTTACGAAACTGAGAATAAATCCTGAGAAAACAAAACCTTTAAAATTCATAACACCGGTATTTATAATAGTTTTACAATAATCTGTGTTCCATTGCAAAATTAACTAATGAACGTTGAAAAATAATGATATGAATAACAAATAACACTTACTAGAAACTTGAAACACGCGTTATTAACCCTGATATTTTTTTTAACTAAATTTCTCTTGTCACGTTCTCACTAACTTCATAGCGAAACAAAGTGGCGCTTACTGGGACCTATACTTTGAAAAGTCGTGGTATAATATTGCCAGTCAATCAGAATAGTGGTTATGGCTCCTTCATGTCCCATTCTACGCAAAAATGTCGTTACTAATCCTGAGTTACGAAATTTTCAAAAACGTGGACACTTATATAAATGGGAATACTTATACTAAATTAGATCCCCATTTTAATGACACCTATTTTATTTTATAAAATAGAGTATAGGTGATGGTTTTGAAAACGATTTAACAACATAATGCGAGCGAAATTATATCTTTTTTGAACATCAAATATCCCAAACGTCATGAGACAATTTAAATTTGTATGGAAGTAATTATTGTACTTTCAGTTTTTTTTTGGTATTTTTTTATAATTGCATGTATCAATGAAAATAAAATTATAGTGTATTACTTAGAATAAGTGCAGTATCAAATTCCGGGTGTAATTTTTTTTAACATAAAAAAACATAGAGATAAGTTCATTCAAACATTGAGACAATTTATTTTAGAGCAATGTACATCCATTCTGCATTTCACCCATTAATTATTGCATTTCGTAATCAATATTTTAGTTCCCCAGTTAGCCACATTTCTTAATTCCATACAGTAAGTAATATTACCAAATTAATCAAAACAGGTAAATATTTGACAGCTATTTACGACGTTGCCAACTTTTTGGATAAACCCACTTAGTAAAAAAAATATTATCTACATAGTAGAAATCTTAAATTCACTGCAAGACATCGCACAGCCTAAATTGCATGATCTAAAAGCATGAAATTTTGCACAAGAGTTATTATGGTTATGGAAGTGCACGCACCGGAGCACAAAAGGATTGAAAAAAAAAACATCCCCCTTAACGGGTTAAAAAGGAATAAAAGTTTGTATCGTCATTTTTTAAATTAGAATTTCTTTTAAAGGCTTCCGCAGACAGGCGCAACGCGACAGTGAGACGCGACAACAACAACGAACAACAACAAAGAACAATAGTGTTTCATAGAACAATTTTTAATGAAAATGTTATACTGTAAATGAGTCTCATCTCGTAGACGTTTTTAAATTTAAAAAAAAATATTATCTACATTGTAGAAATTTTAAATTCACTACAAGACATCGTACAGCCTAAATTGCTGGGTCGGACAAGCGCAACGCGACAGTGCGACACGACAACAACAACACAACAACAACAAAGAACAATCGTGTTTCATAGAACAATTTCTTTGAAAACTTCATAGAAAGTGTTCTACCAGAATCGTGTAGCATTGTCGCGTACGCCCGTCTTTGATTTTTGACAGTTCATTAGTTCCGAGTAATTAAAACTCTTGATTTGAATTTTCAACTAATTATGGCCTCGTTTGTCGTAAAGATCCCTGACACGAACATACTTACCTATTTTCATTTTGAGTTGTGCTCATTAATGCCTACTTAGAGTTCCGTGGAACTAATTATTAAGGTGAAAGGTCAATGTTTTAGGTTGGCGTCACTGCGACACAAGAGGAAGGATGTTGTGACAATATAGCCAATTGGGACAAAAAAAAATGTAGACTGCATAAGTATGATCAGCTTATAATGTTCCCACTGCTGAGACACAGGCTTCCCCTCTTTATTTTTTAGGAATATCGTATAGGTACCTACTATTACAATGCTTGTAAATATGTGAACACCATGTATCCATTACATAATATATTTTTCTGTCATTGCTTCATTTTTAATTATTTTTACCTATTGTGGTACAGTAATCTTATTCTAGGTGCATTTAATTAATGTGTACAAAATATTGTGAAACATTTTAAAAGAGTAACGGTGGAGTTTCTTGCCCATTCTTCTCCATACGAAAACTACCTTTTGGAAGGGGCGACTAGAATCAATTCTATTTTTTGTTTTTGACGTTCAAAAGTGCCTAATTGAAATAAATTATTTGACTTTTTTACTTTATCTTTGACCCTCTGTAAGAGGGAATGAGCGAGTCAGTGCGTTGGTGGATCCGGATATGTGCCATCCGGATCTACCAACGCACTGGACTCGCGTAGTGTTATGTCTTCGAATTTTTGACATGGAAAGTTAAAAAAGCAAGACATAGCGCTGTGAACAATACAGTGAAGCATGCTAAAACTACACCTCTACTCTGTACATACACGCTCACATTTACAACTATTTTACAAGCAAACTCATCATCTGCCTAGCCTTTTCCCAACTATGTTGGGATCAGCTTCTAGTCTAACCGGATGCAGCTGAATACCAGTACTAAACATGGAGCGACTGCCTATCTGACCTTCACAACCCAGTTACTGGGTAACACGATACCCCTTGGTAAAACTGGTTGTCAGACTTTCGGGCTTCTGACGACCCGTAACAACTGTCAAATGACAGCCGGGACCAACGGCTTTCCGTGCTTTCCGAGGCATGGAGGGGTCTTGGTATGTAAAGATGGTCACCCATCCACGGACCAACCGCGGCAAGCGTAGCTTAACCTAATAGATCCGTGCGGCTGTCATTACTTAGCCACAAGCCCCTAACTATTTACAAGCAAACTACACCTCACTAAATGTACACATGTTTACGAAAGCGGCCTCTCGTCACTGTTGACTGCGCTGTCTGGGTTTTTTATTTGGTCTGACTTACGATAATATTCAAATTGATTGGGCCAAAAAAGGCTTGAAATAATTTTTCACTCATTACAATATTCCTGTGATCTTAATACTTTCTGTCTAATTGCCAAACCTGAAAGGGTGGTAAAGCTTGTTTAAACCAATATAACTTGAAAGGGAACTTATAATTAACAGGAGATTAGTTATAATCTTGGCCCCGATGTTTACATACGGGTTTGTGGGTAAACAATCTCGTTCCATCAAGAGGTTGTTGACTCTAAAACCCCATTTAGACGGTGTAAGTTTCTTGTTTGTCGATACCATAAAATTGAAGCAACAATTGACTGGCACCGTCTGAACATCAAATGTAAATGCAATTGTTGCTTAAAAAAAAAAAGAAAAAAAAAGGATTTTTATTAAGTATTCAATTGTACAAAAATACAATCTAAAAACTATGCAGCATTTTAAAGCTAAGGGAAAGAGTGTTTCGATGAACTCTGGCACCCAAAGTATGATTTAATTTGTGTTTAGGGCGCCAGCATCCTTACTTATAATTTGAATATATATCAGTATATATAATTATTATTTAGATAACTACTTAGTAGTAAATGCATTTATATGATGTGGCGTATTAAAGTACCTATGTGGGGGTATGTGTATGTTTTAAGAAAGAGATAAATATGATGAAAACTTGTGTATAAGTCAGTCTGTGTAAATTTAATTATAAAAATATGATTTTATTAACTACATTAGGTTAAGCGATTGATACAAATCTTCAGTCTACTAGTCAGAAATATGAGCTATTGAACTAAAAAGTACTAAATAAAAACTTTACAATTCCAATGGCCACCTTCCAACTCCACTATCCAACTCTGGACTCCATTGAATGCTAATGTACTTGTCGAGACAAATCCAATGAGAACAATCACGACCGCGCTATTTCATCAAAGTTACATAAATATGCCAACTTTCAGCTAGGGAATATGCATGTATTTTTTTTATTTTTTATTCAATAGTTTACATCGCCAAACAATAGTAAAAAAAAAATCAACGCCAAAAAAGCAATTTAAAGTACTTAAAAAAAATGTTAAAAATTGCCGACCGATTCGGGCTATTTAAACGCCCTCCATTTTGGCGCGCTTGTTGTGATGACGTCAAAGTCTATGACAACAAACCCTGCGTTGCGAAATGGGCTAAAAGTGATAATATCGCGAATCCGACCAAATTTAATAGTCACAAAATATAAGGGCTACTGAGTAATAATTATACTATTGAATTTGGTCGGATTCGCGATATTATCACTTTGATCAAATTTCGGAATGCAGGGAAACAAACAAAACAAGTGTCAAGAGTGGTGACTGGTGAGGTTGAAGAAGTATTCTGCTCTGCTGCAATTCTACAGTGTTTTCTATTGTTGACTAATACATCATCATGGAACCACCTTATCTCTCTATGAACAATGCAAAAAACCGACATACAAGTACTGCATCGTGCCTAATTGCAGAAATACAATAAGAAATGCACCCGATAAAGTGTTTTTTGTTTTTCTGTCCCGACAGGTGCAATTATGAAAAGAGACTTCGTATCTCCATCAACTTGTTTATATTGTTGTGAAGATTACCTTGACGTAAGTATTTAAGTCGTACCCTAAACATTTTAAGGTTATGATGTCGACAGTAAGCCAACATCTTAACCGTACAATCTTAAATTAGGTAACCTAAAACCTTGTTTGTAAAACTCTTTTGTGGATTTCACAGTGGAGATTAATATTATCTCCACTGTGTTCTGTGGTTCTGTAGTGAGGATTTTGCTTCGATCATGCAAAATTATCTAACAACCTACCATATTTTATACCTACACAGTTTGAATTTCAAAAGACGATATTTGCATGTGTTACACTGCTTTTTAACACATTCTGTTTCCTATTAATTTTACAATTTAATTTATTATGTTTTCAGATAGAAGAAGATACAGACAAATAATATAATGATGTATAAAATACCTATAAAATTTACAAGAAAAACAAAAACCACAAAGATTGAAGAAAGGTATCCTTCCTCACAAATTTCAATGTCAAAAGTATACAGAGTCGCAGCCACCATTAAAGAGAAAACATTTAAAAGTAACAAAAAGCGCTTTATCTGCACCTCCTGCTAAACTGGATTGTACACTTATAAGACCTCCTTCTGTTTACAAGTCTACTCCTAGTTCAAAAGAAGATGTAAAACAGTCAAAGAGAATAGCAGCATTAAAAATTCATATAGACTAACGTGTTTAAAATAGACTAAGAGAATGTTACTACCTCATGCTTGTGTTGACCACAACTTAATACCTATTATAGATGATGTTATAGTAGTAGCTTGTGGTCTAATTAACATCCAGATTGTTTTAATAAAAAAAAGATTTATAAAATTTTGTTTCATTCATATTTATGTTTATTTGTATAAAAGAGGAAAATCACACCAAAATAAGAAAAGTACATTTTTATAAGATTTTCTCAATATTGTTTATCATAGTCTACATCAACTATAGTGATATTTTTGATTCTTCAAAATCGCTGTGAGTAACACAGAAAAGTGCCTTCGTTTTGTTAGAGAAATGCATCTGTATTGCAAATGTCTTTTGCTTGAATAAATTTGAGATTTGTGCACACTGAAGACAACTTTGATTTTTTCCAATAATAATCCACACTAGTAGACGGTGGGTCTACACTGTGCCAGGCCAAGAAGGGAGTGGCATGCTTACAGCCTCCTGTAAAATAAATAAAAAGTTAAAACAACAAGTTAACTCATTCACATATTTTGCACATTCATTACCTTCTTTTCTTAAAAATACTTTTGTACAACAATGTCTTACCTTTTATGTACTGCACAGTCTTTACATTGAACGGACAAGACAGTTTCTTCTGACTCATTACAAGTAAGGGTTACAGCATAATACTTGTGACAAACATTATGTTCAGGTGCTAACCGAGCTTTCACTATACATGTCCCCTTCTCGTTTATCTTGAACATATCAGACTGCTGAATCGCCATATTATGATTCTCTCTGATCTATAAAAAAAAATGTAAGTAATTATAACCATAAAGCATCTCATTTCGTTGTGCTCAAGATTTTCATCTCATAAAATAATTCCGAAATGTTTTCAATATCCTAGTTGTATGACAACATTTTAGACCACAATGTAGATTTCGATCTTATGTTATTTGTTTTAGGTTATGTTGCTTTAACCCATCATCTGTTACGACGCCTCATTAAGGTGGATAACAATTAAAATTCTATTGTGTCTCGTTAATGACAGTTGAAAGGATAAATAACAAAAAAAAATCCAAAAAAGGTGTGCAAAATAAAATAAATATTTTATGTAATACGTAATTACCTTAAAGCTTTCACTTCTTTGATTTCAACATACATGAAATCAGTATTTGATGTAAAAAATGTGTTCATCATGAACACATCAACTTTCGGCAAATTATTTGATTAGGCTTTCACAAAACCGCTTTCAGTCATTTCCCAAAGAGTCTCGTGTTATTTCTTACGAAACAAATATAATTCTACTTCTAAATGTGTAATAAAATCACAATAAAACTAACTGAACCGCAAACACTCCTACAAAACACGATGACATTTTATTGTTGTCATAGACTTTGACGTCACATTCGCTCTGATCAATAGCATCGCGTTTCAATTATTTGAATTTCCCGCAGTTTAATTGCACTTTTTAAAAATTGATTTCTTGCTCAAAAATAAATTATTATCAAAAATATTTATGGAGGCATAATTCTGAAGTAATATAGTTTATTAAAAAAATATATTTTGCCTTTATTTGAATTACATGCATATTCCCTATTGGATGCAAAAAAGTGCTTGGAAACAAATAAGAAGGAAGCAAGGTACAAAAAAAAAAAAAAAACTTGTGTAGACGTTCAATAAAATTTAAATTTTTATTTATGTATCAAATATTTGGCAGCGCAAATTAGGGAAATATTTGAATCAACGCCTTATAAAATGGTATCAAACACAAGAAATTCTGCGTTCAGACGAAGCGAAACTTTAATTCAATAATTGTTTTGGTGTAAATAGAAGCCGCATTCAATTATTGAATGGCAAAACTTGCGTTCAAATTGTATGCCATTATGGAAATCACTCGCGTGTAAACATTTGCATGCGATTCTTGAATGGCAATAATTGAACGTGCTTATGGCATGTGATTAATGCTCTTGAACGTTCCAGAAACTTGTACCGTGTAAGTCAAGCTTTAAGCTAGAAATTGTGTCACATAATATGCACGAGGAAACTCGTACTTAGGGTATTTAGACCGTGATAATAGATATCTACCTATAGGAGGACAGGTTGATGACTTAGTTAAGTTTACTGGAAATACAAGATTGGAATAAACTAGTGAAGAATGGCGTATGAGAGGGGCGATGTGTTCGGCGTGAGTTGAAAATGGCTGTAGATAATAAAACCTTTCAATAAATTGTGAGTAATAAAAAGAGATAGTTGAGGAGTTCATAGGACAAAATGCGTTGGTTAATTTATACTTAGTCCTGAAAAGTACATTACTATGAGGTCGACCCTTATTTCTTTTTGGAAAAAAAACCTTTTTACTAGTTTTTTATTTATTTGGGCTCGACATCACTAGTACGAGTTTTAAGTTACCTACAAGCGTGCATTCTGAAAGCGGGCAACGTCGCAAATAGCTGGCATATATTTAGCTGTTTTGATTAATTTGGCAAAATTACTTGTATGGAAATATGAAATATCGGTAACTAGTGAACTAAAGTATTGATTATGATATGCAATAATTCATATCGTAGCATCGAATTAGTTTTTTTTTATGTAAAAAACGTAGGTATTTGGAAACTTTCCAAATGCCCTTTTTACACCGAAAACGGTTACAACATCAAATTCAGTGTTATAATTGCAATTAATTATTAATAATTTAGGTGCTAGGTACTTCAGGGCGTCGGGAATCGCGAGCCGATTTCCGGCCACCGTAGGCGCGGGCATGCGGAAGGTGAGCAATGGGTAGCTCGCCGTCCGATAAGGACCAAGCCCGGGTCGACGGCGCGTTGTGTTCCACGCGCGCCTCAAAGAGATGTCAGCAGAATTGACGGGGTCCGCTAGGGCCGATGCCTGCCGGGGTTGCGAATAAGGCCGAAAGGGAAATCGTGGCCCCCGGCAACATGGCACCTGAAGGAACACGGGTGGTTTTCGTCAGTAAGAGTCTGACACGCCCTCCCGCTCCAACCAGAACGGGAACGGTTAAAAAAAAAATTTGCTAGGTACTTACTTAATTTGTACGTACCTACATACTTTATTTTCATGCTTTGAGGAAATGGTAGCTATATTAAAAAGTTTTGTATAAGTAATGGCTAGTCGCACTATAATGAGAATTCAGAAAACCTTCATCCTTTTAGTACTACAAGAAAGTTTAAACCAAATTACAATGTAGATAGTCTTCCGGACTCGTACCACAGTACAGTGAAACAATGTTAAGTTTAAACTAAGTTCTTCATTCTGTACAACAGCGGTGCTCGTTACGTTTAATGACTTAACTCAACTTTGTACAATAAGACAAAAACAGCGCAGCGAAATGTAAAAAGTATACGCAGGACAGCCTTTTTAGCCCGATATTTCTAACTGTGTGCTTGGAGCTGTCAAACTTGTAAGTTGTCAGTATTGAATTCACCCGCCCGCTTACCTCCTCAGCGTGTCAACGCCACAGTTCTGTCATATTATTCGTTAAGTTATTATTTGTATACAAACACTGTAACATTTTGACGTTGAAAGGCACACGGTTAGAAAAATCGGGATATGCCAGAAGTGGTCATCGTAGAATTGTTTCATTAAATAGTTCCTTTGCCGCAATGTTGGCTCCACTGTTAAACTTTAGCAATGGACCAATTACCTACGTGGCGCCGTAGCGTACTTGTGTTCGTCCTACAACAGTGCAGCCAACATTACGGCATAGGAACTATATGATGAAACGCACTCTATTATTGGTTCAGCAGCTTCGGCTCCGCTGACGTCATCTTCTGTCACATTTCTGTCATAAGAAGACAGCCACATGCAACCATCGATGCGACGCTCTACTAGAGTGACAGTAATCAGCCAGTGTCACTATTATCCGACCTCTTCGGTGATTCTTAGTAACTTCGTAACAAAACTCGACGGCACCACTTGCTGCGTAGTCATATTACTGTGTTTTAAAACCTTTTCTACTTGTATTTGAATTATTTGACTGAAAAGTTTAATAACATGCATTATCAGTTGCTTCTTCTACCATTGTAATTTTTTAAATTTTAATTTTTTTCGTCGATTGGTGTATAGAGCTCTAGAGAGGTACCTACTTCTTTCTTACAAACTTACAAGACCCAATTTTCCTGAAATACCTATTTTCTGTATAATTAAGTCCTAGAATGTTGACCTATTTCGGTAACATAATGAGAAGGAGAGATAGCAGCCTTGAAACGCTGGCCATCGTTTGCAATACCGAAGGAAAGAGAGCACGAGGCCGGTCGCCAACACGATGATCCGATCAAGTAAAAGAAGCTATGTCCTCAAGCAAATTTCAACAGGTGGTGTTGGCAACTTAGGACCGGAGTCGATGGAGGCAGATTGTCCGCTTAAAGGGGTCCAGTGACCATGATCCTCAGTAATGAGGGACCGATTGAAGAAGAAGAACTCCTAGAATCACAGTCTTTTTGCATCAATCTTACTTTTCAATTTACTTGTGGGTCATAATTTTTGACTATCAAATCATCATAAAAATAATAAATTATTGCTCTACAAATTAATTTTCACACTGTTAAAGTCCTGAAGTCAATCAAACCTTATGAAGTTATGATCTTTTCTCATAAGTTTATGAGCCATGAATTTAATAATTTAAATTACTTTGTGAATGAAAACTCGGTACTTATATTTTATGGCTGCTGTAAATTTCATAATGTCTCATAATGGCAGACTTTTAACGTTATTGGTGGAATGGTGGATATTATATTTCATACTTTATTGACGGAAATAATAAACAAAATGCGCTTTATTTATCAGCAGTCGCAAATAAGGCTGCAAAATTTGAGGGCTTCAAAATTAATAATAATAACGATTTCTGAACTTTGTCAGTTAGTGCAAGGTAAAAAATGACGAAAATGCAAACTATTCTAAAACTGAAAAACTTCTTTAAAACTGTTATTAACAAATCGCAGGATAACATTTAAAATACGTTCATGACACGTCGCCTAATTGAATATTCAAAAACACCCAGCATTTTTAACAAAAAGCTACCAGAAAACCGTTGTTTTTAACAAAATGATATTAAAAACAACGATTTTCTGGTATAGCTTTTTTGGTTTGAAAAGCTTTTCTGGTTTGGTGTATTTAAAATTCTGCTCATTGCTCGGGTTCAAATTTCTAACAAAACAAACTGTAAGTTCGAAGAAAACTAGTGACATCGTGGCCCCCCGGCAACATGGCAACTGAAGGAACACGGGTGAGTTTTAGTCAGTAAGAGTCTGACACGCCCTCCCGCTCTGCCCAGAGTGGGAGAAGTTATTTGATAACTTCCCACCCTTAAAAAAAAAAGCACGCACGCTTCAGGGATTATATTCAAATGTTTATGTAAATTGAATACATTAGGGGTGGAACGCACGAGCGACAATGTCTTTAACGTGACGTTTGTTGACCGTTGCCTTTACAGACTTGATAACAGTCGATGAAGAAGGTGGTGACCAAGGCTGCCAGTAGTGGCCATAAATGCAGCGGTCCACCGCACCGGAGGGGTCTACCTGTGCAGATGTGTCTGCGCAGGTAGACCTCTCCAGTGGACCATAGCGCGCTGTAATGACGTTATATTTACAATACGGCCGATATAACTTAGCAGTTCCGAACTTCGCGCAGAAGGCTACGCAATAACATTTTTTAGGAACCAAATGGTGACTTGAGACGAGTGTGAGTGAGAGAACATGCATGCCTATGTTCAGAACTACCTTAGTGCCTATGTTCAGAACTACCAAGTTATATATCGGCCGTATTATTGTATTTCGTTCAGATTCGTTAAATACCCGTGACAGTGAAATGATGAAATGAAATGCTATATTTATTATTATGTTTAGGTACAGTGGGCTGCATCAATTGGGTACCCCAGTTCTATTAAAATTTTAATACAACTGGGGTACCCAATTGATGGTGTCCGTATGGATTGAGGAGCCATGTCTCATATTTAAACGCGGGTACTACCAATATTTAGTAGTCAATTAGGCGATTTTGTAGGCCCGATCCTGGAATTTGTAGTAAAACACTTTAAAAGATACACGAGTTTTAAGGTGGCTCCTCAATTCAGACGTCTGAATTGAGGAGCCACCTTATAACTCTAAAACTAACCGACGGATATTTTTGAAAATTTGGTAGGATTTAGTAGTACTTATGCGTAATCTCTACAAAAAAAATGGGTTTTGTACGGCTGAATTTGAGATAGCTACAATGTTTTGATTTTTCATAAAAATCCACAAATTTCACCGCGCTGTTTCTCGGAAAGTAATTAACCAATTGCAACATATTTTTAATATAATTTAGTAGCAAATACGTTCTAATTTGTAGTATAAAAATAAAAAATAAAAACTACATAATTTCGCTAATACAACACATTTTATGTGGCTCCTCAATCCTGACGGTCTACAGAAAATAATATGTACGTAGCTACTAAAGTAGTTGATCAAATCGGATAACAATAGCACCAATATTTAGTAGAAATTTCTACTAAATATTGGCGTAATCCAAAATCCTGTACATTCAGTATTTCAAAAGATATTAACAAAATAAACATTCCTTAACAATCTAGTGTGGTACGAGAGCCCACGTCCAAAACCATATCACATCGTTTTAGGGCCAAAACCGTATAAAATCGTTAGTTTAGATGATTCCTGAACCCAACTCGGTGGGAAGTACCGGTCAGAAACGTTTCAGTTTTACGGAAGCCTATTTCTGCTATGCCAAAAAAATAAACAGACGGTTTCATCACAATATGCCTGATATTTAAAATGTACATAGTTTTCGTAATTTTATTACAAAAAAGTTTGTTTTCTGACATTTTACGTGTCACATGTGGACTGAGCGCATTTTAAAAAAATGATAAAATATTTAACCTATCTGTCTCATAGTAACCTGGTTCAATTATTTTAAAATCTTTTGTATAGTTATTGAAAACCTGTTTTTAGAAATTTTAAATGTCATATATAACTCCAAAAACAGAAAGAACATTTCGGAGTCACCCGGCTAACGCGCGGTGCTTGTTACGCTTACGACACCGATGATGAGTTCAACACCAAAATAAAAAAAAAATATCAATTTAATTTCAATAAACAGTTATTTTCAAACGTTATCCCAGTTTTCTTTTGTCCAATTTATTTAAAAAAACCTTTTTCAGTTTGATGGTTTCGGGTAAGTCTTTATTAATCGTATGTAAAAACGATTTATTCCGAAAAATTCTTTATTGGCATCAACTGACCAATGTTAAACTAAAAACAAGATTTTCAGACGGGTTGCAATTTTTATTTTTTGCCTCATTTTTAATATTCTCAAATTACCTTTTAGGTGTGACGCTACTAGTTTCAGAAAATTGTGTTTTCGATATCTAAAATCTATCGTTCAAGTACATTCTGAAAATCAGACAGATTGCTATGAAACAGTTCGATACTTTTTTTACATAGGTATTTCAAATGCGCTTAGGTCAGACGTGATGCGGAAAATATTTGAAATTTTTGGATTCAGAATCTTCTGCTGTTGTAGCCACCGACATTAAAATTTTCTCACGTTTTTTTACAGTTTTTAGGTTAAATCATTAAAACATCTCCCTAAGATAGATTTGTTCCATTAGAACATATTTCTTATGGAAAAGTTATTTTTGATCAAGATACAACCTGACACTGACCTGCCGTAATCTTTTGATTACGTAAAAAGAAAAAAATACGTTACTAATCAGACAACTTTTTGATTGAACCAGGTTGCTATGAGACAGATAGGTTGAATTTTTTGTCATTTTTGAAAATGCGCTCAGTCCACATGTGACACGCAAAATATCAGAAAACAAACTTTTTTTGTAATAAAATTACGAAAACTATGTACATTTTTAATATCAGGCATACTATGATGAAACCGTCTGCTTAATTTTTTTGACATAGCAGAAAAAGGCTTCCGTAAAACTGAAACGTTTCTGACCGGTACTTCCCACCGAGTTGGGTTCAGGAATCATCTAAACTAACGATTTTATACGGTTTTGGCCCTAAAACGATGTGATATGGTTTTGGACGTGGGCTCTCGTACCACACTAGATTGTTAAGGAATGTTTATTTTGTTAATATCTTTTGAAATACTGAATGTACAGGATTTTGGATTACGCCAATATTTAGTAGAAATTTCTACTAAATATTGGTGCTATTGTTATCCGATTTGATCAACTACTTTAGTAGCTACGTGCATATTATTTTCTGTAGACCGTCAGGATTGAGGAGCCACATAAAATGTGTTGTATTAGCGAAATTATGTAGTTTTTATTTTTTATTTTTATACTACAAATTAGAACGTATTTACTACTAAATTATATTTAAAATATGTTGCAATTGGTTAATTACTTTCCGAGAAACAGCGCGGTGAAATTTGTGGATTTTTATGAAAAATCAAAACATTGTAGCTATCTCAAATTCAGCCGTACAAAACCCATTTTTTTTGTAGAGATTACGCATAAGTACTACTAAATCCTACCAAATTTTCAAAAATATCCGTCGGTTAGTTTTAGAGTTATAAGGTGGCTCCTCAATTCAGACGTCTGAATTGAGGAGCCACCTTAAAAGTCGTGTATCTTTTAAAGTGTTTTACTACAAATTCCAGGATCGGGCCTACAAAATCGCCTAATTGACTACTAAATATTGGTAGTACCCGCGTTTAAATATGGGACATGGCTCCTCAATCCATACGGACACAATTGATGCAGCCTACCGTACATTTTTAAAAGTCACCAATGATATTTCCTAAATTACAGTTTCTCCGAAGAAATGTTGAAATAAACTCTCAGAGTAGTTTTCTTCGGCATTGATTCGAGTCATAATTATGTCGTGTATCTGTAAACGCCCTAACTTTACCTTTATTTTTCAGTCGGCCTTATTTGTATGTTTTTTTTTCTTTAGCTTTCCTTTTGCCGGGTAATAACATACACGTGTAGCAATAAAGAAAGAAAGAAACAAAAATATTTTATTTGGGACACGCACAGGAAATACGCACGATACGCATGAGTTTGCAAAATATTATATTGTATTACCAATAATAATATCAAGAAATAAGCCTCGCCTAATAAATAATGAGAATGACCATAGAGAAATCATAACTTAATATTATAAATGCTGTAGTGAGTTTGTTTTTTATTTTTTTGTTTGTTACGCTTTCACGCTAAACGGCTAAACTGATTTAGATGAAATTTAGCATATGGGTAAACCATGACCTGGGTTAGAACATAGGATACTTTTTATCCTGATTATCATACGGGATCGAGACTTATGCGGGTGAAGTCGCGGGGTGCAGCTAGTTGGGAAATAAAAATGATATTGCTACTTATTACATTTTCTGTTTCTTCTTAGCTCTCTTTTTCCCACCTACGTTGTTTCTAAGATTTATATTGTAATGTAGGTAGTGGGTACTAGTTTTTGCCCGCACTTCGCCCGCGTGTAGGTCGGAAATTATTCCGTGGGAACGCACTACCTGGATGAAATATTATTTTAGAAATATTATTCAAAGTATGAAAAAAAATAAGTGTCCATATGGACGCACGCTAAGCACTTACAATATAAAAAAAATACAACTAATTGGTGAAAATCTAATCAACATAAAATCTAATTTTTATGCAGTAAATAAATTATCATGGTAATACAATACCTACTACTTTATATCGTATGGTGCAAAGCATGAATAATCCCACATTATATAAATACACTAGTTGGTTTTTACTTACTAGTTGGTTATAAAATCCAAGCATTTTTGTAAAGAAAAAAAAAAAAATGTGGGCAGTAGCAGTTCAGGTGTGGAAAACCATTTTCACGATTACAAAGCTTTAGCGTTAAAGTGCTATTCGCTGTCCCCGGCGAATAAAATCGTAATCGTCAAAACAAAATTTTACAACAAAAATAAAAAACAGTTTTTTATGAATATCTTATTAATTAATATACATAGCGGAATTGTTCAAATACCAAAAGAAAAGTGATTTTTACATTCATTACAATATACCTTAAAATCTCGTAACTTCTGAAATAACCGTAGGAAATGAATGAAATTGACAGAGTGTAATCGGACCTCTAAATGTCGAATATACAATAAAGTTAGAACTATCGTCATAGCACATAACCATTTTATTCGCCGGGGACCGCGAATTGATTAAATTTTCCATTTAACAAAATTAAAAATATACTTATAAATTTTGTTTGCATTTTTTTGCCAGTAAGTTAAAAACGGCTATTATTTGGTTTTAACTTTTTTTTTTGTTAAAAACGTAACATAATTTCAAAGAAAGTTGATGAATTTGAACGGCACGGTTGGCGCAGTGGTTAAGCGATTGACTGCTGCGCTGCGTGTCGCGGGTTCGATTCCCGCACGGAACAAATATTTGTATGACCTACAAGTAGTTGTTCCTGGTCCGGCTGTTTGTGTATGTGAGTTTAAATGTTTGTAAACGCACCCACAATACAGGAGAAATTCCTAGTGTGGGGCAACGTTTTAAAAAAAAAAAATATATATATATATATATATTGATATATTTGCATGTTCAAAATATAAATTTAAATCTAATGTTATAACATTTTTATCATAATTGAATCTTATTATTATTATTTTATTATTTATTTATTGCTTAATTTAAGTAAATTAAATTGTTTCTCATCTAATTTGATTTTGTAGCTATAGCTAGCTTTAAGTAACTTATTTATTTAATAAAAAATACTTGTTGATTCTGGTAATGCTCGTCTAGTGGCAACCACTGATTTTAAATATGTTTTACCTGCGGATAATGCAGTGGACTGCAACATTGTCACCAAAAAGTTATGTTAACCCTAAGTATTATTATATGTTGTAGTTGTTTATTATCCCTTAATAAATAAAATAAAATAAAATTTGCTTTAAAACGTTTTTTATTTATAAACTTTGACTTCTATAGTTCAGAAGAAATTGCAATTTTAAAAGTGTGTACTAAGTTTTGAAGGCCAATGGTGCCGATTCTCTTGTACACCGAACTAAACTAACTAAACTATCACTAAAATTCCCTACTTTTGACTATGAGAATCTCAAAGCTATTCTGTAAAATAAATTCTCTAAATTTAAAAATAATTTTGACACATCTAAATCGAATTTGACAATCGCGACTCCACACGTGATACCTAACCACGTGAATCTTTTTAGAGCCAGAGGCGCGCAGAGGGGGCAGCCTCGACGTGTTTTATGTGGATTTTTTCACTTTTTGTATGGAAAATAAGAAAAAATATTACCTAAATGTAGATTGTTAGGGGTTTAAGGGTTATTTAAAGGGTGTCGAAATTTTCATTATTTTTGCGATTGGACACACCGTTTTCGAGATATAAAATTTTCAGTGCTGTTTTTGCATCTGAAGTCGAGGTTTTGGTGTGAATTTAAAGTTCCAACCAATTTTATTCCACACGTTTTTAGTCGCGATTAAAAATAGTCAGATTTTGTTATAAAATCTAAATTTTGGGTGAAAAACGTCAATTTCAGAATAGCAAAATTGCCATTTTCACTAAACTAATATCTCAGTACCATCTTAGTGCTGTCAAACTAAAATATAGTTAAGTTGTGTCATTTTAGTCTATTTCAGAATGGGAAATCGTCGTTTGACAGGAATAAACTAAATTTTGGTGATTTTTAGTCTAGTTTAGAGGCATTTGTGACAAGAGAATCGACACCAGTGTATAATATCCTAACCTAACTAAAACTATTAGCAAATTAAAATATGGCGTCGAAAAATTCATCGGCATCGCTGTCGACTAGTAATATACCCAAGAGACTGGCAGCATTGCCACGTTGTATGGCAATGCTTAACCAGTTAGCTGTGGTTCGATTAAATACCTACATGCGTATGTATTTTAAATATCAGAAATAAAAGCGTGGGTCGAATTTGTTGTGTTTATCACAAAAGCTGACGAAAACACGATCTGTCATTTACCCCCGGGAATATTACGTTCGCGTTCACACAGAAGTGAAAGTAATGACGTGGATGAACCTCGATTTGTTTTACGATACGAAGGTAGGGTACCAAGTATTTTTCCATAAGGATTTCGTGTAGGATGAAAGGGAAATCGCTGTTTCCTCAAACATTTGTTTTATGTCAAGGATTTGTCAAAGTGGGTTGTTGTTTGCTTTTTGATTATTTATTTTATGATTCTATTACTTTTTTCAAGTAAATTTAATACTGGTATTCAGCTGCATCCGGTTAGACTGGAAGCTGACCCCAACATAGTTGGGAAAAGGCTAGGCAGATGATGATGATTCTGCTAATTTGATACTTGATGTATGTACTATCGAAGAAACGCATTTGTACACTGTAAGGATTAATCCTGCTTGCAGTGCTCGGCCGCTATTGTATCGCTTACCTACGAAAAAAAAACCGGCCAAGTGCATGTCGGACCACGCACAATGAAAGGTTCCGTAGTTGGGATGAATTTATCCCAAAAACAAACTTAACTTTGTAGTTGATAAACATGTTCTCCCATACGGAGTGTATGGGAAAACATGTTTTTGCAACTGCAAAGTTAAGTTGGTCGATTATTACTGGATAACTAGTAAAGCCTACTTAGCTGTGATAGTTTTTCTTTTAATTTCGTTATATAAACTACTGCTGTGATTTTTTTCACATATCCAAAACCAACCATTTAGCTGGCAGGGGGGGACACACTTGACTCTAACAAAAATTAGCACTTTAAAGCTTAATATTTTGCAAACGAATCCCTGAATCCAAAAATGGTTTTCACAAACTCATAATGTTTTTGTAAGACCTTTCCAATGATACCCCACACTATGGGATAAAAAAATAAAACATCACCACTTTACGTGTATGGGAGGTACCCTAAAAAAAAATGTTTTTCATAATTTTGTTTAACCACTTTATTGGCGTAATTAATATGTATACCTATGTCAAATTACAGCTTTCTAGTACTAAGGGTCTCGGAGCTAGACCGCGGACAGACAGACAGGCAGACAGACGGACATAACGAAACTATAAGGGTTCCTTGTTTACTACGGAACCCTAAAAAGGGTCATATGCACGGGATTTTGTATTCAAAATGCGTTACTCTGGTACATAGACTACCTATTTTATATTTAACTAGCTGTGCCCGCGGCTTCGCCCAAGTGCCTGTGTATTCTATTGGCATTATAAGTTAATCGGAACGTGAAGTCATATTATAATTTATTCTTAATATTCTCTAAATCGGTTAATTTTGTTAATTTGAACTAAAACTTGTTGTACGAGTACATCTTTGGTTTAAGTATATTGAACGAAAGATAATAAATGTAGTTCATGATTTCTCTTGGGTTCCGACTGTTAAAAAAATCGTGCAAATAAAAAAACCTTATAATTTTTTTCACTACTTTGAGAACTGGATCAGCCGATTGAAGAGTATGTATAATCAGAAAATAATACTGTGATCGCTTGAATTTAATGTTATTAAGTAATAGGTAGGTACAGTTAAACCAGAAAGGGTATGTGCTTCGATAATCTTGTGTTTCCGAGTGTGCACGAACTTCGAGCAACAGAGTAACTCCCCACAGAGAGCATCTAAATTTTGTTCTTCTGCTCTTGTAATAGAGCATCTATCACTGCGCGTTTGTATGAAGTTTCTCTTTGTCGGATTGCCTACTCCGGTCGCATCTCGAAATCTGTCACTCAAAAGTTATGAAAAGTTATGAAAAAATACTCAGTTTCGTCTTCGTTACGGTTTTATTAATTTTAGGAATATTTTAGACTTTTACAATGTTCGTAAATATGAGAGCACCATGTATCCATCACTTATTTAATTTATCTGTTATTGCTTTATTTCTATTTTTTATTCTTTTATATTCTATTGTAGTATAGTAATCTTATTCCAGGTGCATCGTTTTCACTTGATATAATTAAATATTTAATGTTTACAAAATATTGTAAAACATTTTACAAGAGTAACGGTGGAGTTTCTTGCCCATTCTTCTCCATACGAAAACTAACTTTTGGAAGGGGCGACTAGAATCATTTCTATTATTAATGTAAATTTTGACGTTCAAAAGTACCTTTTATCTGCTTAATTGAAATAAAGTATTTGACTTTGACTATATTTATAGATTTTAAGTAAGATACAGTCGACTGCACGATGGTTGTAGCACTTTGACCTTGAGCTGGTCTAACATAGTACGGAGTTTCAACACAATGCGAGGCCACCTTATACTGGTTACGTTACCACTGATGTGCGAGACGGGATGCCCAGATCGACATTTAGTGACCCTAATGGTGTATTCTTCAGAAAGGACAGGTGCAACCGGTGTGCGTGTATGACCTGATATATAAACGTTCCCGAAGTAATAGGAGTAAATGTAAGGATCGTAGCAGGTGGCGTTCTGTAGTTTCTGCCTACCCCCATGGGAAGAAGGCGTGGGTTTATGTATGTATGATGTGCGGCTTTCTGTACCTTCCTATACTCCATTGGAAATAAGATTACACATTTAAACAAACCTTTTTCACAGTCCGTTCAACATATTTTGACTTCTATACCGTAGGCATAAGAATGGCATTAAAAGCAAAAAAGTGGTTACAATACCAACTGTTTACTGCAGCTGCCATTTGTCATGCCACTAACGCAACAGAAGTCAAAATCGGTTGAACGGACTGTAAAAAGGTTTATTTAAATGTCTAATCTTATTTCAAATGGAGTATAGACTACCTATAGGCACCTAAGCTATCTATTTTATATGAAATTTTTACGTAAAATTACGTTCTACTCGTTTACGTTCAATTAGTTTTTATGAAAGTAATAAAATTCGTTGTAGTGATTAATGGTGTACATTTTTTTTATTATAAACTGCCACTGTCAGCACAAAAGCATAAAGTAAGCTTTTTTATAGCACAATAAAAATTAAAATGTGAAAATGGGAAATATATTATAGGTATTTCTAAAAACCTAAAACATGAATATAACACTAGGTCCTAGTTCATGTTGGTTTTACAAGGGGTTAAAAATAAATAATACCTGGGGTAAGTCGGGGGAGATAGATGGACGTACGGGAGGAAGGCCAATCTTAAAAAGTTGACCAACAGGTGGCATAAATTTCAATGTAATTCACTTCGCCTTGCGGCCAGCAACAAGTGGAAACGTGATTTTCCTGAGAACAAATAAATGAAAATGTTTGTAAAACTCATTTTGTTTTTTAAGTCAATGTCCGATATTTCTACGTCAACCCTATATCTCTCTCCTACAATCGGGATAGAAAGCTTTATTTTTTCGGAGGAGGTGGCAATATATCCTTATGTGTTATTCCAAGAGTACCTTCAATTAATACGTTTTATACAGATGTCTAACAACTACCTGGGGAAGACGATGGCTTAGCCAAGAGCACCTGGGCAGGAGAAGAGACCTGAAAAATGCCACGGTTTTTGGTGTTCTGTCATGGCATTTGCATGTCAGTGGTAACATATTGACCTGCTCTTGACCTTGACCTTAACCTTAACCTTGGCCTTAACCTTAACCTTAACTTTGACCTTAACCTTGACCTTCCTTCCTTGGCGTAGTACGGAGTTTCAATAGAATACCTACGAGACCAGCTTATACTAGTTTAGTGACCTCTGAAGTGCGACCTACTGTACTTCTGACTATGTTCCAATGACCATGGTCCATGAGAGAAGAGGTAAAATGGAAAAGGCTACGAAAATTTAGAATTCCTTGAGATAACCGCTTTAGATTTTTACTCAAGCATGTGTCACTAAGGACATAGGTACTAAATAGGCCTGTGTCCAAACATTTTTTTAGTCCGTCAAGAAGATCAATAAAAAATATTGAACACGTATTTTTTCTTTTTTGACGTAATCAAAATATTACGGCGATACATTGAGTTAAAATGTGTCATGACGTCACGCCTTGCTAGATTTAATACTGCGTTGTGACGTAGCGAGCTCCCACTCCCCCAACTTTAATGCGTGTTTTCTAAGTTATTTTTGATTAATATGATAAAGCAAAAAATACGTGTCTAAATTTTTTTTATTATCTGAAGGACGGACTAAATAGAATTTCTTTTTTTTACTTAGGCAACTACCCTATTCACGATATAAAAATTCACGAGTTCATAAATATTTTCAAAATATAATAATAGTCTCGAAAACATAGAATTCTTTAGGTGCCTAAGTCTTCGTAGTAGAAAGAGTAAACGCAATAAATTCATTCGCAATGTTTACAACCAATTGATGCGAATAACTATAAACTCGGAAACGGATGTCTGCATTCTCATACGTACTTTGTGGTCGGTTTATAGATACAGGGTGTTAAAACGAGAATGATTAAAACATTTCCACGAAATTTATGTATATTTTTAGATTTGAAGCCATAAAATTGCTGTTTATTTTTCAACATGAAACCGCGAAATTGATGCTTATTTTAGACAAAGTCGTAAAACTAGTGCTTATTTTCAATATTCCTGCTATAAAACTGAGCCAAAAAATATAACAAAGAGCATATTGGCTAAACTTAAATATCTGACTACGTTAGTCTAGTGGTGGCAAGTGCTACTGCTGAGAATGAGATCCTGGCTTCAATACCCGGGTCGGGCAAAGTGTTATTGGGTTTTTTCCATCTGGAATTTCTCTTTAGCAGCTCGGAGTTTGGATTTGTGCCCGGTTGATGGCAATAGGCTCACCCCCTATTACATGGGACTTAAACATAACTAGCGAAATGTGGGTATACTATAGGTACACCTCTGCCGAACCCTTCGGGGAATACAGGCGTGATGTTATGTTACGTAATTATATTTTTTTCAGTTTGTGTGTATTCTTTAACCGGCGAAACATCGCGTTTTTTAGATTTTTAATTCATATTCTTTAAGGCACCTCTTTACGTCATGAGCTATCCGAATATCAAAAAATATTTGACCAGGTCTTAAAGGGGAGGTGTGAAAATTTATTCGTTGTTACAATATAAGTATAACTGATCTATAACAAACTAAAATTTTAACACCCTGTACTGTCAAGTGTTAGGGCAGGATGCTCTTAAGTTAGCGTACGAGACCATAGTTCACTTTATGTAAGTAAAAAATATTCCCTTGACAATAGAATAGTAAGTACAGTCAACAAAAGTGTTAGATACCAATACAGGAGGAACAGAACGGCTGGGCTGGGACAGACTGGAAGCGGAAGCGGAAGACAGGGTGTTGTGGCTGAGCCTAGGAGAGGCCTATGTGTAGCCTCAGACTGCGATAGGTCGAGTTGATTGATTGATTGACAGCAAGAAAAATAACCTGTTTTCAGTACTCTATGCAAAGTCATTGTTATTGTGTGCAATAACACTTATAACTTACTCAGAATAGTGATGGCAAAGACTTGACTACCGCGTGTGTATAAAGAGTTAGTAGTTAACGTCAGTAAACTACTGGAAATTGCACCCCTATTGCGTAACACACTTTTGATCACAATCCCAGGGTTTTGAAGGAAATTCCTAATTCATTGCTTCATTGTTTGAAAAAACCGTCTGGCTAACAACGTAAATAACGCAATGAACGTGGTTGAACTTATCGATTGTCATTTATATATAACGCAACAGGTCGCCTGTCCACTTATTTGTTTTATTGACTGTACCAGTATTATTCATACAATTTATTTATGTCAACTGTTGCGAATCTTCAAGTTTGTAATAGAATCACGTAGTAGAGTATTTTTATTATCCGTGATACAAGTTTTAACGTGGCTCTTTTTTGCGAAAACGCCGTGTTTTACCTTTTTAACTGGCTTTTGTTTTACCGATGAGCATAAATCATGAAAAATATCATCAAACTAACTCATACTTTCATGAGCTCCATTACCCTGTGAAATATAGCGGTAGGATTTTTAGAACACCTAAAAAATTGAAACGTTTTTCTTATGAGGATTTTATAGCTGATATTCATCAGAAAGAGAGCGAGGAGTGATATGAAAGAGAAGGGAGTGAATGATAGCGTGACGGTAGACAGGGGAGAGTGGAATAAGAAAACGGATTGCGGGGTGCGCCAACCCCACGTAACATGGGACAAGGGCAGGAAGATGATGAGGATTCTTTTTTTTCATTCTTTTTTATTTTCTTTTTTTTGTCTCTCTTTCTTTAATTGTAATAAAATAAAAGAAAATAATGAAGTAATAATAATTTTTAATGCATGCTAATTTAGGATGAAGAGGGCAGGCGAATGATAATTGTAATGCTTGTAAAAGGCTGCTAAGTCATAAGTACTAACACAACATAACATCAACATTGTACACTTAGTTCGCAATAAACATTTAGACTTTGACTTAGAAAGCAGGCAGCTGATGAAATAATTTCTCTAAAGTGCAAACGAGTTTAAAGTTATATCCTTTAACCATTTGTAAGAACTGGGGAAATTGAAGGAGGCTCCTTGTCATGTTCTGGTTTGAAAGGTTTGAGTGATGTTGTAGTTACAGGCACAAGAGACATCAAATTGTTACTACTCTCATAGGAAGCAACGCACCTGGGATGTCCTTAGCTAAATTATATTAAAAGTAAAAAGAGATAGATCTATTTATACGAATAATATAAAATACAATAGAATTTGCCCACGCACAATGGTCCACCTGACGGACTAAGTGCGGAAACCAAACCCCATAACATAGAACAATAGAATTTAAGCGGAACAGGTTACTAAATATATCCACGTATAATGGATTTCCGCAAGGTGAAATGAAATGAAATGAAATTGTTTATTCTGTAAATAGGATATCGGAATAACTTTTACACGTCATTTAAAAAAAATATTAAAAATAAGCTAGATGAGTTCGGCGTTTCCTATCTGACTACTCTGAGAAGAAAGGCTGAAACAAATTCAGAGGTCGCAGTCTCTTTTAAAGTCCAGACATAATCTTGGTCAGGCCATATGAGGACCATGTAGATTAGTGTCTGAAAAGGTCCTTTGAGGAAAGAACCACACAGATTTGAGTGGACCTGTCCAGTCAGTGCAAGCATTTGTCAGTAATCGTGGAGCTCAACTTAGAACTTAAGGAGCTCAACTCGACGAGCAATACCAAAGAAAGGACATTTGGGTAGGCCGCAAAAACTACTCAAACTGCCAGACCATCACTAAAACTAGAAGAGAAATAAAACGTCACGCCTGAATCAATTAACTACGAATAATATAATAAAGCTGAAGAGTTTGTTTGTTTACACGGTAATCTTTCGAACTATCAATCGGATTTGAAAAAATCTTTTTGCATTTGGTAGCCCTATTGTTGAGGAATAGCTAGAAGTATATAGGCTTTTTAATATCACGCTAGGACACTTAAGAGCCGAGCAAAAAAAAGAAAAAATTGGAAAGAGCGCTAAGTAAAGATGAGCTAATAACGCTGGCGGGAACCGATGTTACTCTAAGAAAGTCGCGGGCAGAAGCTAGTAAGTTAGGTATTATGCACTCCGCAAGTGGCACTTTAAATCTTGGCTGGTTAGCAAACCTGAAATCGGGTCGTGTCTGTGTCCATTTACAGTATCATCTGCATAGCCTTTTCCCAACTATGTTGGGGTCGGCTTCCAGTCCAACCGGATGCAGCTGAATACCAGTATTTAACATGGAGCCACTGCCTATTGGACCTCCACAACCCAGTTACTGGATAATACGATACCTCTTGGTAAGACTGGTTGTCTGACTTTCGGGTTTCTGACGACCCGTATCAACTCAAAGATCTACAAATGACGGCCGGGACCAACGGCTTAACGTGCTTTCCGAGGCACGGAGGGGTCTTGGTATGTAAAGATGGTCACCCATCCACGGACCAACTGCAGCAAGGGTAGCTTAACCTGATAAATCGACCCGTGCGGCTGTTATTACTTAGCCAGAAGCCCCTCTATATACGTCGCAATACAATAATACTACGTTATTTATGTGTTCGTTTGTCCGCCGTTTTAGAAGATCGAATGTTGCGTGGGTAACCTGTCTACCTCTTTTTACTTATAATATCATTGCTCTCGCCTCCTATTACATTGGACTTAAATATATATGACGCATCATGGGTGGCCGAGATGCGAAACATCGGGTCTTCTTCACGATCCGACATAGTTTAGTGTGGGCACTGTAGTGGGTACTCGAACGAAAAGATAATTCGAATTTAAAATAATTAATAAACTAGCGAACGAAATAAACACGTGCTTCGGCAACAAACACGTGCATTGGTACTGAGAGTTTGCCAAGATTGTCCAAGCTCGACTGTCCAACGTAGACTGTCGCAACACTCGGTCTCTCCCCCAGTCATCGCTGCATCCCCTCCACCGACGATCATGTCCAAACGGTAGGGCTCGCTTGCGTTTCCGATCACATGATTATTCGTTTACGAATCAAATTGTTAGATGGCGCTGCCCACGGTACTGTGGCGCCATCCATCCACGACATATATATATCTGGTGAAATGTCTGTACTATAGCTACACCTCTGCCCAACCCTTCGGGGAAACAAGGCATAATGGTATGTTATCATTGTTTTAACTAGTATTTGTTGCAAATGAACAATAAAGTACCATCAAATGAATCGCGATCTTGATTGCCCGTCACATAAAAGCATGATTAATAATGATTATGTCCACTGAATAAAATCCACGCGGTCACGACCGCCCCTTGCTCGATAACAAGGTGCCAGCAGTTGTTGCAGCTAACAATCATGATCAAAACTTTGATCCAGCCCGTCCCATCCTTGTTGTCCTCCCTCCGGTTGACGCCCTTAGCGAGCGTTCACCTAGTTTTAATTAGTATAGTTGAATAACCCCTGGCTGGAAGTTTTAAGTGTGAAAAGTCGAATTCTTTGTCTTGTACATAGCGAAAAGAGATTTTTCAAATAAATTAAGGATTCGTGGAAAATCACTAAAATTCGCAACAAGTTTTCTAAAAATTTATGCGTTTGATCGTTTCGTTACAAGAAATAACTTTTGATTTTGTAAATTATAAACCATCATCAACATCATTATATTCCACTTTTTTCAACTTCTATACAAAATATAGCAGAAAAAAAAAATGATAAAATAACCTTCTTTTTAAACCTCTTTATAAAAAGTAATGTATTTTCCTATTATTTAGCAAAACCATATCAAGAAATTTAAAAAACCGACCAAGTGCGTGTCGGACCACGCACAATGAAGGGTTCCGTAGTTGGGATGAATTTATCCCAAGAACAAACTTAACTTTGTAGTTGAAAAACATGTTCTCCCATACATTCTGTATAGGAGAACATGTTTTTCAACCGCAAATGTAAGTTGGTCGATTATTACTTGTTAACTTGTATTAGCTGTGATAGTTTTCCTTTTAATTTCGTTACATACACTACTGCTGTGAATTTTTTCACATACCCAAAACAAACCATTAAACTTGCAGGGGGGGACACTTGACTCTAACAAAAATTAGCACTATAAAGCTTAATATTTCGAAAATGGATTCCTAAATCTAAAAATGGTCTTAGCAAACTCACAATATTTTTGAACGACCTTTTCAACGACACCCCATACTATGGGATTATTGAGAGAAAAAAAATCATTCTCACTTTATGTCTAGGAAAAGTACCTGAAAAAAAATTTTTTTTCGTGATTTTATTTTATCACTTTGTCGGCGTAATTAATATGTATACCCATGCCAAATTACAGCTTCCTAGTACTAAGCGTCTCTGAGCTAAGCCGCGGACAGGCAGATAGACAGACAGACGGACATGACAAAACTACAAGGGTTCCTTGTTTACTACGGAATCCTAAAAATCACACATTAGTCTTCAGCTATCCTTGAAATAAAATCAAAATTTGATTTTATGATAAAAATAAATCATATTTTCAAGAACGCAAAAGAGATGCAACTATTAACAAGTGCTGTGACTGACACGAATGGTTTAGCACCACGAAAACTGTACTTTTATACTTACACAGACTTAATGTTTCAATTATTTCAAGCTTTCTTACAAATAAGTTATTAACGGAAAAGGGTTTTTTCGTACACGGACCCTAAAAAAGCTCAAAATAGGACCAAGGCATGTTTGAAAAGTACCTACATTGGACTGCATTTACATGACAAAAGGTTTTATTTATAGCCTCAGGCCATCCGAGGCAAATCCGATACAAATGTGGTGTCCGGTAGTCGCGCTAAAAAGCTTGTGACAGATTAGCTCGCGCGTCAATGGTGCCGATTCTTTTGTGCACGAGCTAAACTTAATTTAGGCTATTATAGAGATGACTCTTTCTCTGATATAAAGCAAGACAGGGACGGATATATAAATTAGAGCTGACAAATTTTAGTTGGACTAAAGCTTTTTAAAAAACATCGTTGACATTTTAGAACGCATAACCAAAAACACGGCAAAGTTCAAGGCATAGACTAATTTGACATCTTTAACTTAGTTCCTATTTGTATGGAATTAGTAAGTACTATTCTGCCCTGCTAAGCACAAAGGCGGTATCTCAACCGGAGTAAGTTTTGAGATAATTGACTTTTTGTAAATTGTAATGTATGGAAAAATGGAGATATAAAAAACTTCTTAGTGGTTTTTTTAAATGTTTTAAGTTATATAGCGCTATTTCGCTTATACCATTAGATGGGAAATTGTTAAAGCTATTGAATGGTACAAAAAAAACGAAAAGGGCGTATCTCAGAGATACCGCCTTTGGGCTTAGCAGGGCAGTATTAGTCACCATCTTTTTCTTGAGCTGTCTCAATTCTCTTATTTTAGTTTATTTTTAAACAAGGGAAACGGCGCCAATGATTAAACTACACTTTTAGTAGGTATTAAGCAGATCTCTGTTCTCTATTCTGCTCTGGGTACGAAAATCAACACGAAAATTAGCTAATTTAATTTAATTTTCGTTCTAGAAGTTTTGAACAGTTGTTTCTTTTTCGAAAGTGTTTAAAAACGCTGTTCTATTGAGTTGACACGTCCTTACTACATAATAATAGTGAATAATTTTGTGAGTACCTTTAAGCATGTTTGCAAGACATTTAAATATGTATAATGTAAGTTTGTTACTCAATCGGCTGATTAAAATCCTGGATTTATTTATTTCATATGGGTATATTAAAATACAATATTTATCACAACAAACTATTTACACTAGGTACTGAATTAAATGACTAACTAAACCCAGATCAGAACATAGGATTCTTTAATTATATCGGGGATCATAATTAAGTGTCCCCATGATGCAAAAAAAAAAAACCTCGGAAACTACCTTGTTATGAATAAACTATCTACAACTCTATGTCAATAAGGAAAACTTCTAAGTTGGCTAGTTGGCCTACCAACAAACCAAACCACGAAAAGAGCTATTTTGATTCACGTTTCATTTGATATTAAGACCGTAAATCTTATTGGAGATGTAAAAACTATAAGTATTAATACGCAATAATTCAGCGTACACCTACGCAACAACGCTAAAAATAGCCTTTACAGTCAAACCTAATATGACTAGCATTTAAGCCATTCTATAAATATACTACATGAAAATAAACTACTAAATTTAAAATGACAGAAATATCACATTTTCTCGCACATTGAGACAACAAAGAGAAACTCTTAGAAATTCAAGTTGGTAAGCAAAATGTTGGTATTATGACATTTCTAGACATGTTAGTGTAATGTGCAATTTGCTGTTCTCACTTTAGGTAAGGTTTTATTAGCTAGAAAAATAAAGCGACAAACATTCTGGGACCAGACTAGTTCAAGTAGCTGTAAATAGAAAGTCTGCATTATGTGCAGAAATAAACGTTTATTTTTTTATTTTCTCATATCTCGGGACCATCTCGGGTCTACCCGGGACTTTGGTAGGATACGAGGGGCCGAAGCCAAGTGTCGAGGTCGTTAGATTCTATAAGTAAAGTCAATGAAGCTTTCTTTTTATTATTTTTCAAATGTCTTTGACACATCTCGGAACCCTGGAGTCCCGGACCTTTGGAAGGCGTACGAGGGGCCGAAGCCAACTCGCAGAGGCCCGTTAGACATTTTGAATGAAATGTGGCACCAACCGACGATTATCCCTGTTCGCGCTATGCAAGTGTACCCAAGGACAACCCTCGGTTGGTGTAGGACTATTGCAGAACATGGAAACAAAACATATTAAGCTATGGATTTGAGTGGCTATGATGGATTGGTTAACTGGAACTATGGAAAGACTATGGCCCCTGCCTGATCAATGTTTTAAATGCACACGGATAAAATGGCAGGGGGTGACTTGCACACTTAATAATGGGCCCCGAAAACGGTCGCTAGCACAAAGTGTCGTAGCGACAAGGGGGCAACATGTCCTGAGGTGCTTATGAGGAGTGGAGAAGTATTCCACGGCTATCAGGACAATCCCGGAAGTACGGGTAAGATCCCTACCAGCATCTTATTGGAATACTTCCTTCCTCCGAGCACGTTTGCTCTTGCGAATCTCCACTCAAGCCAGCCAATAAAGGCAAGAAAGAAGTGGGAGCGCTGTTCCTCATCAGTGTTCACTCCAGCCGGCCAATAAAGGCAAGCCAGAGGTGAGAAACAAGACTTCTCCCGGGAGATAGGGTCCGTGGGGTCGCTACTGCCCAACAGCTCGCCACGTGCTGCCCTGCGGGTTTCTGTCTCTCTCTTGGTCTGGCTCCTCATCCTAGACCCGTTCCGGCAAAGTAAACTGTACCGGCACAGACCTAGAGTTCGGAGCGCGCAAGCCCCACCACGACGTCAACGTAGAGATACGGCGGTGGTGCTTTCTTATTTTTTTCTAAAAAAACTTTTTTTTTAAACATAAACCCAACGACTCAAAAAAAATGCTTTATTATTTTAACAAGTAAACCTTGCTTGCATAGGAGTCCAAAAGGGTCATTTGGTTGCAAATGACCTCTCCTACAGGGTTAATGGATTGCTGACATATTACCAATAACCCTGTATTTATACCAACATCTGCCTAGCCTTTTCCCAACTATGTTGGGGTCGGCTTCCAGTCTAACCGGATGCACCAGTATTTTACATGGAGCGACTGCCTATCTGACCTCCACAACCCAGTTAGGTACTGGGTAACACGTTATCCCGTGGTAAGACTGGTTGTCAGACTTTCGGGCTTCTGACGACCCGTAACAACTGTCAAAGATCTACAAATGACAGCTGGGACCAACGGCTTAACGTGCTTTCCGAGGCATGGAGGAGTCTCGGTATGTAAAGATGGTCACTCATCCATAGACCAACCCCGGCAAGCGTAGCTTAACCTTTTGGATCGACCCATGCGGCTGGTATTACTTAGCCACGAGCAAACTGTATTTATATACAGGGTTATATTGTTGTTATATGTTTATATTTTTCTTCTTCGTATAGCTGCAATGACAAAATTTCAGATCATGTTGGCCCAAAACTTCGCTACTTCCACGGCGTCCGTCATCTGTGGCAGCGCAGTAGTCACTATGACACAGAGACACTCTTTATTGAAAAATTTATAAAACATCTGCTATTTTATACGGAAATAAAATACTGATCCTATGAAAATGCATGGTTCCGTGAAGCTAAAGCCACAAGAGAGTTGTATTTCCACTTCCTTTGTAAGACAATTCACTTCGCAAGAGTTTCTCAAGTGTGATGCACTGGGCCGACTTTGCACATTGTTGTTCGGGATTCATGGGCCATAAAAACGACGGTAATCTCTAACATAAATCTTCGGCTTGCGACGTTTATGAAACATTTCTAGACAACACTGACTTTTGTACCTAATACAGTGAATTGTGGTAGTTAGGATGTGTTGTGTGGGATCTAATGACTTTATTTTAACCAAAATTCTACCATTTGGTATTACCTATTTTTGTTGAGTTGACAAAGAACTTTAGGAATTTTAGGGAGAGAGCATTCGATTATAAATAACAAATTGACAAAACATCTATATTTTATTTTAGGATAGTTTAATATTAATGCACAGGTAATAGGTACAAAAAACCTTTTGGAATAAATTCTCTACTTGTTATGGTGAAAACCGTATCATAATACATTGTGTATCCTATTTTAGAAGAACTAAGCGGTCACTGGACACGAAAAGCGACTTTATTTTTCTTCATATATAGGTATAATTCTTCTGTAAATGTGTTTGTCACCTAACTCCTCCTAAACGGTTGGACCGACTTGGATGAAATTTTATGTGTATATTTGAGTACCATCCAGGGGGGAAAATACAATTGGACCCGTACCCTAATTGCGTAACTTATTTTCGTAAACAATTTCGCGAAATTTGTTTCATTTTGACATTTCAACAACATTCATTGCGTTATTTACGTTGTTGAACAGATTTTTTTTCCAACTTATGAAGCAATGGATTAGAAATCTGTTTCAAATCGAAACAAATTGTGATTGTGTTGTATTACGCAACTAGGGTACTGGTAGGTAAAAAAGAATCAGCTGTTCCCTACATTTATGTTCGCATAACTCATCAAAATGTAGGGAATATTTTTTTCGTGATTTTAGGTTTGGCCCCATAGTAAAAGTTGTTCATAATGATGAGTAAAGTCAAGTGTAAAGTCATTAATTGCCAGTCACCCTATATATCGCTACTAGTAAGGCTATTATAATTTAGGTATCAAATGTAATATTTACCTACAAAGTAGGTATATATATGCATTCAAATATCTGCAATATGCATTCAATTATTATTAGGTACCTATACTCCATTTGAAATAAGATTAGACATTTAAATAAACCTTTTTTACAGTCCGTTCAACCGATTTTGACTTCTATTGCGTTTATGGCATGACAAATTGCAGCTGCAGTAAACAGTTGGTATTGTAACCACTTTTTGCTTTTAATACTATTCTTATGCATACGGTATAGAAGTTAAAATCGGTTGAACGGACTGTAAATAAGGTTTGTTTAAATGTCTAATCTTATTTCAAATGGAGTATAGTAGGTAGGGAGTTTGATTTTCGTATTCATGTTCGATAGTCGATATTCACTTTGCCTGGCTAAATAAATGTTTGATGTAGGAAACTATTCACAAACCAATATCAGAAGCATTCCACTTCGAATATTTGATCTGATTGCATCCTTTGATTTCGGAACCCGACAAGCGGGCAGATAATAATAATATGTCGTAGATAATATGTATATTTGTTGTTAGCTTTACTTTTGTGTCGAATTAGGCATTTGTGAATGCTTGTATGAACTATGGACATATCTTAATCTTTGCATAATAGCAAATACTTATGCAAATATAAATATGACAAAGTGAACTGAAGTTTTAATGTAAGTATAAAAAACTCGCCGAATGTTTAACTTCCTCGTTTTTGGAAGACAGTTGAAAACGTAGTCTCCATAAAAAAAAAACAGTGACACTCCGGGAGTGCCGACAGAAGTGAAAACTTGAAAAAAAAATCGGCACCGCGGTAATCAGCGCGTTTATTTCTTTTACTCCACGCACCGCAGTAATCAACGCGTTGATGTCTTTTTAATGGCCAAAAGCTGGTGTCGTAACAGTCTCGCGAAATTAATGGTTTTGTCCCATCTCAATAACGCCCAACGCGCCTAAAGAAGTTTTCACTTCAAAAACTCGACAGTACCTTTATACCTTTAACACATGGAAATGTTAGACGTAAAAACGTATATGATGACCATGAGGTCCCATTGATAAGACACACAATGATATGGAAGATTGTGTTGCTGCAGTCACAATAATAACTCATCCTCATTCATTATTTATTCATTCATTCCAGGCCTTTACTCATAAGAATTTAAGGTTGTGAGTAACATTTTACGAATTTTCGTACGGGGGCCCTTGTAGCTCGGGAGCCCCGTATCATTGATACCGCTGATACAGCGGTAGCTACGCCCCTGCCTATAGCTAGAAACCTAGCTATAAATAAATCACAGCTTCCGACTGTGTCTTCAATAGTGGCTTTATTTTCGCACGGTTTCCACCGATGTTGTGAGAATTTTCCAAGAAAATGTTTTTTAATAAATCTGTCAGTGCAAGTGCGGGTGAAGCAAAAAAGAGTCGGTTAACGTAAAGTAGGACATCCTCAGGCTAGGGTGAGGTGTCGATGTTTACAAGGTGAATAAGAAGAGGGAAGTAGGGGAGTAATAATCGAGTTAAATGGCATGTGATTGGAGTATGTCCAGCAGTGGCTCATCGGCGCGAAGTTGATTGCCAGTCGGTCTTCTACACTTCGGAGAGTGTGCGCGGGAGCTCCACGGCTTGATCCCATCATATCTCTTTCACTACAGGAGTACCGGACGTACTGGAGCATACCATCAAGCGTTTCTCTTACACATTTATTATGCCCACGACCAAAGTGTGGAGCTTTCTGCCAGTGTCTGTATATGTTCCGTGTATAACCCGTCACCTTTCAAAACAAGAGTGAACAGGCATCTTCTGTGCACGCTCGTTCCATTGTAGACTTCATGCATCGCTTTCCACCAGGCGAGATCGGTTCAGTGACAGCTCGGCCCGAGTTAACCCGAATAATAATACCAGATATTTCACTCTCGATTACGATGATTTGTACGGTCAGGCAGAATCACGATATATTAAAATAAATCATTACGAATTTAATTTTGTTTTTCGAAGATATTTGCGTTTGGGCCTGCTCTTGCAAGCAGGCCCAAACGCAAAAAAAAAGTAGACTTACGGGCTAATAGTTAATGAAACAAGAGAAATACAATAGTTAAAGTGTATGCAAATGCCGTCAACTGAAAATAATATTAATAAACTGTTCCACCGAACCGTACCTAATTATTAAAATTTTGTTTCAGTGCGGTTAGTGGAAGTGCTCAGGTGCGGTTCGAACAAGTGCTGTTGAAATCAGTGCTCTGAATGGAATACCTCGTTTTATTTTGGGATGTGAGAAATTATTATTTAATTTAGCCATTCAAAAACACACATGTTGTTCATGATACAGGCAATTACCAGGGTTGTAACGGATGCTGTATAACGGATGAGGATGCGGATGAGGATTTCGAGATAATCGGGTATGAGGATGCGGATGAGGATACAGATATTGGAAAATTCCTTATTGAGGATGCGGATGAGGGTGTGAATGCAGTCGTATGAAAAATAGCCCTTGTTTTGACACCTGACACCACCAATCATGCCACCACTGTCACGTGCGGCCGATCGTCTGTCACAGGACAGGGACACTGCGAATTCAGGCAATAGGAACGCGTCACTCACATTCCGGCCCGCACATTAGCTCGGAGCGATTTAAAAAAACACTACTTAAGCGAACAACGTAGGTAAGGTCACATCCTCATAGAAATTATGAGGATGCGGATGAGGATGCGGAGCTTTTAAAATCAAAACTTGAGGAAGCGGATGTTTTGCGGATATCAAAATTTATGCGGATGCTCCGCAGTTGCGGATGCGGATACGGATATCCGTTACATCCCTGAAGATTACGGTTAATAATTCCATGTATATTATTACCGAGGGGAGAAGTGTATGTACCTAATAATATTTCGTTTGAAGTGTTTCGGTTCCCAAATTCTATGCTAATAAGAGAATTGAAGAAAAACAAACTGTACCGTTTGTTTACCGTCACCGCTGTGATCTGTTGTGGAGTTCAGTGGACCCTAAATTATTCCAAAGTGGTAAGGTCTGGGTTAAAATAAGGATGGTTTGGCGTGATATACGTATTTTGGGCTGAATGATAATAATTATGGGTACCAAAAAGTCGGTTTCTTGGTACAGACACAAAATATATCGGTAGTTATGCTACTAAATTCAGAAGACTAAAGATGTTTGTACAAAGATTTCATGTTGTAAGGATAACCTAATAGTAAAAATAATAAAAAAAAAACAGTGGCACTCCGGGAGTGCCGAGTGCTGAAGTCGGTAAAAAAAAGGAAATGTCAATCATGTCGTTGTCATGTCTCAGTTTGGAATGTCATCAATCCCAAAGAAAATGTATCGCGCGTTGATGTCTTTTTAATGGTCAAAAGTTGATGTCGGTAACAGTGTCGCGAGTTCAATTGTTTTTTCCATCTCAAAAATGCCCAATGCGCCTAAATAAGTTTTCACTTCAAAAATTTGTAGAGAGAGAAATTAGTTGTTGAGATATTAACTAGGTATTAGCTGTTGTCCGACACTTCATCTGCGATCCAGGGTGTAAAATCTAGAATATCCTTCTTCAGGTCCCAGGTTACCTGTCTATCGAATACATAATGAGCAGTTCAGTTGTTTAAGCGTGAAAAGACAGACAAAATAATATTATTAGTATGGAAGTAAAGATTAGGTAGGTACCTTAGCTTACATAATATGGAATGGTTTTAATAAAAATCCTCTCCGGATGCTAGTAGCTTCATCCAGGTGGAAAGGAGAGTGCTTAAGAAAGTGCTCAACTGCTCAGTGATGTAGAAGACAAGGTATTATAACTTGGCACCGTTCTGTTCATTTCAAGTACTTATATTGCTTTTAAACTAGGAGAAAAACTAGTAGTAGTTCATATATTTCTGACGCCGTTGAAATGTAGGAAAGTTGAAATGTATCCATGGGAGAACATATTTTTCAACTACAATGTTAAGTTTATAAGAATAAACAAATTCATCCCAATTTTATGGAACCTTTAATTGTGATTTGTGTGTGGTCCGACACGCACTTGGCCGGTTTTATTTTATAACATCACGCCATTAATCCGCAAAAGGGGGAAGGGTGACGCCATTTATGTAGATAACTAGCTGCGCCCCGCAGTTTCACCCGCAGAAGTCTCGATCCCGTGAGAATATCGAGATCTGTGTGCCAAATTTCATCCAAATCCGTTCAGTAGTTTTTGCGTGAAGAATAGACAAACATACACATGTTAGCGTGTGTATGTTGGGGGGTGTGTGTGTGTGTGCTATAGTCTGCGATCTCCGCAGTCGGTTTCCTAGGCCCACATAGCGTCCGCAATTTACCATCGAATGAAAGAAAACCAACGTTTTTTGACTCCGTGAACTCCAAACCCCGCTGCCCATCATTTTTATGTGGCGGCCGTTATTTGGCAGCGGTTATGTGTCGGTCGCTTTGTGGATGCCGTTATTTGGCGGCCGTTATCTAGCGGCCGTTACGTGGCGGCCGTTATGTGGCGGCCACAATTTGGCTTCCGTAAAGTGGCGTCCGTAATGTGGCAGCCGTTATGTGGCGGCCGTTATGTGGCGGCTGTTATGTGGCGGCCGTTATATGGCCGCCGTAATGTGGCGGTCGCAATGTGGCGGCCGCTTTGTGGCGGCCGTTGTGTTGCGGCCGTTATGTGGCTGTTATATAGGGGGCCGTTATCTAGCGGCCGTTATGTGGCGGTCGCTATATGGTGGCCACAATTTGGCGGCCGCTATGTGGAAATTATGAACGTTTTTTATTTTATAGGTTATTTTGTGTTTGTTGACTTTTAAGAAGCCTGCGAACACGGCTCGCAAACTACAAAACGAGTTGTTTGCAAAATTCAATTCCAAGCACGTTGCGCTAGTGTGAGTGCCTGTCGGAGCGGAGTTGTGTTGTAGCAATAAATGTGTAGCACTCTAGCTATCGAAAATTTATGATAAATTTGGATGTGTTCCGTAATGCAAAAAATGATGAATGAAAACTTAATGTATTTCCATTTTTTTTTTCTTTAATTTGTAACTTGATAACATAAACTATGCTTCTGCGGAAACAATATTACAAAATTATTGTTGTTTATAATACAGAAAAAAAAAACAATATGAAGACATGTCATTTACGCTGTAAAAATTTGCGAAATTAAATTCATTTAAACTTCATTTTAGTCAAGTTTTTTGGAAAAAAATAGATGTGGGAGCCTAGATAAACACTGTCTAAATCCGAATAACAACATAATATGGTGGAAATTACAAATTATTACGATGATTTTATGGTATTACGTTTGTATGGACAATTATGCGTCGCCGCGTTCTTAAGTTCGTTTTTTGTTAAATACTACGCGTACGATAGAAATAATCTAATCAGAGTTGAAAACCAACTCGGTCATGATCTTCCTGACTGAAAAATTTCTAGCACTGATCTTATATGATAATATAAATACACACATACTTTACTATAATTTACATAATATCACAACACAAGTGCCTGTATAATGTAATAAAAACAGACTGGGAGCATCACCTTATACCACTTTCTCCCATAAAAGTCTTAAAGGATAACATATCATCTCGACGAAACGACAATCGGGTTCCAATATTTTTTCGGAGAGCTTTCTCCCAGTTTTCTTCTTATAACATCTTTAACAGTTTTGGACATGGGTTCCCGTATTTTTGTAGTAAACAGCTGAAGTGAGCAAGTGGCAGTTTTTATCCCCATTGTGTCTTAATGTGAACAGCCAAGATAGGTTACATTAGCCACAGTACTTGGTTGACCGAACTCTGCTCGGGTGAAAATAGATAAACATATCGTCGTCATTCCAACGTTGTGTCACATTTCCGAGGCTGTGAAAATAGAGAAAACTAATTTTCCCAGATATGAGACCTAGCTGGATCGATTTTTCGCCCCGTAAAGCCCTATATTGCAACTTTCATCGAAATCGTCTCTAACGATTTCGATGACTTGAGTAGAAATCTATGTACAAACAAATAAATATATTTCTACAAAAATTTCTTGTTTAATAGTATAGGATTAGAGCACACTCTCGTAACCTAGTAATAGTCGTCAGAAACAAAAACCGGCCACATGCGAGTCGGACTCGCACACGAAGGGTTCCATACCGTATTAAGATTAAGCAAAAGACGCCGAAGAAAACACGTTTCTTGTATGACCCCCTTTAATTATTAACTTTCTTTAATTTGTATTATTTGCTGTTATACTGGCAATAAAAACACACAATTTATGAAAATTTCAACTACCTATTACGGTTCATGAGATACAGCTCGCTGACAGACATACGGACGGACGGCCGGTCAGCTAAGGCTTAGTAGTAAATAGGGTTCCGTTTGGCACCCTTGGGGTACGGAACCCTAAAAACAGTCACTATAGCCGAAATCGGCATGGGATATAATGTCGACAAAGCTTTAGCAGTAAATTCAAGCATTCTCGTCACACGAGTCATAACTACTAATCTCAGCTAATAACAATTCCTTAACTATTAAAGTTACTCTTGTTTACGACATAATAATTAATGATTCATCTCGTTTGCAAAATACACGCTTTCACGTGGAGTTGCGGATACCAGCCCGTATTACCTATTAATAATCTGACGATCCTTTGAGCGATCATAAAATCTATTTCCAGTGAATAGTAATTGATAATAATATAATTATAATTATGTCAATGTTATGAGCAAAGAATGTGTATTACGCCGGTAGCACACCTCCGCCGCGAAACCATAGCAGCGAAACCGCAGTAGTTCAATTAATTTGGCTCGCGTCATGTTCCGCTACGGCATCCAATTCGAGTAGCGGAACATGACGCGAGCTAGTTGAATTATAATACTGCGGTTTCGCTGCTATGGTGAGCTTGTAGTTAAATAATAACATCCGCACGGGTCGATCCATCAGGATAAATTACGCTTGCCGGGGTTGGTCCGTTGACGGGTGACCATCTTTACATACCGAGACTGATCGTGCCTCGGAAAGTACGTTAAGCCGTTGGTCCCGGCCATCATTCGTGGATCTTTGACAGTCGTTAGGGGTCGTCAGAAGCCCGTAGTATACAACTAGTCTTACCAAGGGGTATCGTACTACTCAGTTACTGGGATGTCGAAGTCAGATAGGCAGCCGCACCATGTAAAATACTGGAAATTGACCCCAACATGGGAAAAGGCTAGGCAGATTGATTGGTTTCGCGGCGGAGGTGTGCTAGCGGCGTTATTATTGTATGCTATTGTTTAGTATCGAAGCCTTATATTTTGATCGAAATTCTTAGTCCATTGTTTGATTTCTTTTCATAAACAAAAAGGGCAAGTTCTATTATTAGTGAGTGTATTTTCTTTTCCATTTGGAGGGCAATTAACTTCTTAGTAAATATATATAAAACAACACTGGTTACGGATGTAATGTCGTCATTTTTCACTAAAGTTGTAAACAGAGATTTATTTTTGTTTCAAAACAGTTATCAGGTTTCTTTTGACTGATGAACAGTTCACTCATTGAGGTTGCCAAGAGGCATTTTTTTTTGGATGGGAAATTATCATTTAACTTCTCCCACTCTGGGTGGAGCGGGAGGGCTTGTCAGACTCTTAGCTGACGTTCGCACGGACGTAATAAAATCGCAGTGGGATATTATCGCGCACTGGATTTTCAACTCTCGGTGTTAAGCCGAGCGTTGAGAATCCAACGCGCTGGAACGCACTCTCGTCACAAAAAACACACTGTTGGATTTTCAATTCTCGGCGCTAAGCAGAGCGAAAAAAAATCGCCGCGATTTAATTACGTCCGTGCGAACGTGGGCTAACTGACTAAAACCCACCCGTGTTCCTTCATTTGCCTCTATTGCCAGGGGTTACGGTAACCCTTTCAGACAAAACCGCAACCCAGGCAGGTTGCCAAGAGGCTATTATTTCGAGGAATACCGTATTTAGACCCTTGACTGTCACGAGCTCTCCTGGAGATCGATAACAATTAAAATTCTATTGTGTCTCATTAATGACAGTTGAGCTCTACCCGTGGTATCTACCAACATTCTAACAAAAGTTTAGAATTTTCGTGGAATTTTCCATTGTACGTTTAAATACCAAATTATGAACATTCTCAAAATATGTTTCGGGCATTTGAGAGTGTGACATTCAATTAACACAGTTTCAATTTCATAACAATGACCAACATTATTATTTTCAGAAAGTTTTCCAATTAATAAAACTTATTAACGAAAATAATTATTAAAACCACTGAACGTCGCGGTTCAATAACAAAGCGATTGCTGTTTAATTACGTCGTTATAAAATCAGTGGTTCGTTATCAAATTTTTACTTAATTAATGTCTGTACGAATTTTATAGGCCTCTAACTGTGGGGAAACGTTCCACTGAATTCGTCGGTGGCCTTAATAAAATTAACTTTATTGTAGGCCATTAACTGGGTTGCCGCCTAGTCGCACCTGTAACATTTTGATAATTTGCTGGTCGCCTACTAGGTTTAACAGCCTATTTATTGGATGTGCATTGATGTTTTGTTATGAAATTATCGGATAATTTGTAATGAATCTTGTTTGTTGCTGATAAGCTGACCGACCGACATTGCTCTGTTCTTTCAATAATTTTTACAAAAATCCCATACAAAAAAAAAACACCTCCAGTTATTCCCGATTTTTTCAATTTTCCGGGCAACTTTTCTCCAATATTTCTTTTCTTAAAAACCGAATTCGGACTATTACGAACATAAAAAAAGACAAATGAAACTCAAAGCGTCTATACTAATTAAATCATTCACAGGAACTTTTAAATTGTCAGGAAGTTGATCAATCAGAAAGATGAAGCTTATTGCCCATACCAAAGCGTAGTAGGTACTTATGAAGAAAAATGGGCAAGAAACTCCATGGATACTTTAAAACATTAATGTAGGGTTACCATAACTATCTCTATATAGGTTATTTATCTATCCGTGACATCACTGCGGGCCCTGTCGGAATACCAGCGCTGCGACATTTATTATTAAATGTCGCAGCATATGCTGAGATAGGAGCCTTTTGGCCTCGTACAGGACTTTCTGCGTTTATTTTAATTTTACTTTGTTTTTTTATTTGTTTTATGAGTGTCATCATCATCATCATCATTTCAGCCGAAAGACGTCCACTGCTGGACATAGGCCTTCCCCTAAGCACCGCTACTTCGACAGATTCTGTGCTTCCAGCGGATTCCTGCGGCCTTCACGAGGTCATCGGTCCATCTTGTTTTATGAGTGTATTTTTAGTTTAATTTGTGATTTCCTGTGCGAGTCTCAATAAATACTTTTTCTTTCAACTATAATTAATCCAAATAAATACGTTTATCGTGACAAAGCACCTTGCAATAAGTCGTATCAAGCGCAATATTATCACATTATTATGTAAGCATCATCTTCATCATAATTAAATGAAATTATTATATATATATATTTTTGGCTATACTATATTATAAGGGTCTATCGTTAGGCAGCAGTGACAAGTGTCTTCACAGGCACCGCTCAGCCCGTACGTAGGCCAAGCGAGCGCTCGGAAAATATGGAAAATTTCTTAGAGCTTACATAGTGTAGTATGTTTAGCTTATCCCTTCATGCTCTGCTACAAACTATGCTTTATTATGATTATGACTAAACTGTAGCTGCATCCAGTAAGACCGGAAGCCGACCTCAACATATTTGGGAAAAGGCTAGATAGATTGATTGACTGTGCTATATTATTATATCCTATTAATTCTATTCTATATTATAAATATCACAACGGTAACAGGGGACTATCGTCCAGTGGTTTTATAGTAAAAATGACCAACCAGTTGCTGACCTTATAATAAACACTAGTTGCGCCCCGCGTTTCTGTATGTTTGTTTGTAATGAATAAACTCAAAAACGACTGGATCCATTTTAAACATTCTTTCACCAGTATAATACTATATTATCATTGAGAATTATATATTTTTTCCGACTTTTCAAAATTTATTTGAATTTCTTTCGTCTCAAAGAAAAGAAAGAAAGAAAAAGAAAGAAAAATGCGTTTATTGGCATTACAGCAGAGAAAATACACCTTATAATTATAAAAAACAGAAAACAATGATTATAATGCCAAAAGGGTCTCAGCTCAGCATATTGTCAGATGACAACACAAAGTGTACCACCTGACGCTGATTTTCAGCTGCAACCCACGAGTGCCATACGCTGGAATAATAAACAGGGAAGTTGGGAAGTAAGTCTCAGTTTATAATATACTCGTAGCGCCCCGCGGTTTCCCCCGCATAAGTCTCGATCCCGTGAGAATAACGGTATAAAAAGTATCCTATGTGTTAATCCAGGTTATAACTCATACATGGTGCGAGCGAGTAAGGACTTTCATATTCTTTGTAAAGAGTTCTGATTTGACCCATTTACAACCAAAACCTATTCTGCACGCGCTCGGCTGAACGCTGACTTTTTTAAAAGTGCATAGTGCTTATTGTACCATATATATAATAATATGTATACTTAATCTTTTTTATCGTGTTGTTAGTGATCCTAAGATTTCTGCTACTTTTTCTGTTTTTACCCGTGAGAACTTGTAATTAGCTCTATGTTTCTCAAACAACTGTTATCCATTTGTTATAGCTGTTGGTTCTCCTATAAATAAATAAACTAACTGTGTGCCAAATTTCTTCCAAATCAGTTCTGTAGTTTTTGCGTGAAAGAGTAAAAAAACATCCATCCATCCATCCATCCATCACAAACTTATTATTAGTAAGATTTTCATCACGAGCAAGTGTCATAGACTTAATTTTAAGCTCATGAATTTATTCTGACAAGGCCCGCGAGATAATAAAAACTTTGAGTCCTCTAATTTATTTCTTGAATCCTAATATATTTCACCAGACTTTATTTTGTACGACAGCAAATTAATCTTTAGTTTAATATTAAAAAGACTTGCTAAATAAACATAATTTTGTTGGGCTTTTCGTAGGAAATTAAGTTTTCTTCTGACCTTAGAAAGGATTTTGACATTTTATTCGCTGCCCCAGGCTTTGATATTTTGCACAGCATTGTACCTACAATGGGTCGTATTGTAGGTAACCCATAAAAGTAATCCATATTTGGTTATACCTCGGGTAGTTAGATTTTGTATTTTATGGGGACCTATTTAATCGGGCAAAGTATTATTGGGTTTTTCCATCAGAAATTTTTCAATAGCAACCCGGAGTCTATATTTGTGCCAGGTTGATGGCAATAGACTCGCCCCTTATTACATGGTACTTAAACATAGCTGGCGAAATGTTGTTGTACTGAAAAGGTACACCTTTTTTTTTGCGTCTTAAATTATCAAAAAACTTCTCCCGCTCTGAGCGGAGCAGGAGGGCGTGTCAAACTCTTACTGACTAAAACCCACCCGTGTTCCTTCAGTTGCTATGTTGCCGGGGACCACGGTCTCCTTTTCGGACTTCTTCGCAACCTCGGCGCCTCATCGGCCCTAGCGAACCCTGTCAGTTCTGCTGAACACAACGCGCCGTCGACCCGGGCCTGGTCCTTATCGGACGGCGAGCTACCCTTGCTCACCGTCCGCAAGCCCGCGTCTACGGTGGCCGGAAATCGTCCTGCGATTCCCGATGCCCAGGGCGTTTCCTGCGGCGGTTAGGGGCGTGAGAGCGCGAAATTTGCCTCTCCCTCACGCGTTCTGCCTCCTCCTTTGCGAGCATTACTGCTTCGCAGAAGAAAGACGCAAGAGTTCACCGGCGCCGATCACTTCCTTGAGGACATGACGATGCTCTGCTCAAGCCGGGCAGACCTCCGGGTGTCCTCCGGACGATCCACATAATGGTGACACCCGGGCGTTTCCTCCCGCCTTATCCTGAACTGGAACCTCCTGAAACAACCGTGTCCGGTGAGGACCTGCGTCAGGCGGAAGGGAGCCTCTCTAGCCACTCCTCAAAGGGGGGACTTATCGCCGGAATTGTGGCGTGCTCATGAAAAGGTACAACTCTAACCCTTTGAGTATTGCAGGCGTAATGTTATGTATGTTTACAATTCTTGCCTTCAGTGATATCAAATTTGGACCATAATAATATTGTGTTAGGAAAACCACATATTACGTATTAAAGGAGTTTATGTCTAGTCCTTTTGCTAAGCCGCCAATCCTTTTGTTATAATTTAATTTTATTACTGAAAAGGGAAAGGTTAACCTTCTTTATCCCCGTATTTGTACAAGCCCTTAAAGCAGGACCCCTCACGGTTTTAAATTGACACTTCTTTCATTATTTACATAAGAGTACGTTAAGTATTTGTTTGTGTATGTGTGTATATGTACTAAAAAGGTACACCAGTGCTAACCCTGCGAGGATTACAGGCGCGATGTTATCCTACTACTCGTATAATAATATTTTAAATACTAAAAGTTTGTGAGGATGGATGGTTGTTTGTTACTCTTTCCCGTAAAAACTACTGATCGGATTTGGATGAAATTTGGTACACAGATAGTTAGATAGATAGATATAACCTGGATTAACACATAAGATATTTTTATATCGATATTTCCACGGGATCAAGACTTGTGCAGGTAAAACCGCGGGGCGTTGTTTGTATGTTATAAACTAAGACGACAGAAATTCAAATAGTTTTTGAAAAGTCGGAAGAAATTATATACATTGTCAGTAATAATATAATATTATACTGGTGAAAGAATGTTTAAAATCAGTCCAGTCGTTTTTGAGTTTATTCATTACAAACAAACATACAAAAAATCAAATATTTTCTATTTTTAATTAGTTTAGATAATATTAGTTTAGATGTACTTAGGTAAATTTCATCTCATTGATTTATAAGTTAAAAACCCGTCTTCTAAAGTTAATAAGTAAGCACAAACTTAATTCATTAAGCGCTAAATAAGCTGCAGAAGATTAATTAATGACGCTAAGCAAATTGATTAAGAAAATCAATTTGGCCTTCAGTTCCAATTGCCTCAGACAAAACGTCACGAAAATAAATTGACATTATGTTTTATCTAAAGCTGGAACAACAATAAGCAGAAATATGAAAATAGACTTATACAATACTAGCGACCCGCCCCTGTTTCGCACGGTTTTTAACGGCTTAACAAAACATCGAGAATTCATTATTATTAGTAAGTTTAATATAAATCTATATACATATATAAAAATCAATTGCCGTGCGTTAGTCTCACAATAACTCGAAAATGGCTCGACCGATGTGTTTTTTTTTTGTTTGCGTCAATACAGGTTTGGTTTAGGAAAAAACCCAAAAAAAAAAACGAAAAAATCGAAATTTTGTCTCACTTGGTATTGAAATTAGTGAACTTCAATACCAAGTGAGACAAAATTTAAATTTTTTAAACGAAAAAAACAAAAAAGATCACCAGTGGGTGATCTAGTGTATTTATTATACATATAAACCTTCTGGAATATATTCTCTAAATTATGGTGAAAATCTCATCCAAATCTGTTACGCAGTTGAAGACAAACACGAAAAGCCACTCCAATTTATAATATAAAGTCCTGATCCCGTAGGAATCTATATCATATAAAAATCAATTGCTGTTCGTTAGTCTCGCTAAAACTCGAGAACGGCTGGGCTGATTTAGCTGATTTTGGTTTTGAAATGTTTGTCGTAGTCCAGGGAAGGTTTAAACGGGGAGAAAATATGGAAAAACTAACGAAAAAAAAAATATGAAGAAAATTCACGTTCTCATACATTTTGTGTGGATCGGCTTTTTTGATATATAGGTAGGGTAAGTAGGGTAGAAATTTTAAAATCCTAAACATGCACATTCATTGACTGTTAGGCGGAACGAAGTTTGCTGGGTCAGCTAGTATCGAGATAAAAAGTATCCTATGTCCTAATCCAGGTTATGATCTATCCATGTGCCAAATTTTATCTAAATCCGATCAGCCGTTTTAGCGTGAAAGCGTAACTAACAAACTCACTTTTGCATTTAAAATATTGGTTAGGATAGCTAGGATGCTTAGGCCGCATTCCGACTTACGTTAAAAGTGATAATATCGCGAATCCAACCAAATTTAATAGTCACAAAATATAAGGGTTATAGAGTAATAATTGTGACTTTGGACTTTGGTCGGATTCGCGATATAATCAATCACTTTTGGCGTAACTCGGAATGCGGCCTTAGACACATAGGTACAGGCTGGCTTTGAGTTCATTGGTAATCAAATCATACAAGAGATGAAAGTATCTACATACTTATGAATGTTTTAAAATTCCAGATGACTTCTTTATATAGCTACAAGATTTATGAAATAATGGTACGCCGCGGTTTTTACGCCGTTAAAGGCATAACATGAACCAATCGGCCCAAAGTAGGTGCAGCTGAATACTAATATTTTACATGGAGCGACTGCCTATTTGACCTCCACAACCCAGTTACTAAATTCGATATCCATTGGTAACAATGGATACGTCAGACTTTTTGGCTTCTGACTACCCGTAACGACTGTCAAAGATCCATGAATGACAGCCGGGACCAACGGCTTAACGTGCTCTCCGAGGCACGGAGGGGTCTCGATATGTAACAGATGGTCACCCATTCACGAGCCGACCGCGGCAAGCGTAGCTCTATCTTCAATTGACCCGTGCGGCTGTAATTATTTGGCCACGAACAAAACACAAAACATGACTGTTGTAGTATTTAATTTACTAGTACCTGGGCGATCGAGCGCTGCTCTGGTGAAAATAGAGAATGCTTGTTTAATAGTATAGGAATGTTCATCCTAATCCACGTACAGTACTTAGGTACTTACTAATTCCATGCTGCCATGATAGTACCTACATACTAATTCCATGCTGCCATGATAGTACCAAAATTCAAATTCAAATTCAAAAGTCATTTATTCAAATTAGGCTGAGAACCAGCACTTTTCGAACGTCAAAATTACATAAGACAGTCCCCCAAAAACGCCCACCCTTCACCACTTCCTAGTGCCTTTAGCTGGGAAGAAGAAGTGGCGCAACAAACTCCCCAGCAGCACAGCTGTCTGTTCAAGTTAGAAAAAAATAAAAATGACTCTATACAATAGTATGCAAAATTATTATGCAACACAAAACATTATTTTAATTAAGTATAAATTATTGGCCATATGTTAGCTAGCACACGCCGATATACCAACCAAAAACATCGAGAACTATACTCAAGCAGAATTAAAACCTACATACTAATTCCATGCTGCCATGATAGTACCTACATACTAATTCCATGCTGCCATGATAGTATAGGTACTTACTAATTCCATGCTGCCATGATAGTATAGGTACTTATTAATTCCATACAAATTCAAGACAAAATCAAACTGGTTGCTAATTTAATTATAAAATTTATTATTTTGTATTTTATGACATTGATTTTAGATTCTGTGATTACTTCCTCACACACTGACTTATTAATTACAAAATTTTAGGAAAATCGTCTACTTTTACAATGTTTGTAAATATGTGAGCACCATGTATCTATCACATATTAAATTAACTGTCGTTGCTTCATTTTTTTTTACCTATTGTGGTATAGTAATTTTATTCTAGGTGCATCGTCTTCACATGTAATAAATAATTATTTAACTAATGTACGTACATATACAAACAATTGTAAAACATTTTAAAAGAGTAACGGTGGAGTTTCTTGCCCATTCTTCTCCATACGAAAACTACCTTTTGGACGGGGCGACTAGAACCAATTTTATTATTTTGTAATTTTTGACGTTCAAAAGTGTCATACATGGGCCTATTTGTAATAAATGATTTGACTTTGACTTTGACATGCTACCATGATAGTAGGTACTTGCTAATTCCATGCTGCCATGTAATTATTCTAAACTTTGGGTGACCGAGCTCTGATCGGGTGAAAATATGGTGAAAACAAGTTTTCCCAGATATGAGACCTAGCTAGATCGATTTTTCGCTATTTGGCAACTTTCATCGAAATCGTTTTGGAGAACGTGATTACAAATATATTTAAATACAAATGTTGCTCGTTTAATACTGTAACATGTAAAATCTTGCATGACATGTGTGTACCTAACTATAGATAGAATAGATAGAATATTCTTTATTAGGTACACCATAAAAATTACAGACATTAATTTAGGAATGTTACATTGGGTGACACAATGGGCGGTCTTATCGCTAAAAGCGACCTTTGGATGGATTTAAATGGAAAAAGAGAGACAATACTGCAGGTAGTCAGTAGTGTACCATTTACATATACAACAGATACACAGATACATAAGCATATAAGCAGATAAATAACAGAAATGTACATAAAATTATAAACATGAAACAAGAGCAAGGAACTATATGTAATGATGATGTTTAAGGAGAGAGGAAGTGTTTTTTACCAGAATTTTAAAAGTGGACAAAGATTGAGCACGCCTTATCGACACGGGCAAGGCATTCCATAACCGTACTGCTTGAACCTTAAAAGATTTGTCATAAAAGCCGGTGGAATGCATCGGCATCTCTAGTCTCAAATTTTCCGATGACCTCAGATATCTATTATGTGTGTCATGAAGGAACTTGAAACGTTCTTTAAGATTAAAGGGGGTGGTAGGATTGAACAGAATACCGTAGAGCTGAAATAAGATATGAAACTATTACTATGAACTATTCTCATGTTTTGGACAAATTATAATTATCTATTGCCTCATCGTTGGTCTAGTGGTCGCATGCGCTACTGCTGAGCATAGTAAAATGTGAGTGTACCTGCTACAGGTCTGTCCAACCCTTCGGGGAAACAAGGCGTGATGTTATGTGTTATGTTATAATTATCTATTTTTTTCTTATTTTCTATCTATTCCGAATACAATTCGTGATGATGTAACCATGCCCTAATTAACGTTGCTAATATGAAAGTAGCCTAAGGGCTCATCAAACAGACATTTATTATATATATGGACATAATATGTCCATATAATAAATTATTACCATTTCAGACCTCCATTTTCCGTAGCTCGAAGCAGTATGTTTCGATACTTTTACTTATAAAACATTCGTCAGAATCTTCATCTTATTATACGACTTCTTTATCATAACCTTTGGTAACCGGAATAAGGGCGAGTATATTTTTGGGGCATAGTCTATACTAATATATAAAGCTGAAGAGTTTGTTTGTTTGTTTGCTTGAACGCGCTAATCTCAGGAACTACTGATCCGATTTTCAAAATTCTTTCACGGTTAGATGGCCCATTTATCGAGGAAGGCTATAGGCTATATATTATCACGCTATAACCAATAGGAGCGGAGCACCAATGAAGAATGTTTCAAAATCGGGGTTTTTTTTTTTCCTTTTGAGAGCTTCCTCTGCGTGCGCTGCGTAAACGGTTAAAGTTTCGCAAAAATCATGTATGACAGAATTGTTTCCCTTTAAAAGTTCTAAAAAAAAATCCGCGACAGCATATGTCTATCTTTTAAGGTTGGCTCTCTATAACCTTTATTATGCTAACCAAATTTGTTCTAAAATAATGCATTATTTGCGAAGGTGTTTTTATAAACATGATATTAATCCTTATCCAAATAAATACGTTATTCATCACAAGTATTTAATTTAAAACAAAATTGCCCTTTACATCATTCGATTTCAATGAATATCTTAGGAGATATCGCAGTTTTAAAATAACATCGCAGCAAAATAATGAACAAGTACTGCGCGCGCGTTTATGATGTGCAAGGCAGTCATGTGGGGGAAGGGCGTGAATCGTGATATAAGATTATAAGACCCAGTACTTTTACCTAACGTTTTAAAGTTCAACTCTTACTGATATAAGCAAGATGTAGGTACCTCAAATAGCTCCTTAACGTACTGACGCCAGCACATCAAGTTACCCGAAACTTTCAAATTTTCCCAATTAACTTTGAACCTTATTCTTCAGAGATAAAGTTGAAAATCTATTAAATAAATTTGACAGATTGTAGTAGCTTGAAGTGCTGGCGTCTGTACGTTTTTTTTTTTTAAATTTCGCCTTCTACGTAAACGAAGTCGCGGGTTAAAGTTAGCGTTAGCCCAAAGTAACTATTCCACGCGGACGAAGTCGCGGGCAGAAGCTAGTTTAATTATAAGACTGCTGTAAAGTTTTTTTTAATAATCATTCTGCTTAGCCTTTTTGCAACTATGTTGGGGTCGGCTTTTAGTCTGACCGGATGCAGTTGAATACCCGTAAACATGGAGCGACTGCCTATCTGAGCTCAACAACCCAGTTACTGAATAAACGATACCCCTTGGTAAGACTGGTTGTCAGACTTTTAGGCTTCTGAAATGACTGACGATTCACGAATGACACCCGGGACCAACGGCTTAACGTGCTTTCCGAGGCACGGAGGAGTCTCGATATGTAATGGATGGTCACCCATCCACTAACCGGCCGCGGAAAGCGTAGCTTAACCTTTGATCGACCATGCGGCTAAATGATAAATGATTTTATTTCTGTAAGTAGGTTTGTACTAACACTTTTACTCGTCAATCATATTTTAAAAACTAGATGAGGTCGGCGTTTCCTATCTGACTACTCTGAGAAGAAAGGCCGAAACAAACTCAAAGGTCACAGTCTTTTTTAAAGTCCAGACATAATTTTGTTGCTGTTCTTATTCAGCCACGAGCCCCTTTACTAAAGTAAACTTTTATCGATAAAGAAAGAAAACACATTTACTTAGCACAGATTAAAAGGCACACAATAGATTATATTTACCTACAACAGATAAAAAAGAAAAACTAATAAAAGTCACAAAAACATCAGAACCCGTAGAAAAGCAAAGGGATGCATAGGGACCGATACCGCCTCTTGGCAGTTATGGTATCGGTCTTTATTGGTTTAAAAGGTCTTAATTGTTGACACAGGATTAGATTCGTTGATTTCTTGGTAAATTAGACATTGGTGCCGATTCTCTTGTCACAAATGCCTCTAAACTAAACTAAAAATCACCAAAATTTTGTTTATTCCTGTCAAATGACGATTTCCCATTCTGAAATAGACTAAAGTGACACAACTTAACTATATTTTAGTTTGATAGCACTAAGATGGCACTGAGATATTAGTTTAGTGAAAATGGCAATTTTGCAATTCTGAATTTGACGTTTTTAACCTAAAATTTAGATTTTCTAACTAAATATGACTATTTTTAATCGCGACTAAAAACATGTGGAATAAAACTGGTTGTCATGAACTAAAATTCACACACACCTCGACTTCAGATGAAAAAACAGTACTGATTATTTTTTTTTCTTTTGCTTATATCTCGAAAACGGTGCGTCCAATCGCAAAAATAATGAAAATTTCGACACCCTTTATAAAACCCTTAAACCCCTAACACTCTACATGAAGGTAATATTTTTTCTTATTTTCCATACAAAAAGTGAAAAATCCATATAAAACACGTCTAGGCTGCCCCCCCTGCGCGCCTCCGGCTCTAAAAAGATTCACGTGGTGAATTTGACAATCGCGACTCCACACGTGATACATATATCACGTGTGGAGTCGCGATTGTCAAATTCGATTTAGATGTGTCAAAATTATTTTTAAATTTAGAGAATTTATTTTGCAGAATAGCTTTGATATTCTTATAGTCAAAAGTAAGGAATTTTAGTGATAGTTTAGTTAGTTTAGTTCGGTGTACAAGAGAATCGGCACCACTAGCCCTCTCTCGTTGCTTAAAGTTCAGATACGCTTAAACGTGAAAAATTTGGTTAAACAGACGTTAATCACTACTTACCTTTAAACAATGTTTATATAGGTATAAGGGGGTTAACGGTTTAAGCAAAAATAAATTAACCAGGAGAATCAAGGTAACCGACATAGCCCGAAGAATTGCCAAACTTAAGTGGCAATGGGCAGGGCACATTGCTCGCAGAATGGATGGCCGATGGGGCCGAAAGGTTCTGGAGTGGCGACCGCGTGAAGACGTAGCGTTAGGAGGCCTCCCATAGGATAGACCGAAGACCTTGTGAAGGCCGCAGAAATCCGCTGGATGCGGAAAGCACAGAATCGGTCGAAGTGGCGGTGCTTGGGGGAGGCCTATGCCTAGCAGTGGACGTCTTTCGGCTGACATGATGATGATGATACTACTACTTATAGTGGTATAGTCATTTTATTCTATACTCCGTTTGAAATAAGATTAGACATTTAAACAAACCTTTTTTACAGTCCGTTCAACCGATTTTGACTTCTATTGCGTAGGCATAAGGATGGCATTAAAAGCAAAAAAAGTGGTTACAAACCAACTGTTTACTGCAGCTGCCATTTGTCATGCCACCAACGCAATAGAAGTCAAAATCGATTGAGCGGACTGTAAAAAGGTTTAGTTAAATGTCTAATCTTATTTCAAATGGAGTATAGGTGCATCGTCTTCACGTATAATTATATAATTAATGTACCCACACAAAATATCATAAAAGATTTTAAAAGAGAAACAGTGGAGTTTCTTGCGCATTCTTCTCCATACGAAAACTACCTTTTGGAAGGGGCGACTAGAATCAATTCTATTATTTTGTACATTTTGACGTTCAGAAGTGCCTTATAAGAGCTTATTTGAAATAAATGATTTGACTTTGACTTTGAAAGCTTAATTTTTTTAGCAAGGTTGTTGACACATCAAAATATTCCATAACACGAGCCGATATTTTGATCAAAGCGTCGCTATGCAAAGACCCATTGTGCCGAAGATTTATTTCCAATAACAACTTTTGTCCTTTTGTATCATTTATACACAATAACATCATAAATCATTATAAAGGTTTCGATAAAAATATAAAGTAATTATGAGTGTATTGACTGCTCAGGTACTTCAGAAGCCGATGGCCGATAAAGATTGCAGCGTAAACTTAGTGCTTCACGGTCATATCAAAAACCACTCATTTGGTTTTAGTATCTCGTTTCGGTGTTTTCTAGGATTATGGGCCTACCCTTAAGTATAGACTGAATTTAGTTGTTTGTGTAGTAAATTCCGAGTAAATACTTTAATCTCCGAAATTAATTAATTGTTTATAGTAAGCTTTACGTCGCACGTACACATAGAACTTTACACAAAATTGTACGTACTTTCTTTCTTTTCTTTATTTGTTAAAAGGTAATAAATTACTTCACACGAATTTCATGATTTCTGGAGCTTGCCCCCGACCTTGTAACAGGTGGTAATATTTGTATAATCCCTTCCCTGATGTGACGTCATATATTTTTAAATTTTATATATCTAATATGCTTTCTAGAAATATTGACAGATTTGGGAATATTTTATTGTAAATAAATGTGACGTGACGAGGATTAGGCATGAGTCACCCCTGTCTCACAATGTCACACTATCCTGGCCCCCTTCCTTCCCCCTTTACCTGTGACGTGATTTATGAATGGACACTTTTTTTTTTGTTAGGATATTATCAAATAACTTCTCCCGCTCTAGGCGGAGCGGGAGGGCGTGTCAGACTCTTACTGACTAAAACCCACCCGTGTTCCTTCAGTTGCCATGTTGCCGGGGGGGATGAATGGACCCCTAAGTGTGTATCCAGGTTAGGGATGTTACGGATATGAAATTTCGGATATGGATACGAATACGGATATGGAAATTATATTATACCGGTTTCGGATACAGTTATATGCAATGATTTCGGATTATCCGTTCGTTTCGGATAGTTGCGGTTACGCAAATTCGATTTTTAAGAAATTGTAAAAGTAAAACACATTTATAAAAACCATGCAAGTGACGCGCACGGCTAGTGTGTCGGCTCGGCCGAGCGGCCGGGCGGAAAAACCTGTCATAATCTGTCTCATTTAGACTCCGCCCTTATCCGAAATTATCCGACACTTTTAAAATCCGGATTTGGTTACGGTTACGGGTCGATTTTTATTTGGTATATCCGATAGTTTCGGTTACAGTTACGGAGCTCCTAAACAGCCCAGGTGTTAAAAGACAAACGAATATAGAAATATCTTTCAAAAATAACACCCCTGATTTCAAATTGAATAGGTAGTATCTATTTTCCATCTCAATTGAGTAATTCGAGATTTCCCTTCGAATAAACAAGGCTGAAATGAAATGTTGTTCAAATAGTTTATGGAGGAAGTGGTACCTACGGATCGGTATAAATAAATAGTTTTCGATCTCAAGAGTTTTCAGATTGTTGAGTCTCGAATCACATTGCTTTGCAAACAAATTAAATCCATCCGAATCAGTTTTCACTTAATTTAAAACATTGTTTCTCATTTAATTTGATTCCCATCGGGACTGTACCTATAATACTAATAGAGATTAGAGATTGGTGGATTGGCTCTACGTTTTTTAACCGACTTCAAAAAAGGAGGTGGTTATATGTTCGTCTGTAGGTTTTTTTAATATTTGTTTATCAATATTTTCGTCAATTGTGGTGTTAAACGTGAAAAAGTGATTCCGATATCCTATTTATAGATATCGTCAAATGTGGACCGATAAAAAAAAAATATTCATTTGGTAGAGGAAGCTTGTGCGGCGGTCCCATATAAATTTTATTAATTTTGCTTGGGTAGTTTATGAGTTAGCTTCGATAATACGTATTTTAACCCACTTTTTGTATCTTTTGCGCAACCGTCATCCAAAACTGTCGCCAGAGCTGAATCCCCAGTGTGTCATACTTTGAAGATGCTCAACGCCCTTCTGACTGCCAACCCTGAATGTGATGTGTTTGCGGATGAATGGAATAAAATTATGCGTATATGTCTGGTGTTCTGTGAGTAAAAGAATGCAAGGAAGTCCACTGTTCTATGTTAGTTTTAATTAAATTATACACAACAAAATTGACAATATTAATCTTTTAAGTTTCTATGTTAATTAATGTAATTGGTGTTGTACCGTTTTAATTAACTATAAATAAATAAATAAATAAATTGATGATATTATAATATTCCTGTCATGTATTTTTTACGAATTGGTGTGGGGTAGGTACCATAACTAAAAAGTGAAAAATAACTTTACTTTCGGAAGTCGGTGGCAAAAAACTAAAATAAAGATCCAAAGACACCGGCTTCCGAAATTAAAGTAATTTTTAACCGACTTCAAAATTGAATTGAAACATTGTTTTTATGTGTTTCCGCCAATTTCTCCGTCATTTGTGGACCGATTTTGAAAATTATTTTTTGTTTGAAAGGGTATACGCTCTCAAAATGGTTTCATATAAATTTTATTATCTTTGCTTGTATAGTTTTTGAGCTGCTTCAATAATACGTATTTTCCACTTAGTATGTGGATGATATAAGTTCATAGTGGTATTCAAATTTGTGTGGGGTAAGTACCACAACTAAAAAGCGAAAAATTAAAACTTGAAAGTCGGTTGTTTTTCTTTGTAAAAAGTTTTTCATTTTGTAGTGTTTTTTTAAGGTTCTGTACCCAAAGGTTAAAACGGGACCCTATTACTAAGACTCCGCTGTCCGTCCGTCTGTCTGTCTGTCCGTCTGTCACCAGTTTGTATCTCATGAACCGTGATAATTAGACAGTTGAAATTTTCACAGATGATGTATTTTTGTTGCCGCTATAACAAAAAATACTAAAAAACAGAATAAAATAAATATTTAAGGGGGCTCCCATACAACAGACATGATTTTTTTGCCGTTTTTGTAGATAATGGTACGGAACCCTTCGTGCGCGAGTCCGATTCACACTTGGCCGGTTTTTTTTAGACAATGTTCTTACGTATTTCTTGGGTGAGTTGTTGCTTTCATCCCACACACTCAGTTAGATTAAATCGAGTACGTTTTATTGAGGTGATAATGTGGTAACATCTATCACTACTGGTCGATTGCCCCAATGCTACAACCCACTTTTTGCTTCCCTTTGCAGTTTTTCATTTGTTATGTGAATAGTAATATATTTTCAAATAAGATTAAATTACGTGGGTAACGACAGACATATAAATTTTTGTAGTTATCGGTAATCTATACATAACAGCTTTTTACTAAATGCATATGAAAGTATATACGGCACATACAACAAAAACACAATTTTTTTCTTTTTTGTCTGTCTGTCAGTCTGTTTGTTTGTTCCAGCTAATCTCCGAAACGGTTAGATCGATTTTGACAAAACTTTCACTGGCAGATAGCTGATGTTATAAGGAGTAACTTAGGCTACTTTTGAGTTGGTGATAAAATGCTGATGCTTAAATAAGTCGAGTTTTGAAATAATGTCTAGGTAGATTGGTACCTAGTGCTATTAGGTAAGAATAAAGGTATCACTACTTTCCTTAAGGTCGAATCTGGTGCCAAAAAACTCTATGGATTGACTAAGTTAGCTACTAAAATCGATTTCAATGCGAGTAATACCAGCAATAGCGTGTTCTGTCTACAATATACCTATATTCCATTTGAAATAAGATTAGACATTTAAACAAACCATTTTTACAGTCCGTTCAACCGATTTTGACTTCTATACCGTAGGCATAAGAATGGCATTAAAAGCAAAAAAGTGGTTACAATACCAACTGTTTACTGCAGCTGCCATTTGTCATGCCACCAACGCAATAAAAGTCAAAATCGGATGAACGAACTGTAAAAAAGGTTTAGTTAAATGTCTAATCTTATTTCAAATGGAGTATAGGTAATATAAATTCTGTCAAATCAACTAATTTGTTTAATTTCCTTACTATAGATTTGGGGGATCCACTTCTATCAGAGAGAGATTTTTGTGATTATGCTCTACAGCATGAGTATAATCATCGTACAATGTTCCCACTGCTGGGACACAGGCCTCCTCTCTTCGAGAGGGAGTGAGCCGTAATCCACCACGCGGGCCCAGTGCAGGTTGGTAGATGTCACATGTCTTCGAATTTTCGGTTCTAGGACATGCCGGTTTTATTCAAAATTTAAGAGCAGTGGTGATGAAATTATTTACACATAGTAAAGTGGCTACTTGGGTTCGAACCCACGACCTACAACTCATAAGTCAGGGCTGCTACCACTGTTTATTGTGTGTATTTCAAATAAACCAATTACAGGTAATTTGTATTGTCAAGGGGTTGGTCAGTCAGAAAGATGAAGCTAGTTGCCCATTCCAAAGCGTATTTGGTACCTATGGATAAGAACGGGCAAGAAACTCCACGGACACTCTTTTCAATCAAAATATTGTTACAAAATATTAGTTACATCATTCATCTGGAAATTATACATGTGAAAACAATGTAGAAAGACGTGCACGTTGATAAGTCTACTTTAGCCAGTCTGAAACCCGGTTGAACTAATTGGTCCTTATTTCTAGTCCTATAATTGTGTCTTTCACCTCTTTTACTGAAAAGACTTCGATTTTTCCTGACCGACTCATTCAAACAATACCAGCAGTCTGCTGCAGTGGCCAGTGGCAGTATGGTGCTTCAATCCTGCACAGCAACACACCATTATAGATACATTATTTTGTATGGTAAGGTATAAAATTTGTGCACTCTTCGTATTCTGAAAATAATTAGTTTAAAGTTTACCAGTTCAGCCAACCAATTGTGTTGTAAATAATTATTGGAACGAAGTTCTTTAACGCGACTTGCGACAGGAGTAGGTAAGCTGGCAGAAATCGTCACGCGAAAAAGCGTTCATACTTGCGACTGTCTTAAAGTGGTTAAAATAAAAATTCAAGATGGCGGCGAAATTTTTAAAATTTTTCTCTTTTGGTGTCGCTTTCATAGTTTTCGAAGGTGCTAAAGCCGATTGTGAGATCAAAATGCAAATCCAAGATGGCAGCTGCGAAAATTTTGTTTTTGTTTTATATCGTGAGAAGGAACTTGGTTCCTGACGAGGATGGGGGTCCCCCGACCGCACACGTTTTTTTTCATTCACTCGATTAAAATGATTAAGTGAAAACCTGAAAATATCTTTACGTGCTCAAAAAACGGTCAGAATACTTTATTTATTTTACATAACATACATAAACTCACGCCTTCTTCCCATGGGGGTAGGCAGAAACTACAGAACGCCACCTGCTACGATCGTTACATAGTCCTTTTACCTCGTTTACGTTCATACATCTGGTCATACACGCACGCCGGTTGTGAGTACTACGCACCTGGCCTTTCTGAAGAACATCACCAATAAGGTCAGTATATGTCCTCCTAGGGCGTCCCCACCCGGCCTTTCCCTTTACATCAGCCTTGTAAATACATTTTGTTAGTCGCCTTTCATTCATTCTCTCAAAATGCCCAAACCATCTCAGCATACCCTTTTAAATTTTTGTCACTACATCTTCTTTTAAATCACACCGCTGTCTTATCACATCATTCCTCAGCCTATCATTCATAGTCAGGCCACACATGCTTCGCAAGGAACGCATTTCCACAGCATTTATTCTACTATCATGTTGTTTTTGCCACACCCAACATTCACTACCATACATAAGCGTGGGCACCAGCACACCATTGTGAACAGCCAGTCGAGCCTTTTTAGACATCGACTGGTTGGTCACAATCGCATGTATAGCACCATTCACTTTGTTTCCCACGTTTACTCTCCTTTCCACATCTCCATCAATCTTCCCATCCCTTGTAAACAGACTCCCCAAATATATAAACTCACTTACTTGCTCCACACTCTTATCATTTATTTTCACATCACACACCGATACATCCTCTCCTCTTTCAAACACCATGATCTTCGTCTTATTCACATTTATATTCATCCCTTTCATCTTATATGCTTCACCCATCACAGTCACCATGTTTTGCAACCGTTCTGCTGATGATGCAAGTAGAAGTTATTTATTTTATGAGTAAATAAAGTATTCTGACCGTATATCTACATATATTTACTATATCTACTGTATATTTTTTATTGTTATCCTACACTGTCCCACTACTGAGTAAAGGCCTCCCCCAAATCCTTCCATGCATCCTTTTCCAGGGCCACCTCCATCCAACACTTGCGGTACGCGTCTAGGTCGTCTCGCCACCTCTTCCTGGGCCGACCTCGGCGCCGCCGTCCATCCTCAGGCACCCACCGTGTAGAGACTGTTGCCCAACGGTCACAATGCATGCGGCTGACATGACCTGCCCAATCCCATTTTAGCTTGGCAGCCTTTTTGCCTACGTCTAAGATCCCCGTTTTGGAGCGTAGCGTGGTGTTGCGTATTCTGTGTAAATAAAATAAATAAATAATCATTTATTTCAATTTCATCCTACGATTACATCCATATTTGTTAGTACAATTGCGAGCTTACAAACTACTATCAGACTAGTATTTTATAAAGTGTGAAAGCTTCCTTTGTTATCTCAATTTCCTCACCTCAAGAGCTTTTGTTCGCTAGCAACCAGCTTCTGCGAGCCAACTGGCTTTATTTACGATCCACAAAATAATTGATATGTTTGCGCCTTGGAGTATAAACAAAAGCTATGTAGAGCGCTTAGATTCTGTCATACTCGAGTGTGAAACGTCACAGGCACGCAACAGAGGCTAGTGTGGTGGTACTCTTCTTTAAAAAGGGCAACAATGCCCTGCTTAAGAAATTATAGGCCTATTTCACTTCTGAGCCATGTCTACAAGCTGTTTTAAAGAGTCATTTCGAACCGACTTCCAGCCTCTCGAACTAGTGTATGTCCAGTAGTGGACGACTTTCGGCAAAATGATGATGAGAGCGCTTCTCGTTCTATCAAGTCAAGGGTTCATTAAATTTTTTCAGGAAGTGGTCACCTCCGTCTTTATTTGAGTGCTAAATAAGTAAATAGTTTAAAAATTACCGTACACAATTACCTCGCAAAGAAAAGATCTAGTTGACTATGCGTGATTTTAGGAACATTTTAGTTTTAGAGTCGTAAGTCGTGGTTTCGAACCCAAGCAGGCGCTATAATTTGTGTAAATAATAAAAAGTAGGTAAATAGGAAGGTAGGAAGGTGAAGGAAAACATCGAAAGGAAACCGGCATACTTATCTTAGAACCAAAAATTCGAAGATTTGTGACATCTACCAACTCGCACTGGGCCCGCGTGGTAGATTACAGCTCACTCCCTCTCACAGAGAGGAGGCCTGTGCTCCAGCAGTGGGAAAATTTATTGGCTGATTATAAAAATTGTTTAGTAATAAATACATTAAAAAAAACAAAACTTATAATTAATATTTTTCTCTCACAGCCGTTGCCCAATGCGTAGAAAGAAGTTTTTTAAAGCAGCGAAAGTTTTCTTAGGTAAGTTGAAGGAAACCCTTTCAGTCGGTCAATGATTTGTTGGGCACCACGGGTATGCACACTCGAGTGTACTACTTAGCTCGTCTGATTCATACTCCAAGACCACTCGAGTACCTATATTAGTCCGTGTTTACACACGCGTCTGTGTATACTAACACCACAGACTATCCAATATTTCTTTGTGTTTACAAGAGAATAGCAAAACACAGGTTTTCCGTAATACGTATCAAGGTTAGTCTGTGTTAGTTCGTGGTTTTAGTACGATCACTTTGAACTTTCTGAATGTCAAAAGTGATGGGTGTCGTTTTAGAATAGTTTCGTTTGAAATTAACAAGTTTTAATTTGTAGAAGGCCGTGTTATCCAAACATTTTAGTGATTAATCAATAGTTTAATCGAGTTGCGTTTGTTTTTTGTTTATATTTCCCTTCGATTAGCAGTTTTAGTAGCTACGGTATGAAATATCCTCTAAGAATCTACCTAATTGTTTTTCTGGCTGTCATTTGTTTTGATCGAACTTTAAACTTGAAATATTGAGATCCATAGATCTCTTTAAACTGAAATTGATACTGTTTGTAACTTTACTCCGCGTTTGAATAACAAGGGTTCTCCAAACCGTTTCCTTTTTTTTCCCATTTTCCAGAATACTCTATCTTAACAATGTTTAGAGGTATGAGGAATAGGGTGTAAAGTTCACTCATCCTCTATAGAAAAGGGAGGATCCTCCGACCAGACGGATGTCGTGTCTGGTAGGCAACTGCCCAACGATTGATGTCGGGGAAGTTATATATATGTCGGAGACGGGTATGTGACTCTTTCGTTATTATCAACGATATTTTGACTACTGTGGGCGTAGTGTGGGTAGTGTTGGTTAATGCGCAATAGAAAAACAGTTTGCAGTTCAGATCACATTATAATTTCAAAATTAATCACACTAGCTAAATTATACACACACTGGGTGTGATGGCGTTTAAAATCACAAATTAACACAATGATCACAAATTACAACTAACACAATAACTGAGCACCACGAATCGAGAACAGTTCCGTGACATCTTAACTCCGATGCGATCAGAGGCTGAATCCTCCTCGCCGTGGCCTTAAAACATCACGACTCTGTAGAAGCGCACGCTTTAGGTGTGGGTAGATCACGTCCTGTCGCCAGCGGCGCGCTTGCGATTCGTTTCGTGTCCGTACTAATGACCGGATCCGACATAAATTTATATGGGGTTCGCGCGGTAAACTTTAATTGCGCGATGCAGGATTTATGTGACGTCAGGATTTTGTGTGACGTCAGGTCTTTGATGCATCGTTCGCATGTGGCGATGTAAATGCTGCCACAATGGCACACAAGGTATTTTTAGGGATCCCTAGCCAAAACGCAAAAACGGAACCCTTATAATTTCGTTATGTCTTTCCATCTGTCCGTTTGCACTATATCGATATAAATTGGAAAGAAGGCGTATGTACACCAAGGCATGAAAAGAAAATCTTCAATGCATATAGGCGCTACGATAGCTTTCCCTGTAACGCTAACAAAGCCCAGATGCGCTATTTACAGAGATCTGTAAAGACACGTATAGCGGAGCTGCGGGACGCGAGCTGGGGAAAGTTACTCGGCGAACTAGAGCCCACCCATCAGGCCTTCTGGGAGCTCCAGAGGAAACTCAGGTCTTCCCAGGTCTCACCCATGCCCCCCTGACCCGTCCCGATAAATCCATTGCATTCGACGATGCCGAAAAGGCTGAATGCCTCGCGGACAGCCTCGAGGCCCAATGTACTCCCAGTTCCCTACCTGTAGACAAAGCTCACCTGAAAAAGGTCGACGCCGAAGTCGAACGTAGAGCCTCCCTCCCTCCCGTCGACGACCCTGATTGTCCACTGCCCCCCGTCCTCCCGGACGAGGTGCACGACATCATCAAAGGTCTTAAAGTCCGTAAAGCCCCCGGTTCAGATGGCATCACCAATAGGGTGATCCAACTATTCCCTGCCCACCTAATAATGCTTTTGACCACCATCTTCAATGGTGCCTTAAGCAACAATATCTTCCCCCAGTCATGGAAAGAGGCCACGGTTATCGGTATCCCAAAGCCCGGCAAGCCCAAAACCGAGGCCTCTAGCTACCGTCCCATCAGTCTGCTCAAGGTTCTCGGAAAAATCTATGAGAGGCTTATTTATAAGCGCCTCAGAGATTTCGCCGAGACCAAGGGCCTCATCCCCAACGAACAGTTCGGCTTTCGAACTGAGCACTCTAGCGTGCATCAGGCCCACCGCATCGTAGAATCCATAAGCGCTGGTTTCCAACGCGGGACTATGACCGGTGCAGTATTCTTCGACGTAGCAAAAGCGTTCGATAAAGTCTGGCACAACGGCTTAATATACAAGCTGTACCAACTCGGCGTGCCAGATCGTCTCGTACTCATCTTACGAGACTTTTTATCGAATCGCGTCTTCCGTTATCGCATCGAAGGAGCGTTATCCACTCCCCGTCCCATCCGCGCAGGTGTCCCTCAGGGCTCTGTGGTGTCCCCCCTCATTTTCACGCTATACACAAGCGATATCCCTAAAGGATGCGGTAGGTCGCAGTTGGGTCTGTTCGCAGACGACACTGCCATCTACTTCAGCTCTAGATCCCCCGACATCATTCGCCTAAATCTCCAACGTGCAGTCAATAGACTGGCAGCTTGGTTTACAAAATGGCGGATAGAAGTCAACCCCGATAAAAGCCAAGCGGTTCTCTTTACGAAGCCGCGTTCAAGGCTCAAAAACCCCCTCCCCCGACCAATCACTATGTTTGGCAAGCCGATCCCTTGGGAGAAGCGAGCTAAATATCTCGGTGTCGTTCTAGACCATCATTTGACCTTCGCAGAGCACATAAAGATGGTTCGTTCGCGAGCCTCTTTCGCTCTCGGTAGACTCTTTTACCTGGTGAATGCACGTAGCAAATTGTCACTTAGGTGCAAATTGCGCGTTTACACGGCGTGCATTCGACCGATCATGACGGCTCTTTAAGGTGGATAACAATTAAAATTCTATTGTGTCTCGTTAATGACAGTTGAAAGGCTATGCGGGTGCCATCTTCGCTCATGCGAAACCCCGTCATATCCATAGGATGCAAACAGTCCAAAATAAATTACTCCGTAGGGCCACAGGTTCCCCCTGGTTCGTCAGGAACGAGGCACCCACCTCGACCTAAAGATTCCCACAATCCACCAGTTTCTAAAACGCCTTTCCAAGCGTTTCTTTGAGTCCGCGGCCAAACATCGCAACCCTCTGGTTGTCGAGGCCGCCAGTTATGTCCCGAGTAGAATCAGCCATGTTCGCCGTCCAAGGCATATCCTCGTAGATCCCGATGACCCCATAACCCTCCTACAGGAGAGCAATAGGGAAACAAGTACAGTGTACAAACACAGACGCCTCCCGTCATACCGACCTCGCCGCCGAGGTCCTTTTGCGATCTCGACCGCCGCGCCCCCGAGTAAATAATACTCCCCCCCGACCCTTGCTCGAAAACGAGGTGCCAGCAGTTGTTGCAGCTGTGCACGTAGCTTTAAATTCCCCGACTAATAATAATGATCAAAACCTTTTGATTTAGCCCGTCCCATCTTTTGATGTCCTCCCTCCGGATAACGCCCTAAGCCGAGGCTCGAACCCCGCAGGGGGTGCCCTTAGTGAGCGTTCATCCTTAAATCTTTAGCGTAGTTATTTGTGCCCTGGCTGGAGGCTTTGAGTGTAGTAGCTTAAGGCAACCACAGGATTGACCGGTTAAACAGCTACGGTTTTCGGAACCAGCTGTGAGATGCCCAACAGAAAAAAAAAAAAAAAAGCATATAGGCGTGTGGGGATGTTAGATCTCATAATTAAAAAGATTATGATAATTATTATTTGGTTTGCCTCGTTGGTCTAGTGGTCGCAAGCACAACTGCTGAGCATGAAGTCCTGGGTTCGATTCTCAGGTCGGCTAAAGTGTTATTGGGTTTTTCCATAAAAAAAATCTCAGTAGCAGCCCGGAGTCTGGATTTATGTCCGGTTTATGGCAAAGGCTCGCCCCCTATTACATGGGTCTTAAAGATAACTGGCGAAATATAAGTGTACCATAGGTACACCTCTGCCTAACCCTGCAGCATATAGGCGTGAAGTTGTTATGTTATGTTTCAAAGTGACTTTTTTATTTAAGACGCGACTAAATACTAGTGACCTTGAGTGGCTAGCTTGCGTGTTCTGTACTGAGCTCACGCAACGCGTCGAACGTCCAGCCAGTACTAAACGGATTTGGATGAAATTTGGCATACAGACACAAATTCCCTGCATATAATAAATAGAGCTTAAATTTTGAATGCCATGACAAAAAAGAAATGTTGGGCCCCCATCCCCCATATCTCCGCCCCCGTCCATTTGGGGTTCATTCGGACGGTACGGGGGGGTTCGGTATCACTTCAACACCCAGATTACCACTCGCCATCCGGTTGCCTCTCCGATAAAATTTTACGTGCCATTGCCTTGAATATATCTATACTTTGAGATAGGTAATTAAAAGCGTTTTTGTGTCGCAGTCTTTGTTGTACAAATTAGGCCAGTAGTCAAAACTAATGACCCGTAACCTTATCAAACAAGATAATACTTTCATCAATCCGTTAATTAAATGTATTTCAGTACAATTCGGTACAGATTTTATGCTTGGTCTGATCACATCAAACCACATGGTAAATGAAACGAAGGAAATTATCAGACCGGAATAAAATGCTGATTTTCTGTTAACTATGGGAATTTTGATTAATCCTACTTAATATTTTTTTTTACTTATTGGCTAGCTTTTTGCCTATTTCAAAAAAAAGTAAGAAGTTTTTTTTTCCTTTTGTGGTTATTTTAATATTGTTTCTCTGTTCATTTTTTATGTTAAAATATAATCTGAAAAAGTGCTTTGTACAATCAGGAATTTAACGCAGAAAAGACACTTTTGTAAATGATGAAAAGGTATTATTTTATAAAGAATTTTCGCAGAAAGCCTGGATTAAAAATAATATTATTTTCAAGGTGACAATTTTGCCTGTCTGTAGGCTTACTGAAATCATGTATTTTCATCTCCTTGTTTTTGATAGATTCTATAATTTTGTAACACACATTTTGCTGATCACGTGGTCCTTAGTTCTGGATTTGTACCCAGAATATGGCAAATAGGCTCACACTTAAAGGCAGTGGTGGGCCAGTGGTAACGGCCGCGACTTACGAGTTGTAGGTCGTAGGTTTGAACCCTGAAAGGCTCTTTACTATCTGTATATTATTTTGTCACCACTGCTCTCAAAACGGTGAAAGAAAACATCATGAAGAAACCGGCATGTCCTAGAACCAAAAAAAATAGAAGACATGTGACATCTAGCAACTCGTACTGGGCCCGCGTGGTGGATTACGGCCCACTCCCTCTCATAGAGAGGAGGCCTGTGTCCCAGCAGTGGGAACATTATAGGCTGATTATGATAAACATAACTGCCGACATGTGGGTGTAATATCGGAGAATGCAGGGGTGAGGTTATGTTATAAGCTCAAGACAATAAACACCTTTCTTATCCACACTGCCCCGACACAATTGAAGAAGACGAATGTAACCTCGGGACACTCTAGTACTTTCGACTCCACCCATTTTTCATAGAGCTCATACGCCATGCCGCTATACATATTGCAAGTTGACTCCAGGAGGATCACCGGCATTACGTTTGCGCTAAAGTTGACCCTCGAGGAGTGTCACTGGCATTAGGTTTGAAATCTTATTATAATTGATAACGATGATCCAATGGTTATCCCAACCCTATGTGTATCAGAGCGGGCAGCTCTAGCGATCGGCACGAACTTTTCGATAGACGATACTAATATTCGGGAGTGCGCGGGAGAGTAACGTGTTGTTCCTTTTGTATATGTCACTGTGTAATTGTAAACTTCGTTAGTTTATAATCCATCGGTATTATTTCCGTTAGATTATAAACTGTCGAAAAATTGTGAATTGTGACAAATCATTTACAATTTAATGCATAAATTTTCGATAGTTTATAATGTATCCATGAAAAACTGACAAATTGTGAACTGGTAACCAACTTGTTTGCGACGTAATGCACCTTGCGCTAAAATTAAATAGCCTGCGTGGCTGCGAGCAACTTGGAAGTAGCGCTCGACGGCCGTTGCCGCGGCACCGCTCGCTACGCTTGCTCGGCTCGCGCGCGGTTCGTCACAGTTCTAACCTAACCCATTTCACAATTTTTCGACAGATTATGATCTAACGGAAATAATACCGATAGATTATAAACTAATGGTGCTCACAATCTTACGATGACATATACATTGTAATTATTTTAAAGTACTCATAGTTTAATTTCAAGTGAGCCCTCCACGAGGGCTCCAGTCATTCCATATGCGACTTGAGTGAACCCTCCAGGCTCCCGGCATTGAACGTATTAAATTACAAAGAATAACCCATTAAAATCTATTGGTGAACCAGTTTAAATCGCAGAGAACAAAGGAGTAAAAACAAATCAGGTTAAAAGGAGTTAAAGTGGTTAAACCTTACTTCACTGACCACTATCCAGCTGAAACCCTCTTAATATTAAATGCCCGCATCATTCTCTTAATGCGGAGTCTCGAGAGGTCAATTGATAAGGTTTTTCCCCACATAGTTTCAGAATGTTTACATACAGGATGGGTAAAAAATAGTGGATCAAACGAAACAGGGTGATAGTTGGGGTTATTTGCCGTTAAAAATTATTTCTGTGGCGCCAACTTGATCTCCATAAAAGTTGACTATTTGAGTGTTTTTTAAAACATGGTGTTTAGTTGCTTCTAGGAAATGTATCATCACTACAAAACTGCTTCTATGACAGTGGGTATCATGATTTAAGAGCATTGGCACTTTTTAAAATATCTTTTAACTCTCACGAAAAATTATTTGTAAAATATAAAAAAAAAAAAACATATTTTTTACTGCAAATAACCACAACTATCGCCCTGTTTCGGTTGATCCACGATTTTTTACTCACCCGGTATATCTGACGGAGAAGGTTATTATTAGCCATATTTAAACTACTGTGGGCGTATGTGTAGTGTTGGTTATTGCGCAATAGAAAAGCCGTTTGCAATTCAGATCACATTATAATTTACGATCAAATTAATCACACTAGCAATTCTCACACTGTGGGTACACGACACAACTATACGGAACGCGCGCCATTTTCTGCACGTCGTGTTCACTGCTTGACCGCCGTTGACAAACTCTGCTTAACTCCGGTTGGTCGAGCCTTATGTTGTAGGAGCTGGCGCCCCAATTAGTCAAATCAGTGACGTATTTCCGACATATCTGTATTTAATATCTATATCTTAACTTAATATTATAAATGCGAAAGTGATTTTATTTGTTTGTTACGCTTTCATGCTAAAACGGCAGAACCCATTTCAATGAAATTTGGCACATGGGTAGACCATGACCTGGATTAGAACATAGGATACTTTTCATCCTGTATCGTAGAAGAAATTGCCGGCAACAACTAGTATATTAAAAATTAAAATCATTTTTTTTTTCTTTTTCGTCTGTGTGTCCGCCTTGTTTTCCGAAACTTAGCAGGGGCGGGTCACTATTATCGCACCTTTAAAGTAAAACCGTTACTAAACGAAAAATTTTCATGAATTGAGTTATCAATGCCATCTATCTAAAATACGTATTTTAGATAGATGGCACGATAATTTATTTATTTATTTATTTAACTCAGATACAGTAATCCATATTTATATTAGTATACCTACTTAAAAATTACGTTAGTATCTACTTAATATAAAAATACATGCCACAATAATAATTATTATAACCAAAATAAAATAACAACATAGAAATTGAAATAGATAGATATATAAAATCAAATTGTAAAATTAATTAATAAATTTCATAAAATAAAATTGTAAAATAAATATTGATCTCTAAACTAATTAAAATCTTTACATATTCATTAAAATTAATGTCAATTAAAATCCAAAAAATTCATTGAGTATAAAATTACAAATATTAAAAATAAAAGTCAGAATCAGTCAAACTAAGCCTAAATGACTGATTTTACAAGTGACCTCCAAAGCGGGGATGAGATACCTACCGATAACTCAATTCATGAAAATTTTCGTTTAGTGACGGTTTTACTTTAAAGGTGCGATTATTATAAGTAATGTGGTACTAACGGTACTAAGATTAAAATTTGTTGTTGTTGTTTATTTGTAGCTTGTTTGTTGTTTTTTTTTTTGAAGTGAAAACTTCTTTAGACACGTTGGGCATTTTTGAGATGGGAAAAAACAATTGAACTCGCGACACTGTTACCGACACCAGCTTTTGACCATTAAAAAGACATCAACGCGCGATACATTTTCTTTGGGATTAATGATATTCCAAATATCCATTATCATTAATAATTTATCTGTGGAAACTTATAAATGGCCTTCAATTTTATATAATTTAAGAACACTGTAAGTTAGCTGTAAGTTTCCCGAATATAATAAAATAAAAATAAAAAATATTGAGACATGACAACGACATGATTGACATTTCCCTTTTTTTACCGATTTCAAAAAGAAAAGTATTTCCTGTACAGTTGTTCAAGTTTTCACTTCTGTTGGCACTCCCGGAGTGCCACAGTTTTTTTATTGTTTGTTTGTTGTTTTTTTTGTTTTGTTGTTTTTGTTTCCTTTTTGTTGTTGTTTTGTTTGAAGTTGAATGAGGAGAATCACCCGTAATTTAGCAATAATTGGAGTAGGTATGCAAATGAATAGGAATTGAAAATGAATAATGTCGCTAAAGAGATTTTTAAATACGTCTTCAATGCTCACATTTTTCATAAGGGCCCGATCACATGTACCATCGGGGTAACGCACATCTAACCAATTTGAAAACAAAATCCCGTGCACACGACCCTTTTTTTTCGTAGGTAAGTGATACTATAGCAGCCGAGCGCTGCAAGCAAGAATAGCCCTTACAGTGTACAGATATGCGTTTCTGCAATAGTACCACAATCACACCACAACCACGCCACAACGACAACATATGGACGGGCGCTAATTTGTATGAAAATGAATAGTTTATTCACACGGAACACATTTGGCTGTCAAAATCAACCGTGTGGGCGATACCGACCAGATCAAGGACACGTCGCAGCCGCAACGGAACCACCAGCGAGACGCGCACTAGCGGCCAGCTACATAGTAAACACTACGATCCGTCTGTTTGCAAACACTCGCCACACCACAACGTTACCACATCGGAACTACTAGCAACAACGCAACCACATCGAAATTTTGTAATTACTACAGCGCAACCGCAAGAAGCTGTACCAAGCTGCACCATTCACACGGTAACCACTGCTTGCCCACATTTTTTCGTTGCGATGTGGTGTGGTTGTATTGTGATACGTGTGATCGGGCCCTAAAACAAGTACTTACTAGAAATAAATTGCTACAGGAATAGTCACTCGATAGAGGCTCTACGAGTGTACCTTCCATTTATAGACATCCATTTATTACAGGGTGGCAGGGACATCGATGTGAATACTGTTACCATGGATTCAGTACATGATTCTGAAGCCTTGAAATTTTTCGTAGGTTATTTAAAAAAAAAAAAACACCTGTTCCATACATTTTGACCGCGTGTTTGATTATTACTTTTCTATGAAACAGCAGATTTTTTAAAAATAACTGCCCCTAAATTTTAACGCAGGGTGTTTCAGAATTTGCGTCGATTTCCCTGCTATTCTGTATATGAGTTTTCTATCTCTGCTCTCAGACGTTCTTGTCAGAATTACTTTTATATTAATCTTAGGCCAAGATCTATAATTAACGTTACTTAGACGCACTTTGGCTAAGCGTTATTCCTGGGACTGTCGCACAACTGTAAAACTACAAGTGCAAGAAAGAGACGGGAAATGTCTGAGTCAGAGCACGGGCTAAGTAACGTTTAAGCTGGGTCTCCTGCGCGTGTTTTTACACAAAAACATCGCAACAAAGAGGCGTGGCCATACACATTTGTGTATGCAAACACGATGTTTTGTATGAATGCAAATGTTTATGTGTAAGGTTTTTGTGTAATGTTCAACAACACAGGCCACACAGGTCACATGTGAAACATGCGCAGGAGACCCGGCTTTATAGATTTCGGTCTTACTTACGGACCAGCCAATCCTTTTACCCTCCCCCTTCCCTTTATTAAAAACAAATTATGTAAGATATCCTTTGTTTATCCGCTCGGAACAAATAGGTAAACAACTTCAAATATTCGTGAAACTGTAAAACCTCAGAAAAGAAACAAGTTGTTTCTACAAAACAAGCCCAAGAGCTTTTAATCCGAAATTTTATCGTTCAGATGTTTATTAAGTTTAAGTTCGAATCGAGTTTCCTAAAGAAAGCACTTTGGTATATCGAATGACCCGCGCTAACAAGAGATCCCAAAGACTTTGAAAGATAATTCAGTAGACTTGGAATGTCTTTCGTGGACAGGTATTGTTTTGATGTAAGGTTACTGTTCTTCTTTGTTATTTGTGGGAGAGTATCGTACATTATTCAGTCGGTAACTCGGAAAGTTTTATCGTATTAGGTAAGCAATCTGTTTAACAAACAACTTTGGGAAGAACCCGCGGTTCAGTGAGTTTGTCATCATTTTAACCTACTTCTTATAATTAGGGTAAGCTTACGTTTTTCAAAGGAGAGTTAATAAGATAAAACTGTTTTCTGAACTTCAACTTAAATAATGGGGGACAGGTATCCTTTGTCTTCTTATCATGAGTAGATAGATCCGACCGAGACCGAGCTCTGCTCGGGTGAAAATAGTGTAGTGAAAGATAGTTCATACTAATTCCATGTACAGTACCTACCTACATACGAGTACTAATTCCATGCTGCCTTTCTAAGGTAGCCATCTTGTTCTAAACTTTGGGAGACCGAGCTCTGCTCGAGTGAAAATACGGAGAAAATGATTTTCCCAGATATGAGACCTAGCTAGATCGATTTTTCGCCCCGTAAAGCCCTATATTGCAACTTTCATCGAAATCGTTAGACTCGTTTTCGAGAACGTGATTACAAATATATCTATATATATACACAAATATTGTCGTGTTGATATATTTCGTGACAGGTAATGCAACTTTTCAATTGGACTACCAGACCTTTGATTGATCTGCATGCGTAGCAAGTTGGCAGAATTAAAAGCTCTTTATTGAAGTGAAAACTTCTTTAGGCGCGTTGGGCATTTTTGAGATGGGACTAAACCATTGATTTCGCGACACTGACGACACCAGCTTTTGACCTTTATAAAGACATCAACGCGTTGATTACCGCGGTGACGATTTTTTTTCAAGTTTTTATACTTTATTGTATCTAATATAATTATTATACACTAGCTTTTGCCCGTGGTTTCGTTCACGTGCAGGTCCAAAATCATCCCACGGGGACGTACTACCGGTATTAAAAGTTCTATGTCTTAACCCAGATCTACCTGCGTGTTAAATATCATCGAAATGAACGGATTTCGACGATATTTGAAAGAAGAAAGAAAAATGTTTTATTTGGGACACGCACAGGAAATACAAACAGTAATAAAAAAGAAGCATTTAAACTAATTAAACAAAAATAATAACGACCTGTGCGAGGCCAAAAAGGCTCCTATCTCAGCATAATGTTGCGATATTTAAAAATAAATAAATACCGCGGCGCTGGTATTCTGATAGGGCCTGGATTTGACACGCAGGTGTCCATTTAACACTTGTTACCGTATCGTATTCTCTCATTTTGGGATAAAATGTCAAGTGCCAAGCTGCTAAGTGTCATTGACGATCTAATTCTTGTATCGTCAAAACTTTCATTTATTGATCCCCAATTTTCTCCTGATCGAGTTACTGGAGGATTTCAAGAAAATTTATTGTTCCTTCAGAGATGTCAAAAACACTGTTTCGTATTATTAGTAATGGAAAACCTTCTATTTGGTCTGTAATTTAGGAAATGGGTTTGTTAACGGCTTTTGATGTAATTGATGTTATACTGAACGGATTTTGGACCAAGTTGATCACGGTCTTATTTTTTAAGAAGCGTTGAGGTAATTCTTCCCATAGTAACCGGATTTTAGGCATACTCTGTTAGTTTTTTTGTTTTTATGTTCTTCAGAAAGGTCAGGTGCGTAGTGCTCGCAACCGGCGTGCGTGTACGGCCTGATGTATGAACGTAAACGAAGCAAGAGGAGTATGTAAGGATCGTAGCAGGTGGCGTTCTGTAGTTTCTGCCTACCCCCATAGGACGAGGTCGTGAGTTTGTGTGTCTTCTAGATTTTATTCTGTTATTCTGCTGGACGAATCATTTTTCTATGATCAATCAATCTGCCTAGCCTTTTCACAACTATGTTGGGGTCGGCTTCCAGTCTAACCGGATGCAACTGAATACCAGTATTTTACATGGAGTGACTGCCTATCTGACCTCCACAACCCAGTAACTAGGTAACACGATACCCCTTGGTAAAACTGGTTGTCAGACTTTTCGTAACGATTGTCAAAAATCCACGAATGACAGCCGGGACCAACGGCTTAACGTGCTCTCCGAGGCACGGAAGAGTCTCGGTATGTAAAGATGGTCACCCGTCCACGGACCAACCCCGGCAAGCGTAGCTTGACCTGATGGATTGATCCGTGCGGCTGTTATTACTTAGCTACAAGCTCCTCTTCATCAATATTTTTTCTATGATGTTTTAGGTAAGTAATAATTATAGTACGTTTTACATTTTCATTTCTACACTTTCATTTTCCAGGTAGGTACTTTAAGCCGCATGTCATTGGTAACAAAACCAGTTTAAGCTGGCCTCTTATAGATAGATAGATAAATCGTTTATTTAGTGCACACAAAAGACAGCACAACATACAATAGCACGGTTAAATAATAACTTATTAGCTATAAGGATATAGCCGCAAGGTGCCAATGCGGTGTGTCTTCATAATGTGCACATATCAAAATGAAGGAATCTATGCTTAATTTTAACGACAGAAAAAACATTTAAAAAAAATCTAAATATTTTTTTTATACTTTTTATGGAATTAAAAAAAAAATGTAACAAAACTGTGTAACTTTTAAACTGAATCAGCTATCGCGATGAAACAAACTCCATAATGATCGGAAGTGAGTAGGCGTCCACATAAAATTAAAATTGAGAAAAAATACTACCCTTAATTTTTTATTTTTTTTTTAAACTTTGCCCCACACTAGGAATTTCTCCTGTATCGTGGGTGCGTTTACAAACATTTAAACTCACATACACAAACAGCCAGACCCGGAACAACTACTTGTAGGTCATACAAATATTTGTTCCGTGCGGGAATCGAACCCGCGACACGCAGCGCAGCAGTCAATCGCTTAACCACTACGCCAACCGTGCCGTAAAAATTGAAAATAAACATGTTTTTTTTAGTAAAAATCTGTATTTTTTTCTAATTTTTTTACAATAATTGTAAAATTAATAAATAAGATGCTCAAGAGAATAAAAAAATTTTTTTTAGATAAGTACAAAAAATTAAAAAAAAAAACAAAAAAAAATTGACCATTTTTTCCGTCGATAAAATTAAGCACAGATGGTCATTTCGATATTTACACATTATGAAGACTCACACTGTGTACAAATAAACAAAACAAATAAAAGGAAGAAAACAAGACATTGTGATGACACTATTGCCTATGACACAATGTAAAATAATGGATCAACGAACATAAAAAGTGCGGTGTGTCTCAAGGTTGCACCAAATGGGAGTCCATCTCAGCATGTGCCAGGTATACCTGACGCTGATATTCTGCTGAAAATCCTCTTATTCCGTTGAAACTCCTAACTACGCTAGGCCAGCTCTAGGTCAAAGTGTTACCACTGACGCGCGGCCTACTGTACCTTGAACTGTCAAAGCCTGTCATATCCAATTCTAATTATTAACTCCAACGCACCCGTCTACACCTAGAATACAGGATCAAATTAACTTAAAAAAGTTAAATCGGTAACTATCTGCAATATCCTAACCTTTTGGCGCGTCTTTTTACAATTTACGTAGAAGAATTCGTACATAATGTAATATTACTCTTCCCCCATAGCAAATAGCGTGATAGTTTATACCCTACAGTTTGACCAGACTTATAGGGAATATTTGTGCAAAATTTTAACAGAATCTATCCGGTAGAATTTGCGTTATGCAGGAACATACAGACAAACAGACAAAAATTCTAAAAACTATATTTTCGGCATTTGAATCGATCCCAGACCTCGTAGCAATTATTTTTTTCAAAAATGTTCAATGTACAGTTTTGACTTCGCCACGATTTTATTATGTATAGATGCCGTTAATGGCAAAGAGATCTCTTTACCTATTTTATTTATACACTTATGTTTTAAACGTAAGTGTAAAAAAAAACAGTGGCACTCCGGGAGTGCCGACAGAAGTGAAAATTCGAACAATTTTATTGTGCAGGAAATAATGTATCTCGCGTTGATGTCTTTTTAATGGTCAAAAGCTGGTGTCATCACAGTGTCGCGAAATCAATTGTTTAGTCCCATCTCAAAAATGCCCAACGCGCCTAAAAAAGTTTTCACTTCAATAAAAACTTTGAAACATTGAAAACCATCTGGTTCACACAACTTTGTTGCAATGACCATGAATAAACAAAAGTCCCTTTAGTTTGAAACAGAACATCAGTTCTCAAACACTTGAAATCCCACGTTTCCCCTTACTCCATGATTTACAACTTCGGCGACTTCCTTATCCATTAGCTTTTATGATTAATGGACGAAGGGCTAATTAAAAGTACTAACTAATGAATAGTGAAGGCAGAGCTTTTCTTCTATTAATTAACATTCTAATACCTTTGTACAAACCATTATTTAGGGTGCATTTATAAGAGCCTCTGTTTTTAGGGTTCCGTAGTAAACAAGGAACCCTTATAGTTTCGTCATGTTCATCTGTCTGTCTGTCCGCGGTCTAGCTCCGAGACTCTTAGTACTAGAAAGCTGTAATTTGGCATGGGTATACATATTAATTACGCCGACAAAGCGGTAAAACAAAATTATGAAACAAAACTACTTCTATCCCATGGTGTGGGGTATCATTCGAAAGGTCCTTTAAAAACATTGTGAGTATGTGAAACCCGTTTTTGGAGTCAGGGATCCGGTTGCGAAATATTAAGCTTTAAAACGCTAAGTTTTGTTAGAGTCAAGTGTCTCCCCCCCGCCAGCTAAATGGTTGATTTTGGCTTTGTGAGAAAAATTACAGCAGTAGTTTATGTAACGAAATGAAAAGAAAAACTATCACAGCTAAGTAGACTCTACAAGTTAACTAGTAATAATCGACCAACTTTATATTTGCAGTTGCAAAAACATGTTTTCCCATACATTCCGTATGGGAGAACATGTTTTTCAACTACAAAGTTAAGTTTGTTTTTGGGATAAATTCATCCCAACTACGGAAACCTTCATTGTGCGTGATCCGACACGCACTTGGCCGGTTTTTTATTTATTTACTAAGGCACCAAGTCAAAAAATACAAATCACAAATTGGTTGCAGAAGTTAACGTGTGACGAAACCGAGAATCTTACTACAATTGTCTCTTAATAGAACTAATTAATATTGCATTTAAATTCAGTCATGTTCGCCGTCCAAGGCATATATCCTCGTAGACCCCGATGACCCCATAACACTCCTCCAGGAGAGCAATAGGGAAACAAGTACAGTGTACAAACACAGACGCTTCCCGTCATTCCGACCTCGCCGCCGAGGTCCTTTGCAATCTCGACCGCCGCGCCTCCGAGTAAATAATACTCCCCCCCGACCCTTGCTCGAAAACGAGGTGCCAGCAGTTGTTGCAGCTGTGCACGTAGCTGTAAATTCCCCGTCTAATAATAATGATCAAAACCCTTTGATTCAGCCCGTCCCGCATCTTTTGATGTCCTCCCTCCGGATAACACCCTAAGCCGAGGCTCGTACCCCACAGGGGGTGCCCTTAGCGAGCGTTCATTCTAAGCTTTTTAGCTTAGTTTATGTATGCCCTGGCTGGAGGCTTTGAGTGTAGCAGCTTAAGGCAGTCACAGGATTGACCGGTTAAACAGCCACGGTTCTCGGAACCAGCTGTGAGATGCCCTATAGAAAAAAAAAAATTGTATTTAAATTAAGGCATTGTTTGTTTAATTTATGTTGTTTTCTATAAGTATTTGCACGACACTCAGTACCAGTTGTATGCCATTATACCTGGAGAAACTTGGCTCCTAAAACACAGACTTCTGGCCTAGTTTAGGAGGCAGCAGTTCGCCCTTTAGTGTGACTCTATTGTACAATATTTCTATAATCCTTGTGTACTTATGTATGTTTTTCTAACTGTACAAATTAAAAAAATATTATTATTTTTATTAATTTTTTTGAAGTGAAAACATCTTTAGGCGCGTTGGGCATTTTTAAGATGCGACTAAACCATTGATTTCGCGACACCATGACGACACCTCATTTTTGTAAACGCAATTGTGCTCCTTGTTTATATTACGTTACGGACCAATGTTCTATACAAGTATTTTTCTTATACCAAGGCGCTCTTGTTCAAGTTTTCACTTCTGTCGGCACTTCCGGAGTGCCACTGTTTTTTTAAATATATTTGTGCGACGATATCTAAGTACCAACGTCGCACTTTGGGCAGTAACAGTAAGTGATACTATATAGTCTGTTCCTAAAATATCTCACGAATGTGTAAACAAACCCTGTTCAGGTTAGGTATAATAATTTCAGGTTTACATATTTAAATAAGCAAATCAAAGCACTCAAATCGTAATTGGCATTCACAGGTTTTCTGATCCATTTGTTTACATATTCATCAGATATTTTTGGAACAGCACATACGACGCTAGACAGCTACTTGGCATGAATTTTTTTACTAAGTACGACATAAGCTATTCTTTAATTAGTACGGATACGACTATAGTTTTATGTGTATTGCTTTTTAGTTTTTTAACCGACTTCAAAATAGGAGGAGGTCATTATGATCGACAGGTTTTTTTTTTGATGTTCATCAATTGTCATCGATTTTGAAAATTCTTTTTATATTTGGTAGAAGCAGCTTGCGCGATGGTCGTTATTATTAGTGTGGGGTAAGTACCATAAATACAAAGTGAAAAAAAAAATGACTTCCAAAAAAACACTACAAAGTGAATAATTATTTTTAGGAAATCGGTGGCAAAAATAAAAATATAGTTCCTAAATTAAAATTATTTTTTACTCTGTAGAGTTTTTTTTTTGGAAGTCGGTTGTTTCTTTTTTACAAAGTGCTCAATGGCAGCCTATTTGGAGGCGTGTTTCATGGCCATAGGTATAGTCATATCTTCGATTCATGCATAACTAGGTATTATGTTAGTGATAGTACCTATCTTTTTCAGATAATAATCTATTACACACAGGTCGATTAACTGAAAAAAAAACCTTATTTATAAGTCTTGTTGTGTTTAGTGCAAAATCTCAACGAGCCGGCTAGAAAATGAGCAACACCTGACAATGAAGATAAAACAACTTTGCTTTTAAAACATGCCTGTCTCAAACACGACAATAACACTAAAAACTGCGATGAAAAATTGCTCGGATTTTAAATTTATAGACTTTGTTCTGTATTTGCGTTAAACGTAAATAAAAAGGAGGGATACTTAACACATAACATTACGCCTTTAATCCCCGAAGGGTTGGTCAGAGGTGTAACAGTAACACCCACATTTCGCCAGTTATGTTTAAGTCCCATGTAATAGGGGGCGAGCCTATAATTATCAACCGGGCATAAATTCAAGCTCTAGGCTGTTACTGAGAAATTCTTGATATAACAAACCAATAATACTGTACGCCCTTAGAATCGAACCCAGGATAGTTAATTGATTCAGGCGTGACCGTGCGGAAATCCATTATAAAATACAATAGACGTGGATATATTTAGTAACCTGTTCCGCTTAGCTATTTCTAAAGAGCTATAAAAAACCCTGAAAGAAATCGACACGTGTTTCACTTTTCAACAAGGCATCCTCAGGATGACGATTGACCTGTCGCGAACTCGAACACGGCGTGTTACCACACGCTGAACGCAGGGCGTTCAGCGCTGTCGTCAACCTGAGGATGCAGGCCCTTGAGAGGTGAAACACGTTTCGATTTCTTTCAGGGCTTTTTATGGCTCTTTAGAAATAGTTAAGTGGAACAGGTTACTAAATATATCCACGTCTATTGTATTTTCGAACCCAGGACCTTATGCTCAGTAGTAGCGCTTGCGACTGTAGCGGTTACACCGCCACATACGAACTACGCATCAAAAAAAGACATGACGTCACACAAATCCTGCATCGCGCAATTATAGTTTACCGTGCGAACGACATATAATATAAGACTATCCGACATTAACTGTCGGGCAGTTACCGGCCAGACACAACACCCATCTGGTCGGAGGATCCTCCCTTTTCTAATGAGGATGAGTGAACTTTACACCCTGTTCTTCATACCTTTAAACGACCACTAGACCAATGAGGCAGTCCAGGTAGGCAAACGTATTTAATATTCGGATAGTTACTAAACCAAGCCAACCCTTTTTTTTGTGTGTTTATACATGTCATTCTATATTTTACATATATATTGACATGAATATTTACTTTGTAAAGTATAATATTATTTTAATTATTGTGAATATGAGGACTACATGGGTCATTGTTTTTTTTTTCTCAGTGAGTTTGAATGATGGTCTGGCAGTTTGAGTAATTTATGCGACCTACCCAAATGTCTTTTCTTTTTCATTGTTCGTCGAATCGTTGAGCTCCGTAAGTTCTGAGTTGAGCTGCTCGATTACTGACAAATGCGTGCACTGATTGGACAAGTCCACTCAAACTGTGTTGTTCTTTCCTCAAAAGACCATTTCAGACACCAATTTACATGGTCTTCACATGATCACAAGATTATGTCTTGACTTTCAAAGAGACTGTGACCTCTGAGTTTGTTTCTGCCTTTCTTTTCAGAGAAGTCAGATAGGAAAACCGGACATCTAGTTTTTAAATGAGAAATAAAATAAAATCATTTATCATTTCTCAAGCAAGTATATTTTCTTCAGAAGTTTCGAGAAAGGTATTATGTTATGTTGTTTTATGTTTATATGAAATAGCATTAGTTTAGTCGTAACATGTTTTAACTATCTCTATGAAATTATGTTCAAGTTGTTTGAAAATCTTGACCCACTTTGTCTTAACCAGTTCTCCACCTCGCACGTTCTGCTGAAAATTCGCAGACAAATATTTTCTCCATTAGAGATTTTCATTACGACATTCTTGGAATATTACGTCTCAGGAGAATTTGCAAAATGCGTTGCAAATTCTGCTTCGTTAATTAATTAGGTCCTAGTTTAGTATTAATACTACCTTCTGTAATAATTCAAATACCAGCATCCCAATTGCATAACATACTTTCTTTCACAATCCAAAGGATTTTGAAGGAAATTCCTAATCCATTGATTCATAAATATGTTTGAAATATTTGCCTGCTCGACAACGCAAATAACGCAATTAATTTTGTCAATTTGTCACAATGAAAGGCATTGCAATTGCAATTACCCCGCACTTCATATAAGTTCCAACCCACACTATTTATTTTGTCCTACATTTAAAAAGAGTAAGAAAAATACATAAAACGAGACTGCTTGTTTAGGATAGGGTTGCGAGATCCAAATGAAGTATTATTTTAAATTATAAAATAACAACATTGAATAAAACTATGTTATATAATAGTTAATGGATTTAGGCGTGACCTTGCGGAATTTCATTATAAAATACAATAGACATGGATATATTTAGTAACCTGTTCCGCTTAGCTGTTTCTAAAGAGCCATAAAAACACCTGAAAGAAATCGACAAGTGTTTCAGAGGGTTTATCATAAAAGTTGGCAACGTCGTAAATAGCTGTCAAACATTTACCTGTTTTGATTAATTTAGCAATATTACTGTATGGATATAAGAAATGTGGCTAACTAGTTCCCTAGAATATTAATAATGAAATTCAATAATTAACCAGTAAGATGCTGGTAGGGATCTTGACCGTACTTCCGGGATTGTCCTGATAGCCGTGGAATACTTCTCCACTCCTCATAAGCACCTCAGGACGTGTTGCCTCCTTGTCGCTACGACACTATGTGCTAGTAACCGTTTTCGGGGGCCCATTATTGAGTGTGCAAGTCACCCACTGCCATTTTATCCGTGTGCATATAAAACATAGATCAGGCAGGGGCCATAGACCTTCCATAGTTCCAGGTGACCAGTCCACTTTAGCAACCCAAACCCATAGTCCGATATTTTTGTTTCCATATCTTACAATAGTCCTACACCAACCGGGGGTTGTCCTTGGCTGCACTTGCATAGTGCGAACAGGGATAATCGCCGGTTGGTACCTCATTTCATTAAAAACGTCTAAGGGGCCTCTGCGAGTTGGCTTCGGCCTCTCGTACACCTTCCAAAGGTCCGAGACCCATGGGTCCCGAGAAATGTCAAAAAAATTCAATAATTAATATCATAATACCGAATATTAAGTTTAAGATGGAAATAAAGTATTTGGAAATTTTCCAAATGCCTTTTTTACACCTAAAATGATTACAACATTAAATTCATTGTTATAATTGCAATTGATTATTAATATTCTAGGGAACTAGTTGGCCACATTTCTTATTTCCATACAGTAAATATTGCCAAATTAATCAAAACAGCGAAATATTTGACATCTATTTGCGACGTTGTCCACTTTCAGAATAAACGCTCTTCACCTCTCAACGAGGTATCCTCAGGATGACAATTGACTTGTCGCGAACGCGAACACGGCGTGTTGCCACACCAAGCGCTGAACGCAGATAAACAGCGCGTCTCTGCGTTTCAGGAGTTTTTTATGGCTCTTTAGAAATAGCTAAGCGGAACAGGTTACTAAATATATCCACGTCTATTGTATTTTATGTTAAGTATACAAGATTTTTTTTTTAATAATTCAGGAACATTTAGTTTTAGCACAATCAGCCTATAATGTTTCCACTGCTGGGACACAGGCCTTCTCTCTGTGAGAGGGAGTGGGCTGTAATCCACCACGCGGGCCCAGTGCGGGTTGGTAGATGTCACATGTCTTCGAATTTTTGGTTCTAGGACATGTTTCCTCACGATGTTTTCCTTCACCGTTTTGAGAGCAGTGGTGATGAAATAATTTACACAAAGTAAAGTGCCTGTCGCGGTTCGAACCTAAGACCTACTCATAAGTTAGTATAATAACAAAAATATAGAATTGGAATACAATACCAGCCCGTCCCATCTTTGATGTCCTCCCTCCGGTTGACGCCCTAAGCCGAGGTTCGTACCCCACAGGGGGTGCCCTTAGCGAGCGTTCACCTAGTATTAAGCTTATAGTTTGTAATGCGGCTGGCTGGAGGCTTTGCAGCCACAGGAAAGCTTAGTTAAGTACTCATGACCTCAGAGGTCAACAATGAGAAGCACTGACAAAAAAAAAAATTGGAATACAATAATTAATAATGTCATTCAATAATAATTTTTCAGTTCTATGTTTTTGTGTAGTATCTGCAGTTTTACTTTTCACGAAATAATGAACTTTCACAAAATATTATCGATTCCAAACTTATTTAAGAAGTTTTTACTTTAACGATAACAAATGAGAAAAACGGTTCGTATCTTCATGTGAATTATGTACTTATTCATTAAATTATTCATTGAATTTCTTTCAAAATTAATATTAAGAAGGAATACAAATTGTTTCCATAATAAAATAAGTGATGAAAAATGATTACACAAATGGGCTTTGATAAAATATTAAAAGCAAATTTATCTTTTGTCTAAAATAAGTACAAACCCGTTGTTATTCATTATTTGAAGCTCAAGAAAAGGAATGATTTTCTTTTACAAAGAAAGTTTCTTGATTATTCAAAAAGCTTTGCAATAAAACTCATGACTGTCGATTCGCTCATTGGCAACTGGGAAACCATTATTACTTTGTTTTTTGTACAGTATACGTATAACATACCACCAGAATACCCGTAAAAAACCACGTTATCTTATATTTAAAATTCTCGTGTCACACTGTTAGTTACCTTACTCCTCCGAAACGGGTTTACTGATTTTTACCAAATTTTATATGCATATTCAGTACGTCTGAGAATCGGCTACTATCTATTTTTCATACCCCTAAGTGATAAGGGTTGTCCACCCCAAACAAATAATTGGCAAAACAGCGTTTGCCGGGGTCAGCTAGTTTTTATATATTTTTAATTCATATTCTTTATGGCTTTTCTTTATTATTTTTTACTTTATGGAGGAGCTTCATCAGGTTAGCTTCTTCATGGGTGACCATCTTTACATACTGAGACTCCTCCGTGCCTCGAAAAGCACGCTAAGCCGTTGGTCCCGGCTGTCATTCGTGAATCTTTGACAGTCGTTACGGGTCGTCAGAAGCCCGAAAGTCTAACAACCAGTCTTACCAAGGAGTATCGTATTACCTAGTTACTGGGCTGTGAAGGTCAGATAGGCAGTCGCTCCATGTAAAATACTGGTATTCAGCTGCATCCGGTTAGATTGGAAGCCGACCCCAATATAGTTGGGAAAAGACTAGGCAGATTGATTGATTCTTTACGGCACCTCTTTAGGTCATGAGCTATCCGAACATCAAAAACAAAAAGGCTGGATAATTAAAATTAAAGGCGTGATAATTGATTCTGTAAAGTAAAACTGGAAAAAAATATCTAGATATATGTACTGTCACAAGCATAAACCTCGCCTACATTTATGCAAGATTCAAAAGCAATTTCCTCCAGGAAAATTGATAGTTATTTTATGGTTTCACAAACATAGCATTTTCGAAACCTTAAACTGTTTGTCCACTGCCACCGTTTATGGGAACTCAACGAGAAACGAGATGATTCGAACCGAACGTCACTCTCCGGCGGCGGCGGTGGCGTGCGGTGGACAAGCAGCCATAGCAAATGTGTGTATGAAATGAAATTGTTTATTCTGTAAATAGGATATTGGAATCACTTTAACACGTCATATCAAAAAAAAATATATAAGCTAGATGAGTTCGGCGTTTCCTATCTGACTACACTGAGAAGAAAGGCCGAAACAAACTCTGAGGTCGCAGTCTCTTTTAAAGTCCAGACATAATCTTGGTCAGGCCATATAAGGACCATGTAGTTTAGTGTCTGAAAAGGTCTTTTGAGGAAAGAACCACACAGATTTGAGTGGACCTATCCAGTCAGTGCAAGCATTTGTCAGTGATCGTGGAGCTCAATTCAAAACTTAAGGAACTCACTCGCTACTTCGCCGTCATCTCGTTCTCGTTGACGTTCAGTTGGCGGTGCCGGTGGACAAACTGCCTTACAATTATGAAGCAAGGGCTTGAGGCGCTGCATGCTGAAACACAGGCTATAAACCTAGTTCGGCAGCAGATGCTAATAATTGGACACAATTATTGTTACTAAATTACTTTTAACATAATAATTTATTATATTAATATTTATTTATTTCTAAAACACTTAACCTATTACATTTTGGTTTTAGCCTCACAACTAATCAGATACACATGACAGATGACATGACTTATCAGCCCTCTTATGAAGGTTACTTTTGCGGTGTTAACATAAAAATGTGTGTCCCCACTAAACATTTTTTTACGAAACTCAAGACACCGAGTTGTTTGTCGCTATGTGCTATGCCAATTTGGCAACCTACTTTACAACATTAGCTAGAATTTCTATAGATAAAAAGTACTAAATTCATTAATTCCAAAGTCGCGAGATTTTTGCGATCGATACAAAAGTGCATTCCATATTAGCCAACACCTGAACGTTAGTAAATATAATACATTCGATTCTATAATCACAACTCTTAAAGTCGATCCGGGAATCCCGGGATTTTTTCGATACAAAAGTGCATTCTATAATAGCCAACACCTCAACTTTAGGTAAATATGCATCCGAATATCCGATCTCTAATTATTACATCTACACCAATATTATAAAGAGGAAAGGTTGTATTCTGATTTTTTATTTTAAGTATTTAAAATAAATTGTGTTCCATGTTAAATACATCTAAAAAAAAAAAATGAATAGGCCTTTCCGCAAAGTTGCAAATGGAATTTTACGAGAAAATTACTTTTGAATTTTTTTACTCGCTCATGATTGCACTGTGGACTATGAAACAAGCATTTAATACAATTAAGTATCTTAAATTAGCAAACAAAACTTTTTTTCGTCTTATATACTCCCAAAAACTAATAACTTTCAAATTTAACTACGAGGAAACTACGACAGAAAAAAAAAAGATAACAATATTCATTAATGTGTTCAATATTATGTAGGCAGGCATCGAGCTATTTATCACCGCACTCTCTTACAATTAAAATTACAACAAAAAATTTATGTATCAATTTCACTCTCACAATCAAGGTAATGCGTAATAAAAACTCTCAATAAAACATCCCATTTAATTCGGTATCATTATCAATAATATCACCATAGAATCGCGGGGAATGTACGGACAATCTCAGTTGGTAGCCGACACGCGTACACAGCGAGTGTATCTAAGCCTAGAATAAGGACGCTTGGCTTCGGGTGCGTTCCGATATGAACGGAACTTATAAACAATGGTGGCACTGATCGGTTCAAGTGAATTTGTTTTTCCAATAACGTAGTTCTCTATTTAAAATCTGAGTTTTTTTTTTTCGGTGCGTTTATATTTTAAAGGTGAGTGGGATTTGTTTTATTTTTAAGTTTAGGTTTGGAACGCTCGAAGAAAGTTTTTTTAAACTGCCAGATAGTAAAATTATTGACTATAAAGATGCATTACTGTCATGATTATTAGATTGTAAATAATAACTTCTGGTAAGTAGCAATAGAAAATAATAGGGTGTAGGTAGGTGTTTCCTGAAGATTTAGTACCTAAATACTGAAGAACTTAGAAACTACTTGTTGACTTTTTTATTTATTCACGATTTTAAATAAAAGCTTATATTCTTATGTTGCGTGTTGTTTAAATAACTAACTTATAATAATAATTATTCACGATTATCTTGTTAATCATAGTTAAAAAAGCGTAATGAAGCCAAATTTTCATATGGTAGGCTTTTTTTAATAAACTTTTCCAGTCTGTTGTTAGAACAATGTTAACATCAAGTTATCTGCTATATTAAAAACATTTTACGATAACATAATATTGCATGCATCAATAAATTAATATTCCTCGTACAAATAATTCATTTTGATTTTAATCATTCCCATTTTGCTTTCCTAAAAATGTTACTGTACACTCTAATGTAATGATTGCGTCTCTTTTTGTGAACCTCTAATAATTCCTATTTTGAGGTCCTAAAAATACTAAATAGTCTTAATCTCTATCTTGCTCGCACACTACTGCTCACGGGCTGAGTGAGAGCGAGACTGAGCGATGGAGAGAAGGCTCCAAGGCGCCGATGGTTTGGGGAATTTATTTTTAAGGTGGAAATATTGCTTAAAAAAAAACAATAAAAAATACATAGTATTTGCTTTATAGTTATTTCAGTTAGAATGCAATGTTTTATGATCTCATCTGAAGTATTTTTAGAATACCAGCGGTTTATTGTTTCGTTTGGAGGTAACTTTGTAATGTGTTTTTATCGAGATAATTTTATGAAATCGTGTTTTCGTCGTATTTTAATTTGCTGGTTTGTGATAAATAAATGTATTTTCTTTCTTTAAATTATCAGGATTACTATGTTCCTTAAAACATAGTAATCCTGGGGTTGGTGGTGTGAACCACCGACCTCACAACCTTAACATTAATTCTCAACTTTACCATATTTATTTCAAAATTAATGCTGCAGCATTTTAGGTATAACGGAGGATCGTGCTAAGCAATTTGAGATATTATAGACTCTTAAAGCATAGCGCACATTTGGGCGTGCCGCGCCGTTTTGCAAAAATCCTCCTCCATCACTTTCGTACATTTCGTATAAACTATGGCATACCACAGTCGCCCGCAGCGCGCTTTTATGTATTAGAATCCGATGCGCTGCGACCCGATGCGGCTGTATGTGCGTCAGTTTTAATTATGCTGGGGCTACATTGGTGCCGATTCTCTTGGTCACAAACTAAACTAAATTTAAGTTCAGTGCATCTTTTTCTTTCTATTTCATTAAGAAAAGGACAGAAGATAAATTTTAGTTTAGTCCTGTCAAATTAATTATCGCCTGTCAGTCTCCATACAAGTTTAGATGTGAGTAAAAACTTGCCGACTAAAATTACGTCAATTTACGTCAAGCGCTGATTAATTTGACAGTACTAAACTAAAATTTATCTTCTGTCCTTTTCTTAATTAAATAGAAAGAAGAAGATGCACTGAACTTAAATTTAGTTTCGTTTGTGAACAAGGGAATCGGCACCATTGTCGCGTTATCGCGAACTAAACTTCGCGCGCTCTCTCTCGCACACCGCTCGTCGATTCGCTGAGCAACAGAGAGCGCGATACCGCGACAATGTAGCCCCAGCTTATTGTAGTTGTCTCTATAACTCGCCACGTCAATTTATGTTGAGGATATTACTAAGTCGGTTGACTTCCGTTACCCAGCATGACGTTAACTCGTCTCTTTTAGTTAAGGAGTTTGTTTACCTATTAAGGAGCAACCTTCTTAACTGAGCACATCTTGACGTAATTACCATAGCCTTTGTGACGCAGGAGGCAAAATTCCTCGAATCTGGTTTTACTAGGGACTTTTGATCTACTCACAGAAAAATACTATTATTTTGATGCGTAAATAGGTAGGTGAGTTCTATCATTATCAAAATAAGAGGAGGTTATGTAACGATATTTTATAGTTCTTTTTTACATACTTGTACATAATATAGGTATTTTAGTGTTACATTGTATACTGTATATTTAAATAATTATATGTAAATGAAGAGTAGTAAAAAATAAATATTGATGATAAATAAACTTGAAAATAGATTAGCTCCTACAAAAATACCCAATTGATCTGTTTTTGTTGACGGTTAAAACTACAGACGAAGATCTTTTTGTTGTGAGCCCTTTAAAGCTTTGTGGAAAAGGATTAATTACTTTGTAATCAAGGTTGATCCGGCTTTAATCTACCATACCTACGTAAGTATGTACATATAGCAACGTAATCTGATAATGTTGCTGTTATTCGTGGCTTTGAAACTTTTATCTCTCTGAAATAAATCATTTAGGTTCCTGACCGGGAAGTTAAAGTTACAACCCGGAATTGGAATTTTATCTGAAAAGTTTGAATTGGAAGCGTAACATCGTCTATCATTGTTTTCGTTATTTATAGTTTTAAGGTGTTTTTTTTTGCTGTATTTCCAATAAATGCATTTTTCTTTCATTCTTTTTTTATAGCATTTTTGACTATGGTATTATGGTCTTTGTTTTCTTCTTCATTTCGGTGACACGAAATTTTTCCTTTTTTGGCCCAAAATTTCGCCACATTCACGGCGTTATTGTGCCGCTTGTCATGTATACGGTACAGGATAGCCTTTACAAGAAGTAGTCATCGTATAGTGGTTCAGCAGCTTCAATATCATCGGGATTGTGCCGGAATATAGCAGTTCGTCGTGGACGTGGTGCGACAGTGGCTACCGTATTTATTTAGTGTATTATCTATGGTGGCTCCCCTTCATTTTTTTTTTTTGGGTGGGAAATTATCAAATAACTTCTTCTGCCGGGTGGAGCGGGAGGGCGTGTCAGACTCTTACTGACTAAAACCCACCCGTGTTCCTTCAGTTGCCATGTTGTCAGGGGCCACGGTATCCCTTTCAGACTTTCTCGTGACCCCGGCAGGGTGGCGGCTTCCCTGACATCATAGTTATTACACTTTAAACCTGACATCCTCTCTGTCATTAGAAGACATACGTCACGCAACCATAGATGCAACGCTCTGCTAGAGAGACTGTCACCAGCCAGTGTCATTCTTATCCAACCTTTTCAGTGATTCCAGTAACTTCGTAACAAAACTAGATGGCGCCACTTGCTGTGCCATCATGTACATCTCTGCTTATTCTTCTATCGGTTAAGCTTACAGCAATGACATCCTTGTAGGTAAACACTTTTGGATTTCAAACAAACGATGAGTTTATTGGACGACATGTTTGTACATAGTAAGCCTAGGTCTTGTGTAGGTATAGAAAGTGAGCATATTACCATTTAGCAGGCAAAGTTTGAAACTCCGGGCTGCTAAGACCTTTTTTTCCGTGGTTGAATCTTCAAGGATACCCTCCCTCTTGGAAGAACGGAGGATTATGTCGGACTCCTACCGACTAAAACCCCACTGTTACTACTACTACCATGTGTCGGGGGCCCAGGAGACACATGTACATTTTTTTTAAAAGTGAAAACTACTTTAGGCGCGTTGGGCATTTTTGGGATGTGACTAAACCATTGATTTCGCGTTACCATGACGACACCTAATTTTTATAAACGTGATTGTGCTATTTATTTATATTACGTTACATGCAAGTATTTTTATTTTAAAGGTTTTGTAAACGCGATTGTGCTCTTTATTTATATTGAATGACGGTTCAATGTTCTATGCAAGTATTTTTACTTTAAAGGTTTCGGAAGTATTATTTTTTGTAAACGCAATTGTGCTCTTTATTTTTCTTCCACTAAGGGATCGCCTTTGTTCAAGTTTTCACTTCTGTCGGCACTCCCGGAGTGCCACCACTTTTTTTTTTACATTCGCTGCTCCCCCGACTGGTATCAGCCCGCCATGCCTAGCGGGCCCCATCACCCAGTGCAGCCGATCCCACGACCGCATGTCCTCCCATAAAGGCACGCATGCAACACTGTGTGACTCCTCTTTGGACCTGACTGTTCGGGCAACAACACAGCCCTAATTTCATCAGGAGGAGACGCCCTGGGCGTCGGGAATCACAGGAAGATTTCCGGCCACCGTAGGCGCGGGCTTGCGGACGGTGAGCAATGGGCAGCTCGCCGTCCGATAAGGACCAAGCCCGGGTCGACGGCGCGTTGTGTTCCACGCGCGCCTCAAAGAGATGTCAGCAGAATTGACGGGGTCCGCTAGGGCCAATGCCTGCCGGGGGTTCGAAGAAAACCGATAGGGAAATCGTGGCCCCCCTGGCAACACGGCAACTGAAGGAACACGGGTGGGTTTTAGTCAGTAAGAGTCTGACACGCCCTCCCGCTCCGCCCAGAGCGGGAGAAGTTATTTGATGATTTCCCACCCAAAAAAAAAAAAAGTCATAATTTCATCGCTCGCAGGCCCCTCCTTATGGTGGCCAAAGATCATTAAGCGCTCTTCGATGCCCGGCTGCTCTACCGGTGCTGGTGGAGTGAGAGGTACCTAGGAATCCAACCACTTGGCAGTGACCGCCCTTGCAGTTACAAGACCAATGTAGAAGTTAGTTATAGTCACGTCTAGCCAAATGACAACAATCAGCGATTCTACGCCTAGAAAGTAGAGTTCTTAGCAACTGTGCCAAATTACGTAGTTGTTGTACTGTGGCAATATTTCTCGTCTTAGAAAAATATTATTATTGTTAAAGTAGCGAGTAAAATCATGATCTATGCGGCCGTTTGTATCGTATTATCGTAATGAACTTCAGAACAGTCACTTAAATATAACATAATGACATACAATACGGGTAGAACTGCTTTCGGAGCAAATAATAAAACGTAAATTTTTACTTGGAAAAGCGGCTGTTTATATTTTTTGTGTATTTTAGGCTGAAGTACCATTTTTCTATCTTTTTAATTATATTTTAACACATTCGGTAACTCTAATTACAGACAAGCAGTTAAGGCGACGATAACCGACTTTTAATGATTTTATTCTGAAGATGCGGCACGGTTGGCGCAGTGGTTAAGCGGCTGACTGCTGCGCTGCGTGTCGCGGGTTCGATTCCCGAACGGAACAAATATTTGTATGACCTGCCAGTAGTTGTTCCGGGTCTGTTTGTGTATGTGAGTTTAATTGTTTGTAATCGCACCCACGATACAGGAGAAATTCCTAGTGGCAAAGTTCTAAAAAAAAAAAAAAAAAATTACATAGTGAAATTAATTTGTAAAGGTATGTCTGATACGGATAAAAAACGGAGAATCACGCAAAATTAATCAAGCGTACTTTTCTGAAACTTTCACCATTTTAAAGATAAATTAATTATTAATCTTTTAGTAAACGTGTTTTATTAAAATACTTTTTATTTTGTGTATAATTAATTAATAATGCGTCTAATTTGAGACAGCGCTCCTTGATGGGCGAGTCCTACTACTGGCTGGACGTACAATGCGTCGCGTGAGCTCAGTACAGAACACGCAAGCTAACCACTCAAGGTCACTGTCATATATCTGCGTCTTAATAAAAAAACCAGTCAAGTGCGTGTCGGACCACGCCTCGACCAATGAAGGGTTCCGTAGTTAGGATGAATTTATCCCAAGAACAAACTTAACATTGTAGTTAAAAAACATGTTGTCCCTTACGGAATGTATGGGAAAACATGATTTGTAACTGCATATGTAAGTTGTTTGATGACTCGTTAACTTGTAGAGCCTACTTAGCTGTGATAGTTTTCCTTTTAATTTCGTTATATATAGGTACTACTGCCGTGAATTCACAAATCCAACCATTTAGCTGGCAGGTCCATACGACTATGATAAAAAAAATTAGCATTTGAAAGCTTAATATTTCGCAAACAGATCCCTGAATCCAAAATTGAACGACCTTTGTAACGACACCCCACATAATGGGATAGAAGAGAAAAAAAAATTAAGCTTTACGTGTACGGGAGGAACCCAAAAAAAAATAATTCAGGGTTTTATTTTACCATTTTGTCGACGTGATTAATATGAATATCCATAACAAATTACAGCTTTCTAGTAAGTACTAAAAGTCTCTGAGCTAAGCCGCGGACAGACAGACAGACGGACATGGCGAAACTATAAGGGTTTCTTGTTGACTACGGAACCCTAAAAATATTTATAAGTCTTGATGCATAGTTTCATAGCTTAGCACTGGAGAGGCCTTTTTTGAACTGTTATTTTTTTTGCAAAAAAGCTCAATTTTAGACGTTTGACACGTGCTTTTATGTAATTTAGGTTTGAGTAAACCTATTGTGATATACTTATCTATTTTATTATTATATAGAGCGGTAAAATTTCTGAGTTTGTATGTGGGGGTAATCTTCGAAACTACAGATCCGATTACGAAAATTCTTTCACTAAGGGAAGGTAACCGAGCTAGTACGTTTTTATCGTGGAATCATATTGTTTATCATAGGATATCGTTTATGTAAAAAAAAGCCACCCAAAGGGCAATGGAGAGGGCTATGCTTGGAGTTTCCCTACGTGATCGAATCAGAAATGAAGAGATCCGCAGGAAAACCAAGGTAACCGACATAGCCCGAAGAATTGCCAAACTTAAGTGGTAATGGGCAGGGCACATTGCTCGCCGAACGGATGGCCGATAGGGTCGAAAGGTTCTGGAGTGGCGACCACTTACCGGAAGACGTAGCGTTGGAAGACAAGATGGACCGATGACCTTGTGAAGGCCGCAGGAATCCGCTGGATGCGGAAAGCATAGTATCGGTCGAAGTGGCGGTGCTTGGGGGCTTATGTCCAGCAGTGGACGTCTTTTGGCTGAAATGATGATGATGATAAAAACAAGCCCGTAAACGAAGTCGGGTATTTTCGAAATGTTGTATCTTGAAAAGTGACCAAGTAAGTACCACAAAATACTGCAGGGCATCTTAACTAGTAACATGTTGAGTCAGAAAGGGAGACCAATGTCTCAGACAGAACTAATTGTTTTACCAAGGACATCGTTTAAGTGGTAGATACTTGAAACTCGTCAAATACACTACCGTTATGTTATCAAAGGGTATTCATGTCATCTCCAATACCTATTGATCAATAGGCCTATGTTTAGTGACGAGCAATTATATTCATAGACAATAATATTATTATGTCTATGGATATGGGATATTTATAGTTTGCATGAAACTATACTCCATTTGAAATAAGATTAGGGTAAACCAGGCAAACGTGCCCCACTATTCGAAAACTCGAAATAAAAATCATTTTTTGTTCAGAACATGTTTATTCAAGAAATCAGTCTTAACCTCTGACTCAATTGGCATAACAAAAACTAAAAAATCTTGTAAAATATAATTAAAAATAACTGAGATCAACAATTTTGTGAAACTTAGGGTGGGGCACATTACAAGGATAGATCCGTCTTATGTGCCCCAGCAAAACCTCTCATTTAGAGGTTCTTTTTCTTTTCCCTTTCCCTTTTTCTTTGGTACCGCAGTTGTTGCATTTCTCTCTATAACTTGTACAGTCTTCATATAATCAGCCAGAACACTGCAAACAAATTTCATATAAACGACTCGCTTCATTTACCCCCATTTTCTTATTTATCACATCCTCCACCGCCTTCTGCATATTTTCTTATGTCCATTTTCTTGGATCAACAGCTTTAACCTTTCCCATTTCCTAATAAAATAAAAAAATTTGAAACAAATCAAAATAAGAACTAAGGAATAATCTCCAAATGGGGCACATTAGCCGAAAAAAATTGGGGCGCATTAGACGATGTACAGTGTAATGTGCCCCACTTAAGTAATTCTGATTTTTGTTACGAAAAACGGAACTTAATTATAGGCAAACAAAAGTTAAATGAGGTAAGTTTTCTATAAAAACTTTAAAAACACGAAATAATATCGAGCAAATACTTTTAATCAACCTGAAAATAGATATAAAACAAATTCATGTAGTTATACAAACCTTTTAATCACTTTTTCTCACTCAAACTAAATAAAAACCAGCACAGTGTTGTTTACATCGCGGCCATACTTGGGTTACTGACCAGCTAGGATCAAATAAGCGCCAAATTTAAAATGCATCACTGAGTTTCGCGAGTGGGGCACGTATCCGACTGGGGCACGTTTGCCTGGTTTACCCTAGACATTTAAACAAACCTTTTTTACAGTCCGTTCAACCGATTTTGACTTCTATGCCGTAGGCATAACGATGGTATTATTGCCATCAATCGGGCACAAACCCAGATTCCGGGCTGTTACTGCACGTCCGGCCCTCCGCGCAATACTTGCATTGACCTTGACCTTGAACATTATAACATATTCATAACTTAAAAAACAATTTCGGAAGTCGGTGACAAAAAACGAAAATTAAAAACAAAAGACACCGACTTCCGAAATTAAAGTTATTTTTCACTTTGTACTTAGTGTTTTTTGGAAGTCGGTTGTTTTTTTTTTGTAAAAAGTTTTTATTTTTCACTTTTTAGTTGTGGTACCTATCCCACACAAATTCGAAAACCATACCTGTTATGTTAATAACAGTGACAGCAACTTATCATATCATCCACATACTAAGTGGGAAAAAGTAAGTATTATTGAAGCTAACTCAAAAGTATCAAAGCAAACTTAATATAATTTATATGGGACCACCTCAAGAGCACACCCTTTCAAACAAAAAAAGAATTTTCAAAATCGGTCCAGAATTAACGGAGAAATCGGTGGATATACATGACAAAAAAAAAAAAAAAAAACATACGCGACGAACACATAACCTCCTCCTTTTTGAAACTCGTTTAAAAATAGTACAATGTGCGCAACAGTGTGTCAACGCGAAATATTCAAACATTTTAGAAACTTCGCTCATCGCCACGTGTGAGTGGTTAATGGAAAAACCCAATAACACTTTACCCGCCTTTTAAGCATCGAACCCGACCTCAACAGTCGCGCTTGCGATCATTAGGCCAGGGACTGAATTACCCAAAAATTAAGGTATCTTTAAATTTCAGTATGACATCATACCGTTAAAAAAGGGTTACCGAAATAATCCGACACCGTTTTTTATTCAGTAGCGGAATTTTGAGGTTGGAAATGCATACCGGTATATTTCGACAAAAGTACTATCATCATCTGCCTAGCCTTTTCCCAACTATGTTGGGGTCGGCTTCCAGTCTAACCGGATGCAGCTGAATACCAGTATTTTACATGGAGCGACTGCCTATCTGACCTCCACAACCCAGTAACTGGGTAATACGATACCCCTTGGTAAGACTGGTTGTCAGACTTTCGGGCTTCTGACAACCCGTAACGACTGTCAAAGATCTACGAATGACAGCCGGGACCAACGGCTTAACGTGCTTTCCGAGGCACGGAGGAGTCTCGGTATGTAAAGATGGTCACCCATCCAGTGACCAACCCTGGCAAGCGTAGCTTAACCTGATGGATCGACCAGTGCGGCTGTTATTACTTAGCCACGAGCACTATACAAAAGTACAAAAGTACTATATATAACCTTTATAAACGTTTCGGTAGCAGTACCTAAACCTTAATATATAGGGGTTTTCTTTGACGCACTGCCGCCACACTCTGTCTGTCGTTCATTTGCTGATTGTTACTCTGTATTAGTTTTTATTTCCGATCGGAAGGACACGATTCTGTAAGAACCCGCGCCGCGCCGTCACGCGTGTTTTTCGATACCAAAATCGTGTAAAGGTTAAATAACGGTTTAGCCCAACCTTTATTTTGAACCGGTACCGGTATATTTTTGAGGTATCTTAACCTTTAACCGTAACCGCTTTCAGTCCTTGCATTATAACGAGCCAGACTCGTTGTTCTAATGCTTTTGCTCTTAAAAACAGTAAACATTGATTTTGACTTGATTGGACTTTCAACCTAAAATCCAATTTACTTCCTCAGTAGTTTTCAATTTCGTCAGTAATAGCAACATGATAAGGTTTACTTTTGAACAACGCCAATTTAAATTCATTTATGTTTTTCAGTGGAAATATATTTGGATAAGTAATTTATTAAGACGCAGATATATGACAGTGACCTTGAATGGTTAGCTTGCGTGTTCTGTACTGAGCTCAGGCAACGCGTCGTACGTCCAGCCAGTAATAGGACTCGCCCATCAAGGAGCGCTGTTCCAAATTAGACGCATTATTAATTTATTAGACGTAAAACAAAAGGTATTTTAATAAAACACGTATACTAAAAGATCAATAATTTAATTATCTTCAAAATGACGAAGTCTTCAGAAAAATACGCTTGATAGATTTTGCGTCATTCTCAGTTTTTTATCCGCGTTAGACATAACTTTACAAATTAATTTCACTATGTAATATTAACATAATCAAAAATATGCCTATATTAAAATATTGAAAAAATACTCTTATTTAACATATATTTTTTCCAAATCACTAACACTACTCGTTTAGACGTCATCTTCAGTATAAAATCATTAAAAGTCGGTTATCGTCCCCTTAAAACACTGAATACCACTTCAGTTTTAAGCGGTAGAACATCGAAATTGATTATTATTTGTGTACAGTAGTAATTAATATCACTTCAGATTTATAACGCGTAATTCGTTTGATCGAGGCCATATTGAGGCAAAACATTTTCGGGAACACCGAAACGTTTGTTTTAAACGAAAACCTCTGGATTTGTTGAAGTCAATTATTGCTATTAAATATAAAGGTAAAGAGCAGTGGTGGCCCAGTGGCTGCGACTTACGAGTTGTAGGTAGTAGGTTCGAACCCAGACAGGCGCTTTAGTTTGTGTAAATTATTTCATCACCATTGCTCTCAAAACGGTGAAGGAAAACATCGTGAGGAAATCGGCATGTCCTAGAACCGAAAATTCGAAGACATGTGACATCTACCAACTCGCACTGGGCCCGCGTGGTGGATTACGGCCCACTCCTTCTCACAGAGAGGAGGTCTGTGTCCCAGCAGTGGGAACATTTATAGGCTGATGATGAAATATAAAGGTATAGTCGATCTCGTAAATGCTTCACCAAACCCCACTTTTGACAAAAACTCCCAGTACAGGTCGACATAAAAGTGTCTGACGTGGTGACATTTGGAATTAAATATTTTACTTATGATGATGACACTACTTTTCCGAAAAGTGCTAGTAGGTTTTGATTTGAGTCACCCACAAGCAGCGTTTTTTAATGCTCATTTATTTCCCATTTATTGTGACCTAAGTGCGATAGAGGCGCCCAAATTTTTTCCAGATTCTTCCCAAGCTGTAAATTGAAACTTCACAAAGGTTGAAACTATCCAACTTATATTATGACGTTCAAGTGACATTCGGCTGTCGCTCAAAACCAGCGCTGGGGCTCTCTGTCTCGCATAGTCGTAGTATTATGCTGAGTGATGGCCGTTTTACGTGGATGTGACGCATATTTTCCCCCAATTTGTTCTTTTCGCGTACCTACGTGTTCTTTTTTTGCGTCCTTTTTACTGCAAATAAACGTATTTTCTTTCTTCTTATTCAACCTTGGGGTGCCTAATCCTACCTAATCATCTTTAACTGTTGGCGGATGAATTTGTGATTAAGAGAAATAAGTTTGGTTTGTATATTCGAAATTTGGTTTTTATAGACAGTAAAAAAGGTGATGTTTTCTAAATAAATTCTTTCTAAAGAAACTTTTTACGTATCGTGTTCTATAAATTAATTTCCTCCCAGTCATCAAATTAATTTGCTTTGAGAGTATTTTAATGAACTGCTAACTTCCGCCAGGGGCTTCGCCCGCGTCATGGCTTTATAAATTATAGCCTATGTTACTCAGGTAATAATATAGAATTCTACTGGTAAAATATATTTTTAAATCGGTCTAGTAGTTTTTAAGTTTATTAATTACAAACAAAACTACTAATATTTATCTTTATACTAGCTGACCCCGGCAAACGTTGTTTTGCCAATTATTTGTTTGGGGTGGACAACCCTTATCACTTAGGGGTATGAAAAATAGATAGTAGCCGATTCTCAGACCTACTGAATATGCATATAAAATTTGGTAAAAATCAGTAAAGCCGTTTCGGAGGAGTAAGGTAACTAACATTGTGACACGAGAATTTTATATATAAGATATATGAAGGCGCGTCTAAAGGTTTTACGACGCCAAACTTACGAAGTTGATTTTAGAACGAGTACTCGGGGGAACGTCGTTTACATTATTGTTCATTCCTTAATGTGAACAGAGATTTGTGATTATTCTGAATATTAGGTATTGACTTTAATTTACTTACATCTCCTGATCTCCTCGCCCGCATACCCATACATGAGAGGTAATAAGACCTCTTCTGATAAAGTCGACGTATTGGCAATTATTATAGTGTAGATGTCTCGAAAAAAATCCAAGTACTAACTACGCAGAAGAGCTAAAATTTAGTTAAATATTTTCTACAGAGAAGTCAACAAAGTAAGCTTTTGTTAATAGTATTAAAATGGAATTTTAATGTGAACGACAATTAACGAACTAATTGAAAACGGATAAGGTTCTGCGAAGGAGTCTTTGGTTAATCTTTGTAAAATGTATTTTGAGTGGGATGGTAATAAAATGTTAGGGTTATCACACTTTGGATGATTATTACATTTTGTTAAAAGGTTGTTTAAAATTTATACAAGAGAATATTGTCAAAAAAAAAAAAAAAAACAAATAAATTTACAAAAAAACGAGCGATCCTTATAGTAGTCGCATATGGTGTGTAACATCTTGATGGCTGACAGTATCAACCTCTTGGAAAATGGGTTGGTACCATCTGACGGCCAACTCTAGCATTGCGCGCGCTCATTGGTCAAATCAAATAGCGCGCGCTTCCCCGGCTTTCTGTTACACACTTCCGTCCCTTTTCACGAAATCACTCCCACAGATTGCAGGAAAGCGAGAGGAAAAATGTAACATATAAAAAATGTGCAGTGATACTAACCATATCACGAAGTAAAATAAATTCTGTCATAATTGCAACGAAAAAATTTAAAAATTGTAACGATCCAGGGATTTTATAATTTCTTTGCCATAATATGGACACTGCATCACAACAAATGCTTTCGTCAAAGATATACATAATGTCTAGATAGATACTCCAAGGTGGGAACTCGTCGCAAAAAAATGGCGTCCAACTGTTAGCCGCTAAATGCACGCACAATGACACCACAATGATGTGGCGCGAGTGACGTAGCTGTCACGCACACCAGCATAAAAAAGTTGGCTTGTTTGTTTTAGTTCTTTTGCAGTGCGACACTATCTAGACATATAAATAATAATCAAAGGTTTTGTCATTTAAGTAATCCATTCACTTATTTAGTAGAGCATTCTGTGCGAAATTACCTGAATACCTACGTACCTGAACAATTTATGTCGCCAATGAAATACCGCAAACAATAATAAAATGTCCAATAAAATACCGGACGGAACAATCCGACTGCAATGAAAATGCTGTAAATCGCTATTCAAGAATCTGTGGAGAAATTTCCAATGTTATTCTATGAGCTTGCTTTATTAATATTCACCAGCCATTTCAATCAAGATATTTTTGAAGTGAAAACTTCTTTGGGTGCGTTGAGCGATTTTTGGTAGGGGGTAAACTTATGGATTCGCGTAGTGCTGTAATATAGTAGATAGCGCTAATACCAGTTTTAAGTTTTCACTTCTGTCGGCAGTCCGATTTCTGCCTATTTTTATTGAAAATTTAAATATCGTACCTGTTTCTTCGTGATCGGAATTTTTACTAATAGTAAAAAATCTCATTCGCTAGTTAATTGATTCAGGCGTGACCTAGCGGAAATCCATTATAAAAGAATAGACGTAGATATATTTAGTAACCTATTCCGTTTAACTATTCCTAAAGAGCCATAACTCATCATCTGTTGCGACGCCTCATTGAGGTGGATAACAATTAAAATTCTGTCGTGTCTCGTTAATGACAGTTGAAAGGAAACCATGTAAGAAATCGACACGTGTGTCACCTTTCAACGAGGCATCCTCAGGATGACGATTGACTTGTCGCGAACCTGAACACGGCGTGTCGCCACACTGAGCGCTGCGTCTGGCGCTCTCTGATCTATACTTTTTAATCTCATTCACCTCATTATCTGCGTAGCTTTTTCCCAATTATGTTGGGGTCTACATCCAGTCTAACTGGATGCTGCTGAATAGGTACCAGTATTTTACATGGAGCGACTGCCTATCAGACCTAGCCAACCAGTTACTGGGTAATACGATACCCCTTGGTAGGGCTGGTTGTAACGACTATTAAGCCTCGGTCACACACAGCGAATACTCGCTGCAATTAGGCACTCGTGTGACAGGTTATTCGCTGCGAATATATTAATTAGCCGCGAGTTGAGTTCACCGCGATTTGCGGTGAGTGATTCGCAGAGAGTAAATTTGAACAAATTTACTCTCTGCGAATCACTCACCGCAAGAATTCGCTGTGAGTGACAGGGTACTCGCTGCAAGTGGCCATTCCGCTTAGCGTATTGTCGAAGACTGTCGAAATTCTCGTGTAAGACTCGCTGTCGTGTCGTGTGACAGGCAGGCAGGCAGCGAATTGTCACTGTCACTGCGAGTATTATTCGTAGCGAATAGACTCGCAGCGAGTAATCCCCGTTCAGACGGCGATGATCAGCACGACATTTTACAATAAAAATTTGGGATCACACGCCACCATACACTGTTTATACCGGTAATAAAAACAAATGCTGTATGGAACTGCCATGTGATCCCAAAATTATACAGGAAAATAACGTATAATACTGATCATCGCCGTGTGGACGTGGCCATAAAGATCTAAAAATGACAGGCGAACCGTTGAAGGGAAATATTAATGCTTGTCTAACTTTCGGTTCGTATATACTTACGATGATCTTAAAATTGATATTCATTTATGTAATCCTATAAATCGTATTACCGTATCGTATTACCTATCAATATCAATGAATTCTTAACATAGCAGCTTAGGTACCTAACTAGAACGCCAATATTGTTTACGATTACGTCGTACTCGTAGTTTGCATATCGAAACCATAACAGGGTTTTGATTGATCCTACATATTACATTACCTAAGTATTAGAGCAACTGATATAGGTAGGTACATAATATATTAAAACAACGTTACCTTTACGTCATAGATTGATAATAAATCGCCTGACAGCTTTGTTGGTCTAGTATGATTACTGACAAATGCTTGCACTGACTGGACAGGTCCACTCAAATCTGTGTGGTTCTTTCCTCAAAAGACCTTTTCAGACACTAATCTACATAGTCCTCATATGGCCTGACCAAGATTATGTCTGGACTTTAAAAGAGACTGCGACCTCTGAGTTTGTTTTGGCCTTTCTTCTCAGAGTAGTCAGATAGGAAAAGCCGAACTCATCTAGCTTATTTTTAATATTTTTTATATGACGTGTAAAAGTGATTCCGATATCCTATTTACAGAATAAACAATTTCATTTCATTTCATTTCATTTAGTAGACGCAAGTGTTGCTGAGCATGAGGTCCTGGGTTCGATTTCCGGATCGAGCAAAGTGTTATTTAAAACTCATATTAAAAGTACACTTTGTAAACCAGCATATTACAAATTAGAGAATTTTATCCAAGATAAGGATGCTTGGAAACATGCTGGTCCTGCTCTATAGGATAATCTAGAATCTAGACAAAATCAAACTGGTTGCTAATTAAATTGTATGATTTATATATATTTTTATTAAATGACATTGATTTTACATTTTGTGATTACTTCCTCACACACTGACTTATTAACTGTAAAATTTTAAGAAAATCGTCTACTTTTATAATGATTGTAAATATATGAGTACCATGTAGGTATCTATCACATAATTAATGTATCTGTCGTTGCTTTAGTTTTAATTATTTTTACCTATTGTGGTATAATGTTATTCTAGGTGCATCGTCTTCACATAATTATATTATGTAACTAATACAACAATTTTAATACAAAATACTGTAAGACATTTTAATCTTGCCCATTCTTCTCCATACGAAAACTACCTTTTGGAAGGGGTGACTAAAATCAATTCTATTTATTTGTCAATTTTGACGCATAAGTGCCTTTTTGAAGTAAATGATTTGATTTTTTGACTTTGTTACTGGGTTGTTTAAACAGGAATTTCGTGAATTTCGTAGAAATTCTTGTCGCGTTTTGCCCTCAACCGAGCACAAATCAAATAAATAACAATACTAACCTACTTATTTAAGCACAATTGTTACTAATACCAAAATATTAACAAAATTATAGACCTTAGTTTGAAATAAAGTTTCATTTATTTATCATCTAATTTTAATCTGGATTTGTGCTCGATTGATGGCAATAGGCTTTTTTTTTGGGTCGGTAATTTTCAAATTACTTCTCCCGCTCTGAGTGGAGCGGGAGGGCGTGTCAGACTCTTACTGACTAAAACCCACCCGTGTTCCTTCAGTTGCGGTTAGGGGCGCGAGGGCGCGAAATTTGCCTCTCTCTCACGCGTTCCGCCTCTTCCTTCGCAAGCATTACTGCTTTGCAGAAGGAGGTGACGGCTTCCCATTTCCTCTCGCTCCGTACCATGGCCCGAAGCAGTGCCAGACGCGAGAGATCACTGCCACCGATCGCCTTCACGAGGACACGGCGATGCTCCGCCTAAGCCGGGCAAACCTCCACCGTATGCTCCACCGTGTCCTCCGGGCGATCCACACAATGGCGACACCCGGGCGTTTCCTCCCGCTTTAACCTGAACAGGAATCTCCCGAAATGGCAATAGGCTTGGATCACATTGGACTTAAACATAACTGACGAAATGTGGGTATTCTGTAGGTACCTACACCTCTGCCTAACCCTTTGTGAATTACAGGCATGATGTTATGTGATGTGTACCTAATAAATTATATCATTAGTCTTTGATGTTGAAGTTAAAAAACATTGTGTAGGGAACTAGGGACCCTATCTTTTCCTCAAACATAGGTACTTATCTAGCTATTATTTTTCAAACAAAGGCGACTAAAAGGTACGTTCGTAAACACACTGTGCTATTTAGTTAGGAAAACGTTTAGGAGTCATTGAACTGAATGAGTACCTGGTTGATGTACATGTATAAAACAAAATACAATAGACGTGGATATATTTAGTAACCTGTTCCGCTTAGCTATTTCTAAAGAGCCATAAAAACTCTTGAAAGAAATCGACACGTGTTTCACCTCTCAACGAGGCATCCTCAGAATGACGATGGACTTGTTGCGAACCCGAACACGGCGTGCTGCCACACCGACCGCTGAGCGCAGCGCTAGTTAACAAGTCCATCGTCATCCTGAGGATGCCTCGTTAAAGAGGTGAAACACGTGTCGATTTCTTTCAGGAGTTTTTTATGGCTCTTTAGAAATAGGTAAGCGGGACAGGTTACGAAATATATCTACGTCTATTGTATTTTATAATGGATGTCCGCAAGGTCACGCCTGAATCAATTAACTATGTATAAACAGTTTATGAGTATGTTTTACAACTTTTAGTTACAGTATAAAACATGTAAAAAAACTATCCAATCCGTGAGGGTGTTGTTAAGTATCGTACTAAAATAAAGTCGTATAATATCGTACTAAAATATTGTAAAACATTTTAAAAGAGTAACGGTGGAGTTTCTTGCCCATTCTTCTCCATACGAAAACTACCTTTTGGAAGGGGCGACTAGAATCAATTCTATTTTTTGTTTTTGACGTTCAAAAGTGCCTTTTTGTGCCTAATTGAAATAAATTATTTAACTTTGACTTTACTGAGAGTATATTTATGCGAAAATTTTCAGAAAAAAATGATAAAATCATTTTTTGAACGGAACTTTTACCTGGTTATTATTACCAACATTGGATGCGGGCGGCAGTCGTTTAGCGGGTGTCACTACGGCTACAAGTCATAACTTATGACCCCTGTTGAAAATTTGCTAATTTTTCATGGATTTGGGGTATCATCAAATATAGTTTCTCATAATATAGGTAGTGTAATGTAAAATTTGTGATCGCGTTTTACTTTTAAACTAATTTTGATGCGGTTTTCACATTTATTTAGAGTTTTTAATTCGGAAGGTTTATTAAATTTACATAATTATAATATACAATAGACGTGGATATGTTTAGTAAGCTGTTCCGCTTAGCTATTTCTAAAGAGCCATAAAAAACTCCTGAAATAAATTGATTTTGATTTTTTTAATTGATTTATTTCAGGAGTTTTTATGGCTCTTTAGAAATAGCTAAGCGGAACAGGTTACTAAACATATCCACGTCTATTGTATTTTATAATGGATTTCCGCAAGGTCACGCCTGAATCAATTAACTATAATTATAATACATTAGTGTCTCAACATCCGGACAAACCTATTGAGGTTTTTGTGATGGTTTTGTTATATTATAAAGAGATAAAATTTATTTGTAGGGGGTAATCTCCGGAACTCCCAGTCGGATTTGAAAAATTATTTTTGCATTGGATAGCCCACTTCTTGAGGAAGGATATAGGCTCGCGGATGAAGTCGCGGGCAGAAGCTAGTAATTAATAAAAAATTAAAAAATAAACAATGTTTTATCAAGTCGTAAAAACCGTGCCAGGCTATAGCGGTGTATAAATTTCTTATTCAATGCGAGTATGTCTCAAACGACGTATACCTATATATAACTTTATATTCTGTCAGCTAAGATTTTACGGTTACCAAAAGTGTCCTATGAGCATCCCTACACTAATTGACCGCGACGACGCGGAAACGTCATTTGACGAGAAAATCCATAATATGCCAAAGAATTTAAGAGCATAACCGACGTTGTCGTCCGTTTCACTGCTTCGGTCGTTTTTTTTTAGGCAACTTGGTATTAATTTTGTTGACACAAAATAAATTCACGTTCAAAAGTGCCTTTAATGAGTCTATTTGAAACAAATTAAAATTACACAGTAAACAGAATTGACAACTTAAAAATGTAAGCAAAAAGTCTTGGAAAAATGAAGAGAGCTAAATAAGACGTCATTTTCCTCACTTTCCACTAAATAAGTATTTATAATCAAATAAAAGCTTTTAAATTAGTAAGTGCCTTTTTAAAAAGACTCGTAGCTATAATTTTTATATAATTATTTTCGTTGGCAGTCAGGGATTGGTTCCAATTAAAATTTCATTGAAAATTGATGTGGATGTGGACGACGCGCCGGCAAAAAAATCATTAAGTGCGGACCGTAGAGGTTTTCTGTGTCAAAGCATATAAGAGATTTTATTTGCTCATCACGGTTATTTTATTTATAAAGCGGGCTTTCAGTTTAAATTATTGTAGGTAAGTACATACGTATATTTAAATACTTAAATTTATTTGTTTTCGTGCACGTTTTATTTATTTATTTATTTAAGGATTACCAACGAGTTACATTACAAATTATCTTTTTACAATAGTAAAACTTAGTTTTATTACATTATCCTGTAACGCACACTCAATTACAGGTAACCACAGCTTTCTCGGAAAGCAGGTTAAGCATCATCATTCATCTATCATTTAATAACGTTCTGTAAAACAAATACATCCCAGCAATAGGCTGCTTCTTCGTGGACTAGGCTAGGTGCTATTCGCGCAGGTGCTATTCGGACGGGTGCTCTAAGTGGACTACTTCTTAATAAAGCTTTAAAACCTGGGACCAAAACCGGTATGATCAATACGGGAATTTTTTAGGGTTCCGTACCTCAAAAGCAAAAAACGGAACCCTTATAGGATCACTCGTGTGTCTGTCTGTATATCTGTCTGTCACAGCCAATTTGCTCCAAATCTAATGGACCGATTAAGTTGAAATTTGGTACACATATGTATTTCTGTGACCCAAACACGGACGTTTAACGTAAATAAATGTATTTTGAATATGAGGTCACTTTTCGGGGACAAATAAGAAAATTAAAAAAAAATAAGTTTTTCAAACTGTATCGTGTGACATATCAAATGAAGGGCTTGTTGCAAGGATTTTAAACATATTTTTTTTTTATAATTTTAAAATATTTTATTATTTTTAATTTTTTTTCATTTATAGATATTTAAGAAAATGGATGAAAATTAATCATTTCCCCCTTTATCTCCGAAACTACTGAGCCTAAAATTTTGAAAAAGTACAGAGAATGTTTCTTCACTCATAGATTACAGGAAAACCTATAAGAAGTCTATGGTCTTAAAATAACATGGTAAATCTCTCAATATTGTGCGTATAAATTTACATTTACAGTTGAAATGTATGGGGAGTACTTGTATTTCAACTACATTATTAAGTTTGTATTTGGGATAAATTCATCCCAACGGAACCCTTCATTGTGCGTAGTCCGACACGCACTTGGTCGGTTTTTCGGTTACAACATTTATATTTTTAACTGGTATTTTTAAAAGTTACCTTAAATTGAATACAACCAGTTACCGAAATAAAAATTACCTCTATCTTAAGGCGGGTTCCCACGGTGCGCGATATTGCGCACGCAAGCGCACCAGCCCACACAAACATCTGTATTTTTGTACCTACGTTCTATGCAAATAAATAATGATTCCATTCTATTCTATTGTATTCTGACGACCACAGATAGCTACACAACACACACCATGCCTTTTCCGACGGTGTGTGTCGGTCTGTGTGGGCCTCGAGATTCGAAGCCACATTAGCATTGTTCTGTTAGCTTTGGTGGATGCTGAATATAACTTCACATTTGTGGATTGCGGATGTTATGGTAGAATAAATAATGGCGGTGTTTGCAGAAATACAGAGATGTATAGTTTTTTTTTTAGAAATGTACTGTATTTTCCAGCATCGACTAATTTGCCCTTCAAGGAGGAACCACTTCCCTACGTGTTTGTGGCAGATAGTGCATTTCTCTCACTGAAAATATGTTGAAGCCGTCTCCACGCCAAGGAAACAAAAGAAAGATACCTCATTAACGGCATAACAATGTAAATGTCTATTAACTGCTCCCAAATTACGATGATTATTTAATTTTTTTTACATTCTTCCTTGACATAATCTTTAATTTTTTGACATTATATACCTACAATCTATATCTATAAAAGGAAAGGGTGACTGACTGAATGATCAGTCATTCAGTCAGTCACCCTTTCCTTTTATAGATATAGATTGTCAGTCAGTCAGCTGACTGATCTATCAACGCACAGCTCAAACCACTGAACGGAATGGGCTGAAATTTGGCACACAAGTAGATAATATGACGTAGGCATCCACTAAGAAAGGGTTTTTGGAAAACCGACTTTTAAGGGGGTGAAAAGGGGGGATTTTGTTTGTATGAAAAATCCTATTCCTTTAGTTAATAAACTTGAAACTTGGCACAAATACTCATCTATGTAAATTATAAAGTTTGCCATTTTTAGTTTTTCTAAACTACCCCCTAAGGGAGGATTGGGGGGTGTCAAAGTTTGTATGGAAGACGCGCGGTCTGATTAACTCGAAACTCAATATTTATACTTAAGACTGAAAACAAATAAAAACGTATATCAGGGTTTTTTGAAAATCTACCCCTAACGGGGTGAAAAGGGGTATTCATTTTTACAGGGGAGGATTTTACTGTTAGGCTTGATTAACTTGAAAATTGGTATAAATAATCTATATCAAATAATGGAAACGTCATAATAGACTTTTTCAAAAAATATTATTATCACGCTATTTGCTATGGAGGATGAGCAATATTGCATTATGTTCGTATTCTTCTATAGTTTACTGCAAACTGTAAAAAGACTAACCAAAAGATTAGAATATTGCAGATAATTACGGATTTAACCTTTTAAAAGATCATAATCACGCCATACCTTTATGGAGCTAAGTAGTCAATCATAACAGGATGGATGTTGATATGGGGCAATAAGGGCAGGTACCTTAACCGTTATCGCTATAAGATAACGGTCTTAGGAGACTGTCCTTAACTTTTTGAAACATTTTGATCTACATTCACAGATTTTGAAAAAATTGTACAGTCAGCAAGAACATGGGCAATTTTCACAAAAACTTTTTTGATGCCAGTCGATCCTATTTCTTATTACGAGGGTCAAAAACTATATCGGGCCAACTGAGGTTTGAGTATGAGAAAATTCAGAAATTAAAAAAAACTTTCCATACATTTCGTAGGAAATGAGCCTGAGAGGAGATAGAACAACACGAAATATTATCCGTAACTATCAAAATCCGTAGTGCGCGCTTAGCCTAAGTTTTTAATATCTAGGTATTTCAAATTGATACCTCTACGCGTTTCTGAGAAAAAGTGTCTTGACTGGCAACGATGTCATCCTTAAAGGGTTTCCGTTTTTCATTTTGAGGTACGGAACCCTAAAACAGATTTATTATCTTTCTGTTTGTTACCTTTTCATGCCGTAACGGCTGAACAGATTTAGATGAAAAGCATACGGACAGACCATGACCTTTTTTTTTTTTTTTTTTTTGGGTGGGAAATCATCAAATAACTTCTCCCGCTCTGGGCGGAGCGGGAGGGCGTGTCAGACTCTTACTGACTAAAACCCACCCGTGTTCCTTCAGTTGCCGTGTTGCCAGGGGGCCACGATTTCCCTATCGGTTTTCTTCGAACCCCCGGCAGGCATTGGCCCTAGCGGACCCCGTCAATTCTGCTGACATCTCTTTGAGGCGCGCGTGGAACACAACGCGCCGTCGACCCGGGCTTGGTCCTTATCGGACGGCGAGCTACCCATTGCTCACCGTCCGCAAGCCCGCGCCTACGGTGGCCGGAAATCCTCTCGTGACTCCCGACGCCCAGGGCGTCTCCTGCTGCGGCGGTTTGGGGCGCGAGGGCGCGAAATTTGCCTTTCCCTCACGCGCTCCGTCTCCTCCTTCGCGAGCATTACTGCTTCGCAGAACGAGGTGACGGCCTGCCATTTCCTCTCGCTCCGTAGCATGGCCCGAATCAGGGCCGGACGCGAGAGATCACCGCCGCCGATCGCTTCCTCGAGGACACGGCGATGCTCTGCCCAAGCCGGGCAGACCTCCACCGTATGCTCCACCGTGTCCTCCGGGCGATCCACACAGTGATGACACCCGGGCGTTTCCTCCCGCTTTATCCTGAACAGGTACCTCCCGAAACAGCCATGTCCGGTGAGCACCTGTGTCAGGCGGAAGGTGAGGACGCCGTGGCGCCTCTCTAGCCACTCCTCAAAGAGGGGTCTTATCGCCGCAATTGCGGCGTGCCCAGCGCTGGGTTACGGATAGACCATGACCTGGGTTAGGACATATGATAAGTACTCTGAATATCGGTAGTACGTTCCTGTGGGATATTTTCCGACCTTTACGCGTGCGAAGCCGCGGGCAAAAGCTAGTTTTCTATATTGTTTTTATCAAATTAGATTTGTTACAGCTGTAGTGGCAATCACGTTATTTGGTTTAAATAGGTCCTTATTTTTATTTTAGGGTACTTGAAACCATTTTTATTGGAACCAAAAGTACTTATCCAATATTGTTATGAAGAGTTGTTTACTATGCAACTTTTTAAGGCAATCTAAAAATTCACCACGAATACCGGTACTTTTGATACTGAAAATGAAGGTGGAGTGCATCCAGGCTCATGGCCAAATGATCCTCAAGGAAATACTTTCTTGATATCTATGAGGAATCTTCCAAGAAGAGCAACTTTTTTGAACACACAATTTTTTAAATTTTAATATTACATAACATGGGCAGAGGTGTCCCTGTAGCAGGTACCCCCACATTTCGGCAGTTATGTTTAAGTCCCATGTAATAGGGGGCGAGTCTATTGCCATCAACCCGGGCACAAATTCAGACTCCGAGCTGCTACTGAGAAATTTCAGATAGAAAAAAACTTTTTACAAAAAAAAACAACCGACCTCCAAAAAAACACTACAAAGTGAAAAATAACTTTAATTTCGGAAGTCGATGTCTTGGGTTTTGTATTTTCGTTTTTTGCCACCGACTTCCGAAATTAAAGTTATTTTTCACTTTGTAGTGTTTTTTTGGAGGTCGGTTGTTTTTTTTGTAAAAAGTTTTTATTTTTCACTTTTTAGTTGTGGTACCTACGTACCACAACTAAAAAGACACACATTTGAATACCACTACCTGCTACCAGTGACAGAAACTTATCATATCATCTACATACTAAGTGGGAAAAAAATACGTGTTGTGTAACTAACTCAAAAACTATCCAAGCATAGTTAATAAAATTTATATGGGACCAATTTGAGAGCATACCCTTTCAAACAAAAAAAGAATTTTCAAACTCGGTTCACAATTGACGGAGAAATCGGAGGACATAAATAAAAAAAAACATACGCGACGAACATACTTCCTCCTTTTTGGAAGTCGGTTAAAAACACAATAACACTGCCCGACCCGGGAATCGAACCCAGGACCTTAGCAGTAGCGCTTGCAACCACTAGACCAACAAGGCAGTCAATTTTAATATTCTTTTCTGAATTTGCTATTGTTTTTATAATTTTCTCAGTTTTGATGTTGTATTTCCTGTACGTGTCCCAAATAAAAAAAATCTTTCTTTCTAACTCTATCAGCTAAGACCATCTATCTATACATATAATAAAATCGTAGCGAAGTCGAAACTGTACTTACATTGAATATTTATGAAAAAAAAGTATTTGCTACGAGGTCTACGATCGATTCTAATGCCGAAAATATTATATTTATTAGAATTTTTGGCTGTTTGTCTGTATGTATGTTCCAGCATGTCGCAAATTTTAGCGGATAAATTCTGTTAAAATTTTACATAGGTATTCCATATAAGTTTGGTCAAACTGTAGGGTATAAACTATCACGCTATTTACTATTGGGGACGAACAATGTTATATTATGTTCGTACTTTTGGAAAAAAAACGCGCCAAAATATTAGGATATTGTAGATGGTTATCGATTTAACTTTTTAAATGATTATCATCACGCTATACCTTTATGGAACTAAGCAGTCAATCATGAAATATACAATATGTCCGGTTTCGGAATGTACAAACTTAAAGGGGTGGTAGTTTGCTCTATTCTATCAATAAAATTATTCTACATGTAGGGTCGGAACCTACCCCCCTGAATGGCAGCCATTTTTGTGTTTTGATCGCCTTTTATGGAGCGTGCATACTAAAAGTACAGTAACTTTAAAATTTAAAGCTCAATTGTCATAAAAATTATACTTTTAGCAACGGATAAGTATTAACAATGGGTTAAATAACTCAAATAATAACATTGAATGCTGCATCACATTACTTATGCTTAAATTATAATAAAAAGAATTTTAAGATCAATTTTACATTAAAAATAACATCGTTTTAAGGGTTCCGTAGTAAACAAGGAACCCTTATAGTTTCGTCATGTCCGTCTGTCTGTCTGTCTGCGGTCTAGCTCCGAGACCCTTAGTACTAGAAAGCTGTAATTTGGCATAGGTATACATATTAATTACGCCGACAAAGTGGTAAAACTAAATTATGAAAAACATATTTTTTTAGGGTACCTCCCATACACGTAAAGTGGTGATGTTTTTTTTTTTTTATCTCATGATGTGGGGTATCATTGGAAAGGTCCTTCAAAAATATTGTGAGTTTGTGAAAACCATTTTTGGATTCAGGGATCCGTTTGTGAAATATTAGGCTTTAAAGTGCTAATTTTTGTTAGAGTCAAGTGTCCCCCCCCCTGTCAGCTAAATGGTTAGTTTTGGATGTGTGAAAAAAAATTACAGCAGTAGCTTATATAACGAATTTAAAAGAAAAATTATCACAGCTGTGCAGGCTTTACAAGTTAACGAGTAATAATCGACCAACTTAGATTTGCGGTTGTAAAAACATGTTCTCCTATACATTCCGGATGAAAGATTTTTTTTTTCAACTACAAAGTTAAGTTTGTTCTTGGGATAAATTCATCCCAACTACGGAACCCTACATTGTGCGTGGTCCGACATGCACTTGGCAGGTTTTTTTTGTTAATCACGGTTAAGTATTATAAAATTCACCCCGGAGAACTACCTTTTTTTATCTACTTGTCTAACACATGTTTAGTTCACCTAAATAATGATACCAAAAAATTGATTCTATGACTAATGGTTTAAGAGATATTGTTGCTTGAACGCAGCCATTCCGTACGTGCGATATGAATGAGCGCTGCATTCCATGTGGTAGCAGCCAGTAGCAGGTACAAAAAAGATTTTGTAATAACCGTGATTAACAAAAAAAAACGATGTTATTTTTAACGTAAAATTGATCTTTTAGCATTTATTTCAATATGATGCAGCATTCAATGTTATTATTTGAGTTATTTAACCCATTGTTAATACTTTTCCGTTGCTAAAAGTATTTTTTTATGACAATTGGGCTTTACATTTTAAAGTTACTGTACTTTTAGTATGCACGCTCCATAAAAGGCGATCAAAACACAAAAATGGCTGCCATTCAGGAGGGGGATGGGTTCCGACCCTACATGTAGAATAATTTTATTGATAGAATAGAGAAAACTACCTACTTTAAGTTTGTACAGTCCGAAACCGGACATATTGTATAGGAACGGCTATTATAGGTAAATTTCAGTGAAGCAATTAATACAGCGGTTGGACCATTGCTTTGCAAACATGGGGTTGTAAGTTCGATTCCCAATTACGGTTTTTCTGTTTTTTTTTCACATTTTGTATTACGATTTTTTTATTTTTTTATTATCTATATCTATACACATGATAAAATCGTAGCGAAGTTAAAAACGTACGTTGAATATTTTTGAAAGAAAGTTATTGCTACGAGGTCTGGGATCGATTCTTATGCCGAAAATATAGTTTTTAGAATGTTTGTCTGTTCCAACTGTAGGATATAGACTATCACGCTATTTGCTATGGGGATGAGCAATATTACATTACTAGCTTCTGCCCGCGACTTCGTTCGCGTGAAAGTCGTAAAACACCACAATATACTACAGTAACAGCCACATTTCATAAAACTTCCCTGTATACTACGTTTGTAGTTTTATTCTTAGCAGTCAAAATATACAGAGAGTCAGGAATGGTGACTCGGGAGGAAGCAACGTAACAGTTGTCCGTGTGAGAAGCAGCTTGTCCTGAGGTCGAGCCCCGCAGCCTTCAGCCTTTGGTGTCGGCCCCTGTGACTTGTTGATCGCAAACACTTCTCCATATCATATGCATTGTGACGAAGATAAATTGCTTGGCAACCACAAACATTAAAAAAAAATTAAAATTCAAAAGTCATTTATTCAAACTAGGCTAAAAATCAGCATTTTTCAAACGTCAAAATTACATAAAACAGTCCCCCAAAACGCCCACTCTTCACCATATAAAGTAATCAAATTGAAACCCGTGAAATACCTACTTATTATTGAGAAGTTCCGTTGGCCATCTGTGTCCTTCATCATCAGTTCCGCTTTACCAAATGGTGCTTTCTGAGAGCAAATCTATGAGTTACTATAAAAATACCCAAATCGCTATAGGTGTGCCTATAATATTTGAAGAGTTCCCTCGATTTCTCCAAGATCCCATCATCAGATCCTGATCAAATGACAATGGAACCAACTAGAAAGTATAACCATAACAATTTTTTTTTTCAAATTCGACGAAAATATCAAATAAGTACTTGATATTTTCACTAAAAAATCATAAATAAATAGTTGCATTACCACTTTTTTGTATCTTTACCAATAATGATGCAAAAACTCATAGCTTTGCAGATATACACATTTACGCAAATTATGGAACTACTTAGCTGTCAAAGGTAAAATAAGTAGACATGCGTCAGATATATCGAAACGTATCTAAAATCCGATTTTAGTCACAAATTGTATCGTATCGATAAGCCGAACTAGACAAACCGATTTCACAAAACTACGGCAAGAGTAGATTTGCGTAAGCAAGTATTTGTTTATGTTTGGATAGTTTTGATCGATGCACTTACAACCGAATTATAATATTACTAGAGACGATCGAAACTGCGAGCCGGAGGCGCCAGAGCAGCTCCGGAAATTGATTTCTAAAAACGGATTTTGAAAACGATTTCATAATCTGAAATCGAATATTTAACCGTTTGCGTAAAAATCTGTAAACGCCCATGTCTAAAAAAATTCTTATGAATTTACATACATACATATTTATTTTTTAATTTATTTATTTAAATCAGATACAGTGATCCATATTAATGTTAGTAGACCTACTTAAAAATTACGTTAGTACTTAATCAAAGATACATGCTACAATAATAAATATTATTATAATCAAAATAAATAACTACATAGAAATTGAAATAGAGACAGACGCCAGCACATCAAGCTACCCGAAACTGTCAAATTTTCCCCATCAACTTTGAACCTTATACTTCAGCAATAAAGTTGAAAATCTATTAAATAAATTTGACAGATTGTAGTAGCCTGATGTGCTGGCGTCTGTACATAAAATCAAATTGTAAAATTAATTAATAAGTTTCATAAAATCTAATTGTAAAATAAATTGATCTTTAAATTAAATCAAATCTTTAAAATAATTTACATTCTTTAAATTCATTAAAATTAAAATCCAAAAATTCATTATGTAAAAATTACAAATATTAAAAATAATAAAAATAAAAGTCAGAATCAGTCAAACTATGTCTAGATGACTGATTTAACAAGTGACCTCCAAAGCGAGGATGAGATCTTATCGGCTATTGTCTTCTAGATTTTGATGCGGCTGCCACGCATTCTGCAGATCAGGGATACCGTTCTCTTGCGAATGATGGCATGAAAGCCATCAGTGCGAAACAGCGCGAACATCCCCGATTTATATGCCAAGTTGGGCAATAAAAACGCTACCATTGGTAAGCAAAACGATTCGTTTTTGTTTATAGGAACCGAGCAAAACCTCGCGCACCTTTGAAGTCTACCGACTCGCCGCGGATGGGGCGCACCGCCACGCACGCGTCTGCGCTACCACGCACGTTACCCTTCCCATGGTGCGTGTCCGTGCGAGCTGATCCGCACCGAGTCGGTAACTTCAAAGGGAATGTATCCAAACTCGGACGCACCGGGACGCACCGCGACGCACGCGTCTTCGCTACCACGCACGATACCCTTCCCACGGTGCGTCGTGCGGGCCGGTGCGCGTGCGTGCGCCATTTCACGCACGCGTTGGAAGCCAGCTTTACACATGCCGTCGGCATTAGTCAAAGGGCGCGTGTTAGAAAGTGCGGTATACACCGTGAAATTTGAATCACAGTTTTGCTCGAACAAACGTTGTTCAGACCATGGTCTACTACCATTCTACAGCATCCAATAAAAAAAACATAATTGGTTTTTGAAAAAACACAAAAAAGACAAAGTTTAAAATGTCAAGATTATCGTTACTTCCTACAATATAGACACCACGCACGGGACACAGCATTGTCTAAAGGGCAATGTACCTCCATAAACGAAATTTAGTAAGCAGTAGATAATCTTGACATTTAGTAGACCATGGTCTGAATAACGTTAGTTCTAGCAAAACTGTGATTCAAATTTCACGGTGTATATACAATATAAGTATATTTATAGGTATTACCCAAATAAGCAAGCTTGAGTGTCAGAATGATTACTGGTTATTTACTGTGTATGAAAGTTTTGATGAATATGTTTTGTAGGGAATGATTTCATGGAGTATAAAGCACAGAAAAACAAGGCTAGACATTTATTTAATTAGACTTGTCAGTATTAAATCAGAAAGCTAGTTGTCTGTTCGCAAGGCTAGGTCTTCATGGAGAAGAAGGACAAGAAACTCCATGGAATTCCAGTATTCTATCAATACATTTCTATAAATTGTCGTTATCTCAAAGACAGTTAATTCTGTCTCTTGAACCATTACTCAGAATAATAGCAACATTATACAATAACAAAGAAAAGAATATGCCCTTATATAATTTAACATATTAGCAATATTGGTAATGATATACCATACACAACAAAATAATCATAATAAGCAATAATTATGGTATAATATCAAATCACTTAACTTACGTGACACCAGTACCCTAATTGCGTAACTTATTTTCGTAAATAATTATGACAAATTTGTTTTATTTTGACAGTTCAACAACATTCATTGCGTTATTACGTTGTTGAGCAGTTTTTTTTTCCAGTTTATGAAGCAGTGGATTAGCAATCTGTTTCAAGTCGAAACAAATTGTGATTGATCGTGTATTAGGTACGTAATTAGGGTTATTCCATATAACAACGGCACTAGAATCAACCAACTGAACATCTACCGAGTATGTAATAAGTGTGTAAATAAGTGTACTGGATCAAAAGCCAAATTGGAACAACCACGTGACAATCGTTTGACACAGCTTATTACATTAAAATAGCAATATAAAATCTAAGATATACTGCAAGTATCATTAAATATCACGTAATTATTTATAGTAATAACATCTAAATAAATTTAAAAGTTAAGGGAGAAGCCACACGGTGCGGTGCGGCGCCGCACCGCAAACATTTTGCCGCATCACTGTACACATGTGGTATGTGGCGCCGCAATACGGCACCGTTGCGGCGCCGTAGTATGCGGAGCGGGGACCTAACAGTCCCAATGCACTTCCTCTCTCCTCGCGTCTCGCTCAATCGAAGTGCGGTGTGCCTGCGGTGCGGCGCCGGAACGCACCGTCTGGCATATCATTGATTTTTATATGCAGGACGCCGCAGCGACATCGCTCCGGCGCCGCGCTGCGACCGTACCGCACCGTGTAGCTTCTCCCTAAGGTAGTTATTTTAGATAGACACGATACATAGTCAAATTAGATACTTCTACATTGGTCCCAAGCTTCGTAAATGTGACAGATGTCATTATCCAACAAACAGTATTTTAATATTATACTAACTTCAAAATAAATTATCTATCGCGCGCATCACCTGTGTGTGTAATCGGTAACCTAAATAGAGGTAACATGTTTTTCGTCTTGGTTACCCAGATAGCGGTAACCTTAGTCCCCTGTACCGTAATTTATAAAGGTTTTCAGTCCCTGCTTAAAACTAAGTAAATAATGGTGCCGATTCCCTTGTTCACACACTAAACTAAATTTAAGTTCAGTGCATCTTTTTCTTTCTATTTCATTAAGAAAAGGACAGAAGATAAATTTTAGTTTAGTCCTGTCAAATTAATCAGCGTCTGTCACTACTCCATACAAGTTGAGACGTGATTAAAAACTTGCCTACTAAAATTACGTCAGTTAACGTCAAGCGCTGATTAATTTGACAGGACTAAACTAAAATTTATCTTCTGTTCTTTTCTTAATGAAATAGAAAAAAAAAGATGCATTGAACTTAAATTTAGTTTATTTTGTGAACAAGGGAATCGGCACATAATGGATGTTCAAAACTCGTATTGTCAATTTTGAAATCATTCGAATTTACGTAACATTTTCGTCGAGCGTTCGTGCTAGTGGTCCATAGGTTATATAGGATAGGTCCATAAAAAACGTTGCTAAGTAAACAAGATCGAAAAGTTAGAAATGGATAACTACTTAATGGTGCTTGACGGCCTGTAAACGATAACTTAAGACTGTTTTTTTTAACTGAAGATTTAACACCCAATATCTTAATGCTGGCTTATCTCTAGGGGTTAGTAATGCTAAGGAGTTTGAAAACTTTTTTGTATTTCGTATGCGTGACATCGGCATAGTATAAAGAGAGGTAGTAAGCTATCTTCATAGAAACGCACCGCGCGCGGCTTGCATGTGTAAAATCTCGGCCCGTTTCTCGTGAGAAACCGGTCGAGATTTTCTTAAGTGTGCGTGCGGTGACGCATAGATACTATGGCCCCACACATACAAGCCGCGCGCGGTGCGTTTGCATGAAGATAGCTTACTACCTCTCTTTATACTATGACATCGGAATTTCATTTGGGAATGACGGAAGGTGAAGAGGTGACCTTACATTTCTTTTGAAGCGATAAAGAGAGGAAAATGATGTTCCTACTTAATGTCGAAAATGTGCTTCAAATAAGGAAATACGTAGTTTATTACATATTAGTATATGTTTATTGATGTGTAACATTTTTCCTCTCGCTTTCCTGCAATCTGTCGGAGTTATTTCGTGAAAAGGGACGGAAGTGTGTAACAGGAAGCCAGGGAAGCACACGCTATTTGATTTGACCAACTAGCGCGTGCGGTGCTAGAGTTGGCTGTCAGATGGTACCAACCCTGATGGTGATGATGAAGATGATGATGATGATGATGACGATGATGACGATGACGTTTACACATGATATGCGACTACTGTAAGGATCGGTCGTTTTCTTTTAGTGTATTTCCAGGCAGGCTTTTAGCAGCTCGGAGTCTGGATTTGTTCCCGGTTGATGGTAAGTATTAGGTTCACCACCCCCTATTAATTATATGGGACTTAAACATAAAGGTGCCTAACCCTTCCGGGATAACATTGTTAACCTTTCAACTGTAATTAACGAGCCACAATAGAATTTTAATTGTTATCCACCTTAATGAGGCATCGTGACAGATAATGAGATATGTAAGTATTTACAGTACAGTTTCGGAATCATGGAATTTTGACAATCAATGAAAAAAAAATGAAACAATTTCGACAAATGAAACAATTAGACAGACGTACAATTTTGACAATAAGGGTTATTATAGCTGGTCCACTCTGAAATGACGCGCCCCACTACCGCATTAACCCATCACCGTGTGCGTAATGGGCAGGGCCGTCTTAACCATATTGGGCGCCAAGGTGCGAAAATCAGCCTGCGCCCGCCTCTCTAATGAAAAAAAAAAAAACAACATTTTTGTATTAATTTTTAGGGTTCCGTAGTAAACAAGGAACCCTTATAGTTTCGTCATGTCCGTCTGTCTGTCTGTCTGTCTGTCTGTCTATCTGTCTGTCTGTCTGTCTGTCTGTCTGTCTGTCCGCGGTCTAGCTCCGAGACCCTTAGTACTAGTAAGTTGTAATTTGACATAGATATACATATTAATTACGCCGACAAAGTGGTAAAACAAAATTATGAAAAACATTTTTTTTTAGGGTACCTCTCATGCACGTAAAGTGGTAATGTTTATTTTTTTATTTTTTTACCCCATGGTAAGGGGTATCATTGGAAAGGTCCTTTAAAAATATTGTGAGTTTGTGAAAACTATTTTTGGATTAAGGGATTCGTTTGCGAAATATTAAGCTTTAAAGTGCTAATTTTTGTTAGAGTCAAGTGTCCCCCCCCCCTGTCGGCTAAATGGTTGATTTTGGGTGTGTGAAAAAAATCACAACAGTAGCTGATATAACGAAATTAAAAGAAAAACTATCACAGCTAAGTAGGCTCTACAGGTTAACGAGTAATAATCGACCAACTTAACTTTGCAGTTGCAAAAACATGTTTTCCCATACATTCCGTATGGGAGAACATATTTTTCAACTACAAAGTTAAGTTTGTTTTTGGGATAAATTCATCCCAACTACGGAACCCTTCATTGTGCGTGGTCCGACACGCACTTGGCCGATTTTTTTTTAAAGTAATACTACTTACTCCACATTAAAATGAGGTACATTTTCAAACACCAAATTCAATTTTTCTGGCTTTTAAGTTAACAAACTTTTTTATCATATTGTGTCGTCTGTTTTGAAATAGAACGTAGATTTCAAAACAAATCGATGGACTCGATCGGCTTGCGCCCCCTAAGACCTTGCGTCCGAGTGCTACGCACCTCTTGCACCCCCAGCACGCGTAGCATGACCACCGTAGAAACGAGTTTTGTCGACGGAAGAATAGACAAAATGACAGATAAACAATCACAATCTGTCATTTTGTCTATTCTTCCGTCGACAAAACAAGTTTCTACGGTGGTCATGCTACGCGTGCTGGTAAAGACGGCCGGCGCAGGCAAAACTGTGCTGAAGCTTATGCGTGTGGTAGGCCCATATAATGCGGTAGTGGGGCGCATCATTTCAGACTGGACAAGCTTTACTTGGTATAACCACTTAGCTACGGACTCTTAAAAATAATAGTTCCTATTTTCCCATTATCTAAGATCACCCTTTAATTTACTTATTTTGTAGATACTTTCGTAGAATAATGTTTTCGCCTAATTAATTTCTGAGTAGAAAATTACCGGGGTCCCTTGACAAATGTATGAATAATTCAAAAACATAAATAGCTGCTAGGGTAGTAAGTCATGTAATAATTATCTCTTTAAAGTTACGTAACTATACAAAATATGCCGTGACAACTTATCATAAATAAAATGTTCTAACAGATTGTAAAATATTATTTTTAATTAAAGCTTAATGTTTAGTTTGCGTTTTTCAACTGTTTCAAAACTACATTCCTACGCTTGGGTGCGTCTGCGTACCTGTTCGTAATTTAAAATTCCGGCTATCATGCTTAGAAATGGTTACTGCCTGCTACACACGTAACGATAGATATATCGCATCAAAGTCAAAGTTAAAGTCAAATCATTTATTTCAAATAGGCCCATGTGTGGCACTTTTGAACGTCAAAATTTACAAAATAATAAAATTGATTCTAGTCGCCCCTTCCAAAGAGTAGTTTTCGTATGGATAAGAATGGGCAAGAAACTCCACCGTTACTATTTTAAAATGTTTTAATTGTTTGTATAGGAACGTACATTATTTAAATAATTATATGTGAAGACGATGCACAATACCACAATACCAAAATAGGTAAAAAGCAAGGATGGGCCGAAATTCGGTTCACATTCGGTTCAACCGAATTTCGGCAGTTTGAACCGAACTTCGGTTCAGGTGCCGAACATTCGGCATAAGAAAAATAATACCTACTTGCACTATTATGACTGAAATTTAATAGAATTAGAATAGCATTAAAATAAAATTATGAGTGAATAAATCGCTAATGGTCATTTATTTTAGTTAGGAACATTATAAACGTAAACCATAAATTAAATCAGTACTTCTTATTATTCTTGAAAATCTGTTCTTCTTATTAGGCCACGCGGTGGAAGCGCGGTGTGCGGGCGGGGTACATCTAACAATAATTAAAGTAAATGCGTAAACAAGTCACGACGTGTCGCTCTCGAGAATGCACGCGCAACTGAACCGAAGTTCGGATTCGGTTCAAACCATATTCGGCCCATCTCTAGTAAAAATAATTAAAAATGAAGCAACGATAGATAATTTTAGACTATGCAGTTAAATCGAACGGCCTTAAAGTGTCTCTACACGCCACCGATATCGGCGTCGATCGTCAATTCTCCGCAGAAGCTCGCGCAAGAAACATGTCATCCACGATAGACGATAAAGACGCACTTGCATTATTGGGCCAGCAAAAAACTTAGCAATTCGAAGTACCATAAGCGAGAAGTATAAATCTCGTCAGTTCCTGCTCCAGATTTACACGATTTTTTTTATTAAGCTATTGCATTGCTTTTATCGCGGGCTTTGAGCGCGGCGACCGAATCAAGAAATTCTGTAACGAAAAAAACCTAACACCCCCCACTCCGCCTACCATGTAATGACGGTTCCCATGACAACGTGATGTTGTCATGAGAACGTAATTTTTGTTTTATGTCATCACGTCATCATCCCAAGTGTAGCGTTGACAAATAGGAAGTATGGAGATTACAAATGCTATGCAATAGCTTTACCGCGGCAGTCCTCGAGTGCCACACTTTTTTTTATAACCTCTTTTTTATATGCAGTTCTAAGATTATTAATCTTCTTAACCACTATATCCCTGTTGGCTATTGGATCGATGGCATTGTATTTTTCGACTAGCCTGTTGTAGGCGACATTTTTTTTTGCGATCTTCGTACTCGTTTGATTTTTTCTTCCAAAAGCAAGTTTCGCTTCTGTAGCTTATGTTCTTCTATAAACTCTTCAAGTTGTTCACGGTGTCCACCTCTTTCTTCTTCCGATATGTTGCAAAGAGTGCGATTCGCGCATGCGCACACAAACGAGCTCCGTGATGAACTAAACTGCTGAACTGAGCGACCGCTTATCCACACGCGACGAAAAAACTGTGTAAACTCAATCGACAACGATTTATCTAATAGAAATTACAACTGCCGCCGATGAACGATAATCTGCAACGATTTGTCATACAAATAATCGATCGATAAATCTGAGCAAATCGGTTTGCACAGATTAATCGCTACGATGTATCTTTACGTGTGTGTGTGTTTACGTAAGGTAGTCACTGATAAAGGTGTAGAGATCTTAAATTCATTTACTGACAGAAGTGAGAGCTAACGCACAGTCTAAACCGCTGGGACTGGAAGAATGAAATTTTGCACAAGGGTTCTATAAATAACGAAAGTGAGCACTATAGAATGGTTTAAAAAATTCACCCCCTCAATGGGGTTAAATGGGGCATAAAAATTTGTATGGAAGTTCGTCTGTTTTGCAGATGGAAAATACCATCGGGAACTCGGCTTGTATTATTAGAAAAGGTTCCCTAAATAGTATTTAGGAAACCTTTTCTGTAGTACTGAAAAGGGTATAAGATTATTTGGTATTTTTTTTGTAATAAATCAAAAGAGATTGAATAAAACTGGCCAAGAGTCAGCACTTTTTGAAAGGGGAAAACTAACTAACGTGTACACTTACGAAATAAAAGGTAAAGCAATTTTAGAATATATTCCTTTCTCTCATAATATCAAGGCTCGGAAACCGGTTAAATTTTCAAACCGTTATTATGTAGGTACTTGACGCAACAACCTTTACATTCGGTTTCGTTGGTAAAACCGGATTTTATAAACCGGTTTTGAAGGAGTCTTTACATAAAAGTTTTTTTTGGATTAAACGGTTTAGAGCAATGTTAATCGGTTTTTTGTTTGGTTTTTATTCAGCGTGACGTCCTCACAAGTAATCACAAGTTGCAACGCGTTTATCGACATGCCGCTCGTCGAATAAACCGGTTAATTTAGGTTAAAATAAAGTTCTTAAAAAGTTCACGTTCTTAAGAAAAGTTCGGAGTAAAACTCAAATAAACCGGTTTTAAACGGTATTTTTTAAACCGGTTCCGGGCCTTGCATAATATATCGAATAATGATGGCAGTATGTAGTTAACTACGCGTAGTCGAAAAAAGAATATGTCTCAGGCACACAGTACATCGAGAAATTGATCTACCTAACTTTCCTTGATTGTTTTGCTCAGAGAGTGTGCATTATGCTTACACAGCATGTAACAAAAACCCTGTCTGATACGTACCGCAATAACATTACTAAGTAAAGATATTTTTTGTGAAAAAAATAAATGTTATTGCTATTTAAAATTCACGTTTGTATTAGCAAAATTCATCATCATCATCAGCCTATAGCTGTCCACTGCTGGACCTGCCTCTCCAATTGCACGCCATTCAGCTCGATTCGCGACAACTCTCATCTCCCTGTGATGATCGTCGGTCCACCTAGCCCGAGGGCGTCCTACATTTTTTTTTTTTGGTTGGGTAATTATTAAATAACTTCTCCCGCTCTGGGTGGAGCGGGAGGGCGTGTCAGACTCTTACTGACTAAAACCCACCCGTGTTCCTTCGGTTGCCCTGTTGCCGGGGGCCACGATGTCCCTATCGGTTTTCTTCGAACCCCCGGCAGGCATTGGCCCTAGCGGACCCCGTCAATTCTGCTGACATCTCTTTGAGGCGCGCGTGGAACACAACGCGCCGTCGACCCGGGCCTGGTCCTTATCGGACGGCGAGCTACCCATTGCTCACCGTCCGCAAGCCCGCGCCTACGGTGGCCGGAAATCGGCTCGCGATTCCCGCCCCGGGCGTCTCCTCCTGCGGCGGTTAGGGGTGCGAGGGCGCGAAATTTGCCTCTCCCTCACGCGCTCCGCCTCCTCCTTCGCGAGCATTACCGCTTCGCAGAAGGAAGTGATAGCCTGCCATTTCCTCTCGCTCCGTACCATGGCCTGAACCAGGGCCGGACGCGAGAGATCACCGCTGCCGATCGCCTCTACGAGGACACGGCGTTGCTCCGCCCAAGCCGGGCAGACCTCCACCGTATGCTCCACCGTGTCCTCAGGCCGATCCACACAATGGTGACACCCGGTTGTTTCCTCCCGCCTTATCCTGAACAGCAACCTCCCGAAGCAGCCGTGTCCGGTGAGGACCTGCGTCAGGCGGAAGGTGAGGACGCCGTGGCGTCTCTCAAGCCACTCCTCAAAGAGGGGTCTTATCGCCGCAATTGTGGCGTGCCCAAGGGCGTCCTACCTTACGTTTGCCTATTCGCGGTCTCCAGTCAAGAACACTTCTACCCCAACGGTCATTACCAAAATTCCCCAATTTTTTTATAACTTAGCAAATTTTCTACAAAGGTCATAAGTTATGACTTGTTGACACCTGCTAAACGATGGCTGCCCGCGCCACATGCAATAACCCAGTATAATTCCCCATTTAAAAAAAGACACCGATTTTATTTTTCTTTTTTCCGGAAAGTAACCACATTAATAGACTCTCAGTATGATTCTTAACAACACCCTCACGGATCGAACAAGATTTTTGTTACACGCTGTATAGGTACGCTAATAATAATAAAACACTGTCCCCACCGTCGTATCTCTACGTTGACGTCGTGGTGGGGCTAGCGCGCTCCGAAGTCTAGGCCTGTGCCGGTAGAGTTTACTTTGCCGAAATGGGTCTGGGATTAGGAGCCCGACCAAGAGAGATAAAAAAACCCGCAGGGCAGCATGTGGCGAGCTGTTGGGCAGTAGCGACCCCACGGACCCTATCTCCCGGGAGAAGTCTTGTTCCTCACCTCTGGCTTGCCTTTATTGGCCGTCTGGAGTGAACACTGACAAGGAACAGAACTCTCGCCTCATTCTTGCCTTAATTGGCCGGCTTGAGTGGAAATTCGCAAGAGCAAACGTGCTCGGAGGAAGGAAGTATTCCAGTAAGATGCTGGTAGGGATCTTGGCCGTACTTCCGGGATTGTCCTGATAGCCGTTGAATACTTCTCCGCTCCTCATAAGCACCTCAGGACGTGTTGCCCCCTTGTCGCTACGACACTATGTGCTAGCGACCGTTTTCGGGGGCCCATGATTGAGCGTGCAAGTCACCTCCTGCCATTTTATCTGTGTATTTTATATAAAACATTGATCAGGCAGGGGCCATAGTCTTTCCATAGTCCTAGATAACCAGTTCACATTAGCCATCCATACCCATAACCCAATATCTTTGTTTCCATATCCTGTCTGTTGGTGCCTCATTTCATTAAAAATGTCTAACGGGCCTCTGCGAGTTGGCTTCGGCCCCTCGTACGCCTTTCAAAGGTCCGCGACCCCAGGGTCCCGAAATGTGTCAAAGACATAAGAAATAAATAAAACACTGTAGTTTAAAAACTTGAGGATTTCCCATGAAAGAAAATTACAACATTTTCACCCACAAAATACAGGTTCTAAGGAATTCAGAACAATGCAATAGTTTCTACAAAAGAAACTTCGTAAACAACAAACACTTCTCACAAGGTTGGGTTTCAATTCAATTTTCTTGTATAACTTTAAAGTATTACTTTTGTCAGGCTATTCTTTACCCATTTACTGCAAACTGGACTACCTAGTTGATTCAATGTCTTTAATAAATTGCTGGAACAAACCAGCAATTTTCTTTTGTTTTTATTTCTTACACTAGTCGTTTCTCGCAGCTTCACTTGTATCCTTGGGGAACTCCTTTATACAATCAGAAACGTGTGGTCATCACTGAACACTTTTCTCCATGGGATCTACATCGTAATCACGAAAAAATAATCAGCCAAAATACATTTGGGTTGAGTAGGTATTGAAGTTTGTAGCCGACTTCCAAAAACGAGGAGGTTATAATGTTCATAGCGTAAGTTTTTACAATGATACAATGGTACACACGGCTGCACATCAAGCTATTCAAATTCAAATTTTTCAAATTCAAATAATTTATTTCGGAAAAAATATCTATATTGTGTTAGTATAAGAACTTACAAAAATATGTTAGTAGAATTAAACCCGAAAAACAAAATTACAATAAAAACCAAAAAATAATCAAAATTACAATTAAAATAATAATTAAATTAAATTATAATCAAAATTAAATCAAATTAGAATTAAAATAACATTAATACAGTCAAAACAAAATTAAAACAACATCAAATCAAAATTTAAATAACATTGAACTAAAATTAAATCAAAATCAAATTAAAGTATGTATATCAAAATTATGTCAAAATTAAATTAAAACTGAAACATGAACATAACTTATCTTCTATATCAAAATCAATTCAAATATCTTTCCTCAGCACCGGGCCCGCAACTATGTCTACGGGACTAGTGCATCAGGAAAGGGCAGTCTGGCCTCTACACAATAACCTTCAGGATGCTATTGGAACTTCCACGTATCCTACGCATTAGAGATGCCGTTCTTTTGCGCATGATAGCCTCAAAACCATCTATACCAGCGTCGGCAAACATGCCCGATGCACTACAGAACCGCGGAAGCCCCAGCAACACCCGAAAAGCATTATTGTACTCAGGGCCGTCTTTACCCGGGGGTGCAAGGGGTGCGTGGCACCCGGGCGCAGGGTCTTAGGAGGCGCAAGCCGATCGCCTTATACCTATATATACCATGCGTAATCACAATTTTTTTAAATAACATCTTTCATAACATCGAACTAATAATCATTATACTAAAAATATAGGCACCTATATTGTTTACAAAAAAATGCCTCTGAAGCTTTCGGCACACTCGCCTTGCGACTTACGTTATGCAAGCCAATTTAGATCTTATAACTGCATCAATTAAATTTATATTCCAACAAACACACACGGCGAATTCAAAGAGAGCTTATGGCTACAAGAGCGGACGCACGCCCTTTGACACGTGACGCCCGCTTTTTGATCTAATGCCGCCCGCTTATCTAGTATCTAGTCACCAACACAAATTGTGTCAGCAAAAATGTTATGTTTTAGTAGTGACTTTATTTGTATTGTGTTAGAAGTACCATTAAATTTCCGATAGCCATAGTAAGTGACCATACGTAACGTTTGACATAAGTTTCTACTTATTTTGTATTTATTTGTGTTGAAAAAAGTTATTTAATTCGTATAGTGAAATGCAAATTTTGTGCAAGGAGTGTGTAAAATTGTTTTGTGAAAATTAATATAACGTTGTCAAGGTAAGTCGGTGGCAAAAAACTAAAATACTGATCCAAAGACGTCGACTTTAAGTAATTTTTCACTTTGTAGTTTGGAAGTCGGTTGTATTTTTTGTAAATAGTTTTTTCTAAATTAATAAAAAACTACTTACGATCAACCATGACCCAAGATAGATTGACAAATTTGGCCATAATAAATATCGAATCGAAAGTAGATTTCAAAACAGATGAAATCATAAAAAGTTTGCCAGCTTAAAAGCCAGAAAAATTTAGTTTGATGTTTAAAAATGTACTTACTTAATTTTACTAAATAATAAAATGAAACATTAAATAATTTATAATAATTATTAATATAAATAATTAAATTGTTATTACTATTTAATTATTGAAAATATGTTTTTTTTTTTCGTTGGTTAGGGGGGCGCAGGCTGATTTTTGCACCCCGGCGCCCAATATGGTTAAGACGGCCCTGATTGTACTGAACACGGAGGGCGTTGTAGGCTCTCTGCGTATACCTGACCCACAGGCTGCAGGTGTAAAACGTCTGGCAGTATGCCTTAAACAGCGTTATTTCCAGTATAAGCTAACCTCACATTGTACGGAAATCCTTTATAATGCGAAATGGAAATGTATAGCTCCATGTGTAGCCGTGTGTACAAATGATTAAAAAAACGAGCTTCTCGATTTCGTGCCTGTAAATTGGTCTTAAAACAGTAACATATTTCAATAAAATCATTATATTTACGTAAGTAAGTGTTAATAACACACCACGCAAGAAAACACCAATATGTTTATCTCAATGGAAACAACACGTAGGTACTTTGTATTAAAAACAAAGACAAACAAAAGGGGACACCCACATTTTCACGACAGTCTCCCTCCCACTCATACAATTCAGATTTTTGTACAACAACAGTATTTTTCTCGGTCGTAAACAAAGCGTTTTTACCTGGACATTGCTTTGTCTGCGTATTTTTATCTATTCAGACTAGACTCAGACCACGGTATCCACCCACCTACACATTTGTGGTGCAACAACCTTTGATGTTGATAAAACTGTCGTGTATAAAGGGTGTCACAATAGGTCGATTCTCGTATTTAAAAACGTTTAAAATCTAGTCACAGTCTCACAGCATCGACAATCAATGTCAAAAACTTGTCAAATTTTCATTTTGAGGTATTTTATGACAGATTAGCAGCTGCCTGCGGCTTCGCCTGCGTGAACCTAATTCTTTTTCTAAAATAAAAGTTACTTCAAAATCGGTCCTGCCGTTTCGGAGATTAGCCGAAATAAACGCACAGACAGTTTTTTTAAGTTGTTTTTTTTTTATTTGATAAAAATTGTCCAAATCACTATTTGGCACAATCCCCTTTTAGTCCTCGATAAATAAATTAAATCCTCGCAGAAAAAATATAAACCACTGAGCTCGTAGTAAATAAAATAATCAATATAAAATAGCACAAAATTACTCCTTGATCAAAGTAAATAACATGGAAACAGAAAAATTCTAGGCGTCTAGATTTCTAAATATTCGAATGAAATAACTACCTACAGTGTGAATGAAAATGTCGGTGAATAGAAATTATACAAGAATTTTCGTCTGGTGCGTAGGAGTGACTCCGGAGAATCGATGTGAACAGATGTTCTAGTTAATAGGCAATAAACTTGCCAACGATAGCTATTTAATGGTCAAGCTCAGGCATTTAACAAAACATTTTTGTTGAGTCTCCGAAATACTTGTATAGACATAATAAAGCTAAGATGATTATTGAGAATAATATCTAATTCTGTAGAACAAAGAACTTGTTTACGTTCATAATACCTAATTGAAGTATCTCTATTTACGAGTAAGAATACTAAGTATTTATAATATTAAAATTCTTTGTGGATTTTAGAACGATGAAGCTAGCTTTATGAAATTAACTGTTCATAAGCGTTTCTACAAATTCAGTAAACTGTTTAAAAAATTAGCTTTAACTAATAAAGTCAAAATCATAGTAAGTTGCGTTGATTTGATTGAAGTTAAAAAAAAACATCGACATGTAGCAGTAAATTTTTCCCATTATCGTCTTGCTGAAACCAAAAGAATAGCAGAAACGATAAATCAAAGAAGAAACATACTTAAATTCAACGCATGCAAAGAATGCGATCTATCTCGTTGAGTCGAGGCTACCAGGGTTACCATCCGCCCGAATTTGTCCGGCTTTTTGACTCCCCGCCCGAACTTTGTCCGGCGTTGTCATCAGTCCGGATTTTAAGAAAAATAAAAGCCTTTTATTTCTTTCAAAAGTTAACTACATTAATTTCTATTTCATATGTTAATTAGCTATCTTAAAAGTTAGATATATTTTAATTTAGGGTTAGATATACTGATGCACTTATTACTATTATTATATAACATTAATTTAAATAAAACATAGAATTTAACCCATTCTGCAAGAACCCCTACGCAGGTGAAGGCCTCCTCCAAAGAAAACCAGTTATCTCTATCTTGGGCTGCTTGCATCCAGCCTGGGCCAGCTGTCTCGATTATATCATCTTCCCAGTACCCATCTCTTGTACGGTCTTCCTCTGTAGCGTTTCCCTTTTGGGCCTTTCCACGATGTCACTCTTATGGTCTATTGCTCGTCTGTCAATCTCGCTACACATGCCCCGCCCATTTCTATTTAAGTTTCTGGGCATAGTTAAGAGCATCAGTGATTTTTGACATGCTTTTTATTTTTATGTGTCTTATTTTCTGGATTTTCTTTATTTTAAGCATAATGCGCTCTAGTCCCCGTTGGTTTAGGAATAAAGGACATTTAATTTATAAAAATATTGATTTTGATTCCCGAGTCGGCCAGTGTTATTGAGTTTTTCCATCCGGAGTCTGGATTTGTGCCCAGTTGATGGCAATAGGCTCGCCCCCTGTCACTGGAGACTTAAACATAACTGGCGAAATGTAGGTATACTAAAGGTACACCTCTGCTTAACCCTTTGGGGAATATATACATTATGTTATGTAATTAAAACTTTAAAAAATAAAATGATTATTGAAAAAAGAATCATTAAAAAGTAGAATGTCCGATTGTTTTGCAAATATCCGGCTTTATGTCAGGAATTTTCAAATTTCGAAATGGTAACCCTCGTCGTGGCACGCTAGTGAAGTGAAAAGGAACATCGAGTATGCATAGCAAGGACGGATAGCTATTTCCATGCGGACAGGGCTACAAGCAATAACTAGTGTGTTTTTTGAGTGAAAATTGCACCCACGGCATTGGGCAAAGGTTCATGAATATGAAGTGGAAATACAAGCGATGGTACGGATATAGTTTGCATTTCGTCTTTTTATAAACATTGTAATATAATTATGTATTTGTATTCGATACATGTCGTGATGTCCTAGTGGTTAAGACAGCCTCTCATCTTGGACATTATTGACATCGGAGAAGGAAAAACATTGCGAGGAAAGTTGCCTGAAATTGCCAACCCATCTTGAGCAAGCATGGTAATCAATGCTCGTGCCTTCTTTGTATGAGAAGATGCCTTTGCCCTGCAGTGGGACGATAATAGGTTGGTATTATTATTTGTCATTGTACAAAATGTTAATGATTTTGTACGTAGAAAAATAATATATATCTGTTGAAGGGTTACTATTTATGATGAATGGTTACGGATTGGTTACGGAATGGTTACGGATTGGTTTACGACAAATAACCTAGTTCTCAATGCCAAGAAAACGAAATGTGTAAAGTTCGCTCTACCAAATGTTAGAAATCTAGGACCCAACATCGTCTTAGATAAAGAGGTGCTTGAAACTGTGAACTCGGCAGTTTTTCTGGGCATAACAGTAGATGCCAAACTTCAGTGGGGCCCACATATATCAAGCCTAGCGGGAAGGCTCAGTTCGGCCGCCTACGCTGTCAGGAAAGTAAGACAATACACTGACATTGATACAGCTCGGTTAGTCTATTTTAGTTATTTCCATAGCGTTATGTCCTATGGTATTCTGCTGTGGGGCAAAGCCGCTGACATTCAAAATATATTTGTTCTTCAAAAACGAGCTGTTCGAGCAATTTACCAGCTACGTGCCAGAGTTTCTCTAAGAGATTTTTTTAAAGATGTTGGTATTCTCACGGTGGCATCACAATTCATTTTCGCCAACATCTTATATATTAGGCAAAATATACACTTATACACTAAAAACAGTGATATTCACAATGTTAACACTAGAAATAAGGACAAACTACGAGCTCCCTTTCACCGGCTTCATAAGGTTCATAACTCATATGTTGGGCTTGGTATAACTTTTTATAACAAGCTACCCTCTTCTATGCTAGATTTGCCTTTTAATGCGTTTAAAAATAAAGTAAAATCCAATCTTTGTTCAAAGGCATACTATTGTATCAACGACTACTTAAATGATAAGAATAGTTGGTCGCTGTGATTAACTCAAGACAATGTTTATGTTCTTTCTCCAGATTTAACTTACCTACTGACAGTTTATATAATTTTTTTATTTTATTTGACTTTATGAGTCAATTTTTTAATTATTTTTTTACGAGTCTATTTATTTTTATTTTATTGTTGACATAATCTACTCATTACAATATTTTTGTTATGAGTTTGTATTGCAATTTGTGGTTGGCTAGTGACCTCGACAATTGATTATATTATTTTTTTACCTGAGCAACCGGCAGCAAGTTCGTCATGCTCCCTTAGATGTCAATGCTTGCGGTAGCGTCGGGAGTCGGGTTGCCTCCTTCCCTCAAATATGGCGAGGGGGGTAATGGCTGATCTTTGCGTTATGCTTGTGAACGAGTGATGCTTGTGGTGACTGGTCGTCTTGCTGATCATGGTTTTGTTATTGTTACTAGTAATTAACTGTACATTTATTTTACCTCGATGGTCCTAGTTTATCATTTATAACTTCCAATTTACAGCTTTATGTAAGCGGGCACGCCCTTTATGCCTGGAGGCTTTTATTTAGATATTTAGTTCTTTTTACGTTTAGTTTTTATTTTTTAATTCTGCTTGAGTATAGTTCTCGATGTTTTTGGTTGGTATATTGGCGTGTGCTAGCTGACATATGGCCAATAATTTATACTTAATTAAAATAATGTTTTGTGTTGCATAATAATTTTGCATACTATTGTATAGAGTCATTTTTATTTTTTTCTAACTTGAACAGACAGCTGTGCTGCTGGGGAGTTTGTTGCGCCACTTCTTCTTCCCAGCTAAAGGCACTAGGAAGTGGTGAAGGGTGGGCGTTTTTGGGGGACTGTCTTATAAGTAATTTTGACGTTCGAAAAGTGCTGGTTCTCAGCCTAATTTGAATAAATGACTTTTGAATTTTTTTTGAATTTTGAATTTTGATGTAACCGTGGTTTTGAAATCTTTAGAGTTAGTGAAAATCTGGGACATGTACCTAATCTTGTCAATGTTAGGGATAATGTATGACATAATGTCAGAGAAAACCGCGATTTTGATCCAATTCCTAGGAATTTCATTTCATGTAAAGGTCAAGTCTAGAAGAATCTTTAAGTATTAGACCGATTTCAAACAGAAGGTTTTGCATGCGACGATTATTCTGTCATGTGTGTACCTATACCGATTTCTCAATGATTGCTGTCGATTTAGGTATTTTTTATTTTTTTAAATTAAGACAATTTGTGTCATTGAAACATAATTCTATGTGAAGTTATACCTTTTTTTTTTGGGTTGTAAATGATCAAATAACATCTCCCGCTCTGGGTGGAGCGGGAGGGCGTGTCAGACTGACTAAAACCCACCCGTGTTCCTTCAGTTGCCATGTTGCCGGTGGGCCACGATTTCCCTATCGGCCCATATTCGCAGCCCCGGCAGGCATTGGCCCTAGCGGACCCCGTCAATTCTGCTGACATCTCTTTGAGGCGCGCGTGGAACACAACGCGCCGTCGACCCGGGCATGTGAAGTTATACCTAATATTAAAAATAAAATTCATTATTTTAAAACCGCAGGAACATGCGGAGCATTGTGAAAAATAAATCTATATTTAAAACACTTAGGAAGGTGAAAGAAATAATTTTACATTATTGAGATAATAACAGTTCTATGCACCTAATTGTGAAACGATAGACACGACATATAATAATAATAATGTTCATCTTTCTCTTTGTGTAGGTTGAATCTAAAGCCCTCAGAGAACACGTTGGTCGAGCCCATTGGCCGAGCGCGCTCGGTTAACGCAAATGACGCAAAAAGGCCCAGTATAGCCAGTTGGCCGTGCGACGGGCTCGCCCAACGTGTTCTGGGGGCTTTCGATTTTCGAAATCAATTTTATTAATTTGACATTTGATTTTAACTGGTTCTGTGAAATAACTGTAGACCGTATTGTGTATTGAACTATGGTCGCTTTCATTTTCCTATAACACCTTTAAATAACCTTTAATTTCTTAGAAATTTAATTACAAATGACTGACGGCTACGACTACGCTCAGTCCTTGTGACCACCAAACCAAGGACGTAGGCTAGTGTGCTGGAGCATGTAAACTTAATTTTTGAATACCTATAATATTATACAACGTGCCGCTACAATGGCGACATTAATTTAATACACGGGTAGGGTTAGTGGCCAGTAATCGTAAAAATATAATAAGAATAAATAATTTGTTAATTGAAAAATTAAAATTTTCAATCGCTCGCGGACATAGGGCCCTTCCTTTCCTTTAATTCGCCATCTCTTTGCACGTTATTCGTTTTATTTTCATTGATGCGATGTTATGATCCGTGATCCCGGTAAATGACCTCTGCGCTACAGTTTTTAAGTACAGGTTGCACTAAGATGCCATTTTAGAAAATATAAAATAAATCGATAAAAAAACGATAATGAAATTTAAATATTTTCTTAAAAAGAAAACGCTAATCCGTATGCGTGTGTTAAATTAATGTCACCATTAAAGTGCCACGCTGTATATTGGCCTTAAATAATTGATTAGGTATCTAGATAGATACCCAGATAAGTAATCAATTATTTAAGGCCAAATATTTAGGATAGGTATCCTAGATATATCTATACTAATCTAATCTAAACTTTAAACAGTTTTTATATTAAAATATTTAATATTAATTATATATATTTTTTTATAAATATTATAATGAGAAAAGATTAGTTTTTTTTCTAGGAATTTATCATTCCGAAATCTACTGGACCTATTTCAAAAATTGTTTCCCCTGTAGAATGCTAAATTAGCATACATAGGCTATAATTTATGAAGATATCACGTAAGCGAAGCCGCTGGCAGTAGCTAGTCTCTAATATAATCTGGTAGCATAGATGAATGTTAACAAAAATTATGTTACCAGGTCCTTTTTTATTACAGAATGAAAGCCTACGTAACCTTTTCCTCAAACTAAGTTCCTACCTACTTATGTCAACCTCAAACAGTTGGACAATGGAAGTTTATTTCCTGTGAACGCAAAACCTTTGAATCCCTAATTGGGAATAGGATGTCGTCTATCTTTCGAAAGAATGAGTAAGTAACTACGTAGAATTAAATTTGGCGTTTATAACTTAAACTGACCAAGATTTTGTCTGGACTTTGAGAGATTTTGACCCTTGAGTTTGTTTTGCCATTTCTTCTCAGAGATAGGAGATGTTGACTCGATCTAGCTTATTTTTTTAATATGGTATGTAAAAGTGATTCCGATATCGTATTTAGAGAATAAACAATTTCATTTAATTTTCACCTAATGGCGCCCAATTGGGACCAAAATTAACCAACCGAAATATTCAATTATTCATGCCTTCACAGTTCATATGATTGAAAGTGTATGATAATGTTGATACAGTGAAACTGAATTACCTACTCGTAACTCAGCCAATGATTTTGTAGTGCTGCCATGCGTGCAGCCACGTGCTTTTGATAAACGATGCGAGTACATCATTATGGCCATGATTTTAGCAGTTTCATACGTAAGTATACGTTTCATTGTAGATGTCACCATATAATTATGAACTTCGTTAGTTTATAATCTATCGGTACTATTTCCGTTAAATTATAAACTGTCGAAAAATTGTGCACTGTGACAAATCATTTACAATTTAACGCATAATTTTTCGATAGTTTATAATGTATCCATGAAAAACTGACAAATTGTGAACTGGTATCAAACTTGCTTGCGACGTAACGCACTTTGAGCTAATATTAAATGGCTTGCCTGGCTGCGAGCAACTTGGAAGTAGCGCTCGCCGGCCGCTACCACGGCACCGCTCGCTTCGCTCGCTCGGCTCGCGCGCGATTTGTCACCGTTCTAACCTAACCCTTTTCACCCAGTTCACAATTTTTCGACAGTTTATAATCTAACGGAAATAATTCCGACAGATTATAAACTAACGGTTCTTACAATCTTACGGTGACATAGACACCATATCGTATATTCTGATACGCCATATAATAAGATAAAGTTTGTTTTTATTTGACAAACTTTTAACTTTTAGATTTAAATTTATCAGCCCTTTGCTGAACAGCGATCCATAGTCTCAAAAATATCCATTTCAAATTAGGGCGGCGGCGGTAAAATCCAAAATAACAATTCCATGGCAAACGTGTGAGCGATCTTCGGTGTCCAGTGTGAAAGCAAGGGTCGTACAAGGTAGGTAGGGACAGGATCCGTTAAAAACAAAGCAGTGGTAATTGAATATGAAAAATAATCGGGAAAACACGCAAAACGCATCGGAAAACAGAAACGAGTGAGGAACCTGAGCAACCAAGAGCAGTTGGCAACTGTTTAGTGTCAATGTCAGTCAGCTTTCATTCCAGTGACATAGACTAAAAATATGGGACTGATTTTAATCGATATGAAATTGATAATCAGTAATTAATTAATATTTTATTTATTAATATGACTACAATTAAATGCACTATAATGTATTTAAGTATATAAGTGCATTTAATTAGTTTTACTTACCTAGTGCGAAGGTTTTCTTTTTTGTAATTATGTAATCGATTAGTCAATTAATCGATATATAATCTCACGAAAACTATCTTTCCCATACTTCTCCGCATCCAGATTGAGAATTAAGCAGAATTTTTATATTCAAAAAAATATGACAAATTTTTTAGATCATATTTTCAACGTTTGGGCCCATCGTTTTTCATCTCCGTTGTTTATTTCAACATCATCAATACGTTTTAAAATTAATACGCCATTTAGTTTTAAAGTATTGACCAACTTTGACGTGTAAAAATGTTTTAAAAGATCGACTTATAGAAATAAACGGACAACTTGCGGATAATGCAGTGGACTGCAACATTGTGACTAAAAAGTTATGTTAACCCTAAGTATTATTATATGTTGTAGTTGTTTATTATCCCTTAATAAATAAAATAAAATAAACATAATTTCATTTCAATATAAAACTGGCCAATAATTTCCAAAATATGGAATGACATATTAACATTTGAAAGTAGAGGAACGATGGTTCCAGTATTGAAAAAGGATATCGAGGAATGAGAGTACCACTATTGACAAGGGAGGAACGGTTACTCCTCGTATTTTATATTTATTCGAGACACTTTATCATATTGTATGCGATATGATATCTACTCTGGGTTTCACTTGTACGATGAACATTTCGCTATCTATTTTTAGTATTATTCGTTTCTTGTTGGAAGTCGGTGGCCTCCCACGTTTAAGGGAGCGTCTGCCATTATAATCTTTGGATCATTAGTCCGTTCATAATGTAATAGCGTTATTATGTAACCAAGCTTCCCACGTATGAATATCGTAAGTAATGATAATCATGTAGGTATGAGTTTAGTGAACTTGCTATTTAATTAAGGCAATAGTAGTACCCTTGTTAATTACCTTCAAATAGTTCCTTCAGTACTAATATTTTCATTTAAACATTACCTATATTTCCCGAAGGGGTCTTAGAATTTTTGAAATGAAAGTGTAGTACACTTAGCCGACGTTCGCACGCACGTAATAAAATCGCGGCGGGATTTTATCGCGCACTGGATTTTCAAGTCTTGGTGGTAAGCTGAGCGTTGAAAATCGAACGCGCTGGGACACACTCTCGTCCCAGTGCGTTCAAAAATCACTGTTGGATTTTCAACTCTCGGCGCTAAGCAGAGCGTAGAAAATCAAGTGCACGATTAAAAAATCGCCGCGATTTTATTACGTCCGTGCGTAGGTGGGCTACGGCCTGCGCCCACTGTCGGCAGGCACGGCAAGGAATTTTTTTGCGACGAATAGGAATTTAACTTGAAAGAGTATGGCAATAAAATTGAAATTTCTATAACAATCATTGTAGTTACAAAAACAAAACTGCGGTATACTTAGGCATGCCGTGTCATTGATATTTCAATAATATTGTTATATTATTAAGTTATTTATTTATTGGTCTCGAGGAGCTCGTGGCTAAGTAATAACAGCCGCAAAACTCGATCCATTAGGTTAAGCTACGCTTGCCGGGGTTGGCCCGTGGATGGGTGACCATCTTTACACACCGAGACTCCTCTGTGCCTCGGAAAGCACGATAAGCCGTTGGACCCGGCTGTCATTTGTAGATTTTTGACAGTTGTTACGAGTCGTTAGAAGCCCGAAAATTTGACAACCAGTCTTACCAAGGGGTATCGTGTTACCCAGTACGTATCAGGGTTGTGGAAGTCAGATAGGCAGTCGCTCTATGTAAAATGCTGGTATTCAGCTACATCCAGTTAGGGGTCATCCATAAATTACGTGACACGGAATTTCATGATTTTTTGCCCCTCCCGTCCTTGTACTGCACTTGTGCTGCACGCGTAGCATGACCACCGTAGAAACGAGTTTTGTCGACGGAAGAATAGACAAAATGACAGATAGTGATTGTTTATCTGTCATTTTGTCGATTCTTCCGTCGACTAAACTCGTTTCTACGGTATTCATGCTACGCGTGCTGATCACATTTGTGAGGCTCCCCCTCCCTAGTGTGACGTCACATATTTTGCAAATTTACATTTAGAAATTATTGAATGAAAACAGCGTTCCAAAATCATTTTTATTTCCATTTAAATTATTTTTTAATAAAATTAATATCAAAACCACTCCTTTAAATTATTAAATAGTTTAAAGCTCGTGTTTTAACACTTAGATATAATAGATTTTGAAATGTGACGTCACGAAATTTAGGACCCCTCCCACCCCCCTTGTCACACAATGTCACACTTCGTTGACCCCCTCCCTCCCCCTTAACGTGTGACGTAATTTATAGATCGCCCCTTAGACTGGAAGCCGACCCCAACATTGTTGGGAAAAGGCTAGGCAGATGATGATGAGTTATTTATTGGTTTATCTACAATTTTTACACTGTTCACTATTGTATTCCTATTTGTTGCATAACGTAATCACAATTGGGCACGCCATAATTGCGGCGATAAGACCCCTCTTTGAGGAGTGGCTAGAGAGGCGCCACGGCGTCCTCACCTTCCACCTGACGTAGGTCCTCACCGGACACGGCTGTTTCGGGAGGTACCTGTTTAGGATAAAGCGGGAGGAAACGCCCGGGTGTCACCACTGTGTGGATCGCCCGGAGGACACGGTGGAACATACGGTGGAGGTCTGCCCGGCTTGGGCAGGGCATCGCCGTGTCCTCGTGGAGGGGATCGGCGGCAGTGATCTCTCGCGCTTGGCCCTAATTCGGGCCATGGTGCGGAGCGAGAAGAAATGGGAGGCCGTCACCTCCTTCTGCGAAGCAGTAATGCTCGCGAAGGAGGAGGCGGAACGCGTGAGGGACAGGCAAATTTTGCGCCCTCGCGCCCCTAACTGCCGCAGGAGGAGACGCCATGGGCGTCGGGAATCACAGGCAGATTTCCGGCCACCGTAGGCGCGGGCTTGCGGACGGTGAGCAATGGGTAACTCGCCGTCCGATAAGGACCAGGCCCGGGTCGACGGCGCGTTGTGTTCCACGCGTGCCTCAAAGAGATGTCAGCAGAATTGACGGGGTCCGCTAGGGCCAATGCCTGCCGGGGCTGCGAATATAGGCCGAAAGGGAAATCGTGGCCCCCCGGCAACATGGCAACTGAAGGAACACGGGTGGATTTTAGTCAGTAAGAGTCTGACACGCCCTCTCGCTCCATCCAGAGCGGGAGAAGTTATTTGATAAATTCCCACCAAAAAAAAAAAAATTGAAAAACTAACCTAACAATTACTCCAAAGTTCTCGAGTTGCTAAGGAAAACAGTAAGGAAATCTAATGTATATCTATGTAATATAATCCGGTCAGGGACGACTTGACAAGTGCTCTTACTCTCACGTTGGACACCAATTTACGGACCATTGTGAAGTGGTTTGCAATAATAGGCAGCCGATTAAGTGTCCCTTCAGATTCTAAGAAATATAAACTTACTCGTAACATGCGGAATAAAGTAAATGGGTTAGAGAAGGATCTGGGCTTAGTGATACAATTAAGATGAGGCTAGTAGCGCTAAGAGCTTACGAGTTGGTTGCGGGTTCGAACCCAGGCAAGCGCTTTACTTTGTGTAAATAATTTCATCACCACTGCTCTCAAAACAGTGAAGGAAAATATCGTGAGGAAACCAGCATGTCCTTGAACCGGAGAAAAAACCGGTCAAGAGCGAGTCGGACTCGAACCGGTCAAGAGCGAGTCGGACTCGAACCGGTCAAGAGCGAGTCGGACTCGCGCACCGAGAGTTCCGTACCTACCCATTATATCGCCATAATAAAATTGGTAACATTTTTATTGGTAAAAAGACATGGACAAATTTAGATTTTTGCGAAAACTTCTAAGTACCAAAATTTACCTTAATTTTCAACTTTTTTTATTACACTTAAAAATCTAAAATGCGAAAATCTAAATTTGCCCATATCTTTTTATGGTGTTGTGTATAAACCTAATAGGGACTCTAGACCTCAGTATTTGGTATAAATTTCAACTTGCTAGGTCCACCCGTTTCTGGGAAAATCGGTGGTGACACACGGCCAGACAGACGGACAAGAGAGTGATCTTATAAGGGTTCCGTTTTTTACCTTTCGAGGTACGGAACCCTAAAAATCGAAGACATGTGACATCTGCCAACTCGCACTGGGCTCACGTGGTAGATTACGGCCCGGTCCCTCTCGAAGAGAGGTGGCCTGTGTCCCAGCAGTGGGAATATTATAGGCTGATGATGATGATGATGATGTAGAGCACAATCACAAAAATCTCTCGCTGATAAAAGTGGATCCCCCAAATCTATTGTAGGGAAATTAAACAAATTAGTAGATTTGATATTATTATATTACCTAGGTATAGTAGACAAAACACGCTATTGCCAGCAATAGCGTGTTTTACTCGCTTTGAAATTGGTTTTAGTAGCTAACTTAGTCAATTAATAGAGTTTTTTGAGAACCTCAGATTCCGGACAGATATGAGAGAAAGAGCTACTTAACATGTGTGTTGTGGCACAACTTTAAAGAATAAGATAGAAGATAGATAGAATAATTTTTAGAAGAACAACGAAGACATAGAAGACTAACGATAGGGAGTTTTAGCGAGAAGTAATTCGATATTGTAGTAACTACAGTTATTCGTGAAACTGAAACGACGACTGTTTATTTCAGAAATATATTTGTAGACAAAACAACGGTTAAATTGAGTTGGTAGTGTACGCAGCCGTACTAAAGTACCCTATGGTAAATACAGAGACCGAACTGTATTATTGTTTACGACTTTAATCGATCCAGAGTACACGAAAACAGACAAACGAGAAACGTACCACACTGTTTTGCCTACAAATGATTGCAAAGGGATTTGTGAAAATGAAATAATTAATATAACAGCGAAGCGAACTAAAATAAGAGTAACATTTGTGTAAATAATTTCATCACCACTGCTCTCAACACGGTGAAGGAAAACATCATGAGGAAATCGGCATGTCCTAGAACCAAAAATTCGAGAACATTTGACATCTACCAACCCACACTGGGCCCGCGTGGTAGATTACGGCTCACTCCCTCTCGAAGAGAGGAGGCCTCTGTCCCAGCAGTGGGTACATTGTAGGCTGATTATGCTGTGCTAATATAAAAACAAGAGAATATTTACATAGATTAGTTAAATCTGTAAAAAAACACACACATGTATAAAACTCACGCCTTCTTCTTATGGGGGAAGGTAGAAACTATAGAACGCCACCTTTTACGATCCTTACATACTCCTTTTGCCTCGTTTACGTTCATACATAGTACAAAGTTTTTACGTACTGTAAACTATAAATGTTATCATTCAAGGATTCCTTACACACAATTATTACAGCAATTTAATATTTTAAGTTTAGAATCTCGGCGATTACTTTTGGTGGCCATGATGCTACATGGTTTGTGTAACAATAGATTTGACTGTATTGAAATCACAAATAAGTTGCGCTATACAGTGCCTAGAACTGTTATCAGACGGGCAGCGCGCGTGCCCCGGCTGTTCCACGTAGATTCATGCAGGACTAACGCCGGGGCACGAGTGCCTCTTCGTCAACTTGTTGAAACCTATAACACGCACTTCATGGACATAGATGTCTTCTCTCTTTCAAGTAAAAAATTTAAAACACTAGCTATAAATACTCTTTCACCACAATCTTAACCTATCAATAATTTTTAAATTCAGTTAAACATAATAAGATAATATTGTAAGTACATTTCCGTTCCTGATTTATTCATCTATTAACTCGTGGACAATGGTGTGGGTTATATGTTTACCTATTTGTGTTACGACTCATAATTTTTAACCTTAACATGTAACTGTTTTTTTGTCCCTAATAAATAAATAAAGAAATACATCTGGTCATACACGCACGCCTTTTTGAAGAACATCATCAATGACGTCAATATTATGTCCCGGCATTTACACTCACATTAGTCAAACAAGTACTTAATATTTAAAATCTGCCAAGTTATAAATTGGTTCAGGGACTTGTGCAGGATTCTAAAAGATCAGAGGGAACAGAAACACTTAAAATTTTGCTTGGTTATAGAAAATTCGATCAGCTTTTGACTTCCAAGAGAACACATACATATAAAAATCTGTGTCTCTAGGAAGTGCTTTTTCTAAGTGCTTTGAGCTAAAACTATACATACAGTAGGTAAGTGTATATTTCAGCGTAACTATGAACTAGATTTAGAAAACTTTTATCGCGAGCCAACGAGATATTTATGAACCAAACGTTAGCTACAGGTGGCTACTAAAAACTTGTAGATTATTTTTGTTCTGTATGTGTCGGTTTGACTCTTTTTAGGGCTCCGTCCGTCCGAATGAAAAAACAGAGCCCTTATAGGATCACTCGTGTGTCTGTCTGGCTGTCTGTCCGTCTGTCATAGTCAATTTGTTCAGAATATACTGGATCAATTTAGTAAAAAATTGGTACACATGAATTTCTGTGTCGTTTTTTTTAAAAAAACGTTATGCATAGGTATAGTGACTTATCAAATGAAAGGGCTTGTTGTGACAATCTCAATTTTTTTCATAAATCATTTTACAATAAACAGTTTTATAGTTATTTAAGAAAATAGATAAAAATCACCACTCATATCTCCGAAACCACAGGGCCTAAAAATTTTAAAAGATTACAGAGAATAGTTCTAGATATTTATACTTATAAATTACAGGAAAACTTATAAGAAACTTTGTGTTTTTAAAATAGCATGGAAAATCTCTCAATATTGTGCGTACAAACTTACATTTGCAGTTGGAATATATGGGAGAATATGTTTTTCAACTACAATGTTAATTTTTTTCTTGGGATAAATTTATCTGAACCACGTAACCCTTCATTGTGCGTTGTCCGACATGCGCTTGGTCGGTTTTTCTGTCCTGGACAGCTCTATCATTAACTTCGTATTAACCCTGGAATGTGCAAGTGGCTGTGCATGATGGGCATGATACACATAATTATATATCTTGTAGATAACTGTATAGTAACTGCAGAAGTATGGTTTTAATGTTTGTTCAGCTTTCCAAATCTACAGTTTAAAAACAATTAACATAGTGAAACATTCATTCTTAAACCAGATAGGATAGGGCAAAAATGCAATTTTTTATGTATTTTCACAATCATTGCTGTGGCAATCATAGACTTGCTACTCTTTTATTCAATATCTCACTGAGATGAACAAGTTTACTGAACTATTTACGTGAGCAAAGATAACAGTCGTCAGTTTTGTCACGACAAATATTGCACAATTCGTATTACGTGTTTTTGCGGGACCATGTTTTATCACATCACAAAAGAAAAGCAATGGAGCGGAAAACTTAATTCACGTACATAGTGTTTCCCATTTTCGTGGTCTACGCCAAATATTTTTGGCAGAATTTATTCCCGTGCGTATATTTTATCTACACAACCACTCAGTTTTATGGCTAACGTAATAATATCTTTTTATCCGGCTCTAGATCTCTTAGCCGCTATTTTTGGCTCCCTAGAACCAGCTATCCTATTCTATTTGAATTAACCACAGTTATTTATGAACCATAAAAAAAACAGTCTTTTTATGTTCCCGTTTTTAGATAGATCCTACGTCTGGTAGGATAATTTTATTTTTAACCGACTTTCAAAAAGGAGGTAGCGTTTATGTTTTTTTATGTATTTCCACCGATGTCTCCGTCAATTGTGGACCGATTTTGAAAATTATTTTTGTTTGAAAGGATATGCTCTCGAGGTGGTCCCATATAAATTTTATTAACTTTGCTTGAACAGTTTTTGAGTTAGCTTCAATAATACGTATTTTTTCCCACTTAGTATGTGTTGAAATTAAAGTTATTTTTTCACTTTGTAAGTAGTGTTTTTTTTTTGGAAGTCGAATGTTTTTTTTCTTTTTTGTAAAAGTTTTTAGTTTAATGTAATAGAATTTGTTCCATCTAACGGAGACGCGATCAATTTGAAATGTTTATAAGCATTTTGTTGCTCTCATCCAATTTACATTATTTTCTATAACAATGTCGAAGAATTTTCATTTACCCATGTTCTTAATTGCCAACAAGAATAATGATGAAATGAAGAAATTCTACCTTAACCTTGTTTTAGAGTAATAAAAGCCAAGCGAGACTACCTTGTTAATATTGTAACGCAACCGAGGTAATAACTTGCGTTATGAACTACGTTATTGCTTACCAGCATCTCAGGTACTAGGGAAAGCAAGGCTGAAATTGTACTCATTGGAAAGAGAAAATTATATGTATATGTCGCAGTAAGATTTGTCGCAGTAAGGGGCTTGTCGCTAAGTAACAACAGCTGCACGGGTCGATCGATCAAGTTAAGCTACGCTTGCCGCGGTTGGTCTGTGGATGGGTGATCATCTTTTCATACCAAGACCCCTCCGTGCCTCGGAAAGCACGTTAAGCCGCTGGTCCCGGCTGTCATTTGTAGATCTTTGACAGTCGTTACGGGTAGATAGAAGCTTAAAAAGTCTGACAACCAGTCTTACCAAGGGGTATCGTGTTACCTAGTAACTAGGTTGTAGAGGTCAGATAGGCAGTCGCTCCATGTAAAATACTGGAATTCAGCTTCATCTGGTTAGACTGGAAGCCGACCCCAAAATAGTTGGGAAAAGGCTAGGTAGATGATGATGTCGCAGTAAGATGGTTATAACCGTGATATAGTTATATCTCTAGGGATATAGCTAAGAGTAGTTGTTCACAGTTCTAACTTAACCTTACCTATTTGGTCGGGGTGCCCTAATAGTTAAATTACTGGATCGTGCTCGTATCATATTTATATTCCTAGTAAGATAGTTATGAACCGCTTTCATAAAACTATATTACGGTAGCTATATCCCTAGGGATATAACTATGTCACGGCTATAACCATCTTACTGCCACATAATGATACATTAATTTAATACCGTTTGATGTATATCGCTTTCTTGAAAGAGGATATATTTGCTCATGAATACGCAACGGTTATATCCTTTGAAGATATAGGAATTGGAAATATTCGAAATATTAAAAAAAATATTGTTTGTTACAGGAAATTGAAGAGTGGTTGAAGATACGGGAACGAATAATGATTTTAATTGAAATGACCATAGAAAAATGAGTGGATATGACACTTCGAACATAACACAGACACTGACTAATCTATTTGAAGAAATGTTACTGGAAACTGAAATGACTGGAGAGAATAGGACGAATGTGGACTTTACCCAGTTCCTCTCCGCTTTGCGGGTGCAAACTAAGAACAGTTCACATGAACCCTTGGACTTTGGTGCCCTAGTGAAACTTGTGGATGGATTGAGGACCAGACTGAACCTGACAAGACCCAGTGAACCAGCCTGCACGTACTGCGATGGAAACTTCAGAGATATCATACTTGCTTACAATGGTATCCATGGATACCTTAGCCTCATTGTAAGTATAACTTTACGACATATTAAATATCATAATATCCTGTGTTCAATCCATAGATTGGGCAGTGTTGTTGGGTTTTCCCATTAGGAACTTCTTAGCAGCAATCCAGAGTCTTGATATATGTTCGGTTAATGGCATTATATTACAAGGGGTGAAAATGTGGGTCTAGTGTGGTCTGGTTCCAAAAGTACCTATCTGATGAAAATGTAAACAAATGGATACGGAAACGTACACACGGCTACATATCAACCTAGACTATTCCAGTATAAGCTGACCTCTCATTGTACGGGAATCCATATACAATGCGAGATCAGCTTATACTGGAAATGTATAGATTGATATGTAGCCCTGTGTACCGTTTTTTTTTTGGTTGGGAAATTATCAAATAACTTCTCCCGCTCTGGACGGAGCGGGAGGGCGTGTCAGACTCTTACTGACTAAAATCCACCCGTGTTCCTTCAGTTGCCATGTTGCCGGGGCCCACAATCTCCCTTTCGGACTTCTTCGAAACCCCGGCAGGCATCAGTCCTATCGGACCCCGTCAGTTCTGTTGACATCTCTTTGAAGCGTGCGTGGAACACAACGCGCCTTCGACCCGGGCTTGGTCCTTATCGGACGGCGAGCTACCCATTGCTCACTATCCGCAAGCTCGCACCTACGGTGGTGGCCGGGAATCCGCCAGCGATTTCTGACGCCTAGGGCGTCTCCTGCGGCGGTTAAGGGCGTGAGGGCGTGAAATTTGCCTCTCCCTTACGCATTCCGCCTCCTCCTTCGCGAGCATTACTGCTTCGCAAAAGGAGGTGATGGCCTCCCATGCCCTCTCGCTCCGTACCATGGCCTGGACCAAGGCCGGACGCGAGAGATCACCGCAATCGATCTCCTTCACGAGGACACTGTGATGCTTCACCCAAACGAAAACGTACCTGTAGAAGCCAATTATTTGTATTGCGACTTACGAATTGAATCTTTGATTTTTGAATACAGAAACCCGAAATTCTAGTTTTAAATCACTTTATAGATGTTTTTCATTTGAAAAATGAGGTTAACTAGCCTCAATTTTAGTCGATGAACTATCAATTACAATGATAATGATACAAACAATTATATTTGTTGGAAAATGTGGTGAGCTATAAAGTTGAGACCTTCTTAATACAGATGAAATTAAATTTACCTGAACAAGGTTTGTTTACCCTTTTATCGGATTCTTTAGGAACCAGCTTTAGGTAGGTATTGCGTGGTGCCTATACCTTCGGTAAATCGTAATTTAACCAAGCGTAATGTTTTGTTACGTATAAATATTATTTTAGGCTTGTTTTTTGAATATTTAGTCCCTAAATATGATCTCCGATTGTGATGTCAAGTGTAAAGGGTTGTTTGGTAATATTTTGTTTCCCACGGCGTTCGGGAAATTGTCTGGTTTTCAGAATATTGTTGGTAATATTTTGCTTCCCACGGCGTTCGGGAAAACGTCTTCAGAGCGTTTATTCTGAATGTGGGCAACGTCGTAATTAGATGTCAAATATTTCACTGCTTTGATTAATTTGGCAATATTACTGTATGGAAATAAGAAATGTGGCTAATTAGCGAACTAGAATATTAATAATTAATTGCAATTATAACATGAATTTGATGTTGTTACCGTTTTAGGTGTAAAAAAGGCATTTGGAAAGTTTCCAAATACTTTTTTACATCTAAAACATTTAGTTTTAGATGTAAAAAAGTTTTTGTGTAAGATTCGGTGTTACAATATTAATTATTGCATTTCATTATCAATATTTTAGTTCCCTAGTTAGCCACATTTCTTAATTCCATACAGTAATGTTGCCAAATTAATTAAAACAGGTAAATATTTAACAGCTATTTACGAAGTTGCCAACTTTTAGGATAAACCCTCTTAATGACTTTGTCGCATTAGCATGGTTTTCCGAACAGCAAACCTTTTCGAGATTATGGGTTTTACAAAACGTTCTGATAAAGTAAGCTAAGATTTCTATTGAATAGGACAAGCAGCGCGTTTTATCTTGTTATATCACAGTGTCTTTAAAAGTAGGTACCTAAGTACTACTAATAGTATCTATTTCCGAACGATTTAGTCTGTATTTAGTTCGATTTTAAATCGTATCAATTTAATTTAGTTAGTACTTTCCAAATGCAAGTCGGTTGACTTTTTGTTTATTGATAAAGATTTATCAAAGCAAAGTCGAAAAAAAAATACAGATTTTTTATTATGAACCGAATCGATTTTTCGTCGTATAAATAAGTGCATTATAAAACAGTTACATTGTATTCTAAGTACTGTTTTATTTTACTGTAGTAATTGGTTTCCGTGCGTCGTTTATGAGAACCACTGAAAATCAGCGATGTGCTGTGTGTCCACCGAAGTACAGCATCATGCTGAGTGGAAGCCTTCTTGTCACAGTAATGACGTGCAGCTGCCGACTATATCTGTTCTGTGCTCATGATTAATGATCTGTTTTGTTTTTTTTTTTCGATTTTACTTATTTTTTATATGCCCGTGTCTCTGTGGCAAATAAACCAAAGTATTAGTCTTTCTTATAAGTACTACCCTTCCTTATACTTATTTCACTTCACTATGACCATTTTTGTTGCGTGTTCCGGGTGACGTTAATTTTGATTAATCTTCATTGAAACTTTTCTAATCATACATAAAAGAACATAAACAAAACATACATAAACTCACGCCTTCTTTCCGGGGGTAGGCAGAAACTACATAATGGTGTAATAAGCGGTGTGATTTATAAGAAGATGTAGTGACAAGCATTGAAAAGGGTATGCTGAGATGGTTTGGGCATGTTGAGAGGATGAATGAAAAGCGACTAACAAAATGTATTTACAAGGCTGATGTGAAGGGAAAGGCCGGGCGGGGACGCCCTAAGAAAACTTATACTGACCTTATTGGTGATGTTCTTCAGAAAGGCCAGGTGCGTAGTACTCGCAACCGGCGTGCGTGTATGACCAGATGTATGAACGTAAACGAGGCAAAAGGAGTATGTAAATACTCCTTTTGCCTCGTTTTCGTTTACGAACGTACCATTTAAAAGGGGGGGGGGAAGACTGAACCAATAAAAAAAATCCTAGAACTGTTGCTAGCTCCGCAAAATTCTTTTTTAATAAAATCCAAGAACAAAGTGCGGATACGTTTCAATTAAACGGAGAAAGCTCCTAATAAATGCTAAGCCTACAAAGTAAAGCGTAACGGCTTTATTTTATAGGCTTACTTTGTTGCTTTTTCTAGGCTTTCTAGGTCGTTTGATTGATTCATGAGGTGACAGCTGTCTGCTATTAGGTGGGTAGGTCGATACAATTGTCACAAAATAGGTAGCTGTGCAGAAGGTCAGTTAAATACAGGGTCAAATTGTATTAGCTAACAAAACTGTGCAGACGTGATGGGTATTGATATGTACAGTACAATTATGTTCTTAATGTCCCTCGGCATACCTCGTGTTTCGTCAGTCGTTGGATTTCCATGAGTTGCCATTTGCACTTTGTGCAGACCGGACGCTCTCAATCGACTTGGAAGTATATAGTGTTGTTAATACTCTTTTAACTTAATGTAATTTATTTAAAAAATGGTAGGAAAGCTGCTAAAGTCGCAGGCACGATAGATAGGAAAATAGTTTTACAGCTCTATGTAGTTCACATGAAAATCCAAACAAAACAACAATAAAGTACTTAGTTCTGAATTCAAATTATTATCACTACATAGTATAAAACAAAGTCGCTTTCTCTGTCCCTATATCCCTATGTATGCTAAAATCTTTAAAACTACGCAACGGATTTTGATGCGGTTTTTTTAATAGATAGAGTGATTGAAGAGGAAGGCTTATATGTATAATAACCCGGTTTATACCCGTACGAAGCCGGGGCGGGTCGCTAGTACAAGATAAATCTAATAATTAATGGACATGGAAATTATCATTCGTTTGTATTCAGAAATGTAATGATTCCCGAGGGTCATTAAGAAAATAGAAATACAGTAAACATGATTTTAAAAAGATATTAATTTGATGATGTCTTTTTTTGGGGTCATCAACCTCCGGAAATGTAGACACTTCAAATATCACCTCAAAAATTAGTTTCTTTTTTCTTGTGTAATCATCACCACCATGACGGTACCGATATCTCAACATAACTCAATAAAAACAGATTTTATCAACTCAGACTAGTAATATCACTACCAGCGGTCGAAAAAATATAATCAAATCATTTATTTATTTTTGTCTTGTTTAGATATCAATAGGTACCCATGAGGAGCTCGTGGCTAAGTACTAACAGCCACACGGGGCGATCCATCAGGTTAAGCTACGCTTGCCAGGGTTGGTCCGTGTATGGGTGACCATTTCTACATACCGAGACTCCTCCGGGCTTCGGAAAGCACGTTAAGCCGTTGGTCCCGAATGTCATTCGTGGATCTTTGACAGTCGTTATGGGTCGTCAGATGCCCGAAAGTCTGACTACCAGTCTTACCAAGAGGTATCGTATTACCTAGTTACTGAGTTGTGGAGGTCAGATAGGCAGTTGCTCCACGTTAAATACTGGTATTCAGCTGCATCCGGTTGGACTGGAAGCTGACCCCAACATAATTGGGAAAACGCTGGGCAGATGGAGATATCAATACCCATCACGTCTGCGGAGTTTTGTTAGCTAATTTAATTTGACCCTGCATAATAAGCGAAAACGTTCGCATACATGGACAGAGAGAACATAGATACGCGTCTATATGCAACAAGTGTAAGCGCATTTGCGAATGGTATTCGAATGAAATCACCGTACGTATACTCTGTCCCAAAAGTATCCGATGACAGTGTAAACAAACCCTTTTTAGGTTAAATTCTTACGCAATTACTCACTAAAGGGAATTAGTAACACATTCATCTGTATATAGAAGGTTTCAACTTTATAACTCACCACTTAAAACTACTAGAAATTTTAAAATAATATTAAATCTACCTACTCTATCTTAAGTCTATACTCTACATTAAGAGGCCGGCGACACGGCTCGCAACTACAAATCGAGATGTTTGCAAAATTCAATTCCAAGCACGTTGCGCTAGTGTGAGTGCCTGTCGGAGCGATATACACCTACAGTGAGCAATACTACCACGTACACATTGACAATTATTGCTTAACGCGATAGTACTACTAGCTTTCGAAAATTTATGATAGATTTAGATGTGTTCCGTAATACAAAAAATTATGAATGAAAACTTAATGTATTTCCATTTTTCTTTCGATAATTTGTAACTTGATAACATAAACTATGCTTCTGCGGAAACAATATTACAAATATTGTTGTTTATAATACAGAAAAAACAATATGAAAACATGTCACTTACGCTGTAAAAATGTACGAAATGCAATTCGCTTACACTTCATTTAAAGGTAAGTTTTTGGAAATAAAAAGACGTAGGAGCCTAGATAAATATTGTCTCAATCCGAATATCAACATAATATGGTGGAAATATGCTAAAATTGCAAATGATTTATGTACTACGTTTGTATGGACAATTTATGCGTCGCCGCATTCTTAAGTCTCTTCCTTTACCAAATTAATAATAGGTGCTTTGTCCAGTTTAATAATATTCGTTAATTTATTTAAACATAATAATATCTTATATAATCTAGTTTTAAAATAATATACCCAAATAGTTACTGTTTAAGTAATTGAAAATATGTCTTCTTTTTAATTTAGCTTCTAATAAATGTATTGTTGTCTTCTTTTTAAATGTTTGATGTAAGTTGATGGCCTGAAATACAGGTTTTCATAAACCTAGATCAGGCTAGTCTACATTACAGTTAGAATTAAACTTTCCTCGATTGTAATTAATGTAAATCATAATGTTACTTTATACTTGAAAAAATGTTATTATATAAATGTTACTTAGAACATAAAATTTACCTGAATTGTCACATACATCTTGAAGGTGATTTAAAATTAGTATTTCGGGTTTAAGTATTCAAACAATCAAATCAAAGCACTCAATCTGTAAGTTGCAATACAAATTTGCACCCACAGGTATATTTTCTACACCCTAATTGCTTAACATACTTTGAATCACAATCCGAGATTTTTGAAGAATATTGCTAATCCATTGCTATAAAGGTTTTAAAAATTCGTCTGCTCAACAACGTAAATAAAGCAGTGAACGTGGGTGAACTGTCAAAATGAAAATCATTGCGATCAATTGTCATTTTATGTGTGTAACGTAATTACCCCGCTGATCCATTTGTTTACATTTTCATAAGATACTTTCGGAATAGACTATTACCTATAAACCTCGATGTGTGCATGTGGCACCTGTTTTAGCTCGTTGTATGGAGCTGGCCTTCTGTAGGTACTCTCCTTGAAAATCCAGTGCGCGATAAAATCCCGCCACGATTTTATTACGTCCGTGCGTATGTCGGCTCTTTGACAGTTGTATGAAATGGCTATAATACGGAAAATTGACGAAGGGTGTCAATTCGCTTAAAAAATAATTTCTCATTCTACAACTAGCCTAAATGGCTATTTCAGACACAAAACTGGATGGTATTCACATAGCCGATCATTGAAAGAAATGAATTCAAGAAATGAAGTCCAAACATAACAGCCGAAATGTGGGTGTGCTAACACCCACATTTCGGCTGTTATGTTTGGACTTGAAACATAACAGCCGAAATGTGGGTGTGCTAAAGTCAGATATTCAGTGAATTCATTTCTTATGAGTCTACACTCATAAGAAATGAATTCACTACTACAGTTACACCTCTGCCCAACTCTTTCGGGAAACAAGGCGTGATGTATGTTATGTTATCCCTGAGTTTCTTTTACGTGGTAGGAAACATCATTCACTGCAACCTCAGCTAGTTCTATAAAAACACGTGTAAAATGTGTAAAATAATCCAATCACTGGAAAACTCTATGCAGGATCAAACTAAACTGGGCACGCCGCAATTGTGGCGATAAGACCCCTCTTTCAGGAGTAACTAGAGAGGCGCCACGGCGTCCTCACCTTCCGCCTGACGCAGGTCAGGAATAAAACCAAAAGGGAAATCGTGGCCCCCGGCAACATGGCAACCGAAGGAACACGGGTGGGTTTTATTAGCTATCAAAACTCCACACACGTGATAGGTATCCTTATCTAAATACGATAAAACAAAGAAAAACTAATTTTCTAAACTCACACTTCAATATCAGACCAAATAAAAAACCAAGACAGAGCGAAAACACTGACGTGAAGCCGGTTTCGTAAACATGTGTGCATTTAGTGAGGGGTAGATTGAATGAAGTTTGATTGTAATTGTGTGCGTGTGAGCGTGTATGTACAGAGCGGAGGTGTAGTTTTGGCATGCTTCACTGTATTGTTCGCAGCGCTTGGTCTGGAACTTCAAATAACTACACTACATGCGGTCGTTGACCCATTTTTTTTTTTTTTTTTTTACCTTTTTTGCTGATGCTTGTTTATGAAAAAATCCGGAGTCACAAGTCTGTTCGATTTATGGCCGCTACACGTGTGACTCTGAATTTTTAATTTGTCTGTCTGTGTGTTATGTTTATACTTTTTAGTTGAATTTTTTGTCGTAGTTGGGTTTTAGTTTCTATGTTATGGGGTTTGGTTTCCGCACTTAGTCCATCAGGTGGACCATTGTGCGTGGTGGGTTTTAGTTTTTATTTTCCTATTTCACGATGTCCGATAGCCACTACTCACCGAATAAATTCAAAAATAGAACAGAATTTGTAGGATATTATCTGCCAAGTGAGTTAACGAGAACTTACTATTTTGGGGTTCTATTTTTTATTTAAATTTTTACTACTCTGTTTCCTCTAGTGAACGCCATATTCACGTTACATAGCCTATAATTAGCAGACAATCAAGATGCTTCCAACGATACCTCATTTGTCAAACTATGATGAGTAGTTTAGAAGTTATGAAAGAACAGATAAACATACATACATATGTACATTACATACATTACAAAATATAACCCTCCTTTTTGCTTCGCCGTAGTCGGGTCAAAATGATGAATTTTCATAAACAAGAATCAACATAATCATCATCTGCCTAGCCTTTTCCCAACTATGTTGGCGTCGGCTTCCAGTATAACCGGATGAAGCTGAATACCAGTATTTTACATGGAGCGACTGCCTATCTGGACTGCCTAAGACTGGTTGTCAGACTTTTTGGGCTTCTAACTACCCGTAACGACTGTCAAAGATCTACAAATGACAGCGGACCAACGGCTTAACGTGCTTTCCGAGGCACGGAGGTATGGTATGGTATGTTAAGATGGTCACCCATCCACAGAGCAACCGCGGCAAGCGTAGCTTAACCTGATCGATCGACCCGTGCAGCTGTTGTTACTTAGCCACAAGCTCCTCACTTAGCAACAAGAATCAACATAATAATAATAAAAAACGTTAATCTGTCCATTAGCGGACATTATTGGCCCATTTGGCTTGATCATCGACCCATAATGATTCGCAAACATAACCTAGGGTATCAAATACACCATAATTAAGGTCGCATCAATGAATTCAGGGCTATTTATATTGAATTGATGGGTTTTTGATGGTTTCTGATTGACGAACTCGAATTTGAAAAAAGCGATTGTTGTTTTTGAAAAAAAGTCGTAAATGTTTACGGTAACGGATGTTTGATTATTTTAATGAATTAAGCTGTCGTGAACTGTACCTACACAAGCTTTTTTTGCCTTAAAGTTCTACGGTAAGGGCCGCATTTACAATTTAATTTTAAGAAGAAATTAAACTTGAGATACTTATTTGACAATGAAAATTAGAAACTTAAAATACGGTTTATTTGCGATAAAACAAGAAAAGTCGATTCGTCAAGTCAATGCCCACCCCGCCCTAAGGGTCCATGGCGACCCAAGCATGCTGCCAGTTGCACAAGAACAAATAAAAATAAAAAAAAGTATGGCACTCGGGGACTGCCGCGGTAAAGCTATATATATGCATAGCATTTGTAACCTCCATACTTCCTATTTGTCAACGCTACACTTGGGATGATGACGTGATGACATAAAACAAAAATTGCGTTCCCATGACAACATCACGTTGTCATGAGAACCGTCGATTGCATGGTAGGCGGAGTGGGGGGTGTTAGGTTTTTTTCGTTACGGAATTTCTTGATTCGGTCGCCGCGCTCAAAGCCCACAATAAAAGCTATGCAATAGCTTAAAAACATTTGAAATAAAGCTTTTTTATTTTTATAAATTAAAAAGCAAGTAAGTACATTAAAAAATAAATTAACTACAAAGTGAGCAGTAAGCTGAAAAAGCGTTTATTTTCACATTTATATTACGACGGCTTACAGTCTTTTAAAAGAAAAATAAATTGAAGCCTCGCTTTATAAACAAATCTCATTTTCTATTTATAAAGAAAATATATTCCACAAAAATACTGCTCATTCATAAAAAAACCTAGACCATTGATGTTTCCTGTAAACAATCGTAAAAATCTAAATTGGCTTCACTCCAAAGGGTCTAAAGTCGATTGATTACTAGCCACCTTAATATTTATGGGGCCCTGGCACATAAATATCATCATTGTTGGTAGACGTGGGCCATTATGTAAACGGGTCACGGAAATTATTTAAATTTACGTAAGAAATTGAATATTTTTCGTTTCTCAGAAAATTTGACGTAGGAACGGTCCTTTCTACAGTTCCTTCTATAATGGAGGAACACTGACTCTCAAGTCACAGGTATAAACCTATACTCCGTTTGAAATAAGATTAGAGATTTAACTAAACCTTTTTTACAGTCCGTTCAACCGATTTTGACTTCTATTGCGATGGCGGCATGACAAATGACAGCTGCAGTAAACAGTTGGTTTATAACCACTTTTTTTGCTTTTAATGCCATCCTTTATGCCTACGGTATAGAAGTCAAAATCGGTTGAACGGACTGTAAAAAAGGTTTGTTTAAATGTCTAATCTTATTTCAAACGGAGTATAGTTTGGGAGCCAGAGGACCTATGTTTAAGACATCTTCTGTAATATGTTGTAAGTGTAATTAATGTCTGTAACAATATTGTCACTTTTTTAAATAAATAAATTATTTATTTATTTCTGATTTTGCATCTCTGTCAAAATCACAGTGATCTTTATTCTCGTCATGATAAGGTTGCTGTTGGATTGCTGCTACTGACAAGTCTTTCAAAATCATTATGATCTTTATTTCAGTTGAAATAAGGTTGCTGTTGGGTTACTGCTGTCAGATGTAAAATAAATGTGAAAGGACTGATAATGATAATACCGTGCCTTTTGAGTCGTCAATGTTCTTTTTTCAAATAATTTCAATCAACCACAGATAAGGCAACATAACTTTAAGTACATACCTACGATAGTCGTGCCTCTCCGAGGGATGTTCTTCAACTTCTTGTTCATTGTTTAGGGTTCCTTACCCGAAGGATGCCAAGCCTCCGTTGTCCGTCTGTCTGTCAGCGGGCTGTATCTCAAGAACCGTAATAGGTAGACAGTTGAAATGTTCACAGATTGTGTATTTCTATTGCCGCTATAACAACAAATACTAAAAATAAAAGAAAGCTAAAAATTAAAGGGGTTTCCCATACAAGAAATATGTTTTTTCGGCGTTTTTTGCTAAATATTGTACGGTGCTACGGATGCCTTCGTTGGCAAGTCCGACTCGCATTTGGCAGGTTTTTTCTTCCAGTTAGAACCGTTCCGCTTAATCTTTTAAATGTGCTGCAAACGCATTTTAGAGTGCCAAAAGTACAGTCGGTCGGGAAGAGCTTTATGGACCAAGTTTTGTTATCTAATTGACCCATAAGTTACTGAAAACGGCTATAGCTTCTGTCTGTAATGGCCTTTTTCCGTCATTTAAAAACGAGCGCTTGTTCTTTGATTTTCCTTGTATTGAAGTTTGACATCGCTTTACTGAAACTCACACAGCAAAACTATTGCATTTTGTCTTGAGTGCTTACTTGAGTAGTACTACATATACTACAAATACTAAATTAAGAGTTTTTACGTGTTTCGTTACATGTTATTTTACTCTTTTTAACCGACTTCCAAAAGGAAGAGGATCTCAATTAGACTGAATGTTTTTTTTTTGTATGTGTGTTACGCGATTACTCCGTCACTTATGAATTGATTTTGTTGATTCTTTTTTTTTTTTTGGTATGTCATACTTTAGAAGTGGTCTCATATAAATTTTATTAACTTTGCTCGGGTACTTTTTGAGTTAGCTTCAATAATACGTATTTTTTCCCACTTATATGATAAGTTCCTGTCACTGTTATTTACATAGCAGGTAGTGGTATTCGAATTTGTGTGGGGCAGGTACCACAACTAAATAGTGAAAAACAAAAACAATCGACATCCAAAAAAACCACTACAAAGTGAAAAGTAACTAATTTCGGAAGTCGGTGGCAAAAAACGAAAATTCAAAACCAAAGACATCGACTTTATTTTTCACTTTGTAGTGTTTTTTTTGGAAGTAGGTTGTTTTTTTTTGTAATTTCATTTGATTACTATTGAACCTCAGACCAAATAAAAAACCGAGACACAGCGCTGCGAACAATACAGTGAAGTATGCTAAAACTACACCTCCGCTCTGTACATACACACGCATATATTTATAACCATTTACAATCAAACTACACCTCACTAAGTGCACACATGTTTACGAAACCGGCCTCGCGCCACTGTTGACAGCGCTATGTCATAGTTGTATTTTTATTTAGTCTACTAATAAAATGGTTGATTACCATTTCACAGCAGTGATAGCCTAGTGGTGTGACCGTCGGCCTGCCAAGTCACAGGTCTCGAGTTCGAACCCAAGCCACGCGCCTCTGACTTTTCGGATTCATGAGCGTATTGTATTATTATCACTTGTTTCTAAAACGGTGAAGGAAATCATCGTGAGGAAACCGGCATGCCTGAGCGATACTTCTCGACGGCACGTGAAGCCAAGTCAGAGGCCCATGGGCGGCTTTAAAACTCTGACACCTAACCACACGAAAAGAAGAAGACCATTTCATCAGTTCAGGAATAGCCGAAAGAATTACATTTGTTTAGTAGTCTAGATAAATGATTGAAATCAATTTTTCGTTTTTATTATCAGTCTCTTCGAGATCGCAACTGTATTGTTTACTTAGAATAATTAAATCAATGTGACGTTAGATAGGTACCTTTATCTGCTTAATGAATAAATACCTGGGCGACCGAGCTTTGTTCTGGTGAAAATAGAGAATGCTCATTTAATAGCATAGGAAAGTTCATACTAATTCCGTTGAGAGTCGTCGTCGTCGGGTTCGGTTCCCTCCCCGTGTTCGTCCTCGGGGACTTCAATGCCAAAAATCTGGCTTGGGGTTCCCGCTTTACGGACACACGGGGCAGGATGGTGGAGGACTGGGCTCTGGAGACAGGCCTGGTCGTCCTAAACCGGGGTTCTGTCCCCACGTGTGTGCGGATGCGGGGCGAATCAGTGGTGGACATTTCGTTCGCCAGCCCCGCTCTGTCGCCGCGTGTAATCGACTGGCGCGTCATAGAGGAGGTGGAGACCTATTCCGATCACCGGTACATCCAGTTTGACGTCTCCGCCCAGACCTCGAGCGCGCCGGTCCGACAGGCCCCGAGTGGTCCGCGGTGGGCGCTGAAGCAGATGGACCGGGAGCTTCTCCTGGAAGCCTCGATCGTGCAGGCCTGGGTGTCATCACCGGACAGGCCTGCCGACATCAACGACGAGGCGGAGTGGTTCCGGGAGGCCATGTCCAATATATGCGACGTGGCAATGCCCCGGGTCCATCCTGGACGTGCTTCGCGCCAGCTGTACTGGTGGTCGCAAGAGCTGGAAGCTCTGCGCAGGGCGTGCGTAGCTGCGCGACGCCGGTACGCCAGGCACCGCAGGCTCCGTATCCGCCCTCTGGACACGGAAGCCATTGAGGCGGAGCTGTACGAGGGGTACAGAGCGGCGAAGACCGCCCTCCAAGCGGAGATCCTGCGGGCCAGGACACTGGCCCGCGAGGAGTTGCTGGAGTCTCTGAACAGAGACCCGTGGGGACGCCCATATAAGATGGTGCGGGAGAAGCTCCGCCCATGGGCTCCCCCGCTGACGCAGAGTCTCCGGCCCCAGCTTGTGGAGGACGTGGTGAGCGCTCTGTTCCCTTCAAGAGGGGAACATACGCCCCCGCCCATGGCTCCGCCTATTGCGGTGCCCGATGCGGACCACACCGCCGACGACGACGACGATGCTCCGGAGGTGACCGAGGTAGAGATGAGAGTGGCGGTACGCAAGATGAGTGCGAAGAATACCGCCCCAGGACCCGACGGCATTCCCGGAAAAGCCTGGGTCCTGGCCATGGGGACTCTCGGGCCTCGACTAAGGGGGCTCCTATGCGCATGCATGGAGAGGGGCCAGTTCCCACTTTGTTGGAAGACTGGGAAACTGGTCCTCATTAGGAAGCCGGGGCGCCCGGCGGACTCTCCGTCCGCCTATCGGCCCATTGTGCTGCTCGACGAGGTGGGCAAGCTCTTTGAAAGAGTCATTGCAGACCGCCTCGTCGGGCAGCTGGTGCGAGTGGGGCCGGATCTGGCGGAGAGCCAATTCGGTTTCCGCAGGGGGCGCTCTACGGTGGACGCCATCATGCGCGTGCGAGCCCTCACGACGGGGTATGCTGTGGCCCGGGGTGGGGTCGTCTTGGCGGTGTCTCTAGACATCGCCAATGCCTTTAACACCCTGCCCTGGAGTTGCATCAGGGAGGCACTTCGGTATCACCGGATGCCGACCTACCTCTGTCGTGTGGTCGAGGCCTATTTGACGGACAGGGCTGTCATCTACCCCGGTCACCAAGGAGAGTGGAACCGGCGAGAGATGTCGTGCGGTGTCCCACAGGGTTCGGTCCTGGGGCCGCATCTGTGGGACATCGGATACGACTGGGTGCTGCGCGCCGATCTCCCTACTGGCGTCAGCGTCGTCTGTTACGCTGACGACACGCTGGTCCTGGCGCAGGGGAGGTCGTACCAGGCGGCGGCCGACTTAGCGACACGCGGGGTTGCGACAATCGTCGAAAGAATCCGGCAGCTGGGACTCGAGGTGGCCCTGCACAAGTCCGAGGCCATGGGTTTCTATGGTCCTCGTAGTGCGCCACCGCCGGGTTCCCAGGTAATGGCGGGAGGGGTTCACATCGGCGTCGAGTCGACGATGAAGTATCTGGGACTCGTCCTCGACAGCCGGTGGAACTTCGTGGAGCATTTCCGACGTTTGGTTCCCAGACTGGACCGGGCCGGGGCTGCCTTGAGGCGGCTCCTGCCCAATCTGGGAGGTCCAAACGCCTCCTGCCGGAGGCTCTACGCGGGGGTCGTGCGGTCCATGGCCCTTTACGGGGCGCCGGTGTGGGCGCCTTCATTGAGGCGGCAGCCAGCCCGCCGGCTTAACGCGTCCCAAAGGGTCATGGCCATCCGGCTGGCCCGAGGATACCGCACGGTCTCCTGCGAGGCAGCGAGCCTCCTTGCCGGAGTACCGCCATGGGATCTGGAGGCAAAGGTCCTCGCGCACATTTGGGAGTGGCGCGAGGAGGCGAAACGCCGGGGCTTAACACCGATGCCGCAAGAAGTTGCGGCACAGCGGACAGAGCTCCGGCGGGATCTCATGGCGGAATGGAGAGTGCGATTGTCGCAACCCAGCGCTGGGCACGCCGCAATTGCGGCGATAAGACCCCTCTTTGAGGAGTGGCTAGAGAGGCGCCACGGCGTCCTCACCTTCCGCCTGACACAGGTGCTCACCGGACACGGCTGTTTCGGGAGGTACCTATTCAGGATAAAGCGGGAGGAAACGCCCGGGTGTCATCACTGTGTGGATTGCCCGGGGGACACGGTGGAGCATACGGTGGAGGTCTGCCCGGCTTGGGCAGAGCATCGCCGTGTCCTCGTGGAAGCGATCGGCGGCGGTGATCTCTCGCGTCCGGCCCTGATTCGGGCCATGCTACGGAGCGAGAGGAAATGGCAGGCCGTCACCTCGTTCTGCGAAGCAGTAATGCTCGCGAAGGAGGAGACGGAGCGCGTGAGGGAGAGGCAAATTTCGCGCCCTCGCGCCCCTAACCGCCGCAGCAGGAGACGCCCTGGGCGTCGGGAGTCACGAGACGATTTCCGGCCACCGTAGGCGCGGGCTTGCGGACGGTGAGCAATGGGTAGCTCGCCGTCCGATAAGGACCAAGCCCGGGTCGACGGCGCGTTGTGTTCCACGCGCGCCTCAAAGAGATGTCAGCAGAATTGACGGGGTCCGCTAGGGCCAATGCCTGCCGGGGGTTCGAAGAGAACCGATAGGGACATCGTGGCCCCCTGGCAACACGGCAACTGAAGGAACACGGGTGGGTTTTAGTCAGTAAGAGTCTGACACGCCCTCCCGCTCCGCCCAGAGCGGGAGAAGTTATTTGATGATTTCCCACCCAAAAAAAAAAAAAAAAAAAATGTATAGTACCTACCTACTAATTCCATGCTACCATGTCATTATTCTAACTTCAGTCATCTTGTTCTAAACTTTGGGCGACCGAGCTCCGCTCGGGTGAAAATACGGAGAAAACGAATTTTCCCAGATATGAGACCTAGCTAGATCGATTTTACGACCCCGCAAATCCCTATATATTGCAACTTTCATCGAAATCGTTACAGTCGTTTTCGAGAACGGAATTATAAATATATAGTATACAAACATTGCTCATTTAATAGTATAGGATAGGATAGGATACCTACATATACATACATAAACTCACGCTTTCTTCCCATGGGGGTAGGCAAAAACTACAGAACTCCACCTGCTGCGATTCTTACATACTCTTTTTACCGGGTTACGTTCATAAATTGAAAACGAAATCGTTCTTAAGATACCTCTTCCAGAGGCTACCATTTCTTTCCCTATACTTATGTACCCTACCAACTAAATCTTTTAGGGATGTTGGGTTTTAATTCATTGGAGGTGAGAAGAGGCCTTGATCAGCTCACGATAGCCTGTAAAACCTTACGGGGACGTATAGACTGCCTCGACCTCCATGGCCTTTTCTGCCGTCTATTTGTGCCCGACAAATACATCGGACACCGTCCGAGCCGCCGGCACAATTTGTTTGCGCAACCGTCATCCAAAACTGTCGCCAGAGCTGAATCCCCAGTGTGTCGTACTTTGAAGATGCTCAACGCCCTTCTGACGGCCAACCCTGAATGTGATGTGTTTGCGGATGAATGGAATAAAATTATGCGTATGTCTGGTGTTCTATGAGTAAAAGTATGCAAGGAAGTCCACGGTTCTATGTTAGTTTTAATTAAATTATACACAACAAAATTGACAATATTAATCTTTTAAGTTTTTATATTAATTAATGTAGTAATGGTGTTGTACCGTTTTAATTAACAGTAAATAAATAAATAAGTCTGGAGGAGCTCGTGGCTAAGTAATACCAGCCGCACGGGTCGATCAATCAGGTTAAGCTACACTTGCCAGGGTTGGTCCGTGGATGGGTGACCATCTTTACATACCGAGACTCCTCCGTGCCTCGGAAAGCACGTTAAGCCGTTGGTCCCGGCTGTCATTCGTGGATCTTTGACAGTCGTTACGGGTCGTCAGAAGCCCGAAAGTCTGACAACCAGTCTTACCAAGGGGTATCGTAATACCCAGTTACTGGGTTGTGGAGGTCAGATAGGCAGTCGCTCCATGTAAAATACTGGTATACAGCTGCATCCGGTTAGACTGGAAGCCGACCCCAATATAGTTGGGAAAAGGCTAGGCAGATTGAAATAAATAAGTCTGGTCACACGTCGCTTTCATATTTTTTACAAACTCACTTGTTCCAGGTATGTTTCTTCGGAAGCCTAGCAAATGCGCTGAACGTAGCAGTTTTAACGCGTCGCGACTTAGCAGCGGCGCCTATCAACCGGCTGCTGAAGTGGCTGGCGGTGGCTGATGTCTTTGTCATGCTGGAGTACGTGCCCTTCGCCATCTATCGATATCTGGTAAGTAAAACTTGGAAGTGACGGCTAGACTAGGTCTGATGGCCAGACGTATGTTCGTGCAGCCACACAACAATGAGGCATTCGGCACAATGTGATCGCAGAAGAAACAGTGGCGACAAAAGTGAAAACTTGAACAAGGTCGCCTTGGTGGAACAAAAATACTTGTATAGAACATTGGTCTGTAACCTTATCTAAATAAAGAGCACAATCGCGTTTACAAAACAAATACTTCCAAAACCTTTAAAGTAAAAATACTTGCATGGAACATTGATCCGTAACGTAATATAAATAAAGAGCACAATCGCGTTTACAAAAATGAGGTGTCGGTAACGGTGCCGCGAGTTCAATTGTTTTTTCCTATCTCAAAAATGCCCAACGCGCCAGAAGTTTTTACTTCAAAAAAATTATGGAGCTTTGTTCAGCAGACGTAGACGTCGAGTCTTCTGGCTGTTGGTAACTGAATAGGAAAAATATTCAACTTCAACCATTTTGGATTTTTGAGTTTAGCAGTCGATTTTGCAAACTCTTTCGCAGTATCAGTCTGTCGAATTGTCTCTACTTATAAGGAAAAATCGTGTCTTGGTAAAAATATAAGTCGCTAGCTTCCGCCAGCGGCTCTTCGTCCGCGTGATATCTTTATAAATTAAAGCCTATATTACTTAGTGATAATATAGCATTCCACTGGTGAAAGAATTCTTTAAATCGGTCCAGTAGTTTTTGAGTTTATTAATTACAAACAAACGTACAAAAAATCTAATTTTTTCTCTTTGTTATATTAGTTTAGATGAATGTTAAGCTACTTTTTCCGCGGTCGGTTCATGGATGGGGGACCATCCATAACATATCGAGAGCCCTCCGTGCCACGGAGAGCACGTTAAGCCGTTGGTCCCGGCTGTCATTCATAGTTCTTTGACAGTCGTTACGGGCAGTCAGAAGCCCAATAGTCTGACAACCAGTCTTGCCACGATCGTGTTACCTAGTACCTGGGTTGTGGGTCAAATAAGCAGTCGGTCCATGTAAAATACTGGTATTCAGCTGCATCCGGTTAGACTAGAAGCCGACCCCAACATAGTTGGGAAAAGGCTCGGCAGTTTAATGTATATCAATGTTTATCTTTGTGCATATTTATATTAGTTACATAAAATATTTACGTTTTAGTATAGCCATTCTTAATAATAAAGGCGACGACAGACGTAATAAATTATGAGGCTAACTCTGAACTGTTTGTCTGAACGCTCCACTAATTCGGTATGCTAATGTCCCTACTTTATATTTGTTTGTGTCACAGCAACGCATAAATCAGTATTAGTATGTAAGAAAACAAAACAAATCATTGTTTGATAAACTTCGTTTATAAGCAATACAGTAATGATGACATAATTTGGAAAATATTGACTGAAAATGGCGTTGTTTATAATTACATGGCCATTCCTATTGGGGTAGGCAAAACTACAGAACGCCACCTGCTACGATCCTTTTTTTTTTTTGGGGTGGGAAATTATCAAATAACTTCTCCCGCTCTGGGCGGAGCGGGAAGGCGTGTCAGACTCTTACTGACTAAAACCCACCCGTGTTCCTTCGGTTGCCCTGTTGCCGGGGGCCACGATTTCCCTATCGGTTTTCTTCGAACCCCCGGCAGGCATTGGCCCTAGCGGACCTCGTCAATTCTGCTGACATCTCTTTGAGGCGCGCGTGGAACACAACGCGCCGTCAACCCGGGATTGGTCTTTATCGGACGGCGAGCAACCGTCCGCAAGCCCGCGCCTACGGTGGCCGGAAATCGGCTCGCGATTCCTGCCCCGGGCGTCTCCTCCTGCGGCGGTTAGGGGCGTGAGGGCGCGAAATTTGCCTCTCCCTCACGCGTTCCGCCTCCTCCTTCGTGAGCATTACCGCTTCGCAGAAGGAGGTGATGGCCTGCCATTTCCTCTCGCTCCGTACCATGGCCTGAACCAGGGCCGGACGCGAGAGATCACCACCGCCAATCGCCTCTACGAGGACACGGCGTTGCTCCACCCAAGCTGGGCAGACCTCCACCGTATGCTCCACCGTGTCCTCCTGCTACGATTCTCACATGCTTATTCCTTTTGCCTCGTTAACGTTCATACATCTGGTCATACACGCACGCCGGTTGCGAGTACTACGCACCTGGGGGCCTACCACCAGCTCAAAAGCAGTATTATTTTAATATTACTTCAGTGGGAGAAAGAGATGGAACTATACGTCCTGTAGAGCTTCATCTCTTTCCCACACTGACGTAATATTAAAATAATACTGCTTTATGAGCTGGTGTTAGGCCCCCTGACCTTTCTGAAGAACACCAATAAGGTCACTATATGTACTCCTAGGGCGTCCCCTCCCTCCTTGTTTATAATTAGTTTCCGAAAAAGAATATTACAATCATCATCCTATTAGCACTATTCTGTGTGTAAATAGCAGCTTTCACCAGTCATTCTACAGTGGGTAGTTATTGAAAAATCTAATAACACAAGTAGACTTGGGAATCGTACCCAGAACCCCAATAGTCGCGATTATTATACACGTCAGTAGATTTTTTTTTAGGTGGTATTAGTTACTGGCTTGGACTTTCTTAATGTAAGGAATTAAGGATGTAGACATCACTGCCCAACCCGGGAATCGAACCAGGACTTCATGCTCAGCAGTAGCGCTCGCGACCACTAGACCAACGAGGCAGTAACTTGGTTGACTATTAGGATAAGTAATATGATTGAATTCTAAAAACGTCTTTCTTTACTTCCGAACAGTCATCTAATTTTCTTTTCGATCTCGTTCCAATGTGATTCGCACCTTCTTTACATGAGTTTTATGTAAAAAACCTTTCGGGGTCGGAGATGATTCGAAGTTTCGAACGTCTCCCGGTCGTTGCCCCCAAACAAATGATTGAGTTCAAAGACTATCTTGTTTAAGTAAATACGAAGTTTTAGAGTGATTTAAGACTTGCACGCAATTGACAACTGGGTTACTGCTTAGATCTGTAGTGGTTACATCACCACATACGAACTACGTATAAACAAAAACATGACGTCACACAAAACCTGCAACGCGCTATTAAAGTTTACCGCGCGAATGACATATATAACATTACCCGACATCAACCGTCGGGCAGTTGCCCGCCAGACACGATACCCATGTGGTCGGAGAATCCTCTATTTTCTATGGTGGATGAGTGAACTTTACACCCTGTTCCTCATACTCCTAAATTTTCCTCATACCTCTAAAGATCCACAAATGACAGCCGCGACCAACGGCTTAACGTGCTTTTCGAGACACGGAAGAGTTTTAATATGTAATGGTCAGCCATTCACTGAGCGACCTTGGCAAGCGTAGCTTAACTTTCGATCGATCCGTGTCACCGTGTGACTATTATATACTATTTACCCACGAGATCCTTTACACAAGACACAATTGTGATATAATTAATAGTTAACTATGAAAACTCCTCGTGAGGGTTTGAATTTTCGCCGTCCAAGTCATGCTTGACGTCCTGAAAAACAGAACCATCTCTGAAACGAAATCTTCTTTTTATGTACCATTATTAACAATGTTACTTTATTCCTCCTTAAGTTCTGGGTTGAGCTCTACGATTACTGACAAATGCTTGCACTGACTGGATAGGTCCACTCAAATCTGTGTGGTTCATTAAAATCATTTTCATTCGTTCATTCCTCAAAAGACCATTTCAGACACTAATCTACATGGTCCTCATAAGGACTGAACAAGATTATGTCTGGTCTTTAAAAGAGACTGCGACATCCGAGTTTATTCGGCATTTCTACTCAGAGTAGTCAGATTGGAAACCCCGACCTCATCTAGCCTATTTTTACCCGACTTCCAAAAAGGATTACGTTATATGTTCGTCGCGTATGTTTGTTTTTTTTATTTCTTTTCTTTTTTTTATGTATGTCCACCGATTTCTCCGTCAATTTGTGGACCGATTTTGAAAATTCTTTTTTGTTTGAAAGGGTATGCTCTCGAGGGACCACCTCGAGAGCATACCCTTTCAAACAATAACAATGTGGGTACCTAGCCCACACAAATTCAAAAACCACTACCTGCTATGTAAATAACAGTGACAGGAACTTATCATATCATCTACATCATCATCTGCCTAGCCTTTTCCCAACTATGTTGGGGTCGGCTTCCAGTCTAAACGGATGCAGCTGAATACCAGTATTTTACATGGAGCGACTGCCTATCTGACTTCCACAACCTAGTGACTAGGTAACACGATACCCCTTGGTAAGACTGGTTGTCAGACTTTTTGGGCTTCTAACTACCCGTAACGACTGTCAAAGATCTACAAATGACAGCCGGGACCAACGGCTTAACGTGCTTTCCGAAGCACGGAGGGGACTTGGTATGTAAAGATGGTCACCCATCCACGGACCAACCGCGGCAAGCGTAGCTTAACCTGATCGATCGACCCGTGCAGCTGTTATTACTTAGCCACAAGCTCCTATTTACAGAATAAACAATTTCATTTCATTTATTTGAAATACAACAATCTCTACAAATTCTACCAGTAGTTTCATAACAATATTAACTTTATTTGAAGGTCACCCGCTGTCTGTCCATGTCCTGAACTTATTCAAAGCTTTCATGTCTGATAACCTATTTATTTTCCATCTATATTCCCTTGTCAATTCTGATACAATTCCTTGGCAGTATTTTTTCATGTTTATTTATGACGATTTTCTTTATCGCGGTCACGTCAAAAAATTGCCTCGCAAGGGCTTTATTAAGGCTGCCTTTCCACCCCAGATGTCCTAAAGTTAGTAGCAAAGTATGTGTATGATATCAACCAATAGGATCGTTTAGTTTTCATAGCTTAGCTTAGCTTTTGTGGAAAAGGGTTCAACCAAACTAAGTTTGTTACATACGCTTTCATATTCATCTCTTCATCGCTTTCATCTTAAGTAGTTCCGCTACAGCTCCGACGGAAATGTATTTAATTTATAATAATTTTCGAGCACCTTACGTTGCACCTTTTTTTTTTTTTTTGCTGGGATATTATCAAATAACTTCTCCTGCTCTGGGTGGAGCGGGAGGGCGTGTCAGACTCTTACTAACTAAAACCCACCCGTGTTCCTTCGGTTGCCCTGTTGCCGGGGGCCACGATGTCCCTTTCGGCCTTATTCGCAGCCCCGGCAGGCATTGGCCCTAGTGGACCCCGTCAATTATACTGACATCTCTTTGAGGCGCGCGGGGAACACAACGCGCCGTCGACCCGGGCTTGGTCCTTATCGGACGGCGAGCTACCCATTGCTCACCGTCCGCAAGCCCGCGCCTACGGTGGCCGGAAATCAGTTTGCAATTCCGACCCAGGGCACCTGCCACGTTTTGTCTTCGGTTGACTGGTAGAAAACGCCTCAGGCATTAAATCCGCCTTTGTACAGTATTTTTACTTGTGTATAAAGTTTATATAAATAAATATACAAGCCCTTCAATGATACAATAGAGGTATGAGGAACAAGGTAAAAGTTCCTTATACTCCATAGAAAAGGGAGGATTCTTCTACCAGATGGGTGTTGTAAACTTGTGGGGTTACTACCCGATGGTTCTTGTCGGGTTTCTGTGTTTACGCTAATCGCACGGATAACTCTGCTTTTAAAGGGGTTTGAGTAACTTTGTACTTGGTTCTTATGATTGTCTGATCGCCGGCGGTAGAGGCGCAGCGTGGTGGCATGTAGTCCACTTGTCTTGGTTTATTACCTATATTTTAAATTGTAAAAAACATGCCAAAAAACTGAAAGGCTGCCATATATTATAATAATGTAACCAAATATTTTCGTCTGGATAATTTAGAGATTTTTGTCCTTAATAACTTTTGATGGCTTTATGCATTTCTTCTTCGAGACGACACCAACTGTACTCAAACCCCTTTGAAAGCTTAATGCTTCTTGGTTCATTTTATACACAAGAAAACATGAGAAAGAAAATCTAAGCGTAAAAATTAAAACGAACTCTAGCATGTTAGCTTTTCTGTAAGTATGAAAATTTTTCTTACCGGAAGACGTAGCGTTGGAAGGCCTCCCACAAGATGGACCGATGACCTTGTGAAGGCCGCAGGAATCCGCTGGATGCGGAAAGCACAGAATCAGTAGAAGTGGCGGTGCTTGGGGGTGGCCTATGTCCAGCAGTGAACGTCTTTCGGCTGAAATGATGATGATGAAAATTTTTCTTGCAGCGGAAAACGCATTGAGGTATTATTTTGTGAAGGTTTTGTTAGGAATATGTCAAAGTAAAGGCTTCCTTGCATTCCCCTGTTAAATCTAGGTACGTTGTTAGGAATCTATGTTTTACTAGTAGGTACAACAACTATATCAGTTTCCATGTAGTTGTTGTTTATACACCCGACTTGCCTTTGAAGCTAACATGTAACACGTACAGCAAAACTGTGCTATCTTTGACAAAGAGGGATTGAGGAATACAAAGTCTAAGTAAAAGGCAACGAGCAGACACAGATCAAGGCTCCCGCAGCCAGACGCGACGTGACAGCGTGACGTTACCTTAGTAGAACAATTTCTATGAAAAGTTAATGGAAATTGTTTTACCACAATCGCGTCGCACCGTCCCGTCGGGCCTTTCTGCGGAAGTCTTCAGCTTTGTCTCTGGGATGGAAGCGCATCTACAATGCCTTTTGTCTGAGAAATGAATTGTTAAGCAAATTGCTACCATATGTCAATTTGTCGTATTATAGCCAGTACTGGCAACCAAGCTCTGCTCTGGTGAAAATAGAGAATGCTCATTTAATAGTATAGAAAAGTTCATACTAATCCATGTATAGTATCTACTTATTCTATGCTGCCATGATAGTAGGTAAATACTTACTAATTCCATGCTGCCATGTCATTATTCAATATCTTAAACCAGCGCTGGGGTTCTGTCTCGCATGGGGTCGTAGCTTTATGCTGAGCGATGGCCGTTTTGCGTGGATGTGCGCATATATTCCCCCAAATTGTGATTTACGTGTTTTTTTTTTTTATTTCTTTGCGTCATGTTTACCGCAAATAAACGAATTTTCTTTCTTTCTTTTTTCTTCTATCTTGTTCTGAACTTTGGGCGACTGAGCTCTGCTGTGGTGAAAATACGGAGAAAACGAATTTTACCAGATGTGAGACCTAGCTAGATCGATTTTTCGCCCCGTAAACCCTTATATTGCAACTTTCATCGAAATCGTTAAGAGCCGATTTCGATAACGTGAATATATTTAAACAAATATTGCTCGTATAATAGTATAGGATTTCATACAACTGTCAAAAATGACAGTTGTGCTTATTAATATACGGACAATTTAAGTTGGTAGACAATTTGCCTTTACAAGAATTCGGCCAGACTGAGGAATCGCAACAGCTTCCTCGAGTTGACTAAACCAAAAAACGACAATAGTGAAGTAAAGAAACAAACTGGCTCCTTAGGCATTCCCCTCCAGCTGACTATGGTGAGCCTGCAGAAAAGCTCTCTGCGGGCCACCAACTGCCGTGGCACACCTGGTTATTCCCAAACCGACAACGAAGCCAGGTGGGGCGCTGCAGGCACGACTGAGCCAGGTGGGGTACTCCAATGAGCCACAATGCGATCATTAAGTGAACCTCCTGCTTAATTTCTTTGCCACCGAAAAACATGAAAGAACCGACCAAGAGCGAGTCGGTCTGGCACACGAAGGGTTTTGTATAGAGGTGTGCGCCGATTGGCGTAGCGCAGGCCGCTGGTGATTACAGACACGCCTCCGCCGATGGTTTTTTCGGCATCATCGGCGTTAATGTCAAAATATTTTATATTCTAGATTTAGGCATAATGCAAATATACTCGTAAACTAAACACAAAAAATGTCAAAATACAAGGTTATTGGTTTATTTCGCCGTAGTTGTTTTCGCAAATTTAATAAAAACAAAAACATTTTATATGAGCATAATTTAAATAGCAGGCACGACGCACTGTTTTATAAGATGTGTATAGAGGTCAAACAAAGTTATCTGCTAAGTATCGCCTACAACAGGGGAGAGCGCTGAAGTCTGAAATACAGACATTATATATCTAGTTCAGACACAGATTTTTAAAATCTGTTCATGGAAACAAGTGTCATAGAGTGTATCACCATAATAATTAAACTGATGTATATTTTAGGAAAATAAATTATACTTACTGGTTGAATTCCTTAGTTAGTTTTCAAACATTGTGGTATGGGCGAAAAGAAGACTTGACACAGTTTTGCAAACGCTTCTTGGATGAAAAGAGAATTTTGTTATAGTAGTTTTATTCTCACCATCCACTCCGATTACGCCGTTGACGTCACGCCGCTGAAAAAAAAAAAAATACATCATGTAATAATTAGCCAATATGTCAAAACGTCAAGCAAATATTTTATGACAGCTACGCGCACAGATCGTAATAAGTCTGCGGCGCATGAGTGCCGACGGCACGAAATGTTGCCATTTTAAATATTATATTTGTATCATTTAGGACTAGTATTGTATTTATTTTATTTTTGATTTGTTATTTCACTATATGCTGCACCGGTTGACGTCATCACGTCAGCGCCGGCTATCGCTGAAAACCAGCGCTGGGGCTCTGTCTCGCATGGGGTCGCAGCTTTATGCTGAGCGATGGCCGTTTTGCGTGGGTGTGACGCATATTTTCCCCCAAATTGTGATTCACGTGTTTTTTTATTTTTCTTTGCGTCATGTTTACCGCAAATAAACGAATTTTCTTTCTTTTCTTTCTTTCTTTCTTTCTTTCTTTCTTTCTTTCTTTCTTTCTACATCGGCGCACACCTCTAAATTGGCAGCAATAGAAATATACACATGAATATTTCAACTGTCTACCTATTTAATTACGGTTCATGAGATTCAGCCCGCTGACAGACAGATGGACGGATGAACAGCGGAGGCTTAGTAATAGGTTTGGCACCCTTCGAGTACAGAACCCTAAAAACATACATACTTAGTAGTATGTAGTTTAATTTATTTTATTAGCTAGTTATTTTCATTGGAAGAAAAATATAAAACACAAATATTAAGCTAATTACTAATCACCTACATTAATATTTGAGCGATAGGTAGGTAAATATAATACTTACGAAGACATGGACTTGCTCAGACGTAAGTTCTTCAATGTCTATTTAGATAAATACCGATACTCTTCAATACATTACTGATATTCAATACATTAATGTTGATCTCGTAATGTTAAATATGAGTGAGGTACAGTAAGTCTCAAAAAGATGTAAACATCGACAAGAATTCATCGAATTGTCTACAATCTATTTTCCATAATATTGTATCAATGAGAAGCACAGAACTGTACCCTAATTGCGTAATAGAACACAATCACAATCTGTTTCGATTTGAAACAGATTGCTAATCCATTGCTTCATAAGTTGGAAAAAAAATCTGCTCAACAACGTAAATAACGCAATGAATGTTGTTGAACTGTCAAAATTAAACAAATTAGGCATAATTGTTTACGAAAATAAGTGACGCAATTAGGATACTGGTCGAAGTGCACTGCTTGGGGGAAGCCTATGTCCAACAGTGGACGTCTTTCGACTGAGATGATGATGATGATAAGTAGCAAACAAAACATATTAGTCAGTAATTGTAGCTACACATTGATTCAGTATTAAGGAACACAAATTGTAGACAATCAAATGAATTCTTGTTTATGTAAACAGTGCGTGCCACTAAAGATGAGACTTGACACACCACGTGGTTTGACTTGATCTTTAGCAGTATGAGGTCTGCGCCAGGGTCTCATCGGGGTGGCCGGTGGCGGCGGAAAGAGCGCGGGAGGCGTGGTCAAGTCTCATTTTTCGTGGCGCGTATTGTACATCTTTTTGAGGATGACTGTACCTTGAAATTATCGACGGTAAAATAATCTATCCTAATATGCGTTGGTGTTTGTTTGAAATCAGATTACGTGGGTTTATTTAGACTATTCGGCTGAGCATATTTAATCTTTTATAAATAGAATGCGAGAACAAAATATAAACATCTCTCAATAATCTCTCATTAAAATATGGAAAACATTAGTTATCTAACGTCGCATTAATAGCACTAAAGCGCAGGCTACACTGGAAACGAAGCTAAGTTCATTTAGCTTCGCTCGTGTAGCTACCGCGTGTTTGCATACTTCGGTTCTCACCGCGAACTATGAAACAAAGTATGAAACTTTTACAAGAAAAAGAAAACTACAAAGTGAAAAATAACTTTAATTTTGGAGGTCACTGTCTTTGGCTTAGAATTTTCGTTTTTGCTAACGACTTCCGAAATTAAAGTAATTTTTTACTTTGTAGTGTTTTTTTTAAGTCGGTTGTTTTTTTTTTTGTTTAAAGTTTTAATTTTTCACTTTTTAGTTGTGGTACCTACCCCACATAAATTCAAATACCACTACCTGCTATGTAAATAACAGTGAACTTATCAATACACAAAGTGGGAAAAAAAACGTATTATTGAAATTAACTCAGAAACTACCCAAACATCATCATCTGCCTAGCCTTTTCCCAACTATGTTGGGATCGGCTTTCAGTCTAACCGGATGCAGCTGAATACCAGTATTTTACATGGAGCGACTGCCTATCTAACCTTCACAACCTAGTTACTAGGTAACACGATACCCCTAACTTGGTAAGACTGGTTGTCAGACTTTTGGGCTTCTAACTACCCGTAACGACTGTCAAAGATCTACAAATGACAGCTGGGACCAACGGCTTAACGTGCTTTCCGAGGCACGGAGGGGTCTCGGTATGTAAAGGTCACCCATCCACGGACTAACCGCGGCAAGCATAGCTTAACCTGACCGATCGACCCGTGCGGCTGTTACAACCCAAACAAAGTTAATAAAAATTTTAAGGGACCTCTGAAGTATGACCTACCAAACAAAAAAGAATCATCAAAATCTATTCATAATTGGCGGAGTGATCGCGTAACAAACATAAAAAAAACCATACCTACAGTTGAATTCAGAACCTCCTCTCCTCTCTTTTGGAATTCGTTTAAAAAGACGCGGTAGCTACAATACATGAACGAATCTAAACGAACTTAGGTTTGTTCCCAGTGTGGCCTACGCTTTAGTAATTGATTAACTAATTATTTGAGGTATTAAATCAGTTTGGGTTATTCAATTAGCACAACAGCTGTATGTGCATTCGAATATCTAGTAGTTATAGGTAAAAAAATGGCAAATATATTTTGGCAATTTTTTTTAAAAATCTGTTTACATACATTTCGATTGCCCTTTTGTAGAATTTTCTTTCAGGCGCCATATGAAATTGGGTTATTAATAAAATGGATCTTAATTATTTTGCCAAAAACTAATTTGTTGATTTTAAAAAATGTTGAAAAAGAGCACCCGTGGTTTTTTTTCCACAAATATACACAGGTATTTCTAATATTTGATTTAGGTATTGCGATGCTAAAATTTTTTAACCCAACAGAATGATGCTCTCAGACGCCATTATGAAATCTTCTCATATTTCAAGTAGGTAACGACATAACGCTATAATTGTATTAAAAAAAACTGGCCAAGTGCGTTTTGGACCACGTACAATGAAGGGTTCCGTAGTTGGGATGAATTTATTCTAAGAACTAACTTAACAATTTAGTAGAAAAACATGTTCTCCCATACATTCCAACTGCAAATGTAAGTTTAGACGCACAATATTCAGAGATTTACCATGTTATTTTAAGACCATAAACTTCTTATAGGTTTTCCTGTAATCTATGAATAAAGAACCATTCCCTGTATTTGTTTCAAAATTTTTGGCATAGCAGTTTCGGAGATAAGGGGTCAATTTTCATCTATTTTCTTAAATATCTTTAGAAGTATTAATTTTATAATTATTAAAAAAAAATACATTCTCATAACAACCCTTTTCATTTGATATGTCACACAGTACAGTTTGCAAAACTCTTTTTTTTCCAATTTGACTTTTTCCATTTTTTCCTATTGAGGTACAGAACCCTAAAAACATGTAAAACAAGAGACGACGATGCGGCTTTCTACTTAAAAAAAAATCGTCGGGAGGTGTCGTGGAACACCCGGTTGGAACGAAGTTCCTTTCACTGTATATTATGTTAACCTATATTATGACACTGGAAACGGAATTTTTCGTTTCGTGACGATTTCTACCAGTTTACTCCTATCGCAAGCCGCAGTAAAGAACTTCGTTCCAAAAAAAAAACAGATTTTTTAACAGTAGGTAGGTAGTACCTATAGGTGTTCATCATATACAAAAAAAATAGCAATATTTGTTTATACAATATTTATAAATATAATTATATAAATGTTTGTAATCACGTTCTTGAAAACGGCTCTAACAATTTCGATGAAAGTTACAATATAGGGATTTATGGAGGCGAAAAATCGATCTAGCTAGGTCTCATATCTGGGAAAATTTGTTTTCTCCGTATTTTTATCCGAGTAGAGCTCGGTCGCCCAAAGCTTAGAACAAGATGGCTACCTTAGAATAATGACATGGCAGCATGGAATTAGTAAGTACCTACTATCATGTCAGCATGGAATTAGTATGAACTTTCCTATACTATTAAATGAGCATTCTCTATTTTCACCAGAGCAGAGTTTGATCGCCCAGGTACAATAATATCTACTTATATTGATATTAAGGTATATTATCTGATACTAAAATTTTCAAAGGAATTTAGATATAATAGACGATCTTTTTATTACTTTTAACATGAGTAAAAAGAGCGGTTTTAAGTACATACTAAGTTTTTTATTTCTGTCTGCGCCCTTGAACGCGCTTACTATGAAAGCTTAAAATGTTTTTAGTTAATACTAGCTTTTTCCCGCGGCTTCGCCCGCGTGGATGTCGGAAAATAGCCCACGGGAACGTACTACCGGGATTAAAAGTAACTGATGATGTGTTAACATAGAGTACTTTTAATCCCGGTAGTACGTTCCCGTGGGCTATTTTCCGACATCCACGCGGGTGAAGCCACGGCAAAAGGTAATATTTTAAATAAAAACATTTTAAACATTAACACAATTTGCACAATTTTTTTTTTTTTTTTATAACTCAATTTGGTTTACGCGGCGCACGTCAGTAAAGCACAAGTCAGCATGATATTTTTCCTTGATATTGCCACTTTCTATACGAAAGTGGCAAAATCAAAATAAGAAGTCAAATAGAAGGTTTTGGCGCGGCGGCGGCGTGAAAGTCAAAGGCTATTTTACATTTTGCAGGCTGGAGACAAAGATTCTGGTTGGATTTGATCACTTAGCGAATATCTTAGAATCATTTTTTTTGTAGAACGTGTCGTTTGTCGACTAGTATGGACTAATCGAGAGGAAATTTATGGTAGCATAATGATCCCTCCACTATAGTAAATTTACTCTTCACAAACAGAATAGCGCAATCAGTATTTCAAAAGCGCAAAAGAAAATTGCCGGGAAAGGAATTACTCATGAACACGAAATGAAGCGTGAAATATTCCATTTTCAAATAACTAGTTTCATAAATCATTGAAAAGCTGTGTCCTGTCGAGTGGCAGCGAACAATTTTCGGTTCCACTGGATCCGGTTGAACTCCGACACAATGCGGCGGCCGGAAACGGAACGACCGCGAAGCCCAAAACGGTTTACGGGATTTCACTTTTTGAATTTTCACGGACCTCTATTTTATCTTGCTTTGATTTAGTAGAGTTGTATGTAAGGTAAGTATTTAAATACTTATGTAATAGAATAAATGTTACCGAAATTATGGTTTATTTTGGTGTAAAAAAGTTTTCATTTTTCATCTAGGTAAAGGTTGTTTAGAAAAGATTCTTCTGCGAAAGTGAATTCAGATTCAGATAACTTTACTTGCTCAAAAATATATAAACTTAAAATGACTCCAATGGATTTTTTTTATAGTGTTCAGTCAGAAAAGTATCGGGAATAGGTGATTTTGTTATGGTTCCAAATTAAATTTTAGTTTCTTTTTTTGTTGTTAGATTGGCACAACTGTTTTCCATTTTGGCGCGCAGTTTGAGTTGCATCTGTAATTTAGATTAAATACAGTGCTGTTTTTAGTTAGATCACTAGTGTGTATTGCGAATTTCATAATAGACAAAAACATCGAACAAAGAGTTTGTCTTAAATTTTGCATCGCCAATGGAATTTCGTGTTCGAAGTCACTGAAAATGTTACAGAAGGCTTATGGTGCATCGACTTTATCAAAAACACGTGGTTACGAGTGGTATAAAGCGTTCAAAATCGGTTGAGATTATGCTGGAAGATTTGCCTCGCCCTAGTAGGCCATCAACGTCTTCAACTCAAGTTAATATCGCAAAAGTGAAGGAAATAGTAAATGAAAATCCTCATTTAAGTTTGAGAGTGATAGCCGCTGAACTTTCTGTGTCTCACGAGTCGATCCGTATCATTTTAAATAATCACTTGGGTATAAAACATGTTGCCGCTCGGCTAGTCCCAAAAGACCTGAATTTTCTCCAAAAACTCAATCGCATAAGAGTCGCTGAAGACATGCTAGAACGAGTCAATTCCAATCTAACATTCATAAAACGCATTGTCACTGGTGACGAGACGTGGGTTTACGAGTTTGACATGCAAACTAGTCAACAAGTTTCGGAGTGGCGCCTTCCAACTGAACCGAAATCGAAAAAAACATACGCGACGAACATATAACCTCCACTTTTTTGGAAGTCGGTTAAAAACAAAGTCGATAAAACAAGTCGATAAAAAACAAGTCGATAAAACAAGTCGATAAAAACAAGTCGATAAAAACAAAGTCGATAAAAACAAGTCGATAAAACAAGTCGATAAAAACAAGTCGATAAAACAAGTCGATAAAAACAAGTCGATAAAACAAGTCGATAGAAACAAGTCGATAAAACAAAGTCGATAAAAACAAAGTCGATAAAAACAGAGTCAATAAAAACAAGTCGATAAAACAAAGTCGATAAAAACAAAAACGATACCAACAAAGTCGATAAAACAAAGTCGATAAAAACAAAGTCGATAAAAACAGAGTCGATAAAAACAAGTCGATAAAACAAAGTCGATAAAACAAAGTCGATAAAACAAAGTCGATAAAAACAAAGTCGATAAAACAAAGTCGATCAAACAAATTCGATCAAACAAAGTCGATAAAAACAAAGTCGATAAAACAAAGTCGATAAAACAAAGTCGATAAAAACAAAGTCGATAAAAACAGAGTCGATAAAAACAAGTCGATAAAACAAAGTCGATAAAACAAAGTCGATAAAACAGAGTCGATAAAACAAAGTCGATAAAAACTAAGTCGATAAAACAAGTCGATAAAACAAGTCGATAAAACCAAGTCGATAAAACAAGTCGATTAAAACAAGTCGATAAAACAAAGTCGATAAAAAAAGTCGATAAAAACAAGTCGATCAAAACAAGTCGATAAAAACAAGTCGATAAAAACAGTACATGAAACAAGTCGATAAAAATAAGTCGATAAAAACAAAGTCGATAAAACAAGTCGATAAAAACAAAGTCGATAAAACAAGTCGATATTACAAAGTCGATAATACAAAGTCGACAAAAACAAAGTCGATAAAACAAAGTCGATAAAACAAAGTCAATAACAACAAAGTCGATAACACAAAGTCGATAAAAACAAAGTCGATAAAACAAAGTCGATAAAAACAAAGTCGATAAAACAAAGTCGATAAAAACAAAGTCGATAAAACAAAGTCGATAAAACAAAGTCGATAAAAACAAAGTCGATAAAACAAGTCGATAAAAACAAGTCGATAAAAACAAGTCGATAAAAACAAGTCGGTAAAACAAGTCGATAAAAACAAGTCGATAAAAACAGTCGATAAAAACAAGTCGATGAAACAAGTCGATAGAAACAAGTCGATAAAACAAAGTCGATAAAAACAAAGTCGATAAAAACAGAGTCAATAAAAACAAGTCGATAAAACAAAGTCGATAAAAACAAAAACGATAACAACAAAGTCGATAAAACAAAGTCGATAACACAAAGTCGATAAAAACAAAGTCGATAAAACAAGTCGATAAAAACAAAGTCGATAAAACAAGTCGATAATACAAAGTCGATAATACAAAGTCGACAAAAACAAAGTCGATAAAACAAAGTCGATAAAAAAAAGTCAATAAAAACAAAGTCGATAACACAAAGTCGATAAAAACAAAGTCGATAAAACAAAGTCGATAAAAACAAAGTCGATAAAACAAAGTCGATAAAAACAAAGTCGATAAAACAAAGTCGATAAAACAAAGTCGATAAAAACAAAGTCGATAAAACAAGTCGATAAAAACAAGTCGATAAAAACAAGTCGATAAAAACAAGTCGGTAAAACAAGTCGATAAAAACAAGTCGATAAAAACAGTCGATAAAAACAAGTCGATGAAACAAGTCGATAGAAACAAGTCGATAAAAACAGTCGATAAAAACAAGTCGATGAAACAAGTCAATAAAAACAAGTCGATAAAACAAAGTCGATAAAAATAAAAACGATAACAACAAAGTCGATAAAACAAAGTCGATAACACAAAGTCGATAAAAACAAAGTCGATAAAAACAAAGTCGATAAAAACAAAGTCGATAAAAACAAGCCGATAAAAACAAAGTCGATAAAAACAAACTCGATAAAAACAAGTCGATAAAACAAAGTCGATAAAAACAAAGTCGATAAATACAAAGTCGATAAAACAAGTCGACAAAATAAGTCGATAAAACAAGTCGATAAAAACAAGTCGATAAAACAAGTCGATAAAAACAAGTCGATAAAAACAAGTCGATAAAAACAAGTCGATAAAAACAGTCGATAAAACAAGTCGATAAAAACAAAGTCGATAAAACAAAGTCGATAAAAACTAAGTCGATAAAACAAAGTCGATCAAACAAAGTCGATAAAAACAAAGTCGATAAAACAAAGTTGATAAAAACAAAGTCGATAAAACAAAGTCGATAAAACAAAGTCGATAAAAACAAAGTCGATAAAACAAGTCGATAAAACCAAGTCGATAAAAACAAGTCGATAAAAACAAGTCGGTAAAACAAGTCGATAAAAACAAGTCGATAAAAACAGTCGATAAAAACAAGTCGATGTAACAAGTCGATAGAAACAAGTCGATAAAACAAAGTCGATAAAAACAAAGTCGATAAAAACAGAGTCAATAAAAACAAGTCGATAAAACAAAGTCGATAAAAACAAAAACGATAACAACAAAGTCGATAAAACAAAGTCGATAACACAAAGTCGATAAAAACAAAGTCGATAAAAACAAAGTCGATAAAAACAAGTCGATAAAACAAAGTCGATAAAAACAATCCGATAAAAACAAAGTCGATAAAAACAAGTCGATAAAACAAAGTCGATAAAAACAAAGTCGATAAAAACAAAGTCGATAAAACAAAGTCGATAAAAACAAAGTCGATAAAACAAGTCGATAAAACAAGTCGATAGAAACAAGTCGATAAAACAAAGTCGATAAAAACAAAGTCGATAAAAACAGAGTCAATAAAAACAAGTCGATAAAACAAAGTCGATAAAAACAAAAACGATAACAACAAAGTCGATAAAACAAAGTCGATAACACAAAGTCGATAAAACAAAGTCGATAACACAAAGTCGATAAAAACAAAGTCGATAAAAACAAAGTCGATAAAAACAAGTCGATAAAACAAAGTCGATAAAAACAAGCCGATAAAAACAAAGTCGATAAAAACAAGTCGATAAAACAAAGTCGATAAAACAAAGTCGATAAAACAAAGTCGATAAAAACAAAGTCGATAAAACAAGTCGATAAAACAAGTCGATAGAAACAAGTCGATAAAACAAAGTCGATAAAAACAAAGTCGATAAAAACAGAGTCAATAAAAACAAGTCGATAAAACAAAGTCGATAAAAACAAAAACGATAACAACAAAGTCGATAAAACAAAGTCGATAACACAAAGTCGATAAAACAAAGTCGATAAAAACAAAGTCGATAAAACAAAGTCGATAAAACAAAGTCGATAAAAACAAAGTCGATAAAACAAGTCGATAAAAACAAGTCGATAAAAACAAGTCGACAAAAACTAGTCGGTAAAACAAGTCGATAAAAACAAGTCGATAAAAACAGTCGATAAAAACAAGTCGATAAAACAAGTCGATAGAAACAAGTCGATAAAACAAAGTCGATAAAAACAAAGTCGATAAAAACAGAGTCAATAAAAACAAGTCGATAAAACAAAGTCGATAAAAACAAAAACGATAACAACAAAGTCGATAAAACAAAGTCGATAACACAAAGTCGATAAAAACAAAGTCGATAGAAACAAAGTCGATAAAAACAAGTCGATAAAACAAAGTCGATAAAAACAAAGTCGATAAAACAAAGTCGATAAAAACAAAGTCGATAAAACAAGTCGATAAAACAAGACGATAAAACAAAGTCGATAAAAACAAGTCGATAAAACTAAGTCGATAAAAACAAGCCGATAAAAACAAAGTCGATAAAAACAAAGTCGATAAAACAAAGTCGATAAAAACAAAGTCGATAAAACAAGTCGATAAAACAAGTCGATAAAAACAGAGTCGATAAAACAAGTCGATAATACAAAGTCGTTAATACAAAGTCGATAAAAACAAGTCGATAAAACAAAGTCGATAAAAACAAAGTCGATAAAACAAAGTCGATAACACAAAGTCGATAAAAACAAAGTCGATAAAAACAAAGTCGATCAAAACAAGTCGATAAAAACAAGTCGATAAAAACAGTCGATAAAACAAAGTCGATAAAACAAAGTCGATAAAAACAAGTCGATAAAACAAAGTCGTTAAAAACAAAGTCGATAAAACAGAGTCGATAAAACAAAGTCGATAAAAACAAAGTCGATAAAACAAAGTCGATAAAACAAGTCGATAGAAACAAGTCGATAAAACAAAGTCGATAAAAACAAAGTCGATAAAAACAGAGTCAATAAAAACAAGTCGATAAAACAAAGTCGATAAAAACAAAAACGATAACAACAAAGTCGATAAAACAAAGTCGATAACACAAAGTCGATAAAACAAAGTCGATAACACAAAGTCGATAAAAACAAAGTCGATAAAAACAAAGTCGATAAAAACAAGTCGATAAAACAAAGTCGATAAAAACAAGCCGATAAAAACAAAGTCGATAAAAACAAGTCGATAAAACAAAGTCGATAAAAACAAAGTCGATAAAAACAAAGTCGATAAAACAAAGTCGATAAAAACAAAGTCGATAAAACAAGTCGATAAAACAAGTCGATAGAAACAAGTCGATAAAACAAAGTCGATAAAAACAAAGTCGATAAAAACAGAGTCAATAAAAACAAGTCGATAAAACAAAGTCGATAAAAACAAAAACGATAACAACAAAGTCGATAAAACAAAGTCGATAACACAAAGTCGATAAAACAAAGTCGATAAAAACAAAGTCGATAAAACAAAGTCGATAAAACAAAGTCGATAAAAACAAAGTCGATAAAACAAGTCGATAAAAACAAGTCGATAAAAACAAGTCGACAAAAACAAGTCGGTAAAACAAGTCGATAAAAACAAGTCGATAAAAACAGTCGATAAAAACAAGTCGATAAAACAAGTCGATAGAAACAAGTCGATAAAACAAAGTCGATAAAAACAAAGTCGATAAAAACAGAGTCAATAAAAACAAGTCGATAAAACAAAGTCGATAAAAACAAAAACGATAACAACAAAGTCGATAAAACAAAGTCGATAACACAAAGTCGATAAAAACAAAGTCGATAGAAACAAAGTCGATAAAAACAAGTCGATAAAACAAAGTCGATAAAAACAAAGTCGATAAAACAAAGTCGATAAAAACAAAGTCGATAAAACAAGTCGATAAAACAAGACGATAAAACAAAGTCGATAAAAACAGAGTCAATAAAAACAAGTCGATAAAACAAAGTCGATAAAAACAAAAACGATAACAACAAAGTCGATAAAACAAAGTCGATAACACAAAGTCGATAAAACAAAGTCGATAACACAAAGTCGATAAAAACAAAGTCGATAAAAACAAAGTCGATAAAAACAAGTCGATAAAACAAAGTCGATAAAAACAAGCCGATAAAAACAAAGTCGATAAAAACAAGTCGATAAAACAAAGTCGATAAAAACAAAGTCGATAAAAACAAAGTCGATAAAACAAAGTCGATAAAAACAAAGTCGATAAAACAAGTCGATAAAACAAGTCGATAGAAACAAGTCGATAAAACAAAGTCGATAAAAACAAAGTCGATAAAAACAGAGTCAATAAAAACAAGTCGATAAAACAAAGTCGATAAAAACAAAAACGATAACAACAAAGTCGATAAAACAAAGTCGATAACACAAAGTCGATAAAACAAAGTCGATAAAAACAAAGTCGATAAAACAAAGTCGATAAAACAAAGTCGATAAAAACAAAGTCGATAAAACAAGTCGATAAAAACAAGTCGATAAAAACAAGTCGACAAAAACAAGTCGGTAAAACAAGTCGATAAAAACAAGTCGATAAAAACAGTCGATAAAAACAAGTCGATAAAACAAGTCGATAGAAACAAGTCGATAAAACAAAGTCGATAAAAACAAAGTCGATAAAAACAGAGTCAATAAAAACAAGTCGATAAAACAAAGTCGATAAAAACAAAAACGATAACAACAAAGTCGATAAAACAAAGTCGATAACACAAAGTCGATAAAAACAAAGTCGATAGAAACAAAGTCGATAAAAACAAGTCGATAAAACAAAGTCGATAAAAACAAAGTCGATAAAACAAAGTCGATAAAAACAAAGTCGATAAAACAAGTCGATAAAACAAGACGATAAAACAAAGTCGATAAAAACAAGTCGATAAAACTAAGTCGATAAAAACAAGCCGATAAAAACAAAGTCGATAAAAACAAAGTCGATAAAACAAAGTCGATAAAAACAAAGTCGATAAAACAAGTCGATAAAACAAGTCGATAAAAACAGAGTCGATAAAACAAGTCGATAATACAAAGTCGTTAATACAAAGTCGATAAAAACAAGTCGATAAAACAAAGTCGATAAAAACAAAGTCGATAAAACAAAGTCGATAACACAAAGTCGATAAAAACAAAGTCGATAAAAACAAAGTCGATCAAAACAAGTCGATAAAAACAAGTCGATAAAAACAGTCGATAAAACAAAGTCGATAAAACAAAGTCGATAAAAACAAGTCGATAAAACAAAGTCGTTAAAAACAAAGTCGATAAAACAGAGTCGATAAAACAAAGTCGATAAAAACAAAGTCGATAAAACAAAGTCGATAAAACAAGTCGATAGAAACAAGTCGATAAAACAAAGTCGATAAAAACAAAGTCGATAAAAACAGAGTCAATAAAAACAAGTCGATAAAACAAAGTCGATAAAAACAAAAACGATAACAACAAAGTCGATAAAACAAAGTCGATAACACAAAGTCGATAAAACAAAGTCGATAACACAAAGTCGATAAAAACAAAGTCGATAAAAACAAAGTCGATAAAAACAAGTCGATAAAACAAAGTCGATAAAAACAAGCCGATAAAAACAAAGTCGATAAAAACAAGTCGATAAAACAAAGTCGATAAAAACAAAGTCGATAAAAACAAAGTCGATAAAACAAAGTCGATAAAAACAAAGTCGATAAAACAAGTCGATAAAACAAGTCGATAGAAACAAGTCGATAAAACAAAGTCGATAAAAACAAAGTCGATAAAAACAGAGTCAATAAAAACAAGTCGATAAAACAAAGTCGATAAAAACAAAAACGATAACAACAAAGTCGATAAAACAAAGTCGATAACACAAAGTCGATAAAACAAAGTCGATAAAAACAAAGTAGATAAAACAAAGTCGATAAAACAAAGTCGATAAAAACAAAGTCGATAAAACAAGTCGATAAAAACAAGTCGATAAAAACAAGTCGACAAAAACAAGTCGGTAAAACAAGTCGATAAAAACAAGTCGATAAAAACAGTCGATAAAAACAAGTCGATAAAACAAGTCGATAGAAACAAGTCGATAAAACAAAGTCGATAAAAACAAAGTCGATAAAAACAGAGTCAATAAAAACAAGTCGATAAAACAAAGTCGATAAAAACAAAAACGATAACAACAAAGTCGATAAAACAAAGTCGATAACACAAAGTCGATAAAAACAAAGTCGATAGAAACAAAGTCGATAAAAACAAGTCGATAAAACAAAGTCGATAAAAACAAAGTCGATAAAACAAAGTCGATAAAAACAAAGTCGATAAAACAAGTCGATAAAACAAGACGATAAAACAAAGTCGATAAAACAAGTCGATAAAAACAAGTCGATCAAAACAAGTCGATAAAACAAAGTCGATAAAAACAAAGTCGATAAAAACAGAGTCAATAAAAACAAGTCGATAAAACAAAGTCGATAAAAACAAAAACGATACCAACAAAGTCGATAAAACAAAGTCGATAACACAAAGTCGATAAAAACAAGTCGATAAAACTAAGTCGATAAAAACAAGCCGATAAAAACAAAGTCGATAAAAACAAAGTCGATAAAACAAAGTCGATAAAAACAAAGTCGATAAAAACAAAGTCGATAACACAAAGTCGATAAAAACAAAGTCGATAAAAACAAAGTCGATAAAAACAAAGTCGATAGAAACAAAGACGATTAAAACAACGTCGATAAAACAAAGTCGATAAATACAAAGTCGATAAAACAAGTCGATAAAACAAGTCGATAAAACAAGTCGCTAAAACAAGTCGATAAAAACAAAGTCGATAAAACAAGTCGATAAAAACAAGTCGATAAAACACGTCGATAAAAACAAGTCGATAAAAACAGTCGATAAAACAAGTCGATAAAAACAAGTCGATAAAACAAAGTCGATAAAACAAAGTCGATAACACAAAGTCGATAAAAACAAAGTCGATAGAAACAAAGTCGATAAAAACAAGTCGATAAAACAAAGTCGATAAAAACAAAGTCGATAAAACAAAGTCGATAAAAACAAAGTCGATAAAACAAGTCGATAAAACAAGACGATAAAACAAAGTCGATAAAAACAAGTCGATAAAACTAAGTCGATAAAAACAAGCCGATAAAAACAAAGTCGATAAAAACAAAGTCGATAAAACAAAGTCGATAAAAACAAAGTCGATAAAACAAGTCGATAAAACAAGTCGATAAAAACAGAGTCGATAAAACAAGTCGATAATACAAAGTCGTTAATACAAAGTCGATAAAAACAAGTCGATAAAACAAAGTCGATAACACAAAGTCGATAAAAACAAAGTCGATAGAAACAAAGTCGATAAAAACAATTCGATAAAACAAAGTCGATAAAAACAAAAACGATAACAACAAAGTCGATAAAACAAAGTCGATAACACAAAGTCGATAAAACAAAGTCGATAAAAACAAAGTCGATAAAACAAAGTCGATAAAACAAAGTCGATAAAAACAAAGTCGATAAAACAAGTCGATAAAAACAAGTCGATAAAAACAAGTCGACAAAAACAAGTCGGTAAAACAAGTCGATAAAAACAAGTCGATAAAAACAGTCGATAAAAACAAGTCGATAAAACAAGTCGATAGAAACAAGTCGATAAAACAAAGTCGATAAAAACAAAGTCGATAAAAACAGAGTCAATAAAAACAAGTCGATAAAACAAAGTCGATAAAAACAAAAACGATAACAACAAAGTCGATAAAACAAAGTCGATAACACAAAGTCGATAAAAACAAAGTCGATAGAAACAAAGTCGATAAAAACAAGTCGATAAAACAAAGTCGATAAAAACAAAGTCGATAAAACAAAGTCGATAAAAACAAAGTCGATAAAACAAGTCGATAAAACAAGACGATAAAACAAAGTCGATAAAAACAAGTCGATAAAACTAAGTCGATAAAAACAAGCCGATAAAAACAAAGTCGATAAAAACAAAGTCGATAAAACAAAGTCGATAAAAACAAAGTCGATAAAACAAGTCGATAAAACAAGTCGATAAAAACAGAGTCGATAAAACAAGTCGATAATACAAAGTCGTTAATACAAAGTCGATAAAAACAAGTCGATAAAACAAAGTCGATAACACAAAGTCGATAAAAACAAAGTCGATAGAAACAAAGTCGATAAAAACAATTCGATAAAACAAAGTCGATAAAAACAAAAACGATAACAACAAAGTCGATAAAACAAAGTCGATAACACAAAGTCGATAAAACAAAGTCGATAAAAACAAAGTCGATAAAACAAAGTCGATAAAACAAAGTCGATAAAAACAAAGTCGATAAAACAAGTCGATAAAAACAAGTCGATAAAAACAAGTCGACAAAAACAAGTCGGTAAAACAAGTCGATAAAAACAAGTCGATAAAAACAGTCGATAAAAACAAGTCGATAAAACAAGTCGATAGAAACAAGTCGATAAAACAAAGTCGATAAAAACAAAGTCGATAAAAACAGAGTCAATAAAAACAAGTCGATAAAACAAAGTCGATAAAAACAAAAACGATAACAACAAAGTCGATAAAACAAAGTCGATAACACAAAGTCGATAAAAACAAAGTCGATAGAAACAAAGTCGATAAAAACAAGTCGATAAAACAAAGTCGATAAAAACAAAGTCGATAAAACAAAGTCGATAAAAACAAAGTCGATAAAACAAGTCGATAAAACAAGACGATAAAACAAAGTCGATAAAAACAAGTCGATAAAACTAAGTCGATAAAAACAAGCCGATAAAAACAAAGTCGATAAAAACAAAGTCGATAAAACAAAGTCGATAAAAACAAAGTCGATAAAACAAGTCGATAAAACAAGTCGATAAAAACAGAGTCGATAAAACAAGTCGATAATACAAAGTCGTTAATACAAAGTCGATAAAAACAAGTCGATAAAACAAAGTCGATAAAAACAAAGTCGATAAAACAAAGTCGATAACACAAAGTCGATAAAAACAAAGTCGATAAAAACAAAGTCGATCAAAACAAGTCGATAAAAACAAGTCGATAAAAACAGTCGATAAAACAAAGTCGATAAAACAAAGTCGATAAAAACAAGTCGATAAAACAAAGTCGTTAAAAACAAAGTCGATAAAACAGAGTCGATAAAACAAAGTCGATAAAAACAAAGTCGATAAAACAAAGTCGATAAAACAAGTCGATAGAAACAAGTCGATAAAACAAAGTCGATAAAAACAAAGTCGATAAAAACAGAGTCAATAAAAACAAGTCGATAAAACAAAGTCGATAAAAACAAAAACGATAACAACAAAGTCGATAAAACAAAGTCGATAACACAAAGTCGATAAAACAAAGTCGATAACACAAAGTCGATAAAAACAAAGTCGATAAAAACAAAGTCGATAAAAACAAGTCGATAAAACAAAGTCGATAAAAACAAGCCGATAAAAACAAAGTCGATAAAAACAAGTCGATAAAACAAAGTCGATAAAAACAAAGTCGATAAAAACAAAGTCGATAAAACAAAGTCGATAAAAACAAAGTCGATAAAACAAGTCGATAAAACAAGTCGATAGAAACAAGTCGATAAAACAAAGTCGATAAAAACAAAGTCGATAAAAACAGAGTCAATAAAAACAAGTCGATAAAACAAAGTCGATAAAAACAAAAACGATAACAACAAAGTCGATAAAACAAAGTCGATAACACAAAGTCGATAAAACAAAGTCGATAAAAACAAAGTCGATAAAACAAAGTCGATAAAACAAAGTCGATAAAAACAAAGTCGATAAAACAAGTCGATAAAAACAAGTCGATAAAAACAAGTCGACAAAAACAAGTCGGTAAAACAAGTCGATAAAAACAAGTCGATAAAAACAGTCGATAAAAACAAGTCGATAAAACAAGTCGATAGAAACAAGTCGATAAAACAAAGTCGATAAAAACAAAGTCGATAAAAACAGAGTCAATAAAAACAAGTCGATAAAACAAAGTCGATAAAAACAAAAACGATAACAACAAAGTCGATAAAACAAAGTCGATAACACAAAGTCGATAAAAACAAAGTCGATAGAAACAAAGTCGATAAAAACAATTCGATAAAACAAAGTCGATAAAAACAAAGTCGATAAAACAAAGTCGATAAAAACAAAGTCGATAAAACAAGTCGATAAAACAAGACGATAAAACAAAGTCGATAAAACAAGTCGATAAAAACAAGTCGATCAAAACAAGTCGATAAAACAAAGTCGATAAAAACAAAGTCGATAAAAACAGAGTCAATAAAAACAAGTCGATAAAACAAAGTCGATAAAAACAAAAACGATACCAACAAAGTCGATAAAACAAAGTCGATAACACAAAGTCGATAAAAACAAGTCGATAAAACTAAGTCGATAAAAACAAGCCGATAAAAACAAAGTCGATAAAAACAAAGTCGATAAAACAAAGTCGATAAAAACAAAGTCGATAAAAACAAAGTCGATAACACAAAGTCGATAAAAACAAAGTCGATAAAAACAAAGTCGATAAAAACAAAGTCGATAGAAACAAAGACGATTAAAACAACGTCGATAAAACAAAGTCGATAAATACAAAGTCGATAAAACAAGTCGATAAAACAAGTCGATAAAACAAGTCGCTAAAACAAGTCGATAAAAACAAAGTCGATAAAACAAGTCGATAAAAACAAGTCGATAAAACACGTCGATAAAAACAAGTCGATAAAAACAGTCGATAAAACAAGTCGATAAAAACAAGTCGATAAAACAAAGTCGATAAAACAAAGTCGATAAAACAAAGTCGATAAATACAAAGTCGATAAAACAAGTCGATAAAACAAGTCGATAAAACAAGTCGATTAAAACAAGTCGATAAAACAAAGTCGATAAAACAAAGTCGATAAAACAAAGTCGATAAAACAAAGTCGATAAAAACAAAGTCGATAAAATAGAGTCGATAAAACCTAGTCGATAAAACAAGTCGATAAAAACAAGTCGATAATAACAAAGTCGATAAAACAAAGTCGATAAAAACAAGTCGATAAAAACAGTCGATAAAACAAGTCGATAAAAACAAGTCGATAAAAACAAAATCGATAAAACAAGTCGAAAAAACAAGTCGATAAAACAAGTCGATAAAAACAGAGTCGATAAAACAAGTCGATAATACAAAGTCGTTAATACAAAGTCGATAAAAACAAGTCGATAAAACAAAGTCGATAAAAACAAAGTCGATAAAAACAAAGTCGATAACACAAAGTCGATAAAAACAAAGTCGATAAAAACAAAGTCGATCAAAACAAGTCGATAAAAACAAGTCGATAAAAACAGTCGATAAAACAAAGTCGATAAAACAAAGTCGATAAAAACAAAGTCGATAAAACAGAGTCGATAAAACAAAGTCGATAAAAACAAAGTCGATAAAACAAAGTCGATAAAAACAAAGTCGATAAAACAAAGTCGATAAAAACAAAGTCGATAAAAACAGAGTCAATAAAAACAAGTCGATAAAACAAAGTCGATAAAAACAAAAACGATATCAACAAAGTCGATAAAACAAAGTCGATAACACAAAGTCGATAAAAACAAAGTCGATAAAACAAGTCGATAAAAACAAAGTCGATAAAACAAGTCGATAATACAAAGTCGATAATACAAAGTCGACAAAAACAAAGTCGATAAAACAAAGTCGATAAAAAAAAGTCAATAAAAACAAAGTCGATAACACAAAGTCGATAAAAACAAAGTCGATAAAACAAAGTCGATAAAAACAAAGTCGATAAAACAAAGTCGATAAAAACAAAGTCGATAAAACAAAGTCGATAAAACAAAGTCGATAAAACAAAGTCGATAACACAAAGTCGATAAAAACAAAGTCGATAACACAAAGTCGATAAAAACAAAGTCGATAAAAACAAAGTCGATCAAAACAAGTCGATAAAAACAAGTCGATAAAAACAGTCGATAAAACAAAGTCGATAAAACAAAGTCGATAAAAACAAGTCGATAAAACAAAGTCGTTAAAAACAAAGTCGATAAAACAGAGTCGATAAAACAAAGTCGATAAAAACAAAGTCGATCAAACAAAGTCGATAAAAACAAAGTCGATAAAACAAAGTTGATAAAAACAAAGTCGATAAAACAAAGTCGATAAAACAAAGTCGATAAAAACAAAGTCGATAAAACAAGTCGATAAAAACAAGTCGATAAAAACAAGTCGATAAAAACAAGTCGGTAAAACAAGTCGATAAAAACAAGTCGATAAAAACAGTCGATAAAAACAAGTCGATGAAACAAGTCGATAGAAACAAGTCGATAAAACAAAGTCGATAAAAACAAAGTCGATAAAAACAGAGTCAATAAAAACAAGTCGATAAAACAAAGTCGATAAAAACAAAAACGATAACAAAAAAGTCGATAAAACAAAGTCGATAACACAAAGTCGATAAAAACAAAGTCGATAAAACAAGTCGATAAAAACAAAGTCGATAAAACAAGTCGATAATACAAAGTCGATAAAAACAGTCGATAAAAACAAGTCGATGAAACAAGTCGATAGAAACAAGTCGATAAAACAAAGTCGATAAAAACAAAGTCGATAAAAACAGAGTCAATAAAAACAAGTCGATAAAACAAAGTCGATAAAAACAAAAACGATACCAAAAAGTCGATAAAACAAAGTTGATAAAAACAAAGTCGATAAAAACAAAGTCGATAAAATAGAGTCGATAAAACCTAGTCGATAAAACAAGTCGATAAAAACAAGTCGATAATAACAAAGTCGATAAAACAAAGTCGATAAAAACAAGTCGATAAAAACAGTCGATAAAACAAGTCGATAAAAACAAGTCGATAAAAACAAAATCGATAAAACAAGTCGAAAAAACAAGTCGATAAAACAAGTCGATAAAAACAGAGTCGATAAAACAAGTCGATAATACAAAGTCGTTAATACAAAGTCGATAAAAACAAGTCGATAAAACAAAGTCGATAAAAACAAAGTCGATAAAAACAAAGTCGATAACACAAAGTCGATAAAAACAAAGTCGATAAAAACAAAGTCGATCAAAACAAGTCGATAAAAACAAGTCGATAAAAACAGTCGATAAAACAAAGTCGATAAAACAAAGTCGATAAAAACAAAGTCGATAAAACAGAGTCGATAAAACAAAGTCGATAAAAACAAAGTCGATAAAACAAAGTCGATAAAAACAAAGTCGATAAAACAAAGTCGATAAAAACAAAGTCGATAAAAACAGAGTCAATAAAAACAAGTCGATAAAACAAAGTCGATAAAAACAAAAACGATATCAACAAAGTCGATAAAACAAAGTCGATAACACAAAGTCGATAAAAACAAAGTCGATAAAACAAGTCGATAAAAACAAAGTCGATAAAACAAGTCGATAATACAAAGTCGATAATACAAAGTCGACAAAAACAAAGTCGATAAAACAAAGTCGATAAAAAAAAGTCAATAAAAACAAAGTCGATAACACAAAGTCGATAAAAACAAAGTCGATAAAACAAAGTCGATAAAAACAAAGTCGATAAAACAAAGTCGATAAAAACAAAGTCGATAAAACAAAGTCGATAAAACAAAGTCGATAAAACAAAGTCGATAACACAAAGTCGATAAAAACAAAGTCGATAACACAAAGTCGATAAAAACAAAGTCGATAAAAACAAAGTCGATCAAAACAAGTCGATAAAAACAAGTCGATAAAAACAGTCGATAAAACAAAGTCGATAAAACAAAGTCGATAAAAACAAGTCGATAAAACAAAGTCGTTAAAAACAAAGTCGATAAAACAGAGTCGATAAAACAAAGTCGATAAAAACAAAGTCGATCAAACAAAGTCGATAAAAACAAAGTCGATAAAACAAAGTTGATAAAAACAAAGTCGATAAAACAAAGTCGATAAAACAAAGTCGATAAAAACAAAGTCGATAAAACAAGTCGATAAAAACAAGTCGATAAAAACAAGTCGATAAAAACAAGTCGGTAAAACAAGTCGATAAAAACAAGTCGATAAAAACAGTCGATAAAAACAAGTCGATGAAACAAGTCGATAGAAACAAGTCGATAAAACAAAGTCGATAAAAACAAAGTCGATAAAAACAGAGTCAATAAAAACAAGTCGATAAAACAAAGTCGATAAAAACAAAAACGATAACAAAAAAGTCGATAAAACAAAGTCGATAACACAAAGTCGATAAAAACAAAGTCGATAAAACAAGTCGATAAAAACAAAGTCGATAAAACAAGTCGATAATACAAAGTCGATAATACAAAGTCGACAAAAACAAAGTCGATAAAACAAGTCGATAATACAAAGTCGATAATACAAAGTCGACAAAAACAAAGTCGATAAAACAAAGTCGATAAAAAAAATTCAATAAAAACAAGTCGATAAAACAAAGTCGATAAAAACAAAAACGATAACAACAAAGTCGATAAAACAAAGTCGATAACACAAAGTCGATAAAACAAAGTCGATAACACAAAGTCGATAAAAACAAAGTCGATAAAAACAAAGTCGATAAAAACAAGTCGATAAAACAAAGTCGATAAAAACAAGCCGATAAAAACAAAGTCGATAAAAACAAGTCGATAAAACAAAGTCGATAAAAACAAAGTCGATAAAAACAAAGTCGATAAAACAAAGTCGATAAAAACAAAGTCGATAAAACAAGTCGATAAAACAAGTCGATAGAAACAAGTCGATAAAACAAAGTCGATAAAAACAAAGTCGATAAAAACAGAGTCAATAAAAACAAGTCGATAAAACAAAGTCGATAAAAACAAAAACGATAACAACAAAGTCGATAAAACAAAGTCGATAACACAAAGTCGATAAAACAAAGTCGATAAAAACAAAGTCGATAAAACAAAGTCGATAAAACAAAGTCGATAAAAACAAAGTCGATAAAACAAGTCGATAAAAACAAGTCGATAAAAACAAGTCGACAAAAACAAGTCGGTAAAACAAGTCGATAAAAACAAGTCGATAAAAACAGTCGATAAAAACAAGTCGATAAAACAAGTCGATAGAAACAAGTCGATAAAACAAAGTCGATAAAAACAAAGTCGATAAAAACAGAGTCAATAAAAACAAGTCGATAAAACAAAGTCGATAAAAACAAAAACGATAACAACAAAGTCGATAAAACAAAGTCGATAACACAAAGTCGATAAAAACAAAGTCGATAAAACAAAGTCGATAAAAACAAAGTCGATAAAACAAGTCGATAAAACAAGACGATAAAACAAAGTCGATAAAACAAGTCGATAAAAACAAGTCGATCAAAACAAGTCGATAAAACAAAGTCGATAAAAACAAAGTCGATAAAAACAGAGTCAATAAAAACAAGTCGATAAAACAAAGTCGATAAAAACAAAAACGATACCAACAAAGTCGATAAAACAAAGTCGATAACACAAAGTCGATAAAAACAAGTCGATAAAACTAAGTCGATAAAAACAAGCCGATAAAAACAAAGTCGATAAAAACAAAGTCGATAAAACAAAGTCGATAAAAACAAAGTCGATAAAAACAAAGTCGATAACACAAAGTCGATAAAAACAAAGTCGATAAAAACAAAGTCGATAAAAACAAAGTCGATAGAAACAAAGACGATTAAAACAACGTCGATAAAACAAAGTCGATAAATACAAAGTCGATAAAACAAGTCGATAAAACAAGTCGATAAAACAAGTCGCTAAAACAAGTCGATAAAAACAAAGTCGATAAAACAAGTCGATAAAAACAAGTCGATAAAACACGTCGATAAAAACAAGTCGATAAAAACAGTCGATAAAACAAGTCGATAAAAACAAGTCGATAAAACAAAGTCGATAAAACAAAGTCGATAAAACAAAGTCGATAAATACAAAGTCGATAAAACAAGTCGATAAAACAAGTCGATAAAACAAGTCGATAAAAACAAGTCGATAAAACAAAGTCGATAAAACAAAGTCGATAAAACAAAGTCGATAAAACAAAGTCGATAAAAACAAAGTCGATAAAATAGAGTCGATAAAACCTAGTCGATAAAACAAGTCGATAAAAACAAGTCGATAATAACAAAGTCGATAAAACAAAGTCGATAAAAACAAGTCGATAAAAACAGTCGATAAAAACAAGTCGATGAAACAAGTCGATAGAAACAAGTCGATAAAACAAAGTCGATAAAAACAAAGTCGATAAAAACAGAGTCAATAAAAACAAGTCGATAAAACAAAGTCGATAAAAACAAAAACGATAACAACAAAGTCGATAAAACAAAGTCGATAACACAAAGTCGATAAAAACAAAGTCGATAAAACAAGTCGATAAAAACAAAGTCGATAAAACAAGTCGATAATACAAAGTCGATAATACAAAGTCGACAAAAACAAAGTCGATAAAACAAAGTCGATAAAAAAAAGTCAATAAAAACAAAGTCGATAACACAAAGTCGATAAAAACAAAGTCGATAAAACAAAGTCGATAAAAACAAAGTCGATAAAACAAAGTCGATAAAAACAAAGTCGATAAAACAAAGTCGATAAAACAAAGTCGATAAAAACAAAGTCGATAAAACAAGTCGATAAAAACAAGTCGATAAAAACAAGTCGATAAAAACAAGTCGGTAAAACAAGTCGATAAAAACAAGTCGATAAAAACAGTCGATAAAAACAAGTCGATGAAACAAGTCGATAGAAACAAGTCGATAAAAACAGTCGATAAAAACAAGTCGATGAAACAAGTCAATAAAAACAAGTCGATAAAACAAAGTCGATAAAAACAAAAACGATAACAACAAAGTCGATAAAACAAAGTCGATAACACAAAGTCGATAAAAACAAAGTCGATAAAAACAAAGTCGATAAAAACAAAGTCGATAAAAACAAGCCGATAAAAACAAAGTCGATAAAAACAAACTCGATAAAAACAAGTCGATAAAACAAAGTCGATAAAAACAAAGTCGATAAATACAAAGTCGATAAAACAAGTCGACAAAATAAGTCGATAAAACAAGTCGATAAAAACAAGTCGATAAAACAAGTCGATAAAAACAAGTCGATAAAAACAAGTCGATAAAAACAAGTCGATAAAAACAGTCGATAAAACAAGTCGATAAAAACAAAGTCGATAAAACAAAGTCGATAAAAACTAAGTCGATAAAACAAAGTCGATCAAACAAAGTCGATAAAACAAAGTCGATAAAAACAAAGTCGATAAAACAAGTCGATAAAACCAAGTCGATAAAAACAAGTCGATAAAAACAAGTCGGTAAAACAAGTCGATAAAAACAAGTCGATAAAAACAGTCGATAAAAACAAGTCGATGTAACAAGTCGATAGAAACAAGTCGATAAAACAAAGTCGATAAAAACAAAGTCGATAAAAACAGAGTCAATAAAAACAAGTCGATAAAACAAAGTCGATAAAAACAAAAACGATACCAACAAAGTCGATAAAACAAAGTCGATAACACAAAGTCGATAAAAACAAAGTCGATAAAAACAAAGTCGATAAAAACAAGTCGATAAAACAAAGTCGATAAAAACAAGCCGATAAAAACAAAGTCGATAAAAACAAGTCGATAAAACAAAGTCGATAAAAACAAAGTCGATAAAAACAAAGTCGATAAAACAAAGTCGATAAAAACAAAGTCGATAAAACAAGTCGATAAAACAAGTCGATAGAAACAAGTCGATAAAACAAAGTCGATAAAAACAAAGTCGATAAAAACAGAGTCAATAAAAACAAGTCGATAAAACAAAGTCGATAAAAACAAAAACGATAACAACAAAGTCGATAAAACAAAGTCGATAACACAAAGTCGATAAAACAAAGTCGATAACACAAAGTCGATAAAAACAAAGTCGATAAAAACAAAGTCGATAAAAACAAGTCGATAAAACAAAGTCGATAAAAACAAGCCGATAAAAACAAAGTCGATAAAAACAAGTCGATAAAACAAAGTCGATAAAACAAAGTCGATAAAAACAAAGTCGATAAAAACAAAGTCGATAAAACAAAGTCGATAAAAACAAAGTCGATAAAACAAGTCGATAAAACAAGTCGATAGAAACAAGTCGATAAAACAAAGTCGATAAAAACAAAGTCGATAAAAACAGAGTCAATAAAAACAAGTCGATAAAACAAAGTCGATAAAAACAAAAACGATAACAACAAAGTCGATAAAACAAAGTCGATAACACAAAGTCGATAAAACAAAGTCGATAAAAACAAAGTCGATAAAACAAAGTCGATAAAACAAAGTCGATAAAAACAAAGTCGATAAAACAAGTCGATAAAAACAAGTCGATAAAAACAAGTCGACAAAAACAAGTCGGTAAAACAAGTCGATAAAAACAAGTCGATAAAAACAGTCGATAAAAACAAGTCGATAAAACAAGTCGATAGAAACAAGTCGATAAAACAAAGTCGATAAAAACAAAGTCGATAAAAACAGAGTCAATAAAAACAAGTCGATAAAACAAAGTCGATAAAAACAAAAACGATAACAACAAAGTCGATAAAACAAAGTCGATAACACAAAGTCGATAAAAACAAAGTCGATAGAAACAAAGTCGATAAAAACAAGTCGATAAAACAAAGTCGATAAAAACAAAGTCGATAAAACAAAGTCGATAAAAACAAAGTCGATAAAACAAGTCGATAAAACAAGACGATAAAACAAAGTCGATAAAAACAGAGTCAATAAAAACAAGTCGATAAAACAAAGTCGATAAAAACAAAAACGATAACAACAAAGTCGATAAAACAAAGTCGATAACACAAAGTCGATAAAACAAAGTCGATAACACAAAGTCGATAAAAACAAAGTCGATAAAAACAAAGTCGATAAAAACAAGTCGATAAAACAAAGTCGATAAAAACAAGCCGATAAAAACAAAGTCGATAAAAACAAGTCGATAAAACAAAGTCGATAAAAACAAAGTCGATAAAAACAAAGTCGATAAAACAAAGTCGATAAAAACAAAGTCGATAAAACAAGTCGATAAAACAAGTCGATAGAAACAAGTCGATAAAACAAAGTCGATAAAAACAAAGTCGATAAAAACAGAGTCAATAAAAACAAGTCGATAAAACAAAGTCGATAAAAACAAAAACGATAACAACAAAGTCGATAAAACAAAGTCGATAACACAAAGTCGATAAAACAAAGTCGATAAAAACAAAGTCGATAAAACAAAGTCGATAAAACAAAGTCGATAAAAACAAAGTCGATAAAACAAGTCGATAAAAACAAGTCGATAAAAACAAGTCGACAAAAACAAGTCGGTAAAACAAGTCGATAAAAACAAGTCGATAAAAACAGTCGATAAAAACAAGTCGATAAAACAAGTCGATAGAAACAAGTCGATAAAACAAAGTCGATAAAAACAAAGTCGATAAAAACAGAGTCAATAAAAACAAGTCGATAAAACAAAGTCGATAAAAACAAAAACGAAAACAACAAAGTCGATAAAACAAAGTCGATAACACAAAGTCGATAAAAACAAAGTCGATAGAAACAAAGTCGATAAAAACAAGTCGATAAAACAAAGTCGATAAAAACAAAGTCGATAAAACAAAGTCGATAAAAACAAAGTCGATAAAACAAGTCGATAAAACAAGACGATAAAACAAAGTCGATAAAAACAAGTCGATAAAACTAAGTCGATAAAAACAAGCCGATAAAAACAAAGTCGATAAAAACAAAGTCGATAAAACAAAGTCGATAAAAACAAAGTCGATAAAACAAGTCGATAAAACAAGTCGATAAAAACAGAGTCGATAAAACAAGTCGATAATACAAAGTCGTTAATACAAAGTCGATAAAAACAAGTCGATAAAACAAAGTCGATAAAAACAAAGTCGATAAAACAAAGTCGATAACACAAAGTCGATAAAAACAAAGTCGATAAAAACAAAGTCGATCAAAACAAGTCGATAAAAACAAGTCGATAAAAACAGTCGATAAAACAAAGTCGATAAAACAAAGTCGATAAAAACAAGTCGATAAAACAAAGTCGTTAAAAACAAAGTCGATAAAACAGAGTCGATAAAACAAAGTCGATAAAAACAAAGTCGATAAAACAAAGTCGATAAAACAAGTCGATAGAAACAAGTCGATAAAACAAAGTCGATAAAAACAAAGTCGATAAAAACAGAGTCAATAAAAACAAGTCGATAAAACAAAGTCGATAAAAACAAAAACGATAACAACAAAGTCGATAAAACAAAGTCGATAACACAAAGTCGATAAAACAAAGTCGATAACACAAAGTCGATAAAAACAAAGTCGATAAAAACAAAGTCGATAAAAACAAGTCGATAAAACAAAGTCGATAAAAACAAGCCGATAAAAACAAAGTCGATAAAAACAAGTCGATAAAACAAAGTCGATAAAAACAAAGTCGATAAAAACAAAGTCGATAAAACAAAGTCGATAAAAACAAAGTCGATAAAACAAGTCGATAAAACAAGTCGATAGAAACAAGTCGATAAAACAAAGTCGATAAAAACAAAGTCGATAAAAACAGAGTCAATAAAAACAAGTCGATAAAACAAAGTCGATAAAAACAAAAACGATAACAACAAAGTCGATAAAACAAATTCGATAACACAAAGTCGATAAAACAAAGTCGATAAAAACAAAGTCGATAAAACAAAGTCGATAAAACAAAGTCGATAAAAACAAAGTCGATAAAACAAGTCGATAAAAACAAGTCGATAAAAACAAGTCGACAAAAACAAGTCGGTAAAACAAGTCGATAAAAACAAGTCGATAAAAACAGTCGATAAAAACAAGTCGATAAAACAAGTCGATAGAAACAAGTCGATAAAACAAAGTCGATAAAAACAAAGTCGATAAAAACAGAGTCAATAAAAACAAGTCGATAAAACAAAGTCGATAAAAACAAAAACGATAACAACAAAGTCGATAAAACAAAGTCGATAACACAAAGTCGATAAAAACAAAGTCGATAGAAACAAAGTCGATAAAAACAAGTCGATAAAACAAAGTCGATAAAAACAAAGTCGATAAAACAAAGTCGATAAAAACAAAGTCGATAAAACAAGTCGATAAAACAAGACGATAAAACAAAGTCGATAAAACAAGTCGATAAAAACAAGTCGATCAAAACAAGTCGATAAAACAAAGTCGATAAAAACAAAGTCGATAAAAACAGAGTCAATAAAAACAAGTCGATAAAACAAAGTCGATAAAAACAAAAACGATACCAACAAAGTCGATAAAACAAAGTCGATAACACAAAGTCGATAAAAACAAGTCGATAAAACTAAGTCGATAAAAACAAGCCGATAAAAACAAAGTCGATAAAAACAAAGTCGATAAAACAAAGTCGATAAAAACAAAGTCGATAAAAACAAAGTCGATAACACAAAGTCGATAAAAACAAAGTCGATAAAAACAAAGTCGATAAAAACAAAGTCGATAGAAACAAAGACGATTAAAACAACGTCGATAAAACAAAGTCGATAAATACAAAGTCGATAAAACAAGTCGATAAAACAAGTCGATAAAACAAGTCGCTAAAACAAGTCGATAAAAACAAAGTCGATAAAACAAGTCGATAAAAACAAGTCGATAAAACACGTCGATAAAAACAAGTCGATAAAAACAGTCGATAAAACAAGTCGATAAAAACAAGTCGATAAAACAAAGTCGATAAAACAAAGTCGATAAAACAAAGTCGATAAATACAAAGTCGATAAAACAAGTCGATAAAACAAGTCGATAAAACAAGTCGATAAAAACAAGTCGATAAAACAAAGTCGATAAAACAAAGTCGATAAAACAAAGTCGATAAAACAAAGTCGATAAAAACAAAGTCGATAAAATAGAGTCGATAAAACCTAGTCGATAAAACAAGTCGATAAAAACAAGTCGATAATAACAAAGTCGATAAAACAAAGTCGATAAAAACAAGTCGATAAAAACAGTCGATAAAACAAGTCGATAAAAACAAGTCGATAAAAACAAAATCGATAAAACAAGTCGATAAAACAAGTCGATAAAACAAGTCGATAAAAACAGAGTCGATAAAACAAGTCGATAATACAAAGTCGTTAATACAAAGTCGATAAAAACAAGTCGATAAAACAAAGTCGATAAAAACAAAGTCGATAAAAACAAAGTCGATAACACAAAGTCGATAAAAACAAAGTCGATAAAAACAAAGTCGATCAAAACAAGTCGATAAAAACAAGTCGATAAAAACAGTCGATAAAACAAAGTCGATAAAACAATGTCGATAAAAACAAGTCGATAAAACAAAGTCGTTAAAAACAAAGTCGATAAAACAGAGTCGATAAAACAAAGTCGATAAAAACAAAGTCGATAAAACAAAGTCGATAAAAACAAAGTCGATAAAACAAAGTCGATAAAACAAAGTCGATAAAACAAAGTCGATCAAACAAAGTCGATAAAAACAAAGTCGATAAAACAAAGTTGATAAAAACAAAGTCGATAAAACAAAGTCGATAAAACAAAGTCGATAAAAACAAAGTCGATAAAACAAGTCGATAAAAACAAGTCGATAAAAACAAGTCGATAAAAACAAGTCGGTAAAACAAGTCGATAAAAACAAGTCGATAAAAACAGTCGATAAAAACAAGTCGATGAAACAAGTCGATAGAAACAAGTCGATAAAACAAAGTCGATAAAAACAAAGTCGATAAAAACAGAGTCAATAAAAACAAGTCGATAAAACAAAGTCGATAAAAACAAAAACGATATCAACAAAGTCGATAAAACAAAGTCGATAACACAAAGTCGATAAAAACAAAGTCGATAAAACAAGTCGATAAAAACAAAGTCGATAAAACAAGTCGATAATACAAAGTCGATAATACAAAGTCGACAAAAACAAAGTCGATAAAACAAAGTCGATAAAAAAAAGTCAATAAAAACAAAGTCGATAACACAAAGTCGATAAAAACAAAGTCGATAAAACAAAGTCGATAAAAACAAAGTCGATAAAACAAAGTCGATAAAAACAAAGTCGATAAAACAAAGTCGATAAAACAAAGTCGATAAAACAAAGTCGATAACACAAAGTCGATAAAAACAAAGTCGATAACACAAAGTCGATAAAAACAAAGTCGATAAAAACAAAGTCGATCAAAACAAGTCGATAAAAACAAGTCGATAAAAACAGTCGATAAAACAAAGTCGATAAAACAAAGTCGATAAAAACAAGTCGATAAAACAAAGTCGTTAAAAACAAAGTCGATAAAACAGAGTCGATAAAACAAAGTCGATAAAAACAAAGTCGATCAAACAAAGTCGATAAAAACAAAGTCGATAAAACAAAGTTGATAAAAACAAAGTCGATAAAACAAAGTCGATAAAACAAAGTCGATAAAAACAAAGTCGATAAAACAAGTCGATAAAAACAAGTCGATAAAAACAAGTCGATAAAAACAAGTCGGTAAAACAAGTCGATAAAAACAAGTCGATAAAAACAGTCGATAAAAACAAGTCGATGAAACAAGTCGATAGAAACAAGTCGATAAAACAAAGTCGATAAAAACAAAGTCGATAAAAACAGAGTCAATAAAAACAAGTCGATAAAACAAAGTCGATAAAAACAAAAACGATGACAAAAAAGTCGATAAAACAAAGTCGATAACACAAAGTCGATAAAAACAAAGTCGATAAAACAAGTCGATAAAAACAAAGTCGATAAAACAAGTCGATAATACAAAGTCGATAATACAAAGTCGACAAAAACAAAGTCGATAAAACAAAGTCGATAAAAAAAATTCAATAAAAACAAGTCGATAAAACAAAGTCGATAAAAACAAAAACGATAACAACAAAGTCGATAAAACAAAGTCGATAACACAAAGTCGATAAAACAAAGTCGATAACACAAAGTCGATAAAAACAAAGTCGATAAAAACAAAGTCGATAAAAACAAGTCGATAAAACAAAGTCGATAAAAACAAGCCGATAAAAACAAAGTCGATAAAAACAAGTCGATAAAACAAAGTCGATAAAACAAAGTCGATAAAACAAAGTCGATAAAAACAAAGTCGATAAAACAAGTCGATAAAACAAGTCGATAGAAACAAGTCGATAAAACAAAGTCGATAAAAACAAAGTCGATAAAAACAGAGTCAATAAAAACAAGTCGATAAAACAAAGTCGATAAAAACAAAAACGATAACAACAAAGTCGATAAAACAAAGTCGATAACACAAAGTCGATAAAACAAAGTCGATAAAAACAAAGTCGATAAAACAAAGTCGATAAAACAAAGTCGATAAAAACAAGTCGATAAAAACAAGTCGACAAAAACAAGTCGGTAAAACAAGTCGATAAAAACAAGTCGATAAAAACAGTCGATAAAAACAAGTCGATAAAACAAGTCGATAGAAACAAGTCGATAAAACAAAGTCGATAAAAACAAAGTCGATAAAAACAGAGTCAATAAAAACAAGTCGATAAAACAAAGTCGATTAAAACAAAAACGATAACAACAAAGTCGATAAAACAATGTCGATAACACAAAGTCGATAAAAACAAAGTCGATAGAAACAAAGTCGATAAAAACAAGTCGATAAAACAAAGTCGATAAAAACAAAGTCGATAAAACAAAGTCGATAAAAACAAAGTCGATAAAACAAGTCGATAAAACAAGACGATAAAACAAAGTCGATAAAAACAAGTCGATCAAAACAAGTCGATAAAACAAAGTCGATAAAAACAAAGTCGATAAAAACAGAGTCAATAAAAACAAGTCGATAAAACAAAGTCGATAAAAACAAAAACGATACCAACAAAGTCGATAAAACAAAGTCGATAACACAAAGTCGATAAAAACAAGTCGATAAAACAAAGTCGATAAAAACAAAGTCGATAAAACAAAGTCGATAAAAACAAAGTCGATAAAACAAGTCGATAAAACAAGACGATAAAACAAAGTCGATAAAACAAGTCGATAAAAACAAGTCGATCAAAACAAGTCGATAAAACAAAGTCGATAAAAACAAAGTCGATAAAAACAGAGTCAATAAAAACAAGTCGATAAAACAAAGTCGATAAAAACAAAAACGATACCAACAAAGTCGATAAAACAAAGTCGATAACACAAAGTCGATAAAAACAAGTCGATAAAACTAAGTCGATAAAAACAAGCCGATAAAAACAAAGTCGATAAAAACAAAGTCGATAAAACAAAGTCGATAAAAACAAAGTCGATAAAACAAGTCGATAAAACAAGTCGATAAAAACAGAGTCGATAAAAACAAGTCGATAAAACAAAGTCGATAAAAGCAAAGTCGATAAAAACAAAGTCGATAACACAAAGTCGATAAAAACAAAGTCGATAAAAACAAAGTCGATCAAAACAAGTCGATAAAAACAAGTCGATAAAAACAGTCGATAAAACAAAGTCGATAAAACAAAGTCGATAAAAACAAGTCGATAAAACAAAGTCGTTAAAAACAAAGTCGATAAAACAGAGTCGATAAAACAAAGTCGATAAAAACAAAGTCGATAAAACAAAGTCGATAAAACAAGTCGATAGAAACAAGTCGATAAAACAAAGTCGATAAAAACAAAGTCGATAAAAACAGAGTCAATAAAAACAAGTCGATAAAACAAAGTCGATAAAAACAAAAACGATAACAACAAAGTCGATAAAACAAAGTCGATAACACAAAGTCGATAAAACAAAGTCGATAACACAAAGTCGATAAAAACAAAGTCGATAAAAACAAAGTCGATAAAAACAAGTCGATAAAACAAAGTCGATAAAAACAAGCCGATAAAAACAAAGTCGATAAAAACAAGTCGATAAAACAAAGTCGATAAAAACAAAGTCGATAAAAACAAAGTCGATAAAACATAGTCGATAAAAACAAAGTCGATAAAACAAGTCGATAAAACAAGTCGATAAAAACAAGTCGATAAAAACAAGTCGATAAAACAAGTCGATAGAAACAAGTCGATAAAACAAAGTCGATAAAAACAAAGTCGATAAAAACAGAGTCAATAAAAACAAGTCGATAAAACAAAGTCGATAAAAACAAAAACGATACCAACAAAGTCGATAAAACAAAGTCGATAAAAACAAAGTCGATAAAAACAGAGTCGATAAAAACAAGTCGATAAAACAAAGTCGATAAAACAAAGTCGATAAAACAAAGTCGATAAAAACAAAGTCGATAAAACAAAGTCGATCAAACAAATTCGATCAAACAAAGTCGATAAAAACAAAGTCGATAAAACAAAGTCGATAAAACAAAGTCGATAAAAACAAAGTCGATAAAAACAGAGTCGATAAAAACAAGTCGATAAAACAAAGTCGATAAAACAAAGTCGATAAAACAGAGTCGATAAAACAAAGTCGATAAAAACTAAGTCGATAAAACAAGTCGATAAAACAAGTCGATAAAACCAAGTCGATAAAACAAGTCGATTAAAACAAGTCGATAAAACAAAGTCGATAAAAAAAGTCGATAAAAACAAGTCGATCAAAACAAGTCGATAAAAACAAGTCGATAAAAACAGTACATGAAACAAGTCGATAAAAATAAGTCGATAAAAACAAAGTCGATAAAACAAGTCGATAAAAACAAAGTCGATAAAACAAGTCGATATTACAAAGTCGATAATACAAAGTCGACAAAAACAAAGTCGATAAAACAAAGTCGATAAAACAAAGTCAATAACAACAAAGTCGATAACACAAAGTCGATAAAAACAAAGTCGATAAAACAAAGTCGATAAAAACAAAGTCGATAAAACAAAGTCGATAAAAACAAAGTCGATAAAACAAAGTCGATAAAACAAAGTCGATAAAAACAAAGTCGATAAAACAAGTCGATAAAAACAAGTCGATAAAAACAAGTCGATAAAAACAAGTCGGTAAAACAAGTCGATAAAAACAAGTCGATAAAAACAGTCGATAAAAACAAGTCGATGAAACAAGTCGATAGAAACAAGTCGATAAAACAAAGTCGATAAAAACAAAGTCGATAAAAACAGAGTCAATAAAAACAAGTCGATAAAACAAAGTCGATAAAAACAAAAACGATAACAACAAAGTCGATAAAACAAAGTCGATAACACAAAGTCGATAAAAACAAAGTCGATAAAACAAGTCGATAAAAACAAAGTCGATAAAACAAGTCGATAATACAAAGTCGATAATACAAAGTCGACAAAAACAAAGTCGATAAAACAAAGTCGATAAAAAAAAGTCAATAAAAACAAAGTCGATAACACAAAGTCGATAAAAACAAAGTCGATAAAACAAAGTCGATAAAAACAAAGTCGATAAAACAAAGTCGATAAAAACAAAGTCGATAAAACAAAGTCGATAAAACAAAGTCGATAAAAACAAAGTCGATAAAACAAGTCGATAAAAACAAGTCGATAAAAACAAGTCGATAAAAACAAGTCGGTAAAACAAGTCGATAAAAACAAGTCGATAAAAACAGTCGATAAAAACAAGTCGATGAAACAAGTCGATAGAAACAAGTCGATAAAAACAGTCGATAAAAACAAGTCGATGAAACAAGTCAATAAAAACAAGTCGATAAAACAAAGTCGATAAAAACAAAAACGATAACAACAAAGTCGATAAAACAAAGTCGATAACACAAAGTCGATAAAAACAAAGTCGATAAAAACAAAGTCGATAAAAACAAAGTCGATAAAAACAAGCCGATAAAAACAAAGTCGATAAAAACAAACTCGATAAAAACAAGTCGATAAAACAAAGTCGATAAAAACAAAGTCGATAAATACAAAGTCGATAAAACAAGTCGACAAAATAAGTCGATAAAACAAGTCGATAAAAACAAGTCGATAAAACAAGTCGATAAAAACAAGTCGATAAAAACAAGTCGATAAAAACAAGTCGATAAAAACAGTCGATAAAACAAGTCGATAAAAACAAAGTCGATAAAACAAAGTCGATAAAAACTAAGTCGATAAAACAAAGTCGATCAAACAAAGTCGATAAAAACAAAGTCGATAAAACAAAGTTGATAAAAACAAAGTCGATAAAACAAAGTCGATAAAACAAAGTCGATAAAAACAAAGTCGATAAAACAAGTCGATAAAACCAAGTCGATAAAAACAAGTCGATAAAAACAAGTCGGTAAAACAAGTCGATAAAAACAAGTCGATAAAAACAGTCGATAAAAACAAGTCGATGTAACAAGTCGATAGAAACAAGTCGATAAAACAAAGTCGATAAAAACAAAGTCGATAAAAACAGAGTCAATAAAAACAAGTCGATAAAACAAAGTCGATAAAAACAAAAACGATAACAACAAAGTCGATAAAACAAAGTCGATAACACAAAGTCGATAAAAACAAAGTCGATAAAAACAAAGTCGATAAAAACAAGTCGATAAAACAAAGTCGATAAAAACAAGCCGATAAAAACAAAGTCGATAAAAACAAGTCGATAAAACAAAGTCGATAAAAACAAAGTCGATAAAAACAAAGTCGATAAAACAAAGTCGATAAAAACAAAGTCGATAAAACAAGTCGATAAAACAAGTCGATAGAAACAAGTCGATAAAACAAAGTCGATAAAAACAAAGTCGATAAAAACAGAGTCAATAAAAACAAGTCGATAAAACAAAGTCGATAAAAACAAAAACGATAACAACAAAGTCGATAAAACAAAGTCGATAACACAAAGTCGATAAAACAAAGTCGATAAAAACAAAGTCGATAAAAACAAAGTCGATAAAAACAAGTCGATAAAACAAAGTCGATAAAAACAAGCCGATAAAAACAAAGTCGATAAAAACAAGTCGATAAAACAAAGTCGATAAAACAAAGTCGATAAAACAAAGTCGATAAAAACAAAGTCGATAAAACAAGTCGATAAAACAAGTCGATAGAAACAAGTCGATAAAACAAAGTCGATAAAAACAAAGTCGATAAAAACAGAGTCAATAAAAACAAGTCGATAAAACAAAGTCGATAAAAACAAAAACGATAACAACAAAGTCGATAAAACAAAGTCGATAACACAAAGTCGATAAAACAAAGTCGATAAAAACAAAGTCGATAAAACAAAGTCGATAAAACAAAGTCGATAAAAACAAAGTCGATAAAACAAGTCGATAAAAACAAGTCGATAAAAACAAGTCGACAAAAACTAGTCGGTAAAACAAGTCGATAAAAACAAGTCGATAAAAACAGTCGATAAAAACAAGTCGATAAAACAAGTCGATAGAAACAAGTCGATAAAACAAAGTCGATAAAAACAAAGTCGATAAAAACAGAGTCAATAAAAACAAGTCGATAAAACAAAGTCGATAAAAACAAAAACGATAACAACAAAGTCGATAAAACAAAGTCGATAACACAAAGTCGATAAAAACAAAGTCGATAGAAACAAAGTCGATAAAAACAAGTCGATAAAACAAAGTCGATAAAAACAAAGTCGATAAAACAAAGTCGATAAAAACAAAGTCGATAAAACAAGTCGATAAAACAAGACGATAAAACAAAGTCGATAAAAACAAGTCGATAAAACTAAGTCGATAAAAACAAGCCGATAAAAACAAAGTCGATAAAAACAAAGTCGATAAAACAAAGTCGATAAAAACAAAGTCGATAAAACAAGTCGATAAAACAAGTCGATAAAAACAGAGTCGATAAAACAAGTCGATAATACAAAGTCGTTAATACAAAGTCGATAAAAACAAGTCGATAAAACAAAGTCGATAAAAACAAAGTCGATAAAACAAAGTCGATAACACAAAGTCGATAAAAACAAAGTCGATAAAAACAAAGTCGATCAAAACAAGTCGATAAAAACAAGTCGATAAAAACAGTCGATAAAACAAAGTCGATAAAACAAAGTCGATAAAAACAAGTCGATAAAACAAAGTCGTTAAAAACAAAGTCGATAAAACAGAGTCGATAAAACAAAGTCGATAAAAACAAAGTCGATAAAACAAAGTCGATAAAACAAGTCGATAGAAACAAGTCGATAAAACAAAGTCGATAAAAACAAAGTCGATAAAAACAGAGTCAATAAAAACAAGTCGATAAAACAAAGTCGATAAAAACAAAAACGATAACAACAAAGTCGATAAAACAAAGTCGATAACACAAAGTCGATAAAACAAAGTCGATAACACAAAGTCGATAAAAACAAAGTCGATAAAAACAAAGTCGATAAAAACAAGTCGATAAAACAAAGTCGATAAAAACAAGCCGATAAAAACAAAGTCGATAAAAACAAGTCGATAAAACAAAGTCGATAAAAACAAAGTCGATAAAAACAAAGTCGATAAAACAAAGTCGATAAAAACAAAGTCGATAAAACAAGTCGATAAAACAAGTCGATAGAAACAAGTCGATAAAACAAAGTCGATAAAAACAAAGTCGATAAAAACAGAGTCAATAAAAACAAGTCGATAAAACAAAGTCGATAAAAACAAAAACGATAACAACAAAGTCGATAAAACAAAGTCGATAACACAAAGTCGATAAAACAAAGTCGATAAAAACAAAGTCGATAAAACAAAGTCGATAAAACAAAGTCGATAAAAACAAAGTCGATAAAACAAGTCGATAAAAACAAGTCGATAAAAACAAGTCGACAAAAACAAGTCGGTAAAACAAGTCGATAAAAACAAGTCGATAAAAACAGTCGATAAAAACAAGTCGATAAAACAAGTCGATAGAAACAAGTCGATAAAACAAAGTCGATAAAAACAAAGTCGATAAAAACAGAGTCAATAAAAACAAGTCGATAAAACAAAGTCGATAAAAACAAAAACGATAACAACAAAGTCGATAAAACAAAGTCGATAACACAAAGTCGATAAAAACAAAGTCGATAGAAACAAAGTCGATAAAAACAAGTCGATAAAACAAAGTCGATAAAAACAAAGTCGATAAAACAAAGTCGATAAAAACAAAGTCGATAAAACAAGTCGATAAAACAAGACGATAAAACAAAGTCGATAAAAACAAGTCGATAAAACTAAGTCGATAAAAACAAGCCGATAAAAACAAAGTCGATAAAAACAAAGTCGATAAAACAAAGTCGATAAAAACAAAGTCGATAAAACAAGTCGATAAAACAAGTCGATAAAAACAGAGTCGATAAAACAAGTCGATAATACAAAGTCGTTAATACAAAGTCGATAAAAACAAGTCGATAAAACAAAGTCGATAAAAACAAAGTCGATAAAACAAAGTCGATAACACAAAGTCGATAAAAACAAAGTCGATAAAAACAAAGTCGATCAAAACAAGTCGATAAAAACAAGTCGATAAAAACAGTCGATAAAACAAAGTCGATAAAACAAAGTCGATAAAAACAAGTCGATAAAACAAAGTCGTTAAAAACAAAGTCGATAAAACAGAGTCGATAAAACAAAGTCGATAAAAACAAAGTCGATAAAACAAAGTCGATAAAACAAGTCGATAGAAACAAGTCGATAAAACAAAGTCGATAAAAACAAAGTCGATAAAAACAGAGTCAATAAAAACAAGTCGATAAAACAAAGTCGATAAAAACAAAAACGATAACAACAAAGTCGATAAAACAAAGTCGATAACACAAAGTCGATAAAACAAAGTCGATAACACAAAGTCGATAAAAACAAAGTCGATAAAAACAAAGTCGATAAAAACAAGTCGATAAAACAAAGTCGATAAAAACAAGCCGATAAAAACAAAGTCGATAAAAACAAGTCGATAAAACAAAGTCGATAAAAACAAAGTCGATAAAAACAAAGTCGATAAAACAAAGTCGATAAATACAAAGTCGATAAAACAAGTCGATAAAACAAGTCGATAGAAACAAGTCGATAAAACAAAGTCGATAAAAACAAAGTCGATAAAAACAGAGTCAATAAAAACAAGTCGATAAAACAAAGTCGATAAAAACAAAAACGATAACAACAAAGTCGATAAAACAAAGTCGATAACACAAAGTCGATAAAACAAAGTCGATAAAAACAAAGTCGATAAAACAAAGTCGATAAAACAAAGTCGATAAAAACAAAGTCGATAAAACAAGTCGATAAAAACAAGTCGATAAAAACAAGTCGACAAAAACAAGTCGGTAAAACAAGTCGATAAAAACAAGTCGATAAAAACAGTCGATAAAAACAAGTCGATAAAACAAGTCGATAGAAACAAGTCGATAAAACAAAGTCGATAAAAACAAAGTCGATAAAAACAGAGTCAATAAAAACAAGTCGATAAAACAAAGTCGATAAAAACAAAAACGATAACAACAAAGTCGATAAAACAAAGTCGATAACACAAAGTCGATAAAAACAAAGTCGATAGAAACAAAGTCGATAAAAACAAGTCGATAAAACAAAGTCGATAAAAACAAAGTCGATAAAACAAAGTCGATAAAAACAAAGTCGATAAAACAAGTCGATAAAACAAGACGATAAAACAAAGTCGATAAAAACAAGTCGATAAAACTAAGTCGATAAAAACAAGCCGATAAAAACAAAGTCGATAAAAACAAAGTCGATAAAACAAAGTCGATAAAAACAAAGTCGATAAAACAAGTCGATAAAACAAGTCGATAAAAACAGAGTCGATAAAACAAGTCGATAATACAAAGTCGTTAATACAAAGTCGATAAAAACAAGTCGATAAAACAAAGTCGATAAAAACAAAGTCGATAAAACAAAGTCGATAACACAAAGTCGATAAAAACAAAGTCGATAAAAACAAAGTCGATCAAAACAAGTCGATAAAAACAAGTCGATAAAAACAGTCGATAAAACAAAGTCGATAAAACAAAGTCGATAAAAACAAGTCGATAAAACAAAGTCGTTAAAAACAAAGTCGATAAAACAGAGTCGATAAAACAAAGTCGATAAAAACAAAGTCGATAAAACAAAGTCGATAAAACAAGTCGATAGAAACAAGTCGATAAAACAAAGTCGATAAAAACAAAGTCGATAAAAACAGAGTCAATAAAAACAAGTCGATAAAACAAAGTCGATAAAAACAAAAACGATAACAACAAAGTCGATAAAACAAAGTCGATAACACAAAGTCGATAAAACAAAGTCGATAACACAAAGTCGATAAAAACAAAGTCGATAAAAACAAAGTCGATAAAAACAAGTCGATAAAACAAAGTCGATAAAAACAAGCCGATAAAAACAAAGTCGATAAAAACAAGTCGATAAAACAAAGTCGATAAAAACAAAGTCGATAAAAACAAAGTCGATAAAACAAAGTCGATAAAAACAAAGTCGATAAAACAAGTCGATAAAACAAGTCGATAGAAACAAGTCGATAAAACAAAGTCGATAAAAACAAAGTCGATAAAAACAGAGTCAATAAAAACAAGTCGATAAAACAAAGTCGATAAAAACAAAAACGATAACAACAAAGTCGATAAAACAAAGTCGATAACACAAAGTCGATAAAACAAAGTCGATAAAAACAAAGTCGATAAAACAAAGTCGATAAAACAAAGTCGATAAAAACAAAGTCGATAAAACAAGTCGATAAAAACAAGTCGATAAAAACAAGTCGACAAAAACAAGTCGGTAAAACAAGTCGATAAAAACAAGTCGATAAAAACAGTCGATAAAAACAAGTCGATAAAACAAGTCGATAGAAACAAGTCGATAAAACAAAGTCGATAAAAACAAAGTCGATAAAAACAGAGTCAATAAAAACAAGTCGATAAAACAAAGTCGATAAAAACAAAAACGATAACAACAAAGTCGATAAAACAAAGTCGATAACACAAAGTCGATAAAAACAAAGTCGATAGAAACAAAGTCGATAAAAACAAGTCGATAAAACAAAGTCGATAAAAACAAAGTCGATAAAACAAAGTCGATAAAAACAAAGTCGATAAAACAAGTCGATAAAACAAGACGATAAAACAAAGTCGATAAAAACAGAGTCAATAAAAACAAGTCGATAAAACAAAGTCGATAAAAACAAAAACGATAACAACAAAGTCGATAAAACAAAGTCGATAACACAAAGTCGATAAAACAAAGTCGATAAAACAAGTCGATAAAACCAAGTCGATAAAAACAAGTCGATAAAAACAAGTCGGTAAAACAAGTCGATAAAAACAAGTCGATAAAAACAGTCGATAAAAACAAGTCGATGTAACAAGTCGATAGAAACAAGTCGATAAAACAAAGTCGATAAAAACAAAGTCGATAAAAACAGAGTCAATAAAAACAAGTCGATAAAACAAAGTCGATAAAAACAAAAACGATAACAACAAAGTCGATAAAACAAAGTCGATAACACAAAGTCGATAAAAACAAAGTCGATAAAAACAAAGTCGATAAAAACAAGTCGATAAAACAAAGTCGATAAAAACAAGCCGATAAAAACAAAGTCGATAAAAACAAGTCGATAAAACAAAGTCGATAAAAACAAAGTCGATAAAAACAAAGTCGATAAAACAAAGTCGATAAAAACAAAGTCGATAAAACAAGTCGATAAAACAAGTCGATAGAAACAAGTCGATAAAACAAAGTCGATAAAAACAAAGTCGATAAAAACAGAGTCAATAAAAACAAGTCGATAAAACAAAGTCGATAAAAACAAAAACGATAACAACAAAGTCGATAAAACAAAGTCGATAACACAAAGTCGATAAAACAAAGTCGATAACACAAAGTCGATAAAAACAAAGTCGATAAAAACAAAGTCGATAAAAACAAGTCGATAAAACAAAGTCGATAAAAACAAGCCGATAAAAACAAAGTCGATAAAAACAAGTCGATAAAACAAAGTCGATAAAACAAAGTCGATAAAACAAAGTCGATAAAAACAAAGTCGATAAAACAAGTCGATAAAACAAGTCGATAGAAACAAGTCGATAAAACAAAGTCGATAAAAACAAAGTCGATAAAAACAGAGTCAATAAAAACAAGTCGATTAAACAAAGTCGATAAAAACAAAAACGATAACAACAAAGTCGATAAAACAAAGTCGATAACACAAAGTCGATAAAACAAAGTCGATAAAAACAAAGTCGATAAAACAAAGTCGATAAAACAAAGTCGATAAAAACAAAGTCGATAAAACAAGTCGATAAAAACAAGTCGATAAAAACAAGTCGACAAAAACAAGTCGGTAAAACAAGTCGATAAAAACAAGTCGATAAAAACAGTCGATAAAAACAAGTCGATAAAACAAGTCGATAGAAACAAGTCGATAAAACAAAGTCGATAAAAACAAAGTCGATAAAAACAGAGTCAATAAAAACAAGTCGATAAAACAAAGTCGATAAAAACAAAAACGATAACAACAAAGTCGATAAAACAAAGTCGATAACACAAAGTCGATAAAAACAAAGTCGATAGAAACAAAGTCGATAAAAACAAGTCGATAAAACAAAGTCGATAAAAACAAAGTCGATAAAACAAAGTCGATAAAAACAAAGTCGATAAAACAAGTCGATAAAACAAGACGATAAAACAAAGTCGATAAAAACAAGTCGATAAAACTAAGTCGATAAAAACAAGCCGATAAAAACAAAGTCGATAAAAACAAAGTCGAAAAAACAAAGTCGATAAAAACAAAGTCGATAAAACAAGTCGATAAAACAAGTCGATAAAAACAGAGTCGATAAAACAAGTCGATAATACAAAGTCGTTAATACAAAGTCGATAAAAACAAGTCGATAAAACAAAGTCGATAAAAACAAAGTCGATAAAACAAAGTCGATAACACAAAGTCGATAAAAACAAAGTCGATAAAAACAAAGTCGATCAAAACAAGTCGATAAAAACAAGTCGATAAAAACAGTCGATAAAACAAAGTCGATAAAACAAAGTCGATAAAAACAAGTCGATAAAACAAAGTCGTTAAAAACAAAGTCGATAAAACAGAGTCGATAAAACAAAGTCGATAAAAACAAAGTCGATAAAACAAAGTCGATAAAACAAGTCGATAGAAACAAGTCGATAAAACAAAGTCGATAAAAACAAAGTCGATAAAAACAGAGTCAATAAAAACAAGTCGATAAAACAAAGTCGATAAAAACAAAAACGATAACAACAAAGTCGATAAAACAAAGTCGATAACACAAAGTCGATAAAACAAAGTCGATAACACAAAGTCGATAAAAACAAAGTCGATAAAAACAAAGTCGATAAAAACAAGTCGATAAAACAAAGTCGATAAAAACAAGCCGATAAAAACAAAGTCGATAAAAACAAGTCGATAAAACAAAGTCGATAAAAACAAAGTCGATAAAAACAAAGTCGATAAAACAAAGTCGATAAAAACAAAGTCGATAAAACAAGTCGATAAAACAAGTCGATAGAAACAAGTCGATAAAACAAAGTCGATAAAAACAAAGTCGATAAAAACAGAGTCAATAAAAACAAGTCGATAAAACAAAGTCGATAAAAACAAAAACGATAACAACAAAGTCGATAAAACAAAGTCGATAACACAAAGTCGATAAAACAAAGTCGATAAAAACAAAGTCGATAAAACAAAGTCGATAAAACAAAGTCGATAAAAACAAAGTCGATAAAACAAGTCGATAAAAACAAGTCGATAAAAACAAGTCGACAAAAACAAGTCGGTAAAACAAGTCGATAAAAACAAGTCGATAAAAACAGTCGATAAAAACAAGTCGATAAAACAAGTCGATAGAAACAAGTCGATAAAACAAAGTCGATAAAAACAAAGTCGATAAAAACAGAGTCAATAAAAACAAGTCGATAAAACAAAGTCGATAAAAACAAAAACGATAACAACAAAGTCGATAAAACAAAGTCGATAACACAAAGTCGATAAAAACAAAGTCGATAGAAACAAAGTCGATAAAAACAAGTCGATAAAACAAAGTCGATAAAAACAAAGTCGATAAAACAAAGTCGATAAAAACAAAGTCGATAAAACAAGTCGATAAAACAAGACGATAAAACAAAGTCGATAAAAACAAGTCGATAAAACTAAGTCGATAAAAACAAGCCGATAAAAACAAAGTCGATAAAAACAAAGTCGATAAAACAAAGTCGATAAAAACAAAGTCGATAAAACAAGTCGATAAAACAAGTCGATAAAAACAGAGTCGATAAAACAAGTCGATAATACAAAGTCGTTAATACAAAGTCGATAAAAACAAGTCGATAAAACAAAGTCGATAAAAACAAAGTCGATAAAACAAAGTCGATAACACAAAGTCGATAAAAACAAAGTCGATAAAAACAAAGTCGATCAAAACAAGTCGATAAAAACAAGTCGATAAAAACAGTCGATAAAACAAAGTCGATAAAACAAAGTCGATAAAAACAAGTCGATAAAACAAAGTCGTTAAAAACAAAGTCGATAAAACAGAGTCGATAAAACAAAGTCGATAAAAACAAAGTCGATAAAACAAAGTCGATAAAACAAGTCGATAGAAACAAGTCGATAAAACAAAGTCGATAAAAACAAAGTCGATAAAAACAGAGTCAATAAAAACAAGTCGATAAAACAAAGTCGATAAAAACAAAAACGATAACAACAAAGTCGATAAAACAAAGTCGATAACACAAAGTCGATAAAACAAAGTCGATAACACAAAGTCGATAAAAACAAAGTCGATAAAAACAAAGTCGATAAAAACAAGTCGATAAAACAAAGTCGATAAAAACAAGCCGATAAAAACAAAGTCGATAAAAACACGTCGATAAAACAAAGTCGATAAAAACAAAGTCGATAAAAACAAAGTCGATAAAACAAAGTCGATAAAAACAAAGTCGATAAAACAAGTCGATAAAAACAAGTCGATAAAAACAGTCGATAAAAACAAGTCGATAAAACAAGTCGATAGAAACAAGTCGATAAAACAAAGTCGATAAAAACAAAGTCGATAAAAACAGAGTCAATAAAAACAAGTCGATAAAACAAAGTCGATAAAAACAAAAACGATAACAACAAAGTCGATAAAACAAAGTCGATAACACAAAGTCGATAAAAACAAAGTCGATAGAAACAAAGTCGATAAAAACAAGTCGATAAAACAAAGTCGATAAAAACAAAGTCGATAAAACAAAGTCGATAAAAACAAAGTCGATAAAACAAGTCGATAAAACAAGACGATAAAACAAAGTCGATAAAAACAAGTCGATAAAACTAAGTCGATAAAAACAAGCCGATAAAAACAAAGTCGATAAAAACAAAGTCGATAAAACAAAGTCGATAAAAACAAAGTCGATAAAACAAGTCGATAAAACAAGTCGATAAAAACAGAGTCGATAAAACAAGTCGATAATACAAAGTCGTTAATACAAAGTCGATAAAAACAAGTCGATAAAACAAAGTCGATAAAAACAAAGTCGATAAAACAAAGTCGATAACACAAAGTCGATAAAAACAAAGTCGATAAAAACAAAGTCGATCAAAACAAGTCGATAAAAACAAGTCGATAAAAACAGTCGATAAAACAAAGTCGATAAAACAAAGTCGATAAAAACAAGTCGATAAAACAAAGTCGTTAAAAACAAAGTCGATAAAACAGAGTCGATAAAACAAAGTCGATAAAAACAAAGTCGATAAAACAAAGTCGATAAAACAAGTCGATAGAAACAAGTCGATAAAACAAAGTCGATAAAAACAAAGTCGATAAAAACAGAGTCAATAAAAACAAGTCGATAAAACAAAGTCGATAAAAACAAAAACGATAACAACAAAGTCGATAAAACAAAGTCGATAACACAAAGTCGATAAAACAAAGTCGATAACACAAAGTCGATAAAAACAAAGTCGATAAAAACAAAGTCGATAAAAACAAGTCGATAAAACAAAGTCGATAAAAACAAGCCGATAAAAACAAAGTCGATAAAAACAAGTCGATAAAACAAAGTCGATAAAAACAAAGTCGATAAAAACAAAGTCGATAAAACAAAGTCGATAAAAACAAAGTCGATAAAACAAGTCGATAAAACAAGTCGATAGAAACAAGTCGATAAAACAAAGTCGATAAAAACAAAGTCGATAAAAACAGAGTCAATAAAAACAAGTCGATAAAACAAAGTCGATAAAAACAAAAACGATAACAACAAAGTCGATAAAACAAAGTCGATAACACAAAGTCGATAAAACAAAGTCGATAAAAACAAAGTCGATAAAACAAAGTCGATAAAACAAAGTCGATAAAAACAAAGTCGATAAAACAAGTCGATAAAAACAAGTCGATAAAAACAAGTCGACAAAAACAAGTCGGTAAAACAAGTCGATAAAAACAAGTCGATAAAAACAGTCGATAAAAACAAGTCGATAAAACAAGTCGATAGAAACAAGTCGATAAAACAAAGTCGATAAAAACAAAGTCGATAAAAACAGAGTCAATAAAAACAAGTCGATAAAACAAAGTCGATAAAAACAAAAACGATAACAACAAAGTCGATAAAACAAAGTCGATAACACAAAGTCGATAAAAACAAAGTCGATAGAAACAAAGTCGATAAAAACAAGTCGATAAAACAAAGTCGATAAAAACAAAGTCGATAAAACAAAGTCGATAAAAACAAAGTCGATAAAACAAGTCGATAAAACAAGACGATAAAACAAAGTCGATAAAAACAGAGTCAATAAAAACAAGTCGATAAAACAAAGTCGATAAAAACAAAAACGATAACAACAAAGTCGATAAAACAAAGTCGATAACACAAAGTCGATAAAACAAAGTCGATAACACAAAGTCGATAAAAACAAAGTCGATAAAAACAAAGTCGATAAAAACAAGTCGATAAAACAAAGTCGATAAAAACAAGCCGATAAAAACAAAGTCGATAAAAACAAGTCGATAAAACAAAGTCGATAAAAACAAAGTCGATAAAAACAAAGTCGATAAAACAAAGTCGATAAAAACAAAGTCGATAAAACAAGTCGATAAAACAAGTCGATAGAAACAAGTCGATAAAACAAAGTCGATAACACAAAGTCGATAAAAACAAAGTCGATAGAAACAAAGTCGATAAAAACAAGTCGATAAAACAAAGTCGATAAAAACAAAGTCGATAAAACAAAGTCGATAAAAACAAAGTCGATAAAACAAGTCGATAAAACAAGACGATAAAACAAAGTCGATAAAAACAAGTCGATAAAACTAAGTCGATAAAAACAAGCCGATAAAAACAAAGTCGATAAAAACAAAGTCGATAAAACAAAGTCGATAAAAACAAAGTCGATAAAACAAGTCGATAAAACAAGTCGATAAAAACAGAGTCGATAAAACAAGTCGATAATACAAAGTCGTTAATACAAAGTCGATAAAAACAAGTCGATAAAACAAAGTCGATAAAAACAAAGTCGATAAAACAAAGTCGATAACACAAAGTCGATAAAAACAAAGTCGATAAAAACAAAGTCGATCAAAACAAGTCGATAAAAACAAGTCGATAAAAACAGTCGATAAAACAAAGTCGATAAAACAAAGTCGATAAAAACAAGTCGATAAAACAAAGTCGTTAAAAACAAAGTCGATAAAACAGAGTCGATAAAACAAAGTCGATAAAAACAAAGTCGATAAAACAAAGTCGATAAAACAAGTCGATAGAAACAAGTCGATAAAACAAAGTCGATAAAAACAAAGTCGATAAAAACAGAGTCAATAAAAACAAGTCGATAAAACAAAGTCGATAAAAACAAAAACGATAACAACAAAGTCGATAAAACAAAGTCGATAACACAAAGTCGATAAAACAAAGTCGATAACACAAAGTCGATAAAAACAAAGTCGATAAAAACAAAGTCGATAAAAACAAGTCGATAAAACAAAGTCGATAAAAACAAGCCGATAAAAACAAAGTCGATAAAAACAAGTCGATAAAACAAAGTCGATAAAAACAAAGTCGATAAAAACAAAGTCGATAAAACAAAGTCGATAAAAACAAAGTCGATAAAACAAGTCGATAAAACAAGTCGATAGAAACAAGTCGATAAAACAAAGTCGATAAAAACAAAGTCGATAAAAACAGAGTCAATAAAAACAAGTCGATAAAACAAAGTCGATAAAAACAAAAACGATAACAACAAAGTCGATAAAACAAAGTCGATAACACAAAGTCGATAAAACAAAGTCGATAAAAACAAAGTCGATAAAACAAAGTCGATAAAACAAAGTCGATAAAAACAAAGTCGATAAAACAAGTCGATAAAAACAAGTCGATAAAAACAAGTCGACAAAAACAAGTCGGTAAAACAAGTCGATAAAAACAAGTCGATAAAAACAGTCGATAAAAACAAGTCGATAAAACAAGTCGATAGAAACAAGTCGATAAAACAAAGTCGATAAAAACAAAGTCGATAAAAACAGAGTCAATAAAAACAAGTCGATAAAACAAAGTCGATAAAAACAAAAACGATAACAACAAAGTCGATAAAACAAAGTCTATAACACAAAGTCGATAAAAACAAAGTCGATAGAAACAAAGTCGATAAAAACAAGTCGATAAAACAAAGTCGATAAAAACAAAGTCGATAAAACAAAGTCGATAAAAACAAAGTCGATAAAACAAGTCGATAAAACAAGACGATAAAACAAAGTCGATAAAACAAGTCGATAAAAACAAGTCGATCAAAACAAGTCGATAAAACAAAGTCGATAAAAACAAAGTCGATAAAAACAGAGTCAATAAAAACAAGTCGATAAAACAAAGTCGATAAAAACAAAAACGATACCAACAAAGTCGATAAAACAAAGTCGATAACACAAAGTCGATAAAAACAAGTCGATAAAACTAAGTCGATAAAAACAAGCCGATAAAAACAAAGTCGATAAAAACAAAGTCGATAAAACAAAGTCGATAAAAACAAAGTCGATAAAAACAAAGTCGATAACACAAAGTCGATAAAAACAAAGTCGATAAAAACAAAGTCGATAAAAACAAAGTCGATAGAAACAAAGACGATTAAAACAACGTCGATAAAACAAAGTCGATAAATACAAAGTCGATAAAACAAGTCGATAAAACAAGTCGATAAAACAAGTCGCTAAAACAAGTCGATAAAAACAAAGTCGATAAAACAAGTCGATAAAAACAAGTCGATAAAACACGTCGATAAAAACAAGTCGATAAAAACAGTCGATAAAACAAGTCGATAAAAACAAGTCGATAAAACAAAGTCGATAAAACAAAGTCGATAAAACAAAGTCGATAAATACAAAGTCGATAAAACAAGTCGATAAAACAAGTCGATAAAACAAGTCGATAAAAACAAGTCGATAAAACAAAGTCGATAAAACAAAGTCGATAAAACAAAGTCGATAAAACAAAGTCGATAAAAACAAAGTCGATAAAATAGAGTCGATAAAACCTAGTCGATAAAACAAGTCGATAAAAACAAGTCGATAATAACAAAGTCGATAAAACAAAGTCGATAAAAACAAGTCGATTAAAACAGTCGATAAAACAAGTCGATAAAAACAAGTCGATAAAAACAAAATCGATAAAACAAGTCGATAAAACAAGTCGATAAAACAAGTCGATAAAAACAGAGTCGATAAAACAAGTCGATAATACAAAGTCGTTAATACAAAGTCGATAAAAACAAGTCGATAAAACTAAGTCGATAAAAACAAGCCGATAAAAACAAAGTCGATAAAAACAAAGTCGATAAAACAAAGTCGATAAAAACAAAGTCGATAAAACAAGTCGGTAAAACAAGTCGATAAAAACAAGTCGATAAAAACAGTCGATAAAAACAAGTCGATAAAACAAGTCGATAGAAACAAGTCGATAAAACAAAGTCGATAAAAACAAAGTCGATAAAAACAGAGTCAATAAAAACAAGTCGATAAAACAAAGTCGATAAAAACAAAAACGATAACAACAAAGTCGATAAAACAAAGTCGATAACACAAAGTCGATAAAAACAAAGTCGATAGAAACAAAGTCGATAAAAACAAGTCGATAAAACAAAGTCGATAAAAACAAAGTCGATAAAACAAAGTCGATAAAAACAAAGTCGATAAAACAAGTCGATAAAACAAGTCGATCAAAACAAGTCGATAAAACAAAGTCGATAAAAACAAAGTCGATAAAACAAGTCGGTAAAACAAGTCGATAAAAACAAGTCGATAAAAACAGTCGATAAAAACAAGTCGATAAAACAAGTCGATAGAAACAAGTCGATAAAACAAAGTCGATAAAAACAAAGTCGATAAAAACAGAGTCAATAAAAACAAGTCGATAAAACACGTCGATAAAAACAAGTCGATAAAAACAGTCGATAAAACAAGTCGATAAAAACAAGTCGATAAAACAAAGTCGATAAAACAAAGTCGATAAAACAAAGTCGATAAATACAAAGTCGATAAAACAAGTCGATAAAACAAGTCGATAAAACAAGTCGATAAAAACAAGTCGATAAAACAAAGTCGATAAAACAAAGTCGATAAAACAAAGTCGATAAAAACAAAGTCGATAAAATAGAGTCGATAAAACCTAGTCGATAAAACAAGTCGATAAAAACAAGTCGATAATAACAAAGTCGATAAAACAAAGTCGATAAAAACAAGTCGATAAAAACAGTCGATAAAACAAGTCGATAAAAACAAGTCGATAAAAACAAAATCGATAAAACAAGTCGATAAAACAAGTCGATAAAACAAAGTCGATAAAAACAAAGTCGATAACACAAAGTCGATAAAACAAAGTCGATAAAAACAAAGTCGATAAAACAAAGTCGATAAAACAAAGTCGATAAAAACAAAGTCGATAAAACAAGTCGATAAAAACAAGTCGATAAAAACAAGTCGACAAAAACAAGTCGGTAAAACAAGTCGATAAAAACAAGTCGATAAAAACAGTCGATAAAAACAAGTCGATAAAACAAGTCGATAGAAACAAGTCGATAAAACAAAGTCGATAAAAACAAAGTCGATAAAAACAGAGTCAATAAAAACAAGTCGATAAAACAAAGTCGATAAAAACAAAAACGATAACAACAAAGTCGATAAAACAAAGTCGATAACACAAAGTCGATAAAAACAAAGTCGATAGAAACAAAGTCGATAAAAACAAGTCGATAAAACAAAGTCGATAAAAACAAAGTCGATAAAACAAAGTCGATAAAAACAAAGTCGATAAAACAAGTCGATAAAACAAGACGATAAAACAAAGTCGATAAAACAAGTCGATAAAAACAAGTCGATCAAAACAAGTCGATAAAACAAAGTCGATAAAAACAAAGTCGATAAAAACAGAGTCAATAAAAACAAGTCGATAAAACAAAGTCGATAAAAACAAAAACGATACCAACAAAGTCGATAAAACAAAGTCGATAACACAAAGTCGATAAAAACAAGTCGATAAAACTAAGTCGATAAAAACAAGCCGATAAAAACAAAGTCGATAAAAACAAAGTCGATAAAACAAAGTCGATAAAAACAAAGTCGATAAAAACAAAGTCGATAACACAAAGTCGATAAAAACCAAGTCGATAAAAACAAAGTCGATAAAAACAAAGTCGATAGAAACAAAGACGATTAAAACAACGTCGATAAAACAAAGTCGTTAAAAACAAAGTCGATAAAACAGAGTCGATAAAACAAAGTCGATAAAAACAAAGTCGATCAAACAAAGTCGATAAAAACAAAGTCGATAAAACAAAGTTGATAAAAACAAAGTCGATAAAACAAAGTCGATAAAACAAAGTCGATAAAAACAAAGTCGATAAAACAAGTCGATAAAAACAAGTCGATAAAAACAAGTCGATAAAAACAAGTCGATAAAAACAAGTCGGTAAAACAAGTCGATAAAAACAAGTCGATAAAAACAGTCGATAAAAACAAGTCGATGAAACAAGTCGATAGAAACAAGTCGATAAAACAAAGTCGATAAAAACAAAGTCGATAAAAACAGAGTCAATAAAAACAAGTCGATAAAACAAAGTCGATAAAAACAAAAACGATGACAAAAAAGTCGATAAAACAAAGTCGATAACACAAAGTCGATAAAAACAAAGTCGATAAAACAAGTCGATAAAAACAAAGTCGATAAAACAAGTCGATAATACAAAGTCGATAATACAAAGTCGACAAAAACAAAGTCGATAAAACAAAGTCGATAAAAAAAATTCAATAAAAACAAGTCGATAAAACAAAGTCGATAAAAACAAAAACGATAACAACAAAGTCGATAAAACAAAGTCGATAACACAAAGTCGATAAAACAAAGTCGATAACACAAAGTCGATAAAAACAAAGTCGATAAAAACAAAGTCGATAAAAACAAGTCGATAAAACAAAGTCGATAAAAACAAGCCGATAAAAACAAAGTCGATAAAAACAAGTCGATAAAACAAAGTCGATAAAACAAAGTCGATAAAACAAAGTCGATAAAAACAAAGTCGATAAAACAAGTCGATAAAACAAGTCGATAGAAACAAGTCGATAAAACAAAGTCGATAAAAACAAAGTCGATAAAAACAGAGTCAATAAAAACAAGTCGATAAAACAAAGTCGATAAAAACAAAAACGATAACAACAAAGTCGATAAAACAAAGTCGATAACACAAAGTCGATAAAACAAAGTCGATAAAAACAAAGTCGATAAAACAAAGTCGATAAAACAAAGTCGATAAAAACAAGTCGATAAAAACAAGTCGACAAAAACAAGTCGGTAAAACAAGTCGATAAAAACAAGTCGATAAAAACAGTCGATAAAAACAAGTCGATAAAACAAGTCGATAGAAACAAGTCGATAAAACAAAGTCGATAAAAACAAAGTCGATAAAAACAGAGTCAATAAAAACAAGTCGATAAAACAAAGTCGATTAAAACAAAAACGATAACAACAAAGTCGATAAAACAATGTCGATAACACAAAGTCGATAAAAACAAAGTCGATAGAAACAAAGTCGATAAAAACAAGTCGATAAAACAAAGTCGATAAAAACAAAGTCGATAAAACAAAGTCGATAAAAACAAAGTCGATAAAAACAGAGTCAATAAAAACAAGTCGATAAAACAAAGTCGATAAAAACAAAAACGATAACAACAAAGTCGATAAAACAAAGTCGATAACACAAAGTCGATAAAAACAAAGTCGATAAAAACAAAGTCGATAAAAACAAGTCGATAAAACAAAGTCGATAAAAACAAGCCGATAAAAACAAAGTCGATAAAAACAAGTCGATAAAACAAAGTCGATAAAAACAAAGTCGATAAAAACAAAGTCGATAAAACAAAGTCGATAAAAACAAAGTCGATAAAACAAGTCGATAAAACAAGTCGATAGAAACAAGTCGATAAAACAAAGTCGATAAAAACAAAGTCGATAAAAACAGAGTCAATAAAAACAAGTCGATAAAACAAAGTCGATAAAAACAAAAACGATAACAACAAAGTCGATAAAACAAAGTCGATAACACAAAGTCGATAAAACAAAGTCGATAAAAACAAAGTCGATAAAAACAAAGTCGATAAAAACAAGTCGATAAAACAAAGTCGATAAAAACAAGCCGATAAAAACAAAGTCGATAAAAACAAGTCGATAAAACAAAGTCGATAAAACAAAGTCGATAAAACAAAGTCGATAAAAACAAAGTCGATAAAACAAGTCGATAAAACAAGTCGATAGAAACAAGTCGATAAAACAAAGTCGATAAAAACAAAGTCGATAAAAACAGAGTCAATAAAAACAAGTCGATAAAACAAAGTCGATAAAAACAAAAACGATAACAACAAAGTCGATAAAACAAAGTCGATAACACAAAGTCGATAAAACAAAGTCGATAAAAACAAAGTCGATAAAACAAAGTCGATAAAACAAAGTCGATAAAAACAAAGTCGATAAAACAAGTCGATAAAAACAAGTCGATAAAAACAAGTCGACAAAAACTAGTCGGTAAAACAAGTCGATAAAAACAAGTCGATAAAAACAGTCGATAAAAACAAGTCGATAAAACAAGTCGATAGAAACAAGTCGATAAAACAAAGTCGATAAAAACAAAGTCGATAAAAACAGAGTCAATAAAAACAAGTCGATAAAACAAAGTCGATAAAAACAAAAACGATAACAACAAAGTCGATAAAACAAAGTCGATAACACAAAGTCGATAAAAACAAAGTCGATAGAAACAAAGTCGATAAAAACAAGTCGATAAAACAAAGTCGATAAAAACAAAGTCGATAAAACAAAGTCGATAAAAACAAAGTCGATAAAACAAGTCGATAAAACAAGACGATAAAACAAAGTCGATAAAAACAAGTCGATAAAACTAAGTCGATAAAAACAAGCCGATAAAAACAAAGTCGATAAAAACAAAGTCGATAAAACAAAGTCGATAAAAACAAAGTCGATAAAACAAGTCGATAAAACAAGTCGATAAAAACAGAGTCGATAAAACAAGTCGATAATACAAAGTCGTTAATACAAAGTCGATAAAAACAAGTCGATAAAACAAAGTCGATAAAAACAAAGTCGATAAAACAAAGTCGATAACACAAAGTCGATAAAAACAAAGTCGATAAAAACAAAGTCGATCAAAACAAGTCGATAAAAACAAGTCGATAAAAACAGTCGATAAAACAAAGTCGATAAAACAAAGTCGATAAAAACAAGTCGATAAAACAAAGTCGTTAAAAACAAAGTCGATAAAACAGAGTCGATAAAACAAAGTCGATAAAAACAAAGTCGATAAAACAAAGTCGATAAAACAAGTCGATAGAAACAAGTCGATAAAACAAAGTCGATAAAAACAAAGTCGATAAAAACAGAGTCAATAAAAACAAGTCGATAAAACAAAGTCGATAAAAACAAAAACGATAACAACAAAGTCGATAAAACAAAGTCGATAACACAAAGTCGATAAAACAAAGTCGATAACACAAAGTCGATAAAAACAAAGTCGATAAAAACAAAGTCGATAAAAACAAGTCGATAAAACAAAGTCGATAAAAACAAGCCGATAAAAACAAAGTCGATAAAAACAAGTCGATAAAACAAAGTCGATAAAAACAAAGTCGATAAAAACAAAGTCGATAAAACAAAGTCGATAAAAACAAAGTCGATAAAACAAGTCGATAAAACAAGTCGATAGAAACAAGTCGATAAAACAAAGTCGATAAAAACAAAGTCGATAAAAACAGAGTCAATAAAAACAAGTCGATAAAACAAAGTCGATAAAAACAAAAACGATAACAACAAAGTCGATAAAACAAAGTCGATAACACAAAGTCGATAAAACAAAGTCGATAAAAACAAAGTCGATAAAACAAAGTCGATAAAACAAAGTCGATAAAAACAAAGTCGATAAAACAAGTCGATAAAAACAAGTCGATAAAAACAAGTCGACAAAAACAAGTCGGTAAAACAAGTCGATAAAAACAAGTCGATAAAAACAGTCGATAAAAACAAGTCGATAAAACAAGTCGATAGAAACAAGTCGATAAAACAAAGTCGATAAAAACAAAGTCGATAAAAACAGAGTCAATAAAAACAAGTCGATAAAACAAAGTCGATAAAAACAAAAACGATAACAACAAAGTCGATAAAACAAAGTCGATAACACAAAGTCGATAAAAACAAAGTCGATAGAAACAAAGTCGATAAAAACAAGTCGATAAAACAAAGTCGATAAAAACAAAGTCGATAAAACAAAGTCGATAAAAACAAAGTCGATAAAACAAGTCGATAAAACAAGACGATAAAACAAAGTCGATAAAAACAAGTCGATAAAACTAAGTCGATAAAAACAAGCCGATAAAAACAAAGTCGATAAAAACAAAGTCGATAAAACAAAGTCGATAAAAACAAAGTCGATAAAACAAGTCGATAAAACAAGTCGATAAAAACAGAGTCGATAAAACAAGTCGATAATACAAAGTCGTTAATACAAAGTCGATAAAAACAAGTCGATAAAACAAAGTCGATAAAAACAAAGTCGATAAAACAAAGTCGATAACACAAAGTCGATAAAAACAAAGTCGATAAAAACAAAGTCGATCAAAACAAGTCGATAAAAACAAGTCGATAAAAACAGTCGATAAAACAAAGTCGATAAAACAAAGTCGATAAAAACAAGTCGATAAAACAAAGTCGTTAAAAACAAAGTCGATAAAACAGAGTCGATAAAACAAAGTCGATAAAAACAAAGTCGATAAAACAAAGTCGATAAAACAAGTCGATAGAAACAAGTCGATAAAACAAAGTCGATAAAAACAAAGTCGATAAAAACAGAGTCAATAAAAACAAGTCGATAAAACAAAGTCGATAAAAACAAAAACGATAACAACAAAGTCGATAAAACAAAGTCGATAACACAAAGTCGATAAAACAAAGTCGATAACACAAAGTCGATAAAAACAAAGTCGATAAAAACAAAGTCGATAAAAACAAGTCGATAAAACAAAGTCGATAAAAACAAGCCGATAAAAACAAAGTCGATAAAAACAAGTCGATAAAACAAAGTCGATAAAAACAAAGTCGATAAAAACAAAGTCGATAAAACAAAGTCGATAAATACAAAGTCGATAAAACAAGTCGATAAAACAAGTCGATAGAAACAAGTCGATAAAACAAAGTCGATAAAAACAAAGTCGATAAAAACAGAGTCAATAAAAACAAGTCGATAAAACAAAGTCGATAAAAACAAAAACGATAACAACAAAGTCGATAAAACAAAGTCGATAACACAAAGTCGATAAAACAAAGTCGATAAAAACAAAGTCGATAAAACAAAGTCGATAAAACAAAGTCGATAAAAACAAAGTCGATAAAACAAGTCGATAAAAACAAGTCGATAAAAACAAGTCGACAAAAACAAGTCGGTAAAACAAGTCGATAAAAACAAGTCGATAAAAACAGTCGATAAAAACAAGTCGATAAAACAAGTCGATAGAAACAAGTCGATAAAACAAAGTCGATAAAAACAAAGTCGATAAAAACAGAGTCAATAAAAACAAGTCGATAAAACAAAGTCGATAAAAACAAAAACGATAACAACAAAGTCGATAAAACAAAGTCGATAACACAAAGTCGATAAAAACAAAGTCGATAGAAACAAAGTCGATAAAAACAAGTCGATAAAACAAAGTCGATAAAAACAAAGTCGATAAAACAAAGTCGATAAAAACAAAGTCGATAAAACAAGTCGATAAAACAAGACGATAAAACAAAGTCGATAAAAACAAGTCGATAAAACTAAGTCGATAAAAACAAGCCGATAAAAACAAAGTCGATAAAAACAAAGTCGATAAAACAAAGTCGATAAAAACAAAGTCGATAAAACAAGTCGATAAAACAAGTCGATAAAAACAGAGTCGATAAAACAAGTCGATAATACAAAGTCGTTAATACAAAGTCGATAAAAACAAGTCGATAAAACAAAGTCGATAAAAACAAAGTCGATAAAACAAAGTCGATAACACAAAGTCGATAAAAACAAAGTCGATAAAAACAAAGTCGATCAAAACAAGTCGATAAAAACAAGTCGATAAAAACAGTCGATAAAACAAAGTCGATAAAACAAAGTCGATAAAAACAAGTCGATAAAACAAAGTCGTTAAAAACAAAGTCGATAAAACAGAGTCGATAAAACAAAGTCGATAAAAACAAAGTCGATAAAACAAAGTCGATAAAACAAGTCGATAGAAACAAGTCGATAAAACAAAGTCGATAAAAACAAAGTCGATAAAAACAGAGTCAATAAAAACAAGTCGATAAAACAAAGTCGATAAAAACAAAAACGATAACAACAAAGTCGATAAAACAAAGTCGATAACACAAAGTCGATAAAACAAAGTCGATAACACAAAGTCGATAAAAACAAAGTCGATAAAAACAAAGTCGATAAAAACAAGTCGATAAAACAAAGTCGATAAAAACAAGCCGATAAAAACAAAGTCGATAAAAACAAGTCGATAAAACAAAGTCGATAAAAACAAAGTCGATAAAAACAAAGTCGATAAAACAAAGTCGATAAAAACAAAGTCGATAAAACAAGTCGATAAAACAAGTCGATAGAAACAAGTCGATAAAACAAAGTCGATAAAAACAAAGTCGATAAAAACAGAGTCAATAAAAACAAGTCGATAAAACAAAGTCGATAAAAACAAAAACGATAACAACAAAGTCGATAAAACAAAGTCGATAACACAAAGTCGATAAAACAAAGTCGATAAAAACAAAGTCGATAAAACAAAGTCGATAAAACAAAGTCGATAAAAACAAAGTCGATAAAACAAGTCGATAAAAACAAGTCGATAAAAACAAGTCGACAAAAACAAGTCGGTAAAACAAGTCGATAAAAACAAGTCGATAAAAACAGTCGATAAAAACAAGTCGATAAAACAAGTCGATAGAAACAAGTCGATAAAACAAAGTCGATAAAAACAAAGTCGATAAAAACAGAGTCAATAAAAACAAGTCGATAAAACAAAGTCGATAAAAACAAAAACGATAACAACAAAGTCGATAAAACAAAGTCGATAACACAAAGTCGATAAAAACAAAGTCGATAGAAACAAAGTCGATAAAAACAAGTCGATAAAACAAAGTCGATAAAAACAAAGTCGATAAAACAAAGTCGATAAAAACAAAGTCGATAAAACAAGTCGATAAAACAAGACGATAAAACAAAGTCGATAAAAACAGAGTCAATAAAAACAAGTCGATAAAACAAAGTCGATAAAAACAAAAACGATAACAACAAAGTCGATAAAACAAAGTCGATAACACAAAGTCGATAAAACAAAGTCGATAAAACAAGTCGATAAAACCAAGTCGATAAAAACAAGTCGATAAAAACAAGTCGGTAAAACAAGTCGATAAAAACAAGTCGATAAAAACAGTCGATAAAAACAAGTCGATGTAACAAGTCGATAGAAACAAGTCGATAAAACAAAGTCGATAAAAACAAAGTCGATAAAAACAGAGTCAATAAAAACAAGTCGATAAAACAAAGTCGATAAAAACAAAAACGATAACAACAAAGTCGATAAAACAAAGTCGATAACACAAAGTCGATAAAAACAAAGTCGATAAAAACAAAGTCGATAAAAACAAGTCGATAAAACAAAGTCGATAAAAACAAGCCGATAAAAACAAAGTCGATAAAAACAAGTCGATAAAACAAAGTCGATAAAAACAAAGTCGATAAAAACAAAGTCGATAAAACAAAGTCGATAAAAACAAAGTCGATAAAACAAGTCGATAAAACAAGTCGATAGAAACAAGTCGATAAAACAAAGTCGATAAAAACAAAGTCGATAAAAACAGAGTCAATAAAAACAAGTCGATAAAACAAAGTCGATAAAAACAAAAACGATAACAACAAAGTCGATAAAACAAAGTCGATAACACAAAGTCGATAAAACAAAGTCGATAACACAAAGTCGATAAAAACAAAGTCGATAAAAACAAAGTCGATAAAAACAAGTCGATAAAACAAAGTCGATAAAAACAAGCCGATAAAAACAAAGTCGATAAAAACAAGTCGATAAAACAAAGTCGATAAAACAAAGTCGATAAAACAAAGTCGATAAAAACAAAGTCGATAAAACAAGTCGATAAAACAAGTCGATAGAAACAAGTCGATAAAACAAAGTCGATAAAAACAAAGTCGATAAAAACAGAGTCAATAAAAACAAGTCGATTAAACAAAGTCGATAAAAACAAAAACGATAACAACAAAGTCGATAAAACAAAGTCGATAACACAAAGTCGATAAAACAAAGTCGATAAAAACAAAGTCGATAAAACAAAGTCGATAAAACAAAGTCGATAAAAACAAAGTCGATAAAACAAGTCGATAAAAACAAGTCGATAAAAACAAGTCGACAAAAACAAGTCGGTAAAACAAGTCGATAAAAACAAGTCGATAAAAACAGTCGATAAAAACAAGTCGATAAAACAAGTCGATAGAAACAAGTCGATAAAACAAAGTCGATAAAAACAAAGTCGATAAAAACAGAGTCAATAAAAACAAGTCGATAAAACAAAGTCGATAAAAACAAAAACGATAACAACAAAGTCGATAAAACAAAGTCGATAACACAAAGTCGATAAAAACAAAGTCGATAGAAACAAAGTCGATAAAAACAAGTCGATAAAACAAAGTCGATAAAAACAAAGTCGATAAAACAAAGTCGATAAAAACAAAGTCGATAAAACAAGTCGATAAAACAAGACGATAAAACAAAGTCGATAAAAACAAGTCGATAAAACTAAGTCGATAAAAACAAGCCGATAAAAACAAAGTCGATAAAAACAAAGTCGATAAAACAAAGTCGATAAAAACAAAGTCGATAAAACAAGTCGATAAAACAAGTCGATAAAAACAGAGTCGATAAAACAAGTCGATAATACAAAGTCGTTAATACAAAGTCGATAAAAACAAGTCGATAAAACAAAGTCGATAAAAACAAAGTCGATAAAACAAAGTCGATAACACAAAGTCGATAAAAACAAAGTCGATAAAAACAAAGTCGATCAAAACAAGTCGATAAAAACAAGTCGATAAAAACAGTCGATAAAACAAAGTCGATAAAACAAAGTCGATAAAAACAAGTCGATAAAACAAAGTCGTTAAAAACAAAGTCGATAAAACAGAGTCGATAAAACAAAGTCGATAAAAACAAAGTCGATAAAACAAAGTCGATAAAACAAGTCGATAGAAACAAGTCGATAAAACAAAGTCGATAAAAACAAAGTCGATAAAAACAGAGTCAATAAAAACAAGTCGATAAAACAAAGTCGATAAAAACAAAAACGATAACAACAAAGTCGATAAAACAAAGTCGATAACACAAAGTCGATAAAACAAAGTCGATAACACAAAGTCGATAAAAACAAAGTCGATAAAAACAAAGTCGATAAAAACAAGTCGATAAAACAAAGTCGATAAAAACAAGCCGATAAAAACAAAGTCGATAAAAACAAGTCGATAAAACAAAGTCGATAAAAACAAAGTCGATAAAAACAAAGTCGATAAAACAAAGTCGATAAAAACAAAGTCGATAAAACAAGTCGATAAAACAAGTCGATAGAAACAAGTCGATAAAACAAAGTCGATAAAAACAAAGTCGATAAAAACAGAGTCAATAAAAACAAGTCGATAAAACAAAGTCGATAAAAACAAAAACGATAACAACAAAGTCGATAAAACAAAGTCGATAACACAAAGTCGATAAAACAAAGTCGATAAAAACAAAGTCGATAAAACAAAGTCGATAAAACAAAGTCGATAAAAACAAAGTCGATAAAACAAGTCGATAAAAACAAGTCGATAAAAACAAGTCGACAAAAACAAGTCGGTAAAACAAGTCGATAAAAACAAGTCGATAAAAACAGTCGATAAAAACAAGTCGATAAAACAAGTCGATAGAAACAAGTCGATAAAACAAAGTCGATAAAAACAAAGTCGATAAAAACAGAGTCAATAAAAACAAGTCGATAAAACAAAGTCGATAAAAACAAAAACGATAACAACAAAGTCGATAAAACAAAGTCGATAACACAAAGTCGATAAAAACAAAGTCGATAGAAACAAAGTCGATAAAAACAAGTCGATAAAACAAAGTCGATAAAAACAAAGTCGATAAAACAAAGTCGATAAAAACAAAGTCGATAAAACAAGTCGATAAAACAAGACGATAAAACAAAGTCGATAAAAACAAGTCGATAAAACTAAGTCGATAAAAACAAGCCGATAAAAACAAAGTCGATAAAAACAAAGTCGATAAAACAAAGTCGATAAAAACAAAGTCGATAAAACAAGTCGATAAAACAAGTCGATAAAAACAGAGTCGATAAAACAAGTCGATAATACAAAGTCGTTAATACAAAGTCGATAAAAACAAGTCGATAAAACAAAGTCGATAAAAACAAAGTCGATAAAACAAAGTCGATAACACAAAGTCGATAAAAACAAAGTCGATAAAAACAAAGTCGATCAAAACAAGTCGATAAAAACAAGTCGATAAAAACAGTCGATAAAACAAAGTCGATAAAACAAAGTCGATAAAAACAAGTCGATAAAACAAAGTCGTTAAAAACAAAGTCGATAAAACAGAGTCGATAAAACAAAGTCGATAAAAACAAAGTCGATAAAACAAAGTCGATAAAACAAGTCGATAGAAACAAGTCGATAAAACAAAGTCGATAAAAACAAAGTCGATAAAAACAGAGTCAATAAAAACAAGTCGATAAAACAAAGTCGATAAAAACAAAAACGATAACAACAAAGTCGATAAAACAAAGTCGATAACACAAAGTCGATAAAACAAAGTCGATAACACAAAGTCGATAAAAACAAAGTCGATAAAAACAAAGTCGATAAAAACAAGTCGATAAAACAAAGTCGATAAAAACAAGCCGATAAAAACAAAGTCGATAAAAACACGTCGATAAAACAAAGTCGATAAAAACAAAGTCGATAAAAACAAAGTCGATAAAACAAAGTCGATAAAAACAAAGTCGATAAAACAAGTCGATAAAAACAAGTCGATAAAAACAGTCGATAAAAACAAGTCGATAAAACAAGTCGATAGAAACAAGTCGATAAAACAAAGTCGATAAAAACAAAGTCGATAAAAACAGAGTCAATAAAAACAAGTCGATAAAACAAAGTCGATAAAAACAAAAACGATAACAACAAAGTCGATAAAACAAAGTCGATAACACAAAGTCGATAAAAACAAAGTCGATAGAAACAAAGTCGATAAAAACAAGTCGATAAAACAAAGTCGATAAAAACAAAGTCGATAAAACAAAGTCGATAAAAACAAAGTCGATAAAACAAGTCGATAAAACAAGACGATAAAACAAAGTCGATAAAAACAAGTCGATAAAACTAAGTCGATAAAAACAAGCCGATAAAAACAAAGTCGATAAAAACAAAGTCGATAAAACAAAGTCGATAAAAACAAAGTCGATAAAACAAGTCGATAAAACAAGTCGATAAAAACAGAGTCGATAAAACAAGTCGATAATACAAAGTCGTTAATACAAAGTCGATAAAAACAAGTCGATAAAACAAAGTCGATAAAAACAAAGTCGATAAAACAAAGTCGATAACACAAAGTCGATAAAAACAAAGTCGATAAAAACAAAGTCGATCAAAACAAGTCGATAAAAACAAGTCGATAAAAACAGTCGATAAAACAAAGTCGATAAAACAAAGTCGATAAAAACAAGTCGATAAAACAAAGTCGTTAAAAACAAAGTCGATAAAACAGAGTCGATAAAACAAAGTCGATAAAAACAAAGTCGATAAAACAAAGTCGATAAAACAAGTCGATAGAAACAAGTCGATAAAACAAAGTCGATAAAAACAAAGTCGATAAAAACAGAGTCAATAAAAACAAGTCGATAAAACAAAGTCGATAAAAACAAAAACGATAACAACAAAGTCGATAAAACAAAGTCGATAACACAAAGTCGATAAAACAAAGTCGATAACACAAAGTCGATAAAAACAAAGTCGATAAAAACAAAGTCGATAAAAACAAGTCGATAAAACAAAGTCGATAAAAACAAGCCGATAAAAACAAAGTCGATAAAAACAAGTCGATAAAACAAAGTCGATAAAAACAAAGTCGATAAAAACAAAGTCGATAAAACAAAGTCGATAAAAACAAAGTCGATAAAACAAGTCGATAAAACAAGTCGATAGAAACAAGTCGATAAAACAAAGTCGATAAAAACAAAGTCGATAAAAACAGAGTCAATAAAAACAAGTCGATAAAACAAAGTCGATAAAAACAAAAACGATAACAACAAAGTCGATAAAACAAAGTCGATAACACAAAGTCGATAAAACAAAGTCGATAAAAACAAAGTCGATAAAACAAAGTCGATAAAACAAAGTCGATAAAAACAAAGTCGATAAAACAAGTCGATAAAAACAAGTCGATAAAAACAAGTCGACAAAAACAAGTCGGTAAAACAAGTCGATAAAAACAAGTCGATAAAAACAGTCGATAAAAACAAGTCGATAAAACAAGTCGATAGAAACAAGTCGATAAAACAAAGTCGATAAAAACAAAGTCGATAAAAACAGAGTCAATAAAAACAAGTCGATAAAACAAAGTCGATAAAAACAAAAACGATAACAACAAAGTCGATAAAACAAAGTCGATAACACAAAGTCGATAAAAACAAAGTCGATAGAAACAAAGTCGATAAAAACAAGTCGATAAAACAAAGTCGATAAAAACAAAGTCGATAAAACAAAGTCGATAAAAACAAAGTCGATAAAACAAGTCGATAAAACAAGACGATAAAACAAAGTCGATAAAAACAGAGTCAATAAAAACAAGTCGATAAAACAAAGTCGATAAAAACAAAAACGATAACAACAAAGTCGATAAAACAAAGTCGATAACACAAAGTCGATAAAAACAAAGTCGATAAAAACAAAGTCGATAAAAACAAGTCGATAAAACAAAGTCGATAAAAACAAGCCGATAAAAACAAAGTCGATAAAAACAAGTCGATAAAACAAAGTCGATAAAAACAAAGTCGATAAAAACAAAGTCGATAAAACAAAGTCGATAAAAACAAAGTCGATAAAACAAGTCGATAAAACAAGTCGATAGAAACAAGTCGATAAAACAAAGTCGATAACACAAAGTCGATAAAAACAAAGTCGATAGAAACAAAGTCGATAAAAACAAGTCGATAAAACAAAGTCGATAAAAACAAAGTCGATAAAACAAAGTCGATAAAAACAAAGTCGATAAAACAAGTCGATAAAACAAGACGATAAAACAAAGTCGATAAAAACAAGTCGATAAAACTAAGTCGATAAAAACAAGCCGATAAAAACAAAGTCGATAAAAACAAAGTCGATAAAACAAAGTCGATAAAAACAAAGTCGATAAAACAAGTCGATAAAACAAGTCGATAAAAACAGAGTCGATAAAACAAGTCGATAATACAAAGTCGTTAATACAAAGTCGATAAAAACAAGTCGATAAAACAAAGTCGATAAAAACAAAGTCGATAAAACAAAGTCGATAACACAAAGTCGATAAAAACAAAGTCGATAAAAACAAAGTCGATCAAAACAAGTCGATAAAAACAAGTCGATAAAAACAGTCGATAAAACAAAGTCGATAAAACAAAGTCGATAAAAACAAGTCGATAAAACAAAGTCGTTAAAAACAAAGTCGATAAAACAGAGTCGATAAAACAAAGTCGATAAAAACAAAGTCGATAAAACAAAGTCGATAAAACAAGTCGATAGAAACAAGTCGATAAAACAAAGTCGATAAAAACAAAGTCGATAAAAACAGAGTCAATAAAAACAAGTCGATAAAACAAAGTCGATAAAAACAAAAACGATAACAACAAAGTCGATAAAACAAAGTCGATAACACAAAGTCGATAAAACAAAGTCGATAACACAAAGTCGATAAAAACAAAGTCGATAAAAACAAAGTCGATAAAAACAAAGTCGATAAAAACAAGTCGATAAAACAAAGTCGATAAAAACAAGCCGATAAAAACAAAGTCGATAAAAACAAGTCGATAAAACAAAGTCGATAAAAACAAAGTCGATAAAAACAAAGTCGATAAAACAAAGTCGATAAAAACAAAGTCGATAAAACAAGTCGATAAAACAAGTCGATAGAAACAAGTCGATAAAACAAAGTCGATAAAAACAAAGTCGATAAAAACAGAGTCAATAAAAACAAGTCGATAAAACAAAGTCGATAAAAACAAAAACGATAACAACAAAGTCGATAAAACAAAGTCGATAACACAAAGTCGATAAAACAAAGTCGATAAAAACAAAGTCGATAAAACAAAGTCGATAAAACAAAGTCGATAAAAACAAAGTCGATAAAACAAGTCGATAAAAACAAGTCGATAAAAACAAGTCGACAAAAACAAGTCGGTAAAACAAGTCGATAAAAACAAGTCGATAAAAACAGTCGATAAAAACAAGTCGATAAAACAAGTCGATAGAAACAAGTCGATAAAACAAAGTCGATAAAAACAAAGTCGATAAAAACAGAGTCAATAAAAACAAGTCGATAAAACAAAGTCGATAAAAACAAAAACGATAACAACAAAGTCGATAAAACAAAGTCTATAACACAAAGTCGATAAAAACAAAGTCGATAGAAACAAAGTCGATAAAAACAAGTCGATAAAACAAAGTCGATAAAAACAAAGTCGATAAAACAAAGTCGATAAAAACAAAGTCGATAAAACAAGTCGATAAAACAAGACGATAAAACAAAGTCGATAAAACAAGTCGATAAAAACAAGTCGATCAAAACAAGTCGATAAAACAAAGTCGATAAAAACAAAGTCGATAAAAACAGAGTCAATAAAAACAAGTCGATAAAACAAAGTCGATAAAAACAAAAACGATACCAACAAAGTCGATAAAACAAAGTCGATAACACAAAGTCGATAAAAACAAGTCGATAAAACTAAGTCGATAAAAACAAGCCGATAAAAACAAAGTCGATAAAAACAAAGTCGATAAAACAAAGTCGATAAAAACAAAGTCGATAAAAACAAAGTCGATAACACAAAGTCGATAAAAACAAAGTCGATAAAAACAAAGTCGATAAAAACAAAGTCGATAGAAACAAAGACGATTAAAACAACGTCGATAAAACAAAGTCGATAAATACAAAGTCGATAAAACAAGTCGATAAAACAAGTCGATAAAACAAGTCGCTAAAACAAGTCGATAAAAACAAAGTCGATAAAACAAGTCGATAAAAACAAGTCGATAAAACACGTCGATAAAAACAAGTCGATAAAAACAGTCGATAAAACAAGTCGATAAAAACAAGTCGATAAAACAAAGTCGATAAAACAAAGTCGATAAAACAAAGTCGATAAATACAAAGTCGATAAAACAAGTCGATAAAACAAGTCGATAAAACAAGTCGATAAAAACAAGTCGATAAAACAAAGTCGATAAAACAAAGTCGATAAAACAAAGTCGATAAAACAAAGTCGATAAAAACAAAGTCGATAAAATAGAGTCGATAAAACCTAGTCGATAAAACAAGTCGATAAAAACAAGTCGATAATAACAAAGTCGATAAAACAAAGTCGATAAAAACAAGTCGATTAAAACAGTCGATAAAACAAGTCGATAAAAACAAGTCGATAAAAACAAAATCGATAAAACAAGTCGATAAAACAAGTCGATAAAACAAGTCGATAAAAACAGAGTCGATAAAACAAGTCGATAATACAAAGTCGTTAATACAAAGTCGATAAAAACAAGTCGATAAAACTAAGTCGATAAAAACAAGCCGATAAAAACAAAGTCGATAAAAACAAAGTCGATAAAACAAAGTCGATAAAAACAAAGTCGATAAAACAAGTCGGTAAAACAAGTCGATAAAAACAAGTCGATAAAAACAGTCGATAAAAACAAGTCGATAAAACAAGTCGATAGAAACAAGTCGATAAAACAAAGTCGATAAAAACAAAGTCGATAAAAACAGAGTCAATAAAAACAAGTCGATAAAACAAAGTCGATAAAAACAAAAACGATAACAACAAAGTCGATAAAACAAAGTCGATAACACAAAGTCGATAAAAACAAAGTCGATAGAAACAAAGTCGATAAAAACAAGTCGATAAAACAAAGTCGATAAAAACAAAGTCGATAAAACAAAGTCGATAAAAACAAAGTCGATAAAACAAGTCGATAAAACAAGTCGATCAAAACAAGTCGATAAAACAAAGTCGATAAAAACAAAGTCGATAAAACAAGTCGGTAAAACAAGTCGATAAAAACAAGTCGATAAAAACAGTCGATAAAAACAAGTCGATAAAACAAGTCGATAGAAACAAGTCGATAAAACAAAGTCGATAAAAACAAAGTCGATAAAAACAGAGTCAATAAAAACAAGTCGATAAAACACGTCGATAAAAACAAGTCGATAAAAACAGTCGATAAAACAAGTCGATAAAAACAAGTCGATAAAACAAAGTCGATAAAACAAAGTCGATAAAACAAAGTCGATAAATACAAAGTCGATAAAACAAGTCGATAAAACAAGTCGATAAAACAAGTCGATAAAAACAAGTCGATAAAACAAAGTCGATAAAACAAAGTCGATAAAACAAAGTCGATAAAAACAAAGTCGATAAAATAGAGTCGATAAAACCTAGTCGATAAAACAAGTCGATAAAAACAAGTCGATAATAACAAAGTCGATAAAACAAAGTCGATAAAAACAAGTCGATAAAAACAGTCGATAAAACAAGTCGATAAAAACAAGTCGATAAAAACAAAATCGATAAAACAAGTCGATAAAACAAGTCGATAAAACAAAGTCGATAAAAACAAAGTCGATAACACAAAGTCGATAAAACAAAGTCGATAAAAACAAAGTCGATAAAACAAAGTCGATAAAACAAAGTCGATAAAAACAAAGTCGATAAAACAAGTCGATAAAAACAAGTCGATAAAAACAAGTCGACAAAAACAAGTCGGTAAAACAAGTCGATAAAAACAAGTCGATAAAAACAGTCGATAAAAACAAGTCGATAAAACAAGTCGATAGAAACAAGTCGATAAAACAAAGTCGATAAAAACAAAGTCGATAAAAACAGAGTCAATAAAAACAAGTCGATAAAACAAAGTCGATAAAAACAAAAACGATAACAACAAAGTCGATAAAACAAAGTCGATAACACAAAGTCGATAAAAACAAAGTCGATAGAAACAAAGTCGATAAAAACAAGTCGATAAAACAAAGTCGATAAAAACAAAGTCGATAAAACAAAGTCGATAAAAACAAAGTCGATAAAACAAGTCGATAAAACAAGACGATAAAACAAAGTCGATAAAACAAGTCGATAAAAACAAGTCGATCAAAACAAGTCGATAAAACAAAGTCGATAAAAACAAAGTCGATAAAAACAGAGTCAATAAAAACAAGTCGATAAAACAAAGTCGATAAAAACAAAAACGATACCAACAAAGTCGATAAAACAAAGTCGATAACACAAAGTCGATAAAAACAAGTCGATAAAACTAAGTCGATAAAAACAAGCCGATAAAAACAAAGTCGATAAAAACAAAGTCGATAAAACAAAGTCGATAAAAACAAAGTCGATAAAAACAAAGTCGATAACACAAAGTCGATAAAAACCAAGTCGATAAAAACAAAGTCGATAAAAACAAAGTCGATAGAAACAAAGACGATTAAAACAACGTCGATAAAACAAAGTCGTTAAAAACAAAGTCGATAAAACAGAGTCGATAAAACAAAGTCGATAAAAACAAAGTCGATCAAACAAAGTCGATAAAAACAAAGTCGATAAAACAAAGTTGATAAAAACAAAGTCGATAAAACAAAGTCGATAAAACAAAGTCGATAAAAACAAAGTCGATAAAACAAGTCGATAAAAACAAGTCGATAAAAACAAGTCGATAAAAACAAGTCGATAAAAACAAGTCGGTAAAACAAGTCGATAAAAACAAGTCGATAAAAACAGTCGATAAAAACAAGTCGATGAAACAAGTCGATAGAAACAAGTCGATAAAACAAAGTCGATAAAAACAAAGTCGATAAAAACAGAGTCAATAAAAACAAGTCGATAAAACAAAGTCGATAAAAACAAAAACGATGACAAAAAAGTCGATAAAACAAAGTCGATAACACAAAGTCGATAAAAACAAAGTCGATAAAACAAGTCGATAAAAACAAAGTCGATAAAACAAGTCGATAATACAAAGTCGATAATACAAAGTCGACAAAAACAAAGTCGATAAAACAAAGTCGATAAAAAAAATTCAATAAAAACAAGTCGATAAAACAAAGTCGATAAAAACAAAAACGATAACAACAAAGTCGATAAAACAAAGTCGATAACACAAAGTCGATAAAACAAAGTCGATAACACAAAGTCGATAAAAACAAAGTCGATAAAAACAAAGTCGATAAAAACAAGTCGATAAAACAAAGTCGATAAAAACAAGCCGATAAAAACAAAGTCGATAAAAACAAGTCGATAAAACAAAGTCGATAAAACAAAGTCGATAAAACAAAGTCGATAAAAACAAAGTCGATAAAACAAGTCGATAAAACAAGTCGATAGAAACAAGTCGATAAAACAAAGTCGATAAAAACAAAGTCGATAAAAACAGAGTCAATAAAAACAAGTCGATAAAACAAAGTCGATAAAAACAAAAACGATAACAACAAAGTCGATAAAACAAAGTCGATAACACAAAGTCGATAAAACAAAGTCGATAAAAACAAAGTCGATAAAACAAAGTCGATAAAACAAAGTCGATAAAAACAAGTCGATAAAAACAAGTCGACAAAAACAAGTCGGTAAAACAAGTCGATAAAAACAAGTCGATAAAAACAGTCGATAAAAACAAGTCGATAAAACAAGTCGATAGAAACAAGTCGATAAAACAAAGTCGATAAAAACAAAGTCGATAAAAACAGAGTCAATAAAAACAAGTCGATAAAACAAAGTCGATTAAAACAAAAACGATAACAACAAAGTCGATAAAACAATGTCGATAACACAAAGTCGATAAAAACAAAGTCGATAGAAACAAAGTCGATAAAAACAAGTCGATAAAACAAAGTCGATAAAAACAAAGTCGATAAAACAAAGTCGATAAAAACAAAGTCGATAAAACAAGTCGATAAAACAAGACGATAAAACAAAGTCGATAAAAACAAGTCGATCAAAACAAGTCGATAAAACAAAGTCGATAAAAACAAAGTCGATAAAAACAGAGTCAATAAAAACAAGTCGATAAAACAAAGTCGATAAAAACAAAAACGATACCAACAAAGTCGATAAAACAAAGTCGATAACACAAAGTCGATAAAAACAAGTCGATAAAACAAAGTCGATAAAAACAAAGTCGATAAAACAAAGTCGATAAAAACAAAGTCGATAAAACAAGTCGATAAAACAAGACGATAAAACAAAGTCGATAAAACAAGTCGATAAAAACAAGTCGATCAAAACAAGTCGATAAAACAAAGTCGATAAAAACAAAGTCGATAAAAACAGAGTCAATAAAAACAAGTCGATAAAACAAAGTCGATAAAAACAAAAACGATACCAACAAAGTCGATAAAACAAAGTCGATAACACAAAGTCGATAAAAACAAGTCGATAAAACTAAGTCGATAAAAACAAGCCGATAAAAACAAAGTCGATAAAAACAAAGTCGATAAAACAAAGTCGATAAAAACAAAGTCGATAAAACAAGTCGATAAAACAAGTCGATAAAAACAGAGTCGATAAAACAAGTCGATAATACAAAGTCGTTAATACAAAGTCGATAAAAACAAGTCGATAAAACAAAGTCGATAAAAGCAAAGTCGATAAAAACAAAGTCGATAACACAAAGTCGATAAAAACAAAGTCGATAAAAACAAAGTCGATCAAAACAAGTCGATAAAAACAAGTCGATAAAAACAGTCGATAAAACAAAGTCGATAAAACAAAGTCGATAAAAACAAGTCGATAAAACAAAGTCGTTAAAAACAAAGTCGATAAAACAGAGTCGATAAAACAAAGTCGATAAAAACAAAGTCGATAAAACAAAGTCGATAAAACAAGTCGATAGAAACAAGTCGATAAAACAAAGTCGATAAAAACAAAGTCGATAAAAACAGAGTCAATAAAAACAAGTCGATAAAACAAAGTCGATAAAAACAAAAACGATAACAACAAAGTCGATAAAACAAAGTCGATAACACAAAGTCGATAAAACAAAGTCGATAACACAAAGTCGATAAAAACAAAGTCGATAAAAACAAAGTCGATAAAAACAAGTCGATAAAACAAAGTCGATAAAAACAAGCCGATAAAAACAAAGTCGATAAAAACAAGTCGATAAAACAAAGTCGATAAAAACAAAGTCGATAAAAACAAAGTCGATAAAACATAGTCGATAAAAACAAAGTCGATAAAACAAGTCGATAAAGCAAGTCGATAGAAACAAGTCGATAAAACAAAGTCGATAAAAACAAAGTCGATAAAAACAGAGTCAATAAAAACAAGTCGATAAAACAAAGTCGATAAAAACAAAAACGATAACAACAAAGTCGATAAAACAAAGTCGATAACACAAAGTCGATAAAACAAAGTCGATAAAAACAAAGTCGATAAAACAAAGTCGATAAAACAAAGTCGATAAAAACAAAGTCGATAAAACAAGTCGATAAAAACAAGTCGATAAAAACAAGTCGACAAAAACAAGTCGGTAAAACAAGTCGATAAAAACAAGTCGATAAAAACAGTCGATAAAAACAAGTCGATAAAACAAGTCGATAGAAACAAGTCGATAAAACAAAGTCGATAAAAACAAAGTCGATAAAAACAGAGTCAATAAAAACAAGTCGATAAAACAAAGTCGATAAAAACAAAAACGATAACAACAAAGTCGATAAAACAAAGTCGATAACACAAAGTCGATAAAAACAAAGTCGATAGAAACAAAGTCGATAAAAACAAGTCGATAAAACAAAGTCGATAAAAACAAAGTCGATAAAACAAAGTCGATAAAAACAAAGTCGATAAAACAAGTCGATAAAACAAGACGATAAAACAAAGTCGATAAAACAAGTCGATAAAAACAAGTCGATCAAAACAAGTCGATAAAACAAAGTCGATAAAAACAAAGTCGATAAAAACAGAGTCAATAAAAACAAGTCGATAAAAACAGTCGATAAAACAAGTCGATAAAAACAAGTCGATAAAAACAAAATCGATAAAACAAGTCGATAAAACAAGTCGATAAAACAAAGTCGATAAAAACAAAGTCGATAACACAAAGTCGATAAAACAAAGTCGATAAAAACAAAGTCGATAAAACAAAGTCGATAAAACAAAGTCGATAAAAACAAAGTCGATAAAACAAGTCGATAAAAACAAGTCGATAAAAACAAGTCGACAAAAACAAGTCGGTAAAACAAGTCGATAAAAACAAGTCGATAAAAACAGTCGATAAAAACAAGTCGATAAAACAAGTCGATAGAAACAAGTCGATAAAACAAAGTCGATAAAAACAAAGTCGATAAAAACAGAGTCAATAAAACAAGTCGATAAAACAAAGTCGATAAAAACAAAAACGATAACAACAAAGTCGATAAAACAAAGTCGATAACACAAAGTCGATAAAAACAAAGTCGATAGAAACAAAGTCGATAAAACAAAGTCGATAAAAACAAAGTCGATAAAACAAGACGATAAAACAAAGTCGATAAAACAAGTCGATAAAAACAAGTCGATCAAAACAAGTCGATAAAACAAAGTCGATAAAAACAAAGTCGATAAAAACAGAGTCAATAAAAACAAGTCGATAAAACAAAGTCGATAAAAACAAAAACGATACCAACAAAGTCGATAAAACAAAGTCGATAACACAAAGTCGATAAAAACAAGTCGATAAAACTAAGTCGATAAAAACAAGCCGATAAAAACAAAGTCGATAAAAACAAAGTCGATAAAACAAAGTCGATAAAAACAAAGTCGATAAAAACAAAGTCGATAACACAAAGTCGATAAAAACAAAGTCGATAAAAACAAAGTCGATAAAAACAGAGTCAATAAAAACAAGTCGATAAAACAAAGTCGATAAAAACAAAAACGATAACAACAAAGTCGATAAAACAAAGTCGATAACACAAAGTCGATAAAAACAAAGTCGATAGAAACAAAGTCGATAAAAACAAGTCGATAAAACAAAGTCGATAAAAACAAAGTCGATAAAACAAAGTCGATAAAAACAAAGTCGATAAAACAAGTCGATAAAACAAGTCGATCAAAACAAGTCGATAAAACAAAGTCGATAAAAACAAAGTCGATAAAAACAGAGTCAATAAAAACAAGTCGATAAAACACGTCGATAAAAACAAGTCGATAAAAACAGTCGATAAAACAAGTCGATAAAAACAAGTCGATAAAACAAAGTCGATAAAACAAAGTCGATAAAACAAAGTCGATAAATACAAAGTCGATAAAACAAGTCGATAAAACAAGTCGATAAAACAAGTCGATAAAAACAAGTCGATAAAACAAAGTCGATAAAACAAAGTCGATAAAACAAAGTCGATAAAACAAAGTCGATAAAAACAAAGTCGATAAAATAGAGTCGATAAAACCTAGTCGATAAAACAAGTCGATAAAAACAAGTCGATAATAACAAAGTCGATAAAACAAAGTCGATAAAAACAAGTCGATAAAAACAGTCGATAAAACAAGTCGATAAAAACAAGTCGATAAAAACAAAATCGATAAAACAAGTCGATAAAACAAGTCGATAAAACAAAGTCGATAAAAACAAAGTCGATAACACAAAGTCGATAAAACAAAGTCGATAAAAACAAAGTCGATAAAACAAAGTCGATAAAACAAAGTCGATAAAAACAAAGTCGATAAAACAAGTCGATAAAAACAAGTCGATAAAAACAAGTCGACAAAAACAAGTCGGTAAAACAAGTCGATAAAAACAAGTCGATAAAAACAGTCGATAAAAACAAGTCGATAAAACAAGTCGATAGAAACAAGTCGATAAAACAAAGTCGATAAAAACAAAGTCGATAAAAACAGAGTCAATAAAACAAGTCGATAAAACAAAGTCGATAAAAACAAAAACGATAACAACAAAGTCGATAAAACAAAGTCGATAACACAAAGTCGATAAAAACAAAGTCGATAGAAACAAAGTCGATAAAACAAAGTCGATAAAAACAAAGTCGATAAAACAAGTCGATAAAACAAGACGATTAAACAAAGTCGATAAAACAAGTCGATAAAAACAAGTCGATAAAAACAAGTCGATAAAACAAAGTCGATAAAAACAAAGTCGATAAAACAAAGTCGATAAAAACAAAGTCGATAAAACAAGTCGATAAAACAAGACGATAAAACAAAGTCGATAAAACAAGTCGATAAAAACAAGTCGATCAAAACAAGTCGATAAAACAAAGTCGATAAAAACAAAGTCGATAAAAACAGAGTCAATAAAAACAAGTCGATAAAACAAAGTCGATAAAAACAAAAACGATACCAACAAAGTCGATAAAACAAAGTCGATAACACAAAGTCGATAAAAACAAGTCGATAAAACTAAGTCGATAAAAACAAGCCGATAAAAACAAAGTCGATAAAAACAAAGTCGATAAAACAAAGTCGATAAAAACAAAGTCGATAAAAACAAAGTCGATAACACAAAGTCGATAAAAACAAAGTCGATAAAAACAAAGTCGATAAAAACAAAGTCGATAGAAACAAAGACGATTAAAACAACGTCGATAAAACAAAGTCGATAAATACAAAGTCGATAAAACAAGTCGATATAACAAGTCGATAAAACAAGTCGCTAAAACAAGTCGATAAAAACAAAGTCGATAAAACAAGTCGATAAAAACAAGTCGATAAAACACGTCGATAAAAACAAGTCGATAAAAACAGTCGATAAAACAAGTCGATAAAAACAAGTCGATAAAACAAAGTCGATAAAACAAAGTCGATAAAACAAAGTCGATAAATACAAAGTCGATAAAACAAGTCGATAAAACAAGTCGATAAAACAAGTCGATAAAAACAAGTCGATAAAACAAAGTCGATAAAACAAAGTCGATAAAACAAAGTCGATAAAACAAAGTCGATAAAAACAAAGTCGATAAAATAGAGTCGATAAAACCTAGTCGATAAAACAAGTCGATAAAAACAAGTCGATAATAACAAAGTCGATAAAACAAAGTCGATAAAAACAAGTCGATAAAAACAGTCGATAAAACAAGTCGATAAAAACAAGTCGATAAAAACAAAATCGATAAAACAAGTCGATAAAACAAGTCGATAAAACAAAGTCGATAAAAACAAAGTCGATAACACAAAGTCGATAAAACAAAGTCGATAAAAACAAAGTCGATAAAACAAAGTCGATAAAACAAAGTCGATAAAAACAAAGTCGATAAAACAAGTCGATAAAAACAAGTCGATAAAAACAAGTCGACAAAAACAAGTCGGTAAAACAAGTCGATAAAAACAAGTCGATAAAAACAGTCGATAAAAACAAGTCGATAAAACAAAGTCGATAAAAACAAAGTCGATAAAAACAGAGTCAATAAAAACAAGTCGATAAAACAAAGTCGATAAAAACAAAAACGATAACAACAAAGTCGATAAAACAAAGTCGATAACACAAAGTCGATAAAAACAAAGTCGATAGAAACAAAGTCGATAAAAACAAGTCGATAAAACAAAGTCGATAAAAACAAAGTCGATAAAACAAAGTCGATAAAAACAAGTCGATAATAACAAAGTCGATAAAACAAAGTCGATAAAAACAAGTCGATAAAAACAGTCGATAAAACAAGTCGATAAAAACAAGTCGATAAAAACAAAATCGATAAAACAAGTCGATAAAAACAGTCGATAAAAACAAGTCGATAAAACAAGTCGATAGAAACAAGTCGATAAAACAAAGTCGATAAAAACAAAGTCGATAAAAACAGAGTCAATAAAAACAAGTCGATAAAACAAAGTCGATAAAAACAAGTCGATAAAAACAAGTCGATAATAACAAAGTCGATAAAACAAAGTCGATAAAAACAAGTCGATAAAAACAGTCGATAAAACAAAGTCGATTAAAACAAAGTCGATAAAAACAGAGTCAATAAAAACAAGTCGATAAAACCTAGTCGATAAAACAAGTCGATAAAAACAAGTCGATAATAACAAAGTCGATAAAACAAAGTCGATAAAAACAAGTCGATAAAAACAGTCGATAAAACAAGTCGATAAAAACAAGTCGATAAAAACAAAATCGATAAAACAAGTCGATAAAACAAGTCGATAAAACAAGTCGATAAAAACAGAGTCGATAAAACAAGTCGATAATACAAAGTCGTTAATACAAAGTCGATAAAAACAAGTCGATAAAACAAAGTCGATAAAAACAAAGTCGATAAAAACAAAGTCGATAACACAAAGTCGATAAAAACAAAGTCGATAAAAACAAAGTCGATCAAAACAAGTCGATAAAAACAAGTCGATAAAAACAGTCGATAAAACAAAGTCGATAAAACAAAGTCGATAAAAACAAGTCGATAAAACAAAGTCGTTAAAAACAAAGTCGATAAAACAGAGTCGATAAAACAAAGTCGATAAAAACAAAGTCGATAAAACAAAGTCGATAAAAACAAAGTCGATAAAACAAAGTCGATAAAACAAAGTCGATAAAACAAAGTCGATCAAACAAAGTCGATAAAAACAAAGTCGATAAAACAAAGTTGATAAAAACAAAGTCGATAAAACAAAGTCGATAAAACAAGTCGATAAAAACAAGTCGATAAAAACAAGTCGATAAAAACAAGTCGGTAAAACAAGTCGATAAAAGCAAGTCGATAAAAACAGTCGATAAAAACAAGTCGATAAAACAAGTCGATAGAAACAAGTCGATAAAACAAATAAACTGAAATTAAAGAAAGAAAGAAAAACATTTATTTGGACACAGTTCGTGAAACACAAAACACAAATAACACAGTGAAAATAAAAATAAAAAAATGTTTTAAAAACAATAGTATGTGCCTCACGGCTGCGCCAAAAAGGTTCATTTCAGCATTAATGCCAAACAGATACTGTCTGACGCTGGTTTTCTAATGAACCCTTAAGGACAAGTGACGGAGAGTACAAACAGTTTCAACATACCTAATACATAACTTGTATACTTAAAAAACTAAATAAATAAATAAGCACGTAATCAAATATTAGATAAAAACAAAAAACATACTAATACAACAAAAACAGTCCCAGCAAAAATCTGTTCTTAGCGAGCTAAATAGAATCCATGCACCGATATACTCACAAAGCGCTACAAGCCGCCGACCGCAGCGGACAGATACACCGACAGTTTTCATTCGGTAGAAGACATAAAGAAGAATTCGCGGCGAGAACTAAACAATTGAGTTTAGTGTTCTCGTCGCGAATTCTTCTTTTTGGAAAAAGCGTTTAAAAAATGTTTTGATGATTGGATTATTCGTTGGCGTAAGTGTATCGTTTCTGAAGGAGCATACTTTGAAGGCGATAAAATAAAGGAGAACATTCACCGTCCATACATTTTTGGGCTAAATGTGAAAGTGCCGGCCAAACAAAAAAAAAATAAAAAAATATTCCGTTAGAACATGTTATACACTTCACTTTTCACTATGGGACCAAATCTGTAGGGCCATTCCCTGCGCTGTTATACGAGTTTGATAAATCTAAAACCAGTTAATACTAGTGATACCTACGATTGATACCTATTTCAACAAGCTAATACTAGAAAAAATTAACTTTATTTCGCATACTATAGTTATTTGGAGAATAACCCTAAAGCCACAGTAAAAGATAATAACTGTAATGTTTACTAGCATAAAAAGCTATTACTATAATCAGATTACTGTTATTCTCTCTAAAACATACTGAAAACAATATTTTTCAAACTCATGTAACAGCGCAGGGAATGGCCCTACAGATTTGGTCCCATAGTGAAAAGTGAAGAGAATTACATGTTCTAACGGAATATAACATTTTTATTGTTTGGCCGGCACTTTCATAATTTAGCCCAAAATGAATTTTCTCCTTTAGATGAATAACTAACATTTTGTGTGTTATTGATCTTTTCCCGGTACTTTTTTGACAGAGTAGTATATAGGTAGGTACACTGAAGAGATTTTATCTGAATACATTCCGAGCAATACAATAACACTCTTTAACTGGACTGTTAGATGTTTTCATTATTTAAAATTGTAAAGTACCTACCTAAGTCGGATAAAACCGGTTTAAGGGTTAAAGTACACACTAGAATTTAATTTAGAACTTGTCACCTACAAGTCCTAAAAGAATTTGAAGCCGATAGTGACAGGTCATTTACTTTTACAAGCTTTATTATCGACTCTATAAATCTAATATCGTAAAAACCGGCCAGGTGCGTGTCGGACCACGCACAATGAAGGGTGCCGTAGTTCGGATGATTTTTTCAAAAGAACAAACTTAACATTGTAGTTGAAAAACATGTTCTTCCATACATTCCAACTGCAAATGTAAGTTTGTGCGTACAATATTGAGATTTGGCATGTTATTTTAAAGCCTTCTTATAGCTTTCCTGTAATCTGCAAGTATAGAACTATTTTCTGTATTTTTTTGTTACAAAATTGTTTGCTCAGTGGTTTTGGAAATAACTATAACAGAATTTACTTAAAAATTATAAAAATAATGTTTGTATGTTTGAGATCTTCACAGTAAGCCCTTTCATTTGATGAGTCTATTTTTATTTAAAATTTTGTTATTTGCCCCCCAAAAGTGACCTCCATATTCAAAATCCATTTATTTACGTAACACGTGTTTGGGTAACAGAAATTGACATGTAGGTATACCAAATTTCACTTAATCGGTTCATTAGATTCGGACCAAATTTACTGTGACAGATGGACAGATAGACACAAGTGATCCTATAAGGGATCCGTTTTTTCATTCGGACGTACGGAACCCTAAAAACGACGGGAATTGAAGCGAATTCTTATATACAAAAAAAAACATAAGGGGTGCCAGTGCCACACGCTTGTTCGGGCACATTCGATTCGACAGCATTTTTGATGAACAAACAAAACCCACCCGAAGCAATTAAGGCAAAAACGCCAGGGTAGGTAGCCTAGGAAATTCAATTTTTCTTACGTGTTTTGCAATTTCCTGACCAGTTTCAGGTTGTAAGATCAGTAGGATGTTGATCAAAATATGATTCGCCTTACTTTCATGTTCAGGTCGCCTCGGCACAATTCGAACTAAACCGAGCGGTTTCATTCCGAACATGTTCGATGTTGCGCCCGGCTGTGCCGTATCCTGCCGACCCGAACAAATTTGTAGCACCCTTTAATGAATTTTTTCCCTTCCTCTTTATCCTTTTAAAAAAATAATTTAATAATGAAGAGTCTTCTTCTACACTACTACTCCAATCAGATTCAATTGTAAAAGCATAATTTTGGTGGTAATCTGCCCGTTTCCAGAATTACAGGCAAAATGTTTCCTATGACGTGACGACCTACGGATCTAATAGAGACATTATTCTGACAACTGACAATAAAACATGTTCTCAGAAACACATGTTTTGTTTTAACATGTTTAGAGACAACTTTGTCTATAACCGGATCACATAGTAGAAACTGCCAATAAAAAGAGTCTGCTGAATTTTATCTAATCATTGTCAACCGAAGAATTGCCAAACTTAAGTGGCAATGGGCAGGGCACATTGCTCGCAGAACGGATGGCCGATGGGGTCGAAAGGTTCTGGAGTGGCGACCACGTACCGAAAGACGTAGCGTTGAAAGGCCTCCCACAAGATGGACCGATGACCTTGTGAAGGCTGCAGGAATCCGCTGGATGTGGAAAGCACAGAATCGGTCGAAGTGGCGGTGCTTGGGGGAGGACTATGTCCAGCAGTGGACGTCTTTCGGTTGAAATGATGATGATGATTATGATTTTCAACGAGACGTGTTCACTTTCAGCGCGACTAAAGCAAATCTGCATCACAATACAAATGATACATTCTATCTTTTAAAATGATTCTAAATTCGATTGAGTGTTCGAATCCCAGCATAATCATTTTACTCGATGTAAGGTGGCTTTTGACAGACAACCCTCACAGTACTCAGCAGTATTCCCCAAAGGGTTAGCCAAAACTTACATGACATAACATCACGCCTTGTTTCCTTGAAGGGATGGGCAGAGGTGTGTACCTGTGGTACACCCACCAGTTATGTTTTAAGTCCCATGTAATAACCGAACCTTCTTCACTGAAATTTCACAAGTTCTGTTTAATGTGTCCCATCTATAAAAATCCCGGTCCGCTTTTGTTGTAGGCGCGGATATTACCCTAGATTAGCCATTGTGTAATTATATTGATAGGTGTCAATATCATCACTGTGCACTTCTAGGTAATTGGCCTCCACATAGAATATATTCTCTTTTTTATTTACTATTTTTTTAAATTTTTGTAATTTATAACTTTCTTTGGGAAGTCTGGATCAATATTTTTTATATATTTATTTATTTTTGGGTTGGGCGTTGATAGCTGCGCCACAGTACTTTTGTGGCTATATTCGTTTTCCTTTGTAAATTGTAAACTTAAGTTGTTCCAAATAAAACTTTTATTCTTCTTTTATTCTTTTATGAATTCCTATTGATTTGGGTTTACCTATTGACAATCATTATCTGCTTGGCCTGTTCCCAAGTATGTTGGTGTTAGTCAGTTAATGAATCAGTTATGTGATTTTCCAGTTTTAAGTGCAATCATTGACATTGCAATTTCCAATACAAACTTTAAATATTATAATCAAATACAACTGCAATCAACTACGTCTCACTTGATATACATGTAACAGATCTTATCTATTATTTATCTTACCTACCTTTAGTGTCTACGCTTCAGATTCAATTCAAAAATTCAATTCAAAAGTCATTTATTCAAACTAGGCTGAGAATCAGCACTTTTCGAACGTCAAAATTACATAAGACAGTCCCCCAAAACGCCCACCCTTCACCACTTCCTAGTGCCTTTAGCTGGGAAGAAGAAGTGGCGCAACAAACTCCCCAGCAGCACAGCTGCCTGTTCAAGTTAGAAAAAATGATTCTATACAATAGTATGCAAAATGTATAATGTAAGTTCATTATGCAACACAAAACATAATTTAAATGATAAATTATTCGCCATATGTCAGCTAGCACACGCCAATATACCAACCAAAAACATCAAGAACTCAAGCAGAAATAAAAAATAAAAACTAAACGTAAACAGAACTAAATACTCGTATCTAAATAAAAGCCTCCAGGCATAAAGGGCGTGCCCGCTTACATAAAGCTATTTAAAGCTATAATTGGAAGTTATTATAAATGATAAACTAGGACCATCGAGGTAAAATAAATAAACAGTTAGCTACTAGTTACAATAACAAAACCATGATCAGCAAGACGACCAGTCACCACAAGCAGCACCCGTTCACGAGCATAACGCAAAGATCAGCCATTACCCCCCTCGCCATATTTGAGGGAAGGAGGTAACCCGACCCCCGACGCTACCGCAAGCAGTGACATCTAAGGGAGCATGACGAACTTGCGGCTGGTTGCTCAGGCAAAAAAATAATAATAATATGATCAACTGTCGAGGTCGCTAGCTAACCACAAATTGCAATACAACTCATAACAAAAACATTGTAATGAGTAGATTATGTCAAAAATAAAATAAAAATAAATTGACTTATACATTCAAATAAAAAAAACTGTCAATAGGTAAACTAATTCTAGAGAAAGAACATAAGTATTGTCTTGAGTTAATCACAGCGACCAACTATTCTTATCATTTAAGTAGTCGTTGATACTATAGTTTGAACAAAGGTTGGATTTTACTTTAGTTTTAAACGCATTAAAAGGCAAATCTAGCAAAGAAGATGGTAGATGTAGCTACCATCGCGGTCACGCATATCTGACCACTTTGAATACAAAATTCCGTGCACGCGATGACCACATCCAGTTTACCGCCCCTTTTTTTTGTAGGTAAGCTTTATTATAGCGGCCAACCGCTGCAAGCAGGAATAGTCCTTACGGTGTTCAGATATGCGTGACCACGATAGTACCTACCTAGTATAAAATACTGGAAGCCTCAACGGTCACAACTCTCAAAGGGAAAATATTCTAGCTGAGAAGACTATAAAGAAAAACTCAAACTGTTGACTTAGTTTTATTAAGTAGGCTAAGAACAAAAACGACTCTGTTATACTTAATAACACTGTTCAGAACTAATTCTAATCGAAATGTCGCAATCGATGGTCCAGGAGCGAATGCCCGCTTGCGCACCCGCTCCTAGTCAAAAACTCCCAACGTTCCCGCGGCAAATGCCACTCTCCAATTGGCCCACGATATCGGTCCAATCGTTGAGTCATTCATTCCACCAATCAATATTAAATCAAGGGTTGACATTCCCAAACAGTAGAAATGAATCGTTTACACAACATTCCCTTGATGATATCTAAAACATATATGTATATTTATATAAGACAAAAATCCTAAAAAAATTAACCCATTTTAACAATTATTATCTTTCAAAAACATAAGCTACTTAGCTTAAGCTTTATTAAAAGGAACAAAACCTAACACTAGTATACCGACCTACTCAGTAAAACTCTTCAGTGCACTTGAACGGGGGTGTCTTAACAAAAGCCATTTCTTAGAGATACCGTTAGCTGAACTTCGACTAAGTGTGAACCATATCACTTCACTTCATAACATCGTGTTATGTGCGGTTCCATACGTTTTTGAACATGGAGTATTAAGAGAATGAAGTGCTTATGTGTCATGTGTGAGTGTGCGATGACAGTTGACATCAATACTTACAACGCTAATGGCCAATACTTATCGGAATCGGAATTAACGCTGCCATCTTGTTTTGTCTATAAAAAATCTGTGACAACCTCACAAATGTTTACCAACAACGTCCTCCCTCATCTGTCAATGTCATTCAGAGCTCAGGCGTCGAAAGAATCAAGTCCTTTTACAGCTAAAAGTAGCTTACCACGCGGCTACCGCACTGGTCGAGCCAAATTAGTGTTTCCATTCTGTTTGCAGGGCATACTACTTATCAGTTCACGGTATGACACGATTTCATACGTATTTGGATGTGAATTACAACAAAAAAGAAAGATTCTTTAATATTCAAATTTCTATAACATAAGTAACCATGCAGTACTTGGACACGAGTTTTTGTGTTTGCAATATTATGTCTGTTGCTTGCTCCATTCTGTTTGAATCTGTGGTTCCAATTTAAGTGTTAGTAGTACGTACGACCCAAGCTGTATCGATGTATCGAAATTGTTCGGAACATTTTATCTCATGTTCGCTATGATATTTTAGTATCGCGATTACCGAATAACTTTATATCCCAAATACATTTGCAGTAACAATGTTTATCTACTCTCATAGCATAATATTCAAATTACAAACTTCAAAACGAGTTTATATTGAAATACTTTATGAACACAATACCGAAATTTAAAAATAGAATCATATTATAAAACTTTTTCTTTAACAAAATAATGCTATAAAACAATTTTTTTTCTATTACGATACAGGGCTATTCCAAGAAGTTAATATCACCAAGGAGTTTCCATAAACTTTTGCATTGGAACGTTTAAACGGGGGACAGCAGCACCCGCTGTAGCGCATGTGCGGGGATGTGCTGGTGTAGACGACATTCATTTGTTTTGTTGTACTGAATTTCGTGGGATTTTTCAAATTTATTCTTGATCTTTAACTTTGATCTTTTATTTAGTATTAGGTTAAATCCCAATGTTTGAGAGTAGATAAAGTAGTGTATGAAACTGCACATAGCTAGGTATTAGAACATTCGTGTGATACTATTAAAAACCTCGCCTGTGGCTCGGTTTTTAAACACACACTCATGTTTTAATACCCCTCATTATGCAACAGTTTCATAAACTACTATTGTGTAATTAAATGTATGTCTTCCAATAATATTGGAAAGACGAAAAATAAAAGTTTTCTTTTAAACGAATTTGAGTATTCATTTGAAATTTGAAGAATTGAAACAAAAAGACGAAGAAAATCTTTTAATAAAATTACAGATAGTACGCCTTTTGGTTGAATATAAATGAGAGCAAAAATATCGTGCCTAAATTACTTGTGGAATTTTTTTTAGTAAGTATCGAACATAATGATCTCTTGAGTAATCCAAGAATTCAAGAATACGAAACAGATAAAATTTTAATTCTGTCCAAACATGCGTGTGTAGGTATTTTTAAGGCTTCGTACCTCAGAAGGAAAAAACGGAACCCTTTAAGGATCACTTCGTTGTTTGTCCATCTGTCAGTCTGTCAAGACCCTTTTTCTCAGGAATGCGTAGAGGTATCAAGTTGATATTTATATTAAATACGTAAGTCTACGGTCCCTTGGAGCTCTAAAAAAATCAAGCTTTTAAGTCGACGCAATAAAAAATACGGCCATTAATGCTATATATTTTGAAACTCTCAAAGAAATCAAAACATAAAGGGTACTTCCCATTAATCTAGAATCATGAAATTTGGCAAGAATCAAGATCTTACAGTACAAGTATAGAAAAAAGTCCGAAAATTGACAATTTGTAGTTTTATCACATAACATTTTTTTTTTGCCAGTATACAAACTTACATTTCCAGTTGGAAAATGACCGTGACGTATTTCGATGTATGGGAAAATATGTTTTTCAACTACAATGTTAAGTTTGTTTTGGGGATAAATCCCAACTACGGAACCCTTCATTGTACGTGGTTCGACACGCACTTGGCCGGTTTTTTTTAATCTTTTAAAGTTAGTAGGTATTCTTAAAGATAAAAAACACGCAATCCAATCCAGTAATTAAACCAGTAATGTGGTCGTGACCACTTTCTTTAAGAATGACATTGAAAAAAAAATCCCTAATTGCATTCTGGAAAAATACGTAGTACGATTTCAGCACTAATAAGTAATTAACTCTGGCCTTATATTGCAAAAGACATGCTAGTATCTATAGGATAGCACCATCGACACGAAAACTGTTACCATGGATTCAGTACTTGATTCTGAACCCCCTGCGTTGAAATTATTCGTCGGTTATTTTTTTTTAAATGCGCTATTCCATACATTTTGACCACGTAGGTATTGCACTTTTCTATGAAATGTCCCTGCCACCTTGTATACTATTTTATTAAAGCTAAAGAGTTTGTTTGTTTAAATGCGCTAATCTCTAAAACTGCTAGAGGGATTAGATTTTTTGAAGTGGAACATTTTTCCTCTCGCTTGCCTGCAATCTGTGGGAGTAATTTCAGTGTGTAACAGGAAGCCGGGGAAACGCGCACTATTTGATTTGAACAATGAGCACGCGCGGTGGTACAGTTGGCCGTCAGAAACGACCTTGACCCCTTTAATGTTGCTTATTACCTGGGTGAAATGATAGATGTTACTTAACATAATTATGCAACTACTGTAAGGCTTGCTCGTTTTTTTTTGCATTCGGTAGTTGTTCATAATAAATTATTAACACTAAAAAAAGTAAACTTTTAAACGAGAAAAAGACTAAATGTATTCGATTTTTGACACCTCACGATAAGCAGGTGAAAACCAGTGTACTAATAAATGGGGCGGAATTGGATCTTGTGGACACCACTGTGTTAATGAGTATTTACTTTGAACTCGGAGCTACAGAGGGCCCACATTAGCCCACATATAACCGAATTGTCGAAGCAGCTAAGCTCTGCCATAATCCGCCATTTTACTGATGTAGAAACAGCTCGAGTACTATATTTTTAACCGAATTCCAAAAGGAGGAGGTTCTCAATTCGAATGTATGTTTTTTTTTTTGTATGTTTGTTACGCGATTACTCCGTCAATTATGAATTGATTTTGATGATTCTTTTTTTGTTTGGTAGATCATACTTCAGAGGTGGTCCCATATAAATTTTATTAACTTTGCTTGGGTAGTTTTTGAGTTAACTTCAATAATACGTATTTTTTCCTCACTTAGTATGTGGATGATATTATGATAACTTCCTGTCACTGTTATTTACATAGCAGGTAGTGGTATTCGAATTTGTGTGGGGTTGGTATCACAACTAAAAAGTGAAAAATAAAAACTTTTTACAAAAAAAAAAAAAAAACAACCGACTTCAAAAAACACTACAAAACGAAAAATAACTTTAATTTCGGAAGTCGGTGACAAAGAACGAAAATTAAAAACCAAAGACACCGACTTCCGTAATTAAAGTTATTTGTCACTTTGTAGTGTTTTTTGAAGTCGGTTGTTTTTTTTTTTTGTAAAAAGTTTTTTAGTTATTTCTATGGTGTAATGTCGTACGGCATTTTGCTGTGGGGAAATGCAACCGACTTTCACGTTATATTTTTGCTTCAGAAACAAACTATTCGAGCAATTTATACCCAAAGTACAGTAGACATTCACTGAGGGATAAATTTAAGGAAATTAACATAGTGACGGTTCAGAGAATCTGATTATGTTCCCACTGCTGAGACACACGCTTCCTCTCTATGTGAGGGAGTGAGCCTTAATCCACCACGCGGGCCAAGTGCTGGTTGGTGGATTACATATGTCTTCGAAATTGTTGATTATTGCCGGTTTCCTTACGATATTTTCCTTCACCATTTTGAGAGCACGAGTGGTCAAATTAAATGTACTTTAGAGGTATGAGGAACAGGGTAAAGTTCACTCATCCTCTATAGAAAAGGGAGGATCCTCCGACCAGACGGGTGTTGTGTCTATCGGGCAACTGCCCAACGGTTGATGTCGGATAGTCTTATATTTATGTCGTTCGCGCGGTAAACTCTAATTGTGTGATGCAGGATTTATGTGACGTCATCTTTTTGATGGGTAGTTCGTATGTGGCAGTGTACAATACAAAGTACAAAATGCCTACCTGGGTGCGAATTCACGATCTCCTACTCGTAAGACGAGGCCAATACCACTGGGTCACCACTGCTCTTTTGCTCTATTCTAAACACAGCGACATTCATACAAATAAATTTAAGATAATATAAATTTTTAGTCTTTGCTATTCACAGCATAAATACTAGAAGCAAAGATTTTACTTATTGTGCCCACGACTATGCTCCAAAAAATTGGATATAATTAAAAATGCCGAAATATACATTTCTAAAACAAACTCCCAAGCCATATTATGTTAATGAACAGAGCCTCAATAAATTTAAAGCATTTATTAAACAGAATTTTATTTTAATCTTAATTTCAATTATATTTTATTTGAATTTGAATTGTTAATGTGTATTATGCTATTCTATTATGAGTCTAGATATGTTACTCGAATTAAATGATTTGAATTTTAATTTGAAAAGGTTTCTAAATATAAAGTTAAGATTACTTGGAAAACAAAGGCTTGGCATTACGCAATTCTAATGTACCCTCAAGCAACAAAGTATTTTATACTAAGTACATATTTTAGAATTAAAATTAACAATGTATTTTAACTGAATTATGTACTTAATAATAAAAGGTTGACTGGTAGAAAATGCCTATGGCATTAAGTCCGCTTTTGTATGCTTGAAGTATTAAATAAATAATAATTATAATAACTAATACAAAAATTGAGGGGGCTTGTGGCTAAGTAATAACAGCTGCATGCTTTTGCTTGCCGCGGTTGGTCTGTGGATGGGTGAACATCTTTACATACCAAGACCCCTCCGTGCCTCGGAAAGCACGTTAAGCCGTTGGTCCCGGCTGTCATTTGTAGATCTTTGACAGTCATTACGGGTAGTTAGAAGCCCAAGAAGTCTGACAACTAGTCTTACCAAGTGGTATCATGTTACCCAGGTACTGGGTTGTGGAAGTCAGATAGGCAGTCGCTCCATGTAAAATACTGGTATTCAGCTGCATCCGGTTAGACTGGAAGCCGACCCCATCATAGTAGGGAAAAGGCTAGGCAGATGATGATAAAACTTTTATGACGTTTAAAGTGACTGTGAATGTGAGTAGGTACCATGAAGGCTAGATAAAATTCATGACTTTATAACTGTCTGGCGGTTTTAAGTATTTTTTTGTGGCCTACGTAAATATTCTGCGTCATTTGACGGGTTGTTGAGCTCCCATAAAATTGGGTTGAGCTACACGATGAGTGATGCATGCATGCCGTTTGTCGAGAAAAGTCAACTCAAAGCCGCAATGGCTCTTTCTTCAAAAGGCTCTTCCAGAGATGGCCCTGCATTGCTAGACTCACATAATATCTTAATACAAGCAAATTCGGTGCAGCACCCCAATTGTGTATAATACTTTCTATCACAATCCTTGGATTTTGGAAGAAGTGGTCCAAATAGTGACGTCATAAAAACAAATAGATTTCTCATGCCCAGGGGTATACGAAAATATCTTAGGTATATTCCACGATTCTTGATAGTTTTCGAGTTATAATAAAAAATATAAAAAACTTGAAATTTCTTCTCGGCTCGAAAAAACAGCGAAATATTTGACAGCTGAAGAAGAATATTGCCGAGTTTGAATATTTACCTGTTTTTATTTTTTTTTTTAATATTACTGTATGAAAATATGAAATCATGAATTATCATCATTTAAACCTTTCGCAACGAAATCCGTTTGCGAAGTTATCAAAAACAACGCGGTCATACAAACTGACACAAAATGCGACTTTAATTTATAACATGTATAGATACTAGGAGTATGTATTGAAGTGCATTTGAAAGCATAATGTAAAGCTTATCAAGCACCTGATGTAAACAACGAGTTGTATCATATCGATAATGATAAAAATAACGTGCATAATAACGGATAATAGCTGCTATCAGATATATATCGGATGCAAACACTAATCCCTGGTACGCACGCTTTGATGGTACACCTACCCTACGTATAGGTAGCCTACAGTACGGAAAACAGATAAGTCTTTCTACAATGTGGAGATAACAGTACGACGATAAATTGAAATACTGGCAATACTTAGCACATGGAAGTATTTGGAAACCATCAAATAAATGTGGCACTCCAGGAGTGCCGACAGAACACGGCAACACGGCAACTAAAGGAACACGGGTGGGTTTTAGTCAGTAAGAGTCTGACACGCCCTCCCGCTCTGCCCAGAGCGGGAGAAGTTATTTGATGATTTCCCACCCAAAAAAAAAGGAGTGCCGACAGAAGTGAAAACTTGAACAAGGTTGCCTTGGTGGAAAAGAAAAATACTTGTATAGAACATTGATCCGTATCCTTATCTAAATAAAGAGCAAAATAGCGTTTACAAAAAAAAAATTCAAACCTTTAAAGTAAAAATACTTCCATAGAACGATCATTACATGATCCGGAACGTATGATAAATAATACACAATCGTGTTTACAAAAATGAGGTATATTCATGGTATCGCGAAATCAATGGTTTAGTCCCATCTCAAAAATGCTCAACGCGCCTAAAGAAGTTTTCACTTCAAAAATTTTACAAAATAAGTGCGAACTGAACTCGATCAGCACATCTAAACCGCGTTGAAGAGCTGTCAGTGTCATAATTGTATTGGAATATTGACATCTGACAGCTCTTGAGCAGGGTTCAGATGTACTGATCGCGTTCAGTTTCATTGGTGAAATTCGCCCTTAATAATAGTGCTGGACCAACAATGGGTTTTACTGATCTTTGATTAGTTATAGTGACTAACCTATTGGATATATTTGATTGTTTTTTTTTTTATGGAGACTGGGAACGCGGTTAGATAAACGAAGTTTAAATTATTGTCGTCCCTGTATTGTATCAGTACTTATGTAAAGAGTACTTTTACCCTGTCTAACTTATTTGGTAAATAAATATAGTGAATAGGTTTAGTAGTGGCCCAGTGGTAACGGCCGCGACTTACGAGTTGTAGGTCGTAGGTTCGAACCCAGACAGGCGCTTTACTTTGTGTAAATTATTTCATCACCACTGCTCTCAAAACGGTGAAGGAAAATATCGTGAGGAAACCGGCATGTCCTAGAACCGAAAATTCGAAGAGATGTGACATCTACCAACCCGCACTGGGCCCGCGTGGTGGATTACGGCCCACTCCCTCTCACAGAGAGGAGGCCTGTGTCCCAGCAGTGGGAACATTTATAGGCTGATGATGATGATGATGAGGTTTAGAATTTATGAAAATTGATGTGTTTATTTAGTTATAATTCTGTGTAGTTTTTGTTTGATATCGTTTTTAGGGTAGTTATTTGATTCAGGCGTGACCTTGCGGAAATCCATTATAAAATACAATAGACGTGGATATAATTATTTAGTAAATAACAGTAATAAACAACAATAACAGTAATAGTAATTTCTTTCAGGAGTTTTTATGGCTCTTTAGAAATAGCTAAGCGGAACAGGTTACTATACATATATCCACGTCTATTGTACTTTATTTTTAAGGTTCGATTTCCAGATTGGGCAAAGTATTATTGGTTTTCATTTGGATTTTTTCCAAAAGTAGCCCCAGGGCTACCGTAGGCTCGGGCTTGCGGACGGTGAGCAATGGGTAGCTCGCCGTCTGATAAGGACCAGGCCCGGGTCGACGGCGCGTTGTGTTCCGTGCGCACCTCAAAGAGATGTCAGCAGAATTGACGGGGTTCGCTAGGGCCGATGCCTGCCGGGGTTGCGAATAAGGCCGAAAGGGAAATCGTGGCCCCCGGCAACATGGCAACTGAAGGAACACGGGTGGGTTTTAGTAAGTACGAGTCTGACACGCCCTCCCGCTCCGCCCAGAGCGGGAGAAGATATTTGATAATTTCCCACCCAAAAAAAAGGGCTACTAGCAGCAGTTTTGTTTGAGTCCCTTGGATAAAACAAAACTGAACAAAACTGGTGAAATGTGAATATTATAATTACACATCTGCCCTAACCGTTGGGGACAGGCGTGATTTTATGTTTTTCTATGTTTTATCATCATTTTTACTTATGAGGTTCAAAGATCCAGGAGGAACTCGTGACTAAGTAATAATAGCCGCACGGATCAATCCATCAGGTGAAGCTACGCTTGCCAGGGTTGGTCCGAGGATTGGCGACTATCTTTACATACCGAGACTCCTCCGTGCCTCGGAAAGCACGTTAAGTCGTTGGTCCCGGCTGTCATTCGTGAATCTTTGACAGTCGTTACAGGTCGTCTGAAGCCAGAAAGTCTTACCAAGGGGTATCGTATTTCACAGTTACTGTTACTGGGTTGTGGAGGTCAGTTAGGCAGTCGCTCCATGTAAAATACTGGTATTCAGCTGCATCAGGTTAGACTAGAAGCCGACCCAACATAGTTGGGAAAAGGCTAGGAAGATTATTTTTTTAGTTCAAAGATCCACCCATTCACATCTTAGGTATTCACTTGTGTAATTGATGCCAATCCCAAAACTAGTGGTTTTTGTACCGTATAGGTACCTATACACCAAATTAGATCATGTAGGAAAAATACACTGTTGCTAAAAGCATTTGTATTTTAATTGAGTTTCAAATTATTCGTATAGATACCTGAATTTTTGTCAGTAGATAGTGCTCGGGGTGCTTTCGATACATGAATCTGATATTCCAGATAATGTCAATATTAAAATTTGAATATAGCTATTAGTGCATAATATTCAGCATGAATATAAAAATAATCAGCCGTGCCATACATTTAGGTCGAGTGGGAATTGTTTGTATGGGACAGTTGGAATTTTTTTCGCGATTATCATGTTGGTCCCATGGAGAAAGTTTTTCAGTTTCATAGTCTGAACTGTTATGGTTGTTGGTTGTCATGCGTGGACAGGGTTTCATAGGCTAGCTATGTAATAAGACGACCAGACTCTTGTGTTAGATACGTGTATTCAGCCATGACTGTCGGGGAGTACATACAGGAACGGGAAGACATGAAGACCATAGATTATATTAAAATAATTATATAATGCCGGATACATACGCAACATGAACCACACCCTAAAATATGACCATAAATTTCTGATAACTTTTTTTTTTTTGGGTGGGAAATTATCAAATAATTTCTCCCGCTCTGGGCGGAGCGGGAGGGCGTGTCAGACTCTTACTGACTAAAACCCACCCGTGCTCTTTCAGTTGCCTGTATGTTGCCAGGGGCCACGGTAACCCTTTCGGACAAACCCGCAACCCTGGCAGGCATCGGCCCTAGCGGACCCCAACTTTCTGATACTTGCTGTCGATTTTTGTTTGTGGTGTGGTGTATGTAAAGGCTCGTGCAGATTGGCACGTTGCGACACTAACAAAACAATTTTTAAGAAAACTTCACGTTAGAATAATTACCGGTGTCGCGTCGCGCTAGTCTACACAAGGCTTAATGTTGCAAGTTCAGTTCAATATCCAGACCTAATAATGCATTTATTGTCAGCCATTTGTTGATTTAGTGATTGTTACCATGATATGCGATGATATAGATACGCGGTTAACGATGTTTTAACGAGGTGCATGTTTTACGATAGTAAACAGCACTTAACATTCAAAGCATTTCGTAACATGTTGATAAATATTATTATTAAATTGAAGTATTTCAATAGATAGCTAGTAAATGTCTATATCTACTATTTTAAAGAGATTTAAGGAGGATCTGTCAATGTTCGTGAGAGTAGTATCGAGAAGTTTAATGATTTTACTTCTACAAATACACATTTATTACGGTCGCGAATCATAATATGATTCGCGACCGTAATAAATTTTGATCGCAGACTACTTCAGCGCATCCCCCTTAAGTAGATTTATGTTGCTATTTAACTCGCAACGAAACTAAAAGATATTTTATTTTAAAATAAATTGAAGCAATATGATTAGATTTTGTTCTTTTAAAATTCAAAATTGAATGGAAGTTACTTTTATCGTGAATTCCCAGAGTCTGTTGGTCGTTGAAAATTGAATTTCTGTTTAAAAAAGGTCTTCGTCAACGGAATGAGCCAGCTTATTAGATCATCGTTAGTTAGGTAGTATTAGTATCTGTACTTACTTGGAGGTGTTGAAATAGGTATTGGTATAAACGGCTTTTTGAATAAATACTTGCCTGTAAGGTGAAAAACTAGGGCAATGTTTGGTACCTATATAATTATTCAAATTCAAATGAATTTATTTCAGGAATACACCCATATGAAATTCACAACAGATTACAAATTCAATTAATTAATACAATTTATAAATTATTACAACATTATTATAAAACCATCAATATTATAAGAAATTAATAGAAAAGTATTATTTTAGCTGGAATATTAATTGCCATATACGAAGAAATAATTAACCTCGTATTATGTAGTATAATTAGCAGAAGCCACTCATAGATTGCAGTTTTTTTATTTTAAATTCTGCTATTAAAACACAATTAAGTACCTATGCATCAATCTGCTTAGCCTTTTCCCAACTACGTTGGGGTCAGCTTCCAGTCTAACTGGATGCAGCTGAATACCAGTATTTTACATGGAACGACTGCCTATCTGACCTCCACAACCCAGTAACTGTAACTGTGTTATACAATACCCCTTGATATGACTGGTTATCAGACTTTCGGGCTTTTGCTGAACGACCCGTAACGACTGTCAAAGATTCACGAATGACAGCCGGGACCAACGGCTTAGTGTGCTTTCCGAGGCACGGAGGAGTCTCGGTATGTAAAGGTGGTCACCTATCCACGGACCAACCCAGGCAAGCGTTCCTTAACCTGATGGATCGACCTATGCGGCTGTTATTGCTTAGCCACGAGCTCCTTGGAATTAAGTATGCATAATCATTAATAAATAAAAAAAGGATTGTGTGGTTTTATGAAATCACGGTAAAAGTGAAACTTTTAAGCGAACTATAGGCGCCGCCATATTGGCCTTGGCTGCTCTGACGAGCACCTTTCACTTTATCCCTACTCCGCGGCCGACCGTCACGCGACATGCAACACACAGACGAAAAAGTTTGAGACGATCTTATAAAACTTTCACTTTTATAAATACTAATATTCATATTATAAATATTTAAAAACAAGCAACATTAAGTAGGTGTCTCCTACTTAATGGAGGGCAAACTCACTCTACCAGTTTTCTTCTAATTATCGCAGCTTATCAAGTAGTACACACAACTACACATCAAGCTATACATTTCCAGTTTGTGCTGATCTCGCATTGTATAGGATTTCCTTACAATACGAGGTCAGCTTATACTGGAAATGTATAGCTTGATGTGTAGCCGTGTGTACTGTGAGCACTACACTTTACAAGGGCGGCGCCTCCACCATTTGTGAATACTTTACTTTAAGAACTTATTTTAATCTATTAATATAAAATATCATTGATATAAGCGGCGCGAGCGGAGCCTGAGGCTAAACTCCTTTTTTCTTGCATTGACAAATGCACACCATATAAAAATCCTAATTTAAATATAAAATGTTCGAATGTTCGGCTACCATAGCGTTCTTGCCAGCCTGCATAATGTGTGAGGTTGAATTCCAATAAGTCCTCACATGAGCTACGCCCCACTTGAATAAAGGGATCAGGCAGAGACCTTTATTCAAAGTATCCGAACAATCGTACCCTTCCTGCCTATACCTAACAGAAACGTTACCTAACGATGGCAATTAAAATACAAGGTGAGGTCTTTCTCTTGCAGGAGAAGGCTTAAGTCAGAACGTACGAATCGCAAAGTCCTGATACCAGGTTAGGTATCAGCCAAGTTAAATGACAATATGTGCTAACAGTGCACAAAAAATTAACATACTTCTGTTTAAACCTCACTGTACCAAAACCACCGCAAAAGATACAGCAAGCCTCTGACAACAAACAAACAGATGTGACAGTTCACATCTACCCAGAGGGGGTTTATGAAAATGAACTCTAACATCCTAAGCCTTAACTCCATCGGACATAATTGAGCCAGAGGGAACGAAGGATCAAGAAGTAAGCGCTCAACAACATTAAAAAACTCACGACCATACTCCAGAGGGAAAATCTCAAAACCTCATTTTATCCTCACAAGACTCAATCTTTACCAGGTGTCAGTTAGCTCTGACTAAACTGTGAGACCTCAGTCATAAGTTGAACCAATTGTGTCAACTAGACACACCTTGCAAGGGCTATGCCCCCGTTAGCGAGGCTGGTGTCAACCAAGACAGAGTACTTCCCCTCCCTCCTGAAGGGATCACAGTTTCCAAAAAATATTTGCCTCTTCTAACTCGCATTAATAAATTCTGGAGTACGTTCATGCTAATTTAGACGAAACGACACAACATTGAAGACGCAGACAGTGGCTCATTCCCTCCGACTTCTCAGCGATGTGAGGAGTGACAATACCTCACTCGCTCCCGGCAGCGTCCGATGATTGCTCCCCATAACATGTAACGAGAAACAAATTATAACGCATTAAAATACTATTACATATTCCTCACTAAAATAATGTGTCAAATGATGTTTACATCTAAATGACATATGACAAAAAAATAAGTGACATAAAAACTAATAATTAAATTCTACTATGAAAAGGCTTTAATCTAAACAAAGAGTATGTAACACTAAAATTGCTGAACCTCTTATTATTTAATTTTAAAAACTCGTATTCTAAAATGTAAAACTTCTTTATAAAATGTCTATAAACTTTCGACCTTCTTTTAAATTTATTGATTTTCGGTACGAAGTTTTTAATTATTCTCACATACGACTCCTTATTTTTATTTGGTGCTCTTCTTGAATTGTTTTTAGCACGTTGTTGTCGAAATGTGGCATTGAGAATTTTTATACATTTATGTTCCTTATGGGTAACATAAACTTGAACATTTGTGGTGTCGGCCGTTTGAAGAATTTCAACATGTTTAACCAAGTCAACGACTACTTCACCATCACTCTCTTTCTCTATGACTGAACATGACTCCACGTCATCCTCAGAAATATTTTCCTTAATTTGATCAACGACGAAGTTATGTGTAGGAGTTTCCTCATCGTGATCAATAATTTCCCTTGGCAAGGACATAATCTGATTCTCTGAAACACACGTGAATGGTTTAATAAATGGACTGGACTGACCCGATTTTGTGGCTTCTTCCATGTGTTCCTTTTCGAACACCTGACTTGAGCCGTCTTCATCATCATCATAGTCATCTTCATCATCATCTCTGCCCTCTTGGCAGCTTTTCATTTCTTCCAGTGGGTCATCCTGTCTTCCACTAGAAAATAAATTGGTGTGATTATCTAAATTCATGTCGTTCTGTCCGCTTTCATCGGACATCTCTGTTTCTTGTCCCCTATATGCCGCTAATTCTTTGTGGCATTTGCATGGGAATTCTGCCCATAATTCTTTACAAAAAGATTGAAAACTCATACCCTCGTGGTATGTATATTTGTGGAAATACATTGCTGGCCCCACAAGAAATGCACGTAATATTAGAGCCAAATCATATTCCTGCCATTCGTTTTCGGTGGCCACAAGCCTGAACTCCTTAATAAAATTCTCTAGGCACATGCCGTTGATCCCCGAGAAGGGCTGCATTTGATACGCCATCTCGCTCTATATAAAATAATAATAAAAACCACTTAGCTTCGGACTTTTAGTCGTCGTATCTCATATCTTCTTCAGCTCCGGACTAATGCGCTTCCACTATATGTGACGACTTTACTTTAAGAACTTATTTTAATCTATTAATATAAAATATCATTGATATAAGCGGCGCGAGCGGAGCCTGAGGCTAAACTCCTTTTTTCTTGCATTGACAAATGCACACCATATAAAAATCCTAATTTAAATATAAAATGTTCGAATGTTCGGCTACCATAGCGTTCTTGCCAGCCTGCATAATGTGTGAGGTTGAATTCCAATAAGTCCTCACAGTACCATCAAAACTTATTTGAAGTGAAAACTTCTTTAGACGCGTTGGGCATTTTTGAGATGGAAAAAAAAAATTGAACTCGCGACACTGTTACCGACACCTCATTTTTGTAAACTCGATTGTGCTCTTTATTTATATTACGTTACGGGTCAATGTTCTGTAACCAAACTTATTTAGTTACTCTATTTTATTCTATTACAATTCCGTTTATTAATATTAAATGGTAGTTAGTTTGACATCAGTTAGCAAACGGAAGTACTTAGCATTATTTTGCTACGATTAAAGTATCTCAATTGACTAACGTCAGAATTATAAGATTGAAGTTGTGGACGGCATTCGGGTTCCAACCGTTAAGTCGTACAGACGTTCATAAATATTAAGTGTAAAACTGTGCTGAGTGATCATGTGCTATCTATGATTGTGTTGAACGATTAAACTAAGAATAAGAAATATAAAAATGACGTTTTATTACTAGTGAAATGTTATTCGTTTTACATCTCAGAAGTAGGATAAACCCAAAACTGATTTGTGAATAATATCGGCCCTCTAATAAAAATATTTTCGAGGTCATATCCTCTAGAAAACGGCGCAAGTGACGAATGATCGCGAAGTCTAAGTAGTTCAAGTGAATCGCAGCCGTGGTGCACCGCGCGGTGCCCAAGGCATCGCTCGTGTAGAGCAGAACGGAGGAGCAGGAACAGAGATCATGCCGACCACGATGGCGATGGTCCCTGTCACGGTCCTCGACGTTTAGCTGCCGGTGTAGACAGCGCTGAAGTCCTACACTGTCATCAAGTGATATTGATCGCAGATCAAGACATGACTCCAGGAATCCTGACAGGTATTCTTAGGTGACGTGACGCTTTACAATTGCATAGGTATATCTTGGCTTCTTTTTAGTATTGAGTGCCAAACTGAGACCTTTAGTTATCCAGAGTTGATTCTGTAGTTTCTTTTTAACTTGAAAGTTGAAGTTTTACAGTAACATAAGGTAGTCTTGACTGTCTAAGGCTCGTATTACAGAACGTTACTCAATACTCAAGCATTACTTAAAACTAGATTCAAGCCATTTGATTGGTTGAAACTAGTTTTAAGTAATGCTTGAGTATTGAGTGACGTTCTGTAATACGGGCCTTATTGTTTAAGTCGCTCACTATTGGAGCTATCTTTTGTTTAGAATGTATCTTGTACAATAATGGCCTTTAGTTTTTCTAGTAAAATATCAGGTATGGGTTCGAATTTGGTATTCTATGCGCATTCATATTGTGGAAATCCTATACCACAGCATTCGAACGTAAGTTCGGACGCAATGTTTTTAAAAACTGGTTATTTTAGTACAAGTTGAGTAGTTTTTATACATTATACAGATTCTTCCTCTCTGCTTGGTCCTAGAGGAATAATTAGTTAGCTTATACTTATAGGCATACACGTTAGATTTTTCTTTACATTTTTAGAAATGTTTCGCTAATGCAGATTATATCTTTATATATCGTTTTGTTTAGAAACAAAGTCCAACAAAGCTATTTTTGGTATATCGGAATTAGATAGTCCCGCTATATTTTGGTGTAACAAAGTGACTGGTTGATAATGGTAAAATTCTCAAAAAAAGAAAAACGATGTTACTTTTAAATTGCAAATAAAGTGTTCTGTTGGAGTCATTGAAGATGAATATGGTAACTTTGACCATGGGAGAGTAGTTGAAGATTGTTTTTGGTTGTGCTTATAACAGGGTGTTGAGCAAAATGTACTCACATGGCATTCTTTCACGGTTTTCGTGAGTCATTCTATGTCCTATAGCGTATCCTTTGCTCATCGTGGGAAAATACTTAACTAACTTACGAATCCATGAAAAGGCTGAACTTTTTATAAATATAAGTAATTCAATTATTAAATGTGTGAAATACATTCAAAAATAGCAATTGGAGATATTGTTGCAGTACTTGACTTCATAAGTCAAATTGTTATCATTTACATTTTGGTGTTTAGGTACTTGTTTTCACATACATGAAGAACCATTAGACTGGTAGTAGTACACTTAAATTCCTTTAGTGAAGTCGATAATTTAATCACGATCATCATAGGATTAGTGTAATTTTCACCGATACCTAAAATGATATTGTCGTATTTATCTAATTTTGAGTTTTCACAGCATTTTATTATTTCGTCTGATGCGGCGAAGGGTTTGGGGCTTGCTTACATTTATAGTTTCCACAGTATTATTTCTTCAATCAATTAGATTACTTGCTAAACCGCTACATTGTTGACGAACAAATCAATAAAAGCCTTTTATTTAGGACGTCAAAGTTCAAAATGTTTTAAAAGGATATTAATATTATAGTTTTGGAGAAATAACTTGGTATGGTACTTGCACTTTATAACCCGAATTCAGAGCTAAAAAAATAAATTATGATTTTGACTATTAGTTGAGGAAGATCAGGCCCTATTAAGTTACAAGTCATAAGTTACAAGTCATAAGTTACAAGTCATAAGTTACAAGTTATAAGTCATAAGTTATAAGTCATAAGTTATAAGTCATAAGTTACAAGTCATAAGTTACAAGTCATAAGTTACAAGTCATAAGTTAAAAGTCATAAGTTACAAGTCGAAAGTCACAAGTCACTGTCGTGAGACCGTCATGAGACTGTCATAAGACTGTCATGAGACTGTCATTAAATTGTCGTGAGGCAGTCATGAGACTGTCATGAGCCAGTCATAAGACTGTCATGAGACTGTCATAAGACTGTCGTGAGGCCGTCATTAGACTGTCGTGAGACTGTCATGAGACCGTCATGAGACTGTCATTAGACTGTCGTGAGGCCGTCATGAGACTGTCATGAGCCCGTCATAAGACTGACGCGAGACCGTCATGAGACTGTCGTGGGACCGTCATGAGACTGTCATTAGACTGTCCTGAGACTGTCCTGAGACTGTCCTGAGACTGTCCTGAGACTGTCCTGAGACTGTCCTGAGACTGTCCTGAGACTGTCATGAGACCGTCATGAGACTGTCATGAGCCCGTCATAAGACTGACGCGAGACCGTCATGAGACTGTCGTGGGACCGTCATGAGACTGTCATTAGACTGTCCTGAGACTGTCCTGAGACTGTCATGAGACCGTCATGAGACTGTCATGAGACCGTCATGAGACTGTCATGAGACTGTCGTGAGACCGTCGTGAGACCGTCGTGAGACCGTCATGAGACCGTCGTGAGACTGTCATGGGACTGTTTTGAGACTGTCATGAGACTGTTGTGAGACTGTCATGAGGCCGTCATGAGCCCGTCATGAGTCTGCCGTGAGATTTTCATGAGACATAAAGTTAATAAGAGAATCACATTGGGTGTTGTACAGGCCAGGTAACGGGATTGGGTTCGGCGTGTTGTTGACATACGAGCGTTAGCATCACGAGCGAGCTTATGTCCTGGGGCATGTATTTCTACTTATTTGTGGATGAGAGAATCACATTGGGTGTTGTACAGGCCAGGTAACGGGATTGGGTTCGGCGTGTTGTTGACATATGAGCGTTAGCATCACGGGCGAGCTTATATCCTGGGGCATGTATTTCTACTTATTTGTGGATGAGAGAATCATATTGGGTGTTGTACAGGCCAGGTAACGGGATTGGGTTCGGCGTGTTGTTGACATATGAGCATTAGCATCACGAGCGAGCTTATGTCCTGGGGCATGTATTTCTACTTATTTGTGGATGAGAGAATCATATTGGGTGTTGTACAGGCCAGGTAACGGGATTGGGTTCGGCGTGTTGTTGACATATGAGCGTTAGCATCACGGGCGAGCTTATGTCCTGGGGCATGTATTTCTACTTATTTGTGGATGAGAGAATCACATTGGGTGTTGTACAGGCCAGGTAACGGGATTGGGTTCGGCGTGTTGTTGACATATGAGCGTTAGCATCACGGGCGAGCTTATATCCTGGGGCATGTATTTCTACTTATTTGTGGATGAGAGAATCATATTGGGTGTTGTACAGGCCAGGTAACGGGATTGGGTTCGGCGTGTTGTTGACATATGAGCATTAGCATCACGAGCGAGCTTATGTCCTGGGGCATGTATTTCTACTTATTTGTGGATAAATAATGTAATTAACGAATCACAGTAGTTTTTGTACAAGTCAGGTAACAGGTTTGGGTTCGGTGTGTAGTTGGCTTTCGTGCTTGGTTTTCAATTAAGAAGAACTTGAAAACTAAGTAACGAACATCAGCATCACGAACGAGCTCATGTCCTGGGGCATGTATTGCTGAAATTTACATGTTGCATATGATAATGATAGTTTTGTTATGTACCTTTGGTAAATAAGGAATTTAATTTCTGCTAGGATTGTTTAATATCAGTTGTTATTAGTATTAAGTTATGAATATTATTACTTAATGTCTAATGTACTTACACAATAATTGTTATTATTCATAAACATTGTAATTAGAATCGTTTCAGTATAGGTTTGTGATCCTTTCCCGGACTTCATAAGGTTCATAACTCATTTGTTAATTGTAATTAGAATCGTTTCGGTATAGATGCGTGATCCTTTCACGGACTTCATAAGGTTCATAACCCATTTGTTTATTGTAATTAGAATCGTTTCGGTATAGATGCGTGATCCTTTCACGGACTTCATAAGGTTCATAACCCATTTGTTTATTGTAATTAGAATCGTTTCAGTATAGATGCGTGATCCTTTCACGGACTTCATAAGGTTCATAACCCATTTGTTTATTGTAATTAGAATCGTTTCAGTATAGGTTTGTGATCCTTTCACGGACTTCATAAAGTTCATAACTCATTTGTTAATTGTAATTAGAATCGTTTCGGTATAGATGCGTGATCCTTTCACGGACTTCATAAGGTTCATAACCCATTTGTTTATTGTAATTAGAATCGTTTCAGTATAGGTTTGTGATCCTTTCACGGACTTCATAAAGTTCATAACTCATTTGTTAATTGTAATTAGAATCGTTTCGGTATAGATGCGTGATCCTTTCACGGACTTCATAAGGTTCATAACCCATTTGTTTATTGTAATTAGAATCGTTTCAGTATAGGTTTGTGATCCTTTCACGGACTTCATAAAGTTCATAACTCATTTGTTAATTGTAATTAGAATCGTTTCGGTATAGATGCGTGATCCTTTCACAGACTTAATAAGGTTCATAACTCATTTGTGGTCTTTGTTCAAAGATATTATTCTATTAGCGACGACGTAAACGATAAGAATAGTTGATCGCTATGATTAATTCAAGACAATGTTCAGGTTCTTCTTCAGAGTTAGCTTACCAATGGAAAAGTTATATGTGCATAAAATTTTAAATGGATAACTCAATTTATTTATACATGTAAGCGGGCACACGCTTACGTACTAAGTTCTGTTTACTTACGTTTTTGTTATGTCCGAGTAGTTTTCAATGTTCTTGTTGGTATATTGGCGTGTGCTAGCCGCCATAATTATGGCAAATAATTTTATTTAATGGTTTGTGCGTCGTAATAGTAATTACTTTGCATACTATTGTATAGAATCAAGTTCTTCTAACAAAACAGACAGTTGTGCTGCTGGGAAGTTTGTTGCGCCACTTCTTCTTCTCAGCTACAGCACTAGGAAGTGGTGACGGGCGGGCGTTTTGGGGAACTGTCTTATGTAATTTTGACGTTCAAAAAAGTGCTGATTCTCATCACAAGTTAAATAAATGACGTTTAATCTTGCTTTTGTATAACGAGGGGACTCGTTGGTTAACGGATGGCCGAGCTGTAACCAAACTTATTTAGTTACTCTATTTTATTCTATTACAATTCCGTTTATTAATATTAAATGGTAGTTAGTTTGACATCAGTTAGCAAACGGAAGTACTTAGCATTATTTTGCTACGATTAAAGTATCTCAATTGACTAACGTCAGAATTATAAGATTGAAGTTGTGGACGGCATTCGGGTTCCAACCGTTAAGTCGTACAGACGTTCATAAATATTAAGTGTAAAACTGTGCTGAGTGATCATGTGCTATCTATGATTGTGTTGAACGATTAAACTAAGAATAAGAAATATAAAAATGACGTTTTATTACTAGTGAAATGTTATTCGTTTTACAGTTCTATGCAAGTTTTTGGACTTCAAAGGTTTTAAGAGTATTGTTTTAAATTGTTCAAGTTTTCACTTCTGTCGGCACTCCCGGAGTGCCACTGATTTTTTTTTTATTGCTGAATGGGTCTGCTCTTGATCTCGATCACGTCTGATAGAAAGCGCGATGGATGAGGTCTATGATGGAACGAGCAATCCCAGAAGATACCTGTTCACACTTGCTTTGAAGGCAGAAGGGTTATATGTGGAATCGAACACAGACGCTGGCAGAGAGTTCCACGCTTTGGCTGTGCGCATAATAAATGTGAAGGAGAAGCCCTGAATACGACTGGACGGGATGTCAACCAAGTGCGGATGGTACCCTGCAGTACGTCAGGTATTCCGGTAGTAAAAGGGCGATGGTGGGATCAGGTTATGGAGCTCCTGCGTACTCTCTGAAGTACAGTTTGTAGAAGACCGACAGGGTCAAGTAACATTACGCCAATGAGCCAGGCTGTTAAGCCTAGCCACCAACGTCTCGTTGCCTATAAGCCTTTATTGTGTAACTTGTCTTGTTTACTAACAAAATAACACCTTTTTACCCGACTATGGCGAAGCAAAAAGGGGAGTTATGATTTGACCGGTATGTATGTATGTATGTATGTTCATCTGTTACCTCATAACTTCTAAAATACCGATCATAATTTGACAAATGAGGTATCATTGAAAGCGTCTTGATCGTCCGCTGGTTATAAGTTATGTGACGTCACATTAAATGCAATAATGGCGCCTTCTAGAGAACATAAAGTTATGAACTAAAAAAACAAAATTGTGTCATGTTGGGTATCAAATGAAAGGGCTTGGCGAAACCGTTACAATTATGTGCATATATCGTATTTTCAGAGTACATAAATATGTTTAAATTGTTAAAAACAAGCAAAAGTGAAACTGTGCTACGTACGGCGCGGCTTATAATTTTGTAGGTGTACGCCTGCATGCGACCACGGCTTTACCTTGACAATTTTTGTACCTGTCTTGATTTCTGTCTGAAATATTTTAAAGTGAAACTTTTATTACATCGTCTCAAACTTTTTCGTCTGTGTGTTGCATGTCGCGTGACGGTCGGCCGCGGAGTAGGGATAAAGTGAAAGGCGCTCGTCAGATCAGCCAAGGCCAATATGGCGGCGCCTATAGTTCGCTTAAAAGTTTCACTTTTACAGTGGTTTCATAAAACCACACAATATTTCTTGTTTCATACTTTTTAGAGTGTGATTTTTCAGTATTCGGGTTTTAGTTTTTAATTATTTTTTGTGTCCTAAAAACCCTGCTAACGCCTTCTATTTACCATTTTCATGGACTGTGTGTCTGATATAAAGATATTATTTCATACCCTTAGCACTCACTTTCCGTTGATGTCCTCACACGGAGACTTGAACTTACCGCGGAAAGCAGTAATATACCGCAGCAGATTTCGGCATCGGGCCATACAAATGTAATGTAGGATTCCAGCATTTTGTAGTCAAAGTCAAAGTCAAATAATTTATTTCAAATAGGCCCATGTGTGGCACGTTTGAACGTCAAAATTTACAAAATAATATAATTGATTCTAGTCGCCCCTTCCAAAAGGTAGTTTTCGTATGGAGAAGAAACTCCACCGTTACTCTTTTAAAATGTTTTACAATATTGTTTGTATAGGTACGTATATTATTTAAATAATTATATGTGAAGACGATGCACCTAGAATAAAAATACTATACCACAATAGGTAAAAAGAATAAAAAATGAAGCAACGACAGATAATTTAATATGTGATAGATACATGGTGCTCACATATTTACAAACATTGTAAAAGTAGACGATTTTCCTAAAATTTTGTAATTAATAAGTCAGTGTGTGAGGAAGTAATCACAGAAAAATCAGTGTCATAAAACACAAAATAATAAATTTTACAATTAAATTAGCAACCAGTTTGATTTTGTCTTGATTCTAAATTGTCCTATGGAGCAGGACCAGCATGTTTCCAAGCACTCTTATCTGGGATATAATCCTCTAATTTGTAATATGCTTGTTTACAAAGTGTACTTTTAATATGAGTTTTATAATATCTTAATTTAAAAGAGTGTCCTTGGAGTTTCTTGCCCGTTCTTTTCCATAGAGATCTGTTTTGGAATGGTCAAAAGTGCCTGCAAATGGTTTAATTGAAATAAATGCTTTGAGTTTGTTAATGCTTATTACTTTTCCGTGCCATGCTGCGTCGTGAGCACCTGCCTTTACACGAACACAGACTCCCACACGTTGTCGCAGATTCAAATAATCTCTATACCTTTTTGGGTAAGGGTCCTTTGGCTCAGTAGATGTCTCTGCGTAGGAGTTAAAAGGTTTGTTGCTAATATAACTTTTCACCTACATAAGATGTCGGTGGATTTAGAGTGACAACCCTTTTAGGAGTATTTACCTATTGTTATTTCTTAAAAGAAAAAAATTCACTGTCTGTCAGTGCATATTCAGCTTTGTTCCCACTTCTGGGAAACAGGTCGCCTCTTTGTTAGAGGGAGTGGCCATAATCCACCACGCGGGCCATAATCCACCACGTGGGCCATAATCCACTACGCGGGCCCAACGCGGTTTAATGGATGTCATAAATCTTTTTCGATTTTTGATTCCAGGACATGATTCACACTCCTCACGATGTTTTCCTTCACCGTTTTGAGAACAGTGGTAATGAAATTAATTACACAAAGTAAAGTGCCTGCTTGGTTTGAACCTACGACCTTACAACTTGTAATACAGGGCCGTTTCCACTGAGCCACCATTGCACTGCTCCTGTCTGTTAGTCTACTCGACAACTGCTTGCACGATTTACGTGTTTTATATTTTAATTTCTAGTAAATTTTTAAGTGCCTGCTAAACGGTTGCCAACCGCATCCCAACAGAGGTGACCTTGGTGGTTTACGACCAAATTTCAAACAGCTCTGCTTGTCGCCAACCAAGGTCACCTCTGTCGAGGACACGGTTGGCAGCCGTGTAGCAGGCCCTTTAACCGTAATTTATAGACAGGTAAACAGGTAAGTATGTTCTTTGGGTAGGTTTTTGGCTATGTAATTCCACGTGAACTGAATTTATTCAAGAGCACAAAGGCGGTTTAGTCCATTACAAAGTGTCCGCTGTTGACCTCAGCAGCCTGGCTTGATGAAAAACGATGGATAAGGCCTATGTCAGAACAAGCACTCTCAGAAGATGCTTGTTTACTATACAGTTTGACAGTGCATTTATGGTTCCATATAATGTTGTAAAGTTCCCTATCTATTTTGTGACATGTCTGTCTCTATTAAGAAGAACTAATAGTAGATTGTTATACGAGGGGCTGAAATAACCCATTCTATCGAGGTAGTTTTACTCCCGAGCTTTAGCGAGAGAGTACATAGGAACCGAGTAAGAATGGGTTTTAGCGCAGTGTGTAACACTCTACTTTTCACTACGATTGCGAGAAAATAAAATAATACAATACAATTTTAAATAGTTTATTTTATTTAAAAAAATATATAATTTGTTCAATCTGAATTTTAAAGGAAACTTTTTATCCCGGTATGCAGTAGTAAAAAGCTAGTTTTACGTAAGAATAAACACATTTTTGTTTTTGTAGACTCGTTGATCACAGACATTAATTACTTTTTCCCCTAGAGCAAGATATGCTATTTTTTCCCCGCTCTAGTACGCTACAATGACGAACTTTTTGAGCAAGAGGAGTGAAAAAAACATTCGTAGTCTTTGTTGATAGATATGGATGGATACAGTTTTGAACTGACGTGAGCTAGGTCAGTTTGGAAACTTTCTAACTGAAATTTTTATGGTCTGGCGTGGATCTTAGGCTGTGTGCAGACCAGCGACTTTCTTTAGACAGACTATCGCTCTATGAAAGTAACGATTTGCAGATACTTTTATCATCCACCGTGGCCGGTTGATGGCAATAGGCTCGACCCTATTACGTGGGACTTAAACATCTGGCGAAATGTGGGTGTACTATAAGTACACCTCTGCCTAACCCGGCGATTTATTTAAAAAAGCTTCAGAACAAAGCTATCGATCCATAAGACCAACATATCGCCATGAATTATGCCTAAGAAGTTCTAAAACCACCTTATGCTCAAGAGCATACTTTGCATGGCTCCAAAAATTTTTAACAAGCTACCAAATGACATAAAAGATTTAAACTTGACACAATTTAAACGTAAACTAAATATTTTTTTAATAGATAAATGCTACTATACCATTGACGAATTCCTAGTTGATAAAATTTGACCATTTTATGTATTTATGTTTTAATGTAATATTCATATGTCTACAAATTTATTGCTATCAAAGATATCTTGTTTTTAATTTCTATTGATTGTTGATTTTATTGATTGTTCATTATGTTTCATGTAATTTTTAACTTAATTTCAATTTCTAATTTTGTAATTTAACAATGTATGCCTTTATAGGGTAGATTTTTGAGCACTATAAAATATTTTAAAGACCCTGTTGTATCACCAAAAACCGCATTAATAAAAACTTGAACATTGAACCCTTTGGGGAATATAGGCGTGATGTTATGTATGTGTCATACCAATATTGGATGTAAAAAGACGCATAACGAAACCGATAGTCCATTGTTCTTCCCCTCATTGTGTTATTTTTAATTACTCGACCATACTTTCTGGTTACGGGAATATTGAAGATCTATACAGTACGACACAACTTAGATGTAGCATAAATTTGAAAATTTGCATTCATTCATTTCAATTTTACGAATGTATTTAGTTATGAAACGGGTAAGTCGGTTAAACAAGAAAAACAACTCGAGATTATGGTCGACAATAAATTAGTTAATATAGCAGCCGACGTAGCTGAGGCATTTAATGAATTTTTTGCCAACATACCTATAACTACGACTCGCTCCTTAAATTCGTCCCCGTCTAAAGCTGAAAACCTTTTGCATAGCAGTGTGCCCAAATGTAGTAGCTTATTTAGCTTCGAGCATGTAACACCTCGTGATGTAGTTAATGTTTTTAACACACTTAAGTCTAAAAACACTGGTGATTACTGGGGTATCTCCATTAAACTATTAAGTAATATAATAGACATAGTAGCTCCATATTTAGCTGTAACTTTTAATAAATGTGTTGATTTAGGAACTTTTCCTGACCTCATGAAGAGTAGTAAAGTCATACCATTATTTAAATCGGGTAACAAAAATGACGTTGGCAATTTCAGGCCTATTTCTATCTTACCTGCATTCAGTAAAATATTTGAAAAGTTAATACTCAAGCAGTTGCTAAGACATTTTAATTTAAACAGACTTCTTCATGATGAACAATATGGTTTCACAAAAGGTCGTTCGACTACAGATGCAGGTGTTGCTCTGATGAAACACATATTTAACGCATGGGAGAACTCGCAAAATGCTATTGGAGTTTTCTGTGATCTCTCCAAAGCCTTTGATTGCGTGCACCATGACACACTTTTGCGTAAACTACGTCATTACGGTGTCCAAAACGAAGCTCTTAAAGTAATAAATTCTTATTTGCATAATAGGGTCCAATGTGTAGATGTTAATGGTGTGAAATCTTCCGGGCTACCAGTTCAGTTAGGTGTACCTCAAGGCTCAATACTGGGTCCATTCTTATTCTTAGTGTATATAAATGACTTACCTTTTTATTTAAAGGATATCTGTAACGTTGTACTGTTTGCAGATGATACCTCTCTTATTTTTAAAGTAGACAGGAATAGACAAGATTTTGACGACGTAAACAGTGCACTCTCAATGGTTACGGATTGGTTTACGACAAATAACCTAGTTCTCAATGCCAAGAAAACGAAATGTGTAAAGTTCGCTCTACCAAATGTTAGAAATCTAGGACCCAACATCGTCTTAGATAAAGAGGTGCTTGAAACTGTGAACTCGGCAGTTTTTCTGGGCATAACAGTAGATGCCAAACTTCAGTGGGGCCCACATATATCAAGCCTAGCGGGAAGGCTCAGTTCGGCCGCCTACGCTGTCAGGAAAGTAAGACAATACACTGACATTGATACAGCTCGGTTAGTCTATTTTAGTTATTTCCATAGCGTTATGTCCTATGGTATTCTGCTGTGGGGCAAAGCCGCTGACATTCAAAATATATTTGTTCTTCAAAAACGAGTTGTTCGAGCAATTTACCAGCTACGTGCCAGAGTTTCTCTAAGAGATTTTTTTAAAGATGTTGGTATTCTCACGGTGGCATCACAATTCATTTTCGCCAACATCTTATATATTAGGCAAAATATACACTTATACACTAAAAACAGTGATATTCACAATGTTAACACTAGAAATAAGGACAAACTACGAGCTCCCTTTCACCGGCTTCATAAGGTTCATAACTCATTTGTTGGGCTTGGTATAACCTTTTATAACAAGCTACCCTCTTCTATGCTAGATTTGCCTTTTAATGCGTTTAAAAATAAAGTAAAATCCAACCTTTGTTCAAAGGCATACTATTGTATCAACGACTACTTAAATGATAAGAATAGTTGGTCGCTGTGATTAACTCAAGACAATGTTTATGTTCTTTCTCCAGATTTAACTTACCTACTGACAGTTTATATAAGTTTATATATTTTTTTTGACTTTATGAGTCAATTTTTTAATTATTTTTTTACGAGTCTATTTATTTTTATTTTATTGTTGACATAATCTACTCATTACAATGTTTTGTTATGAGTTTGTGTTGCAATTGTGGTGGTGTGTGGTTGGCTAGTGACCTCGACAATTAATTATATTATTTTTTACCTGAGCAACCGGCAGCAAGTTCGTCATGCTCCCTTAGATGTCAATGCTTGCGGTAGCGTCGGGAGTCGGGTTGCCTCCTTCCCTCAAATATGGCGAGGGGGGTAATGGCTGATCTTTGCGTTATGCTCGTGAACGGGTGCTGCTTGTGGTGACTGGTCGTCTTGCTGATCATGGTTTTGTTATTGTTACTAGTAATTAACTGTACATTTATTTTACCTCGATGGTCCTAGTTTATCATTTATAACTTCCAATTTACAGCTTTATGTAAGCGGGCACGCCCTTTATGCCTGGAGGCTTTTATTTAGATATTTAGTTCTTTTTACGTTTAGTTTTTATTTTTTTAAATTCTGCTTGAGTATAGTTCTCGATGTTTTTGGTTGGTATATCGGCGTGTGCTAGCTAACTTATGGCCAATAATTTATACTTAATTAAAATAATGTTTTGTGTTGCATAATAATTTTGCACACTATTGTTTAGAGTCATTTTTATTTTTTTCTAACTTGAACAGAAAGCTGTGCTGCTGGGGAGTTTGTTGCGCCACTTCTTCTTCCCAGCTAAAGGCACTAGGAAGTGGTGAAGGGTGGGCGTTTTTGGGGGACTGTCTTATGTAATTTTGACGTTCGAAAAGTGCTGGTTCTCAGCCTAATTTGAATAAATGACTTTTGAATTTTGAATTTTATATGACATTACAACTTATTGCGTCTGCGTAAGGTCATTTTCACCTAAAGCAATAATAAAGATTGGTAATTTTGAAGGCGCACTAAGTTCGAATTGTGATCGGTTTTACGAATTTTGCCGATGCTACATCTTTTTTTTTTAGGTTGTGCATCTCGTAGTAGACCTCTGAGATCATGACTACATAACTGGGCTTTCCTGTGGGTGAAATAATCTACTACACTTAAAACCTCCAACCAGGGGTTATTCAAGTCCACGCCCGGGTCGACGGCGCGTTGTGTTCCACGCGCGCCTCAAAGAGATGGCAGCAGAATTGACGGGGTCCGCTAGGGCCAATGCCTGCCGGGGCTGCGAATATGGGCCGAAAAGTTGCCCCCCGGCAACATGGCAACTGAAAAAACACGGGTGGGTTTTAGTCAGTAAGAGTCTGACACGCCCTCTCGCTCCACTCAGAGCGGGAGAAGTTATTTGATAATTTCCTACCAAAAAAAAGGGGTTATTCAACTACTTATGCTAATTAAAACTAGGTGAACGCTCGCTAAAGGTACCCCCTGTGGGGTACGAACCTCGACTTAGGGCGTCAACCGGAGGGAGGACATCAAGGATGCGACGGGCTGGATCATGATTGTTGCTTATGGAACAACTGCTGGCACCTCGTTATCGAGCAAGGGTCGGGGGGGAGTATCATTTACTCGGGGACGCAGTCGCAATCGCAAAGGACCTCGGCGGCGAGGTCGAAATGACGGGAGGCGTCTGTTTTTGTACACTGTGCTGGTTTCCCTACTGCTCTCTTAGAGGAGGGTAATGGGGTCGTCAGGGTCGGTAAGGATTCGCTTAGGGCGGCGAGTTCAATTGATACTAGAGGGAGTGTAACTATCGGCCTCGACAACCAGAGGGTTGCGATGTTTGGCTGCAGTATCGAATAATACTTGGAAAAGCGTTTGAGAAATTGGTGGATGGTGGGGATTTTTAAGTCAAGATGGAGGATCTCATTCCTAACAAACCAGGGGGTTCACGAGGCCTTCCGAAGGCAACGGTTCTGTAAGGTCTGCATCTTATGGATGTGACTGGGTCTTGCTTGTGCAAAAACAGCACCCGCATAGGTCATGATTGAGCGAATGTACGTAGTGTAAATACGCAATTTGCACCGTAGTGACAATTTGCCACGTGCATTTAGGATAGAGTGAAGCCTTCCAAGAGCCCATGCGGCTCGCGCGCGGGCTTGGGTTATGTGCTCTTTAAAGGAGAGATGGTGGTCAAGGACTACACCAAGGTAGGTACTTGGCTCGCTTCTCCCAAGGGATAGGCTTGCCTAGCATGGTGATGGGTCGGGGGAGGATGCTACATCTAAGTTGTGTCGTACTGTACTCCATTTGAAATAAGATTAGACATTTAAACAAACTTTTTTTTTTACAGCCCTTTCAACCGATTTTGACTTCTATACCGTAGGCATAAGTATGGCATTAAAAGCAAAAAAGTGGTTACAATACCGTTTACTGCAGCTGCCATTTGTCATGCCACCAACGCAATAGAAGTCAAAATCGGTTGAACGGACTGTAAAAAAGGTTTATTTAAATGTCTAATCTTATTTAAATAGAGTATAAGTTCCAACGTTTTTTGACCTTTTTTTACGCAAAACAAGTCTTAATTATAACTTTACTTTTAATACCCGCACGACCCCTGTGACGTTAATTAGCAAAATGTTTTGCGTGCGTTACTTTGCGCGCTAATTACCGTGAACAGGGATTTTACACACCAAAAATGAATGTAATTTCCAAGGAATTTGTGACGTACAATGTAATTTAGTTTTATGTACAAGAAGAACAGATCACGGCTTTGTGGTGAGTCTGGTTACACCATGTATGAAGTTACCTACCAAAAATCTAGTGAAAAATCTGTTTTGTCACGACGCACGCACAGTCTAGAGGAAGTGGACAAAAATCTACAGAAAACCAAAATGGTTTGACACAATGTAATCTATTCTATCTTAGAAATAGAATCGTTTCACTCTGGTGTGGGTCTAATCTCAGACCAATTAAAATAACCAAGACAAAGTGCTGTCAACAGCGATGTGAGGCCGGTTTCGTAAACATGTGTGGATTTAGTGAGGTGTAGTTGTATTGTAATTTAATTGTGTGCGTGTGAGCGTTTATGTACAGAGCGGAGGTGTAGTTTTGGCATGCTTCACTGTATTTTTCGCAGTGTTTGTATCTCGGGTTTTTATTTGGTCAAAGGGTCTAATAGAAAACATTTTAATCTTCATCTCAGACATGACAGTTCTACAAAGTTTCCGAAGTTTTACCACATTTATGTAGGTACCCACGGCTACACATCAAGCTATTCATTTCCAGTTTGCGCTAATCTCGCATTGTATAGGATTTCCGTACAATGCGAGGTCAGCTTATATTGGAAATGTATAGCTTGATGCTTAGCCCTGTACCTACAGTTCAGTAAATACTTACCTACCTACCTGTTGCAAATACTTAAACTGTAAATAAATATTCTTGCGACAGCGAAGTCTGCAAAATATTAACTTTCGAGACATTTTCAAAGTCATTTCTTTTTCCTTATTAAACACGAAACAGATGGCATTGAATTTAATAATTCGCCATTTATCACTCACTTACCTAATATTAAGGTCTTATTAAATAAAGGTACGCCTAACCAAAGACCAAAGAAATGAAAATAAATTGAAAAATATTTTTTTACAAGGAAATTATTGCCGTTTTAATATTACTCTGATTAAAATGATTTGCTCCACTTTATAAAAGATTATCTGCAAAAAAATGATGCTTGCATCGCATTTATTAGGTATCTTAAAAATATCAGTACCCTAATTGCGTAACTTATTTTCGTAAACAATTATGCCTTATTTGTTTCATTCTGACAGTTCAACAACATTCATTGCGTTATTTACGTTGTTGAGCAGATTTTTTTTCCAACTTATGAAGCAATGGATTAGCAATATGTTTCAAATCGAAACAAATTGTGATTACGCAATTAGGGTACTGGTTATTTACTTTTTAGGATGAGATATTGTCGTTGTACGGACAAGGGGTTTTTTTATTTATTTATTTATTACATGGAAGGTTTACAGCTAATAAAAACAGACAAAAAAGGAGACCATAGTCACCAGAGAGCCAATTACAAATTCTCACGTATAGACATATAATAATAATTTATGGTGTGAGCAAAAAAACAAAAAACACATTGCCTTAATTAGAGAATCAATACAAATACTTGGCTAGCAATTATATGACTAAAGTAATAGAGAAAATAATAATAAAACAAGTACAAATAATATAACCTACTGCTACTTGAAGAATTTGAGGCTTTTTGGGTTTTTTTTAATTTTGGGGATTTGATTTTTTCGGGTTACGTAAAAACAGCTGCACGGGTCGATCGATCAGGTTAAGCTGCGCTTGCCGCGGTTGGTCCGTGGATGGGTGACCATCTTTACATACCAAGTCCCCTCCGTGCCTCGGAAAGCACGTTAAGCCGTTGGTCCTGGCTGTCATTTGTAGATCTTTGACAGTCGTTACGGGTAGTTAGAAGCCCAAAAAGTCTGACAACCAGTCTTACCAAGGGGTATCGTGTTACCTAGTCACTAGGTTGTGGGGGTCAGATAGGCAGTCGCTCCATGTAAAATACTGGTATTCAGCTGCATCCGGTTAGACTGGAAGCCGACCCCAACATAGTTGGGAAAAGGCTAGACAGATGATGTTTTTTTCGGGTTACAGAAGTTATTAATTTGATGTTATAACAAGCCATTTCTAAAAGAAAAACATGTCAGTGTATTTTAGCCCGCCGGCCAAATTTTTTTAGTGCCCAAAAAAATTTTTCCCACTCAATTCCAAGAAAGGATTTCTACAAATAATAGGCTGGCGGCATCACTGGCGACCCCTTCACTGCAAGCGTAGCGATAGCGCAAAAACTGAAATATAAAAGGCGGTGGATTTTCCTCATTGTTGACTACGTTTGTCGGAGTCCATTCTGTTTCAAATCCTATATAAATTGCATACTTTCATCTTTGACCCAATCCCTATGTACCCTTTTCTTCATTAAGTACCGTTATTGGTTTAAGTATGAAAACATCGCCAGTATCTACAAATAAAATATTCTCGTATAGAGGAATGGTGAAATATATCTACATGTATTTTCATGTATATTTGTGTATTTTCCTTTGATCTTAGCGTCCGTTTCATAAGATGAATGTTTATATGAAGTAGATTAAATATCAACAGTTGAAACAAGAATAATATTTCTAAGCTCGAATATATGGTCTTCAAATGTCAATTGGGTCACTTATGACCCAAAGGCGTTAGAGGATAAATTGTCATCGTATGGGTGGATACTACACGTACCCCGCACTGGTCCTGTGCGACCTCAATGTGAAGATCTGGGTCTGATCCAGATACTATTAAAAAATAATGGGTACCTACTGTGAATTTAAATAAATTAAGAATACTAGGTACTTAAAGAACGTCAAGGCTAAGAACTCACGGAGCGATTTTCACCCGCACCCGCTGCGGTTGCGGGACCGCAAACACTCGTACGAACACGTAGTACATGGAAATTCAGATATTTTTCACTGTTCACGACGCAATTTTATGCCCGCAGCTTGCGCGATTGTTTGTGGGTCCCGCTGCACCCGCCACCATGACGGGCGCGGCTGAAAACCGCTCCGGAGTTCTTAGCCAGAGTATTCTTAAGTATCTGTTCTTTAAAAAAGGAACCGTGAAACTTAGGTGTAAAGTGAGCTGTCAATAGTGTCATGCATCAGATGGAAAGACAGCTCACTTCACCATAGATCGGTGAGATTTTTACAAAATAGACTGATTCTAAACAAGGCTGAATTTTGTTCCCAATAATCTCTACTAAGTAGGTACTAGTGACCGTAAAAAAATAACAAGTAATTTAAATGTATTCTTGTCTTTTCTTTTTCTAGATATTACCGGGACAACGCGAGATGCCGTATAAGTGGGCAGCCTACCTGTTATTTCACATGCACTTCGCGCAGATCTTTCACACGGCATCGATATGTCTCACATTGTCACTCGCTGTGTGGAGATATGTCGCTATCAAGTAAGTCGCTACCTACATTTATATCATCACTAGCTTTTGCCTTGGTCTATCCGTATGCCAAATTTCATCTAAATCGGCAATACACAGACAGTTACTTTCGTATTTATAATTATTTGTATGGATTAACCTATAAAAGATTATAAATACAAAAATATTAGTAATGTAATGATACAACTATTTCAGTACTAATATTTCTGTATTTATAATCTTGCACACATACAAACTTAGTACACTTTTAGCAATATTTAACAAACTATTTAATTAGGTAGTTAATATAATAACGTTATAGACTAAGACTTCTTGAAGACACCTTCTGGTTTCGAGGCTCAAAACGAACTAACTTAGAAGCTAAGCGACGCTCCAAACGTCATGTTTCCAATTCTGTTCCGTTAAAAAAAACCAGTACTTTTACGGAACAAATGAGATACTTTTAACACTGATACAAAAATTATTTGAGGCAAATCATATACTTTTAATTTTATATTTAGTATTTAAAACCAGTAAATCTTATTAATATTTGGAAATCATGACAGTTCACTATGAATATGGAAAACTTTGACCCGTGTTCATTATTACTGTACACTGCCTCTAATTTAAAGTTTCTCTTAAAAGTTATTGCATATTTTTTTCCGATTTTGACAACTCTTAAGCGTCTGTAATTATTGCATCTTTCCTCAACAGAGCAAAGACCTCCGAACTATGTATTTTTCCACTTCTCTCTATCAATAGCAACTCCGGACCAGTATTTGTATAAGTTAAACACAAGCTAACTAAGTACAAAAAACTATAACAAACAGTAGTTTTGCCCACATCTGTGGTCTCACAGTGGGATACAAAGCGGATTATTTTACTTTCCTTTTCACAAATAACTCGTGTACCGAAATCCACAAGGATCGAATGATGAACCGTTGAAGCGTGAAGGTAGATTAAACAAACAAGTTAGTTCATTTTAGCGCAAGCAGAGATAAGACATAGTATAAGGAGAGGAAGTAGGCTATTTTCATACAAACGATTAATAAAATCTCGACCTGTTTCTCACGAGAAACGGGTCGAGATTTTGTTAAGTGTGCGTGCGGCGACGCATAGATACTATGGCCCCACACATACAAGCCGCGCGCGGTGCGTTTCTATGAAGATAGCTTACTACCTCTCCTTATACTATGGTTAAGAGTGGACGCTTATCCTCTTAAAACAATAGGTAGGTTTAAGTTGGGTTCTGTAGGTCGCTTTAACACTGTACAAAACGCAAAAAAGGGATTGTCCATTGACTGCAAAGTCTGCAAACCAGGGTTTTGTTTCACTGTTATGATTTGCAAACAAATAAAGCCACGGTTTCCAAGAGGAGCAGTGGCCGCCACATAGCGTCCGTAATAGGGGTGGGCTGTTACGTGATTTTCGCGAAACGTTTATACATTTAAGCAGTTACATTATTAACGTAATTCTAAAGTTATTACGCGCGAAAGAAACAACATGCGCTCGCAACATAAGTACTTTTGTTTCTTTTCACTTTTTCATTCAATCACTGCATTGTAATGTAACTAGTTACAAAAATCACGTGTTTATGTGTGACTCGAAACTAGTTATTCGGTTACATGCCCCGTAACCAGTTATTGTAACTAGTGACGTGAAATAACGCCCATACCTAGTCCGTAATTTACCGGCGAATGTGACGTTATTCTGAAACGTTACTTATGAAAGTGTGTTGGTGTGTTTTCCTAGATAGCGTTTTTTGACAATGTTAAGTCAAACCCCGCTGCCATCATTTTTATGACAGCCGTCACTATGGCCGTTATATGGCGGCCACCGATGTTTGTTGTTTCGGAAACCGTAGCTTTAGTACCTGTTCGTAAGTGGTCACCGTTACCAATGTTCATCTTGTAATATGCATCGCTAATGCGTTGTCATGCTAGATACAAAGCTGAAATGTTCCATTGTGCGTGTTAAGGTGTGTCCAAACATTGAGCGGCAAGAGCGCGGCAGCAACACGTGGCGTTTGCAAGACACATTTCTGCCGCGCTCTAGTTGGGACCAAACAGACGAATGTTTGCGTGGCAATACTGCGCGGCACATCCGTGACACGCCGCGTACTTCAGTTGGCAGTATCAATCTGCCTAGCCTTTAATACGTCCGTAGAAGTACGTCCAGACCCAATTACCTATACTCCATTTGAAATAAGATTAGACATTTAACTAAACCTTTTTTACAGTCCGTTCAACCGATTTTGACTTCTATTGCGTTGGTGGCATGACAAATGGCAGCTGCAGTAAACAGTTGGTTTGTAACCACTTTTTTTTCTTTTAATACCATCCTTATGCCTACGCAATAGAAGTCAAAATCGGTTGAACGGACAGTAAAAAAGGTTTGTTTAAATGTCTAATCTTATTTCAAACGGAGTATTGTGACGAATAATTCATAAAAATGTTCGCGCGCGGCAGTCGTCCAAACACAGCGCGGCAGTCGTATAAACACACCGCGGCAGACCGCGCACGATCGCCGCTCAATGTTTGGACACACGTTAATAACAACGTCACTTCCTTCAACCCGGAACATCGATAAGTTGCTGAGCAGAATAATCGGTACTATGGTCTGTTCCAAAAGTATGCATATATAGTGAAAATGTAACTAAATTAATCGGAAAATGTCCTTATTTTTTGAGCGGGAGGGCGTGTCAGACTCTTACTGACTAAAACCCACCAGTGTTCCTTCGGTTGCCATGTTGCCGGGGCCACGATCTCCCTTTCGGGCTTCTTCGTAACCCCGGTAAGCATCGGCCCTAGTGATCGGAAAATGTACCTGTGGATGCAAATTTGTAGTGCTTTGATTTGATTAGGTATTTGAATACTTAAGAGCGTTCCGACCATTTGCCTTTGTCTCTGTCTTTTTCTTTACGTGTAAAGAGTAAAGAAAATAACCACACTTTTGCACTTTTTCAATGTTTTTCGTTGTTATTTTCATCATTTTGCTCTTAAATAAAAAACTAACGCGGACAAACGCTGGAGTTATCTATGAACTTTATTTTAGTAAATGAATCAAAACATAAACTTACTTATTTATATAAAAAGTAGCAAAATAGAGAAAAAAAATACTCGATAAGAGGTAACTTTGCGAATTTATTCTATCGAGCCAACTTTATCAAATCGTGTTTCCATCGCGGATGATGTCTAGTATATATCCCCAATAATACCAATTTATTTTCCTACATTTTTAATTTAATTGTTTACTACTTCAAATAAGCTTAATAGAAACATGTTTGTTTGCATAAAAAGCTCGGTACCCTCCCGAAATTCAAATTTTAAATCAGCTTTAAGATGTTTTTCATTTGACAATTGTGATTAATTTCATAACCTCAAATTTTCGTCCATTATTTTACAATTACATAATGTTATTCAAACAATAATTGTATTGTTTTCTGTTACCTTTAGTGAGTGATTGTATAAGAATTTAACCTGAACAGGGTTTGTTTACGCTTTTATCACATACTTTTGGAACACAAACACAAACTCCTTGACAAATGGCCTTCTATTTTCCTAAATTTCAAGTCTAACATCATTAAGAAGTCACGATTTCATGAAATCTGTCATCTCTACCGGGTTACCAAACTGAATTAAATTTTCCGGGATATCCCGAATAATGTTTCGTATCATAGACGCAACTAAGCCCGGGATTAACGGCAAGGTCTGTTTGTCTGTTTGTTTGGTAATCAATCACGTCTCCTGGGGTTTATAGATCATGTTGAAGGTTAGCTTAATTCTATATTTATGTAAAGGGAATTGAGGTAAACTTCTGTGGTTTCTTTGGTTACAAAGTGCCTAGGCTGGATTATATTGTTGCTCTAGCTAAACTCTAAACGTACCTTGAACAACACGATTAGTTATTTTTCGTGATATGGAAATAGAAATAATTATTTTCTGCCCACGACTTCGTCCGCGTATTTATTCTTTTAAGGCGCAACTAGCCGATACTTTTTCCATACAAATTTCGGGGGGGTTTTACTCCACTGTTACACATTGTACATCCAAAGTAAAACATGAAATCGTTTTTTCTTATTATTAATTTTGTCTGTACAGAAGCAGAATAGTAAAAAAAAGCAATTAAAAAGTTATGAGCCAACAAAGATTCGTTTTTCCTGCTAATTTTAACGCAACTTTGGGAGTAAATAAGTAATAAAAGAAGTATAAAATCTCCAAAACAAAGCTCGTTCCGACAAAGCTCAATTGTCGAAGATTATAATAAACTTTATTCGTAATTGATTTATGCAGTAGTTTTTTCATAAAACTCCACCTTCCAAACGACTTTTCGTAATTTTGTACGCGCTCGTTTTACTAAAATCGTTCTGAACGGTGTTTGTGTGCGTACGAACTAGAGTTTGTGCATGTAGACCAGCGTCTAACTGCTCATCACTGATACTATCTCTGTTGGACACGATGCCAGGTGAGACAGCGTGCATTTTGACCAAGCCCATCATTGAGTTCGAGCCCGCTACTAGTTCAACCTTAACATAAAATATAGGGAGTGCCTCCGCTGCCGGCGCTGGCTCCCAAAAATAACGCCATTGGGAACCGGCATGACATTACTGCCGGCAGCCGAGATTAAAAACATCGGCTGCCGGCTCCCATAATGGACACCGGCGGCGCGGCGTTTATGGAAACCCTTCCAGTATTCAGTATTCAGAACTCCAACTACTTAACTTACCTTAATTAAAGTATTTTTTCTACATATTCTAGTCGTTTTTGGCACTCGCCGGCGGCTGCCGCGTCCCCGCTCGCTCCGCTCGCTCGGCTCGTGAATAGAAGGGTCACAGTTCTAATCTATCCTAACCTTTTTTTTGCGAGTTAAAATATATAACCTAATCTAACTAGTTCGATTCCGGGTACGTAGTACTTGATTACTGTAATATGGAAATCATTGATTAAGAAAATATATTAATGGAAATAAATAATGCTTTACAACAGGTTTTTTTTAATTATGCCTACCCCGCCTATCTACTCCCATTATGCCAAATTGCCAAAGTTTTTTTCCAAAATCAACGCCGGCAGCCAACTAAGTAACCGGCGCCGGCAGCGAAGGCACTACCTAAAATATTTTTCATCCTTTAGCCGTGCCCCGTTACTTCGTGTTCGTTAATCTTCAATTTTTTTTTCTTTTTTCTCTACTTTAGCGTGATGTTAAATAATTTCCTCAAGAACTGGGCTTTCAAATACAACAATATTATTTTTCAAATCCGATTGGTAGTTCCAGAGAATTAGTGCATTCAAACAAAAAAATTCTTCAGCTTTATTAGTATAGATTTATTATTTATTTAAACTTTTCACACTCAAAAAGGTACAAAGGCGGATAGATTGCTCAAAAAATCATGTTACTAAGTTACTCTGTTGATGTAACTCCAAGAATGTTCTTCTTAAAATTATAAACGGAGCGTAATAATTCGAATTTACACGCAAAGTTGTTAAACAGATTTTATTTTCTGAGCAGACTTCTGAAAACACGAAGGTTCGAGGCGGTTGGCAATCTTATTTAGTCTACCCATTAAAACTTCGCAGATATTTTCTACATAATACTTTCGTAAAATTATTTTTATTAACATTAAAGATGTTCATAAAAATAATTATGGCGGAGAGCCAAAAAATATTCAGTTTAACAATAAGAAAACGTTTTGAATGACAAATCGTAAGTCCATAAAAACCCAGAACCCTAAAAATTACCTACGTAATTTTATTTCGATTAGACCAAATAAAAAAATTACTCTGATAAATCTATAAATTACCTAATACTAAAAATGTTGAATTCTATTTTTTTTTTAATAAATTCCACATTTTTATTATTTTTGTGTAGGTATGTGTTTATGTATGTTAAATAAATGAACAAATAATATATTCTAAGCACACCCTGTAAACATCAACAAATTTCCCACGTAGCGTAGGGTTTAACCGTATTTCCAAAGGTATATATTTACCTAGGTCTATATTTCCCGAAAGTGTACACACGGCTACACATCAAACTATACATTTCTAGTATGAGCTGACCTCGCATTGTACGGAAATCCTATACAATGCGAGATCAGCATAAACTGGAAACGTATAGCTTGATAGCCGTGTAGCCGTGTGTACTTACAGACTCAGTTATTTATTTCGTTATCAAAATACGTAATTAATATGATTCTCACAATTTCCACTTCAGCAAAAAAAAAAGTACTTATCAAATCAAAAATCGACTAAGGTAATTAAAATCTAGAATTGTAAGTAATTTTGTAATTTCATCTTGTAGGTACGTGTTGTCTGATAAATAAAGAATTATTGTAATAAAGAAGAAAGAAAATACATTTGTTTAGCACAGACAAAAAGGCACACAACACAACATAATTATAACACAAGTAAAAATAAGAAACAAATAAAAAGTGTAAAATAATAAAGGAAATGAGAAGGAAAGTGTGCCTCGCGGCTATGCGGCACGACAATAATAGTTAGGGTACCGACAAAATCATTAGACAACTTTTATACACTATCAATAGGATTATGTAGGGACTTTGATATATGTTTAGAAAATTACTATTATTTAAGTAAGGACAAGTAAAAAAAAAAAATACGCTGTACTTGGTTAACTGTCACAATATTTTGTTGTTTTCTTTTTTATTTCATTTATACGCATAAAACAATGTTTTTTAACAAACAACTTTTGAGGTCTATAAAATAAAAACAGCCCATCCTTAAACATTTCATATCGGTCATACAGAGTCCGATATAACCACGTGATGTCCGGTGTTACCTACTAAGCCAGAGGTGCTCGGGATGCCCGGAGGAGCTCACACAAAGCTTATGATTTAGAGCTTACAGTCGCGTCTAAAGTGGTCTGTCCGGAAATTATTGCATAAATATGAAATAGGTTTGGTTTCTGACCTACGTAATATAGGCACCCGACTCAAACTTGATAGACAGTGATACAAACACTTGGTCTCAATCAAATGATTTAACCTGAGATTTGACAACGGCTAATCCCGGTTATTGACTTGAAACAATGATTTACCTCAATCAATAACGGGTGTAAAAATATCCTTAACGAAGCCGAGTCACATTATTCTCCGCGCCATTGTGATATTTCTTTTGTGTTGGACCATTTCTGGGAACATTATGATTACAGAAATATTGAAGGTTCCAACTTTTTCTGTCGTTTTTGAAGTGAAAACTTCTTTAGGCACATTGGGCATTTTTAAGATGGGAAAAAACAACTAAACTCGTGACACCGTTACCGACACCTTATTTTTGTAAACGCGATTGTGCTCTTTATTTATATTATGTGACGGGTCAATGTACCATGCAAGTATTTTTACTTTAAAGGTTTTGGAAGTTTTTTTTTTTTTAGATATTTAGATAAGATTACGGACCAATCTTTTATACAAGTATTTTTCTTCACCAAGGCGATCTTGTTCAAGTTTTCACTCCTGTCAGCACTCCTGGAGTGCCACTGTTTTTTTTTTAAACAAGTTTTGAATGTTATAAATTAACTTTAAATACCCCCACGACCCCTGTACCGTTGCATGCACCTATAAGCACAAAGTTTTGCGTGCACGCTAGGCACCTCAAATAGATAAGGACGTGTCACATTCTAAGGGCGCGCGCGCATCTTTCCAACGGTTCGCGTGGAAGGATCTGGACCTGCGCAATGGAAGCTCACGCGCATTAGCCGTGAAATGAAGGTGTTCACATTATGTTCATAAAATGCACGCGAACCGCGAGAAGACATTAAGTTGCACGCGAAATACTCGCTAACCGCTCGCGAACATGTACTAAAGTGTCCATACTATGTTTCTAAGATGCACGCGAACCGCACTGTTCGTGCGCTTGTACAAGTGCATTGAAGTACATTGAGCGTTACTGTAAACAGCGATTTTTCACAACGAAAATGCAATTATTTTTGTGCAATATTACTTAGTTTGATGTAAACAGAATGCGTAGTTGATGGGTACGTGATGGGTCGTGTGATGGGCCCTGTATACGTAATTAGGTATGTCTTTCATCTTTAGATAAGCTGTCAGTCAAAATCCCAGTTTCACAAACGCCCTAAAAATAATTTCATAAGATGCTCGGAGTTAAAACGAATTACTCGGAATTTGTATAATTTTATCTTCAAATACCTATATCAAGGTTGTAAACACTCGTACCCTAATTATTTTGCTTAATACACGATCAATCACAATCTGTTTCGATTTGAAACAGATTGCTAATCCATTGCGTTAATTTTCGCGTCGGTGTCCCTGACATCCTGAATACAATAATATGTTAATAAAGTTATTTGCCATATTTCAGCTAGCACACTTATGTATTCACACTTCAGAATTTTGCTAACTTTCACTTTAAGTTATGCTGAAGTAGAGTCTGACAAGTTCTCAACTTGAAATTCCCAATTCAGAAGACGGGTGTTAAGTATATTTCAAGAATAATATAATCAAAGTACGCTTAGGGATTTCCCACTGAGCCAGAAAACTTGTAAATTGTAAAGAAATAAAGTAAAAATGTTAACGCCACACTATCGCAGATGTGAGTAAAATAAATTACGTAAATAGAGAAACTATTTGAATATTTTCAGAAGAGTTATTTCGTTTATCACGCAAACTTGTTGGAACGCTTTTTGCTACAGTTTGCAACTGAGATAATTTGAAATCGGAAAAAGTTTTCCGCAAATCCTTTGAATAGGGAAGCAATTTTCTTCATTTAGAGATACGTACTTACTTAGCTGCAGTATTGGATTTTCTGCTAAAGGATTTTAATCATGCGCACGGAAAATTCAAGATTAATTTACCTACATGCTTTGACTAAATTGATTTTAAGTAGTAGTACCTAAAGGCACCTAAAGGTACCTAGGTATAGGTATTACTAAAGTCAGCCTATAATGTTCCCACTACTGGGACACAGGCCCAGTGCAGGTTGTTAGATGTCACATGTCTTCGATTTTTTTATTCTAGGACATCCTCACGATGTTTTCCTTCACCGTTTTGAGAGCAGTGGTGATGAAATAATTTTGCACAAAGTATAAAGCGCCTGTCTGACTTCGAACCTACGACTTACACCTCGTAAGTCGCTGCTGTTACCACTGGGCCACCACTGCTCTTTGTACTGTAGAGATCTTAACTTACTTAATTAATATACAATCTTTTCTAGTTATCATAATAACTATGGTATAAAATTATAAGATAAACTTTGATACAAATGAAGAATAGAATAAAAGTTCAGATAGTCGGCCCTTCGAGCTGTCAAATGCATATTATAAAATATTAATATAAAAACTAAAAGATTGTAAATAAGTATTTGACCCATATCACACAAGTGTTTAATTTATTTGGGTTACCGTTAGCGTTTCGCTGAGCGTTGATGGTACTTACAAACTATTTTTAACATTAAAAATAGGGAGTGCCTCCGCTGCTGGCGCCGGCTCCCGAATTGGCTGCCAACACCGTTTGCATAATTGGCTGCCGGCGCTGAGTTTGGAAAAAAAACGGGAAACGGGGATGGCAATTTGGAGTAGATAGGCGGGGTAGGCATAATTAAAAAAACATGTGATAATGCATAATTTTTTCCATTAATATATTTCAATAATCAATGATTTCCATAATCAAGTACTAAATACCCGGAACCGAACTAGTTAAATTAGGTTAAATATTATTATTCGCAAGAAAACATTAGGTTAGGTTAGAACTGTGACCCCCTACGAACGAGCCGCCGAACGAGCGAAGCGAGCGGCCGGCGAGCCGCAAAAACGACTAGAATATTTAGAAAAAATTCTTTAGTTAGGGTTAGTTAGAGTTTTAAATACTGGAAGGGTTGCCATAAACGCCGCGCCGCCACGCGCCGGTGTCCATTAAGGGAACCGGCCGTGCCTGCAGTCGATGTCGCCGGCAGTAATGTCATGCCGGTTCCCAATGGCGTTATTTTTGGGAGCCGGCACCGGCAGCGGAGGCACTCCCTTTAAAATAATATTGAGTTTTATTGAATTACTAGCTTTTGCCCGCGACTTCGTTCACGTGGAATTCGATAAACATCACAATATACTAAAACGACCCACCGCGTCGCATCGCATCGCCCAGCCGCACTGTTACTTCATTTTCGCTAAGTGTTCTTTTTCTTGGCTCCTAAGCGTCGTAGAGTGATGTAGCTTATAACGTTCCTTTATTCCGACTGGTAATTCTAGAGATTATCGCGTTCAAACAAATGAAGTCTTCAGCTTTATTATATTAAAAGTATAGATAGAAACAGAAATCAGAAGATAGAATTTATAGCCAAACTGCACTTTGCCGAACATTTAAAGGAATTCTCTTAAGCGGTCAATTCACTGCAAGAATTTAAATCTCTTCTTAATGAAGTTCGAAAGTTGAAAAGCTAATAGAAACTTCAAAATATTTCACAAGCTATTTTTATTTCAACGTGGGACACACAAATCGGAAATCATTATTTCAATACTTTGAACAAGAGGCACTTTGAATAGCGGGCTTTGTGTACTACGGAAGGCGGAGAATGGGAAGGAAATCAGAAATGTTATTGCTGCCGTTCCGGTGCTATAGACAAAGACAACACTAAAATCTATGAAGCTCCATCCCTCTCCCACATAAAGCAATGAAAACCAACGGTCTCTAGGTCTCATTGATGAAAATACGGGCTTGAAGCATACAAAAAGTTTCATTTGACGGTAGCTTTAATTGGTTTCTTACTCCATTTGAAAAAAAAAATTATAAAAAATTCTCTAGAGAACAAAGACGGAAAATGTTTGATGAAAACTCATTTCATTCATTTGTCAGCCATTTAAAACATGGCGAACAAAAATTAAGGCACACAGCACAAAGCTTTCTTCTTCAAATCTTAGTTACTAAGTTTAAGTTATTTACTTAAGTTAAATGTGGTCCACGGTGGTCCGAGTGCTCATCGACTATTTCGGGACAACGCCAAGCGGTTGGTCGACTCTGTACGTGAGGGCTGGACAGTTTTTAGGTCAAAGAATCAGCACTGTCATTCAACGTGGCAACGTTGCTAGCCGAAAAAAACGTTTTTTTTAGCTCTTCCCTTTGTTTTTTTTTTCCTTTACGTAACATATTATGTATTTTAGTGTTAGCTTGTATAATTATAATAAGATTTGATAAATTTTGTTTCAGATACTCGGACAAAAACCACATCCTGTGTACAGAGAGGCGATGCAGTACTGCAATACTCAGCAGTTTTATATTACCGCCTATTCTCTGCATACCTACATATATGGTAAGCTTTTATCTATTTATAACTAACTAACCATCCCGGCAGACGTTACCATGTCCTTTCAATAATTCATGCAAAATTACCATAGAAAATGCACTGTCTGTTTTCCCGAATTTTCCGATTTCCCGGCAACTTTTACAATTTTTCCTTCCGTGAGAACCTGGTTTGGACTATTAAGAACATTTTAAAACAAAAAAAAAACAAATCGGTTTAGCCGTTCTGAAGCTATTGCGCTTACCAACCAACAGAATTTCATTTTTATAATATACATGGGGGGGAACTCAGAAAGTTTTGCCATACTAAAAAAAAAATATACTACAGGTTACATTTTTTATTATTACTTTTCAAAGATTTCTCCATTGGCATCTTCTTTCTATACACAGTTTCGTAAACGATTCTTCTGATTTTAGTCGACATTTGAAATAGTACAAAATCATCGCGCAAAAATGTTCTCGCTGTAAATCCATTTTTTAATGAGACTATTGTGAGTATTTTGATTTTGCTCGTAAAAAAATGTGAAGGGAATTTCGAATTTGGAATGTTGTGTTTTTTTGTAAAAATAGTCATAGTTTTAGTTGACATCAAAACCAGCCAGTGTCCCATAGACAAAAACTGTTAGTGGCATAACTTTCTGAGTGACCTGTGTATCCATGTATATGTCACCGTATAATAATTATGTACTTCGTTTAATTTATAATCTATCGGTATTATTTCTGTTAAATTATAAACTTTCGAAAAATTGTGAACTGCAACGAACTATTTACAATTTAACGCATTATTTTTCGCTAGTTTATAATCTTTCCATGGGAAACCGACAAATTGTGAACTGGTATCAAACTTGCTTGCGACGTAATGCACCTTGCGCTAATATTAAATAGCCTGCCTGGCTGCGAGCAACTTGGAAGTAGCGCTCGCCGGCCGCTACCGCGGCACCGCTTGCTTCGCTCGCTCGGCTCGCGTGCGGTTGGTCACAGTTCTAACCTAACCTAACCCATTTCACCCAGTTCGCAATTTTTCGACAGTTTATAATCTAACGGAAATAATTCCGACAGATTATAAACTAACGGTTCTCACAATCTTACGGTGACATATCTATACATATAATAAAATCGTAGCGAAGTCAAAACTGTACATTGAATATTTTTGAAAAAAAGTAATTGCTACGAGGTCTAGGATCGATTCTAATGCCGAAAATATTTTTTTTAGAATTTTTGTCTGTTTGTCTGTTTGTCTGTATGTATGTTCCAGCATCACGCAAATTCTACCGGACAGATTCTGTTAAAATTTTGCATAGATATTCCCTGTGTGTCTGGTCAAACTATAGGGTATAAACTATCACGCTATTTACTATGGGGGACGAGCAATATTACATTATGTTGTATTTTTATGTTCTAGCATGACGCAAATTCTACCGGATAGATTCTGTTAAAATTTTGCATAGGTGTTCCCTATAAGTCTGGTCAAACTATAGGGTATAAACTATCACGCTATTTACTATGGGGGACGAGCAATATTATATTATGTTCGTATTTTTGGGAAAAAACGCGCCAAAATTTTAGGATATTGTAGATGGTTATCGATTTAACTTTTTAAATGATTATCATCACGCTATACCTTTATGGAACTAAGCAGTCAATCAAAAAATATATAGGAACGGCTATTTTAGACAAGTTTCAACAAAGCAATTAGCTCAGCGGTTGGGCGGTTGCTTTGTAAACGTGGGGTTGTAAGTTCGATTCCCACCTACGGTTTTTTTTTCTTTTTTTTCACATTTTGTTATACGATTATTATTTTTTTTGATAATCTACCTATAATCTATAGATATAATAAAATCGTAACGAAGTTAATTTTTTTTAAAGAAAGTTATTGCTAAGAGGTCTGGGATCGATTCTTATGCGGAAAATAAAGTTTTTAGAATGTTTGTCTGTACCAACCGTAGGGCATAAACTATCACGCTATTTGCTATGGGGGATGAGCAATATTACATCATGTTCGTATTTTTCTCTGCAAATTGTAAAAGGACGCGCCAAAAGGTTGGGATATTGTAGATAGGTAGTTACCGATTTAACTTTTTAAATGATTATCATCACGCTACCTTTTATATAGGAACGGCTATTTTAGCTAACTTTCAACAAAGCGAATAAGTAAGCGATTGGACGAATGATTTGAAGTCCTGAGGGCCTACCACCAGCTTAAAAGCAGTATTATTTTAATATTACTTTAGTTTACTTCAGTGTGGGAAAGAGATGAAGCTCTACAGGATGTATAGCTCCATCTCTTTCTCCCACTGAAGTAACATTAAAAAAATACTGCTTTATGAGCTGGTGGTAGGCCGCCCGGGGTAGTAAGTTCGATTTACATCTGTTTTTTTAAACTCTTTTTGTAAAACGATTTTTTTTTGGATTGTGTATGTAATAGTTCATAGAATGTATTAATTCACAAAAAATGGAAAACTTCGTAAGCTATGGGAAACTACTAAGTTACAAGTACTTTACAGTCACAAAACATTCAAGGTTGTATTCTGATCATTTTAGAGCAAAAGACTGTAGGAATAAAATGTTTTTTTACAGATTTTGACAGCAGATTTGTCCTAGCGATTTTATAATATGTATGTGGATCTTCTGGAATCGCTGCCACACTGCTTCCTGGTGGCAAAACAGCGCACGTCATGTTTAAGATTCCCATCGATTTAGAGAGCAACGAAACACCTGTTTGTGGGGTGTCACGCAACAGTAACAAGGGATGTGTACTTAGGGGATTGCGCTTCGTCGTATGGGATGAATGCGTTATGGCAAAAAGGAAAGCAGTGGAAACTGTAAACAGAACCCTGCAGGACATCCGCAGAAACCAAGATATGATGGGTGGTGTCACAGTTTTGACAAAAAAAGTGAAAACTTCGTTGAAAAGGTCGACTCTATGGTCGAGAGTTCATAAACTGCGCTTGACCATCATCATACGAGCTCGGCTTGGCGGTAATTCAAATGCTCAAGAATTCTCCGATGTTCTTCTAAAAGTTGGTGAAAGCACTCTACCAGAGACTCTTGGTAGAGTAGATCCCACTTTAGAAGATCTTATTTGTCTGATATACGGGGATATCAGTCAAATACCGTACCAAGAGAATTCTTAGGTGTGTTTCCGTTTTAACTCCGAAGATGATCAAGCTACAGCGATCAACCACAGTATTCTCTCACAAATTGAAGGGAGTGAAGTGATATACACCTCCATTAATAGTGATGTGGAGGAAGATGATGCCAAATATCACCCCGTAGAATTTCTCAATTTACAAATAGAAAGAAAAGAAAGAAAGATAGAAAAAACATTTATTTGGACACAGTTCGCGAAACACAAAACACAAATTACAGAGGAAATAAAAAATAGTGTTTTTAAAACAATAGTGTGTGCCTCACGGCTGCGCCAAAAAGGTTCATTTCAGCATTAAATGGCAAGTGGACTTCCGGTTGTATATCTGTGTAACGGAAACCAGCTCAAAGTCATGTCTTTGCAGAGAAACGTCATCGAGGTGGAAATTCTAACAGGTTGTGGCGATGGTGAGACAGTGTTTATAGCGCGTATAAAGTACAAATTCCCCACCATTACCAGTTAAAGCGCGTGCAGTTCTCTGGGAGTGTATGCTTTGCGATCAACAAGTCACAGGGGCCGACACTAAAGGCTGAAGGCTGCGGGTGTCGACCTCAGGATAAGCTGCTTCTCACACGGACAACTGTTACGTCGCTTGCTCCCGAGTCACCATTCCTGACTCTCTGTATATTTTGGCTGCTGAGAATAAAACTACAAACGTAGTATACAGGGAAGTTTTATAAAAATGTGGCTGTTATTGTAGTATATTGTGATGTCTTACGATTTCCATGCGAACGAAGTCGCGGGCAGAAGCTAGTAATATATAAGACTAAAGATCCGCCCCTGCTTTGCATAGTTTTTACACTAAACTACCCGGATAAAAAGTATCCTATGTGTTAATTCAGGTTATATTAACTATCTGCTTGCCTCATCTAAATCCTATTAGTAGCATAACATAATGATTCAGTACTATCGTGAATTTAATTTCGCAGAGACTAAACCACACCCTGGTAAAGGCGAATAGATTGATAATATCTATTTAGTATCTATACATAAGAATTAATACATAGAAAAAAACCCTTAAGCTGAAAAACGATGGTGGTAATTCACTTTAAGGTACATACTTCCATACTATGAGAGTAATAAATAACGAGGTTTCGCGTATATTGGAAGGCTGAACAAGAATATACGCCTGTAAAAGAACTTCTTATTAGGTTATACATGTTCAGTTGTAAACAACGTAAGTAACTTCATTACTCGTCAAAGCTTTCTGTATAGAAGCTCACAACGTTATACTTAATCCAGTACCACGATATACTTAGGCCCGGACTCTATCAAGGCGGAGATGTTCGAAGCGAAGACGAGAAGAGATGTTTTTCAGTTAGGCGTGTATCTACCGAAGCTGTTCGGAGATGCGTACTGGCTAGACTGGGGCGGAGATGGTGCTAGTTAGAGCGAAGATGTGTGCTCGCTAGAGCGGTGATGTGTGCTGGCTAGAGCGGAACTGAGCTGTGTGCGGTGAGCGTTGGATGTTAACGTAATCACGGTGCCACTCACAGCACACCGCTCACACCTCTTCCCGTCTCCGCTGCGCGCCGTCGCCAGCTTGCGAGGTACAGCTCACATCTCCGCTTCGTACCGCCGGCCAGCTCAATCTCAGCGTGGCACAGCTCATATCTCCGTTTCGATCGCGCCATATGAATATGTCGGAGACGGGTATGTGACTCTCGTTATTTTCAGCGATATTTTAACTACTACGGGCGTAGTGTGGGTAGTGTTGGTTAATGCGCAATAGAAAAACAGTTTGCAGTTCAGATCACATTATAATTTACTATCAAATGAATCACACTAGCTAAATTATACACACACTGGGTGCGACGGCGTTTATTAAAATCACCAATTAAGAAAATGATCACATATTACAACTAACACAATAACTGAGCACCACGAATCGAGAACAGTTCCGCGACGTCTTGACTCCAATGCGACCAGAGGCTGAATATGCCCTCCTCGCCGTGGCCTTAAAACATCACGACTCTGTAGAAGCGCGCCTTTTTTGGTGTAGATAGCTCACTCTTGATGTCACCAGTGGTGCGCTTGCGATTCGTTTTGTGTCCGTACTAATGACCGGATTCTACAAATATAATACATGTCCGCTCAGTGGTATCCACTGAAGCTGAGTTACATTCTATTGGTTGTTTAAAACACATCTCTTCTCATCTCATCTCGTCTCCGCTTTGCTGTGTAGAACACCATTTAGTAAAAGCATTATGTTCTAAACTTTTTAAAAAGACTAGCAAACTTTGAAAATTTGGTAACATGCCTAAAAATTCAGGGTTGATACAGAGAAATAAATAACAATACCTACTAACATTTAAAGTTAGAGGCCCTGTCTACTAACAAAAGTTAGAATCTAAAAGAGAGTGCTTTAGGTAGTTAACCTCGAGTCCAGTTTCCTAAGATGGAGTTATTACTCGATGTGTAGATAAGAGATAATATAATTATCCTGGTTCCTATATTATGCCTGTGTAAAGATGCTGACAAGAGCTAAAGCGTGGTTACTGTCGGACTGCATAGAAAAGCTTGTAATTTATTGCAAAATATGCAGCAATTATCTATTGTACTCAAAAATAAGGTGATTCAATCGAAAAAAATAACAATCAAATTCTGCATTCTAATATATGACGTTGATATTTAAAACAGATATTTTGGATTGGAACTCAAGGTAAAAGGTTAGTTTATCGTTCATTTGTGTCGAGATTTTTTTTTCAAAAAGTGTTTTGGTAACAATTAAGATCTGATAAATATATTCAAAATTAACATATATTTTTTCTCCTACTACAACCTACATATAAATTTGTCAATATTTTTTATGACTGAGGTGCACTGCAAGAATCAGTTTCGAAAAAACATTCCAGTGTGCGTGTTCTTTCTGAAATGAATTTCCAAACAGGTTTTTCCACTCTTGAGTTCCAAAAGGTGTTTTGTAAAGAAATTTCGGGCTACTGCTTCTATTTATACATAATAGGTATGCAATATATAAAAAACCCTGTCCAATTCGAAAAGGACACATAGGTACTGCAACAACATTACTAAAAATAATAAAAAATCATGAAAATAAAAAAAATATTGCTATTTAAAATTCACATTTTTAGTACCAAAATTACCACAAATCCATTAAAAATTTGAAAATTATTACTTGTAGACACCCGCTAAACGACGGCCAGCCGCGACCCATGTATAACCCGGTAAAATTCCCCATTGAAAAAATATGGGGCAATTTGTTTTTCCTTTTTTTCTGAGAATTACCACATAATAGACTCTCAGTACGATACCTAACAATACCCTCACGGATTGGACAGGGTTTTTTTTTACATTTTGTATAATAGGTATGTAAAATATGTTTCCTATTTATGAATTATATTAGGATGAGTTGTTTACCGTCTGGCGCGGGTGAAAGTCAACCGCGTAAAGTGATTTATATTATGTCGAGTTAGACTAATGAGTTTTACGTGACTGGCGCTGGCGCCAATATAGGAGACTATTTTTGCTGGAAAAATAAAAAGAGTGCAAATAATCTTATCTAGTAAATATAAGACACAACGGTACATAATGCTATTGATTATTACATTATGCTTGTATTCTTCGACGGACAGGCAGAGATGTACTATCGAAGAAACGCATATCTGTACACTGTAAGGACTATTCTTGCTTGCTGCGCTCGGCCGCTATAATATCGCTTACCTACGAAAAAGAGGGTCGTGTGCACGGGATTTTGTTTTCAAATTGGTTAGATATGCGTTACCCCGATGGTAAATAGAATACTATTAGTAAAGGTAGATCATCATGCCTGTAATGCCCTGAAGGGTTAGGCAGAGGTGTACCTATAGTACACCCACATTTCGCCAGTTATGTTTAAGTTCCGTGGAATAGGGGGCAAGCCTATTGCCTTCATTATTTAACACTTATTTTTAAATGTTGCAGCACTATGCTGAGATAGGAGCATTTTGACCTCGTACAGAACTTTCCGTTTTTATCTTCATTTTACTTTGTTAAGCTATTGCATAGCTTTTATCGCGGGCTTAGAGCGCGGCGACCGAATCAAAAAATTCCGTAACGAAAAAAACCTAACACCCCCACTCCGCGTACCATGTAATGACGGTTCCCATGACAACGTGATGTTGTCATGGGAACGTAATTTTTGTTTTATATCATCAAGTCATCATCCCAAGTGTAGCGATGACAAATAGGAAGTATGGAGGTTACAAATGCTATGCAATAGCTTTACCGCGGCAGTCCCCGAGTGCCACACGTTTTTTTTTTTTTCTGTATTTTTAGTCTAATTTGTGATCTCCTGTGCGAGTCCCAATAAATACTTTTTCTTTCTTTCATTCTCTATCAAGAAAGAGCTACTCAATATTTTGCTAGTCAATTTCAATTTGTAGAATAAATATAGTAGCGCGAGTGCAGAGCGACTGAGATTCCACTTTGAAAGCACCCTATACAATTTTTACACTTTCAAGGTTTAATTAGTTTTCAGTAGGTAAATGAAAGGCTAAAGCCGTGGTGAAATAGTGCTTCCCTACCCACGAATGGGTTGGGTTCCACCTGCTGAAAATCTCCAACCTGGTCATTAGTTGCCTTGGCTAACCTGGAAGTCTTTAAATAGACTCCGGACTCGGGTAAGCCGAAGCAAAGATAACCTGCTCAGGTGGAGATCCACAGATGACTTTGCCTTGGAGTGCAAATGTAGTGCTGTCCCCCAAATAATGGGGCACTTAATATCGTGTCCTGCTGCCTATCCAAAGGGGGCACAAAGGTACTGCAATGATGAGAGATGATGAGAGCAGTGGTGGCCCAGTGGTAACGGCCGCGACTTACGAGTTATAAGGTCGTAGGTCCGAACCCAGACAGGCACTTTACTTTGTGTAAATTATTTCATCACCACTGCTCTCAAAACGGTGAAGGAAAACATCGTGAGGAAACCGGCATGTCCTTGAACCGAAAATTCGAAGACATGTGACATCTACCAACCCGCACTGGGCCCGCGTGGTGGATTACGGCCCACTCCCTCTCACAGAGAGGAGGCCTGTGTCCCAGCAGTGGGAACATTTATAGGCTGATGATGATGATGATGAGGTACTGCAATAACATTACCAAAAAGTTTTTACTATTTTTATTTTTATTTGAAAATAAAAAAGTTATTTCTATATAAAATTCACATTTTTTGTACCAAAATTACCCCAAATCCATAAAAAAATTGAAAATTTTCGACAGGGGTCATAAGTTATGACTTGTAGACACCCGCTAAACGGCGGCCGCCTGCGTCGAATGTAAAATTTCCCATTGAAAAAAATGTGTCGATTTTTTTTTTACACCTTCACGGATCGGACTGTGTTTTTTTTTTACATGTTCTATAAATTGCCATCAACACGCTTAGAAGAAGTTTTCAGTAGGTTTCATTGGGTAGTTGAAACCATAGCGTTTAAAATTGCGCAAAATTCCGTGTTCTACGAATTTATGATCGACGATTTTGAATTCGGACACACCGGGCTCTTCAATTACATATACAGCCATTTGCAAGCATAATTTTCGGACTATTGGGAACCGTTTCGGCAACGAGAATTAGTGCCATTTTGCTCCATTGTGTGTAATACCATTCGGTCATTATAATGACCAATGTCTTTTGATACCTGAACGTTCTAATACATACATACATATACTCACACCTTCCCATGGGGATAGGCAGAAACTACATTATAATTTATTTTTTTTGGGTGGGAAATTATCAAATAACTTCTCCCGCTCTGGGCGGAGCGGGAGGGCGTATCAGACTCTTACTGACTAAAACCCACCCGTGTTCCTTCGGTTGCCTTGTTGCCGGGGGCCACGATTTCCCTATCGGTTTTCTTCGAACCCCCGGCAGGCATTGGCCCTAGCGGACCCCGTCAATTCTGCTGACATATCTTTGAGGCGCGCGTGGAACACAACGCGCCGTCGACCCGGGCTTGGTCCTTATCGGACGGCGAGCTACCCATTGCTCACCGTCCGCAAGCCCGCGCCTACTGTGGCTGGAAATCGGCTCGCGATTCCCGCCCCGGGCGTCTCCTCCTGCATACTACACTATCCTTACGATCTTTTTGCTTCGTTTACGTTCATACATCTGGGGGCCTAAAACGGCCGCTTTGGCAAAATCATAATATGATAATAATATGAATCACACAAACTGACAAGTCATAATATTATCTGCGTTCAATTCATATTACGCAATTCATCTGTCTGACAGTTTTGTATTATAAAGAAATAAAAAACTAAAAGCTCATTTGATTAATACAAACTGTAAAGAAAAACCTACTTATTATCCGGTAAAATTACGGTCTTAATTTTTTCATGCGGCAATATTTACATCAAATCATCATCTGCCTAGCCTTTTCCCAACTATGTTGGGGTCGTCTTCCAGTCTAACCGGATGCAGCTGAATACCAGTATTTTACATGGAGCGACGAGAGCAGTGGTGGCCCAGTGGTAACGGCCGCGACTTACGACTTGTAGGTCGTAGGTTCAAACCCAGACAGGCGCTTTACTTTGTGTAAATTATTTCATCACCACTGCTCTCAAAACGGTGAAGGAAAACATCGTGAGGAAACCGACATGTCCTAGAACCGAAAATTCGAAGACATGTGACATCTACCAACCCGCAATGGGCCCGCGTGGTGGATTACGGCCCACTCCCTCTCACAGAGAGGAGGCCTGTGTCCCAGCAGTGGGAACATTTATAGGCTGATGATGATGATGATGACATGGAGCGACTGCCTATCTGACCTCCACAACCTAGTTACTAGGTAACACAATCCCCTTGGTAAGACTAGTTGTCAGACTTTTTGGGCTTCTAACTACCCGTAACAACTGTCAAAGATCTACAAATGACAGCCGAGACCAACGGCTTAGCGTGCTTTCCGAGGCACGGAGGGGTCTTGGTATGTAAAGATGGTCACCCATCCACAGACCAACCGCGGCAAGCGTAGCTTAACCTGATCGATCGACCCGTGCAGCTGTTGTTACTTAGCCACAAGCCCCTCAGCGGCAATATTTACATCAAATATGATTCTGATATGAATTGAACTGAATATGATTCAGGTAAAATAAGTGTCAACATAGTGGAATTGCTGGGAATTCAGAAAATGAATTGCTTTTAGAGGAATCGCTTAATGTGGCTATTTTAGATCCGCTGATCGTACACGCCCGCCGGATTCGAATACTATACGCACCTGAACTTTCCATTCTTTTTTTATTCCTTTTTGTTTGTTTCCTTTTTTTACTTGTGTTATAATGTTGTGTTGTGTGCCTTTTTGTCTGTGCTAAATAAATGTATTTTCTTTCTTTCTTTCTGAAGAATATCACCTATAATGTCACTATAATAATGTCCTTCTAGAACGTGCTCCCGGCGTCTCCTCTCACATCTGTCTTTGTCTTGCCTTAATGTTTTTATACCAGATATAATACCAAAATGCCTCATTGGTCAATGAGCATGAGGTCCTGGGTTCGATTCCCGGGTCAGGCAAAGTGTTATTGGTGTTTTCCATCTCAAATTTCTCAATAGCAGCTCGGAGTCTGGATTTGTGCCCGGTTGATGGCAATAGGCTCGCCCCCTATTACATGGGACTTAAACATAACTGGCGAAATGTGAGTGTACTATAAAAAATATACCTCTGCTCCACCCTTCGGGAAATACTGGCGTGATATTATGTTATGTTTTAATATACTTACTTCCAGGGCAAAGGCATTTTACTCACACAGAGAAAGATTAGGAATGACACGCTTGATTGCTGAATGTTTGCGATTTCAGATCTCTACGAGGTCAAATTAAATTAGCCGGCTAAACTTAACAGACGTGATGTGTATCGATATATAAACACGATAAAATAACATAAAGATTTTCTTAACTGACAGTGACTACAGCTGATTACAGATCAACGGCCGCGGGTAGTAGTTACCTACTTAAAATTATGAGTTTAGAAAATCAGTTTTCATTTTATTTTATCGTTTTTAGATATTGAGGAGCTCGTGACTAAGTAATAACAGCAGCAAGAGTTGATCCATCAGGTTAAACTACGCTTGCCTGGGTTGGTCTGTGGATGGGTGACCATCTTTACATACCGAGACTCCTCCGTGCCTCGGAAAGCACGTTAAACCGTTGGTTTCGGCTGTCATTCGTGGCTCTTTGACAGTCGTTACGGGTCGTCAGAAGCCCGAAAGTCTGACAACCAGTCTTACCAAGGGGTATCGTATTACTCAGTAACTGGGTTGCGGAGGTCAGATAGGTAGTAGCTCCATGTAAAATACTGGTATTCAGCTGCATCCGGTTAGACTGGAAGCCGACCCCAACATAGTTAGGAAAAGGCTAAACAGATTGATTGTTTTTAGGTATTGATACTCATATCACGCCTCTGAAGTTTCACTGGCTTATCTAATTTGACCCTGTATAATTCGATGTCTCTACGATGTCCTCTTTGTTAAGGTGCGTCCAGACAGGTCGAAGCAATATGTGCTTCAAATGGTATGCCACGCATGTGACGGCTGGATGTAGAAATTGCAAATATTTTTCCAATTATTCCTTTATTCAAATTAGTAAATTTTATTTTTTGAACAAAAATTAGATTTTTTTTATTCTAATCTTATAATAAATAATTGATTAATAAAATATATATTCAAGATATAAAATAAAAATCATATAATTCTAATAATAAATGAATATATAAAAACCAGAGCGGGAGAAGTTATTTGATAATTTACCAACCAAAAAAAAAAATTGTTAGGCATCTGCGATCTGTCAAAAATTAATTTACAGTGCACGTCTCGCACTGTCCAGACGCACCTTTAAGTTTGTGAAGTCTAGGTTAATTTGTAGATAGTGCAATATTACCATCATCTTTCTCTTGCGTTTATCTCAATTTATTTGGGGTTGTCTTTCTTTTTCATACTTCTCTATTAGTCGTCTTCTCAGTAGAAAGTGCAATATCTAGAGTCTGGCCACGCTAAGTCTGCAATGGAATAAATGGGTAACCCCGAAAAGTTTTATATAATATGATAGAGTCTGGCAAACGAAAGTAGAGACTGAAAAATCGCGGCAAATTTAAAAAAATATCAGCATAGCAACCCTAAAATTTGTGTGACATACCTGAAACAACCTAATTTGATACTTTAGAATTATTTGTTTAAAATCATGTAACCTATTATCTTCCAAATCAACGAGACGTTTCTTGAAATTTCGAAAAATCTGTTTACTTCGTCTGAATAAAAATACGACTTTAGGTAATAGCTAATGCTTAATATAATGCTAAGAAAAGTGAGCTTCTAATTTTTAAATCGAAGTCTAGCTCGTTGGATAATGTTCCTCCAGTGAATTTAAGCGGAAAGCCACTACAGAGAGTCACACAGTTTAAATACCTAGCGCATGTAGTCACTGAGGACTTATCTGACGATGCTGATATTGAGAGGGAGCGGAGGGCGTTGGCGGTTCGATGCAATATGGTAGCCCGCAGGTTTGCGCGATGTAGTAAGGATGTAAAAGTCTCGCTTTTCAAGGCATACTGCCAAACCTTCTACACGTGCAGCTTGTGGGTGAAATATACTCAGAGAGCCTACAACGTCCTTCGCGTACAGTATAATAATGGATTTAGGATGTTGATGGGGCTTCCGCGCTTCTGTAGCGCTTCGCAGATGTTTGCGGAAGCCCGTGTTGACGATTTTCATGGTATTATGAGGAAGAGAACAGCGTCAATAATGGGTAGGTTGCGCGGAAGCTCCAACAGCATCCTAAACACATTATTAGACAAAATGGACAGTCCCTTTATAAGGCACTGGGTACGGAGGCACGTGCCAACGTGTGTTGGACCACGTCAGTTTTAGTTGATTTAGTTTGTAAAAATTTACTAACATAGTTTTGAAGTCATTGTTACTAACACTATATGGATTGTGTGTACTTGTATGTGTAGTCCGAAATAAAGAATATATTATATTATTATTAATAGCAATATAGCAATTCGAAAAAAAAACCCAATTATTTTCTATAATTATTTTGGTAATTTTAATTTGTAATTTGTTAATATTCACCATCATAATCAAAATCTGAATCTAAAACTGCCATGTGAAAAGATTAATTAGAATCATTGTTTTGTCATTTTTGAGTTAGTAAATGCTGTATCAAGATCACAACAAGACATCAACAACACTCCATCTTGTTTTGGCAACTTTGCAAATAATTCGAGTGTCTACTTTCGTTTGCCAGACTCTATACTTATACATTAGTCAGTTATGTCAATTTTGGGGTTGTAAGAAGATCTTGATATAAGATTTTGATATTTTGCCTTTTCATTTTTGCCTTGTAGATTATGTGTAATAGACTATGTCGTACCTATATTCTATCTCCATACGATGAAAAAACTGTATCAAATCCACACTGGATCGTGCTAAAGTGACTATTCTTTACCAGGATTAATCAGAATATAAACAAAATAACATATAAAAACAAAAAGACAAACAACGTATCAAATTCTTTTTTCGTAGGACAGGATGGCGTTGCCACCTATAGATTTTCAAATTCCACCGTTTTTTGACTTGTGCAGTTTTAGCGTAGCCAGACTCTATTTATTATGAAGTAAAAAACGTCACATACATAGATACACAGCTGCAAGGATCTTTTGGCGTTCGAATGACGTTTACAGGGGGGCGCTGTCGGTAAACATTTAGTGCATTTGTTTTGTGAAATGTATTTAAAAACCAAGATGGCGGCGCTACTTCGGATTTCGAACACGCGCCAAAAGAACATTGTTGGTACAGCTATTATGCCAAATTCAAGTCAGCGCACTGCGCTCTGCGTTCAGCGCTCGGTGTGGTTCATCCTGAAAATGCCTCGTTGAGAGGTGAAACACTTGTCAATTTCTTTCAGGGTTTTATGGCTTTGTAGAAATAGCTAATCGGAATAGGTTACTAAATATATCCACGTCTATTGTATTTATTAACTTCGTGCTTGTAAAGTGCATCCTTGAACTTACAAATCTTTGCCATCTTGACAACTACCCAAACAGGCAGAGGTTCTCAAATTCTCGGTCGAAGAGGAGGATTAGCGAAACGACACTCATCCGTCATAATTCATCCTCTTGACTTCCATCCGCCAGCCATAAGCTAACTAGACCATTACATGTGAAAATATGGTGGGATACCCAAAATATAGCGACTTTCATCCTTCACAACTATTTCAGGATAATATATGGACCGAACTAAGCCCTTTATGGACCAAAAGTAGTCCGTTTACCATTGAAGAAAGCCAATGGAGTGTGTGCGTTCCATGGAAAGATTTCTTTAAAAACCTTCCAAATAGTTAAATACATTTCTGTGATGCTGGAATAAATGTAGAATATTCTATGTATAATCTAGTTACAAAGATCAAGAGAAGCCAGCAAGGTTTTTATTCGGAATTTTAAAAATTATGTTAATCAGTGGCTAAAACGTTTTGCTCTCAGAATTGTTTACCTACCTACGTTTATAACAGACTGTCTTAGCTACAGAAATCAGTTTAAATTAGGAAAATTTAGCGTTCCTAAACCGCAGAAGGAATAGGAATAACCACAATTATTTCACTTGTGTTTAATAACAGTTTGCTTTATTAAATTACTGTACTATTTACTCAAGAGCAGCTTGTTAGAGTTTTCTAGAGAATAAGTACCTATCTATTAGAAAATAATTTTCTTCTATACTCCATTTGAAATAAGATTAGACATTTAAACAAACCTTTTTTACAGTCCGTTCAACCGATTTTGACTTCTATACCGTAGGCATAAGGATGGCATTAAAAGCAAAAAAGTGGTTACAATACCAACTGTTTACTGCAACTGCCATTTGTCATGCCACCAACGCAATAGAAGTCAAAGTCGGTTGAACGGACTGTAAAAAAGGTTTGTTTAAATGTCTAATCTTATTTCAAACTAGCTTCTGCCCGCGACTTCGTTCGCATGGAAATCGTAAGACATCACAATATACTACAATAACAGCCACATTTTTATAAAACTTCCCTGTATACTACGTTTGTAGTTTTATTCTCAGCAGCCAAAATATACAGAGAGTCAGGAATGGTGACTCGGGAGCAAGCGACGTAACAGTTGTCCGTGTGAGAAGCAGCTTATCCTGAGGTCGACACCCGCAGCCTTCAGCCTTTAGTGTCGGCCCCTGTGACTTGTTGATCGCAAAGCATACACTCCCAGAGAACTGCACGCGCTTTAACTGGTAATGGTGGGGAATTTGTACTTTATACGCGCTATAAACACTGTCTCACCATCGCCACAACCTGTTAGAATTTCCACCTCGATGACGTTTCTCTGCAAAGACATGACTTTGAGCTGGTTTCCGTTACACAGATATACAACCGGAAGTCCACTTGCCATTTAATGCTGAAATGAACCTTTTTGGCGCAGCCGTGAGGCACACACTATTGTTTTAAAAACACTATTTTTTATTTCCTCTGTAATTTGTGTTTTGTGTTTCGCGAACTGTGTCCAAATAAATGTTTTTTCTATCTTTCTTTCTTTTCTTTCTATTTGTAAATTGAGAAATTCTACGGGGTGATATTTGGCATCATCTTCCTCCACATCACTATTAATGGAGGTGTATATCACTTCACTCCCTTCAATTTGTGAGAGAATACTGTGGTTGATCGCTGTAGCTTGATCATCTTCGGAGTTAAAACGGAAACACACCTAAGAATTCTCTTGGTACGGTATTTGACTGATATCCCCGTATATCAGACAAATAAGATCTTCTAAAGTGGGATCTACTCTACCAAGAGTCTCTGGTAGAGTGCTTTCACCAACTTTTAGAAGAACATCGGAGAATTCTTGAGCATTTGAATTACCGCCAAGCCGAGCTCGTATGATGATGGTCAAGCGCAGTTTATGAACTCTCGACCATAGAGTCGACCTTTTCAACGAAGTTTTCACTTTTTTTGTCAAAACTGTGACACCACCCATCATATCTTGGTTTCTGCGGATGTCCTGCAGGGTTCTGTTTACAGTTTCCACTGCTTTCCTTTTTGCCATAACGCATTCATCCCATACGACGAAGCGCAATTCCCTAAGTACACATCCCTTGTTACTGTTGCGTGACACCCCACAAACAGGTGTTTCGTTGCTCTCTAAATCGATGGGAATCTTAAACATGACGTGCGCTGTTTTGCCACCAGGAAGCAGTGTGGCAGCGATTCCAGAAGATCCACATACATATTATAAAATCGCTAGGACAAATCTGCTGTCAAAATCTGTAAAAAAACATTTTATTCCTACAGTCTTTTGCTCTAAAATGATCAGAATACAACCTTGAATGTTTTGTGACTGTAAAGTACTTGTAACTTAGTAGTTTCCCATAGCTTACGAAGTTTTCCATTTTTTGTGAATTAATACATTCTATGAACTATTACATACACAATCCAAAAAAAAATCGTTTTACAAAAAGAGTTTAAAAAAACAGATGTAAATCGAACTTACTACCCCGGGCGGCCTACCACCAGCTCATAAAGCAGTATTTTTTTAATGTTACTTCAGTGGGAGAAAGAGATGGAGCTATACATCCTGTAGAGCTTCATCTCTTTCCCACACTGAAGTAAACTAAAGTAATATTAAAATAATACTGCTTTTAAGCTGGTGGTAGGCCCTCAGGACTTCAAATCATTCGTCCAATCGCTTACTTATTCGCTTTGTTGAAAGTTAGCTAAAATAGCCGTTCCTATATAAAAGGTAGCGTGATGATAATCATTTAAAAAGTTAAATCGGTAACTACCTATCTACAATATCCCAACCTTTTGGCGCGTCCTTTTACAATTTGCAGAGAAAAATACGAACATGATGTAATATTGCTCATCCCCCATAGCAAATAGCGTGATAGTTTATGCCCTACGGTTGGTACAGACAAACATTCTAAAAACTTTATTTTCCGCATAAGAATCGATCCCAGACCTCTTAGCAATAACTTTCTTTAAAAAAAATTAACTTCGTTACGATTTTATTATATCTATAGATTATAGGTAGATTATCAAAAAAAATAATAATCGTATAACAAAATGTGAAAAAAAAGAAAAAAAAACCGTAGGTGGGAATCGAACTTACAACCCCACGTTTACAAAGCAACCGCCCAACCGCTGAGCTAATTGCTTTGTAGAAACTTGTCTAAAATAGCCGTTCCTATATATTTTTTGATTGACTGCTTAGTTCCATAAAGGTATAGCGTGATGATAATCATTTAAAAAGTTAAATCGATAACCATCTACAATATCCTAAAATTTTGGCGCGTTTTTTCCCAAAAATACGAACATAATATAATATTGCTCGTCCCCCATAGTAAATAGCGTGATAGTTTATACCCTATAGTTTGACCAGACTTATAGGGAACACCTATGCAAAATTTTAACAGAATCTATCCGGTAGAATTTGCGTCATGCTAGAACATAAAAATACAACATAATGTAATATTGCTCGTCCCCCATAGTAAATAGCGTGATAGTTTATACCCTATAGTTTGACCAGACACACAGGGAATATCTATGCAAAATTTTAACAGAATCTGTCCGGTAGAATTTGCGTGATGCTGGAACATACATACAGACAAACAGACAAACAGACAAAAATTCTAAAAAAAATATTTTCGGCATTAGAATCGATCCTAGACCTCGTAGCAATTACTTTTTTTCAAAAATATTCAATGTACAGTTTTGACTTCGCTACGATTTTATTATATGTATAGATGGAGTGTAGGTAGGTATAAGAATTAAGAACCCCTGTCATGTCAGTCAGTAATGTTTGCAAGTAAGGTTTAATTTCCCTCTGCATTTTCATATTGCAATATATCCGTTCGAGATGAACCGATTGATTGCGATACGCAAGACAAGATATATTGCGAATTTCATTGCAATATAACAGAGGCACGAGGCACGTGCCAGCACAATAATCTGCACGTGTAACGGTACAGTTAGAACAATAATAAATGTAAACTGAAAACTGTTTTGACTGCAACAAAACGGTTTTCAGTTTTATTGTTTCATGATTTGACAATGTATATACGGCGTGAAACACACGAGTGGCTTTTATTACGTTAACGTTTCGATATAACATTCAAGTGTAGCTATTTATTTTTATGAACACGCTTTTTTAACTGCGGATGGCGTCAGATAGCTTTGAATACGTGAATATGTACCTAGTCACGATGTGTGTTTGAGCCGGGTGCAAAGTTTGAACATTTTGATCCCGTTTTAGGGGTGCTACACCCTTTCGTGCCAGCATGATTCGGCAGCGCCGGGCGGTAAAATCGAATATGTTTAAGTAAGATGTATATGTTCGGGAAAAAGACGCTCGGCTTTGCTCGAATTGTGCTAAATCGACCCGTACCCTAATTGCGTTACCTACTTATTTTCGTAAACGATTATGACAAAGGAGACGTTTCATTTTTGTATGGGACTCCGGCCATAACATGTACACTTTAGAAAACCTGGGAAACGAACCCCTAAATACAATAAAGACTGTTTTTTTCCATAATATCTAATACTTTTTGGGCACAAAATAAAAACCGAAAATGTTTGACGTTTGTCAAGTGAAATACGATCATCGACAGCTAGCCATTTTCGTCCAGAAGTACCTACAAATCTACAATCCACTAAAGCAGTTTTTTATTTTTATGATGAATCACACTTTCTAATTAATCAAAAAAGTTGTATAAGATAGCTATCTTAAAATAGTACAGAAATACATGCCTTTCATATTTATTTAAATGACGTCTACGTGATATTATTGTTAAAATGTAACATGATTTCTGGACGAAAGCAGTATGCAAGTAAAACGACGCCATGATGAATAGAATATGGCAATAATTTGTTAAACTATTATTTTTTGTGCCGAAGTAATCAGGGGAATAAACAGGAAAGAATATTTTTCCTCAATTCATGGATTTTTTTCCTTTTTTTACATTAACGTACACTTTATGGCCGAAAATGAAACATCTCCTTTGTTTCATTTTGACAGTTCAACAACTTTCATTGCGTTAAATACGTTGTTGAGCAGATTTTTTTCCAACTTATGAAGCAATGGATTAGCAATCTGTTTCAGATAGAAACAAATTGTGATTGATCATGCATTACGCAATTAGGGTACCGAACATGACTAAGCGAGATGCCGAACGAAGTTTGTCACTCCGCACAAGGCGAATAAAAGCCGAATAAGTGTAGTAATTGCTTCGGGTCGGCTTATTTATTCAACAAATACTGCCGAATCGAATGGACCGTCCCAAATATATGTGTAGCACCCATAACAGTTTTGTCTGGCCGACTTAAGTACCACAGAGCATTATGCGTTTTTAATGGTCGCCACTGCTCAATCACTAGTTGCCGTCGTGCCGTAAGCTGCAACTTCAACCGGTCGCATACTTGGCTGGCACTCGAGTGGCCGGTTCCGAGCTACAAAGCTTTGGTCTGTGACTTCGTGCACACACTTGGCGATAGAGTGGTCGTGGTGACGGCGACCGGCGACCACTACTTTTCATTTGATCCTGCTCATAAAGTGATCAATTTTTTCGTTTTGATAACAATAATAAAATTATGTTCGCTTCATTATTAACGATATTTAATAACAAAGCAGTTATTATATATCTTGTAGGTACTTATTAGATTCCTGAAATTAATTATGTCCGTGCAGAATTACAGTGTAGATCTACTAATATTTATTACAAGTCCGGATGTTTGCAAATGAGATTTATTCATGTCTTCGTACGTTATGATAATTATAGCATATTTCACGAGAACACGACATAATGTTATAGGTTATTTGCTGTTTAGATTAACGTCGCCAGCTGGAATTTCATTAATATCCTTGACGGAAGATTCAGGGCATACTTAAATAAGGGCAAAATAAATACCTCCACGTTTATAATTGGCGTTTGTTTTATTCGTCGACTTGAAAACAAAATAAAGAATGATGGTCTAAAATCCGACAAAAAATTCAAAAATTGCCCTCATTCGTTTAACGATTAATTCATTTTTAATAACAAATGATTCTCTTAAAAAACACTATCCATAGATATATCACTTATGGCTATTGGGCGCCAAGAACATTCCTTAACTTAGGTGGCCAAAGTCTGATAAGGACCAAGCCCGGGTCGACAGCGCGTTGTGTTCCACGCGCGCCTCAAAGAGATGTCAGCAGAATTGACGGGGTCCGCTAGGGCCAATGCCTGCCGGGGGTTCGAAGAAAACCGATAGGGACATCGTGGCCCCCTGGCAACACGGCAACTGAAGGAACACGGGTGGGTTTTAGGCAGTAAGAGTCTGACACGCCCTCCCGCTCCGCCCAGTGCGGGAGAAGTTATTTGATAATTTCCCACCCAAAAAAAAAAAAGTAGTTACCTATTTGAAAGAAAGAAAGAAAGAAAAAGTATTCATTGAGACTCGCACAGGAAATCACAAATTAAACTAAACACCTTCAATAAGAACATTAATAAAAATAATAAAAAAAACAAAGTAAAATTAAAATAAAAGCAGAAGGTCCTGTACGAGGCCAAAAGGCTTCTATTTAGGTCAAGTAGTCACCTATTTACGTATTGATTAACAATTGGCAAAAGTCAAGTTAGTAGCAAAGGTTCTCCTTTAAAAGCTCTTTCAATTGGTGTAAGTATAACTTGCAATGTTTAAAAAAAAGTATTTTTTTTCATTTTTTATTAATTACACGGACAGGATTTTTTTTGCCAACCCACTCGCGATATATTTTCTAACATACTAAATTTGATTTTACGAACATGCGTCCGTCTCATTTATTTGTCAGTTTCTTTTTGTTTTGCATTTTTTTATTTTTTTTTATTTCACACAATGTGTTCATTATTATTATTACACAAATTTATTTTAACTACGCATATTGCGGTAGGTATAAAACTGATTTACATCCGTCACCTCACACTTCAGGTTCAGTTGAAAACCAGCGTCAGGCACTAGTTGTCTGGCATTTTTGCTGAACTATTTGGCGCAGCCGTGAGGCACATTTTCCTGTTAAATTATTATTTTACACTTTGTTTTTGTTTCCTTTTTTATTTTTATTTTACTTGTGTTATAATTGTTGTGTTGTGCCTTTTTGTGTGCTAATAAATGTATTTTCTTTCTTTATTTGAAATAATTTTCATCCATTATATATGAGAAAAATTTTGCTATACCTACCTACATTAGCTACTATATCCAATTTCTCAATCATCTCATCGAAAACTCGGAAACCCGACCTGAAGTATTCGAACCGAACAGAGAAACCAAATTAGTTTTTCTTTTTATTTGACAGAAATAATATTTAATTCATTGGAAGAAACGATGGGCTATAGAATTACTTGCGATAATAATATATTGATTTTATTGGGTTTCGTTGCTATTTAAAGATCAATTTCGTTTCATTCCGGAGAGATTACGTTCTCAAATTACATTTCTATTGAAGAAGTCACAATTCAGTCGTACTTCGTAATAAAAACATAATTTGATACAAAGCCAGTTTCTAAGAATTTAAATTATGAGCCTTTGTTATTATGGTTCACGAGAAATCACAAAAAAATATCAAAGAATCAATGTAAGTCTGCTTAGATCTTATCGTATAGAGGACGCTACATCGCTACACAGATTTAAGCCATTTTCCTATAGGTACTGTTAAAAATAAATCAGACGACCAAGTCATGCAATGCATATTATTGTTCCATATTTTGAACCGACTTTAAAAAAGAAGGAGGTTCTTAGTGCGTCGAAATCATTTTTATACACCTATATATGTTCCTCGATTACTCGAAGACGGCTCCACCGATTTGGAAATTTTTTTTTTGTTTGAAAGGGAATACTTCCTAGGTGGTCCCTAATAAAGATTGGGTAGTTTTTTAGTTATCTCCAATAATACGTATTTTTGCCACTTAGTGTACGTAGTTGATGTTATAATAACTTCCTGTCACTGTAATTTAGATAGCAAGTAGTGGTATACGAATTTGTGTAGAGTAGTTACCACAGCTAAAAAGTGAAAAATAAAAATTATTTAACTAAAAATAACTTTAATTTCGGAAGTCGGTGGCAAAAAATTAAGATACAAAACCAAAGACACCGACTTCTAAAATTAAAGTTACTTTTCTCTTCAAACTGTATTTTTTTTTTAAATTCATTCCTTCATTTGTTTTGACCCACAGGTATTTGACATCCACACGGCAGTAGTCCTAGAACCGACAGGGCCCATGATACTCTACCACGTAGACTCTGACGAGGAGGGTCAGCTGTACCAGATCAACTTCTGGGTGCATGCCGTCGTCATCAAGTTGCTCCCATGCTGCATACTCACAGTTATCAGCTTATGGCTGATCCGAGAAGTATATAGCGCGAACCAGCACCAGAAGAAAATCAGGGTGTATAACAAATGTCCAACGAATAATAAAGCAGTAAAAAGACAGTGCAAAGCAGACAGAAGAACAAATAGAACGACCAAGATGTTAGTAGCAGTATTACTTCTCTTCCTCGTAACAGAACTACCACAAGGAATATTAGGATTGCTGAGTGGTTTATTAGGCAGATGCTTCTTCAAACGCTGCTACGATCTGTTTGGAGAACTGATGGATGCGTTGGCGCTGCTAAATGGGGCAATCAACTTCGTGCTATATTGCTCCATGTCGAGGCAATTCCGGATGACGTTCGGGCAGATGATGTGGCGGGCACACTTACACCGATGGCCACCACCAACAGGCTCACAATCCGATGGACAAAACACGTAAGTAACACGAAAATATTCTGTTTTATAAACATCGTTAGAGAAAAGTATTTTTAGAAACAAAAATAGCGGCTAGACAACGTGATTATTTAGAGTGGTGCGAACTTTCAAGTTCGATTTAGTCGATGTAGATTCTAAAGTAAATATGCTGTCTATTATTTTATTCGCAGCTTTGTTTAATTTAGTCGATATTATATGAAGACTAGTGTTTGAAATAAAACAAAGAGAGAAAGTAAAATATGGATTTCACAATTAGATTTAAAGAGAAAAACAATGTTGCGTTACACTCAACGCATTCTGAAGAAAGCGACAAGAAAAAACGTGTGTTGCCACACGTCATAAATATTTTTAAGGCACATTAATGTTGCACACATAAAAAATAAGAAAAACAAAAAAATTTAAATTTGATTCTAATATTATAGATTACTACAATTAAAAACAATAATCTGCAATATTTCAGAATGTCAAATATATGTTCACATTGTATTGAACACTAGCGAAATATGTAATGTTCTGGATGATGATATAATAAATTTGTTGAATAACTTACATGCCACCGTCTAAATAATGACGCTGTTACGTTCATGAAGATGATTGATGTTCGGCTAAGTGAAACAAGCTAATGAAATTACAGAATTTGTCATACAACAAATTCGTTATAACATTGTGCTTGTGTTTTTCTTTGTTAAGCTTTTTTAGAACTGTAGACAAAATACTTTTAATTGAAATGTCTAATAGCTCATTGAGCAAGGCGTTGCTGGCCTACCCTGAGGAGCTGGGGTGGATCGAATAATTGATTTTCCCACCCGTTTGCAAAATACGGGTTTGGATGTGGAGTTAAAGAAAGAAAGAAAGAAAAATATTTTATTTGGGACACGCACAGGAATTACAAACAGTAATAAAAATAAAATAAAAAAGGAGCATTTTAAACTAACAACAAAAATAATAACGACCTGTGCGAGGCCAAAAAGGCTTCTATCTCAACATAAAGCTGCCATATTAAAAAAAAAATACCGTAGTGCTGGTATTCTGGAGTTGCGGATATCAGCCCGTATTATCTATTACCTAGCTCACCTCTGAAACTGGCCACCCTAGATGACGTAAAAGTGACATGTCGTTTGGGTAGTAGCGTTCTTTTTTCTTCTAATATCAAATTATTAACAACACAAGCTATGAACCTGATGAGTTCCCATAGGAAACTTTTCTTCTTTAGGAGCCTCAGGGAATAAGTTATTAAAAAACGATGATGCAACCAAGGCTTAGCTCGCACTGCGGTGCGTTTTGCTGCCGCAAAATCTGTGAAGTATGAAACACAGTGGAAGCGCGCGCACTGCGGCAAAAAAAAACGCATCCGAAAACAAAGCAAGATTTTATTCGTTGCGGCGAAATCAACGCATCGCAAGTCACCGCACCGCAGTGCGCGCTAGGCCTTACTTTTTACTTATAAATGGAAATCTAATTACGATCTTCCTCTAACTCTACAAAGTGACATCCTGTTTAACCCTAAATGGAAATTAATTATCAAAAATCCTTCCAGGCTCACTTTCATTACACAATATGTTAAAAAATCACTGTCCGATCCGAAAGGAGCATATGTAGGTACTGCAATAACATTACCAAAAAGTTTTATTTATTTATTATTATTGAAAAAAAATAAAAATTGCTATTTTGAATTCACATTTATTGTACCAAAATTACCCCAAATCCATTAAAAATTAGAAATTTTTCTACAGGGGTCATAAGTAGAGATCGGATATTCGGATGCATATTTACCTAAAATTAATATTTGGCTAAGAAATTATGGAAGTGGCTTCTTAATAAATAAAAAAATTAACATAAATCCCGGAATTCTATAACATCCGGGAATGCACAACTAATCAGATACATGGTATGGAAATGACTTATCAACCCTCTTATGAAGGTTACTTTTGCGGTGTTAACATAAAAATTTATATACCCACTAAACATTTTTTTACGAAACTCAAGATACCGAGTTGTTTGTCGCTATGTGCTATGCCAATTTGGCAATCTACTTTACAACATTCGCTGGCATTTCTATAGATAAAAGTACTAAATTTATCAATTCCAGAGTCGCGAGATTTTTGCGATCGATACAAAAGTGCATTCCATATTAGCCAACACCTGAACGTTAGTAAATATAATACATTCGATTCTATAATCACAACTCTTTAAAGTCGATCTGGGAATCTCGGGATTTTTTCGATACAAAAGTGCATTCTATAATAGCCAACACCTCAACTTTAGGTAAATATGCATCCGAATATCCGATCTCTAGTCATAAGTTATGACCTGTAGACACCCGCTAACGACGGCCGCCCACGCTCCGTACCCAGTAAAATTCCCCATTGAAGAAAAATGTGACAATTTCTTTTTTCTTGAAATTTACCAAATAAATAGACTCTGCCTCTAGAATCACAGATAGGACAGGATTTTTTTTTAAATGTTGTATATAAGGAATTATTGAGCAAAAAACAGTTCATGCTTCTAGAGACCCAGCGGTTTTAGGCTGTGCGTCGCCTGTCAGTGAATTAATGAATTTAAGATTTTTATTAAATAGAAGTTACTGCGAACACCAAACTCTGACAAATGGTTTCTTATGGAGGCCATATTCTTCATCAAGATTATGTGAACTAATAAGGAAGGAAGACATCGTGAGGAACCGGTTTCCTCACTATGTTTTCTTTCCTTAAGGCTCCGTGCACGAAAAAAACCCTTTTTCGTCAATAACTTATCTAATTGTAAAAAAAGGTTGAAACAATTGAAACATTAAGTCTGTGTAAGTATAAAAATACAGTTTTCGTGGTGCTAAAGCCATTCGTGTCAGTCACAGTACCTGTTAATAGTTGCATCACTTTTGCGCTCTCGAAAATATGTTTTTTTCGCCTTTGATTTACTTTAATGAAGATATAGTAGAATCATAAAATAATATTTAGATTTTATTTTAAGGATAGCTGAAGACTAATGTGTGATTTTTAAATTTCTTGATATGGATTGCTAAATAATAGGAAAAAATACATTACTGACAGGGTTTAAAAAAAAGGTTTTTTCAACAAAAAAAATTCTGCTATATTTTGTATGGAAGTTGAAAAAAGTGGTTCCCGTATGTACAAGTAGATCATATAATGATGTTGATAGTTTTTAATTTTCAAAATCAAAAGTAGTTTCTTCTAACGAAACGATCAAACGTCAGTCTCGCGTGAATTTTTGGAAAACTTCTTGCGAATTTTAGTGATTTTCCATGAAACCCTAATTTATTTGAAAAATCCCTTTCCGCTATGTACAAATTCGACTTTTCAAATCACAAATAATAATAATTTTGTTTAAATTATGTTTCCCTTTCTCACAACTAATGAACAAAATTGATTAAAATCAGTTGATTTCGTGCACGGAGCCTATGTCCTAGAACCAAAAATTCGAAGACATGTGACATCCTCAGACCAAATAAAAAACCAAGACAGCGCTGTCAACAGTGATGTGAAGCCGGTTGCGTAAACATGTGTGCACTTAGTGAGGTGTAGTTTGATCATAGTGTATAAGATTTTTTTCATGATATTTATCTAGGTACTTATATTTTTTTCTTTTTACGTTTCAGGGCGAAGTCGTCGATACCTTGAGGAAGGTTTGTACAAGAGAAACATGCCAATGTTTTGCAGCATTTCCTGTAAATACAAGTGTTAGGATACGGCCATGATACTTAATTAACGAATATTATAATAGTTTAGGGCCCACTTGCACTACAAATCACTACAGTACAAATATGTTCTTAACGTCCTTCGGCAAACCTCGTGTTTCGTCAGTCGTCGGATTTCTATCAGTTGCCTTTTGCACTTGGTGCAGACCAGACGCTCTCAATCGACTTGGAAGTATATAGAGTCGTTAATACTCTTTTAACTTAATGTAATTTATTTAAAAAAATGTAGGAAAGCTGCTAAAGTCACAGGCACGACAGATAGGAAAATAGTTTTACAGCTCCTATATAGTTCACACGGAAATCAAAACAAAACAACAATAAAGTACTTAGTTCTGAATTTAAATTATTATACAAGATAAATCTAATATTTGTTTTTTCCATACAAATTATCTTATTTCATAAACAATAATTACCAAGAAAAACGTGTCATTAAAATTTTCAAGATGGTCACCATTCAAAATTATTCTAAACTACTTTAAATATATTTCATTCAAAATATATATAAATATATTTACAACTAACTACCTACTATATATATTATGTACTCTAATAATTGATGGACATGGAAATTAGCATTCGTTTGTATTCGGAAATGCGATGATTTCCGAGGGACGTTAAGAAAATAGAAATACTGTACATGCATGTAATGTTGTCTTTTTCATCTTCAAACGATTGGCAGAAATAGAATGATGTTTTAAATTAAACATAACATCACGCCTGTATGCCACGAAGGGTTATGCAGAGGTGTACCAATAGTATACCCAGATTTTGCCAGAGGTAAACCTGTTGTCATCAACCGGGCACAAATCCAGATTCCGGGTTGCTACTGAGAAAATTAACCAATAACCCAATAATACTGCCCGACCTGCGAATCGAACCTTGAACCTCATGCTCAGCAGTAGAGCTTGCGACCACTAGACTAACGAGGCAGTCAGTTTTTAATTTATTTAGCCTTAAATGAATTTAGAGCGTTATTATTACACTGACGATTTGCCAGCGTGTTTACAGCGAAGCGATTTGTGATCATGCCATCGCGGAGGCGAAGCGAGCTAAGTAGCCGTGACCACGCGACGTGTTCGCCGCATTTTCACAATATTGTACACACGCTTGTCTCGCTCTCTCTTGTGCACTCAGGTCAATCGCTCTCGTTCCGCAAACGCCGCGAACTCGTTCCGCACTCTCAGCAAGCTCGTTAAACAATCGCCTCGCTGGAAACACGCTCGCAAATCGCCAGAGTGATACGCCCCTTAGTGGTTTGTGTTGCAAGTGGGCCTTAGTCATAAATGTAGGCAGTTAGCACAAAATGTAATCTTATTATGTTACTTTTTTGGTTCTAAATATTAAAACATGGGAAGGAATTCTATTGGGCTTTGCGATACCGCTCAGTATTGTATCTATAGAGCAGGAACCGAAAACCTTTATAAATAACGATACAGGTATCGAAGAATTTTGGTTACTTACTTCTAAGGTTACCGCTATCTGGGTAATCAAGAAGAAGAAACATGTCACCTAATTTAGGTTACCGTTTTAATACTGGTACCTGTAAAACGTGTAACTGTTGTAACCAAAAAAATACCCGAACTGATCATACCGGTTTGGGTCCCTGCTATAGAGAATTCTTTACCCAATAGATTTTTAAATGAAGGGAAATAAATTTATTATTTATTATATTTAAGCTTTCTATGTATTTATTAAGTTCTGTCATTCCGACTGATTTGCTACAGCGAACAATAGGTATTTTACCTAATTTAGTTTTAAGATTTCCGTAGACAGTAGCGACGCGATTCTGGTAGAAAAAAATCCATTGAATTTTTTTTACTAGAGTCGCGTCACGCTGTCACGTCGCGCTGTCACGTCGCGCTTATCTGCGGGAGCCTTTAGCGTATAGGTTATAAAATAAAAACAAAACATTATTTAAGCTTTACAATTATGTTATTTGTTATACATTTTAGTGCTTATTTATATAACTGTGTCATGTTAAGGAATAATTAAGCGTGGGCGTATGTTTAATTGTAAATATAAACATTTAATCTTAAACTGTTGTTGTAAAAAAAACCGAACATAATTTTATACTTTATAAGGGACTACTGTACAGTCAGGGAAATAAATTATTAAGCAAATTGACACCCTACGACAATTTTTCGTGTTGTAGCCATTTGATCCAAAAGTCAAAGAATAGTAACAGTTGTGATTTGAATATTCGGACAATTTAAGTTGCTTAACAATAAATTTCCCTGTATAAGTACAATGGTGTTACGTATACTATCGAAGAAACGCATATCTGTACATTGTAAGGACTATTCTTGCTTGCAGCGCTCGGCCGCTATAGTAACGCTTACCTACGAAACAAAAGGGTCGTGTGCACGGGATTTTGTTTTCAAAGTGCTTAGATATGCGTTACCCCGATGATACCTACTACAATTTTGAAAATAATTCTAGTCTTGCTCCCACTTGCACTATTTAAGACGAATGCGTCAGGGTAGCCCGCGAAATTAAAATTTACTTACATACTTACATTTCTTGCAATTTGCAGTTTATCAGGTATCAGTACGTTGGTTGTATGTTGGTCTAAATATGATTCGGGGTCGAATCAAATATTTATTTTTAAAGAATTATAATCATAAAAATCATCAATACAACTTTCTAAGTTCATAATACCCTATTGAATGACTATTTCATGAAATCATGACATTTGAAGCCAATTCTAACTTAAGGAGTTGTATTGCTGATGCTAATGATTATTATAATTCAGTAAACTCATATTTTTTGCGGTCGTGAATCATATTTTAATCAACATACAACCTGACACTGACCTGCAAATTGCAAAAAACGTAAGAAAATTTGAATTTCGTAAACTACCTTTTTTTTTGGGTGGGAAATTATCAAATAACTTCTCCCGCTCTGGGCGGAGCGGGAGGGCGTGTCAGACTCTTACTGACTAAAACCCACCCGTGTTCCTTCGGTTGCCCTGTTGCCGGGGGCCACGATTTCCCTTTCGGTTTTCTTCGAACCCCCGGCAGGCATTGGCCCTAGCGGACCCCGTCAATTCTGCTGACATCTCTTTGAGGCGCGCGTGGAACACAACGCGCCGTCGACCCGGGCTTGGTCCTTTCGTAAACTACCTTAGCGCACCGTTTTACTAGTACGGTCAAGTGCACATCAGATTTGACATTGACAGCACTGTCACATTGTTACCACTGATATGTGTCTGTACATAAAACCTGTCTATAATCTAAATACAGTAAACATATTTGTATTGCAAAAGCTTTTAAAGCTTTTTGCAAGTAAATACTTTCATGTACTAAAAGGTACATGTGTAAAACTGTCTAGTATATACTTTACAGCCTACGAATAATATTAGTTTACAGCTCAAGTGTGAATTTCGAAGATATAATTTATATATATAATTCTTCTGTGAGTGTGTATGTCACTGAACTTCTCTCAAACGACTGGACCGATTTTGATGAAATTTTTTGTGTGTGTTCAAGGGGATCTGGGAATGGTTTAGATTCACAATCGGACCCGATAGGTGGCGGTATTCGGTCAGGACAACGTCTGTCTGGTCCGCTAGTAAAATATAAAAACTCAAAAAAGGTCTACATGACATAAAATCAATATGATTAGCTTTAACAACCTTAAATAAACCTCGAAAACCTCCTATTACACAATTGTGCTTTAATTTACGCAACTTTGTGCAGATTCATTCAGACAAATACTTGCTGTACAGATGTTTTTTCTTTTAGGCTAGACCTATAATCTTTTTTATTTTTGTTATTCATCCATTTTTTCATACTGCTAGGAAAAAGTGTCCTCCATACTCTTCCAATTCTCTTTATCTTTCCCCTTCACTGGTCAATCGGTTTGGGATGAGTCCAATTCATCATGGCAGCATTTCTTAGACCTCAAATCTATCACGTCAATAGTGTTGGGCGTTTCCTCTCGGTATAAAATACTTTGTCCACTTTTCTAATATCGGATTGCTTCCAATCGTCTGTTACATACTAAAACAAAGTCGTCGTCGAAATCCTAAAGACTGGGCATTTGGCACGAAACAGCAATATTTGTTTCTTCACACAAATCCGAGGATTGACGAACCTCTCATGTATTATTGGATTAACTCATTGAACTAAATCATTATACTTACACACTACTTTTGGAATAGATTAGAAACAATTTTTTTTGGTTGGTCTTGCCCATAAAAAATACAATAGACGTGGATATATTTAGTAACCTGTTCCGCTTAGCTATTTCTAAAGAGCCATAAAAACCTCCTGAAATAAATCGACACATATTTCACCTCTCAACGAGGTTTCCTCAGGATGACGATGGACTTGTTGCGAACTCGAACACGGCGTGTTGCCACACCGAGCGCTGAGTGCAGACTCAGCCAAGTGGTCTTGCCCATTCTTCGCCATACGAAACTACCTTTTAAAAGGGGCAACTAGATCCGATTCTTCTTTTTAACCGACTCTCAAAAAGAAGGAGGTTCTATGTTCGTCTGTATATATGTTTTGTCATCGATATTTTCGCCAATTGAGGACCGTTTAAAAAAATTCTCATCTCGAGAACTCACTCTTTGCATAATTATTATTTAGATATGACTAACCATAACCTCTATCTACATCATAATCATAATAATGTTACGTTTATCAACAGTAGTTCATGTCACTATGTACGCATAACTTAAGTACGTAAGTTGCATGCATTTGCATAATATTAATAATTTATTTATTAGTCTACTTGTTACTTTGTTGTACAATGTATTGAAACTACTAACATTAGGAATCCTGGACGACCCAGATACTTTTGTCGGTACTATATCGATATCAAAAATTGATTAAAACTTTGGAAATATTTTATTTTATTTTAAAGAAAGCTTACATACTAATAAAAAACTTAAATATCATAATATGAAAATAATTCTTCCATTTTGTATGAGAATTGATATATTTTAATGTTCCTTTATTCAAAAGTTAATCATTATTAAAGATCAACACTAAAACACAAATCAGTCACAATATCAAAATATTTCAAAGAGTTGTAACCACGTATTCCTTTATTAGAGCGAAGATTATTGATAATTTTGAATAAGTTTATATGATACAATTGTTATTTTTAAGCAGTTTTTAAGTAAAACTTGTACTGTGTAGCTCATTATATTAATGGCGCCCATGTGGGGCAACGTGTCCCACGCTGGGCGCCACTTTACAATAGGACACTGTGCGCCACTACTTAGTTCAGCCGCCTGATACGAGAGGGCGCTAATATTAAACGAAGTCGTGCTTCATCATTTATTATTTTATTATAATTTTATTTTAGACTGATGTTAAACCAAAAATGTATGTTGTATGTTTCTAAATAAGTTAGTAAACGCAGCATACTGCATTTAAGTTATAGTAGTATGTCTAAGTAAAATGATGTGCTTAAAACATTTTATTTTGCAACTGTAGCTACTTGAGAAGTTTTTTTGTATACGTAATAAGAATAGTTAATGCTATTACAAATGTTATTTACTAATGTGTGACAGTCCATGGTTTCACTTGTCTCCGTATCATATCTAAAAGCTAATTAAAAATACTATATCTTTTTATAACGTATTAAATGAGTGTGTTCAAAAATAACGAACATTTTGTACAAAATATTGAGTATTTGTATATATATGGCCCTAACTATGTAAAACATACTGTACCAAATGCAGTCGAAATTAAATGTGAAATTAAATTACGATGTATTCTAGTCAAAAATACCATAGTAAATAATTACAATATAGTATCGCTATAAGTAAAAAAAATATGTATGCGTTTCTCTTGTACATGCAAATAAAACTTGTCTAATAAAATAAATATTATATAACTTCTAAAGTACGCTATTCAAGCATTCGCCATTAGATATGCTCATAAAGTAAAGTTTGTACATATCCTTTTATAAATAAAGTTTTAATGTGTGTTTTGTTATTTATTGACATTTACCTTTAGGTATTTAAGTACCTACTAAAAAAATAACAAAAAAGCTAAGTGACTGTGAAAAGTCTGCAAATAAACTTAGGTAAATAAGGCACCTATCCACAGCCGACGAGGAGGCGACCATGCGATCAATGATTTTCTTGCTCAGACACGTACAAAAGATTGTAGGCGTAAGTAAAAGAGATCAATCTGCCTAGCCTTTTCCCACCTATATTGAGGTCAGCTTCCAAACTAACCAGATGAAGCTGAATATCTGTATTTTACAAGTAGCGACTGCGTATCTGACCTCCACAACCTAGTAACTGGGTAATACGATACCCCTTGGTAAGACTGGTTGTCAGACTTTCGGGCTTCTGACGACCCGTAACGACTGTCAAAGATCCATGAATGACAGTAGCCTTCGATCAACCTGTGTGGCTGTTATCATTTAGCCATGAGCCCCTGCAGTATTCAAAACAGTATATTCACACTTGCAGGCAAAATAATTGGGAAGCTCCGTCGAGTAATAGATACAATAATATCAGATTTAGTTCAGAAGACTGATAAGCTTTAGTACATTACTGCCGCGGTCTATAATGACTACTTTGCTGGTCGCGCTGATGATGGCCGACAGCGCAGCGTAGCGCAGCTCCAGGCCGACACAGCGCGGTCAGCGTGCAGCACTTGATGGACGAGCTGAGATAAAGGCCGAGGCCGTAGGTCGAGGCCTTTACAGCGAGGACAGCAAGGGCTGCAATGATGGCCAAGCTGGAAGGCCTAGAGCGTAGCTAGGCTAGCTCGAGGCAATCATAGCGTGACCAGCGAAGCAGTCATAGTGGGCCAAGGCTTGTATAGTGCTTTACTCAAAAATGCAAGTACCTAATCTAAATAAAACCAGCAAGTAAAGATTTAGATTTCCTACTGATTTTCCACTGCACAAATTTTTCATATGCAAGCTCATATTTTTCCTTTGAGTTTCGCGGTATTAAATTTTCAAGCACTAATTTAGCTTCATCTTTAATGTCTGGCGGTGTTAAACACATTGAATCGGAAGAATTTTCGCTTTGATAGCTCATTTTTAGCAAAAAAGTCACAAAATAAAAATAAAATTTTCGCTGAACCGCGCATTTGTTACTTCTTTGTTTTTTTTTTAATATTGGTAGTTGGAACTATACAGCCAAATATGGAATAAAATCTTTTTGTACCTATCTCTATAAATACAAACAGCTGTGTTTTAAATAAAATCTTTTTGCATTTGTTTTTTAAAACGTTGAAACGTCAAAATAGCGGCCGGCAATGTTTTGCCGGCCTGTTAGAGCGACCAGCAAAACTTTGCCGGCCGCTCCTTGAAACAGAACGGCAAGGTCGACTTTGCTCAAACAAGGTTGTCAAAATAATGACCACATTACATGCATTTTTGAGTAAAGTTCTTTAAAAACTTCCTCTCTCCGCCCAACAGGGTCCATAATGATCACATGTAATTTTAACTTACCACCTAAGTACACATTGTGGAAAGCAAATAAAGTATTGAGTATTGAGTCTTGTCGTTGTGTATTCCGCAGAGCCTAAAGACTAAAAAGTCTTCAATCAGTGCGTCCTGCCTGTTATGACTTAAAGAGCCGGAACGTGGATATTCATGGTACGACTGGTCCATAAATTCAAGATCGCTCAGCGAGCTATAGAACGAGCTATGCTTGGATTATCTCTGAGGTATGAGATAATCCGGCAGAGAACCAAAGTTGTTGACATAGCTCACAAAATAAGCAAGCTGAAGTTGCAAAATCAGCCGTAGAACCGATGACCGTTGGGGTAGAAGTGTTCTAGAGTGGGGACCGCGAATCGGTAAACGTAAGACAGGACGTCCTCAGGCTAGGTGGAGCGACGATCTTCGCAGGGTGGCTGGTAGCAGCTAGATGAGGGTTGCCAAGAATCGAGCTGAATGGCGTGCAATTAGAGAAGCCTATGTCCAGCAGTGGACTGCTGTAGGCTGATGATGATGATGATGCGGAAAAATAATTAACTTTCGCGATAGTGAAAATCGATATGTTCACGATTACTAGTGAATATAAAACTCGATACACCGATGAATATTTGTATTGACAAAACCACAGAAGCGTGGCTCTGTATTCATTCCATACTCGGAAATCAAATTAAGGATTTTCGCTATTATAAAAGTTTCGAGGATTAAATACAAGTTTTTTTTAACAGTGAAGTAATTAAATTCAGTTCACTTTTCAGCAGCTCATTTATATTAGTATAATTGCGGGTTTTTTTAACGATTGCGTCACTCTTTGAACTCCTGTAACTTACAGGGGCAATTATTATATTTTACAGTCTAATAATTACTATGATTACCATATTTTCACGAAATTTTAGGTTTTCTGGTACTTTTAACCGCCTCTGTAGTTTAGTGGTTAGACCATCTGTCTCAGACCTAGAGCTCCCGGGTTCGATTCCCAGTGGGGGCAATATTTTTTGCCCGGTTTGGTTGGTGGTAGGGCTTGTTCTTAGTCCGCTTGGCTAGCTGCCACCATCTCATCTAAGTCTGTCGCCATAACAACAATGTTAACGGCATTGTTGTGTTTCGGCAGTTAGAGGTAAGATAGCCAGTTCCTCTGTGGTTGATGGTTCCGGGTGAAGCTCGCTTCTACCATCGACCTGATCATCACTTACCATTAGGTGAGATGCAGGCCAAGAGCTCCCGGTTGCGATAAAAAAAAATAACAATATCAATCTGCCTAGCCTTTTCCCAACTATGTTGGAGTCGGCTTCCAGTCTAACCAGATGCAGATGAATACCAGTATTTTACATGAAGCGACTGCCTATCTGACCTCCACAACCCAGTAACTAAGTAATACAGACTTTCGGGCTTCTGACGACCCGTAACGACTGTCAAAGATCCACGAATGAAAGCCGGGACCAACGGCTTAACGTGCTTTCGGAGGCACAGAGGAGTCTCGGGATGTAGAAATGGTCACCCATCCACGGACCAACGCGTAGCTTAACTTGATGGATCTACCCGTGAGGCTACTAGTAGATAGCCACGAGCTCGTCCTCGAAAAAAAAAACATGGTTACCCACTATTGCCCATCTTTTCAAAAGCCTTTTATGACACCAACATCGACAGCACATGAATAAGAGTGCTCTATTGTTATGACGATATTAATTGTAAATATCTGGATGACCGGTTTTTGTTATTTTCGAACGACGTTTTCTAAAAATAAAACCTAGCTAAATCGATTTATCGCCCCCGAAACCCCCTGCATACTAAATTTCATGAAAATCGTTGGAGTCGTTTCCGAGATTCAGATTATATATACACATATATACAAGAATTGCTCGTTAAAAGGTATTAGATAGCGTGTAGCTGCTTCATTTGTCGAGTGAGTCGAGCGATACTGCTGGGCAGGAGGTCATGGGTTCGATTTTCACGTCGGGTAGTGTTATTGGGTTTTTCCATCAGGAATTTCTCAGTAACAGCCCGGAGCCTGGTTTTATGCCCGGTTTATGCCAATAGCTAAGCCCTACAACATGGGACTAACACTAAATGGCGAAATGTGTATATACTATAAGTATTTACACCTCTGCCTTACCCTTCTAGGAAATACAGGCGTGATGATATCTTATACTATTAAACGAGCAATATTTGTATATATATTTACTAGCGACCCGCCCCGGCTTCGCACGGGTATAAACCGGGTTATTATACATATAAACCTTCCGCTTCAACCACTCTATCTATTAAAAAAAACCGTTGCGTAGTTTTAAAGATTTAAGAATACATAGGGATATAGGGACAGAGAAAGGGACTTTGTTTTATACTATGTAGTGATTTGTTTGTATATTTTTATTTTTTTTAAATGTATTTATTTAATTCAGCACAATGATCCATATTTTTGTTATTAGATATACTTAAGAGTTATGTTAGTATTCAAATACACACCACAATCATACTATTATTACTAAGATAAAAAAAAACAGAATCTAAATTACTAAAATGTTTAAAATTATCAACAATATTACAAATTAAAATTAAAATTCATTGAAATCTTTAAATTAATTAAATCATAAAACAACAAAATAAATGCATTAAAATTAAAATAATTTAGTCAATTGCTGTTTTTTTTTAAACATGTAACTGTACACAATGCCACAATATTGGACAGTCAATTCTGCCAGCCACAACGCTAAGAGTGCTGTTGCCACTGCCGCGGGCACGGCTTAGCAACGATGCAGCTCTCTTTCTGAGGATGGCATGGAAACTATCAAGCGTCGGCAAACATGCCCGACGCTATAGATGCACGATATAAATTTCTACCCACGTTCTTGAAATTGGGTCTAACGATTTCGATGAAAGTTGCAATATAGTGGTTTACGGGGGCGAAAAATCGATCTAGCTAGGTCTCATATCTGGGAAAATTTGTTTTCTCTATTTTCACATCCTCGGGAATGTGACACAACGTTGGAATACTTGAACGATATGTTTATCTATTTTCACCCGAGCAGAGCTTGATCGACCAGGTACTATTATGTTATGTGTCATAGCAGCTTTGGGCACTATACTCATCAATAATAATGTGTCTCAATAGATCAAACTAATAAATTGTGCTAAATTTAGTATAACATGTGACAAAATATATTAGCCATTACAGTCAATCAACGAGATTTGTTACCTATTTACCTACGTCCATCCGGTTAAATTATTATCAATTATTAAAATAGATAAATAAATAATCGTAAAGTGTTAAGAGGCCGTGAACGAAATCCATTGATTTTGATCAATTTTGTTCATTAGTTGTGAGCAAGGGAAAAAGAATTTAAACAAAACTATTTGTGATTTGAAAAGTCAAGTTATTTGTTTTGCATTTGGCTAAAAGGGATTTTTCATGGATTATATAAATTGTGATTCATGGAAGATCACAATTAATCGCAAAAAGTTTTACGAAAAATGACGCGAGACAAATGTTTGATCACTTTTTTACAAGAAACTGCTTTTTATTTGAACATTTTAAACTATCATCAACATCTTTATATGGTCTATTTGCACGTGGTTTAACAACTTTTTTCTACTTCGATACAAAATATAGCAGAAAAATAATGTTGAAAAAAAACATATTTCTTTTAACCCTGTCAGAAATGTATTTTTTCCTATTATTTAGCAAACCATATGAAGAAATTAAAAAATCACACATTAATCTTCAGCTATCCTTGAAATAAAATCAAAATTTTATTTAATTTTTACACATTATCTTCAAAAATCAAAAGCGAAATTAACAATATTTTCGAGAGCGCAGTAATGCAACTATTAACAGGTGCTGTGACTAACACGAATGGTTTAGCACCAAGAAAACTGTACTTTTATACTTACACAGACTTAATATTTCAATTATTTGAAGCGTTCTTACGATTTAATAAGTTATTGATGAAAAAGGGTTTTTTTTCGTGCACGGAGCCTTAAACAAACGGTTGGTCTTCAGAAAGGTCAGGTGCGTAGTACTCGCAAGTAGTACGACCCAGATGTATGACATGAACGTAAACAAGGCAATAGAAGTATAAGGATCGTAGCAGGTGGCGTTCTGTAGTTTGTGCCTACCACCATGGGAAGAAGGCGTGAGTTTATGTATGTATGTGTATTGATCCAACTTAATGAAAACAAAAACAGCTGTTAAGTAAAGTTTAAACTAAGTTCATAAAGATCTTTTAATTGTTAAATAATATGAACAACTGCATTTGTTTTAGCGAGATCGTGATTACATAATAACAATTTAGTTTTAATTAACCTCTGAGAGGTTGAGTACACATGCAGATGTTTTGATATTTTTAACTAAAAAACACAGACGATTCAAACGATCCCGTTATTATATGGCAAGTGGTACCTAATGTAGTCGCATGAAAGAAAAAAAGAATAAAAAAGTTTATTTGTCACAGAAACACGTGCATACAAAAAGATAATTTAACTTCGAATAATAAAAAAACATAAAAAAGAAAGATTGGGTCAATTATAAACTCTCTTATAATTAAATATAGAATTATTATTTTATATTAAAATATTAATATAAATTAGAAAGACGAGAAGATCTATAGAGTTTTATAACTAATATAGCAAGCCGCTTTCGTTTTGTCCTCTACTCTATAGTCCGTGCAATCCACGAAAACCCGCCCCACTCCGCGATTACTGTACTGTAAGCTGAACTCTAGTACGGCGCGGAGCGGAGTGGGGCGCGTCTTCGTGGATTGCACGGACTATACCTGTCGTTATTTCTCTTGACTAAGTTTATTTTGATTGTATATATTTATCTATCTATTAGTATTTATTCCTTTTCGAGTTACATAATATCAATTATGTTGCACCTGCCATGTTTTGTCGCTGCATCACCCTAAGATTGACTGGTAGAAAATGGCTCAACATTTCTTTTACTTGTGCATAAAGTTTGAATAAATATTAGTTGTAATCGATGCTTTATTTTTAAATCATTCACACGCACACGTAGTAATATTATTTCAGTCTCACAGCAGGCAAAAATATGAATTGCCTACCTACTCAGATATTTAAACCATCAGCAATGTAATGAACTTCTTTGAACAGAAAAGTACATACATTTCAAAGGGCCTTAAAGGTTGGCGTTTTTTATATAATTAGGGTGTTTTCCACTGGGTTCGTTTTTGTAACACATAATTAACGAGAATAATCATTCTCATCTTCATATTTGGTATACCTACCTAGTTTCTTTCAATCTTCATGAAAAATGTTAATTAAAAAGAATGTTTAACAATTTAAAAATATAAACTTAATCTGCCGATCAATCAATTTGCCTAGTCTTTTCCCAACTATGTTGGGGTCGGCTTCCAGTCTAACCGGATGCAGCTGAATACCAGTATTTTACATGGAGCGACTGCCTATCTGACCTCCACAACCCAGTAACGACTGAAGACTGGTTGTCAGACTTTCGGGCTTCTGACGACCCATAACGACTGTCAAAGATCTACGAAGGACAGCCGGGAGCAACGGCTTAACGTGCTTTGCGAGATACGGAGGAGTCTCGGTATGTAGAAATGGTTACCCATCCACGGACCAACCCCGGCAAGCGTAGCTTAACCTGATGAATCGACCCGTGTGGCTGTTATTACTTAGCCATGAGCTCCTCCAAGCACAATCTGCCGATAAAGTTCCTAATGCTGGGGCACAGGCCTCCTCTCTATGAGAGTGGGCAATAATCCACCACGCGGGCCCCATTTTATATAAATGGTGTCTAAGATGGTATCGTTAATGATAATTCAGACTAAACACTGAATAAAATAAACCTGAATAGCTTAAAGTCTGCATACTTTAAGCAGATTATTAGACTAGAACTATTTAAATAAATACTCCTAGACATTTAATTGAAAATAAAGCACCTACTTAGTTTTTAATTTAAATTGTTTACTTTAGTAAACGGTTTAATTTTTTTGATATTTCTTCTTAGGAATCAGTCAGCTAGAAAATGCGCCTTGTAGTTTTATAATTTTGACCAAACATGTACAATTTTAGCAGTTACTTAATTGATTCAGGCGTGATCTTGCGGAAATCCATTATAAAATACAATAGACGTGGATATATTTAGTAACCTGTTCCGCTTAGCTATTTCTATTGTAGTTAAAATTTAAAAAACACCCGACAAAAATTATTCGTCATTTCTCTTTCCTCTTTCCATCACCAAACCCTGTTCACTATCTATCTATAACCTTTTCATTGAGACCATTCCAATGAGTCCAAACACGATACCTGTGCTGTTGGTAAGGAAGTTGGGTATCCTGCAAATTCCACGTGATGCATCAGCATCAGTTCAAGGTTAATGTTCTTCTAATATCATTGAAGTAACAGAATACCAAATTTCAAATCGATTGAACTGTGGAAGATACTCCCATCCATTCATCAACAAGAAAACAGCTGATAATCTTCAAACGGCTGAATTGATTTCGATAAAACATGTCTAAGAACCATCGCTAGAAAACATGCTTTCAAATAAAAAAGGATTGTGTGGTTTTATGAAACCACGGTAAAAGTGGAACTTCTATAGGCGCCGCGATATTGGCCTTGGCTGCTCTGACGAGCGCCTTTCACTTTATCCCTACTCCGCGGCCGACCGTCACGCGACATGCAACACACAGACGAAAAAGTTTGAGACGATGTAATAAAAGTTTCACTTTAAAAAAACCGCAATCAAATCAGTTCACCCGTTTAAGAGCTACAGTGCCACAGACAGACACAAACGGTCAAACTTATAATACCCCTGTTTTTGTGTCGGGGGTTTAAAATAGGCGCGTACAAGAGTCACAACACCTGCCTATCCCGTGGGGAAATATAGGCGTGAAATTATTTAACATATTGTAGCACATTTCTCAGCTTCACCTACATTTTTTTTAAATATTAATTATCTACTTAATTATGTTATTGGCACTACCTAGCCGTTAGTAAATAACATTATTAGTAAGCTATTTCCATCACACGGAGATACGGTACAAAACCAGATTAATAAGATTTTCTAAGAAAAAAAATATGATCTTAATTTATTTACTTGGGATTTTTTTTTTCTTGAATAGACTTAAATTAAATATCAAAAGAACTATTTGTGGTATTAAATCACTAGTTGAGGTATTTCTTGGAAAACTGTTTTTTGTTGGTTGCTTTTGGACATATTTATTATACGAAAAGTGAAAAAAATAAAAAAATCTGTTGAATCTGATACCTAGTCCTTTGAGTTGTACTAGAAAATTTGACATGAATAATTTTTAAAAATTAAATTAATTCATGTCAAATTTTCTAGTACTAAGAGTCTCTGAGCTAAGCCGCGGACAGACAAACAGACGGACATGGTGAAACTATAAGGGTTCCTTGTTGACTATGAAACCCTTAGTCGCAAAACGTCCCGGTAGACGTAAGCTATTTCCATCACACGGAGATACGGTACAAAACCAGCTAAATGAGATTTTCTAAGAAAAAAAATATGACCTTAATTTATTTACTCGGGAATTCTTTTCTTGAATTGACTTAAATTAAATATCAAAAGAACTACTTGTGGTAATAAATCACTAGTTGAGGTATTTCTTGGAAAACTGTTTTTTGTTGGTTGCTTTTGGACATATTTATTATACGAAAAGTGAAAAAAAATAAAAAAATCTGTTGAATCTGATACCTAGTCCTTTGAGTTGAATCTGATATCGCGGTCTTTTAGCGGTTAATGTGCCTATGAGATAAAAAGAAGTTATTTCGATATCACTGCTTGTTTTTGTAATTTTCGGTACCTATCAGTTTTCCTCGTTTTCAGATATTTTTTTTTTTTTGATTAGCAAAATCTTATTCTTAAAAACTAGCATTTTCAATCATTCTTTCACAGGGTTCTTTCCTCAAGTTCCAAATATTTTTATAATAAATTTACCTTACGATAATTACTTACTTCGGGTATCGTATTACCCAGTAACTGGGTTTTAGAAGTCAGATAAGCAGTTGCTCCATGTATAATACTGCTATTCAGATGCATCCGGTTAGACTTGAAGCTGACCCCAACATAGTTGAAAAACCGGCCAAGTGTATATCGGACCACGCACAATGAAGGGGTCCGTAGTTGGGATGAGTTTATCCCAAGAACCAACTTAACTTCAACTTCTTCCAACTGCAAATGCATGTGGGTCGACTATTACTCGTTAACTTGTAAAGCTTACTTAGCTGTGATAGTTTTATTTTTAACTTCGTTATACAGGGTGTTTGGCAGAACGTTGAACATACGAAAATGGTGGATAGGTGGGGTCATCCGCTACTTACTCAACCCTAATTTATTTGGCCCTGGCGCCCTGGACCGATCTAGAGGCGGTGACCTCTACGACATGGTCCTCGTTATCTGTCCGCCCGTAGAGGGCTACCATCCGATCTTCCAAATTCGTTCTCTGTGTCATCTCACAGGGTTTGAGATTGAGAAACCGCTAAAGAGTGGCATTGTCGGTCAATGCAACAGGTGCCAGTTATACGGCCACTCACAGCAGAATTGCCATGCTACACCCAGGTGCGTAAAGTGCCTGGGAGAGCATAGCACTTCCGACTGCCCCCGTCCCAAAGACCGTACCCTCTGTACCGTACCTCCTAGCTGCGTTCTATGCGGCAAAGAGGGCCACCCGGCTAACTACCGGGGTTGCTCAAAAGCCCCTAAGGCCTCTTCTCCCAAGCTGGGGAAGCGCTCCAGCGCTCGCCAGCAAAGGGAAACTCCCTCCTCATCCTCTTATAGGATTCCCTCCGCCTTTATGCCCCAACGACTAAGCCCTCAGAGGCCTAGTCCGTGGAATTACCTCCACCACCAGCAGTCTTTCCCTGCTTTGGTGCCCTCTTACGGTCACTTCCCCCCCCCCCCCCGCCGCCCCCCCATCTCCTCCCCCCCCACCTTAGGGACCCCCGTTTCCGTGGCACCGCGCCACCCGCGCCCTCCGCGCGTCCCGCGCACTCTGCGCCCCCCACGCCCGCCGCGCCCCCCGCTAAACCCGCGCCTGCTCCCTAAGCTCCGCGTCCCCCGACTGCCGATCCCGTGACCGAGCAGCTGTCAGGTGTTGCCTCGTTCAACATAATCACCTCAAATTACGCGAGTTTTGCCTCCCCGCGTGCTAGGGAAATGGCAAAACTCATCGTCGCCGCCCAAGGCAATATCATTAGGATCCAATCCATATATAATGCGTATCCGGATATTACGCAAGCCCTCGAATCCCTCGCCCAAACCCCTAAATCTTTCAATGGATAACGAGGCCTTAGCTAGATTTAAACCCCGATCCCTAATAATAGGTTACTTTAACGCCAACGGCATAAAATCCTAAAGGGAAGAAATAGGGCTCTTCCTCCGTGATCATCAAATAGACGTTCTCTTAATACAAGAGACCTTCCTAAAGCCTTGCAATCGTGATCCGTCACTTGCCAATTACCGGATAGTTCGCAATGACAGGTCGCTATTATAGAAAGCAGCTTCACTGCATCCCACTAGACCCTCCCCCCCTCTCGGTATTAGAAGTCTCCGCCTGCCGTCTAGGCATGTCAGGTCACGAGCCGATCACTCTCGTATCGGTCTATAATCCCCCCGGTAACACCACGGGACATTACCATTACCAACGCCTCTCAAACGACCTCTCGATTCTACTCGCTATGAGTAACTCGCTGATTATAGCGGGCGATCTAAATGCCAAACATCCCTCTTGGAATAGTTCGGTAACCAATCTCAGAGGTCAACACCTGTTCGACCTCTCAAACTCCCTGACCTTTGACGTCATCGCTCCCATGACTCCCACTCATTTCTCGCTCATAAATCCCAATCATGCCCCCGATATCTTAGACGTGGCGCTCCTTAAGAACGTCAACTTAAAGTAAGATTCGATAGAAACGGTACAAGAGCTAGACTCTGATCACCGCCCGGTAGTCATGAGACTATACCCCCGCATAGGTCTTTCCGACCCGAACGCCCCCCCTATCACTAAGAGGATCACGGACTGGAAGAAAGTAAGCACACAGCTAAAATCCAACATGTCCCCTCAACTAGACTCTATCCCCGACCTTTTCGACTCGGTCGCCGACACCACGGCCGCGATCGACTCACTCACTAATCACGTACAAACCGTCCTGAACGATTGTTCAAGGGAAGTTCCAGCGACGGACGACCGTCGCTGGAACTTGCCGGACGACGTGCGTGCATTACTGACTGAGAAGAACGCGCCATCCCCCGACATCATTCGCCTAAATCTCCAACGCGCAGTCAATAGACTGGCAGCTTGGTTTACAAAATGGCGGATAGAAGTCAACCCCGAAAAGCCAAGCGGTTCTCTTTACGAAGCCGCGTTCAAGGCTCAAAAACCCCCTCCCCCGACCAATCACCATGTTCGGCAAGCCGATCCCTTGGGAGAAGCGAGCTAAATATCTCGGTGTCGTTCTAAACCATCATTTGACCTTCGCAGAGCACATAAAGATGGTTCGTTCGCGAGCCTCTTTCGCTCTCGGTAGACTCTTTTACCTGGTGAATGCACGTAGCAAATTGTCACTTAGGTGCAAATTGCGCGTTTACACGGCGTGCATTCGACCGATCATAACCTATGCGGGTGCCGTCTTCGCTCATGCGAAACCCCGTCATATCCATAGGATGCAAACAGTCCAAAATAAATTCCTCCGTAGGGCAACAGGTTCCCCCTGGTTCGTCAGGAACGAGGCACTCCACCTCGACCTAAAGATTCCCACAATCCACCAGTTTCTAAAACGCCTTTCCAAGCGTTTCTTTGAGTCCGCGGCCAAACATCGCAACCCTCTGGTTGTCGAGGCCGCCAGTTATGTCCCGAGTAGAATCAGCCATGTTCGCCGTCCAAGGCATATCCTCGTAGATCCCGATGACCCCATAACCCTCCTCCAGGAGAGCAATAGGGAAACAAGTACAGTGTACAAACACAGACGCCTCCCGTCATACCGACCACGCCACCGAGGTCCTTTGCGATCTCGACCGCCGCGCCCCCGAGTAAATAATACTCCCCCCCGACCCTTGCTCGAAAACGAGGTGCCAGCAGTTGTTGCAGCTGTGCACGTAGCTTTAAATTCGCCGACTAATAATAATGATCAAAACCTTTTGATCCAGCCCGTCCCATCTTTTGATGTCCTCCCTCCGCATAACGCCCTAAGCCGAGGCTCGAACCCCGCAGGGGGTGCCCTTAGTGAGCGTTCATCCTTAAATTTTTAGCTTAGTTTATTTGTGCCCTGGCTGGAGGCTTTGAGTGTAGTAGCTTAAGGCAACCACAGGATTGACCGGTTAAACAGCTACGGTTTTCGGAACCAGCTGTGAGATGCCCAATAGAAAAAAAAAAAAATGAAACCCTAAAAAGGCTTGACAGATGATGAATTACTTCCTTCATCATCATCATCATCATCATTGGCAGTCTTGTTCCACCCACTGCTTAGTAGGTATAGGCCTCCTCTCTTTTGTGCCATGCTTCCCTGGTACGAGTCTCATCAATACTTAAATAAATTGTCTTGAAAATATGCTTTTGAACCGACTTCAAAAAAGAGGAGGTTCTCAATTTAACTGTTTTTTTTTTTGTTACGCGATTACTTCGCCAATTATGTATTGATACTTCAGAAATGGTCCCATATACTTGGGTAGTTTTTGAGTTAGCTTTAGCCCATTTAGTATGTGGATGATATGATAAGTTTCTGACAGGTTTTACATAACAGGTAGTGGTCACAACTAAAAAGTGCAAAATGAAAACTTTACAAAAAAAAAAAAATAACGGCTTCCAGACATCACTACAAAGTGAAAAATAACTTTAATTTCGGAAGTTGGTGGCAAAAAACGAAAATTCAAAACCAAAGACATGAACTTCCGAAATTAAAGTTATTTTTCACTTTGTAGTGTGTTTCTTTTGGAAATCGGTAGTTTATTTTTGTAAAAATTTTGTTTCATTTAAAATAACCCATAAAAATTTACAAAGATTACTAGCAATTCATAGGCCTCTCCCAGGCTACGCCACATGTCCAATTCTAAATCCTGAACCTGTGAAGTTGCAAACACGTGTCTGGAATCCAAAAAGAAAACGGTAGAAAAATTATCTTTAAGAATTCGACTCCTATTTTTCAATCATCGACTTTGTTTGTACAAAAATCCTTCATAGGCTAGTAGTATGAGGCTAGTATTCAAAGGACCACGTAATATCGCACCTTTAAACGAAATTTTGCCGTTAAACTAATGCCATCTTTCTTTAAATTACGTAAACTACAAGATGAATTTGACACTTTGATAGTGTAAATAAATTTAATATCCATCATAATATTATGACCTCAAAAAGGGTCCGGACCCGTGCTTCACCTAGGTTCTCCACCTTAATGAAGTACAGTGAAGTAATTAAGAAAAATACATAATTTATTACACAAATCAATTTAAAAAAAAATGCCTATGGCATCAAGTCCGCCTCTGGACATTTCTGTGCTTGAAGTATTAAATAAATAAATAAATTTATTTCAACGCATTTTTTCCAAAAAATGGCTCAAATAAATTTTTCATTAATTTTATGCATTGCAAAGGTTTGTTAATAAAATGGCCCGAGTGTTATTTTTGTTTTTTGCTACTGTGTAAAATTTCATGTTTTCATTTAAAAACGGTTTGCTTTAAAGGTGCGATATGTGCTCCCAAAGCATCTTTTGACTTTGATTCAGGCCAGAGGCACACGAGCGAGCAAAATAAGCAGAACTTACGTTTCATGCTGAAATGAAACACGCGACTAATTAATGCTACACGCGCTGACATGAAATTGAAAGTTAAGTTTTGCTGTTAAAATTAAACACATTTTTAACACTTAATATGAGAAAGCAAGAAAGTGAAATAGTAGTAAGTACCTGAAAGTTGCTTAAATCATAAAAAGTGATAAATTTTGAAATTTTTCGTCATGGGTATCGTTTTCATGGTTTTCGAGGGTGCTAAAACCGATATGAGGTCCTTATGTAAATCCAAGATGGCGACTGGAAAAAATTTCTTTTTGTTTTAAATCATACGTGAGAAAGAATTTCGTTCCGGACGGGGGGAATTCGTCCTTATCGCACATGTTTTTTATATTGTACTAGCTACTGCCCGCGACTTCGTCTGCGAATCAAGAATTGGGCTATCCAATGCAAAAATATTTTTTCAAATCAGGCTAGTAGTTCCGGAGATTACCTCCTACATACAAACTAACATACAAACAAACAAATTTTACCTTTTTATAATAATCTGGGTAATCAATCGGAAACTTTGGTGCCTACCTAGTACCTCACCTGCATGCTCTGTGGTTTTCTGGGTGGACTGCTAACCTAGGTACTCCACCCACAAAACCACAGAGCACGCAGACGCCTTGACAGCTTCTCCTAGACCAGGGATGGGGAAACTACGGCCCGCGAGCCATCTCCAACCCGCGAAACATTGAAATCCGGCCCGCGACCATCAAACAAAAATCAAGTGAAGTTGTCGTATTGTTAGAAATTTCATTCTCACTGGCAGTGCGCGGCTCGCATAAAACAATCACGTACCTATTGTTTCGCGAGCGCGATATGAGCAAAAACCGAAAATGAATCGCAGGAATCAGCTGGATGCGGGAAGCACAGAACCGGTCGAAGTGGCGGAGCTTGGGGGAGGCCTATGCCCAGCAGTGGACGTCTTTCGGTTGAAATGATGATGTGATCTTGAGACGAGGATTTGGTTCTCTTTGCTGAACGATCTTCTTTTTTTTTCTATTATTGGCTGTCTTTAAAATAAAATAAAAATCAAATCCAATCATTTATTACTTGTGTACAAGTATGTAAATAACTTATAACTAATTTGATAAAAATAACAAAATTATATACTAGCTTAACTAAAACTATTTACAAACTAAAATATAGCGTCGAAAAATTCATCTACATCGCTGTCGACTGGTAATGTACCCAAGAGACTGGCCGCATTGCTACGTTGTATGGCAATGCTTAGCCTCTGGCCACGGTAAAAACCAGCCATTGGGTCACGGGAAGAAATGTATCTCCCATTTTTAATTAAAAAAACCTAGGTCAGCTTTATTACTTTGCAAACATGGGTAATTATTACATTGATGTTTTATTAAGAAAGTCCTCCATGTTCTACCGTCACATGGGCATGTAAATCATGTTAATTTACACAAATTTAAAGACTTTATTTATTTATTTTAAATAGAACGGCCGAAGCCAGTTACACTACTTAAACGTTTAATTTATTTAACACAGTCATGCATTCTTCTCACAAAAATTCAAACATTCTGACAGTATCATCTTCCATTCATTCGCAAACATATCAAGATCTGTGTTTGAGTTCAGGAGAGCGTTAATAGCGGCTAATGTCCGAGGAATAGGTGACTTGGAGTGTGCAACAGTACGGCAAGTTGGAACAGCTAGTAAGCGGTGTTTCCTGCCACGACAGTAATTATCTGGGACAAATAGTTTGCAGATTTTATTATGCAGATCAGGAACATCTATAATCCCTCTAAGAATTTTAAATATTACAGTCATCTGATCGCGCGACCGTCTTACTTCTAGGGAATTATAACTTAGGCAACCCAACAGGAATTTAGTGGGATACAAGAGAGGATAAAATCCGTACAAGTGCTTGTAAAGATATCTAAGAAATGCTTTCTGAACCCTTTCTAAAGCTAACGCATACTGCTTCTCAAAAGGATTCCATACGCACGCACTAGACTCAAGTTTGCTACGGACCAGTGCCCCAAAAAATTATAATTTTAAATAACAATTAGTAAATTATAACAATACATAATAAAGATTAACCTTTTAAGGACTGCTGTCGCCCGGAGGGGTCGGTTTCGCGCGCAACCGTTTAGGACCGGTGACGCCTCCGGGCGACAGCGCGCGTTGCCAAGTGGCTACACCATTAAAATATTATTTTTGCGTAAAGTACGGAACTTAGTCGATTGCTAATATTTTTCCTACACTGGCAAGAATATTTGTAAGCCATAGACGATAAAAGTTACTAAAAACTTCGTGCCCAACACTATAAAAAAAAAATACGAAGGCGCCCTTTTTTACATTGATATTCTGTGGTTTATTGTCGTGACTTAGTGTTGTTGTTTTATTTATTGTGAGTTATTGTGATGGATTTTTCGTTTGAAACTTAGGTAAGTACATGAATAATGAAACAATAGTGGCTTGTGCAAGTTTTTGGCTAATCGTTTGCGTAAAACAATATAGTAAAAATGATTTTCGAGCCAATAAATTTTCAGGTTATTTCGCCTTACACATTTGCCAAATAAATATATTATTGTTGACTGTTTTTCGATGAATTTGTGTCTATAAATGGTAATTATCTATGCAAAAACTAATTCTAATTAATTATTTCATGCATTCGAAGCGTATTCATTCATTTTTATCTATTTTTCAAAGATTTTTCGAAGCATTTTGATGTGTAGGTAAAACGGGTCAAATTATCATGCCGAATTTTTATGAAATAATACTAGATTTGTTTTGTAATCATTAATGAATTAATCAAAAGGGTTATAAATAAGGAATGTGTGTACAGAAATTGATAAAACACTTCATTCTTGTTTACTTTCAAATAAGATTCTAACTAGACTAGATAAATTTCCGGATAAAATGACCCGTCAAGGTCATCTTGGTATTTTACCAATTATCGTATCATATTTTTACGATTCATGGATAACAATTAGTCGAAGAAGGTATAGGTAATATTCTAGAAAGATTTAATACATGATATAATGCTCATTATAACTCGTATGATCTTTTCCAATATCACGAATTGGACTACGCGATTCAAAATGACAGCACCGCGCACTATGAACTTTGAGTTAGAATATTATGGAAATATTGTATGTAAGACTAATAAGAAAAAAATCTAATTGGATTACTTGTGTATTCATGATATTATTACCAAAATTTTGCGTAAATCAATTCATTACTTTTGCCAGAAACTAACATAATACATTAACAAGTCGGCTTACGGCCAGTTCTCTATTTTCAATAGGATGTTTACAATAATAACTAAACGTATGAGTGTTATGGATATTATCATAAGTGGCCCCCGTTGTTCAAACACTCGAATCTGTTTACAGATTGTAAAATGACGCAATAGAAACGAAGCTATAGCAGTTTTTGTGTGAGAGGTCAACGCGTGTCAGATTACATCGCGATAAGCCGCACGTGTTTGTCCTTGACGGATGGTCGCACGCTTTTTTTGCAGTACTTAAAAGGTTAATGTAAGATCGCTTTTAGTGATAAGACCGCCCATTGTGCCACCCAATGTAAAACGTCTTGTAGCATAAAATAGTATGTTCTTGTCACATGTCTAACGTCACCCGGGAATCGAATCCGGTGCGTCGTAAGAATAAACACGCGTGTCAAAAGCGGTCGCGATGAACCTAATTCTAGAATTTGGTACAAACGGTTAGATAGACCAAATCACTAGCAATATACGAAAAACAAAAACTATAGATCCGCTGGAGGGTGGTTCTTCACGGAGGATAGATTAAACCCTCAAATCACTAGCAATATACGAAAAACAAAAACTATAGATCCTCTGGAGGGTGGCTCTTCACGGAGGATAGATTAAACCCGTTCGCCGTTCCGACGCCCGGCTAAGCACGGCCGGTAACTCTGCCTGGACCGCTAGCTATGCCTGGACCGCTAGCTCTGCCTGAACTGCTAGCTCTGCCTGGACTGCTAGCTCTGCCTGGACCGCTGACGGAACACGGATGCCGAGGACCCTGGCGATGAATGGGGCCGGCAGTCCGGCACTGGCCCAGAGGGTGCGGCTGAAATCGGCCTTTTCTATCCGGATCTAAGATAAACAGCATTTCAGTCCAGAAAGCAAGACCAAATTGTGTAGGGGATTAGACGAAAGATAAATTGGGATACTCACAAATATAAACCAAGAATATGGGTACCTTTTTTTTTTTTTTTTGGGTGGGAAATTATCAAATAGCTTCTCCCGCTCTGGGCGGAGCGGGAGGGCGTGTCAGACTCTTACTGACTAAAACCCACCCGTGTTCCTTCGGTTGCCCTGTTGCCGGGGGCCACGATTTCCCGATCGGTTTTCTTCGAACCCCCGGCAGGCATTGGCCCTAGTGGACCCCGTCAATTCTGCTGACATCTCTTTGAGGCGCGCGTGGAACACAACGCGCCGTCGACCCGGGCTTGGTCCTTATCGGACGGCGAGCTACCCATTGCTCACCGTCCGCAAGCCCGCGCCTACGGTGGCCGGAAATCGGCTCGCGATTGCCGCCCCGGGCGTCTCCTCCTGCGGCGGTTAGGGGCGTGAGGGCGCGAAATTTGCCTCTCTCTCACGCGTTCCGCCTCCTCCTTCGCGAGCATTACCGCTTCGCAGAAGGAGGTGACGGCCTGCCATTTCCTCTCGCTCCATACCATGGCCTGAACCAGGGCCGGACGCGAGAGATCACCGTCGCCGATCGCCTCTACGAGAACACGGCGTTGCTCCGCCCAAGCCGGGCAGACCTCCACCGTATGCTCCACCGTGTCCTCAGGCCGATCCACACAATGGTGACACCCGGGTGTTTCCTCCCGCCTTATCCTGAACAGGAACCTCCCGAAGCAGCCGTGTCCGGTGAGGACCTGCGTCAGGCGGAAGGTGAGAACGCCGTGGCGTCTCTCCAGCCACTCCTCAAAGACGGGTCTTATCGCCGCGATTGTGGCGTGCCCAAGAATATGGGTACCTGGTAGAGATGGACGATATACATCGATTTATTTAAAACACTCGATGTATAGTAACGATGCATCGTATAAACCGATGTATTGTTAATACTTCAACATCGAATATATATCGATGTTTTTCATTCGATACATCGACCAAGCAAATTAGGAATGAGTATACTATGAGTGAAACGAAACGTTATAATCAGTGCTGCCAATATAACAAACGCGCCTATCAGTTATTATAGGCTGAATTGGCTATGTTTCCATTGCCGCGGAGCCGGTATAGCAAAATTAAAAGTATTTAAATTAAACCAACAAAACAAAACAACAATATGGCCGACCGAGTCTCTGCTGTGGAAACGTGTGTTGTGTTTTAATACGATACAAGTGTTTGCTTTGTTTGAAACTAAAAAGAAACTTTGATTTATCAACAGGTATGTGTATTAATAAACAGAATAATGTATTTAGTGATAATGGGTTCGAAATTTTACTGGTAATATCACATTGTTTTGTTGTCAAAAAGTAGAAAGTAATTACTTATGTTGAAAATATTTTACGTTTTACTGCGCGTGCATATAACTAATTAACATATAAAAGAGAAGATTACGTTACGAAGTTTGCATTAATTTCGCAATGTAATACGATTTGATTGGAAGGTTATATTTTTACCCTGAAATACTACCTACCGTAGTGATTCCAAGTTATCGATACTATATTATCGATTATGATGCGGCATAAACATATTTGTATTTTACTAGGCAGTTAATAGGTATTATTATAAATACCCCGTAAACCGTGCTATAAATTATTATTTTTTTAACTTTCAGTTATAATGGGACCTAAGAAAAAAAGTTCAGTTTGGCAGTTCTTTAACAAAATTGATGATAAGAAAACGAAATGCAAACTATGTCAAAAGGAAATTAAGTCTGCTGGAAATACTACGAACTTAATTGGGCACGTTCGTAATGTTCATAAGGCTGCTTATCTTGAAATTCAGCCAAAACAAAATACATTAAATGCAGAAGAAATATCGAATCCTCTAAATACCAAGGTAACGCCTAACGATAACATTGATGATGGTTTACTTCAATCTGAACCGATTCCTAGTACAAGTGGCAGTGGCAATAAAAGATCCTGTGAGCCGTTACCGAAAACCGTAAATGAAACTATTGATTTAGACTTAGAAGAAAACGTTACCCCTTTAAAACGCCAAAAAACAATACAGGCCGCCTTTAAAGATATTTCTTCTTACTCAGAATCTGGACAGAAGACAAGGAAACTGAACAACTGTTTATTATTCATGATTTGCAAAGACCATCAGCCTTTCTCAATTGTTGAAAACGAAGGCTTCAGAACTCTAATGAAAACAGTTGCTCCTCAATATAAACTCCCGAGTAGAACAACTCTAAGACGCTGGCTGGACGATAAATATGAAGTAATTTCAGAGACAATTAAAAAAATGCTATCCTCTATAGAAGATATAACCCTAACAACGGATATTTGGTCGGATACCTTAAATATGAAAAGTTTTTTGGGCATCACAGCGCATTTCGGAATAGACATTGAACTATACTCAATCACTTTAGGCGTGTACGAATTGGATGAAAGACATACATCAGATTATCTTTCTGAAATTCTCTTAAAAGTATGCCAAGACTGGAAAATAGACCAAGAGAATGTAACGGCTGTTGTTACTGACAACGCAGCCAATATAGTAAAGGCGATCGAATTAGCGTTCGGTAGAAGGAAACATATCCCATGTTTTGCCCATACTTTGAATTTGGTAGCTGAAGGCACAATGATGTGTACTGAGTGGAGAAACATTGTTTCTAAAGTAAAAACAATAGTGACTTGGTTTAAACAGAGTTGCGTAGCTAGTGACGAGTTACGTAAAGCCACTGCTGCGGCTATGGAGTCTCCTGCTGGGGTAAAATTAATACAAAGCGTGGATACTCGTTGGAACAGTACATACTATATGTTACAAAGATTTCTAGAACTCCGCAGTGTCATAAATGATATTCTCTTCCGCCACCCCAGAGCACCTGCAATGCTCAGTGCATCGGATATATCTACTGTATCGTCTGTCATCGTGGTGTTGCGACCCTTGGAAGCGGCTACAAAAGAAATTTCGGGTGATAAATACTGCACAAGTAGTAAAATTATTCCCTTAGTTCGTTGCATGCTCTCTAAAATAACTTCAGCTGTTATAGAAGATCCCGTAGCGAAGGAGGTGCAAAAACTTGCTATTAATGAAATAAATAAAAGAATGGGTTCTATAGAACATGTGAGTGCTCTTGCTATCGCAAGTATTCTAGATCCACGGTTCAAAAGAATACATTTCAATGATGCAATAGCTTGTTCGAATGCTGTTTCGAAAATTAAGGATATAATGAAGAAGAATTTGCAAAGCAATGAAGAACCTGAGTCAGATTCTGATAAATCTGATAAAAATGAAGAGGTCTTTTCATTATGGACTGATCACCATAAGTTAGTGCATCGTAACTGGAAAATTAACAAATCTGAAGATGTTTTGTCTGACGAACTTTCAGTTTATCTCAGAAGTCCTGTTGGAAGACTGAACGAAAATCCGTTAGAAATCTGGAGGGATTATAAAATACAATTCCCGAAGCTGTACAAAATAGCTTTCAAGTATTTGACAATAGTTGGCACGTCAGTACCTTCAGAAAGACTTTTTTCACAGGCAGGGCTAGTTTTGACTGAACGAAGGAACCGATTGAAGGGGAAAAGATTAAGTAAACTTTTATTTTTACATAGCATTGACAAAAAATATTGGAATATGTAAAAAAAAATGTGTTGGCTGTGTGATTTTGAATTTGAATAAATATATTTCCTGCTTTTATTAATACATATTTTTGTTTTAATTAAGGCCTAACCTAACCTAAAATACGTCATGGCGAAAACAATCGATGTTTAAGAAACATCGATGTATTTCTCAATACATCGTATTACCATCGATGTGACCGGTCGATGCATTACATCGAAAAAAACATCGATGTATATTTTAAATGTCCATCCCTAGTACCTGGGGACAATATCCCCGATTGCTCCCGAGAATGGGCACAATCACAATCATCAAGCCGTAAGAACTTCACCACATCAGATCATAAATCAGACGATTAAACTGTTAGATATAACGGGATAAAAATATTCTTTTATGAAATCCTAGTTCACTCTGAGCTCTACGGTAGCTGACGACTGACTGTTCACTACCGAAAAAAAAAACTGTATCTTTTTCTCCCATCAAAATTTTGAATCTGTGTCAGAGTAAATATTTCATGAAAAAGGAAAAAATAAAGCGGCCTATGTTCGTGTGAAAAAGGTTGATAATGCAGTGTAATACTGCAGTCTACATTTTTATCTGTAATTCATATGGTGTACATAGTAAAGAATATTCTGTGATATTCTATTCTATGGTGAACTGGCTGGTAGGCTAGTGAACAACTTAAAGTTTAAATGGATATTTTAGATCCATAAAAAAGGCTGTTTCTTCGACGCTTAGGACTTTTATATATATTATATAAACAAAAGAATCGAAATCATGTACATTCACGTATCTATAACGAGTTGTAACAATGCTACAGGCAGGCCCTGTAGACTGTATATTTGTAGACCTTTTTCTATTTTGTTAATTGAACACATTGTAAAAGAAAGTTTATTTTTAAAAGAGTATCGTGGAGTTTCTTGTCGGTTCTTCTCCGTAGGAAACGACCAATTGGAACCGTGCACCTAGCTTCTAACGTTTCATAAGTGCCCATGTAGGTTTATGTGAAATAAAATATTTTGATTTAAATTTAAAATAGTCTTATTCAGAATTTAAACACTGACGTTTAACTTTTGCGACGTTGCATTACTGCGTGGGTTACATTTGGATAAGTGCCCAACTTAGGCAGATTATGACCACTACGTTTTAGCCTAAACTAAAAGTTCTTTGTTAAATTATAATGTTAGATATACGAGTGTAAAAAGCAAGTATTTGAACAAATTACCGCTTAAAGTGTAGACAGATCCGCTTTTTTTGATTGGTTGAAATGAATGTCTTTATGTTTGTGAATTTGCACTTTAATGGGCAGTAAACAAAAACTGAACTATTTTGGTCTATGTCCAAAATGGTTTGGTTTCGTTTTGGTTTTTTTTACTGCCCTGCTTCTTGCTGTGCCAACTGCCAATATTTTTCACTAATGGGCCTTACTATAAAATAGTTTGTAGGTACACTGGCACTTGCAATGTATACTGCAAAAGTTCCAATGTACGAAAATCTTTCAGATCTTCTAAAAAGAAAAGATTACACAATTTTCGATACGATGAAGAATGTGTGCTGAATTTAATGAAACAGAACGTTTTCTAACATTTTTTGTAACCCTTTGAACCTATTCGATTTAATCCCATCTCAAAACTCAGCTGATTGGTCGGTTGTTACTTTGGTCATCCAATCTCGGCAGCTTATGTGAGATCTGACAATGGCTATATACTGATCCGAGGCTCGATCTCGAACTTTCAGTAATTTGAAGTTAGTTTTGTGAATACCTACCGAGTGAGTACGAAAGCAGTGCATTCTAAATCCTGGCAACGTCGCAAGTAGCTGTCTAATATTTTGCTGTTTTGATTAATTAATTAATGTCACTAAATTGTTTAATTATTGCTCTTTGTTGCACAAACACATAGATTATGAATTGTAATAATCAAAAGCATTTGGAAGGTTTTTAATACACCTTAAACCAAATATTTTAGGGTACCTACCTCCCCTACACGTAAAGTGGTGATGCTTTTTTTTTCTATCGCTTGGTTTGTATCATTGGAAAGGTCCTTCAAGAACATTGTGAGTATATGAAAACCATTTTTGGTTTCAGGGATCCGTTTGCGAAATATTAAGCTTTAAAGTGCTAATTTTGTTAGAGTCTAGTGTCCCCCCCTTGCCAGCTAAATGGTTGGTTTTGGGTGTGTGAAAAAATCACAGCAGTTGTTTATATAACGAAATTAAAAGGAAAACTATCACAGCTAAGTAGGCTCTCCATGTTAACGAGTAATAATCGACCAACTTATATTTGCAATTGCAAAAACATGTTTTTCCATACATTCCGTATGGTAGAACATGTTTTTCAACTACAAAATTAAGTTTGTTTTAGGGATAAGTTCATCCCAACTACGCACTACGCACTTGGCTGGTTTTTTACACCTAAAACGGTTACATCATCAAATTCAATGTTATAATTGCAATTCATTATTAATATTCTAGTTCGCTAGTTAGCCACATTTCTTATTTCCATACAGTAATATTGTCAAATTAATCAAAACAGGTAAATATTTGACAGCTATTTGCGACGTTGCAAACTTTTAGGATAAACGCTCTTAAGTCAAGCAAGATGAGCTGATGCTGTTGTTTCGTTTTACTTGTAATGCTCGCGAAGGAGGAGGCGGAACGCGTGAGGTAGAGGCAAATTTCGCGCCCTCACGCCCCTAACCGCCGCAATAGGAGGAGGCCGGGGCGGGAATCGCGAGCCGATTTCCGGCCACCGTAGGCGCGGGCTTGCGGACGGTGAGCAATGTGTAGCTCGCCGTCCGATAAGGACCAAGCCCGGGTCGACGGCGCGTTGTGTTCCACGCGCGCCTCAAAGAGATGTCAGCAGAATTGACGGGGTCCGCTAGGGCCAATGCCTGCCGGAGGTTCGAAGAAAACCGATAGGGACATCGTGGCCCCCGGTAACAGGGCAATCGAAGGAACACGGGTGGGTTTTAGTCAGTAAGAGTCTGACACGCTTCTCCCGCTCCATCCAGAGCGGGAGAAGTTATTTGATAATTTCGAACCTAAAAAAAAAAAACTTTTTACAAAAAAAAACAACCGACCTCCAAAAAAAACACTACAAAGTGAAAAATAACTTTAATTTCGGAAGTCGGTGTCTTGGGTTTTGTATTTTCGTTTTTTGCCACCGACTTCCGAAATTAAAGTTATTCACTTTGTAGTGTTTTTTTTGGAGGTCGTTTGTTTTTTTTTTTTGTAAAAAGTTTTTATTTTTCACTTTTTAGTTGTGGTACCTACCCCACACACATTCAAATACCACTACCTGCTACCAGTGACAGAAACTTATCATATCATCTACATACTAAGTGGGAAAAAAATACGTATTTTGTAGCTAACTGAAAAACTATCCAAGCAAAGTTAATAAAATTTATATGGGACCAATTCGTGAGCACACCCTTTCAAACAAAAAAAGAATTTTCAAAATCGGTCCACAATTGACGGAGAAATCGGTGGACATACATAAAAAAAAATAAAAAAAACAAACATACGCGACGAACATATAACCTCCTCCTTTTTGGAAGTCGGTTAAAAACGGTACGTAATCGTAGATAGTAATCGTTGTTTACTCACTCCCTCTAGAAGAGAGGAGGCCTGTGTCCCAGCAGTGGAAACATTATAAGATGATTATGCTTATGCTAATCCTTGTTCGTTGAAAGTTTGTTGACGCAGCATACGCTCCGCTTACGTGATGTCCTGAAATTTCCGTCACATTATCGTTCAATTTAACAGGATCTTCATCAGTTTAACCTCCCATATTCTTACCTTCATTAATGTTAACGACAGCGACTCGACCCCATTGCATATTTTCAGTGTCATCAAGTTTTCCCACTTAAGTATCGGTGCTTGAGATTTCGTTGTGTTGCCTAAAAGGTCGCTTTTGCCCGAACTTTTACTAAGGGAAACTCCTAAATGTATCCTGATAAAAAGTAAATACTAATATTATAAATGAGAAAGTAACTCTGTCTGTCTGTGTGCTACCTGTTCACGCCTAAACCACTGAAGCGATCTTTATGAATATTTAGAGATAGGTGGTCTGGAGAAGGCCATCGATTACTTTTCATCCTATACTGCAGACGAAGTCGCGGGCAACTGCTAGTATCCTATATTTTAAATAAGATCCAGGTCTACCTGTGTGCTAAATATGGACAGCCGTTAAAGCGTACTTTGGTAACCAACATGAGTACAAACTTTCACATTTATGTGAAGGATTTCGTAATTAGAAAAATCTGCTTAAAATAGAAAAATTGTAGAAAAGAAATAAAGTTTATTTTTTTATTCTGCACAAAAAAGACGCACATTACAATAAAAAACCGGTCAAGAGCGAGTCAGACTCGCGCACCGAGAATTCCGTATCATTTTAAATTTTCATCGGCGAGACCTTTATTCGTCAGAGAATTTTAACTCTGCACACTGCCGTGTAGAAATATTGCCGTTTTAGGTCAACGCCATCTCTTGACCAATCGCGGAACTAATGTAATTTAAGTTTATGATTTCTGAAAAAATGTGCTATTTAGAGACATCGTTTTATTTTTCTGTAATCTTTACATAAACTTCTATCACATTTTAGATTTTTCTGTATGCAAACTTTGGAGATAAGGTGAGGTTCCTTAAAATGTACATCCTTAATAATTTTTAACCGACTTCCAAAAGGAGGAGGTTCTCAATTCAACTCTATGTTTTTTTTATATTTTTCATCACAAGTCGAAAACTCAGCAACGACCTCTCGAGTGAGATAATGACGTCCTGTGTGACATAATAATTCGGGCAAACACAATTTTTTTACAGAAACAATGATTGTGATTCGAAATCTAACTGAACATAATGTGTACTTAGAAATAACTGTATATAATTATGCGTAACTTGTATAAATAAATATTACATCAATTAAAACCATAATACAATGAAAATAAAAATACTAAGTAATTAATCTAGACGTAATGTCAATGTCACAACGATTGACCCATTAAAATCAGAGGTCAAAATTAAAGGCCTTTGACGAATTAACTTGTTGAGAAGCACAGCGATCAAGCCTATTTATTGTGTAACATTTTTGATTAGGTAAATTATAAATACCTGTTGTTTCTTATTTTAAAAGCCTTATTGTAGAGAAACCTGGCTATATAAGTAGCTATAAATGGCATAACTAGCTAAAGAACTATCAGTTCTAAAGATTGTACCTAAAATCAAGACTAATATCCTTAAGTACTGTTTAAAATGTTTAATAACTGATAAACCAGACAAGATATGGGAAATTAGAGTATGAGATAATCTTAGTTTGGTCATTTCCCTTCAGAATATAGTTTTTATATAAGGAAAAAAAAAAAATTAACCGACTCCTAAAAAACACTACAAAGTAAAAAATCACTTTAATTTCGGAAATCGGTTTTGAATTTTCGATTTTTGCCACTGACTTCCGAAATTAAAGTTATTTTTCACTTTTTAGTTGTGGTATTTACCCCACAGAAATTCCAATACAACTACCTGCTATGTAAATAACAGTGACAGGAACTTAACATATCATCCACATACTAAGTGGGAATAAATACGTATTATTGAAGCTAACTCAAAAACTACCCAAGAAAAGTTATAAAAATTATAGGGACCACCTCTGTAGTATGACCTACCAAACAAAAAAAGAATCTTTAAAATCAATTCATAATTGACGGAGTAATCGCGTAACAAACATACAAAAAAAAAAAACATACAGTTGAATTGAGAACCTCCTCCTTTTGGAAGTCGGTTAAAAATGATTAAGGATGTACATTTTAAGGAAAAAGGGAATATGTACATAAACAAACCAACTACATAGTTCCCACCCCTTCACCTCCTTGAATACCCCCGGCACGCCCAAATATCGTGGTACCCCGAGTCGCTCAACTACAATTTGGTAAATGTTCCTAGCGGCGTACTCGGCAAACAGGCCGGACGCACTAGTGTGCAAAAGATATAAAAGGGATTGCCTCCCTTACAATTCAGATTCCCACCGATCAGATGACCCCACTACGATCCATCTGGAGTCTAGTAGGGCCACCAGTACAATGCACAAACACAGACACCCTATATTCCGACCTCGCCGACGAGGTCCTCCGCGACCGCAACCCCGAGTGAATGAAACTCCCCCCGACCCTTGTTCGAAAACGAGGTGCCAGCAGTTGTTGCAGCTGAACACGTAGCTTTAAATTCCCCGATTAATAATCATGATCAAAACTTGGATCCAGCCCGTCCTATCTTTGATGTCCTCCCCCCAGCGACGCCCTAAGGTGAGTTCGTAACCTACAGAGGGTGCCCTTAGCGAGCGCTCGCCTGGTTTTAATTGGCATAGTTTTTTGCCCCTGGCTGGAGGCTTTGAGTGTAGTAGCTTAAGGCAGCCACAGCGAAGCCCGGTTAAATAGTCATGACCTCAGAGGTCCGCTACGAGATGACCGAAAAAAAAAAATACAATTCAGGTAAGTCATCAGTCAGTCTTCATTTGAGCAACACCGCCGCCGGATTCTTTTGTCTCCGTCTCGTAAACCCCGTTGCTCAAACTCGCGCCCCGCCTTACGCATAAGTGTGATAAATAGGATAGTTTTATAGTAAAGTTAGTGTGTATTTTTTCAATTCCTAACATATCGTTAATTTAGTTAGTACGTAAGCTATTTTTGTGTTGTAACTAATTTAAAGTGTTTCAATTGTGTAATTATATTGTGTACTCGGAAGAAAGTGTTTTAATTACTTGTTCTGGCAACCAATATCCACCCTACACCTGCAATCTCTTACATAATTGGGGGCCTACCACCAGCTCATAAAGCAGTATTATTTTAATATTACTTCAGTGTGGGGAAGAGATGCAGCTCTACAGGACGTATAGCTCCATCTCTTTCTCCCACAGAAGTAATATTAAAATAATACTGCTTTATGAGCTGGTGGTAGGCCCCCAGGTCGTGGGCACGCCACAATTGCGGCGATAAGACCCCTCTTTGAGGAGTGGCTAGAGAGGCGCCACGGCGTCCTCACCTTCCGCCTGACACAGGTGCTCACCGGACACGGCTGTTTCGGGAGGTACCTGTTCAGGATAAAGCGGGAGGAAACGCCCGGGTGTCATCACTGTGTGGATCGCCCGGAGGACACGGTGGAGCATACGGTGGAGGTCTGCCCGGCTTGGGCAGAGCATCGCCGTGTCCTCGTGGAAGCGATCGGCGGCGGTGATCTCTCGCGTCCGGCCCTGATTCGGGCCATGCTACGGAGCGAGAGGAAATGGGAGGCCGTCACCTCGTTCTGCGAAGCAGTAATGCTCGCGAAGGAGGAGACGGAACGCGTGAGGGAGAGGCAAATTTCGCACCCTCGCGCCCCTAACCGCCGCAGGAGGAGACGCCCTGGGCGTCGGGAATCACGAGAAGATTTCCGGCCACCGTAGGCGCGGGCTTGCGGACGGTGAGCAATGGGTAGCTCGCCGTCCGATAAGGACCAAGCCCGGGTCGACGGCGCGTTGTGTTCCACGCGCGCCTCAAAGAGATGTCAGCAGAATTGACGGGGTCCGCTAGGGCCAATGCCTGCCGGGGGTTCGAAGAAAACCGATAGGGACATCGTGGCCCCCTGGCAACACGACAACTGAAGGAACACGGGTGGGTTTTAGTCAGTAAGAGTCTGACACGCCCTCCCGCTCCGCCCAGAGCGGGAGAAGTTATTTGATGATTTCCCACCCAAAAAAAAAAAAAAGGCCCCCAGGTCGGGGCTGGTCACTAGTTACTCATAAACTGAACAAAAAGAATATCTCAAATTAGACCGTTAGAGTTACTTTATATTTACGAAAGACAAACGACTTTCTTTTTCTTACTTTATATTTACGAAAAGACAAACGACTTCCATTTTTTCTAAACTTAATAGATTTATAACATAAAAGTTTTTATCAATACGAATTCATAACTCTTTCTGTATCAAAAACTTGATTAGGTTTACGAAACTTTTTTCTTCGAAGTATCTTTGATTGTATTCCATCTTTTATTAACATTCCTTAATTAAAAAGTGGTGCTTTCTAGCAAAAACCATTCAAGATTCTTAATTAGCGTGTTATAACTACAGTAAAAAACCTTTTTCATTCTATCCAATTTTATTTTAGGAATGTAAAAAGAAAAAGTAGAAAGGAATCTCTTTCGTGCTGGTAGTGTAATAATGGGTTGTTCGTTGAAGCGTATTAAGGGTCCTACATAGCTACCTACATGGCCAAAGTCAGCCCGATATTGGAGATTGTGCAAATACTGACTCTGAAACTTTTTGAGAAGCCTTCTCACTAAAATTGTACGACGAACGAGGTAGTTTTTTGCCCTATCTCACAAATTCGCTCTTCGGCGGCGAATTTTTAAGGTAGGTAGGTCAAAAACATCGAACGTTGGCAATAAAAGACAGTCCTCAAAAATGGCTGTGTAACATTATGACGAACGGACAGACTGACAGGATAAATGGAAATAAATAGTTTATGGGTTCGGTACACTGGTCCGAATGCTGGTCGGCGCCAATCAGCGTGAACCGTCGCCAATAAGCGCCAACAAGTTCCTATAATTATGATTAGTCGGCGCCGGATCGCGCTGAATTGACGCCGAGCAGCGTTGACAACCAGCTTATCGGCGCCGCCAGTTACCAGCATTCCGCATGAATACATCCTATGGTAAAGTACAAAGGAAAAAAAAAACCATGAACACAATCTGTAATACCTATATTCTGAAAACAAGTTAAACCTGAACAAAATGCTAAAAATAACTTACAGTAGGTACGCCATCGATGACATCGCGGCAGGCCGAGACGAAGATAGCGGGACGAGCTTGACTCCTACCGAAAAGACTAGCTGATAGTAGCAATAGACAGGTTTCAGGTTATCTAAAGTACATACATCTTTTATGGGGTACTGTGTTAAATGTTACAACAAAATACCTTGTGACATATTGCAATTAAATGAAAGAAAATTTAAAACTCATATAAAAAGTACACTTTGTAAACAAGCATATTACAAATTAGAGGATTATATCCAAGATAAGAGTGCTTGGAAACATGCTGGTCCTGCTCCATAGGACAATTTAGAATCAAGACAAAATCAAACTGGTTGCTAATTTAATTGTAAAATTTATTACTTTGTGTTTTAAGTATGACATTGATTTTACATTCTGTGATTACTTCCTTACACACTGACTTAAATTTTAGGAAAATCGTCTACTTTTACAATGTTTGTAAATATGTGAGAACCATGTATCTATCACAAATTAAATTATCTATCGTTGCTTCATTTTTAATTCTTTTTACCTATTGTGGTATAAAAATTTTATTCTAGGTGCATCGTCTTCACATATAATAATTATTTAACAAATGTACATACATATACAAACAATATTGTAAAACATTTTAAAAGAGTAACGGTGGAGTTTCTTGCCCATTCTTCTCCATACGAAAACTACCTTTTGGAAGGGGCGATTAGAATCAATTTTATTATTTTGTAATTTATGACGTTCAAAAGTGCCATACATGGGCCTATTTGAAATAAATGATTTGACTTTGACTTTGACAGAATTGTGTGGAAAAGGGAGAGGGAGGCCTAAAGCCCTGCAGTGGGACAATACAGGCTAGTTAGATTAGATTAGTACTGCAATATAATGATATGGTAAATCGAGTTCTAGGAAAAGTTCGGGTTTTCATAGCGTAGTCTCTGTCACTTCGTGTGAGACGGTCTCCTTCTAAAGTTGAATGCGCCTTATTAAGAATCAGACGATCTATATCTTGTAAAAAAATGTTACCTTTAATGAAGTTAAGTGAAGTTAGCTCAAAGGCTGCCGCAGACACGCGCGATACGACGACGCGTCGCGACTCTGGCGGAACAATTTCTATGAAAACTTCATGGAAATTGTTCTACCGAAGTTGCGTTGCGGACACGAAACGCACGTAGATGTCATAACAATAAAACTTTGACTGTGTCTCGTTCAGTGTCCTTAACAGCCTTATGGGCCTACCACACGCTCAAGCTTCACCACAGTTTTGTCTGCGCAGGCCGGTTTGTACACAGAACACTGTGTGCAAATCGGCGAGTTTTACCAACCACACGCACGGTGTTCCGTGTACAAACTGACCTGCGCAGGCAAAACTGTGATGAAGCTTGAGCGTGTGGTAGGCCCATTAAACTGAGCTGTCATACCACCTGTAGCGTTATTCTGTAAAAATCTCGGCGTGAAAACATATGTGTAGCAATGAAATCATAAGTGAGCTTGAAGGGAGCTGTCTTTCACCCGATACTAGGGATTGACACTAGATTTGCAGTTCATTTCACGGTGAGGTTTATACAGAATGGACCGGGAGGTACGTAACTAGCATTTAAACATTGACATTAAGACGCAAATATATGACAGTGACCTTGAATGATTAGCTTGCGTGTTCGCAACGCTTCGTACGTCCAGCCAGTAATAGGACTCGCCCATCAAAGACCGCTGTCCCAAATTAGAAGCATTATTAATTTATTACACGTAAAACAAAAAGTATTTTAATAAAACAAGTATACTAACAGATCAATAATTTAATTATCTTTAAAATGGTGAAGTTTTTAGCAAAATACGCTCGATAGATTTTTCGTCATTCTCAGTTTTTTATCCGCGTTAGACATAACTTTACAAATTAATTTCACTATGTAATATAAACATAATCAAAAATATGCCTATATTAAAATATTAGGAAAATGCTTTAATTTAACATATATTTTTTCCAAATTACTAACACTACTCGTTTAGACGTCATCTTCAGTGTAAAATCATTAAAAGTCGGTTATCGTCCCCTTAAGGTGGACCCGCAGTTGTAACCCGCGAAATTCAAATTTTCTTACGTTTTTTGCAATTTGCAGGTCAGTGTCAGGTTGTATCTTGATCAAAATATGATTCTCGACTATAACAAATGAGGAGGTTAGGAACAAAAAGTGTCATTAACAGTTTTTAACTTTTTGAGTAAATTGAGAAAATAAATATTTATGTTGATCTAAGCAATTTTTATTATTTTTTATTAACCATTTATGTGTCAATTATTGTATAAAATTTAATGTATTATAAGGTTATCTTGATGGTTTTGAAAAAAAAAAATACATATCACATGACACCCTTTGATCCAATAGCTTGTAAATGTCACTATTGTCACCTTTTGAAACTCACTGTCTAAAAATGTTACCTTATGAAACATTCAGTATGAAAATGAAAAATCTCGATACGTTGTACATTTCTAAGAATCTACTCTTGTTTCAGCCCCAATCGCGTACACTTATCGAGAGTCTACTGTATGTCACTTTTTGAATTCAAGTCTTAATAATCACTGTGATTGAATAAAAATGTAACTTTTTTTTCCGGAAGCAGCAGGTCAGATCGATTTTTCTATGAAACTAGTCACTTTTTGAACAAAATCTTGGGAGTTACGGATAGAATTTAACATTTTGAGCCGATAAAAAAAAACGAATGGAGCAGAAATACGTAAATGTCACTTTTTGTTCCTAACCTCCTCAAATATGTTTTAACAGAATTATAATCATTAGAATCATTAATACATCTCTCTAAGATAGATTTGTTCCATGAGAACTTTAAAGTTCTTCGGAACTCAACAACAGTGTTAAGTGGACATTATTACTGCAAGTCTATTGCGGGGGTCATTTAGGAAAGGAACATTTTGGGAAAGGGACATTCTGAGCCTGAACGACATTTTTATGATATTTTATATTTATAACGTTATCTATGTGTGTATTTATTGAATCTTATAGGTGGATTCATATCTGGAAATAAAAATTTCATTTAATTTTTTAATTATATTTCATTAAGAGGTTTTATTTTAAAGTTGGCAACGTCGTAAATATCTGTCAAATATTTACCTGTTTTGATTAATTTAGCAATATTACTGTATGGAATTAAGAAATGTGGCTAACTAGGGAACTAAAATATTGATTAAGAAATGCAATAATTAATATCGTAATACCGAATATTTAGTTTTAGATGTAAAAAAGTATTCGGAAACTTGCCAAATGCCTTTTTTACGCCTAAAATTGTTACAACATCAAATTCAGTGTTATAATTGCAATTAATTATTAATATTCTAGGGAACTAGTTAGCCACATTTCTTATTTCCATACAGTAATATTGCCAAATTAATCAAAACAGCGAAATATTTGACATCTATTTGCGACGTTGCCCACTTTCAAAATAAACGCTCTTGACTCAACTTTTATTTTTTTAATGCCCTTTAAGATTCTTTCCCCTCTTTATCTAAATACACGTATTACTGAGTAGCTTATATTATTATGTAAATATTATCTTGCTTGAATATAATAAACGATCCCCAATGTGAAGAAAAAAATTATAAAAATACTTTTATTTCAACGTTATTTGTTCTGAGTACGTAGTAGACAGGGTATTTTCAATTTAAATTCACCTCATTGAGTCGGAACGCACAGTTCATAAGTGCTTACAGAGTACATAAAACCAATTTCCGTGTCACTTGAATTTCTTGGTCTGACGTTTATACAGCCGTTTTGTTTGTTTATTATTTTTAATCTGGCAATGTTTTTAAGGCGTCTTTGCTAAAGGTGGAACACAGAATAGTTCAACTTTTGAGCTACATCTTTTTAGGTGGCAACTATGAAGATTTTTTGAAGTTCATCTGGGACTCGGTACTTCTTTCTGTGAGAGTAAGTGACTGATCTTTGCGTTATGCTCGTAAACGGGTGCTGCTTGTGGTGACTGGTCGTCTTGCTGATCATGGTTTTGTTATTGTTACTAGTAATTAACTGATTATTTATTTAACCTCGATGGTCCTAGTTTATCATTTATAACTTCCAGTTACAACTTTATATAGATATATGTAATTGGGCACGTCCCTTTATGCCTGGAGGCTTATATTAAGTTCTGGTTACGTTTAGTTTTTATTTTTTATTTCTGCTTGAGTATAGTTCTCGATATTTTTAGTTGGTAGGTATATTGACGTGTGCTAGCTGACATATGGCTAATAATTTAAATTATGTTTTGTGTTGCGTAATGTACTAAATTATTTTACAAGCGCTACTGCTGAGCATGAGGTCCTGGATTCGATTCTCGGGTAGGGCAAAGTGTTATTGGGTTTTTCTATCTGAAATTTCTCAGTAGCAGCTCGGAGTCTGGATTTGTGCCTGGTTGATGGCAATAGGCTCGCCCCCTATTACATGGGACTTAAACATAACTAAAAACTTAAGCGAAATGTGGGTGTACCTGCTACAGGGACACCTCTACCCAACCCTTCAGGGAAACAAGGCGTGACGTTATGTTATGTTACTATTGTATAGAATCAATTTTATTTATTTTTCTAACTGAACAGACAGCTGTGCTGCTGGGGAGTTTGTTGCGCCACTTCTTCCCAGCTAAAGCACTAGGAAGTGGCGAAGGGTGGGCGTTTTGGGGGACTGTTTTATGTAATTTTGACGTTCAAAAAATGCTGATTCTCAGCCTAGTTTGAATAAATGACTTTTGAATTTTTGAATTTTGATCCGTAATCCACCAAGCGGGCCCAGTGCGGGTTGGATATCATGTCTTAAAATTTTTAGTTTTAGGAAATTTCTATTTTCTTAACGATATTTTCCTTCACCTGTTCTTAGAATCTATATTCTAAGAACAGGTGAAGGAAGTATTTGAGATTGAATATCTAATTTAATAAAAACCTTATCAAATCCATTTCAGTAGAATAATCTTTCAAGGATAAGTTACACAATAGAAGACTTAATAATATTAACTTGATTATTTCTTCAAAGTGAAGAAATTCTTATGTCCGGGAATTTAGGTACTCAAGTTACATAAATTATTGTTCCACGTTCTAACTTATTTTATTTGGTATATTGCAAGTTAAAACTGCCGAAATTAAATCACTTTTAGTAATTTTTTATTTGTAAAAAATTTCAGGTTTTCACGCTTACGGACTATTAAAAAAGGGCATATAAATATAGCGTTTTCCCACGAATTGGCTTATATTCCTGTTATTGAATTATGAAAATGAAGGAGATGGCAAACAAACCCATCATCATCATCATTTCAGCCGAAAGACGTCCACTGCTGGACATAGGGCTCCCCCAAGCACCGCCACTTCGACCGATTCTGTGCTTTCCGCATCCAGCGGATTCCTGCGGCCTTCACAAGGTCATCGGTCCATCTTGTGCGAGGCCTTCCAACGTTACGTCTTCCGGTACGTGGTCGCCACTCCAGAACCTTTCGACCCCATCGGCCATCCGTTCTGCGAGCAATGTGCCCTGCCCATTTCCACTTAAATTTGGCAATTCTTCGGGCTATGTCGGTTACCTTGGTTCTCCTGTGGATCTCTTAATTTCTGATTCGATCACGTAGGGAAACTCCAAGCATAGCCGTCTCCATTACCCTTTGGGTGACTTTTAGCCTTCTGATAAGGCCCATTGTGAACAAACCAACAAACCCATACAATATCTAAAAAAACCTCTGTCTTATCCGAAAGGGGCACATAGGTACTGCAATAACATTACCAGAAAGATTTTTTGTTTTCATTATTATTGAAAATAAAAAGTTATTCCTATTTAACATTCACATTTTTCGAACAAAAATTACCCCGAATCCATAAAAAATTAGCAAATTTTCAACAGGGGTCATAAGTTATAACTTGTAGACACCCGCTAAATGACGGCCGCCTGCGCCCAATGTTATAATAACCCGGTAAAATTCCCCATTGAAAAAAAGGTGGCGATTTTTTTTTATCTTTATCATATTTCTCCGCTTCCAGGCAAAGAATTGAGCTGATTTTTGATACTCAAGGATAAAAAAATATGACTAATTTTTAGATCATATCAACTTATTACATTTGGGCCTAACATTTTCCAACTCCTTTATCCCAAAACAAACTTAACATTGAAGTTGAAAAATACGTTCTCCCGTACATCGATATACCTACGTCACTGTCAAATCTCCAACTGCCAATGTAAGTTTATAATCGCATTTTTTTTAATGTGATAAAATGACAAATTAAGATTTTTGAACCATTTCCTTTACTTGTGCTATGAGACCTTAAATAATCAGCCTATATTGTTCCTACTGATGGGACACAGGCCTCCTCTCTGCAAGAGGGAGTGGGTCGTAATCCACCATGCAGGCCCAGTGTGGGTTGAGAGATGTCACATGTCTTCGAATTTTTGGTTCTAGAACATGCCACTTTCCTCACGATTTTTTCATTCACCGTTTTGAGAGCAGTGGTGATGATATAATTTACACAAAGTAAAACGCCTGTCAGACCTGAACTGGACCACCACTGCTCCACTAGGCCACCACTGCTCTATGTGTGAGACCTTGCTCCTTGCCAAATTTCATGATTCTAGGTCAACGGGAAGTACCCGGTTTTAATTCATTTGCGAGTTTCAAAACATGTCGCATAAATGGCCGTATATTTTTTATTGTGTTGATTTAGAAGCTTGATTTTTAGCTGTAACGGACCGTCGGGAGTCGCAGGCCGATTCCCGGCTATCGTACGGTGGCCGGTACCTGCGGACGGTGAGCAATAGGTAGCTCGACGTCCGATAAGGAACAGGCCCGGGTCGACGGCGCGTTGTGTTCCACGCGCGCCTCAAAGAGATGTCAGCAGAACTGACAGGGTCCGTTAAGACCGATGCTTGCCAGGGTTGCGGTTTTGTCCGAAAGGGTTACCGTGGCCCCTGGCAATACAGGCAACTGAAGGAACACGGGTCGGTTTTAGTCAGTAAGAGTCTGTCACGCCACCCAGAGCGGGAGAAATTATGAGATAATTTCCCAAACCAAAAAATTGGGACCGTAGACCGTATTTGCTATTAATTTCAACTTGATACCTCCAAGCATTCCTAAAAAAAGGGTCTTGATAGACTGACGAACAACGAAGTGATCCAATAAGGGTTCCGTTTTTTTCCTCTTGAAAATGATGTGCTAAAAGAGTCATCTTGGCATTTTCCTGTTGCGTGACGGAAAAACGAGGAGCGGAAATAAAACAAGCAAAGACGATAAGCTAGCCAAACACTCATAAATCATTTTTGTTTTTTTGTTTCGCTTCTCAAGACTTCGTCAAATAAGGTCAAATAAAATCAGTGCGGTAATTGTGCAAGACGGTGGCAATGCTTTTCGTTTCGATAATTCGACAATATTCGTAGTGTCATTACGTTGTGGGCCTTGTGGACAAACAAATTTTTTAAACATAATATTATGAAGCAATGGATTAGCAGTTGTGCAGCAGTGTGTTACGGTATTGAGGTGCAGATTATTAGCTGGGTCCACAGCGGAAGATCCAGTGCACTCCGATCGGGCGCGACCGGAGCGCGATCCAAATGCGCGGTCGGTGTGTATGTGCCCCTCGCGATCCGAGCACACGCGGTGGAGCACCGATCCAAGCGCTGTCGATTTTTTGACAATGCTTAAGGGCGCTTCGTTTGTTTGGCGCACTCGGTGTGAACTTAATCTAGATAAAACGTGGATCGGCACTGAATCGCGAGTTTACCAAAATGAATCGTGTTAAAAGAATCTCCGATCCACTAAAGGCGCTCGTGGTCGTGGAGCGCCGATGCAAATTTGGATCTTCTGGTGGACCCAGCTATTTGTGAACACTTTGAAAACTCTCTTCCGAAGCTTTGTCTCTGTGGGGTAGTATTTACTACCCCACAGACTATTCGGAAGCGTCTATACGCGCACACTTTCAAGCATGCTCGAGTCGAGTACCTATGCTTGAGAGTGTTCGTAATTTTACTATGTAAGAATTAAACTTTATCTGAAACTGCCGCCAATATTTTTTCCATTTTCTTTTACTAAGCAACGAAATAATTTGTGAATAGCAAAAAATTTATAGATTATTGTTTGTTTATAATAATAATACGCGATATTCCCACGATTTTTTATAAATGATTGTTTAAATTCAATGACAATTTTCGAGAAGTCCTCGTCATAACAAGGACTAAGTAAGTAGGTATCTCTAGTTTTTTCTCATTGACATTTATTTTGATGTGTACTGGACCCTGGACTGTGAACTCTACAAACTTTTCTGAAAGGGTAGGTTTATTTTTACCACAATAGCATTTCTTAGAAACAAAAAACAATTAAAGTAACTCGAATACTTACGTCATACTTGTTTTCCAACAAAAGTCACGCTTAAAGTTCCTTTTAGATTGAAATAACGTGGGAGGAACATTCGTCACGATTTTACTTTAATTTATTTAGCCATCTTAACGAAGGAATAAATACGCAGAAGCCAAAATAAAAAAGAATTATTAATTACAAAATGTCTTGTTTCATAATTTACCCTTTTTCATGTTGGCTGCGCATTTATTGCTTCGTAAAAAAAATATGGGGATGGGTAGGCTAGTTCATGCAACCATATTGTATTAGTTTGTGAGATTTTTAAACAGTTTTGCCGTCTAATCAATCCTAATAATATTAAACAATGGTGCCGATTCTCTTGTCACAAATGCCTCTAAACTAGACTAAAAATCACCAAAATTTAATTGATTCCTGTCAAACGACGATTTCCCATTCTGAAATAGACTAAAGTGACACAACTTAACTATATTTTAGCTTGACAGCACTATGATGGTACTGAGAAATTAGTTTAGTGAAAATGGCAATTTTGCTATTCTGAATTCGACGTTTTTCACCAAAAATTTAGATTTTCTAACTAAATCTGACTATTTTTAATCGCGACTTAAAAACGTGTGGAATAAAATTGGTTGTAATGAACTTTAAATTCACACCAACACCTCGACTTCAGATGCAAAAACAGTACTGAATCTTTTTTTTTTTCTTTTGCTTATATCTCGAAAACGGTGTGTCCAATCGCAAAAATAATGAAAATTACGATCCCCTTTCTAACATCCTTAAGCCCCCTAACGTTCTACATGTAGGTAATAATTTTTCTTATTTTCCATACAAAAATTCCATACAAAACACGTCGAGGCTGCCCCCCTGCGCGCCTCCGGCTTTAAAAATATTCACGTGGTTAGGTATCACGTGAGGAGTCGCGATTGTCAAATTCGATTTAGATGTGTCAACATTATTTTTTTTATTTTGCAGAATAGCTTTGAGATTCTCATAGTCAAAAGTAAGGAATTTTAGTGATAATTTAGTTAGTTTAATTCGGTTTACGAGAGAATCGGCACCAATGTGTAACTAAATTAATGCACATTAAGAAAGTAGTTTCTCCAGAATCGTTTACTGAATCGATTTCTGCTATTTTTAAAATGTGTAATTTTTTATCCCAAAAATAATTAAAGCTACGTAAATTACTGTCACACTTCCGCTGTACAGTCAAAACAAATCAAGATGGACGAAGTAGGAGTACTCGTACATACTACACTAGACCCTTATAAATACGACAGCGACTGGTGCGTGCGTAGATTTGTAATTGTTTGATCACAGTTTTTTTCCGCAATTAAGTAAACAATGTTTTATACATGATACTAAAAAAATTGTGTATGTATTATGATCGTAATATTCTAATTGGGGTGTTTGATGGTATGCGTTAATTTCGGGACATGTTGTATAATATTATTAGATAGTTAATAGATTCAGGCATGATCTTGCGGAAATCCATTATAAAATACAATGGACGTGGATATATTTAGTAACCTATCGCTGAACGCGTTCAGCGCTCGGTGTGGCAACACGCCGTGTTCGGGTTCGCGACAAGTCAATAGTCATCCTGAAGATGCCTCGTTGAGAGGTAAAACACGTGTCGATTTCTTTCAGGAGTTTTTTATGGCTCTTTAGAAATAGCTAAGCGGAACATGTTACTAAATATATCCACGTCTATTGTATTTTAATATTATGAGGTAAAATTTTTGAGTTTGTATGTCGGAGGTAATCTTCAGAACTACTGATCCGATTTCAAAAAGAAAGCTACTCTATTGCCGAGTACCATAGGATATATTTCATGTTAAAACTCCACGTGGCCGAATTCGCGGGCAGAAGCTAGTTTGATATTCAAATAATAAATAATTGGGTAAAGTCAGAAAGAAAGAAGAGAAGACCGGTAATTTACTTCAAACCAAGTGTCAATTTCGCTGTCAAAAGAGATACTTACCTACTTAGCGTCTCCCTGGAGACGAATACGCGTCAAAAGGGATGTCAAGGGCTATTCAAAGAGTATTTAAATATTACAGGTGTTGTTTGCTTCAGTTAACGACAAGCATATTTCTATTGACGCTGGAAAAGGACATTGGGTAAAAATATATGGGGCTTGTTCATAATATCCACCACTAAACAGACCTATGTCTCTGAGATTATTCTTGACGTCAAGACGAATCTAATCATACCTCTTTTTTTAAAAAAAAATCATACTGTTTTTACTTTAATAAATTGAATAAATAATCATTTGTTTTAGCTATAACTTTATACTGACAGTTTTTTTATGGGTGTCATAATAAAAAAATATTCCTTATTTAATAGACTATTCAGTTACATCCCCCTCCCCTTTGGGGAAATGTCTATATTCAGCAGTGAACGTCTTTCGTCTGAAATAATAATGATTCAGTAGCAAAAGTTACATTGGTGGTGTAGATGGTAGTAGGTGGTAATCGGCGAAGTGAAACGAGAACTTATATTTGAAAAGACACGGATAATTTTGACAAACGAGGTAAACACATACAAGCACACCCGCTTGCGGTGCTCGCACGGACTGAACTGCCGGCGTGTTGGGTGGGGGTCTAGTGGCCCATATATCTGTACTTAATTAGTTATACATATTTTACTATCTAGGAATCTAAAAAATCATGAGCGCGTCGCTAACAGGTGGCATACATTTGGATTACTTTTGCCCATTGTCTTTTGTAAGAGGCGAAATAATAAGAGAATTTTTCTTGTACAAGCACGTTCCACACCAAGTTATACTAAGTAATGCCTGAACACAAATTGAGCTATTCAAACAGTATCGTCTAGACAAACAGATGGATTCAACCCTAATCTTCGCCCCTCCGTGATCGAAAGAAAAGGCGTTAAATTTAATATTAAACACGAACTGCTACTTGACAGGAAAGGGCGAAGTGACAGATGGTGAAGTGAGCACATGACCACAAATGCCGACGTGAAGCCTTTTGGGGTAGGGTAGGGTTTCCTGATTGAAACCCGACTCTCTGATAAACTGCTATATATTTTCAGAATCATGATAAAACGTATGTAGGCGAAACATGTGTATTATGAGATCTTCTAATATTGGCGACCCAACGGAACAACCTTGACTTGGCATTAGAAGGATCAACTATGAATAAGGAAGTCATAAAGAAACTCCTGCACAGTATTTTCTACTCACATAGTGTTTAATTAATAAAGAACCAAGTGCGTGTCGGACCACCACGCACAATGAAGGGTTCCGTATTTGGGATGAATTTATCTAAAGAACAACACTAGCATTTCCAACAAACTTAACACTAACATCTCCCACACATTCCAACTGCAAATTTAAGTTTGTACGCAAAATATTGAGAGATTAACCATGTTATTTTAAGACCATAGACTACTTAGATTTCCTGTGATCTACAAGTAAGTGTAGTTATTTATTTTAGTTTTAGGCTCCGTAGTTTCGTAGATAAGGGGGGGGGGATGATTAACTTTAATACCATTTATTTAATTTTATTTTAAAATTATGAGATCCTCACAGTAAGTCCCTTCAGATATGTCGCACAGCAAAGGTTAACCAAACTTAAAAAATAAATAAATATAAAATATTTTGGCCTCCGCAAAATAGCCCCCATATTCAAAGTTCATTTATTTATGTTGCAAGTCCGTATTTGGGTCACAGAAATATGTGTATCGAATGTTAACTTAATCGGTCCATTCAATTCGGAGCAAATCAGCTATGACAGACAGACACACGAGTGATCTTATAAGCCGGCCGCGACCTCGATTGCGACCAGGTAAACTACAGAAACCAATACTAATCGCACACTTGGTCGCAACGGCCAACTAGCCGCACACCTTACAATACCACTATACGGCCACGAATGGAGAGTCTTGGCCGTCTAGTACGCGAGATCCTTTTAAGGCTACCGATCATTCAATCGGACGTACAGAACATTAACAAAATAAATATTATTAGGTACTAATTCAATTACCTTGGTAGTCATCGAAGAGCCTCCTTGCCCGATTGCCGCTATGGGATCTGAAAGCAAAAATCCTCGCGCACATTTGGGAGTGGCGCGAGGAGGCGAAACGTCGGGGCGTAACTTCGCACTTCGCTGCCGCGAGAAATCACGGCACAGCGGACAGAGCTCCGGCGGAATCTCATGGCATAATGGAAAGTGCGGTTGTCGCAACCCAGTGCTGGGCACGCCATAATTGCGGCGATAAGTCCTCTCTTTGAGGAGTGGCTAGAGAGGCACGACGGCGTCTTCACCTTCCGCCTGACGCAGGTCCTCACCGGACATGGTTGTTTCGAAAGGTTCCTGTTCGAGATAAGGTAGGAGGAAATGCCCGGGTGTCACCATTGTGTGGATCGCCCGGAGGACACGGTGGAGCATACGATGGAGGTCTGCTCGGCTTGGGCGGAGCACCACAGTGTCCTCGTGGAGGCGATCGGCGGCGGTGATCTCTCGCGTCCAGCCCTGGTCCAGGCCATGGTACGAAGCGAGAGGGCATGGGAAGCCGTCACGTCACCTATTTCTGTTAAGCAGTAATGCTCACGAAGGAGAAGGCAAAACACGTAAGGGAAAGAAAAATTTTGCACCCTCACGCCCTTAGCCGCCGCATGAGACGCCCTGGGCGTCGGGAATCCCAGGCCGATTCCCGGCCACCGCAGGCGCGGGTTTGCGGACGGTGAGCAATGTGTAACTCGCCGTTCGATAAGGACCAGGCCGGGTCACCGGCACTTTGTGTTCCATGCGCGCTTCAAAGACATGTCAGCACAACTGATGGGGTCCGCTAGGGCCGATGCCTGCCGGAGTCGCGTTAAAGTCCGTAAGGGATACCGTGGCCCCTGGCAACATAAAGACAACTGAAGGAAAACAGGTGAGTTTTAGTCAGTAAGAGTCTGACATGCCCTCCCGCTCTGCCCAGAGCGGAAGAAGTTATTTGATAAATTCCCACCCAAAAAAAAAGGTTGTCATCGAAAATCTTTGGCTATAATTTGAAGCGGTTACTTAAATGGATCGGTTACAATAAATGTAACAAATCAAGCAATTTTAGATATAGCAATGAGTCGTTTCTTTTGGGAAGATATCAAGTAACAATAAGCAATAAATATTATATTTCGTTAATTTGGAATTTTCCATTTACTCTTGATATTTCGTAAGCTCGGAAAAATTCATATTGATGGTGAGTTATCTTGACATATTTATGATATTCGTTAGATCGGCGTCGTGCGTGACCGATATCGGAAGGGTCGAAAAATCCAATCACTTGACCGTTGATTCATTTAGACAATTTTGTAGATTCGTTGTGAGGAAAGTTTTGATGTACGAATGTGGATGGCTATAAAGGAGCACACTACGATACGTTTTTTTTTTTTGCGATGCCGTGAGTTTTATACGACTCTCGACAATCATTTTAATTTATACTTTGTAACAATGACATAAGAGTTACATTGCAATGACTTTACTTAAAAAATACTTATCGTGAATGCAGTCCTTAAAAGTGTGGTAATAAGACCAAAGAAACGATGGATGGACTGTGTGAAAGATGATATGGCTAGAAAGGGGATGTCTACCGAGATGATGAAGACAACATGTTAACACGTTCCGGGACACTTGACTATTTGCAAATAGTTTTGAAGTATCATGATATGACACTTCAAAATCCCATACATTTTATGATACCGTCTACAGCCGTACTACCGGCCGTGCGTAGCGGCGTGTGTACATGCCGTGACCCTAAATATCAACATCACTGTACTTGTGTGGCTCAGTCTACGCTTGTCGGTAGTATGAGTGTGTTGAAAAATGACTTGAAAAAAGTTTGCCGTGACACCTACGAACGAATGAAGTCCCGTGATGTGACACTAGATCATGTGTTTCCTAGGAATGTTATGGGCAAGCAACGGCTATCGACGGTTTACCAAATTACATGAAATAAAATTCACCGCCCTTAGCCGTACTGTCATGTAACGATTTACCGAGGTAACGTCGAGAGGCGGTCTGTCCCGGAATGTGTTAAATTGAGAAAAGGGCAGAAGAGAAAAAAAAGGGCATAATAATATATTTTGTAAGGGGTAAAAAACTTAAAGCTTCTTTATCATAACATTTTTCCCCGAAGGTTTAGGCAGAGGTGTACACATACGATAGTACATCCATATTTCGCCAGTTATGTTTAAGTTCCATGTAATAGAGATTAAAATAAAGCTTAAAGCTTAATACTTAAAGCTTCTAGTTACCAGACAAAAGTTAGTCGTTAATGATGAGAACATTCAGTTAGATGAAGAAAATGTAGACGAAAACGTAATAGAGTTTTAAAGACCAACTTAACACTTTGAGGGACAATAAACGCCCAAAAGCGTTATAACAATAAAACTTCTATTGTCTCGTTCTATAGACCAGCAGGCCTAACATAACACACAACAATTTACGACAGTTACTCACTCTCGCGTACCAAAGAGAAAAGTGACAGAAATAGACGACAATTACTCAATTTTCTCGTTTTCTGACATCTCCGCCATACAAAATACTCGACAAACCCTTGGCTCTAGCGGACCCCGTCAATTCTGCTGACATCTCTTTGAGGCGCGCAAGGAACACAACGCGCCGTCGACCCGGGCCTAGTCCTTATCGGACGGCGAGCTACCCATTGCTCACCGTCCGCAAGCCCGCGCCTACGGTGGCCGGAAATCGGCTAGCAATTCCCGACGCCCAGGGCGTCTCCTCCTGCGGTCTCGACAAACCCTAACATGGCACCTTAGTTATCTCGATTTTTGACAATGCCTCGATTTTGATGACAAGAAGAGTAGACAAAATTATGATACCTACATAAAAAAACTCATAAATAACATGGCAGTTTCATAGTTGTAACATTTTTTTTTGCCGCCATTATTGCGGTTATGTGTGTTGTGTGTTTATTAAATTGCGATCGTCGGCCTATTTCATTTGTGCTGATTATCTAATGAGTATAATAGAGGCCACTAATTTTAATTTCCGTAATCTTGTATTTTAATTTCAGTATACTAAAGAAAAACATTTAATTTTAATCAAAAAAGTCGGTTACACAAAAAACTAAACATAAATAATTAAAAGAGTTGGACGTATAATCATTATAGTACCTACATACTAATTTCATGCTTATAATTGAATGTATGAAACGGAATCTCAAGCCAATGTTGCTATCATAAAAATAATTTGTTTTTATTAATTTGCAACATCGGTCTCTCGTCGCGATATAAAGAAGTGTCAAAGTGCCTTTTTCGAGTTCTTTTTCTCGTTCTGTATCGGTCACGTTGGGCAATATAATTAGTCAGAATCGTAGACAAATTTCGACAAAACGAGAAAAAGAGCGTTTTCGCTCTTATCATGTTCAGGGCCGTCTTTACCCTATTGGAGGGCCCGACCACGGGTCCGGGTCAGAATCACGGGTCAGGATCACGGGTCCCCTGTGTAGATAAGCAAAATTCTAAAATTACCTATTTTAAAAGAGAATGTCCAACAGGCATAGGTATAGAAAAAATTATCTGATAAAAATGAATCAATTTTCTGTCACGAAATAAAAAATATTAGCATTTGGTTTACCCTGGATACGTAGCCTGGATAAGTTTTTCGTCTTATATGCTAATTAGATAATTATTCAATGTCATGGCCAAATTTGATCTCATTTTACGTATTTTGATAGTTGGCAAATTATTATTTTTTTCAATGTTCATATTGAATCTTGCCGTCGAAGTGGACGTGCTTGGGGGAGGCCTATGTCCAGCAGTGGACGTCTTTCGGCTGAAATGATGATGATGATGATATTGAATCTAATTAAATAATATAAAAACCAACAGAAGAAACTTATTACTAATATTTCATAAGTTTGAGGCTAGAAACTTTATTGTAAATCGCACTGCAAATCAATTATTTTGTCATTAAATCGGGTACTAATAATGCGTAGAATGGCATGGCAGCTGCATAAAATGATTTTTTGAGGGCAGGCCGGGGCCCCCGTCATTTGCGGGGCCCTAGGCACGTGCCCAGAGTGACCAGTAGAAAAGAGAGGCCTGGTCATGTTAACCCTACAGATGATTTTTCGGTCGGCAACAGCAAACTTACACCTTCAATACCAGGGGAAGGCAGAAAACCGGTCGTTTTTAACAATGTAGAATCCGATAGTGATGTTGTTTTTGATAAGCGTCAGGAAAAGATAATGCTTTTATTTTATATTTCACCTAATTGTAATTCATTGAAAAGGATAATACCTAATTAAATAATAAATGACATGGATGTTTAAACTTGTTTTAATTTGTTCAACATTAACAGTGTCTCACAAAAAGTAAAACTAAATACATAGATACGTCGATCTCATTAAATTTTTAGGTGTTACATTTCTTTCGTAGGGTTACTGTACAAGTAAAGTTATATTTTTATACAAAAATCATTTACATCCGAAATTTTTGTGAAAATTGGGATTAACCCAATTACACCCAAAATGCTTGGTTTACCCACCTGGGTTTAAACCCGGGTGAGTGGATTGCTCATATAAACCTAAGATCCGTACTTCGCCAGGTACTTCTTCAGGTCTTCAACGTACTTGCCTTCAGGGTCTATCTTCTTCTGTAGTACTTCGTACTCCTCAGGAAGCTTCTCCTTAATTGCCTTGATACTTTTAGCAACGAGTACCTTTTGCTTCTCGGAGCATTTCCCGCAAGATGTCTTGGAGGCTTCAGGTATCCAGGCTGTGAAATATTAATTTATTAGAACAGAGTTATTCAGATCGTATACATTGTTTAGGAGTCCGTAATATGTCAGCACAAATTCACTATTTATCTCGCTCGCACACTACCGCTCGCGTGACTGAGTGGGAGTAAGACTGAGCGGCGGTGAGAAGGCTCCAAGGCGCCGATAATTTAGGTGAATTCTTTTTTACGAAAAAGATGGTAATACAAAAATTAAAAACATAGTATCTGCTTTACAGTTAGTTCAGTTATTATGCAAAGTTTTATGTTCTAATTAATGACAGCGGTTTATAGTTCAATTTGGAGGTAAATTTGTAAATTTTTCCTGTCGAGAAAATTTTATGGAATCATTTTGTTAAACACAGGTACTTAACATTAATTCTGAACTTTACCATACATTTATTTTAAAATTAATGCTGCAGTATTTTCGATATGACGGAGGATCATGATCTAAGCAATTTAAGGTATTTTAGACTCGTATGTCTAAAGCAGATTGGGGCGGGCCGCACCGAAACTCAACGCCCTGCAAAAATAAAAATACAACTTCATGACTTTTGTACATTTTCTATGAACCAACACAAACTATAAGCCGGCTGCACTGCACTTTTTTGTATGAAAATGCGTCGCGCTGTGGCCCAATGCGGCTGTAATGTGCGCTTGGCTTTAAAGTACTGTTCTGATGAGCCAGAAATAGGCAACAAACCTAACACAATCTACCTTATTTTTTTGGTAACGTGGTGGAAATCCTCATTCTTCCTAGGACGGAGGAGAGCCGTCCTAGGAAGAATGGAGGGGTCTGTCAGACTTCTACTGACTAAAACCACCCCGTATGGGTTTGCACACTTGAATCACGGGGGTACTTAAGCACTCTTCAAGGCAGTCCCCGACTGATTGGAGCCCGCCTCTGCGGGCTCCGTCTGGTCAAGCAGGAGGAATAAGATGTTTGACTCCCCCGTGACGTCTAAGAGGAGCGGCGTGTAACATCACGCGCGATCACCTCGGGTCTTATATGATAGGGGGCGGCGGTCGTCCCCGAGTCCACCGTCCCTGGACCCAACAATCAATCTGCCTACCCAACTTTTCCCAACTATGTTGGGGTCGGCTGTCAATCTAATTGGATGCAGCTGAATACCAGTATTTTACATCGAGCGACTGCCTATCATCTGACCTCCACAATGATGAAGGATGTCATGGATGGTCACCCATCCACGAACCGACCGCGGCAAGTGTAGCTTAAAAACTTCGATCGACCTGTGTGGATGTTGGCCATGAGCTATTAGAACGAACCTAACACAAGGTGCAAATAATCTAATATCTTTAAACGAGCAATAAAATTCTTGTACACACGGCTACACATCAAGCTATAAACAATCAATCATATATCATCGATCATCCATATTTTAACTGTTACATCTTATTTACTGTACCTGCAATCTATGCAAATAAATTTTTACTTTACTTTACTTTACTTTATACTTTTCCAGTTTATGTTAATCTCGCATTGTATAGGATTTCCGTACAGTGCGAAGTCAGCTTATACTGGATTTGTATAGCTTGATATGTAGCCATGTTTACATATGTATATATATGTCACCGTATAATTATTAACTTCTATCGGTATTATTTCCGTTAAATTATAAACTGTCGAAAAATTGTGAACTGCAACGAACCATTAAGAATTTAATGCATTATTTTTCGCTAGTTTATAATCTTTCCATGGGAAACCAACAAATTGTGAACTGGTATCAAACTTGCTTGCGACGTAACGCACTTTGCGCTAATATTAAATAGCCTGCCTGGCTGCGAGCAACTTGGAAGTAGCGCTCGCCGGCCGTTGCCGCGGGACCGCTCGCTTCGCTCGCTCGGCTCACGCACCGTTGGTCACAGTTCTAACCTAACCCATTTCACCCAGTTCACAATTATAATCTGAATCTCGGAAAAACAGCTTCAACGATTTTTATGAAATTTAGTATACAGGAGGTTTCAGGGGCGATAAATCGATCTAGCTAGGTTTCATTTTTAGAAAACGTCGTTCACAAAAAAGTCATCCAGATATTAGTACTTATAAAATATGATTATGTAATCAACACTCTTGTTTATCGCAGGAACGTCAATCCAAATTCAATTTTATAATTATGACATTTTAGTAAATTGGTCGTTTTACCTATCAAAATGTGATTATTAATCAACGCTCTTGTTTATCGCAGGAACGTCATTCCAAATTTATGACATTTTAGTAAATTGGTCGTAGAGTTTTGACTTTATACAGGATTTGGCAGAAAGTAGAGCTTTGTTTTTAATTGCCAATAACGTTAGAATAATTACTACCTTCTTTATAACAACTTTTATAGACTAATTAGTTTTTGATGTTTGCCACCACCAGGCTTTTATGTCTTTTACGACTTTTAGCCTTTTAAAACGATTTTATTTATCACCATTGGGGTTTGTTTATCTTTATTGTAAGTTTGTAACTTTGAACTGTTGAAAGAGGACTTAGTATCTTTAAAAACGTAACATAACATAACATCACGCTTGTAATCTCCGAAGGGGGCAGACGTGAACCGTAAGTACACCCACATTTCGCCAGATAAATTCAAGCCTCATATTATTACATAGGGGGCGAGCCTATTGCCATCAACCGGGCACAAATCCAGACTCCGGGGTGCTATTGAGAAATTCCAGAGGGAAAATCCCGATAACACTTTGCCCGACCCGAGAATCGAATCCAGGACCTCATGTTCAGCAGTAGCGTTTGCGACCACTAGACCAATCAGGGTTCATCCTTAAGGTACCCGATCCTTGAGGGACCCGTCCTTTAGGGCCCCGATCCTTGAGCACCCCGATAAATTTGAGTATCTTTTTTTTGTTATTTTTGCCATTATCATACTAGTGTACCATCGATACAAAAAGTGCTTCAAAGAACATTAATTAAATAATGTGTTAGTTTGGTTAAGGCAACCTAGTCTAGAGTTAAACTGATATAATTTTATGTTATTCCATATTTTAAATCACTAGTATTACTAAACACGAGCTAGAACAGTGGACCCATTGTTAAAATTCTACCTGGCCACTAGTTATAATGAAACAATAGAGCTGGCGCTGCCAGTTGATATGCCAATAAATCTGTCTCTTTTACGCATGCATAACAATGTACTTTTCTATCTCTTTCAATCATGTAAAACAACCAGTAACACTTTGCTCGACCCGGGATTCAAACCCAGGATCTCATGCTCAGCAGTAGCGCTTGCTCCCCTAGACCAACGAAGCAGTCTTGAGGACTCTGTAATGATAAATCTTTTTTATGTTCCTCCATAAATATTGCCGAATCTGGGATCTGTAATGATTTCCTCTGGGCTTTCGTTCATTATCAACTTCTGTATAAATATTTATCTCGTGAATATTTAATGAAATTATCATTTTACTATAATCCCGGAGGAACTTAAACCAATCAAACACGCAATGTAAAACGCCTAGTATTAATTTATGTTACCTAAATACATTAATTGATCTCCTCGTTATTAACATAGTTTTGTGCCCGATTGATGGCAAGAGGCTCGCCTCCTATTACATGGGACTTTAACATAACTGGCGAAATGTGGGTGTACTATAGGTACACCTCTGCCTAATCCTTAGGAGTACAGGTGATGTTATGTTATGTTTTAAGATAATATTATACTCACAAAATATGGACATTCAGTTTGAATGAAACTATTAATAATATTAAATTTTTTCATCAACGAAGTACACACCGCCTACACATCAAGCTATACATTTCCAGTTTATGCTGATCTCGCATTGCATAGGATTTTCGTACAATGCGAGGTCAGCTTATTCTGGAAAAGTGTAGTTTGATGTGTCGCCGTGTGTACCTATCAGGTTTAAAACTACCCACATAGGTACTATCGAAGAAACGCATATCTGTACACTGTAAGGACTATTCTTGCTTGCAGCGCTCGGCCGCTATAGTAACGCTTACCTACGAAAAAACCGGTCAAGAGCGAGTCGGACTCGCACACTGAGGGTTCCGTACCATTTTAAATGTTCCTCGACGAGGCCTTTATTCGTCAGAGAATTTTAACACTGCACAGTGCCGTGTAGAATATTGCAATTTTAGGTCAGCACCATCTCTTGACCGATAGTGGAAATAATATAATTTAAGTTGATGATTTCTGAAAAATTGTGCTATTTAGAGATATCGTTTTATTTTTCCTGTAAACTTTACATAAATTTCTATCACATAGAATAATTTCAAATTTTTCTTTACGCAAACTTCGGAGATATGGGACACAATTTTTGAGCACAATACTGATCAAGGTATCTTTCATATGCCCAAAATATTAGATTACCAATAAGATCAATAAATAACTACATAAATATATCATAATATGTTTTCCAGGCTAGTTTTTCTTTCAGCTAGGTTTTATAAATATTTCTTATGTGAAGGTGACATAAGAAATATTAATGAAACCTAGAACCGAAAATTCGAAGACATGTGACATCCACCAACCCACACTGGGCCCACGTGGTGGATTACGGCCCGGGCTCACAGAGAGGAGGCCTGTTTCCCAGCAGTGGGAACATGATAGGCATGATTATGCTTATACTTTTGTGACCAGAAATAAGTTAGCAAAAGGTATGAAATCAGATTCCTAAACTTATAAATAGTTATCAGCTCAAAGTTGACTTCAATGCGCTCCTACCTTTCATTCATGTCGTTCTATTTGATAGAGTTTGAAAGAAATCATATTTATGAAACGCGAACTGATAGAAAAGAGCCATAAAATCTGAGGAAGCTGAACAAGCAAGAAAAACTTATTTATATTATACTAATATTATAAAGAGGAAAGATATATATTTTTGTATGTAACGAATAAACTTAAAAACTACTGGACCGATTTGAAAAATTCTTTCAGCAATGGATAGCTACATTATCAGCGAGTAACATAGGCTATATTAACTACACGGGTGAAACCACGTGACGTCCGCTAGTAAGGTATAAAAATACAGGGATTCGGCATCTATATTATCCTAATATTATAAATCGAAAGTGAGTTCGTTTGTTACGCTTTCACGCTAAAACGGCTGAACAGATTTGGATGAAATATGGCACATGGGTAGACCATGATTTATCCCGTTATGCCCATAGAATCAAGACATGCGGGTGAAACCGCGGGGCGCAGCTAGTAATAGTATTATAAATGAGAAATAACTCTGTCTGTCCGTCTGTCACCTTTTCACGCCTTAACTGCTGAACGGATTTCGATGAAATTTCGCACACGGATAGACCATAATCTGGGTTAGGATTTAGTGTACTTTTATCCCTACAGTAAAGAATAAATATTGACTTACACTTAATATCATTTCCTTCAGGAGTACACTTGCCGGTTCCGATAAAACAAAGCGCATACGCCTTCAACAGACGGTGATTGTTGGTGACCTCATCAACGTTGAAGTTGTCGTACTTGCTGTCATAGTGTCCGTCGTCTGGACGAGCCACCGCCGCCGCCACCAAAGCCAGGATGATGAACAGTTTCATAATGATAGTATCTGGGCAGAAAACAAAGAATTAGGTTAATCGAATGAGGCGTCGCAGTTCTCGTCTTGCATGTACTGACCCTTAGTTACCAGTCGAACAAGGTATAGGTACAGGCAAAAAACAAAACATCCTTAAGTCGTGTATGCACGAACGAAAAAAAACATGATGAACATGAACATCGAACACATTTATTCGCATGTGCGTACCGGTATCGAACATGAAACACTATGTTCGTCAAAAACGATCGTGGCGATCTAATTTCGTTATTCTGTTTGAACGATGTTCAGAGAAATCTTTTTTTTTTTATTTATTTATCACAAACACTGCTATCATTACAGGAAATTCCTAATGCGGTAGCGTGGTCCTTAATTAAACTATCTTAAATAACATAACACATATAATATTATTTTAGTGAATTCATTCAAAGAGCAGGAAAATAAATCGATCCTATCAGCCGTGTCATTCAGTGCGTGCAAAGCGCGCGTCAGTGGCGCTTTGCTGAGCAAGTTGGTTCGTGCGTGTGGCACAGCTAGTAACCGCGGCTTCCGGCTCCGTGATACGTAAATTGTCAGGCACATTCAGACAAATCTCCTTCAAAACACCGGAATTTATAGGTCTTACCACGTAACAGTTTGAATACATATGTGGTTATAGCTAAGTCCCTCCTTGTCTCGAGTTTGTTGTACCCGACCATACCGATAACGAATAAAGTTGGGTATATCAACGGATAGAAGGGGTAGACACCGTGTAGTTTCATGTACAAAAATCTGGTGAATTTGTTTTGTATGCGCTCTAACATGAGAGTATTCGTCTCATGCGGAGCCCATATGATAGCATTATACTCAAGCTGCGTTCTTATAAGCGCATTATACAATACTGCAACTGCTTTGCCTACTTCACTGTCGACCACTTCCAATGGCGAATTAATGGTTACTGAAGAGAGTGAGGCAGTTTAGGGTGAACACAAGTTGAACTGTGTTCGTACGGTGTTCGAGTTCGCTTTGCTAATTTACGTCCACACGTACGAATGTTTCGTGTTCGATGTTCGTGTTCACCATGTTTTGTACATTCGTGCATACACGCCTTTACACTACACTACCAATATTCATTTTTATTATGTGCATAATTATTATGAAGCACACTCACTAACTTTGTTTATCTGTCTATATGTGTGTTATTGTGTAGGTATACCAACAACAACACTACACAAACAAACAAGCTATTTGGTATACAGGCAAAAACGTTCATCTTTCCACTTATCACGATCTGCCTAGCCTTTTCCCAAATGCTGCAACCGTCCGGTTAGACTGGAAACCGACCCCAGCATTTGCAGCTGAATACGTATTTTACATAGCGACTGCCTATCTGAACTCCGCGACGAAGTAATTGGGTAAAACGATACCCCTTGGTACTGGTTGTCAGACTTTCGGGCTTCTGACGACCCGTAGTTACGGGTCCGAAAAGTCTGTCAAAGATCCACGAATGACAGTCGGGACCCGTGCTTTTTGAGACATGGAGGGGTCTTGGTATGTAAAGATGGTCAACCATCTACGGACCAACCGCGGCAAGCGAAGCTTAACCTGATCGATCGACCAGTGCGGCTGTTATTACTTAGCCACAAGCCCCTCGAACTCAATGAGAGGTAAAGCAAGAAGTAAAGAAACTTATTTTTCGAATTAAAATAAACTCCACACCAAAATGTTTGGTTTACATACCCTTAACACACTTTGGCTAATTGTTTTAGACTTTGCACTTTAAAAAAATACTTTAAAAAATATTTTAATTAATATTTGGTAGGTAGGCACTCACCGTAAATTCTTGAGTGAATAATGAGACATTTAATTAGCAAGTCTTTATATACTGCTGTTTAAAACTTATCCTTGAATAACTTGAGGTAGGGAAACTTTTATCATTTGACGTGCGTGAATAAATTATGAACTGTTTAGATTTTGGCTTCATAATTAGGGTTAAGTGTGCCAACACCCCAACATATCTTTAACAATATGAGGGACACTAAATGTCCATACAAAACTTTTATTGTGTCTCAATCAGCGTCCTTGAATGCGTAAAATACTAAATACGCGACAATCAGGGGGCCTACCACCAGCTCAAAAACAGTATTATTTTAATATTACTTCAGTGGGAGAAAGAGATGGAGCTACACGACCTGTAGAGCTTCATCTCTTTCCCACACTGAAGTAATATTAAAATAATACTGCTTTATGAGCTGGTGGTAGGCCGCCTGAAGTCCGACTTGACAGCTCTAAAAATACTTTGTATAGCGATGGAAAAAACATCGATTTATCATACCTACATAGAGAGTTTGTAATCGACGATTTATCTACATGGCTTAAAACTGATTCTTGATTCTATTTTAATACACGTACACACGGCTACACGTAAAGCTATACATTTCCAGTATAAACTGACCACGCATTGAAAGAATTGAAAGAAAATCCAATACAATGCGAGATCAGTATAAACTGCAAATGTAATATACTTAGCTTGATGTGTAGCCGTGTGTATGAGTACAAAACGTCAAAGCGGACTTTTGATCGTCTATATTATAGACTATTACCGATTTATTATAGACGACCGTAGCAGGTGGCGATCTGTAGTTTCTAAATATCCCCTTGGGAAGAAGGCGTGAGTTTATATATGTTTTGGTACGGTACGAAACCCAGGTGCGTGAATCCAACTCAATCTTTGCTAATGTTTTATTTCTCGTTCGTCATTATAAGAACTCATTTAACTTAATTAGTACTTAAGTAAAAAAAATACAATAAGGCTGAATGATGACGGAATTGCGGCTGAACTTCTAAAGGAAAATCCGTTCTTAAGGCCCTCCAGAAGCTGTTTAATTCCGTCATACTCGAAGGCAAAACGCCACAGGCATGAAACAGAGGTGTGTTGATACTTTTCTTTAAGAAAGGCGACAATGCTCTCCTTAAGAATTATAAGCCCATCTCACTTCTGAGTCATGTCTACAAGTTGTTTTCAAGAGACAGCACGAACCATCTCACGCGCAGTTTTGACGACTTCCAGCCTCCAGAACAAGCCGGATTCCGTAAAGGCTTTAGCACCGTAGAGCACACACATACGCTGTGGCAGGTTATACAGAAGATCGAAGAGTATAACCTGCCTCTCTGCTTAGCGTTTGTGGACAACGACAAAGTCTTAGATTCGATCAAGACGTGAGCTGTACTGCAATCTCTTCAACGGTGCCAGATCGACTATCGGTACATCGAGGTGCTGAAGTGTCTGTACGAAAACGCCACTACGTCAGTCCGACTCCAGGATCAGACCTTGATCCTTTGCAGCGAGGTGTGAGACAGGGAGACGTTATCTCTCCGAAACTGTTCACCGCTGCACTGGAGGATGTCTTCAAGTTTCTGGACTGGAAAGGGCTAGGCATCAACATCAATGGCGAGTACATTTACTAACCTTCAGTTTGCCGACGACATAGTTATCATGGCTCAGACTATGGAGGACCTCAGTGGGGGAGACCTATGTCCAGCAGTGAACGTCTTTCGGCTGAAATGATGATGATAAGTTAGTAAAAAAAGTATTTTTAAGTCACTTTGTAGTGCCACTTGGGAGAGGCTTATGTCCAGCAGAGGACTGTGATAGGCGAGTTAATTGATTGATTGATTTGCCTTTATGGTGTTTAAGAACGACTAGTGTATCACAAGTTTAATCTATATATTTAAAATTCACGTGTCACAATGTTAGTTGCCATATTCCTCCGAAACGTCTTGATCGATTTTTATGAAATTTAACATGCATATTTGGTAGGTCTGAAAATCGGTTGTTATCTATTTTTTATACCCCTAAATGATAAGGGTGGTCATTTATATGGCAAAACAACGTTCACCACAACCGTTCAACGGTCACCATCATCATCATAGGTGATGACTAGTTTCTGTGGTTGCACCTAGTCAATGTCTGTCATCGTATCACTTGTAATCACATCAATTTTCAAGAATAAAAATAAAATAAAATCAAAAAGTCCGACTGCAACTAAAAAGTTCAAAACACGCTCGGCAGTTATGTTAGTTCAATTTCTGATTTGATGCAGACTGCTTGAAAGTGAGCTTGTTCTTGTTGCAGTCGGGTTTTTTCCCCTTTTTAGTGTGTTTTGGAATTGTCAAGCCTTTATTTTTTTACCTTTAAAAAAAACAAGACTTTATTACTTATGGTCGTCTTTAATACGCCATTTTGATTTTGTAAAAACAAAACCTAACGTATAACCATCGCGTGACCTAGACTTACCGATAGACACTCATTTATGAAAATCAAGCCGTTAGGATGCTTCAATAATCAATAATCATTTTTAAGCTATGGCATAGCTTTTATCGCGGGCTTTGAGCGCAGCGACCGAATCAAGAAATTCCGTAACGTAACGAAAATAAAACCTAACACCCCTCCGCCTACCATGTAATGACGGTTCCCATGACAACGTGATGTTGTCATGGGAACGTAATTTTTGTTTTGTCATCACGTCATCATCCCAAGTGTAGCGTTGACAAATAGGAAGTATGGAGGTTACAAATGCTATGCAATAGCTTTACCGCGGCAGTCCCCGAGTGCCACACGTTTTTTTTATTTGTGTCACATAGATCGCTATGTAATGCCAAGAGGCGTACAAATATGGTTACATGCGAAATAAGATTTTTTTTATTATTTCCTTTATTTCATTTTTATACATATTAATTACATTTTTAAATATTCTTATAAAAAATAATTAAATAAACATTTAAAAATATAAAAAATATTATTAATTTGGCAATATTTATTACTGTATGGAAATAAGAAATGTGGCTAACTAACGAACTAGAAAATTAATCATGAATTGCAAATAAAACATTGAATTTGATGTTGTAGCCGTTTTAGGTGTAAAAAAGGCACTTTGAAAGTTTCCAAATACTTTTTTTACATGTAAAACTAAATTTTTTTCGGTGTTACGATATTAGTTATTGCATTTTAGTTTCCCTAGTTAGCCACATTTCTTAATTCCATACAGTAAAGCAAAAAGATTTGACAGTTATTTACGACGTTGCCAACTTTTAGGATAAACCCTCTTAATTTATCATTCAGAAATTCATCAGTCGCACAATAACATGTTTCAATTCATAACAGTTTTTTATTAAAAAAAATTATTATGTAGCATTTTTTTTATGACATCTGGTAATTTATTGTAAATGCGCGGTGTACACGGCGCTTCGACGGTATACATAATCAAACTTATTATACAATACAAAGATATGCATGAAAAACATAACCTTGTCTTTGTCGTTACGCAGTCGGTTACAAAAAGCTACTTAAATACATAATTATCATAACATAACATCACATCAGGCCTATATTCCCCGAAGGATTGGGCAGAGGTGTACATTATAGTACACCCACATTTCGCCAGTTATGTTTAAGTCCTATGTAATAGGGGGCTAGCCTATTGCCATCAACCGGGCACAAATCTAGACTCCGGGCTGCTATTGAGAAATTCCAGAGGGAAAAACCCGATAACACTTTGACCGACCCGAGAATCGAACCCAGGACCTCATGTTCAGCAGCAGCGCTTGCGACCACTAGACCAACGAGGCAGACCATAGGAAGATAGTTATCATAATTACTTCTTATCACTTTCTGTACCCTAATTACGTAACATATTTTCGTAAACAATTATGACTAATTTGTTTCATTTTAACAGTTCAACAACATTCATTGCGTTATTTACGTTGTTGAGCAGATTTTTTTTTCCAACTTGTGAAGCAATGGATTAGCAATCTGTTTCAAATCGAAACAGATTGTGATTGATCGTGTATTACGTAATTAGGATACTGGTTCTTTATGAGAATCGAGGAGAAAAATAGGGTATCTTCGTTACTTCGTTAAATAGCATCTTCGTCATTGATTTCAGGCCCGTAAAAGTTTACAGATTTAAACCTTTCTGTAGCATATTCCAAAATGTTAATTATATTTGACACGCATTAAAATTTATTACTAAGCAATAAAAACCGGCCAAGTGCGAGTCGGACTCGTGCACGAAGAGTTCCGTACCATTATCTATAAAACGGCAAAAAAAGTCACGTTTGTTGTATGGGAGCCCCCCTTAAATATTTATTTTATTTTAATTTTATTATTTAGTATTAAAGTAAAAATACAACTAATTATTTTGTGAATATTTCAAGTGCCTACCTGTTGCCATTATTGATATCGAGCAAAAAAGGGCAAAAAAATCACGTTTCTTGTATGGGAGCCCCCTTAAATATTTATTTTATTTGTTTTTAGTATTTTTTGTTATAGCGACAATAACGGAAATACATAATTAGTGAAAATTTCAACTGTCTAGCTACCGCGGTTCTTGAGATACAGCCTGATGACAGACAGACGGACGGACAGACAGCGAAGTCTTAGTAATAGGGTCCCGTTTTTACCCTTTGGGTACGGAACCCTAAAAACTAAAAATTCATGTTTCTTTTATTTGTTCCGTCATACAATAAAAACTGTTATAAAAAACATAAATGATTCTATTTGGAAAAGATTTTTAATCGCTTTATTCATATTACATATGGAATTGTTGTACACACACTAATTAAAAATGTATAACTCATTAAAACAGGTACAACAGACCGCGTCAGTTGTAAGAAAAAAAAACAGTTTAAGTTGGCCTCGTTTTCTATTGAAACGCCGCGTATTACTATTAATCTGTGGTACTACGCAGCTACGCAGGACCAGCTACAAGTCAAAGTTTACCGTTCACATGCGGGTGACTGTACTATTATTATTGTTCCTGTTAAATTTCCCACTAGTTGATATAATCCATTGTTTTGACTTTTCCGCAAATATTGTTGTTTGTTTTTACAAACAACCCTAAATACAGGGTTGTTTGTAAAACGAACAACAATATTTATTGTTGAAATGTTAATTCCCATTATTCGGCACAGGTTTCGGATAGCAACATCAGCTGAATATCCAAACGCATAGAGACTCGTGCAAACTAGCGTGACTTTTCGTGCGACGCAACACTGGTAATGTTATACCATGAAGTTTTTTTAGAAATTGTTCAGCTAGCTGACGTTCGCATGGACGTAATAAAATCGCGGTGGGATTTTATCGCGTACTGGATTTTCAACTCTCGGTGTTAAGCCGAGCGTTGAAAATCCAACACGCTGGGACGCACGCTCGTCCCAGCGCGTTGAAAAAACGCACTGTTGGATTTTCAACTCTCGGCGCTTAGTAGAGCGTTGAAAATCCAGTGCACGAAAAAATATCGCCACGATTTTATTACGTCAACGCAAACGGCTAAGAGTCGCGACAGGTAGCCCGCGAAATTCAAATTTGCTTACGTTTTTTGCATTTTGCAGGTACTTATATTCAGGTCGTAACAAATATGGCTTTACTCAATTAACAAACCGCGAATGATATTTTAATCAACATAAAATCTGACACTGACCTGCAAAATGCAAAAAACATAAGAAAATTTGAATTTCGCAGGCTACCCTGACGCTTCCCCCTTAACAGCATGAGCTGTAATTGGCCGTAATTGGTTTCTTAACCAGCTGTCATTAGGCATTGAAATGACAGCAGAGGCTAAACTATTGCATAACTTCTTGGAGTGGAGCTGCAAAAACAATTTTACTCCCTCTAGAGTGCGTTCAAAGAGTGAGTCTAAAGGTATATAATCTTTCGCCCTTTTAGATTTCCTACGTACCAGCTCTACATAGCATGTAATGTACTAACTAATATACAACATTCTAAGCTAAGTACTACACCAGCACACTGCACTTCCTTTTGACCCAATACCTTCCAATAAGAGAAGGAAGGATTTGGATTACATAAAGCCTCAAACTAAACATGCGTTTGCTAATCGATTTTATGTTTTTAGGAAGTTTTCTGTATACTTAACAGGTTCAACAAGTTACCAAGCTTCTTTAGTGTAAGTAGAAAAATTGTAGTACAATGTTATCAAAATATTTAGCGATACTCAATTACACAAAGTTAATTGATTCTTGCGTGACCTTGCGGAAATCATTACAACGCAGTGCACGCTGACTCTGCGTTCAGCGCTCGGTGTGGCAACACGCCGTGTTCGGGTTCGCGACAAGTCAATCGTTACCTTGAGAATGCCTCGTTGAGGTGAAACATGTGTCGATTTCTTTCAGGGTTTATTTATGGCTCTTTAGAAATAGCTAAGCGGAACAGGTTACTAAATATATCCACGTCTATTGTATTTTACAGAGACATAAAAAAACTCCTAGAAATGTTGTCATGATGATTATTTATTCCCTCGTAAGTACACACGGCTACACATCAAGCTATAAATTTCCAGTTTATGCTGATCTCGCATTGTATATGATTTTCGTACAATGCGAGGTCAGCTCATACTGGATATGTATAGCTTGATGTGTAGCCGTGTGTACCTATCTACTTTTGTATATTTGCAAAGTCAGTGTTAATAGATTTTTTTTAATCAGTTTTACTTTAATCTCTGAAATACTGACAATTAGTCTTATCAAGGGGTATGTGTGATCCTGTAACTGGGTTATGGAGGTCAGATTGGCAGTCTCTTCATGTAAAATACTGGTATTTCAAATGGTTAGACTGGATGCCGACCCCAACATAGTTAGGAAAAGGCTAGGCAGATGATGATGGGGACCATTTTTTTTTTAATTTTTTTTTTTAAATAATTTCCCAATGTAGGTAATTGAAATATAAAGTGATGGTCTAAAATACAGGTTTGAATAAACCTAGATCGGGCGGATCGCTACCTAACATTCTAATTCCGAACCATCATTACTTGCACCTGTATTAAAAATATTATAGCTTTAATTTTTTTTAGGCATAATAAATTGTAAGCATAGGAATTTTAATACTGTTTGCTAAATTTACACTTTTTGTAAACGTTTGATTAAATAAATTATTTTTATTTTGCTAAACATATTTTGTTTCTTAGATCTTTGGCTAGTTTTAATATTATTATTATTATATTAGCTGTACGAACATGTGCACTGAAGTGTAAATGCATAATCCCTTAAATGCGAAACTCTCTAACTCTGTCTGTCTGTCAGTTAAGCACGTTTTCTCGCCTTTACGGCTGAACGGATTTCGGATGAACCTGTGTTAGGATATAGGTTACTTTTTATCCCGGTAATATGTACGTTCCCGTGGGGTAATTTTCGACATCCACGCGGGCGAAGCCGCAGGTAAAAGCTAGACATCCTATAATGTTCCCACTGCTAAAATACATGCCACCTCTCTGAGAGGGAGTGGCCCGTAATCCGCCACACACGGTATGGTGGATTAAATAAGTGTGGATGGGATTCGTGGAATTCCTTTGGTTATTGTTAGAGATGGGCCGACTATGACTTTAGCCAACTAGCCGATCATTGTTTCGGTTGAGTTCGGGTGACATCGACAAAGTTCGTGGCTACATTTTCGATACGTAGGCGGCGCGCGCGGCGCCCGGCGACCAGGCAGACTTTATTAAAGGACCAAACTAAGGGTTCCTATTCCTTCCTAATATCCTATTCTAGATTGCCCTGAAATTAAACTGTAAAACTGATTCTATAATATAAAATAATAATAGTAAATATTTCAATTTCATTTCAATCACCGTCTTTTAAATTTTTAAGCATATTAATACGACTATAAAATGGGCCGACTAATCGGCAACTACATTGTGTTTCTAATAGCTCTGCACTTATCTACATCACTCGCTCTTTTTCTTCACTTCTTACTATTATCTGTGAATTTTTTTTTCTGTTTTCTCCATTTACCCGACTACACCAAAGCCAAAAGCAAGGATTATGATTTTATTCTTTCTCCAATGAAAAAGCAGCTTGACATAAGAACGTTGGACGCTCATAACTGCGTTATATTATTAGGGCTGCAGGATCAATGTGAGCTAGAAATGATCTCTTCACAACTTATGCTGCAAGACTAAATTGGTCGATTATTAAAACGATTAAAGTTGGAATGATCGTTCATGAAAATAGCTTAAAGCAGAACGGAGCTGTTATTGTAAAACTGTGATAACATTTTCCTGAAGATAAAATGTTCCAAAGTGTTCCCAAATCTGAAAAATAAAATTGCCCATTAGGTTTATACCTTCATGTAAAACACTGGTATTTCAAATGGTTAGACTGGATGCCGACCCCAACATAGTTAGGAAAAGGCTAGGCAGATGATGATGGTAACAATTTTTTTTTTTTTTAATTTCCTTATGTACCGAATTAAAATGTAAAGTGATGGCCAAAAACACAGGTTTGAATAAACCTAGATCGGGCGGGTCCCATAGTCAAGCGTATATTACAGCCGCAACGGGCCGCAGCGCAACGTATTTTCATACAAAAAAGTGCGGTGCGGTTCGCCTGTAGAATGCGTTGGTTCATAGAAAATATACGAAATTGATGAAGGAATTTTTGCAAGGCATTGCGTTGGCGGTGCGGCCCGCCCCAATCTGCGTTAGCCTTTATAATTCCTTGTGCGTATTTTTCAATTTGTAACGTGACGATATTATCCAGGATGTCCACGTCCATAAAATGTATGGAAATACGTGCACGTTATTACGTTATCGTGGATGGAAATTTAAAAGTATCTCCTTAGATTTCCGTACAGTTTACTTCGCTGTGTTATCGTGATGCCGTGACGTGGACGATAATTGGTCACGTTAGGAAATAAAAAGCGGACATTATCATTTATTGAGTGCTTTCTTAGTTAGCACTAAATTGAAAAGATCATTTCTCGTCGCCAAATCGATTTATCAAAACACAGTTGTGCCTACCAATATGTCAAGTTGTTTACGCACTATTCATGTATTCAATACGGCGGCAACCACGTTCGATCAACACACGATTCGAAATGATTTCATTTTCTCCATGGTTTGCCCACCAAGCCCTTATCTAGTATTCATAACCCAAGCCCATCACAGACGTAGCTACGAGTATATATACACCCCTTTGCAAAAAAAAACGGGCAAGTTTTGATTTTTCTACATTATTGGTAATCATTTAGTTCTAAAGAGGTTTTAATAGCCAAACTATGTTACTGGCACTTAAAAGGATTGTGTGGTTTTATGAAACCACGATAAAGGTGAAACTTCTATAGGCGCCGCCATATTGGCCTTGGCTGCTCTGACGAGCGCCTTTCACTTTATCCCTACTCAGCGGCCGACCGTCACGCGACATGCAACATACAGACGAAAAAGTTTGAGACGATGTAATAAAAGTTTCACTTTAATAGTCTGGGTATGAAAAAAAGTTAATTCCAAAGGAGATGTTTCATTTTCGGCCATAAAGTGTACGTTAATGAAAAAAAAGGAAAAAATTCCACGAATTGAGGAAAAATATTCTTTCCTGTTTATTCCCCTGATTACTTCGGCACAAAAAATAATAGTTTAACAAATTATTGCCACATTTTATTCATCATGGCGTCGGCGTCGTCTTACTTGCATACTGCTTTCGTCCAGAAATCATGTTACATTTTAACATAATAATATCACGTAGAAGTTATTTTAATAAATATGAAAGGCATGTATTTCTGTACTATAATAAGATAGCTATTTGATACAACTTTTTTGATTAATTAGAAAGTGTGATTCATCTTCTTTTTTTTTTAAACTGCTTTTGTGGATTGTAAATTTGTAGGTACTTCTGGACGAAAATGGCTAGCTGTCGATGGTCGTATTTCTCCTGACAAACGCCAAACATTTTCGGTTTTTATTTTGTGCCCAAAAAGTAGTAGATATTATGGAAAAAAACAGTCTTTATTGTATTCAGGGGTTCGTTGCCCAGGTTTTCTAAAGTGTACATGTTATGGCCGGAGTCCCATACAAAAATGAAACATCTCCTTTGAAACTTTCGTTTAAAAAAAACCTTTTTCAGTTTGTGACTTTTTACTTACTTTTCGCGGGTTTGCGGTTAAAAGATTATCAGGTAACTAAAACTAACTTCTAGTTATTTTTAGTACAATAATTTTATGTTTGTCGCATAATCCTTGCCTTATTGTGACTTAAAATAGATAACTTTGTGTCGATTGTAATTGTTTGTGTTTCTAGTCATTTATGCTAATGACATACTAAAAATATTAATATTATCCATAGAAAAGCCATTGAGTGTAAGGAGTCCGTTTTTTATTGCAAAGGATTTTATATTTACGTGCAATAATAATAGTAGTGTCATGAAATCATAACCTCAGGTTCAGAATTAATAATGTTTATTCATTTTTTTCAACATAATCAGTATATTAACAATCACTTATTCGTTTAGTAATAATATAACAAAAACACGGATCCGTAAGATATGCTTATGGTTCGACGCTTCGAAATAGACTGGCTCTGTTTAAACAAATCAGTTACCAACTGAATTTTCCCCACTTTAAATGGAAGTGAACACTCAGCCGGCTATACGACCAATCAGAGCAGAGTAAACAATACATACAATCAATTGACTAACTAAAATACATTAGGGCTTATAATTAACTGTATATAAATTCATTTAAATTTAAACAATAATGATTTATTAATTATACAAATAAATATACTTTAATACCGATATTCTACAGATGAATATCTAAACGGATGTATAAAGTTCGTGCAACGACTAGCGCCATCTTTCGCTTGTGGAAAAAAAGTCCCATTCTTAATTATTGTTTTACAAAATCATTACAGTAGTATAGGTTGGTGACGTAGGTAAATTGAATTATACAACGTTTAACAAAAACCCTATCCGATTCGTGAGGGAATCGTAATGAGAGTCTATTTATGTGGTAATTAATATTCAGGAAAAAAAAAAACACCGCATTTTTTTTTCAATAGTGAATTTTTCCAGTTTATTACATGGGGCGCGGGCAGCCGTCGTTTAGCGGGTGTCTACAAGTCATAACTTATGACGCCTGTTTAAAATTTGTAAATTTTTAATGGAATCTGGATAATTTTGGTACCAAAAACGTTAATTTTAAATATCAATAACTTTATTATTTTCAATAATAATAACTTTTCATTACTTTTTGTATATTAACACATTGTATATTATAGCTGCGGTCACTCAAAGATAGTATTGAAATATATCGTAATATGAAGCAGCTATACTTAATTTATATTAGGGAGTGCCTCCGCTCCCGGCGCCGGCTTCCAAAAATGACGCCATTGGGAACCGTCATGACATTACTGCCGGCAGCCGAGATTAAAAATATCGGCTGCTAGCACATTATAATATATACTCTGTGGCCGGCACCGCCCGCTTCCATAATGGACACCAGTAGCGCGGCGTTCAGAACTCCAACTAACTCACCTTAACTAAAGTATTTTTTTCTATATATTCTAGTCATTTTTGGGGGGTCGTAGGGGGTCACAGTTCTAACCTAACCTAAACTTTTTTGCGACTAAAAATATCTAATCTAACTAGTTCGGTTCCGGGTACTTAGTACTTGATTACTGGAATATTGAAATCATTGAATAAGGAAATATAATACTGGAAAAAAAATAATTATGCCTACCCCGCCTATCTACTCCAATATGCTAAATTGTCAACCCCGTTTTCGGCTTTTTTTTTTTTCAAACTCAGCGCCGGCAGCAAATTCGGGAGCCGACGCCGGCAGCGGAGGCACTCCCTTTATATTAATATATATTATAGCTACATCTTGATGGGCTTCATCCAGAATCGTGTAAGGTGACACTGCAATTTCAAACTAATAAAAAAAAGTCGTGCAAAGAAACATCATTAATTATTTATTCTTTCTTTAAAAAAAACAAAAGCCATTACAAATTTACAATTTATTACTTAGGTACTTGTTTCTTTGTTCATAACAGAAAAAATTGCTAACTTTAAACCTGAAGTCACCTTCGAGAAGAATGTTTACATTATTGTAAAGGGTTTTTATAAATAGCTGAATGCACGATTTTCGTGGGTCTTCCTCTTATTCTGATTGCGTCAGAGGTGTTGAAGCGTTTCAAGCTCCTTTACAGAGTTTATTTTAGAAGATTTTTTTGTGTTTGGACATATCTTTCATATAACTATCACACCGCCATTTAAATTTCATAAAAGATAACTGACTATTGAAAGATCAGCCCTTAGAAAAGTAAAAAATAAACGTATGTCGAAATCGACCCTTAATAAAGTCATAGAGGTGTGACTTCATCCTTACACGTTGATCCCTAGCCTAAAGTTGCAGACCAAGAACTAAGCTACGTTAATTTAGCTTAGCTCGCAAAACTATGGTAATTTTTCGTGCTTGTGTGCAGACCGCAAACTATGAACACTAGTATGAAAAATAACCTTATCTATCAGGTTTTTTTTTGGTTGGGAAATTATCAAATAACTTCTCCCGCTCTGGGTGGAGCGGGAGGGAGTGACAGACTCTTACTGACTAAAACCCACCCGTGTTCCTTCGGTTGCCCTGTTGCCGGGGGCCACGCTATCAGGCTAAGCTAAACTAATTTAGCTTAGCTCTTGGTCTGCAACCGGCTTTACAGGGTTGTTAATTTACCTAAGTTAAAAGGTTCTTTGTTGATTACTTGGCTTCAATCGTTATTCACATAGCCTCACGGACAGCCTATTATAGCTTTTCGTCATCATAAGCGTTTTTATTGGTAGGCAACATTAAACAAGAAACCTGTTTTTTTTTTACTAGTGGTAAATATTGTACGGTGGTACGGAACCCTTCATGTGCTAGTCCAATTCCCACTTAGCCGGTTATTTCTTTATCTAGAGCAGTGATTCCCAAAGTGGTCCAGGTGGATCTCCAGGGGTCTATGGGAGACACGACGGGGGTGCGTTTGCGTGATTTTTTTTCGCAATTTCCGTCTTTAGATCTAATCTTCACATTTTTAACGAGTTTTAGGAATAGTAGTCTATGAGAAAAAAAACTTTTTACAAAAAAAAAACAACCGACTTCAAAAAAACACTACAAAGTGAAAAATAACTTTAATTTCGGAAGTCGGTGTCTTTGGTTTTGAATTTTCGTTCTTTGTCACCGACTTCCGAAATTAAAGTTATTTTTCACTTTGTAGTGTTTTTTTGAAGTCGGTTGTTTTTTTTTTTTGTAAAAAGTTTTTATTTTTCACTTTTTAGTTGTGATACCTACCCCACACAAATTCGAATACCACTACCTGCTATGTAAATAACAGTGACAGGAAGTTATCATAATATCATCCACATACTAAGTGAGGAAAAAATACGTATTATTGAAGCTAACTCAAAAACTACCCAAGCAAAGCTAATAAAATTTATATGGGACCACCTCTGAAGTATGATCTACCAAACAAAAAAAGAACCATCAAAATCAATTCATAATTGACGGAGTAATCGCGTAAAAAACATACAAAAAAAAAAAACAACATACAGTCGAATTAAGAACCTCCTCCTTTTGGAAGTCGGTTAAAAAATTGGGAACCTCTGATCTAAACAATGTCATATTTCCTATTTCTATATCTAGAATAATTTCTCTCCCCATATCGTATAATGATACAGTTTACGTCGGCAACATTATTCCGCTGTCACCAAGTTGTTCAAACTAGTAATATTCCGACACGACCTTTAACTTATACACTTGATTAAAGTTTATTTCACGGTTCGGGGAGGGATCAAATCTACAAGATTCCTTTGAGACATAACTTGTACTATAAATAGGTTTATAGTGTGCCATCGACATTTCCGCGAAAACTGCTATTAAAAAAAAAAATCTGCTCTTCCATACAAAAGTGCGTCAAAATGGTCAAAATGTATGGAACAGCAGATTTTTTTTAAATAACCGATGAAAATTTTCAACGCAGGGGGTTCAGAATAATATACTGAATCCATGGTAACAGTTTTCGCGTCGATGTCCCTGCCACCCTGTATTACTATTACTGGGAAATATTCCAATAGACGTAGTACCCCATTGGAATATTTGTGTGTATCTATTTGCAATATCGAATGATTGAGAACTACTTCCCGTGATATTTGTGTCTAATTTTATACCCCGAAGGTTTAGGCAGAGGTGTACCTATTGTACACCCACATTTCGCAGTTACGTGTAAGTCCTATGTAATAGGGCGAGCCTATTGCCATCAACCGGGCACTAATTCAGACTCCGGGCTGCTACTGCGGAATTCCTAATTAAAAAACGCATTAACACTGCCCGACCTGGGATTCGAACCCAGGACCCATATAGAGCTCGTGGCTAAGTAATAACAGCCGCACGGGTCGATTTGTCAGGTTAAGCTACGCTTGCCGGGGTTGGTCTTTGGATGGGTGACCTTTACATACTGAAAGTCCTTCGTACATCGGAAAGTAGGTACGTTAAGCCGTTGGTCCCGGCTCTCATTCGTGAAGGGTGTCTTACTGAAGGGTGGGCGTTTTTGGGGGACTGTCTTATGTAATTTTGACGTTCGAAAAGTGCTGATTCTCAGCCTAGTTTGAATAAATGACTTTTGAATTTTTTACCAAGGGGTGTCGTATTACCAGTTACTGGGTTATGGAGGTCAGATAGGCTGTCGCTCCATGTAAAATACTGGTATTCAGCTGCATCCATTTAGACTGGAATCCGACCCCAATATAGTTGGGAAAAGGCTAGGCAGATTGATTGTGATAAACTGAGGTTTTCGGGGGTTTATAAGACTAGTTACAGTCACCATCACTGAAATCTTGTCCAAACTATGTTGGGGTTTGGCCCGCATGCATAACTGTTGAGTATGTGGTCCAACACTCTCACCATGACCACAATAGAAACGAGTTTTGTCGACGGAAGAATAGACAAAATGACAGATAAACAATCAGTCAATTCTTCCGTCGACAAAACCCGTTTCTACGGTTGTCATGCTACGCGTGCTGGGTGTGATCTCCAAAGTGTCGTTTAGTAGCTGCTCGGAGTCTGGATTTGGCAAATAGGCTTGTCCTTTGGTATCCTTTCTTTCTTTCAATGGTATTTATACACAAATAGGTACCTACTTAACTCTATAAATATATCTCTATCAGCACGCGTAGCATGACCACCGTAGAAACGAATTTTGTCGACGGAAGAATAGACAAAATGACAGATAAACAATCACATTCTGTCATTTTGTCTATTCTTCCGTCGAAAAAACTCGTTTCTACGGTGGTCATGCTACGCGTACTGAACCTTTTGGGAATACAGGCTATAGATATGTGAATTAAGCATGAAACGACTACCCGCCAGAATTTATTCCGCAAATTGGTATTCAATTTCAATCCACTCTCGCTAAACCACAGCTAGACACTTATCTCCCTAAACTTATGTTATGGCCCTACTGAGAAATTCAAATACGTCGGTCGACGTGTCACGTCCGCGTCGGGTTCAGAGACGCGGACTAGGTACAATATTTTATTTTTGAAGTGAAAACTTCTTTAGGCGCGTTGGGCATTTTTGAGATGGGACTAAAGTTTAGTCCAAAATCAATGGTTTAGTTACTAAACCATTAATTTCGCGACCTGTTACCGACACCGTGGAGTAAAAGACATCAACGCGTTGATTACCGCGGTGCGTTGAGTAAAAGACATCAACGCATTGATTACCGCGGAGCCGATTTTTTTTCAAGTTTTCACTTCTGTTCCCGGAGTGCCACTTTTTTATGTATTTCACACAATTTTTTTTAAAATTTAGTATTTATTCTGTATCTATCTATCCGTGTCACCACTAATTTATTTCTAAATGTCGCAGCATCATGTTGAGATACGCCTTTTGGCCTCGTACCTACAGGTCTTTCTGATTTTATTTTAATTTTACTTTGTTTTTTATTTATGTTTGTATGAGTGTGTTTTATTTTAATTTTTGATTTCCTATGCGAGTCTCATTAAATACTTTTTTTTCTTTCCACCTTACCACTAGACTGCACAATACCGACATTACTACGACGCAATGGATCACTTATCACTAGTTTCCTAGTAGAGCGGTCGCTGCCACATAACTTCTTCAATTAACCGGTGAATGTTACGTCACAGAAACGTTATTTATGAAACGAGCAAACGCAATTAGGGTGCGACCCTTTATCGAAGGAGACAAGAAAAACCATAAAATGATTTAAATGTCGACAAAGATAAACAATATTGCACCTAAATGGACAATGAGATTGAAACGTAATGTTCTTCCTTCCTATTTCATTACTTCATAATTCCTAATCCATTGCTTAGGTGTGATGAAATTTCGTCTGCTCAACAACGTAAATAACGCAATGAACATGGCAGAAAATGAAAGTAATTGCGATTGATTGCCACTTTATGTGTGTTACACAATTAAAGCTGCACTGGCGGCGTAGTGCAACTGGCATGTTCGTTGAGAACAGAGTTACTGATTTTTACGGCGTTTTGAGGAGACTCAAGGCATCTTTCTTGTCTCGATTATATCAAAACTTTGATCCAGCCCGTCCCATCCTTGATGTCCTCCCTCCGGTTGACGCCCTACACCGAGGTTTGTACCTTAGCGAGCGTTCACCTAGTTTTAATTAGCATAGTTGCATGAATAACCCCTGGCTGAAGGTTTTAAGTGTAGTAGCTTAAGGCACCCACAGAAAAGCCTGACTACTTAACCGGGCTTTCCTGTGGGTGCCTTAACCCACAGGAAAGCCCGGTTAAGTAGTCATTATCTCAGAGGTCAACTACAAGATGCCCTACCTAAAAAAAAAAACCTGCTAAGACGTTAATAATTATGATGAAATCTTGTACTCAATTTAAATTTTAATGAAATTTATTGTAATTAAATTTAATGTAATCTATTGTATTTAAATTTAATGTAATTTATTGCAATTAAATTTATTTTAATTTTAATATTACTCCCATTTATTTTATTTATTTATAATTTTTTTTTTTTTGCTCCCATAGCAAAATTAAAATTACAATAAATTTAATACCTGAAATAAATGAAATAATAATAATAAAATTACCCCACTGGTTGGGTCCTCAGAAAATAGTTACAATTCTAACACGAATTTAGTTATAATCTACCACGAGTAAGTAGTTATAATCTACCCGTAAATGTCAGATTTCCAAAAGAAATGTCAAAAGTCCTCGGATAATACAACCAACGTGAAATGAATGTAAATAAGCTGTGTATGAGGCGACAGTGGCGCCACCTGGTGGATACACAATGCGTGTGTAAGATTATGAAAAATCTTGATCAAACCGAAGTTCAGACCACTTTTCCGTATTAAGTATACAGAAAGGCTCAAAATCGCTTGCAGAATACGAATCTTTGGTCAAGTCAAACCGAGGACCCTCGAAAAGGTCCTCGCTTTGAAAAGGTCCTCGGTTGTGCTTTGTGTATTCATACGCACGTCCTCGGATGGTACTTAAAACAAACACACACACACTCACACTTTCAGCACATTTAATAATTTTCCTTTAATTTACATATTTAGGTGCCACAATCAAACTAATTAAGAATTACAAAATAGTTAAGACTTATGCACACGTTGATACTTGTTACCCTTTTTACTGACTGTAAGTGAATACTTGTAGACAGTTAGCCTACGTACGTAGGTACGGATGTAAAAATATCGCGGCAGCGTTTTATCGCGCACTGGATTTTCAACTCTCGGTGATAATCTGAGCGTTGAGAATCCAACAGAGTGCAACCCAGCGCGTCGAAAAACACACTGTAAGATTTTAAACTCTTGGCGCTAATAATATAATATAAATCTTTATTTTCAGACCAGAGATCCATAAGTTTAATACCAATAAAATAAGTTGATACTTACTAACTAAAACACGTTTATTTTATCACATATCTGAATGACGGTCTGTGTGCCACCATCCAGTGACATATTGTTATTCCATCCACCCTGCCAGCTACAGTAGCCATAAGGCTGTTGGGATTGTCGCGCACCCGACGCATCAGCGATGCGATTCGCAGACGCAGCAGCGAGCCGAAATCCGGAACGAGTGCGTCCGCGAACATCGCCGACGCGCCACAGAAGCGATGATGACAGAAGATATTGGACTCGTAGAGCATTGTACGAGCCCTGTGTATAACTGACCCACAGGGCGCACGTGTACAGCGACTGGCAGTACCGTGCTAAGCAGAGCGTTGAAAATCCAATGTGCAAAAAAAAATCGCCCGTGCGTACTTAGTTGTTGACCCAGGCTTAGTTGTTGGCTCGTTAAGAACTTCACGCAGACTGGGGCGATCAACTCGTAAAACGCCTTTCACTAAACGCTCGTTTACCGAGCGGCCCGCCGTCAGGTGGCGAGACGTGACGTCATGAAGCCTTTTCCAATTAAATAAAATGCTGTCGATAACGCCTGGGATAAGGGCAGGAGTATGATGATAATACAAACGCCTATGAAGCCCTGCACAAAGCCAATATTTATTATTATTACAAATATTTTCGTATGACAGATGTTCAACTACCTACATGAACCATTATTACCAAAATGGAGGCTTTGAATCCCTCCTAACCTAAATTATACGTTTCCAATTTCCTTTGCTTCAAACTTTATTGAGTTACTTTATCCTTATCACTGGGGTAGGTATATTGATGTTTGTGAAGATAATAAAAGAGATTGTTCAGGTATTCAGGGTTTATTGAGATTTTTTTTGTCAGTTTGTCTTTACATTAGTGTCGGCAGACTACAACTAGTGTTGCCATTATTGTATGTACCATCTACTCGTGACCATGTTGACGACATAACAACGATGCGTGTGTATACGCATTATAACTACATTGTTATAATGCGTATACACACAGTCCTTTCAAAGTTATTTTACCACTGACAGCAGCAACCCACCAGCAACCTTATTGTAACAACAATAAAGGTCACTATAATTTTGATAGACTTGTCAGTGGCAGCAATCCAACATCATCATCATCATCATTTCAGCCGAAAGACGTCCACTGCTGGACAAAGGCCTCCCCCAAGCACCGCCACTTCGACTGGTTCTGTACTTCCCGCATTCAGTGGATTCCTGCGGCCTACACAAGGTCATCGGTCCACCTTGTAGGAGGCCTTCCAACGCTACGTCTTCCAGTATGCAGTCGCCACTCCAGAACCTTTACGCCCCATCGGCCATCTGTTCTGCGAGCAATGTGCCTTGCCTACTGCAACTTAAGTTTGGCATTTCTTGAGGTTATGTCGGTTACCTTGGTACTCCTGAGGATCTTTTCGTTTCTGATTCAATGACGTAGGAAATAAACCCAACAGTAACCTTATATTAACGAAATTAAAGATAACTGTGATTTTGACAGTGATGCGAAACCAGATAGATGTCAAATAACTATGAAGGCATTGAAGACATTTTAATGCTCTCACAAAATTTTTAAGATTAGAGTAGATGCGTGGAATGAATAAGTAGGTACTATAGGAAGATACAATACTGCATATCTTATATTTTTAATATCTGGAACTCATTTCAACAAAAAATAATGGAAGAAGAAGTGCGACACGTTTGTTCGGGTCGGCTTGATTCGGCACAGCCGGGCGTCAAAATCGAACATAACTATTTTGATAAAATTTTTAATAACCAAAGTACCGTAGGTTCCGTACAAAAGCTAAAATGTAAAATTTATTTATTTGAACATATGTTCAGGAAACAGAAGCTGGAATTATGCCGAGCCGACCCGAACATGATTCAGTGAGGATGGTAGCCGAACGGAGTTTGCAGATCGGCACGAACCGAATCAAATCCTGATACGCGTGTAGTAATAAGAGACCAGGGCTGAAACCTTTGAAAATGGTAAAAAGTGAAAAAAAAATAACAGTAGGATGAAACCCATTGGAAAAGGAAGAGAATATAACAAAAATGAAAGGAAAAATAATTTACGAGCGATCTGAGGTCGGGAAGTGGATGGGTGTGCGTTTTTAAGGGTAAAAAACGGTTTATCTCGATTTCCGGCAAAACTACAAGTCCTATGGAAAAAAGTCAAATGGCAAATTTGTAGGTAATAAAAAGATTTACAACTTTTGTATTGACAATTTTTTCACATAACGTCAAAATTTATGTGAAAAATTCAAATAACCAAGTTTTTGGTTTTTTATTTTTATCTTTTTCAAAAATTTTGAGGTTACGTGAAAAAATTGTTAACACAAAAGTTGTAAATCTTTTTATTACCTACAACTTTGCCATTTAAATTTTTCAATAGGACTTGTAGTTTTGCCGGAAATCAAGATAAACCATTTTTTACCCTTAAAAACGCACCCCCATCCACTTCCCGACCTCAGATCCCCCGTAAATTATTTTTCCTTTAATTTTTGTTATATTTTCTTCCTTTTCCAATGGGTTTCATCCTACTGTATTTTTTTTGGTTTCAAAAATTATCTACCCTGTTCTATAATAGCTACGAGTCGGTTTTACTGTTTAATAAATACTGCTGAATCAAATGTGCCGACCCGAACAAAAGTAGCACCCCTTAGCCACTCAATATCGGTACCCATGTCCTCTGTGTAGACCCACCCGTTAATTTTATTGAACCACCTTTTCATTCGATTACCTTGTATGAGAATCACGCCATCCTAACTAATATTATACTAAAAATGCGAAAGTGAGTTTGTTTATTTGTTACGCTTTCACGCTAAAACGGCTGAACGGATTTGAATGAAATTTAGCACATAGATAGACCATGACCTGGGTTAGGACATAGGATACTTTTAATCCCGATATTCCCAGGGGATCGAAACTTATGCGGGTGAAACCGCGGGGCGCAGCTAGTAGCGAATAATGTTATCCACAAACGAGGTGCCAAGGACAGATACTAATCTGTTGTTATCATTGTTCTTTTAATGAAACGGAAGCAAAAAATAAATTTTAACGAGAAGCTTCACGGCGATTTTTTTTCGTGCACTTAATTTTCAACGCTCTGTTCAGAGCCGAGAGTTCAAAATCCAACAATGTGTTTTTTCAACGCGCTGGGACGAGAGTGCATCCCAGCGCGTTGGATTCTCAACGCTCGGCTTAACACCGTAAGTTGAAAATCCAGTGCGCGATAAAATCCCACCGCGATTTTATTACGTCCATGCGTACGTCGGCTTACTTAGAACTTTGTAGAAGGAGGTAGATTTTTTTCTTAGAAATTACTCACAACTATTGTTATATTATCACTACATAGTATAAAACAAAGTCGCTTTCTCTGTCCCTATATCCCTATGTATGCTTAAATCTTTAAAACTGCGCAACGGATTTTGATGCGGTTTTTTTTAATAGATAGAGTGATTGAAGAGGAAGGTTTATATGTATAATAACCCGGTTTATACCCGTGCGAAGCCGGGGCGGGTCGCTAGTTTATTTATAAAGGTACACCAACAGCTTCTGTATATAATATTTCATTAATACTATAGCTAACAATAGCCTCGGACTTATACAGTATAATAAATAATAAGTATAATAAGAATCTCGTAGAAGTTGTTATGTAAAGAAATATTGTAACAACTACTAACTAACACAGAGTACCTAGTTAACTGAAAATACGTATACTGTTGGTATCAGTTACGTAGTAGTCGCCCCCGCAATTCTTAGACAAAGGCTCTCGTGGAAAGGTTACGTTATGTTGCTAAGGCGTTTTTGATGATTGCAGAAGTTACCCGTGTATTTTACTATGCTGGCCTGTTCCACGAATACCCGGTAGAAAGAAAAATGGGTTCATTTCAGAAACACGTGCACACAAAAAGATAATGAACTCGAATAATAAAGAAAAAAACTTTTTACAAAAAAAAAACAACCGACTTCAAAAAAAAAACACTACAAAGTGAAAAATAACTTTAATTTCAGAAGTCGGTGTCAAAGAACGAAAATTGAAAACCAAAGACACCGACTTCCGAAATTAAAGTTATTTTTCACTTTGTAGTGTTTTTTTTTTGAAGTCGGTTGTTTTTTTTTTGTAAAAAGTTTTTATTTTTCACTTTTTAGTTGTGGTACCTACCCCACACAAATTCGAATACCACTACCTGCTATGTAAATAACAGTGACAGGAAGTTATCATATCATCCACATACTATGTGGGAAAAACTACGTATTATTGAAGCTAACTCAAAAACTAACCAAGCAAAGTTAATCAAATTTATACGGGACCACCTCTGAAGTATGATCTACCAAACAAAAAAAGAATCATCAAAATCAATTCATAATTGGCGGAGTAATCGCGTAACAAACATACAAAAAAAAAAAACAAAAAAAACATACAGTCGAATTGAGAACCTCCTCCTTTTGGAAGTCGGTTAAAAACAAAATAGATCTATAATCACGAGCACAGAACAAACATAGTCGACAGGTGCACATCGTGACAGTGATAAGAAGGCTTCCACTCAGCATGATGTGTGCTATGGAAAGCAAACAAATAGAAACGATTGACTTAAATAGCAAAGCCACTTAGAAACATCATAATCTTTTTAATTAAGTGATCCAAATCCAACAATAGGTACATAACGTAGATACGTAGGTGTACCTATGTAATATCTCTTCACTACTTTTTTGCGGTTCCTTCCTTCCGAACATCTCGATATGATTTATTCGATAAGTATAGATATTATAATAGAAAAAATAATGAAATAAAATAGAAAAGATAAAAAACCGGCCAAGTGCAAGTCGGACTCGCGCTCGAAGGATTCCGTACCATTATCTATAAAAACGGCATAAAATCATGTCTTTTGTATGGGAGCCCCTTAAATATTTATTTTATTTTGTTTTTAGTATTTGTTGTTATAGCGCCAACAGAAATACATCATCTGTGAAAATTTCAACTGTCTAATTATCACGGTTCATGAGATACAGTCTGGTGACAGACGGACAGACGAACGGATAGCGGAGTCTTAGTAATAGGGTCCCGTTTTACCCTTTGGGTACGGAACCCTAAAAAAGATAATAGATTAGATAATGTATATATTTATGGATATCTTTATATTTAAATAAATGTTTATTTCTCAATTCTCGCTATTGCACCTACCACTGTTTGTCTCTGCATCACCCAAAGGTCGACTGGTAGAAAATGCCTTTGGCATTAAGTCCGCCTCTGCACATTTGTGTGCTTGAAGTATTAAATAAATAATAACATGTTAGTAAAATGGCTGTGTGACATACGTACTGATTGGACAGGACGTAATTATTATTGGCTACGGAACCCTAAAAAGTGACTAATCTAGGAATTACCTACCTACTGATTTATTTATTTCAAAAGGCAAGCTGATATATTCTAACATACGTGAAAACGTAATTACTTTCTATTCCTACTTTTTTGTATTCCCGTTGGTAATTAAAGCTACTTAATGTCAGGAATAAACCACTGTGTTCTTTGTAAGTAGGGATTATTATTTACAAAAAGTAAGAAAGCCCACCGTAATAGTTTGATAGTTGAATTATTTCTATTGTCGCAAAAAAAAACTGCCTAGCCTTTTTCCAACTATGTTAAGGTTGGCTTCCAGTCTAACCGGATGCAGCTAATACCAGTATTTTACATGGAGCGACTGCCTATCTGACCTCCACAACCCAGTAACCAAGTAATACGATACCCCTTGGTAAGACTGGTTGTCAGACTTTCGGGCTTCTGACGACCCGTAACGACTGTCAAAGATCCACGAATGACAGCCGGGACCAACGGCTTAACGTGACACAGAGGAGGCTCGGTATGAAGAAATGGTCACCCATTCACGGACCAACAAGCAAGCGTAGCTTAACCAAGTACTTTTTGCACTTCTATTGATGCATACCTACTTATTTTAATAATCGAGCCTCTGTTAACTTCCAGGCTTTTTCTCACAGTTGGTCGCAATAAATAAACTTGGGTAGATTTAACGGGTTTGGTTAGGTTGGAACCAACCGCGCCCAAGCCGATCGAGCGAAGCGAGCGGTGCTGCGGCAGCGGTCAGCAAGCGCTACATGAAGGTTGGTCATAGTTACTTGGCTGTTTAGTATTTTGAGGAACCCAATATAGGAATTATTTGAGGTTCACAAAATGAGGCGCAGTCATTATATTTCAGTGTTTAGTAATATTTTTAGGCTGGTTTCACAGCTATCCGGGAGACCCGCGATGGGCGCTCGCACATGGGAGACCCGTACGGGTAGCGCCCGCAGTGCTCTGAAACGAGAGAGTTAGGCTAAGTTCAGATGAACGCGCGACGACGCGCATCAACATATTGCGCGCGGTGCATGGCGGTGCGCGCGGGCACGCGCGGTGACGCGCGGTCATGTACACAACAACGTTGATTTGTTACAATCTTAAATCGCGCGCCGAGCCAACCGCGCGTCGTCGCGCGTTCATCTGAACTTAGCCTTAGTGCGTACGGTTAGCGAAGCGCAAAATGGGAATGTCTAGGGCTAGACTTTATGTTTGGTGTGTCAGGTAAGTGTGCGGAGATGAAAAAAAACTCTGGATGCCAAAATACTACTGGTTTATTACTTTTAAGTTTTACAATATTGCTTTGTTCTTGTTATGCGGAATTAATACAAAACTAGGGTTCAGTCGCGCTAAATGATGTGGTGCACTCGTATATACCGGGTGATTTTTTTACTGTCTCGAAATTTTTACAGGCTGTTCTACCCATGAATATAAACAACTTTCACTATGAAAGCAACTCTGAAATCACGAAAAAAAATCTGTTGTTTATACAAAAGTTTAACCTACTTGACCAAAATGTATAAAACAGCTAAATAAATTCGTTTATTTCAGGTAAAAAATAACACCCATAGCCAAATTAATAAATTACATCAATAAATTAAAATACAATAAAATCCAAGATCAATTAAAATAAAATAAAATGAAAATAAGTTATGTTGAATTGAAGTCAATTAAATAAATGAAAACAAAATAAATCAAATTAAATTAAATTAAATCAAATAATATCAAAAACAATAAATACATATTACATACATAACAAGCACAGACAAAAACGAACACTCACACAGTAACAATATGTCTGCTGCAGCATTGCCGGATGTAAGGGCAATCCAGTCTGTTGGCAATCATCGCCAGGACGGTGTTGGGGCTGCCCCGCACTCTGCGCACCAGAGACGCGCACCGCTTGCGCATCGTCGCGTGAAAGCAGTCGGTGCGCGCCTCCGCGAACATGCCTGAGGCGCTGCAGTGTCGGGGCAGCCCCACCACCGCCCTGAACGCGTTATTGAACTGGACGCGGAGGGCGCTGTATGCCGCACGAGTATACTTTGCCCACAGGCTAGAACACCCTGTAAAAATTTCGAGACTAAAAAAAATCATCCGGTATAGGCTCGGCGTCGCGGAGTGGGGCCGAGCCGACCCGCGCATCGCAGGGCTAGGCATCAATATCCTCCCCCTTGAAGGTTGCTCCTTCAAACATATGCCTGTGTCGAACAAAGGGCACAAGCGATTTACTGCATGACGAACGATACCTCTCGCCGTCCTCACGTCTGCTACTGTGGCTACTTCATCATTGCCCAAGTGCAAGGCCTGTATTCGTCCAATTTTCCATTTTAAGGGAGGCAAGTTGTTATCCTTAATAATGACCATATCTCCAATTTATAATTTTATATCCGCTTTACGCCATTTGGTACGATGCTGGAGCTCAGTGACGTAATCGTACGGTTAGCGAAGCGCAAAATGGAAATAATTTGAGGTTCGATTAAATTAAATACATGCCTTATATCTCCTATTAGTAAAATGACTAGCATTACTTGCCTACATCAAATTAGCAGAATTACTACTACCCTACCCTGCTTTGATGTGGAATACTGAAAGCGGACTTCCCTATAAGTAACCATTAATGGATTCGGAGTGAATATTGGGATTCACACACTCATTTAGTTAGCACCAGCTTCGCGCACGTGACTATGTATTCTATTGGCATTATATCCTCTACAACATCGGTTGATTTTATTAATTTAAACAAAAATTTGTTGGTTTGTACAACTTTAGTTTAAGTTTATAAACGAAAGAAAATAGTTGTAATTCATGATCATTCCTGGGTCGCGACAGTAAAAAAAAAGCTTAAGGTTCCACTAGTCGACGTCTCGAACTCGTTGGTGGTGTACCTAATATGCATGCTATTTAATAAAGTAATTTATTTATTTCGTTTTATTTATTTATTTAGTTTTATTTATTTATTTAGTGAAATAGACGATGATGTATAACGAAAACGAATGCGTAAAATTTCATGAACAGACATATTGACGTATAGATATTATGGAAAAAGTACTGGATGTATCTACTCAAAATAAACTTAATTTGAACTTTTCAATAAATTATCTATCCCTGTACGGTTTCTATTTTTCCATTTTCATACAACATAAGTTATTTATTTACGCCCAAAGATGAGTTAAAATTAGATTTAAAATATGGAAGTTTCGACACTCATAACTTCCAAACCAATTCTGCTTCCATACAGGGCTAGATAAAGACAAGGCAAATGGATATAATTTTTAGTTTTGAACGTACACCGTCAAACAGACGAGTAATCACCATACTACGTTTGTATGGAAGAATAACCGACTAGTATACCCTTAATTGAAAGGGAAACGCCTATTTTTGGCCATAGTTTGCCCAGCAATGTAGTGAATACAAAAAATATACCCATTTAGTAACTAAAATATTGCTGTTACTTATTTGTAACGAAATCTCCGGAATTAAAAGCGGATTTATTCAAGACACTCAATCGTTTATTTCCTTATTCCACTTCCACTTCCGATTGTTGGTCAATCCTGTCAAAGTAGGGATGGCAACTTTTACTGAAAAAATCGATGCACTCATAACCGGTTACCAAAAATAGATTTATGGAAAATCGATCTTTTATTATGTAGTTTTTACACTCAACTCAACCTATCGCAGTCCACTGCTGGACATAGGCCTCTCCCAGGTTGCGCCACAACCTCCGCCTTCCGCATCCAGTCTGTCCCAGCCACCTTTTTAAAGTCGTTGGTGCATCTAGCTGGGGGGCGTCCCACACTACGCTTACCGATACGCGGTATCCACTCCAGGACTCGTGTGCTCCGGCCATCGGTCCTTCAACGAATATGACCAGCCCACTGCCATTTCAGCTTGCTTACTCTGCAGGCTATGTCGGTAAATCCGGTTCTTTTTCGGATAATTTAATTTCTGATCTTATTTAAAGAAACTTCGAGCACAGCCCGCTCCATAGCGCACTGAGCAACCTTGCATTTGTGGACTGGCCCGACTGTCAGTGTCCACGTTTCGGCACCGTCTCATAACGAGCAGGACGCGCTGGTTAAAGACCTTAGTCTTCGAACACTGCGCGATTGGCGACGACAAGACTTGACGAAGTTTTCCAAATGCAGCCCAACCTAACTGGATCCTTCTGTCGGCTTCTTTTCTCAAAATTGTGCCCACCGAGCCGGATGACTTGCCCTAGGTAGACGTACTCCTTCACAACTTCGAGAAGCGACCCTTTGATGTGGATTGCATTTGACAAGACATGCGAATTGTACATAACTTTCGTCTCGTCCAAATTCATGCCGAGGCCAATCAGCCGAGAGGTTCTATTTAGGCTGTGCAGTATTTGGTCTAACTGTCCCAGCGTCTCGTCAGCGTCAGTTGTTCCGGTTTTGCTATTTTCTTTAGAGACAAAAAACAATGTGTTTGTTCATTTTCCGGCTTCTAAATAAATTGAACCGATTCTGTATAGATTCTTTTTTAATATCGATTTTTCGAAAAATTGATGTCATATGGCATCCCTACGTCAATAATAATCGTAATTGACAACTGATTGACATTGATATTTCACATTTTGTTTGGTGCTGTATTTTTCCGACTGCGTTTTTCTGTTTGATTTTCCGAAGACTTTGATTATGATTATGGAGCCTGTAACCTCTCCCGATGACGACCTTAGCTTTACATTGGATTTTTTACCCGCCTCCCACGACGACACCAGCTTGCCAATGGATACCGTACGTGTTTCTCACCAAGGATCTGACACGAATATTGAACCTGAATTACACAAACTTACCAGCTCACCACGGAGCCATCTCTGTGTCAACTGTGGCGTGGGTACACGAAGACTTATTTTAAGAGATTTCCCTTAAGCAACGTGGAAGTTCGGTTTATATTTCAGCAATGGATTGCACCACAAAAACTAAGTTACTTTATGAACATACAAGGTACATACTCAGCAACTCTTACTGCATAGCTACGTTACGTTAGGTTTGAATTAAATAATTCGGTTGGTTAGTGTTGCGAAATCATAGAAATAAATAATTGAAGTTTGTTTTGTTTCAAACCATTGCCACATATTTTATGTGACATAACTAATGAATTGTGTGATCATCAAAAATGGTATCACGAGACCGGTATCGTTCAATGTATTTATACCTTTTGATACTACAACATGTTAATAGATATAAATTATTTTTATGACAGTATGCAATTATGTTTCAGATAATAGTTTGATGTGTGGCCAATGTTAGATGTTGGCAAGGAATGCACAGCAGTCTTCTGCACCACAAGAACGAAATGTTGGGCATTGACAAATGACAATTAAATTGTAAACTATGGTCAATCGGTATCAAGAAAGTACTTTAATCATTTATACCAACGCAAAACAGGCACAAGAGACATACAAATAAGAATTATAATTGCAGAATGGATTACACCAAAACTATAAAATATTTTTTATTAATCTTTAATTTATAAGAGACCTACCGAGTTCTATGTAAAAAATAGTGGTTGTTTCTTTATCTATAATATCAACCCTAATGCCTATAACTTGTTTCTTTCATGGGCGTCACTTGGCCAAAATCTCTTTATCAAATGGGCATTTCCCTTTCTCTTACTTCTTTGAGAACTTGATCAGCCGATTGATGAACAAAAGAAATATGCTGCTATGCAAAAATACGCGTTACTGAAAAATACTGCAGTCACTTGAATTTAATGTACTTGAGGGAAAATTCATTCTTAGCAAAGAGACTATTGAATTCACTAAAATTGTGCTGTAAATTCAAATCATAACTGGCATCCTTTGACAACCGTATGAAATGGCAAACTGAAGAAGTGTGTCAATCTGCTTATTAATTAATTTTAACTAAGATAATAAAAATAAAAAACAAAAAAAAAAACGGAACTAAAAGCTGTCTCTGCTAAGCGTTATTACTTTGAAACAACTATAACAACTTCATTATAAATTCTTTCATCATTACATTCTTAAAACAATTAAAACTCAGTAGGTAATTACTTTATTATGTTTTATAAATTATTGTGAAGTTGACATGTCGCTAAACTTCAAAGACATCATTGCAGAAGACAGCTTGTTTCACCTTGAAGTTCAGTTAAATAAATGTAACGAAAATATTGCTAATTCTGGAAGTGTACTTGAACATTAATTATGTTAAATTGTTATTATAAGATTAAATCTTTGTTCCTATAATAGTCACTATTTTGAGAATTAACTACCAACGAGAGTTAAATTAAGTACAATATTACCTAAAAAATACAATAGACGTGGATATATTTAGTAACCTGTTCCGCTTAGCTACTTCCAAAGAGCCATAAAAAACTCCTGTAAGAAATCGACACGTGTTTCACCTCTCAACGAGGCATCCTCAGGATGACGGTGGACTTGTTGCGAACTCGAACACGGCGTGTTGAAACACAGAGCGCTGAGTGCAGAACACTAGTGTACTAAATATATCCACGTCTATTGTATTTTATAATGGATTTCCGCAAGGTCACGCCTGAATCAATTAACTACAATATTATCTACATAATCAGCCTATAATGTTCCCATACACAGCTTTTTCTCTGTGAGAGGGAGTGGGCCGTAATCCACCACGCGGGCCCAGTGCGGGTTGGTACACACAGCTACACATCAAACTATACATTTCCAGTTTATGCTGATCTCGCATTGTGTAGGATTTCCGTACAATACGAGGTCAGCTAATTCTGGAAATGTATAGCTTGATGTGTAACCATGTGTACATGTCACATATATTCGAATTTTTGGTTTTGTTTTACTTCACCGTTTTGAGAGCAGTGGTTGAAATAATTTACACAAAGTAAAGCGCCTGTCAGGGTTTGAATTTACGACCAACAACTCGTAAGTCGCGGGCGCTAACACTGGGCCACCACTGCTCTACAATATTATTTATGTTCTACAAAATAAAAACTTGTACATTATCTTGTAATGCACACTTAATTATAGGTAATCACAGCTTACACATAGTCTGAATACATAGGAAATTAATTAGTGAACAATATAAATAAGTATTTGGAAAATCCAAAAATACACGCTTTATAACGCTCATTCAAAAACAGAAAGATATTTAAACGACTTTTCATGAAGTATGTTTTGACTGCTTTTTTACCCATCAATATGGGTAAAATTTCTCACCTTGCAATCTTTACGTACTGTCAAAGACTATTTAGGTTTGCTTTGTTGGTTGCTAGGCACCGGAAGAGGGTCGAAGTTGGAAATCTAAAGATATTATCCGATCATCTATCGATTGTCCTTTCGACGCTGAATGCTGGTCCTGCTCCACAACCACAACTAATTGATTATTAATATTTGCAAATACTGTTGGAGCTGCTGAATATTGTAAGACCATATTTGCATTGTTTAAACTCAATCTCCTTTGTATTATATAATTGCATAGCACACTATGTGAGCACTATGTACTAAAGAGTTACCATTTACCGGGTAATATGTCTTGCATTGACTTGAATGTGCCCTGGCGGCTGTGAGTATGTCATGCTCACTCAAATGTTTCGCTGATGGTGGCGCCTGTGTTGGATCATTTAGCTCCCTTCAAAATGGTTGAGCTGAATGGTGCTAATCCATGCGTCATGTTCGTGAACGGGTGCCGTCAGTTGGGACCACGGAACAGAAAAAACAGTGGAAGTGCAAAGTAGGCGTGGCACGCGTGTCACAATTAAGCGCTGTTACGCAACTTTACTTCAGTCGTGTTCTAACAACGCGTCGAGCTGCTAGTCTCGAGACAAATTTATTTTTCCGTAAATATGCCGTATTGTTCTGTTTTGGAGTGCAAAAATGATAGTAGGAGAAATAATCTTAAAAATGGAGGTGTTTCGTACCTTCAGTAAATATGATTTTATTTATTTTCTAATAAAATCTTAGTTTTTGTCAATTTACTAATAATTTAATAGAACGTTTAGTTAAAATCAACTTTACTTGATTAAAATAAAGTTTATATTGGATTGAATGTATTCACTATTTCGTTCTCGAAAGTTCTTCGCTACTCAATTAGGGATGTAGTCAGGTCGGGTATTGATGTTATAGATAGTTATCGATAAAAGAAAATAAGTAGGTACCTAATTTAATATTTGTTGTATAACATTACAATACAGATATAATACATAATTAAATTAGTACATAATTTCAAATTTTTTATTTATAAAAAGTTATAGTAAATAATTGCGAGAGATCAAGGTGGATTGTTGTATCCTTCGCCAGATGTTGTCAAAATATGTCAGACAGCGGAAACATTTTTAAAAAACGTTGACATAGGGGTTTTTCGAAAGGAAGTGGCGATAACTCTAATTATGCGAAAGTTTATTGGAACTGTTTTATTTAATGATATTGCCTCCCATCAAATATGCGAATTTCCTGCGTCCAATCACGTCACTGATTTGATGAAGGCAATAGTCGAAAAATATATGAATGTTCGCATACACCATTTGTTAAAATTAAAAATAAGACTTTCGAAACGCCAGTTTTTTAACAAATACGTTCTATTTCAAGGACAATAAATAAAAAGACAGAACAACGCATTTTTAATTTTAACCCAAGCACAGATAATATAATACGACACCCAAGTAAGATGATTTTCACAATTTATTCAGTACTACCTGTGGTACCTGCCGCCCGCGGCTCCGCCTGCGTTATATTAGTACTTCTCCCAATATACCTACCTAATAAAATATAGCTACATACATATAAAAATAATATACCTACCTACCCTATTTTACGTACCTACCTACCTACCTACCCACCTTACCCTACTTTCGTACCTACCCACCTTACCCTACTTTCGTACCTACCCACCCTACCCTAGTTTCGTACCTATCTACCCACCCTACCCTACTTTCGTACCTTCCTACCTACCTACCCACCCTACCCTACTTTCGTACCTACCTACCTACCCACCCTTACCCTACTTTCTTACCTATCTACCTACCCTACCCTACTTTCGTACCTACCTACCCTACCCATCTACCCTACCTACCTACCCTACCCTAACTACCTACCCTACCTACCTACCTACCCTACCTACCTACCCTACCTACCTACCCTACCTACACTACCTACCTACCTTCACTACCTACCTTCCCTACCCAACTACCCTTCCTATCCAACGTATCCTACCTACCCGACATTTTTTTAAACTTTTCCTGTGTTCGGGCGAACACAAAAAAAAAGAATTATTCAAATCGGTCAAGCCGTTTTAGCGAGAACAACGAATAGCAATTGATTTTTACTATATAGAAGATATTATTTAAAACTAAAATCTTATATATATTATGTAAGATTCTATTTTTAAATAATACTACGTCATTCATCTTACAGTTTCACTCAACTCCAAACAAGTTTATTTTCTCGAATTATGAAATCGGGTATCTATCGATATCGATAATGTTACTGAAAATTCATTGTGTTGCTGCCTTGATCGAGTAGCAGAAGACACGACCTATGACGTGAATGTCAACCTTACGACTAACGCAATTAAGTTTATAATTGCGACAACTGAGAATACCGCCATCTATGGTTGGGTAGCAGAATTTACTTGGCGATCGAATCTAGTTTGACTTTAGATTACAAAACGTCGTTGATACTTTCTGCACGAACGCAAAATAAATCCTATTATCAGAGCATGAAGGTTTCTTTCCAAATGTAGAATCTGTGACTTATGCTAGTTTTGACTAAAATTTTATCGACAAATCAAACGATCGGCTTATTTGTAGTGCATTATATGATTATCAGTTTATTTGTGAGGGTTTGGCGACAACGGTTCTCATAGTAATTTCTTTGCATTGCACTTCCACTGTTTTTTCTTTTCCGTGGTTGGGACTGGTCATCTCTTAGCTGCCAGGGCTTATTTTTAATTTATTTTAATTTTGAATTGTTCTTTGTTTTATCTTTTTATTACGGACGCTTCTATGCACGTCTTTTTACATTGTTCTCACATGCATAATTTCAACATGAATGATGTAACCAATATTTTGTAACAATTTTTTTATTTAAAAGAGTGTCCGTGGAGTTTCTTGCCCGTTTTTCTCCATAGGTACTGTGAGCAACTAACTTTGCTGCGATACTCGGGATCGTGTATTGTGTAATAATTAAAGGACTTTTGAGAACACAAAACTATATTTAAATCAATAATACAAAGCAAAGGATAATATTACGCGACCGACGCCATGGGCTCAACTAGTTTTTTCTTTTTTAACAAATGCACACCATATAAAAATCCTAATTTAAATATATAACGTTCGAATGTTCGGCTACCATAGCGTTCTTGCCAGCCTGCATAATGTGTGAGGTTGAATTCCAATAAGTCCTCACATGAGCTACGCCCCACTTGAATAAAGGGATCAGGCAGAGACCTTTATTCAAAGTATCCGAACAATCGTACCCTTCCTGCCTATACCTAACAGAAACGTTACCTAACGATGGCAATTAAAATACAAGGTGAGGTCTTTCTCTTGCAGGAGAAGGCTTAAGTCAGAACGTACGAATCGCAAAGTCCTGATACCAGGTTAGGTATCAGCCAAGTTAAATGACAATATGTGCTAACAGTGCACAAATAATTAACATACTTCTGTTTAAACCTCACTGTACCAAAACCACCGCAAAAGATACAGCAAGCCTCTGACAACAAACAAACAGATGTGACAGTTCACATCTACCCAGAGGGGGTTTATGAAAATGAACTCTACATCCTAAGCCTTAACTCCATCGGACATAATTGAGCCAGAGGGAACGAAGGATCAAGAAGTAAGCGCCCAACAACATTAAAAATTCACGACCATACTCCAGAGGGAAAATCTCAAAACCTCATATTATCCTCACAAGACTCAAACTTTATCAAGTGTCAGTTAGCTCTGACTAAACTGTGAGACCTCAGTCATAAGTTGAACCAATTGTGTCAACTAGACACACCTTGCAAGGGCTATGCCCCCGTTAGCGAGGCTGGTGTCAACCAAGACAGAGTACTTCCCCTCCCTCCTGAAGGGATCACAGTTTCCAAAAATATTTGCCTCTTCTAATTCGCATTAATAAATTCTGGAGTACGTTCATGCTAATTTAGACGAAACGACATAACATTGAAGACGCAGACAGTGGCTCATTCCCTCAGACTTCTTAGCGATGTGAGGAGTGACAATGCCTCACTCGCTCCCGGCAGCGTCCGATGATTGCTCCCCATAATATGAAACGAGAAACAAGTTATAATGCATTAGAATAATATTATATAATCTTCACTAAAATAATGTGCTAAAATAATGAAGTCTACATCTAAGTGTCATAATATAACAATAGAATAAGTGACATAAAAACTAATAATTAAATTCTACTATGAAAAGGTTTTAATCTATTGATATGTACAATATCTCTAAGTCTTCTGTTATTTAATCTCCTAATAACGTAATTTACATCAGATAACCGTCTTATTATTTGATAAGGCCCTTTATATAATCTACATAATTTAATGCTTTTGTCGGTTGTACGCCTGGGCGTATACACCATAACTAATTGATTTGGAGCAAAAGTTCTCACTTTTGCTTTTCTATCGTAAATGATTTTCTGTTTTAATTGTGCTTTTTTTAAATTGTTTAGTGCACAATTAATTAGGGCATTATGATGCATCTGTCGCTCTGTATAATTAATTACGCGATCATGACCATCATTGTTAACAATCATGTCGGTACGAAATAGGGGTTCCCTAGCATACATCAACATATAAGGTGAAATTCTAGTGCTTGATTGCTTACTGGAATTATAGGCATAACATACTAATGGTATGTAACTACACCAATTCCGTTGGTCAGCAGAGACATACATGGAGAGCATCTGCGTTAACGTCCTATTAAATCTTTCAACTAGCCCGTTTGACGCAGGGTGAAATGCTGTGGTAAAACATGATTTGGCACCGAAATAACTTATTGTTTCTTTAACCAACCGTGACGTAAAGACTGAACCTCTGTCCGACACAACTTCCTTAACACCCCCTAAACGACAGAAAACGTCTTCGATCAAAAACTCGCTGATTTTTTCAGCTGTGGCCCCCGGCACTGCTTTACAAATTGCATACTTTGTAGCATATTCGAGACATACAATTACATATCTATTACCATTCAGTGACTTTCTAAAAGGACCTAACAAGTCGATTCCTACTTTTTCCATTAAATGGGTAACTGCTACTGGTTGCAATTGGGCCACTTGTTGAAATTTCTTCCGCTCCTGGCACAACACGCAGCTCCTTACATACCGATCTATTTCATTCTCTGCATTTTTAATAAAGTATCCTGCTCTAAACTTTGCTAATGTTTTGGCTAGCCCTAAGTGTCCGCCGGACCAGGGATCGTCATGTAGTTCATGCAAGATGTCCTGTAATAATCTTTTAGGGACCACTACTAATTCTCGAATGCTATTCGACCTCTTAGCTTTTCTACACAAAATACCATTTATAATGCTGAAACCTCTATAGACATTAGAATTATTTGCTGCCATCCTATCTAACAATTGTCTGCAGAATTCATCTTCTAATTGTTCATCCTTCATCTTCACTACTTCGATCTTATAAATCTGCATACCATCTTCTTGACACGTTTCTGGTTTCTGATCCTCTTCTTCTTGACATAGAGGGTTCCTACTCAAAAAATCTGCTACAACATTATCTCTCCCTGCGCAGTGAATGATATCAAACTCGTAAGACTGGATGCACAGCGACCACCTAGCTAACCTTCCATTCATATCCTTTCTATCTCTCAACCAACACAACGCCTTGTGATCTGTAACAACTTGAAACTTCAGGCCCCAAAGAAAATGTTTAAAATAATTTAATGCCCACACTAATGCTAGGCATTCCTTTTCTGTCGTCGAATATTTTTTTTCACTGTCACTAAGTTTCCTCGATGCATAAGATATTGGATGCATAATATCTAAACCCTGCATAAGACAAGCTCCGAGGGCTTCTCCGCTAGCATCGACGTAAAGGCGGGTCAGCATATGTTTATCATTTGAATAAAAATGTAATATAGGTGGGTTATTCATATAATTAATTATCGTGTCAAATGCCTCCTGATGCTTCTGTGACCAACAAAATTTTGTACCTTTTTTTAATAATTTTGTTAAAGGTAATGCTATTTCAGCGAAGTTGTGGATAAATTTGCGATAATAAGAAAACAAACCCAATATTGATTTGACTTGTTTTGTATTGGTGGGAGGTTTCAATAATTTTAATGACTGTATTTTTTTTTCATCGGGTTTAACACCTTCCCCTGAGATTCGGTGCCCTAACACGGATATTTCATAATAACCGAAACTGCATTTATTCGGTTTTAAAGTAAGGTTTGCTTTCTTAAGTCGCAGTAACACGTCTTCCAAAGCTTCTCGGAATTCAGAGAAAGTCTTACCCCAAATTAAAATGTTGTCCACATAGCAGATGGCATTCTTGTATTTAATACCTGCTAGGACCTTGTCCATCGTTCTTTGAAAAACAGCCTGACTCGTCTTAAGGCCGAATGGTAGAACATTAAATTCATATAAGCCTGCTGGGGTGGCGAATGCCGTTTTGTGTTTATCTTTCTCGCATAAACGGTATTGCCAGTAACCTGAATTTAAATCTAAGTCCGCAAAATAATGTGCCCCCGATAAATAAATCATAATATCTTCAATGATTGGTAAGGGATAACTATCTGTAATAACTTTTTTATTTAATTTACGATAGTCAATGCAAAATCGCCAAGTTTGGTCAGGCTTTTGCACCAATACTACGGGCGATGCATACGCGCTTTTAGATTCACGAATGACCCCGTTATTTAACATCTCTTCCACTTGGGAATTGATAATGTTGAGTTGTTTTGGTGAAACTCTATAAGGCGGTCGATGAACTGGAGTTTCATCAATCGTATTAATTTCTACTTCTACTAAATTACAGCTACCTAAATCTGAGGCCTTAAATGCAAAGTTTTCTCTATATGAACAAAGAAGTTCTTTTAGTGCTAACTTCTCGGTGTTTTCCAATTTTGGGTTGATGTTCAATTCGTCCATTGGATCCGTACTTAATGATGAAATCATCCTCTCATCATTTTCTTGTATCAATTTTGAAAAATAAAGATAGTCGATTTTTGAAATTGTTTTAGAACTTCTTTTTTCTATAGGTACATGGCCACTTATGACAGTATTATTTTTTATTAATTTGTCATTGTGGTTTTGATATACCAGGGTATTTGACATTGTCGTATCATTTTGATCAGAAAATTTACAAAAATCTGCACGGAAACGACCTTTTAATATTAAACAATTATTATGAAAATCTATGACTGCACCGTATTTGTGAAAGAAATCCTGTCCGAGGATCAGTTTCTGGTTTATGTTTTGAATTACCACAAAACTGTTAACAAATACACATGAGTCCACTATAAAGCTAATCTTCGTTTCTCCAACAACTTTTAAGCATGCACCTGAAATTGACTTCACAAAATGTTTCGCATTGTCACTGGTATATTTGAGGTTCAGCTCGAACATTAAATGCTCTGATATGCACGAAATTGATGCTCCGGTGTCTATCAGCGCAGTATAGGCCTGTTTAGCTATAATCACATTAATAAAAGGGTTATAATTACTTTGCACGTCGTTTTCTTCTGGGAGACGATCGTTTCTGGACACAGCCTGCAGCTCCCAGTCATCCTCTAGCGTCTGTGTCCTTGGTAGTTTGGGTTATTAGGATTTTGTGGGTTTCTTGTACTGGGGGCAATTGGAGAATGATTATTTCTATTCGTAAATTGGTATCTCGGCCGTAAGTTATATCTCGGAGTGTGGAAAGTTTCCGCATCTCTACGGTCGCCTGACGAGCGTGGAGTGGTCGCCGCAGAGGGTGATGGCGCGGGGCTTGATGGTCTTGTAGCCATCGATGGTCTTTGGTAATCTACGAATGACGGGTGTTCTATTCTTACTTTGGTCAAAATACCTTTCGGAGGTTGTAAAGGTATATTTACCACCTCATGGTGAGCTTCCTCAAAAATTTCTTTTATTTGTTCGAGGGTGGCTCTGAGCTCAGCTTTTGACGCATAAATTTTTGTCCCCAGTTTTAATTTATAATCTGGTGTAACCCCTTTTAAAAAAATCTTTATAAAATGTTTCTCATCTTTGATGTCTGCTTTAAGAGCAAGTTCTGCCAATTTATAGAAGAATGCAATTACGTCTTCATTGGCTTCTTGGCGTGCGTTATAAAATTTTTCCACGTAGTCTATGCTAGTTGGAAATTCAGCTTTTAATAGGTCGCAAATTGTTTTAAACTCTAAATTTTCATTGTATATCAATTTAAAATACGCGAGAGCAGGACCTTGTAAGTATGCTCCTAATATGAGCGCTAAATCATTCTCTGGCCACTTATTTATGGCCGCCACAATACGAAATTGGATAAGAAATTCTTCGAAGCAAACTGCACCAGTGCCTGTGAAATGTACGTGTGACATGGTGCAATTCTTTCGTAAACCACTTAGCTTCTATCTCCGGCGTGGATCTCGTGTCTTCTTCAGCTCTCCGGAACTAGCTTTCGAAAAGCGCCTCCACCAATTGTGAGCAACTAACTTTGCTGCGATACTCGGGATCGTGTATTGTGTAATAATTAAAGGACTTTTGAGAACACAAAACTATATTTAAATCAATAATACAAAGCAAAGGATAATATTACGCGACCGACGCCATGGGCTCAACTAGTTTTTTCTTTTTTAACAAATGCACACCATATAAAAATCCTAATTTAAATATATAACGTTCGAATGTTCGGCTACCATAGCGTTCTTGCCAGCCTGCATAATGTGTGAGGTTGAATTCCAATAAGTCCTCACAGTACCTACTACGCTTTGGAATGGGCAACTAGCTTCATATTTCTGACTGACCTATTCCTTGACATTTCAAAAGTGCCTGTAAATGGTTTAATTGAAATAAATGCTTTGAGTTTGAGTTTGAGACGGCCGTAACAATTAAATATTCTATTTTGTCTCGTTAGTGACAGTTGAAGGTCTAGTTTTTTAAAATTAATTATAATCAAACTATTTTGAATAAAAGAGCCATTTTAGGGTTCTCCTATGGCTGAAAAAATCTATTTAAAAAAAAACCTGTGGCACTCGGAGACTGCTGCGGTAAAGCTATTGCATAGCATTTGTAACCTCCATGACAACATCACGTTTCCCCGTCATTACATGGTAGGCGGAGTGGGGGGTGTTAGATTTTATTTTCGTTACGTTACGGAATTTCTTGATTCGGTCGCCGCGCTCAAAGCCCGCGATAAAAGCTATGCAATAGTTAAAAAATTACTCAATTCTCGCAAGCTACACTGTTTTCAGGTTTCATACATTGATTGACGAGATTTTTTTTAAAACTATTTTGATGTTTATTTCATTTCTGTTGCATTAAATATTTTTTGAAAAATACAGTATTAATCTCCATTAAATTGTCTATACAATGGTATATAAATTAAATAGGTTCTGTGAACTAGCAGGAGGGAGTGTTACAATAAAAACAGTTGCAGAAAGGAGGCAAAACAAATTTTTCGATCGCAGAGCTCTCTCTAATTCTTCGCATTATGAGTCAACAATTAACATGCTATTATTAAAGCTTTATCTGAATAGTCTGTGGAGGAGGTCGTGGCTAAATACTAACAGTCGCTCGAGTCGATCTGTCAGGTTAAGCTACGCTTGCCGGGATTAATCCGTGGATGGGTAACCATTTCTACATATCAAGACTCCTCCGTGCCTCGGAAAGCACGTTAAGCCGTTGGTACAGGCTGTCATTCGTGGATCTTTGACAGTCGCTACGGGTCGTCAGAAGCCCGAAAGTCTGACAACCAGTCTTACCAAGGGGTATCGTATTACCCAGTTACTGGGTTGTGGAGGTCAGATAGGCAGTCGCTCCATGTAAAATACTGGTATTCAGCTGCATCCGGTTAGACTGGAAACCGACCCCAATATAGTTGGGAAAAGGCTAGGTAGATTGATTTTTTTGTCTGAATAGTCTGTAGGTATGCAACCATGGTAACCTACTAGGAATATTAATAAGTAGATATTTTCGGTAGAAGGCCGGTTTATTTAGTTAAGGTGTAGGTAATTAATTTAGGCAGGAAACTACATAATTTATGACGTAGATACCTTGAATTCTATAGTTTATTAAAATAATTTATACTGCTGAGAACGTAGACGTATCATTTAAAATAAATCTTGGATAAAATCAGAATGTTTTATTGTATACATTTATGTAAACATCATAGAAGTGTGTGTTCTGCTAAATAAGTTTTAAATATAGTTAACAGAAACATTAACCTTGGAAACAAACTTGGGCTCCTTTTTAGGGTTCCGTAATAAACAAGGAACCCTTATAGTTGTACCTATGGAGAAGAACGGGCAAGAAACTCCACGGACACTCTTTTAAATAAAAAAAAAACAACCGACCTCCAAAAAAAAAACACTACAAAGTGAAAAATAACTTTAATTTCGGAAGTCGGTGTCTTGGGTTTTGTATTTTCGTTTTTTGCCACCGACTTCCGAAATTAAAGTTATTTTTCACTTTGTAGTGTTTTTTTTTTGGAAGTCGGTTGTTTTTTTTGTAAAACGTTTTTATTTTTCACTTTTTAGTTGTGGTACCTACCCCACACATATTCGAATACCACTACCTACTACCAGTGACAAAAACTTATCATATCATCTACATACTAAGTAGGAAAAAAATACGTATTTTGTAGCTAACTCAAAAAGTATCCAAGCAAATTTAATAAAATTTATGTGGGACCAATTCGAGAGCACACCCTTTCAAACAAAAAAAGAATTTTCAAAATCGGTCCACAATTGACGGAGAAATCGGTGGACATACATAAAAAAAAAGTCTGTTAATAAAAAATTGTTACAAAATATTGGCTAGGGTCATCATTCATGTTAAAATCATACATGTGAGAACAATGGAGAAAGACGTGCATGTTAGAAGCGTCTGTAATAAAAAGATAAAACAAAGAACAATTCAAAAATTAAAATAAATTAAAAATAAGCCGTGGCAGCTAAGGGCCTGTGCACACTACGTTTTTTAAACGCGCCGTCGACGCGCGTGTTAGAAACGCGCGTCGACGGCGCGCTTTTATCCTACAGAAGGTCTACAGGCTGCGTCTGACTCGCGTGCGTATCGCGTCTGTATCGCTACAAACGCGCGTCGACGGCGCGTTTAAAAAACGTGGTGTGCATAGGCTCTAAGAGATGACCAGTCCCAACTGATGGCGCCCGTTCACGAACATGACGCATGGATTAGCACCATTCAGCTCAACCATTTTGATGGGAGCTAAGTGATCCAACACACGCGCCACCATCAGCGAAACATTTGAGTGAGCATGACATACCTACTCACAGCCGCCAGGGCACATTCAAGTCAATGCAAGACATATTATATAATACCCGGTAAATGGTAACTCTTGCGTACATAGTGCTCACACCTGTGCTATGCAATTATAAAATACAAAGGAGATTGAGTTTATACAATGCAAAGACCAAAGATGGTCTTACAATCGTCAGCAGCTCCAACAGTATTTACAAATGTTAATCAGTTAATTGTGGTTATGGAGCAAGACCAGCATTCATCACTCAAATAAAAAAAGTATTTTCCAAATCGGTTTATAAATGACAGAGTTTTGAGATAGGGAATAAACGTTTATAAAAAATACAACCGAATTGAGAACCTCCTCCTGTTTTTGAAGTCGGTAAAAATGGTTCTTAGTTCTCCAAGGTCAACATAAAGACACAAGTTCAACGAACAAGTCTAAGAAAGTGTCAATCAGAACTTAGTCTATAAAGTTGTTTGATAATTTAATCAATTAGCTTGAAATAGTTTCTTTAATTTTAAAACTGATTAAAGCTATATTGGAGAAATAAGTTAAATTGCTTACGTATACACAATTATTATTACCCAACGTTTTTCTGTATTTATTTTTATAGTAAGATGGTTCATTAAAGAGGGTAAAAATGTATACACTGGATAAACTTCTTATACTAAATTATAATTAACTAACAAACTATGAAAACTAAAATAAGGCGTCGAAAAAATCCTCAACATCGCTGTCGACTTGTAATGTACCCACGATTGAGACTGGCCGCATTGCCACGTTGTATGACAACGCTTAGCCTCTGGCCAAGGTACAAGCCAGCCCGTGGGTCACGGGAAGTGTCAACCAACCGTTTGAAGATTTCGTTGAACAAACCATGAGCACTCGGACGCCACGGCCCGAGGGTTTCAACCCCAAACGGCTCTAAAACATAGTTTTTTATAGTTAGTCTTTTATTTACCTAGTGTAAATAATATGTAGTTAGAGATAATGTAAATAAAGATTTATTTTCAAGATAAAAGTTATGGGTAGGGAAAACAGCGCTTGAAATGGTTATCCGTAAATAAACCCTTTGATGCACATGTCAGTTTCCCTTTTTATTTACCTTGCGTTCCGCGGTTCCGATTTCCCATTTATTTTCCTGTAGTAAGGTACCTTCCTATGTTTTTAGGGTTTCGTACCTCAAAAGGAAAAAACAGAACCCTTATAGGATCACTTGTGTGTCTGTCTGTCTGTCTGTCCGTCTGTTACAGCCAATTGGCTCTGAATCTAATGGACCGATTAAGAATGCGGCGACGCATGAATTTTCCATACAAACGTAGTACATAAATAATTTGCAATTTGAGCATAATTCCACCATATTATTATTATGTTGATATTCGGATTGAGATAGTATTTATCTAGGCTCCTACGTCTTTGTATTTCCAAAAACTTACCTTTAAATGAAGTGTAAGCGAATTGCATTTCGTACATTTTTACAGCCTAAATGACATGTTTTCATATTGTTTTTCTGTATTATAAACAACAATATTTGTAATATTGTTTCCGCAGAAGCATAGTTTATGTTATCAAGTTACAAATTATCGAAAAAAAATGGAAATATATTAAGTTTTCATTCATGATTTTTTGTATTACGGAACACATACAAATTTATCGTAAATTTTCGTAAAGCTAGTAGTACTATCGCGTCAAGCAAGAATTGTCAATGTGTGCATGGTAGTATTGCTCACTGTAGGTGTATATCGCTCCGACAGGCACTCACACTAGCGCAACTTGCTTGGAATTGAATTTTGCAAACATCTCGATTTGTAATTGCGAGCCGTGTCGCCGGCCTCTTAAGTTGAAATTTGGTACACATATGTATTTCTGTGACCCAAACATGGACGTGTAACGTAAATAAATGTATTTTAAATAGGGGGATATGCCTTTTGAGGGGCAAACAAGAAAATTTTAAAAAAGTTTTCAAACTGTACGGTGTGACACATCAAATGAAAGGGCTTGTTGCGAGGATCTCAATTTTTTTTTTAATTCTTTGTTCATGAATACATTTAAAGATATTTAAGAAAATAGATGGTACTTGTGAACCAAAAAAATTTGAAAAAAAAACATAATGGTTCTTTACACATAGATTACAGGAATACCTATAAGAAGTCTATGGTCTTAAAATGACATGGTAAATCTCTCAATATTGTGCGTATAAACTTAAACTTGCAGTTGGAATGTATGGGAGAACATATTTTTCAACTACAATGTTCAGTTTGTATTTGGGATAACCTCATCCTAACTACGGAACCCTTCATTGTGCATGGTCCGACACGCACTTGGCCGGTTTTTTTTATTTACAACCGACTCGATACACTAACCGAAAATCGCCGAATACATAAAGAGAGACCTAAGCCCTCCTACACCTATACCTTTAACTCTGCCGGCCAACTCTTGCATTAGTTGTAACCGGGTATTTAGAATAAAGTTCGGTCTGACGAGTTCAAATTTCAGAGGTCACCGATATCGAAATTGTCCCATCTCTAAGATTATGCTTAAGGTTGAACTAGTCGCGGGCACAAACTCATTGTTGGGCTTGGTCAAAAAGTACGCTGTCTCACCTGGCATCGTGTTCGACAGAGATAGTATCAGTAATGAGCAGTTAGACGCTGGTCTTCATGCACAAACTCTAGTTCGCACGCACACAAACACCGTTCAGAACGATTTTAGTAAAACAAGCGCGTAAAAAATTACGAAAAATCCTTTGGAAGGTGGAGTTTTATGAAAAACTACTGCATAAATCAATTACGAATAAAGTTTATCATAATCTTCGATAATTGAGCTTTGTCGGAACGAGCTTTGTTTTGGAGATTTTATACTTCTTTTATTACTTATTTACTCCCAAAGTTGCGTTAAAATTAGCAGGAAAAACGAATCTTTGTTGGCTCATAACTTTTTAATTGCTTTTTTTTTACTATTCTGCTTCTGTACAGACAAAATTAATAATAAGACAAAACGATGTTTTACTTTGGATGTACAATGTGTTACAGTGGAGTAAAACCCCCCGAAATTTGTATAGAAAAAGTATCGGCTAGTTGCACCTTACGTAAAAATAATACAAAAAGTCTTAGAACAAGTGTTCTAAAAATACATAGTTTCGAAGATAACATAACACTAGACTCTCGATGTGTGTATCTAAGTTTCATTGATAAGTACGAGTTAATAATTTTCATTGAAACCAATCATTCCTATTTAAAGTTAAGAAAATGACACTTTGTCATATTTTTTTTAGGGACGGAAGTAGTCTTTTTTTCATTTATTTTTTATATTTCACTTATAGGTGTTTTATATAAATTATCGTGATTTTGCCGAATTATCTTGCATGAAAAAAGGAACAAAAGAAAAATTGTAAAAGTATTCATATGTCAGTTGATTCTTTGATATAATCTCATTATTAATATCCTTGAGTTATGAGATATCAAAACCATGCTGGCGATGATTGCCGACAGACTGGATTGCCCTTATATATATCCGGTAATGCTGCAGCAGATATATTGTAACAGTGTGAGTGTTCGTTTTTTGTCTGTGCTTGTTATGTATGTAATATGTATTTATTTTTGATATTATTTGATTTATTTAGTTTTCATTTCTTTAATCTATTTCTTTTTTTGTTTCGATTCAACATAATTTATTTTCATTTTATTTTATTTTAATTGATCTCTAATTTTATTGCATTTTATTTTATTTTATTGATCTTATTTATTCATTTGTGTTTGACTATGGGTGTTATTTTTTACCTGAAATAAATGAATTAATATATTTAAAAGAAACGCGTTGTATATGCATATGTTTTTTACAAACATATGAACATACATAATGTCGTGACCTGATCTTAGAATTGAACATTTCATGAAATGAACATCGACCACTGGTCACATCATGATGTGGTCTGGCCAGATCATTGAATACTCAACGTTTGACGATATGAACAGTTAAACGCACGACCACTTCATGATGTGGCCAAACATTAGTGATCACATCGTAAATAAAATAGTTAGATTATCCACCGGTAGAGGCGTTGAGGTCGCTTTGTTTTTGTTATGAATCATGGCGGCGGCATACATCAAATCAAGACAAAGTAGGGTGACCACGCAAAAAAAGTCGATGAGACTTTTATTGGGTTTCCAATTATGATATTATGGAAAGTGATCAACTTGGAAGTAGCACTCACCGACCACTGCCGCGGCGTGAAATACAACAAAGCACTTAATATTGGTTTCTAAAATTTAAAAATTTTAGCAGCTTATGTGGCACCCCGACCAAATGGGTTAGGTTAGGTTAGAACTGTGACCAACAGCGCATGAGCCGAGCAAGCGAAGCGAGCGGTGCCGCGGCAACGGCCGGCGAGCGCTACTACCAAGTTGGTCTCAGTTGCTTAGGTATTTTTACTACACCTTAAAACCATGGATACCTTACATTAAAGAAATGCCCAAATGTTGACTGACATATCATTAAACATTGACGTTTAAACAATATGGCCAATTTTAGCTGACCATTTCATGAAATGGTCAATTCTAAGACCTGGCCACGAAAATAATTTTGAACATAAATTATAATGTTTGTAAATTCAAATTTGTTTATTCGTTGAAGTTTGCATGCTTTAAATTTAAGCAAAACATGTATGATCTCATATGCTAAAGCATACAACATAAAATAAATAATCTTATCTTATCATACATACCTACCGATCTATTTTCCTTCATTTTCAGTCCTTTTGATGTTTAACATTTTGACACATCAATATGACACGACCCAATTTCATAAGTACTTTACCGTCCCCTTTCCCTTAACTTCAAAGGTGTCAACTCATTACTTCACACTAAAGATATCTTCCATTGTTGTTGTTCAAGGGCGTCCTTGCGAAGGTCTCATCAGCAATCACGAATGCGCTCCAAGGACCGTTTAATTAACGTAGTCACGAAACTCGCGATGGATCTTAAGATACGTGGGCGTTGCGTGACCCTAGTTTGCCGAGCAATTGCCCACGAAGATATCCTGATGACTGAAGCTGATTAGAGCTATTTGCATTAGTGCTGACCAGTTGAACTGAGACAGAGTGCTGTAACGTGCAATTACGATAGTCATTCTTGTGGGCTTCGTAATTAGAAGTGTACTATAAGTCTTTGTGAGGAATAGATAGTAGGGCAGCATTATGGGGTTTAGCTGAATAGTATAACATCACGCCTGTATTCCCCGAAGGGTTGCCCAGAGGTGTACCTATAGTACACCACATTACGCCAGTATTTTTAAGTCCCATGTAATAGGAGGCGAGCCTATTGCCATCAACCGGGGACGAATCCAGACTCCGGGCTGCCACTGGGAAATTGCAGATGGAAAAATCTAATAACACTTTGCCCGACACGGAAATCAGACCCAGGATTTCATGAACAAAATACTTATCTATTAATTTATTTTGCTACTTGTGTGTTTTTGTGTTTCCATATCCCTATACCACCTATTTCGGGTGTAATAAAAAAACAACACTATAATAAAATAGTAACGAAGAATTTTGTCCATTTTCCTATTTTTCTGGATGTGTGTTCCAGATTTGACGGCACGGTTGGCACAGTGGTTAAGCGATTGACTGCTGCACTGCATCTCAAATCAAATCATCAAATCATTTATTTCTTTCCAAAAATGGGTATAATACATAGGTGTTTTATAATAAAGTTCTCCATATTTTACCGTCACATGGGCATGCAAAGGTTTACAATTCCAAATAAAAAAATTAGAAATATGCAGATCATTGGAATTACAAAAAATTAAATAAAAATGTCAGTGTGGTAATAGCAATAAAAAAATATAAAATAAGACTAAGTAAGCGAACCAATAATTCTGTCAATCAGGGTAATCGTATGTCAATTAGTAAGTGAATCATCATTAAGAAAATCGTCAATCGTATAATAAGTTTTCATAATTAAAAATTCGTTTAGCGCCCTTTTAAATTTTAATGTAGTCATATTTTTTTATAATATTAGGTACTCTATTATACATATATGAGTGGGGCAATACCAAAAAAACTTTTTTGCAATAACGCGGTTTTACATTTAACTTGACATCATTGATTGATGTATTGTGTCCGTATTGGATTTTTTCTGACCTTTGATATTTTTTTAAATAGATGTGGGTTACATTTCACAAACAAAGCCGTTTCCATTAAATATAAACAAGGCAAAGTTAAAAAATTTAACGATTTAAAATAGAGAATACAGCTATCAGTTGTCTTAAGATCGCACATTGACCTAATGCATCGCTTCTGCAACCTAAATACGGGTTCGATTCCCGCACGGTACAAGTATTTGTATGACCTACAAGTAGTTGTTCCGGGTCTGGCTGTTTGTGTATGTGAGTTTAAATGTTTGTAAACGCACCCACAATACAGGAGAAATTCTTAGTGTGGGGCAACGTTTAAAAAAAGGTTGGCGCAAAAGCGGCTGAACGGATTTGGATCAAACTTGGCACACAGATAGTTTATAACCTGGATGTGTCAACATAGAATACTTTTAATCCCGGTAGTACGTTCCTGTGGGATATATTCCGACATGGACGCAGGCAAAGCTTCGAGAAATAGCTAGTTAAAAATAACCCTAAAGTAAGAAAAATCATTGTATTTGTGGCTTGTTAATTCATGAGAAATATTTTAATGAAAAATATAATTAAAATGAAAACCAATTAAACAAAGCAACATCTAGTCTAACACCCTTCAATTTGACCAAATGTCAGCGCAAAAAATTATCACAATAAAATATGACAGGATTGAATGTTACTAAAAAAGTCGTTAAACTCCATGATTGATAAGTATAGCGTATGAAAAGAAAATAATAATGATAAAAATCTTTCACGGAAAAAATTCGGCGCCATGTTGGGTTTATCTGCGTAGGAAATAATTTGTAGACAGCTGGAAAGGAAAACTGGAAAAGTTTTGTTCGATATTTGTTATTGAAAAATCTGTGAAACTAACCGAAAAACCGGGGACTGAATGTTCTTACATCTGTCGCAGATGGATTGCCTAATAAGCTGTTTAACATAACCGCTAGCAGTTTTACAAAACAGCTAAAATCTGAAAACGGGGGCATTGCACTCACCTAAGATCGTGAAAGAAACTTTCCAATGTGGAAAGTTGTTTTTTTTAGTGAAAACTTCTTTAGGCGCGTTGGGCATTTTTGAGATGGGAAAAAACAATTGAACTCGCGACACCGTTACCGACACCTCATTTTTGTAAACGCGTTTGTGCTCTTTATTTATTTTTTACGTTACGGATCAATGTTCTATGCCAGTATTTTTACTTTAAAGGTTTTGAAGTTTTTTTTAAGCTATTTCATAACTTTTATCGCGGGCTTTGAGCGCGGCGACCGAATCAAGAAATTCCGTAACGAAAATAAAACCTAACACCCCACTCTGCCTACCATGTAATGACGGATGATGACACTAAACAAAAATTACGTTCCCATGACAACATCACGTTGTCATGATGTTGTCATGGGAACGTAATTTTTGTTTTATGTCATCATCCGTCATCATCCCAAGTGTAGCGTTGACAAATAGGAAGTATAGAGGTTACAAATGCTATGCTATAGCTTTGCCGCGGCAGTCCCCGAGTGCCACACGTTTTTTTTTTTGTAAGCGCGATTGTGCGCTTTATCTAGATAAGGTTACAGACCAATGTTCTATACAAGTATTTTTCTTCCACCAATGCGATCTTGTTCAGGTTTTCACTTCTGTCGGCACTCCCTAAGTGCCACTGTTTTTTCTCGCCATCTATTCTAAGTGAACACAAAAAAGAACTGTTCAGAAAATATGCATCATATCTGTGCAAAACAGCCATCGCTCAAAATAATGCTGTGACACATGCACGGAGCTACAGGGCTGGTGAACTTTCAGACATTTGACTCTCAGACAGCGGTAGCGAAACTAAATAGAAGCTTGTAAAAATTAAATCATTTTAAAAACCCGATTGCAACTAAAAAGTTCAAAACAAATTCACTTTTCAGCCAGAGTGCTTGAAAAGGGAGCTTGTTTTAAAAGTTTTCGTTGCAGTCGGTTTTAAATTTTTCAATTAATTTTTATTTTCAACTTTTTAGTGTGTTATTTATTTTTGGAATCAAGTCCTCAAGCTCTTTCATTTGGTACCTCATACCGCGCGCCACCGCATTCAAAGAAACTCTTCAACTTTATTATATTAGTATATTTTATTAAGTACGTGAATGTACCTACGTGCTTTCTGTATTTCAAAGTCAAAATCAAAACTTTTTTGAAGATAATTTTTACGTACTTGATCACTTTATTGTAGACATGGTCAGTCGGGGAGTGAACAGATTTTTTAAGCTTCCTATATAACGATAAACGAAAACTATTTTTTTATTCAGGAATTGGAGATTGCTTTCATAGGGAAAATTGTTCAGTATGACATTTTAGAATCCCCCTAAAATATATCGTATATAAATGTTCGCATCTTATATTATTTTAGGACGTATAGTACAGTCAACCGCACATCAGTGTTAACAATTTGGCATTAACAGCGTCTTTATGTCGTAGAATTTTCACAGTGTAAGTATAAACCCACGTTTCCACCGCGAGTGGAACGGACCCATTAAGGACTCCGTTTAAAGGGCCCGTGCACGAAAATAACCTTTTTTCGTCAATAACTTATCTTTATTGTAAGATAGCTTGAAATAATTGAAACATTAAGTCTGTGTAAGTATAAAAGTACAGTTTTCGTGGTGCTAAACCATTCGTGTCAGTCACAGCACATGTTAATAGTTGCATCACTTTTGCGCTCTCGAAAATATGGTTTATTTTGCCTTTGATTTACTTAATGAAGATATCATATAATTTTGATTTTTTCTAAAGACAGCTGACAAGTAATGTGAGATTTTTAAATTTCTTGATATGGTTTGCTAAATATTAAGAAAAAATACATTACTGATAGGGTTTAAAAATAAACTTTTCTACTATATTTTGTACGGAAGTAGAAGAAGTGTTTCCGCCATTAACAAGTAGACCATATAATGATGTTGATGATATTTTAAAATTTTCAAAATCAAAAGTGTAGCGTTGTGTTGCGCGTTGCATTCGCGTCGCCGCGTCTAGTATATACTTAACATAGGTACTTCCCGCCGCCAGCGCTCGCTCGCGTGGCCAGTCGGCTCCCCGCTACGCACCAAGATAGATCGCGCCGCGCACGCTGCGATCGTGCGACAGCCGCCATATATTATTATACCGTAACGATTGTTCCTCGAGAATACCTTATAACTAGAACATAATAAAGTTACATATTCCGTTATAAATTGCGCCCAACTCGTGGCACGTGCTCCGTACGGCAAGTACCTAACTACCTACGAAACGGGAAATTACCGACGCGAGTGCGAACGAAATCCACGCAGTGTTGTGTTCTACCTAGTCACGGATCGAGTAATCAGTGTACCTACTGGACTATACTGCCGTTATTTACCGTTTGCGTTTATCGCCGAGTGTAACCGTCGAGAAAATGCCGCCGAAAACACGCCGCGCGCACGCAAACGTGGAGGAAAACGATGGTTCCAGTAGCGATGAGGAAAGCCACGCGGTAGCTAACTCCGTGAGCGTGAACACCACGGCAACGGCTACACCGATCCCGGCAACGACATGTGGTAACATGATTTCCATGTCCGAGGAACAGCTCACACGATTGTTATCCAACGTCATGAGAAGCGTCGCGACGTCGACGCCGCCGTCAGTGAGTGACGACCCTACGGGACAGACTCAACCCACCGCCGCACACATTGGACCAACCGTGCATGGCATGCATGGCATGCACAGCAACTTTACCCGGTGCACGGCCCGCTTCGACGGAGCCGCCCGCAGTACCGAAGCCCTAGAAGCATTTGTCGAGAGCGTGCTCATCTACAAAGAGTGCGCAAGTGTATCCGACGAACACGCCCTTCGAGGTCTACCTATGTTGCTGACCGGAGACGCCGCAGTGTGGTGGCAAGGCGTAAAATCTACCGTGGAAACCTGGGACGACGCGATACGCCGCCTTCGATTCATGTACGGCGCCCCGCGCCCCGCCCACCGGATCTTACGAGAAATATTTGCGCGCGAACAAAGTGATAACGATAGTGTCGATTCCTTTATATCGCGAGTGCGAGCAGAAATGTCGCGTATACCGTATAAGCTACCAGATGTTATGCAAGTAGACATAGTTTACGGCCTTTTACATCGTAAGTTCCGTAAAAGAGTGTCACGCGATAGTGTAAGTAGTGTCGACTGTCTACTCGAGCGAGCAAGGTATGTTGAGGAGACGCTAGCCGAAGTAAGTCATACTAAATCACTAATTCATCCTCATAACGCAAGTATATCGACTAATAATAGTAATAACACTGCAAGTTCCGTGAAATCTCGAAATGTAAACATTAACCCTCCAACGGCAACGGTTAATCAAAGTAACCCTTCGCGCGCTGTGTCCGACTCTAGTTCGAATATTTGTAACGATACGAATTCGAATACGAAACGTGTTCGACCGCGCTGCGCTTTCTGTAAACGGTTTGGTCATTCGATAGATGAATGCAAAATTAAAATTAAATCAGGTGATCAAGATAATAATGCACCGCTGTCATGTTACGGCTGCGGTCGACAAGGAGTAATACGCTCGAAGTGTCCGACGTGCAAAGGCACGCCCCCCGCCGATAAGGTGAGTTCCGCCGATAAGGTGAGTTTCCAAAGCGCTATCACCCATGAGTCTGATCTGTCACACCCTACGGTCAAGATAGAAGTTGCGTCTTTAGTAGGTGTTGCAGTGCTGGATACAGGTGCTACTGAGAGTCTCGCTAGTCCCGGACTCTATAAAATATTATTAAACAGTGGGACCACTTTCACGAAAACACGTCGCAATCTCGGCCTCGCCGATGGAACGCAGCAGGTACGTGAGTTATTATCATGTGACACGAACGTCACCATTCAGGGACGCGCTATCCCCACCACTTTCCTAGTGATACCGGAAGCGGATAACAGGACGCTTCTAGGACAGGACTTTATCGCTAGAGCAGGTATATTAGTGGACCTCCAACATAACTGTTGGCATTTTAGTAATTTCCCAGGGCAGAAGTATACTTTTGTGCAGTCTTTTAGCCTTACATCCACCAGCGATGCAGAGCTGATGCAGGTTGATACCACCGGCTTGGCGTTGAGAGAGGATGAAGGGACGAAGCTGTCACCTGCTCAAAGGATACAACTCAACCGGCTCATAACTGAGAGAGCCGAGCGCTTCGCCACCGAAGGACCTCCTACAACTTACGCCACTCATCACATTCGGGTTGACGAGAAGCAGGAACCGACCGCTTCACCACCCTATAGGATGTCGCAAGGTAAGAGAGAGTTGTTGGACGGTGAGCTTGAGAAGCTGCTGCGCGCAGATGTTATAGAGGAGTGCGAGTCGCCATGGGCTGCCAACATCGTCTTAGTTACGAAGAAGGATGGCGGAGTCCGCTTATGTGTGGACTACCGTAAGCTCAACGCCGTGACTGAGCCGGATAGGTACCCGCTCCCGCGCATGGAAGACGTGCTTCATGCTGCGAAGACGACCAGTTATATGACGACGCTAGACCTTCACTCCGGTTACTTTCAGGTTTGTGTCGCTGAAGAGGACCGCGACAAAACTGCATTCGTTACACCCTCCGGCACCTATAAGTTTAAGAGGATGCCGATGGGCCTTCGCAACTCTGGCGCCACGTTTCAGAGATTAATAGATCGTTTCAAGTCAAACCTGAGTGTGCCTATTCGAGGACAAGAGGTACGTGATAGCTCCGATATCCCACCAGACCCCCAAGGAAGTAGGCCTGTGACTATTCTTGGATATCTGGACGATCTAATAATCTTGTCACCGAGTTTCCAAGGTCATATTGAAGATCTCGAAGCTGTCTTCGACAGACTTAAGAAGTTCGACCTTCGAGTCAATCGAAAGAAAAGCTGCTTCGCCCGTGACTCTGTGAAATTCCTTGGTCACATAATTGTTCCTGGAGGTCTACAAGTAGACCCGGAGAAAACCTCAGCTATTGCTGACATGCCTGCTCCGAAGAATGAGAAGCAGCTCAAAGGTTTCTTGGCCACATCCAGCTGGTTTCGACGGTTCGTACCGAACTACGCTACAATCGCCAAGCCTTTGACTGACCTGCTTAAGAAGAACAGCAGTTGGAGATGGCATGATGAGCAGCAAACCGCTTTCGAGCGCATCAAGGAGCTCCTGGTCACCGCTCCCATTCTTCGCCAAGCTGACGAGTCCAAACCTTTCTCCCTCCGGACAGATAGCAGTGGCTACTGTCTCGGCGCAGTTTTGATGCAGGGGGAGGGCCCCGACGAAAGGCCCATAGAGTACGCCAGTCGCCTCCTCTCGCCAGCCGAGCGCAACTACACCACCACCGAGCGTGAAGCCCTTGCCGTCGTCTGGGCGGTCACGAAGTTCAGAGGTTACGTGGAAGGCTCGGAAGTAGTGGTTAAGTCCGACCATCAGCCGTTACGTTGGCTGATGAGCCTTAAGTCTCCCAGTGGTCGTCTTGCCAGATGGGCATTGACTCTTCAGGCCTATAACCTGCAGATACAGTACACTCCCGGAAAGGTGAATGTGATTGCCGATGCACTAAGCCGCCCAGCTTGTTGTGAAGAAAACCCAGCTGGTTGCGAGGTATGCTTAGTGACCGTAGATATGCCACATAGAACACCTGAGGATGTACGCTCTAACCAACTCAAGGACCCAGAGCTGAAGAGTATCGTCGAGGACCTTGAGACTACCGACGATCCCTTCAGGGGGAGAGGGTGGTCAGAGAGAGGATACCTGGTGTCTGATGGTGTATTATACAGGTGTGCACCCGAATCGGAGGACGCTGAGTCCGCCTGCCTCGTGGTTCCAAAACACGAGAGAGGAGCCGTCCTCGTAGAGTTCCACGACGCTCCCACAGCAGGCCACTTTGGTGCTGAACGTACCCTACAACGCATCAGAGCACGATACTTTTGGCCAGGTATGAAATCTTTTGTCACAGACTATATTAAACGCTGTGCAGCTTGCCAGCGATACAAGATAGACAACAGGAAGCCTGCAGGACTACTCCAGACTCCTGCACCCACCCGGCGGTTTGAAGTGGTATCGGTCGACTTGTTCGGACCCCTACCAAAGACTTCGAAAGGTAACCGCTGGATCTTAATTCTAGAAGACACGTGCTCCCATTGGGTTGAGCTATTTGCGTTGGAGAAGGCCACCAGCGTGGAATGCGCTGAGATTTTAATATCAGAAGTTTTTCTGAGGTATGGAGTCCCACGCAGGATGATCAGCGACAACGGAGTTCAGTTTGTTGCTGAGGTGATGCAACAGGCCTGTCACGTGATGGGTATCAAACAGTCTTTGACGCCGTTGTATCACCCAGAAGCGAACCCCGTTGAGCGGAAAAATCGTGACCTTAAACCACAGTTAGCGATACTGGTAGGAAAGGATCACTCGTCGTGGGATACTCATCTCGCAGCCATAAGGTTCGCGATGAACTCTGCTGTTACAGCGAGTACTGGATTTTCACCAGCTTTCCTTACCTTCGGGAGAGAGCTGCGCGCGCCATCGGACGTCGTGGCAGACATGAAGACCATTGTGGACAGCGATAATTTCATCCACAATATCACTCCTTACCTTCGCAAGTTATCGACGGTGCTGCTTGACGCCCGAGATGTCCACGAACGTAATCAGTCCCTGCAGAAGAAGTATGCAGATGAAGGCAGACGCGCCTCCCCAGAGTACAAGGTAGGTGATCTCGTTTTGTTGAAAACGCAAGGAATGAATGATGTCGGCCCCGGGCAGTCCGCGAAATTTATACCCCGGAGGGATGGCCCTTATCGCATCCGCGAAATAGTAAGCCCTACTACTTACCTAGTGGAGGGTGTTACTACAGGTGAGCACGTAGGACGTTACCACGTTTCTGATTTGACTCCATTCATCGGAGATGTTGAGGCTCCGGTTAGAGAGAAGCGCAGACGCGGTCGACCACGTAGATTTGATTGCTAGCCCGAACGCGAGGGCGCTATGTTCGAACTAGAGGGGGAGTGTGTAGCGTTGTGTTGCGCGTTGCATTCGCGTCGCCGCGTCTAGTATATACTTAACATAGGTACTTCCCGCCGCCAGCGCTCGCTCGCGTGGCCAGTCGGCTCCCCGCTACGCACCAAGATAGATCGCGCCGCGCACGCTGCGATCGTGCGACAGCCGCCATATATTATTATACCGTAACGATTGTTCCTCGAGAATACCTTATAACTAGAACATAATAAAGTTACATATTCCGTTATAAAAGTAGTTTCTTCTAACAAAACCATCAACGTCAGTCTCGCGTCATTTTTTGGAAAACATGTTGCAAATTTTAGTGATTTTCCACGAATCCTTAATTTATTTGAAAAACCCTTTTCCGTTATGTACAAGACAAAGAATTCGACTTTTCAAATCACAAATAATTTTATTGAAATTCTGTTTCTCTTTCTCACAACTAATGAACAAAATTGATCAAAATCAGTCGATTTCGTGCACGGACTCTAATAACTCGCAAGAGTAAACTGTATACTTTGCGACTATTCGTAGGTGCAAATACAAGTATGCAGTTTACTCTTGCAAGTTAAACGGAGTCCGCTTCGCTCGCGATGTAAACCGGGCTTTACCACTGATGCGCAGTTGACTGTACCTCATTACCGATTTTTACTTATCAATAAATACATTAGCTTCACATCTGAATAAATCTGGTTCATTTATGCTTTGCAATATTTTACCAAATATTTGAAAAAGATTTTCGTGAACAGTTTATTCTTAGCTGTCAGAGTCCCTATTTTCCTTTCGAATGCTTTCAGTTGTAACATCCTCGTGTTACTTTTATGACCTACTTACTGAACGGATTTCGGGTTTACGTAACTGATTTCTAATTTACTACGAGGGTAATCTTATCAGTGCTACGTTACTAAGTCAAAGGAAACTAGTTAACGTTTCTGAAGACGGTTTTGTATCTCCCATTTTCATCGCGACGTTCAATTTTAGGTAACTGATTTGATAAAGCGTACGTATGTCTGGAAATTATGAAGTTATGTGTGTAGTCTGTACGTACCCCTAAATAAATTGATTAATTTCCTATTATGAGGTTTTTGTGAGCGGTACCTAATTAAAGCGCGTACCCGAGCAAAACGACGCACTAGCCGTTTTTTGTGCAGTTTTTGGAGCTATTTACAAAAATTTCTACATAAGCTTGATTCCGTAATGGTGGATTCAATTTTTTACCGACTTCCAAAAAGGGGAGGTTCTCAATTCAACTGTGTTTTTTTTTTTTCTTTGTATGTTTGTTACGCGATAACTCGGCCAATTATGAATTGATTTTAATGATTCTTTTTCTGTTTGGTAGGTAATACTTCAGAGGGGGTCCCATATAAATTTTAATAACTTTGCTTCGGTAGTTTTTGAGTTAGCTTCAATAATACGTATTTTTTCCCACTTAGTATGTAGATGATATGATAAGTTCCTGTCACTGGTAGCGGGTAGTGGTATTCGAATGCGTGTGGGGTAGGTACCACAACTAAAAAGTGAAAAACAAAAAAAAAAACAACCGAGTTCCAAAAAAAAACACTACAAAGTGAAAAATAACTTTAATTTCGGAAGACGGTGGCAAAAAACGAAAATTCAAAACCAAAGACACCGACTTCCGAAATTAAAGTTATTTTTCACTTTGTATTGTTTTTTTGGAAGTCAGTTGTATATTTTTTTTCTTTTTATGTGTAACATTCTTCCTCTCGCTTTTCTGCAATCAGTGGGAGCGATTTCGTGAAAAGCGACGGAAGTATGTAACAGGAAGCCGGGGAAGCGCGCGCAATTTGATTTGACCAATGAGCCGCGCGGTGTTAGAGTTGGCCGTCAGATGGTACCAACTCATTTTCCGAGAGGTTTGTACTATCAGCCAAGATGTTAGCTGAAATGTTGGATGTCACACATCATATGCGACTACTGTAAGGGTCGCTCGTTTTTTTTTTTTAAAGGAATAAATATTTAATTAATCTCCTTAAATGGCCTGACCAAGATTATGTCTGGACTTTAAAAGAGACTTTAACACTTTTTTTTTTTTGGGTGGGAAATTATCAAATAACTTCTCCCGCTCTGGGCAGAGCGGGAGGGCGTGTCATACTCTTACTGACTAAAACCCACCCGTGTTCCTTCGGTTGCCCTGTTGCCGGGGGCCACTATGTCCCTATAGGTTTTCTTCGAACCCCCGGCAGGCATTGGCCCTAGCGGACCCCGTCAATTCACCCGTAATTTAACCCTTTAATTATGTTTCGCCATTTCTTCTCAAGGATAGTCAGATAGGAACTGTCAACTCCATCTAGCTTATTTTTTTTTTTAATATGACGTGTAAAAGTGATTCCGATATCCTATTTACAGATAAACAATTTCATTTAATTACAACTAAACCACAGAAATGACTAATAATGATTGATAACCTGATACAGACACAACCAACCAACAACCAATCCCGACCACCAACCAACCAACCACCAACAAACCTGACCAACCTGAGACAATTTAAAAAAATGAACATTTTACAACTCCACAAATCCGTTTTATCACGGTTGGTTGGTATTACGTTCGCTGATAAAATCTAATGATTATTAGTATTCATTTATGCAGTGAAAAATCTGCTAATTCAGTTAAAATAAAAATACAAGCATGAAGTTGATAGCTTAGATAAACAATCAACGTTTTTTATAAACCACTGATCGTATCAAATTCTAGGAACAAGTTTCAGGAAATCTTAGTGCGAAGCGGAAAGTACTTATGCCTACCTAAATCATTATGAAAAAGGATTAAAGTAAGTATAAAACTGCACAATTATCTTAGTTTTTTAGTAGATCTCGGAATTGCGTGTTTTTATTTACATACTTTATGGAGCGTATCTTTATGAGTACCTATCATAAAAATTAGTCGTAAACAAAATTACTTATGTTCACTTACTTTGGCTTTTGTCATATACCTATAGTTCCTTGCTCTTGTGTCATGTTCATTATAATGTACAACCTTAATTTTTTTTTTTTTTCGATATGGCATCACACAGCTGGTTCCTGAAACCGTGGCTGTTTAACCGGTCAATCCTGTGGTTGCCTTAAACTACTACACTCAAAACCTCCAGCCAGGGCACACATAAACTAAGCTAAAAAGCTTAGGATGAACGCTCGCCAAGGGCACCCCAGTGGGGTACAAGCCTCGGCTTAGGGCGTTATCCGGAGGGAGGACATCAAAAGATGGGACGGGCTGGATCAAAAGGTTTTGATCATTATTATTAGACGGGGAATTTAAAGCTACATGCACAGCTGCAACAACTGCTGGCACCTCGTTTTCGAGCAAGGGTCGAGGGGATTAATTTTTGTTTACACTAAACCTCTTCAGAACAACTTTCACTATCTAGCCAAAATCGCGAAAAAAAATCTGCTATTCCCTACATTTTAACGAGATATGCGAACATAAATGTAGGGAACAGCATATTTTTTTTTCGCGATGTCAGCGTTGGTCCCATAGTGAAAGTTGTTCATAATTTAGAGGCCTAAATACTATAGATATTTCTAAAAAAATATATAGTCGGGGAAAGTACGAAACTATTTATAAAAAAATTGTAACCGTTATTAGAATAGAATACTTTTATTTCAGACAGGATGGTGTTAGTAACAGTTGTACTTAACATCTAGTGTTAGTAGGTACAAACACAGCTTGTAACATAAAATTCAAATTCAGCGTGGAGCTGCATCCACCTCCGCAACACCGGGGAATCCCACCGATCTGCGAACACACTGAGAATAACTTAACATAACATAACATCACACCTTGTTTCCGAAGGGTTGGGCAGAGGTGTCCCTGTAACAGGACACCCACATTTCGCCAGTTATGTTTGTCCCATGTAATAGGGGACGAGCCTATTGCCATCAACCGGGCACAAATCCAGACTCCAAGCTGCTACTAAGAAATTTCAGATAGAAAAACCCAATCACACTTTGCCCGACCCGGGAATCGAACCCACGACCTCATGCTCAGCAATAGCGCTTGCGACCACTAGACCAACGAGGCAGTCACTGAGAATAGGTATCTACTATTAATAAAGACTCAATATAGCAAAAACCGGACACAAATCCAGATTCCGAGCTACTACCGAGAAATTACCATAGTATAAAGAGTTCTAAGTAGGCTATCTCCGGCTCAATCCGCGATATAATTGCCTACCATACTTGCCTGTCTCAGGGTTGTCACTTTTAGCTAAATTTTAATTCAGTACCTAGATATTCGCAAGGGCCGGGAAGTTCTATTTTTAGGGTTCCGTAGTAGTGGTAAAATAAAATCATGTTTTTTTTTTCAGGTACCTCTCCTAGTCGTAAAGTTAGGATGATTTTTTTTTCTCTCAATAATCCCATAGTGTGGGGTGTCGTTGGAAAGGTCGTTCAAAAATATTGTGAGTTTGAGGTGATCATTTTTGGATTAAGGAATCCGTTTTCGAAATATTAAGCTTTCAAGTGTTAATTTTTGTTAGAGTCAAGTGTGTGTGTGTCCCCTGCAAGTTTAATGGTTGGTTTTGGGTATGTGAAAAAATTCACGGCAGTAGCATATATAACGAAATTAAAAGGAAAACTATCACAGCTAAGTAGGTTTTACAAGTTAACGAGTAATAACCGACCAACTTACATTTACGGTTGCAAAAACATACCTTTGTACAACTTACCTTTGTACAAAGGTAAGTTTGTTCTTGGGATAAATTCATCCCAACTACGGAACCCTTCATTGTGCGTGGTCCGACACGCACTTGGCCGGTTTTTACTTATGTGTTGTCTGGGTTCAGGGTTTGTGAGGTCGGTTTTACGTAAACGATGATGTTCATAGTGTTTGTATGAATGACAAAGTTATATTTGCGGTTTATATTTTCTGTTACGAATGGTTACGATTCGAACTTTGCTCTACTTATCTGATTCACAATTCGTCAAATATTTGAAATTACCATTTTAGAATAGAATAGAATAATATTTATTTGCTTAAAAACATGGTATAAAAAACTAACTGGTATAACTGTATGTACTTAGTTACTTTACTATACCTACAATACTGAGAAATCGGCATGACTAAACGTAAACAAAGCATTAGCGGCATATCAATTGACAGATCAAAAGTAGGTACCTAGTACATTTTAGTGGGAAAGTAGGCCTAGTAGGCCTGCCTACTTCGTCTGTCTGATAGATAACTAATACAACAATAAATAAGTAGGTATCTCATCATCAAGTAAAAATTATAATATATGCTAGAATAAGTGACTAACCAAGTCACTTATTCTAGCATAGGTACAATTTTTACCTTTTCTGTTCAGTAGGTAATCTGAACAGAGACAACTCTGGAATCGATGAATTATTTAGACGCCCAAACGCACAGCAATAATTTCTCCTGCGATTATCACTCATTTTTCATACATTTAGCAGTGCCGAAAAGCGCGACGCGCATACTTTGTGCGGCGTTAGCCCCGACTGGCGCACTTTAAAACAGCCGAGATTTTGTTAAGTGTGCGTGCGGCGACGCATAGATACAAGCCGCGCACACATACAAGCCGCGCGCGGTGCGTTTGTATGAAGATAACGTACTTCCTCTCTTTATACTATGAAATTACTGACAGAAAACTCAACAATAGTGCGTATACTTTGATTCTTCTAGAAAAACTTTCTGGTCCTTACTGCTTAGCCGTGATTGCCGGTCTTTTTACTCGACTGCACAACAGTAAAGGATTATGTTTTTCACGCGTATCTAGGTATATATATATTTGTTGGTAGATATCGTAACGGCTCGATGGATTTTTATAAATGAGGTGCACACTTGGCTTGGTCGTGCGATGGTTACGGCTAGGTTTTGCTTTTATTAAATTGAAGACGACGCCCGTCTTTCGGCACCAAAAAAGAGAAGAATTAAGTCAAATAAGAAAATAACAAAGGCTTAGGTATTAATATTTTTTCTGCACCACATTTTGGTCAATCATTTAAAAGCAGCAGCAATACAGTCTAGACACCAAATATTTAATAATAGATAATTTAATATTCGACTGCATTTAATAAACTGTCGAGTAAATGCCTGGCAAGTACAGATTGTTGTCAATAAATGTGCCCACGAGACCCGTTAATACGTCCCTTATCACTTGTTCTCCTTGTTCTCGAAACATGTCTCATGCTTCGAGAGATTTCACGCACTAAATAATTTCAATAGTATTATGTATTATCACTGTATTAATTCCGCATGGCTTTCTTAGGTTTAATTATTTACTTGTGGATTTGTTAATGGCACATTAAAAACGCAATTTTGATTTCAAGCAGTTTTTATTTGTTTCGGCCTGTGCTGATCGAACTCAAAATACTATATTTGAATCTCCTTAAAAATGTTCTTTATGGAGATTCAAAATTAGAATTTCTGGTTCAATATTTAAATTATCAAATTAAATGACGCTGCAAAATGACTTCCAAAGGTCTGATAAATTTATTTATATTTTCATCAAATACTTTTAGAACATTTGGCATTTGGGTCTTTTCCACTTTGCAAATTCACGTCCTAATCTATGTTGGTTATATTTTCGCATAAAAGAAAGATTCTGATACTCATGATCACGACGAACATTAGCGTGAGGTACCTATGTGTAAGGTCCAGTTTTAACTGTAGGTATACTAAGGTGTGATCTAATAATGCTAATTGTTTAACAATAAACACGTTTTTTTTTAAAACAAGGTATATTTCCTTCCATATTCTAATTTTATACCTAAGTCTTGAGGGCCCTAAGCCCCCGAGAGTTAGGTATCTATAAAATTAAAAAAACCGGCCAAGTGCGTGTCGGACCACACACAATGAAGGGTTCCGTAGTTGGCATGAATTTATCCCAAAAACAAACTTAACTTTGTAGTTGAAAAATATGTTCTCCCATACGGAATGTATGGGAAAACATGTTTTTATAACTGCAAAGTTAAGTTGGTCGATTATTACTCGTTAACTTTTAGAGCCTACTTAGCTGTGATAGTTTTCCTTTTAATTTCGTTATATAACCTACTGCTGTGATTTTTTTCAGATATCCAAAATCAATAGCTGGCGGGGACACTTGACTCTAACAAAAATTAGCACTTTAAAGCTTAATATTTCGCAAACGGATCCCTGGATCCAAAAATGGTTTTGTAAACTTACAATTTATTTAAAGGACCCAATGATACCCCACACCATGCGATAAAAAATAAAAAAATAAAACATCACCACTTTACGTGTAGGAGAGGTACCCTAAACAAAAAATGTTTTTCATAATTTTGTTTTACCACTTTGTCGACGTAATTAATATGTATACCTATGCCAAATTACAGCTTTCTAGGACTAAGGGTCTCGGAGGTAGACCGCGGACAGATAGACAGACAGACGGACATGACGAAACTATAAGAGTTCCTTGTTTACTTCGGAACCCTAAAAACATGACTAGCTACATGATATTTCCAAACTTTTTGTGAAACAAAAACATACATTACGTACACATTTTTAAAAGAGTAATCGTGGTGTTTCTTGCCGGCTCTTCACCATAGGAAACGAACAATTGAAACCGTGCACCTAACTTCTGACTTTTCATAAGTGCCCTTGTAGGTTTATGAAAAATAAAATATTTTAATTTTTTTTTTACAATAATTCCAATTTTCCATAGAAAAACATAGCGAAGTTACCTCTAATTTCCTCGCATTTTCGATTTGCGGGAACTAGAAGCATATTTTCATTTCACAAATCAAGGGTATTCAAAGACAGAAATATTTCTAACTCACCCACACACCCATTATCCAGCCTATAATCTTCACACTGCTGGGACACAGGCCTGTGGGTTCCACACGCGAGACCAGTGCGGGTTGGTGGATGTCAACATGTCTTCGCCGCACACCCCCCACCCCGCTGAGATATTTTTTTTCTATCTTTGTATGCATCCTTAAATAATCTTTCTTCACACTGCAACCCATGGTAGGGGTGTTGACGAGGGTGACAACACTGACAACATTCTTATCACGGAACGTATCAGCAACCCGGGCACGGACACAACGAAGCAATTTACATTTTCTTCAATTTACTGCACAATGACTAGAATTACTTATTGATCTCTGTTTTACAAGACTGTGTATCGCGACAGTGTTTTGTATTCAATTACATACTGTGTGTACGTGGCAGAGGATAAAGATTTTATGGAAATAATAAACCCCTTTGCCAAAAAAACGGGCACCTTACAGTCATTGGCTTTTCCATGGATAATATTTTTTTTTTTTGTATGTCACTAGCATAAATGACTATATTTTTTTTTATTATCTGCTGTGAGACGTAACATTGGCTACACCCCTCTTCCAGCAGCGCTATAATTTTACTAGCTCTTATTGCTTTTTCTGCCATTACAATCGACACAAAGTTATCTGTTTTTAGTCACAATAAGGCAGGATTATGCGACAAACATAAATTATTCTACTAAAAATTACGAGAAGTTAATTTTAGTTGCCTGATAATCTTTTAACCGCAAACCCGCGAAAAGTAAGTAAAAAGTCACAAACTGAAAAAGGGATTATTATTTTTTTAAACAAAAGTTTCGAATTTGGAATTAACTTTTTTTCATACCCAGACTCTTTATTAAGTGCCAGTAACAAAGTTTGGCTATTAAAACCTCTTTAGAACTAAATGATGTGACAGCCCCATACTGGAACATTGGATACGCCTACATGCCACTGTGGCGTATTAATGAGTGTTTGATGTTTTTCTGGTAGATGTAAGTACTAACAATAGTTTCTAAGTCATATGTATACTAACTAAATGGACTACTTATAGGTTTGAAATAAAAGATTTTAATAATTAATTTAATTTAAGGAGTTCGTGGCTAAGTAATAACAGCCGCATGGTTCGATCCATCAGGTTAAGCTACGCTTACCGAGATTGGTCTGTGGATGGGTAACTATCTCAACATACCGAGACTCCTCTGTGCCTCGGAAAGCACGTTAAGCCGTTGACCCCGGCTGTCATTCGTGGATCATTGACAGTCGTTACGGGTCGTCAGAAGCCCGAAAGTCTGGCAGTCTTACCAAGGAGTATCGTATTACCCAGTATCGGTTGTGAAGGTCAGATAGGCAGTCGCTCCATGTAACAATCGGTATTCAGCTGCATCCGGTTAGACTGGAAGCCGACCCCAACATATTTGGGAAAAGGCTAGGCAGATTGATTGAATAATTAATTTAATTTTACGTGACCAGAGGGCTAGCTTATTCGTAGGTCAAATAAACAGTATTGCAACAACGTGTTGATTCTGCCAGCCTTTTGAGCACTTTTCCTGTTGACAGCGATGTGGGCAAATTTTTTGATGCCTTACGGTTCCTTCCCCCCCTCATTTTTTATTCATGTAGGTACATTATTATTATTCTATGACTTAGTTTATAAGTTATGTATATGTATGCTGTAATACAGTATCAACTAGTCCAGCCCGTCCCATCCTTGATGTCCTCCCTCCTGTTGACGCCCTAAGCCAAGGTTCGTACCCCACAGGGGGTGCCCTTATAGGAGGCCGTCACCTCCTTCTGCGAAGCAGTAATGCTCGCGAAGGAGGAGACGGAGCGCGTAAGGGAGAGGCAAATTTCGCGCCCTCGCGCCCCTAACCGCTGCAGGAGGAGACGCCCTGGGCGTCGGGAATCACAGGCAGATTTCCGGCCACCGTAGGCACGGGCTTGCGGACGGTGAGCAATGGGCAGCTTGCCGTCCGATAAGGTCCAAGGCCAGGTCGACGGTGCGTTGTGTTACACGCGCGCCTCAAAGAGATGTGTGTCAGCAGAATTGACGGGGTCTGCTAAGGCCAATGCCTGCCGGGGGTTCGAAGAAAACCGATAGGGACATCGTGGCCCCCCCGGCAACACGGCAACTGAAGGAACACGGGTGGGTTTTAGTCAGTAAGAGTCTGACACGCCCTCTCGCTCCGCCCAGAACAGGATAAGTTATTTGATAATTTCCAAGCCCAAAAAAAAAGGGGGTGCCCTTAGCGAGGGTTCACCTAGTTTTAATTTCACATAGTTAAATAACCCCTGGCTGGAGGTTTTACGTGTAGTAGCTTAAGGCACCCACAGGAAAGCCCGGTTAAGTAGTCATGATCTCAGAGGTCAAACACAAGATACCCTACCTAAAAAAAAACTATCGACTAGTACCGGAGGGTATTGTGACTGTTACTGGCGGCCTTAGTTTGAGACGCTCCAGTAACAGCATTTTGAGGGTTGTCTCGTGCAACCTGGCAAGTCCCATATTTGTGCACTAGATTTCTGTTCACTTAAACGAGAATAAAAAATGACGAAATGTTTTTTTTTTTTTTGAAGACTGATAATTTAAATTTTTAATGATGAGTTTTAATGATAATTTTTTTTTAATGATAATTTTTGAATATTTTTAATGTTTTTACTGTTTTACTTCTTATTTATTCTTTTTTGTATATGGGTATTTTGCCTGAATTAAAACACCATTTATTTTATTTATTTTTGATTTATACAGCGTGGCGCTCTAATGGTGACATTAATTTAACACACGTATACGGATTAGCGTTTTCTTTTTATGAAAATATTTTAATTTCACAAAACGTTATTATTTATTGATTTATTTTCAATTTTCTAAAATAGCGTCTCGGTGCAACCTGTACTTAACAACTGTAGCGCAGAGGTCATTTACCGGGATCACGGATCATAACATCGCATCAATGAAAATAAAACGAATAACGTGCAAAGAGAAGGCGAATTGAAGGAAAGGGAGAGCCCTATGTCGGCGAGCGTTTGAAAATTTTAATTTTTCAATTAACGAATAATGTTTTCTTATTATATTTGTATGACTACTGGTCACTAACCCTACCCGTGTGTTAAATTAATGTCGCCATTGTAGCGGCACGTTGTATACGGGAATGAAACGAAAAATTAGCGGTCACTCGAGTGGAGCGTCTGATATTAGCATTATGCAATCTTTTACTCCACTCACAGATGCTTATACAGAATAAGTTTTTATCCAGTGCGCAAACTTTAACACGTGACTTTACTCATCATTATGAACATCAGACACTCCACTCGAGTGAACGCTCATTTTTCGTTTCATTCCCGTGCTACAACGTAAGCCGACGTTCGTACGGACGTAATAAAATCGCGTCAGGATTTTTTCGTACATTGGATTTTCAACGCTCTGCTTAGTACCGAGAGTTGAAAATCCAACAATATGTTTTTTCGACGCGCTGGGATGCAGTCTGTTGAATTCTCACCGCTCAGCTTAAAACATCGAAAGTTGAAAGCGATTTTCGCTAAGCCTACGGACACGAAATCAGCGAGCGCGGAGCGGCGGTGGCCGGCTGCGCGGGGAGCACGGCGCGTTTCAATGCATAGATTTATATGGAACTGGCCACGAAGGCAGCGGCGCGGGGAGTGAGATCAGTTCCGTATAAAACTATGCATTTGAACGCGCCGCTCTCGCGCCGCCGCACAGTGGATCGTCCCCATAGAAGAGGTCAGACGTAGACAGCTCGTGAAATAAAATCGATATTAAAAAAAAAAAATGCTATCGTATTCCTTTATCAAAAACCTACAAATATTGTATTGAAACTTTTTCTAATTGGACTCATATTTTAGAGAAAATCGATAAAAAGTGTTTTCTTTGTATGGAAATGGACACTTAAACTCCCCCACCGTCTGAGTTTCGCCTTGTTTCGGGTAGTCATTTCTATAATTGGTATCTATCTACTAAATGCCACATTTTGTCCAAAGACACATGGTGCCCCAATGGTGCACTTTCTGAGATATAATCGATTTTTGTTTTATCATAAAAAAATACAATACCATGACAACCATGAATTTTCACTATGCTTGAACCAAAATAATGTGTGTATGTGTGGGGGAGTTTAAGTGTCCATTTCCATACAAAGAAAACACTTTTTATTGATTTTCTCCTGAAATACGAGTCCAATTATAAAAAGTCTCATTACAATATTTGTAGGTTTTTGATAAAGGGATACGACAGCATTTTTATTTTTTTTAAATATCGATTTTGATTTCACAAGCTGCCTACGCCCAACCTCTTCTATGGGGACGATCCACTGTACGCCGCCGCCCCCGCCCCGCAATCGCTGACTTCGAGACCGAGGCCGAGAAGTTACACAGAAATAAATGCTCATCTCTGCTCCATTCATATGATTTTTCAATCACTCGGTAGGCGAGTGAAAGATGCCGAGTGCCGAAATCCAACATCGTTGGATCGGTTTACTTATGAATTTATATTCTCTTCAAACGTTACACTTCGACTGAAAGATGCAGATTAAAAGCAAAAATAAAAGAAAACAGTGGCACTACGGGAGTGCCGAAAGAAGTGAAAACTTGAACAAGAACGCCTTGGTGGAAGAAAAATATTTGTACAGAACATTGGTCCGTAACCTAATTTAAATAAAGAGCACAATCGCGTTTACAAAAAAAAGTACTTCCAAACCTTTAAAGTAAAAATACTTGCATAGGACATTGATCCGTAATTAAATATAAATAAAGAGCAAAATCGCGTTTACAAAAATAAGGTGTCGATTTCGGTGTCGCGAGTTCAATTGTTTTTCCCATCTCAAAAATGCCCAACGCACCTAAAGAAGTTTTCACTTCAAAAAGTGACACCTCTGATGTACATTTAAGTCACTGACGGGTCAGCCGGGGCAGAATTTTTACGACCCAAGCGCAATAAAAGGCAGCTGTTAAAAGATGTTAGAAAAACGTTAACATAACATCACTTTAGTATTCTCCGAAGGTTCTAGACACCTTTGCAGTGTCGAGACACTTCTGCGTAAATTTTTGTGTAGACACTAGTGTTTCGCCTGTTTAAAGGCCTAGCTTATTTCCATTAAAGGCACAATCGGGCACAAATCCAGTCATCCATCATCAGCCTATAAATGTTCCCACTGCTGGGACACAGGCCTCCTCTCTGTGAGAGGGAGCGGACCGTAATCCACCACGCGGGCCCAGTGCGGGTTGGTAGATGTCACATGTCTTCGAATTTTCGGTTCTAGGACATGCCGGTTTCCTCACGATGTTTTCCTTCACCGTTCTGAGAGCAGTAGTGATGAAATAATTTACATAAAGTAAAGCGCCTTTTTGGGTTCGAACCTACGACCTACAACTCGTAAGTCGCGGCCGTTACCACTGGGCCACCACTGCTCTAGCGCTTCTTAGCGCTGAACAAACCCAAATACTTTTCTTGTCCTAGGAATTGATCCTAGGACCGAGATTGCTCAGTGGCCACACAAGGGGTATTTACACGAAAATACCGATAGCAAACGGTTTCCAAAAATAATTTCAAAGTGCTGTGAAATCCCTCCTAAATATTTAGTTAAGAACAGATTTGCTGAAACATCATAAAATAATAGGATTACTTCAGTTTGCTTGATAAAGTTATGCAAAATACACGCAAAATATTATTGCTTCTATTTTAAGTAGCACAACTATTATTTTTGTGTTCCTAGTTTCTGACGTTTCATAAGAGTTCCTTGTTGTTGTTTATCTATACATATAATAAAATCGTAGCGAAGTCAAAACTGTACATTGAATATTTTTGAAAAAAAGTAATTGCTACGAGGTCTAGGATCGATTCTAATGCCGAAAATATTTTTTTTAGAATTTTTGTCTGTTTGTCTGTTTGTCTGTTTGTCTGTATGTATGTTCCAGCATCACGCAAATTCTACCGGACAGATTCTGTTAAAATTTTGCATAGATATTCCCTGTGTGTCTGGTCAAACTATAGGGTATAAACTATCACGCTATTTACTATGGGGGACGAGCAATATTACATTATGTTGTATTTTTATGTTCTAGCATGACGCAAATTCTACCGGATAGATTCTGTTAAAATTTTGCATAGGTGTTCCCTATAAGTCTGGTCAAACTATAGGGTATAAACTATCACGCTATTTACTATGGGGGACGAGCAATATTATATTATGTTCGTATTTTTGGGAAAAAACGCGCCAAAATTTTAGGATATTGTAGATGGTTATCGATTTAACTTTTTAAATGATTATCATCACGCTATACCTTTATGGAACTAAGCAGTCAATCAAAAAATATATAGGAACGGCTATTTTAGACAAGTTTCAACAAAGCAATTAGCTCAGCGGTTGGGCGGTTGCTTTGTAAACGTGGGGTTGTAAGTTCGATTCCCACCTACGGTTTTTTTTTCTTTTTTTTCACATTTTGTTATACGATTATTATTTTTTTTGATAATCTACCTATAATCTATAGATATAATAAAATCGTAACGAAGTTATTTTTTTTTAAAGAAAGTTATTGCTAAGAGGTCTGGGATCGATTCTTATGCGGAAAATAAAGTTTTTAGAATGTTTGTCTGTACCAACCGTAGGGCATAAACTATCACGCTATTTGCTATGGGGGATGAGCAATATTACATCATGTTCGTATTTTTCTCTGCAAATTGTAAAAGGACGCGCCAAAAGGTTGGGATATTGTAGATAGGTAGTTACCGATTTAACTTTTTAAATGATTATCATCACGCTACCTTTTATATAGGAACGGCTATTTTAGCTAACTTTCAACAAAGCGAATAAGTAAGCGATTGGACGAATGATTTGAAGTCCTGAGGGCCTACCACCAGCTTAAAAGCAGTATTATTTTAATATTACTTTAGTTTACTTCAGTGTGGGAAACAGATGAAGCTCTACAGGATGTATAGCTCCATCTCTTTCTCCCACTGAAGTAACATTAAAAAAATACTGCTTTATGAGCTGGTGGTAGGCCGCCCGGGGTAGTAAGTTCGATTTACATCTGTTTTTTTAAACTCTTTTTGTAAAACGATTTTTTTTTGGATTGTGTATGTAATAGTTCATAGAATGTATTAATTCACAAAAAATGGAAAACTTCGTAAGCTATGGGAAACTACTAAGTTACAAGTACTTTACAGTCACAAAACATTCAAGGTTGTATTCTGATCATTTTAGAGCAAAAGACTGTAGGAATAAAATGTTTTTTTACAGATTTTGACAGCAGATTTGTCCTAGCGATTTTATAATATGTATGTGGATCTTCTGGAATCGCTGCCACACTGCTTCCTGGTGGCAAAACAGCGCACGTCATGTTTAAGATTCCCATCGATTTAGAGAGCAACGAAACACCTGTTTGTGGGGTGTCACGCAACAGTAACAAGGGATGTGTGCTTAGGGGATTGCGCTTCGTCGTATGGGATGAATGCGTTATGGCAAAAAGGAAAGCAGTGGAAACTGTAAACAGAACCCTGCAGGACATCCGCAGAAACCAAGATATGATGGGTGGTGTCACAGTTTTGACAAAAAAAGTGAAAACTTCGTTGAAAAGGTCGACTCTATGGTCGAGAGTTCATAAACTGCGCTTGACCATCATCATACGAGCTCGGCTTGGCGGTAATTCAAATGCTCAAGAATTCTCCGATGTTCTTCTAAAAGTTGGTGAAAGCACTCTACCAGAGACTCTTGGTAGAGTAGATCCCACTTTAGAAGATCTTATTTGTCTGATATACGGGGATATCAGTCAAATACCGTACCAAGAGAATTCTTAGGTGTGTTTCCGTTTTAACTCCGAAGATGATCAAGCTACAGCGATCAACCACAGTATTCTCTCACAAATTGAAGGGAGTGAAGTGATATACACCTCCATTAATAGTGATGTGGAGGAAGATGATGCCAAATATCACCCCGTAGAATTTCGCAATTTACAAATAGAAAGAAAAGAAAGAAAGATAGAAAAACATTTATTTGGACACAGTTCGCGAAACACAAAACACAAATTACAGAGGAAATAAAAAATAGTGTTTTTGAAACAATAGTGTGTGCCTCACGGCTGCGCCAAAAAGGTTCATTTCAGCATTAAATGGCAAGTGGACTTCCGGTTGTATATCTGTGTAACGGAAACCAGCTCAAAGTCATGTCTTTGCAGAGAAACGTCATCGAGGTGGAAATTCTAACAGGTTGTGGCGATGGTGAGACAGTGTTTATAGCGCGTATAAAGTACAAATTCCCCACCATTACCAGTTAAAGCGCGTGCAGTTCTCTGGGAGTGTATGCTTTGCGATCAACAAGTCACAGGGGCCGACACTAAAGGCTGAAGGCTGCGGGTGTCGACCTCAGGATAAGCTGCTTCTCACACGGACAACTGTTACGTCGCTTGCTCCCGAGTCACCATTCCTGACTCTCTGTATATTTTGGCTGCTGAGAATAAAACTACAAACGTAGTATACAGGGAAGTTTTATAAAAATGTGGCTGTTATTGTAGTATATTGTGATGTCTTACGATTTCCATGCGAACGAAGTCGCGGGCAGAAGCTAGTGTGAAATAAAATAATTTGAATTATACACCTATCTATAGATACTTATACTCCATTTGAAATAAGATTAGACATTTAACTAAACCTTTTTTACAGTTCGTTCAACCGATTTTGACTTCTATTGCGTTAGTGGCATGACAAATGGCAGCTGCAGTAAACAGTTGGTATTGTAACCACTTTTTTGCTTTTAATGCCATCCTTATGCCTACGGTATACAAGTCAAAATCGGTTGAACGGACTGTAAAAAAGGTTTGTTTAAATGTCTAATCTTATTTCAAATGGAATGTAGTTATTTTTGATTTTCGAATGGTTTTCATTTCTAATAACTTCAAAGTCGCTCAGTGCGCTATTGAGCGGACTATGCTCGGAGTTTCTTTGAAGTATAAAATAAGAAATAAAATTATCCGGATAAGAACCGGAGTTACCGACATAGCTTGCAGAGTAAGCACGCTGAAGTGCAGTGGGCTGGCCATGTGTGTCGAAGGACCGATGGCCGGTGGAGCAGACGAGTCATGGAGTGAAGACCGCGTATCGGCAAGAGTAGTGTGTGACGCTCCCCAGCTAGAATTCTTATAATTGTCTGGGACAGACTGAATGCGGAAGGCAGAGGAGAGGGTGTTGTGGCGCAGCTTGGGAGAGGCCTATGTCCAGCAGTGGACTGCGTCAGGCTGAATTGATTGATTAATAATAATTCTAATATTAACATATCCTTTCAACTGTCATTAACGAGACACAATAGAATTTTAATTGTTATCCACCTCAATGAGGCGTCGTAACAGATGATGAGTAATGTGTATATGTCACCGTGCTAATATTAAATAGCCTGCCTGGCTGCAAGCAACTTGGAAGTAGCGTTCGCCGGCCGCTACCGCGGCACCGCTCGCTTCGCTCGCTCGGCTCGCGCGCGGTTGGTCACAGTTCTAACCTAACCGAACCCATTTCACACAGTTCACAATTTTTCGACAGTTTATAATCTAACGGAAATAATTCCGACAGATTATAAACTAACGGTTCTCACAATCTTACACACTTTTTTTGAGATGGGACTAAACCATTGATTTCGCGACACCATAACGGCACCTCATTTTTGCTACCGCGATTGTGCTCTTTATTTATATTAAGTTACGGTTCAATGTTCTATGCAAGTATTTTTACTTTAAAGATTTCAGAAGTATTTTTTTTTTTTTTTGTAAACGCGATTGTACTCTTTATTTAGATAAAGATACGGACCAATATTCTATACAAGTATTTTTCTTCCACCAAGGCGATCTTGTTCAAGTTTTCATTTCTGTCGGCACTCCCGGAGTGCTACCACTTTTTTTTTTTTCAGAAATCCCCACCATTTAAAAGGTTAGGTTAGAACTGTGACCCCCTAATACGCACGAGCAGAGCGAGCGAAGCGAGCGGTGCCATAGCAGCGGCCGGCGAGTGCCAAAAACGACTAGAAAATTAGGAAAAAAAAGCTGAGTTTATTTAACTATTGGAGAGTTCTGGAATAAACCAATTGTCACTAGGTAAAAACATAAAATACACACGACTGGACAGAAAACCAAATAAAACATTTGATTTATTTTTATAACAATATTATTCAAACAATATTATTCCAAGCCTTTCCAAGTCGAACAGGAACTCATATTTTTGTTAGCCTACAGGCTAATGGCGGTTTTGTTAAAGTTTTCAAAGGACCCTAATAAACCCGAATTGTTACACTAGATTGCGAGCCTTCAACATTTTTGACACTTTATTCTACCATCTATACATATAATAAAATCGTAGCGAAGTCAAAACTGTACATTGAATATTTTTGAAAAAAAGTAATTGCTACGAGGTCTAGGATCGATTCTAATGCCGAAAATATTTTTTTTAGAATTTTTGTCTGTTTGTCTGTTTGTCTGTATGTATGTTCCAGCATCACGCAAATTCTACCGGACAGATTCTGTTAAAATTTTGCATAGATATTCCCTGTGTGTCTGGTCAAACTATAGGGTATAAACTATCACGCTATTTACTATGGGGGACGAGCAATATTACATTATGTTGTATTTTTATGTTCTAGCATGACGCAAATTCTACCGGATAGATTCTGTTAAAATTTTGCATAGGTGTTCCCTATAAGTCTGGTCAAACTATAGGGTATAAACTATCACGCTATTTACTATGGGGGACGAGCAATATTATATTATGTTCGTATTTTTGGGAAAAAACGCGCCAAAATTTTAGGATATTGTAGATGGTTATCGATTTAACTTTTTAAATGATTATCATCACGCTATACCTTTATGGAACTAAGCAGTCAATCAAAAAATATATAGGAACGGCTATTTTAGACAAGTTTCAACAAAGCAATTAGCTCAGCGGTTGGGCGGTTGCTTTGTAAACGTGGGGTTGTAAGTTCGATTCCCACCTACGGTTTTTTTTTCTTTTTTTTCACATTTTGTTATACGATTATTATTTTTTTTGATAATCTACCTATAATCTATAGATATAATAAAATCGTAACGAAGTTAATTTTTTTTAAAGAAAGTTATTGCTAAGAGGTCTGGGATCGATTCTTATGCGGAAAATAAAGTTTTTAGAATGTTTGTCTGTACCAACCGTAGGGCATAAACTATCACGCTATTTGCTATGGGGGATGAGCAATATTACATCATGTTCGTATTTTTCTCTGCAAATTGTAAAAGGACGCGCCAAAAGGTTGGGATATTGTAGATAGGTAGTTACCGATTTAACTTTTTAAATGATTATCATCACGCTACCTTTTATATAGGAACGGCTATTTTAGCTAACTTTCAACAAAGCGAATAAGTAAGCGATTGGACGAATGATTTGAAGTCCTGAGGGCCTACCACCAGCTTAAAAGCAGTATTATTTTAATATTACTTTAGTTTACTTCAGTGTGGGAAACAGATGAAGCTCTACAGGATGTATAGCTCCATCTCTTTCTCCCACTGAAGTAACATTAAAAAAATACTGCTTTATGAGCTGGTGGTAGGCCGCCCGGGGTAGTAAGTTCGATTTACATCTGTTTTTTTAAACTCTTTTTGTAAAACGATTTTTTTTTGGATTGTGTATGTAATAGTTCATAGAATGTATTAATTCACAAAAAATGGAAAACTTCGTAAGCTATGGGAAACTACTAAGTTACAAGTACTTTACAGTCACAAAACATTCAAGGTTGTATTCTGATCATTTTAGAGCAAAAGACTGTAGGAATAAAATGTTTTTTTACAGATTTTGACAGCAGATTTGTCCTAGCGATTTTATAATATGTATGTGGATCTTCTGGAATCGCTGCCACACTGCTTCCTGGTGGCAAAACAGCGCACGTCATGTTTAAGATTCCCATCGATTTAGAGAGCAACGAAACACCTGTTTGTGGGGTGTCACGCAACAGTAACAAGGGATGTGTGCTTAGGGGATTGCGCTTCGTCGTATGGGATGAATGCGTTATGGCAAAAAGGAAAGCAGTGGAAACTGTAAACAGAACCCTGCAGGACATCCGCAGAAACCAAGATATGATGGGTGGTGTCACAGTTTTGACAAAAAAAGTGAAAACTTCGTTGAAAAGGTCGACTCTATGGTCGAGAGTTCATAAACTGCGCTTGACCATCATCATACGAGCTCGGCTTGGCGGTAATTCAAATGCTCAAGAATTCTCCGATGTTCTTCTAAAAGTTGGTGAAAGCACTCTACCAGAGACTCTTGGTAGAGTAGATCCCACTTTAGAAGATCTTATTTGTCTGATATACGGGGATATCAGTCAAATACCGTACCAAGAGAATTCTTAGGTGTGTTTCCGTTTTAACTCCGAAGATGATCAAGCTACAGCGATCAACCACAGTATTCTCTCACAAATTGAAGGGAGTGAAGTGATATACACCTCCATTAATAGTGATGTGGAGGAAGATGATGCCAAATATCACCCCGTAGAATTTCGCAATTTACAAATAGAAAGAAAAGAAAGAAAGATAGAAAAACATTTATTTGGACACAGTTCGCGAAACACAAAACACAAATTACAGAGGAAATAAAAAATAGTGTTTTTGAAACAATAGTGTGTGCCTCACGGCTGCGCCAAAAAGGTTCATTTCAGCATTAAATGGCAAGTGGACTTCCGGTTGTATATCTGTGTAACGGAAACCAGCTCAAAGTCATGTCTTTGCAGAGAAACGTCATCGAGGTGGAAATTCTAACAGGTTGTGGCGATGGTGAGACAGTGTTTATAGCGCGTATAAAGTACAAATTCCCCACCATTACCAGTTAAAGCGCGTGCAGTTCTCTGGGAGTGTATGCTTTGCGATCAACAAGTCACAGGGGCCGACACTAAAGGCTGAAGGCTGCGGGTGTCGACCTCAGGATAAGCTGCTTCTCACACGGACAACTGTTACGTCGCTTGCTCCCGAGTCACCATTCCTGACTCTCTGTATATTTTGGCTGCTGAGAATAAAACTACAAACGTAGTATACAGGGAAGTTTTATAAAAATGTGGCTGTTATTGTAGTATATTGTGATGTCTTACGATTTCCATGCGAACGAAGTCGCGGGCAGAAGCTAGTCATAAATAAAAAGGCGAATTTTCTTCTCCTTCGTAAGTAACAAGGGAAACAGAACCCTTTTTAGCAGTCGGGCAAATTACTTACGCCCTTTTGACTTATGATTCTGCCAGGTCTAAGTACGTTTGTACGTCTGACATAATTTAACGCGGAATATTTCTTCGTGGATTACTGTAAAATAACGTTGTTCTCTATTAGGAATTTCTTCTATCGTTGGGAAAGTTGCATTTACGTTTACAATTCTCACATGCACAAACACCCTGACCTGAAACTATTTATTTATGGCATGTTTTAAACAAAATTGGGCCAAAATTCAACATACAAAAAGGTGTCAAACAAGGCGATCCACTCTCACCTAAACTGTTCACAAGCGCACTGCAGGAGATTTTTAACAAGTTACCTGATTCGTGGTAGTCACGAGGCATAAAGGTTAGCGGCCACCAGCTAACAAACCTCCGTTTTGCTGATGATATTGTGCTATTCTCCAAATCATCTTCAGAACTCGAAGAAATGCTCCAAGATCTGAGCACAGCAAGTCTTGAGGTTGGACTTTCAATGAACAGATCTAAAACACAGGTCATGACCAACAGCACGAAACGTAGGGTTGAGGTAGATGGGCATGTATTGCAATATATCGATGAGTATACATACTTGGGCCAGATAGTGTCGTTCAAGAATAGGCAAGAAAAAGAAGTCGAAAAACGAATTCAAAATGCTTGGAAGACCTACTGGGCCCTTAAAGAACACATGAAAGGAAATCTCCCTATAACATTGAAAAGAAAACTCATCGACATGTGCATTCTGCCCGTCCTAACCTATGGTGCACAAAGTTGGTCACTTACTGAACAACAGAAGTCCAAACTTAAGATTTGCCAGCGGGCAATGGAGCGCAGCATAATAGATGTCAAACGAACGGACCACGTTAGAAACATCATCCTGCGCTCCATAACTCAAGTAGCGGATGTTGAAGAAAAAAAAACCGGCCAAGTGCGTGTCGGACTACGCACAATGAAGGGTTCCGTAGTTGAGATAAATTTATTTATCCCAAGAACAAACTTAACATTGTAGTTGAAAAACATGTTCTCCCATACATTCCAACTACAAATCGTCGCTCGGCATCCAATACCGCGAAGGTGACATTTTTTTACGTTTTTTTTTTTTTTAAATTGCAAGATCACTTATTTGAACGTGTAGAATGAAATAAAACAAAAATCTGATGTTCGTTAAAAATTTCACATTCGCGGTATTAATATAATAATAATATAAATCTAACACCTTTAAACGAGCAATTAATTTGAATCTCGGAAACGGCTCCAAGAATTTTTATGAACTTTTAGTACGCAGGGGGTTTCGGGAGCGATAAATCGATCTAGCTAGGTTAAATTTTTAGAAAACGTCGTCGAAAAAGAAAAATGGTCACGATATTTTTCTTTATTCAAGTAACAAGGACTCATTCATTGTGTTAGTAAACTTATGAACTATGTTAGCTTATTTTACTAGGTCACTCAGAAAGTTTTGCGACTAACAGTTTTTGTCTATGGGATACTGGCAGGTTTTGATATCGATAAAAAATATGACTATTTATTACAAAAAAAAAAACATAACATTCTAAATTCCCTCCACATTTTTTTATGAGCAAAATCAAAAAGAAAGAAAGAAAGAAAAGAAAGAAAAAGTATTTATTGAGACTCGCACAGGAAATCACAAATTAAACTAAACACCTTCATTAAGAACATTAATAAAAAAACAAAAAAAAAACAAGGTAAAATTAAAAGCAGAAGGAGAAAAAATAGAGAGAAATGGAGAGTTCTTTGAAAAGATATAATAAAAAATATATAACCTGTAGTAGGTATATTTTTTTCTAGTATCGCAAAACTTTCCGAGTGCCCCACGTAATCTAGTTTAAATTTATTTCACCCCATGGGAGATGGCACTGCAGTGATTGATGTACATGCAATCCAGCCTGCTAGTGATCATTTTTAGGATATTGTTGGAGCTGGCCCGCACTCTGCGCAATAGAGATGCACACCTCATTCGCATCGTTGCGTAAAAGCAATTAACATGTGCGTCCGCAAACATTCCCGATGCGCAACAAAAACGGGGCAGCCCCACCAATAGGTACCCTGAAAGCGTTGTTGTATTGGACACGAAGGGTGTTGCATGATCTTTGGGTATATCTAGTCCATAGGCTGCATGTGTAAAACGTTATACAATAAGCTCGAAACAGAGTAATTTTGACTTTTTAAGTGAGCAGCGTGCAAACCAGCGAGCCAGCATGTTCGCCGTTACCGACAACACCCTTCGTTCCCGCCAATATCGAGTCCGTCATTGAGGTCAGGGGTCAATATATGACCAAGATATTTAAACGTAAATACTATTTGTAGTGGAGTCTCATTGAGTAATACAGGTGGTACATAACCTGGTCTACCCCAAGCCTCAAAGACCATGATCTCCGACTTATTGGAGTTATACTCGTACATCAAACCATGTATTTTGGCATACTGCTCACATTTGGCGACCAACTTTCTGAGACCACAGATTGACGCGCTCAGAAGCACCATATCGTCTGCATAGCTAATATTATTTACACAAATACCATCTATATAGCTACCTACTCTGGTGCTGTTGAGCTCGCCAATCAGCTCGCTCGAAAAGCGAGGGTGAGCTCAACCCTCCCTGCCTCACCCCGCATTCCAACCTGTATGGCCTGGAAAAAGTTCCAGCCCATCATACACTATTGATCTTGTTACCATACCAATATTTAAAGATGTTTATAAGCTCCATTGGCAACCTATCCTTCTCCATCTTTCTCCACAATACGTCATAAGCCTTGAATAAGTCGAGGAAGCTAACATAAATCTGCGTCCCACGCTGTGTATGACAGTATGCTTAAGACACAACACTGCACTTTCTGTTGACAAACCACGCCGAAACCCGAATTGGTTGTCATGAACATTTACAGTTTTATTTTTTAGTTGTGTATTAAGCACACTGTCAAACACTTTTGATATTTTGTTGTTGATATTATAATAGCTAAAGAGAATATTGGATGCCGAGGGACGAAATGTAAGTTTGCGCGCACAATATTGAGAGATTTACCATGTTATTTTAAGACCATGGACTTCTTTATAGGTTTTCCTGTAATCTATGAGTAAAGAGCCATACTATGTATTTTTTTCAAAATTTTTGGTCCAGTAGTTTCGGAGATAAATGGACAATTTTCATTGAATTTCTTAAATATCTTTAAAAGTGTTTATTTTAAAATGATACAAAAAATATATTTTAGATCTTCATAACAAGTCCTTTCATTTGATATATCACACGGTACTGTTAGTAAAACTTTTTTTTTAATTTTCTTGCCCCCCAAAAGTGACCCCTATATTCAAAATTCATTTATTTACGTTACACATTCGGGTTTGGGTCACAGAAATACATATGTGTACCAAATTTCAACTTAATCGGTCCATTAGATTCGGAGTAAATTGGCTGTGACAGACGGACAGACAGACACACGAGTGATCCTATAAGGGTTCCTTTTTTTCCTTTTGAGGTACGGAACCCTAAAAACAGCCAGGCTGAAGTGGGAGTGGGCCAGCCACGTCGCACGAATGCACCCGGAGAGATGGGCAAAGATCGTCACTCACTGGACGCCTGAAGGAGGACATCGCCGTCGAGGTAGACCGCGGCGAAGGTGGTGTGACGATCTAGTTGTGTTTGCGGGGCCAACATGGCCTGAAATCGCACAAAGCAGAGAGGTTTGGAAGGAAATAGGGGAGGCCTTTGCCCAGCAGTGGGACACAATATAGGCTAACAAAAAATAAAAAAATGTTTTAAACGAACCTCTATACGCGCTCCTAAATACATTTTTGAACACTCTAATATTATAGTTGCGCCTGTTTTTTTGTGAACATCAAATAACTCCTATTTTGAGGTTCTCTAAAAATACTAAATGGCCAAGTAACTGCGACCAACTTAACTTAACTCATTCGGTTGGGGTTCGGGGTGACCTAGCTAGTAGTTGCTGCGACTAATTCGGCTCGCGCGTGGTTAGTCACAGTTCCAACCTAACATAACCTATTTGTCGGGATGCCCTAGCTTAGTTACTGTGACCAACTGTGAGAAAAGATCAGAAAGTTAAAAAGAGGTTCATTTATTTTAAAAAGTGTGCATCATTAGAAGATCAATAAGTTTTTAGAGGATCAGTTAAATATTTTCCTTTATTTATATTCGTTCTGCAGGAATCGAATCTGCGACACAACGCACTGGGTGTATCCCCAACTAAGTACTTCAGAATAAACCTCCGTCCAATTATTTGCGAAAAAGCTAGACGAAAAGATAAAGGTTAAAGATAATTTATTTGTAGAAACATGAGTATACAGTACTTACCTACAAATTGGGATTTGTAAGGTAAGTTATTAAGCTTTAAATAATAGCCTAGGTAAGTAGGTAGTTAATGTTTTTCGTGTATATTTACATTGGTATACACGAGTAGATAGTTATCTAAATGTAACAAAAAAAAGAAAATTTCTGCCAAAACAAACTGACAAACAATAAAAGGAGTACATTCCTAACTGAATTAGATAACAAATTAAAACGAAAATCCGGCCAAGTGCTTGTCAGACCACGCACAATGAAGGGTTAGTTGGGATAAAAATAAGAAAAATAAATTATTCCAAGAACAAACTTAATATTGTAGTTGAATAACATGTTCTCCATACATTTAAACAGCAAATGTAAGTTTTAACGTAAGTTTGTGTCTGGAAATGGTAAATTTTCGTCTATTTTCTTAAATAACTTAAAAAATTATAATTTTAATGTAATATTTAAAAAAACATTTGAAACACACAAGCTCTTTCATTTGATAATATTACACGGTACACTTTGCAAAATTTTATTTTTCTTTTCCTCCCAAAAGTGGCAATGTAAGTGCAAATGGAATTCAAAAATCATTTATTTACGTTAAACGTCCGTGTTTGGGTCACAGAAAATTATTACGTGTACCAAACAAATTAATCAGTTTATTAGATTCGTAGCAAATTATCTGTGACAGACGGGCAGACAGACGCATGAGTGATCCTTATAGGATCCGTTTTTTCCTTTAGAGATACGGAACCCTTAAAACTATCTACATGTCTATATTTCTTTAGGCACAGATTACTAAATAGTTACTACGTAACAGATAGTTCACTCAGTAGAAAATTTCCAATACCTACTGCTATAATAGCCTACTCCGTCGCGTCAGCAACCGCTGCATGCTAAAATGTGCCTAAATGCTCGAGCGTACAGTTGTAAAATTGCACAACGTGCGTGCGCTTTGCTTGCGAAAACCGCACTGAATAAGGTCCGCAAACGGCCCGAGATCGCTCGGCCGGGCGGTATGTAATTATAGCGCGCAAGTACATAGAGTGACGGAGGCCTGCTTTAAGTATGTAGATAAGTTCATGTCTAAATGACCGCGTGGCTTGGAAAGCACGATAAGCCGTTGGTCCTGCACCTGATCTCTCTGCGATCATGCCGTCCCATCGGACTATGAGAGTGATAAGGAAAGAGAGAGTGCATCTGTATCTGCGCACACACTTGTGCACTATAATATCTCCCGCGCCGAAAGCTGGTCTCTATTGAAATTGGCCGCATTGGCCGAAACACAGTCTGGAGGACTATGTCTTAGTACTACCTAAGAAGAGTCTAAACAAAAAACAATAATTTTGGCAAATGTTGTGTATTAAGCGAATCTATATTTAGTTAAATGAATACTTATTGAGTAATAATAATCTTTATTACATACGAAATGGTTACAAAATGTGTGAAGTCCCTGACACTTGTACTAGGTGGTTAACGTGTGTTACAAGAGCCAGTGCCCTCTCCCGGGAGGAAATACAATTGAAAACTTATGCAATAAGATTAACAAAGGAGAAAAATAAATAAAAAAGACTAAAATAATACAAAACAATAATAAATGGTTAGAAATAGCCTGTAATGGTGATTGTATGTATGCGTGTAGTGTGCATGCGTGCGTGTTTGTGTGTATGTGTGTGTGTGTGAGTCGAATTGTGTTCCTCCAAATGGCATTCTTTTTAATAGTTACGTACCTTTGTGATGTTCGCTGTTTGTCAATATAGCGAACGTTAGCTCCTATAAAATTGTTTCCATACATACCTAGCAACCTACCCGAGATGGTTATGGAAAATTCCAGCAAATTGGCAATAGAATATAATAGCGTTCTGTTTATTTTCATTCATGCTTGTAGATATTTGAATCCCGCGTGAAAAAGGGGAATCCCATGCGAGATGCGGGGAGAAATTCGCTCGCGCCGCTCGTGTCAACTAACTTGGTTGGAGATGGAGGTGGTCAAATGGTTACTTCTTAAAAACTAAAACAATTGTTGCGCGATATCGCGTCCAGCATTCTGCGCGGAATTCGCCTCAGTATGGCCAGAGCTTTACCAATTAGGGTATTCATACAAAAAACAGATTATTTAGAACTAACTTAAAGTTGGTTGATCAAGGGCAATCAAAAAATACCTCACGTAGGCTGAATGAGGCTGTACAGCTAGTTCAAACGCGCTTAGTAGCACTTTGGTTAACATATATGTTTATCAATCCAGGGATGTAACGGATATGCGCATCCGCATAAATTTTGATATCCGCAAAATATCCGCATGTCAACTTTTGATTTTAAAAGCTACGTATCTTCATAATTTCTATGGGGATGTGACCCCACGTTGTTCGCTCAAATACTGAATTTTGTTAAACTCGCTCCGAGCCAAATGTGCGGGCCGGAGTCTGTGTGACGCGTTCCTATTGTCTGAATTCGCAATGTCCTTGTCCTATGACAGACGATCGGCAGCACGTGGCAGTGGTGGCACGATTGTGGTTTCAGGCGTCATAAACAAGGGCTATTTTTCATACGACATTTGCATCCGCATCCTCAATAAGGAATATTCCAATATCCGTATCCTCATCCACATCCTCGAACCCGATTATGTCGATAACCTCATCCACATCCTCATCCGTTACAACCTTTACAACCCTGTATCAATATGCAAAATTAGAATTTTGGAACGAACGAAACAAACCTGTAGGTACCCGACAACAAAGACTTACCAGTTTGAAAGAAAAAAAGGAACAACATTTATTTTGCAACAGTTCATGAAATTATTTTGTTTGCAGGTATTCCTATTGAAGGCAAACAAATAAGAAAGTTTGCGCTCATTTGTTTAATTCCGAGAATTCAAAATGCTGGAGCTCAAATCACTACATAGTATAAAACAAAGTCGCTTTCTCTGTCCCTATATCCCTATGTATGCTTAAATCTTTAAAACTACGCAACGGATTTTGATGCGGTTTTTTTTAGTAGATAGAGTGATTGAAGAGGAAGGTTTATATGTATAATAACCTGGTTTATACCCGTGCGAAGCCGGGGCGGGTCGCTAGTAAGAAATATTTCATAATGCCCGGTTCAACATTATTTCAATCCAGTGAGTCAATAGTCAATGCAGTTCAGTGCTAGACTCGATCATATCGTTTACATTATTCCAGTCATTCATCATCATCTGCCTAGCCTTTTCCCAAATATGTTAGGGTCGGCTTCCAGTCTAACCGGATGCAGCTGAATACCAGTATTTTACATGGAGCGACTGCCTATCTGACCTTCACAACCCAGTAACTGGGTAATACGATACCCCTTGGTAAGACTGGTTGTCAGACTTTCGGGCTTCTGATGACCCGTAACGACTGTCAAAGATCCACGAATGACAGCCGGGGCCAACGGCTTAACGTGCTTTCCGAGGCCGGGAGGAGTCTCGGTATGTAAAGATGGTCACCCATCCACTGACCAACCCTGGCAAGCGTAACTTAACCTGATGGATCGACCAGTGCGGCTGTTATTACTTAGCCACGAGCAGTCATTGTTAGTGCAAAAAACAACAATGCGTGTTCACTGTTCAACGTTTACTCCAGCAAATCAATCCGGTCCAGTGGTAGACTAAATTGGCCGTCTATTCCAGTGGCGCTAGAACGGGTGGGCTGGAATGAAAAAGTAGATTATCCCCATTCCAGTGAAAAATCCACACTGGACTGGATTGTTCAGTGCCGGTTCACATTATTCCAGTGGCATTCCAGCACTGATTTCGATCGCTGGACTAGAATCATAGTATAAAGAGAGGTAGTAAGCTATCTTCATAGAAACGTACCGCGCTCGGCTTGTATGTGTAAAATCTCGACCCGTTTCTCGTGAGAAACTGGTCGAGACTTTGTTAAGTGTGCGGCGTTGCATTGATACTATGGCCCCACACATACAAGCCGCGCGCGGTGCGTTTCTATGAAGATAGCTTACTACCTCTCTTTATACTATGCTAGAATGCTACAGGAATAATGTGAACCGGATTACTGTCAAATAAAAGGCGTTTATCAAAATGCTCTAGTAGTCTAGAGCTATGCAGGAGCAGTCGTTTGTGCATGCTTGCACGAGCGTACATACACAATTAGAGGTACTACGTACTTCTGTTGTCTCACAGACATCTGTGCTAGTTTTGTGCAAAACGCTTATTCGGCTGTGCTTAATAAGCACCTGGTAAATTAGACAGAAAGCTGCTCCGGTATTTTTCCTTGGTCCAACTGACCAACCAGTCAATTCTAAATATTTTGGGACGATATTACATTATTGCACATCACTAATTACCGGGATCGCAGGAGTAGGGGGAGTTCCCCTAGTGACGGACACTTAAGGTTTTTTGGCGATAAATAAAAATAATACCTAAGATATCTTACTTTAATTATGAATTAATTAAGTTAACAATATTTAAAATCAATATAAATGAACAAAAAAGGTAACTTCTGCGTAATTATTATAAGAACTACAATCAAACTTGTGCTTATGATTTTTAAATCACATAAAGTGGCACCTAGTACCGGACACACCAATTCTGAAACCCCTAAAGCCGGACAACATACGTAAATGTATTGCAGCTATTGCATATGCAGGTATCATAATATTCTGGAATATCAGCACAGGCTTCTTGAGCCCACGCGTGACAGCTGCAGCACTGGATCCAATTTTCGTCATGGTCCTCTTAACTAGTTTCTTTGTTAGAGCCTTTTTTTAAAACTTTCCTGGTCCCATCCTCCTTTCTCTTTTATCTCTACCATGCTTATTTTCGCTGCAATCTGCTATCCTCTGAAATAATATATGACAATAATTATAAAAAAGTATGAAATAGACACGAAAAACCAACATAATCACTGTCCGGTGTTAAGGGACAACTTTTTGTCCGGTACCAGGGGACAGTCGATTCTAAAAAATAATGTTTATATTATAAAACCTCTTAGACAACAAACAAAAACTATTAGGTATTTATAAAAATAAGGAACATGACATCAAGCAACGATTACCATAAACACTTAATCACAAAAACTTAGCTGTAACACTCACTTTGATATTATCCGATACAGTATTTCTCCGCCAAATACAGCATTCGACGGCTCTCAGCTTGTCCTTGAGTGAGACTGGCAATCCGCGTTCCGTGTGCGTGTATTGCTGCGCCCCCGCACCCCTTACACTATAACTTCGTATAGAAAGCGTTTCGACCTGCTGAAATAGTAGTTGTGTCCGGCGCTAGGTGCCGTCCGGCGTTAGGGGGACTCCCCCTATATTCATAGTATACTTCGTTCACAATTCCCGTAATTCTGATTCATAACTTACTAGCTGCGCCCCGCGGTTTCACCCGCATAAGTCTCGATCCCGTGGGGGAAAAAAAAAAAGGGCATCATCTATATATGTGCCAAATTTCATCCAAATCCGTTCAGCCGTTTTAGCATGAAGGCGTAACAAACAAACTTACTTTCGCATTTATAATATTAAGGATTAAAGTGAAAACTTATTTAGGCGCGTTGGGCATTTTTGAGATGGGACTAAACCATTGATTTCGCGACACCATGACGACACCTCATTTTTGTAATTGCGATTCTGCTCTTTATTTATATTACGTTACGGATCAATGTTCTATGCAAGTATTTTAAGATTATGAAAGTTTTTTTTTTTTTTTTGTAAACGCAATTGTGCCCTTTATTTAGATAAGGTTACAGACCAATGTTCTATACAAGCATTTTTATTCCACCAAGGCGATCTTGTTCAAGTTTTCACTTGTGTCGGTACTCCCGAAGTGCCACTGTTTTTTTTTTGTTTAATTCTGAAAAGTTTAACCCAAAACGTTAACAATAGGTTTGAGATTTTACTTTATTACTATTTACTTACTTACTAATCCCGAAGGGTTGGGCAAAGTTGTACCAATAGTACGACCACGTTATCGCTATTAACCAAGCTAGGCACATTAAACTCTGTGCATTAATCCATCCAACTAAGGGAAAACAAACTGTAAGTAAACTTCTTCTAACTGCCTGTGTCTGGTTTCAGTTTCTGATCTCCCTGTATCCATTTCAAAAGCCCCTTCACGCCCGCAATCAAAACAGCCTTTATATTTACGATTTCTCGTCTTAACTTGAAGGGTAAAAATAGCCTAACAAGCCTATCAATTAATAGCCTTGTAATTACTGACTTAAGTTCAATGTGAGGCTTAGAGTATGAATATAGTCATAGAGCGCGACAGGCGTACACTAGTAGTATAATTCGATTTAATAACTATGCGCTTGGAGCTGTCAAAGTTGTAGTTTGTTATTAGTATTGAATTCAACCCCCCCCCCCCCCCCCCCCGGTCTTAGTACGGTCTACACAACTCGTGTCGTCTGCACAGTTCTGCCATATTATTCAATAAGTTGTTATTGTACCTAAAACACTGTAATATTTTGACATTGACAGGCGCAGTTATAATAATCGAGATATAGTAATATTTGCTTCGGGAGTGACTATACTTAACAATTCTGAGGGAGAAAAATTTTATGTATATTTTACAGCCCGCCTGTTCCGAATCGTGCCAAATCATGCTGGGAACTTCCCTAGAGATAATCTTCCGGAAAATCCTTAGGACTCATCAAGTTTCATTACCTAGGCACTTTTTTCTGGTTGATCACCACTGTAGATTCTAGCATTTAGAAGTGGTAGCACATTGTGTGGCAGTGCAAACGTGGTGCAAACTTTTGGGGACGAGTTTTACAATTCCAAGACTCATGTGTCTGTGCACGACGCGACTGGTGGAACAATTTCTACGAAACTTTCACGGAAATTGTTCCACCAGAGTCGCGTCGCGCCTGTCTGCGGCAGTTTTTATCAAGCGCTCTACATATAACACATCTTCATACTGTAACAACAAAGTTCAAAGGTATTGATTTATAATAAAACTGCTCGTGCTTTATCTTGGACCATAACTTTGGGAAATAAATACGCTATTCGTAACATTAACGACTATTTATAGGTTTACGCAATAGGCTTGCGTATTTTCATGGCGAAGTTATTACAAGCCTGTTGATCACAACCTGTGGGAGTTTGTTTTGATACAAATACAAGGGGTAAGGGTAATTTATCGGTCACTAGCGACCCGCTCCTGCTTCGTAGGACCTTTACGACTTGATAAAATATCGAGATTTCATAATTTGTTAGTTTATAAGGAGCTGGTCGACAGCCCTGCTCGGGTGAAAATTGATAAATATATCGTCCAGGTAAAGCAATGTTGTATCACATTCCCGAGGCTGTGAGTATAGAGAAAACGATTTTCTCAGACATGAGACCTATCTAGATCAATTTTTCACCCCAGTATAACCCTATAGGTATTACAACTTTCATCGACATCGTTAGAGCCGTTTTCGAGAACGTGATTATTCATTTAATAGTATACTTGAATATAAAACCTTCTGGAATAAATTCTCTAAATGCTGGTGATAACCACATCAATATCAATTGCGTAATTTAGAAGAACAACGCAGTCACACAAACACACGAAAAGCGACGAGAAATCGTAATATTTTATCTATAGATCTATGATAACTAAAGTACATGTTATCAGGCCTACTGCCTACACTGTCCTCCCTTAGCCATCAACAGTAAATTTTGAAAACATTGTAAAAACCAATTATTTTCAAAAGAGTAACCGTGGAGATTCTTGCTGGCTCTTCTCCATAGGAAACGACCAATTGGAACTGTGTCCCTAGCTTCTGACGTTTCATAAGTGTCCTTGTAACCTACAAGGAAACTTATGAAACGTATGTGAAAAAATATATTTTGAATTTGAATTACATTAACTAATTTATAGGAGCTCAACTTCTTTTCCTGTATTTTTTTGATTAAAATATTGGTAAAAGTATCTATGATGCTAAATATAATATATGATAGAATAAGAAATAAGTGTCTAAAAGTGGCACCGATGACTGAAAAGTTGTGCGGAAATCGGTTGTCATGTATAAGGAAAATGCCGTGAGGAAAGTTTTGAGCATGATGTCGATGGCTATAATAAGAGGAGGGGAAGACCAAAGAAAGGATGGATGGACTCTGTGAAAGATGATATGGATAGAAAGGGGGGACTACCGAGATGACGACTAATAGAGAACTATGGAAGAAGGGGACATGTTGCGCCGACTGCAAATAATTTGGGATAAGGACAGGAGAATGTTGATGGAGGTGGTATGGTACTTTTCAAAACAACAAATGATTAATTTTGTAAACCTGTATTTTTACCATTATTGAGCACCTAGTTCCAGTTAATTTCTACTTTCCTGGTAATTTTAATAAATCAACATTTATTAGGACAGTTTAGGTAGGGCATCTCGTAGCTGACCATGACCATGACCATGTTGATCATGACTACTTAACCGGGCTTTCCTGTGGGTGCCTTAAGCTACTACACTTAAAACCTCCAGCCAGGGGTTATTCAACTGAGACGCCCGGGTCGGGAATCGCGAGCCGATTTCCGGCCACCGTAGGCGCGGGCTTGCGGACGGTGAGCAATGGGTAGCTCGCCGTCCGATAAGGACCAAGCCCGGGTCGACGGCGCGTTGTGTTCCACGCGCGCCTCAAAGAGATGTCAGCAGAATTGACGGGGTCCGCTAGGGCCAGTGCCTGCCGGGGGTTCGAAGAAAACCGATAGGGAAATCGTGGCCCCCGACAACAGGGCAACCGAAGGAACACGGGTGGGTTTTAGTCAGTAGGAGTCTGACACGCCCTCCCGCTCCACCCAGAGCGGGAGAAGTTATATGATAATTTCCCACCCAGAGAAAAAAAAAAAAAGGGGTTATTCAACTATGCTAATTAAAACTAGGTGAACGCTCGCTAAGGGCACCCCCTGTGGGGTACGAACCTCGGTTTAGGGCGTCAACCGGAGGGAGGACATCAAGGATGGGACGGGCTGGATTTCATTCGGTGTCCTCTTGTTTCGCAGACAGAAATTACATAGAATTTCGTTTCGAAGAAAACGTTTCATATAATATTTGGTCTTTGTATTTTTTTTTTTCGAATATTATTGTTTTAATGACAATGAAACATATTTCACAGAAACACAATTCAATGAATTTTATAATCAAATTTTTTTGTTTAACAAAGTTATCAAACAGTAGAATTATTTTTTAACGAATAGTTCGGTTTATTTTTCCATGGTATTTTATTTCGACGAAATTGTAAAAATAGACGTTATGCTATCCATAATTTTATAAGGGTACATATTTGAACGTTGAAAATTAAGTGTCAAATTAAAGTCGAATGAGAACTTAGGCTGCATGAGCGAGCGAAGCGAGCTCGGGACTTGGGGCACCTCGACTCGGACAGGTTAAGTTATTTTTTTTTAAACTACACAGAAATAGGAGCGCATGTCGTGTGCGTGGTCCAACACGCACAATGAACGCACGTTTGTTTGAACGCACTAATCTCTGGAACTACCAGTCGGATTTAATAAAAAAAATATCACGACGTGCACCTGCCGACCACTTCTTTCCGCGCTTGTAATTATTAAATTGTTTTGTTTTCATCATCATCAGCCTATAATGTTCCCACTGCTGGGACACAGGCCTCCTCTCTGTGAGAGGGAGTGGGCCGTAATCCACCACGCGGGCCCAGTGCGGGTTGGTAGATGTCACATGTCTTCGAATATTCTTTTCTAGGACATGCCGGTTTCCTCACGATGTTTTCCTTCACCGTTTTGAGAGCGCCTGTCTGGGTTCGAACCTACGATCTACAACTCGTAAGTCGCGGCTGTTACCACTGGGCCACCACTGCTCTATGTTTTGTTTTACTAAGTAGGTATTCGAACGAATTTATCTTATTTTATGCACGTGTTTGTAACACAAAACAAAATCTTTCTATCTGGCTATTTGAACAATCTTTTTGCCAATCTTGTTTCACATTTGTTTAGTGCACATAAAATAAACAGCATAATACACAAAAGCACAATTAAATGATAACAAATTACATGAATGTAATATAAAGAGAATACAAAGTGCCAATTATACAATCAAAATAAACAACTAACATACATTGCCACAATTAATGAGTAGTCTAAATTCAACAGAGGAACATAATTATGTATGCAATTATACAGTCTGTCTGTACTCCTTCTAAATTCAAAACAAAGTTGATTTTACAGACGTTAAACGCCTAGATACTAAATTGATTTCGGTCTCAACCGCTAAATGCTGATAGAATTCGAACTGGCCGCAAATGGTTTTCATTGGCTAACCGAAATGATTGCGGGTAGCTACAAATGTCCGTGTTTGTGTCGGTAGAATGTTATGGTTGTCAGTTTCTCTGGAACTCGCCTTTTTAGGGTTCCGTAGTCAACAAGGAACCATTATAGTTTCGCCATGTCCGTCTGTCTGTCTGCACGTAAAAGGGGATGCTTTTTTTTCTCGTCTATACCACAGTGTGGGATGTTTTTGGAAAGGTCGTTTAAAAATATTCATCATCATCAATCAGCCTATAATGTTCCCACATGCCTCCTCTCTGTGAGAGAGAGTGGGCCGTAATCGGGTTGGTAAATGTCACAGTTTCCTCACGATGTTTTCCTTCATCGTTTTGAGAGCAGTAGTGATGAAATAATTTACACAAAGTAAAGCGCCTGTCTGAGTTCGAACCTACGACCTACAACTCGTAAGTCGCGGCCGTTACCACTGAGCCACCGCTTCTAAAAATATTGGGAGTACGTTAATACCATTTTCGAATTCAGGGATCCGTTTGCGAAATATAAAGCTTTTAAGTGCTAATTTTTGTCAGAGTCATGTCCCCCCCCCCGCGCCAGCTAAATGGTTGGTTTTACTATGTGAAAAAATTTACGGCAATAGTATATATAACGAAATTAAAATGAAAACCATACATTCCGTATAAAATTTTGAAAAAAAAAAACATTAAAAAAATTGATTACAGGAAAACTTATAAGAAGTCTATGGTCTTAAAATAACATGGTTAAATCTTTCAATATTTTGCTTACAAACTTACATTGGCAATTGGAATGTATCGGAGAACATGTTTTTCAACTACAATGTTAAGTTTGTTCTTTGAACTCTTCATTGTGCGTGGTCCGACACACACTTGACCGGTTTTTTCAAGGTTATACTGAGTATTTTGAAGGGTTTAGATATGGATACCCATCAACTCTGCGCAGTTTCGTTAGCTATTTTAATTTAACCCTGTCGTATCGTGGAACTCAAGGACGAGTTAGTGATTGACTATAAAATAACATCATATCTGTATTCTTCAAAAAAAAAAGTAGACGTGTCATCCTCAAACCAAATAATAAATTAAGACAGCGCTGAGAACAATACAGTGAAGCATGCCAAATCTACACCTCCGCTCTGTGCATACACGCTCACACGCACACATTTACCTACAGATATTTACAATCAAACTACACCCCACTAAGTGCACACATGGTTACAAAACCAGCCGCACATCACTGTTGCAGTCTTGGTTTTTTATTTGGTTTGAGATGTCATAATCAATATCTAGCCCTTATTCGGTCGATATTCAGTATACAAGTTTCTTGCCAATGACTTATAATTTTACTTTCTTTTTCATTTCACACACCCTACACCTACACACCACATACGCACCCCACACATCCTTCACTTACTCACTACACACACACACACACACATGCACTCGGCCCCTACATTTATTCACCTCACCACACAGCTAAACGTTTTTCATTTCATTTTGTGTTTTCTTTTCATAGATTAGGTATATCCTGTTTTTCTTTTACACCATTTGCTTTTTGTTGTAACGTCCCGTTTTATTATATTGTGGCTTTGTCTCGTTTGTTACGGAGAATACTGACTCCTAAGATACAGGCACATACACCTAGTTTAGGAGTCAGGGAATTTAAATTATTGTGACCTAGTTATAAGCCTTATAATATGCTCTTAGTTCTTTGATTCTTGTACTGTGATGGCTTTTGGTGAAATAAAGAATTTATAATTTTTTAATTAAATTGAAGCAAATAATTATTTACGATGCAGCTTTTATTGTTGCTTATAAACGTATGTCTCAGGCAATTTAATTGCATCATGTATATTAGGCTAACCGCTTCATGTATTTGCTACCAAGACCTTCACTTTATCCTGAAATGCGAAAGTGAGTTTGTTTGTTACGCTTTCACGCTAAAACGGCTGCACAGATTTGGATAAAATTTAGCACATGGATAGACCATGACCTAAATTAGGACATAGGATACTTTTTATCCTGACATTCCAACAGGATCGAGACGTATGCGGGTGAAACCGCGGGGTGCAGCTAGTTCGATATATTTAATTTTTAATATTATAAATTATTATATTTTTAATTCAAAAAAGTAAACAAAAATAATAATAAAATTTAACTATATTAATGTAGATTCTTCAAAGAGATAGTTCTTGCATCAAAAGCATCCTTCTTGTAAATTTATTAACCTTGAAATAACGGATATATTTATATAGAACATCGCTCATTTCATATTCTTCATGTAATGTGATAATATTACCTCCATTCATATTGATTGAATAGCATTGTATTGTTCTGCACAATTTAGCACAGGGGTGGGTCTCAAGGGCCAGCCTAGTTACGTCATCAACAAACTATCTTATTGTTTTAACTAAAAGGGGACAAATAAACGTCCATCTAAAACATCGTCTTCAGTGTTTACTCGGAAAGGGATCGTCACCGTATCAACTCGAGCCATTCAGTATTCTTTGTATGAAACTCCCTACTGCAACGCACACTAGTCGAAATCGTAACGTAATCGCCTCGCCTCGAGACAAGCTCACGAACCGCGGCGATACGGTGACGATCCCTTTCCGAGTTGTAAGCGCGCTTTTTGGTGTGGGTAGATCACTTGATGTCGCCAGTGGCGCGCTTGCGATTCGTTTCATGTCCGTACTAATGACCGGATCCGACATAATACTTACTAGCTGACCCGGCAAACGTTTTGCCATATAAATAATTTGTTTGGGGTGGACCACCCTTATCACTTAGGGGTATGAAAAATAAATTACGACCGATTCTCAGACCTACCAAATATACATATAAAATTTCACAAAAATCGATCAAGCCGTTTCGGAGGAGTATAGCAACTAACATTGTGACACGAGAATTTTATATATATTACTAGCTGCGGCCGTATTGTGGCGGCCGTTATTTGGTGGCCGCTATGTTGCGGCCGCTATGTGGCGACCGTCATGTGGCGACCGTCATGTGGCGGCCGTTATGTGGCGGCCGCTATTTGGCGGCCGTAATGTGGCGGACGTAATGTGGCAGCCGTAATGTGGCGACCGCTATTTGGCAGCCGTAATGTGGCGGCCGTAACATGGCGGCCGTAATGTGGCGGACGTAATGTGGCGGCCGTAATATGGCGGCCGCTATGTGGCGACCGTCATTTGGCAGCCGTAATGTGACGGCCGTAATGTGACGGCCGTAATGTGGCGGACGCTATGTGGCGGCCGCTATGTGGCGGCCGCTATTTGGCGGCCGCTATGTGGCGGCCGCTGTGTGGCGGCCGCTATGTGGCGGCCGCTATGTGGCGGCCGCTATGTTGCGGCCGCTATGTGGCGGCCGCTATGTGGCGGCCACTATGTGGCGGCCGCTATGTGGTGCCTGCTATGTGGCGGCCAGTATGTGGCGGCCAGTATGTGGCGGCCGGTGTGTGGCTTTTTGTTACGTTTTTTTTTTGTTTTTTGACCGATTTTAAAACAATAATAATTCAAGATATGGACTATTTCCTTAATTCCGAAAAAAAGACAATAAAATCAATATTATGTGTGTTTTTTTTATTTTTATATAATTTTAGATGGGGGATGGTTTTACAAAAACGCTGAAATGCGTAATTCTTTATTTCTTTCTTAACAAAAGCATAAATTTGAATTTTCATATCCCTAACTTAAGAAATGCACGATTTGCCATACAAACTCTCATTCCCTTTAGACAAAAAGGACCTTTTTTGAGACAAAAAGTACCCTATGTCCTTCTCTCCAGGATGCTATCTATCTCCTTACCCAATTTAATTGAAATCCGGTCAGTGGTTTAGCCGTGAAAAGGTAACATACAGACAGACAGAGTTACTTTAGAATTTATAATATTAATAAAGTATGGATTACCTAAGTATGGATGAATTCATGATTGACTGCTTAGCTCCATAAAGGTATAGCGGGATGATAATCGTTTAAAAGGTTAAATGTGTAAATATCCGCTACATTCGTTCCTTATTCAGTCCAGCGAAGTATTGGAATAATTCATTTAAATTATAGTAAGTACCTCATTAAAAAGTATTTTATCATACAAAGATTTATTCTGTTTTATCTCCTCTCCTTTCCCACGAAATGTATGAGAAGTTTTTTTGCAATTTCTGATTTTTCTCGTACTCAAACCTCAGTTACCCCGATATAGTTTTGTTGATCCTAGTAATAAAAAATAGGATCGATTGGAATCAAAAAAAAATTTTGTGTACATTGGCCATTTTCTTGCTACCTGTAATTTTTTCAAAACCTGTGAATACAGATCAAAATGTTTCAAAAAGTTAAGGACAGTCTTCTAAGACCGCTTTCTTGTAGCGACAACGGTTAAGGTTTGCCCTTATTGCCCCATCTCAAAATCCACCCTGTTTAAGTTATGATTGACTGCTTAGCTCCATAAAGGTATAGCGTGATGATAATCTTTTAAAAGGTTAAATCCGTAACTATCTGCAATATCTTACCTATTGGCTAGTCTTTTTACAATTTGCAGTAAACTATAGAAGAATACGAACATAATGCAATATTGCTCTTTCACCATAGTAAATAGCGTGATAATAATTTTTGAAAAATCCATTGTGACGTTTCCATTATTTGACTTTTAGATTATTTATACTAATTTTCAAGTTAATCAAGCCACACAGTAAAATCATCCACTGTAAAAATGAATACCCCGTTTCACCCCGTCAGGGTACATTTTCAAAAACCTCTAATATAATTTTTCATTTCTTTTCAGTTTTAATTATAAATACTGAGTTTCGAGTTAATCAGACCGCTCATTTAAATTCTGCCATACAAACTTTGACACCCCCTAATTCTCCTTTAGGGGGTAGTTTAGAAAAACTAAAAATGGCAAACTTTATAATTTATATAAATAAGTATTCGTGCCAAGTTTTAAGTTTATTAACTCAAGGAATAATATTTTTCATTCAAACAAAATCCCCCCTTTTTACGCCCTTAAAGGTCGAATTTCCTAAAATCCGTTCTTAGCGGACGTCTACTAACTATAAACTACCTCCCTGCCAAATTTCATCTTTATACGTCAAGTGGTTTTCGATATTTCGTGATGAGTGAGTGAGTGACCTTTCGCTTTTATATATATAGATATAGTATACTTACATTTCACCAGGGGTCAATCTTCCGCCATCAATCAGGCAAATATCAAGTCCTGGCTGCTACTGAGTAATTATACATGATGATATAAAACCCAATAACACTTTCCCATGAAGATCGAACCCTGAACCCCACCAAAGCAATAAGGCAGGTGCTATCATATCAATCATTGGTAAAGGAAACGTGATCGTTATTTTTATTAAAAACAGGCTGACTTTGAATGTCAATGCTGTGGGAGTAGATTCATCTTAAGCCTAATTGATTATGCAAATGAGAAGGGATGAAAAAAATGTTTTGAGCCCCAATCATTATTTATTGTACCAAAATATTTTTTCGTTATCTTTATTTCCCAAATGATTTGGTTTTCTTTAAGGAAGGAATAAATAAAGTAATAATGTAGTTTAGAAAATTTATCTTAAGGTGCTCCCTCACCGCGAGCATTCGCCTGTAATGTAACAGTTCAGATTCGAGCATTACAATCAGTGAGGGAGAAGAACCGAGCATTACAGTTCGCAATCTGTAATTACACAATTCGAGCATTACTTCAGTGAGGGAGGCGAACCGAGCATTACAGTTCACAATAAAGGCTCTTTCAAACAGGCGCGACACGCGACGCGACACAAAGGCACTGCTCGTCGCGCGACGAGCGGTGCTTTGCCGCGCTGGTCTGCACAAGCCTTAATTCTCGAAATCGTATTTGAAATGTTACATTACAAGCGAATGCTCGTTAGTCAGGGAGACAGTATTGTAACGTAATGCTCAAAATCGAATATGAAATGTTACATTACAAGTGATTGCTCCCGGTGATTGAGCACCTTTAGAGTTGTTAACCGTAAAAACGAGAAGAGTTGAAGGACTCTTTAAATGTTTTTAAGTGTTTACTTATTTTTTACAGTCGTCAGATCCGTGGCGGGCGCGAGCCATGCCACCCGTGCGGCGTCCGTGTCTGAGTCTTGGTTCCTACAAATCGAGCGCACTTGAGCTCATCAAGAAGTAAGTCACGCTTAAGTAAAAATGATAATCAGGTAGACATATATGGTAATTGTCAGGCAGACTACCCTACCTTTTCCATAACGTTAGTTTGATCACGCGCGGAGGCCCTTTAAGAACATTCCAGTGAGTCAACCTGCTTTAGAAGAAAAAAAAATTCTTCCCGCTGTAAAATATTCTAAGCTACATTTATTCTCGTCGGAACATCATCGCTCTCACTCCATTAGCATCTCCGCACCGTTTGTCACGCTGTTCACGTTGTAGAAGTGCACAAACACCTTTGTCACGGTACCTACTACAACTTTGTGTCACGTCGTCAAGTGTTGCTCAGCTATTTGCAAGTTTGGAACAGAAGAGTACACGCAACAGCACGATTTTCTTTTTTTTACGAAGCAGTACATGTGTATGCTGTAGCTTATGTTATAGGTAAAAAGTGACAGATACTGAATTAAATTCATTCAAATTAGGCTGAGAATCAACACTTTATGAACGTCAAAATTACATAAGACAGTCCCCCAAAACGCCCACCTTTCACCACTTCCTAGTGCTTGAGCTGGAAAGAAGAATTGGCGCAACAAACTCCCCAGCAACACAGCTGTCTCTTAAGTTAGAAGAACTTGATTCTATACAATAGTTTGCAAAGCAAAGTAAAATAAAATTATTTGCCATATCTCAGCGAGCACACACCGATATACCAACAAAAACATTGAAAAGCTTTCGGATTCTTGTTTAAAAGTCCTAAGATCCATTTTTTACCACTTTTTTTACATGCGGAGAGGGAGAGATCTTTCGAGTCACAGGGCAAAATACCGGTGACCTTGTTATATACAAAAGTGTGTATGTAGGCTCGGACATCGTCTGGCTAGGAGTTGTTCTTTGTAACGGACTATGGAAGACGCGTTTGGAAGTTAATGAGTGGTAGTCTGGTCTAATTTTTAGGGTTCCGTGCCTCAAAAGGAAATAACGAAACCCTTAAAGGATCACTTCGTTGTTCGTCCGTCAGTCTGTCTAGACCCTTTTTCTGAGGAACGCGTGAAGGTATCAAGTTGAAATTAATATCGAATACGTAGGTCTATGGTCCGTTGGTCCTCTAAAAAGTCAAGCTTCTAAGGCAACACAATAAAAAAATAAGGCGATTTAAGCGAAAAAAAAACCTACAGGGTACTTCCCGTTGATCCAGAATTATGAAATTTGGCAGGAAGCAAGGTCTCACAGCACAAGTAAAGGAAAAAGTCTGAAAATCGTTATTTTGTAGTTTTAGTACGTAAAAAAAATGCGTTTACCAATTACATTTGCAGTTGGAGAATACATGTATGGGAGATCATGTTTTTCAACTACAAAGTAAGTTTGTTCTTGGGATAAATTCATCCCAACTAAGGAACCTTTCATAGTCCATCACGCACTTGGCCGGTTTTTAATTTTTTTTATGTCTCAGCTTCCAAAATAAACAGAAAGTCAAGACTAGTGATACGGGAGCAAGCAACGAACAGTAGTCCGTGTGAGAAGCAGCTCGTCCTGAGGTCGACACCCGCAGCCTTCAGAAGAAATTTTCCTGTGCTTGCGAAGTTTTTTGTTTTAAGTAAACTAATGAACGCCTGCGTTCCTGCATATACTACCTAATGGCACAATACTGATACACTGACTGATGAATTCTTACAGATTATTCATGACTAACTCTAAAATAATATAACAGTAGAAGATTCCTTGCTCGATAACGAGGTGCCAGCAGTTGTTGCAGCTGAACACGTAGCTTTAAATCCCCCGACTAATAATCATGATCAAAACTTTGATCCAGCCCGTCCCATCCTTGATGTCCTCCCTCCTGTTGACGCCCCAAGCCGAGGTTCGTACCCCACAGGGAGTGCCCTTAGCGAGCGTTCACCTAGTTTTAATTAGCATAGTTGTTCCCCTGCCTGGAGGTTTTAAGTGTAGTAGCTTTAGGCACCCACAGGAAAGCCCGGTTAAGAAGAAAAAGAAAAAACAGTAGAAGATTGTAAACACACGGAATTTCTCGTTCACAGTCATAGTCATGTTCCTTAGAAATAACGCAGGTAACACGTAAAATTACTAACTGATTTTTTTTTAAAAACAGACTTACTACTTAGCGTAATTCTTCTTTGTGTTTAATTCTTGGTGCACAACTAAGTGAGATCGTTTAGGCGCCTATTTTCTATTCATTTCTGTCACCCTGGTACTTTTCAAAACAACAAATGATTTAATTTCAAAACCTGTATTTTTCCATTATTGAGCTAAGTCGCATATACACCTAGTTCCAGTTCATTTCTGCTTTCCTGATAGTTTTAATAAATAAACAATTAGGGCAGTTGAGTTTTAAAACGTCTATCGATATCATTTATTACGAATCCTTCACGCTCTTCTCTATGTTTCATCGTTGGTGCGTTTCGAGGAACAAAATTATAATATTTTTAACCGACTTCCAAAAAGGAGGAGGTTTATATGTTCGTCGCGTATGTTTTTTTTTTTTATGTATGTCCACCGATTTCTCCGTCAATTGTGGACCGATTTTGAAAATTATTTTTTTGTTTGAAAGGGTGTGCTCTCGAATTGGTCTCATATAAATTTTATTAACTTTGCTTTGATAGTTTTTGGGTTAGCTACAAAATACGTATTTTTTTCCCACTTGCTATGTAGATGATATGATAAGTTTCTGTCACTGGTAGCAGGTAGTGGTATTCGAATGTGTGTGGGGTAGGTACCACAACTAAAAAGTGAAAAATAAAAACTTTTTACAAAAAAAAAACAACCTGGTGTCTTGTGTTTTGTATTTTCGTTTTTGCCACCGACTTCCCAAATTAAAGTTATTTTTCACTTTGTAGTGTATTTTTTGGAGGTCGGTTGTTTTTTAATTTGTAAAAAGTTTTTTAATTTGATTTTGTTAGCGCACCTGAATGGTGCGTTTCGAGTAATACTTTTGGTGCGTTTCGAGTAATAATTTTGGTGCGCTTTATTTGGTACTTTTCAAAGTTGTTGTTGAAACTTATCGCCCATAAATAAAGCATTACCTACTTGGCAGGTCTCTCAAGCAATACTTAGCTATTGTTTCTCTTGCTTCGTCTTTAATATATGAGGTACAAGCAGGCGGCTGGCAGGTATCCAACACATTAGTGCCACTGTCACTTAAGATTTAGACGCACGCACCGCTTTGTCCCAACCTTTTTAGGGTTCCGTAGCAAAATGGCAAAAACGGAACCCTCATAAAGTTGTCATGTTCGTCTATCCGGATGACATTCAGCCATCCTACTCGGAAGCTTTTGGCACTATACCGATGAACATTAGAAAGGAGGTATATTCTGTTCACCACTAAACAATACTGTAGTAAAATTATGGAAAACAAAATGGGGTGGCACACATGTAACCGAGGGTTTTTTTTATAATCCTGTTTTGTCCCACTGCAGGGCAAAGGCCTGAAACCGAAGGATGAAAAAAAAATCATTGCTCGTATGATGGGTAATGATGTGTTATCGTTGGAATTAAAAATAATATCTGGATGACCGAGACATGTTCGGCTTTATTTTTTTAACGTTTTCTAAAAATGAAAGAGCTTGTGGAGCTCGTGGCTAAATAATAACAGCCGCACAGGTCGATCCTTGCCGGGGTTGATCCGTGGATGGGTGACCATCTTTCCATACCGAGACTCCTCCGTGCCTCGGAAAGCACGTTAAGGCGTTGGTCCCGGCTGTCATTCGTGGATCTTTGACAGTCGTTACGGGTCGTCAGAGGCCCGAAAAGCTGGCAACCAGTCTTCCAAGGGGTATCGTATTACCCAGTTACTGGGTTGTGGAGGTCAGATAGGCAGTCGCTCCATGTAAAATACTGGTATTCAGCTGCATCCGGTTAGACTGGAAGCCGACCCCAACATAGTTGGGAAAAGGCTAGGCAGGCAGATATCGTTTTCTAAAAATGAAACCTAGCAAAATCGATTTATCGCCCCCGAAACCCTCTGCATACTAAATTTCATGAAAATCGTTTGAGCAGTTTCCGAGATTCAGACTATATATACACCGTGAAATTTGAATCACAGTTTTGCTAGAACAAACGTTGTTCAGACCATGATCTACTACCATTCTAAAGCATCAAATACGTTATTAAAACAAACTAAACTAGGCGTTCTCAAATAAGTCTTATGTTAGGTACTCAAACGTGTTCAAACATTAACCGTAACATCAAATTACTCATCGCGGTAGTGATATGGCATTCAAAAGAGTTATGAGGAGTCCACGTGGACTACAAGGATGTCCGGCCAAAGACATGCAATCGCGCGAAGTATCGTCCCGCCCATTTCTTTTGTTGACAGCAGCGGGCAGCCCCCGCCGCCCGGGCGGTAGCCAGTCTCAAAGACAATACGCTTACCGAAATCTCTCGATCGGACCACACGTGTGCATCCGATGTACTTACGTCACAGGCACGTATCGCGCGTTCTTTGTGAAAATGAGTTCTAAGTGTTCTTACTATTTTAATGTAGAGTGGTGTTGGATATGGTGCGTTTTGCGTGCAATTTTGTACCTACATTCTGAACTGTGATGTAAGAAAATAACTAAGTAGGTAGGTACCTACCTACTTTACTTACCAAAACTAATAATTAACTTCAGCTAGAATTTCTGACGGTCATAAGCTGATAAGAATGAAGGGAAATTGGAGTCAAAGTTGTCTTGGTGTACAGCTAACTGTTATTATGTTATGATCTCAGGTAGATTCATATTAGATTCTTATTACGTTCGTGATAAAATACTTATTTTGATCCATTAACAATGTTAAAAGTTAATTTAGAAGGAAATTTTAGCAAATTGAAATTGTCATAATTACGTAACTTGAAAACTTACTTTTTTGTTTGTAAAAATATTTCTTTCGTTTTGGTCTTAAATGAAAGGTCTAAACTTAAAACCATTTGTCACGTTTAGTTCATGAAAATCGGCCCGCGGAACAAAAAGATACGGTCATTTTTATGTATGGAAATTTTGTTTAGTTAATAATTTGTAAAATGTTTGTTCTAATAACGCCTCACTTTTAGTTAACTCATAATTATACTCGTAGATTTTACTCATAAAATTTTCATACCTACCGCGGACTTAATATGAAAATATCTTGATACACGAGCGCCGCCGCCGCAGTGTCTGTGTTGTAGGGAGTAATGATAATGTCGACATTTTAAACTTTGTCTTTTTTGTATTTTTTCAAAAACCAATTACATTTTTTTTTATTGGATGTTGTGGAATGGTAGTAGACCATGGTGTGAACAAAGTTTGTTCTAGCAAAACCGTGATTCAAATTTCACGGTGTATACAAGAATAATAATTGCTCGTTTAAAGGTATTAGATTAAGATGTTTCACAGTGGATGGATGACTATCTTTTGATACCAAGACCCCTCCGTGCCTCGGAAAGCACGTTAAGCCGTTGGTCCCGGCTGTCATTTGTAGATCTTTGACAATCGTTACGGGTAATTAGAAGCCCAAAAGTCTGACAACCAGTCTTACCAAGGGGTTTCGTGTTACCTAGTACTTAACTAGGTTGTGGAGGTCAGATAGGCAGTCGCTCCATGTAAAATATTGGTATTCAGCTGCATCCAGATTGGAAGCCGACCCCAACATAGTTGGGAAAAGGCTAGGCAGATGATGATGTTCCTCAGTGACTTATAGTTTTAAAGTTATGTGATATTAGTAATAAACTTTTATGATTTAGACTTGAGTTTTTCTGCCGAAAATTACCGATTTTCATTAACAACTAACAACCTATTCCTACTACCAAGTTCCTGTGAAATCGATAAAGAAATTAAAAGTATTATACCCAGTACCCTAATAAGAAACTGCACCTTAAAGCGGATCATAATTATGAGCACTTAAGACTGCATTTAAATTGATACTAAAATTACAAAGTTCAGTAGAGTCCGCGCCACCACTGAAGTCCATTTGACGCGGCGCTGGTGTCTATGGCATTGCATCACATTTGCATTAAGGCGCAACTAACCGATATTTTTTCCATACAAATTTCGGGGGAGTTTTACTCCACTGTTACACATTGTACATCCAAAGTAAAACATGAAATCGTTTTGTCTTATTATTAATTTTGTCTGTACAGAAGCAGAATAGTAAAAAAAAAAGCAATTAAGAAGTTATGAGCCAACAAAGATTCGTTTTTCCTGCTAATTTTAACGCAACTTTGAGAGTTAATAAGTAATAAAAGAAGTATAAAATCTCCAAAACAAAGCTTGTTCCGACAAAGCTCAATTGTCAAAGATTATAATAAACTTTATTCGTAATTGATTTATGCAGTAGTTTTTTCATAAAACTCCACCTTCCAAAGGACTTTTCGTAATTTTTTACGCGCTCGTTTTACTAAAATCGTTCTGAACGGTGTTTGTGTGCGTGCGAACTAGAGTTTGTGCATGTAGACCAGCGTTTAACTGCTCATCACTGATACTATCTCTGTCGGACACGATGCCAGGTGAGATGGCTTGCTTTTTGACCAAACCCACCATTGAGTTCGAGCCCGCGACTAGTTCAACCTTAAGAGCGTTTATCCTAAAAGTTGGCAACGTCGCAAATAGCTGTCAAATATTTACCTGTTTTGATTAATTTGGCAATATTACTGTATGGAAATATAAAATATGGCTAACTAAAAGCGAACTAAAATATTGATAATAAAATGCAATAATTAATATCGTAACACCGAATATTTAGTTTTAGATGTAAAAAAGTACCTATCTAGAAACTTTCCAAATGCCTTTTTTCACCTAAAACGGTTACAACATTAAATTCAGTGTTATAATTGCAATTCATTATTAATATTCTAGTTCGCTAGTTACCCACATTTCATATTTCCATACAGTAATATTGCCAAATTAATCAAAACAGCGAAATATTTGGCATCTATTTGCGACGTTGCTAACTTTCAGAATAAAGGTTCTTTAAAAAAAAACTAAAAAGGATTGTATGGTTTTATGAAACCACGGTAAAAGTGAAACTTTTAAGCGAACTATAGGCGCCGCCATATTGGCCTTGGCTGCTCTGACGAGCGCCTTTCACTTTATCCCTACTCCGCGGCTGACCGTCACGCGACATGCAACACACAGACGAAAAAGTTTGAGACGTAATAAAAGTTTCACTTTAAAAATTAGTTTCACGCTTTTCCTCTAGTAATTAATACCTAAAACACAGCACGGAGACCGCTCGGGGGCCGCTACTAGAGGCGGATTGTCAATACTTTTCATACAAACCAAGCGTTTCAGTGTTTATTCGCACAACGACACAAATGACGTATAGAAACTGATGGCTTTGAAGACGGTCCGTGACAAAAGTTGTGCGCTCAACGGACTTTTGTTGCCAAGAACTTTTATTACTTAGTTATTTAGAGTCTGCCGGTGCCATGATTCTGTGCTCTTTGCTACAACATTATGTTCAAGTTCGGGTAATGAAGTTACGAAGACTTTCAAGCAATATTAGTTCCTAAGTAGTTCCATAATGTACATACATTCATAGTACGGATATACTGACAGCAAAATAGTTTGGTATGTGGGCCGTAGGATCGTAGGGTGTAATAACTTTTAGACATAATACGTAATATTTAAGTATTCAGATCCATGATGCTGAAGATTTGACTACTTTTCATAATAACCTATGCTTTTAACATTGAAGCTACGAGGTACGCTCAAGCGAGACGCGTCTTGTAACAGCGACTGCAGACAAAAACAAATGAAGGCCGCAAGACACCAAGACGCGACTTGCGCAGCGACGCGACGGCCGGAAACAGGAGACGCGCGCGCGTGGTCACTTGACGCAGTACAGGTCGCATCGCCCGAGGTCGTGAACGGAGGTGCATACATAATTCATACTTACTTCCTTTGTAGACTGTATGTACCTGAAATATACAGCATACACGTATGAACTTAACATGCTCCTCATTAGCGAAAAGCATCCTGCTGCAAGTTTTATGTTAAGTAAGTTCCTGGGCGACCGAGCTCTGCTCTGGTGAAAATAGAGAATGCTCATTTAATAGTATAGGAAAGTTCATAATAATCCATGTATAGTACCTACTTATTCCATGCTGCCATGGTAGTAGGTACTTACTAATTCCATGCTGCGATGTCATTAGTCTAATGTCATTATTCTCATGTCATTATTCATTATCTTGTTCTAAACTTTGGGTGACCGAGCTCTGCTCGGATGAAAATACGGATAAAACTAATTTTCCCAGATATGAGACCTAGCTAGATCGATTTTGCGCCCTCGTAAATCCCTATATTGCAACATATATATATACAAATATTGCTCGTTTAATAGTATAGGATTAGAGTCCGCGCCAACACTCAAGTCTGATACGTCTATGTAATTGCATCAAATTTCATTTAATTAAATGTAGTTCCACAATTTTCCACCGGACGCAGTGGTGGCGTGGACTCTAAACCCCTTTTGACGTTTGATTAAAAAAGCTAAGCTAACCTACTGCTGCTGCTGTTGTCAAGCTTGTCTTTTTTTACCGACGACGTAAAAAATAGCGGGATAATGTTTTGAATACAGAACCTACTTGTCCGCAATTTTCTCAAAAACTACTACGTTATGCCTAATGTGCTGTGGAAAAATTACCACAATGTGGAGCTCTGAGACAGTTACAAAAAATTGCGGCAGACCCCGTAGAAGCTGGCGGGACGAGCTAGACAAAACAAACGACCTGTGGTTCACATTAGCATTGGATCGCATGCACTGGAAGTCCTGGGGAGCCTCTGCCCAGCTATGGGATGATACAGGCTATCAGTAACAGTAATGAAATAAAAGTAAACTCAATAGACTTAATAAAATTAAGGCTAAATAGAATTTACCAATTTTCTTTTGGAAAACCTTTTTGAATCAATTGAAATTCGAACATTTAAACAGACGCTTGAACTCGCAACCTAAAGAGGTGGTACTACGTATAGCTAGCCAGTATCACCGAATGTTATCTGACCGCCATTTTGAATCTGTCTGTTACCTATAATCCCCAATGGAGTTCGGTAAAGCTGTTATGTCGGGTTACTACGTTTATTGTCGTGTCAATTGGGAAGGGAAATGAGGTCAATTCGAGGAATTTATATGAGTTCGGTTTTTCGCAGCTGAGACAGGGTTAAAGTTGTCTGAAAGTTGAAAGTGTTGAATCGTCAAGATTAGAAAAACGATAAATTACTAGAATTTCTATAAAAGCAGACATTGTTAAGTCGCTTTGACTTGACCGCTGTCTAGATTTTTTTTTGTTGTTTCCAATGTTTTTTTAATAACTTTACTGTAGTGCTTTTTCAACAACTCTAAAGGTAAATGCGATATTTCGGATTGAGCTACAGGCATTTCAGGAAGTTTTTTATATAATCATCTTACATAAATAATTGTGTCATTATTTTAATAACGTTAAATGACTTCGTTTTTCAAGTATTTTATTCTTAATATAATTTAATATTCTTTGAGAAATTCAAAGCCTAAAATATCTAGTCAAAATCAAAAAATCTAAATATTTTATTTCACTTAAACCTACATGGGCACTTATGAAACGTCAGAAGCTAGGTGCACGGTTCCAATTGGTCGTTTCCTATGGAGAAGAGCCGGCAAGAAACTCCACGGTTACTCTTTTAAAAATAATTGGCTTTTACAATACTTTCATATAACAGTGTTTCTAGGTATGGGAGGACAGTGTAGGTCTTTCGTTTCAGTGTAGTCGGCAGTAATATTCATGAAACCGCGTAAGACTATCAGCGAAATTTTTCTCCAGCGATGTGGTAATTAACCCCTTAAACATCGCTACCGTATTACTTATTTCCATTGATTTCTAGATTTCCACAAAATTAATAAGGTTTCTTTATTTCTAGAAACCTAAGCTTATTGACTGAAAAATTAAATTCAGAATAAAGGGAAAACCCAAATATGGTGATCTGAGTTCGATTCCCAGACCAAGTAAAGTGTTGTTGGGTTTTCCGTTTGTTGTTATTTGGCATTAGGTTCGCCTCCCTTTTACCTACATAAATGAAACTCAAGTAGGTAGATAAATGATGAAATGTAGCTGTCCTAAACACCAACGCTTCGAAAATTATAACTTATTATAACAATATTTTTAACGAGCATAAGCCGCCTTTATTTTTGCCACTGCTGGTACACAGGCCTCCTCTCTGTGAGGAGCTGGGCCGTAATCCACCACGCGAGCTCAGTGCGGTTTGATGGATGTCACATGTCTTCGAATTTTTGGTTCTAGAACAGTTTCCTCACGATATATTCCTTCATCGTTTTGAGAGCTTAAATGGAGCGAATTTTATAAATTACTAGGTTTCACGAGCACATTGCTTTATGTACCACACGCGGTTTATTTGTTATGTGGTTCTTCACATGTGGTATAAGCCTCTGTTACCAGTTGATCAGTTCATCCACAATCTTGTGGTCAACTAGATAGACTTGAAACGAAAGATTGGTTGAACATGAACACATGTGGGATTAAGAAAGTGGTTGGTTGAACATGCTTGATGGACGGAATCCTCTCTCCATTATCAACCAGCCACCAGGTGCAGATCATCGGTGCACAACTTTGAGCTATCTTTTGTTTTGCTCAAATGTATAGGATGCCAAGGCCCGGACTCCACCAAAACGAAGATGTGCGGAGATGTCCGAAGCGGAGCCGAGAAGAGATGTTTTTGTTTTTCAGCTAGGGTGTAGACACCCTAGCTGAAAAACATCTCTTTTCGTATCTAGATGTTCGTTGCCAGACTCTAGTCTGGCCACGCTAACTCTGCAATGGAATAAAAGGGCAACCCCAAAAAAAATATTGGTAAACTTTTCATCAGTCACTTTTGTGGTACTTGAGCTGTCAGATTGCTTACGGTGTAAGTTGTTTTCACAAAATAAAGTATAGAAATAATGGAAACCTAAAAGTAGAGTGTGGGAGTTATTATATAAATAAGACATGTAAATTCCAAGATATGAAGGAACAGCACGATGTCGTCCTTAGCCAAAAACGACAATGGTTACAAGATATCGAAAAATTGACGTGTAAGTAAGATCTAATGATTTTGATATTTTGCACATGTAATAGATAATATCGTACCTATGTTTTACCTCCATACGATAACAAAACTGTATCAAATCCACACTGCATCGTGATAAAGTGACTATTCTTTAACAGAAAAAAATCAGAATATAAAAACAAAATAACCTATCAAAAACAGAAAGACTAACAAAGTATTAAATCATTTTTTCGTAGTATAGACGGTGTTGCCGTCTATAGATTTTTAAATTCCACTATTTTTCTACTTGTGCAGAGTTAGCGTGGCCAGACTCCATCCAAGCTGTGCTGAAATGCGTACTGGCTAGACTGGAATGGAGATGTGTGCTGGCTAGAGCGGAACTGAGCTGCGTGCGCGCCCACTGCACGCCGCTCACATCACTTCTCATCTCAGCTGCGTACCGTTGCCAGCTTGCGAGACACAGCTCATATATCTGCTTCGATCGCGCCATACAATTATGATACATCTCCGCTCAGTGGTATCTATTAAAGCTAAGTGGACACGAGATGTGTGAATAACGAAATTCTATTGGTTGTTTAAAACACATCTCCTCCCCTCTCCTCTCGTCTCCGCTTTGGTTGAGTCCGGGCCTTAAGCACAGGCCACACTGGGAACGAAGCTAAGTTCGTTTAGCTTTGCTCTTGTAGCTACCGCGTGTTTGCACTTCGGTTCACAAGGTGAACTACAGTGGCGTGCGTTTCATAAAGACAGAAAGACACTGCCTACCCTAGTTCTGATAATAGATCTAATATTATTTTATCAATAAACAAAACAAATCATAAATCAGCTCCACCTATCGAGTGCCGGTGGTATCATCATTCGAATTTCGCATCATCTCGATTCGCGCTGCACTAGCGCCGCCTCGCCTCTGCCACGGTAAAGACACAAACTATTCGTCTCTGAATGTTTTTATGTGTGCTCTCGTGGTAAGTCGTATTTAATGTGTGTGCGTTCCTATAGCTACGCGGGCTTTGCTGACACACAATGACAAAAATCACGCACACAACTGCAAGAAAAGCCAGTGTCTTTTTGTAGTTATTCTATACAGCTAAGACGAAAAATTACGACTCGTACCGAACATTACCGAACGAAAGTTTGCTATGCAATGCAATGCAAATATTTTAGGAAATAACATTGTTTCATTGAATTTTATACATTTAGATGACCATAATTTTGTGTCGTATAACCTTTTTTACCCTTTATTGCCCGTTTTACTATAGTTGCCATATTGTTTGACGTGCGTTGTGTTTGTGAATACGCTATCAAGTAATTAGAATTTGATTGTTGTTATTAGTGTAAAATGGATAATATTGTCTGTGAAAGTTGTTCAGATGGTGTGTGTATTGAGAAAATAAAACATGATGCGTTTTCAAAAATATCTTTCGGTGAAAAAAAACAAGTTATCGAGATAGGTCGTGGTACACCGAATTTGCAATTAATACAAATTAAAGGTAAAGTCAATCGTAAATTCAATAAAAATCAATATGATTCATATCATTGGCTGACAGGTTGCATACACAGTAATCGGTTATTTTGTTTCGTTTGTCTACTATTTTCAAATAATAAAACCGTCTGGAACGACACCGGTTACGCTGATATTCATAATTTTCCTACCGCCGCGAGAAAACATGAACAATCTGAAAAACACTTAGAAGCTTCCCATAAATATCACACCTTTGGAAAAAATCGTATAGAGACGCGTTTAATCATCAATCGACAAGACGACGACGCGACGAACCAAAACCAACGTGCAGTATTTTTGGTGAGTAAAATTTTCTGCCTACCCTGTCTTAAAACTATGTGCACGCCACTGGTGAACTATGCATAGCTTGCCCACTCTTGAAAAGGCGCGCCCCAATACTGCATTTTACACACACGGTAATGCGGCATTGCGATAATGAGGCACGTCATTTCAGAGTGGACATGCTATACCGAAGTATGAAAAGACGCGGTAGCTACATCAGCGAAGCTAAACGAACTCAGCTTCGTTCCCAATGTGACCTGCGCTTTAGATAGAAAAGCTAAGTGCTACCCTGGCCAGAAGTTTTTGTCTTTTAGTTGTAAATTCAAGTTGAGGGGCTTGTGACTAAGTAATAACAGCCGCACGGGTCGATCGATCAGGTTAAGCTACGCTTACCGCGGTTGTTCCGTGGATGGGTGACCATCTTTACATACCGAGACTCCTCCATACCTCGGAAAGCACGTTAAGCCGTTGGTCTCGGCTGTCATTCGTGGATCTTTGACAGGACAGTCGTTACGGGTAGTCAGAAGTCCAAAAAGTCTGACAACCAGTCTTACTCAGGGGTATCGTGTTACCTAGTAGCTATATTGTGGAGGTCAAATAGGCAGTCGCTCCATACAAAATACTGGTATTCAGCTGCATCCGGTTAGACTGGAAGCCGACCCCAACATATTTGGGAAAAGGCTACGCAGATGATGAGTTATAAATTTAAGTTAAATTAACTTTTTTCATATGCACCAGATCCTGTGACAATAAAAAAAATCCAAAGCATTTTCAGAATAACACAATTAATTACAAGCTACCTTACTAGAAAATTCTGCCGGTCTTTACAACCAGTATTACAATAATTTCAGTACAAAGGAAATCCATTCAGAATATCAATTAGCGTCCGAAATTGCCTCCAATTGTATTGAATACAGATTATAGCAATAAAACAGTATCGTCCGCGTCTGTTGACCTTTCGGATTATTTTTATGGCGACACAGAGCTTATGTTCGTTTAAACGAGCATCGTTTCCCGGATTTATTCGCAGGATTTTGTTACATGAATATTTACGATTTTTTTCGTGTACTGGACGGGTTGACTGTAAAAATTATGAAACAAAATATAGCCTCATAAAATTAGCATAGTGACGCCGACGGTCTGTATTTTGCCACTCGTAAATTAAAAGTGTTGATTATATTTTGTCGTGGCAGCGCGCTTGCTGAGTTACGACAACTTCCCACTTCCCACAGCTGGGCAAAGGTCTCCCTCACAGCTTTCCACTCTTCCCCGTGTATTGCCTTCTTTTTTTTCCTAATAATGTTTTTAAAATAAATTTGTATTGCAAAGCTTTTGCTATGAACTTGTCTCAGGTGTCAAGCATACACCATGCATGCAGTAAGCATGCAGCATGCAAGCAAGCGTGCAACATGCAGCAGACATGGTTTCTGTCACGGCTCCGGCGCTGTGTGGCTCCGGCGGACCCACGCGAGCTTATCGTCGCAGATGGCTTAACGCTCACCACCGCAGCTACGTCTTGCTGACCAGCTTTGCCGGCCAGCCTCAGCCACGGTGGCGAGCGTTACAACCACCTGCTCCTCAACTCGTAGGCCGCCTCGCCCCTCCGCGTCTACGTAATTCTAAATTACACTCTAGCTAGGGGTAGGGCAGACAAGACTGCGAGGAGTCGGATTTACAGCGATTCGTTTCTGTCACTAAAACCTAATTTCTAATTAAATAATTCCCAAAAAATCATATTTTTGTCTTTATATTTTTGGTCTAAATGTTTATTGCTAAAGATTGTTTGCTGTAATAAATCATTTGATTAAAGGCCAAATGCCTTAATGACATTATCCTTGGTAAAATTCTGCCGAGTAAAAATTTGACCAAATGAAAATGTGCGTACTAAAATAATTCTAAATATTGCATTGGTATAAAAAAGATTGCTAAAATTTGTTTGGATCCCGTTTGTACTGCTATGGCTGTTATGACAACAAAATAATAATTAAAATATCTGTACTTCGTGTGCAAGTCCGACTCGCACTTGGCCTCTTATTTACTACGCCGTGCCGTGCCCTCAGCATCTGTTTTATACCTGTGTAAAAGCTGTCTTTTACAGCAGATCAGATGAAAGCTTTTTATGAATTTCTTTATCAAATTCAACATGAACAACAGTTTAAAATTTCATTGCAGCTTTTTTTGTAAAATAAAAAAAAAACATGATTTGACTTTATACCTTGTCGCTTGCTTGTTTTTTTACACAGTTACTTGTATACTTAATATCTATTATTATTTTAAAAGCTTGGGTTCACACCAATTTTCGATATTTATACCGAAAGCTTATATAAAACTCGAGGCTTCACTTTAATTATGAACCCTTTTGTGTAGACCTACGAGCTTCCTATGTTTGCAATTTAAGGTACCATTCCGTAGCCGACCGCAAGCGGCAGCAGCAGACGACGTGTCGCCGCGACACGACTAGTTTCTATGAATTTCTATGAAACTGACGTGTCGCTAGCTACGGAAGGTATTTCATAGTTTATTAAAACCAGTCGTGTCACGGTCGGCTACGGAATGGTACCTTTAATCAGCTCTCAACAAACACATTTTAAACGTCAAATAATGTTCAACAACACGTTTACGAAATAACTCGCGCTGATACTGCTCAACATGTAAAAAAATATCTACAGAACTCTGGTAGAGCAATTTAAGTAAATACGTATGAATATCGAAGGCATGAACAAGACTGCTGAGTAAGTTTCGATATCCAAATTTTATCGTTGACAATTGACCACCAAAATCATGCGTCAGTATCGCCGTAACATTTTTTTGTGCGATAACGTTAATTAGTGAGCAGAGCCAACCCTAAGATCAGTAGTGCTATTCTGTATCCATCTCACCGTGTTATCTTAGGTGAAGTGAGCGTGGAGTGAGCTGTCAGTTGCTAAGGATTGACACTATTGGCAGCTCACTTCACCTAAGATATCACGGTGAGATTTTTACAGAATAGTACTATTAGTCATCGTAAATTGCTTCCAAACGACAAAAAAAATCTGAAAATCTTGTCGTTAACAAAAGATAGGAACTGTAGTAGGATCACCCCTTAAGGCTGCCTGTCCATTGGAGCGGAGCAAGGCAGCGCAGCGGAGGAATGTGCCAATATTAACCAATACAATCTAAACTCCGCTTCAGAGCTCCGCTCCTATTGGTTAATATTGGCAGATTTCTCCGCTCCAGTAGACAGGCAGCCTAAGTCAGTGTATATGTCTAATCTTTATTTAGGAGTCACTTATGGATGTTATTCATAGGTAGGTAAAGGTACGCTTACCCTAAACAAAACTTGGAAGTTATTATATAGTTAAAGTAGAAAACTTTAATCATTTCCTCTCTGTGTGCGCAGTTGTCTATTTAAAATGAATATTTCATAACATTCGCTGTCTAAACTCGACTTGGGAAGAAACCAGTGAGTTAATGAAAACTTGCATTTGACTGTAAACGTACAGTCAACAAAAAACCGGCCAAGTGCGAGTCGAACTCGCAACGAAGAAAAAAACACGTTTCTTTTATTGAGAGACCCTTTAATTTTTTACTTTGTTTTATTTTTATTATTTGTTGTTGTAGCGGCAATAGAAATAAGCAATCTGTGAAAATTTCAACTGTCATTGAAAATTTCAATTTCAACTGTATCGCGTGCATGCAGATCCGGATTGGGCGGGGCACCGCCGTGTCCTCGTGGAGCTCGCAATCACTGGATTGAAAGCTGAGTATCTAATGTTTTAAGATTAATTAAGTTATTCACTGAAACCAGTGTTCTCGAGAATATTGAAACGCTGATTAATGATTACTTATAAACCAATGAGGTTAGCAAACTTTGCATGTTGTAGTTGTATATTATAACTGAAGCTTATTGAGATCTCAATTAGCACTAGTATGATTGAGGCGGTGGGTATGGCCTAACCAGGGGCCGCCGTCGAGTGTCCTTTGGAAGTGCGCTTCCAGGGGACGTAGATTGAGGCGGTGAGTATGGCCTAACTAGGGGCCGCCGTCTTCCAAAAGTATGCTTGACCTTAAAGCCTTTACGTGTGCTCCTTTGGAAGTGAGCTTCCAGGGGCGTAAACCATACCGGTTTCCAGCTGTTGAGTGATGTAATGACAAGATCTAATATTTGACATTTGGTTTCAATAATCTAAGATGCCCAAAATGTCGAAGTCCCAGTGTCATCGATAATATCTATCTACAGATGGTGAAAGTGGCCCCCCTGTTCAAGTCTGCTTGCCCTGCGTTCCGTGCTCTGTCTCCATAAAGAGTTAACAAGCGAAACAGATAGCGTAAACCCAGGTACAAGTTACACACAGTATTTTTTTTCTCATTCGCTACGTCTGCCTAAAGTTACACCCCCAGAAGAGATCAACATAATACTCTAGTATCGCATGATTCCTATAAATAGTAGAATCTTAACATATATGGGCAGACGTCGCGACAGTAGGCGCGGGCTTGCAGACAATGAACAATGGGTAGCTCGCCGCCCGATAAGGACCTGGCTCGGGTCGACGGCGCGTTGTGTTCCACGCGCGCCTCAAAGAGATGTAGCACAACTGACGGGGACCGCTAGGGCCGATGCCTGCCGGGGTCGCGGGAAAATCCGAAAGGAATACCGTGGCCCCTGACAACATATAGGCAACTGAAAGGTTTTAGTCAGTAAAAGTCTAACATCCCGCTCCGCCAAGAGCGGGAGAAGTTATTTGACAATTTCACAAACAAAAAAACCCTTAGTACCTTTTCACATGCGGATACTCGAGGGTAGCTTTCCGATGTACAAACGTTTTGCTTCTCGCACGTCAATCTAGGAGATTATCGGCTGCTAAACCGGGCTATCCAGGCTATATACAGCAAAGAAACTATGTACCTACAATTCAACCGGCCCCATAACATTCGCCAACAAGTCCCGATGTCGATTACCTAGTAACTGGTAGCCAGATCGTGGAAAATGGGCTTTAGAACACAGTTTTAATTACTTTAAATTCCACGAACATTTAGTACGATCTCGCACGTAACTTCATTTCCCAAAGCTAATTTGCCAGCCCTTGTAGATACGACAGCGTTATGGCACATCCTTATTTCTAGGAATGTTCTCTTAGTTCAAATTGAACTTTGTCAATATAGTGCAAAGCCATTCCACGTGGAATCCCGTTGGTAGAACATTTCAGTGGAATGGCATAACGACTAAGCTGATTCAATTTAATTTGCTGCGATAGAAGCCGATGGAAATGTTTACTTTAGTCAGGGTGATTTCAGGAAATTGTTGATTTTTTCAATCTTGAATATTATTGGCTTGTTTCACCTTTCAGCAACTACCGAAAAGTTCTGCACCCTATAATTGCGTAACACACTTTCAATCACAATCTGAATGATTTTGAAGGATATTTAAAATATTCATATGATTGAATAATTTGTCTGCTCGACAACGTAAATAACGCAAAAGATATTGTTGAACTGTCAAAATGAAAGCCATTGTTACTGTTAGTGTGTTACGTAATTACCCCGCTTATTAATTTACCAAGTAAATAATTTCATATGAATTCTGTTTTTTTTTATGTGTAACATCATTCCTCTCGCTTTCCTGCAATCTGTGGGAGTGATTTCGTGTAAAGGGACGGAAGTGTGAAAAAGACAGCCGGGGAAGCGCGCTATTTTATTTGACCAATGAGCGCTTGCGGTGCTAGAGCACCGCAAGCGCTCATTGCGGTCGTTTCTGATGGCCAACTCTAGTTGGCCGTCAGAAACGACCTTGACGAGACCACCCCTTTAATGTTGCTTATTACCAAGTTGAGATGTCAGATGTTACACATCATAATGCGACTGCTGTAAGGCTCGCTCGTGTTTGTAGGGCTCAGTCTTCCCACGGACATTAAAAGACCCTGAAAGTTATAGCATAATCAACACTTTCTTTCCAAGAACAATATTATATACAAAAATCTACAAAAGAAAAAAGTTTGAGACTCAAAAGACAAATGGTAAAAGTTGTTCAACTTCCTTTTGGCTGATGTTTTTTGCTTTACGATTAATTCAAAGTTCTAAAGCTGTTTTTATTTAGATAGATTTCAGGATAGGATCCCGTAACTCTATTCAATTGAGCAAGTTTAGTCATTATTACCCGCCTAGGATTCAATACTAAAACCCAGAATCCAATATTCGTATTCAGCGTAAATCTAATTTAATCTTATAACCCAGAGAATGTAAACTGTCATAATTATTTAAGTTGCCACTGTTGAACCGAATTAATATTCAATTTGTATTTGTTTGCCATACAACGTGGCAATGCTGCCAGCCTTTTTGCATTTTTTCTTTTGATCCCTATGATTCTTTCTCCTCCTTTGTATATACTTGTACATATTATTATTATTTTAAGACTGTTAGCTTTAATAACAATATACAAGCTTAAACTAAAATATAAGCATATAAAAAAACTTTTCACTAACTAAAAAACAAAAAAAGTCAACCGACTTCCAAAAAAAACACTACAAAGCGAATTTAATTTCGGAAGTCGGTGGCAAAAAATGAAAATTCAAAACCAAAGACACCGACTTCCGAATTTAAAGTTGTTTTTCGCTTTGTATTGTTTTTTTTTTTGGAAGTCGGTTATTTTTTTTTTTTTGTTAATTTTTTTTGTTTTTCAGTTTTTAGTTGTGGTACTTACCCCACACAAATTCGAATACCACTACCTGCTATGTAAATTAAAGTAACAGGAACTTATCATTCCATATACTAAGTGGGAAAAAATACGTATTATTGAACCCAACTCAAAAACTATCCAAGTAAAATTAATAAAAATTTATATGGGACCACCTTTAGAAAATAACCTTTCAAACAAAAAATAACTTTTTAAATCGGTCCATAATTGACGGAGAAATCGGTGGAATACAGAAAAACAAAAAACAAACATACGCTACGAACATAATAATAACCGGCTCCTTTTTGAAAGTCGGTTAAAAATAAAATAAAAAAGAAGAGCTCATTGGGCATAAAAAAATTCTTAAGCATCGCTGTCAATCGGAAAAGTGCCCAAAAAGCTGGTAGCATTGCAATCCAAGGTGGATGATTCTTATGGCAAAAAAAATGTGTACGTTACCCCAGCAAGAAAGTATCTCCTAGAGTTATATGAGTAGAACGTATAGTTGGTGCCTTATCTGCTGTAAATGTGCCCTCACATAAAAAATAGGGATGACAGGATCCCCACACATTTTTGTCGTTTTGGAAAAAAAAACGGAAAAACGATTCTTGCTGGGGTAACGGATCGGAGACGGATCGGATCGGAGAGAGAAAAATTGTGCATGGCCAGAGAGCTTATATGTGTGCCAAAATGTGCCGCCAAAAATAAAATCTGTGCCCCTTCATATTTTCGAGATACCTATTGCATTTCCTGCTGGAGTAACGTTTTGATGAATCATATATCTCTAAAACCATTGCATGTGCCCCTGTAGAATAAACATACACGAGTAGCTCTTAATGTGTGCCCCTTAGTGCCCCAATTAGATTTAAGAAAATATTTATAGTTTTCAAGTTATCGCAGTTTTATGAAAACCCGAAAAAACATCGCAGCGCCTAAATGAGACAAGGCATAAGTTCACTGAAAACTGTATTCGGTCCTTCTTGACGCTAATAATAACCATACAAAGTTTCAAAACTGTTCATGCATGCGGTTTTGAATAATCTTGCTAAAAGTCAAAACGATGGTGTCATAACTTTGACGGCAAAATACAAGGAACTGGCGCAATCCCAGATGTGTAGGTGTAAACCAAAATCTTGTGCCTTTAGTCAAAAATATATGGTGAAAATATTCAGCTTGGAATGTTTCGCATTAAGTAAATATAACAAAAAACCAAAATATGTAACCCGAAAAAACATCGCAGCGCCTAAATGAGACAAGGCATAAGGCCTTGTCTCTAATATCTCGAAAATCTGAAGGGGCACAGATTTTATTTTTGGGGGCACATTTTGGCACACATATAAGCTCTCTGGCCATGCACAATTTTTCTCTCTTCGATCATTCGTTTAGAATTTTCCTGCTAGAAAAACGTTACCCCAGCAAGAATCGTTTTTCCGTTTTTTTTTCCAAAACGACAGGGGGCACACATTTTTTATGTGGGGGCATTATTTATGTGGGGGCATACATTTACAGCAGATAAGGCACCAACTATACGTTCTACTCATATAACTCTAGGAGATACTTTCTTGCTGGGGTAACGTACACAAAAAAAATTGATTCCGACGAACTGAGAACCTCCTTTTGAAGTCGGTTAAAAATAAGCCAGCGCTCTGGTCACGTGAAAAGTCGATCAACCGCTTGGCGATGTCCCGAAATACTTAATGATCACTCGGACCCCAAGGCCGTGTAGTGTCAATAATCTTGATTTAAATAAAAAAATTGAACGAAAGACCATCAAAAAAATGTATAGGTACTTAGACAGTTGGAAACAGTAAGTTTGTACAAAAGCTCTTTTTTTTTTTCAGAAACTCCACGAACTATAAAAGTGCTTTCCGTTTTAGTTTTATGTCAAAGATTCGCGGGCGTTTGATTTTCTTGCAAGCAGAAACTTTCTCGTTTCAGTACAGTCAGCGTCAAAAGTATTGGGCGGAACATACTGTTCAAAATGATCAGAGGGATAGTCCCCATATTTGGAAGAATTTGCGCATTTTAATCACAGTCTCAATCTGTCAAATTTTGGATTGGATGGGATTTGGACTAGATTTTGACCGTTTTTAATTACGGAAACTGGCCTTCAGAACAACTACTGCAGTGTACATCTTAAACACCCCTTGTCTTATTGAGATATAGTTCAATTATCTTAGTAGTTCTGACCATCTGAACAGTCTGTTAAACCCTATATTTTTTACGCCGAATGTACATAAAGAAATAAGCATTGTTAGAAAAACAAAATCGATCTCCATTCCAATGGAAACGTTCTCAAGCGAAGTTAATAACCCGTGCAAATCGGATAGTTTTTGCTAGCAGCCTCCGATGTCAGATAAAGCTTTTAGACCATTTGCATAAAGGTCGTATATGGGTCTCTAATTAACCACACAGGATCAAATTAAATTGGTGGTTTACTTGAAATTGACACTTGACACTCAAAAAAAAACATGTTTACTTAGAAGAGCACTTATGAAACGTCAGAAGCTAGGTGCACGGTTCCAATTGGTCGCTTCCTATGGAGAATAGCCGGCAAGAAACTCCACGGTTACTCTTTAAAAAAATTAAAAAAATGGTTTTTACAATGTTTTCAAATTACAGTGTTAATAGATAAGGGAGGACAGTATGGGCCTGTCAACAAGTACCAGGTACTTAGCAAAATAGAAAATGGTCCACAAGTCTACAGTCTACTTCTTCCACTTCCCGTAACCCTAGGGCTGGCTTTTACCTTGGCCAGAGGCTAAGCATTGCCATACAACGCGGTAATGCCGCCAGTCTCTTGGGTACATTACCAGTCGACAGCGATAAGGATAAATTTTTCGACGCCATATTTTAGTTTGCCAATAGTTTTGGTTAAGTTAGGATATTATTTTGTTATTTTCATTAATTCATGATATTTTATTTTAATTTCGAATAAAACAATAAAAAAATTAGTCCCTTTAATCACGAGTTGAGAATATGTTTTTTTTTTTTTTGTGTTTTATCGTCATTCGATTTCAATTTCATTTGCCCCGTAGAATTAGGTAGGTACTAAAAAACGCCAGATATGAATGTGGATTCATTGAGGAGAAAATTATTCGTTTTCGCTTTAAATTGGAGTTTTTTATTTTCTAATGCAAGCCACACATGTTACAAATATACTTGCGCAAAATTGGATTTGCACAAGTATACATTAACATATGTGGGATTAGCACAAGTATCCCAGTCATTCGGTGTGACGCAGACTTTACTTGTACAAGTCTAAACTTGCGCAAGTATATAGGTACCATTAGACTTATGTGCGTTTGCTACATATAGACTCTTGAATATTTAATACGAAATAAATTAGCTTTATAAAACGTGTAGCTTTACCTTTGGGATATTATTTTCGTGTAATTTATTTTTGCTGTCACTGCGAATGTTTTTAAATAATCTTATGAAAAGACATTATAATTTTCCTGTACCGGGAGTATATAGGCAAATCACCTTGCTACTTTTTATTTCGTTGTTACTAACCGTAAAGTTTTATATATTAATTATTTAGGTTTTTTTTGAGAATTAAAATATACGAAACGTGAGCTCCTATTCGTTTACACAGTTCCTACTTATTCACAATAATGTTGGCATAAAAAAGCATGAAGGCTCTTTGCTGAGATTTAAAAAAGCACACAATGCTGACTAGTACCCATATAGGTATACTTTCTAGATAAGTAAAATGCACGCTTGTTAAGTTAAATACACTGCATTGTGAACCTAAAAGCGGTTCAATAAAAGTACTTTTACAAGCAAATGTGTAATAGGAAGAGGTACTAGTATTGCAGAAATGAGAGCTGATCTTTGTTAGATGATTACTCTCAGTTGCTGATGACACCTGCCGCTACAGGTCGGACGTGACAAGAATGTAATATGAAGTAATATCATCTGTGCGAGTACCAAATGAAGATTAATAGATAATGTTGTTTTTCCCATTATCTTCTTCCGGTAGTGCGCTAAAGTGGCCCACGACAATTAAGTTTTCTCACGTTTTTTACAGGTAAATATCATTTGATCAAAATATGATTTATATATCGTCGACCGTAGGTTCAATTGAGGTAAGGGACAAAATACCCAAAATGAGTTGAGTATACAGTTTTGTTCAGAATTTTTCGCTCTATCGAATGGTGAATATGAAAAAATTCTAACTTAAGAAAAAAGTTATGGGTGATTTAGTCCGAAAAAAAAACTTTGTCGGCCTCTCCTGAAAAATCGTATTTTGTCCCTTACCTCAATTGAACCTACGGTTGACGATATATTTGTCGCATGAAATACAGTGTTGCCGACTGAAGTACTCTATACAGTTGGTGCGCTATGATGGAGTCTAAAGACCGGAGGGTGAGAGCGCGGGAAAGAACAGCAGCGCCAGTCACCCTTCAGCCCTAGGAACTGCCACACGTTCATGAGACGCAAAACAATCTGCCTAGCATTTCCCCAACTATGTTGGGGTCGGCTTCCAGTCTTTCCGGATGCAGCTGAATACCAGTATTTTACATGGAGCGACTGCCTATCTGACCTCCACAACCCAGTTACTAGGTAACACGATACCCCTTGGTAAGACTGGTTGTCAGATTTTCGGGTTTCTAACTACCCGTAACGACTGTCAAAGATCCACGAATGACAGCCGGGACCAACGGCTTAACGTGCTTTCCGAGGCACGGAGGAGTCTCTGTATGTTAAGATGGTCACCCATCCACAGACCAACCCCGGCAAGCATAGCTTAACCTGATGGATCGAATCGTCCGGCTGTTATTACTTAGCCACGAGCTCCTCGTAGCTGATTTACATCCGTCACATCACACTTTCAGGTCCAGTTGAAAACCAGCGTCAGGCACTTATTGTTGTCTGGCATTTTTTCTGAACTGGGCCTTTTTGGCGCAGCCGTGAGGCACACTTCCCTTCTAATTTCTTACATCGCTCTTTACACTTATTGTTTTTTTTTTTTTTTATCTGCTGTTTATTTATTTATTTATTTATTTATTTATTTAGCAACAACGGTTGTGTTAAACCAATTACAGTAACTAAGATAATACCTAAGACACATTAAAATGTACAAAATAAAAACATGAAAAATTAAATATAAAAAAAAAGCAAGTAACAACACATTCACAAATTCCACTCACAGTACTCCTGACATATCAATAAAAACTTCGTCCATCCATCCGCAAACAGGTCGGTTGTAGGATTAGAATCCAAGAGATCATTAAGCGCAGCCAGAGTGCGAGGAATTGGCGACTTAGCACGTGCAACAGTACGACATGGAGGCACGGCAAACAGCCTGTGCCTTCTGCCCCGGCAGTAATTGTCTGGGACAAAGAAGCGCGCCAGCACATCAAGCAGGTCAGGAGCGTCAATAGCGCCACGCAGCGTCTTACAGGCTATTGTGAGCTGAACTCGAGCTCGCCTTACCTCTAGCGAGTTGTATCCAAGGCAACCGAGTAAGAATTTAGTCGGATAGAGGTAAGGATAGTAGCCGTGCTTCTGCTTATATAGGTACCTAAGGAACGCTTTTTGTACCTTTTCTAATAAAAGTGCGTAGGTACTTTCATGTGGATTCCACACGCAAGAGCTGGTTTCCAGCTTGCTACGTACAAGTGCATTAAATAATATTTTGATGGCATGAACGGTGCGAAAATCGCGGCAGTTACGTAGAACAAAACCTAACCTTTGGTAGGATTGTTTAGCTACCATGGTCATATGGTCGTGGAAGGTGAGTTTACGGTCGAATGTGACTCCCAGGTCTTTTATGGCTGTTGACTTAGTGATGGTATTATTATTTAAGTTATAATCAAAATTAACTGGGTGCCGCATTCGACCGAATGTCATAGCAAAGCATTTGGACGAATTAAACTCCATCTTGTTGTCAACGCTCCACTTGTATATTGCATCAATGTCTTGCTGCAGTGCGAAACTGTCACGCTCGGAGTTTATTTCCAGGTACAGTTTCAAGTCGTCAGCATACAAGAGACATCTTGCATGAAGCAGAACTTGAGGAAGATCATTGATCATGATGAGAAACAACAAAGGCCCCAAAATTGAGCCTTGACTCACACCGGAACGCGTGTGATAGGTACCCGAAACGTACATACCAAGCCTAACAAATTGCTGTCGATCACGTAGGTAGTCTGCAAAGAAAAAGAGGAGAGATGGTGAGAACCCTATTTTGCTAAGCTTCATTAGCAGCACGTCATTGTTGACCCTATCAAACGCCTTCCGGAAGTCGAAGTAAAGAACGTCTACCTGACGCCCGCGGTCCAAACTAGACGAGATATAATCCACCAGTGTTAGGAGATTTGTGTCGACTGATCTTTTGCTTCTGAAACCATGCTGCTCATTACAGAGATACTTGTTTATTTGCTCATAGATAGCACTATGCAGGATGTTCTCGAAGACCTTCGCTGGGGAAGATAGAATTGCGATAGGGCGGTATTCTTCTACGGAACATTTGTTTTTGGTTTTTGGGATGGGTGTAACTCCAGAAACTTTCCACTCAGAGGGATATGTACCAGTCTGCAAGGCTAAATTAAAAATGTGGCAAAGAGGATCAATGAAAATATTACTTAAGTCTTTAACTATGAAGGGGGGAATGTTGTCGGGTCCAATAGAACTGTTAGGTTTAAGTTTTTTAATGCCTTTAAGAACGTCTACATGGCTCAAGAGGGGTAAATGAATACAATTGCTGTTACTGGAGTGGTCGGACACACGGACATGGTCAGCATTAAGCTGCGGAACGTCAGGCAGAAAAACAGACGAGAAAAATTCTGCAAAAGCCCCTGCCGCCTTAGTACCTGAAAAAGTTAAACCCTTGTATGTTATATTCGGTTCAAATCCACCTTTGGACCGCAGGCTGGAAATGTGTGACCAGAATTGACGAGGGTTAAGTTTAATTTTATTCTCTATGTTTCTCATGTATAAGGAATACGCATCTGCAATACGGGTTTTAAGACTTGACCTGAGGTCAGAAAATAACAAATAGGCAGTATCACACTTAGTTAGTTTCCAATTTTTATGGAGTTTTAACTTGAGCCTTAGATCATGGATGATATCGCTTGTAAACCATACAGGATATCGCCTATTCGCCGATTTCCCTCTGCGTTTCTTAGGCATGCACTTGTCAAAGAGATTATAGATAATGCTGTAAAACTTGAGAGTAGCACCTTTTACATCCTTAGATTCCAAAACCTCCTCCCAGATATTTTCATCAGCGAATAATAAATAGAGTTGTACGAAATCGCATTTGCCAAAGTTCCAATCCTTGGCACTGTCTATATTGCTGGGTTCAATAGACTCCGAGAAATGACCTAAATCGACTCTTACCTCAATGTGTAGAGCCGGGTGATATGCATCCAGTGGCACTATACCCTCGGTAGCAGTAACGAATGTTTCTGGTGCGCTAATGCTCTCCTGAACCAAAACAACATCTAACATACCTCCATGCGAATTCTTCACAACGTTCATCTCATTCAGACTACAAAATGACACGAAGTAACAATAATAATTCTTAATATTTAACGATGCACTATTTAAATTTAAGTCACCTAGAATTATAACAATGCCCTTTAAATTAGTTATAAACTCTTCTACTTTGCAAAACCATCTCATATAATTATCATCGCTTGCACTAGGTTTTATATATACAACACATACGTGAACAGTACGTCCGCACCAAGTAAAGTCAGCCCACAAGTCCTCACCACCGTCCGTTTCGAGATCACGGCGGCGGGACAGCACGATGGGGGCACGCGCGGCGAGCATCACTCCACCGCACAATGTTCCCCGGTCACGTCGCATCACGTTCCAATCGCCGGCAGCAAGCTCCCCATCCTCGATAGAGGCATCAAGAAAGGTCTCTGTAGCTGCGATCAGATTATGTTCCAGCTGTAACAAGTTCGTTAACATGTTAATTATGTTGTGTGCTTTTTTGGTCTGTGCTAAATAAATGTATTTTCTTTCTTTCTTTCTTTCTTTCTTTCTCGTTCATGAGACGCGTGCGTACATTATTCATCCAAAGTTTTTTTTTTTTTTTTCAATAATTATATTTATGGACAAGACTTTTATAATTAGAACAATAGTTGTTCATGGTGATTTGTTTAACTCGTTAAACTGAATGTAGATAAACGAAGCTGTTATTATCTATTAATTGCCCGAGATCCACAAACAGCCCACAACAATGTCGGAGGATGGAAGCACGACCCCTCCCCAATGTCCTGTGGTGACATATTTATTATAAGATGGCGGCGTTACACAGTGGAACGAGTGTATGGGAGAGGTTAGACTTAGGCATTTCCGAGAAAAAAGTCTAATTTTGAAAAACGAACAATGTGGCTCGTATTTAGCTATTGCTTTTATTCTATCTCTCGTATTTCAGTTAATTGAGAAAATGAGAAATTTTACTATTAGTGAGTGAGTGCGTGTCGCCGCGACTCGCCTGGCTTTATGAATTTCTATGAAATACCTTCCGTAGCTAGAGACCCGTCGCTCGCCTTCATAGAAATACATAAGAATACATAGAAACCAGTCGTGTCGCGGCAACACGTTGTCTGCAGTTGCTGTCTACGGTCGGCTACGGAATTGTACCTTTACAGTAATCTATTTAAAATCGATTTTGAAATACAACATTCATTCATTCATTTATTTAGGAACTCATTTTGATGTCGCACAGTGTTTGCAAAAACGAGCAATAGCCATATAATACTAGGGATATCTTAGGTAAAGTTCGTGAGATCTTCCTTTTCTGGGCACCTTATTACTTAAGAATCTAGCATTCGATATTATTGACGATATTAGTGATGACCATAACAACTATTTCAATTCTGGCTTCGAAATAAATTACTAGTAAACCCACGTTGTTAAAGCTTAGTTTTTTTTAAATACCTAGGCGTTCTAACAGGCATGGGATAATAAAATGACAATATTTAAAATTGCACTCACGATGTAGAAAAAATATCGACATAAAACTGCGCTGCTTCCTCCTCCAATTTCCTGAATCTCCTTAGGCACCTGTCCCACCGCCGGCGATGAACGAGAAGCGAGTAGAGCTAGCTAGCAACTAAAAAATGTTTAGTTGAAACCAACTCATTAAATGAGTTGGCGAGCAGCGAGTGCGTGAATGCGACAAGCGATTTCCACTGGTATGCGTAGGTATGTAGGCACCAAGCGTGAGACTCTCAGCGAGTGTTCTACCCGCCAAGCAAGCACTCTCTTTGATGACACTTTACGCTATGACAAACGTGTACTCGCACAACACTACTCGCCGAACGGTGTGAACAGTCAGTCAGCAGGGTTGGAAAAAAAAACTTTTTTTTTTTTACATTTTATAAAACAGTCCGAAATATTTTAAATAACCGACGAAAAATTTCAACGCTTGGGGTGTTCAGAATCATGTACTGAATCCATGGTAACAGTTTTCGCTTCGATGTCCCTGCCATACAGTATAATTGTGTATCTCTTTTACTTATAAGGAACCTACAATCTTTTGCTCATTTCTTGAGAGAGAAAATCGTTGATAGCTAGTCGCATCCTCGTCGACGGTGGGACAGGTATCTTAATAACACATGTGGGCTAATTACCAACACCGATTAGCACCGTGGCGTACGTGTCACCTTTCTATTGCCTTCAGAAAAGGAAAAATAACTATTGGAAAGGAAACTACGTTTACTAAGTAAAAGTATTCCGTTGCGAACGAACAGTTGGACATTTCCGAGTTGAATTTTCTAAGCTCTCGATTTCACAGACATTGCAGCTGAGACGCGAGTCTTTCTTGAAAACTATTCTAAATGACCTTATGTGCTATGCGCGTTTGATTCCGGTTCAATCAACTGTTTCGATCGCAGTTCACGTCTGGTTTACTTATTTTGTCGACAACACCATGTAGATAATAATATGTTCAATCTTCCATTTTATATCATAGTACTAGCTTGTGCCCGCGGCTTAGCCCACGTGGAGGTCAGAAATTATCCCACACGAACGTACTGCAGTGATAAAAAATATCATATGTCCTTTCCTAACCCAGTATCCTAATTGCGTCAGTTATTTTCGTAAACGATTATGCCTAATTTGTTTCATTTCGAGAGTTCAACAATATTCATTGCGTTATTTACGTTGCCGAGGAATTTTTTTTCCAACTTATGAAGCAATGGATTAATTAGCAATCTGTTTCAAATCGAAACAGATTGTGATTGATCGTGTATTACGCAATTAGGGTACAGGTCCCGATCTATGCGTGTGCCAAATCTCATATAAATCCATTCAACCGTTAATGCGTGAAAAGATAAAAGAAGGACAGACCGAAAGACAGACAAATACTTACGCATTTATATTATTAGTTTATTAATTTTCCATTTTCTTCATCAAGTACTGCACAGTAAAAAATCCATCATTCTGTATTTGCCACGACAGCAGCTTTCTTCAGGTAGTCGTGCCTGCAATCTAGGGAAAAAATGATGCCCTATTGACCTAGGGCCTAAATGTACTAATTTACAAATATTGCAACAGTCTCGCCATTGTGAATTTTTGACAGATTTTGTATGGCAAATCTGTCAAAACCTCACAATGAAGCGTTGCAATGTTTGTAAATAACTAGACTTGACACCCTTTTTCTTTTTACCTGCCTGCATAATCAGTACCCTAATTACGTAACTTATTTTCCTAAACGATTATGACTAATTTGTTTAATTTTGACAGTTCAACAACATTCATTTCGTTAATTACGTTGCTGGGCAGATTTTTTCTCCAATTTATGAAGCAATGGATTAGCAATCTGTTTCAAATCGAAACAAATTGTGATTGATCGTGCATTACGCAATTAGAGTACTGGTCACACAATGAGCACAAATACAGAATGGCGTGGTTATATTTTGGCAGTCATAATTGTTGTAACTGACAAAATTAATTACTTAATCTTTAACAAAACAATTTACCTCTATGAATACGAGCTGCGTTCATTCATTAGCAGTTTCCATACAGTGTGATGCATCGCTTCGTACAGATATTGGTGCGGTGTAGGTGTCGAAATATGTACATATTTGTAAACCATCCATCAACACACATAGTGTTACCTGTTTATAATTCAATTCAATGAACTATGCGAATGCTCTACCGAAAGACTAATCAGCTGTCCCATACAAAACTTCAATACCTCATCATCATCTTTCTGTCCTTGTCCCATGTTACTTGGGGTCGGCACAACACGTTTTCTTTTTCCACTCTCCCCTGTCAACCGTCATACTATCATCCACTCCCTTCTCTTTCATATCATTCCTCACACAATCCTTCCATCTTTTCTTTGGTCTTACTCTCCCGCTCCATTCATCAACATTTATATTCATCACTCTTTGCGTTTCTTCTCTCCTGGCCAAACGATTTCCTTTAAATTTTTCTGTCACTGGCGCCACTTTTAAACTTCCCCTTATACAGGGTTACTGGTAACTCGACGTATTCCTTGCAGGACGTCATAGTAGGGTTAAAATGCAACAAATTAAGCCACCAAATGTTCTACCGAAATTCAGTAGTTTTTGAATTAGTTAAGAGTTTTAGTTTTTTATGAAAAATCCCAGATTAAATCATTTGAAACCAATTTAAAAATGATTTACGGCGCGACTGTACTGAAATTTAAGTTATTATCATAGTTGACGCTGTAGCAGACCTTTGTTAATAATTAAAAGTTCAATAATGCCTAAAACTTTGGCAAATATCACTAACCAAACATTTAATTTTTTGTAATTTTTGCTATTACTTCATAAAAATGTAGTCTAGTGCAAAAAAAAAATACTACACCTGGTGTACAAATTACTAGGAAAATATCCTTGTCTTATCAGTTATTCAGAAAGGTATGATTGTCAATACTTTTGCATGTGTGCCAGGGAAGAGAAGAGTTTTATGGGGGGCAGGTAAAATTGCGAGACGGTCAACCTATTGTTTCGTATTCGTATTATTCGTAGTTTTTACCTGCGCTTGAACTCCAAACACTCGGGGAGCTTTGTGATTGGTCGCTATTGTTCTCTCGGCATGACAGGGGGTGCGATTTTGCAAAATTTGGTCGTCAGCGTTAGTTAGTTTCAACTCTACGTCGCGCAAGCTCGTGTTTTGTTACTGGCTATTTCCCTAACTGTTGCTGCGTATCTTGCTCTTGTGCTGTGCTGTGCCTTCATAAGCGCTGACTATGGCTGCATATTCTAATCCTGAATACGCTGACATAATGTACTGTTACGAACTTTGTGACGGTAACGCTGCTGAGGCGCGGCGAGAATATCAACTTCGCTTTCCCAACCGCCGACTCCCCCAGGTTAGTGTCTTCGGATCGACTTATCGGCGAATATCTGAAACTGGCAGCGTCCAAAGAAGCAGGCAAGTTGACACTGGTCGTTCCCGGAGATACACGGCTGAGGACGAGGAGCTTATTCTTCAACGTTTTATTGACGATCCTAACACATCGACAAACATCGTAGCGCGTGAGCTTGGTATGTCACAGTGGAAAGTCTGGTCTGTAGTTCACTTGTCAGGCCGACATCCATACCATTACCAACCAGTCCAGTCATTAGAAGAAGGAGATCCGCCGAGACGGCTTGAATTTTGTCGTTTTATGCTAAGTGCCGACGCCGACAGCGAAAACTTTTTAAAAACATTCTGTGGACCGATGAGTCATGTTTTGATCGTGATGGTATCACAAATTACCACAACTTACATTACTGGGCACCGAAAGCAGAAGCAAACCCTAAAAAACTGAAACCAACCGCATCCCAGCGAAGGTTCTCGCTTAATGTTTGGATGGGTATTATTGACGACAAATAAATTGGCCCACATTTTTTACCCCGAACACTAAATGGGGAACTTTATGAAGATTCCCTCAGAAATCATTTATCAGCACTGCTCACGGATGTACCGGAAGAAAGAAGAGCAAACATGATTTACCAACATGACGGATTTCCAGCCCACTTCCGAATCACAATTCGACAATTGCTGGATGAAAACTATCCAAACCGATGGATAGGGCGCGGTGGGCCGATTCCGTGGCCTGCACGAAGCCCTGATCTGACGCCGCTAGACTTTTACGTCTGGGGTCATATGAAAGATCTAGTTTATGTGACCCCAGTAAATTCAATTGAAGAACTAAGGGAGAGAATTACAAATGCGGCGGACCAGATGAGGGCAACAATCACATCAAGAATAACAAAAACCGAAGTAAGGAAGCGAATAAGAACATGTATTCGAAACCGAGGGCAGCACATCGAACAAGACGTGTGAAATGTGTGTAATTAAAGTTTTTAATATTGATTAAAAAGAATAATAATGTTCACGATTTTGTTTTTGATTTTTCGAATAATCACCTTTTTGTGAAACGCACGCCTGTACTAAATCAAAAACGATTTTCTTAATGTAGTCCATGATTTTGTATTAACTTTCATACCTTTTTGGATAGCTGATAAGACAAGGATATTTTCTTAGTAATTTGTACACCAGGTGTAGCATTTTTTTTTTGCACTAGACTACATTTTTTATGAAGTAATAGCAAAAATTACAAAAAATTAAATGTTTGGTTAGTGATATTTGCCAAAGTTTTAGGCATTATTGAACTTTTAATTATTAACAAAGGTCTGCTACGGCGTCAACTATGATAATAACTTAAATTTCAGTACAGTCGCGCCGTAAATCGTTTTTAAATTGGTTTCAAATGATTTAATCTGGGATTTTTCATAAAAAAACTAAAACTCTTAACTAATTCAAAAACTACTGAATTTCGGTAGAACATTTGGTGGCTTAATTTGTTGCATTTTAACCCTACTATGACGTCCTGCAAGGAATACGTCGAGTTACCAGTAACCCTGTATAGGTACTTATTTCTTACTTTATCGACTCAAATTTATGGGACAGCTAATTATTTTTCACGATTACGATAATGGTCCTATGGCGAAGGTTGTTTAGTTTGATGGTCTTGTACCCACACCCTCAAATATGACCACGTATTTCTGATATATATACGCTGTATATGTTACTTAGTGAATTTGCCCTAATTAGCATACATTATTCCATTGTATTCAAGTGCGTATCCCTAATCTGACTGAGATAATTAATTACTCTTGCTAACGGGGTCAATCAATTTGCCTAGCGTTTTCCCCACTGTGTTGGGGTCGGCTTCCAGTCTAACCGAATGCAGCTGAATATCAGTATTTTACAAGTAATGTAAATTATTTTGAATAAGTACTATTATATTATATTATTATATTTTTCTAAATGAACAGACAGCTGTGCTGCTGGAAAGTTTGTTGCGCTGCTTCTTCTTCCCAGCTAAAGCACTAAGAAATGGTGAAGGGTGGGCGTTTTTGGGGGACTGTCTTATGTAATTTTGACGTTCGAAAAGTGCTGATTCTCAGCGTATTTTGAATAAATGACTTTTTAATTTTACATGGCGATTGCTTATCTGACCTCCACAATCCAGTTACTGGATAATACGATACCCCTTGGTAAGACTTTTGGGCTTCTGACTACTCGTAACGAGTGTCAAAGATCATGAATAACAGCCGGGAACAACGGCTTAACGTGCTTTCCGAGGCACGAAGGGGTCTCGATATATGTATAATAGATGTTCACCCATCCACGAACTGACCGCGGCAAGCGTGGCCTAACCTTCGATCGACCCGGGCGACTGTTATAATTTAACTACGAAGCCCTCGTGATAGTGAGGTATTATCAAAATTCAGAGTGCCAGGGAAATCGACGCGAAAACTGATACCATGGATTCAATCTGCGTTGAAATTTTTCGTCAGTTTTTTTAAAAAAAATCTACTGTTACATAAAAACTGCAATACGTACGTACGCGGTAAAAATGTATTGAACAGCTGATTTTTTGAAGTGAAAACTTCTTTAGGCGCGTTGGGCATTTTTGAGATGGGACTAAACCATTTATTTCGGGACACCATGACGACACCTCATTTTTGAAAACGCGATTGTGCTCTTTATTTATATTACGTTATGGATCGATGTTTTATGCAAGTATTTTACGTTAAAGGTTTTTTAAACGCGATTATGCTCTTTATTTATATTGCGTTACGGATCAATGTTGTATGCAAGTATTTTTACTTTAAAGACTTTGGAAGTATTTTTTTTGTAAACGCGATTGTGCTCTTTATTTAGATAAAGTTACGGACCAATGTTCTATACAAGTATTTTTCATCCACCAAGACGATCTTGTTTTCACTTCTGTCGGCACTCCCGGAATGCCACCACTTTTTTTTAAAATAACCGACGAAAAATTTCAACGCAGGCAGATTCACAATCATGTACTGAATCCATGGTAACAGTTTTCGCGTCGATATCCCTGCCACCCTACATATAAGTTAAAAGCATAATAATGACCTTACCTTGACCATTACCTTTGATATATTATAGTTTTCCTGTGTCCTCGAACCAGAGTGCCGTAACGGACTCATAAGGGCTTGATTAATATCATAGTCATTTTTCTGTCCTCTCGCCATCGTCACTGGCCGGTAATTTGTCTTCCCGTAATAAATTATTTTCTCTGTCAGACGTTTTGAGGAAAAGGCTCCATAATATAATGTTTTTTTTTTCTTTTCCATTATTAAACATAAGCTGGTACAAAAACATGTGAAGGTTTAAAAATAACATTTACCTATACTCCATTTGCAATGAGATTAGACATTTAACTAAACCTTTTTTACAGTCCGTTCAACCGATTTTGACTTCTATTGCGTTGGTGGCATGACAAATGGCAGCTGCAGTAAACGATTGGTTTGTAACCACTTTTTTTGCTTTTAATGCCATCCTTATGCCTACGCAATAGAAGTCAAAATCGGTTGAACGGACTGTAAAAAAGGTTTGTTTAAATGTCTAATCTTATTTCAAACGGAGTATTAATAGGTCTTCGTGATGGTCCAATGGTTAAGGCGCTGACAAGAGACAAAGGTTCTTAGTTCGCTTGTCTTAAAAAAAAGCCAAATCTATATAGTTTGCGGTAGCGGCAAAAATATATGTTAATACACAAAGAAATGAGCGAGCTTTACAATAATCGCATATGATGTATAACATTTGACATCTTGGCTGACGTATATATGATTTACACAATATTCATCATCATCATCACTATCACCGTCATCATCGTCGTCAGCGTCATCGTCACTGTCACCGTTATCGCCATCGTCATCGGCATCGTCATCCTCATCCTCACCATCCTATTTACAACGTCTCGGAAAATGGGTTGGTACCATCTGAATGCTAATTCTTGCACCGCGCGCGCTCATTGGTCAAATTAAATAGCGCGCGGATGTTACACATCAATAAAACATTTTCTTAGAACATGATTGTTACCAAAACATGTTTTGAAAAAAAAAAACTCGATTCAAATTAACGAACTAACCTTTCACCTTGAGTTCCAATCCAAAATATCTATATTAAATATCAACGTACGTTGGTACTTAATTAATAACAAGAACGTCTAATTTGAATGCAGAACTTGGTTGTGTTTTATAATTTTCGATTACATAACTCACTTTTGAATAAATAGATAATTGTTCATGTTTGCTATAAATTACAAGCTTGTGTCATCGAGCTTCTCTTTCGTTTCCATGATGTTCGACAGTGACCGCGCTTTAGCTCTTGTCAGCGTCTTAAGACATGCACGAGGTTGTGGTTTCAAATCCGGGCAAGTAGATACCAAAGTGATTGATCTAAGTATATCTTGGTCATCGCTAAATGAAATTAATATAAATCTGAATCGCTAACCCGCCCTGAGCAAGCATGGTGGCGATGGCATGCCTTCTCTTTTTCAAATTTTTCGTCGGTTATTTAAAAAAAAAACATTTTGACCGCGTAGGTATTTATTAATGGTTATTTATCAGTGATGGCCCAGTGGTAACGGCCGCGACTTACAAGTTGTACGTCGTAGATTCGAACCCAGACAGGCGCTTTACTTTGAGTAAATTATTTCATCAGTTTCATCACCACTGCTCTCAAAACGGTGAAGGAAAACATCGTGAGGAAACCGGCAAGTCCTAGAACCGAAAATTCGAATTCGAAGACACGTGACATCTACCAACCCGCACTGGGCCCGCGTGGTGGATTACGGCCCACTCCCTCTCACAGAGAGGAGGCCTGTGTCCCAGCAGTGGGAACATTATAGGCTGATGATGATGATGATGATGAGGTATTTATTGCACTTTTCTATGAAACAGCTATTTTAATAACCGACGAAAAAGTTCAACATAGGAGGATTCAAAATTATGTAAGTACTGTATAAATGCGAAAGTAAATTTGTTTATTTCTTTGTTACGGTTTCACGCTCAAATGGCTGAACGGATTTGAATGAAATTTGGCACATGGGTAGACCATGACCTGGTTTAGGACATAGGATACTTTTGTAGCACGTTCCCGTGGGATAATGTCCGACATCCACGCGGACGGAGCCACAGGGAAAATGCTAGTTATATTAAAAATAAGTCTTACTCTTTTCATAAGATTTCTTAGTGTTTTCTTGGGTGGTATTGAACACTCTACCACTTTATACCTTTAGCTATGTATTTTTAAATCAAACTCTTTCGGATATTTTTTGTAATCCGATTATGTGGGTAGTTGTAAAGACTGCTACGTACAAACGGCTACACATCAAGCCATACATTTATTTATTTAAATAACATGGGAGACTTACAGCTAAAACAAACAGATCAAGGACAGTACATTAGTCTGAAAGCCAATTACAGGTCTCCACTTATAAAATACAGAAAAAAAAGTAAATTCAAAGGACATTCACAACAAGTTACTATATACTACAGCATAATTACTATGTTGCTCGCACTGCATAGCAACCATCATAACAAAATTTACTATATGAAAAAGTTACGGCTTAAGCACTTCCTGGCTGACGACACACTAGTTATAAACGGATCTATATCGTACTGTTTACAAAGCCTGTTTAAATTTCTGCTTGCACGCACAATGTACGAATTTTGCCTATAATTGGTTGAAGCAAATGGCACGCGCAAAGGTGGATTGTATCGCTTGGACTACATGGGAATGCTGAAATAAAATTTTGTCAAAATATCGGAACAGTTTATAGTATTGTTAAAAATTTTCAACAAACACACACAGTCAGTAATCTCACGGCGGTTGAGTAAAGGTAATATATGAAATTTTTTACATAGCTTATGGTAGTTTTCCGAATGGTACGGTACTTTTTGATGATAACATAGATACCTTATGAACCTTTTCTGGATGCACATTTCCAGTATAAGCTGACCTCGCATTGTACGGAAATCCAATACAATGCGAGATCACCATAAACTGTACTGCTTGATGTGTAGCCGTGTGTACCTACGCTTGTTACCACTTTCTGAATACGAAGATAAAAATATTTGTAACAAATGTCATATACATTTTCCAACAACATTTGCTCAACGAAAATAAAACATTCTATACAAATACTTACTTATTTTATTTTCTTAGGGGTCTTCAAAGCCTCTTCACCTACGATATGTCAAAACCAAATATTGTTAGTACAGTTTCGATAATTGAAGGCAAATTCAAAAGACGTTTGAAATCACCAAAACTCAAATTGAATGTGATATCGATATGTGTTGATCAATTAATGAGTGTTTTTTTTTTTTAAAAACGTGTAATTTTTATTTGCATTAACAGAAAATTAAATACGCTTGTGATTTTTAAATACTATTTACAATGGTATACACCAACCATTTTATTACATAGTCTTATAATAGAACAACTAGATATTATACTTACGATCTAAAACAGACATTGTTGGTTTTCTAAAACAGGGCTGTCCAGACAACAGCCCGCGGGCCGCATGCGGCCTGCGACGCATGTTTTAATCAGAAAATAGTTTTACATAAATAGTTTGGATAATAGAATGATATGTCAAAACATATAATCAATATTTGGTATAATTTCTGCGGCCCTCCAGCTTTTGTAGTAAATTTAATTAGCCCGCGAAGATATGTAGTTTGGACAGCCCTGTTCTAAAGAATCATCCTTAGATCCTGAGCTCCTGGATTCGATTCCCGGGTCGGGCAGTGTTATTGAGTTTTCCATAAAGAATTTCTCAGTAGCAGCTTGGAGTCTGAGTTTGTGCCCGGTTGATGGCAATAAACTCGCCCCCTATTGCATGGAACTTAAACATAATTGGCGAAATGTAGGTGAACTATAGATACACCTCTGCCTAACCCTTCGAGGATTATGTGTCATACGGTAGATTTCTATTTTCACAGCCTCGGGAATGTGATACAACGTTGGTATACCTCGACGATATATTTATCTATTTTCACCCGAGCAGAGCTCGGTCGGCCAGGTACTATTTACCTACACGTGCAAATATGTCAATAAGTCTTTTAATTTAAATTCTAGCCACGTCCGTCGGTGGTAGCTTCCACTTGCATAGCCACATCATGAAACAATGCCCGTAATTAGGGCTGCCGAGCAACAGTTGCTATTAGATTAGGTCGTTACGTTATCTATTAAATTGCCGATTTTTGATACTGGCTAGTGTGAAGATCGACATCTTTCATTCTCTTTAGAATTCCATAATCAAATTAATTTTATAAAGAATAACATTCTTTTTTCAAAATCAGTTGTTCATTTGTTTTCCCGCCGTTTGAATTTTTTTTGATATCGCTGTTTCTATAACCAAGGAAAATTTAAATTGCCCGCTATTTTAGAACACGAGTTCCGTCGTGGCACCAACGCAGTACAGACAGCACACAATATTAATGACTTATATGGACAGGGTACACACGGCTACACATCGAGCTATACATTTCCAGTTTATGCTGATCTCGCATTGAATATAATTTCCGTACAATGCGAGGTCAGCTTATACTGGAAATGTATAGCTTGATGTGTAGCCGTGTGTACCTACCGCAAGTCAACGCACGATGCGTTTTTGGTTTGATCCAGTTTGATCACTCCCGTTCTGGAAATTTTGATCTCAATAATGAGCCCCGTGGCCGACCGGACACGAAAATCGATAACGATGAATTAAAAGCCTTAGTGGAAGCAAATTCATCTCAAACCACGTCGAAACTTGCAGCAGCCCTCAACGTAAGTGATAAATCGATACTGATTAATTTATGACAAATTGAAAAGATAAAAAAGCTCGGAAAGTAGATACCGTATGAACTCACTGAACAACCACAATAAAATCGCGTCGAAGCTTGTCTTTACTTCTTGAAAAGGCACATAAATGAGGGGATTCTGAATCGGATTGTTACCTGTGATGAAAAGTGGATCCTGTATGACAATCGAAATGTCGGTCGCACTGGTTGGACACAGGTAGCGTTGCCAGACGTCCCGTATTTCAGGCCTAATTATGAATATTCCGCCGGGACAGACTCTGTCTCGTATTTAAACCTTATTTGATTCCTTTATTTCATTATTTACATACAAATTATATTTTTAAATATTAGAATAAAATAATATAAAAACATTTAAAAATATAAACAAATATTAAAAAATATTTATTTGATTTATTATTAAGAAATCTATCGCACTACGGTTGATTGACATTGAGAAGTGGAAGAAAATCATGGAAGGGTTTTCCAAAAATGAAATCTCAACATCTCTCACACAACACAACATTTTTTTAATTGTATTGTTTATCTTCAGTAGATATCGCTAGTTCCAACAGTTTTGTGGAAAGAACTTTTTCGCAGATGACCTTGAAATGGACTGAAGTGCGCAACAAATGTACCCCTGATTTGATAAAGAGTGACTATTTTCAACAATAACTGCATTGAATTTTATTACAAACTAGCGACCCGCCCCGGCTTCGCACGGGTATAAACCGGATTATTATACATATAAACCTTCCTCTTCAATCACTCTATCTATTAAAAAAAACCGTTTCAAAATCCGTTGCGTAGTTTTAAAGATTTAAGCATACATAGGGACAGAAAAAGCGACTTTGTTTTATACTATGTAGTGATATGTTAAATCAAACAAAGATATATTGAAACTTACACGATCATCTTTAAACTATAAGTAGCAATAAATAAATAATAAGAACGTAAAATATATGATTTTAATTTGTCCCGGGAAAAATTTGAAATCCCGTTTTTTTAAACAAACGTGAGCATTTGTCCATTAAAGAATAAAAAAATCTGGCAACCCTAACACAGGGGAGGCAGCCAAACCATGTTCCAAACGCAAATTACGTTAAAAGAAGCGGCTAGTGAGTGTATGGCGGACCTTTTCCGGCATTGTTAATTACAGCTTTTTGAGACCAGACACAACAATTACTGCAGAGGTCAAAGGCTATGAATAATTATAAATGATGATGGTCAAGGTCACTGACAAACAACAGAGACTTGTCAACTGCTCCAGTCCACTCCTTCAGGACAACGCTCGTCCACACACCGCACAACGAACCGTTTTAAAACTTACCATACTCACCAGACCTTGCTCCAACTGATTTCGATTTTTTTCAGAATTTGAATAACTTTTTACGTAGGAAAAATTTCAAATCCAATGATGCGGTGAAAAACGCCTTTATTAAAGAGTTCATCGATGCTCGTCGCCAGGATTTATATACCAGAGGCATCAACGAACTTTCATTAAAATGACAAAAGTGCATCGACACTAATAAGACTTCGATTAAATAAATACATACTTTTCTTTTAAAAAAATCTTCAATTTTTGTATTTAAAACGGCACACAGTGGGCTGAAAATCGATCTTCATAGACTTAGGGATCAACTTAGTATTTTTTTTCTTTTTTCGGCAGAAATGGGATTAGGTATCGTATATTGATCAATTTAATGCTATTTCAGTTTTTCAATAAACGTTTTTCTTTACTTTATAACACTTGGTTGGAAAAAATGTATGGGCGTCCCAAAATTATGGGACATGAAGGGAAAGTACCTTAAATATCGTAGATAGGGTATTTTGCTGAAAGAAGACTTTATGTTATTTTTAAAAGTTAGTAATTCTGCATTCAAAGATTTTCTAAAAATTACTTGCCTCGTCTGGGAATCGAACCGACTTAAATGTAAAAAAAAAACACCCCTACTTTTATGATACCAATCGAAAGAATGGCTAAAAAATAATAACTCTTCTTAAGTAACATAGTATTTTAAAAGAAAGGATCAGCGTGAAATTAATAATTTTAATCAAATTAAAAACATACATGAAACTGCCGTAGTCAATTAAGTGGGTATTTTTTTGTAAATTAATTAATTAAATGCTCAAAATGTGATCCCTCTTGTCTGGTACGAGTAGTACGGTACGAATGGACCGATTAGATGGCCGGCCAGATCCCCGGACCTTATACCATTAGATTTCTTCTTTTGGGGATACATGAAAGATATGTTATACAAAAAGCGATACGAGAACGTGGGCGTGTTACAAACAGAATTGTGCCATATCATATCGAGTATTCACCATAAAATGGTAAGAAAATCAACAGGCAGCGGACTCATTAAAAGATTGGCGATTTGCGTAAGACAAGAGGGATCACATTTTGAGCATTTAATTAATTAATTTACAAAAAAATACCCACTTAATTGACTACGGCAGTTTCATGTATGTTTTTAATTTGATTAAAATGATTAATTTCACGCTGATCCTTTCTTTTAAAATACTATGTTACTTAAGAAGAGTTATTATTTTTTGGCCATTCTTTCGATTGGTATCATAAAAGCAGGGATGTTTTTTTTTTTTACATTTAAGTCGGTACGATTCCCATACGAGGCAAGTAATTTTTAGAAAATCTTTGAATGCAGAATTACTAACTTTTAAAAATAACATAAAGTCTTCTTTCAGCAAAATACCCTATCTACGATATTTAAGGTACTTTCCCTTCATGTCCCATAATTTTGGGACGTCCTGTATAGGAAAGGGGGTATGAGATCTAATTATCTTAGTAATAGGATATCAGATTTCATTATTATGATAGATATGGCCAATGGATCATAAGATCTCATTATTTAACCATCCTCGTTATTAAATTACAAAAAAAGTTAATTAATTTCCATAAAATTTGTTATGTTTAACCGGTAACTACTAAATTTCTGTTCATATAATTTATTAATAACCATTTAAATACTTAATGTCAATTATAAATATATTAAAACTTTTTTTTATATTCTAAAAACACATTTTATTTTTTTTTCTCCCAAAATCTAGCGCGTCCGCGCATTGTGCGATATGTCAAAAAATGCAGAAAAATAAGGTGTATAATCGTGCCAAAGGGAATTAGTCGCACTTGTACCAAAGTCGAAATATATCCTTTTTTACATATTTCTCCATACATTTTTTTCAACCAAGTGTTATAAAGTAAAGAAAACCGTTTATTGAAAAACTGAAATAGCATTAAATTGATCAATATACGATACCTAAACCCATTTCTGCCGAAAAAAGAAAAAAAATACTAAGTTGATCCCTAAGTCTATGAAGATCGATTTTCAGCCCACTGTGCGGCAATAGGAATAATGCCTGGGTAAAAAAAAAACTATAAGTCCGTCAGTCAGATAATAAAAAAATATTAGACACGTATTTTTTGCTTTATCATATTATCTATAAAATCTACATACTCGTGACGTCATGGGACATTTTAACTCAATGTATCGCCGTAATCTTTTGAAAAAAACCGGCCACGTGCGTGTCGGACCACGCACAATGAAGGGTTCCGTAGTTGGGATGAATTTATCCCAAAAACAAACTTAACTTTGTAGTTCAAAATATGTTCTCCCATACGGAATGTATGGGAAAACATGTTTTTGCAACTGCAAAGTTAAGTTGGTCGATTATTACTCGTTAACTTGTAGAGCCTACTTAGCTGTGATAGTTTTCCTTTTAATTTCGTTATATAAACTACTGCTGTGATTTTTTTCACATACCCAGAACCAACCATTTAGCTGCCGGGGGGGGGGATACTTGACTCTAACAAAAATTAGCACTTTAAAGCTTAATATTTCGCAAACGGATCCTTGAATCCAAAAATAGTTTTTACAAACCCACAATGTTTTTAAAGGACCTTTCCAATGATACCCCACACCATGGGATAAAAAAATAAACATCACCACTTTACGTGTAGGGGAGGTACTCTAAAAAAAATGTTTTTCATAATTTTGTTATACCACTTTGCCAGCGCAATTAATATGTATACCTATGCCAAATTACAGCTTTCTAGTACTAAGGGTCTCGGAGCTAGACCGCGGACAGACAGACAGACAGACAGACAGATGGACATGACGAAACTATAAGGGTTCCTTGTTTAATACGGAACCCTAAAAAGAAAAAATACATGTCCAATATTTTTTTAATAATCAAACTGACGGACAGAAAAAAGTTTTTGTCGTTGTCCCCATTTCATAGATAGAGACCTAATAATTCACGGCGGATACATTATTGATATATAATTCACTGCTGTCAGTGACATGTATCACCGTATCATGTTGTAGTTTTAAGGACAAAGAAAGAGAAAAAAAGAAAGAAAAAACTTTTATTTGCGGGTAAACATGACGCAAAAAATAGTTTAAAATACAAAAATGAGAAAAGGTTGGGGGAAGCATGCGTCACATCCACGCAAATCGGCTATCATTCAGCATTATGCTACGACCATAGGGTCGTAGCATAATGTTGAGTGATAACATAGAAAGACAGAGCCCCTGCGCTGGTATGTAGCGACAGCCGGCAACCCTCGAGTTTTCGCTTTCACTGACCTGCAAAATGCAAAAAACGTAAGAAAATTTGAATTTCGCGGGCTACCCTGACGCTTCCCCCTTAATGAACAGAATTAACCCACTTTGAGGGAATAACTGGTTTAAATAGAATGGAAATCGTTTATTTGCTTATAATGTTGGTATACAGAATGGATGAAACTGAGACTATGAGGAAGTACCTAATCATTTTGCATTTATCTGTGGGGGCTTGTAATTAGCAATTTAGTCTTATATTATTGTTATTATAATGTTATTAGTCTGTAAGCCTTCCGAAAAAAAAATAAAAAAAATAAAGAATTATGTACACACGGCTACACATCAAGCTGTAATTTCCAGTATAAGCTAACCTCGCATTGTATGGAAATCCTATGCGATGTGAGATCAGCATAAACTGGAAGTTATAGCTTGATGTGTAGCCGTGTGTACTAATGGTAGAGAATTATGGGAAATGAACGAGGACTTAGGAATGTAGCGCTTTTAATTCGTAAAGAAAATGTCTTATTCATGGACACATTTTATAATTAATACTAAAGTATTACAAAGAGTCATAAAAATAGCAGATTTATTTTCCACTTTGGAACAACACTAGACAACAGGCCAATCTTATAATCTAATCTTATGTATCCAAATAAATCTCCTCGTAATCCTACATCAAAGAAAATAGGTACCATGGATTTCAATTTGAGCGTCAACAAAAATAACATTTCTACTAAAACATTTTCACATGAATCTATTTATAGTAAAAAGGCTGAAGTATTTAAAGAAAAATAATCTTTTCTTCAGTTCCTTATCTGTATTTTGGAACAAACAATATAATTCTTTGGTATAACATTATTTACAATCTCAACGCTAAGCCGATCGGTTCGCACGGAGGTAATAAAATCGCGGCGATTTTTTTTCGTGCACTGGATTTTCAACGTTCTGCTTAGCGCAGAGAGTTGAAAATCCAACCGTGTGTATTTTCAATTTTCAACGCGCTGGGACGAGAGTGCATCCCAGCGCGTTGGATTCTCAACGCTCGACTTAAAACCGAGAGTTGAAAATCCAGTGCGCGATAAAATCCCGCCGCGATTTTATCACGTCCGTGCGAACGTCGGCTAATACAAACACTTTCAGAATGGGTCTGACATGGTCTGACACAACAACAATACATTAGCAAAGCATTCAATAATCTCTTAAAGTACTTCGTGATGGTCCAAGCTCGTTGGACGATGCCTTACTCTTTAACACTGAACACTGATTACTTCCTAGAGCACAAAGTACCAGTTCACTATAGGAAATGTTCCCGTACCACTGGGACGTTCCCATGCTTCACCCGTCCTCACGGCACGGACGTCTTGGCACTGCAACAAGTATTAACAAATTATTTTAAAAGCATATTTCTATTTTCTTAATGTACCTCGGGTATCATCGGATTTCCGAACACAAACGAATGCTAATTTCCATGTCCATCAATTATTAGATTTATCGTGTATAATAATTTGAAATCAGAACTAAGTACTTCATTGTTGTTTTGTTTTGATTTCGGTGTGAACTATATAGAGCTGTAAAACTATTTTCCAATCTGTCGTGCCTGCGACTTTAGCGGGTTTCCTCCCATTTTTTTAATAAATTACCTACATTAAGTTAAAAGAGTATTAACAACTCTATAGCCTTCCAAGTCGATTGAGAGCGTCCGGTCTGCACCAAGTGCAAAGGGCAACTGATAGAAATCCGACAACTGACGAAACACGAGGTCTGCCGAGGGACATTAGAACATATTTGTACTGTACTTAAATACAACTATAAATACTAGCGACACGCCGCGCTTCGCACAGGTGCAATGGGGACATATCAAAACATCGAGATTTCTATACTAGTTAAATACACATAAACCGTCTTGGAGCAGTGGTGGCCCAGTGGTAACGGCCGCGACTTACGAGTTGTAGGTCGTAGGTTCGAACCCAGACAGGCGCTTTACTTTGTGTAAATTATTTCATCACCACTGCTCTCAAAACGGTGAAGGAAAACATCGTGAGGAAACCGGCATGTCCTAGAACCGAAAATTCGAAGACATGTGACATCTACCAACCCGCACTGGGCCCGCGTGGTGGATTACGGCCCACTCCCTCTCACAGAGAGGAGGCCTGTGTCCCAGCAGTGGGAACATTTATAGGCTGATGATGATGATGATGATGAAACCTTCCGGAGTAACTTCTCTAAGTGATGGTGATAACCGCATCAAAATGCGTTGCGTAGTTTAGAAGAACTACGTGGTTACACAGACAGACACGAGAAGTGATTTTATTTTATAGTCATTATATATAATATACAGGTGGCATGGATTTTATGATGCCGAAGGAGCTCCTCCCATTTTTTATATATTTACAGGTATATAAAAAAGGGGAAGAGCTCCTTATCTATCTAGGTCTATATCTATCTATCATCATCTGCCTAGCCTTTTCCCAACTATGTTGGGGTCGGCTTCCAGTCTAACCGGATGCAGCTGAATACCAGTATTTTACATGGAGCGACTGCTTATCTGACCTCCACAACCTAGTGACTAGGTAACACGATACCCCTTGGTAAGACTGGTTGTCAGACTTTTTGGGCTTCTAACTACCCGTAACGACTGTCAAAGATCTACAAATGACAGCCGGGACCAACGGCTTAACGTGCTTTCCGAGGCACGGAGGGGACTTGGTATGTAAAGATGGTCACCCATCCACGGACCAACCGCGGCAAGCGTAGCTTAACCTGATCGATCGACCCGTGCAGCTGTTATTACTTAGCCACAAGCCCCTTAGGTCTATATCTATCTATCGATCCTGATTAAATGAGCAATATTTGTAATCATTTCCCGAAAACGGCTCTAAAGATTTCGATGAAAGGTGTAATATAGGGGTTTACGGGGGTGAAGAATCGATCTAGTCTCATATCTGGGAAAATTCGTTTTCTCCGTATTTTCATCCGAGCAGAACTCGGTCGCCCAAAGCTTAGAACAAGATGGCTGCCTTAGAATAATGACATGGCAGCATGGAATTAGTATGAACTATCCTATACTATTAAATGAACATTCTCCATTTTCACCAGAGCAGAGCTCAGTCGCCCAGGTACCTACTATACAGGGTGGCAGGGACATCGACGCGAAAACTGTTACCATGGATTCAGTACATGATTCTGAACCCCACTGTGTTAAAATTTTTCGTTCGCTTATTTAAAAAAAAAAAAATCTGCTGTTCCATACATTTTGACTGCGTAGGTTTTGCACTTTTCTATGAAATAGCAGATTTAAAAAAATAACCGACGAAAAATTTCAACGCTGTGGGGTTCAGAATTATGTACTGAATCCACGGTAACAGTTTTCGCGTCGATGTCCCTGCATCAGCATGGCTGTCAATGGGAAAAGTGTCCGAAATTCAAGAAGCATTGGCACATTTAAAATCAAAATATTTTATTTCACATGAACCTACAAGGGCTCTTAAGAAACGTCAGAAGCTAAGTGCACGGTTCCAATTGGTCGTTTCATATGGCGATGCCGATTCTATAGTCAAAAAAATAGGCGAGCAATCTTTTAAAAGCTAAACATTAAAGGTCAAAAATTAAAAGCAATTTGCCTTTTCACGAAGCCTTAATTGAGGCAAAAGTTCCAGTTTTAAACTATAGAGAACTCACGTCAGAAGTTGGACAGTAATCAATTTATCGCTTGATATTTTAATTAAAAATTTATTGAACGGGGAATAAATACGTCGCAGGTGCTATTTTTTAAAGCCAGGTGTAGGTCGTAGGGAAAGTAAGCATTACTGAAATGAATGGTATGGTCGTTGGAATTAGGTCGGTTCTTACATTTAATGTTCATCGTTAGGTATCCAATATAGAACCTAAGAAGTAAAATATAAAAATTCTTCCTTTTCTTCGAAGTGATTATTTTATGCGGATTGTATTTATGATAGCAAAGGTTGTATGAAGTATATAGTGGGTTGTTAAAGGTGGCTTTCTTTTTTGGGTGGCAAATTATCAAATAACTTCTCTCGCTCTGGGCGGAGCAGGAGGGCGTGTCAGACTCTTACTGACTAAAACCCACCCGTATTCTTTCAGTTGCCATTTTGCCGAAGGCCACGATCGCCCTTTCGGACTTCTTCGCAACCCCGGCAGGCATCGGCCCTAGCGGACCCCGTCATTACTGCTGACATCTCTTTGAGGCGCGCGTGGAACACAACGCGCCGTCGACCCGGGCCTGGTCCTTATCGGACGGCGAGCTACCCATTGCTCACCGTCCGCAAGGCCGCGCCTACGATGGCCGGAAATCGGCCTGGACAGACTGGATGCGGAAGGCAGAGGACAGGGTGTTGGGGCGCAGCCTGGGAGAGGACTATGTCCAACAGTGGACTGCGATAGACTATTGAAAATTGTACTTATGATTTAATATAACAAACTTATTGGGAATTATATGTTTAAGCCGTTTGGGATTGAAATACTAGGGCCATGGGGTTCAAGGGCCAAGGCCAAGGAATCAGCATTGCCACCCAACGTGGCAATGCTGCCAGTCTTTTGGAAACGTTTCCCGTTGACAACGATGCGGACGAACTTTTTTGTACCCAATGAGCCGTTCTCCCTTTTTTAATACTTTTACTTTTATAACATTATTATATTGAGATTTTGATGTTAGCTTTTATAATGTACCTACATATTATTTCACTTTAATAAATATATACATTTATAAAAGGTCAATCTAGATTTCATGTTGACTGAAAATCAACGTTTGAACTATTGTTTTTTCTACTATGTAGGAATAAATCTGCTCTGGGGTTTCATATCTGAAACTATCGGTCGCTCCCTGAAAATTCACTACATCCGTCTAGATGAAAAAGGAGAACCTATAAAATCAACAGCACTTGGAAACCATTTCCTGTGAACTATTTCAACATCGAGCAGTGGTGGCTTAGTGGTAATAATGGTCGTGACTTACGAGTTACGTAGGTTCGAACCCAGACAGGCTTTGTGTAAATAATTGCATCACCAATGCTCTCAAAACGGTGAAGGAAAACATCGTGAGGAAACCGGCATGTCCTAGAACGGAAAATTCGAAGACATGTGACATCTACCAACCCGCACTGGGCCCGCGTGGTGGATTACGGCCCACTCCCTCTCACAGAGAGGAGGCCCAGTAGGAACATTATAGGCTGATGATGCTTAAATGCTATATTTAAACATCAATAATAGTACATTACTGCCGCGGTCTATAATGACTACTTTGCTAGTCGCGCTGATGATGGCCGACAGCGCAGCTCCAGGCCGACACAGCGCGGTCAGCGTGCAGCACTTGATGAACGAGCTGAGATAAAGGCCGAGGCCGAGGTCGAGGAGGAGGTCGAGGAGGTCGAGGCCTTTACAGCGAGGACAGCAAGGGCTGCAATGATGGCCAAGCTCCAAAGGCTTAGAGCGTAGCTAGGCTAGCTCGAGGCAATCATAGCGTGACCAGCGAAGCAGTCATAATGGGCCAAGGCTTGTATAGTGCTTTACTCAAAAATGCAAGTACCTAATATAAATAAAACCAGCAAGTAATTTCAATAAAATATATATTAAAACGTCAAAATAGCGGCCGGCAATGTTTTGCCGGCCTGTTAGAGTGACCAGCACAACTTTGCCGGCCGCTCCTTGAAACAGAACGGCAAGGTCGACTTTGCTCAAGGTTGTCAAAATAATGACCACATTACATGCATTTTTGAGTAAAAAACAAACTAAGCATGGATTAGAATGTGCAATATAGCACAGGAACATAGCCCTCCTAATTGCTGGACACACACTAATCTTCCAATATTTGCTTCACCTCAAAACCTTGTAGATGGCACCGTTAAACCAAACGGTTATGTGCTCATTCCATATAAACGAAATTACGACAAAATTACCCATTTCGAGGGTAAGATTACCATTCTTTGATATTATAAGAACCTCTATATCTGTGATTATTACACTTAAAAGAATATTTTGACGCTTATTATCTCAGAATTTCGATTGAATTTCACACGTAATGTTTTTGTCTATTTTACAATATTTTCTTGCTAAACCTGATGATGAAAATGTCTAACAAGGTAAACCTGAGCTGAATTTAACCTGTCTTGGAATTAGAAGCTTCAAAGAGACAAATTTCACATCTTAAATCTTATATATAAAATTCTCGTGTCACAATGTTAGTTACCTTACTCCTCCGAAATGGCTTTACTGATTTTTACCAAATTTTATATGCATATTCAGTAGGTCTGAGAATTGGCTACTATCTATTTTTCATACCCCTAAGTGATAAGGGTTGTCCACCCCAAACAAATAATTGGCAAAACAACGTTTGCCGGGGTCAGCTAGTATTAATATGTTTCTAAAATATTATGAAGCAAAAATTCTTGGTAAGTTCTTGGCTAAGGCCTGAAATTTCTCTATAATTACACATTCTCCCAGAGTTCATTGTTCACATATAAATGCAACCACCTATTAAAATACTTTTCTCTAATCCCAAGCTTTAGGAACACTACAGTCGGAGTGGTCACCGCAATTGGGTTAGATTTACGGCACACAAAAGTACTGCATGCTGTTCAAAACAGTTGAGAATCCTGCTAAACCCTTTTTATTGGACACTTTCTTCATTAATGCTATAAAATATACCATCTGTACCGTATAAATTAGGTAACTAGAAAATCTATACTGCACATAAATAAAATTGAAATATCCTGTTTGTAATGTCAAAATAACAGCTTTTTACTAAATACATATGATAGTATATACGGTACATACAACAAAACGACAGTTTTTTAAAATTTGTCTGTCGTGTGTTTGTTCCAGCTTATCTCCGAAACGGCTGCACTGATTTTGACGGAATTTTTAATGGAAGATAGCTGATGTTATTAGGAGTAACTTAGACTACTTTTGTTTCGAAACAAGAATTAGGGTTCTGCGTAAAAAAAAACAAAAACCTATGAAATCAGTATCTATACAAATAGGTAAATAAAATTGAAGTGTGTGTTTGTAAAGTCAAAATAACAGCTTTTTACTAAATGCATATGAAGTATATACGGTGCATACAACAAATTTTAAAAAAAATTGTCTGTCTGTCAGTTTGTTCCGGCTAATCTCCAAAAACTCTCACTACTTTCACTGCCAGCTATACAAATAAATTAAATTAAATTATAGAATTCCACGCGGACAAAATCGCAGGTAATGGAACATAAAAAGAAAACTTCTAAATCTTTTGGTGATTTTAGAAAGATGCATAGTAGTTTTATCGTAATTAAATTTCGAATAAAATAATTACTAAATCAAATGAAAGCATCAACTGCGATAAAGAATAGTAATGTATGTGTATTACTGTCGCATCAAATAATGTATGTCACAAAGAATAAAAAACCGAAATAAACTTGGTAGAAAGAGAAAATGTGGACGAATTAATGGCATGTGTGAGAGAAATTGACGCGAGTTTTGAGACAGCCGAGCGAATACTTTCCACAGTTTTACTACGTGTGGCCTCCAGTTTTGACAACATGTGACTTCGATTATATTGCTGCTGTGTTTGAATAAATCTAATGCTTCAACTACCAACAGATGTTTTTTCGTTATTTTATTTCAACTTTTCAGCTTTTTGTAAGAATATACTGAAGCTACGATTTCTTGTGTCTGCAATTTGCAGAAAGTTTCTGGTAAAGGCTGTTTATAATGTTTAAAATAAGAATTATGTTTTTTTTTTTTTTATTTATTTATGCATACAGTCTTGATACAGGTTCATGTTTGTTTTGTACCATTAAACCAGAAATGGTTTGTATTGGTACTCACATTCGCTATTAACACTCCTTAATCACTTAAATATAACTTGTATTTACTTATTCTATGTTATTCATGTATATTATCCATGCACCCACATTATTTGCTACTATTATATAAATAAGCAAACAATGTAGGTACATGAACAATAATTTGCACGTAACTTTTTAAGCCGTAAACATCTATCGGTAAATACGTGAGTCACACACATGTAATGTTTTTGAATGTTTTGAATCTTAGCTGCTTGCTATTGGGCCGCTCATTAGAAGACCGGTTCTAGTCAACGCTAAGAAATTCTTATACATGTTGCTTCGCTTTTATTTATTTTAGTTAGTGTTTTAATTAAATTTGAAAACTATTTTATTAAACTAGGTTAAATAAGTAGTTGTAATAGTATTTTTTGTATTTTTGCTTATAGTTTTTAGAGTTTATTTCGTTTTTAATAGATTTTGGTATTTCATTGTATATTGTGGGTATTAAAAATTTTACCGTTCGCCTGCCATAATAATTTCTAACCTGAGGTACTATTAGTTTATTTCTGGTGATTATTTTATGTGATATAGGTATTTGAATGCTTTTGTTATTAAATTGCTCAATCAAGAGGGCCATGTTGAGTCTAGTCTGAAATGGCAAAATTTTACAATATTTAAATAGTTCAATGACGTTATCTTTATATTGTTGTTTAATTTTTCTGGGTACGATAAGTTTTAAAAGTCTAACTTGCAGTTTGGAAATCCTTTCAGTATATGATTTAAATGTTCGCCCATAACTCGTGATTCCGTATGCTATAATTGATTCCGCCAAAGCAATGTACATGTTGAGCAAGATTTTGAATGGAACTTTAGGTTTCAAAATGTAAAACTTTGCCAGTATAGCTCGCAGCCTGTCACAGACTGAGTCCACGTGAAAAGTCCAGCTAAAACGATTGTCTACGACTAATCCTAGGTAAGTGTGGTGTGTTACTTGGTCAATTGCCTCACATCGACATGTACCTGACATTGTGGAGTGAAGACAACTGTGGCTGTGTGCGATTATATTAAAAGAACTAATTTGTTTTAGATGGCTAGAGTGGACATGAATGATTTTCGTCTTACTTGCGTTAAGAACCAGTCCAGCATCGTGTGCCCATTTGGAAATTTGAGTAAAATCTTCCAAATGTGTTGTGTTTTGTTCTGTTTGTTAAAGTTTAGTAGAGTTTTTAATTTTGTAACTTTTGTCTGCCTATTGGTAAAAATATGACTTTTCCATATACCACTGTACTACCCACATTTGCAAAATAAAATATCTTTATCTTTTTAAATTAACCATTCAGTTTGTGCAGCTAACGTTTAATATTAAAGGAGATGTTTCATTTTCGGCTATAAAGTGTACGTTAATGAAAAAGAAGGAAAAAATTCCACGAATTGAGGAAAAATATTCTTTCCTGTTTATTACCCGGATTACTTCGGCACAAAAAATAATAGATTAACAAATTATTGCCATATTCTATTTATCATGGCGTTCGTCTTACTTGCATACTGCTTTCGTCCAGAAATCATGTTACATTTTAGCATAATAATATCACGTAGACGTTATTTAAATAAATATGAAAGGCATGTATTTGTGTACTATAATAAGATAGCTATCTGATACAACTTTTTTGATTAATTAGAAAGTGTGATTCATCATTTAAAAAAAAGCGGCCAAGTGCGAGTCGTACTCGCCCATGAAGGGTTCCGTAGCAGCAAGTAACGATAAGTTTACGATTTATGACGTATTAAAAAAAAAACTACTTGCTAGATCTCGTTCAAACCAATTTTCGGTGGAAGTTTACATAGTAATGTACATTATATATTTTTTTTAGTTTTATCATTCTCTTATTTTAGAAGTTACAGGGGGGGGGGACACACATTTTACCACTTTGGAAGTGTCTCTCGCACAAACTATTCAGTTTAGAAAAAAATGATATTAGAAACCTCAATATCATTTTTGAAGACCTATCCATAGATACCCCACACGTATGGGATTGATGAAAAAAAAAATTTTGAGTTTCAGTTCTAAGTATGGGGAACTCCAAAATTATTTGTTTTTTTTCTATTTTTGTGTGAAAATCTTAATGCGGTTCACAGAATACATCTACTTACCAAATTTCAACAGCATAGGTCTTATAGTTTCGGAAAAAAGTGGCTGTGACATACGGACGGACAGACAGACAGACAGACAGACATGACGAATCTATAAGGGTTCCGTTTTTTAATGGAACCCTAAAAACTGCTTTTGTGGATTGTAGATTTATAGGTATTTCTGGACGAAAATGGCTAGCTGTCGATGATCGTATTTCTCCTGATAAACATCAAACATTTTCGGTTTTTATTTTGTTCCCAAAAAGTAGTAGATATTATGGAAAAAAACAGTCTTAATTGTATGTAGGGGTTCGTTTCCCAGGTTTTCTAAAGTGTACATATTATGGCCGGAGTCCCATACAAAAATGAAACGTCTCCTTTAATATTCTTTGAAGTTTCTTACAATAATTGTCTGTCTTCACAATAACTTAATACTGCGTTCGCAATTTATTTGCAAAACATGTAAACAAGTATTTGTTTACCCTTTTATTTGAACCTTATGTGTAGGCATTACAGTTGTTTTTCCTAAAACTCACACGAGTTCTAGGAAAAACAACTGTAATACCTACACATAAGGTTCAGTTTGCGCTACACTTCATATTTTTCATTACTTATTCATCAGTACTAGTCAGTCTAAAATCAACTTTATTTACACCAGCATAAAATTGATGTTTCTTTAAGTGGAAATAATGGCAATTGGAAACAAGGATTTGAATAGACTTTAGATAAAAACGGAAGAAAAACGAAAACGTTATTACAACATAGTAGATACTTCATGCAAACATAGAGTCCAATGCATACATGCATATTAGTTAGAGGTAAACAACGTTCCATATGAAGTTTGAGGAATACTGCCACTACCGCAAATTATGTTAAATGCAAACGCAATCGTTACTCACATATCCATATTAATATTGAAGCTCGGCTGTAGTTACCTTTTTATCTTTTCTGTGCACCTGCAGGGAGGAAACAATTTCATGACTCATGAACATAGTTTTAAATTGTTTCACTGAACATGCAATTAGCAGAGAACTGAATTAGAACAAAAAAAAAGACAAAAACAAAGCAAACAAAATGTATTAAAGAAAAAGGTATTTGAGCTTACGTGTTCTGGTTGTGGGAGTCAGAATGTGAGGCCGTCGGTGGCAGGAACCGTGCCAGATGTGGCTGCAGCAGCAACTGCCTGAATGTCTGACGGAACTGGCGAGACATGGTGCAGTACAGCACAAAATTGATGGCCCCGTTCAGCAGCGCCAGGAAGTCCATCAAATCTCCGAAGAGATCGTAGCAACGCTTGAAGAAACACCAACCGAGCAGCCCGCTCATCAGACCCATTATTCCTTGAGGCAGTTCCGTCACTAAGAACAGTAACAGTACTGCCAATAACATCTTCGTTGTCCTGTCAGTCCTTTTGTCTGCCTTATTCTGCCTCTTCACCATTTTCTCAGCAGCGGGGCAAGCGTTATAGTTCCTGAGCTTCTTTTGGTGCTGGTTGGCATTGTAGAGCGCCCGTATGAGCCACACGCTGATGATCGTGAGAATGGAACATGGTAACAGTTTGATGACCACGCCGTGCACCCAGAAGTTGGCCTGGTACAGAGTCCCCTCGTAGTCTGAGTCGACGTGGTAAGCGATGTCTGGGTTTCCAAACTTGTCCGTCACGTTTTTTGTGTGTATGTCGAAGACCTGTTGAAGAAATACTTTTTAGGGCTTTGAAACCGCTTTGGCATGACTATTATATGCCGTCATTTAAAGAATTGAGAATACATTATACAGGGTAGGGCAAAAGTAATATCATAATATGAATTGGCTGCCATTTTGTCGCAGAAATTGGGCGCTGTAAAGGTGTCAAATTGATGACATTTAAGTAAAAAAAAATACAACATTCTGAGTTGATACACATTTCTGTTCGTTTTATGGCATTTTGAATTAATCTGGCTCCATTTTAGTGATTTATTGTTCAATGTTGGCTTTCAATACTTGCAAGGTTGTGGTTTATTTTGGTAAACGTAGGATTTCAAAAAGCCCCCAAAGAAGAAGTCTGGCACCGTCAGAACTGGCGATCTGGCTAGCTAGATCAAATCGCCAAAACGAGAGATTATACGGCCCAGAAATTGGTGTTTAGAATCTCCGTCATTGCCTGAGGCATAATTCTCCATTTGTCTATTATCGAAATGTCAAAACACAATGATATTTGACGCCATTTGCAAAAATCATGGCACATTCACATTGTGACATTACTTTTGCTCCACCTTTTATTTTTGTATTTATTACGGATTTATTCCTTTTATTACGGAGTTTTATTAAATATCACATAATGCTCCTAATTGCTGTCTTCTGATAACATGACCACTTGATTGACAACATTCCATGTCGAATGACAATGCTAATTCTTTGAACAATGAATACATTCGATGATAATGACATTGTGTGGAAATATCGAATGTTTGCACAGCGTTTTATATCAAGTTCAATTCGTTGAACAAAAATAAAAGAAACAATGTGGACTTATTGTTACTCCCGATAAATGTCCATTGTAAATAATTAATATAAAATTGAAATCCATTTTGAAGATGAAGTTTATAATTATATAAATTGAATTGGCTTCATTTGCGAAGCTTCAGCTTCATTGACTCAACTCTTTCGAAATCACTTCGATAAATTCTTTCATAAAATAAGAAAATCAGTTACCGTTTATTCGTTTGTATCAAGAATATTACATTCCTGCTACAAATTACATTGTTTCTGGTATATGTCAATAAGATATTTCACTACTATGATATTACATTTTCATAAAATAGTCTGCTTACGACTTCTTATTATATCATTTCGTAGTGTGAGTGTAGCTAAGGGCCGAATTTCTACCGAACAGCCATAATAAGTTCGGCACCTAAAGGGCTATTTTTGTCTGTTCATTGCACGATAGAATCTGCTTTACCAGCTATGCATTATTTATTGTGTCGTAATGTCAATACCGCAATATGACATTCAGCCATCTTATTTCCATGTCTGATCGAATTTAATATGTGACACTGACAGGCTATGACAATTAAATTTTAAGAAATATATCTTTATATATTATATAAATCAATTGTCTCGCAAAAACTCGAAAATGGTTCGACCTATTTTTTGTTTTGTGCGCCTTTTTTTATTGGGGTGGTTTAGGATTTTTTTTTTTTGAAAAACCCAAAAGAACAGCCGAAAAATCGAAATTGAAATTTTGACAGAATAACGTCTGACGGATCAGCTAGTATTTCATAAATTGGCCAGACCATTCAAAAATTTTAGGTTGATGCCAACTCGACATTGATCAAAGATAAATATATAGTTTTCTATTCAAAAACCTGCTCAGAACCCTCTAGCTTCAAAGGTAGTACGTCACTTACCTTGATAAAGGAAAGAATTTTAAAATTGACGAATGTATAAAAGACTTAACAGTACACCTACATAGAAAGTGGCAAACTGGCAAAATAGTTGCCAGACATCTTTGTCAATATAGACACACTATTTAATAAAAGCTTTGTAATGAAGCCCACAGTATAATATTAAATAGCACGCTCAGTTTTGTGCATCTAATACATTAATTAATTTACTCTTAAATCCGTTTTTCGTGGAAACTGGCAGCGTTTCCACGAAAAACGGTCATGGCCGGGTGGGTAAAGCTACGGTTTTCTAAAAGAGCGGTGGTCGCAACATAGCGTTCGCAATTTACCGGCGAATGACGTCATTGAAACGTTATTAGGTTAGTCAAAGCCTAACCTTCGACCCGTTTATTTTATTTAAAACTTTATTCCGACAAACGTAAAGTTATTATTACCAAATTGACAACTTAGACTCGGGTTTAACGTCAGATTTTGTGATTCGAACTTTAACTTTGTGGAAAATAGAGTTCGAAATTCAAAAATGACTTTCTGGTTAAAACAACCTTTTTTTGTAATAAGGCCGTAATTTGACAGTTCCCTTCGTCTACCTCAGGTCGGAAGGATCATGAGAGGAGTGATACACGAAAAACAGACAGTCACGTGCAAAACGCATTTTGTGCAATCGAACTGAAAACCAAAATTAGGAATAAAATACTTACCATAAAGGTAGGTGCACACAGTATAGGCGGCAATATAAAGCTCGCTAGTATCGCGATGCTGCATCTACGCTCTGTACAAAGTATGTGACTCTTATCCGAGTACCTGGAACAGATTATTAGAATCAACATAAGATAATATCACGCCTGTATTGTCCAAAGAGAAGACAGAGGTGTACAGCACACCCACATTTCGCCAGTTATGTTTAAGTCCCATGTAATAGAGGGTGAACCGAACCGGGCACAAATCCAAACTCCGGACTGCTACTGAGCAATTCCTGATGGGAAAACCCAATTACACTTTAGAGGTATGAGGAACAGGGTGTAAAGTTCACTCATCCACTATAGAAAAGGGAGGATCCTCCGACCAGACGGGTGTTGTATCTGGCGGGCAACTGCCCGACGGTTGAAGTCGGGATGTTGTATAAAATGTCGATCGCGCGGTAAACTCTAACTGCGCGATGCAGGATATGTGTGACGTCATGTTTTTGATGCGTAGTTCGTGGCAGTGTAACCGCTATAAAACTTTGCCTGACCTAGGAGTCGAAACCAGGACCTCATGCTCCGCAGCAACGCTTGCAACAACTAGACCTACGAGGCAGTAAGTAGAATCAAATCGTATCGAAACATGAAATTGCTGTATTCTGAAATATATATAAGATTTCTAGATATTTAATTTACGTTCACCTTTGTAACGTTCGCAATAAGCACTCGAAGGAATGCTCGTTCCACTTTGGAAATTTTATTTGCATCGGAAACTGAAATAGTTCTAGGTACTGCATACTTAAAATAGAGGAAAGAAACTCGAAAAAGTCAATGAAAACCTAAACGAATGGTCAATATGATGCCTATGGGCTTTAGAGTCGCAATCTGGGCTTGTAATACCGGTATTTTTGGGAACCGGTATCATTAGTCTTGGTGTGATACCGGTACCAGACGTCGTAGTGTACTATTTGGTCTTTCTTATCAGTATCGGTACTGAACCGGTACCAAACAAAAATTTCCGTACGTTGTATTGAGAAAACAGATATAGTAAGTAAAAAGGATACTTAATAGGCATTACAAAAATAACTTCGGGTTGTCTGAGAGAAATTTCTCGGTGGCATATAAAGCTAAGTCAGAGGCCCATGGGCGACATAAAAACTCTGACACCAGGTTAGTCACTAAACAAATGAAAAAAAAAAGAATCAAGTTAAATTAACATTATTCCCCAAGGGACGATACGATTTGTAACAAGATGATATTTTATTTACGCTCTGTTCAATACTGAACCAAGGCGGAAAATTAATATGTTTCTTAGCAAACACAAATGTGTAACCAATTGCTAAATTCCTTGAGGATTAAGTATTTGGTTACTTAATTAATGGGGTGCTCTAGTACCCCAATTTAATTAATCACGGGTGGTGTTTACTCTCACCTTCATTATAGACAAACTATCGCGTGAAGGAGCAGTAACCCTTAAGGACAAATTAATAGGCAGTGAACATACCTACTACTAAGGATTTATCTACACGAATATTATAAAGAGGAAAGATTTGTATTTTTGTTTAAAAAACTACTGGACCGATTGAAAAAAATCTTTCACCAGTAGAATGCTATTCTGCCCTGCGAAGCACAAAGGCGGTATCTCAACCGGAGTAAGTTTTGAGAAAATTGACTTTTTGTAAATTGTAATGTATGGAAAAATGGAGATATAAAAAACTTCTTAGTGGTTTTTTTAAATGTTTTCAGTTATATAGCGCTATTTCGCTTATACCATTAGATGGGAAATTGTTAAAGCTATTGAATGGTACAAAAAAAACGAAAAGGGCGTATCTCAGAGATACCGCCTTTGGGCTTAGCAGGGCAGTATATTATCATTAAGTAACATAATCCATACTAAAAATTTGTATGTTTATAATCTCCGGAACTACCAGTCGGATTTGAAAAATTATTTTTGCATTGGATAACCCAACTCTTGAGGAAGGTTCGCGGACGAAGTCGCGGTCAGAAACTAGTAATTTAATAAACTCAAAAACAACTGGACCGATATCAAAAATTATTTCACCAGTATAGATACAACTTCCGATTATTCCCGATGTCCACCACTTCTTTGACCACCACTGGGGGACAGCGAAACAACTTTTAAAAATTATTCTCGTTCTCCACCACTGAGGGACAGCGAAACAACTTTTAAAAACTATTCTCGTTGTCCACCACTGGGGGACAGCGTCACAACTTTCTAAATTATTTCCATTCGCCACCACTGGTGGAGAGCGACACAGATTTTTAAACATTGGATATGGCCACCGCTGGGGGACAATGGCACAAATTTTGATCCAATTCCCACTGGCCATCAATTAAATTATTTGATCTAGAGATCAGTAAAGGATAGCTTAATATACTTACGGATTTGGTTTATTAGCAAATAATGCTAAAGGTGAGACTAAAAGTCATTTATTAAATGTTTCACTAAAATATTTAAAAAAATTAAAGCTTTGATTGCTTATTTTTTATTGAAGTAGGTATACTACCGATATAATATTTTCACAGCCGGTTATAAATTAGTTAAATAAAATGAAGTCGACTAGAACATTACAATCATAGAGTCACAGTTCTATTATCCTTTTCCGTGACAGAGGTATAAAAATTAGCAATAAAATAATTTAAAAGTAGATAAATATTTAAATATTATGCACTAATTCAACAGTCTTAAAAATCACATAGTTGAACAAAACACAATATAAATTTCTCATAATTTCTAGAAATTGGCAAAAAAATTATCAATCTAGCTAGGTCACATATCCGGGAAAATTATTTTTCTCTATTTTCACAGCCTCGGGAATGTGATACAACGTTGGAATACCAGCACGCGTAGCATGACCACCGTAGAAACGAGTTTTGTCGACGAAAGAATAGACAAAATGACAGATTGTGATTGTTTATCTGTCATTTTATCTATTCTTCCGTCGACAAAACTCGTTTCTACGGTGATCATGCTACGCATGCAGGGGGCCTACCACAAGCTCATAAAGCAGTATTATTTTAATATTACTTCAGTGTGGGAAAGAGATGAAGCTCTACAGGACGCATAGCTCCATCTCTCTCTCCCACTGAAGTAATATTAAAATAATACTGCTTTTGAGCTGGTGGTAGGAGCCCTGCCTGGATGATAATTATGTTTATTTCTATTTTCACCCGAACCGAGCTCGGTCGACCAGGTACTGATAACCAATATGTAGGTATTAATGTGCGACATCAGCCTGGGTATAATTCAAATCTTATTCATTTACAAGATTCCATCCATACCTACCCGTGACAATTTCTTTCTCTTATAACTTTGTTTAAGGGCGCAGTAATGTATTGAGTTTATTTCTTATTTGTTTCAAAGTAAGATAAGATAAATTCGCAAAACAAATCTTTAGAACTTCACCTGTAAATGACTGTAGTTGTGGGAAATACAAAGCACCTAATCTAAAAGTTTGGAATTCGGTGTGAAGCTTTCTAAATTGTGTACAACCAGAATAGGTACCCGCGGAATTTCACGTTATTGCATAACTTTGTAATTAGTCGAGATTCTAATTCTTATTCTTTATGCCACCTCTTTAGGTCATGAGCTATCCGAATATCAAAACATATCTGGCCTAAGTTTTAAGGGGGCGGCGTGAAAATTGATTCGCTGTTACAATGTATAGTGGATATACAGTTAGGATTATTATGTAAGTACTTTTTACTATCGCATCTGCCTCATAGGTCGCAAACACTCCTGCTGAGCGTAAGGTCCTGGGTTCGATTCTCGGGTCGGGCAAAGTGTTATTGGGTTTTTCCATCTAAAATTTCTCAGTGGCAGCTCGAAGACTGGATTAGTGGCCAGTTGATGGCAATAAGCTCGCCCCCTATTACATGGGACTGAAAAATCACTGGCGAAATGTGGGTGTTCTATTGGTGCACCTTTGCAGCTTCGAGGAATACAAGTGTGATATTATGTTTAATTATTTTGTTCTAGATAAAAAACATTTTACAAAAAAAACAACCGACTTCCAAAAAAACACTACAAAGTGAAAAATAACTTTCATTTCGGAAGTCGGTGGCAAAAAACGAAAATTCAAAACCAAAGACACCGACTTCCGTCGACTGTTTTTTTTTTTTTTTGTAAAAAGCTTCTATTTTTCGCTTTTTAGTTGTGGTACTCGGTTAAAAAAAGAATCATCGAAATCGGTTGGCGTGATATTGAGTTATTTGTCCATTTGTCGCGCACATACTTATTGCAAATTTAAGACATAGGTATATGGTTTTCTCATGGATCCCACTGTCAGAACTAGACCAAATTGAAATGGGACTACACGGGAAGCACCAGCTTTCAAATGAAAAAGAATCATCAAAATCGGTTCACCCAGTCGAAAGTTCTGAGGGAACAAACATTAAAAAAAAATACAGACGAATTGAGAACCTCCTCCTTTTTTTTAAATCGGTTAAAAACGAAACAGAGGAGGCCATTTCCAGCAGTAGCACACGTACCTAAGTACTAGGCTAGCAGAAAAAGTAAGGAGTTTTACATATTTTATATCGACGCGAACAGTGCAAGCTTGTGACGCACTTCACCATAGTGTGCAATGATTCATGCAAAATGCATAGAATTCAATCGCGTGAATATTTACGTTGCGATACCCTACGACGCGGCACTTTATGAATTCGACCTTAAAACTATTAGTACGTCTCCAAATAAATGTTCAAAAATGTTGATGACATTTAGGTTTTCTCATAATTTTAGAAGCTAGTCTTCAGCTTCGTCAGCTATTTATTTATTTAAACTTTTCACACTCAAAAAGGTACAAAGGCGGACTTAATGCCTTAGGCAATCTCTACCAGTCAACCAAGGGTGGTGAAGAGATTAGATGGCAGGTGCTGTTTGAGAGGAACAAAGGATTTTTTTTTTATAAAAAATATATCATTAGAAATAAAATAGATAAGTACAACAGTACATAAATAGGTAATAGGTAGTTATTATATATTCAAAAGTGAATTTTGTCATTTGAGGTGGCAGGTATGTATAGTAGGTAGGTGTCGTGGGGTCCAGTCTCTTCCCAAGTAAGGCATTTTTTTTTTATTGACGTAATTAATTTGAAAAAATAAAAGAACCTAAATTAAAAACTTAAGGTGCTTTTGGGTCTGAGGGGTCTGAGTGTGTGTGAAGTATGTGGGGCCTGGTGAAAATGGGTGGGTATATGTAACTTTCCTCTCTGTAACAGGAAAGCCGTTTGCTCTGCAGTGGGACCATTATAGGCAGGCTGGAATCTATTATTATCTAGTCACACTCCACTAACTCGCACTCTACCACGGACTCGGGTAATGTCACATATTACAGCTCACTTCCTCTCTCAGCCTGTGTCTTAGCAGTAGGAACATTAAGGCCATACATAAACAAACGCCTGCCGCTCGTAATGGGGGGTAGGCAAAAACTACAGAAAACTACCTGCTACGATCCATACATCCTCCTTTTGCTTCGTTTACGTATACTCTGCGTCCGGCGCTCGGCGTGGCAACACGTCGTGTTCGAGTTCGCGATAAGTCAATCGTCATCCTGAAGATGCCTCGTTGAGAGGTGAAACACGTGTCGATTTCTTACAGGGTTATTTATGACTCTTTAAGAATAGTTATTAGGTTACCAAATGTATCTACATACGTCTATTGTATTTCATACATCTGGTCATACAAGCACGCCGGTTGCAAGGATTACATATGCACCTGACCTTTCTGAAGAAAATCACCAAAAAGGTGATATGTCCTAATAAAATAAATAATATGCTTATGCTGGTATTACAAAAAATAAATAAGTACTTACTTTATCGCCAAATATCTCCAAATAGCCAGTGAGAGAGTGAGACAAATAGACGCAGTGTGCAGTATTTGAGCGAAATGCATATGAAACAGCAGGTACATTGCCCACGAGTACGGGAAATCCAATTTCTCTGGCAGGACCTGTGAAATAAAATTGTTGTTGACACACTTTGTACAGACACTCTTAGTTTCAGACGTGCAGAACAGCACGTTGAAATCAAATTGGCTTTTGTGCGACGCAATTTATTTACACGAGCTTAGTAGCTAGTACTGTAACGCTAAAGTAGGTACTTGTCACACCGTGGAAACAAGCTAATTCAGTGTTTAGTATTAGTGAGGGTGGCTAAAAGCTAGTACTATTTAAAAGCAGACATGGTTGGCTCTAAGGCCGAGATCTATAAATGTTGCTGTATTTCTATTTTCTTAATGTCCCTCGGCAAACTTCGTGTTTCATCAGTCGTCGGATTGCTATCAGTTGCCACACTTGGTGCAGACCGGACGCTCTCAATCGTCTTGGGAGTATATAGCGTTATTAATACTCTTTTAACTTAATGTAATTTATAAAAAAACGGGAGGAAAGCTGCTAAAGTCACAGGCACGACAGAAAGGAAAATAGTTTTACAGCTGTATATAGTTCACACGAAAAACAAAACAAAACAACAATAAAGTACTTAGTTCTTAATTCAAATTATTATACACGAGAAATCTAATAATTCATGGATGGAAATTAGCATTCGTTTGTATTCGGAAATGCGATGATTCCCGAGGGAAATTAAGAAAATAGAAATACTGTACTTAGCTCGTACTTTGTTTAAGCGTTATACATGTCACTGTCGCACAACTGTCAAACACGTTCATGAGTATAGATCTCGGCCTAACGGACAAATGCCAAGCTCGTGTAATAAACCAGTGGTTCAATTCCCATAGTTTTAAGAACGTTTGAATTCTAATCTCAGTCTCAATCTGTCAAAATATAGTCAAAACCGTTTATAACGATTTCGAAGGGACCATCGGTTTACGGTGGTTATAGCCGATAGTTGTTATAACCAAACACTATCCTTATCCTTAATATTATAAATGTGAAAGTAAGTTTTTTTGTTACGCCTTCACGCTAAAACGGCTGAACGGATTTGGATGAAATTTGGCACATATATAGATGATGCCCTGGAAAAGAACATAGAATACTTTTTTTTTCCCTCGGGATCGAGACTTATGCGGGTGAAACCGCGGGGCGCAGCTAGTGTTAAATAAACAGAAATGCTGGGTCCTCAAATTTTTGTCGTTATAACCGGTACGTCGTTTTAAGCGAAGTCGTTGTAAACGGTTTTGACTGTAGAGACGCCAGCACATCAAGCTACTACAATCTGTCAAATTTATTTAATAGAATTTCAACTTTATCGCTGATGTCTAAGGTTCAAAGTTGATTGGGAAAATTTGACAGTTTCGGGTAGTTTGATGTGCTGGCGTCTGTACCTCTAATTTAGCTACATTAAATTGTTAATTTGTAATTGTTTTCAAAGAAATTGTTCTACTAGAGTCGCGTCGCGTCTGTCTGCTTAAAGAGAATTTTACGACCATCCTTTTCCTGATAAAGACTGATCTTCGGTCGTTCGGACGTTTGCAGGCTGACTGGAAACTTATTTTTGAGACTAATGTTTTATTAATGCGTTAAAGAAATATATTAGACCCATTCATCTTCGCCCAAAATATCGAAAGTGTTACAGATGAAAATAACACGTTGATCGTTTTTATGTATACAGGGTGGCAGGGACATCGACGCGAAAACTGTTACCATGGATTTAGTACATGATTATGAACCCGTTGAAATTTTTCGTCGGTTATTTAAAAAAAAAATCTGCTGTTCCATACATTTTGACCGCGTAGGTATTTGCACTTTTCTATGAAACAGCAGATTTTTTTTTTAATAAGCGACGAAAAATTTCGACGATGCGGGTTTCATAATCATGTACTGAATCCATGGTAATAGTTATCACGTCGACGTCCCTGCCACCCTGTATAGGTACCATTTTTATTCATGTCATTTACACTCTCGTCCAGCCTATCTGGGTCGAAACGTGGATAAAATTGAGGATAATCCATTGACCCATTTATTTTTCAATAAAACTAACAAAAGAGGGTTTTTTCCGACTATGAACCATTATGCTCCTGCCACTGAAAGAAATTGATAAACATCTCATTGATTTGCTGTCATTCGGTTCAATAATTTAATAACGTGGGCAATTTTTAACCGACTTCCAAAAAGGAGGAGGTTATATGTTCGTCGCGTATGTTTGTTTGTTTTTTTTTTTATGTATGTCCACCGATTTCTCCGTCAATTGTGGACCGATTTTGAAAATTATTTTTTTGTTTGAAAGGGTGTGCTCTCGAATTGGTCCCATATAAATTTTATTAACTTTGCTTTAATAGTTTTTGAGTTAGCTACAAAATACGTATTTTTTTCCCACTTAGTATGTAGATGATATGTTAAGTTTCTGTTACTGGTAGCAGGTAGTGGTACTTGAATGTGTGTGGGGTAGGTACCACAACTAAAAAGTGAAAAATAAAAACTTTTTACAAAAAAAAACAACCGACCTCCAAAAAAAACACTACAAAGTGAAAAATAACTTTAATTTCGGAAGTCGGTAGCAAAAAACGAAAATACAAAACATAAGACACCGACTTCCGAAATTAAAGTTATTTTTCACTTTGTAGTGTTTTTTTTTGGAGGTCGGTTGTTTTTTTTTTTTCTTGTTTATTTTGTTTTTATTTTTGTTAGATTGTCAGAATTCCTTAATCCTTAGGTAACTAATATTACAAATTCTTTTCTTGTACTACTTTACTTTTATTTATTTTTTAATAAAAAAAAAAAAATGTGGTGGCACTCCGGGAGTGCCCACAGAAGTGAAAACTTAAACAAGATCACCTTGGTGGAAGAAAAATACTGGTATAGGACATTGGTCCGTAAACTTATCTAAATAAAGAGCACAATCGCGTTTACAAAAAAAAAATACTCCCGAAACCTTTAAAGTAAAAATACTTGCATAGAACATTGATCCGTAATATGATATAAATAAAGAGCACAATCGCGTTTACAAAAATGAGGTGTCGTCATGGTGTCGCGAAATCAATGGTTTAGTCCCATCTCAAAAATGCCCAACGCAACTACAGAAATTTTCAATTTAAAAAAAAATTGAGTTTTATTTCAGGCAAAATACTCAAATACAAAAAATTTAATAAATCAAGGAAAGTAAGAGAGAGAGAGAAAGTTTAAGTGAGGCCTATGATCCGTTCTTAATGAGTTCTAAAAAATGTTTAATATAATATAAATCTTTATTTTCAGACCAGAGATCCATAACATAGTAAGTTTAACAGCGTTCGCAGATTTTAGGATCTGAATGAAACTGTAAAGATCAAATGTATCTACGCACAAACCTCACAAAACGTTTGTCATACAAAACAAAAATCTGACCTATTCTAGGACCTAGAAAAAGTAATCGTGGTCGTGTGGGAGCTAACCTAACCAAAACTATCATGTCATTTTATTATGAAAACAGTAAAACGATACATACAATTTTTCTTCCTCCACGTGTAGCGAAGAAAAGTATCAGTTCCGCAATTTTATTTTATCTGACCTTTAACAATAGCTTCCAGCTGCACCGTAGTGCTACTATATCAACGAACACAATAGAAGAATTGGATGCATTCATCGAGCGACCATTAAATTCAATTCTCTCATTTGAAGCATTGCAGCTGATCTACCATTGTTTTCCGAAGGAATTTCTAGGAAAGACACGGGTTTATTGGTAATCGAGACAATAGCGGTTGTTGATACCCATCTGCAATCTGAGTTACCGACATAGCTTGCAGAGTAAGGAAGCTGAACTGGCAGTGGGCTGGCCATGTTTGTCGAAGGGCCGATGGCCGGTGGAGCTGACGAGTCCTGGAGTGGAGACCGCGTATCGGTAACCGTAGTGTGGGACGCCCCCTAGATGGACCGACGACCTTAAAAAAGTGGTTGGGACAGACTGGATGCGGAAGGCGGAGGACAGGGTGTTGTGGCACAGCTTAAGAGAGGCCTATGTCCAGCAGTGGACTGTGATAGACTGATTTGGTTGAATATGCAAATACTATCGTACATATAACAGATTCCTTTGAATTACTAGTTTTTCGAATCGCTATTATTGGTTTTGATTTACGGTTATTTTGATTCATAATGCATCTATACCTGCGTAATACACGATCAATCACAATCTGTTTCGATTTAAAACAGATTGCTAATCCATTGCTTCATAAGTTGGAAAAAAAAATCTGCTCAACAACGTAAATAACGCAATGAATGTTGTTGAACTGTCAAAATGAAACAAATTAGTCATAGTTTACGAAAATAAGTTACGCAATTAGGGTACTAGTTAGTAGTAATAGCATAGTTGGAACAATGTTAATTAGATTGGATGACTTATATATTTTATATTTCCTTACATGTTGTTAAACACAATCTGCATATGTCTGTCGGTATGTAACACTAACGTACCGATAGACATGAACATTGCAATGTTAGTGCATTTATAAATCGGGAAAAACTTATCTGATTTACAGTTTTATATCAATTCATGGGATACCTCATTGTAGGATCTAGTCCTAAACTCAGAAATGAAACAACGATTGTATGGATATTCTTTGATTTAATTCTCACAGCAAAATATCAACGCTAGCAAAATATCAACGCTCCGTTCAACGGTTCAATCCTCAGTCGAAACTGTCACACTTTCAAAATAAAATGACATGGCAATTCTCAACAGCCAAACTCAACTCTCAACAGCCAACTAACATTAAATTAGTCGATTACTCTTTAGTGACGGGTATCTGTCCATATTACCAGACGAAAAATACAAGACTGTTTACGTGTCTATGACAACTGACAGGATTCTTGTCACTAACACAAATAATAACAATTGAATAACCTAAATCGTGATTATAATAATATTGTTAGTCTTACAGCTCGGCCATCCTTTAATAAGTGAGTCCTCTCACTTCAAGAAAATAAATATTCGAACACAAACTTTAGTACGTATCCAATAATGAATCTATATTTAATTTAATTACATAATTATTATATCATACTTTCTAATACAATCATCTATGACATGTTATCAATTCTTTCTTACCTAAAACTCTCATCTCGCATGATCTTCTATGATATGCAATCAATCTGTGCGATATCTGTACTCGATATCATTCGTTTCTGCACTAATTGCTCATAGTCTATACTCATAACATAATAAAGCTATCATATACACACATTCATACATCTTGCACGATCTGCTACGTTCTACAATCATCTGTACGATACTAATTACTCGCATGATCTTCTATGATATGCAATCAATCTGTGCGATATCTGTACTCGATATCATTCGTTTCTGCACTAATTGCTCATAGTCTATGCTCATAATAAAGCTATCATACACACACATTCATACATCTTGCACGATCTGCTACGGTCTACAATCATCTGTACGATACTAATTACTCGCATGATCTTCTATGATATGCAATCAATCTGTGCGATATCTGTACTCGATATCATTCGTTTCTGCACTAATTGCTCATAGTCTATGCTCATAATAAAGCTATCATACACACACATTCATACATCTTGCACGATCTGCTACAGTCTACAATCATCTGTACGATACTAATTACTCGCATGATCTTCTATGATATGCAATCAATCTGTGCGATATCTGTACTCGATATCATTCGTTTCTGCACTAATTGCTCATAGTCTATGCTCATAATAAAACTATCATATACACACATTCATACATCTTCACGATCTGCTACGGTCTACAATCATCTGTACGATACTAATTACTCGCATGATCTTCTATGATATGCAATCAATCTGTGCGATATCTGTACTCGATATCATTCGTTTCTGCACTAATTGCTCTTAGTCTATGCTCATAATCAAGCTATCATACACACATTCATACATCTTGCACGATCTGCTACGGTCTACAATCATCTGTACGATACTAATTACTCGCATGATCTTCTATGATATGCAATCAATCTGTGCGATATCTGTACTCGATATCATTCGTTTCTGCACTAATTGCTCATAGTCTATGCTCATAATAAAGCTATCATACACACACATTCATACATCTTGCACGATCTGCTACAGTCTACAATCATCTGTACGATACTAATTACTCGCATGATCTTCTATGATATGCAATCAATCTGTGCGATATCTGTACTCGATATCATTCGTTTCTGCACTAATTGCTCATAGTCTATGCTCATAATAAAACTATCATATACACACATTCATACATCTTCACGATCTGCTACGGTCTACAATCATCTGTACGATACTAATTACTCGCATGATCTTCTATGATATGCAATCAATCTGTGCGATATCTGTACTCGATATCATTCGTTTCTGCACTAATTGCTCATAGTCTATGCTCATAATCAAGCTATCATATACACACATACCACACTGTCCATTGCACACCTCGTGCGCTCCGCATCGCGCACCTCGTACGCTCCGCATGTCGCACCTCGTGCGCTCTGCATCGCGTACCTCGTGCGCTCTGCATCGCGTACCTCGTACGCTCCGCATCGCGCACCTCGTGCACTCCGCATCGCGCACCTCGTACGCTCAGCATGGCGCACCTCGTACGCTCCGCATCGCGCACCTCATGCGCTCCGCATGACGCACCTCATGCGCTCCGCATGGGCACCTCGTGCTCTCCGCATCGCGCACCTCGTGCACTCCGCATCGCACACCTCGTACGCTCAGTATGGCGCACCTCGTACGCTCAGCATGGCGCACCTCGTGTACTCCGCATCGCGTTCCTCGTACGCTCCGCATCGCGCACCTCGTGCACTCCGCATCGCGCACCTCGTGCACTCCGCATCGCGCACCTCGTACGCTCAGCATGGTGCACCTCATGCGCTCCGCGTCGCGCACCTCGTATGCTCCGCATCGCGTACCTCGTACGCTCCGCATCGCGCACCTCGTGCACTCCGCATCGCGCACCTCGTACGCTCAGCATGGCGCACCTCGTGCGCTCCGCATCGCACACCTCGTGTGCTCCGCATCGCGTACCTCGTACGCTCCGCATCGCGCACCTCATGCACTTCGCATCGCGCACCTCGTGCACTTCGTATCGCGCACCTCGTACGCTTAGCATGGCGCACCTCGTGCGCTCCACATCGCGCACCTCGTGCACTCCGCATCGCGCACCTCGTACGCTCAGCATGGCGCACGTCGTGCGCTCCGCATGGCGCACCTCGTGCGCTCTGCATGGCGCATCTCGTGCGCTACATATCGCTCATCTCGTGCGCTCCGCATGGCGCACCTCATGCGCTCTGCATCGCGCACCTCATACTCTCAACATGGAGCACCTTGTGCGCTCCGCATCGCGCACCTCGTGCACCCGTTGCCCGCCCACGACGAGCGCCGCGCATGAGACTCCAACCACGGCGGCCGCAACCTCCACGGTGTCAGCCATGACCGACATCAGTTCCCAGTTCCACCACTAAATGGATACTATCTCGGGCCAGGGTCGCCAGCCGGCGCCCCTGGCCCCCAGCCCCCGCGAGGTCGCCTCACTGTCGCGAAACACCAACTGAAACTCATAATAACGGGCCCGACTCCCCCTCGAACAAGCCGTGAAAAAGTCAAAATGTCGAATACCTTCCAAACGGTAGGCCGCAGCTCAAAAACAACCAGATTTTACTTCCCCTTACACTCCTCGGTACCACTTCGCACATTCGTCGACCTTATTAAGCCACATGTGGACCGTCTGGCCCTTGACCATGGGGTCAAATTCAGGAATAACATTACCTAACATCGGAAATTTATTGCCTTCTGGTTCGCATCCGACAAAGATTTAAATAACTCATTCAAAAATAACCTAGTCTCACTGTTAGCAAACATAGATTCGTTTACCTGAATATTTCCGCGTGCTTCATCACTTACTGCGGTGTTTGATGGGCTACTTCGGTCAGACGACTGCCTACGGCGTCCGGTATGCTGCTGCTCACTCCCTTTGTTTGTCAGGCTTCGACGCGAGCGATGCTCATCCTCGCAGCTATGTTTACGACTTCACCGACGCCGCCCATCAGTCCGTGTTCGAGGTCGACTCTTCTCGTCTTGGTCATTCTCACTCCGCTTCCTCATCAGGCTATTTTCACTGGCTTCATTATCACGGCAACGCTTACGTTCCATGCTCACAATGGCTAAAGTAAAACGGAATCGGCTCCTATGCGATTGGTTCCTGTCACGGTCCATATTTACTAATATTTTCCAAAACTTGCGGGTGTGTTGTATTTATCCCACTTCTGAGATGTAGGATCTAGTCCTAAACTCAGAAATGAAACAACGATTGTATGGATATTCTTTGATTTAATTCTCACAGCAAAATATCAACGCTAGCAAAATATCAACGCTCCGTTCAACGGTTCAATCCTCAGTCGAAACTGTCACACTTTCAAAATAAAATGACATGGCAACTCTCAACAGCCAAACTCAACTCTCAACAGCCAACTAACATTAAATTAGTCGATTACTCTTTAGTGACGGGTATCTGTCCATATTACCAGACGAAAAATACAAGACTGTTTACGTGTCTATGACAACTGACAGGATTCTTGTCACTAACACAAATAATAACAATTGAATAACCTAAATCGTGATTATAATAATATTGTTAGTCTTACATCATTAACTAGTTTATAAGTATAATACATTTATATTAAACTTACATATAAAAAGGTAAATTTTTTAAGTTAAAATTTCTTTAGGCACGTTGGGCATTTTTGAGATGGGAAAAACAATTGAACTCGCGACACCGTTACCGACACCTCATTTTTGTAAACGCGGTTGTGCTCTTTATTTAGATAAGGTTACGGACCAATGTTCTATACAAGTATTTTTCTTCTACCAAGGCGATCTTGTTCAAGTTTTCACTTCTGTCGGCACTCCCGGAGTGCTACTGTTTTTTTTTTTGTCTTGTCGTTAAATCTCATGCGAAGCAGAGGCTGGACGCTACTTTGAATTAAGACATGAACAGTGAAGATTACATCATTTTCCGTGGGCTCAGCTATTTCTTCATTGAAATACAAAAGCCCTTCAAAGATACAGCTTTCCTGTTTGTGTTAGGACCTCAGCTTAATCCGTGATTCAAGACAAGGGTCTGACGCGGGAAACCTTTGTGGTATTTAGGATTGAATCGGAAATCTGAGTGAAAATTTATTTGCGGCATACCTGACCATACGATCGTTTGATTGCCGGTTGGTTAACCGGAATGTGGAATTCCTTCTATCTTAGAAGGACCGGAATGTGGTATACATTCCGGTTTTCCGGTTATCTGTTATATTAAAAACAAAATAGATAGTATTTATAGACAAAATTGTCAAAACTTCTATTGCTTGAATACAAGGCTTTTCCCAACTACGTTGGGGTCGGCTTCCAGTCTAACAGGATGCAACTGAATACCAGTATTTTAAATGGAGCGACTGCCTATCTGACCTCCAGAACCCAGTAACTGGGTAATACGATATCCCTTGATAAGACTGTTAATCAGACTTTCGGGCTTCTGACGACTCGTAACGACTGTCAAAGATTCACGAATGACAGCCGGGACCAACGGCTTAACGTACTTTCCGAGGCACGGAGGAGTCTCAGCGTTAAGACTATCCACGGACCAACCCCGGCAAGCGTAGCTTAACCTGAAGGATCGACCCGTGCGGCTATTATTACTTAGTCACGAGCTCCTTCTATAATTCAATAGATTACACCCACTAAATAGCATGACATGGTGAAAATACCATAAATTACATGTATCTATGCCTCATTATCTGTGCTATTCATAATTAACTACTTCCTGGGAATCAATAACTCTCTGATAACTGTTATCTAAAACGTACGGTTAATCAGTGTTTATTCTAAAACAACAGCACACGTTGGTATATAATTTATACAGGCTTACATGGAATTTATTGGCTATCTTTCAAGGGTTGAAGAACCTACCTGAAAAAATAACCTTTTCCTATTGGACCAGTTCTGAAAAAGTGAAAAAGTATACACCCTACATTACAATATCTACATTACTCCTTCTGGGTTAGAATTTCAATTGAAATGAAAAAAAAATGGAACAACAGATTTGTTTTTTTTTATGTTATTCTCATAGTTTAAGTTGTTGAAATTCATGAGTATGTAGGTACTGTCACGTCCTGAATATTTCCAACAAATTTAAATTTGCTTGTATAAACCTATAGATTTCTAAACCCTACCAAAAACACAAAGAGAAAAAAAGTGCGGACTCTGTAATTAAAGTCCCGAAATTGAAGCAACTTCAAAAAAGGAATGCCAAACAAGATGGAAGGCATCAAAGGCTTTTGATTGTACGACAATCAGACTCGACACTCATCGCATTCAATATTATTTTTGAAAAGTTACTTCTTTTTAGGTTCCATACCGCTCAACTGATGGAAAGGTCAATTCGGAAGTATACAACTTCATATCGAGATTACTTTTATTATAAACGAAATTTACCGGATATTTTTCTAGAATTATGGGGTCCAAAAGCAAAACAAATCCGTCACTGTTGATCTAAAATTAGACCAACAGTGGCGGATTTTCTTTTGGACCCCACACTTATATTATTCAATCTTGGCAATGTTATACGGTAAATAAGAGCGCTTTTCATAGATTTTTTCATTAAATTTTCGCATTATTTATTCGGTATCCCTTTTCGTATTCAAGATTGACCACGACACGTCCCTTTAGATAACCTCACAGAAAAAGTCAGGACGTGTCATGAAATCCTCAGTGATCAAAATGGTATTCAATACTCTTGATGATTTGTTAGAAATCTTGGGTCGTTTTTAAATTCGTTCAAGAACTTCAGTATAAAACTTTTTACAAAAAAAAACAACCGACTTCCAAAAAACACTACAAAGTGAAAAACAACTTTAATTTCGGAAGTCGGTGTCTTTGGTTTTGAATTTTCGTTTTTTGCCACCGACTTCCGAAATTAAAGTTATTTTTCACTTTGTAGTGTTTTTTGGAAGTCGGTTGTTTTTTTTTTGTAAAAAGTTTTTTTTTTTCACTTTTTAGTTGTGGTACCTACCCCACAGAAATTCGAAAACCACTGTTAAAAATAGAAAGTATTGCGGTGGTCATGGTCATAAAGACTGTGCATAACGAATTTTCCGCATTTTAACTAAATAATCTATACATATAATAAAATCGTAGCGAAGTCAAAACTGTACATTGAATATTTTTGAAAAAAAGTAATTGCTACGAGGTCTAGGATCGATTCTAATGCCGAAAATATTTTTTTTAGAATTTTTGTCTGTTTGTCTGTTTGTCTGTTTGTCTGTATGTATGTTCCAGCATCACGCAAATTCTACCGGACAGATTCTGTTAAAATTTTGCATAGATATTCCCTGTGTGTCTGGTCAAACTATAGGGTATAAACTATCACGCTATTTACTATGGGGGAAGAGCAATATTACATTATGTTGTATTTTTATGTTCTAGCATGACGCAAATTCTACCGGATAGATTCTGTTAAAATTTTGCATAGGTGTTCCCTATAAGTCTGGTCAAACTATAGGGTATAAACTATCACGCTATTTACTATGGGGGACGAGCAATATTATATTATGTTCGTATTTTTGGGAAAAAACGCGCCAAAATTTTAGGATATTGTAGATGGTTATCGATTTAACTTTTTAAATGATTATCATCACGCTATACCTTTATGGAACTAAGCAGTCAATCAAAAAATATATCGGAACGGCTATTTTAGACAAGTTTCAACAAAGCAATTAGCTCAGCGGTTGGGCGGTTGCTTTGTAAACGTGGGGTTGTAAGTTCGATTCCCACCTACGGTTTTTTTTCTTTTTTTTCACATTTTTTTATACGATTATTATTTTTTTTGATAATCTACCTATAATCTATAGATATAATAAAATCGTAACGAAGTTAATTTTTTTTAAAGAAAGTTATTGCTAAGAGGTCTGGGATCGATTCTTATGCGGAAAATAAAGTTTTTAGAATGTTTGTCTGTACCAACCGTAGGGCATAAACTATCACGCTATTTGCTATGGGGGATGAGCAATATTACATCATGTTCGTATTTTTCTCTGCAAATTGTAAAAGGACGCGCCAAAAGGTTGGGATATTGTAGATAGGTAGTTACCGATTTAACTTTTTAAATGATTATCATCACGCTACCTTTTATATAGGAACGGCTATTTTAGCTAACTTTCAACAAAGCGAATAAGTAAGCGATTGGACGAATGATTTGAAGTCCTGAGGGCCTACCACCAGCTTAAAAGCAGTATTATTTTAATATTACTTTAGTTTACTTCAGTGTGGGAAAGAGATGAAGCTCTACAGGATGTATAGCTCCATCTCTTTCTCCCACTGAAGTAACATTAAAAAAATACTGCTTTATGAGCTGGTGGTAGGCCGCCCGGGGTAGTAAGTTCGATTTACATCTGTTTTTTTAAACTCTTTTTGTAAAACGATTTTTTTTTGGATTGTGTATGTAATAGTTCATAGAATGTATTAATTCACAAAAAATAGAAAACTTCGTAAGCTATGGGAAACTACTAAGTTACAAGTACTTTACAGTCACAAAACATTCAAGGTTGTATTCTGATCATTTTAGAGCAAAAGACTGTAGGAATAAAATGTTTTTTTACAGATTTTGACAGCAGATTTGTCCTAGCGATTTTATAATATGTATGTGGATCTTCTGGAATCGCTGCCACACTGCTTCCTGGTGGCAAAACAGCGCACGTCATGTTTAAGATTCCCATCGATTTAGAGAGCAACGAAACACCTGTTTGTGGGGTGTCACGCAACAGTAACAAGGGATGTGTGCTTAGGGGATTGCGCTTCGTCGTATGGGATGAATGCGTTATGGCAAAAAGGAAAGCAGTGGAAACTGTAAACAGAACCCTGCAGGACATCCGCAGAAACCAAGATATGATGGGTGGTGTCACAGTTTTGACAAAAAAAGTGAAAACTTCGTTGAAAAGGTCGACTCTATGGTCGAGAGTTCATAAACTGCGCTTGACCATCATCATACGAGCTCGGCTTGGCGGTAATTCAAATGCTCAAGAATTCTCCGATGTTCTTCTAAAAGTTGGTGAAAGCACTCTACCAGAGACTCTTGGTAGAGTAGATCCCACTTTAGAAGATCTTATTTGTCTGATATACGGGGATATCAGTCAAATACCGTACCAAGAGAATTCTTAGGTGTGTTTCCGTTTTAACTCCGAAGATGATCAAGCTACAGCGATCAACCACAGTATTCTCTCACAAATTGAAGGGAGTGAAGTGATATACACCTCCATTAATAGTGATGTGGAGGAAGATGATGCCAAATATCACCCCGTAGAATTTCTCAATTTACAAATAGAAAGAAAAGAAAGAAAGATAGAAAAAACATTTATTTGGACACAGTTCGCGAAACACAAAACACAAATTACAGTGGAAATAAAAAATAGTGTTTTTAAAACAATAGTGTGTGCCTCACGGCTGCGCCAAAAAGGTTCATTTCAGCATTAAATGGCAAGTGGACTTCCGGTTGTATATCTGTGTAACGGAAACCAGCTCAAAGTCATGTCTTTGCAGAGAAACGTCATCGAGGTGGAAATTCTAACAGGTTGTGGCGATGGTGAGACAGTGTTTATAGCGCGTATAAAGTACAAATTCCCCACCATTACCAGTTAAAGCGCGTGCAGTTCTCTGGGAGTGTATGCTTTGCGATCAACAAGTCACAAGGGCCGACACTAAAGGCTGAAGGCTGCGGGTGTCGACCTCAGGATAAGCTGCTTCTCACACGGACAACTGTTACGTCGCTTGCTCCCGAGTCACCATTCCTGACTCTCTGTATATTTTGGCTGCTGAGAATAAAACTACAAACGTAGTATACAGGGAAGTTTTATAAAAATGTGGCTGTTATTGTAGTATATTGTGATGTCTTACGATTTCCATGCGAACGAAGTCGCGGGCAGAAGCTAGTATACAATAAAATAGACGTGGATATAATATTTAGTAACCTGTTCCGCACACTTTTGCGGCTTGCGGCTTGTGTTCGAGTTCGCAGCAAGTCCATTGTCATCCTGAGGATGCCTCGTTGAGAGGTGAAACACGTGTCGATTTATTTCAGGATTTTATATGGCTCTTTAGAAATAGCTAAGCGGAACAGGTTACTAAATATATCCACGTCTATTGTATTTAATAATGAATTTCCGCAACGTCACGCCTGAATCAATTAACTATATTAAATAATATACATCAAACAACTGCAAAATTGGGGACCAAATCAGAAAGGGGCTAAAAAAGTTGTATACATCCGAATAGAACAGAATACTCTTTATTATATACACTATAGGTACGAATTACAGATAAAAATATATCGCCAAAAGCGATCTTTTAAAGACAACATTTGGATTAATTTAAAGGGAGAAGGAGCGATAATACTGCAGGTAATATGTGGCGTACCATTGACAAATACAATAAATACTTACATACATAAAACATATACTTACATATACAGGGTGGCAGGTACATCGACGCACAAAGTGTTACCAAGAATTAAGTACATCATTCTAGTTTCCTACAAAAGTGCCTACCTACGCGGCAAAATGTATGGAACAGCAAATTTATTTTTTAATAACCAACAAAGAACAACGCCAGAATCAAATACTGAACCTATGGTAACAGTTTGTACGTCGATGACCCTATACAGGGTTATTGGTAAAACACCAACAACCTCTTAACGGGTCATTGTACTCATCATTATGAACAACTTTTACTATAAGACCAAACCTGAAATCGCAAAATAAAAATCAGCTGTTCCATACATTTTGACGAGATAAGCGAACATAAATGTATGGAACAGCTGATATTTTTTTCGCGATTTCAGGTTTGGTCCCATAGTAAAAGTTGTTCATAATGATGAGTACATTGACCCCTTATGAGATTGTTGGTGTTTTACAAATAACCCTGTATAATCATATGAAATCGTGAACTATAGGTGCACCTCTGCCTGACCCTTCGGGGAATACAGGCGTGATGTTATATCGTAAATCATCGGACAAGAGCAAAGAATTATATTTAAATGAGCAATATTTGTAACAACGTTCTCGAAAACAGCTCTAACGATTTCGATGAAAGTTGCAAGATAGCGGGGGCGAAAAATCGATCTAGCTAGGTCTCATATCTGAGAAAATTAGTTTTCTCCGTATTTTCACCCGAGCAGAGCTCTGTCGCCCAGGTACTAATAATGAAGGTTGATACCGTCGCATATAAAAACCACATTCGAATCCGTTGCCAAAAAGTTTATAAAGATGTGACATTTATTTGAACGCCATACTGTACAGAACACGGCAATATTGCCTGGCGGTGGATTGGTTTGATAGAACGTAGTTTGTTTATCGACTAGCTGAATCAACATCATCTGTCTATCGTTTTCCCAACTATGTTGGGGTCGGCTTCCAGTCTAACCGGATGCAGCTGAATATCAGTATTTTACATGGAGCGACTGCTTATATATCTGACCTCCACAACCCAGTTACTGGGGTATGGCAAGACTGGATATCAGACTTTCGGGCTTCCGACTACCCGTTACGACTGTCAAAGATCTACAAATAACAGCCGAGACAGCGAGAAACGTCGCAAATAGATGTCAAATATTTCGCTGTTTTGATTAATTTGGCAATATTACTGTATGGAAATATGAAATATGACTAACTAGCGAACTAAAATATTGATTATGAAATCCAATAATTAATATCGTAACACCGAATATTTGGTTTTTATATGTAACAAAAGTATTAGGAAAGTTTTCAAATGCCTTTTTTACACCTAAAACATTACATAATCAAATTCAGTGTTATAATTGCAATTCATTATTAATATGTATTCTAGTTCACTAGTTAGCGATATTTCCATACAGTAATATTGCCAAATTAATCAAAACGGTAAATATTAGACAGCTATTTGCGACGTTGCCAACTTTTAGAAACGCTCTTGACGTGCTTTCCGAGATACGGACGGGTTTCGATATGTAATGGATGGTCACCCATCCATGGGCCGACCTCGGCATGTGTAGCTTAACCTTTAATCGACCCATGCAGGTGTTATTATTTAGCCACGAGCCCTTTTTCAATCGTCTAGCAGAATGAAAATGGAAAAATAATCCGCTACTAATCGCAATTTATTACATAGGTACTAGAGATCCACTCCTGCTTTGCACGGTTTTTACGACTTAACAAAACATTGAGATTTATTAATATATGTAACTTTAATATTAATGTGTTATTTACATAAATCTTCCGGAATAAATTCTCTAAATGATAGTGAAAATCGCATCAAAATCTGTTCCGTAATTTAGAAGAACAACGCAGTCACAGACAGACACAAAAGCGACTTTATTTTAAAATATGTATGGACTGTAACTAATTTCTATCGCAATCCGAAAGATTTTGAAAGATATTCCCAATCCAATGCTTCATATGTTTGAAAAATTAGTCTGCTCAACAACGTAAATGTCGAATTCTCAAATTGAAAGGCATTGCAATTTTTACGCAATTACCCTGCAGGTCAACAGCCTAATTGCGTACAGCAATCGCTTTAATTTTGATAGCGACAGGTAATTATCGCGGAGGTACCTACGGATTTTAAAATATTGCGATGGTGGAAAATTTTAAGCAATTTTGTTATAATTTGTAATTCTTTATTAATTACATAGATAAAAACCACTCTGTCGCCTTAGGATATCCAGTTTGAGTTGGTAAATTAAGAAACAGTACATGAAAGCGATTGCGAGTGCGTTAAGTGATCAGTCTGTAGAAATAAAGCAAAAAAGCACATACCATCGGTACCTTTTAACTCTAGTACGCACGGGCGATTTTTAACGCGACGATTTTTAATCGCGCACGGGATTTTCAACTCTCTGTGTTGAGCCAAGCATTGAGAATCCAACAGAGCGCATCCTAGCGCGTCAAAAAAGCATACAATACAGTCATCATCTGCCTAGCCTTTTCCCAACTATGTTGGGATCGGCTTCCAGTCTAACCGGATGCAGCTGAATACCAGTATTTTACATGGAGCGACTGCCTATCTGACCTCCACAACCTAGTGACTAGGTAACACGATACCCCTTGGTAAGACTGGTTGTCAGACTTTTTGGGCTTCTAACCACCCGTAACGACTGGCAAAGATCTACAAATGACAGCCGGGACCAACGGCTTAACGTGCTTTCCGAGGCACGGAGGGGACTTGGTATGTAAAGATGGTCACCCATCCACGGACCAACCGCGGCAAGCGTAGCTTAACCTGATCGATCGACCCGTGCAGCTGTTATTACTTAGCCACAAGCGATAAAAATAATAGGGTTAAAAACTCGCCCGTGCATACGAGAGTTTATAATGCACATTTTGTATATGTCGCAGCCATCTAGTTAAATTAGCCAGCTAATTGGACGCCTAGGCCGTTCATTAAACACCTGCATCCAATTGGATACCTAGGCCGATAGTTCATTGAACTAGAATCATTCAACGTTTAACAACTTGGCGTATTGAAGTCAGCCGTTTGAAGATCAAGACCAAGAGTCAGCCAAGTGATTCAAATGGTGTAAAAATTTCTGCGAGCAACTTGTAAATATCGCTCGCTGGCCGCTGCCGCGGTACCGCTCGATTCGCTCGCTCGGCGCGCGCGCCGTTTGGTCACAGTTCTAACCTAATCTGACCTATTTCACCCAGTTTAACTAAATGGCTACACGACATTCAGCCATCTGGTTAAACGTTGCGCTCAATGACTTGGCTAGTTGTCCTTCAGCTATTTAATTGGATGCTGGCGTTTAATGAACGGCCAAGGTGTCCAATTAGCTGGCTAATTTAACCAGATGACTGCGATATATACATTTATTTCTAATAAAGTAGAATTAACTCACCAAATGCCTATAAATAACGAAGGGCACGTATTCTATCATGACGAAAACGTCGGCTACTGCCAGCCACTTGAGCAGTCTGTTGATAGGCGCAGCCGCCATATCCCTCCGTGTCAGGACGGCTATGTTCATTGTATTGGCCAAAACTCCTATTGTGCACACCTGGAACAATCAATAACAAAAATGAAGTTTACAATTTATGACCATAAGGACGAAATTAGGTCAAAAGTTACGTACGGCAGCTCCGAACATATTTGATATTAGGGGTGTAACGATTCCGATTCCAAAACTGATATAATCGAGGAGCCGATCATAGGTATATTAGCATCGCCGATTAAATGTAATGTAAACGAAGTTCACACTTCCTTAATCTTAAACTTCCCGCACGTTGTCTTTTACGTATGGCAGATTAGACTATGGTAGAAACTCTATACAACCGATACAATAGGCTATGACAGGAAGCTTATGTTAAAAACGTGCGAGTGAAGATTATTGAAGAATAAATTAACAAAACTAAAGAGAATTTACGAAATATTAGCTTTAAATGTTGTTTCTCTTTTCAGGTAAGATTTGTACCTAGTTTTAAGGTTATAAGTAAGATGTTAAAGTGTTAAAGATTACTGATTAATAAAAATTACTCTTTTCAGAGCAACACAATTACTTAGTTTCTATTTCGAATTCTGAGGTGATTATCACGCCGAGAAGAAACACACATTCAGGGGTTTGCAATCTTTGGGTAAAATAAAATAAAAACAGTTTTGTACTATTTTTTTACAGGGATGTAATTATATTAACACACACATCTAATTACAAACAAACAATATAACCTAATCCGCGAAAACACCACAAACAAACAGACGCATTCGAAACTCGAAAGGCAGCAGAGACAACGTCAGCGTGAACTTACTTCAAAATCGTGGCCCAAATGTTTACGTTCCATGAATCAGATGCGTTCCAGTACCACAAAACCTTAGACGACAGCGCTTTATATCGCTAAAATATAACCCGATCAAGTGAAATTGCTCATTAGTTTCGTATAACACGTACGTTACTTTGACTTCATTGAATTTGGGATTATTTGTTGTTGATTAAATTGTCGCTACGTAACTTGGTAGAAGTTCTTTATTTACAAAAATTATAGCTTCTCGTGACGGGGACTTTATATGTATACAACCGATATCAAACAGTTCGAAAAGCGCGAAACGACGACACGCAACATTGTTGCTCTGTTGCAGGCGAGACTGGCGGAAAAGCCGCGCAGCGCGTGCTCAGCGACATCGCAACACGGCAAAGGGCAGTGTTTGCAGTTTGCTGAGCGTTGGCTGAGCGATGTATTGTTTCGTGCCTGTTTCATGTCACCGCTATTCGTGATTCTGTTTATTCACATAGTCAACACATACATACATATATAAACCCACGCCTTCTTCCCATGGGGGTAGGCAGAAACTACAGAACGCCACCTGCTACGATCCTTACCTTTTGCCTCGTTTACGTTCATACATCTGGTCATACACGCACGCCGGTTGCGAGTACTAACGCACCTGGCCTTTCTGAAGAACATCACCAATAAGGTCAGTATACTCGTATGTCCTCCTCGGGCGTCCCCGACCGGCCTTTCCCTTCACATCAGCCTTGTAAAAATATTTTGTTAGTCGCCTCTCATTCATTCTCTCAATATGCCCAAACCATCTCAGCATACCCTTTTCAATACACCCTCCCCCTCTCCCCTTCCCTTTTTCCTTATAGATCCAGTTATGTTTAAGTCTCATGTAATAGGGGGTAAGTCTATTGGCATCAACCTGGCACAAATCCAGACTCCGGGCTACTACTGAGAAATTTCAGATGGAAAAACCCAATAAACACTCTACCCGACCCGGGAATAGAACCCAGGACTTCATGCTCAGCAGTAGCGCTTGCAACCACTAGACCAACGAGGCAGTCTATTAAGACGACAATAAGTGACAGCGACCTCGAGCGAGTGGGCGGAGCCACGCGTCACCTCCCCGCGACCCCGCAACTGCACGCACGTAATTTCGTAGGGTAACCATACGTTTCAGATAGTGAGGACTATCCTGTCTGATTTTAGATCACCAACCAATTTTTTTTTTCAATATATTGTTAATAAGTAAGCTAATATTCTGATAATAATTTAAGATTGTTATCATATTATTTTAATAGTTTGCATTGAATAAGTTGGTTTATTATATTTACGTAAATAATAAATGTGTCCATACATGAATAGGACATACCTACTTAAAATAATAGATGTGTGGTTTGTCTGCGTGTATGACCAGCACCCTAATTACATAATAAACGATCAATAACAATCTGAATCATTTAAACAGATTGCCAATCCATTGCTTCATAAGTTCGAAAAAAAACCTGCTCAACAACGTAAATAACGCAATTAATGTTGTTGAACTGCAAAATTAGACAGAATAGTCTTAATCATTTACGAAAAGGTGTTACGCAATTTGATAGCAGATAATATGAACGTAAACGAAGTAAATAGAATAGGTAACTATATAAAGATCGTAGCAGTTGGCGTCCATGGGAAACGAATGGAGCATGGAATGGAGAATGGATTTGTTTATCTACAAAGATTTAACATGATCAAATAAAACATGTGAATTATATATATATTTATATGATGTTCTAAACTGTATGGGACAGCTGTTTTTTTAATGCGATTTCAAAGTTGCTGCTATAGCAAGTTATTCAGTTCAATGGTCTAAAGCACCTCTTACAAGTTTGTAAAGTAAATTTTTAGGGTTCCGTACCGGAAGAATGCCAAACGGAACCCTATTACTAAGCCTCCAATGTCCGTCTGTCTATCAGCGAGCTAAATCTCATGAACTGTAATAGGTAGACAGTTGAAAATTTCTCGAAATTATTATCTTCATGTATTTTCATGAAACTTTCACCATCTAGAAGACAATTTAACTATACAAATTTTATTAAACGGCTTTTATTTGTATTGTGTTTGATAAATCAAGGTGGTTGTTTTTCGAATAAACTTGGTGCGCGTTGAAGCCGGGCCTATTGTGGGCACGAGCGGCAGTGCATCGCTAATACTCGGAGCAATTTTATTCGCTTTTAAGTTTTGTGCTAAAAATTGGTGGTAAATCGAAATCATTGAAAAAGAAACGCCTAACAAAAAATAGATTACAGAGTAAGTAACGTACCTATTTTAATCGAACGAATATTATCAATAGTGGTGCCGATTCTCTTGTATACCGAACTAAACTATCACTAAAATTCCTTACTTTTGACTATGAAAATCTCAAAGCTATTCTGCAAAATAAATTCTCTAAATTAAAATATAATTTTGACACATCTAAATCGAATTTGACAATCGCGACTCCACACGTGATACCTAACCATGTGAATCTTTTTAGAGCCGGAGGCACGCAGGGGCAGCCTCGACGTGTTTTATATGGAATTTTTCACTTTTAGTATGGAAAATAAAAAAAATATTACCTACATGTAGTGTTATGGGTTTAAGAGTTTTATAAAGGGGGTCGAAATTTTTATTATTTTTGCGATTGGACACAACGTTTTTGAGATACAAGCAAAAGAAAAGTAAAATCAGTACTGTTTTTGCATCTGAAGTCGAGGTGTTGGTGTTAATAGTTCATGACTACCAATTTTATTCCCCACGTTTTTAGTCGCGATTAAAAATAGTCAGATTTAGTTAATTTTGGTGATTTTTAGTCCAGTTTAGAGGCATTTGTGACAAGAGAATCGGCACCAATATCCATCGAAAGGTTACTTTAATTATTTTTCACTAGCTTCCGCCAGCGGCTTCGCCCGCATGATATATATATATAAATTATAGCCTTACTAGCTTTAGCCCGCGGCTTCGCCCGCGTGGATGTCGAAAAATATCCCACGGGATCGTACTACTGAGATTACATACCTAATAGCCGAGGAAAGGTCATTGACTAATACCGCTGCGCCCGCGTTGCCGTCAACCTTATTTATGTAGTAACGCGTAACTTTGAATCTGTGATATCTTTTAAACCATTCATTTAAATGATATGTCAGGCGTATTTTAATCTAAATCAAATGCCCAATTTAAATAACATATTTTATTAGGTATGGATTAATATAATATTGGTAAAAAAAGTTTAATGGTTTCATAATTTACAATATATTAACGTAATAATAATACGTTAATCATTTGTTGTTGTTGTGTTGTTTGTTGTTATTGCAACAGATAATGTAGGTACAAATTCACTCCTAGGTTGTTTCGTTTTATTTATCAGTGTAATTTTGTTTTTTTATATTTCCAAATTTATGCACACACATATAAACAGACAAGAAGAGAGGAAAAGAAAAAATACGTACAAAGGAGTGCCTTTGTACATATTTTTTCTTTTCCTTTAAAAAGCAGTGGCTTTTTCTAAAGAAATCTCTTCCAGCATACCTGCGACAGGAAAGTATATAAAAAGAGATGTAAACAACCTGTGTAACCATAGAAGAGAGAACAAAAAAAAATCAAAGAAGAAAAAAAAACAATTCACAAATTTCATATATTTTTCATTTCTGAAGTGATTGAAACAACATTTACTGAAGAGGAATCCTTTTGTTGTAAATTATGGAACTATCAAACTTTTTTCTTCCAAACTAGGCGGTATCACTCTGCGACATGTATCTAAATATAGGCACCGGCATGAAAGTAAAGGCATGGGCGAAAGTAGGAAAATAGTTGTGCACAATGTACTTAAGCCGATGTTCGCACGGACGTAATAAAATCGCGGCGCTTTTTTTTTCGTGCTTTGCCCACACGAGATTACGTCCCAGCGCGTTGGATTGTCAACGCTCGGCTTAACACCGAGAGTTGAAAATCTAGTGCGCGATAAAATCCCGCCGTGATTTTATTACGTCCGTGTGAACGTCGGCTAAGTTCGCAAAACGGACACAAAAAAATAAATAAAAAAAAAAACAAAAATCCCGACTGCAAAAACTCATAACTGAAAAGAGAAAAACAAGCATTATAAATATTATAATCTATAGGATTTTGGTATTGCAGGCGCAAACCAAAAACCAACCTGAAATTTTGGTGAAACTTTTGTTTGTCCAAATGCCTGCGATACCAAAATCCTATAGATTATAATGCTTGTTTTTCTATTTTCAGTTATGAGTTTTTGCAGTCGGGTTTTTTGTTTATTTTTTTATAATTTGTTTTATTTCAAACTTTTTAGTTTTATTTTACTGGCGAAATGTGGGTGTCCTATAGGTACACCTCTGCCTAACCCTTCGGGGATTACAGGCGTGATGTTATGTTTTATGTTATGTGTTAGTTTTATTAATATGGATATATGTATATTTGGAATTGACTCATTACTAACTTTTATTTGTTGTTATTTTTTTAAACCTACCCCTCTTTTTTTTTGTATTTGCAGATGCAATATATAAATATTAAATAGCCTATGTCACTTCCACTATTAAGACGAACTTAACGACACCTCATATGTTAAAATCTATCAAGCCGTTTAGGCTACAGAGCGTGCCAAAGAAATAGACATAAGTACATACATACTCTCGAAAAACATTACCCTCCTTCTGGGACAGTCTAGTAATTACATCTCCGCAGTCAAGGTCATACTACTTACGAACCAAGAACACCCCCACAACTTGTATGTCAATAATAGCATTCAAATATTTTTTGAAACTTTAATCCGGACTGTCCCTACAACGATGTAGTATGGTTACAAAAAAATTACAAAAAAACCTCGTCTCTGAATTTACGACTAGAGAATTTTTATTTGGTGTTGTCCTAAAACAAAAATAACACAATTATTTAAATTAAATAAAAGTGTGGTTACTACAATTCAAACTTTCGATAGAGATTAATGATAATTTTATTTCGATTAAAATAGGTATGTTACTTACTTCAGTAATCTATTTTTTGCCAGTGTAAGGCATATCTTTTTCAATAATTTGGATTTACCAGACATTTATAGCATGAAATTTAAAAGCGAATAAAATTGCTCCGAGCGTTAGCGTCTACCCGTGACAGTGGTCAGCGATGCACTGCCGCCCGTCGCCCGCAAGAGCCCCGGTTTTAACGCGCACCAAGTTTATTCGAAAAACAACCCACATTGATTTATCAAACACAATACAAATAAAAGCTGTATACTAAAATTTGTGTAATTAAATTGCCTTTTAGATGGTGAAAGTTTCATGAAAATACACCTGATAGCTTTTGCGTTATTATCGTTTTTTTGTCCGCGTTAGACATTACTTTACAAATTAATTACACTATGTTATAAAAATATAATTTGAATTATTCGTATATCAAATTACGAAGAAAACTGTCTAGTACAACATATATTTTTTTCAAAGAAGTAAGACTAGTCGTTTAGATGTGGTGTCCAATTTAAAATCATTAGAAGTCGTATATCTGCGCCTTAATAATAAAAAATTGCCAAATTTTTGTCGCAGTTTGAGGAATATTTTGTACAAAAACAGTTTTATTTTCTTCCTTATAAAATATGAAAGATTACACCCACTGAGATTTCATCCCACGCTTATTACTTACGTTTATTTAAAAAATAATCGGATCGGAAGGCTCAAATAAAAAGCGTTTCTCAAAACAATCCAAAAAAGTAGCTAGTTTCCATAAAGTAGAATTACATACACACCTACATAATTTTCCCACTTATAATGTTCACACTACTGGAACTCAGGTCTCCTCTAGTTTTTATGGGAGTGGGCCGAAATCGACTAAAGCAGATATCAGACGTTTCACCTATTTTTACCCGACTGCCCCAGAAGGACTGCCCCAGAAGGAGGATAATGTTTTTCGAGAATATGTATGTATGTATGTCTATTTCTTTGGCACGCTCTGTAGCCTAAACGGCTAGATGGATTTTATTGCTGTCGGGTTTTTTTGTTTTTTAAATATATATTTTTTTAATTTTTATCTTTCACACGAAGTGACACGTCTGGCAGAACACAAAATGAATTAAAAGTGAAAAATGAATTCATTAATGAACCGATCCATCGATGTTGGATCTTGGCTCTCGGCATCTTTCACTCGCCTACAGAATGATCGAAAAATTAAATGAAAGGAGTAGATGAACATTCATTCCTATGCACAGTCGGTGTCGTGTGAAGCCTTAACTTATGAGTTGTATTCGTGGGTTCGACCCCAAAGAGGCACTTCGCTTTGAGTAGATTATTTCATCACCACTGCTCTCAAAACGGTGAAGGAAAACATCGTGAGGAAACCGGCATGTCCTAGAACCAAAAATTCGAAGACATGTAACATCCGCCAACCCGCACTGATGGGCCCGCGAGGCGGATTATTGCCCCTCTCACAGAGGAGGCCTGTGAGTAGTGGGAACATTATAGGCTGATTATACATATGCGTGTGAACGTCGAATGAAACAAAAATAAACATTTACTTGACTGAAGCGTCTGATATCTCATTGTACGCTGCACCGGTCAACGTCATAACGTCAACGCCGGCTGTCGTTGAAAACCAGCGCTGTGGCTCTACCTCACATAGGGTCGCAGCATTATGCTGAGCGATGGCCATTTTTCGTGGATGTGACGCATATTTTCCCCCAATTTGTACTTTTTTGTTTTTTTATGTTCTTTCTTTGCGTCATGTTTACCGTAAATAAACGTATTTTCTTTCTTTCTTTTTTCTTTGATGTCGGGTTAAACCGGCCCAGTGAGGGTTGGCTCCTCATTGGTAATATATATATTTTTACCCGAACTGTACGATTTATATTTATGCCTATGGCTTACCGATTAATGATTGGTTCTTTATTAAATAAAAACGAATCGTTTACCAATGGTAAAGAAAAAGATTGGCAAACTGGGCTTTAAAAAAAACTTTTTCACCAAAAACACAACTGACTTCCAAACTACAAAGTGAAAAATAACTTTAATTTGGGAAGTCGGTGTCTTTGGATCAAATCAGTATTTTAGTTTTTTGACACCGACTTCCGAAATTAAAGTTATTTTTCACTTTGTAGTTTGGAAGTCGGTTGTGTTTTTTGTGAAAAAGTTTTTTTTTTCACTTTTTAGTGGGTTGGTTTGTAATTTATCTAAGTTACAATAGCCTTATGTCAACTGCTCATCAAAAAATACCCAAATCGCTATAGATGTGCCTTTAATATTTGAAGAGTTCCCTCGATTTCTCCAAGATCTTATCATCAGATCGTGACCAAATGACAATGGGACCTACTTGAAAGTATACCCTTTGAAACAAAAGAAGAATTTTTCAAATCGGTCCAGCCGTCTTCGAGTAATCGGGGAAAATACATTAAAAAAAAAAATATCCCGATGAATTGAGAACCTACTCCTTTTTTTTGAAGTCGGTTAAAAATAGATTCATAAGCTAATTTTACTAGTGATAGCTACTTAGCTATAGTTAGCTAGAATCTATTTTCATGGAAGTCCAAGTAGGAGGGAATTATGAGGAATTTGCTTCATTATTTGTAAAGTTACAAGTCTTAATTTTAACTAATAGCACACACTATAAAAAGCACATTAGTTCCCATACCCATTATAATTATTAATAGGTACACATGCGGAATATATTTATTATACCATTAACATAATTGAGCGCCTTGAAGTAATAACGTATTGCCAGATGTTTGGAATATTATAAATAGGTCACAATAAAGGATGTTAATAATTCTAAACTGATACAATAATTATAATTGGAAAACTATGAGTATCAAATTGAATGGACATTTGGTTTCCCGACAGCTTCTGATTTTTTCTAGACTAAACAATTTTTTTAATTGAAATATCCTTAAAACATTTTCATCGTAAAATTTTACGATCTAGCAATACACTAATATTATAAATAATAATATGTAAATATTTATATTAGTGCTACGTCTGAAATATGGCATATTCTACGAAGTTTATATTATTATTAATTTCTTGATGGCTGCTTGTATAACTCACATTATTAGTTTACGAGGTAACATCACTCGTATACTCGAGCAAAATTAGAATATTGTATTTGTAACCGAATTATGCCCCCCAGATAAAGGAATCACCATACTATCTCCACTTTGAACATTGCTTCTACTGTGGACGGAACAATGTGATAAACATTCACACGTTGGTACATATTCACACGTTGCTGTATAAAACTGATTTCCATCACCTCACACTTCAGGCCCAGTTGAAAACTAGCGTCAGGCCTATTAGTATTATCTGGTATTTTTGCTGAACTGCGCTTTTTTGGCGCAGCAGTTTACTTACTCCCGCTAATTTCTTACATCGTACTTTACACTCCTTTTTTAAAAAAAAATCTGTACATTATATTGTGTCGCTTTTAGTCTGTGCGAAATAAATGTATTTTCGTTCTTCTTTCTTTAGGTACCTTTTTTTTTGGGTGGGAAATTTCAAATAACTTCTCTCGCTCTGGGTGGGCGGGGAGCTCTTACTGACTAAAACCCACCCGTGTTCCTTCAGTTGCCATGTTGCCAGGGGCCACGGTATCCCTTTCGGACTTTTCCGCAACCCGAGACGATAATAGTGACCTAATTTACATATTATGTCACGTATATATATTATTATTTGTATACCTATTATTTACATATTATGTATAACTTTACTTAAAATTGAATTTTCGTAGATCACTGATGTCTGAAGAGCATTTTTATTCCATTGCGTTCAGTATCTCAGTCCACAGTTCAAATTTCGAACCAAATTGATTGGCTTCAAGATCAATTTAAACAGAAGTACAATGGGTTCCGTCTCTTTATCTAAACTTCACCAATAGCCGTTTAACGTCAACAGACTCACCAGCATCCGGTATGTATTTCCAACTACTCAGAGTTATTTAAACAATCTCGCTCAATCGAATGATCGTGGAGGAAATTTCCGTAGTCACAAAGTTTGAATGATACTTAGATTGTCGTCACATATTTCCCTTGCCGGCTCTTACGACAATCACAGAAGAGATGTGACGTTCTATTCATAGGTAAGACTGCTAATTGGAGTCCTCATTTGTAGCAAACTGAGCCAGTAGTAATTAATCATTTAGACTACGCATATAATCCTTGCAACAATATAACTATGTCATATTATTAGGAATCTCGTGTTTGACAGCCACAAGCGTACAGCGGTTGACTTGAGAAACACATCAAAGAATGTAATAGAAGTTCAAATGATTTCCAGATTTCGAACATTTGAGGTAAATTCTACATAAAATCGGGGTTAAAGTTTCATGGCTCAAATAAAAGATGACATAAAACACAATGGTTTAAATACAATAAACGAATTAAAGGACGTTTCGTTGAACATACCCGTCAACCACAAGTGGCCTTAACAAGCGGAATGATAACAATGCCTTTTCAACTGCTATCGCGACAAGTACGAGGCCACAGGGGAAACACGGACATCTGTAGCCCGTAACAAGACAATTGTAGCCAAAGAGGACGCCATCCTCAATGATAATACTTTTAATTAAATCAAAAGCTGCCAAAATCAATATTGATTTTGACAGGAATAATGTTCGTCAAGGAACCAGAATACCCGTCTTTGTTTTAATTTCATAACAACCCGAAAATTTTGAACAGTTAATTTATTCAGGACCGTCTATATACCTTCCTTTTGTAATATAGATACTGGGGTAAAAGAAAATTAACTAACCGACGAAGATATTCAAACCTTATTTTGTATGCAGCCTACGTTACTTTTTGCCTTTGATGAATCGAAAAACAAGCCATACATCAAAAAAATGAAGGATTACAAGAAAATATGAAGGATTCATGAGTCCTTACTGATTTTCCATTAACATTTTAGCAACAGATATTTTTCAAGTACTTAATCTATATTCCACTAAATATACAACGTATTCCTTTTGAAATCCCGTAACTCAAGGGTATTAAATGAGATCATGTCAAAGAATCAACTGGCATTATGAATAATTTTTCAATTTTTTTTTCTACCTTTTTCTTACGAAATAACTCGACTAAGTCACGATTATTTTTGTCAAATTCAAATTCAAATATTTTATTTGTAGAACATAGGTAAACAAAAAAAGTACAGATGTTAATAATAATAAAAATGAACGCTATGTCTTGCCGTCAACGGCGTACAAATATTCTGATTATAAATTAATTAGTAATAAATTAAACAAAACATTTACATTAACAAATAAAACAAAATTTTAACAATTACAAATTAATAGATACTTAAAAACATTACTCATTGTTATTTCATTCAATTATCATTATTTATCATACAAATACATAAAAACATTAAAATTCATTTTTTAATAATCATTTAATTAATTAACAAATTAAAAATATCGAACAAAAAAAAATTAAAATGTCAAAAAATTATAACTTGTCGTCTAGATACTCATTGATTGTGTAATAAGCTTTTATGTTTAATAAATTAAGAACAGCCTTTTTAAAATGGTGTATGGTGTAAAGCACCCTTACGTGAAATATGACAACGTCGCGTTAGCTTTAAATATGAATGATTGGTTTGAAAGAAAATTATTTAGGCACTCGTACTTAGTTATCAATGAAACTAAGATACACACATCGAGAGTCTAATGTTATGTTATTTTCGAAACTATGTATTTTTGGAACACTTGTTCTAGGACTTTTTGTACTATTTTTACTTACAGCATTTAACCTTCTAGTTATGGGACATCAAAAGGAACACGTTGTATAAGTACATTACAATGTAAGTGTTCTTCTTTCATGTTTTATTTTTAGTTACAAAATCTCAGGAGTATAATTTCTAATTACATTTCTTGCCGCGGAAACCAAATGAAAATTTAACTTTACATAAAGTTTATTGAAAACTATCTCCCGCCAGCGTGATATCTTTATAAATTATAGCCTATGTTACTCATTGATAATATAGTATTCTACTGGTGACAAATTTTTTAAAATCGGTTCAGTAGTTTTTGAGTTTTTCATTACAAACAAAAATACAAATCTTTTCTCTTTATAATATTATTACTAGCTGCGCCCCGCTGTTTCACCCGCATTAGTCTCGATCCCGTGAGAATATCGAAATAAAAAGTATCTTATGTCCTAACCTAGGTCATGGACCTAGGCCCGACGGCCGCCGAAGATCGCCGAGTGGTCGGAGACGCCCGAACACTACCCATGTACCAAATTCCATCCAAATTCGTTCAGCCGTTTTAGCGTGAAAACGTAACAAACAAACATACAAAAAATCAAATCTTTTCTCTTTGTAAAATTAATATTATATTATTATTAAGTTTAGATAGTTTAGATTAGTGTAGATAAAATCTATAATCACAACAAAACACTGCACTGAAAACTTGAAATGGCTAAAAGTAGGTAGATAGAAATTGTTGACACAATGCCCGATTTTCATTACTGTTCAGTCAGAAACTTTAAAACTGAGTCAATGCAATTTCACGGCAATTTATTTAATTAGCTACTTTTAGAGAAATGGGATTGTTTTCGCCATAAGCTATTAAGATTGTTAGTTTTAGTACACTTACTGTAATTTCTTACGTTCTTAGTTTCGTAAAACTACATACATACATACATTAACTCACGCCTTCTTCCCATGGGGGTAGGCAGAAAATACAGAACGCCACCTGCTACGATCCTTACAAACTCCTTTTGCCTCATTTACGTTCATACATCTGGTCATACACGCACGCCGGTTGCGAGTACCTGGCCTTTCTGAAGAACATCACCAATAAGGTCGGTATAATTATGTCCTCCTAGGGCGTCCCCGCCCGGCTTTTCCCGTCACATCAGCCTTGTAAATACATTTTGTTAGTCGCCTTTCATTCGTCCTCTCAACATGCCCAAACCATCTCAGCATACCCTTTTCAATTTTTCAAAACTAATTTAATTTAAAAAAATTACCTATCATTAAACGTAAATATTTAATCAGTATGTTTCATAAATAAACTCTTCAGTCCTTACTCTACATCCTAACGAATGTTATAAATGTTAAAGTGAGTATGTTTGTTTATTTGTTACGCTTTCACGCAAAAACGACTGAACAGATTTGGATGTAATTTGGCACATGAGTAGACCATAACCTGGATTAGGACATAGGATACTTTTTATCCCGATATTTCCATATGAGACTTATGCGGGTGAAACCGCGGGGTGCAGTTTACATATAAATAGGTAGTAATAATGATTGTCATTCCTGAACATAAAAGGAAAAAAAAAATTATCATGCGAAATCACACGAACTAATAAAATTATGTAAAATTAATTCAATCGTTCAAAATAAAGGTGCAACTTTTCTCGGAAAATAATGCCCAAAACCGATAAAATTATGCGTAAACTGCCCTAATTTCTAAAAACCCTATTTACAAATGGTCCACACTTCTGTTAAATAGGGACTTTTATCCTTTTCTGCCTAACCAGCTACTTAAAAAAATAAAAAACGTAGTAAAAAGGTTTGTCTAAAAAGTCTTGTCGTACGCAATTCAGGCCTGAATTGCTTTCGACATATTTGAGCAAAGTAGGTACGTGCAAATTAGTTTATTTTTTTCATAATAAATTGATTTTTTTATTTATAAAAAATTACATTTGGATAGCTCTGCTTTATAACTTACACACGTCACACAACAAATTTGTTTTTTTATGACAAGGCCAAACGTGTAAAATTTTCTTCAGAGTAATTTACTCAGAAATACTGTGTATTCCTCTGAGAGCTGTAAATAAAGATTCTCTTTTATACACAAGCACTCTCTAAGTATTAGATTACATTTTCCTTGTATCTGCATAAACAGTAAGTGAACAAAAACGTTAAGTAATTTACAAAAAAAAATATTTCCTCTTCGTCACATTTCGAACTGACGTTCCATTTAAAGTGTTGGCAACATGTGCTCGTAAAAATAGCCCTAAAGTTCCTAGAAATATAACGGTTATTATTTCTCGACTATACCTATACAGGGTGGCAGGGACATCGACGCCAAAACTGTTACGAAAAATTTCAACTCAGGGGCGTTCAGAATCATGTACTGGATCCAGATCCATAGCAATTCAAGTCACAAGTTTATTCTCAGTGCGGTATTGCTAGGTATCTTGGAACCCTTTCAAAAATCTACATTTTAATACTACTGAGAGCAGCGGGGTAATTGCGTAACACACATAAAATGACAATTGATTGCAATGGCCCTCACGCATCACTGCGGGCCCTATCATAATATAAGCGCTGCGACATTTATTTTTTAAATGTCGCGGCATCATGCTGCGATAGGAGCCTTTTGGCCTCGTACATGACTTTCTGCTTTTATTTTACTTTGTTTTTTTAATATTTTTTTATTTTTATTAATGTCTTAATGAGTGTGTTTTAGTTTAATTTGTGATTTCCTGTGCGAGTCTCAATAAATACTTTTTTTTTCTTTCTATTTTTCAATGGGTTTCATTTTGACAGTTCACCGACATTCATTGCATTATTTACGTTGTTAAACAAACTTTTTCAAACCTATGAAGCAATGGTCGAACAATATCCTTCAAAACTCTCGGATTGTAATTGAAACAGTGTTACGCAATTAGAGTGCAGTTCTAAATCAGATTTATTCAAAAATAAAAATTTCTATCTTTCAATAGTTACTAACGAATCGAAAATAAATCTGTTCTCGAAGAACATGTCTAAAAATACTTTTACTTTCTTATAAAATCAAACAAAGTTAAAAAGAAAAATCAATCGTTTATTATTATACTCCAACAATTTTAGAGATAGGGCGACTTATTAGTTAGTAACGAAATAGTGTGCAACCGCAGCAATGTAACGCTGTGCTCCATAAATCCGACTGCAATTTGCCAATAAGCAATATTTTCCCACATAAAACTACCCATACATACCTACCTACATTTAATATTTCTCATAACAACACGACCGTCTAGACAATACCAATAATATTTAAGACTAGCTTTCGCCCGCGGCTTCGCCCTCGTGGAATTCGGAAATGATCCCACGAGAACGTACTACCGGAATAAAAATTATCCTATGTTCTAACTCAGATCACGGTCTACCAATGTGCCAAATTTCATCCAAATCCGTTCAGCCGTTTTAGCGTGAAAGCCTAACAAACAAAAAACTCACTTTCGCATTTAAGTATTTAATTTGTTAGGATTTCTGCAACTGTAAGCACCGGTGGTATCTTCAGCAAATTGAAAAGGAAAATATTTCAAAGTCGAAAAGAAGTCGTCTGTGCGTTCCTCGAGATATGAAAAAGAATACCCCGTTTCTATGCAAAGATAAAATATGTCGTGTAGATAGAACAAGATATTCAACTCAGTTTTATTATTAATTAAATAGGTCCTGAATAAATATTAGCAATTCAAGTAGAACCTAATTCTACAAAACATCAGAATTATCAATAAATCCAAGATTGAGTTTTACCACTGTTTGACTTTTATCAGGACTCAATAAATAATTCACGAAGTAACCTACTAGTTAAGTGATTATAGACCTATTCAATTGCTCGGAGTCGGTTCTGAGAAAAGTTGTTGAAATGGTGTTTACAGTTGTATTCGATCAATGCCGCTAACGATTAAATAAATAGCGCTCCGTTTGCGCAGTGCAAATCGCTGATACAATCAATTTTCTACTGGACTGAGTCTGACCCAGGACAACTTTGTACTAGACCGAGTGAAATCCTCGTTTCTACTGGGTCGCCTCTGAGACTCTGACCCATGTCAATTTTCTACTGGACCGAGTCTGACCCGTGACATTTATCTACTAGACCGAGTTGACCCACGCCAATTTTCCACTGAACCTAAATCTGCTTCCAAAAATACTCTTTTACACTATCTTATTCAAAGTAATATTTAAATAATCGGAACACCTCTCAATGATTGAATAAGAAATATTCAAGCCCACGCTAATGCGAAACAAACGACTGACTACGACGTAAACAAACTGACAATATTCAAATAAACAACTACATTACGTAAGCACGATGCAAATAGTTTTTACGAAGAAGAAGAAAATATTAACGAAATCTTTGGAGATACTAGTCGATTCTCTTGTACACCGAACTAAACTATCACCAAAATTCCTTACTTTTGACTATGAGAATCTCAAAGCTATTCTGCAAAATAAATTCTCTAAATTTAAAAATAATTTTGACACATCTAAATCGAATTTGACAATCGCAACACCACACGTGGTACCTAACCACGTGAATCTTTTTAGAACCGGAGGCGCGCAGGGGGGGCAGCCTCGACGTGTTTTATATGGATTTTTTCACTTTTTTTATGGAAAATAAGAAAAAAAATATTACCTACATGTAGAGTGTTAGGGGTTTAAGAGTTTTATAAAGGATGTCGAAATTTTCATTATTTTGAGATTGGACACTCCGTTTTCGAGACATAAGCAAAAGAAAAAAAAAATATTCAGTACTGTTTTTCAATGAAGTCGAGGTGTTGGTGTGAATTTAAAGTTCATAATGTTTAGTCGCGTTAAAAATAGTCAGATTTAGTTAGAAAATCTAGGTGAAAAACGTCAAATTCTAATAGCAAATTTGCCTTTTACACTAAACTAATATCTCAGTACCTATCTTAGTGCTGCCAAACTAAAATATAGTTAAGTTGTGTCATTTTAGTGTGTCCGTATGGATTGAGGAGCCATGTCTCATATTTAAACGCGGGTACTACCAATATTTAGTAGTAAATTAGGCGATTTTGTAGGCCCGATCCTGGAATTTGTAGTAAAACACTTTAAAAGATACAGGACTTTTAAGGTGGCTCCTCAATTCAGACGTCTGAATTGAGGTGCCACCTTATAACTCTAAAACCAGCCGACGGATATTTTTGAAAATTTGGTAGGATTTAGTAGTACTTATGCGTAATCTCTACAAAAAAAAAATGGGTTTTGTACGGCTAAATTTGAGATAGCTACAATGTTTTGATTTTTCGTAAAAATCCACAAATTTCACCGCGCTGTTTCTCGGAAAGCAATTAACCAATTACAACATATTTTTAGTATAATTTAGTAGTAAATACGTTCTAATTTGTAGTATAAAAATAAAATGGAAAAGCTACATAATTTCGCTAATACAACACATTTTATGTGGCTCCTCAATCCTGACGGTCTATAGAAAATAATATGTTCGTAGCTACTAAAGTAGTTGATCAAATCGGATAACAATAGCACCAATATTTAGTAGAAATTTCTACTAAATATTGGCGTAATCCAAAATCCTGTACATTCAGTATTTCAAAAGATATTAACAAAATAAACATTCCTTAACAATCTAGTGTGGTATGAGAGCCCACGACCAAAACCATATCACATCGTTTTAGGGCCAAAACCGTATAAAATCGTTAGTTTAGATGATTCCTGAACCCAACTCGGTGGGAAGTACCGGTCAGAAACGTCTCAGTTTTACGGAAGCTTATTTTTGCTATGTCAAAAAAAATAAGCAGACGATTTCATCACAATATGCCTGATATTAAAAATGTACATAGTTTTCGTAATTTTATTACAAAAAAGTTTCGTTTTCTGACAATTTACGTGTCACATGTGGACTGCGCACATTTTCAAAAAATTACAAAATATTTAACCTATCTGTCTCAAAGCAAACTGGTTCAATTATTTTAAAATCTTTTGTATAGTTACTGAAAACCTGTTTTTAGAAATTTTAAATGTCAAATATAACTCCAAAAATAGAAAGAACGTTTTGGAGTCGCCCGGCTAACGCGCGGTGCTTGTTACGCTTAGGACACCTACGATTTAATTTCTACTTTTATTTTCAACTATGATAATTATTCAGATTGATTACAGTTGTAATAGCAATCATATAATTGCGTTTTATTAAAATAGGTTTTTTACTTTTATTAATTAATTTATTTTTTGTATAGATTCTTTTCTACATATTTTGTGAATGTGAGAACGCTGTAGGCTTAGTGGATTGTAGATCTGTTGACCATTTTCTATTTTGTTAAGTACTTGGTACTTATTGAAAGACCTACACTGTCCTTCCGTACCTAGAAACACTGTTATATGAAAGTATTGTAAAAGCCAATTATTTTTAAAAGAGTAACCGTGGAGTTTCTTGCCGGCTCTTCTCCATAGGAAACGACCAATTGGAACCGTGCACCTAGCTTCTGACGTTTCATAAGTGCCCATGTAGGTTTATGTGAAATAAAATAATTTGATTTGATTTGACACCGATGATGAGTCCGACAGTAAAAAAAAATAATTAATTTAATTTCAATAAACAGTTATTTTCAAACGTCATCCATCCCAGTTTTCTTTTGTTCAATTTATTTAAAAAAAACCTTTTTCAGTTTGATGGTTTCGGGTAAGCTCTTTATTAATCGTACTCAAAAACGATTTATTCTGAAAAATTATTTATTCGGGTTGCAATTTTTTATTTTTTGCCTCATTTTTAATTTTCTCAAATGACCTTCTAGGTGTGACGCTACTGGTTTCAGAAAATTGTGTTTTCGGTACCTAAAATCTATCGTTCAACTTCATTCTGAAATTCTATCGTTCACAGTTTCATAGATTGCTATGAAACAGTTCGATATATTTTTTTACATAGGTATTTCAAATGCGCTTAGGTCAGACGTAATGCGGAAAGTGTATGAAATTTTTGGATTCAGAATCTTCTGCAGTTGTAGCCACCGACATAAAAAATTTCTTATGTTTTTTGCAGTTTTTAGGTTAAATCCTTAATACATCTCCCTAAGATAGATTTGTTCCATTAGAACATAATATCTCTTATGGAAAAGTTACTTTTGATCAAGATACAACCTGACACTGATCTGCCGCAATCTTTTGATAAAAAAAAAAAACGTTACCAATCAGACAACTTTTCGATTGAACCAGGTTGCTATGAAACAGATAGGTTAAATTTTTTGTTATTTTTGAAAATGCGCTCCGTCCATATGTGACACGCAAAATGTCAGAAAACAAATTTTTTTGTAATAAAATTACGAAAGCTATGTACATTTTTAATATCAGGCATATTGTGATGAAATCGTCTGCTTATTTTTTTTGACATAGCAAAAATAAGCTTCCGTAAAACTGAGACGTTTCTGACCGGTACTTCCCACCGAGTTGGGTTCAGGAATCATCTAAACTAACGATTTTATACGGTTTTGGCCCTAAAACGATGTGTTATGGTTTTGGTCGTGGCCTCTTGTACCACACTAGATTGTTAAGGAATGTTTATTTTGTTAATATCTTTTGAAATACTGAATGTACAGGATTTTGGATTACGCCAATATTTAGTAAAAATTTCTACTAAATATTGGTGCTATTGTTATCCGATTTGATCAACCACTTTAGTAGCTACGTACATATTATTTTCTATAGACCGTCAGGATTGAGGAGCCACATAAAATGTGTTGTATTAGCGAAATTATGTAGCTTTTCCATTTTATTTTTATACTACAAATTAGAACGTATTTACTACTAAATTATACTAAAAATATGTTGTAATTGGTTAATTACTTTCCGAGAAACAGCGCGGTGAAATTTGTGGATTTTTACGAAAAATCAAAACATTGTAGCTATCTCAAATTCAGCCGTACAAAACCCATTTTTTTTGTAGAGATTACGCATAAATACTACTAAATCCTACCAAATTTTCAAAAATATCCGTCGGCTAGTTTTAGAGTTGTAAGGTGGCACCTCAATTCAGACGTCTGAATTGAGGAGCCACCTTAAAAGTCGTGTATCTTTTAAAGTGTTTTACTACAAATTCCAGGATCGGGCCTACAAAATCGCCTAATTTACTACTAAATATTGGTAGTACCCACGTTTAAAAATGAGACATGGCTCCTCAATCCATACGGACACATTTTAGTCTATTTCAGAATGGGAAATCGTCGTTTGACAGGATTAAACTAAATTTTGGTGATTTTTAGTCTAGTTTAGAGGCATTTGTGACAAGAGAATCGACACCATTATCCGGTAAAAATTTTCCTAAATATTATGTACTTTCACTGAGTACGGGGATTAGTCAACTAATTGAATTTTAGGAGCCTGTCATTAGTTGAACGAGGGTCTGGTTTGTTTAAGTTCAATAAAAAAGCTGTTGTCACTGTTGTCAGCTCCAATTTACCGCTCGGGACATTAACTTGTACATCGTTAGAAAGGAACAATGTAAAACGAATTACCTTTTAGTCCTTACTTACCTCGATTAGTAGACGTTAAGAGGTTGACATAAGAAATCATTTTGAAGTAAGAATTTTATTTCTGCCATCATCACATATTGTACTTATCAGCAAAATTAATTATAAGTAAGTAATTTATTTATTGATGATTTAAATTGCATGTTAAAGTTTTTATTATAATTTTTTTATTGAATATACGCATGCTACAAACATTTTGTAATTTAAGTGTAAATGGTAGAATAAACGGCTTTTTTTTTTCTTTTTATTAATTTGTTTATGGTTTTTATTTTTGGTCTAGTGTGATTGTTCTATAGATTCATCTCTGCATAACCCTACAGGGAAAAGAGGCGCGATGTTATGTTATGGTGTATACCACTCGCGATAAGGTTCATTAATACCAACACTACATCCTATTTTGCAAATGTTACATTTTAGCACCTCTATCCGAAATCGTGCGGAAAACAACCTTGGTAGGTTGTTACTCGAGTGAACAATGGAGACCCGTATAACTTATAGCGATAGACGTCGGGTCACTAAACTGTCCTCCCAATTTTCTGATCTCATTGAACTTAGAGCAATATACAGGGCGAGTTTTTGAACGGCGATCAATATGGCAGCTGTGGGTAGGTAACTGTTGGAGAAATGATGTTAGATATTCATCTAGAGTTTTTAAGCGTATCAAGTTTTTAAGTTGTATTTTTTTAACATAAATTTGTGTATTTTCTTTATACTTCTGTACGTTTTATAAAAAATTATTTATCATCTTTTATTGTCGTATTCCTAACGGTTGGCATAGCTGATTCCTATTCGAAAACTCAGCCTGTACCTATTATTATTGTATTCTACTTAATAAACCTAAATGTAGACTCTTCTTTGGCAATAGATGCTTTCTTTATATGGGACCATTTATTTACAGTTAGCTCAACAGTGAAATGGATATACTGACCATAACTAGAAATAAATATAAAAATCATCTTCCTAAATTTCTGGCAGGAATGGCCTACGAAAGCACAGAGAAGTTCCTTAAATCATGAGCACAACACACACATCCATCACACTGATACATAAAGGTCGACTTGGACTATACGAGCGAAAGCTTTTTCTGTACCCACTTTTCTGGTGTCCCTTTGTCTAAACGGAGTGGGAGTATTCTTTAGTTGATCTATCCATACCTGCAGAAATGTTAGGGATGTCAGGAAAGGATTTGCTCTTACCTTGTCTTATCTTCGTTTGGTCCAAACCCACCTTAACTCACTCATTCATCACACATCCACACCACACACGTATACAATACACCAAACACGTTTAAATTTAATGCATGTAACTTTATTACAATATTTTAAGGTTAATTTATTGTACTGGAATAACATTCGATTATTGTCACTTCATAAATCTTACCGACTGATGTTACTTAAGTGCCTACATATAGTACCTACTATGTATTAGAGTTGTAAGACGAAAGAGACTAGTCTCCACGACACAGGGAATCCTAGTGTGGAGGCTAGTGCTATTTGAATTTGTACTGTTTACTTGAACAATAAAGTTTTTATATTTATATTTTATATTTACTTAAGTAAGTACCGGAAAAGTTTGTTTAAGTAGGTGATACCGTCAACTCTAACAATTTCCATCGAAAATGTTAAACTTTGAATCCGATCTTTTACCGTGGTTTACTGATCTGCATAACTATTCACACCATTCGACAGGCTTCCGAATCGAGAATGACACATTTTCGGTTAGGTAACCGACAATGCCTAGACGCCGACTGCAAATAGCCGTCGAAAGAATAGTGGTCGTCTATTTGGTTTAAACTGTCAAGATTTTCGGTAACATCGATTGATGTTCGATTCGGCACGGAAGCCTAATTTGAATGTTTGTGAATATGTTGCTCAGAGATATCTGAGATCTCATTGAAGAATGGGTGTAGTTCGTTGTGATAAAGTGATACTGCTCACTCAAATGTCTACAAGAAATTGGCTTTTTCATCTGATCTGACCCATGAGATTGTATATGGATCCACACCCGAAATATTACTATGTACATACATTTTTATGCTCTCATTTCGGCAAACTCACCCAACAACTTGACAAAATTGTGCGGGACAAATGGATTGCTCCCAAATAAATATTGTGAATATCTTGGGAATACTTCAACTGATCAAACGTAGATATGCATGAACATGAAACCATGAAGGCTCCTGCAGACAGGCGCGACGCGACAGCGCGACCCGACTCTAATAGAACAATTTCTATGAAAACTTAATGGAAATTGATCTACCAGAATCGCGTCACTATCCAACTAATATTATAAATGTGAAAGTGTGTATATTTGTTGCTCAATCACCCATGAATGGCTGAACGGATTTGAATGAAGTTTGGCACACGAGTAATCCACAAGCTGGACATAGATTTTTTTTAGCTCGGTAGCACGTTTCCGACATTCACGCGAGCGAAGCCGCTAGCAAAAGCTAGTGAGTAGATAAATATTTGGAAAGTTTTACATGAGAGATTCTATTTTACGAGTGGACAGCATCCTTGATCAATATTATCCATGTTTCAATATATTTTAATCTCCTCTTTTCCACGAATTAATGTTTTTGTGAATGAGCAAAACAAAATACAAAATGTAAAGTATCGTATTTTATCCAAATATTCGAAAACTCATTAATCTGTACTGAAATCTGAAAACCGATACCCAGGGTATTGGTTGTAATTCAAAATTCGAAATATTTATTATGAATATAATGTATTTTTTTGTAACCTAAAACTTAAAGGCTGCGCAGTCAGGCGTGACACGACAGCGCGACGCGATACCCGTAGAACAATTTCCGTGAAGTTTTTATAGAAAATGTTCCACCAGAATCGCGTCGCGCCTGTCTGCGTCAGCCTTAATGCTACGATTACGGTACCTAATGGTTCTACATTTTCTTGTGATGAGGTTATTTTACAAGTACGATTTCAAAGTTGATTTACTGTTAACGTCTGCGTGTATTCTGTATTTCATCATTTTTACTTATTCTAGCTAATAAAAATGAAATTCTGTTCGTTGATAAGCACATCTGTTCAGAACGACAGGATCGATATTGGCATTGTTTTAAAATGTTCGTATTATTCCGAATCAGGTTCTTCGGAAATAAACATTTAAAATGTGCCGGGAAAATTGGAAAATTCTGAAAAACTAAAAGTGCGTTTTCTGTGGGAATTTTATATGAATTATTGAAATTTGAACAGGACAAAAAAACCGGTCAATTGCGTGTCGGACCACGCACAATGAAGGGTTCCGTAGTAAAGATGAATTTATCCCAACAACAAACTTAACATTGTAGTTGAAAAACCTGTTCTCCCATACATTTCAACTGTGATAGTTTTCCTTTTAACTTCGATATAATTATATACTAGGTACTGCCGTAAATTTTTTCACATAGCCAAAACAACCGTTTAGCTGGCAGGGAGTGGGGACATTTGACTGTTACAAAAATAAATCTAATAAACTTTAAAGTCTTATATTTCGCAAACGGATCCCTGAATCGAAAAATGATTTTCACCCTCACAATATTTTTGAACGACCTTTCCACACGAAAATTTTCAAATTCGGGATGTTTTTTTTTTCAGAATGGACCTACTCTCGACATCTAGGCTAAGCCGTGGTCGGTCCGTGGATGGATGCCTCGGAAAGCACGTTAAGCCGTTGGTCCCGGCTGTCATTCTTGGATCTTTGACAGTCGCTACGGGTCGTCAGAAGCCCGAAAGTCTGACATCCAGTCTTACCAAGGGTTACCGTGTTACCCAGTAACTGGGTTGTGGAGGTAAGTCAGATAGGCAGTCGCTCCATGTAAAATAATGGTATGCAGCTGCCTCCAGTTAGACTGGAAGCCGACTCCAACATATATAGTTGGGAAAAGGCTACGTAGATTGATTGATTTTTTGGTTAGATTGTTTATCTTTGTTGAGAGAGAAATTAATGAAGAATATTACTTATGAGAACTTTTATTGGTTAAAGTGTCGTAAATTACACAAGTTTTTAAGAGGAAAATCAGGACCACGACCTTTAATGAAGTTTGCTTCACCAATCCAGACGAATTATTTATTCAGGCTCTCCGTTTGTATAATTAGAATTCGTCTTCTGTCGTGGGCGTTGCTACAAGTTTCTGGGTCAGACATGTTCAGCTGTACAACAAGTATCACCAGGTGTACCTGGGTATAAGAAAGAAAGAGAAACAAAAATTCTTTATTCTGCACAAACAAAACGCACAGTACCTATAGTCGACCTCCTTATTGCGTTATTATTTTTGACAACAATTCCTAGTAATTTAAAACTTCACTGAGGTTGTAACCCTTGTCGATTTATGACGTTCAAGTGACATTCAAACCTTAGAGTGGTATCACCTGCCGGGGTTGCGAAGAAGTCCGAAAGGGAGATCGTGGCCCCCGGCATTATGGCAACTGAAGGAACACGGGTGGGTTACACGCCATCCCGCTCCGCCCAAAGCGGGAGAAGTTATTTGATAACAACCAAAAGAAAAAAAAAAAGGGTGGTATCACAATCACAAGTTATAGTGCGCGCAAGGTAAGTCTGCGCGCGTCTGGTGGCGCTGGCGTGCTTAATTCTATACTGTAAAATTTAAAATATCAAATCTATATTAATAATTGAATCTGAATATTATTATTAACATTAATTAATTAAATAATTCCAAACTTAATTCGACCTTACATAAACGACAAGACGGCGGCATACGATTAGTTCCAATTTCAGCCCCACGCAGACTTTACGATGGAGGTCTGCCCGGCTTGGGCGGAGCAACGCCGTGTCCTCGTAGAGGCGATCGGCGGCGGTGATCTCTCGCGTCCGGCCCTGGTTCAGGCCATGGTACGGAGCGAGAGGAAATGGCCGGCCGTCACCTCCTTCTGCGAAGCGGTAATGCTCGCGAAGGAGGATGCGGAACGCGTGAGGGAGAGGCAAACTTCGCGCCCTCACGCCCCTAACCGCCGCAGGAGGAGACGCCCGGGGCGGGAATCGCGAGCCGATTTCCGGCCACCGGAGGCGCGGGCTTGCGGACGGTGAGCAATGGGTAGCTCGCCGTCCAATAAGGACCAAGCCCGGGTCGACGGCGCGTTGTGTTCCACGCGCGCCTCAAAAAGATGTCAGCAGAATTGACGGGGTCCGCTAGGGCCAATGCCTGCCGGGAGTTCGAAGAAAACCGATAGGGACATCGTGGCCCCCGGCAACAGGGCAACCTGAAGGAACACGGGTGGGTTTTAGTCAGTAAGAGTCTGACACGCCCTCCCGCTCCGCCCAGAGCGGAAGAAGTTATTTGATAATTTCCCACCCAAAAAAAAGATCTGAAGCGTTCTATATTCAAATAGGTACTGTAAGATTTTATGCGATAAGCAATCATATATTGTACAGGCTATTAAGAAAACAGTCATGGCCACATTCAAATATTCTAACAATTTGTATTTAAATAAAAAATAATGTGATTTTTTTTATGAGGAGTCAGTCAGCTCCCGTCAGGCAAGCGGCTTGAAGAAAAATATAGTATGTTATAATTGAATTCTTAGCACCAATAATTCTAAATCTAAATAATCTAATACCGGTACAGTAGGCTCCCGAAGAGTCTACAATACCTACTTATTATTCGTTTCTAATCTTTTTTTTAGAAATATAAGTCTCGCGAGGGAAAGAACTCGTCTAAAAGTCTATTCTATTTTTATCCACCTAAGATATCGTGAAAATAATTTCACTTTATAATGGCCATTCCATTCGGCCAACATCCAAAGAGAGTTGGAAAAGCGAGTGCGCATGTTATAAAACTAAAAAAAAACAACAACAATATTTTAGTTTTGGTAACTTTACTTTTATCTTTGAGATGAGCTCCTTCAAATATCTAGAAGCTTATGTTTCAAGACCAAAGGAATTTAGAAGTGAAAACATTATGTGCATGATGAGCTCTTATTTTTGAGATTAAGAGGCCGCTTACAATACCGACAATTTAAAAAAAAATTGTTTCCTTTTTGTGACGAACAGGATAAAGAATTTAAAGAAAATCGTTTGTGATTTTAAAACAAGATCTCATATACATCTGTCTTGAAGGAATTTTTTTAAATAATAGCAAATATTCGCTACCAATTTTCCGAAAAATTACGTCTGTTTCACGTTTGACCAAGGTTCTATAAGAAACTACTACTGATTCTGAACGATAAAAAATATCATTAACATCATTATAATTGTGTTCAACTTGCAGGTGGCTTAAGCACTGTTTTCAAGTTCCAAACAAAATATAGCAGAAAAGAAGTTAAAATAACCTATTAAAAAATACAAAAACTAGTCACAAATGTATTTTTTTATTTTTTTTGCAAAACAATTAAGAAATTAAAAAATCACACATAAGCTATCCTTTAAATAAAACCTAAACTGTGTTTTATTATGGTAAGTACTATTTGAAGTCAACTCAATCTGAATCCAAGGTTGATTCATTTTATCTAATTAATTTATCTCTTCACTAAATAAGTACCTACCTAACTCAAATGTGAAATAAACTATGTTTTCAAGAGCGCAAAAGTGTTGACACTATTACCAAGTGCTGTGACCGGCACGAAGGATTTTACCACAAAAACTATACTTTTCGCAACAATACAACGCGACTCTAACAAAACAATTTCTAAGAAAACTTCATGGCAGGGGCGATGGCTGTAAACAACTCGATTCCTACCGGCTTCCCTTTGGAAATTCGGAACATAACCACTATATCATCATTGAATATTCAAACTAAAAGTATTTGATAGAAAAAAAACAGAATAGAAAAATCACTGAACTTGACTTGATTTCCGTACATCTTTTTTTTCGGGTGACCACTGAAAATCAGCACTGCATCATGCTGAGTGGAAGCCTTCTTCAAGAGCAAAAGTTACGAAGAAATCGAAAATATCCTACACAAGATCACATAACTAAGAAACACATATAATTTGTACACATATACACACCACACACCCCCACGGTACACAAACCACATTTATCATACACACATCCCCACTACATCCCGACACCCACACAAGCACACACACACACACGCACATAAACGAACCCACACACAAACTCACAAAAATATCCTACACCCAGTGCCCTTACTAATATAATAATGGGTTATAAAATGTTAATTAGTTTAAATGAATCTTTTGGCTTTTGGCTTATTTCTCACACATTTGAAGAATTGTTTTTTGCCACCGACTTCCGAAATTAAAGTTATTTTTCACTTTGTAGTGTTTTTTTTGGAGGTCGGTTGATTTTTTTTGTAATTTTTTTTTTTATTTTTCACTTTTTAGTTGTGGTACCTACCCCACACACATTCGAATACCACTACCTGCTACCAGAGACAGAAACTTATCATCTACATACTAAGTGGGAAAAAAATACGTATTTTGTAGCTAACTCAAAAACTATCCAAGCAAATAAAATTTATATGGGACCAATTCGAGAGCACACCCTTTCAAACAAAAAAAGAATTTTCAAAATCGGTCCACAATTGACGGACAAATCGGTGGACATACATAAAAAAAAAAAAAGAAAAAAAACAAACATACGCGACGAACATATAACCTCCTTTTTGGAAGTCGGTTAAAAAGTAGATTGAAATAGCAATTTAATGAAACGGTTTATTGACACCGTTATTTTGATAGGTAAACAAGAAGTAACTTTTCGCGGCCACGACGAAAGTCCGAAGTGTAGTTTTTTTTTTGTTACTCCGGCTTACCTCTGTCGTTTTACCACGCCTCGCCACTGCTTCATAGTATATCAATAGTCTGCACGAGCCCCTATATTTCAATTACCTATATATGTACTTTAGTTTTCTCACAATCGTGCAAATCGGATTATTTCGTACGAGGATCCTTTTAAAGTAAAATAATAAAGATAAACTTTTACCCCAGAGCTACATAAACTTAACATAAAGATATCAAAACAAAACAGCTGAAACATCTGTTCCAGAAGAAAAATACTTTCATCTTTGTAGTTCTTCATATACATATATGTATACAAACGCAAAGAATTTGTAAATAAGAGAAAAATGGCAAAAAATCCTTCACGGGAACATTATAACTAAACAGGTTTAGTATAACAGAAAAGTAAATTGAGGAAAAGTGTCAAGAACTCCTTTGGTATATACTATGGCACGAGTAACCCCCGAATTTTGTATGGGTTTGTACACGTGTTTTATTAAATAAGAAAAGGCCCAATATAGAATGTTTGAAGACTTCTAAATAATTTCTGAAGGAGATTAAAGCATGAAATCGGCACATAAATCTTATTATATAAAAAATTCTCGTGTCACAATGTTAGTTGCCATACTCCTCCGAAATGGCTTTATCGATTTTTTTTAAATTGTATATGTATATTTGGTAGATCTGAGAATCGGTTGTAATCTATTTTTCATACCCCTAAGTGATAAGGGTGGTCCACCCCTAACATAAATAATTTGTAGTAGCTAGTAAGAATATAATATACGTACCAGCAAGCTAACATAGCTATGGATTCCATTGTATGCCATAATGATGTCCCTGAAGTCACCTTCGCAGTAGCCGCACGTGTCCGGCTTGAGGGTCAGGTTGAGCCTGTTCCTGGCATCCTTCATCATCCTCAGCAGCAAGGACTCCATCTCATCCCCTCTCCCCCCCCTGCTCGCCTGCTCCCGCAGCACAGACACGATCTGCGTTTCATTGATACCGCTATCCGACGCATTCCCAGACGCAGCTAAAATCTCTTGGAATATTTCTAAAAGCGTGTGCGATTTGTTAGACATCTTAATAGATTCTGTGATTTTTACAATACTCTCAGAACTGCCAACGCATCGTTCATAGTCGTACTTTTTGTCTTCGTTCGGCTTGCAACCTGAAACAAGATAAATATGCGCGTTAGAGCAATTTTTAATTCCGCTGGGATTAAAGTAAGTCATTTTTCTCGAATATTGTCATATTTTATCGTAACAACCGCCCGAAGGATGTTATTACGGATTTCCTTACAGCGGGCGAGGACGAAGGTCTGCATTCTAATAATATTTTTTTTATGAGAAAAGAAGCGTCAAATGAAATGTTAAATTAAAACACGCTGTATTTTTTATTTTTTCTGTGTGACGATAAAAAATATGTAAGGCAGTTGTCCACCGATTAGCGAGTATAACTAGCAACTGAAAACGAGTTGGCGAGCAGCGAGCAGCGAGTGTGTAGTACCGATAGTTTTCTCGTTGGGCTATCAGCGAGTGTCCGAGTGCGACGGGCGATTACTCGCACCACTCGCTCGGGGCAAAAATACCGCTGTTTGGTCTCTCGGCGTCAGTTCTGACCGCCAAGCGAGCATGGCTGAGCGAGTATTGTCTTTGATAGCTCTTGTCGCTCAGTGACAAACTAGTGGAGCGAGTCCTCGCCGGTGGTGTGAACAGTAAGCGATCTACTATTAATATATGCATTTCTTTTGTTTACACGGAATGTATATCTATTGTACGTTTCTTGAGCGAGAAAATAGCCTGCCTAAAGCTACGGCTCTCTACCATAGCGGTAGCCACTGACGGCTATCATGAAAGTTATGGTAGCTGAGTTGACTTGACGGTGTCAAAAGAACGCTCTCTATGGGAACACACCAACTTACTTTTATAATTAATGTTTTAATGACGACTTTTGACGGTAAATTGCGCAGTCAGAAAACCATACGGGAAAAAATGTTAAAAAAAAATCTGCTGTTCCCTACATTTTGACGAGTTATGCGAACATAAATGTAGGGAACAGCAGATTATTTTTACGCGATTTCAGGTTTGGTCCCATAGTAAAAATTGTTCGTAATGATGAGTAAAGTCACGTGTTTAAGTTTGCGCACTGGTTAAAAAATCGCCCTGTGTAGCTTTAGGTCGATACCAAGATCAGTATTAGAGAGTATAACAAACTCATCCGTAACTAGTCCAACTTTTGGAACTGTTAGTTTAAAGCGATTCTAACTTCGTAGAGTCAGGAGTCTTAACTCTAATTTGTACGGACAAAATCCCTAATAATGTTAACCCTCATAAACACTGATAAACTTTGCATCGCTTTGCAAAACTCATTAGCATCAGTCACTCGTCTTTCCATCTCCATTATTAGTAAAGGATATAAACTCAATAACACTTCGCCTGATCCACTAGCTAGACCATCGATGCAGCTATCGAAAGCTCTCGTATTGTAAGCCACATGTATGTATATTACTTCTAATGATGTACGCGGTACATACAGAGGTGTAGCTACCGCCGTATCTGCCGTATCAATTATACGGGGCCCTCAGGTCACTGGGGCCCCATAGACGTGCGTAAGCAAAAATTAATAAAAACTTCCCAAATTCATCATCAGCTATAAATGATTTAATAAATCAGTTTGCCGAAAAAAAGGCAAGGAGAGTGTATATTTAATTTGAATTGAATGTAAAAATTTTGGAAAAAGTGACAGAGATAATTATGATGAATAAATATTTCTTTTAATTTTATGCAAACATTTTTTTTCTTTTGTGAATAATCTTTACCCTTCATAAGGGCCCCCAAATAAATTTGTATACGGGGCCCCGCCAAGGCACGCTACGCCACTGGGTACATAGTGCATTTTCTACACAATTAGTGTAACAACACCTACCTACTTAATTGGGTAAATTCTGCAGAACACTATCCTCTTATTATAGTTCATTGATTCAGGCGTGACCTTGCGGAAATCCATTATAAAACGAGGCAAGTCAATCGTCATCCTGAGGATGCCTCGTTGACAGGTGAAACACGTGTCGATTTATTTCAGGGTTTTTTTTATGGCTCTTTAGAAATAGTCAAGTGGAACAGGTTACTAAATATATCCACGTCTATTGTATTTTATCCTCTTATTAGCACATACCTCGGTATCCTACAGTGTAGGATCTACACTATTAAATGAGCAATATTTGTATATACGAGTATGTTTATATATATGACAGACTCGATCGCACAAAAAGTGTCATCTGCGCTGCACCTTAAAGTGGACAACGTCGCAAATAGATGTCAAATATTTCGCTGTTATGATTAATTTAATTTGGCAATATTACTGTATGGAAATATGAAATATGGCTAAGTAGTGAACTAATGTATTGATTATGAAATGAAATAATTAATATCGTAACACCGAATTTTTAGTTTTAGATGTAAAAAAAAAGTATTTGGAAACTTTCCAAGTGCATTTTTTACACCTAAAACGGTTACAACATCAAATTCAGTGTTATAATTGCAATTCATTGGTAATCATTCTAGTTCACAAGTTAGCGATATTTCATATTTCCATACAGTAATATTACCAAATTAAACAAAACAGGTAAATATTTGACAGCTATTTGCGACGTTGCCAAGTTTTAGAGTGAACGCTCTTAAAGCAATAATACGGACCTGCTACAGTAGAAATAAACTTCGACCACCCTTAAATAAACTTATAAGTTTCTAATTTCTTCACGAATAGTGTTAAAAGTTTTCCTCGACGTTGTGTCAAACTTCAAGCGACACGAAACTCAAGCAGGCGCCCATTTTTATTGAAATACGAATTTTACTTTTATCAATAAAATTCACCCTCCGCCTATAAACACCATTCCCTACGATTTCCCTAAAGGGGGTATTCAAGAGTCCTTATGTTATTGACACCTTACGGGACCGTATTAGCATAGATATATCAGTAATATATCACATATTCCTACACATTGTGTATTCTTTGAGGAAAAAGCTTATCGTGCTGTGTTGCTTAAGAAAAAAATGCCTTTTATCCATCCATCGGGAAAAACCACCCCATCTGTAAATCGGCTTTTTCAATAAATTCATTTGTTGGCAGTTGCTTCTGAGAGTTTCTCCTGACAAAGTAGGTATTTTTATTTTATTTATTTAGGCAACCAACAGCGATACATAATAGTATGTTACAGAATGTGTGTTACAGTATTGTATGACTAATAATAGGTTTCCCTGTATTCCTAGGATAAGTATAAAACATGCGAAAGAATTACTTAGAAATATATAAATTCAAAAAGTGCAATTTTAGGTATTACTTACAGTTAAGTTTAAATTTCAAAGAGAAAAAAAAGTTAAAAATTAAGATATTAATAGTTCCTCATCATTTGCCTTCGTTTATGGTTTTTATTATTTGTTTTTTGAATGTATACAGGGTGACTGGATCTGGACCCGCCATAGCAAATTCGCGTATAGAGGAGGTGATTTACTAATTATTAAACCATACTTTCCCTAGCTAAAGTTTTATAGTTTGGGAGATATGTCAATTTTTATACTGTATTGAGATCTTTCCAATATTTTTTTGCATTATTTTAGCAGTTTTTTTATTATTTGTTGGCAGTCATAAACATTAGTGATTAAAATATCAAGGAACGTCCCTCAAACTAGGGTTAAAAATAAGATAGTACGCATTTAAAAAAAAAACTTTTCGATTAAGGGAAAGTAAAGTCTAATATAATTAGCAAATGACCTCCTCTCTATGCGAATTTGCTATGGCGGGTCCAGATCCAGTCACCCTGTATATATTTCAAATTAAGTAACTGATAGGTATACTGTCTCTGAAAAAACTTGAAAACAAATTCGTTTTACCTTAATCAGTCCAGGCTTTAGTCTTCATGAATATAACAACTAAGTAGATTCTGAACTGAAAATTGTCTGGCACTCAGAATAAATCTTGATATTCTAAGAAAGCGCTTGTTAACAAGTTGTTTGTAGAACTTCTGAACGGAATAGTCTGTCAGATTTGAATACTAACTACTAACTTTTTAGAGGAGCTCGTGTCTAAGCAATCAGATTAAGCTACGCTTGTCGGGGTTGGTCCATGGATGGGTGACCATCTTTACATACCGAGACTCCTCCGTGCCTCGGAAAGCACGTTAAGCCGTAGGTGCTGTTATTCGTGGATCTTTGACAGTCGTTACGGGTCGTCAGAAGCCCGAAAGTCTGACAAGCAGTCTTACCAAGGGGTATCGCATTATCCAGTTACTAGGTTTTGGAGGTCAGATAGGCAGTCGCTCCATGTAAAATACTGGTACTCAGCTGCATCCGGTTGGACTGGAAATCGACCCCAACATTGTTGGGAAAAGGCTAGGCAGATTGATATTTGAATACTAAACAGCCACTGACGTATATTTAAAACACTGATAGAATTAATACTCCAGCACTTCAATTACGTAACACACTTTTTTTCGCAATCCGAAGGATTTTGAAATAAATTCCTAATATATTACTTCATATATTTAAAAAATTCGTCTGCTCGACGACGTAAATACCGCAATGAATGTTGTCGGATTGTCACAATGAAAGGCATTGCAATTTTACCCTGCATGGTGGCTTTAGAGCAATTCCTATTGAAAAAATCTGAATAACACCTTTGCCAGATCTAGTGATCGAACCCTCGGCAATAATACTTGCGACCTGTAGACCTTCGAGGCGGGGAGAGAAGGAAAGAGGCTGGATATGTGCAGATTGCAATAGGTTCACCCCCTATCTTCTTCTTCTTCTTCTCGTTTGGTTAGTGACTAAACTTTTAAGGGGACGATAACCGACTTTTAATGATTTTATACTGAAGATGATGTCTAAACGAGTAGTGTTAGTGATTTGGAAAAAATATATGTTAAATTAAAGCATTTTTTGAATATTTTAATATAGGCATATTTTTGATTTTGTTAATATTGCATAATGAAATTAATTTGTAAAGTTATGTCTAACGCGGATAAAAAACTGAGAATGACGCAAAATCTATCAAGCTTATTTTTCTGAAAACTTCATTATTTTAAAGATAATTAAATTATTGATCTTTTAGTATACGTGTTTTATTAAAATACCTTTTGTTTTACGTGTAATAAATTAATAATGCATCTAATTTGGGACAGCGCTCCTTGATGGGCGAGTCCTATTACTGGCTGGACGTACGACGCGTTGCGTGAGCTCAGTACAAAACACGCAAGCTAACCATTCAAGGTCACTGTCATATATCTGCGTCTTAAAGCCGCCCATGGGCCTCTGACTTCGCTTCACATGCCGTCGAAAAATATCTCTCAGGCATTTTCGTCACGATGTTCTCCTTCACCGTTTTTAAAGCAAGTGATAATTATACAACACCCCCCCTACACCCCCTATTACAATATAGGACTTAAACATAACTGTCGGAATGTGAGGCTACCACACACGAATCCTGGGAATACAGGAGTAACGTCTTGTGATGTAATGATTAATATACAACATCAATTACGAAGGGATTTGTGAGGAAACAAACTTGAAATACCACAACTACAAGAGCGGAATGCCTAAATGTCAATACAAGACGAATGAGATAAATAATTCGGAGAAATATACTCGAGATGTACTCGTAACACGGGATTAAGTACAATCCCAATCGAAATAGTAGTTATTAATATGTCGGCAGTAAAGAGTATTGTATCTATCTCATCTTAAGCTGACAATAATGGATTGTTACACACTCATACACACACCCATACACCCCATCACTCGACTCAGCACATATACACTCCTCATTCTACTTTGTTTTATTTAATTTTAATTGTAAGATTTAATCTTTTGTGTATTGGTACTGTAATCTCCAAAAAGCATAAAAACATTATATGTTTTTTGTGATACTCAATTTGGGAGTCGAAACTGTCTCTCCTAAATACAGATTACTCAGTGATCTAGGTAGGAAAGCAGCGATTTACCCAACAATTAATTGTACATACAACATATAATTAATAATGTATACTTCATAAGTCCCTCATGTACTATAAAACCTTTATGTTCCTAAATAAATTATTATATTATAATGGATTGTAATTAAGATCTAGTATTAAAGCAGAGTGCCCAGACAAGTGGCAATCGCTTTCAAAGCGTTTCGTCTTATTTTAAGATTCCGTTCCCGAAGGGTGCCAAACGGAACCCTATTACTAAGCCTCCGCTGTCCGTCTGTCTGTCAGCGGGCTGTGTCTCATGAACCGTAATAAGTAAATAGTTGAAATTTTCGAATGGATTTCTGTCCCGTTTCTACTCCCTAAAAAGTAAAATATAAAACCACTATAAAAGTACCTTTCTCAACTTTAATATTACTCGGTTTATGATTTTCCGAGGGAGGAGATCTAACAAAAGGATTTTTACTGCCACCAAATTAGTGTAGTAGTATAATTTTATGAGAAGATCATAAACAAGTTATGACATGGTCTTATAGGGAATATTATTCACCTTATTAAGCTGATAGACTTGACCGGATTTGGCTATTTCAAGGGTACGAGGCCTACGAGGTTTATTAGTTAAAGACACGATATCTTTCAACCGATGTTATCAGTTTCATTAATAAAAACCGGCCAAGTGCGAGTCAGGCTCGTACACGAAGCCCCTTTAATTATTAACTTTATTATTAAAATACAATAGACGTAGATATATTTAGTAACCTGTTCCGCTTAGCTATTTCTAAAGAGCCATAAAAAACTCCAGTAAGAAATCCACACGTGTTTCACCTCTCAACGAGGAATCCTCAGGATGACGATTGACTTGTCACGAACCCGAACACAGCGTGTTACCACACCGAGCGCGAGTCTGAATTCAGCGCTACGTCATAATAATTTGAATTCAGAACTAAGTACTTTATTTTTGTTTTGTTTTTATTTCTGTGTGAACTATTTAGAGCTGTAAAACTATTTTCGTGCCTGCGACTTTAGCAGCTTTCCCCCCATTTTTTCAATAAATTACATTAAGTTAAAAGTGTATTAACGACTCTAATACTTCCTAGTCGATTAAGAGCGTCCGGTCTTCACCAAGTGCAAAGGCATCTGATAGAAATCCGACAACTAACGATACACGAAGTTTGCCGAGGGACATTAAGAAAATAGTTATACTGTACCTACTCGCTAAACTCTTTGTTTCATGAATTAATGTTGGTCATGTAACAAAAGCTCGCACAACGAATGTTTGGGTCTGTGAAGCGAATGATCGCGATGGCTAAGTACTTTCCTAAATACACAACTTTTGATAGCCTATTGTAGTACCTACGTGATAGTATAGTATTAGCGTTGCGTGGCCTGCACAAAAGCCACTAATCACGAGTTTGAAGTTTGAAAGAACAAAACTTTGGAAATCTAATTATGAAATTTATTAATTAATGCGGGCCGTGGACTTTAATACGAAAGTATAAATTCTTAGGAAAACTACAAACAGGCAAACTAACAACATCTATTTAGTTTACGACATCTTAAAAGATACTTCAATGAAATAACGTTTTATTTATTTACCACACCTGTAACGCTCGATCAAACACATTTTATTTACCAAGTAGTACAAATCGAATGCCAACTCCTTAGCAGTAAATTACGACACTTTTTCACTATTTTCTTAAGTGAAAACTTCTTTAGGCACGTTGGGTATTTTTGAGATGGGACTAAACCATTGATTTCGCGACACCATGGCGACACTTCATTGTTGGTAACGCGATTGTGCTCTTTATTTATATTATGTTACGAATAAATGTTCTATGTATGAATTTTTACTTTAAAGGTTTTATAAACGCGATTGTGCTCTTTATTTATATTACGTTACGGATTAATGTTCTATACAAGTATTTTTCTTCCACCAAGGCGATCTTGTTCAAGTTGAAAACTGTCGGCACTCCCGGAGCGCCACCACTTTTATTTTTTTGTCCGTATTTCATTTCTCTCTGCTCTTCTTGTATTTGGTCAAAGTCAGCGAACATTTCGAAGGATAAGTACAATATTATTTTAAGCTAATGAAATGACCTCCGATAACTGGAGGAAATGAAACAATAACATTAAACAAAAACTTATATGTTTAGTTTATGATCAGTTAAGTAAGAGATACTCGATACGTCGCGGTCAACACTATTAAAACAACACTAGCACAGAGGTCGGCAAGCCGCGGCTCGCGAGCCGCATTTTTTTTTTTTTTTTTTTTTTCTGTTGGGCATCTCACAGCTGGTTCCGAAAACCGTAGCTGTTTAACCGGTCAATCCTGTGGTTGCCTTAAGCTACTACACTCAAAGCCTCCAGCCAGGGCACAAATACTAAGCTAAAAATTTAAGGATGAACGCTCACTAAGGGCACCCCCTGCGGGGTTCGAGCCTCGGCTTAGGGCGTTATCCGGAGGGAGGACATCAAAAGATGGGACGGGCTGGATCAAAAGGTTTTGATCATTATTATTAGTCGGGGAATTTAAAGCTACGTGCACAGCTGCAACAACTGCTGGCACCTCGTTTTCGAGCAAGGGTCGGGGGGGAGTATTATTTACTCGGGGGCGCGGCGGTCGAGATCGCAAAGGACCTCGGCGGCGAGGTCGGTATGACGGGAGGCGTCTGTTTTTGTACACTGTACTTGTTTCCCTATTGCTCTCCTGGAGAAGGGTTATGGGGTCATCGGGATCTACGAGGATATGCCTTGGACGGCGAACATGACTGATTTTACTCGGGACATAACTGGCGGCCTCGACAACCAGAGGGTTGCGATGTTTGGCCGCGGACTCAAAGAAACGCTTGGAAAGGCGTTTTAGAAACTGATGGATTGTGGGAATCTTTAGGTCGAGGTGGAGTGCCTCGTTCCTGACGAACCAGGGGGAACCTGTGGCCCTACGGAGGAATTTATTTTGCACTGTTTGCATTCTATGGATATGACGGGGTTTCGCATGAGCGAAGACGGCACCCGCATAGGTCATGATCGGTCGAATGCACGCCGTGTAAACGCGCAATTTGCACCTAAGTGACAATTTGCTACGTGCATTCACCAGATAGAAGAGTCTACCGAGAGCGAAAGAGGCTCGCGAACGAACCATCTTTATGTGCTCTGCGAAAGTCAAATGATGGTCTAGAACGACACCGAGATATTTAGCTCGCTTCTCCCAAGGGATCGGCTTGCCGAACATGGTGATTGGTCGGGGGAGGGGGTTTTTGAGCCTTGAACGCGGCTTCGTAAAGAGAACCGCTTGGCTTTTATCGGGGTTGACTTCTATCCGCCATTTTGTAAACCAAGCTGCCAGTCTATTGACTGCGCGTTGGAGATTTAGGCGAATGTTGTCGGGGGATCTAGAGCTGAAGTAGATGGCAGTGTCGTCTGCGAACAGACCCAACTGCGACCTACCGCAACCTTTTGGGATATCGCTCGTGTATAGCGTAAAAATGAGGGGGGACACCACAGAGCCCTGGGGGACACCTGCGCGGATGGGACGGGGAGTGGATAACGCTCCTTCGATACGATAACGGAAGACGCGATTCGATAAAAAGTCTCGTAAGATGAGTACGAGACGATCTGGCACGCCGAGTTGGTACAGCTTGTATATTAAGCCGTTGTGCCAGACTTTATCGAACGCTTTCGCTACGTCGAAGAATACTGCACCGGTCATAGTCCCGCGCTGAAAACCAGCGCTTATGGATTCTACGATGCGGTGGGCCTGATGCACGCTAGAGTGCTCAGTTCGAAAGCCGAACTGTTCGTTGGGGATGAGGCCCTTGGTCTCGGCGAAATCTCTGAGGCGCTTATAAATAAGCCTCTCATAGATTTTTCCGAGAACCTTAGCGAGCCGCATGCGGCTCTTTGGCATATAAAGTGCGGCTCTGTACAAATGTCGATGAGGGCGAGCGTAGACACGCGCGGGGGTCGGGGTTTCGGTCATTAAGCAAGATATCAAGTTTTATTCAAAATCAAGTGTTTTCACCAAAAATTAACAGGACATCGAAAATGAATCATTTACTGTACCGAATAGGTTAACTTGTTAATAAGTAAAATGCCTTCATCATATTATTACCAGTCGATATGATGATGATGAAGGCATTCTACTTCTTGGCAAGTTAATTTTAAGAACTTGCCAAGAAGGATGGTACGGATGGGAGTTTTAAGGATTAAGAATACAGTTGGGACACATAGAAAGGATTGGCTCTCATAAGAAATCTTAGTCGTTATAGTATAGTTATTTGGCTGTATTGACTGCACTAGCACATCGCCCGCGATTTTGTCTCCGTGAGAACTTCAACAGCCCCTTAAAGGGTAGTTTTAGAAAGTTTCTAAGTTGAAGGAATAAGATTTGTCATGCAAATTGTATTCTCCCTTTTCACCCCTATAGGGGTTGATTTTGAAATATTATTGGTGCTGTTCCATTATTCGAACTAAAGATTATTTAAACCAATTCTCGAGTTGATCGAAGTGTCATGCAAGATCAAGCAGTAAAATCCTTTTAGATAATTATAGAGTTTTATATTAGACATCGCCTTATGTAGGGGCTACATTGTCTCGCTGAGCAACAGAGAGCGCGCGATGTATGGTTCGCGATAACGCGACAACGTAGCCCCAGCATTACAATTATTCCAACTTTAATAACCACTTAAACCGCCATTTGGGGGTAGTTTTGAAAAACTAATAATTAACTTTTGAAAATTTGAACGAATTTTGTCGATCAAAATGTTTCCCTTTGACCTATAAGTTTTCTCATAAACTATATTAATAATCGCTGATCATACAGCGGAATACAGCCATTTCGGAAAGCCCTTTGAGAAACTACTGTAAACGGGCCATCCTGAATATAGACAAAGGTGTGGATTTCTTTAATTGTACACCAAGACATTCAATAGGACCCCGTACCCTAATTGCCTAACTTAATTTCCTAAACGATTATGACAACATGTTTCATTTTGACAGTTCAACAACATTCATTGCGTTATTTACGTTGTTGAGCAGATTTTTTTTCCAACTTATGAAGCAATGGAGCAATCTGTTTCAAATCGAAATAGATTGTGATCCAGTGTTACGCAATCCACACATCGTTATAATTAGCAAACATTATTACTGAGAAATATAATTCTGAGAAATATATAACATTTTATGCAAAATAGACTGGAGTCTGTCAATTTTCTCTTATACCTAAGTACCTACAGATTTATATTAAAGAAAACATAATTTCACGCCTGTATTCTCCGAAGGGTAAGGCAGAGGTGTACCCATACACCGTGAAATTTGAATCACAGTTTTGCTAGCATAAACTTTGTTCAGACCATGGTCTACTACCATTCTACAACATCCAATAAAAAAAAACATAATTGGTTTTTGAAAAAACACAAAAAAGACAAAGTTTAAAATTTCAAGATTATCGTTACTCCCTACAACACAGACACCACACACGGGACACAGCATTGTCTACAGGGAAATGTACCTCCATAAACGAAATTTAGTAAGCAGTAGATAATCTTGACATTTTAAACTTTGTTTTTTGTGTTTAAAAAAAAACGTATGTTTTTTTTTTATTGGATGCTGTAGAATGGTAGTAGACCATGGTCTGAACAACGTTTGTTTTAACAAAACTGTGATTCAAATTTCACGGTGTATAGACACATTTCGCCAGTGATGTTTAAGTCCCCTGTAAGAGGGGGCAAGTCTATTACCATCAACCGGGCACAAATCCAAACTCCGGACTACTACTGAGAAAATCCTGATGAAAAATCCCAATATCACTTTGCCCGACCCAGGAATCGAACCCAGGACCTCATGCTCAGCAGTAGCGCTTGCGACCACTACACCAACGGGGCAGTCTCCATCCATAAAAAAAATTATAACGTTGTATATCATCGCTGGTGGCAATTTCACAAGTTTATTCATCGATTTACTACCAGCCATGTCATGCTATCATAAACATTAAGGGATAACTTTCTTATTACAAAAAAGGTATTTTACGATATCGTACAGAAACGAGATAAGAGTATAAAAATATGGATCCAATATCCTACCGCTGCACAGTATCAGGGGACCACACTGTATCACAAAGGTATTAGAAAAGCTTTTGAATTCCCATCGTAACATGCATATATTAGCAGTTTCGCGGCCCTCTTTAGATCACAGCAGCAAAGTGAAGTGCCGCCCTTACAAAATGTTTTTACGACCGACGAATTTAATTTAATGTTGAGATATTCACAAGGCTGATCCTATTATGATAATTGGTTCTAAAGCTTTGAATTTACATATTTGAGGCTCAAAAATACTTGAATGTGGAAATATTTTCCGTATTGTCGAGCTGAGCTCTGGTTTAACAGAGATTACCTAGTAAATTAACACGCCGCACATCCGAGAATCACATGAAAAATAAATTAACACTGTGTAACATTTCCATGAAAAAGTGAATTTAAAAATAGCTTGTTCCATATAAGTTAAATCTTTAATTTGAAAATAAAACCGTGGCACGTTATAATTGGATTTCGCGCTTCCGCTGTCTTTTCCGGATATACTCCAAAGAGATAATAAAATTGTCCTATTTAATTTATGGGCTATAAAATATAAAGGAATGGGTCTTTAAATAGAACTCGATATTGAAAACCCTTTCATTTTTTTAAGGTTCCGTACCCATGGACTTATTATACAAACTGGACTGAGCTCTCCAAAAATCGTATTATACAAAAATGAACCATACGAATTGCAGCTTAGGTTTACATTTGTTAGGCAATCTTAGCCGAGGCAAAACGAGACGAGAGAGATAGCCGAGCCGAGGCTATTTGTCCCTTTTTCTCAATTGCCAAAAGATAAAAATCTTACAAGTTGGTAGAAAATATTTTACCAACTACAAGTACCTAAAACAAGTTACGTATAAATAAATATATTCAGCTTTTACATTAGTTTTAAATAATTTTATAGATTTACAATCTGTACTTAGTAGTAAATAATTTATTTTAAGTAAAATAAAAATAATGTGATTTTTGGTAATTATCATAAAATTACACTGGTAGGTAATACTGAAAAGTAACATCAATTCATTGACATACTTAACATCAATTGGTGTCATGGCGACATAGGCGATTTTTTCTGTTGTTTTGTCGAAACACATAACCCATTATAAGTTTTAGCTTCGGTTCTTTTTAATTTTTGTAATGATAATGGTGAAAAAGTGTTGTATCACGACATGTAAAAGTGAATCATATGCTGGTTGTGGCATTTCATTTCACAGGTAAGGAATAACAATATTTTGTTTACTAACAATGGTGTCAAGTAGGTTGACCATGCTCTAGACGTTTTGTAGACGGAACACTAAAGCTTTTGTGTATTTCTGATTAAAACTATTAATATTATGTGATTTAAAAGAAGACATAGTGACAAAAATTGAAAAGGGTATGCCGAGATGGTTTGAGGATGAATGAAAGGCGACTAACAAAATGTATTTACAAGGCTGATGTGAAGGGAAAGGCCGGTCGGGGACGCCCTAGGAGGACATATACTGACCTTATTGGTGATGTTCTTCAGAAAGGCCAGGTGCGTAGTACTCGCAACCAGCGTGCGTGTATGACTAGATGTATGAACGTAAACGAGGCAAAAGGAGTAGTAAGGATCGTAGCAGGTGGCGTTCTGTACTTTCTGCCTACCCCCGTGGGAAGAAGGCGTGAGTTTATGTATGTATGAATTATGCGTATAATAAATACAATTTGTACTTATGTTTCGCATTATTGAAATAGCATTATTTTTATATTGGTTACAGCTTTCCATCGAAAGAAGAAATGAAGCAAAAATGGTTGGATGTAATTCCCGAATCACAAACGAATACCAAAAATTCTGTTGTGTGCAGCCTTCATTTCAAGCCGGCAGATTTTTATATTTAATAAATGTTTGTCACACACACTTTGGTTTATTTCCCTTTGCTTTATTTAAATACCCAAACACCAACTCTGTAGAGAAAGCGGAAAAAAGAGCAAGAAAAGGTCCCGGAACGAAATTCTGCATGCACCCTTGCCTACTTCATCATAAGTCACGTATACGTGATCATATTAAATTGATGATTCGACTCAAGACGTGTCTCAACAATATTGTAATCTAGTCTAGCTATCATAACTTCTTTTCTCAAAAAGGGTACACGATCCAACACCGACCTACAACACAACAATGTAAGTGTCAAATCGAGCTTTAGAAAAAAAGTACTTCAATAAGAGTTTTTAATTACATACACATACATACATAAACTCACGCCTTCTTCCCATGGGGGTAGGCAGAAACTACAGAACGCCACCTGCTACGATCCTTACTACTCCTTTTGCCTCGTTTTTTTTTTTTAATTATTTTGTCATAAATTATTATTTTAGAAGGTAACTTAATTTCAATATTTTTGTAATACAAAAAATTATTTGAAATCACCTTAGTTACAACCGGACACAAATTATATCTTTCAAAACGAACTTTCCTGTTTGATAAGAAATGTTTGGTCACCCTATTAGAAAGAGATAAACAGCCTCGGTATACATGTCTCTCTCTGCTCGTGTTTTTGGTACGAGAGCTCAGTCCAGTTTGATTAATAAGTCCATGTCCGTACCTCAAACGGAAAAACCGGTATTCTTTATAGGATCACTTCGTTGTCAATCCGTCTGTCTGTCAGTCTGTCAAGACCCTTCTTTTCAGGAACGCGTGGAAGTATCAAGTTTAGATTAATATCAAAGTCTACAGTCTCTTGGAGTTCTAAAAAAATCAAGCTTCTAAGTCAAGGCAATCAAAAAATGTACGGCCATATATGCGACATTTTTGATACTCGCAAATAAATCAAAACCTATGGGGTACTTCTCGTTGACCAAGAATTACAAAATTTAACAAGTAGCATGGTCTCACAGCACAAGTTAGGGAAACATTCCAAAAATCGTTAATTTGTAGTACTATCACTTCTTTTTTTTTACGATTAAAAACTTAGGTACATTTGCAGTTGCAGAATTGACCGTGACTTATTTCGATGTATGGCAGAACCTCTTATTCAACTATGCTCAATTTGTTTATGGCATATATTCATCCCAACTACGCAACCCTTCCATTGTACGTGGTCCGACACGCACTTGGCCGGTTTTTACTACTACCTCTATCTTACGTTTTCTCTTTAATAACTGTAAATAGTGTTTTAATAATTATATTGCAGACATATAGATTTAAAAGGGTTATTATAGCTTTACTATCAAATGTACAAAATATCTATAATTTACCCTGATTATTAGTTACAGATCCATTAACCCTGAAAAAAAGACACGAGTGAAAATACTTAAACTAAGATTTTACAAGGCAATATTGTTCTCGAAGTAATAGCTAAGTCTGATGGATTCCATGCGGTTCACGAGTGTTCACGAGTGTTCACGAGTGTGCTCTAAGCCGACATGATATGTGATGCGTGTTAAACCCAACCGAGGTCTGCGGTGCGAGCTGCTAACGATTCACTGAACTAACGATTACTTTATCGTACATGTACGTACAACAGGGAAACTAATATCTGTTCCGAAAGTATCTGACGAAAGTATAAACAAACCCTGTTTAGGTTAAATTCTTACGCAATCACTCACTAAATGGAATTAGTCACACATTAATCTGTATTTAGAAGGTTTCAATTTGATTTCTCATCACTTTTTGCAACAATTATTGTTTGCATAACTTTATTAGGTAAATTGTAATTGAATAATGTTTGACGTAAATTGAGGTTAGCAAATTTTAGTAACGGCTGCTGACTCTACAACACACACCCGGCAAGTAATTATATACTACCTTTTCCATGTCAATTATGAATTTAAACCCCTTTACTTTCTTCCCCCCTTTTCTTATCCCCAAAATCAATTAGTCTAGTTTATTTTTATTTTTTTTACATAAGTGCACATTACTAAGTTGTATGTAAGTTTTATAACATCCATAATGGACGAATGGATGACCCCTGTACACAGGTTTTGCCTAGCATGGGGGTCATTGTTCAATATTTTGTATTAACCTATTTCCACGTGTAATTAAGTTTCAACCTGTATCTGTGTACTTTTATGTCAAATAAATATATTATTATTATTATATAAATACATGTTATAGGTACTTGTAGAAAAACTGTAGGATTAAATTTACAGGTATATTATTAATCCAAGGCGAAAGCACAGTCTATAATTACTCTTTACTGTGGCGAAAGTCTTGCTTTACTTGCTTTGTTTAGAAATCCCAATTTTTTTTCTTAAGTAACCTAGGTTCTAGACCAGAACCGCAAGATATATATAAACACACTTTGCAAAACGGAGCCTGAGTTGACTGAAATTAAACATAAAACTTTCAAGGAAACTCCCAACTTAACTCACTTCTTTCATCAATCAACAATTCTCATGTAGACCGGAATGCAAGGTTGGATACTAAATTCGTCTCTACGATTGCCTTGAAAAAAATACGTCTTGTCCTCGAATACGTCGTTGAACAGTTTCTAATTAAGATGCCACTGTCTATAGAGGTTATAGACCCAGATAACTAAATACCGTCGGGCCATGATATTTAGTTATCTGGGTCTATAACCTCGATACCAAAACATCAAATTAAGCCCAAGATCCCGTGATTTCAAGTAGTTTCGGTCATTAGGGAACTCTGAAGGATTTCACTTGACAGGCACCATGGGAAGTTTGGTAATGACAGTCGACTGCAGTGAGCCAAGCAAGAACATAAACTCGAACGTTTTGGAAATAGAAAATACTCGTTTCGTTCATAAATTTTATTTCGTTTAAGACTTTATTTATATGATTTATGGATGATATTAGCTGTGCTTGTCGCAAAAAAAATTACCCAAATACGTTAGTATTTTCGATTGAAAAATCATTCGAATTTACATTAGGCAAATTTACGTCGCGCGTTCATGGTAGGGCCTCTGAATATCTATCTCATGTGCATAAAGTATGAAGCAGTTCCAGGACTAATAGTGACAGAAAAAGTATAGCTTACGATTTTTTTATACAAGCCCATTAATATGACAGCCAGTAAGTCAGTCTAGCGCTGACTTGCAACTGGGCTCGTGTAGACACTAGTTTCAACCCAGTCCAGTGCTGACTTCACGCCCTCAAGTCAGTCCAGTTGACTACCCAACCCGTCTATTTTCGGGTCCAGTAGCTTGACATACTGACTTACTGTCGGTCGATCCTTCCGCTCTTCGTGATTCATGATTCATCGTGATTCATATAGGGGAGTAGAATGGTTGGAATGGTACCAAACGCTACGGCCTTAAACTTTTACAAGGAAAACGGCATTCTTTGGGATTTAATAATGTTAGATAGGTAAAAATAGGAATTGTGGATTTTTTAAATAATCTTTATTATGTGTGGGTTGTACATCAAGGTTTTTATTAGGTATTGTAAATCAATTTGGGAAGTTTTATCCTAAATCACGGACTCAAAGTCGCGAAATCCTACGGTGCAGATGTGCAGAAATAAGGAAATAATGTCTTTAGAAACTAATATCTGGATTACCGTTTTTTTTTAACGACCTTTTCTAAAAATTAAAACTAGCTAGATCGATTTATCGCCCCCGCAACCCCCTGCATACTAAATTTCATGAAAATCGTTGCAGCCGTTTCTGAGATTCAGATTATATTGCATGATTTTTTTTACCGTCTCGAAATTTTTACAGGGTGTACCCATGAATGTAAACAACTTTCACTATGGGAGCAACTCTAAGATCACGAAAAAAAAATCAGCTGTTTCATACATTTTGGTCAAGTACTCGTAGGTATTGAACTTTTGTATAAACAGCAGATTTTTTTTTCGTGATTTCAGAGTTGCTCCCATAGTGAAAGTTGTTTACATTCATGGGTAGAACACCCTGTAAAAATTTCGAGACGGTAAAAAAAATCATCCGGTATACAAGAATTGCTCGTTTAAAGGTTTAGATAGACAAATAGATAAATAGCAGGACGTACAAATACAACACAAACAAAGAGAGTTCGAACCGAAATGAAATTGTTACACGAATAATGCTCAAATTGTTCGAGTCTCATGTTTAAGTTGAACTTATATTATGTGCTTCAGCATCTAATACTTGCTTCTAAGTTGTTTTAAAAGAATGCGTAACTTGTTTAATACTCTACACGTACGTATAGACCGAAGAAAACATTCCAGAATTATTTCTGGTATGTTAAAACTTTTAGAATTTTGATTAAGAAATTAATGTTTTTGAGACATCAGCAGAAATATCCGTACTTCATAATTATGAATGTTTTGAAGGTTCTGTCTGTAGGTATGTAACTTTATCAAGGCTGAACCGCTGAACCTATTTTGAGGTAATTTGGAATGAAGATATCTTGAACCCTGAGGAAGGGCATAGCCCTACTTATTTATTAAGTGAAACTTCTTCGACGGCGATTTGATAATTGGACTAGAATTGAGAGTGAAATTTCAAAGACGCGTCACGTTTAGGCACATTTCGTTACATGAACGAGAAGAAAGATAACTGTCTCTTTCTCTAACACTAAACCTTTTTTAACCGACTTCCAAAAAGGAGGAGGTTATATGTTCGTCGCGTATGTTTGTTTTTTTTTATGTATGTCCACCGATTTCTCCGTCAATTGTGGACCGATTTTGAAAATTCTTTTTTTGTTTGAAAGGGTGTGCTCTGGAATTGGTCCCTTATAAATTTTATTAACTTTGCTTGGATAGTTTTTGAGTTAGCTACAAAATACGTATTTTTTTCCCACTTAATATGTAGATGATATGATAAGTTTCTGTCACTGGTAGCAGTTAGTGGTATTTGAATGTGTGTGGGGTAGGTACCACAACTAAAAAGTGACAAATAAAAACTTTTTACAAAAAAAAAACAACCGACCTCCAAAAAAAACACTACAAAGTGAAAAATAACTTTAATTTCGGAAGTCGGTGGCAAAAAACGTAAATACAAAACCCAAGACACCGACTTCCGAAATTAAAGTTATTTTTCACTTTGTAGTGTTTTTTTTGGAGGTCGGTTGCTTTTTTTTTTTTAAATAAATTTTCACTTCTGTCACGTGAGCTACGCGTGCAATTTTTTTAAAATAATTATCCTATACTATCAAACGAGCAAAATTTGTATATACATATATAGATATATTTATAATTACGTTCTCGAAATCGTTAGAGTCGTTTTCACCCCCCGTTTAAACCCCTATGGGTTTACGGGGCGATAAATCGATCTAGCTAAGTCTCATATCTGGGAAAATTCGTTTTCTCCGTATTTTCACCCGAGCAGAGCTCGATCGCCCAAAGTTTAGAACAAGATCAATGACATAGAATAATGACATGGCAGCATGGAATTAGTAAGTACGTACTATCATGGCAGCATGGAATTGGTAAGTACTATCCTATACTATTAAATAAGCATTCTCTATTTTCACCAGAAGCAGAGCTCGGTCGACCATTTATTAATGATTGAAATAGGGTGCAATAGGGTGACCTACGTAAAATAAAGGTACCTACGGAAAAATCTCTTGATATTTGGGTAGCCTATTACAGTTTGAGGTTATTGGCAGTTCTACCCAATTTTACATAACCTTGTCATGCCAATCTCGCCTATTTAAGCCCGTAACACCTCAATATCGAGCACATTATCTAGCTAACAGCACAGAAACGACTATTGCTTATTGGTTTTGGAATTCTAAAATGAAATTCTACCCAGAAATAGAATGTAATAGAATTCTTACTGTACAACTTCTGTTCTGCGGAGTTTTTTTGCTTCGATGGATCGGTAATATCGTAACTAGTTCCACTATTTTTAGGGTTCCGTAGTAAACAAGGAACCCTTAAAGTTTCGTCATGTCCGTCTGTCTGTCTGTCTGTTTGTTTGTCCGCGGTCTAGCTCCGAGACCCTTAGTACTAGAAAGCTGTAATTTGACATAGGTATACATATTAATTACGCCGACAAAGTGATAAAACAAAATTATGAAAAACATTTTTTTTAGGGTACCTCCCATACACGTAAAGTGGTGATGTTTTATTTTTTATTTTTCTATCCCATAGTGTGGGGTATCATTGGAAAGGTCTTACAAAAACATTATGAGTTTGTGAAAACCATTTTTGGATTCAGGGATCCGTTTGCAAAATATTAAGCTTTAAATTGCTAATTTTTGTTAGAGTCAAATGTCTCCCCCCCCTGCCAGCTAAATGGTTGGTTTTGGATGTGTGAAAAAAATCACAGCAGCAGTTTATATAACGAAATTAAAAGGAAAACTATCACAGCTAAGTAGGCTTTACTAGTTATCGAGTAATAATCGACCAACTTAACTTTGCAGTTGCAAAAACATGTTTTCCCATACATTCCGTATGGGAAAACATGTTTATCAACTACAAAGTTAAGTTTGTTTTTGGGATAAATTCATCCCAACTACGGAACCCTTCATAGTGCGTGGTCCGACACGCACTTGGCCGGTTTTTTTTAGATTTCTTTTATTCAGAGGATCGGCATAACTACAAACTACGGTGGCCAATCAGTGTTTTTCAACGTGTCGATCGCGACCCCCTGGGAGCCCCGAAGCCTCTATAAGCGGGTCACGAGGCCTCAGTAAAAGAAAAAAAAAGTTTAAAAATATTTTTTAAACTTTGTTTTGTTGCTTTAGATAATACCAGCAGATTTTCTTTTAGGCTGGTTCCCAACTAATTTAAAAAAAAATCATACAAATGGGGTCGCGTCATGAAAAAGGTTGAAAAACACTGGGGTAAGGAAACCCTATTCAAGTGAAGATTCATAGACGATTCCGACTTTGCTGTTCCACTAACGATGGGACACTTCACATCGTGTCCTGCGTGTCCTGTCATCTGCATGTTACAGGAGTTGCTGGATGCTAGTGATGGCGCCAAACACGTGGCCGAATTCTGGGCCGAGTCTATTTCCCATCGACACGCTAAGAAGAACTGGGATAATTGCATCATCATCAGCCGAAAGACGTTCACTGCTGGACATAGGCCTCCCGCAAGCACCGCCACTTCGACCGATTCTGTGCTTCCCGCATCCAGCTGATTCCTGCGGCCTTCAAAAGGCCACAGGAACACGTGGTTTTATGTGTGTAATTGCATAACACACTTAAAATGACAATCGATCGCAAATTACAATTACTATGACATTAATTTGCTTGACATTACTGTTATAATTTATTAGTTCAGATATAATATAATATGTAATGAAATTGACCATCTATGTATATTTTTAATGACAATGTAATTTAATAAGAAAACTGATTAAGAATAATTTTATTATGTCATAATGTTCCTAATGTATTTGCACACCTGACATGGTTATAATACAGTGAGCCTTAAGAACCATTCTGTAACATCCTCTGAACCTGTGTTATGCAAATAAATGATTTTATTTGAATGATTTTCATTTTGACATACATTGCTTCATAGGTTTGAAAAATTCGTCTGCACAACAACTTAAATAACGCAATGAACGTGGCTGAACTGTCAAAATGAAAGGCATTGCGATCGATTTCAGTTTTGTGTGTGTCGCAATTACCCCGCTCTTTACCTAACTCGGTGGTTATGGCTTTATTATACCAAAAATTTAATAATGACAGTCGCTAGTTTGTTCTATCAAAAACATTAAGCAGATTTTATTTTAACCAAGGTTTGGACGCTTTTTACGCAAGTTAGTATCGTCCAAATAAAACATTTTTTAAAGAAAAATGGCTCCGCGCGAACGGGTCACCGACCACAGCCACCGGTGGCTGGCGACAAGCTGTTTACATGATTTTTAATATGTTTTATATGGAATCACCGCACACGTGTAGCGTCCACTCGCGGCTCAGTATCTGCGACACGCCACCGGTGGCGGCCACTCGCGACTCAGTGTAAGTGACTCGTAACTGTACAGCAGGAGTGTTACAAATTGTACCGGCCACCGACCACCTTCGTTTTGCGCGGTACCAAAGGACGTGGCGCGCGGCAGCCACCGGTGGCCGTAGCCAGTGGCCCGTTTGCGCGGAGCCTAAGTGCGGATTTCACCAAAGAAACTGAACGCGATCAACGCTTCTAAACCGCGTTGAGAAGCTGTCAGCTGTCAGTGTCAATATTCCATAACAATTTTGACACTGGCAGCTCTTAAACGCGGTTTAAATGTGCAGAACGCGTTCAGTTTCATCGGTGAAATTCACACTAAGACTAATAAGACTCAAAGAAAGTTAAAAAGCATAACCAAAACAGATAACTATTAGAATTCCGATCGTTTGTAGGTACAAGAAAGTTACTCTTTACATGAGCATAGTCTGGAAAATTCAAATAAAAACTTTGTGAGTCCTTAAAACTTTTTCGTATCGTTAGAAGCAGATACGAGCCCAAAGTTATGAAAGGTAAATTATTATTATTGTAAAGCAAATTGGTTACAATTTGGAAAGATATAGTATACCTACACGCGCTTGAATATGAAACAACTATACTCCGTTTGAAATAAGATTAGACATTTAAATAAACCTTTTTTACAGTCTGTTCAACCGATTTTGAATTCTATACCGTAAGCATAAGAATGGCGTTAAAAGCATTAAAAGTGGTTACAAACCAACTGTTTACTGCAGTTGTCATTTGTCATGCCACCAACGCAACAGAAGTCAAAATCGGTTGAACCGACTGTAAAAAAGGTTTAGTTAAATATCTAATCTTATTTCAAACAGAGTATAGTTTTAGAAAGAATATGTACGTTAATAACAACTTACTTATACCTAATTAATTAATAAAAATAACTAAACTATAAACTAACTTAACTAAAACTATTTTAGAAAGGGAATTATTTAACCTTCAAAAAATGGACACATTTTTAAATTAATGAACCACTTCGTTACAGCCGTGACAAACCGCGCACAAGCCGAGAGAGCAAAGCGAGCGGAGCCGCGGTCGGCGAGCGTTACTTCTAAGTTAGTTACAGTTACTTGGCTATACCTACAGGGTGGCAGGGACATCGACGGGAAAACTGTTACCATGGATTCAGTACATGATTCTGAAAAACCCTGCGTTGAAATTTTTCGTCGGTTATTAAAAAAAAATTGGCTGTCTGTAATGTCGGTTTACGGACGATAATTTTACGTGACAAGATCACAAGCCGAACGCTTAGGCCAATCGTGCCTCTCTATCGCTTGTTCCGCGCTCTCGCTTGCACGCTCGGCTCAGGCGGAACGTGACACTTTTTCGTACGTGCAGCCGGCGTTCATCGATTTATAAGACGTTATCACGTCAAAAAAATCTGTTATTCCATACATTTTGACCGCGTAGGTATTGCACTTTTCTATACAATAGCAGGTTTTTTTTTTAATAACCGACCAAAACATTTCAGTACGTGGTTCAGAATCACGTACTGAATCCATGGTAACAGTTTTCGCGTCGATGTCCCTGCCACCCTGTATTTAGGATTTTTAGGAGCCCATAATAGGTATTTGAAGTTCACAGAAACAGGCTCAGTCATTATATTAGTGTTTAATGATATTTTTAGAAGTGCAAAATGGGAATTATTAGAGGTTCGTTTAAATACATGCCTTTTATAAAGAGACTGACGCTCTACAAAGTCGAACTTTGTCTTAAAAAGTCAATGTGCGTCATTAACTCTCGGATATTGTATAAATGTATTAAAACTCTGCAAAGTACACTAAGTTTCGAGTTTGCGACTAATTGATAAGGCACATTCACACCTGCCGTACGCACTGAAGTTATAACGACACTTTGAATAGCACCTACTTAAAGTTGAGCAACTTGGCAAGTATATGTAACTTAAAACGGGTCGATTTTCTTCTCTATTCTGGAGTTACTTATTATTTGAGCTGTGAATTTCAGTGTTCAGGCTCGTAAATGGCCAATCGATTCTTAGAAAAAAAGTCGATGTCGTAGAGCGTTATTGTATTATGTCACTCATATTTACCCGGTTCATGGCAATAGGCCCGTCCCCTATTACATACGACTTGAACATAGATAGCGAAATGTCGATGTACTATCGGGGTAACGCATATCTAACTAATCAGTTTGAAAAAAAAACCCGTGCATATAGGGTTAACATCCGTCCGGATTTGTCCGGACATGTCCGGACTTCCAGACTTTTGTCCGGACTTTGTCCGAATTTTTTGACTTAGATGGAATACGAGTGATAAAACTTATTAAACTCAAAAACTCAAACTCAAATCATTTATTTCAATTAAACCATTTACAGGCACTTTTGAATTGTCAAGGAATCGGTCAGCCAGAAGTAGGTATGAAGCTAGTTGCCCATTCCAAAGCGTAGTAGGTACCTATGGAGAAGAACGGGCAAGAAACTCCACGGACACTCTTTTAAATAAAAAAAGTAATACCAAATAAGTCTTTAATATTTATTAACTTCTCATTCATCTAAAAACAAAATATAAATCTTCTTTAACAATCAACTTAACGAGATCAAACAATAATTGAATTTTGTGACTAAAATGTCCGGACTTTTATTGAAATGTCAGGCTTTTTGTCAGGACTTTTCAAATCTCTAAATAGTAAGTAGGTGACCACGACCCTTTTTAGGGTTCCGTTGCCAAATGGCAAAAAACGGAACCCTTATAGATTCGTCATGTCTGTCTGTCTGTCTGTCCGTCCGTATGTCACAGCCACTTTTTTCCGAAACTATAAGAGCTATGCTGTTGAAACTTGGTAAGTAGATGTATTCTGTGAACCGCATTAAGATTTTCGCACAAAAATAGAAAAAAAACAAATAATTTTGGAGTTCCCCATACTTAGAACTGAAACTCAAAAAATTTTTTCATCAATCCCGTACGTATCTATGGATAGGTCTTCAAAAATGATATTGAGGTTTCTAATATCATTTTTTTCTAAACTGAATAGTTTGCGCGAGAGACACTTCCAAAGTGGTAAAATGTGTGTGTCCCCCCTGTAACTTCTAAAATAAGAGAATGATAAAACTAAAAAAAATATATGATGTACATTACCATGTAAACTTCCACCGAAAATTGGTTTGAACGTGATCTAGCAAGTAGTTTTTTTTTAATACGTCATAAATCGTAAACTGCAATTTACCTTTCATTCAATGTTACTTGCTGCTACGGAACCCTTCATGGGCGAGTACGACTCGCACTTGGCCGCTTTTTTTTTCATAAGTAAGCGATACCATAGCGGCTGAGCGCTGCAAGCAAGAATAGATACAGTGTACAGATATGCATTTCTTCGATAGTACTTATAGGTACACCTCTGCCTAACCCTTCGGGTAATACAAGCGTGATGTTATGGTACTTGCGTGACAGTCAGTCTCTTCCCAAAGCTGGTACCAGAGCTTCACCGACAGTCATCGATATGTAACATCGTACTGACGATACGTATTGACCGACCGTCAGTTTCCTCGTACGCAGTGCGTAGCATCATGCGCGTGCATGCGTACGTCAGCGTAGTCAGTCTTCTTCTTTTCAGTGGTCAGTGACTAACCTGGTGTCGGAGTTTTAAAGCCGCCCATGGGCCGCTGACTTGGCTTCACATACCGTCGAGAAATATCTCTCCGGCATGCCGGTTTCCTCACGATGTTTTCATTCACCGTTTTTAAAGCAAGTGAGAATTATACAATACGCACATGAATCCGAAAAGTCAGAAGTGCCTTGGGTTCCAACTCGAGACGCAGTCTGACGGTCACACCACTAGGCTATCACTGCTTTGCCTGCGTAGTCAGTGACTAACGTTTAATGAATTTTCATATTTAAATGACGAACGCGACCGACGTATAAACCGACGCCAACGCGACGATCCGTGAAGCACTGTAAACGGTTTAAGGCACCTGTCCCACAGCCGACAATTAACAAGAAGCGAGTAAATCTAGCAACTAAAAACAAATTGGCGAGCCACGAGCCATTACTCACTGGTATGCATACGTACTAAGCGTGAGTCTTTCAGCGAGTGTTCAGCCCGCCAGCGCCGAGCGAGTACTCTCTTTGATAGCTCTTGTCACTGCAACAAACAAATACTCGCCGGCCGGATCCTTTTGTACGTTTCTTGAGTGAGAAAAGCGTTGATTGCTAGTCGCTTCTTAGTCGGTGGTGGGACAGGTGCCTTAAGCTCGATGTGTCAGATTTACGTACGCCCAGGTACTGTAGTACCAGCCAGTTTGTTCTGTCAAAATCTTACCATGAACACTTAGATAAATTGAGCTGTCATCCCACCAGATGCTAGGGATTGATATTATTGACAGCGTACTTCACCTAAGTTTTCACGGTGATAGGTCGGCAGGTGTCTTCGTATCTACCTACGGGTGCAGTTTATAGACACTTTCCTATTTGTAATTATAACATTGATTTTCCAATTGTTTTTTTTATACATGAATATTATTCTGAATTCAATGCCTACTTTGTGGTTGAATTTTTAAACAATACCAGGAATTATTAATAAAGCTCCCGGAATTAATCTGTACTATGCGATCGGATAGGTCTTCTGCCGGTCTAAAACGGCCACTTTAAGCAATTCCTCTAAAAGCAATTCATTTTCTGAATTCCCGGCAATTCCTCTATGGCGACACATATTTTAGCTGAATCATATTCAATTCAATTTATATCAGAATCATACGGAAGTAAATATTGCCGCATGAAAAAATTAAGACCGTAATTTTACCGGATAATTTTTCTTCACTGTTTTTATTACTCGTAATCAAATGAGATTTTTATTTTTATTTCTACAGTTTAAATGTTATTTCATTATAACACTAAACTGTCAAACAGTTGAATTGCGTAATATGAATTGAACGCAGATAATTTATGAATTGTCAGTTTGTGACAGTTTGTGTGATTCATAATATTATCATATTATGACTGCCAAAACGGCCGTTTTAGGCCCCCTGGTATGCATACGTACCAAGCATGAGTCTTTCAGCAATTGTTCTGCCCGGCAAGCAAGCGTCGCTAAGCGAGTACTCTCTTTGATAGCTCTTGTCGCTGTAGCCGACCCTAACATAGTTGGGAAAAGGCTAGGCAGAAAATAAGACATATAAATCATCATCATCAGCAGCTTATAAATGTTCCCACTGCTGGGACACAGGCCTCCTCTCTGTGAGAGGGAGTGGGCCGTAATCCACCACGCGGGCCCAGTCACATAAATACGCGGGACATATAAATATAAAACAACAATTTTATTAATGACTTCGATATTACATTGTCTAATTCAATTCTGCTTAATTTTGCTTCTATGTAATGTTCTATGAAAACATTTAGGACTTCTAAAAGAGCACGCTCCATTACTTCTAATTAATATTTTTAAGTAAGCTTTTAGCTGACATTCTGAAAATTAACCCTTCCAACTAAGCCTATTCTAAAAATAGTATACAAAAGATGTTTCCGTCAGCAAGTACTTCGCAACTTCAAATTGTCCTCAGTAATTATTTGTCTCCAAAAGTAATTTGGAAGCCGGTTGTTACAAAAGCTTACTAGGCGTATTTAAATCTACAAAATCCTGACTTAATATTATTAATGCGAAAATGAGTTTGTTTGTTTGTTACGCTTTCACGCTAAAACGGCTGAACGGATTTGGATGATATTTGGCACATGGGTAGACCATGACCTGGAGAAGGACATAGACTGCTTTTTATCCTGGATCGCAGACGAAGTCGCGAGCAACAGCTAGTGTTTATATAATTGCTTTGTCCGTCGACGTTGTTGTGTTTTATCTATTTTATGGTCGGTAATTATATCGTATTAAATTTCTTAATTTTGCGTTTTAAATGCCGTAAGTTTAAAAACTTTACTGTTGAGTATTAGGTATTTTGCACCAAACCATGACATTTATTATAACGAAAGTATTTTTAAGCTATTGCATAGCTTTTATCGCGGGCTTTGTTCGCGGCGACCGAATCAAGAAATTCCGTAACGTAACCAAAATAAAACCTAACACCCCCCACTCCGCCTACCATGTACTGACGGTTCCCATGACAACGAACGTGATGTTGTCATGGGAAACGTGAATGACAACGTGATGTTGTCATGGGAACGTAATTTTTGTTTTAAGTCATCACGTCATCATCCCAAGTTTAGCGTTGACAAATAGGAAGTATGGAGGTTACAAATGCTATGCAATAGCTTTACCGCGGCAGTCCCCGAGTGCCACACGTTTTTTTTTTTTTTGACATTTATAATATACTAGCTTTTGGCCGCGGCTTCGCCCGCGTGTATGTCGGAAAATATCCCATGGGAACGTACTACCGGGCAGTACCGGGATTACATACCTAATAGTCCAGGAAAAGGTTATTGACTCCTACCGCTGGCTGCGCTCCAACCATAATTATTTTGTTACGCGTAATTTTGAATCTGTGATATCTTTTAAACCATTCATTTAAATGTTATGATATCAAGGCATGTTTTAATCGAAATTAAATGCCCAATTTAATGAATTATACACCAAAACCTTCCGCAAGAATCACTCCATCCAATGGTGAAAACCGTTTGAAAATCCGTTTGGTAGTTTTTGAGTTTATCGAGTTCAGACAGACAGACAGACGCGGTCGGGGACTTGTTTTATAAGGATAAGGAAGTAAGATAAACTTTAGTACACAATCAACGCAAAAGTAAATTCCCCTTTGACAAGACATATAGACATATCGTTCCATTCGAATTTAACAATTGGTTTGTATTACATCCTCCTGGGAGTTAACTAACTTCATTAATTTAGAAACAAAACTCCGTTTGACAATGGAAAACGATAATTACTTCTATTTCGCTACAGGGCTCAATATAAATTAATTAGTACCGAATCTGCTGCTCATTAAGTGCAGAATTTTTACTTTTGATTTTTGTTGAATTTTAATCATCGTCCTACTGCTGTTAATTGTTTGAGGCATCTGTCTTACTGCCGTAGAACTAGCAACTAAAAACGAGTTGGCTTCGACGAGCGATTACTCGCTGGTATGCGGATGTACAGACGCCAGCACATCAAGCAACTACAATCTGTCAAATTTATTTAATAGATTTTCAACTTTATCGCTGAAGTCTAAGGTTCAAAGTTGATTGGGAAAATTTGACAGTTTCGGGTAGCTTGATGTGCTGGCGTCTGTACCAAGCGTGAGTCTCTCAGCGAGTGTTCTCCCCGCCAAGCGAGCGTCGCAGATCTAGTACTCTCTTTGATAACTCTTGTCGTTGCGATAAACGAGTATCCGCCAGCGGTGTGAACAGTCACCGATCATGTACCGTATTTCTTAGTTACACGAGATCTACAATCTTTTCTACGTTTCTCGAGACAGAAAATCATTGATAGGTACTTAGGCGCTTCATCGTTCGCGTTCCAAATATTTTTATTTTTAGCCATATTTTTTTTGGGTTTAGTGGTTCAATCTGATTTCAATAGAAGACCAATTTTATTAAAAGACAACAAATAAGTTAACTTTAAAATGAACAGTACCCATAGAAAGACTTAAGTGTCTGCTACATGATCGCCAACCGCGTCCCGACCGACGTGATCTTCGTGGTTTACGACCAAATTTCAAACAGCTCTGCCTGTCGCCAACCAAAGTCACCTCTGTCGGGGACGCGGTTGGCAGCCGTGTATAGCAGGCACTTTAACCTCACCACTTATTGTATAAAATGTTTTCTATCCGTTAACCTACCCATTGTTTTTATACTGCTTGCATTTGCGAACAGCTGTGAAAGCAATATCGAAAGCAATATACCACATATTGCCAAACGGCTAACATTAATTAAGTAAGTACACATACCTAAACAAACCAAAGGGATAGTTATTATTTTCTGCGTCTGATTACCGCTTCAATTAAGGAATACTACTACGTCAAACCTGAATAAGCGAAAATTCAAGGGACCGCGATCTCTTTTTCGTTTATAGTGGTTTGAGTGGTTTCTCACAACTCGAGTTTCTAGCTTGTAGAGGTACATGAAGGCCTTCCTCACTTATAGAGGTTGAGGCTGGTTGGGAAAGGTTGAGAGGATCAAAAACAAAGTTAGTTCCACAAAATTTAAGAATGAGTCAACTGTCGCTTATAGAGGTACAGGCAAGCAGCAGTCTCAGTTATAGAAGTCCAATAATGCAAAACGACTTTCTCTTATAGAGGTTTCTCTTTCTCACATATAAGAGGATTAAAATGAAGGGACCCAGGAATTACTCTCATTTATAGTTTTCTCGCTTACCTATACTCCGTTTGAAATAAGATTAGACATTCAAACAAACCTTTTTTACAGTCCGTTCAATCGATTCTGACTTCTATACCGTAGGCATAAGGATGGCATTAAAAGCAAAAAAGTGATTACAATACCAACTGTTTACTGCAGCTGCCATTTGTCATGCCATCAACGCAATAGAAGTCAAAATCGGTTGAACGGACCGTAAAAAAGGTTTAATTAAATGTCTAATCTTATTTCAAATGGAGTATAGTTCTCACTTACTCAGGTTTGACTGTATATAAAAACATTAACGTTTGTTTACTGCCTACATAATTTTGAAATTGAATAGGTTAAGGGTGCGTATAAAAACAGAAAAAATTCTCACCCGCACACCCATCTAAATATGCTTAGGTATACTTAATTCCCGTAACATACGACGAAGACGACTTTTTTCTCGGAATAAGGACGTACGTAGTAAGTGCTGAACCCGAAAGGGTTTTTTTCCGTCTTAAATTAATACAAATAATTCGACTGTAGCAATTAACATTGTCGGATCTACATTTTTGCGATTTTTAAATTTACTGTATTAAAGGTCTTAGAATAAATTATAAAAATGTTCCCGCAAAGATTTGAAGCAATAAAAAAAAATCGCAAAAATGTAGATCCGACAATGTTAATTGCTACGGTCAAATTATCAAATAAGTATCCTAAAAGTCATTAGCATATAATAAAAAATAGAAATTACGTGGCTAATTAGAAGTAGCTTTGTGATACAATACTATCGACAAAATTTTATTATTTAATCTGTGTTCAACAAAAAGTTTGGAAATATCATGTAGTTACTCAGATTATTTTTATTTTCTATCTAAATCTTATCAGTTTCATGAAAAATTTAATTTACGATGGGAAATATTGCTTTCGGCCCGCTCTTAATCAAGCTCATCACCTTGGACAAAACGCATGATTATCTGAAACATCAATAAATAACATGGGCTTGTGCTTGTTGTTTGAAACGCTCAAGTTATGGGGCCCGAATGCGCGTCGCCTTTTTAAGGAAATTTCTCGACGACTCGTCTACACTTCACGTGACCACAGAGTTGGCTCGTTCTTTGGCCAAAGAATTAGCATTGCCATTCAATTTAGCAATGCTGACAGGCTTCTGGGCAAGTTGCCGGATGACAGCGATGCAGACGAGTACTTCGACGCCTAAAGGACATCGCTCATTAAGTATAACATGCTCCGCTCCTTCACGGCAAATAACTTGTCATTCAAGTTCGGATTTTAAATCAAATGCATTAAAGTCTATTTTACGACGGCTATACAGAATAGTGGAGCCGTCAGCCGTCACACGTAAAATAGACTTTAATGCGTTTGTTTTAAAATTCTAACTTGAATGACAAGTAACTTGCCGTGTCGGAGCGGTGTTTAATGAGCGATGTCCTTAGGTGTCCTTGTGTATTTATATTTTCGAACTCGCAACTTAGATCTTGAGAGCGCTCGCTTCTTGGGACATGCACCGTGCATGTTTACACGTCATGTAAATAAAATCATAGTCATGTTTGTCCGCCGAGCTGTAACTCAAAGATTCTCCTACTAATATCATACAGGGTGGCAGAGACATCGACGCGAAAACTTTTACCATGGATTCAGTACATGATTATTACCTTATTGTTGATATTCTTCGGAAAGGTCAGATGCGTAGTACTCGCAACCGGCGTATACATACAATGAACGTAAACTTAGCAAAAGGGTTGTAAGGATCGTAACAGGTGGCGTTCTGTTAATTCTGCCTACCCTCATGGGGAGAAGGCGTGAGTTTATTAATGTTTATATATTTATTTATTTTACCTGCATTTAATATGAGTTTGTTGTTCGCAATTCGCTTTACACCAATTTTATTGCAAAAATATCCCAATTATAATGTAACCGACTGTATGCGAACACTTTCATAAAACCAATCGTTGCTCCAATATCAATCGGAATGGACTTCGAACTCAGTCAACCATGATATCGACAATTTGACGCAACGCATTCAAATATCGATAGATATTCAAAATTCAGTTTTAAACGACCACAATTTTTTTAAGTGAAAACTTTTTTAGGCGCGTTGGGTATTTTTGAGATGGGACTAAACCATTGATATCGCGACACTGTGACGACACCAGCTTTTGACCATTAAAAGACATCAACGAGTTGATTACCGCGGTGCCGATTTTTTTCAAGTATTCACTTTTGTTGGCACCCCCGGAGTGCCACTGTTTTTTGTTTTTTAATTGTTGTAATGCTATATCTATATCATTTTCAGACTTTTAATGTTGAAAAATTAAAGTTTCTGCCTGCAATAGTTCTTAATCCTTCCTTAATATTATAAATGCGAAAGTAAGTTTGTTTTTTACGCCTTCACGCTAAAACGGCTGAACAGATTTGGATGAAATTTGGCACATATATAGATGATGCTGGGCTTGTAGCTAAGTAATAACAGCTGCACGGGTCGATCGATCAGGTTAAGCTACGCTTGCCGCGGTTGGTCCGTGGATGGGTGACCATCTTTACATACCAAGTCTCCTCCGTGCCTCGGAAAGCACATTAAGCCGTTGGTCCCGGCTGTCATTTGTAGATCTTTGACAGTCGTTACGGGTAGTTAGAAGCCCAAAAGTCTGACAACCAGTCTTACCAAGGGGTATCGTGTTACCTAGTCATTAGGTTGTGGAGGTCAGATAGGCAGTCGCTCCATGTAAAATACTGGTATTCAGCTGCATCCGGTTAGACTGGAAGCCGACCCCAACATAGTTGGGAAAAGGCTAGGCAGATGATATAGATGATGCCCTGGAAAAGAACATAGGATACTTTTTTTTTCCCACGGGATCGAGACTTATGCGGGTGAAACCGCGGGGCGCAGCTAGTAGTTAAATAAACCAATCTATTGCAGGGAGAAACTTTTACTTGAAACGATAGCACTTTGTTGTGGTGTACTGTGCCGTCCACACGTGACGACGGAATTATATAATTATATCGCAGGATAATTGAAAAGATTTTCATAATAATAATTATAAGCAATATCAGGATTTTTGCAATGATATTAAAGAAAGTAATTAAGAAAGATGAAGGAATTCACAAAAGAAATAAGCAGTGTACTTAAATGTTATATTATTATGTCGTAATTTACTGTGTGTACATAAATAATAAAATACAATATTTAAAAAACCCTGTCCGATCCGAAAGGTATAGGCCTGTACTACAATAACATTACCAAAAAGTAATAAAAAATCTTATTAACACACAACGTCACGCCTTGTTTCCCCGAAGGTTTGGGCAGAGGTGTCCCTGTAGCAGGTACACCCACATTTCGCCAGTTATGTTTAAGTCCCATGTAATAGGGGGCGAGCTTATTGCCATCAACCGGGCACAGATCCAGACTCCAAGCTGCTACTGAGAAATTTCAGATAGAAAACCCAATAACACTTTGCCCGACCCGGGAATCGAACCCAGGACCTCATGCTCAGCAGTAGCGCTTGCGACCACTAAACTAACGAGGCAGTAAAAATCTTATTATTAGTCAAAAAAAAATTGCTATTTAAAATTAGATTTTTGGTACCTGAATTACCCCAAATCCATTAAAATTTAACAAATTTTCATCAGGGGTCATCAGACTTGTTTCCCAAAATTCCCCATTGAAAAAAGTAGCAATCTCATCTTTTTTTTTTCCCTGAAAATTACCACATTTATAGACTCTAAGTACGATAGCTGCCCTCACGAATCAGGCAGTTTTTTTTTTACGTATTGTATATAAATAAAATCTTTCTTAGTGTCCAATATTCCGGTCTTTTACGAATTTTCCAATTATCCTACCACATATTATTTTCGTTTCTGAGGCACACTCTGATCTATTTATCCACTTACCTCAAGTAAGTAAATCTCTTACATAGGTAGTTCAGAGATCCAACCTCACTCACAAAGTCACAATCGAATGGGTACATAAGTACTTATCAACAAAAGAAGTTCCATTTACCACAATAAACTAGCCGGAAGTATGGTTCAGTGGTCAAAGTGTGAAACTTTTGCTGAAGCAAACATAATTTCCTGTGATTTTCATGTTGTGGTCGCGGTCTGTCGGAAAACTGAAAATGTGGATGCAATCATAATTATCAACATTTTGTGGTATCAAATAAAATACGACGAACGAAAATTACGTGTATTTTTTTAATTATTTTTTGTATGAAACTGTTATCTATTGTTTATTTATTTATTTCAACATGACTGTGGTAAAATTTAATTGTAACATCTTGCATGCCATGTGTGTGTATACTCATGTTTTGGACAAATAAATGATCTTTATCTTTACATTTTGGTTTTAGCCTCACAACGAAAACCTCTCAGCGTTTAGCTGTGTGCGGCGAGCCATTCAAATAAATTTTACAAAATTTTTACTTACATACTGCAAAGAAGAGTGAAAGAACACTACCTTTCCACTTCGTCATAGTTGCGTAGGTATTTATTTTGTATTTTATGTATATATTTTTGTTACATTACAATTAATAATATCTTAGTGCTATTTATTTTAGAAGTATGTATGTTTGTAAGTAAGTATATTTTCATATTATTAGTTTTATTTCATTAAGTGAATTGTTTTGTTTTATGTATTACACTTTCTCTTTACTCTTACACACGGTGTCTACATCTCTTTTTATCCTCTGTCCTATCGCAGGTATGCTGGAAGAGATTTCATTACAAATAAGCTTCACCTTTGTACGTATTTTTCTGTTCCTTTTGTCTTGTCTGTGTGTGTATACATAAATGGTTAAATAAATACAATGATACAATGATTTTAAAATGATGATTATAATTTGTGGGTTCACTTCACTTTTAAAATAAAGTGAATCTAATTGTTGGAATTTCGTCTACAAATGATTATAAAATTAATTTAGAATTTTTACTAGAGAAACGTAAATCTACTTAAATTGAATAAGTGAAATATATTTTCGTTTGAACCGAGGTATTTTACTTCAATTCAATTGAAATATAATTCAAGATAATTTAAAGTTTAAAACTTCAAAAAGAACCTAACCTAATAAATACTAATTATTTTTAATTATTTTTAATAATTAGTAAGTATTAATTATTTATTATTTTCAGTACTTTAATCTACGATGGTACTCAGAGTTAGTAATATAAACAAAAGAACGTATTTTATTCAAGAACCCTTTTAGTAACACAAACTTTTGACACATAAAACCATTCTGTTGGCCTCCCTACGGAATCCTAAAACGTTATTTACAAGTAGTGTTTGGAGAAGTGAGACACTTAACGTAACATAAACATCGAAAGGTTAAAAGCGGGCTTAAAGCGAAATTGCTAATCAAAATTGTTGTTATCATTAAATGATGTAATCTAAGGTACCAAATAAAAATAATATTTGTGATATTTACAAGTATTTCGTGAAAAAAAAAAAACAAAAATTTACAAAAAAAAATCGTAATGGGTTTCGTTTTCATAGTTTTCGAGGGTGCTAAAGCCGATAATGAGGTCAAAATGTAAATCCAAGATGGCGGCTGCGCAAATACTCAAATTTTTCAGCAAGTGTATCATTGGTGCAGACAATTTTTTCAAACCTATGAAGCAATGGATGTCAAAATTGATCACAAAAGTTGATCGCAATGCCTTTCGCATTGCGATCAACTGCCATTTTTTGTGTGGTACGCAACTACCCCGCAACTCTTTGTCCATTGGGCTACTCCCGCTTCAAATTATAACAAAACTGTTCAGTCCCTAATTGCGTAATACACGATCACAATTTGATTCGATTTGAAAAAAAAATCTGCTCAACAACGTAAATAACGCAATGAATGTTGTTGAACTGTCAAAATCTGCTCAACAACGTAAATAACGCAATGAATGTTGTTGAACTGTCAAAATGAAACAAATTTTTTATAATCGTTTACGAAAATAAATTACGCAATTAGGGTGCAGGTTTATATTTTCGTACTAAACGTTATCAGACAACAAACAGACTGTATAAAATTCCTTCCATTACACGTTTAACGTTTGTGTCTGTGCACAGTTTACGAGAACAGTATGGATTAAAGTGCTGTGAACCGGCGCGCGTTGGTCGAACTGTCGGAGAGGACGTCACAGCGAACGATGTTAGAAAAATAAAGTTTATTGCATCGTTACTTTATAATGCATGTTTACAACTTTTCTCAGGTCCTATTAATACGATTATTTATGAGAAATAGTGCCAAATAAATGCTGAGACTCATAGATGTATTATTTAGTACTAGCGTCATCGAACACTAATAAATGACTAGCGTTTATCTATTTACGGAAGGTAAACAAGCTGAAAAAATTAACATCGAAGTCAACGCAACGGGTTTTTTTTACCAGTTTTATGCATCGTTTCTCGTATTTTTTATCAAGTTCTTAAATACCACATAACAACGAATTTAAAAATCATCAGATCATGATGAAATAGATGATCAGTAAATCAATTATTTCAATACACAACTATTTAATTACATTTAAAAATTAATTTGTTGCAATAAAATGCGAAATGTGGGTGTACAGGCACCTACACCTCTGCTCAATCCTTCGGGGAATATGGCTTCGGGGTTTAAGATGAGAAAATGAGAAATATAGGAATTAAGAAAGTAATCTTATTTTAAAATTAAATCAAGGCAATTATATCGTTTTTGTATAATAATATATATTACCATAGCAAAACGCATAACAGCTAAGCCTGACACGAAACTCTTATTACATGTAGGAGATTATCTGCATTAGGAGGTGCCACTCGATGATTGTGATAGGTACAGTCAGCCTCAAAAAGATCTGTAGGTACATCGACAAGAATTCATTTATGTGTTCAAGAAGAAAGAATTCATACTGTATCAAAAAAAAAAAAAAACAACTTAACCTATCGCAGTCCACTTAGAGCTCGCCCAGGCTGCGCCACAACTCCATGTCCTTCGCCTTCAGCATTCTGTCTTTCCCAGTCTGATTACACATTGATACAATATTTGTAGTTTTGGTTGTGCGTTGATATGTCAGTCAATAAGTCCGTTTCTCCTTTTATATGATTGAACAAAGATAATAGATTCTTGTCGATATGCATACCTATACATCTTTTTGAGGCTGACACAATCTACACAATATTTCAGCTGCTGAAATAAACATGTCCCAGTAACGCTACTTCCTTCACCCGACCTATATTTTGTGGGTGGCTCAACCTACCTGCCAGTTGTCAAAGAATATTATATACGACTTTCGTAAGAACACGTCTCAAGAGGCACACAGTAATTTATATGCTGTCAATATTTCTTCGGGGAATCGAGAAATAAAAATATTTGGTCCATTTACCTTCACACGTGTGAAGATTATTGCTTTTATCTCATACTTAATAATAATAAATAGGCCAAAAGTCCACCTAATGGAAAACTGTTATACAGCGGGTATCAGGAAGGTGTGGTCAAATTTAAGTGATACAGACCAGGGATGTTACAGAAGTCGTTTTATCGGAACCGGAATCGGAGGTTTTAAATTAGATTCATCGGAATCGGATCCCGAAGCGGAGTTGAACGCGGAAGTAGAAGAAAGATGTGTTAAGGGAACGCTTAGTGAAAAAATCGAAACATAATTCAGTCTCTTTAATCAGTCTCTTTGATTATTCTCTTTAATCAGTCAAATATTAGCGATAACATCCACAAACAAAATAATGAACTGACACCGAACGCGAGTTTGTACGCGTTCTAGTCACGTGCATCGCTGCGTTTCGAACTTCGGTATAACTCCGATTCAAAATGATCGGAACCAAAGTCGGAATCGGAGCTGTAAAAGGAGCTGAAGAGAGTTTAATAGTATTTACCACACCCTAAATTTGACCACACCTTTCTGTTACATGCTGTATGTATAGCCTTAAAATGTATGAATTGAGTCTAAAGACAAACGCTACTTTTTTTAAGCTACGGAACTTGGTAGATTTAAAAAACTCTTCACCCGTTTAAAAATATACCGATCCTGGGCACAGCTACGTTGAAACGTTTCATACTTTTATGACATCAATAAAAACACTTTGTAAGTTTCCTGAACAGCAATTTCACAAGAATTAATAAAATACCGGGGAATCTTATTGTTGCCATTTCATTAAGAATTTCATAGATCGTTAAATAAATATTACTCAAGAACACCCTCTGGGATTTATTCGACATAATTTCAAGCACCCTTACTTTTACCCGTACCTACTTTTAATGAAAATTATTATTCTTATAATTAATAATAAACCATTAAAAATCGACCAAGTGCGTGTCGGACCACGCACAATGAAGGGTTCCGTAGTTGGGATGAATTTATCCCAAAAACAAACTTAACTTTGTAGTTGAAAAATATGTTCTCCCATACGGAATGTATGGGAAAACATGTTTTTGCAACTGCAAAGTTAAGTTGGTCTATTATTACTCGTTAACCTGTAAAGCCTACTTAACTGTGATAGTTTTCCTTTTAATTTCGTTATATAAACTACTGTTGTGATTTTTTTCACACACCCGAAACCAACCATTTAGCCGGCAGGGGGGGACACTTAACTCTAACAAAAATTAGCACTTTAAAGCTTAATATTTCGCAAACGAATCCCTGAATCCAAAAATAGTTTCCACAAACTCACAATATTTTTGAAGGACCTTTCCAATGATACCCCTCAACATGGGGTAAAAAAATAAACATCACCACTTTACGTGTATGAGAGGTACCCTAAAAAAAAATGTTTTTCATAATTATGTTTTACCACTTTGTCGGCGTAATTAATATATGTATACCTATGCTAAATTACAGCTTTCTAGTACTAAGGGTCTCGGAGCTAGACCGCGGACAGACAGACAGACAGACAAACGGACATGACGAAACTATAAGGGTTCCTTGTTAACTACGGAACCCTAAAAATGACTGGTATTTCAGTATTGGTCCCGTAGCAAAAAGTCGTTCTTTATTCATATACATGAGTAACTATTTTCGTAGTTACAATATACCACACGTCAGTGGTTTAAAGTCCTACAGACCATGTTTCGGCCATGGCGGTAGGGTGACCAGATGTCTCGTATTTTACGGGTTATCCCGTATTTAAGGCACGAAGTTTTCACTGTCCCGTAATTTGGCGAAACCAATACGGGACAGTACATTGTCCCGTAATTTTATGATTCAATGGCATTTAATGATAAAAATACCTATTCGAACAATATTTATTTTCTCACACAGCAGTGAGGGGCTTGTGGCTAAGTAACAACATCTGCACGGGTCAATCGATCAGGTTAAGCTACGCTTGCCGCGGTTGGTCTGTGGATGGGTGACCATCTTTACATACCAAGAACCCTCCGTGCCTCGGAAAGCACGTTAAGCCGTTGGTCCCGGCTGTCATTTGTAGATCTTTGATAGTCGTTACGGGTAGTTAGAAGCCCAAAAAGTCGGACAAGCAGTCTTACCAAAGGGTATCGTGTTACCTAGTAACTAGGTTGTGGAGGTCAGATAGGCAGTCGCTCCATGTAAAATGCTGGTATTCAGCTGCATCCGGTTAGACTGGAAGCCGACCCCAACATAGTTGGGAAAAGGCTAAGCAGATGATGAAAGAAAAGAAAGAAAGAAAGAAAAAGTATTTATTGAGACTCGCACAGGAAATCACAAATTAATAACTAAACACCTTCAAAAAGAACATTAATAAAAAATAATAAAAAAACAAAGCAAAATTAAAATAAAAGCAGAAGGTCCTGTACGAGGCGCGCAAACGCATATTCGATCGAATGACTTGGGTGAGAGTAAGTGTGATAGTGATACCACCACCACATTTTCTTATCCAACTAATTTACAAATTTTTGTATTTTAAAATATTATTTTATTATCTTTCATTAAAAAAATCCGAGTTTGTTAAGTATAGGTTATTTGGTTGATGTTTCCTCATTATTTTTTTAAATAATTTATTAGTTGTTGTGTTTTTGTTTTGTATTAAGGGGAATTAAATAACCTGTACATTGTATAGGTTATTTAGTTGATTATTTCACATTTTCCTTTCCAGATAATATAAAAATTGTTATTTTTAAATATTTAATATTGTTTTTTAAAGTCTTTCATTAAGAAATTTAGCAATTGTATAAGTTATTTAATTAGCAATTTGTATAAGTTATTAAGAGGAGCTCGTGGCTAAGTACTAACAGCCGCTCGGGTCGATCTGTCAAGTTAAGCTACGCTTGCCGGGGTTGGTCCGTGGATGGGTGACCATTTCTACATACCGAGACTCCTCCGTGCCTCGGAAATCACGTTAAGCCATTGGTCCCGGCTGTCATTCGTGGATATTTGACAGTCGTTACGGGTCGTCAGAAGCCCGAAAGTCTGACAACCAGTCTTACCAAGGAGTATCGTATTACACAGTTACTGGGTTGTGGAGGTCAGATAGGCAGTCGCTCCATATAAAATACTGGCATTCAGCTGCATACTGCAGACTGGAAGCCGACCCCAATATAGTTGGGAAAAGGCTAGGCAGAACAACATAAGTTATTTAATTGATGTATGCCAAATTTTAGTACAAAAAAAATTTACGTTGATTTAAAAAAAACGGCCTGGCTCGTATTTTAACCTCGAATCCCGTATTTTCAATGCAGTTGTCCCGTAAAACCGGAAATCAGATCTGATCACCCTACTGGCGGCCAATCTCAACGGAGAATAGCCTTCGGCGAGAGAGACATTATAGTGGTAACAAAGCCAGTATGCTGGTCTCTTGTTCTATTGAAGCACCGTACCTTAAGCTGGCCTAGCGAAAAGCCAGCTCAAGCTCAAAGTGTTACCACCGACATGCGGTCGACTGTGCTCCTACCCCTTGAAATATTTTACTCTATTATTTGACTATAACGGTGAATAGTTAGTAGGTTTTACTTATCCTAACGTGAAAAAGTGAATTTGTTTGTTTGTTTGTTACGCTTTCACTCTGAAACGGCTGAACGGATTTCGATGAAATTTGGCACATGGGGATTGGGACATAGGATACTTTTTATCCCGATATTCCCACGGGATCGAGACTTATGCGGGTGAAACCGTAGGGAGCAGGTAGTTTATAAAAATAAAGTAGGAGGGTCTCCAGCAAAACATCACATTTTAATTCTAAATTCTCAAATCTTTATTACATTCCATAATGTTGGCAAACAGTTGGTAGGCTGAGCGACAGAAATGAGTGAGTAGCGATATAATCGCATATAGTATCGATTCACCTTCGCTTCTGCATCATTGAAACGACTGTAATTACTGAAAAAGGCGCGACTGTATTTATTCAGCATCGCTACTAACGCTTGACTGTTTCTGGCGACGCGACGTCGGGTAAAAGAAAAGTAGGGGTGCCGCGACTATGAGGACACAAACAGGCAGATGCAGCGACCACAGGTATTCACAAGTAGTACCTACATAGCAACAACGTACGAACAATCGTATTATACAAATAACATCGTGTCAATGCTGAATCGCGGCTGTATCGATACTGTATCGCGATAGTAGCGATGCAGAATTGCGGTTATGTGAGCGTTAAACAACTACAGCATCGCGACTGTATCGCGGTCTTTTTGCGATTGTATCGCTGCAAGAACTCGCCTTGGGCAACTGCGAACTCATATTTATAGAATAAATAGCAATATTATTCTGCATCTGATATTCACTCGCTATCATTACTTTTGACATAATAATTATTTACTCGATCGGGCGTTTATAATTCTGTTCCGGAAGTTTATATGGTATACCTATAGATAGCGGTTTTAATTATTAATTACATATTAATTAATATCATTTCGTTTATTAGTTTTTGTACATTGTATTAATTACATTTTTAAACATTTATTAAACAACATAAACATTCAGAAATAAAAACAGTGGCACTCCGGGAGTGCCGACAGAAGTGAAAACTGGAACAATTTTACTGTGCAGAAAATAAATCTATCGCGCGTTGATGTCTTTTTAATGGTCAAAAGCTGGTGTCGTAACAGTGTTGCGAAATCAATGGTTTAGTCCCATCTTAAAAATGCCCAACGCGCCTAAAGAAGTTTTCACTTCAAAAATAAAGTTGCCATTAACCAATGAATCAAAACACCACCTGCTACTATCCTTACATACTCCTTTTGTTTCTCCGTTCATACATCTGCTCATACACGCACGCCGCGCGCTGGTTGCGCACTTACATTATATTTGTACTAAAATAAAAAACAAAAAAAACCGTGGCACTCCGAGAGTGCCGACAGAAGTGAAAACTTGAAAAAAAAATCGGCAACTCGGCAATCAACGCGTTGATGTCTTTTACTCCACAGTGTCGGTAAATTGCGTTACAGTGTCGCGAAATCAATGATTTAGTCACATCTCAAAAATGCCCAACGCGCCTAAAGAAGTTTTCACCTCAAAAATAAGGATCTATCGATGTCAGGAGTGGGGTCCAAGCTACCGGTGGTTAGGACTCCGGGGACAGAAACCTCCTCACAATGCGAACCGTATCGAGGAGTACTGCCTTCTGAATCAACCAGGTATTCAAATGTGTAAATAAATTCCCTCTGACAACTCAAAATAGAAACCCTTCAGGGAAATAATTACACAGGATTACTGAGCAGCATGTCGTAATCTTTCTAAACGACGATTCCTAGTATTTTGAAATTCTTATTCAGCAACGTAGAATTTGGTAATTTCTCCGAAAATCTTCAGTAAAATCAATCTGCCTAGCCTTTTTCCCAACTATATTGGGGTCGGCTTCCAGTCTAACCGGATGCAGCTGAATACCAGTATTTTACATGGAGCGACTGCCTATCTGACCTCCACAACCCAGTTACTGGGTAATACGATACCCCTTGGCAAGACTGGTTGTCAGACTTTCGGGCTTCTGACGACCCGTAACGACTGTCAAAGATCCACGAATGACAACCGGGACCAACGGCTTAACGTACTTTCCGAGGCACGGAGGAGTCTCGGTATGTAGAAATGGTCACCCATCCACGGACCAACCCCGGCAAGCGTAGCTTAACCTGACAGATCGAAAATCTTCAGTACCGATTCCTAAACTTCAGATTACTGTCCGTGATCCTCCTAGCACTATGTCATAAGTTGTGTGATCTTATTACGTGAGTGTAGGGATTCGAAAAAATATCGATAACTGTGTAGTATCGATACTTCTGTTACAATATTTATGTAGTACCGTGATCGATCCTTTAATAATGCTGTATATTTATATCGTAAAAAAAAATACGGGGTGGCCCATTTACACACATTAACATTTGTAGAAAACTTCTTTAGGCGTGTTGGGCATTTTTGAGATGAGAAAAACAATTGAACTCGCAACACTGTTACCGTTACCGACTTCTTATTAAAAGTATTTCCGACACAACAAAATCGTTCAAGTTTTCACTTCTGTTGGCACTCCCGGAGTGCCACTATTTTTTTTAAGCCGAACACCGTCGGCTCCGATTTCTGATACAAAGGCATGGCGCGGCTCCTCCAATGCAGCACCCTCAGCCAGTGTATGCTAAATCGTGTCCTCTCGACAGTGGATGCCGTGATGGCACCAAGCGTCCGGCTCCCTGTTTATGCGACACAGGTACATTCCGAAGCAGCCATGCCCCGAGAGCACCTGCGTCGTTCGAAATGACAGGGAGACTCGAACGATAGGGAGTAACCTAAACTAACCCATTTGGTCGGGATGCCCTAGCTTAGTTATTGCGACCAACTCGGCTCACACGTGGCTGGTCACAGCTCTAAACTAACTTTTTTACATTGCGAATAATAAAACACCTAAAAAAGACAGTAACTGTATCAAATCGCAGGAACTGTCCAAAAGTGAAAACAAATAATAAATGAAACCTCACCCAAATGGAAAACCCAAAGTGAAACAAATAATAACAAAAAAAAAAACCTAACCCGTTTGGTCGGGGAACCCTAGCTTAGTTACTGCCACTAACAATAAAAAAAGTCCAGAAAAATAAAAGAAGTTCATTTCTTAAACAGCGTAGGTACATCATTAGAAGGTCAATAAGTTTTCAGAGAATCAATGAAATATTGCCAATTTGAAAATTGCTCGATCTATTAATACGTTTACTGTACATCGGTCTTATTGTAATAAGACCGATGTAACTTGGCAGTTCCAAACTTCGCGCAAAGGGTTACGTAGTAACATTTATTAGGAACCAAATGGTGACATGAGGCGAGTGTGAGTAAGAGAAGATGCGCGAAAGTTCGTAAAGCCTATGTTCAGACCAGCAAAATTATATCGGAACCAAATGGTGACATGAGGCGAGTGTGAATAAGAGAGAACATGCGCGAAAGTTCGTAGTGCCTATGTTCAGTATTGTTCAAACCTGCCAAATTATATCGGAACCAAATGGTGACATGAGGCAAGTGTGAGTAAGAGAACATGCGCGAAAGTTCATAGTGCCTATGTTCAGACCAGCCAAATTATATCGGCCGTATTGTACGTCTATCGATACGCTGATTTCGAAACATAGAGTCCCCTGCCTATACATAAGTCCATACAGGGTGTACGCCATATTGAATCAAGTTCGGTATTTGTTTCCCAAACACTTTTTGACGTCATTATTTTAACTGAGTGTTGGCTGCACGCAAATAAAAATGTCCCATCTATTGATAACTATAACACATATATTTCTAAAAATTATTTAAACAAAAGCGACGGCATCGTAATGTATGTAAGGAAATCAATTAAGTGTTCTGTGGTGGAGCCGGACTATTCAGGTGCAAACTTTTTATTATTACAAATTGAACCCGATATATCTATACTGGCCGTATACAGGTCGCCGTCTATACATTGTATAGATAGTTTCCTAGACTCGTTAGATAATATCTTGCGCCCTTTAAATTCTAGCAATAATGTATTACTGATCGGAGACATCAATATTGATATTAAAATTAATAACACAGACAGATGCAGCGCATCGTATCTAAACTTAATGGCAGAAATTGGCTTATTGCCTGCTCATACCTATCCCACCAGAATGCTCAACTGCCTTGACCACGCCATGATGAAAACTATTTGTCCTGCAACTGTATGTGTTATTGATTCCTGTATAACAGATCATTTTCCAGTGATTGTCTCATTAAGCATTTCCACACGTAGAATTATGAACAAAAATAGTAGTGCAAAAAAATTAGACATACAAACGTGTGTTAGTCAAATAGAGGCTCTCGATTTCTCCTTTATTAAGTCTATTCCTGATGCAAACGCTGCCGCCACTGCTTTAGTAGATAAACTATCAAACATTATAAAAGCGAATACTAAAGTCTACCAAATAACTTGTAAAAAAAGAATCCTTAAACCTTGGATTACAAGTGGGCTTTTGCGCTGTATTAGACATAGGGACCGACTCCACAGACAACACAAAAAGAGTCCTACTAACTACACCTTAGAAGCAACGTTTAAACGTTATCGGAATTATTGTAATTCTCTGTTAAGAAAATTGAAAAACACTTATGAAAAGTCCTTACTTCAAAACGCCAAAACTCCCAAAGATTCATGGAAAGCGATAAAGTCCATAATTAACTATACTGATGCTAAATCAACTGCAGATGGCTTATTAAATTCTAGTTCTAACAATATTAATAAAATCAATGAATATTTTTCACAAATAGGTAAGCAGCTTGCTGATGCCATTACTCCTGCGCATAACCCTATCTACAGTTTTATAGTCCCTCGCAACCTTAATTCTATTGTTCTCTTACCGCCGGATGAAGCTGAAATTGAAGCATTAATATTAAACCTTAAAAATAACTGTGCTACTGGCTGGGACTTTATTCCAGTTCAGTTACTTAAACTGTGCAAAAATATTATAGTCCCTCCTCTCACTTGCCTCTTTGAACTTTGCTATGCTCAAGGTATCTTCCCGGATGTGTTTAAGAGAGCTCTCATTACTCCTGTGCACAAGGGCGGGAATCGAGACGATGTGTCGAATTATAGGCCTATCTCTGTATTGTCTGCGCTCTCTAAACTATTAGAAAAAACACTTAATAGCAGACTCATTCAATTTCTTGAAAGTAAACATATTTTGGCTAACACTCAATTTGGCTTCAGGGCGTCCAAAAGCACCGATGATGCAGTTAGTCAGCTTACTGATTTTGTATCATCTAAAGTTGATGGAAATCAAAAGTGTATAGGAGTTTTCCTTGATTTAGCCAAAGCATTCGACACGGTCTCGATTTCAGCACTTGTGAACAAGCTAGATGTCATTGGCGTAAGAGGAACTGCCCTAAAAATATTTGGGGACTTTTTGTGTAACCGTAGACAGCAGGTAAAGATTGGAAACTATGTTAGCACTGATGCAAATGTTGTCTATGGCGTTCCTCAGGGCAGTATACTTGGCCCAAGTCTCTTCCTGGTGTACATCAATGACCTATGTCTTCAACCACTCTGCAACGGTAAAATATTTACGTATGCTGACGATACTGCCGTAATATTCCATGGAGAGACTTGGGATGAGGTACGTCGCATTGCCGAGAACGGTCTCCATCGACTTGGCCAATGGCTCGGAGCCAATCTCCTTACTCTCAATATATCTAAAACTTCATTTATGCAATTTTCTTTTTCCAAAACTAACCTCAAAAACGTTAATATTAAAGTTCATTCCTGTAATTATCCTAATAGTAATTGCTGTTCTTGTCTTTCTATTAATAAAGCTACACAGGTCAAATACTTAGGTGTTATTTTGGATGAGAGGCTAAGTTGGGAACCCCATATAAGTCTTGTTACGGGTCGCACTAGGAAGCTAATCTGGGTTTTCAAAAAGCTTAGGCACGCCGCGGAATTTCCTCTTCTACGTGATATATATTATGCTTTAGCTTTATCCATACTTGGCTATTGTGTAGGGGTTTGGGGTGGTGCCTGTAAAACCCATATGATGCAATTAGAAAGGGCTCAAAGGTCATTATTGAAAGTAATGACTTTTAAGCCCTTCAGATATCCGACTAAACAATTATACGAAAATTGCGAATTGTTAACAGTTAGACAATTATATATATCCCAAATTATACTAAAAAAACACAAGCAAACCCCCTGTGATGTAAATGTGTATAAGAGAAAACGGGTTATTGCTAGCGTATGCTTACCTGTCAGATGTCGGACAGCTACGGCTAGACGACAGCAATCTTATAGGTCATCCTACTTATACAATAAAATAAATAAAATAATAAACATTCATCCACTTACTGTTCGAGAAACAAAAATGAAAATTAAGAACTGGCTACTTCAATTAAACTACGACCAAACAGAAATGTTATTGCTCACAGATTAATGTTCTATACTACCACATACCTCACCTACACCTAACATCCATCACACACGCACACCCTCACACACTCGCACACACACGTACACACAAACACGTTATCTACATGCATAAACACAACATGAGTAAACCTAACCGATTACTTATTTGATTTAGTTCATCTTGTTTTTTCTTTTTATATTTTTAAATTTTTTATTCGCAATTTGTACCAAGTAGAAAGTGGGAGAGGGCACTGACTTCTGTAATACAGGTTTTTTACCTAGCTCAGAAGTCAGGGTTTTCATAGGAAATTTGTAAAAAAGTTTGTGAATAAAAATTTACTATTTACTACTATTTACTATTACTTACTACGAAACCGAAAGCCATACTTCAACATACATTAGTAGTTTTATACATAAGCAGCATTACTGACCCTTGTTCTTATTTACCTTAGTATAAACAATGTCTTAATGACCCTTGGTAACAATGGGCTCTCCGAATACTTGATGAGGACAAAGGAAGGTTATTTCGTGTCGGATGGCACTGATGTCGCGAAACAATATCAGTGGGCAATGAGATATAAATATCAGGTATGGGCCGAAATTCGGTTCACATTCGGTTCAACCGAATTTCGGCAGCTTGAACCAAACTTCGGCATTCAGCCGAAATTCGGTTCAGATGGCCGAATATTCGGCACAAGAAAAATAATACCTAATTGCACTATTTTGACTGAAATTTAATAGAATTAGAATAGCATTACTGTAAAATAAAATTACGTCTTTACAAACTCATGGTCATTTAGTTTAATTAGGAACATTGTAAATGTAAACCTTAAATTAAATCAGTTATTATTAGTCTTCAAAATCTGTTCTTCTTATTAGACCACGCGGTGGAAGCGCGGTGTGCGGGCGGGGTACATCCAGCAATAATTGAAGTAAATGCGTAAACGGGTCACGAGGTGTCGCTCTCGAGAAAGCGCGCGAAATTGAACCGAAGTTTGGCCGAAGTTCGACCGAACTTTTCATTTTAACCGAATGTTCGGCCGAAGTTCGGATTCGAATCAAACCACATTCGGCCCATCTCTAATAAATATTTATCGACACAATAGGCCGAATAATGACAAAAACCGTTGAATGAATGTTTGTACACATTGGTATTTAATAAAAACGACACTTTTAATTTATTTTGGCTTTTAAGACGCGACTAAATGCCAGTGACCTTGAGTGGTTAGCTTGCATGTTCTATACTGAGCTCACGCAACGCGACGTCCAGCCAGTAATAAGACTCGCCCATCAAGGAACGCTGTCCTAAATTAGACGCAATATTAATTTATTATACATAAAACAAAAGGTATTTTAATAAAACACGTATATCAAAAGATAAATAATTAAATTATCTTTAAAATGCTGAAGGTTTTAAAAAATACGCTTGATAGTTTTTGCGTGATTGTCAGTTTTTTATCCACGTAAGACATAACAAATTAATTACACTATGTAATATAAACATAATCTAAAATATTCACAGATTAAGTTATTAAGAAAATGCTCCAATTTAACATATTTTTTTTTCCGAATCATTGATTGACTCATTGACTTCCCGGATGACTTCAGAGAGTGCAGTGGTCAGACTTGTAATGACCCTCGCCACTTTAATGTAATAGATGCAATGTATGGTAAAATTGTTAGTGCACTGTGCGAGTCGGCTACTGAGACGGTAGCATATGGGGGAAGTCCTAGAAAGCGAGGAACAGTCGTGGGCTGGAACATGCATGTGAGTGGCGCGCATAGGGAGGCTAGATGTAAATTTTTATTCTGGCTAGACAACGGTATGCCTAAATTGGGACGTATTTTTGATGAAATGCGTGAGGCTAGAAAGATATTTAAGTCTCGTTTGAAGTGGTGTCAAGATAATGAGATTCAGATTAAAATGGATATTCTAGCTTCACAGCATTCAAAAAACGATTTTCGATCGTTTTGGAAGCATACAAATAGGTTAAAGGGAAAACCTAGCCTCCCTGTTTGCGTCGATGGCGTGAGTGATGCTAGACAAATAGCTGACCTTTTTGTAGACCACTTTAGTGTACAGTCACCATTGGGCCCATCGAGGTCGATGCTCAATGTTGAGACACGGAAAAACCTGAGAGTTAAAATAACATCTAAAATGCTCTTGAACAGAATTAACGCAATGCGTCGCGGAAAGTCTCCTGGTCATGATGGTCTCAGCATTGAGCATCTTCGCTTTGCTGGTCCGCATTTGCCAAGAGTGTTGGCTATGCTTTTTACTTTTTGTCTGGGTCATGCTTATATGCCGAGTGACATGATCAAAACAACAGTGGTGCCTATTGTCAAAAATAAGACTGGTGACATGGGCGATAAGAAGAACTACAGGCCAATATCTCTTGCCACAGTCTTGTCAAAGGTGTTTGACGGTGTGCTTAGCGCTCAACTTAGCAGTCACATACGTATTCACGATAACCAATTTGGTTTCCGTTCAGGATTATCCACTGACAGCGCTATATTGAGTGTGAAGCACACTGTGAAATACTACACGGATCGCCACACTCCAGTTTACGCCTGTTTCCTTGACCTGAGCAAGGCTTTTGACTTGGTTTCCTACGACATTTTATGGAGGAAGATGGAAAAGGTAAATTTGCCGCCAGAGGTGACAAATACTCTGAAATACTGGTATGGAAACCAAGTCAATAGTGTGAGGTGGGCGGGTGCCCTGTCTAGGCCGTATGGGTTGGAGTGCGGGGTGAGGCAGGGGGGGTTATGCTCGCCTACGCTATTCAACCTATACGTGAATGATCTGATTGAGGCGCTTAGCGGCATGCGTGTCGGGTGTCATATTGATGGCGTGTGTGTTAATAACGTGAGCTATGCCGACGACATGGTGCTGCTGAGCGCGTCAGTCTGCGGGCTTAGGACACTCGTGGCCACATGCGAGCAATATGCCAGACTGCATGGTTTGGCATATAATGTTAAGAAGAGTGTGGTCATGGTCTTTGGGGCCAAGGGTAAGTACCCAGAAGCTGTACCTGCAGTTAAGTTAAGCGGTTTGCCCCTTGTGAGGGTAGACCAATTTAAATATCTGGGTCACTTATTGACCACTGGCCTCAAAGATGATGAGGATATTGACAGGGAGCGGAGGGCGCTGTGTGTGAGAGCTAACATGATTGCCCGCAGATTCAGGCGTGCCTCTAAGGAGGTCAGGCGCACTATATTTAGTGCTTACTGCACGTCTTTTTATTCTTGTAGTCTGTGGGCTCATTATGCTCAGAAATCATACGGCGCCCTTCGCGTCCAGTACAATAATGCATTCAGGGTGCTGATGGGGTTGCCTCGATACTGCAGCGCTTCAGGGATGTTTGCTGAAGCACGCGTTGACTGCTTCTACACTGTGATGCGGAAGCGGTGCGCATCCCTGGTTAGTAGGGTGCGGGGCAGCACCAACAGCATCCTGTCTATGATAGCAAGCAGGCTGGATTGTGCGTTTGTGAACCACTGCTGCAAGGTATCGGCTGGGCCTGTCACCTTGCAGCAGTGATGTCACAAATTGTTTCTGTGTTTTAATTGTTTCTGTGTTTTAATTGTTTCTGTCTTAATGTTTTGTCGCAAATTGTTTCTGTGTTAATGTTTTACTAACGTATTTTGTAAGTTACTAACACTATGAGTCTTGTTACTTGATTTATTGAATAAAATTATTATTATTATTATTAACACTACTCGTTTAGAAGTGGTCTTCAGTATAAAATCGTTAAAAGTAGTTTATTCTCGCCTTTAAAGGTTTTTTTGTTTTTTTTCACGCGCTCACCACTAAATCGGGGGCGAGCCTACTACCATCAACCGGGCATAAACTCAGACTCTGAGCTGCTACTGAGAAATTCCTGATGGAAAAACCCAATAACAGTTTGCCCGACCAACCCAAGACCTCATACTCAGCAGAGTTCTTGCGACTACTAGACGAACGAGACATTCAGCGATTTGTTCGCGATAATTACATACCTTTTTTTTTGGGAAATTATAAAATAACTTCTCCCGCTCTGGGTGGAGCGGAAGGGCGTGTTAGACTCTTAGCCGTCGTATGCACGGACGTAAAAAAATCGCGGTGGTTCTTTTTCGTGCACTGGTTTTTCAACGCTCTGCTCACCGCCGAAAATTGAAAATCCAACAGTGTGTTTTTTCAACGCGCTGGGACGAGAGTGCGTCGCAGCGCGTTGGATTCTCAACGCACGGCTTAACATCGAGAGTTGAAAATCCAGTGCGCGATAAAATCCCGCCGCGATTTTATTACGTCCGTATGAACGTCGGCTTACTGATTAAAACCCACCCGTGTTCCTTCAGTTGCCATGTTGCCAGGGGCCACGATTTCCCTTTCGGACTTCTTAATTACATACCTACCGTGAAAATACTAATTAATTAACTTATCAAAGTCATTTATATTTAATAATAATAATAAGTGAAGCATAAATTGTAACTGTACGTGTATATTCGTAAATTTAACTTGTTTGTAGATGCTTTGGGTTGACCAGTTAAGTCTAAAAAATATTTAATTAATAAATATTTAATCCTAATAATTAGGATTTAATATTAATAATTATTATGAAAACATGAACTTAATTTTCTAGTGCAGATTATGATTTCATTGTACCAAATAAATATGGTCGTGAATACAAAATAACATTTGTGTTCATGGAAGCATACACAGTATTAACAAAGACAATAAAAAAATCTCTACAGAAAAACATCACAAAGCAACCTCTAATTTGTAATAATAGGATAAAAAGGAGATGGAAAACTGTGGGCCCAAATGTAATAAGTTGAGATATGATATAAAAAAATAGTTATATTTTTTAGGGTTCCGTAGTAAACAAGGAACCCTTATAGTTTCGTCATGTCCGTCTGTCTGTCTGTCTGTCTGTCTGTCCGCGGTCTAGCTCCGAGACCCTTAGTACTAGAAAGCTGTAATTTGACATAGGTATACATATTAATTACGCCGACAAAGTGGTAAAACAAAATTATGAAAAACATTTTTTTTAGGGTATCTCCCATACACGTAAAGTGGTGATGTTTTATTTTTTATTTTTTATCCCATAGTGTGGGATATCATTGGAAAGGTCTTACAAAAACATTATGAGTTTGTGAAAACCATTTTTGGATTCAGGGATTCGTTTGCAAAATATTAAGCTTTAAACTGCTAATTTTTGTTAGAGTCAAGTGTCCCCTGTACATTCCGTATGGGAGAACATGTTTATCAACTACAAAGTTAAGTTTGTTTTTGGGATAAATTCATCTCAACTACGGAACCCTTCATTGTGCGTGGTCCGACAGGCACCTGGCCGGTTTTTTTTATCTTAGAATATCAAAAATCTGCTCAATTCTCAATCTGGAAGCGGAGAAATATGAGAAAGATTGTTTACGTGAGTAATTAATAAGTAATCGATTACACAATTACAAAAAGAAAACCTCCGCACTAGGTAGCACTGCGATAAGACCCCTCTTTGAGGAGAGTGGCTTGAGATGCGCCACGACGCCCTCACCTTCCGCCTGACGCAGGTCCTCACCGGACACGGCTGCTTCGGGAGGTTAGTGTTCAGGATAAGGCGGGAGGAAACGCCCGGGTGTCACCATTGTTTGGATCGCCCGGAGGACACGGTGGAGCATACGGTGGAGCTCTGCCCGGTTTGGGCGGAGCATCGCCGTGTCCTCGTGGAGGCGATCGGCGGCGGTGATCTCTCGCGTCCGGCCCTGGTCCAGAACATGGTACGGAGCGAGAGGGCATGGGAGGCCGTCATTCTTCTCATTTTTCTCCTTCTGTGAAGCGGTAATGCTCGCAAAGAAGGAGGCGGAACGCGTGAGGTATATGCAAATTTCGCGCCCTCACGCCTCTAACCGCCGCAGGAGGAGACGCCCGGGGCGGGAATCGCGAACCGATTTCCGGCCACCGTAGGCGCGGGCTTGCGGACGGTGAGAGCAATGGGTAGCTCGCCGTCCGATAAGGACCAAGCCCGGGTCGACGGCGCGTTGCGTTCCACGCGCGCCTCAAAGAGATGTCAGCAGAATTGACGGGGTCCGCTAGGGCCAATGCCTGCCGCGGCTGCGAATATGGGCCGAAAAGGAAATCGTGGCCCCCGGCAACAGGGCAACCGAAGGAACACGAGTGGGTTTTAGTCAGTAAGAGTCTGACACGCCCTCCCGCTCCACCCAGAGCGGGAGAATTTATTTGATAATTACCCACCCAAAAAAAAAAGTATAGACTAATTAGGCTAAGCCCTCGTATCCTGAAACGGCTTGGTGACTTAAAGGATAATAGCTAGATAATTAACTCAAAGTAATTAAATGCACTGTATATACTTATATCCAATAGATACAGTGCATTTAATAACAGTCATATTAATAATAAAAAAAAACAGTGGCACTCCGGGAGTGCCGACAGAAGTGAAAACTTGAACAAGATCGCCTTGGTGGAAGAAAAATACTTGTATAGAACATTGGTCCGTAACCTTATCTAAACAAAGAGCACAATCGCGTTTACAAAAAAAAAAAATCCAAAACCTTTAAAGTAAAGATACTTGCATTGAACATTGATCCGTAACCTAATATAAATAAAGAGCACAATCGCATTTACAAAAATGAGGTGTCTGTAACGGTGTCGCGAGTTCAATTGTTTTTTCCCATCTCAAAAATGCCCAACGCGCCTAAAACAGTTTCCAATTCAAAAAAATATTAATTACTGAAAAACTAATTTGTTGATTATCGATTTCATTTCGATTAAAATCAGTCTTTGGTTTTGAGTCTATGACTGACAGTGACACTAGTGACTAGTTTCCAACTGGTGGTGGGTCGATGTCGAATTTTTGACGGCGAAACGCAACCATTTTCCCGACGACGAAAACGATTGCAGAAAGCGGTCGTCGTTGCAAACTGGTTTGAAGACGGCATAAAGGACGAAACTTTTCCAACATGAAATAGAATTGCGTTTTCGTCGAGTTGATAGTTGCAGTTTCTTATAATTATCAACGATTTGAAATGTATGAAATGGTTTCGTCGCATCACGAATCACGAACGACAGCATTGACAACTTGAAATACATTATCGACTGAATTACATTGACGACATTGACGACGACGCGACGAGTGCGATAGATAGAACTCATTGAATCGACTATGAGTTCCATGGCATTGATGTTCATTATAACTCCGCTCTCAGATTGTCAAAACTTACAGAATTTTCAGCGAGGGACTGCTAAAACCAATCATCTCGTTACATCGATTGCATGTAATCGTTTCTCTTTTGACAATTTAGTTAGTATTAATGCATGATGGTGTTAACTGCGATGTGCAAGGGCACGCGGGTGAGATTATTTTCTGTCTTTATACCCAATCTTAAATAAACGATCCCACAGAAATACATAACACAATTAGAAGAATTTGAAACAAATTAGATACTTCCCTGGCGATAAGGTAACAATTACAAAAACCCTACTTCATTTAGAAAGGTCCATATTTCTCTTTCTAAGTAATGTTTTCGTAGAATTATCAAACGAGGTAAAAACATTTAGTACTAAATTGATATCACGGCGGTCGTAACTCGCTGTCGGCTGTTTTTGCCGCACCTCTTTATCACCTTAGGCGGGGGCTACACAGAAGGAACGTGAGGCAAGGATAGGACGCAGACGCGGCAATAGTATGCAGATTTAAATGCGATGCGACTGCGTCTTGTCCTTTCTATATGTTTTGTGTCAGATCGCGTTAATTGCACAGCATGTGTTGGTGGATTGTGTCCGATATACAAGCAAAAGAAACGCACTTTTCAACGCGATGAAATTGTCGGTAATGGATGTTGGAATGTTCCATGGTATTTTAGCTAAGCCTACGTCTGAAGCAGCAAAATTATTATATACTTTTTTAGATAAGTAATTAGATTAAGTTAAGTTTGATTTAGTTAGTCGTTATTTGTAAAAGCACGATAGGATTGATATCGTCGCATATGTGTACAAAAATCCCTTAAATAAATAAAGATAAAAGAAAAAGATCGCGTTAGTACATTTTGTATGAAGAATAGTGAAGATACGTGAAAGGGACGGAATAAAAGAAGTTGTTTAGAGCATGGCGCGAGATACCGCGACTCTACTTGGAGAGCGACGTAACGTACGGAAACCAGGTGACGCGCGTGCCTGTCGCTTGACGCAAGTCGCAAGTCGCATCGCTCGAGGCAGTAACCGACCTTACTTCATTAGCATCCAACAGCAAACCACGCTCACTGAGACATACTTCATTACAGAGTAATTTCGTTTGAATCACCGGGTTTAACTCGTTGTTCATTTGAACAGGCGTCCGTTCTTTAAGTCCTTTTCTTTGTGTGGGTTATTATCAAATAACTTCTCCCGTTCTGGGCAGAGTTCGGCGTGTCAGACTCTTACTGACTAAAACCCACCCGTGTTCCTTCAGTTACTTGTATGTTGCCGGGGGCCACGGTATCCCTTTCGGACTTTCCCGCAACCCCGGCAGGCATCGGCCCTAGCGTTTCCGTCGAATAAGGGAATTGTTTCAGGGGTAGATTGTCACTCTGTCCTGCATGCCACGGAACAGGGTACTACATACATTCAATGGTGTAGTTTCCAATTGTGTGCCCACAACATCATTGCCACGAACTACATTGAACTATATTTTTTTTCTGTAGTGCATCTCATAGCTGGCCTCTGAGGCCATGACTATTTAACCGGGCAAACCTTAAGCCTTAAGCTACACCTTAAGCTGCTACACTCAAAGCCTCCAGCCAGGGACTTACAAACTAAACTCAAACTTTAAACTAGGTGAACGCTCGCTAAGGGCACCCCTTGTGGGGTACGAACCTCGGCTTAGGGCGTTTACCGGAGGGAGGACATCAAAGATGGGACGGGCTGGAATTGAACTCACAAAAGATTCTCTTATATAGGAAGCATGGTAGCGGTGACACGCTGAGCTCAAAAACGTTAAACAGACAAAATATTACTAACTTAGTTCAGAAGTAAAGTGTGAATTGCTACCGAAATACGTTTTACTATGTGTTAAATACATTTGATTAACAACAGACTATTGACGTAGGTACAATCAACCGCACGTCAGTGGTAACAACACTTGCACTACGAAAACCATCCGTACTGCTACGACATAAAGGCGCTGTCAATGTCAAATAGTTATCACTGTGTGTGTGGTCGACTGTACGTACAGTGATGGTATTAGACCGAACAATCTCGCATACCTCATCGCGACAACATGTTACTTTTTTAAACTATTAAATAACTGCTGCTAATGTAAGGAAAATTCATATTTGTGTCTATTGGAACTAAGATCAATATTGCACACCTTAACGCCGGTAGCACACCTCCGCCGCGAAACCATAGTAGTAAAACCGCAGTAGTTCAATTGAACTGGCTCGCAGTCATGTTCTGCTACTCGAATCGGATGCGAGTTGCGAAATATGACGCTAGTCAGTTCAATTGAACTACTGCGGTTTCGCTGCTATGGTTTCGCGGCGGAGATGTGCTATACTGCTACCCGTCTTATGACGTGTGTTGCAAACATTTTCACTGGCATTATTGTGCAATAAAACCTTTTCATAAGTACATATTGTTTATTAATCAGACTTTTTTTAAAGTTTTACTTTTTTTAATTACTATTTACCATCCATACCCATTTCATAATTTATTATTTATATTATTTTACAGAAAGCTTACAAACTAAAAACACAATTCAAATTCATTCGTAGTTAGGAAAATTTGTCAGTTACAAGCTTCCACATTTATAATAATATCGAGCCCTAACCGCCGACTTATCGTGAGTGATATTTCAACGAAAATGCGATTTTTACTGTAAACAATAGTTTTACATATGATTTAGGAAAAAATTGCATTTTCATAAAAAATTAAAATGTCGCTTACAATTAGGCGGCGATTGAGGCTGACTCGTTAAACAAAACCATGTCAAATGTATTCATTCTTAACGTTGACAAAGCGTAGTTTGTAAAAGTGCAAGCAAGTCTTTTTAGTGATTCGCAAAAATATATTACTTTTTTCGATTTTTATGTAGGACTGAATGTGCTTGACCTTATCATTCTTTGACTGTACTTACATAAACATACCTACAATCCAATATAGATGTCAACGACAACTTTGCAATACATTTCCATCTAAAAGTTTCCGAAGATTTATAGCCGCGTGCGGTCTTCACTAGGAAAGAAGAAATAAACTATTCACTACCCTGTCGCGTCCTGTGGGTGTCATGAGACGGCGACGGGGGATTATGGCAGGGGAATGAACTGCATCTCATCACCTAATAAGTACCGTGTAGGTGTTATGAATACGTTTACTGTAGGTAGCGACTCCCTATAATCAGGGTCGGATTAGCCACGCAGCAGGTGTAGCAATTGCTAAGGGCCCCGCGCTTGCATGTAAAAAAAAAAACAAATCATGGTACCTACAGCACTGGTAAGTTCAATGGAATATTTTGTATTAACTGTCAAAAGAAATCTACCCTCTCCGAGGCAGGGAGCTAAAATTATCGGGGACCTTCGCTCGCTTTAACATCTAGGATTCTCCTAGTAGATTCTCTGCTAAACCTATACATGTGGTAGGTAGCACATGTCAACCAGTGCTTGTGACCAAAAAGGGGGCCACATACGGCAGCGGCGTCAATATGTTATGATGTTATTAATTTATGTTGTCATAAATACAAAAGTTCCATTTAAATAATATCCGACGAAAATAACAAAGGTTTGATAAAACAACAACTTGAGTTGAAAAATAAATCACGCCGGAGAGATGGGTGATGGGGCCCAATATTCTCTTTGCAGCAGGGCCTTCAGATCTGAAGTTACGGTACTGTAAGTTTGACACTATCAACTGAATTAAAATCTTAAATTTATTCGCTGACACAACGCACAACCTAAACCGCTGTGTGCAGAGCAGTATTGCACAAGAGTTCCTTAAACAACGAAGGTGAGCACTGAAGAAAGATTTTTGAAAATTCTTTCCATAATGAGGCTTACGAGATGAATTAAAGTTGGTTTGGAAGTTTGTAATTTATGCCAATCGGAAATTTCCGAAAAGTTCATCGTTATTACTTTGGTTAACATTGTTAACAACACAAAAGGAACAACCTTTTGAAGCTATTGCACGAGGATTTTTTACATGAATTCCCAAATATCTTCATGCATGAATATTTAGCAGATGAATTTCCTGATTCGTCTTTCAAAAGTTAGAAGCGTAGATGTTGGAAAATTCAAATTAACATAACATCACGCCTTGTTTCCTCGAAGGTTTGAGCAGAGGTGTACCTTTAGTACACCCCATTTCACCAGTTAAACTGTAGTGCCTCGGGCATGTTCGCCGAAACTAGCGTCAACTGCTTCTATGCAACGATGCGTAAGCGGAGTGCGTCTCTGGTGCGCAGGGTGCGCCGCAGCCCCAACAGCGTGCTGATGATAATAGCTGATAGGCTCGACTGTCCTGCAGTGACTTGCACGTCACGGCTGTGAGTTTGTCATGCTCACTCAGATGTCTCGCTGATGGTGGTGCGTGTGTCAGGTATTTTAGCTCCCTTCAAAATGGTTGAGCTGAATGGTGCTGATCCATGCGTCATGTTCGTAAACGGGCGCCGTCAGTTGGGACTGGTCATCTCTTAGCTGCTATGGGTTATTTTAATTTATTTTAATTTTTGAATTGTTCTTTGTTTTTATCTTTTTATTACGGACGCTTCTAACGTGCACGTCTTTCTATATTGTTTTCGCATGTTTATTTTCAACATGAATGATGTAACCAATATTTTGTAACAATTTTTTATATAAAAGAGTGTCCGTGGAGTTTCTTGCCCGTTCTTCTCCATAGGTACCTACTACGCTTTGGAATGGGCAACTAGCTTCATATTTCTGACTGACCAAATCCTTGACAATTTAAAAGTGCCTGTTAATGGTTTAATTAAAATAAATGCTTTGAGTTTTTGACCTAGAGTCGTCGGCCATTAATGTGAGAAGTGTTACAAAAGTACGGTAGTTTTTATTTTGTATTGTATTGTAATGTTAATGTATTATTTGATATATGTGTAATGTATTGAATATTGTCTATGAGTCATTGTAACTTGAATTAATAAATGAATAATAAACCAGGTAGGTGGGATTTCGCCAGGTAAAGTCAAATAATTATCATAATTGAAGAATAGGTATGAGTTAATTTAGGATCATTTTCGATAGGTACCAATAAAATTGGTAGAAACCTGATAAGTAAACAATGGATCCAATAAACACCTAAGTAATAAAAAAAGCAAAAAGGAGAGAAATATGACACGTCTCCTATTGTGAGCATGATATATATTGACGGCATAACAAAAGAATGTTCTCTAAGTAAGCTGAGCTTCCGGAAAAATGGGCCGCTAATTACTGCTTAAACAAGGACTTATTTTTGTCACGTTCGACTAAATACTGAAAATATTCTCATTAAGAACCTTTTACAAAACAAATATGACCTACATAGAATAACCTTTTAACAGCTCGATGGCAAGAGACAGAGAAAATACAGGGAAATGCTAAGCTGCACCATAATTGCGTAACACACGACCAATCACAATTTGTTTCATTTCGACAGTTCAACAAAATTCATTGCGTCATTTACGTTATTGAGCAGACAAATTTTTCGAACATTGATTGGCAATGGATTAGCAATATACTTCAAAATGATTCAGACTGTGATTGACCGTGTGTTAAGCAATTAGAGTGCTGATCGATTGATTTGGATTGATTGATACACCCACTTTCTGAATTGAGAATTTTAAGTTGAGAACTTGCCAAACTCTAGCATTGCTTAATGTGAAAGGCAGCTAATTTCAAAATTTGTTTGCAATAAATCGAAACTTACGATTTTCACAGGGCTACATTGACAGCAGAATTTCAGAAGTTCTCAACGTCAAATTGGAAACCTGCGAGGTAATTAGCGTAACACACTTACTGTAGATTTTCGTTTTGACAGTTCAAAAATATTAATTGCGTTATTTACGTTGTTGAGCAGACAAATTTTTCGAACATATGATTGGCAATGGATTAACAATATCCTTCAAAATCATTAAAAGATTGTGATTGAAAGTATGTTACGCAATTAGGGTGCGGGTAACCTAATTTGAAAAGGCCGAATTATCCTTTGAAAATGAAAAAATTCGAACAGCCCTGGGTTTGGAATTGTGACTGGTAAATAATGAACGGCTCGCCCCTTTCGGCGAACTTTTTCAAGTTTGTAGCTATGTTGGTTTCATTAGGGTGTAATTCAATTGCGGTCGATCGACCGTCGCCTCTAAATATATCACTTCATTTAGGTACTGTAATGTCTCGAAATGTGTAAGTTGTGTTAGGAGTGGGTTTTCTTCAAAAGCGCAATGAGTAGGGTCTGATCTTGCTTGCCATTAAAGTTATGGGCGACACCCTTGTCACTTAAGTTAATAATTATGTAGATACGGCATTGCATTATACATCTGTGCATAAAGCTGATATCAGACGCGTCACCCGAGTGACTGTTCATTATTATTTAATTCCATGTCACACGTCACCGACAAAATTAGAAAAAAAACGTAATATAAACGTTTACAGCAAGTAAACGTTTATATTAAGTTTTTTTTTTCTAATTTTGTCGGTGACTTTCATTTCATTTTTCGATCATTCGGTAGGTGAGTGAAAGATGCCAAGTACCAAAATCCAACATCGTTAGATCGATTCACTAATGAATTCAGTTTCCACTCTTGATTCATATTGTGTTCAGACCTTTCACTTCGAGTGAATAATGCCGAATGAAAGACAAAAGTGAATTAAACTTATCATTTTGTCAACACAAAAGGCCATCTCCTTTTACCTGCCAACACTAATACACCAACCTGGCGAGTCTTGCTCATATTCATAGTTAACATTTGCGCTACATTGTTGCATTAAGAGGGCATACATCGGTAATTAGCGCCACTCCTTTAAAAAAATATATTATGTCGTGACTGAGAAGGAATTATGAATAACGGCTTATAAGGACCTTCGGTAAGTGTGTCTAGAATTTTCTAATACCTTTTATAAAGTGTCAAATTGAGACACGAAGAAACAACGAAGCGCATACGATCTAGAAGAATGTGGCCGCTTTTCTTCAGATCGAATTTTTTTGCTTCGTGTATCGCCGTAATCTTTTAATTACGTAAAAAAAGAAAAAATACGCGTCCAATATTTTTTATAATCTAACTGACAGACATTTTTTTTTTTTTCTCATACTCGGAAAGTAGTGTTTGTTTGATCCGAGTAGCGGGTGGAAGACGCTGCTTCCCATCCTTGGGCGGGAAAGACTCATAGTAATTGCTTCTCTCTCTAGGGCGGAAATAAATTTTAAATCTATGATCAAAGATATAATTAAATTGTAAAATTGACATTAATATTATATCATATAGGTCACAAATTACCCATAATAATATGTCTATTCTACAATTTAATTATATTTTTGATCATAGATATGATAGTGTAATACAATTATGTAATATAATAATATAGAAAAATATCGATTGAAACAAAATGCTGCAGTCATGTACTGACATGACTGCAGCATTTTGTTTCAATCGATATTTTTCTATTTACACTGGCTGTTTATACACTGGTATAAACAGCCAGTGTAAATAAAAAAAAACCTAATAAGCGGGACGACCCGCGGCGTGACGCGGTGTGTTCCATATTTAAAAGGAGAATGGGCGGTTCGTCCCCAGTGGTGTATCAAGATGTGATATATGTCATTTTAAAGATAATAACAATGGCTTTATTTTATTGTATGACACCAACAATGAAACTCGTGCAGGGAAGGAACTATGAATTATTTTAATTTTACTTTTTTAATAATATTATTTTTAGCTTCAACAGTTATTTTATGTATTTTTTACTATATATTAAGCGTACAGTGCGGTGCGGGTACCTGTCGGTGCCGTCGCGCGTCGTTCCTTTATTGCTGCCCTATACACTTACATACTACCAGACTCACACATAAGCAACTTTTGTGCGCAAGGTAAAGGTACAGTGGGCCAAAGTTCCGCAAGCTCACCTTAAAGACGATAATCGCATAGCATGGCTCCCATTGTTATTTAGTGGGAATGTTTGGAAATCCGGTTAAACAATAGGATGGCTTAATACAAAGTCTGTTGGCAAAAAACATATATACATACAAAAAAGCAGCAATTTTCTATTTCAAAAGCAGTTTTATAGTCTGCATAAGTTTCGTAACCTTCTAAAGCCATATTTAATTGTTTGCACGGATGGATATATTTTTGATGTTATCGGACCGCACGCAGCAACGACATCAAATGCTACGATTATGTCGAGATCAATTCATAATAAAGTGACAACTCATTTTAGACAGGGGTTTCAGGGACTCTCTTGGAGATATAGAAGAGCATGGTTATAATGCTCATATGCCTCCCACCAAGAGTAGGGCCGAAAATCACAACTCAGCACTGAAGATGCAAATAAATCCCGGCTGGTGACAATAATTAGATGGGTTGTGGAGGTAATAAATGGTCGCCGAAAACGTGATTTTAAAATATTACGGATAGAATATTTCAACAGAGCACTACCTCATACATATGTTCGAAGATGTACGAATTGCTGCCGCTCTAACAAACACGTTTAAAGAGCCTGTGACAAACACGCCACATGCCAACTAAATAATCAGAGAAATCCAAGTAAAACTTCATCAGCCAAATAGTTTGGGTGATTACGTTGTGGAAAATAATCTCAATCGACAGAGGGCAGTGTTTCATACTATTATGGATGAAGCTGTACGAGCGTTGGCATTCCCAGTAGTAAGCGAGGAGGATCTAGTGCTAATAGCACTAGGCACCTATCAAATAAAGCTCGCCTGGTCTTACCTGAGCGAAACCATAATTCCCGACCTAGCACAATACGGGCTCAATGTTGAAGGATTGCTTTGAGAAGCCGTGTTCAATCTCGTCATGTATCCAATCGAATATATTACTCCTACATTATACAAGAACGACGGAAAGAGAGTCGGTCCGCAATTATTACTGTTGTGCCTAACAGGACGAAGAACAATAGGTCCATATGCTCATATAATGAGTGTTAAATGGTATTCGGGTAGGGCAAGGCACCAAAATGACATCTTGTTACCGGCAACTTTTCTAGACGAAGTTATTATAGATTTAGATTAATATTGTGAATAATAAATATAGTAACTGCCATTGTCCATTTATTGCATTATTTGTTGAACATACATGACACAGTAAAATAATAAGAGTAAAATTAAACTACGTGAACACAGGAAACAGCAAATTAATTCATTTTAAAACTAGGTATTCTCTAAACTAGAGTTTTTAAATAACTCAAGTGCCCGCACACTTGAGTTGGTGGCGGTAAAGACGCAACACAAGACAAGTAGCTGCACCGCAAAGAATACTACAGGCATGTACGAAAAACTGTTTATGCTAAAAATATAATTATTAAGAAAAAAAAGAGTCATAGTATCTTCTTTGCACGAGTTTCGTTGTTGATGGCATACAATACGCTACTGTCATAACATTCATAACCTCGAGGACACATGTTAAGAAGATCATAGCTCTTTCCATAGAACTTTGGATGAATGGAATAGTCTAGCTAGGCATACCCCAGGATATTTGTAAAGCAAAAGAGGTGTACGACGGTAAACTAAGTGAAAATTATTTTCTTCTGAAGAAAAATGTAATCATTCGTAGTTCTTCCCCTGCACGAGTGCGGTGGTTGGTGTAATAGAATAAAATAAAGCCATTATAATAAGCTTTAAAAAGACGTATCGCTCAATTTGATACAGAAAACATTCTGGGGACGGAGCCCATACAAAAGCGCCCATTCTCCTTTTAAAAAGACTACTAAGTACTAGAATACTCATGTTACTTATTATCAATAAATATTTTGGAAAAAGTAAAATTGTTTACTTTCCTTTTGAAATGAAAAGCAGAGTGTTTAAAAAACTCGGCCTATAGCCGCTCGGGAATTAATTCCTTTCGACCCTTGTATAACAATCTACTATTTTGTCATCATCCCTATTATTGGAAAAAATGGTGAGACGTAAAGTTGACCTTTAAATACAGATGAATGTGTTACTAAATCCCTTCAGTGAATGATTGCGTAACAATTTATCCTGAACAGACTTTGTTTACACTTTTATTAGATAGTTTTGGAACGGACATTACAGACTAAAATCACCTTTTGGATCTTTGAACTTCCGTATGCAGAGCTGGAGTCGATCACACATACTGGCAGGTATTAGGCCACGTTCGCACAGACGTAAAAATATCGCGTCGGGATTTTATCGCGCACTGGATTTTCAACTCTCAGTGTTAAGCCGAGCGTTGAGAATTCCACAGAGAGCATCCCAGTGCGTCGATAAACACACTGTTGGATATTTAACTCTCGGCGCTAAGCAGAGCGTTGAAAATCCAGTGTGCGAAAAAATCCCGCCGCGATATTTTTACGTCCGTGCGAATGTGAGCTGATGCTGTAGCTGAATACAGCTGTGAGGTTCTAAAGCAGCGCATTCACGATCCTTGAATGGCGTCAGGGGCGTAGCTACCGCCGTATCTGCCGTATCAATTATACAGGGCCCCCGGGCAACGGGGGCCCCCGACGTGCGTAAGCAAAAATTAATAAAAACTTCCCAAATTCATCAGCTATAAATGATTTAATAAATCAGTTTGCCAAAAAAAAAGGCAAGGAGAGTGTATATTTAATTTAAAGTGTTTGTAAAAATTTTGGAAAAAGTGACAGATAGATAATTATGATGAATAAATATTTCTTTTAATTTTATGCAAACATTTTATTTTTCTTTTGTGAGAAATCTTTACCCTTCATAAGGGCCCCCAAACAAATTTTTATACGGGGCCCCGCCAAGGCACGCTACGCCACTGAATGACTTAAAATCATTACAAGGTAAGTCATTGAAACTTAACTCTTATCTCATTGAGTTACATTGCAATGACTTGCTAATGGTTTTACATCAATCGTGAATGTCCTACCTTATATGCAAATCTTGAAGAGGGTTGCTTCTTCACCGTTCACAAGCTTATTTTAAGAATAATCCTATTTATTCCGAGAATATTAAACCTAACACAATACCTATCCTTTTAGATTATTTATGTTAATATCTTCAGATTGTATTGTTAAGCGGAAATTAATAATTCTCTGAGCTTAGATTTGAATTTGCTTATTGGAATCGCGTTGCGTCGGAATTATTTTCTAAAGCTTTACGTACTTGTCCAACAGCAATATACCTACAGCTGTTTGTTGTTTTATATATGTCAAGTAGGTATCTTATGCTCATGAATTTAGTACCTACCCACTATTTTTATTTGCTTCTTTAAATGTTTTCATAAATACTTGAAGGATTCGATAAATTAAAAAAATGTATTCGAAGGCACATTATTTTTAGGGTTCCTGAAACTTGAAAAATATATAATAACCAAACGACCCTCCCTTATCTCTGAAACTACTGAACCAAAATATTGTGAATGGTTTTTTTACTTATGTGAATGGTTAGATTACAGGAAAACCTATAATAAGTCTATGGTCAATATTGTGCGTACAAGCATACATTTGCAGTTGCAGCAACCACAATGTTAAGTTTGTTCTTGGAATAAAAAACATGTTAGATAACATATTTATCGTACGGAACCCTCACCACGCGAGTTCAAAACGTACTTTTCCGGCTTTCGTACATTAAAAAAATTGTGCCCCATGGTTCTTTTTTATAAATTAAAATCCCAGAATAAGTATTTGATAAATTTAGCGCCGTCCCTTTTCTAAAAACACTTGATACCTGTAGGTAGGAGTAACTTCGTACTTATTGATAAATTGTTTAAACTTTTCAAATTAAAAACACCTTAAATTCCGACAAAATGGTGTCAGGAATCTGTTATGAACATTCTGAAGATTTAATAGGTACCTTCCTCTTTTCACGCTGACAATGGTGCAGAAAGTGGCTAATTGAAATATTGAAAAATGTGTCAAATACAGCTTGTTTCCTAGGTATATAAACTCCGTGTAAAATATTGATACTCAACATAGTCGGGAAAAGGTTAGCCAGATTGATTGATGTCAAATATCTGTGGATGAGTTTTTCTTATCAATTTTAATACAAAATGAGCTTTTCTCTATCTACATAAACAACACCACACTCGAATAAATTACAAAGGTTATCACTTAATTCGCAAAATCGCAATTGTGAACAACGGCTATAGAAAAATTATTTTTACTTTCGTTGGCCATCAATTAGATTCCATGGCTAATAAATGTGATGTAATATTTCCACAGAACATTAGATCTGCCGCAACACCTTAATTTATGCCGATTTTTTCACAGTTATACCTATTATAAAAAACTTTTTCACGACAAAAATGTTTTATTTTTTTGCTTCTGAGAAAAAAAATTATGAACATTTATTGATTGTGTTAATAGAAATTTTTATCGGGAAATGAAGTATGTGAAACCTATGTGTTTATTTTATTAAATGGATTATAAAAAATAATTGTTTGTCCTTAGTTTATCACAACTTTCATTTATTTTAAAAACGATTTTTACAAATACCTTGAGAACTTTTGTACTTAGGTAGATACTGAAATTGATAACAAAAGTTAAATAACTAGGTAATCTAAATTTATAAAAAGATTATATTATTAATTATGGCCCGGAAGCAAACAACCCGGTTTAGGCAGATTTATAAACTAAATAAAGAAAGGAAAAAATAAGATAACAAAACATTAAATACTTACCAAGACCACAAATTATCACGTGAAAATCAGCCAGAAAGTTCAGAAACTCGCACAACTAATCCAACAAATTGTACACAAAGCACTACGCACTATAACCAAGTTCTTTATTCAATAAATAATTTATTTGAAAAATAAATCTCAAGTTTAAGAGATGTGAAAGTTAATGTATCGATGTTTTCAGTGCACGAGACAAGGGCGACTCGCTCGGTCGCGGATACAAACTCGACTGAAAACGCGTCGAGCGGTGATGGCGGGCTACGTACGGCATAGGACACACTGATTACGTGCCATCACCTGTCACACAAGCACAGTCACCCTGGCTATGACCATACACGTTATTTTACCCGAATGTAGGCAGTACCTAGTTACTTTATTGACCGAGCGAGCGTAGCGAGCGAAGTGTCTCTGGATCAAGTCTAGCAAAATTTGCTTTCGTATGTCAGTTTCTACGTACTCCTCCGTACAGGTCGTATTTTACAACCGATCTGGGCGAAATTTGATGTACAGGTGCGACGAATTTTTTGTAATTTTTAGTCGACGGGGATTTTTGATTGGAGAGCTACTTCCTCCAAAATGGGACAAATAGGGGGCAACTGGATATCTCCGCCTTATGAGATCCGATTTCGATGGTTCTTTTTTTATTTGAAAGGTAGTAGCTCTATGCTGGTCTCAAAAAAAATTGTAAAGATTTGATGAGGATTTTCGGCATGATAAGCAGAATAGCTTCTCAAAATACTGTGAATTGCTCACTATTCACATCCCATCGAAGATTTTATATGACTGAGTTTTGTTAGCCTTTCAACTGTCATTAACGAGACACAATAGAATTTTAATTGTTATCCACCTTAATGAGGCGTCGTAACAGATGATGGGTTAGGTGTAAAGTAGCTTCAAAAGTAAAGTGCCTGCTAAACGGTCGCCAAACGCATCCCAACAAAGGTGACCTTGGTGGTTTACAATCGTGTAGTTGGTGGTTTACGACCAAATTTCAAACAGCTCTGCCTGTTGCCAACCAAGGTCATTACATGGATTTTAAACTATCATGGTTATTTTCACTACTAAAGTTCTTTAAAACGGGATATTTATCATTTTTTTTGTTTTTTTAACGAAATATCCTGTTTTAAACAAAAAACATGGTAAATATCCCGTTTTAAATAACTTTAATGGTTTATTAAGTGTTGTAAAAAGTTTGTGCTCGCGAGGTCTACTGTTCGCAGAACTACTAGTTTACTCACTGCGAGCCGCTCCAGCAATTTAAATATTTTTTTATATAAATTTATTCCTAACCACAGTCACAGCAGTAGCCACAGCGATATAAAATAATTTATAATTAATTCATTTATTAGAATTTTATGCACAAGTAAAAAAAATACCGTACAAAGGCGGACTTAATACCTGAGGCATTTTCTACCAGTCAACCTTAGGGTGATGCAGAGGCAAAACGTGGCAGGTGCAACATAAGGGATTTTAACACGAAAATAACTATAAAATACAAGAATAAATACATATAGACACACAGTTTTATTTTATAGCGCCAAACGTTGCCAAACTTTATTTTATTTACATAGGAAGATTCTTCGTCTGACAACTAGTCTTACCAAGGGGTATCGTATTACCTAATAACTGGGTTGCGGAGGTCAGATAGGCAATCGCTCCATGTAAAATATTAGTATTCAGCTGCATCCGGTTAGACTGGAAGCCGATCCCAACATAGTTGGGAAAAAGCTAGGCAGATGATGATAGTGATATGTCTTCGTGTCAAGTTTCAATCTAAGTAATGAGATTTTTCAAATAAACGAAATTATCTATTTTCTCCCCTTTAAGGGATGAGTTTTCCTAAAACCCTTTCACATCTTCCGTCTCCTGTATACAAAAAATGTACAGTATAAATTCAGTTTTTGTAACTTCAGTATTTTCGGCTCAGCGATGATCAGTCAGCAGCTCACAGCTTACCTCTTTATATATTATTATACATGTCGGAGACGGGTATGTGACTTTCGTTATTATCAGCGATAGTTTAACTACTGTGGGCATAGTGTGTGTAGTGTTGGTTAATGCGCAATAGAAAAACAGTTTGCAGTTCAGATCACATTATAATTTACTATCAAATTAATCACACTAGCTAAATTATACACACACTGGGTGCGACGGCGTTTATTAAAATCACCAATTAACACAATGATCACAAATTACAACTAACACAATAACTGAGCACCATGAATCGAGAACAGTTCCGTGACGTCTTAACTCTGATGCAACCAGAGGCTGAATCCCCTCCTCGCCGTGGCCTTAAAACATCACGACTCTGTAGAAGCGCGCGTTTTAGGTGTGAGTAAATCACGTCCTGTCGCCAGCGGCGCGCTTGCGATTCGTTTCGTGTCCGTACTAATGACTGGATCCGACATATAAATAAATAAATTCTCACGATAAATCAGAATTATGCTGTTATATCGCGTGCCAGCTAATTGTTCCATTATTTTATTTTCAAACTCAATTTCGTTTCGTCTGATCTAGTAATGCAGAACTGGAGAATCAATCACTCATCGCTTCGCTATTTTAAGAGTAATCTGAGCGAAGCTTTTTTTTAAGCATAGCCGAAAACGAATCAGCGCGATCGTAGTGCAATTTGCTTAGAAACAATTTTTAAAGAGAGTTACACTTGATGATCATGATCATTAGGGGCCATCCTTGTGATGTAATTTATTTACATAACAAGTTAAGGGGTACTTAAAGAGGGTCATCAGTGTGACATTACTTGTATAAAAGTAGAGAAGAATGGCGTGACTTTATGTTTGTGTGTGTATGCCATTTTATTGTATTGTTATTTTTTTATGAATCATGTGGACTGTAATAAAGGTTTTTATTTATTTACATAACATAACATAACATAACATCACGCCTTGTTTCCCCTAAGGGTTGGGCAGAGGTGTCCCTTTAGCAGGTATATTGTACATTTTCATATTGCTCATCTCTTAGCTGTCACGGCCCATTTGAATTTTTTTAATTTTAATTTTTATATTTTTACTATGGACGCTTTTAACATGCACGTCTTTCTACATCTTTATAACATGTATAATTTCAACATGAATGATGTAACCAATATTTTGTAACAATATTTTGATTTTAAAAGAATATCCGCGGAGTTTCTTATCCGTCCTTCTCTATACGAACCTACTACGCTTTGGAATGGGCAACTAGCTTCATCTTTCTGACTGACCGACCCCTTGACAATTCAAAGGTACAGCTATAATTGGTTTATTTGAAAAAAAGAGTTGAGTTTGAGTTTTATAGTTTGACAAGGACGGGCTCATGAAATTCGTGTGATGTAAGTTATGGATGGCCCCTTATTATCATAGACACTACATCGCAGGTGGCCTCAACGTCAAGAAGTTTTTTCTCTTCCAGACTTTTCTATTTTTAGTCATTTATTTCCAGGCCATCCTCGCCCGCCTCGATAACTCGTAGTTCTGATTTTGATGGCCTGTCGATTTCATACTATCATCATAATAACGATCATAATTCTTATTTGCACGGCATTTTACCTACCAACTTATCACTTGTATACATATTAACGTTTTAGGGTTGTCCGTATATTCAAATCACAGTTGTAATTTTGTATGAAATGTACACAACATAACAGTTGTATGAAATGGATATAACATGGAAAATGGACGTAGAGTGTCAATTAGCTTAACAATTAATTTCCCTGACTGTACTGGATTTAGTAATAACTTTTAATTTACGCTAATAATATTATAATTACTACCTATAACTATTCCGTTTATTTATTTTCTTTCATATATGATTACATTTTAAATATTTCGTTTTCTTAGAAGATATAAAAAAACATTTAAAAAAATAAAAAATAGAAGTCCGCCGGTATCAGGAGCAGGGTCCAAGCTACTGGTGGTTAGGGCTGCAGAGACAGGAACCTCCTCACAATGCGAGCCGTATCTTGGAGTACTGCCTTCTGAATCAGGCGTTTGATCCAGCCGCCTAACGAGAGCCTCGAGAGATGTTGGTCGAGGCTTTCGGCATATAATTATTATTACTACGTATAAAACTTCCTTTTTTTTTCAAAATTTCAGCTCAATTCTACAAGATAAAGTTAAACCAGCTATACTTAGATGAGTAACAGAGACAATTACTGAAGTTAAAATTAATTCTCCGCAAATTAATGTAACTTCCCGGCGGCGAACGTTTGAGTAGGGTATGGATAAAAGAGAATCGTCGACAGCCACGCCGCATATCAACCGAAGCTTAAGTTAATTTTTGTTACATTTAGTCTTTATTTTATTTTACTAGCAACCCGCCCCCTGCTTTGCGAGGTTTTAACGACTTTTGAAACCTTCCGGAATAAGTTCTGTAAATTATAGAGAAAGCCCCGTGTGAAATCCGCATCAAAATCCGTTGCGTAGTTTTCAAAAATAAAGCGATCACACAAACAGACATGAAAAATGACTTTTACTTATAATAATGTATTGAAGAAATACATAAAAGGTAAATTGGTAGTTGGTAGTCTGCATTATAATTTGATCCATTAAAGAAAATACGCAATATAATGATATTTCAACGTAGGTATGTTAGAATTATGGAGAATATTATAATTAAGAATATTAATAATTAAGAATATTATGAGGAATTTTACGCACAATTTTTAATTAAATTTTTAATCCTGTGACCCCGACTTTGTATACTTTAATCTTCGTTTATTTTAATTGCATTGACATTTTTTTAATTCTCTAACATTTTAATTTGTACCTAGTCATTCATTTATTTTAATTGTATGGAGATTTTATTGTGATCTATTCTGTGGCAGTGTTGTGAATTTTTATTTTATATACCTAAGAAAAAAGAATTAAAATTGACGTTAACGTTGACAAATTAAAATTGACTGTCCAGTATTATAATTGCGGAACACACTTTCAATAACAATTCCATGGATTTTGAAGGAAATTCCTAATCCATTGCCTTATGGTTTGAAAAATTCGTTTACTCAACAACGTAGGTAAATAACACAATGAATGTTATGGAAGTTTCAAAATGTAAGGCATTGCCATTGTAAGTGTGTTATGAAATTATCTGCGGGGTGCGAACCCTACAAGGACACCCACATTTCGCAAGTCCCATGTAATAGGGGGCGAGCCTAGTGCCATCAACCGGGCACAAATTTAGACTACGGGTTGCTACTGAGTTCTGATGGAAAAACCCAAGAACACTTTGCCCGATCTGGGAATCGATCCCAGGATCTTATGCTCAGCAGTAGCGCTTGTGACCACTAGACCAAAGAGGCAGTCAACAATAAAAATAAACATAACCTTCTTTGATTTACTACTTGCTCTGTTCATAAAATAAAAATGTTAACCGTATAAAATGATTACGGTGATATCATTTAACATTTAACTTTCAATCAATCTGCCTAGCCTTTTCCCAACTATGTTAGGGTCGGCTTCCAGTCTAACCGGATGCAGCTGAATACCAGTATTTTACATGGAGCGACTGCCTATCTGACCTCCACAACCCAGTAACTGGGTAATACGATACCCCTTGGTAAGACTGGTTGTCAGACTTTCGGGCTTCTGACGACCCGTGACGACTGTCAAAGATCCACAGAATGACAGCCGGGACCAACGGCTTAACGTGCTTTCCGAGGCACGGAGGAGTCTCGATATGTAAAGATGGTCACCCATCCACGGACCAACCGCGGCAAGCGTAGCTTAACCTGGTGGATCACCCCGTGCGGCTGTTATTACTTAGCCACGAGCTCCTCACTAACATCAATCATAACTCATTTAACATTTAACTTTCTTAAGATGAAACAGTAGCGATTTTAAACATTTCCAAATAGACAAGCTACTACTTTACTCGCTCATATTGAACAATCATCCCACACACACACACTCACACACACACCCCCACACACACTCTCACACCACACCTCCTTTTTTTCTCATACTTTATGCATTCTTTCCACATGGCAATCTAATCCAACTTTAAACATGGCTACTAAATGTTTAAAATTTATTTATGGGGATCAAATGTAATCCGAGATACAAGTTTACCACCTAGTTCGGATGCCGGTAATTCCAAACTTTATATATTACAAACTTTAAGCCATTAACAAATAACATCACACCTTGTTTCCCCGAAGGGTTGGGCAGAGGTGTACCTGTAGCAAGTACACCCACATTTCGCCAGTTGTTTCATGTCCAATGTAATAGGGGGCGAGCCTATTGCCAAAAGCCGTTAAGCCATTATTTGCTGTATATTGTCAATATTCAATTTTGTAATACTTGTTCTTATTAGTGAATAAATTATAAAAGACAATGGCCGGGAACCCAATTACGTTGTGCCACCTTTCCGATACATCAAGATGCAAATGACAATGTCAAACTATTATCGCGTTATAAATTAAGTTAAGAGTTCTTCAGGGTTCCTTAATACAATATAGAAGTTACTAAAGGACCTTCCGTTGTGTACACATGGCTCCAACATCTAGCTAAAAATATAGTACTTTAACTTACTTGGGTTGGGACGTTGGGAGTGACGACTTATGATGGGTTCCTAGAACCGAAAGACTTAGAAAAACTCTCAAAGTATAACCTAAGTGGGGAACATATACCACTATAATAATTATATACATCTACAACGCATCATACACACAGAATCTACATCTTAAAATTACCACAAACTTTCACGGTAACGACTTTGATCTTACAACATTTATGTAGCTTTTTGACGGCTGACCTTATAGTGGAGTACCTGGACCATTAAAAACATGTAAACCTCGGTTTACAGTGAATGTAATTTAAAAATTCTAAATTAAATGTTTAGCTAATAATATTTAAAAAAAGTTCACTTATTAAAAACTGTGACCTAGATTATTAAAAAAAATAGAACAATTCACATAGTTTAATACCTATTAGGCTGTAATAGATTGGTAATCGGTAAAAAGAAGAAAATTATTAACTGAACTGGTTGACTAGTAGAAAATGCCTTTGGCATTAAGTCCGCCTCTAAAATAAATAAATATTAATAAAACATTTGTTTATTTAGACAATTTACATCTTTGTCTATATCAAATATTTTCTTCGACTTCATTTATTTGAAATAAATATTTCTGGCTAGCGTCCTCAATTATTTATAGATAGAGAAATGAAAAAATGATATCAGAAGATTAGATTTGAGAGAGCGCTAATTAAAGGGCTACAATGCTGCATTTTTATTTATTTTTTTGTAAAATGTTAGTACATATTTTTTTTTAAAAAATAACGCCAATTTTTGACCGCTTCTTTTGGAACTTTTTTAAAGAATCTTAAACTTTTCAAAACGAAAAGAGATTTAGAAAAAATTTAAATTAACAATCGTGGAGAATTTAAAGGGCTTTAAAATTATACTATTCTGGTTTTGATAGGATTATAATTAAGGGTAGACGTTTACCCCTTTCGAAGACACCTTTTTGGTGATTGGTTTTTTTTAAATAAAAAAACTAAACATTTTACAATTATTATTTCTCCACTATTATGGCCCTTTCAGTAACGCATCTTTTGATACCATTTTCATTTCTCTATCTTAATAATTGAGGACGCTAGCCGGGGTCGCACTTTTCTTGAAAACGGGTATCCTACTGAAGCGATCGAAAAACCATTTTCAATGCTAAAACTCAAAATCAATAAAAAAAAATGGGTAAACATTGCAATTTATATTATAAAAAATAAAATCCACCTCAATCTCAAAAATTCGTTCACTGTAACAAAAATCAGAGGTCAAATCCCCCAGGCACTCCACTATTACGTCTTCACTTATACAGAAACCTGAAATACAATACAATATATTACGGTCTTTTTTTGATATTATTTTACATGTGTCAGTTCAGTTGCGCTTATGTTATTACAACGCAAGTAAATCTGATTTAATTTAAATTAAAAATGTACAGTTGCGAAATTTTCCCTGTTCCGAAACATAATTCATTAATTGCGGTTGGCCACACGTAACAATACCTATAGGGAAACCACAACAACAATAATATTATTATGCTGTGTGTACTTACCTAATGTCATTTTGTATACGAGAACTCAGAGGACATTACTCCCGATGAGTTTGAAAAACCCGCGGTACACTCCTACTTATATTAATAAATAAGAAAGTTTTGGGGTTAGGATCTTTGAATTCATGTTTCTTACTTAATTACTGCGAAATTAAGTTTCTTAATAAACATGTTTCCTGTCCTCAATTTAGTAAATTCTAATGAACAAGTTATTTAAATTTAAGTGCTTTTTTATTAAGACACGTTTTTAGGGTTCCGTAGTAAACAAGGAACCCTTATAGTTTCGTCATGTCCGTCTGTCTGTCTGTCTGTCCGCGGTCTAGCTCCGAGACCCTTAGTACTAGAAAGCTGTAATTTGACACACGTATACATATTAATTAAGTCGACAAAGTGATAAAACAAAATTATGAAAAACATTTTTTTTAGGGTACCTCCCATACACGTAAAGTGGTGATGTTTTATTTTTTATTTTTTTATCCCATAGTGTGGGGTATCATTAGAAAGGTCTTACAAAAACCATTTTTGGATTCAGGGATCCGTTTGCAAAATATTAAACTTTAAAGTGCTAATTTTTGTTAGAGTCAAGTGTGTCCCCCCCTGCCAGCTAAATGGTTGGTTATGGATATGTGAAAAAAATCACAGCAGTAGCATATATAACGAAATTAAAAGGAAAACTGTCACAGCTAAGTAAACTTTAATAGTTATCGAGTAATAATCGACCAACTTAACTTTGCAGTTGCAAAAACATGTTTTCCCATACATTCCGTATGGGAGAACATGTTTATCAACTACAAAGTTAAGTTTGTTTTTGGGATAAATTCATCCCAACTACGGAACCCTTCATTGTGCGTGGTCCGACACGCACTTGGCCGGTTTTTGAAGTCACTCATTAGCATTTTAAATAAGAACTCATAGTGTCAAAAACTTATGATATATATATTATAGGTTGGATTTAAAGTCACGGTCAAAAGTTATAGTTTATAACAATATATGTAGTTAAAAGCTTGTGCAAACTACTTAAAGTAATGTCTTTAATCTTTGCGTCATAAACTAAAAGTGATATTATAGCAATAACCACGTTATACCGGTAAAAACTGCTTCCGTGAAGGCCTCAGGCTCAAACTAGACTTTACTGCTGAGCATAAAACGTAACTTTTTCCTATTAAAGTTCGTTGAAATTGTGAAAAAAATTGCCCTTGTTTCAACAGTATTTGTATTTACGAGCATTGAGTAGCAGAGTTTCCTTCGATAAGAGAACAAACTTACGGTTTTGGTTTTCCATAGCCGCAGGCACATGCAGACATTTTTTTATATTTTTCAATCTTTATTTTTCTTCGAAACTTTTATGGTCGTAATGGTGTGACAATTCCATCATACACACTGCTCCGCATTATATTTGGACCATGCACAGAACCGACTCTTCGCATCATATTTAGTTGAGACAGAATTTTATGGAATGAGTCTAAATCAAGTCAGTTCAACCTTCAACCCTCAACAGATAATTTCTATCAGACTCATATGGACACAGTCCATCAATTAGTGATGTGTCTTCCGCAACTCTACAAAGTTGATGGCAGTAGATCGCAAGTTCTCTGAGATTGGATAAAAAACAAGATTTGAATAAATACAATAGGCATGTGTACAAGTTTTGTTTTTGTCCGTCTTGTAGATTATTATAAAATATTGAACACGTAATTTTTCTTTTTTGACGTAATCAAAATATTACGGCGATACAATGAGTTAAAATGTGGCATGACGTCACGCCTTGCTAGATTTAGTACTACGTTGTGAACTTGTGACGTAGCAAGCCCCCACTTTAATGCGTGTTTTCTAAGTTATATGATAAATCAAAAAATACGTGTCTAATATTTTTTTATTATCTGATAGACGGACTAAATTTTTTTTTTTTTTTTTACCTTGACAACTACCCTATTGAGGGACGGTTCCAACCCGTAACTGCAGCGCATCCACAGCTGCTGTGGACAAAGATCACTTTGTGAAATCCAAGAAATTATATTGTACCCGCCAGCAAATGCGGGAGAAAATGTGACAATGGTCTGCATTGAAGTTACGTCAAGATAAGTTACTGTTGCATTTCCGTGTGACTTTCACAAAATCCGTCTCTTTTATTTAGCATTGCGCTCTATAAGAAGGTTCAGACCGCGAACTGCATATGAAAAAAAAATAGTTCTTCTATGTTTTGTATAATATTCTGGAAATGCTCACTAAAGTACAGCAAACGTTCTTCATGATCTAGCGGAACTTAGAATTTCTCAAATAAGCAAACTGGCAGAAGCTTTTGTATGTTTATTTTTACAACAAACATAAAAGACTATCTCCTACATTTGCTTTGAATTTCTTCGGACTTGTATTCACCCAAGTTACAAGGAACAGCTTGTTTTATCTGCATTTCCATTACGAACGTCGAGGTATAAAAGCAAATAATGTGTACCAACCATATTACATTTTCCCTTGAATTACTTTTTTATTTGCACTAGAGCGGTTCTGGAGTAGGGTCCGATAATTGTTTGGGAGGAACCCGCTCTGTGGAGTAAGTGGAATCAGAACAAACGATGAAATGCACAGCTTAGATAACCGGCTTTTTTAACCGACTTCAAAAAAGGAGGAGGTTATATGTTCGTCGCGTATGTTTGTTTTTTTTTTATGTATTTCCACCGATTTCTCCGTCAATTGTGGACCGATTTTGACAATTCTTTTTTTGTTTGAAAGGGTGTGCTCTCGAATTGGTCCCATATAAATTTTATTAACTTTGCTTGGATAGTTTTTGAGTTAGCTACAAAATACGTATTTTTTTCCCACTTAGTATGTAGAATGTAGATGATAATGATAAGTTTCTGTCACTGGTAGCAGGTAGTGGTATTCGAATGTGTGTGGGGTAGGTACCACAACTACAAAGTGAAAAATAACTTTAATTTCGGAAGTCGGTGGCAAAAAACGAAAATACAAAACCCAAGACACCGACTTCCGAAATTAAAGTTATTTTTCACTTTGTAGTGTTTTTTTTTTTGTAGGTCAGTTGTTTTTTTTTTGTAAAAAGTTTTTTTTAATCGTGCCGTCATAAGTTACATACCTACATATATAGAGTTACAAAGAGTTACAAATTTGGCAACTAAAATGAGTGTAAGTGCTAAATATGAGCCTTATAGTCCATTACGAGTAATATTAACATAATGACTTCACTTGGCAGGTTGTTGTACGTTCGCAGTTCGTGGAAGGGTTGTATTTATAAGGGGATGAGAGTCTCCCACCTCCTCGATATAATTCGGAAGAATGTTATGGTAAACTTACCCATACCAATAATGTGAAAGTAAGCTTTGTCTGTCTGTCTGTTGCCTTTTCACGCCTTAAAACTAGGTACACAGATGACCTGCCATCTCACATTTTCGTAAATGATTAAGACTAATCTGTTTCATTTTGACAGTACAACAACATTCATTGCGTTATTTACGTTGTTGAGTAATTTTTTTTTCGAATTTATGAAGCAATAGATTAGCAATCTGTTTCAAAATGATTCAGTTTGTGATTGATCGTGTATTGTGCAATTAAGGTGCTGGGTTAGGACATAGGATACATTTTTATCTCGGTAGCCAATCTTATGCTTTGTATTGCTCGTGTTGCTATACAAAATATTAAGAGATTCAGCTCAACTCAACAATCACTTATGTACGTATATTCCATTTGAAATAAGATTAGACATTTAAACAAACCTTTTTTACAGTCCGCTCAACCGATTTCGACTTCTATACCGTAGGCATAAGGATGGCATTAAAAGCAAAAAAAGTGGTTACAATACCAATGTTTACTGCAGCTGCCATTTGTCATGCCACCAACGCAATAGAAGTCAAAATCGGTTGAACGAACTGTAAAAAAGGTTTAGTTAAATGTCTAATCTTATTTCAAACGGAGTATAGCTACCAACGAGATTGAGATATTATTTCGATGTTCCCGAACGTATGCTAATACTGTCGGCCACAATCTCTATCAAGCTATGTGCTCACTACATGTCATGTCGAATTATCCGTTTGTACACGAAATACACTGCTCTCAAATTTAGTTTGTTATCGCTACCGTCTGTTTACATCTACAAGATATGTATGTTTGTAAGGAAGAATCAGGATTTATTTCTTAAAGCAGATGATGTTAATGTCCAAAACTGACGAGACACAGGCTCGTACTAAGCGAGTTTAAGACTAACTAAATATTATAAAAGCTGCTTTGCAATGTGTGTACGTTTATACAGCCCCGGACCTAGAATTTTTTTGAGGCTGGGCAATGCCATCTGCCGCCCCCCGCCAATCTTTTAAGGGGATGCGCTAAGTTAGCCCTTAAAATTATTAGAATTTTGTTTAAATTGTATCGATCGATAATGCGCCAATTCAACAGGGGCGCCGAAACTGTTGAAAAAAAGTAGAAAGATTATAAATGTACTGCGCCTCTCATTGCAAAGTTGCTGTGTGCTGGGTGGTGCACTTGTCTGCTACGCTTGAATTTGTCGCGCCCTGAAGTTGGCGCACGAGCCCCGGCTTGCCCTCCCTTGATCCAGGGCTGCGTTTATATAAGTAATAAGTTACCAAATGATCTCAAAAATTTAAACACTAGATTATTTGAAAATAAAGTTTACGAATGGTTTTGTGTTAATAGTTTCTATAGTGTTAAAAATTTCATTGACATTAAATGTTAATGTACAAGTTAAACCTACTGAAAAATTTGCATGCTGATTATTATATTGGCAAAACATGTTTTGTTCTTTCACCATCTTTTTATACCGTGCTTTTATGCAAATAAATATATTCTTATATTCTTCTTATTCTTAACGGTGAAGGAAAATATCGAGAGGAACCGAAAATTTAGAAGACATGTGACTTCCAACAACTGGACCCGCGTGGTGGATTATAGCCCACTCCCTTTCGCAGAGAGGAGGCCTGTGTCCCAGTTCCCACCGCTAAGACACAAGCCTGCTCTCTGCGTTATAAGGCTGATGATGGTACACGAAATATGCACCAAAATAGGTAGGTTTGAATCAGAAAGCGTACTTCGAACTAAATGCATTCATTGGTTCTTCACCTTATTTGGAAACGTAATACTACACTATCCATAGTGGTATTTTTAACCGACTTCCAAAAGGAGGAGGTTCTCAATTCGACTGCATGTTTTTTTATTTTGTCTTTTTGTTACGCGATTACTCCGTCAATTATGAATTCATTTTGATGGTTCTTTTTTTGTTTGGTAGATCATACTTCAGAGGTGGTCCCATATAAATTTTATTAACTTTGCTTGGGTAGTTTTTGAGTTAGCTGCAATAATACGTATTTTTGCCTCACTTAGTATGTGGATGATATTATGATAACTTCCTGTCACTGTTATTTACATAGCAGGTAGTGGTATTCGAATTTGTGTGGGGTAGGAATCACAACTAAAAAGTGAAAAATAAAAACTTTACAAAAAAAAACAACAGACTTCAAAAAAAAACGCTTTGTAGCGTTTTTTTTGAAGTCGGTTGTTTTTTTTACAAAATTTGTAAAAATAACTTTAATTTCGGAAGTCGGTGACAAAGAACGAAAATTAAAAACCAAAGACACCGACTTCCGAAATTAAAGTTATTTTTCACTTTGTAGTGTTTTTTTTGTAAAAAGTTTTTTTGCGAAAAATATCGGTTGCAATTACTGGCGAAGAAATAGAAATACAGTTTTTAGAAAAGCTCCAGCAATTGCAATGCTTATTTTTGACAAAAAATTGATGATTCGTTTTATATGTTTAAGGCGATTATCACACTGCAGCGCATCACGCTGCATGTTGCTTGTCAACGATCTGAATGAACGCGTGTGGATGCATTTTCTGTTTGTTGGACTGTGCGTGTTTTCTATACAAACGGAGATACTTACAAGCAACGTTACAACACGCATTCACGCGCTACGCTGCGTGGTGCGTGACAGTGTGTTAATCGCCTTAACAGTCACGGATTAGGGAAAAAACTAACGATGTAACATGTTTTAATGAAAAAAGCATACATTTTAGAAAGTACCGATTGTGATCCCATCACAGGTAGATATACATATTAAGAACATTTCATACTCTGTTGGATACTAGAACCACTTGTATTTGTTGCAATTCTTCATCTGAAACTAGACAGCTCACCTCTACCGTTCTTGAAACTACAACGCGTTCTTAGAATTTAATGCGAAGATACTGACGTAACTCGAATGTGTGGGTTTTCTGACAATACAAGGCAGTGAAATATATTATTTTTCCGGAGAGCAATAAAAGGAACAAGTACTGTAAAAGTAAAATAATAAATAACAACTGACTTAGTTACTGTTAGTTTATAGGTTATATAAAAATCTTTATTGAACTTAGACAGACTGATTTATGGCCCGAAGTATATGTATAAGGATGATTTACTCACATTTCATTAAAAATGTCTAACGGGCCTCTGCGAGTTGGCTTCGGCCCCTCGTACGCCTTCCAATGGTCCTGTACCCTAATTGCGTAACTTATTTTCGTAAACAATTATGCCTAATTTGTTTCATTTTGACAGTTCAACAACATTCATTGCGTTATTTACGTTGTTGAGCAAATATTTTTTCCAACTTGTGAAGCAATGGATTAGCAATCTGTTTCAAATCGAAACAGATTGTGTTTGTGTTGCATTACGCAATTAGGGTACGGGACGCCAGGGTCCCGAGATGTGTCAAAGAAATTTACTCACATTATAATTATGTGAAAGCATACGATTATTGAGCAACGGGCTAGACAGTTAGTATCGGTAGATATATCGACAAGGCGATGAGCAATCTATGCCATAATGATAGATCTATGGTTCTTACATCGTAATCGACCCATCTGAACCTACCCAGAGAGCAGTGGTGGCCCAGTGGTAACGGCCGCGACTTACGAGTTGTACGTCGTAGGTTCGAACCCAGCCAGGTGCTTTACTTTGTGTAAATTATTTCATCACCACTGCTCTCAAAACGGTGAAGGAAAACATCGTGAGGAAACCGGCATGTCCTAGAACCGAAAATTCAAAGACATGTGACATCTACCAACCCGCACTGGGCCCGCGTGGTGGATTACGGCCCACTCCCTCTCACAGAGAGGAGGCCTGTGTCGCAGCAGTGGGAACATTTATAGGCTGATGATGATGATGATGATGATGAACCTACCCATAATCCTACAGCAATTTTCGATAGAAGCTATTACTAACGCAACATAGGTTATCTACTGTATATTATTACATACATACCTATATGTTTATCCAAATAGGTTACGGATATTAACAATTAGACGTTAAATGCGCAGTTTCTGTGAGGTAATATTATTTGTCATCACAATTTTTTTTTTTTTCATTCTCTCTATTTTTAAGTGTTTATTATTTGAGGGGTTTGGCGCTGATAGCCGAAATACAGGCTTTGGCCTAGATCGGCTACAGATGTCTTATTAATTTGTAACAAGAAAATATAGCCTAATAAGACATGTGTAAGTATCATTGGAAACAATTATTGATATAAACTTATTACTATTTATTACCTACTATTATATTAAGAGGGTTTATCCTAAAAGTTGGCAACGTCGTAAATAGCTGTCAAATATTTACCTGTTTTGGCAACATTACTGTATGGAATTAAGAAATGTGGCTAACTAGGGAACTAAAATATTAATTATGAAATGCAAAGTTTTAGATGTAAAAAAGGTTCCAAATGCCTTTTTACACCTAAAACGGTTACCTACAACATCAAATTCAGTGTCATAATTGCAATTCGTTATTAATATTCTAGTTCGCTAGTTAGCCATATTTCTTATTTCCATTCAGTAATATTGCCAAATTAATCAAAACAGCGAAATATTTGACATCTATTTGCGACGTTGCCCACTTTCAGAATAAACGTTCTTAACCGAAGTTTCTGCTAATGAGCGCTCAATGTAATAGGAAATGTACAGCGTTATAAACGTCACGTTGATAAAGTGGGCAAATGTATTGGGTGACATTTGTTGATGTCATGTCGCTTCACGTCAACAAGCGTCATGCCACACAATTATCGTGACGTGTCGTCACAAGAATAAAAAACGTGTGGTGTCGTGCTATGATGACAAAGAACGTAGACAGGTATACGTAATAAAAGCGTCTATTGATTCGATATCTTTACAGTCACAACATTGCATTTATCTTTGTGGAATCAATAAATATTGATAGTTCATCTAAAGAAACCAGCCATACCACCAACATTTTTAAAACACACACAATAATAAACTAACAGAGGGCGAGCCTATTGCCATCAACCGGGCACAAATCCAGACTCCGAGCACCTACCGCGAAATTCAATTTGAATTAAAAAAATCAACTAAGTAATATTATTATTTATATTTTAAAGTGAAACCTTTATTACATCGTCTCAAACTTTTTCGTCTTAGTGTTGCATGTTGCGTGACGGTCGGCCGCGGAGTAGGGATAAAGTGAAAGGCACTCGTCAGAGCAGCCAAGGCCAATATGGCGGCGCCTATACAAGTTTCACTTTTGCCGTGGTTTCATAAAACCACACAATCCTTTTTTATTTATTTAGGTAATACTTCAATCACAGATTTTTTTATGTACAGAGGCGGATCTAATACCATAAGCATTTTCTACCAGTCAACCTTTGGGTGATGCAGAGACAAACATTTTAATTTTTATTTAAATATAAAGATACACATATATGTGTATCTTTATATTTAAATATATTTTTTTTTACAAACTTTTAATATAATGTGTATACCTAATTAATATTCTTAGGCACTTACTATTACGTAACATTTACGATCCCTACCCTTTGATAGATAAGTAGGTATATACTTATACTCCGTTTGAAATAAGATTAGACATTTAAACAAACCTTTTTTACAGTCCGTTCAACCGATTTTGACTTCTATACCGTAGGCATAAGGATGGCATTAAAAGCAAAAAAGCGGCCAAGTGCGAGTCGTACTCGCCCATGAAGGGTTCCGTAGCAGCAAGTAACATTGAATGAAAGGTAAATTGCGGTTTACGATTTATGACGTATTAAAAAAAAACTACCTGCTAGATCTCGTTCAAACCAATTTTCGGTGGAAGTTTACATGGTAATGTTCATCATATATTTTTTTTAGTTTTATCATTCTCTTATTTTAGAAGTTACAGGGGGGGGACACACATTTTACCACTTTGGAAGTGTCTCTCGCGCAAACTATTCAGTTTAGAAAAAAATGATATTAGTAACCTCAATATCATTTTTGAAGACCTATTCAAAGATACCCCACACGTATGGAATTGATGATTTTTTTTTTTTTGAGTTTCAGTTCTATGTATGGGGAACTCCAAAATTATTTGTATTTTTTTTATTTTTGCGTGAAAATCTTAATGCGGTTCACAGAATACACCTACTTACCAAGTTTCAACAGCACAGCTCTTATAGTTTCGGAAAAAAGTGGCTGTGACATACGGACGGACAGACAGACAGACAGACAGACAGACAGACATGACGAATCTATAAGGGTTCCGTTTTTTGCCATTTGGCAACGGAACCCTAAAAAAGTGGTTACAAACCAACTGTTTACTGCAGCTGCTATTTGTCATGCGACCAACGCAATAGAAGTCAAAATCGGTTGAACAGACTGTAAAAAAGGTTTGTTTAAATGTCTAATCTTATTTCAAATGGAGTATAGGTACGTATTTCACCAAACGTTTGATCCCTTCAGTTGAGTTAACACACGAGTGAGGGCGTAATATACGTCATGACGTAGTAACTTTTCCTCTAATAGTATTTTCCGCCTTTTTACAGCTAATAACTTCCATTGTTGTGTTGTTATTGTTGTCATGTACAGAAAGAAGCCTTCTATTCTAAACTATTATTTAAACGGCTATTTAATTTTTTCGCGAGTTCCAATTTCGTCCCATAGTAAAAGTTATTGAGTTCGATTGTCTAAAGCACCTCAAGTTTCTAAAGTTAATTTTTTAACACCATATAGTAATACCCAGAGTAGATATATTAGACAAAGTAAAATATACAGGGTGGCAGGGACATCGACGCAAAAACTGTTACCATGGAATGCCATGGATTCAGTACATGATTCTGAAAACTTTAGAACTTCTTGGAACATTAGATATTTTTAAGCTATTGCATAACTTTTATCGCGGGCTTTGAGCGCGGCGACCGAATCAAGAAATTCCGTAACGTAACGAAAATAAAACCTAACACCCCCACTCTGCCTACCATGTAATGACGGTTCCCATGATAACGTGATGTTGTCATGGAGGTTACAAATGCTATGCAATAGCTTTACCGCGGCAGTCCCCGAGTGTCACGCGTTTTTTTTACAATAATCGACGAAAAATATCAGGGGGCGTTGAAATTAATCGTCGATTATTGTAAAAAATATCTGATGTTCCATACATATTGATTGCGTAGATATTGCACTTTTCTATGATACAGCAGATTTTTTTTAATAACTCACGAAAAATTTAAACGCAGGGGGATTCAGAATCATGTACTGAATCCATGGTAACAGTTTTCGCGTCGATGTCCCTGCCACCCTGTATTGTGTCCAAAGCTTCTATCTATACACCTCATAACTTTAATCAATTGTTCTTCTTATGGAATTTCAATACATATTTATGGTCGTAGCTCGAGGGGCTCGTGGTTATATGATCACAGCCGCACGAGTCGATCGAAATAGAGCTACGCTTGCCGTGGTCGGTTCGTGGGATGACAATCGATTACATATCGTTGCGAGTAGTCAGAAGGCCGGAAGTCTGACAACCAGTCTCACCAAGGTGTATCGTGTTACTCAGTAACTGGGTTGTGGAGGTCCGATAGGCAACTGCCTATCTCAAACTCAAAGCATTTATTTCAAATAAACCAATTACAGGTACTTTTGAATTGTCAAGGGGTCGGTCAGTCAAAAAAATGAAGCTAGTTGCCCATTCCAAAGCGTAGTAGGTACCTATGGAGAAGAACGGGCAAGAAACTCCACGGACACTCTTTTAATGAAAAATCTGATGCTCCATGTAAAATACAGTACAGCTTCATCTGGTTAGACCTGGGACATTGGCCCCAACATAGTTGGGAAAAGGCTAGGCAGATTGATTTCTGGTCGTACAAAGATGAAGAATGTACGAGTACCTACCGCCTAAGTTCACATGTTGAAGCAATAAATATATTGAGTATTGAGAAATGTCATGATTCAGTATGAATCAATTCGTAAGACGCGATATGTGACCACATTAATAATAAAAACCCTTTTAATTGGTTCACTGCAGTGCAAAGACCTCTATTCGTGGTGACTACATAATACATTACTCATAAGTATAGCCTCGCCATACCTAATAGTCCTTCAGGCGGTATTACGGCCAAGGCGGCCAATCTCAACGGAGAACAACCTTCGGCGCGGGAGATATTATAGTGAACAAGTGTATGCGCAGACACAGGTGCACTCTCTCTTCCCTCACTCTCATAGTCCGGTGAGACGGCAATCCGACACGACCGGAGAGAGATCAGGCGTAGGACCGTGCTTTCCGAGGCACGGGGGTATCACACCGCCGACTTCCGAAATCCGGGCTGTTAAGAAATCCCTAATGGAAAAATCTAATAACACTTCGCCCGAGCTGGGAATCGAACCCAGTACCCCACGCTCAGCAGTCGCCATATACCGCTGTAATGAACGGTAGTGAGCAGTAGCTGATCCAGGGGAGGACTAAGGGGCTCAAGCCCCCCCAAAATCATTTCTGAGTTCTTCTCTGACAAATCTTAAAGTGAACCAGTACCCTAATTGCGTAATACACGATCAATCACAATTTGTTTCGGTTTGAAACAGATTGCTAATCCATTGCTTCATGAGTTGGAAAATAAATCTGCTCAGCAACGTAAATACCGCAATGAATGTTATTGAACTGTCAAAATTCAACAAATTTGTCATGTAATTGTTTACGAAAATAAGTTACGCAATTATATTATTTTTATTAAACTTTTTAGCAAGCATTACCTAAGGTACAATTAAATTGTCATCAATTATCCTTTAACTTAATAGGTTTTATATTTTCAAGTTTTTTTGACGTGATAACGTCTTATAAATCGACGAACGCCGGCTGCACGCACGAAAAAATGTCACGTTCTACCTGAGCTGAGCGTGCAAGCGAGAGCGCGGAACAAGCGATAGAGAGGTACGATCGGCCTAAGCTTTCAGATTATGACGTTATCACGTAAAATTATCGTCCGAAACCGACTTTACAGACAATAATTTTTTTTTTCTATAATTTTATGTAACCACTCATTATTCTACACACGCTGCCCAGTTAGGCTGCCATGATTATTCTTCGAGATATCTCTGGTAGTTTTTTTTTTTTTTCTTAGCCGTTATTGTCCCACTGCTGGGCAAAGGCCTCCCTACTCTCTTTCCACCTCTCTCTGTCTAGAGCTTCCAAGGACCAATCTTTCTTAAAGGAGTCCAGCTCATCCCGCCATCTCCGTCTGGGCCTGCCGCGATGTCGTTTGCCATTAAGCGGGACCCACTGGGTCGTAAGTTTGGCCCATTGATCGTTTGACATGTAGTAGTTTATTACCTAACGAAATCATTGTTTGCGTAAAGTAATCCGAGGTGGACATTTTATTATGCGTTAAGCAAAATAAAATTTTGTCTGCTTTTTTAATGTATACTTTGCTAAAACCTACCATCAGCGGGGTCAAGTCCCTCCCAAACGACAATCCTGGATCCGCCACTGGTAGTGAGCAATCATCACACTCTGTAAATGCATTTTTTTGTTTGTAAAGTACACGAAGTGATTAGATTCTTGGACATGACATTAATACATTGGCCATACCATTTCACTTTCATGGAATATCCATGCAATGTAAATATTCGTTGATATTTAGGTCACTCCCGTCTAAATTATGAGACAGCCGGTAATTAGCTGTTTTATTTTAAATTTTATAAACATTGCTGTCAAAATATGTATACGCTAAATAATTTGGGAGCTCTAGGTATTTGTAATTTTATATTAATAAGTATATGTTTTTTTCTCTCTGTGTGAGCTCGTGGCTAAGTACTAACAGCCGCACGGGTCGATTCTTCAGGTTAAGCTACGCTTGCCGGGGTTGGTCCGTGGATGGGTGACCAGTTACCGAGACTCCTTCGTGCCTCGGAAAGCACGTTAAACCGTTGGTCCCGGCTGTCATTCGTGGATCTTTGACAGTCGTTATGGATCGTCAGAAGCCCGAAAGTTTGACAAACTAGTCTTACCAAGGGGTATCGTATTACCTAGTTCCTACTGGCTTGTGGAGGTCAGATAGGCAGTCGCTCCATGTAAAATACCGGTATTCAGCTGCATCCGGTTAGACTGGAAGCCGACCCCAACATAGTTGGGAAAAGGCTAGGCAGATGATGATGTTTTTTTGTCTGATGAATTAATTAGATATCGTCGCTCGGCAACCAATACCGCGAATGTGACATTTTTGACGAAAATCATTTTTAAATACAGGATCACGTATAAATTTGAACGTGTAGAATTAAATAAAGAAAATCGGATTTTCTGATTTTTGCAGTTAGTCTGTGGTCTACCATTTACATATTATACAATAAATAAAGCATACATACATAAATAAAAGCATATACTTAAATAGATATAGATTAGTACGTATATAAAGTCTACACGTTGGGTTTGTTATGCTACAGCTAAACAACTAAATGCGGTTTCGCAGAGATTATTTTCAGTGAATAAACTTCGATCTGGAATCTACATAATTACAATCTGAAATCGAAATTCGCGGTTAGCAAATACCATTGGTAGAATGAACAAAATATTTGTGTTTACCGCCAGAACAAATATTTGATCGATTCTGGCTCAGTGTCTATGTTTCATTGATAGTTTATGATGCCATAATTTCCCTATGGAAAGTCTTAGCAGGAAACTATTCGTGGAATAACAATTACGCAGTTAGTAATGCTTCTAATACGCAACACAATTTGATAGGTAAGGAAATTAAATCCACAATCAAAACAAGCGTATCGGCTGTTGACTATGAAAATTTACGTAAAAACCGGCCAAATACATAACGTCCGACACGCACAATGAAGGGTTACGTAGTTGGGACGAATTTATCCCAAATATAAACTTAACATTGTAAGTTTTTATCGACTTTGTTTTCATCGACTTTGTTTTTATCGAATTGTTTTTATCGACTTTGTTTTTATCGACTTTATATTCATCGACTTTGTTTTTATCGACTTTATTTTTATCGACTTTGTTTTCATCGACTTTGTTTTTATCGAATTGTTTTTATCGACTTTGTTTTTATCGACTTTATATTTATTGACTTTGTTTTTATCGACTTTGTTTTTATCGACTTTAAAAACAAAGTCGATAAAAACAAGGTCGATAAAAACAAATTTGATAAAAACAAATTCTATAAAAACAAATTCGATAAAAACAAATTCGATAAAAACAAATTCGATAAAAACAAATTCATCAAACAGTTTTGTCGACGGAAGAATAGACAAAATTAGAGATTGTGATTGTTTATCAGTCATTTTGTCTACTCTTCCGTCGACAAAACTCGTTTCTACGGTGGTCATGCTACGCGTGCAGGAAAGACACAAGACGATTGTTCAAGACCCTTTCAAGACCCTCGACAATGCTGGAAGGACCGAAATTGGTCTGTAATTGTTAACACTGCCTCTGTCTCCCCCCTTGTGAATAGGGTGAACGACCGCTCTCTTTAAAACTTTTGGGAATACACCCTCAGAGATACAAAGACCACATATGTGAGCGACGAGGGGCACAAGAGTCTGCCTAAAATCGAATAAAATCTATGTATGCAAACACGATGTTTTTGTTTTCCGAGCTGCATGGAAAACATTCCCCGCGAGGGTGTTCTTATAAGTTTTCCTGTAATCTATGAGTAAAGAACCATTCTCTGTATTTTTTCAAAATTTTAGGCTCGGTAGTTTCGGAGATAAGTAGTTTGCAAAACTACTACTAGGTTATGCGCCCTAAAAGTGACCCCCATATTCAAAATTCATTCATTTACGTTACACGTCCATCTTTGGATCACAGAAATATACATTTATATGTATATGTCACCGTAAAATTATAAACTTCGTTAGTTTATAATCTATCGGTATTATTTCCGTTAGATTACAAACTGTCGAAAAATTGTGAACTGCGACAAATCATTTACGATTTAACGCATTATTTTTCGAAAGTTTATATTATATCCATGAGAAACGAGCATAGTAAGCGCTGCCGCTACCGCGGCAGCGCTTACTATGCTCACTCGACTCACGCGGTTGGTCACAGTTCTAACCTAACCTAACCCATTTCACCCAGTTCACAATTTTTCGACAGATTATGATCTAACGGAAATAATACCGATAGATTATGAACTAACGGTGCTCACAATCTTACGGTGACATATACATACAGTGTATGTGTATCAAATTTCAACTTAATCGGTCCATTGGATTCGGAGCAATTGGCTGTGACAGGCAGACAGACACACGAGTGATCCTATAAGGATTCCGTTTTTGCTTTTGAGGTACGGAACCCTAAAAACAAAGGACAATCAGTCTGCGGTTGGAGTTTTTTTTTTAAATGAATGTACTGGCCCACAGTCGGTAACCAGCCCCCTTATTGCGTAACACACGATCAATCAAAATCTGTTTCATTTTGACAGTTCAACAACATTCATTGCGTTATTTACGCTGTTGAGCTGATAAATTTTTCGAACGTATGAAGCAATGGATTAACAATATCCTTCAAAATGATTTAGATTATAATTATGATTGATGGTGTGTTACATAATTAAGGTGCAGGTGAGAAATTCTAAACCTGATTAATTGATGAGGAGCGAAATTTTTATCAATTTCAATGAAGCCCAGCGGGGTAATTGCATATATAGCATACTGTCGTAAATGTCATTCATTTTGACAATCTTACCCGACTGGGCCAAGCTAAAGAAAAGTTATAATTTTATCAGGCTTTGTTCATCTGTTCCCTCATAGCTCTTAAACTACTCGTCGTATTTTGACAAACGAGACATCGTTGGAAGCGTCATGTTGTTCCACGGCTTAAAGGCTATATGACGTCACATAAAATGGACGACGGCGGACCAACATGGAGACTTATAGCCGTTGTAAAGTGTATATTAATATCATATTTGGTATCGTAGGATGTCTTCAAGGTTCTGGATTGGAAAGGACTAGGGATAGGCTAGGCTAACATCAATGGCGAGTATATCACTAACCTTCGGTTTGCCGATGACATAGTCTCAGCCATGATCCCACTCCACCCACTCTTTCGGAGGCTCTACTGAGGTCATCACCTCAGTAGAGCCTCCGAAAGAGTGGGTCTTAAAATAAACATGGACAAGACAAAGATCATGTCAAATGCCCATGTGACACATGGGCCTTATCGGAAAGTTAAAATTCACCCAAAGGGCAATGGAGAAGGCTATGCTTGGAGTTTCCCTACGTGATCGAATCAGAAATGAAGAGATTTCTATCATGCTTGCAAACTTTGTCTATGTAACATCCGTTCGATTTATTTTATATTTTTCCAAATCAAGCTAAAAATACTTTATTATATAGACAGCAACGGTAGTTGCGTTAAAACTGCAGTTAAAACTTGCTGAGTAAAAGCTTCGGATCATAGCAGGTCCATCATTCAAATAACGCCAACTAGCATTAGAGTTTTCTCATGCTGAAAATGTGAAAAACATAGTATCGAATAATTTTGGGACCATTCATATATTATGTAACTAAGACACGTTTACAATCAATGTTACCTAGACTATCACTAGGTTAGGTCTATTTATAACCTTTATTTCAATTGCTGTTGTTTCCACTTAAACAAACATCAACTTTATGAAAGTGTAAATAGAGTTGATTTTAGACTGACTAGTACTGTTGAGTCATCAAAAAATATGAAGTTGTAGCGCAAACTGAACCTTATGTGTAGGCATTACGGTTGATTTTCCTAAAACTGGTGTTTGTTTACATGTTTGGCAAATAAATTGCGGACGCAGATTAGGTACACAGCTACGTGACGTAGGTAGACTAGATCAACAACCGTGCAGCTCTCATCCCTTTGTGTCTCCTCATTTGATTTCGTCCATAACAAAAACCTTTTCTTCTGAATTAGGAGAAGAACATTATAGAAAAGGTATAATTTTCTTTTGTATATAGCAAACCAAATCAGTAATATGTATCTTGTTACTGTAAGGCCCTTTATGAAACTAGAGACAATAGATCTATAAAGTAAGTAGCTTTTTCGTTCAACTGTCTACGAGTCTGCAAATACTTTTTATTTCGACAAAAAAAATTGTCAAATCATTTGGCATTATGAACAGGCAAGAGGCAGATATAATATCCAATACTATTAAACAAGCAATATTTGTATATTTATATATTTGTACTCACGTTCTCGAAATCGGCTGTAACGATTTCGACGAAAGTTGCAATATAGGGGTTTACGGCGAAAAATCGATCTAGCTAGGTCTCGTATCTGGGAAAATTTGTTTCCTTCGTATTTTCACCCGAGCAGAGCTCAGTCGCCCATGAGAATAATGATCATGGCAGCATGGAATAAATAGGTAGTGGTGCCGATTCCCTTGTTCACAAATTAAACTAAATTTAAGTTCAGTGCATCTTTTTCTTTCTATTTCATTAAGAAAAGGACAGATGATGAATTTTAGTTTAGTCCTGTCAAATTAATCAGCGCCTGTCACTACTCCATACAAGTTTAGACGTGATTAAAAACTTGCCTACTAAAATTACGTCAATTTACGTCAAGCGCTGATTAATTTGACAGGACTAAACTAAAATTTATCTTCTGTCCTTTTCTTAATGAAATAGAAAGAAAAAGATGCACTAAACTTGAATTTAGTTTAATTTGTGAACAAGGGAATCGGCACCACTATACATGTATAGTATACTATTAAATGAGCATTCTCTGTTTTCACCAGAGCAGAGCTCGGTCGCCCAGGTACTTATTAACTATTTCAATATGGAAAGCGGTTAGGTACCCACTGATTCTCTTGGATGAAGAGGGGATAGGGAGTTTCTCGGGTACCCGAGGTAAACTAATTTTTGTCCACTTCTTAATGTCCCAAAGCGTATCCACACATGCACGTTTTTATGTTGACTCTGATCCTAATGAGTTCCTACCACTACAGCGTTCACTGAAAGAGCCTTTTCGGCCATGATTGCAAAGTGAAGGGGAAGAGGGAAACAGCACCCCATTTTCAATCAGAATCCGAAGGATTTTAAGGAAAATTCTTAATTCATTGACTCATATGTTTGAGAAATTTGTCTTAGACAACGTAAATAACGAAATGAATGTTTTTGAACTGTCAAACCAACTGTCATTACCATTGCATTAGATACCAAATCATCATCATCATCATTCATCATTTCAGCCGAAAGACGTCCAGTGCTGGACATAAGCCTCCCCCAAGCACAGTCACTTCGACCAATTCTGTGTTTTCCGTTATACAAATTATAAAATATAATACAACAATGTAATAGTATAACTAATAAAAAAATCACTCACCAAGTCACCACTCGCGCTCATAGGTCCTTTGACTCGCGCCCAAAAAACCGACAAAACAGGGATGTTTTGTCGGTTTTTGCACTGGGCATCACAAGGAGCATAAAGTGTGGCATGACGAGTAATGTTGCCACACTACGTCTCTTCCTCCTTTCCTCACTACTTCCCATGCCACTCGTCGAGAGTGTGGCAGGCCTATATAATATTATAAACGCAACAACGCACAAGTCTGTCAAAATCACAGTTATAATTATTTTCGTTTCTTTAAGGTTGATGGGTTGATTCTGTTAAGAGGTAAAATAACTGTGAATGGACTGTACTAATGATGTATTAGAATTATGAAAAACGCAGATTTCATGTGGTCTGCACTGTCGGTACTACGGACACTGTGGTCCGTGAAAAGTTGTTCGTTCCATGTTCTAAATTGTTCATACGTATTTATTTTTAAATGTGATGTAACTACGGTTGCCAACCGTACTATAATATATAGTATTGTACTATATTTCGAGTCTGCGTACTATATACTGTTGTAGAAATATTTAGTACGCAAAAATACTATATTTTCAACACTGAAATGTAACAAACAAATCCTTCATTAAAAAAAAGTGAACGCTGCTCTACTACTCTGAAATAACAATATTAAATGAAATCTTTGCAAAAGTAAAAGAATGTAGTGAGTTTACTGACAAAACTACAGGCCAAAAATATTTAAAAAAATACTGAAAATAAGTTATTATGTTTATCGTGCCACTTCCGCATTCACAGAAAAGATATTTTCGGTTATGAATTCAAAATGGCGAGAAGAAAGAAACAGAAGCGTATCTCATTAATAAAAAATGAGCTTTTGATTTACATTAATTTAAACATTTAATATAATAAAAATAAAGCCTTATGTTATGACACTTGAATTTTAGTTTTTTTTTTTTAATACGAGAAGTGCAAAAAATATAGTTTTTTTTATAAAAATAAATAAGTTTCAAATATATCTTTGTCTATTTTTAGGTGTTTCCTTAAAATACTAATTTTTTTATGTGTACCTACTATATTTTTATAGCTTATTTTGATAAATACTATATTTCGCCGAAGAAATGTTGGCATCCCTTGTGTGTTGCAAGATCTATTGTAGGTAATTCTGCCATTAATTAATTACCTACTTGTAATCAAATTTATTAATTAAATTATAATTGGACGTCCAAAATATATAAATTGCCTAATGAGACGCCTAAATAGTCTGGTTTCCAACCGAGAGACTGTTATGTATAATTTAAATATGAGCCGTCAGTGTTTAATTTGTTTTATATTACGGCGCGTGAAGCCCGCTACGGCGCTAATTACTGTGCAGGTGCCTACTATGATCAAAAGAAATCTTGATCAGGCTTCGTATGCAAAATATTATTCTAGAGGACTTTACTCTGATTAATGGACGATTTAGAGTAAACTACAATTATTGGGCAGATTAGACTTATTAATGTATATTGTGCTAGCATAAATCAGCATTTGTTATTCATTCAATAATAGAGTCAAAGAGAATAAGCAATTATTGTTACAGTTTGTTTTAGAAATTAACTAATATTAAACAGGCGCGGTCCCAGGGTGGGAGCAATGCCCCCAGGACTAAAATTCCTTCTAGAAATAAACTAACATTAAAAATCTATAATAAGGCTGGCGCGTTCCCAGGGGGGGTCCTGGGGGTCATGATCCCCCCAAACCCTTTCACGCTGTCGGGAGCCTGAATGAATTTGAATTACTTGTATTACTAACTTTTAAAATTGTACTACAGCCACGGCCAAGTTCCCATGACTCAAGTACCTATCTGCAGTTACGATGGGCATATTATCCAAAAACATTAAGAAAATAGGCAGTCATGGGGACTGCCGACAGAAGTGAAAACTTAAAACTATAAAAGAATAATGTTTTTTTAACTTTAGAATCAAAAATTAAAGTTTCACAATTTGTAAATTAATTAACATTAGTCTGGTTTTCACATATTATATCGGCACTCCCGAGCAACAACAAGCGCAACACGTCATACTCATCTGGACTGTTAGCATTAGCATGCCGGTGACGCGAACCCAAGATCTTCCCCTACCAAAAATCGCTCAACGCGCCTAAGAAGTTTTCACTTCAAAAAGTCAATTATAGTTATAAAAACCGGCCAAGTGCATGTCGGACCACGCACAATGTAGGGTTCCGTAGTTGAGATGAATTTATCCCAAGAACAAACTTAACTTTGTAGTTGAAAAACATTTTCTTTCATACGGAATGTATGGGAGAACATGTTTTTACAACCGGAAATCTAAGTTGGTCGATTTTATTACTCGTTAACTTGTAAAACCTACTCAGTTGTGATAGTTTTCCTTTTAAATTCGTTATATAAGCTACTGCCGTGAATTTTTTCACATATTTAAAAGCAACCATTTAGCTGACAGGGGGGCACACTTGACTCTAACAAAAATTTGCACTTTAAAGCTTAATATTTCGCAAACAGATCTCTGAACTCAAAAATGGTTTTAACATACTCACAATGTTTTTGAAAGACCTTTCCAACGATACCCCACACCAAGGAACAGAAAAAAAAACGCATCCCCACTTTACGTGTAGGGGAGGTACCCTAAAAAATTTTTTTCATAATTTTATTTCACCACTTTTCGGCATGACTAATATGTATATCCATGCCAAATTACAACTTTCTAGTACTAACAGTCTCGGAGCTAAACCGCGGACAGACAGACTGACGGACATGGCAAAACTTTAAGGGTTCCTTGTTGACTACGGAACCCTAATAAGGATGCAAGATGGAGCGAGCGAAGCTAACTCGGACAAATAACAACCGACCAAATAAAGGACTCCGTACTACATAAACTCACATAAAATAATACGTACTTGGGCACCCCGCTCGTACGTAAGGTTTGAAAGTCTAAGATTAAAGGCCAGATTCCAAAATGTAAACTGCTGTAAAACTGTTGAGTTTAAGCTTTTCTTCATAACTCGACAAAGTAAATTCTATTTCTGTATAATGGTCAAAAGAAAACAGAAACTTTTCAAGGTGGAGTGCTAAAATCTTCAGGCTCGCTTCGCTCGCTCTGCACGCGTAGCATGACTACCGTAGAAACGAGTTTTGTCGACGGAAGAATAGACAAAATGACAGATTGTGATTGTTTATCTGTCATTTTGTCTACTCTTCCGTCAACAAAACTCGTTTCTACGGCGGTCATGCTACGCGTGCAGGTCTTCTACATTCTCTTCATTCTTGAACTTTTCTTCATAAGTCGACAAAGCAACTAATTCCTAGTTCTTTTGGAATGATCAAAAAAAATCTAACCTATCCGAGAGTGTGCAAAATATTCGAGCTTGCTTCGCTCGCTTTTGCTTTCTGCATTCAGTTGAAAAGAGTTCTTAGAATTGGTAATATCAAACAAAACCTAACCCATCCAAGGCGAGTTGTTAAAATTTTCGACCTAGCTTCACTCGCTCCTTACTTCCTTTCTAACTTCATACCTACTATTTATCCCCCGCATGTAAAAGATGCGTCCCTGAATAGCATAAGTAATGTGGAACTAGAGATATATGCACATTAACATAAATATACCTAATTCTTGATGGAAAAACCCAATAACACTTTACTCGGCCTGGGAATCGAACCCAGGACCTCATGCTCGGCAGTAGCGCTTGCGACCACTAGACCAGAGGTTGGCAAACCGTGGCTCACGAGCCGCATGTGACTCTTTGACCTATAGAATGCGGCTCAGTCTGTACAAATGTCGTGGAGTGCGAGCGTAAATACGCGCGGGGGTCGGGGTTTCGGTCATCAAGCAAGTTATCAAGTTTTATTCAAAATTCAAATCATATATCAAAGTTTTATTTCCGAAGTATTTTCACTAAAAATTAACAGGACATCGAAAATTAATCATTTACTGTACCTTTCAAAGTTTTCCAAGGTGAACTTGTTAATAAGAAAGATGCTTTTATCATATTATTATCAGCCGATATGATAATTATGATGAAGGCATCCTACTTCTTAGCAAGTTAATTAGGAAGTGTTGTGGAGTGAAGAGTTTGGACACACAAAAATTGGCTCTCATAAGAAATCATAGTCGTTATAATATTGATATTTGGCTCTATTGACTAATAAGTTTGCCAACCACTGTACAAGACCAACGAGATGTACCTCCCTAAAAATATTCCTCGGCACCCATGGTCACCCCCCCAAAATCTTGGGCTGCGATCGCGCCTGCAATAAGGTTCTTAGGATTAGGTACTTTATGCGGCCTACCCCTACCCAAATGTCTTTTCTTTGGTATTGTTCTTCGGGTCTTTGAGCTTCTTAAATTATGAGTTGAGCTACATGATTTATGATAAAGGCGTGCACTGACTGGACAGGTCTACTCAAATCTATGTCGTTCTTTCCTCAAAAGACCACCTCAGAAACTAATCTGCATGGTCCCCAAATGGCCAGACCAAGATTATGTGGATGTAGATCTACCAAAATGTACCAATCCTAAGACGATTAACACATGACACCGCGCACCGCCGCGGAGGTGAGAGATGAGAGCACCGTCGACCGCGCGGTCGCGCGGTGTACGTGTGTTAGGCATAAACGAATTTATTAGAGGTCAATGCGACATGAGATCCGCTTCACCGCCTACCGCGGCGGTACGCGGTGCCGTGTGTTAATCGCCTAAGTCTTTTTTTTTTTTGGGTGAGCAATTATCAAATAACTTCTCCCGCTCTGGGCGGAGCGCGAGGGCGTGTCAGACTCTTACTGACTAAAACCCACCCATGTTCCTTCAGTTGCCATGTTGCCAGGGGCCATGATATCCCTTTCGGATTTATTCGCAACCCCGGCAGGCATCGGCCCTAGAAGACCCGGTCAGTTCTGCTGACATCTCTTTGAGGCGCGCGTGGGCCTGGTCCTTATCAGACGGCAAGCTACCCATTGCTCACCGTCCGTTAGCCCGCGCCTACGGTGGCCGGAAATCGGCCTGCGATTCCCGACGCCCAGGGCGTCTCCTCCTGCGGCGGTTAGGGCCGTGAGGGCGCGAAATTTGCCTCTCCCTCATTCGTTCCGCCTCCTCCTTCGCAAGCATTACTTTAAAAAAGTTTTTTTTTTAATACAACCGACTTCCAAACTACAAAGTTAAACTAACTTTAATTTCGGAAGTCGATGTCTTTGGATCAGTATTTTAATTTTTTGTCACCGACTTCCGAAATTAAAGTTATTTTTCACTTTGTAGTTTGGAAGTCGGTTGTATTTATTGTAAAAAAGTTGTTTTTTTTTTTTCACTTTTTTGTGGGTTGGTTTGTAATTTAAATAATGCAATAGCCTAATATCAATTGCTCATCACCTTTTACAAAATATTGCTTTTCCCGATGTAGGGACTTTAATTGTTGAGGAGTTCTAAAGGTACTTCACCATCAGCTCCACTGCACCATATGAATAGTGAAACGCATCAATTGCTTAACAACCGTATTAAAGTAATCGAATCGCAACCCGTGAAATACATTATTGAGTAGTTCCGGTGGCCATCTGTGTCCTATGGTGCTTTCCGAGAGCAAATACACGAGTTACTTTTAAAAATTCCCAAATCGCTCGAAAAGTTCCCTCGATTTCTCCAAGATCCCATAATGAGATCGTAACCAAACAACAATGGGATACTCTTTCAAACAAAAAAACAATTTTTCAAATCAGTCCAGCCGTCTTCGAGTAATAAAACATTCCGACGAACTGAGAACCTCCTTCTTTTTTTTAAGTTGGTCAAAAAGAGACTGTGACCTCCGAGTTTGTCTCGGTGTTTCTTCTAAGAGTAGTCGCATAGCAAACACCGCCCTCATCTAATTCTAAAACTTTTTTGTTTTTACCTTTAGGTAAGTGTTATTATAAAAAAAAAACAAAATTTCATTTATCAATAGCAGTTATATTTTCTGTTATTTTTGCCTTTCCAAATACTTTTCTACTAAGATAGGCATTTATAAATACTCTACATTAAAGTAAAGTTGAATACTCAGGTTCAAGACAGCAATTTAACAAAACAACGACTACGTTTTCCAGGTTATTCGAAAAGCGTGAACAATGATGTATAATAGTAAAGTATTTCTACAGCCTTTGTCTACATTGCATCAGCGAACATAAAGAGAACTTTCTACATTCCCGTTTCCTTAAATGTTGTGTACGTGACCTGTAGATGAACTGCATCCTGAGTGCATGCAGCTCCGCCATTTTGTAATTGGTTGAACTAAACCCCGGAGTTTGTGTTTAGTTTGACCAAGTCAAGCTTGTATTTTGAATTAACTGGCACGTTAGTTTTTTTGGTATTTAAATTCAATTGTTTATCTATCAAATCATGTTGCGAGGATGAATGAAAGGCGACTAACAATAGTTATTTGTGCAACAAGAGAGCAAAGTAGATTTTTGCTGCGAGTGTTGATTTTGAATCCCGAGTAAGCGAAGGATTCTAAGTTAGAATCCTGAGCGCAGCGAGGGATTCAAAGACACGAGATGCAAATAAGTTTGGTTTCGTGTAACACATACAACTTTTCACCTCAGCAGCGAGAACATATTAATATTATATTCATAGTATCTAAAGGTAAAAAAATACAACATGGTAAACATTTAACCACATGTATATTAATAAAACAAAGTATATAAAAAAAAATTAAGTTAAAAGTAAAATTATTGCACTGACATTCTTTTCAAAACTGCAATAAGTTTGGGATAGGTTTCAATGTACACGACGTCATCTTTTGTCTTTATTGTGGCTTTCAACATTGAGTAAAAACTCCACATTGTAAATGGTTTCCTCGTTTGTGATAATTCAATGAACTACGATAACAGTACAGTTTCCGAAAAAGTGTTTGCACCCTCCATTGCTCGGATATTTTTCGCGAGACTTTTCTGCATTTTTTTACATGCTGCTTTAATTCTTCCAGTAGTAAAAAGCAGACTTCGTCACTGGACTTACTCATAATTTATTCATTCTTATTTTTATATTATAACCAACATGTATCGAACTTTGTGGCTAACTCAAAAGATAAAAACAATAAATAAATATATCCCGCTATTTTTTAAAGATCCGTTCTGAAACTGCACCAGCGGTATTCTGCCAAAATATTAAAGATTGTTAAAACAATAAATAATTATGTAGATACATGATAAACTTCGTATTTATTTCATCAACATTATGTATAAATTGATAAAAAATATAATTCGATTATTTAGAATAAATATAATAATTTACATTTAAAACCACAGATGATTTGTAATTTTACGGTTATATGTGTTTCCGAACGTTTCGTTTGTTTCTTTTTTGGGCCTATTAAGTACGTGTAATTTAAAAATCGAACTTCGAATCGACTTGTTTTTATCTCTCGTTTTTTTCGTATCGAAGTGAAAGTGACAAGTACAAAGTGAAGTTTTCTTTCGAATTTTGTGAGTAGACCCAGTACTGTTCTCGGCATTTAAAAATAATAATTAAAAAAGTTACTTTGTCTCACGCTCGCAGCAAAATCGAATTTTGCTCACTGTCTTTACACAGCAAAACCTGCTTGTTTGAGGTGCTGAGGTGAAAAACGTATTTACAAGGCTGATGTCAAGGGAAAGGCCGGGCGGGGGACGCCCTAGGAGGACATATACTGACCTTATTGGTGATGTTCTTCAGAAAGGCCAGGTGCGTAGTACTCGCAACCGGCGTGCGTGTATGACCAGATGTATGAACGTAAACGAGACAAAAGGAGTATATAAGGATCGTAGCAGGTGGCGTTCTGTAGTTTCTGCCTACCCCTATGGAAAGAAGGCGTGAGTTTATGTATGTATGTATGTATTGAATAAAATTTTCAATACGGCTTCCTCATGTGCTAAGATCCTGGCTCTGGTGTAAATACACACATACTTTCGTAGTTTCGGTTCAATGCTTAGCTATATGCTACATCGCACCTAAGAACTCCTTAGTTTGTCTCATAGTGTATAGATATCACTAATAAGTAAGAACCTCATATTTTTTAAACATTGTTTTATTCATCCTCCATGTTTTCGCATGCCATTCTCTTGCATTCTGAGTCAATATTGGACGAACAATTCTAACACAAACTAATGTAATGTGTGCGTTACGTCTGTGCTCATGACGTATATTGCTAAAAAATCTTTTATCTCGTCAGTACACTAAGCTGTTCCGGTAAACACATGCCAAAAAAACTAAAATGTTTATAACTGTTCTCTTCACAGTAGGTATTTTAACATTTGAATAACATCGGGAGGAAACCGGCATGTCCAAGAACCAACAAATTCGAAGACATATGACATCCATGATTAGGGTCCTGTTCCTCTCACAGAGAGGAGGCCAGGGAACGTTGAATGCTGATTATGCTAAACACTTAAATATACGTCCAAAATGTCTTACACGGAATCAGGCGTTACTTTGCGGAAAACCATGACAGTAAAACATTATGCTGAAAACCAGTGCTGGGGCTCTGTCTCGCATGGGGTCGCAGCATTATGCTGAGCGATGAGCGATAGCCGTTTTGCGTGGATGTGATGCATATTTTGCCCCAAATTGTTATTTTCGTTTTTTTTCTTACTTTGCGCCATGTTTACCGCAAACAAACGTATTTTCTTTCTTTCTTATGTAGGTAATTATATTTTAGTTTATTTTTTTCTAAAAAACTAGATCCAGGCTGAATGCAGCACTGAATGCCGCTGATGAAACAAGCAACCCTAACGTAGACCCTACTTTTTAAAGTGAAACTTTTATTACATCGTCTCAAACTTTTTGGTCTGTGTGTTGCATGTCGCGTGACGGTCGGCCGCAGAGTAGGGATAAAGTGAAAGGCGCTCGTCAGAGCAGCCAAGGCCAATATGGCGGCGCCTATAAAAGTTTCACTTTTACCATGGTTTCATAAAACCACACAATCCTTTTTATTGTATCATATTCATTGCACGGATTGCACCTAATTACTAAGCACGGTTAAGTAAGTACGAGAAGTTATTATATTTTAATAGAATTTTCTAAATCAAACACCACCTGGTTAACAATAGCACTTACCTACTGTTAAAATAATACAATGCCATTGTGATAAAATATTTTACGTACCGTTTCATTTCTTTCTATGCCAGCGAACAGCTAAATATGATTAAACTGACGCTCAAGTAGTCCTAGAACCGAAAATTCGAAGACATGTGACGTCTACCAACCCGCACTGGGCCCGCGTGGTGGATTACAGCCCACTCCCTCTCACAGAGAGAAGGCCTGTGTCCCAGCAGTGGGAACATTTATAGGCTGATTGATGATGATGATGATGACGCTCAAGTTAGTTGCCAGATTACCTAAATGCTTCCAGACTTCCATGAGCCCCTAAGTCCTAAACTAATCAATAAATCTATTTATAGAAAACCCGTGTAATCTACACGTTACAGGCAAATCTACCTGAGATAGTGAGCGATTGCCTCGCACGTGACTCGAATATAGAATACGGTTTTTCAATCCCACGTGATAAGTAATAGAACCGTTTCATTCGTTCATTCGATTTTCTTCTTTGTTTTGACAGGGGTCATTGAACTTGGAGTTACGGGATATTTTTTTAAAGTGCTGTTTAAGTTCGTTCAGTGAAAATGTTATTTTGAGAGTTTTTGTAGAGCTTCGTTCTGTTATTATTTTAACTTAAGTGTTTCCCTGCAGTATCTAATTGAGCTCAGTGTTTTTTGATGAAACAGCAGACATTTAACGCTTGAGAGAATAATTAAATTAACAAAACATATTCCTTTGTTAGCGATTTGCGCTTCATTTTAGATGTACCGCGTTAGATCATGTTTTCAAAAATTTCTATAGACACACGATTTGTTGAAAATAGCCACATCTATAAATAAGACTGTTAATAAAAATTTAATTAATCGCCACCTACATCCATTGTGGGTCCATCGATTCCTAGAGCGACACCCCTGAGATGGAGGAAACTCGGCACACAATCAAATTACCGCGGGATTGCTTCGAACTCGTTGGCACAATTACTGCCGCCGAGCGTACTGGCTCTTGGATTAGACTCTCTTGTCCCAAACATTGTGTTACAGCACTTAGGTACAACATTCCGTGTTATTTGTTCAGTGGTCGACTAGATCACTAGTTGTTTCACAGTCCGTTAAACAATTTGTTGTTCTTTCTCTAAAGCTTCATCTTTGGTTTAAGTATTTGAACGAAAGAAAAACTTTTTACAAAAAAAAACAACCGACCTCCAAAAAAAACACTACAAAGTGAAAAATAACTTTAATTTCGGAAGTCGGTGGCAAAAAACGAAAATACAAAACACAAGACACCGACTTCCGAAATTAAAGTTATTTTTCACTTTGTAGTGTTTTTTTTTGGAGGTCGGTTGTTTTTTTTTTGTAAAAAGTTTTTATTTTTCACTTTTTAGTTGTGGTACCTACCCCACACACATTCGAATACCACTACCTGCTACCAGTGACAGAAACTTATCATATCATCTACATACTAAGTGGGAAAAAAATACGTATTTTGTAGCTAACTCAAAAACTATCAAAGCAAAGTTAATAAAATTAATATTGGACCAATTCGAGAGCACACCCTTCCAAACAAAAAAATAATTTTCAAAATCGGTCCACAATTGATGGAGAAATCGATGGACATACATAAAAAAAAACAAAAATAAAAAAAAACATACGCGACGAACATATAACCTCCTCCTTTTTGGAAGTCGGTTAAAACTAATAGTAATTCATGACGATTAAAATCATTTAAGCAATATTCGCGCAGAACGGAATCTTTGCAGTAATTTTTGCGTCAAACCGGAACATATAGATACACAGAATTAATGAATTAAATGCACCGATCCCAGCGTGGTTTAACCAGACTCGATAAATCGAATGAATGCCAAGATTTGCACTAGCCGCTGTAGCCTTATGTTTCATGAGACTACAGAGGCCATTGCATATCAAGGAGTAGACCGGGAGACGCGGTAATGGTAAGGAAGACGTGCCCTTAGGATAAGGAAGGATTTACGAGCCGTACCGGATATGCATCCTAGAGTAAGCAATGGAATAGTGGAGAGACGGGTATTATTTATCTATGGAAGGGCATCTTTTTGCGACGTCGCTGCTGTTGGTTCAGGTCCATCTTCACCGGTGAATCTTTTGACGGGGATACGCTGCTTTCTCGGCTCTTTACTATACTGCTGCTGTGCTGTGTTACATTAAGCTGTTTCTATGTCTTCGTCAGAAGCTTCACTGCTATCCGTTTCAGGTTTCTTGTAGTTCTCGGTGGCAGCCTTCATAATCTTATACCGGTCTGCAGCCGTGTCCATCCAAAAATTGAATTCCTTGTCGAACGTTAAGTCCTGTTTAAGGTTGTCGTTCCATGTCGGAACATATAAATACACAGACAGACAAAAAAAAAAAAATTTTTTTTGGCAGCAGAGTCGTTCCCACACCTCGTAGAATTTTTTTTTACTTCTCTATGGTTGTATTTGTTTAAATGCAGCTCATAATCATCTTATAACGGTCCCACTGCTGGGACATAGCACAGGCCTCCTCTCTCTGTACTTACATATATTTCAAACAATGCTCGTAAACGTTTTAGCGGTTATAAACTTAGATAAATTAGACCCAGAAAACTACATGATAACACATTTTATTATTTATTTATTTATTACAGCATGGAAGACTTACAGCTAAAAAAACAACAAAAAAGAAAACAATATTCGACAGAAAGCCAATTACAAGTCTTCACGTTTAGACTTATAATAGAACTAGCTTCTGCCCGCGACTTCGTCCGCGTGGAGTAGCTACTTTGGGCTAACGCTATCTTTAATCCGCGACTTCGTTTAAATAAAGGTGTTTTTTTTATTTTTAATAATGCGTACCTATGTTAGCTATTTTAGGTACCTACATCACGCTTTAATCAGTAAGCCGACGTTCGCACGGACGTAATAAAATCGCAGCGGGATTTTATCGCGCACTGTATTTTCAACTCTCGGTGTTAAGCCGAGCGTTGAGAATCCAACGCGCTGGAACGCACTCTCGTCCCAGCTCGTTGAAAAAACACACTATTGGATTTTCAACTCTCGGCGCTAAACAGATCGTTGAAAATCAAGAGCACGAAAAGAAGAACCAGATCTCGATAGGGCAACATATAGTTTCCCGTGCGAAAAACACTCTAGGCGTAAATCTATTCCTACGTGCTTAAATGTTTGCCCTGTTACCCTAAACGATACCTTCACCGGAAATCGCGCGCAGTACTTGATCATTATTTTGCTGCGATGTTATTTTAAAACTGCGATATCTCCTAAGATATTTATTGAAATCGAATGATGTAAAGGGCAATTTTGTTTTAAATTAAATACTTGTGATGAATAATGTATTTATTTGGATAAGGATTAATGTCATGTTTATAAAAACACCTTCGTAAATAACGCATTACTTTTGAACAAATTTGGTTAGCATAAAAAAGGTTAGAGTGAGCCAACCTTAAAAGATAGACATATGCTGTCGCGGCCTTTTTTTTAGAACTTTTAAAGGGGAACAATTCTGTCATACATGATTTTTGCGAGACTTTAACTGTTTACGCAGCGCACGCAGCGGAAGCTCTCAAAAGGAAAAAATTAATCCCGATTTTGAAACATTCTTCATTGGTGCTCCGCTCCTATTGGTCTTAGCGTGATGATATATAGCCTATAGCCTTCCTCGATAAATGGGCTATATAACACTGAAAGAATTTTTCAAATCGGATCTGTAGTTTCTGAGATTAGCGCGTTCAAGCAAACAAACAAACAAACTCTTCAGCTTTATATATTAGTATAGATTAGTATAGATTTGTGTTGTGAACATACAAAAGCAGTAACATATCACTATCTTCTTTTATATATATAATTCTTCTGTGAGTGTGTATGTCACTGAACTTCTCTCAAACGACTGGACCGATTTTGATGAAATTTTTTGTGTGTGTTCAAGGGGATCTGGGAATGGTTTAGATTCACAATTTTGTCCGCTGGACAATATTTGATATTGACAGGACAACGTCTGTCGGGTCCGCTAGTATACTATATTTTAATAGTTAAAACTATTAAGATAACCACTTGTATCTGCAATTCGAAAGTGAGAGAGCAAGAAGAAAAAAAAATAAGTACATTTAAAAGCACTGCAGCTATTTAAAAAATTTGAGGCTTAAGCATTCTCTTTCATATAAACCACCTAAATAATTTAATAACCTTTTCAAGCAAAATGCATAGAAAAAATATGCTGATCGAAAATAAAGAAAAATAAAATTTCCATGCCATAATAGTATCTAAGTGAGTCTTTGTACCTGCCTTGAAAAACAATTAAATTACGTAACTTAGTCCAGAAAATGAAACCGGCATACTAATAAGTCCATTAGTGTAAAAGGAACGGGTAGGTAAACAACTCCAGCTTTGGAAGTTTCTCGTCATTGAGTTATTTCCATTAAGAGGTGCATTTAAGGACGAATAACTCAACCCTGGTTTTCTTCAATCGGTGTAATGTAATTAGGGGGCCTACTATAGCAGATTTTAACCTCATTTAAGTGTCGGAAAGAGATGTCTATACGTCACAAATAACTCCATCTCTTTCCCACACTGAAGTAAAATTATAATATTGCTATAATGCTATGCTATGCTATGCTGCTATTCGCGTTTTTTACTGTGTTTTATCTATATCTATACTCTATACTAATATTATAAAGAGGAAAGATTTGTATTTTTATATGTAACGAATAAACTTAAAAACTACTGGACATATTTGAAAAATTCTTTCAGCAATGGATAGCTACATTATCAACGAGTAACAGAGGCTATATTTTATCCCCGTACTCCCACGGGAACGGGAACTACGCGGGTGAAACCGTGTGACGTCCGCTAGTTTGGCTATATAGTGTAGAAGTCCAAATAACTCTAAACACACCATCCACACATCGTCATGAACAGCGAATATGCCGAACATTCAAGAATATTTTTGCAATATTTTTGCTAATCTGAACGCAATTATGGACGTGTTGACGGCAGCAGCGACTTATTATTTCCTCTGTGTTATTTACCAATACATGTTATGCGTAAATAAAACACCGCACTCTACTGAGGAAGCCATGTGTAGACGGTAAACGAACTTATTCGGTATATTCGCAATCCTTTGATATGTGACCAAAAACCGACAACCGGCGGATACGAGTGTTCGTGTATTTGCGTATTCGTCTTATTCGTGAGAAATAGGCAAATATAGGCGAATAGAGTAACTTCACATCGTCGTATTTGGGCAAATAAGACGAATACGAATAGCGATGTGAGGTGCCACCATAAGAGAAAGTGGTAGGCCCCAGTACCCTAATTGCGTAATACAATCCATTGCTTCATAAGTTGGAAAAAAAAATCAGCGTAACAACGTAAATAACGCAATGAATGTTGTCGAACTGTCAAAATGAAACAAATTAGGCATAATTGTTTACGAAAATAAGTTACGCAATTAGGGTACAGGACAGAAAACTACTTAGGTGCCCATACCTTCAAAACATGAAATAGGTATTTACTAAAAAGATCTGCCGATGTCATCGTTAGCTCTAATTAGTCAGGAATGTCATGGGAGGGAGGAATTGGAAATGCCAGGAATTCTCGTTCGCATACAAGATATACTTAAGTAGGTACACCTACATAATCATCACAAATGCGACAATGCCGCCCACATTTCCGATCCCCCAATGAAGACAATTTACTGAAACTATTTGTAGATGTTACTCGATATGGAAATAAGACACTTTAGCCAAATCGAATCGTCTTCTATTTCAAATAATTTACTTCCTGTGTAGGCTGATTTTTAATTCATTCATTATTTATGTTATGTGTGATTTAATACCACACAATCCTCATAAATTTCTTCGTCGAATCTTTTGAGTGCCCCCTTTATTTTATTTTTTTTGGGTGGGAAATTATCAAATAACTTCTCCCGCTATGAGTGGAGCGGGAGGGCGTGTCAGACTCTTACTGACTAAAACCCACCCGTATTCCTTCGGTTGCCCTGTTGCCGGGGGCCACGATTTCCCTTTCGGCCCATATTCGCAGCCCCAGCAGGCATTGGCCCTAGCGGACCCCGTCAATTCTGCTGACATCTCTTTGAGGCGCGCGTGGAACACAACGCGCCTTCGACCCGGGTTTGGTCCTTATCGGACGGCGAGCTACCCATTGCTCACCGCCCGCAAGCCCGCGCCTACGGTGGCCGGAAATCGGCTCGCGATTCCCGCCCCAGGCGTCTCCTCCTGCGGCGGTTAGGGGCGTGAGGGCGCGAAATTTGCCTCTCCCTCACGCGTTCCGCCTCCTCCTCATTTCCTCTCGCTCCGTACCATGGCCTGAACCAGGGCCGGACGCGAGAGATCACTGCCGCCGATCACCTACACGAGGACACGGTGATACTCCGCCCAAGCCGGGTAGACCTCCACCGTGTCCTCCGGGCGATCCACACAATGGTGACACCCGGGCGTTTCCTCCCGCCTTATCCTGAACAGGAACCACCTAAAGCAGCCGTGTCCGGTGAGGACCTGCGTCAGGTGGAAGGTAAGGGTGCCGTGGCGCCTCTCAAGCCACTCCTCAAAGAGGGGTCTTATCGCCGCAATTGTGGCGTGCCCAGCGCTGGGTTGCGACAATCGCACCCTCCATGACGCCATGAGATCCCGCCGGAGCTCTGTCCGCTGTGCCGCAATTTCTTGCGGCATCGGAGTGAAGCCCCGGCGTGAGTGCCCCCTTAACACCTCATTTAAATTCGAAAAAAAAATATATATATCATAGTTCAATTTGGTTTAATCCAATTTAAGTGTGTGCAATAGGTGGTAATTTTTATTTTTATTCAAATCGCCATGGACTTTAGTTTCTGGGCGAGGAGCTTAGAAAACTTCCAAACTTCCTTAATGCATGAAATCTAAAGAACCTAGAGAACCATACTCTCGAAAAATATTACCCTCCTTCTGGGACAGTCGGGTAAAAAGCCTAAAATAGACCGGAATGACAGTAATAACTACGGAAGAAAAAGGAAATCTAACCTAACAACAAGTGAGGAAAGCGGATGACGTGGTCGGAAAACTGAGGGACTATTTTACGTTTTCCTGGCGAGATAAATGTTTCAGAGACAAGTTAAAACCGTCACATTGTTATTTTCATTATCTGCCGGGTACGTAGTTGCTGAGCAAACTGCAGTGTTTGTAGGTCTACTATAAATATATAAATCTATTTGCCTTTTATTTTAAACTCGCTGACCCGACAGGCGTTGTCCTTTTCAAATAGGTATCAATTTATTATCAACAGTTTGAGTCGTGACTTCGTGAGTTAAGTCTTCATAGGTAGAGTTCATACAAAAATCCCAAAGAAAAAAGAACAGTCATTTTTTTTCCGAATTTAGAATTTTTCCGAGAAAGATTTCAATTTGCTCTTTCCATATAAACCTAATCGAACATACGAACATCGAAAAAAAAAGATGGTGGCCCCCGGGAGTGCCGACATAAGTAAAAACTTGAAGAAATCGCCTTGGTTGAAGAAAAATACTTGTATCAGTGGCGAAAGCACCGTATAACACGATTCCTACCGGCTTCCCTTCGGAGGTTCGCATCAGCAAATCTACCACTATTGAAAAATGGCAAAGTCAATAGTGTCTACTGTTGTCAAAAAATACAGTTACACTATGGGTAATTTAATTCACCATAACATTCAAACAACAAAAACGCTTATTACCAGCTTTGAACGACACCAACAAAAAAAATGTCCGAAAATAACCCGGCGACAAAACGTCATAATCGGGAACTAAAAATTCATACAATAGCGATCCCGTCATGACGTCACTTTAGGTCACGTGGCACCGCTTGATAAAGGACGAGAGCAAGCCGGTCTACAACGGGTTACGACAAAGACAGATATAGAAAAAATGCGTCAGCTGGAATGATTTGGAGGAATATTGCACATTTTATTTAGTTTTCACCTGTTCAAGTGTATTTTATTCGATTCTATAAATTCCTTTAATAATTTTAGAATGATAGTAAGTAACTACTATAGTTGAGTTTATTTCTGTAAAAAATTGAAAGTAATGATAATTTTTAGTTTTGCTATTTAGCGATAGATGGTCTTAAATTCAGTTAAGGAAAGACTTATTTTTAAGTTAATAAATAATATTTTTACTTTATTCATAAGTAAAAGTAAGTTAAGATGGGCTCTGCTTCGGCTTCCCTCTCTCTAAAATTGACACCTCGCCGCTGACTTGTATAGAACATTGGTCCGTAATCTTTTCTAAATAAGGAGCACAATCGTGTTTACAAAAGAATTATCCTTCCGAAACCTTTAAAGTAAAAATACTTGCATAGAACATTGATCCGTAACTTAATATAAATAAAGAGCATAATCGCGTTTACAAAACTTTTAAAGTAAAAATAATTACATAGAACATTGATCCGTTACGTAATATAAATAAATAGCACAATCGCGTTTACAAACATGAGGTGTCGTCATGGTGTCGCGATAACAATGGTTTAGTCCCATCTCAAAAATGCCCAACACGCCCAAAGAAGTTTTCACTTAAAAAAAAAGTGAGAACGGCATTTGAGAACGGCTGGACCGATTTGGCAATTAATTTTTTTTTTTTTGTTAACTACAGCATTTCATTTTTATCTACATAATGTAGATTAAACTAGCACACTACCTACTTTGTTTGGGTAAAGCAAAGTGCATCAGGTTAAATAAGTAGCTTACTTAAACAATAGAATTTCTGAAACTACTCACTAACTCTGCAGACTAATCCGACATTTAGTACCAAATTATATTAACAACAACTACGACTATAGATAGTGCCATCCACGAAAACACGCCCGCTCCGCTCCGTACTTATAGCTTACAATACAGTAATCGCGGAGTGGGGAACGTCTTCCTGAATGGCACTATCTGCTACGAGACAACTATCAAAAAAACCGGCCAAGTGCGTGTCGGACTACGCACAATGAAGGGTTCCGTAGTTGGGATGAATTTATCCCAAAAACAAACTTAACTTTGTAGTTGATAAACATGTTCTCCCATACGGAATGTATGGGAAAACATGTTTTTGCAACTGCAAAGTTAAGTTGGTCGATTATTACTCGATAACTAGTAAAGCCTACTTAGCTGTGATAGTTTTCCTTTTAATTTCGTTATATAGACTACTGCTGTGATTTTTTTCACACATCCAAAACCAACCATTTAGCTGGCAGGGGGGACACTTGACTCTAACAAAAATTAGCACTTTAAAGCTTAATATTTTGCAAACGAATCCCTAAATCCAAAAATGGTTTTCACAAACTCATAATGTTTTTGTAAGACTTTTCCAATGATACCCCATGCTATGGGATAAAAAAAAAAAAAAAAAAACATCACCACTTTACGTGTATGGGAGGTACCCTAAAAAAATTTTTTTTTCATAATTTTGTTTTACCACTTTGTCGGCGTAATTAATATGTATACCTATGTCAAATTACAGCTTTCTAGAACTAAGGGTCTCGGAGCTAGACTGCGGACAGACAGACAGACAGACGGACATGACGAAACTATAAGGGTTCCATGTTTACTACGGAACCCTAAAAAGTGATGCTGTAAGGGCCACACGCACAAGCTTCACCACAGGTTTGCCTGCGCAGGCCGGTTTGTACACGGAACACCATGCGTGTGGTTGGTAAAACTCACTGATTTGTATCGGTGTTCCGTCTACAAACCGGCCTGCGCAGGCAAAACTGTGGTGAAGCTTGTGTATGTGGTAAGCCCAGTAGATACAATTTTCTCAATCAACTGTCACCGAGAGCTTCGCAAGGTGAAGTTATGTGTGTCGTGTTTGGTAGGTGTCGGCGTCTGCGTCTCTTTACTTGTTTCAACGATGCCTAGGTAGACTACCACAGATATATGCTCTGTGACAGATACTAAAGGCACAGACAAGTAACTGATGTTACGTCGGGTACAGACACGCGGACTACATATTTTTTTTTTTTGTGTTTCACATATTTATTTTTATTTTATTATTTATTTATTTCTGTATCTATCTATCCGTGACATCACTGCGGGCCCTATCAGAATACCAGCGCTGCGACATTTATTTATTTTTAAATGTCGCAGCATATGCTGAGATAGGAGCCTTTTGGCCTCGTACAGGACCTTCTGCTTTTATTTTAATTTTACTTTGTTTTTTTTTATTGTTTTTTTATTATTTTTATTAATGTTCTTATTGAAGGTGTTTAGTTTAATTTGTGATTTCCTGTGCGAGTCTCAATAAATACTTTTTCTTTCTTTTCTTTCTTCTTTCTATGTAGTTTCTGTCACTCAATGGATTCTTGGTACTAGGACGTAATGGGCGTTTTTATTATTTATAACGTAGGAGAACTGAGATAACCGCCTTACCGACGTAGCCTAAAGAATTGTCAAATTTAAGTGGCAGCGGGCAGGGCACATTGCTCGCAGAACAGATGGCAGATGTAGCCGAAAGGTTCTGGAGTGGAGCCCGCGTACCGGAAGACGTAGCGTTGGAAGGGGCCGATAAGCTGGACCGATGACCTGGTGAAGGCTGCAGGAATCCGCTGAATGCGAGAAGCACCGGTCAAAGTGATGGTACTTAGGGGGAGGCCTATGTCCAGCAGTGGACGTATTTTAGCCGAAATGATGGTGATAATTTCTAACTTGACGATATTATCGTGGACGTTCACGTCACGGCATCACGATTAGACAGGGAAGCAAAATGAATTGAACTATATGAAGACGCTTTTTCCGTCCACGATAACGTAATAACGTGCACGTATTTCCATACATTTTACTTCTTGTGTTAACGTGATGCCGTGGACGTCCACGATAATACCGTCACCTTAGAAATTATAAAAGCGCACATTAGTACGAATGCTTTCATTATTAAAAACCGGCCAAGTGCATGTCGGACCACGCACAATGAAGGCTTCCGTAGTTGGGATTAATTTATCACAAAAACAAACTTAACATTGTAGTTGGAAAACATGTTCTCCAATATATTCCACCTGCAAATATAAGTTTGTATGCACAATACTAAGAGATTTACCATATTATTTTAAGACCATAGACTTATTATAGGTTTTCCTGTAATCTATGAGTAAAAAACCATTCTCTATATTTTTTACAACATTTTAGGCTCAGTAGTTTCGGAGATAAGGGTGGGAATAATCAATTTTCATGTTTTCTTACATATTTTTAAATGTATTTTTATTAAAACATTTTTTTTTATTGAGACCCTCGCCACAAGCCCTTGCATTTGATGTGTCACACGGTACAGTTTGAAATCCGATATTTTTTTTCCTATTTGCCCCCCAAAAGTGACCCCATATTCAAAATTCATTTATTTACGTTACACGTCCGTGTTTGGGTCACAGAAATACATAATTATGTGTAATTGTGTACCAAGTTTCAACTTAATCGGTCCAGACAGACAGACACACGAGTGATCCTATAAAGGCTTGTGCAGACCAGCGCGATATCGCGGGCGCGACAGGCAGCGCTACCAGTGTCGCGCCCGCGATATCGCGCTGGTCTGCACAAGCCTTAAGTAGGGTTGCCAACATTTCTTTGGCGAAATATAGTATTTTTCAAAATAAGCTGTAAAAAATATAGCACACTTCAAAAAAATATAGTATTTTATGGAAAAACCTAAAAAAAGACAATGATATATTTTTATAAAACTATGTATTTTTTGCAATTCTCGCAAAAAAAGAAACTAAAATTCTAGTGTCGTATCGTAATGCTTTATTACATTAAATGTTTAAATTAATGTAAGTAAATCAAAAGCTCATTTTTTAGGGTTCCGTAGTAAACAAGGAACCCTTATAGTTTCGTCATGTCCGTCTGTCTGTCTGTCTGTCCGCGGTCTAGCTCCGAGACCCTTCGTACTAGAAAGCTGTAATTTGGCATGGTAAGTTGCCATGTCTCGAAGTAAAAAGTTCGTAAAAATTATGAGTTTTCATAGTAATTTATTTGGCCGCTAAACACGACAGATGGATTTTCATAGTAACATTTCTGGCTGCCTACTCGCTTGTATTTGACCAGTACAGCATTTTTGATTCTCGAAGAAATTTGTCAAAATAATGCTCGAATTTCCAAGTATGTTTGAGAAAAAGTAATTAAATAAAGGCAGCACAATACATCTGGATGTTTTTGGTTAATATAAGATGTGAAGGCAACAAATTTAAACGAGAACCAGACCACGTCCAGTCTTTCGTAACCCGTGGCGTGCCTGTCCTGTCGCATACTTTATTCAATTTAACATTGACTTTGATTCATTAGTCCTGTTGTTATAACGATCTACAATTTACTTAATAAAGTAATTCATTATTTTATTTTCAAAAAAAATGGCAATAAATATGTACTTATTGAATCTTGAGAACATCACGCTAATCTTTTGAACATGACCCAAGTACCACACGGAGACAGGTATCTATTTACGTATATACGTTGGTATAGTGGTCGAAAGTGCTACTGCTGAATATGAGGTCCTGGGTTCGATTTCCGAGTAGGGCAAAGTGTTATTGGGTTATTCCATCAGGTATTTCTGTATAGCAGCCCGGAGGCTAGATCTGTGCCCAGTTGATGGCAATAGGCTCACCCCCTATTACATGGGACGTAATAACAACTGGCGTTTGGTAACTCGTGTACCGTGTGTGTCTGTATGGGTACACCTCTGCCTAACCCTTCTTCCCTTCTTCTTGTTTTTACAGGCGTGGTGTTATGTTATGTTACGTATTACTCGAAGACTGTCTTTAGATAGGATTTAATAATGTTATAAGCGCTTCGATGCGTGCTTTTACAGCATGTTACAAAATGCCATGGTAATTTAAAATATTAGACACTAGCCCGCGACTTAAGTTCGCGTGGAACTCGATAAAATATAGCCCATGTTACTCGCTGATAATGTTGCTTTCTATAGGTGAAAGATTTTTTTAAAAATTGGTTACGTATTAGTAGTTTATCCATTACAAACAAACAAACATACCAACATACAAAAAATCAAAATAAATCTGTTCTCTTTATAATATTTTAGATTATATTAAACATACAATAGGCAACACTCACGTTCATCTAAGCAATATGCTAAATTGAATCCAGCACCCTTCCGTTACACTTATCTATCACGAACCGAAAGATTCTGAAGGAAATGCCCAATCTTATTACCATATGTTTGAAAAATTCGTTTGCTCGACAACGTAAATAACAAATAATGGATGTTTTTGAATTGTCAAAATGAATTGCATTGCCATTCTGTGTTAAGCAATTGCCCCGCAGATACCTATGTATGCCTACATAATCGAAAATTGTACTTAAGTATGAATTTTATAACTGCTGCTATGTATGTATGTACGTTCCTAGATCTAGATCAGTACATTACAGGTATCTGTAACGTACTGATCAAGATCTTGGTAGGTATACAGTATAGGTACATAAAAAAACCATCAATTGTTTTTAATTAAATGTCAAGAAGTTACAAAAAATTGTTACCTTTTTAAAATGTTTCTAATTTTTTTTAAGCAGAAACGCTTTTTCCTACGAAAAATTACTCTGTCCAGGAATTTGAGTCAACAATTATTTCAGGCAGAATAAAAACTGTGTATTCCTTAAAACTTTTTCTTTTTGTCTACGTAACAACTGTCTTAATTAACATCTTGCTAACTACTTCTCCTAAAAATGGGTCGCCTAGTACCAGCTATTTAGACAGTCGGAAAGTAAATTGGCCACCATGCTTGACTGATTTAATGTAGGTACCTAGTCGTGCTGTCTGAGTGGGACTTGTGAGACTTCACAACCACCACAAGACCACAACCAACTTACTGTCTAGCAAATATTTTGACCATGATTGGATAGATAGATAGAATATTAGCTTCTCGTAAGAACTATAAGTAAGTATAATGTACATACTGATACGAGAGAAGGGAAGAACCCCTCAGAAAAATCTCACTAACCGGAATATTCGTGAGGGTTTTGTATAAATCAGTCCACTTAGCCTTTTCCCAACTACGTTGGGGTCGACTTCCAGTCTAACCTGATGCAGCTGAATATCAGTATTTTACATGGAGCGACTGCCTATCTGACCTCCACACCAGTAACTGGGTAATACGTAACGCCTTGGTAAGACCGGTTGTTTGACTTTCGGGCTTGAGACGTCCCGTAACGACTGTCAAAAAACCACGAATGACAGCCGGGACCACGGAGGAGTCTCGGTATGTAAAGATGGTCACCCATTCACGGACCAACCCCGGCAAACGTAGCTTAACCTGAGGGATCGACCCGTGCGGCTGTTATTACTTAGCCACGAGCTCCTCGAGCTCGTGTGGGTTTTATAAAAGGAATAGTAAACCCGTAAACCCCAAGTAAATACGGGAAGGGTCTGCATGCTTGGGGTTAAAACGGGCGTGTCTACACGACCGAGTCACTCATTGTAATTACCTATAACTAGTCAAAGCCAAGTAGTCGTCTCCACTATTGTTGTGAGTTCGCTTCACACTAAAGTGATAATGGGAAACGTTTAAGGGGACGATAACCGACTTTTAATGTTTTTTACTGAAGATGACGTCTACACGAGTAGTGTTAGTGATTTGGAAAAAATATATGTTAAATTAAAGCATTTTCCTAATATTTTAATATAGGCATATTTTTGATTATGTTTATATTACATAGTGAAATTAATTTGTAAATTTATGTCTAACACGGATAAAAAACTGAGAATGACGCAAAATCTGTTAAGCGTATTTTTCTGAAACTTTCACTATTTTAAAGATAATTAAATTATTGTTTTTTTAATATACGTGTTTTATTAAAATACCTTTTGTTTTACGTGTAATAAATTAATAATGCGTCTAATTTGGGACAGCGCTCCTTGATGGGCGAGTCCTATTACTGGCTGGACGTTCGACGCGTTGCTTGAGCTCAGTACAGAACACGCAAGCTAACCATTCAAGGTCGCTGTCATATATCTGCGTCTTAACAACTTATATTGTTAGCTATAGATTTTCAGTTCAGTCAATGTTAAGTTATGAATAAAATAAAAATAAAATATATAAAACAGTGGCACTCCGGGAGTGCCAATAGAAGTGAAAACTTGAACAAGATCGCCTTGGTGGAAGAAAAATACTTGTATAGAACATTGATCCGTAAATTTATCTGAATAAAGAGCACAATCGCGTTTACAAATATGAGGTCGTCACAGTGTCGCGAAATCAGTGGTTTAATCCCATCTCAAAAATGCCCAACGCGCCTAAAGAAGTTTTCACTTCAATAAATTACTTACTATTGTATTGCCTTTATTAAGGAACAAACGGTGCTTGGTGGTGATATGTGTTGAACTCGTCTGGAGTCTAGACCACTTCTTTCAAGATTCGCGCGATAGCCACTTGTGCATTCCGTACTGTCGTCGACGGATCGTTTGGTTACTCGCGCAAGCTTACTTCGCAAAGGCTCACAAGTCACAACACACCCTGCAACTAACTACGAATGAAAGTAAAGAATTACCAGTCCATAATATATTCTCTTTCACACCGAGCAAACATTTATCTACAATGTGGCAATATGTTAGAAAATCTCTAACAGTTTACGACAGGATTAATAGGTCCGGAGCGGACACAGCGCGGCCGGTCCCGCTCCATCAATCAATTGCCGTCAGTGGCTCGGTGTACCGTGTGAAGTCGCATTGATGACGATGCAACGTGACTCCGACAGGCCATCGAGCCGTCGAGCCGCGCTGCGTTTGCCATGCATCACGTCAAGCACGTTCATGATGCACCATTAATACCTCTGTATGTTAGTCATACTGGACTTGTGTCACAGTGTCACGAATATTGAGGATCCAAACATCACTCTTCTATTCCCAGAAGGGTTAGGCAGAAGTACGTGTAAGTACCTGTAGTACAACACCCACATTTCGCCAGTTATGTTTAAGTCCCATAAAATAGGGGGCGAGCCTATTGCCATTAATATAATATATATAATATATATAATATATATAATACCATCGTGGCCCCCGGCAACAGGGCAACCGAAGGAACACGGGTGGGTTTTAGTCAGTAAGAGTCTGACACGCCCTCCCGCTCCGCCCAGAGCGGGAGAAGTTATTTGATAATTTACCACCCAAAAAAAAAAAAAGGTTAACATCTGGAAGGACGGATAGGACAGACGGACGGACATGACAAAATTAGAAGGGTTTCGTTTTTGCCTTTTGGCTACGGAACCCGAAAAATATGTTAACATTTTCCCCTAAGTAATTGATCTTACAACGGACGGAACGATAATCTATTTTAAGATAAATTAAATTCCATCGCATTGTTCAAAGTTATGCCATTAGCACGAAATTAAAAGTGCCAAGAGAAAAAAAGCGCCGTCTGTTACCTTTATTAAATTACTCCCTGCACTCACTCCTTGTTTTATTATTCTGAACGCGTTTACACTAAGTACAATGTGCTTGCGAGAGAAAATTCAATTTAAAATTTTAAAGGTAGTAGCTCGTGTAGACTGTAGATACACTATTTACTCACAACGACGGTAATGAATAGAAAATTGTTGCTACTTTTGACTAGTCTGAGATTCACTTGTTAACTAGCTTTTGCCCGCGGTTTCGCCCGCGTGGATGTCAGATAATGTCCCACGGAAACGTACTACCGAGATTAAAAGTAGGTACCCTATGTGTTAACCCAATTTATAAACTAGTACGTGGTCGACCGAACTCTGCTTTGGTGAAAAAAGATAAATATATCGTCCAAGTATACCAATGTTGTATCACATTCCCGAGGCTGTGAAAATAGAGATAACTAATTTCCCCAGATATGAGACCTAGCTAGATCGATTGTTCGCCCCCGTAAACCCCTATACTGCAATTTTCATCGAAATCGTTAGAACCGCACCCTAATTGCGTAATACAACACAATCACAATTTCACACAATCCATTGCTTTATAAGTTGGAAAAAAAATCTGTTCAACAACGTAAATAACGCAATGAATGTTGTTGAAATGTCAAAATGAAACGAATTTCGTGAAATTGTTTACGCAAATGAGTTACGCAATTAGGGTACCGTTTTCGAGAACGTGATTACAAATATATGTACAAGTACCTATGTATTTTTTCTTAAGAGCACTGCGATATGATTGAAAAAAATAAAAATTGTTCATAACTTTTGAACCGTAAAAAATTACACCGACATTCTCATGGTTAAAGGTTGGAAATGACCTTGCCCATGCCCCTATTCGATTTGATCTATACTTCCAGGAGGGACAGCCTGTATCTATACAAATATTGCTCATGGATAGGATATATACAAATATTACGTGAATGTCAGGTTGGCGGGTGTATTTTTCAGAAATGGTCGAAATATATCTCAAAATTTAGTACCTAATTGCTACCAAATTGTACCACTTGTGAAATAATTTGTACCTCGTGGGATCGCAAGTTATTGCAATAGTTTCATACATCCGCCATTCTGACGTCAGCTTGGCGGGTGTATTTTTGTGTAGCCAAGATTACTGAGAAGTTTGATATAAAACATATATGGATATTTAGTACCTAATTGGTACCTCTCTAAACATACCTGAAGTCAGTGAAATCTCATTGGAATTCGACAAAAAATGAAAAATTCACTTTCCCATATACAGGCTGTTACAATATTTTGCTTGTTTGACACAAGTAGATGAAACCGGGGACACTTGACTATAGGAATACTTAGCATTAGGTGGAATGACAGCTCACTTCACCTGCGTTTTCACAGTGAGTTTTTGATGTAAAACATCTATAGCGGCGGGTCAGCCCAGGATAGTATAGGATCTGTATGCCAAACTTCATCGAAATCTGTTCAGTCGTTTTTGCACCAATCCGAAACATACTTACGGTCAAACAGGCAAACGGACTAAAAGCTATATTATCACCATCACTCGTTCAACTAGGCAATTTAAAATACCCTGTATTATAGGTATTAGATAGCAGTAAAGTCCCCGTCACGAGAAGCTATAAATTTTGTAAACACACATTCAGGGGTTTGCAATCTTTGGGTAAAATAAAATAAAAACAGTTTTGTACTATTTTTTTACAGAGATATAATTATATTAACACACACATCTAATTACAAACAAACAATATAACCTAATCCGCGAAAACACCACAAACAAACAGACGCATTCGAAACTCGAAAGACAGCAGAGACAACGTCAGCGTGAACTTACTTCAAAATCGTGGCCCAAATGTTAACGTTCCAGGAATCAGATGCGTTCCAGTACCACAAAACCTTAGACGACAGCGCTTTTTATCGCTAAAATATAACCCGATCAAGTGAAATTGCTCATTAGTTTCGTATAACTCGTACGTTACTTTGACTTCATTGAATTTGGGATTATTTGTTGTTGATTAAATTGTCGCTACGTAACTTGGTAGAAGTTCTTTATTTACAAAAATTATAGCTTCTCGTGACGGGGACTTTAGTACGTAATAGAATTTTCTCAGAAATCGTGTCGTTTTAGCACACGAGACACAAAGATCAAAAGATAGAGATAGGACCAGCCTATTGTTATTTTGCTTTTATGTGCATTTCAGTATGGAAAGGGTTTGGCTCAATTAACATTGCCGCGGAACGAAGTTGGGTCAAAGCATAACTGCACATTATGCCAATTGTTTAACGTACAAACTAGATTCGAGCTGCTAGGAATTCCCGAGAATGTGCGAGAATTTTTGCCGATATTGCGGCATTCCGGGAGTAGGTATGTCTTTCAGGATAAAAATTAAAATACATTTTCACGTACCAATAATTTATTTTAATTTTCATGGCAAAAATAACATTGATGTGTCGCTGTTCCGCACAATACACAAATTTTATTACTTTGTTTATTTCATTTGTCTTTGATTTATTTAGTCATGAAGAAGCTGAATAAATAATGTTAGTGGATCAAGAAATCGCGTAATAGAAACTAGTGACCATAAAAAGAAAATACCAGAGTACTTTGGCCCCCAGGTTAGAGTTCATCATACTATCAAGATTTAGAGTTCATATTTCCACAAAAAAAAAAAACAATCAAAACGTCATCAAGAAATACGAAACGAAAATTACTTTGGAAACTTGTCCTTAATAATGACGCATGAGACTTTGGAATATTCGAATCCTGTCAGCAAATTCAACAACTTTGCATCGAATGCACTGCATTGTTGCATTCTTGCATACGATTTCAACCCGACTGAGATCAACAAACCGTGTGTTAGTCATAGAAATTGCTCCTTCATACATTGATTTATTGTAACCATAGGATATGTTTTATTTGTAGGACGAATGGCAAGATAATCTCATTATATTGTAATAAATCATTGGGTGTTGTCCAATCCAGTTGATGTCGTGTATGTACAAGGTACAATAATCAGAAAATACATAGTCAAAGGGCAATAATTACGTGAGCTGATGGAGTTAGTTTCAAGTCAAATTAATAAATGATTTTGGTTATACGAAACAGCAACACATCGAGTCTTAAATTATAATAAAACATATTTAACTTAATTTATAAAATGTAACTAATATTTACAGCAACATTCTAAGCATGCTATTCGTGTTATTTGTTGAATGAAGACGCAAACGCGCAAGACCGCAAGTTAAGGTAGCAAGTAAAGACGGTATTCTGTAACGAATTTGGTGAGCGACTGTGTAACAAAGAAACACGGTCTAAAACATTTAAAGAAATCAACTTTCCAAGAAATAACATCATATTATATAAAGCATGGTTTCCACTTCTCTCCGCAACGGTTGCGAAAATTAAACTAAAACTAATTAAATAATTGATGGTTGCATCCATCGTCCAAACTTGCAGTTACTGATTTTACAGTACATGTCGTTTGCGGAAAAACTTGCGCAATTAATTATTGTTTATGGACATCATGCGGCACAAAATTCAAAGGTTTTTTGGGAACAATAGGATTATTTACTACAATTGCATTATTTGCTCTATAAAGATAGTGCCATCCACGAAAACGCGCCCCACTCCGCTCCGTTCCGTACTAAAGTACAGCTTACAGTACGGTAATCAAGGAGTGGGGCGCGTCTCCGTGGATGACACTATTTGTACATACAGCCAGGACACGGACCAGTTAGATATACACCGAATCTACTAAGACTTATTACTTACTTACAGTTAAAATATTCACAAACACAAACATGGACTTTTTTAATTGACTCTTATGCGTATCTTTATTTCGAACTAACAATTTTTGTTTAAAATAATCATTTAGAGGACTGTTTCGATCACAAAGCACGGAGACTCCTCGGCGCCCGCTGCTAGAGGCAACATTGTCAACACTTTCCTTGCAAACCAAGCATGTCACGGTTTACTCGCACTAAGACAAATAACATATCGTCGCTCGGCATCCGCCATCCATCTCATGTTAGTATTAAGTGAACATATGCATGCTAAGTACAATTCTGGCAAAACATGTAAGAACTTTATTGTAAATTATTGTAACATCATGTATACCATGTTTTATGCAAATAAATACTTACTTACTTACTTAATACCGCGAATGTGACATTTTAATAGAAAATCATATTTTTGTTTTATTTCACTCTACACGTACAAATAAGTGATCCTGCATTAAAAAAACAGTGGCACTCCAGGAGTACCGACAGAAGTGAAAACTTGAAAAAAATCGGCACCGCGGTAATCAACGCGTTGATGTCTTTTTAACGGTCAAAAGCTGGTGTCGTAAAAGTGTCGCGAATTCAATGGTTTAGTCCCATCTCAAAAATGCCCAACGCACCTAAAGATTTCACTTTAAAAAAAAGTCGGTTTACGAACGATAATTTTACGTGATAACGTCACAAGCCGTACGCTTAGGCCGATCGTGCCTCTCTATCGCTTGTTCCGCACTCTCGCTTGCACGCTCGGCTCAGGCGGAACGTAACACTTTTTCGTGCGTGCAGCCGGCGTTCATCGATTTATAAGACGTTATCACGTCAAAATTCTTATAAAATGTCACATTCGCGGTATTGGATGCCGAACGACGAATTATATAAACTGACTGCTTTGAATGGTGAAGTTGACAGAAGTAGTGCGCTCAACGCACTTTCGGTACAATAATTTAATAAGCACTGCTGTCTCTAGACGCTGCCGGCGATTCCGTGCTCTGTGGTTCAATGTGAGGCGACTCTCGCGGGATGCGGGACAGATAACTTCGATACAAAATTAATTGACACAATCTAATTTCGTCCACTATACAGCGCGGGATTCGCCTCAGCTTGACCAGAGCTTTATTACTATTGATCAATTACTTTTAAACTATAACCAATATTTACTGGTTTAGCTGGATTTACGGTTTTGTTTTTTATGACTTAAATGAACTCATTTATACTAAAGAGAAGGCATAGTAGATTTACTTCACGTCGTCAAAAAATGCTGACATCTCACTATATCAAATTACCATAAACTACGAACGGTTACGTATGTTTCAAAAATACATTATCTTAGGGGGCGTCTCCGTTTCCAGTGCAAAATATGTACGTGTAGTTATAATAATATTACTTCTTGTGTCAGAGGACTGTTTACCAAGATATAAAGTTAAACAAAGTGACGAAATCTTGATGCATCCCAAATAAAATTAGAATCCTACACAGTACACGATACGACACTTGTTTGGATAACTGTTTTAAATTACTTTAAAATATACGAGGTCGGCAATTCAATGTCGCGCAAAGCTGAAGCACCGTTACGTATTTGACAAAATGAAGGACTTAAAGATTTTTTTAAAAATGGTGTCCTTATGCCTATTTATTTCAATAAATTGATGACGCCATATTCTATTTAATGATTGAACTATTACAATTTTAACGAATATCTATATATATAAGCAAATAACAAGACTGCCTATTTTTAGCCCTGCGGGACGGCGACCGCTAACTATGACATTAATTTAGTCTTAGTTTACAAGAACATTCTTAAAGCGAAATAATATATCTGAATCTGATTTATTAGAAAGTTGAGCTGATTTTTATATTTTTTTTAGAATATATAATAAAAATCCAATAAAATAACTTTAGGTTTCTTTCCGTTTTCAGAAAACTAGGTACACAAGGAGCTCTCTTCCCGCTCGCACTAAATTCTATAATAGTTCTGCAGGAACTACATTTTCTACAACTATCGACGTCTAGATCTTTACCATCTCCCTACCCGGACGCACTCAATAGAAAATATAAGGCCTAATTTCATCCTTTAGCACCGATACTCCTTTTGTCAGTCTATGTAATCACAATCCAATTCCTCGTCACATCGTCACGCGATGTTGCGAAAATAATAATTAAAAACAATTTTATAAAATATTTCCCAATCATATCTAAACAATAATAAATTTCTAAAATAGTTATAAAGTTACCCGATTATATTTTTTGTACCTAACTAAAATTATAACTAGGTTTAATTGTCACAACAGTGAATTGCAAAACTTACAATAAAGCGTAAAATTAATAAAATGTACACAATAATTCTTAAAATAAATTGTTCTCTAGATTTTATGTTCATATTTTAATATCATCTTTGGTTTTATAGTGAATCGATCTAAGCGACCATTCCAATAACGTGTGCGTATGTCCTGTCATAAGTAATCTCTCGTTGTCACTCGTAGTTGCAGCTCATTCAACAAAATGCGTACAAATTGATTAGGTTTCCGCAATTCGTTTTAACACTAATAATTTCCCGATCCAGACATGTTCACGTTTGTGCCAGTAAGAGCTCTAGAATGGTTAGACTAGCGAAACTTATACACCGATTGCTTACACAATATAACTTTGCTTACACTAAAATTGACTCGTGAGTTAGTCACAATTATACACGGCAAGTATTCATTACGTCAAAATTCAAGTTTACATATTCATAGTCAGGTCAAATATAACACTGGGACTAAAACAATAATAAAAATAAACATATTGACAGAAAACAATAGTTAATTCACATGATTGCACTAAAAAACACAAATTAATAGATTCCACATGATTGAGATACATTATGATAGTGTATAAATTGATATAACGTGTTTATAAATATTTACAAATAACTATAAACTATACAGAACTAAGGCAAATGCGTCGAGGAACCACAAAAACACATACTTATATGTTAAACGATTGATTAGCTAGTACCGTTTGTGCAAATATAGCGCAATTATAACAAACATAATGCGTGACATATGGCCTCTAACTATACAACGATATAAACATCCAAAATAATAGATTCGATCCGAAATTGTACCAGAAAGGTTTACACAAAACATTACTACTTACAAACTTCTACTTTTACGTAAAATTACGTATTTTTTTTCTCGTATCATTGTGACGTTTGTTCCACATTTCTTCAATAAATCACATGTTCTCGTCACAAGCGAATTAATAAAAACATGAATTTAGCTGTGAGATATATGAGCCTTGACTTCAATAAACACACATGTGTTATGAACATTTTTAAATCGATTCTGAACATTGCCAATATTCAAGAATACGTGCATTATTGAAGAAAGAAATGAAAAATAAAATGCTCTACTTGTATTCGTCCATAAATCGTTTGCACATGTGCACGAGATCAATGAACTTGGGTCGCACATTCGGGTCGAGGTTCCAGCAGTCTTTCATCAGGTGCCTAAATATCTCCGAGGGACAGCCTTCTGGTATTTGAAAACTGTAATAAACATGTTTAATTAATTTCAGGTTCTGGTCAAACAGCGAGTTAGACAAGGGTACAGCGAAAACAAAGTGTTGAAGACGCGGCGCAGGTTTACTTTAGTGTTGCGTGTTGCAACCAACACGATGTGAAGGCAATCAAAATGGAGGGCAATGATGGCAGTTTAATTTCAGAGCAGATCAAGTTGCACCGCACATGGTTCAAAATCGTTTGACACATCGCGTGCCACTTTTCTTTTTATCAAATACTGACCCACTTACATCACATTTTGTATGAACCCCACAGTATTTTATCTAAGATAAATATTTAAGAAAAAACAAATGCTAAAAAGTTTACGCTACCTCACGTTTGGCAAGTGAAAATGAATGATTGTGTAGATAAAGGACGAAGAATTGAATCCTGAAGACAGCACAGTGTTCTTGAGCTTAACTATGGATGCTAAGCTTCAGGGCCCACATACCGATAAACTGCCGAAAAACCTAAGCTCTACATATGCTGTGGAGCCGTTAAAAAGATTCGTAATTTACTGACATAGAGACAGCCCGTTTAGTGTACTTTCGTTATTTTCATAGTATTTAAGAAAATCTTTGGTAAGTACATAAAAGGAATCTCCATGTTTCGTCAAGTCGTAAGAAACGTGTGAATCAGGGGCAGGTCACTAGTTTATCATTGGAATGTTGGTCTCACCAAGAGGCGCGCTCCCTCGGCCGCTCCGGGTTGAACTTGGGCACCTCCTCCCGCGCGCGCGTGAAGATCTCCCACGCCGTCACGCCGTACGACCACACGTCGCTCTTGGTCGAGAAGTGCCACGGCTCCACCGCTGATTCCGGGGCGTACCTACGATATCACAACATAATAATCAGCAAGAAAAACATTTATTCGTGACCAAGCATACAAAAAAGATAAGTTAACTAGAATACAAAAAAACAAAACAGATCTATAATCACGAGCACAAAACAGAAATAGTCTGCAGCTGCACGTCGTGACTATGACAAGAAGGCTTCCACTCAGCATGATGCTGTGCCATGGGAGACCCACAGCACAGCGCTGATTTTCAGTGGCCACCCGAAAGCGGCGTACGAAAACCAAGCCAGGTTTAAAGATTTGCACAGATTAAACAAATAGGCAATAAAGTAAAATAAAAATAATCAGCTGAAATAAATAAATAATTTATTTTATTGCCATAAAAAGGTTACAGAAAAACTAGATACCCTAGCTCCAAAGCTAGATGAGAGTATCTGTATATAACTCACCAATTAATAGGCAACAGTCGCTCAGTCTTAAGTCTATACGCGTTCTCCTCTTTCGGAATGATCCTGGCGAGGCCGAAGTCTGATATCTTCACGTGGTACTTGTTCACGACTAGAATGTTCCTGGTCGCTAGGTCGCGGTGCACCACGTTCTTCGCCGATACGTGATCCATGCCCTGCGGAAGATATAAGGTGTTACAGTATAACATCACGCTTGTATTCCACGAAGGGATTGGCAGCAGTGACTAGTACCCACATTTCACCAGTATGTTTAAAGCTTGATACACGGTGCGATTTAATTGCCTGTGGCATACCAGAAGTAGAAGCAAAAATAAAGGTAGAAGGTACACATTAGTATCGGTCAATAAGACCTTATCAAACACAAAAAAAGTAAAAGTTGCACTGTCTGAAGTGTTTATTTATTTCTGTCTGAAGTGTTAGGCCTCTGCCTCGAATCTTGCGGGCAGCGAGGCGGCGGCGGCGGCGGCGCGGTAGCGGCAGGATCTAATGCGTATAATCAAATGGACCGGCCCTCGGCAACAGCGGCGCGGCGGCGGGCAACGAGCGGTGCCCGCCGCCGCGCCGCTCGGAAAGCACGTTAAGCCATTGGGCTTAACGTGCTTTCCGAGGCACGGAGGGGTCTCGATATGTAATGGATGCTCACCCATCCACGAACCGACCTCGGCAAGCGTTGCTTAACCTTCAAGATCGACCCGTGCGGTTGTTATTATTTAGCCACGACCCCTAAAATCCTACACTTACCGTAGCGATATCCCTTGAGTACTTGAGCAGGTGTGAGATCCTGAGCTTGTCTCCCTGGAACTTGAGGTAGTAGTTGAGCGACCCTTCCTCTAGATACTCCATCACTATGAGTACGTCCGAACCGTGGTCCCACGAGTAACCTAGGATTTCTACTATGTTGATGTGTTGTAGCGACTGCAACAAAATAAAGAGGTGTTAACCTAACCAATATTTTGATTTGAAAGAGTGTCCATGGAGTTTCTTGTCGTTTCTCTCCATAGGAATATCCTACGCTTTAGAATGCGCAACTGGCTTCATCGTTCTGAATGATCGACCCCTTGGCAATTCAAAAGTGCCTCTAGTTTGTTTAATTAAAATGAATACTTCTAGTTTAATTAACTAGTAAGCAAGGTGGTAGCATGGCTTGCCAGTTCACCAATCGCCAATAGTGGAGGCTATTTCATTTTTAGGGTTCCGTACCCAAAAGGTACCAAACGGAACCCTATTACTAAGCCTCCGCTGTCCGCCCGTCTGTCTGACAGCGGGCTGTATCTCATGAACCGTAATAGGTAGCTAGTAGAAAGTTGAAATTTTCACAGATTGTGTATTTCTATTGCCACTACAAAAACAAATAACAAAAATTAAATATAGTTAATTATTAAAGGGCGATTTTTCGGCATTTTTTGCTCAATCTTAATACGGTACGAAACCCTTTGTATGAGAGTCCGACTCGAGCTTAGGCGGTTTTTTTGTAGTCTAATTGAAGTGAAAACTTCTTTAGGCGCGTTGGGCATTTTTGAGATGAGACTAACCCGACACTGTGACGACACCAGCTTTTAACCATTAAAAAGATATCAACGCGTTGATTACCGCGGTACTGATTTTTTTTCAAGTTTTCACTTCTGTCGGCACTCCCGGAGTGCTACTGTTTTTTTATGTGTCTATCAATGGACTTTTTTACAATACAAACTGTGCGTCCAATCAGATTTCCCATCGGCATAAATGACGAATTTCCATATAACTTTCATCTCCTATTTAATATAATTTTGGTGATGAATTTTCAAAAAATCCATCCTTAGTTCTCACCTTCGTCATAAAAGGAACTAGAGTACAAAAAAATCATGCTTCTAGATTCAACGGTTTAGACTGTGCGTTGTCTGTGAATGAGTGAATGAATTCAAGATTTTTACTAAGTAGATTGAAACTGGAAATGATAAATTATTTCTGTTTTTCGTTTAAATTCAAAACTTATATTACCTTCATAATCTCCAACTCATTCTTGAAGTCTTCGTAGAGAGTACCGTTTCTCTCGGAGGCTTGTCTCGTAAGTTTCTTCACGGCTACTTCTCTTCGCTGAGATTCTTGGTTGTCGCGCTCCATCCACCCTTTGAACACGTGTCCGTAGTTGCCCTGTACCATAATATTAACACTTATTTTATCTTCCTTTACTACAACGCCGTGGCTATATCTGCAACCTGCGGCGAATATTCGCTATACACAGGCCCAGCAGATAAGAAAAATTGAGTTAGATGCAATTCAAGCTCGAAACGCAGTTTCGTGAAAACGTGTCTTAAAATAATAACAAATTTCTTTAAAGATTTTATTTAATGCATTATGTTCATTGCATTCCTAATGATGTAATGATGCAAGCTTTCATCGATTGTGATATTTTTCATTTCTGAGCAGAGTTAAGGCCGATATGAGACGACTTCTTTTTGCAATGAATTTTATGACGATTTCTGCCGTTGCTATTGTATTTGCTCAGCAATAGATTTTTAGGCTCATATAATCAAATAAAAGGAAAACAATTAGATTTTACTTTGGCGCTACAAAGCTATTATGGCGCGAAGCCAAAATCGGAGCTAAGATCTTGCCGCCATCTTGTTTTTTAAATACTGTATGAGAAGAGGGCTGCAGTGGGACAATAATAGGCTGGTATTATTATGATGACTCACACTGCCAATCTTCTTGGTGAGCGTGACGAGGTAGGTCTTGCCCTGCGACACGATGGACTCCATGAGGCGCGGCGCGGGCGCGGCGCCGTCGTCCAGCTCGTCGTCGATGGCGCGCGCCGCGCCGCCCATGCCGCTACTGTTGCGCGACCGCAGCTCGCGCTGGAGAGCGTACGGCAAGCCGTTCATACTCTCCAAAGAGTTTGAGCTTTTGTTATCTGCGAACTAATGGATAAAATTCGTTGGTTAGCTTTACTTAACTTACTGAGAGCGAATTCGACCAATCTTTTATAACTAAAAAAAGTCTTATTCAAAGAATAAATTTTGAACTTTTGACAATATTTCCATGCAAAAACTGTCCAGGCGAGAGTTTTTAACCGACTTCAAAAAAAAGGAGGAGGTTCTCAATACGTCGGGATATTTTTTTTTTTTTTATGTGTGTTCCCCGATTACTCGAAGACAACTGGACCGATTTGAAAAATTATTTTTTTGTTTGAAAGGGTATACTTTCAAGTTGGTCCCATTGTCATTTGGTCACGATCTGATGATGGAATCTTGGAGAAATCGAAGGAACTCTTCAAATATTAAAGGCACATCTATAGCGATTTGGATATTTTTGATGAGCAGTTGACATAAGGCTATTGTTACATAAATAAATTACAAATCAACCCACTAAAAAGTGAAAAAAAAACTTTTTTACAAAAAATGCAACCAACTTCCAAACTAAAAAATTAAAAAATAACTTTAATTTCGGAAGTCAAACTTAAATAGGTAGGTACGAAAACTTAAATAGGTACTGATCCAAAGACACCGACTTCCGAAATTAAAGTTATTTTTCATTTCGTAGTTTGGAAGTCGGTTGTATTTTTTGTAAAAATGTTTTTTATTCCAGAGTATCGGATTTTGTGGTAAAATAAACCCTTAACGAAATAAACAACAGAGGGAATGCTTTTCGAAATTCATGTGTAACGCTTCATGGATTTTTGGCGCGTGGTCAAAATCGGAACTAACGCCGCGCCGCCGCCATCTTGTTTTTTATACAACTTCACAGCAGTTTACACCTGAATGACATTGACAGGGGGGCGTTATTGGTACACCTCGATTCAAACATAATGGCGGCTCGGAAGTGCGCTGCTCGCTGCGCAGTACCGAACCCCTCCCCCCGCTGACCCATGAATTCGTTACTGTGCAGCGACTCGCCTCATGTTCCGAACCGCCATTAACTTTGAATCGGTGTACCAATAAAGCCCCTTTCAATGTCATTCAGCCAACCAAAAGTTTCTTGATCCATTACTTCTATTAAATTACATAACCGCTAATTTTAACGACAGTCGCGGTTCTTTCTTTATGTTTAGATTATCTTACCTACTGTTTTTATTAAATTCCTAATTGGAAAAGAGTTAATAATAATATTAATTCTGGACACGGCTCATATTGTTAGGAGGTTCTCTCTGGAGCCCTGATCGCGTAGCTTAATACCTATGTTAGTAACCATGTACAGACGCCAGCACATCAAGCTACCCCAAACTGTCAAATTTTTCCAATCAACTTTGAACCTTATACTTCAGCGATAAAGTTGAAATCTATTAAATAAATTTGACAGATTGCAGTAGCTTGATGTGCTGGCGTCTGTACTTAAAATGAAGCAGTTTTATTATTATTAATTTTTAATTCAGGCACATTATCCTTAATGTTGACCGTTATAAAAGTGTCTTCAAAAAAGTTGATGTCACAACATAAAAACACATCATCATCATTCATTCATCATTTCAGCCGAAAGACGTCCACTGCTGGACATAGGCCTCCCCCAAGCACCGCCACTTCGACCGATTCTGTGCTTTCCGCATCCAGCGGATTCCTGCGGCCTTCACAAGGTCATCGGTCCATCTTGTGGGAGGCCTTCCAACGCTACGTCTTCCGGTACGTGGTCGCCACTCCAGAACCTTTCGACCCCATCGGCCATCCGTTCTGCGAGCAATGTGCCCTGCCCATTGCCACTTAAGTTTGGCAATTCTTCGGGCTATGTCGGTTACCTTGGTTCTCCTGCGGATCTCTTCATTTCTGATTCGATCACGTAGGGAAACTCCAAGCATAGCCCTCTCCATTACCCTTTGGGTGACTTTTAGCCTTCTGATAAGGCCCATTGTGAGCGACCACGTTTCAGTACCATAGGTCATCACTGGCAACACGCACTGGTCAAAGACTTTCGTCTTGAGACACTGTGGTATGTGGGACGAAAAGATATTGCGTAGCTTCCCGAACGCTGCCCAGCCGAGTCGGATTCGACGATTGACCTCTTTCTCGAAGTTGGACCTACCTAGCTGGACAATTTGTCCTAGGTAAACATACTCGTCCACAACTTCGAGCGTAGCGTCTCCGATCTTCATGGGAGTGGGTGTCACATGGGCATTTGACATGACTTTTGTCTTGTCCATGTTCATTTTAAGACCCACTCTTTCGGAGGCTCTACTGAGGTCATCGAGCATTGTACTGAGTTTCTCCATGGTCTCAGCCATGATAACTATGTCGTCGGCAAACCGAAGGTTAGTGATATACTCGCCATTGATGTTGATGCCTAACCCTTTCCAATCCAGAACCTTGAAGACATCCTCCAGTGCAGCGGTGAACAGTTTCGGAGAGATAACGTCTCCCTGTCTCACACCTCGCTGCAGAAGGATAGGTTTCGAGGTCTGGTCCTGGAGTCGAACTGACATAGTGGCGTTTTTGTACAAACACTTTAGCACCTCGATGTACCGATAGTCAATCTGGCACCGTTGAAGAGACTGCAGCACAGCCCATGTCTCGATCGAATCGAAGGCTTTCTCGTAGTCCACAAACGCTAAGCAGAGAGGCTGGTTATACTCTTCGGTCTTCTGTATAACCTGCCGCAGCGTATGTATGTGGTCTACGGTGCTAAAGCCTTTACGGAATCCGGCTTGTTCGGGAGGCTGGAAGTCGTCAAACCTGCGCGCGAGACGGTTCGTGATAACTCTTGAAAACAGCTTGTAGACATGGCTCAGAAGTGTGACATAAAAACACAGTCGGTACAAAATCCGTATACATATACATCATCATCCTACCTGTAAGCGGCGCGATATGCCTGCATGTCGAATTTTGTTTTTGAATATGTGTGTAAGTGAGAGGGGAGCGCGCGGTCGCAGGGGATAGCGGGAGGCAGTACACATTCGAACCCCACGCAAGCCGCACGCTCGTTTCTTACGTTTTCTCAGTTGTAATTTGTAAATATTCCGTACCCTAAATTAAACGGAATTACGAAGAAAAATCTGCGTTTGATTCACTGCCCTTATCCCAATTTATTTGCGGTCGGCGCAACATGTCCCTTTCTTCCATATTTCTCTATTATTCGTCACCTCGGTAGTCACCCCCTTTCCATCCATATCATCTCTCACACAGTCCATCCATCGTTTCTTTGGTCTTGTCCTACTCTTATAACCATCGACATTCATACTCAAAACTTTCCTCATACAAAGATAGATTATTCAAAACAGAAGCCCTACAAAAACTTCAGAACTTCCTTTGCTTCGTTATTGTGGAACATTCTTAGAAGTAAAATTAAATTTTCGTACTTTTTGTTTCATTGCTGAATAGCCTATTGTAATAAAAAAGGATATAAATAAAAAGGGAATCACAACGTGATATCTAAGGGAGAACTCAAGAGGAAAATATTCTGCATGAGACAAGGGCAGGTAAAAAATCTATTCTAAAGTAAAGTACGGTACTTACTGGGTTATCATATTGATCAGACATGGTTCCATTCATGGAGAGTACGCTGCTGTCTGATATCAACGACTTATTGCTGCCGGCATCACTTAGCTCACTCGGAATGAACCTGTCACCTGAGAAAAAAAAACTTGAAATGTACCTAGAAACCAAGTCGAAAATAACAGTAGAATAAAGATTGTCAAATAGCAATCAGGCACATATGAGCCAAAATTTACTGTGATATGTTTTGTATTCTATTTAGTTTCAAACTTACTTGATACAGTCTCAGCGTGCTCCATATGTTCAAGGGATATCTTTGGCTCTTCGTATTCGTGGATAGGTACGTATTCTGAAAAAAAGGATCAGATATTATAATCTGATGTAAGCAATATTATTGGCATACTTAAAGAATCGGGGATTAAGGTAAAAAGAGGATGATGACGACGACGTATAATCATATTTTATTGTGCCAGTTTTTTTAACAGAAATCTGCTTTTTGTAACTGCTTATTTTTACTAAAGCCAAAAAAATATTATAAGTCGTCGAAGCAGCTACACAACGCTTGTCACATAACAAAACTGCAGGTTTGTAAAATAATGAATAAATATCGGTAACACAAGGGTAATTACATCCCGAGTGGACATACCACAGCTCGGGATATGACATTCTAGCTACAGCATGATCATTTTATTTCACGTTATGACGTTATTTCAAATGTTTTACTGTATGTATAGCGGGTCTCAAAAACGGTGAAGATAAACATTGTGGGGAAACTGACATGTCTAAAATCGAAATTCAAAGACATGTGACATCTTCCAAACCGTACTAGCCCGCGTGGTGGATTACGGCCCCTTCCGTGTCACAGAGAGTAGGCCCGTGTTCCAGCAGTGGGAACATTATAGGCTGAGTTGCATACAGTCCAGTGTTTTACAGCTTTGTCAGTTTTCAAATTCTTTCCTTTATCATGAAAATGTATTAAGTGTCATACACTTAATACATTTTGATGGTACCGGATTGAGCCAATATTGCATAGAAAATTATATTTAATTACTTGATAACAGATAACAAAGATCAAAATGGCATACACCTTTGACCAATGTCGAATTGACATCATTGATGTAAAGAAAACTTTTGAATGGCCTGGCCATTTTATGAATGATAAATCTTCTTTATTTTTAATGTCGTTGTCTGTCAGTCACATTTTTAACCTTTTAAGTACTGCAAAAAATGCTTAATTCGGTTTGACATGTAACTTCTAGCTGACTGTCATTCTGTAGTATTGACATTACGATGCAATATATAATGCTGAGTCGGTAAAGCAATTTACATCGTGCAATGAGCAGCCAAAACTAGCCCTTAAGGCGAGGAATATATGTCGGCGTGCCTACCTCTGTGCAGCATGTGGTTCATGTCCCGCATGATCTCCTGCGGGCGCAGCGGGTCGGGCTGCCAGCACTGCCGCATGAGCGCCCACACCTCGCCCGGGCAGCGCGCCGGCCGCAGCAGCCGGTCGCCCATCTCGTAGCTCTGCGCACAGCGGACGGGACGATCATATCATAATATTATACACATTAATAATCTACATATATAAATAAAAAGCGCAGCACTTGAGAAAACTTTAAAAAAAAAAACAAATTGGTCCCGACTGGACCGATTTGGTTAAGTGTTCGTAATAGTCCGAATATGGTTTTTAGCGAAAGAATTTTTTTAAAAGGTGCCCAAACGGTGCAACAAATTAGAAAATTCGGGAAAAACAGAACGTTTTTTTTTATAGTATTTTTGTGTAAAATTATTGATATTTGGACAGGACAACGTCTGTCGGGGCAGCTAAATAAAATACGCTAAGTATAGCGTCAAAAACTATGCTTTGAATGGGCCAAACATTACACTGCATTTTCAGTCGGAATTAAGGCTTTTAAACTATAGCCAGCGACAAGGCGGCGACGCGCGAAAACTTGTTTACAAACACCAAGGGCCGCTGTTTATCTGCTCCGTTATCACCGCTTCGTCAATAAAACTCACCCTCGCAGTCAGAACTGGATTGGTTTCAGTAGGCGACTGTCCGTAGGAGAACACTTCCCACAGCGTGGTCGCGAATGCCCAGATGTCGCCCATCACCGACCGCTTCGCCAGGCTCATATCAGGGAAGAATTCGACGGGCATCCAGTGGACGCTGTAAATATAAAGCAGGTTAGCCATGTCTTGAAATAGACTGCAAATTGACAAATGATTTTGGTTGAGTAGCCTTCCTGCGAAGATCGATTGATAGCTAGTCGATTCTTCGTTGGCGAAGTAACAAGTGCCTTATCACGACTCTCTCACAATATCTGAAAGCTAAAGTTGATGATATATCGAGCACGTGTGTAGACTCACTCGAGGTGCGTGTAGTGGCGCAGCGTGGGCCCGGACAGCTTCACGAGCATGCGGTCTCCGTCGTGCGCGGCCAGCAGCAGGCGGCGACAGCGGATGTACCCGTGCACCACGCCCGCTTCCGACAAGTCCCATAAAGCGCGCGCAAGGCCCGCCGCTACTTTTTTGAGGTGCAGAGGTTTTATGCGTTCTTCGTTCTCTCTGTAAGGTTATAGAAAATATCCGATAAAGGATTTTGATTTAAAGTATCCATGGAGTTTCTTGCCCGTTCTTTTCCATAGGAACCTATTACGATTTGAATGGGCTTCATAACCAACTCGTTGACAATTCAAAGTGCCTGTAATTGGTTCATTTGATATAAATGTTTTGAGTTTGAGGGTCGTTTTCGTTGACGAGAATTTGGTTGCAGTTGATGAGGCACAGTCACTTTTAATTTACAGATTATAAACACGGTTTCTGTAAGCACCTTGAATTTAATATGATGTCAAGTAACAGAATGTTTTTATGTTTTTGAAAAGCGGATATGTTATTATGGGGAAGCAAGCACAAAAGTTTCTACGTGATATTTGTCAATTAAACCGTCAATCATTAGACCTTACAACACAGGGAATCCTAGTGTGAGGTTCAGGGAATTAGGAAAAATCTAGCGCCTAAGTTAATCTGTGGCCTAAGGTTCGTATATAACGTATTCCTAGTTTTTTTTAAATATTTTACCGAGTTTTTTTAACCGAATGTTTTTATTATCATTAATAATTAAAACGGAGACGAAACCAACTTGTAACGACCGTGACTTAAGACAAGTTCACAAAGTTACCTGAGATAGTCATCGAAGGGTCCGTAGGGCAAGTACTCGAGCACGAGCGCGGTGGGCGAGCTCAATGTGACGCCGTACAGACGCACCATCGAGCTGGACTGCACGCACGCCCACTTGCTGGCCAGCTCCACGAATTCCTACCCAACAACAACTTTGTACTTCTATACGTTATACCCATATCGAAATCGCAAAAGATATCTCTCTCTCGTATGCGATTTTTGGCTAAGTAACCTCTCGGTTTGGAAGAAGTGGGAGGCCTTTGCCCAGCGATCCGTGGGCAATATATGTAAAGCCTAAAGGCTAGACAAATAGTAACAAGGTAATATTTTTTTTTTTTTTGTTTACTATCAGTTAGCCCACGTTCGCACGGACGTAAAAACAACACGGCAGGATTTTATGGCGCACTGGATTTTCAACTCTCTGTGTTAAACCGAGCGTTGAGAATTCCAAAGAGAGCATCCGAGCCCGTCGAAAAAACACACTGTTGGATTTTCAACTCTTGGCGATTAGCAGAGCGTTGAAAATCCAGTGTGCGGAAAAATCCCGCCGCGTTATTTTATTTTCAAAAACAAAAATACAGATATGAAAACTTGATAAAACGAAAGCATAAATAATTATCCGAAAACTGTCTTACCTTTAAATGGTCATTGGCTTTTTCCCTCTGTAACGTCTTGAAGGCGACCAACAACTTCTTAGTTTCGTCGAGTCTCCACAGCGCTTTGTAAGTCGCTGTAATGTTTTCAGAACCGATCTTCTCTGAACCTAGAGGAGGAAGAGCGGATATGTTATGTTTTAGTTTACTATGGCCGAAAATAATTGGAGATTTCCACAATTTTCTACATAGGTCTATAGCTTAGAGCTTATATACTTTAAGGTATATACGTAGTACGTACCTACTTCTAACAAAAAAAAAATCGCTAAGAAAAATCTACTACTCCATACATTTACCTGTTTGCATAAGTCAACAAAATGTAGGGAACAGCAAATATTTTTTTTCGCGGTCAGGGCTGGCCTATTAGTAAACGTTGTTCATAGTGATGAGTACATTGGCCCATTTTCAGTTTCTCAGTTATTTAAATTACATAGTATATAATGTTAAAGGGGAATCGTTGACGTAATTAGCACACCGATAAAACGAGTTAAAACTAGGTATGAAACCAGATTAAATGTCTTATTTAATCAAGTTTCCTGGTAATAATTAATACACTCAACATTTAGTAATGCCTTTTAGTCAAAATTCCTACAAATTGTAGTGAAATAGTACGAATTCATAACATTAAAAAAAACATGAACATTACTGTATTTCTATTTTCTTAATGTCCCCCGGCAAACTTCGTGTTTCGTCAGTCATCGGATTTCTATCAGTTGCCCTTTGCACTTAGTGCAGACCGGACGTTCTCAATGGACTTGGAAGTATATAGAGTTGTTAATATTCTTTTAACTCAATGTGATTTATTAAAAAGATGGGAGGAAAGCTTGTAAAGTCGCAAGCACGACAGATAGGAAAATAGTTTTACAGCTTTGTATAGTTCACACGGAAATCAAAACAAAACAACAATAAAGTACTTAGCTCTGAATTCAAATTATTACACACGATAAATCTAATAATTGATGGACATGGAAATTAGCATTCGTTTGTATTCGGAAATGCGATGATACCCGAGGGAGATTAAGAAAATAGAAATATTGTGCATAAATACTCATTACCTACACGTTAATAATGACAAAACTATGACATTGATTAAATACGACGGTGTTGATAATTAGAACATTATCATACCTGTGTACAGTAGTATATCCTTATTGGGCAGGCACCGCGGACTCCGGTTGTCCTTTAGAATGTCCTGCAGTTCTGCTTGATCAATACGAACGCCTCTTTTCACCGGCTCGCCACACAGCAGTAATTGGGACTTGTCTGCGATAATACTTCATCGTTAACAGCGTAATTCATAGATGCTTTAATTAATTCCCTTCGAATCATAATTAATGAAACACCTACATATAAGGGAAACGCTAATAAATTATGATAAATTGGGTAACGAAAAAAGCTTATTAACTTTATAATTTACACAATTAATGAATATTTTCGTGGAAGAATATTTACCACCCTCGATGCATTAGAATTTTTGCTTTTTTCTAGTTTTTTTTTTTTGTAATTTATACTTACTATTTTTTAACATGGGATTGTTAACTTATTGTAGAAAAAAGACCAGACAAGTGAGTGTAGGACTCGTGCCCTGAGGGTTCCGCCTCAAAGCTGTGCCCGGCCGCTCGAATTTCCAATTCCGGATCGAAGGGCTAAGGGCCGTTAGCAGCCGATTCGGCCGTGGCACGTTGCAACCGACGTTTTTAGCCCTAACATAACTTTGCAGTTGAAAAAAAAATGTTGGACAGAGTGGAGAGTGTCTATGCTCCAACTGCAAATGTAAGTTTGTAATCGATTTTACTAGTTACTACTAATTTAAAATTAAATTAAAAAGGGAACCCTTATGATCACTTTTTTGTCAGTCTGTCACAGAGGTTTTCTCTAGATCTATGCAACGTAGGAATTTTAATTTTGGCATAACGTTTAGGGGTCTCGGAGACGAGCACACACAGTCAAAGACCTTTTTAGGGTTCCGTAGTAAGCAAGGAACCCTTATAGTCGTCATGTCCGTCTGTCTGTCTGTCCGCGGTCTAGCTCCGAGACCCTTAGTACTAGAAAGCTGTAATTTGGCATAAGTATACATATTAATTACGCCGACAAAGTTGTAAAACAAAATTATGAAAAACATTTTTTTTAAGGTACCTCTCCTACACGTTAAGTAGTGTTTTTTTTTTAACCCTTGATGTGGTACTCCACAGCTTTCTACTGATACCTCATTAGAAAGGTCCTTCAAAAACATTGTGAGTTTGTGAAAACCATTTTTGGATTCAGGGATCCGTTTGCGAAATATTAAGCTTTAAAATGCTAATTTTTGTTAGAGTCAAGTGTGTCCCCCCCCTGTCAGCAAAATGGTTGGTTTTGGATGTATGAAAAAAATCACAGCAGTAGTTTATATAACGAAATTAAAAGGAAAACTATCACAGCTACTTAGCTGTGATAGAGCCTACTTAGGCTCTACAAGTTATCAAGTAATAATCGACCAACTTAACTTTGCAGTTGCAAAAACATGTTTTCCCATACATTCCGTATGGGAGAACATATTTTTCAACTACAAAGTTAAGTTTGTTTTTGGAATAAATTCATCCCAACTACGGAACTCTTCATTGTGCGTTGTCGGTGTGGCGTCCGTTAGATCTTAAAAAGTTTTGATTTACATAACGTGTTGACTTATAATAAATAAAATAAACTCGTCCAAGTTGAAATTAATATCTAATATTAAGGTCTGCGGAAGACCTTAATATTAGATATTAATTTCAACTTGAAACCTTTAACGGGTTAAGGTTTCAGAAAGAGAAACAGGACAACAAAGTGATCCTAAACGGATTCCGTTTTTTCCTTTTGAGTTACGGAACCCTAAAAAGAAAATAAAGAGTAAACGTCATTGAAATTCCAAGCCAATGTTTCTTGTGACAAATTATCTTATTATTGCTCACACCTAAGTTTTGAATGTAAGTACTGAACAAAATACAGAATTTTATTTATACTACATCGCATTTCATTAATTGCATGCAAAACGCTTCGGATGCAAGCATGTTCCAGCGATCGCGGACACGGGTGACCAGTTCCGTTAAAGATAATTCAATTCAACGTCGGATAAGATTTACGTTAGCACCAGAGATTAATATACAACAGTGTCAGTAACATCATCTACTATAGAATATAAACTGCCCCCCTTATTACGGCCCGCGTATTCTAGGGCGATGCTCAGTCATAAATCTCGATTTAAAACTATTTAAATCTGTCAGTATTAAATTGAGACGGATGACTGAACATCGTTCTAGAAGACTAATCTACATAAAAGATACATTGTGAATGAATCGCAAACATATTGTTATTCTCATAGCATGAAGGTAGTCTCTCTTTACGACATCCCACTCTTTTTTAAACCTTGCTTAAGTAATAGGTATTTGTACGTTAGGTAAGTAGTAAGTCGGGCAACAAAGTGTTAGCCGACGTTCGCACGGACGTAATGAAATCGCGGCGGGATTTTATCCCGCACTGGATTTTCAACGCCCTGCTCAGCACCGAGAGTTGAAAATTCAACAGTGTGTCAATTTGACGCGTTGGGATGCACTCTGTTGGATACTCAACGCTCGTCTTAACACCGAGAGTTGAAAATCCAGTGCACCATAAAATCCAGCCGCGATATTTTTACGTCCGTGCGTACATGGGCTTAACATAACTGGCGAAATGTGGGTGTAACATAGATACACCTCTGCTTAACCCTCCAGGATTACAGGCGTGACGTTATGTTTATAAGCAAATAGTTAAAAGAAACCTATGTCCAGCAGTGGACGATCATCGGCTCAGATGATGATGATAATGAATTTATGAATCGATAAATTAAATAATAATACTCACCATATTCTGAAGGCGGTATGCATTCATTTAGAAATATCCTGCCTTCCGGGTTCTGATGACATCCGACTAGCCTCTCGATACTATAGTACTCCTCATTATTGACCACGTAACAATGACCCTTAAACTCTATTCTATAAGTCTCTGTTGTACTGCAATGAAAACAAAACATTATAACTTAGGTACAACTAAAAATAGCCTCCACGAGTGGCGAGAAGAACAGAAAAACAACTCTGAATATACTAAAAGTCCAATATGACAAAAAAGGTAAACGAATGCTAATACCTTATTACAATGAGATAAGAGTCACATTGCAATGATGCGTGATGCTATTGGAATAAAACTGTTAGTGGTCTACATTGATTTGAGCCGATTCCGTGGTTTTGGGTGACACCAAAGTTTTATTTTATTTTCTGTGCCGCCATTATGGCCCTAAGACACAGTCTGGATCTAGCCTTATCCAACTTTTATCTTTTACTCATTTCGGTTCATGAGTTCACATCACAAGATAACAAATGATTTAATACAGTAATGTGTAGGTACGTTCAAAGTTTGCCATTTGAAAATCTTAAGGCTTCGTGCACGAAAAAAACCTTTTTCGTCAATAACTAATCTAATTGTAAGAAAGCTTGAAATAATTGAAACATTAAGTCTGTAAAAGTACAGTTTTCGTGGTGCTAAACCATTCGTGTCAGTCACAGCACCTGTTAATAGTTGCATCACTTTTGCGCTCTCGAAAATATGGTTTATTTCGCCTTTGATTTACTTATGAAGTTGTAGTAGGTATAATCATAAAATAAAATTATGATTTGATTTTAAGAATGTATGATTTTTTAATTTCTTTATATGGTTTGCTAATGAATAGGAAAAAATACATTACTGACAGGGATTAAAAAAATGGTTATTTCAAAAAAAAATCTGCTATATTTTGTATGGAAGTTGGAAAAAAGTGGTTCCCCTATGTACAAGCAGACCATATAATGATGTTGATATTTTTAAATTTTCAAAATCAAAAGTAGTTTCTTCTAACGAAACGATCCAACGTCAGTCTTGCGTCAATTTTTGGAATACTTGTTACGAATTTTAGTGATCCTTAATTTATTTGAAAAATCCCTTTCCGCAATGTACAAGACAAAGAATTCGACTTTTCAAATCACAAATAATTTTGTTTAAATTCTGTTTCCCTTTCTCACAACTAATGACCAAAATTGATCAAAATCAGTCGATTTCGTGCACGGCCCCTTAAGGTTTGCCACAGTTAAGTACAAAAAATTAACAAACATAATAATGTAATTACCTGTTTTTAGTACATACGTCCAAATAATAAACATTGTAGTCGTCCTGGCACTGCCTCAATATATAACAACCGTGTTTCTTAGCACGTTTTTCTTCCAACTTTCGATACGAGAATGCGCCCCTACAAAGTTTAAACTTTTTTTAACAAAATTCTCCGTAGCAATTACATTAAATATGTACCCCTTTTTACTAGCGTACTTACCCGACGGGGCCGTGACATTTTATTCTTTGTAGCTCCTTTAGCGACGGTGTTTCGTCGTCTTTAGACAGGTTAAATGTCCATTTAACCATTAATCTGTTTCACATAATAAGTGTTATTTTATTGTTGGTACATTTAAATCAGACATCACAAAGTAATTCTTTATTTGACATGTTTTTTCAAGCAAATGGGGGGATCTAATTTATAGAAACTTTTCTTTAATCTTTCTTTTTCGTGTGGTTAGTGACTAGCCTGGTGTCAGAGTTTTAAAGCCGCCCATGGGCCTCTGACTTGGCTTCACATGCCATCGAGAAATATATCGCTCAGGTATTCATCGTTTCCTCACGATGTTTTCCTTCATCGTTTTTGAAGCAAGTGATAATTATACTATACGCACATGAATCCGAAAAGTCAGAGGTGCGTGCCTTGGGTTCGAACTCGAGACTAATGACTTGGCAATCCGACGGTCACGCCACTAGGCTATCACTGATTTTTTAAATTATGAATATGGTACTTAATTATTAAAATGATATTTTGGGCGGTTCATTCGAAACCAAATAAAACAACAGCGGTTAACCTATTACCATAGCTGCGAAACAATAATTAAATTATACAAACCTGTAATATCCATCACAAAGTGATATAAATGATGATAGATGCTCCTCTGATTTAAACTTAAAGAACAGGGGGGTTCCTCTCCTTGATATTTCTAACGAGTTCTCTCCATTCCTTGTGATATAAATTAATTCTTCTATTTTGCAAACGTGGGTCCACTGAAATGACGTCATTGTATAGTGATTTATAATTTGTAAACATGTAAGTGATTTACATTATTATATGAACTATCTAAGAGTAGGTACCTATCATACTAAGTAGGCAGTCAGATAAAAGGCCGAAGAATAAAACCCATTTAGGTAAATAATAAAATTATATCTATCAAACTGAGGTCGCAATTAAACTTAAGGCGTAATTTATGCTTTGGTTGTTGGCCCGCATTCAGGAACACGAATGGCTTTACCTACCCGACTTCGAGCAACTGACTAGCTGGCATTTTTGACGAACTCAGGTGTCTAATGAATTTTCCGGCCACCGTAGGCGCGGGCTTGCGGACGGTGAGCAATGGGTAACTCGCCGTCCGATAAGGACCAGGCCCGGGTCGACGGCGCGTTGTGTTCCACGCGCGCCTCAAAGAGATGTCAGCACAACTGACGGGGTCCACTAGGGCCGATGCTTGCCGGGGTTGTGAAGAAATCCGAAAGGGAGACCGTGGCCCCGGCAACATGGCAACTGAAGGAACACGGGTGGGTTTTAGTCAGTAAGAGTCTGACACGCCCTCCCGCTCCGCCCAGAGCGGGAGAAGTTATTTGGTCATTTCCCACCCAAAAAGTGTCTAAGGAATTGGATGCCGATTACATACACTTGGTCCTACAGTCGAATTCCGACATCTCAATTCAGGTGGACGACCAAGTATAACAGCATCATTAAATGACAAGTACTTACCTCTCTTTTTACAGTATTATAGATTCTTATGCCAGGCTGGTGCGGATGAAAGGGCGCGACCACAACATTCACCGGTGTCACATCGCTGCCGTTCTGCCACAGAACATCTTCATACTCCTCCGCCAAATAATTCGGGGCCATTATGTACAGTTGTTGGAGATATAAGTTCTTTATGTAACTGAAATTTTATTTAATATTTTACTACCTCGAAAGTCTATGGGTGTCGAAAGAAAAGCCTTAAGAGGTCGTCTACAATTTGGGGACCAAGACCAAGGCAAGACCTTGAACTACCTCACCCCATACCCCATTGACCAAGACAAGTGGTATGAGTTTTACTACTACGCCAATCAAGTCAAGTGCAATTACGGTTGCCAGACCCAAAAATAGAAAAGCCGGACATAGATTCATATTAAGCCGGACATTTTGCCCTGAAAGCTTGATACATTGGTTTTTATATTAATAAAAAAATGTATTCTTTTATTTTATTTGTGTATTTATTACTGTTATTCATTTGAAACTTACTCTACTTTAATTATGAATCCTATTTTGTTCTTACTAAAGTAATTTGTAATTTCTTTACATTGAAAGTAATTAAAACAATCAATAACTAGTCTTTTTCAGTACATTGAAAGTAATTAAAACAATCAATAATAAGGCATCTTTTGGCGGGGCAAGGTTGACCAAAAGCCTAACAAAAGCCGGACAGGCCGGACTTGTGTATATTTGGCCGGACATGATTGTAAAAAGCTGGACACCTGGCAACCCTAAGTGCAATAGTCATGACTCTCTCTCGTAACGATTCGACTGTAACTTTATCAATACATTTTCAAAACTTTCAACTTCCATTGGCTTCACAGTCGCCGGGTATATTATAATTCTCGAAGTTTGTACTAAAAAAGGAGGGTGACGCTTGAATGCAGACAGACTCAAACATCTGACCAGTGATATAATCAAAGCAGCTTTTGTTTGCATTGTGTAGGAGCAGAAACTTAAAAAGTCGGCTCGCAAAAAAATAATAAAGGCAAGAGCAGATTGCTGCAAATTGTATTCCAATCGGTATACTTACTTCACGTTATGGCCGACAGAACAAAGTTTGGGTAGTTGGTCGTGAGCATGCTTCTTCGCGACGTGACCGTGTCTTCTAACAATTACTTTCGGTATATATTTTTTGTAATCCCTCACAACATCGTTTACCGACAATTTTTCCTCAGCAGTGGCACGTGTCCTGAATAAAAAAAACATGTACTTACTCGCAATTTGTCACGCAAAAATTCGCCAGTTTTGGAGACTCGAGACGTGAATACATACATCTACGTGCATGATCTACATTATGTATATCAAGTCGGATCCGCTTTTAATTTAACAAATGAAACAAATTTAATACTAATTGAACACATCCCCTTTTCATACATACACAGCATCACGCCTTGTTTCCCCGAAGGGTTGGGCAGAGGTGTCCCTGTAGCAGGTACACCCACATTTCCCCAGTTATGTTTTTTAAGTCCCATGTAATAGGGGGCGAGCCTATTGCCATCAACCGGGCACAAATCCAGACTCCGAGCTGCTACTGAGAAATTTCAGATAGAAAAACCAAATAACACTTTGCCCGACCCGGGAATCGAACCCAGGACCTCATGCTCAGCAGTAGCGCTTGCGACCACTAGACCGACGAGATCCCTTTTCATAATTCACAATTGGTTTAGACGACAAAGCGTCGTACCCAACTGTCAATACTTGGTGCATATTGCATGAGCTTAGAGCCACGCGGGCCCCAAACAGACAATTGCACCCCGCACAACCCTGTATCATATGTTTAGGTAACTGTATGCAATCAACACAATTATAGTTAGATCGTCCGCAGTAAGTATTCGTGATCATGTAAGAAACAGGAAAAATAGTGTAATCATATAGATGAGAGATTCCTCTGTAAGTAGGTACATACTTTTAGGCCCTTTGTACACACTCGTCTTTCTTGCCGTGAAAAACTACGGTTTATTCGCCGTGTGTAGGCACGGTCGTTAGTGTTATATCGACCACTATTCACTATGGAAGCTTGTTGAAAGACACAATTTTTCTACGGCGCGGTTTATACGCCGTGTAGGCATGGTGTAGGCACGGTCGTCAGTGTTTTTTGTATCACTATGGAAGCTTATTGACAGACACGTTCTTTCTACGGCGCGGTTTATACGCCGTACCGTAAAGAAACCGTGCCGTGTAGTGTACAAAGGGCCTTAGGTTTGTGAGATTTAAAATGCAGATTAGTTAGCATCAGGCTTGCAAGTAGGTACCTGGAGATTTTGGGAACTTAGAAGATACCCTCACCAATTAAGCCGTTTCACATGTTATTTATTAGGCAAAGAACAATAATGTCAGTAACTCAATATTGCGTTGAGGTGAAGTAACAGCTTTCTGTATTCAGGGTCGCGGGTTCGATTGCCGCAGTACAATAAATATTTGTATGGCATAAATACAGATATTTTTGCTCTCAGTCTAGACGTTTAAATACATCACGCGACACAGAATCTTGATTCTTGATGCACAACTACAGAATGAAGATATTTTTAAAAATCTTTTTTATCCTCAAGTAAATGACCCGAAGCTTATTATTTTATTCAAAGCTAGTGTCTGTTGCAGAACCAAGGCTCCTTACTTAACTTACCAAGAACCCTTATAGTTTCGTCATGTCCGTCTCTGTCTGTCTGTCTGCGGTCTAGCTCCGAGACCCTTAGTACTAGAAAGTTGTAATTTGGCATAGATATACATATTAATTACGTCGACAAAGTGGTAAAACAAAATTATGAAAAACATATTTTGTTAGGGTTCCTCTCATACACGTAAAGTGGTAATGTTTATTTTTTTACCCCATGGTGAGGGGTATCATTGGAAAGGTCCTTCAAAAATATTGTGAGTTTGTGAAAACCATTTTTGGATTCAGGGATTCGTTTGCGAAATATTAAGCGTTAAAGTGCTAATTTCTGTTAGACTCAAGTGCCGGCTAAATGGTTAGTTTTGGGTGTGTGAAAAAAATCACAACAGTAGCTGATATAACGAAATTAAAAGGAAAACTATCACAGCTAAGTAGGCTCTACAGGTTAACGAGTAATAATCGACCAACTTAACTTTGCAGTTGCAAAAACATGTTTTCCCATACATTCCGTATGGGAGAACATATTTTTCAACTACAAAGTTAAGTTTGTTTTTGGGATAAATTCATCCCAACTACGGAACCCTTCATTATGCGTGGTCCGACACGCACTTGGCCGGTTTTTTTCTGTCTACAGGTCACTGACAAGGCCCAAAATGTGTTGAGGAAAATAATACATGACGTTAAAATATGTAAATTAAAGAGATCACTTGTTAATTGTGCAGTAATACCAGAGGGCTATTGTCTCACAGACTGAGACAGAGTAATTAGATGTTATAGTCCATTGTTCTGTCAATGCAAGATATAATCACACTTGACAATATTCATGATCTACTACAGTAATAATGTATGTAACTACAGTATTTATAATTTCTTGATGTCCCTCGGGAATCATCGTATTTCCGAATACAAACGAATGCAAATTTCTATGTCCATTAATTATTAAATTTATCGTGTGTAATAATTTGAATTCAGAACTACTTGTACTTTATTGTTGTTTTGTTTTGATTTCTGTGTGAACTATATAGAGCTGTAAAACTATTATCCTATCTGGCGTGCCTGCGACTTTAGCAGCTTTGCTCCCATTTTTAAAATAAATTAAGTTAAAAGAGTATTAATAAGACTTTATACTTCCAAATGGATTGAGAGCGTCCGGTCTGCTCCAAGTACAAAGGACACCTGATAGAAAATATAGAAATCCGACGACTGACGAAACACGAAGTTTAGCGAGGGACATTAAGAAAATTTAAACACTGTATATCATGAACAACATGAACAACTCTGAGTGGCACTATGTGCTAATGTGCTAAATAGATAATAAGAAATTGTTGTGACATTATCACATACATCTATATAGTTGACAAAACTCTTAAATTCGCTGACAGACAAACTGCTCTGGGTCATAGAAACATAAAACTTTGCACAAGATTTCCTAGTACATCTATACATATAATAAAATCGTAGCGAAGTCAAAACTGTACATTGAATATTTTTGAAAAAAAGTAATTGCTACGAGGTCTAGGATCGATTCTAATGCCGAAAATATTTTTTTTAGAATTTTTGTCTGTTTGTCTGTATGTATGTTCCAGCATCACGCAAATTCTACCGGACAGATTCTGTTAAAATTTTGCATAGATATTCCCTGTGTGTCTGGTCAAACTATAGGGTATAAACTATCACGCTATTTACTATGGGGGACGAGCAATATTACATTATGTTGTATTTTTATGTTCTAGCATGACGCAAATTCTACCGGATAGATTCTGTTAAAATTTTGCATAGGTGTTCCCTATAAGTCTGGTCAAACTATAGGGTATAAACTATCACGCTATTTACTATGGGGGACGAGCAATATTATATTATGTTCGTATTTTTGGGAAAAAACGCGCCAAAATTTTAGGATATTGTAGATGGTTATCGATTTAACTTTTTAAATGATTATCATCACGCTATACCTTTATGGAACTAAGCAGTCAATCAAAAAATATATAGGAACGGCTATTTTAGACAAGTTTCAACAAAGCAATTAGCTCAGCGGTTGGGCGGTTGCTTTGTAAACGTGGGGTTGTAAGTTCGATTCCCACCTACGGTTTTTTTTTCTTTTTTTTCACATTTTGTTATACGATTATTATTTTTTTTGATAATCTACCTATAATCTATAGATATAATAAAATCGTAACGAAGTTAATTTTTTTTAAAGAAAGTTATTGCTAAGAGGTCTGGGATCGATTCTTATGCGGAAAATAAAGTTTTTAGAATGTTTGTCTGTACCAACCGTAGGGCATAAACTATCACGCTATTTGCTATGGGGGATGAGCAATATTACATCATGTTCGTATTTTTCTCTGCAAATTGTAAAAGGACGCGCCAAAAGGTTGGGATATTGTAGATAGGTAGTTACCGATTTAACTTTTTAAATGATTATCATCACGCTACCTTTTATATAGGAACGGCTATTTTAGCTAACTTTCAACAAAGCGAATAAGTAAGCGATTGGACGAATGATTTGAAGTCCTGAGGGCCTACCACCAGCTTAAAAGCAGTATTATTTTAATATTACTTTAGTTTACTTCAGTGTGGGAAAGAGATGAAGCTCTACAGGATGTATAGCTCCATCTCTTTCTCCCACTGAAGTAACATTAAAAAAATACTGCTTTATGAGCTGGTGGTAGGCCGCCCGGGGTAGTAAGTTCGATTTACATCTGTTTTTTTAAACTCTTTTTGTAAAACGATTTTTTTTTGGATTGTGTATGTAATAGTTCATAGAATGTATTAATTCACAAAAAATGGAAAACTTCGTAAGCTATGGGAAACTACTAAGTTACAAGTACTTTACAGTCACAAAACATTCAAGGTTGTATTCTGATCATTTTAGAGCAAAAGACTGTAGGAATAAAATGTTTTTTTACAGATTTTGACAGCAGATTTGTCCTAGCGATTTTATAATATGTATGTGGATCTTCTGGAATCGCTGCCACACTGCTTCCTGGTGGCAAAACAGCGCACGTCATGTTTAAGATTCCCATCGATTTAGAGAGCAACGAAACACCTGTTTGTGGGGTGTCACGCAACAGTAACAAGGGATGTGTACTTAGGGGATTGCGCTTCGTCGTATGGGATGAATGCGTTATGGCAAAAAGGAAAGCAGTGGAAACTGTAAACAGAACCCTGCAGGACATCCGCAGAAACCAAGATATGATGGGTGGTGTCACAGTTTTGACAAAAAAAGTGAAAACTTCGTTGAAAAGGTCGACTCTATGGTCGAGAGTTCATAAACTGCGCTTGACCATCATCATACGAGCTCGGCTTGGCGGTAATTCAAATGCTCAAGAATTCTCCGATGTTCTTCTAAAAGTTGGTGAAAGCACTCTACCAGAGACTCTTGGTAGAGTAGATCCCACTTTAGAAGATCTTATTTGTCTGATATACGGGGATATCAGTCAAATACCGTACCAAGAGAATTCTTAGGTGTGTTTCCGTTTTAACTCCGAAGATGATCAAGCTACAGCGATCAACCACAGTATTCTCTCATAAATTGAAGGGAGTGAAGTGATATACACCTCCATTAATAGTGATGTGGAGGAAGATGATGCCAAATATCACCCCGTAGAATTTCTCAATTTACAAATAGAAAGAAAAGAAAGAAAGATAGAAAAAACATTTATTTGGACACAGTTCGCGAAACACAAAACACAAATTACAGAGGAAATAAAAAATAGTGTTTTTAAAACAATAGTGTGTGCCTCACGGCTGCGCCAAAAAGGTTCATTTCAGCATTAAATGGCAAGTGGACTTCCGGTTGTATATCTGTGTAACGGAAACCAGCTCAAAGTCATGTCTTTGCAGAGAAACGTCATCGAGGTGGAAATTCTAACAGGTTGTGGCGATGGTGAGACAGTGTTTATAGCGCGTATAAAGTACAAATTCCCCACCATTACCAGTTAAAGCGCGTGCAGTTCTCTGGGAGTGTATGCTTTGCGATCAACAAGTCACAGGGGCCGACACTAAAGGCTGAAGGCTGCGGGTGTCGACCTCAGGATAAGCTGCTTCTCACACGGACAACTGTTACGTCGCTTGCTCCCGAGTCACCATTCCTGACTCTCTGTATATTTTGGCTGCTGAGAATAAAACTACAAACGTAGTATACAGGGAAGTTTTATAAAAATGTGGCTGTTATTGTAGTATATTGTGATGTCTTACGATTTCCATGCGAACGAAGTCGCGGGCAGAAGCTAGTACTTTTATAAATATGCAGATTTTGTCAACTAACCTACTTAGTTTTCTTACATGGGACAAACCCAAACAACAGTTAATAAAAAATAAATGATACCTATCTGTCTACACTAATATTATAAAGAGGAAAAATTTGTATTTTTGCGTGTGTATATGTTTGTAATGAATAAACTCAAAAACTACTGGCCCGTTTTGAAAAATTCTTTCAGCAATGGATAGTTACATTATCAGCGAGTCATCATCAGCCTATAAATTTCCCACTGCTGGGACACAGGCCTCCTCTCTGTGAGAGGGAGTGGGCCGTAATCCACCACGCGGGCCCAGTGCGGGTTGGTAAATGTCACATGTCTTCGAATTTTCGGTTCTAGGACATGCCGGTTTCCTCACGATGTTTTCCTTCACCGTTTTGAGAGCAGTGGCGATGAAATAATTTACACAAAGTAAAGCGCCTGCCTGGGTTCGAACCTACGACCTACAACTCGTAAGTCGCAGCCGTTACCACTGGGCCACCACTGCTATATCAGCGAGTAACATAGGCTATATTTTATCCCCGTACCCCCACGGGAACGGGAACTACGCGGGTGAAACCGCGCGACGTCCGCTAGTATAATATAAAAAGTCACTTTTCGTATCTGCGTGACCGCGTTGTTGTTATAAACTAAGCAACGGATTTTGATGCGGTTTTCATCATCATTTAGAGAATTTATTTTCTATTATTCCTGAAGGTTTATGTGTATTTTTATTATATTAATGACTAGCTTTTGCCCGCGGCTTCGCCCGCGTAGATGTCGGAAAATATACCGCATAACATATTTTATTGGATTTTATTTTTATTTTATAAGGATTAATATGATACCGGTCAATATAGTTTCGGAAATAAAAATAGAATTTTTATCAAATTCTGAAAGATAAAAATGGTTACTGTGGGTCATCCTTAGAAGATAAGACATATGCCATCGCGGACTTTTTTGTTGTTTAAGATCTTCAATCCCGTGGAACATAAATTTGATGTATCTGTAACGGTTTACGCGGCGCACGCCAGTAAAGCTCCCAGTCGGCATGATTTTTTCCGACATCTTCGACAATAATCGTCATATTTCAGCCAATTTAAACAAAACCTTAAGGTGATATATTGAAAAAAATGGGCTTTTTCTTTATCGTGTAACTTTTAAAGTATTTGGAATAAGGATTTAACATTTTGGTGTATGATTTTTGACTATATGATCTAGTATCCTGAAAAAGGAATACACGATACAATGAAATTTTCTCGATACAAAAAAATTGCAAAGGTTCTATCTATTTTTATCTTTTTTGAGTATCATGGCGCAACGCTTATGAGTTATTCAATGGAATTTACTTTAAAACATAGAGAGTAAGAGTTTCGAGTTTTAAGAAAAGCAGTTTTTTTTTAAATAATACTTTTCATTTACAAAAGACGGTATTTCGTTTTGGCACATACGTTGTTTTATTCCGAGCGAACACACATTATCGTCATCTCTACTTTCGCCTATCAAAAGTATTGTCATCACTCTCGTTCATTCATAGATCAGTCGCCCGATGGGGCTCATCGACGAAGAATCTATGTCATTTTTTTGCAAATCGGTGCGATCAAATTTACGTGATCTAAAGAATTTTGTTTACAGAAAAAGTTAGTACTTCAGCAAGTTAAAGTAATTATTGAATGCAATTAGTGTTGAATAGGTATTTAGACTGTGTGTGTGTATTCTTGTGAGTCATGTGAACAATATAACATTATTTTTCTGATATGATTTCCTGGTGACATTTAAATAATTTATAAATACAGGAAGAAATATAAAACCAAAACTGAACATTACCTGCAAGGTCTGGAGTGCACAGGGCTATCAATGAACTCATTTTATAGGAATTCAATAGCAATAAGATGATGATAATAGTGAGTCGAATTCTCCACCTTCACTAAAGCATAACCAACACAATCTATTCCCGCTTTGTAAAGTATTATTATGTAAGTATTTTATTTTTTAAGAACATCTGTTTTTATATCTACAACTTATAATAATCTTTTGTCTAAAGAAATAGGCTAAATTATATGATTCGTTTTTAGGTTTGAAATACGTCAACAGTACATCAATATGTCAAGTACTGTCACTACGAATGATAGATCACAAAAAAGAAATGGAGTCACATTTGAATTGTGAAAAAAGGAGTTTTTACCCGACTACGGCAAAACCAGAGGAGGGTTATGATTTTAACATGCTATGTATGTATATATGTATGTAACAGGCTTTCAAATGCAAAATCAAATTCAAATCCGACTAATAGTTCCAGAGATTAACTCGTTCAAACAAACTCTTCAGCTTTATTATTAGTTTTTATTTATTAGTAGCTTTCCCTTCATAATATTAAGTTTATATTAATTATTAATACATAATTATCAACTAATACTATAAATTCGAAAGTGAGTTTATTTCTTTGTTACGCTTTCACGCTAAAACGACTGAACAGATTTAGATGAAATTTGGCACATGGGTAGACCATGACCTGGTTAAGTCATAGGTACCTAAGTCAATAATTTCATAACAAAATACATTGTGTTGAAAATATTACAGTGACGATAAATTAGTTTAGGACAAAGGATAATTTTTATCCCGATATTTCCACTGGATCGAGACTTATGTGGGTGAAACCGCGACGCGCAGCAATTATTATACAGGATGTCTCAAACATAGTTGTTCAAAGGCAAATGGGATAAAGTGGAGGTGGCCACCTATCATTTAATTTTTTTAAGTTAGGATATTCTCAATAGTTCACAAAATTTCACTAATTTAACCATTTTCAAGAAACTTTACATTTTCTACGCTTAACTATATTTTCTACGCCTAACTTTATATTTTTCGGCCCTGTGAACAATATTTTTGACGTAGCGAGTTCAAATCTGGCTGGAAGATGCCTTGATAGTGTAGGTACAAGATTACGTTCCTATTTACATACATACATTCAGTGTGGCTCTGCACCGCTTCAGATTTTATTTTTACTTGTCTTTCCTAACTTTATATTAAAGTTTATCGCAACTTTCTAAGCCCAGATTTAAAAAAGTGTACTACCAAGTACTATCGAAGAAACGCATATGTGTACACTGTAAGGACTATTCTTGCTTGTAACGCTCGGCCGCTATAGTATCGCTTACCTACGAAAAAAAGGGTAATTTGCACAGGATTTTGTTTTCAAATTGCTTAGATATGCGTTACTCCGATGGTACGTGCACATAGCTTTAAAAAGTACCTTAATTATTAATAGTTAGACTAGGAAAATTTCATAAAGATAGCTTAATGAGAAAAAACTTTGTGCTCTAATTTTACCTAAACATCTCTGAAATGCGTTTAGTATTTAAATTTTACACATTGAGACGTGACTTTCGGTACATGTGTTTTATTTTTAATTCTTTTTTTTTTACTTTCGCTGTTGACATGCGTAGGCCTACACAACTTGTATTGTCATTACCAAAAGCCATCATAATCTGCCTATAGGCATGGGGCATGGGGTATAGTCTTGTATCTACAGTATCAAGACATCTTCCAGTCATTGATCGCTACGTCAAAAATGTTGTTCACAGGGTCTAAAAATCCAAGTGAAAGTTTCTTGAAATGCGAAATTTTCTGAACTGTTGAGAATATCTCAACTTTAAAAATTTTAAATGATAGGTGGCCTGCACCTCCATTTTACCCCATTTGCCTTTGGATCACTACGTTTTAGACAATCTGTCTACAAAGTGGATTTTTGAGATGGGGCAATAAGGGCAACTATCTTAACCGTTGTTGCTACAGGAAAACGGTCTTAGAAGACTGTCTTTAACATTTGAGACATTTTGATTTGCATTCACAGATTTTGAAAAAATATTACAGTCAGTAAGAAAATGGGCAGTTTTCACAAAAACTTTTTTTGATGCCAATCAATCCTGTTTCTTTTATGGAACAAAAAACTTTAGTGGACCAACTGAGGTTTGAGTACCTACTAGAAAAGTCAGAAATTACAAAAAACTTTTTCCATACATTTTGTGTGTGGGAATGTCACCCTGTAAACAATAAATATTTTTGCTGATAATTAAATATTTTGTATTATTTGTCTACTCCATAGTTCGCTATATGCAAAATTTCATAGATCGAAATAAATTATCGTTACTTAGCACGCACTTTTTTCTTAGATATGTTTCCGTCTTTATCATACACTTTTAGTATGACAGTTGTGCGACAGTGACAAGAATAATGCTTAGTCAAAGCCCATGCTAAGTAACTAACGTTTTCAAATTCCGGTCAGTTATTTCGTTAGTTCCACTTTTTGCTACCGGTTCAGATACGTTTGTGGCAGCGCGACGATGTGGCGGCCAACCATCGAATATAGAACCGCCACTCCCCGCGTGCGGGGGCAATAAGCCACGCCCATCAAACTACTCTTTATTTTCAAAATAGGCCCTTAATGAATTATACACTAAAACCTTCTGCAAAAATCACGCTCCGTCCATTGGTGAAAACCGTTTGAAAATCCGTTCGGTAGTTTTTGAGCTTATCGCGTTCAGACAGACGCGGCGGGGGACTTTGTTTTATAATATGTAAGGATAAGGATAAACTTACATAATTATAAAGACAGCTCAGTTTTTTGTCAAGTTGCAAAAACCTTGTGGGGTTTCTAGTTGTTTTACAAAAACAATGCGCACTGTTGGATTTTCAGCCTTCAGCGCCGAAAGTTGAAAATCCACAGGGCACTTTTATTTAATCATTCATTTAGGTGTCGCTTATATTTCTAGGTGTCGAGATATATTTCTATGGGGCACGCCCATAGAAATATATCTATGGGCACGCCACATTTGCGGCGATAAGTCCCTTCTTTGAGGAGTGGCTAGAGGCACCACGGCGTCTTCACCTTCCGCATGACGCAGGTCCTCACCGGAGATGGTTGTTTCGGGAGGTACCGGATAAGGCGGGAGGAAACGCCCGGATGTCACCATTGTGTGGATCGCCCGGAGGACACGGTGGAGCATACGGTGGAGGTCTACCCGGCTTGGGCGGGGCTCCGCCGTATCCTCGTGGAGGCGATCGGCGGCGGTGATATCTCGCGTCCGGCCTTGGTCCAGGCCATGGTACGGAGCGAGAGGGCATGGGCGTCACCTCCTTCTGCGAAGAAGGAGGCGGAACGCGTGAGGGAGAGGCAAATTTCGCGACCTCACGCCCCAAACCGCCGCAGGAGACGCCCTGGGTATCGGGAATCCCAGGCCAATTCCCGGCCACCGTATAGGCGCGGGCTTGAGCAATGGGTAGATCGCCGTCCGATAAGGACCAGGCCCGGTACCCTAATTACGTAATACAACACAATCATCTGTTTCGATTTTAAACAGATTGCTAATCCATTGCTTCACAAGCAGGAAAAAAAAATCTGCTCAGCAACGTAAATGACGCAATGAATGTTGTTGAACTGTCAAAATGAAACAAATTAGGCATAATATGTAAGTTACGCAATTAGGCTCGACGGCGCGTTGTGTTCCACGCGCGCCTCAAAGAGATGTCAGCAGAACTGACAGGGTCCGCTAGGGCCGATGCCTGCCGGAGTCGCGGGAAAGTCCGAAAGGGATACATCATCTGTTTTTCAATTACTTAAATTAAATATTAAACTTAACTGCTATTATACAATCTCTTGCAGATAATTAAATGGGCTTTTTTGTGAGTGATATGCTGATAGATAATAAAAAAAACACTGTTTTGATCTTTCTTAAAAAAACCGGCCAAGCGCGAGTCGTACTCGCCCATGAAGGGTTCCGTAGCAGCAAGTAACATTGAATGAAAGGTAAATTGCGGTTTACGATTTATGACGTATTAAAAAAAAACTACTTGTTAGATCTCGTTCAAACCAATTTTCGGTGGAAGTTTACATGGTAATGTACATCATATATTTTTTTTAGTTTTATCATTCTCTTATTTTAGAAGTTACAGGGGGGGGACACACATTTTACCACTTTGGAAGTGTCTCTCGCGCAAACTATTCAGTTTAGAAAAAAATGATATTAGAAACCTCAATGTCATTTTTGAAGACCTATCCATAGATACCCCACACGTATGGGATTGATGAAATTTTTTTTTTTGAGTTTCAGTTCTAAGTATGGGGAACTCCAAAATTATTTGTTTTTTTTCTATTTTTATGTGAAAATCTTAATGCGGTTCACAGAATACATCTACTTACCAAGTTTCAACAGCGTAGCTCTTATAGTTTCGGAAAAAAGTGGCTGTGACATACGGACGGACGGACAGACAGACAGACAGACAGACATGACGAATCTATAAGGGTTCCGTTTTTTGCCATTTGGCAACGGAACCCTAAAAACCGTCCGCAAATATTGCAATAATATGATTTTGTTCGTTATTTTAAAATAGCTTTTCATCTCATCTTCAGGCCTTCCCTAAATATATTAAGAAATTATGTTAATCCTTTCTGCCTCTTAAATAAAATATATTTTTAACTCACATGTCAGCAATCCCAAGGCCAAGCATTTCTTTCTTGTGTTCAGGATACTTAATCTCAGGGATCCTGTTCTCGTAAACATCACTCCTGGCTTGAAGGAAGTAGTAATCATAAGTAGTTTCATCCAAGGTTATTAACAGTTCTAATCTTGGAACCTGTAGAAGAAATGTATGAAAAAATATTTAATAAAATTTGACCAACTTCTGCTGTCCAGATATTTTTCCTCTGATACAATGAAATGATCCTTAAGCAGTGTTGCCAACCCGTACGATAATTATGGGGGCGTACGATAATTTGGCCTATGGTACGATGTACGATAATGAATGTCTAACGTACGATAATTTTGTGATTTGCTGAATAAAATTACAGTTCTATTATCAAAACGTAGGTATTTGTTAAATACGCAAAAAATGTCAATGTCTATTGTCAAGTGTGTCAATAACAACAAATAAGTATCTTTCTCGTTTTCCCTCTTTAGTTTTTTATTTTATTTTACAGTAAAAACACAAAAATTTCAACTAAAAACTATGAATAAGCATATTTAAGGTTTGTGCTGAGCTAGCACCACTACTGGTGAAACTTGCTTCCCCTTTGACTCTAGTTTAAAATTATCCATCTTTTGATAGCAATTTGTTATTTAATTTGGATTTAGGGTTTTTATTTTTGATTTTTCTTTTGTACAGACGCCAGCACATCAAGCTACCCAAAACTGTCAAATTTTCCCAATCAACTTTGAACCTTAGACATCAGCGATAAAGTTAAAAATCTATTAAATAAATTTGACAGATTGTAGTAGCTTGATGTGCTGGCGTCTGTACGATAATTTTGTCCAAAATACGATAATTTTGACATGGGAACTCGATAATTTGAACTTTTGGAGTTGGCAACACTGTCCTTAAGGTACCATTCCGTAGCCGACTGCACGCAGCAGCAGCAGGCGATGTGTCGCCGCGACACTCTGGTTTCTATGTATTTCTATGAAATCGAATCGAATTTCTATGAAGTCGCCTGCTGCTGCTGCCTGCAGTCGACTACGGAATTGTATATTTACATGAAGCTGAGTGGAACCCCATAGACTGTCAAAGAATATCCCTATTTCAAAAGGCATATTAATTATGCTGACAGCAAATCTATACAATACTCAATCTACACTTTTGCATAGTATGTCAAAATGCTCAACAAAACATTAGTAACTAACACAGCACACAGTGGTTCGCGGGGCAACGACGCAGCCGACGAACTTGCCAGAAGGGGGTCGAGCATGGCACCACTGGAGCCTGAACCTATGGCGCCCCTCCCCTTACCTTACGGGTACCTACGCACTCTGGTAAGGAAACGAACCAGGGAACAACATCACAAACTATGGGTGGACCACAGTGAGTGCAAGCAGGCCAAAGGAGGCACTTCCTACAATCGACGGCCGCCTCACGAAACAGGTTCTCTGACTAACAAAACAGCAGCTGCATACCTATAGTTACAGCAGCGTAACTGGCCAGTTACGCTAAATTACCCATGGCCATGGGTAATTTAATAAACACCTCTTTGTCATAGGAGTCACAGACAGTCCGCTGTGCAGAGCCTGCATGGAGGACGACGAGACAACTGCCCGGTAGTAGTACTTCGGTAACACAGGTACCCTACGTGAGATTGTCAATGACACCAAGGCGTTGCTGACCTTCTTTGAGGAACTGGAGTGGATCGAATAACCAATTTTCCCACCTGTATGCAAAATACGCGCTTTGACGTGGAGTTGCGGATAGCAGCCCGTATTACCTATTAAGTTACTAATAAACAAAGTATGATGAAATGGCCCTTAAGAAGAAACATGGTCACATGGTCATTGCTGTTCATTCCATACAAACGCATTCCTTTGTTTTCTCCCTGGTTACTGATACTAGAGAGCAAATATTAATATACAATACTAGCGGACCCGACAGACGTTGTCCTGTCAAAACATTGTCCAGCGGACAAAATTGTGAATCTAAACCATTCCCAGATCCCCTTGAACACACACAAAAAATTTCATCAAAATCGGTCCAGTCGTTTGAGAGAAGTTCAGTGACATACACACTCACAGAAGAATTATATATTTAAAAAGATATTGTATATCCACCACTGCCATGTCCCTATGATTTTGAACCAAAAATACGAACATGGCAGTGGTAAATATAGATTCATTTGTAAAAAAAAATTGTTCTAGTGTGAAACACTCAAGTATAAAACAGAGGAACGCATGTGGATAGACTGAACGCCAATGACCATGTGACCATATTTCCTCTCAACATTTGATATTGAATGTTCTAAAGATAGAAAAAGGGTTGGTGGAACAATAGGCAACCTTATACCACAACGCAATCACAAATAACAATGTGGAAGGTAGCAAACAAGGAAAAGGGATAACCGAAGCACAGCTGCCTCACAAATTAAGATGATATTCTAATCACACTGAAAAATGTAGGTATATTGGGTCTAATTAAATTAGCTAGTGAAATTCTGCCAACGTCACGGTCATATCAAATGATGCTAAAAACAAAAAAACAAAATTTTCTAAATTGATGATTTCAAGTAATTACACTACCAGCGGTCATTGATTCCAGCTGTAGGTAGTTAAAATTAAGAGTTTATTTTATTGTAATTAGATACCAATACCGATGGGTATTGATGGCTCCATAGACATGATGACGTCTACGGAGTTCGGCTAGCTAATTTTATTTGACACTGTTGCTCAAATTCTGTTTCGCCTTGCTATAGTATGACCATAATCAAAACAAATAAAAAATATTGCCAATGTGAGACATCCTTCAAAGCTTCTTCATGTTTTGTGGAAATTACATTAATGAGGATTAAATCACTTAGTAAAATGATTAATTCCAACGTACACAAATGTTTAGGTATTAAGTATCCAAACTAACTACTAAAGCGAAAGGAAATGGTGAAAAATCCCTTATTATGTCCAACATGTCTGGGTGAATCAAAGTAGTTAACTGACACATTTTTTTAGAATGCAGTGGACTACTTTGTTATGTTTATACATACAAACTGCCTATACATTTTTAGAGAACATAAAATATTCATTCGTTGTGTAAGTTACAATTTGAACAGAATTTAGATTTGACTTATTTTTTTTTATGTTTATTTGTTGTCACTCTTGAATATAATATTGATATTGGTTAATTTAAAACAATAATGCGCATAATGTAGTACATGCTATGCTTTTCGGTCAGTGGGTCGTCTTAGGTGTGGTTTCTCTATGTGATGAAGACTTAAATTTGCAATGTATAAATTATAAAGTAGTAGTGTACTCATTGTTGATGAGCCTAATAATAAATAAATAAACAATTATTTTGAGTTTGTTTGCAGTTTGTTTGAAAGTCAACATCAATTTAAGTTGGAGATTATTTAGAAGTGAAGTTGCTGATTGCAAGATAACAGCCAATCATAACAAAAAAGCTGCTGCATCTGGTGTTAATAAGGCCATTTCTTACTTCGTAAATTAAATTCATGATAAGCTTTCATTAGAAAGCTTATCTTTGAATCACTAAGAAATACACTGTTGTTTAAGTTAAGTCACTAAAATGTACCAAATATCAATCTTATATAAATTAAATAATATATGTTTCTTGATGGCCAACATGTATTATAAACAAAACAGGCAAAAATTATATTTTTATTACTAAAAAAGCTATGCATTAACAATATTTAAAAAGCTACCAAGGCCTTCCCTTACTGTTTCACTACACATTAATTATTCATTCATTTAACTTACACTGTGGTTTCTTAGCAAAACCAAATAAATTCATGATTATGAATCTTTTAAACAATATTAACAAATACTTTACCTTGAAACGTATTCTGAGTTCATAATCCCTGGTGCTGGACAGAACTTTAGCGTTATCTTTGAGAAAATAATCTCTGCCTTTAACTCGTAACGCGAACAGCGTCCGAGTGAGAGGAGGAATTTTATACTTTTTACACAAAATAACGCACAACTCCTCTGCAGTTATCGTACTAGAGCATCGTACAATGTTAGGTGTACGATCGGTCACCACCGCCACTTTAACTGTCTCTTCAACTGTTGCCATCGTGAACTTGAACCATAAAAAACAAGAGGACGCCAACTGAGATAACACTTAAAACCACTTTGATAAATGCATCGCTAAATTATCAACATTTTTTACGAGAAAAATCGTTTTCCGTCACTACCACATTTTGAAAAACCTCCATAAACACCAAATTCATAAATTAAAATATGTTAATGTTTATTTATAACGTTAGCAAAATTCTTCATTCGACGTAGTATTTTTTTCGGAACATTTTGCCTTTCGGTCACTTGTCTTGTGCTATTTTCCCGTAATGCGCTTCTCTTGTGCTTGACACCGGACCATAGACTACTGACAGCACAGAATAACAGAACACACGTCGAAACATCGTATTCAGCCACTGACATAAATAACTGTGCGTTTGCACCAGAAAACATTCAACATGTAGATGTTTCGAAACTTGTCATATGAAACAAATCTCATTACTTGTTTTGTTGAACTTGGATTCGCACTGCACGAAACATGAATAAGTCATAACTGTGCGCTTGCACTGGCGAAACATTTACAACGAAACTTGTTGGAATCTCTATTTTCTGTCAGTTTTCCATACAAAGTTTGACAGGCACTAGAAATTCCAATATGTTTCGTTGTAAATGTTTCGCCAGTGCGAACGCACAGTTAGACAGATGTCAAGATTTGTTGTTATCTGCGTTCACACTGTCTAGAAACATATACAATAGACATGTTTTGTATTGAGATTTGTCACGTTTGCGTTCGCACTGTTGTTTGTTTAGGTCGAATTATGTCTCGCAACTTGTCTATTGATTGATGTTTTGTGTTAGCCGAGTATGGCGGTAAACATCCCGTGTTTATATCGAAACATGGAGTGGTCCAAAGTAGACACAGTTAAGTTTTTTTTTAGAAAGTCGCGCATCCAGTACCTAGGTTTCTTCCTAGGTTTTTGCCGTTCCGGGTATGCATTCCTGGTAGCTACAAACAATAAATCGTCTTCATCGCTTGAATCCATTTTATCAGGAACCTACTTTTGAAATTGGTGCTGATTCTCTTGTATGTACACCGAACTAACTAAACTATCACTTAAAATTCCTTACTTTTGACTATGAGAATTTCAAAACTATTCTGCAAAATAAATTCTCTAAATTTAAAAATAATTTTGAAACATAAAATCGAATTTGACAATCGCGACTCCACACGTGAAACCTACCACGTGAATTTTTTTAGAGCCGGAGGCGCGCAGACTTGACGTGTTTTATATGGAATTTTTCACTTATTGTATGGAAAATAAAAAATATCACCTACATGTTGAGTGTTAGGAGTAGGATTTTATAAAGGGGGTCGGGTTCATTATTTTTGCGACAGGACACACCATTTTCGAGATATAAGCAAAAGAAAAAAGATATAGTACTGTTTTTGCACCTGAAGTCGAGGTGTTGGTGTGAATTTAAAGTTCATGACAACCAATTTTATTCCACACGTTTTTAATCGCGACTAGAAATAGTTAGATTTAGTTGGACGATTCAGAATAGCAAAATTGCCATTTTCACTAAATTAATCTCTCAGTGCCATCTTAGTGCTCTCAAACTAAAATATAGTCAAGTTGTGTCACTTTAGTCTATTTCATAATGAGAAATTGTCGTTTGACAGGAATTAACGATATTTTGGTGATTTTTTGTCTAGTTTAGAGGCATTTGTAACAAGAGAATTGGCATCACTACCCAGTTAATAAACGTTGCAATATTTTTGACTTTGTTTAGTATATTTATTAGTAATTTTGCCTTCGCTACGATTTGGCCACAAATAAATCACTGTCAGGGGGAGGCCTATGTTCAGCAGTGGACGTCTTCCGGCTGAAATGATGATGATGATGATGATGAAATCACTGTCAACATCATTAAGATTCACAGAACATAAAAGTCGGCAAATGGCAATGAAATGTCAAAACAAATCTTACAACATGTTGCTAGATTCACACAGATACATTTTGATACGAAATTGGTTTGTAAAAACGTGTGGCGAAACATGTCAAATGATAAGAAACGTCAAACATGTTTCCCGTCAACAAGTTGCGTGACAATGCGAACGCGAGTCGATTCATTGACAGAAAACAGAGGTTTCAACATGTTTTTATGTGAATGTTTCGCCAGTGCAAACACACAGAAACACATAAACATTTAATTTCATACAAAACGTCGTGTTTGCATAGACAAATGTGTTTGGCCACGCCTCTTTGTTGCGATGTTTTTGTGTAAAAACACGCGCAGGAAATCCGGCTTTAGTCCAGGCTACGCATCTGCCGGGTTCCCTGCACATGTTTTACCCTACACACTACACGAAACTTGAGGTAGGTATATGTAGTGCGTACAGGAAAAACCCGTAGGAAATTCTGCTTTATAGGTGGTCAAATAACTAAACTGTGTCCTTGCTTGCTGAAATTAAACAGATATATCAGTGCTTTTTTTAAATTGAGTATATTGACCACATTGAGGACGGAATAAACTTCACACGTAATTCATTGAAATAAGCCATCATAACATTTTCAGAGAATGATTGAGTATTTCTTCGAGTCTTCCATGTTATAAAATTATTGTAAATCAATAAATAGCGCTCTCTCTCAGGATTTTGGCGGCAAGAGACCATTTTCTGCAATTTGCACCTTTTAATAAGAATAACTCATATTATTATTTTGTTTTTAAATATATATCGGTCGGAAAGTCGCAACACGGCTGCCAACTGCGTCCCCGACAGATCACAGAGGTAAACTTGGTTGGCGACTGGCAGAGCTGTTTGTTTGATCGTAAACCATTAAGGTCACCTCTGTCGGGACGCGGTTGGCAGCCGTGTAGCAAGTCCTTAAAGCGCCATATTCACCATCCATCTTGCTGTACGTCCCGCTAAGGCCACACATGATACACGACGAAAAACGACAGTGAATAGTCTTGACGTAGTACATACGTCGAAATTACTGTAACTGTGACTTGCTGTATTCACGACGCAATTTTGCATCCAGCAAGCGCAAACGTCGTGCAGATGGATAGAGCCTGGCCACGCTAAGCCAACGTACGGACGGACGTAATAAAATCGCGGTGGGATTTTATCGCGCACTGGATTTTCAACTCTCGGTGTTAAGTCGAGCGTTGAGAATCTATCGCGCCGTGACGCACTCTCCTCCCAGCGCGTTGAAAAACACACTGTTGGATTTTCAACTCTCGTCGCTAACCAGAGCGTTGAAAACCAAGTGCACGAAAAAAAAATCGCTGCGATTTTATTACGTCCGTGCGAACGTCAGCTAAGTCTACAATGGAATAAGTGAGCAACCCCAAAAAGTTTTATAAATCTCAGGCTATAAATTATATTAGATGGTATTATACTTTTACATCAATCAGTTAAGTCAGTTTCGGGTTCTACAGTTGTAAGTAGATCTAATAATTTTGATATTTTGCCTTTTGATTTTTGCCTAAGAGATTACGTGTAATAATGTGATTATAATTGAGTAAAGCCATATTTATTACGACCGCGAATTATATTTTAACCAACATAAAACCTGACACTGACCTGCAAAATGCAAAAAACGTAAGAAAATTTGAATTTCGCGGGCTACCCTGACGCTTCCCCCTTAAGTGAGACAAATGGCTTGGAGGAGGGGCTTGTGGCTATGTAATAACAGCCGCACGTGTTGATCGAGGTTATGGAGGTCAGATAGGCAGTCGCTCCATGTGAAATACTGGTATTCAGCTGCATCGGGTTAGACTGGAAGCCGACCCCAACATAGTTAGGAAAAGGCTAGGCAGATGATGATTAAAGTGAGACAAATGTATTGGTTCAACCATGCAGCTTATTTAATCTCGTAATGTGAAACTCCTTAGTGGAATTCTTATACAGAGTGTTAGGCAGACGGTTGAACATACGAAAATGGCGGATCCGTGGGGCCGTCTGCTACGTGTTTAGGCCCAATAACACGACCCAGGCCACACAGATTTTTTAAAATATTTTTTTATAATTTTATTCGTAATGTGGATAAAAACTGCCACTTGCTCACTTCAAATGGCGCTCATCTCCAGCGTCTAATAATTTGATAGCTAGCCATTCATTTTTTGGTAAACAAGCTACTTCTTTTATGCATAATTAATTATTGAGCCCAGTTGCGCAGCTGTTTACTGCAAAAAGACGGGGACCCATGTATTGCCAAAGATGTTATAAAAAAAAACTGTGGGAGAAAGCTCTCCGAAAAAAATTGGAACCCGATATTTCGTCGCGACGTTGTGCTATCCTTTAATTTTATGGGAGAAAGATGGGAGCGATGCTCCCAAAAGAACTAAGTCTGTTTTCATTACATACAGGCACTTGTGATGTGATATTATGTAAATGATAGTATGTGTGTGTTTAGATTATCATAAATTAGATCAGTGCTCTGAGGTTTTTCAGTCAGGAAGATCATGACCGAGTTGGTTTTCAACTCTGATCAGGTTATTTCTATCGTAGGCCTCCAGTGTTTAACAAAAAACGAATTTAAAGTCAACAAACACAAAATAACCTATAAATTATAAAACGTTCATATTTTATTGACTTTTCCAATAAAGCTGCTTTTTTGCTAGTGGTATACGCTTTCCTTGACCTTAGCTCGTCTTTTAATACTGCTACATTCCAAGTTTCATACATATTTATCTAGCTTTCATATTTTTTGTGATCGACACAAAAGTAAACATAAACACAACATCTACCAACCCGCACTGGGCCTGCGTGGTGGATTAGGGCCCACTCCTTCTTATAGAGAGGAGGCCTGTGTCCCAGCAGTGGGAACATTATAGGCTGATGATGATGATGATGAAACTCAACAAAGACGTACAACTGTGCTGCCACCTGTTATGAGCTTTCAGTTTTAACCTCATTCGTCGTTACTCAAACTTCAAACGTCAATAATCTCATATAAAAATAACAAAACTGGCAACATTTTTAATTATTTTAACAATTTTTCACCTTTAGGGCGTACCTATCTGTGCGTTTGTACTGAAGAAACATCACAACAAAACATGTTGAAATCTCTAGTTCCTGCCAACATGTTTTGTTGTGAACGTTTCGCCAGTGCAAACGCACAGTACCGCAAGATCAATCACAATTCACAATTTGTTTCGATTTGAAACAGATTGCCAATCCATTGCTTCATAAGTTGGAAAAAAGATCTGCTCAACAACGTAAATAATGCAATGAATGTTGTTGAACTGTCAAAATGAAACAAATTAGTCATAATCGCCAACGAAAATAAGTTACGCAATAGGGGTACAGAAGGTCCGCAGCTCCTGGTATGGTCCGGTTATTAAAAAAAATATGAGAGGTAGTGGACCATAATCCACCACGTGGGTCTAATGGGGGGTTTGTGCGTAATGGATGACATCATGTCTTCGAACTTTTGCTTTTGGCCTTATTTTTCAGTTCTGCCAACAAAGACAGTGTTCTATTTTTTTATAACTGAAAACATTCGTAAACATTGGGTTTGGCATTGGCAACACTTAATCTTCTTCCGCCAATCCGCCATTGCTGGCATTTTGCGTTCTATTGGCGGTTGCTGTCTTTGTCTCGTTGTAAAAAATTGTATTGTTCATCATAAATACTACGCAACCGACGAAAGATTAAGCTTTTTATCGGTAAGATTTTTAATTTCTTTGATCTTTAGAATAATAAGAACTTGCCTAGTTTGAATGTTAGGTGCACGTGCTATTGGTTGACAAAAGCCGGTGCCGGTGTAGCATTTTTTTTTTCGTTGAATTATTAATAGATTTTTTAACAATAAACAGTACTTTAAATGTTAATTAAGTATCTTCCTGGATTTTTTCGTATCGGTTCCTACTTCCTAGACAATATCTTGAGTTGCGCTACTAAAATATTTTCAAAAAGTACCTACTCCAACGAATTCTTTGCTGTAGGTATTATTAGAAAATAGATACTTTTTACCTTTGCTTTATAATTACGATACTGAAAATATTAGGAGGGTGTTGGTATCGATAATATTTTACTTATAATCTGTTCGTTTCAAATCAATACCTAATAAAAATATTAGTCGGGCGAATTTTACTTATTTTACATGTAGGTAGGTAGTGTATCTACAGTCGGGTTTGGTACACAATTTTACACTCTGAAACAAACTTTTCAATTCTAATTTGCCCATATTAATGATGATGACTACCAATGATGTTCTCAATATTCTTTCTTATAGCCCACCATGACAAATTTTAAATTCTAATTAGGTACTTAACTTACCTTTATCAATAGCAATCATTATCTTGAATAACTAATTTGTTTTTTGTTGTTGCAGAAAAATGGATGATGAGTGGGATGACTGTGTAGCAGATACGGTAAGATTCTTTATTCAAATGTCTCCTTACCAATATCTGTCTGGTACTTGTATCTTTGTATGTACTTAATTCTTGAATGGTGGTCCAACTAAATATTGAAAGTCACATACCATTGATTTAAATAATATGGGAGTACTCACTTACTCTCCCAATAAATTGTGGCCTTTCCCCAGTACAATGACTTGCAGTTACTGTCACAAAGTGCATATTCCAGAGTTCTAAGTATGCTATACATTATTTACAGGGGGTACAATCCAACAACTATTCAAATGTTGATGAAGGACACAGTCTCTCCAGAGGAAGAGGATTCCCGTCATTTAATGATAATGGTAATTATGATTTTATGATCATGTTTGTCTGCAGGTCATAATCTAAACAACACACAGTACACGTTATATCAATGGTCCCTACATACATAAGGACATGTCAAAAAATGCCATTTCTGACATGTCTATGTACATAAGGAACGTCTTTACGTTTGTTCAGTGGAATATGCAACTGGAACCAAGTCTTAAGTTGATTTTGTATTAAGAACATAGTCGGCTTAACATAGGAATAGTAACACAATGCTTCCCCCCTAGACTGATGCTCCTGTAGTAGAAGTATGCAATTATATCGTCACTGGAAAGGCAAAAATACTTAACCGCCATATAAATACTGTGGCGGTTAAGTAATTTTGCCTTTCCAGTGACGATATCGTTTGTTAGTATGGAGTGTCAGGGGTGTAGTAATAGATTTATCAAAGGAAATTGGCAGAATTTTACTCAGTGTAACAGTTCATAATAAATTGATCTCCCCATGCTATTATTTGTACTCCTAAAAAATAGCATCATTCATTGGGTGGATATTATCTAGTAACTTTCTTCTCAAGCCATTCAGCATTCCCACAAGCACCTTATCAGTTATGGGCTAGTCCTTGCACTAAAAGGTGGAACAAAGGTCACAGGACTTTTTTTTTGTTGAGTTCCAAGAGGTGAAGAGAACAAAGTTAAAATATGAAAAACCCCTTGAAGTATCTTTAATTTAAAAAGCAAACTATAAATAACAATTCAAAGCATGGATAAATCTGTGTCATAAACAGTTCTATTTTATGGCTTTTACTTTCATGCTTATCAATAACATACTTGAACCACTCAATCAGCTTGGTGTTATGTTACCACTTGAAACTGTCCATTGTGCAAAGAGTTATTATTTAACAGGCAAATGTGTTTATATTTTAGAATTCGATGATGATAAGGGCAGTAATGGGTTTGGAGACCGACGTGGGCGCGGAGGACGCGGAGGAGGCCGCGGGCGGGGCGGCAGGGGCGGCCGCGGCGGCGGGCCCGGCCGGGATTATGAAAACGGTAAGCATTTTTGTTCTAATAGCTGCAGCAAAATACGACTTGCGTGTCGCTCACTGTTGCGATCGGAAATTATGCGCATTTACTGAAAGCACGCCAACATTTCAATACCTACTGCGACAGTTTTACAAATGTGTCAATTTGCGATATCAAATTTCTTTGTCAATGCTATTCAAACATTGACAAAGAAATTGGAAACTCAACTTATAGCATTAAACGTGTCAGCATTCAAGATACCAACGTATTGGTAGAGTGCGTCGTCTTGTAGTGTACGTCAAATGAAAATAATTTCATTATGCATTGTATGTAGCTTGCGGCAGATTCATCCTCATACCAATGCAGCAAAGTCGAAACTCTTTTGTTTTTGATGCATTAAAAATTGGCAGTGCCTTAGATTTCTAAAATGCTATTGGAAACCGGTTTCAACAAACAGTTTTAGGTTTACAAAACCTCAAACTGTTTGTTGTCATCTAGCCTTTTGTTACTAAAAAAGCAAAGAGTATTCAAAGGAGATGATGGGGGTGTTAGTGTGCAAGTATATTGATTACACTATAGCAGTGAGCAGTGATAGCCTAGTGGTGTGACTGTCGGACTGCCAAGTCATAGGTCTCGAGTTCGAACCCAAGGCACGCACCTCTTGACTTTTCGGATTCATGTGCGTATTGTATAATTACCTATCACTTGTTTAAAAAAAACGGTGAAGGAAAACATCGTTGGGAAACCGGCATGTCGAAGAGATATTTCTCGACGGCATGTGAAGCAAAGTCAGAGGCCTATGGGCGGCTTTAAAACTAACACCAGGTTAGTCACTAACCACACGAAAAGTCACTATAGCGGTTTACACTCATTCCATCAGGCGACGGAGAAGATAGGCGGGATCGTGGGGATCGCGGCGAGCGCGGGCGCGGGCGCGGGCGCGGCGGGCGCGGCGGCGGGCGGGGCGGCGGCAGCGCGTGCGGCGACGAGCCGCCGGCCGAGCTCGGCGAGGACGGCGAGCCCAAGAAGCCGCCGGTCACCTACGTGCCGCCCGCACCCACCGAAGATGAGCAAGAGATCTTCAGCAGCACCATTAGCTCGGGCATCAACTTTGACAAGTTTGACTGTATTGCTGTTAAAGTGAGTGGTTTACATCTCTCTAACTTTATTCAGATCTCAATTCTGATTCATAATATTGAGATCTGTTAAATTCCTTGTAAAAAAAACTGAACAAATTAAAATTAACATTGACCTTTGCTTCAAGGTCGAATGTCTAGTAGTGTAATTTTTAACCTTGACAAAAGGGGCCCAACTGGTATTGTGAGTTAATACTTAAAAGTAACAGTTGCTGACTGTCAAAAGATATAACTGTAAAAAAAGTAAGAGATGTAATTAATTAGTGACAAAATGTAGGTACTTTTATTTTCTTCTCAATCAGGCGTAATAATAATCCAGTTTTTTCTCCTTTTGTTTCAATTTGCAATCGGTTGTTAGACCATAAGCCAATTTGTTGCATGCCAAATGGCAATGTCAGTGGCGATATTTTTACGTCCATTTTATTGTAATGTACATTATATATTTCACATTAATATAATATTCAGGATTAGGGCTCCAAAAAAGGCCAAAATCATTAAACCTCAATTAAGTAGTTAAATAAAATTCCTATTGTATTCTGTGGGGAGTAAAGCCAATCACAGACCTAGCTATAATATATTTCGCTGCCCCCGCAGAATAAACGCGTAAGTGCTATTGCGGCGGTTTTGATATTAATCCATATTTGTTATGAATTATAGGTCAAAATAACAATAACCTCAATTTTTACACTTACGCGTTTATTCTGTGGGGGCATCGATTTATGTATATTAATATAAATCATAGCTGTATTACAATGGGCTGCGAATAAGGGCCGAAAGGGAAATCGTGGCCCCACGGCAACATTGTAACTGAAGGAACACGGGTGGGTTTTAGTCAGTAAGAGACACGCCCTCCCGCTCCACCCAGAGCAGGAGAAGTTATTAAATAATTTCCCACACAAAAAAAAAAAAAACGAAGCTATGTTTCTATTATGTCACCAAAATATGTGGATAGATGTAGCAAGACATATTAATATAATTATATTATAGTATAGCTACTGTGTGGTGGCTTGCTAAAATATATAGCACAGTATATTAATATAACGTCTGTGATGGGCTTAAGAGAACTATCTTATTAGGTATGTGGGATTGTTAGGAATTTGAAGTATAAAAAAATGAGTGAGATAAAGATGTTTTTTTAAATATATATTTCATTATTTTAAGGGACTCGACTATATTTCTCAAATTAGCACTATTTTAATATTATTAGGTCAGCGGTGAAAATGCGCCGCGTGCCATAGATAGCTTCGAGACTGCCAATCTACGGAAGTATGTGCTGGACAACATACTGAAGGCTGGGTACAAGAAGCCGACGCCTATTCAGAAACACGCCATTCCAATCATTATGGGAGGCCGGGATCTTATGGGCTGCGCACAAACCGGGTCCGGGAAAACGGTAAATAAATGGGATAAGCTTTAATTAGCTTCACTTTTTGTTAAAAATAATTTTTCCTTAAATTTTAGGTGTATTTTGTAATGGTTTTATTGATAAAATACTGTACGCTTGGGTTTTACTAAAGTAATGTTTATACTTGTTTTTAGGGTTCTGTACCTCAAAAGGAAAAAAACGGAACCCTTTATGGTCTCGCTTCATTGTCCGTCTGCTAGTCCAGACAATTTTTCTTAGGAACACGCGTTCGCAGATGTATCAAATTGAAATACATCTACAGTCCCGTGGAGCTGTAAAAAATTACTATAGTGTGTAGTACTTGTTGACCATAGTTAATGATTGCTTGCCAAAATCACAAGTAAAGGAAAAATCTGAAAATCGTGAATTTGTAGTTATTTACATTTTATTTTTAAATGGAGACTTGACCGTGACGTACATCGATGTTTGGGACAAAGTTTTCTCTATAAAGTTAAGCTTATCCTTCAATTCGGAATCGAAAATTTTAAGTCCGTATCTTGAAGTAACATTATTTTAGTCTTTACTAGCGACCCGCCCCGGCTTCGCACGGGTATAAACCGGGTTATTATACATATAAACCTTCCTCTTTAATCACTCTATCTATTAAAAAAAACCGCATCAAAATCCGTTGCGTAATTTTAAAGATTTAAGCATACATAGGGATATAGGGACAGAGAAAGCGACTTTGTTTTATACTATGTAGTGATTTCATTCAAGTTGGTCCACTCTTATTAAAAGTTTTTTTCACCTGCAGCATGTCCTTCGATCCGTAATTGGAAATTCATAGGCCGTATCTCTAGAGTGAAGCCGCGGGCAGCCCGGCAAGTTTCGAGATGGGACCCTCACGGGCGCAAGTCCGATTAGGACTTGTCCGGTTTTCTTTTTAATATAGAAAAGTAACCAATTGTTTGTTTAATTCTAGGCTGCTTTCCTGCTGCCAATCATAAACACGCTGCTGCAAGACACACGTGAACTCATCGTTGGAGGAAACGGATGTGCTCAACCACAAGTAAATAACTTGCCATTTACAGTTTCAGTACTTTTGATTGGATGTGTTTTTCATACATAATCGTTTGTTTTTAGGTTGTAATAGTTGCACCAACCCGTGAACTGACGCTGCAAATATTTAATGAAGCACGAAAGTTCTCGTATGGTTCCGTTTTGAAGATTGCCGTCGCTTACGGAGGGACAGCCGTTCGCCATCAAGGCGATAATATTTCTGTAAGTACCCCTACAATCTTTCTAAATTATACATACAGTGTTTATAAAATACAATGAAAATAACGAGTATGTTTAATTACATCATTGTTTCTAAGGAAAATCAATGTCATAAATCTGTTATTTAACCATGAAGGTAGGTAAATAGTTTGTTTTCAATGTAGGTATTTATTTTTACTGTTGTACTGTTTGCGGTAAAACCTTTTTTCTATTACACTATTGATTGGTTTTGATAGACCTCTCTTACACTGCTTGATATTGTATCATGTTTATGCCATCTCACTTGAATCATTTGCAGAAATTGCATGGTTCGGCATTGAAAGTAGCTGGTGTAATAACCACCCTTTTTGTATCGGGTTCAATACACAAGAGGTTTAATTGAACCCTTCTAAGCTTGATATTACTATAAAAGAAAAATTCGTGGCTGTAATTTTATTTTGCCTTATTTGTAACTTAGCCGTAAAACAATAGTGCGTAATAACTGTCTACTTGGCAGTAGTTATAAGTTGCTAGCGTTTAGTGAATGACACTTGACAAAAAATCGTGGTTTTGAAGGTGCTTCTAAACAGATCGAATATTGCTGCCACATATTGCAGTAAAAATAGGCCCGTTCAGCGAGGTTTCCTATTCATGCAATCTCGATCTCGCGAGATCTCGATTTTTTTTTCGAAATTCAATCTTCTTCAAAACCCCATTCGAGATCTCGAGACTGAGCGCGTGCGTCATAGCACACGATGCTTCGATGTAATAAGAATTTTGGAATAAATAAATTAATGGATTTATAGTGTGCGGTGATATGTATCCTGATTTGTTACGTGTTGTATGGGTAGTGCAGATGATCAGATTACTAAAAAAAATGTTGCCCTTTTTTGTTTCGAGGTTCAATTATTGTTTTTTTTAGGGTTCAACACCTCAAAAGGAAAAAATTGAACCCTAATATGATCATTCGTGTGTCTGTCACAGCCAATTTGCCCCGAATGTAATGGACCGATTAAGTTGAAATTTGGAACCCTTATAGTTTCTGCATGTCCGTCTGTTTGTCCGCGGCTTAACTCAGAGACTCTTAATACTAGAAAGCTATAATTTGGTATGGGTATACATATTAATCACGCCGACAAAGTGGTTAAATAAAATCATTAAAAACATTTTTTTAAGGTACAGTCGACAAATTTGAATCATGATCCACCATAAGCTTATTTTCTTACAGATATTCAAATACAATTAGGTCGAAATTCGCGTAAACATACATTTCCATGGTAACGACCTTGTTATCTGCCATTTAATTACACAGAGAATTATCTGTTGCAGTCTCCATCTTTGTTAAGAGCTTTTACACACGAGTGCGGTATTAAGCTGAATGCACACCCAAAATAAATACGACGCGTACGCATTGTCGTACTAAAATCAATGTGTTTTTAATCTAATATACCTGATTTATTATTTATTTTAATATGCGTTCAGCTTAAAGGCTTCTACATACTGGCGCGACTTGTCGCGTAACGCGACACCGGTAGAACAATTAGAAACATGAAAACGGCCTGTAAGAGCCTTAAATGTGCTACAAACAAGATTCCGCCATTTTTGCATACATCTTCACTGAATTTTGTTTGCAAAGTTTGTTAAGGCAACAATAAGAAACGAAAAAGTAAAACGCTTAAAAAATATAAAAATTATAATGTTGAACTCGTTCTTATTTAACAATAGTTAATATCGAGTGGAACCACCATTGCTTGCAATAACAGCCAATAGTCTTGAACGCATTGATCCAATAAGGCGACTGCAAATATCACTTCCTCTCATATAATCCCAAATTTCGTTGCAATGTTGCTCAATTGCTTGTTTTGTCCTCTCGTTTCTGTTATCCCACTTTTGGACCATCAGACCCCATAAATTTTCAATTGGATTTAAGTCCGGGGATTTAGATGGCCAGGGAATTAGCGTAACTTCTGGATGCTGGCTAAACCAGCTAGACACGACTCTGGCCGTATGCACTCTACAGTTATCGTGAACATAATAAAATCTTGGAACTTCTTCTCGCGGGTAAACCATTCGCACTGTCGGTAGATTCTTCTAATAAATCCACATAATTTATTGCATTCGCATGAGAAGAAATCTGAACCAGCTCGCCTACACTTCCGGTTCCCATCCAGCCCCACATGTTAGCTGAGATTCGGCCAGATAATTGATTCGGCACTACGTGATCCTCAGCGTATCGTGTGTTATTGTAACGCCACAAGGTTATGCGACCGTGATGAGAAGATCTAAAAGATTTCTCGTCTGAAAAGATAACGTTAGTCCAGTCAAAGTTTAAATATTCACGTGCAAAATTTAATCTTGCAAGTTTGTGTGCATCTGTTAAGTCGACTTTCTTAGCGTGATGTCTATAGTGCAGTCCAGTGGAGTGCAAATGATTTCTTATCGTTTATAGACAAACGTCGTACCGTGCCGCAAAATACCGAGTGGGAGTAAACGGATGTTCTTCGTAATGATGACGCATGTAGGTTTTCTGTTGATTCGTGATTTGACGAACACCATGATTATATCGTCGTCTATCTTCCAGGGTACCCTCTTCTTCATATCGCCTGATCCAGGTCCTCACTGTGTTTCGAGATATATTTAACTCTCGAGATATTTCTCGTATACCGTAGCCTTGCTCACTGAGAATATAATCCGAGCTCTTTGTTCTGCCATTGTAAGTAAATATAAACGAATTATTTTTTATTCTTTAGAAATTATTATTTGACACCAATTTCTGAGTGATTTTTTGACTCTGTCATTTTATAATCGAAAGAGTTCGGAACATGGTTTTGAAAAAAAAAACATTTGTTCTGAGTTATATTTAATTCCAAAGAGTTTGGATTCAAAATATGATTATTAATGCTTTATCTAAAATATTATCTATTGCAGTAATGACAAAGGTTAAAATTGCATAGATCTCCGACCCGTATTGACATAGCTTGCTTAATATTTAAAACGTCCTAAGTGCGGCATGCACTGTAAAGGAGGGAAATCTTTGTTATTTTGACGGTTTCAAACGATTTATCGTCAAAGTGGGTCATGATTCAGATTTTTCGACTGTACCTCCACTACACGTAAAGTAAATACCTCCACTACATGTAAAGTGGCGATGATTTCTTTTTCCTCATCTTTCCCATAGTGTGGGGTATCGTTGGAAAGGTCGTTTAAAAATATTGTGAGTTAAAACTATTTTTTGATTCAGGGATCCGTTTTCGAAATATTAAGCTATAAAGTGCCAAGTTTTGTTAGAGTCAAGTGGACCCTGCCAGCTAAATGATTGATTTTGGGTGTGTGAAAAAATTCACAGCAGTGGTATATATAACGAAATTAAAAGGTAATAATCGACCAACTTATATTTGCAGTTGCAAAAACATATTTCCCCATACATTCCGTATGGGAGAGCATGTTTTTCATCTACAATGTTAAATTTCATCCCAACTACGGTACCCTTCTTTGTGCGTGGTCCGACACACTCTTGGCCGGAATTACCTTAGGTGTACTTTCAATTTTAATTAAGTTTATGAATTTTTTATTAAAAAAAAAAATGCATTATTTTCAAAAAGTAAGCGAGTCTTGCCTTATTGCCAGGCAAGCTCGAATGGCCAATCGCGACACCAGACTTAGCACTCAAGATCTCGAGTTGTCAATCTCAACTCTTTTCCAGCGAGGGCTTATTAGATGCCTATGCCGTCATTTAGAGTGTGTTCTCAAACGAGAGCTTATAATTAGTAGGCTAAATACTTTGGATCTGACGTTACTATTGTATGTTTCAGAGAGGATGTCACATCCTGGTGGCGACGCCAGGTCGTCTGCATGACTTCGTGGACCGCAGCCGAGTGTCGTTCGACAGCATCCGGTTCGTGGTACTCGACGAGGCGGACCGCATGCTGGACATGGGATTCATTCCCAGCGTCGAAAAGATGATGGAACACCCTACCATGGTGCCACTTGTAAGTGTTACTTTGACAGAATAATTTACGAAACCATATGTCAATTTATGTAATTGGAAATAAAATGTGGAAGTAAGTGCTTTATTTATAATGTGTATATGAAACGGGTAAATAAAATGAAAATATTTGGCCCTTTTTAGTTCTTGGGTTGAGCAGAAATAACACTAGCACTAGTGGCATGTGATTGCTAAATCATACAGTCATAAAAATTGCACATTAAGTACTTCCAGTAGCTGCAAGTTTTCTATTGCATCATACGTTTTTGGCACGAATCTAGACATGATCTACCAAATTACATTGAAATTAATTAGGAATATTGTTTTCTCTTCTGCAGAAAGAACGTCAAACACTTATGTTTTCGGCGACGTTCCCTGAAGACATCCAGCATCTAGCGGGCAGGTTCCTCAACGACTACTTGTTTGTCGCCGTCGGTATAGTGGGGGGCGCGAGCACAGACGTAGAACAAATATTCCACCAAGTTACCAAGTATGAAAAGCAAACGACACTGAAGAAATTAATCGAAGAGAATGGTGAGTAATGCGTTTTTACCCGACTGCGGCGAAGGCAAAAAAAGAGGATTGTGTGTTTGACCTGTATGTATGTCCGTTTCTGTTCTCTCGTAACTACTAAACGGCTAAACCGATTTTGATGAAAAGTCTTTAGATTCGTCTTACTTACGGAGTGTCACTGGGCATATTAAAAAAAAACTAAATGGCGGATTTTTGTCGTCAAAATGTACATAATTATGTTTTAAGAAAACTTTTTACAAAAAAAAAACAACAAGACTTCAAAAAAACACTACAAAGTGAAAAATAACTTTAATTTCGGAAGTCGGTGTCTTTGGTTTTGAATTTTCGTTCTTTGTCACCGACTTCCGAAATTAAAGTTATTTTTCACTTAGTGTTTTTTTGAAGTCGGTTGTTTTTTTTTTGTAAAAAGTTTTTATTTTTCACTTTTTAGTTGTGATACACCTACCCCACACAAATTCGAATACCAATACCTGCTATGTAAATAACAGTGACAGGAAGTTATCATATCATCCACATACTAAGTGACGAAAAAATACGTATTATTGAAGCTAACTCAAAAACTACCCAAGCAAAGTTAATAAAATTTATATGGGACCACTTCTGAAGTATGATCTACCAAACAAAAAAAGAATCATCAAAATCAATTCATAATTGACGGAGTAATCGCGTAACAAACATACAAAAAAAAAAACAACATACAATCGAATTGAGAATCTCCTCCTTTTGGAAGTCGGTTAAAAAAACTTCCAAACCTATCACAATGAAGGGTTTCAAAATGTGTTTACAAAAATACATACCAATTATATGTTTAAATGTAATTTGGAACGAAAAATGATAAAAAACTGAAAAGAGAAAAACAAGCATTTTGCAGTTGGCTTTTTTTTTTTTTTTCAGAACAATATGGTACAGAGTAATGATTCATCAAATGTTTGACAATCAAACTAACTGAAACCACCATGCAAGTTCAATGCTAAAAGATTCGTAACTATTTCAGATCGGAAGCGCGTCTTGGTATTTGTGGAGACGAAGCGCAACGCTGACTTCATCGCGGCCATGTTATCAGAGCAACAGATGATGACGTCATCGATCCACGGCGACCGTATGCAGCGCGAACGTGAGGAGGCGCTCGACAACTTCAAGAGTGGCCGGCATTGCATCCTTGTGGCCACCGCCGTAGCTGCCAGAGGACTAGGTCATTTTATATTTTATTACCCACCAAATACATAACGCCTGTATTTCCCCGAACTAATAGGCAGAGATGTACTCATAGTACACCAACATTTCGCCAGTTATGGTTAAGTCCCATGTAATAGGGGTGAGCCTATTGTCATCAATCGGGCACATATTCAGACCAAATACATCATAAACTTAAAAAAAGATAAAACTCTGTAGTTGCCCTTTAATTAGTATTTATTTCTAAAAGGACAAAATTTCTTACAGGTAGTCAATTTCTAAGTAAAAGCAACAGTAATGGACATAATGTTTTAGAGTTGGTACTATTTGTCAGCACAAATAATACCTTACCTCCACTTACTGTCCAATCTCAAAAATCCACCCTGTATACAATGTCAGTCTCACATGTTATTATCTTGTAAAACAGATATAAAGAACGTCGACATTGTCGTCAACTACGATCTGCCTAAGAGTATAGACGAGTATGTGCACAGGATCGGCCGAACTGGTCGCGTGGGCAACAGAGGAAAGGCCGTATCTTTCTTTGATGCCGATCAAGTAAGTCCACCAGTTTTTATTCAAAGGGTAATGAAATTCAGTTTAATATTACAGAATGTTTCTATGTACCTATGCTCCTCGGTTTTTTGATGCGCCCCTGCTGTATCCAGAACACGTGAGAATCATGGTATCTCAAGGATATCGCATGAAATGCATAATTTCTTAATTTTCAAAAAGCGACTTTGGTAATGATTTGAGCAATGTTTCTCCTTCAACTAAATATTGAGTTTTCCATAAGGTACCTGTGTATATTGTACTTTACTTACGTCATGTTATTTGGCAGGACATTGGACTCGTGGCTGATTTGGGAAAGATCCTAAAACAGGCAGATCAAACTGTTCCCGACTTCTTGCAAGGAGGTGGTACTGCCTCATACAAGGGCAACAAATATGGCGGCAGTGATATAAGAGTAAGTAATGTTTCAGGCTCACTTTAAATTCGAGAGTACCTTTGATGTTTGAAAACAAATGATCATGTTAGTCATAAATGGTTACTTAAATTCTTCCCTTATTGTTCACGCAAACAAAAGAGAGATGAATATGTAAGTGGTCGAAAGTAAAATTGATTAGGAATGTAGCTCACTTTATAAAACCACATTTTGTTGTCTCAATTACAATGTTTTAAAAACGTGACTTGTTCACCAGGACTTCAACAGTGCATCAGCCGCGGTGGATCAAGGCTTGGAGCCTGAAGAAGAATGGTAGAATTAAGGGACTTCTTGAAATTACCCTCGCCAGTTCGCGAGTAACCCAGTGAAAGTTTTTTTTTTTTGTGCAATGTGGTGGTGCGTGTATATAGACAGTGGTGCTTATGCGACAACTCCATTACGACTCCAAACGCATGGTTAAACCGAATTTGTTCCCAGTGCTAGGAATAGTAACACTTCTTAGTTTAGCAAGCCTCATCATTATAAGACTGTAAACTATTTGACATTTATTTTAAGTGTACGATTAATTTTAAGTTCCTCTTGATTATTTGTAACTTCACATAATATTTTGCATAAGTTCCATTGCTATTAACACATACATTCATCATCTTGTTGTACTTATGTTATAATTCTTCATTTTATTCTTTAAATACATAAGTTTGTTTTCATTACTATTTGTTTAGATTTTTTTTAAATTTGTTTAATGTTTTTGTTTGTGTACTGCTTCCATACCTAAGTTTAGGTAGCTAAGCCAAGTTGAAATAAATGAACAAAATTACCCCTGTAACTGGCAAATCTGTGATGTTATTTGTAAAGTTGCTCACTTTAAATTTTAAAGTAAATAGATTACAATTTCATGTTATATCTTAATATTGTATAAGACAAACTTCCAGTTTATATTATTTCGAGATTCGTGACTTCAAAACAAGTTTTAAATGCCAATTGGACGTAGTTGAAGAAATAGTGTATAATTCTTGAATCTCGTATAAATGTACAAAAGGCATAAAAAAATACTTAAAATCATTGTTTAATACACTGTAAGTGTTTAGGCGAGCGATTCGCCTTAAAAACTTTATTTTCTGTACAAAGACCGAACTTAATACTTAGAAAAGTAAATTTATAATCTGTGATGATTATTATTATAAGTAGAATAGGTTCTCACTTTCATACATCCAATGCCATAAAAAAAACTTTTCAGTTCAAACAAAACCATTTTGTTAACCAGCAATTCAATACACGAAATTGAATGTCTGACAATTACCTTTCGTACCCAGTACTTTCTGCTCCGTTGAGATATTATCACATACGTTGTGAAAAAGGGGAGTACTTCTCATTAGATGTAAGACATTAAAAATAAAAAAGATTCAATAAGAAGGCACTGGTTTAATTTTTCTCTTTACACTTAATGCGATCACATCACATCGCCAACTTTAAACGTAAAATACGGCCGATATAACTTGGCAGATCCGAACTTCGCGCATAACGCTGCGTAATAACATTTTTTTAGGAACCAAATAGTAACATGAGGTGAGTGAGTGAGAGAACATGTGTGAAAGTTTGTAGCGCCATGTTCAGAACTGCAAAGTTATGTCGGTCGTAATGTTTATAATGCACATTTGTGACTGACCCTGGCATGGCCACAATTGGGGATTTTAAATTTTGATAACACTAAAAAATTGTCAAAATTTGTTGGCAAATATCAGAATTTGTCGGTCACTAGTTTCAAAATTTACCAAGGATTCTCGGTCGGCGGGTGGCCGATCTGAGGACAATCTCCCCAGTTTGGCCTAATTGAATCTCAAAAGCTAGGGCACACCTAGTTAGATAGCGAAGATCTGTTTTCTCCCAAATTTTGTCGCTAATTTAGCCTTCATATATCTGTGACTTGGCGAAAAATAGCGACGAATTAACGACAAAATTTGGGAGAAAACCGATCTTCGTTACACCTAACGAAGATCTGTTTTCTCCCAAATTCTGTTGTTGTTTGGCCCAATTGAATTTCAAAAGCTAGGGCACCCCCTAGCTTTTGAAATTCAATTGGGCCAGGCTGGGGAGATGCTCCCCAGATCGGGCAACCTATAAATAAACCCTTGCAACTTTTTAACCAGTGACCGACAAATTGTGATATTTGGCGACAAACGACAATTTTTTTGTGTTATGAAAATTAAAAATCCCCGATGATGGCCATGTCAGTGTCAGTCATATTCTACAAAATAAGCAAAAAGGTCCTGAGGATCTAGACAAAGTGATATTCTATCAGCGATAACGATTATGGACAAGTAAAAAATGTATGTGACTGACTTATGCTACCGAAAAGCTTATGATTATGTCAATTCTGTTGAAAATCGTTGTAGAAGCTTTGAAAGCGATTACCACTTGTCTAAGTTCTCGGGTATGTTAGAAAATCCGTAAATAAACAATGATTCACTACTATCAGATGTCCTAATTAAGTTGTACATTATTAATCACTGGTTACATGATACTACTTTACTAATTGACATGATAAAATGTTAATTTGAATTACAGTGCGTTCATTTCTTGACCCGAGACGCGATTATTGGTAGTACTGTTCTGTCAGTCGCCATTTTGAACTTCATTTTTATCGAAATTAAAGCAAGTATCCGTTACTCCAGCAAGAAAATATCTTCTAGAATTAATTGAATTCAACGAATAATTAGAGCGTAATCTGCAAAAATGTGCGCCAAATAAAAAAAAATTGGAGTGCTGTCGTTTTGAAGAACCAAAAAACAGTCATGGGGACTGCCGACAGAATTGAAAACTTAAGATTGGAATAATTATAGTATGAATAATTAAAAAGTTGTAAATTGAAATTATTAACATTAGTCTGATTTTCACATCTATTGACAATCCGAGTAATAATTATAAACATTTTCATATAGTTTATTTAATTAATAATCAAAACATACCTAATGAGCTGCGCAAGTATTTATATAAACCTTTGCGTTCAGTTTTTAACTAATTTCAGGGATAATTCTCAACAACTGCCAACTAGTTACGCAAGAAAAAAAATGGGCCCTCAGTCCAGACAGGGATTCCCAACTTTTTAACATACGTGACCCCCTGAGTTCAAAAGTGTTTGCATACATTTTGACCGCGTAGGTATTGCACTTTTCTATGAAACAGCAGATGTTTTTTTAAAATAACCAACGAAGACTCAACGCAGTGGGGTTCAGAATCATGTACTGAATCCATGGTTTTAGTTTTCGTGTCGATGACCCTGCCACCCTGTATTGATAAAATAATTACCTACATCCTTAATGTTCTATTTTATTGAATAATAAAATTTCAAGTATCTGTATCTTATGATTATTACGTACTGTTTGTAACAAATCTTAGAACTACATATCACATTACTTGTTTGTAAAAAATCTTACAACTACATTATCAAACTACTTTTTGTTCAAAACATCCTAACTGGAGTTTTAATTAAGTCCGTTTCGGCTATGTCAAAGGCGACAATCTGAGTCTAGAAAACTAGTTCAATTGCCACATATTCTATGTAAAATAACATAATTTTCCGTTTTCTAATAAGGCTTCTAACCAGAACTTGCAGTCATAGCTATGAAGCTGTCTTTGAAATAAAATAGTTCATTCAATTACTTGTGAGTAATGATATTATAAGTAATAAAAAAGACAATTTAAACTTTGATTAACCTGTTACATAATTATTCAGTCTTCTCATCCAAGTAGGTAAGTACTGCAGTCGAACTATGGTCCGAAAAGTAAGTGGGCACCATCCAACCCATGACACTAGACATCATATATGATATAAAACGCAGCTTCGGGACCCAAGTCCTAAGCTGAAGCCAAAGGCTCATATTGTGATGCTACGTTCCATCTGTAATATTGAACGAATCTGAAACAAAAACAAAACCGTAAAGAATCATAATTCCAAAAAAATATGTGAAAGTAAGAGAGACAGACAGGATCTCTCTCTGTTCCCTTTTATCACCTTAAGGCCGCATTCCGACATACTAAGCACTTTATGCGCGTGTACTCCCAAAAGTTATTGCAATTTTGAGTCCTATGCTAATTGTTTAAAACTTATTTCTTATTTTTGCTGATCGGTAACTCATGCGCGGTTGCTGCTTGGTGGCTGCGCGTACGCGGTATTTGTAGAAGGATTTCAAAATAATCTTTATTTTATTAGCATAGGACTCAAAATTGCAATAACCTTTGGGAGTACACACGCATAAAACGCGTATGTCGGAGTATGCGTAACCCCAGCAAAATGTTGCGGATTAGAGAAATGAGAGTATATTACAGATAATTAGTTCATAGTTAGTTGCAATTTGTTCAAGTTGTATTTTCGAAGTTATTCGAGAAAAACTGATTTTGCTGGAGTAACGTTACCCCAGCAAAATGTTTTTCAAAAAAGGCATTTAGCCTGGAACCAAGTACCTACATGAAAAGATAGCTTTTGATGAGTTGTAAATGTATACCAATAGCAAAATTTGTTAATTTTATAGTTTTTGAGATATTCAAGATTTTGCTGGGGTAACGTTTTGGGATTTTCAAAATCTCCAAAACTGTTCGTCGCAGAAGTTTGAAAAAAATACCAGTTATAGGCCTTAATTTGTTCAAATTTGTTCAAACATAAGTATTTCGATTCATCAACAAATATCGATGTAATTGTTTAATTTAATCAGAAAAAATCTATTTACTCGTAAACTGGTACATTTACAAACAAATAAAAGGCAGTTACATATACCTAAGTATCATATACCCTTTTAAGATGTACAAATCTGGATTAAAAAACTTTACCCAATATGAAGATATATAGAGATTTCATCAAATGTCAAGCGGTGTTTCTTTGGCGATCGAATACACAGCTCCCTCTGAATACAAAACGATGGACTATAGTGAACAAATTTGTTCATTTTGTTATAAAACATCCCTAAAAGTTTCAGCTTTAAATGCAGGATGGAATAAAACTTATTCAAAAAACAAGAAAGTGTCAGCAATTCTCTTATAAACCGACTTAATTACGGAGGCTACGAAAAAGCAACCGTTTCATATTTGCTGGTGTCCTACTCAAATAAGCAGCCTAGTAACCGATTTTGAGTAGCAATTATTATAGCCGATTTTGGGCAGAATAATATTCATGTAGTTAACCGAAATGTCAAATGTTTTAAGTATAGATTAGGATATAGGTTACTTTTTATCCCGGTAGTTTTACGTTCCCGTAGAATAATTTCCGATCTCTGCGCGAGTGAAGTTGCGGGCAAAAACTAGTTGTAGTAGCTAATTATACCAAGCTACCAGTGTTGGGCATAATTCAATTATTTTTTTAATTGAAGAAGCAAACAATTAAAATTTTAATTGCAATTGATTTAATTCAATTATATTTTAATTGTGAGATGCAATTGAAATCAATTGCAATTAAATCCATTAATTGTGGTTTACAATTAATTTAATTGTTATTTACTATTAACATAATCGTTAATTGTTTATTCTAACAATTAATACTATTTGATGAATGTAAAAACTAAAAACTTTGTAACCCATGAGCACACGAGTCATCATCACCATCATTTCAGCCGAAAGACGTCCACTGCTGGACATAGGCCTCCCCCAAGCACCGCCACTTCGACCGATTCTGTGCTTTCCGCATCCAGCGGATTCCTGCGACCTTCACAAGGTCATCGGTCCATCTTGTGGGAGGCCTTCCAACGCTATGTCTTCCGGTACGTGGTCGCCACTCCAGAACCTTTCGACTCCATCGGCTATCCGTTCTGCGAGCAATGTGGCCTGCCCATTGCCACTTAAGCACACGAGTAAAGAAACGGAACAGAGGAAGGTTCACAAGACCGTGCAATAGTTTTTTATTATTTGAGAAAAGTTTTAAAAATTAGATGATGATGATGACGATGGCGTCGGTGGCGACGGTGATGGTCGAAATCAAAGTCATGATGATGGCGATGATGATGATGAAGAATTTTATTTATATTATTTATATACGTCAGCCAAAATGTCAGATGTTACACATCATATGCGACTACTGTAAGGTTCGCTCTTTTTTTTATTTTCTCGCACAATGTCTAGTAAAACGTATGATACACGTGCGTAAGATGATTTCCGATTCGTGTCGACTTATACACTCGTCGGAAATCACCTACCTTCCGCACTTGTAGCATAAAACTCTTTGTGTTGGGCTGACGACGGAGTTAAAAATAAAAACAGAAAAGTAAAAAGCACTAGTGAAAAAAGTGACACTTTCTGCAGTTTGGCTGCTTGAAAAACGCTCTTTTCGAGCACATGCATTGTAAAATTGATACCTATTTTCCAAAAAAAAAAAAACAAATTTCATCCAAATCCGTTTGGCTGTTTTTGCGTGCGTAACCTAACCTAACAAACATACAAACTTTCACATTTATAATATTAGTAGGATAGGATTAACTGTAATTGTAAACATGCATCAAACAATTAATTACTTGTAATTGCAAAGTTTTACAAGCACAATTAATTAATTCTTAATTATCTATCTTGCAATTACAATTAATTATTTTAATTGTTAATTGTTTTCACGATTAATTTTTGCCCAACACTGCAAGCTACGATAGAGGTACCTCTACCTAGAGTTTTTTACAAAGGAAATTTTACGGCCCATGACTGCATATTGTGGTAAAAATGCCCAACAAATCTTTGCAAGTTGCGACGCAAACACCGGACTTGTAGATGTTTATTTTTATACGAATGTTGCAATAAAAAGGATACGGAACAGGTATTCTGTTAAAGGACAGAAATCTGGTCCCAAATACACATCGAGAAACATCCACTGAGGCAATTTTTAGGGTTCCGTACCAAAATGGTAAAAAGGAACCCTCATGGTGCGACTCAGTTCGTCTGTCCGTCTGTCTGTCATAGCTGAATATCTCAAGAACTACTAATACTATCAACTTGAAATTAGGAATAGTTTTAGATGACGTTTGCCCAACTATTTTGCAAATAAGAAAGAAATAAAAATGTTTAGGTATTTTTTTTTGCAACAGGGACTGAACAGGGGTCTTAAAAATTCGAAGTTGGGCTACTAGGGCATGTGGGGTATCATATAAAAGAGCGCTATTTGCACATTCTCAAACATTTTTTTTTTTAGGCCGCATAGTTTTCGTCTTATGACGAAAAATTTAAAAAAATACCGTTCCCCCCCCTTATCTCCGAAGTTTGCATAGAGAAAAATCTAAAATTATTCTATGTGATAGAAGTTTATGTAAAGATTACAGGAATAATAACTGAACCAGAAAAAAGTTGGGCACAATGGGTTAGATACACACGCTAAATTATTAAAAAATTAATGATGTGACCAATAAAATAAAATAAATTTTGATATACTTACGATAAGCATATGACGCAGACTGCAGTAACTGCACTGCTGAGCATATAAATTGATCCTGGGAATTCAGCTACGGTAACCTGATAGACCGAATTGTATAACAAAGGTGCGACCAACGGGCACAAGCCTTCAATCGCCGACATCAATGCAAACACTTTGGCTATGTCCACAACTGGTAGAATTTTTGTTAAAAATGATCGGATCAAAGGCGCAGAAAGCCCTTTCAACGACCCTACAGAAGCACCTGAAATGTAAAATGTAATGCTATAAATTCAATCACAAAGATTTTCAAAAATAAAATGGTAATTATCATGCAATAGATATAATCGACTTTCATTCTTCTTTCATTTTTCTTGGCAACAAAGGAAACACGTTGGATTAGGTATCTGATAATAATAAGTTGTGTCACCGTTACTATTTTTCTTTGGTCGCAAACATATCGCGAATGACACATTCACAAAAGAATTTATTTGTTGAGTTTATGGCAACCGCAAAGGCATCGTTTTGTGATACCTACAGCCACATAAAGACGGGCTTTATTTAAAATATTAATGTTATTGTGGGTATGAACTAATAGCAAGAGCGAATAATAAATTAGCATTAGATACTCTTCATTTGCAAGCATTATTTATTTCAATTATAATACCAATATTATTATACTCGTACACAGGCCCGGACTTGGACACTCAGGGCCCCTAGGTACTTCGACATTTGAGGCCATTTTGAAAATAAAGTGCACAAGTAGGTACAGGAAACAATCTTTTTTCTAAATACATTTTTCAAAGCAATTTTCAATTGCAAATAAATGAAATTAAGAAACTACTTTTGACTCATCCCAATGGCACTATTCGAGTAAGTGAAATAAATGAATAAAGTATGTTTTCCAGTTAAAAAAATCTCACAATGTCTAATTTTATTGCCGCCTGCCGTCAGGCCAGCAAGCTGGTCGAGGTAGCTGGGTTGGTGGGGCCCCTAGGCTGGCTGAGCCCCTAGGCCAGTGCCGTGCCTAGGCGTAAATCCGGGGCTGCTCGTATATATTATATTTACTAACATAATAACATCACGCCTGTATTCCCTGAAGGGTTAGGCAGAGGTGCACCTATAGCACACCCACCCATTTCGTACGTCACTTGTGTAATTATAAATACCAACTTACCCAAATACATATGCCATGATTCTGTAGCAAAGGTTCTGATGATGTAATCTATGATATTTGTTATAAATGCTAAGATGGCAATGACCAAGTCACTTCGTCTTAGTATTTTCTGGAGAACCACGATACCTATAAACGAACCAACGAATTCTACCGTTGTACTTAAGGCTGAAAATTGCGTGTATTCCTTTATTGCCCAGTGGAGTTTTTGCCTTGTGAACAAGTAACTCAACTCTGAAATTCCATAGAGTATGAATATCGACAGACTGTTGGCTACTGTTAAAAGAAGTATTTGTGCTCGCCCATTGTTAGGTCGTCGTTTGAAGCATTCCCGCATCATCTCTTTGACTAATAAGAAGTCTAATACTGATGTGATACCACCCTGGAACAAAGTGTAAACGTTTAGCAGCTATAAATACTATTAGGTAGGTACAATACCCCGAAATCGCAAGCTCTTCGTAGTGGCTAAGCTGGGAAAAACACTGGCAAATACCTAGTCAGATAAATAATTAATTGTTGGGGACTTTTTGTATCATCGTTTATTTTAGTCATCCGCTAAGTATAGCTCGTTCAATTTCCCGAAATGCCATTCGGTTCATCAATTACAATGCTTATGGCCATGGGCGTACCCACGGTGGGGCAAGGTGGGGTATCCGCCCCACCCTGGGTCTTTGACTCGAAGCTAAAAATTTGGTTTATTAAGTAATAAAATATCCTTCATTTGGTAAAATTCAAAATTACTGCGCGAAACAATGCAGTATCGATGAATCGAGTGCGCAAACGTAGTTATAGAGTTTTATCGAGAGAATTTTCTACTTCATACTTATCGAGTTTATTTACTTCTGCCCCACCCATAAAAAATGCTGGGTACGCCCATGCTAATTGGCCCTACTTGCAATGATATAAACACTAAACAGGCAGACATTGCAGAGGATTGGCAATTTAATAATCTTAATAAAGTCATAATACATGTCACGACAGCGTCTAACAGTTACTTGGGTATTTTGAAGCGAAACAAATAAACATAATATTCTTGTCGGTAACATAAGTGCTTACTTATCTATGACGATAGACATAAAACAGCTGCAGATAGCACATGAGGCATCGCCTGATTATGAATCATCACTATCAGCGGTTTAATTGCGTAATACACATAACATGAAAATTTATCGCAATGGGTTTCATTTTGACAGTTCAGCCGTTCACTGCGTTATTTAACATTGTTGAGCGAACACATTTTTCAAACCTATGAAGCAATAAATAAATAATATCTTTTCAGGCGAGACGACAAAGAAGTCGCTCGACGCACAGAAAACGCCTGGAAGAACTATTGGTCGATGATACATCTCATGAAAGGACCACTCCCGCTTTTACTAAAACGAAAGCTCATGGACATGTGCATTCTTCCCACCCTCACCTACGGAGCGTAAACATGATCTCTTACAAAGCGTCAAAAGTCCGCACTTGGAGTTTGCCAACGGGCTATGGAACGAAGCATACTGGGTGTCAAACTCACAGACCGCATTAGCACAGTTGCTGGACTAAAGTGGAACTGGGCTGGCCACATCTGTCGCATGTCGGAGCAGCAGTACGCAAAAATCACCACTCAGGGGATCCCAAATAGCAGGAAACGACTATGCGGCAGGCCCAGAAAGAGATGGCGGGATGACCTGGACTCTTTCTTAAAGGAGTGGCTCGCAATCGCAGTGAAAAGAGGGAAGGGAGGCCTTTGCCCCGCCGGTGTTGCCCACACAGGCTTATAATAATAATATAATGAAGCAATGGTTTAACAATTTGCTTCAAAACTCTCGGATTGCGATTGAAAGTGTTTTACTATTTGTCTCACATGTTAAAAATTGAAATGTTGATTCAATATTGTATCATTACTAATCATTAGGCTTATTATATCAGTGAAGTATTTATAAATCAGATGATTATAAGTTGGGACAATCATTTGCTGTGGCTTTGCGAGTTTTTCCTTGTGGTTGTATTCGTATGAACGATGAGCAGCCGCAAGTGTGGTCTAAAATATGGATGGGATTCCCCGTAAAGATCTGGGCCTTTTCTGTACAGTTAGTAGTAGACTAGTAGGTATTTATAGTAGCACTATTTGTAAGGCAAAAAGCAAAAAAGAACATAAACTTAGGTCACCTTTGACATTTATACTGTTACAAAATATTTTCTTTTATTGTAGCATCTCGCCTCAGACCAAATAAAAAACCAAGACCCGGAAGCCGGTTTCGTAAACATGTGTGCACTTAGTGAGGTGAAGTGTCATTGTGAATGTTTGCGTGTGAGCGTGTATGCACAGAGCGGAGGTGTAGTTTTGGCATGCTTCACCGTATTGTTCGCAGAGCTATATCTTGGTTTTTATTTGGTCTGAGCATCTCGCAGGTCAACCTATGAAGTCGTCGGGTGCTTAACCGGGCTATCCTGTAGGTACCTACCTTAAATAATAATAGAGATCTGTAGGTGACCTACCTGTATGGCCCCAGCCAAAGATTCCCTTAAACATACGTTGGTGAATACATATGCTATGACATTTAATGTCGTAGCTATTAGTATTAAATACACATTGCCGACAAGTCTTAGTACGTGAGGGCTGAGCAGAGATCCTACTACACTTCCTAATCCCACAGACGCTTCCATTATGGTCATCCTGGAACATAAACATAATTAAATAATGTTGCCACAGTTCATTTCTGCGAAGTCATCTTTATATTACCTAATAGATCTATTCTCAGTCGAGGTGATGTCAGTCAGATAACAAAATGCACCAGTAAAAAATATGGTAAAACCCCCGCATAGGGAGTAAGGAATAACAGTCACAAGGAACCACCAGGGACCCAAGTTGTCCATCATGCTGTAGACGACCGTCAGCCCTGCAGTCATCGTTATACCTAAAAATTATAACAGGCTGCAATAATATGGTAGACCTTGCTTGCATAACCAGATTATATACCTTCTTAGAATCAATTAACTTAAACTGTGGGCAATCATGAAGCACGGTTTTTCGTGTTGCAGATGATTTCAATTATGTCCTTCAGACTAGCCCTGCCTCCTGCGTTTGGGTGGTTAACAGAAAACCACAAAAGCCATACGTAAATAAAACCAAAACTTAGGTACCTACATATGTATAAATATATGCACCTTAGTATGTAGTCGTCGTGATATGAGTGGGGCCGGGCATTTTTTGCTTATAACTTTTTTTATTAGAGAGGTACATAGGTGGTATGAAATAAAGGTGTTTGGGTACATAACGATTATGAAGAGAGGAAGGTACATTCGATTGATACAGCTCTCTCTGTTTCAACACCTAAAGCTATTAGCAAGGAGCCAGCCAGCCAGTCTGACGGACATTTTGAATTGAGCATTTATTTAGGTTAGATAGCAGACTCGGCGACTGTAAAACAGATAAAATTTGTACTAGCAATAGTTGTAGGTACTTACTCCACAACTACAATATGCGGTATTAGGTATTCAGATTACAGAACAATGGAATTAATTAAATCACAATTATAATTTAATTGTTTTCAATGTTGGCCAGCAGTATTTCGATTTTACAATGCGAAAACAATATTAAATCTGGTTTGTCTGTGTTTGTAGATTGATGTTGTTAGAGGGGAGAGCACATGCAAGGTCAGCAAGCTAGTCTAGAATCATATAATACACACAAAACTAAACAAAAAAAAAAATGGTCAATTCGTAGAGAAAAAGTACTTAGTTAATAAACGTAGCTGTAAAACAGACGGACAGATAGACACACGAGTGATCCTATAAAGGTGCGTCTACGCTAGACAAGCCGAGCCGTTCTGGGCGTCGTCGTTCACGGCGTCAAGTGTGGACTTACAACGAACCTACAACGATCACTGTCCTCGAACGTAGTTTGAGCACGATGCAAATCCCTTTGTGTTCGTCAAAAAACCGACAATTAGCGGAGCACAGTCGAGCACGAATCAAATACTCGAAGCGCGCTCATTCGAGGCTTGTAAGTCGGTCCAAACTACACAAATTTGTGCTCCGCTCGTGCTCGGCTCGTCTAGCGTAGACGCACCTTTAGAGTTCCATTTTTTCATTTTGAGGTATGGAACCCTGAAAATACAAATAAGTAACTGAAAAGAGAAAAACAAGCATTATAATCTATAGAATTTTGGTATTGCAGGCCCGGATAAACCAATAACCAGAAATATGGTGTAGGTAACTTTTATTGCAATAATTTCAAAGTAATTATCACTACCAAGTGACTCTGTGTTTCTAATTAAATGACCACCACTTTTTATATATATTTGGAATTGACTCATATTACTAGCTCTTATTAATTTGATCTCAATATTGTTGTAATTTTGTTTTTCATTACAATTAAGTATTTACATTACCTATTAAATAATTTGTATATATTTTTGAAATCAACCCATTTTGATACTCTATCGAATTAGGCACATTTTGGCGCCAAAAATATCACATATTCTTTTTTTAAATTTTAATATAGGTACCCAGTGAAACTCGCGCAATTAAGACGAATCTAATGACATATCATTTATCAAAATCTGTTCAGCCGTTCAGTAGTTATGAGGGAACATAGAGACGGACATACATATATTCAGGTTAAACACATAACCCTTCTTTTTTGGCTTCGCCACAGTAGTGAGTCAGTAGTTGAACCACTACTGTGGCGATTGAAAGTTGAACTAAATCAGTCAGTAGCAATAGGTCTTTGATGCCTCAGAGAGATTGTTTTGGAGATATAAATAAGTTATCTTGTTTCCATCTTTTTTTAAAGTTCTCTTTTTACACAGTCGAGTTTTTTTTTTTCATATTTTTTGATGGAGCCATACTGCCGCAATTTTGATTTTTTCAAAATAAAATATGCCTGTGTCACTCGTGATGGTGATCTGTTCAGCCATTTAAAGGTTATAGTGTAATCAAGAAACTCATATACATACATGAACCTTGAAAACATTTCTCTTTTTTTAGGCAGTCGTGTAATAATAAATAATGCAATGCACACCAATAGTAGGTATTGGTTTGCGAGCAGAGACTAACGATTTGTTGCTGAAATTTGGTTAAAAATTTGCATTCAATGCAAATTTTGACTTAATTAACCTTCAGGAGGTCAATATGTGCCGATAGGGTATCTGCCTGCGATTAAAAATACCAATAACAAACATTGATTAGGTTAAACTGGTTCTATTTGGCATCAGTTACATTTTAGCGCGCCATTAAAACCTTAAACCTGCTGAAGTGGAAACCAAAAAGAGAAACGCAATTTGAGCACCGGTTTGACAGAAATTATGTCCCAATAAAAAAGGATGATTTGACTTATTTATAAGTCCACAAAAAAGGTTTTTAAACAAATACTGATTGAAAACGAGCGATTGGTCTTCGGACTTAAGTGGCTTTTGTGGACATGATAATTATTCAGATTTGTTACAGTTGTAATAGCAATCATGTAGGTAATTGCGTTTAATTAAAATAGGTTATTATTTTTATTTATTATTTTATCTTTTGTATAGATTCTTTTCTATTTTGTGAATGGTGAGAATGCTCTAGGCTTAGTGGACTGTAAATTTGTTAGCCATTTAAGTACCTGGTATTTGTTGAAAGACCTACACTACCCATACCTATTAACACTGTTATATGAAAATATTGTAAAAGCCACAAATTATTTTTAAAAGAGTAACCGTAGAGTTTCTTGCCGGCTCTTCTCCATAATAGGAAACAATCAATTGGAACCGTGCACCTAGCTTCTGACGTTTCATGAGTGCCCATGTAGGTTTAAGTGCTTATAGTGTTTTTTTTCATTTATTTTTTAAAACCACATATCTGGCATCAGAAAGGGGAAAAAATGCCTTATATATAGTATATAGTCTTAATAAATATTAGTCTTAAACAAAATGGAATACTTACAGATTTCTATCTGTTTAAAGCCATAAAGAGGTCAAAGATACGAAATAAAATAATAAGTAAAGTATCACGAAAATCTTGAAATCAGCTGGGTTGATAAACAAATAAACTCGCTATACCTACCTACATATCCTGATTATTTATGATACCTACTTAGGTAAGTATATTTAAATAACTGCATCATAATGTATAAAGGTTTTATGGCAGATTATTTTAAGTAGGTTCAGATTTTAGAAAAAAAAAAACTTATGTACGTCTTATTTTGTAGGTACATAAAATAAGTCATATTATTCCATTGTATTGTTGTTAATGGTTAAAAATTACGTAAGTAATACTGAGTGATTAAGTTGTTGAAGACAGATAGGCAACCTACTTTATTATCATTGTTCTCAATTTAAAAAAAAAAACTCATTATCACTTGGCACTTTAACAGTACGTACAGTTAATTCAAAAAGTACTTACCGAAAAGCGGCCACACAACCAGCGGTTTTCGTCCATAAGTGTCAGACCAAACACCTAAGAAGAAGGACAATATGGCTGGCACCACCGCCTCTATGATACTCCTGACGGTGCCCACAACGGTCGCATACCGCTGTACTTCGGCCTCGAGATGATGGGTCTCGTTGTTCCTGTCCAGAGACAGGAATGGCCTGCATTCCTCCACGGAGTAGTGCAAAGAGTGGACGCATGTACGATACAGTAATATGTTACTTATGGCCGCTCCTAAAAATAAATCCATTAATCGTGAACAATTAACAGCTAGCACAATACATTAGAGAAAAAAACTACATATTTTGAAATATCTATAAATAAATCAAATTAGTTTCAACAAACCTACCTATCTATATCTACTTGGCATTTAAAGCACAAGAAAAACTGAAGTAAGAAGCTGTATAATTTTGGATGGACATTATTAGTTTCATCATAGTACCTACTGATGTAGGTAGGTCTCTAGGTCTCGTCTTGTAGTATCGTGTTACCCAGTTACTAGATTGTGGAGGTCAGATAGGCAGTCGGTCCATACAATATACTGTTATTAAGCTGCATCCGGTTAGACTGGGAGCCGACCCCAGCATAGTAATTATAGTTGGGAAAAAACTAGGCAGATGATGAGGTTACCTATTGCTAGGTTAGGCGTCTCAAACTTCTCACGTCACTCAATTAAGAGAATCTAGCTCTAAAGTTCACGTGTAAGGCCATTTCATAAGAACTAGAACGATTGTCGAACGAACGGCCCGGAATTCATGTTATTAAAAGGAAAAACTTTTATTTTCATCCTAATTTAATTTTTTAGGGTTCCGTACCTCAAAAGGAACAAACGGAACCCATATAGGCACTTTGTTGTCCGTCTGTCAAAGTCAAAGAACCACCCTGTTTAAGTTATTGGTTAAACTCAAACACATTTATTTCAATTAGGAGTCAGTAGTATCCGACCGAAACATGATTTTCATCCGAAATCGAAACCGTAACAGAATGTTCGGCTCCTCTTCTAGTTTCGGCCGAAACCGAAACTTATGAAGTTGAGTAAAAATTTTGTTCAATTGTCATTATTTAATCGGATCGGTGTCGTGATCGGAAGTCAGTGTCGTTGATTTGAATTTTCGTGTTTTGCCACCGGTTTCCGAAATTAAAGTTATTTTTCACTTTGTAGTGTTTTTTGGAAGTCGGTTGTTTTTTTGTAAAAAGTTTATAATTATTACTTTTTAGCTGTGGTACCTACTATCCCACACAAATTCGAATAAGTACCAGTATCTTCTATAAAAATATAGTGGCTGGAACTTAATATAACATCTATATACTAATACTAGCTGACCCCGGTAAACGTTGTTTTGCCAATTATTTGTTTGGGGTGGACAACCCTTATGGGGTATGAAAAATAGATAGTTGCCGATTCTCAGACCTACTGAATATGCATATAAAATTTGGTAAAAATCAGTAAAGCCGTTTCGAAGGAGTAAGGTAACTAACATTGTGACACGAGAATTTTATATATTAAGATATGAAGCTGAAGAGTTTGTTTGTTTGCTTGAACGCGTTAATCTCAGCAACTACTGGTCCGATTTGAAAAACTATTTGTGTTTGATAGCCCATTTATCGAGGAAGGCTACAGGCTATATATCATCACGCTAAAACCAATAGGAGCGGAGCACTAAAGTAACTATTCCAGGAGGACGAAGTCGCGGGCAGAAGCTAGTCATCTTTAACTCATCATCTATTACGCCGCCTCATTGAGGTGGATAACAATTAAAATTCTATTGTGTCTCGTTAATGACAGTTGAAAGGATGAAGACTGTGGGAAAAATACGTATTATTGAAGCTAACTCAAAAACTACCCAAGCAAAGTTAATACAATTTATATGGGACTACTTTTACTACTTTTTAACCGACTTCCAAAAGGAGGAGGTTCTCAATTCAACTGTGTTTTTTTTTTTTTTGTATGTTTGTTACGCGATAACTAGGCCAATTATGAATTGATTTTACTGATTCTTTATTTTGTTTTGTGTAGGTAATACTTCAGAGGTGGTCCCATATAAATTTTAATAACTTTGCTTGGGTAGTTTTTGAGTTAGCTTCAATAATACGTATTTTTTCCCACTTAGTATATGGATGATTTGTTAAGTTCATCTCACTGTTATTTACATAGCAAGTAGTGGTATTCGAATTTGTGTGGGGTAAATACCACAACTCAAAAGTGAAAAAAAAAAAATACAAAAAAAAACAACCGACTTTCAAAAAAACACTACAAAGTGAAAAATAACTTTAATTTCGGAAGTCTGTGACAAATAACGAAAATTCAAAACCAAAGACGCCGACTTCCGAAATTAAAGTATTTTTCACTTTGTAGTGTTTTTTTTTGAAGTCGGTTGTTTTTTGGAAGTTGTTGTTTTTTTTTTTTCGAAGATCGATACGGCGACAACGATTATCGCTCCTCCAAACAATTCAGCATCGTTAGATTTTGCAATCGTGAATTCGTGATCGGACGCAGAGTCGCTAAAATGCATGCTCTGTTGCCTTTTAAAGCTTGTATCATTCTTTCAGAAAGCTAATAAATCAGAAATCCTACCCGCCGATACTAAATGTAGCGTGCCTGCCTGCTATTAAGAACCTGTATGACTAAATTTATATAAATTGATGTCATTTATAATAAAAAAGTGGGATTAGAGTTAACATAAGATGTAAACCCTGATCCCACTTTTTTTAATATAAATGACTTTTTTGGGTTTGATACAAAAGGGGTGAAACTGAACTCCATTACTAAGTCTACGACGCGGCCGTTTGTCTATCTGTCGTTCGTATTTTATCAAAACAGACAGCTTACGAACGCCCTGTTTCGGTCAGCCGAAGGTTCGGCCACTTTTTAACCTACTTAACTGAAACCCGATTTTTTGGCCGAAACTGGCTTATACCGAAACCGATACTATTATTTGCAATCTTTATAGACACGGAGTCGAACTGAGCGTTCCTGCGGCAGCGCCATATCGATTTAGAGTAAGTACCTAGGTACTCTAAATCGATATGCTACTAGGATATACTTACTACTCTACTCTAGGTAATTGAGTAGAGTAGTAAGTATATCCTAGTTTTATAATATTGTAATGAATAAATATAAAAATACCTAGGTACATAATTCTAATCTACAAGTAATAAGGTTAATTAGGAAATATAAAAGAAAGCTTTTATTATATTTATCTACTTCTGATAACATTTTAGTTGTCATACCATATAACCATAGTTAAATTCTACTCACTATTTCATAAATAATTTTCATTATTATCTGAAAACAAAGGGAACCTTATTTGAAATCTATTCTTATCTTTACCATGACACAACATGTTTTAAAATTATAGCTCACGTTTTTTTTCTTCATTTGTTATGATTGTTTAAACCGTGATAATAGGTAGGTACATAAATGTAGGTATAAAAATATTACTTTCTAATTGGCTACTGTTACTGCTGGATAGAGTAGTAAAAATAACAATTACGAAATATGAGTGTACACAGCATATAAATTGAATATGACACCCTCAACAAAGGACCACTAGTGTTTGTAGTAGCTTTAATATGAGAAGACAACTACCTAATCATGTTAACTCATATTCAGAATGCTGATATCAAAACATTGTTGATAAGTGCATAATTTTTGCAGTGTGAACCAGACTTTACATAATTACTAGTATTTTAACTTGACACACAATTGCAAGGTATCAGATAACAGAATAATTATGCAAATTATATAACCAGCTGTGCCATATATTTTTACCGTGTAGGTATTGCATTTTTCTATGAAACAGCAGACTTATTTTTATTATCCAATGAAAAATTTCAATGCATGTGGTTCACGGTAACCATTTTCGCATCGATGCCGGTCACCCTGTATGAGTTTGCATAATATAAGTTCAAACAATATCAACGGTTGAAAGGCTAATTGATCTATGCGACATTTTGTAAAACTTGCAGGAGGATGGATTGGTTGTTTTTTTTTAATCATAATAAGATCTTATTATGATTGATTGATTTAAGTAAATAAAAGTCTATTAAATAGTTGTTTTTTTATGATTAAAAAAAAAATATAACTATGATCCGTCCAGGAGGACGAATCACAAAATTGCAGGAGCAAGTTTTACAAAATTTCGCTTAGATCAATTAGCCTTTCAACCGTCCATATGTATAATGTTAATCAATTGGTTGTACCTCCTGTTTGTTTCATTAAAAGTACAATCACCGTAGGGAATACACCTAAGCAGTTTACAGAAAAGTCCTTACTTTATTTGTGCTCTAAAGCTCTCTACGTTCTGAATCACAAAAAAAAAAAGAATTTTGCCACATTTTTGTTTGAATTGAGGTAATAAGTTTTTTGTCCTTTTTTTTCAGCATCTACTTCACTTGGCACATAGCCACTGTTGTAAACAATATGAATTATGCAAGTTGAACAAAAAACTGAGAACAAGACTGATTTGACCTTGAAAATAATGTAAATAGGTATTATGTATGTTAATGTTTCATTAGTCGATTGTACATAAAAGTAGACAGAGTAGACAAGTCACAAAATAATAGTAAAAATGAGAATAGGACACTTGTTATTAGATCCAGTGGTAAGAGTAAACAAGACAGAAATATTTTAAATTTTACCAATCAAATTATTTAAACTTTTGTCTGGCCTCAGTTGTTAGCTATAGACTTTTTTTTTTTTTTTGGGTGGGAAATTATCAAATAACTTCTCCCGCTCTGGGCGGAGCGGCAGGGCGTGTCACTCTTACTGACTAAAACCCACCCGTGTTCCTTCGGTTGCCCTGTTGCCGGGGGCCACGATTTCCCGATCGGTTTTCTTCGAACCCCCGGCAGGGTTAGCTATAGACTGAGGCCCAACAAAGAGGCTGTCACCAACTGGCACAGTATCTCATAAAGTATACACTGACAGTTAATGTAAATAATATTCTACCTATGTCCATAAATTGCTGGTTGCTATTTCCGCATACGATAGCGTAATTTCAATCCGCGTTGCATTAAAATACTTTAAGAATAACAAACATATTTCAAATATAGTGGTGTTTTATTTATAAATAGAAAGCTATTTTCGAACACTTGGGATTTTTACACACTCGTACATGTGTTCGTACACAAATAGATCTAAGATAATAATAGACTTACCAGAGAGCGATATTCCCATCATCACAACAAACAAAGGGAATTCCATCGTAATAGCAAATCGTTTTGCCGGCAATTCGCTAATTGTATTAATGTTAGAGTTACTTTCAGTGAGGCGTTCTTCATCTTGAGCCATTGTGCTGTAATAATATTTAAACAAGTGATTACGCACTGTCGAAATTATTTATAATTCGTTAATAGAACTAATATAATAAAATTCAACGTAATTTACATGCAATTATAAATCCTGAAAGAACTAGCGGATACAAAAACTCATTAAAGAACCCTACTGTTTTGCTAAGAACTTGAGGTACTCCCAAAAATTGTTTGCGTACAATCCTAATAAATTAAATAATAAAATTTCAATCTACGACACACCACACAACACAATTCATACGTCCAAACTCAAACTTCACTTCGCAAAATTGTTTTGCATGCAATGTCAAACAAACTTGACAGTTTACGTCAGATTATGATTGGATGATGACAGTGTCATCATCCAATCACAATCTGACAGTATTGCTGGGGCCACATTACCCGCGGTGCGTTCCGAGTAACGCTGTAATCGATTTGAGCGTGCTAACAACCGTACCGAGTTAGCGTTATCGCGATAACGATGTTCCGTGAATCGTCATAGATGACATCATGACATGCGCCATCTTGCGATAACATCGACCATGCCCAAATTAATATCACCGTGAGCGCTGTCAAAAATGACAGTTGTGCTGTTTTGTTTTGAGTTGCATCATAACTGTAAACTAACGTGGCATTTTCGAAATTGTGCTTCTGGTTACAGTCGCCACCTAACCAAGGAAGAAGAAGAAATTTGTGGTATACACTCAAAGAAATACTGTAAATCCAACCATCTTGTGCAAGTTTTGGGGTTATGTTATAAGTTTTGACGTTGACCGACCACTGTAAGCAGTGTAAGTGCGTTCCCGAGCGTTCCGAATTGATGACAGCTCTGAGCTGTCATAATCGTGATATCTAAATAGGAACGCGAAGTATCGATATGAGTGCTGTGAGCGATTAAGGCGTAACACGAAATGCGGGGCCGATATATTACTTTCCTCTATGCCATAGAGGAAAGTAATATATCGTGTAATGCCTATAGAGTCTATGGGCTACATTATCGCGTTATCGCGAACTTTACTTCGTTCGCTCTCTCTCGCACACCACTCGACGTCTCGCTGAGTAATAGAGAGCGCACGAAGCAAAGTTCGCGATAGCGCGACAATGTAGGCTCAGCATATCTGATGTTTCCACCAAGGCTCGGAAACAAAGATAGAATTCATGTCCGCACAGGTTCCCCAGAGAAGAATACCATATGACATAAGACTATGAAAATAACTAAAATAAACAATTCTAGCTGTATCTACATCAGTTATCTGTCTAATTTTTTTAACAGCATAGACGGCCGAACTTAGCCTTCCTGACAATTTTTCTATGTGTGGGCCCCATTGTAATTTACCGTCAATAGTGATTCCAAGAAAAACTGTCGACTCAACAGGGTCCAACTCTGTTCCATTAACTTGAACATTGGTAGATAGCTGCCTGACATTTGGCATTGAAAATTTAATGAGTTTAGTCTTTTTTTCGTTCAGGAGAAGATTATTTACATTAAACCAATGCACAACTTTAGAGAGTGCATCATTAACTTGTTCAAAGTTGACTAACTAACGTTTGATTTTAAAAATGAGGGAAGTGTCATCTGCGAATAATACGATCTTGTGACTATCTCTTATGTGGTAAGGTAAGTCATCTACATAAATTAGAAATAAGAAAGGACCAAGAATTGAACCCTGCGGAACGCCCATAATGACTGCAGATCCTGCAGATCTCTTGCCATTAACATCGACCCTCTGAATTCTGTTGTTCAGATAAGAAGTCAGAAGGTCAAGAGCATTGTCCCTCATACCATAGTGGTACAGTTTCCTGATGAGTGTATCATGATGTACGCAATCGAAGGCCTTGGACAAGTCGCAGAAAATGCCAAGAACATCTTGCAACTCCTCCCAGGCCTCGAATATGTTCTTCAGTAATTCCACGCCCGCATCTGTAGTTGAACGACCCTTTGTAAAACCAAACTATTTCAGATAAAGTAGATTATGTGCATTGAAATGTCTTAACATTTGTTTTAAAATTAATTTTTCAAAGATTTTGCTCAATGTAGGTAATATCGAAATAGGCCGAAAATTTGTGGGATCAGTTGTGCTGCCAGATTTGAACAGTGGAATCACTTTGCTAAGTTTCATCAGGTCTCATCAGGTCAGGAGATACACCAGATGCAATACAAGAGTTAAAAACGATTGCCAAAAAGGGTGAAATAACATCTATTATTGAGGACACGGTATGTACTGATAATCCACAAAGGTCAGCAGTTTTTTTTACATCAATATTTTTAAAAGATTCTATAATGTCTTTAGCAGTAATATTTGTGAATTCAAAAAGTTTTTCATATTCTGGAACACATTTTTTAAGTATCGAGTAAGCAGAAGTGGAGGACGACGATGACAGAGTTTTGGTTGTTAAAATGGGAATATTAGTGAAGAAATTTTCAAACTCAGTTGCCACCTCCACGTCTGCCTTAATATCTACATCATTGATTTTTAGATGGCAGTCAGAACTCCGTACTGTCGTTCTTCCCGTTTCTGAATTAATTATATTCCAAGTTGTTTTAATTTTATTTCCCGAAGATTTTATTTTATTTTTAATATTTATGGCTTTTGCTGAGGAACAGACTCTTTTCAGAAGTCGGTGGCAAAAAACGAAAATTCAAAACTAATGACACCGACTTCCGAAATTAAAGTTATTTTTCACTTGGTAGTGTTTTTTTTTGGAAGTCGTTTTTTTTTGTAAAAAGTTTTTTTCTCTTTTTAGTTGTGGTACCTACCCACACAAATTCCAATAATACTGCCTACTATGTAAATAACAGTGACAGGAAATTATCGTATCATCCACATACTGAGTGGGAAATAATACGTATTATTGAAGCTAACTCAAAAACTATCCAAGCCAAGTTAATAAAATTTGTATGAGACCACCTCTGAAGTATGAACTACCAAACAAAAAAAGAATCATTAATTCATAATTGGCGGAGTAATCGTGTAACAAACATACAAAAAAAACATACAGTCGAATTGGGAACCTCCTCCTTTTGGAAGTCGGTTAAAAATTATCTATAAGCTCTCATTTTTGTGTAAAAAACAGAAAGCAAAATTTTAAGAAATAACCAAAAAGGTGTTCATGACTGATTTAGCCAAATATTTTACTTTGTTCATTAGATTCCCTAATTCCCACCAGTTCAAACGTTGAACTAGTGAGACTTTGTCGTTACTACTTGTTTAACAATTCTTTTTAATAGTTGAACTCCCTGTTTAATATTACAAATTAGGTTGGTTAAAAGCAATCAAAACGCAAATAATAATATACATACTTACCGTATATTATTATTTGCGTTTTGATTACGTAATGCAATCGAATAAGAAGTAGATCTTATAGGTACTTCTCTACTTTGTGATATTAAAAGGTGAGTTCAACTTTTTTGTCTCAGTAGTTCAACCGTCAAAAGGCATTAATTGTATCAAGTTGACCAACTGGGAAAAAATGGCTAACTTGTTCAACGATTGAATTAACGAACTAGATGACTGAGGACTGATGCAATGACATAAATAAACGTCCGACCCGAAACAAAGCAATTCTTACTACTGAATAAAAACTGAACAGCGCGCGACGTTTGTTTATCTTGCGCCCGCATTAACCGGTTTTTATTGCTCTAAACCGTTTAATCCGAAAAAACCTTAATGTAAATACTATTCCAAACAGCGGTTTATAAAAACCGGTTTATGCGAACCAAACTGAATGTAAAAGGTTTTGCCCCAAGTTCATAATAACGGTTTGAAAATTTAACCGGTATCCGAGCCTTGGTTGCCACATTGGCAGATCGGTCGATTTCGGGCTTGTGACACGGCTGCCAACCGCGTCCCAACAGAGGTGACCTTGATGGTTTACAACCAAATTTCAAACAGCTCTGCCTGTCGCCCCTGTTGGGACGCGGTTGGCTGCCGTGTAGCAAGCCCTTTACCATCCCTGCCACTGCCACTGGATCATGGAGTAATAATCCAGAGTTTTTTTTTGTTAAAAATGTCTGCATGACCACGTATCAAGACGTACCGTTGGAAGGCCCCCCGAAGGTGAACTGATGAGCGGTGAAGATCGCAGGAATCCGCTAGATGTGAGAAGCACACGCCGTCGAAATGGCGGTACTTGGGGAAGGCCTATGTCCAGCAATGGACGTCTTTCGGCTGAAATGATGATGATGATAAGCGAATGGAGCCGGCATAACAACTACCGAAGTGCACGAGCCCATCCCTGTGTGCATTCCTCATATCATAGACAGTAAAATACCATCATGTTTTATCGTCATATATTTGTAGGACTATGAACCTAACAGTCCGTTCATTATAACTTGACCCCCCATTTTGCAGTCATAGGGAGCATTTAGACGGGGCCAATCCCCTAGACAATCCATAACCAGTCCAAAAGGCTTCATCAATGGCTCGAGGACAATCCAATGCAGTGGACCGGCTCTATGGTCCATGATGGACCATATAGACTTTAAATGGCTTATTGGATTATCTCGGGTATTGGCCCCGTCTAAATGGTCCATGATTGAAATAAATTATTAGACACCAATAAAATAAAAAGCCAAAATGGCTTGAAGACAGTCAGGAAACCGTAGCTTAAGCCTTGGCCTTGGCCTATGGTGGCCTTGTAAGATCGTACACAAAAAAATCAATCTCAAATCGGCAAGCGCACACAGAACATATACTTATGTACAGTACCCCATAAAAGTCCATAGGCAATCTCACAAAGCAATAGACTGACGCTTCGGTTTGACTTACGACTTTCTTCTATAAGTTGTTACAATACTATAGACACGCACAGTACACACACACAAACACTTACTTTACCAATGACTAGTTCGATAATCATTCGTTTTAGTTTTATTCGTTTTGTTCACATAAATATTAAAGTTTAGCAGGTAGACCACAGAAAACTAAGTAAATTATTTCGATTTCTGTGGGGTAGATGTAGTTCGTTACGAGTATTCACTTATGTAAAATAAATATAACGAATAAATATTTTTTAATTTTATTATCACATATAACGCATTTTTTATTCTAAACCCTTTATTGCAATAACAACATTAATAAAAAGGCAGCAATATTTAAAAAATATTATTGCAAACAAAAATAATAATATTTGCAAAAACAGCGCTTTGATTGACGAGATTAGAACCTTAGCCATCTTGAATCTAAGACCAACGCTTAACACCTTCTGCTACCTGCACATATAATTTACTTTCGAATTTTAGCAATGCTATACACTGGCCAAGGTCACGCGTACGATGCGTGTCTAACAAAAGGCGCCCGCGAACCGTGACGATATGACAGTGTGTAGTGTAAGCGTTCTCTGTGGTGTGTGTACGGCACACACACCACAGACGTCTGACTGTTAACACATACACATGTATGGACTACACCGCTTGTTCACAGCAATACGACTCTTAGCGTGCCTATGCACTTTTGAACGCTTACTGTATGAACCCAGACGGGGGCAAGCGCTTGCGACGCACTCACACGTTTGATCGTTAGGTACAGACGCCAGCACATCAGGCTACTAAAATCTGTCAAATTTATTTAATATATTTTCAACTTTATAGCTGAAACATAAGGTTCAAAGTTGATTGGGAAAATTTGACAGTTTCGGGTAGCTTGATGTGCTGGCGTCTGTACTCCGTTTGTTGAAGTTTTTAGTTACCTATGGTTTGTATGGGTTTACAGTTTGTGGCAGCACCAACTTTGTGGACCATTTAAGGGCTTGCTACACGGCAGCCAACCGCGTCCCCGACAGAGGTGACCTTGGTTGGCGACAGGCAGAGCTGTTAGGGTCGTAAACCACCAACTACACGGTTGTAAACCACCAAGGTCACCTCTATTGAAACGCGGTTGGCTGCCGTGTACCAAGCCCTTTACCATCCTGCTGCTGCCACTGGATCATGGAGTAAAATAATCCAGTTTTTTTTTGTTAAAAATGTTTGAATTGTCTGTGGTATTTTGTCTATGATAACACGGAAAGAACACGGCTAGCGTTTTTGGACAAAAATCTAACGTTTTCGATTGCTTTGCTTGATCATTTGTGATAAATTGAAGAAAATTTAAGTCCGAGACCTCTTTAATTGAAGGTAAGTCATATAATTAACAATATAATTGTAGAAAAGGGTGTGCCGAAAACATTAATCATGCGGCGCTACAGATTTTTGATGAGTCGTCTCATAGCCTGTCATATTATTATCACCACATCCGTTGTAGCGGACGTTTACAGTTATTTTCTTTATTTAAAGTTCGTAAGCATTTGAAAAATACTTTAGCAGGTGTATAGTGAGTGTTTTGATACATCTTTGTGTGGTTTGTCGGGAAATCGTCACGGTTAAACCGCGACCTATTTTTAGATCGGCTTTCTTTTTTCTGAAACGCATTGCTGTCGTTTAAGCCGGTCTTATGGCATTCCTATAATGTTTGGTGATGTTACATTTTAGACGAAAGTATTGGAATTGCGAAGATGGCAGTGAACGTGTATTCAACTAATGTGACTTCTGAGAATTTGTCACGACATGATATGTTGGCGTGGGTGAACGACTGTCTGCAGTCAAACTTCGCCAAGATCGAGGAGCTGTGCACAGGCGCCGCGTATTGTCAGTTCATGGACATGTTGTTCCCAAACAGTGTACCCATGAAAAGAATTAAGTTCAAAACAAATCTAGAACATGAATACATACAAAATTTCAAAATATTACAAGCTGGTTTCAAAAAAATGGGAGTTGATAAGGTACTTTTTCACTACTATGCTAAGCTATTATTATTAAGCTAAGTAACTGAAAACATTCCACTTTTCAGTCATTTATTAGCTAAGTATAGTAATTGTTGTTCATTTTGTTTTGTATTATCCTAAATTATTTTGTCTTATGAGCTAAACCAAGCTTCAAGAGGCACTTTGAACACTATATGTGTGTTTGCACAGTTTAAAGCCACTTGTAGTAATAATCAAAAATGTTATATGGATCCCCTGTAACTGGGTCAAAATCCTGTCATAAGTAAAATATAGGAAATCGTAAGTTAAAACTAATGAATTTATCTAGTAAAACAATATTATAAATGTAAAAAAATTAAAACAGATTTCTTGAAGAGTATTATTATGAACAAAATAACTAAATTATTTTTCCATCTGATAGTGATAAATATGTTTTGCCTAAGCTGATGTAATGTTACAATTTACCACACACCAATAATATACTTTATAGGTAATACCAGTGGACAAGCTGATAAAAGGAAGGTTCCAAGATAATTTTGAGTTCTTACAGTGGTTTAAAAAGTTTTTTGATGCCAATTATGATGGAAGGGAATATGACGCTTTTGATGCGCGTGGTGGCATCACAATTGGGTCGGGGGCATGTGAATCAGGAGTGCCTTTATGTGGCGCAGTACTGGTGGCGCCTCCGCCGCCCAGGGCTACTCGCCGCCCTGCTCCCATGCACCACTCTGGCAGTATGCATCAGCCAAATCAAATAATGCACCCCACTCATTAAACCACACTTAGCAACACAACTTGTGGCTTGTAACTGTAACAAACCAACAATGCTAAGTATACTCCACATAAGTGTTTCTGTGTGTGGTCATCTGTACACGTCTTGTTTAGTTATAGACTGTAGGCAGGTAGCGGCACCTTTTGTAGCATTGTGATTCTTTTTATTTTACCTTCACTTTTTTCTTTTGTAGATAGTACCCATTGACAGACTGGTGAAGGGTCGTTTCCAAGACAATTTTGAATTTTTGCAATGGTTCAAGAAATTCTTTGATGCCAACTATGGAGGCACGGAATATGACGCGGTGGCGCAACGTGAGGGTCTGCCCATGGGGCACGGGGGCGCCGCTGCTCCGCGGGGCGCGGCCGCCGTGCCCAAGAAACCGATGGCGCCTGTGGCCAAAGTCGCAGCTAGACCCCAATCCAGTACTATTTTGTTTTCTTTATAAATATTGATTTATGTTATAAATTTGGCTTTTTTTATGAGTTGCATAGAGGTTAGAAGACCCAAATTCAAACAGTTATATCAATAATATTATATTTTATACATATAAATATTGGAACCATATTTAAGTAAAATATACTGTCTCAATATTATGTCCATTGTATATTATTATGTCTGGGATATAAATTAATATATCACATGTACATACTGTATGTTAAACTAAAAATTATAACTTCTGCAGTCCGCACCTGCACAGTATCATATGCACAGTTTATCAGTATTATTCATATATTTACACAGCATGTTATCATTCATCATTATGTGCACCTTTTTTCTATTCATTTTATGAGTCAACATACATATTATTTGTGTTAATTTGTATTATGTTTATTCCTCATTATATTTATTGTTTATTACGATTACGTCAGTACAGGAAGATTGCTTATTTATACATTTACCTTATAGTTGTGATTTTGCTTATTAATGCTTTTGAAATATTATTATTTTCATTGCTTGATATTTTAATGCTATGTTTAAATATAATTCCAATTAAATTGCAAAGAAAATTTTCATAACTATCAGTTCAATGTAGTTGTTTGATAGACTTTTATGTTTTACAGCATTTAAATGATTTTTTACACTTTACAGTTGGCAAAGCAAACAGCACAGTCAGGTCTCCCCCAGTGAATTTATCGAGAATAAATCAAAGTGCTAAGGGGGATTCTAAAGTTATTGACGAGTTAAATCATCAGGTATTGCAACATTTTAATTATTTTATTCATTAGATACAAATTTAAATTTCCCATGTTCTTTTCTGGTTTATCACAAATACATAACATATTGTTTATTGCCAATATATTAAATCATTACATGTTAATTTCCAACTTTTCAGGAAAAGTGTAGATTTTACCTTGACTTGTTATTTAGCCTTGAATGTTATTTTTAATGCAGATAAATGAATTGAAAGCAACAGTTGACGGCCTTGAGAAAGAAAGGGACTTCTATTTTGGCAAGCTGCGGGATATAGAGGTGATCTGTCAAGAAATGGAAGAACAGCAGAATGGTCCAATTGTTCAGAAGATTTTGGATATCTTATATGCAACTGAGGTACAGTAGTCACGACAGAACTGTTTAAAATAACTTGTTACAAATTTTTCCTTGTTGTGTTGACCCATTAAATGTGCCATAAGGCTGTCTGTCAGTTTGAGAGGAGAAGCACAAATATTATTAACTACTAGAATTCCTTTCCTAAATTCTACTAAATTCAAATGACATGAATTTAGTAGAATTGTATTGGTTAATTTATTCCTTGCTGCAGTTCTCCGCTTCAATGGACAGGCAGTCAAACTACAGTTTAATGAGGCGGATACATTTTTTATTGGGTGTGGTTAAACTTTATAGCAATATTTTATAAAAACCTAATTTCGGCGATTTGGTCTGAACTACGGTAGTCTGGCCCGGCCGCATATGAACTGAGTCCACCAACTGAGTTTTGAATGTGGCTTCTGATTGGTCGTTAAACTCACGTAGTAGCCTTTGTCTACAAAATCCACATTGGATATATAATACACGGTTAATTAGACTATGATGAAAACATTTCTGCGAGCAACTTGGAAGTAGCGCTCGCCGGCCGCAGCCGCTGCCGTGGCATCGCTCGTTTTGCTCGCTCGGCTCGCGCGCGGTTGGTCACAGTTCTAACCGAAACTATTGCACCCAGTTCTAAATGACGAATCATACAATCTGCGACTGTATAATTAGACTACACAGATTGTATGATTCGTCATTTTGAACTGGGTGAAATAGGGTAGAACTGTGACCAACCACGCGCGACCCGAGGAAGCGAAGCGAGTGGTGCCGCGCCAGCAGCGGCCGGCGAGCGCTGCATCCAATCAGAGGTTGAATCAGAGCAACCAATCAGGTTGTTTCAAACTCTATTAGTGGATTTTGTAGACAAGGCGACTATGGGAGTTTAACGACCAATCAGAAGCCACATCCACATTCATTCTCAGTTGTTAGACTCTGCTTATAAGCCTGGCCCTTAGTTATACATATTTAAATGCATGCAGCATCAAGTTGTTACAAAATGCGATGGCTATTTATTTACTTGTCTATTTACTATTTGCTTTAATATCTGGACGCAAATATTGAATTAATTTATCAAACTGTTGGCTGGGTGGCCTGATTGTTGTCCTTTTATTTCCGTACTTAGTTAGAGCCGGACCATGAACAACTCAGCCCATCGCAGTCAACTGAGCAATGAGAGAACTTGGTTAGAGCCTCCTAAATGTAAAGTATGAAGCAAGTGAACGCAACATTAATAATATCTGTTTCGTTCGTCAGGACGGATTCGCGCCTCCAGAAGAAATAGACGGTGACAACCCACACCCGCCGGAGGAAGACGAATATTGAAATTAACAATGTATCTACGCGTATCATAGTGCTCTTTGTATATTACATATATCAAATCGAAATTATCTCGCTTTACAATCATTGAGTGCTTAGTATTTCACAGCCAATGAGTCGTAATTGAATCATGTAGGTTAAATGTTCGGAAACAGTGGCCCTAAAATGGCTTAATATAGCTAATGTTAACAAATACCTACACACTAGATGTAAAATGTATAGTAAATATGTTACAGTAACTAACAAGGCTTGTACATTATTACAACTACTTATTGTAAACATGCAATATTATATTGTAGGTTATTTTTTCTCGAGATTAGTTGAATTAATATGTAACACTTCTTTGTGTGTCGTCCTTTTGATTATTTTATGAAGTATGTATTTGTTTACCCTGTCTCGCATCTTTATCAGAAAATTAATTTTGTCGTCATGTACACGCTCTGTAATTTAATATTATACATATTCACATGGCTGTGTCATATCTAAGTGCATTCCTTATCACTGGGAGCATAGTTTCTTGACGGAATTTTTATTTCTAATTCGGTTTGCTCTTCATATGGAGTACCTACCCTGTTTATTGTGTAATTTTTAAAGCTGTATGGTGTGAAGTTTGACTGTGGATTATAAGGAAAGCTGTCCTCGACATCATTTTTGGGCCACTGGGCCTATATGAATGTGCATTTAATAGGTTGTTAAATTATTGGAAGAGATTTACTGTTAATTGTTTAATTCTGTTATAGTAATGACGCAGTTGAGTAAAATTATAATATTCGGTTCTAAATTATATCATTTTTATTCATTTTGGATAACAAGTGAATAAGTATTAGATCTGAAGGTACCTAACTAACAAAATTAAACTTGTGATTGTCATCATAATATGGTTAAAATCACAGAGCACGGAATCGCCGCGCTGGAAGCGTCTAGAGAAGGCAGTTCAAATAAAAATGGTGGCGTCGAATGTGTGTTGAGCTCATTTATATTACCACAGAATAAATAAGTAGCAGAATTATATCTAGCCAGTGATCTTGAAATAATTACCTACGGCCGTTCGGTCGGTAAATAAACCTTCCGCGTCCGTGCGTAACTGCCGCGCACTCGATACTGTTGCGTACTGAAATACTTTGAGATTTCGAAGCGTGTCGTTTCGGCCACTTAATCCACCTTCTTCTTCGGCTCCTAATACAGGCACTATCTGCCTAAAAGGAGGATCCAATCAAAAAATTTGTTTAGTTCTCTACTTGTTTTACCAATAAACAATTTTTATTTTTTATTTTATGAAGATAGAATACTGTTACTTATTTATACTGTGCTATCACTGACCGCCTTTGAAACCATCATTTCGCATTTGTATCGTTGTGTGAGTAGACGGTGACACAGTTGTTTTCTATGGAAAGTGTTGACAATGCTGCCAGCAGCAGCAGCCGCCGAGGCATTTCCGTGCTCTTTGCTTAAAATTGATCATCATAAATCGGTTCCAGGTAGTGTGATATTTACATGACCATTATTTAGGTTAATCAAAATACAAGACTTAAACTTGAATTTTTGCACTATTATAACTAACTTTAAGAAGTATACTAATACATTATAATTCAACATATTTTTATTTTGTAGATTATAACATCATTTAGACGCGTCGAGGAAACTAACGACTTGTTGGCATAAAAAGATGTTATTCGCTGGTTAAGATAAATAGATAATTAATTTATTTACTTTAGCATTCATAAATTGCCTTAACAGCAGATTATTAATTGCCTCTGGTTTTCAGATTGTGAATGTCTTATCGAATAAAATAATAACTTTATTAAAAAATGTTTTGTTATTACGACTCAGTAGCGTGGCGAGGGTCCCCCCGGCGGCAACATTTCACTCCAAAGATTAGGCACCTTTCTTCAACTTCAAAAATATTTAGCTAGGGCCAATGATCGATATGTATTGAGCTAAGTAGGTATATAAGTAGATTCTAAAGTATAAGTAGTCTGTCCCAACGTCCGCCGATGTGCGCTGGCCAATCTATAAGTACTTTTAAATATATATTCATACTAGCTGACCCAGCAAACGTTGTTTTGCCATATAAATGTTTGGGGTGGACTACCCTTATCACTTAGGGGTATGAAAAATAGATTACGACCTATTCTCAGACATGCCGAATTTACATTTAAAATTTCATAAAAATCGATCAAGCCGTTTCGCAGGAGTATGGCAACCAACATTGTGACACGAGAATTTTATATTATCCATTAATTTATGTGCACGAGTGTACCTCTAAACAGCTCAATACCATTAACAACTTAATTTGGTCGGGTTATACGCTGAGATTTAGTATGGAAAAGTAATGAAAGCTAATTTCTCTTAAAATACAACACTTAGGAATCTGAATTTTTGGTCGCTATAACTTCTTTAGGAGCACTAATTTTTGTATAAATTTAGGAAGAAATCACAGAGTTTTTAATAGGGAAATCTTGAAATGAAAATTTAACACCGTGACTACCGCCACCCCACCCAATGGCATGGAATATCTCGTAAACTACTGAAGAACTAATTTTGGGCACTAATTTTATCTTGCAGAGTACTAATTTTCTAGGTAGGTTTGAGGAAAGCGACAAGCTCCTCAAACTTGGAATCAACATTCAAAGTCGTGGTCCTGCTTATAGATGTAAGGCCGGTTTAAAACCAATTAAACCAATCCATTTAAAACGAAAAAATCCATTTAAAACCGAAACAAACCATTTTTTTCGATTTAAAACGGTTGATGTTAAGACAATGTTTTTCTTAATTACAACTACATTTTCTTGATTTTACCGAGGTAGGGATATAACCGAGTACCTAAAAACTCTCGTGTTGGTAAATATTATTTTTTTCATCGTTTTCAAACGATATAAATAATCAATTTGATTCGGTTTAAACCAAACTCACACTCTCGTTGACATCGCCGTCGTCACTCATAACTCGACGCAACGTTGCCAGCTCGCCTACCCTACACACACATGCGTCTACATAAACTGCCGCCGCGCCGGGTACGCACGTACTTTTATTTTTGTAGGCGAGTTTTCAACCGTTTAAAACAATTTATTTGTGGTTTAAAACCGACAACATTTTATTTAAAACATTTTAAATCGGTTGTTTTACATCTATAGTCCTGCTGAACGAGCGCACGAAAGTTATCATCGTTGATTTCTCGGTAAATATAAATGTTTCAGTTCTGTTTATTTAACGCAATGAATCACATTTAAGGGTACTAATTATTTGTATACTTAGAATAGCTGCAGCATGCCCCCTTTTACGGCGCTCATGGTGGTCCTGCTGAAACGAGCGTGACTACGGCCGGACCACCTTCAAAGTCGAGTTTCTCGAAAACTACTAAGGTAGATAACAATTATGTCGTTCGAGCACTAATTAGTACCAATTGGGTAGCTAATTATTTACTAAATATGGAAGCGATCAGCGTTGGTGGTCCTGCGGTATTTACAGACATAAATAAAACCTATCCCATTCAAGCCGAGATGTAAAAATTATCGAGCTCGCTCGCTTAGCTTGCTCTTGAATCCGTATACGTAACCCCAGCAAAATGTAGCGCCTTAGAGAAATAAGAGTATTACCGATAATTAGTTCATAGTTAGTTGCAATTTGTTCAAGTATACCAAAATTTGTTCCAAGTTGTATTTTCGAAGTTATTCGAGAAAAACTGATTTTGCTGGAGTAACGTTACTCCAGCAAAATGTTTTTCAAAAAAGGCATTTAGCCTGGAACTAAGTACATGAAAAGATAGCTTTTGATGAGTTGTAAATGTATACCAATAGCAAAATTTGTTCATCTTATAGTTTTTGAGATATTCAAGATTTTACTGGGGTAACGTATTGGGATTTTCAAAGTTTCGAAAACTGTTCGTCGCAGAAGTTTGAAAAAAATACCAGTTATAGGCCTTAATTTGTTCAAACAAGTATTTCGATTCATAAAAAAATATCGATGTAATTAATTGTTTTTAAGAATCGGAAAAAAACGATTTACTCGTAAACTAATACATTTACAAACGAATAAAAAGCAGTTGCATATACTTATCGCTTACCCTTTTAAGATGTAAAAATCTGGATTAAAAAACTACGCGATATGAAGATATAAAGAGATTTCATCAAATTTCAAGCGGTGTTTCATTAGCGATTGAACACACAGCTCCCTCTGAATACAAAACGATGGACTACAGTGAACAAATTTATTCATTTTGTTATAAAACATCCCTGAAAATTTCAGCTTTAAAACCTGCACCCTAATTGCGTAATACAACACAATCACAATTTGTTTCGATTTGAAACAGATTTCTAATCCATTGCTTCATAAGTTGAAAAAAAAAATCTGTTCAACAACGTAAATAACGCAATGAATGTTGTTGAACTGTCAAAATGAAACAAATTTCACGAAATTGTTTACGAAAATGAGTTACGCAATTAGGGTACTGGATGGAATAAAAGTTATTCAAAAAACAAATAGTGTCAGCAATTCTCTTATAAACCGACTTAATTACGGAGGCTACGAAAAAGCGACCGTTTCATATTTGAGCGTAACCATCTGAAAAAATCGGTACAATAGTAATTACTATTGTACCGATTTGTTCAGATGGTTAGGTGGTACAGTCGCATATAAAAGGGTTATTGTGGTCGGTGGATAAAAAATAGATGAGCATGATTATTTTTATCAAATAAGTGTGAAGGAAGAGAAGGGTGTGGAGAAGGCGTGAGTGTAAATGTTTTACAAAAATCGTTTTTACAAAAATAGGTACTCATACAAACGCATTCATCAATACACAGCACCAAAAAACAAAAATAAAAACATGTACTTTTCATTAAACCACGTGATTTTTACGTATTTTGAGCTGCCGAATCCGCACAGAATTAACCCTACACCCTCCACTTTTTCGCCAGGAGCAAAAAAACGCTTGAATTCTATAGTATTGGTAATATAACATTTAATATGATACAAAAAGACCTACAAAAGTCAGAAGACAACGGTATGGTCAAAAGAAAGTAGAAGGAGACAGTGACTGACATAATAACAACATCATGAGAGGCTAGGGGACTCATGCTAATCAAGCACCCCGAATAGTGAGTGAGAGGTAAGAGGACTCACGCTAATCAAGCACCCCAATGGGAATAAAAGCCTGCTACGTTCACGTCGTTGTTCCTGAGTAAAGCTGAAAGTAGGTGATTAAAACTTGAGATACATTAAACTTTTTTGGATTGTTACGGTCATAAGTGCATGTTTTCTTGCGATTATGCTCGAAATTCATACAGAAACATATTTTTTTAGGTTTTGTATCCGACTTTCAGTCCTTTATAGGTCTTTTTGTATCATATTATAATATTATAAGGTAATGTATACGTAAAGTTACTATGATTAATCAAATTTCTTTTTAATATTACCAATACTGTAGAATTCAAGCGTTTTTTTTGCTCCTGGCGAAAAACTGGAGGGTGTAGGGTTAATTCTGTGTCCAGATTCGGATTCGGCAGCTCAAAATAATTATAGATCATGTGGTTTAATGAAAAGTATTTTTTTTTTTTGTGGAGCTGTGTATTTAATACTATTAAGTAGATAGTTTGATTATAGTGTTATTGGGTTTTTCTATCTGGAATTTCTCAGTAGCAGCACGGAGTCTGGATTTGTGCCCAGTTGATGGCAATAGGCTCGCCCCCTGTTACAATATGGGACTTAAATATAACTGGCGAAATGTGGGTGTACCTGCTACAGGTACACCTCTGCCCAACCCTTCGGGGAAACAAGGCGTGATGTTATGTTATGGTATTTTAGATAGTTTGAACCATGTTTATTTTATTTCTGGTTACCTAATTGCTAAAAACGAATTTAGTTGAATGTTGCTAATGTTATAATTTCACACCAAATAACCTATACTTAAAACATTTGAGATTTCGGTTAAGTACATGAATAATATTCTGCCCGACTGTACTCAATATCGGTTATTAGTCTTCTAATTTGACTAGGACACCCGCAAGTATGAAACGGTCGCTTTTTCGTAGCCTCCGTAATTAAGTCAGTTTATAAGAGAATTGCTGACACTTCCTTGTTTTTGAATAACTTTTATTCCATCCAGGATTTTAAGTTGAAACTTTCAGGGATGTTTTATAACAAAATGAACAAATTTGTTCACTGTAGTCCATCGTTTTGTATTCAGAGGGAGCTGTGTGTTCGATCGCCAAAGAAACACCGCTTGAAATTTGATGAAATCTCTTTATATCTTCCTATCGCGTAAAGTTTTTAATCCAGATTTATACATCTTAAAAGGGTAAGGGATAAATATATGCAACTGCTTTTTTTTCGATTGTAAATGTACTAGTTTACGAGTAAATCGTTTTTTTCTGATTCTTAAAAACAATTACGTACATCGATATTTGTTGATGAATCGAAATACTTGTTTGAACAAATTAAGGCCTATAACTGGTATTTTTTTTAAATTTCTGCGACGAACAGTTTTCGAGATTTTGAAAATCCCAAAACGTTACCCCAGCAAAATCTTGAATATCTCAAAAACTATAAGATGAACAATGCCATGGTACGGAGCGAGAGGAAATGGCAGGCCGTCACCTCCTTCTGCGAAGCGGTAATGCTCGCTAAGGAGGAGGCGGAACGCGTGAGGGAGAGGCAAATTTCGCGCCCTCACGCCCCTAACCGCCGCAATAGAAGGAGACGCCCGGGGCGGGAATCGCGAGCCGATTTCCGGCCACCGTAGGCGCGGGCTTGCGGACGGTGAGCAATGGGTAGCTCGCCGTCCGATAAGGACCAAGCCCGGGTCGACGGCGCGTTGTGTTCCACACGCGCCTCAAAGAGATGTCAGCAGAATTGACGGGGTCCGCTAGGGCCAATGCCTGCCGGGGGTTCGAAGAAAACCGATAGGGAAATCGTGGCCCCCGGCAACAGGGCAACCGAAGGAACACGAGTGGGTTTTAGTCAGTAAGAGTCTGACACGCCCTCCCGCTCCGCCCAGAGCGGGAGAAGTTATTTGATAATTTCCCACCCAAAAAAAAAAAGGGAGCAAACAAGTATTTTTAAGGCGAGAGTGTTTCTTTGAATCCAGAGCGGAGCAAAGGAATCTAGAGTAGAATCTCGAGCGTAGCGAGGGATTCTAAAGTAGAATCCCTCGCTGCGCTCAGGATTCAAAGTACTTCACTCGAGCTTAAAATAGTGTTGCTCCCGAGGTGACACTCTACTTTTTATCACCCTCTATGAGAAAAAAAAAACGTGTGCAGTCTAACCCCCGTCAGGAACGAAGTTTCTTCGCAAGTGTGATTTAAAACAAAAATCGCTATCTTGGACTTACATTTTGACCTCACTATCAGCTTTAGCACCCTCGAAAACTATGAAAACGACTCAAGACGAAAAATTTGAAAATTTCCACAGCCGCTATCTTGGATTTACATTTTGACCTGACCATGGGTTTTAGCACCCTCGAAAACTATGAAAACGATACCCATGACGAAAAATTTGAAAATTTTCGCAGCCGCCATCTTGGATTTTCATTTTGACCTCACTATCGGCTTTAGCATCATTGAAAACCATGAAAATGACACCCATGACGAAAAATTTGAAAATTGTCACAGGCGCCATCTTGGATTTTGATTTTGATCTCACTATCGGCTTTAGCACCATTGAAAACAATGAAAACGTTCCCCTTGATGAAAAATTTGAAAATTTTCAGAGCCGCCATCTTGGATTTTCATTTTGACCAAATTCACACTTTCTCTCTCTCTCTTGCCAGCCTGTTACTTGTTCATACAATGTTCGTGTTTGATTGGATTGTGATTGGAACTTTTACTAACAATGGTGCCGATTCTCTTGTCACAAATGCCTCTAAACTAAACTAAAAATCACCAAAATTTAGTTTATTCCTGTCAAACGACGATCTCCAATTCTGAAATAGACTAAAGTGACACAACCATATTTTAGTTTGACAGCACTAAGATGGCACTGAGTTATAAGGTTTAGTGAAAATGGCAATTTTGCTATTCTGAATTTGACGTTTTTAACCTAAAATTTAAATTTTCTAACTAAATATGACTATTTTTAATCGCGACTAAAAACATGTGGAATAAAATTGGTTGTCATGAACTAAAATTCACACCAACACCTCGACTTCAGATGAAAAAACAGTACTGAATATTTTTTTTTCTTTTGCTTATATCTCGAAAATGGTGTGTCTAATCGCAAAAATAATGTAAATTTCGACACCCTTAATAAAACCCTTAAACCCCTAACACTCTACATGTAGGTAATATTTTTTCTTATTTTCTATACAAAAAGTGAAAAATCCATATAAAACACGTCGAGGCTGTCCCCCCTGCGCGCCTCCGGCTCTAAAAAGATTCACGTGCTTAGGTATCACGTGTGGAGTCGCGATTGTCAAATTCGATTTAGATGTGTCAAAATTATTTTTAAAGGAGACGTTTCATTTTTGTATGGGACTCCGGCCATAACATGTACACATTAGAAAACCTGGGAAACGAACCCCTAAATACAATAAAGACTGTTTTTTTCCATAATACCTAATACTTTTTGGGCACAAAATAAATACCGAAAATGTTTGACGTTTGTCAGGACAAATACGACCATCGACAGCTAGCCATTTTCGTCCAGAAGTACCTACAAATCTACAATCCACAAAAGCAGTTTTTTTATTTAATGATGAATCACACTTTCTATTAATCAAAAAAGTTGTATAAGATAGCTATCTTAATATAGTACAGAAATACATGCCTTTCATATTTATTTAAATGACGTCTACGTGATATTATTATGTTAAAATGTAACATTATTTCTGGACGAAAGCAGTATGCAAGTAAAACGACGCCATGATGAATAGAATATGGCTATAATTTGTTAAACTATTATTTTTTGTGCCGAAGTAATCAGGGGAATAAACAGGAAAGAATATTTTTCCTCAATTCGTGGAATTTTTTCCTTTTTTTACATTAACGTACACTTTATGGCCGAAAATGAAACATCTCCTTTAGAGAATTTATTTTGCAGAATAGCTTTGAGATTCTCATAGTCAAAAGTAAGGAATTTTAGTGATAGTTTAGTTAGTTTAGTTCGGTGTACAAGAGAATTGACACCATTATCCACGTTCCAAATTCAAATCACTTTTAATCCCTAGGGATTACAAAAAGCTATTTTAGTCCCTGTTTACGAGGACTAAACTAGCTATTTTCGAATAGATGTGATAAAAAATATATTTTTAGGCTATGTTAGGTAAGATTAATTTGCACAAAACGAAAGCATACAAACTTCTCTGACCTAAAAAGAAAAAGTTGGTACAGTGATGGGGAAATTAATGATAAAAATACATTTGCTATTTTGGCTTGGGTTTTCTGTGGTCACGTATATTTTTAATCTTACATTATTCATCAATACACTTAATTTAAACATTCATAGTAGATACATTAAAATCTTATATAGAGTTATAACAAAATAAACAAGTGCGAGTACACATGGCCCGTTTTTTAGATTCAAAATAATTATTTAACACATTAAGGGTCAGCGCACACTGAGCAAAAAAAACGCTCGATAATGAACTATATCACAATATTATAGAGTTGAAAATAGCATACGCAAACACGTCATAGCGGAATGATGTTGACAAAAATTGTATGCTAAACAGAGACGGCTACCAAGCGATTACGTCACGGCAAATAGTTAAAACAATACAAAGCTAAAACATAACATGCCATACATAATCAGCCTATAATGTTCCCACTGCTGGGACTCGGGCCTCCTCTCGGTGAGAGTGGGCCGTAATCCACCACGCGGGCCCAGTGCGGGTTGGTAGATGTCACACGTCTTCGAATTTTTGGTTCTAGGACATGCCGGTTTCTTCAAGATGTTTTTCTTCATCGTTTTGAGAGCAGTCATGATAAAATAATTTACACAAATTAAAGCGCCTGGCTGAGTTCGAACCTACGACCAACAACTCGTAAGTCGCAGCCGTTACCACTGGGCCACCGCTGCTCAAACAAGATTAAAATTCAATAATTTATTTATCGGTGAAAATTGTTCCAGCCGTTCAAGCATTTTGCTACTCAGTGAGTGCTGGCCATAAAACTACAGATAAAACATAACATGAGGATTAAAATTTTTAAGGTTTTCTTCTACCTTTGCAAAAAATTGCTCTACTACGAGGAGAAGTTTTTTTAGACACAGGGGTCTGCTGTTCCGACCCTAACGAAAACGATACGTCACTCTTCCGCGTATTAATTTGTGAAATGTTTTTGTTATTTTTATTCTTAGGTTTGATTTTGATAGTGATATTTTCAATGGATGATGATAAATTAATGACCCTAGAACGAAGGCTTCTGGTGATATTAACAGAAGTATTGTTTAGCTGTGCAGATCCAGAAAGTTCTATGGAACTACTCTGGTTGGATGTCCGACACGATCTTATTGGGCGTCCACTTACAAAGCTGGTATTTTGTATAGGCTCTACAGTATTGTTAAGATTTAAATTTGTTGGTTGTGATACTGGTTTATTTTTCTTTGACTGCGTATGCTCTGATTTTGATTTAGGTTTAGTTTTAGGAGTCTTCAGCTTCTTACTTTGCTGTTTATCACTTTGAATTTTGGATTTATGATCATTTTTTGTGCTCTCAATTTGCTTTTCTTCTTTATTTTTAATTGCAGTTTTATTATTTTGTGCTTCAGTATTTGATTTTTTATTATTGACACTACTCGATTTTTCTAACTTTGATTTTGATTCAGACTTTTTGTTTTTGTTTTTTGGACTTACGGCTTGTTTATCTTTGATCGACTTTTTTTCTTTAGGGCTTTTTATACTTTGTGATGTAGATCTAGCCACTGTGGTATTTTTTTCGTTTTGCTTATTTAATTTAGATTTAAGAATTTCTGTAGAATTTTTGCTTTGTATCATTTTTGTTTTTGCGTTTATTATTCCTAAGTTGTTTGCAGCTGGTTCTTCAGAATTGTCTTTCTTTTCATGACCTGTATTGTCGAGTTTAGATTTAGTTTCGTTAGCACATGTTTCATTACAGCATTTTTTTTTCCTCGATGTGCGATGTGATCTGACGCTGAACGTACTGGTGTTCATTTTAAGCATGCTGTTAAAGGTAGTAACCGTGTTGTTCATCAAAGAATTATTTAAATGATTTGGTACACCCAGATTTTTGTTGGAGATTTCGGTTCTTGCATAGCCAATCGGATTCTTGAAATCTTGTTTTGTAGTGTCCAATGTCAGGTTGGCTGTAAAAAAAAAACAGATTTTTGGCAAACAAATTTCTCCTAACACAAGATGACGAAAAAACATTTGCAAGTAAATAATTTATTAGAATGTAAACCTTTTTTTAAGATATCCGTTACATGACTCCGTGGCAATACTGTCTGGCAGTCTACATCACTCTCACAGTCTGTATCCCAAAATGTTTTAACTAAACTCTTGGTATTGTTTTTTGTGTCATCTGAAATAAAAATAAGAATTAATAGGATAACAATAATCCCATTAAAAACACGTAATGGGCTTCTGTGAGTTGGCTTCTGCTCCTCATATGCCTTTCAAAGGTCTGGAACCACAAGACCCCAAGATCATAATCTGCTCAGCCTTTTCCCAACTATGTTGGGATTGGCTTCCAGTCTTAACCGGATGCAGCTGAATAACAGTATTAATAAAAAAAAGTAGCAGTAAACTAATAATAATAAATTTATTTATTTCAGGTAATTTTCACCCATTGCTAATTATCGATATATATTAAAATCAATTGCTGTTCGTTAGCCTCGCTAAAACTCGAGAACGGCTGGGCCGATTTAGCTGATTTTGGTTTTGAAATGTTTGTCGTAGTCCAGGGAAGGTTTAAACAGTGAGAAATATGGAAAAACTCACGAGAAAAAAAAATATGAAAAAAATTCACGTTCTCATACATTTTGTGTGGATCGGCTTTTTTGATATCTAGGTAGGGTAGAAATTTTAAGATCCTAAACCTGCACATTCATTGACCGTTAGGCGGAACGAAGTTTGCTGGGTCAGCTAGTTGCATATAAAATAAAGGAAATCTAATTCAAGTTTACTAATATATACAAAAAGTCAATGTTTTCTTTTTATTATTAGTTCAGATAAAATATGATTTTATCTAAACTAATAATAAAAAGAAAACAAATGACTTGTTACGCTTTCACACTAAAACGGCTGAACGGATTTGGATGAAATTTGGCACATGGGCAGACCATGACCTGGGTTAAGACATAGCATACTTCTTCCGATATTCTCACGGGATTGAGACTTATAAAATAAAAATAATAATACCATACATTACCATTTTTTTTTAGTTTTTAATTTTTTTTTTATGCGTGTGAAACCGCGGGGCGCAGCTAGTAAATAATAAAGATAAAACTGTATTATACTTACTGTTATGTGTTAGGTTAAAGTTCTGGTTCACAACTTGCTTTTGCAGGGTATTATTGCTTTCAAACTTTTTCAACATTACTTGGCAACCTTGAAGTTTTTGTGTTTTGGTTACAACTTTATCAATTGGATTTGCTTTAGAATTGATGTCTTTATTTTTAGCAGTAAGTTTTATAGTATTATCTGCTTTAAATATTTCTTCATCAGTGTACGTATCACTTCCGTCATCTTCATTACATATTGCAATTACTGATGTTACATCCCATTTAGCTTCATTGTCTTTTTTATTATTTTTGTTTTGGTTTATAGTGGTTTGGTTAGTAAGGTTCATACGGTCAGGTGGCACTATCTTGTGAATCAAGTCTAACAGATTATTATCATCTTCTACTTCTCTGTTTAGACACGACTGATTTGTAACCAGTTTTCTTGATTTATTTTTCTCCTTTTGTAATGAGCAAACGCTACTCTGTGGACTGTTCATAGCATCAGTGCTCAGATTAGCTTTCTCTGCAACATCTAGATTTTGTGTGAAAAGCTTTCTTTTAATAAAACTTGGACGTGAAGAAACATCACTATTTTGTGTTGTTTCTGATTGGTCAAGTTGAGTTAGATTGTCACTTGATTTTTCTTGCAAGTTAGATGGTTGTAATATATGAATGTTCTCTTGTACTTTTTTAGGCATTGGTTCCACGTAATCTATTAGAGGTTGTGAAGATTTAGCAATGAGCTTTTCTTGTTCTCTGTGCTTAGATTTTCTTACAGGTAGTGAAGGCTTAACAAATTGAAAGCCGTTTGATAATTCAACATTATTGTTGGAAGGATTGATATTCTTCAAATTTTGTGGAGCTTTTTTATTGTATGGAGCACTTTTAGCTGGAGATGTTATTCTGCTTCTCTTACTGACTGGAAGATTAGATTCATCTTCACTATCAAGGTTCCTTTTATGTTGAGAATCAATGTTAAAAGTTATTTTCTCTCTGGCAGTCATTTCTGAGAATATTTCTTCTTCTTCACTACCACTTGGGCAGTTGTTTTTGTTGCGGTTATTTTGGGCATAATGGTTTTTCACATTATTTAATTGATTATTTCCTGTAATTTTGTGAGGTTTTTCTGGATTTTCCAATATTGCTGATGAAGCAACTGATCTGTTGAATCTTTGAGATGGCAGTAAAAATCCATTTCTAAATCTGTCCCTTTGAGTAGGCATAGAATTTGATTGATTTGATATCAGTGTATTATTAAAATTTTGGGTGTTGTTGTTTACGCTGCTAAACGCAACAGAGAACTTATTTTTTAAAGTATTTTGACTGAAATTATTTGAACTATCTTTAAGCATGTTACGGTCTTTAAAAGTTTTTCTGAAGTCGGTCAAATCCATCCTTGCTGATATACTACTGAACATATTTTCTTTGTAGGTCTTAACTGACCTATAGTCATCACTACTTACAGAGGAGTCACTTGCTTGATCTCCAGAGTCATCACGTGATCTTTTTCTGCCTTTCAGAAACTGTCTCATATTTCTTCTCTTTTCAATTCTTCTTCGAACTCGCTGCTTCAATAATTTTTGATATGCATCTCTGATCACTTTGAAATCATTTTTGTTGAACTTGACATTCTTGAATGCAAAAACTATATCTGCTGCACTGACGCTTGCCGATGAATCTGAAGATTTTATTAAAGAATACTTGTAAAAAAACTGAATTTAAGGGCAGAACTATGCTGCCCTGCTAAGCAAAAAGGCGGTATCTCAACCGGAGTAAGTTTTGAGAAAATTTACTTTTTGTAAATTGTAATGTATGGAAAAATGGAGATATAAAAAACTTCTTAGTGGTTTTTTTAAATGTTTTAAGTTATATAGCGCTATTTCGCTTATACCATTAGATGGGAAATTGTTAAAGCTATTGAATGGTACAAAAAAAACGAAAAGGGCGTATCTCAGAGATACCGCCTTTGGGCTTAGCAGGGCAGTATGAGACCTATTCCCTCGATACCTAATTGTTTATACAATAATTTGACCATTTATAATAAAAAGCATTATTACATACTCAATTATAAACAGAGCATTCTAAACTACATATGTATTACTAATGCCCGGTTCCTCTATTTTACGAATCGTTATTGTACATCAGTAACCAATTGTTTTTGGGTCACGAGTAACGAGCCGCTAAAGACGTTCCTAAAAGTTTTTTCGGCGTCTACCTGCGACGAACACATGTTGGTCACCCGCTGACCGAAGCCCTCCGACCTCCGACGACATCTACCGACATCTGACATCTGCCATCTGTTCATGCATTTCGTCATAACAAGGTTTTTTGAATTAAAATTGAAATAAATGAAAATTTTGCTTATTTTAAGTATTCACGATAATTTGATTTGTAAAATATATGTTTTTAATAAATTGATCTGACTTTGCTAAAGAAAAAAAAATGTAATCATTAAAAAAAATTGTATTAGCCATTACTGCTATTAAAAAAATTATAGTGAACAAAACGCAACTGTGGCGATGAAAATAAATGACAACAGAACACTGTCTGTAATTTGTAAAAAATCTTTCCCAAAGAATAAATACTATCCAAAATCTTTACCAAAGAATAAATACTATCCAAAATCTTTCCCAAAGAAGAAATACTATCCTAAATCTTCCCAATTATTCCATATCTAGTAGGTAAAAACACTTAAAAGAAAAAAAGTCAACCCTCGATCGTATTTTAATTCCTACAATTAATACCACATTCATCATCAGAATATGAGCTATTCCAGTGCGATAACATTTCTAGATCACTTAATTCACTATCTGAATGAGAAATTTTATTTTAATGTTAATAACAAAAATACGTACAACTTTAGTACAAAACTGACCAATTTAGGTCGGTAAACAAATCACATACGCCTAGTAACTTTGACAGCTGGTTAAAATTTCAAAACAAATTTTTAGAAACACTACAAGCTGTCATCTCCATACATTTACCCTACTATCCGTTATTCGCAACCCTCCCATCCGTAGAAGGCAAGCCAACGGTAACTGCGCTTACAAAACGATTTTTAAAGAACAGTTTTGGGTTACATCTCGTGGACAATTCTACCGTCCATGAACAAAACGAATCGTTTCGCGAGTATAGGAACCGAGCGTAAGACAATCTTATGAGTTGAATCGACATACCTATACTTCTCATAGACATTGGTGAACCACTTCTGCCATTGAATAGCGACTGTTGAGAGCTCATGCCAGCATATTGTTGGAAGTTTCGGGGTCGTATATCACAAGCACTTTGTATAGACATCGGCGAAGTCTCTCGTCTATAGTACATACTCCTTTGGTCGTAAGCAGACTCTGCATACCTTTGTCGCTCAACTCGCTCATAGTTTCGTGACATATTATACATTGTTGATGTCATTGGATTTCGACAGCTAAAATTCGTGTTTGGACCCTTTGCATTAATTACAGTCTGTAAGATAAAGATATTAACATTAGTTAAACAAAGTAACTTAGACTGGGTTCTAGTCAGTTTTTATAAAGAACCTTACAGTCCTTATAATTTTAATACACAGTACCTAGTTGGAATGAAGTTCGAAATACAAAAACTTTTACATAAAAAAACAACTTTTATGTAAAGTTTTTATTTAACTCTTTTTAGTTGTGGTACCTACCCCACACAAATTCCAATGACACTGCCTGCTATGTAAATAACAGTGACAGGAACTTATCAATATCCAAATACTGAGGGGGAAAAAATACGTATTATTGAAGCTAACTCAAAAACTATCCAAGCCAAGTTAATAAAATTTATATGGGACCACCTCTGAAGCATGACCTACCAAACAAAAAAAGGATCATTAAAATCAATTCATTATTGTTGAAGTAATCGCGTAACAAACATACAAAAAAAACATAGTCGAATTAAGAACCTCCTCCTTATGGAAGTCGGTTAAAAATTGTTCTAGCTTAGCGGATCGTCATAGGGGCAAGAAAATTTTCCGTTAGCCGTTTATTGAAGAAACAATACTCTTTAGTGCTTTGAAAAAAATATAGTACATATTTTTGGCCAACTATCAAGCCTACAGTAAATACCCGAATGGATGAACATTTTGGTCGCAATTTATTGGCTTTCTGACTTTAGTAATACCAAAAGTTAATATATCTTATATCTGTTAACTAGCTACTCACTGTATTATCATTCTGGAAGTTAAAAACGTTGTTAGATGTGTCGCTCTCACTATCAGTCATTTTGAATATTTATTTATATTCTAACCGCGAAAGGTTGTCACAGTACTCTATGCTTCAATATTCCCAATCACAAAACACTTTCTTCGTTTATCAATAAACAAAAACAAAACTAACTATTATTTTTTCCACAGTAACGGTCGGTCCATTTTGATTTCTTACTGCTTTGTTGTGAGTTTGACACACACGCACATGTATGACACAAGGTACAAGTCAGCCAGTGACGCACGCGTATCCGTTGAATTTAAAAATGAACATAGACAACAAAAAACAAACAACTAAACTAATCACAAGTCTCACAATCACAATAAAGATATAAAAAATTATAGGATTTCATTAACCAAATAATATTGGATTTAGATTCCTGTTCCTTTAATTATTCGATTTTTTTTCGCACGTTTTCCTAATATGCCTGCTACACGGTCGCCAAACGCGTCCCGGCAGAGGTGACCTCGGTGCTTAGAGTCACGATCACTGCACGCGTAGCATGACCACCGTAGAAACGAGTTTTGTCGACGGAAGAATAGACAAAATGACAGATGAACAATCACAATCTGTCATTTTGTCTATTCTTCCGTCGACAAAACTCGTTTCTACGGTGGTCATGCTACGCGTGCTGGAGAAGTCATAAGCGCAATATTCTGAACAAAAAAGTCTGTCACTGTCAAAAGCTATCGCGCGTCCGGCGGGGGACGCGCGATAGCTTCTACGAAAAAGAACAATAGCTATTGTATTTTTCGAGCCCGGAAAGAGAAGTCCATACCATCGAATTTTTTTTATCGATATCGATAATCATTCGGAATTTTGCTTGAAACCAGAAATAAAATAGTTGATGCATGGAAAAGTTAAATAATACTAACAATGACTAAATAAAAGTAAAAAAAAAATGTTACAGTACCAACAATAAATATACATATTTAAAAAATCAGTAGGTTCATAAAACCTACTGATTTTTAAAATGAATCAATTTGGAGTATACAGGGTGACTGGTAATTTGACGTATTCCTTCCAGGACGTGATAGTGTGACCCATTTGCAACAATTAAGCACCTTATAAAGCCTAGGTGAAAATTCATGGGATTCGAGAAATTCCAATTTAATTAATTTAACAAACCTTTCGATGTAACCAAATTTCCCAAAACTTCAAATACTTAAAAGTTAGAGACAGAAGTTTACTAAACATTTTCAAAAAAAATCAACGTACAGACGCCAGCACATCAAGCTACCCGAAACTGTCAAATTGTCCCAATCAACTTTGAACCTTTAAACGTCAGCGATAAAGTTGAAAATCTATTAAATAAATTTGACAGATTGTAGTAGCTTGAAGTGCCGGCGTCTGTACATAAACTTTGACACCAGTTATTTCAAAATTTTACTGAGGCATTAAGCGTACAAATTAGAGGGAAGATATCTTCATTTAATCAGCTATCTAAAGAGGTACAAAGGTTCAAAAAATATTTGGAGGTGCTGATGTAACAGTCGATAATGCTGGCAAAGGTCGAATTTGCGAATTATTGAAATATTAAAAAAATTGTGTGATAATCGAATTAAATAACTGGTTTATGCCATCCCACTACTTTCTAACCTCCCAGCAATCCATTCCACGCTAGGCACCTAGGTCCTCATGACCAGGACACAAGTCACAAAGCGGCTTTTGAGTTTTTAACATGCCTGACGTTCTACACGTAAATGTATGGAAGCTGGTACGCGCTCCAATAGGAATAAATAATGAAAATATCATTAGTAGTATTTAGATTTACAGAAAAATGTTCTCCTAAGAAAAATTTTCTGTAGCTACATGACTGTTCTTAACTTCTTGAGTAATTACAACTAACAGTTAAATATCAGTATTTTACAGTATAACTCCGAACGGATAAAGATTTGGAATTAGGCACCAGAGTAACTTCTATTCAGTTTAAAAGAGCTGATGATGAAATGTATTACATATGGCTATTGGAGGAGAGTACCAAAATGGGCATCATCCTTTATAGCATGTATGTTGAACCTTTTTAAAATAAAAAGAAGGAAAATGACCAAGAAAACTTGTCAGATAAACATGGTTTCGGAGTAGGCTACACTCAACAGATTGTAAGTCAACAAACAACTCTACTCCAACCCATTCGTTTACTGGATAAGAACGGCAGATACGACTGCAGTACAACATACAAGTTAGTAAAGAGGAGTTTAGAAGTAATTGGTACCTAATTATCTCAATGTACAATCGGATTACGATTAAACACGTGAACTAAGAACCGAGTAAACCGTGACCAGCGAGTAGAACGTCAGGCATGTTAAAAACTCAAAAGCCGCTTTGCGACTTGTGTCCTGTACCCTAATTGCGTAACTCATTTTCGTAAACAATTTCGCGAAATTTGTTTCATTTTGACATTTCAACAACATTCATTGCGTTATTTACGTTGTTGAACAGATTTTTTTTCCAACTTATGAAACAATGGATTAGAAATCTGTTTCAAATCGAAACAAATTGTGATTGTGTTGTATTACGCAATTAGGGTGCTGATCATGAAGACCTGGGTGCCTAACGTGGAATGGATTGCTGAGAGGTTAGAAAGTAGTGGGATGGCATAAATCAGTTATTTAATTCGATTATCACACAATTTTTTTAATATTTCAACAATTCGCAAATTCGACCTTTTCCAGCATTATCGACTGTTACATCGGCACCTTTAAATATTTTTTTAGTCTTTGTACCTCGTTAGATAGCTAATTAAATGAAGATGTCTTTCCTCTAATTTATACGCTTCATGCCTTAGTAAAATTTTGAGATAGAGGGGGAAGTGTTCGTAAGGCTTCTCCAGTGAAGCCTCGGTAGTTTACAATCCTGTAGATGGTGGTTCACGACCAAATTTTAAACAGCTCTGCCTGTCTCCAACCAAGGTCACCTTTGTCGGGGACGCGGTTGACAGCCGTGTAGCAGGCACTTAAGTTATTCCGCAGCACAGATTCTGTAGTACCTACTATCCACAGTGGTAGCCCGACAAATTGAAATTTTCTTACATTTTTTTCAATTTACCGGTCAGTTTCAGGTCGTATCTTGATCAAAATATGATTCGCGGCTATAAGCTGACGTTCGCACGGACGTAATAAGATCACGGCGGGATTTTATCGCGCACTGGATTTTCAACTCTCGGCTACAAGCCGAGTGTTGAGAATCTAACGCGCTGGGACGTACTCTCGTCCCAGCGCTTTGAAAAAACAGACTGTTGGATTTTCAACTCTCGGCGCTAAGCAGAGCGTTGAAAATCAAGTGCACGAAAAAAGAAACGTTGTGATTTTATTACGTCCGTGCGAACGTCGGCTAACAGTTTAGGATTTACAAAATTATAATCATTAGAGCAATATGGTTTTTCTAAGTTAGATTTGTTCCATACAAACCAGTCTAGTAGTTAAAATCAACGGGATAGAACAGAGTAATAAAATCATGGGATGGAATTTACTGCTTGCTTCAATTAACTCGAAAATGGGTATAATAGTATATTATGCGATTAGTGAATAAAAAACGGATTTAAAGCGAGGGCCATAGATGAATCACAAGCAAGTGAAGGATTCTAACGACTGAATCACGACCGAAGGGAGTTATTCATGATGACTGAATCACGAGAGTGGCGAGTGACTCAAGTGTTGGAACCCTGAGCGACGCGAGTGATTCATGGCCCTCGATATAAATCCGTTTTATTCAAGAGAACGTTGCATACTATACTTTATACCATGACTGCAGAAAAGAAAAATGTTAGCGAAAGAAAATAGACATAATGAAGAAAAAAGGAAGGTTAAATTAATTAAAATGCACATTAAAATTGGAACAATTACTAAAAATATGAGTAATTTTCATATTATTAAAATAGCGCCAATTTACTAATGACAACAAAGAACACAAAACAGTTTTTCGACCAATCAAATCTCAAAGAGTTATTTGAACAAGGAGTTTGTTTGTCGAGTATTCTTTACACATGGAGTTTGTATCGAGTATTTTTTCGCAAGGAGGCTGTATAGCATTGAGATGAAGAGATAGAGAGAGATAAATTCAAACACCAAAATAGTGATTAAAAGTGCTTTTTATTCACTGTTTTCAGTGAATAAGCTTTTTAGAGGGGGAATGGTATAAATAATGTTTATGATACAACGGCAACGTACGAAACACTTTATTATGATGAAAAAAAAGGCCTCCCTTTTTTCGCACGCAGTTTCTTGGCTATTTAGTATTTTTAAAACACAAAAATATAAATTATTTGAGGTTCACAAAAAGAGGCGCAATCATTATATAAAATTTTCATTAATATACGTTTTCATTAACGAAAACTTAACCGACTTCCAAAAAAATTACTACAAAGTGAAAAATAACTTAAATTTCGGAAGTCGGTGTCTTTGGTTTTGTACTTTCGTTATTACGTACGCTATTCCCCGGACGCAGCTAGTTTTTACATGGGGGGAGGGGGGCGTAATATTTTGATTACGTAAACAAAGAAACAAATGCGACTCCAATATTTTTTATGTTAATCATGAAAAAAAATTGTCATCCCTTTATTTGCATTGTCGACTTATGATGGAATTCACCAAAACCATCCCTTTCCTACGACGGCTATTTAGCAGATTTATAATAGTCATTACGATGATGTCACCGGTCACGGGTCGCATTTATTACTGGCATACCAACCAAAAAAAAAGCAACCAGTGTGCTACGATACGGCCGGAAGGGCCCGCTACACGGCTGCCAACCGCGTCCCCGACAGAGGTGATCTTGGTTGGCGACTGGCAGAGTTGTTTGAAATTTAGTCGTAAACCACCATCTACACGGTTGTAAACCACTAAGGCTACCTCTGTCTAAGTTTAGCAGGCACTAAATACATGTCAATACTTACTAATTCCGTAGATACGTGTCATTGCCTAAGAGCGCCGTTAATTAAGTATTTTTTTAGCCCGTGTTATTGTTTTTATAACTATGATTAGTAATTTAATTAATGACATAGATAATTTCTCTGTATCTGAATCCCGCGTTTGTGACGTTGAACACTGTAAACAATATCTGTCCTCCCACACTAGTCCACTAACCATACTAACACAAAATATTCGCAGTATTTTTAAAAATTTCGACAACTTCAGCACTTTCCTACAACGTCTAGACATAAACTGTGACGTTATTGTATTAACCGAATGTTGGCTAAATTAACTTGAAGAAGATTTACGCAATATCGACTTTGACCCAGTTTACGATTCCGCTGATCCGCAGTTTTGTATGTTGTATCTAATCAAAAATGTGCAACATGCAATTCAGAAAAACACGGTCATGTCTCGGCGAAATAATAAAAACTACAACATAAAACCATGGATCACGACAGGACTCATTCGCTGTATGAAAAATAGAGATAAACTGCATATGAAAGCTAAATCTTATCCAAATAATTTAATTTTGCAACTGTCGTATAAAAGATATCGTAACTTCTGCAATAATCTTCTAAAAAAAGTAAAAAGCAACTACGATAAAATTGCACTAGAAAAAGCTGGTACAAATAGTAAAAAAATCTGGAATTTTATTAAAAGTGTAACGTATAACTCTAAGCAAAATCAGTCATCTTCAGGTTTATTACAAGCACACTCATCACAGTTAGCATCTGCCAACATTGCGAATAATTTCTTTGTTAATGTTGGTAAATGTTTGGCTGAAAAAGTTCAGGGGCAGTCACATTACCTAACAAGCACACCATTTACATGTAGCACTATTCCATCATCCTTTGTGTTACTAGACACTGACGAGACTGAGGTAGAAACGATAATTATGAGTTTGAAGGACGACTGTGCAGTTGGCTGGGATAACATATCAAATAAAATTATTAAACAGTTCAGGCACATTTTGGGACCGCCACTAACTTATATTTTCCAAAAATGTTTAACTACAGGTCTTTTTCCCGAGTGCCTCAAAAAAGCTGTTGTTGTCCCTGTTTACAAATCAGGCAGTAAAGATCAAGTGACAAATTATAGACCTATTTCTTTGCTGCCTAGTATATCTAAAATATTAGAAAAAATTATGAATAAAAGGCTCTACAAATACTTGGAGGATAAAGCAATTTTATCTAAACGGCAGTTTGGGTTTAGGCCTAAAATGTCAACAGACGATGCCGTGCACCATCTGACTGACTATGTAGCACAAGAACTTGATAATGGTAACCACACAGTAGGAATCTTCCTGGACCTCGCCAAAGCTTTTGATACGGTGTCTATTCCTATTCTGTTGCACAAGCTTGAAGCCTTAGGTATCCGAGGCACCCAGCTAAAATTATTTAAGAGCTATCTAGAAGATCGTACTCAATGTGTAAGGATTGATAATATTCTCAGCGATACTAAAAAAAATACGTCCTTCGGAGTTCCCCAAGGAAGTATTTTAGGGCCTACACTATTTTTAATATATATTAACGATCTCTGTAACCTAAATCTAGATCACGGCCAAATTGTTTCTTATGCTGACGACACTGCCCTTCTATTTTCGGCTGACTCAAAAAAAAATGTCTACAAGCATGCGCAACATGGATTCAATATTGTTAATAAATGGCTTCAACATAATTCACTAACACTAAATGCAGACAAGACAAATTACATTAAGTTTTCGATGCGCAAGCAAACATCAACAACAAGCACTACCTCGACATTACATGCTCATTATTGCACAATTCCTCCAGATAACCAATGTGTTTGTCCCAACATTAAAATGACAAATACAACAAAATACCTTGGTGTTATAATAGATGAAACACTTTCGTTCAAACAACATATACAAGCTTTAAATAATAGGATTCGCAAGTTAATATTTGTTTTTAAAAAGTTACGCTATATTGCTGACCCAAAAATCGTTAGACAAGTTTACTTTGCTCTATGTCAATCAATATTAACTTACTGTATTACCACATGGGGTGGAGCGGGTAAAACAATGTTACTAACCATCGAGAGAGCTCAAAGGGCGATTCTCAAAGTGTCTACTTTCCGCCCTTTCCTTTTTCCTACTAACCTCCTATACAAATCTTGTGAAGTATTAACAGTTCGGCAGCTATTTATAATGGGTATTGTATTAAAACAACACACAGCTCTACCTTACAGCACTGCGTATACTAATAAAAGGCGTAAAGATATAGTGTGTCCACAAAATACATCAAAACATGCTTTTGTATCTAAATTTTACCTGTACCTCGGTCCTCTTCTCTATAATAGACTAAATTCGAAAGCAAACATTTATTCCCTGAACTACATAAATTGTAAGAGTATTCTCAAGGATGCTCTCCAAAGTATGTCTTACGAAGATACAGAGAATTTACTAACTGTGTTAAAGTGAATAAGTATGTACTAATTTCACTTACGTTAAGTATTTATCAAATTTAGAAACTAAGATTTAAGCTACTCAACATATAATTAGTGATCTATTGTCAACCTGCAGATAATTTATTTATTTATAAGTCTATTTTAGCTCTTCTCGCCTGAAACACAGGATTACCTAGTTCAGGCACGTAAGTCTTAGGAACATAATTTACATTTAAGCAAATCTGTAATAATTTTTATGCCTTGTAATAATTTTTTGAATAAATATTATTATTGTTATCGGGAGTGTTTTTTTTCTCAGCTCTTAGGCTGGTTTTAGCTACAATTACGGGCCAATGCCAAGTAAATGCAGCGTGTGGTGTGTAATTAAGATGAGGGTGTATTTTCGTCTAACTGCATAAATTTCCTAACGATTCTACATGTGTTTAGGATGGCTGCTTTCTGCAGATTGATGTAAAGGGATTCTTCTAGATCTATTAATTTCAAGCTACGGAGGAGATGGTTGGGAATAACACCAGTTGTGGAGAGAACTATAGGAACAACATAAACTTTTTCTTGCCTCCAGATTCTTGTAACTTCTTCTTTGAGCTCAGCGTATTTGCTTATTTTTTCAGCGATTGTTTTTTGTAGGTTATGGGTGTTGGGGACTGCAATGTCTATGAGGTAAGTGATTTTTTTAAATTTATCCTGAAGGGTTATGTCTGGTCTATTATAGTGGATGGTCCTATCTGTAAGTATGGCGCGATCGTAATACAGTTTATGTGTGTCATTTTCTAGGATAGTTTGCGGCGCGTACTTATAGTAGGGAGTATTAGTGTTTTGTATAAGACTGTGTTTGAGTGCTAGTTTTTGATGGATGATGTTTGAAACCTGGTTGTGCCTGTGTGTGTAGTCAGTCTGTGTGAGGGTTATGCATGCTCCGGTTATGTGTTGTATGGTTTCTGATTGAGTGTGGCATCTACGGCATTTGTCGTTTGTGATGGTAGGGTCTTTAATGATAAATTTTCTGTAGTTTTTGGTGTTGATAATTTGGTCTTGTATAGCTACCATAAACCCTTCTGTTTCAGGGAACAGGTTTCCTATTTTAAGCCACTTGTTTGATGCTAATTTGTTAATGTGGGACTGCTCTAGGTCATGTGGGTGTCTACCGTGAAGGACTTTCTTTTTCCAGTTTTCAATTTTTTGGTTTTGCGGGTCGGTGATGTTTATGTCTTGTATATTTTGTTCATTTAAGTTAAGCGGGGTGTAATTAAAATCATTTAAAGCAATGGCTTTGTGTATGTTACTAGTGCGAGATTTTGTGTAGAAAAATGTTTTTAGCCCAGTGATTTGTTTCTGCCAAAGGTGATGTATGTCGATTAGGCCTCTCCCTCCATTTTGTCTTTTGATGGTGAGTCGTTCGATCGCAGATTTAGGATGTAGGTTATTGTGTTTAGTGAGTGTTGTGCGTGTGATTCTTTCTAAGTTTTCAATGTCAGTTTTTGACCATTTTATTACTCCGAATGAGTAGGTCAATATTGGTATGGCAAAGGTATTCAAGGCTTTTATAAGATGCTTTCCAGATAGCTGTGTTTTGCAAATTGCGTTAATTCTTCTCCTAAATTCCGTATTTAGTGTTTGTTTAATTGCGGTGTGGTCGAGTCCTTTAAGTTGCTTGTATCCTAAATATTTGTATAAATCTGTTGGTTCCATAGCTGCTATTGTATCGGTGTCGCTGACTGCATAGTTGCCGGGTTTTACTTTTCCTTTTATAAAATGCAATGTCCTGCATTTATCTAATCCAAATTGCATGTTAATATCCTGACTAAATGTTGTCGTTACTTCTATAAGAGTTTTCATTTCTTTTTCGGTTTTAGCATATAATTTAATGTCATCCATATATATGAGATGTGAGATAATAGTTTCTCCAGTATTATTTTTAAAATTATATCCAGCGCGACACCTATTGAGTAAGTGAGACAAGGGGTTCAGAGCGAGACAGAACCAAAGAGGGCTCAAGGAATCCCCCTGGTAGATACCCTTCCTAATATGTATCTGTCGAGTTATGAGAGTGCCCAGACAATTATTTATCTGAAGTGTAGTTTTCCAATGTGTCATTATAATGCGCAAAAACTCAATTATTTTGGGATTAATTTTATATATTTCTAGGATTTGTATTAGCCAAGAGTGTGGAATGCTATCGAAAGCTTTTTGGTAATCTATATAAGTACAGTGTAGGTTTCTATTTTTTGTGGTGGCATGTTTATGGATAGTAGAATCTATAACTAACTGTTCTTTGCATCCCATGTGGCCTCTCCTACATCCCTTCTGCTCCTCTGCTATCATATTGTGGTGTTCAATGTGTGAGTTGATTTTATTAGTGATTGCTGATGTTAGTATTTTATAAATTGTTGGTAGGCATGTTATTGGTCTGTATTGGGAAGGCTCTGATGTGTTTTTAGTTTTAGGTAGCATGTATGTTATTCCTGTGGCAATGAATTCGGGTATATTCTGTTTCCCTAGTACTATATCTGTTAAATTTTTTGCTATGGATTTGTGTAGTATCGTTAACTTTTTATACCAGAAATTTTGTATTTTGTCTATACCGGGTGACTTCCAATTATGTAACCTCGCTGTTAAATATGTAATTTCAGACTCTGTTATCTCTTTAAATTCCATTTCATCTATTGCTCTCCATTTTGTTGCTTCTTCTGTAATCCAAGTTGCTTTATCATTGTGATGTACCTGCTCTTCCCATATGTTAGACCAAAAAGTTTCCAAGTTTTCTTTTGAGGGTATGGCTGTGTTGTTATCTGTTGTTGAATCGGTGTGTTGTTTCTGTATATTCCTATAAAATATTTTTTCATTCGTAGCAAATATGGCATTATCTTTTTTGCGCTGTTGTGCCTTCAAATATCTCCTAAGCCTATGGACTTTAAGTGCCAATTTTTGTTTTAATGTGTCCAAAAACTCTTCAGGTTTTCTATTGTTATTTTCGTGTCTAGTGTGTGTTAAATTGTTTTTAAATATTGCTTCGACTCTTTTAACTACTTTGTGTGATCTGCAACCGTTGATGTAATGTGTGAGTCTGCCACAGTCTGCTCTTAATTTTTCAATGTCTTTTTCTAGCCTTAGTTGCCATGGTGGTTTAACAGTGTCTCTTTGTATTGTGTTTCTTGCGTGTTCAGTGATTTTAAAGTTGAGTTCTTCAGAAATAACAACTGCTGTGCAATAAATAAGGGTGTGTATGTCAATGAGTTGTGTGTCATCAGATAAAAACAGTTTTAGTATATCTTCATTAAATAAATTAACTAAACGGAAAAGGTTAGGGCTATATTTGAGTTTAGGTAGTTTTGGTCGAGCTGCTGAGTCCATCCCAGAATACTGTGTTAGTGTAGTTCTAAATTTGTCCTGTATTTCTTGTATATACATATCTGTTATCGGGTTTTGATTCACGGCGGCGACTGTCTCAATATCATTTTCTAACGTTAGGGTTATAGATTCCGTTTGTGTGGATATGTGTGATGTTTGTGATTGATTGTATGGTTGGGATTCAAAATTAGGTTGAAATTGAGAGAGCGATTGTGGTTGATCTTGTAGGCTATTTTCGTTTGTGTTTTGTGATAATATGATAGTGTTAGTGTTTGCATAATTTTCTGATTCGTGTTGTAATTGTGTATGTACTTCTTCTTTTAACTGATCTAATTCGACTTGTGACAAGAGTTTATTCCTAACTATAGTTCTTCGTTGATCTGAAATTCGTTGTTCTGAAACGGAAATCTCAGGATATTGCCGTGAAAAACGTTCATGCAGTTGTTGTCTGTAGGTGGTCATGTCGGTCTCTAATTTAGTGATGTATAGGTAAGTTCGCATGATGAATAGGTTAACTTCTTTGCTCCATCTCATGCGAACTCTTACTTTTCCAGCCTTGGTGGACGCGGGTAAGAAGGTAGATACCTCCCGCGCAACATTCAAGGCCGGAGTGGGTGAAACTGTATTAAAATTAATTATGGGAGGTGACGATGGTATGGGTGAAGATGGTATTGATGGTGATGATGTTTTTGAAGGTGCGTACGATACTGTACTTGGACTATAAGGCTCTACAGGGGTGTCTGTCCTGTTTGTCAGTCTATCACCATCGTCAATGACTTCGGCTGTAGCATCTTTGTCGGTGGGAGCCCGCCTGTTCAACTCCTCACCGCTGACGGTTCGCATGCTGAGACACCCAGCGTCAGCTCCAGGTGCGCCCCGGCGATCGCCCCCGGGCAGCGGTCCTATACGTTTTCTTTTTGAACGAGTCTCCATTTTGAATGGGTTTCCAGAGCCACGTTAGCCACGCCAGTAATTTCTCATTCGTGTGTCCGCCCCCCACGTGATTAGATGGTCAATCAGGACGTGTGGTTGTTTAGGGGGCATATTATTATTATTATTTTTCTATATTTTAATAAATCTCGGGACCATGGATCCCGGTCCTTTGGAAGGCGTACGAGGGGCCGAAGCCAACTCGCAGAGGCCCCTTAGACATTAATAAGAGTTGAGGCACCAACCGACGATTATCCCTGTATGCACCATGCAAGTGCACCCAAGGACAACCCTCGATTGGTGTAGAACTATTGCAGAACATGGAAACAAAACATATTAGGCTATGGATTTGGGTGGCTATAATGGATTGGTAAACTGGAACTATGGAAAGACTATGGCCCCTGCCTGATCAATGTTTTAAATGCACACGGATAAAATGGCAGGGGGTGACTTGCACACTCATTAATGGGCCCCCGAAAACGGTCGCTAGCACAAAGTGTCGTAGCGACAAGGGGGCAACATGTCCTGAGGTGCTTGAGGAGTGGAGAGGTATTCCACGGCTTTCAGAACAATCCCAGAGCCCGGAAGATGGTCAAGATCCCTACGAGCACTTACTGGAATACTTCCTTCCTCCGAGCACGTTTGCTCTTGCGAATCTCCACTCAAGCCGGCCAATTAAGGCAAGAATGAGATGGGAGCTCTGTTCCTCGTCAGTGTTTACTCCAGCCAGCCAATGAAGGCAAGCCAGAGGTGAGGAACAAGACTTCTCCCGGGAGATAGGGTCCGTGGGGTCGCTACTGCCCATCAGCTCGCCACATGCTGCCCTGCGGGTTTTTGTATCTCTCTTGGTCTGGCTCCTCATCCCAGACCTGTTCCGGCAAAGTAAACTCTACCGGCACAGACCTAGAGTTCAGAGCGCGCAAGCCCCACCACGACGTCAACGTAGAGATACGGCGGTGGGGTTATTATTATTATTTGTTTTTATGTGTTTGCATATCTCGGGACCATGGGGTCCCGGTCCTTTGGAAGGCGTACGAGGGGCCGAAGCCAACTCGCAGAGGCCCCTTGGACAATTTTAAATGGAATGAGACACCAACCGACGATTATCCCCGTATGCACTATGCAAGTACACCCAAGGACAACCCCCGGTTGGTGCAGGGCTATTGCAGAACATGGAAACAAAACATATAGGGCTATGGGTTTGGGTGGCTATAGTGGATTGGTTACTTAAAACTATGGAAAGCCTACGTCCCCTGCCTGATCAATGTTGTGGTATACACGGATAAAATGGCAGGGGGTGACTTGCACACTCAATAATGGGCCCCCAAAAACGGTCGCTAGCACAGTGTCGTAGCGACAAGGGGGCAACATGTCCTGAGGTGCTTGTGAGGAGTGGAGAGGTATTCCACGGCTATCAGGACAATCCCGGAAGTACGGTCAAGATCCCTACCAGCATCTTACTGGAATACTTCCTTCCTCCGAGCACGTTTGCTCTTGCGAATCTCCACTCAAGCCAGCCAATTAAGGCAAGAATGAGGCAGGAGCTCTGTTCCTCGTCAGTGTTCACTCCAACCGGCCAATAAAGGCAAGCCAGAGGTGAGGAACAAGACTTCTCCCGGGAGATAGGGTCCGTGGGGTCGCTACTGCCCAACAGCTCGCCACATGCTGCCCTGCGGGTTTTGTATCTCTCTTGGTCTGGCTCCTCATCCCAGACCCGTTCCGGCAAAGTAAACTCTACCGGCACAGGCCTAGAGTTTGGAGCGCGCAAGCCCCACCACGACGTCAACGTAGAGATACGGCGGTGGGGTTATTATTATTATTATTATTGGCCCAGACTACCAGAGCACCGAGCTGACCGAGTGTGACAGAGTTTGAAGGTACTTGATATGTCTATGGACAGAGTCGGCCAACAACCCTGCATATAATAGCCTGTGGCAGTAATGTCATTGTCATAATGTCAAATGTGTCAAGTGTCAATTTATTGAACTAAATTTTAGGTTATGGTCTCAATCATTCACATTCAGTTAAAATCCGCTCTTAGGTCAGTGATATTTCGGTCACTTTATTAAATAGGGTGGAATTAAGAAGAAAGATGAGAAATAATTTATTATTTGTATTATATATAATAGTATGAAAATGTCTCTTGTAATTATAAAACAACTTCTTCCTCACACAAAATCTTTTTGTGTCAAGTTTAGAAACCCGATTGTGTGTAATGTTTTTAATTATAGCACAAAAGTTACTACTACAAGTTCAGATGATGCCTTTAAAAACCTAACAGATTGGGAAACTTTAAGCAAGAAGAAGAAGATCAGCAAAGCCATGAAAGCTTACTTGGATAGATCTCAAGAGCATGACGAGTTCATGAAAAGACAGCAGTTCGAATATAATATTGGCAAGCGACATCTTGCTAATATGATGGGTGAAGATCCTGAAACTTTTACACAAAAGGATGTCGACCGTGCTATCGAATATTTGTTTCCCAGCGGCATTTACGATCCAGCTGCACGACCCCTTATGAAATCACCAGAAGAAGTATTCCCAACACGAAAAGCAGCTGAATTTGATGAAGCAGGCAGACCACATCATTTCTTGTTCTATACTGGAAAGCCCAGTTTCTTTAAACTTATGTTTGATGCTGCTGAAAATATTCAACAATTGTACAGTTTCCAAGACAAAATAATCAGGAAAAAAGCTACAGCTGATCCCAACGGAAGTCTAAACTTAAACACTAGTGTTTGGTTAACAAAGGAGCAACTAGAACATGTATTAGTGGAAACTATAACTGATTTAGAATATAATAACTTCAAATTAGTTATGGAGAGGCTTGCTTCATTGCCACATGCTTACAAAGTGAAGGAATTTATTGAGAAGTATCGAAAACCCCTTGCTTCACAAAAATTCGCCCTAGAAATTCCAAAGCCTAGTTATGATGCTGAAGGTCGAGCTTTTATCACGACATATGAATGTTTGAGAAAGAAAGCTAGAGGTGATGTTACAGTCAGAACACCTGGGACTGGCAAGATTACAATCAATGGTAAAGACTTGACTTACTTTGAGGATGTTCAGTCAAGAGAACAAGTCATGTTTCCATTGATATTCACTGGAATGCAAGACCGTGTTGATGTTGAATGTAACATTGAAGGGGGAGGCCCTTCTGGGCAATCAGGGGCTATAAGGTGGGGCATTGCTTGGGGTCTGCGCAGTTTTGTAGATGCGGAAACTTTACAGAAGATGCAAGTAGCTGGCTTACTGACAAGAGATTTTAGGAGACGTGAACGTAAGAAGCCAGGTCAACCTGGAGCCAGGAAGAAGCCTACATGGAAGAAACGTTAAGTTTGTAAAAAGTTGTTTGAATAAAAAATGTTCTTAGCCAAAGATTTTTGATTCACCTGCACATGTATCACACTTGTTTCAATAATCATTTTGATTATTGAATTGCCATGTGATTTGTCACAGACATTTAGATTACTGACATGCAAGATTCTAAGGCAGTGGTTCTCAAACTGTTTTGGCGACGGAGCCCTAAAATAATTAAAACCTAGTTTTATCTGTATTCTTCTCCATAATACTTGACCTTAGCATTTGCATCTAATGTAGGGTATGAAACAAATTTTTGCTTCTTATCAACTGTTTGTGACATCAAACAATTGATGAAAAGCAGAAATCGATTTGATTCATGATTTCATGACATTTGACACCTTTGCTACCTTATGGAGTTGTATTGCTGATTGTAATGATTATAATTGAGTAAAGCCATATTTGTTACGGCCGCGAATCATATTTAGATCAACATACAACATGATAGGTACTGACACTGGCAAAAAACGTAAGAAAATTTGAATTTCGCGGAAGGATATCACAGATTCAAAATTGCGCGTAACAAAATAATTTTGGTTGACGGCAACGCGGGCGCAGCAGTAGGAGTCAATGGTGCCGATTCGCAATAATGCATTAATTTAGAACAAATTTGGGTAGCATAAAAAAGGTTATAGTGAGCCAACCTTAAAAGATAGACATATGCTGTCGCGGACTTTTTTTAGAACTTTTAAAGGGGAATAATTCTGTCATACTTGAATTTTGCGAAACTTTAACCGTTTACGCAGCGCACGCAGCGGAAGCTCTCAAAAGGAAAAATAAAACCCCCGATTTTGAAACATTCTTCATTGGTGCTCCGCTCCTATTGGTCTTAGCGTGGTGTGTATATAGCCTATAGCCTTCCTCAATAAATGGGCTATCTAGCACTAAAAGAATTTTTCAAATCGGACCAGTAGTTTCTGAGATTAGCGCGTTCAAGTAAACAAACTCTTCAGCTTCAGAGAACCACGAACATAATAAGAAACACTATAATGCTTCCTATCTCATTTTATCCCACGTTAAATATTATATCCGTCTCTTTTCGTTTCATCGAGTTTCAAATCACAACGATGCTAAAGAAGTTTTCACTTCAAAAGTAAAGCGTCTAGTTGTAGTTCCATTGTATCATGCATACACACGTGATTAAGCAAATGCCGCCAAATCTAAAATTAGTTCTTGAGGAAGCTGGGCTCCGCAAAGCTCATGGGTCCGCGAAAATACAGGTCACAATGAACCAGTATTTTCGCGGAGCCCCCACAGAGGCTTTGCAGAGCTCAGGGGCTCCGTGGAGCACACTTTGAGTAACACTGTTCTAAGGGGGTGATGGGGTCTTTAACCAACTAGTTCCTCCCACCATACCCATACCAACCGTAGGAATCACAAACTGCTAGCAGTCCCTTCCTACATGGATGCTGAAGCAAACTAAGGTCCATACTACTAAGTGTGACTCTCACTATTGGTAAATTGAAACAAACTTGTACAGCATAAATATTTAATTTGTAAAATTTCTTGAAAAACATACATGTGCCTACATTAACTTTTATTTTTATATGGTTTTTTCATAGATTTTTTCTTGCCTCCTATTTTCTTTTTGAACATTTGATTCTTTCTGTCCTTGTTATAAATTCTTTTCTTCATCAAAGACTTCAATTCTCTTCTTTCTTTTTGTATTTCGTTCTCTGGTGCTTTACTGAAGAAAGCTAAGCCCTCTGAAAGTAAATAGAAATTCAAATCAATGAAAAAATTTTTTATAAGAAAGAGTATTTTTAGTTGTGTTTTTTTTAAATGAAATCCTAATATTTTGTCAATATTTCATAACTAACCTTTGAGACGTTGATCAAACTTGGAGAAGAACAAGTTTTCTTTCCACACAGCTTTAGTTTCAGTGGCAGGTGCTGGTTGCTGCTCTTTTTTATCCTCTTGCAAATCTGCTTCCTCAGTTTCTGAATCAGATGAATCATAAACAAATGGATTCTTTTCTTTAAGATCTAGAGGGTTTTTCACTTTCTTTGCTTTTGGTGCTTCAAGTGGTATGTAGTCTGTTTCTTGTTCTTGGGGACCTGGAACAAAGGCAACATTATAATTAAGTAAAATAATACTACCTAGATTCTATTATAGACCACAAAGTGGTTTCTGAAATATATTACAAACCATCATCATCATTTTCTTTGTTTCCAAACAAACTCCTTAAACTAAAGGTACTGGGTTGTGCAATGGCTTCTTTTAATGCATCACTGACTTTATAAAATTGTTCTTTAGAAACTTCAATTTTAGGGCCTTCAGGCTGTTGTTGTACTTCTTTTACATCTTCTTGCTTTTCTTTCGATTTATTTTTAGACTTCTTAGTTGGTTCTGGTTTGGTTTCAACTGGTGCCAAAAATTTAGCATGGTCAGGTTGTAACGGGTCAAACCTTAGCATCCCAAGTTTTGGTCTGCAAAATAAATTCGTAAGGATTAAGTTTTAGTTTTATAATGAACAGACTCCCTTGTCACAAAATGTTAAGATAGGTTAGGGAGACCCAATGTTTAAAATTGGCTTAGAAAGATGGTTGATCAATATTCACTTACTTGCTTTTTTTGCTATCATTATCAGTGTACCGTTGTTTGATAGTAACCCCAAGTACATCTTGTAGTATATTCATTTGTTTAGTTTTCTCATCTGCAGTTCCTAATTCAACTTCTTCATTATTGTAACTTTTCTCGTGATTTGTTTCTTCTTCATTATCATCATCATCAATGAACCTTTCATCTAAGGTGAAACGTTTATCAGATTTGTATCTTGATTGCAAATCTAAAACCTAATATTTTAATCTTACATGTTATGCTAAACTACAAATTAAAGTAATAATATTAATAGTAGCTATTTCAAAATTATCAAAGCATGTTGTTTACCTTCTGGCCTTTTTTGCCTTCATATTGTTTTTTGACTTCAAAGTTTAGTTCATCATCTGATTCTTCAGCATCATTATCAAACAGACTGTTATGGTTGTTTTGCCTTTTTGTTTTATTATTATTGCCTGTTATTTTTGATAAGTCATCATCGAAATCCGAAAATATTACCTTTTTATTTTGTACTTTATCCTGTAACAATTCAATGTGTCAATTATATTTCTTGCCATTTGAAAAGGTAAACTTTCAGGCTTGATTACCTATTATCTGTTGCTTGATTTTGTAATTCATCTGCAAAATATTCTTATACTTACAACACCAGTTAAACCAGATTTGATTATCATTTTCTTTTCTTTAAATTCCTGTCTTTTTTTTTTCATGGACTCTTGTCTCTTTTTTTCTGCTTCATGCTTCTTTTTATCTGCTTCAGTTACAATAGATAAGTTCTTGCTATTATTAGCATCACCAGCAGGATAATTACTAGATATTTCAGCATTCTGTCTGTCAACCCTAAGAGGCCCTTTTGTTTTGTACTTTTGATCATTTGTAAAATTAGAGCTCTCATCAGTGATATTATCTTCACCAAAACGTTTTCTTGTCTTGTGGTTATGGTCAATAGTATGACACTGTTCAATTTGCCTTTTCCTAGGGTTCAACTTATCACTCAATTTAATAGATGGGTTTTTTTTGGGTAAATTTTCTTGTGCACTCTGGAAATTATTTTGTAATCATCATCACAATTATATATTTTTTAAATTTCGTATAATGAAAGAAGATATAAAATATTTTACCTTTTCAGCTTCTTTTAACTGTGCCAATTCTCGTTCCCTTTGTAATCTTTCCAAGAAGCTCTCTCTAGCTCTAGTTACATAAAGTCTATTGCCTTTAAAATCTTCATTGGAGAAATGCTTAATGCCTGAAAGATCAAGATATGAATTAAAGTGAAGCTGTCTATCGTGTTTTAGTTAGAACTGTGGAAAGTCATAAGAAGGAACTCCAGGATATTAAAGGGTACAAAAAATAGGACAGCGAGTTACTCATAAGCTCATGGCAAGAATATTCTGTGAAATTTATTTGTACCTACGAGGATAAGTAATTTTTTACGTTAAGCAGCAATAAAGACTATAGGTTAGGAATGTATTGGGATGTTTTAGAAGAAGTTATTATTATTTCCGCTCTTGGTCGGAGTACCGTTAGTACCGTATTAAAGAGTAACTTGCACTTACATGATTCGACATTCGGGTTAGCGGCAGAGAGTGATACGAAGGCAAACTTTTTACTTTCATTACCATCTCCGGGCTTTGATTTTAGGTCCAAGTTTGTTATTTCACCAAAAACAGAAAAAGCCGAGTGTAGATCATTTGCTTCAGTGTTTTCTGGGAGATTCCCCACAAATAACCGGGTAGCAGATATCATGGTAATATCTGTTTTTTTATTTATTTTTGGGATTTTTGAGCATCACTCATGCTTTATTTTGACAAGTGAGTTGAAGTGAGGTTATCTCAACATTGTCACAGTTGTTGTCAATGTTATTCATGGAATTAGTATGTACTGATTTGTCCTTGTTTCTCACACGGGTTATCTCAGATCAGTAATTACTAATTCCATGCTCAGATCTCTGCAATCGTAGATTTTTGCCGAAACCAGTTACATAGTACGTACTAATTCCATTGCCGAAGTGAAATAGACCACTGACAAGCATCATGTTATGGTGAATCTGCAGCTGTAGCCGCGAAATTCAAATTTTTTGCTATTTGCACTTTTGCAGGTCAGTGTCAGGTTGTAGCCAATATGATTCGCGCGCGACTCTAAGGGCCGGCCCAGTGGCGGCACGGCATGGCAAGGGATTTTTATGCAACGAAAAAAAATAAAACAGATGCCTAAGGACGTCGCGGCATGCTTAAGGATACCGTGGCATCGTTGCCGTTGGAATTAAAATTTTATTGTCATGCTATTCAATTATATTTCCATTCGTCGCACAAAAATCCCTTGTCATGCCGTACCGTCACTGGGCGCCGGCCATAACAGATAGATATACATGTATTTATAGAATTATAATAATTTATACATTTTTCTAAGTTAGATTTGTTCCATATGAACTTTTTTAATAATGGGATTTGTTCAGGAACAAATCTTAGAAATAATTATTAATGATTCTAATTCTGTACTTAAACATATATCTGTTAAAGTCGCAAATCATATTTTGAACAAGATACAACCTGAGACCGACTTGCAAATAACTTAAGAAAAATTTAATTTCGCGGGCTACAACTGCGGATCCACTTGAAATATTATGAAATGGGGAAGGAGTGAGTTTATTTAAATATACATAAGTATGTAAATAGAATGTATTTTACGATTTCTGACTATACGACTTTTTTAGTCTTTTTATGAAACAGGATGGATTGACAATATTGGCATCAGAAAAGTTTTTGAGAAAATTCCCCATTTTCTTGGCGGTAAAACTTTTGCAAAATCTGCGAGACTGCTGAGCTCATATTTGTATAGCGCGATCGAAGCGGAGATGTGAGCTGTGCCTCGCAGAGAGCTGGGCGGCGGTACTCCGCGGTACAAAGCGGAGAAGAGAGCTGTGCCTTGCAAGATGGCGACGGCGCGCAGCGGAGACGAGAAGAGATGTGAGCGGCGTGGCAGTGAGTGGCGCCGTAACAATTCCGCTTTAGCAAGCACACATCTCCACTGTAGCCAGCACACATCTCCACTGTAGCCAGCACACATCTCCGCTATAGTCGGCGCACATCTCCGCTCTAGCCAGCACACATCTCCGCTGTAGCCAGCACACATTTCTGCTATAGCCAGCGCACATCTCCGCTCTAGCCAGCACACATCTCCGCTGTAGCCAGCACACATTTCCGCTGTAGCCAGCACACATCTCCGCTCTAGCCAGCACACATCTCCGCTCCAGTCTAGCCAGTACGCATCTCCGCACAGCTTCGGTGGATACACCCTAGTTAAAAAACTCAAATCTCTTCTCGTCTCCGCTCTTTCCTGTAACTACAACCCTTACTGCCCCGTCTCAAAAATCCACGCTGTATATATTTTTTTTAACTTTGCTTGAGTAATTAATATGAGTTGGCTTCATTCATATATTTTTGATCCACGTCATTATGTTGATGGCGTTGCTATTCACATAACAAGTAGTAGTACTCGAATTTCAATGGGGGGAACCTACCACAACTGAAACGTAAAGTGTTATGAAAATGCGTCTCGCATCCCGCCCGGGATTTGCCTCAGTGTGGCCAGTTTAATTATAAGAAACCACGTATAATCCTCGAAAGTGTAGGCGGCGACGACGGTGTTAGCTTTGGAGGAATACGACAGAGCGAATTTGGCTCGTAATGAACACTTGAATAAGTTATGATCAGAGGTCGGATTTTTTTTTTTGGCTTCGCAAGGTTTGTGCATTAGCCAATGTCAAGTGAGGTCAATTAGGTAGACTTATTTATGTATTTACACTGATTTCATACAACGAAAGAATAAGTGGATATGCCCCAAATCCCGGGATTAATTTTGAAGAGCAGAAAAATCCGACATCTATTAAGTAAAAAGTTATTAACTTTTACACAATTTAAACCACTGCACGTGCGACGTCGCCAAATTTACATCAACGACATCGGATGTCCGAAGTTGCAAAATTCCAATGCGCAAATATACCTAATTCCGACCTCTGGTTATGATTTTACACTTCCCGACTTCATAGACACAACGCGGAATTTTTACTTTTCTTTTGTTTAATAAAACTTGTTGTTATACTTATGTATATAAAATCTATTGTTACTACTTTCATAACACAAAATAATTCACTTACATAATACTGTGTCAATTATAATTAGAACACAATACACAACAGGTAGATAGTATACATATAATTAAATACAGCAGTTAGTATTATCTATTTACATAGTTAAAATAAAAAATTATACAGTCAAAATCATTGTAGAAACTTACAAAAATAGTCTAGGAAATTAACTAGCTAACTTCGAAAAATAGTCTATTAAAATAAGGAAGGTAAATTAACAAAAAAACAAGACTAAACAATTTTGAAACAAGCAAAAACAACGGGACAATATCTGGTTTTAACAGCCGAAAACACAAACAACAAATATATTATTTCCAATGAATTTGATCGTCATATAAATGCAAATATAAATAATAATAGCTACATTCCAATATCAATTAAGTACTACAAACATACAAGTTTTGGAATCATTATTTCGGTGTATGCCTTAATTGATCTTACCCCTAATAAACATAGAGATCAAAGGCACAGCTAGTGAATAAATAGAAACATATCACTTAGTAGTTACTTTGTAGGAATTATATGGACTCAATAGGTGCTATCGAAGAAACGCATATCTGTACACTGTAAGGACTATTTGCTTGCAGCGCTCGGCCGCTATAGTAACGCTTACCTACGAAAAACAAAGGGTCATGTGCTCGGGATTTTGTTTTCAAAATGCTTAGATATGCGTTACCCCGATGGTACAGGTAAAGACTTATGTAATTATTTAATAGTTCAGTTAACTTCAAACAGTATATAATTTTCAGATGTACAAGAATTTAACCACACAAAGCTACCAGTAGTTTAAATATACAATTTATAACATCTTCTGTATAGATTTTAAAACTTTAAGATCTTTTATATAAATAATTATGATATATTGATTACTTTTTATTTTCATAATTTTAACACACACTTTTCAAATTTAGGATATAAATAAGGATTTTTTTTACAAAAGTTAACAGTTAACACACCTAATAGTTTTCTAGTTTTAATATTATTATTAATATAAATTAGACTAGGCAAAATAAGGTGTGACCACACAAATACTTCAGGGTGCGTTTATTATATAAGTTGACACCCGACTAGCTACACACCAAAAAACTCAGGCATTACAAAATATGCAGTGCCAGAATATTACGGCTTAAATATATAATTATTATAATACAAACTCATCACTTTGCATACTACAATTTATGGTAATTCATGCTCTGAAAATCTAAATATATAATTGATCTAGATCACAGGCTCTCGAGGGCGCTGGGGCCAAGGGGTTTCATAAGACGTGATGCACTTAAAAACAATAGTTGCGTATACTATATGGAATGAATGAAGTCATGAGTGTCGCGGGCCGAGAGACTCGCCTTTAAAGTCCATCCGTTTAAACAGTGCAGCGCTTTAAAAACTGCCGCGAGGTGGGTGTCGCCGAACATACCGCAAGAAATATTGTTACCTCACAATGGTGCATCAAAGTGAAAGGTTAATTATTACGTTAAATATTTCTATTATGCTCCTGCTATACCTGCGTCAATGTTAACGCTGCGTTAGTATTAAAGTGTGCGCCAAATTGCATCTTATCTATGGAGTTAAAAATATCTCGTAAGACGATTGGCTACATTCATGTGGTTCAGCAGAAAAATTGATTGCTCCAAAATTAGTGCGTTAACCGCGTTCAAATTGGAGGTATCTGTAGAAGCTGCTGCGGTGCTTTGGGATACTCGGTGCGTGCGGCGCATGGAATGAAACAGCGCTAAAACAGCCAACGTGGTAATCCAACTCTTTGATGTGTCTTAATAACCTTCAACCGAGTCATCGCTTAAGGTTTAATGTCATTAACAATGACACATCCCAATTAACATACCTATTAAATATTGACCGCATCTGAGTAATGTCATATTTTCGCGTTTATTTATGCGTAATGACCAGTGATCGGAGTAGGTAGAGTGATTTTATGTACTCGCTTCATGAATAGTTATAGAAATCATAACATGGATAAGCCTTTTTTCTGGGATTTCATTTTGGTACTTCGGGATTGAATCAAATATTGTTAAAGTAAGGATTTTTAAACTACTACATTAGAAATTTATAGAATGCGATAGATAAACATTTAAAATATATTATATTATATTGTTTTTATAGTATACTGTCCGAGTCCGATCACGTATATACTATTAAAAACACAGCAAAAGTGTTAAACATTTCTTATTCATACTGATGTGTTCTTTATTCTACACATTACAACATATAAAATTCATTAAAAAAGTCTAAATAATTTCAAAATCCCGGAATCCCGGGGGCATATCCATACTAATACATACGTGCCAGTGCATTGACCCCAAATCACTCTACCTACTCCGATCACTGGTAATGACACAGGTGTAGCAGAAGCATTACAGGCCTACCGTTTAACCGAGACGATTTCTGAGGTAGGTGTGCGGTGCGGGAAGGGTGTTGTGACACGTCGCCAGAGTTTTATGAAAGAGATGGTAGTTCTGTCGTGTGGATATGAATTATGCGTAAGACGACGTTCACACGGAGGTAGTAAAATAGCGGCGGGATTTTATTGCGCACTGGATTTTCAACTCTCGCGCGTTGAAAAAACACACTGTTGAATTTTAAATTATCTGCGCTAAGCAGCGCGTTGAAAATCCAGTGTACGAAAAAAAAAACGCCACGATTTTATTACGTCCGTGCGAACGTTGGCTAAGTTACTGCATAAATTAGGTTGGCAACTTAGAAAATGCCAAATAATGAAGAAAAAAATTGACAGAGGGCATAGCACAATTTTGATCAATGGAGAAGCAAAATATACTATAGATTGAAATTGGTCAATACCACATTTACATACCTATAAGTAGGGATTCGTGCCGATTCCCTTGTTCACAAACTAAACTAAATTTAAGTTCAGTGCATCTTTTTCTTTCTATTTCATTAAGAAAAGGACAGAAGATACATTTTAGTTTAGTCCTGTCAAATTAATCAGCGCCTGTCATTCTCCATACAAGTTTAGACGTGATTAAAAACTTGCCGACTAAAATTACGTCAATTTACGTCAAGCGCTGATTAATTTGACAGGACTAAACTAAAATTTATCTTCTGTCCTTTTCTTAATGAAATAGAAAGAAAAAGATGCACTGAACTTAAATTTAGTTTAGTTTGTGAACAAGGGAATCGGCACCATTGGCTATCGTTAGAAAAATCTAGTAGCTTATGTGCAGTTTGATATAAGTGTCATCTCCGTACCTCACAGCTCCCTCAGGCACCGTCTCAATTAACCGGTAGGGCTGTAAATTAAATTCCTGCATGTTGTTCGGGCGCACCGTCACTATTGGAGCGGATAGATTATACTTATGTCTATGGTAAAGTAACAGCCGCGACGGATCGAATGTAATCGTGGAGCGGCTCAGACTTTGAAGTGGTTCCTTTCGTGGCAGGAGTCATGTGTGTAGCGCTACGTGGGCTCGTCCGACGACATCAGCGCCTCCGACTGCTCGTCCAAGTCCGGAATGTTTCTTATCACCCTGCTCGGTAGATAACACGGTTCAGTGATTAGAGTGTGGTAAGCGACATCGTATTGACTATAATGTTATTATTGGTTGGTGAAGATGAAATTGGTAGAAGATTTAAAGAAATGTGTATTTCAATATTTTCATATGATATTGGGAATTTTTAGCATTTTTAAAAAGCTGACATAAAATCACATTTAGTTTTAGCGATATTCAACCTAACGACGGCTTACGCATACGTCACTTATGTTATACAATTGTGGAGTGCAATAAATGAGTATTTTAATTATTCTTTTACTGCCTGTATGTATATCCAAAATGTAAATGTACTCACGTGAAGCCTTCGGCGGCGCGCAGGCGGTCAGTGAGGCAGGTGAAGAGCGCGCAGTCCCTCGGCAGCTGCGTGGCCGCGGCGGCCCAGCCCGCGCCGGCCAGCGCCGCAGCCACGCCGCGCCACGCGCCGCCCGCGCCGCCGCGCCACGCCTCCACGCACAGCGCCAGCGGCGCCGCCAGGCCCAGCGCGCCGCTGGCGGCCGCGGGCGACGTCAGGGACCTGCCCCTGCAATACGTGTACTCGATTATTATTAGCTGTTACTAGTTTCGTCGAAGTTATATATACTAGCAAATAAACTTATGTACTAAATACTTATGTATCGTAAAAAATAGAGATTATATACTGTCGCGGCGACGGCGGTTCGGCACGCTCCGCGCTCGTGGCCGCCAGCAGGCGCCCAGAACCACGTGCTAGTCATTACAGACAGTTAGTTAGTTGGTGAAGGGTGGGCGTTTTGGAGGACTGTCTTATGTAATTTTGACGTTCGAAAGTGCTGATTCTCAGCCTAGTTTAAATAAATGAATATTTAATTTTGAGTTACCAAAGCCACAGCGAGTCCAGCAGCAGAGGCCCGAGGGCTGCGTCTAGAAGCAGCCAGCTCCACTGGCGCGGCGGCGGCAGCTCGGCGCGCTCCACGCCCGTGGCCGCCAGCAGGCCGCCCACTACCCACGTCAGGCAGCCGCATGCACAGCCCACGAGACCTGGAGATGAATAGCCTATTTATATTCAACCGTATAGTTCGGAAGCGCCCCGTATTGAACCCGAATACACGAACCTCAGCCGCGCCGGCTTGGTAGTGGGTCCAGATGGACCCCAGAATGACGAATCTTAAATTAAATATTTATTTTGCTACTCTAATTAAAAAGTTGGATAAAAACTCAAAATGTAACGGCATTAAATCTTTAATATGTAGCGTGAAAGTTTATTTATATAACTTTACAAAATTCAAATGTGAAATGCGCCAATCGCCATTTTGATGATAGCGCTGATAGAAGATAAAATACATAAATATTGAGGGAAATCTACTCTAATATTATAAAGAGAAAATATTTGTATTTTTGTTTGTAATGAATGAAGTGGACCGATTTAAAAAAAAACTTTCATCAGTATAATGCTATATTATCACTGAGTAAATTTTTCTCAATATTTTTGTTTTTCAGCCTCAACCAGGACGTCCAAACTCCACTACAGGGGAAGTGATAAATACACAAATTTATTTTAACGGTTTTAATTATTTGATACACTAGACGTAGATATATTTAGTAACCTGTTCCGCCTAGCTATTTCTAAAGAGCCATAAAAAAATCCCTCAAAGAAATCGACACGTGTTTCACCTCTCAACAAGGCATCCTCAGGATGACGATTGCCTTGTCAGGAACTCTAACACGGCGTGTTGCCACACCAAGCGCTGAACGCAGAGTCTATTGTATTTTATAATGGATTTCCGCAAGGTCACGCCTGAATCAATTAACTAGAATTTATACATTGTAAAAAAATAAAAATGTTTTATGCATTAAATTGAATTTATGGGCATCCTCTTAAGGGAGAACTTTCACTATGGGACCAACGCTGAAATCGCGAAATAAATAATCTGATGTTCCCTACATTTTGACGAGCTGTGTGAACATAAATGAAGGGAACATCAGATTTTAATTCGCGATTTTAGGTCTGTATATGCTTTTATAGTTCTTCAGACATTATACTAAAACACATTAGACAGACGGCCATAACAAAATTATAAGGAATCCTGTTACGACTTAACGGAAACCTAAAAATTTTAATTCGGTTCATATTCGGTAGATACGTATAAGTAACAGATGAATTACGAACCGTTTTTAAGGCGTTTGAAATATACAATGTGGCCCATGGGCATGTGACAGCTCGTATTTTTCTGGATATTCATGTAATTTTTTTTCGAAAATTACCTTTATGGGGGGGGGGGGGTTGCTATCTTTCATGTTATTCAATTTTTGAGTAGCGTTTGTGACCTTGCTTTACATTTTTTGCTATATCTCCGATGTTAAAGCTTATGAGTTATTTTATCGGATAAACAATTTTTTTTAATTAATTTATGTCGGACTAAACGGAACAGAGTAAGCTTCACAAAAGCGTGCAAGATTAATACCAATTTTTCCAAAATGTTTACCAAATTTCATCCAAACCCGTTTGGCCGTTTTTGCGTGATTGAGTAACATTCACACAAACTTTCACATTTATAATATAAGTAGGATAGGATGAACTGTAATTGTAAACATGCACCAAACAATTAACAAATTAATTCATTGTAATTGCAAAGTTTTACAAGCACAATTAATTCATTATTGATTTATTGTTAATTGTCTATCTTGCAAATACAATTAATTATTTGAATTGTTAATTGCAATTAAATCTGACAATTTAATTGTTTTCACAATAAATTATTTTTTGCCCAACACTGCCGTCGAGTCAGCAGACTTGTCAAATCTTATCAAGCAGAGTGGCATACCTCACATGGTTATCAAGATTATTATCTAATATTAGTGCTTGCATTTTGTGGCTCATCTGACACAGAGGAGCTTCAAGGTAATAACAATATAATATTACAAAAAAATAGTATTACTTACCTACAAGTAAGGATGAGTTGATATCGTCGCCATTTCTTAAAGCTTGTCTAAATAAAAGTAAATGTACTGCGTAACATAATGCTGAGCCAAGTGCGGCTAACACTGCTATCCAATTCGTTTGATGACTTTCTGATAAACCCAACACCACCTGAAAAGTCACAAAAATCCTATAATCAACCACATCAGCGCCTACCATCAGTAAAGTTAAGATAGTGGTCAAACGCAAGCCCAATAATAATAAAATAAAAACAAGCCTAAAGTCCCCGTCACGAGAAGCTATAATTTTTGTAAATAAAGAACTTCTACCAAGTTACGTAGCGACAATTTAATCAACAACAAATAATCCCAAATTCAATGAAGTCAAAGTAACGTACGTGTTATACGAAACTAATGAGCAATTTCACTTGATCGGGTTATATTTTAGCGATATAAAGCGCTGTCGTCTAAGGTTTTGTGGTACTGGAACGCATCTGATTCATGGAACGTAAACATTTGGGCCACGATTTTGAAGTAAGTTCACGCTGACGTTGTCTCTGCTGTCTTTCGAGTTTCGAATGCGTCTGTTTGTTTGTGGTGTTTTCGCGGATTAGGTTATATTGTTTGTTTGTAATTAGATGTGTGTGGTAATATAATTATATCCCTGTAAAAAAATAGTACAAAACTGTTTTTATTTTATTTTACCCAAAGATTGCAAACCCCTGAATGTGTGTTTACAAAATTTATAGCTTCTCGTGGCGGGGACTTTAGATAACACTTACCAGTCCAGCAGCGGTGAGTAAAACTGCGATGCACTTGGACAGAGTGAACCGGTCGTTGGGAACCTGCGCGAATATGGCGCCGAACGAGAGCGCCAGCGCCCCCGCTGTCGACGTGTATATCGTGGCCGAGCCCGTTGTCGTGTGCAACAGGCTTAATCGATACAGGTAGTTTGAAATGAACCACTGAAACAATACAATAAGGGTCAGTTTAAAATGTTATTTCCAGAATATGTAAAAATTTGTATGAAGTTCGTAGAATCCACTAGACAAGTAAATCAGAAACAGCCTAATAAGCCATAAGTATTCTTAAATAATCAGAACCCATGTATTAATAAATAACCTAAGAAAAATATATGAGAAAACTTAAGCTTACTAATTTCGAATTTTGAGAGTAATTTCACACAGGCGATTTTTTTTTCGCACACTGGATTTTCAACGCTTCGCTTAGCGCCAAGAGTTGAAAATCCAAGTGTGTTTTTTCGACGCGCTGGGTTGCACTTTGTTGGATTTTCAATGCTCGGCTCAACATCGAGAGTTGAAAATCCAGTGCGCGATAAAATCCCGCCGCGATATTTTTACGTCCGTGCGTACGTGGGCTAACAGCAGTCTCATGGAAACGAGATTTATACGTTAAGATTGCGGCGACACATGAATTGTCCATACAAACGTAGTACATAAATCATTTGCAATTTGAGCATATTTCCATCATATTATGTTGATATTCGGATTGAGACAGTATTTATCTAGGCTCCTACGTCTTTTTATTTCCAAAAACTTACTTTTAAATGAAGTGTAAGCGAATTGCATTTCGTACATTTTTACAGCGTAAATGACATGTTTTCATATTGTTTTTTCTGTATTATACAACAATATTTGTAATATTGTTTCCGCAGAAGCATAGTTTATGATATCAAGTTACAAATTATCGAAAAAAAAATTGAAATACATTAAGTTTTCGTTCACAATTTTTTGTATTACGGAACACATCTAAATTTATTATAAATTTTCGAAAGCTAGTAGTACTATCGCGTCAAGCAATAATTGTCAATGTGTGCGTGGTAGTATTGCTCACTGTAGGTGTATATCGCTCCGACAGGCACTCACACTAGCGTAACGTGCTTGGAATTGAATTTTGCAAACATCTTGATTTGTAGTTGCGAGCCGTGTCGTCGGCCTCTTAACATATTATTTACTTATTAATATAGACGGAAGTAGAAGCACCATTACCTAGTACACTTTAATTGAAAGTTGAGAAGGAAACAAGCTGACTGAATAATGACATTCGAGTTTGGGACAGTCATTACAAAATAATGATACCTACTACTAAAACTACTACTAAATAAACTAATGATACTACTGTGAAGTAGGGTAGTTTATGAAACTGTTGCAATGAGGGGTATTTTTAATAATATCACACGACTCACGAGTGTTTTAATACCTAGTTATGTGCTTTATCTACTCTCATACATTGGGATTGAACTTGCTAAATAAAACATCAAAGTTAAAAGCAGTAAGAAATAGTTCAAAACTTTTTGTAATGCTATAAAAATGGCGCGACAATCATTTTTTTCTAATGGAACGCATTTGCATGCGTTCCATTAGAAAAAAATAATTGATGGAAACTCCTTGGTGATATTAACTTCTTGGATTTGTCCTGTACTGTATGGTAAAAAAATTGTTTTATAACATTATTTTGTTAGACAAAAAGTGTTAATATGATATTTGGGTATTGCGTTTATAAAGTATGTTATAAACTCGTTTTGAAGTTTATAATTCGAATTTTACGTTAAGTGAGTAGATAAAATAATTTATCTTACACTCACGTAATGAAGGTTAATGTTTCAATGTAGTTTTGAAGTTATGTATTTATTTGTAGGGTTTTATCGCTGTGTGATAACGTTGCTCCATTGAATTTACAAAATATAAAGATTGTGTTATTTATTATGAACCAAACATAATTTTCTTTCTTAATTTTAATTGAGCCCCATGCAAACTTTATGGCAGCTCTGAACACGAGGCGAGTATCTGCGCAGTAACAGATTTATGGGACCGCGGGGGTGAGGGGGTGGGGTACTACGCAGCAAGTAGTCTACTTCAGAACTGCCATAAATTTTGACACTGTAACCGGTACAGCATTTGACTTTATTGCTCTTAAAGCTAACAAGCCTAGATACTGTTACATAAGCAGATTTGATACAACCTGTACCCTAATTGCGTAACTTATTTTCGTAAACGATTATGACAAATTTGTTTCATTTTGACAGTTCAACAACATTCATTGCGATATTTACGTTGTTGAGCAGATTTTTTTTCCAACTTATGAAGCAATGGATTAGCAATCTGTTTCAAATCGAAACAGATCGTGATTGATCATGTATTACGCAATTAGGTTACCTACTGATTGTGGTTAGGTGTTATAAATTACAGCGTTGATCGTCAAGCAGCGAAAAGACCGATGCGATGATACTAGTCGACACAGGATTGAGGCGAATGGCATAATTCAAATAATGGTCAATGGCAATAAATCAAGACTGTTACAGAATACAGGCATCATCAATGATGATGATGCCTGTATTCTGTGTTCTGATAAGGGCAAGAGAATGATCTCTTGCCCTTATCCCGAATTATTTTGGGGTTGACGCAATATAATTATGTCTTTTTCTTCTATACTTCACTATTAGTCATCTTAGTAGTCACTTCGTGACTATCACTCTTTTTTAATACAGACATTTTGACATAACGATGCTGCCCCAAATAATTGGGCTAAGGGCAAAAGAATGATGATGATGATGAATGACGCTGAACGCACAGGTACACAGAAGAGTAGCGCGAGGCGCAGATGTCGGCGCGTGGCGGCGGCGGCGGCGCGGCGCTGCGCGTGCTCGCTGGCGCGCACCGACGCCGCCCACGACAGGCGCGCCAGCAGCGCCTCGCTCGCCATCGCCGCGGACATCACCCGCACCTGAGTACATTATTATTACACTATTATTGTCAAACACCAGAGAGCTTGAAATAAGAGTGTTGTCCGTCGACTAAGCAGCCATTAGATTGCCTGGTGATACTTCTTAACAGTCCATACAGTTCTTCCTCTGTGGTATTAATCACAAAAATTAGGCAACCATTTTTACTCATCAGGTAATTATGATGTGTTTTTGTGATTCATTATTCTGCTAAAATGAAGAATTCTGTGTACTGCCAATTAAATCAACATTATGCCTGCCTTCTACAATGTTTGCACAAGTTATCAATGACATAAACATGGGAACAGTATTTAAACAATTACCTCAGCCACTTTATTAAACCGTACAGCTCTTGGAGCAGCATCGTCACTGTCCGTCGTCTCCCCAGCTCGGACAGGCACAAAGGTGGAGTCTCCCTAAAATATTATCAAGCAATAAAATTCGGTCTTCCTATACACCATGTCTTTCAAAGGCTAAGAAACTTTAAGATTTGAATAAACTTATTTCAATAAGCCACTTTAGTGCCGAGACTTCTAGAAATTTTATACTACCTTTCAAATTAATTATGTTTAAACATGCTTATTCCCAAAAGTCGTACAGTAAAAGTTTTCTGTAATAATGTGTGTATTTTGTCCATAAAATATTTTCTGCCTGCCTAGCCTTTTCCCAACTGTTGGGGTCGGCTTCCAGTCTAACTGGATGCAGCTGAATATCGTATTTTACATGGAGTGATTGCCTATCTGACCTCCACAACCAAGTTACTGGGTAATACAATAGTTCTTTTTAAGACTGGTTTTCAGACTTTCGGGCTTCTGACGACCCGTAATGACTGTCAAAGATCCACGAATGACAGCCGGCACCAACGGCTTAACGTGCTTTTCGAGGCACGGAGGAGTCTCGGTATGTTAAGATGGTCACCCATCCCCAGACTAACCTCGGCAAGCGTAGCTAACCTGACCATAAAATATTTCCAAGCCTTTAAAAATGCATGGTGTATGCAGGTTGTATTTTTTTCCCAAGCAATATTGGATATTATGATGATTGTTTACCTGATTCTGAACCTAAAACAATACAAAAAGGTTGTTTTAATAAAACATCTTACCCTTGAAGGTACATTTCAATCAAGGAGTATATAGATACAAGGTACTTTACAGTCATAGTTGAACACTAAATGGTCAGTATGGAAGTGAACTTTACTGTGACATACATAATGCAAATAATATTAGCTTGAATAATCTCATGGCAATAGGAGAGCCAACATGGATCACCCAGACTGGAAGAAAATGATGTACAATTCAGTGCTTGAAGCATTAAATAAATATGACACTTTGAATGTCAAGGTCTAATAATAATTCAATGTTAACAAGTTCAAGGGCAATTTCCTTGTTTAATATTGCTAAGGTTTAAAAATACATCCTGGGTTAACAAAGATTAGATTAGGGGATGTACGTTTGTTTTTTAAATTTTATTTGTTTGTTAATAAAATACTCACCAAACTGTTTGTGGATTCATTGAAATAACTTTCATCATCTGTCTCTCCTGTTTGTTCTAGTAGTTGCTGAAAAACATGACATATTTTATAAATATTTTTTAATATAATTTTATTATGCAGTAATCAATATTGTTATGTACATTCATTTCAAGTCTTGGATGCTGTGCCTCAACTATTGAGCATGGATCACCCCACTCTGTTACAATGAACAGTTAAGGGCCTACACTACCTCAAATTGCTTAGCATGATCCTCCATTATATCGAAAATACTGCAGCATTAATTTTGAAATAAATATATTATTTCAAAATGAATGCTGATTAATGTTAAGTACTATATTAGATGAAAACACGATTTATTTTTTGTTTAATTTACCAACATTTTCGACGTAAAATGCAATTACCTAAACTATTGGCGCATAGGAGCTGCCAGCAACCCACTCCATCTCGCTCTCACTCAGTCCGCGAGCAGTAAGGTGTGAGCGAGATAAAAGTGAATATGAGCTGAGGTAGTATGGGCTCTTAAAAGGGAGTATGCTTAACAAAATGATTTAGTTATTATAGTTTACTTGACCGAGACTGCTGTACCGCACCTTAGGAATGCGCGGCGATGCGGAGGGTAGCGTTAACGAATGAGCGGCGGGACACCGTGAGCGTTGACGAATGAGCGGCCTACACTGTGCCCCTGTCTCGCCACGCATATAGTAAGGCGTTGTACAGCGGTTTTGCTCAAACTATACCAAATAATTTGGTCAAAGTATCAGGTTGTAATTAGAACACCCCTGATCACCTCTCACACTCACGGCTCATCAAAACATGATTTTACTTGTATTTGGTCATTTTTTAAGTCATTGTTTTTGTTTTAATAAACTCACTGTGTAGTCAGCAGGTTGACAAGGATCCCTTGTTGGAGGTGTAAAACATAGTACTAAAAGGTAAATAAACAGCAGTGAACTTCTCACATAGGTCACAAGGAATGGTCTCTCTATATGTTTCTCTATGTACAAATACTGTAAACAAAAACAATACAGGTATTATAACTTTTAAACACACAAAAAGATGTTGAAGATGTTGTTAATGGATTTTATGACTTACTTTTGTCATCTCAGAGGATACCACCCACAGTACAACGACCAATAACAGAATGAAAACGCCGAACGCAAACTTCCTCTTGTTGAAGCGCTGGGGCACATCTTTACTGTTTTTGTTATTGTTAGTAACTCGAAAATAATTGTGGCACAAAGTCAACATGAAGGCAATATAGAAATTCGGTAACTAAGTAAATTATTTGAATTACACTGAATTGCTCAGGATCATATTTTCACGTGTGTTTACGGCAGCATTTTCGTCTTTACAGAGTAGAGAAATGGATCCCAGTAATGCTTGGTGATACTATGCTTTTTTGTACAAGATTTATGTCCAAATGTTATCAACAAAAGTCCAATACAATGTACGAAATGAAGACGAACAATCAAATCCAGTATCAACAACTATATTTTCAATGGCTGATTACTGATTGCATAATGTTGCTAGTTTACAAATAATAGTGTTGTACTTTGTTACTGCCATGGACTTATTATTCAAACGTTACTGCTATCTAGAAGTGTTTTTTCATCAATTCAACGTCAGTCCGTGGTGAATGAGGTTGGTGAACGTGCATATTGATATGTGTGGACAGTCTGTTTTGAATTGATCGGCTGGAGTCATGATAAAGTGTTGTATGAACAGGTTGGACGTAAATTACGTTTCAGATATATGTGTATCTACCATTACACACTGTCTGTCTGCTGTCTAGACACTGCACAGAGCTTATCTGCATGATTGTCTCTGAATGATGTGTCAGATTCAAATTGTCTATTTGTTTGTCTCGCACATAACCTAAGTCGTGCGATAAAAACTAAGTTTTCAGCAGTAAATATACTCGAAACTTGCAAAACTACACGATCTTATTCAATATAGTGAAGATAGAACAATGAGCGCATGTAACGTAGAAGTAATAAAACAAGTTGGGAGATATTACAATGTACCGGTCGGGACCGTATGTTACAATACTGATAAGGTGATCGTAAATTATTGATAGAATATGTGTAAAATACTTACCCAGTAAAGCAATTACATAGTTCCATTATATAAAAAAACAAAGACGACCCGCTGAACCAATTTTGCAATGTTTTATACTTTTCAGGTACTTACCACTGTCATAAATAAACAAAACCTAGAAGGCTTTGCTACTATAGTATTAAAGTTAGCGTCCAGTGGAGGAGTAAAACTGAGCCAGGAACAAATGCTACTCAGCTACCAATGGCTGGAACACATTGCCATGTATGCCAACCAAGCTGTGGCTAACCCTGCCTTTGCCCAGGGATTTTTAAAGGTAATTTTCTTGTTCTCATTTTATAAGACATTCAAATTATCTGTTATGAAATTGTTTCAAAAGAGTTTTGTTGCTGGCATAATTGTTTCCCAGGGTTGCAGAAAGTAGGCTAGACTCCTATGGTTATTCTCACTAGTTTTCTGTCAAGTAATAGTCCTGACGGAGAGCAGGTAAGACTATAGCTTCATCTTATAGCTCCCCAAATTCATCTCTAATCCAACAATGCATGATATTGAATTGCATTATCTTTTTACAGGATATAAACAAGGCGTTAGAAAATAATACTTACTTGACTGGACAGAACTTAAATGTGACGGATATAGCAGCATATTATGTGTTGTACCCACTGATTGTAAGTATATTCTTCTACTGCCCTGCAGGCTTACCTGTACCTCTTATAACAGTATTAGTAATCTTACTTCAGTGTGAGAAAGAGACGGAGCTATGCAGGATTAGTAGCACCATCCCCTTTTCTCAACAGAACAGTAATGGCTTTGGCACTTCATAGTACAGCCACTGTTCCCTATCAGTTGAAGAATTAAACGAACAACAGAAAAAAATTAAATAAATTGGGTGCCAGATTTGTCAGTAATACCTTGAGGTGTTAAAAAATGACATATTTTGATCACAAAATAATATTGTTTTTAAACTTTCTTGTTTCAGGAGAGGCTGTCAGTTACAGAGCGTGAGTCGCTGATGCATGTGAGCCGATGGACAAAGCATATTCAAGCACAGCCGAGAGTTTGCACAAGACAAGCCCCCCTCACACTGAACACTCTGAATCTCTCAATATTAGCTCCCGCAGTACATTAAACTTCATTAGCAATTATGTGGAAATTAATAACAAACCCATAAAACTCCTAATTGAACATTAATTGCCAACAATTAAAAAAATGAAGACTGTAAAAGTATTAAAGTGGTTGGAAACCCTACATTATGATTGTGTTCAATAAGTTCAAAATATTAATTATTATTTATATTGCTAATTATTTTTCCATGACTAGAGTAAGTACATGCATATTTTGTTTTATTTTGAAAATAAATGATACTGCAATTTTTTTATGATAGCTGATTTTGTTTTTATTTTTAAAATATCATTATATTATCCAAATCTTTAAAGTGCACAAATCGCGCCTCATGATTAGGACTTTAATTTTTGGAAGATTTGCAAATAAACTGATCCTCTGATCAGTTTATTTTTACCGAAACGATCAATTGCCATCAATTTGTAGTGTAGTCGTATTGTCAATTGCTTCAATTGCATTTGGTAGACGATCAATTTACGCATCAATGTGTATCAATCATGTAAAAATTGACAATTGCAATTTATCGTTTCGGGGACCTCTTACACGTTTCTAGTTTGAGAATTTGAAGTTGAGAACTTGTCAAACTTAGTTTGGCAAGTTCTCAACTTGAAATTCTCAATTCATAATCGGGTACATACCCCGTACTATATTACTTTCCTCTATGGTACATACATTATTTGCTAACTCAATAAAGTAGTTGTTAGTTCACATTGGTGAAGACAGATGGCGATATAGGTGTACGAAACGGGATGGATAAGAAAGATGTTCAATCATAAAAGGATACTTTTTTTTTAATTGTACACCTGTATTTTTGCCACCAGTCGAGGGTCGTAAGAGCGTTTTAACATTGTCCGATACGATATCAGTGTCAGATGCCGATACGATACTGAGGCATGTAAAACGTATGAATTATGTAGGTATGTACCCGCCTTTCAGATTGTCCAATCCGAAATTGGATGTCGGATCCATATAATTCATAAATTTTACTTGTCCCGATATCGTATCGGCATTCGACACCGATATTGTATCGGACAATGTGAAAACGCTCTAAGGTTCAAATTCTAAGTACACGTACGCACGGACGTAAAAATATCGCGGCCGGATTTTATCGCGCACTGTATTTTTAATTCTAGATGTTGAGCCGAGCGTTGATAATAATCCAACGGAGTGCAATCCAGCTCGTCGAAAAAACATGTTGTAGGATTTTCAACTCTTGGCACCTCAGACTAAGGCTTATTAGTTTGAGCTTGGCACTAAGTAGATAGAGCATTGAAAATCCAATGTGCGAAATAAAATCGCCGCGGGCAAAAATCGCCCGTGCGTACCTGCACGCGTAGCATGACCACCGTAGAAACGAGTTTTGTCGACGGAAGAATAGACAAAATGACAGATTGTGATTGTTTATCTATCATTTTGTCTATTCTTCCGTCGACAAAACTCGTTTCTACGGTGGTCATGCTACGCGTGCTGGGCTAATGAGAGACACTAATAATTATAATATCGTCGCTGTTTTTGTTTTCTTGTCAAGCACCAACACCATGCATTTGTATTGAATTATTCAATATAATTCCTGTTTTTAACCGACTTCCAAAAAGGAGGAGGTTATATGTTCGTCGCGTATGTTCGTTTTTTTTTTTTTATGTATGTCCACCGATTTCTCCGTCAATTGTGGACCGATTTTGAAAATTCTTTTTTTGTTTGAAAGGGTGTGCTCTGGAATTGGTCCCATATAAATTTTATTAACTTTGCTTGGATAGTTTTTGAGTTAGCTACAAAATAAGTTTTTTTTTTCCCACTTAGTATGTAGATGATATGATAAGTTTCTGTCACTGGTAGCAGGTAGTGGTATTCGAATGTGTGTGGGGTAGGTACCACAACTAAAAAGTGAAAAATAAAAACTTTTTACAAAAAAAAAAAACAACCGACCTCCAAAAAAAAACACTACAAAGTGAAAAATAACTTTAATTTCGGAAGTCGGTGGCAAAAAACGAAAATACAAAACCCAAGACACCGACTTCCGAAATTAAAGTTATTTTTCACTTTGTAGTGTTTTTTTTTGGAGGTCGGTTGTTTTTTTTTTTGTAAAAAGTTTTTTTAACGTTCTGAATTGTAATAATAAAGGCGTACACCGTTTTTCTGCTGATGATGAAAGAACAAAACTGTGGGTAGACCTAAAATGTTGGAAATTAATTTTAGTGTCAAGGCTATTTTATTTTATGTAGTCATTTAAACCTGACGATTTTTATGGTGAGAGCGCATATTACTGAACAGTATAAATAAGTAACAGTATTATATCTTCATAGAAAACGGCCGAAATGACGCGCTTGAAATCTCAGTGTGTTTCAGTACGCAACAGTGGTGCCGATTCTCTTGTCACAAATGCCTCTAAACTAAACTAAAAATCACCAAAATTTAGTTTATTCCTGTCAAACGACGATTTCCCATTCTGAAATAGACTAAAGTGACACAAATTAACTATATTTTAGTTTGACAGCACTAAGATGGCACTGAGATATTAGTTTAGTGAAAATGGCAATTTTGCTATTCTGAATTTGACGTTTTTAACCTAAAATTTAGATTTTCTAACTAAATATGACTATTTTTAATCGCGACTAAAAACATGTGGAATAAAATTGGTTGTCATGAACTAAAATTCACACCAACACCTCGACTTTAGATGAAAAAACAGTACTGAATTTTCTTTTTTTCTTTTGCTTATATCTCGAAAACGGTGTGTCCAATCGCAAAAATAATGAAAATTTCGACACCCTTAATAATACCCTTAAACCCCTAACACTACATGTAGGTAATATTTTTTTCTTATTTTCCATACAAAAAGTAAAAAATCCATATAAAACACGTCGAGGCTGCCCCCCCTGCGCACCTCCGGCTCTAAAAAGATTCACGTGGTTAGGTATCACCATGTATCACGTGTGGAGTCGCGATTGTCAAATTCGATTTAGATGTGTCAAAATGATTTTTAAATTTAGAGAATTTATTTTGCAGAATAGCTTTGAGATTCTCATAGTCAAAAGTAAGGAATTTTAGTGATAGTTTAGTTAGTTTAGTTCGGTGTACAAGAGAATCGGCACCAGTATCGATTATTTATGGTTATCTACCGAGCGGCCGCAGGTAATTATTTCAAGGTCGCTGCCAAGACAATACTGTTACTTTATTATACTGTTATATTGGTAAGGTACCTAGTACTTAATAATTATTACCTATCCTTGAAAACATCGACATTCGACATCGACACGAGGCCCTCTAGTGGCACAAGAAGACGAAAATAAACCAGTTGAACAGTTGTAAAATTTTTAGGTCGAGTTATAGGATAGGCCGTTCAAAAATATTGCAGGTCTATGAAAACCATTTTACTATTCAGGGATCCGTTTGCGTAATATTCATTGCCGGGAACCCCTCCTGGAGGGCTCGTGTCAACATATTTATCGTTTTAGGATTAGTAAAATTCTTTCAAGTAATGCATAAAAACCTTCGAGGTGCGAGGCTCCTCGGGCGAGGTCGTAGGCGGTGGCCCACCGCCGCCGCCTCTGGATATATCTATCAGCGATACATAACTATCATATCATACCATACCTAACGAGGGTGGCGTCATCTGTATTAGCTTTGCTTCCTCCCCATTGCAAGAATTTATTTATATTTCAGAGTTCACCAACGCGGCTGCCTCCGCTCCCGACACATATCCTGCCTCATCAATTGAAGACCATGAGTTTGGACAAACCTATCATGTACTTCCCTCAGCCATTTTCATACCCCGGCTATCCAGTCGTGGTCTATTTGTGATTTTTGATTTCATAGATTACGTAGGTGTAATAAACTTGTAGGTAGTTATAATGTGACAATAATGAAGTACTTATTTGCTATCTCGTTACGAGTGGCAGGTAAAATCACAGAACAAGTTTTGTTATGGCATTTCGCAGGTGCACTTTAGGTACACACGGCTAAAGTCCGCGCAATCCACGAAGACGCGCCCCACTCCGCTCCGCGCCGTACTTAGAGTTCAGCTTACAGTATAGTAATCGCGGAGTGGGGCGCGTCGTCGTGGTTGCACGGATTATACATGTCACCGTAAGATTGTGAGCACCGTTAGTTTATAATCTATCGGTATTATTTCCGTTAGATCATAATCTGTCGAAAAATTGTGAACTGGGTGAAATTAGGGTTAGGTTAGGTTAGAACTGTGACCAACCGCGTGAGTCGAGCGAGCGCAGTAAGCGCTGCCGCGGCAGCGGCAGCGCTTACTGCGCTCGTTTCTCATGGATATAATATAAACTATCGAAAAATAATGCGTTAAATCGTAAATGATTTGTCACAGTTCACAATTTTTCGACAGTTTGTAATCTAACGGAAATAATACCGATAGATTATAAACTAACGAAGTTTATAATTTTACGGTGACATACACAAAGCTACAGATTTCCAGTTTATGCTGATCTCGCATTGTATAGGATTTCCGTACAATGCGAGGTCAGCTTATACTGGAAATTAATAGCTTGATGTGTAGCTGTGTATACAAGGAGATTTGGGGTCAGTGAGGGCAATAAACTTCGACTACAAACTATCCGGGCTTAGGATCACTGGGGGAGGTCAGCAAGGGAAAGGACTGGTTGGATCAGGTGACAATGGTGCCGATTCCCTTGTTCACAAACTAAACTAAATTTAAGTTCAGTGCATCTTTTTCTTTCTATTGCATTAAGAAAAGGACAGCAGATAAATTTTAGTTTAGTCCTGTCAAATTAATCAGCGCTTGACGTAAATTGACGTAATTTTAGTCGGCAAGTTTTTAATCACGTCTAAACTTGTATGAAGAGTGACAGGCGCTGATTAATTTGACAGGACTAAACTAAAATTTATCCTCTGTCCTTTTCTTAATGAAATAGAAAGAAAAAGATGCACTGAACTTAAATTTAGTTTAGTTTGTGAACAAGAGAATCGGCACCAATGTTTAATGGACAACAAATACGATATCAGTACCCTAATTGCGTAATACAACACAACCACAATTTGTTTCGATTTGAAACAAATTTCTAATCCATTGCTTCATAAGTTGGAAAAAAAATCTGCTCAACAACGTAAATAACGCAATTAATGTTGTTGAACTGTCAAAATGAAACAAATTAGGCATAATTGTTTACGAAAATAAGTTACGCAATTAGGGTACTGTTTCTTTATCTCCATAAATAATCAAAGGTTCTAACAATAAAATACACTGGAGTTTCGGTCAGATTTTATTCTGAATTGCAAATTAATCTAATCTAGCTACAATAAAAAATAAATACTGGGTTTTTCGTCTGGGTCCTTTGTGCGATGTTGTTTTTCGTAGCGTGTTTGTCTGGAAATAGGTAAGTAGGTAATTAAAGGCAATAGTGACCTTACTGGTGATGTTCTTCAGAAAGGTCAGGTGCATTGTACCCAGGGGCGTAGCTACCGCCGTATTTGCCGTATCAATTATACGACGTGCGTAAGCAAAAATTAATAAAAACTTCCTAAATTTATCATCAGCTATAAATGATTTAATAAATCAGTTTGCCGAAAAAAAGGCAAGGAGAGTGGATATTTAATTTGAATTGTTTGTAAAAATTTTGGAAAAGTGATAAATTGATAATTACATAACACACATAACATCACGCCTTGTTTCCCCGAAGGGTTGGGCAGAGGTGTCCTTGTAACAGGTACACCCACATTTCGCCAGTTATGTTTAAGTCCCATGTAATAGGGGGCGAGGGAAATAGATAATTATGATGAATAAATATTTCTTTTAATTTTATGTTAACATTTTTTTTTCTTTTGTGAGAAATCTTTACCCTTCATAAGGGCCCCCAAACAAATTTTTATACGGGGCCCCGCCAAGGCACGCTACGCCACTGATAGTAACTAATATATTTCAATAAAACCACTTCAATTACTGCTTTAAAATGTCTTTTAATTATCTGCTCCCTTAATCCAAATCTCGTCAAATCACCGTTATTGCTCTACATCTACAGCTGTCAAAAACATACCATTTTGGCGGGACTGATGTTGCCATAGAGTACATAACAGTAACAACTCACAACCGGCGTGCGTGTATGACCACGCGTAGCATGACCACCGCCGTAGAAACGAGTTTTGTCGACGGAAGAATAGACAAAATGACAGATGGTGATTGTTTATCTGTCATTTTGTCGATTCTTCCGTCGACAAAACTCGTTTCTACGGTGTTCATGCTACGCGTGCAGATGTAGGTCTGAACGTAAACGAGGCAAAAGGAGTATGTAAGGATCGTAGCAGGTGGCGTTCTGGAGTTTCTGCCTACCCCTATGGGAAGAAGGCGTGAGTTTATGTATGTGTCGTAGCCAGATGTTAGAATTGATCATTTTATGAAGTGTTCGACCATTTCGCTGGCCATTTGCCAGCTAAAATTGACCATATAATTTACTTTAAACGTCAACGTCCCCATTAATGCAGGGTATCCATGGCTTACGGTGTAGAAAAAACTGCCAAATAACTGCGACCAACTTGGAAGTAGCGCTCGATCGGCTCGTGCGCGGTTGGTCACAGTTCTAACCACTTTGGTCGGGGTGCTAAAAGCAGCGTGAATTTTTAATTAAAAAAAACTAATTTTAAGTGTTATGTTGCATTGATTTCACGTCGTTTGTCCAACAACCGCCAACCACCAACCACGCGTGAATCGAGCGAGCGAAGCAAGCGGTGCTACGGCAGCGGTTGGCGAGCGCTACTTTCAAGCTGGTTGCTTTCCATAATATCATATTTGGAAATCCAATAAAAGTCCATCGACTTTTTTTGCGTGGCCACCCTACTTAGTTTGATTTTGACCGGTGGAAAATCTAACTATTTTACGACATAATCACTAAATGTTTAACCACCAACGTTCGTTTAACTGTTCATATCGTTAAACATTGAGTATTCAATAGAAGACAGAGGCAGCTACGTTCTATACTATTTTGGACAAACGAAAGGAGCGAATGGTGTGGGCTTCCTGGTAAAAAAACAGAAAAATATTCAAGTTCAAGATTTTATCCCTACATCGGAAAGAGTGGTTACTCTTCAAGTGGAAATTGAAAATAAGATATACTCAATAGTACAAGCCTACGCACCTACAAAAAGAGCGAACGAATCTGAAATCCAAAAATTCTACTTAGACCTAGACTCAGCCATAGCGAAATGTACAAAATTAATCATATTTTTGGGTGATATGAATGCCAAAATAGGTGAACAGGAACCTGGTGAGCACCTGACAATGGGAAGCTATGGCTATGGAAAGAGAAACAATAGAGGACAAATGTTTATAAACTTTTGTCACCAGCACAAACTCAAAATAACTAACACCTTATTTAAAAAGTCCGAAAAATTAAGATGGACATGGCTTTCGCCAGATGGGAAAACTAAAAATGAAATTGATTTTATAGCAACAAACCAAATTAAAAATGTAGAGAACGCTGAAGTGCTGAGCAGATTTTCACATTCTAGCGATCATAGATTGATTAGGATAACGTTTACCTTACAAAACAGAAAGAAACCACGATCACAATACAGAGAAGGTGCACGAAGCTCTATAGACTACAAAAAATTTGAAAATGAAATATCAAAGCACGATGAACCTAAAGATGAAACGGTACAAACATTTTACGACAAATTAGAAACGACTTTAAATAAATGTTCGATATACCCAAATACGTCAAAAAAACACACGAAATTGGAATCAATAATTACACAGGAAGTGAAAAACCTACAAAACCAAAGACAAGAGCTGAAAAACAAAGAAAATAAAACAAAACAAGAGAAATTTAGACTCAGTAGACTGTATAGAGAAGTTAATAATCTTATAAAAACTAATTTAAAAAACTACAGGAGTGAAATACTCTATTCCTTCCTGAAAAAATCAGGAGGCATCAAGAAAGCGTACAAAAAATTAAACACCACTAAAAATATGCTGACGCATTTATGTAATGAGGCAGGTACAACGGTAACAAATAGGAACGACATAATGGAAATAGCTACGAAATTTTATAGGGAACTCTACAGAGAAACTTATAAACAAGACAATCAGACAAATACAATTACATGGACAAGAAATAACGACCCGGTTCCACCTTTCTTAGAAAGCGAGGTGGAATTATCAATCAGAAAGTTAAAGATCGAAAAAAGTCCCGGACCAGACGGGGTGACTAATGAGATGATCTTAGCAGGAATAGAAAAACTAATTACTCCACTCAACAAACTATTCAACTAGATCTTACTTCAAAAAAAAATGCCCGAACAGTGGCAGTGTTCAGAAATAGTCCTTTTGTACAAAAAAGGAGACCCAAAACTGATATCGAACTACAGACCTATAAGCTTAATGTCTTGTTTATACAAAGTTTTCACATCGACCTTGCTTCGAAGAATAACGAAAGTGATAGACGAAAACCAATCAGTTGAACAGGCCGGGTTCCGTAGAAACTATTCGACAGTCGATCATATCCACACTCTGAAGCAAATTATAGAAAAATACATAGAGTACGATAAGCGTCTATATATTGCCTTCATAGACTACTCAAAGGCATTCGACTCTATATCACACTACTCTATATGGCAGTCACTAACAGAGCAAGGGATCAACACTGAATATATAGAGCTCATTAAAGAAATATATAAGAATAGCACAGCACGTGTGAAAATAGAAGTAGCGGGCCCACCATTTAAGATTGAACGAGGTGTTAAACAGGGAGACCCACTCTCCCCAAAGCTCTTTATCACGGTTCTGGAATATGTCTTCAGAAAACTAAACTGGACAAATATGGGAATTAAGATTGATGGGAAATACCTAACGCACCTTAGATTTGCGGATAACATTGTTATACTGTCGGAACAACCAGAGGAACTACAAAGTATGTTAGAATCGCTCAACACACATAGCAAGAGTATTGGGCTCGAGGTCAATCAAGAAAAAACCAAAGTAATGACTAATAAAGAGAGAGTTCCTATAACTGTCAACTCATTACCGCTACAATATGTGGATGACTACACCTACCTCGGCCACGTCATATCATTTAAGACTTGTAGTGAAAAGGAGATAAACACGAGAATAAAGAACACATGGAACAAATACTGGGCCATGAAGGAAATTTTTAAAAGTTCGTTTCCGCCTAGTCTGAAATCAAAAGCGATGAGTATCTGCTTAATACCATGCCTCACTTACGCGTGCCAAACTTGGTCACTAACAAAAATTCAACAAAACAAGATAAGAACGTGTCAAAGAGGACTTGAACGTAGTTTTATGAACGTAAAACTAAAAGACAGAGTGAAAACTACTTTGATTAGGAAAGCAACAAAATCGAAGGATGTGATTAAGCAGGTACTTAAACTAAAATGGAAATGGGCAGGCCACATTCAGAGGCTGGATCCACAAAGATGGGCCCAAGTCGTGACAAACTGGATCCCCAGAAACAAGAAAAGAAAGAGAGGCAGACCTTTCAAAAGGTGGGTGGACAGTATTGAAAGCATATCTGGCAAATTTTGGGCAAGAACAGCCAGACTACGGGACGAATGGAAACATTTGGAGGAGGCTTTTACCGCCTCAGGCGGTCCTTACATAGAGGATACAAACATTGGAGATACTAACACACAATACTAACAAATACGTATATAAAGATTTTATTTCACTACTAACACACTAACATACTTATAATTATAATAGTGTCTTATACTCTAATTGTAAAAACCTCATTGATGTAGTTGTAAGGAATTAATAAAGCTTTTTATATTTTTTATATTTATTATTCAATGATCTGGGTAGACCACATCATGATGTCACCAGCGATCGATGTTCTATTTCATGAAATAATTACAACCATTTCATGAAATGGTCGAACACGAAATTATCAATTCTAAGATAAGCGGCTTAGCTCCGCAGCCTTATAGGGAGTAAGTATCTACCATTGCTAGGGAAGAAAATACATTAATAAATACTAGGTACATACATATAAATAAAATTAAAGGGTCTGTTTGTAATGTTAGTAAAAACCTATTATTTTGACATCACTAATGTCAAAATAATAGGTTTTTACTAATACATGTGAAAGTATACGGTAGATACTTATACAGTGTGAGTTTTTATAATGTGCACTTATCGAAATGAGGAATCTATGGGTGCTTAATTTTATTGAGGGATTTCTTTTTGTTTGGCTTTCTTATTAAGAAGTTATACGTTTATTGTAAAAATTGATGAAAAAATTTTTGCTAAAAAGCATGTTTATTTTCAATTGAGGGTAGTTTTTTTTCACAATTTTCATTTTATGAGGAAGCCTAATTACTTCCAATCTTTATGGAGTCTGTTTCAACGCGATAGATCATTTAGTTTAAAAGTTACACCGTTTCGTATTTTTTTTTTATCCATAGACATACATAAAAATTTAAAAAATTATTAAATATTTTTTCCGTCGATAAAATTATGCATAGATTCCCTCATTTCGATATGTGCACATTACAAAGACTCACACTGTATAACATATTATAATAATAAATTTAAAAAAATGTCTCTCTGTCTGTTTGTTTCGGCTAATCTCCGAAACGGCTAGACCGATTTTGACGGGACTTTCACTGGTAGATAGCTGATGTTATAAGGAGTAACTTTTATTTTAGAAAAATAATTAGGGTCCACGCGGGCTTAGCCGCGGACAGCAGCTAGTCTGCAATATACTTACTTATATTGTAAATTTTTAATATACCTACTAGAGGTAGAGGTATCACTATATTTGTAAATATGTGAGCAACTATCATCATTATTAATTTATCTTTTACTAGCTTTTGCCCGCGGCTTCGCCCGCGTGTATGTTAGGAAATATCCCACGGGAACGTACTACCGGGATTTCATACCTAATAGCCGAGGAAAAGGTAAATAACTACCGCTGCGCCCGCATTACGGTCAACCATAATTATTTTGTTACGCATAATTTTGAATCTGTGATATCTTTTAAACTATTCATTTAAATGATATGATGTCAAGCCATATTTTAATCTAAATTAAATGCCCAATTTAAATAAAACATTTGATTGGATAGGGATTAATATAATACTGGTCAAAATAGCTTTGGAAATGACAAGGAAATTTTTATCAATTTCTGAAAGATAATAATGGTTACTGTGGATCCTTAGAAGATAGACGCGGCGGGGGACTTTGTTTTATAATAATTTGTAATAAGGATTGTTTGATGTTTCACGCCACGACAGCGTGGCCAGTAAAAAAATAAACAATCCTTATCCTACTTAGGTGGACTAAGAGCGGTTACGCACTACGTCCGATCCGAATCCGATCCGAATCTGAATTCAAGATCCGAGTTCAATCTGAATTGCTAATGTTCTAAATTTGGACGGACAGAGTTCGGATCTAGTGCGCAACTTCTCATACAAATAGTACTATGGCTACTTCGGACTGATATTTCTCGGATTCGAATCGGATTCGGATCGGATTCGGTTCGAACGTAGTGCGTAACCGCTCTAACCGTTTAGTTCATCATGTTTGTTCCGTGGAAGCTGGTTTCTGAGTGCTTGCTTTGGCGTCAACTTTTCGATCGGAGAAGCGAAGCATCAAGCATCGTTCTAACTTGTTAGAGTACGAGCATCCATTGTCTTCAGCCTCTGTGAATAAAGTTGTACATGAAAACCTTACCTACCTACCGTCAAAATTATTTAGGAGCAGCGCCGGCCTTAGCCCTTGGGAGCTCGTGCAGACCAGCGCGATATCGCGGGCGCGACAGGCAGCGCGACCATTGTAGCGCCCGCGATATCGCGCTGGTCTGCACGAGCCTTGATCAGGGTAGAGCGCGATTGTCCTTCGGCGCCCTTTGATCGACGGTTTCACTTCACGTAAATTCTACTTGCTTTCATGTTAAATAAATAATAATTCCCAAATTTTTAAAAATCTATTTTTATTGCAAATTTCATTTTGCACTGGAAATTGTTTTACGCATTTAGCTTTTTGGCGCCCTTTGCTATCTTTTTGGCGCCTAGAGCGACCGCTCCTCTCGCTCTACCCCAGGGCCGGCGCTGCTTAGGAGCTTGGCTCTTAGCACTAAAGGCTACTGAGAAGTGAGAACGCAGTAGGATATACAGGATCAAATTAAATTAGCTAGCAAAATTATACGTGCAGACGTGGTGGGTATTTACCTTTAAAATACGATAAAATCAAAAGAGAAATTTAAAAAGAGATGATGGTTTTTTTGGGGTCAACGAACGCTGGTAGTGTTGTTACTTGAAGTAAGAGTTGAGAAAATCTTTCTTTTGTTTTACACAAAAAAATAAGCTGATATTTCAAGGGACTACACTAACTGCGTTTGATGACCCCACAACAAAATCATCAAATTAATTTCATTTTTGTTTTATCGTGTTTAGATATTGATACCCATCACGTCTGCAGAGTTTCGCGCTACCTTGTCGCCAAGCTAAAACTAACAGATAATTGCAAAAACAAGGGGTTTGCTGATGCGTTTCCAAGTTCCCATCCCTACATTGACACAATTGAAATGTTCTAATGCCTGTTAGCCAGCACCTATTAAGCTTCGTGTAGACTAGCTCGACGCGACGGCGGCGGCGCGACGCAACTCGTACACACATAACCGGTGCAATAACCGGTGTCGCGTCGCGCTAGTCTGATGCAAGCTTTACTTTCAAACCAGAACACAACCCTTTGACAACTTGACAAGGAGCTTTATTGAACTGCCTAAAACATTTTATGTAGAAAAGCGGCTTATTGGTCGATTTGCACGAATTTACTTGGCCGAAACAAGAAATAAGCAGAAATAAGTATTAGGCAATTGGCATATTTTGAATTTTATGCAATTTTATGCAATAGAATTAAGAAATAATAATTGACAAATATAGTTTCTAGTGTAGTTTTTAAAAGTGATGATTCGTCCGTTCCGGGCGAATCGACCAACTTGCCAGAAAATCTTGACTTTAAAAGGGTGCATCCTCCTGCGAGTAACTTTATCTGGTTTCCCCACTATCCACAAGAACAACACTGGAATTTGCCGTCTGATCAAAAATAATACCTGACTGCAACTCCTGAAAGCATGCTCGTATTTGATCGTGAAGTGCAGAGCGTGATTGCTGTGACGTCAAAGAAGACTGCACTTTATTCCAGACCTCAGCCTCACGGGGTATTCCCCGGGTGTCCACCTAATAAAAAAGTGACTCAGTAATTACTGAAGTTTTGTACACTAACACATTACAAGTAGGTATGCAGGATTTTTTTTATATGAACAGGTACTCACCACTTGCAAATTCGCGAACACACATTGGCTTAGGCACTGTAAAAAATTTGTATAGGTATTTAATTATTGGCGTTTGTGTTTTTATGGCCATGTTTACATGACGGTTTTTGATTCAGAGTATGACTAGAAAAATGATGGCACCTACCACTTTTTGTTGAGCTTCCAATTAAATTAGATAATCACTAATGGCATTTATGTTGACGTTTATTTGCGTCTCTTCTGGGGAAATACTCGAATTTTGATATTTTCAATTAGGTACCTCTTTTTATTAATTTTTTTATTGAAAAAGGATGATTTGAAAACCTTGCTCTACAAGTTTTTTGAGTTGCCTTTTTAAAATTCAATGACATAATTTTATTTTACCTGATCCAAATCGGGTTTGTTCAAAAGCGGTTCGCTTCTTCTAGTCCGACTTGTATTATTATTGTTTATGTTATTATTGGGGGACGCGGGGCGCGGGACTGATGTCAGCAGCTTCTCCCCCATGTTTCCAGTTCCATAGCCTTCGTAATCATAGTCTGTAGCGTTGATAACCAGCATCTGGTCACCACTGTCGTTAGTATTCCTTCTCTCGTGGCTGTACCGGTTGCCCTCCTTCATGTTATTATCAATTCGAGGAGATCCATCGTATGTGTCGTCAGAACGTCGCTGACGGTCCTTAGTAACAGGTTCTTTAGATACAACGGTGTCTTTTGGGTATGTGCATGCTTTCAAAGCCACAGCTACTTCATCTTCAAGTAATTTGATGTTTCCTTCTCCGGAGCACGCCACCCAAGCTGGCAGGAGTGTAAGGAGTACTACCACACCCACCATCGTACGGAAATAAAGGTTTGCATCACAGCCATGCATATAAATTGGATCTGTACAGGAAACTCGTATCATTATAGTTGACAAGTGCCTGTCAGCAGCTTTGATATTCCTGTGAACTGTTTTCATTGCTACAATATGAACATTGATTACAACAATGCGGACATCTGCTACATTCGGATGGCTATACAAATTTTTCAATTGAGTATGTTCACTTATTCATACCTAAACAATTCCTAGAATAATGCTTGCGTCATGCAGTACATTACGTACATGTACAATTGTACATAGTCCTAATCCTGATTTTATAAATACGACAGTGAGTTTGTTTGTTTTTTCTTTGTTATGCTTTCACGCTAAAACGGCTGAACGGATTTGAATGAAATTTGGCACATAGGTTGACAATGATCTAGGTTGGGATATAGGATCTTTTTATCCCGATATTCCCACAGGATCGAGACTTATGCGGATGAAACCGCGGGGCGCAGCTAGTTTTATTAAGTATAACTGCAGACACGAAATATATTTTAGGTCATGATTATAAAAGCTTGCTACTTGCTACATATATCAATGAATTTTGTCGATGAAATATGTGCCATGGGCCTACTACCTGCCATAACCAGCCCCACTAGGGATAAAGCGTGCCTAGACTAGAATGCAATCTTGAGTCGAGATTGTCCTTTCGAGATCTGGCCCGGCAATCAGGCGAGACATAGATACAGATAGATAAGATACAGACTCTAAGAGCGGTTTCAAACTACGTCCGATCCGAATTCAATTCGAATTGAGAATGTTTTAAATTCGGACGGACAAAGATCGGATCTAGTGCGCAACCCCGCATATAAATCGTACTATGGCTACTTCGGACCTACATTTCTCGAATCCGAATTCGAGATCCGTGTTAAATCCGAATTGGGAATGTTCTAAATTCGGACGGACAAAGATCGGATCTAGTGCACAACCCCTCATACAAATAGTACTATGGCTACGTCGGACCGACATTTCTCGGATTCGGATCGGACTTAGTGCGAAACCGCTCTAACAGCGGTTCTGCCACAGATTAGTTCTGCACTGTATCCTATCCGAATTCGAATTCGAGATCTGAGTTTAATCCGAATGGGAATATTCTAAATTCGGACGGACAAAGATCGGATCTAGTGCCCAACCCCTCATACAAATAGTACACACGGCTACACATCAAGCTATAATTTCCAGTTTATGCTGATCTCGCATTGTTTAGGATTTCCGTACAATGCGAGGTCAGCTTATGCTGGAAATGTATGGCTTGATGTGTAACCGTGTGTACTATGGCTACAATAAAATTCGGACTGACATTTCTCGGATACGGATCGGATGCAGTGCAGAACCGCTCTCACTGTCTAGTTGGGGCTAAAGGTACTTGGTAACCTAGCTGTAGGTAATATTTTAAGCTACTGATATCTCAACGACACTATTCTAATCCTAACTAATATTATAAATACGAAAGTGAATTTGTTTGTTTGTTATGCGTTCACGTTAGAACGGCTGAACAGATTTGAATGAAATTTGGCCTAAGTTAGGACATAGGATACTTTTTATCCCGATATTACCACGGAATCGAGACTTGTGCAGGTGAAACCGTGGGGCGCTGCTAGTATTTTTAATATTTCTAATTTGATGGACGGGTTTTTCCTGAGTGCATCAAAGATGATGTTGTTTTCACCTGAATGAATGAATTGATTGATTGTTTTCGTGAATGATATTTACTTAGGTACTTATGAAACTTGAGTGCTTGCTTACATATAGAATCATACTTAGTCATCAAATATGTCGGTATAGGTAAGTACAGTCAGTGACCTGCATAACTCGACCCCTCTTGCCCTCTTCTTCTCAGTAAGACGGGCAGGTAATGCAGTGTAAGACCGTACCTATTCAATGAAAAAACTTTTTCTATGGCAGGTTATGGGGTGTGTAGGTCCACACAAATAAAACGCAAGATATTCGTAGAATAAATATAATGAAAGTATCTTTCCTCTCATTCAATAGGGATGATGCCATTGTCAAAAAAAGAAATTCTATTAAGTCTGTCAGTCAGATAATAAAAATAAAAGTTAAACACATATTTTTTGCTTTATCATTTTAATAAAAAAATAACTTAGATAAAACGCATTAAAGTTGGGGAGTGAGGGTCGTTACGTCAAAAGTATATTTAAAATCTACATAGTCGTAACGCCATGGCACATTTTAACTCAATGTGTCGCCGTAATGTTTTGATAACGTAAAAAAAGAAAAATACGTATTCAATATTTTTTAATTATGTACCTGAAGACAAAAAAAAATGTCATCATCCCTATTCGTGAGTTTATCCTTTACCATAATGTCCCCACTTGGCGTTGCCCCAGCCGCTCCACGCTGGCCCATTCTCCCCACCATAAATCCGCAATCCAGAGTACGTCCGATATTTCCCATATCCGGTTCCAGCTAGGCTCGAAACGACGTTACCCCCGATCTCTGACACCGTTCCATAAGTACTACCAATAACTCCTGATGACCCCATGGTCCCAGGAGAATATTTCCCGTACAATCCAGATAGGCTGAATGTCAAAGGAACTTGGACGTTGCCTGTGCCTACGCTGTATTGAGAAGAGCGAAGGGATGGCCAAAAGAGTTTCGCCTTTTCCATTGGATTTGGTTTTCTTTTTGTTGCTGGTCCTGGGGGTGAAATGGAAATTGGATTAATTTGCATCTGCCATCAATCTCGAGTTAACTGGTTGAAGGAAATAATTATCAACAGGCGATCAAAATAAATAATATGATTTATTTGTTAATATTCAAGAATTGCGGATACCTATGATTATTAATTTAATTCAATATAGAATTTAAAAGTGTTGATACCTAGTTCTTTTTTTATTAATTTCTGTGTCATAATAAATATACCTAAGTACTAACGATTAATATATTAGATAGAGTCAAAGAATTATAACGTCGAGCACCTTCAAGTGCAGTGTAGTTTTCAATATAATAGCTTTGCGGACGACACTTCAACACACCTGGGCATTAAGTCTGCTATTACAATAGTGTCAGAATGGTCTATCATTGACATCGTAATTGTTGATTTTGACAAGTTTGGTAATCTACTAATATAATGGCGTCATTATGACTTTCCAATGGTCAGCCACTGACACTCCATTGAATGAAATGGCACTTATTGGTAATCTCGTACATAATGACAAATGAATGACTGACTTAGGCGGTATCATTGGTCGTATTGTACGACAATGCCATTATAACACAATTCTATTACGAGACCATTGACCGATCAATGATCGACCATTATGAATTTAGCAGATTACGAACTTTTAGCAAAATGACAATGGGAACGTGTTGGAATGACGAATTTATAAAAATAGCAGACTTGGGCCCTGGGGCTGCTGTACTAAACTCACCAACATCAAAATAATACAAACATTTCAAAATTAGGTACTCAGGCGTACATATTGTTAGCACGCCCTGGTATATAAGTAATGACGACCATATCTTATTACTTAGTAAATAAATATTCAATTATTCACTAAAATATCTAATAACATTAAAGGACAATTAATAACCAAATAATAAATATGCATGTTATGCAACTCGATAAAAAACCTAATTTCTATATTCTTGCTTGTTTTGCATTTTAAAAAGCATTATTATTACTTAGTTATGCATTAGTTGAGTCTTAAGACTATTAAAATCATATTTATGATTATCACCTATTTATTGCGCAACTTGCAAAAAACACCAAACAGGTAAAAGCAGGTTAATTCTAAATGACATTAATATTGGACACGTTTTGTAAAGATCATTTTTTTTTGAGACAAGTTGGAGTTTGAAGTGGCGACATGATTAAAAAAATTGTGCAACAAAATACCAAGGTTGATGATTTTTCCTAAGAAACTTTTTAGCAGGTATCGATGCGATCTTTTGATAAACCTGATGCCTTGAACACAGATAATATAATCCTTGAATAATAATACATGCATTAAATCATTTAAGATCCTTCCAAAAAATGTTTTCATTCTGACGCCGATTTATAAGTTTTGCGTCGTGGTTCAAACTCGAACTCTAAGCATATTATTTCAATTAAAACATTTACAGGCATTTTTTAATTGTGAAAGGAGTCGGTCATTCAGAAAGATGAAGCTAGTTGACGAGGTTATCTAAACGAATATTATAAAAAGAAAAGATTTTTTTCTACCTATGTTTGTTTGTAATGAATAAACTCAAAAACACCTGGACCGATTTAAAAAATTATTTCACCAGTAGAATGCTATATTATCCACTGAGTAACATAGGCTATAATTTATGAAGATATGACACGGGCGAAGCTGCTGTCGGAAGCTAGTGACTCATAAGGGTAAGTACTGAGCACTCACTGTCTCCAATCAGTTGAGGTGAAGCGTCTCCTGTGTCGCGAGCCACCCTGCCGTCCAACGGCCGAGTCCACATATCAGCTGCAGAAATGCTGTCCCTGGTGTCGGTCAGGGGAGGATTCGGAGACAAGTAGAGGGACGGGTCCAGAACTGCGCTCTCCACCGACCAAATGCACACGCACCATAGTGACGCGATCTGAAACTATATGTGGGATTGTTTCACTAGAAGTTTGTTGAGGTAGACGGGCTCTCTGTGTTATGATGAATTTTGGTTTCCTAAAGAACCCAGGGCCTTTAGCGCCGTCGTCTACTTTGTTTATTTACACATATAGGTTTATAAATTATTGATCTTTTATACACTAGATCAGCGGTCGGCAACATGCGGCCCGCGGACGTCTTGCGGCCCGTGAATTTGTCAAAGTCAAATAATTTATTTTAATTAGGCACCCCCTTGACTGTCACAAGATCTCCTGGAGATCGATAACAATCAAAATTCTATTGTGTCTCATTTGAACGTCAAAATTTACAAAACATAAAATTGATTCTAGTCGCCCCTTCCAAATGGTAGTTTTCGTATGGAGAAGAACCCATAATCAGTTACCCATTTAGGTACTTTCATACTTTGTAGTTTTCATTTCTGAATGATTTCGGTGGTTATTTTATTAAATTCCGTGTGTTTTAACAATTTTGAATACCATTTTTATTTTTTCTATGGGATATTTATTTTTTCTATACAAACTATATGTAGGTATATTGGGCTTCTAAGGTTAATATCGCAAGTGCGGCCCGCCTTTAGTTTATTTTGCCACCTTGTGACCCTTGCGTGCCAAAAGGTTGCCGACCGCTGCACTAGATGACTAGATCGCTTGTCAGTGGTAACAAAAGCTGTTTATGCTGGCTTCTGGTATCTACTGAAACTCCGTACTACGCTAGGCCAGCTCAAGATCAAAGTGTTACCAAGTACGTGCGGTCGACTATACCAAGCAGAAGAATAAGTAGCTGGTCGGGGATTTCACTGGACTCCACTGTACTTTAACCGCCGCGCGTCCGAAGCTTCAAATTTTCCCTATTCTAATAGTTTCACTATCCCACCAATCCCAAAACAAACTTAGGAGATTTTTTCTTGTTGTTTTCAAAAATACACTGAAAAGGGTAAATTATACAAAAAAAAAAATTGTGGCACTCCGGGAGTGCCGACAGAAGTGAAAACTTGAACAAGATCGCCCTGGTGGAAGAAAAATACTTGTATAGAACATTGGTCCGTAATGTTATCTAAATAAAGAGCACAATCGCGTTTACGAAAATGAGGTGTCGGTAACGGTGTTGCGAGTTCAACTGTTTTTCCCATCTCAAAAATTCCAAACGCGCCTAAAGAAGTTTTCACTTTAAAAAAAAATAGCTATTTCCTTTAGTTTTCTAGTTCCCTTCTCTGTTTCCCGTTCTATACTTTCGATGAATGCTTCCAGGGTATAAAGAATCTCACATGTATACAATGATACATAGATTCACGTGAAAAACATAACCCTGTGTTTGCTGTCGCGCAGTGGGGTAAGGTACCTGTCCCACAACCGACGAGGAAGCGACCAGCTATCAACGATTTTCTTGATCAAGAAACGCCCAAAAAATTTTGGCCCCGTGAAAGTAAAAGAAATATATATTTATATTACCAGTTGATCGCTGACTGTTCACGCCGCTTGCGAGTACTCGTTTGTCGCAGCGACAAGAGCTATTAAGAGGCCGGCGTCACGGCTCGCAACTACAAATCGAGATGTTTGCAAAATTCAATTCCAAGCACGTTGCGCTAGTGTGAGTGCCTGTCAGAGTGATATACACCTACAGTGAGCAATACTACCACGCACACATTGATAATTATTGCTTGATGCGATAGCACTTCTAGCTTTCGAAAATTTATGATACATTTGGATGTGTTCCGTAATACAAAAAAATTATGAATGAAAACTTAATGTATTTCAATTTTTTTTTCGATGATTTGTAACTTGATAACATATACTATGCTTCTGCGTAAAACAATATTACAATAATTGTTGTTTATAATACAGAAAAAACAATATGAAAACATGTCATTTACGCTGTAAAAATGTACGAAATGCAATTCGCTTACACTTCATTTAAAGGTAAGTTTTTGGAAATAAAAAGACGTAGGAGCCTAGATAAATACTGTCTCAATCCGAATATCAACATAATATGGTGGAAATATGCTCAAATTGCAAATGATTTATGTACAGTGGACACTAATCCGGCAGTGGTCTCACTAATCCGGCACTATTAAAAACCAGAAGGTGCCGGATTATTGGAATGTTCGGATTACTGGATTGTATAGAAAAATTCATAATATTTAAAATAAAATAAAGCATTTTATAACTATGTACACTATTCTCACTTGAAAACAGCATGTAAATATGTACGGTCGTGGCGGGCGGAGGGTGCCGGATTATTGGACGTGTCGGTCTATTGAAGTGCCGGATTAGTGAGATTCTACTGTATTACGTTTGTATGGACAATTCATGCGTGGCCGCATTCTTAAAGAGAGTACTCGCTCAGCGACGCTCGCTTTGCGGGCTGAACATTCTCTGAGAGACTAAGGCAGTTGTCCCACCGCCGCGCCGGCGAGGAAGCGACTAACTATCGGCTATTTTCTCGCTCAAGAAACGTACAATAGATATACATTCCGTGTAAACAAAAGAGATGCATATATTAATAGTTGATCGCTGACTGTTCACACCACCGGCGAGGACTCGCTCCACTAGTTTGTTGCTGAGCGACAAGAGCTATCAAAGATAATACTCGCTCGGCGATACTTGCTCAGCGATGCTCGCTTGGCGGTCAGAACTCACGCCGAGAGACCAAACAGCGGTAATTTCGCCTCAAGCGACTGGTGCGAGTAATCGCCCGTCGCACTCGGACACTCGCTGATAGCCCAGCGACAAAACTATAGCAACTACACACTCGCTGCTCGCCAACTCGGTTTCAATTGCAAGCTCTACTAACTACTCGTTAATTACCGGCGGTGGGACAACTGCCTCACACTTGATACATACACACATACCAGCAAGTAGTCGCGTCGCGCACTCGATGCTCATTACTCGCCCACTCGTTTTTAGGGTTCCGTAGTAAACAAGGAACCCTTATAGTTTCGTCATGTCCGTCTGTCTGTCTGTCTGTCTGTCTGTCCGCGGTCTGGCTCCGAGACCCTTAGTACTAGAAAACTGTAATTTGGCATAGGTATATATTTTAATTACGCTGACAAAGTGGTAAAATAAAATTATGAAAAACATTTTTTTTTAGGGTACCTTTCATACACGTAAAGTGGTGATGTTATTTTTTTTCTTTTTTTAACCCATAGTGAGGGATATTATTGGAAAGGTCCTTTAAAAACATTGTGAGCTTGTGAAAACCATTTTTGGATTCAGGGATCCGTTTGCGAAATATTAAGGTTTAAAGTGCTAATTTTTGTTAGAGTCAAGTGTCCCCCCCCCTGCCGGCTAAATGGTTGGTTTTGGGTATGTGAAAAAAATCACAACAGTAGTTTATATAACAAAATTAAAAGGAAAACTATCACAGTTAAGTAGGCTCTACAAGTTAACGAGTAATAATCGACCAACTTAATTTTGCAGTTGCAAAAACATGTTTTCCCATACATTCCGTATGGGAGAACATATTTTTCAACTGCAAAGTTAAGTTTGTTTTTGGGATTAATTCATCCCAACTACGGAACCCTTCATTGTGCGTGGTCCGACACGCACTTGGCCGGTTTTTTTTAATTCCTAGCGCTACTGGCTTCACGCTAATCGCCGGCTGTGGGACAGGCGCCTTTATGTTCACTGTGAGTACTGTGACAAGTTAATGACTGGTAAAGAGCGACAGTGCAGATTTGTACAGTTCAACATTATTGCAGGTCTTCGTACGTAATTGAGGCTGCATTACACGTGTTTATATTACACCCATAGGGGGCCCTGGGTACTTTAGAATAATGGGGCTCCAAGCCTCCAATGAAAAATACAAGATACAAGAGCGAGCGAAACGAGTTCAAATTTCATAGCACCCCGCCAGGGACAAGTTAGGTTTTCTTTAGATATAGCCTCTAGCTAAAACGCTGGCAGACACTAGGGGGCCCCATGGATAGTGAGGCCCTGGGCCCTTGCCCAGAGTAGCCAATGGAAAACACGGCCCTGGATACGATGCATTATAAGATGATTTAATTGCGTTTATATTAAAATGAATGTATTTATTAGAAAAAACAAATAGAATTAAAAGAATTTGGGACAAAATTACCTCAAATGTCATTGTCAATTGCCATTGTGAATGAGTGTGCAAATAATTTTTTGAAAATTACATGATTTGAACAATTAAGTGGTCGAGCAAGTCTCATATTAGGGTTCCGTACCCAAAGAGTAAAGCGGAACCCTATTACCAAGGCTCCGCTGTCCGTCCGTTTGTCACCAGGCTCATGTCTCATGAACCGTGATAGTTAGACAGTTGAAATTTTCACAGATGATGTATTTCTGTTGCCGCTATAACAAAAAATACTAAAAAACAGAATAAAATAAATATTTAAGAGGGCTCCCATACAATAGACTTGATATTTTTTCCGTTTTTATGGATAATGGTATGGAACACTTCGTGCGCGAGTCTGACTCGCACTTGGTCGGTTTTTTAGGGTTCCGTTGCCAAATGGCAAAAAACGGAACCCTTATAGATTCGTCATGTCTGTCTGTCTGTCTGTCTGTCTGTCTGTCCGTCCGTATGTCACAGCCACTTTTTTCCGAAACTATAAGAGCTACGCTGTTGAAACTTGGTAAGTAGATGTATTCTGTGAACCGCATTAAGATTTTTACATAAAAATAGAAAAAAAGCAAATAATTTTGGAGTTCCCCATACTTAGAACTGAAACTCAAAAAATTTTTTTTCATCAATCCCATACGTGTGGGGTATTTATGGATAGGTCTTCAAAAATGATATTGAGGTTTCTAATATCATTTTTTTCTAAACTGAATAGTTTGCGCGAGAGACACTTCCAAAGTGGTAAAATGTGTGTCCCCCCCCTGTAACTTCTAAAATAAGAGAATGATAAAACTAAAAAAAATATATGATGTACATTACCATGTAAACTTCCACCGAAAATTGGTTTGAACGAGATCTAACAAGTAGTTTTTTTTTAATACGTCATAAATCGTAAACCGCAATTTACCTTTCATTCAATGTTACTTGCTGCTACGGAACCCTTCATGGGCGAGTACGACTCGCACTTGGCCGGTTTTTTGTATAGCGTGAATTTTGGTATTTTGATTAGTTTAATTAAAACAGGGCTTAACAACTTTTACTACTTTTATAACTTTTACTTTTACTAGGTTTTTTGTAAACTTTTCGACCACTTAATTATGAAAATCTTGTAAGTTTTCATTAATAAGTTTTTCGTGCACATCATGGCCAATCCATTAACGCGATTTTTCCCCATAGTGCTTTTTAACCAGGTTTTTAGTTTCCTGAGGCTGCTAAACGATCGCTCTACCTACCGTACACAGTTTTTACACCGTACTTACACGTCTTTTAGAACATCAACAACGGTTACATTTGTTGGGTTGGGTTTATCATACCACAATTGCTGCCAAAGTTCGATTTAATTTTTTATGTTCGGTAAATCATAGAATTGGGCGATAGTTTTGCAAGTTTCTGTGAGATTTTCGACTGACATCGTCAAATGAGTGGACGGCTGCTTTGCATTTGGCAATTTTTTTTTTGTTTTTTTTTTTGGGGTCATGGCAGGTGCTTTCTGCCTCCCCTTGGCGACGTCCTTGTACATAGTCGTTTTTATATCCTTTATTGAGATTGTTATGAAATTATGATCAAGAAACTTTAATGTAGTCACATCTAAAATATGTTCGTCACTATTCGGCTATTTTCGTCTGTTCATTGCACGAAAGAATCCGCTTTACCGACTTAACATTATATTGCGTCGTAACTTAATGTCAATACCACAATATGGACATTCAGCCATCTTTTTTACATGTCAGACCGAATAAAAAATGAGACGATGCCAGACGCTGTGTGACAAAAAAAAAAAATTTGATCATGTTTCATAAATTTTTTACAAAAAAAGTACAACCGTGAAAAGTGAAAAATAACTTTAATGTCGGTGTCTTCGGTTTTGAATTTTCGTCATTTGCCACCGACTTCTGAAATTAAAGTTATTTTTCACGTAGTATTCGTTTTTGGAAGACGGTTGTTTTTTTTTTAAGTTTATATTTTTCACTTTTTAGTTGTAATACCATTACCTGCTATGTAAATAACAGTGACAGGAACTTTTCATATCATCCACATACTAAGTAGGAAAAAAATACGTATTATTGAAGCTAACTCAAAAACTGTTCAAGCAAAGTTAATACAATTTATTTGGGACCACCTCGAGCGCAAACCCTTTCAAACAAAAAAAAATATTTTCAAAATCGGTTCACAATTAAAGGAGAAATTGGTGGACATACATAAAAAAAATAAAAAATAAACATACATACGCTACGAACATAATATAACCTCCTCCTTTTTCGAAGTCGGTTAAAAATGATCAGGTCACTATAAAGGTTGGGTGAGTTGATATCACAACTTCTAAAGGTAATATGTGTATGTAAAGGAAAGTATTTGAAAATTGACGAAGATTTAAAAGACGCGACTGTACCTACAACGTAATAAACACATACTGTATTCGGCGGATCTAATTTGAATTTCGAATATCAAAATGTTCAAAATTACTCACAAACATGGCGAGAATGTCTTCCGTGGTTTTTTAAAAATTTGTCACTGCACTACTCAAAGAAATGCACCATACTAACCTTTTTGAAGGGCACGTAAAGTTATGTAAGTGGCAGGGCTTTCTCCCACTCTCTAGGGTATGGCCCTGGTCAAGGTCAACCTCTAAGAAAGTGATACTGAAGTCAATGCCCGATCACCGATCCTAACATGCAATATGAACATAATTATTCAAATTACATATTTTTATTCGTTTTGGGATTTTTTGTTCGAATGGATGTTGGAACAAACCAGATTTTCAAGATTAATATCTTTTTCGAAACCAACAAAATGATAAGCTCAAAAAAAAAAAAAACAAATTGGTTAGGGATTCATGTAAATTCTAATGCTGGTAAAGATCTAGTGCGTTTAAGGAAAATAAGTGTAGATAAATAGCCACAAAAACCCAGTAAACAGGTATTCTTTACAAAACAAGTATTTTAATGCAGTCATAACGCCGATCATGAAGACGGGGTCATCAAAAGGTGATCCTTTTGGCTCAGTTTGACCACAAAGGTCAGACAATGGCCAACCTACCTATTAGGTCACTAGCTGTGGCTCGCGGCTTCGTTCTTGTCATTCTTTCCCTAGTTTAGCCAGCACTGGTGTAGAGTTTGCAGTTTGGTTTTGTTTTGGAGGATGAGGAGATTTTTTTCTTTTGTTTTTGGGTGAGAAATTATCAAATAACTTCTCCCGCTCTGGGCGGAGCGGGAGAGCGTGTCAGACTCTTACTGACTAAAACCCAACCGTGTTCCTTCAGTTGTTATGTTGCCAGGGGCCACGGTATCCCATTTGGACTTTCCCGCGATCCCGGCAGGCATCGGCCCTAGCGGACCCCGTCAGTTCTGCTGACATCTCTTTGAGGCGCGCGTGGAACACAACGCGCCGTCGAAGAGTATGAGGTCCTGAGTTCGATTCCCAAGTCTGGCAGTGTTATTGGGTTTTTCCATCTGAAATTTCTCAGTAGCAGCCCGGAGTCTGGATTTGTGCCCGCTTGATGGCAATAGACTCGCCCCCTATTACATGGGACTTTAAACTTAACACGTTCAGTGCAGGGAGCCCTCCTGGAGGGTTCACTCAAGTCATATATGGGATGCCGGGAGCCCTCGCGGAGGGCTCATTTTAAATAAAGGTTTTTCTTAGCGAATTCAGCATTATGAAGTGTGAAAATAAAATTAGTTGTATATTTTAACAAGATTTCAAACCTAATGCCGGTGACACTCCTCGAGGGTTAGTAACTTTAGCTCAAACGTAATGCCGGTGACCTTCCTGGACTCAACTTGCAATATGTATGGCGGCATGGCGTATGAACTCTATGAAAAATGGGTGGAGTCGAAAGTTCTATAGAATTGTGCCATTCACGAAGACGCGTCCCACTCCGCTCCGCTCCGTACTAAAGTACAGCTTACAGTACGGTAATCGCAGAGTGGGGCGCGTCTTCGTGGATGACACTATCTGTTACTGGCGAAATGTGGGTACACTTCGGCCTAACCTATCGCGGAACTCAGGCGTGATGTTATATGGTGTAGTAGAGTTTAAAAACATTAAATCAATGCGCATGCGCACCTCTTAATTCATACGCACCTCGGCCTTCCCCCAAAATGTTTCTTATCTTCAATATTGTCATCTAGGGACTGCGTTAGAGTGGGTAAACTCTTTTAGGCATTGGGTCACCACAACGCAGACGGATAATGTTGACATGGAGAGGGAGCGTAGGGCGCTATCAGTCCGGAGCAATTTGTTGATCCGTAGGTTTGCAAAGTGCTCGAGGGGTGTAAAAACTACTCTATTTAGGGCATATTGCCAATCTTTTTACACCTGCAGTCTATGGATCGATTACACGCGAAAGGCTTACAGCGCCTACGTATCCAGTACAACAACGCATACAGGGCGCTGTTGGGGTTGCCACGACACCGTAGCGCATCAGTGATGTTCGCAGATGCACGTCTGGACAACATTTATGCAATCGTGCGAAAGCGTGTCGCCTCCCTGTTGCGGCGGGTGCGGGGCAGTGCCAACAGCCTCTTAGTCACTGTGGGCGGAAGGTCTAATACTCAGGCACTGGACCAGGACACAGGTATTACCGTGAAATCGTGCCTTAAAATGATGTTTAATTAATTACTGCATATTATTTGGTTGTCTTACTAGTGATTTTAACATTGTTAATGATGATTTTGACATTATAGTTATGATTTTGACATTATTTATGATTGTTTTGACATTACTAGTAATTATGACCAAAATTTGCCAAATATTTTTATGTACTAACACTCTAATGTTTAAGATGTGTATGTAATTCTAATTACTAACAAATTGTATTGTATGATCTGAAAATAAAATTATTTCATTTGATTTGATATATTTGTACTCACTTTCTCGAAATCGGCTCTAATGATTTCGATGAAAATTTGCAATATAGGAGTTTACGGGGGCGGAAAATCGATCTAGCTAGGTCTCATAACTAAGAACAGTAGATTATTATACAAGGGTCGAAAGGAATAAATTCCCATACGAGGTATTCAGACGCCCGTGTGCAGCGAGGGCGGCTATACTCTGAGTAGGAATTGATGGCTTTCACCCGTGTTAAACACTCTACTTTTCATTTTTTTCTAAAATATTTATTCATAATAATAACATGAGTATTCTACTTAGTGTTCTAGTACCAGGGGCCGTACTATGATGTGTTAAAGCCATCATTGTTCCAGTGTGAAAATAGGACAGTGCTATTTATACTGTATAGCTCCATCTCTCTCTCACACTGGAACAATGATGGCTTTACCAACGTCGTAGTACGGCTCCAGGTCTATTAGTCTTTTTACCCGACTGCACCAGAAGGAGGCCAATAACCTGAAATTATGGTCTAATTTTTGTTTGTCCCTGCCTGCAATACCAAAATGCTATAGATTATAATGCTTGTTTTTCTCTTTTCAGTTAAGTGTTTTTGCAGTCGGGTTTTTGATTTTTTTTAAATTTTAAATATGGAACACACTGCGTCACCGCCGCGGGTCGTCCCGCTTATAGGTATTTTTTTTAATTCACACTGGCTGTTTATACACTCACAAGATAGCAGCATATTTTTAATCGATATTTTTCTTTATGGTATTTATTACACTATCATATCTATGATCAAAGATATAAATTGTAAAATAGACATATTAAGGGTAATTTGTGAGCTTCGTAGAGAGGTAAGTACCTATATAATATAATATGATAGTGTAATATCCCCATAAGATACACCTATAATAGATATCTATTTTACAATTTCATTCTATCTTTGATCATAGATATGATAGTGTAATGGTCCCTTAGTAAAATTTTTCGTAGCCGACTCCCTAACCAAACTTAGTTCTATTTTAGAGGGAAGCAATTACCATGAGTCTTTCCCACCCAAGGGTGGAGAGCAGCGTCTTCCACCCGCTACTCGGATCAAACAAACACTACTTTCCGAGTATGAGAAATGAAAAAAATTGTGTCCTCCGTATTTTCACACGAGCAGAGCTCGGTCGCCCAAAGTTTAGAATAACATCACACTAATACACTATTATTATTATTTGTGAGTGTGTGTGTGTGTATGTTTGTCTCTTCTTCACGCTCAAACGGCTGGACCAATTTGGATGAAATTTGGCACACAGATAGTTTATAACCTGGATTAACACATAGGATACTTTTATCCCGATATTCCCACAGGATCGAGACTTACGCGGGTGAAACCGCGGGGCGCAGTTAGTAATGAATAATGACATTAGAATAATAAGTAATAACATATATTTATTAATACTTCTCTTAGAACCTAGTACCTGGGCGACCGAGCTGTGCTCGGGTGAAACGATAACGAATTTTCCCAGATATGAGAGCTAGCTAGATCGATTTTTCGCCCCCGTAAACTCCTACATTGCAACTTTTGTTCATTTCTGTTGGCTTGGCTAAACAGACGTAGCACGTTGCGTTTGATTTTGCTTCTGAAAGATAAATACAAACCTTACCATCATCGTCGTCAACATCAGTTGATGATGATGATGATATACTTTGTTTTGATCGCACTCGGTGGGTGATTAAATCCGTTTTCTTTTTTGATCAATGAGGCTTCGCTTTTCTTCACGAAACTGAACTGAACTGGATGACGACATGAAGCTGAATTAGGTTTGGGATTCGTCCGAAGAGAAACATCTCCGTTTTCTCCGTATTTACATAGCCCGCCATTTTTTTTTTATGTGTAAGTCTTTTGACTTATATGAATAATAATGTATCAGCGCCACCTATGGACATCTGGAATAGCAGAAGCATCGGAGTGGGTTGCCTACCCTTCTTTTAGAGGACTTTCTGCAAATTTTGTGTTATTTGTTACTACTGCCGTACCTTTTATGTTAATTATTTATTTGAAAAACTAAAATGATAGTACCTATACAATTATTATACAACTATTATATTTTGTCACTAGGTACTAAATTAAATGACTATTTATCTAACTATACAATTAAATACAAAAAAAAAGGCTGTCATCCGGAAACTCAGACGACGACGTAGCATTACTTCGTTGAATGGCAATGCTACGTCGTACCTACCTTTAAATACATTAGGCATATTTCGAAATAAGTATTATCGTTTTTTTTTTCTTTCGTCTTTGGTATCACCTTCATCGTCCACTGGCGGCCTACGGCAAGGGCCGCAACGAGGCCGGTCCGCATCAGGCCCCCGACCCTAGGGCGGCCTCAAATCTTGCTTGTATCCTACATTCTCTTTCTGCATAATTAAAAGTAAATTAGCGGGTTCACGGGGTGCAAAAATATTCGAGCTCACCTCGCTTGTTCTTGCAGCTACGTTCGTGAAAAGCATAAGTAAAATTATGTAGATGTAAATTTCGTCCCTGAAAAAAAAATATCATACCAGCTGAGATATCTATGGTGTAGATAGAGTATAGTAGTTATACGCACATCATGCTTGTTTTTTTAGCATAATAATTTTCTTGTAAAATGTTGCTAGAAATACTTACATAAACTACGAAGACACCTCCACACGCCTCATTTTGTTTTGCCGCGCGGCCCCCGACAGGCTTAGTCCGCCTCAGTAATCGTTCATAAAAAAATATATTTTGTGAGTATATAAAGGTGCAAAAAGGAATACATTTATCAGAGTGCTTTGAAAATTGCAACAATGAAAATCGTAAGTAATTATAGTAATTTTAGAAGATTGTTTTAGTACCTATTTATTTGTTTTTTATTTTACAATCGTTTTTTTTGAGTTTGTTCTGCATTTACTTTTTAAGATCCATCTAGACCTAATAAGATAGTGAAAAGTGGTAAAAGTATGTAACCGGGTCCTTATAAGTTTTAAGAGTTCCTGCCCAAAGTTGAAAAACTGTTTTTTTATGGTATCACTTCCGTTGCTCAGCCTGCCATGTCTGTCACATGGGTTTTTTTATTCAGCACCGTGTGGCTCAGAGCTAGTAACGACAGATGATTAATAATTGTATAAAAATTTAAAAATAGTCTCAAAATATGAAAATATCAGTCTTTTCAATTTAACAATTATAAATAATCAACTTTTAGTCATAAAAGTAAAAAAAAACAGAATATTAACATGTTCAATCAGTATTTTCAAAACATACAAAATCAGTGTAAAGTCAAATCATTCTTCTCACAGTACTTAATATGATAATAATAAATATTTAACTTTAGTAAAAAAATATTTAAAAAACAAAATATTATCAATTTTAACCAGTGTTTTTAGGCGTTATGACTCGAGCACGATGTTACTAAGGTTTTCTAAAAACTTAGTTAATGTATGTAATATTATTATGTCTTTCTTCATAGGTATATAGGTAGTGCTTTGTCAGTCTTGCGATAGCTTTTTCGTTGAGAATACTTCTGCGCTTCTTTTTGGTGATGGGTTTCGCTTTGTAGTATTACGTAAAAGAGATACAATCACAATTATGTCGCAAGTGAAAAAAAGACAGACATACTGTCCAGCCGGCCGCACTAGCTCTATTGTTTATTGCCCGCTTAGGTAAATTTTTTGCAACCCTTCTCGCCCGGCTGTGCTTTGAACTTGAAATAATTATTGTTGTCATAAAATATAAAATATATTTGTTAAGTATAATTTGATAATATTGCAGCATCTATTTTATATTTTTGATACATTTTATGCAAACTGTAATTACCTCTATTAAAACTATGATTCGACATAGTACAAAATATCAAATAAACTACTTTCGTCTTATGTATTTCAAACACATACATTTAGGCACTTTTTATGTCAACCGTACAAGTTGGAAAATATAGAAAAAAGAAAAGTAAATGTATTAATTTTTCTCGTATTCGGGGTCCTCTGGGACGGGGGCTTCGGGGTAATCTGTGCCTCGGGGATCGGGGTACTCAGGGAATAACCCAAATGGAAGATTCTTGAAGCATATTTTCACTCATGTATTAATTAGATATGCATTGTATTGTTTTATCAATTTTGTTTTTAAGCATAATTCGGAAAATATTCGCATAAACCCTGTCTCTCACCGATCATCATCTGCCTAGCCTTTTCCCAACTATGTTGGGGTCGGCTTCCAGTCTAACCGGATGCAGCTGAATACCAGTATTTTACATGGAGCGACTGCCTATCTGACCTCCACAACCTAGTGACTAGGTAACACGATACCCCTTGGTAAGACTGGTTGTCAGACTTTTTGGGCTTCTAACTACCCGTAACGACTGTCAAAGATCTACAAATGACAGCCGGGACCAACGGCTTAACGTGCTTTCCAAGGCACGGAGGGGGCTTGGTATGTAAAGATGGTCACCCATCCACGGACCAACCGCGGCAAGCGTAGCTTAACCTGATCGATCGACCCGTGCAGCTGTTATTACTTAGCCACAAGCCTGTCTCTCACCGATAACAATCTGTATTATTTTACATCATCAGAAAATCCTAATGAAGAAATCTCGCATGAGGTCCTGGGTTCAATTCCTGGTCGGGCAAAGTATTATTGGGTTTTACCAACAAGTATATTTCAGTAGTAGCCCAGTCTCAATTTGTGACCGGTTGATGGCAATAGGCTCACCCCCATAGATATCCGTGTATGGGACTTAAACATAACTGGTGAAATGTGGGTGTACTATGGGTACACCTCTGCCCAACCCTTCGGGGAAACATGTCGTGATGTTATGTTATGAAAATCCTCTGTTTTGCAATCGGACGGGTCAGTAAGTTCAGCCCATATCTTGTTTGACAGCTCTAGACCACATCCTTCCCTTTCTTTCATTACATTTTGGTAAAAGATAGCAAGCAATACTTACTTTAATTTTAGTTCAGTGCGTACCCAACAAATGACAACGGACAACCATCTTATAGAATCCTGTTAAACATGTATTACTTTTCCAGTTTGCCTATATCTTCGTGTTCGTGTGCGCCATCCTTGCACTGGCGGCAGGTGAGCCGCTGCTGGAGAGAGTGCAGCGCAGTCCTGTACCCATTGCAGACCCAGGACCAGAGCCTGGCCATTATGGTCACGGTGGCCACTGGGGCCGCTAAGTATTTTTGGGATAACCCGTGATAAATATTCAATATTCACTTTTTGTTTTGCAATTAACTGGTTTTGGTTTTGTGAATATTAAAATAATGTTTGAAAATTATTTCTGCGGTTTTATTGTTTCACATATTCCTTATAGTTGCAATTTGTTTAGTCGTGTATTTTTTTTTAAATTAGTCACATAATATCACGTCGTGTTTGTACTCACGGATAAAAGGGCAGGGGGTGACTCGCACACTCAATAATGGGCCTTCGAAAGCGGTCGACTCTTAACACGAGGGCGTCAAGATTGTCCGAAGTTCACTTGTCTGAAGAACGTTCTCCCGAGTGATTGTTCAGCCGATGCTGGTCCTACTCCACAACCACAACTAATTGATTAACAATTGCAAATACTGTTGGAGCTGCTGAAGATTGTAAGACCATCTTTGCATTGTAAAAACTCAATCTCCTTTGTATTATATAATTGCATAGCACAGGTGTGAGCACTATGTACCTACTAAAGAGTTACCATTTACCGGGTAATATGTCTTGCATTGACTTGAATGTGCCCTGGCGGCTGTGAGTATGTCATGCTCACTCAAATGTTTCGCTGATGGTGGCGCGTGTGCAGTGGCGTGCACACAGTTTTAAGACAGGGTAGGCAGAAAATTTTACTCACCAAAAATACTGCACGTTGGTTTTGGTTCGTCGCGTCGTCTTGTCGATTGATGATTAAACGCGTCTCTATACGATTTTTTCCAAAGGTGTGATATTTAAGGGAAGCTTCTAAGTGTTTTTCAGATTGTTCATGTTTTCTCGCGGCGGTAGGAAAATTATGAATATCAGCGTAACCGGTGTCGTTCCAGACGGTTTTATTATTTGAAAATAGTAGACAAACGAAACAAAATAACCGATTACTGTGTATGCAACCTGTCAGCCAATGATATGAATCATATTGTTTTTTATTGAATTTACGATTGACTTTACCTTTAATTTGTATTAATTGCAAATCCGGTGTACCACGACCTATCTCGATAACTTGTTTTTTTTCACCGAAAGATAGTTTTGAAAACGCATCATGTTTTATTTTCTCAATACACACACCATCTGAACAACTTTCACAGACAATATTATCCATTTTACACTAATAACAACAATCAAATTCTAATTACCTGATAGCGTATTCACAAACACAACGCACGTCAAACAATATGGCAACTATAGTAAAACGGGCAATAAAGGGTAAAAAGGTTATACGAAAAAAAATTATGGTCATCTAAATGTATAAAATTCAATGAAACAATGTTATTTCCTGAAATATTTGCATTGCATTGCATAGCAAACTTTCGTTCGGTAATGTTCGGTACGAGTCGTAATTTTTCGTCTAAGCTGTATAGAATAACTACAAAAAGACACTGGCTTTTCTTGCAGTTGTGTGCGTGATTTTTGTCATTGTGTGCCAGCAAAGCCCGCGTAGCTATAGGAACGCACACACATTAAATACGACTTACCACGAGAGCACACATAAAAACATTCAGAGACGAATAGTTTGTGTCTTTACCGTGGCAGAGGCGAGGCGGCGCTAGTGCAGCGCGAATCGAGATGATGCGAAATTCGAATGATGATACCACCGGCGCTCGATAGGTGGAGCTGATTTATGATTTGTTTTGTTTATTGATAAAATAATATTAGATCTATTATCAGAACTAGGGTAGGCAGTGTCTTTCTGTCTTTATGAAACGCACGCCACTGCGCGTGTGTTGGATCATTTAGCTCCCTTCAAAATGGTTGAGCTAAATGGTGCTAATCCATGCGTCATGTTCGTGAACGGGCACCGTCTCAGTTGGGACTGGTCATCTCTTAGCTGCCATGGCTTATTTTTAACTTATTTTAATTTTTGAATTGTTCTTTAACATGAATGATGTAACCAATATTTTGTAACAATTTTTAAGCTATTGCATAGCTTTTATCGCGGGCTTTGAGCGCGGCGACCGTATTAATCAAGAAATTCCGTAACGAAAAAAACCTAACACCCCCCACTCCGCCTACCATGTAATGACGGTTCCCATGACAACGTGATGTTGTCATGGGAACGTAATTTTTGTTTTATATCATCACGTCATCATCCCAAGTGTAGCGTTGACAAATAGGAAGTATGGAGGTTATAAATGCTATGCAATAGCTTTATCGCGGCAGTCCCTGAGTGCCACACGTTTTTTTATTTATTTAAAAGAGTGTCCGTGGAGTTTCTTGCCCATTCTTCTCCATACGTGCCTACCTACTACGCTTTGGAATGGGAAAATAACTTCATATTTCTGACTGACCGATTCCTTGACAATTCAAAAGTGCCTGTAAATGGTTTAATAATTCAAACAAGGCTGAGAATCAGCACTTTTCGAACGTCAATATTACATAAGATAGTCCCCCAAAAACGCCCGCCCTTTAATTGAAATAAATGCTTTGAGTTTGAGACGAAACTGATGGTCGAAAGACGATTGACCGTATAATGTTGCAAGAACGATTGACCTAAACATCTAATTATATTTTGCGGTAGGTACACGAAATGAATAATACTGTTTCTACATGCGCAAATATTTATCACAACTACGGAACTCGCCTCCGCAATCCGACACGCAGTTGGCCGGTTTTTTGTTATAAATCTTATCTTGAGACGGTCATTTTTGGTCTCAACAAATTTTTCGCCATTGTTCTTTATCCAAAATAGAGGTCCAGTAGTACTATTCTGTAACCATCTCACCGTGTTATCTTAGGTGAAGTGAGCGTGGAGTGAGTTGCTAAGGATTGACACTATTGGCAGCTCACTTCACCTAAGTTATCACGGTGAGATTTTTACAGAATAGCACTACAGATTCCGATGACCATTTGGTCAACTTCTCATAGATTCATGTTTTGCCCTTAAGGGTACACTAGTCGGTCATTCTTCCATACAAACGTAGTATGGTGATTACTCGTCTGTTTGACGGTGTACGTTCAAAATTTATAATTATATCAATTTGCCTTGTCATTATCTAGCCCTGTATGGAAGCAGAATTGGAAAAAAATATTAGTTTATAAGTTATGAGCGTTGAAACTTCCATATTTCAGCACGAATTTTAACTTATCTTTGGGCGTAAATAAATAACTTATATAGAATGAAAATGGCGAAATAGAAACCGTACAGGGATAGATTATTTATTGAAAAATTTAAATTATTTTATTTTCTAGATATTTCCAGTTGTTTTTCTATAATGTCTATACGCCCAGAGGTCTGTTCATGAAATTTTACGCGCTCGTTTTCGTTATAAATCATCGTCTATTTCACTAAATAAATAAATACATACATCAAAACTGTCTAGGTATCAAGTACATTTTTAACTGTAAAAAATTATCCAATTAATGTCTTCCAGACTGGCTTCTTACTTTAATTCCTATGTTAAGTTAAGTTAATAACTTATCCCTATATTTTGTAGAAATTAGGAAAAATTGCAATTTTAGCAAATTGTGGGAACTAACCTAAATTAATGTCGTCAATTAAATGGAAAAAAAGAGGATTTATTGTAAAGATAAAAAAATATAAAATAATCTGTGTTTCCACCATTGACGCGAATCACAAAATCACAGCGATTTGGCATGCTTAAAATCAGTTCATCACTTTGAGGAATGGTCGCCCACGTTCTTTCTAACACGTCAAAAAGTTGTTGTGCACGGCATCCATACTCGGCAGAGCTCTTCTTTGGAGCATATCTCATGCGTGCGTGGTTGAGGTCTGGCAATTGAGCTAGCTACGGCAGAACGTTGATTCGAGAATCGGCAAGTGTGTGTGTTACGACTCTAGCCGTGTGAGGACGTGCATTGTCGTGCATTAGTCGAAACGAATCACCCAACCGCAAAGGGTGGTGGTGATCACATCTGAAACAATCCTCTCCGCATAAATCTGAGCATTGAGGTTGCCCCTGATCAAAATGAGATCGGTTCTTCCATCGATCCAAATACCGGCCCAAACCATTATTTTTCCCCCTCCATATGAATGAACTACCTGACAAAATTTCAAATATTGTTGACGTCCAGAGGTCCTCCGAACTCGAGTACGTCTTGTATCCGGCCTCATTCCCAAACGAGATTCATCGAAAAAGCAAACACTACGCCAGTCTTCTTCCTCCCAATTTCTGTGTTCGCGAGCCCATTGTAAACGGGCCCTAAGATTGCTGGTGGAACTTTTAGCGGCCTTCGGAAACGCAGTCCCACTTCACGTAAATGATTTCGTTTGATTTGGTCGCTTATCAGCAAGCCTGAACAGCTGTGGAGCCTCGTAGCCAACATCATGATGGTCATGGTACGATTCCGTCGAGCAGTATTTGGGATGTATCAGTCCTGTCTGTGAGTGGTAATACTGGTGATACGAGATCGTCCTTCATATCGCTCAGCCACGCTGCCCGTGATACGATAGCGTGTCCAGAGGCGGCTTATGACGCTCTGTGTAGTGTCAAGAGTGACAGCACAGTACGTTGCCTGGAACCGGCTTCTAACATTCCGACGGCTCTCATTATCTCTTCTCGTGTCAAATGATGTCGCTCCATATCGATAAAAAAACCGATGTAAAAATTGTAGGTAATAGTTTTGTAAAAACGCTGTTACACACTTTTATAAGAATCCTGATTGACAGTTGACTATCTATTTTTAATCAAAATTTAAAGAAAATTCTTTATTCAAATAGTGGAATTTACTAAAAAGAATCAATAACGATCCAAAAAAGTTAAAATAATAATTCTCAATTGCGGTGATACTCTAAAGTCTAAAACGTACATGATCCCTAAACAATTTTGATGTAAGTGTAAATATTTAAATAAAAACTAGATAAATAAATACTAAATTAATAAATAACTTTACTGAATAGCATGCATATTATTAGTCATAGCCACGCCACAACGAGTTCGAGCCGTCACGTCGACGAGTGGAACCTTAAATCCCAATTAATAAAGTCAAGCGACGTTTGACGAGTAAACAACTCTTGAGGATGATCCGTGAAAGGCTGAAATAGTTACGCTTCGTTTGGATTACAATATTTTGTTTACCAGACTACTTATTCATTATTACTACGGGTTCGTACGGGTGTACCAACTGCTGATGTGATGACGTGTCAAAACATCGAAATTTCTGTGCTATGTCCAAGTTAAATATTAATGTAAGTACTGAACAACCTTCTGGAACAAATTCTCAAAATGCTAGGGAAAGTCGCATCAAAATTCATTGTGTACTTAGTTTATTAGAACTAAGACTACACACAGACACGAAAGTAACTTAGTTTATTACCTACTACTTCAAGATGAATATCTACTTGCGGCATCCAAACTTACTAAACTAATAGTTATTTTTAATTACAATTTATTTTTGTAAAAACAGAGTTTCTCAACACTTCTTAACGTCAAAGAAAGTTATTAAAATACAATAATTTGGTAAGTATTACAAAAGTTGCCAAGTTTATTTTGTTAATAAACAAACAGAATTTGAAAAACTAAGGCTTTTGATGCAGGAATCGACCCGCAACCATATCCGTGATACATAGAACTGCTCAGCCACCAACTGTACCGGCTTAATTATTAGTCATTCGCACGAATTTACTCGCCCGAGACGGGCGAATAAATAATCATCATCTACCTAGTCTTTTCCCAACTCTGTTGGGGTCGCTTCCAGTCTAACCGGATGCAGCTGAATACCAGTATTTTACATGGAGCGACTGCCTATCTGACCTTCACAACCTAGTTACTAAGTAACACGATACCCCTTGGTAAGACTGGTTGTCAGACTTTGGGCTTCTAACTACCGACTGTCAAAAATCTACAAACGATAGCCGAGACTAACGGCTTGACGTGCTTTCCGAGGCATGGAGGGGTCTTGGTATGTAAAGATGGTCACCCATCCACGGACCAACCGCGGCAAGCTTAGTTTAACCAGTACCCTAATTGCGTAACTTATTTTCGAAAACAATTTTGCCTAATTTGTTTCATTTTTACAGTTCAACAACATTCATTGCGTTATTTACGTTGTTGAGCAGATTTTTTTTCCAACTTGTGAAGCAATGGATTAGCAATCTGTTTCAAATCGAAACAAATTGTGATTGAGTTGTATTACGCAATAAGGGTACTGATTGATCGACCCGTGCGACTGTTATTGCTTAGCCACAAGCCCCTCAAAGAAATAATATTATTTTAAATAATAAAATTTTAAATAATATAATTTATTCTTAATGTTAATTTACCTATTTGTAGGCAAATCGACTACTCCAGAAATCGATTCACCTACAAATAAATTTCGTTAGAGTAAATTCGTGCGAATCATCAAAAAGCCAATTGCCACATTGTAAAGGTTTATATACCTACCAAGATCCAACCAATGAAACCTCCCCCGACCCATCACCATGCTAGGCAAGCCTATCTCTTGGGAGAAGCGAGCCAAGTACCTACCTTGGTGTAGTCCTTGACCACCATCTCTCCTTCAAAGAGCACATAAGGCAAGCCCGCGCGTGAGCCGCATGGGCTCTTGGAAGGCTTCACTCTATCCTAAATGCACGTAGCAAATTGTCACTACGGTGCAAATTGCGTATTTACACAACGTACATTTGCCCAATCGTGACCTATGCGGGTGCTGTTTTTGCACAAGCAAGACCCAGTCACATCCATAAGATGCAGACCTTACAGAATCGTTGCCTTCGGAAGGCCTCGGGAGCCCCCTGGTTTGTTAGGAATGAGATCCTCCATCTCGACCTAATAATCCCCACCATCAACCAATTTCTCAAACGCTCTTTCAAGCGTTACTTCGATACTGCAGCCGAACATCGCAACCCTCTGGTTGTCGAGGTCGCTATTTACACTCCCTCTAGTATCAATCTAACCCGCCGCTCTAAGCGAATCCTTACCACCCTGACGACCCCATTACCCTCTTCGAGCAGTAGGGAAACCAGCACAGTGTACAAAAACAGACGCCTCCCGTCATTCCGACCTCGTCGACGAGATTCTTTGCGACCGCGACCGCGTCCCCGAGTAAATGATACTCCCCCCGACCCTGCTCGATAACGAGGTGCCAGCAGTTGTTGCAGCTGAGCACGTAGCTTTAAATACCCCGACTAATAATCATGATCAAAACTTGGATCCAGCCCGTCCCATCCTTGATGTCCTCCCTTCGGTTGACGCCCTAAGCCGAGGTTCGTACCCCACAGGGGGTTAGCGAGCGTTCACCTAGTTTTTAATTAGCATAGTTGTATAACCCCTGGCTGGAGGTTTTAAGTGTAGTAGCTTAAGGCACCCACAGGAAAGCCCGGTTAAGTAGTCATGATCTCAGAGGTCAACTACGAATCACCCTTTCAAAAAAAAAAAAAAACAATGAAATCTAGAACCCAAAACGAGGGTTATATTTTATAAAATTTTCTATCCCTGAACGGTTTCTATTTTGCAATTGTCATACTATATAAGTTATTTATTTACGCACAAAGATGAGTTAAAACTAGTGTTGAAATATGGAAGTTTCGACGCTCATAAATTCCAAACCAATACTTTTTCCAATTCAGCTTCCATACCTACAGGTCTAGATAATGACAAGGCAAATTGATATAATTTTTAGTTTTAAACATATGTACACCGTCAAACAGACGAGTGACGTTCGTATGGAAGAATTACCGATTAGTGTACCCTTAAGGGCAAAACATGAATCTATGAGACGTTGAGCAAAATGGTCATCGGAATCTTGACCTTTATTTTGGAGAAAGAACAATGGCGAAAAAATAATGAGTCAAAAAATTACTGTCTAAAAGATTTATAACAAAAAACTGGTCAAATGCGCATGCACAGTGACGGGTTCCGTAGTTGTGATGAATATTTACGTCTGCACAGTATTCATTTTATCGACTGCAATATGTTTGATGTGTTCGTAAATCGTCCTTTCGACGTTCAACGGTCAATTGTTTTTTGACCATCAGTTCATCGGCCAAACAATCATTCGGGAGAACGTTCTTCGGACAAGTGAATTTCGGGCAATCGTGACGCCCTCGTGTTAGGAGTTGACCGCTTTCGAAGGCCCATTAATGAGTGTGCGAGTCAGCCCCTGCCCTTTTTATCCGTGAGTGCATAAACGACGTGATGTTATGTGACTTAATTAAATTTTTATCATAGAATGACTAAACAAATTGCAACTATAAGGAATATGTGAAACAAAAAAACCGCAGAAATTAATTTTCAAACATTATTTTAATATTCACAAAACCAAAACCAGTTAATTGCAAAACAAAAACTGAATATTGAATATTTATCACAGGTTATCTCAAAAATGCTTAGCGGCCCGCTGGGGCCAATAGGCCACCGTAACTATGATGGCCAGGCTCTGGTCCTGGGTCTGCAATGGGTACAGGACTGCGCTGCACTCTCTCCAGCAGCGGCTTGCCTGCCGCCAGTGCAAGGATGGCACACACGAACACGAAGATATAGGCAAACTGGAAAAGAAAATCATGTTTAACGGTATTCTATAAGATGGTTGTCGATTGTCATTTGTTGGGTACGCATTGAACTAAAATTAGAGTTTAGTATTGCTATTTTTTACCAAAATCTACCTATTGCGAGAAAGGGCGGGATGTGGTCTAGAGCTTATATTATGTACAAGATACACCTTTATTGGGCTGAACTAAGCGATCAGGTGGTTCAGCCACCTGATCGCAAAACAGAGGATTTTCTGATGATGTAAAATATTACAGTTTACTATCAATGAGAGACTATTTCCGAAATATGTGTAAAAATGCATAAAAAACAAAATAAATAAAACAATGTAATACATAATGCATACATTAGTGAAAATATGCTTCAAGAGTCTTCCATTCGAGATTACTAAAAGCCCTATGCAAAAGAGCGCACCGAGGAAATTGAGAAATAATTGCGTTCGTTTGATCTCTTGCATCGTTATTACTCAACTTTTAGTAATGCAATTAATATGTAAGATATTTAAGGATTCACTTTATAAATCGTACACTTTAGCATCGCGATTACTTGTAGTTTGATCCATTGAAAAATAAAATTCAAAGTCATCTCTAAAAAACAACATACTTGTACCTAAACCCTTTGTACGGCATAAACACTTCACGGAAAGTCATCAGTTTTTTAATAATAATAAAACTAACCCCACCGCCGTATCTCTACGTTGACGTCGTGGTGGGGCTTGCGCGCTCCAAACTCTAGGCCTGTGCCGGTAGAGTTTACTTTGCCGGAACAGGTCTGGGATGAGGAGCCAGACCAAGAGAGATACAAAACCCGCAGGGCAGCATGTGGCGAGCTGTTGGGCAGTAGCGACCCCACGGACCCTATCTCCCGGGAGAAGTCTTGTTCCTCACCTCTGGCTTGCCTTTATTGGCCGGTTGGAGTGAACACTGACGAGGAACAGAGCTCCTGCCTCATTCTTGCCTTAATTGGCTGGCTTGAGTGGAGATTCGCAAGAGCAAACGTGCTCGGAGGAAGGAAGTATTCCAGTAAGATGCTGGTAGGGATCTTGACCGTACTTCCGGGATTGTCCTGATAGCCGTGGAATACCTCTCCACTCCTCACAAGCACCTCAGGACATGTTGCCCCCTTGTCGCTACGACACTTTGTGCTAGCGACCGTTTTTGGGGGCCCATTATTGAGTGTGCAAGTCACCCCCTGCCATTTTATCCGTGTATACCACAACATTGATCAGGCAGGGGACATAGGCTTTCCATAGTTTTAAGTAACCAATCCACTATAGCCACCCAAACCCATAGCCCAATATGTTTTGTTTCCATGTTCTGCAATAGCCCTGCACCAACCGGGGGTTGTCCTTGGGTGTACTTGCATAGTGCATACGGGGATAATCGTCGGTTGGTGTCTCATTCCATTTAAAATTGTCCAAGGGGCCTCTGCGAGTTGGCTTCGGCCCCTCGTACGCCTTCCAAAGGACCGGGACCCCATGGTCCCGAGATATGCAAACACATAAAACTAATACACATTTTTTAAATGTGTATTAGTTTTATTATTTATTACGTAGGAAATAACAAAATTAGCGCGCGAACCGCCCTTTAGTTATCCCGCTCTATACCATTCATTGGCAGCAATAGCTTGGCGCGCCCTTTTAAGTAAGGTGGTTTTACATCGGCGAGGCGAGGAGTGGATGTGCGAGGCGAGAATTGAAATATTTGTTAGTACAATATTGAACTTTATTACTGTAAGAATAGAGCATTTATTTACTTTGTAAAACAGATATACAAATCTCGCACCGGCCATCGAGGACCCGCACGGTCTCTCTCCAATTCTCCATCAAGCGCTGACTCGCGATGTCTCGCGCTGGCACGCGCCGGCTCGCTCCGATTATCGCGAGACATCGTTGCATACTATATTCTCGGTTGGCCGGTGCGCGAGACACGGCTGGCCGGGCGGCGAGTGATAGCGCGAGCCGGCGCTAGGTAGCGATGGCCGGCGTGTGACATCGCGAGCCGGCGCGAGGCAGCGCTGGGCATCGCAATACGGCGCGGTACATCTTTCGGTGTAAAAGGGTTAGCATGATTTCAATTCTCGCCCATCCCATCCACGCCTCGCCTAGTCGGTGTAAAACCACCTTTGCCGTGAGCGACGCGTGATTCGCCGATGGAACGGAATGTTGCCATTTTAAATATTGTATTTATATAAACATTTAGGACTAAGTAATGTTTTTTTTTGTTAATTCACTATATGCTGCAACGGTTGACGTCAACACGTCAACGCCGGCTGTCACTGAAAACCAGCGCAGCGTTGGGACTCTGTCTCGTATTGCTCTGGCTCATGCTGAGGTTCGGCTCGGCTCACCGACTCACGTTCCGTATATCCTCGGGCCGGAAGTTCTTGTTGCATTTATAAATTATGACAATGTGTTGGAACATGGGGGTCTGTCATCGTTCAAAACAGGTTTTTTTTTTGTTCAGGCTCATTTTCGAAGGATATCTTTATTTAAGTATACAATGGTCTATCATGTGTCCGTCTCACTTACTCATTTATTTGTCAGTCTTTGTTTTGCAATTTTATGCACAATCACACTATTTTTGTACCTACATATTCGTTATTTTATTATTTTTTTATCTGACACAAATTTATTTTATTTAAGTATACATATACACGTTACATTATAAAACTGATTTACATCCGTCACATCACACTTTCAGGTCCAGTTGAAAACCAGCGTCAAGCACTTATTGTTGTCTGGCATTTTTGCTGAACTGGGCCTTTTTGGCGCAGCCGTGAGGCACACTCTCCTGCTAATTTCTTACATCGTTCTTTACACTTATTGTTTGATCTTTATTTTTTATCTGCTGTTAATTATGTTGTGTGCTTTTTTGGTCTGTGCTAAATAAATGTATTTTCTTTCTTTCTTTCTTTCGTATAGGGTTGCAGGCGCAGCATTATGGCGATGGCCGCTTTGTGTGGATGTAACGCATATTTTCCCTCAACGTATTCTTTTCGTGTATTTGATCTTTCTTTGCGTCATGTTTACCGCAAATAAACGTATTGTATTTTTTTCTTTTTGCTTTGTTTCTGAATTTATCTCGTACTAGCAGCCCGCCCCGGCTTCGCACGGGTATTAAACAAACATTTCAAAAAAGTTATAATTTTTTACACACACTTTTTTGTAAAAATGCCTTTACTATATACATTACTTTCTCTGCTCCTGAAAATCAATTTATTGAGTCAGAGCTTCCCTGTAAACGATAATTGATGATTTTCAGGACCTCCGACCCGCGATAGACCAACATACAGTTGGCCATGAGTAAAACATTATTTTCGTAGGTCAATCCCTACTAATTCGAAAGTTTGGCCTTGGGACTTGTTGATAGTTAGGGCGAAAGATGTTTTCACCGGAAATTGAAGCCGTTTAAATGGGATTGGTAGATCACTTGGGATCATCGGAATCCTCGGTATATGAGCTAGTTGACCAGCTACTGATGATGGTTGCTACAATTAAATTGTCCTTCAATTCCTTAATAGGCAGCCTCGTCCCGTTGCATATGCTTGGAGGGCTTAAATTCCTCAAAAGCATAATTGGAATTCCAGTTTTTAAAGTCAATTCATGTGGTGGCAGTCCAGAAGGGTTTAATGAATTTAAAAACTCCTGGGGATAATGGACTGCGTCGTCGATATTAGTCACGGTGTCTATCGATTTGTATTTTTTTATTTGTCCGGGAACTTTTTGAATAATTAGATTGTTTACTCCCCTCCCGTACCCCAGTGACGCTTACATCGCTTATTATTATTATGGTGCCGTCTAACCGAGCGGCGGCGACCATGCGACATTTTTCAAATAACTTACATTTTTAAACTTGTGATATATTTCGAATGGAATGTCCAAATTAAATAATTCAAAAAGTTATATAATGGTTTTGAGACTTTTAGCAGAATTAAATATGAAGTCATTTATTTTGATAAAGATTATTTCCAAAGTATAAATAAAAGAGCTTTTATAGCGGTGGCATTTATATATATTTTTTAAATGAAAAAACACTTTATGTGACATAACTATAATAGTTAGACATATGCTGTCACGATATTTTTGAAGATAATTATATGTTCTGCAAAGACGTAGTACATTATTTTGTTCTATAATCAATAGTTTTCGCACGCGACGTAAGAAAGTTTTTTGGTAATTTTTTCACACCTTGGCTTATATTATTGGAGTTTTAGTATGGATCCCTAACTTTTTGAAAATTTAATATAGCCTATGTTCACCGGAGATAGTGTAGCTTCCCAACAGTGAAAGAATTTTTCAAATCGGTCAAATAGTTTCGGAGCCTATTCAATGCAAACAAACAAACAAAAAAACAATAAAATCCTTCCTCTTTATAATATTATTAGTGTAGATTGAAATAAAACTTTAATGCTTTGCACCATTTTTTTGGCCCTATCTCTAGCTCTTAGCCATACACGGAGCTAATTAAAAAAACCCATGTGACAGACATACGGAGCGACGGAAAAGATACCATAAAAAAACCTTTTTCAATTTTGGGCCGGTATTCTTAAAACTACATACTTCTAAAATTTTTCACTTTCTTATTAGGTCTACATGGACCTTAAAAAGTAAATGGAGAACAAACTCAAAGAAAACTATTGAAAAATAAGAAACAAATTAATAAATAGGGACTGAAACAATCGTCTAATAAATTCAATCAATTAAGATTACTTACGATTTTCATTGTTGTAGTTTTCAAAGCACTCTGATAAATGTATTGCTTTCTGCACCTTTATATACAAAATGTTTAAGGAAAATGGACTTCACCTTTATCTACCTACAATTTTTATTTATGACTGTGGCGGACTAAGCCTGACGGGGGCCCGGGCGGCAAAACAAAATGAGGCCCTGGTCTTCTCAGTTTATGTAGGTATTTCTAGCAAAAAATTATATTGTCAAAAAAAAAGTACTTAGATATTATAACGTGCGTATAACTATTATACGCTATCTACACCATGGGTATCTCAGCTGGTATGATTATTTTTTTCAGGGAGGAGATTTACATCTCCATTATGTTACTCAAATGCTTTTCACGGACGTAGCTGCAAGAGCGAGCGAGACGAGCTCTATTTAGAGCTATTATTTTTCTTGTGCCGAATGTTCGGCATTTGAACCGAATTTCGGCCGAATGCCGAAGTTCGGTTCAAGCTGCCGAAATTCGGTTGAACCGAATGTTAACCGAATTTCGGCCCATCCCTGATATTAGCATTTTAGCATTTCAAACGAATAAATAATTAAAATAAATGGTACGGCAGTGATACCAGTTAATAACACTTGCAGAGAGTTCTTTAAAAGAAAAGCCAACCCACTCCGATGCTTCAGTTATTCCAAATGTCCATAGGTGGCGCTGATCTTTTAATGGGGTGAGCCGCCATCTTAGTTACGAAGAAATACAACTTTTCAATTCCATTGATTAACTTCAACGTCCAAAGTGGAGTAAATATTGCAATAAACAAAAAGAATAACTGTACAGAAGCCGAAATAGGGGTTTGAAATTTTAATGTAGGTGTTGTTTAATATATTTTTATTTCCTTTAATGCGCCATAGTTTTTGACTTATTATGAAAAATGTGAGTAATAAAATAAATATTTAAAAAATCAAAAGCCCGACTACAAAAAAGACAATTTAGTTAAAAGTAACACTAAAAAGATGAGAATAGAACAAAAACTTAAAATAAAATAAAACATAACCTTTCCTTGGCAGTTGGGTAATAAACAAAATAACTCTATGAGCTGAAAGCCTAAGTTAAATACCCGCATTAAGTTTAATTGCAAGCGGAACCCATTAATTTTCCTTTGGTTTATAATTTGCAATTGGGAGCTCTTTTTGATCCCACATTTTAATGATAAATAAACAAAACCATTTATTGGTTTCGTTTTAAATATGATTGCGCTACGGATATTTACAACTATTGTAAATTTCATATGATAGCACGCGGTCCGTCACAAACATGCCTCATTTTAACCATCAAAAACTTTTAAAACCAATTTATTATTCCTAATTAAATTTAAACATATCATTTATTAATATTTTTGAAATCTTCTTTTAATTTCCTTTATTTTGATACCCTACTCGATAGGTTGAAATAAATGAAGCAGTTCACTCGATAGGTTTGGTTATTTTTTTTTATTATTATGTTACTATTTCGCGGCAAAAATCAGTTTTTTTTCTGTAACCTATCTAAGGACACTTGGGTTTTTAAGACGAATATAACGATACCTTAACTGTCGAAATCCATCCAGCCGTTTGGAAGATACGAGGTACCTAATAAAGAAATTTACAAACAGAAATACATACATACAAGAAACGTGCGAAAAACAATCTTTCCTTAGCAGTCGGGCAAAAATACCATCTTTCCCCATAACTCCGAAGTTTGCAAACCGGCACGAGTGTGAGTAGGACATGCGCCCTTTTTTTTGGATGGGAAATTATCAAAAACTGCTCCTGCCCTGGACGGAGCAGGAAGGCGTGTCAGAATTACTGAATAAAACCTACCCGTGTTCCTTCAGTTGCCTGTATGTTGCCAGGGGCCACGGTATCCTTTTCGGACATTCCCGCAACCTCGGCAGACATCGGCCCTAGCGGACCCCGTCAGTTGTGTTGACATCTCTTTGAGGCGTGCGTGGACGCGCCACAATTGCGGCGATAAGTCCCTCTTTAAGGAGAGGCTAGAAAGGCGCCACGGCGACCTCACCTTTTGTCTGATGCAGGTCCTAACCGGACACGGTTGTTTCGGGAGGTTCCTGTTCTGGCTGCTGCAAATGCTTGTAAATATGTGAACACCATGTATCCATTACATAATTATTTTTTCTGTCATGCTTCATTTTTGATTATTTTTACCTATTGTGGTATAGTAATCTTATTCCAGGTGCATCGTCTTCACATATAATTAATGTATACAAAATATTGTAAAACATTTTAAAAGAGTAACGGTGGAGTTTCTTGCCCATTCTTCTCCATACGAAAACTACCTTTTGGAAGGGGCGACTAGAATCAATTCTATTTTTTGTTTTTGACGTTCAAAAGTGCCTTTTTGTGCCGAATTGAAATAAATTATTTGACTTTGACTTTGGATTAGGCGGGAGGAAACGCCCGGGTGTCACCATTGTGTGGATCGCTTGGACGAAACAGTGGAGCAAAAGGTGGATCTCCCAGCTTGGGCGGGGCACCGTCGTGTCCTCGTGGAGGCGATCGGCGGCTGTGATCTCTCGCATCTGGCCCTGGTCCAGGCCATGGTACGGAGCGATAGGGCATGGGAAGCCATCGCTTCCTTCTGCAAAGCAGTAATGCTCGCGAAGGAGGAGGCGGAAAGCGTGAGGGAGAGGTTGGTTTCGCGCCCTCACGCCCCTAGCCACCGTAGGAGACGCCCTGCAGGGCTAACATGACAAGCGCGAGAACGCTCTTTTTCTCGTTTTATCGTAATTTGTCTACGATTCTGACGTCATTCTAATCCCTAACATGACCGCAAACGACGAGTAAACTAGAAAAAGGCACTTTGACATTCTTTTATCGCGCGACGATAAACCGATGTTGCAAATTATTAAAAACAAATTATTTTTATGATAGCAACATCGGCTTGAAGTTCTGTTTCATTCATTCAATTTTATGCATGGAATTATGTACTTCATTGAATAAACGTCTCTCTCTCTTAATTATTCTCTTAATTATTGTTATTTATTTATTTAATTATTTATTATTACTTTTTTATTGTTTAATTATTTATGATTAGTTTTTTATTGTTTAATTATTTATGATTAGTTTTTTATTGTTTAATTATTTATGATTAGTTTTTTATTGTTTAATTATTTATGATTAGTTTTTTATTGTTTAATTATTTATGATTAGTTTTTTATTATTTATTTATTTAATTATTTATGATTAGTTTTTTATTATTTATTTATTTAATTATTTATGATTAGTTTTTTATTATTTATTTATTTATGATTAGTTTTCTATTTAACCGACTTTTTGATAAAAATTAAATGATTTCTTTGGCATGCTGAAATTAAAATACAAAATGACAGAAATTAAAATTAGTCGTACCTATACTCATTAGATTCCTAATCACCACAAATGACAAAAGGGCCGACGATCGCAAATTGACAAATCGAACTACAGTACACCGGTGGACACCCACACACAAAAAAAAAAAAATTCTCTACTATAAGTACGACTATGAATCTGCCACCTTTTTTTCGAGTTTTTTTATGTATCATAATTTTGTCTTTTTGTCTACTCTCTATCGTCGTCAACATCGACGACAACTAAATACGACATAACCTCCTCCTTTTTGGAAGTCGGTTAAAAATGACTGATTATATCGTGTTGAACTGTCAAAAATCGAGATAAATAACGTGTCATGTTAGGGTTTGTCGACAAAACATGAAGTTTGATAGAACGAGTCGAGTATTTTGTACGGCATAGCTGTCAGAAAACGATAAAACTACAGAAATAGACAAAAATTTGTCGTGCGAGAGTGGATATATGTCACGTGTGTCATGTTAGGCCTGCTGGGCGTCGGTAATCCCAGATCGATTCCCGGCCACCGTAGGCGCGGGCTTGCGAACGGTGAGCAATGGGTAGCTTGCCGTCCGATAAGGACCAGGCCCGGGTCGACGGCGCGTTGTGTTCCACGCACGCCTCAAAGAGATGTCAACACAACTGACGGGGTCCGCTAGGGCCGATGTCTGCCGAGGTTGCGGTAATGTCCGAAAAGGATACCGTGGCTCCTGGCAACATACAGGCAACTGAAGGAACACGGGTAGGTTTTATTCAGTAATTCTGACACGCCTTCCTGCTCCGTCCAGAGCGGGAGCAGCTTTTGATAGTTTCCCACCCAAAAAAAAGGGCGCATGTCCTACTCACACTCGTACCGGTTAAAAACAAAATAGGTTTATATGATTCTAAATGCCTTTCTTAAATTACTAATTATTCATTTTACTATTATTATCACCATTGATTTGTGATACCTACTCTTGCCGTCATTGAACACATAATACCTACATGTTAGAAAGGTTACTTTTTGAATTTAAATTGTAATAACTTTTGACCGAGTGGGCTGATATTAATTAAATAAAGCCTAAATATTAATTGAAAATACGGCCTATGACTATACTCACAAACCTTTAAATCTCTTGAAAAGAAGACAAAAATAACAATATTAAATGTGAATTTTAAAATCAACCCCTATTTTACCCTCATGAGGGATGATTTTTGAAAAACGCTGAAATACGTAATACTTTATTTGTTACCAAAAGCATAAATTAAAATTTTCATAGCCCTAACTTAAGAAATGATAGGTTTTCCATACAAACTTTCCTCCCCTATATCACCCCCCCTAAGGTTATTTTTGAGACAAAAAGTAGCCTATGTCCTTTCCCGGGATGTCATCTATTTCTTTGCCAAATTTTATCGAAATCCGTTCAGTAGTTTAGGCGTGAAAAGGTAACATACAGACAGACAGATAGACAGACAGACAGACAGAGTTACTTTAATGAAAAACTATAGAATGGCAAATCCCCAATTATTACGGGATATTACACGTTAGTTTTTAGTTTCAGCGGATGCGATGAATTGAGATTTTATAATGCGGTTTTGCGGTGTGAGCCAAATGCGACCGAATGGCGTGCGCGCACTTTGACGTCTGACAAGCGTCATTAGAGCTGTCTCTGGCTGCTCAGTCTTCCGATACCCTCTTTACATGTCCGGGACAGCAATATATGCCTAAGGTCGGACTACAGACACCTGATTCAAATTCAAAAGTCATTTATTCAAATTAGGCTGAGAACCAGCACTTTTCGAACGTCAAACAAACGTCCTGAACACCGCCCATAATCAAATATGATCTAAGGGGCGATAACTTGCCACACCACTTACTTTATCGAAAGTCAAAGTCAAAGTCAAATCATTTATTTCAAATAGGCTCATGTATGGCACTTTTGAACGTCAAAAATTACAAAATAATAAAATTGATTCTAGTCGCCCCTTCCAAAAGGTAGTTTTCGTATGGAGAAGAATGGGCAAGAAACTCCACCGTTACTCTTTTAAAATGTTTTACAATTGTTTGTATATGTACAGACGCCAGCACATCAAGCTACCCAAATCTGTCAAATTTTCCCAATCAACTTTGAACTTTATTTTTCAGCGATAAAGTTGAAAATCCATTAAATAAATTTGACAGATTGTAGTAGTTTGATGTGCTGGCGTCTGTACGTACATTTGTTAAATAATTATTATATGTGAAGACGATGCACCTAGAATAAAATTACTATACCACAATAGGTAAAAAGAATTAAAAATGAAGCAACGACAGATAATTTAATATGTAATAGATACATGATGCTCACATATTTACAAACATTGTAAAAGTAGACGATTTTCCTAAATTTTACAATTAATAAGTCAGTGTGTGAGGATTTAATCACAGAATGTAAAATCAATGTCATAAAACACAAAGTAATAAATTTTACAATTAAATTAGCAACCAGTTTGATTTTGTCTTGATTCTAAATTGTCCTATGGAGCAGGACCAGCATGTTTCCAAGTACTCTTATCTTGGATATAATCCTCTAATTTGTAATATGCTTGTTTACAAAGTGTATTTTTAATATGAGTTTTAAATTTTCTTTCATTTAATTGCAATATGTCACAAGGTATTTTGTTGTAACATTTAACACAGTACCCCATAAAAGATGTATGTACTTTAGATAATCTGAAAAATGGTTGATCTAGTTTATCTTTATTTCTAGTATAAAAATTATGTCTATCACTTATTTTATTAAAGAGATGTGGATTTTTCCTTACATACATAATATTTTCATAAATGAATTGGCAAGGTACTGAACTGGCGTACTCAAGTCGCTAAGGTAAGCCAGAAGGTTACTGGAATGCTGCGGGCTCTGTACCGTTTGAAAAATTTATTACCGTCGAGTACAAAGATAATGCTTGTGCAGACCTTAATTTTCCCTATCATTGATTATGGTGATGTGTGCTACTATGACCTGAATGCAGATCTCCTCGACAAACTTGACCGTCTTCTCAATAACTGCATTCGATTCGTTTTCAATCTGCATAAATATGATCATGTCTCTGCGCATCGTTCGCTTCTAAAGTGGTTGCCCATACGCCAGCGTAGAGAGCAAAGGGCGCTGACCACCTTGTTTTCATTTCTTAACTCTCCGTCTTCCCCGAGTTATCTAGTCCCGCACTTTCAGTACATTTGCGACAACCACAATAGAAATCTACGTTCATCTCACAATCGTCTTCTTCAATGTCCCACCTACCGCACAGACTTCATTCACTCTTCCTTTTTCGTTCAGTCTATCTCTCTGTGGAATGCGCTCCCCCAGGAAATCAGGATGGCGACCAACCGATTATCTTTTAAAGTTAAAGTTCGCGAGCACATTCGCAAGAAGCTGTTAGTATCATCACAACGGTAATGATTTTCCATTGTTTGTCTTATTTGCTTTAGTAGTATTTTATTTATATTTAATTTTGTTTATATCTATATATAATTGGAAATATACGTTTATGTATATCTTTATATTTAAATAAATATTTATTCCTCAATTCTCGCTATTGCACCTACCACTGTTTGTCTCTGCTGTCTCTGCATCATCCAAAGGCTGACTGGTAGAAAATGCCTTTGGCATTAAGTCCGCCTTTTTACATTTGTGTGCTTGAAGTATTAAATAAATAAATAAATAAGTACCGTCATAATATTAATCCTTTTAAAAAGTTCCCTGAGAGATTCGCGGCGACGTAGATTATAAATGGCTCTGACAGCTCTCTTTAGCAAAATAAAGATGGATTCAATGTCAGCAGCCCAACCCCACAGTAAAATGCCATACGACATATATTTTTTTTTTTTTTCTATAGGGCAACTCACAGTTGGTTCCGAGAACCGTGGCTGTTTAACCGGTCAATCCTGTGGCTGCCTTAAGCTGCTACACTCAAAGCCTCCAGCCAGGGCACACATAAACTAAGCTAAAAAGCTTAGGATGAACGCTCGCTAAGGGCACCCCCTGTGGGGTACGAGCCTCGGCTTAGGGCGTTATCCGGAGGGAGGACATCAAAAGATGGGACGGGCTGGATCAAAGGGTTTTGATCATTATTATTAGACGGGGAATTTAAAGCTACGTGCACAGCTGCAACAACTGCTGGCATCTCGTTTTCGAGCAAGGGTCGGGGGGAGTATTATTTACTCGGGGGCGCAGCGGTCGAGATCGCAAAGGACCTCGGCGGCGAGATCGGAATGACGGGAAGCGTCTGTGTTTGTACACTGTACTTGTTTCCCTATTGCTCTCCTGGAGGAGGGTTATGGGGTCATCGGGGTCTACGAGGATATGCCTTGGATGGCGAACATGACTGATTTTACTCGGGACATAACTGGTGGCCTCGACAACCAGAGGGTTGCGATGTTTGGCCGCGGACTCAAAGAAACGCTTGGAAAGGCGTTTTAGAAATTGGTGGATTGTGGGAATCTTTAGGTCGAGGTGGAGTGCCTCGTTCCTAACGAACCAGGGGGAACCTGTGGCCCTGCGAAGGAATCTATTTTGGACTGTTTGCATCCTATGGATATGACAGGGTTTTGCATGAGCAAAGACGGCACCCGCATTGGTCATGATTGGTCGAATGCACGCCGTGTAAACGCGCAATTTGCACCTAAGTGACAATTTGCTACGTGCATTCACCAGGTAAAAGAGTCTACCGAGAGCGAAAGCGGCTCGCGAACGAACCATCTTTATGTGCTCTGCGAAGGTCAAATGATGGTCTAGAACAACACCGAGATATTTAGCTCGCTTCTCCCAGGGGATCGGCTTGGCGAACATGGTGATTGGTCGGGGGAGGGGGTTTCTAAGCCTTGTACGCGGTTTCGTAAAGAGAACCGCTTGGCTTTTATCAGGGTTTACTTCTATCCGCCACTTTGTAAACCATGCAGCCAGTCTATTGACTGCGCGTTGGAGGTTGAGGCGAATAATGTCTGGGGATCTAGATTTGAAGTAGATGGCAGTGTCGTCTGCGAACAGACCCAACTGCGACCTACCGCAACCTTTAGGGATATCGCTTGTGTATAGCGTGAATATGAGGGGGGACACCACAGAGCCATGGGGGACACCTGCGCGGATGGGACGGGGAGTGGATAGCGCTCGTTCGATACGATAACGGAAGATGCGATTCGACAAAAAGTCTCGTAAGATGAGCACGAGACGATCTGGCACACCGAGTTGGTACAGCTTGTATAATAAGCCGTTGTGCCAGACTTTGTCGAAAGCTTTCGCTACGTCGAAGAATACTGCACCGGTCATAGAACCGCGTTGGAAACCAGCGCTTATGAATTCTACGATGCGGTGGGCCTGATGCACGCTAGAGTGCTCAGTTCGAAAGCCGAACTGTTCGTTGGGGATGAGGCCCTTGGTCTCGGCGAAATCTCTGAGACGCTTATAAATAAGCCTCTTGTATATTTTTCCGAGAACCTTGAGCAAACTGATGGGACGGTAGCTAGAGGCCTCGGTTTTGGGCTTGCCGGGCTTAGGGATACCGATAACTGTGGCTTCTTTCCACGTCTGGGGGAAGATATTGTTGCTTAAGGCACCATTGAAGATGGTGGTCAAAAGCATTATTAGGTGGGCAGGGAATAGTTGGATCACCCTATTGGTGATACCATCTGAACCGGGGGCTTTACGGGCTTTAAGACCTTTGATGATGTCGTGCACCTCGTCCGGGAGGACGGGGGGCAGTGGACAATCAGGGTCATCAACGGGAGGGAGGGAGGCTCTACGTTCGACTTCAGCGTCGACCATTGATAGGTGAGCTTGGTCTACTGGTAGGGAACTGGGAGTGCATTGGGCCTCGAGGCTGTCTGCGAGGCATTCAGCCTTTTCGGCATCGTCGAATGCAATGGATTTATCGGGACGGGTCAAGGGGGGCATGGCGGAGACTTGGGGAGCCCTGAGTTTCCTCTGGAGCTCCCAGAACGCCTGATGGGTGGGCTCTAGTTCGCCGAGTAACTTTCCCCAGCTCGCGTTCCGCAGCTCCGCTACACGTGTCTTTACAGATCTCTGTAAATAGCGCATATGGGCTTTGTTGGCGTGACAGGGAAAGCTATCGTAGGCACGTATGGCCGCGTTCTTCTCAGTCAGTAATGCACGCACATCGTTCGGCAAGCTCCAGCGACGGTCGTCCGTCGCTGGAACTTCCCTTGAACAATCGTTCAGGACGGTTTGTACGTGATCAGTGAGTCGATCGCGGCCGTGGTGTCGGCGATAGAGTCGAAAAGGTCGGGGATAGAGTCTAGTTGAGGGGACGTATTGGATTTCAGCTGTGTGCTTACTTTCTTCCAGTCCGTGATCCTCTTAGTGATAGGGGACGACATAATGCTGTGGAAGTAGCTAAAGTAGACCAAACGCGCGGTTTCTACATCTGTTAACTGTCTTATCTTTCTAACAGCATAAGCGGCCGAGCTTAACCGCCCCGCAAGAGATGTTATATGAGGTCCCCACTGTAATTTCTCGTCTAGCGTGATTCCCAGGAAAACCGTTTGATTAATAAATTCCAGTTTTTCTCCATTCAATATGATGTCACATTCGCTACTTTTAACATTAGGTAATTTAAATCTAATGCATTTGGTTTTTTTTTATCCATTTTCGTCACTCCACACATATCACTATAAACTATATTTTAAGACGCAGATATATGACAGTGACCTTGAATGGTTAGCTTGCGTGTTCTGTACTGAGCTCACGCAACGCGTCGTATTTCCAGCCAGTAATAGGATTCGCCCATCAAGGAGCGCTGTCCCAAAGTAGACGCATTATTAATTTATTACTCGTAAAACAAATAGTATTTTAATAAAACACGTATACTAAAAGATCAATAATTTTATTATCTTTAAAAAATGAAGTTTTCAGAAAAATACGCTTAATAGATTTTGCGTCATTCTCAGTTTTTATCCGCGTTAGACATAACTTTACAAATTAATTTCACTATGTAATATAAAGACAATCAAAAATATGCCTATATTAAAACATTAAAAAAATGCTTTAATTTAACATATATTTTTTCCAAATCACTAACACTTTTCGTTTAGACGTCATATTCAGTATAAAATCATTAAAAGTCGGTTATCGTCCTCTTAATAGTTAAAACTATTAAAATAACCACTTGTGTTTGCAATTCAAAAGTGACAGAGCAAGAAGAAAAAAAAGTACATTTAGGAGCACTGCAGCTATTTAAAAAATTTGAGGCTTAAGCACCTTCTAGCTAGCATCTGGCCGGGCAGACCTCCACCGTATGCTCCACCGTGTCCTCCGGGCGATCCACACAATGGTGACACCCGGGCGCTTCCCTTATCCTGAACAGGAACCTCCCAAAACAGCCGTGTCCGGTGATGACCTGCGTCAGGCGGAAGGTGAGGACGCCGTGCGTGGCGCCTCTCTAGCCACTCCTCAAAGAGGGGTCTTATCGCCGCAATTGTGGCGTGCCCAGCGCTGGGTTGCGACAATCGCTCTCTACAAATCAATCCCCCTGCCCTTTTATCCGTGAGTGCTTACACGACGTGTTGTTATGTGACTAAATTATATTTTTATCACAGAATGACTAAACAAGTTGTAACTACATTATATAATATGGAATATGTGTAACAATAAAACTGCAGAAATTAATAATCAAATTATTTTAATATTCACAAAACAAAAACCAGTAAATTGCAAAACAAAAGGTGAATATTGAATATTTATCACGTTTTATTCCAAAAGTGCTTAGCGGCCCCATCGTCTGTGACCGCCGCCATAGCCAGGCTCTGGGGCCAATAGGCCACCGTAACCAGGCTCTGATCCTGGGTCTGCAATGGGTACAGGACTGCGCTGCACTCTCTCCAGCAGCGGCTCGCCTGCCGCCAGTGCAAGGATGGCGCACACGAACACGAAGATATAGGCAAACTGGAAAAGTAAAATATGTTTACAGGATTCTTAGATGGTTGTCCGTTGTCATTTGTTGGGTACGCACTGAACTAAAATTAGAGTAAGTATTATCTTTTACCAAAATGTAGTACAAAAAAGAGAAGGACATGATCTAGAGCTGTCATACAAGATACCTACACTTTTATTGAGCTGAATGACTGACCCAACCGATAGCAAAACAGAGGATTTTCTGATGATCCTATACCTACTATTACACGAGCAATATTTGTATATATATATATTTGTACTCACGTTCTGGAAAACGGCTCTAACGATTTTGATGAAAGTAGCAATATAGGGGTTTATGGAGGCGAAATATCTAGCTAGGTCTCATATTTGGAAAAAATCGTTTTCTCCGTTTTTTCACCCGAGCAGAGCGCGGTCGCCCAAAGTTTAGAACAAGATAATGAATAATGACATTCGAATAATGACAAGGCAGCATGGAATTAGTAAGTACCTACTATCATGTCAGCATGGAATTGGTAAGTACTATACATGAGATTAGTATGAACTATCCTATACTATTAAATGAGCATTCTCTATTTCACTAGAGCAGAGCTCGGTCGCCCAGGTACTGTAAAATAATACAGTTTATAACTACCAGTGAGAGACATTTTTCGAAATATGTGTAAAAATGCATAAAAAACAAAATAAATAAAACAATGCAATGCATAAAGCAAACATTAGTGAAAATATTCTTCAAGAGTTCATTTGAGATTACTACAAGCGCGTGAACCAATTTATCTCCTATTGATTATAAAACTTTATATGTATTAATTCGCACCATTTTTTTTGCCATGCTCTGAACCACACACGGAGCTAAATAAAAAAAACCCAAGTGACAGACGGAGCGACGGAAGTGATACCATAAAAAAAAACGCGTAGCAACGCGGGTGCAGCGGAGTCAGTGGCCTTTTCCTCTGTGATATTTTCCGACATAAGGATGTCTTTTCATGTAAGGATATATTCGTTTGTTACTATAGATGTGCCTGCAGTAAGTGGAAATTAAGTGTCCGCACTAATAAACCTTATTTATAATTTGATTTGTTCTGTTCCCACAGACAAACCGTGAAAACGGTTTTGCGGGGCATCGTTCTTAAGTTAAGATTCTTATAAATTTTGTTTGATAAATAAATAAATAATAATAATAATCCACGCGGGCGAAGCCGCGGGCAAAAGCTAGTAACTTATAAGTATAATTTACAAGGGCCCGTTTATGTACTACCACTTTTCACTATCTTATTAGGTCTACATGGACCTTAAAAAGTAAATGGAGAACGAACTCAAAGAAAACTATTGAAAAATAAGAAACCACTAAATAAATAGGTACTGAAACAATCTTCTAACAAATTCAATCAATTAAGATTACTTACGATTTTCATTGTTGTAGTTTTCAAAGCACTCTGATAAATGTATTGCTTTCTGCACCTTTATATACAAATGGAGTCGCCTTTATATAAGAAAAAAATCATCGTAAATAAAAATTGTAGGTATATACCTACAATTTTTATTTACGATGACTGTGGCGGACTAAGCCTGACGGGGGCCCGGGCGGCAAAACAAAATGAGGCCCTGGTCTTCTCAGTTTATTGATATTGTGTATTTCTAGCAACATTTTGCAAAAATTTGGCAAAAAAAAGAACAAACTCTATTTACATCATGGATATCTCGGCTGGTTTGAAAAAAAATTCAGGGAGGAGATTAACGTCTCCATATTACTTATGCTTTTCACGAATGCAGATGCGAGGCGAGCTCGAATATTTTAGCCGTGAACACGCCTTAGAAAGATTAGGTTTTCTTTTGCACATTCATAAATAAATAGATTTACTTTGTTAACTTATGTAGAAAGAGAATGTAGGATACAAGCGAGATTGAGGGTCCCCTAGGATCGGGGGCCTGATGCGGACCGGCCCTGTTGTCCGCCAATGGACGATGAAGGTGACACTAAAATCAAAAGAAAAAAAGGTGATACTTATTTGAAAACATTCCTCAGCTTACGAATTGTCGAATGGCTTAATTTATTAAAAGGTTAGAAGTTAGCATTGCCATTCAACGTGGTAATGCTATGTCTTCTGGGCACGTTTCCACGTTTATTACAATTTAATATTAACGTCAAAAATGGAGTAGGTATTGCAATGATTTATTCCAATAACTAATATCACTAGTATTTGTTTCAACTCATATTTATTTTCTATTCCGAACGGATACCACTCTTTAAATAATTAAATTTCAGGCTCAACACCGAGAGTTCAAAATCCAGTGCGAGATAAAATCCCGCCGCGATATTTTTACGTCCGTGCGAACGTGGGCTAAGAGTAGTTTAAGAGTTTGCTCTATTGTTACAAAATTCGAAATAACCAATCAGAGTCAAGTGTGACTGGTATGTCTAAAATATTTTATTTTCTTGGTGGTGGCATATTCGTAAGTCAATGGAATAAGGTCCGTTTCTATTTTGATGATCTCATAATTATTGTTTCTTTTGTGCTAATAAGTGAATTATTTATATTTGGATGTTTTTGCAACAAAAATTTGCCGATTGACTGATTCTCTTTATAGTTCATACTGGTTCATACTAATCCCATGTATAAGTTCATACTAATTCCATGTATAGTTCATACTAATCTTATGTATAGTTCATACTAATCCCATGTGTAGTTCATACTAATCCCATGTATAGTACATACTAATCCCATGTATAGTACATACTAATCCCATGTATAGTACATACTAATCCCATGTATAGTATATACTAATCCTGTGTATAGTACATACTAATCCCATGTGTAGTACATACTAATCCCATGTATAGTTCATACTAATCCCATGTATAGTACATACTAATTCCATGCTGCCATGTCATTATTCATTATCTTGTACTAAACTTTGGGCGACCGACCTCTGCTCGGGTGAAAAAAAAAGAATTAAAAATGAAGCAACGACAGATAATTTAATTATGTGATAGATATATGGTGTTCACATATTTATAAATATATAAATATAATTAACTAGCTGACCCAGCAAACTTCGTTCCGCCTAAGGCCTTTCCTCATTGGTCGGTACGGTATCGTTTCGGTACCGATTCTGTACCGAAACGGTACCGAAACTGCTTTCATTTCTAGAATTCCAAATTCAAATTAATTATATTGGTACGAGAGCCCATGACCAAAATTTTTGCCTCATCGTTTTATGAACAAAATCTTAGAAAATCAATAGATTTGGATAACCAAATATATATATATTTCAGAATAATCTGAAATTCAAAAATCTTAATTTTAGAAAATTTCCGCGTCACGTCTGACTTGACCGCATTTTAAAATATGTCAAAAAAAAATACCGAACTGTTTAATAGCAATCTGTCTAATTTTCAGAATGTAGTTGAACGATAGATTTTAGATACCGAAAACACAATTTTCAGAAACCAGTAGCGTCACACGTACCCAGGAGACGATAATTTGAGAAAATAAAAAATGAGGCAAAAAACAAAACCCAGCATCCCGTCTGAAAATCTTGTTTTGCTGTGAACATTGGTCAGTTGATGCGAATCATTTTTCAGAAGAAAATGTGAGCATCATATATTATGTGTTGAAACCATTTTGAACTGTTAAAATTTTTTTCCGACCGGTAACAGAGCATTCTGTCTGAAAACTGTTGGACATAATGAAAAAGGTTGTCCAGATGTAGTCAAAAATTATATCTTATGTTGTGTCTCATGTTACTAATCAGACAACTATACGATAATTAGAAATTATTAATAAATCATATTGCGCCGTTTTTATGTACGATTAATAAAGAGCCAAAACCATCAAAAACTAATTTATATTTTATTTTTATATGAATTGGACAAAAGCAAACTGGGATAACGTTTGAAAAATACTGTTTTTTGAAAAAAGTTCATTGTTTTTAATCATTGTCGGACTCATCTTCGGTGTCCTGGGGCATAGGAGCGTAACAAGCACCGCGCGTTTTTCGGGCGGCTCCGAAACGTTGTTTTGGTTTTTGGAATTACATTTAAAAATTCTGAAAACAGGTTTAAGTAACCCCGGCAATTAAACAAGAGATTTAAAAAAAACCAGGTTGCTACTGAGACAGATCGGTTTATTTTTTTGACATTTTTGAAAATGCGCTTAGGCCACATTTGGCATCAGACATATTGTGATGAAACCGTCTGCCTATTTTTTTGACATAGCAGTAATGGTCTCCCCATAAAACTCTTCCCATAAAACTGTGATGTTTCTGATCTGTACTACCCACCCAGTCGGGTTCAGAATCATCAAAACTAAAGATTTTATACGGTTTTGGCCGTAAAAAGATGTGACATGGTTTTGGTCGTGGGCTCTCGTACTATATAATTTACTAGCTTTTTAATTTACTAGCGAGCGGCTTCGCCTGCGTGCATGTCGAAAATTATCCCACGGGAACGAACTATCAGGATAAAAAGTATCCTATGTACCCTGTATCCTCCTCCCCTCCCTGTAACCTGTGTGTCCTGTTTGTGTGTCTATGTATGTGTGTGTGCGTGTTTTGTATGTGTGTTTTGTACGTGTTGTCCTGTGTGTGTCCAGGTCATGGTCAACCCATGTGCCAAATTGTATCCAAATCCGTTCAGCTGTTTTAGCGTGAAAGACGAACAAACAAACAAACATACAAACTCACTTTCGCGTTTATAATTTTATATTTATATAATGCGCTCGGTAAGCTTTCGGTACCGATGCAGTAAAACACGTGATGTCACGCGGTACCGAAACGATGTCGCACCGCAGATGTACCGACCAGTGAGGAACGGGCCTAACAGTCAATGAATGTGCATGACTAAATCAAATCTAGACTAAATCAAAATGGTTGTTAATTTAATTGTGTAAGTACCTGGTCGACCGAGCTCTGCTCGGGTAAAAATAGGTAAACATAGTTTTTTTTATCTTTCTCAGCTTTCACGAGATTCTCTTCATGAAGGACAGCGACTTCAACAATCATTGCACGGCGCTCTCATCGATCTATCACCACAATATCAGGCTTATTGGCTACAATAGTCTTGTCAGTGATGATAGATCGATCCCAGTACAATGTGGCGTGACCATTCTCGAGAACTGAGTCGGGCACATACCTGTAGTATGGTACTTCGGATTCCACGAGGTTGTACTGCAAAGCAAGTTGCTGGTGGATAATCCTAGCCACTAGATTGTGTCTGCGCAAGTACTCGTCGTTAGCAAGACGAGAACAACCGGAAACAATATGTCGGATTGATTCACCGGGACGGTGGCATGGCCGACAGATGTCAACCGTACCGTCCTTGACAATGTATTTCCGATAATTATTCGTCGTGATAACTTCATCCATAATCGCACAGACAAAACCTTCGGTTTCCCCGAAGAGGTTGCCGAAACGCAGCTAGGATGCAGATGCTAAAAAGTCTACATCAAGCCCGTTGAGGGCCCGGAAAAAGCGTCCGTGTAGTTCTTTGCCCTGCCATACTTCCTTACGACCGTAAGTATCAAGTACTGCAGGTTTGCGCCAGTTTTCTTTTGCCAAGGAGAGCGGAGTGAGTCCCTTGTCCACTGCGACCACATCTCGTTGCATACCCACGTCAGTTTGAAGGAAATATTCCCTGAGACTAAATCTCAAGGTTGTGGAGGGTTTTAGCATTTAGGAAACCTCGACCCCCACATAGGATTTATTTTTATGACATTGATTTTATATTCTGTGATTACTTAAACTCACACACTGACTCATTCACTACAGGAAAATCGCATACTTTTAAATTTTTGTAAATATGTGAGCACCATGTATCTATCACATAATTAATTTATCTATCATTGTTTAATTTTTAATTCTTTTTACCTATTATGACATAGTAATTTTATTCTATGGAGAGCAGTGGTGGCCCAGTGGTAACGTCCCGACTTACGAGTTGTATGTCGTGGGTTCGAACCCAGGCAGGCGCTTTACTTTGTGCATTTAATTTCATCACCACTGCTCTCAAAACGGTGAAGGAAAACATCGTGAGGAAACCGGCATGTCCTAGAACCAAAAAATTCGAAGACATGTGACATCTACCAACCCGCACTGGGCCCGCGTGGTAGATTACAGCCCACTCCCTCTCACCGAGAGGAGGTATGTGTCTCAGCAATGGGAACATTATAAGCTGATTATGATTATTATTAATTTTATTCTAGGTGCATCGTCTTCACATAATATAATTATATAGATATGTATTTAATATAAATATACAAAAAAAAAAAAAATTAAAACATTTTAAAAGAGTAAAGGTGGAGTTGCATATGTCTCCAATGACCATGTTCCAGGTACCCCTATTTTCATCACATGCTCGGTTGACAAGAACAAAGAAATCTTCTACGTCTTCATCGGTTTCAGCACACTTAGCATGACCACAATAGAAACGGATTTTGTCGACGGAAGAATAGACAACAACATGAGAGATAAACAATCACAATCTGTCATTTTGTCTATTCTTCAGTCGACAAAACCCGTAGAAAACCCGTTTCTATGGTTGTCATGCTACGCGTGCTGAAGTGTATCGGTGTCCGCTATATAATTTGCCTCGGTCGTTTGACGGTGAGTCTAGCTCACCCGGAGATTCCTAGGTCCTCTGACCCCAGTGCCGCGCCCGCGCCCGTCCACGCTAGCAGGGCCATGTCACTCTTTAAAACAATAAAACTACGGAAATTAATATTCAACCATTATTTTAATATTCACAAAAAAAAACCTAGTTAATTACAAAACAAAAAGTGAATATTCATCACGTTTTATCCCAAAAATGTTTAGGGGAGCCAGCCGTAGCCGTGATAGCCGCCGAAGCCGCCGTAATGGCCGAAGCCGATGTAGCCGTGGAAGACGTGATGATGATGATGATGATGGTAAGGATCTGGTCCTGGGTCTGCGATGGGTACTGGACTGCGGTGCACTCTCCCCAGTGGCTCGCCATTCGCTAGGGCAAGGATGGCGCACACGAACACGAAGATATAGGCAAACTGGAAAAGTAAAACATGTTTATTGGGATTCTATAGATGGTTGTCCGTTGTCATTTTTTGGGTACGCACTGAACTAAAACAAGAGTGAGTATTGCTATCTTTTACCAAAATGTAGTGCGAGAAAGGGAAGGATGTGGTCAAGAGCTGTCATAAAAGTTACATCTTTATTTTGCTGCACTACTGGACCCACCTGATTGCAAAACAGAGGATTTTCTGATGACCTAAAATAATACTGTTTACTATCAGTGAGAGATGGGGTTTATGCGATTATTTTTCAAAAAAGAAAAAAATGAAATGCGTGAAAAACATCATAATACCTAATAGATTACTGAAAATTAAGCTTCAAGAGTTTTCGATTACTACACGCCTTATGCAAAAAAAAAAATCCGTTTCCCAATTTGTTTCACAAGATGTCAACTCCCACATTGGTCAAAGGTGTGTGCTATTTTGATCTTTCTTTTCAAGTAATTAAAATAGTTTTCTTTGAAATAGTCTGTGAATACTTTCAAAGGGTATTTATTATGTGTCCTGACTTGCAGGAAAGAATTTGAAAACAAAGACTAGACTGTACTTTGCATCTTTTTTTTGGCCATCGCATAAGCTCCGAGCAACACTCTGAGTTAAATTTAAAAAAAAAAACCGGCCAAGAGCGTGACCACGCACAATGAAGGGTTCTGGAGTTGGGATGAATTTATCTCACCCTAAAAAACGCATGTACGAGTATGTGATAGACGGAGGAACAGAAGCCCGATGTGAAACCATAAAAAAAGTTTTTCCAATTTTGCCACGGAACTTTTAAATATGAACCCGTTTGTTCAATTTTACCCTTTAACACTATCTTATTATGTCTATATATGGATCTTAAACAAGTAAAAGGAGAACAAATACAAAGATAACCACAAAAAAACAAGAAATAAGGAAATAAATAGGTACTGAAACAATCTTCTAATAAATCCAATCAAGTAAGATTACTTACGAATTTCATTGTTGCAGTTTTTAAACTACACTGATAAATGTATTGTGTTCTGCACCTTTATATACAAAATGTTTAAGGAAAATGGAGTCGCCAGGTAACCCCCAATCGTGGAAAAATACGAAAATAGGACCAGAAGAATAATTAAAGAAAAAAATATGAATGTTATTGAACCTTAAAGACACCGACTTGTAAACATGCCTAATGTCCTAATGGCCTAATATCTTACGCATACTCGTATGGGTTAATTTATTAATAGGTACGGCAGTGATACCAATTAAATAAAACTCAATTTGCAGAGACTCCTCTAAAAGAAGAGTAGCCAACCCACTCCGATGCTTCTGCTATTCCAGATGTCCATAGGTGGCGCTGATCTTACGATGGGGTGGGCCGCCATCTTATTTCCAAAGAAATACAACTTTTCAATTCCATTACATAAGTTCAGCGTTTAAAATGGAGTAGGTATTGCAATAATTAAGGAGTTAATTAATGAGCTACCAGGGAAACCACATGTGCAGAAGGAATTATTGCCAGACTGCCTTGTCTTCAACGTACTCTTTACTCTTATTATTATTATTTTTTCTTAGCCTTTATTGTCCCACTGCTGGGCAAAGGCCTCCCTACCCTCTTTCCACCTCTCTCTGTCTAGAGCTTCCAAGGACCAATCTTTCTTAAAGGAGTCCAGCTCATCCCGCCATCTTCGTCTGGGCCTGCCGCGATGTCGTTTGCCACTAAGCGGGACCCACTGGGTCGTAAGTTTGGCCCATTGATCGTTTGACATGCGGCAGATGTGTCCAGCCCAATTCCATTTAAGCGTGGCAGCTTTCCGAGTGACATTAGTTATTTTAGTGATGGAACGGATTGTTGTATTCTTAACCCGGTCCACAAGTTTAATACCAAGAATACTCCGTTCCATAGCTCTCTGGCAAACCTCGAGCGTGGACCTCTGCTGAATTGTCAAAGACCATGTTTGAGAACCATACGTGAGGATGGAAAGAATACACACGTCGATGAGTCTTCTTTTGAGGGATAGAGGAAGATCGCCCTTCATTAGATCTTTCATGGCCCAATAGGTCTTCCAGGCATTTTCGGTGCGTCTTGCAACTTCTTTCTTTTGTCTTGCCTGGAAAGAGACTATTTGACCGAGATAGAGATACTCATCGACATATTCAACCTCCCCACCCGCCACGGTGATCTTGCGATACGCGCTGTTCGTCATCAACTTGGTCTTTGACATATTCATTTGTAGCCCGACCTCTAGGCTTGCCGTGCTAAGATCTTCTAGCATCTGAGTCAGCTTAATCTTATAATATGCTTTTTTGATAAGGACACGTTTGACATAGGTTTTGAACTTTTCATCGCTTAGTTCTGTAATCGACTTTAAAAAGTTTACTTAGCATTTCTTCCAAAATGATTAAACACGATAACAGTTTGGGGCTGGTGTTTATAAACATATAAGAAAGTATGGCCTTCCGCTTTTGCATATGCTGCCTCACATAAGCGATCAACAGAGCAAGCAGTGATATCCATCTTTTTCTTTTGTCTGAAACAATATCAAGGTGTCGTACGCACTGCTTGTGATATATACTCTAAGACGCACTGGCAACTGAAATATGTAGTACGTATTATGATACAAGTGTGCTGTGTTGGTCGGCGGTATTATTTATTTATTTAATACTTCAAGCACACAAATGTACAGAGGCGGACTTAATGCCAAAGGCATTTTCTACCAGTCAACCGCGCGAGCCACAGGCAAGCGCGATAATGTAGCAGAGTGGGTAATGATCAATAATGCACATTGCACACGCGTTTCATACAACGTTTTTCAACACACTTGCCGAGAAAAAAACAGACTTGTTGTAAGAACTTATGCTTTTAACGAACAATAGAGATGATAAATATCCTTATATATTATAAAACAAAGTCCCCCGCCGCGTCTGTCTGTCTGTCTGAACGCGATTAACTCAAAAACTACCGAACGGATTTTCAAACGATTTTCACCAATGGACGGATTCATCCGGAAGGTTTTGTGTAAATTGCCTGAAATTTGACGATTATTGTTGAAAATGTCGGAAAAAATCATGCCGACGGAGCTTTATTGGCGTGTGCCGCGGAAATCGTAAAAGTTACATAAAATTTATGTTCTACAGTATTGTTCATCTTAAAAAGTTGAACAAAAAAGTCCGCATATGTCTATCTTCTGAGGATGATCCACAATAACCATCTTTCTCTTTCAGAATTTGATAAAAATTTCATTGTTATTTTCGAAGCTATTTTGATCGGTATTATATTAATCCTTATCCAATAAACTACATATGTTACTTAAATTGAGCATTTAATTTTGATTAATTTATGCCTTGACATCATTTCATTTAAATGAATGGCTGACAAGATATCACAGATTCAAAATTATGCGTAACAAAATAATTTTGGTTGACGGCAACGTGGACGTAGCGGTAGGAGTCAATGATCTTTTCCTAGGCTATTAGGTATGTAATCCAGTACCTTAATTGCGTAACTTATTTTCGTAAACAATTATGCCTAATTTGTTTCATTTTGACAGTTCAACAACATTCATTACGTTATTTACGTTGTTGAGCAGATTTTTTTCCAACTTATGAAGCAATGGATTAGCAATCCGTTTTAAATCGAAACAGATTGTGCTTGTGTTGTATTGCGCAATTAGGGTACCGGTATCGTTAGTACCATCGAAGAAACGCATACCTAAGCAGTTTGAAAACAACATCCCGTGCACACGACCCCTTTTTTTTCGTAGGTAAGCTTTACTATATCCGCCGAACGCTGAAGCAGATATAGTACTTACTGTGTTTCATATCCTACGCAAGAACACAGACGGCACTCGCAGCCCGATTTTGTGTAACAACTCGGTAACACCAGTTGTTCCATCAATTGTTGGCAATCTTGAAAATAAACACAGGATATCTGATATTTTTCGCCTTTCGTAAGGGGAAGTATATGATTTTTTTGCAACGGTAGGTATTATAATTCGTTGAAAACGTTTTAGACCGATACTGAATGTACCTTAAAAACCTTTTCTGTATGTTCTCAATACGATTTATGTAGACATTATTATTGGGGTTCCAGACTTGAAAGGCATACTCCAAATGACTACGAACAAAGAAACAGTACAATATTTTAATAGTCTTTATATTTTTGAACTTAGAGGATACCCGGAGAATGAAACCCAGTGCTTTTGATACTTTCTTAACTACATTGTCTATGTGTGCATCAAAGAGGAGCTTAGTATCAAAGGTAACTCCCAAATCCCTGATAGTGTTGACCCTATTTAGTGCTGTATCCAAAAGCGTGTAGTAATGGACGATCTGGATAGGTTTCCGTATAAAGGAGCAAACATAACAATAGGAGACTTAATAGAAGAGCATCTGCCACGGTATTTATTTGGCCTCATTATCTTCATGTCATCAACATATAGTAACAATTTTGAATACCGGAATGAAGAAGAGACATCGTTGATAAATATATTAAATAAAAGTGGCCCTAGCAAGGATCCTTGGGGAACCCCTGAAGGGACATTCATAGGCTTAGAGCAGTATCCATTCAGAACTACAATCTGACATCTGTTCTCCACATAGGACTTGTTGAACCACCACTGCACCGGTAAAGATCGCCTCTGATGCCCACCGATAAAAGTTTACGCAACAGGATCACATGATCTATCCGATCGAAACATTTACTGTAGTCGGTATTATATAACATCGACTTGGGACCTCTGTGACTGTGACATACACTCGGAGAGCTAGTCGCTATAGACAATGAGATTAGGCGAGGCCGACCGACTCCTTACAAAGCCGTCACGGCTTTCACTTAAAATGTGCTTGAGTGCCGAAGAAACCTGAGCATGCACAATTTTCTCCAGCATTTTAGCAAACACACACAGCTTCGAAATAGGTCGATAATTCTCGACCAATGTCCTTGACCCTTTTTTATGTATCGGTGTTATATACTTCTATATCATAAGCACTACGCCAGTAGCAAGAGATTTTTCAAATAGGATGGAAAGAGGCACAGAAAGTTCCTTGGCGCAGTTGACGATGAATATGGGCGAGATGTCATTTGGACTCACAGATTTGTTTAAATCCACCTGTTTTAGCAGCCTATAAACCTCACTTAGCCGTATTTCAACTTGACTTAAATATTGCATGTTGTCATTGGAGGCCACCTCATCCCAGACCCGTGCCGGCAAAGTAAACTATAGCAGCACAGACTTAGAGTTCGGAGTGTGCAAGCCGCCCCACCACGACGTCAACGTAGAGATAGGGTGGTGACATAATTATTTTTTATTTTTACATTTGTAAATCTCGGGAGTATGTATCCCGGTCCTTTGAAAGGCGTATGAGGGACCGAAGTCAACTCGCAGAGACCCCTTAGACAAATTTAAATGGAATGACTCACCAACCGACGATTATCCCCGTACGCACTATGAAAGTGCTCAAAAGGACAATCCCCGGTTGGTGTAGGACTAATATTGCAGTACATGGAAACAAAACATTGGACTATGGGTTTGGCTGGTTATAGTGGATTGGTTACCAAGAACTATGGCAGGACTATGACCCTTGCCTGACCAATGATATAAAAAATACACGAATAAGATGGCAGGGGGTGACTTGCATGCTCAATAATGGGCCCCCGAAAACTGTCGCTAGCATATAGTGACGTAGCGACAAGGGACAACATGTCCTTAGGTGCTTATGAGGAGTGGAGAGGTATTCCACGGCTATAAGGACAATCTCAGAAGTACGGTAAAGATCCCTACCAGCATCTTACTGGAATACTTCCTTCCTCCGAGTACGTTTGCTCTTGCGAGTCTTCACTCAAGCCGGCCAATAAACGCAAGAACGAGGTGGGAGCTCTGTTCCTCGTCAGTATTCACTTCAGCTGGCCAATAAAGGCAAGCCAGAGGTTAGGAACAAGACTTCTCCCGGGTCGCTACTGCCCAAAAGCTCGCCACATGCTGCCCTGCGGGTTTCTGTATCTCTCTTGGTCTGCCTCCTCACCCTAGACCCATTTCGGCAAAGTAAAGTCTACCGATACAGACCTAGAGTTTAGGAGCGCGCAAGCCCCACCACGACGTCAACGTAGAGATACGGCGGTGGGGTTATTATTATTTTTTCTTATAATTGTATGTCTATCCGACATCAGTCGTTGGGCAGTTGCCCGCCAGACATGACACCCGTCTGGTCGGAGCATCCTTTTCTATAGAGAATAAGTGAAATTTATACCCTGTTCCTCATACCTCTAAACATGCACGAGGAGTGCTGCTGAGGATTTTTTTTTCGTAATTTCGCTATGCCATTGTTTACCGGTGCACAGTACATACCTCTGTCCAATTTTCATCAATGCAGTGCAAATAGTTTTTGAGTAAAATGACTGTGTGGCGTCCAGAAGGACGGACAGACGAACATGATGTAATTATAATAGGTTTTGTTTTTGGCTACGAAACCCTAAAAAGCACTGACAGTAAAAAAACATGCATAAATGAATAATTAATTTAATTCGTTTATGTTTCAATATCTGGTTTTTTTAACGACGTTTTCTAAAACCTAGCTAGATCGATTTATCACCCCCCGAAACCCCCTGCATACTAAATTTCATGAAAAAAGGTATTACATACACCTAGTTGCACAGAGACAAACATTAATTCCCCATTACGTAATGGATCATTAACGCTAATGACTTCATTAATTTCATCAAGGAACCATTAAAACCGAGTCTAATGTTGCTTTCTGCAACAAGTTAGTGGAAGATTGGTATAAAAAGCTTTAAAAGTTAAAGTTCGTTTCTGCTACTGGCCGAGTCTTATAATAGTACCTATTCATCAACAACAACTGGTAAATCGATTGATACTAGAAGCACAAACAAAAAAAATAATGTCAACAAAGTAATATCCCACAGTTTAGGACAAAACAAGACCAAAAGGATACTTAAAATACAATCTTTAATTTAATATATCATCTCAGGTAGGCATCTCAATTATTCTAGAAATTGTAAATTAATTAAAGTTGCTTTACGTGTCTGTCTGTGTGACCGCGTTTTTCTTCTAAAATACTCTACGGATTTTGATGCGGAAACATCATCATTTAGAAAATTTATTCCGGAACTTTCCGGAAGGTTTATTGTAACGGTTGTAAAAATACCCATAATGATGCCGAAAGTTTATTCTTGTTATTCTTCCCTTTATTGTGATCACTTTTTTGTACTGGTATATACCTGGGACCTTTTGTTTACGGAGATATTGAAGGTCAAAGTTCAAACTTTACTGACGTTTTTTTATGAAAACAAGTTTTAAATGAGTATCCGCAGTGGTATAGTGGAATTTCGCGGGCTACCACTTCGGATCCACCACTGTTGCATGCACCCATAAACACAATGTTATGCGTGCGTTACCTACATTGTGCACTACCGTATGCAATCCCAAAATCGTAAATTCCATGTATTCACGATCGTCCCAGCGCCGTCGTTCCACTGGTGGGAAGCCGTACATTCCAGTATTTTCCAAATTTTCTTTTTCTTCAGAATTTCAATTTTCCTAACTGTTGTTGTTAGTGTTACTGTTATAAGTCTGATTTTACCTGCCTTTTTCCTTATTCTGTTCACGATTTAAATTTCCCATTTAGAACACTTTATTTCCATTACATTGTTAATAACATTGTTGATCTTCGTAGTTTTTCTCCTTTTCTTCAATTCCGAAGAACACAAAAAATTTCTTTCTTATTTTTTTGTCCAAATAATCAACGGTTTTTTGTTGTTGTTCGATTTTACATTCAAGCTCCTTTGTTTCAGTTATTATTTTGTTGATGTTTTCATTTATGTTTACGTTCTATTTCCTTCATGTTTTGTCTTTGTTTAAGTATATCTACTTGTATGTTTTTCAGCATATTCTTTGTGTCTTCCATTGTTTATGTACTCAGCACGCTTATCAAGACCACAATAAAAACGGGTTTTGTCGACGGAAGATTAGACAAAATAACAGATAATCGTAATAATAACAATCTGTCATCTTGTCTATTCTTCTGTCGACAAAACCCATTACTATGGTTGTCATGCTACTAGTGCAGGTGACCTCTGACGGCACGTGATTAAGACTGTAATCCTAATACCTTGGTTTCAAGCTGAGGTCATTTGCAAGTTCGAAGTGTTAGTAATTGAGCGATTCCTCGGCAGATGGCGTTGTTTCAATCAACAATGTTATTGTGATGACTTTCAAAATGATTGACGAATTTGATTTGAGAATGATGGACGGGACGGTTGACGTGTGTCGGGCTTACCACCGTCCGGCTGAGACCACCAGACATATTATCTTTGGTTGTTCTTGTTTGGCTAACGCGAGTACTTGCACAGGCATAGGTAGGTAACCAAGTGGTCAGGATTATTCACCAGCAACTTGTTTTGAAACATAAACTTGTGGATTCTGAGGACCGTATTATAAATATGTGCCTGACCTAGTTCCCGAAAATGACCATGTCATGTCCCTGGAATCGGTTTACTGACAGGACTATTGTCGTCAACTCAGATCAGATAAATCTGAGGTCGCCAATAAGCCTGATATTATAGTGGTGATGGATCGATTAGCGCGCTGTGCAATAATTGTCGATGTTACCATTTCACATAAAGATAATCTCGTGAAAGCAGAGAAAGAGAAACAAATTAAATATCTCGACTTATCTATCACACGAGGTTGTTGACATGTGAAATGTGAGCTCGGCTGTCATTGTGCCGATTGTCGTAACGGCCAATGGCCTGATGTCCGAAAGCCTTGACCAGCATCTCTCGAGGCTCTCGTTAGGCGGTTGGATCAAGGGCCTGATTCCGAAGGCATGCAGTACTCGTCGATACGGATTGTATCGCGAGGAGGTTTCTATCTCTGGACTCCTAACCACCAGTAGCTTGGACCCTCCCGACACCGGCGGATCACTATTTTTAATTTTCTTAAATGTTTCAAAAAAGTTTTTTAAATAAATATAAAAAAATGTATTAAGTATATAAGGAAAAGTAAAAAATTCAATAAACGAAATGATAATAATAAACTTTTATTATCAGACCATAATTATGAATCCATACAGAAATTTTAGTAAAGAAAATTTTAACCGAATGATGTTAGTATCCACATAATATGTAATCGTATACCTACTAGTTAAAGTCTGGAATAGAAATTAACACTATCCACATAGTATGTAATGTAGTACGTACATAAATTGGTAGATCTACGACCCACCTACCGCACAACTTGTTCAGGATGCTGTGGGAACTGGCACGCATTCTGCAGAGGATCGAGGCACACCGCTTTCGAAGATGGCATGAAATCCATCAATCTTCAACTCAGTAAACATCCCTGAAGTGCTATAAAAATGGGGCCAGCATCCTGAACACGTTGTTATAAATGATTGATTCTAATATTTAAAAAATTAAAATGTTATTAATAAGGGTTTTTTTACCATTGAACAAGCAGACTCTAATTATTTGGTGGGATCAACGGGACTTAAAAATACAATGAACAAATTGTTAAACATAATAAACTAAAAGAAAAAAAATAAAAAAATAAACGCATTTCTGTTCGTCCCACCAGTGCACCAGTGGGACGACGGCAGTGGGGCGAAGGGAATACACGGTTAGTTCGCGCGATGATAAAAATTATGTGTCATAACAGGATATTAGTAAGTATCGCGTCAGACACATGCACTGAGGCTATAAAATCGCGAGCATGCCAGATCTTATGAACTAAGTTCGTGCGAAGTTGTAATCAATGACTTTATAGTCGCGCGATTGTTTGGCTGGGAATGTCAATGAGGACACCTCACGAACGTGTAACGTAAATAAATTAATTTTGAATATAGAGTTCACTTTTGGAGCGCAAACAAGAAAATTAAAAAAAAGTTTTGCTAACAGTACCGTGTGACATATCAAATGAAAGGGCTTGTTGCGAGGATCTTAAAAATATTTTTATGTAAATTTAAAATAAACACTTTTAAAGATATTTAAGCAATTCGATGAACATTGACCATTCCCTCCCTTATCTCCGAAACTACTGGACCTAAAATTTTGAAAAAACTACATAGTATGGCTCCTTACTCATAGATTACTTTTAGAGAGCAATAACCACCTCACCTTTCACATTATTTAAGTTCATCAGGACGCCAAAGAGGATTGTCTCCCGCACTCACGATTTGTTTTTATTTTTGTACAGCCCGATTTATGACTTTGTACATATTTGTATTTGTGGCACATATTGAGATTCGACGGCTAGCAACTCATCATCGTCATTGGTACTGCGCAGAGTCGTCATGATCAGACCTTCACCGGGGCCTGCAGTAGCACCCATCAAAGTCAGGAGTGCGCAGACCAACAGAACGATTAACGGCAGCTGAAAAGTTTTAACAAAACACAATTATACCCCAATTTTCTAAAGGAGAGAAGATTAGGTTATAGTGCCGAACGGGTAAAACTAGATTAAGCACTAGGTATTAAGGAAATATAAGTTGACACTGTAGTGACAAGTGGTGGCTTTATTTCCATCCATTACCCCTTCGATAAGGATAATTTCTACCCCTACTATAAAATCGTTGCTGCTTCTAAGATCACTGTCCTCGAAGACGTCTAAACTCCTGTCGCGAGATCTGATTACTAAAATGACGTTCGACAACCTCGTTGGTTCTGTGGTCCACTGATCGAAAACAGGATAATAATAGGTTCAATCCCCTAGTCGGGCAGTGTTCATTGAACTTTTCATTTCAGTCCGAAATCAGGATTTTTGCCAGGTTGAACCTGTTCTATATTACATGGGACTTGAACATTATGCTGGTAAAATGTGCTGCTACCTCTTTAGTAATGTAGTCTGTAGTTTTGGTGTTATGAGATGTAGGTACAGGTAAATTTGCTCATAAGCATCAAAAGAGGAACAGAGACGGACCAAATCAACAGAGAATTCATATAGAGTACAGTTATTTCTACTATTAGATTTATGGTATTGCCGGAGAGAAAATATACCTCTTTGTTTTCAAAGAGGTATATTTCCTCTTAGGTATTAATAACATAAAAAGTACGTAAGTCGTAGAATCCCGGCTGTGAAGTGCGTCTGTGAATTCAGTTTGTTGACAAATCACAAAAACTCAGTAGGTACTCACAGTTTGCATCGTCGTTGGTCCTGTTCTGTTCACAAAATGATGCCATTCTTCGGTTATGACATTTATATACTACTGCCTAAGGTTAATTGGGTGAATGACATGTTTTTACCTCACCGCACGCTGTAGGAAAATAGAGAAAAAAACATAATTTGGATAAGAGGTGTTTTGATAAAAATTTATTGAAACGATGCGAAATGTACGCTAATTGAGAATCTGTGGTTATACCTCTAATAATCCTTCCAGGGAATATCTACATACGTGATATTATTTTCTATAATTTATTGTACTTTGAATGTGTTAGTTTTATAATTTAAATGAACGTGTTTTTATTAATATTTGTTTATGTTTTCAAACACAATGTTAATTGTTTCAGAAATAAAAATTGAATTGAATTGAATTATGTTGTGTTTTTGTTAATTAGTGCCGAAATTGCTCTGTAACAATCGAGTTTTAAGCTTCTCCCCCACAGGCGATTTTTATCGGTCGATAATAACGCAAGCGTTTTTGCGATAATGCGTTCCGATTCCTTGCACTCAGCTGTGTTTTTATCGTCCAATATTTCTTACGTCTGCGTCAGTGCGTGTAATCTACACTAGAGGCACAAGACTATAGAGGCCCCCCACTTGCACTACACCGAGGGGTGTGTAAGATCGCATGCGTCCTAATATAAAATGTTCTAAGAACACATATCGGAATATCGCAGGACGGAGGAACGCAAGCGTTCTACACTCCTATTGCGTCGATATTATCGCAGCAGTGTTTAACTTTGTGTCCGCCATAATACAAAATGTACTGAAAACAGATATCGCAATAACGCTTGCGTTATTATCGACCGGTAAAAACGCGCCTGTGGGGTTAGAGCTTTATTGTTGTCTGTTTTAGAAGACGGTCTTTGCACAGGTCCCACAGTGGGTAGATAAATTATCGACAAAGATTGAATAACATCACTAATTTAAAGTGTTGTGCTACAAATCGTCATTGGATGACTCACATTATGGTTATAAAATGCTTCTCCACGATATCTCATTAATTTTGGTAGAGTAATAACATTTTTTACGTTTGTTTTTCTTCCATAGAAAAACAAATTATTATAATTGGTAGTTACTGATCGAAGTCATTCTAGTATAATAGAGATGACAAAAAAAAATTGTTTGTCCGTCTGACTTTGAAGTGTAAATAAAATAAATGATTAAATTATTATTATTAAATTATCACTCCCCAACTTGCGTTATATCGAAGTATTATTTTTATATGATGAAGCAAAAAATACGTGTATAATACTTTTTTATTACCTATCTGACTGACGGATTAAATGGAATTTCTTTTTTTTGACCCAGGCATCATCCCTATTCTGTTTTTATTTTTGCAGTACCTACATTTTAGACGTTGAAGTTATCTAATGGCATTGGAAAATTGTATTTCGTCACAAATAGCCTGGTAGCCCACCCCATCGTAAGATCAGCGCCGCCTATGGCATCGGAGTGGGTTGGCTACACTTGTTTCAGACGACTCTCTGCGAATTTAGTATTATTTAACCTGTCAAACGATTACCTACTAGAAGTCGTTTGAGTCGTTTAAGAGTATTTTTCTTATGAACAAGCGCTGGTTTATCCGACATTTGTCGGGTTAAAGGCAGAAGAATGATGATATCGGGTTAATTGGTATCACTGCCGTACCTTTTTATCAATTAGATAACCCATTCGAAAATTCGTAAGATGAGGACATGAGGCATGTTTACAAGTAGGTTTCACCTTCAGGTTTAGGTAAGTTCAATAACACTTCATATTTTCAGGGTTCCGAAAAAACGGAACCCTTATAGGATCAATTGTGTGTCTGTCTGTCCGTGTGGCACAGTAAATTTTCTCCGGATCTAATAGACCCATTAAGTTGAAATTTGGTATACGTATGAATTTCTGTGATCCAAACACGGAACGTGTAACGTAAACAACTTAATTTTGAATATGGGGGTTATATTAGATTAGACAATTAAAAATAAAAGTTTTGCAGACTGTACCGTGTGACTTATCAAATGAAATGGCTTACTATGAGGGTCGCATTTTTTTTTGTAATAAGTTTAAAATAAATAGGTTTAAAGGACATGACCAGTGGGGTATGGGCGCCTGCCTAAGTGTGAAAATCAATGTGCAGCAAATATTGTTTTATTTTTGCAATTTTCTATTCTATAGTTTACAGATAAAAAGTTTCACGAGTCTAAAAGGTCAGGAAACTGAGAAAAAAATAGGTAATTTTTTACCAAATAACTCTGCTTTTGTATTTGAGATGGCGCCAGGCGTTGTGGTTGCGAGTTTAATAATTATTTTCTACTATTTGACACGCCATCGACGCGCTAGGTTTTTTATATACCATCAAGGGGGCAAACGCCTATCCTATCCAGCCACGTGTAGGAATAAACTTAATACATAGATTGAGTATTCATAGGTCTGGGGTTCATGTAAATCACCAAATAAACACTGCTTTGTTAAGTTTTGCTGGCTCACATGTAATTGAGCCGCTGTGTCAGACTTTATATAGTTGTCTTGTTGCTAAATACTCGTAGTATTATTTTACTGTAGAATATGTACATGTCGTGGCCAGATCTTAGAATTGATCATTTCATGACATGGTCGACCATTTCATGAAATAGAACATCGACCGCTGGCTACATCATGATGTGGTCTGACCAGATCATTGAACAATCAACGTTTAACGATATACACAGTTAAATTAAATTAATTAGTGATCATATATCATAAAATAGTTAGATTATCCACCGGTAGAGGCGCTTTGTTTTTGTTGTGCATCAAGGCGGCGGACGGTAATTCGATTGGAAAAGCAATTATAAATATGCAAATGGAAGATGAAAGTGCAGTGAAGTATCGTTATTTTACCAAGCTACGTGATTTTTATGAAATGCACTCGAAAAAGGAGCGCAATCTTAAAAAGCTATGTAGTTTGTAACGTATTTCACAAGTTAGTATTTAAATATTCAAATCTTATTAATTTGTAATAATGTGTAAAATAATAACACTACTGTTAATTATCTTGTCAAAATTAATGTTAACGGCTATGATAAATGTAAAATTATCCGAGGGGATTGGCGCTGATAGCCGAAATACAGGTTTTTGACTAGTTCGGCTACAGATGCTTAACTCATTTGTACTCAAAACTAGCCTAGGTTTAATTTGTAAAACGTTTGTAAACAACCAAGAAAATAAACTTTATTTATTTATTTATTAATTATTATTTTTCTTCTGGAATGAAAGCTATTAAAATGTTTTATTTATCCACTGACCCAGATTACTAAAAGTTAATGAATGCCAGTAATATTTACATGGACGTTATTATTCACGATTTGGCGCGATGTATTACACCCTACTTAATTATATGGCCAAACGTCGACTGACATATTATTAAACGTTGACGTTTGAACGATATGGTCAATTTTTAGCTAGCCATTTCATGAAACACAACCATTTCATGAAATGGTCAATCATTTCATGAAATGATCAATTCTAAGATCTGGCCATAACATACGTACCTGATTGTTCAACCATCGGGCAAGTCTCGCTTGCAGGAGTAAGGTTAGCATTGACATAATATACCTTTGAACCCGCCTTACGGATATGCCACAGTTTAGGTATCTCATCATAATATCCATTTAACCGAATCGTAGAGCAAAACAGATGAATCCTTTATGAATAGCAACGGTAATCGGGTTTTGAAGATGTCAATCCGTAAAGAATAGCAATGGTCGTTAGGAATAGAACACAATAATCGCACAGTACACAACGAACGCGTAAACACAACGTCGCTGGTCGGGAACTGCAATGAAACTTGACGTGATGCCAAGATCGGATGTGCAAGTAAGGGTGGCGAATCGCGAACTGAGATCGATAAATTGATAATTGTTTTTTTCTCGAACCTAACACACTAAAATCGAAATCATTTGACTGCCTCGTTGGTCTAGTGGTCGCAAGTGCTACAGCTAAGCATGAGGTCCTGAGTGCGATTCCCGGGTCGGGCAAAGTGTTATTGGGCTTTTTCATCTGCAACTTTTCAGTAGCAGTTCGGAGTCCGGATTTGTGCCCGGTTGATGGCAATAGGTTCGCCCCCTATTACACGGGACTGGCGAAATGAGGGTGTACTACAGGTAGGTACACCTTTGCCTAACCCTTCGGGGATTACAGGTGTGATGTTATGTTGTATAATCAAACACAGTTAAAAACATTAAAATAAAATATCACTTCAAAAAGGTTTTTTTTTTGTGAATCGATTTTGCATGCTTTGACTCGAATCGATTGAATTATCGATTTTATGAAAAAGATTGCTACCCCTTTGGTTCCTACACTGGTGTCCGCCACTAATGTCAGATGCACTGTCAAGGAAATAAAACTTCTTTATACGCAGTGAATATTTAAAAAATTATGGTGTTCGATCTGCACACGTGTCAATAAAAACCTGTAGGCGTGGACATAAATAAAATTCAACTATAAACAAAACCTTCATATTCCATGTCATTAAAATTCACTTGGTCGAAAATAACTCGTTCTTAATAAGTTTTCCCCATACTATGTGTAGCTTATTATGGTTCCCAGCTGATTATGGATACCTACAATGGAACGTCAAAATCGGGAAATGCTTAAAAGAGAGGAGCGAAAACAATTATCATACTCTTTTAAGATGTTTTAACCTGGGCTTTAGTCGGAATAATATAACCATGATAAATTAGATCTTTATTTTTAAATCTTAGTGTAAAAACTGTAATCCTGCACATGTTCCCGAATTCGAAGTCAGGAACTGGTCAGTCCTTTGTAAATTTACTATTCCCCTCCTTATCTCTGAAACTACTAAGCCTACAATTTTGAAAAGAATACAGAAAATAGTTCTATACATAATAGATTATAGGATAACCTATAAGAAGTCTATAGTATTAAAATACCATGGTAAATCTTTCAATATTGTGAGTACAAACTTACATTTGCAGTTAGAATGTATGGGAGAACATAGTTTTTCAACTACAATGTTAAGTTTGTTCTTGGGATTAATTCATTACAACTACGGAACCCTTGATTGTGTGTGATCAGACATGCACTTGGCCGGTTTCTTTTTTCTTTCATGTTCCATTGAGGTGACCTGGCGATTCCATTTTCCTTAAAAAATGAGTATATAAAGGTGCAGAAAGCAATACTGTTATCAGTGTGCTTTAAAAACTACAATAATGAAATTCGTAAGTAATCTAACTTGATTGAATTTATTAGAAGATTGTTTTAGTATCTTTTTATTTACTTGTTTCTTGTTTTTCAGTCGTTTTCTTTGAGTTTATTTTCCATTTACTTTTTAAGGTCCATGTATACCTAATAAGATAGTGTTACGTGGTAAAATTGGAAAAACTATTTTTTATGGTATCATTTCGGAGTTCAGTAAGCTCCGTCTGTCTGTCATAATTTTTTTTCAATTTTTTTTTTAAGTCAAAACTTCTTTAGGCGCGTTGGGCATTTTTGAGATGGGACTAAACCATTGATTTCGCGACACTGTGACGACACCAGCTTTTGACCATTAAAACGACATCAACGCGTTGATTACCGCGGTGCGTGAAGTTAAAGAAATCAACGCGTTGATTAGTGCGGTGGCTATTTTTTTTAAAGTTTTCCCTTCTGTCGGCACTCCCGGAGTGCCACTGTTTTTTTTTTCCTTTTAATAACTGTCATCAGTCCTTTCTGGACTGTTTATTATCAATTTGGTTGCGTGAATATAGTTGGCGTTTCAGGTACAGGGGCCATTGCCACTGCTTCCTCTTTAGATTACTTGAGGCACTTTTAGAGCACATAAAGTAGCAGATACACTCACACATACACTTACACTCTAACATACACTCTCGCATAGACTCTCTCATTCACTCTCAATACAGACACACTACGCACTGGTATTAACACTCGAATCATACACTCACTAACATACTTGTTTTTATTTGATATTTTAAGTATCTACGGATTTGTTTTAATAGATTAAGATTATGCTGTACTATGGAAGAGCGGTGCTAGAGCAGTGGTGGCCCAGTGGTAACGGCCGCGACTTACGAGTTGTAGGTCGTAGGTTCGAACCCAGACAGGCGCTTTACTTTGTGTAAATTATTTCATCACCACTGCTCTCAAAACGGTGAAGGAAAACATCGTGAGGAAACCGGCATGTCCTAGAACCGAAAATTCGAAGACATGTGACATCTGCCAATCCGCACTGGGCCCGCGTGGTGGATTACGGCCCACTCCCTCTCACAGAGAGGAGGCCTGTGTCCCAGCAGTGGGAACATTTATAGGCTGATGATGATGATGATGATGATGATGGAAGAGCGGAGTCTCCTAACACAGGCATTGATGCCGATTCTCTTGTTCACAAACTAAACTAAATTTAAGTTTAGTGCATCTTTTTCTTTCCATTTCATTAAGAAAAGGACAGAAGATAAATTTTAGTTTAGTCCTGTCAAATTAATCAGCGCCTGTCAGTCTCCATATAAGTTTAGACGTGATTAAAAACTTGCCAACTAAAATTACGTCAATTTACGTCAAGCGCTGATTAATTTGACAGGACTAAACTAAAATTTATCTTCTGTCCTTTTCTTAATGAAATAGAAAGAAAAAGATGCACTGAACTTAAATTTAGTTTAGTTTGTGAACAAGGGAATCGGCACCATTGCTTGCTTAAAAGGAGACTCCAAATACGAAACCCTTTTTTGTAAACTGAAGCATAAATAAAATCATTTTTTTTTTAAATTTAATTTGACCTCTCTTAAGTCGATTGACAGATTCGCAGCCGTCCAGCAATTAACAGCCAGAGGATTTTGGTGACTGTCTGTCACATGCGTTTTACACATTTTCGGGAAATAATAACGAATAAACCCTGTCTCTCACCGATAGTAAACGGTATTATTTCATTATACATCATCAGAAAATTCTCTGTTTTGCCAGTAGGGTCAGTAGGGCCTGTAGGGTCAGTATGGGTCTTGTATGACAGCTCCTTCTCTTTCTCGCACTACATTTTGGTAAAAGATAGCAATACTTACTCCAATTTTTTAACAAATGACAACGGACAACCATCTCAGAATCCTGTAAACATGTTTTACTTTTCCAGTTTGCCTATATCTTCGTGTTCGTGTGCGCCATCCTTGCACTGGCGGCAGGCGAGCCGCTGGGGAGAGTGCAGCGCAGTCCTGCACCCATTCCAGATCCTAGCGGCTGGGGCCACGGCTGGGGCTACGGCGGCCACCATCACGGCCATTACGGCCATTACGGCCATCACCACCATCATCACTACGGCTGGGGCCGCTAAGAATTTTAAGGATAAAATGTGATGAACATTTAATATTCACTATTTGTATGTTTTGTAATTACTTGGTTTTTGTTTTGTGAATATTAAAATAACGTTTGAAAATTAGTTTCTGCGGTTTTATTGTTTCTCATATTCCTTATAATTGCAACTTGTTTAGTCATTCAGTCATAAAATTTTAATTTAGTCACATAACATCACGTGTATATTCCCATAAGGTGTAAAATTGTTATTTTAAATATATCTTTGACATATTATCATAGAACCGGGTTAGGGTCGGGACCTTTGGTTGACGCACATGCAGCCGAATTCAACTCACAGTCCGCAGAGGCCCGTTAGACACTTTAAATGGAAAGCGGTACCAACCAACGATTATCCCTTTACGCATATATTATGTGCGATATACATACTGAGGCACAAAAACTGTTGCCATTAAAATCAAAGGAAAAATATTTAGCAACCTGCGAAAATTTAATTTCGTGGAAGAACAGGAAAAGCCATTTTCTGGTATTGTATTTGAAGCTTACTTCAACGAACTGGAAAATATAAGGCTAGCATGCTTTGAAGTATCTATGTATGAAATAATAATCATAAACCCGGCAGGGCAGCATATGGTGAGCTGATGGGCAGTAGCGACCCGGAGAAGTCTTGTTCCTCATCTGTGGCTCAAGCCAGTGGCTTGCATTTATTGACAGGCTGGAGTGGAGTGAACACTGACGAGGAACAGAGCTACCACTTCTTTCTTGCCTTTATTGGCCGGCTTGAGTAGAGATTTGTGCATGGAGGAAGGAAGTATTCCAGTAAGATGCTGGTTAGGATCTTGACCGTACTTCCGGGATTGTACTGATAGCCGTGGAATACGTCTCCACTCGTCAAGCACTTCAGAATATGTTGCCTCCTTATCGCTACTGATGCTCTTAACTATACCCAGAAACTAAAATGGAAATGGGCGGGGCATGTAGCGCGTTTGACAGACAAGCGATGGACCATAAGAGTGACATCGTGGAAAGGCCCAAGAGGGAAACGCTACAGAGGAAGACCGTACAAGAGGTAGGAAGACGATATAATGCAAGTAGCCCAAGATAAAGATAACTGGTTTTCTTTGGAGGAGGGGAGGCGATCACCTGCGGTGGGGTTCTTGCAGAATGAGTTAAATTCTATGTTTTTTAAATTAATGTCATATAATAATAATACTAATAGGTCAAAATTTAACTTAATACCTTACTAACATAGGAAATAGAAATGAATGTAGTTAACTTTTGCAAGAAATCCAAGGTTTTTTTATCAATATTTATTTATTGACACAAGCTATGTATATGTCACTACAATAACCCGAAGTGTGGCTATGCTTAGTTTTAGCCAGCTACAACTAGGTGTGGCAGGTAGCAGTTGGTTAAATTTAATTGTAGCAAATGAAAATGGCTGAAAGGTAGGTTAGGTTAGAACTGTGACCATATAACATACCGCACCAGCCGAGCGAGCGAAGCGAGCGGTGCCGCGTCAGTGGCCGGCGAGTGCCAGGGTCCATTTAGGCACAAGACCAACTGCTACCGGCCGCGCTTAGTTGTAACTGGCTAAAACTAGGTATAGCCGCACTTCGGGTTTTAGCCGTAACATATATACAATATTAAAGAATTCCCTGGCTCCCGCGCTAGCATTAACTGTACTATAGGATCCAGTTTTTCCACATAAATATAAATTACAGAAGCAAAGTAAAAAGCTCGCGTACTATATAATACACTGCATTGTAAACTTAAAACCAGTGCAATAAGAGCTAGTTTTTGAGTGAAATGAGGCCCATCTATAAGTATCACAAACCCCCTCGGACCGCGACCGCCCCAAAATCTTTCACGCTGTCGGGAGCCTGAATGATTTACTTATATTACTAACTTTTAAAACTGTACTTACAGCTACGGGTTACAGTTTAAAAAAAACTTAAAACTATTTACAAAAACTTAAAACTATGAAATAATAGTGATTTCTTAATAATTTGCAATTAATTGTACAATTAATTGAAATTAATATTATTAACATTAGTCAGGTTTTCACATATATCGGCAATCCCGAGCAACAACAAGCGCAACACGTCATACTCATGGTCATTAGCATATCGGTGACGCGACCTCATAAGATTTTCCCCTATAATCGCTCAATGCGCCTGAAGAATATAATATTTTTATAATTGATTTTTCACTTCAAAAATCAATTATAAAAATAGAGTATCTTGGATGCAAGAGTTTGAGCACCCCGCTCATACATAAGGTTTAAAAGTCTAAGGTTAATGCCATTAGATTCCAAAACCTAAACTGCTGTAAAACTGTTCAGTTTAAGCACGATAGATCACTTGCGGAAACCACGTATTTTATCATCATACATCTACCCTTACAGCTAACCAATGCGGTAAATTAACACTTTAACATATTTGTTCCTTATAACTAATACCTATAACTAATAACAAACAAAGCATTCCTTGTGAATTCACTCAGAGAACAACAGAATAGGTCTGTCTCACTCGCTATGAGGTTGAGCGTGCGGAGTGCACGCGTCAGCGGCGCCTCCTTCAGAAGGTTGGTCCTAGCACGCGGTTCCACCAGCAGTCGTGGCTGCCGTCGTCGCCACACGTACCTGTCCGGAACACACAGACTCACCTGGCCTAAAACAACAGCATTATGCACCTTCCCTCTCAGTATCTTAAATATATATGAGGCGAGTGCAAGATCCCTCCTAACCCTTAGCTCGTTGTATCCTACCATACCTAGAATAAATAAGGTTGGATACATTAACGGGTAAAAGGGATAGACTCCGTAATAGCGCATATATAAATATCTTATAAATTTATTTTGTACCCTCTCCAGCATGAGACTATATTTAGCTTCATGCGGAGACCAGATAACTGCGTTACATTCTACCTGGCTCCTCACCAATGCATTATATAATGCTATAATAGCTTTCACATTCGTGAAACCTCGGACCGTACGAAGCATGAAACCTAAATTTCTATACGCTCTTTTACAACAACGCATGATGTGATCCCGAAAAGTCAGACCAGTGTTAAATTTTACTCCCAAGTCCTTGACTTCTGTGATCCGTTCCATAGGCGACCCGTCAATATAGTAGGTATGTAAGATGGGATTGTGTGCGCGAGAAAAAGTGATGGTCACACACTTCGAGCTATTAAATTGTAAGAGATTTTCTCTGCTCCATCTCACTACTCTATCAATGTCCCTTTGTAGCCTGACACAGTCATCGCTGCTCTTTATCGCGAGGGATAATTTGAGGTCGTCAGCAAACAACAGACAAGACGCGTCTTGGACTACTTCTGGTAGGTCGTTTACCACCAGAAGAAAGCCCAAAGGGCCAAGGTTACTACCTTGACTTACCCTGGACCTAGTGAAATATGGATTTGACACGTGTCCCGCATATTCCACATATTGCTGCCTATCCCTCAAATAACTGGCAAAAAACTGGAGAGAGTGTGGGGTGAAACCAATACCTGCAAACTTTTTAAGCAAAATGTCATTATCGATTAAATCGAACGCTTTTCTAAAGTCAAAGTAAGCAGCATCATATATTACATCTTAAGGCTCTCGCAGACTGACTCTAGTAGCACAAATTCTATGAAAACTTCATGGAAATTGTACTGCCAGAATCGCGTTGCACCGTCGGCGTCGCGCTTTTCTGCGGGGCCCTTTATTCATCGATTTGCTGTTACTTTACCAAAATATATTTTTATAAATAACCGTGAACCATTTGGCAATTATTGGCAAAACAATATTATAAGGCAGATTAGGTACAGAAGAGGAGCGAGGAACAAACAGTTTAAAAGAAGCGTACACATTTTATTAGAATATCAAATAAAAATCAAAAGGATCAATTAGATTAATAGGATCGCATTAAAATCACAAAGGGAATTTTCCAATGACCAACTTTCACGGTACCAAGATAGTTTATATGAAGTGAAAATAAAAAGACAAAAATACACTCATTTATTAATTAAAGAAGGTGTACATTATTTGAAAATATTGCCCAGTGAAAAATGCGTCAGAGTGTTTAAATTGAATAACTGCATCAGGCCATTTGTAACAAATTAAAACTATTTACAATTTAACACGTCAGTACCGGGAGCCCTCCTGGAGGGTTCACCTAGTCGCATCTGGGATACCGGGAAAATGTAGGTTTTTCTAAGCGAATACAGCATTATAATCCGTGAAAATAAAAACTGATGTATATTTTAACAAGATTTATTAGTATATGCGTTGCGTTGGTTTTAAAATCAAAGCATTTTAATTTTTTTGTTCATGGGTACAAAAAAAAATTAAAGATTGGAAACAACGTAAAGCGAAAAGATCCCCTGAAAACACAATTTTACTTCGTTTTACAGTGGTTTATAACACGGTTTTAAACCTAATGCCGATGATCGTCCGCGATCGTTAACTTTAGCGCAAACGTAATACCGGGAACCCTCCTGGAGGGTTCACTTCCAATATGTATGGAGGCATGGCGTATGAGTTCTATGAAAAGTCGAAAGTGTTAAACTATAGTTAAGATTGATTGTTCGGATGTGTTTTGTATTGTTAACGGCCGTTTGTGTTTGTTGTGCCGTTTCTGTGTCTGTTCCCGCCGCCGTATCCGTACCCGTGCCGGTGGTGTTGTCCGGGAATGGCGCGAGCTGCTCTCACACTGCCACTTGCTCGTACGTCATACGGCGCATCCGCCATCAAACCCGGATTCACCATAGACAAAATTGTGCACACCAACAGCGTGAAGAGTGTTAACTGAAATAAAAATACGAATTTGGTGTAGAGAGTTGTATTATGAGGAGGAAGAGGTGGGAATTTGGAGGTGGATAAGACGATTTTTCTATAACACACCTTAAATTAGATCAGTTAGGTTAGATTAGGTTAGGTTATATGCTGGCCCGCAGATTTTCACCTTTTTAAGGCATAATGCACAGCACTGTCCGCGGGATTCCCGTGGTTTACCTACATTACATTACATTACCCAAAAGGCTTACAATGCTTTGCGTCTCTAATTTAATAACGCATTCAGGGTATTGTTGCGATTGCCACGCTTCTGTAATGCCTCGGGGATGTTTGCTGACGCCGACGCACGCACAGGGGGCCTACCACCAGCTCAAAAGCAGTATTATTTTAATATTACTTCAGTGGGAGAAAGAGATGGAGCTATACGTCCTGTAGAGCTTCATCTCTTTCCCACACTGAAGTAATAGGTATTAAAATAATACTGCTTTATGAGCTTGTGATAGGCCCCCTGATACTCCGCAGGATGCGTGGCAGTCCCATCACTATCCTGTAATCGATATCCGCCCGGGCAGACAGACAGAATACTACAAAATGGTAACTTTATGGTTACAGAATTGGTAAATAAATTATTTGTATTAGGTATTTCGTAACATAACTTAAGTACTACTATGAAATTAAAATTGAGAGATTGAATAAAAAAGAAAACAAGCAGTAATTTTATTATTTCGTATAAACATGCTTTGTAAACGTCATAGAAGTAAACCATGGAATTAGTACGTATTATTTGAAAAAAAAAAAAACAATCGGAAATAACAAATAATAATTATAAAAATAAATACAAAAAATTCTTTGATTCTCTTTGAAAATGCATCATTCTGTTTAAATTTCATCGACGGACTGCCTGACCCGCGCCGTCGTCGTTTTTGTACTTTTTTCGTTATTGTTCAAACTACCTTACAATATTTTATAAACTATGATTTAACCATAAATTGTATATTTCGTTAGCATTAAGATTGCTTTAAAGTGTTTCAACATCCGGACAAACCTATTGAGGTTTTTGTGATATTTCTGTTTATATTTTGTTTTGTTCCTTTAATTAATAAACAATAAAAAAATAAAAAAAGAAGAAAGAAAATTAATTTATTTGACCCAGGTTTAGGGCACACAAAAATAAGTAACAGAAAAGTTTAAAATAGTATTATGTGCCTCACTGGCTGCGCCAAATAGGCCCAGTAAAGTAAATTCAGTCTAAATTGATTAATTTAATCGTAATATTTATTTGAAAAATATTATTTTCAATTTTTGTAGCGTTCGCCCTAAACGAACCTTGACAATCGACTTCGATAGCGAATCGTGCGGTTGTGAATAGCTAAGCTAATTTGTACTATCACAGACTAAGCTGCGTCGTTGGTCTAGTGGTTGCAAGCGCTACTGCTGAGCATGAAGTCCTGGGTTCGATTCCCGGGTCGGGCAAAGTGTTTTTGGGTTTTTCTATCTGAAATTTCTCAGTAGCAGCTCGGAGTCTGGATTTGTGCCCGGTTGATGGCAATAGGCTCGCCCCCTATTACATGAGACTTAAACATAACTGGCGAAATGTGGGTGTACCTGCTACATGTACACCTCTGCCCAACCCTTCGGGGAAACAAGGCGTGATGTTATGTTTATGTAGACTAAGCTATTTTTTACTAACGTTGTGGATCTCATTGTAGTCTGAATAAATAACACCCACTTTTCGCCAGCTATGTTTAGCGCCCATGCAATAGGGGGCGAGCCTATTGCTATCAATCGTGCATAAATCCAGACTCCGGGCTGCTACTGAAAAAATCCAGATGGAAAAACTTAAAATCAAACATTTGCCAAACAAACATTTGGCCCGGGAATTGAATCTTGCACGTCACGATCAGCAGTAGGACTTGGTCAGTCTGAATAAATAAAATTAATAAATTTATGGATGATGGCAACACTGCCATGAAGTAAACATTAGCTCCGTGTTAAAATATTCATTAAAAATAGAAAAGTACTGTTTAGTGACACATTGTTAGTGATATCTGTACTAAAGTGCACAATTAGTAAGTGCTAGGGTTATTCGGACGGGAAAATAACTGAAACATAATACTGAGAACGGTGTTGTGTGTGTTATAGAAGGACACAAAGTGAGACTTAAACTAACTCGTCGTATTGTGAACCAATAAAACAGTGCGTGGCGAACGCTAAAATAACATTTGGGTGCAAGAATTGGCATGGTGAAATATTTATTCAGAAAATCCGGAATAAGAGGTTTGGTGAATCCGTTTTTTATTTAAATTCAGTGTCAATTTATCATGCTGATAGAAAGCCAATGAAAATCAAAAACAAACCTTTGCACTAGCTGACGAATCACATAAAACGACCAATTGGAACACAGTAAAAGTCGTGACACAATCATCTTCGTTCGGAAACATTATTTTCAATCTTAAATAAGAGTCTTTTTAGACTGAAGAATAGTCAACTATTTTGGCAAAATCGACTAATTAGAAGAATAGTTTTGTACATAAAAATCATATTATATTATAAACGCAAAGAAGCAGTATAATTTGAATGATTCTTTGTTTTAATTTTCAACGATTCAAATATAAACAAAACACTAGTCAGCACACCAAAATTTGAGAAAAGTGACATCTATCACATTGTATCAGCACAACTCATTGACCCATTTATTGAGTCTACTCTGCAGCGATGGACCAAAAAGAAAATGTCACCATTAGACGTGTGCGAGCGCACTCCGTTACGAACCTAGATGAGAGTTTAGACAATCGCACACTAGATGGCACCATGCATAGCGTTCCTGATATATCGGAGGATGATGATGTCGATATCATTACCGAACTGAAAAAACAGATTGATGGCCTTACTACTAAACTATTGAGTGCCAATAACGAAATAGACACATTGATATTAGAAAATGAGACGCTACAAAAAGCGAACGAAAATCTAATTCGCAAAAATTCTATGCATAAACAAATTGTATCTAGTCCAAGTCAATCCCCACTCAAAACCCCTAGAAAATTCTCTCAGCAGACCAATGAACCTTGCAGTAACAAGCAAACCCAAACGGAGTCTGGCATACTGAATAAAAGCAATGAAAAAGTAGATCAAAAAAATACAGCACAACATTCCAGTGCAAAGATAGAGCCACCGGTCAAGTCTAAAGAAGAAACCATATCTAATGGGATGTCTTATTCGCAGACCGTAACTAAAAATAATCTTTGCATTATTAGTGCAAATAAAAGCAACAACATATTGACCTTAGCAGAAGAATACTTCCTTGGAAACTACCACATATGTCACTATCTAACACCAAATGTTGGAATAAAAGCTCTCTTACAGGATTTACAAGCGAAATTGTCAATCTTCACATTGAATGACTTTTGCGTAATTATGGTTGGGGAGGAAGACTTCAGAAAGACAAATAACTATTATGACATAATAACTGACATTAGATACATTATACAGGACATGAAAAATACTAATATTATAATTACATTACCAACATTCAAATCTAATTACTACTATAATTACAACAATCTATATAATTCAAGACTGGAAGTATTCAATGGTATGCTATATATGGACATTATTACCCATGAGCATGCCTATCATGTAGACTCTAATTTGAACTTAAGTTACCATCATACTTTTTATACACGCTCTGGATCCTTAAATAATCATGGTATGAAGGTTATATTTAGTGACCTCTTTGATTTGATATTGGCAATCAAACAAGAAAATGTAAGGAGTGTGAAAGAGAAACTGTCAGGCAAAGAGTTCCCAGAATCTGAATCTCTTTTTCGCCCCTAAATATCTAAACATTCTTCACCAAAATATTGCTGGGCTGAGGACTAAGTCGCATATATTAACAGTCTCTTTACAGGAATTATTAGATAAAAAATCAAACGTCGATGTTATTTGCCTCACAGAGCACTTCATGATGTCTGGGCATGAAGACACATGTTTCATTCCCAACTATAACTTGGTATCATGTTACTCTAGAACTGATTCAAAAAGAGGCGGGTCTTGTATTTTTGTCAAAAAAGGACATCATTGCAAATAAATATCAACACTGACAAGCAGTTCAGTCTGTTCAGCGTTTGAATGTTGTGCGATTGAGCTGACAGATTACAAAATTGTTATTGTCTGTGTGTATAGAGTACCCTTAGCTAGTAACATTGATGTATTTTTTGATAGACTGAACAGGATCCTAATTTTACTAAATAAACATCATCATAAATATAATATTGTTATAGCTGGTGAGTTTAATATTAATGTTTTAAATAAGAATAAGTTAACAAACGAATTTGAATGCTTACTACTAAATTACAATTTGAAATTACAATTAAAAGAACCAACTAGACATGTAAGCAAAACATGTATTGACAATTTTGCCCATAACTTTGGGAAAAAATGTAAGTCAGAAGTAATTGACCTAGCACTGTCTGACCACACCGCACAATTGTTAAGATGCCAAGTAAGAAATATGTGTTTAATTAAGAACTGGAAAATCAGGAGACGGGATTTCTGTAAAGAAAATCTGGCAAAATTCAAATACTGTTTGGGTCAAATGACATTTGCAGATATGTACAGTGCTTGTGATCCAAACATAGCATACAATATTTTCATTGATACATTTAAATTGTTTTATGACCTTTGTTTTCCCTACAAAACTGTAACTATACACATCCACAAAAAACTCAAGTGGGTTTCACGGGGTATTAAGACTTGTAGTGCTAAGAAACGTGAACTACTGTGGAAATATAGAAAAACCCCAAGTGTAGACAACAAATCAAAATTGAGGCAATACACCAAAAGACTAAAAAGAATTGTATGTTTGACCCAACGAGCGCAAAACAATAACAATATTATAAATTCAAATAATAAAGCAAAAGCTGTATGGCAAACTATTAATGCTGCAAAGCAAAATATACCATTAGAATCTATATATAGTATTAAAGTGAATAATAATATCGTGACAAATCCGTGTGACATATCAAATGAATTTAATCATTATTTTGTAGATAAGATAACACCCATGAATACTATGCACAAAGATCAGCATAAGCAATTCCTAACATCTAGACTTAACTCAATGTTTATGAAGCCATGTCTGCCAGAAGACGTAAAACAAATCATAAAAGGGTTAAAAAACACAAATAGTGTAGGTTATGACGGTGTCTGCACTAAAGTAATTAAGTTAGTAACAGAATGTATCTCGCAACCTCTGAGTTACATTCTAAACCTGTCTATTGAAACTGGTGTATACCCTGAAAAATTAAAAGTTGCAATTATTAAACCGATTCATAAAAAAGGGAGTAAAGAAAACATGGATAATTATAGACCTATTGCTCTACTGTCAATCGTCTCAAAAATTTTTGAAACGTATATGTATAATGAACTCGTTGATTATTTTGAAACCCATAACATTTTAGCTAAGGAACAAAAAGGATTTAGACAGAACAAAAGTATTAACCTTGCTATATATGAATTTTTGGAAATCATAACGTCCAATGTCGACAGGCGAATACCGATCTGCGGCATCTTTATGGACATGACACAGGCTTTTGATCACGTGATTCATGACATCTTATTATATAAACTTGAGACTTATGGCATAAGAGGCAACATCCTAAAATTAATTGAAACCTACCTCAAAGACCGCACTCAGTATACACAAATTAATAGGCTTAATATTGGAACTAAGATGGAGGAGACATACCTATCAATGGGACGTAAAATACAATATGGTGTCCCACAAGGAGGTATATTGAGTTCCCTACTCTTTATAATTTACATTAATGACCTCCCAAATTCGAACCCGAACCCAATGACACTCTTTGCTGACGACAGCACTGTTGCAATTAAGTGTAATGATAAAATATCTTATGAACATGATATAAGCAGCAGCCTAAATGCAATCATTCAATGGCTAGACAGCAATAACCTGAAGGCAAACATTTCAAAAACTAAAATAATCCATTTTAATCAGCGTATGAATGCGCTTATGCCTCAGATTAACTATAAGGGTGAACCTGTATCTGAAGTGCAAACAACAAAATTTCTTGGTCTTACTGTGGATAACAAACTAAAATGGAAATCCCAGATTGAAACACTGTACAAAAGAATTAATAAATCAGTGTATGCCCTATATGAGTTAAAGCAGATTGCAAACATTAATACTTTGTTAACTGCATATCACGGTTTGGTTGCTTCGGTTCTGAGGTGTGGTGTGATTTTTTGGGGAAATTCGACTGATATTGATTTAATTTTTAAAGCTCAATAAGGGCTATGTTTGGGCTTCAAATGATCGAAACCTGTAAACCGTTTTTTCAGGAGTACAAAATTTTAACTCTCCCAAGCCTATATATCTATGAAGTCTCAGTATTTGTTAAGACCAATAAAACACTATTTAAATTAGCCTCAGAAGTGAATAATAGGCAACAACGTGACGAATTTCGCCTCTGTGTCCGCCGAACACATACCGCTTTAATGCACAAAAGTGTGTTTCACATGGCTCCTGTCATTTTCAATAAATTACCTAAAGAAATAAGGGCAATGAATACTGCCTTATTTAAGAAAAGTGTAAAGAGTCTTTTAGTTGATAAATGTTACTATAATTTGAACGAATTCTTAAACGATAATTTTTCAAAACTTAAGATCTCACAGTGACATCAAACAATAACAATTATTATTTTGCATGAATTTTTAAATATTGTAATAATTCTAGGAACGACATTAAAATGATTTAAATACTACTATTATTGAATAAATAATTAATCTGTATGACATTGCATTAATTTAATATCTTAAAGTATTTTATGACTGTTTTTTATCTATTTGTTGATTGTATTTTATGATTGTACCTATACATTTTGCATGCCTTACGGTAGAATCACTTGAAACATGTAAAGTTTTATAACACCATTGTAACAGTGTTTTTCTGCAAAAATAAATGATTTGATTTGATTTGATTTGATTATATTATACTAGCTTTTGCCCGCGGCTTAGTCCGCGTGGATGTCGGAAAATATTCCACTGTAACATGTTACCGTAATTCAAAGTATCCTATGTCCTAACCCAGCATATGGCCTAATAGTATGCCTTTCATCTAAATCTGTTCAACCGTTACGGCATGAAAGGTAACAGGCAGATAATAAATCTGTTTTAGGGTTCCGTACCTCAAAATGAAAAATTTTAACTCTTAAAGGATGACTTCGTTGTCTGTCAAGACCCTTTTTCTCAGGAACGCGTGGAGGCATCAAGTTGAAATAGATATCAAAAACTTAGATCTACGTTCCCTTGGAGCTGTAAAGGAAATCAAACTTCCAAGTCAACGCAATAAAAAAATCGTAACAGATGATGAGTTATACCGCATATTTATGTTGGCACTCGCAAATAAAATAAAACAAAGCCTAAATGGTACTTCCTGTTGACCTAGCAGCATGAAGTTTGGCAAGAAAACTTTCATCCCCTATAAATCACCCCTTTAGGATTATTTTTGAGATAAAAAGTAGCCTATGTCCTACTCTAGGATGCCATTTATCTCCTTGTCAAATTTTATCGAAATCCGTTCAGTGGTTTAGGCGTGAAATGATAACATACAGACAGACATTCTTGTACTCAAACCTCAGTTGGCCCGATATAGTTTTTTGACCCTATTAATAAGAAATATGATCGACTGACATCAAAAAAGTTTTTGTGAAAATTGACCATTTTCTTACTAACTGTATTTTTTTTTTTAAATCTGTGAATGCAGATCACATGTTTCTAAAAGTTAAGGACAGTCTCCTTACACTGGTTTTTTGTAGCGACAACGGTTAAGGTACCTGCCCTTATTGCTCTATCTCAAAATCCACCCTGTATATGTTATGATTGACTGCTTAGATCCATAAAGCTATAGTGTGATGATAAAATCTTTTAAAAGGTTAAATCCGTAACTATCTGCAATATTCTGACCTTTTGGCTAGCCTTTTTACAATTTGCGGTAAACTATAGAAGAATACGAACTTATTGTAATATAGCTCATCCCCCATAACAAATAGCGTGATAATAATTTTCGAAAAGTCTATTGTGACGTTTCCATTATTTGACTTATTGATTATTTATACCAATTTTCAAGTTAATCAAGCCACTGTAAAAATGAATACCACTTTTCACGCCGTTACGTGTAGATTTTCAAAAATCCCTGATATTTGTTTTTATTTATTTTCAGTCTTAAGTATAAATACTTAGTTTCGAGTTAATCAGACCGCGCGTTAAAATTATTGCATACAAACTTTGACACCCCCAATCCTCCTTTAGGGGGTAGTTTAGAAACACTAAAAATGGAAAACTTTATAATTTACATAGGTAAGTATTCTTGCCAAGTTTCAAGTTTATTAACTCAAGGAATAAGATTTTTCATATAAATAAAATCCCCCCTTTTCACCCTCTTATAGGTTGAATTTCCAGAAACCCTTTCTTAGCGGACGTCTACTAACTATAAACTACCTTTCTGCCAAACATCTTTATACGTCACAAGCGGTTTTAGATATTTCATGATGAATGAATGAATGAGTGAGTGAGTGAGTGACCTTTCACTTTTATATATTATATATAAGATTTAGATTAGATAATTACGTTTGTTGTCACCTTTGCAAAAGGATGTTGATTAATCAGACTATTATCTATCAACACAATGTTCGAAAGCACAGGCTTGTTCTGCCGGTTTTACTACACGTGCAGTCTAGCTATATCTCATTAACATAATTTTTAAGATCACTGACATGTAGCGCGCAAGATCAGTCGAAAACCACTTTAATCCCCTAAACCAATCTACCGATAAGTATTATGTTATAGAACGAAAAATTTAAGAAAAATATTTAATTTGGGACACGCACAGGAAATACAAACAGTACCTACCTAACTTATAAAAAAAGGAGAATTTAAAAACTAAACTAAACTAAAAATATTACTCACGTATTTCATTTCGATAGATGTTTATGTACTGTTGGATATCATAATTCGGGGTCATTTATAAACTTGTATGTGAAGGTTAACCTAAGTTTTTTCGGACTTTTTTTGTCACTCGGATTATATCAATATAGTTATTTATGCTACAAGTGCGGAAACCATCTTACACACGTGTATCATCCAACGTTTTACTAAATAATTATGCATTTTGCGAGGAAAAAATTAAAAAAAAAACGAGCGAGTTTTACAGTAGTCGCATATGATGTTGTGTAACATCAAGTAATATCTAACATCTTGGCAGACGTATATAAATGATATAAACAATATTCTATTATTTAAATGATGATTTTTATCACCATTCGCATCGTCATCGTAATCGCCATCGCTATCGCTATCGCCATCGTCATCGTCATCTTCGTTATCATTATCGTCATCATTATCATCGTCATCGTCATTATCACTATCATCATCTGATTTGTTAAATTTTTCTCAAATAATAAAAACTGCGTCTCGGGCTGACGAGGAGCTAAAATTAAAAAAAAAAATGCGCAAAAGTGCGTGCGATGTCCACACAATTTGGCTGCTTGAAAAAGTTCTTTTCGAGCACATGCATTGTAAAAAAAATGGATTGTGAATACGTGTACGTTACGAGTAAAATTTTCTTTGAGACGAATTCTTTGATTCTTTAGCTATCGAGTGGTGTAATTAAATTTTGGATGTAGATGATAGATATGTAGCTGCAGCATCAAACTGTATCCCCCGATTTTATTATCATCAGTTTTTTTGATTGCCTCCCAATATGGAAGAAAATTTAAAGACGTATTCACGTCAAAATATTCACCCATCATTAAGATAGGGAACGAACAAAAATCATAAACGGTACTGATAATACCAAAAGTTTACTAGGTGGTTTAACAGTTTGTGAAGTCGCTAGATATCAGTGGGTAAACAGTCATCTTGATAATAGCTCAGGTTTTGATGTATTCAAAAAAGGATAATTCCACCTAAACATTTCAAGTAGGTTGCCAAGACTTACATTAAGGGCTTGCTACACGGCAGCCAACCGTGTCCCCGACAGAGGTGACCTTGGTTGGCGACAGGCAGAGCTGTTTGAAATTCGGTCGTAAACCACCAACTCCACGGTTGTAAACCACCAAGGTCACCTCTGTTGGGACGCGGTTGGCTGCCATGTAGCAAGCCCTTTACGCTTTCACAGTTACAAAGTTATCAGATCTAATGTAGAGCCAAGCTCCTAAGTCTACAAGGCCTAACTATACATCCCTTTTTTGTTTTTTTTTGGGTGGGAAATTATCAAGTAACTTCTCTCACTCTGGGCGGAGCGGGAGGGCGTGTCGGACTCTTACTGACTAAAACCCACCCGTGTTCCTTCTATCTATTTCTTTTTCTTTTTGCGGTGATATTGTACTACACAAACATGCGTAAGAAATACAGACTTGCACCTCCCTTTAAGGGGATTGGAGGGTGAAAGTTTTTTTTGTTTGTTTTTGTGCTAATCCTAGTTTGCATACCAAATTTTAGATTTCTATGGGACTTCAGGGAAAAGGCTAGGCAGATGATGATGATGATGATGATAAATACCTCAAATTACTTAGCACGATCTTCCGATAGATCGAAAATACTGCAGCATTAATTTTGAAATAAACATGCGGTAATGTTGAGGATTAATGTTAAGTATACGTTTGACGAAAACACGATACGAAAAAAAAAAAACAAAGTTACCTCCGAACAATAAACTGCTGGTATTAAAAAATACTTCAAATTAGATTATGAAACTTTACATAATTAAACTAACTATAAAGCACTAGTACAAATTTTTTATTTATCTTTGTTTTCACTTGAAAAAGAAATGACCTAAACCATTGGCGCCTTGAAGCCTTCTTCCCACCGGTCAGTCTGTTCTCACTCAGTCTGCGAGCAGTATCGTGCGAGCGATATAAGGAGTCAATTTGTTTTTTTTTTGGTATTATGGACTCTTAACGAGCTTGGACACTTTGTTGGATTTTCAATGCTCGGCTGACCACCGAGAGTTGAAAATCCAGTGCGCGATAAAATCCCGCTGCGATGCCCCGATCGGATCGAAGTAACTTGTCGAGCGTGTCATCGGTAATAATCGGGTGTGATAGTGCTCGGTTTTGTATTTATGTATTATAGTGGTCTTGCACGGACCTGCATTAATTGAGCCTGAGGTTTGTACCTGCAAGTTTACAACGAACATCTGCTAAAGATTGTTTGTTTATTAGTAAGCGCCTGTGGGATGTTTTTATCTATACCTATCTTCTACATCTAAATAAATATTTAAAAAAAAATATGTCGCTTTTCATGTCTGTCGGTGTGACCGCATTGTTTTTCTAAACTACGCAACAGGTTTTGATGCAGTTTCCACAATCATTTTAGAGAATTTATTGCGGAAAGTTTATAAGTATGTACCTATGTTACGTTCATATTAAACATGCCTATAATAAAAATATCGATGTTTTGTCAAGTTGTACAAATCGTGCGAAGCAGGGGCGGGTTGCTAGTTGGCAAAATAAATATAATTCTGTTTCGAAGTCTAATACTTTATTACCAAACCATAAATTTTCAGTGTAACAGAAGTTTACTTCAGAATTTTATCCATGGTATCCATATCCGTAGCCCCCTCTGCTCTTTTTCTTGTGTGGAGCGCTGCGAGGCTCCCTCGGCGCGAGAGGTGCGCTTTCGAACTCGCCCAGCGCTGGTTGTGCGCTGCGGAGTTCAGCACCGATGGGATTCGCGGCAGTCAGCCCCAGCACAGCGCATATCAGCAGAGTGAAAATTGCGAACTGGAAATAGGAAAAATATTATGTTCAAGTTAAATTTCAGTAGGCTGATTAGATTAAATACGTAGCGTGCGACACATTGATATGAGATGAGGTTATCATCTCATTTTTCCATTCCTACTATTGTAAAAGGATTTTATTTACACAACACACATTGTTTCCCCGAAGGTTTGGGCAGAGGTGTACCTTTAGCAGGTACACCCACATTTCGCCAGTTATGTTTAAGTCCCATGTAATAGGGGGCGAGCCTATTGCCATCAACCGGGCACAAATCCAGACTCCGGGCTGCTACTGAGAAATTCCAGATTGAAAAACCCAATAACACTTTGACCGACCCGGGAATCGAACCCAGGACCTCATGCTTAATTTATTTCTCAATAAGAAATACCAAGGTTTTTTATTTGTTCACATTTTTAGATCTAAAAACGTTAAAATACAAACTAAGCACGTATTTTCTTTTTAACAAATCATTTACTAAATAATATTTCATTTCTTACGCAAATGAGTAATGGTTGGTAGATATGTCATTGGATCTGTAATGTTGACAATATCGGTGCTGCTACTGTTTCAAGATTTAAGGCCTTACACTACCTCATACTGTAAAAACTTTCGTGGTATGATTGACTGTTATTAATAGTTCTGCAACATTTCGTTTGTAATTTATTTACAATAAACAACACTAGCATCCGTCAGTAGAGTAGCTCACCCTAACAGAGTCAGTTTAACAGTGCGAGCGGGATGCAAAGATAGGAACGTGACGCGGTCAAGCAATCCAACATGATTTTACGTAACTAATGTTTGTATCAATCCCAGTACTCACATACCTATTTATTTGCACCACTTGCACCACAAATTACTAAATGCGTTTAGCGCTAAACATATTTAAAACATCATTCTGTCTCTATCATCTTCAAACGATTGAAAGATACAGAACGATGTTATAAATTCGTTTAGCGCTAAACGTATTTAATTATTTGTGGTGTTAGCAGGCCTCATGTCACGATTGAAATTCTTCTTTTTCTCAGCTAAAGCACTAGGAAGTGATGCAGGGCGGGCGTTTTTGGGGGACTGTCTTATGTAATTTTGACATTGGAAAAGTGCTGATTCTCAGCCTGTTTTGAATAAATGACTGTTTTTTTTTTTTTATTTAACTTGTTCGAAAACTGGCTCTTATTGCATCGATTTTCACAATACAGTGTCATCTCCCGCCTGACGTAGGTCCTCACCGGACACGGTTGTTTCGTGAGGTTCCTGTTCCGGATAAGGCGGGAGGAAACGGCCGCGTGCCATTGTGTGGATCGCCCGGCGGACACGGTGGAGCATACGGTGGAAAGAGGCAAACTTCGCGCCCTCACGCCCCTAGCCATTGCAGGAGACGCCTTAGGCGTCGAGAATCCCAGACCGATTCCCGGACACCATAGGCGCGGGCTTGCGGACGGTGAGCAATGGGAAGCTTGCCGTCCGATAAATTGCAGGCCCGGGTCGACGGCGCGATGTGTTCTACACGCGCCTCAAAGAGATGTCAGCACAATTGGCTAGGTCCGCTACGGCCGATGTCTGCCGAGGTTGCGGGAAAATCCGAAAAGGAGGTGGCCTCTGGCAAAATACAGGTATCTGAAGGAACACGGGTGGGTTTTAGTTAGTAAGAGTCTGACACGCCCTCCTACTCCGCTCAGAGCGGGAGAAATTATGTGACAATTTCCGACACAAAATAAAAGAAAGTATATTGAACACGCATTACTTTGTGTCCCAGCTCTAGGGCTGGAAAGTAAGTCACAGAAAAACTGCAATGGTCAGAGAAGTGCGATTTTCTTTTAATCTCAGCAAATAGTTTTCATGCTATTTTTAAGTCTAATTTTTTTTAAATTATATAGATATAAACTGTGTAAAATATTAAAATTATTATAAACGACGACTCGCCCCTGCATCGCACGGTTTATACGACTTGACAAAACATCGATATTTCCTTATTATTTGTAAGTTTAATACTATTTGTATTTGTGTACACATAAACCTTCCGGAATAAATTCTCTAAATGATAGTGGAAACTGCATCAAAACACGTTGCGTAGTTTAAAAAAACAACGTGGTCACACGGACAGACACGAAATGCGACTTTAAGGCCTGAAACTGCGTTAAGCGGGCGCTCGCGACGGGCACCCGTCGCATGTCTACGCGCGGGGACACGCGGGTGGGCTCCGTGGGAACGCGATGGCCCCCGTCGCGGGTACCCGTCGCGGAGACCAGATTATTTTATTTACGCAGTGTTGCTAGTACAATTTCAACGGTGTGCATGCACAGTCGTGTCGATGTAGAACTTAATATATTAGTACCTAGGCGACCGAGCTCTGCTCTGGTGAAAATTGATGAGGCTCATTTAATATTATAGGATAGTTCATACCAATCCCATGTATAGTACGTACATACTAATTCCATGCTGCCATGATAGTAGATATTTACTAGTTCCATGCATGCTACCATATCATTATTCTAATGTCATCATTCATTATCTTGTTCTTGGGCGACCGAGCTCTGCTCGGGTGAAAATACGGAGAAAACGAATTTTCCCAGATATGAGACATTGAGACCTAGCTAGATCGATTTTTTGCTCCCGTAAATCCCTATATTACAACTTTCATCGAAATCGTTAGAGCCGTTTTCGAGAACGTGATTACAAATATATATATTATACAAATATTACTCGTTTAATAGTATAGGATTACATTGCAAAACCGCTGGCCACACCGCTGGCGGGCAACGCGCGTGCCCTCGCGCGGGCGTCCGTCGCACGGAGGCGGGACACGTGGCGCGAGTGCGGGGCCCGCTTCCCCGCGACGGAGCACTTTTGTATGGAACCGCGCGGACGTCCGCTTAACGCAGTTTCAGGCCTAATATTTAAAAAGTATTTAGATGTAGAAGATAGGTATAGATAAAAACATCCCACAGGCGCTTACTAATAAACAAACAATCTTTAGCAGATGTTTGTTGTAAACTTGCAGGTACAAGCCTCAGGCTCAATTAATGCAGGTCCGTGCAATAGTTTACTAGTAATTTTCGAAATTATTGTAAACAATTGTACTTTTTCGTTAAATGTATCCTCGCGTTTGCTTTTCACTCGGTTGTAATTATTTATTATAGTGTATAACAACTTTCTCGCACTGCTTCTTAAAGTTTTAGGCATTGTTTAACGTGAAATATGACAAAATATACACAAAGTTTTCGTAAGAGGTTATAAAAACAACAACTGACAACAAGTGACACTCGCAGCAGTGTTGTCAATTTATGAAAACGTGAAAAAATCACTCTCAGCTTTCATTAGACAGACTCTATTAAATAATTTTCCTACTTTTTTAAACATTCTAAATACATACATTGTCCTGTCCTTAAACCTGCGAAGGCACGGCGCACGAAAAAAATAGCAAATTTAAAACCATAGTTTCACAAAAATATTTTTACATTTGAATTATTATCGAAAATGTCGACGTAATGAAGAAGAGTAAATTTTTAGGGTTCTGTACGTCCGTATGAAAAAACGGAACCCATAAAGGATCACTCGTATGTCTGTCTATCTGTCTGGCTGGCTATTTGTCTGTCTGTCCGTCTGTCACAGCCAATTTGCTCCGAATCTGTGACCCAAACACATACGTGTAACATTAATAAATGAATTTTGAATATTTATTGCATTTCGGGTCACTTTTCGGGGGCAAATTGGACAATTTAAAAAAAGTTTTGCAAACTGTACCGTGTGACATATCAAATGAAAGGGCTTGTTGTGAGAATCTCAATTTTTTTAAATATATTAATATAAATGCATTTAAAGATATTTAAGAAAATTAATGAAAATTGACCACTTATCTCCGAAACGACTCAGCCTAAAATTTTGAAAGAAAACCACTGAGAATGGTATTTTACTTATGATTACAGGAAAATCTATAAGAAGTCTATGGTCTTTAAATAACATGGTAAATCTCTCAATATTGTGCGTACAAATTTACATTTACAGTTGGAATGGATGGGGGAACATGTTTTTCAACTACAATGTTCTTGGGATAAATTCATCCCAACTATGGAACCCTTCATTGTGCGTGGTCCGACACGCACATGGCCGGTTTTTTTTTATATTTTTGAAAACTGTTAAAACTATTAATACGTGAAAAAGACTTTATAGGTAGCTACTAAACCATCAATTTGGCATCAGGGAAAAACACACAACAATAGACCAGGTACCTACACACATAATAATAAACATTATTGAAAAAACGCTCTAAAGCAAGCACGTCTGCGCTACCGTATTCCTAAATATCGCACAAGCTTTTATCAAATTTTGGAATTGGGTTCTTGTTTCCAAACTCAGACGCAGGCTACCTCTAGAATTTTCAGATATTCTAGAGTCTTACATACTTAACAGAATGTTCAGAATAACGCAAGAGGATGCTTATTTCGAGCTGTAAACTATAAAAGCTGGGGTACTACAAGGAAGTGTGTTAGGCCCAATCCTGTACTTGCTATACACATGTGATATCCCAGAGATGGCAAACAACACCATTGCGACCTTTCTAGATGACACTGCTATTATGGCTACTGGATCAAGCCACAAAGAAGCAGTAGAAAAAGTTTAACTAGTTGCGAACAAAGTTTATTGGACACAAAAGTGGAAGATCAAATTGAATGAGTCAAAATCAATTTACATTGACTTTAATAACATACACTGCGATTATCACCCAATCTACATTATAAAAAACCGCATGCAAGTGCCTTATGCTAATATGTACAGCCAAATACCTTGGCATAACTCTTAATGCCACGCTGCATTGAAAATCTCACGTCAAAAAGAAAAGACAGGAACTGACATACGTTACAACAGTATGTATTGGTTATTCGGAAGGAAATCCTGACATAGTAAAATAATATTATACAAGCATATTTTTATGCCAATTTGGACGTACGGTATCCAGTTTTGGGGCTGTACTAAACAAAGCAACGTTAAAATAGTACAATAATTCCAAATAAAGTACTCAGGGATGCTGTAAATGCACAGGTCTCGGTGGAAATCGTCATTTCTAATGTACCATACATACGAAATGACGATTTCCACCGAGACCTTAAAATGGAACTCGTCACCACCATCATCCAAAAATTTGCTGAAGTCCACGAACACAGACATCACCGACATGTGAATGTCGAGGCAATTCAGCTGCTAGACAACATGGACATAGTGCGTAGGCTAAAGAGAACTAAATCATTTGAGTTAGTGTAGTGTATAAATTTGTGAATGAGTAATAGTAATAATGCTGTGATATACATGTAACACAAGAGCAAAGTATTTTCATCAATTATCAGACCCTAAGAAAGTTTGCGAAGTAGTGTAAAAGCGCAAATTGACACTATTTTTGGTTATAACATAATTTATTTCGTAAAATATTAAGTTAGTGTTAAATTGCTTATTAGTCTATTAGGCTAGATTGTAATCAATTACTAAGAACTTTGAAAAAAAAAAAAGCTCTCGATTCCATTGCACCCTCAGTTTCGGCTGCAAGCCTGCCTTGAGTGCAATGAAAATCAAACGTAGTATTATTTTGTAGATCAACATTAAAAATCACACTGCATAATATGCACACTAAAATATTTAAAGTGAAAAAAGGTGTATTGACTTACCAATTTCATGTTGAGTGTAGTACTTATGGAGCTCCAGATGAACGATGTGGGATGCGGTCTAATGGACGTGTATTTATAAGTAACACTGTGAAGGTCAACAGATCTGGTAGTTTATAATTACAAAACAAAAATAAAAACGCATCAGTAGGTAAGATTTATGCATAGAAATGAAATTATGTTTTTAATCTTTGACGGTAAGTACCTAATTCTCCGATCTTTTGCAAAATCGGTTACTTGACACGGTAAATGTACCTTTTGATATATCTTTGCGTCTATATTCTTCAGTACCTGGTCGATCGAGCTCTGCTCTGGTGAAAATAGAGAATGCTCATTTAATAGTGTAGGATAGCTCATCCTAATTTAATGTATAGTACATACTAATTCCATGCTGCCATGTTATTGTTCTATGGTAGCCATCTTGTTCTAAACTTTGGGCGACCGAGCTTTGCTCGGGTGAAAATAGAGAAAACGAATTTTCCCAGATAAGAGACATAGCTAGGTCGATTTTTCGCCCTCATAAACCCCTATAATGCAACTTTAATCGAAATCGATAGAACCATTTTCGAGAACGTGATTACAAATATATTTATAAATATTGCTCATTTAATAGCTTAAGATTTGATGAGCGGGTTTAACTACAGACAGATTTAGAACCCGCGTACATTGAGATTTTAAATCAATGCATTGTACACCTCCGATTTGTGTTATGAAAATAACAACCGACTTCCGAAAAAAACCCTACAAAGTAAAAAATAACTTTAATTTCGGAAGTCGGTTTCGGTTTGGACCTGTATTTTAGTTTTTTGCCATGATAAAATTTAATCTATTTCCATATAAAACTTTTACACTTCACATAATTAGTTTAAAATTATAAGAAATGTAATTTCAAATCCTCACAACAAGTTCTTTCATTGTCTCCGCGGTACAGTGTGTAAAACTTTTTTTTAGTTTTCTAATTTACCTTCCAAAAGTGATTGACATATTCAAAATTCATTTCTTTATGTTACACGTCCGACACGTACGCCACCTTGCCGGGGTTGGTCCGCCATCTTTACATACCGAGACTCCTCCGTGCCTCGGAAGGTACGCTAAGCCGTTGGTCCCGGCTGTCTTTCGTGGGTCTTTGACAGTCGGGTCGTCAGAAGCCCGAAAGTCTGACAACCAGTCTTACAATGGGGTATCGTACAGTAGCGAAGGCTGATTTTATGGAGGAGGTAAGCCGGAGCAGCAAAAAAAAAAAAAAAAAATCCGATATACTACTTTTCTATTATGAGCTTCATGCAAATTAGTCAAAATAATTCTATTCCTACCAGTCCCGAACTCATAAAACAGCTACGAATATGTTTTTCAATCTGCACATCTTTTTTTGATGAATTCGTCAGATTAAAATGTAAAAAACCCTATATTCTATAGACAACTACAATGTAAGAAAAGTGAACACGGGAACAATACATTTTATTAAAACGACTGCCAGTCAGTCATTCATTAATATTTATCGTAAAGGGAAACATAAAATGTTTGAAAAAACCATCGCGGCGTTTGTAATTTATAGTCACATCTGGGCGAGCACGTATTTTTAAAACTTAACCTTGAAAAGCATGTTTCTTCACAAAGTAATTGTCAAACGACATTATAAAACTATGAATGCCGCCATCCTAATAAGATCGTACTAATTAGTTTAAATAAGTAATTTCAGCTTATTAAACTATCTACTTACCCCAAATACCTAATTACAATGTACTTTACATTCACAACACACAAAACACCATGTTAATCATTCTCAAAACACTATGTTAATCACTGTCCTATAACTACAAACAAATATTTAACTAGTAGTAAATAAACTAATTAATTCAATAATACTGAGCGAACAAAATGCAAATTAATATGGTTCTAATGCGATTACGTCAAAAAACAACCACACATTGTCATACGATTAATGAAATGTTTACGAACTCCGAACTCCTTCAACTCCTAGCCGAACGTATTACGAAATTCAACGAAAACTACCGAATCAAATGCGTATGCCAGAAAGAGGTGGTGCAATAGCACTAATTCCTTCTCGCTTCCGCGCGCACGTTTCTGCTACTACGTGCCTATAATAACTTGTCACATACCGGCTTACCCGGCTTATAGAAACCGCGGTGTCACGTGACCGAAGTGACGTCATGATGGACTTTATTTTGTAAGGAAATTGAATTTAGCATAAGCCGGACGCGCCTACGAGTTATTTTAGCGCAGTGTTTTGTTGTTGGGTTATTAAGACAATTTTTAATGTATGTAGGCGTTTTGTAATGGGTATTTTAATTTTATGGTGTATCAAATACTTATAGTTTGATTATTCAATGACGATAGAGTGGTTGTGTTCCGAATTTCCGAAGGGAAGCCAGTAGGAATCGGCTTATATGGACATTTCGCCCCTGGTATCGTATTACCCAGTTACTGGGTCAGATAGGCAGTCGCTCCATTTAAAATACTGGTATTTAGCTGCATCCGGTTGGGCTGGAACACGACCCCAACATAGTTGGGAAAAGGCTAGGCAGATTGGTTGACGTTACACGTTCGTGTTTGAGTCAGAGAAATTCATATCATGTGTACCAAATTCCAATTTAGCTGTCGTAGATTCGGAGAAAATTGGCTGTGACGGACGGACAGACAGACAGACACACGAGTGATCCTATAAGGGTTCCGTTTTTCATTCGGACTTACGGAACCCTAATAAAAATTTAATTGAGTTACTACATTATAATATTTGCAAGGATTATGGGGAACAGAAACGTAAAATGATAGAATTTTCTCGATAGAAAAACATCTCGAAGTTACTTCTAATTTCCTTCCCTTCTCGATACATCCATACTTATAAATGCGAAAGTAGGTCTGTTTGTCTGTCTGCTACCCTTTACACGCCTTAACTGCTGAACGGATTTCGACGAAATGTGGCAGACAAGTAGACAATGACCTGGGTTAGGTTATAGGATACTTTTGATCCCGGTAACACGTTTCCGTGAGATATTTTCTGACATTCACGCGAGTGAAGCCGTGTACAAAAGCCAAATAGTACCACAGATGAATACAGATGCACTCAGCAAAATCATTTAAATAAAAAGCGATTCTTGCTTCGACACAATAAAGTGCAATTCAGGTAGCACAGCGCTAATTACCTAGAAGCGCTAATTACCTACTCTATATTCACCTAGAAGTTGCCTCTCTTTCTATGGCGTAATTCTTATATCTTCTGACTTCGTTACAACCCATGCGGAGTGACCCGTCTGTATTAATCTGTGGTAGTACTAAATATGTTAATGACTAATAGGATAAAAAATGATTATTTATGGTCTTTATTTATGTACACAGGTACACACAAAACACATAAACAACACACACACAACAACCTACAACACAACACGTATGTATTAATAAAACCATGATGAAGTTTGTGTACCTATTTTAAGAAATTTCTTTTTCTTTGTCTATCTTAATAATAATGTTATTACTTTGTATGTTATTTTTTATTTAGGTATTTACCGAATATTATTATATTAGTACCTACATTTGTTTTTTTATTAGTTTTTTATTTACGAATTGTTATCTTAAAATTATATTTTAATAAAGCTTATATTTGATTAATTTACGTGTTTCATTATATTTCTAAATATTTTACCTCTGTGCGCCAGTGTACTTTACTACGTATTGCTGGAGTTGTCAATTCGTCCACAAATAAATTGAATTCGGGCGAATCGCTTCAAGAAAAACAAATATTTATTAAAATGGTCGATTTCTCTCTCTCTCTAAATGATTCGTCCGGATTCGGGCAAGTTAATTCGGGCGAGCCACCAATAAGTCGATAAAACTATTTCAGCATTCACTGCGTTCTTATCCCAGCCCGATCATCATGTATGGCAAGCCGATACCTTGGGAGAAGCGAGCTAAATACCCAGGAGTCATCCTTGACCATCACCTTACGTTTAGTGAGCACATAAAGACGGCTCGTTCGCGTGCCGGTTTCGCTCTAAGTAAGCTCCAATTACCAAGGTAACCGACATAGCCCGAAGAATTGCCAAACTTAAGTGGTAATGGGCAGGGCACATTGCTCGCAGAACGGATGACCGATGGGGTCGAAAGGTTCTGGATTGGCGACCACGTACCGGAAGACGTAGCGTTGGAAGGCCTCCCACAAGATGGACCAATGACCTTATGAAGGCCGCAGGAATCCGCTGGATGCGGAAAGCACAAAATCTGTCGAAGTGGCGGTGCTTGGGGGAGGCCTATGTCCAGCAGTGGACGTCTTTTGGCTGAAATGATGATGATGATGAAGCTCCAATTCATAATGACCACACGCAGAAAATTGTCAGTCAAGTGCAAATTGCGCATCTACACCGCGGTCATCCGTCCCATTATGACCTACGCGACAATTACATGAAATGGTTGTATTTCATGAAATAGAACATCGATCGCCTGGTCACATCCGATGTGGTCTGGCCAGATCATTGTATACCAAACGTTTGACTATATGAACAGTTAAACGCACGATTAATTCATAATGATGGGGCCAACATCATATCGTAAAATAGTCATATCGTAAAATAGTTAAGATTATCCACCAGTAGTGGCGTTGATGTCGCTTTGCTGTATCGAAAAAGAAAGGAAATTAGAAGTAGCTTTAAGATGTTTTTCTTTAGAGAAAATTCTATCATTTACGTTTCTGTTCTCCAAAATACTTGAAAATATAATATAGTTACTCATTTAATTTTTATTAGGGTTCCCTACGTCCACATGAAAAAACGGAACTTCACTCAATTGTAGGAATTGATCCAATCACATCATCATTCATGATTTTCTTATTGGGTCCATTGGTTTGATTTTTTCAGATGTAGTGCGGTTTAAAAAAATAAAAAACCGCACAAAACCTAGTTATATGATATAATTATTTAAAAAAATCATAAATAAATCGTTACATCACCGTGTGCAAGGATTTTATGGTTAATCTCTCCATTCCGGAGATATTATTATATATATTTTTTTAATGTCTTTCACATATCTCGGGACCCTGGGGACCCGGACCTTTGGAAGGCGTACGAGGGGTCGAAGCCAACTCGCAGAGGCCCGTTAGACGCTTTTAAAGAAATGAGGCACCAACCGACGATTATCCCTGTTTGCACTATGCAAGTACAGCCAAGGACAACCACCGGTTGGTGTAGGACTTTGGATTATGGGTTTGGGTGGCTAAGTGAACTGGTTGTCTTGAACTATGGATAATTTAACCAGATGACTGCGACATAATTACACATAATAAGCTCAAAATTGGTATCTTCGGCTCTTGATTGGTTGAATCATTCAGATGTGATTTGGAAGCCGGTTGAGATGTGTATCGTGTAATTGCAATAAAAACCTTAATGAATAGCATAAGGAAAAGGCAAAAAGGTGAAGGGTTGATGTTTGTTCAAATGTTGATAAGTGCATAATTTTGATTCAACTTAGTTTTTCCTGTTTGGTACAAAGATAAGTTACACTAAAGCATTTATCATAATCATAACATGTATTAATTTAAAAAAAAATTGTGTGCTTAACTTTAGCATAATAAAGATCATCCAATATCATCCATTCGTTTTATTATGTACTTATTCCGATTTGTAGCATTTTTTTAAAGTTTAGAATACTGTAAAATCAGATTTTTGGACTTATCATGTATATTCCAGACACCACAGATTTCAAAATCTTAGTTCTACAGTGCCTTGGAGCTGTAAAGAAAATCAAACTACAAAGAGAACGCAATAAGAAAATACGGACATTTATGCCACATATGTTGACACTCGCAAATAATTATGGTATTTTCCGCTGACCTAGCAGCATGAAATTTGGCGAGAAGCAAGGTTTTACAGTTCAAGTAAAGAGAAAAATCCGATAATTGGTAATTTATAGTTATACACGGTGATTTTTTATTCACTGAAAACCTTTGAAGGCGTGACAGTACTTATGATTATGAGCAACTTTGACTAATGCAACCATAACCCAACTCAGAAATATAAAAATTGTTTCATACAAAAATGCAATATTTACTCGATGAAAATGTATGAAACAGATGTATTTTTTTATTATTTCGTAGTTGGTCCCATAGTGAAAGTAATGTATTATCATGAGTACTTTTACTTCCTGAAAGTTAAACAGTGAATTAAAAATCACCGTGTATATAACTGTAAAGGTAAGTTTGTTTTTCAATCTGTCTTGAAGTAACATATAGTCTGTATTTCGTTCAAATCGGTCCACTTCACTCTATTAAAAGTTCTTTTTTCAGCTCTTCAATCCGGAATTAGTAATTCTGGCAGCCCAGCGAATACAGCTTTGAGACGGAACCCTGAGGGCGTGAACCCTGAGAACGGAACTCTGAGGGAATATCTCAGTAGCAGCCCGGAGTCTGGATTTGTGCCCGGTTGATGGCAATAGGATCGCCCCCTATTACATGGGACTTAAACATAACTGGCGAAATGTGGGTGTACCTACTACAGGCACACCTCTGCCCAACCCTTCGGGGAAACAAGGCGTGATGTTATGTTATGTTAAAAACATTACACTCCTTTTTGGGCAGTCGTGTAAAAAACAAGTTTTTATGATTTTCTTAAAATAATAATGATTCATTTTAATATTATCACCAATTATTTGTTATACCTACTAGTGCCGTTGATTACGTAATACCTGCATGTTAGAAAGGTTATTTTATCACTTTTAATATTATTTTTATTTATTTTTTCCATATAAAACACTCAAAATGAAAAATATTGTAAATATTGTAATAACTTTTGACCGAGTGGGCCGATTTTAATTAAATAAAGACTAAATGTTACTTCAAGATACGGACTATGACTATATTTCCAATCCCTTAAATATCTTGAAAAGAAGTAGGTACACAAAAAACATGTTAATTTTAAAATCATCCCCTGTTTTACCTCCTTGGGGGATGATTTAAAAAAAAAACGTTGAAACATGTAATTCTTTATATCTTACCAAAAGCATAAATTTGAGTTTTAATATGCTTAAGACGTGCTGGGTTTTCATACAAACTTTCATCCCCTTTAGGATTATTTTTGCAACAAAAAGTAGCCTATGTCCTTCCCCAGGATGCCATCTATCTCCTTTTCTTTTTATTGAAATCGGTTCATTAGGCGTGAACATGTAACATACAGACTTTCGAATTTATTAAATTTATATATATATGTCGCCGTGAAAGCGTTAAGCCGTTGGTCCTTTTTTTTTTTTTTTTTTTTTTTTTTTTTTTATTTTTTTTTTTTTTTTTTTTTTTTTTTTTGGGTGGGAAATTATCAAATAACTTCTCCCGCTCTGGGCGGAGCGGGAGGGCGTGTCAGACTCTTACTGACTAAAACCCACCCGTGTTCCTTCGGTTGCCCTGTTGCCGGGGGCCACGATTTCCCGATCGGTTTTCTTCGAACCCCCGGCAGGCATTGGCCCTAGCGGACCCCGTCAATTCTGCTGACATCTCTTTGAGGCGCGCGTGGAACACAACGCGCCGTCGACCCGGGCTTGGTCCTTATCGGACGGCGAGCTACCCATTGCTCACCGTCCGCAAGCCCGCGCCTACGGTGGCCGGAAATCGGCTCGCGATTCCCGCCCCGGGCGTCTCCTCCTGCGGCGGTTAGGGGCGTGAGGGCGCGAAATTTGCCTCTCCCTCACGCGTTCCGCCTCCTCCTTCGCGAGCATTACCGCTTCGCAGAAGGAGGTGACGGCCTGCCATTTCCTCTCGCTCCGTACCATGGCCTGAACCAGGGCCGGACGCGAGAGATCACCGCCGCCGATCGCCTCTACGAGAACACGGCGTTGCTCCGCCCAAGCCGGGCAGACCTCCACCGTATGCTCCACCGTGTCCTCAGGCCGATCCACACAATGGTGACACCCGGGTGTTTCCTCCCGCCTTATCCTGAACAGGAACCTCCCGAAGCAGCCGTGTCCGGTGAGGACCTGCGTCAGGCGGAAGGTGAGAACGCCGTGGCGTCTCTCCAGCCACTCCTCAAAGACGGGTCTTATCGCCGCGATTGTGGCGTGCCCAGCGCGGGGTTGCGACAATCGCACCCTCCATGACGCCATGAGATCCCGCCGGAGCTCTGTCCGCTGTGAAGCCGTTGGTCCTGGCTGTCATTTGTAGATTTTTGATAGTCGTTACGGGTAGTTAGAAGCCCAAAAAGTCTGACAAACAGGCTTACCAAGGGGTATCGTGTTACCTAGAAACTAGGTTGTGGAGGTCAGATAGGCAGTCGCTCCATGTAAAATACTGGTATTCAGTTGCATCCGGTTAGACTGGAAGCCGACCCCAACATAGTTGGGAAAAGGCTAGGCAGACGATGATGATGTCGCCGTGAAAGCGTCTACCTGTAAAAATTATAACAGAATCATAGGCGTAACCATTTATTATAATATTAACCGACTTCAAAAAAAGGAGGAGGTTCTCAAATCGATTGTATTTTTTTAAATGTTTTATACCGCGTAACTTTCGACTGGGTGAACCGATTTTGATGATTCTTTTTTGTATTGTAACCACTTTTTTGCTGTTAATGCTATCCTTATGCCTACGGTATAGAAGTGAAACTCGGTTGAACGGGCTGTAAAAAAGGTTTGTTTAAATGTCTAATCTTATTTCAAATGGAGTATAGTCTTCCATTGAATGTGTGAAATGTCAGTGTCACTAGTACTGTCAAGTGTCAGTCATTTCCTCGTCTGTGGTAGCCGTGATAGCATGAATTGATAATGCTGCAAATTCAAATTTAAGAAGAGCGACGACATAAGTACATGAGTGTCGTGATTTTCTTTACATTATATATTATAATAGTACGGAAGTATGGATGGGTGGATTAGCAATATCCTTCAAAATCATTTAGATTGTCATTGAAAGTGTGTTACGCAGTTAGGGTGCGGTACACTTAAGACTGCATTGTATGTTTTTGGCCAAATTATATTTTTCTGACCAAAAAGTAGGTACGTTCACGCTGGTCGATTAACACTCCTGCTCTACTTTCATGTAGAATGTAGCGAACTAATTTAATGAATCAATTCCGTTCGTAACTTGGACTGATAACAGGTAATGCCAATAATATATGCAATAAGTAGTAAATTATGTTACAAGTAACTATTTATAGTAGGTACTAAATAACCAACTAAACATTTGTTAAAAAAGCAAGGCATCAAAATACTGTTCCACATTGCTCTCACCCGGAGACGTGCCCTGAAAACTGGCAGCAGCATACTCTTACTATTATGTTTAATCTAAATAGATACAGCTTTTAGTATCTTTTCTATATACCTATTGTCTAGTCTGCTCAGTGTTCATTTTGTTATTAAATTAGTTCACAAAAAATAAAAAAATTAACACACGACTGCCCTGCCAAAAAACTAACTAAAAAGTAAAAAACAAGTTGTACCTATTATTTAATCTGTATGCGAAAGGTCACCCATTTACTCGCTGACTATACAGTAGTGCTATTCTGTAACCATCTCACCGTGATATCTTAGGTGCAGTGAGCGTGGAGTGAGCTGTCAGTTGCTAAGGATTGACACTATTGGCAGCTCACTTCACCTAAGATATCACGGTGAGATTTTTACAGAATAGCAATGCAGATACTTAAATAAAATTGTCATTGCTGTCCGGACCGTTGTGTTGTTGTCTGGAACACTTTTTAGATAAGAGGATTTTTTTTCACCTTTGAAAAAGGATAATATGTCAGCCTATGTCATCGGGTTGATGTAAGGATTCTAACGATACCCCAAACATCCAAAAAGTTCAGGCAAATAAATCTGTTCAGGCATTTAAAATTTATGATAGAATAAAGAAACTCACGTACATACATGAACCCTGAAAAAATTACACTCCTTTTTGGACAATCGTGTAGTATAGATGAGCCTAAGTTATTCCGATATAAACAGTACACACGGCTACACTTCAAGCGATACATTTCCAGTGTAAGCTGACCTCGCATTGTACGGAAATGCGAGTTCACCATAAACTGGGAATGCATAGCTTGATGTGTAGCCATGTGTACCTACTAGTTTCAAAAAATTAGCTTGGGTTAAAATATAAAACGATAACTAATTTAATAACCGAGTGTGAAGGTTTAAAATACCTAAGTCGATCCTGACGAACTGCATCGTCAAAGCGAAATACGCCTCAACAGCACCATAGGTGACACGACGATCAGAAAATCTAGACCCACAGGCGTAGCCCGCCAGGATAGCATCACAGGTAACACACTCATCGGTCTCGAACCCCAAGCCATGCGGCTGGTAAAAGGATTAACCAGAGGCACAAACTTTTTTCTTTTTGTCTGGGAAATTATCAAATAACTTCTCCCGCTCTGGGCAGAGCGGGAGGGCGTGTCTGACTCTTACTGACTAAAACCTACCCATGTTCCTTCGGTTGCCACGTTGCCGGGGGCCACGATCTCCCTTTCGGTTTTATTCGCAACCCCGGCTGGCATCGGCCCTAGCGGACCCCTTAAATTCTGCTGACATCTCTTTGAGGCGCGTGTGGAACACAACGCGCCGTCGACCCGGGCCTGGTTCTTATCGGACGGCGAGCTACCCATTGCTCACCGTCCGCAAGCTCGCGCCTATGGTGACCGGAAATCGGGTTGAGATTTCCGACGCCCAGGGCGTCTCCTCCTGCGGCGGTTAGGGGCGTGAGGGCGCGAAATTTGCCTCACGCGTTCCGCCTCCTGTTCAGTTCCGCTTCCTCCACAACCTTGGTGGATATTCCGACACCCGGAAAAAAAAGGCTGGAGGTGGCCTTATCAACTGGTCTTACACTTACGACAAATAAGAAAGGCAAAGGCACTAGAGAAAAAACTAGCTTCCGTAGAGAGAGAGGTGAGGAATAATACACACCATTTGAAGAAAATGTTTTACAATATGAAGAAATTCATACACCATTTGCAGAAAGTCTTACACCATAACCATTGGCACCAGCGTTTGCAGAATTAAAAAAAAAAAAAAACAAACTAGGCTGAGAATCAGCACGTTTCGAACGTCAAAATTACATAAGACAGTCCCCCAAAAACGCCCACCCTTCACCACTTCCTAGTGCCTTTAGCTGGGAAGAAGAAGTGGCGCAACAAACTCCCCAGCAGCACAGCTGTCTATTCAAGTTAGAAAAATGATTCTATACAATAGTATGCAAAATAACTTACATTATGCAACACAAAACATAATTCAAGTGATAAATTATAGGCCATATGCCAGCTAGCACACGCCAATATACCAACCAAAAACATCGAGAACTATACTCAAGCAATATTTAAAAAATAAAAAAAAATAAACGTAAAAAGAACTAAATATCTTAATCAAAGATCAGCCATTACACCCCTCGCCATATTTGAGGGAAGGAGGCAACCCGACCCCCGACGCTACCGCAAGCAGTGACATCTAAGGGAGCATGACGAACTTGCTGCTGGTTGGTCAGGCAAAAAATAATATGATTAATTGTCGAGGTCGCTAGCTAACCACAAATTGCAATACAACTCATAACAAAAACATTGTAATGAGTAGATTATGTCAACAATAAAATAAAATTAAAAATAAATTGACTAGTAACAAATAAGTAAAAAAAAAATGTACTTATAAATTCAAATAAAATAAACAATTATATAAACTCATATAAACTGTCAGTAGGTAAGCTAATTCTGGAGAAAGAACATAAACATTGTCTTGAGTTAATCACAGCGACCAACTATTCTTATCATTTAAGTAATCGTTGATACAATAGTATGCCTTTGAACAAAGGTTGGATTTTACCTTAGTTTTAAATGCATTAAAAGACAAATCTAGCAAAGAAGAGGGTAGCTTGTTATAAAAGGTTGCCAAGCCCAACAAATGAGTTATGAACCTTATGAAGCCGGTGAAAGGGAGCTCGTAGTTTGTCCTTATTTCTAGTGTTAACATTGTGAATATCACTGTTTTTAGTGTATAAGTGTATATTTTGCCTAATATATAAGATGTTGGCGAAAATGAATTGTGATGCCACCGTGAGAATACCAATATATTTAAACAAATCTCTTAGAGAAACTCTGGCACCTAGCTGGTAAATTGCTCGAACTGCTCGTTTTTGCACTTAGAAAGATCAAAAATTTAACAGACATTAAAACAGCCTTATTGGTATACCATAGCCATGTTTGTTCTGTTTTAAGGTATGGAATAACTGTATGGGGGAATTCAACAGATGCTCAGAGGGCATTCATATCCCAAAAAAAGTGTGTAAGGTCAATTTTCGACTCTTGTAAACCTGTATTTATTAAGCAAAAGCTGCTTACCCTCCCGTCTTTATATGTATTTGAAACCTGCAAATTTGTAAGAAATAATTACTCGCTTTTTGAAAAAGATGAAAAGGCTGTGTCAAAGAGGAAAATAGTACAAAAGCCACTAATAGTCCCGCGTAATAGACTAAAAGTATGCAACAAAAATTGTTATACCATGGCAGTGGAAATATATAACCACTTAGCCGAAGAATTTAGAAGTGCTTCGAATTTAGAATTTAATAGAAAACTGTATAACTGGTTGTGTGAGCGATGTTTTTATTTCATTAATGAATATTTTGAGTGTAAAATGTAAAACTTATTTATTATAATTATCATGACATGTACACATTGACATTACTTATATAATATTGAAACATTTTCATTATTCTTGCTATTTTTTATTGATTTGACATCATTGTTATTGATCGTTATTTTCAATATAAATTATTAGGTATTTTAAATGAATAGAATCGTACTAATTTTATTAATTGCATTGTAATTTTTAAAATTTTTAATTATGAAATTATTATTAGTATTTTTATTTTATTGCTAATTATTAAATGTGTACCTACTGCATGCTATAAGTGTAACCAAGATGTAAATCTAATTATTTGCACGGCTGAAATGCCGAATATAGTGAAACCCATAGAACTTAAGAACATATTTATGTACCTATATTCTTGCAAATAAATATATCATTCATTCATTCATTTTGAAGGACAAATATATTTTGAATGTCAGCGGCTTTGCCCCACAGCAGAATACCATAGGACATAACGCTATGAAAATAACTAAAATAGACTAACCGAGCTGTATCAACGTCAGTGTATTGTCTTACTTTTCTGACAGCGTAGGCGGCCGAACTGAGCCTTCCCGCTAGGCTTGATATATGTGGGCCCCACTGAAGTTTGGCGTCTACTGTTATGCCCAGAAAAACTGCCGAGTTCACAATTTTAATTCAACAATAAATAAATCTAAAACAATAAAATAGGTCTCGCTCGAGTTCGAACTCAAGGCGCGCCCTCTGAGTTTTCGGATTTATGTGCGTATTGTAATCACTTGCTTCAAAAATGGTCAAAGAAAAACATCGTGAGGAAACCGGTATGCCTGACAAATATTTCTCGAAGGCATGTGAAACGAAATCAGAGGCCTATGGGCGACTTTAGAAACTCTGACACCATTATCCTAATTGCGTGATACAACACAATCACAATCTGTTTCGACTTGAAACAGATTGCTAATCCCTTGCTTCGTAAGTTGGAAAAAAAAATCTGCTCAACAACGTAAATAACGCAATGAATGTTGTTGAACTGTCAAAATTAAACAAATTAGGCAAAATTGTTTACGAAAATAAGTTACGCAATTAGGGTACAGGTTAGTCACTAACCACACGAAAAGAAGAAGAACAATAAATAAATAAACATACACATACATAAACTCACGCCTTCTTCCCATGGGGGTAGGCAGAAACTACAGAACGCCACCTGCTACGATCCTTACATAGTCCTTTTGCCTCGTTTAAATAAATAAATAAAATACCCATAAAATAACTTTTATTTGGTCATATTTTCATATTTTCCAACGTGTGAAGTTTTTATTAGATATAGTTGACAGCCTTGTTCAATTCTTATTTAGATTTAAAAATCACAGACAATGAAGAATAAAAAAAAAAAACAGTGTCGCGAAATGATTGGTTTAGTCTCATCTCAAAAATGCCCAACGCGCCTAATGAAGTTTTCACTTCTAAAATTTAAGGCCAGCTAGAAAAGGTAAACTTATATGTCAAAACCGCAGAGGTCACGCTGCAACACGTAATATTTACTGAGCTTTAAGACTTTATTCATACCAATGGGTGATATTAATCGTGCTTGTCTTAAAAAATTAAATCAACATGCTACAGCATGTTGGTTAAAATTTTTACAAAATCGAAAATGCAACTATTCTATAGAATAGTTATATTTTCGATTCAAAAATCTTTCAAATTTACATTAAGTTTACGTCGCGCGTTTGTGCCTCTAGATGCAAATATATGTAAGCAAACAGACCACTGCTTGTAAAAACTTTTTCTCTACAGTTCAAAACTTCTAAAATACATGATTTTCAAGTTTTAATTTCCATATTATTTGCTATGCTAATTAACAAACCTGTCACGTAGATTAGATTATAATAAAAGCGTCATTAAATCTAGACTGGATTTGTTAGTTATTATTATCACACTTCGGCCGTGATTGAATCGTTAGAATCCTTCACTTGCTTGTGATTCATCTATGGCCCTCGCTTTAAATCCGTCCTTTATTCACTAATTGCATAACATACTATTTTACCATTTCCATTTTCCAAATAGTAGATTATTAACCAAGGGGATAAAGCAGTGTCTTCTGTCGCGGGTGACGATTTAAATCGCGAGCGTAACGAAGGACTCGAGGTTTACTCCCGAGCGTAGCGAGGGTGTTAAAAACTGAAATCACGAGCGAAGCGAGGGATTTAATACGAGTCCTGAGTGTAGCGAGGGATTTAAGTTCACCCAAGACTAAGACAGCTTTATCACCGAGGAAAATACTCTACTTTTCGTACCATTTGCGAAAAAATTAACACAATAATAATATGAGATAAGCATTTACTAAAAATAATGACAATTAAAAGTAAAAGTTAACATTCGAAACATTGGTCCAATTATTGATAGAGAGAGTTACATTTTTGTTTGGTACATCTATTGTTGATGAGTTGATTTGAGTATTTCTCTGTTCTTGCGTCTGAGGAACTTGCGTTTCATTGTAGATAGTATACGTCGGAGATAGTGGTGGTGGTGCATCGTGAGTTACGGACGAAGATAAGATGCCGGAAGTTGATGGTTGTGGCTCTGATGGATTAAGTTTTATATTTTTGTTAATTTGACTGCTTAATATGGTTTTATTCGCCATTGAGCTTTCGATATAACCCTCAGCTACTCTATCAGAGCTCCAACCACCGTGTCTTTTTATTGACGTAATATCCGCCCCTGAATCCGCCAAGAAAGTCGTCGAAGTTCTTCTAAAGCAGTGACCGGTGTAGAGTTCAACATCTTTAAGTTTTAAATATTTAGCAATTTCCTTTGGCATATTGCTAATTTTATTTTTGCCGATGGCTTGTCGAGTACATTTCCCATTCCGATAGTTTATAAAAAATCTATTGTTTTCCATGTTGGTGGGACGTAATGCTATTTATCTATTTATGAATGATTTTAGTAAATTGTCCTTGTACAATGAATGACCGATTTTTCTTTGTCTTAGTTTCCTTTACATTAACCAGCAGTAACTCATTGGAATAATTTTCAACGTCCTCCAACTTTAAGTTTACAAGTTCACATCCGCGGCAAGCACCATTGAGTCCAAAAATTAAGGCCACCTATAACAAAGATAAAAAACAGGTAAATATCTATACATATAATAAAATCGTAGCGAAGTCAAAACTGTACATTGAATATTTTTGAAAAAAAGTAATTGCTACGAGGTCTAGGATCGATTCTAATGCCGAAAATATTTTTTTTAGAATTTTTGTCTGTTTGTCTGTTTGTCTGTATGTATGTTCCAGCATCACGCAAATTCTACCGGACAGATTCTGTTAAAATTTTGCATAGATATTCCCTGTGTGTCTGGTCAAACTATAGGGTATAAACTATCACGCTATTTACTATGGGGGACGAGCAATATTACATTATGTTGTATTTTTATGTTCTAGCATGACGCAAATTCTACCGGATAGATTCTGTTAAAATTTTGCATAGGTGTTCCCTATAAGTCTGGTCAAACTATAGGGTATAAACTATCACGCTATTTACTATGGGGGACGAGCAATATTATATTATGTTCGTATTTTTGGGAAAAAACGCGCCAAAATTTTAGGATATTGTAGATGGTTATCGATTTAACTTTTTAAATGATTATCATCACGCTATACCTTTATGGAACTAAGCAGTCAATCAAAAAATATATAGGAACGGCTATTTTAGACAAGTTTCAACAAAGCAATTAGCTCAGCGGTTGGGCGGTTGCTTTGTAAACGTGGGGTTGTAAGTTCGATTCCCACCTACGGTTTTTTTTTCTTTTTTTTCACATTTTGTTATACGATTATTATTTTTTTTGATAATCTACCTATAATCTATAGATATAATAAAATCGTAACGAAGTTAATTTTTTTTAAAGAAAGTTATTGCTAAGAGGTCTGGGATCGATTCTTATGCGGAAAATAAAGTTTTTAGAATGTTTGTCTGTACCAACCGTAGGGCATAAACTATCACGCTATTTGCTATGGGGGACGAGCAATATTACATCATGTTCGTATTTTTCTCTGCAAATTGTAAAAGGACGCGCCAAAAGGTTAGGATATTGTAGATAGGTAGTTACCGATTTAACTTTTTAAATGATTATCATCACGCTACCTTTTATATAGGAACGGCTATTTTAGCTAACTTTCAACAAAGCGAATAAGTAAGCGATTGGACGAATGATTTGAAGTCCTGAGGGCCTACCACCAGCTTAAAAGCAGTATTATTTTAATATTACTTTAGTTTACTTCAGTGTGGGAAAGAGATGAAGCTCTACAGGATGTATAGCTCCATCTCTTTCTCCCACTGAAGTAACATTAAAAAAATACTGCTTTATGAGCTGGTGGTAGGCCGCCCGGGGTAGTAAGTTCGATTTACATCTGTTTTTTTAAACTCTTTTTGTAAAACGATTTTTTTTTGGATTGTGTATGTAATAGTTCATAGAATGTATTAATTCACAAAAAATGGAAAACTTCGTAAGCTATGGGAAACTACTAAGTTACAAGTACTTTACAGTCACAAAACATTCAAGGTTGTATTCTGATCATTTTAGAGCAAAAGACTGTAGGAATAAAATGTTTTTTTACAGATTTTGACAGCAGATTTGTCCTAGCGATTTTATAATATGTATGTGGATCTTCTGGAATCGCTGCCACACTGCTTCCTGGTGGCAAAACAGCGCACGTCATGTTTAAGATTCCCATCGATTTAGAGAGCAACGAAACACCTGTTTGTGGGGTGTCACGCAACAGTAACAAGGGATGTGTGCTTAGGGGATTGCGCTTCGTCGTATGGGATGAATGCGTTATGGCAAAAAGGAAAGCAGTGGAAACTGTAAACAGAACCCTGCAGGACATCCGCAGAAACCAAGATATGATGGGTGGTGTCACAGTTTTGACAAAAAAAGTGAAAACTTCGTTGAAAAGGTCGACTCTATGGTCGAGAGTTCATAAACTGCGCTTGACCATCATCATACGAGCTCGGCTTGGCGGTAATTCAAATGCTCAAGAATTCTCCGATGTTCTTCTAAAAGTTGGTGAAAGCACTCTACCAGAGACTCTTGGTAGAGTAGATCCCACTTTAGAAGATCTTATTTGTCTGATATACGGGGATATCAGTCAAATACCGTACCAAGAGAATTCTTAGGTGTGTTTCCGTTTTAACTCCGAAGATGATCAAGCTACAGCGATCAACCACAGTATTCTCTCACAAATTGAAGGGAGTGAAGTGATATACACCTCCATTAATAGTGATGTGGAGGAAGATGATGCCAAATATCACCCCGTAGAATTTCTCAATTTACAAATAGAAAGAAAAGAAAGAAAGATAGAAAAAACATTTATTTGGACACAGTTCGCGAAACACAAAACACAAATTACAGAGGAAATAAAAAATAGTGTTTTTAAAACAATAGTGTGTGCCTCACGGCTGCGCCAAAAAGGTTCATTTCAGCATTAAATGGCAAGTGGACTTCCGGTTGTATATCTGTGTAACGGAAACCAGCTCAAAGTCATGTCTTTGCAGAGAAACGTCATCGAGGTGGAAATTCTAACAGGTTGTGGCGATGGTGAGACAGTGTTTATAGCGCGTATAAAGTACAAATTCCCCACCATTACCAGTTAAAGCGCGTGCAGTTCTCTGGGAGTGTATGCTTTGCGATCAACAAGTCACAGGGGCCGACACTAAAGGCTGAAGGCTGCGGGTGTCGACCTCAGGATAAGCTGCTTCTCACACGGACAACTGTTACGTCGCTTGCTCCCGAGTCACCATTCCTGACTCTCTGTATATTTTGGCTGCTGAGAATAAAACTACAAACGTAGTATACAGGGAAGTTTTATAAAAATGTGGCTGTTATTGTAGTATATTGTGATGTCTTACGATTTCCATGCGAACGAAGTCGCGGGCAGAAGCTAGTTATAAATAATTTGCTTCCAACAAAATCCAAGGAAAATTATTTAAAAACTTATGAAGAATTTTCAACGTGGAGAAGTGCGAAAGGCCTATTAATTTCAGAATCAGTACTTCTTGTCTATTTTGATTATTTATCCAAGACAAAGAATCCGAATACACTTTGGTGCATATACTCAAAACTGAAAGCTACAATAAGCATCAAACACAGCATTGAAATAAATAGATTCACGAAATTACTGGCTTTTTTAAAAAGAAAATCAGAAGGGCATTGCGCAAAGAAGTCTAAAATTTTTACGACTCAAAATGTGGAAAAATTTCTTAATGAAGCTCCTGACGAAATTTTTCTGGCCACAAAAGTAAGTATACATGATTTAACTATGAATATTTCGTGTCTTAGTAATGGTAATTATTCTATACTAGCTTCTGCCCGCGACTTCGTTCGCATGGAAATCGTAAGACATCACAATATACTACAATAACAGCCACATTTTTATAAAACTTCCCTGTATACTACGTTTGTAGTTTTATTCTCAGCAGCCAAAATATACAGAGAGTCAGGAATGGTGACTCGGGAGCAAGCGACGTAACAGTTGTCCGTGTGAGAAGCAGCTTATCCTGAGGTCGACACCCGCAGCCTTCAGCCTTTAGTGTCGGCCCCTGTGACTTGTTGATCGCAAAGCATACACTCCCAGAGAACTGCACGCGCTTTAACTGGTAATGGTGGGGAATTTGTACTTTATACGCGCTATAAACACTGTCTCACCATCGCCACAACCTGTTAGAATTTCCACCTCGATGACGTTTCTCTGCAAAGACATGACTTTGAGCTGGTTTCCGTTACACAGATATACAACCGGAAGTCCACTTGCCATTTAATGCTGAAATGAACCTTTTTGGCGCAGCCGTGAGGCACACACTATTGTTTTAAAAACACTATTTTTTATTTCCTCTGTAATTTGTGTTTTGTGTTTCGCGAACTGTGTCCAAATAAATGTTTTTTCTATCTTTCTTTCTTTTCTTTCTATTTGTAAATTGAGAAATTCTACGGGGTGATATTTGGCATCATCTTCCTCCACATCACTATTAATGGAGGTGTATATCACTTCACTCCCTTCAATTTGTGAGAGAATACTGTGGTTGATCGCTGTAGCTTGATCATCTTCGGAGTTAAAACGGAAACACACCTAAGAATTCTCTTGGTACGGTATTTGACTGATATCCCCGTATATCAGACAAATAAGATCTTCTAAAGTGGGATCTACTCTACCAAGAGTCTCTGGTAGAGTGCTTTCACCAACTTTTAGAAGAACATCGGAGAATTCTTGAGCATTTGAATTACCGCCAAGCCGAGCTCGTATGATGATGGTCAAGCGCAGTTTATGAACTCTCGACCATAGAGTCGACCTTTTCAACGAAGTTTTCACTTTTTTTGTCAAAACTGTGACACCACCCATCATATCTTGGTTTCTGCGGATGTCCTGCAGGGTTCTGTTTACAGTTTCCACTGCTTTCCTTTTTGCCATAACGCATTCATCCCATACGACGAAGCGCAATCCCCTAAGCACACATCCCTTGTTACTGTTGCGTGACACCCCACAAACAGGTGTTTCGTTGCTCTCTAAATCGATGGGAATCTTAAACATGACGTGCGCTGTTTTGCCACCAGGAAGCAGTGTGGCAGCGATTCCAGAAGATCCACATACATATTATAAAATCGCTAGGACAAATCTGCTGTCAAAATCTGTAAAAAAACATTTTATTCCTACAGTCTTTTGCTCTAAAATGATCAGAATACAACCTTGAATGTTTTGTGACTGTAAAGTACTTGTAACTTAGTAGTTTCCCATAGCTTACGAAGTTTTCCATTTTTTGTGAATTAATACATTCTATGAACTATTACATACACAATCCAAAAAAAAATCGTTTTACAAAAAGAGTTTAAAAAAACAGATGTAAATCGAACTTACTACCCCGGGCGGCCTACCACCAGCTCATAAAGCAGTATTTTTTTAATGTTACTTCAGTGGGAGAAAGAGATGGAGCTATACATCCTGTAGAGCTTCATCTCTTTCCCACACTGAAGTAAACTAAAGTAATATTAAAATAATACTGCTTTTAAGCTGGTGGTAGGCCCTCAGGACTTCAAATCATTCGTCCAATCGCTTACTTATTCGCTTTGTTGAAAGTTAGCTAAAATAGCCGTTCCTATATAAAAGGTAGCGTGATGATAATCATTTAAAAAGTTAAATCGGTAACTACCTATCTACAATATCCCAACCTTTTGGCGCGTCCTTTTACAATTTGCAGAGAAAAATACGAACATGATGTAATATTGCTCGTCCCCCATAGCAAATAGCGTGATAGTTTATGCCCTACGGTTGGTACAGACAAACATTCTAAAAACTTTATTTTCCGCATAAGAATCGATCCCAGACCTCTTAGCAATAACTTTCTTTAAAAAAAATTAACTTCGTTACGATTTTATTATATCTATAGATTATAGGTAGATTATCAAAAAAAATAATAATCGTATAACAAAATGTGAAAAAAAAGAAAAAAAAACCGTAGGTGGGAATCGAACTTACAACCCCACGTTTACAAAGCAACCGCCCAACCGCTGAGCTAATTGCTTTGTTGAAACTTGTCTAAAATAGCCGTTCCTATATATTTTTTGATTGACTGCTTAGTTCCATAAAGGTATAGCGTGATGATAATCATTTAAAAAGTTAAATCGATAACCATCTACAATATCCTAAAATTTTGGCGCGTTTTTTCCCAAAAATACGAACATAATATAATATTGCTCGTCCCCCATAGTAAATAGCGTGATAGTTTATACCCTATAGTTTGACCAGACTTATAGGGAACACCTATGCAAAATTTTAACAGAATCTATCCGGTAGAATTTGCGTCATGCTAGAACATAAAAATACAACATAATGTAATATTGCTCGTCCCCCATAGTAAATAGCGTGATAGTTTATACCCTATAGTTTGACCAGACACACAGGGAATATCTATGCAAAATTTTAACAGAATCTGTCCGGTAGAATTTGCGTGATGCTGGAACATACATACAGACAAACAGACAAACAGACAAACAGACAAAAATTCTAAAAAAAATATTTTCGGCATTAGAATCGATCCTAGACCTCGTAGCAATTACTTTTTTTCAAAAATATTCAATGTACAGTTTTGACTTCGCTACGATTTTATTATATGTATAGATTGCGGCAGCATTTGCACTGATGGAATCCGACAATTCACTGTCACTGTCGCTTTGAATTAAAATCGTAACGTATTTTTAGAACATTAACTTATTTATAAAAATAAATTAAAATAAACTTAACGTTTATGTATTTGAAGAAAACAAAAACGCGGCAAATTCCTAGACTAATATTTTTTTGTCGGAAAAGCAAAGGCATCAATCTCATACGGCCTCGTCGGTTTTCGTAATTTTATTTAATAATCATCACTGCATAATAAATGCGTATTCCTTTTTCAAAAAGATGCATAATACTTTATATACAAACTCAATAGTGTAAACACAGATGTAGTTCAGTATAAATTTCGGTAAGTATTCCAAATTTAAATTACATTCTCCCCCTAGACGATGAATGAAATTCAGTACAATTTTCTTTCCCTGTTTTTAACAGATTAAAAATGACTATTGTTATGTTAGCTTTTTGTGGCATAGTATGTCACTTTTTTGAGCAAGTGGTACGAAAAAGAGCATTAATCGCTGTGCGCAATTAACATTGTCGGATCTAAATTTTTGCGATTTTTAAATTTATAATTTATTCTAAGACCTTTAAAGCAATAATTTAAAAATCGCAAAAATTTAGATGTGACAATGTTAATTGCGCACAGCGATTTGTTTCATCGATGACAATAAATAAAACTCTCTTTTAGTCACTGAGTGAATAGAAACATTTTGAATATGAAACAATCACGAAACATACGAAATGTCCAAAAAATAAATAAAACGTGCTGAAAGTACACTGGCTGGCTAAATGGAGCTATTCCATAGAGCTACACATTTTTTTTAAATATTTATAATTTTAATTAGGTTGTTGTTGTTTTATGTTATTGGAAAATCTATTAACATTTATAATTAAATGAGTTCTTCCAGTAACGAGAATAAGACACTGGCTCCGGAATCATTTCGTTAATTTGCTGCCGCCAACATTTATTTTATCGCAGTCAATGGTAAAAAGTAGAGTAAACATATCGTGAAAAAAAAATCATCTCGGTCCTTGTATCCCTCGCTCCGCTCAAGATTCTAATCTAGAATCCTTCGCTGCTCTCGGGATCCAACTTAATCCCTCGAATTAAATTCCCTTTTCTTTCACTTGTTGTGTAATTTATGTACTATTTTTCTATTTAAGTACGTACAGTTTGAGCAAAAAGTTCTCACTTCATAGGTTTTAAAATAGTTGCCATCGATGAAGCGTCTTTCCATTCTGTACAAGTCCAGGACGCGCGTGTCCACGTTACAAACTACACGAGCAATACGCAAAATTCATGTATACATTGTTATCACAGATTTAAAAATAGCATTATAATGTAGACGCGAGCAGTCTCCTATGCCTGCTTTCTGGCCTTGTATAGATTGGAAATACGCATCGACGAAGAAAACAATGAAATTACGGAATTTAATAGAGATATCACAGTAGAATAATAAGTAACAATAACGTATATTAATTAAGTAGATAAAAAAATAATTACAACAACAAAAACAAGTCCACAATTATTGCATAATGTGCGCATTATGCCATCTACTCGTCCAACAGCTGCTGTTTCAATATATTATCTGTGGCGGTAATGGTGGCATGGCATCGCAACAGCTGATCGGTTGGAGTGGCGCGTACCCCCGCGTTAGAATGTTTGATTTAGGTCTCATATTTACTATATTATTGTGTTTTTGATTAAAGCTCGTGGCTAAGTACTAACAGCCGCTCGGGTCGATCTGTCAGGTTAAGCTACGCTTGATGGGGTTGGTCCGTGGATGGTGACCATTTCTACATACCGAGACTCCTCCGTGCCTCGGAAAGAACGTTAAGCCGTTGGTCCCAGCTGTCATTCGTGGATCTTTGACAGTCGTTACGGGTCGTCAGAAGCCCGAAAGTCTGACAACCAGTCTTACCAAGGGGTATCGTATTACCCAGTTACTGGGTTGTGGAGGTCAGATGGGCAGTCGCTCCATGTAAAATACTGGTATTCAGCTGTATCCAGTTAGACTGGAAGCCGACCCCAATATAGTTGGGAAAAGGCTAGGCAGGCAGATTGTGTTTTTGATTAAATTGCGTAAGTTTAGATAAAATGAATGAAACTGCACATAACTGGGTATTGCACGGTTATTTATCAGTTTAATAAGCTAATAATATGAAAATCAACCCGGTTTTATTACCTCGCTGGGGCGAAAAGTAGAGCACTCTAACACTGTAGGAGCCAAGTCCGTATACTTCGTTGTGTTCAGGATTCAGCATAGCGCCCGTGACAAAAGACACTACTGTATCCCCTTAGTGAATAATCTACTATTATCATAAAATTTGTAATCAATTTGGTAGCTTATTAAAACTAAGATAAAATTTTATTTTTATGAATACATTATTTTATTAAAATAAGGATAAAGTTTAATATATTCGCCCGTCGACCTTAAATATTTTGTTTTGCAAACCTACATTATAATACCGACAATAAATCAACAAAACTGACTCGTTGGTCTTGGTGGTCGCAAGCGCTACAGCTAAGCATGCGGTCCCGGGTTCGATTCTCAGGTCGGGCAAAGTGTTATTGGGTTTTTCATCTGGAATTTCTCAGTACGAGCCCGGAGTCTGGAGTTGTGCCCGGTTGAAGGTATTAGGCTCGCCCCCTATTACATGGTACTTAAACATAACTGGCGAAATGTGGGTGTTACTATATAGGTGCACCTCTGCCTAACCCTTCGGGGATTACATGCGTGATATTTATGTTGAAAACATTGTAGAAACCATTTAGGTATTTTGAAAAGAGTAACCGTGGAGTTTCTTGCCGGCTCTTCTCCATAGGAAGCGACCAATTAGAACCGTGCACCTAGCTTCTGACGTTTCATAAGTGCCCTAAAATATTTTGAATTGAATTGAACTGTATAAAAGTCGACGGAGAGGGGCTTGCACCCCAGCTAATTCTCGCACTGGACGTAACTGAACTGTCAAAATGTCATTTTATTTGTGTTTTTATTTGCCATTGAGATCAATTGTCATTCAGATTCAGATTATTTATTTGTAAACATAGGTAACAGATACACAGGTGTGTGAGATGTTACATTTTTTGTTGTCCTCTATTTTATTTGTGTTACGCAATCACGCATTAGGTATTTTTTTATGCAAACGATTTTTTTGGCATACCTGCTGGATTTTTTGTTCAAGAACAAGTTATTTATGAAAATGAGTATTTTCTGTGGGTATTATTAATTAACATTTTCCCAATAAACCTGTTTATAACGCTCGTACATCGTAATAGATACTTAGTATAATTTTTTATATTTTCTTAAATAAAGAACACACCGGTTCTATTGACCTTTTAGTTTTGATATATATAGGCCTACATGTATACCAAACCAATATTGTTCTACGGGAACTCACAAAATCAACTCACAATGAAATACGTAAGTAAAAATCAATTAAATATACTTATAAAAAAATATTTTTTATAAAAATAACCTAAATTAATAAATTTACTTATTTTATTAAAAATAAATAATTTAAACAACTGATAAAATTAGTAAAAGTTTTCCTTTTTCTAGTAAAACTTTAAAAATTAAATCAAAATTTCATATTTTCAATCTTCATGCCGTACGTACCTTGGTTGCTCTCCTACGCAGTGTTTTTTTACTAGAATTATCCCAAAATCCTAATTACCTTATGTAATTATTTAAACTTATTCATCTGAGAGTTAGCCCACGTACGCACGGACGTAAAAATATCGCGGCGGGATTTTTTCGCACACTGGATTTTTAACGTTCTACTTAGCACCGAGAGTTGAACATCCAACAGTGTTTTTTCGACGCACTCTGTTGAATTCTCATCGCTCGGATTAACACCGAGACTTGAAAAGCAAGTGCGCGATAAAATACCGCAGCGATATTTTTACGTCCGTGCGAATGTGGGCTTATACGTATTCTTTTCTCATGTTTTTTTTTCGTGCACTTAATTTTCAACGCTCTGCTTAGCGCCGAGAGTTGAAAATCCACTGTGCGATAAAATCTAGCCGTGATTTTATTACGTCCGTGCGAACGTCGGCTAACAGTGGGAATGTGGCAAAACTGTACAACAAAGTACCTACCACAACCACAGTTGATAATCTATTTACATATAAAAAATTAAAGTCGCTTTTCGTATGTGTCTGTGCGACCGCGTTGTTCTTTTAAACTTCGCAACAGATTTTGATGTGGTTTTCACTCTCATTTAGAGAATTTATTCCGAAAGGTGTATGTGTATAAGACATTTATATAAAACTTGCACATAATAAATTAATCTCCGTGTATTGTCAAGCTGTAAAAACCAGGGGCAGGTCGCTGGTACAGACGGCTACACATCAAGCTATACATTTCCAGTTTCTACTGATCTCGTATTGTATAAGATTTCCGTACAGTGCGAGGTCAGCTTATAATTAAAATGTTTAGTTTGATGTGTAGCCGTGTGTACATACATACTCCACCCTACGTTACATATTTAAATAATAAGCCAATAATTTCGTGCTTTCGAAGATATCTACTTGAAAATTTGACTAAACAGATAAATTTACTTACAGTTCGCATTCTTCGCCATGATCGTCTGTGCCATCTTGGCTATGGCAAGCGCATCGCTCAAGGTGAATGCACCTGCCGACGAGGTAGGCGCTCCCCAACTTTGGAGGCAGATCCGCAGCCCTGGCTATCAAAAGCAAAAACAACATTACCACCACCAACAACAACACGGACATGGATATGGCTACGGAAAATAAATGAATAAATGGTACGCGATGATCGGGTACGAGTTACAAATTACGAAATACGGTCCAAATCATGGTACAATTTTACCCTAGTGATAATTAAAAAACTTAAATAATATTTTTGAATTTAATTTGTTATTCCTTTTAAAATGTAAATATATCATGAGTTCATGACTCATGGATAGCTAAACAGTTTGTATTGCATACGAGATTTATGTCTTCTACAAAACAACACACGTAACTGTGCGTTTGCACTGGCGAAACACTTGGAAAAGTTTTTATTTTTCACTTTTTAGTTGTGATACCTACCCCACACAAATTCGAATACCACTACCTGCTATGTAATTATCAGTTACAGGAAATTGTCATATCATCCAAATACGAAGTGAGAAAAAATCTGTATTTATTGAAGCTAACTCAAAAACTATCCAAGAGTTAAAAAAAAATATATGGGACCACCTAAAGAGCATAACCCTTTTAAACAAAAATCATTTTCAAAATCGCTCCACAATTGACAGAGAAATCGGTGGACATACATACAAAAAAAACACACACATACGCTACGAACACATAACCTCCTCCTTTTTGGAAGTCGGTTAAAAAAATGTTGAAATTTTTATTTCCTGCCAAACATTGTATCGAACGTTCACAGAAAATAGAGATTTCAACATTTTTATGTGAATGTTTCGCCAGTGCAAATGCACAGTTACAATTCAGAAACACAGGCACCTGTGCTTCACCACCTTACTGACCATAGATAGAGTCGAAAATAACGTCCGCTGTGCCATAAAAGTACAAGATAGAGACGGAATCGTAACTAGAGTCCGCGCCACAATTCAAGTCCGATAGACGCGGCGCTAGTGTCTCTGTCATAGCATCAAATTGCATTAAAAAAAATAAAAGTAATTCAACAATTTTTCCGCCGCCATTCAGTGGTGGCGCGGACTCTACCATAACTACAGCCTCTGTGATTGCGGTACGAAGTCTGTGGCGGTACGCTATGATGGCTGGTTTAACATCGTAAAATAGTGTTTGTAACATTTCAAATTATTATAAAGTGCGTTTTATCAAATAGTTCTATGTTCTATGCTATAAGGTTTGGTTTCCGCACTTAGTCCGTAAAGTGGACCATTGTGCGTGGGCCATGGCGGCCGTTTGGTGGTTATTCCAACCAGCCCACCTCCCTCCAGAAGCTAATTAAATCTCCTAGTCTGTTCAGAACATCTGTGTAGGATCTGGGTGACCCGAGGGTTTCTGTTCTAATCTGGGTGACGCCTGTGCATTCAAAGAGCACATGCGCTACGATTTCCTCAGCCTCTATGCACGCTCTGCACAGAGGACTGTCCGTTATGCCTATTGTGTGGAAGTGTTTATTTAGCGAGCAGTGTCCCGTGATGGTCCCCGTCACCAGGCGCGGGCCGTTCCTGTCCAGGCGTAATAAGCGCCTGGTTAGCCTACTATCCCAGGATGGCATAGCTTCCTTAGACTGCCTGCAGCCCGGTGTTGAGGTCCACCAGTTCCCCGCTTGTGTGTGGGTAAACTCCTGTAGCCACCTGCGTATTTGGTTGAAGGGGATGGGTACGATAGGCTCGGGTCCACATGCTGCCGTGCCGGAACCTCGTCTAGCAAGTTCGTCAGCTGCGTCGTTACCTAGCGATCCGCTGTGCCCTTTTATCCATTGTAGTGTCACCGTGTTGCGGCTACCGTTGTATGTTCTAGTGCGTTGTGACATTCTAGTATTAGCTTCGAGGTAATATATTTTTTCCGTAAGGATTGGAGAACTGAGGCACTGTCGGAGAGTATACGTATGTGGGTGTCCGTAACCCTCCTGGCTTCTAGTACGTGGACCGCTTGTATGATGCCCACACACTCCGCCTGATAGACGGTGTTGAACATGCCCAATGGTCTGGATATATTAACGTTGAGGTCGTGTGAGAAAACTCCGACCCCGGTATCAGAGTCGGTCTTCGATCCATCGGTGTATACTCTCAACTCTTTCGGGCCTGAGTAGTCACACTGTTCTTCTGTGAGTATTATGCTGTAGTGCCTTTAAAAGTGATGTGTTTTCGGGGCTTTGTCGCAGGGTGATGCCATCATTGCCGTTGTTTGATCGCATCCTCCTTTATGCGAGTATGCCTAACTCTGGAGTCTTTGCTTAGGGTTCCTGATATATGTAGCCTAAAGGCAGTCAGGGTCGCCTCCTCCCGCACGAAAAGCTGCAGAGGTGGCAGCCCAAGCATTGCCTGTAGGGCAGCAGTGGGTGCAGTTCTCATACGGCTAGTGATCGCAACACAAGCAAACCGTTGCAGTTTTTCGAGATCTCTTTGAGCTATGCTCAGGTCTGTCCTGGGCCACCAGACCAGTGAGCCGTATGTGATAATTCATCGGATGATTGTGGTATATAACCACCCAGCCAGTACAAACATTCTGAGTAAGTTTTGTTTAACAGCAGTCATAGAAACTAATCGCTGAATAAGACTACCGTAATTAGCTGATTAAGCGCTTACTCAGAGGTTATTCAAGCAATTTGGGCACAAAATTATATTGCTAATAGCTGTGTAATAGCAACGTAACAGCTGAATAAGTTTTGAATAATTGTACGACAAGCTGAGTATCTTCTGCATAAAAGCATTTTGTACTTGCCAGATGATGAATGAACTAATGGTTAAGTCCTTCAAAGCTCAGATATTCAGACGGTACACAGCGTTTAGCTCATTTCAGTATTTTTATCAAGAAGTTAATCAAATTAAATTGAAATTGACAAATCCGAACAGCGTGACTGCGACATTGAAAATATATAACCTATCGTAACTAAATTTTACCCTTATTTATGTTTAGAGGAAGAAACTGTTGGTGCGCATGCAACTTTACCGTGTATTTATATATACATTTCGTGTAAAATTTTCACGCGATCCCTGATAAGCCGGGTTTTGGAGAAATAAACAACATTTCGTCTATTGATATGTTTTTACGTGTGAAATATTTTTTATATTTTATTCAGTTTAAGGGTTCAAAAATAACCTTGTAATATTTTTATAAGAATATTATACTGATTTCGTTATTGAACTTGAGTATTTGAGTATAAAATTCCACATCATTATAATAGGTTATGTTATTCGATATGGCGACGCTCATTCTGAATAAAATCTGATTGCACAGCGGCTTATCAGCTTATGTCTGTATAACAGACCTTATGTGTCCACTTATTAAGTTATGCTCTGGTTAAAAGTGGTCTGCACTCAACATTTTTCGAAAACTGTTCTATAATCATACACATTCGTACTGTAAATCAAACAGGATTCAGTCATAATTATAGTAATGAAAACCCACAGTATAGGTATATTATTTGTTCTTTTTAGCTCTTATCAAAGCAAGCACTTTCTTCGTATGCCTCCTGGGGGCCTACCACCAGCTCATAAAGCAATATTATTTTAATATTACATCAGTGTGGGAAAGAGATGAAGCTATACAAAACGTATAGCTCCATCTCTTTCTCCCACTGAAGTAATATTAAAATAATACTGCTTTTGAGCTGGTGGTAGGCCCCCTGCTCTTTTTCTATTTTTCCATGAATGTGGAGTATTTTTTATAATTTTTTGTAAGGAGGCATTTTCACACAACCACTACAAAACAAAGCGCAGTTAGCTGCTTAAATGCTGACTAACGTTCCAGAACAGTTCTTCTAGCTTAAAAAATGTCTACTTTTCGTGAATACCCAGCAAACTTCTGCATAAGAATCTGTTACCATTGCTTTAACCACTGTTAGCTGCAAATGACGGTAATTTCGTACTTAAAGCGGCATAAAGTAGTTATAACAGCTATCTTAATTTCTTTCAAGTCACTATATGCTTCATAACAGAAATAACGCCTATTTTATACAGCAGCTGAATAACTGTCAAGATGTGGTGTGTAATACAGCTAACAGAGAACAGAATATAACTTATCCAGCATCATGCTTGATAATGGAATTTTAAACCCACATTATACAAAAGGTTACACAAACTCTTGAGTAACAGGTCTTTCTTTTTTTTTTGTTTATTCTGTAAATAGGATATCGGAATCACTTTTACACGTCATATAAAAAAATATTAAAAATAAGCTAGATGAGTTCGGCTTTTCTTATCTGACTACTCTGAGAAGAAAGGCCGAAAGAAACTTAGAGATCGCAGTCTCTTTTAAAGTCCAGACATAATCTTGGTCAGGCCATATGAGGATCATGTAGATTAGTGTCTGAAAAGGTCTTTTGAGGAAAGAACTACACAGATTTGAGTGGACCTGTCCAGTCAGTGCAAGCATTTGTCAGTAATCGTGGAGCTCAACTTAGAACTTAAGGAGCTCAACTCGACGAGCAATACCAAAGAAAGGACATTTGGGTAGGCCGCAAAAACTACTCAAACTGCCAGACCATCACTAAAACTAGAAGAGAAATAAAAATAATATCCACATAGTCCTCACATTCACAATAGTTAAAATAATATAATACTTTACAAAGTAATCATGTCATTTTGATTATATTTTCCAACAATGTCAACGTTTTATAAAACTGGTATATGTTGATTTTACATAATAATTAAAATGATAAAACCATAGAACTATATCTATGGTTTTATCACAAGGCTTAGCAGAGCGAGCAGTTCAATCCCAAGCTTTTTTATCTTCTAAATAATCTGAAATTGTATAGTACCCTTTTCTACAAAGTTTGGTTTTAATACAGATTTTAAATCGTTTAATGGGTAAGTTTCGAATGTCAATGGGGAGTTTGTTGTAAAAGCGTATACATTGACCCATGAATGAGTTGCCTACTTTGTGGAGACGTGTGCGATGTACAGCAAGGTTGTGTTTATTCCTGGTATTTAAACTATGAATATCGGACATTTTCTTAAAATTTGATATATTTTTGTGTACATACAATAGGTTTTCAAAAATATATTGTGAGATTATGATGATTATTCAGTTTTAAGAAATTAAATCCGCAAATTACAAAACTAACTCAGCATTATCATAGCAAAAAAAACTTTAATACAGAACTTCGTAATACACACAGCTTCTGTACATATATAATTAAGCTTAACTCTGCATAAGGTTAAATTGTTGGCCAGTTATCTGACTTATGTACTGCCTGGGCAGTAGGTGACCTTGGGGCTAATCCCCCAGTTCCTGCCAAGCAGTCGTTTGCACTGCCACAGGGATATGCTGGCTTTTGTAGTGATGTAGTTGGTATGTTTTGCCCAGTTCAGCTGTTTATCCAAAAAGATGTCCAGGTATTTGGTTTCAGTTGACAGGCTTAGGCATGTTCCGAAGAATCGTGGTAGTTGTAGTGTCGTCAATTTTTTCTTTTTTGTAAAGAGAATCAGTTCGGTTTTTGTAGGGTTCACTGAGAGTTCGTGCTTGTTGCACCATTCCTCTACTATTTTTAGGGCATGTTGCATAAGGTTGCATAGAGTGTTTTCATGGGTGCCGCTTATTTTTATTGTTAAGTCATCGGCGTAGCCCACGGTGAAGTAACCTTTGTCGTTGAGTGTTATTATGAGGCTGTCTACTACCAGGTTCCATAGAAGCGGCGAGAGGACGCCCCCTTGCGGGCAACCCTTCGCAACGATGGCCCTCGTAGTGTCATTTACTGTGACTTGTACAGCCGTGTTTATACTGTTGAACATGGTTTTGTCAAAGGCGCCCTCGATGTCAATGAAGGCGGCCGGTGCTGAGCATTTGTGGTCCACTGCGCATTCAATTTTAGAAACCACGCTATGCAGCGCGGATTCCGTTGATTTGCCTGTGGAGTACGCATGCTGTTGCTTGTGCAGTGGTTTTACCCGGAGAGGTCCATCTCGGATGTGTCTATCACAGAGTCTCTCGAGAGTTTTCAGTAAAAAGGATGTGAGGCTTATAGGTCTATAAGCCTTGGGTTGTGTGTAATCACTTTTGCCAGGCTTGGGTATGAAAATGACTTTCACCTCGCGCCATGCGTGAGGTGTGTGTCTAAGTGCTCGGAAATCAAATAGTGCCGTTGCTGTAATGTTGGCTTCACTGTTAAAGTTTAACAACGGACTTATTAGGTAGCGCTGGCCGTCGCGTATTCGTGTTCGTCCTACAACGGTGGAGCCAACATTACGGCATAGGAATTATTTGATGAAACGCACTGTATCGAAAAAATGACGAGCAAGTCCGAGTGTTAATAAGACACCTTTTTCTAAAATGAAAATATTTTGCTATCCCGTGGATTTCATATTGTCCACTAAGATTTTCTAACGCCCCCATTCCCCTTTAAAAGGTGTTTTTCGATACTAAATTCTTGATAATTTAGTTAGATTACCCAAGGCCAGGTTTCAGGCCCGAATATCATTTTATAGATCAAAGGAATAAGATTTTTCAAATGAACTGAATCCCTTCTTTTTACTCTTACAGGGGTTGATTTTTGAGAAATATTTTGTGATGTTTCCATTATGTGACTTAATAGTAGATTATGCACTAAGGGGATAAAGTAGTGTCTTATGTAGCGGGCGCCGAATTGAATCCCGAGCAACACGAAGGATTCTAGCGTTAACTCTCGAGCGGTGCGAGGGAGTTTAGAGTTAACCGAGCAAAGCAAGGGAGTTATCCTGAGTGCAGTGTAGGATTCAAGATCACCCAAGATGAAGGCACCTTTATCCCCGAGGAGAAAACTCTACTTTTCACACCATCTACGAGACAATAAAAAGCAATAGTACTAGAATCAAAGTATTTATTAAAATTACAATTACAGTTAGTAGACCTATTTAAAACAATTAAATGTTAATGGTAATGTTTGATACATTAGACCAGTTGTGGAAAGACAAAGTTCTGTTTTTTTTTATTCGGTACATTTATTTTGAGTAGTTGAGGTATAGTTTATTTGAGTATTAATGTTAATGAAAGTTTCAGAAACTTGGGTCTGCTGAGGAACATTTTGGATCGTGAAAGTTGGTGAAGGCGGTGAAATCCCTTCCCTATAAACACCTACATCAGAACTTTCATACATAGTAAATAACCAATAATCATTCTGACATTCAAAGCTTGCTAATTTGGGTAATACCTATATATACATTTACAGTGCTTACCGCACATTCATAACACATGCATCTACAAGCACAATGATTTGAATGTGTTATATTGTCCGCTGCCACAGAGATTTTTCGCTCCAAAAATAGAAGTCGTTTCTCAGCAAAAATGTTTGCTTAACGTTACTTAGTTTGATGCACCTACAGAATGCGTAGATAACCTTTCAACTGTCATTAACGAGACACAATAGAATTTTAATTGTTATCCACCTCAATGAGGCGTCGTAACAGATGATGAGATAACATAGTTTGACAGGTTAAACTATTTTCGTAAAAAAAATAGGTAAGCAGTTATTTTTTTTTAATTTATTGACCACAATTTAATTTATTGATTTATTTCTAACTGTACTTATTGGGATTAAAGTCATCTCAGTATTCACAGATAGGTTCTAAGTTATATCTAAGACTGAACAAACATTCTTATTAAATACATCTTATCCGTGGTGGTGATGGTTGCCGTGGTCGTATTCTCCGCCATGTCCGGAATAAGCGAATTCGTTAAAATCTCTTCTATATCCGCTATGACCACCATAACCACCATATCCGCCATGACCGATATTTCCGCCATATCTGCCATGACCGAAATTACCGCCATATCCGCCATTGCCATAGTCTCCGCCATATCCATAGCCGCCGCTATTTCCACCACCCCAATAGTTGTTGTCTCCAAACTGGGCATTCGCCAGCGCAAGGATAGCGCTCGCCACCAGTGTAAACAATACGAACTGGAAATAAAGAAAAATAAATAATAATTTTTACCTTTCACTAGCGACCCGCCACTGCTTTGTACGGTTTTTACAACTTGACAAAACATCGAGTACACATTGTATTACATTTTATTGTATTATTCTATATTACATTTTAAGGTTTATATGTATAAATCAGCAGTATAAAGAGCAGTGGTGGCCCAGTGGTAACGGCCGCGACTTACGAGTTGTGGGTCATAGGTTCGAACCCAAACAGGCGCTTTACTTTGTGTAAATTATTCCATCACCACTGCTCTCAAAACGGTGAAGGAAAACATCGAGAGGAAACCGGCATGTTCTAGAACCGAAAATTCGAAGACATGTGACATCTACCAACCCGCACTGGGCCCGCGTGGTGGATTACGGCCCACTCCCTCTCACAGAGAGAAGGCCTGTGTCCCAGCAGTGGGAATATTTATAGGCTGATGATGATGATGATGACCTTTCACTAGCGACCCGCCACTGCTTTGCATGGTTTTTACAACTTGACAAAACACTCGATATTTTGTCAAGTTGTATTACATTTTATTGTATTATTCTGTATTATATTTTAAGGTTATTATGTATAAATCATTTATATTAAGTAATTTTAAGTGCAGTTAATATTAATATTTTAAACACATAAACCTTTTGGAATAAATACTGTAAGTGCTGGTGAGAATCGCATCAAAAGCCGTTGCGGAGTTGAAAAAAACAAAGCGGTCACGCAGATACACGAAAAGCGACTTTAATTTATAATACATATCGCTGCTCCCGCAGAATAAACGCGCAAGTGTAAAAAGTAAATTTTACAGGAAAAATAAATAAACCTAAACTGATCCATAACTTTATAAAAGGATTAATATTATGACGGTACCTTGCCAATTAATTTATGAAAATATTATGTATGTAAGGAAAAATCCACATCTCTTCAATAAAATAAGTGATGGACATAATTTTAATGCTAGAAATAAAGATAAACTAGATCAAGCATTTTTCAGATTATCTAAAGTACATACATTTTTTATGGGGTACTGTGTTAAATGTTACAACACAATACCTTGTGACATATTGCAGTTAAATGAAAGAAAATTTAGAACTCATATTAAAAGTACACTTTGTAAACAAGCATATTACAAATTAGATTATAGATATAAGATGAGATTATGGATATAATCATCCAAGATAAGAGTCCTTGGAAACATGCTGGTCCAGCTCCATAGGAGTTGCTAATTTAATTGTAAAATTTATTATTTTGTGTTTCATGACATTGATTTTACATTCTGTGATTATTTCCTCACACACTGACTTATTCATTAATATTATATTTTCTTAAATAAAGAACACACCGGTTCTATTGACCTTTTAGTTTTGATATATATAGACCTGCATGTATACCAAACCAATATTGTTCTACGGGAACTCACAAAATCAACTCACAATGAAATACGTAAGTAAAAATCGATTACTTAAATATATAAAAAAAGATTTTTTTTATAAAAATAACCTAAATTAATAAATTTATTTATTTTATTAAAAATAAATAATTTAAACAACTGATAAAATTAGTAAAAGTTTTCCTTTTTCTAGTAAAACTTTAAAAATAAAATCAAAATTTCATATTTTTAATCTTCATGCCGTACGTACCTTGGTTGCTTTCCTACGCAGTGTTTTTTTACTAGAATTATCCCAAAATCAGTTACCTTATGTAATTATTCAAACTTCTTCATCTGAGAGTTAGCCCACGTACGCACGGACGTAAAAATATCGCGGCGGGATTTTTTCGCAACCCTGGATATTCAACGTTCTACTTAGCATCGAGAGTTGAACATCCAACAGTGTTTTTTCGACGTACTCTATTTGAATTCTCATCGCTCGGATTAAGACCGAGACTTGAAAAACCAGTGCGCGATAAAATACCGCCGCGATATTTTTACGTCCGTGCGAACGTGGGCTTATACGTATTCTAATCCCATGTATGCACGGACGTAATAGAATCGCAGCGATTTTTCTTCGTGCACTTAATTTTCAACGCTCTGCTTAGCGCCGAGAGTTGAAAATCCACTGTGCGATAAAATCTCGCCGCGATTTTATTACGTCCGTGCGAACGTCGGCTAACAGTGGGAATGTGGCAAAACTGTACAACAAAGTACCTACCACAACAACAGTTGATAAATTAAAGTCGCTTTTCGTATGTGTCTGTGCGACCGCGTTGTTCTTTTAAACTTCGCAACAGATTTTGATGTGGTTTTCACTTTCATTTAGAGAATTTATTCCGAAAGGTGTATTAAGACATTTATATAAAACTTGCACATAATAAATTAATCTCCGTGTTTTGTCAAGCTGTAAAAACCAGGGGCAGGTCGCTGGTATAGATGGCTACACATCAAGCTATACATTTCTAGTTTCTACTGATCTCGTATTGAATAGGATTTCCGTACAGTCAAGCTAAACATTTTAATTATAAGCTGACCTCACGTCAGCTTATGATTAAAATGTTTAGCTTGATGTGTAGCCGTGTGTACATACATACTCCACCCTACGTTACATATTTAATAATAAGCCAATAATTTCGTGCTTTCGAAGATATCTACTGGAAAATTTGATTAAACAGATAATTTACTTACAGTTCGCGTTCTTCGCCATGATCGTCTGTGCCATCTTGGCTATGGCAAGCGCATCGCTCAAGGTGAATGCACCTACCGACGAGGTGGGCGGTCTCCAACTGTGGAGGCAGATCCGCAGCCCTGGCTATCAAAAGCAAAAACAACATCACCACCACCAACAACAACACGGATATGGTGGCTACGGACATTACTAAATAGTACGCAATGATCGGGTACGAGTTACAAATTACGAAATACGGTCCAAGTCATGGTACAATTTTACTCTAGTGATAATTAAAAAACTTAAATAAAATTTTTGAATTTAATTTGTTATTCCTTTTAAAATGTAAATATATCATGAGTTTATGACTCATGGATAGCTAAACAGTTTGTATTGCATACGAGATTTATGTCTTCTACAAAACACGCGTAACTGTGCGTTTGCACTGGCGAAACACTTGGAAAAGTTTTTATTTTTCACTTTTTAGTTGTGATACCTACCCCACACAAATTCGAATACCACTACCTGCTATGTAATTATCAGTTACAGGAAATTGTCATATCATCCAAATACGAAGTGAGAAAAAATCTGTATTTATTGAAGCTAACTCAAAAACTATCCAAGAGTTAAAAAAAATATATGGGACCATCTAAAGACCATAACCCTTTTAAACAAAAATCATTTTCAAAATCGCTCCACAATTGACAGAGAAATCGGTGGCCATACATACAAAAAAAAACACACACATACGCTACGAACACATAACCTCCTCCTTTTTGGAAGTCGGTTAAAAAAATGTTGAAATTTTTATTTCCTGTCAAACATTGTATCGAACGTTCACAGAAAATAGAGATTTCAACATTTTTATGTGAATGTTTCGCCAGTGCAAATGCACAGTTACAATTCAGAAACACAGGCACCTGTGCTTCACCACCTTACTGACCATAGAGTCGAAAATAACGTCCGTTGCGCCATAAAAGTACAAGATAGAGACGGAATCGTAACTAGAGTCCGCGCCACAATTCAAGTCCGATAGACGCGGCGCTAGTGTCTCTGTCATAGCATCAAATTGCATTAAAAAAAATAAAAGTAATTCAACAATTTTTCCGCCGCCATTCAGTGGTGGCGCGGACTCTACCATAACTACGGCCTCTGTGATTGCGGTACGAAGTCTGTGGCGGTACGCTATGATGGCTGGTTTAACATCGTAAAATAGTGTTTGTAACATTTCAAATTATTATAAAGTGCGTTTTATCAAATAGTTCTATGTTCTATGCTATAAGGTTTGGTTTCCGCACTTAGTCCGTAAAGTGGACCATTGTGCGTGGGCCATGGCGGCCGTTTGGTGGTTATTCCAACCAGCCCACCTCCCTCCAGAAGCTAATTAAATCTCCTAGTCTGTTCAGAACATCTGTGTAGGATCTGGGTGACCCGAGGGTTTCTGTTCTAATCTGGGTGACGCCTGTGCATTCAAAGAGCACATGCGCTACGGTTTCCTCAGCCTCCATGCACGCTCTGCACAGAGGACTGTCCGTTATGCCTATTGTGTGGAAGTGTTTATTTAGCGAGCAGTGTCCCGTGATGGTCCCCGTCACCAGGCGCGGGCCGTTCCTGTCCAGGCGTAATAACCGCCTGGTTAGCCTACTATCCAAGGATGGCATAGCTTCCTTAGACTGCCTGCAGCCCGGTGTTGAGGTCCACCAGTTCCCCGCTTGTGTGTGGGTAAACTCTGGTAGCCACTTGCGTATTTGGTTGAAGGGGATGGGTACGATAGGCTCGGGTCCACATGCTGCCGTGCCGGATCCTCGTCTAGCAAGTTCGTCAGCTGCGTCATTACCTAGCGATCCGCTGTGCCCTTTTATCCATTGTAGTGTCACCGTGTTGCGGCTAGATACCGTTGTATGTTTTAGTGCATTGTGACATTCTAGTATTAGCTTCGAGGTAATATATTTTTTCCGTAAGGATTGGAGAACTGAGGCACTGTCGGAGAGTATACGTATGTGGGTGTCCGTAACCCTCCTGGCTTCTAGTGCGTGGACCGCTTGTATGATGCCCACACACTCCGCCTGATAGACGGTGTTGAACATGCCCAATGGTCTGGATATATTAACGTTGAGGTCGTGTGAGAAAACTCCGACCCCGGTACCAGAGTCGGTCTTCGATCCATCCGTGTATACTCTCAACTCTTTCGGGCCTGAGTAGTCACACTGTTCTTCTGTGAGTATTATGCTGTAGTGCCTTTAAAAGTTATGTGTTTTCGGGGCTTTGTCGCAGGGTGATGCCATTATTGGCCGTTGTTTGATCGCATCCTCCTTTATGCGAGTATGCCTAACTCTGGAGTCTTTGCTTAGGGTTCCTGATATTTATGTAGCCTAAAGGCAGCCAGGGTCGCCTCCTCCCGCACGAAAAGGTGCAGAGGTGGCAGCCCAAGCATTGCCTGTAGGGCAGCAGTGGGTGCAGTTCTCATATGGCTAGTGATCGCAACACAAGCAAACCGTTGCAGTTTTTCGAGATCTCTTTGAGCTATGCTCAGGTCTGTCCTGGGCCACCAGACCAGTGAGCCGTATGTGATAATTCATCGGATGATTGTGGTATATCACCACCCAGCCAGTACAAACATTCTGAGTAAGTTTTGTTTAACAGCAGTCACAGAAACTAATCTCTGAATAAGATTACCGTAATTAGCTGATTAAGCGCTTACTCAGAGGTTATTCAAGCAATTTGGGCACAAAATTATATTGCTAATAGCTGTGTAATAGCAACGTAACAGCTGAATAAGTTTTGAATATTTGTACGACAAGCTGAGTATCTTCTGCATAAAAGCATTTTGTACTTTAATACAAGTATTATAGCTCTGTTAGCCAGATGATGAATGAATGATGAATGAACTAATGGTTAAGTCCTTCAAAGCTCAGATATTCAGACGATACACAGCGTTTAGCTCATTTCTGTATTTTTATCAAGAAGTTAATCAAATTAAATTGAAATTGACAAATCCGAACAGCGTGACTGCGACATTGAAAATATAATAACCTATCGTAACAAAATTTTACCCTTATTTATGTTTAGAGGAAGAAACTGTTGGTGCGCATGCAACTTTACCGTGTATTTATATATACATTTCGTGTAAAATTTTCACGCGATTCCTGATAAGCCGGGTTTTGGAGAAATAAACAACATTTCGTCTATTGATATGTTTTTACGTGTGAAATATTTTTTTATATTTTATTCAGTTTAAGGGTTCAAAAATAACCTTGTAATATTTTTATAAGAATATTATACCGATTTCGTTTTTAAACTTGAGTATTTGAGTATAAAATTCCACATCATTATAATAGGTTATGTTATTCGATATGGCGACGCTCATTCTGAATAAAATCTGATTGCACAGCGGCTTATCAGCTTATGTCTGTATAACAGACCTTATGTGTCCACTTATTAAGTTATGCTCTGGTTAAAAGTGGTCTGCACTCAACATTTTTCGAAAACTGTTCTATAATCATACACATTCGTACTGTAAATCAAACAGGATTCAGTCATAATTATAGTAATGAAAACCCACAGTATAGATATTTTATTTGTTCTTTTTAGCTCTTATCAAAGCAAGCACTTTCTTCGTATGCCTCCTGGGGGCCTACCACCAGCTCATAAAGCAATATTATTTTAATATTACATCAGTGTGGGAAAGAGATGAAGCTCTACAAGACGTATAGCTCCATCTCTTTCTCCCACTGAAGTAATAATGTCTGTATAACAGACCTTATGTGTCCACTTATTAAGTTATGCTCTGGTTAAAAGTGGTCTGCACTCAACATTTTTCGAAAACTGTTCTATAATCATACACATTCGTACTGTAAATCAAACAGGATTCAGTCATAATTATAGTAATGAAAACCCACAGTATAGATATTTTATTTGTTCTTTTTAGCTCTTATCAAAGCAAGCACTTTCTTCGTATGCCTCCTGGGGGCCTACCACCAGCTCATAAAGCAATATTATTTTAATATTACATCAGTGTGGGAAAGAGATGAAGCTCTACAAGACGTATAGCTCCATCTCTTTCTCCCACTGAAGTAATATTAATATAATACTGCTTTTGAGCTGGTGGTAGGCCCCCTGCTCTTTTTCTATTTTTCCATGAATGTGGAGTATTTTTTATCATTTTTTGTAAGGAGGCATTTTCACACAACCACTACAAAACAAAGCGCAGTTAGCTGCTTAAATGCTGACTAACGTTCCAGAACAGTTCTTCTAGCTTAAAAAATGTCTACTTTTCGTGAATACCCAGCAAACTTCTGCATAAGAATCTGTTACCATTGCTTTAACCACTGTTAGCTGCAAATGACGTAATTTCGTACTTAAAGCGGCATAAAGTAGTTATAACAGCTATCTTAATTTCTTTTAAGTCACTATATGCTTCATAACAGAAATAACGCCTATTTTATACAGCAGCTGAATAACTGTCAAGATGTGGTGTGTAATACAGCTAACAGAGAACAAAATATAACTTATCCAGCATCATGCTTGATAATGGAATTTTAAACCCATATTATACAAAAGGTTACACAAACTCTTGAGTAACAGGTCTTTTTATGATGATTATTCAGTTTTAAGAAATTAAATCCGCAAATTACAAAACTAACTCAGCTAATAGCATTATTATAGCAAAAAAAACTTAAATACAGAACTTCGTAATACACACAGCTTCTGTACATATATAATTAAGTTTAACTCTGCATAAGGTTAAATTGTTGGCCAGTTATCTGACTTATGTGCTGCCTGGGCAGTAGGTGACCTTGGGGCTAATCCCCCAGTTCCTGCCAAGCAGTCGTTTGCACTGTCACAGGGATATGCTGGCTTTTGTAGTGATGTAGTTGGTATGTTTTGCCCAGTTCAGCTGTTTATCCAAAAAGATGCCCAGGTATTTGGTTTCAGTTGACAGGCTTAGGCATGTCCCGAAGAATCGTGGTAGTTGTAGTGTCGTCAATTTTCTCTTTTTTGTAAAGAGAATCAGTTCAGTTTTTGTAGGGTTCACTGAGAGTTCGTGCTTGTTGCACCATTCCTCTACTATTTTTAGGGCTTGTCGCATAAGGTTGCATAGAGTGTTTTCATGGGTGCCGCTTATTTTTATTGTTAAGTCATCGGCGTAGCCCACGGTGAAGTAACCTTTGTCGTTGAGTGTTTTTATGAGGCTGTCTACAACCAGGTTCCATAGAAGCGGCGAGAGGACGCCCCCTTGCGGGCAACCCTTCGCAACGATGGCCCTCGTAGTGTCATTTACTGTGACTTGTACAGCCGTGTTTATACTGTTGAACATGGTTTTGTCAAAGGCGCCCTCGATGTCAATGAAGGCGGCCAGTGCTGAGCATTTGTGGTCGACTGCGCATTCAATTTTAGAAACCACGCTATGCAGCGCGGATTCCGTTGATTTGCCTGTGGAGTACGCATGCTGTTGCTTGTGCAGTAGTTTTACCCGGAGAGGTCCATCTTGGATGTGTTTATCACAGAGTCTCTCGAGAGTTTTCAGTAAAGAAGATGTGAGGCTTATAGGTCTATAAGCCTTGGGTTGTGTGTAATCATTTTTGCCAGGCTTGGGTATGAAAATGACTTTCACCTCGCGCCATGCGTGAGGTGTGTGTCTAAGTGCTCGGAAATCAAATAGTGCCGTTGCTGTAATGTTGGCTTCACTGTTAAAGTTTAACAACGAACTTATTAGGTAGCGCTGGCCGTCGCGTATTCGTGTTCATCCTACAACGGTGGAGCCAACATTACGGCATAGGAATTATTTGATGAAATGCACTGTATCGAAAAAATTACGAGCAAGTCCGAGTGTTAATAAGACACCTTTTTCTAAAATGAAAATATTTTGCTATCCCGTGGATTTCATATTGTCCCCTAAGATTTTCTAACGCCCCCATTCCCCTTTAAAAGGTGTTTTTCGATACTAAATTCTTGATAATTTAGTTAGATTATCCAGGGCCAGGTTTCAGGCCCGAATATCATTTTATAGATCAAAGGAATAAGATTTTTCAAATGAACTGAATCCCTTTTTTTTACTCTTACAGGGGTTGATTTTTGAGAAATATTTTGTGATGTTTCCATTATGTGACTTAATAGTAGATTATGCACTAAGGGGATAAAGTAGTGTCTTATGTAGCGGGCGCCGAATTGAATCCCGAGCAAAACGAAGGATTCTAGCGTTAACTGCCGAGCGGTGCGAGGGAGTTTAGAGTTAACCGAGCAAAGCAAGGGAGTTATCCTGAGTGCAGTGTAGGATTCAAGATCGCCCAAGATGAAGGCACCTTTATCCCCGAGGAGAAAACTCTACTTTTCACACCATCTACGAGCCAATAAAAAGCAATAGTACTAGAATCAAAGTATTTATTAAAAACTTTTTACAAAAAAAAACTACCGACCTCAAAAAAAAAACACTACAAAGTGAAAAATAACTTTAATTTCGGAAGTCGGTGTCTTGTGTTTTGTATTTTCGTTTTTTGCCACCGACTTCCGAAATTAAAGTTATTTTTCACTTTGTAGTGTTTTTTTTGGAGGTCGGTTGTTTTTTTTTGTAAAAAGTTTTTATTTTTCACTTTTTAGTTGTGGTACCTACCCCACACACATTCGAATACCACTACCTGCTACCAGTGACAGAAACTTATCATATCATCTACATACTAAGTGGGAAAAAAATACGTATTTTATAGCTAACTCAAAAACTATCAAAGCAAAGTTAATAAAATTTATATGGGACCAATTCGAGAGCACACCCTTTCAAACAAAAAAAATATTTTCAAAATCGGTCCACAATTGACGGAGAAATCGGTGGACATACATAAAAAAAAAAAAAAACAAACACGCGACGAACATAATAACCTCCTCCTTTTTGGAAGTCGGTTAAAAATTACAATTACAGTTAGTAGACCTATTTAAAACAATTAAATGTTAATGGTAATGTTTGATACATTAGACCAGTTGTGGAAAGACAAAGTTCTGTTTTTTTTATTCGGTACATTTATTTTGAGTAGTTGAGGTATAGTTTATTTGAGTATTAATGTTAATGAAAGTTTCAGAAACTTGGGTCTGCTGAGGAACATTTTGGATCGTGAAAGTTGGTGAAGGCGGTGCATGAAGCAGCGGGCTAGATGAATAGTGTTTTGATGTGGAAGGTTGTGGTGACAAAGGTGTCCAAGGATCAGTTATCAACGATGTTTTTAGTTTGATGTTGTCACCAATGCGGCAGCTTATTTTATTCTTATTTTGTAAAGAATTTTCAATGTAGCCCTCTGCTACTACATCAGATTTCCAACCACCGTGCCTTTTAATCTGGGTCATGTCTGTTCCTGAATCCGCCAATAGAGTAGCGGATGTCCTCCTGAAACAATGGCCCGTGTAGAGCTCGGCATTTGTCAATTTCAGGTATTTCGCGATTTCTTTCGGCATGCTGCTGATCTTATTTTTTCCAATGACTTGCCTGATGCACTTGCCATTATTATAAGCTACGAAAAATCTGTTAGTGTTTATATTAGAGGGGCGTAGAGCTTGGTACATTTCGATCATTCTTACGTATTCTCCACGGACTACGAATGACCGTTCTTTCTTTGATATTGTATCTGGCAAATTTACCAGCAACAAATCTGAATGTTTTTGGATATCTTCGATTTTAATGTTTACGAGTTCATTTCCACGACAAGCGCCATTCACTCCAAAAATCAATGCCACCTGCAACAAAAATAGGTGGGTAGGTTAGTATGAAGGAATTATGTAGGAAGGTAACTTACGTAATTATTAATTTTGATGTATTACATGTTATAAACTGTGTGTGTTAGTCACATCTAAGAAAGTTTATTATTTTTAATCATAACACATAAACCTTACGAAGGTTTATAATAATAATTATTATTTAACTTAGAGTCGAAACATCACATCAGTAGATCACACATAAGCGATCGATTCATGAGCGGGTAGCTAGTACCTATACTTACCCATAGTAAGTATGTAGCTATTTCAGTTACTAAAAATTGAATCAATAGGTTGGTACTTACTTACTTTTGTGGCAAGAAAGCTATGGTCAGGGGCTTTATTTAGAAACGTTTCCACATTTTGAGCTGTGAAAACTTTTGATTTCTTAGGACGATGTCCTTCTGATTTCCTTTTTAAAAATGCCAGTAATTTGGTGTATGTATTAATTTGTATATTATTTTTGATTCGATGATGATTGACATGAGCATTGAATAGATGCACCATAGACTACTTGGCTTCTTTGTACATGATAAACGCTGGAAGTAGACTAAAAGAACTGATTCGGATACAGACTTGACGCCCTTTGTAATTTTCCATTTGTAAAAATCGTCGTAAGCTTTCATGTACGATTCCTTGGACTTTTGTTGAGAGTAGATTGTTGGCAATGCCAATGGCTTCGAATTTAATGTTCTCCGGAGTCAAATCACTATCGTCACTCGAAATTTTTGTGAGAATTTGTAGTTAAGTAATTTGTTGTATAACAAAGACAAGCAATTTTCAGTATTCGCGCCTCTTTTTAATTTGTGTTCTATTTTTCTTTTATTAATATTCTAGTTACTCGTGGTGGCCAGTTCGGTTTTCGAACAATTTATTTTTTAGTGCAGATCTTAATGGTGAATGCATAAAATTAGTATTTACCTATCGTAAATGTTCGTATGCGATTTCTACTTTATGTTCCAAATTGCATTAATATAGCAGTGCAATTTTTTTTTTTCGAAAATCTAAAATCTTTTTAGATTTTCGAAAAATAAAATTTAAATCGCAACTACAACAAAAAAGTTAACTAAAAAACCGGCCAAGTGCGTGTCGGACCACGCACAATGAAGAGTTCCGTAGTTGGGATGAATTTATCCCAAGAACAAACTTAACTTTGTAGTTGAAAAACATGTTCTCCCATACATTCTGTGTGGGAGAACATGTTTTTGCAACCGCAAATGTAATTTGGTCGATTATTACTCGTTAACTTGTAAAGCCTACTTAGCTATGATAGTTTTCCTTATATATGCTACTGCCGTGAATTTTTTCACATACCCAAAACCAACCAGTAAACTTGCAGGGGAACACACACTTGACTCTAACAAAAATTAGCACTTTAAAGCTTAATATTTCGAAAACAGATCCCTAAATCCAAAAATGATCTTTGCAAACTCACAATATTTTTGAACGATCTTTCCAACGATACCCCACACTATGGGATTATTGAGAGAAAAAAAACATCCTCACTTTACGTCTAAGGGAGGTACCTGAATGAATGAATGAAATCACTGACCCCAGCGTGGTTTAACCAGACTCGATAAATCGAATGAACCCCGAGATTTGCACTAACCGCTGGAGCCTCATGCTTCATGGGGCTACAGAGGCCATTGCATATCAAGGAGTAGACCGGGTGGCACGGTAATGGTAGGGAAGACGTGCTCTTAGGATAAGGATGGATTTGCGAGCCTACCGGATATGCATCCTTGAGTAAGCAATGGAATATTGGAGAGACGGGTGATATTTATCTATGGATGGGCATCTTTTTACGACGGCGCCCCTAGGCTGGTTCCGTTTCAGGTTTCTTGTAAATCTCACTAGCAGTCTTCTAAATCTTATCTTGGTCTTCAGCCATGTCCATCCAAAAGTGATTTCCTTGTCGAAGTAAATCATGTCCTGTTTTAGGATATCATTTCATGTGTAAATAGGTAGGCCGGCTTTCTTGAATTTGGTCTTGTATGTACGGGTGTGGATTGTGGCGACTGTGAACATGTGCGAGATAGCACATCCTGTGTTTCTTGATGATGGTTACGGTTTTTCCAACTAACATTTCATGAATTTTCTTTTGTCTTGGTTTATTCCTAGCATGGTTCATCAAGTCTCTCATGATAATTCTCTCTACTAGGATGGTTCAAGTCCAGCTTCACTGGTGAATCTTTTGGCGGGGTCAAACTGCTATCTCGATTCTTTTTTTCTTCGTTCTGATAAGCTGTCAGCAGCAGTGTCTAGGACGCGATCGGCCCGCTCCTCGTTGTTTATGTCCAGCTCTAACGAGGTACAAGTTCGACCTATAGCTTACCACTGTTCACCTCAGGTTGACACGATATAGTTCTGCACACTGAGTTTTGCACACTGTTCGGCACAAGTAATTAATAAGACCTCGACAAAATCCCAATCCGCGTCACCCGAATTATTGTTTTTCTGTTCGCAATATTGTGGGCGCACATATCTAATCACCGTAAGGACTATTTTACCATATCCCGTTATAGCATTTCATAACATACACAAAAAGTGAGTAGGTATCATAAAAGTTAAAATACCAATTGCTATTATGCAGCTATGAGCACATCTGGCAATGCGCAAAAGGGGTTGAAACCAGATGTGGTCATCGAGTGCACGGAATTCCCTTTTTTAAAGTTGTTAGATATGCCCGAGATTGTAAAAAACACCACGCACTGCTTACTAAACAAATCTTCCTTGAACTTAGAAACGATTTTGGAACACAGCAAATAATATTATTATAATCGTCACACACGCATTATATCTTACATTATTTTGCCTATAAAACCAATTAAACCTGTAGGGACAAAATAAACTAGTGACTTAAATAAAGGCGGTCTTGCAGTAAGAAGAAAGTCATCGAAATTTGCATAAGGAAAGATCTCACTAGATTATCCTGGCCAAGTCTTGTCCCACCGGAGCCCCTCTGCATGTATGTGTGCAATGTATTTCACTTACTCACTCACTTTCACTGACTCAGACACCACCACTAAAATAAAACAACAACCTCACTTTAAAAAACTCAGTATCATTAAAAATAATCCATGACACTACACAACACGCACTACTCAAAATAAATACGACAACAGGGTCCAAATGCATCGCATCGCATATACACCCCTGACGACGGACAACAAGCTACTCTTTAAGTCTACGGGAGGTACCTGAAAAAAAAATATGTTTCATGATTTTATTTTACCACTTTGTCGGCGTGATTAATATGTTTACCCATGCTAAATTACAGCTATCTAGTATTAAGCGTCTCTGAGCTAAGGCGCGGACAGACAGACATACAGACAGATAGACGGACAGACAGACAGGCAGACAGACAGACAGACATGACGAAACTAACCCTAAAAAGGTATTAACAAGACATCACACACAGACAAATTAAAGATACGAGGTCACACATGTCAGTCCATAAATCGAACAGATTACGTGTGACTCCGGATTTTTTATTTGTCGGTCTCTTTGTTTACTCTTACGGAAAAGTTGGTTGGTATAAACGCGACGTTATATCGCACGATCTTGGCGGCCAGTTGACGTCATCATAACGTGAAATAATGCGACCTCTGAATGTTTCACGCAAAACATTTCACGTTTCATCAAACGTTTCACGCGCTGTGTGGCAAGTTGCGCCGTCTTGCTTAATCTAAACACAAACTAACATTTGACGTTTGAAACACGCGCCAATACTTCAACAGTTTTTTTTTTTGGATATTATGGCCTGGTTACTAAGACCTTTAAGCCAAGTCTTTTTATGTCAAAATTACAGTGTTGCCATTTTAGGAACCTCGAATTGGATGACCTTATTAATTAATGTAGATGTAGATTTTTTTTTCATATTCATTCTCCGTCGAACTGCTATAATATCTTCCCGGTCGAATTTCGGTCACGGCAGAGAATTTTGACGGAGACAAGTTCGCAGGAATTATTGTAAATGCACAAAAGTGTGTCTCATAGTAAGCGAATTGCTCATAGTCCGATGACACAGCAATTCGACATGAACAGGGAGAGACAAAAAATACTAAATTGACTTTGTTGTCCTAAAATTCGGTACGATAAATTACAGCTCGTCACTATTGTTGATAATAAAGTACGGCAATTATTCCTTCATACTTAGCAGTCAATATTTACGAATCTTCATGGGCGTGAAAGCATTGTGTTCCTCAGATGTCACAGCCTCTCTGGGTCGCTGCGTCTGGCATCTAAATGTGTGCGGTGCGTAGCATTCATTCAGTCGCTGTATCGAGCCTCCAAAAACTGCTAAATCGCTGATTGCTCACGGCGCGTCGGCCAATCTCAACGGAGACTAGCCAAGTTCCTACACAGAAGATATTATAGTGCACAAGTGAGTGCGCTAACACAGGTGCACCCTCTGTTCCTTTACTCTCATAGTCCGATGGGGCACAATCCGACACGACCGGGGAGAGATTAGCACCCTATTTGCGTAAAATACACAATCTGTTTAATTTTGACAGTTCAACAACATTCATTGCGTTATTTACGTTGTTGAGCTATAGATTAGTAATCTCTTTCAAAATGATTCAGATTATGATTAATCATGTGTTACGCAATTAGGGTAGGTACAGGTGTAGGACCAACGGCAATTTTTGCTATTATTTAAATAAGATCAAAAGTCAAAGTTCCAACGTTTTTTTACTCATTTCACGAAAACAAGTTTTAAATGTTATGAATTTATTTTAAATATCACCACAACTCCTGCACCTACCGTTGCATGCATCTACAAGCACAATGATTTGCATGTGTTATATTGTCCGTTGCCACAGAGATTTTTCGCTCCAAAAATAGAAGTCGTTTCTCAGCAAAAACGTTACTTAGTTTGATGCACCTACAGAATGCGTAGATAACATAGTTTGACAGGTTAAACTATTTTCGTAAAAAAATAGGTAAGCAGTTATTTTTTTATAATTTATTGACCAAAATTTAATTTATTGATTTATTTCTAACTGTACTTATTGGGATTAAAGTCATCTCAGTATTCACAGATAGGTTCTAAGTTATATCTAAGACTGAACAAACATTCTTATTAAATACATCTTATCCGTGGTGGTGATGGTTGCCGTGGTCGTATTCTCCGCCATGTCCGGAATAAGCGAATTCGTTAAAATCTCTTCTATATCCGCTATGACCACCATAACCACCATATCCGCCATGACCGATATTTCCGCCATATCTGCCATGACCGACATTACCGCCATATCCGCCATTGCCATAGTCTCCGCCATATCCATAGCCGCCGCTATTTCCACCACCCCAATAGTTGTCTCCAAACTGGGCATTCGCCAGCGCAAGGATAGCGCTCGCCACCAGTGTAAACAATACGAACTGGAAATAAAGAAAAATAAATAATAATTTTTACCTTTCACTAGCGACCCGCCACTGCTTTGTACGGTTTTTACAACTTGACAAAACATCGAGTACACATTTTATTGTATTATTCTGTATTACATTTTAAGGTTTATATGTATAAATCAGCAGTATAAAGAGCAGTGGTGGCCCAGTGGTAACGGCCGCGACTTACGAGTTGTGGGTCATAGGTTCGAACCCAAACAGGCGCTTTACTTTGTGTAAATTATTCCATCACCACTGCTCTCAAAACGGTGAAGGAAAACATCGAGAGGAAACCGGCACGTTCTAGAACCAAAAATTCGAAGACATATGACATCTACCAACCCGCACTGGGCCCGCGTGGTGGATTACGGCCCACTCCCTCTCACAGAGAGGAGGCCTGTGTCCCAGCAGTGGGAACATTTATAGGCTGATGATGATGATGACCTTTCACTAGCGACCCGCCACTGCTTTGCACGGTTTTTACAACTTGACAAAACACTCGATATTTTGTCAAGTTACATTTTATTGTATTATTCTGTATTACATTTTAAGGTTTTTATGTATAAATCATTTACATTAAGTTATTTTAAGTGTAGTTAATATTAATATTTTAAACATATGAACCTTTTGGAATAAATACTGTAAGTGCTGGTGAGAATCGCATCAAAAGCCGTTGCGGAGTTGAAAAAAACAACGCGGTCACGCAGATACACGAAAAGCGACTTTAATTTATAATACATATCGCTGCTCCCGCAGAATAAACGCGCAAGTGTAAAAAGTAAATTTTACAGGAAAAATAAATAAACCTAAACTGATCCATAACTTTATAAAAGGATTAATTTAACTAATGTACGTACATATACAAACAATTGTAAAACATTTTAAAAGAGCGGAGTTTCTTGCACATTCTTCTCCATACGAAAACTACCTTTTGGAAGGGGCGACTAGAATCAATTTTATTATTTTGTAAATTTTGACGTTCAAAAGTGCCATACATGGGCCTACGAGTATTTGAAATAAATGATTTGACTTTGACTTCATAAATACACCGAATAGAAGTTTGTTTATTCTTTTTTTTTGTAGATTGTCTAATTAATATTAAGTGTTAAAAAGGTACCGTTTTTGAGTTATTGATGAAAAAACATTTTACAGAAATATTTTATTATAATTATATTATTTATATTTATTTATCGTTAATGTTAATTTGAGTTTTCTTTTTCTTGTCAACTATTGTTTTTTTTTGTTTTGCAATGTAATACAACTTACAATTTTCGCAGTATAGTGATATTTATTATGCGTTTATTCTGGTGCAATCAATAAGTTTCTGATAATGTAATAATAGGTGATTAAATTTTTGGATAAGGATAATATTATCATCAAGGTCGGAATTATAAGATTATGTTACGGTATATCGTGTGTATATAACTTCGTAAATACTTGATATAAAAATCTGGACAAAATTTAGGTGATTTAGTTTGACCTATGTATAACGAATATGGATATGAATATGGCAATGTATAAATACTAAAGATATAGATGAGATGCAGCTCGCTTTTGCCGTCAATCTCCCTTGGAGGAAGCTGGTGCGTGGGTAAGATCTGTGATGGAACGAGCGTCTCCAAAAGATACACTGAAATTACTTTGAGGGTGGCAGAGAGTCCATTCATACAGTTATATTTTCTGGAAAGCTTAGTCAGATAGTTCTTATATGAAGCCCACACGGCACACAATATTACAGCCGATGTATTCTGTAAAAATATACCGTGATAACGTAGGTGAAGTGAGCTGTCAATAGTGTCAATTCCTAGGATCTGCCAACCTATTGAGTACCAATCTCATCATGAAAACTAAGGTGAAGTGAGCTCGAAGTGAGCTGTCAATAGTGTCAATCCCTAGCATCAGGTGGAATGACAGATCACTTCACTTAAGTTTTCACAGTGAGATTTTAACAGAATAGACAGGTGGAATGACAGCTCTCTTCAAGCTCACTTTACCCACTTTTTACGTAGAGATTTTTACAGAATAGACCGGTAGGCATTTTTTATAAAATTAAATGGAAGACGTAATTGAAAAAAATAATTCAAATATAGGTAACTGGTTTGAAAGGACAAGCACCACTTACAGTTTTCATTGTATGAATGGAGGGTCCATTCATGCTATTTATTTTCTGGAAAACTTAGTCAGATAGTTCGTCTAGGAAGCCCACACCACATTACAGGCGATATATTCTGTAAAAATCTCACCGTGATAACGTAGGTGATGTGAGCTGTCAATCGTTCAATTCCTAGGATCAGGTGGAATGACAGCTCACTTCAAGCTTCCTTCACAAATATTTTCACGTTGAGATTTTTACAGAATAGACCGGTAGGCACTTTTTACGAAATAAAACTTTATAAGATCCATTTAAAAAATAATAAGTTGAAGTTCTAATATGTATAACTAGTTTGAAAGGACAAGCACTACTCACAGTTTTCATTGTGTCTGTTGCAAGTTGAATAAAGTTATTTTCGCTCCTTCGTCAACATTTATAGGAGGCAAGATAATTTTTGGTGGTTTTATTCTTCTACCAAACAAGTTATATGCTTCCTTATTAATTGGAATTAGTATAATGAAAACCACAAATTTATCAAGATAGGTAGGTAGGTAATAACCGATTTTTATTTAAGTCTTTTTAGAGGATTATTAGCAGTCCTAAATTTATTATTCATCACACCACGAACTACATTGTAATATATTCAGAACAAATAAAATAAAACGAATAATGCAAACAAAAAGGAATTAAGCTTTCAATAGCAACTATGATAGAAACTATGTTGCCATACGTATTACGTAATATGGACTCATAGTGTCAATATTTTTTGCAGATTACAAACATAAAATGTATATATTCGGGGGTGTCGTGGGTCACCCGGCTGGAACAAAGTTCCTTTTGCTGTATATATTAATAAAAACCCATCTAGTATACGTTTTTAGCCCTCACGTGAACAGAGGCTTAGCCTATTATATAGCCAAAGAATCAACATTGCCATACAACAAGGCAATGCTGCCAGTCAGAGTTGTCAGCGATGCGGACGAATTTTTTGATGTTCTATGATTATTCCCCCCCCCCGATTATACAACGTGCCACTACAATGGCGACATTAATTTAACACACGGGTAGGGCTAGTGGCTAGTAATCATAAAAATATAATAAGAACAAGTAATTCGTTAATTGAAAAATTAAAATTTCAAACGCTCGCCGACATAGGGCTCTCCCTTTCCTTCAATTTGCCTTCTCTTTGCACGTTATTTGTTTTATTTTCATTGATGTGATGTTATGATCCGTGATCCCGGTAAATGACCTCTGCGCTACAGTTGTTAAGTAGAGGTTGCACCGAGACGCTATTTTAAAAAATTGTAAATAAATCAATAAATAATAACGTTTAATGAAATTAAAATATCTTCATAAAAGCAAACGCTAATCCGTATATGTGTGTTAAATTAATGTCACGGGATGTGTTTTATTACATTCTAAAAATTGAATTTGTCACTTGTTTTGACGTTGCATTGCAACTACTTTCGGACAGGCCCGTTGACGGACTTGGAGAGTAGACCCCCCCCTGATTAGGTGTAAGACAAACGGCAATTTGTTTTTTTTTTTTACTTCCATAAATACAATCCGTTTTAAAGACCTTTAAAATAATTAAATTTTATACGGCTGTTTCTCAGGCATCGTTAGAAATGGTGCAGCTAAGATCCAATACTTATTTATCACTTTCTAGATAACTATTAGTATAAATGTATTGTTGGAACTAAAATGGTGTTCGACATACATTGTTTTTTTTTTTGGGTGGCAAATTATCAAATAACTTCTTCCGCTCTGGGCGGAGCGGGAGGGCCAGACTCTTACTGACTAAAACCCACCCGTGTTCCTTCAGTTACCATGTTGCCAGGGGCCACGGTATCCCTTTCGGACTTTCCCACGACCCCGGCAGGCATCGGTTCTAGCGGAACCCGTCAGTTGTGCTGACATCTCTTTGAGGTGCGCTTGGAACATAGAGAGCCATCGATCCGTGTCTGGTCCTTATCGGACGGCGAGCTACTCATTGTTTACCGTCCGCAAGCCCGCGCCTACGGTGACCCGGAATCGGCCTAGGATTCCCGACGCCCAGGGCGTCTTCTGCGGCGGCTAGGAGCATGAGGGCGCGAAATTTGCATCTCCCTCACGCATTCCGCCTCCTCTTTTGCGAGCATTACTGCGTCACAGAAGGAGGTGACGGCTTCCTATGCCCTCTCGCTCCTTACCATGGCCAGGACCAGGGCCGGACGCGAGCGATCACGGCCGCCGATCGCCTCCACGAAAACACGGCGGTGCCCCACCCAAGTCGAGCAGACCTTCACCGTATGCTCCACCGTGTCGTCCGGGCAATCCACACAATGGTGACACTCGGGCGTTTCCTCCCGCCTTATCCGGAACAGGAACGTCCGGAAACAGCCGTGTCCGGTGAGGAACTTTGTCAGGCGGAACGTGAGGATGCCGTGGCACCTCTCTAGCTAGTCCTCAAAGAGGGGACTTAATCGCCGCAATTGTGGCGTACCCAGCACTGGGTTACGACAATCGCATTCTCCATGACGCCATGAGATCCTGCCGGAGCTCTGTCCGCTGTGCCGTGATTTCTCGCGGCAGCGGAGTTACGCCCCGGCGTTTCGCCTCCTTGCACCACTCCGGCAGCAATTCGGCAAGGAGGCTCGCCACCTCACCGGAGACTGTGCGGTATCTCCAGACCAGCCAGATGGCCATGACCCTTTGGGATGCGTTCAACCTGCGGGCTGGCCGCCACCTCAAGGAACGCGCCCACACTGGTGCCCCGTAAAAGGCCATGGACAGTACGACCCCCGCGTAAAGCCTCCGGCAGGAGGCGTTTGGACCCCCTAAATTGGGAAGAAGCCTCTTTAAGGCAACCCAGGCCCACTCCAGTCCGCGAGCCAAACGTCGGAAAGGTTCCACAACGTTCCATCGGCTGTCGAGGACGAGTCCCAAATACTTAATCGTAGACTCGACACCGATGTGAACCCCTCCTACCGTTATTTTGGGAATCCGACGGTGGCGCGTTCCGAGCACCATGAAAACACATGGCCTCGGACTTGTGCAGAGCCACATCGAGTCCCAATTGCCGGATCCTGTCGACGATTGTCGCAACCCCGCGTGTCGCTAGTTTCGACCTCCCCTGCATCAGGACCAACGTATCGTCAGCGTTGCAAACGACACTGACGCCGCTAGGGAGGTCGGCGCGCAGCACCCAGTCGTATCCGGTGTCCCACGGGGACACGACATCTCTCCGGTTCAATTCTCTCTGGTGACCGGGGTAGATGACGGCCCTGTCCGTTAAATAGGCTTCGACTACACGACAGAGGTATGTCGGCATCCGGTGATACCGGAGTGCCTTCCTGATGCAACTGCAAGGCATTGACTACCCCAACCCGAGCCACAGCATTCCCCGTTATGAGGGCCCGCACGCGCATGATGGCGTCTACCGTAGAGCGCCTCTGGGGAAACCAAACTGGCTTTCTGCCGAATCCGGACTAACCCGTACCAGCGGCCCGACGAGGCGGTGTGCAATGACTCTTTTGAAGAGCTTGCCCACCTTCTCGAGTAGTATGATGGGCCGATACGCGGACGGAGAGTCCGCAGGGCGCCCCGGCTTCTTAATGAGGACCAGTTTCCCCGTCTTCCGACGAAGTGGGAACTGGCCCCTCTCCAAGCATGCGATCAGGACTCCCTTAGTTTTCGACATACCTGGGAACCTTCTGGTTACGTAGATATTGAAAGTCAAAGTTCGAACGTTTTTTTTTTCGAAAACGAGTTTTAAATGTTATAAATTTACTTTAAATACCACAACTTCTGCACCGACTGTTGCATGCACCTACAAGCACAATTAAGTGGTTTGCGTGCGTTATATTGTGCGCCGCCACAGATTTTTCGCTCCCAAAATAAAGTCGTTTCCCAGCAATAATTATTGCTTAATGTTACTTAGTTAACCTACAGAATGCGTAGATAACGGCCCTATATAAAACATAGTTTTATAGGTTGTGTCCGTAAAAAAATAGGTGAACAGTTGTTTTTTAAATAATTTAATGACTAACTTATTGGGATTAAAACCATCACAGTATTAACAGATATGTTCTAAGTTATATCTAAGACTGAACAAACTTAAACAAACTTTCTTATTGAATATGTTTTATCCATGGTGGTCGTGGTGGTCTGATCCGTGGTGGTGATGGCCGCCGTGGCCGTATTCTCCGCCATGTCCGAAATGACCGAAATCGTTGTAGCCTCCACTAAATCCGTTATGACTGCCATAACCTCCATGTCCGCCATGACCGACATTACCGCCAAATCCGCCATGGCCATGGTCTCCGCCATGGCCATGGCCTCCTCCATGGCCATGGTCTCCGCCATGGCCATGGCCTCCGTCATGGCCGTGGTCTCCGCCATGTCCGTGGCCTCCGCCATGGCCGTGGTCTCCGCCATGTCCGTGGCCTCCGCCATGGCCGTGGTCTCCGCCATGTCCGTGGCCGCCGTCATGTCCGTGGTCTCCACCATGTCCGTAGCCGCCGTCATGTCCGCCATATCCACCACCTCCATGGTGGTTGTGTCCAAACTGAGCATTCGTCAGCGCTAGAATAGCGCTCGCCAGCAGTGTAAACAATACGAACTGGAAGTAAAGAAAAATAAACATCGAGGTAATTATCTGTGTTACATTTTAAGGTTGTTATGTAAAATAATAATATTAATTTTAAATGTAATGTAGGTTAATTTTAATATTTTATGCATATAAACCTTCTGGAATAAATTCTGTACATGATGGTGAAAACTGGATCAAAATCCGTTGCCGAGCTTAGAAGAACGATATGGTCATACAGACAGACACGAAAAGCGACTTTATAATATGTATAGACATAGAAGATATAAGAGAAAAGAAAAAAATATAGATATAGATGATATTAGATGATATGCGGCTCGTTTTTTTCCTAGATCTCCCTTGAAAGAAACCGGTGGGTAAGGTCTGTGATAGAACGAGCGTCCCCAAAACATACACTGAAATCAGTATGAGGGCATTAGATGGCACAGTATGAATGAAGGGTTCATTCATTCAATTAATTTTCTGGAAAGCTTAGTCAGATAGTTCGTATAGGAAGCCCAGCCCACACCACATTATAGCCGATGTATTCTGTAAAAATCTCACCGTGATAACGTAGGTGAAGTGAGCTGTCAATAGTGTCAATCCCTAGGATTAGGTGGAATGACAGCTCACTTCAAGCTAACTGCACCAAAATTTTTACGTGGAGATTTTAACAGAATAGACCAGTAGGCATTTCTAATGAAATATTTTTTATGAAATCAATAATAAAACAAAAATAACTTGAACTTCTATTATGACTAGTTTGAAAGGACAAACACTACTCACAGTTTTCATTGTGTCTGTTGCAAGTTGAATAACGTTGTTTTGGGCCCATCGTCAACATTTATAGGAGGCAAAATGGAGGTCAACATTCTCGTTTTTCTGTTAAATTATTAACCAACAAAATTTTGGTGGTTTTATTCTTCTACCAAACAAGTTATACGTTTCCTTATTAATTGGAATTAGTATAAAAAACCACAAATTGATCAAGATTGATCACGATCGATTTTTTTAATTAAGTCTTTTTAGAGGATTTTTAACAGTCCTGAATCATTTACCACACCAAGAACTACATATAAAGGATGTTTACAATAAGGGCCGGTCGATGTTAAAATGGAATAATACAAGCTGTGTGTGAGGTATTAACAAAATTCTTTTAGAATTTGAAAGGCCTATTATTTATGGAATATGACATCGTTCAAATGTCCGCCGCGGCTTCGCACGCTGGCAAGTATCCGAGATATCTAATTTTCAAGGACTCTGGCGCATATTATAATATCTGGCTGAATTTGAGCGATGGTCTGGGTTATGTTGACTTTGAGGGCATCGGTCAATTGCGGCTTATTGGCGCGACTTTAGAAATCCCCACAAGAAAAATTCTAGTGGAGTCAAATCGCACGATCTTGGTGGCCATTTCTCGTCACCTCTACGAGAGATTACAATACCCTCAAATCGTTCACGCAGAATGTCCATCGTGGCGTTCGTTTGGACTAACGAACACTCATTTTGATAATGAATCATTTATTCGTGTAACTGGCCATGATGCTTTGGCATCAGTGACTGAATAATAAAAAACAGATTTGACAGATCCCGCGAAAACAACATGGCCGCCACAGATTGTCAACGTCGAACCGTCCCTATTGGAAAACCCTTTACAACGTGTAACAAAAACCCTGTCCAATCCGTGAGGGTATTGTTAAGAATCGTACTGAGAGTCTATTTTTATGGTAATTATCAGGAAAAAAAAAATCGCCGCTATTTTTTTCAATAGGGTATTTTACCGGGTTACATGGGACGCGGGCGGCCGTTCGTCGTTAATTGGGTGTCTACAAGTCATAACTTATAACCCGTGAAATAGTTATAGGTATATGCATAGATGTATACGTTGCTTTCTTTTTTTGAAGTTGGTTATTATTTATTAAAACTACTATGACTTGTGGACGGACGGACAGACGGATATGGCGAAACTATAAAGTTTCCTTCCTTGTTTTACTATTTCACGAATGTAAGTTCAGTATCTAATAGAAAAGGTCAAGCGGAATCTTGCTACAGACCACATGAATACAAAATCGAGTTATACATTCATGTGCTAAGACGGCCTACAAACACACTTTGGTACCTATAAACCTACTAAAACAAAAATACGAAACAAATAGGAGACGACAATAACTCGCCAATATACGTGGTAAACCATGAGAATAATAAATAATATTTCCTTTGGGATAACCTTATCGCCATCTTAGTTATTTAAGATATTACCTACCTTGTAACTAAATAATTCTGTAATAAGCATTAAAAATGTGTCGGTATAGACAACCTGACAAAATTCTTTGGAAAGGTATAAAAAAAGAAATCTCCTTGCTATTATTACTATTATTAATAGACACATTGCAACAATTTGGCATTTTTTAAATCAAAAACTTAATGTCCGCGTCGCTCGTATCGTTGCCGCTGGCACACGGCGTACGCTTTTTTTTTGGTTGGGAAATTATCAAATAACTTCTCCCGCTCTGGGCGGAGCGGGAGGGCGTGTCATACTCTTACTGACTAAAACCCACCCATGTTCCTTCGGTTGCACTGCTGCCAGGGGCCACGATCTCCCTTACGGTTTTTATCGCAACCCCGGCAGTTCCTCTCGGTCCGTACCATGGCCTGAACCAGGGCCGGATGCGAGAGATCACAGCCGCCGATTGCCTCCACGAGGACACGGCGAAGCTCCGCCTAAGCCGGGCCGACCTCCACCGTATGCTTCACCGTGTCCTCCAGGCGATCCACACAATGGTGACTCCCGGGCGTTTCCTCCCGCCTTATCCTGAACAGGAACCTTCCGAAACAGCCGTGTCCGGTGAGGACTTGCGTCAGGCGGAAGGTTAGGACGCCGTGGCGCCTCTCTAGCCACTCCTCAAAGAGGGGACTTATCGCCGCGACTGTGGCGTGCCCTGCGCTGGGTTGCGATAATTGCACTCTCCATGACGCCATGAGATCCCGCCGGATCTCTGTCCGCTGTGCCGTGATTTCTCGCGGCAGCGAAGTTAAGCTCCGGCATTTCGCCTCCTCGCGCCACTCTCAGATGTGCGCGAGGACCTTTGCCTCCAGATTCCATGGTGGTAATCCGGCCAAGAGGGTCGCCGCCTCACAGGAGACCGTATGGTATCCTCGAGCCGGCCGGATGGCCATGATCCTCTGGGAAGCGTTCAACCGGAGGGCTGGCCGCAGCCTCAATGAACGCGCCCTCACTGGCGCCCTGTAAAGGGCCATGGACCGCATGATCCCCACGTAGAGTCTCCGGTAGGAGGCGTTTGGACCCCCTAGATTGAGCAGGAGCCGTTTCAAGGCAGCCCCGGCCCGCTCCCGTCTGGGAGCCAAACGTCGGAAATGCTCGACGAAGTTCCACCGGCTGTCGAGGACGAGTCCCAGATACTTCACCATCGACTCGACGCCGATGTGAACCCCTCCCGCCATTATTTGGAAACCTGACGGTGGCGCATTCCGAGGGCCATGAAAACACGTGGCCTCGGACTTGTGCAGGGCCACCTCGAGTCCCAATTGCCAGATCCTGTCGACGATTGTCGCAACCCCGCGTGTTGTTAAGTCGGTCGTCGTCTGGTACGATCTCCCCTGCGCCAGGACCAACATGTCGTCAACGTAACAAACGACGCTGACGCCGCTAGGGAGGTCGGCGCGACACGGCGTACCCCTGAACTTTGTCTTTTGACTGAGCAAGCGGGTTTGGCCTCTAGCGAGCGCCGGTGCACCCTCCGCGCTCCTTGTCTGTGACACTGCGCGTAGTACTGTTCCCGCGCAAGGCGTTAGTATGAAGCTCGTAGTCTGCTCCTTTTTTAGTCTTGTGGCTGTATTCTACCACGCGGGCCCAGTGTTTTGTGGCACCCGAAATATTATCTTTTACTAAAAATTATGGCGTAATAAGACTGTGTCCTTTCTATATGTCCTTTCTATGGCGTAATAACATACTACTAAAAAAACAAGTCACTAATTTAAATGTGATGGGGAAATTAAAAGTTATTTGATGAAGTAAGTAAAAAGCATGATCCAAAGTTATGTGAATACCTATTGTAAGTGAGGACTTGGGTCAGAGATATTTCACTCCCGATTAAGGTAAGGCAGAAAAACGATATTTAAAAATAAATCATTACGTATAAAAAAAACCTAAACATTTTTTTTTTACACCCAAAGCAGGTAAACATTATTATCTACAACGCCTATTTCAATTATGATGTAGCGGTTACATTGCCACATACAAACTACGCATCATAGACATGACGTCACACAAATCCTGCATCGCGCAATTAGAGTTTACCGAGCGATCGACATAGATACAAGATTTCAACTTCAAACCGATGGGCAGTAGCCCGCCAGACACAACACCCGTCTGGTCGGAGGATCCTCCCTTTTCTATGGTGGATGAGTGAACTTTACACCCTGTTCCTCATATCCCTAAAATGATAAGGACAACGAGTTCCATTGCTAAGAAAATGAAACATCGGTTTGATGACAACAGAAAAGTTTTCTATTGCACTCTTGCACATCAAATTTACAATAGTCTTGATCTAGATTCTAGAACATAAAAGACAAGAAGGCGAATACTGGAAAAACCGTGTCCTTGGTTCACATAAACCGGTTTACTGATGCTGATAACAATTATTTTATATATCTCTCTCTTAGAGCGGTTACGCATTACGTCTGATCTGAATCCGATCCGAATCTGAGAAATGTCGGTCCGAAGTAGCCAAAGTATTATTGTATGAGGGGTTGCGCACTAATTCGGATTGAACTCGGATCTTGAATTCGGATTCGGATCGGACATAGTGCGTAATCCCCCTTAAGCTGTATACAACGTGCCACTACAATGGCAACATTGGCTAGTAATCATAAAAATTTTAATATAGTAAAATAATTGAAACGCTCGCTAACATAGGGCTCTTTGCTTCAATTCGTCTACTCTTTGCACGTTATTCGTTTTAATTTCATTGATGCGATGTTAGTTCGTGACCCCATATAGAAAATTTTAATTAATATTGATGTATTTCCAAAAATAATAACGTTTAATGAAATTAAAATATCTTCATAAAACGAATACGAACAAAAAATAAATATCTTCAAATATTAATGTCGCCATTAAAGCGTCACGCTGTATAAAGTGTGTTTATATGTAGTTGTTGTGCACAATCATTTACAACGTAATGCATAAAATAACATAATTTTGCTAGAAAAGCCTTTTGGATATTAAACTTTTGTCGCAAAATGCCATAAATCACATTTATTTAATCATTTGTATTTAAAAATAAGAATAAAAAATAAAGTTTAATAAAAAACTGTAACCCGACCACGGGAAAATAAAAATGATCTAAAAAGTACGAAACAAGCAAATATTTCAGACAGAAATCAAGACATAGGTACAAAAATGGTCAAGGTAAAGCCGTGGTCGCATGCCTGTATACCATGTGGGTGCCAGGAACACCTACAAAATTATAATGGCATGCGACGACGGCTTTACCTTGACCATTTTTGTACCTATGTCTTGATTTCTGTCTGAAATATTTGCTTGTTTCGTACTTTTTAGATCATTTTTATTTTCCCGTGGTCGGGTTACAGTTTTTTATTAAACTTTATTTTTTATTTTATACTTTTCCGTTTTTACACTTGCTAAACGTTACAACAACGCCGCGCGCAACGTCTCACTGAAAATTGAATTTACAACGAGAACATTTTCGCGCAATGATTTTGTACGATTTCAAATGTCGACTAAAACCAAAAGAATCATTTGAAAGACTTCGAATGATGTTCATAGACAAAAGCCCTTCTAAAGCGACTGTTTTCCGCTGGTTCAACGAATTTAAGCGTGGTCAAGTACAAGTTTTTAGCGTTGTAACTTTGGCGGACGAAGAAAGAAGTGGCCGTCATAGGGCTATGACGGCTGTTAAAATTAAATTTAAGTGAATAGGCGAATTACATATGAAGAGATTCAGCATATACTGCAGATTGGATCGGGAAGTGTACATGAAATTCTACATGGGCATCTTCAGGTAAAGAAGATAGTTTCACGCTGATTACCACACAATCTAACGCAGAAGGAGGTTCGGGTAGAATGGTGCCGAGACATGATAGCAAAATTTGAAGCAGGCTCGTCTCGGCGCGTTTACGATTTCATTACGGGTGATGAATCATGGATTTGTCATTTTTGTTCCCCAAAATAAAAAATCAACTCAAGGGAAAACAGGGATTAAAGAGGTGTCTGATGTGGACTGGAAAATGTGTAATGAAAATTGGTTAAGGCGCATGAAACTGTGTATAGACGCCAATGGAGAGTTATTTGAAAAGATTTAATAAATAAAATATAACCTGTAGTATATTTTTTTTTATTACCTATTGCAAAATTTTCTGAGTGCCCCGTGTATAAATATTAATATTTCGTTGTACACAGTGCTACACATCAAGCTATACATTTCCAGTATAAGCTGACCTCGCATTGTACGGAAATCCTTTACAATGCCAGATCAGCTTAAACTGGAAATGTATAGCTTGATGTGTAGCCGTGTGTACTTGTTTTTCTTCATAGAGGAATTGAGGATGGAATTACAAACCGTTTTTATTTTTTAAGATTTGATTAACTGCACGTTGGTATCATCTTGCGATACAACGTAGCACAGTCTCACTTTTGCTTGTTTTTAACAATTTAAACATATTTAATTACTTTGAAAGTATAACATTATTTACATATTTGTAATGTGCTCGTCAAGACCTTTCTTTTGGTACCAAACATGTCATGATCATATCATTTTAATTTTTTTCGAGGTTAGAAATTTACGTGTAAAATCCACCATATTAAATTTAGGGAAAATTTATATAGCCTATGTCACCCGGACTATTATTACAAATCTATTGATACCTCATTCATCAAAATCGGTTCAGTAGTTTAGGCGCTATTGTGGAACACACGTAAAAGCAAACATACATACATACATACAAACATACAAACATATAAACATACATACATAGACTGCTAAAATCATAACCCTTCTTTTGGCTTTGCCGTAGTCGGGTAAAAATAAACACAAGATTTGCGTTTTTCAACGAGACGGTCACATTCACCACCATAAAAAAATTGTAGATTGTTATACGAGGGGCTAAAATAACCCATTGTGACGAGGTAGTTTTACTCCCGAGCTTTAGCGAGGGAGTAAATAGAAACCGAGTTTTAGCGCCGTGTGTTACACTCTACTTTTCATTACGATTGCGAGAAAATGAAATAATCCAATACATTAAATAGTTTATTTTATTACCCGACTACGGCAAAGCCAAAAGAAGGGTTATGATTTTAGCAGTCTATGTATGTATGTTTATATGTTTGTATGTTTGTATGTATGTATGTATGTATGTATGTATGTTTGCTTTTACGTGTGTTCCACCATAGCGCCTAAACTACTGAACCGATTTTGATGAATGAGGTATCAATAGATTCGTAATAATGGTCCGGGTGACATAGGCTATATAAATTTTCCCTAAATTTAATATGGTGGCTTTTACACGTAAATTTCTAACCTCGAAAAAAATTAAAATGATATGATCATGACATGTTTGGTACCAAAAGAAAGGTCTTGACGAGCACATTACAAATATGTAAATAATGTTATACTTTTAAAGTAATTAAATATGTTTAAATTGTTAAAAACAAGCAAAAGTGAGACTGTGCTACGTTGTATCGCAAGATGATACCAACGTACAGTTAATCAAATCTTAATAAATAAAAACGGTTTGTAATTCCATCCTCAATTCCTCTATGAAGAAAAACAAGTACACACGGCTACACATCAAGCTATACATTTCCAGTTTAAGCTGATCTGGCATTGTAAAGGATTTCCGTACAATGCGAGGTCAACTAATACTGGAAATGTATAGCTTGATGTGTAGCACTGTGTACAACGAAATATTAATATTTATACACGGGGCACTCAGAAAATTTTGCAATAGGTAATAAAAAAAAATATACTACAGGTTATATTTTATTTATTAAATCTTTTCAAATAACTCTCCATTGGCGTCTATACACAGTTTCATGCGTCTTAACCAATTTTCATTACACATTTTCCAGTCCACATCAGACACCTCTTTAATCCCTGTTTTCCCATGAGTTGATTTTTTATTTTGGGGAACAAAAATGACAAATCCATGATTCATCACCCGTAATGAAATCGTAAACGCGCCGAGAGGAGCCTGCTTCAAATTTTGCTATCATGTCTCGGCACCATTCTACCCGAACCTCCTTCTGCGTTAGATTGTGTGGTAATCAGCGTGAAACTATCTTCTTTACCTGAAGATGCCCATGTAGAATTTCATGTACACTTCCCGATCCAATCTGCAGTATATGCTGAATCTCTTCATATGTAATTCGCCTATTCACTTAAATTTAATTTTTCACAGCCAGCACGTTTTCTTATGTAACAGCCGTCATAGCCCTATGACGGCCACTTCTTTCTTCGTCCGCCAAAGTTACAACGCTAAAAACTTGTACTTGACCACGCTTAAATTCGTTGAACCAGCGGAAAACAGTCGCTTTAGAAGGGCTTTTGTCTATGAACATCATTCGAAGTCTTTCAAATGATTCTTTTGGTTTTAGTCGACATTTGAAATCGTACAAAATCATTGCGCGAAAATGTTCTCGTTGTAAATTCAATTTTCAGTGAGACGTTGCGCGCGGCGTTGTTGTAACGTTTAGTAAGTGTAGAAACGGAAAAGTATAAAATAAAAAATAAAGTTTAATAAAAAACTGTAACCCGACCACGGGAAAATAAAAATGATCTAAAAAGTACGAAACAAGCAAATATTTCAGACAGAAATCAAGACATAGGTACAAAAATGGTCAAGGTAAAGCCGTCGTCGCATGCCATTATAATTTTGTAGGTGTTCCTGGCACCCACATGGTATACAGGCATGCGACCACGGCTTTACCTTGACCATTTTTGTACCTATGTCTTGATTTCTGTCTGAAATATTTGCTTGTTTCGTACTTTTTAGATCATTTTTATTTTCCCGTGGTCGGGTTACAGTTTTTTATTAAACTTTATTTTTTATTTAAATGTACAATTCTGGATGTTTAACGAGATTTTTATTCCGGCAACTTAATTTCAGTCCTCTGTGAATATGTTCTCATTAGATGATGACATTTTGACTGTTGTAAATTATATTACAGTCACCAATTCAATTCGTAATTAGAGAAAAATTCTAAAGATTTCGCGCCAATGCCTTTTTTATTTCTTCTGTAGCCACAACGCAATGCACGCATTCTACCGAAGAGATAGCTGCATTTAGTTCCATTTTCAAAAACTAAATGTTCTTTGTGAACCAGTAATAAGTCGAGTCCATAATCATGATTATTCTACATAAGAATAAAGACTTTTTCGTTTTTCAAGGCTCGTTGGAACAGACAAAAATTAAAAAGAAATTACTTTTTCCCCTAGAGCAAGAAATGCTATTTTTTCCCCGCTCTGGTACCTACTCTACAATGACGGCCTTTTTGAGCAAGAGGAGTGAAAAAGTTATTTTGTTGATTGCTGCACTATATATACATAATATTTTTCATACATAAATAAGGTTCAATTAAGTAGAAGAAAGATTCGGTGCGTATCAAGGTTCGAAAAACCTTTATGGAAAAAAAAAAAAAATCCGTGATACTGACCACTTACCAAGCTTCCAGTATGAACTTGGCTGCATTAAAAAAGTCTCCTTGTATATATAGTTGATTCTACGCATAACAGCGTTCGATAAAGTCTGGCACAACGGTTTAATATACATATAAGCTTTACAAACTCGGGGTACCCGACCATCTCGTCCTCATCTTACGAGATTTTTTGTCAAATGGCACCTTCCGCTATCGAATCGAAGGTGCTCTATCCTCCCCCCGTCCCATTCGCGCCGGAGTTCCTCAGGGACCTGTAGTGTCCCCTCTCATTTTTATGCTATTCACCAGCGATATCCCTATAAGTAAAAAGGCGTAGTTGGCTCTGTTTGCAGACGATACGGCCATTTACTACAGAGGCTCGCAGTCGATAAACTCGGCGCCTGGTTTAGGAAATGGAGGATTGAAGTCAAACCCGTCAAGCGTTCTCTTTTCAAAACCGTTTAAAAAGACCCAACCCCGTCTCCTGCGACCCATCACCATGCTAGGCAAGCCTATCTCTTGGGAGAAGCGAGCCAAGTACCTTCCTTGACCACCATCTCTCCTTTAAAGAACACATAACCCAAGCTGGCATGCGAGCCGCATGGGCTCTTGGAAGGCTTCACTCTATCCTAAATGCACGTGGCATATTGTCACTACGGTGCAAATTGCGTATTTACATAACGTGCATTCGCCCAATCATGACCTACGCGGGTGCTGTTTTGCACAAGCAAGATCTAGTCACATCCATAAAATGCAGACATTACAGAACCGTTGCCTTCGGAAGGCCTCGGGAGCTCCCTGGTTTGTTAGGAATCAAATTAATCACACTAGCTAAATTATACACACACTAGGTGCGATGACGTTTATAAAAATCACAAATTAACACAGTGATCACAAATTACAATTAACACAATAACTGAGAACAACGAATCGAGAATAGTTCCGCGACGTCTTAACTCCGATGCGATCAGAGGCTGAATCCCACCTCGCCGTGGCCTTAAAACATCACGACTCTATAGAAGCGTGCTTTATGGTGTGGGTAGATCACTTGATGTCGTCAGTGGTGCGCTTGCGATTCGTTTCGTACCCGTACTAATCAGGGTTGTAACGGATGTCGTTTAACGGATGAGGATGCGGATGAGGATATCGAGATAATCGGGTTTGAGGATGCGGATGAGGATACGGATATTGGAAAATTCCTTATTGAGGATGCGGATGAGGATGCGGATGCAGATGTCGTATGAAAAATAGCCCTTGTTTTGACACCTTTTCCTTTGGGTGGGAAATTATCAAATAACTTCTTCCGCTCTGGGTGGAGCGGGTGGGCGTGTCAGACTCTTACTGACTAAAATCCTCCCGTGTTCCTTCGGTTGCCCTGTTGCCGGGGGCCACGATCTCCCTATCGGTTTTCTTCACACCCCCAGCAGGCATTGGCCCTAGCGGACCCCGTCAATTCTGCTGACATCTCTTTGAGGCGCGCGTAGAACACAATGCGCCGTCGACCCGGGCCTGGTCCTTATCCGACGGCGAGCTACCCATTGCTCACCGTCCGCAAGCCCGCACCTAGGCACTACAATCATGCCACCACTGTCACGTGCGGCCGATCGTCAGTCATAGGTCAGGGAAACTGCGAATTCAGGCAATAGGAATGCGTCACTCACACTCCGGCCCGCACATTTAGCTTGACGTTTTTTTATAAAATTCACTATTTGAGCGAACAACGTAGAAATTATGAGGATGCGGATGAGGATGCGGAGCTTTTAAAATCAAAACTTTTGGAAGCGGATGTTTTGCGGATATCAAAATTTATGCGGATGCTCCGCAGTTGCGGATGCGGATACGGATATCCGTTACATCCCTGGTACTAATGACCGGATCCGACATACAAATTAATACATACATCAAATTACTGGCATTTTTAAAAAGGAAATCAGAAGGACATCGTCCTAAGAAATCAAAAGTTTTCACAGCTCAAAATGTGGAAACGTTTCTAAATAAAACCCCTGACCATAGCTTTCTTACCACAAAAGTAACTACTACTTATTGATTAAATTTTTAGTAACTAAAATAGCTACATACTTACTATAGGTAAGTATAAGTACTAGCTACCCGCTCATGAATCGATCGCTTATGTGTGATCTATTGATGTAATGTTTCGACTCTAAGTTAAATAATAATTATTATTGTAAACCTTCGTAAGGTTTATGTGTTATTATTAAAAATAATAAACATTCTTAGATTTGACTGACACACACATGAGTCTGTCAGCCAAATCTAAGAAATTTTATGTAAAACATAAAAATTAAAATATTACGTAAGTTACCTTCCTATTTAAATACTAACCTACCCACCTATTTTTGTAACAGGTGGCATTGATTTTTGGAGTGAATGGCGCTTGTCGTGGATATGAACTCGTAAACATTAAAACTTTTTATAAAAAAGAAAACAACCGACTTCCAAAAACACTACAAAGAGAAAAATAACTTTAATTTCGGAACTCGGTGTCTTTGGTTTTGAATTTTCATTTTTTGCCACCGACTTCCGAAATTAAAGTTATTTTTCTCTTTGTAGTATTTTTTCAAATCAAATCAAATCAAATGTTTATTTGCCAGAAATACATTGTTTTGGTACAGGTGAGATCTTATAACCTAAGTGTCATTGTATTCTGCCTGCAAGCAAGCGTGCAAATTTTTTATTAAGTTTACATTCATTCCTATTTTATTACTATTATTATTATATACTATTATCATGCATTTATTCACTATATTTATATTCTTCTAATTATAGGTAGGGATTGATTTTCAATTTTATGTTCCATATATTCCTTAAAACTATAAAAACAACACTTTAAAAGCCATTCTGTCAATTTTGTCTTGAATACATTACCCTGTAATAATTTTAAATCATTTGGTAAGTTATTGTAAATTAAAACACACATATTAAATACATTTTTCTTGTAGATATCCTTATGACAGGGTGGCTGGTACAGTAGGTTGTGGAACTTAGCCCTTTTTTGTCTAGTTAGGACCTCACTACGTTGTTTAAAGTAGTGCATGTGTTTTTTTGTGAAGATGCAGATATCTTTTATATACATGCAAGGTAATGGAAGAATTTTACATGTTTGAAATAAAGGTTTACAACTGTCTAGGAACCAAGCCTTGTTGATAACCCGGATGCATCGTTTTTGAATTTTAAAAACTCTGTCAGTATCGGTTGAGTTACCCCACATAATTAATCCATAGCTCAGGACAGATGACACATAACCATGGTAAGCCGATAGGGCGGCTTCTACAGAAACATTTTGTCTTAATGTTTTTAACGCAAACACAAATCTATCAAGTTTCTGACAAATTGACTCTATATGACTTTTCCAATTTAGATGTTTATCTACATTAAGTCCTAGAAATTTTAAGTCGTCTACTTGTTCCACTTTTTTATCTTTAAAAATAATATCCAAAGTTAATTGTTTTGTATTGTAGGAGTTAAACTGGATTAATTTTGTTTTACTAATGTTTATGGTCAAATTATTATTTTCCATCCAGCTTACTATATCTGATAGGGCCTTTTCGGTAACTGATTTATAAGCGTTTTTATCCTGACATTTTATAATAATGGTGGTATCATCTGCAAAAAGAATACAATCCTGTAAAGTGGCTTTCGGAAGATCGTTTACATAAAGCAAGAAAAGTAGAGGGCCAACAATGGTACCCTGAGGCACACCATTTTTATTTATTATTGCCTTTGATTTAAAGTTTTCTTTAAAATATATTCTGCTACCTTTTTTTACAACTTTGGATATCTCTGTACACTGTTTCCTGTTATGTAGATAGCTAGATATCCATTCATATGCTTTTCCCCTTATGCCATAAAAGTCTAACTTATGTAAAAGTTTTGAGTGATTTACAAAGTCAAAAGCCTTACTCATATCTAGAAATAGGGACATCACGGGATTGCCATTATTTATGCTTTCTGTTACAATTTTTATCAAGTTAAAGATTGCAAGAGTAGTTGAACTTCCCTTGCGGAAACCAAATTGTTGTTTGCATAATATGTCATGTGTAGAGAGAAAGTTGCTTAACCTAACAAGAACCGCCTTTTCAAAAACTTTCGATAAAATAGGAACAATAGTGATGGGCCGATAGTTGTTAGGGTCTGACTTATTTCCCTTTTTGAAAAGTGGTTTCACAGTAGACATTTTAAGCTGTTCAGGGAATACACCTTCTAGGAATGATAAATTTATAACATGCGCCAGTGGATGACATATCCAAATAGCACAAGCTTTCAAAGTTTGTGTGGTGATGTCATCTTGTCCACTAGTTTTACTATTATTTAGAGACATTATGATTTTATACACTTCCAATGCATCTACAGGATTTAGGAAAATTGTATTTAGATTTTTGTTTTTGTGATCAAGTTTAATATTATTGGAATTAATAGGCTGATTAGATGTCAAATTAATAAAGAAGTCATTAAATATATTACAAATGTCTAAGGGATCATTATATGTCACATTATTAAGACTTATTTCGTCAATGTCATTTTTATAGAGACTATTATTAGATATAGTTGAGGAGATTGCATTCCAAGTAGCTTTACATTTATTCTTATCCTTTTGTATACGCCTTGTATTAATAAGTTTATGTGCTTTCTGTGAACATCGCTTAAAAATATGGTTATAGAGTCTATAGTTTTTTTTATTTTGTTTTTTATTTATATTACAATTTTTTAATTTTAGATATAAATAACGTTTAGTTTTGCTAGACTTTTTGATACCTTTTGTTATCCAGTTTTGCATTGCTGGTTTATTATTAACTTTAACCTTTATCACCGGAAAACATAGATCGTAGTACAGTTTAAATGTCTCATAAAAAAATTGAATGCTTCTATTAGAGAATCTGAATCAAATGTTTCTGAAAATGTAAGAGATGACATACATTCGCAAAATTTCGCGATGTTGTCTGAACAGTAGTCGCGTTTCAATTCAGTCCAACAAGATATTGTTTTTTGTTTGTTAGCTTTGATAGTTACCGTTTGTGCTGTTTCATGATCTGACAGGCCGAGGTGATGAATTTCTGACTGAACGTTTTTTATGTTACTAGCGATTTGATCTATGCAAGAGTTTGCCCGAGTCGGTGATGTTATGTGTGCTTCAAAATTATAATTATGAAGTATACTTAAGAGCTCTTTTGATGCTGAGTTTTGTTTTAATATATCAATATTCCAATCACCACATATAACAACTTTCTTCCTTTTGAATTGGTCCGTCAAGTAATTTAGAAGATTGTCAAGCTTATGAAGAAAGATACCTATTTGCGCCTTTCTCTGATCGGGTATTCTATAAATGTTAACAACTATCACGCCCAGACCAGTAATCTCCACGCCACAGCACTCAAAATAAAATTTTGTTGCCAGATTTGATGGAATTTTTAATGTTTTGGTGTTAAACACTTTATTTGTTAATATACACGTACCTCCTCTACATTTGTCTCGACTAAATTTCGCAGCTAATTTAAAATTAGTAAGTTTGATGTTAACTTCCGTACCCTGTTTAACAAAAGTTTCACTAAAACATAGTATATCAACCTCCTTGTTTTTTTCTACAAATTCTGATAAAATAAGTTCCAATTCATCTAGTTTGTTACAAACGCCGGCTATATTTTGATGCAAGATTCTCAGTTTACTTTGTCGGCAATTCTGTTTTGACTTCTCATAATTTATTTCTGTTTTATTAGTGGAGGAGCTGGGAACGAAAAAATGTATTGTTATTCTTATTATTACTATCTATTCTATTATATCTATTCTTATTATTATTATTAAGTGAGTTTCGTTGTCTGAATGTTGGATTTATGAAACAATTTTCATATTCCTTAAAGTCAATTTCCATGTTAAGTTTGTAGGTAATTAAGTCTAAGTCTGAGAGCTTTTTAGTATAATTAACATTCAGCTCATTAACTTCAACAAACTTACAATTTTTAAAGTTTTTTGTAAACATTTTAAGTTCATGGTTCAGTTTGATAACATTTAGGTACCTATTTTCTGAAACGTTCAGCACCAAAACTGTACAATGGCTCAGACTACATAATGTACTACACAGATTAGTTAACATCATGTAGGAATTTTTATCATGTTTTCCAACTGAAAGTATTACGACGTCGTTGTTAGATAGGATGCGTAATAGATTTTCTGGATTACGTAGGATCTCGCACGATGAAGCATATGGTTGAACTCTTCCCTCGATGTTGTAGTTGTCATTCCATTTTCCAGCCTTCGCGTGTATTAATCGAGCGGCTAAACCTCTTACTTTTTCGTCTCCGATTATATAAATATTTCTTTCTCTTTTGAGTTTTGATTGGTTTGAATATGCTAAGTGTCCAGGTTGTTGTTTAATAGGTGAGTCCATCGATTTTACGGTCTTGTCATAATTAATTTCCTGTATATTTTTTTGCTGATGTAGACGCTGCGCTTCGTTCTGCGTTTGTGAGCATTGAACGTTTGGACTGATTAGTTGCTCTGAGAAATCCAGTTTAGTTTCAATGGATTTCCTATCCTTCTGAGATGTTCTCGTAGTCGTCGATTTACAGATATCTTTCAGTTGATTAATTTGAGTGCCATATACTGATAATTGTTTTTTAAGAGCACAATTCTCTGATAATAGATTAGTTATTTCATTTTCAGCTATTTCTAATTTCTCTGCAAGTACAGAAACTTTCTTTTCCAATTTTTCTATTAAATCAAAGTTGTCGGATCTAATATTTGGGCAGCTTCTATGTAGTTGCGGATCTTTTTTCAAAGTATGGGACAAAACTTCTATATCCTCATCCAGTGGCAAAGATTCGAAAGAGTTTTCGGTAGATATATTTGCCTGGAATTCTTCGTAGTTTTTTGTATGACCTGCGTGTACTGGAGTGTCCAGTATTTGCGAGGACGAAGATGATTTAGATGAGTTTTGATTTTTTCTAAGTGTAATATTAGAAATAGGTAAATCATTATTTGAGTCTGTTTTGTTTTTAATGCACATTTTGCATCTCCATTTCTTTTTTGCTTCGATGTCCTTTAAGCGATAAGTTGATTCTGGATAGCCCACACAATCAAATTCGTATCTTTTTTGCATACTGAACATAGAGCAGTGCTTTTTATGTTAACATATTTTTTACAAATGTTACAAGTGACTTGTGTTGACATCTTGCGGTCGCTGCTTACTGTTTTTTTTAAACTGGATGACATTTTTCGAATTATTTAAATTCTCAAAAAGAACAGTATGTTTTGCTTGGTTTCGAACTCGCGACACAAGCAATGACGTACAACCAGCAGTCGAAACCACTAGGCCAATTCGACTATGCGATAACAGAGCTAAAATTGGTTATCTTAATGTACGTGTAGCCAACGCTCGACGTGCCGCCGTTTTTATCGGTTTTGAATTTATTTACTGCAACCCTCACAAAAAATTAAATTACGTTATTAAATTCACTTTTATTTACGTTCACTTTTACATAACTATTCATTATTCATTTATTATTATAACTGTTATTACACTTCGTTTGCACTGAATGCTAGTTTTTGAGAGGTAAAATATTGTTTACTTTTGAAGACTTTCCACTGTATAAACGTTTGTACACTGTTTGGTAATTATTGTTTTATCGTTTATCTACACTTTTCTTGTAAACAACTCGGAGATAACATTTGTACTTGTTTATTGGGATATTTTATTAACACTTTTCGTTTATTTATGACTTAAAATATGAGTTTTATATTATTAAACAATTATCACACACGGAACTGATGTTGACGTCGTGACGTCGTACGCCATTCCAAAGGTTTCAAAGTCGGTTGTTTTTTTTTTGTGAAAAGATTTTATTTTTCAAAGTCAAAGTCAAAGTCAAAAACGTTTATTGCGAACTAAGTGTACAATGTAGGTGTTAATGTATGTTAGTACTTATGACTTAGCAGCCTTTTACAAGCATTGCAATTTTCATTCGCCTGCTCTCATCATCCTAAATTAGCATGCATCAAACATTATTATTACTTAATTATTTTCTTTTATATTAGCACAATTAAATAGAGAAATTATAGTTATGTCAAAAATAAATGTCAATAATAATAAATTTAATACAATAATTCAGCAATATTAATGTCATCCTTTTCAAATAGTACAAATTATAATTTTATATAAAGTCAAATAGGATAAGCTAAATCTTATTGTTTATATAGGACAGATCGTTGCTTTTGTACTTGAGAGAAAATCGTTATTTTAAGCTAGAATCTAAATATTCTTTTACCGAGTAGAAACATTTTTGGATTAGGAATAGTTTTAGCCTTTTTTGGAATATTATTACTGATTTTTCAGTTTTAAATACATTGGGCAACTTATTATATATTTTTATTGCCATATAATATGGGCTATCACTTAACATTTTAATTCTTGAGAATGGAGCGCATAATCTCTTTTTATGGCGAGTGTTCACGTTGTGCGTATCTTCTACTTTAGTGAACTTGTCGATATTTTTAAAAACAAACATGCAAATATCAAGTATGTATATTGACGGCAGAGTTAGAATCTGATATTTTATGTAGTAAGGTTTGCAGCTCTCCGTATTATATATTTGGGCTAGAATTCTTATACACTTCTTTTGCATTATGAATAGTTCATCTACGTTAACACTATTTCCCCATAGCATGACACCATATTGCAGCCATGAGTATGCGTATGCGTAGTAAGCAGCCATAGCTGTTTGTGTGTTAGTGCTTTGTTTAATTTGAAAAAGAGCATAAGAGAATTTGGAGAGTTTTGTTTTTATATGTTCTATGTGTGACTTCCAATTAATGTGTGTGTCAATATTTATGCCAAGTAGGTTAAATGTATTAACTTCTTCTATTTGCGTGTTTCTAAATGTTGTTTTTAGATTGAGAGGTGGTTTTTTGTATGATCTAAATTGTATTATTTTGGTTTTATTACTATTAATTTCCAAGTTGTGGGTCTGGAGCCAAGTATCTACAGTTTGGAGGGTATCTTGTATTTGTAGACTAGGGTTATTTACATTTCCACACTTAATTAATATGGAAATATCGTCTGCAAATAATACTGGTAAAGCGTTTTCTTTATCTAATGTTTTGGGCAGGTCATTAATATAGATTAAAAATAGTGGGCATCCTAACACACTTCCTTGTGGGATTGAGCAAGTAATTTGTTTTTCTTGTGATCTAATGTTTTTGATTTCATTTTTATCATGGTCGTAATTTTCAATTTGTACTAATTGTGTCCTATTATGTAAATACGATTTGAACCACGAATAAGCCGGTCCTCGTACGCCGCAACCATATAACTTTTTAGTTGTGGTACCTACCCCACACAAATTCGAAAATAACTACCTGTTATCTAAATAACAGCTGTGACAGGAACTTACCATATCATCCACATACTAAGTGGGAAAAAGTACGTATTATTGAAGCTAACTCAAAAACTATAGAAGCAAAGTTAATAAAATTTATATGGGACTACCTCGAGAGCATACTCTTTCAAACAAAAAAAGATTTTCAAAATCGGTCCACATCGGTGGACATACATAAAAAAAAAACAAACAAACATACGCGACGAACATATTATAACCTCCTCCGTTTTGGAAATCGAAGATATCGAAAAACATTCAGATTTATTGCTGGTGAATTTGCCAGATTTGAAGTTTGTCTTTCCACAACTGGGGCCCAAGTCTGCTATTTTTATAAATTCGTCATTCCAACACGATCCCATTGTCATTTTGCTAAAAGTTCGTAATCTGCTAAATTCATAATGGTCAATCATTGGTCGGTCAATGGTCTCGTAATAGAATTGTGTTATAATGGCACTGTCGTACAATACGACCAATGATACCGCCTAAGTCAGTCATTCATTTGTCATTATGTACGATATTACCAATAAGTGCCATTTCTTTCAATGGAGTGTCAGTGGCTGACCATTTGAAAGTCATAATGACGCCATTATATTAGTAGATTACCAAACTTGTTAAAATCAACAATTATGAGATCAATGATAGACCATTCTGACACTATTGTAATAGCAGACTTGAGGTCCAGGGGGCCTACCACCAGCTCAAAAGCAGTATTACTTTAATATTACTGAAGTGGGAGAAAGAGATGGAGCTATACGTCCTGTAGAGCTTCATCTCTTTCCCACACTGAAGTAATATTAAAATAATACTGCTTTATGAGCTTGTGGTAGGCCCCCAGGTCTAATGTATCAGGCCCCCCGGCAACACGGCAACTGAAGGAACACGGGTGGGTTTTAGTCAGTAAGAGTCTGACATGCCCTCCCGCTCCGCCCAGAGCGGTAGAAGTTATTTGATGATTTCCCACCTAAAAAAAAAAAAAAGGTCCAATGTATCAAACATTACCTTTAACATTTAATTGTTATAAATAGGTCTACTAACTGTTATTGTAATTTTAATAAATACTTTGATTCTAGTACTATTGCTTTTTATTGTCTCGTAGATGGTGTGAAAAGTAGAGTATTCCCCTCGGGGATAAAGGTGCCTTCGTCTCGGGCGACCTTGAATCCCACGCTGCACTCAGGATTCTTGTCTTAACTCCCTCGCTTAATCCTTCGTTTTGCTCAGGATTCAATACGGCGCCCGCTACATAAGACACTACTTTGTCCCCTTAGTGCATAATATACTATTATACCGCTGTTTCTCAGGCATCGTTAGAAATGGTGCAGCTAAAATCCAATACTTATTTATCACTTTCTAGATAACTATTAGTATAAATGTATAGTTGCAACTAAAATAGTGTTCGACATACTTGGGAACTTTCTGGAGAAACTTGAACCTTACGGAAATATTGAAAGTTCCAAAGTTCCAACGTTTTCTTACTTTTTTTCACGAAATTATTTTTTAAATTTTATTTACTTTAAATACCACCACAACTTCTGCACCTACAAGCACAATGGATTAAGTATAAATATTTATTTATTTGCATAGAATGTAGGTAATTAATACAATCAGGTGTTACAATATTTTTGAATCCTTATACATTCTGCCTCAAGGCATGCAATTTTTTTATTAACTTATACTGAAAATTATTATATTTACTTAAAGCTATTTAATTACAGAGATTAATTAATTATAGAATTAGAGAGAGAGCAGTGGTGGCCCAGTGGTAACGGCCGCGACTTACGAGTTGTAGGTCGTAGGTTCGAACCCAGACAGGCGCTTTACTTTGTGTAAATTATTTCATCACCACTGCTCTCAAAACGGTGAAGGAAAACATCGTGAGGCATGTCCTAGAACCGAAAATTCGAAGACATGTGACATCTATCAACCCGCACTGGGCCCGCGTGGTGGATTACGGCCCACTCCCTCTCACAGAGAGGAGGCCTGTGTCCCAGCAGTGGGAACATTTATAGGCTGATGATGATGATGATGATTTAATTACTTAATATATGAACATTGTACATTAAATTAATAGCTTTGTCTTTTGAAATTTTTTAATTGAATATGTAATTTTTAAGTTACTTTTGAAATGTTCCCTTTTGAAATGTTTTGTTTTGGTTGTTCTTTAATAATTTTTGGTACCTACATGGTTATAAATAAGAGGAGCCATACATACACTTTGCACATAACACTCTTTTTCAATAATGCAGTTTTATATCCACCTATGCATAACTTCTAAAACTTGTAGTCCTGGTTCTAGTCTTTTTCAAAGTCGGTAATAAGTAATCATTATTTTGTTTTAACAAAAATGGTTATTTCTAGTACAATTAGGCATGCAAAAGTTAATCATCATCATTCATCATTTCAGCCGAAAGACGTCCACTGCTGGACATAGTCCTCCCCCAAGCACCGCCACTTCGACCGATTCTGTGCTTTCCGCATCCAGCGGATTCCCGATTCAAAAGTTAATAGATTATATTATTTAAAGACAGGTATGCAGCTGTCGGTCACTTTGAGATTAAAAATAGATTTAATACAGAGTTTTTGCGCCTTGAAAATATTTTCTCTTTCGCTACAGTTGCCCCGGAATATTATAACAAACCTCAATACAGAAACAACTAGACTGTGGTATGCGATTGCGTGCGCTGTTACAGAGATTTTTCGCTCTAAAAATAGAAGTTGTTTCCCAGCAATAATGTTTCCTTAATGTTATTTAGCTTGATGTATCTACAGAATGTGTAGATAACAGCCCTGTATGTAACATAGTTTGAGAGGTTACATTCAAAGACAAAGTCAAATAATTTATTTCAATTAGGAACAAAAAGGCACTTTTGAACGTCAAAAATTACAAAAAATTGAATTGGTTCTAGTCGCCCCTTCCAAAAGGTAGTTTTCATATGGATTATTTTCGTAAAAAAAAAACTGTTGTTTTTTAAATAATTTATTGACTAACTGTACTTATTGGGATTAAAGCCATCACAGTATTCACAGATAGGTTCTAAGTTATATCTAAGATTGAACAAATATTCTTTTTAAATATGTCTTATCAGTAATGGTGATGGTGATGGCCGTGGCCGTAGTCTCCGCCATATCCGAAATAACCCAAATCGCCATAGCCTCCGCCATATCCGCTATGACTGCCAAAGCCGCTATGTCCGCCATGACTGTGATATCCGCCATGGCCATAGTCTCCGCCGTGTCCGTAGCCGCCGCCATGTCCGTAGCCGCCGCCATGACCGCCATAGTGGACGTGTCCAAACTGGGCATTCGCCAGCGCAAGGATAGCGCTCGCCAGCAGTGTAAATAATATGAACTGGAAATAAAGAAAAATAAATTATTATTTTTACCTTTCACTAGCGACGCGCCATTGTTTCGCAAGGTTTTACGACTTGACAAAATATCGAGATAATTATCTGCATTACATTTCATTTATATTTTAGATGTATAAAAATTAACATTAATTTTAGATGTAGATTAATATTAATATTTTTTGCAAATAAATTCTGTTGATGATGGTGAAAATCGCATCAAAATCCGTTGCTGAGTTTAGAAGAACAACACAGTCGCGCAGACAGACACGAAAACCGACTTTAATTTTATATGTATATATTTAGAAGATATAGATGAGATGCGGCCCGCTTTAGTCCTAGATCTCCCTTGGAGGAAACCGGTGGGTAAGGTCTGTGATGGAACGAGCGTCCCCAAAACATACACTGAATTTACTTTGAGGGCATTAGATGGCATAGTAAGAATGGAGGGTCCATTCATACCATTTATTTTCTGGAAAGCTTAGTCAGATAGTTCGTATAGGAAGCCCAGCCCACACCACATTATAGCCGATGTATTCTGTAAAAATCTCACCGTGATAACGTAGGTGAAGTGAGCTGTCACTAGTGTCAATCCCTAGGATATGTAGTGGTATTCTATAAAAATCTCACCATGAAAACTTAGGATTAGTGAGTTGTCATTAGTGTCAATCCCTAGCGATCCCTAGGGTCAGGTGGATTGACAGCTTACTTCACCAAGTTTTCACGGTGAGTATTTTACAGTAGTGCTATTCTGTAACCATCTCACCGTGTTATCTTAGGTGAAGTGAGCGTGGAGTGAGCTGTCAGTTGCTAAGAATTGACACTATTGGCAGTTCACCTCACTTAAGATATCACGGTGAGATTTTTACAGAATAGCACTACTGAATAGATCGGCTGGTGGAATGACAGCTCTCTTCAAGATCACTTCACTAAAATTTTCACGTGGAGATTTTTACAGAATAGACCGGTAGGCCTTTTTTACGAAATAAAATTTTATTAGATCAATAATAAAAAAAATATATTTGAAGTTCTAATATAACTAGTTTGAAAGGACAAGCACTACTCACAGTTTTCATTGTGTCTGTTGCAAGTTGAATAACGTTGTTTTGGGCCCATCGTCAACATTTATAGGAGGCAAGATGGAGGTCAACATTCTCGTTTTTCCATTAAAATATAAACCAACAAAATTTTGGTGGTTTTATTCTCCTACCAAACAAGTTATATGCTTCCTTATTAATTGGAATTAGTATTAATGAAAACCACAAATTGATCAAGATTGGTAATGACAGATTTTTAATAGAGTCTTTTTAGAGGATTGTTCACAGTCCTAAATCATTCACCACACCACGAACTACATAAATAGAGTGTTTACAACAAGGGCGGGTCGATGTTGAAATGGAATAAAACATGCTGTGTGTGAGGTATTAACGAAATTCTTTTTTTATTTGAAAGGCCTATGTATGCCATTATTTATGGAATAGTCCCGGGAATTTACGCCGAATTTTCGGTTAACTTTACATTAATTTAAAACGGCGATTTTTTTCATTTAACATGTAGGGTATGGACAAGGGAGTAGGTAAGTTAAAATGTATACCGCGAAAAGTTCACCCCGTGTGTACGTTTTTTAAAGAAAGCATCTATTTTAAATTTTACGTGGTAGCAAAAAAATATTAACAGACATGTTTGTGTGGTGTGTTTGTCGAAGAAAATACTTAACAAGTAGGTTAGAAAATTAAACATTTTCGCCCACGGAAATTACGATAAAAATTTAACTACGCATTTTTTCATTATACTTCAAGCAAAAATATAAACAGCAGTTTTTTTGCATTAAATTTCTTAATTAAATATTTTAGTACGGTAATTAACAATATTAAACATATTGTACTAGCGCAAGATATTAATCAAAGTTTTTTACAATAGCGGTTCAGGCAAAAAATGTAACAGAATTAAATTTAGTTTAACTTCTATATAAAGGCACTATCGACGTATAACCATTAACACTGTATATCAGGGTTATTGGTTACATTTTACATTTTTAATTCATACATTTTAAAATATAAAATGTTAAAAATACTTGAAAATGGTTACGTATAACCATTAACCCTGTATATCAGGGTTATCGGGTACGTTTTATAGTATCGCTATGTCCGTCTGTCTGTCTGTTCGTCTGTCCGCGGCTAGCTCCGAGACTGTTAGTACTAGAAAGTTGTCATTTCGCACGGGTATACATATTAATCATGCCGACAAAGTGGTAAAATAAAATTAAGAAAAAAGTTTTTTTTAGGGTAGGACCTTCCCCACACGTAAAGTGGGGATGTTTTTTTTTTCTATCCCTTGGTTTGGGAAATTGTTGGAAAGGTCTTTTAAAAATATTGTGAGTGTGTCAAAACCATTTTTGAACTCAGAGATCCGTTTGCGAAATATTAAGCTTTAAAGTGCATATTTTTGTTGAGTTTGAGTCAAGTGTCTCCGCCAACTAAATGGTTGGTTTTAGTTATGTGAAAAAATTTCAGGGCAGTAGTTTGTATAACGAATTTAAAAGGAAAACTATCACAGCTAAGTAGGCTTTACAAGTTAACGAGTAATAATCGACCAACTTAGATTTGCGGTTGTGAAATCATGTTTTTCCATACATTCCGTATGAAAGAAAATGTTTTTCAACTACAAAGTTAAGATTATTCTTGGGATAAATTCATCCCAATTGCGGAACCCTTCATTGTGCGTGGTCCGACACGCACTTGGCCGGTTTTTTTACATAATGTATTCAAAAGGATAAAAATTTGTGTGCAGCAAATATTTTTTTATTTTTGCAATTCTTGTATTCTATAGTTTACAGATAAAAAAGTTTCACAAGTATAAAAGGTCAGGAAACTAAGAAAATGAAAGATAAGTTTTCATAAAATAACTCTGTTTTTCGATATGAGATGGCGCTAGGCGTTGTGGTTATCGAGTTTAAGAATGATTTTCAACTATTCAACACACCATCGAGGCGCTAGGTTTTTATATAAACCATCAAGGTGGCAAAAGAGCATGCTGGTCACCTGATGAAAGAGCATGCCAATTACCGCTGCCCATAGAAACCCACAACACCAGCGTTAGGTATTGCTGATGCGTTGCCCTTGCCACCCTTTTTCCACCCTAAACCCTGGGCTTCCGGTTCTCTCACTCAACATTCGAAGCGCAGCAACACAATGTTGGTACTTCATGTTGGTATTCTGTAAGAGTCCACAGTCCCCTCCCCGGTCGAGCCAATCCAATTACGAGCTACAGTCAGCTATTGACTACAACTAGACTCTACGTGGCTCGGGAAACAAAAATAAGGCTTTATATTATTTGTGAAGGGATGAGGATTAAAATTAATAATAAAATTATTATTTGAACGAATAAATTATTTTAATATTCATTCATAAAATACCGGAAGACGTAGCGTTGGAAGGCCTCCCACAAGATGGACCGATGACCTTGTGAAGGCCGCAGGAATCCGCTGGATGCGGAAAGCATAGAATTGGTCGAAGTGGAGGTGATGATGATGAATAGGCTGTCTGCAGGAATCATATAAAAACGCAGTCCTCTGACTGAGAAACCACACCCACGACAGACCTTACAATCTCTCATTGCAGCCTGTTCGGTATTCAATAAGTTGAAACAGGAGTGGCAAATGGACCATGTTGTTGTCCGAACTAAATAAATAAATATATGCATCTAATGGCAGCTGAAAAATAAAAATATCATTTTATTTTGTATATTTAACTGTTAAAATATCTGTTATATGAAATTCTAAGGAAGTAAAGACTTGTATGTGTATACTCTTGAATAATAGTCACTATCCTATCCAGCCATGTGTAGCAATAAACATAACAGATTGAGTATTCATAGGCCTGAGTCATGTAAACTACCAAATAAACGCTGTTTTGTTGAGTTTTGCTAGCTCATATGTAATCAAACCGATGTGTCAGACTTTATAGCTGTATTTTTGCTAAATATTAGATAATATTTCAATGTAGTATAGGTACATACCTGATTGTTCAACCATCGGACAAGTCTTGCTTGCAGGGGTAAGGTTAGTATTGACATAATACGCATTTGAACCCGCCTGACGGATATTATAATCGTAGAGCAAAACAGAATCCTTTATGAATAGCAGTGGTAATGGGGTTTGGAAGATGTAAGTCCGTAAAGAATAGCAACGGTCGTCGTTACAATTAGAACTCAATAATCGCACAGTACACAACGAACGCGTAAACACAACGTCGCTGGTCGGGAACTGCAATGAAACTTGACGTGAAGCCAAGATCGGATGTGCAAGTAAGGATGGTGAATGGCGATCTGCGATCGATAAATTGATAATGATGTTTTTTTCTCGAACCTAACACATTAAAATTGAAATCATTTGACTGCTTCTTTGGTCTAGTGGTCGCAAGCGCTATAGCTGAGCATGACGTCCTGGGTGCGATTTTCGGGTCGGGTAAAGTGTTATTGGGTTTTTTCATCTGGAATTTCTCAGTAGCAGCCCGGAGTCCGGATTTTGTGCCCGGTTGATGGCAATACGATTACACGGGACTTAAAACACAACTGGCGAACTATGGGTGTACTATGGTACACCTCTGCCTAACTCTTCGGGGATTACAGGTGTGATGTTATGTTATGTTATTATTAGTAAAACATAGTTGAAAACGGTTAAATCAATAAAGTCAATAAAATATCAGTTGGGTTGGTTGTGCTCATTCATCATAACGGTGAACAACGTCACAACCACAGACCACAGAGACGACTCGGCGCGCGGCGGCCGCTGCTAGTGACGGCATAGTGAACACTTTCCATACCACCCAAAAGCGTCACTGTGTAAACTCACTAAGATACAAATGACGTATAGAAACGACTTTGAAGGCAGTCCATGACCGAAGTTGTGCGGTTAACGCACTTTCTGCCAAAAGAATTGTTTCAGTAATGCCATCTCTAGACGCTCGACGGTGCGACGATTCCGTACTCTGCGGTTACAACCTAATACGTTTATAAATGATGTGCGAAATAGAAACTTAAAGAAACTGTGATAGGCCTACTTCTAATAGGGGTTAATGTCATTCGCATCCGTATCTCTGTATCTCTTTGACATGTCCGGAATGATTAAATTTATATCTCTCGCGTGATGGAACCTTTCATCACCATCGTCGTCGTTATATAAGTTTGAAATCACCCACTGCTGGGTGTAGGCTTCTTTTCCTTTCTACCATACCTCCCGGTTCTGAGCGTCCCTCATCAAGGTGTTTTCCGCGACTTTGGTAATATCGTCGGCTTTTGAACGGTCTTAGTTCATATTGCCTAAGTCGCCTCCATTGGAACCCTTGTCTCGTTTAAAGTTTCTCATTCAACTTATAATGTTTTATTTAGTACTGGCGGAAAAAAATTGGCATAAAAAGGCGTTCAGGCTATTTGCTGAGATTAATTTGTAGCGTACAATGCTAAATATTTGGACAGTAAATAATTAAATTTTCATCCGTCTTAATGATGTTATTTGTTGGATTTCTGTCACATCAGATTGATCCAGTTGACTATCATTATATTTATTACTAGCTTCTACCGTCGAAGAAGTCTGAAGTCGTCAGACATCATCTACTAAAATAACAGCAAAATTTTTATACACTATCCAGCTCTGGAAAGGGAATGTTAAGTAAGAAAAAGGCACAGTGTTCATTACACTGCATTGTGAAGCCTTAAAGCGGTGCATTAGGAGCCAGTTTTCGAGCAAATGTTGAAAAATAAGTGTTTGTTAAAATTATTTATTTCATAAACCATACAACGATAGGAATTAAAGCCATCAGAACCTAGACAGGTTCTTAGTTAAATCTAAGATCTTTCCAAAATGAATAAAGATTCATTAGAAATGTGTTTTGATACATCATAAATAGTGTTTAGACCCACTTTTTTTATTAAGGACCTTAAGAGAATCTGCTGAATCCGCCACCATGGCCTCAATGACCACCGTGGAAGCTATGGCCACGGTGCCCGTAGTGGCGACCATGACCCTGAAACTGTCCACCATAGCCCACGCCGTTATCGTAGCCTCCGCCATGTCTATAATTCGGCTTATATCTGAATTGTCCACCTCGCCCGCCATATCCACCATGTTCATATTGTCCATACTGAGCATTCGCCAGCGCAAGGATGGCGCTTACTATCAGAGTGAACAATACTAACTGGAAATATAAAATAATATCACTTTTTTTAAGGTGGCTTACTCTTGTCCTCTATTTCTTCTGGTAGGAAGCGATAGATATGTCTATGGTGGAACGAGTGCACCCGAAGATACCTACCACCATCGCAGCGCGCCTTAACAACGTGTTCGTTTTGATGTTCCATAACTTTAAGGTTCTATGCTAAGTAAAAAAAAAACAGTGGCACTCCGGGAGTGCCGACAGAAGTGAAACCTTAAACAATTTTATAATAATGTTGTAATAATTTATAAATTGTATTAATTAATTAAATTGTAGTGTATTCCTGAAATAAATTATTATGAATTTGAATTTTTTGAATAATGTATCGCGCGTTGATGTCAAAGAAATCCTGGGTACATTATTCTTGTTGCTTCTATATGTGAGAACAATGTACAAAAAATAATCAAAGCAATTGAAGATTAAAAATAAGCCCTGGCAGATAAGAGATGACCAGTCTCAACTGACGGCGCCCGTTCACGAACAAGACGCGTGGATCAGCACCAGCCAGCTCAACCATTTTGTAGGGAACCGAATGATCCAACACACTCGCCACCATTAGCGAGACATTTAAGTGAGCATGACAGTCTCTCAACTGCCATACTCTTTTAAGTCAACATACATCTTAATACTGTACTGTGGAAAGTAAAGATGCCACAGTTGATCGTATATGTATTAAAGTTCGCGATAACGATGTTGGTCACATGGAGAAAGTTGTTTATTTTGATGATCTATACCACAGCCTTAAATTTGACACAGACCTTTCTGATACATGTAGGTATAGAAGGCGCGCCGTAATGGTATGCCAGATAGCTTAAATTAAAAGGACAAGCAGAACTCAACGTTTTCATTGTGATTGTGTCAAGTTTAATAACGTTAGGTTAAATGTATCTTGAACATTTATAGGAGCCACGACGAGCAGGTTAAAATTCCAGTTTTCAAATTAAGAGCTTTAGCAGACGTGCTTTTTCTAGCGTTGGCGATCGGAGACTTTGCCGCTTCATCAACGCTGCATCGCGTTTAAGTGACTTCGCGGTGTCTTTATGATTGAGCATCGAGCCATGTTCCGCAGATCCCCAAAGCTTCGGTAAATCGTTGTGAATGGCATCCGAATGTGTGCGAAGTGTAATGTTCAAGTCGCTGTATCGAGCTTCCGAAAAGCGAGTCGCCGATGCTGAAAGTAGCATGTCTGCTAAGGCTCTAACATATGAATTAAAAACATCTGATGACAATATTGTCTTACCGAACAGGTTATTTTAGGCTTCTTTATTAAATGTATTTATTGGAACGAAAGTTCCTCATCGCGCGTTGCGGAAGGGGCTAGACGGAAAAAATTAAGACCAAAAGTTGTAACGACAGTTTTTTTTTTAAATATCTTGGAAACGGCTGGGAATATCAAAGTTTTGATAAAATTTCCCCCTATTACCCCCCTTTCAGCTAGAACCTAGATTCAGTTAGACCCCTTAGACCCCATTTTTGACCCCCTTATCTTTTGACCCCCAATATCTGTAATTAAGTATATCTTACAACTCTCTTATATATATAACCTCCCCCCGAACCCCCCCTCGATATCCTCCCGCGACCCCCTGATCCTGATACACCCCCTGCATACCTCACCCCCCCGGGTTTTAACTTTGGAGCCAGAGGTCGTAGACCTATCAAGTTTGGGGTCCCCGAAATCAGGCGAAAAAGACCTCTCTTTCGGCTCCATTAAAATCATGGAAAAACGCCGCATTATTCCCTATTTTGGTATTGTGTGGTGCTGCGGTGTACGCTGTGTGTGTGGCGTATGCACTCACTTATTAACTCATTTTATTACAATTAAAATTAATCGAAAGGAACTTCGTTTCATCCGGGTGTCCCTTGACACCTCTCAAGTTTTTGGTTTTTTAAAACGTTGCCACTAGGTATTTATCCTGTATTGTGGGTGCGTTTACAAACATTTAAACTCATATACACAAACAGCCAGACCCGGAACAACTACTTGTAGGTCATACAAATATTTGATCCGTGCGGGAATCGAACCCGCGACACGCAGCGCAGCAGTCAATCGCTTAACCACTGCGCTAACCGTGCCGTCATATTATGTTCAATGAAAACCCAAAAAACCAAAAAATTGGTTTATTAAAAAAATTACCCCAAGTATATTCCATAGGGTAATTTTTTACTATTTCTTGAAATCATGAGCATATAAATCCAATTCTAACTTAGAGATCTTCTAATGATTATGATTCCGTTATTAATACATATTTGTTTCGGCCGCGAATTATATTTCGATCAACATAAATAAACGGAGACTGACATGTAAATTTGATGAAAGTATGGACCCTGCACTATAATTTGTAAAGCAGTCTGGCACATAGACGTCTCAATTGTCAAGAGCGTATGGGGCGCTCTCTTGTTTTTTCATCTATCAAGTGTGCTAACATTATCCGATACATTCCTATTAAATAAATTAGTTATATAAAGTTAATTGCCCTTGTTATCATTTCATCAAAAATGCAAAAAGGCAAAAAAGAAAACGTCGCGGTCTACCTTTTTAACCGACTTCCAAAAAGGAGGAGGTTATTATGTTCGTCGCGTATGTTTTTTTTTTTTTTTTTATGTATATCCACCGATTTCTCCGTCAATTGTGGACCGATTTTGAAAATTCTTTTTTTGTTTGAAAGGATGTGCTCTCGAATTGGTCCCATATAAATTTTATTAACTTTGCTTGGATAGTTTTTGAGTTAGCTACAAAATACTTTTTTTTCCCACTTAGTATGTAGATGATATGATAAGTTTCTGTCACTGGTAGCAGGTAGTTGTATTCGAATGTGTGTGGAGTAGGTACCACAACTAAAAAGCGAAAAATAAAAACTTTATACAAAAAAAAACAACCGACCTCCAAAAAAAAACACTACAAAGTGAAAAATAACTTTAATTTCGGAAGTCGGTGGCAAAAAACGAAAATACAAAACCCAAGACACCGACTTCCGAAATTAAAGTTATTTTTCACTTTGTAGTGTTTTTTTTTGGAGGTCGGTTGTTTTCATTTATTTATTTGTTATTAGAAAGAAAGAAAGAAAGAAAAAGTATTTATTGAGACTCGCACAGGAAATCACAAATTAATAACTAAACACCTTCAATAAGAACATTAATAAAAATAATAAAAAAACAATAAAAAAAACAAAGTAAAATTAAAATAAAAGCAGAAGATTAAGAAGAAGAAGATTAGGCTTTTCAACAATGAGTATTATTTTACAATTTGTACATTGCAAACATAAGTCTAAGCGCTTTAATATTTAAAGAAAAGCACATTAATAGCGCACAGATAATAACACTATTAATTAATTAAAACAAGTAATACATAGTTTAGATAACTGCCTCGTTGGTCTAGTGGTCGCAAGCGCTACTGCTGAGCATGAGGTCCTGGGTTCGATTCCCGGGTCAGGCAAAGTGTTATTGGGTTTTTCTATTTGGAATTTCTCAGTAGCAGCCCGGAGTCTGGATTTGTGCCCGGTTGATGGCAATAGGCTCGCCCCCTATTACATGAGACTTAAACATAACTGCAAAATGTGGGTGTACCTGCTACTGGGACACCTCTGCCCAACCCTTCGGGGAAACAAGGCGTGGTGTTATGTTATGTAGATAACAGTAAAAATAAATTATTAAAACATAAATTGATTACAATAAACAGTGATAAAATTAAATTACCAATAATTACCTTATCGCAGTTCCTATTATGGTTCTTTTTACTTCTTGTTGTAACAGCCTTTTTTAACCGACTTAAAAAAAAAGTAGGAACTGCAATATATTCACATAATATATGATAATCTATTAGGGTTTCCAAGCATACAAAATTTGATGTATGTATCTATGTTTGTTCACGCATTTCTCCGAAACTATTAATCGGATTGTAACTATTTTTTTATTGACACAAAAATTATAGCACTTTAAAGCTTAATATTTCGCAAACGGATCCCTGGATCTAAAAATGGTTTTTACACACCCACAACATTTTTGAACAACTTTTCCAACGACACCCCACACCGTAGACGAGGGAAAATAACATCCCCACTCTGCGTGTAGGGGGGAGCTTATAATGCCTTTTTTGTCATGATTTTATTTTACCACTTTATCGGCGTAATTAATATGCCAAATTACAGCTTTCTAGTACTAACGGCCTCTGAGCTAAACGTGGACAGACAGATGGACGGACATAGCGAAACTCGGGTTCCTTGTTTAATACGGAACCTTGAAAAAAAATCGAGCTTAACGAAAAGTGTCGAATAATTTAAATCAACTCACCACTGTCACAGTCCACTGCTGGACATAGGCCTCTCCCTAGCTGCGCCACAACACCCTGTCCTCCGCTTTCTGCATCCAGTCTGTCCCAGCCACTTTTTAAGATCGTCCATCCATCTAGCTGCATGAGGGCGTCCCACACCACGCTTGACGTACGCGGATGATTTAATTTCCGATTCTATTCTTCAAAGGATCTCTGAGCGTCGAATATTTTAAGGTTGCCAAAAATCGAACTCACTCAATGAGCTCTACCTACCGTACTATGTAAGTTGTGGGAAAGAACACCCTTCGCCATAACCTTACTTTGTTCCTTCCCTGGAATACCTGTCACTCGGACGCGACCTGCAGTGGACTGCAGCGTCCTGTCCTCGTTTCACGTCCTTTCTGTATGGTCCGCGACCAACTTTCACGAACGTCTAATTCTAGACAAAGCCGGCAAAAATTGGGTTCAAGACCAGAAACGCTTGATTGGGGTACTCTAGAAGTGCTATCCTAAATGATTGGTGAAGTATTTACCTGTGATGCAAATGTGTCCCAGCAGTGGGAATAATAAAGGCTGATTATGCTCGTTGATCTAGTGCTCGCTAGCGCTACTGCTGGGCATGAGGTTATACTTTCGATTCCCAGATCAGGCAAAGTGTTATTGAGGTTTTCTATCATGAACTGCTCAGTAGTAGCCCGGAGTCTCGGATTTGTGCCCTGTTGATGGCAATAGGCTCGCCCCCTATTTCATAGAACTTGAACATAACTGGCGAAATGTGAGTGTAATATAGGCTACACCTCTACCTAACCCTTTGGGGAATATAGACGTGATTAAAACATGAAGGTAGTGTCAAAATAATTTATATTAAGTCCGAACTAAACCTTAAATTACGTTAAAACTGACGCGGCGATGTTTATAAAACATTTATGTCTTTGGGCTATCCATTATGACCGTGGTGGTGGCCGCCATGGCCGTAGCCGTGGCCGTAGCCGTGCCCGTAGCCGTGGCCACCATGACCGTGTCCGCCGTGGCCGTGGCTGCCGTGGCCGCCATGTCCGTATCCACGTTGGTGGTCAGCCGCTGGTGCACCCTGTACTGACGTCATCAGTGCCAAGATAGTGCACACCAACAAGGCGAAGAATGCGTACTGAAATTTAAAAAAAATTGTTTATTTCTTGTAAATAATTAAAGAAAAAATAAATAGCAGCCGAATGCGAGTCGGACTCGCAAACGAAGGGTTCCGTAACACCGTACTATATTTAACACTACATTTTTTTAAATATTAGTAAAAAAAACGCCGAATAAAAAACACGTTTCTTATAAGGGCCTCCCGTTAACTTTTTAACTTTTTATATGTTTATTATTTGTTGTTATAGCGTCCATAGTCGCTCTCTGTAAAAAATTTCAAGTGTCTTCCTATTACGGTTCAAAAGAAACAGCCTTGCGACAGATGGACGGACGGACGGACTGACGGACAGCGGAGCCTTTAGCCTCTTTGGATATGCAACCCTTAAAATTACCTAATTGTTTAATCTAAAGAAAATAATTCAAAAACAAATTATGTATTGTTATAAATAAATAAATTCATTTGTGTCAGGTAATTTACACCCATTGGCAAACATACTTTAAATGATATCAAATTAAAAAGAAAAAATAAAGGAAAAATATTTTTATAAAAATCGGTCCATCGGTCGAAATGAAAATCCAAGATTTACAATTTGTCACGGTTAATACCCCGAAAACAATGAAAACGATACCCATGACGATTTTTTTTAAATATTCACAGCCGCCATCTTGGATTTTAATACTTTGCCCCAGTCATAATAACAATAAAACTTCTATTGTGTCTCGGTCAGTGACCTTTAACAGATTAGTTTAAAGGTGGTAAAACAAGACATTGTAGTTATTAAATCATTTTATAAACCATATAATATGACGTGGACCATTTGGCTAATATTAGCAGAACTATTTAAGAAGGCAGATTAGATATAAAGAGGTAAAAACAGTTTTAAAGAAGCCTACACAGTTTATTAGAATATAAATTGAAAATTAGAGAGATCAATATAAAAAGATCACAATTGAAATTTTCCGATCGACTTTAAAAGTTAAGATAGTTTTTAAAAAGACGAAAAATTAAAAAGAAAGAGGACACGCATACGAAGGGTTCCGTACTACCGTAAAATATTTTAGCAAAATACGCCGTAAAAAACACGTTTCTTATATGGAGACCCCCTTTAATTTTATTTTATTTTTATTACTTGTTGTTATAGCGGCAATAGAAATACACAATCTGGGAAAATTTCAATGTCTACCTATTACGGTTCATGAAATACAGCCCGCTGACAGACAGACGGACAACGTTACGGAGGCTTAGTAATAGGGTGCCGTTTGGCACCCTTTGAGTACGGATCCCTAAAAAGGACCTTATTATCGTTTGGAGTTTAAAAAAAATTGTCGCGCAGTTAAACATTTAAAAAAATTTGTTTTCAATGTATTTTTAGATAAGAATAAAAAGTTAGAAAGTTAGAACATTTAAGTATTTTTACGTGAAATAAAAATAATAATTTGCTTACGGTTTTCATTGCAGCGGTGAATCTCGTACAATGTTGTGTTTGGCCCGGCTGGAACTTTTATACGAAACTGGTGACACAAAACAGACAAAAAACCAAAACTGTACTCCGTTTGTAAGGTCAATAATCCCATCTTAGAGGTTCAATAATATTTTTGGAAATTTTTTACCGCTTTCCAAACAGGTTTCACTTAGGTAATTTGTTATTTTAATGATTCATACAAAGGCACTGTTTTTAGGGTTTCGTAGTAAACAAGGAACCCTTATAGTTTCGTCATGTCCGTCTGTCTGTCTGTCTGTCCGCGGTCTAGCTCCGAGACCCTTAGTACTAGAAAGCTGTAATTTGACATAGGTATACATATTAATTACGCCGACAAAGTGGTAAAACAAAATTATGAAAAACATTTTTTTTTAGGGTAATATACACGTAAAGTGGTTATGTTTTATTTTTTTATCCCATGGTGTGGGGTATCATTAGAAAGGTCTTACAAAAACATTATGAGTTTAATGAAACCATTTTTGGATTCAGGGATCCGTTTGCAAAATATTAAGCTTTAAAGTGCTAATTTTTGTTAGAGTCAAGTGTGTCCCCCCCCCCCCCCCTGCCAGCTAAATGGTTGGTTTTGGATATGTGAAAAAAATCACAGCAGTAGCTTATATAACAAAATTAAAAGAAAAACTATCACAGCTAAGTAGACTTTACTAGTTATTGAGTAATAATCGATCAACTTAACTTTGCAGTTGCAAAAACATGTTTTCCCATACATTCCGTATGGGAGAATATGTTTATCAACTACAAAGTTAAGTTTGTTTTTGGGATAAATTCATCCCCACTACAGAACCCTTCATTGTGCGTGGTCCGACACGCACTTGGCCGGTTTTTTATTTATATATTAGGCTTTTGACTGCCGCGTTGGTCTAGTGGTCGCAAGCGTTACTGCTGAGTATGAGGTTCTGGGTTCGTTTCCGAGGTCGGGCAAAGTGTTATTGGGTTTTTCCATCTTGAATTACTCAGTAGCAGCCCGAAGTCTAGAATTGTGCCCGGTTGATGGCAATAGGCTCGCCCCCTATTACATGGGACTTAAACATAACTGGCGGAAAGTGGGTGTACTATAGGTACACCTCTGCCTAACCCTTCGGGGATTACAGGCGTGATGTTATGTTTATTAGGCTTTTGTCCCTCCGTGATCCGCTCATGCAAAGTAAGAAGACATCGCAATTAGATAGGTCGCTTCTAAAGTCAAGTGATTTAATCTTTTTGGAGAGAAACAAATGCGATCTTATTGTGGAGAGGCCGCGGCCGCCTACAGTCTTTTTTTTGGTATTTGAAATTGCGGGGACGCATCGGGGTGTTCGTTCGTTCCAACTCAGGGTAAATCAGGGTAACTCAGGGTCATTTGCTGACGTTTAATATAATATCTTTTGTCATTATAATATTAGAAACTGTTTGACATTGCATTTGAAACTTTTTGACGCTTTATTTGAATGTTAACTAATAATTAATAATATGTAGTTGTATTTTGTTTTTTTATGCAAATTGCATGTTATGCCTGGATTCAACGCAATGTAAATTGTTAATGAATAAATGCACCTGCAGGCCTTTTTTTTTTTTTTTTTGGGTGGGAAATTATCAAATAACTTCTCCCGCTCTGGGTGGAGCGGGAGGGCGTGTCAGACTCTTACTGACTAAAACCCACCCGTGTTCCTTCGGTTGCCCTGTTGCCGGGGGCCACGATTTCCCGATCGGTTTTCTTCGAACCCCCGGCAGGCATTGGCCCTAGTGGACCCCTTCAATTCTGCTGACATCTCTTTGAGGCGCGCGTGGAACACAACGCGCCGTCGACCCGGGCTTGGTCCTTATCGGACAGCGAGCTACCCATTGCTCACCGTTCGCAAGCCCGCGCCTACGGTGGCCGGAAATCGGCTCGCGATTCCCGCCCCGGGCGTCTCCTCCTGCGGCGGTTAGGGGCGTGAGGGCGCGAAATTTGCCTCTCCCTCACGCGTTCCGCCTCCTCCTTCGCGAGCATTACCGCTTCGCAGAAGGAGGTGACGGCCTGCCATTTCCTCTCGCTCCGTACCATGGCCTGAACCAGGGCCGGACGCGAGAGATCACCACCGCCGATCGCCTCTACGAGAACACGGCGTTGCTCCGCCCAAGCCGGGCAGACCTCCACCGTATGCTCCACCGTGTCCTCAGGCCGATCCACACAATGGTGACACCCGGGTGTTTCCTCCCGCCTTATCCTGAACAGGAACCTCCCGAAGCAGCCGTGTCCGGTGAGGACCTGCGTCAGGCGGAAGGTGAGAACGCCGTGGCGTCTCTCCAGCCACTCCTCAAAGACGGGTCTTATCGCCGCGATTGTGGCGTGCCCAGCGCGGGGTTGCGACAATCGCACCCTCCATGACGCCATGAGATCCCGCCGGAGCTCTGTCCGCTGTGCCGCAATTTCTTGCGGCATCGGGGTTAAGCCCCGGCGTTTCGCCTCCTCGCGCCACTCCCAGACGTGCGCGAGGACCTTTGCCTCCAGATCCCATGGCGGTAATCCGGCAAGGAGGCTCGCCGCCTCGCAGGAGACCGTGCGGTATCCTCGGGCCAGCCGGATGGCCATGAAATGCACCTGCAGGCCTAACATGACACACGCGACAATTATCCACTCTCGCGCGACTAATTTTTGTCTATTTCTGTAGTTTTATCGTTTTCTGACAGCTACGCCATACAAAATACTCGACTCGTTCTGTCAAACTTGATGTTTTGTCGACAAACCCTATTTAACATGACACGTTATTTATCTCGATTTTTGACAGTTCAACACGAGATAATCAGTCATTTTGTCGTATTTAGTCGTCCTCGATTTTGACGACGAGAAGAGTAGACAAAAAGACAAAATTATGATACATAAAAAAACTCGAAAATAAGATGGCAGATTCATAGTTCTACTTATTGTAGGCAATTTTTTTATATTTTTATATGGGTGTACACCGGTGTACTGTAGTGGAGAGGAGCACTATCACGTAGATGACTATTACTTTCAGTAATAACCAGTCACTTTGCCAATTATGGTGATTATTTAATCACCATAATTGGCAAAGTGACTGGTTATAAATTAACGAATCCTAGGGATTATTTATGGCTGTATGGTAATATCAAACCATCGCAACATAATTACTAAAATCACCAGTTTATTTCCTAAGGGTGGTGATTAACAATTTTTATGGTTATAATAGCGGAATCAACTCCACCTTCCAATTTATTTTGAACGTCAGTCCTTTTGGTGAGTGTGGTGATTAACAAAATTTGCAATGTCATGGACTTTATGGTGACTGTTACATACAATAATAAACTTCGATTTGTCAAATTGCGATCGTTGGCCCATTTGTCATTTGTGGTGATTATCTAATGAGTATAGGTGTCACTAATTACCCAGTAGTGTATCGTATTACCCAGTTACTGGGTTGTGGAGGTCAGATAGGCAGTCGCTCCATGTAAAATACTGGTATTCAGCTGCATCCGGTTAGACTGGAAGCCGACCCCAACATAGTTGGGCAAAGGCTAGGCAGATGATGATGATAGGTGTCACTAATTTTAATTTCCGTCGTTTTGTATTTTAATTTCAGCATACCAAAGGAATCATTTAATTTTAATCAAAAAGTCGGTTACACAACAAAACTAATCATAAATAATTAAAAGAGAATAATTAAGAGGAGAGACGTTTATTCAATAAAGTACATAATTCCATGCATAAAACTGAATGAATGAAACAGAAATTTAAGCCGATGTTGCTATCATAAAAATAATTTGCAACATCGGTCTCCCGTCGCCCGATAAAGAAGTGTCAAAGTGCTTTTTCGAGTTTACTCGTCGTTTACGGTCATGTTAGGGAATAGAATGACGTCAGAATCGTAGAAAAATTACGATAAAACGAGAAAAAGAGCGTTCTCGCGCTTGTCATGTTAGCCCTGCTGGCGAGATATTGACGATGAGAGACTATAAGGCAAGTTTTTAACAGACATTTATTTTGTAGTATTTTTTTGAGCTAGAGTATCAATTTGCATTGTACTCGATGGTTCATGCATAGCCTTCATAAAAATCAGCACTCTCAGACTTATAGATATTTTTTATTATTATTAAAGATTTCAGTAAGACTGTGTCAGAAGGTGAGGTGGAAGAAAGGTGGCATACTTAAGATTAATTTATGGACTAATCAGAAAAATGTTTTGTATTTATTTATGAAAAGTAGAATTCTTGCCCGTCATTTTGTTTAAAGATTCTTATAATCCACATTCATACTCAAAACTTTCCTCACGACATTTTCCTCATGCCTCTGCATACCGAAGCTAAAGTTTTAAATTTCGATTTATTTATATAATCGCCTTGCAGGCGATCATTAGTATTAAGGGGCCATGCACGAGATCGACTGATTTTGATCAATTTTGTTCATTAGTTGTGAGAAAGGAAAACAGAATTTAAACAAAAATTACTTATAATTCGGGAAGTCGAATTCTTTGTCTTGTACATAGCAGAAAGGGATTTTTCAAATACATTAAATGTAAAGAAGAGCCAGTGTATGATCTTTGAGACCACCAGTGCGAGATGTCCGGAAAGCATACCTCCGGTCAAACTCAATGGGGTTCCTTTGGAAAGGGTTGACCGGTTTACTTACTTGGGGCATGTTTTGACTGTCAACCTCAAAGATCACGCAGACATGGAACGGGAGCGGAGGGCGTTGTCTGTTAGAGCGAACATGATCGCCCGCAGATTTGCGCGGTGCTCTAAAGTAGTTAAGGCTACGCTCTTTAGAGCGTACTGTACATCACTTTACTCATGCAGTCTGTGGGCTCACTACTCTAATAGAAGTTACAGCGCTATCCGCGTCCAGTACAATAACGCGTTCAGGGCGGTGATGGGGTTACCCCGATACTGCAGCGCCTCGGGTATGTTCGCAGAGGCGCGAACCGACTGCTTTCACGCGACCATGAGCAAGCGCGCCGCGTCCTTGGTGCGCAGGGTGCGGGTTAGCCCCAACATAGTACTGGCGATGATTGCGGGAAGGCTGGACTGCCCCTTCATCCAACATTGTTCCAGCAGACATGTTGCTGTACCAGTGTCGGAGAGAAGTTATTGATTTTATTGTAAAAATGACGTTATTTATTTTGATGTGATTTAATTTAATTTGATTTTAATTGATTTGATTCTGTTTTATTTGATGTTATTTTATTCTATTATTGATTTTATTGTAATTATGACGTTATTTATTTTAATTTGATGTGATTTAATTTGATTTGATTTTATTTTATTTGACATTATTTGATTTTATTTGTAACATTTCTATTAATTTATGTTTGGCAATGGGTGTTATTTACCTGAAAATAAAATGAATTTATTTATTATTTTATTATTAAGGATTCGTGAAAAATCAAAAAAATTCGCAACAAGTTTTCCGTTTGTCAGGTTGGCCATTTTTGCTTACATTTTTTAAATAAATAAAAATCAATCTTTGAATACAGGTATCTTAGTGTTATTAGTGTTTCTTAATGATTTTAATGTTTTTTTTACTAAAGTCGGCCACTATGTTTTAGTGGCGTAAAAACTTCCGCAGACAGGCGCGACGCGATTTTGGTAGGACAAAATTTTTCAACTAGAGTCACGTCGCGCTTGTCTGCGGAAGCCTTAAATCGTAGAGCGATTCCAAACGCCCAACACACCGAGGACTCCAAACACTCGGTAACACAGAGTCAAGCTGACTAATCCTTTCACCACGATGGTAATCTCAAACAACAATACAAAATTAGGCATGATAATACCTTAGCATCGGAGATACCATCGCGCATAGTAAATGCCGCTGCTTTGGACGGCTTAATGATCGTGTCAGGAAATCTCATGACCTGAAGCTAGAGACAAAGGTTAGTGTTAACAAGGCATTGATCTTACCAGTCCTTCTTTATGGCGCAGAAACATGGTGCCTCTATAAACCAGACATATGAAAACTTTACACATTTCACCTAAGGTGTTTGAGATCCATCTTAAAAATTAATGGCAGGACCGCATTCTTAATACACGCTAGGAAATAATAATATAAAAGGGTCGCCGTTCACGAAACCGATAAGGAGGACTATCCTACTTTATAATATTAGGTATAAATGTGAAAGTTTGTGTGTTTAGATGTTTGTTACTCAATCACGCAAAAACGGCTGAACGGATTTGGATGAAAGGAGATGGGGAACGGTGGGCCCAAATGTAATAAGTTGAGATATGATCTAAAAAATAAGTCATATTATTTTATCCTTCATCATCATCATCAGCCTATAATGATCCCACTGCTGGGACACAGGCCTCCTCTCTGTGAGAGGGAGTGGGCCGTAATCCACCACGCGGGCCCAGTGCGGGTTGGTAGATGTTACATGTCATCGAATTTTCGGTTCTAGGACATGCCGGTTTCCTCACGATGTTTTCCTTTACCGTTTTGAGAGCAGTGGTGATGAAATAATTTACACAAAGTAAAGCGCCTTTCTGGGTTCGAACCCACGACCTACAAACTCGTAAGTCGCGGCCGTTACCACTGGGCCACCACTGCTTACTGCTGCTGCTTTATCCTTGAATATCAAAAATCAGCTTAATTCTCTATCTGGAAGCGGAGAAATATGATAAAGATAGTTTTCGTGAGATCATCGATTACACAACTACAAAAAGAAAACCTACCCACTAGGTAGCACTAGGGAATATAATTAACTCAAAGTAATTAAATGCACTATATATACTTTTATACAATATAGTGCATTTAATTTAAATAAAACATCATTGGTTGCCTCGTTGGTCTAGTGGTCGCAAGCGCTACTGCTGAGCATGAGGTCCTGGGTTCGATTCCCGGGTCAGGAAAAGTGTTATTGGGTTTTTCTATCTGAAATTTCTCAGTAGCAGCCCGGAGTCTGGATTTGTGCCCGGTTGATGACAATAGGCTCGCCCCCTATTACCTACATGGGACTTAAACATAACTGGCGAAATGTGGGTGTACGTAACTACAGGTTACACCTCTGCCCAACCCTTCGGGGAAACAAGGCGTGATGTTATGTTATCATTAATGACTGAAAAACCAAAATAAGGGTTATCAATTTCATATCGATTAAAATTAGTTTTATATTTTTTGTCTACGTTACTGGCGGTGCATGTTCTGCACTAGCATGAGGTGACTGACATTGACACTAGACATTAGTGGTGGGTCGTTGTCGAATTTTTGACAGCGAAACCGTTTTCCCGACAACGAAAACGGTTGCAGAAAACGGTTAAAGGTCGAAAATTATCCAACATGGAATAGAATTGCGTTATCGTCGAACGCAGTTTCTTACTTTCTTCAACTATCAACGATTTGAAATGTATAATAGATTTTTTCGCATCACGAACGACAGCATTGACAACTGGTAATACATTATTGACTGTATTTCATTGACAAAGAGTTCAATTTTATGGGAAGGACTGTTTTACGAGTGTGATAGATAGTTGAAGCATTGTACCCGACTTTATTTTCTTAGATGAAAAATAAAAAATCGCACCAAGTAATTCGAAGACTGGTTTGTGCAATGAAGACTGTTTGAAGTTGAAACCAGGATGTAAAACGGTTTCATCATTACAAAACACAAAACGGTCTTTGTAAACGGTTCGTCGTCGCAATGCCCACCCCTACTAGACAGCTGCCACTTTTTTCGTGTTTTCCGATGCGTTTTGAGTGCTTTCCCGATTATTTTTCATTTTCAACGACCACTGCTTTGTTTTGTTACGGATTCTAACTCTGCCTACCTTATACGACTCTTGAATTCATACTGAACACCGAAGATTGCTCACAAAATTGACTTGGAATTGTTATTTTGGACTTTACTGACGCTTTGTGAATTGTGAGATAGCAACTAGTCACTGCAATACACTAATACATGTTTGAATCTATAAATTCACACCATTTTCATCTCGTTACATTCAGGCCCAAGTGTGTATGTAATCGTTTCCGTCTCCTTTGGCAGGATTAACATATAGGATACTTTTTATCCCGGTAGTATGTTTCCGTGGGACAATTTCCGACATCCACGCGGGCGAAGCCGCAGGCAAATGCTAGTATATATATAAACCCAAACAGCTAAGTGCCAAATAATCAAAGCGACCTCCTACCGGGCACACCACTGGCTTTTCAAGTCGAACCTCACTATATACCTAAGCCCTTCAATCAACATTGAAGGGGTTTCAGAAAATAAGTGATAAAAAATATTATGTAGGTTTTATAACAAAAAAAAAATGAAGAAATCATCATATTTAAGGGGGATGCGCTAAGGTAGCCCGCGAAATTCAAATTATCTTTGGTTTTTTCATTTTGTAGGTCAGTGTCAGGTTTTATGTTGATTAAAATATGATTCGCGACTGTAACAAATATGGCTTTTCATAATTATAATCATTACAATCAGCAATACAACTCCATAAGTTAGCATAAATGTCAAAGCATTTTGCATTTTGTAGGATTTCATGAAATCAAGACAGATTTCATGAAACTCCTCAAGATCCTATAACGCCTCTCTGCCCTCCGCAGAGAAGAACGGTCCTGGGTGCTAATTCTCCCTACGCGAGGTTTTGCAGAGCTGTGAACGATTGCAGTGATCGGGTCGACCTGCATTTTGACAGTTTAGGAAAATTGAAAGCTAACTTTTATAAGTATCTCTCTGAAAATTGAGTTTCTTAGCCTTATTTTTTGCATTGCCAACTTTAGTTTGTTATGATTTTGTTTTGTTTTAATTTATCTATTTTAATTTTGTTTAATTAACTTATTAAGGTCTATTTAGTGCAACTCTATATTATTATAGTATTTTATTCCTATATATATATTTTTTTTGTAAGTTACAACATTTTGTGTGCATGCAGAGTTTACCTATAAGTGATTGTTACACTTTATTCTGATTTTTGCTTATGTTTCTGTTGCTTGTACCAGTGTATACAATTGTTGGTGAACCAAATAAAATAAATAAATAAACTCTACAAAATGCAAAAAACTAAAGAAAATTTGAATTTCGCGGGCTACTTTATCGCATCCCCTTAAGATCTTTTCATGGATCAATGATTTCCCATATTCATAATAATTAAAACACAAACTGAGCTGGTATAAAATATGATTTTATGTATCTACCATTCTGTTTTTAAGTTTGTAACGATATAATGAGTTAGTAATAGTGAATCGATCCACCTATACTTTACAGAAAATTATAAATAAACGTTAAATTCAATATTAATATCATTGATTACAAATTAAATACACATTGTTCCACCGGATGACCTCTTCTCGAACAAGTTATTGCCATTTTTGGTCAGCATTAACGTCCATGTCCATAGTGTCCATGATGGTAGTGGTCGTGTCCATAGTGATCGCGGCCGCCACCGCCTCCGCGCTCACGCCAGCGTCCGCCGCCGCCGCCCCCACGCCCTTTGTACCCGTAGCCCCGCGACTCCGCCCCCTCCAGCAAATCATCTCCAGGGATGGCCTCTGCTCCTTTCACTGCCATCTCAGCTGGCGCCATGGAGATAGGCACAGCGCTCACCAAAGCGAAGATGGCACAGATCACCAGGGCGAAAAAAGTGAACTGGAATTCAAAATAAATGTTGTCTTAGTGGGTCGTTTGTTTGTATTTAAGGTACCTATGTGTCTCAAAATACTGTAAAGAAGCTCTATGAGGAGGGGCCTTCAAGTGCTCGCTTTTAATACCATAATAAAGTTTTGAGATAAATGGTGTCAAAGTTCATGTATGTACAGAGATGATTAAAAAAAATGGCGAGGGGGTAATGGCTGATCTTTGCGTTATGCTCGTGAACGGGTGCTGCTTGTGGTGACTGATCGTCTTACTGATCATGGTTTTGTTATTGTAACTAGTAATTAACTGTTTATTTATTTTACCTCGATGGTCCTAGTTTATCATTTATAACTTCCAACTACAGCTTTAAATAGCTTTATGTAAGCGGGAACGCCCTTTATGCCTGGAGGCTTTTATTTAGATATTTAGTTCTGTTTACGTTTAGTTTTTATTTTTTATTTCTGCTTGAGTAGGTATAGTTCTCGATGTTTTTGGTTGGTATATTGGTGTGTGCTAGCTGACATATGGTATCATTTATATTATGTTTTGTGTTGCGTAGTGTAAATTATTTTGCATACTATTGTATAGAATCATTTTTTTTCTAACTTGAACAGAAAGCTGTGTTGCTGGGGAGTTTGTTGCGCCACTTCTTCTTCCCAGCAAAAGGTACTAGGAAGTGGTGAAGGGTGGGTGTTTTGGGGGACTGTCTTATGTAATTTTGACGTTCGTAAAGTGCTGATTCTCAGCTCAGTTTGAATAAATGACTTTTGAATTTGAATTTTATTTAAAAAAATAAACTGTTTGGTAATTTAGAACATTTGAGAACTTCGAAAGCGTTGTTAAAATGTTTATATAATAAACTTTGTGTACAATAAAATTAGGCATTCTCGACTAATCAACCAAGTGGTGGAGAGATAATATATGAAATATTATTTAAATTGCTGAACTCATCTCACGAATGCAATAAAATAAAAATAAGTAATAAAAGTAAGGTTATCAGACTGGCATTACTGAACTATACTGGTTTTGGCATGTGAGTGACCTTTCAGACTCTGAGAAAGCCAACCCAATACCATCATGGCTAATATTATAATTAATTTTAAAGCGAAAAGATTTGTATTTTTGTTTGTAATTAATAAACTTAAAAACTACTGGACTGAATTTAAACATTCTTTCACCTGTTGAATGCTATAGTATCGCTGAGTAACTTGTGCTATAATTTATAGGGATGGGCCGAAATTCGGTTCACATTCGGTTCAACCGAATTTCGGCCGAATGCCGAAGTTCGGTTCAGATGCCGAACATTCGGCACAAGAAAAATAATACCTACTTGCACTATTTTGACTGAAATTTTATAGAATTAGAATAGCATTACTGTAAAATAAAATTATGTCTTTTACTCACTCATGGTAATTTATTTTAGTTAGGAAAATTCTAAATGTAAACCTTAAATCAAATCAGTTCTTCTTATTAGTCTTGAAAATCTGTTCTTATTAGGCCACGCGGTGGAAGCGCGGTGTGCAGACAGGGTACCCACATCTAGCAATTATTGAAGTAAATGCGTAAAGAAGTCACGATGTGACGCTCTCGAGAAGGCGCGCGAAATTGAACTGAAGTTCGGCTGAAGTTCGGCCGAACTTTTCATTTTAACCGAATGTTCGGCCGAAGTTCGGATTTGGTTCAAACCACATTCGGCCCATCTCTAATAATTTATAAAGATATTACGTTGGCAGAAGCTAGTACTAGCAGCTAGTGCTAGTAGTAGCTAGTACTTACCTACTATATAAATTACGGTGTTACTGATATTATATTAAGGGGCAAGGTGTAGTTTAATATTGATGTGTTATAAACAGCGGTCGGAATTAGGTAGAGTTATTCATGTATTTACACTGATTTCATACAACGAATAAAGTGGATATGCCCCAAATCCCGGGATTAATTTTGAAGAGCAGAAAAATCCCGTGATCTATTAAATAAAAAGTTATTTACTTTTACACAATTTAAACCACTGCACGCGCGACGATGCCAAATTTACATCAACGTCATCGGATGTCCGAAGTTGCAAAATTCCAATGCGCACACGTGTGCATTGTGAATTTAAAACTAATAAAAATTGTATGTTAATTATCTTTGTTTTACTTGTCTTATCTATCTCTGAGGTTTTTATTATTATTTATTTGTTATTGTTGGTCACACGGGATTGTCTATTAGAAATCCCGGGAAGATCCATATTAATATCAACATTTCGATGCAATAACATAAATAACTCTACCTAATTCCGACCTCTGGTTATAAAGGAATTACTAGGAATAATAAAGTTACAGTAGGGCTACGCGCTCTTGCAGTCCGCATTTACAATTTTGAAGCTGATTCTAAATTCGCTTGAGTGATTGAATGCAACAAGAATCATTTTGTCTGCCAGCCTGCACAGGGCCGTAGCTAGACTTGAATTTAAGGTAGGGCAGGTAGGGCTACAGGTAGGGTGGAAGTAAAAATGTTGATTCTGGTTAATTGATTTTTGGCTTTCTTGACTGATATTTGTAATGTGCGAGTCAGTTAATACTTAATTACCGGGGGTGATATACAGATAAAATAAAAAAGTAATTTATTCTGACACACATCTAGACACGCGGCAGCGTGTCGAGCCAAGTTCTAGGCAAGACACGGCTGCAGTGTGTTATATTACACGAACCATTTGGAGCCACTTACTAACTCAAAATCTATGTAACATAGACTCATGAAATTTGGTTTATTTATAAAAACCCCTTAGATTAACTAGAACTCCAAATTTCATAAATAAAACTCAAACGGTTATTGAGATATTAACGTATAAAAATCGGCATTTTTATCAACGACCTGTCACTAGACATCAAAAACATTTAACCCATTTCCGGGTGACCTAGAAAGTTGAAAAGAGATTTCCCGAAAGCAGGCCCATGGTATGATACTGTGTCAAAGCTTATTTATCAAAAATTATGTCGTATTTTTTTCAAGTCGTTTTATCAAAATTTATTTCTTCTAGCATTAGAGAACCTAATAAATATTTATTTTGTTGATACTTAAAGAACTACATCCGCCATTCAATCCTAACCTGAATGTTGCCAGATGACAGACTATTCCAATAAAATAATTTGTAATCGATTGAAAATATCGATACTAACCCACATGGAGTAGGTGGAGTATCCACTACACGAGTATGTTTTAAATGCTATTTATTATACTCAAATACTGTAAAATTATGATTTTACAATAAATAAAATATTATATGGTCTGAATATACTCAACAACTTAAAAGTGTTTCGAGGCAGTAATTTTATTTTATAAACTACCAGTGATCAGAGTAAGTAGATTGATTTGAGGTCAATGAACTGGCACGTATATTAGTATGGATACGCCTCCGGGATTCCGGGATTTTGAAATTATTAAGATTTTTTAAGGAATTTCAAATGTTGTAATGTGTAGAATAAAGAATACATCAATATGAATAAGAAATGTTCAACCCTTTTGCTGTCTGTTTAATAGTATATAGGTGATCAGACTCCAAGAAAAGGATAGATATACTATAAAACAATATAATATATTTTAAATATTTATCTATCGCATTCTATAAATTTCTAATGTAGTAGTTTAAAAATGCTTACTTTAACAATATTTGATTCAATCCCGTAAGTACCAAAATGAAATCCCGGAAAAAAGGCTTATCCATGTTATGATTTCTATGACCTCTACCTACTCCGATCACTGATAATCACCCAATCGATTTCGTCAATCGATTACCAAAATAATTAAACCTGGTAACACTGACACCATGCATAATGTCAAACTGTCAAAAAAAATCTGTCAGATCAATGGCATTGTTGGCTGTTTGTTTTACGTTGATTTGAATTTATTTTTCCGTATTTACTTTATACTTATATTACGTTACGATTTAATGCTGTCAATTTAAATTGAAGCCAGAGGAACTATTGCTTATCTTTCCATGGCCCTGGGTAAGTTTATTATGTTCTCTAAATATTTATAAACACCGTCGTATTGTATAACCTCATTGATTTTAGCAGCCTATTAGTAGAAGGCCTATGTTCAGTCAGGGGTACGTCGCGCGTCGTCAGCTGTAAATGTCTATAGTATGATGTAATTATATAGCATAAGTAAATACACTGAATTTTTTTACCTTTTTCAGGTATGACGATGACATGTGTTATTGCAAGACTTGACATTATTGATTATATTATCTACAACTCTATCCCAAGTATTACTTGCTCAGGAAAATCTAAGCATATTATGTTATGTATGTGGCATGTCAATTGCAAGTCACAGAAGTCACCAGGTTAGCGTTTTTAAAATGGCAGATTTACTATGAGTGATATAATTATTATACAAAAGTAAATAAACAACAATAAGAGTATTTTCTTACTTTCTAGGTTAGGTATACATTTGGATAAAGTTTGTCATGCTTACTGAGAGAGGCTGCTACCAGAGATGTTTATAGGCAAGCAAGTGATGATAAAAACAGAGCCACCCTAGAGTGTAAAAGATTTACCCATAATAGATCAAAACAATAATCTGGTTAGGGCCAGAATCAAATCGTGACATGTGAGCAGCAGGACTTAGTGTACATAATTATTGATAAGTGAGCAAAATAGGACAAATTGTTTAAGAGATCATCATTGCTTATTACTGTTTTGTGGGAAAGCGTACATCTACCATCTACCGTACCTACGCTGCTTTCATACCATGACTACGTTATGAGAATGAAGCTGAAGCCGTTTTAAATTCTATGAGAAATAAAATGTTTTTAGTATTTAGGTATTGTTGTGTTATTTGTTAAAGTAAACCTTCCTATAGAAGCACTGAAAATGCTGCTGCCAATGAGATTATTCATCTTTAATTAAGAGAGTTGGCTAAAATAATATTTATGCCATTAAATCTTTCATATTTAGCGCGCAAAATTATTAATTTACCTTTATAAAATTCAAGTCTGTAAATGCGATAATCGCCATTTTGATGACAGTCGAGGTCGAGGCTAAAAAACATAAAAATTGGGGATTGCGAACATCCAAACTCCACCATAAGGACAGCGACTATTCCAACATTTAATTATTTGACGAATTCATCCATTTTTCAAGTTAAATAAGTAGTAGTAATGAAGTTTTTGATATCAAAAGTCGAAGATTCGCGCCAATCGTGCGTGTTTACATTTTAACTTTTCACAATTAACACACATACACATATCTGATACGACTTTAAATGTGACAAATGTGATTAAAAATATTATAAGTAACTAGAAAATGCCCAGATCTTTACTTATTATACGAACACATGTTCAATAACACGTAATATTCATTACTACTACTCAATTTGTGTTAAAAATCGTCGATCATTGTTTTTTTTTTTTTTATTGTAATGATGTGCGAAAACGATTATGCCAAACGTTTTTTTTTTTTCAATTTTAATTGTCTCGATTAATTTATAATTATGTCGAATGTCTAAAATCTATACTTGAAAATTAAAATAAAATTGTTTTAAGCATTAAATACAATAAACATTGTTTAAAATAATTATTTATACTTTTCTAGTGTTTAATCGTTTTTAGGACATTCAATATAAAACGAGTCAACACATAGAACGAGGATAGATACTTACCTCATTTATTGAATTTCGCGCCGAATTGTTTCTATTTATTTGAATTTAAATTCGGAACGTTGTTCAAAATTATTTTTAATTTATTGGACAATTATTTACTGTGGATTTTATTTTTGATACTTTCTGATATAGAATGCCTAGTATACATTTTTTAGGTAGGCTTAAGAAAATTTTGTTTGGGAATGATGTTAAATTAATTATATAAATTAGGTAGGTATTCCGCAAACACTTTTAAATGACGTCTATATTTTTAAATTGAAACTTTTATTACATCGTCTTAAAAAAAACAAACTTTTTCGTCTGTGTGTTGCATGTCGCTTGTCGGTCGGCCGCGGAGTAGGGATAAAGTGAATCGTCAGAGCAGCCAAGGCCAATATGGCGGCGCCTATAGTTCGCAGCAGCTGACCGTGTAAAGTTTCACTTATACCGTGGTTTCATAAAACCAACAATCATTTCTTTTTAGTTGTATGAGTTTGATAGTATTTGTTTTTAATAGGATAATCTTACTCGAGTAATAGAAATTGTTTATTTTTGAGGTAGTTTCAAAACGAAATTTAAAAAAAACTGCCCAAGTGTATGTCGGACTACGCACAGTGAAGGGTTCCGTAATTGGGATGAATATTTACGCATAAACATTACATAGTATCAATTTTATCGACTGCAAAAATAAGTTTGTATTTCTCGAAAAAACTATAACAAACAAAGTTAATTCTGCGGTTGTAACCGAAAATAAACTGTATCTCAAAAATTATTGACTTCAAAAGCAAAGTCACTTAGAAACATCTTAACATTTTAATTATGAGATCCAACAATACACGCTTTATATGCATAGATTTTTTTCATCTCTCGGTTATATGTAAGTATGGAGAATGCCACCCCCACTATTATGTTTATCGTAATTTCACTACACCATTGTTTAACGGTGCAAAAAATACACCTTTTTCAAAATTTTCATCGATAGAGTGTAAATAGTCTCCATGTTAAATGACTGTATGGCATCCGGACGCACGGACAGACGAACTTGACGAAATTAAGAGGTCCGTTTTTTTACGGATTTTGATTATCAAGTTTACAATTGGCATGAAACTAATTCGACATCAGCACTATCTCCCGAAAACTATGAAAATGACTGTCATGACGACAAATTTTCAAATGGGGTTAAAAACTGCCACTTGCTCACTTCAGATGGCGCTGATCTCCAGCGTCTTATAATTTGACAGCTAACTATACATTTTTGATTCGAATGCCAAAAGTCGATGTAAATTCCTGAATTTCATGACTGAATTCAAAACACCCCGTCGAGTCAACTGATGTGTCACGTGTCAAAATCTTGGTCCCTAATGTTAGGCGGCAGTGAATTCATTTAATTCATTCTCTGATCTCGAAAAACGTTGTTACAAACGTCAGGTTGGTATGTTCAAGGTAGTTGGTAGGTTGGTACTATGCTTGAGACGTTTTTGAATTGATAGATCGTATGACTATTGTTTTAGGGACTATTGTCATTTAATTTTTTATATAAACTTACGAATAGTTAAGTCCATAGTGAGGTCAAAATGTAAATCCAAGGGGCGGCTGCAACGGCGGCGGTGATCTCTCGCGTCCGGCCCTGGTTCAGGCCATGGTACGGAGCGAGAGGAAATGGCAGGCCGTCACCTCCTTCTGCGAAGCGGTAATGCTCGCGAAGGAGGAGGCGGAACGCGTGAGGTAGAGGCAAAGTTCGCGCCCTCACGCCCCTAACCGCTGCAGGAGGAGACGCCCGGGGCGGGAATCGCGAGCCGATTTCCGGCCACCGTAGGCGCGGGCTTGCGAACGGTGAGCAATGGGTAGCTTGCCGTCCGATAAGGACCAAGCCCGTGTCGACGGCGCGTTGTGTTCCACGCGCGCCTCAAAGAGATGTCAGCAGAAATGACGGGATCCGCTAGGGCCAATGCCTGCCGGGGGTTCGCAGAAAACCGATAGGGACATCGTGGCCCCCGGCAACAGGGCAACCGAAGGAACACGGGTGGCTTTTAGTCAGTAAGAGTCTGATACGCCCTCCCGCTCCGCCCAGAGCGGGAGAAGATAGTTAAAAAAAAAAAGGGGCGGCTGCAAAAATTAAATAATTAAATCATACGTGAGAAGGAACTTTGTTCCTGACGGGGTCAAAGTCAAAGTCAAATCATTAATTTCAAATAGGCCCATGTATGGCACTTTTGAACGTCAAAAATTACAAAATAATAAAATTGATTCTATTCGCCCCTTCCAAAAGGTAGTTTTCGTATGGAGAAGAATGGGCAAGAAACTCCACCGATACTCTTTTAAAATGTTTTACAATTGTTTGTATATGTACGTACATTTGTTAAATAATAATTATATGTGAAGACGGTGCACCTAGAATAAAATTACTATACCACAATAGGTAAAAAGAATTAAAAATGAAACAACGACAGATAATTTAATATGTGATAGATACATGGTGCTCACATATTTACAAAAATTGTAAAAGTAGACGATTTTCCTAAAATTTTACAATTAATAAGTCAGTGTGTGAGGAAGTAATCACAGAATGTAAAATCAATGTCATAAAACACAAAGTAATAAATTTTACAATTAAATTAGCAAACAGTTTGATTTTGTCTTGATTCTAAATTATCCTATGGAGCAGGACCAGCATGTTTCCAAGCACTCTTATCTTGGATATAATCCTCTAATTTGTAATATGCTTGTTTACAAAGTGTATTTTTAATATGAGTTTTAAATTTTCTTTCATTTAATTGCAAAATGTCACAAGGTATTTTGTTGTAACATTTAACACAGTACCCCATAAAAGATGTATGTACTTAAGATAATCTAAAAAATGGTTGATCTAGTTTATCTTTATTTCTAGTATAAAAATTATGTCTATCACTTATTTTATTAAAGAGATGTGGATTTTTCCTTACATACATAATATTTTCATAAATGAATTGGCAAGGTACCGTCATAATATTAATCCTTTTAAAAAGTTTCCTGAGAGATTTGCGGCGACGTAGATTATAAATGGCTCTGATAGCTCTCTTTTGCAAAATAAAGATGGATTCAATGTCAGCAGCCCGACCCCACAGTAAAATACCATACGACATAAGGCTCCCCGACTGTACACGTTTTTTTTAATAATAATACTTGCCGCGCCGGCTCAGCGATCTGACATCATTGCGGAAAATTGTAACAATTGTTACGAAAGAAATACCTACATTCTTACACAATATTGCTACGCATATTTACAGAAAGAATTTAATAGATCACGTTTGATTGACGAATAATAATAATTTCTTTACAAAAAGTAATGATATCCCATCAAAAACATAAATGTGAAAATGGGAGCCAAATTCCATAAATATGGTTGTCGACTTCGCCGACAAAAGAATTGAAATCTAAATGGGTGCCAAGTTCTGTAGATAATCCTGAAATTTATTAATAAGAACATGCAACTTTCTAAAATAAAATTAAAACACAAATTCTTGTTTTTTCTGCTATAACAATGTTTGCTATTTAAAAATATAACTTCTTAAATTTGAACAGTCGAATTATTTACACAAAGCACTTAGGATAAATTGAAGCTCAAGATTTGACTTGGCTAGTTTTTACCAGCAAGCTGAAATTTTAGAGAAAGAAGATATTTTGACCTTACAGTTACAATAAGAAACAGTAACTTGCGCATAACATAAAGAACAAATATATAAATACGCCTAGGTAGACAGTCAAAGCTGTAAACAGTTACAATAAGAAACAGTAACTTGCGCATAACATAAAGAACAAAGATATGAATATTTTACTTTATTTATTTGGCTCACCAACAATTAAGCACACCGATACAAAGATATGAGATACATGCAATAAACTTATAGACTAGTGTACAAATTTCTTACAGGTAAGCACATCATGAATTACTTATTTGATGTTGAGTGCCTACTTAAAATTAAATAATAATAATTAAATATGCCTAGGTAGACAGTCAAAGCTGTAAACGCGATAAAAAAATAGCGTCCAACTGTTAGCCGCTTAATGCACGCACACTAAAAAAGTAAAATTACAGCACAATGACGTGGCGCGAGTGTAAGACGTAGCTGTAATGCACACCAGCATAAAAAAGTTACCCTGTTTGTTTTAGTTCTTTTGCACCGCGACACTGTAGACAAATATAAAGATGATAAATTGATTAGCCAAATATAAGATAACTTGTATGTAAAAACTAGCCAAGTCAAATCTTGAGCTTCAATTTATCCTAAGTGCTTTGTGCAAATAATTCAACTGTTCAAATTTAAGAAGTTATATTTTTAAATAGCAAACATTGTTATAGCAGAAAAAACAAGAATTTGTGTTTTAATTTTATTTTAGAAAGTTGCATGTTCTTATAAATAAATTTCAGGATTATCTACAGAACTTAGCACCCATTTAGATTTCAATTCTTTTGTCGGCGAAGTCGACAACCATATTTATGGAATTTGGCTCCCATTTTCACATTTATGTTTTTGATGGGATTATTATTTCTCCAATCATGTCCAAACATACCTACTCAATATAAAGTCTTTTCTTAAAACAACTGAATTCCAATAAGATTCAGGATAAAGAATTATTTTATTGTGATTGTAAGATGCCGTGCTTAATTCGGAATTGTTTAGATGTCACAACATAGCTTCACAGTACTTTGCTTATTATTAGTTGATATTTAGAATACTTAGTTGGTTTTTTTTATGGTAGGACATTAGTATTTTAAGGTAGGGCATTGACTCACAATGCCCCCCCTTCACTACGGCCCTGAGCCTGCATGACATAAGGTTCCCTTTTGCAGACAACCTTAACAGTACTAAAGTACCTACTCAAGTTGTAAGGGAAGGTCGATGCACAAAAAAAAGTATCCATCGTCGGAAGAATGCGTTCCTGACACCTATTAGTTGGCCAATTTCTAGTAGTAATAACTGTGCATTTGCACTGGCGAAACATTCACAACAAAACATGTCGATAATCTCTATTTTTAACCGACTTCAAAAAAAAAAGGAGGAGGTTCTCAATTCGTCGGATTTTTTTTTTATGTATGTTTCCCGATTACTCGAAGACGGCTGGACCGATTTGAAAAATTCTTTTTTTGTTTGACAGGGTATATTTTCAAGTTGGTCCCATTGTCATTTGGTCATGATCTGATGATGGGATCTTGGAAAAATCGAGGGAACTCTTCAAATATTAAAGGCACATCTATAGCGATTTGGGTATTTTTGATGAGCAGCTGACATAAGGCTATTGTAACTTAGATAAATTACAAACCAACCCACTAAAAAGTGAAAAAAAAAACTTTTTTAGAAAAACACAACCGACTTCCAAACTACAAAGTGAAAAATAACTTTAATTTCGGAAGTCGGTGTCAAAAAACTAAAATACTGATCTGATCCAAAGACACCGACTTCCGAAATTAAAGTTATTTTTCACTTTGTAGTTTGGAAGTCGGTTGTATTTTTGTAAAAAAGTTTTTTTCAATGTACCGTACAATGTTTGACAGGAACTATACTCCTTATGTTTAGGTAGTTAAATAAACGTAAACAAAAAAAAAACACGTGACGGGACAGCTATCAAGTAACTGACTATACGTAATACCTGTCACTTCAGTTGTCATCTTACGTCACAGTTGTACTCTTCAATTTAGTAACATTATAATTCGTTGACGTTTAGAATTTGGGCCCTTTGCAATAGACAGATTATAAAATATTATATTATTGTTATAAATCCAACAAAAAAATTGTGTAATGTTACATCTACGAAGAATAGTTTATTAAGAATAAATTAATGATAGTTTAACATACATTAATAAAAGAGGAAACTATTGTAAAAATCTAATTTGGTTTTTCGTATTTTGAAACAAGAAAGTGTCATCTATAAAAACCCTTTTTACGAGTTGTTTTCCTTTATTAAACTAGCTAAACCTATGGAGTATAGAGATTTAAAACTGTTGAAGTGAAAACTCCTTTAGGCGCGTTGGGCATTTTTGAGATGGGAAAAAACAACTGAACTCACGATACCGTTACCGACACCTCATTTTTGTAAACGCGATTGTGCTCTTTATTTATATTACGTTACGGATCAATGTTCTATGCAAGTATTTTTACTTAAAAGGTTTTGAAAGTATTTTTTTTATTGTTCAAGTTTTCACTTCTGTCGGCATTCCCGGAGAGCTACTGTTTTTTTTTGTTATGATTGTTTCGCCAGTGCAAACGCACAGTTAGGATCAAATTTTTTAAACACATATTCGTATAATAAACACATATTAGTATGAAACTGACAGGTGTCAAAACCGCATTCTGTAGACGGTCGGACTGTAGTAGTTTACTTGGTCGCGGTGCACCGACTGCTACATATATAGAACTACTGAACCTTCATTGTTGCCCATTGATGAATGGGAAATCTCAATTCTTTTGTAACATGTATGAGAGGATGCGCATATTCTTGGCATCATCTAAGTCGCTTTTCAATATACTAAAGGGTATCTTAGATTCGTTACCAAAGTATTAATAGAATGGTCTACGATAGTAGGGAGTTTTTTCTAAGACAGTAATTGTGATAGGTTTTGATCTCATAGTTTTTTAGATTAAAATACGCATGATGATGCTTATTTTTACTAGTAAAACTAGTTCATAAAAGTTCATTTTTTTTATTAATATGTCATGTATTTCTGTATTATGTTTCGATTCTATCTGATTATTGTATTATTTATTTATTATTATAATTATGATTACGTAATTCCATAAATTTTCTTATAACAATATTGCTTGTTTTTGTTATGTGTGTAATTTACTTTGTTTTTTTTTTTTCTCAAACATGCTTGGATATTCGAACATTACCTATTTTGACAACCTTCTTCGAGATAAATCGAAATTGCTGTACTGGTCAAAAACAAATGAGTAGACGGCCGGCAATGTTACTATGAAAATCTTCATCTGTCGTGTTTAGCGGCCAAGTAAACTATGAAAACTCATATCTGTCGTGTTATTTAAAACTGAATTAATAATTTCGAACTGGTTTAGCAAATAGAGCTGTTTAAAGTTGAAAAGAAACAAATGAACATATTGGCGCATTGGCGCGTGAAAAATTTTCTTTATTCGTCATTGATTTCGGGAATTTATAATTAACTAGCGACCCGCCCCGGCTTCGCACGGGTATAAACCGGGTTCTTATACATATAAACCTTTCTCTTCAATTACTCTATCTATTAAAAAAAACCGCATCAAAATCCGTTGCGTAGTTTTAAAGATTTAAGCATACATAGGGATATAGGAACAGAGAAAGCGACTTTGTTTTATACTATGTAGTGATTTACTTGGTTTGAATTTCCACGCATTGTTTGAGAAAAGTACTAAACAAGCCTTGGCCGCAACCAGGCACTGATGGACTCACGTATGTGTGCCTCGGCTTCGCCTCGGCCCACATTTTTATGGTCGTCCGTCAATGCTCTAATTGCTGGCTGCGACAGTAATGTACTATATTTTATGTAAATTCAGATACAAATGATTGTTAATGAATAAATGACTATGACTATTTTCATCGTGATATTCGGCTTAAATTGCTTGAATTGTAATTTCATGGAATTTTTTTAATAAGCTTCCTGTGGGTCAGGCCTAGCCTAGTGTAGTCAGTTTGGAAATTGCTCTTGAATTAAATTATAAGAAAACCAAAAATGTTTAGCTGTAATATATGTTCCTTAAACCTTATTCTTCTTTTAATTATTCTGGAGAGGCTTTGATTTATTCTTCGCCAGAATTGACACTGCGCAGAAAGCAGTAATGAGATAAACACTGATATCTAGGATTAAGTAAACGTACTTACCGTGTTCATTGTGGCTGTACCTGCAGTACTATGTGAGTTGCAATTGAAGGGACACGCTTATATACACATATGAGGCTGATGAGGGCATCTTTTTACTTAGTTTTATGTGAATTTGTTTTATACAATTACTTGGTACTAAAACGTTTAACGGGAAAATCAATACCTTTATGTGAGTGTACTTGAGTGTGCGATTAAGTATCATTACTTGTAAATTTACTATGTGGAGACAACAATACGACAATAAATGAAAACACTGGCAATACTAATGCATAAGAGTATTTTGAAACCATCAAATAAATCCTAGCATCGAAATTAAAAAAGTGATTTTTTCAAACAAACTAAATAGTAATGATGTGCCGACTATGGGTTTTGCCAATCTTTGACTAGCTATAGTAAATAATAAATAAATAAATAAATTCTTTATTTCACCAAAAGCCATCACAGTACAAGAACCATAGAACTAAGAGCATATTATAAGGCTTATAACTAGGTCACAATAATTTAAATACCCTGACTCCTAAACTAGGTGTATGTGCCTGTATCTTAGGAGTCAGAAAATAGTGACAAAACTATTTGATATATTTGATTGAATTTTCGTATGCGGACTAAGAACGTCATTAGATATACGAGTACGTAGTTTAATTTATAGTCGTAATGTTGTCTCCACCTTGTATATATTTATTTATTTCTAAAACACTTAACCTATTACATTTTGGTTTTAGCCTCACAACGAAAACCTCTCAGGGTTTATCTGTGTGCGGCGAGCCGTTCAAGATTTTTTTTTTTACAGATCTTGTATACCCATACAAGCGTTAAAATATGATATCCAAGCTTGGCTATCTAAGCTGTGGTGTAGACCCTTGTCATATTTATAAACACTGCATGGGTGCCTAAAGCATTCTTTAGCCTCTGACTATTTTTGACAGAGTTTTGCCCAGCAGTGGGATAGTATAGGTTAAGGGAAAAAAATGTAGTAACTTGAACGAATCGTTAATTTAAGTAAATAGGAAGATCCCAACCCTGGGTTAGGTTAGGATCAACATCTGGCTTGAAAAATTGTAAAACTAAGTTAGGTTATCCTTCAATCTTTATATATAGTCCTGATAGTTCTGACCTGTATACGGGTCAGTTACAGTTAGAACCACAATTCTGAAAATAGGGATGAGTGAAGACACCGGTACTTAGAATTTTGGTTGCGGTGTTCAATGACGTGGTAGGTAATGTAAGATGGACCTATAACTGTAGATATTTTAGAAAACTTTGCTCTGGATTTAGGAAGAATATGGTTTACCCTCAGACCAAATAAAAAACAGTGGCAAAACTTGAACAATTTTAAAAAATACTTCCAAAACCGTTAAAGTAAAAATACTTGCATAGAACATTGATCCGTAAAGTAATATAAATAAAGAGCACAATTAAATTTACAAAAATGAGGTGTCGGTAACGGTGTCGCGAGTTCAATTGTTTTTTCCCATCTCAAAAATGCCCAACGCGCCTAAAGAAGTTTTTACTTCAAAAAACCAAGACATAGCGCTGCGAACAATACAGTGAAGCATGCTAAAACTACACCTCCGCTCTGTGCATACACGCTCACACGCACACATTGACAGATAAGACAAGATGTAATTTATTTCCAAGTACATGGTATATTAAAAAGTTTCACATATACTACCGTTGCCGGTGTAGAAATATTAAAATTAAAGTACAATTTATTACTTAATAATTATAAATTAGTTTGAAATTAAATTCACTCTTAAAATTTTGAACACAATGTCAAATACAATTTTTTCTTATTATTTACGAATGAAATGTCAAAATATAGATACCAACCACAATAATGACAAAGATCGAGAAAGAAAAAAATAAAATAATTAAAATAAAAAGTCAATAAACACACAAAATATTAATGAAATGTAATGTCAACATTTATAATTAAAAAATTCATTAACCGAATAGAAACAGTTGTCTAAAAGCCAGGCAAATGTTGTTTTCCTGAATTTATTTGTGGGCAACACTCTGATGCCTGGGAGTAAATTGTTGAAGATTTTGATTGTCATGCAATTGGAATTCCTGCTATACAAATGTAGTCTCTGGCTAGGTGCGAGTTATTTATTTGGGCTTCTCTTATTCTTTTAGAAATATGTTCATACAATTGGAACATGTGCGGATACCTTTTTATAAAAAAACAATGCAACAAATTTCAAAAATGTAAAGGCAAGGAAGTGGAAGTATTTTTAGTGCTTTAAATAATGGCTTACAATGCTCTAAATATGTTGCCCCATACACACACACACACATTTTTGTAGTGCAATGAATGCTCTCTCTCTACAACCATTTACAATCAAACTACACCTCACTAAGTGCACAAATGTTTACGAAACCGGCCTCACTTCACTGTTGACAGCACTCTGTCTTGGTTTTTTAGGGTTCCGTACCTCAAAAGGAAAAAACGGAACCCTTATAGGATAACTCGTGTGTCTGTCGTGTCACAGCCAATTTGCTCCAAATCTAATGGACCGATTAAGTTGAAAGGTACGCATATGTATTTTTGTGACCCAAACACGAACGTGTAACGTAAATAAAAGAATTTTGAATATAAGGGTCACTTTTGAGGGGCAAACAAGAAAAAAAAAGTTTTGCTAACAGTACCGTGTGACATATCAAATGAAAGGGCTTGTTGCGAAAATCTTAAACATATTTTTTATATAATTTTAAAATAAAGACCTTTAAAGATATTGAAGAAATTCGATGAAAAAGTATATAGTACTTATGGCTCTTTACTCATAGATTACAGGAAAACCTATAAGAAGTCTATGGTCTTAAAATAACATGGTAAATCTCTCAATATTGTGCGTACAAACTTACATTTGCAATTGGAATGTACGGGGGAATATGTTTTTCAACTACAATGTTAAGTTTGTTCTTGGGATAATAAATTCATCTCAACTACGGAACCCTTCATTGTGCGTAGTCTGATACGCACTTGGCCGGTTTTTATTTGATCTGAGGGCTTACCTTTGCGGAAACAAAAATACCCTGAGTCAATTTCTGAACTATTTCATGAGCGAAGAGTGGCTATAAAAAGCAACATTTTATTTATTTATAAATAAATAAATAAAATACGATTTATTTATTTTTTCTCACAATGGTTTTGGCGCACTTAACAGTTTTGAACTATATAAATTCACATTGTGAGTGCTGATGTAAGTAAACTTACATCAGTCACTTACACACACTTACCTGTGTCACTTAAGATCATACGCAGCGTAATTTATTTGCACGCATGTGTAGACTCACAGTATATTACTTATATATAATTGATTGCGATGCACGAGGCAGGATAATGGATAAAACCTATCATCTTTAGAGGTCTTATCTAAATCGACAGAATCAATTAGCTTGCTTGACTGACTCACCCTTAGCTCATTGGTACTTTAGTAACATTCTTAACAAAGGTCCTAGTGTGAGTTTTTTTCACCCATCTCGGCTTTACGCATCGACCGCGTTCGGCGCTCCGATTGGCCCTTCACTGGTGAAGGGCAATCGGAGCGCCGAAAACGGTCGATGCGTAAAGTCGAGATGGTTAAAAGAAACTCACACTAGGGCCTCTAGACTCTTTTATATTACAACGGGTCCTGTATACAAGGTGGCAGGGACATCGACGCGAAAACTGAAACCATGGATTCAGTACATGATTCTGAAACCCTTTTTTTTTTGGGTGGGAATTTATCAAATAACTTCTCGGGTGTGTCAGACTCTTACTGATTAAAACCCACCCGTGTCCCTTCGGTTGCCCAGTTGCCGGGGGCCATGATTTCCCTTTCGGCCCATATTCGCAGCCCCAGCAGGCATTGGCCCTAGCGGACCCCGTCAATTCTGCTGACATCTCTTTGAGGCGCGCGTGGAACACAACGCGTCGTCGACCCGGGCCGTCGGCTCGGACGGCAAGCTACCCATTGCTCACCGTCCGCAAGCCCGCGCCTACTATGGCCGGGAATCGCGAGCCGATTTCCGAGGGTGTCTGCTCCTGCGTCGGTTAGGGGCGTGAGGGCGCGAAATTTGCTTTTCCCTCACGCGTTCCGCCTCCTCCTTCGCGAGCATTACCGCTTCGCAGAAGGAGGTGACGGCCTGCCATTTTGTTTTTCATCACTTACAATAAAAAACTGCTGTTTCATAGAAAAGTGCAATACCTACGCGGTCAAAATGTATGGAACAGCTGATTTTTTTAGGGTTCCTTGCCTCAAAAGGAAAAACGGAACCCTTATAGGATCACTTCGTTGTCCGTCCATCAGTCTGTCAAGACCCTTTTTCTCAAGAACGCGTGCAGGTATCAAGTTGAAATTAATACCAAATATGTAGATATCTCTATAAAAATCAAGCTTCTAAGTCAACGCCATAAAAATTGATGTGGCAAATTTTGATAATCGCAAATAAATCAAACCTACAGGGTACTTCTCGTTGACCTAGAATCCGAAAATTGTTAATTTGTAGTTTTATCACATAAAAACATATTTTTTGCGATTAAAAATGTATATTTGCAGTTGGAGAATTGACCGTGACGTATATCGATGTACCTATGGGAAAACATGTTTTTCAACTATAAAGTTAAGTTTGTTTTTGGGATATAATCCCAACTACGGAACCCTTCATTGTGCATGGTCCGACACGCACTTGGCCAGTATTAAAAAAAAAAAAATCTTAGTGTAATTTCGTGTGCTACTTTCGACGTATTTTGCGACGTAAAACAACCAGAAGCAGAAATCAAAGCTATTCAAACCGTTTTGCAAAAGAAAAAACAGGTATTTCAAGTTAGTATCCACCTAATGAAACACGTGTAACCTTCAAAATCTACATCGTTATTTCATTTTTACTTTTGATTCACACATTATCTTAAGTATCTGGTCGACCGAGCTCAGCTTCGGTGAAAATAGAGAACACAAGTTTTCACAGATATGAGACCTAGATATAGATCGATTTTACGCCCCCATAAACTCTAATATTACAACTTTCATCGAAATCGTTAGAACCGTTTTCGAGAATGTGATAACAAATATGCAAATATTTCTCATTTAATAGTATAGTATAAAATATGTGGCGTTGTTGGCGAAGGCGTGTCATCTCTATTATGTATATAACTAGTTGACCCCACAGTTCATCCCTATAACATCATCCACATAGACTAAGGCCCGTATTACAAAACAGACTTAAAACACAAGCATTACTTCAACCAATGTAATGCTTGAGTTTTGAGCGAGGTTTTACGGGCCTAAGTGGGAAAAATACGTATTATTGAAGTTATCTCAAAAACTACCCAAGCAAAGTAAGTAAAATTTTTTATATGGGACCACCTCTCAAATATGACTTACAAAACAAAAAAATAATCTTTAAAATCAATTCATAATTGGCGAAACTTATAAAAAAACAAAACGCAATGCTAACGTCCTCCTTTTTAAAGTCTGTTAAAAATAACGTCTCCTACAGTGAGTACGTATTTAATTGTATGTATGTAGACGTAATGCAAATGAAGGGTTATCAAATAATATTCTCTTTTCCTTGTACTCGGGGAGAATTGTAAGTTCCTTTTTAAAACATAACGGGAAAAACAAGAGAAACTGTGTCATGTTATTAAATATATTGTGAGATGACTGTCGAGTAGTTGGATACTTTTGTTATTGTACATAACTAATGTGTTTGTGTCTTTAACTAATGTAATTGGCCTTGGCTGTTTTATTCATTTATACAAAAATATGCTAAGGGCTTATATTTTTGTGATAAACATAAATAATGCCTTCGTGATTTATTATGATTTAAATCAACCAATTGATTCAATAATTCGATAAATAATGTTTAATTGTAGCTCTGTTCGTAGTAGTCTTACGTAGGTATTTTAATTTATAACTAGCTAATCTCCATCCATGTAGACTTATGACTCCTATGTAAATGTCAACCATTTTCGAGTAATTTGACATTCTATATTTTTATTGCACTCATTTTAAAATATAAAATGTCAAATTACTTGAAAATGGTTGACATTTACGTACGAGTCATAAGGGGTCATTTGGTTGTAAATGACCTATCCTACATAACATCCCCTTATTGGATTGCCGACATATTACCAATTATATCTACACCCTTATAACCCTGTATATATGTATAGATAAACAAATTGTAATTTAAAAAAAACAACCGATTTCCAAAAAAACACTACTAAGTGAAAAATTACTTAAATTTCGGAAGTAGGTGTCTTTGGTTTTGAATTTTCATTTTTTGCCGCCGACTTCCGAAATTAAAGTTATTTTTCACTTTGTAGTGTTTTTTTTGGAAGTCAGTTGTTTTTTTTTTTGTAAATATTTTTATTTTTCACTTTTTATTTGAGGTATTTACCCCACACAAATTGGAATACCACTACTTGCTATGTAAATAACAGTGAGAGGAACTTAACATATCATTCATATACTAAGTGGGAAAAAATACGTATTATTGAAGCTAACTCAAAAATTACCCAAGCAAAGTTATTAAAATTTATATGGGAGCATTTCTGAAGTATTATCTACCAAACAAAAAAAGAATCATTAAAATCAATTCATAATTGTCCGAGTTATCGCGTAACAAATATACAAAAAAAAAAAAAACATTCAGTTGAATTGAGAACCTCCTCCTTTTGGAAGTCGGTTAAAAATAATACTTTTTACGTAGCATCACTAGCCGAAAGCAATATTTCTTGATGAACCTACCAAATAACACACACCACACCTTGTTTCCCAGAAGGGTTGGGCAGAGGTGTATAACAATAGTACACCGGACACTCACATATCACCAGTTATGCTCCCATGTAATAGGGCGAGATACAAATAAAAAAATAAGATAAAGTACACGAAACGATCGCAAAGTCAAAAGGTTGAAAACATTCGAGCATCAAATCTAAAAACTGGAGTGTGGTGGGGGGTGTGAAAAAACTCTGAAAGAACTACTAGAAACATCAGACCAAATAAAACACCAAGACAGCACTGTCAACAGTGACGTAAGATCGGTTTCGTAAACACGTGAGCACTTAGTGGGGTGTAGTTTGATTGTTATTGGTTGAAAATGTGTGCGTGTGACCGTGTATGCACAGAGCAGAGGTGTAGTTTTGGTATGCTTCACTGTATTGTTCGCAGCGCTATGTCTTAGTTTTTTATTTGGTGTGAGCTAGAAACAGGCAGAGAATGGATACCCAAAATTAAGGAACGGTCGAAGACTACCACGTTACGACAGAACATCAAAGATGCTAGTTACAAGATTTTACTGCTAATTGTATGCGAGCCAAGACCTAAAGACAACAAGCCACCACAACAGAATGCTTGACAAACTGATGAACCAAACTCAGAACCTATAGCGAATATCATGTTATGCGAAGTCGAAAAGGCAAACAAAAGCAAAAAGATGTAGTGATGAGTCCCCGTGACCAGACACAGTTCAAATCACAAATGAATTAATGAGTTTTAACGAAATCATAATAAGTGGCCTGATGAAAAGAATGGACAAAATCGCACATCATCTTACTACACAAAAAAGGCGATAAGGAAAACAGAAAACTATAGACCGATAGGCCTGACGTCAGACATATACAAAGTTTTTGCAAAGGTAATACTTGACAGAATTAGTACACTGATAGATGAACAACAACCAGTCGAACAAGCAAGTTTTAAATATTGACCAGCTATTTACCATATTCCACCCGATCAAACAGGTATTCGAAAAATATAATGAATATAACAGGAAAATCTATGTAGCTTCTATTGACTATGCCAAGGCCTTCGATAGCTTAAATAATACAGAAATAAATAAATTATAAATTAAATTACAGTATCTACATTATCAAAATACCTTCACATCGACAAAATGTTAAGTTTTACTTTTGATGTGATACATCTATAGCGGCGGGTCAGACCGACTGTTGGCGTGGCGATGCGTCGACACGCGTCGCCACGCCAACAGTCGCCATATTTATTTCCTGTCGTAAATTGTTATATCCTTTTATGCATATTACCTGTACCTACATAATAATTGCGATGTTTCACATTTGCCAAGCGTCCCGCGACGGCTCATTTTTTTATAGTTTAAAGCATCAGCAGTCTTACCAAGGGGTATCTTATTACCCAGTTACTGGGTTGTGGAGGTCAGACAGGCAGTCACTCTATGTAAAATACGGTATTCAGCTGTATCCGGTTAGATTGGAAGGCGACCCCAACATAGTTGAGAAAAGGCTAGGCAGGCAGAGATAGTTAAAAGCATCTCAGTTTGTCAGGAGATGACAGAGACTCATGCGAATCGATCAACAGAAGTGGTGTAATGCGTGATAAAATGGGAAGTCGACCAAGAGAGTCGTAGAATGTTACCCAAGGGACAAGAAAGGAAGACAACACACAAGGTGGGAACACGAAATAAAATTGATGCAGAACCAAACTGGGGAAGGGTTGCTCAGCCAGGCAACTATAGAAATCGTTGGATGAGGCATTTGCCAACAGGCACAACGAATTAAGAGACATTTCATAGTTATTTACACGTATTTTTAGAGTTTAAATGAAAATGTTAGTATTTCGGAGTGAAGGAGTTTATTTTTTATTATATAATAGGGAGCCTATTGTCATCAACCGGCCACAAATCCAGACTCCGGGCTGCTACTAGGAAATACCGGATAGAAAAACCCAATAACACTGCCCGACCTGGGAATCGAACGCAGGACCTCATGCTCAGCAGTAGCGCTTGCCACCACTAGACCGACGAGGAAGTCAACCTTAATTTCGATTCGATGAAGTTTTAAGTATTTATGTTCTTAGTAAGAGCAGTGGTGGCCCAGTGGTAACGGCCCCGACTTACGAGTTGTAGGTCGTGGGTTCGAACCCAGGTAGGCGCTTTACTTTGTGTATTTAATTTCATCACCACTGCTCTCAAAACGGTGAAAGAAAACAACGTGAGGAAACTGGCATGTCCTAGAACCAAAAATTCGAAGACATGTGACATCTACCAAACCGCACTGGGCCCGCGTGGTAGATTACAGCCTAGTCCCTCTCACCGAGAGGAGGCATGTGTCCCAGCAGTGGGAACATTATAAGCTGATTATGATGTTCTTAGTAGAAGTAAAAACGCATTCGATGTCTTTGTAACTGACCTTCAACGGAGGCGGTCGCTCAACTTTGTTACCTTTTGTATACCGAGAGAAATTTAACTGGTTTAACTTAGTATTTGATGTATGAAGGTAAAGTTCAATGTTATTTTTATCACGCAAGTGTAATGTAGTTTTCGGAATGCAAATGTTATGTAAAGTAGATTGTCTGATTTATGTTCTGTCTTATATTCTTTTTTTTTTGTATATAACATCGAAACAAAACTTTCTTTCCCAAACATTTTGGGTTCAGCAATATTAGGGTACGCGTTGTAGGCATGCTTTTAATCTTTGTTAATTAATTGTAACTGCCTCAAATATCGTGCTTTCGTTCAGTTACAGGATTTACTTAAAACGGAGTAGGCAGGTCAATTTGCCCTTTTTTTAAAGATATTTTAGGGTTTCAGTCTAGCTAGATGCAGCTGAATACCAGTATTTTATCTGAACTGACTGCTCTCTGATCTCCACAACCCAGTAACTGGGTAATATTTTATTGGACTACTGACGACCCTTAACGACTGTCAAAGTTCCACGAATAACAGCCGGGACCAACGCGGTTGCCCCATTTCAAAACCTAGTGAGGGACACTTTTTACAAAAATCGTTTTATTTCATAATCTTGCTAATCTAATAAGTCCCCACCAAATAAAAAAACATCAGCGTTGAAAACTCACTTATAAGCAGATATATTTAAACATCGAAACCTAGTAAGTGCCCCATTCACTGCCCCGTGACCACTTTAAAACCTAGTAAGTTACTGTAACCATTTCAAAACCTGGACTTTTCAAAGGCTGACCCTGTTTACGTTTTTGCGCTCTCCTGTAAAATTTCGTTTTAAGTCCTTACTAGGTTTTGAAATGGGGCGGGCGAACGGCTTAACGTTCTTTCCGTGGCACGGAGGAGTCTTGGTTTGTAAAGATGGTAACCCATCCTCGGATCAACTCCGGCAAGCGTAGCTTAACCTGATGGATCGATACGTGCGGCTGTATAAAATATTGAGGAGCTGGTGGCTAAGTCTCCTCTGTATTTTTCCCAGTATGTAGGTAACATGAAAATACCACACTTGGCCAGTCAACATCCGTGTTCAAATATCTCATCGTAATTCTAGGTTAAAAAACCAAAAATAAAAGTGTTTTTTCCAGATTAGCAAGTGCTACAAATAAAATTATAAAATAACCTGTTTCAAATCTGACAAAATGTCTCTCGCATAAAGGCTCACAGGCGCGACTCGACGGCGCGACGCGTCTTTGATGGAACAATTTTTAAGAAAACTTCATGGAATTTGTTTTACCGAGTCACGTCACGCCTATCTGCTGGGAGCCTTATTATGTACGAGTATTATGCAATTATTTCCTAGCTTGACACGTGTCGTTAAATGTAGAAGTCTGTGTGATCCTAATAGGTGGGTATTATTTTTAGGATTCCACAGCAAATGTCCACTTCCAGCTACTATCTAGTCAAGAAAAGCTATATCAATGTTGACAAAAATTGCTTTTATTCCATGAACGAAAAAGGATTAGGTAAGTTGATATAAGGATTCACAATTCTGCCCCCGATAGAAAAAAAGACGCATCTAAATTTTTTTCCAGATTTGGGTTATTATCAGGCAGATGCGCCTTTTTTTCTGATTCCGGCAAGGTATATAACTCAAATCTGGAAAAAATGTAGATCTGTCTTTTTTTCTATCGGGGGCAGAATTAACTCTCCTTTAACTATTGCGTTTATATCTTCTGCGTTCTATTCATGACTAAATACAGGGTATTTTTTTTTGTGTGTTAAATTATCAAATTACTTCTCCCGCTCTGGGTGGAGCGGGAGGGCGTGTCAGACTCTTACTGACTAAAACCCACCCGTGTTCCTTCGGTTACACTGTTGCCGGGAGCCACGATTGCCCTTTCGGCCCTTATTCGCAGCCCCGGCAGGCATTGGCCCAGGGACATCAACTGTTCAGCTGTTCCATACATTTTGACCGTGTAGGTATTGCACTTTTTTCTGAAACAGCAGATTATTTTAAATAACCGACGTAAAATTTAAACGCAGTGGTGTTGAGAATTATGTACTGAATCCATGGTAACAGTTTTCGTGTCGATGTCCCTGCCATCCTGTTAATTATGTTCTATCGGTCTATTATTCCTATACCTCATCATCTGTTACGATGCCTCATTGAGTTGGATAAAAATTAAAATTCTATTGTGTCTCGTTAATGACAGTTGAAAGGATTTTGTTTTTTTAGCAACATTGCTCACACAGTTTAAGTAATCCTTATTTTTCGGAATTCATTATTTCGAAATCAAATTACGGAATGAATTACTTTGACAAACATCACTTCATCAGTTTAATCCCATCCAGTCTGTCCCTTGCTGTTCTCCACCAGCGACGCCATAAGTCGAGGCCCGTACCCCACAGGGAGTGCCCTTAGCGTGTAATCGCTTAGTTTTTAAGTTTTATGCCCTGGCTGGAGGCCTTAATTTATTAAGGCAGCCACAGGAAAGTCTGGTTAAGCAGCCGATAACCTCCTAGGTTGACCTGCAAGATGAGATACAAAAAAAAAATCACTTCATCAGTCAGTGTTAGGTAGTATATTGTGCATGAATGTAGGCGTCCATTAATTTACTAAAAACGAAAAACTTCGCAAGCAATGGGAAATTGCTACTAAAGGCTGCGGGTGTCGACGGACGAGCTGCTTCTCACACGGACAACGGTACGTCACCAGTCCTGACTCTCTTCATATTTTAGCTGCTGAGACCGAAACTAAGGAAACGATACAGGAAAGTTTTATAATAATGTGGCATTTATTTTAGTATACTGTATTGTCTTACGAGTTCCACGCGAACGAAGTCGCGAACAGAAGTCGATATAAAAAACTCTGATTATACGGGGAGCCCCCTGCAATATTATTCCTATTAATTTCGTATTTGTTTCATATTTTGGATTCTGTCAATGCGTCAGCTCAATGATAATGACGATATTGATGGCATTGCAAAAAACCGGACAAGTGTGTGTTGAAGCACGCATGCGGTTCCGTAGTTGGGGTGAATTTATCCAAAGAAAAAAATCAATATCAGTGATGTTCTTCAGAAAGGTCAGGTACTCGCAACCGGCGTGCGTGTATGACCAGATGTATGAACGTAAACGAGGCAAAAGGAGTATGTGAGGATCGTAGCAGGTGGCTCTCTGCAGTTTCTGCCTACTCCTATGGGAAGAAAGCAAATAATCTGTAAGTATAGAAAAAAAAAACTGTATTTTTTTCAATATTTCTCAGGCTCAGTAGTTTCCGAGATAAGGAACTTTAAAACTATTTATTATAAATTTAAAAAAAAGTATACTTGAAGCTCTCACAGTATTCCGACGTTTGGCTCCCAGACTGGACCGGGCCGGGGCTGCCTTGAAGCGACTCCTGCCCAATCTAGCTAGGGGGTCAAAACGCCTCCTGATGGAGGCCCTATGTCGGGGTCGTGCGGTCCATGGCCCTTTACGGGGCACCGGTGTGAGCGCGTTTCTTTAGGTGGCGGCGAGCCCGCCGGTTGAACGCGTCTCAAAGGGTCATGGCCATCCGGCTGACTCGAGGATACCGCACGGTTTCCTGCGAGGCGGCGAGCCTCCTTGCCGGATTACCGCCATAGGATCTGGAGGCAAAAGTCCATTTGGGAGTGGCGCGAAGAGGCGAAACGCAAGGGCTTAACTTGGCTGCCGCGAGAAATCACGGCACAGCGGACAGAGTTCCGGCGGGATCTCATGGCGTCATGGAGAATGCGATTGTCGTAACCCAGTGCTGGGTACGCCACAATAAGTCTCCTCTTTGAGGAGTTGCTGGAGAAGCGCCACAGCGTCCTCAGCTTACGCCTGACGCAGGTCCTCACCGGACACGGTTATTTTGGGAGGTTCCTGTTCCGGATAAGGCGGGAGGAAACGCCCGGGTGTCACCATTGTATGGATCACCTGGAGGATACGGTGGAGCATACGGTGGAGGTCTGCCCGGCTTGGGCGGAGCATTGTCGTGTCCTCGTGGAGGCGATCGGCGGCGGTGATCTCTCGCATCCGGCCCTGGTTTAGGCCATGGTACGGAGCGAGTAGGGCATGCGAAGCCGTCACCTCCTTCTGCGAAGCAGTTATGTTCGCGAAAGAGGAGACGGAACGCGTGAGGGAGAGGCAAATTTCGCACCCCTAACCGCCGCACCGTAGGAGACGCCCTGAGTGTCGGGAGTCGCAGGCCGATTCCCGGCCACCGTATGCGCGGGCTTGCGGACGGTGAGCAATCGGTAGCTCGCCGTCCGATAAGGACCAGGCCCGGATCGATGGCACTTTGTGTTCCACACGCGCCTCAAAGAGATGTCAGCACAACTGACGGGGTCCGATGCCTGATAGGGTTGCGGTTTTGTCCGAAAGGGTTATCGTGGCCCCTAGCAATACAGGCAACTGAAGGAACACGGGTGGGTTTTAGTCAGTAAGAGTCTGATGCGCCCTCCCGCTCCAGTCAGAGCGGGAGAAGTTATTTGATAATTTCCCACCCAAAAAAAAGGCCCTCACAATAATCCCTTTCATTTGATATTATATTACACGGTATTGTGTTTTTATTAATTTTCTTATTCGTCTTCTAAAAGTGATTCAAAATTCATTTATTTACGTAACACGTCCGTGTTTGGGTCACAGAAATCGATATGCATACCTTTCAACTTAATCGGTCCATTAGATTCGGAGCAAGTTGGCTATGACAGACTGACCGACATGCGACAGGCACACGAGTGATCCCATAAGGGTTCCATTTTTCATTCGGACACGGAACCCTAACGATGTTAACATAGTTGGGAAATATGTGAAAAACCCCTGGTCATCATTTTAAGCTTTTTACTATGTGTAAACATCGAATGCTAATAGCGTTGATGGTCAAAATTCATCAGTCAATGACGTGTATAATGTTTGCGTTAAAACTTGTTTACTTAACAGTCTTGAACTTGATCTTAGTCATAGAATACGCTCACAAAACTGGTTGTTCAAGAACATTATGTTGTTAAACAAGTCTTATCCGTTAACTTTATGATGAACAAGTGCAATTTTTGGGGAAAAACTAAAATCCTGTTTAACTTAGTTGGCTAACCAAAAAAAATGTGATGGCATTAAGTCTGTTGCCAAGTTGGTAAACTTAAACAAGATATCTGCAGCTTGTTAGAACAATACCTATAAATTGAAGAGTAAGTAATCGGCGTAAGGGGCTTCTGCGTAGAAACTCTTTTAATTTTAATTAAACGTTGCTTAAATGTAAGAATCGTTTCAACATTAAAAATGTATGTTTAAACAGACACTACTTAATCGTTACTTAACTAACGTATATAAAATAATATAGGGGTAAATATGTAAGTAACGATAGGATACCCTCTTTATTGTCAAACTAGCGACTCAACCCATGCTTCTCACGGGTGCAATCTATTAATATGGTGACATGTCAAAAAATTTAGTTTCAAAATAACAAAAATAACATATAAAAATGTTGTTAAAAAAAATATTTAAAACGCAACTGCAAAAACACATAAGTGAAAGCGAAAAACAAACTTAAAATCAATAGAATTTTGGTATCGCAGGCGGCGGAGAAACCAATAATTTGAAATATGGTGTAACTTTTGTTCATCGCATAATTAAGTATACAATGGTGCCGATTCCCTTGTTCACAAACTATACTAAATTTAAGTGCAGTGCATCTTTTTCTTTCTATTTCATTAAGAAAAGGACAGAAGATAAATTTTAGTTTAGTCCTGTCAAATTAATCAGCGCCTGTCACTCTCCATACAAGTTTAGACGTGATTAAAAACTTGCTGACTAAAATTAGGTCAATTTACGTCAAGCGCTGATTAATTTGACAGGACTAAACTAAAATTTATCTTCTGTCCTTTTCTTAATGAAATAGAAAGAAAAAGATGCACTGAACTTAAATTTAGTTTAGTTTGTGCACAAGAGAATCGGCACCACTGACGAATCTAACGATATAATTATCATTCTTCAAAATCGGTTCAGCCGTTTAGTAGTTACGAGGGAACTTATAGACGGATAAACACACGTACATACATGCCAAACATAACCCTTCTTTCTGACTTCGCCGCAGTTGGGTAAAAAGAATTGACTTGATTGAAGCACGATGATAGCGACGCTGCTATATTATTATCTAAGTTAAATATTTATGTCTTAAACACATAAACTTAAAAAAATCTCAAAATGATGCAATGTTTGCACAAACCGCATCAAAATTCAATGTGTAGTTATTATAAGAATAAGAACTAAGCGGTCACATAGCCAGACACGAAGAGCGACTTAGTTTTATACTATTTGTAGATGTAGAAGATATCCCATCAAAAACATAAATGTGAAAATGGGAGCCAAATTCCATAAATATGGTTGTCGACTTCGCCGACAAAAGAATTGAAATCTAAATGGGTGCCAAGTTCTGTAGATAATCCTGAAATTTATTTATAAGAACATGCAACTTTCTAAAATAAAATTAAAACACAAATTCTTGTTTTTTCTGCTATAACAATGTTTGCTATTTAAAAATATTACTTCTTAAATTTGAACAGTCGAATTATTTACACAAAGCACTTAGGATAAATTGAAGCTCAAGATTTGACTTGGCTAGTTTTTACATACAAGTTATCTTATATTTGGCTAATCAATTTATCATCTTTATATTTGTCCACAGTGTCGCGGTGCAAAAGAACTAAAACAAACAGGGTAACTTTTTTATGCTGGTGTGCATTACAGCTACGTCTTACACTCGCGCCACGTCATTCTGCTGTAATTTTACTTTTTTAGTGTGCGTGCATTAAGCGGCTAACAGTTGGACGCTATTTTTTTATCGAGTTTACAGCTTTGACTGTCTACCTAGGCATATTTAATTATTATTATTTAATTTTAAGTAGGCACTCAACATCAAATAAGTAATTCATGATGTGCTTACCTGTAAGAAATTTGTACACTAGTCTATAAGTTTATTGCATGTATCTCATATCTTTGTATCGGTGTACTTAATTGTTGGTGAGCCAAATAAATAAAGTAAAATATTCATATCTTTGTTCTTTATGTTATGCGCAAGTTACTGTTTCTTATTGTAACTGTTTACAGCTTTGACTGTCTACCTAGGCGTATTTATATATTTGTTCTTTATGTTATGCGCAAGTTACTGTTTCTTATTGTAACTGTAAGGTCAAAATATCTTCTTTCTCTAAAATTTCAGCTTGCTGGTAAAAACTAGCCAAGTCAAATCTTGAGCTTCAATTTATCCTAAGTGCTTTGTGTAAATAATTCGACTGTTCAAATTTAAGAAGTAATATTTTTAAATAGCAAACATTGTTATAGCAGAAAAAACAAGAATTTGTGTTTTAATTTTATTTTAGAAAGTTGCATGTTCTTATAAATAAATTTCAGGATTATCTACAGAACTTGGCACCCATTTAGATTTCAATTCTTTTGTCGGCGAAGTCGACAACCATATTTATGGAATTTGGCTCCCATTTTCACATTTATGTTTTTGATGGGATATCATTACTTTTTGTAAAGAAATTATTATTATTCGTCAATCAAACGTGATCTATTAAATTCTTTTTGTAAATATGCGTAGCAATATTGTGTAAGAATGTAGGTATTTCTTTCGTAACAATTGTTACAATTTTCCGCAATGATGTCAGATCGCTGAGCCGGCGCGGCAAGTATTATTATTAAAAAAAACGTGTACAGTCGGGGAGCCTTATGTCGTATGGTATTTTACTGTGGGGTCGGGCTGCTGACATTGAATCCATCTTTATTTTGCAAAAGAGAGCTATCAGAGCCATTTATAATCTACGTCGCCGCGAATCTCTCAGGAAACTTTTTAAAAGGATTAATATTATGACGGTACCTTGCCAATTCATTTATGAAAATATTATGTATGTAAGGAAAAATCCACATCTCTTTAATAAAATAAGTGATAGACATAATTTTAATACTAGAAATAAAGATAAACTAGATCAACCATTTTTTAGATTATCTTAAGTACATACATCTTTTATGGGGTACTGTGTTAAATGTTACAACAAAATACCTTGTGACATTTTGCAATTAAATGAAAGAAAATTTAAAACTCATATTAAAAATACACTTTGTAAACAAGCATATTACAAATTAGAGGATTATATCCAAGATAAGAGTGCTTGGAAACATGCTGGTCCTGCTCCATAGGACAATTTAGAATCAAGACAAAATCAAACTGTTTGCTAATTTAATTGTAAAATTTATTACTTTGTGTTTTATGACATTGATTTTACATTCTGTGATTACTTCCTCACACACTGACTTATTAATTGTAAAATTTTAGGAAAATCGTCTACTTTTACAATTTTTGTAAATATGTGAGCACCATGTATCTATCACATATTAAATTATCTGTCGTTGTTTCATTTTTAATTCTTTTTACCTATTGTGGTATAGTAATTTTATTCTAGGTGCACCGTCTTCACATATAATTATTATTTAACAAATGTACGTACATATACAAACAATTGTAAAACATTTTAAAAGAGTATCGGTGGAGTTTCTTGCCCATTCTTCTCCATACGAAAACTACCTTTTGGAAGGGGCGAATAGAATCAATTTTATTATTTTGTAATTTTTGATGTTCAAAAGTGCCATACATGGGCCTATTTGAAATTAATGATTTGACTTTGACTTTGACCCCGTCAGGAACAAAGTTCCTTCTCACGTATGATTTAATTATTTAATTTTTGCAGCCGCCCCTTTTTTTTTAACTATCTTCTCCCGCTCTGGGCGGAGCGGGAGGGCGTATCAGACTCTTACTGACTAAAACCCACCCGTGTTCCTTCGGTTGCCCTGTTGCCGGGGGCCACGATGTCCCTATCGGTTTTCTGCGAACCCCCGGCAGGCATTGGCCCTAGCGGATCCCGTCATTTCTGCTGACATCTCTTTGAGGCGCGCGTGGAACACAACGCGCCGTCGACACGGGCTTGGTCCTTATCGGACGGCAAGCTACCCATTGCTCACCGTTCGCAAGCCCGCGCCTACGGTGGCCGGAAATCGGCTCGCGATTCCCGCCCCGGGCGTCTCCTCCTGCAGCGGTTAGGGGCGTGAGGGCGCGAACTTTGCCTCTACCTCACGCGTTCCGCCTCCTCCTTCGCGAGCATTACCGCTTCGCAGAAGGAGGTGACGGCCTGCCATTTCCTCTCGCTCCGTACCATGGCCTGAACCAGGGCCGGACGCGAGAGATCACCGCCGCCGTTGCAGCCGCCCCTTGGATTTACATTTTGACCTCACTATGGACTTAACTATTCGTAAGTTTATATAAAAAATTAAATGACAATAGTCCCTAAAACAATAGTCATACGATCTATCAATTCAAAAACGTCTCAAGAATAGTACCAACCTACCAACTACCTTGAACATACCAACCTGACGTTTGTAACAACGTTTTTCGAGATCAGAGAATGAATGAAATGAATTCACTGCCGCCTAACATTAGGGACCAAGATTTTGACACGTGACACATCAGTTGACTCGACGGGGTGTTTTGAATTCAGTCATGAAATTCAGGAATTTACATCAACTTTTGGCATTCGAATCAAAAATGTATAGTTAGCTGTCAAATTATAAGACGCTGGAGATCAGCGCCATCTGAAGTGAGCAAGTGGCAGTTTTTAACCCCATTTGAAAATTTGTCGTCATGACTGTCATTTTCATAGTTTTCGGGAGATAGTGCTGATGTCGAATTAGTTTCATGCCAATTGTAAACTTGATAATCAAAATCCGTAAAAAAACGGACCTCTTAATTTCGTCAAGTTCGTCTGTCCGTGCGTCCGGATGTCATACAGTCATTTAACATGGAGACTATTTACACTCTATCGATGAAAATTTTGAAAAAGGTGTATTTTTTGCACCGTTAAACAATGGTGTAGTGAAATTACGATAAACATAATAGTGGGGGTGGCATTCTCCATATTTACATATAACCGAGAGATGAAAAAAATCTATGCATATAAAGCGTGTATTGTTGGATCTCATAATTAAAATGTTAAGATGTTTCTAAGTGACTTTGCTTTTGAAGTCAATAATTTTTGAGATACAGTTTATTTTCGGTTACAACCGCAGAATTAACTTTGTTTGTTATAGTTTTTTCGAGAAATACAAACTTATTTTTGCAGTCGATAAAATTGATACTATGCAATGTTTATGCGTAAATATTCATCCCAATTACGGAACCCTTCACTGTGCGTAGTCCGACATACACTTGGGCAGTTTTTTTTAAATTTCGTTTTGAAACTACCTCAAAAATAAACAATTTCTATTACTCGAGTAAGATTATCCTATTAAAAACAAATACTATCAAACTCATACAACTAAAAAAAAATGATTGTTGGTTTTATGAAACCACGGTAAAAGTGAAACTTTACACGGTCAGCTGCTGCGAACTATAGGTGCCGCCATATTGGCCTTGGCTGCTCTGACGATCGCCTTTCACTTTATCCCTACTCCGCGGCCGACCGACACGTGACATGCAACACACAGACGAAAAAGTTTGAGACGATGTAATAAAAGTTTCAATTTAAAAATATAGACGTCATTTAAAAGTGTTTGCGGAATACCTACCTAATTTATATAATTAATTTAACATCATTCCCAAACAAAATTTTCTTAAGCCTACCTAAAAAATGTATACTAGGCATTCTATATCAGAAAGTATCAAAAATAAAATCCACAGTAAATAATTGTCCAATAAATTAAAAATAATTTTGAACAACGTTCCGAATTTAAATTCAAATAAATAGAAACAATTCGGCGCGAAATTCAATAAATGAGGTAAGTATCTATCCTCGTTCTATGTGTTGACTCGTTTTATACTGAATGTCCTAAAAACGATTAAACACTAGAAAAGTATAAATAATTATTTTAAACAATGTTTATTGTATTTAATGCTTAAAACAATTTTATTTTAATTTTCAAGTATAGATTTCAGACATTCGACATAATTATAAATTAATCGAGACAATCAAAATTGAAAAAAAAAAAAACGTTTGGCATAATCGTTTTCGCACATCATTACAATAAAAAAAAAAACAATGATCGACGATTTTTAACACAAATTGAGTAGTAGTAATGAATATTACGTGTTATTGAACATGTGTTCGTATAATAAGTAAAGATCTGGGCATTTTCTAGTTACTTATAATATTTTTAATCACATTTGTCACATTTAAAGTCGTATCAGATATGTGTATGTGTGTTAATTGTGAAAAGTTAAAATGTAAACACGCACGATTGGCGCGAATCTTCGACTTTTGATATCAAAAACTTCATTACTACTACTTATTTAACTTGAAAAATGGATGAATTTGTCAAATAATTAAATGTTGTAATAGTCGCTGTCCTTATGGTGGAGTTTGGATGTTCGCAGTCCTCAATTTTTATGTTTTTTAGCCTCGACCTCGACTGTCATCAAAATGGCGATTATCGCATTTACAGACTTGAATTTTATAAAGGTAAATTAATAATCTTGCGCGCTAAATATGAAAGATTTAATGGCATAAACATTATTTTAGCCAACTCTCTTAATTAAAGATGAATAATCTCATTGGCAGCAGCATTTTCAGTGCTTCTATAGGAAGGTTTACTTTAACAAATAACACAACAATACCTAAATACTAAAAACATTTTATTTCTCATAGAATTTAAAACGGCTTCAGCTTCATTCTCATAACGTAGTCATGGTATGAAAGCAGCGTAGCCAGATTATTGTTTTGATCTATTATGGGTAAATCTTTTACACTCTAGGGTGGCTCTGTTTTTATCATCACTTGCTTGCCTATAAACATCTCTGGTAGCAGCCTCTCTCAGTAAGCATGACAAACTTTATCCAAATGTATACCTAACCTAGAAAGTAAGAAAATACTCTTATTGTTGTTTATTTACTTTTGTATAATAATTATATCACTCATAGTAATTCTGCCATTTTAAAAACACTAACCTGATGACTTCTGTGACTTGCAGTTGACATGCCACATACATAACATAATATGCTTAGATTTTGCTGAGCAAGTAATACTTGGGATAGAGTTGTAGATAATATAATCAATAATGTCAAGTCTTGCAATAACACATGTCATCGTCATACCTGAAAAAGGTAAAAAAATTCAGTGTATTTACTTATCCTATATAATTACATCATACTATAGACATTTACAGCTGACGACGCGCGACGTACCCCTGACTGAACATAGGCCTTCTACTAATAGGCTGCTAAAATCAATGAGGTTATACAATACGACGGTGTTTATAAATATTTAGAGAACATAATAAACTTACCCAGGGCCATGGAAAGATAAGCAATAGTTCCTCTGGCTTCAATTTAAATTGACAGCATTAAATCGTAACGTAATATAAGTATAAAGTAAATACGGAAAAATAAATTCAAATTAACGTAAAACAAACAGCTAACAATGCCATTGATCTGACAGATTATTTTTGACAGTTTGACATTATGCATGGTGTCAGTGTTACCAGGTTTAATTATTTTGGTAATCGATTGACGAAATCGATTGGGTGATTATCAGTGATCGGAGTAGGTAGATTGATTTTACGTACTCGCATCATGAATAGTCATAGAAATCATAACATGGATAAGCCTTTTTTCCGGGATTTCATTTTGGTACTTACGGGATTGAATCAAATATTGTTAAAGTAAGGATTTTTAAACTACTACATTAGAAATTTATAGAATGCGATAGATAAATATTTAAAATATATTATATTGTTTTATAGTATATCTATCCTTTTCTTGGAGTCCGATCACCTATATACTATTAAACAGACAGCAAAAGGGTTGAACATTTCTTATTCATATTGATGTATTCTTTATTCTACACATTACAACATTTGAAATTCCTTAAAAAATCTTAATAATTTCAAAATCCCGGAATCCCGGAGGCGTATCCATACTAATATACGTGCCAGTTCATTGACCTCAAATCAATCTACTTACTCTGATCACTGGTAGTTTATAAAATAACATTACTGCCTCGAAACACTTTTAAGTTGTTGAGTATATTCAGACCATATAATATTTTATTTATAGTAAAATCATAATTTTACAGTATTTGAGTATAATAAATAGCATTTAAAACATACTCGTGTAGTGGATACTTCACCTACTCCATGTGGGTTAGTATCGATATTTTCAATCGATTACAAATTATTTTATTGGATTAGTCTGTCATCTGGCAACATTCAGGTTAGGATTGAATGGCGGATGTAGTTCTTTAAGTATCAACAAAATAAATATTTATTAGGTTCTCTAATGCTAGAAGAAATAAATTTTCATAAAACGACTTGAAAAAAATACGACATAATTTTTGATAAATAAGCTTTGACACAGTATCATACCATGGGCCTGCTTTCGGGAAATCTCTTTTCAACTTTCTAGGTCACCCGGAAATGGGTTAAATGTTTTTGATGTCTAGTGACGGGTCGTTGATAAAAATGCCGATTTTTATACGTTAATATCTCAATAACCGTTTGAGTTTTATTTATGAAATTTGGAGTTCTAGTTAATCTAAGGGGTTTTTATAAATAAACCAAATTTCATGAGTCTATGTTACATAGATTTTGAGTTATTAAGGGGTCAAAAGTGGCTCCAAATGGTTCGTGTAATATAACACACTGCAGCCGTGTCTTGCCTAGTACTTGGCTCGACACGCTGCCGCGTGTCTAGATTTAATGGCGGTAAGGAGCTAGAACAACAAACTGTAGGTGTGTTTAATTTCACAAGAACCTTTTTTAGGGTTCCGCACTAAAATGGTAAAATGGTGCGACTCAGTCTGTCTGTCCGTCTGTCTGTCACAGCTGGATATCTCAAGAACTTCTAATGCTATCAACTTGAAATTTGCAACAATTTTAGATGACATTTGCCCAACTATTTTGCAATTAAGAAAGAAACAAAAATATGTTTTTTTTTGCAACAGAGACTAAACGGGGTTCTTAAAAATTCGAAGGTGGGCTATTTGGGTATGTGGGATATTATATGAAAGAACGCTATTTGCACATTCTCAAACATTGTTTAAAAATTTAGTCCTCTTAGTTTTTGATTTTTGACCAAAAATGTTTAAAAAATACCTTTCCCCCTTATCTCCGAAGTTTGCATAGAGAAAAATCTGAAATTATTCTATGTGATAGAAGTTTATGTAAAAATTACAGGAAAAATAAAACGATGTCTCTAAATAGCACACTTTTCAGAAATCATCAACTTAAATCACATTAGTTCCACTATCGGTCAAGAGATGGCGCTGACCTAAAACTGCAACATTCTATACGGTAGTGAGCAGCTCTTGATTTATTTTATTTTAACAAATATTGCTACAACCTAGTACAGTTAGGTCGCACATCAGTGGTAATAAAAATAGTACAAACTAGGCTCTTATTCTATTGAACTCCGTAACACGCTAGGCTAGCTCAAGTTCAACAAACTGTTACCACCGACTGACGTGTGGTTAGCTGTACTTCTTACAATGTGAAGCGCGTTACTAGAACTCATAATAACTAACATTTTGACGACCACTTATGCGAATCCGTTCAGTAATAATTAACTATAACATGTAATTACCTACACAAGATGACCTAGCAATGTGTTGTTAGGTTTATTTGTAAGTAAATTCTTAATTATAGCCTATAGCTCAGAATAGTTTATGGTGTTAGACTCACCTACTTTACCGATTAGGTGCTATGTATTTTTTTGCCACTATTGGTAAAACCAAGAAAACCATTCTATGCCCCACCCTACTATCTTTATAAAAGACAGCAGAAGAGAGTACAATTTCAAGTTGTTCTTCATATAACAAAATAAAGAAGAAAGGAATTTATTAAGCGTGCGTACCTATGCAAAACAAAAATTAGGAACTTAAACCCGCGTCCTATGCGATGGTCGCACGAATGCACTTTCGTTCAAACTTTTTGTTCGGTGAATCGTCATCCTACTACTACACAACTTTTGTAATACGTGTTTTTACTATAGCTTAACCTTGCTTTTATCATTCTGAAAGTGGTTGCTTGTTTACTAAAAAAATAGGTTTTTGAGGAGCTCCTGTTTTATTGGTTTTAGCAACCTGTCACACCCACGCAAAGTTGAGTTATTCCGTCTGACAAACTAAGATTTTTTGCTCAATCAGCTTACGTTATAAAGTGCTTATGTTAAAAAAAGGTCTAAGACGCAAGTGAGTCACGAGAATTTCTGTAAAAAAAGTGACCTCTGTTAGGTATTTGACTGAGTTCAACACAATACGTTAAGCTGTAAAAAACATCACTGCAATTAGTGGACGCGATGTTTATTTTGTGCTTTCAGTCATTCGCACGTATACCTTGTCCTTTTTTGAAGTTGGTTAAATAGTTAACCTGTCTTTAAGGGGTCTCTGGATAAAATGGGTGTGCCGCAAGGGTTAATTCTTGGCCCTTACCTGTTCCTGAGTTGACTTTTTTTACATGGTGAGTTGATGACTCATGACAAACTTAGGGATCTATGTTTTGTGATGTTTCTTTTTCAAACTATAACTGAATCTTAGAAAGACACGATTCAAAATTTACTGGAGGAAGATGGCCAACCCTCCCGAATTATCAAATAAGTAAATATTCAGCATATAACAGTATGTCGGATAAATATTATTTTAATAATGAATGGTAGCACAATTGACCTATCGTCCATTGTTTGGCATATCTCTTAAATCGCACATCCGGTTCGCAACCTTCTGCATTCAGACGTTTTTCAGCAGACATTGTCACCTCAGTTATCTAACTATGCTTTCGCAAGCTATCTCGGTGGGTTACTCCCGCTTGGCAACGTTCCCGTTTGGCAACGCTACATATACATTGGTTATGTTTGTAGATATTACGTACTTGAGCACACGTTAAAGTACAGTCAGAGTAAAACGTCCAAGTGTGCCGAATTTATTTAAGTAATAATTGCTATGTTCAGTTCTAATTTTATATTTTCGACTTGTTTGTTTAGTCACAAATAATACATTTGGAATGAATAAACAAGGTTTACCTATATTATATTCTAGTAACGTATGTTGTTGATTTTGCTTTGCTTAGTTAAAATAATTACTAATCATATAATAATATATTTTTATAAGGGTGGCAGGAACTCTTAAATAAATCAGCTATTCCATACATTTTGACCGCGTAGGTATTGCACTTTTCTAAGAATCAGCAATTTTTTTCGCAATCATGTACTGAATCCTTGGTAAATGTAATTGCTTCGATGTCCCTGCTACCCTGTATGATACATAAAAAAATCACAATATAAAAATCTTAACTAGGTACATACTTTTTTCATTTCAAACAAATATTTACATTCCTTAAAAAAAATTACTTAACGTACTGACTGTACCTGGTGCACACGATACATCGCTATAGGCAAGTATATGTAGCGTTGCCAAACGGGAACGTTGCCATACGGGAGTAACCCATCTCGATGACTCCAACTTTTTCGAAACATTTCGTGACGCCATCCATAAATCCTTTATTTCAAAGAAACTTAGTACGCATTAGGATAATAACATTTTATATGAATAATCCCTGATATTATGTAAATAAACTAATAATAATACTGTATTATACTTGTGCTGTTAAGTGCTCTTAGAGTTTTATGCTAACAAGTAACAGCTTACCTTGTTTATGCTATAATAAAAGTTTAGCAGGCGGAAAACTTAATCAGGCAGTTATGATAATGGTACCGGTTTTCTTTGCCATAAGCTCGAATTATATTAAAAAAACCCATTGAAATAAACAACTTATTGGATTGTTTGCTCTTTATGTTAAGTTGGTTAGTACTCACTTTATCTTAATGGCATGCTAATGATGTTATCGAGTTTGGAGGATCTCTGTTATCGAAGTCATCGTATGTTTTCTTACTTGTGGTTATTTGGCTAATACTAATAAAGCCACTAATAATAGAATTCAATGTTGGGGTTTTACCTATTTTGCTCATTGTTCAAATATTGTGCAATTTGTTGGGGCGACCACGGAGAAGGTGAAACCACACCTTTTTTCATTAAACGTGAATCAATACAGAACGACGCGGCGCACTATGTGGAGATTGAGTCGGTTTCGGGTCATAAATCCATAACTTCCATGTTTTTATAGATATGATGAAGAACGGGCAAGAAACTCCACGGACATTATATCAAAATATTGGTCACATCATTCGTGTTGAAATTATACATGTGAGAACAATGTAGAAAGACGTGCACGTTAAAATTGTCCGTAATAAAAATAATTATAAAATAAAAACAATTTTAAAATGAAAATAAACCGTGTGACAGCTAAAAGATGACCAGTCCCTACTGACGGCGCCCGTTCACGAACATGACGCACGGATCAGCACAATAAATTTAGCTCAACAATTTTGAAGGGAACTTAATCACTCGACAGAGTTTAGGTAAATTTTTGCGATGCTAAGTTTGTGTGTACCGTTCACGCACCCAAGCCTATAAAGATCGAGCGTAGTGATCGCTTAAACAGTTTTGATCCTATAGATGATATTTTCTTAAGTTACGTAGGTACGGATAAGAAATAAGTCTGGAATGTTTGTGTATATTCGTTTAGTATATTTATAACAATCAACATAAAAATGCTACAATTTGGTGTTAGATGCATTCGGGTACATTCAGACATTCAATAACGTTGAGGTAACCTAAATACACTGAACACCGAACTAAACTAACTAAACGATCAATTAAATTCCTTACTTTTGGCTATGAGAATCTTAAAGCTATTCTGAAAAAAAATCTCTAAATTTAAAAGTAATTTTGACATAACTAAAATTGAATTTGACAATCGCGACTCCACCTGGTACTTACTAGTTTGCCCTACCCGGTGAATTTTTTTAGAGCCGGAGGCGCGCTCTGGGGCAGCCTCGACGTGTTTTATATGGATTTTTTTACTTTTTGCATGGAATATATGAAAAATTATTACCTATCATGTTGAGTTTTATGAGTGTCTTAATGGGGGTCGAAATTTTCATTATTTTTGCGATACGATACACCATTTTCAAGATATAAGCGAAAGAACAGACAAAAGATGAGTATAGTTTTTGCACCTGAATGAGTTATTAATTTAGTGAAAATGACAATTTCAATATTCTGAATTTCCATCTGTTTATCAAGAACCAACCACCAACCAACCAACCAACGAACCAACTCATCCCGCTCCATCATCAGATTATATTCACCATCTTTATGTCAATTACGAAAATTGCGTAGGCAGCGAGAGTTCGAGACCAATTGAATGAGTCCAAACACGATATGTCTGTTCTAAATGATTGAGTAGTTGGTTATTCCGCAGGGATCTCTGACCGCAGAATTAGGTCAAGGTTACCACACCATTGTCTACCAATTACTCATCTAGACCAATCCAACGTCTAGGATAAGTAACGCCGAGATCCGAAGAACACTTTTCTACTCCATCATCAGACAATAAAACGTACCTACTGTAAAATGTACCAACACGAGTTCAGTATCTTTATTTTCATGTACAAATTATCTTACCTAACAATTTCTAACAAATAATTGTATGTAAAATAAGTGGAATTATGGTTTGAATGTAAATCGATTTATTGATACACCTGTTATTATAGGAAATCGGACGTTCTCATCGTTTGACGGTTTCAGGTGCAATTTTGCCTTGACTAACCGATTCCACCGAAATCTCCAATTGGGTGGAAAATAGAAATAAGGCCTTTTGAAAAACAAATTTTGAATTCACCAAGACTTGTAATGCTAGATTAGAGAATGTACCTACAGCTAACTAATTATTAATTTTACTTTTTTGGTATGGGGACTATATCAAAATATAAAAAAGTATTAAAGTAAATAAAGTAATAAAGTTTATTAATCAAAAAGTAACAATACAATTTAGCGAAATTCGGTGAGCCACAAACTAAGCATCGCTTGTGTCTTGTGGCTCAGGAGTGCGATTAACAATATTATGGTTACCTTACAGTGTGAGGGTAATAATAAAGACAAGATATAGAAAAAAATTAAATTAAATAAAACATTTGTCAAATTCTAGACTTAAATAAAAGTAAAAATAGTTAACATTTTGTAGTTTTGTAAGGTTTTGAGTGGGTGTGATAGTGTGTGTGAAGGTGTATGTGCGTGGTGTAGTTTCTATATCAAAGCTTCGGTGTCGTCGTATGATAATATTAGAAGAGCTGAAGTTAGGATTTTCTTACAGGTTGTAGTTGAGCAGTCTCTTAGGTCGCAGATTTTACAAACTTTATTGTAAGTGTTGGGAAAGATAAAATAGGTACAACGTCGAGCTAGTTCGGATTTGGCGTTTGGTATGGGTACCCTGAAAACACGTTTGTTTATTATAAATATAGAATAGTCGTAAAATAGAGTAAATTTAATAGGGGCCAACTTGCACCGCTAAGGTACCACGTCAATACTCGGTCTTAAGTAAGCACTAGTCGATATTGCAAGAAACTGGTTTATCCGTTAAAGATTCTTTAATCCGTCTGCTATTTTATCAACCATGGTCTTCTCCGTCGGCTTGAATACATGCACGACTGCGTCCCCGGCATCGCCCAGCGTCTTCACGCCCTCACCCCAAGCCTGCTTCGTGGTATCCATCACGTCACGCTTACTCCGGAACCCATCTTTGTGTTCCGAAGGAAGGGCTGACGCGACAGCAACGATGAACTGGAAAGATAAATAAACACACGCATTTTATCATCTACAGAACCATTCAACAAAAGTATTATTCTGTTATAAAAGTGAGTTCTTAGCCAAGTTTAAAATAATAAACTTGTCTTATCTAAACTGGCTAAGGTATATACCTATATAGTATTTTAGACCAAATGATTTACAAGTAAAGAAGTGTTTTTTTTTTTTTTCATTAAATTTTAAGGATTTTAGTAGACAAACAAAACATGAGGAAACAAAAGTCAAATTTTTATGCAAAATATATATATTTTATTCTAAAGAAATAAAACTATACTGTACTTACAAGACACAGGAAAATCGTCAGTCGTAAATCCATAGCAAAGTTCGACAATGCAACTTCAATACAGGTTAAGGTTTAGTCCAGAGTAGGTATCAATGGCTATTTAGGTAATAGTTTTTTAGGTTGTTTATTGTTATCACAATATGCGTGCAGACTGTGCTGAGCGCTCAACGTACTAACTCCTACTGGTCACAAGGGATCAACAGGAAGCTATGAATTCACTGTGGCGAACGTGAGTTAGTATAATCAAGCGAGCAGACAATAGACTGTGATGGACAAGGGCCGCGCCAAGAACTTTGAACTTACTTAAGTAAAAAATATTATTTTAATTCTATTTTATCTTTAGACACTTTCAATTCTAAGATGCAGGTACGTTACGTTTCACAGTACTAAAATCAACTGCGAAAACTATTATCCTAATAAAATATAACTGACTTCCACATGAGCTATAAAACTGTTAGTTATGCTATAATTTTACTATAGGTACCTTTATCGCAATTATTGGATTAACGGTTGGATAACCACGTCAAATCGTAAATTATTTTATTTTATTTACTATGGGACAATAAACAGCTAGGTACAATATAAAAGTTTACAAAAAAAAAACTGTCACAAATGTTATATATATGTTACTGTGTGAAGCGCATTTATTTATTTTTAAGTGTCGCAGCATTATGCTGAGATAGGAGCCTTTTGGCCTCGTACAGGACCTTCTGCTTTTATTTTAATTTTACTTTGTTTTTTATTGTTTTTTTATTATTTTTATTAATGTTCTTATTGAAGGTGTTTAGTTATTAATTTGTGATTTCCTGTGCGAGTCTCAATAAATACTTTTTCTTTCTTTCTTTCTTTCTTTCAGTGTATCTTAAGATACTCTGGTGTATGAAGCTAGCTGGGGAATGCCTATGATTTATTCTTTTCATGAAATTTTCGTACACCACCACGACTTGTTCAATCTTCATTATCTTCACTATAAGCAAAATTATAAAGACTATTCATTATTCAGAAAAAAAAAAACTGGTGAGACAGAAGTTATGGGTCGGTCTATAAAAACTTTTTGATCTTCTAACATCGATCACTAGTTCTTTATTAGTGATCGATGTCTTCTAATGATGATGATGATCGCTTTAACTGACTTCAAAAAAGGGGAGCTCTTTTAACTTTCTGACTTTTTTTACAAGCTTTTTTTTAGTAAATTGGTCGCTATAACTAGGCTCGGGCACTCCGACCGAGTTGGTTAGGTCAGGCTAGACTGTGACCAACGGGCATCGTCAGTACAGACTGGTCATCTTTTAGCTGCCACGGCTTATTAAAATTTTTGGATTGTTTACTTTGGACGCTTTTAACACGTTTTTCTACATCTTTATTACATGTATAATTCCAACATGACTGATGTAACCAATATTTTGTAACAATATTGTGAATATCCGTGGAGTTTTTGGTGCGTTCTTCTCCATAGAAACCTACTACGCTTTGGAATGGGTAAGTTTCATTTTTCTTACTGATCGACTCCTTGACAATTCAAAAGTGTCCGTAATTGAAATAAATACTTTGAGTTTGACTTTGAAACCTACATCCAACTTGATCCAGTTACTAAACTAGAACACATCACAAAAAGGCGATCTAGTATAAATATTTGACGTATCGTTTAGAGTATCTTTGAAAATCCAAATGGGAATTATTTGGGGACCGATTAATTTTTTTTTTAGTTTATTGAACACAATCAGTAATACTATCAGTATAAATGAAATTCTCGTTTAAAAAAAAAAAAAAGTGTGCTAACTTTCACGTAGTTTGTAAATCGCTGAATCTAAAATTCACAAAATTGCCTTAGTGTATTTTAACATTCACTGGTGTGTGTCCGATTCAAGAAAATTAATTAAACAATTCCTGACTCGTACACCATCGATATTGGTGATTTTCGACATACACCAGTGCATCTTAACATTCACTTATTTCGGACATTCACTGTAACATAATAACAGTGAGCCGAATTTTATAAAAAAAATCATAATGAATCATGGTGATAATAGATGGATACAAGAGAAAGCTAAAATATACTTAATGAAAATCAAGTTGCAGTGAAATGATTGATGTCTTATGTTTAAGACACACAATATGTTAAAAACGACTAGACATGTTTTGTGTTTTTGGCTCTTATCAATTAAATCATTAGGTATCATTTTTGTCTGTTTGTCTGACTGAATGTTCGTTCCAGCAACACGCAAATACTACCGGATAGATTCTGTTCAAATTATTCATAGATATTTCCTATTAGCCTGGTTAGTCTGTAGGCTACAAATTATCACGCTATTTGCTACGGGGGATGAGCAGTATTGCATTATGTTTGTATTCTTATATAAATTACCGCAAATTGTACAAAAACGAGACGAAATGTTAGAATATTGCAGATTTAACCTTTTTAATGATTATCATCACGCTATACCTTTAATGGAGCTAAGCTCAGCTAACTTTAAACAAAGCAAATAGCTTAGCGGTTCGACGACTGCTTTGCAAACCTGTAGTTGTGAGTTCGATTGCCAACTAATTGATGTTTTGTGATTATTTGTTTTTAGTTTTTCGTTTTGTTATACAAATGATAGTTCGTGGAACGTATACAGAAAAACATCAAGTTTATGGCTCTTCTGACATCTATCTCATCATCTGTTGCGACGCCTCATGAAGGTGGATAACAATTAAAATTCTATTGTGTCTCGTTAATGACAGTTGAAAGGCTATGGCTATAATAAAAATAAACATCCATGGTTAGGTGACTGTCAAATTCACTAAAAATATAAAACTTCGTAAGCAATAGAAAATTTCTACTGAAGTCTGCGGTTGTTGACCTCAAGACGAGCTGCTTCTCACATGAACTGTACGTCACTTGCTCCTGCGTCACCAGTCCTGACTCTGCATATTTTGAGAGACCTGCTGCTAAAAACGTAGTATACGGGAAGTTTTATAAAAATGTGGCTGCTATTTTAATACCTATATTGTGGTGTCTTACGACTTCTTTCGAACGAAGTCGCAAGCACAAGCTAGTATTAACATTAATCTAAATTTCCTCACGATATTTTCCTTCACCGATGTCAGTAATATATAAGAGAAACTCAGAAAGTACATATGGCATGAATTAATAATCTCTAATTTAAAAAAAAATAGACAGTCATGGGGACTGCCGATAGAAGTGATTTTTTTGTTCAAAACCTCTGCTAGCTGCATAGTAAAACTACACATATAAAAACATAACTAAAAACTATGAAATAGCAGAGGTTTTTTTTAAATTTTGAAATTAACTGTAGTAGGTTACGAATTTCCTTCTCATGTATGATTTAAAACAAAAACAAAATTTTCGCAGCCGCCATCTTGGGTCCACATTTTAACGTCACTATCGGCTTTAACACCCCCGAAAACCATGAAAACAACACTCATTACGAAAAATTAGAAAATTTTCGCAGCCGCCGTCTTGGATTTACATTTAGACCTCATTATCGGCTTTAACACCCTCGAAAACTATGAAAATGACACCCATGAGTGAACATTTTTGCAATCGCCATCTTGGATTTTCGTTTTTATTGTATTCACAGTTTCTCTCTCTATTAAGAGAGAGAGAAAGTATGAATTATTAAAAGAACACAGTCGCAAATATGAACTTTTCGCGTGACGATTTCTGCCAGTTTATTCCTACCGCAAGCCGCGTTAAAGAACATCGTTAAAAAAAAAACTTCACTTAAGTACTGCCATTACAGCATATCGGCGCGGGCATGTCGGTGACGCGAACTCGTCAGTTTTTCCATTACCAAAAATCGCTAAACGCGCCTAAAGATGTTTTTGCTTCAAAAATTATTTCATATAAAGTACTCAACAGATAATAATTTAGAAGTTTTGACCACCCTGCAGGTCACAACCTAAATTGAGTAATAGACGTACGCCGGAGGTGACACGCAGATCCTGCTGAATTACATCACAATAACTCACTCAAATACTATATTAGTCACAACGATAGAGTAACTACTTTACTACTGATTGTTTTATTTACAACCCGATTATACCGTGGGAAATTAATAAATTACTCGTTGGTAATAATTTGCATTATGCCAAGTCTTTAAATTAACTTCATAAGCAATAACCATCATATTCCTTGATTAGATAAAATCATATAACTAGGTACACTCACAGCCAATACGTTCGTCATAACTTCATGAGGGCTATTTTTGTCTGGTCATTGCACGGTATAGGGAATCTGTTTTACCGATTCAGCATTAGAATAATATTGAATCGTAATATCAATACCGCAGTATGACATTTAACTATCTTCTTTAACTGTTTCACTTTATTTTCTGTTGTTTTAGCAGATCACTTTTCAAAGCCTAGATTATAAGATATATGTAAAATTAGTAACATAAAATCGAATCCAGCAATGCAAAGTCGAAAGCCCATATTGATAAGAATTTTCATCAACCGGTTTATTTTGTACTTCTGTATGTGAATTAAAATATAGTGAGAAATACTTGATACCTACATTATCTATACATATAATAAAATCGTAGCGAAGCCAAAACTGTACATTGAATATTTTTGAAAAAAAGTAATTGCTACGAGGTCTAGGATCGATTCTAATGCCGAAAATATTTTTTTTAGAATTTTTGTCTGTTTGTCTGTTTGTCTGTATGTATGTTCCAGCATGGCGCAAATTCTACCGGACAGATTCTGTTAAAATTTTGCATAGATATTCCCTGTGTGTCTGGTCAAACTATAGGGTATAAACTATCACGCTATTTACTATGGGGGACGAGCAATATTACATTATGTTGTATTTTTATGTTCTAGCATGACGCAAATTCTACCGGATAGATTCTGTTAAAATTTTGCATAGGTGTTCCCTATAAGTCTGGTCAAACTATAGGGTATAAACTATCACGCTATTTACTATCGGGGATGAGCAATATTAAATTATGTTCGTATTTTTGGAAAAAAACGCGCCAAAATTTTAGGATATTGTAGATGGTTATCGATTAAACTTTTTAAATGATTATCATCACGCTATACCTTTATGGAACTAAGCAGTCAATCATGAAATATATAGGAACGGCTATTTTAGACAAGTTTCAACAAAGCGATTAGCTCAACGGTTGGGCGGCTGCTTTGCAAACATGGGGTTGTAAGTTCGATTAAACATGGGGTTGTAAGGCTAAAGTAGATTCATCTTTCATGGGATACTGTTTAAAATGTTACAATAAAATTCCTCCCCACATACTTCAACTGAATGAGACGAAATTCAAATCTTGTATAAAACGCACACTATGCAGGCAGGCATATTATACGTTGGGGGATTACATCACTGATAAAAATGCTTGGCTCAATGCTGGTCCTGCTCCACAACCACAACTAATTGATTAACATTTGCAAATACTGTTGGAGCTGCTGAAGATTGTAAGACCATCTTTGCATTGTATAAACTCAATCTCTTTTGTATTATATAATTGCATAGCACACTATGTGAGCACTATGTACTAAAGAGTTACCATTTACCGGGTAATATGTCTTGCATTGACTTGAATGTACCCTGGCGGCTGTGAGTATGTTATGCTCACTCAAATGTTTCGCTGATGGTGGCGCGTGTGTTGGATCATTTAGCTCCCTTCAAAATGGTTGAGCTGAATGGTGCTAATCCATGCGTCATGTTCGTGAACGGGCGCCGTCAGTTGGGACTGGTCATCTCTTAGCTGCCAGGGCTTATTTTTAATTTTTTTGAATTGTTCTTTTTTATCTTTTTACTACGGACGCTTCTCATGTGCACGTCTTTCTACATTGTTCTCACATGTATAATTTCAACATGAATAATGTAACCAATATTTTGTAACAATTTTTTATTTAAAAGAGTGTCCGTGGAGTTTCTTGCCCGTTGTTCTCCATAGGTACCTACTACGCTTTGGAATGGGCAACTAGCTTCATACCTATTTCTGACTGACCGATTCCTTGACAATTCAAAAGTGCCTGTAAATGGTTTAATTGAAATAAATGTTTTGAGTTTGAGTTTGAGTTGAGTTCGATTCCCACCTACGGTTTCTTTTTTTCACATTTTGTTATATGTTTTTTTTTTTTGATTATGTACTATAATCTATAGATATAATAAAATCGTAGCGAAGTTATTTTTTTTTTAAGAAAGTTATTGCTACGAGGTATGGGACCGATTCTTATGCGGAAAATAAAGTTTTTAGAATGTTTGTCTGTACCAACTGTAGGGCATAAACTATCACGCTATTTGCTATGGGGGATGAGCAATATTACATCATGTTCGTATTTTTCTCTGCAAATTGTAAAAGGACGCGCCAAAAGGTTGGGATATTGTAGATAGGTAGTTACCGATTTAACTTTTTAAATGATTATCATCACGCTACCTTTTATATAGGAACGGCTATTTTAGCTAACTTTCAACAAAGCGAATACGAGTAAGTAAGCGGTTGGACGAATGATTTGAAGTCCTGAGGGCCTACCAACAGCTCAAAAGCAGTATTATTTTAATATTACTTTAGTTTACTTCAGTGTGGGAAAGAGATAAAGCTCTACAGGATGTATAGCTCCATCTCTTTCTCCCACTGAAGTAACATTAAAATAATACTGCTTTATGAGCTGGTGGTAGGCCGCTCGGGGTAGTAAGTTCGATTTATATCTGTTTTTTTAAAACTCTTTTTGTAAAATATTTTTTTTTTTTTTGGATTGTGTATGTAATAGTTCATAGAATGTATTAATTCACAAAAAATGAAAAACTTCGTAAGCTATGGGAAACTACGTACTTTACAGTCACAAAACATTCTAGGTTGTATTCTGATCATTTTAGAACAAAAGACTGTAGGAATAAAATGTTTTTTTACAGATTTTGACAGCAGATTTGTCCTAGCGATTTTAAAATATGTTTGTGTGTGGATCTTCTGGAATCGCTGCCACACTGCTTCCTGGTGGCAAAACAGCGCACGTCATGTTTAAGATTCCCATCGATTTAGAGAGCAACGAAACGCCTGTTTGTGGGGTGTCACGCAACAGTAACAAGGGATGTGTGCTTAGGGGATTGCGCTTCGTCGTATGGGATGAATGCATTATGGGAAAAAGGAAAGCAGTGGAAACTGTAAACAGAACCCTGCAGGACATCCACAGAAACCAAGGATGATGGGTGGTGTCACAGTTTTGACAAAAAAAGTGAATACTTCGTTGAAAAGGTCGACTCTATGGTCTAGAGTTCATAAACTGCGCTTGACCATCATCATACGACCTCGGCTTGGCGGTAATTCAAATGCTCAAGTATTCTCCGATGTTCTTCTAAAAGTTGGTGAAAGCACTCTACCAGAGACTCTTGGTAGAGTAGATCCCACTTTTGAAGATCTTATTCGTCTGATATACGAGGATATCAGTCAAATACCGTACCAAGAGAATTCTTAGGCGTGTTTCCGTTTTAACTCCGAAGATGATCAAGCTGCAGCGATCAACCACAGTATTCTCTCACAAATTGAAGGGAGTGAAGTGATATACACCTCCATTAATACTGATGTGGAGGAAGATGATGCCAAATATCACCCCGTAGAATTTCTCAATTCACAAATGGCAAGTGGACTTCCGGTTGTATATCTGTGTAACGGAAACCAGCTCAAAGTCATGTCTTTGCAGAGAAACGTCATCGAGGTGGAAATTCTAACAGGTTGTGGCGATGGTGAGACAGTGTTTATAGCGCGAATAAAGTACAAATTCCCCATAATTACCAGTTAAAGCGCGTGCAGTTCTCTGGGAGTGTATGCTTTGCGATCAACAAGTCACAGGGGCCGACGCTGAAGGCTGAAGGCTGCGGGTGTCGACCTCAGGATAAGCTGCTTCTCACACGGACAACTGTTACGTCGCTTGCTCCCGAGTCACCATTCCTGACTCTCTGTATATTTTGGCTGCTGAGAATAAAACTACAAACGTAGTATACAGGGAAGTTTTATAAAAATATGGCTATTATTGTAGTATATTGTGATGTCTTACGATTTCCATGCGAACGAAGTCGCGGGCAGAAGCTAGTTTAAACATAAACTGCTATATCACAAGTATATATATCAACAAAAAATCAAATAGCATCACATAAGTATTTTTACGAAATTTTTACTATTTCATGTTATAATAGATTAAGATTTATGTTGTGCAATGAAGTTGCAACTTTTTTTTCTTCCTGTATAATTTATATTAAATTTCCTATCAAATAACATCATTTCCAGACCTTCGGCAAATTTCGGCAACTGTCAAAACTAATTGAAAGTTTCAGATACGCAAAAATGATATGTCATAAGATAAAAATGTCTAGTAAATATATTTACAAATATATAGCATATTTATGTATACCAGACGAAAGTAAATATTATAAGTTTTCTGGAATTATAATACTTGTATTTTTTTCATTGCTAGTTCACTAGAAAATAATCCTGAAAAAAATACAAATTAAGATGGGCACTTTTCCTATTGACGGTGATGCGGACGAATTTTTTGATGCCCTATGATTATTCCCCCCCCCCCCTTTTTATATACTTGTACATATTATTATTTTAAGTTTGATAGTTTTTAAATAATGTAAATACGTGTGTGTAAATAATAAACCTTAACACCCGCCAAAAAAAAATTAAGATGTTTTTGAGATAATGTTTGAATCATCGTATTTAGATGCTCTTTGATATAAATCAGTACCAGCTACATAAATAATTGATGTATAATATAGTAGATTAACTTCTTAGCTACAGTTTGAAGTATACACTTTTACAAAATGCGCCAATTTTTGCAAAATGTATTTATGGCCAGGCTCTCTTAGGCACATCCACATAGTGCGGTGGAACGACTTTGTTATATAACAAAGTCCTTCTGCCGCGTCGGTCTGTCTAAATGAAATAAACTTAAAAACTACCAAACGGCTTTTCATACGGTTTTCATCAATGGACGGAGTGATTCATGAGAAAGGTTTAGAAACATTCATTAGAGTTTTGTGTAAATAGGCTGAAATATGACGATGATTGTTGAAGATCTGAAGAAATCATTCTGACTTGGAGCTTTACTGGCCTGTGCCGCGTAAACCAATACAGCTATATGAAAACAATGTATTACAGAATTAATACATTGTTTACCTGGAATAACACATATACTTTTAATCCCAGCAGTACGTTAGTGTGGGATATTTTCCGACATTCTCGCGGGCGAAGCCGCGGGCAAAAGCTGGCTAGGGATAAAACAAGCATGGGTCGCATTACAATGCCATCTTCCTGCACTTATACCAATTTGTTTAGGGTTGGCGGCAAGTTTTTTTCTTTCTTACAATCCTTCCATCTCTATTAGTTTTTACCTCAGAGTTCAATTTCTTCCTAGCCATATCATATCTTTCATACAATCTCTCCAACTTTTCTTTGGTCCACCTCTTTTCAATTAACAATCAATATGCAAGAGCAGTGGTGGCCCAGTGGTAACGGCCGCGACTTACGAGTTGTAGGTCGTAGGTATCGAACCCAGACAGGCGCTTTACTTTGTGTAAATTATTTCATCACCACTGCTCTCAAAACGGTGAAGGAAAATATCGTGAGGAAACCGGCATGTCCTAGAACCGAAAATTCAAAGACATGTGACATCTACCAACCCGCACTGGGCCCGCGTAGTGGATTACGGCCCACTCCCTCTCATAGAGAGGAGGCCTGTGTCCCAGCAGTGATGGCTGAGATGATGATGATGCAAGTGCTGTGCTTCTGACAAACTACTTAGAACAATCGTTCAAAGTTAAATGTAAAGGGTATTTATCGATATTATTTGAAATGTGTCAACTCGCTAGAATAATGAAACAAAACTCAAAAAAGTATGATTTGAAATGGCAAGGAGTCGGTCAGTCAGAAATATGAAGCTAGTTGCTCATTCCAAAGCGTAATACCCATGGTGAAGAACGGGCAAGAAAGAACTCAACACTCTTTTTAACCGACTTCCAAAAAGGAGGAGGTTATATGTTCGTCGCGTATGTTTGTTTTTTTTTTTTTTTATGTATATCCACCGATTTCTCCGTCAATTGTGGACCGATTTTGAAAATTCTTTTTTTGTTTGAAAGGGTGTGCTCTCGAATTGGTCCCATATAAATTTTATTAACTTTGCTTGAATAGTTTTTGAGTTAGCTACAAAATACGTATTTTTTTCCCACTTAGTATGTAGATGATATGATAAGTTTCTGTCACTGGTAGCAGGTAGTGGTATTCGAATGTGTGTGGGGTAGGTACCACAACTAAAAAGTGAAAAATAAAAACTTTTAACAAAAAAAAAAAACAACCGACTTCCAAAAAAAACACTACAAAGTGAAAAATAACTTTAATTTCGGAAGTCGGTGGCAAAAAACGAAAATACAAAACCCAAGACACCGACTTCCGAAATTAAAGTTATTTTTCACTTTGTAGTGTTTTTTTTGGAGGTCGGTTGTTTTTAAATTATACTGTTATAAAAATAATAATTACAACATTAAGTTGAATTTATAATTATATGTGAGAACGATGTAACAATAAGTGAGAACCAAGTTATAAATCGTTTATGCTTGTTTTCAGATCTTATCAGCAATGCCTATAGTAACCGCTCTGACGAATAATATAAGATCATTAAAATTTGAGTGAGCTAAGAACATGATGGTCCCACAAAACCGCAGATGTCGAGTATAAAAACAGTCGACACGTAAACTTCCTTATTGATGAGTCTACATGAGAAAGAGTCTAGATATACTAAGGGACGCTTTGCAGGGTAATTGCGTAGTACTATATCAGTAGCAATGGGTTTCATTTTGATGATTCAACAACATTCAATACGTTATTTAGCAATGGATTAGCAATATCCTTCAAAATAAGGTTGTGATTGATAGTGTTTTACGTAATTAGGGTGCTGTTTTTGATACCTAACTATACATGGGTTTCCGGAAACCTTTGTGTAATTGGTTGTGTTGTCACCGATGACTGATTAGCCATCAATCATAGCAGCTACTATTAGATTTGATTATATTTACTGATCCGAGACTTACTCGGATTCTCAGAAACTCTCATGGTTATTGTTAAGCAATTGCACTGTATTACGTACTTTACACCTTTAAAAGATGATTTATTACTTATTACATTGTACGCGTATAACACGAATGACAATGAACACTATATCAACTGCTTTGTGACTGATTAATTCAACTTTTAATGGTAATACTGGAGAATAACACCACTGTAGTTATGCTTAATCATTATAATTTAACTCAAATGTTAAAGATAATCATCACAGATGTCAATACCAATCACTGAATATTCACTAAATCACTGGTGTGTCAGCGTCCCCAGCCGCCGCCGTAGCCACCTCCAAAGCCGCCACCGTATCCACCGCCATAACCTCCTCCGAAGCCTCCACCGTAGCCGCCTCCGAAGCCGCCACCATAGCCGCCGCCGTAGCCGCCCCCGTAGCCGCCACCCCAGCCGCGTCCGCCTCCCCAGCCGCGTCCGCCTCCCCAACCGTGTCGTCTGTGGCCACCCCAACCTCGGGACTCCGCGGGCTGCAGCGTCTCTTCAGCGTCCACTACTGCCACCTGCGCCGGCGCCACGTCATTGGATACCGCGGCCAGCTCCACAGGGATGGCCCACGCGTATGCCACGCATGCGCTTACCAGCAAACCAGTGCACAGCAACTGAAATAGAAAACCACACAATAAATATTGATCTATTTTTTGACATTAATAAAATAAAAATTGTTTTATTTTATGAATTGGCAGCGGGAACTCTGGACTTCTTAGATAAATATGGATTCTATAAATTCATGCATGAGTAAAACATTTTAGTACTTAATAGATATTTTTTTGTGTCAAAAAAATATTATAAGGGAATATTTCTGTTTTAGATCGTAATTACTTACAGTCTTCATTGTCGCGTATTCTGTGTGTCAATGTTGGTGGTGCACGCTTGGAGACAAGTATTTATACGCGCTGGACACGCGCGCTACTTAGTCCACTGACTCAGCGCGGGTAAATAACCGCAGAGCTCGACTCATTAATCGGCAAATTTTCGAAAAGATGCCATTTCTAAATTGATTTGTTTTTTATAAAAGATAAGCCAGCATTAATCACTTAACATTTAATAAAAATGTTCTCATCACTATTTTGACAGATTTTTAAGTAATTTACGCCACCGAATCAAATTGTGATTCTATAGCCGGATATTCGCATTGTTCATTGATTCCAGACTGACTTTGACGGGTGATGTGAAACGGGTTTGTTTACATTTTGTCATTGTACTTAAAAAGTACTGGTCAGTCAAAAGGCACTGCTTTTCGAATGGAGCTGACCTTAACCTTGATACGTAAGGACAAAAAATAAGTACTTGTCACTACGTCACATGTAGGTTCATGACAAATTTAATGATTAAAGATTCCGCGGACTGACATCGGATGTTTATAATTTTGTATATCTAGTTGTGCCCGCGGCTTCCCTCACTTCATATTCTTTTGGCTTTACAAATCAACGGAAACTTGAAGTTATAATAGGTATATTCAGAAATAATTTAATCGTTAGAAAATACCTAAGTATGATTGCTGGCCAATTTCGGGTCCCGGGAATTAAAATGTTTCAAAATCAAGAAAGTCGCATTTGTAAAATTTACAGTATTATTAACCAGGAAACAGTTAGGCATCAGTAAGCAGTAAAAGCTTTTTTTTAAACTACTGTTTTGACTTCGCTACGATTTTATTAATGTTTATGGATAGATTACACAATCACACTTAACATTAAAATTCTGTGTAATATTTGTTTTTATAGTATTTGTGTATAGGGTATTTACTAAGTAAGCTACTGCATTAGTCGATACGGAAATACAGTTATATACATTCAGTGTAGTCAGTGTAAACTAAGCGCTCATCTAAAATGCAAATTCAATACTTGTTTGAAAAGTAGCTCTTATCACAGTGGTTTTAGGTTCACAATGCAGTGTATTAGGCTTGTGGCTAAGTAATAACAGCCGCACGGGTCGATCGATTAGGTTAAGCGATGCTTGCCGCGGTTGGTCCGTGGATGGGTGACCATCTTTACATACCAAGATCCCTCCGTGCTTCGGGAAGCACGTTAAAGCGTTGGTCCCGGTTGTCATTCGTGAATCTTTGACAGTCGTTACGGGTAGTTAGAAGCCCAAAAGTATGACAAACAGTCTTACCAAGGGGTATCGTGTTACCTAGTAACTCGGTTGTGGAGGTCAGATAGGTTAGACTGGAAGCCGACCCCAACATAGTTGGGAAAAGGCTAGGCAGATGAGATGAATGCAGTGTATTGAATAAACGTGATCAATTCTATTATTTTATTATTCATGGGCCTATTTGAAAGAAATTATTTGACTTTGAATTGACTTTGACTTCGTGCTGCAATGATAAATTTTGCACACATGCATCAAAATGTACTACTATTCCAACCAAAATACTATTCCATGTTCGCGTGTCTTTTATACCAAGCTTTTAATATACCTACTAAATTAAACTGCTGGATCGACGATCAAATCTTGGCATAGATTTTTGTATATGGTTTCCCTTTGCCCACTGCTTAGTGAGAAACCAAATAGTGTAGTGCCTGGAGCTTTAAAAACATGAAAACCTCGGATTTCGATGACAGTGAATGAAATTTAAAAATTCAAAATGTAATGTTTAGCTAAACACATAAAAAGTTTACTTACTTAATAAACAATTGTGATCTTGATCAGAAAAAAACCGGTCAAGAGCGAGCTGGACTCACGCACCGAGGGTTCCTCGGTAAACCCATTAAACCGCCATAGTAAAATCATTTCTATTGGTAAAAAGCTATGGGAAAATTTAGATTTTCGCGAAAACTTCTAAGTACCAAAATTTACCTTAATTTTATTAATTTTTAATTTTTCGGATTTTTTCCTTTATTTGTGCTGTAAGACCTTGCTTTTTGCCAAATTTCGTGATTGTAGGTCAACGGGAACTACCATATACGTAGGTTTTCGACCCAAAACCTATAGGGTACTTCCGGTTGACCTAGAATTGTCAATTTTGGTTATTAGAAAGGTCTTAAGCAATCCCTAGGGACTAACAGTGATTTGTATTTGAAATATGGATATTGTTAGTAAAAGTTCCAATAACTAAAGAGATCAATCACGAAAATTGTATGAACAAGTAACAGGCCGATGATAAAGTAAACCACACGCGAGCAAAACAAAAAAAAAAGTTTTTGGAAAACATAACGCGCGAAATGCATTTCGCCTTCGTTCGTAATTGTTTACTCAAAATCGGATTTTACTTAGTTTTATAAAAAAAATGTGTTTTCCTTAAGTAGTGAGAATGAAACGCTCTGTTCTTATTCATAAGTTGTACTTAGGTACTTATTTTCTCATAGAGGGTGATAAAAAGTAGAGTATCCAACTCGGGAGCACACTATTTTAAGCTCGAAAGACATACTTTGAATCCCTCGCTACACTCACGATTCTACTTTAGGATCCCTCGCTATGCTCGGGATTCTACTGTAGAATCCTTCGCTCCACTCTGGATTCAAACAAACACTCTCGCCTTTAAAATAGTTGTTTTCTCCCTTGGCAAACAATCTACTATTTTTCTAGTATTGTGGCCCTTTCAGTAACGCTTCTTTTGATATCATTTTCATTTCTCTATCATTAATAATTGAGGACGCTAGCCCCCCAGTCGCACTTTTCTTGAAAACGGGTACCCTACTGAAGAGATCGAAAAGGCATTTTACATGCTTAAAATCAAAAGCACAAAAACATTTTTGGGAAACATTCCAATTTATAGTATAAAATACAAAATCCCATCTCGATCTTAAAAAAATTATTCACTGTTACAAAAGTCCGAGGTCAAAACCACCAGGCGCTCCAATTAAATAAGATGCGAATGAATTAATTTGTAACCGACTTCAAACAAAAAAATAATCATCAAAACCCGTTAAAAATACAAGAAAAACTGTCTAATTGACAACGATGATAGACGAGGAGGATGATATCAATTCGAGGGGTTTTTTTTTGTATTAATGTTAAGCGATATCTTCTCCAATTTTTGACCCTGGCTGGAGGCTTTGAGTGTAGAAGCTTAAGGCAGCCACAGAAAAGTCCGGTTAAGCAGCCATGACCTCAGTGGTCAAATGCGAGATGCTAGGTCCTAGCTAGATCATTAAAAAAACTCAAATTTTTACCGAATTTTGATGATTCTTGTTTTGTTTGGAAGTATTCTTCCGAGGTGGTTCCGTGTAAATTTGAGGAGCTCGTGGCTAAGCGGCGCTCGGGTCGATCTGTTAGGTTAAGCTACGCTTGCCGGGGTTGGTCCGTGGATGGGTGACCATTTCTACATACCGAGACTTCTCCGTGCCTCGGAAAGCACGTTAAGCCGTTGGTCCCGGCTGTCATTTGTGGATCTTTGACAGTCGTTACGGGTCGTCAGAAGCCCGAAAGTCTGACAACCAGTCTTACCAAGGGGTATCGTATTACCCAGTTACTGGGTTGTGGAGGTCAGATAGGCAGTTGCTCCATGTAAAATACTGTTATTCAGCTGCATCCGGTTAGACTGGAAGCCGACCCCATGATAGTTGGGAAAAGGCTAGGCAGATTGATTGGTTCCGTTTAAATTTGGTGAAGATTTGGTAAAGATCTTTGGAGATAGACGATGGAACTCTTCAATACACGATAGCAAATTTCCCGCGATTGCTTGTCTATGTATTGTTGACACAATTCAATAACATAACATTACGCCTTTATGCTTTGAAGGGGTACGCAGATGTGTACAGAACGTCCACAATTCGCCAGGTATGTTGTACACGGGTAGGTGTGTTGTTGGTACACGTGTATGCGTATCGGATCACGTACAAAATCAAATTAAAAGTAATTTATTCAAGTAAGGCTGAGAATCAGTACTTTTTGAACATCAAAATTGCATAAGATAGTCCCCCAAAATGGCCGCCATCGTACATAAAACGGTTTTATGGTTGTAGAATGTTATTTCGCGAATAAGTTTTCTGATAATTATGTTTTCATTTGTTAGATGCTCATAATGTCAAAGATCACATATTTTTTAAACTTTGCTTGGGTAGTTTTTGAGTTAGCTTCAATACGTACACACAGCTACACATCCAGCTATACATTTCCAGTTTATGCTGATCTCGCATTGTATAGGATTTCCGTACAATGCCAGGTCAGCTTATACTGGAAATGTATAGCTTGATGTGTAGCCGTGTGTACGTATATTTTCCACTTAGTCTATGTGAATGCAGTTATAAGTTCCAGTCACTGTTATTTACATAGCAAGTAGTGATATTCGAATTTGTGTGGGGTAGTTGAAAAGTGAAAAATATAAACTCTTAAACAAAACTTTTTTATGTAGAACCTATATTCAAGTTTCATATGTCATCATTTTCCAATTATGTTGGGGTCAGCCTCTAGTCTAACCGAATGAAGCTAAATACCAGTATTTTACATGGAGCGGTTGCCTATCTGACCTCCACAATGGGTTGTCGGATTTTCGGGCTACTGACTACCCGTAACGACGCGGACGGTTAATAAAGATTTACAAATGACAGCCGGGACCAACGACTTAACGTGATTTTCGAGGCACGGAGATGTCTCGATATGTAATGGACGGTCACCCATCCACGGACTGACCTCGGCGAGCGGAGCTTAACCTTCGATTGATTCGTGCGGCTGTTTTTATAACCACGAGCTTCTCTGTTTTATATGTTATGTTTTAATCTGTATCAGTGACATCACATCACATTATGGTGTAGGCAGAGGTGTTATAACCTGCACTCATATTTCCCGAAAAGATGCCATTTTAATCGGGCCAGGGTAGTTAATTAGAATTTCCTAATGGAAAATCCATTTAGCGAATCCAAGAACATTGACCAACGAAGCATTAGGTAGTTTTATAAGCAGCTCTATTTTAACATCCACCAAATGGGGACCATCACCTCAAGTCCAGCGAACGACTTGTTTCCCTTTTTTTGTGTTTTTTTTTTTATCTGTCCTGTATGAGGCCGGTCTGCCCATGCTAAATTATTGAAACATACAGCACTATTATAACATTTTATACTGCACTTAATGAGACGTGTCGGATTTATACTGGTTGCTTAAAACCGACCCCAGTGGCATTTAAGCAGAGTCTACCAACTGAGTTTAGAATGTGGCTTCTGATTGGTCGTTAAACTCCCATAGTAGCCTTATCTACAAAATTCACCAATTGAATTTGAAACAACCTGATTGGTTGCTCTGATTCAACCTTTGATTGGAAGTAGCGCTCGCTCAGCTCGCGCGCGGTAGGTCACAGTTCTAACCTAACCTAACCTATTTCACCCAGTTCAAAATGACGAATCATACAATCTGCCGCAGAAATGTTTTCACCATTGTCTAATTATCCGTGTTTTTGCAACATCCCAGGTGGATATTGTAGACAAAAGCTATTAACGACCAATCAGAAGCCACATTTAAAACTCAGTTGGTGGACTCTGCTTATATGCACCCCTCGGTGCGAATGCTGTATCCACTGACTGGCATTGCGTCTCCAGAAATTCGCAAAAGTTTCCTTGGGTGCGTGAGTTCAGCCGATAGCAATCCTTCCAAAGCAAGATACAACCTTTGGCAAGAGCTGCTTAAACCCTCCTATCCAGACACAAGTTGCCGTGGCCGATTTGGAAAACCTTATGACTTCGTATTCAAGTCAGGTGCAGCAAAGACAATCCCCACAAGTAGGGGTTCATGTACGGCTCAGATCTCCGGTGCGTATGCGGCGTCTCTCCAAAGACAAGGCCCCCGTTCCATCTTCACCGGCACACGTGAGGTCCTAATGGCTGCATCAGCAAACGGTATTAGCGTTGCTGAATTTTGGGGCAAACATATTTAATAAATATATATTTTGTGTGTTTTTTTTCCGTCGACGCGCTAAGAAGAAGAAGTGATTGGGGAAAACACATTTGAGTACCTTAGTACGAATATATTTTATTACACAAATTTTGCACATTTGAGCATGATGACACACTATGTTATACAAACCAACCAAGGTAAACTACATAAATAATAATATTTTAGTACGTACGTGCTATAAATGTACATTATTTTGAGCTTAAGATCTTGAGAATCCACCTCGCATTTTTATATCCGATTAAAATGAAACGAAAGCACTATAATAATATCTATAAGTCTGAAATCGCTAGTGGACCTGAGTAAGCGTGGTGATCAATGCTCGTGCCTTCTCTGTATGAGAAACGGTCTTTTCCCTGCAGTGGGACAGTAATAGGCTGGTATTTTAATATACTTAAAGTAAAAAAATCAACATTAAAAATATTTCATTTCATATAAACCTACATGGGCACTTAAAAAACGTCAGAAGCTAGGTGCACAGTTCCAATCGGTCGTTTTCTATAGAGAAGAGCCGGCAAGAAACTCCACGGTTACTCTTTTAAAAATAACTGGCTTGAATAGGTATAGGAGGACAGTGTAGGTCTATCAGCAAGTACCAGGTACTTAAGTAAGTATTCGTAGTATATATTGATCCATTTTGTAGACCCCTTGTTTCCCCGTGGGTTTGGACAGAGCTGTACCTATTAGTACACCCACATTTCGACAGTTATGTTTAAGTCAAATGTAAAAGGGGCGAGTCTATTGCTATTAAAGGAGCACAAATCCAGACTCCGGGCTGCCACTGAAATTCCAGATGGAAAAACCCAATAACACTTTGACCGACCCAGGAATTGAACCCAGGACCTCGTGTTCAGTAGTTGCGCTTGCGACCACTAGAACAACAAGGCAGTCGAGAGTGAGTCTATCACTAGAACTCGATGTGACCTAACCTTACCTGAGTTTTTAAATTTTCCATTTAAATTCTTCTTCCAGTATTTCCTAGCTTTATATAGGACTGTCCTTATTGCACAATATATCGTAAATGACTAATATTTTGCCATCGTCATTTCATTACTTGCTTAGTCATCTGATTTGAAGAAGTTAGCTTTAATCAAATACTTACAATACCACAAGAATGATATTTAATGATTTAATTAATGATTTTGATGACGAAACGTTACTTTGCATTGACTATTAAAAACTACTTAGCAATTGAAATAAAAGTAGTGTAGGTAATGCGGCTGAGTACATTATGCGGCCTGACCAAATGTCCTTTCTTTGGTATTGTTCGTCGAATCGTTGAGCTCCATAAGTTCTGAGTTGAGCTGCACGATTACTGACAAATGCGTGCACAGACTAGGGTCCTCTCATATCTGTTTGGTTCTTTCCTCAAAAGACTATTTCAGACACCAATCTACATGGCAGTCACATGATCACAAGTTATGTCTGGACTTTAAAAGAGACTGTGACCTCTGAGTTTGTTTTGGCTTTTCTTCTCAGAGTAGTCAGATAGGAAACGCCGACCTCATCTAGTTTTTAGGGTTCGTAGTAAACAAGGAACCCTTATAGTTTCGTTATGTCCGTCTGTCTGTCTATCTGTCTGTCTGTCTGTCCGCGGTCTAGCTCCGAGACCCTTAGTACTAGAAAGCTATAATTTGGCATAGGTATACATATTAATTACGCCGACAAAGTGGTAAAACAAAATTATGAAAAACATTTTTTTAGGTTACCTCCCATACACGTAAAGGGGTGATGTTTTTTTTTTTATTTTATCCCATGGTGTGGGGTATCATTGGAAAGGTCTTTCAAAAACCAGTTTAAGTTTCTTAAAACCATTTTTGGATTCAGAGATCCGTTTGCGAAATATTAAGCTTTAAAGTGCAAATTTTTGTTAGAGTCAAGTGTCCCCCCCCTGCCAGCTAAATGGTTGGTTTTGGATGTGTGAAAAAAATCACAGTAGTAGTTTATATAACGAAATTAAAAGGAAAACTATCACATCTAAGTAGGCTTTACAAGTTAACGAGTAATAATCAACCAACTTAACTTTGCAGTTGCAAAAACATGTTTTCCCATACATTCCGTATGGGAGAACATGTTTATCAACTACAAAGTTAAGTTTGTTTTTGGGATAAATTCATCCCAACTACGGAACCCTTCATTGTGTGTGGTTCGACACGCAGTTGGCTGGTTTTTTTAAATAATATGATTGACGTTTAAAAGTGTTTGTACAAACCAACTTACAGAAATAAAATAAACTACTGCTTCGCACGGTTTTTACGACTTGACAAAACATCGAGATTTCTTAGTTTTACAGCAATTTTAATACTAACGTATTATAGAAATAAACCTTCCGGAATAAATTCTCGAAACGATGGTGAAAACCTCATCAAAATCTGTTGCGTGGTTGAGAAGAACAACGCGGACATACAGACAAACGCGAAAAGTGACTTTGTTTTATAATAAGTATAGATGCGACTTCTTTGGTATTAGTATTAGGTATTAGCACTTCTCTTTTGTCATATCGAGTTCTATTGGCCTGTCTGAATATTTAATGAACCAAAACTAATTCCGTCGTGAACTTTATGAAGCTTCGCAAGATTTGCACCATAAGTGGAACTAATCATTTGTTCAGAACTACTCCTTTGTAAGACTATTCGCATTACAGACGCATAGATTCTAATAGCGTTAAGTAGGTTTCGTACTGTTAAGTAATGTCACACATGCCCGTTAAGTAATGCCACAATCTTGCCTGAGTGATTCAGGTTGAGATTTAAAGAGATCGCTGTACCCAAGTCGTGATAAGACGGGTCTTAAAATAAGTATCGGATAAACGTATCTCCAAAAAAATTCGTGGTATTCAGAAACTTGAGTCTGCGACCCCCAAAGTATTGCCTAACAAAAGCGAACGATTTCAACTCTCAGCACCGAGCATACGACGACGACTTACGACACGAGGTCCGTCAGCTTAGCTAAGCTCAAGTACCTAGTCAAAATCCACTACTTAAGCTTGGCTTAGATCATTTCTAAATACAAATCTGACCATGGGCACAGATTTTGACAGATTGAAGTGTAAGATTATGGTAAGTTTCGTTTCTGAGTTTGAAATTGTTTAAATACTTTATTTCTGTTTGGGCCGAGATCTTAGCACGTGCGTTGACTCAGTAACATCTTTTGAGTAGAGAAGTGGACAGGTTATTCGTACCTACATCATTTAGGTATTCGTGAATGCTGTGCCCAATATGGCGACATGATGTTCCCAAGCGTAATATACTGGAAATCCGTATATAGGTACGAGTATACACGTTTGCTTTGCGACGTGAGTATTTATCAAGTTATCCTTCACCATTTGTAGCGGGTGTTAAAGCAATTGAGTACTTCAAAAAAAAGTCACCCGCTATTATGGGCTAGCGCGAATTACAATGCGGTAGAATGTGGTGCGTTATTTCTGCCGTTTAAAAAACGGGTTAAAAAAGTCACGGGTCCGCACACTGACTATGAAAAAAATACAAGTACTCTCAAAACGTTTTGGGTGCCTCCCTTGACGGCCTTAAGGCTTAATAAATATGGTCTACTTTTCGTAAGATATAAAGATTTACGGGCATATACAAGAAACACGCGTAAGTCCTATTTAATCTTATGCTACTGCATTTGTGTTGAAAATAGAACTAAAAATGTATTGACCACCTCTTGTAAATATGGCTGATATCATCCATACTGTTTTCTCTTTAATAGTGTAAACCTTTTTTAGGAAACATTTAATTGATCATCTAAAAAACATAATTATTGGTCTTCTAATAATAATCGCTTTTTTTATTAATGAGCCTCTTTCTTATGCCCTCTTCTCAAAGTTGGTCACAGTAACTAAGCTAGGTCATGCCAACCATAGGATAGGTTAGGTTAGAACTGTGACAAAACGCACGCAAGTCGAGCGAGCGAAGCGTGCAGTGCCACGGCGGAGGCCGAAGATCGCCACATCCAAGTTGGTCCCAGTTACTAGACTTTATAGTATTTTAGGACACCAAAATGGGAATAATTTTATTAAAAACGTACATGTCTATTTTTTGGCCACTGGCTTTACAAAAAATGGCACTGGCGTATCTCAACCTGTTTCTAAAAGACAGGTAGGTACGTACTTAATTAAAAAGTTAAAGGGCTTTGTTTTACCTTCAGGTAGGAGTATCAAGTTCACGATCTCGATGTCGTTTTATTATTCAAGGTGAACAGGATTGTTCGAAATAAACTTTGAGTTGCAAGCGATAGCTGCATCAGGACAGGGAATAAGATTGGACGCATTATCACATTTATTTGTGTTAATTATGTATGTATTTGTAATACAGGGTGGCAGGGACATCAACACGAACACTACTTTGGATTCAGTACATGATTCTGAACCCCCTGCGTTGTAATTTTTCGTCGGTTATTAAAAAAAAAAACTGCTTTTCCAAACATTTTGACCGCGTAAGTATTGCACTTTTCTATGAAACAGCAGTTTTTTTTATAACTGACGAAAAATTTCAACGTAGGGGGGGTAATAGGGGGCGAGCCTGTTGCCATCAACTGAGCATAAATCTAGACACCGAGCTGCGACTGAGAAATTTCTGATGGAAAAATCCAACAACATTGCCCGACCTGGGAATCAAACCCAGGACCTCATACTCAGCAGTAGCGCTTGCGACTACTAGACCAGTGAGGCAATAAAAAAAAACAGTAGCACTTCGGGAGTGCCGATAGAAGTGAAAACTTGAATAATTTTACTGTGCAGGAAATCTTGTATAGAACATTGGTCCGTAAAATTATCTAAGTAAAGAGCACAATCGCGTTTACTTACAAAAAAAATACTTCCAAAACCTTTAAAGTAAAAATACTTGCATAGAACATTGATCTGTAACGTAATATTAATAAAGAGCACAATCGCGTTTACAAAAATGAGGTAACGGTGTCGCGAGTTCAATTGTTTTTTTCCATCTTAAAAATGCCCAAGGTGCCTAAAGAAGTTTTTACTTCAAAAAGTCGAATAGATATGTTCGGGAAATACCCGTATTCAGTAGGTATAGGATCGTCTGCCCACTAACTAATGTTTAAATAATGATCCGCTATTCTCGTTAGATAGACAAGTCATTAGCAAAGTCATCATCACACAACTATAATATCTAGTCTATTCTGATGATGACATGTGTCACTAATAACTCATTTATTCTAGGAATAACAATAAATGTAGGTAGGTACACATTACATTACCTACCTACTACATTTATGGAATTTTGTGAATTTGCAGTAAAAATGCTATTGCAGGATAATGTAAAAAAACTTATGACCCGAAGAAGTAAATAACTCATACTTCATTTATGGAATTTTTTGAGGATGTAAACCTTTTATATCGTTGCAGTAAAAAAGTTCTATTGCTGGTTTATGTAAAAAACCTACGACCCGAAGTTATGAAACTAGCAGTGAAGTGATTTGAAGTCACTTCAAGTTGATGGGTCAAGAAACCCAGCAGAGTAGTGACGTTACAGATGACTTGTGTAATACAGATCCGGGATGGTTCAGTGGTCACTGTATTAGTCACTGAGATTTTTAATGACATAATTATTTAATTGACAGAAATGTTGCGACATTATCTACTGCAAAGTCAAATCATTTATTTAAATTAGGCACTTATAAGGCACTTTTGAACGTCAAAATTTACAAAACATTGAATTGTTCTAGTCGCCCCTTCCAAAAGGTAGTTTTCGTATGGAGAAGAATGGGCAAGAAACTCTACCGTTCACGGTTGTCCTGAAGTAAGGAAAAGTAGACCCAAAATGGATCTCAATTCGGCTAACGCAGAAAGTTTCTGTACATCTGGAGATTGAAAAAATGTAAAATTGTAAATTCTAGCTGATTAGTTTCGCAAATTATGGACGTTTTTGTATTTATATATGTAATTATGCACCCTCATCTGAATCTGAGTAGAATACTTAAGTACACATATGCAATCGACCCCTTGATGTCAATATGAGGGAGTTTAGTATGTATTCTTAATTTATTATTGAAAATCTTGATTTTTTTTCGGAAATTTAGTATTATTATTTTTATCTATTAGCTTACTGAATAATGCTGATTTCTCAGTTTTTCCGTTTATGCAACAAATCTCCAAAACGCTTAAGCCAATTTTTACAAAGTTATTGTTTTATAAATTACATTTTTCTTTTTTTTTATATTACTTCATTTCGTGGTTTTTTAAACCGGCGTGGCGCTTGCGAACTCGTAATAGAAAAAAGCATGTCAAAGTTTCATATACATATCAGAGATCCAGCCACCACGTAACAACGGTAAGTAGTCGTCTTTGCTTTGCTAAAGAAATTTCTTTAAACTGAGAAATCGGCATATTTCAGTAAAAAAAAAATACAAGATTTTCGATAGTAAATTAAGAATGCATACTAAACTCCCTCATTTTGGAATCAAGGTGTCGATTGCATTATGCATATGTCTACTTAAGTATTCTAATCTGATTAAGATGAGGGTGCATAGTATAAATACAAAAACGTCCATAACTTGCGAAACTAATCAGCTAGAATTTTCAATTATTTTTTTTTCTATCTCCAGATGTACAGAAACTTTCTGCGTTAGCCGAATTGAGATCCATTTTGGGTCTACATTTCCTCACTTCAGGACAACCGTGCGTTACTCTTTTAATAGTAGATTGTTGTTATACGAGGGGCTAAAATAACCCATTGTAACGAGGTAGTTTTACTCCCGAGCTTTAGCGAGGGAGTAAATAGAAACCGAGTTATAATGGGTTTTAGCGCCGTGTGTTACACTCTACTTTTCACTACGATTGCGACAAAATAAAATAATCCAATACACTATTAAATAGTTTATTTTATTTAAATGTACAATTTGTACAATTTTATTCTGGATATTTAACGAGATGTTTTTTTCCGGCAACTTAATTTCAGTCCTCTGTGAAGATGTTCTCATTAGATGATGACATTTTCACTGTTGTAAATTATATTACGGTCACCAATTCAATTTGTAATTAGAGAAAAATTCTAAAGATTTCGCGCTAATGCCTTTTTTATTTCTTCTGTAGCCGCAACGCAATGCACGCATTCTACCGAAGAGATAGCCACATTTAGTTCCATTTTCAAAAATAAAAATTCTTCTTTTTTTTGTGAACCAGTAATAAGTTGAGTCCATAATCATGATTATTCTACATAAGAATACAGACTTTTTCGTTTTTCAAGGCTCATTGGAACAGACAAAAATTTAAAAGAAATTACTTTTTCCACTAGAACAATAATGCAATTTTTTCTCCGCTCTGGCACTCTACAATGACGGCCTTTTTGAGCAAGAGGAGTGAAAAATGTTGTACAATATTTTGTATACATTAATTATATATGAAGATGATGCACCTGGAATAAGATTACTATACCACAATAGGTCAAAATGATTAAAAATGAAGCAATGACAGAAAAAATTATTATGTAATGGATGCCATGTATCCATGTTCACATATTTACAAGCATTGTAAAAATAGGTACCTATACGATATTCTAAAAAAAAAATACAAGGAAATAATACTAATAAGTCAGTGTGTGAGTTCAAGTAATCACACATCCCCAGACACAGGGACGCAGCTCGCTCTGTTCGCAGACGACACTGCGATCATCTGTAAAGGCAACGCCCCTTCGTCTCTCCTAAATCTACAACGGGCCGTCAGTAACCTTGGCGCCTGGTTTAGACGGTGGAGGATCGAAGTCAATCCCGACAAAAGTCAAGCGGTTTCATTCTCGAAACCGAGATCCAGACCCCCCCCTCCCCCCCGAACGATCACCCTGTTCGGCAAGCCGATCCCTTGGGAGAAGCGAGCCAAGTACCTAGGTGTGATCTTAGACCACCGTCTCTCCTTTTCAGAGCACATAAAGACGGTTCGTTCGCGAGCCGCTTTCGCTCTAGGTAGGCTTCACTGTATCCTAAATTCACGCAGCAAATTGTCACTAAAGTGCAAATTGCGTATCTACACAGCGTGTGTCCGTCCCATAATGACCTATGCGGGAGCAGTCTTCGCCCACGCCAAACCCCGTTCCATCCATAGGATGCAGACCCTTCAAAACAGATTCCTCCGCAAGGCCACGGGAGCCCCGTGGTACGTCAGAAACGAGATCCTCCATCTCGACTGTAAGATCCCTACGATCCACCAGTTCCTCAAACGCATGGCCAAGCGCCACTTTGAGTCCGCTCCTCGACATCGGAACCCTCTGATAGTCGAGGCAGCCAATTATGTCCCGTCCCAAATCAGTCAGATCCGCCGTCCGAGGCATGTACTCTCCGACCCAGATGACCCCATTACACTCCTCCAGGAGCAGAATAGGGCCACCAGTACAGTGCACAAACACAGACGCTTCCCGTCATTCCGACCTCGCCGCCGAGGTCCTTTACGTACGCGATCTACTCCCCGAGTAAACGAATCCCCCCCCCCGACCCTTGCTCGATAACGAGGTGCCAGCAGTTGTTGCAGCTGAGCACGTAGCTTTAAATACCCCGAATAATAATCATGATATAAATATAAATTTGATCCAGCCTGTCCCCTCTTGCTGTCCTCCCGTCAGCGATGCCCTAAGCCGAGGTCCGTACCCCACAGGGGGTGCCCTTAGCGAGCATTCGCTTAATTTTAATTTAGAATAGTTTAAAAAGCTCCTGGCTGGAGGCTCTAAGTGTAGAAGCTTATGGCACCCACAGGAAAATCCGGTTAAGCAGCCAAGACCTTAGTGGTCAATCACTGCGAGTAGACATTGCCAAAAAAAAAAAAAATTCAAGTAATCACAGAATGCAAAATCAATGTTATAATAATTAATTATACAATTAAATTAACAAACAGTTTTATTTTGTCTAGACTCTAAATTGTCCTATGGAGTTAGACCAGCATGCTTCCAAGCATTCTTATCTTGGATATAATCCTCTAATTTGTAACATGCTTGTTTACAAAGAGTACTTTTAATATGAGTTTAAAATTTTCTTTCAGTTAATTGTAATATCACAAGGTATTTTGTTGTGACATTTAACACAGTACCCAATAAAAGATGTATGTACTTTAGATAATCTGAAAAATGGTTAATCTATTTTATCTTTATTTCTAGTATTGAAACTGCTATGCAATGATTGCTATGTATGATCTCGAAATAAGAAGAGCGACTCGTGGCTAAGTAATAACAGCCGTACGGGTCGATTGATCAGGTTAAGCTATGCTTGCCGCGGTCGGTTCGACGATCTTTACATACCGACATCCCTTCATGCCTCGGAAAGCACATTAAGCCGTTGACCCCGGTTGTCATTCGTGGATCTGTGACAGTCGTTACGGGTCGTCAGAAGCCTGAAAATCTGACAACCAGTCTTACCAAGGGGTTCCGTGTTACCATGGGTTGTGGAGGTCAGATAGGTAGTCGCTCCATGTAAAATACTGCCCTTCAGCTGCATCCGGGTAGATTGAAATCCGACCCCAAGAATAGTTCGGAAAAGGCTGTAAGGCAGCTGATGATGATGTTTAATGTCGTAATGTTAGACATGAAGGGTATTTGCGCCAGTACGTGAGTCCTACAAATTAGTTAGTGTAGGCTCAGCGACCACAAGCATCAGATAAGGTCAAAGCCCTTGCACAACTCATTAACTCAATGACTTGAACAAAATCAGATTGCTTGCCATCTTATAAAATAAAGCTCTGCCATCATGATACCACAAGACCAAAATATTTTTTGTGCTTTCATCATGATTTATGAATTATGATTGTTGAATATTATTTGTACAGAATTCGATAACTTTTGTTAGTTTTTCCTAGTCAAACAAGGAACTATTTAATCATGTATTTTTAACCGACTTCCAAAAGGAGGAGGTTCTCAATTCAACGGTATGTTTTTTTTTTTGTATGTTTGTTACGCGATTACTCCGCCAATTATGAATTGATTTCGATAATTCTTTTTTTTTTGGTAGATCATACTTCAGAGGTGGTCCCATATAAATTTTATTAACTTTGCTTGGGTACTTTTTGAGTTAGCTTCAATAATACGTATTTTTTCCCACTTAGTATGTGGATGATATGTTAGGTTCCTCTCACTGTTATTTACATAGCAAGTAGTGGTATTCGAATTTGTGAGGAGTAAATACCACAACTAAAAAGTGAAAAAAAAAAACTAAAAAAAAAACAACCGACTTCTAAAAAAAACACTACAAAGTGAAAAATAACTTTAATTTCGGAAGTCGGTGGCAAAAAACGAAAATTCAAAACCAAAGACACCGACTTCCGAAATTAAAATTATTTTACACTTTGTAGTGTTTTTTTTAGAAGTCGGTTGTTTTTTTGTCTTTTAACTCGTAGACACACATTTAAACAGTAGTGTATTTTAGAATAGTTCATAATTTAAAAAAAAAAAACCGGCCAAGTGCGTGTCGGACCACGCACGATGAAGGGTTTCGTTGTTGGGATGAATTTATCCCAAGAACAAACTTAACATTGTAGTTGAAAAACATTTTTCCCCATACATTCCAACTGCAAATAATGTAAGTTTGTATGCACAATATTGAGTGATTTACTTTTTTAAGAACATAGACTTCTTATAGGTTTTCCTGTAATCTATAGGCATAGAACTATTCTTTGTATTTTTTTTCAAAATTTTAGGCTCGTAGTTTCGGAGAAAAGGGTGGGAATGGTCAATTTTCATCTATTTTCTTAAATATCTTTAAAATTGTTTATTTTAAAATTATAAAAAATTGATTTGAGATTCTCGCAATAAGGCCTTTCATTTGAAATGTCACACGGTACAGTTTACAAAACTTTTTTAAATTTTCTTACATTTATGTACTCCACAAAAGTGACCCCCATATTGAAAATTCATTTATTTACGTTACACATCCGTATTTGGGTCACTGAAATATATATGTGTACCAAATTTTAACTTAATCGGTCCATTAGATTCGGAGAAAATTAGCTGTGACAGACGGATAGACAGATAGACACACGAGTGATTTTAAAAGGGTTCCGTTTTTTTCCTTTTGAGGTACGGAACCTTAATGATGCGGGTTTATTAGTACTATTCGCTGCTTTGACCCGTTTACGAAATATTAATTACGGTTATTTCCGATTCATAATAATAACAACTTACGTTATCTGAATCTTTAGCTCATGGTCCTAAATAAACAATTAAAACATATTGTTTCTTGTATCTAGTTTTTCTACATTTAATAATCAATATCATTTTGGCCTGATTGCGGTCGTTTTTGTTCCGCTATAAGTACCACAGACACACGTAATAAAGTTCGTTGACCGAACAATTACCATAAAACGTAACTTTGGTAATTCTATGTGGGCATTATTTAAAACTGCGTATTTTACATTATGTATCATTTGAAACTTAAGGAAGGTAAACAAAAATCACCTTTTGACCGGGTGGCCTTCAACAGCGGTACATCCCCATACATTATGTGTTACTAAAATGGTAAGATGATACATACTTTTTGTATAAATTGCGCAATTTTTTCCAAAATGTGTGATTATTCTTCTGCCGAATATTCGGTTGAAGCTACGCTACAAGTCACACTACGTTACAGATAGTGCTATCCACGAAAACGCGCCCCACTCTTTTTCCTAATCGCTTACAAGAGTGCAATATTCCGCTAGTGTTTTAGTTTTGTCTTATTTACTAATTACCCACTCATAGGTAATTTGTGTGTATTGACAATACTGAAACACTAGCGGAATGTTGCACTCTTGTACTGTAAGCGTGTAGGAAGTAAAGTGGGGCGCATCTTCGTGGATGGCTCTATCTATACGCCAGTTAACCACTTGAGTGTTTTTATTTTTGCTACGTTCAAGAAATTTTTAAAGAGAAATGTAACGACTAGTAGAACATTAGTCTACTGCTGAAAACAAAAGATTAACGTATACATAAGGACGGTCCGATGAAAAAGAAAATTCTAGTTCATATATGACTAAATAATTATAAAAAACCAACCACTATGATAGATCATGAGACGAGTATGTGTTAGTGCTGACGCAAAATTAAGAAGGTTTAAAGAAGAAGGTCCAAGGTAACCGACATAGTCCGAAGAATTGCCAAACTTAAGTGGCAATGGGCAGGGCACATTGCTCGCAGAACAGATGGCTGATGGGGCCGAAAGATTCTGGAGTAGCGACCGCGTACCGGAAGACGTAGCATTGGAAGGCCTCCTATAACATGGACTGATGACCTTGTGAAGGCCGCAGGAATCCGCTGGATGTGGGAAGCACAGAATCGGTTGAAGTGGCGGTATTTGAAGGAGGCCTATATATCCAGCAGTAGACGTCTTTCGGTTGAAATTATGAATGATAATGATGAAAGAGCACAAACAATAAAACACAAATTGATACAAATCTATGTTTTGAAATCATAACACACTACCCTGTCACCCTGCTCCACACAAGCTGTCTTTACCTTTTCTTCACCAGTAGTTTTCTTTCGTAAAACTGCTCTATTGCTTGTAGTCTCATAATTATTAGTAATTGGTGGAACAACAGTACCATCTGATATAGATTTACTTACTAATTTAGGTAATTTTGATAACCTTTCAGTTAATTGCCTCCTTTTCTGCTTTCTAGCTGGGGCAAGTTTTACTATTCTTTTGATTGTTTCTCCATCAGAAATATCGTTTGATTCTGAACTTGTAGGTAGTGTTGTTGTAATTTCGGTAGTTGATGTCGTTGTTGTTGCTTTATTCGTTGTTGTTTTATACTTTTGTCTTTTAGATGTTAGCGTTGATTTATGCATGGTTTGTTTAGTAGTTGTAGTAGTTAACGGCTTTACCGTGTCAGTTGACGATTTTATTGCCTTAGTTAAATTTGTCGTCATTTTTACACTTCCTATACTCGTAACTTCAGCTTTCATTATGAGTTTATCGAATGCAGTTTTTAGCAATTTATTCTCTAGATAATTGGTTTTGATTCTATTTAATATAGTTGATTGGTTGGTTGCTGGTGGCTGGTGGGTGGTTGGATTCGTAATCATGGCAGTTTGTGTAGGTGCTTGTCTTATCAGAGAACCTTGGTCTTTGTCCTCATGGTGATGACTGCCCTTATGGTGGTGATGCCCCGCATGGTGATTTCTTTTTTCATATATCTCGTCATGTTCATCATGTTTGTTATGTTCATCATGTTCTTCATGTTCACCACGTTCGACGCCTGGACGTCTGAGATTTTTGTGAAGTTGTGGATTGGCATATCCGCATTCTATTCTATCACCACGTGATCGACATCCACTGCCCACGTCTAACATTGTGTAGTCATCTAATTTGGTTCCTTGATTTTTATCATAACCACAGAGTATTCTATTGTTGAATTGTATACATAATTTTTGATTGAAAATATAGCCATCATATGGTCCTCTATCAATTAATTCCTCTGCGGATATGTCTTTCCGCAATATAGATAATGCCATTTCATTTGATAAGTAGCCGTCGGATGCATCTACAATGGATACTAAAGGATCAAAAATACCATTTTCTAAGGGAGCAGAATCGACGGCTAATATCATTTTAGATAAAACCCAGTGTATCTGCAATACAATAAATTGTGTAGTTAAATATTATTTTTTTGCATTACACTCCCGGACTCCTAAATTGAGCCACCGTGCATTTTTATGTTTAAAGACCTAAAACATCAAAATAATGATACGTCTGAGATAAAGTTTTTATGCAGTTTTGAAGCTGATATACGGGCCATCATTTCGGTATTACCATTATTCCAAATTTGAAAAAGATAAGAAAATCGGGGTTTGGTCGCTTTTAAAGAAGCAACAAGCTTTGATTCGAGAATCTACAAGTCAATAGTTATTTCGTTATTTGTTTTGTTTTGCATAAAAAGAGTATCGAAATTGTTTTTCCTGTATGTTGCACCTGAAGTAGCTGGGAAAGCTGTGGAACTTCTTCAGCTAGCTATTTTGTACCAGCTAGGCTTAGTTAGCGAAACCTAAGTACACAACTTCATGCAAGCCGTTCAAAGTATTTACCATCCATATCTGGAGACTGGTGGCTTCGTGTGCCGTCTAGGAGGACCACGAAACCGGGTCACTACAGCACAACTAAATCGGTTTATCTTACCACTAGCCTGCATAATCATCACCTGACGTCAGTACAAGCAAGAGTAGCTTCGAGACTGTCATGGACTGACTGTTTGCACTCGAACTATTAGAAGGAGACTTAAAGAACATGGCCTGAAAGTCCTGAGACCTCATAAGCCAGCCAATAGTCCCAAACTGATACGAGCTCACAGAATGGCACGCCTACACTTTGCACTCGAACAGTTGCAATGGACACAACGTCAACGGAGGTTCTTTTTACGGATGAAACTAAGATAAATGTTATCTTGGCCCACAAACTCAGCACATGGCATCACATGAGCCTCTAGGTATTAACAAATGTATCGGTTGCTATTTAGTGGTAATAACCGTGGTCCCAACAGCATGGCCAGTTCGGTAGATTTTCCAACGTCGATCTTTGTCAAAATGCTGTTTGGCAAAGATCGACGTTGGAAAATCTACCGAAGACAGGGAGAATTTTTAGCAATGTTTCACTGAAGAGACCATGAGTTATGGCGGTGGGTCATGGAAAGTCTAGGGCGGATTTTCCATCGAAGGAAAAACTGGCCATGCTGTTGGGACCACGGTTATTACCACTAAATAGCAACCGATACATTTGTTAATACCTAGAGGCTCATGTGATGCCATGTGCTGAGTTTGTGGGCCAAGATAACATTTAGATGCATGATAACAAAAGGGCGTACACTGCAAGAATTGTTCGAGAAGCCCTAATATGAATTCATTAGAATACTTATGGGATGGGCTGAAAAGCCGTGTCTGAGCTAACCAACCAGCTCCAGAAACTTAGCAAGAGCTGAAAACTGCCTCCTTGGAAGTATGGGAGAACATTCCACAACACGTCATAGAGGTGTTAATTAATTCCATGCCGAAAAAGTTACTAAATAAACGTTTAGTCTATGTAAATCATTGTTTTCTTCAGAAATTCTACGCCGCTTAAAGATGAATTAATGCCATCGAGATATAAGTACTATACTTATATCTCGATGCTTATTGCAATTGAAATCGTTTTTTTAGTAATCAGATTTCAAATTTGGAACAATGACAAACGGAAATGATAATGCGTGACTGGCTTCAAAACAACATATTTTTTGTTTTTGTTTTACCATTATTTAAAAAGATAGAGACCTTTAAACAAAAATATGCAGAGTGGCTCGATCCAGGTGTCCGGGTTTAATAGAGACACGACTTGTCGAATCTTATGAGAAAATCCAGTAGGGTTCACATTATACCTTCAGCAGTCAGTACTGGGTGGGTTAAGTAAAAACAGAAAACAAACACTCCCCAAAACTGAGGTATATACAAAACGACCTTACCAGTAATGGTATTAACATTGTATATCCATAAATGCTAGAATACGTTTATTGATTGGATTTGTTTAATTTCATTTTACGTTCATAATCACGAACTTGTTTCATCGTACGGTCTGCAAAGTTGAATTGCATGTTGTTGTTGTATTTATTGATTACTAGTGCTAAGTTAAATATGTACTAGCGATACGCCCCTGCTTCCCACGGTTTTTATGACTTGAAAAACATCGAGATTTCTTTATTACTAAGTACATAATATGTATGTTTTATTCTCTACTAATCAAACTGCGGCTCAGAACCCACTTGGGTCGCAATCCGAGGCCAAACGATTATAGACCTAACACTTGCTACGGAAAACGCGATAAACCTTATCACAAACTGGCACTTATCGGATGAGTCTTCTAGCTCAGATCACAGAAGGATCCGCTTTACACTAACTACCAACACAAGGAAACCCGCACCGAAGCGAAACCCGCGACGCACCAATGTTCCCGAGTAAAAATAGCTAGACACCTATCACAAGTAACCCTACGAGACCAAGCACAACTAGGATACGTGACGAAACTATCAGAATACCTAACCGAAGAATACTGCATGCTGTAAACTAAGTGCACCGCAAACCAAGAGCGAGAGAAACCCCTGGTGGAACGCTGAACTTAGTAAACTCAGAGATGCACTAGGTAAGCAATTCAACAGTGCCAAAAACACTAGAGTTTCGAAAGACTGGGCGCTACACAAAGATACCCATTAAACATAGTACAAAAAGCAAATCAGAACTGTATTCTGGCAGTTCGGATTTGCTTCAAATAAAGCAAACGCGACTTTCTACAAAGAATTAATAGATTCGAACATAATATAGAAACCATACTACATATTATGAAATAGGTAGGTCTTTTTTCGTTGTAATTATTATTTCGCGAGAAAAACGCAACATATTATACGCGCCTTGACGTGGAGTTGCGGACACCAGCCCGTCTTACCTATTGACTATACATTACTTCGGTGACCCCAATAAAATTGAACACTCACGGCCGTGTTCACTCGCTCTTGAACCGATTAGTTCACGAGTGGTCGAGTTTTCACGAGTAATCTGAGTCTAACTGTCGGAGTCAAGTTTTCCTAGGGTTAAATTACCATCATGATCCTCGGTTCAAGTGTGGAAAAGGAACACCGTGGTGGTTTTTAGTCAGTAGGAGTCTGACAGACCCCTTCGCCCGTCCTAGGGTGGAGGACATCTATGAGGATTTTGAACCCCGGAACGAAAAAAAAAGGGTTAAATTACCACGGGGTTGAGGTGTTGGGGTCGAGTTGTCTTGGGGTCGAGCTGTCGCAATACCAAAAGTTCAACACGGCGGCGCTTATTTCAATAAGCATAATTATTAGATATATTCGGATACATTTTTATTACATTATATTATAGAATAAGATATTATTTTCTTAATAATAGCCTACGACAAGGTTATATAATATGATAAAAATCCACAGCTATTATCATACCCTTGTTACATCAGCAACGATAAATCGCCAGATGAAGTGGTAACCCTAAGTTTAAAGTTGTATTTACAAAACTGTATGTATTAATCAGTGTAAAATTTGCCGCACATAATTCGTAGGTAGCTTTACTACGACACTCTTTGATTACTGATCTTGGGAAGACGCATACGTCACTACCAGTGTCAATGAGGAATTGCATCTTCGTGTTTTGATCAGTACCTCGACAGTCGCCGGTTGGCATTATCGTCTACCTGTGCCTTTTAACGACTAGTCGCAGGGCTTAATTCATTTCATTCCCTTGTCACCAAACTTGAAGTGGTACTAGAATAGCAGGTCGTGAATTTCCTATAGTTTGAATTCGATTTCCTTGAAAGGGTTCGCCTCCGACCGCTACTTTCGGCAAACCTCTACCTCGACTGGGACTATTGGTCGACCTGTGAAGCAAGGTCTTGCATCTGCCGAGTGAGCTCCGCAATCTAGCCACTCACTCATATTATCTACTCTGCTACCTGTTGTCGCCATCTGAGTTAATGCATTCAGGCTAGCTGGCACCAAATCTTGTTTACGATTTGCTAGTTTGGCCACTTCCTCGAGGCTCACCTTCGCTTGCGAGATAATTGTCTGCGTGCTGCTGGGCAAACAGCAGGTCTAGATGGTGCGCAAAAATTCTTTCACCACGCTCGGTCCCGCCAAATACCGCAGGTATCGCAAGAGCTGCGAAGGCTTGCGAACGCCAAGCTCATGATAAGTAAGGAGCTGCTGTACGTTCTTTTCCCTAGAGAAAAGAAGGTACAGCAGCTCCTTATTTATTCCCTACTACCCTTACTTGCCTTACTTGCTCCTTTATTTCCTCTTTTGCTCCTTATTGCTTCCTTACTTTTGTCTGCTTCTAGAAGCAGACGAATTTTTTACCAACTGCGTGTTCAGCCACTCGCATTTGTTTGGTGCTGCTGGAGCTGTTATGATGTCATCAACCTCGGACGCATAAATGTGCTCAAGCCTTCCAATCGGGTGGTGGAACTTGGTAGCGTCAACCGTTATGTTTGCAAGAGCGAACTGACTTTCCAGCTGCACAAACCACAACGCCGGTATTCTGGGTAAAATTACGGTAGCCACATTCCGATGCGGTAGACATCGAAACCCTGGACATCACGAAGGCATCACTGCTTGATCCTATCCCATCGCTCACCAATGTGGGATAGTTAGGAAAATAAATATCGAAAATAATATGTACAAAAAGTATTCAATTCACATTTATTGAAAAACAAAACTCACACTAAACCATAGACAATTTTGTTTGTTATTCGGCAACATCTTTGGCAAAGGACAATGGGCGTTTTTGTATGGGGTTCGGCTGGCCCCAGTGCCGTATCAAGTTGTGGTCTTTGCCATTTGAAAGGTCATATTAATAGCTTCATTTGATTGTATCACACCAATAGTTAGTCATGGGTAGAGAAAGAACTATAATTGGTTTTTGTTTTGCTTTACATAGATGTTGTTTTCATTCCATACATGTTTTGCAGATTTCTATAATTTTGCTGTAACGCCCACGGCCTAGTTGCCGTTCACACGCGCTATATGATGAGGCGCGGGACACGGCATACAATGTAAACGAAGCTTATGCTTCTTTAGTGTAAACTATCTGGGGTGAACACAGGTAGGGACTAATAGTTGTAACTTGGATGGAGTCAGGCCGGCCTTACATTCTGGTTTAGATTATCAATCGAGGTGCTGCTGGAAAGTTGACTGTACCTGCCAGTTTACGCCACTTTTTAATTAACATTGTGAAAAGTTAACTTAATAATACCTACCTATATAATCTAGCTCTCTGCATAAATGAATGAATGAATTAATGATATATTTATTTGCAAGAATATATAATAGGTACATATGTTCTTAAGTTCTATGGGTTTCACTATATTCGGCATTTCAGCCGTGGAAATATTTAGATTTACATCTTGGTTATAGGTACTTATAGCATGCAGTAGGTACACATTTAATAATCAGCAATAAAATAAAAATACTAATAATAATTTTATAATTTAAATTTAGATTATAATACAATGCAATTAATAAAATTACCCAACATAAAGAACAACATTAACATAATCCTTCGGGGAAAACAGGCGTGGCATTATGTTATGTTATAATGTAATCTGATCCATCAAGTTACCCAAAGGAAGATCGCTCACGTTTCCTTATTCTTTTATTTATGCATATTTATTACGTAACGTATAATACATAGATATGGGGCTTAATCGCCTATTCTCCTTTGAAAACGACGTTATTACGTTCAAAAATAATATACGTGTCTTTGGTTGTGTCACGGGGGCCACGCCAGCCAACTTGTCAGTGTGCCAGTCATCTAAAAAAAATTCTTGAAAATCATCAAAAAATGTTGTTGAAATAAAGCAACATGGATAACTCGACCACATAAATAATAAGATCAAGATGAATTCATAGCCTAGAAAGCCAGCCAGTCTTAACAACCACACACACAACCATTTCAGTTAGAATGTTCAAAAACAATAGTATGCCCGAGGTTCCGTCCGAGGCCGCAAGTCGTGAAACATCAAATACTAACAAATGTGCTACCGCAATAAAATCAGTGAGTTATTTTACTCGTTTTACAAATACCTACGTGAAAGTCTCAGACCAAGTAGAAAACCAAGACAGCGCTGCGCACAATACAGTGAAGCATGCCAACTACACCTCCGCTCTGTGCATGCACGCTTACACGCACACATTTCAGCCATTTACAATCAAACTACACCTCTAAGTGCACACATGTTTACGAAACCGGCCTCACATCACTGTTGACACCGCTATGTCTTGGTTTTTAATTTGGTCTAAAGTGAAAGTCTACTGCTCCTATTACTGTCGGCAGACAAATGTCGTTTGTTCTTAAAATAGTTATAGTCAATCGGCCTAGCCTTTTCCCAACTATGTTGGGGGTCGGCTTCCAGTCTCACCGGATGCATCTGAATACCGGTATTTTACATGGAGCGACAGCTTATCTGACCTCCACAACTCAGTTACTGGGTAACACGATACCCCTTGGTAGGGTTGTCTGACTTTTGGCCTTTTGGCTACTTGACGACTGTCAAAGATCTACGAATGACAGCCGGGACCAACGGCTTAACGTGCTTTTCGAGGCACGGAGGGGTCTTGATATTATGTTATGGATGGTCACCCATCGAACTGACTGGGACAAGTGCAGCTTAGCCTTCGATCGCCCCGTGTGTCTGTTATCATTTATTAACATTTATCCTTAAAATTGTTGTAGTGAAGAGCTAGGTTTTATTATTCTCTGCGATAATATTCATTACCTAACCTGAAGGAAAAGAAAACCAAAATCCCAATTAAAAAAGACAAGAATGTAAACATAACAGGTGGTAGTAATGGATTTTTAGAAAAGACCAGATGCTTTAAGGAAATAGTTGTTGGAGATCGCGATTCGTAATCTAAAGCTATCAGATTTTTAATTTTTTTGGAAGGAACCTAGGATGTATGTCGAGATAAACTATGAGGAGAAACCAAAGCAAAATCTTTGAAAAAGAAGTATCAACTTAATAAAAATCTTAACATCATTCATTCAGTAATTCATTCACTGCCGCACAGCCTAAGCCGCTAGGGCTAGAAAAGCGTGAAAGGAGAATGATTTTGGGCCTACCAAATTGAGGGGCGCGTGTCACAACCAAATATAGTTCATAAAATTACTCTAATTTTTTATCAGATTTGTGTTATGGAAAAGAGTCCCGAATTTCAGACACCAAGAATTTAAGTATTTTGTATCATTATTTCTCACTGACACGTCATACAATCCGCCATTTAAGTACTATTATTATTTTTCTATATTTTAACAAATCTCGGGACCATGGATCCCGGTCCTTTGGAAGGCGTACGAGGGGCCGAAGCCAACTCGCAGAGGCCCCTTAGACATTAATAAGTGTTGAGGTACCAACCGACGATTATCCCTGTATGCACCATACAAGTGCACCCAAGGACAACCCCCGATTGGTGTAGGACTATTGCAGAACATGGAATCAAAACATATTGGGCTATGGATTTGGGTGGCTATAATGGATTGGTTAACTGGAACTTATTATTATACTACTATTATTATTTATATAAAACCAGTGATACCAGTCATCATTATCTTCCTAACTTTGTCCCATGTTACGTGGGGTCGACGCACCACGTTTTCTTCTTCCATTTTTCTCTGTCAACTGTTACGCTATTACTCAGTCCCTTCTCTTTCATATCATTCCTTACACAATCCATCCATCTTTTCAAAATCAAAATCAACAGTTATTTATGCAAACTGGGCTAAGAATCAGCACTTTTTGAACGTCAAAATTACATAAGACATTCCCCCAAAACTTCCACCCTTCACCACTTCCTTGGCTGACGTCCTGTTGAAGGTGGGGTGGACAAACGGTCGTATTTGGTTGAATATAATAATAATAGCGACCCGTTTAGAAGTGCATACAACACACGTATTATTGTTTTTCTATTATAAAATCCTGGCGGTATTCTATGCGATGAATGTTTCATGCAAGGATATAAATATGTCTAGATAGACAGTCAAAGCAGTTAACTCGTTGAAAAAACTGTCGTCCTACGGTTAGCCGCTAAATCCCTTCCCCGCGCTTAGTGTCAGTCACGCTGTCACTGGATACTCTCGAGTTTCTCTACAAAATTATATTGTTTACAATGACGGTTTGTGTGATTAAAGTGTGCAGAAATTATAAAGGTCGATTAAAACAACGAAAAAAATACAGCTGTCATCGGTAAGTAAAATTATTTCGTGTCATTTCCAGCAAAATTAGCCATTAAAATATTTCAAAATTAATATTTTTCTTTTCGCCATTTTTTGGTTGACGTCAAAGTTGACGTGTGTGTTGCCAGTTTATGAAATAAAAGAATCCATATAAAAATGTGGCGTATTATGTAATGTATTTATACAGGGTGGCAGAGACATCGACGCGAAAACTTTTGCCATGGTTTCAGTACCTATATGATTAACCCCCCTGCCATAGATAATACAGATAGGACACTCCGCAGTTTAGGTATGAAGTTACAAGTACGCGGCGGGCTCATTTCACTGTGCCAATTCAGTAGGGCTGCCGCGCGCCGCCGCACTATGGAAAATCTATGTTTGTATCGGATCAAAAATCGATAACTTTTTATTTCTAAACATTATGTTGAGAAAATTTTACACAAATATTGAGTAGTGTATAAGGCTTCAAATGGGATATATTTCAGTATGATTTGATTTAATGTAATACATTAAAAAAACAAAACATATTCAAAAGTATCAAAAATGACCTTTTTTTAACTATCCATATAAATTACAATGTCTAGAAAAACCAATTACTATTTACTTGTTCTGCAGATTTTCAAGCCAACATTTTCCAGCTTCTGTTGCCATTTCTCTAATCTGCTCTAGATCTCAGGTTCATCTTCACCGACAAGAACAATGTCATCGGCAAACAGCATGCACCAGGGTGCCTTTTCCTGTATGTCCGACGTCAGAACGTCCATAATCAACAGGAAGAGGTAAAGACTTAAAGTCGACCCTTGGTGCAAACCTATAGCCACACTGAACTCGTCGGTATTGCCTTCAGCCGATCGGATGTATGTACGAGATTGACAGTACATAGCATGAATTAACTCTACATACTTCCCAGGCAAACCTTTCTCTTTCAAGGCCCACCACAACACATCCCGAGGTACCCTATCACACGCTTTCTCCAGATCAATGAACACCATGTGCAAGTTCTTGTGTGCACGTCTGTGCCTCTCGCACAATTGGCGGAGTGCAAAAGTGGCGTCCATTATTCCTCGACCTGGCATAAACCCAAACTGGTTTGGGGTAATCTCACTCTCCTCTCGCAGTCTTTTCTCTATTACTTTCCCCCTTATCTTCATCCCTCCTCCTTATCCCTCGATAGTTGTTGTAGTCCTGTACATCACCTTTATTCCATGGGGGTCCATACAAGAAACGTATTTTTTTCGGCGTTTATGTTAAATATGAACCCTAGGTGTGCTAGTCCAACTCGCACTTGACAGGTTTTTTAAATACTTTTAAACCACAAAGACGGGACTCAATGTAAACAATTATTACTATCATAGAAATAGCATTGTGTTCTCCTCCAAATAAACTAGGTTTGGTTGTGACAGGCAGATATTTTGTAAATAATAAATAATAAATTCATTTATTTCAGGTAAAAAATAACACCCATAGCCAAACACAAATTAATAAATTACATCAATAAATTAAAATACAATAAATTAAAATACAATAAAATCCAAGATCAATTAAAATAAAATAAAATGAGAATAAGTTATGTTGAATTGAAGTCAATTAAATAAATGAAAACAAAATAAATCAAATTACATTAAATCAAATAATATCAAAAACAATAAATACATATTACATACATAACAAGCACAGACAAAAACGAACACTCACACAGTAACAATATGTCTGCTGCAGCATTGCCGGATGTAAGGGCAATCCAGTCTGTTGGCAATCATTGCCAGGACGGTGTTGGGGCTGCCCCGCACTCTGCGCACCAGAGACGCGCACCGCTTGCGCATCGTCGCGTGAAAGCAGTCGGTGCGCGCCTCCGCGAACATGCCTGAGGCGCTGCAGTGTCGGGGCAGCCCCACCACCGCCCTGAACGCGTTATTGAACTGGACGCGGAGGGCGCTGTATGCCGCACGAGTATACTTTGCCCACAGGCTGCACGTGTAGAGAGATGTACAATAAGCTCTAAAGAGCGTTATTTTTACCTCCCTCGAACAACGCACAAACCTACGCGCTATCATATTACCTCTAACTGACAACGCCCTCCGCTCCCGCTCAATGTCCGCAACGTCTTTTAGGTCAGCTGTAACAATGTGACCCAAGTATTTGACTTGTTCCACTTTCTCAAGCGGCGCATTATTTATGTACACAGGAGGCACACTATTCAGACTTATTGGACTAGCCCCAAACACCATGAATTTACTCTTCCCTGCATTATATTTCAACCCATGGCTCGAGGCATACTCTTCACAGGTCCCCATTAATTTCCTAAGACCGCAGACCGATGCGCTCAGCAGCACCATGTCGTCAGCGTAGCTTAAGTTATTGACGCACACTCCATCCACATGGCAACCAACATGCTGGCTGCTAAGCCCAACGATTAGGGCGTTCACATAGAGGTTGAAGAGCGCAGGAGAGGTCAACCCCCCCTGTCTCACCCCGCACTCCAACCTATATGGTTCAGACATTACACCCGCCCATCTGACGCTATTGATCTGGTGTTTGTACCAATATTTAAATATGTTCGAGAGTTCTGGGGGTAACCCGATACTCTCCAGTTTCTCCCACAGGATGTTATATGACACCAGATCGAAGGCCTTGGACAGATCCAGGAAACACGCGTACACAGGAGTTTTGCGATCCGTATAATATCTGACGACGTGCTTAAGACTCAGAATAGCAGCTTCAGTGGACAGTTTGGGCCGAAACCCAAACTGATTGTCATGCAGTGACAGATATCTATCTAACTGAGTATTAAGCAAGCCGTCAAACACTTTTGCTACTATTGTTGCAAGTGAAATAGGCCTGTAGTTATTTACGTCGGCAACATCCCCGGTCTTGTTCTTAACCACAGGCACTACAACAGTCTTCATAAGATCGGCAGGTAGATATGAATGGCTCACACACAGAGAATAAAACATTGCCAGCACTCTCGATATATGCGGGCCCGCGTGCTGTAGATGCTCTATGCTGAGCCCATCGTGGCCGGGGGATTTACCTTTAGTCATAGTCTTTATGATTGAAGCTACATGTTTAGCATTAAATCTTGTCCCCACAAGACCACTCGGTATCTCAGCAGCGGGCACCCTACCCCCCTGCCCTAATGTAGACTGTACACGAAAATGGCTTCCAAATATGTCAGCAATACCTTTAGAGTCACTCACCCCGCTGAGGCTCACCGGACGACCAGGTCTCGGATTGACACTGTTGGTGCATTGCCAGAAACTTCGGAAGTCTCCGGACTTGTGTTTTTTAGCAATGGCATCCATTTTCACCTGATCTTGATGAACCTGACACCATTTAAGCCTGGACTTAAATATCTTTCGACTGTTACACATTTCATCATACCGCACCCAGTTCTAGGCCTCCCGCACATAACCCACTCCAGAAACCTCGACCGGGCCTCCATATGAGCCCCGCGGACGTGTTCAAGATGGACGGTATTCTCCTTTGCACAAGAATTCCATACAACGAAAAAAAAAAACATTTATAATCAATAATATTGATATGTAAGTTTGCATGGAAGTTTATCATTTTGGCGATGGATCATTTAACCCATCGGGCACATGGCTTGTACTGATTTCGGCTACGGTGACTGTTTTTGTTTCTTACGACTGTAGGTTACGAGCATGTGCTCTAGTGTGGCTACTGTAATTGAACAGGGTTTGTTCGTAAGAGTATCGCACACACGGAACAGAAAAAACAGTGGAAGTGCAATGCAACAAAATTACTATGAGAACCGTTGTCGCCAAACCCTCACAAATAAACTGATAATCATATAATGCACTACAAATAAGCCGATCGTTTGATTTGTCGTTTAAATTTTAGTCAAAACTAGCATAAGTCACAGATTCTACATTTGGAAAGAAACCTTCATGCTCTTAAAATAGGATTTATTTTGCGTTAGTGCAGAAAGTATCAACGACGTTTTGTAATCTAAAGTCAAACTAGATTCGATCGCCAAGTAAATTCTGCTACCCGACCATAGATGGCGGTATTCTCAGTTGTCGCAATTATAATCTTAATTGCGTTACTCGTAAGGTTGACGTTCGCGTCATAGGGTCGTGTCTTCTGCTACTCAATCAAGGCAGCAACACATTGAATTTTCAATAACATTATCGATATCGATAGATACCCGATTTCATAATTCGAGAAAATAAGACTTGTTTGGAGTTGAGTAAAACTGTAAGATGAATGACGTAGTATTATTTAAAAATAGAATCTTACATAATGTATAAGATTTTAGTTTTAAATAATATCTTCTATATAATAAAAATCAATTGCTATTCGTTGTTCTCGCTAAAACTCAAAAACGGCTTGACCGATTTGAATAATTCTTTTTTTGTTGTGTTCGCCCGAATAAAGGGAAAGTTTAAAAAAATGTCGGGTGGGTAGGGTACGTTGGATAGGAAGGGTAGGTAGGTAGGGTAGATAGGTAGGGTAGGTAGGTACGAAACTAGGATAGGGTGGGTAGGTAGGTAGGTACGAAAGTAGGGTAGGTATATTATTTTTATATGTATGTAGCTATATTATTAGGTATATTGGGAGAAGTACTAATACAGCGCAGGCGGAGCCGCGGGCGGCAGGTACCACAGGTAGTACTGAATAAATTGTGAAAATCATCTTACTTGGGTTAAAATTAAAAATGCGTTGTTCTGTCTTTTTATTTATTGTCCTTGAAATAGAACGTATTTGTTAAAAAACTGGCGTTTCGAAAGTCTTATTTTTAATTTTAACAAATGGTGTATGCGAACATTTATATATTTTTCGACTATTGCCTTCATCAAATCAGTGACGTGATTGGACGCAGGAAATTCGCCTATTTGATGGGAGGCAATATCATTAAATAAAACAGTTCCTATAAACTTTCGCATAATTAGAGTTATCGCCACTTCCTTTCGAAAAACCCCTATGTCAACGTTTTTTAAAAATGTTTCCGCCGTCTGACATATTTTGACAACATCTGGCGAAGGATACAACAATCCACCTTGATCTCTCGCAATTATAAACTTGTGGAAAGTTTGAAAATGATGTGTCACTAATGCGTCAACACAGACATCGCAGTTGATCTTTTTCATCAATATTCGAGCAATGTAACCAGCAATATGGCCTATTGCTTGGTTACTAAAATCAGAAAAGTGGCCTCCTAGTTCTTCAATTTCTGAATCGTCCTCAATTTGTTCATATTGTGACATATTGTCTTGAGATACAATTGTACTTCTGTTTATCCTTTCAACAGCTGATGAGCAGTTCAGGATGGATATCTGTTCTAACGCTACACAGTTGCCTTTATCAGAGTCTTTTAATTGTACATGAATTAATATCTTCTTATATGCGGATATGAATTGTCTGGCAGTGGGATTATTGTTTGCCCCACCCTGTGCCCTAATATTGCAGAAAAAAAAGCTCTAAATGATCCTGGCTTAATTTATAAAATGGCAAATATACCAGAATTTTAGTTTTTATTAAGCTTGCATATAAATGTTCTAAGGCTTTGATACACCCCAAAAAACCTAAGAACCCTGTTTTTCTTCTACTTTTTATTAAAAAAGTGTCGTTTTCCATTTTTAAATTGTTTATATAAGCCGATGCTTCACTTAAAAACTCAAAAATGTTTTTCGCGTTCTTCTCATTTAAAGCTTTTTTAAATCCGTATAAATGTAAATTCCTTGAATTAAATATATCGAATAGATTATTGCAAGTAATCAAAAACTTTTCCGTGGGCTCGCTATCATGAAATGAATCTAACCCTGACTGTCTGCAAAATTTAACAGCTTCCGCTACACTTGTGCTGAAAAGTTGTGTTTTGGAAACATTTGATTCGATATCTGTATGGTCCTTACATACATATACGACATATATATATTATAAGAGGTGGTAAAGATGCAATATAAACGTAAAAAAGACCTAATTATTTTTCTACTTATTATTATTAGTTTTAACCGACTTCAAATAAAGGAGGAGGTTCTTAATTCGGTTGTATTTATTTTATTAAATTATTTTTATATTTGAAATTATGTACTAATTTAATTATGTATTATCCTTGAGGCGGGCGCCGCACAGTGGGTCGAAACTGCTATATGAGGGACATAGGGATAAAAATAACTTTAAAACCATTTTTTAAATAATTTATAGGTACTCATTTATTTTTTAATTTTGTTTTTAAATTATTATTTGTTTTAATTTTGAAAATTTATTATTTTTGAACTTTTTTTTATAAATATAATAAAAATCCCTATGTTCCTCATATAGCAGTTTCGACCCACTGTGCGCTGGAAACTCGGTGTGGAAGCTTTCATCACTGATCGTACACACCGAAATGACTTGAAATTACCGGCTGAACAATGCAACGCGTCTCAAACATTATGTAAAAGTTTGATTACAATTTCGCTATATAGCATCTATGCAACCTTATATTTCGTGTATGAATGTTAGGCGAAATTATATCTGTATTGTAATGTTATACAACAAATATTAAATTAGGTACTTATTTTCTTTTATCGATAACTATCTATAACATCAATACCCGACCTGACTACATCCCTAATTGAGTAGCGAAGAACTTTCGAGAACGAAATAGTGAATACATTCAATCCAATATAAACTTTATTTTAATCGCGTAAAGTTGATTTTAACTAAACGTTCTACTAAATTATTAGTAAATTGACAAAAACTAAGATTTTATTAGAAAATAAATAAAATCGTATTTACTGATGGTACGAAACACCTCCATTTTTAAGATTATTTCTCCTACTATCATTTTTGCACTCCAAAACAGAACAATACCGATATTTACGGAAAAATAAATTTGTCGCGAGACTAGCAGCTCGACGCGTTGTTAGAACACGACTGAAGTAAAGTTGCGGAACAGCGCTTAATTGTGACACGCGTGCCACGCCTACTTTGCACTTCCACTGTTTTTTCTGTTCCGTGATCGCACAGCCCAAACTGCTAAAGAACGGCAGTTGTGATTTAAAACGAAGGTCCCTCACGCCTCTAACCGCCGCAGGAGGAGACGCCCGGGGCGGGAATCGCGAGCCGATTTCCGGCCACCGTAGGCGCGGGCTTGCGGACGGTGAGCAATGGGTAGCTCGCCGTCCGATAAGGACCAAGCCCGGGTCGACGGCGCGTTGTGTTCCACGCGCGCCTCAAAGAGATGTCAGCAGAATTGACGAGGTCCGCTAGGGCTAGTGCCTGCCGGGGGTTCGAAGAAAATCGATAGGGAAATCGTGGCCCCCGGCAACTGGGCAACCGAAGGAACACGGGTGGGTTTTAGTCAGTAAGAGTCTGACACGCCCTCCCGCTCCACCCAGAGCGGGAGAAGTTATTTGATAATTTCCCACCCAAAAAAAAAAAAAAGGTGTGTTCTAAGACAGGATTTTGCGAAAATCGAAAATAGAATCGTTTTAGGAGAGTATTTTACTAATTGCTTCGATTTAAGTACGATTTCCACTGGCCGAGCGTGTATCGCGTCGTAGCGGATGTGAAACACGCGGTGGCTGCCAACTGCATTTGCCCAAGTGCTAAAATCCGCTAGAATCTGGGTGCTTGCGCGACCAGTATTGACTTGGATGATTCAACATGCTGGCCGGCAAGGACATTCGAGTGCACGCCGCAGCAGTCGCGAAGTCCATGTTGTGTAAATTCCATGCAAATATGAGATTTAACTACTTAGTTACCTGGGCGACCGAGATCTGCTCTGGTGAAAATAGAGAATGCTCATTTAATATTATAGGAAAGTTCATACTAATACATGAATAGTACCTACTTATTCTATGCTGCCATGATAGTAGGTACTTACTAATTCCATGCTGCTATGTCATTATTCAATACCTTGTTCTAAACTTTGGGCGACCGAGCTCTACTTGGGTGAAAATACGGAGAAAACGAATTTTCCCAGATATGAGACCTAGCTAGATCGATTTTTCGCCGTAAACCACTATAACAACTTTCATCAAAATCGTTAGAGCCGATTTCGAGAACGTGAGTACAAATATATATGCTTATAAATATATATACTTATAAATATATACAAATATTGCTCGTTTAATAGTATAGGATTAAACGCTTCAATTTCCTTTGTACACACAATGTAAAATGCGCTCTGATGCGGCCCGACGTGCGCCGGCCGGAGTAAATCGTACATTAGTAGCCTAGGTGCTCGAAGTAATAAGCGTTGTGTGGGTACTAGGTACTGATCTGTCCGCTCAGCATCTTCATCTTTGCTATAAATGTATTACTCACCTTTCACGACACAGCTGGAATGGAGCTGCCCTATTTTTAGAAGACAGTTCTAGGTTGCTACTCTACTGATATTTTAGTATAATAAACGTTATATGTTTATTACCTTGTACTTGGATAGTTTAGCAATTTATTTATTCAAATGACTGAATAAAGGAACTATAATAATTGGTGAAACCTTACATTTTGTTGACAGGTCCTAAGAAAACGCCGGCAAAAATCGCTACCTTCTATGAGAAAAAACCAAGATTTTGATTCACAAAATTCGTTTAAAAATGAAAACAATGCAACCCAAATCAAAACTGGACTATTTCTAAAGAAGGTTTATAATATTGAAAAAGTGGAAGTAGTAAATTCTAACATTATGAAAAAAGCAAAGACAGATAAATCTAAAGTATTTGATAAAAAACGTCATGGCCAATCTGAAAAGACACACATCCGACAACAAATAACAAAATCACCGAAAAGAAGAGAACTTAATAATCCACAAAAAAAAAATCAAGGGAAATCAAGTAACCCGAAACAAAGAATTCAGGAGAAACAAAGAATGGAGAAGAAACAAAAACTTGAAGAGAAAGAAAGAAGTAAGGAGAAACAAAGGAATGAGGAAAAACAAAGGCATGAGGAAAAACAAAGAAGAAAAAGTGAGGAGAAACCTTTGGACAAAAGTCAATGCAGTCAAGAAAACACGAAATGCTTTTCGTATAAAAGAAAAATCTTAGGAAACCGGCTAACTACTAAGGTTTGGCAAATACTGAGTCGAGATTTGCTTCTTTTAGATTACGATAAGTTTAATAACCAAATACAGGCAACAAATTCTGAGACAAAAAACTATATTATATCTGTAATTAAGAAATGTAATAATAAAGGGCAAAATAAACTAAACCCACGGAAAGTGACACAAACCAGTAAAGAAAGTTTAAGCAGTTACTGCGCTGGGAAGAGAGCAATCAAGCGTGCGGTGAGGAGACGAGTCTGGACATTGGCAAAGGCTTCTATAAAACATAGTAAACATTGGAGTCAATTTCTAGCTGAAAACAATATCATAGTAGAGAACATTAACATAGATCAGTTTGACCTCAGTCTAATAGATCTGGACGCATTGGGAATCGAGAACAAATTACTGAAGCGAACCGTTACGTGGCTTTTTAACTAAAAACAATATTTCAGTAGTCAATTATTTAATTGACATAACATTGAAAACAACATTAAAATAACATTTGTTATTTTATGCAATTAACATGTTTATTAATAAAAACTTGAATCGTACCGAATTTTTTTTAAAGCTTTGAACAAATTATTTTTGTTTTTGAACGTGAATTTTACATGTTCTGTTCAAATGTCACAATGACAGTTCCCTATAATGATTTGCATAGGTCAGCTTTTATTCAGAAAATATTATAATATTAATCACTGATTGAACAGCATATTGTAAACTTCAGAAAAAAGTTGTGGTAATCAGTTGTGGTAATATTGAATTTATAATTGTCATAATACCTTAATACAAACAATAGGTATGTAAAAATATAGCCGTCAGAGCCAACCTGTCGTCGTAATATTACAGAAAATTTTCAAAATTTCTGTTGTGGAAACCTGTTAATTAATTGAAACACAATGAAATGTTCAAACGTTTATTCAAGCGAGGTAACTATCTCAGTAAAAATCGTAATTTCTAGGCTTCCAATTATATTTATATATTACCGAAATAAATATAGGCTTTCTAATAATCCATTTATAACCACGATATCAAAGAAGACCACGTTGTACCCATCGGTTGTCCCTCATTTTGTTACAATCACAACGCTTGTGACGCGACATGTATAAGTGATTGTAGTATTTATGTGCAGTGTGCACCCTTCATCATCATTCTCCTGCTCGCCATATCATCTTTCGCACACTCCATCTATAATTTCTTTGGTCTTTCCGTACTCTTATAGTCATCCACATTCATATTCAAACTAATTGCGTGTACCCTTAGTACACGTAAATGTGTCAACAAATGTTTTCTTCTAAAATATTGACTAAAATTATAATAAATATAATAATTCATTACCGACCATATACCGACTAGGTATTTCAGGAAAACAGAAAACTGTAATAAAAACAAAGGGTAAATTCAGTTTCAAAGGATGGTTTCAAGGCGTATTTAAGAAGAAGCCTAAAGAAATTGCGCCTAGCCCTTCTGTCACAACAATATTTCGGAATAAAATTAAAAAATCCAAATTAAATGTCAAAGATATTGAACTGATTGAAGGTATGAGTGCAAAAGAATTAAAAAAACGATTTTCTGTTACTGGATCTAGAGCGAAGGTATTAGAAGGGATGGTTGCAGATTATAAACGAGGAAAACTGACATTACCAGGTTTATCTCATAAATCGAAATTTGCTGGTAAGTCACTTGATAAAGACCGATTAAATAAAATGATTAAACAGTACAGTGAAGTAACCAGAAATGATAAAGAAGCACAGAGTAAAGTTAAGGTTTTACAAAAGAAATTTAAGATGACTCCATCCCAGGCAAACAAATTGGAGAAAATTATCACTGAGCTAAGTCAAAGTAAAGGTTCTTATGCGCATCTGGTCAAAACATTACTTGATCCGAATAAACTCACAAAAGAGCGTGTTGAGAAATTTATTCAACAATATGAGGAAGCACAGACGAAAAATAGAGGGCTTTCTTACATAAAACTCTCATTTATTTCATCTATGGGTAAAATTAAGAATTTGATGGAAGATTTGAAAGTTGTAAAAGGCCATTCCGGTTTACTAAAGAAGTTTAAAATATAGAAGGGTTCATCGTGTTTCTGTACTGTCATGGTTTTTTCGAGGATAATAAGATCAGAAGATTATTGATTTCATTGATACATCCATATTAATATGCAAAAGTAACTGTGTCTGTCTGTCTGTTAGCTTTATCTAACCTGGGGTAAGACATGGTATACTTTTATCTCGGTAGTAGATACGTTCCTGTGGGATAATTACTGACATCCACGCAGGCGATGCGAAAACTACGTTTGACGCCTCAGGTCCGCTGTATACACTTTCCTTTTTTAATATAAAAGCCTTTTTAAATTGCAGACGTTTGTAAATATTTAATTTCTTAATGTATTTTTTTGTTCGCAATTTCGTATTAATAATGTTTAATAGTAAACTGTAAATACAATTTATAAAATGTTTTTGTGCGTCTTATTAAGCCCGTTTCCCTGCTGTCCTTTCATTTCTCTGTGTGAAGACCTAATAAGGCGCCTGTCCTACCGCCGACGAGGAAACAACTAGATCAACAATTTTCTCACTCAAGAAACGTACAAAAGAAGAGCTACATATATTAATAGTTGATCACTGACTGTTCGCGACAAGAGCTATTAGTTAAAACAATGGCACGTTATCGGAGAGGCAACCGGATGGCGAATGGTAATCTGAGTATTGAAGTGATACTGAACCCCCCGTACCATCCGATAGGACCCCAAATGGACGGGAGTGGAGATATTGGGGATGGCGGCCTAACTTTTATTTTTTGCTTTTTATTCAAAATTTACGCTATATTATATGCAAGAAATTTGTGTGTATCAATGCCATCCGGTTGCCACCCCCCAACATCGTTAAAACTGAAATAATGTAAATAATTCTTGAATCACTTTACCGATGATTTATCACCGAAAATTAGGGTTAATTTTATCAAAACTAGAGGGCATTGATACACACAAATTCCTTGCACATATTAGGGCTTAAACTTTGAATGCCACGTCAAAAAAAAAAAGTTAAGCCCCCATCCCCCATATCTCCACCCCCGTCCATTTGGGGTCTATTCGGACGGTACAGGGGGGTTCAGTATCACTTCAAGACCCAGACTACCACTCGCCATCTGGTTGCCTCTCCGATAAAATTTTACGTGCCATTGCTTTGAATATATCAAAGAGAGTACTCAGCGAGGATCACTTAGCGGGCAAAAACTAGCCGAGAGACTCACGCTTGGTATATACGTACGCATACCAGCGCGCTCGTTGCTCGCCAACTTGCCTTTAGTGGCTAGCTCTACTCGCTTCTCGTTAATCGCCAGCCATGGCACAGGTGCCGAAGGATTTTTATACAAGGAGTACTACATCTCGTTTCGCTATCTCCATCTAGGCCTTCTCTTTTCAGGGCATTTTTCTTTTGTATTGTCTTAATGTAAAAAAAAGCATTTTTGTTGTAGGTACCGCTTTAGACCTTGCTTCTCATAAATTGATTCTACACTTTCAGGCTTACTAGATCAGTACCCTAATTGTGTAACTTATTTTCGTAAACGATTACGACTCATTTGTTTCATTTTGACAGTTCAACAACATTCATTGCGTTATTAACGTTGTTGAGCAGATTTTTTTCCTACTTATGAAGCATTGGATTAGCAATCTGTTTCAAATCGAAACAGATTGTGATTGATCGTGTATTACGCAATTAGGGTACTGATTGATCGCCAGATTCTTGTTTGGCTTGATGAATTAGCTTCCCTTCAAACGAATGCTATTAGTTAGTGCTAAAAACATCCTTCCGATTCTGCACTACAGTAGGTTAGGAGAGAACAGTTCTGTAGTCAACATTCCCAAGCGAATTTGTAGATAATTAAGGTGGATGTGCTAATGTAGAGCGCGAATTTCAAATTTTCTTATGGTTTTTGCAATTTGCAGGTCAGTGTCAGGTTGAATATTGATTAAAATATGATTCGCGGCCATAACAAATATGGCTTTATAGAATTATAATCTTTCAATAAGCAATACAACTCCTTAAGTTAGAATTGGCCTCAAATGTCATGAAAGAGTCATTCAATAGGGTACTTAATATGAACTTATGAGTTGTATTGATGATTTTTATGATAATTTTAATTCTATAAATAAATATTTGCAACGGCCGCGAATCACAAGTAGATCAACATAATTAACCTGATACTGACTTGCAAATTGCAAAAAAAACGTCTTAAAATTTGAATTTCACGGGCTATCCTGACGCTTTTGCATATGGCGCTAAATATTATATTCTTCGGTGAAATGGAGATGCAAGACAATGATATTATACATACCTACTCAGTACTAATTTTAGAAATACATATATGCCTTATTTAAACACACATACATATATGCAAGTCAAAATAATCACAGAGAAGAATACTTGTAGGCGAAATGTTTGGCAGGAAACAACCACTGCTGCACAATCTAAAATTATTTGATCAAAATATTATAATGTTTTGTTGACAGATCGTCACGAATATCACACATCGGGAAAATCTTTACTTCACTTTTAAGAGGAAACAAAGTAATCATGTTCCTGTCCTCAAAAATGAATATGTCTCTTTGCCTACCCAAACCAAACGTAATATTTTACGATGGAACGTCTTAAATGTGGATAGGATACAAGTAGAAAAATCAAGATTTGTTAATATAGCTAGTCGACAGAAGTCACCAGTTATGAACAAAAGAACACACGAAAAAGTTATCCATGTGCAAACACGAAACCGCGATGGGCCTAAAAGTATCCAGAGAATCACACAGGAGGACGTGGAAAGTAGAAATCATGGTAAATTAGGTATTGTACAAAATAGAAATCAACAAAGTGGAACGCAAAAGAAATGGTTACATAAAGTATCTAATGAACAGAAACACAGCGAAATGAAGAAGACTAACTGCTCATTAGACCATAAACGAAACTTGGAACTTCGGCTTAGTACAAAAATTTGGCAGCTAATAAATCGTGAGGTTCCCCTACACTGGGGCAGTGAGAAGCGCCCGAGCCAAATTAGCATAAACGATTCTGAGATAAAAAAGAATATAGCAACTGTGACAAAAAAAAACAAAAGAGAAATTGAGTATCATAATCGTCCTTGTGTGGCACAGACGAGTAAAGATAGTGTTAGGAGCGGGCGTCGTCGTAGAACACGCCCAAGTGCCAGAAGAAAACTAATTAAACGTAAAATTAAAAGACAGTTCTGGCACTGGGCTAAAAGCGCTATAAAAAATAACGAAAATTGGAGTAAATTTTTAGCAGATAACAATATTTTTTTAGAGAATATTAACATTGATGCAATAGATCTCAGTCTTATAGATCTGGATGCGTTAGGAATTGAAAACAAGCTACTGAAACGTACGATAATATGGTTCCTTAAATAAAAAGTAAGGCCTGCTGCCAATAAATAACTGTCTAATAAGGCTTAGGTCCTTTATACTTTTTTTAACTTCAATTTCGCATCTGCTAGCTACTAAATTTCCCGTTAAGCATTTTAAGATATCTACCTACTAGCGTACTGTGCGTAACAGTTAAAATATCAACCGTCAGTGCTTAATATACCATTAATAAAATTAATAACTTTTTTTTGTGAAATTGGCCCTTTTTTCTTTTCGAGACGATAGGCCACAGCAATCGTCTCTTACCACAGAGCACGGAAACGACTCGGCGGCCACTGCTTGAGACGGACTGTCAACACTTTCCACACACACCAAGCGTGTCACCATTTAATTTTACTCGCACTAAGACTCAAATGACGTATAAAAACTGATGGCTTTGAATAGTCCGTGACAGAAGTTGTGCCGTTCGGCGTCACGATTTTTTGAACTGAACCTTCTTAACTATCTCTGCCAACTCTGCTATCTCTCTCTAACTACATTGAGAAAAAATATAAATTTTTATCACGACTAGGGTGCTGCATGTTCATTTTTTTTACTGTTGTATCTAGATCCTGCCGGCGAGGCGAGTCCGTGCTCCGCGGTCCTTATTAATATGAAATTATAGCTTAATATTGCTGGAAATTAAAAACCGTTTTTAAATCATTTACTTATTAAATTTTTGTGCATAGCTTTAATTAATCTTGCCTATAACAATTAGTTTTTGTGGCAGCAGTACCTTTATGGTTACGGAATGATTGCAATGCACGTGCATGCATTTAAGATAAGGGTGATGTTAACATTTTGCGGCAGTTCGTACATTTTATTTACGGTTAGTAAATGAATACAATTTTTAATTTACTTTTTAATTTGGATGCTGTATCTTCTTTATCCGGGACAGTTACATATAGATACTTCAGGGTTGGAATAGGCGAGCCCTGAAGGTTTTTCAGCAAGTTTATTATTCAGCCTGCGCGCAGGGCTCCTAATTGAAACTTTTCAAATACATTTTCAGCGTTTTCATCACTCTCACTCAACTCTCTCGCTCAGCTATCAAGTTTTTGAACTGCGTATGCTTGCTAAAAAACCTTCTGGGCTCTAAGAGGTATGATATTGTACAAGAAATGAGTAATATTCATCTTGACAAAAATAAAAAAAAGGAAAAAGCAATTAGATTGCTTCTAGAAAACTATTTATTATTTCAAATGAATCAATAAGCGCTTCCCTTTAAGGAGCCTGTCCGGCATAGTAGGCATTTACCACCATACTTAAGCATACTACCACCAAATAGACTGCTGTGTTTCAGGTACGAATCGGTATAATAGGAACCGGACAGCAGTCAGAAAATAGTATATTTTGATACAAGTGGGTCGAGTTACCGCTGCTCAGCTTAGTAATCATAAGTAATGGCTCAAACTCTTAGTAATCTATCTATACAGCATGTATCAGAATGGTGTGGGCAAATTTAAGGGTCCACATCCGTATGTTTTCTTTCCACGCCTTTCTGATGCGTCGACCATACAGATCATCAAACTGAACAACTTTTTCCACGGGACCAACATCGTAACCGCGAAAAAATTATCAACTGTCCTTTAAAAAAGTTTAATACCTGCTCGCTCATCCCAAATGAATAGGTAGGTTGGCTGATTATTTTTTCTGGGGTTTTTTTTTCATTGTTCTACTAAAGATACGGTTGTTTTGATTAGTCCATCTGATGCGAAATGTTTCAAGCTACCAGATGCAAAAAAAAACAGATTTTCCGAATTTTTTGATACTGCTTTTGCAAACTTATAGATGGCGGTTTTACCCAATAAAATAAAGACAGTTAAAGAAAAATGTAATTGTGCGGTCAGTGAGCAAACATACAAAAACCGATATTTTTCATTTCATAATTATTATTTTTGGCCAGAAATAGAAACAAATGATTCCTATTTTTTCATTCCATGAACATAGTAAAGCTACTTACTTGCGAATTTACGGATATTCGCGTTACAGATATTTGCGGCTACTACATTTGTGGTCACCGCAAGGAATTGCAACGGTAATTGCATTCAAGATTCATCTAACCTTAGAGATGGACGACGCTGTAAGCCACAACAACCTGATTCAAATTCAAATCCATCACAGGGCCTACAAAGGGGGTGTTGCCCGTACGAGTTTGATAGAAATATTTGTAAAATTTTGGATGACAGAATGCTGTGTGGATATAATAAGAATTTAGGGAAGCCGAAAAGTAAAAATTCCGTTGAAGTGTACGGGGGCTGCAGAATACGTGGAGGGAGGTTAGAGTGCGGCTACCAGCGTGGTCCCTATACTAATCCGAGGAGGCCACCCGTTGGGGGTAATCAGCTGGACGACCAAGTATTTGATGGTGACAGTCAGACACATCGACATCGCTCCGACGAGGGTGGCCCCAGGCCTACGGGGATCCCGTTCGATACTGTGACAAGATGTGTAGAGATAGATGACCGTATTGTTTGCAGGAAGGTTTAACTAGTTTTCATCTTCTAAATTATGAATCCGTTTTGCTTCATGTATAAAACTCTAACCATAGAAATTGTTTGTAATTTTATTTATTTGTACCTACTTATTTAATAAAGATCCAAGTAACTCCTTGATATTTGAAATTATATTGCTTTAATTTCCTTGTACCTACTCCGAATACTGCTCAATTAATTAAAATTAAAAGCAAGGGAAGTAAATGATTGAAGCGAAAACTTCTTTAAACGCATTGAGGCAGTTTTGGTAAGGGAAAATCTTGTGGGATTATAGGGGCAAGATCCAAGGGGCGAGCGGAGCCCAAACCCGCGTTACCCACATGTATGTTAACAGTTTATCTGTAGTATGAGTATGATGGCGTGTTGCGCTTGCCCAGCAGTGAAAGCATATATATTTAAATTAATAATTAATCATTATAATTAACAAATTATTAATTTTTGATACTACAACGAATATAAAAAAAAATAACCATTGTTATTTCATGGTTTTAAGTTTTTACTTTTGTTGGTAGTACCCATGACTGCGTATGTTTTATTTTACTAGACTTACTTTAAGGAAACTATTCAAGACCTCCAAGCGATCCGCTCACCAATTAATATTTCGCAAGATAACATTTATAATAAGGTCCTTATCTATTTACCTACATAGATACTTATTATTATGACTTAGTATTATTAATAAGTAGATATCTATGTAGGTTGGTTGTCTGAATAATAACAGCCGCACGGGTCAATCCATCAGGTTAAGCTACGCTTGCCGGGGTTGGTCCGTGGATGGGGACCATCTTTACATACCGAGACTCCTCCGTGCCTCGGAAAGCACGTTAAGCCGTTGGTCCCGGCAGTCATTTGTGGATTTTTGACAGTCGTTACGGGTCGTCAGAAGCTCGAAAAACTGACAACCAGTCTTACCAAAGGGTATCGTATTACCCAGTTACTAGGTTGTGGAGGTCAGATAGGCAGTCGCTTCATGTAAAATACTGGTATTCAGCTGCATCCGGTTAGACTGGAAGCTGACCCCACCATAATTGGGAAAAGGCTAGGCAGATTGATTGATGACTTAGTCTTATTGTAATGTTAGTTTAGATCTAGGTTCTTGGACACATGATGTAAGATTTACCCAAACTTCTAAACAGTAGCCAAAAAAGGATGACCATGGGATATTGGAATGCACCACTAGCTTAAATGAATGTATTCGTTCGCTGTTACAGATATTTGCGGTCTCAACAATACTTGCAGTTGCCGTAAAGAGCTGCAATGGCAATTATGAGTATGTAGACAACACAAACGATGATCCACTTCGAGAGGGAAAAGGGAAAATGACTATTAAAAAAGTCAACGCTATCCTGGCACAAACCCCATCCAATAAAATGTCAAAAAGCCCATTCAATGCTTCGTTAAAAGGACCCATAAAGCGAAGACGCTGCTGCCCGTACGACTTTGATAGCAAACGTTGTAAAATTGTGGACGACAGAAAGCTCTGTGGATATAATAGGAATGGAAATTGGCCTCAAAGTAAGGATTCTGTGGTTGAACTGCATGGAGGCTGTAGACTACGGGGAGGGAGGTTAGAATGCGGGTACCAGCGTGGGCCATACACCAATGCCAGGAGGCCACCAGTTTGGGACAATTCACCTGCCAAACAATTGCGAAGTGGGTAATCCCCAATTTCGTCGGCGACCATAACGAACACAGGATAACAAAAAAAAGCCCAGATTATCTACGTAGTTACCAGTTACAGATAGAGTTGAAAGTTTTCATATTTTCAGCCGATAATATAATAGATGTTTTAATTGGACTTATGTACGTTTGTGCTCGATTATTTAAGAAAAATATACGAGTGCACGAGAGCATTTTATTATTTCAAAAGGTATTTGTTTCGATACAGATTTAAGAAAACAATAATATTTCTCGTTAATGCGTTTTGCGCAGGCGTTGGTCGCCTGTTTAAATTGAGAAATAAAAGTCGCAGTTCTTCAAAAGTATTAAATTGCTCATTGTGTTGAATAAAATTACATAAAATCACGCTTGGAATTCCCAGAGGGTTAGGCAGATATGTACCTACCTGTAGTACACCCACATTTCGCCAGTATTTAAAGTGCCATGGGGGCGAGCCTATTGCCATAAAACGGGCACAAATCTAGATTCCGGGCTGCTGCTGAGAAATTCATGATGGTACCCAATAACACTTTGCCCGACCTGGGAGTCGTACCCAGAACCTCATGCTCAGCAGTAGCGCTTGCGACTACTAGACTAAAGAGGCAGTCAAAAATTTTCGGAATATAACATATTAATTACATTTTCATCCACTTTAACCTTTCTCAATAATGTTATTTGTTGGATTTCTGTCACATTAGATTGATCCAGTTGACTATCATTATATTAATTACTAGTTTCTGCCGTCGAAGATGAAGTCGAAGAAGTCTAAAGTCGTAAGACACCACAAATAACAGCTAATTTTTTACATATATAACTTCCCTGTAAACCAGCTATGCACAGACCGCTGCCCGCTGCCGGTACGCTTGCGGCCCGCCAAATTTTTTAAAAAAATGCAAAAAAATAAAAGGAAATTACAAAATAAATGTTGACAATGCTGTGTAACTCCACCACTTAGACCGGTATTGCATGCATGCGATTGATAGATACCCAAAATGATGAAAATTTACGTAACAAATGTAATGAAGATAACTTACTCAATTTCTACCGTTGTGTTGACAAAAATAAGTACGTTTAAAATGCGCAAGCTTATTTGGATCGACGTATACTTGTGAACGAACGTTTTAAGTACAGTGCGCCAGGAAAGAAGGCCCGCAAATTGCTTGCCACCAGGCCCGCCTTTGGCTCATAAAGTGCCGGACTGGCCCCTATTCTCTATAAGTCTGTGCATCCCTGCTGTAAAGTGCGTAGTATATGTTTGAGTTTCGGTCTCAGCAGCCAATGTACAGGTTGGATTTTTTTTTTAAATGGAGCAGTAAGATAAAGATAATTTTATTTGTCTAAACATGCGTATACATGCAAATTACTTAAGCATGCAGGATGTCACAATATTGATATTTCATCCGTAAGGGTAGCTACCTAGCTGGCCCGAGGATACCGCACGGTCTCCTGCGAGGCAGCGAGCCTCCTTGCCGGATTACCGCCATGGGATCTGGAGGCAAAGGTCCTCGCGCACATCTGGGAGTGGCGCGAGGAGGCGAAACGCCGGGGCTTAGCTCGGATGCCGCAAGAAATCGCGGCACAGCGGACAGAGCTCCGGCGGGATCTCATGGCGTCATGGAGAGTGCGATTGTCGCAACCCCGCGCTGGGCACGCCACAATTGCGGCGATAAGACCCCTCTTTGAGGAGTGGCTTGAGAGACGCCACGGCGTCCTCACCTTCCGCCTCACGCAGGTCCTCACTGGACACGGCTGCTTTTGGAAGGTTCCTGTTCAGGATAAGGCGGGAGGAAACACCCGGGTGTCACCATTGTGTGGATCGGCCTGAGGACACGGTGGAGCAAACGGTGGAGGTCTGCCCGGCTTGGGCAGAGCAACGCCGTGTCCTCGTAGAGGTGATCGGCGGCGGTGATCTCTCGCGTCCGGCCCTGGTTCAGGCCATGGTACGCAGCGAGAGGAAATGGCAGGCCGTCACCTCCTTCTGCGAAGCGGTAATGCTCGCGAAGGAGGAGGTGGAACGTGGTGAGGGAGAGGCAAACTTCGCACCCGCACGCCCCTAACCGCCGCAGGAGGAGACGCCTGGGGCGGGAATCGCGAGCCGATTTCCGGCCACCGTAGGCGCCCGCTAGGGCCAATGCCTGCCGGGGGTTCGAAGAAAACCGATATGGACATCGTGGCCCCCGGCAACAGGGTAACCGAAGGAACACGGGTGGGTTTTAGTCAGTAAGAGTCTGACACGCCCTCCCGCTCCGCCCAGAGCGGGAGAAGTTATTTGATAATTTCCCACCCAAAAAAAAAAAGGGTAGCTACCTACCTTAATCGTTGTACCTACAGGAAAACGGTTTTAAGAGACTGTCCTTTGAGAAAATTTGTTCTCAGCATTATCAAATTTGGAAAAAAATATACAGTCAGCAAGAAAATGGGACATTTTCACTTTTTTTTTTGTTTCAATCAATCCTGTTTCTTACAATAGGGTTGTATCCTAGGTAAAAAAAAAGAAATTCTATTTAGTCCGTCTTTCAGATAATAAATAGTAGATTATTAACCAAGGGGATAAAGCAGTGTCTTCTGTCGCGGGTGACGATTTAAATCGCGAGCGTAACGAAGGACTCGAGGTTTACTCCCGAGCGTAGCGAGGGTGTTAAAACTTAAATCACGAGCGAAGCGAGGGATTTAAGATGAGTCCTGAGCGTAGCGAGGGGGTCACTCGACGCACGGCACTGGTCACGGACGGTTGTGTGCTTGCGCTCTCCCGTTCATGACTCATTGCCCAGAGTCATATTTCCGTTACGTTTCGTAACGATTTTCGTGGTCGCTCGACTACATCCGATCTCCGATCGTTTATCGATCGGGCATAGATCCACCAAAAAGGCCTTTTTCAAGGCTATCTTATTTCTTTAACAAGAATACTCGTCTGTGAATTCACTAGGCCCCTTCCGGGCAAAACCACAGTTTCGTGGTCACTCGGTGGATACCATACGGTGCCACCGAAGCCGAGTGGGGTGTTGACCCAACACACCCGCCGATCCCCTTCAGGGTAAGGCAGTGAATTGGCCGGGTCCCAGTGTTTGGCCTTGGGGGATCTCCTAGTCAACACGTGGTGACAGTTTTGCCTCCACAGCGACTCACCTAGCGTGGTCGGGTATCTTCATACCCTTCACACTAGACTGGATAGGACCCCGTTGCACATTAAGATAGGCAACGGGCCAAATCAAGCTAAGGGCTCACCGATAGGCACTCATTTTCCCTGTCTTACCCGACAGGGAGGGATTGTACACATCCCTGGCATTCCCACCGGGGAGATAGGCATAGTTAGGCTTTTCCCTCCCCCCCCGCCATTATGGCTGCCCAAGTAAACCTCGAGCTTCTCTCGAAGCAACTAGTCCAACTCCTCGAAGTTATCTTCGAAACGGAGCCTTCCCTCCACGGGAAATATGGGGATCGTCTCTCCAGCCTCTTGAGCATTTCAAGAGGCGAAAACCCCCCCCCATGACAACAGCGTCGCTACTTTCAGCGACGCTCTCGATACCCCTCCGACCGTAGAGTCGCCCAGATCCCCCTCCCCCCCGTCGGAGTCAATGGACACCGACGCTCCCGCTGCTTCTTCAAAGCAATCCTCTACCTTGTACCCCTCTGGTTCGGAGGAAGACGAGGTAAAGTCCGCTGCTTCCTCTACCTCTTCCTCCCCCTCCGACGACGGCTTCATAGCCGTCCAAGGTAAGGGGAGAAAGAGGAAGAACAGGAAGCAGAGCTCTGCGCAGGCCAGTAAGGTCGCCGCAATCGAGGACTCTGCCTCCTCTTCGTCCATTGTCACCCTCAAATCCGCTGTAGTAAAGTCACGCGCTACCGTCGCAACTTGCGCTACCGTAGCTTCCCCCTCCCCCTCCACCGCCCCACCGACCGCGTCTACGTCCTCCGCGAAGGCACCCCCGCGCCCCCCGCCCCCCGAACCGCGTCATCCTCCGCAAAGGATCCCCCCGCGCCCCCCGCCTCCCTGACCGCATCATCCACCACGATGGATTGCCCTGCGCCCCCCGCGAAAAAGATCCCCCCTACACCCCCCCTGTTCGTACAGGACAAGGGGAAGTGGACGGACATATCAAAATGGTGCGCTGATCAAAAGATCAGCTTCACCAGCGCCCAAAATACCCAGCAGGGTATAAAAGACCTTGTCCCTACGTCGCGTGACTCTAGGGAACTAACCCGACTTCTGAGAGCGAGAGGTGTGTCATACCACACCTACTCTCTCCCAGAAGAAAAACAAGTTCGCGTCGTTATCAAACGCATCCCTAGGGAAATCCTCTCCTCTGAAATTCTCGCCGACCTTCAGTCGCAAAACGTCCCGGTAGACGAGGTCCAACGTATGCACCGCTCTAGAGGCGGTGACCTCTACGACATGGTCCTCGTTATCTGTCCGGCCGTAGAGGGCTACCATCCGATTTTCCAAATTCGTTCTCTGTGTCATCTCACAGGGTTCGAGATTGAGAAACCTCTAAAGAGTGGCATTGTCGGTCAATGCCACCGCTGCCAGTTATACGGCCACTCACAGCGGAATTGCCATGCTACACCCAGGTGCGTAAAGTGCCTGGGAGAGCATAGCACTTCCGACTGCCCCCGTCCCAAAGACCGTACCCTCTGTACCGTACCTCTTAGCTGCGTTCTATGCGGCAAAGAGGGCCACCCGGCTAACTACCGGGGTTGCTCAAAAGCCCCTAAGGCCTCTTCTCCCAAGCTGGGGAAGCGCTCCGGCGCCCGCCAGCAAAGGGAAACTCCCTCCTCATCCTCTTATAGGATTCCCTCCACCCTTATGCCCCAACGACTAAGCCCTCAGAGGCCTAGTCCGTGGAATTATCTCCACCACCAGCAGTCTTCCCTGCCTTGGTGCCCTCTTACGGTCACTTCCCCCCCCCGCCCCCCCATCTCCTCCCCCCCCTACCTTAGGGACCCCCGTTTCCGTGGCACCGCGCCACCCGCGCCCTCCGCGCGTTCCACGCACTCTGCGCCCCCCGCGCCCGCCACGCCCCCCGCTAAACCCGCGCCAGCTCCCCAAGTTCCGCGTCCCCCGACTGCCGGTCCCGTGACCGAGCAGCTGTCAGGTGTTGCCTCGTTCAACATAATCACCTCAAATTACGCGTGTTTTGCCTCCCCGCGTGCTAGGGAAATGGCAAAACTCATCGTCGCCGCCCAAGGCGATATCATTAGGATCCAATCCATATATAATGCGTATCCGGATATTACGCAAGCCCTAGACTTCCTCGCCAAACCCCCTAAATCTTTCAATGGATAACGAGGCCTTAGCTAGATTTAAACCCCGATCCCTAATAATAGGTTACTTTAACGCCAACGGCATAAAATCCCAAAGGGAAGAAATAGGGCTCTTCCTCCGCGATCATCAAATAGACGTTCTCTTAATACAAGAGACCTTCCTAAAGCCTTGCAATCGTGATCCGTCACTTGCCAATTACCGGATAGTTCGCAATGACAGGTCGCGATGTCACAAGGGTGGCACCCTGATCTATTATAGAAAGCAGCTTCACTGCATCCCACTAGACCCTCCCCCCCTCTCGGTATTAGAAGTCTCCGCCTGCCGTCTAGGCATGTCAGGTCACGAGCCGATCACTCTCGTATCGGTCTATAATCCCCCCGGTAACACCACGGGGCATTACCATCACCAACGCCTCTCAAACGATCTATCGATTCTACTCGCTATGAGTAACTCGCTCATTATAGCGGGCGATCTAAATGCCAAACATCCCTCTTGGAATAGTTCGGTAACTAATCTCAGAGGTCAACCTGTTCGACCTCTCAAACTCCCTGACCTTTGACGTCATCGTTCCCATGACTCCCACCCATTTTTCGCTCACGAATCCAAATCATGCCCCCGATATCTTAGACGTGGCGCTCCTTAAGAACGTCAACTTAAAGTTAGATTCGATAGAAACGGTACAAGAGCTAGACTCTGATCACCGCCCGGTAGTCATGAGACTATACCCCCGCATAGGTCTTTCCGACCCGAACGCCCCCCCTATCACTAAGAGGATCACGGACTGGAAGAAAGTAAGCACACAGCTGAAATCCAACACGTCCCCTCAACTAGACTCTATCCCCGACCTTTTCGACTCGGTCGCCGACACCACGGCCGCGATCGACTCACTCACTAATCACGTACAAACCGTCCTGAACGATTGTTCAAGGGAAGTTCCAGCGACGGACGACCGTCGCTGGAACTTGCCGGACGACGTACAGTACCGACCAAAAGTCCATAGGCAATCTCACAAAGCAATCGACTGACGCTTCGGTTTGACATACGACCTTCTTCTATAAGTTGTTACAATACTGTAGGCACGCACATTACACACACACACACTCACTTTGTCTGCAACCAATAACTAGTTCGATAACCATTCGCTTTTTGGCCGCATTCCGTGTTACATTAAAAGTGATAATATCGCGAACCCGACCAAAGTCCAAAGTCACAATTATTACACAATAACCCTTATATTTTGTGACTATTAAATTTAGTCGGATACGCGATATAATAACTTTTAACGTAACTCGGAATGCGGCCTCTGTTTCATTCGTCTTATTCACATAAATATTAAAATTTAGCAGGTAGACCACAGAAAACTAACTAAATTATTTCGTTTTCTGTGGGGTAGACAGATGCAGTTCGTTACGAGTATTCACATAATAGATCTTTGTTGGTTCATAGAAAATGTTGGTGACGAGTATTTAGCGCAGTGTTGTGGTTATTACTCGTATTTTTAAAAAGCAAATATTGAAGGGATATCAATAGCGCTGCGTAAAAGTGCGTTCTAATGAAACCGGACTAAGTGTGAGTGTTATCATTTAAATATTTCATATTTTACTAAACATAAATCTTAATCAAGGGTATTGTTGATAGAACAGAGGAATTGTTGAGACAGAAGATGCCTTTAAAGTTTTAAATTCATTATGAGTTTTAATTCGATTAGTGAATAATAAATAATTAGGTATTATGTGTAATAAATACAATGTTATTCTTTGTTCTAGAGAAATACTGTGAGGGTTAAGAGATATGAGGAAGGGGCTTATTATCGAGTAGCAGCGACGTCAAATGGTGAATGAATATGAAACCAATGGTTTCATACCAACGAGATATTTTGCTGAATTATTAAACACGTCATTATGAACCGTTTGCCGTGCACTCTAAAGGCTTGCATCACTGAAGATCAGCTAGAAAACTGTTTTTGACTTTAAAATATTGATCATACCAACTTAATAAACAACAGATTCGTTATTGCAGGAATTTATGGTAACGAATTTTTTAAGCACGTTTCAATATGGTGTTTGTCGTATTTCTTGCAGATAGAACGAAAAACTTTAAGACTATTTTAGTAATATTATTATTTGTTTCTTATAGAAACTTGGAGCTCTAGGGCGCTCAAATGAAACCAATAGTTTCAATAACTGGTTTATTGGTAGTTTTACAATTTAATTTGATTATTCTAATAAAAATAAGCAGAGCTAATTGCTACTTCTAGTTTTGATAGGTGAATAATAATAACATGAAGGTAGAAATTTTTCATTAACAATTTCGATAAAATTTTAGAAGTACCGACGTTAAACACATAGAAAATATAAGAAAAGAATATGATTAGCAATGACGCGCGCGTAGTGACATGCTATTATAATAATATCAGGCGCGAACATCCTCCCCGCCGTTAAAAGTCCCCGACTTTTAACTCTCCATCAGGTGCTCGGTGGCTGGTAGCGGGCAAAGTCGCGTGAGGAGCCTCCGGAAACTTCCTCGAGTGGTTTGTACATCTGCTACGCGACACACGCCGTCAGGGCCAGGAAATAGTTTACTGATGCGCCCTGTACGCCAACACAGTGGCGGCAGGTTCTCCTCATGCAATAGAACCAGGTCTCCAACATGTAGCGGAGTAGTATGAGTGCGCCATTTCGATCTCTGCTGCAGCTCAGCCAAATACTCGTTCTGCCATCTTTTCCAAAAATGCTGGCGGATCTGTTCGAGCCTTTCGTGGCGTTTTAAGTTGGTGGTGTTGCTTTCGACGAGATGCGGTGAAGGCAGCGCAGTTAGTGGCCGACCAAGCAAGAAGTGCCCTGGGGTGAGGAAAAGACAGTCATTTGGGGATGAGGAAATAGGACAGAGTGGGCGGCTATTTAAAATGGCTTCCACTTGTGCGAATAATGTGGATATTTCCTCAAAGGTCAAATGCGTATTTCCCATTACACGCCTAATGTGAAATTTAGCATATTTCACCCCGGCCTCCCAGATACCACCAAAGTGCGGAGCGTAAGCAGGAGAAAACAAAAATTTGATTTCTTCTTCGCTTGAGAAATCACTTATAGCTTGATGATTACGTTTTAAAAAGCTGCCAATATCTTTAGCCGCGGCAACAAAATTACGGCCATTATCGCAGAAAATTTCAATGGGTTTGCCGCGGCGTGAAATAAATCTACGTAAAGTTAAAATGAAAGCCTCCTTCGAAAGATCGCTTACCGCTTCTAGGTGCACACATTTATACCTTAAACATACAAAAATGCACAAGTAGCATTTTATGACCCTTGAACCGCGCCCTTTCCTATTTAAGACAAAAAATGGGCCGGCAAAATCTATACCTACACTGCGAAACGGAAAATCCACCGTAATACGTTGTGAGGGTAAGTTCCCCATGAAGGGAGATAACGTCATGCCTTGTACTCTTTTGCATCGGACGCAGTTATGCACAGTTCGCCTGGCGAGATGCCGGCCATTAATGGGCCAGATGTACTCCCTGACGCTCGCGAGGAGCAATTGGGGGCCAGCATGCAACTTATGCAAGTGTTCTCGCTCAAAAATTAATTTAGTAAGATGGTGTGACGAATGCAGAAGGATAGGATGCTTACTATCGAACGAAAGTGATGAAGCCTCTAAACGGCCTCCTACTCGTATCAACCGATTTGCATCCATGAATGGTGAAAGTGCTAAAATACTGGACCTAGAACTAAGACATTTATTTTTAGATAATAAGCTGTATTCAACAGCAAGAGATTCTTGCTGTGCTATACGACACAGAAGGTAGAAAGACTCTTGTAATTCTTGTACACTAGGAGCGTCTAAACGCTTATGATTAGGTTTGCGAATGTTGTATATAAACCGTAGAACATAGGCATACACTCGTTTCAATTTATTTAACTTAGAATAATGATTAAATGGAATTATTATAGAATTATTGTTATCGAAATTAGCTACAGTTGCTTTTATTTCAGGTAAATCAATCCTTTCATTAATATTATTGGATAAAACGGGCCAAGATGACTCTTCCAATAGTAAAAAATGTGGTCCTGACCACCATAGATCAAGGTTTTTAAGTTCCTCAGGATAAACGCCGCGTGAAATGAGGTCAGCAGGATTATCTGAGGTAGGTACGTGACGCCAGCCTGAAACACTCGTTAATTCCAATATTTCAGCAACTCTGTTGGCCACGAAGGTCTTTAATTTTCTAGAGCTAGTACGCAGCCAAGAGAGAACGACGCTGGAGTCACACCAATAAAAACTACGCTCTATAGGGAACCGTAAAGACTGGACGACGGCCTTACATAATCTAGCAGCTAATACCGCGGCACATAACTCTAGTCGGGGTATCGTGCATGCCTTGACAGGTGCTACCTTGGACTTAGAGCATAATAGTTTAACATGCACGTTGCCTGATATGTCAACAGACCTAATATAAATACAAGCGCCATATGCTTTCTGAGAGGCGTCACTAAAAGAGTGAAAACACGCCTCGGTATTCTAATTGAAGTTAAATGAGATAAATTCTTATAAAATTTAAACCAAGCCTTTTCTATCTCTGGTGGAAGTGAATCATCCCAATCAACCTTATCAAGCCATAGCTGCTGCATAATTAATTTAGGGATAATTATACAGGGGCTTACAAACCCAAGTGGGTCAAATATTTTAAAAGACGTTGATAATATATAACGCTTAGTAATTTTATCGCTACTGGCAGGAATATCAAATGAGTAATGTAAGCGGTCTGTCTTAGAGTCCCATCCTAAGCCAAGGGTACTTGCAGACTCACTTATGATTAGTGTATCTGTAGAGTTCGTAGAACAGGATTCAAGAACGTTAGGAGAATTTGATCTATACTTTCGCAAGTTAAAACACCCTGCCCTTAACGTTTCAGCTACAGATTGTTGAATAATTTTTAATTCATTTTCAGAGTTACTGCCAGTTATTAGGTCATCTACGTACAAGTCATGTTGGATTATAGTTTTAATAAGTGGGTCCGCGCACTCCTCCCCCAACTGCCAAAGACACCTAGTACTCAAATAGCTTGCGCTTGCGAACCCGTAAGTCACAGTATTTAACTGCAAAGTCTTAAGAGGTTGATGCTCATCTTCCCTCCATAAAATCAGCTGTAAATTGCGATCAGACTCGTCAACTACAATTTGCCGGTACATCTTTTCCACGTCTGCGGTGAGAATGTACTTATAGTGACGAGCACGAATCAGTATGGAGAAAACAGAGTCTTGGATTTGAGGCCCAACCATTTGCAAGTCATTGACAGACAGACCGGAGGATGTGCGAGCTGACGCATCGAAAACCACTCTTATTTTGGTCGTCTCACTATTTTCCTTAAAAACTGGATGATGAGGCAAAAAGTAAAATAAACTGGACTTAGCATTGTCTAGTGAAACTTCAGAAAGGTGACCTAATTCACTGTACTCCTTCAAAAAATCTACGTATTGAGATTTAATCTCAGGCTGTTTCCTGAATCGTCTTTCTAGGCTATAAAATCTTTTCTTGGCCATATTATACGAATCACCAAGACAGTCTGCTGAGCGGACTAAAGGTAGCTTGACACAAAATCTGCCACCTTCTAAGCGGCAGGTGTGTTGCAAAAAATGCATTTCACATGCCTGCTCGCTGTCATTTAGATAGGATCTTGGTGGAATTTCCTCCAACTCCCAAAACCTATTTAACTTGTTTTCTATGTTATCATTATGTAAAGAATTAGTAAAAATATGATTACATTTAATATTGTTCTTAGTTTGTTAAGTAAAACATGGCAGCGGACCTCCAATTAACCAGCCTAGTTTTGAGCTGTGCAACTTAGGAAAGCTAGGACCTAGGGACTGTTGTTCACATCCAATGATGTTCCAAAATAAATCGGATCCTATGAGTACATCTATGCGAGAGGGTTCATAGAATTTATTATCCGCTAAGATTACATTACTAGGAATTTTAAAAGAACAATGGTCAATGTACGCATTAGGTAATGTGCCTGTTAGCTGAGCCATTACATAAAGATTGGAAATTACATTAAATGATGTATTTCGCGATTTTATTTGGGCAATACAATATTCGGTGACAGTCCCTGAATTATTGTTGCCAAAACCGATAATATTTGTAGACTTAATAGGGCAGGTTTCTAGAGATAATCTTTGTTTCAGATTGGAACTGACAAAAGATGATTGACTGCCACAATCAAGTAGGGCACGCACAATTTCTGATTTATTTGTTGTAGGATTGACGACTTCTATTAAAGCAGTAGATAATAGGGCTTCGCTGACAGGTTGATTGGCAAAGGTGACCAATGTGTCGCTTGGACTGTCAGCACCACAAGATTTGTCCTCAGTAGCAGCAGGGAGATGTAGCATAGTGTTGTGTCTCCTTCTGCATTCATGGCAAGGCCCAAAACGGCATTGGCGAGAGACATGACCGAACCTTAAACAGTTCTTACATAATTTTAGTTTGGAAGCCTCTGCTATGCGTTCCCCTATGCTCTTTGCCTTGTATGACGTACAATCATAAATTCTATGGTCCGCTGCATTACAACAGGGACAAGAGTCGGATGAGGATGAAGATTTTTTTATTTTGACCATTATTACTGTTTGTACATGTATGTGATTTAGTATGTGAACGTTCCGATTTAGTACCAGGAGCAAGGCGCTGATGGCTATGAGAAGGTTTAGAGACATTTTCGGCCTTATTGCGGTGCAGTGATTCAAGGACGGCTGCACGATCGTTCAAGAATTTGTGAAAATCCTTGAGTGCAGGCGTGTCTGTTGACATCGTATTACGGTGCTCTTCCCATCTCACGAATGTATCATTATCTAACTTGGAAGCCACTAAATGAATAATAACAACATCCTAGTGTTCAGTAGCTTGTCCTAAACTGGAAAGGGCACGCAAGTTCTTGGTCACGTGGTCCACCAAGAAGCGCAACGATTTTTCAGATTCTTTACTTATAGAATTTACATTGAACAATGCACTGAGGTGATGACTAATTAGTAAACGTTTATTGTCATATCGTTCAAGGAGCAAATTCCAAGCCTCCCGATAGTTAGCGGAAGAAATTTCGAGATTAGAAACGGTTCGAGCTGGCAATCTCGAAATTTCTTCTTCCAAATAATTTCTCCTTCCAAATATGAAATTAAGTAATGGAACTTGTTTATTGAACTAATTCTATTATTTTCATGAACTAAAGATCTGAAGGTATCACGAAATTCCATCCACTTGAAATACGAGCCATCAAATTTAGCTATCTGAATTAACGGTAATTTGAAACCCATTTCACTATGATCATGACCACAATGAGATGTATTATGCAAACTAGAATCATGAGTACTGTCATCCTTGCTATGAGTTTGCAATAAGGTCTGAGCAGCTACAATGTTGCTAATAAATTCCTTCTCAATTATTTCCCGTTCCTCCAGCTCGTCCTTCAAACCACTAGAGTTACCAACCTCAATTTGACTTTGAAGATCATCAAACTTAGAAGATAACGTTTCGAATTTGCTAAGTTTAAGCGTAAGTTCCGCCCTTTGTGTTGCAGTAAAACTTTCAAATAGTGATAATTTATCTAAGTAATTTTTAAATTTCGTAACTTGTCCCTTCACAGAACTACGTCTAGTATTCAGTTCTACCAAGCTCATTATTAAAGTTAACTAATAGGCAGTTGTAATGAAAACAATAAGTGCAATTCAATAAAAATAACACGAATAAAAAATCAAAGTTAAGTACGTAAATAACAAAACAAATTAGTTAATCTTGATTAAAACGTAAGAAAACGTTATAAAATAAATGTTAATAAAAGTTTACGCTCACGCCCCTAGTTGGTGGTGTCTGCCACACAGGGAACCGGGGCAGCAGCTCTGGCCTGGCGGGCACGTAAGCAGCGCGGGCACTGCGCGGCGCGGGCTCGGCAACACACGGATAATCTGGAAAGTTCGGCGAAATAATCACTAAACGGAAATGAAAATAGGTACGGCGGCACCCTATGATGGGAACAACGGAGAAATAATTAAATAATAGAAGATGAATTTCGTACCTACGTAGGTACTTTTACAAAATTATTAATTACTTCAGTAAATCAGAATGTAGGCCAAAATATAGAAAATACGATAAAAATATCGCTGTGCGGCGTTAATATAACGTTAATAAGAAGTATTTCCAAAAGGAACATTAATTACTTTAAGGGAAAAACTCAACTTATTAATGACGCAATAGTATGACCTTGACAAAGGTGAATAAAAATATATTCGCACAAGTAAAACCGTTATACAAGGATACAATAGGCTAGGTGGATTAATGGAAGGCAAAAGGAAGATTAGGGAATAAGGGCACTTAGTTGCAATAGTCGGTACTGCTGCGCTGCGGTACGTAGGTATAACGCTGATATTACGTTATTGTCCGGCGGTACTAAATGATCCCAGTGTCTTCTCAATGTAGCTCGATCCAAAGGCTCGGCTGTTTTGCTGCGGCGCTGTTGCTGGCCAATTCCAGAAGCGGGACTTCGATACTACTCGGTCTTCTTGGACAATTCTGTCATGTCACGGTCGCCAGATGTTTCTTACAGAAACTTGGAGCTCTAGGGCGCTCAAATGAAACCAATAGTTTCAATAACTGGTTTATTGGTAGTTTTACAATTTAATTTGATTATTCTAATAAAAATAAGCAGAGCTAATTGCTACTTCTAGTTTTGATAGGTGAATAATAATAACATGAAGGTAGAAATTTTTCATTAACAATTTCGATAAAATTTTAGAAGTACCGACGTTAAACACATAGAAAATATAAGAAAAGAATATGATTAGCAATGACGCGCGCGTAGTGACATGCTATTATAATAATATCAGGCGCGAACATTATTTTAGGATTAAAATTTGAGGTTTAGTTTCAATCTTCTTTTCGTAAAGAAAATGAATACTTAAGCTATAAACCTCAATATCATCTAATATAATAAAACCAAATAAAATGAAAAATAATGACTTAATGTAAACTGCCTATACTTAACCTTAAAATCACCTATTTTGTCAGTAGTTTTTTTTTTACATTTTGAATAGTCTAATATTCTTATTTATTGCTTAATTATTTCGACCATGATCAAAGCTTTATATTTATGGTGAAAAAAATCCATTTAAAATTGAAAACATTTCAAAATTTAAATCTATGTCAAAGCAATACCAATTGCTTCTAAGTTTCTAGACATCTATTTCACATCTTATTCAGCTGAAATAATGATAAATAATTGTAACAGTTTGTTAATTATATAAGTAAAATAAATATAACGAATAATTTTTTTTTTTTTTTTTATCACATATCATGCATTTTTATTCTGAACCCTTTATTGTAATAACAACATTAATAAAAAGACAGCAATATTTAAAAAAATATTATAATCACAAAAAAAAAAAAATTTTTGCAAAAACAGCATTGTGATTTACGAGATTCGACCCTTAGCCATCTTGAACACAAGACCAACGCTTAACGCCTTCTGCTATCTACACATTTAACTTGCGTTCGAATTTTAGCAATGCCATTAAACTGGCCAAGGTCACGCGCATAATGCGTGTGTATCTAATAAAAGTAACAGAAATATATTTTTGTTTCGTATGCGGCGCGAACCGTGACGATACGACAGTGTGTTAGTGCAAAACTGCGTTCTCTGTGGTGTGTGTACCGTGTTGCTTACACATACATGACGGACTACACCGCGTGTTCACCTTCACAGCAATAAGACTCTTAGCGTGTCTATCCACTGTTGACGCTTACTGTACGTGCATTACTGACTGAGAAGAACGCGGCCATACGTGCCTACGATAGCTTTCCCTGTAACGCCAACAAAGCCCATATGCGCTATTTACAGAGATCTGTAAAGACACGTATAGCGGAGCTGCGGGACGCGAGCTGGGGAAAGTTACTCGGCGAACTAGAGCCCACCCATCAGGCCTTCTGGGAGCTCCAGAGGAAACTCAGGTCTCCCCAAGTCTCAGCCATGCCCCCCCTGACCCGTCCCGATAAATCCATTGCATTCGACGATGCCGAAAAGGCTGAATGCCTCGCAGACAGCCTCGAGGCCCAATGCACTCCCAGTTCCCTACCTGTAGACAAAGCTCACCTGAAAAAGGTCGACGCCGAAGTCGAACGTAGAGCCTCCCTCCCTCCCGTCGATGACCCTGATTGTCGACTGCCCCCCTTCCTCCCGGACGAGGTGCACGACATCATCAAAGGTCTTAAAGTCCGTAAAGCCCCCGGTTCAGATGGCATCACCAATAGGGTGATCCAACTATTCCCTGCCCACCTAATAATGCTTTTGACCACCATCTTCAATGGTGCCTTAAGCAACAATATCTTCCCCCAGTCATGGAAAAAGGCCACGGTTATCGGTATCCCAAAGCCCGGCAAGCCCAAAACCGAGGCCTCTAGCTACCGTCCCATTAGTCTGCTCAAGGTTTTCGGAAAAATCTATGAGAGGCTTATTTATAAGCGCCTCAGAGATTTCGCCGAGACCAAGGGCCTCATCCCCAACGAACAGTTCGGCTTTCGAACTGAGCACTCTAGCGTGCATCAAACCCACCGCATCGTAGAATCCATAAGCGCTGGTTTCCAACGCGGGACTATGACCGGTGCAGTATTCTTCGACGTAGCGAAAGCGTTCGATAAAGTCTGGCACAACGGCTTAATATACAAGCTGTACCAACTCGGCGTGCCAGATCGTCTCGTAATCATCTTGCGAGACTTTTTATCGAATCGCGTCTTCCGTTATCGTATCGAAGGAGCGCTATCCACTCCCCGTCCCATCCGCGCAGGTGTCCCTCAGGGCTCTGTGGTGTCCCCCCTCATTTTCACGCTATACACAAGCGATATCCCTAAAGGTTGTGGTAGGTCGCAGTTGGGTCTGTTCGCACACGACACTGCCATCTACTTCAGCTCTAGATCCCCCGACATCATTCGCCTAAATCTCCAGTCAATAGACTGGCAGCTTGGTTTACAAAATGGCGGATAGAAGTCAACCCCGATAAAAACCAAGCGGTTCTCTTTACGAAGCCGCGTTCAAGGCTCAAAAACCCCCTCCCCCGACCAATCACCATGTTCGGCAAGCCGATCCCTTGGGAGAAGCGAGCTAAATATCTCGGTGTCGTTCTAGACCATCATTTGACCTTCGCAGAGCACATAAAGATGGTTCGTTCACGAGCCTCTTTCGCTCTCGGTAGACTCTTTTACCTGGTGAATGCACGTAGCAAATTGTCACTTAGGTGCAAATTGCGCGTTTACACGGCGTGCATTCGACCGATTATGACCTATGCGGGTGCCATCTTCGCTCATGCGAAACCCCGTCATATCCATAGGATGCAAACAGTCCAAAATAAATTCCTCCGTAGGGCCACAGGTTCCCCCTGGTTCGTCAGGAACGAGGCACTCCACCTCGACCTAAAGATTCCCACAATCCACCAGTTTCTAAAACGCCTTTCCAAGCGTTTCTTTGAGTCCGCGGCCAAACATCGCAACCCTCTGGTTGTCGAGGCCGCCAGTTATGTCCCGAGTAGAATCAGTCATGTTCGCCGTCCAAGGCATATCCTCGTAGATCCCGATGACCCCATAACCCTCCTCCAGGAGAGCAATAGGGAAACAAGTACAGTGTACAAACACAGACGCCTCCCGTCATACCGACCTCGCCGCCGAGATCCTTTGCGATCTCGACTGCCGCGCCCCCGAGTAAATAATACTCCCCCCCGACCCTTGCTCGAAAACGAGGTGCCAGCAGTTGTTGCAGCTGTGCACGTAGCTTTAAATTCCCCGACTAATAATAATGATCAAAACCTTTTGATCCAGCCCGTCCCATCTTTTGATGTCCTCCCTCCGGATAACGCCCTAAGTCGAGGCTCGTACCCCGCAGGGGGTGCCCTTAGTGAGCGTTCATCCTTAAATCTTTAGCTTAGTTATTTGTGCCCTGGCTGGAGGCTTTGAGTGTAGTAGCTTAAGGCAACCACAGGATTGACCGGTTAAACAGCTACGGTTTTCGGAACCAGCTATGAGATGCCCAACAGAAAAAAAAAAAGTAGCGAGGGATTTAAGTTCACCCAAGACTAAGACAGCTTTATCACCGAGGAAAATACTCTACTTTTCGTACCATTTGCGAAAAAATTAACACAATAATAATATGAGATAAGCATTTATTAAAAATAATGACAATTAAAAGTAAAAGTTAACATTCGAAACATTGGTCCAATTATTGATAGAGAGAGTTACATTTTTGTTTGGTATATTTATTGTTGACTAGCTTCTGTCCGCGACTTCGTACGCGGATCCTGTTGCTTATGCCAGCAACAACGGGGTCGTCAAAATCGAAGATCTGAAACGTCTGATGTCGAATTCAAAGAGCCCGGGGACGGGAAAACAACGGGATGCGCGAGACGATTCGAGACGTTCCAGATCTTTCATTTTTAGGGTTCCGTACCTCAAAAGGAAAAAACGGAACCCTTATAGGATCACTCGTGTGTCTGTCTGTCTGTCTGTCTGTATGTCTGTCTGTCTGTCTGTCTGTCCGTCTGTCACAGCCAATTTACTCCGAATCTAATGGACCGATTAAGTTGAAATTTGGTACACATATGTATTTCTGTGACCCAAACACGAATGTGTAACGTAAATAAATGAATTTTGAATATTGGGGTCACTTTTGGGGGACAAACAAGAAAATTTAAAAAATAAGTTTTACTAACAGTACCGTGTGACATATCAAATAAAAGGACTTGTTATGAGGATTTTAAATATATTTTTTATATTATTTTAAAATAAACACTTTTAAAGATATTTAAGAAATTCAATGAAAATTGACCATTCCCCCCCCCCTTATCTCCGAAATTACTGGATCAAAAATTTTGAAAAAAATACATAGTATGGCTCTTTACTTATAGATTACAGGAAAACCTATAAGAAGTCCATGGTCTTAAAATAACATGGTAAATCTCTCAATATTGTGCGCGCAAACTTACATTTCGTCGCTCGGCATCCAATGGGCCCATCTCTCTAGCTATTATAATATCAACAACAAAATATCAAAAGTGTTTGACAGTCTGCTTAATACACAAATAAATAAAACTGTAAATGTTCATGACAACCAATTCGGGTTTCGGCGTGGTTTGTCAACAGAAAGTGCAGTGTTGTGTCTTAAGGGAGTGACGTCACGGACGGTTTACGGTACACATCAGCTGTTCGTGTCTACACTATTCTAAAATAAAACACCATTCTATATCGCGTGAAATTCGTATTTACGTTAGCACAGTAGTGTAATTTACGTGTGTGACTGTTTGCAAGACAAATAAACAACAGTTCGGTAGTGTTAGTCCGTAAAAACAAACTACATTTTTCTGTGTACTTTCTATTTTGGAGTGACTTGGAAGTTTTTTGGTGCTACCGGTACCTCCCTAAGTGTCTCTTTTTATATTTTTGACAACTGTCTATAACAGTGCCACAGATCTGCACATTGAAATCTATAATTTTTGTGTAGCAGGCGCCATCTAGCGCCGCCAAAAGAGATTTCAGCAAAGTGTGCGCCATCTAGCTACACTTCGACTTACCATAATGGTAAAGTGTGCAGCCTGCGGAAAGTTTTTATCTGCGAAAGGGGGCGCTACGTGTAGTGACTTTTCTTGCCACAACCGATATCACCTTGCATGCCTGTCGTTGTCCGATCCAGCGCAGATAAGTAGGGACTGGCTGTGCCCCGAGTGCAAAAAAAAGTTGCCCAGGGGGGATAATAGTGCCACACCCGTTAAGGACCTGGGTAGTGGTCCCACTGTTATTGCAGCAGCAGCGTCGGCAACAGCAGCGTCGGCAACAGCAGCGTCGGCAGCGGCAGCGGGGGTTGCTGTGGCAGCGTCGGCAAAGGCGTCAGTTCCGGTTGCAGTACCTCTCCAAGGCGCGATGATCAGATCGCCTGTCGCGGTGACTCAGATTCAGGGCACTCTGACCAAGCCCCTTGCTGCGGTGGCTAAGGTACTATCTCGGGCGGAGAGTGAACAGGGTACTGATGGAGAACCCTCGCCGGATACGCAACTGACTCTTAGGGAGGAAATAAGACTCTTCCGATCTGAGCTACGGGAGGTCCGGCATGAAATGCGGGAGTTTCGTCGGGAGATGGCAGGCCTGCACTCAGCTATGGGAGTCTGTACCGAGCGGGTTGACAGCCTGGAGGCCAGGATCGAGAATCTTGAATGTAGGCAGAACGCTGCAGTGCCAGACGGCAAAGTGGGCCGTCTCGAGCTGGTAGTTCTTCAGTTGCAGCTCGAGCTCAACGACCGTGAGCAGGACTTACTGGGCTCCGATCTAGAGATCACCAACATCCCGGAGCTTCCTGGTGAGAATGTGATGCACACCGTTGGGCTGGTCGCAACAAAGCTTGGGGTGACTCTCGAAGAACGGGACATTGTGTTCGCCCAACGGGTGGGCCTGCGAGCTGGACGAGAGGTACAGACAGGTTCTACGGGCAGCGCGAGTCCGGTCGGCGGAGCGAGCCCAGTGGGAGCAGCGACGGCGACAGCGCGCGGGCGGCGCATCGTGGTGCGCCTGACGCGGCGCGCACTGCGCGACGACTTGCTGCAGAGCGCGCGTGTGCGGCGTGGAGCCACTACCGCAGACCTGGGACTCCCAGCACCCCCGCGTCGCTTCTTTCTAAATGAGAGGCTCACCAAAACGAACAAACACTTGTTTTACCAGGTGCGTGAAGCTGGCAGTCGTCTCGGGTGGAGGTATACGTGGACGAAGTTTGGTCGCATTTTGGCTAAGCAGGGTGATGGCAAGCCTACCCACTGCATTCGCTCTGAGGCAGACATGGCGCGTGTTTTTAGCTGTGAGGTACTCGCTGAAAAGGAAGTCTAATAACATGGCTCCTGGCGAGCGCCATAATTTAGTCTATGTTATTTTAACACTTTATCTTTTTATATCTGTTTTGTTTATAATTAAGTGTTTTAGTTTGTCTCGTGCGAGGCCAGCAATTTTCTTGTCTCAGTATACTCTGGTTTCTTCTAGTGGCTCAGCTGCTCGACCGGTGACTACATATGTACATTTTATAAGTATCACACTTCCGCTCACTATTTTCATGCCATCAACATTCATTATGACATATTTATTCTTACAGACTTTATATAATATAACACTTTGGCTGTCCATATATATCTCTGCAATTATTTACAATAGTTCCCTTTTATTATTACGAATTACACCTAACACTATGTATTTCGGTATATTTATATCTCGTATTATTAAGCAAAACTCTACACTACATACTACTTACGATACTATCTACAATGAACATACTACTACTATTCTATACACTACTATTATATTTTCCACTATTTACAAAAAATGAATAAGACAAAAAATCTAAAAGTTGGACTATTTAATGCGGGGTCACTTGGTACGCGCCATGAGGAGTTCCTTGTCGCTATGGAGAGCCTCTCTGTAGACATCATGGCAATAAATGAGACCTGGCTCAGACAGGGAGAGGAGGGTCGTGCACCGACAGTACCGGGCTACCGACTGCGGCACGAGCCGCGCGCGCGCACCGTGCGCGGCGGGCGCGGGGGCGGCGTGGGCTTCTACGTGCGCCGCGGGGTGCGCGTGCGCGCCGTGCCGCACCCGCCGGCGCCGCAGGTCGAGCAAATGTGGCTCAAGCTTAATATTAACTCGCATTCAGTGATCATCGGCACTGCATACAGGCCGCCGTGGCTTGATGTCAATGTCTTCCTGGATGCGGTTACTGATTCTCTATCCTCTTTTGCTAACGCGGACAAGGTTGTTTTACTTGGTGACTTCAACATTAATCTCTTAAACCAAACTGACAACAAATCTAAGCTACTGAAAAATTTTATTCACTGCTGTAAGCTTAGACAAATCATTGCTGAGCCAACCCATTTTACTGATAATAGCGAAACTTTAATTGATGTTGTGTGCACTGATGCCCGTGTGTGTGGGGTCTCTGTGTCACACATACCGGAGCTTGGTCACCATGCAGTTATATCTGTTGAACTAAATTTTAAGTTAGAGAAACCATCCCCTCACTGGATTACTTTTAGGCCTCTTAAAGATATCCTTCCCGCACTTTTTAATGATGACTTAAATAGAATGGACTGGGAACATATTGAAAGTCTGGAGGATGTGGATTCCATGGTGGCAATGTTTAATCAATATATTTTGACATTATTTGATTTGCATGCTCCCCTTAAAAAAATCTTAATAAAAGAGAAATCTTATCCCTGGATAACTGACACTGTCAGGGAAATGATGAGGCTGCGTGACAAGTGTCACGTAAAGTCCAAAGCTACAAAATCCGAACATCATATTAAATCATACAAAGAGTTTAAATACCTTGTTAGAGCTGCTTTTGATAGTGAGAAATGTGCATATTTTAAAACATATATTAATACTAATATTAAACAACCTAAGAAGTTATGGAGCCATATCAAATCAACTATAGCCACCTCAAAGAGACCAGAGCATAGTTTGCCACATTTCTGTAACAACCCAGAATCTATAAACCAACACTTTTTGGATGTACCGGGCAGTGGTAAGGTCACTACGGAAGATCTAACTTATTTTGAGCACCATAGACACAGTAACGGTCACTTCCGGCTTGAGCCGGTCCAGCAGGATGTGGTGCTGAGAATCTTGCGCAGTCTTAAGTCCAATGCGCAGGGCTCTGACCATATTTCTCTGGAGATGCTGATGTTGACACTTCCTCGAACACTTGCAGTTATCACAGCTATCATCAACAGATCCATAGTCACCTCTTCTTTCCCGGATCTGTGGAAAATGGCAATAGTTAGACCAATACCAAAAGTACCTAACCCGACCAGCGTGAAAGACCTCCGTCCGATAAGTCTACTGCCATGTCTGTCCAAGATTCTTGAAAGAGTTGTCTCTGAACAATTCAGGGCATATCTTGAGCACCATAACATTTTGCCGATGGCTCAATCCGGATTTCGTAGGGCCCACAGTACAGCGACAGCTCTCCTGGATGTAGTTGGTAATATTCTGGAAGCCAGAGACCAGGGTATGGGAACTCTGCTTGTCCTACTGGATTTTTCACGTGCTTTCGACTCCATTAATACGTCACTTCTTCTCTCCAAGCTGTCTTACTATGGGTGTGACGTAGAAACAGTTAAATGGTTTGGAAGTTACCTCAGTAATCGTTCTCAGTTTGTCCAGGTGACAGGCGATAGCGGAGACACCATGTCCTCTGGTCCGAGGCACGTGGACAGAGGCGTACCGCAGGGATCGATCTTAGGCCCGCTTCTCTTCATTCTGTACAGTGCTGACATCACCAATTGTCTGATCAATACCAAGTTCCATCTATATGCCGACGATCTGCAGTTGTACCTCTCCTTCCGCTCCCAGGATGCTGCTGAAACTGTAAACAGAGTTAATGAAGATTTGGACAGAATCTCGGCGTGGTTCAGAAGAAACTCTTTGGTCCTGAACCCAAGTAAGTCCAAGTACCTTGTGATGGGATCTAGGGATTTCCTGAACAAAATGCTTGCTTGCAACCTGGACCTCAGGATTGATAGTTGTGATGTGGAGAGGGTTCTGGAGGCTCGTAACCTTGGGGTAGTTTTTGATGGGCAGCTGCATTTCGAAACTCACATATTGGAGGCCGTGCGTAACTGCTTCTACCGACTCAAGCTCTTATATCGTGTTCGTCCCTACATAAGTGTGGATATGCGTGTCATGCTGTGTGAGTCACTTGTTCTATCCAAGCTGAGCTATGCTGACACTGTGTATGGGGCCTGCATTCTCGGTAGAAGCGAAAAACTTATCCAGCGGGTGCAGAATGCTTGTGCAAGATTCTGCTACAATGTCCCACCACGATCCCACATCACTCCCTTTTTAAATAAGGGTAATTTGATGAGAATGTCAGCGCGCAGAAAGCTTCACCTGGCTACCCTACTCTTCGGCACAATTCTCACAAAGAAACCAGACTATTTATACAGGAAACTCTCTTGGTCGCGCGATGTGAACAAAATTAAAACCAGAGCATCTTCGTACCTCATGTTGGCCTCATCGCACAGAACTGCTGCTTTCCGTGGTAGTTTCAAATTCGCTGCCTCTCGTTGTTGGAACGACCTGCCACCTCCTTTTCGTGCTATAAAGACAGTTGGTACTTTCAGAATTAAATTCAAACTATACTTACTTCAGCTTCAAAAGGATACCACATATTAAACTTACCCTTGATATGCACGCGTCTGTCGATGGTGGCGAATGTTTGGCAACGATTATGCTCTGTGGTTTACTGAGACACAGCAGTTATTTCACATTTTGTTTTATTTTTCATAACATTGTTTGTCATAGGTGAATTTTGAAATTCATAAACCACTCAATCACTCATAACATTAGTTTATCTGTATTTCTCCAATTGCCGTTAACTGATTACCACAAAACACTTTTCATTATAATAAACACTGTACTATTGTAGCATTCACACAATTCACTAAGTATGCCGTAATGTTTTTAAATAAGTTTTTTTTTTTGCCGGTGTCGGCGTCTGCGTCCCTTTACTTATCTCAACGATGCCTAGCTAGACTACCACAGATACATGCTCTGTGACAGATACTAAGGCATAGACAAGTAACTGATGTTACGTCGGGTACAGACACGCGGACTACTTATATTTTATTATTTTGTGTTTCACATTTCTATTTTTATTTTATTATATATTTATTTTCTGTATCTATCTATCCGTGACATCACTGCGGGCCCTATCAGAATACCAGCGCTGCGACATTTATTTATTTTTAAGTGTCGCAGCATTATGCTGAGATAGGAGCCTTTTGGCCTCGTACAGGACCTTCTGCTTTTATTTTAATTTTGCTTTGTTTTTTTATTATTTTTTATTAATGTTCTTTTTGAAGGTGTTTAGTTATTAATTTGTGATTTCCTGTGCGAGTCTCAATAAATACTTTTTCTTTCTTTCTTTCTTCTTAAGCATACTGTCACATACTATACTTATACACAGCGTGGGACGCCGATTTATGCTACTTTCCTCGACTTATTCAAGACTTTTGATCTGGTTGCTTATGACGTATTGTGGAGAAAGATGGAAAAGGATAGGTTGCCAATGGAGCTTAAAAACATTTTAAATATTGGTACCTATAGTAACCAGATCAATAGTGTACGATGGGCTGGAACTTTTCAAGGCCATACAGGTTGGCATGCGGGGTGAAGCAGAATTGGCGAGCTCAGCAGCACCAGAGTGGGTTGCTATACAGTGTGATTCTTCATAATGTGCACATATCGAAATGAGGAATCTATGCTTAATTTTAACGACAGAAAAAATATTTTAAAAAACGTAAATATTTTTTTATACCTTTTATGGAATTAAAAAAAAATTGTAACAAAACTGTATAACTTTTATACTGAATCAGCTATCGCGATGAAACAAACTCCATAATGATTGAAAGTAAGTAGGCGTCCACATACAATTAAAATTGAGAAAAAAAACTACCCTCATTTGAAAATAAACATGTTTTTTTGGTAAAAATCTGAGAATATTTTTTTTTTTTAAATTTAAAAAAAAAAATACAAAAAAAAATTGACAATTTTTTCCGTCGATAAAATTAAGCATAGATTCCCCTCATTTCGATATGTGCACATTATGAAGACTCACACTATATAGATGGTATTTGTGTAAATATTAGCTTTGGAGACGAAATGGTGCTTCTGAGCGCCAGCCAGTATCCCATAGACAAAAACTGTTAGTCGCAAAACTTTCTGAGTGACCTGGTAAAATAAGCTAAAGTTCATAAGTTTACTAACACAATGAGTCCTTGTTACTTGAATAAAAAAATATCTGGAAGACTGTTTTTTTTTTTTTGAACGTCGTTTTCTAAAAATGAAACCTAGCTAGATCGATTTATCGCTCCCGAAACCCCCTGCATACTAAATTTCATAAAAATTCTTGGAGCCGTTTCACAGATTCAGATTATATAATACTAGCGGACCTGACAGACGTTGTCCTGACCGAATACCGCCACCTATCGGGTCCGATTGTGAATTACTGAAAAATCGACCACAAATGGTGTTATTTGCTGATGACACATCACTCATTTTTAAAGTAGACAGACGTGCACAGGAGCTTGACGACGTAAATAACGCTATGCTTACGGTCCATAATTGGTTTACTGTAAATAATTTGGTATTAAATGAGAAGAAAACTAAATGCATAAGATTCGCGTTACCGAATGTTAGAAGTAGTGAATGTCACGTTGTATTGAATAAGGAGACACTAGAATTCGTCGAAAAGACAGTTTTCCTGGGGATAACGCTTGACTCCAAACTACAGTGGGGGGTCCTCACTTAACATCACTTGCAGGGCGGCTAAGTTCAGCCGCTTACGCTGTTTGGAAAATCCGCCAACTAACAGACGTGGATACCGCGAGACTGGTCTATTTTAGTTATTTTCATAGCATCATGTCTTACGGTATTTTGCTGTGGGGACGGGCTGCAGATATTGATTCTATCTTTATTCTGCAAAAGAGGGCCGTCAGAGCCATCTACAACCTCCGCAGACGCGAATCTCTAAGGGAATTGTTCAAGAAAATTAACATCATGACGGTACCTTGTCAGTATATATATGAAAACATTATGTATGTTCGAAAAAATCTACACCTTTTTAGTAAGATAAGTGACAGGCATAATTTTAACACTAGAAATAGGAATAAATTAGATCAACCACGTTTTAGATTGTCTAAAGTTCACTTCTTTTATGGGGTACTGTGTAAAATTTTATAATAAAATACCACTCGATATTCTTCAACTAAATGAGAAGAAATTTAAAACATGCATTAAACGCACACTATGTAGACAAGCATATTATAAGTTGGATGATTATATCGTAGATAAAAATGCTTGGCTTAATGCTGGTCCTGCTCCACAGCCACTTGGGCTCACTAGTTAAAATTTTAATATTTGGAAGAGTTGCTTTCCCTTTTTTTTTTTTTAAATTTTGTTTTTGACATTACGAACTTAAATGTTTATTTTTTTATCTTACCAAGTAAATAAAAATGCTTGGCTCAATGCTGGTCCTGCTCCACAACCACAACTAATTGATTAACATTTGCAAATACTGTTGGAGCTGCTGAAGATTGTAAGACCATCTTTGCATTGTATAAACTCAATCTCTTTTGTATTATATAATTGCATAGCACACTATGTGAGCACTATGTACTAAAGAGTTACTATTTACCGGGTAATATGTCTTGCATTGACTTGAATGTGCCCTGGCGGCTGTGAGTATGTCATGCTCACTCAAATGTTTCGCTGATGGTGGCGCGTGTGTTGGATCATTTAGCTCCCTTCAAAATGGTTGAGCTGAATGGTGCTAATCCATGCGTCATGTTCGTGAACGGGCGCCGTCAGTTGGGACTGGTTATCTCTTAGCTGCCAGGGCTTATTTTTAATTTTTTTGAATTGTTCTTTTTTTTCTTTTTATTACGGACGCTTCTCATGTGCACGTCTTTCTACATTGTTCTCACATGTATAATTTCAACATGAATGATGTAACCAATATTTTGTAACAATTTTTTATTTAAAAGAGTGTCCGTGGAGTTTCTTGCCCGTTCTTCTCCATAGGTACCTACTACGCTTTGGAATGGGCAACTAGCTTCATACCTATTTCTGACTGACCGATTCCTTGACAATTCAAAAGTGCCTGTAAATGGTTTAATTGAAATAAATGATTTGAGTTTGAGTTTGAGTTTGAATCTAAACCATTCCCAGATCCCCTTGAACACACACAAAAAATTTCATCAAAATCGGTCCAGTCGTTTGAGAGAAGTTCAGTGACATACACACTCACAGAAGAATTATATATATAAAGATAGTCAAGAATTGCTCGTTTAAAGTTAGATTTTTATTATTATTATATTAATACCGCGAATGTGAATTTTTTTAAGAAAATCAGATTTTTCATTCTACTCGTTCAAATAAGTGACGATGCAATTAAAAAAAAAAAAAATTACACATTCGCGGTATTGGATGCCGAGTGACGATTTGCAGTTGGAATAAATGTTAAATTTGTTCTTGGGATAAATAAATTCATCTCAACTACAGAACCCTTCATTGTGCGTAGTCCGACACGCACTTGGCCGGTTTTTTTATAAGTCAACAGGACTAAACAACTTATGCCCATCAGACTAAACAACTTTTGCTAAGACGTCATTCCTATATATGTTATAGTCTCGCTGGGCTTTGGAGTTCCACAACAGGTGTTTCAGATCTTCAAATTTATTCTCACAGCAGAAAATGTTCTTCACGTGGAATAATTTTTGCTATGGCACCATTTTTATATCTTTTATACTTTAGCTGTTACGGTTCTGCATCAGGTGTTCCATTTTCCAAAATAAATTATAGCCTATATGTTGCCCAGACTTAATACCTATACAACAAAAAAACTTTTCTTCCCGTAATTCCGCAGCGGATTCCAAGGTACATTGAATTAACAATAATATTGCAATTCTTCAGATGATATCGACATTCTGTTCAGAGAATGTCGAAGTCGAAGTCGATCAGAATTCAAATGTTCGTTGCGCTCTTCTTCTGTCTCTTCATGCCGTAGCAGTAATCAGTTAGAAAGTGAGAGAGAAAGAATTGCTGGAGAATTCTTTCTCTCTCACTTTCTAATTGATTATGAATATTTTGTTGTGTGCGTGTTCCGGACAATGTATGATAATCTCGATCAGCAGTTAGTCACGCATCACGTTCATCACTCGTTTCAAGAGACCTGTTAGTAGATGTGCGAATACGCTGAGAACTCAAGCGTGATTCTGTCCTCGAAGTTGATGTGTATATACGCTGAGAACTCAAGCGTAATTCTCTTTCCGTGAACGTCTCCGACTCGCGAGACAATGCATGACGTTCACGATCAGCGGTCAGTCGCGCATCATATTCTTCACTGGTCTCTTGAGAGCTGGATGTAGATGCGTAAATACGCTGAGAACGCAGGCGTGCTTCGCGATCCGAAGATGTTTCCACGGAGTGAGTTGCAGCCTGATGTTCTCGAACAGCATCAAGTCTCTCTTGACGCTCTTCGGTAGATTCTTGGGATCTTATGATCCTCAATCTTTTAGCTCCTTTGGAACATTGGGAAAGATTTGACCTCCTTCTAGGTATGGTTATAGTTTTATTGTGAAGATACCTGATCAATTAAAATCTAAGTGACTGCTCCCCTGCGTTACCGGGTAGGCTACCGTGTTACGAAGATAAATGGAAAAGGAAAATAAACACTCAAATAACATAAGCCCGAAGGCATATTTATTCGACAAAAAAAAAAAATGGGAGTTTTGGCCAGTAAAGTCAAATTTTATTGTCAATGATATACCATCGTCATCGAATATCAGTCCTAAACTATTACCGCCTTCACCGCGTGGAGGTACTCCCAGCTTATGTTATTTTATAATTATACAGTAAAATTTGTGATAGCTTTGATTTCCACATCAGATGTTTCTGATCTTCGATTTTTATAAGTCAACAGGAAATGCCCATCAGACCGAACAACTTTTGCTAAGACGTCATTCCTATATGTATTATGGTGTAGCTGGGCTCTTGGAGTTCCAAAACAGGTGTTCCAGATCTTCGATTTTTATAAGTCAACAGAAAATGCTCATCAGATTCAACAACTTTTGCTAAAACGTCATTCCTATATATGTTATAGTGTAGCTGGGCGCTTGGAATTCCACAACAGGTGTTCCAGATCTTCAATTTTTATACGTCAACAGAGAGTGCTCATCAGGCTGAACAACTCTTGCTAAGACGTCATTCCTATATATGTTATAGTGTAGCTGGGCTCTTGGAGTTCCACAACAGGTGTTGCAGATCTTCAAATTTATTCTCTCAGCAGAAAATGCTCATCTCGTGGAACAATTTTTGTTACGGTACTATTTTTATATTTAGCTGGTCTGTTGCAGTTCTGCATCAGGTGTTCAAGTTTCCAAGATAAATTATAGCCTATATGTTGCCCAGACTTAATACCTATACAACAAAAAAAAAAAAACAAATCCGTCCAGTAGTTCCGAAGATTAGCGTGTACAAACAAACAGACATACAGACAAAAAGACAGTATTTTTTTTTTGGATTCTTGCTCTATTACTTTTTCTAAACCCCCCTCAATTTTTAAAAAAAATTATTCAATGTACAGACACGGTTTTTTTACTGTTTTATATATATGTATAGATGAGTTGATTTGAATATTTCTCTGTTCTTGCGTCTGAGGAACTTCCGTTTCATTGTACATAGTATACGTCGGAGATAGTGTGGTGGTGCATCGTGAGTTACGGACGAAGATAAGACGAAGTTGATGGTTGTGGCTCTGATGGATTAAGTTTTATATTTTTGTTAATTTGACTGCTTAATATGGTTTTATTCGCCATTGAGCTTTCGATAGCAGTGGTGGCCCAGTGGTAACGGCCGCGACTTACGAGTTGTAGGTCGTGGGTTCGAACCCAGACAGGCGCTTTACTTTGTGTAAATTATTTCATCACCACTGCTCTCAAAACGGTGAAGGAAAACATCGTGAGGAAACCGGCATGTCCTAGAACCGAAAATTCGATGACATGTGACATCTACCAACCCGCACTGGGCCCGCGTGGTGGATTACGGCCCACTCCCTCTCACAGAGAGGAGGCCTGTGTCCCAGCAGTGGGAACATTATAGGCTGATGATGATGATGATGATGAGCTTTCGATATAACCCTCAGCTACTCTATCAGAGCTCCAACCACCGTGTCTTTTTATTGACGTAATATCCGCCCCTGAATCCGCCAAGAAAGTCGTCGAAGTTCTTCTAAAGCAGTGACCGGTGTAGAATTCAACATCTTTAAGTTTTAAATATTTAGCAATTTCCTTTGGCATATTGCTAATTTTATTTTTGCCGATGGCTTGTCGAGTACATTTCCCATTCCGATAGTTTATAAAAAATCTATTGTTTTCCATGTTGGTGAGACGTAATGCTTGGTATTTATAAATGATTTTAGTATATTGTCCTTGTACAATGAATGACCGATTTTTCTTTGTCTTAGTTTCCTTTACATTAATCAGCAGTAACTCATTGGAATGATTTTCAACGTCCTTCACCTTTAAGTTTACAAGTTCACATCCGCGGCAAGCACCATTGAGTCCAAAAATTAAGGCCAACTATAACAACCATAAAAAACAGGTAAATATATAGAATAATTACCATTACTAAGATACGAAATATTCATAGTTAAATCATGTATGCTTACTTTTGTGGCCAGAAAAATTTCGTCAGGAGCTTCATTAAGAAATTTTTCCACATTTTGAGTCGTAAAAATTTTAGAGTTCTTTGCGCAATGCCCTTCTGATTTTCTTTTAAAAAAGCCAGTAATTTCGTGAATCTATTTATTTCAATGCTGTGTTTGATGCTTATTGTAGCTTTCAGTTTTGAGTATATGCACCAAAGTGTATTCGGATTCTTTGTCTTGGATAAATAATCAAAATAGACAAAAAGTACTGATTCTGAAATTAATAGGCCTTTCGCACTTCTCCACGCTGAAAATTCTTCATAAGTTTTTAAATAATTTTCCTTGGATTTTGTTGGAAGCAAATTATTTATAATTGCGGCAGCATTTGCACTGATGGAATCCGAAAATTAACTGTCACTGTCGCTTTGATTTAACATCGTAACGTATGTTTAGAACATTAACTTATTTATAAAAATAAATTAAAATAAACTTAACGTTTATGTATTTGAAGAAAACAAAAACGCGGCAAATTCCTAGACTAATATTTTTTTTGTCGGAAAAGCAAAGGCATCAAGCTCATACGGCCTCGTCGGTTTTCGTAATTTTATTTAATAATCATCACTGCATAATAAATGCGTATTCCTTTTTCAAAAAGATGTATAATGCTTTATATACAAACTCAATGGTGTAAACACAGATGTAGTTCAGTATAAATTTCGGTAAGTATTCCAAATTTAAATCACATTCTCCCCCTAGAGGATGAATGAAATTCAGTACAATTTTCTTTCTCTGTTTTTAACAGATTAAAAATGACTATTGTTATGTTCGCTTTTTGTGGCATAGAATGTCACTTTTTTGAGAAAGTGGTACGAAACAAATAATAGACACGTATTTTTTGCTTTTGGTATCATATTAATCAAAAATAACTTAGAAAACACGCATTCAATAATAATAATAATAACCCCACCGTCGTATCTCTACGTTGACGTCGTGGTGGGGCTTGCGCGCTCCGAACTCTAGGCCTGTGCCGGTAGAGTTTACTTTGCCGGAACAGGTCTGGGATTAGGAGCCAGACCAAGAGAGATACAAAAACCCGCAGGGCAGCATGTGGCGAGCTGTTGGGCAGTAGCGACCCCACGGACCCTATCTCCCGGGAGAAGTCTTGTTCCCCACCTCTGGCTTGCCTTTATTGGCCAGCTGGAGTGAAAACTGACGAGGAACAGAGCTCCCGCCTCATTCTTGCCTTAATTGGCCGGCTTGAGTGGAGATTCGCAAGAGCAAACGTGCTCGGAGGAAGGAAGTATTCCAGTAAGATGCTGGTAGGGATCTTAACCGTACTTCCGGGATTGTCCTGATAGCCGTGGAATACCTCTCCACTCCTCATAAGCACCTCAGGACGTGTTGCCCCCTTGTCGCTACGACACTATGTGCTAGCGACCGTTTTCGGGGGCCCATTATTGAGTGTGCAAGTCACCCCCTGCCATTTTATCCGTGTGCATATAAAACATAGATCAGGCAGGGGCCATAGTCTTTCCATAGTTCCAGGCGACCAGTCCACTTTAGCAACCCAAACCCATAGTCTGATATCTTTGTTTCCATATCTTGCAATAGTCCTACACCAACCGGGGGTTGTCCTTGGCTGCACTTGCATAGTGCGAACAGGGATAATCGTCGGTTGGTGCCTCATTTCATTCAAAACGTCTAACGGGCCTCTGCGAGTTGGCTTCGGCCCCTCGTACGCCTTCCAAAGGTCCGGGACCCCAGGGTCCCGAGATGAGTCAAAGACGTTAGAAAAATAATAATAATAACCCCACCGTCGTATCTCTACGTTGACGTTGTGGTGGGGCTTGCGCGCTCCGAACTCTAGGCCTGTGCCAGTAGAGTTTACTTTGCCGGAACAGGTCTGGGATTAAGGGCCAGACCAAGAGAGATACAAAAACCTGCAGGGCAGCATGTGGTGAGCTGTTGGGCAGTAGCGACCCCACGGACCCTATCTTCCGGGAGAAGTCTTGTTCCTCACCTCTGGCTTGCCTTTATTGGCCGGCTGGAGTGAACACTGACGAGGAACAGAGCTCCCGCCTCATTCTTGCCTTAATTGGCCGGCTTGAGTGGAGATTCGCAAGAGCAAACGTGCTCGGAGGAAGGAAGTATTCCAGTAAGTGCTCGTAGGGATCTTGACCATCTTCCGGGCTCTGGGATTGTTCTGAAAGCCGTGGAATACCTCTCCACTCCTTAAGCACCTCAAGACATGTTGCCCCCTTTTTGCTACGACACTTTGTGCTAGTGACCGTTTTCGGGGGCCCATTAATGAGTGTGCAAGTCACCCCCTGCCATTTTACCCGTGTGCATACATTGATCAGGCAGGGGCCATAGTCCTTCCATAATTTCAGGTGATCAGTCCACTTTAGCCACCCAAACCCATAGTCCAATATCTTTGTTTCCTTAATTACAATAGTCCTACACCAACCGGGGGTTGTCCTTGGCTGCACTTGCATAGTGCGAACAGGGATAATCATCGGTTGGTACCTCATTTAATTAAAAACGTCTAACGGGCCTCTGCGAGTTGGCTTCGGCCCCTCGTACGCCTTCCAAAGGTCCGGGACCCCTGGGTTCCAAGAAATGTCAAAGACGTATAAATAATAATAATACCATTTATTGCAGGCGACACAGGCCCATAGAAAAATACCTTAACCTAAACATACATATTCTAATATAAACAAAACTTGTGTTAATAAATAAGGCTTAGACTATGTTAGTAGCACTTCACTATGCACTAGCTTGACTTAGTACCGTCTTGTGGAACTTGTCCGCGGAAGCGACGGAACACCACGTCCTGTGGCCAAAAGTCTTCTTGCATCGACGAACGCCTTGAAATTGACGTTCCGGTGCGACTCTAATAACTGTACCCTCGGCGCGTACCTCGTCTTTTGGCGCACGTACTCCACGATGTCTTCCGCCTTAGTGGTGTAGTGCAGGCGGGAGATATACACCGGTGTGTTCGGCTTTGCGGCACGCAGGCTCACTTCGGGGCCGTAGAAGCTTTGCCGCAGCGGTTCTTGTTTGTTCGCGATCGGCGCTTCCTCCTTTGCACCGTCACGAAACCGTCATCATTATCAGCTAAATTCGGTGCCTTCTCAGGCAAGGGCTTGATACTAGGAATGCCAGGGGCACTCGCGGTGACGCTAGCGAAATCCCTTTGTAGGGGTTTCGCCAGGGCTGCAGACACTGGTAGCGGGATAGGGCGAGGGGCTCGGGCGGCGATACACAGAGGAGCCGCGGTGACGAGCACGGGGCTGCGGGGCGCGCCGGCGGGGCGCTCTGCAAGCTCAGCAATCGACGGATGCGCTGGCGTTTCGGTCGGTGGCCCATCGACTACCTACCCTACCTGACTTACCGCACGGCGCCATTGGCTTCGCATGATGTTTGTTTGTGACCACCACGAACATCTAATTAAGTAATTGATGGTAATATAACTAAATGATATTCAAAGTGGCCTTTGAAGGCCGTGAGATGTTACTTTTGTTTTCTTTGCGTAAATTAGTTAAAATTCAAAATAAGTTTCCTACTTTAATTTCAACTGATTATTTTCTACAAGCTAATGTTTATAAATCAAATCGACGCGCCTATCTTTTTTCAGATAGTTTGCAATACGTTGTCGTAAAAACTGCTAGATCGTTTTAAAATTACTAAAAGTTCTTTTTCAATTGCAATCATAGACAAATCTGTGAGTATGTTTTGGCCCTGTGTGTTTCGTAAATATGTATGAATTCTTTTAAGACATGAAAATGATCGTTCGGTCGATGCGCTACTAACTGGAATCATAACTATTAATTTTCATAATTTGTAAACTTCGGGAAATATTGAAGTTAAATGGTTAGAATGTAAATTTTGAATGAGATCGAATATGCCCAAGGTGTTCAGAGCTCATTCCTAAGACGATCTGCATTAAAAGAATGTTCATGCATATTGACTAGGTCAACGACAGATTCTTCTGGAAAATTTGTGCAATAGGAAGAAAAAATTTCACAAGCAAGTAGGTTAAAAAACTTCAAGTCTTTTAAATTTTTGTAACGACTACGACACTCGTTTAAAAAATTGTCAATAATCTCGCAAAACACGCGCCTTTAATACTGTTGAACATTATCAATACCGCGTTTACTTTTAGGTCGGTCGTAATTGGATTCCAAAACAGAGTTATACTTGATATCAAATTTAGTTCTGTACTTTTCCATGAAAGTTTCAAACTCTTTAATTTTTCGGACATAGTAAACAATGTTACCAGTCTTTTTCTGTAATTTTTCATACAAAATGTCTGTCTCAGAAAATATTTCTGAAAAAGTATTTAAAAAAAAAGAAAACAAATTCTTTTAAACTATTTAAAAAGGCAGAAACTTGTGTCAATGTTTCTCTGTCCAACTTCAATGAAGAGGAGATACGCAGAGCGAAAACATTGCTGTATAAGTCAGTACATATGGCCGACCGAATGCCGACCCGCAGGAGGAATAAAAAGGGAGAGAGGATCGAGTCTCCAAGACATTATAAAAGTGTTGAAGGAGACCGACCCGGACGACGCACTATGGGCCAGAACCGTGCGTACCGTCTCAAAAATAGGTTTTCGTAATGTTCTATATTGAATATTTCGTTAATGCACATGTCTAACTAAATGTCCAATGCATATTATGTAGTAGTTAAAATCCATTATTTCTAATTTTTTACTATTAGACTGAGGCTTGCAAGTTGATAGTTAAAATTATGAGAATTATGTAGAACACAATTCCTCCAGTTCACATGGTCATATTTTCGTTAATTTCACAGCAAATGTGTAAGTGTGATATATGGTTAGAATCGTTAGGAAGTATCCTAATTAAAAATAATTTAAGTGAAGCTTTTTGTGAAAACTAGAAAGGTATAGAATTTTTATTTCGGGGCCTAATATTTTAACCTTATCAGAAACTTCAAATAGACTTTTGACAGTTAGCCATGTCTACCCATGACGTAATTTTGGTAGTGTTACAAAGAGCAACTTATACAGAAGTTAGGGCAAAAAGAATTTTTTGCCCGAATTTGCCCCCCTTGAAATGAATCGAAAAATCCCAGATGGGGGGAAAATACAAAATATTTCAAAAAAATATTTTAAGTTGTAATTGATGAGATTTTTGGACAATTAGATTATTTTCGACCTCTAATTCTTAAATAATATTATCTATTTACTAAAAATTTAGGTAAGGTGGGAGTACCTACTGGGTAATGTCTTATTTTTTTTTTTATTTAAGACAGATGTGGTTAATGTTTTATTATCACTGTGTGAATTACAAGTTTCTCATGTAGGGAGGAAATGGTGGTTAAAGCTGATATTGTACATTATATCAGCACTACTAACCAACTTCATAGATAGTGGTTAAGAACGTGATAATGACAAATATTGATTTACATTGTCATTTACCAGTACTTTAGTGTGCAGTGCTTTAGTGTACTTTAGTGTACATAATAATTATAGTCTTCACCATCCTCTGCAAAAAAAGTTAGTTACAAGTGTATCTACATAACAAAATGAGTGAATTTGTTTTGCCTCTACGAGTATAATATGCCTTTTTCAATACAAAAAATCTTAATACATGGGAAAAGTATAATTAGACATTTTGCTGTTCTGCCTATTGGTAATTTATCTGGAGATGCCCAAGAATCTCGAAACTAAGATTACAAAAAATTCAGATTGTACCTATCACGCAAGAAAATGCTCTAGATCAGCAACGAATCAAGACGTATTTCATGGTCTCCTATTTGCACCAGATCCTTGTCTATCAAGTATAAGAAAACCATCAGTGACTATTTCCAAGGAATTGTTAGACGAAGCCAAGAACCTCTTAGATATTTAAGTAGAAGTAGGTATTACATTAATAAAAATTAAAAAAAAAATGGAATTAATTATTATGTTATATTTGTTATTTAAATATAATAAAAAATATATTACACAGTAGTAATATCATAAAACTGTAAAATTGTAATTGAATAAGCTAAACAAACTATGGTTTAATATTAAAAAATACATTTCTATATTTGTTTTATTTTTTAAATATTTTAAATTCTAAATTTGACAAAACAAGTTTCATAGTTGGATTGTATATACATTCGAGATACTACGTGCAAAATTTGAGCTATTTATTTTAATTAACATAAAAGTTACAGATTTTTGAGACGGTACGCACGGATCTGGCCCATAGTGCGACGTGCCGACTTTCGTGGCGAAGGATTTGCGCAAGCTGCCCCCCGTCACATTTGACCACGTTGACGTCACCAGGCTGTTACGGGATATCACAACCCTAAGATTAAGCCAGGTTGAGATGCAGTTGAAGTTGGAAGCATCGTAATCCACCATCAGTGATCTATGTATTGAGGTAGCAGATTTATGCAACGCGGTATGTAGGTCACACGAGCCAGCTACCAGCGTCAACACACGTCACGGCGCATTCAATGCAAGCGATGTAGAACCGCGCCCCGCCCTCCTCGCGTCCCCCATCGTTGGGGCGCCGACCAATATTAGCACGTCAACACCGGGACGGGCTTATGTTGTGAAAGCTCCCGCAAATCATCAGCGGCAACCTAATAATACGAGGGGTGCCCAAAGACCCTCCGAAGCAGTTCGAAGCTTGTTGCCGCCGGTAACAAGCTAACGACAGGCCAATGAAGAAGGCTTCATTCGCGTGGAGAAGAAGAACAAGAAGAAGAAGCCTGCTTGTCGAAATCATTGCAGTACTGCATTGAGTGGTCCCGACATGTTGCTGCGTTCCGCTATTCCTTCGACGCAGTTATACGTGTCACGTTTACATCACACCACGAAGGTAGAGGAGGTCGTGGAGTACATCAGGATAAAGACCAAGTTCACCTCGAGAGTCGAGAAGCTGGAGTCGCGCCATAAGATTTACTTCAAATCTTTTGTGGTGCGGGTTCCGACTCATCACCTGGAGACTTTCATGAAGGAGGAATTTTGGCTGACGGGTGTCGTGTACCGACGTTTTCGCGGAACCTGCATGACACCACGACTCAGTTTTTTTTTTTGGTGGGAAAATAACTTCTCCCGCCCCGGGCGTCTGGGGCGTGAGGGCGCGAAATTTGCCTCTCCCTCACGCGTTCTGCCTCCTCCTTCGCGAGCATTACCGCTTCGCAGAAGGAGGTGACGGCCTGCCATTTCCTCTCGCTCCGTACCATGGCCTGAACCAGGGCCGGACGCGAGAGATCACCGCCGCCGATCGCCTCTACGAGGACATGGCGTTGCTCCGCCCAAGCCGGGCAGACCTCCACCGTATGCTCCACTGTGTCCTCAGGCCGATCCACACAATGGTGACACCCGGGTGTTTCCTCCCGCCTTATCCTGAACAGGAACATCCCGAAGCAGCCGTGTCCGGTGAGGACCTGCGTCAGGCGGAAGGAGAGGACGCCGTGGCGCCTCTCAAGCCACTCCTCAAAGAAGGGTCTTATCGCCGCAATTGTGGCGTGCCCAGCGCGGGGTTGGGACAATCGCATTCTCCATGACGCCATGAGATCCCGCCGGAGCTCTGTCCGCTGTGCCGCGATTTCTTGCGGCATCGGAGTTAGGCCCCGGCGTTTCGCCTCCTCGCGCCACTCCCAGATGTGCGCGAGGACCTTTGCCTCCAGATCCTATGGCGGTAATCCGGCAAGGAGGCTCGCCGCCTCGCAGGAGACCGTGTGGTATCCTCGGGCCAGCCGGATGGCCATGACCCTCTGGGACGCGTTCAACCGGCGGGCTGGCCGCAGCCTCAATGAACGTGCCTACACCGGCGCCCCGTAAAGGGCCATGGACCGCACGATCCCCGCATAGAGCTTCCGGTAGGAAGCGTTTGGGTCCCCTTGATTGGGCAGGAGCCGCTTCAATGCAGCTCCGGCCCGCTCTAGTCTGGGAGCCAAACGTCGGAAGTGTTCTACGAAATTCCACCGGCTGTCGAGGACGAGTCCCAGATACTTCATCGTCGACTCGACACCGATGTGAACCCCTCTCGCCATTACCTGGGAACCCGACGGTGGCGCATTCCGAGGACCATGAAAACCCATGGCCTCAGACTTGTGCAGGGCCACCTCGAGTCCCAGCTGCCAGATCCTGTCGACGATTGTCGCAACCCCGCGTGTCGCTAAATCGGCCGCCACCTGGTACGATCTCCCCTGCGCCAGGACCAACGTGTCGTTAGCGTAACAAACGACGCTGACGCCGCTAGGGAGATCGGCGCACAGCACCCAGTCGTCCCACAGATGCGGCCCCAGGACCCAACCCTGTGGGACACCGCACGACATTTCTTGCCGGTTCTACTCTCCTTGGTGACCGGGGTAGATGACGGCCCTGTCCGTCAGATAGGCCTCGACCACACGACAGAGGTAGGTCGGCATCCGGTGATACCGGAGTGCCTCCCTGATGCAACTCCAGGGCAGGGTGTTGAAGGCATTGGTGATGTCTAGAGACACCGCCAAGACGACCCCACCCCGGGCCACAGCATCCCCCGTCGTGAGGGCCCGCACGCGCATGATGGCGTCTATCGTAGAGCGCTCCCTGCGGAAACCGAACTGGTTCTCCACCAAATCCGACCCCACTCGCACCAGCTGCCCGACGAGGCGGTCTGCAATGACTCTTTCAAACAGCTTGCCCACCTCATCGAGCAGCACAATGGGCCGATAGGCGGACGGAGAGTCCGCTGGGCGCCCCAGCTTCTTGATGAGGACCAGTTTCCTCGTCTTCCAACGAAGTGGGAACTTGCCCCTCTCCATGCATGCGCTTAGGAGCCCCCTTAGTCGAGACCCGAGAGCCCCCAAGGTCAGGACCCAGGCTTTTCCGGGTATGCCGTCGGGTCCTGGGGCGATATTCTTCGCACTCATCTTGCGTATCGCCACTCTCATCTCTACCTCAGTCACCTCCGGAGAATCGTCGTCATCGGTGTGGTCCGCATCGGGCACCGCAGTAGGCGGAGCCATGGGTAGAGGGGTATGATCCCTTCTAGAGGGGAACAGAGCGCTCAACACGTCCCTCACAAGCTGGGGCTGGAGACTCTGCGTCAGCGGAGGAGCCCATGGGCGGAGTTTCTCCCGCACCATCTTGTCTGGGCACCCCCACGAGTCTCTGTTGAGAGTCTCCAGCAACTCCTCGCGGGCCAGTGCCCGGGCCTGCAGGATCTCCGCTTGTAGGTCGGTCTTCGCCGCTCTGTACCCCTCGTACTGCTCCGCCTGAATGGCTTCCGTATCCGGAGGGCGAATACGGAGCCTGCGATGCCTGGCGTACCGCGTCGCGCAGCAACACACGCTTTGCGCAGAGCCTCCAGCTCTTGCGACCACCAGTACAGCCGGCATAATTTATATAACGAAAAATCGTTGACTTCTGGTCAAGTAATTCATAATTATGTAAGAAACTATTCTAAGATATTTAAAAGAGTCTGCGCCCAAGCTAAATCTAAATTAATAAGTAACAAAATTAATAATTCTAACAATAAAATAAAAGCTGTGTGGCAGGTAATTAACAAAGAAACTGGAAACACAAAACAGCGAGATCAGAATGAATTGTCATTAAAAATTGATAATGTAACCATTTCAGATAAGTTAAAAGTTGCTGAGACACTAGAAAACTTCTTTACCAACATCCCAATAGAGGTTACGAAATCTCTCCCCTCATCATCTATACTAGCTGAATCTCTTTTAAAAGAACACTTCAGTAGAGACATTCTAAGTTTTGAATTCAAGCCCATTTCTATTGACACAATTAAAAAAGCATTTAAAAGTCTTAACATAAAAAACACTGAAGACTTATGGGGGATTTCCGTTAAGGTTTAGAATCAATGTTTAGATAGCGGTACGTTTCCTGATTTAATGAAACATAGTAAAGTAGTACCAATTTTCAAATCGTGTAGTAAGAGTGATCCCTCTAATTATAGACCAATATCTGTGCTACCAGCATCGAGTAAAATATATGAAAAAATCATGCTAGACCAGATGTTGTCACATTTTAATTCTAATGGGATTTTACATAGTCACCAGTTTGGTTTCACGAAAGGTAGGTCGACGACTGACGCAGGAGTAAAACTCATCAGTCACATTTTGAATCCTGGGAGAAGTCCCAGGATGCAATTGGCATTTTCTGTGACCTCTCAAAAGCGTTTGACTGCGTTGACCACAATACACTGATCTGTAAATTACACCACTACGGAATTCGTGGACAAGCTGCTGATCTTGTTCTTTCCTATCTATCAAATAGGCAGCAAAAAGTAAATGTTAATGGGGCGATGTCTTCGGGGTCTCTAGTTAAAATAGGCGTGCCTCAAGGCTCAATTCTCGGCCCTTTCTTATTTCTAGTTTATATAAATGATCTTCCTTACACGATGACTAACTTATCAGATATAATTCTATTTGCTGATGACACTTCTCTTATTTTTAAAATAGACAGGAAAGATACAGATGTATTACATGTTAACGATAGTCTGGCTGTACTTTCAAAATGGTTCGCAGCTAATAATCTTTTACTTAATGCGAACAAAACGAAATGTATTAGGTTCTCATTACCAAATGTACCTCAAGTAGGTCTAAATCTAAAACTTTATGGCAAAAAACTAGATGCAATAACGGAAACTATATTCTTAGGAATTACTTTAGATTCAAAATTACAATGGGGCGCCCATATTAGAACTCTTTCAGGTAGATTAAGTTCAGCTGCATATGCAGTAAGAAAAATAAGGCAGTTGACTGATATAGCCACAGCTAGGTTAGTGTCTTATGGCGTCCTGCTGTGGGGATCGGCAGCTGACGTAGATTCAATTTTCATTTTACAAAAGAGGGCAATCCGCGCGATCTATAAAATGGGCCCTCGCGAGTCCCTTAGAGACAAATTTAAAGAAATTGATATACTGACTTTGCTTTCACTTTATATCTTAGAAAGTATTATGTATGTTCGCAAAAACTTAAGACTTTTCAAAATAAGAAGCGATTTCCATAATATAAATACACGTAGTCGACATGAAATTGTGATACCCAAATTTAGAATAACTAAAACAAGCAAGTCATTTCTTATAAATAGTATCCGCTTTTATAACAAGTTGCCAAAGTCTATGACAGAACTTAGCGATGGGAAGTTCAAAACCCACATCAAACGTGTCCTTATCAAGAAAGCATATTATAAAATTAAAGACTATGTTGAAGATAAGGAAGTTTGGCATTAATTCCTTCTGCACATGTGGCTTCCCTGGTACCTCATTAACGGCATAAATAAGTAAGAGTCTATTAACTGCTCGGAAATTACCATGTTTATTTAAATCTTTATTTTTATTTGTTTCTACATTCGTCCTTGACATATTTACTATTCTATTATTTGACATTATACACCTACGATTTAATTTCAACTTTTATTTACAACTATGATAATTATTCAGATTGATTACAGTTGTAATAGCAATCATATAATTGCGTTTTATTAAAATAGGTTTTTTACTTTTATTAATTTATTCATTTTTTGTATAGATTCTTTTCTACATATTTTGTGAATGTGAGAACGCTGTAGGCTTAGTGGATTGTAGACCTGTTGACCATTTTCTATTTTGTTAAGTACTTGGTACTTATTGAAAGACCTACACTGTCTTCCCATACCTAGAAACACTGTTATATGAAAGTATTGTAAAAGCCAATTATTTTTAAAACAGTAACCGTGGAGTTTCTTGCCAGCTCTTCTCCATAGGAAACGACCAATTGGAACCGTGCACCTAGCTTCTGACGTTTCATAAGTGCCCATGTAGGTTTATGTGAAATAAAATATTTTGATTTTTTGATTTCACACATTTTGGACATGGCCTCCCGGAACCACTCCGCCTCATCGTTGATGTCGGCAGGCCTGTCCGGTGATGACACCCAGGCCTGCACGATCGAGGCTTCCTGCACGCGTAGCATGACCACCGTAGAAACGAGTTTTGTCGACGGAAGAATAGACAAAATGACAGATAAACAATCACAATCTGTCATTTTGTCTATTCTTTCGTCGACAAAACCCGTTTCTACGGTGGTCATGCTACGCGTGCAGGAGAAGCTCCCGGTCCAGCTGCTTCAGCGCCCACCGCGGACCACTCGGGGCCTGTCGGCCGGTGCGCTCGAGGTCTGGGTGGAGACGTCAAATCGGATGTACCGGTGATCGGAGTAAGTCTGCACCCCCTCCATGACGCGCCAGTCAATGACACGCGGCGACAGAGCGGGGCTGGCGAACGAAATGTCCACCACCGATTCACCCCGCATCCGCACACACGTGGGGACAGAACCCTGGTTTAGGACGACCAGGCCTGTCTCCAGAGCCCAGTTCTCCACCATCCTACCCCGTGTGTCCGTATACCGGGAAACCCAAGCCAGATTCTTGGCATTGAAGTCCCCGAGTACGAGCACGGGGCACTGCATCTTTTCAGCCAGAGCGTCAGCGGCCGGGGCCACTGGCCGCACCAGGGACCTCCAGCATCCGGGCCCCAGTTGCCATGATCTTGATTTGGTCCCCTTTTTGGCACCGATCTCCTCCAGGTTCATCACCTTGTCCACCGTCGCGAACACGTGCTGGTAGGACACGCCCTTATTCTCCGCCTCCGGCTGTAGTGTTATTACTACAGCTGCGGACTTTGGGGCGCGGAGTCTAGCCGCGACGCTTCGCTCCTTGCGCCTCGCCTTCTTTTTTGCCGCCCTTGCCGCCTTACCAGCCTTCTTCTTCTCCCCGGCTACTTGCCAACCGGCGTCGGCCGGGGGAGAAGATTTAGGAGGCGGAGGCGGCTGTTTCGCCGCCGCCTGGGCCGGAGCCTTCGCCGTCAGGGCCGGCGTCTTCGCTGCCTGCACAGCCGCTCCGCCCTTGGCCTGCCCCTGCCTGCCTTGGCCTGGTTTGGCTGCGGCAGATGCGGCGGTGGCATACGACGCCGCCTTTCGCTGGTCCAAGGCCGGCTGGCTCGCCGCTAGTGGGGGGCGCAGGACGATGGCCTCTAGGGCGGAGAACCTGCTCCACAGGGCAGCCATCTCCTGCCGCACCAGGGCCAGAACCCGGTCCTCAGCAGGCACGGGCACGGGCCCCTGCCCATGCCGCTTTCCTGCGGCACCTCCCGGGGGCCGGCTGCTCTTAGCTCAGCCAGGTCTGCTCGGAGCTTCTCGTTCTCCTTTCGGAGAAGCTCCGTGGCGGCAGTCAACTTAGCGACCTCCGCCCGCATCTCGGACATACCGTCCGACGGAGGTCCAAAGTGCAGCTCCTTCGCTGCCACCAAGATAGAGGCCGTGGCCGCGGGTATGGCCTTGTCTTTAGAGGACTGAGTCCTCTTCAAGGAAACAGCCCTAATCACGGCTGCCACGACCTCCGCAAACCTGTCCGTCTGCTCAGAGTTGGAGCCACCAGCGACGTCCGGCTCACCACCAGAGGCCTCCGAAAGGACCGGCCCGCTGCTGGTCCCTCTCGGGTGGTGCTCCTCCGTGGCGAGACTCTCGGTTCGCCGGGCCTCGTCTGGGCCGGCTTGGCTCAGCTCACCAGCCTTCTTGGTGGTGAGCCCTCTACCCACACCTTTTCATTTCTCTCGGGCTTTACCCCGTGGGCTGGTGTGCATTTTTCGTTGGCCGTCGGCGGAGGACTACGAGCCATCTCCCGATTTGCGGCGCTTCCGGAAGAATTTCCGGATCATACCATCCGCCCCCACCACTTCGCGCTCCGAGCTCTGGCTAGAGCTCTCCGCGCCAGATGCAGCGTCGGATTCCGACCCCGCATCCTCTCCCCTCCTTTTTGTTTTGTGTTAAACCGAACATTAGAGTGTTGTAACACTATTATAAATATTACCTACTTTAATGTTCGGTTTCAATAAACAAAAACGAATCGTTTTGTATACCAATGGTAACATATTTATTGCCAAACTGGGCACATAAATAGATTCGTAAGCTAATGTTAACTGTGTGTGATCTTCCTTAAAGGAGGGTCTACTGTGCAAAGCTATGAGGTATTTGCTTCATTATTGGTAAAGATATAAGAGCCTTAATTTTAACCAAGAACGGTCCGTAAATTCTAGGAAACGGCCATAAATGGTCTCAGTTGTAAATTGTAAAATAGACATTATGGGTAATTTGTGAGCTTCGAAGATAGGTATATGATTTAATATGATAGTGTAATATCCCCCTAAGTGGGATATACCCGTAGTAAATGTCTGTTTTACAATTTCATAATATCTTTGATCACAGATCTATGATCATAGATATGGTAGTGTAATACCCCCCTAAGCCCACTCCACTCTACGGTTGTCAAAGTTGGACAACTAACAAATGCAGTTAAAGTTGTACAAGGATCTTTCGGCGAGTGGCTAAAATCGGAACTAATGCCACCATCTTGTTTTGACAAACCAATTTCTGTGACATTTTGACAAATGTTTACCAACAACCCTGTCAATGTCATTCAAGCACCAAAAGAACCTTTTAACACTATAAACTTCAAGCCTTTCAAACGAGCAACAAAGGGGAAGTATGTTAAGAATTATACTCCGAGACCGTAAAAGAAGCAAAGACAATACGACTATTGTGCGGTTCGTACACTTGCAGAGTTATTGATATTGTTGTTGGAGTGTGGGGAGAAAAGGTCACAAGTTTGATGACACTCTAGTTAATTTTAATGCGCCTTAGTTGCGCACAATTATAGATACGGTTGGTAATTCCTTTCTCTTATGTTGTTTCCGTAGTAGTTAATAAATTCACACTGACTTAATATTAAGTGAAATATTTAAAAAAACGTGTGCGGTCGGGGGAGCCCTCCAGGAAAGAATTTTTGCAGCCGCCATCTTGGATTTACATTTTGACGTCACTATCGGCTTTAACACCCTCGAAAACTATGAAAACGACACCCATGACGAAGAAGTTGAAAACTTTCGCAGCCGTCATCTTGGATTTACATTTCGACCCACTATCGGCTTTAAAACCCTCGAAAACCATGAAAACGATACCCAAATTTGAAAATTTTCAGAGCCGCAATCTTGGATTTACATTTCGACCAAAATCAGTTATACAAAAGTTTTGATACTTTAACACAGTTTATTTCTATTATGGGTGAGTTTACAGACAAATCACTCCGGAGTCCGGGGAGTCCGCCCGTGTCTACACAGTAAGTGGTCAGAGGCAAGGCTGTTTGTAGTAGGTGTGTAAAACTATTAGATTAGAAGCAAAAGACCCACCGGGGGGGGGGGAGGGTCTAGCTTACATTATGTGTATCAAATACACATAATGGAAGGTCCAGTTGACCGATATTAATTGTGTACTCACTCGGTGAACCGATGCACAAACAAAACTGTCTGTCTGTAGCCAACAAAAACGTTTGTTCCATGCAGGGTACGAGCCCGCCTCCTGTAGTGTGAAAGAAAAACATTTAGCCACTGTACTCGGGTTCCTTGTCAAACTACAACCAACTGTCGAAGTTGTTTGTGAAATAATGCGTCGTTCAACTAATATTGTTGCACTTATAATGATTACAGCGTCATCAATTCCGTCATTCCGCCCAAAATACTTTCATCGTCCGTCAGAATATTGAAGACCTACTTAAGCATTCTGGATTCATGGTCATCTTTCGGGAACACCGCGTCCAAGAAGTCCATAACGGCGGAAGCCATACTCCTTTGTTCATGAGCAACACTTGATTTTCTTTGGACCCAATGTTGAAAAGCATCGCAAGATGTAAATAATATTGTAATTGTTACAGCTGCTATTAGTATCCTGACTCGCATGGTTCTGCAAATAAAGAGAAATAAGTATATCAATAATGTTATTTTGATAATAGTTTTGTTTATGTGTACATGCAAACTAAGCGACAAGTGATCTCTGACCAGCGAGTAGACGTGAGTTATGTTAAAAACTCAAAAGGTGTTCCGCGACTTGTAATCTGGACCCTAATTGCGTAATACAACACAATCACAATTTGTTTCGATTTTAAACATATTGCTAATCCATTGCTTCATAAGTTGGAAAAAAATCTGTTCAGCAACGTAAATAACGCAATGAACGTTGTTGAACTGTCAAAATGAAACAAATTAGGCAAAATTGTTTACGAAAATGAGTTACGCAATTAGGGTACTGGTCATGACGACCTGATTGCCTGCCATCTGTTAGATTGCTGGGAGGTTAGGAAGAAGTGGGATGGCATTTATCTCACAATTTTTAAGTATTTCACCAATGAGCAAATTCGACCTATCGACTGTTTCATCGGCACCTCTAAATATTTTTTTAACATTTTTACCTCGTTAGGAAGCTGATTAAATGAAAATGTCTTCTCCGTAATTTGTACGCTTAATACGATAGTAAAAATTCGAGATAACTGGTGTCAAAGTTCATGTACTTAAATGATTTTTCAAAATGGTTAGTAAACTTCTTCCTTTAACTTTTACCTGTTTGATGTTTTAAAAAATTTGGTTACATCGAAAGGTTTATTAAAGTATGAGATATCCCATAGAAAAGCAATGAAGGCCATTCAGTTTGAGAGTTTAGAGAAAAATGATACTTAGTGGAAAAAATCTGGAAATTTTTCAAAATAACTTAAAGATTGGGTTTTTTCGAATCTCATGAATTTTCGCCTAGGCTTTATAAGGTGTTTAATTGTTGCAAATGGGTCACACTATCACATCCTGGAAGAAATACGTCAAATTACAAGTCACCCTGTATAATAAATCCTACACTCTAGTTTTAAAAGGTTTAACCATTTTTCTATTTTATTTTGTGAAAACAACTTACAGTGACATCGAGTTGACATTTCAAGTACACCGAAACTGACTTATCTCACAAATGTAAAAGAATTTCAATATTTTTTTTCGTACAAAATAATTCGACAATGTCACGATTATTTATGTAGAGCATCGTGAAATATAAAAATAATAATTCAGACTATTTTTGTCCATAAAAAAAACAAAATGTAAACGTCGCATTTTCTTAGCTTTAATTATGAACGATTGATTTCAATGACAATGATTTACTCGTACTTATCAAAGAAACTTAGATACACACATCGAGAGTTTAGTGTTATGTTATCTTCGAAACTATGTATTTTTGGAACACTTGTTCTAGGACTTTTTGTACCTATTATTTTTACTTATAGCATATAGACCTTACGAGTTATGAGACGTCAAAAGGAACACGTTGTATAATTAAAATTCCAGGCTGCCGACGCTGCTTACTCATCATCATCATCATTTCAGCCGAAAGACGTCCACTGCTGAACATAGGCCTCCCCCGCTGCTTACTAATCTCAATTAAGTTTTTTTTTTTAGATTGTATGGAAATCAAGCGTTTTAGTTTGTATGGAAACTAAGCCACCTTCCGCGACTGCCTGATAATAAATGTTCAAAATTAAAGATTCAAAAGTCATTCATTCAAACTAGTCTGAGAATCAGCACTTTTCGAACGTCAAAATTACATAAGACAGTTCCCCAAAAACGCCCACCCTTCACCACTTCCTAGTACTTTAGCTGGTGTTAATGTTCACCATTCACTATGGACATCTGTAATACTTGAGGCCTCGCAGAGACAAAGCTGACAAACCTTCGGATCTAACTGAAGACATAATATAACAATAAATAACATCACGGCTGTAATCTCCGAAGGGTTATTTAGAGGTGTATCTATGGTACAGCCACATTTTGCCGTTTTGTTTAAGTCCCATGTAATAGGGGCGAACCTATTTAATAGCCATCAACCGGGCACAAATTCAAACTCCGGGCTGGTACTCAGGAATTCTTGATGGAAAAACCCAATAACATTTTGCCCGACCCGGGATTCAAACTCGGGATTTTATGCTCAGAAGTAGCACTTACGACCACTATCTATGTATATAATCCTAACTAATATTGTAAATGCGAAAGTGTGTTTGTTTGTTACGCTTTCACACTAAAACGGCTGAACGAATTTGGATGAAATTTGGCACATTGGTAGACCATGACCAGAATTGGGACATAGGATACTTTTATCCTGATATTCTCACGGGATCGAGACTCATGCGGGTGAAACCGCGGAGCGCAGCTAGTAAATCTATACAGTGTGTCTTTATAATGCACATATCGAAATGAGGAAGTCTATGCTTAATTTTACCGACGGAACAAATATTCAATAATGATAATGATTTGGAAAAAATATATGGTAAAAATTAAAGCATTTTTCTAATAACTGAATGTATGAATATTTTAGATTATGTTTATATTACATAGTGATTAATTTGTTAAGTCTAACGCGGATAAAAAACTGAGAATCACGCAAAATCTGTTAAGGCTCGTGCAGACCAGCGCAATTGAAGTTCTTCGCGGGTGGAGTTTCTTGCCGGCTCTTCTCCATAGGAAACGACCAAATGGAACCGTGCACCTAGCTTCTGACATTTCATAAGTGCCCATGTAGGTTTATGTGAAATAAAATATTTTGATTTTGATATCGCAGGTGCGACAGGCAGCGCGACCCTTGTCGCGTCCACGATATCGCGCTGGTGATTCTCAGTTTTTTCGCCGGGGACAGCAAATTTAACTATTGATATTTTAGTATACGGGTTTTATTAAAATACTTTTTGCTTTATGTATAATAAATTGATAGTGCGTCTAATGAGCTCAGTACCGAACACGCAAGCTAACCATTCAAGGTCACTGTGGTAACTATCGGGTGAAGCAGGGGCGGGTCGGAAATATAAAATAATATCGATACCGGAAATTTCAATTGTCGTAAAGGACAGGGAATACAATGTCCTTTACGACAATTGAAATATCCGGTATCGATATGATAGCGTGACTCTATTGTCATATTCATCACACATACCTAACTGGCTTAACGCGTAGTGGTATTAGTTCTATACTCATTAAATTGTGGCACTGGAATTTTGAGATAACTGGTTTGAGATAACCTATTCGAAAGTTTTTGATTGTTAAACTTTTTTGTAATTTGCATGGATCAACCAGTCTATGTCGTAACGCTATGCCGAAATCTGTTGACTCTGGTTTGAAGAATTTTTAGGCAGAACAAACGTTTTTGACATATCGTAACTCATAGGTATTGAAGGTAGAAAAAAGAATAAACTACAATCATTACTACGGAAAAAAATAGTTAAGTACCAATGTTAAATGATAATATTATCTTCTTCAGTGTGGCGACTTGTTATAACATTAATTGAAACCACATATTCTACATTACGTATTTTAAACATACGCAATTAAATTAATTTAAAACAATTAACATTCTAGCTGTGGCGCGTGGGTCCTTTTTATTACCCGACTGCCCCAGAAGGAGGGTAATGTTTTTCGAGAGTATGTATGTATGTTTGTATGTATGTATGTATGTCTATTTCTTTGGCACGCTCTGTAGCCTAAACGGCTTGATGGATTTTAACATGTGAGGTGTCGTTAGATTCGTATTAATTGTGGGAGTGTCATAGGCTATATAATATTTATATATTGCATCTGCAAATAGAAAAAAAGGGAGGAGTAGGTTTAAAAAAAAAACATTATTGGTATCAAATAAAAGCTAATATCTAATCTAAATATATAAAAACGAAAAGTCACTCACTCACTCACTCACTCATTCACTCACTCATTTACTCACTCAGTCATCAAGGAAAATCGAAAACCGCTTGACGTATGAAGATGAAATTTGGTAGGAAGGTAGTTTATAGTTAGTAGACGTCCGCTAAGAACGGATTTTCGGAAATTCGATCTTTAAGAGGGTGAAAAGGGGGGATTTTGTTTGTATGAAAAATCTTATTCCTTGAGTTAATAAACTTGAAACTTAGCCGAATACTTATCTATGTAAATTATAAAGTTTGCCACTTTTAGTTTTTCTAAAGCCCCTAAAGGAGGATTGGGGGGTATCAAAGTTTGTATGGATGAATTTTAACGAGCGGTCTAATTAACTCGAAACTCAGTATTTATAATTAAAACTGAAAATAAATAACGTATATTAGGGTTTTTTGAAAATCTACCCCTAATGGGGTGAAACGGGGTATTAATTTTTACAATGGAGGATTTTACTGTGTAGCTTAATTAACTTAAAAATTGGTATAAATAAACTTTATAGTCAAATAATGGAAACGTCACAATAGATTTTTCAAAAATTATTATCACGCTATTTGCTATGGGGGATGAGCAATATAGCATTATGTTCGTATTCTTATATAGTTTACAGCAAATTGTAAAAAGACTAGCCAAAAGGTAAGAATATTGCAGATAGTTACGGATTTAACCTTTTGTACCTTTATGGAGCTAAGCAGTCAATCATAGCATATACAGGGTGGATTTTGAGATGGAGCAATAAGGGCAGGTACCTTAACCGTTGTCGCTACAAGAAAACGGTCTTAGGAGACTGTCCTTAACATTTTGAAAAATTTTGATCTGCATTCACAGATTTTGAATAAAATTTACAGTCAGTAAGAAAATGGCCAATTTTCACAAAATTTTTTTGATGCCAGTCGATCCTATTTCTTATTATTTATTATTAGGATCAAAAAACTATATTAGGCCAACTGAGGTTTGAGTACGAGAAAAGTCAGAAATTGAAAAATAACTCCCATACATTTCGTAGGAAATGAGAGGAGAAAGAACACAATACAAGTATACCTTTGTATGTTGAAAAATATTTTTAAAGAGGTACTTACTATTATTCAAATGAACACAATATACTATGCAACAGTTGAATTATTCCAATACTTCACTGGGCTGAATAAGGACCGAATGTAGCAGATAGTTACAGATTTAACTTTTAAATGATTATCAATCCGCTATACTTTTATGCAGCTAAGCAGTCAATCATCAATTCATCCATCTATACTAATATTATAAATTCGAAAGTAACTCTGTCTGTCTGTCTGTATGTTACCTTTTCACGCCTAAACCACTGACCGGGTTTCGATAAAATTTGGCAAGGAGATAGATGGCATCCTGGAGAAGGACATAAGCAAATTTTTGTCTCAAAAATAAACCTAAAGGGATGAAAGTTTGTAAGGGAAACCTATCATTTCTTAAGTTAGGGCTATGAAAATTTTAATTTGTGCTTTTGGTAACAAATCAAGAATGACGTATTTCAGCGTTTTTCAAAAATTATCCCTCAAGAGTGTAAAATAGGGGATGATATTAAAATTCACACGTAATATTGTTTTTTTGTCTTCTTTTCAAGAGATTTTTGGGATTGGAAATATAGTCATAGTCCGTATCTTGGATTAACATTTAGTCTTTATTAAAAGTTATTACAATTTAAATTCATAAACTAACTTTTCAAACATGCAGGTCCTGTATTAATATGTTCAATGGCGGCAAGAGTAGGTACTACAAATCAATGGTGACAATAATAGTAAAACGAACAATTTGTATTTTAAGAAAGGCATTTAGAATCATATAAACTTAATTAGAATCATATAAAATTTGTTAAAAAAACCGGTCAAGTGTGAGTAGGACTTGTGCCCTGAGGGTCCCGTTTCAAAGCTGTGCCTGCTCGGCTGCCCGAATTTCCAAATCTGGATTGAAGGACAAACTTAAAATGAATAACAACATGTTATGTTGTAATGTATTAATGTTAATGTTGTTCTTTTTCAATTGAAAAAGAACTTTTATTAGAGTAATTAAATACAGACTAAATGTTACTTCAAGACAAGGCCTTTGAATTTTTAATCTCAGACTGCAGAAAAAACTTAACTTTGCCGTTCATTATAGAACTATAAATTACCAATTTTCGGATTATCCTCTTTACTTGACCTTACTTCTCGCCAAACTTCATGTTGCTGGACCAACGGGAAGTACCAAATAGACTGGTTTATTTTCGAGTGTCAAAATATGCGGCATAAATGGCAATATTTTTTATATCGTTATCTTTTTTTTTGGGTGGGAAATTATCAAATAACTTCTCTTGCTCTGGGCGGAGCGGGAGAGCGTGTTAGGCTTATACTGACAAAAACCCACCCGTGTTCCTTCAGTTGCCTGTGTGTTGCCAGGGGCCACGGTAACCCTTTCGGACTTTCCCGCGACCCTGGCAGGCATCGGCCCTAGCGTACCATGGCTTGGACCAGGGCCGGACGCGAATAATCACCACCACCGATCGTCTCCACGAGGACATGGCGGTGCCCCGCCCAAGCCGGGCAGACCTCCACCGTATGCTCCACCGTGTCCTCCGGGCGATCCAAACAATGGTCTCACCCGGGCGTTTCCTCCCACCTTATCCGAAACAGGAATCTCCCGAAACAACCGTGTCTGGTGAGAACCGGCGTCAGGTGGAAGGTATGGACGCCGTGGCGCCTCTCTAGCCACTCTTCAATTAGGGAACTTATTGCCACAGTTGTGGCGTGCCCATTATTGCGTTGACTTGGAAATTTGATTTTCGTTACACTTCCATAGAGACCGTAGATCTAAGTTTTTAATATCTATTTCAACTTGATGCCTCCACGTGTTCCTGAGAAAAAGGGTCTTGACAGACACTGAAGTCATCCTTTAAGGGCTTTAATGTTTCATTTTGAGGTACGGAACCCTAAAACAGATTTATTATCAGCCTGTTACCTTTTCATGCCGTAACGGCTAAACGGATTTAGATGATAGGCATACGGATAGGCCATGACCTGGGTTAGGACATAGGATACTCTGAATTCCGGTAGCACGTTCCTGTGGGATATTTTCCGACATCCACGCGGGCGAAGCCGCGGGCAAAAACTAGTTATTTTAATAAAACTAAAAAGCTTGAAATAAAAAAAGTTATTTAAAAAACAAAAAACCCGACTGCAAAAACACATAACTGAAAAGAGAAGTGTTTTTGCAGTCGGGTTTTTTGTTTTTTAAATAACTTTTTTTTGTCAGTTAAAAGCAAATACTTTGCTGTTATTCCACAATTTCGCTGTGTATCAGTTATTTCATCACAATTTTTTAATTATTTTATAAAACGGAACTTTGTGTGTGACTTATTATAACAAATATGTACAAATATGGAAGAACTGAATATACCGAGTTACTTAATGTAGAATGTTATAGCAATGTACTGTATATAGAATTTTGCATATCTATATGCAAATGAACATGCAAAGTAACTTTATCGATCAAATTTTAGGAGTTATTTAACATATATTTGTGGGCCACGCTAATTATTAATAATATAATAGTAATAACAAATAAATTTTATCAAAATATTTGATCAAGATCCATTAAATAAATTTAAGTAAATATATTGCTATTACATCACAATATATCGGTTATTGGTCGAATAATTGTATGATTTTATCTCATTTATAGGACATAATGCCGCCATATGTAGTCAATTTTGGTATTTCTTCATTAAAGTATTTTTTTCCTTTTCCATGTTTTTTTTTTTCCATTTCGTAATCCATCACGTAAATTGTTAATATTTTTCAATAAAATACTGGTTCGCTGGATGAGATATTATATAGCTTGTAAAGTAATTAAAAATCAGTTATACAACACCTAATTCAATAAATGTGTTAAACCAGCATTCATAACGATTCAAGTTCAGTAACTGCAATATAAACACTTACATGCATCTAATCGATTTATCATGCTATTCTAGATATTAAGATACTTTTCAGTAAATAGGCAGCTTTTATTCGGCGAATTCGCTCCAATATGGTAATGTCGAGTAGCAGCCATATATCAGCTTTTTAAACATGAAACTTGGGAATCGATTACTCTAATAGCGCAATTACTTCACCACATATCGTATAAATGAGAAATTGTAGTTACTATATGACTATTGAATAAATGCACTATAAAAATATCGAGTAAACGTTTATACGACACGGTTAAAGCACTTAAAAGCAAAAAAATGCTGTAAATTTGTAATAAACGCTTTAACACTACATTGTTGTTACAACGTAGCAATTACTCAACATTTATTCTATCTGTAGCTGAATAACTCATTAATTATTCGACTGTTTTGCTAGTTGGGGTGTCCTAACAGTGGGAACATTTATAGGCTGATGATGATGAACAAAGGTTCATCATCATCAGCCTATAAATTAAAGCATTTCCTCATTTTCTGTTACATATTTGAACGTATCCGACTGCTAACTGGCAATGTTTACTCGATACTTATTATACCACTAGCTTTTGCCCGCGGCTTCGCCCGCATGGATGTCGGAGAATATCCCACGGGAACGTACTTATAATCTATCGGTGTGCCAGATTTCATCCAAACCTGTTCAACATCCACACATCCAGACAAACAGACAAACGAACAAAAATTCTATAAACTATATTTTCGGCATCAGACTCGGTCTCACAACTCGCAGCAATTAATTTTTGACAAAAATATTCAATGCACAGTTTTGACTTTGTTACTATTTTATTATATGTATTGATTGATGATTATACCTACATTTATAACGTCAAACATGATGTGTCAAATGTTATAATGTACGTTCATGAATAATATTATGACATACTCGAACGTGATCATTTAAGGGTTATTCTACCAATGATTGAAAATTGTACTCGCACACAATTTACCTATACCTATCTATTATCTACCTATTTAATTACTTAAAAATCAGTGATTTCAAAGTAGCGTAGTAAGATGATATTAGAATTTATTTTTTATTCTGTTTAAAATAATTGATTCGCTGTAAATCTATGCTTGACGTTGACCTATTTTTATTTTATTATTATTTACAGTGTTCCTTAGTGAGAAAAATCGAACTCAGAGTTTATTCGGGTGTAATTTGGTGGGCACAGCTTAGACATGAAAATGTTGAACATTGCACTTTGTTCCACTGTAACGACAGCTTGGAGGTAAAGTGGAATAATCCAAATTATTATTATATATGGTTGATAAATACAGAGAAAAGATAATTTTATTTTTATTAAATACCCTATCAGAATATCAGCGCAGCGTCATTTATAGTTTTCTTAAATATCGCAGAATCATGCTGAGATAGGAGCCTTTTGGCCTCGTACAGGACTTTCTGCTTTTTTTTTGTTTTTTTAAATGTTTTAATGAGTGTGTTTTAGTTTAATTTGTGATTTCCTGTGCGAGTCTCAATAAATACTTTTTCTTTCTTTCTTTTCTTTATAAATGTGCCACTTCGTTGACCCACCCTTAATCAACCAATAGTATTTAAATATCGCCGCTTCATTGACCCACTTTTAATCCATCAATAGTATTACAGACGTAATTGTACCGTACCGTCAAGGATGAAGCTGCTAATAGTTGTGATCTTGCTGAAAATGGTAATGTGTAATAAAATTTTTATATTGACATCGGTTTACTAACTATACTACATTGTACTTTTAACACTGGTAAATTGATAGGGGTTGGTTAGGCTTTCTATCAAGATTTAAATCAGGTGTGAAGCTGCAACAAGTTCACACCTGTTTTAAATCTTATTTTTAAGGTGGATTATTCTAGCGTAAAGGGGTCAATTTCAAACCAACCGTAAAAAGTGGGTTTATGAAATAGCTCCTTTAATATTGTTGGAATACGCGTAATTTCTATTTAATACGATGCTTACATTACATCTTAATATTTTACAGTTAGAAATGTTAAACTATCTATTTTTTCATTTGTGTCACTAGTAATTTTCCTAATTTTTCAACTTTAATTATAAAAAAACTACTCTGAGAAATTGTATTTTTTTTTAATTCTGGTTACACATTAATAACTATAAACTTAAGTTACGCTGATAGTTTTAAATTCATATAAAATAAAATGAATAAATAAATAATAAAAAGTGGAACAGAAACACAAGACTAATTACAAGTAAAAACGATGATAGCTGCAAAAGTATAAACTGTAGCGTAGCTGACAACGCCCTTCTCCAGCTACAGAATGGAATAATGTTCCATGCAAAAAGGTAGTTAAGTTAAATTAAATTAGATTTAGTTAATCTATACTTCTATACTGTTTGTTTGTTTGTTTGCTTGAACGCGCTAATCTCAGAAACTACAGATCCGATTTGAACCTTTAGGACCTTTTTTATACGTCTATGCACAGGACATTTGATTTGGGATTTTGGGAAATATAATACGATTTCTTTGTGTTTTATTTTGCGATCACTATCTGCGTATTGTTGGGACTTCGCGCGGCCTGTAAGAGCGACCAAAACGTAAATTCAGCAGAATTGATATTAGGGCACACTTTACGTTTACCGGGCGATTTCTATCACGAGGCAGAGAAAACATAAGTAGACCTAAGTTTGCCTACTTTCGTAGGAAAACTTAGAAACATTATTAATGACATGCGTCCATAGTCACGAGCGTTTAGCGATTCAAGGAAAATATTTGTTCATAGGGATTTGAGCACCTGTACGCACGTATTCGTAAGAAATGACATGGTAAGGAAGCCACTGACACCGTCGTATAGTGGACCATACCAGGTTATTAGTAAAAGTGAGAAGACTTTTGACATAAAAAAGGGCGAGCGTCAATCAACCGTGTCTCTAGATAGGTTAAAACCCGCCTATATTATTGATGAGGATAAGACATTAGATAGCGTATACAATAATATTGACAGTTGTAGTGGGTTATTCTATATTAATAGCATTTAGTATCATAGACTAATTGATAATGTTTACAGAATAAACCAGTCATTTCCAACATGTCGTTTAATTCAAATACGTACTACTACTATCGTTTCCTCCTTTGAAAAAATCCTTGAAAACCTTACGCCTTCTTACAGACAATCCCTCTTACAATCATCATGGGCGATTTCAATACTTGTTTACTAAAAATCGATTCCCGCTCTTCTTCTCTTCGATCAGTAGCTCAGTCGTCGAATTTATCAATTCTCCCTTTACAGTGTACAAAGAGTGAAAAGTGCAAGAACCATTTAGTTTCATATCACGTGTTATTTAGACTCAGTTCGTTTGCTAACGTAACAAGCTGTTGTATTGTGTCGTCATAGTTAACCTTGTACGGTTACATAGTGTAGATGTACATATGTATTGTGTTGTATTTTACTGGCGCTGTCATAACGGAACCTGGGCGCCCTAGTGGTGTGATTGATTATTGCAGAGTGGACGTTATGACAGCTACCCTTAGACATTATTTTTTGTGTTCATATGTTTTTTCAGACGGTTGTCAGGTGTGGAGAAATCACAATGTGCTCGCGCAAGTTTTAATAATAAGTTTTTTTTTATTATAATCCGAACGCAGTTTTGAGCTATATTCCTTCCTTCCCAATTCCCGTACAACGGAACGAAACGGACGCTCATCGCACGCACCAATCAGAGGCTGCTGCCGCTGTAGCGAGAGCCAATCGCATCTCCTGTGATTTGAGGTTACTTCTCAAATTTTGGACACTTGTCAGTGACCGCTCACCGCTAACGCCCACGCGCCGCGCGCGCCGCGCGCGCTCCAAACCGCCCGCGCCATCTTATATCAAAATTCACGAGCTCTCTATTTGTAAGGCCGATACAATTGTGACATTTAAATACCCAATAAGTGCACCATAGTGAGTTGAATCAGTGAACACCAGGATAGCCAGAGATGTCCTTGAGTCAACGTGTTTCGTCCAGAAGATTCCCAAGTAAGTCCATCCATTCCTATTCTTTATTCATACCTGTGTGTAGCTCAATTCTGTGTCGGCTAATATTCCACCCCACGTAAATTATTTTCCCGCGTATGGTCCTTCGAGAACCGCTTTAACTTATACACCACAATGTCTTAAGTTGGTCAGATAGTGTGTAAGTAAGCTGTAAAAATAAGGCCCAGTGTAATAAAAAAATTATATATTGTAACATTTTGGATAAAGAGGGGGTGTGATGTAGCGAACCTTTTTTTTTTGGGTGGAAAATTAAGCGGGAGGGCGTGTCAGTCTCTTACTGACTAAAACCCACCCGTGTTCCTTCAGTTGGCCTGTTGCCGGGGGCCACGATCTCCCCTTCGGACTTCGCAACCCCGGCAGGCATCGGCCCTAGCAGACTCCGTCAATTCTGCTGACATCTCCTTGAGGCGTGCGTGGAACACAACGCACCATCGACCCGAGCCTGGTTCTTATCGGACGGCGAGCTACCTATTGCTCACCGTCCGCAAGCCCGCGCCTACGGTGGCTGGAAATCAGCTCGCGATTCCCGCCCCGGGCGTCTCCTCTTGCGGCGGTTAGGGGTGTGAGGACGCGAAATTTGCCTCTCCCTCACGCGTTCCGCCTCCTCCTTCGCGAGCATTACTGCTTCGCAGAAGAAGGTGACGGCCTCCCGTTTCCTCTCGCTCCGTACCATGGCCTAAAGCAGGGCCGGACGCGAGAGATCACCACCGCCGATCGCCTCCGCGAGGACATGGCGATGCTCCGCCCAAGCCAGGCAGACCTCCACCGTATGCTCCACCGTGTCTTCCGGGCAATCCACACAAATGGTGACACCCGGGTGTTTCCTCCCGCCTTATCCTGAACAGAAACCTCCCGAAACAACCGTGTCCGGTGAAGACCTGCGTCAGGCGGAAGGTGAGGACACCGTGGCGCCTCTCTAGCCACTCCTCAAAGAGAGGACATATCGCCGCAATTGTACATGCCATGCCATGCCATGATGCAGCGACCCTAGTGATGCGATATGCTGAATTGCATTTTTGATGTTTTAACGGAGCGCTAGCGTGATGCTCGCCAGTCGCTTACATACCACCGCCCTGCCACGTCATATATTCCTGTAATAATTATCTAAGTAATTGTGGAACAATATTGAACAAATAGTATATGCAGTACGAGTATTCTTTATATCTTTATTTGAGCCCTTTAAATACATAACACGCACAACAAAGTAAACGTTATAGACCGTTTGTAGATAGCGAAAAAATTGTGTCAAATTAATTCGACTCGTGAAATCGACCCAAAGTGATCAACTTGAAATGGAATGTCGTTTTTGGTTGCAGTAATGTTACTCAGTCATTAACGGTCAGGACTCGACTGTCCCGATTATGTTATTCGAAAACTCGATTGCAGTTGTAAGTAAGGTATATGTACGAGAAGACGGTTGCCACCAGCTTCATACGTTTGGAACGCACCGTACCGACTAAAGCAATTAACATTGTCGGATCTACATTTTTGCGATTTTAAATTTATTGCATTAAAGGTAATTTTTTTTTTTGGGTGGGACATTATCAAATAACTTCTCCCGCTGTGGGTGGAGCGGGAGGGCTAGTTAGACTCTTACTGACTAAAACCCATCCGTGTTCCTTCAGTTGCCCTGTTGCCGGGGGCCACAATCTCTCAATCGGTTTTCTTCGGACCTCCGGCAGGCATCGGCCCTAGCGGACCCCGACAATTCTGCTGATATCTCTTTGAGGCGCGTATGGAACACAACGCGCCGTCTACCCAGGCTTGGTCCTTATCGGACGGCGAGCTATCCATTGCTCACCGTCCGCAAGCCCGCACCTACGGTGGCCGGAAATCGGCCTGTGATTCCCGATGCCCGACTCTTCTTCTGCGGCGGTTAGGGGCGCAAATTTTGCCTCTCCCTCACGCGTTTCGCCTTCTCCTTTGCGAGCAATCCGCGTGTGTGTGTAATAAAAATAGTAACTAATAATAGGCCTATTATTGTGATGAGAATCTATATGCCTACTGATATGAGTGATAATTTACCGGACTTCACGGAATGCCTCGGTACGGTGTGCTGTAGTTGACGATTGTAGTGTAGAATCTGTATTTGTTTTGGGGGATTATAATGCTCATCCTTTGTTTATGAATGAGCTGTCAAACTTTTGTGAGGATCAGGAATGGGTTTGTGTTGACATCGACAGACTGGGGTTAGCAAGTGATACCTACACTTTTATGAGTGAAGCCCACGGCTGTAGGTGATGGTTGGACCACATACTGTGGGGTGTCAGTGACACACTCGGCATTAAGTTCTGTAATTGATGTTTACGTAAGAAATGATGTACTATGATCTGACCACTACCCTATGATATTGGAATGTAAATTTGATTTGTTAACACCTAAGATACCTGATAATGTGATTACTCACAGCAAAATTGTATGGGGGGAAAGAACAAAGGAGCAAATTAATATAATATATTAATTAATAATATTCGCTGGAATATATTATATTCCAGTGAATGTCATAAACGATTAAAATTGGTAGATTTTCCTGTAGAATTAATTGGTTGCGGTGATATTTTTTGTAGTGAATCTACCCATAGGATTGTTATTGATAAGCTGTATTCGGATATTGTTTGTGCTCTCAGTGAGTCATCAATTTTTAGTGTGGAAAGTAAGTTTGTTAGTCGTAGGAAAAATGCTCAAATCACAGGCTGGAATAAGCACGTCAGTTGCGCTCACAGGCTGGCTAGGCAGAACTTCCACATATGGTTATCCTGTGGAAAACCATCAACTGGTCCAGTGTATGAAGAGATGCGGGAAAGTAGGGCATTTTTTAAATCGCGGCTTAAATGGTGTCAGAACCACGAGGAACAAATAAAAATAGACATAATTGCCTCTAAGCATACAAAGCGTGATTTTCGCGGCTTCTGGAAGAGCACTAATAAATCGAATATTCGGCCAGGCCTGCCTGTTAGTGTGAGTTGTGTTAATGATAAAAAGGATATTGCGAACCTTTTTAAAAATCATTTCGTTTTGAAATCACCGCTAGGAAGCTCTTGTGTTATGCTGGGTGCTGAGCTCTGTATTGGCGAGGTGGGCACACGCTTCAGTGCCAAAGATGTGGCTAAGGTCATCAGGTCTATGACTAGAGGTAAGTCCCTTGGTCATGACGGGCTCAGTATCGAGCATTTACAATACGCCGGTCCTCACTTGCCAAGGGTGTTGGCACTGCTGTACAATTTATGTATTGGTCATTCATACTTGCCTACCGATCTAATGAGGACAATCGTGGTTCCTATTGTTAAAAGTAAAACAGGGGATCTTTCAGATAAGGGGAACTATAGACCTATTTCTCTAGCGATCACAGTCGCTAAGGTGCTTGATGGCCTGCTTCATACACAACTAAACGAACGTCTTGTGCTGCACGATAATCAGTTCGGGTTTCGGCCAGGACTTTCTACAGAAAGTACAGTTCTGTGTCTAAAGCAGGCCGTTAGGTATTACACAAAAAGAAGAACACCTGTTTTCGCTTGCCTCCTCGATCTGTCTAGGGCCTTTGATCTGGTTTCCTACGATATATTATGGAAGAAACTTGAAGCTATAAGCTTGCCTATCGAGCTTATAAGTATCTTCAAGTATTGGTATGGAAACCAGATCAATAATGTTCGGTGGGCGGGTGTGCTGTCGGAGCCTTATCAATTGGAGTGCGGAGTGAGACAGGGGGGGGTTGACCTCCCCTGCCCTCTTCAATTTGTATATGAATGCCCTGATTGAGGCGCTTAGCAGTCATCATGTCGGTTGTCATATTGACGGCGTCTGTGTCAATAATTTAAGTTACGCAGACGACATGGTGCTGCTGAGCGCGTCAGTCGGCGGTATTAGGACACTATTGGCCACATGTGAACGCTACGCAACAGAACATGGGCTATTGTATAACGGTCTGAAAAGTCAGTTTATTGTCTTTGAGGCGGGGACCAAGTACGATCTTGATGTGCCTCCAATTCGGCTAAACGGTGTTCCTCTTGAACGAGTGGAATAATTTAAATACCTAGGTCATTTGGTCACCACTGACCTTAACGACAATTCTGATATTGAAAGGGAACGAAGGGCTCTGTCCGTGCGTGCGAATATGTTAGCCCGCAGGTTTGCACGTTGTACTGTGGACGTAAAGGTGACGCTCTTTAGAGCATTCTGTACTACCTTCTACACGTGCAGCTTGTGGGAGAAGTATTCGCGAGCATCGTATGGAGCCCTTCGTGTCCAATTTAATAATGCATTCAGAAAACTGATGGGGCTGCCATGGCGTTGCAGTGCGTCAGGGATGTTTGCGGCGGCGCGTGTAGATTGTTTTTATACTTTAATACGCAAGCGCGCTGCATCAATGGTGGCACGAGTCATAGCCAGCCCCAACAGGGTTCTGAAAATGATAGCTGACAGAGTGGACTGTCCATATATAATTCACTGTTGTCAGTTACATGTGTCACCGTATTGTGTTGTTTACTAACACGTAGTTTTTAAGGATATTGTTACTAACCCTAAGTCATAAGTCATTTATGACTTAACCCTCTATGAGTCTTGGCTCGAAATAAAGTTTTTTAATTTAATTTAATAACTACTGCTTCGCAGAAGGAGGTGCCATTTCCTCTCGCTCCGTACCATGGCTTGAATCAGGGCCGGACACGAAAGATCACCGCCGCTTGCATTAAAGGTCTTAGAATAAATTATAAAAATGTTCCCGCAAAGATTTGAAGCAAAAAAAAATAACGCAAAAATGTAGATCCGACAATGTTAATTGCTACGGTCGTTATATTGGTCATACATACAAAAATCGTACGTTAAATATATTAGCACACCAGTGACGTTTGGTAAAAATTGAATTTGTTTGACTTTGAGCATGTTATTCTACTCACATTCCACAGTCAATCTGTTATAATTAGTGATCGGATAATCGGATGCATATTCACCTAAAGTGTAGGTGTTGGCTATTATGGAATGCACTTTTGTATCGAAAAAATCCCGGGAATTCGGAATCGACAAATTTAGTTTTTTTTACTATAGAATCAAATCGGGTGTAGGAATATTTACTTAGTTTAAGGTGTTGGCTAATATTATGGAATGCACTTTTGTATCGAAAATATCCCGGGATTTCGGAATCAACTGCTGTTTTTATTATAGAGTCAAATCGTGTGTAGGTACAGTACACCTCAAAACTCCGTAAGTATGCTAAGGTTTACTTTGCTATGAAGTCGAGCACGATACAGTCAGTGCGTGTGCATATGCGTGTATGAGTGATGTCTCAACATTCCACAGATAACACACACTAATGAATCGTCGTCACTCGTCGCACAGTAACGTGAAATAACATTATATTTCTGTTGCATTTAGAATATGCGTCACAGTGGCGACCTGATGCTAAAATTCGCATTGAAATATCATGTGCTGGTAGCTGTCTGGGCTAAGCAATGGATTCACGATCAGTGAGGTCTGAGTTCGAATCTAAGTAATTACAACGTGTGGCTGGTTTTACTAGGTGATTCTGGAACCACTCACGCACAATGCTCGCCCGATGAATAGGACAATCGTCCTGGACAAATGTCAATTGTGTCAACTCATCAGCAGGGTGAATGATGCGCACAGTAGGTAGCATGACATTGTCTAATACTTCTACATAAGTAGAACTGTTTAATCCAGAGAATTACAGTATTCCTCTAAAACAAAAAAAAAGTGATATTAAGCAGTTATAACAACATACTAAAGTGACGTCATTTTATAATTTTTATAATAACATAAAATAATATTTATTTAAAATAACAGTATAAGTAATATTAAAACTCTGCATTTACAAATACAATAATAAACACTAATTATTTATCTTTTAGACCTCATGATGGATTTAAAAAATAACAATAAAAAGAACTAATCCATATGTCACCAAATAGTCTAGGTAAATTTCAAATAAAAGTTTAAGTTACAATTCGTAAATATAATACTCACATTCAAACCGGTTTCATCAGATATTTGTGTTCTATTAAGACCACTTTTATGCAGCGCAATAATAGTCGCCCTCGCCTCAACATTAGATAATATTTGCCTGCATTTTGAGATCACACCAACAGTTACAACAAATCGATAACGTTCATTCCGATCAAGTCAAATATTCATTAAACTCATATTTTGTCTCACAACTTATTTAGTTTTTTTTATGATCTACCTTTCTAACTTTACGAAATGTGCGAACAAAGCGAACATAAAGAATATTATATTTCTGTCCCATTACTTCCAATTGAGTAAAAACTTACAAAAAACCTTTAATAGTACTGCATGAGATTTGAACTCATGGCTTATCGATTCACGCATCTATCTGAACGCGTTAACCGCTAGGTCATCTTGACTTGTATTTTAATGTTGAAATTATGAACTACAATCACTTGTTGACGACAATGATGCATGTATCTCTTGAAAATAAAAGGTCGTAAGTAAAACTAAACGTCAAGTTATTGCTTTGTGAGATTGCCTATGGACTTTTGGTCGGTACTGTACCTACTATCTACTCTTCCTCTTACACTCAACATAGTCATAAATTGATGGGGAGCTTAAAATTTAGTTCAAGTAAATACATTTTATTATGTAATCCCCTGTTTTTTTAAATTAATACCACATGCTAAAGACGACGTTTTCTCACCATGTTACAGACTAGTTATTCCCGAATTTTCTGGAATCCCGGGATTTATATTTAAAAATATATGTTTTAAGAAGCCGCTTCCATAATTTCCTAACCGAAAATGAACTTTAGGTAAATATGCATCCGATTATCCGATCACTGGTTATAATCAATGACGATGTGATGACGATTTTAATGACAAAAGATTACCTACACGTTATCAACTGATAGCACTAGACAATGACGTTAACACGAAGTTAACAAAACGCACAGAACACTATTTTGTTTTCTTTTTTAATGCTCATTTGTATTGTGTCAATTAAAAACCGGACTCTGTCTCAATATTTGACGTTTTATTACACGGAATAGATCTATTCCGGCTCCATTTAGGTTTGGGCTCCGCTCGCCCCTTGGATCTTGCCTCTTTCGATTAAAATGTTCCACTCGCCCCGTTTTTTATTATTTTGGTGTAGTGATTCGCCCCTTACGAAGGGGCGAGTGGAAAATACACATTTAAATAATTATTCTGATGTATCTATTCGCCCCTTGCGGCATTTCCTTTGAAATTTAACCAAAAAAGGTAAGGTTAGACAGAAAAATGCACACATTATGAATAACGCCATGTTTGATTACTTTAATAACTTTATCTGTATTTTTTTCTTTGTCTTATAGCATCTTGCTAATGAAAAGTGGAAGGCTGGTATTCTCGCATAAATAAAAACTTATTTATAAAGAATGTCTCAATATTAAAAAAATCTGCACTATTTTAACTAGAAAGTAAAACAATAGAAAATAAAAATGGTGGCAAAGAATCAAACAATCGAAAAAAACAGTACATAAAAAAAACAAAGTACATAGTTACGAAATTAATAAATGGAGAAATTAGTCTAAGTCTGTGTTTAGAAAAACTGTTTACGTAATTGACTGCTTTATGGTTAAGAATACATAATCTGCCGTGTTGTGATTTTGGCATTTTATTTCCACAATTTTTAATGTATGGTGATTTCGATAATTATAATAATATTGATAACAAATCCTAGTTGTCAAATCGCTGCAATACTCTTATCCTTTCAACTGTCATTAACGAGACACAATAGAATTTTAATTGTTATCCACCTTCATGAGGCGTCGTAACAGATGATGGGCTAAGTAATAATTTAGTAATTTTGCTATTTTCTAAATAAATGTTTAAATGGAAAATATACCTAAATTATAAATAACTTATATTGTCTATAAAAAAACTCATATTTTGTACAAACAATATAAGTTATTTTTTAATAATTATATATACAATATTACCTACAATAGTTTTTGTACAAAACCATAATCTTTAATTAGAAAATCTCCGATTATTTTGTACGTTTTTTTTGGTCATGTAAGTGTTGATTTCTATAACTTTGATCTGTGATTTTTATTTCATTACTAGCTTCTGCCCGTGACTTCGTCCGCGTGGAATAGTTACTTTGGGCTAACTTTAATCTTCGACTCCGTTTACGTAAAAGGTGAAAATATTTTTTAAATAATACGTTGGTTAAGGAGCTATTTTAGGTACCTACATCACGCTTTTATCAGTAAGAGTGGAACTTTAAAACGTTAGGTAAAAGTACTGGTTCTTATAATCTTATATCATGTAGATTGTAGGTTATTCTAAAAAAAACTCAAAACTAATGTTATTTTAATGTACACTATATTTTTAGTTTTTTTTTCTTCCGGCAGAAGCAGATATTGATTTTTACCAGAACCAGATCTCGATAGGGCAACATATAGTTGCCCGTGCGAAAGACACTCTTGGCGTAAATCTATTCGTACGTGATTAAATGTTTGCCCCTGGGCTTTATTAATTGTTACCTCAAACGATACCTTCACCGGAAATCGCGCGCAGTACTTGATCATTATTTTACTGCGATGTTACTTTAAAACTGCGATTTCTCCTAAGATATTAATTGAAATCGAATGATGTTGAGGGCAATTTTGTTTTAAATTAAATACTTGTTATGAATAACGTATTTATTTGGATAAGGATTAATATCATGTTTATAAAACACCTTCGCAAATAATGCATTATTTAAGAACAAATTTGGTTAGCATAAAAAAATGTTATGGTGAGCCAACTTTAAAAGATAGACATATGCTGTCGCGGACTTTTTTTTTAGAACTTTTAAAGGGAAACAATTTTGTCATACATGATTTTTGCGAAACTTTAACCGTTTACGCAGCGCACGCAGCGGAAGCTCTCAAAAGGAAAAAAAAATCCCGATTTTGAAACATTCTTCATTGGTGCTTCGCTCTTATTGGTCTTAGCGTGATGATATATAGCCTATAGCCTCTCCATGTGCAGTTTTATTTCAGTCTTTACCATTAAATCCCAAGAAGACACCATTAAAGTTTCAAGAACTGAACTTAGCGATGGGAAGTTCAAAACTCACATCAAACGTGTCCTTATCAAGAAAGAATAATATTATTATAAAATTAAAGACTACGTTGAAGACAAGGAAGTTTGGCAATAATTTGACTGTAGCAATTAACATTTTCGGATCAACATTTTTGCGATTTTTAAATTTATTATTTATTCTAAGACCTTTAAAGCAATAATTAAAAAATCGCAAAAATGTAGATTAATATAAATAAATTCCTTCTGCACATGTGGTTTCCCTGATACCTCATTAACGGCATAAATAAGTGAGAGTCTAATTTCAATTTCAAATAGCCTTTATTTCTGATACTGTACATGCGATTACATTTCCATCATATAAAACAAATTGTGATATACTTACATTACTACAAGTTTTGCCCGATTTAATTTTAATTGATTTATTCATTCACATTTCATACATTTAATTATATTATTATTATCTAAATTAAAATAAATATTGTTGTACCTTTTTTGGTTTCATTCATTATTGTTAACTTATTATTAATCATTGACATCGGTAATATTAGTATCAGCTTGCCCTTTGGTAAAGGCCTCCCCTAGGGTTTGCCATAATTTTCTATTTGTGGCTTTTCTTCTCCATGTCGATCCTGCCGTCTTTTTAACTTCAATTCAATTCATTTATTAATTTTGTGAACATAGGGTAAAAATTGTACAGATGTTTTACAAAGAAATATTGGTCCATACTACGTCCCGCCAGAAGGCATACAAAATTGTTGTGGTAATCATAATGTCGCATTAATAAAATAAAAATATAAAGTCAAGAAAATTACGTGTCACAATTTCATGCCAAACACTAGGCTAATAATAATAATAAAATGTCAATAAATTAAGACGTCACTTATACAAATAGGTAGTATTTAGTCACAATTTCGTATACAATAATAAATTAAATAGGAACATTTTAAACAGACAGATGTAAAATTATAAAAAATATTATTTAAATTTGTCATTGAGATATTCATTAACAGAATAATACGTCTTGTTAGTTAATAATTTAAAAAGCTTACGGTTGAACTCATTCATGCTATCGCTTGACACAATTGCATTAGGAAATTTGTTGTAAAATTTTGATGCCATTGCGTATAAACTCTTATATAAAAATTTGGTTTTTGTGCCTAGTTGGTGCTACTTTTTTGAGCGTCGTTGACTTTCGACAGCTTTAAATAAATACATGTTGTTCTTTACAAAGATACAGGCTTCATATACATAAAGTGATGGTACAGTTAATATTTTTAAGTTTTGGAAATGTGGCTTGCATGAATCCGTTCGTTAGATTTTACATATAGCTCGAATACATTTTTTTTGCACTAATAATACTTCCTCAACTCTAGTAGCATTACCCCAAAATATAAGGCCATATCGCAAAGTGGAGGCGACATACCCATGATACGCTGTTAGGAGCGCTGTCTTATTCGCAATTTTGCCTAACATATAGAGAGCATAGGAAAACTTACTTAGTTTCCCACATACATTATCTATCTGACTCTTCCATGACATATCATTATCAATAAGCAGTCCAAGAAATTTTGTTATATTAGTTTTAAGTATTTGGTCTTCTTTGTAGCTTACTTGAGCGTGTGATAGTACTTTATTTCTAATTTTAAAATTCATAATTTTTGTTTTAGTGAAGTTAATTTTAAGGCTATTATCATTCAGCCACTCAACAATCGTAATAAGACTAGTGTTTATGTCATCTTCTATTTCTCTATTATTACCCGTGTTAAATAAAACTGTGCTGTCGTCAGCAAATAAGGACATTTGATGCCTGATTACTAGGGGAAAGTTATTAATGTAGCAAATGAACAACAAGAGTCCCACCACAGAACCTTGCGGAACACCTTAATAAAAAACCCTTGAGCTAGAAGAATAAACTATTTCAGTTTTGGACTTAATATCCACTTGACTTATCTGAGTAATTTGTTTTTCGTCCTCCAAATAAGATTGTATGAGCTTAAGCACGTTACCTCTGATGCCATATCTATATAGCTTAGTTAATAATACTTTATGGTCCACATAGTCAAATGCCCTGGTCATATCCATATACATTGCTATTACTGGTTTTCTATTATCCATGTTGTCATGAATTTTTTCAAGAAAATTGTAGATGGCCATATTAATGGTTTTTGTCTTCCTGAAACCCATTTGTTCCTTGCAAAAAATATTGTTTTTCAAAGTAATTATAAATACGATTATAAATGACTTTCTCAAATACCTTTGAGATAATTGGTATAAGAGTGAGAGAGATGGTTTATAATTGTCCATCTTTGTTTTATCATCTTTTTTATGTAGTGGCTTGATAATGGAAACCTTTAACTTTTGCGGAAAAACAACATCTTGAATACAGTTATTTATAATGTCATTTAATATAGGTGCTATAAGAGGAGCCACTGCTTTAACTACTCTTGTGTCAATATCATCATATCCTGTACTATTGGTGTTTTTCAGGTTGTTTATTATAGTAATAATATCATTTGGTATGGTTAGTTCCATAAACATAGATTTATGCGATCCTAATGTATTAATATTATTATTCGTTTGAAAATTATTGGCATTCGGTTGAATTGAGTCTACAAAATAATCATTAAATTACTCTGCTATCATTTTAGGATTTGTTATAAATTTGTCATTTACATTAATTACATTAATATTAGCATTAGGAATGTCGGGTTTCATACTATTTATTACCTTCCAAGTCGCCTTAGATTTGTTGGTACTTGTTCCAATGAAATAGCAATTTTGAGCTCGTTGTGTTAATTTGATCACTTTTTTATATCTTTTTGAGAATGATCTAAAAGCTATTTTCGAATCACTGTTTCGTGTAAGTCTATATTGCCACAATAAATTTCGTCTTTTCTTACTACAGCGTTTTATTCCCCGTGTGATCTACTTTGGCCTCATAACTGTGGAAATTTTTACGCTTGATAATTGGGAAGCAGAGATCGTAGAATAGTTTAAACAAATCATAAAACGAATAAAAGCTTTCATTTGCATCATCCGTTTCGTAAACTTCAGAGAAACTAAGATTGGCATTACATTTCCTAAAAAGATTAATGTTTTCCTTGCTGTAATCGCGTTTATTCACATAGTAATATTTTAAAATACATGTTCGCTGTACAGGAAACTTCATAATTTGTGCTGTGTGGTCAGATACTCCTAGCTCTAATATCTCACTCTTGCAGCCTCGTATATTGTGTAGAAAATTGTCTAGACAAGTACCTCTACTAGGACGCGTAGGTTATTTTATTTCTATATTGAGATTAAACTCCTTTAAAAGATGTTTAAATAGAGTAGAATTTTTAGTTTTCTGAAGAATGTCATTATTAAAATCTCCGCAAATTATTATTTTTTGATTATTTTTATAGCAAAAGTTCCGTAGTAAGTAGGTTAAATTATTAAAGAAAAGAGACACCTCACTTTGTTCCGGAACTCTATATATACACAATATTATTATTTTGTGGTCAGTTAATTCTACCGCGCAGCATTCAAATACGTTAGGAGTGTTAACACTTTTTACTAATTCAATTTCAGAGAAATTAATGTGGTTGTTCACTAGTATACAAGAGCCACCGTTTCGCTTAAATCTTGTGAAGCATGTAGCCAAAGTAAAGTTAGGAATTTTCAAACAGTCAATGTCACTCTGCTTCATATTATGTTCCGTAAAACAGAGAATATCAACACACTTCCCACTGGTTGCAAAAGTATCCAAACGTTCTATTATTATATCACCCTTTGCTATTAGACCATTTATATTTTGATGCAATATGCATAAGCTGTCATAGACGAAAAAAATGTTGATTAGAGACATCAGTAGCATGTGCTACTGATGTCTCTAATCAACAGTAAGAATTCGGTGAATCACAAATAAGAGGATCTTTAAATGATGAGGTTTCGCTCAGAGATTTCACGGTATTTGCATTACAGTTAGTATAAACGTAGCTTTTCATATCATAAAAAATATTTGTGATTCCGTGGTTACTGACTCGACCACTATGTCTTTGAAACATGGTACAGTCCCATGATAGGTTTAAATTTGAGTCAAATAATGTGGCATAATTATAATTTTGTATGTCTTGGTAGAGAAGGTTATTAAATATTTCAATTCTAAAATTATACATTGTTGAGTAATAATCATATTTATATGTCGGTAAGCACAGTATTACATTTGTATGTTTTACACCTAATAAAGTTTCGCGAATAGTTATTATTATGTCAAAGTAATTAATAGTTTGTCGGAAATCATCTTTCCCACAGTGGTATCACGCACAATGGTCCACCTGACGGACTAAGTGCGGAAACCAAACCCCATAACATAGAACATCATCTTTCCCAATAAATATTATACAACTATCCATTTTCGTGTAATTAGTTAGCTTAGTTTGAATGTCACATAATACTTGTTTTATTCCACGATTTGGTAAACGGTAGTGACATATTTGGTGACACGGAAAAGTGTTTTCCGCTATAGGTAATGTTTCGTTAGTTTGGTTGTTTCTTACAATACAGAGTTTGCTGTCCTCTTCTTGAGTCGTCTTGTTTGGTTTAGATTTTACCAATTTGTCTTGAGTAGTAACTTGTGTGGAGGTGAATAATTCCGGAGTTCCACATCTTGAGTAATCCTCCCTGTGTTGTTTACGTAAGGTTTCTCTAAGTGGTGTAGACAACTTAGTTCTTTTATTCGGTGTTCCTATCTCGCTAGCTAACTTCTTAGTTACCTTTTCTACAAGTTTATGTTTACTTTTCATATTTTCCATTGTTATCTTTAATTCTGTGTTTTCAATAGATAGAATATTTATCTCCTCGTGAGCCGCCTGGAGCTGTAAATTATGTTCACTAATTTGTCGCTTGAGGTCTTCCATTTCTTCATTCTCTTTATTTGTAATATTTGGGACGCTATTATTTGTGGCGCCCTCTATTGTAGAATTGTTAGAACTACATTCATCGAACGTTTCTATCGCTGATTCGGATTGTCGTCGACTGCGAAATGTAATGTTCTCAAAGAAGCTCATTTTGCCCGATGTTTAAATGAATATTTATTCATTTAAACAGTCAGTATAAGAAAAAAGTCAAGTTGTTAATAGTGGGATTCGAACTCGAGGCCCAACAGTGTCAGTGCACGATTATTACCGCTCCGCCAAACGCACATTACAAGTGAAGTTGAAATAGGTGACTGAATACCTCTCGATCTGATAACGTTTTGTAGGCAAGTGTTGGGCAGGTCCAAAGTTCAGTTCTTTGTTTGAGGAGCGTATATTTTGAACGGTTATGATTTAAATTATTCTTTATAATTTCGTGTTTTCAATCACTGTTTTTCTTAAGTAAGGTCAAAAAGTCATGCAGTTAATCACTAGTGATAGTTTATATTTATACAGATGCACAGTTTATGTCATAAAAAGTTTGTTTTTTGTTGAGAATTATTAGAATTTTCACTGTCTTTTATATTTTTTATAACTTCGCTTGTTGGATATCGATTTCCTTCATAACATTGTCACATATGTATAGGAGTGTCCTTTCACTAATTCACTTTATTTTATTACTTATATATTGTTTATTTGTTTATTAATGATTTTAAATAACGGAGCTGATGTTTACATGGACGGTGACGTTCAGTTCCAATTTCATCCTACCATCTCGCTCTTTGACACCCTTTGCTTCTTTTTCCATCTCGAGGGTACCACATTGTGACATCTTTAGACCATTTATTTCTCTTATCAATTGGCCTATCTAGTTATGTCATATCATTTAAGTTTTTTCACTGTCAAAGTGACATCTGTAACTTTGGTCTTACGTCTTATAATTGATAGTTTGATTTTGTCCCGTAGCTTGATGTTTAGAATGCTTCTCTCCATTTTATTTTGACAGACTCTAAGTGCTGCTCCATGTTTGTTAGTGAGGGCCCAGGTTTGTGATCCGTAGGTTAAACATGGCAGTATGCAAGAGTTGTACACTTTAGTCTTGTCCTTCATTGATATGTATTTTCCAGGCATTGCTTATTCTGATGTCTATTTCCTTTTGCATTTGGTTTTCTGGTGAAATTATTTGACCTAAATATGTGTATTGGTCAACATATTCTATTTGGTTGGAATTGAGTAAGATAGGTATTTTTATATGATTTGTCATTAATTTAGTTTTGTCTACATTCATAGTCAAACCCACAATTTTGCTTTCCTTTTCCAATTGCGTTAACATTACTTCCAAGCTTTCATGGTTTTCACTAAATAAAATCAGGTCATCTGCGAATCTTAGGTGGTTTAACTTTCCACCGTTTATATTGATTCTAAATGTATTCCAATCCATTTTCCTGAATATATGTTCTACTACTGATGAAAATAGCTTTGGTGACAAGGGGTCTCCTTGACGTACTCCCTTTTTTATTTTGAACGCTAGGCCTTTTCTTTTGGTCTGGATTTTTGCTGTTGATTCCTTGTATATATTTTTTATTAACCTGATATATTTAGGATGTACTCCTTGAGAGCTTAGAGCTTCCCATAAGTGTGTATGTTTCAGAGAGTCAAAGGCTTTATTATAGTCTGCAAAGCCAAATAGTATATTTTACCATATTCATTATTTTTTTCTATGACTTGTTTTATGACATGAATATGATCCATTGTTGAAAAGTCGCTTCGGAATCCAGCCTGTTCTTTTGGCTGATTTTTATCCAGTATTGAGTTAATTCTGTTTAGGACCACCTTTGAAAATATCTTATATAAATTCGATATCAAGCTGATGGGTCGATAATTATTTATTTCGGCTTTATCACCTTTTTTATGGAGCAATATGATGATAGACGCTGTCCATTGTTTTGGTATGATTTCAGTGGCGAGTATGTCATTAAACAGATTTGTAATGGCGTTTATAATATAGTCTAGGCATCCTTTAAGAATTTCGTTTGATATTTGATCATCTCCCGGAGCTTTGTTGTTTTTTTGGGACAGTATTGCCCTTCTTATTTCAGTTTCTAATATTGAGGGAATAGTCTCTTCGCTGTCTTCCGGTGGGTATTGAGTGTCTTTGTAGTATTCGTCATCATATAAGTTGCTGTAGAAGTCTGTTGCTATTTTTGTGATTTCCGGTCGTTTTGTTTCTCTTTCCAGATTTTTTACTTCTAATGCATGGAATCCAACATGTATTCTCCCTCAAGTCTTTTAAGGCTTTTTTAATTCCTCCTGATTTTTCAATATGGTGTTGAATGGTCCTGCTTCTTAACTGTTTTCTATGTGTTCTAATTTTCTCATTGATTTGTTTACATATTTGTGTTATTTGATTTCTATTCTGTTTTCTATTTTCTAGGAGGATTTTCCTAGTTTCCATTAGGCATCTTGCTTCGTCTCCAATCTTGTCCTTTTGGTTTTTTAACATACACAATTGTCCAGACACTTTCTGGAGGATTTCTTCTAATAGGTTGTATGTATCTTATACATTTTTAAGATGGTAAATAGCTGTGGCTTCATTCTCCAGCGTCATCAGCAAGTTCTCTGGGATAGGGAGTGGAACCTGATTTGGTTGAATTTCTTTCTTAGTGTGCTTTCTCTTTTTCTTTGGTTTGTTCAGATAAATTGCTCCTCTTACCATTCTGTGATTTGTATTGAAGTTAAATTTATTAATTATGTTTACATCTTTGAAAAAATTGGGGTTTATTGGAAAGTATGAAGTCTATCTCATTCTTCACTTGCCCATCAGGAGATATCCAGGTCCATTTCTTATTTTTGTTTTTCCTAAAGAAGCTGTTCATGACTCTGAGGTTATATGTATGTGCCAGGCTCACTAGTCTTTGCCCATTATTATGCCCAGCTACCAACGTCAACACACGTCACGGCGCATTCATCGCAGCTGAGTTTCGAGTCAGCAAAATTTGACTCGTCGCCGGCCGCCGTCACTGCAAGCGATGCAAAACCGCGCCCCGCTCTCCCCGCGTCCCCCATCGTTGGGGTGCCGACCAATATTAGCACGTCAACACCGGGATGTGCTTATTCGGCTGCTGTTGTTAAAGCTCCCGCAAATCATCAGTGGCAACCCAACAATACGAGGGGTGCCAAAGACCCTCCGAAGCAGTTCGAAGCTCGTTGCCGTCGGTAACAAGCCAAGGACAGACCGATGAAGAAGGCTTCATTCGCGTGGAGAAGAAGAACAAGAAGAAGAAGTTTACTTGTCGCAATCAATGCGGTACCGCACTGACTGGTCCCGACATGTTGCTGCGTCCCGCTATTCCATTGACGCAGCTGTACGTGTCACGTCTACATCACACCACGAAGGTAGAGGAGGTCGTGGAGTAAATCAGGATGAAGACCAAGTTCACCTTGAGAGTCGAGAAGTTGGAGTCGCGCCATAGGATTAACTTCAAATCTTTTGTGGTGCGGGTTCCGACTCATCACCTGGAGACTTTCATGAAGGAGGAATTTTGGCCGACGGGTGTCGTGTACCGGCGTTTTCGCGGAGGGCTACATGACCCCACGACTCAGCGCAATACGTCGCAGACTCAACGTAGTAACTAGATTTTATAGAGATATTTTTTATATTATGTATTAGTTTATTATTTTATGTGTTTTGTCTATGGGCCTTAGTTGCCTGAAAATAAAGCAATTATTATTATTTTCATTTATTAATTTTTTACATATTAAATACATTTTTAAATATTTTTATAAAAATCATTAAAAAAACATTTAAAATATAAAAAACAGTGGCCCATCGGCATCAGGAACAGGGTCCAAGTTGCCGGTGGTCAGGGCTCTAGATAGAGGAACCTCCTCACTATGCGTGCCGTGTCTAGGATTACTGCTTTCTGAATTAAGCCCTTGACCCAGCCGCGCAATGAGAGCCTCCTGAGGTGTTGGTCGAGGCTCTTCGCTATTAGGCCATTAACCGTAACGATTATCGGTACAATGATTGCAGAGTTCACATCCCACATGTCGACAACCTCGTGTGCAAAGTTAAGATAGGTACTTGATTTTTTTATCTTTCTCATCTTTTACGAGATTCTCGTCATGAGGGACAGCGATATCAACAATCATTGCACGGCGCTCTCATCGATCTATCACCACAATATCAGGCTTATTAGCTACAATAGTCCTGTCAGTGATGATAGATCGATCCCAGTACAATGTGGCGTGACCATTCTCGAGAATTGGGTCGGGCACATACCTGTAGTATGGTACTTCAGATTCCACAAGGTTGTACTGCAAAGCAAGTTGCTGGTCGATAATCCTAGCCACTAGATTGTGTCTGTGCAAGTACTCGCCGTTAGCTAGACGAGAACAACCGGAAATAATATGTCGGATTGATTCACCGGGGCGGTGGCATACCCGACAGATGTCAACCGTACCGTCCTTGACAATGTATTTCCGATAATTAGGTATTCGTCAGGATAACTTCATCCATAATCGCATAGACAAAACCTTCGGTTTCCCCGTCACCGAAGCGTAGCCAGGATACAGACGCCAAAAAGTCTACATCAGGCCCGTGGAGGGCCCGGAAAAAGCGTCCGTGTAGCTCTTTGCCCTGCCATACTTCCTTACGATCGTTAGTATCAAGTACTGCACGTTTGCGCCAGTTCTCTTTTGCCAAGGAGAGCGGGGTGAGGCCCTTATCCACTGCGACCACATCTCGGTGCATACCCACGTCAGTTTGAAGGAAATATTCCCTGAGACTAAATTTCGCGGTTGTGGAGGGTTTTAGCATTTAGGAAACCTCGACCCCCACACTTCCGCGGGATGTACAGTCTCATCACTGATGACCGTGGGTGATGCATCCGATTTGCCGTCAGCAATGTACGGACCTTCTTATCTAGAGCGTCAAGTTCCATCTGAGTCCATTTGAGTATGCCGAAAGAATACATCAACACCGGCATGACCCAACCGTTGAAGGCACGCACCTTGTTTCCGCCTGATAAAAGAATATTTAACACTTTATTCAGGCGGCCAAAGAAGCGTTCCCTCAACGATTGTTTCATGTCGGCAACATTGATGCCTAATGCTTCCGACATACCCAAGTACTTGTAGGTTTCGGTTGAGGAGAGGGATCTGAGGTGTATGGAATCCGAGAGTTGGGTTTCCACGGATTCCATAATCCTCCCTCGCTTTACATGCATGACTGCACATTTTTCCACACCAAATTCCATCCTGATGGCGCTACTGAACGTTTGGGTTACCTTCAGTAGCTCCATCAGTCGCAAATTGTTGGGGGCAAAGAGTTTCAAGTCATCCATGTAAAGGAGGTGAGATATCACCTGACCACCCCTTCTCAACCGGTAGCCTAGACCTGAATCCGCCAGCAGTGTGCTTAGAGGATTCAAGGCTGAGCAAAACCAAAGCTCAAACTATCGCCCTGAAATATTCCCCGCTGAATCCTGATCGGTTCATCAATTCCCCGGGTCTGTCGACATCCTGGATAGAGAAGGACCGTCCTCCACTGCCGCATACATGACATCAGGAAGGTGCGCAGAGTGGCATCTATATTGTACAACTCCAGCACCCTCATGAGCCATGTATGCGGCACCGAATCATAGGCCTTTTTATAATCTATCCAACAAGTCGACAAATCCTTCCAGAATCTACGAACCTGTTCAATCGTTATCATAATTTTTTCTGTATTATCTGTTATCAAAGTAGCTTGTTTTTGCATTTCTTGTTTCATCATGGCGTAGAGTGTGGATATTGACATTTCTTCGGACATAATGAAAGGTTATTAGAATGATGCATTAACTAGACGTTTGGTGATTACTTGAATTGGAACGTAATTTTTCTTGTTAAGTTGGCTGCCCAACAGATGTGTCAGTGGTGATTAATTTTTATTTTGTTCTGACAACACTGACTGACTTCTTCCGATAAGTTGTTAGTTTTGTTTATGGTTTTTAGATAATTGACAGTAGTATATTATTGGGGCTTCTGGATCAACAGAAATCAATAAGTCCAGTTATATAGAACTAATACTATTCACGTACCATCTATTCAAATAGATGAAAACAGTGGTTATTGAAAAGAGTAATATCAAATTAAAAATCTGCAGTTTTTGAAGAACATGCATACTTTTCAAGAACTGCAGGTTTTTAATTTGATATTACTCTTTTCAATAACCACTGTTTTCATCTATTTGAATAGATGGTAGGTGAATGGTATTAGTTCTATATAGTGGACTTATTGATTTCCGTTGATCCAGAAGCCCCAATAATATACAGTTGAAAACTTAACTATTTTTTATCTCTAATAACTTCAGTAAATCTTCAGATTTAATAGGAAAGAAAACTTAATTATTATTATTTTTTATCTCTATTACCCAATTGTGAAAAACTAAACCAGAAAATATTTGTTTAAAATCTGCAGTTTTTGAAAAGTAGATATACCTGCGCAGAAAAGCGTAGGTAAACTTTTCAAAAACTGCAGATTTTTTATTTGATATTACTCTTTTCAAAAACCACTGTTTTCATCTATTTGAAAAGATGGTAGGTAAATGGTATTAGTTCTCTATAACTAGGCTTGTTGATTTCCGTTGATCCAGAAAACCTAATAATGTACCTACAGTTGAAAACTTAATAATTTTTTATCTCTATTACCCAATTGTGAAAAATTTTACCAGAAAATATTTATTTAAAATCTGCTGTTTTTGAAAAGTTTACCTACGCTTTTCTGCGCAGGTATATCTACTTTTCAAAAACTGCAGATTTTAAACAAATATACCTGCGCAGAGAACCGCAGGTAAACTTTTCAAAAATTGCTGATTTTTTATTTAATATTACTCTTTTCATTAACCACTGTTTTCGTATATTTTAATAGATGGTAGGTGAATGGTGTTAGTTCTATATAACTGGACTTATTGATTTCTGTTGATTTAGAAAACTCAATAATGTACCGTTGAAAACTCAATTATTTTTAATCTCTTTTACCCAATTGTGAAAAATTAAACCAGAAAATATTTATTAATTTTCTTATTATCTATACACCATTTATTTAAACATATTACATTTTTTAAAGCACATATTGTATCATGATAAATACATTTATGCACATCATGAGAATGTTCATGTTTATTGTACAAGCTTAATAAACTAGGACAACCTTCATCTTCTAAATTATTTATATTATTATTATTATTCGAAATATTTTTTAACCACAACACTTTTTCTAAACCTTTGGTGTAAACACTTTTATCTCTTAAAATATCTACAATCAAATTCTTATGATTTGAGTAAGGCACAAATCCGTCTCTCCAGTATATCTTTCTATTACGTTCAATCCAACTGACTTGCCGTCTTTCAGATTTCGTCAAATCGTAAAATGGAAATGGTTGCTTAATTAAAAACACTTGTAATGTTTTATTATACAATATAGCGATTTCTTTTAGAATAAATTCATTTGCTTCTGTTTTAAAGCCTTGAATATCCACAATAGCAATCATGATAACCTACGCACAATGTTGCTGAGAGGTTTGTATTCCACAAGTCGATCGTTTATAATCAGACAATATGCAGTCGTCTTATCTGGTATTGCTGTAGAACATTCAATTTCCAACCTCACATCCACTGGACCTGTTTTTAGGTTATCGTTTTGTCTTGAGCAGTCTAAGATAAAGAAAGGAGCTTTTTCTTTGAACTCCTTTAGGTCAAGCAACGGGTCTACTGGACAGTTGTAATACGACTGACGAAATTTCACAAACATTTCGTATAATATACTATATTTGTTCTCAGAAAACTTTAAACCTAAAGGTTCATAATGGATAATATTGTGAATTCAAAAAGAGCGTAGCGTTTGTTACTTCACAATGATCGAATACTGAACTGTCTTTGGTTTTATTATTTTTTCGATTAGTTTGTAAACAAAAAAATACATAACTGGGTTTTTCCAACTGTGAAGCAGTTTTAACTGACCAAGAATGCTTTGTGGTTTTAGGTAATAACGGATACTCATATAAATCCCAATTTCTAAACGCCATCTGAATAGGTTTATCTCTTTCTAAATGTTTTAAAAGTGTCAGTCGTTCTCGGTCTGATACTTTTATGTGTGGCACCCTCCACTGAACTCTTTGTATGTCTATTTGAAAATGAGCAATATCATCAGTAAGGATAACGCTATTTAAGTTAGTGTTACTTCTGTTCAATATAAGTTCATGTTTGCAATTTATCACTATTTTATTGTAATCCTCTGCAAACCCTAAAACCTTATTTAATGGTATCACAGCACTAAAATGTCCATCACTTTGAAATCCCTCTAAACTCCAACCCCATAGGGCAGCAACTTTATTTTCTGCTTCATTTAATGAGATGTATGATTTTATTGTTGACGTTATTCCAGCATTTTTTATACGGTCTATTTCAATACCATTCATTTCGTATCTGATGTCTTGAAACAAAGACATAACAGGGTTATTAGTGAACGTAACAGTTTTCTTGATTGGATTCCCATCTTTACCGAAGAGCTTTGCTTGTCCTTCGACGTAGATTGAACTGGCTGATGGTAGCACGTATATGTCTTGCTGGTGGATGGGAATTCTGATTTCATCGTTTTCTCTAAAGCTGTTATTGTAGGGATTGTATGAATGGACTTCATAACTTTCGATCGAAGTGTCGAAGTGCGGTAATTCAGTAATCTGTAGTATATTCATAGTTTAAACCCTAAGGCTTTAAGAAAATCTTTATTTGCTTTAGTCAATTTCTTAACTTTTTTCTTATGTCTTTGCACCTTAGCAATCGCAGAAGAACTAAGGCGTTTTTCATTCGCGTGGGTGTTTTTATAATATACTATCATTTTGTTTTTCTTAAATGAAGACGTAACTGAACTTGTTCCTCTCCAAAGTTAATACAGTGACCAAATTGATCTACAATCTTAACAGATACCGATGAAATTATATTTTTGTTTACTGGAAAGTAAATAACATTTTGTGGTATTTCCATGCACTGATGACTTGGAGTAGTATCAGACACAAATTCATGAATAAAATGAGTTGGTAATCCGTTGCAGTACGAACCGTGAACAAGATCACATTCGATTCTAATTATTACAGACAGACCTCTGTTAGTAACGGGAATATTTGGTTTTGATTTTAATAATGAAAAGTATATCAAACCGCACTCGTATTGATCTGACAAATGCAGTGGTGGTTGAAAGTATGAAACCAATTCCGATTTATTTCTACAGATGGTTATGTAGTAGACATGCTTCTATACTGGCCTCTTTCGGAAGATTCTGTTTATTTTATTCTTTCACTACACCAAAAATTGTTTAAAAATTTTAAACAAAGATGTCCACAATTAAAAGGGTGATCACGCTGAATATTATCATAATTATAGTGAATTTTGGATCCCAAGTATTTTATAAATTCCTTTGGAGGCTTAAGATTTCCGTAACTATCAAAATACTCAATATAATCGTTATATTTTGCATAGGCTACCCAATGAGAACCAGGATTTTTAGAGCTATCTAAATTTATAACTCCACATTCTTTTTTAAAAGGGTATTTCGGGAGCTCATCTCTCATAAAGACATCTCTGAAATAGGGAATACTATTTCCATACTTATAAATGTCTAAATTACTCAAAGCTCGTTTGGGTAGCCGATATCTTAGTTTTTTTCTTTCGATACGAAAATTCCGAGCCCATTTTTATGTGGTTTAAGGTGTAGTCCTTTTCCGATGCAAAGAACTTCCATCTTTTCATTGTGTCTCTTCGATTCAGTCAATAACTTTTTAGCTATCTTGAATTCATTTATGGTATTAGCGATACCAGCTGCACCGCGTGTTAAAGCTCCTACCGCAGATAATCCCGCAAAAATCGGAATCAAAGGCAATACTCCACCAGTTTTTGGTATAGGAATAACACGAGGAAGTTTAATGGATGAATTATCAGCTAATTCTCTGACAGCGGCCATGGCTAATTCTATTGCTACTTTCTTGCATTTCGGTTTTAGTTTTTTGATATGTCTCTTCGTTTTGCTAATGACATTTTTAAATTTATTTTTTAGTCCTTTTCCAGGTTTAACTTTAGGAGAACACTTTTTGCTATCTTTATGTTATCGGTTTTTACCAACCTAAAATATCTTTGTAATATGCGTTTTTTATTAGTATTATTCACGTTTGCTGGAATTTCATCAATTGTACGATGATAGGTGTGATTGTATTTATAAATAACATTATTAAGTGTATTATCTGTCCAATTATAATTACCTTTTAAACTAAATTCCTTGTACAGTTTCGATTTCAACGTTCTAATAAATCGCTCAACTATTGATGCCTTTTTTGTTGAGAAGGTTGAATAATGGTTTATGTAATAAGATTTCATAAGGTTTTGAAATGTGTTATTATAAAATTCTGTTCCATTATCCGTTTGCAGATTTTTGGGAACACGCCCTTTGCCCAATAATTTCTTAAAAGAGTTACATACATTATCTTTGGTTTTACTTTTTAGAAGAAAAGTCCAAGCATATTTGGAGAATGTGTCAATAATAGCAAGAATAAATCTGTAATTTTTATTTTGCTTTGTAATTGATTGCATATCGATTAAGTCTGCTTGCCACAGGTCATCTATATCTTTCATTTTAACACATCTTCGTGGAAAGTTCACCCTCGCATTTTTATGAATTTCGTTTACCACATCGGTTTTGCTCATGTTCACAATTCAGTACATTTGTTTTGAATCCGTCCATAATACTGAATGAAAGTTTTATCATGGTGAGTATTTATTCTTTAATTATGCCAGCTTCTTTCAATTCTTCAACTATAGATAAAATTTCATTATCATGGTTTGTGTTGCCAGCATCTCTAGAAGCAACTAACAGTTTCAATCTCTCAACCAGTTCATTAGGGTCATCCCAATATACCAAGTCAGTGTTATTTTTGTATTTTTTTAGGGTTGGTAAGCTTCGTCCAGTGTGAAAATTTTCATTTAACGATTCGGAAAATAATGGTTTGATTACTTCACGATATTTTGTTCCCTTATCGCCTCTTATTTGCCCATCAGGATTAAAATATCTCTTATGAGCATTTGTATAATTAAGCATGTCCTTATAGACAAATCTATCTTTGCTAGATATTAATTTTAAATCAGGTTTTCTTCGAAGTAAAAGTTCTTTCAAGCCAGGGGTTAAATTATAGGATTTGTCACCGACTTTAATTAAAATGGCATTGTTGTCATTCAAACTATCGATTTTAGAAAATGAGATTACTGAATTACCCATTAGCAATGTTTTGTTTACACTTCTTATTCCAAACGGTATATTTACACCATCATAAATATCATGGATATCATGACCCTCTAGAGAAATTTCTAAATCATCTGGTATTTCTTTTGTGGGAGACTTTTTAAGCACTTGTGCAGAATTCAGTTTTGGATCGTAGCAGTCTTCAAACTTTGTAGATGAACTAGTATTAATGTCATCTAATTCCGTGTCATCAGAATTTGGGGGTATTGTACTTTGTAAATGTTTTATTTTTTCCATTGATATATTCGAATCGACTAGTGCTTTAAGGGGATTAGTGACGGTTTTTAGCATTTTATCAAGTGACAAGTTCATTGAGTGTTCCTGGTTCTTCATTTGTTTTATTTTATTCTTTATGGAGTCTACAGACTTCATTAATTCTATTTTAATATTCTTTTCCATGTTGTATTATAACAAGTGTACTCAGCCAAAGAAGATGTAATACTAAGTTAGATTAATGTGTTATTGATTTATATGTATAATTACACATTTTCACTCAAAATTTAAAAAAACTATCTAAATTCTGTCTGTACCTTCCATTGTTTAATGAAGAGTCTTTGCAAATACTAATAAAGTTATATGGCTCTCCCCAAACTATATTACAAATATTCTTGAATTGATTCCAGGACATATCAGAACTAACATGCTCGTCATAAATATGTTTCAAGTTAACATCGTCTTGTTTAAATATTACAAGAAAGTTTGCATTATCACGCAGCAATTGTTTCGGGATTTTAGAGTATGTTTGACATAAATAAAAGCAATCGATTTGTTTATGTCTACCCATAGAAAAGTAATTACGAATGTTTATTTGATTTTCACATACCACATCATCGAAAATAAATACAGAATTGGTTAGTGCTTCATCCGGGGCTATGACTTCTTTGTTATTATTAAATTCTTGAAACTTAACCTGATGCACTCTCTTTATAACTTCTCGTAAGAACCTGTATTTTGGTTGAAAGTTAGTTTTCGAGTACAGATAAAGATTTTGAAATTTTAGACCATTCTCATGTAACAATAAACTAAGCACTACGTTTGTTTTTCCACAATTCGAGGGACCACATATAATACAACGTATAGTATTTGGTAACAGAATGCTATGCTTAATGCGGTTATCAGAGTCACCAAGATTTATATGATTAACATTAAGTGATGTGTGTTGTTTGATCAACTTCATTTTGACTATTATTTCAATTTTACCCATACATAGATATATAAAGCCTAAGTATAATAAAAAAATATTTAGATTGGTTTAAAGTTGTCATGTCAAATTTAAAGCGATGTATTATTCGGTATACTTACATGTAGTGCTTTCCCATTTCATTTTTATACCTGCTGTAAATAATGAGTTAGTATGGTATTTAGTAACATATGAAGACGATAACCAAAAGCAATATTTTTACATAATTAAGTTTTATGTTAGCTATATACCCAGTTTCAGTAAAACAACAAAAAAAAACATAAATAAAACACCAAATGTATTCTCGATATATTTATTTTGAATAAGTAAATTAAAATATCGTATCGATGATACTACTGATCATTAAATGTATCATTTATTATCTAGTTTACAATCTAGTTTCAATTATTATACAAGTATTGTAATTTATCATACAGTTACATTCAAAATATAGTGTCACTATGCCCCCAAGGTAACGTATGAGAATTATCGGGAAGAATTTGTCTTTTATCATCGTTTCTATTTAAGACTAGTTTGTTGACTTCCTGAGTATATATTGTATGCTTTATCGACTTTAGCATATTCATTTTGAACCGTAAATTCTTATTCGTTATGAGAGTCTCATAATAGTCGGATAAGTTTAGTTGTTTAGTGACAGTCTTTGATATGCCTTTTGCTTTTTTAATTTGCACCTTTACGCTTTTTATACAGTACAATTTAGCTCGGAGTCCTACAAATTCGACAATCACATCACCACCTAACTCGTCCTTGAATAACCCGGGGACTTTAGCATTTTTTATTGGTATATTAAACGGATTATTCAAATGAAAATTACTAGTATCAAATAGTGATATATTTTCCTTCATATCTCTGTAAAAATCGTCAGTGTATATCAAATAAAGTAAGCTGTCTGTATCAGTATAACATAGTTCTACGTTTGCATTATACTTCTTTTTAATAAAATCATAGTGAAACTGATAGAGATGAGTTTTAGCATATTCTAGCACGCTGAACCCTATGTATATAGGTCGATCCAGTTTAATTTTTTCGTGATTTAGCTGGATTGCTACTAAGTTTTGAGAAAATATAGTAGCACTATGAAAATTTGGTTTTGCAATTAGTTTTTTAGCCTCCAAAACTTTTTTAGTTTTATTTTTAGTGTCGCTCCATTTAGAAACTAATTTAACATTGACATGTTTCCTTTTATTCTCTATCGTTTTCCCAAAAATAGCATTATTAAGTAATTTAAAAAAATCTTTTTCAAAAGCTGATGAAGACTTTTGACGTAATTGAGTATTCAAATCAATATATTTTTTGAGGTAGCTACTTTGACGAAAACACAGAATCTTATGGATTTTTTTAAGACGTAATCCATGTTTTAGACATTCTTTTAAGTGTACATAATGTATGACATAATGATATTTGTCATATAGGTTTGCAATAAGTTTTGGGTTTTTACCATCAGGGGGAACTTCTCGCTTGCGAATGGTAAATCACTATGAGTACTATGTAAATAATCACTGTATTCCAAGTCAACTTCTATAATATAACCGAAATCACCATCTTCATCAGTATTTATGATATCGAAATTATAAATCTCTTTATCATTTAAAAACCTAAATTCGGAAATTGGCATTAGTTTTGTCATGGCATGAGAGTACAGTGCGTAACAGTCAAGATATATAAGAAATGATATCACTTTCTGATCATCGTAATTGGGAAGATATTGATTGTTTGCTTTAGCATGTCTCAGCGAACATTGTGCTAAACCTCCACGAATGCCTTTTTCTAATAACTGATATATCTCTACATCAGTAATTAATTCTAATTGCACACTCGTACATAGTAACATTGCATCCCAGCTGAGTCCGGGCGAGGTGATATAATAAGCCGGATCTAACTTATAGTATTGAAGGCATGTATTTCAAAACTTTTCAAATATATCACTAAGAATCAAACATCACTCTTCAAATACAAGTCTGTGTATTCTCCAAGAGATTGAATGTCAAAAATATCCCATACTCTTAGCGCTCTGGAGTATTCTTCGTTTGATAAATGCTCTTGTTTTAAATTATTAAAAAAGTATTCTTTTTCTGGCAGTGTCGTATCACTGTATTTAGACCATGTATCTACATAGTCATATGGAAAAATACCCTTATGTTGAATAAGCTTAAACTGTTCATGATTTTGGAACTCATGTGATAAATTAATAAAATCTTTCTCACATAAAGTTTTACATAAATTATCTAAGCTCGAGCTAAGAAATTGAAAAGAGTCTAAAAATTTTATTTGAATTGATTTTGATGAGTCTTTTGATGGCAAATATTTAGTAATGCTCAGGTACTTTTCTTTAGTTTGCGGTATAATTTTCAAATCACCCTCATACTTGGCTAATTCTTTTATAAACAGATGACTATCGTAGCCAGATAAGTTATAAAACATGACAGGTATAAAAAGGCAAACTCTATATAAAAGATTACATTGATTATGTGCTGCTCCCCTAAATTCAGAAGTCACGTGGTTATGATCCATTACTTTATCGTCAAAAAGTAAATTATGACAGATATGACAAGTAGTTTCTCTTTGATATTCGTCCTGCTGTTGTTTAGACAATTTCAATATCGGATTTTTACATTGCAACATATCATGTATTTGTGACACATCTCTGATTAAATATTCAATGAATACTTTAGCACAATCTGCACCTCTATAAGTTACATATTTACTTAAGCCTGAATCATGTGAACAACATATATAATAGCCAAAACAAGAAGGCTCGTGTTTTTGAATAAGTTTAGTGTTTTCAGTTGATTGGTTTACTGTACAATGAGTCAAAATGCTTTCAAAATCTGCATATATCACAAAGTTGATTTTCTGTTGTCTCTCGTAGTGTTCAAATTTCAATACACTGTTTTTTGGAGGCAACACCGATAATATTTCTGAACAAGAATGTGCACTATACTTAGACACACTTGAAAAAAATTGAAGACAATTTTCACATAAATACATTTTACCTTTATGTCCAGAAACTTGCCTGCGTACTAGTTTAAGAAGATCTTTAATCAGACAATAATGAAACTTACCATTTTTTTCAATGTAAAGTTCACAAGATTTGTTTTTCTTAAATCTGATTTATATAGAGGTCCAGTTACATAAAATTTGTTATCTAATCCGTAGATGTTTACACTCAAGTTAGGATTATTTTTTTCTAAAATCTTTACATCGCTTATTGCAGGGGGGAAAGTCATATCCTGAATGTTCAATACATTACTGTAGTGTGGATAAGAGTTTACTCTGCACGCGTTACGTTCACGTGGGTGTAAAGCTGCTACTATAGACCATAATAAGCAGTGGCTATCGTTATTCTGTATATTAATACAGCTCTTAGTGTTTTTCACTATGGGTGGTAAATCAATATAGGAGCCACCTCTCATAGGACAGTATTTATTAAGATTTATTTCTAAATGACTTATTGAGAGAAAAGACTAGCCTGACTCACAAAATTGGAATTCGCTCATTTTTTTATTAATTGTATTCACTACCTCCTTATATTTTTCTTTTATATCAGTATCTAAAAGAATAATTATATTTTTTGTGTTAAAAGACTTAAGTTTTTGTGAGTCTGAATGTGGTAATATAAAGTTTGCAAATAGTTCAAAATTTACCTTTAAGCAAGTACTTTTTTCTAGAGCCATAGTAATTAGTTTTATGACATATTTCATACTATCATGCAAAAAAGTTTCAGGAGTCTCAAAGCACTCTTCATATGGATTTAATCTATAAGTAAGGATTCTGTCTTTAAATGCAGTTGCAATGATTTCAACATTCTCAAACTCAGTTTTCAATAAACAATTTGATTTATGTACATTACTTCTTACATATCTATAATCAGATTTTCGTAAAATTACTTTACATTCATGGCATATCATAGTATCATGACTTTTAAAATGTGATCCGTTATCGCCCGTAGCGGTAGCTGTAATTAAAAAAAACAAGACATCATTAGGATAAAATAACGTTACATTTATTTATATAACTTTGTCAACTTAACCTATGGATACATTTTGATTATTTGCTTATGATCTACGTTTTTATATGATATAGGCTTATATCTACCTCCGACCAGCTGATATAACACGGGTGAAACGAGTGCTGTGATTTTAAATTCTATTTTGCGTAAAAAAACAAATGAATGATAGAGTGAAATATACTGTTGTGTGCCTTTTGAAACTATCTATGTGATTGTGTAACCAGAACTAAAAAATAATAAGTGGTAATCAAGTTATTCACAAAAACAAATCAAAAAATTTAAATAACGAACTATAAAGAAAAAACACAGTGTCGCGTAATTGGAAAGGACCGCGTTCTGTGTCGATCTGTGTTTTACTGTGTCATCGTGACTGACGACCGCAGCGGTAAGCCCCGCCCACTAGCACTGTGTAGCACAGTGAACGACTGCTGGAAGGGACCGCGTTCCGTGTCGATCTGTGCCGATCCTTATCTGCAATCTACAACTGAGTGACTCGCGCCGTATTTAACATGTCAAGCAACTCTGGCTTGAAATTATTTTCACTAGAAACTGATCATGCCCCAAAAAACCTATTAATACTATAGAAAGGTTCCATCTAATGAGCAGAAATTAATTAAATCAATACATCACATGGTTTATGGGCTAAAAAATACTGTAAAACATTCTGTTCATTTTTATTCATTAATTTTGACACAAAATAATTACTGACATGAATATCTTCGAAAGTTTAAACGTAACATTTAGGCGTCCCAGGCCCCGTACACAATCAGAATCGCCAACTATCGACGACAGTGACAATATAATTCCAAATACACTAGAGTGTACCACCAGTAGTATGCCAGAAATGTCTGATGATGAAGACGACCAAGTCAAGTTGTTAAGAGAGAAGATACAAAATCTTGCAAAACAGCTAGAGAGCGCTCATAAAGAAATAGAACTATTATCGGTTGAAAATAGCACACTAAAGCAAGAAAATGACAAGTTGATAAAAAAAACAACGTTTATAAAAAAGTAGCCACAAATAGTCCAATTAAATCAAGCCAAAATACGCCAAGAAAAAAAACCCACCAGAACTGTAAAATAAAACAGACACAAACAGATATTCTAGAACACGAAAGCACTGATAAATTTACTAACACAGAAAATCAACTAAATATTACCAAAGATGGACAGGGGACAAAAAGGACAAAACCACATATTATGAATAATTCAGACATACAAGAAATAAAAAATTCAATAATCACCAAAAAAAAAAAACCAAAACCGTGATTCACCCTTCACAACAACTTAAACAAAACAAATTGTGCATTCTGAGTGCTAATAAACAAAACAGGATCCTATCTATAGTAGAAGAAACTTTTGAGAAACAATTTCGGTTTTGTCACTATATAACAACAGATGGAGCTACATGTGACCTCCTGCAGGGAATACACACAAAAATTGCACGATGAGTGACTACTGTGTGATTTTAATTGGTGAACAAGACTTTAAAATTGCTAAAAATTACTCTGAACTCATATTAGACATAAGAAAGACTCTTAGTGAAATAACTCATACTAATATTATTATCTGTCTACCCACATATAAATATAACACGAACTCAAATATGTATAATTGGCGTGTCATGAACTTTAACTATTTTTTATGTCAAGAGATCTGGATACACAAATATGCTCATGTATTAGACTCAAATGCAATTGTCGACTATGATTATAATACATTCTTCAGGCAGTCTGGCCAACTAAATAATTTTGGGTTCCATTCCATTTTTGTTAATATTCTAGCGTTAACTAATGACATTCAAAGCATCAACATTTATAATAATAACTGACCTGAACTGAACTGAACTGACTGTAAATACTCCTTTAATAACATTGACATCTCACGATCCCACACACGTATTAGAAACAGAAAAGCAGTTTTTTCGTCACTAAAAGCCTTTACATGATGCATCAAAATATAGCGGGGCTTTTAAATAAGGTCGATGCTCTAAATGTTTGCCTAGATGAATTGTCAGAAAAGGATGTTAGTGTTGACGCGCTGTGTATTACCGAGCACTTCATGATGGCAGGGTACGAAAACCATTTAAATATCCCCAATTACTCTTTAGCATCATTTTTCGGTAGGAGAGAAAGTAAACGAGGTGGGACTTGTATTTTGATTAGAAACGGGCATCAATGGAGAGAAATCCCACATATAGCTGAGGCCTCTATAACTGGGGTAGTTGAATGTTGCGGTGTGGAGCTCAGACAATACAATATGATTATTTTATGTATCTACAGAGTACCGAAACGAAATAACCTAAATGTATTCTATGAAACAATAGAAAAAATATTACAAAAAATAAGTAAAAAAAAGTATGAGCATATAATAATGGCGGGAGATTTTAACATTGATATAATGAAGAAAAATAATGTTGTGTTGGATTTCGAATGTCTGTTACTGAACTTCGATCTTAAGCTTGCTATAAAGCAACCTACCAGAATTCATAGTCAAACTTGTATTGACAATTTCGCACATAATTTTAGAGCAAAATGTAAAACGGACATTATTGAATTTGCGCTGTCAGACCACACAGCGCAAATAATAAAATGCCCAGTGAAAAAAACTTGCATGTTAAAATACTGGCGCAAAAAACAACGGGACTTTAGTGTAGAGAATATGGTGAAATTTAGGGACTGCTTGAAACATTTGACTTTTTCAGAAATATATGAAACTGAAGATCCAAATAATGCTTTTGACATATTTATTGACAACTTTAAACTATTTTATGACCTTTGTTTTCCATATAAGCTGACAACAATAAATGTAATTAAAAAATCAAAATGGATCTCACATGGCATTAAATTATGCAGCAAAAAGAAACGTTAATTGCTCTGGCATTACAGATTAAAACCAAATATGTCGAATAAAAACATTTTTAAGAATTACACAAAAAGGTTTAAAAAAGTTATGAGATTGACTCGACTTGCTCAAAACAATTACTCAATTAAAACTGCAACAAATAAAGCTAAAATGACATGGAACATAATAAATAAATCGAAACCGTTTTTACCTAAAGAATCCATTAACAATATAAAGGTCGATGACAAAATAATAAATGACCCTCTAGAAATAGCTAACGCGTTTAACAATTTTTTCGTAGATAAAATTCAACCAAGTCAAGGTTCGGGAAGCAAAGTATTGACAAATATTATAAAACGGAAAGACTCAATCTTTGTTGCACCTAGTATACCTGTTGACATATTAAATATAATTAAATCTTTAAATAACACAAATAGTACAGGTTATGATGGTATTTCTACAAAGGTTGTTAAGTATGTTTCTGAAACCATTTGCACCCACTTAAGCTACTTAATAAATCTGTGCATCAGCTCAGGTTTATATCCGGATGCCCTAAAAGTTTCAAGAGTGAAACCATTATTTAAAAAAAAAAATAAGGAACACATGGCTAACTATAGACCAATTGCCTTAATTCCTATAATGTCCAAAATTTTTGAAAAATATCTTCATAAAGAACTATACTCATACTTTGAAAAGAAAAATATCTTTAGTGAAGAACAAAAGGGATTTAGACAAAACATGTCAACCAGTAGGGCCATTTATGACTTTTTACATACCGTTATGACGAATATGGACAGGAGAATCCCGGTGTGTGCTATATACTGCGACATGACGCAGGCTTTTGACTACGTTGACCATGACACCTTGCTACAGAAATTAGAAGCTTACGGCATAAGGGGAAACATATTAAATCTTATTCAGTCATATCTTACTAATAGAAGACAATACACAGAAATTGAGAGAATTAATGTTAGGACAAAAAAAGAGGAAATTTATGTATCAAGCGAACGCACACCTACATACGGTGTTCCTCAAGGCAGCGTAGTTGGATCTTTATTATTCATAATATATATCAATGACCTGCCTAAAGCTATTGACCACCCCATGACTCTCTTTGCCGACGACAGCACTATGACTGTAGCATGTAAAAATAAAGACACATATGAAACTGACATAAATGAATCTTTGACATCAATAATCTCATGGTTAAATAGGAACAACTTAAAAATAAATCTAGATAAGACAACTATTATGCATTTTAGGCAACGGACCCAGGCTGTTTTTGACCTTAACGCAATTTACAAGGACACTGTACTTAATAAAGTCGACGACACAAAATTTCTAGGAATTATTATTGACTCCAAATTGAACTGGAAGGCACATATCGAATACCTAAGTAAACGGCTGAGCTCCTCTGCGTACGCCTTATATAAACTGGCCCCAGAGCTAAACACAGACGCCTTAGTAACAGTTTATCATAGTCTAGTAGCATCGTTATTGCGCTACGGCATTATATTTTGGGGGAATTCCACAGACAAAGAAATTGCATTTAAGGCCCAAAAGAGATGCATTCGTGCGATGTTTAATTTGAAGTCGACCGACACATGTATGCCATTATTTAAAAAACACAAATTACTAACCCTACCATCTTTGTATGTGTTTGAAATTGCGACATTTGTTAGGGTAAATCAATCTCTATTTCCACGACTAGCTGACGCATTCCCCCGTAACAGACGTGACAAAAATCAACTGTGTGCGCATTCATCAAAGACGGCATTAATGGGAAAAAGCGTTTTCTGTATGGCTCCAAAAATTTATAATAAAATACCACAGTCATATAAAGCATTGCCGGTGAAATTGTTTAAAAAAAAGATGCGAGATTTATTAACGGACAAGTGTTATTATAATATAAGTGATTTTTTGAATGACACTACCATACTTGGATCAAAGTGCCTTTAGAATTTAGTTTTATTTTGTAATTTAGTTTTTATGATATTTATTTTTTGTAAATTTTATAAATTTGTATGCCTTACGGGTAAAACATGTACGGACGATATATCAATTGTGACATCCTGCATGCTTAATTTGCATGTATACGCATGTTTAGACAAATAAAATTATCTTTATCTTTATCTTTATCTTTATCTTTATCTTTATCTTTATCTTTATCTTTATCTTTATCTTTATCTTTATCTTTATCTTTATCTTTATCTTTATCTTTATCTTTATCTTTATCTTTATCTTTATCTTTATCTTTATCTTTATCTTTATCTTTATCTTTATCTTTATCTTTATCTTTATCTTTATCTTTATCTTTATCTTTATCTTTATCTTTATCTTTATCTTTATCTTTATCTTTATCTTTATCTTTATCTTTATCTTTATCTTTATCTTTATCTTTATCTTTATCTTTATCTTTATCTTTATCTTTATCTTTATCTTTATCTTTATCTTTATCTTTATCTTTATCTTTATCTTTATCTTTATCTTTATCTTTATCTTTATCTTTATCTTTATCTTTATCTTTATCTTTATCTTTATCTTTATATGTAAGCAAATAATAACTAAATTCATATTTTGAAAAGGTTATCCTAATTACAAAAAAAAAAATTTTGTTTGGTTCCAATAATAGTTTGAAATAAATGTTGGTGGGATATCCTTAAATTCCTTCCTACTTGCTGTTATAAATTTAGCTAAATATCCCCAAGCCTCAGTATTATCGTCTGTTTTATTTTTTAAATTAATCACTGCCTGACGCCATCTATTCATTGCAGAAACGTTTTCAATATCCGAAACTTTATAGACTTTTAATTCAATGTAGTGCGATCCGTCTTTAGAAGGATGACCCTGTCGAGAGACACCGTTTGCTAATCTTCTCGTGATAGAAGATACTAAAGTTATTACGTTTATAGAAGAAGAGGCACAGGCCGCTTCCTGCTATGGATAAATGTTGATTATATGCTTATGATCTATGCTTTTATATGATATAGGCTTATATATGTAAGCAAATAATAACTAAATTCATATTTTGAAAAGGTTATCTTAATTACAAAAATATTGTTTGTTTTCAATAATAGTTTGAAAGAAATGTTGGTGGGATATCCTTAAATTCCTTCCTACTTGCTGTTATAAATTTAGCTAAATACCCCCAAGCCTCAGTATTATCGTCTGTTTTATTTTTTAAATTAATCATTGCCTGACGCCATCTATTCATTGCAGAAACGTTTTCAATATCCGAAACTTTATAGATTTTTAATTCAATGTAGTGCGATCCGTCTTTAGAAGGATGACCCTGTCGAGAGACACCGTTTGCTAATCTTCTCGTGATAGAAGATACTAAAGTTATTACGTTTATAGAAGAAGAGGCACAGGCCGCTTCCTGCTATGGATAAATGTTGATTATATGCTTATGATCTATGCTTTTATATGATATAGGCTTATATATGAAAGCAAATAATAACTAAATTCATATTTTGAAAAGGTTATCTTAATTACAAAAATATTGTTTGTTTTCAATAATAGTTTGAAATAAATGTTGGTGGGATATCCATAAATTCCTTCCTACTTGCTGTTATAAATTTAGCTAAATACCCTCAAGCCTCAGTATTATCGTCTGTTTTATTTTTTAAATTAATCACTGCCTGACGCCATCTATTCATTGCAGAAACGTTTTCAATATCCGAAACTTTATAGACTTTTAATTCAATGTAGTGCGATCCCTCTTTAGAAGGATGACCCTGTCGAGAGACACCGTTTGCTAATCTTCTCGTGATAGAAGATACTAAAGTTGATAGTTTTTTAGATGAAGAAGAGGCACAGGCCGCTTCCTGTACTTCATCTTCACTGTCCGTACCGAAAAGTTCCCTAGCCGTAGGTCTTGTGACTGGACGAATCTTCAGCTTTTTCGATGATGACCGTACCGGTTCAGTGCCCACTGCTGGCTCAGCTCGACGTGTTGACGATTGTTTTTCGCGTTTAGTTCGCTTTCTCTCCAGCTCTTCACTCTGTTCATCCAAGATCGGCATGCTGCTAGACGAACGAGACTCTTCTCTACACCGTTTGGTTTTCTTTTGAGGACGAATTTCTTCAACCTCCTCTTCAGAGGATGTGGGAAAAAGTTCATCAGCTTTTGACCTGAAATATAAAAGAAAAACATTTTTTTTTTCTTCATTTTACTTATCTATAACTCTGTTGTATTAGAAAACAAAAAATTAAAATTAAATACTTTTTACAAAACTTGCAGATGTTGATAATATTAGATGTACCGTAATAAGACAACCTTTTCATACCAATTAAAAAAGGTTAAGATTATATGGTATTTTAACATTATAATGATACTTACATTTTGTTTAATTTGATTGAAAGATAACGATGATGATGAAGATTTTGAAGACTAACACTTCTGCACTAGAAGTAATTTGATGAAGTGGAGTCGTGGATCTGAAAACAAAATAGAATAAACTGTTTATTTTAAATTATCGAAATCATGTTTAATTATTTTAAGTTTTCGTATCAGATAAGGTATGCTGTTACACCTTCGAAAAAAATGGCACTATTAATTAACATCAGGTTACCTGATGGTCAAATACCTAGCTAACACGTTATTTCAGGAATGTTTTTAGAATACCTAGACAACTTTTTCGTGCCAATTACAAAGGTTAAAAGATAAAAAGGTATTTTTTATAATTATAATGATACTTACATTTTGTTTAATTTAATTGAAGATTTTGAAAGATGATGATGATGATGATGAAGATTTTGAAGACTTTACACTTCTGCACTAGAAGTAATTTGATGAGGTGGAGTTGTGGATCTGAAAACAAAATAGAATAAACTGCTTATTTTGAATGATCGAAATCATATTTAATTGTTTTAAGTTTTCGTATAAGATAAGGTAGGTATGCTACACCTTCAAATACATCGGCACTATTAACATCAGATTACCTGGTAGTCAAATTCAGGAATGTTTTCAGAATACCAGTGCAAATATTTATGTATTGAGCTCGTGCTTGTATCATTCAGAAAAATAATCCACCCGAAATTTAAAAACAATTTTTAACGTTTGTATTCATAAATACGAGTTGATTTGAGAACCTTCCTCCTTTTTTGTGAAGTCAGTTTTACAATTCAATCAATTCAATTCTCAATATCTAAATAATTATGTTAATGTTACAAATTTGATCAACAGATTTAACTATTAGAATATTAAAATCCATCAGAAAACATTAGCATTTTTTAAAATTTTATTTGTTAGTTATTAAATTAAAATTATTTTACAGTTTTTAACACGGCTAACTATTTACATTAGGTACTAAATTAAAAGACTAACTAACTATCTGTATAAATAAAATAATAAAAACAAAACGATTAAAAAGAATTATATCATTTGTCAGAACATTAATAGATTTACTATTTATAGAAACTTATGAAAAAGTTAAGGGCCTATACTACCTCAAATGGCTTAACATGATCCTCCGTTATATCGAAAATACTGCAGCATTAATTTTGAAATAAATATATGTTAAAGTTAAGGATTAATGTTAAGTACTATGTTAGACGAAAACACGATTCCATAAAATTTTCTCGATAGAAAAAAATTCCAAAGTTACCTCCAAACCGAACAATAAACCGCTGGTATTCAAAAAATACTTCAAATTAGATCATGAAACTTTGCATAATAACTGAACTAACTATAAAGCAGCGACTATGTTTTTTATTTTTTTTAAATTACCTTTATTTTCGCCGTAAAAAGCAATTACCTAAATTATTGGCGCCTCGGAGCCGCTAGCACCCCACTCCGTCTCGTTCTCACTCAGTCCGCGAGCAGTATGGTGCGAGCGAGATAAAAAGTGAATTTGAGCTGAGGTTGTATAGGCTCTTAAACTATTCTGAAAAGTCATTACATTTGATAAGCTGGATACTCACTTTGTATTGTTAAGAAGACTAGTTTCCTGAAAACTGCACACGGGACACGCACCACACACACTTATTAACACTTTTATCACTTGTATCACCTCAGAAAGAAAATTTTGTAGTGGCTCATTGTTTCACGGTCATTTAAATAAAAAAACTTTTTACAAAAAAAAACAACCGACCTCCAAAAAAAACACTACAAAGTGAAAAATAACTTTAATTTCGGAAGTCGGTGTCTTGTGTTTTGTATTTTCGTTTTTTGCCACCGACTTCCGAAATTAAAGTTATTTTTCACTTTGTAGTGTTTTTTTTGGAGGTCGGTTGTTTTTTTTTGTAAAAAGTTTTTATTTTTCACTTTTTAGTTGTGGTACCTACCCCACACACATTCGAATACCACTACCTGCTACCAGTGACAGAAACTTATCATATCATCTACATAGCAAGTGGGAAAAAAATACGTATTTTGTAGCTAACTCAAAAACTATCAAAGCAAAGTTAATAAAATTTATATGGGACCAATTCGAGAGCACACCCTTTCAAACAAAAAAATAATTTTCAAAATCGGTCCACAATTGACGGAGAAATCGGTGGACATACATACATAAAAAAAAAAAAAAAACATACGCGACGAACATATAACCTCCTCCTTTTTGGAAGTCGGTTAAAAAAGAAAAATATCAATGTGTGCATGCACACTTACATTAGTGTTATAGAGAAAACAGTTTGTCAGCATTTTAAAGACACTAGCTGTATCCAACGACTTCGTCTTTTAATTTACTCCTCAGGTAAACCAATCAGTCTTAATAAAGGTACAAGTCGTACCATTAAAGTTGAGACTTGACCGCGCTTCCCACCGCTCTTTCCCCCGCCCCGATGATGCCCCGGCGCAGACCTCATACCGCTAAAAAGACCCATAAATCGTCTACTGCGCAAGTCAAACCACGTGGTGTGTCAAGTCTCAACTTGAATGGCACGACATGTATTATATGTATGAATTAGTTTAATTAAAACAAACAGGCAAACTTCTTAATTTTTATTATATGTTTATAAGGACGCAGTATAGTAACATAACATATTCGGTAACCAAAATACGTCGTTATTGCTGCGTATTAAGAGATAAAATATTAAGCGTTAACGTTGACGCTTAGGATGTTATTATATTTCTCACTGTAAACATAGACAGATCATCTGTCTCCAGGCGCCAGTCTTAGTGTACTCATTTCCATTTAAGGAAACATGGAATGTGTTCAAATATTAACCAATAAGTGATCGATTTTAAACCTTAATAGCATATTAAAATAAAATATAAAGAATTATTCAATTTATTTCCACAATCATTATTTCTCCGATTTTTGTCGACACCGGAGCAGCTCTGCACACCTAACATGTCGGTAAGTTATTGTAAAACATTATTTTTTTTATTGATCAAATAGTGGAAGTATCTAAAAACAAAATTTTCAAGATGAATACTTAACGGGTTTGACGTTAATAGTTTCATCGTAATTTCACTTTTTGAATAGAATAAATTATTTAAATACATACTTAACAATTTTTTTTAAATACGAGTCGCATTGAGAACTTTCCTCCTTCATTGATGTCGGTTGATTAACTCAATGTTTGTTTCAGGAATCAGGAGAAGATCTATTCAACTTCTTGCCGAACAATCGAGAAAAATAAAAAAAGAGATTATATCAAGACAAAAAAACTTATAACTGTATAAAAAACCATCAAGAGGAACAAAAATGATACGAATTGAATTGTATGATGTGGAAAATATACCTGAAGAATTGTTAAATTGCAAGTGTCATTCCGAATTATGTGTGCAATATGTTGTCAAAAACATATTTATGGATGATGTTTATAGATCGTATAGAGATATCGTGTTATTAATAAAAGAAAAAATTCATGATTAACAATATTGTTGTTTTTATTTTTTCCTATTCAATCTAAAGTAATATTTACTGAAGCTATTAAAGATTAAAAAAAGAGATAAAAATAATTAAGTTTTCAACTGTATATTATTGGGGTTTCTGGATCAACGGAAATCAATAAGTCCAGTTATATAGAACTAATACTATTCACCTACCATCTATTCAAATAGATGAAAACAGTGGTTATTGAAAAGAGTAGTATCAAATTAAAAATCTGCAGTTTTTGAAAAGTTTACCTGCGCTTCTCTGCGCAGGTATATCTACTTTTCAAAAACTGCAGGTTTTTAATTTGATATTACTCTTTTCAATAACCACCGCAATAATGACGAAGAACACTGAACTTTTTATTTAATTCTTCTTATATCGTCTTAGTTACACTTTTATAGCACAATTTGATGGTTTTTGTTTATTTTGCACTGAGTTTCTTAATATTTCTTTCGGCGAGCACTGACAGCGTCTATACTGTTAAAACACCGGAACCGGACACGAGAGAGTCTATTAACTGCTCCCAAATTACCATGTTTATTTTGATCTTTAATTTTAATTTTTTTACATTCATCCTTGACATATTTATTCTATTATTTGACATACTACACCTACGATTTAATTTCAACTCTTTATTAGTGACTTTTGTGGAATGATAATTATTCAGATTGATTACAGTTGTAATAGCAATCATATAATTGCGTTTTATTGAAATAGATTTTTACTTTTATTAATTTATTTATCTTTTGTATAGAATCTTTTCTATTTTGTGAATGTGAGAACGCTGTAGGCTTAGTGGATTGGAGACCTGTTGACCATTTTCTATTTTGTTAAGTACTTGGTACTTATTGAAAGACCTTACAATGTCCTCCCATACCTTGTAACACTGTTATTTGAAAGTATTGTAAAACCAATTATTTTTAAAAGAGTAACCGTGGAGTTTCTTGCCGGCTCTTCGCCATAAGAAACGACCAATTCCAGTCCAGGCACCAGTCTCTCACAAAGTTAGCTCCTTGTTCGTGCACTATTGTCAAACACTAGCATTAAGTACATAACTTGTGTAGAGAAAATAAACGTCTTATATTATTATTAATTGGAACCGTCCACCTAGCTTCTGACGTTTCAAAGTGCCTATGTAGGTTTATGTGAAATAAAATATTTTGAATTTGAAGAAAAAAAAATTATTTAAATATTAAAAAAATTAGAGTGCTGACAGTAATTTTAACTTACTAACAATCGGGGACGATTTGGGGTATCTAATATTCAAGGGGGCGAGTAGATACACTTAGGCAATTAGGGGCAAGATACAAAGGGCGAGCGGAGCCCAAACCGCCATTTATAACCTACTTATATAAATAAGTCGTATTTTACAACCGATCTAGACGAAATTTGGTGTACAGGTTTGACGATTTTATTTGTAATTTTTAGTCGTCGGAGATTTTTGATTTTTTACTTCCTCCAAAATGGGGCATAAAAGGGGTCTACTGGATATCTCCGCATTATGAGATCCGATTTCAATGGTTCTTTTTTATTTGAAAGGTAGTAACTTTATGTTGGTCTAAAAACAAATTGGTGAAGATCTGATGTGGATCATCGGCTTGATGAGCAGAATAGCTTCTCAAAATGCAGTAAATTGCTCACTATTTATTAAAACCTATTAATAAATTTTTCTTGCTGGCCTACAAAAGAGATGGAAAATGTTTAACACAAGTGTAATAAGCTGAGATATGATCTAAAAATTAGTCATATTTTTTTATCCTTGAGTATCAAAAATCAGCTCAATTCTTTGCCTGGAAGCGGAGAAATATGATAAAGATAGTTTTCGTGAAATCATCGATTACACAACTACAAAAAGAAAACCTACCCACTAGGTAGCACTAGATAATATAGTTAACTCAAAGTAATTAAATGCACTATTAATACTTTTATACAATATAGTGCATTTAATTTAAATAAAACATTATTAATTACTGAAAACCAAAATAATGATTTTCAATTTCACATCGATTAAAATCAGTTTAAATTTTTTGTCTAGGTCACTGGCAGTACATATTCTGCACTGACAGACTGACATTGGCAATTTGACACTAGATATTAGTGGTGGGTCATTCTCGAATTTTTGGAGACCGAAACCGTTTTCCCGACGGCGAAAACGGTTGTAGAAAACGGTTAAAGGACGAAACTTATGCAACATGGAATAGAATTGCATTTTTGTCGAGCGCACTTTATTAAAACTATCAACGATTTGAAATGTATGAAATGGTTTTTTCGTATCACGAACGACAGCATTGACAACTGGTAATACATTACTGACTGTATTTCATTTCAAAGAGTTCACTTTTTAAGAGTTCACTTTTATTGGAAGGACTGTTTTACGAGTGTGATAGATAGTTGAATCATTGTACCCGACTGTATTTTCTTAGATGTAAAAATCGCACCAAGTAATTCGAAGACTAGTTTGTGCAATGTAGACTGTTTGAAGTTGAACTCAGAACGTAAAACGGTTTCATCATCACAAAACGGTCTTTGTAAATGGTTCGTTGTCGCCATCCCTACTAGAACTAGACAGCTGTCACTTATTTCGTGTTTTCGGATGTGTTTTGAGTGCCTTCCCAATTATTTTTCATTTTCAACGATCACTGCTTTGATTTTTACGTATTCTGACCCTGCCTACCTTGTACTGTACGACCCTTGCTTTCACACTGGACACCGAAGATCGCTCACACGATTGACTTGGAATTGTTATATTTACCGACACTTTGTGGATTGGATATTGTTGAAACTATGGATCGCTATGTGAATTGTGGAATAGCGACTAGTCACTGCAATAGGTACACTAATGTATGTATGAATCTATAAATTCACACCATTTACATCTCATTACTATTCAGGCTCAAGAGTGTATGTAGTCGTTTCAGTCTCCTTTTTACTCATAATTTTTCTGGTTTTTAGGGTTCTGTAGTCAACAAGGAACCGATATAGTTTCACCATGTCCATCTGACTGTCCGTCTGTCTATACGCGGCTTAGCTCAGAGAACCTTAGTACTAGAAAGCTGTAATTTGGCATGGGCCTATCCATTAAACACGCCGGCCGACAAAGTGAAAATATAATATCATGCTAAATATTTTTTAGGGTATCTCTCCTTCCTACACGTAAAGTGGGGATGATGTCCTATATTATGGGGTATCGTGTGGGTGTGTGAAAACTAATTTTTGACTCAGGAATCCGTTTGCGAAATATTGAGCTTTAAAGTGCAAATTTTTGTTATAGTCAAGTGTTGCCCTCCCCTTTTTTTTTGGGTGGGAAATTATCAAATGACTTCTTTCGCTCTGGGTGGAGCGGGAGGGCGTGTCAGACTCTTACTGACTAAAACCTACCCATGTTCCTTCGGTTGCCCTGTTGCCGGGGGCCACGATGTCCCTTTCGGCCCTTATTCGCAGCCCCAGCAGGCATTGGCCTAGCGTCAATTCTGCTGACATCTCTTTGAGGCACGCGTGGAACACAACGCGCCGTCGACCCGGGCTTGGTCCTTATCGGACGGCGAGCTACACATTGCTCATCGTCCGCAAGCCCGCGCCTACGGTGGCTGGAAATCAGCTCGCGATTCCCGCCCGGGCGTCTCCTCCTGCGGCGGTTAGGAGTGTGAGGGCGCGAAATTTGCCTCTCCCTCACGCGTTCCGCCTTCTCCTTCGCGAGCATTACCGCTTCGCAGTAGGAGGTGACGGCTTGCCATTTCCTCTCGCTCCGTACCATGGCCTGAACCAGGGCCGGACGCGAGAGATCACCGCCGCCGATCGCCTCCACGAGGACACGGCGATGCTCCGTCCAAGCCGAGCAGACCTCCACCGTGTCCTCTGGGCGATCCACACAATGGTGACATCCGGGCGTTTCCTCCCGCCATATCCTGAACAGGAACCTCCCGAAGCAGCCGTGTCCGGTGAGGACTTGCGTCAGGCGGAAGGTGAGGGCGCCGTGGCACCTCTCAAGCCACTCCTCAAAGAGGGGTCTTATCGCCGCAATTGTGGCGTGCCCAGCGCGGGGTTGCGACAATCGCACTCTCCATGACGCCATGAGATCCCACCGGAGCTCTGTCCGCTGTGCCGCGATTTAAGTGTTGCCCCCCTGCCAGCTAAATGGTTGTTTTTTGAATATATGAAAAAATCACGGCAGTAGTGTATAATATATAACGAAGTTAAAAGGAAAACTGTCACAACTAAGTATTCTTTACAAGTTAACGGGTAATAATCGGCCAACTTACATTTGCAGTTAGAATGTTTGGGAGAACATGTTTTTCAACTAAGTACAATGATAAAGTTTGTTCTTGGTATAAATTGATCCCAACTAAGGAACCTTTAATTGTGCGTGGCCGAAAATGAAATGAAAGATGTCATGTTTTTTTTTATAGAAAAAAAAAAAAAAATAGGTCATCGCCATCAAATCATAAAAGTGCGTTGGTAGCATAAAATATTTTCGAACGCTAAAACTACGAACTATCGCAGGTCTACTCCCTAAACACGAAATCCGAAGATTCGGCCGAAGTTACGTGCGGATTAGTTTGGGACACGATCAACGACAACACGATTTGACAGTCTGTTGTTCTTACACGCAATATTTTTGCCCGTTCAAATAAGTTAATTATTCGAGTGTACTCGCTGGTTGAGGGCAAGAAAGGCCGATCGCGGCGCAGCCACAACAAACACCGTAATACTCCTGTAAGTGAGGATTGTTGAACTGCAGTGCTCACCATCCTCGTGCATATACTTAGACGGCACGGTTGGCGCAGTGGTTAGGCGATCGACTGCTGCGCTGCGTGTCTCGGGTTCGATTACCACATGGAACAAATATTTGTATGACCTACAAGTAGTTGTCCGGGTCTGGCTGTTTGTGTATGTGAGTTTAAATGTTTGTAAACGCACCCATGATACAAGAGAAATTCCTAGTATTGGGCAATGTTTAAAAAAAAATATATATATTTGCCAGTTGGACCCACAGACATTGAGAGAAAAGGAGCCAAGGTCTAATCAGTGCCCAAGGAAGAGCGTTGCAATCGAACCGACATCCTCCAGGTTCCCGCGCTGCAAAAGGCCTCAGCCCAGAATTTTGGCCGGCTGGAGTTGTGTTTAGATGTTACTTACAGAAGAGCATGACTAAAACTAAACTCATGTGTGGTGTGATATGTTTTTGTCATTTATACTTGGGTGTATACTGAATTTATTGATGAGTCTGAAAGGTATTTATGTTAAGGTTCGTTTATCACTAGAAATAAATGATATACCTACTTGCCTATTATTATTGTACCACCAACGTGATGCAGTGTTTCAAAAGTATTTAAAAAAACTAAGATTTCAAATGGTTTTATTTTTATTTTTTCAATGTAAATCATATGTAACTAAAAAAAATACTACACGTAAACAATAAATTATATATAATATTCATAAGTTTACACAAATAGTCGGCGTCATGTACCGCGTGCTGTCCGCGAGCTTAGGAATCACCATTTCACCTCTCGCCCAGTCTTCTTGAATTTCGACAGATGTTTGTATGTAAGTACAGCAGCGCTGGTGCAGTACCTAGTACCGCACTCTTTACGAAAACCACACTTCTTCTTTTTTTCGATCTTGATAACCCTTGATGTTATTGTGGTAGTCATCAGTTCACTTTTTTAGTCATTGTAGATAGCCAAAGTAAACAAACAATAAAATTATGACTTTAATTTGACGTCACAAATAATCGTTGTGCATTGACAATTAATCAGCATCAGCCATGCACTCCGCTGTAGCAAATATGTACCAATGAGAACTTATTTCAATGTTAATAATAACCTTCGGGGAAACCGAAGGTTTTGTCTGTGCGATTATGGATGAAGTTATCCTGACGAATACCTAATTATCGGAAATACATTGTCAAGGACGGTACGGTTGACATCTGTCGGGCATGCCACCGCCCCGGTGAATCAATCCGACATATTATTTCCGGTTGTTCTCGTCTAGCTAACGGCGAGTACTTGCACAGACACAATCTAGTGGCTAGGATTATCGACCAGCAACTTGCCTTGCAGTACAACCTTGTGGAATCTGAAGTACCATACTACAGGTATGTGCCCGACCCAGTTCTCGAGAATGGTCACGCCACATTGTACTGGGATCGATCTATCATCACTGACAGGACTATTGTAGTTAATAAGCCTGATATTGTGGTGATAGATCGACGAAAGCGCCTTGCAATGATTGTTGATATCGCTGTCCCTCATGACGAGAATCTCGTAAAAGCTGAGAAACATAAAAAAATCAAGTATCTTGATTTAGTACACGAGGTTGTCGACATGTTGTCGACATGTGGGATGTGGACTCTGCAATCATTGTACCGATAATCGTTACGGTTAATGGCCTAATAGCGAAGAGCCTCGACCAACACCTCAGGAGGCTCTCATTGCGCGGCTGGGTCAAGGGCTTGATTCAGAAAGCAGTAATCCTAGACACGGCACGCATAGTGAGGAGGTTCCTCTCTCTAGAGCCCTGACCACCGGCAGCTTGGACCCTTTTCCTGATGCCGATGGGCCACTGTTTTTTTATATTTTTAAATGTTTTTTTAATGATTTTTATAAAAATATTTAAAAATGTATTTAATATGTAAAAAAATGAATAAATGAACAAAATCCTACTAATATTATAAAGGCGAAAGTTTGTGAGTGTGTGTGTATGTTTGTCTCTTCTTCACGCTTAAACGGCTGGACGTATTTGGATGAAATTTGGCACACAGATAGTTTATAACTTAGATTAACACATATGATACTTTTCATCTCGATATTCCTACGGGATCGAGACTTATGCAGGTGAAACCGCGGGGCGCTGCTAGTAAAATATAAATGGAGTAACGATCAATAATGATGATAAAATTTACATCTACATGTTTAAGAAATACATATAAAAAAATGTTGCTTAAAACCTTTAATACGCTTAATAGTCATTTTTAATAGGTACACTCTTCACCTTTGGTTGCGTTTAAAAAGTAGCATCACTATGTGTAATGAATTGCTTCGCGCGACGTAAATGGCAACAATTTTGTCCTTTGACTCGTGATGTGTACGGTCGACTTTCAAGTAGTGAGAACACAAGTATCTGGATAATACCACCGTTCTAAAAGCGACATAGGTAGACGAGCGACATTGACGAATGCGACAAGTACGAGTACAAACGCGAGAATTGGCCTCTTGCGACCACTTTCTCATCATAAAACTAGAGAATTCAGAAAATAAAAACAGAATTACGTTTTACAATAAGGTCACCAGATGGCGCTACTGTACACCGCTAGATCGCGTTGTCGTTGTCGCTTGTCCCATCGAAGATTTTGTGTGACTTAGTTTTGTTAGGTGTATAGTAGCTTCAAAAGTAAACTCTCGTGTTTAACAGATAGTAGTTTGTTAGTTTTGGGTTAGTTTATTTCTGTTTTATCGTCTTGCCACCACATGCTTTTTAGTAATTTACAGCTGCAGTCGGTTTTTTTTAAGTTGGATAGGTACATTAATTATAGGATTTTAAACTGACATGGTTATTTTTACTACTAAATTTCTTTAAAACGGGATATTTATCATGTTTTTTTTTGTTTTTTTTTTTTTTTAAATCAGTGAATGCAGATCAAAATGTTTCAAAAAGTTAAGGACAGTCTCCTAAGACCGTTTTCTTGTAGCGACAACGATTAAGGTACCTGCCCTTATTGCCCCATCAAAAAATTCACCCTGTAAATGCTATGATTTACTGCTTAGCTCCATAAAGATATAGCGTGATGAGAATCTGGAATTTATTAATCAAACGGTTTTCCTGGGAATCACGCTAGACGAGAAATTACAATGGGGACCTCATATAACATCTCTTGCGGGGCGGTTAAGCTCGGCCGCTTATGCTGTTAGAAAGATAAGACAGTTAACAGATGTAGAAACCGCGCGTTTGGTTTATTTTAGCTACTTCCACAGCATTATGTCATATGGCATTTTACTGTGGGGTCGGGCTGCTGACATTGAATCCATCTTTATTTTGCAAAAGAGAGCTGTCAGAGCCATTTATAATCTACGTCGCCGCGAATCTCTCAGGGAACTTTTTAAAAGGATTAATATTATGACGGTACCTTGCCAATTCATTTATGAAAATATTATGTATGTAAGGAAAAATCCACATCTCTTTAATAAAATAAGTGATAGACATAATTTTAATACTAGAAATAAAGATAAACTAGATCAACCATTTTTCAGGTTATCTAAAGTACATACATCTTTTATGGGGTACTGTGTTAAATGTTACAACAAAATACCTTGTGACATATTGCAATTAAATGAAAGAAAATTTAAAACTCATATAAAAAGTACACTTTGTAAACAACCATATTACAAATTAGAGGATTATATCCAAGATAAGAGTGCTTGGAAACATGCTGGTCCTGCTCCATAGGACAATTTAGAATCAAGACAAAATCAAACTGGTTGCTAATTTAATTGTAAAATTTATTACTTTGTGTTTTATGACATTGATTTTACATTCTGTGATTACTTCCTCACACACTTATTAATTGTAAAATTTTAGGAAAATCGTCTACTTTTACAATGTTTGTAAATATGTGAGCACAATGTATCTATCACATATTAAATTATCTATCGTTGCTTCATTTTTAATTCTTTTTACCTATTGTGGTATAGTAATTTTATTCTAGGTGCATCGTCTTCACATATAATAATTATTTAACAAATGTATGTACATATACAAACAATTGTAAAACATTTTTAAAAGAGTAACGGTGGAGTTTCTTGCCCATTCTTCTCCATACGAAAACTACCTTTGGAAGGGGCGACTAGAATCAATTTTATTATTTTGTAATTTTTGACGTTCAAAAGTGCCATACTTGGGCCTATTTGAAATAAATGATTTGACTTTGACTTTGAATCTTTTAAAAGGTTAATTCCGTAACTATTTGCAATATTCTAACCTTTTGATTAGTCTTTTTACAATGTGCGGTAAACTATAGAAGAATACGAACATAATGCTATATTGCTCATCCCCCATAGCAAATAGCGTGATAATAATTTTTGAAAAATCTATTGTGACGTTTCCATTATTTGACTTATAGATTATATTATTCATACCAATTTTCAAGTTAATTAAGCCACACAGTAAAATCCTCCACTGTAAAAATGAATACCTAGTTTCACCCCGTTAGGGGTAGATTTTCAAAAACCCTGATATACGTTTTTATTTATTTTCAGTTTTAATTATAATTACTGAGTTTCGAATTAATCAGACCGCTCGTTAAAATACTTCAATACAAACTTTGATACCCCCCAGTCCTCCTTTAGGGTATCCCCTAAAGAAGAACCCTCCTTTAGAAAAACTGAAAATGCAAAACTTTATAATTTACTTAAATAAATATTCGTGCCAAGTTTCAAGTTTATTAACTCAAAGAATAAGATTTTTCATACAAATAAAATCCCCCTTTTCACCCCCTTAAAGGTCGAATTTCCAAAAATTCGTTCTTAGCGGACGTCTACTAACTATAAACTAACTCCCTACCAAATTTTATCTTTATACGTCAAGCTGTTTTCGATATTTCGTGATGAATGAGTGAGTGAGTGACCTTTCGCTTTTGTTATAGTATACTTAGATTCAAAACTCATAATTTTGTAAGTCATCAGCTTTAGGCAAAAATTTCATATCCATAATAATTAAAAAGTAGAACCATCATATCGCAGAAAGTTCACAGTCAGAATCGTCTTTTGGCATACATTTCATATCGATAGTCATTAAAAGACAGAACTATCATATCTCAGAAAGTTTACAGTTAGAATCATCTTTTGGCATACATTTCACATCCATAATAATTTAAAGACTCATCTATCACATGCATGCAGCAAGAATGCAACATGCAAATAAGCATACACTATGCATGTAAGCGAGCATGCAACATGCAGCAGGCATGGCTTCTGTCACGGCTCCGGCGGTCCCACGCGACCTTATCGTCGCAGATGGTTTGAACGCTCACCACCGTAGCTTCGGCTTGCTGGCCGGCTATGCCGGCCAGCCTCAGCCGCGGAGACGAGCATTAAAATCGTCTGCTCCTCAACTCGCAGGTCGCCTCAAATAATTTTTATGCCTTTAAAATAATTGTTTAAAGAAGATTATGCCAAGTGTGTTATGCCAAATAAATTTCGGAGCATCAAGATTCTGCCAGATAGAGGGCCATCGCCCGCCTGTGCCGTTTCTTCATTTTAGCTTAGCGATCATTCTAACTCTTTTACTTTTGCTTGGCTCCGAACGTGATGATAATCAACCTTGATTTATTGACAATGAAACTATTTAGTTGGATAAATATTAATACAAATAATTATAATCATCCTTCGATTCTACCCGTGTTTTGAATGACTAATTTGAACAAAAAGCGGTAATTGTGACTGGGGTCATTATAATATATATAAGTATAAAAGTAAATAAGTAAATCTAAGTAAGTAAGTAATAAATTTTATAAGTATGGATACTTTATCAAAATGTAAAAAAAACGAAGTACAAAAAATTTCAATTGTTGGGAATCGAACATAGGTCAAACAATCGAATATAGGAACAAACCAGTAGTCGAACCGCTAAAATGTTTGATTTGTTGAATGTTGAGTAAAATACCCGTTTTGATATATTTCATGAATTGATGATTGACTGCTTAGCTCCATACAAGAATAGCGGGATTATAATCATTTAAAAGGTTAAATCTGTAACTTTCTGCTACATTCGTTCCATATTCAGCACAGTGCAGTATTGAAATAATTCAACTGTTGTATAATGGTATATTGTGTTCATTTAAATAATAGTAAGTACCTCATTAATAAAAAGCAAAATTAAATATTTTGAAAAAACCCACGACGGTTAAAAAGTAATTGAAAAAGGATAAAAGTTTTGCACAAATAAATGTTTACTGCAGCGCCCCCTGGTGAGTTGTCACGTAACACTTATCTAAGAACATGCATCAATCAATCCCAAAGCCATCACTGAAATTGCATCAAAATCAAACTAGTAGTTTTGGAGAAAAATGGCAACATAGATTTGCACAAAAAATGTTTGCTGCAGCGCCCCCTGGTGAATTGTAACCGTAACTCCTAACTAAGAACATGCACCAATCAAAATCAAACCCATAACTGAAAACTGCATCAAAATCGGACTAGTAGTTTTGGAGAAAAATGGCAACATGGATTTGCACAAACATCTTCTCACCCCAAACGCATATACCGTCTCCGTTCCGTCGTGGGTAAAAAGTTAAGTCATCATACAAAGGTATATTGTGTTCTATCTCATCTCAGGCTCTTAGGTTTTTTACAATTTCTGACTTTCCTCGTATTCAAATCTCAGTTGGCCCGATATAGTTTTTTGACCCTAGTAATAAGAAATAGGATCGACTGGCATCAAAAAATTTTTAAGAAAATTTGCTTTTTTTTTCAAAATCTTTGAATTCAGATCAAAATGTTTCAAAAAGTTAAGGACAATCTCCTAAGACCGTTTTCTTGTAGCTCTTGGAATAGGTCGCATATATGTGTGCACTGGCCTGTTGCACAATGCACATACCTGTCACCGATTCAAATTAATATAGTTACGGCTTATGTTTTTGTACCTTGTCACTTGTGTAAAATATAAATATTGACCACGAAATATAGTAATTTATCAGACCACTGCTCATTATTGCTCCTACTACTTTCCATTAGTAGTGACAACGGTTAAGGTACCTGCCCTTATTGCCCCATCTCAAAATCCACCCTGTGTTATGTATTATTGACTGCTTAGCTCCATAAAGGTATAGCATCATTCTCAACCACAGTCGAGAGTAGACGTGTTCACTGGCTAATTTCCTAAAACCTTCAAAGTACCTAATTATTAAAAGTGTGTTTGATGACGGGATTCGGATTCGGCTCACCCTGCTGCGTATCTAGCACTTAGCCGCCAAACTATCATACCGGAGCACATTAGAACCAGACAATTACTGCGCGAACATCGGCTTGAGATACCTAGCAACGCGGCATAGCTACTTCGCCCCACCTTCCGACCAGCCAGCGGTGACCAACTTTACGGTATGAGTTTCACTTGTAAAAAATGTGCAGATGCGGTATCGGATGGCACCTAACTGTTCGATTTGTCGTCTGACTTTTCACTTCCCTTGTGTTAGCCTCTCTGAGGTCGGCTGGAAGAGATTGGGTTCAGACAGACAGGGAACTTGGATCTGCCCGGAGTGCAAAAATACCCCACAACTGAACTCCCCGAGAACCCAAATACCAGTCAAACCGAGTACCAAAGAAGATGACTCGTCGATCAAAATTTCATCTCTTCAGAAGATCGAGTCAATATTACAGACTCTAATAAAGTTACCCGAGCAGGTTGAGCAGTTACGCTTGGATCTAAACAACTTAGCATCTTAAGGCCAGAAACACAAATAATTGACGAGTTAAATTCAAGATTTGAGCAAATCGAAGCAAAATTAGAAATTGTCGAGACTCTTAAGAAGGAGCGCAATGCTTTGACGGTCAAATTTAATAAATATGATGAGCGTTTAGCTAGTTTAGAAAAAACGGTAAAGAACAGAGAGGAGCTAATCAAAGATCTACAAATAAAAACCATCGTCCTTGAAAGAGAATACAATCGTGGTCAACAGCAAAATCGATTCCTCAACATTGAATTAGTAGGGATACCGGAAAAATCTGATGAAGATCTGCCACAGTTGTTGCTAAAAATAGCTACCTCAATCAACGCCAATATAACCAAAGAAGACATTGAATTTATAACGAGAGTACAGCCACTGCAATCCCAGACAGGTAAACCTAAGCGAATTATTGCTTTGAGGAACAGAAACGCAAAGGATAGTATCATTGCGAATTTTCGGAAAATCAACAAAACAAAAGGCATCACTTTAAACGACCTAGGCTTCGAAGGTAATTCTTCGAAAGTCTTTATAAACGAGCACCTCACGATAGCTAATAAAATCCTGCTTAATAATTGCCGTAAACGTGCGAAGGAACTGGACATCAAATTTGTGTGGGTAAAAAACTGCTCAGTCTACATGCGCTGCCACGAAAAATCACCACCCGCTGCAATCACTTCGGAAGAGGATTTGGAGAAGTTCATAATTTCAAAGTAATTCGCATGCTACTAAGAATTTTCTCATTTTTGTCATTTGTTTTCACTGTTGTTATAACAATCTTTTTCTCGATGTTTAACATGATACACTTACAAACTATTTGCACACATTCATCTATCACTAAACACTATCACATTCAGACACAAATTAACTCAAGTAAAAAACTAACACTCTCTGCGACCCTCTCGTTGAGAACCACTGGCTCGCATATTCACTACTTATCGTTGGTCCGTTATTATAACTCGCAACACATACATTCTGGCACATTATTTCCTAAGTACCCGCGCTCATTAATTTTTTTCTCTTATCTCCTAGCATTCATATTATTCCGCTTACCCATTTCTCACAAATTAATTATGACATGAATAAGTTAAAAGTTTATTATCAGAATACGCGCGGACTTAGGACTAAACTACCTTTGTTTTATCGTAATATTGAATCTCATGAATTCGACATTATAATCATTACGGAAAGTTGGTTGTGTGACGGAATATTGAACACAGAAATATGTGATGATCGATATGATGTATTTAGATACGATCGCCCTAGTGGTAGGAAGGGTGGCGGTGTCATGATCTGTATTAAACGTGGTTACTCTACCATAGTGAGGTCAGACATTCATACAGGATGCGCGGAATGCATTTGGGTAACGATTAAGAACAATGTTTTTTCTAAGTCATCACAGAAAGGCGACCTACACGTAGCCGCAGTTTACATACCCCCCAACAATAATTCCCCAACAATGCTGAAGGACTTTAATGACTCTCTTCTACATTCATACAATTTAAGACCCAATGATAGGTACCTAGTGGTCGGCGATTTTAACCTTCCCTTCATAACATGGTCGTCAGACGGACACAGTTGGAAATCTAAAACTGGTTCTGATTTATTTAAAGTTGCAACTGAATTTGTTAATTCTTTGGATTTTATGAGTATGTCCCAATACAATTTGACACCAAATAGCTGCGACAATGTTCTTGACCTTGTCATTTCTAATGTATATTTAGAGTGTACCTCAAGCGAGGTATCGCTGGTGGATATTGATAAGTATCACGTCCCACTGGACCTTTCCATTGAGGATTGCTGTTATAAACCTATTCGCACTCAACCTAGAGTTGTAAAAAAGTTTTTTAAGGCTGATTTTGACAAAATTAATGCGGAGCTCATTAGTATAGGCTGGAATAACCATTTCGAACAGCGTAATGTAGAGGATTGTGTTGACATTCTATACGTTACATTACGTTCACTTATAGACGCACACGTTCCAAGAATAAAAGTATCAGGGCGTTTCCGATACCCGAAATGGTACCCTCCACCACTAACAAACGCTATCAAAGAAAAATTTAATGCACACAAAAGATGGAAAAAATTCAAATCCCAAATGGACTACGCCGAATTCGCCTTGTTACGATCACGGGTTAAGTTTCTCCAAGAGTCCTATGCTAAATATACTGCCAGATACGAGAAGCAATTAATAAAGTCACCTAAAGAATTTTGAAAATACGTAAACAATAAAAGGAAATCTTCTGGAAACCCTCGCAATATGGTTTATCAAGGGGTAACATACTCGAATGGCGAGGATATTTGTAACGCATTTAACAACTTTTTTCAAAGCGTTTTTGGTCCTACTAGCAGTAACAGTGTTCAGTGTTGCGATGACTCACCGTTGTCAAACGTTACACACTCTATTGTTATAACTCCCGAATCACTAAGAACAGTTTTTGGAATTTTAGACAGTAAGAAAGGAGCTGGTACTGATGGGATACCAGCTATTTTTATAAAAAAATGCGAATTAGGTCTAACAACTCCCCTTAGGATCATTTTCCAGCGATCTCTCGATGAGGGCACGTTCCCGCGACAATGGCGCGAGGCTCAAATTGTCCCGATCCATAAAAAGGGCTCCAAGCGGGATGTATCTAATTACCGGGGCGTTTCACTACTGAACAACTTTGGGAAGATGCTTGAGAAAATTGTATACGGTCATATTTACGCTGCAACTAAGCGTTGTATACCCGCTTCCCAACACGGCTTCGTTAAATTTCGTTCAGTCAATACCAACCTTCTCGAGCTTACCAACTATGTTGTTACTGGTATGAACGACAGTGCCCAAGTAGACGTAATATACACAGATTTCGAAAAAGCATTTGACCGAGTAGATTTCTTCATACTGATCGAAAAACTAAAAGCCGTAGGTATTAAGGGGAACTTGCTAAGGTGGATAGACTTCTTACCTGAGAAACCGTCGGCAAGCTGTAGTTATCGGTGGTTACCGATCTGATTACGTAGACGTTACATCTGGGGTGCCTCAGGGCTCACTGGTATCCCCCTTACTTTATAACATTTATTTATTTGACATAACACAGTGTTTCCTTCACTCTGAACATCTTCTGTATGCCGACGACAAAAAAATATTTTTGAAAATAAATAACCCTAGTGACTGTCAATTGATCCAATCAGACTTAGATAGGCTTAGTGACTATTATAATTTAAACAATATTAATGTAAATATTAAGAAATGCCAAATTATAACATTCTCAAAAAAACGCAACAATATTAAATACAATTATCGTATCAGTAATGATAACATACTGCGAGTATCACAGGTTAGGGATTTAGGTGTGATTCTGGACGTAAAATTCACGTTCGAGGCACACATTGACCAAATCACTAGTAAAGCCTACAAGTCCCTTGGATTTGTAATACGTAACAGCCAACAGTTCTATAACCCACTTTGCTTAAAGACGTTATATTACTGTTATGTAAGGAGCATACTGGAATCCGCAAGTCTTATATGGCGACCTTTTATAAAAAATATATTGATAAAATTGAATCAATCCCACGAAAATTGATTAAGCACTTAAATTATAAAACCAAAGCGGAAATCCCAAATTACCTGGACTCCTGTCGCTTCCACAAATTTAATACTCTGGAAGAGCGCCGACAGTTAAATGATATGATGTTATTATACGATATACTTAACAACAAATTTGACTGTCCACAACTGCTCAGCAGAATAAACTTTAACGTCCCACTCAGACGTACCAGACATACCACTTTGTTATCAGTACCATCGGCCTCCACTAATTCTCTAAAGATGTCACCATTCTTACGTCTACCTGCATTATATAATGATAAATTCCCAATATTAGATCCTTTCAATACCACACGGAACAAACTTAAAAATGAAATTATCCACATCCTCCATCAACCGCCAGATACCCAGCGAACTCAGTAGTGTCAGTTTAGTCACACGTACACAAAAATACACACACCTTCACACACATTTACAACACCTACAATGCACAGATACACAGATGCACGCACATACTATAAATAGTAATAATTGTGTCACTCTCTGTATTTCATATTTTTTTGTGTACTTCGTAATTGGCGTAATGTTTAGAGTAATAATAATGTTATACTTACTGTCAGCTGTAAAGCTACCTTATAATAAATAAATAAATAATAGCGTGATGATAATCTTTTAAAAGGTTAAATCCGTAACTATCTGCAATATTCCAAACTTTTGACTAGTCTTTTTTACAATTTGCGGTAAACTATAGAAGAATACGAACATAATGCAATATTGCTCATTCCCCATAGCAAACAGCGTGATAATATTTTTTGAAAACTTAATTTAGACGTTTCTTTATTTGATTTAAAGATTATTTATACCAATTTTCAAATTAATTAAGCCACACAATAAAATCCTCCCCTGTAAAAATGCATACTCCTTTTCACCCCACTAGAGGTAGGTGCCTAAGAGAGCCTGGCCATAAATACATTTTGCAAAAATTGATGCAGGTACTTGTATTATACGTCAAACTGTAGCTAAGAAGTTAGTCTACTATAATATACATAAATTATGTATGTGGCTAGTACTGGTTTATAGCAAAGAGCATCTAAATACGATGATTACAAAATTATCACAAAAACATCTTAATTTATATTTTTTTCAGGATTATTTTCTGGTGAACTAGCAATATAAACTATACAAGTATTATACCATTCCAGAAAGCTTATAATATATACTTTCGTTTGGTATGCATAAATATGCTATATATTTGTTAATATATTTACTAGAAATATTTATCTCATGACATATCATTTTTGCGTATCTGAAACTTTCAATTAGAGTTTTGACATTTGCCGAAATTTGCCGAAGGTCTGTAAATTATGTTATTTGATAGGAAATTTAATATTATTAAACAGGAAGAAAAAAAAGATGCAACTTCATTGCACAACATATCGACGGTTGAAAGGCTAATTGATCTAAGCGACATTTTGTAAAACTTGCTCCTGCAATTTTATGATTCGTCCTCTTGGACGGAATACATATAGTTAATTTTTTTGAAAAAAAATTCATAAAAACAACTATTTGATAGACTTTTATTTTCTCAAATCAATCAATCATAATAAGATCTTATTATGATTTAAAAAAAAACAACCAATCCATCCTCCTGCAAGTTTTACAAAATGTCGCTTAGATCAATTAGCCTTTCAACCGTCGATATGTTAATCTATTATAACATGAAATAGTACAAATTTCTTACAAATACGTACTATTTGATTTATTAGTTGTATATCAACTTATACTTGTGATATTTTATTAATTGCAGTTTATGTTTAGATAATGTATCGAGTTTTTCTCACCATTTTTTAATTCACGTATACACAATAAATTATTAATTAAAAATTATCGGAAACCCCATAAACACATAATGATAATTAGTTCTTTCAACCACATTTTGCACACGTTTCAAATAAGTTATTTTATATAAAATATCTTATCTGCATACTCAATAATTACTTATTGTTTTTCGTTTGGCATTATCTGTACTAAAAGTGTACATAACCACTTACCTTCTCGCGTGAATGAGCGAATTCAACTGCACCAGATGCGACCTGTCTCGTTTTAATTGTAAGTGACGATTATGTCGTTGCTTTAACATGTTATATACAGGATAATTTATCATCTTCCGAGACAAATATCGCTAAAATTGTCGCGAGTGTACATAAAAAAAAAATTATTACTAATTTTCGTCAACGCTACACTAAATCTGTCAGAAATAAGGATTTAAAAAAAATCTGAATATGGTTGAACGTCATATTCACTGTAAATCTGGAAGATCTTAATTTTTTACACCTTTACTTTATATCATAAAAACAATCACCACTCACAAAAATATTACTTATATACTTACTCAGCTTGTTTTTTCGTTACTACAAACGTATTTTGCGTTTATATTAATAACGATAATTATTTACTTGCACGCACAACACACATCCACTTACTTATACCTACTCAAAAACGTACCAGCACCATTCATTCCACACTTAAATACACTATAAAAAAACGGTTTCTAATTCTGTATAAAACTAACAAAAACCATAATACTTTTATACTCGTAATAACAATAATACAACTTGATGGCACGTCCTTTCTATCGATAAATGTATTTAATGGGTGAATCATTGCAAACCCTTAATGAGATAGATAGCATTGAAATTGCGCGCAGTATTGAATGTGACTGTTCGGAGTTAGTTAAACACATAAATATAAAAAGAAATGACTTTACCGTTGTCGCTCAAAATATTAGGAGTATTTTTTGTAACTTTGACGATTTCATACTTACTCTTTCGAATTTTAAGTTCGAAACCGATGTTGTTATACTAACTGAATGTCGACTTACTCCTGGAAAAATTATCCCTCATCTCAATAATTACTCGTCTTATAATACGTCCCACCAGTTGAACCAAAACGATGGGGTAGTTGTCTATATAAAAAATAATCTAAAATCTAAAGTTAAGGAAATAAAATTATCTCAGGCGTCTTGTTTGCAGCTGGACATACTGAATAATAATGTATTATGCATTTATAGATCCCCTTCAAACGTGAACACTGAGGCCTTTACTAATTCCTTAAGTTCCCATCTAGATACTCTACAAACTGCAAAAAATATTATTATAGCGGGAGACATTAATATAAACATTAGACCTAAAGATATAGAATCTTCTTGTGAATACAGAAACAGAACTACTTACCTTGACACGCTATCCCTGTACGGAATTTTACCAGGACACACTCTACCTACCAGGAATGGAAACTGTTTAGACCATTTTATGCTTAAAATAAACAAACAAAAAATCTCAGCATCCATCGCTATCTTACACACTAGTATAACAGATCACTACACTACACTTCTATCCCTATCAAAATTAAAAAATACCCCATTAGTTAACAAAACTAGATCCACTGTGGTTTTTGAACAAGCACTTAAGCACGTACAAGAAAGTAATCTAGCAGACTTACTTTTTTGTAATGATCCTGCAACTCTAACTAACCTACTAATAAACAAACTAATGGATGCCATCAATGAAAATACTATTCTTACTAAAATCCCTAACAGTAAGCGCATTATAAAACCATGGATAACCCAAGGAATTTTAGGTTGTATTAAAAATCGTAATAAGCTTCAAAAAGATAATAAAAAAGATCCATACAACGACATATTAAAAATAACATACACTAGATATAGAAATCACTGTAATTATATTATAAAAAAATTAAAACGAAAATTTGAAAGAGAATTAATTACTAAATCAGTTGCTAACAATAAATTGCTTTGGAAAAACATTAAAACTATAACATTCACAAATAAACCTAACAATTGCAATACAGGCTTACTTGATATAAAATCTACTCCTTTAGAATCGGTTAAATAGATTAATGAATATTTCGCAAACATTGGTAAGAGCCATACTAAAAAAATCCAGCCAACTTTAAACTATGATCAAAATGACCTCTGTTTACAACAAACTCAACCCAACTCCTTCGTAATGTTAGATACTTACGATGATGAAGTGAATCATGTCCTAATGAGTCTCAAATCTGACAGTGCGTCTGGTTGGGATAATGTTTCTACTGCATTTCTAAAATATATAAGAAAAGAGGTTGTTCTCATAATTACACATCTTGCTAATCTTTGCTTTGGTGAAGGCATATTCCCGACTTCCTTAAAGCTGGCTATTATTACGCCAGTGGTCAAGGGTGGAGACAGAGACGATGTATCTAACTTCAGGCCCATATCTGTATTACCCTCCATATCAAAAATAATTGAAAAACTTATCAATATAAGACTTTTAACATGCCTAAAAGATTTCAACGTACTATCAGAGTCACAATTTGGTTTTCGTCGAGGGATTTCCACTGAAGATGCAGTTACTGCACTAAGTACTCATATAACCGAACAGCTTGACAAAAGTAAAAAATTTATAACTGCATTCTTAGATCTAAAAAAAGCCTTTGACACCGTCTCTGTCCCAATCCTTGTGAGAAAGCTGGAATGTATTGGAGTTCGCGGGGTGCCTCTAAGCCTATTCAGGGATTATATCGGAAATAGGAAGCAGAGGGTTAAAGTGGGTCAGTACACCAGTGAAGACGCAAACATGTCATACGGCGTCCCTCAAGGAAGCGTATTGGGACCTACATTGTTCCTTATTTACGTCAATGAACTTTGTAATATAAATGTTACAAACGCACAAGTGTTCTCTTACGCGGATGATACTGCTGTAGTCTTCACTGGTGATACATGGCAGAATGTTAAACTTAGTACTGAGACAGGCTTGGCTAACATCGCCAAGTGGTTGACAGTTAATTTGCTTACATTAAACATCACAAAAACAAATTACGTTTGCTTTAGTGTCTGCCAACGTTCACAACCAGAGGAAGATTTTAATATTAAAATTCATACTTGCAATAGCAGTAATCGCAATAGTTGTAGCTGCTCAACAATCAACAAAGTACCACATATTAAGTACCTAGGAGTTATCGTGGACCAGAGACTATCATGGTACTCACACATTGAGCAGGTTGCCAATAGAGTCAGGAAATTAAGCTGGATGTTCAGGACTCTTAGACACGTCGTTCCCAAGACTGCCGGTAATCATTCAGGCCATCCAAAAGATTTTCTTAAGATGATTTACGTTGCGCTAGTCCAGTCAGTACTTTCCTATTGTATACCTGTCTGGGGTGGTGCAGCTAAAACAAAATTTCTAGCAGTGGAAAGGGCACAACGCGCTCTTATCAAGTGTATGTACTTCAAAAAAAAGAGATATCCTACTGAAGACCTATTTCGAATTAGTAACTTGCTCTCAGTCAGGAAACTTTACATTACACAAATAATATTAAAAAAACATAAGTCTCTTTCCTATGATGCTGGTATATTGAGTAAAAGAAGGAAAGATATCATATTAAATATCCCTAGGACAAGAACTTTGCTTGCCAGTATGCAATTTAGTAAACGATCTGCTGCGCTATATAATAAAATCAATAAATACATCTATATTTATCCCAAAAACTACTACAACAATAAAAAAAAATATGGAATGGATACAAAAGCTTACCTACAATGATACCGAAACACTTCTGAAACCTTGACACATACACATCCTCACACTTATGTACTCTCAGTCATACCTATAGGCTACACTCTCACTCACAATACTCACACACATACTTACACCCCACATACACACACATACACACATTTGATTTAAATTAATGTTAATTTATGTAGTTTTAGCAAAAACATTATACAATTTGCTATTTATATAATACGTCTTGCTATGGAAGAGTAGATTCTCCTAATACAGGCACTATCTGCCTAAAAGGAGGATTCAATCAAAAGATTTGTTTAGACCTCTACTTGTTTTTACCAATAAACAATTTTTATTTTATTTTTTATTTATTTATTTAATTGTGAATCTGAACCTTCGACATCGACGGGGAAGCGAGGACGCCCTTTTAAAACCCACGAAGACAGTTCCGATAGAACAAAAAGACGAAAAAACAAGAAGTTGCTTGAAATATGTGTTCTTGATTTTATACTGAATTCATATCTTCGGACCCTTACATAAGTTTAAGAAAACCTTCCAATTAAAAGTCTATGGAACTTATAGACGAAGCTTTGGAGCTAGTAGAATAATACACTTAAATGTTTTTTTCTTGTTTTATTTATAACTAGCTTCTGCCCGTGACTTCGTACGCGGATCCTGTTGATTATGCCAGCGACAACGGGGTCGTCAAAATCGAAGATCTGAAACGTCTGATGTCGAATTATAAGAGCCCGGGGACGTGAAAACGACGGGATGCGCGACACGATTCGAGACGTTCCAGATCTTTCATTTTTGTAAGTCAACAGGAAATGCCCATCAGACTAAACAACTTTTGCTAAGACGTCATTTCTATATATGATATAGTGTCGCTGGGCTTTGGAGTTCCACAACAGGTGTTTCAGATCATCAAATTTATTCTCACAGCAGAAAATGCTCTTCACGTGGAACAATTTTTGCTATGGCACCATTTTTATATCTCTTATACTTTTTAGCTGGTCTGTTGCGGTTCTGCATCAGGTGTTCCATTTTCCAAAATAAATTATAGTCTATATGTTCCCCAGACTTAACCTCTCAGACCCTAATTTGACAGATGAGTCATATCTGTCAAGCCCCGCCCCCACCCAGTACGCAAAAGATTTATGACTCACCTTCAAATAAACAAAATACTCAAGTTACTCAGAAGTTGTTGAATGTTATCGTCACTTGTTTTCGGTTCTCGAATAGATAAGGGACCCAATATAAATATTTACGACTTTCGTGAGAAACGTTCACTATGATTTATTACGCGTTTTTGTTGGCGAGTCTATTGTCTACTATTTTTACGATTTCTGATAAAACTAGATAACCAATTCACACGAAATTTTGCAGGGTACATTATGGATAGTTGTGTTTTCTAACAAAAGCGTTTTTAGAGACAGACATTGAAAATAAAAAATACTAATAATCTAGAATTTTTAAGACCTAGATTTTTTAGTGCTTACGTAATTTTATCGGTTTCATAAAAATATTTTTTCGCCTTATTTTGACGAAAAAACACTTTAAAATTATGACTAATCTAATCATTTATAGAAAAAAGGCGACTTCAAGAAAAGACCCATCAAATACCGACGATTACACACCAAAATACCACAAAATCACAGCACGGTCACTTTCACATTCAGATGTTTGTTTACACTTTTTGTTTGGGTCAAAATAGGTATATTACGATGTTATTTACTGCAAATATTATCTACAACGACGTAATATTTACTCAAAAATGAAAATAACACCACTTCCCGTCGATTTACACACAAAAACCACAAAAACTCACGAAATATTACGATAATAACCTTCAAACCCGGAGCGTTTCGTAAACTGACATGTTTTCGCCCCCGAACGTCACTTTCAATATTTTTTTTAAATATTGCGTTCCAGGTATTTTAAAATGAAATGGTTTTGTTGTCTAGCATATTTATCCGACCATAGAATAGAAAAGCCACAGAGGACATCACATCATCACATCATCACGCCTTGTTTCCCCGAAGGGTTGGGCAGAGGTGCCCTGTAGCAGGTACACCCACATTTCGCCAGTTATGTTTAAGTCCCATGTAATAGGGGGCGAGCCTATTGCCATCAACCGGGCACAAATCCAGACTCCGGGCTGCTACTAAGAAATTCCAGATAGAAAAACTCAATAACACTTTGCCCGACCCGGGAATCGAACCCAGGACCTCATGCTCAGCAGTAGCGCTTGCGACCACTAGACCAACGAGGTAGGCACAGAGGACATTAGACGTTATTTTATATTACAAATTGAGCTAAAAGCCGCGTGTGTGCCGCGTGTGACGGGTGACACACGAGGTGTATCACCAGGGCTTGACGGCATGTTCCAAGTGACACACCTCGTGTGTCACCGGGGCTTTTTTTCCCGTAATTCCGCAGCGCATCCCAAGGGTACACTGAATTAACAATAATATTGCAAATAACTTTTTTTATCAAATAAATTTGGGATTTTTCCTTCAGGAGCTAATATATAAAGACCGGAAGCGTTGCTGACCCTTGAAAAAGCAACATAAAGTTGGCCATGAGAAAAACAGCCGGTTGTCAGGTCAACACCAGCGGCTTTAAGCATCTGCCCTTGTGACTTATTTATTGTCATGGCAAAGCATGTAGTCACAGGGAACTGTGTGCGCTTAAATGGAAAGGGGAAATTGTTGGATGAGTGGCATGCGCGGTATGAACACAGTCTCACCGGCAGCACACCCAGTGAGGATTGTAGCAGTTGAAGCAGTGAAATCAGATTATTGTTCAATTGCGGAAAGTTTTGGTTTCTAATATTTGCCTAATCTTGATAATTGGATACGAAATATATTTGGAGAAACTTGGGGTCATTTTCAGTAATGAACCAATAAGGAGGTAAACTTGGCCTTGCACTTTGAATGTTGGCATAAATGGGCCTTCTGAAATCTGTTTCGCACCAAAAGATATCATTTGAAAGGCATTATTGTACGAACGGATGTTGTCCAAGAAATGTTTTGACTGTGGATGGACACTGATTAGCAGTGATCTTAATATTTCTGGAGGATTTTGTAATATTTCAATATGTACTTTCCCACCTCAGCAACACATACCGTTTGTTTCTTTTTGCTATTTAACAGCTTCACAAAAAGTACAATTTTGAACCATACCTCCGATGGCGGAATATGGGGCGTAATCAATCATAGGAGTATACGTAAATGCACTCCGTTCCTTATCAACCCAAGGAAGGTCGCCGTGCCCTACGGCTATATCTTGAGACACATCCGATTCTTTAGATGATATCGACATTCTGTTCAGAGAATGTCGAAGTCGATCAGAATTCAAACGTTCGTTGCGCTCTTCTTCTGTCTCTTCATGCCGTACTCCAGCAATTCTTTCTCTCTCACTTTCTAACTGATTATGAATATTTTGTTGTGTGCGTGTTCCGGACAATGTATGATAATTTCGACCAGCAGTTAGTCGTGCATCACGTTTATCACTTGTTTCAAGAGACCTTTAGTAGATGTGCGAATACGCTGAGAACTCAAGTGTGATTCTGTATCGGTAAACGTTTCTGATTCGCGAGACAATGCATGTCACTCACGATCAGCGGACAGTCGCGCATCACGTTCTGCACTTGTCTCTAGAGACCTAGAAGCAGATGCGTAGATACGCTGAGAACTCAAGCGCAATTCTCTATCCGTGAACGTCTCCGACTCGCGAGACAATGCGTGACGTTCACAATCAGCGGTCAGTCGCGCATCATATTCTTCACTGGGGTCTAGAGACCTGGATGTAGATGCGTAAATACGCTGAGAACGCAGGCGTGCTTCACGATCTGAAGACGTTTCCACGGAGCGAGTTGCAGCCTGATGTTCTCGAACAGCATCAAGTCTCTCCTGACGCTCTTCGGTAGATTTTTGGGACTTTATGATCCTCAATCTTTTAGCTCCTTTGGAACATTGGGAAAGATTTGACCTCCTTCTAGGCATGGTTATAGTTTTATTGTGAAGATACCTGATCAATTAAGATCTAAGTGACTGCTCCCCTGCGTTACCGGGTAGGCTACCGTGTCACGAAGATGGATGGAAAAGGAAATTAAACACTCAAATAACATAAGCCCGAAGGCATATTTATTCGACAAAAAAAAAAAAAAATGGGAGTTTTGGCCAGTAGAGTCAAATTTTATTGTCAATGATATACCATCATCATCGAATATCAGTCCTAAACTATTACCGCCTTTACCGCGTGGAGGTACACCCAGCTTACGTAATTTTATAATTATACAGTAAAATTAGTAATAGCTTTGATTTCCACATCAGATGTTTCTGATCTTCGATTTTTATAAGTCAACAGGAAATGCCCATCAGACCGATCAACTTTTGCTAAGATGTCATTCCTATATGTGTTATGGTGTAGCTGGGCTTTTGGAGTTCCACAACAGGTGTTCCAGATCTTCGATTTTTATAAGTCAACAGAGAGTGCTTATCAGATTGAACAACTTTTGCTAAAACGTCATTCCTATATAAGTTATAGTGTAGCTGGGCGCTTGGAATTCCACAACAGGTGTTCCAGATCTTCAATTTTTATACGTCAACAGAGAGTGCTTATCAGTTTGAACAACTCTTGCTAAGACGTCATTCCTATATAAATATATTAAAGTGTAGCTGGGCTCTTGGAGTTCCACATCAGGTGTTCCAGATCTTCAAATTTATTATCTCAGCAGAAAATGCTCATCACGTAGAACAGTTTTTGCAATGGTACTATTTTTGTATCTCTTATAGTTTAGCTGGTCTGTTGCGGTTCTGCATCAGGTGTTCAAATTTCCAAGATAAATTATAGCCTATATGTTGCCTAGACTTAATACCTATACAACAAAAAAAAAAACATTCAAATCCGTCTAGTAGTTCCGAAGATTAGCGTGTACAAACAAACAGACAAACAGACAGAATATTTTTGTTGGATTCGTGCTCTATTACTGTTTCTGAACCCCCTCAATCATTTTTTTTTAATATATTCAATGTACAGACACGGTTTTTTTACTGTTTTATTATATGTATAGATTAATAACAGTAATTTTAAGAGTTTATTTTGTATTAATTATAATATTTTAGGTCACATTATTTAAAGGTATCGTATTACCCAGTTACTGGGTTGTGGAGGTCAGATAGGCAGTCGCTCCATGTAAAATACTGGTATTCAGCTGCATCCGGTTAGACTGGAAGCCGACCCCAACATAGTTGGGAAAAGGCTAGGCAGATGATGAGGTCACATTATTTAAAGATAGTCGTAAATTTCTGATTGTCCAAGCATTAAGTGCTTTGGCAAAAATAACTGAGTTGATTTCCGAACGAATCTTTTCACATCGCCCGCCATGGCGCCATCTTTCTTTTCACTTTGCCCGCCATGGCGCCATCTTTTTTTCACTTTGCCGGCGACGATCATTTGATAAACACTACATATTATTTTGTAACAGTAAAACAACCTGAAAATACAGTAATTCAAATCGCTACCCGCATCTTTTATTGGAGAGACCCGCAGCTGTGCCCAATGTCAATAAGAAGTACCAACATATTGGCCCCTCAGAGCCGGATCCAGTCCAGACCTAAGGAAAACGCGCATAGAAGGTACGGCCAGCCATCCCAATTCTACCGTCCTCCTTGTCCACTGTGTAATACCGTGCTATAAACTGATTTCAGCAGTTGTAACCTGGTTCTTGTTTGCGTGCTCAACTCCGTACCTAATCGCGAAGCATCGGTGCTAAGCGTAGTGCATCAGCATCACCTTCACATTCATTCCGAAAACCGTGAGTACTCCATCCTCCTTATTTTCCGTCAAAATGAGCGAGGAAAAGGAATTAGTTAAAAAACGTGCCATAGTGAAAGGTCGCCTCACTAGGTTTTCGAATTATTTGTCTACTATCGGAGGTGAAAGTCTATCTGATCATAAACGCATCGATCTTAAGTTACGGATTCAGGGAGCTACTAGCTTATACAACGAGTTTAATGCAATTCAGAATAACCTCGAGGAATCGGTTACTGACTTAGATGAGCAGTTAACACAGAGAGAACTATTTGAAAATAGCTATTACACAGCGTTGTCACAAGCCGAGTATTTATTAAATCAGAGCCAGGGTCCTGCCAGTTCCAATGCATGTAGTCACCGAGCAATGTCAATCAAATTACCCACTATTTCTATGCCTACTTTTGATGGTTCATACGAGCAATGGTTAGAATTCAGAGATTCTTTTACATCATTAGTGCATACCTCTAACGAAATAAGTAGCATAGAAAAATACCACTATTTAAAATCATCGCTCAAAGGAAGTGCAGCGTTAGTCATAGAATCAGTTGAATTCTCAAGCGATACTTATGAAATTGCATGGGAGTTACTTCTTAATCGTTACAATAACAACAGATTGTTAGTGCATAATCATGTCAAGTCATTGTTCACTACGCAGAGTATAAATAAAGAATCACCTGTTCTAATCAGAAAACTAATAGATACTGTTTTAAAGAATCTACGCGCATTAAAGTTACTCAATGAGCCCACTGACACATGGGACACATTAGTTATCTACATAATAGAATCTAAGCTAGATCAAATAACAGAAAGAGAATGGGAACAGTACAAAGGCACATTATTATCTGAAAGTAGTGATTCAAAGAAAAAACTCACAGTGAATGAATTGTTAAAGTTCTTAAAACTCCGGGCAGACATGTTGGAAACACTGCATACGTCACACAATAAAGCTAATAGTGATAACAAAAAGCAAAATAATAATACACAAAGTCAGTCTAAAATTCACTGCAATGTTTCCACCAATAAGCCACAGGAACAATCTATGCGTAGCCGTATTAAGAGACTTTGTTTGCTATGTAATACACGTCATTCACTTTATTCATGTCATAAGTTTATTGAATATGATTTAGAAACTAAACTTAAACTCATTAATGACAACAAACTGTGTATGAATTGTTTACGGTCGGGTCATACTTTAGAGAACTGTAGGTTTGGACCGTGTAGAAAGTGTAACCAAAAACATAACTCCTTGATTCATACGGATAATAACAATAAGTTTTCGAGTAATGTTAATGAGTCTGGTTCACTTCATACGTCGAAAGGTACTAATGAGGTGTCGCCGCCGCCGGCTCCAGCGAATACTGGGAAAGCGCCCCTCTCCTCGCCTGTTGCACCCTGCTTGGCCTCCGGTTCCCCGCCAAACAATATGATATCGACGATCCAAGCAAACAAAGTTCACGTACAATGCACTCAATCAGCTGTTATGAATCCGGTTTTATTGTCGACTGCCTTAGTTGAGATTTTAGATAATAGTAACGATTATCATTTAGTGCGAGCACTTCTTGACAGCGGTAGTGAGCGATGTATTATAACAAAAGCATTATGCGATTTAATAAATGCGCCAGTAATACAGTCCACTCAAGAAATACGAGGTGTTGGTAGCTCTGTCACACAATCTACGCAAATGTGTGACGTTGAGATTAAATCGCGGACCAAAATCAAAATCAAAATCAAAAGTCATTTATTCAAATTAGGCTGAGAACCAGCACTTTTCGAACGTCAAAATTACATAAGACAGTCCCCCAAAAACGCCCACCCTTCACCACTTCCTAGTGCCTTTAGCTGGGAAGAAGAAGTGGCGCAACAAACTCCCCAGCAGCACAGCTGTCTGTTCAAGTTAGAAAAAAATAAAAATGACTCTATACAATAGTATGCAAAATTATTATGCAACACAAAACATTATTTTAATTAAGTATAAATTATTGGCCATATGTTAGCTAGCACACGCCGATATACCAACCAAAAAACATCGAGAACTATACTCAAGCAGAATTAAAAAAATAAAAACTAAACGTAAAAAGAACTAAATATCTAAATAAAAGCCTCCAGGCATAAAGGGCGTGCCCGCTTACATAAAGCTGTAAATTGGAAGTTATAAATGATAAACTAGGACCATCGAGGTAAAATAAATGTACAGTTAATTACTAGTAACAATAACAAAACCATGATCAGCAAGACGACCAGTAACCACAAGCAGCACCCGTTCACGAGCATAACGCAAAGATCAGCCATTACCCCCCTCGCCATATTTGAGGGAAGGAGGCAACCCGACTCCCGACGCTACCGCAAGCATTGACATCTAAGGGAGCATGACGAACTTGCTGCCGGTTGCTCAGGTAAAAAATAATATAATCAATTGTCGAGGTCACTAGCCAACCACAAATTGCAATACAAACTCATAACAAACACATTGTAATGAGTAGATTATGTCATCAATAAAATAAAAATAAATAGACTCGTAAAAAAATAATTAAAAAATTGACTCATAAAGTCAAATAAAATAAAAAAATTATATAAACTTATATAAACTGTCAGTAGGTAAGTTAAATCTGGAGAAAGAACATAAACATTGTCTTGAGTTAATCACAGCGACCAACTATTCTTATCATTTAAGTAGTCGTTGATACAATAGTATGCCTTTGAACAAAGGTTGGATTTTACTTTATTTTTAAACGCATTAAAAGGCAAATCTAGCATAGAAGAGGGTAGCTTGTTATAAAAGGTTATACCAAGCCCAACAAATGAGTTATGAACCTTATGAAGCCGGTGAAAGGGAGCTCGTAGTTTGTCCTTATTTCTAGTGTTAACATTGTGAATATCACCCCTGGATACACTACACGTTTACAATGTTTTGTTTTACCAAACATTACGTCGGCGTTGCCTGCAATGCCAAAACAATGCGCACAGTTTAATATTCCCGATGATATTAAATTGGCAGATCCGCAATTTTATGAATCTCAAAATATTGACATATTAATAGGCGCAGACAAATTTTGGGATTTAATAAATAACAAGAAAATAAGATTACCGAATGGACCTTTCTTATTAGATTCAAAACTAGGTTGGATACTAAGCGGACCTATTTCTAATTTTACGTGTCATGAAAGGTACATTCAGTGTAACTTCTCGCAATCAATTGATTTGCAGTTACGATTGTTCTGGGAGCTTGAGGAGACTTCCATGTGTCGGGATATGCGCACGGATGAGGAACTGGCCTGTGAAAAACATTTCATCGATAACACTACGCGCAATAACGACGGCAGGTTTAGTGTACGCATTCCTTTTAAACAAAACCCCGACACATTAGGCGAAAGTTACTCGCAAGCAGAACGTCGGTTATTAGCCCTTGAAAAACGTTTACTACGTAACCCTGATTTTGTAGCTAACGTTTTACAAACGGGTTGTTTTCCACTACGTAAGTGGATGTTTAATTTTAATTTAGATAATACAGGAAATAATGCGTCTGAATTATTTAAAGAATTAGCACTAGGCGAAAACGTGCATTCGAAAACTTTAGGTATAAGTTGGTTTAATATTAGTGACGAATTTCATTTTAATACGCAGTTTGAAAACACTAATAACCAATTAATTACAAAGCGTTATATTATGTCAAAGATTTCTCAAATATTTGACCCTTTAGGTTTATTAAGCCCTATGATAATTATAGCCAAAATTTTATTGCAGAAATTATGGCTTTTGAAAATAGGCTGGGACGATGAACTCCCTCGTGATGTCGTGCAAACTTGGGAGCGCTTTGCGAGTTCTCTGCCTATTCTCAAAGAAATACGCGTGCCGCGACACGTCGTAGGTAAGGAGCCTGCGCGTATAGAATTACATATCTTTACAGATGCCTCGGAATCCGCGTATGGGGCCTGTATTTATGTGCGCACAATTAGTCGTGATTTAAGCGTTACTGTTAGATTATATTGTTCAAAGGGAAAGGTCGCACCTTTAAAGCCTGTTAGCATTCCGAGGCTAGAATTATGCGGAGCCTTGTTAGGTGCTAGGCTGTTTAGTAAGGTACGCGAATCGCTTAACTGTCACTTTGACAATATAATTTTTTGGTGTGATTCCACCGTTGTACTGGGTTGGTTGCACATGGCACCTAATTTATTAAAAACGTTCGTCCAAAATAGGGCAGCTGAGATTCATGAATTAACTAAAGAACTTCCTTGGTGTCATGTGAGTGGTAAAGACAACCCAGCAGACTTAGTTTCCCGTGGAGTCAGGCTAGAAGATCTTAAATCAAATAATTTATGGTGGGAAGGGCCAGCGTTCCTTCATGATCCTAACTTTAATTGTGATCAAGTTATTTCGACAATTGCTAACATTTCTCAGGCTGATTTGCCCGAGACAAAACCTGAAAAGGCTGTTCAATTATTTCTTAGCACAACAGAAATATTAGTATTTCCCTTTGAGAGATTTTCCCAATACAATCGTATGAAACGTGCATGTGCGTATGTATTGCGTTTTATTCACAACATACGCCATAGAAATGATATTAACCGTGGACCTCTAACTGTAGTTGAACTAAGAGAAGCAGACGTTACATTAATCAGGTTAAGTCAGCAACAGTCTTTTGCAGATGAATATAAATTATTATTAAATAGCCAAAGTCTAAAAAGTAAGCATAGTTTGAGTAAGTTAAACCTATTTATTGATACTGATAAAAATTTACGAGTTGGAGGTAGATTAAAGGGTTCACGTGATTTTAGTTTTAATAAAAAACATCCTTATTTAATCTCATCAAAACATTGGTTTTCAGTATTACTGTTCCGTAGCGAGCACAAACGACTGCAGCACGCTGCCCCACAAGCGCTGCTATACAATATACGCGAGTCACACTGGCCAATAGGGGGCAGGAATCTGGCCAAGCGCACTGTACATGACTGCGTTACTTGTGCACGCTTGAGAGGTAAATCCTTATCACCTATTATGGGCAATTTACCGCAGGAGAGAATCACTCCTGGTTTTCCATTTTTACGTAGTGGTGTGGACTACGCTGGGCCAGTGCTCGTATTGAATCGTAAAGGCAGGGGCTCAAAATTACTGAAAGGTTATATATGTTTATTCGTCTGCTTAGTGACTCGTGCAGTACATTTGGAACTGGTTAGTGACCTTAGTTCGGAGGCTTATTTACTTGCGTTAAAGAGATTTATCTCTCGGCGTGGCAAACCTGCTGAAATTATATCTGATAATGGTAGGAATTTTGTAGGCCTTGCCAATGAATTTTCAAAATTTTTATCAAATTGTTCTGCAGATTTAATTGATTATGCGACTAGTCAGGACATTAAGTTTTCTTTTATCCCACCGTATGCTCCTCATTTTGGTGGACTTTGGGAGGCTGGAGTAAAATCATGCAAGCATCACTTGTCCCGCGTAGTCGGTAATGCACACTTAACGTTTGAGGAGTTTAGCACGGTATTGTATCAGATTGAAGCCATCCTCAATTCCCGTCCTATTAGTCCCATGTCGACAGATCCTAACGATTTCCTTCCCTTGAGTCCGGCCCATTTTTTGGTTGGTCGTCTCCTGACAGCGCCTGCAACTGAACAGCTGACTGAAGTTCCTGCTCATCGACTAACACGCTACCAACGACTAGAACAGATCAGGCAACATTTTTGGTCTCGATGGACCAAGGAGTTTATCTCAGAAATGCAAATAAGAACGAAATGGAAGGAGAATAAAACTGATCTTCAGCCTAATACTCTAGTGGTCATCAAAGAAGACAACACTCCGCCACTGAACTGGAGATTAGGACGCATCATAGCCACATTGCCAGGAAAGGATGGGGTGTCCCGAGTAGCTGACATCCAAACTTCCAGTGGGATCATCAGACGCGCATTTCCTCGAATTTGTCCTCTGTTCGATGAAATTGATGACAAGATGTTGGACGCGAGTGCTTCCAAGGCCGGGGGCATGTCCAAGCATTAAGTGCTTTGGCAAAAATAACTGAGTTGATTTCCGAACGAATCTTTTCACATCGCCCGCCATGGCGTCATCTTTCTATTCACTTTGCCCGCCATGGCGCCATCTTTTTTTCACTTTGCCGGCGACGATCATTTGATAAACACTACATATTATTTTGTAACAGTAAAACAACCTGAAAATACAGTAATTCAAATCGCTACCCGCATCTTTTATTGAAGAGACCCGCAGCTGTGCCCAATGTCAATAAGAAGTACCAACACTGATCATTTTTGAACATTTCATATTTTTAACCGACTTCCAAAAAGGAGGAGGTTATATGTTCGTCGCGTATGTTTGTTTTTTTTTTTTTTTTTTTTATGTATGTCCACCGATTTTTCCGTCAATTGTGGACCGATTTTGAAAATTCTTTTTTTGTTTGAAAGGATGTGCTCTCGAATTGGTCCCATATAAATTTTATTAACTTTGCTTGGATAGTTTTTGAGTTAGCTACAAAATAAGTATTTTTTTCCCACTTAGTATGTAGATGATATGATAAGTTTCTGTCACTGGTAGCAGGTAGTGGTATTCGAATGTGTGTGGGGTAGGTACCACAACTAAAAAGTGAAAAATAAAAACTTTTTACAAAAAAAAAACAACCGACCTCCAAAAAAAAAAACACTACAAAGTGAAAAATAACTTTAATTTCGGAAGTCGGTGGCAAAAAACCAAAATACAAAACCCAAGACACCGACTTCCGAAATTAAAGTTATTTTTCACTTTGTAGTGTTTTTTTTTTTGGAGGTCGGTTGTTTTTTTTTTGTAAAAAGTTTTTTGTATTTTTTATTACTACCAAATATATATTTATATCCTTAAATTGTATATTATTTTAAAGTATATTTATTCTAGAATCTAGATTATCGAAAAAAAAAAATCTGCTGTATATCTATAAAAATATGGAAGTTATGTATTTATGACTGTCACTGGGTTGCATGTCATTCTGTTAGCTCCCTGAAATAAATTAAAATCTCGCGGAAAAGTGTGCAATCGAAGTGCTAGTTGTGTTTAGTTTGGAGATTAGTGCTTGATTGAAGTTTTGAACCAATGAGATTATACAATAACCTCATTGTTTTGAACTATAAACATCTGTCCAAACAGTGATTAAAAGTCATAAATAACGGATTGAAATTCGTGTTTGAAGTGTCATAGATTACTTGCAGAAAAAAAATATTTTGAAAATACCCACATATTGTTTCATAATTTGAGCTATCACTGCTGTCAAAGTGACACTGTCAAAAAGTGAAGTTTCAAAGACAACACGGGGTTGCCAGTGTTAGAATTTAATTTTCCCATACTATTACAAAAATATAATGGCCCAATGTTACAAGTGTGATATAAAAGTTCAAGATGATAAAAACTCCAAGATATCGTCCAAAGGCTGCAAGAGGGCGATATGTATTAAGTGTAGTGGATTATCCGCAACAGAATTGCGTGTGTTTGGCCTCCAAAACCCAAAATTGTCTTACCTGTGTGATGAGTGTGAGGAAGGTCTAAGGCAGGTACCTGAGTTACGCAGGTTAGTCACTGAGCTCCAACACCAGGTTCAGGAGTTAAAGACTCAGCGGACAAGTGTCATTAACTTGGACATGGTGATTAACGAAAAAGAAGAGCGCAATAGTCGTAGTCGTAATGTTATCATACACGGAATTCCAGAATCAACATCATCCTCCCCAGAAGATCGGAAATTGCACGATAAGAACTTTGTCACCGTCTCATTTGCCTCACTACCAATACCAGAACCAGTAATAGTCTCAACATTTCGTCTCGGTAAGCCGGTAACAAATAGCGATAAACCACGCCCGGTCAAGGTGGTCTTAACAAATAAGCAAAATGCGATTAATGTACTGAAAAACAAAGGTAAGCTTCCTGCTACTGTCAAAATCCAGTCGGATCTGACGCCTTACCAAAGAGATTAACTCATGAGCTTGCGTGAAGAGTTAGCTGGCCGGATTGAGAAAGGTGAGCAAAACTTAACCATTAAATACGTAAATAGAGTCCCGAGGATCGTCAGTGCCCAAAAAAACTAGGTACTAAAATGATCTCCGAGCTGCGTCTTTTATACACGAACCTGGCATCCTTAATGGCAAAATTCGATTTATTTCTCGCTGAAGTAAACTATCATAAACCCGCACTTATTTTAATAACGGAAACACACCTACACCCTGGAATCACCAACAACCTTATTAATAGATCAGGATACATACTCTATCGCATGGACAGGAACCAGAGAAGAGGGGGTGGCGTCGCCATTTATGTAGCTCGCAAATTTAATAAGGCTGCAATAATCTCCAAGATCAATAGTATGTATCATAACGACATTGTTGAGGGGTTATGGCTTGATATCCAATATGAAGATCTTAACTTATTACTAGCTTGTATATACCGACCTCCTTCAAACTCCCTTGCAGAAGCAGACGAAGTTTTATTTAATACTATTGGAAAAGCAGCAGCTGAAAAAACATGGGTCATAGTGGGTGATTTCAACCTACCCAGCATAAAATAGCCTCTTCGAAAAATTCATGGACATGATAGCTTACACAACTCCTTTGTAAACATGTATTCTAACAGTAACCTTAGCCAACTTGTTACTCAAATAACTAGAAAACGCAACCAAGAAGAATCTCTGCTGGATCTTGTGTTATGCAATGACAATACGCTGGTTTGTGATGTGGATTACCATCCACCCATAGGTAAGAGTGACCACCTAGTCATTACAGCTACAATACAGGTAATTCATACCAATAATAAGAACGACGTTAACCAAATGCATTACGATTTTTACAAGGCAGACTTCAAGGAAATCTCAGAACATCTGGCAAAAACTTCAACTATTAATGAAAACTCTGTTAATGACATGTGGCTATCTCTTAAAAATCAAATTAGTTCATTAATAGAAGACTGTGTACCGAAAAAGGTTATAAATAAAAAGCGACGTACGAATAAACCTTGGATAAACAAAGAAATCCATGACCTAATCCTGAAGAAAAAACAACTGTGGACCACCTACAGAATTAATCCTAATGAAGACGCGTATAGCAAATACAGAAAGTAAATAATGATATCATAAATATAACTCGAAATAGAAGAACGTTGTTCGAGTCCACTGTTATAGATTCGGGTCCCAAAGCATTTTATGGTTATATCAGGAAACAGCTCAACTCAAAAGTTTGTATCCCAAATATTGTCAAAAACAAATCCAATCAACTCGTTGTGAAACCGGAACAAATCGCCGAATCTTTTGCGGATCAATTCGAACTAAGTTTCGTTAAAGAGCCCGATGGACCTTTACCAACCATTAATGCGCCTAGAGTATCAAGCTCAGTTGAGAAGTTCGACATTACTGAAGATATGGTACGAAAAGCATTATTTAGTTTTGACGATAATACAGCCACTGGTCCAGACGGCATACCATCAATATTACTCAAAAATTGCTCTCAGGCTCTGACCGGCAATTTGGCTCAGATTATGAACAGATCTCTGGAAGATGATTTTTTTTAGATTTTTTTTTTTGATGGAATAGTTCCAGCTTATTGGAAGGTGGCCAACGTAGTGCCTGTTTACAAGAAAGGAAATAAACTATTACCCGTAAACTATAGACCTATTAGTTTGACTAGCGTACTATGCAAAACAATGGAAAAAATAATTGCAACTAAGATCAGAGAATTCCTATCACAGGAGCAAGTTATCCTGGAGGAGCAACATGGATTTGTCCCGAGACGATCAGTCACAACGAATCTACTAAAATGCGTACACGAATGGACCAAGAATCATGACAAAGGGCATCCCACAGATGTAATATACCTGGATTATGAAAAAGCATTTGATCGCGTCCCCTTGCGACGATACCCTTGCGGTGATACACAAACTTGAACACTTTGTCGTGCGCGGTAGTATATTAGCCTGGATAAGTGATTTTCTTACCGGAAGAACTTTCCGTGTGCGGATTGCAGACGTTCTCTCTACAGCTCGTATAGTGCTCAGCGGTGTTCCTCAAGGATCGGTGCTCGGTCCACTGATATTTATTTTATACCTCACAGACTTGAAAAATACGCTCCGCCTGCCATTCTCATTTTTTGCGGATGACACAAAGTTTTTTGGAAATCCTCTTGACCAGTGGCAAGACATCCAAAATTATCTAAACGCCATATACAAATGGACTCAGGACTGGTTGTTGACGCTGAATGTTGACAAATGTACCATCTTACACATAGGTAAAAACAATCCTCGAAAAACGTATCATCTCGGACTCCAAAAACTCTCATCTGTTGAGTCACAGAAAGACCTAGGTGTTATCATGTCCAACGACCTCAAGTGGGAAGCGCACATATCCGGTATTGTAAAAAGAGCAAATTCGAAACTATACATCATCCGCAAGGCATTCAAGTGCCTGACGCCTAAAACATTTGTCAGGTTGTACAAGGCCTACATAAGACCTCTCTTGGAATATGCCAATGTCATCTGGGACCCATATTTCAAAAAAGACATTGTTCTACTTGATAATGTACAACGAAGAGCAACCAAGATGGTTCGCATCATGCGTAATCTACCTTACGAACAGCGCCTCAAAGACCTTGGCCTTATCACACTGGAACAGCGTATACAAAGGGGTAGGCTCATTGAGACGTACAAAGTACTATCAGAACACTATGAAGTGCCCAGCCTTCAAGACCTTTACACTCTGAATGCCAACAAACATTTGCGTGGACATTCCCTAAAGTTATGGGAAAATTCATCTAAGAAAAAGCCTTTGAAGCAATTCTTATCTAACCGAGTTGTAACAGCATGGAATAGACTCCCGGAGAATGTTGTGACGGCTCCCTCACTGAACTGCTTCAAGAATCGACTGGACAAATGAAATATCTCCAAGCTATTTGATACACACGCATCAGCTAATTAGCTGCTAGTGTGTCTAACCAAATAATAATAATAATAATAACCCCACCGCAGTATCTCTACGTTGACGTCGTGGTGGGGCTTGCGCGCTCCGAACTCTAGGTCTGTGCCGGTAGAGATTACTTTGCCGGAACAGGTCTGGGATGAGGAGCCAGACCAAGAGAGATACAAAAACCCGCAGGGCAGCATGTGGCGAGCTGATGGGCAGTAGCGACCCCACGGACCCTATCTCCCGGGAGAAGTCTCGTTCCTCACCTCTGGCTTGCCTTCATTGGCCGGCTGGAGTGAACATTGACGAGGAACAGAGCTCCCATCTCATTCTTGCCTTAATTGGCCGGCTTGAGTGGAGATTCGCAAGAGAAAACGTGCTCGGAGGAAGGAAGTATTCCAGTAAGTGCTCGTAGGGATCTTGACCATCTTCCGGGCTCTGGGATTGTTCTGAAAGCCGTGGAATACCTCTCCACTCCTCAAGCACCTCAGGATATGTTGCCCCCTTGTCGCTACGACACTTTGTGCTAGCGACTGTTTTCGGGGCCCATTATTGAGTGTGCAAGTCACCCCCTGCCATTTTATCCATGTGCATTTAAAACATTGATTAGGCAGGGGCCATAGTCTTTCCATAGTTCCAGTTAACCAATCCATTATAGCCACCCAAATCCATAGCCTAATATGTTTTGTTTCCATGTTCTGCAATAGTCTTACACCAACCGAGGGTTGTCCTTGGGTGCACTTGTATGGTGCATACAGGGATAATCGTCGGTTTGTGCCTCAATACTTATTAACGTCTAAGGGGCCTCTGCGAGTTGGCTTCGGCCCCTCGTACGCCTTCCAAAGGACCGGGATCCATGGTCCCGAGATTTGTTGAAATATAGATAAATAATAATAATAACCCCACCGCCGTATCTCTACGTTGACGTCGTGGTGGGGCTTGCGCGCTCCGAATTCTGGGTCTGTGCCGGTAGTTTATTTTGCCGGAACAGGACTGGGATGAGGAGCCAGACCAAGAGAGATACAAAAACCCGCAGGGCAGCATGTGGCGAGCTGTTGGGCAGTAGCGACCCCACGGACCCTATCTCCCCGGAGAAATCTTATTCTTCACCTCTGGCTTGCCTTAATTGGCCGGTTGGAGTGAGCACTGACGAGAAACAGAGCTCCCACCTCATTCTCGCCTTTATTGGCCGGCTTGAGTGGAGATTTGCAAGAGCAAACGTGCTCGGAGGAAGGAAGTATTTCAGTAAGTGCTCGTAGGGATCTTGACCATCTTCCGGGCTCTGGGATTGTTCTGAAAGCCGTGGAATACCTCTCCACTCCTCAAGCACCTCAAAACATGTTGCCCCCTTGTTGCTACGGCACTTTGTGCTAGCGACCGTTTTCGGGGGCCCATTAATGAGTGTGCAAGTCACCCCCTGCCATTTTATCCGTGTGCATATAAAACATTGATCAGGCAGGGGCCATAGTCCTTCCATAGTTTCAGGTGACTAGTCCACTTTAGCCACCCAAACCCATAGTCCAATATCTTTATTTCCTTAATTACAATAGTCCTACACCAACCGGGGATTGTCCTTGGCTGCACTTGCATAGTGCGAACAGGGATAATCGTCGGTTGGTACCTCATTTCATTAAAAACGTCTAAGGGGCCTCTGCGAGTTGGCTTCGGCCCCTTGTACGCCTTCCAAAGGTCCGGGACCCTAGGGTCCCGAGAAATGTCAAAGACGTAGTAAATAATAATAATAATGACCCGAAACCGGCTTAATTTCCACATAGTGCGGCGAGCGCCAAAAACGACTAGAATATTTAGAAAAATATACTTTATTAGGTTTAAAGAACTTCAGTACTTGCCTATAAATTATTTGACCCAAATGGAAATTGCAACCATGATCACTTTGTGATTGGTTTAAAAAAAAAAGAAAGTGATTAAACGTGATTTTTCCAAAAGAATCTAAATATTAAATGAAAAATGTATAAATGATTAAATATCATGCGAAACATTTGTAAAGAGAAGCATTCGTTAAATAAATGTTTGTAAAACGAGTGACTATAAACTAAAACATTTGCGGACTAAGTTGTTTGTAAAACAAATAGTATACGAAACGTTGGTTGTAAACCAAAAATTTGTCAACGGTGTTTTGTTGAAACATTAGTGAACCATTGTAGGTAGGTAGGTAGGTACATATGTAGGCCAAGAGCGTGTTGGACTACGCACAATGTAGAGTTTCGTAGTTGGGATGAATTTATCCCAAGGACAAACTTAACATTGTAGTTGAAAAACATGTTCTCACCCCATACATTCCAACTGCAAATGTAAGTTTGTAAGCATAATATTGGGAGATTTACCATGTTATTTTAAGACCATAGGCTTTTTATAGATTCTCCTGTAATCTATAAGTAGCTATAAGGAATGGCAAATTTTCATCTATTTTCTTAAATATATCTAAAAAAAATTGAGATCTTCACAAGCCCTTTCATTTGATATATCACATAGTACAGTTTGCAAAACTTTTTTTTATTTATTTTTTTCTATTTGCCCCCGAAAAGTGAACCCCATATTCAAAATTCATTTATTTTCGTTATGGTTCATTAGCAAGGCATACAAGCAAGCAAAATGAAAAAAAAACAAAATATTTATTTCACATAAACCTACAAGGGCACTTATGAAACATCAGAAGCTAGGTGCACGGTTCCAATTGGTCGCTTCCTATGGAGAAGAGCCGGCAAGAAACTCCACGGTTACTCTTTTCAAAATAAATGGTTTCTACAAAGTTTTCAAATTACAGTGTTAATAGGTATGGGAGGACAGTGTAGGCCTATCAACAAGTACCAGGTACTTAGTAAAATAGAAAATGGTCCACAAGTCTACAGCCTACAACGTTCTCACATTCACAAAATCTAAAAGAAAAGAATCAATATAAAAGATAAACAAAATAATAAAAATAAGGACCTATTTAAACCAAATGACATGATTGCCACTACAGCTGTAACAAATCTAATTTGATAAAAAAAAAAAAATAGAAAATTGTAGGTATATAATGTCAAATACTGAAAAGATTAGGTATGTCAATGAAGTATGTAAAAAAAGTAAAATAAAATATTCATCGTAATTTGGGAGCAGTTAATAGACATTTACATTGTTATGCCGTTAATGAGGTACCAGGGAAGCCACATGTGCAGATAGAATTATTGCCAAACTTCTTTGTCTTCGACGTAGTCTTTAATCTTATAATATGCTTTTTTGATAAGGACACGTTTCATGTGGGTTTTAAACTTTCCATCGCTTAGTTCTGTAAGAGACTTTGGCAACTTGTTATAAAAGCGGATACCGTTTATAAGAAATGACTAGTTTTAGTTAATCTAAATTTGGGTATCACAATTTCATGTGTACTACGTTTATTTATATTATGGAAATCGCTTCTTATCGCATTATATTGTAAGCAATCTAACAACCAAAAGTGAGACTGGGCTACGGCCTAGTCTCATATTATGTAGTCTATGCTACGGCCTACGAACGGCGCGGCTGTAAAATTAATGCCTATTATACAATACTGACCTATTGTATTACTCTTATTAAAGTTGTCGCAACGTTTATCAAGCGTAAAAACGGAAAAGTATAAAATGACAAAATATATAATTATGAAATATTTTCTTGTTTCGTACTTTTTAGATTACTTTTATTTTTTCGAAGTCTGGTTACAGTTATTTAAAAAAAAAAAATATTGTAACTTCACTAGTTTTGGCTCAGCGATGATGAGCCAGTCAGTCACAAGCTCACCGCTTACCTCTTTATGAATATAAAATAGAGCTCTCATGTCTGTATGTAAATGGTGAGATAGTATACTTGTATCTCTTACCCTCGTTTAAAGATACTTACTGTTAACCTTTCAACTGTCATTAACGAGACACAATAGAATTTTAATTGTTATCCACCTCAATGAGGCATCGTAACAGATAATGAGTTATGTTACTGTTGTAGATTTAGATATTTATATAAAGGTTTCCCAATCAAACAGTCTACTAATACTTTGCATTAATCCACAATCATTTATGAAATTTTAAAAGTCGCATATATATAAAGGAAAGCACGTCATTACGAACTAAAATGTTGTATGACTTTCTTTTTCAGGCAATCTTTCTTCAACTCATATCCCCAGCAGAATCAGTCGAGAAGGAGCGACATGGTGGAATTACGCGTGGTGGAATTTTCGATAGCATAACCTTTCAGATAAGATTATGCTGGTACAGAATCAGATATTATATATATTGGGTGAATCCCTTTGCAAGTGTTCCTCCTACACCCTAATTGCGTAACTTATTTTCGTAAACAATTTTGCCTAATTTGTTTCATTTTGACAGTTCAACAACATTCATTGCGTTATTTACGTTGCAGAGCAATTTTTTTTCCAACTTTTGAAGCAATGGATTAGCAATCTGTTTCAAATCGAAAAATATTTTGTGACTGTGTTGCATTACGCAATTAGGGTACTGGATACTATTAAAGATAAAATGGGATAATTTTGGCCGTGTTGCGTAATCTTCGTCCTTGTGAGAGTTTACCCAAGGACACTGTACTTCGCCCTGTAGTTACTGTATATTTTTTCTGTTTTCTGTCTTATATGTATGGAGACTGAATTGGTCGAAATAAACGTTTATTACAATTATTAACTCGTTTATTAAAAAAAAAATATCTGATCCATTTTTAGGGTTCCGTAGTAAACAAGGAACCCTTATAGTTTCGTCATGTCCGTCTGTCTGTCTGTCTGTCTGTCCGCGGTCTAGCTCCGAGACCCTTAGTACTAGAAAGTTGTAATTTGGCATAGGTATACATATTAATTACGCTTACAAAGTGGTAAAACAAAATTATGAAAAACGTTTTTTTTTTAGGGTACCTCTCATACACGTAAAGTGGTAATGTTTTTTTTTTTACCCCATGGTGAGGGGTATCATTGGAAAGGTCCTTCAAAAATATTGTGAGTTTGTGTAAACCATTTTTGGATTCAGGGATTCGTTTGCGAAATATTAAGCTTTAAAGTACTAATTTTTGTTAGAGTCAAGTGTCCCCCCCTGCCGGCTAAATAGTTGATTTTGGGTGTGTGAAAAAAATCACAACAGTAGCTTATATAACGAAATTAAAAGGAAAACTATCAGAACTAAGTAGGCTCTACAGGTTAACGAGTAATAATCGACCAACTTAACTTTGTAGTTGCAAAAACATGTTTTCCCATACATTCCGTATCGGAGAACATATTTTTCAACTACAAAGTTAAGTTTGTTTTTGGGATAAATTCATCCCAACTACGGAACCCTTCATTGTGCGTGGTCCGACACGCACTTGGCCGGTTTTAATCTATCATATCGTCTGCTTACTGCGAAAACATGATAATTGCAGTTTTTGTTATTTCGAGTAAATGATTTTTGAAAGTTTAAGTTTTAATTTGATCTATTTCAAACTAATTAATTAAAAAACTGTTAAAAAAATATCACTAACTACCCTTATTTTAAGATTCACTCTTATTTATTATTTGGTGATAGTAAAAATTGTTTAAAATACAATTTAGATCTTTAATTTAAACTTTAATCAACATCATCACTTTTAAGATGCCGTGACCAATCCACATAATTTTTTAAAACTTCGCTACGGTTGAACTACTTTAAAAGTTGATTAATTTAAATTTCTTAGTAAAAAATCATACTATAACCATGGTTAAATAATATTACATACTACACAAAAGTGATATATCTTCTGAAATAAATTATTAAAAAAAAAAAACAGTTTTGTATAATTGATTATTGTATTTTACAACAATTACTTGATTAGAAAGAACTTTTTTGACAAAATTCTCTAAATTAATTATGTTTTTGATACATTTAACCTGTTTTACCGGCAAAGTTTTAGTGTAAGTGTCACTTATTAGGTACAAACTTCATACAAAAGTGATCATCATCATGATTTCAGCCGATAGATGTCCACTGCTGGACATAGGCCTCCACCAAGCACCGTCACTTCGACTGGTTCTACGCTTCCCGCATCCAGCGGATTCCTGCGGCCTTCACAAGGTCATCGGTACACTTTGTGGGAGGCCTTCTAACGCTACGTCTTCCAGTATGCGTTCGCCACTCCAGAACCTTTTGGCCCTATTTATTGGTCATCTGTTCTACGAGCAATGTGCCCTGCCCATTGCTACTTAAGTTTGGAATTTCTTCGGGCTATCTCGGTTACCTTGGCTCTTCTGCGGATCTGTTCATTTCTGATTCGATCACGTAGGAAAACTCCAAGCGTAGCCCTCTCCATCGCCCTTTGGGTGACTTTTAGCCTTCTAATAAGGCCCATTGTGAGTGACCACGTTTCCTTACCATAACTCATCACTGGCAACACGCAAAAATTACATATAACTGTATTTTTAACTCAATTTCGTAAAAAAAGTTCAATTATCATGTTTTCGCAGTAAGCAGACGATATGTGCAATATGCACGCGGCTTTACTTGCAAGTAAATTCATGAATAGGTTTTATATCATTGTTGGCGACGATAAGAAATACAACTGATTAGTAATTAAGAGTTTTGATTAAACCAAATAAAGACCATTTCACGTAGTCATTATCTATTCTGAGAGCATAGGGAAAGCTTTTTATTTTTTTGTTCCTATAGTACTAAATCTGATTGATACTTGTGCCTTTTCATTGGATTGATTAGTTGTAGGTCCTATTGTGATCTGATTAAATGATTGAATTAAAACGTAACACTCTAAGTCTAACACATCCCTACACTAAAGGTAAACAAGTAAATTTGCTTACAAATCAAACACATGAGTAATTAATGGTATTGCCCAAAAACAGGTTTTAACTTGTCAAGAACAAACAGGTAAATCACTAACAAACACCTAAACATATATACACAGAATATGGCATCGCCCACGAACAAGTTCAAACTTTTCGAAAGAATCTAGGCAAAAATGGTATCATTCAGAGAACATGTCGAGAAATAAGTTCATACTTGACTAGAAAATCTAAGTCTCAAATATCTATCATTGGTTAAAAAATATAAAATGTATAAATTTAATTTAAGAACCACCCGCTATTTGTACCATAGTAAAATACTACCTAAGCGAAACTGAAATGTAAAACCCTAGTGTCTGATTCGACGCTCGGCAGCTACATGCCTCCCCGTAGGCGCGCAGGCACACTCGCTGCTGGTCGTTTCCTGCTGGGCCTCCCCCTGGAAACTGGGGGTCTCACTCGGCAGGGATGGATCGCCTGGGTGGCGTGAAGAAAGCGACGCCACTATAAGCGTCGCGGCGTTCCTACGGAACTTATTCAGTGCAACCAAACACACGAGTGCGACCTAAACCCCGCACTCACTTCCTTCGCCGCTTAGGCATCCATATGAGGGTCTCGCATTTGCGGGTCACTGTATAGCCTCCGCGGGCGTGGGGCTACGCCCTGATCCCGCTCGCCACGCCCCCTTTCACGCCGCCTTTTTCAAGGCTATCCAGTTTCTTTAACAGCGCGTTTGTGTGTGTAGCTTCCCTTTTGGGAAAAAAACTTCAATTTCGTGGTCCTCCGTGGAAACCATACGGTGCCAACGAAGCCGAGTGGGGTGTTTTCTCAATCACACCCGCCAAACCCCTTCAGGGGAAGGCAGTCAATTGGACGGGTCCCAGAGTTAACCGGCCTTGGGGTATCTCCTAGTTGGCTCTGGTGTACAGTTATCTTTCCACAGCTACTCACCTAGTATCTTTAGGGTGTGTCCCTTTGCGCTAGACTGGTCAGGGCCCTGTTCACACAATAAGACTGGCGACGGGTTTACAAGCTTAGGGCTTACCAGTAGGTACTCACCTCCCTGTCTACACTCGACAGGGAGGATCACACATTCCCGGGTCCATCCACCGGGGAGTAGGTTTATTAGGGTTAGTAGGCTCCTCTTATGAGATTTATTCTCCTTTAGTTTTTTCTCTCCCCGACGATGACGTACGCTGAAGTCTTAGCGTTCGCCAAAGAGGTCCTCTTTAAGGACCCGCATAATGTCGCCAAGTATGGCAAGGCCCTGGCTAAATTTCAGCAAGGCTCTACCCCTTCCCCGTGCCATGGTTCGGTCGTTGACTTTAGCGATGCTCTAGAGAGCCCTCCCTTCCCGCCTTTGACTGACGAAGGCATTCCTCGGGTGGCATTATCAATGCCATCCCTAGAATTCCTGGCCCCATTGTCCGTCCCAACAATAGAGTCCGCCGAATCCGCCGTGGCCATTGTTTCTGCGGCCATTGTTCCGGACACCATTGTTTCCAAAACAATGGCCCCAACACAGGTGCGTACCGCAGCTGCAAACCTCGCCAAACCCGAGGGCATGAACACGTCTGTCCCACTCTCAGATTCAGAGGCCGTTTGCTCAGCCTCGTCCTCCTCTGAAGATGACTATGAAATTGTCGTTAAGGGAGGTAAGATGAAAAAGGGAACATCCTCGCAGGCCAATAAGACAGTCGCGGATGTAAATATCCCCTCCCCACCTACCTCGCGCCCTTCTACCCCACCTCCAACTTCTTCGCAGGCCAGCCGCCCTCCCAGCCCTAGGGCTTTTCCTCCCATTTTGGACTCCATAAAGAAGCAGCGTCCCCCTTCCCCACTATTCATTCAGGATAAGTCCAAATGGATGGAAATATCCAAAGTGTGTATTGATCGCCAGATCAATTACACCAATGTCCGTTCTACTCAGCAGGGCATAAAAATCATCGTTCCCTCGTCTTCGGTCTTCAGGAAACTGACCCGTCTCCTACGTGCTCGGAACTATTCATTCCATACGTATTCTCTCCCGCAGGAAACTCCAACCCGCGTAGTCATTAAGCGCATCCCAAAGGAGATTCCTAATAAGGATATCCAAAATGACTTGACTGCTCAAGGCATTCCAGTTTCGGTCGTCCATCGCTTGCACATAGCGAAACAAGGACATGTCTACGACATGGTCCTTGTGGTCTGTCACCCCACGGATGGTTATCACCCTATTATCAAAGTGAAGTCAGTGTGCTCCCTTTTGGGCATCTCTATAGAGAAGCCCCGCAAATCTAATATCATTGGTCAGAGTCACTGCTGTCAATTGTATGGCCACTCTCAGGCAAACTGTTTCGCGACCCCACATATGTCAAGTGTTTAGGCGCGCACGGCACAGCCGATTGTCCTTGTCCTAAGGACCGCTCTCAATGTTGTGCAGCCACCAAGTTGTATACTCTGTGGTCAACCTGGACACCCAGCTAACTACCGGGGTTGCCCCAAAGCCCCAAAATTTTCTTCACCCAAACTGGTGCGCAAGTGACCGCCAGCAAAGGGAGAGTCCGTCCGTTAGGATTTCCCCTCACAGATACCTGAGCGCCTCAGTCCTCAGAGGCCCTCCGCCTGGGGAAACCTAAACCACCGTAATGCTCCCACAGCTTTAGTGCCCTCCCAAACTTCTACTATCCCAGTGCCAACGGTAGTTCCCGCGGCCCTCGGGGCCACACTGGTAGTCCAACTGACTACCGCTTCCAGGGTTACTCCCGCCACCGCTCCAATCAGGTCCCCCTCCCACTCAGCCTCTGGTCAGATGGGCAAAAACCTGAATGTGTTAATCACTACCTTCGCAGAGTTTAATACTCCCACCGCTACCGCGATGGTAAATAAAATCATTGCTGCCAAAGGCAAAGCTTATACTAATCCTAGAGATTTGCAATGCGTACCCCAAGGTCACGCAAGCCCTAGAAAACCTCAATTATTAACCATTCCAATGGATAATGAAAGAGCTAAGTGCACTTAACCCCGTTCTCTAATCTTCCTCAATGCTAATAGTATTTCTGGTCAACGTGATGAGATCGCCACTTTCCTGTGCGACCATCAGCTTGACATCCTCCTTATACAGGAGACCTTTCTCAAGTCCCACCAACGAAACTCGAACATTGTTAACTATAAAATAGTTGGCAACGACAGGTCTCGTTACCACAAGGGCGGTACCCTCATTTATTACAGAAAGGCACTATACTGCATCCCAATGGACCCTCCTCTCCTCTCTCACCTAGAGGTCTCTCTCTGTCGGCTCGGCATGACTGGTCATCAACCAATCACCATCATCTCCACCTATATCCTACCTACTAATGGTTCCGAGGATCTCATCTCTCTCACCAGAGACCTCACTGCCCTCCTTGGTCTGAGTTACTCCGTCATCTTGGCGGGTGATCTCAATACCAAACATCCCTCTTGGAACATCAGCACGACCTCTACTAAAGGTAGAATCGTGTTGAACTTTGAATCCTACCCATTTTCCTGGCGATCCCAACCAACTTCCCGATGTTCTCAATGTAGCGTTGCTCAAAAATGTACACCTCCGGTTGCAATGCATTGAGACGCTACACGAGCTAAACTCTGACCACCGTCCTGTCGTTATGCATTTAACCCCTTACACGGGCCCACTCGACCCCAACCAGCCCCCCCCCCGACCAAAGTGATTACCAACTGGAGGAAAGTAAGTGAAAGGCTAAAATCCACCACGTCGCCTCACTTGGACACCAGTCTCGATCACATAGTGTCAATCGCGGATACGAAGGGCGCAATCAACTCGTTTACAGAACACGTACAATCCGTATTGACGGATTGTTCGCGGGAAGTTTCAGCGATGGACGACCATCGCTGGAAATTACCTAATGACGTGCGTGAACTGATAACCGAGAAGAACGCGGTCATTCGTGCCTATGACTCATTTTCCTGTGACGCGAATAAAGCCCACATGCGCCATGAATATAACACACGGTGCTAGAACCCATTATAACTCGGTTTCTATCCAAAAGTAATGATAATCGGATATTTGTAGAGCACATAAAATCTAAAAAAACATTTTTTTATTCTTCATATATCCACTAAGTCAGCATGAAAAAAATCATAAAAATAGGCCACAATTACCGGAGGTACATTCATTTGAATACGAGCAGTCGGAGAGAACACATCAAAATGGAGAAAAACTAAATCAGAGCTGTCATCAAGCTGTTTGAAAAAAAAATCTACCAAAGACATACACAGCGACCTAGTGAAAACATTGGGGGACTCTGTTCCTCCATACTCCACAGTTACACGCTGGGCAAAGGAGTTTAAGCTTGGTAGAACATCCACAGAAGATGAACATCATGAGGGGCGCCCAACCACGTCCGTCACTGTAGAAAACGGGAAAAAGTTGAAAACGTCGTATTGTTAAGTTCCGGTTGCAGTACCTCTCCAAGGCGCGATGATCAGATCGCCTGTCGCGGTGACTCAGATTCAGGGCACTCTGACCAAGCCCCTTGCTGCGGTGGCTAAGGTACTATCTCGGGCGGAGAGTGAACAGGGTACTGATGGAGAACCCTCGCCGGATACGCAACTGACTCTTAGGGAGCGGGTTGACAGCCTGGAGGCCAGGATCGAGACTATTGAATGTAGACAGAACGCTGCAGTGTCAGACGGCAAAGTGGGCCGTCTCGAGCTGGTAGTTCTTCAGTTGCAGCTCGAGCTCAACGATCGTGAGCAGGACTTACTAGGCTCCGACCTAGAGATCACCAACATCCCGGAGATTCCTGATGAGAATGTGATGCACACCGTCGGGCTGGTCGCAACAAAGCTTGGAGTGACTTCCGAAGAACGGGACATTGTGTTCACGCAACGGGTGGGCCTGCGAGCTGGACGAGAGGTACAGACAGGCTCTGCGGGCAGCGCGAGTCCGGTCGGCGGAGCGAGCCCAGTGGGAGCAGCGACGGCGACAGCGCGCGGGCGGCGCATCGTGGTGCGCCTGACGCGGCGCGCACTGCGCGACGACTTGCTGCAGAGCGCGCGTGTGCGGCGTGGAGCCACTACCGCAGACCTGGGACTCCCAGCACCCCCGCGTCGCTTCTTTTTAAATGAGATGCTCACCAAAACGAACAAACACTTGTTTTACCAGGTGCGTGAAGCTGGCAGTCGTCTCGGGTGGAGGTATACGTAGACGAAGTTTGGTCGCATTTTGGCTAAGCAGGGTGATGGCAAGCCTACCCACTGCATTCGCTCAGAAGCAGACTTGGCGCGTGTTTTTAGCTGTGAGGTACTCGCTGAAAAGGAAGTCTAATAACATGGCTCCTGGCGAGTGCCATAATTTAGTCTATGTTATTTTAACACTTTATCTTTTTATATCTGTTTTGTTTATAATTAAGTGTTTTAGTTTGTCTCGTGCGAGGCCAGCAATTTTCTTGTCTCAGTATACTCTGGTTTCTTCTAGTGGCTCAGCTGCTCGACCGGTGACTACATATGTACATTTTATAAGTATCACACTTCTGCTCACTATTTTCACGCCATCAACATTCATTATGACATATTTATTCTTACAGACTTTATATAATATAACACTTTGGCTGTCCATGTATATCTCTGCAATAATTTACAATACTTTCCTTTTATTATTACGAATTACGCCTAACACTATGTATTTCGGTATATTTATATCTCGTATTATTAAGCAAAACTCTACACTACATACTACTTACGATACTATCTACAATGAACATACTACTACTATTCTATACACTACTATTATATTTACCACTATTTACAAAAAATCTAAAAGTTGGACTATTTAATACGGGGTCACTTGGTACGTGCCATGAAGAGTTCCTTGTCGCTATGGAGAGCCTCTCGGTAGACATCATGGCAATAAATGAGACCTGGCTCAGACTGGGAGAGGAGGGTCGTGCACCGACAGTACCGGGCTACCGACTGCGGCACGAGCCGCGCGCGCGCACCGTGCGCGGCGGGCGCGGGGGCGGCGTGGGGTTCTACGTGTGCCGCGGGGTGCGCGTGCGCGCCGTGCCGCACCCGCCGGCGCCGCAGGTCGAGCAAATGTAGCTCAAACTTAATATTAACTCGCATTCAGTGATCATCGGCACTGCATACAGGCCGCCGTGGCTTGATGTCAATGTCTTCCTGGATGCGGTTACTGATTCTCTATCCTCTTTTGCTAACGCGGACAAGGTTGTTTTGCTTGGTGACTTCAACATTAATCTCTTAAACCAAACTGACAACAAATATAAGCTACTGAAAATTTTTATTCATTGCTGTAAGCTTAGACAAATCATTGCTGAGCCAACCCATTTCACTGATAATAGCGAAACTTTAATTGATGTTGTGTGCACTGATGCCCGTGTGTGTGGGGTCTCTGTGTCTCACATACCGGAGCTTGGTCACCATGCAGTTATATCTGTTGAACTAAATTTTAAGTTAGAGAAACCATCCCCTCACTGGATTACTTTTAGGCCTCTTAAAGATATCCTCCCCGCACTTTTTAATGATAACTTAAATAGAATGGACTGCGAACATATTGAAAGTCTGGAAGATGTGGATTCCATGGTGGCAATGTTTAATCAATATATTTTGACCTCCACCGTATGCTCCACCGTGTCCTCCGGGCGATCCACACAGTGACGACACCCGGGCGTTTCCTCCCGCTTTATCCTGAACAGGTACCTCCCGAAACAGCCGTGTCCGGTAAGTACCTGTGTCAGGCGGCTCGCAGTTTTCCTCGTAAGTTTTTCTTGAGCCCGTAATAGTGGCTCCCTTTTCCAAGTATTTCACCATAATAATTCCTTCAGCGTCCATAAAAACGGACGCCATAACCTTTCCAGCCGAACTTGACACCTTGAATTTCTTTGGCGTCGGGAAAGAGGCTCGTTTCTAAGTCATTAACTGCTGTTTGGTTTCCGGATCAAAATGGTGAATCCAGGTCTCGTCCATGGTCTGCCGGAGGCTCTACGCGGGAGTCGTGCGGTCCATGGCCCTTTACGGGGCGCCGGTGTGGGCGCCTTCATTGGGCAGCCAGCCCACCGGCTTAACGCGTCCCAAAGGGTCATGGCCATCCGGCTGGCCCGAGGATACCGCACGGTCTCCTGCGAGGCGGCTAGCCTCCTTGCCAGAGTACCGCCATGGGATCTGGAGGCAAAGGTCCTCGCGCACATTTGGGAGTGGCGAGAGGAAGCGAAACGCCGGGGCTTAACTCCGATCCCGCAAGAAGTCGCGGCACAGTGGACAGAGCTCCGGCGGGATCTCATGGCGGAATGGAGAGCGCGATTGTCGCAACCCAGCGCTGGGCACGCCACAATTGCGGCGATAAGACCCCTCATTGAGGAGTGGCTAAAGAGGCGCCACGGCGTCCTCACCTTCCGCCTGACACAGGTATTCACCGGACACGGCTGTTTCGGGAGGTACCTGTTCAGGATAAAGCGGGAGGAAACGCCCGGGTGTCGTCACTGTGTGGATCGCCCGGAGGACACGGTGGAGCATACGGTGGAGGTCTGCCCGGTTTGGGCAGGGCATTGCTGTGTCCTCGTGGAAGCGATCGGCGGCGGTGATCTCTCGCATCCGGCCCTGATTCGGGCCATGCGACGGAGCGAGAGGAAATGGGCGGCCGTCACCTCCTTCTGCGAAGCAGTAATGCTCCCGAAAGAGGAGACGGAACGCGTGAGGGAGAGGCAAATTTCGCGCCCTCGCGTCCCTAACCGCCGCAGGAGGAGACGCCCTGGGCGTCGGGAATCACAGACAGATTTCCGGCCACCGTAGGTGCAGGCTTGCGGACGGTGAGCAATGGGCAGCTCGCCGTCCGATAAGGACCAAGCCGGGGTCGACGGCGCGTTGTGTTCCACGCGCACCTCAAAGAGATGTCAGCAGAATTGACGGGGTACGCTAGGGCCAATGCCTGCCGGGGGTTCGAAGAAAACCGATAGGGACATCGTGGCCCCCTGGCAACATGGCAACTCAAGGAACATGGGTGGGTTTTAGTCAGTAAGAGTCTGACACGCCCTCCCGCTCCGCCCAGAGCGGGAGAAGTTATTTGATAATTACCCACCAAGAAAAAAAAAAAAGGTCTCGTCCATGGTCATGAAACGAAACAAAAATTCCTGATCCATTTGGAACTTTTCGAGATTGACCCTCGAAATGTCGACTCGTTTCTTCTTTTGCTCATCGGTTAACATTCTCAGCACCCAACGCGCAGAGACCTTTTTCATATGCAGTTCGTTTGCGAAGATACTTTAAACACTACCATATGAAATCCCTGTGACCTCAGCTACATGTTTTATGGTCACTCTTCAATCTGCCAATAGAAAGAAAGAAAGAAAGAAAAAGTATTTATTGAGACTCGCACAGGAAATCACAAATTAAACTAAACACCTTCAATAAGAACATTAATAAAAATAATAAAAAAAAACAAAGTAAAATTAAAATAAAAGCAGAAGGTCCTGTACGAGGCCAAAAGGCTCCTATCTCAGCATTAGCTGCGACATTTAAAAATAAATAAATGTCGCAGCGCTGGTATTCTGATAGGGCCCGCAGTGATGTCACGGATAGATAGATACAGAAATAAATATATAATAAAATAAAAATAGATATGTGAAACACAAAAAAATAAAATATAAGTAGTCCGTATATCAGTTACTTGTCTGTGCCTTTAGTATCTGTCACAGAGCATGTATCTGTGGTAGTCAATGACTTATAAATCATATGGACTTGGCATACCTACAAGAAAAGCGTGTATATCTACACTTAACTGAGAGGATAAAATGGCGGTAATAGAGCAGCCCTTATCGATATTTCTACAGAATAACATCGATAAAAGATTGTGAGAATGTTTTCATAATGTCACGATACCATATCTACGGGTAAAAATACACCAAGTTTTCTAACTTAAGCCTTTCATTTAAATTGTTTGTTGGTTCGTCCTTCTTTCACGGCTAAACCGTAGAACTTATTTTGATGTTTCCCACTGAGATAGGTTGAAACATGGAGGACAGATATTTATGCTACTTTTTATCGACCTAGTAACTGATTTCACTCCATTGTATACTTTATGTAAGCAACAAGTTTATCTCGTTGCCTGCCTGTTGAATTGAGAACCTACTAATTTTTTTGAAGTCGGTTTGTTAATGATATGCTCTTGGAATGTATGCTTTTAGCTATTACAAGAAATAAAAACCAGTAAGTACAAGTCGTGCCATTAAAGTTGAGACTTGACCGCGCCTCCCGCCGCTAAAGACCCATAAATCGTCTACTGCGCAATTCAAACCACGTGGTGCGTGATGTCTCAACTTTAATGACACGACTTGTACTTACTGGCATCGAGTAATTTTTTTATCTACTTTCTTGCTTGACTTGCTGTCCCTACGGTTTCTTTATACTGTTAGGTTATGGTGGTTCCGTCAATGACCCGCAGATGGTAATTTTCGAATGATTGAAAGAAAGAAAGAAAGAAAAACATTTATTTAGACACAGTTCGTGAAACACAAAACACAAATAACAGTGAAAATAAAAAACAAAATGTTTTTAAAACAAAAGTGTGTGCCTCACGGCTGCGCCAAAAATTATACACCGAAAAAATAAATTATATTATTATTTTATTTTTGTCGCGTATCTCATTTAGATCAACATACAACTTGATACAACCTAATACAGAGCTAGAATTTGCAAAAAAGTATGAAAATTTGAATTTCACGGATAACCAGTGAAAAACAAGTTTTGAAGATTGACGGAACCACCATACTTAGTTAATATTTTGATGCTAAGTTACACGCAAATGATTGTGGGTTTTAATTAAAAGTCAACAATAATAAAAAAAAAAATATTAAAGAAATCAATGTCATTCATTTCTGAACAATACAATTTTGTTCAGGTAATTTTTATGTGATATTCTTTCAGTATTTTATAATCTTATTAAAATGAGCAATCTTTTTCGTCTGTCTTCTAACTTTCTCATTCTCTTTATTTTCTTGGACTGTTTTTGACATTTTTCCTTTAATTTCTTGATCATTTTAAATGTGTGTACCTGAAAGTAAATAAAATTAAGCTTTAATAGATATTGAAAACAAGCGAGAAATATCTCCTACCCAGTCTCAATTCAATCAATGAGATAAAAAAAAAAAACGGAAGCTGGTCATACCGGTAAATCTGGCGTAGCGGAGGTACTAGTGGCAAAATCTGGTGCAGTGGAGGTGCTAGCAGCTAAATGTGGCGCAGCGGAGGTGCGAGTGATTAAATCTAGCGTAGCAGACGGCTAGGGCCTAAACCTATGCCACTCCTCTTTAAAATGTCTCCAGGTTGATTTTAAATGCTAGGCACACTAACAGTTTCGACCTGAAAACCACTCTTTATTAACATAACGAATAATAAAAATACAATAGTAAATACTTAAAAATCACTCATAAAAAACAGTAGAATGATTCTACTGTTTTTAATTACAAAAAAAAGTTACCATATTAGGAGCACCACATCCAGATATTGATTGTGCGTTTGTCTGATTTTGATCATTCTCCATTAAAATGCCAGACATGCTTGTTCGAATGGCAGGCTGTAAACAAGCAACAAAATTATTAATATTTTTGATGTTTCTTGATTTTATTAATAGAAATTTTAATTAATCTTAAGACCACACTCTAACACATTCTTTACATCACTCTTTGTGTCCTTCAGGCAAGTGTTACAATTGAGGACATCACCATCATTTATAAGACACTACAGAATTATGCTGGACAAATTTATAATATGCAATGTTAACAGATTCAGTAAAGGAACATAGCAAATTAAAGAAAGTACCGCACAGAAAGAGAATTATTAAGCCATGGATCACTCCTGGTCTTTTGAGATGCATACACAATCGTGACAAACTACATTTAAAGTCAATACAGGATCCTGAAAATCACATAGATAAACTAACTTATTCAAGATATCGAAATTATTGCAATAACCTGCTAAAGACGATTAGGTGCCGATATGAACAGAATGAGCTCCAAAAGGCCAGTGGAAATCCCAAGGCAACTTGGGATATCATAAAGTCCATTAGCTATAAAAATACCACACTCGCTAGTAAATCGGGGGATCTCCTTAATATCTGCAGTGATCCTGATGCCTATGTAAACTCTATAAATAATGACTTTGCAAATGTTGGATGTAATCTTGCGCAGAAGATACAGCTGGCTCAACATACTGTCAATTCAAACTTTGATTTTAACTCTTTGCCCAACCAGCAGGGCAACTCACTGGTTTTGCTCGAGACCGACTTTGCAGAGGTTAACAGTATAATCACGGAATTAAAGCATAACTGTGCTGTTGGCTACGATGGTTTACCTGCTTCAGTTATTAAATCTGCTAGGCATGTCCTCATCCCCTCAATCAATCATGTATGCAACCTGTGCTTGTCAAAGGGCATCTTCCCAAACGCCTTTAAAAAGGCATTAGTTTCACCTATATTTAAGGGTGGGGATGCAGACCGTGTCAGAAAACTATAGGCCTATATCGGTTCTCACGACCTTGTCCAAAATCTTAGAAAAAATCCTAAATAAGAGATTGCTGAATTATTTAGAACACAATAATGCAATTGCCTCAAACCAATACAGCTTCAGGAAAGGCAAATCAACAGAGGATGCTGTGCTTGAGCTATCAAATCACATCACTAAGAATTTAGACACCAGGACTAAAACGATAGGTATATTCTTAGATTTAGACAAGGCTTTTGACATGGTCTCAACTCCCATCCTCTTACACGCAGTGGAGGCTCTAGGAATACGAGATGCCGCTTTAAAGATTTTTTGCATTCAACAATCTCCTATTTAGGATTTTTTCTAAGATTTTGGACAAGGTCGTGAGAACCGATATAGGCCTATAGTTTTCGACACGGTCTGCATCCCCGCCCTTAAATATAGGTGAAACTAATGCCTTTTTAAAGGCGTTTGGGAAGATGCCCTTTGACAAGCACAGGTTGCATACATGATTGATTGAGGGGATGAGGACATGCCTAGCAGATTTAATAACTGAAGCAGGTAAACCATCGTAGCAGTAGTTGTTAATTGGGGTTTCTAGATCAGATCTTTGCGATCTGATCTAGAAGCCCCCAATTAACAATGTTCATCTATTCAAACAATATTTTATATTCTGAATAATTATTTTAATACCTTCAGAAGTATACTTCACTGAATCTTGCATTGTAGTCAATATAATGTATTTAATTTATTTTAAATTGTTTAATTCAGTTTATGATTCAACTACAATTCTAGGAATCGTATCTCATAAAATGACTGTAAGTAATTTATAGTTACTTGTTGCTCCATTGCTAATAGCATTGAGTAGCTTATTCAGCAGACAATCAATCTATCCTCCTCCACTTTAGAATTTTATATTTTTGTTGCTTTATGAAATAGACGTTTTAATTTGTCAACATAATCTGTTCCTTTTACAGCATTTAAATAAAAGCAATCAGGAAAAAATGTAGCATGTTGCATCCAAGGTTCATCGTAATACTCCCAATCTTTGATACCACCCCCACACGAAAAACACATAACTTTATCGTTTAAACCACTTCCACAGTAAAAAAAACCTGCATCGGCCATTTCCATCACCAATCTTCGTTTTGAATCTACTGTAGCCCAATAATGTCTGAATGAACATAATCGAATTTTATATTCATTATATAATTCATAACGTGGGGTGGAATAATTTTGAATCATTTTATGAGTCTTTATACGGGTATGTATGAAAGCAGAATGAAGTCTTGTATCTGGTGTTGTCAATTTATCAAGATATGCTGCGAGTCATACCTATGGGGGCAGAACTTACCTATTGACGTTTTTTTGGTATCTTTAGAATATTACAGCACAGTTCGCTGTGGTATTCTGTTTCTAATGTATTTGTTATGAAATAAAACAAGAAACCTTTTACTCAAAAACCTTTATTCTGATTATATCGTTATGATATAAATAGCTATACAAATTACTTTCTAACTTATATTTTTTCAAGGCAGCCCTTGTCTTCTAAATTACTGTTAAAAATACTTTTATTATCAGTCCACCTTTTTAAACAAGTAACATTTTTTAAAGCACATACATTCGAATGATACACACAGCTAAATATATTACTAGACATTCTATAATCATCAAACAATTTCTCTAAACTAGGACAGTTCTTATCTTCTAAATTATATATTTTATCATGTTTTACAATGTTTCTTAGCCACGACACTTTTTCACATCCTTTAACATCAATGATTTTATCTTTCAGATAAGGTACAATATATTGCTCTAAGTTTAAGTATGGTATAAAACCCTCTCTCCAGAAAATTTTTCTGTTTCTTTGTATCCAATATACTTGCAATCTTTCTTTTTTTGTGAGCTTGTAAAATGGGTATGGTGGTTTGATTAATAATACCATAATTTGATTTCCGCATGCTACTGCTATTTCTTTCACGATGAACTCGTTACTTTCCGTCTTAAACCCTTGCACATCGACTATAGCATTCATAATAATTTCTTTACAATACCACTTAAGGGTTTATATTCGAATAGACGATCGTTGATAATTAGACAATAGGCAGATGTATTTTCTGGTATATCTTCAGAACTTTCTATTTCCAGTCTCACATCTACAGCCCCAGTTTTCAAGGCTTCGTTCTGTCTTGAGCAATCAATTACAAATAAGGGAGCCTTTTCTTTAAATTCGTCCAAACCAAGCAATGGTTCAGACCGGGTGTTATAATAAGACTGACGAAATTTGGTGAACATTTCATATAATATATAATACTTATCTTCAGAAAATTTCGCATTCACCGATTCGTATGGATAATATTGAGAATTTAAAAAAAGAGTAACGTTAGTTAATTTACAGTGGTCAAATATTGAGCAGTCTTTACTTTTCATATTTTTTCTATTTGTCTGCAAACCAAAGATCACATACCTTGGTTTTTCGAGTTGTGAAGCAGTTTTAACAACCCAGGAATGCTTTGTAGTTCTAGGTAATAAAGGGTATTCGTACAAGTCCCAATTTCTGAAAGCTATTTGAATAGGACGATCCTTTTCTAAATGTTTAAGTAAAGTTAATCTTTCCAGATCTGAAACTTTTATATGAGGCATACGCCATTGCAGTCTCTCTATACTTACTTCAATGGAGTCATTATTATCAAGTATAACACTATTAAGATTTGAACTGCTTCTTTTAAGTATAAGTTCATGTTTATAGTTAATGATAATTTTATTATAATCTTCCGCAAATCCTAAAACTTTATTTAAAGGTATAAAGGGCACTAAAAATACCATCATTATCTTTCATTCCGCTCAAATTCTAACCCCAAATAGCAGCAGCTTTACTTTCTCCCTGGTTCATTGACACAAGATTTTAGAGTTGTAGAAATACCTGCATTTTTTATTCGGTCCATCTCTACACCGTTAATTTCATATCGAATGTCTTGAAATAGAAATGATATATGATTGTTGGTAAAATTAACAACCTTTCGTGTTAGTTTTCCTGCTCCATCTTTCGAAACCGTAGTGGCTCGACCCTCAATGTAAATGTAGCTAGCTGAAGGTAATACGTACAAATCTTGTTGATTTATGGGTATACGTATTTCATCATTTTCATTAAAACTGTTGCTATATGGATTATATGTATGAATTTCATAACTCACTACAGAGTTGTCGAATTGTGGTAAATCATTCACTTGAAGAATACTCATAATTTAAATCCTAAAGCTCGAAGAAACACTTTATTTTCTTTAGTAATTTTTTTATAGTTCGTATAATATGTCTTCGTCTTTTGAAGGTACGAGAACGAGTAAAACCATTAAGCTTGGCAGTTGATTTTATATTGTAAACTATCATTTTTTTTTAATAAAATTTCTCAATTTAATTGACATTCATCTCTTGTGACAGATAAAGTCAAAGTGTTGTCTTATGTAGACGACACGTATCATTTAAACCTTTTAAGTGATGATTTGTTAAAACTTTGCTTTTTCCAAAACTCTTTAAGAAATTTAATGCATAAATGTCCGCAATTGAATAAGTTATTATTTTGCAAATTATTGTAATTATAATTAATATTGTTAGAACCTACATAGCAAACAAATTCTATTGGAGGTTTCAAGTTGCCGTAACTGTCAAAGTACTCAACATATTCATTTAAAATTACATAGGCTACCCAATGTGTACCAGAATTTTTAGAATTATCTAAATTTATGATTCCGCACTCTTTTAAAAACGGAGACTTCGGTAAGGTATCTCTCATAAACACTCCGCGAAAATATGGAACGTTTTTGGTAAAACGTATGATGTCTATATTAGTAAGAGCACGATTAGGTAGCCTATGATTTAGTTTTTTCCCTTTAAATTTGTATATATTCCAAGTCCATTCTTGTAACGGTTTAGCCGCAGTCCGTTTCCAATACATACACCTTCCACATTATTACTATGTCTTTTCATTTCTTCTAACCGCTTTTTTGCAACTCTATATTCATTTATGGTTTTGACGATTCCAGCAATTCCGCTTGCAATACTGCCAGCAGCGGACAAACCAGCGAATATTGGTATTAAAGGTAGAACCCCTCCAGACTTAGGAATTGGTATTATACGTGGAATCCTGGCAGATGAATCATGATTCAATTCTCTAGCAGCAGCGTAGGCCAATTCTATTAGTTTTTTCCTACACTTCGGTTTTACTTTTTTAATGTATTTTTTAGTATTGGTTACTAAATTTTTAAAGGTTTTTTTGAGCCCAGCTCCAGAACTTACTTTTGTTAACATGATATTATTAACTAAATTGGCAGCAATTTTTTCTCCGGTGCTTGCATCGGAAGACAAAGCACGTTTTTTTGCCATTTTTAATAAAATTTTATCTGCTTTGTGCCGATCTTTCAAACTTTTCGAACTGTTGTATGCAATATCGTGATGTTTACAATATTCGTCTAACTTGTTTACACCTTTATCACCTCGAGCTAATCTTTCACGTAATTTAGTTCCTGGACCACAATAATTATATCCTGGCAAATGGAGCTCAAATGGTAAATTATTAATTAAATTATTTATAAGTCCTTCTCCTTTCATGTATACAAACAGAATGAGATCACTATCATAGACCGTGATGTTATATTGATAAACTACTCACGAAACATTGCTATCGTCAATCCAACTATTTTCGCATGATGATAACCCCAACCATTTCACGAAAACTTTTCTACCTTTTCGTTTTAAAACTTTTTCACCAAGGTAAATATCAGGATGTTTAGTTTTTTGTAATTCTTGATCGTAAAAGGCTCCTAAAATAGGTTGTTGTTTAACATCTTGTAATAAATATGTAACAGGATTTGTGTTTTGAACTTTACAGATCTTGAATATCTCTGTTGACCAATTAGGAGTGTAACCTTTTTCAAAACAACCTTTATGTTTACTAATTCGAACAAAATCGCCTGTTTTAAACTTAGGATATTTTGTTTTCGTTCGATTTTGATTGAAATATCTCTGTAGTACTTTAATTTTATTGCTATGATTTACTTGAGCAGGTGGTAAACCAATTGTTCTATGTATTGTATTATTATATCTAGTAATGGGTTTTTGCAAGTGTCCCGTCAGTCCATTTATAATTCCCCTTGAAACTAAATTCCTTGAAAAGCTTACTCTTTATCGTCCTTATTAATCGTTCTACAATTGAGGCCTTTTTAGTCGAATAAGTGCAGTAGTGATTGATAGAATTGTTTATTAATATTTTTTTTAAACTTTTATTGTAAAACTCTGTTCCAAGATCTGTTTGCAAGTTTCTAGGTATGCGTTTTTCTTGACTCAATAATGTAATAAAAGCTTCAGATACAGCTTCTTTGTTTTTTTGTTTAAGTGGAATAGCCCAAGCGTACTCAGAGAATCCATCAATGATAACCAAAATAAATTTTTTGTTGTTGTTGAATTTTGAGAAACTTTGCATATCCATTAAATCAGCTTGCCAAAGATCATCTATATCTTTTAATATTACATGCCTTCGAGGAAAATTTTTTCTTGCACTTCTATGGATTTCGTTTATAATGTCTCTTTTCACTTTGCTCATTCTCTTAACTGTCACTTCTGAATTACAAAATTATACTGATATTAAGTTTGTATGATGTGTCTTTTTATTATTTTATAACACCCGCTTCTTTTAACTCTTCAATAATTGATAAGATTTCGTTGTCGAGATTAGTATTACCTGCAGTTTTAGATGCGATCAAAAGTTTAAGCCTGTCCACTAATTCATTAGGATCATCCCAATAAACAAGCTCGGTATTTTTTTTATATTTTTTAAGATACGGCAGACCAGCACCTCGTTTTTGTTTAGTTTTAACTTCTGTAGGTTCTTGTAAGCGTTTACTAGACTCGGGAAATAAAGGTTTGATCACTTGAGAATATTTTAGACCCTTATCACCTTTAACTTGACCTGCAGGGTCAAAGTCTCTTTTATGAGCATTAGTCGTGATGAGTATTTCTTTATAAACTAATTTATCTTTTAAATCCACCAAACTTAAATCAGGCTTCTTGCGAAGCAATAATTCTTTTAGACCAGGTGTTAATTTATACTGTTTATTAGCTACGCGCATAAAATACACTTTATCAGAGTTCTCGCGAGTGGTAGAAAAATGTACTATTGTATTTCCAATCATATGCTTATCGTTCTCACTACGTATGCCAAATGGTATATTCATATCATCGTATATTTCAAAGATATCTTCTTTTTCCAGCGACACATTATTAACTTTTTCTGATTCAAATGTGTTACCTTCTTCGTCTTCTGAATAAAACTTTTCTGATTCTGGTGATTCATTTTTGTACATATCATGTGATTTTTCACGCAAAAACATTTTTGAACCTAAGATACTAGTGTTTTTAGGTTGGTCGTCATAAGTATCTTCATTTTTTATTATAGAAATTTGCTTGTTACCTGCTATAGCATTAAGAGGGTCAGCAAGGGGTTTAAAAAAATATTTCAGATGAGTGTCAGTACTAAATTCATAATCTTTCATTTGTTTCACCTTTTTCCTTATAGCGTCCGCAGAGTTTATTAATTGATTTGTTATGTTATGGTCCATTATGCGACTTGTATGCAGAAGTATTTATGCTCAAATGATTATTTTTTGTTTTCATTCATGTTTTATATAACTATTAATCAAAATAAATAAATTTGTCAAATGACTGTCTATATCTGCCTTTATTTAATTCACAATCCTTATTAATTGTTAAAAAATCATAAGGATGGATCCAAATTTTAGAACACATATCTCTGAACTTAGACCACTCCATGTCAGAACTAACATGTTCATCATATATATGTTTCATGTTAATTTCATCTTGCTTGAAAATTATCAAAAAGTTAACATTGTCACGTAATAACTGCTTTGGTATTTTTGAATACGTTTGAGATAAATAAAAACAATCTATACTTCTATGTCTGCCCATTGTGAAATAATTTCGTATGTTAATTTGCTTTTCACAGACCACATCATCAAAAATGATAATAGAATTTGGTAATGCATCATTAGGATGAATAACTTCGTCGTCAAAGTTAAATATAAAAAGTTTTACATCGGGAACTCTTTCTAAGATCTGTTTTAGAAAACTATATTTTGGTTGAAAGCTAGTTTTGGAATACAAGTAAACATTTTTAAACTTTAAACCGTTTTTGTGAACTAACAAACTAATCATGACGTTAGTTTTTCCGCAATTCGAAGGACCACATATTATACATCTTATATTATTCGGCAGAAGAATACTATGCTTTGCGTGTAGCTTATTTTCCTTCACCTCAATATTTTTAACTTCTAACGAAACGGGTTGCTTGACCCACTTCATGTTTGTATCTATTAGAAAAATAATATGTTCTAGTATTTATAATGCTTATCAGAAACGCTTAGTAATCATGATTCCATTAATTATTCAATGTAATTAACTAAATAAAGTAAGTTTAAATTGAAAAGTGGATTATAATTCACTTACAAATAAGTAATACTCATTTTATAATATTGTATTTATTCAAAATATTGTGTCACAATGCCCCCATGGTAATGTATCTACTTGATTTGGTAGTATCTGTCTCTTGTCGTCACTTTTATTAATAACTACTTTATCTACCTCTTGGGAAAACAATACGTGTTTTATTGATTTAATAGTATTCATTTTGCATTTAAATTTTTTGTTACTCATTAATGCTTTATTATAATTACATAAGCGTAATCGCTTTGTGACATACTTGGTTACACCCTTAGCTTTCTTAATTTCTCCGTTTAAACTGTTTATGCAGTAAAGCTTAGCTCTAAGCCCAGTGAATTCAGTAATAATATCACCCCCAAGCTCATCCTTAAATAGGCCTGGTATTTGTGCGTTGACTCTAGGCATATGATAGCTATTGTTAACATCAAAATTACTAGTATCAAATTTCAGTATTTCTTCTTTCATATCTTGATATATATCTGGAGTCTTAATAAAATAAAGCAAACTGTCTGTATCTGTATAACAAAGCCTTGCTTTATTTTTATATTTATTTTTGATATAGTCATAATGAAATTTGTACATATGCTGTTTTGCATATTCCAGAACCGTAAAGCCAATATATATCGGCTTGTCAAGAAATATTTTATCTGGACTTAAATGAACAGCAACAAAGCTTTCTGAAAAAATGGTAATATTTTTTAAGTTAGGTTTCGTAATTAATTTCGCGGCACCGAGGCTTTTGTTTGTTTTGTTGTCTGTATCATTCCATGTCATCACTAATTTAATGTTAACTTGTTTTCGTCTATTTTCAATAGTTTTTCCAAATACAGCATTGTTCAGTAGTTTAAATAAGTTTTTTTCAAAAGGCGAAGATGAAGCTTGACGTAATTGAGTATTTAAGTCAATATATTTCTGTAAAAACTTTTCTTGCCTAAATGTTAGTATACGGTGAATCTTTTTTAGAACAAGCCCGTTTTTTAAACTTGCTTTTAAATGAACGTAATGTATGACATATTTACATTTATCATATAAGTTTGCAATCAATTTTGGGTTTTTGCTCCCAGGAGGAGTAAATTTTTCTGCTGCAAAAGGTAAATCACGATGAGCCTTATGTAAGTAGTCTGGATAAATCAAATCAACTTCTAAGATGTACCCATAATCTGAATCATCTGGTATGCTAGTTATATTAATTGTACATATTTCTTCAGGTGACAAAAATCGGAAACCAGATATTGGTAATTTTTTTGTCATTGCGTAACCGTACAGATTATTGCAGTCAAGATATATCAAATAAGTCGATGCTTCAGAGACATCAAAATTAGGTAAATATTTATTATTGGCTTTTGCATTACGAAGAGAACACTGTGCGAAGCCTCCTCGTATACCTTTTTCTACAAGCTCATAAATCTCTATATCATTAATTAATTCTAGCTGAACCTTTGTAAACAACAACATCGCGTCCCAGCTCAAGCTGGGTGCGGAGATATAATAAGCTGGATCAAGGTTATAATGCCGTAAACAAGTATCCCTAAATTTTTCAAATATATCACAAAGTAACAACACATCTGTTTTTAAATAAAAATCTGTATATTCACCAAGAGATTTAATTCTAAAACTTTGTCATATTTTTTGTGCATGTCTATATTCATCATCGGTTATATTTTCACATTTTAAACTATTGTAAAAACATTCTTTGGGAGGAAGATGTTTTTGATCGTATTTCGAAAAAGAATCCATATAATCATAAGGATAAATGCCTTTTTGATGCAATAATTTCTCCAAGTTTGTTTCATGGAATTCATTTGATAAATTAATAAAGTCATTATCACTTAAATTTTTAGATAAGACATCCAAACTAGTATTAAGGAATTGGAAAGAATCAATAAATTTTATTTGAACTGGGTGTGAAATATTACTGTTTTTAATAATTTTCGTAACAGACATGTACTTTTCTTTAGTTTTCGGTATTATTTTAAAATCACCTTCATATTTTGCTAACTCTTTGATAAATAGATGACAATCATAACCTGCCAAGTTATGGAAAAATACCGGTACGAATGGGCACACCCGGTACATTAAATTGCAATGGGAGTGTGCAGCACCTCGGTATTGTGATGTTACATGATCATGATCTCTCACCTTGTCATCGAATAATAACTGTTTACATATATGACATAAAGTGGCATTATTAAAGTTATTTTCTTGATCCATCGTTAAGGGTAACATTGGTTGTTTATTTGATAATATATGACAAATTTCTTCTACATCCCTTAGCAAATTTCGAACAAATATTTCAACACAATCTAGTCCTCTATATGTAACATATTTATTTAAATGACGATCATGTGAGCAACAAACATAATAACCAAAACTAGAAGGTTCGTGAACTTTGTACATACGAGTACTCTGTGTTATAAATTCGTTATGGTTTAATAGAATACTTTCAAAGTCTGCATATATAACGAAGTTAATTTTTTGCTGCCTTTCATAATTTTTGAATTTTAGAATAGTATTTTTCTCTGGTAGTGTAGTTAATATTTTGTTACACATGTGTGAGTTGTACTTTACTTCACTTGTGAAACATTGCAAACATAAATCACATAAATACATTTTACCTTTATGACGAGTGATTTGACGTTTAACCAGTCGTAAAAGACTTTTGATTAAGCAATAGTGACCTTTACCATTTTTCTCAAAATACAACAAGTTCACATGATTGCGCTTTCTGGAATTAGTCACATATAAGGGACCAGTTACAATGTTTTTGTCTAATCCATAAATATTAACACTTAAGTTAGAATTTTTCTTTTCAAAATGTCTAATATCAGTGTGTGATGGTGGAAACGTCATATTATCTACATATATTCAGTACTGTGGAGTAATGCGGATATGAATTCGTTCTGCAAATATTACTCTTTTGTGGAAATAATGCTGCCACAATACTCCACAGGAAACAGTAATCATCGTTGTTCTATATATTAATACAACTTTTTGAATGTTTCACTTCACTCGGTAACTCTATATACGAGCCACCTCTCAAAGGATTGTATTTGTTAATATTAATCTCTAGATGACTCATGAATAGACAAGTCCAACCAGATTCACAGTGTTTAAATTCAGATAGTTTTCTTTGAAATGTATGTATCACATTTAAATATAATTCATTAATATCGGTACTGTGATGTATTGATACATACTTTGTATTAAATTATTTTAGCTCTTGCTCTCCTGACTTTGGTAGAACAAAGTAAGCAAAAAGTTCGAAGTTCACTTTAATACAAATATGTTTTACAATACAAACACTAATTAATTTCATGACATGTTCTTGATTATCCATTAGGAATGCCTCTGGTGTGAGGTACTCTTCTGATGGATTAAGTCGGTATGTAATTTTTTTTTTTTTAAACGCCGTGGCATTTATATCAACATTCTCAATTTCAGATTTTAACAGGCAATTCGATTTATGAAAATTCGTTCTCAAGTGATATTGAAATTCGTTTTTAGGTATTTCAATTTGACAGTACATACAATTCAATAAATTATTAGATCTTGCAATGGAAGGGCGTGTAACTGTAAACAAAGATACAACATAAACATTAATTATATGTATTTATTGTAAATAAAACTAAAACTTATATTTCACAAAACAAAATTATAATCATGTGAGTAAATATGCAAGTCAATAAATGATCTAGATAATGAATGAGTTAACATTAAATCAATACCTAGGTAACTAAAAGTACTATTTGTAATTCGTAAGTAAGATACACAAAATAAAGGAATATCGTTAATGCACTATCCTGAATGCAGGCGTCCTTCCTGGTTAAGAAGGTTAATCTTCTCATAAAGCAGTATTATTTTAATATTACTTCAGTGTGGGAAAGAGATGAAGCTCTACAGGACGTATAGCTCTATCTCTTTTTCCCACTGCTTTAGAGCTGGTGGTAGGCCTCCAGAACGTCATCGGTAACCAAACCTTTCTCGATGCGGGCAGTAAAAATCATAACTTGTTAAATGCCATAAAATTTCTCACAATTCAGAGAGTTAACCAGTACTGATTTACGGAAGCCTTAATTCAAGATAATGTAATAGCGGCATCATAAGTAAGATAATAATAATTAAAAAGGTATATTTTTACCAGTAATTACCTACGTCTAAATGGTCAGTAATAATTACTGATAAAGGTAGGAGGGCAATTGCGAAACTCTTTCCGGGTGGCAGTAATGAAGTTAGTTAGGTGCTGCCACGCATCTGTGTTTTGATCGGTACGATTTTTCACGCAGACAATTGCATGGCGCCATCTATTTATGGGTTGCACCTTATTTATTTCGTCACAACTATAAACTTTCAACTCTACATAGTGTGTCCCCTGTTTATAATCGGGTGTTTGACGCGAATGTCCATTGGCGAGCCTTCTACTAATGGAGGATAGTAGCTGCGGAATAGGTTTACCGGGGGCTGAAGACTGTTCCACAGCGTCGTCTTCACTGTCGCTCCCGAAGATATCATGAACTGTTGCCTTCTTCGGAGCGATTGGCTTGATAACTTGTTTCTTCTTACCCCATGATGATGACTGCGTACACATAGGGGCAGGGCTTGCTCGTGATGTACTCGGTGCCGATGGTGAGCACGACGGGGAGGCCGCTAGCTTCCTTTTTTTTTATCTCTTCTCAGGTTCACGCAGCTGAACTTCTTCGTCGGATGGGAACAACGCTTCAGCATTTAGTTGATGGGACCTGAAAAATAAAATAGATATGATTAAAATTTCAATCAATAACGGGAGACTTGCATTTTGCAATCATTATGTTTACTTATTCTGTTCTGTAACATAATTTCATGAAAGAACTTCAATGTGAAAACTAACAACAATGGAAAACAAGAAAACTAAATTATATTAGGTAGTGGAGCATAATGTGACGAAAAAACAAACAGTCTTATTATAATGAGCCACATGTTTAAATTAGAGTTAATAGATAGAATATTTAACCGTTTCGTTTTCACTGAATTTATAATTATAATAATAACTAATCAGCTTGACATAAACCACTCCGATACAACGTCACTGAGATTCACATCCGAATGAATATAAGATTATCTTATCAATACACTACATTATAATAAAGAAAAAATAATGTATTAATAATTATAACTTACATTTTTTTAACGGTGTAGTCCTCGATGTTGATATTGGCCGGCAGAGATATGTAATGATGATCCAGGTGTCCACGTCCCGATTTAAATACCAACGAATCTACGTCATTTTTAATCCATAAAAGGAAAGTAAGACTTACTGAAAATCCTGAGTCAGATTTGTCGTTATTTGGAAAATGCTTAACTAGCGCTAACATAATTAAGTAGTTCAATTCTCAACCTTAAACATACGCAATAAAGATTTGCCGCTGTAAGAAAACGCACATACTAGTCTTATACCCTGACTTTACTTTTGCATTAATATCATGATAAATGTATGAGAACATTGTCAACGAACAAACATACATTTGGATCTCTGTTATTAGTATTGAATTATTGTAAACAAAGCAGCGGCGGCGCCGATCCGTCGGGAGAGTCTTGTTACATCAAACCATTTCTGTGAAGTTCGGGAATGCCACAAAAAATATTTGATTTTCAACCTTAAAAACATGCTTAAAAATATATATAAGTTGTTAAAATAAAGAAAAAAAATCAAATCGAATTATCAGTCAGGTTAGCAGGGTGGATATAAGGAACTGTTATGTCGGTAAGAAAATATTTTTATTATTGTTCAGATATGATTTATTAGATGTTACTTTTGTATATCTTATAGGTAATGCTTAATATTATTTTATACCTTTTATGACATTAAATAGTAAAGACATGAATGACATTATGGAGGACTGCATACTACAAAATCAATGCATCATGCTATAATTATTAGAGTTTGTAATTAATATTCTTTTTTTTCCAGGATTCTCAAGATCTATTCATTTTCCCCCCAATGGAACCTCGGCTAGTGCAAAACGAGGTTGGCGAAGAATCGTCGAGGCGTTTGAATCTGAAGAGAAGGTCCAATGATGGAACGCATTACAGTTTTGTGAAGCGGCCTTTAAAAGGATCAAAGATAATCCGCATCGAAATTTACGATGCAAAAGATTTTGTCGATCGCGAAGAAAGTTCATGCAAATGCAAAGCCGATTTGTGCGTGCAACATGTTGTTAAACATACCATGATGGACGGTATATATCAATCAACCAAGGACCTCATAGCTAGGATCCAGGAAAATTTGGAAAGTGTTTTTTAATGAATAGATAGGTCGTAAATATTTACTTACCTAATACATATAGGTACTATATAATTATAAAAGACGCCTTAGTAAGTACGTGTAAATAGTATGTAGCTACTTCATACTCATAGATAAAGTATTTACTACTTATACTAATTTGTCTAACATTACATTACAATAAACGCTAATTTAAAAAAATGCATTTTTATTTATTTAGTGGATACTAGCTATTGATTCTTATTATATAATATACCTTTTACTGCGTCGGGATATAGCGGGTTCGATTCCCACTCAGGACAAATCTATCTAAACTTGTACTATCATAAATAGATATTGAAGAAAAAAATTGTTTAATACTAACACTAATCAGTAGGTGTGATGTAATAGAACATGATTTAATTACAAAGTTAAATGCATGCATACATATTCTGTTGGTAACGAAAGAATGCAGCCATCTTCCAGATCATGTTCACAGTTTCACGTATAGCACAAAGCCAAGCGACACACACACACACACTTACTAGTGTCGTCTATAGTATAAAACAAACACTGATCACTGCATGCATGCATGATTCATTCATTCAATTCACATTCAGCATCGTACAACACATTTGTACCTTTGTTTGTATTTAAATAGATGTTAAAAATTAAAAATATATTGTTTGAATAGATGAACAGTGTTAATTGGGGGCTTCTAGATCAGATCGCAAAGATCTGATCTAGAAACCCCAATTAACAACTACTCGTAGCCAACAGCATAGTTATGCTTTAATTCCGTGATTGTACTGTTAACCTCTGCAAAGTCGGTCTCGAGCAAAACCAGTGAGTTGCCCTGCTGGTTGGGCAAAGAGTTAAAATCAAAGTTTGAATTGACAGTATGTTGAGCCAGCTGTATCTTCTGCGCAAGATTACATCCAACATTTGCAAAGTCATTATTTATAGAGTTTACATAGGCATCAGGATCACTGCAGATATTAAGGAGATCCCCCGATTTACTAGCGAGTGTGGTATTTTTATAGCTAATGGACTTTATGATATCCCAAGTTGCCTTGGGATTTCCACTGGCCTTTTGGAGCTCATTCTGTTCATATCGGCACCTAATCGTCTTTAGCAGGTTATTGCAATAATTTCGATATCTTGAATAAGTTAGTTTATCTATGTGATTTTCAGGATCCTGTATTGACTTTAAATGTAGTTTGTCACGATTGTGTATGCATCTCAAAAGACCAGGAGTGATCCATGGCTTAATAATTCTCTTTCTGTGCGGTACTTTCTTTAATTTGCTATGTTCGTTTACTGAATCTGTGAAAATGGAGATAAGTAGCTTCGCACTTTGATTGGGGTCTGTGCTATCCAGAATGCTAGAGAAATCCAAGCTTTCTAAGTGATTAATGACACCCGGAAGATTAATCTGGCGAATAATGCTTTTAGGTTTCTCAACAAAAGAGACAGATTCAAGGCAAAACAAAACAGGTGCGTGGTCGGTAAAGAACGAGTCTAGAACCAGTAGTGCTATTCTGTAAAAATCTCACCGTGATAACTTAGGTGAAGTGAGCTGCCAATAGTGTCAATCCTTAGCAACTGACAGCTCACTCCACGCTCACTTCACCAGATAACACGGTGAGATGGTTACAGAATAGCACTACTGTTCTGTCGAACACTTATCCGATTTAAGAAAGAAGTGGTCCAGACAGTTATCAATACGTGTCGGAAAGAGGTGGGCTGGTAGAAGCCCATGAAATGCCATTATATTTAAATATTCATCAGAATTTGGATCACCATTTCCTGGACGAATATTAATGTTTAAGTCACCAATCACTGCTACTGTTCTCACTGATGAAAGGGAAGTCAGTGTGTCATTTAAGGAGCTAACAAAATGTTCAATATTTCTGATTGAAGGTGATCGATATATTGCCACAATCGCAACGTCTGGTTCTAACCTCAAAATAAGACAGTTAGCGTCCCGGAACAACGGTTCAGTAATCTTAACTTAACCGTGTACTATCTACCTATTTAAATTATATCTATAAACCTATCTAGCTGTTTTATTATCTACCTCTACTTTCTACCTAACCGTTAACGGCCTGCGCAGCCTACCTTGCGCAGCCCTAGCCATTACAGTAAACCATTAACGGCCTGCGCAGCCCTAGCCGTTACAGTGGCGCCCAACTCTTACTACCTACCAAACCTAACACTGATCTGACTGAGCCCTCGCACACCCTTCCCGCTACACATCGTAGTGGTATAGTTTTAAGATTTTTCTAACTATTGTGTGAACCTAATGTGACAATTACATGTGTCATCTATTACTGTGTATCTAATACTATCTGTGAACATAATGGGAACTCACTACTAGTCTAACATATTAAAATTTAGAAACTTTATTTCTGTGCTGGCAGCGGTGAAATGCAAATTTTCTAAATAATAACTTGTGTCTTCTATACTAACAATTAATAGCTGTCAAACAATAAATTCGGTATTTCAGAAGTACAGAACAAGTAGAACTAAAAAACCGAATTTGAACCGGAAAAGTTCAAAACAAAAATTTATTTAGAACTGTATTAGCAGCTTGCTTATGTTTATAGTTCGGTTTTTCAAAGGTAAAGAACATGTAAAACAAAAAACCGTAAATAAACCGGTACAATTCAAAACCAGTTAACTTAAGTGGTTGTAACAGCTCTATGATATGTCTCGCTGCAAACTTTAGGTATTTTAACACACCCAATTCCGATCTCTGCTTATTATACTACTTACTTACTATAAAAGTAAATTAAAATTGAATTGTTGTCAAGTCAAATAAACAACAACTACTTACTAACTACTACTACTCATTACATAACTTAAACTTTGTTAACTTATTTGACAAACTACTCAATATTGCAATACTTCTATTACGTGCAAACAATTAATATCTATCAATCAAAGCACATTGCAACTTTAATGGCACTGTTCAACAATAACATACTCGTAATAATTAATAAACTACCCATGCACAAGAAAAACAAGGCGCTGGTGTGTACTCTAGACTCGTTGCTGTCAAATTGTTTTGACGGCAGCAAAGACCTCGCTGATACCCACTCGATCTTGTACTGTGCAACTGTAGCGGCATGTCGTGTAGCTCATGTCAAATTTCCTAACAATGACAGAGCTCCACAACCAAAACCAGCTATACCAGCTTGGCAGTGCAGGATTGAGCGTCGTATCAGTGAGGCTAGAGTACTCATCGGCAAGCTAATCTGCTTCAGGGAGGGCAATACTCGCCCTAGAGTGATGCGCTTTGTGAAGCGGGCGTTCTCGGGGACTGATATTAGTTCTCGGGATTATTTGACCCGTGTCACAGAGCGTATCGACTTCCTGAAGCAGAAGATCTGCGCATGGGCAAACCGTATTCGACGATACAGGCGGAGAGTGGAGCGGTACACTCAGAATCGCACATTCCAGAGCGATGAAAGGTGGGTTTACAGGGCTTGGGAGCGACCGGATCAAGGTGTGATTGACACGCGTCTGCCAGATGATGATGCCATGTGTTCGTTCTGGCGAAGCATCTGGTCGGCGCCTATCAATCACACCGAAGGAGATTGGACTAGGGAGATCGAGCGAGCGTGCGAGCAAATACCAGAAATGGGGGCACTTACCATCAGCCCCCAAGATGTAGCTCGTGCAGTCCGTCCGTTGCCTAACTGGAAATCTCCAGGGCCGGACGGGCTGCACAACTTTTGGATAAAGTGGTTCAAAAGGTCGCACGCTCGATTGGCATCCCAGTTCCAGTCAGCCTTAGAGTCAGGGTCGCTGCCCCAGTTCCTAACGACAGGAATAACCCACCTGCTCCATAAATCAGGTAGTACTGCGGAACCCAAAAATTATAGGCCGATCACTTGTTTACCGACGGTTTATAAAGTTCTTACATCCATTTTGAGAGCTAAAATTAACAAACATATAGACACCAACTCCATCATGTCTGCCTCTCAAAATGGATGTAGGAACGGGTCCCGCGGTACTAAGGAGCTGCTCCTCATCGATATGACCATTAGCCAACAGGTTCGTCGTTCCCGAAGGGATTTGTCGACATGTTGGATAGATTATAAGAAGGCCTATGACTCGGTGCCACATACATGGCTCATGAGGGTGCTGGAATTGTATAAAGTAGATGCAACTCTACGCGCCTTCCTGATGTCATGTATGGGGCAATGGAGTACGGTTCTTCGCTATCCAGGATGTCGACATACCCAGAGGAATAGCGAGCCGATAAGGATAGAACGAGGTATATTTCAGGGCGACAGTCTGAGCCCACTTTGGTTCTGCCTAGCCTTGAATCCTCTAAGCACACTGCTGGAAGATTCAGGGCTAGGTTACCGATTGAGGAGAGGTGGTCAGGTTATATCTCACCTCCTTTACATGGATGACTTGAAACTCTTTGCCCACAACAATTTGCAACTGCTGGAGCTACTGAAGGTAACTGAAACTTTCAGTAGCGCTATCAGAATGGAATTTGGTGTGGACAAATGTGCGGTCATGCATGTAAAGCGAGGGAAGATTGTGGAATCCGTGGGAACCCACCTCTCGGATTCCATACACCTAAGATCCCTCTCCTCGACCGAAACCTACAAGTATTTGGGTATGTCGGAAGCGTTAGGTATCAACGCTGCTGACATGAAGCAATCGCTGAAGGAGCGCTTCTTTAGCCGCCTGAATAAAGTTTTAAATAGTCTTCTATCAGGCGGAAACAAGGTGCGCGCCTTCAACGGATGGGTCATGTCGGTTTTGATGTACTCTTTCGGCATACTCAAATGGACTCAGACAGAACTTGACGCCCTGGATAGGAGGGTCCGCACATTGCTGACCGCAAATCGGATGCATCACCCACGTTCATCGGTGATGAGACTGTATATCCCGCGGAAGTGCGGAGGTCGAGGCTTCTTAAATGCTAAGACCCTGCACAACCGTGAGGTATGCAGTCTCAGGGAATACTTCCTAGAAACCGACGTGGGGATGCACCGAGATGTGGTCTCCGTAGACAAGGGCCTCACCCCGCTATCCTTGGCTAACGAGAACTGGCGCATACCTATAGTATTAGATACTAATGACCGCAGGGAGGTATGGCAGAGCAAAGAGCTTCACGGGCGCTTTTACCGGGCCTTACATGGGCCCGATGTAGACCTGTTAGCGTCCGTATCCTGGTTGCGATTCGGTGACCTCTTTCGGGAAACCGAAGGTTTTGTCTTTGCGATTATGGACGAAGTTATGATGACGAACAACTACCGGAAATATATTGTGAAGGACGGCACGGTTGACATCTGTCGGGCATGCCACCGTCCCGGAGAATCAATCAGACACATTATTTCTGGCTGTTCTCGTCTGGCTAACGGAGACTACTTGCATAGGCACAACCTTATAGCCAGGATTATCCACCAGCAACTTGCTCTGAAATACAGTCTTGTGGAATCGGAAGTACCGTACTATAGATATGTGCCCGACCCAGTCCTCGAAAATGGCAATATCACGTTGTATTGGGATCGATCTATCATCACTGACCGGACTATTGTTGCCAATAAGCCAGACATAGTGGTGATAGATCGATTAGAGCGTCGCACAATGATTATTGATATAGCGGTCCCGCATGACGAGAACCTCGTGAAAGCTGAAAAAGATAAACAGATTAAGTATCTTGATCTGGCTCACGAGGCTGTCGACTTGTGGGATGTGGATACAGCAATCATTGTGCCGATAATCGTTACGGCCAATGGCATAATAGCTAAGAGCCTCGACCAACACCTGAGGAGGCTCTCGTTAGGTAGCTGGATCAAGGGCTTGATCCAGAAAGCAGTACTCTTGGACACGGCGCATATCGTTAGGAGGTTCCTCTCTCAGGAGCCCTGACCACCGGTGGCTTGGACCCTGTTCCCGACACCGGTGGGCTACTATTTTTTATATTTTTAAATGTTTTTTTAAAATTATTTTTATAAGAATATTTAAAAATGTAAATAGTATGCTTAAAAACGAAATAAAGGAAATAAACTACTTACTCCTAATCTAAAAATTGAACTTTTGCCAAACCAACTATCAACTACTATTACTACCTATACCTACTCCTATTTCCTATCCATATACACATGTACCTCCACACAAATCTAAACAAACAATATTTAACACTAATAATCTAAATTCAAATCAAATCAAAATCAAATCAAAATATTTTTATTTCACATAAACCTACATGGGCACTTATGAAACGTCAGAAGCTAGGTGCACGGTTCCAATTGGTCGTTTCCTATGGAGAAGAGCCGGCAAGAAACTCCACGGTTACTCTTTTAAAAATAATTGGCTTTTACAATACTTTCATATAACAGTGTTTCTAGGTATGGGAGGACAGTGTAGGTCTTTCAATAAGTACCAAGTACTTAACAAAATAGAAAATGGTTAACAGGTCTACAATCCACTAAGCCTACAGCGTTCTCACATTCACAAAATATGTAGAAAAGAATCTATACAAAAAATAAATAGATTAATAAAAATAAAAAAAACCTATTTTAATAAAACGCAATTATATGATTGCTGTTACAACTGTAATCAATCTGAGTAATTATCATGTCCACAAAAGTGACAAAAAAAAAAAAAAAGTTCAAATTAAATCGTAGGTATATAATGTCAAATAATAGAATAATAAATATGTCAAGGACGAATGTAAACAAGGACGAATGTGTGTATTCTATCAGCTAAACCTGTGTTATGAGATAAACAGCTGACTACCACTAAACTAACCTAACCTACCCCCACTAACCAACCCAGTCCTACTCTACAAACTACAACTAATTGCACGCACCCAATATATTATAACTACCTACTATAACTACTTTATACTACAACTGCCTACTGTGTCTACATAAAACCAACAATTAACATAATATCTACACTTCTACTATTTGATAAATCCAAACAGTTTTATAGGATGATGGCCCTACCCCATTCATCACCTACCTTCTTCTAAAACTATTGGCCCCTACAGCCATAGTTCAAATTGATGATGGCCCTACCCCATTCATCACCTACCTTCTATAATGATCTGATGGTTTACCCCATTGATCAGTGGTTTTGCTTTATCAATTGGCCCTACACCATTGGTAACCTAAGCAACCACCTCTATTTATAATATACTGTTAGGTTTCAATTTATAAATATGTAATTGTTGGATATTGTACTGGCAACAACCAAAGATTCGATGTGTCAGAACGCAGCGCGGGAACGGCCTTCTGGGTCTGGCGCTCGTGACGCTAAGATGTGCTTAGTGGCTGGTCCGGTAAAAAGATAGATTGGCATGGTATTGGTTAGAAATCTACTGTAAATTAAGGTAACCTATTAGTTTCATGGTAAATATTAGAATACGGATTGAATGGTGACATTATGTGGGGAATAGGAGATGTGATGGTATGGTGTAGAATATTGATTTTGATGTTGGCAAAGAAATATAAATGACAGATAAAATATCTTGGTGTTGCATATTATTTTCCTTATCCCTGAAACATTGTGAATATGTAGTTTTATTATACAGTTTTAGATTATGATATTGGGGTAGCGACTTTAAGATTCATTCGGGGATTAGTATCTATTTTGAGGTTAAATAGTTATATTCGGAATTAAATAAGTTATTTTAGAGCAGGATGGTTCTTATTACAATACTATCTATCTATTCTATTCTATTCTAAAGAGCGGTGCAACTCTATAAAGAAGCCTTTGCAGCAGCGGATGGTTACTGCCTAAATAAGCCCAAACCAAAATATCTATCTATTTACATAATGTATATTCTAAGCAGCGGATGGTTACAGCCTAAATAAGTCTAAACCAAACTATCTACCTATTTACTTATGTATATTCTACGGAGCGAATGGTTACTCCCTAAATAAGTCTAAACCAACACTATCTATTTATGTAAACTCTATCTATGTAATTGTTGGTATTCCTATGCAGTTTAGGGAATTATGTTCTAAAAAAACACCTATATACAACCACTACTGTATATACCTATATACTATGGACTAGACCCTAGTTTCTAGTCTTGTGGGTGCATTACACTATTGGGACTTGGGTTGAAACTACAACAGTAAACCACTAATTACTGAAATCAGATCTGTTGCTTGCCAGCATAACTAATCTTATAATCTGTAATATTACCTAATGATATTATGGAAATGCTAATGACTATTAAATCTACCTCATAATTAAAATAAAACTACCACAATTATCTAAAACTTAAAATAAATTATAACTAACTATCCTTAACATATGCTGCGCTGGCGCCATTTTAGGGAATGCTGTTGATCCCAAGGGATGTCTATTTTTTATTGCATAGCAGGTCATTATTATAACTACCCTTAGCTTTTGTGTTGTCTATCTGTTACCTAAATGCCCAAAGTACGTACTAAAATAAATTCAATAATGACTTTGGCATTCTAACTACATGTATATACATACCTACCCAACTACACCTACAAGTACACACTGAACTCACCTACCTATACTTACCTATAGCCAGTTAAATATCTACTACACCTCATGTCTACTCACATGTAGGAATACTACTACACACTGGTACTACCTGCTAATAGAACACTACTGACTGAGATACACTTGCTCTCACACTTGTGTATTTCTTTGCTTGCTGTCTGTAAATCTTGAGTGACCTATGACGATAGTTCACTCATGGCTGCTGAGTATGGTTCCAGTCTGCTATTACTGGACTGGATACAGACTTCTGCTAAGGATTAGACAGCAAGTGGGAAGTGGTAGTTCTAGCGGATTTTATATAGGTAAAATCCTCTCTCTGCAGCCGGGGTACTGTAGCGTTGTGAGCGGTCTCAACTATTATTAGTCGAGTGATTCTATTCTTTCTATCAATTAGTAAGTAATTAACTACATCACTACAAACGTGGCACATTACTAATTTCCTAAGGACACTCTGTGATTTCGACTGCCGCTTGCCTCCCTGAAGGGACTGACCCTCAGGACTGTGTGCCCCAAACTAGGGGCTCTCTGTGCGGGCTCAGGCTGCACGCTGACAAAGGCCTGCCTACCTGTGGCCTACCGCCGCGCGCCTGTGCTGACAGGCGACCTCCCCATGCTGCGTCGCTAAGAGGGCCGACCGACCTACCACGGAGCCAGTGCTGACCAGGCCATGTGCTACCAAAGACGGTACCCTTCCTACCTAACCTAAGCGTGCGAGTGCTCAGACTCAGTGTCAGTGATCTTACCCACGACCTAGCTGTGTACTATTTACCTATTTAAATTATTTCTATAAACCTATCTAGCTGTTTAATTACCTACCTCTACTTTCTACCTAACCGTTAACGGCCTGCGCAGCCGACACTCTCCTAATGCTCTGCTATAATCTTCTGTCGACCCTATCGTATCAGTAAATAATGTCAATAAATAATTTGTTAACATTGGTACGAACCTTGCATCAAAATTTGACTCTACCAGACCATCCGTCTACTCATCTTCATCCCCGTCTCCAATTAACTCTCTAGTGATTCCATTAGTTGATGAAACTCTTGTAATTAGTACAATTCAAAGCTTACGCAGCGATTGTGCTATTGGATGGGATAACATCCCAGCAATCATCATAAAGCAATCTAGCTCCATTCTGGCTCCTTTCATTGCCCATATATGTAACTGTGCCATCAATTCGGGAGTTTTCCCAAAAGCTTTTAAACGTGCAGTAATCCATCCAGTGTACAAAGGCAAAGCTAAAGACGACGTTTCCAATTATCGGCCAATCTCAGTGCTTAGCTCCTTGTATAAAATACTTGAACGAATCCTCAACACTGACCTAACAAAATTCCTATCAAGAAATAAATTAATCGCTGACAACCAGTACGGATTTCGTTCGGGTATCTCCACAGAAGATGCCGTCTCTGATTTCACCAACACACTGATTGACAAACTGGACACCCGCCTTAAATGCTATGGTGTATTCTTAGACTTAACGAAGGCTTTTGATACAGTTTCTATTCCCAGACTTTTGGCCAAAATGGAGCATATAGGAATACGTGGTGTGGCCCTAAATATTTATAAAGATTACCTCAGTGGGCGTAGCCAGCGTGTTAAAATTGACTCCGTTTTTAGTGACAATGAGTTTATCAGTTACGGTATACCTCAGGGAAGTATCTTGGGACCCACACTATTTCAAATTTATATAAATGATCTCTGTCAGTTACCCCTCATTTTTTGTGACATATTCACCTACGCAGACGACACAGCACTTTTGATATATGATGAGACCTGGGACAAAGCAAAACATAGAGCTGAAACGACCTTGCGAACTGTTATGGACTGGCTTTCCATTAACCTCCTGATGCTCAATGTTTTCAAAGTAATTCAGTTTCTACCACCAAATTCACCCAAACCACCTACTGATTCAATCAAAATAACAGCGCATATTTGTCATGAAGCCTCAACATCCAACTGCAATTACCTCGATCTGGTATCATGTATTAAGTATTTAGGTGTTCATATCGAAGAGAGACTAGAGTGGCGTGTTCATACGGATACTTTATACTCCCGGCTTCGTAAACTAATTTATTTATTTAAGAATGCGGCGACGCATGAATTGCCCATACAAACGTAGTACATAAATCATTTGCAATTTCAGCATATTTCCACCATATTATGTTGATATTCGAGTTGAGACAGTATTTATCTAGGCTCCTACGTCTTTTTATTTCCAAAAAATTACCTTTAAATGAAGTGTAAGCGAATTGCATTTCGTACATTTTTACAGCGTAAATGACATGTTTTCATATTGTTTTTTCTGTATTATAAACAACAATATTTGTAATATTGTTTCTGCAGATGCATAGTTTATGTTATCAAATTCCAAATTATCGAAAAAAAAAATGGAAATACATTAACTTTTCATTCATGTTTTTTGTATTACGGAACACATCCAAATTTATCATAAATTTTCGAAAGCTAGTAGTACTATCGCGTCAAGCAATAATTGTCAATGTGTGCGTGGTAGTATTGCTCACTGTAGGTGTATATCGCTCCGACAGGCACTCACGCTAGTGCAACGTGCTTGGAATTGAATTTTGCAAACATCTCGATTTGTAGTTGCGAGCCGTGTCTCTTAAAGAGCTCAGACATTCGGCCGATATTGAAACAGCTTCGCTTGTATATCGTTCCGGGGGGTCCGAGGGGGGGTCTGGATTTATGCTTTCGCGGTTGCACAACGACATGCTTTGCTTTGCTTGGTAGTATAGATCCTACGCCTACCCTACCGCCTCCTTCAGAGGGGGTATGGTTGGCGGAGTCTTGAGGGTGAGCGCTACAGTCGTGTAGATCCTCAAGACAAGTCTGGCGGATGCACCTTCCCGAGGTTGCCACCCCGTTCATGGTCTAGTTCCATAAGAAATAGACGTAACTAAAACCACCAGGCGCCTTTGCATCCCTTCCTCAATTCCCTTAACCTCATTCTGTCCCGTCTTATGCCTTCCTGTCCCAAATCTCACAAATCCTCCCCACTCTATCCTATTCGTATCCCTACTCCTCCCTATTCCGCTTTCCAACTTCCACTCCTAACTGTGACCCCCTGTGACTGGGTGGTGGCGGGCTCGACTATCACTAAATCCAGCTGATTTTCGAGTAGGAATAAGCAGTCACCTGCGCTAGGACCTGCGCAGTTGAGCGCCGTGAGCGGGGATGAAGGAGTCCTGGGGGGTTGAGCCGAGCGGCTCTGGCTGTAATGTGCCCGTAAGGCAACACACCCCCTTTGGTCCAAATTTCAAGCGAAACGGTGGCCCTACCCAGTAGCCAGGGGTAGGGAAATGGCCATAGTGTCCCGTCAGAGGGCCACAGGCGAGGTGCGTGAGGTCCGCTGAGGTCGTCCTTGGACGATCAAAGCGGTAGGTAAAGGTCATGCTGACGGTGTAAGTGAGGGTTGATCAGTTCGTTGGCCAACGCCAACCCGATCGAGCACCCGATGTCGCACTGTAAACCAGCCTCGCGCCCCTATATCTCTCTGGTAGTCCTACCGATCGAACTTTTTTATAGTGAGACGTTCCCAGTTGCGGGCTCCATGGTGGGTGGGAGCCAGAGAGACGAATTTTATTAAAAATTTAATATGGATTTAACAAGGCCATTTAAAAAAAACAGTACCGGAGTGGAGGTGAAAGCCGATGAGACTCCCAAGGGAGGTGCTTGCACTTCCCTTGCTCCTGATGGCCATGCAGCTAACACTGCGGGTACCACCGCGGGCACCGGTCCAGCTGTGGCGAGAACCACAGCCAAGACCAAAAATAAAAAGTCCCAGTATAAACAAAGGACGTCGGCGCTGATTGGGACCAGTACCGACCCTTCTGACACACAGGCGAAGACCAAGGCGACGACTAATACCACTGCCGGTCTGACCCTCTCTACACAGGCCCCGGCGCCAGGTAACACTGGTACCGGGCTCCCAGCCAAACACCCTCCTCCTCCTGTGGCTCCTCTAGTCTCCTCTCATCAGACGGTCATCACCGGTCAAGCGGAGACGGCTAGCTGCATTGAGCACGTGTTCTCACGCGCCTGGCAATTTGTGCAGAAACGCAAGGGTAAACATACTCAACAAGCCCATTGCTCTTGCAATGACCCTTCAGGTCCAATTGCTGCCCCGGAACAGGGCAGAAAGAGGGACAGATTGACGAGGAAGGAGCGCCGTCAAGCATTAAAGAAGTCGGGCAAAGGCTCCCGCAACAAACAGGCCACTGTCGCTAGCACAGTTAAACCGACAGTCGGCCAGCTAAACTTCTCCGCCGGTAAGCGGGCACAGGCAGAGGCTGGCACAAGCCGACCAGCGCCCAGTCAACCGCCAACCAGCGCTCCGGTGAAACCCAAAGGTGACACTACACAGCGACCCTATTGGAAGGATCAGGCCGCGGCCAAGCGAGCTCTCAACGAAACCTTGACACCTCGGGGAGAGCATAAGCGGCCGCGTCTTGATCAATCCAATAGGGTCGACCAACGAAGCTACGCCCAAGCTGCCAGCGCAACCCTAGACGTCGCCATCACCTGCGACCGCACGGGGATCCTCAGCAAGGACGCGTCGGACCAGGTTCTCGCTGCTATCCAGAAGCAGATCATCCTCGAGGCCTGCTCCCCCAAACAGGACACCCCAGGGCCGACTTTCAACGCCAAGCCGCTGTTCGCCGGGGGTATCCTTAAACTGTGGTGCGGTAATGACCACACCTTAGCCTGGCTAAGGAAGACAGTCTCCGGCTTGACTCTTTCAACTAGCACCTCGTTAGTCGTCGTGAGCCAGTCGGAGATCCAGAAACGTGCACGGTGTGGCATCGTGATCCCGGACGAGCAGGGGTCTACTATGATTGGTCGTACTCTCAGCTACCAAAACTCTTGGGTAGACATCAAGAGGTGGGTACTGCTGCACGCTGATAAACAAGCCGCGGCGTGGTTCGTGGTGGTCGGTATCCCTGTGGACCAAATCCCGACTCTGATGGAGGCCGGACGCCGTCTCTCAATTGGATTAGGGGCGGTGTACGTGAAGTTCCAGGGTCGGAACGGTAGGTTCACCGACGTTCCACAGGGATGGGACCCCGCCACGGGAACCGTCTGCGAGGCGCTGGAACAGCTGCCGCAAGCAACAGCAGGGGAGTCCACTCCCCCTTCACACAACCCGGAAGCATCTGCGGCTGAGCCTGCCACTGCAGAGTCAGCCGCCCCTGCCGCCGCCACCGAGGGCGTCGTTCCCTCATCGGGCGGGGAGCTGGACGACATAATCCTGACTCCGGCTTCGGGCCCGGGGGAGGACGGCTTCGACGAGGGCGACCTGTTTGCCGGGCTTAGACTTGGGGGGGACGACGAGGGTTCGACCAGCGATGGCGTCCCTTTCGTCGGTCTGTAGAGTCCTCTTAGCAAACCTCCACCACAGTTAGACCGCGACGGCTCAGCTTCGCAAGTGGCTGGAGGTACAACACACGGCCATTGCCTTAATCCAGGAGCCGTGGATTAGGGCGGGTCGCATACAAGGACTCTCCAATCTTGGCGGTAAGCTCCTAGTCACCTCAGATCATGATCATCCCAGATAAAAAAAAAACTTTATTTGAACTAAGCCTAAAATAATATAACAATGGTATAGTAGAAAGAAGTACATACATTGAGAGGCTTATGCTAGGTAGTAATACATTGAAACCCTGACCTCTAAACTAGGTTATTACCTGTATCTTAGAAGATCAGTGTCCCTCCGCAACAATGTTACAGTCCAGAAATTTTACAGCTCTAGGTCAACTACTAAACATTGCAAAAAAATAATAATAATTAAAAAAATAAAAATAAAATGAAGGGTATAATTTTACAATTCAAAAGAAGTGAAAGTATGGCGTTAATTTGTGATTGAGGTGCGTATGTGTGTGTTGTATGTAAGTGTTTGTGTATGAAAGTGAGTGTGTGTTGTGTGTTGAAATTTGGAATTAGTTTTATATTTAACTTCAACTGTAAAGGTTGCCTAAAAGAAGATCCTCTGTGTGTTGATGGGTCAATGTTAATAGGTAATTATGTAACGTTTGTTTGCATTGATATTTTGATTTTGTGGATAATTGTAATACTTTGTTTAAAGTGTTATATAATTTTGTGCTGGTGATGTAATACTGGCGCCTGGCAAACGTTGTTCTGTGATATTCTTGTGGAAAGATGTTGTGCTTATTTCTACCTGTTGGTTCTTTGTGGGGACGGGAAGAGTGTTTACGGATAACCGTATGGAGAACATAGAGCTGCCTGACGGTTAACACTTCACATTCAGCATATAATTGTGCTGTGGGATATCTTCGAGGCCGAGACCGCATAACTTTTAAGACCGCCCGTTGTGCACGCTCAAGCCTAATAAATTCGTTTATCGTTGCACCCCCTCAAACTGGAATACAGTATGAAAGAACTGACTGACATAGTGCAGAATATACCAGTTTCAGGGTATTTCTATCCGCAGACCTGCGCAGTTTTTTAAAAATAAAGGTCAGTTTACGGATTCTGCCCGTGAAAACATCTATATGCTTATGCCAGTTAAGGTGTTGATCAATATGAGTGCCCAGATATTTCACACTAGTAGTCCTAGATATGCTGAGGCAGTTACATGTAGGAGGGGACACAGTAGTACACGTGTGGGCCTTGAGGAGATACGATAGCGGAGGGGTAAGATTTGACCTAATGGCAAAAGGAACATATACCGTTTTCTGTACGTTCAGGGTAAGTAAGTTGTTTGTTAAGCAGCTCATGACATGTTTCAGTGCATTTTCGACATTACGAAAGCATTGGGCCCAATTCACTCCATCGATTACCATAGTTGTGTCATCAGCATAGGTAAAGATTCTACAATGTGGGATAGGTATATTACACAGTTCATTTATATAAATGAGGAATAACGTGGGCCCCAATATGCTGCCTTGCGGTACGCCATATGCAATAGGTAATGTTTCACTCTCATTTTGACCGATTTTGACGTATTGTGTCCGGCCCCTTAGATAGTCAGAGAAAATACCCAGTACAGTACCACGAATTCCGATGTGCTCCATCTTCTTCAGCAAAGCCGGAACAGAGACGGTGTCGAAAGCCTTAGACAAATCAAGGAAGATACCCAGGCATTTCAACTTCTTATCAAGACTTCTAGCTACATTTTCAGAAAGAGCCATGACCGCATCTTCAGTGCTCAAGCCTGTTCTGAACCCAAATTGGTTATTGGATAAGACTTTGTTAGCTTCCAAGAAGCTGATAAGGTTTTTATTAAGGACGCGTTCCAGTATCTTCGATAGGGCAGTAAGTATCGATATCGGCCTATAATTATTGACTTCGTCTCTGCGCTCAGCCTTGTGAACCGGATGGACAACAGCTTTTTTAAATGAATCTGGGAAGGTGCCTGATGAAATCGAAACATTACAAATATGTGTTATTACTGGAGCCAAAGTATGTCTTGACACTTTTATCAGAGCCGGGATACTATCCCAGCCAGTAGCACAGTCAGATCTTAGACTTAAAATGATGTTTTCAACGTCTTTTACATTGACCTCATGAAGGACCATTGAGCCGCCAGAATTTAATATAGGAAAATTTGGTGGTAAAGAAGTCGTGGTTATTTTTGATGCCAGATTTTTGCCAAAATTGATGAAATAGTTATTTATACTATTTAAGGATGAATTTGGTGTTTCACAAAGATTTAGTAATTCGGTAGAGGGAACACGGTTCGACTTTATATCGGATACTTTCTTTATTACACCCCAAGTTGCCTTTATATCATTCTTAGCCTTGGAGAATTCTTCTGTTTCGTAAGTAATTTTGAGCTTTCGTAGCAAAGAGTTACAATGGTTTCGGTAACGAGTGTAGGTGATTCTAAGTATTTCATTGTCTTTCTCTTTTTTTAGTTTAGCGTTCATACGGTCACGATTGCGAATGCAGCGGAGCAATCCGGGAGTTATCCATGGTTTGAGAATTCGTTCTCTACTTGATATCGAATATTCCTGTGTGTGCTGTTTAATAATGGAAGATAGATTCCCAATTAAATTATCTGTCGCTTCATTCGGGTCCCAAATTTCCAGAATAGGTGACCAGTCATTGTTATTTATGTCATCAATAACTGTGTTGTAGTTAATTTTGTACTTAATTTGAGCTGTACTTTTACTATTGTTCTTAGTTTGCAGGTACAATAATAAAGGTTCGTGATCAGTTATAGATGATTCAATGATGATCGTCGTTGCATTCTTATTTGTTTTGAGAAGAACGTGATCTAGACAATTTGCCGAGCGAGTCGGAAAAAGATGTGCAGGAAGAAGTCCATGCGATGCAGCGCAGGTTAAATACAAGTCAGAGTTCCGGTCATTATTACCTTCCTTGATATCTATGTTTATATCCCCAATAACGACTATTGTTTGTGAATGTACATTAAGGACCTGTTCTAAACTTACAATGAAGTTGCTAATATCTTTAAAGGAAGGAGAACGATATAGAGCGATTATAACGATATCGTCTATGTGGCATATTAGGCAATTTGCATGAGCAAATTGTGGCTCCTGTACTTCAAATTTGATTGACGATTTAACGTATATAGCAACCCCGTCATTTTGGTTGAAATTATTTTTAGTACAGTAAGAACTATAGCCGTCTAGGATTGGCAAATGCGACACTTTGCTCAGCCAGCATTCGGTTAATACTAAAACATCGCATTGAAAGCCCAAAACCTGCATTAATACTTGAATCAAACGCAGATTTTTCTTGGTACTTTAAGGTTTAATTTAAGGTACGAAATATTGTACAATTGAGAAAATGTAAGAAAGGAGCGTGCGGCTTGCGCGGGGCTCGAATTTGTACTGCCTCCCGCTATGCCCTACGGGCCCTGCGATCCTTGCGGCCGCGCGCTCCCCTCTCACTTACACACACATCTTTATATATATAATTCTTCTGTGAGTGTGTATGTCACTGAACTTCTCTCAAACGACTGGACCGATTTTGATGAAATTTTTTGTGTGTGTTCAAGGGGATCTGGGAATGGTTTAGATTCACAATTTTGTCCGCTGGACAATGTTTTGACAGGACAACGTCTGTCGGGTCCGCTAGTTTAAAATAAAATTCTACAGGTACGTAGGCATATCGCACCGCTTACATCCCCCACCCCAGTGCTGCTAGCAGCACTCATCAGTCAAAGGCACCCGAGCGACACGTGGGGCGGACCGCGTCACCATTCCAGACTTCGTTTCAATCTTTACTACCCTCACGCGTCCATCCTTTCCAGGGTACACTTCTCTAATCACGCCCTTTGGCCACACGTTTCTAGGGCCGTTTGGGTCGACTACAAATACCAGGTCTCCCACTTGTAGCGGTCTTTGGTCTTTGTTCCACTTTTTCCGAGGTATAAGGTCAGGTAACACCTCTCTCACCCATCTGTTCCAAAACATATCAGCTAATCGCTGGGATATTCGCCATTGCTTTCTTAGGTATAAGCAGGAGTCATCAAATTTGCCGAGCTGCGGTAAGTTCAAAGATGTCCCAAGTAGAAAATGGTTTGGTGTTAAAGTTTCTATGCTGCCAGGTTCCACCGAAACGTGGGTCAGTGGTCTACTGTTTACCATGCTTTCGACTTCGCTTAACAGAGTATTAAAAGTCTCTTCCTTTGGAGCTCGTTCTTTCAGTATTATTTTTAACGACGTCTTCACACTACGGATGAGTCGTTCCCATGCCCCACCCCAGTGAGGACTAGCAGGCGGTATGAACGACCATTTGGTTCCATGATTTTCAGCTTCGTTCTTCAAGTCTTCCTCATTCAATTTCGCAACTGACTTCTTCAGTTCAGCGTGAGCTCCTCTAAAGTTAGTCCCGTTATCAGAATATAAATGTCGGGGCCATCCGCGTCTTGCGGCCATGCGTCGAAGGGCCATGATGAAGGAGTCGGTTGTCAGCGTGGCAACAGTTTCTATGTGAATGGCTCTTACTGTGAGGCAAGTGAACAGCACGCCATATCTTCGTTCGTGACGTCTACCAATAGTGACCTCCATTGGCCCGAACAAGTCTACTCCGCAGTACGAGAATGGACGTTGATGGTGAGCCACCCTTGCTTGAGGTAAGTCTCCAATTTTGGGTATTTCTGGTTTACATTTCCTTAATCTGCACAGCATACATTTTGTTACTACATTTTTAACCGTTGGTCGCAATCTGATAACCCAGTATTTTTGTTTTACTTCATTGACAACGGTCTCTTGATTTCCATGGGCGGCGTTGACATGGTAGTGTCGTATGATCAACCGAGTTATGTAATTTTGTCCATCTAATATTGTAGGTCTTTTCATTTCAGGTAGCACGTCTGCAGTAGCATCGATTCTCCCTCCAGCCCTCAGGACTCCATGCTGATTAAGGTAAGGTGACAAGGTAAGTAATTTACTAGTGGTAGGTATTGATTATTAAAATGAAATAAAACAAAAATCTGATGTTCGTTAAAAATTTCACATTTGTGGTATTAATATAATAATAATATAAATCTAACACCTTTAAACGAGCAATTCTTGTATATATGTATATATATAATCTGAATCTCGGAAACGGCTCAAAGAATTTTTATGAAATTTATTACGCAGGGGGTTTCGGGAGCGATAAATCGATCTAGCTAGGTTTAATTTTTAGAAAACGTCGTTGAAAAAGAAAAATGGTCACGATATTTTTCTTTATTCAAGTAACAAGGACTCATTGTGTTAGTAAACTTATGAACTATGTTAGCTTATTTTACCAGATCACTCAGAAAGTTTTGCGACTAACAGTTTTTGTCTATGGGATACTGGCTGGTTTTGATATCGATAAAAAATATGACTATTTATTACAAAAAAAAACACATAACATTATAAATTCCCTCCACATTTTTTTACAAGCAAAATCAAAATACTCTGTCTTACTGAAAAGTGGATTTACAACGAGAACATTTTCGCGCGATGATTTTGTACGATTTCAAATGTCGACTAAAACCAGAAGAATTGTTTGAAAGACTTTAAATGGTGTTCATAGAAAAAAGCCCTTCTAAAGCGACTGTTTTCCGCTGGTTTAACCAATTTATGCGTGGTCGAGTAATTTTGGCGGACAAAGAAAGAAGTGGCCGCCCTATGACGGCTGTTACATAACAAAACATGCTGGCTGTGAACATTTAATTCAAGAGAATATGCGAATTACATATGAAATGGTTCACCATATACTGCAGATTTGACCGGAAAGTGCGCATGAAATTATACAATTTTCTTTGACGGTTTATCTGGTGTCAGTACCCTTACGAGATCAAAGGAGCATCAATACTAAATGGTATGTTACCAAATGTTTGCCAGAAGTTTTTACTGCTGCAAGCAGCAAGCGACCGAACACTGGCCTCCGTGGGCTACTGCTTCACGGGACTTTCTGGACAGCACACCGGTCAAATTTATAGGTCATCCTCCTTACAGTCCCGATTTGACTCCGTGCGACTATTTCTTGTTCCCCAAAATAAAAAACCAACTCAAAGGAAAACAGTTTTCATCACCGGAAGCTGCACTGGCTGCATTTGAGAAGGAGATTGAAGAGGTGTTTGATGTGGACTGGAAAATGTGTTATTGAAAATTGGTTTAGACGTATGAAACTGTGTATTAGAGAATTCTCCATTTGTGTCTGCAAATGGAGAGTTCTTTGAAAAGATATAATAAATAAATATATAACCTGTAGTATATTTTTTTTTAGTATCGCAAAACTTTCCGAGTGCCCCACGTAATCTAGTTTAAATTTATTTCACCCCATGGGAGATGGCACTGCAGTGATTGATGTACATGCAATCCAGCCTGCTAGTGATCATTTTTAGGATATTGTTGGAGCTGGCCCGCACTCTGCGCAACAAGGATGCACACCTCATTCGCATCGTTGCGTAAAAGCAATTAATATGTGCGTCCGCGAACATTCCCGATGCGCAACAAAAACGGGGCAGCCCCACCAATAGGTACCCTGAAAGCGTTGTTGTATTGGACACAAAGGGTGTTGCACGACCTTTGGGTATATGTAGCCCATAGGCTGCACGTGTAAAACGTTGTACAATAAGCTCGAAACAGAGTCATTTTGAGCAGCGTGCAAACCTGCGAGCCGGCATGTTCGCCCTTACCGACAACACCCTTCGTTCCCGCCAATATCGAGTCCGTCATTGAGGTCAGGGGTCAATATATCACTAAGATATTTAAACGTAAATACTATTTGTAGTGGAGTCTCATTGAGTAATACAGGTGGTAGGTACATAACCTGGTCTACCCCAAGCCTCAATGACCATGATCTCTGACTTATTGGAGTTATACATGAAACCATGTATTTTGGCATACTGCTCACATTTGGCGACCAACTTTCTGAGACCACAAATTGACCATATCGTCTGCATAGCTTATTTACACAAATACCATCTATATAGCTACCTACTCTGGTGCTGTTGAGCTCGCCAATCAGCTCGCTCAAGAAGCGAGGGTGAGCTCAACCCTCCCTGCCTCACCCCACATTCCAACCTGTATGGCCTGGAAAAAGTTCCAGCCCATCATACACTAATGATCTTGTTACCATACCAATATTTAAAGATGTTTATAAGCTCCGTTGGCAACCCATCCTTCTCCATCTTTCTCCGCAATACGTCATAAGCAACCAGGTCGAAAGCCTTGAATAAGTCGAGGAAGCTAACATAAATCTGCGTCCCACGCTGTGTATAGTATGTGACAGTATGCTTAAGACACAACACTGCACTTTCTGTTGACAAACCACGCCGAAACCCGAATTGGTTGTCGTGAACATTTACAGTTTTATTTTTTAGTTGTATGTTAAGTAGACTGTCAAACACTTTTGATATTTTGTTGTTGATATTATAATAGCTAGAGAGATGGGCCTATTGGATGCCGAGCGACGAAATGTAAGTTTGCGCGCACAATATTGAGAGATTTACCATGTTATTTTAAGACCATGGACTTCTTATAGGTTTTCCTGTAATCTATGAGTAAAGAGCCATACTATGTATTTTTTTCAAAATTTTTGATCCAGTAGTTTCGGAGATAATGGGGGGGAATGGTCAATTTTCATTGAATTTCTTAAATATCTTTAAAAGTGTTTATTTTAAAATTATATAAAAAATATATTTAAGATCCTCATAACAAGTCCTTTCGTTTGATATGTCACACGGTACTGTTAGTAAAACTTTTTTTTTAATTTTCTTGTTTGCCCCCTAAAAGTGACCCCTATATTCAAAATTCATTTATTTACGTTAAACATTCGTGTTTAGGTCACAGAAATACATATGTGTACCAAATTTCAACTTAATCGATTCATTAGATTCGGAGTAAATTGGCTGTGATAGACGGACAGACAGACAGACAGACACACGAGTGATCCTATAAGGGTTCCTTTTTTCATTTTGAGGTACGGAACCCTAAAAATGTAACAGGCAATAAACTCACAAGCTTATACTCAGGGCTCTACAAAGTTATCAAGGATATTTCACCAAATGTAGAAATCGAAATGAATGGTAAAACTGATGTTATGCATAAAAAACAGAACAAAGCTCTATTATGACTAATGTACTTATTGTACTGCAATTGCACTGTAAACATTCTTATTTATACGGCGATTAACACACTGTCACGCACCAAAAATTGTATTTATATTATCCTTTCAACTGTCATTAACGAGACACAATAGAATTTTAATTGTTATCCACCTCAATGAGGCGTCGTAAGAGATGATGAGTTAAGAAAAAAACCTGTCGTTGTCACTTGTCGTGTCTAGTTAAAATAAATAAGCAAAATATAACCACATACTAGTAATAAGCATCCAATATTATGTACTTAACCAATTTATATTTCAAAACTAACCTAGAATAAAGATTTTTTTTTTTCAAAATTGGTAAATTTTCAACAGGCGTCAAAGAAAATAAAATTAAAAAACACAGTCCGGTCAATTTAGACATTCGAAGTTACCTAAATTCCCAACAACCTGAAAGTCAGTAAGATTGTTTAAAATATGATTAAAAATAAAATTTTAAAGTTCCCCATCTTTCCCATGAATAGAAAAAAAAAATTCAAGGTCAAAGGCCAAAAAAATGAGTTTTTCGCGATTTTCAGCAAAACGGTAAGTTTTATCATAAAAATACTTCAGATAAAAATTGTTGATCATAAAATTATCTACAAAAAATGTACCAAAACTTTTTTTCCTACGAGCCACCGTTTTTGAGATATAATTGAAAAAGTTTTAAAAGTTGTAATCGTCATAATATACATAAGTACACTACACGTATGTACAGTACACCTCAAAACTCCGTAAGTATGCTAAGGATTACATTACGATACAGTCAGTGCGTGTGCATGTGCGTGTATGAGTGATGTCTTAACGTTCCACTGATAACACCCACTAATGAATTGTCGTCGCACAGTAACGTGAAATAACATTATATTTCTGTTGCATTTAGAATATGCGTCACAGTGGCGAGCTGATGCTAAAATTCGCATTAAAATATCATGTGCTGGTAGCTGTTTGGGCTAAGCAATGGATTCACGATCAGTGAGGTCTGAGTTCGAATCTAAGTAATTACAACGTGTGGCTGGTTTTACTAGTTTCATAGAAAAAATATATTTATATTTGTTTTTTTCTTATTATTTGTTATTTTTTTTTTTATAAGAAGTTAAAAATTAGTTATTGTATTATTGTTTAACTATATAAGTGATTTTTAATTCATCTTTTTGGTGTTAGAAGGTGGAAATAAAAAGTCGTGTTGAATGATAACAAAAATGTTTATTCGTTTTATTTATTTATAAAATTAACAAACTCTTATGAGAATTGTGATGTCACATTCCTACCTAGACAAAAGAAGTTCTCTTGTTACCTATCATTCCCAAGATTTTTTTTATTTACTAAGTGGGTACGCACTTACCTAGTCAATTCATAATAACATAACCAGTACCCTAATTGCGTAATACAACACAATCACAATCTGTTTCGATTTTTATGTAACGTCACAATTAATGTAATATTGAGGTAATAGCTTAAGTGTCCATTTTCTTGACGAAAAGAAGATTGAAACTAAACCTCAATTTAAGATCATTAAATAATTACAGATATGTTAATACTACTAAATATTTAGTTACACCGTCTAATTATTATTAAAACCAAAACATCTAGGTATTAATATTTTGTATTACCCCCATTATTTTCAATGCAGTCAAGTAGACGTTTGCGCATGGACCCTACAATATTACCACATATTTCGGTTCCTCTTAAATTTTCCCACACCTCCATGCAATGGGTTTTTAATTGTTGTATACACCTCTCATCCCGTGACTCCCACCTTTGCACCATCAAACCCTATAGATTTTCTATGGGGTTGAGGTCGGGTGATCGTGCTGGCCATGGAACAACAATTATCTCCGGGTGATTCTGGAACCACTCACGCACAATGCTCGCCCGATGAATAGAACAATCGTCCTGGACAAATGTCAATTGTGTCAACTCATCAGCTGGGTGAATGATGCGCACAGTAGGTAGCATGACATCGTCTAATACTTCTACATAAGTAGAACTGTTTAATCCAGAGAATTACAGTATTCCTCTAAAACAAAAAGAAAAGTGATATTAAGCAGTTATAACAACATACTAAAGTGACGTCATTTTATCATTTTTATAATAACATAAAATAATATTTATTTAAAATAACAGTATAAGTAATATTACAACTCTGCATTTACAAATGCAATAATAAACACTAATTATTTATATTTTAGACCTCATGATGGATTTAAAAAATAACAATAAAAAGAACTAATCCATATGTCACCAAATAGTCTAGGTAAATTTCAAATAAAAGTTTAAGTTACAATTCGTAAATATAATACTCACATTCAAACCGGTTTCATCAGATATTTGTGTTCTATTAAGACCACTTTTATGCAGCGCAATAATAGTCGCCCTCGCCTCAATATTAGATAATATTTGCCTGCATTTTGAGATCACACCAACAGTTACAACAAATCGACAACGTTCATTCCGATCAGGTCAAATATTCATTAAACTCATATTCTACCTCACAAGTCTAAACTTATTTAGTTTTTTTTATGATCTACCTTTCTAACTTTACGAAATGTTTAAACAAAGCGAACATAAAGAATATTATATTTCTGTCCCATTACTTCCAATTGAGTATAAAAACTTACAAAAAACCTATAATAGTACTGCATGAGATTTGAACTCATGGCTTACCGATTCACGCATCTATCTGAACGCGTTAACCGCTAGGTCATCTTGACTTGTATTTTAATGTTGATATATGAACTACAATCACTTGTTGACGATAATGATGCGTGTGTCTCTTGAAAATAAAAGGTCGTAAGTAAAACTAAACGTCAAGCTATTGCTTTGTGAGATTGCCTATAGACTTTTGGTCGGTACTGTACATCTCTATAGTTGTAATATATGTTAAAATATTTTTCTATCGGTTTCTAAGTGTGGCTTGGTTATCAACTAGACTTACAGACTGGGGTTGGAAGTTGGTCAACAATTCATTAGAACCAGTCCAAACTTTACTTCTACCTGTGCCGGAAAAACTGCTGAACACAATTTTTTGCAACTGCAAAAGGGGTGCAGTGCTAAATGTAGTTGCAAAAAAGTAGGACTGTTTTGTTCTCTGGCATGTACACATTGTCAAGGCCGGTCGTGCTCTAATATTGAGTGACCAACGGTGAAGGACCCGTTTGATTCCAACGAGGCTACATGCGATACATCGCTATTAACGCAGTTTACATGCACTCAGGATGAAGATGAAGAAGAACAAGACGAACAAGAACAAGAAGATCAAGAAGAAGAACAAGAAGAAGAATTTGAAAGTTACGACTCGGACGATTAAATTTCACTACCTTTTTTTATCTTAAATTGCATTTATCTTTTCAATCTCTGCTAATATCCATTATTTTGCAATAGTTTCAAATTAAACAGGATCACAACTGACCCGTGGAATAGGCCTACTGGGGAAACCACGTTAAAAAAACGCGCTAAATACACTACCTCATAGGTGGCGTGGAAACGTGTGCATATTATGACGATTACAACTTTTACAACTTTTTGAATCGTTATGTCTCAAAAATGGTGGCTCGTAGGAAAAAGTATTGATACATTTTTTGTAGATAATTTTATGATCAACAATTTTTATCTGATGTATTTTTATGATAAAACTTACCGTTTTGCTGAAAATCGCGAAAAACTCATTTTTTTGGCCTTTGACCTTGAACTTTTTTTTCCCATACAGGGGAAAGATGGGGAACTTTCAAATTTTATTTTTAATCATATTTTAAACAATCTTACTGATTTTCAGCTTGGTAGGAATTTAGGTAACTTCGAATGTCTAAATTGACCAGACTATGTATGTTTTTTAATTTTATTTTCTTTGTTATGTCTTATGGACTATTTCGATCCTTTGTTGGTCGAAATAAATGTTTAATAAAATAATTATTAACTCGTTTATTCAAATTCTATGCATATTAATGTTTTAACATTTTAAACAATTATCATCACGCTATACTTTTATGAAGCTAAACAGTATAATCACATAACCCTTTCACGTTTATAACAAAACAGTATTCCAAGACAGTAAAAATGATTTTGTTTATTTAAATCTATTTATTTTGGTCTAATTTAACATAAAAGTAATATATAAGACAGAACTTGTTTACCTATATTTTAGTGTTTTTGAGTACGGGATATGTATGTCCCTATATGCGATAAGATATTTTTTTTAATGTGTCGCAAAAAAATACTAAAATGTTTTTATAGCAAAAGACACACAAACTTTTGTATAAAATAGAAATTATTTCATGTAGAAACTTATTTATAATATTTATGATATTCAACAAAACAATTACGTTCTGAAATATAACATAAAATTAATTTTACATGTAGGTAGACTATGTGTTATTTGTGTGATTCTCAATACGACTTTTTGGACACTGTACGCATCTTTTTCTATTACTCATTTTTAACATTACATGTGAAGGTGTTCTGCGTTTTTGTGTGAGATAGATTCGCTTTTTCGTCATAACAACTGACGACAAAATTTTTGTCGAGACAAAAAACTACCAATGAGTGAACGAGCCACTACCTGGCGAAATTCTGGGCTTGAAAGCAAAGTTCCTTCAACACGTTTTGCTTCGTGCAGCTAGCAATAAATGACATAAGAATTATTCATCGCGATATCTAGTAAGTCGAAAAACAATATCAGATACCTAGTATTTTATTTTTGCCTTTAGATCCACTTCGTAACAAACTTTTTTTTGGTCCATGAAATTGACCCCTCCCATATTTTTTTATTGTACTTTACAACAACTTCAGGGCAAGTTATATTCATCTTGTCACCACTACCTTGTACACGTCTCTTGACTGTCGTTGTCCGTATGGGTGACAGTAAATTTGTCAGCTTTGTTATCCATCCATTTTATTAAAGATATTCGCGAAAATGTCTCTACGAGTCATATTTTTATCAGTTGGCATATTTTTTGGTATATTTTTCCTATTTGAGTGTACTGTTCCACAAGCCTTTATATTCATATTTGCCAGTGTATACTAAAGATTAGGGGAATTAAAAAAATATCAAAGTATACTTCACAACCTATATTACCCTGTAAACCTTCAGACAGTTGCAATACAACCGATTCACCCAATCAATCAGTTTTAGTGCCACCTTTTTTCTTCCCGGTGTATAAATCAAACTGAAAAAGATAGCCAGTAGAAAATATATGAAAATAAGAATGTATAACTGAAAATAATAGCAAGGTAAACGATATCATTACTTTGAAGCAAAAGTCTCCTTAGATGCATATAGGGACACCCGCGTCCTTTTACATTTTTTTTATAAAGTCGAAATACTTACCAGCTAATATAACTCTGAACAAAAACCGTCGTGGAAAGTCGCTGTATAACAATAAAATATTTTTTAATGTTGACGATCTAGCGAAAATATTTTTCACTTTTCGCGCCGGTAACTTTTTGACAGATAATGGTTTTTCTAGTGCTGCCAGCGCGCAAACTTAAAAAGATACTAAAACGATTAAAAATATAAATCTAAAATATTTTTTACTTCGCCAGTATTATTGTAAATCGTAAAATATTAGTACGGACAAATGTGTCTCTTATGCGTGACAGGGTGGGATAATGACAAGATCATATATTATTCGCAGATGACACTTCGCTCATTTTTTTATTAAAACGTCAGTTAGTCAACTTTGAACAAGTTATCGATGCACTCTCTAAAGTTGTGCATTGGTTTAATGTAAAAAATCTTCTGAACGACAACAAGACATTTTCAACGCCTAGTCAGGCGGCTAACCAATGTTCAACTTGTATGCGTAACTAGTAGCGCCCCGCGGTTTCACCCACATAAATCTGGATCCCGTGGGAATATCGGGATAAAAATTTCCTATGTGTTAACTATCTATGTGCCAAATTTCATAAAAATCCGTTTAGTAGTTTTTGTGTGAAAGAGTAACAAACATCTATCCTCACAAACTTTCACGTTTATAATATTAGTAGGTAGGATAGTAGGATGGAATAGAGTTGGATCCTGTTGACTCGACAGCTTTCTTGTAATAACTATTGACGGTAAATTACAATGGGGCCCACATAAAGAAAAATTGCCAGGAAGGCTAAGATCGGCCACCTATGCTGTTAATATATAGGTCTGTATTCGACAGATAACTGATGTAGATACAGCTAGAATTGTTTTTTTTTTAATAGTCTTATGTCTTAAGGGATTCTTCTCTGGGGATCATGTGCAGACATTAATACTGTCTTTGTTTTACAGAAAAGGGCTGTTCGAGCCATTTACAACTTAAGGGAAAACCAGAGCAATGTGGCAACAATTCCCAACAGATTTTCTGCTTTTGTGAATTTAGAAGATTTGTTTTTATCCTGGTAGGTAATTTAACCATTTCGGGAAAAACTGAATGTTTTTGGTCACGGAAAAGTTAAAGAAGATAGTTGAATGTCGTACTGCGGTATGATATTATGACTCAACATTATTCTAATGCTGAATCGATAAAGCAGATTCCCTATACCGTACAATGAGCAGACAAAAATAGCCCTTATGGTGACGAACGTATTGGCTGTGACTGTACCTAGTTATATGATTATACCTAATCAAGGAATATGATGGTTATTGCTTATGAAGTTAATTTAAAGGACTTAGCTTAATGCGGATGATTACCAACGAGTAATTTATTAATTTCCCACGGTATAGTCGGGTTGTAAATAAAACAATCAGTAGTAAAGTAGTTACTCTAACGTTGTGACTAATACATTATTTGAGTGAGTTATTGTGATGTGATTCAGCAGGATCTGCGTGTCACCTCCGGCGTACGCTTATTACTCAATTTAGGTTGCGATCTGCAGGGTGGTCAAAACTCCTAAATTTATTATCTGTTAAGTACTTTTAATAATTTTTGAAGCGAAAACATCTTTAGGCGCGTTGAGCGATTTTTGGTAATGGAAAAACATACGGGTTCGCGTCACCGACATGCCCGCGCCGACATGCTGTAATAGCAGTAGGTACTTAAGTGAAGTTTTTTTAGAACGAAGTTCTTTAACGCGGCTTGCGATAGGAGTAAACTGGCAGAAATCGTCACGCGCAACGTTCATATTTGCAACTGTCTTCTTTTAATCATTCATAATTTCTCTCTCTCTCTTGATAGAGAGAGAAACTGTGAATTCGGTAAAAACGAAAATCCAAGATGGCGGTTGCAAAAATTTTCACTCATGGGTGTCGTTTTCATAGTTTTTGAGGATGCTAAAGCCAATAATAAATAGTGAGGTCAAAATGTAAATCCAAGACGACAGCTGTGAAATAATCCAAATTTTTCATCATAGGTATCATTTTTACGGTTTTTGAGGGTGCTAAAACCAATATTGAAGTCAAAATATAAATCCAAGTGGCGGCTGCAAAAATTTTCTAATTTTTCGTTATGGGTGGTGCTTTCATGGTTTTGGGGGTGTTAAAGCCGATAGTGACGTTAAAAAGTAAATCCAAATTTGCGGCTGCGAATATTTTGTTTTTTGTTTTAAATCCTACGTAAGAAGGAAATTCGTTTCTGACGGGGGTCCCCTGACTGCACACGTTTTTTTGAAGTGAAAACTTTTGCAGGCGCTTTGAACGATTTTTGGTTGAAGAAAATCTCATAGGTTCGCGTCACAGACAGCACAGAGAGTAGCACAGAAGCGCTGTATAGTAGCTGAATCACTGTTCACAATGAAATCTTTAGCTGAATAAACCTGCTGAATAAGAGCGTTAGAGACACCTACTCAGCTGATATAACTCTGATTTGGGCACAAATTAATCAGCTGTTAGCTGAATAATGTAGCTGGTTACACTATATCAGCGTTATTTGAGCATTATTAAAGGTAACAGTCGCCCCAAGAGCTGAATAATGACTGATTATCAGGGTACGTGTTACCTTTTATAAACCACAAGGGCTGAATAATAGAGTACTTGTTACCAATTTTTCAGCACAAAATACACTCCAGGATATTAGTAACTCTTTTATGGAGCTGACAATTCACAAGTGGCAAAATTGTGAATAATTTTCACCCTACTACTATTTAATATTATTTTGATATGTTTTGTGTGAACCATTTTGTAAAGTGTTTGTGGAAAATAGGCAAATGTTTATCGGTAAGTAAAACTTTGTTTTTCCTCCATGTGCATGAAATTCGAATGGGAAAGGGAGTTTATTGTCAAATACTATATAATTATAGACGAATATTTTCACGCGCTCTCAAAATATCACTGTTAACTTGAAAATTATAGTATAAAATAGGTTGATGATATTATTATAAAAAAATTGTCTTTTATTTTTCCTTTGTAATTTGACAATAAGCTGTTTACGTATAAAATCATTACATTTTCTATTCAAATTCTGTTGTTATTTTCGTTGACTAAACAAAAACAAATTGTTATTATATTGTATACATAGGTTAGAATCTAAAAAATGGCTGACAAGCAATGTGTACCGTATTAACCACAATCAAACGGCATGAGCTGTTTTAAGTGTCCACTTGTGGTACATGAATCAGTAACGAGCTGTTACGAGTGGTTCTTGTGTTACACAAGTCAGCTACAGATTCATGTAAAGCTTGATAGTGGGTAACATGTACGCAAATAACTGTAGGTAATCATCAGTGAACCGATAAACTCTGCAGGAATTTTAGGGATCCGCGGATTAAGCCTCGGCATCATCACATCATTCTATATTTTTTGGATTAGCGTATGTTAATCATGTACCTAGTAAGTAGGTATCAAAGTTTTCTCGACCAAAGTAGACATAATTAGGTAAAACTTTTTAAAAGCTCAGGCTTTTAAGCAGTGTGGTCATTGTGAAATGAAAAACTTAGGTAAGGTACCTAAGTACCTACAGTATGCGCGCGATCTAAGTGCAGTCAGAGTATGAGTCTATGGCGAACATTACACGATAGGTTTTGCTGTCAGTTTTGCCACAGTCAAAGTTTTGATTGACGAAAAACCTACCGTCTAATGCGATGATTGATTGATGATTTTGCATGACGAAAATTGTAGGCGATAAAATTCCGTCATTCAACCATCATTCATGTCATGATTTCCAAATATTAGGAAGATTTACTGATTTTAAATACTAAATATAAAATTAAAAGTATGTGATTTGCCTCAAATGATTTTGTATCAGTGTAATTATGAAGTTTAAAAGTATCTCATTTGACAGTTCCGTAAAAGTACTGGTTTTTTAACGAAACAGAATTGGAAACATGATGTTTGGAGCGTCGCTTAACTTCTAGTGCAGTTGGCTATGAGCCTCGTAACCAGAAGGTGTCTTCAAGAAGTCTCGGGTCTATAACGTTATTATATTAAGTGCCTAGTTATATAGTTTGTTAAATGATGCTAAAAGTGTACCAGGTTTGTGGTGTGCAAGATGATAAATCCAGAGGTACTGGTGCTGAAATGGTGTATCGTATCATTCATGATTGATGGAAATGATTGACGCTTGCATGACTGTGTAATGTTCGCCTATGAGGTGAGGCGCGGGAGCACCCCCCCTCCTCGCCTTTGGCACACCTTGCCTCGCTATCCTATCAGCCGACGCGACGTGCGACGGACCGCAGTCGGGTGTGTATCGCGGATTGGACTTATCGTTACTTTCATTCGTGCACAGACGTATTATTTCAATGGTATACTAATTCCAGTTGGTACGTCTTATTTAGTTTTATGCATGGAGCGTTGGGATGGGACAGTCCATACACAGTAGATAGGTAAAAAAAGAAATTACGTACATTATACCTATTTAATTATCAATTGTTTTTCTTTTCAGAGAAATATTATGGCTTTTAAAATAGTACAGACGATCGAGTACGATGTACCTAAACTGACCATCGTTCCCACGCTGTGGGGATCGAAAGGGATTGTCCGCTGGCCACCAAAAAATATCAAATTAGCATCTAAATTAATAAAAGACGGTCATTCTAGTCCAGGACCAGAATGGAACTCGTACAAATGTGTTTTAAAGAGAAATTTTATACCTACATACGAAGAGGCAGATAAGGAATTGCGTCGAATGGAACAAAATACGGATACCGACGACAATGCCCACTGCAGCGTGCCGGGAACATTAAATCCATATGCCGCTGATGGCGAAATAAATTTCGACGCATTGGCGCAAGATTTGACACAATTGGTAAGATTTTTGTTCAAATATGCAAACACGCCCTCCGTACATTTCTCCTGAATAAAACCTACGATGAGACTGAAAAGTATTTATTGTCACTTACTTAAAGGTAACCTCATTTCCTATTATTCAAATGCACACACACACACTCACCCTCACACACACTCACCCTCACACACTGATACACACACACATAAACGCAATCACTCGACTCAGCACATCTACACTCCTCATTCTACTTTGTTTTATTTAATTTTAAGATTTTATCTTTTGTGTTTTGGTACTGTAATCTCCAAAAAGCATAAAAGCATTACTTACATATTTTTTGTGATACTCAATTTGGGAGTCGAAACTGTGTCTCCTAAATACAAATTACTCAATGATCTAGCTAGGAGAGCAGCAATTCACCCAACAATTAATTGTACTTACACCATGTAATTAATAATGTATACTTTATAAGTCCCTCATGTACTACAAAACCTTTATGTTCCTAAATAAATTATTATTATTAATACCAAAAAATCAAAACTTTCCTCTTTATAATGTTAGTTTAGATATGGATATTATTATTATATTGTTATCATTATTGAGTTTAGATGTAGAAGTGCAGATAACATATTAGAAATAGCGATGTGCGCGCGAGTAATATTTCGATGCGTACATGTTCCATGTTAGTTGAAAGGAAGTGATGTATCTGTTACGTAGTACTTAACTAATACTCAATATGTGCTTGCGTCACAAATTAAATTTATGTGCTTATTTAATCATTTAGGTTAATCACTTCATGTTACAGGATAATCCACAACCGTCAGCCAGCGACAGTCGCGCTTTAACAACAAATGTATTTTGTCAGCAGCAAGACACGATTCAGGTATGCAACTCAGAAGATATACAAACTGTGATTGCTAATCAAGCCGCGATGTTAGAAAAGCTTAATGTAGTCGTGGAAAATAAAAAAAAAATAGCACTTAAGCTGGCTTCCTTAACAATACAATTGGAGGAAACAAAAGCATCAATATCTCAAGAGAAGGAAAGACCAGTAAATGTTACATTGCTGCAAGACCAATTAGAAGAAGAGAATGAAAGTTTTTCTATAAAGCCCATTGAAAACCAGCAACAATTTGAAATGTTGGAAACGGATCTAGCTGATAAGGCCAAAAAAAAGAAGCTTTCCAAAACATTATCATTGTTGTGCTCATCTAAAGTGGGTAGCGGCACGACGTGCGCATACAAACTACTGGATATACTTTTCTCCAAAAATTTTCTTTGTCAGTGTTCATGGTCCGGTGGTAGCAAGGGAGAAATTTCTAAAATTCCCTTTAAAAATTACAAGAACATCAGGAATTTTTTCTTTGAAATTGTCAATTCTTGGGACTCAAACTTTACGGATGATGATGCCGAAAAGTTTTTGAAGCTAGCCATAAGGAATGCTTCTAAACGTAAATTAATGAAAGGGTTACGACAATCATCAAAACGAACCCGCAAAAGTAGAAACCGCGGAGAGGAATTACATTATAATGCCAGTAATAACAGCGAAGAACTTCAAGTTGCTGATGAAGATAATGGTAATAATGGAGAAGAACCACAAGCAGGCAAAAAAAGAGAACAACTTAAAACAGCTTCAAATGGTGACAACAACGAACAGACGAGAAGCGACGAAAGTATGGACCTATGCTAATTTTTATGCCAACACTTAAGCATAGTCATACACCGCAGACACAACATGCACACACGCACACAAATGCAAGCTCACACATGTTTTACATATATGTCGTGGCTAGATCATAGAAATTGATCACTTCATGATATGGCCAACTAAAATTGGCCAGATCGTTTAAATGATTACATTTGATGATATGTCAATCCTCGTTTGGCTATGTCATTGATGTAGGATTTCTATGATAATTAAAAGTCTAAAGAAAGTAGGCCAAACGAAGATTGATATATCATCAAAGTTTAAAGTTTAAAATGATCTGGGCAATTTTAGTTGGCCATATCATGAAGTGATCAATTTCTATGATCTAACTACGACATATACATTTTAACAAAATTATTGTTTTCGTTATTTATTATTGCTTTTGTGATAAAAATTATTATCTTATGTTCGTTTATGTTTAGATTACGTTGATTTTTGAACAGTTGTGAAATCATTTACAGAAATTGTTAGGAAACGTCTCGTAAAAGAGAAATCTTGTTATAATATATTTTGTTTTAATTGCAAGACTGAAGAGAAGATGACTGATGTTAATTATTTCTACTAAATAGATATAAGTAACGACTGATTAATAATAATTGCTCTAAACTAGATTCCTAAGTGTGATTTTTGAACAATTTTTATGTAGATACCTACATACCTACTTGTTAAATATAAGAAAAACTTCCTACTACATAGATATGAATAACTGGCGAATGAAAAGGGTTTATGTTCCTACTATGAGAAAGCCTGTACACGTCTACAGATGCGTCCGCGGACGCTGACAGATGTATCAGCAGATGACGAGACGTCTGCACGTCTGTAGGTCTATCAGTCTATGCTCATACTAGAGGCAACTCGCACATAACATCCCAAAAATGGATGTTGAGTTGACACCGAGCTGCCGCAGCTATTTATTTATTTAGTACTTTTATAAATATTATGTATTTACATTAAGTACTAAATTAAAAGACTAACTAACTATCTGTATAAATAAAAATAATAAAAACAAAACGACACTTAGGCGTCGAAGTATTCGTCCGCATCGCTGTCATCCGGAAACGTGCCCAGAAGACTGGCAGCATTGCCACGTTGAATGGCAATACTAATTCTTTGGCCAAAGAACGAGCCAGCCCTCTGGTCACGTGAAGTGTCGACCAGTCGGCGAGAAATTTCCTTAAACAGGAGATGCGCACTCGGGCCCCATGATCCGAGCGTTTCGACCCCAAACGGCTCAAAACTGTAGTTACCAATAAGGTTACAGTATTTGCGCCGCTTGAGGGTCTCACCAGCCGCAGCAGCGGCGCCAGCACAGCCCGCTGTGCTAGGAACATGAGATGGCGCAAGGGTGTCGACACATGGGCACGCCACAATCGCGGCGATAAGACCCGTCTTTGAGGAGTGGCTGGAGAGACGCCACGGCGTTCTCACCTTCCGCCTGACGCAGGTCCTCACCGGACACGGCTGCTTCGGGAGGTTCCTGTTCAGGATAAGGCGGGAGGAAACACCCGGGTGTCACCATTGTGTGGATCGGCCTGAGGACACGGTGGAGCATACGGTGGAGGTCTGCCCTGCTTGGGCGGAGCAACGCCGTGTTCTCGTAGAGGCGATCGGCGGCGGTGATCTCTCGCGTCCGGCCCTGGTTCAGGCCATGGTACGGAGCGAGAGGAAATGGCAGGCCGTCACCTCCTTCTGCGAAGCGGTAATGCTCGCGAAGGAGGAGGCGGAACGCGTGAGGGAGAGGCAAACTTCGCGCCCTCACGCCCCTAACCGCCGCAGGAGGAGACGCCCGGGGCGGGAATCGCGAGCCGATTTCCGGCCACCGTAGGCGCGGGCTTGCGGACGGTGAGCAATGGGTAGCTCGCCGTCCAATAAGGACCAAGCCCGGGTCGACGGCGCGTTGTGTTCCACGCGCGCCTCAAAGAGATGTCAGCAGAATTGACGGGGTCCGCTAGGGCCAATGCCTGCCGGGGGTTCGAAGAAAACCGATAGGGAAATCGTGGCCCCCGGCAACAGGGCAACCGAAGGAACACGGGTGGGTTTTAGTCAGTAAGAGTCTGACACGCCCTCCCGCTCCGCCCAGAGCGGGAGAAGTTATTTGATAATTTCCCACCCAAAAAAAAAAAAAAAAAAAAAGGGTGTCGACACAGGTTGCATCCCACACCAGAGGCCTACCCATCTTCCAAGGCAACAACGTCATCCCGTCTGGTCTCTTCCCATCGTCACGTACCAAGCCGTTTGGTTCTAATACCGCTGGTACGCCGGCGGTGGCAAGGGCTCGACGAATAATGTCGTTGATGCTGGCGTGCCGTGCTATGCGACCTGCGCTCCTGCAGCAGGACAGGCCATGGTGCCCGAGACTGTCGACAGCTTCACCGCAATGACACCGATGCGGAGCAACACAAGGTGCACCCAAGCGGAGACACGTAGCGAGCCGAAACGATGAGTCATCCATCATAGTGCCTATGGTGGATGACGGGAGCGCCTGAAGCCACAAGCCTGACTCCCATTCTCCCACAGCCAGCAGACGGGCGCGCTCAACAGTATTAGGTGACGTGTTTAACAGGGTGTTCCGTATAATACTGCAGAGCGGCACGTCCCATCGTCTCTGGGAAGAGGGGTTGTCGGGCAGATCCGTATTGGGACAAGCCATTTTCCAAGCGTTCAACGCTTCGGTCAGGCACGGTACCTCAAAATCGGCCAGTGAGGAAGATAAAATGTTCCTAGTTAATTCATTGGTACTGTGGACCGAGGAGAGGAACGCCGGTAAACTTATACTTGAAATTTTGCGGACGCCGAGACCGCCCAGGCGAATGGGGAGTGTAGCTTGCTGCCACGCTCGGTCGTCCAGGGCCACATTTAGGATTGAAATTAAAGTGTTTCTAATAATTTGGTCTACTTTTTCTAAAAGTTGTGGATGCTTCTATAGGTGGGAAGAACGGAGGCTATAAGTAAATTTTGGTCCAAAACAGCAGTATCGAATGAGTGTGAAGGCCGAATGGATATTAATTTTGAAAAGTCTTTCCGAGACATCGTTGAAATTTTGGATTTTCTCCTCAATGAACGTTGGAAAGGATTCATCAAAAATTGGGGACCCTAGGAGGTGAAGAGAGTTTCTTTCCATAATTTTGATATTTGGTGCTATAGTATTAAATTTCGCTATGGTAGTCTGTCTGTCAGTCGTCTGGGGAAGATAAATTTCACATTTTGAAAGATTAAGTTCGAGGCCAATGGAACTGAATTTTTCTTTAAAAAAAGTTAAATCTTAAAACTGTGTCTACATCACCTCCTAGGGTTCCGTCATCCAAATACCATACGTTGAATTTAGAATTTAGTTGTCGAATAATTGGATTTATTGCCAAACTAAAAATGACTGGCCCAAGAGGGTCACCCTGTTGACATCCGACGGCTGATTCCAAAAGGTTGTCTTTATAAAGTAATTTAGGGGGATGCCTGTAACATTGGTAGAGAAAACTGTAAATTTTGGGTATTTCTTTTTGAACTTCTGTCAACAAGGTATCCCTGTTTACGGATTATTTTTATTTATACAGATAGTTAGTTAGTCTTTTAATTTAGTACTTAATGTAAATAGTTAGATTATTTTTTTTATCTTTATATGTTAATTAATGTAACTGGTTATGTATTTTGTACACTTACAACATTTTGATTTTTGTGGTATTTCTTTTTAAATTTTATATAAATAATGTAAAATACATAATATTTATAAAAGTACTAAATAAATTAATAGCTGCGGCAGCTACGGTCTCAATATCCATTTTTGGAATATTACGTACGAGTTGCGTCTGTCGAGTATAAGCATAGACTGATCGACCTACAGACGTGTGGACGGCTCGTGGTGATCCGTCTACTGATGTATCTGCCAACGTCCGCGGACGCGTCTGTAGACGTGTAGAGGAGGCTTAACGGGTATCTCTCCAACCAACTACCGTATTTCACAATATTTTTTTAAATAAGAAAATGTTACCGTGTATGCTACCTTTTAGTTAGATAAAAATAGTAGTCCACTGATTAGCTTTAATTGACCCTTTAAACATTAATAAACGTCAGGAACGACTAGGTACCTAAAATTGTTATTTTTGTGATTTTATTTGGATGTGATATTTTCTTGTGGAAAGGATGTAAATAATAAATAAAAGTACAAAATAATCAGTACCTCAAGTATTTTATTTTCTTACATTGTATGTATTAATGGAATAAAATAGTTATATTCTCCATGAGGAATACAAACTAATTTGCATTTTACTTCTTTGGAATCTAAAACAACCATAGTAGTATCGCCAATTCGTAAGCATTTGTATATACCAAGACGAGAAGATTTGATAGGATATTCAAAAACATCCTCTTTGCTATTTAACCGGTAACCTTTTAAGGACACAACATTAAGTTCTTCAACAATCGAACTTATTTCGAAAATATCATTATGTACTATGAATAAATATCTGTCTTCTGTTTTTGAAGATAATCTAAAATCTTGATAATTTAAAATGGGGATGTTTTTTTTTACTCCTCGAGATAAATGGATACGTAGCGTACTTCTTTTTCTCTAGGTCAGTATTTTTTACACAATTCTCATCATCTTCAATTAACCTTTTGGCCACTTGTGACAGTGGATTTTTGCCAATCCTGAGCATTTGCTTGATCATATATAATTTGTTCTCAAATGGATACGCGTCAAAAGTATTTAGTGCTCCGTACATTTTAACTTCAGCAGTAACGTGCAGTAAATTGTGGACATTACTTGTTACATATGCCGCTCCGTAGAAATCTTTATAATGTTTAACATAGTGTCTCAAAAGTTCTTCAGACACAGGTAACAAATAATGGTGAGCTTCACTGGAACAAATGGTTATTCCGCAGTAGAGCATCAAAAAGTGTGAAAACGCATTAGCTGGTAAAACATCACGCAGAATAACTTAGCTGAGATAGTAAAAGAAAGATCTAAATTCCGATGCTTTCCAATACGCTAAAAAATCGAGGTTTCGCACTGAACGGTGAATTTCAAATGGTAATTTACATTGATTTAAAAAATTCCTTACTGTTTCAATGTCAGTGGCACGCCATTTTGTGATGTATTTTCCAAAATTACCATCACGCCAACCTATAAACATTCTTTTCATGATCCCTAAATCGATAAGGTGTAGTGAGTCGCTGACTGGAATATTCTTTACCATATCAATTGGCAGTCTTAGCAATGGTGAGTCAGTTTTATGGTGCGCACTATAAGCTTTGTTCCGGAACCTATCATCAGTTCTATCGACACATCTGGAGTCGGCAAAGACTACGGTATGCGAAGTGTGTGAATACTCTCCAACTGTAACACATTTCAGACAACCATTCTTCCCGTTGAAATTACAAACACCTGTAACAGATAGAGAAGTAGGTACTTATAATATGTTGACAAATATGTTAAAATTCCACTAACTGATGTGAGCAGTAGGTACCTTTTATATAAGCTCTGGCAGGTGAGTCACAAATGAAACACCGTATCTTTATTGTGAACTTTCTTCCAGAATTCTGAAAGTAAATACCATCCCGAAGCAATACTTCCATTTCATTAATAAAATCTTCTAAATAAGTATTCAAGTTTTTCGGTTTCCCTATTCCAAAATAAATGCCAATAACAAATGGCCTGAAGCAAGGATTCTCGAAAACGTTGTAAAGTATAGGTCAAAACTCTTTTTTGGAACTTTTGAAGATTGGTAAACCATCCATATTTATATTCAACGAAATTGTTTCTGGAGCTTCTTCCCAACAAAGCAATATTTTTGCAAAGGTATTATTATTCCATTGTGCCAGTATTCACCTCCATCGATTATTTTTAAGGTGATTTGTCTGGGTGTACCTAAAATAGTCCTGGGGTCATTAGGTAATGTATTTGGAATAAATTCATTGATAATTTTTGATAGATCTCTTAAAGCTGTGTGTGCAATATTTTTTTCAATGGCCCATTTTCTTATATTTTCTCTAAATTTTACTTTTTTATCATAATTACTACATACACTGTCACTATCTGAACTTGCAGAATAGTTAGATCTATCTGCCCATCTATATTCATTATCATTACTGCACAATACGTTACTACTATCTTTTAACATTCGCTGTATACTTGAAGAGTTTTGTCCATCTAAATCTGCACATGCTTTTACACCAACATTTTCGAATACGGAACCCTCCCGTTCTAAAATTTCATTCACACTTGGATCATTATTCACAGCTACTTACCTACGAAGCGCTGAATAAAGAAGTCTTCAAGGTCTTATTTAACGGCACTAGTAGATTAATTGTCAACGATAGTACAAGTATTCGGCTCTCACTGAGATTATGGGTAACATGTGAGCTAATATAGAGCAGTTTGCTTTAACTTAGCATCATATAATGTTCACCCATCGTGATCATGTAGGCTTTATAAGAGCTATTATACGATTGCGTGTAACAAGCTGATTAACATTACACAAGTTCCACTGTGTGCAGCAAAAGGCATTATATCTTTGTTATTTGAAGCCACAGAATAACTGATTACATTATAGTAGCTCACGTGATCTTTCTTAAAATGCAAGTGGTCTAAGGGTACAGTTGTGGTCTTCAATTCAGAATATAGCTTAGTTAAAGTCCACAAAAATACATTAAATTGCTTAAAGCTGTATAATACTGAAATTGTTACCTATATTAACGCTGCAAGCGTTACAGTGTGGTCTCCGTGACGCATAATAACGTTCTTATTCAGGTGAAAGCTCACTTTTCACCTATTGCAGGTCGAGTGTACTGTAATAACTCTTCATAAGTGCTAAAGTTACCGATGTTACCTCTTGTGACATCTTATAATGCAGTTTTGTGCTACTTGGGTAATATTGCTAATGTAGCTACATATGAGTATGATGTGTTGCGCTTGTTGTTCCTCGGAGTGCCAATAAATGTGAAAACCAAACTATAAATTTAATAATGTTGTTCATTTTTGAAACCTACTACAATTAATTTTAAAAAAACCACTGCTACTTTAAAAATCACTCTTCAATTTCAAACAAGTTTTCTTACGAATTCACCAAGACTTGTAATACTAGATTAGAGACAGCTAGTTAATTACCTCGACTAACTTTTGTAGGTATGGGGACAATATCTAAAGTGATAAAGTAAATAAATACAGAATAGTCGTAAAATAGAGTAAGTATAAGTAATATTAATAAGGACCAACTTGCACCGCTAAGGTACCACGTCAATACTCGGTCTTACGTAAGCACTAGTCGATATTGGAAGAAACCGGTTTATCCGTTAAAGATTCTTGAACCCGTCTGCTATTTTATCAACCATGGTCTTCTCCGTCGGCTTGAATACATGCACGACTGCGTCCCCGGCATCGCCCATCGTCTTCACGACCTCACCCCAAGCCTGCTTCACGGTATCCATCACGTCACGCTTACTCCGAAACCCATCTTTGTGTTCCGAAGGAAGGGCTGACGCGACAGCAACGATGAACTGGAAAGATAAATAAACACACGTATTTTCACACCTACAGAACCATTCAACAAAAGTACTATTCTGTCACAAAAGTGAGTTCTTAGCTAAGTTTAAAATAATAAACTTGTCATATCTAAAGTGGCTAAAGTATTTACCAGGTGCGGCGATTGAACTGTCCGTATGTGAAAATGAAATATTTCTGTTAATTTTCAATATTTATTTATACACTTTTGCCATGTGAAAATAGAAAGTTCAAAGTTTTATTATGACTTATTCCAAAGGAATAAAACCGCTTTTAGCCTTTACTACAAGCTGAAGTCTCTTTCTGAAAGAAGCGTAGGCTGTTTGAACGACGTCGCGTTGTCACTCAAACAATTCCATTCTCGCGTAAGAGTAACTTTGAGCGCTTCTATTGAAGTGTGTTTTTTAGCACAGGCCCTGGCCTGTAAAACACCCTAAAAACAAAAGTCCAGCGGATTCAAGTCGGGCGATGACAACGGCCACATATCTCGGTCGATCAGCACTGGAACGTTTGCTTTCAACCAATTTTGCGTTCCAATTGCTCTGTACGATGGTGCCGAGTCTTGCTGAAAAGTCCAACGCTCAGAACCGAATGTATTGTGTACCCACGATATCAGCTCTGGTCGCAAAACTTTGTCTCGATAGATTTGTTGGTTTGTTTGACTTGGTTGCAACCCATTGGAAGAAAATAGAGTGGAGAACGGCCTTTTTCAGACACCGCCGCCCAGACCATGATTTGGTCGGCTCCTTGGCGTCGAGTAACTTGCCATTCGTCAGAATGGTCGCTGACACGTCCCTTCAACCAAACACGATCATTTTGTTTGTTTAAAATGATTATTATTCAAGTCATATGTTCTTTCTGAGTTTCTCTTATACATTACTGACATCGGTAAAGGAAAATATCGTGAGGAAATTTAGACTAATGTTAATACTAGCTTCTGTTTGCGATTTCGTTCGAAGGAAGTGGTAAGATACCACAATATAGGTACTAAAATAGCAGCCACATTTTTATAAAACTTCTCTTAAATATACTACGTTTGTAGTTTTGGTCTCAGCAGGTCTCGCAAAATACACAAAGAGTCAAGACTGGTGACGCAGGAGCAAGTGACGTACAGTTCACGTGAGAAGCAGCTCGTCTTGAGGTTGACAACCGCAGCCTTCAGTAGAAATTTTCTATTGCTTGCGAACTTTTATGTTTTTAGTGAATTTGATAATCACCTAACCATGGATGTTTATTTTTTTATTATAGTCATAGATGTCAAAAGAGGCCTAAACATGATGTTTTTCTGTATACGTTCCACGAACTATCATTGGTATAACAAAACGAAAAACTAAAAAAATAATCACAAAACATCAATTAAGTAGATAGCAATCAAACTCACAACTACACCAACTCTTTATGGAGTTAAGCTCAGCTAACTTTAAATAAAGCAAATAGCTTAGCGGTTCGAAGACTTTTGCAAACCTAAGGTTAAATCTGCAATATTCTAATATTTGTCTCGTCTTTGTACAATTTGCGGTAATTTATATAAGAATACAAACATAATGCAATACTGTTCATGCTCGTAGTAAATAGCGTGATAATTTGTAGCCTACAGACTGACCAGACTTATAGGAAATATCTATGCATAATTTGAATAGAATCTATCCGGTAGTATTTGCGTGATGCTGGAACGAACATTCATTCAAACAAACGGACAAAAATTATACCTAATGATTTAATTGATAAGAGCCAAAAACAAAAAAAAACAAAACATGTCGTGTCGTTTTTAATATAGGTATTGTGTGTCTTAAACATTAGACATCAATAATTATACTTCAACTTGATTTTCATTATATTTTAGCTTTCTCTTGTATCCATCTATTATCACCATGATTAATTATGATTTTTTTATAAAATTCGGCTCACTGTTTATTATGTTACAGTAAATGTCCGAAATAAGTGAATGTTAAGATGCACTGGTGTATGTCGAAAATCACCAATATCGATGGTGTAAGTCAGAAATTGTTTAATTAATTTTCTTGAATCAGACACACACCATTGAATGTTAACAATAAGGCAATATTTTAATTTTAGATTCAGCGATTTACAAACTACGTGAAAGTTAACACACTTGTTTTTTTATTTTTAAACGAGAATGTCATATAAACTGATAGTATTACTGATTATGTTCAGTAAACTAAAAAATAATTAAATCAGTCCCCAAATAATTCCCATTTTGATTTTCTAAGAAACTTGTAGCGGTTACACCGCCACATACGAACTACGCACCATAGACATGACGTCACACAAATCCTGCATCGCGCAGTTAGAGTTTACCGAGCGATCGACATACATACAAGATTTCAACTTTAAACCGATGGGCAGTTGCCCGCCAGACACAACACCCGTCTGGTCGGAGGATCCTCCCTTTTCTATGGTGGATGAGTGAACTTTACACCCTGTTCCTCATATCCCTAAATTGGTGACCCCGAGTATGAACGTCAGTGCAGCCTTCGTGCAAATACTTCGGCATGACGTCATCATCATCAGCACTCCCGCAAGCTTTCGTGAGGCGACTCACACAGCCGGCCAGCATCCACGACTTTAACGGGTATCCTGATCACCAGCATGCAGCGAACGCGCATTCCTGGTCATCACCCTCAGCCTCATCACCCCGACTCACTGGGGAATCAACGCTGTCAACCTCATCACCCCGACTCACTGGGGAATCACCTCAATCACCCCGACTCACTGAGGAATCACCACAGACAGTTCCGACTCACCGCGAACTATGTGGCACCCGGTTCCGGCTCACTGGAACTACAGCTGGCACCGTGAAGCATCGCAAGATTCAGCCCACTATCGACCTCCGGCCTCCGGAGGGGAGTGATGTAGCGGTTACACCGCCACATACGAACTATGCACCATAGACATGACGTCACACAAATCCTGCATCGCGCAGTTAGAGTTTACCGAGCGATCGACATACATACAAGATTTCAACTTCAAACCGATGGGCAGTTGCCCGCCAAACACGACGGTCGGAGGATCCTCCCTTTTCTATGGTGGATGAGTGAACTTTACACCCTGTTCCTCATACCACCAAAAACTAATGGATACGTCAATATTTATACTAGATCGTCATTTTGCATTTATTGCAATTACGGACACTTTTGAATTTAGTTACCCATTCCAAGGCGTAGTAGGTTTCTATGGAGAAAAACAGACAAGAAACTCCATGGACACTATTTTAAATCATATTGGTTACATCATTCATGTTGGAATTATACATGTGATAACGATGTTAAAAAACGTGTTAAAAGCGTCCAAAGTAAACAATCCAAAAATTTAAATAAGTTGTCAGTCTGTAGGTACTGACGATGCCCGTTGGTCACAGTACTAACCTGACCTAACCCATTCGGTCGGAGTGCTCGAGCCTAATTACGGCGACCAACTTACTAAAAAAAGCTTGTAAAAAAGCCAGAAAGTTAAAAGGGGACCTCTTTTTTTAAAGTTAGTTAAAAGAGGACCTCTTTTTTGAAGTCAGTTAAAAGGCGAACATCATTAGAAGATAAAAGTTTTTAGATCGACCCATGACTTCTATACCTATCAGCAGATTGTTCCCCAGCTAGCTTTGTGGATGTTAAAATACACCAGAGTATCTTAAGATACACTGCGCTTCACACAGTAACATATACATAACATTTGTTACTAATTTACGATTTGATGTGGTTATCCAACCGTTAATCCAACTATTGCGATAAAGGTACCTATAATAAAATTATAGCATAACTAACAGTTTTATAGCTCATGTGGAAGTCAGTTATATTTTATTAAGATAATAGTTTTCGCAGTTGATTTTAGTACTGTGAAACGTAACGTACAGGCTGCATCTTAGAATTGAAAGCGTCTAAACATAAAATAGAGTTAAAAAATTTTTTTTTACTTAAGTCAGTTCAAAGTTCTTGGCACGGCCCTTGTCCATCACAGTTTATTTATTGTCTGCTCGCTTGATTATACTGAATCACATTCGCCACAGTGAATTCATAGCTTCCTGTTGATCCTTTGTGACCAGTAGGAGTTAGTACGTTGAGCGCTCAGCCCAGTCAGCACGCCCATTGTGATAACAATAGACGGCCTACAAAACAATTATCTAAATAGCCATTGATACCTACTCTGGACCAAACCTTAACCTGTATTGAAGTTGCAATGCCGAACTTTGCTATGGATTTACGACTGACGATTTTCCTGTGTCTTGTAAGTACAGTATAGTTTTATTTCTTTAGAATAAAATATTTTTATTTTGCATAAAAATGACTTATATTTCCTCATATTTTGTTTGCTTACTTAAATCCTTAAAATTAAATAAAAAAATAAAACACTTATGCCCGTTTTCACCGACATCCCCTAAGTTTAAAGGATCCCTTAGCATGGTTAGGAGGCTGTTAGAAGGTGGTTTCTGTTTCACCAACAGTGAGGGGTCAGTTAAAAGTTAACGTTTTAACTGACCCCTTACTGTTGGTAAACCACCTGCCACCTTCTAACAGCCCCCTAACCATGCTAAGGGATCCTTTAAACTTAGGGGATGTCGGTGAAAACGGGCATTATCAACTAGTAAATCATTTGGTCAAAAATACTATATAAATACTTTAGCCACTTTAGATATGACAAGTTTATTATTTTAAACTTAGCTAAGAACTCACTTTTGTGACAGAATAGTACTTTTGTTGAATGGTTCTGTAGGTGTGAAAATGCGTGTGTTTATTTATCTTTCCAGTTCATCGTTGCTGTCGCGTCAGCCCTTCCTTCGGAACACAAAGATGGGTTCCGGAGTAAGCGTGACGTGATGGATACCGTGAAGCAGGCTTGGGGTGAGGTCGTGAAGACGCTGGGCGATGCCGGGGACGCAGTCGTGCATGTATTCAAGCCGACGGAGAAGACCGTGGTTGATAAAATAGCAGACGGATTCAAGAATCTTTAACGGATAAACCAGTTTCTTCCAATATCGACTAGTGCTTACGTAAGACCGAGTATTGACGTGGTACCTTAGCGGTGCAAGTTGGTCCTTATTAATATTATACTTACTCTATTTTACGACTATTCTGTATTTATTTACTTTATCACTTTAAATATTGTCCCCATACCTACAAAAGTTAGTCGAGGTAATTAACTAGCTGTAGGTACATTCTCTAATCTAGTATTACAAGTCTTGGTGAATTCGTAAGAAAACTTGATTGAAATTGAAGAGTGATTTTTCAAAAGGCCTTATTTCTATTTTCCACCCAATTGAAGATTTCGGCAGAATCGGTTAGTCAAGGTAAAATTACACCTGAAACCGTCAAACGATGAGAACGTCCGATTTCCTATAATAACAGGTGCATCAGTAATTAGTCGATTTACATTCAAACCATAATTCCACTTATTTTACATACAATTATTTGTTAGAAATTGTTAGGTAAGATGATCGTCACCTCCACGGCAAACTTACGAATCTGCAGTTTTAGTGAAATCGACATTTTGATGAAAAACTGTACCTAATGTGGTACTTACACATCGTGGAAAATTTACGATTTTTTATCTCATACGGCTACAGAATTCAACTTGTTCGAATCTGCGTTTTATGTTAATTACTCAAAGTAAATTTACGAAATTCATGTAGGGTGTTTTAGCATAGTAAATTTAAAATAAAAGAAGTTAACAGATATTTACCCTAGCAAACTTACGAAAGTGGCACTTTCGTAATTTCACCGAAGTTTCAATTGGATATTTTTATTACGTTAGTATTATTTAGTAACGAAAATACCACTTTCGTAAGTTTGCCAGGGTATGAATAAATATCTATTAACTTCTATGTATGATGGATGATGTAAAGTTACGAATGTGCATTTATTTCTAATCCTTGTAAAATACTGACAATCCGTTGATAATATCATAAAACATCCCGTTTAGAAAACCAAATGTACCGCGGTACCTTTATGCTTGTTACAAAAAAAAGTTATCTTTTGTGTTTGATTTCAAAACGCTCCCCTGTAAAATGCACTTTCTGCAGATTCGCAAGTTTGCCATAGAGGTGACAAACAAAGTTACTGAACTCGTGTACATTTTACGTTTTGGCAGGCAAGTAAATATTGTCTGATGATAGAGCAGGAAAGTGTTCTTCGGACCTCGGCGTTACTTATCCTAGACGCTGGATTGGTCTAGATGAGTAATTGGTAGACAATGGTGTGGTAACCTTAACCTAATTCTGCGGTCAGAGATCCCTGCGGAATAACCAACTACTCAATCATTTAGAACAGACATATCGTGTTGGGACTCATTCAATTGGTCTTGAACTCTCGTTGCGTAGTAATTGACTTATGAGATGGTGAACATAATCTGATGATGGAGCTGGATGAGTTGGTTCGTTTGTTGGTTTGGTTGGTTGGTGGTTATTTTTTGGTAAACAGATGGTGAAAAGGATCTGATGATGTAGCAGGAAGGTGGTCGGTCAAAGGATTTTAGGTTTTTGAATCGCAGACCCACACATCCACTCGTTCAAAGCTGGAAACTTACGGTTTTCACAAATATTCTTATATTCAATAGATAAAGGGAAAAACTACAATGGTAATGGCATAATTATGTGTTGATCGGGAATTTTTTAAATTTTAAATAAAATAAAAAAAAATCGCGGATATAGATTGTAAAAGTAAATATCTGTGGAGTATAATAACTCTTATCAGTAGAGTACATAAGATCTACTATCAGTGTAGTAAAGAGGACTTAGAAAAAAGAGTTATGGCCGAAGTAAAAGTTAGATCTCAAAACCATAGGTTGACTGGATTTAACGTATTCGTTACCATAGGTGGCATGAGACATGCATAGGGTATATCTAATCCAGACATGTGACATATCTAATACAGATTAGCATGTCGGATCTCGCACAGTGAAGGGTTCCGTAGTTAGGATTAATATTATACGAATGCTCAGTATTCTATTTCAAAGCATTTCTCTAAAAAGCTATGAAATATTAAGTTATTTGTGCGATTGTAACCAAAAATATCCAATTTCTCGAAAACGATGGACTATTATAGAAAAGTCATTTTGAAACATCATAATAATCTTTTTAATAATGTGATCCAACAATGCATTACACGCTTGCCCCGTGTCTTAACCGAAAGGGACCGTCGTGCGGGTACCTACACGATCGACGCGATCGTTTGTATGAATTATGACGTTCAAGCACGACTTGATTTTAACGCGCGAGTACCATTTCATACATACATACACAAAAGAGCGTGCCGATCGCGTACTCTCGATTAGAACGCGGCCATAAGTGCATTAAATATTTGTTTCTTCCCTCGGGTATGTATGGCCACCCCTAATTATTTATTATTTTCATAATTTTACTACACCATTGTTTAACGGTGCAGAGTAGGTACCTACACTTTTCTCAAATTTTCATCGAAATTTCATCGTAGTGCAAATAGTCTCCCGAGTAAAATGGCTGTGTGTGACTTCCGCTTTTGCCATTTGGCTATGTCACGGAACCCTAAAAAGGACTAGATACAAAATTGTTTGTTACTAAGTTTATTATTATTTTTATATCTCATCTTCTAGTTAATGTTTGATATATGGTTAAAGTGATAAAAAAAAACAACAAATAAATAATTTACTTAGCTAAAAGTTTATTTGTTTTTATCACTGGTACGATTTAAATACAATACGGCCGATGAATCACGACCGGTCCGAACTTTGTGCAGATGACGGCGCAATCACATTTTTTAGGAACCCAATGACATGAGGCTAGTGTGAGTGAGAGAACATGCGCAAAAGTTCGGAGAGCCTGTTCAGACCAGAGATGTAACGGATATCCGTATCCACATCCGCATAAATTTTGATATCCGCAAAACATCCGCTTCCTCAAGTTTTGATTTTAAAAGCTCCGCATCCTCATCCGCATCTTCATAATTTCTATGGGGATGTGACCCTACCTACGTTGTTCGCTCAAATAGTCTTTTTTTTTAAATCGCTCCGAGCTAATGTGCGGGCCGGAGTGTGAGTGACGCGTTCTGTTGCTTGAATTCGCAGTGTCCCAGTCCTGTGACAGACGATCGGCTGCACGTGACAGTGGTGGCATGATTGTATCAGGTGTCAAAAACAAGGGCTATTTTTCATACGACATCTGCATCCGTACCCTCATCTGCATCCTCAATAAGGAATTTTCCAATATCCGTATCCTCATCCGCATCCTCAAACCCGATTATCTCGATATCCTCATCCGCATCCTCATCCGTTACACCGGCCATTATTCATCGGCCGTATTATATCTATGGTACAATGTACAATTATAGCTATTCGTCGGCTAAATCGTATCAGTAGCAGATCTTTGGGAAAACTGTTTTTGCCCATGTTAATTAAATCTTAAGAAATTGATTTCTGTTTAAGATAGCCATGATACTAAATTATTGTGGCAGTAAACTGTATTGTGTAAATATGTACCTTTTGGTATTAGAAAAAGAAAAGGGAGTACCTTACTTCACAAGGTAAAGAGCATTTTTTGTGGCCGGGCTGCAACTCATCCGTCTCAGCACGGCCACATTTCGACTGAAATCCGATTCTTTGTTTTAGCCGCAGGTAAGGACGTGAGCCATGCTATTGCCATAAATCCAGAGTCCGGGCTTCAATAGATAATTCCTAGTTAAAAAATCCATTAACACAACCTTCAGCAGGTGCATTTGCGGTCAATAGACCAACCAGGTAGATACGCAGGCGGATTGTGATGTCGTAATATTATAATAAGTCATTATAATATTACGACATCACAATCCGCCTGCACGTTTCACTGTCAGAGCTAATGCTAAAAGAACAAACCAGCCTCGTGAGCGAAGACCCAGTCACAGCTAGTAAGGCCGCGTCCTATTTAAAAGTGTTCGTCGCGCAAATACGCGATCGGTCGCGGGCATATTAGTGATGTAACGAATATTCGCATTCGCATTGGCGAATATTCGCATTTTTTTTTTTTATTCGCGAAATTATTGCGAATGTTTTTGTGTGTATAATTTTTTTAAGTATACTTGGTTAATATAAGAAAATCCAATTCCATTAATTTCTTATGTTTTTAATGCAATAAAAAGTAACTTAACCTCGTAATCACATTATCAGTCTTCTCTTTATCATTTGGTATCATTTATTTATTTTACTTTGGGCAATGAAGCTTAACAATCAAACTTTCATAACAATTTAAAAAACAAAACTATAAACTAAATGGTCTAAATGCAATATAATCAAACAGAAATAATCTTCTATGAATTTTTACTAAAGTTTAATGATAACATTAAAGATTATTAAACATAATTCAATATTCACACTGTAACCTCAAAATTCACTTGTTTTGTTTACGAAAACACCGGCGCGAGCGGAATGACACTTCAATTGGATGCGTTCGTATTAACTCGGCTATTCTCGGAACGAAAAACAGACGGAACGCACTTCGTTCGAACGGGACTGCCGTTAAAGTCACCAAGCCATAGACAAATAGCGCCAAAATTAAACAAAAACTGAATATTCGCATTCGCGAATGTTGCCAGCAGATATTCGCATTCGCAATCGCGAATGTCCAAAATATGACATTCGTTACATCACTAGTGCATATGTCACTTTTTGTTCGGAAAACCGGAAAGCGCCCTCTGTCGGCGCGACCACGCGTTTAGGTTCACCGAACAAAAAGTTCAAACGATCGTGTATTCGCGCAACGATCGTTTTTAAATAGGACGCGGGGTAAGTTATAAAAAAGGTAGATAGATTACCTAACGAAAATTCGATTTTCTAAAACTGCACTATATCGGACACATAATAGTGATAAAAGGATATTTTGGCGCAGGTTGTTGGTATTTTAACCAGGCACAAATCAAGACTCCGGGCTGCTACTGGGAAAATCTAGATGGAAAACCCGAATACCGAAAACGCATTGCCCGAATGCCCGAATCGAATCGAACCTAATTGTGAAACTGTCACAGAAATTGTGTTAACAAATCAAGATATATAGTGACGTTAGTTTCGATTTTGGGCACGCGACAAAATTAACATGAATTGATAATACAATTCAGTCGAAAAATGTACGACAACAAACCATCAAGCTTGTACATACCTCCCGAAAGGTTCGGTAAAGGTCTTTAGTACATACACTTACGTATGTGTATATACATAAATACGATTTACCATAAATGTCATGGCAATGAATTGTTTAAATATAATTCGTCGTCTAGTGGTCGCGGCCGGGTAACTTCAAAGATTGTTAAACATTAGGTACTGGTAATTGACGTAAAAACACGTCGTGGTACTAATTGAACGAATTTTTTGTGATGACGTCATCAAAACTACTAAGAAAACAACACTAGCAGGACTGTAGTAAGCTTGTTCATGGAACGAAAACACATAGTGAGGATAAAATAATATTGCTTTAAGAGTAGGTGGTAGGCCTCTAGATCAGTCTCGAAGGTTGATGCAACTGGTTGCTAGACACACTTAGCGTCAAACAATCATCATATTGGCACTTATAATTCGCAATTTTGGCTGCATGTCACTTAGTCATACCTATGTGCCGAATTTTGAATATAAGTGATGACAAAAACCGATTGAATAATTTTTTGATTTGAGATTTAAGAAATCGGATTGTTCAGTTCAGGGAATTGAGTTTACTTTTTTTTTTTTACACAACACCACTAATATTAAACGTTAAACTTGCCAACAATAGCAGCTTTGCTGTGTTCCGTTTTGAAGGCTATGATGGTTACTGATTTCATTGTTATTCTGCAATAACAATGAAATGACTACATGTGAAGGGTTGCCAAGTGTACGGCTTTACCCAGACATGTCCAGCTTTTTACAATCATGTCCGGGCAAATATACACAAGTCCGGCCTATCCGGCTTCTGTTAGGCTTTTGGTCAACCCTGCCCCGACAAAAGAAGCCTGATTATTCATTGTTTTAATTATTTTGCCTCGTTGGTCTAGTGGTCGCAAGCGCTACTGCTGAGCTGAGCCTGGGTTTGATTCCCGGGTCAGGCAAAGTGTTATTGGGTTTTTCTATCTGAAATTTCTCAGTAGCAGCTCGGAGTCTGGATTTGTGCCCGGTTGAGGCAATAGGCTCGCCCCTATTACATGGGACTTAAACATAACTGGCGAAATGTGGGTGTACCTGCTACAGGTACACCTCTGCCCAACCCTTCGGGGAAACAAGGCGTGATGTTATGTTATGTTGTTAATTACTTTCAATGTAATGAAGAAGGCTAATTATTGATTGTTGAAATTGCTTTGGTAAGAACAAAAGGTGGTTCGAATCATAATTACGAGTAGAGTATGTTATTAATAAATAACAGTAATAAATACATAAATAAACGTTTTTTCTTTCTTTTAAAAACTAGTGTGTCAATGTGTGCTTTTAGGGCAAAATGTCCGGCTAAATATGAATCGGTGTCCGGCTTTTCTGTTTTTGGACTTGGCAACCCTATACATGTGCCTATGTACATGTAGTCATTTCAGGTTTGTCTCTGTCACCTGTAATCTCTGGTAGGTATTGCAGATACTCATAGGCATCGGTGATCACCTACCATACGATCATATGCCTGTATTTATCATTTGTTAACGTAAAAACTGCGCTGCAGCGTCTTGTAATTTAGGCTCGCTCCCGACCATGGATTGAACCACGATTGGAAGTGAGAGGTCACCTGCAACACCGACCGCCGCGACGAGGTCACGGCGCTGCAGTGCCCAAACTGGGCACCCCTTTATAGCGTGAGGATACGGAACCATCATCACGCGAGTTGGACTCGCATTTGGACGGTTTTGCCATCAGGTGAAATTAATGATAGAATCTTATTCATTTATATAAAGTAAGAAGACCCAACATTACTTTGAGGCTTTTAAGGGGACGATAACCGACTTTTAATGATTTTATACTGAAGATAACGTCTAAGCGAGTAGTGTTAGTGATTTGGAAAAAATATATGTTAAATAATTATTTTTTTAATATTTTAATATAGGCATATTTTTGATTATGTTAATATTACATAGTGAAATTAATTTGTAAAGTTATGTCTAACGCGGATAAAAACTGAGAATGACGCAAAATCTATCAAGCGTATTTTTCTGAAAACTTCACCATTTTAAAGATAATTAATTTATCGATGTTTTAGTATACGTGTTTTATTAAAATACCTTTTGTTTTACGTCTAATAAATTAATAATGCGTCTAATTTGGAACAGCGCTCCTTGATGGGCGAGTCCTATTACTGGCTGGACGTACGACGCGTTGCGTGAGCTCAGTACAGAACACGCAAGCTAACCATTCAAGGTCATTGTCATATATCTGCGTCTTAAAAGGCCGCCATATCTGGGAAAATAATGATAATTTGATCCTCAATCTACGTCGTCAATCGTACCTATTTTGTATTTTATTTAAAGCGATCACAAAGAGGAGTGGTGATATATTTGACCTCAGATTGACCGCCAGTGATTGTACGTTCCTGCCTACTTATACGTAATCAGTTCTCGGTAAACACACGAGACCAAAGATAAAGTTTTAATTTTTTCCTCAATTTCAAAAGTTATTTTACAATCTTTCAGTGATGTCGCATAAACTCACACCTTCTTCCCATGGGGATAGTCAAAACTACAGAACGCCATCTGCTACGATACTTACATACTCCTTTGCCTCGTTCACGTTCATACATCTGGTTATACACGCATACGGGTTGCGAGTACTTCGCACCTGGGGGCCTATCACCAGCTCATAAAGCAGTATTATTTTAATAATACTTCAATGTGGGAAAGAGATAATAATAATAATAAAATCGTTTATTTATAAAAAGGGGCACATTTACAATAAGTAACTTAATAATTAAAATAGAGCACAGTTGCTTATTTGCCTGAACTAGGTTGAACCTGTGTTTCAGGCTAGAAAGTGCAAAAATTCTTAATGTAATAAATTAACTATGAGTATAAAGTACAAACTAAATTAAAATTAGGTAAATATAAGTAAAATACCATGTTAGCGGTTCTATTTGCAGATAACAAGTAGATCTTCTGTCTGTGCATAATCTATGGTTATTAAATATTCAATTATAATTTTTTTACAGCTAAAGTAATTTAATTTATAAATACTAAGTTTTCTATTAGTTTTCTATTCTATTAGATGAAGCTCTACAGGACGTATAGCTTCATTTCTTTCTCCCACTGAAGTAATATTAAAATAATACTTCTTTATGAGCTAGTGGTAGCCCCCCCTGACCTTTCTGAAGAACATCACCAATAAAGGCACTATAGATAATGTCCTTCTAGGGCGTCTCCTCCCGTCTCTTCCACTGATATCGGGCTTGGAAATACCTTCTGTTAGTCGCTTTTCATTCATCTTCTCAACATGATCAAACCATCTAAGCGCTAAATTTTAGTCACTACAATCTACATATGTAGTTGGTACTGTATCCACATTATTTATACCAGTGAGTTTATGGACAGAAATTCCAACAATACTCAAAAACATTTTAGCAATCGCCAATTCTCCAAGCTAACTCAATAAACTTGTTTTTATCAATATTTTCAGAACTTTTTTGTTCAATATAGACAAGGAAAACAATAGATTTTTTTCGGAGTTCATCTCTTTTGTTCATTATTAGATAATTTCGGGTTCCAAGACCGACTGGTCAGGGGTTATCACCTTGTACTCTATATAAACATCAATATTTGTTATGTCCGCGTATAAAAAGATCTTAAATATAATTTAGAAGGCAGTTTTGTCTTACGGAGTCAAGAATAAAGAGCAAAAAAAAAAATCATGAGCAAGTTCACGGTGCGTATTTTATTATTATTATTGCATCATTGTGTTATCGTGGTAAAAGTTGTATAAAGAAATTAGAAGCTTAGTTCTTTATTACTTTTTTCTCTGTTTTATTATAAAAATATTATTCGATGTAACCAGTTTTTTTTTGTACGTTTAGATATATATTTTTTTATTCATTATGAAGTTATGACGTTGAAAAAGTTTTTTTTTTCATGGAATCTGTGCCGATGTTACTTAGTAGTTGTAGTTCGACAGTAAATTCTAGTCGGCCTTTCTTTAAATAAAGAGGCTTTGGTTTTCTAGAAAGTACCTAGAGTACCTACTTGTACAATTATTATACTCAAATTATATATGTAGATATTTTAAGTACAATGTACTATATATTATCTTGATTTGTATGTATAGGTACTTGTAATTTAGAATTAAAAATAATTGTTTCATATCGATAATTCGAGATTTAAATGTAATATATACGCGCAGTACTAGGTACATAGGTATCTATCTATTCTTACACGCCCTTTGCCTTCGACTCGCATTGCAATGCAACGTCCCAGTGTACCGAAATACTTAACTCACTTGTATTATGTACTGTTTCTGTATTTCAGATTGTTCTAGTTCTGGTAGCTTTGGTCGCCATGACCATCGCGAGACCCCAAGGTGAGTTTATCTTCATAATCTACCTTCTACCCAACTATAGTAATAAAAATTTCATAGTAGTTTTTTGAGGCAAGACATTTTTTATTGCCCATTTAAAATAACATGACTGTGATGTGGGTACCTAAGTACTTGTATTATCTTTCTTCATCTGACGTTTTTGTATAATTTGTGCTACAAAATATCTGAAAATAAATCGCTGTCCCCGGCGAATAAAATGGTAATATGCTACTACGATAGTTTTAAGGTTATATTGCATATTCGATATTAAGAATAAGAAGTCCGATTTCACTCTGTCAATTTTTTTCATTAATTTCCTACGCTTATTTCAGAAGTTACGAGATTTTAAGATGTATCGTAATGAATGTAAAAAATCACTTTTCTTTTGATATTTGAACAATTCCGCTATGTATGTTAATAAGATTTTCACATAAAATTGTTTTTTATTTTTCCTGTAAAATTTCGTTTTTTACGATTACCATTTTATTCGCCGGGGACAGTGAAATATTCGAGCCCATTTTGTAAATGATCCAAGAAGTACCTACCTACTTACCTTGCTACGATGAAAAAATCTAAAAGCACATAAAACGCGTTCATATACAAAAATAACTTCGAAAGATAAACATTAGATAAGTACTACGACTACTACGTGACAAGAAATATGAATAGGAAGATGTAAACACCCACCAAACAGATTTAACAATAACTTTAATCTGTCAGACGAGTTTTTATTTGGTCTGCTTTGTGATTTATTTTATAAGTTATAAGTAACTAGCTTCTGCCCGCGACTTCATCATCATCATCATCAGCCTATAAATGTTTCCACTGCTGGGACATAGGCCTCCTCTCTGTGAGAGGGAGTGGGCCGTAATCCACCACGCGGGCCCATTGCGGGTTGGTAGATGTCACATGTTTTCGAATTTTCGGTTCTAGGACATGCCAGTTTCCTCACGATGTTTTCATTCACCGTTTTGAGAGCAGTGGTGATGAAATAATTTACACAAACTAAAGCGCCTGTCTGGGTTCGAACCTACGACCTAGAACTCATAAGTCGCGGCCGTTACCACTGGGCCACCACTGCCCGCGACTTCGTCCACGTGAAATTTCTTATTTTAATATATTTTAAACTAGCTGCGCCCCGCGGTTTCACCTGCATAAGTCTAGATCCCGTGGGGAAAAAAAAGTATCCTATGTTCTTTTCCAGGGCATCATCTATATATGTGCCAAATTTCATCCAAATCCGTTCAGCCGTTTTAGCGTGAAGGTGTAACAAACAAACTTACTTTCGCATTTATAATATTAAGGATAGTTATACCTCGCAACGCTCGGCAATACTGTAGCTTTACATAGTCTAAAGATTTTTTGGAATCAGATCAGTAATTCCGAAGATTATCCCCTACATACAAACTCACAAATTTTACCTCTTTATATTATTAGTATAAATAAATTTTATATGAGGTTAAAAAAATGTTCCGACAAATTAAGAGCGTTTATACAGAAAATGGGCAACATCGCAAATAGCTATTAAATATTTCGCTGTTTTGATTAATTTGGCGAGATTACTGTACAGAAGTAAGAAATATGGCTAACTAGTAAAATATTGATTATGAAATGCAATCATTAATATCGTAACACCGAATATTTAGTTTTAGATGAAAAAAAACAGTATTTGGAAACTTTCCAAATGCCTTTTTTACACCTAAAACAGTTAAAACATTAAACTCAGTGCTATAACTGCAGTTCATTATAAATATTCTTTAACTTTTTGTAAGAACGCTCTTAAGAACCTTTACCAACTTGCATATTTCATTCGGTCTTTGGGTAGTAGAGGTCAGATAGGCAGTCGCTCCATGTAAAATACTGGCATTCAGCTGCATCCGGTTAGATAGGAAGCCGACCCCAACATAGTTGGGAAAAGGCTAGGCAGATTGATATTTCGGTCTTTGATGTTGCACATGTTGGACCATGAGGGACAAGAGTGCAACAAGTTTAAAAGGCTTCCATTGTTTAGACAGTGATTTGTTTTTCTATTTTCTAGGTGTTGACATCGTTGATGCTGACCGTCAAGGTAATTATAACAATCTGTGATTTAATATCTTTATTTCCTTTGGAAGACTTACAGCTAAACAAAACAGACTAAGAGCTTGAAAATGTGACTGACAGCCAATTACAAGTCTTCACATATAATTAACAGAATAATAATAAAAGAAATCTGTGAACAACACAGTACTGCCAACGAAAACAACAAACCACCAAAGCTATACAAAACTATACATAAGAATACTAATACAATACTACGATATATGTGGTAAAATTACTAAGGCTAACATAATCTGAGAAATATCACGCATCAGGTGAAAAAGTTAAGGAAAAGTTTAGTCTTTTTAGTCTGGCAACCAAACTTGCCAAGAGATATCGTGCTACCCACTAACGGCCGAACTCAATAACCTATCTACTTTCACCAGCTTGTGCATACTGGAAATAGAAAAACCTATCTATCCATGGTTTTAACGCCCCAGTTATTATTGGTCAGAGGTTAAGGAATTTTACAGAATTGTGGGACGACATTCAATGACAGATAGAATAATACTGTCTATCATCAATAGCGATCTGTCTTTTACTGAAAATAGGTTATTGGGCTCGACCGTTACTGGGTCGTGGACGTCAGATAGGCAGTCGCTCTATGTAAAATACTGGTATTCAGCTGCATCCGTAAGATTGGAAGCCGACCCCAACATAGTTGGGAAAAGGTTAGGCAGATTGGGAATGTTGGACAAGAACTCAAAAAACCTAGATGGAAATAATATTCTGTGAGAAACCAATCAATTTAAACATAAATGAAATAATATTGTAAAAAAAATGCTCTAAATGTAAACAGTAGGTATCTATAATAATTTCATTTACTTTGAAAATAAATGAGCTTAGTTTAAAATAATGCATCTTTATTGATAAAAAATTTAAGATAGAATAAACCATGTAGTACCTACATGATTTATTCTGACATCTTAAATGCGCCAAAAGGCACCAAAATACGAAATAACGCTGCCATCTTGTTTTTTACCAACAACATCCCCTTGCCAATGTCATTCAAGCGCTAAAAATTCCTGGTATTGTTACTTAATCTAGAATAGTAGGTAGCTTATTCCAGCGACAGATTATAATAGTAGATACAATGGGCTAAAATAATCCATTCTATCGAGGTAAATAGAAACCGAGTGATAGTGGGTTTTAGCGCCGTGTGTTCCCTCTACTTTTCACTACGATTGCAAGAAAATAAAACAATTCAATACATAGTTTATTTTATTTAAAAATAAATAATTTGTTCAATCTGAATTATAAAGGAAACTTTTTATCCCGTTATGCGGTACTAAAAAGCTAGTTTTACATAAGAATAAAGACTTCGTTCGTTGGTTACAGACAAAAATTACTTTTTCCCCTAGAGCAAGATATTCTATTTTTTCCCCGCTCTGGTACGCTACAATGACGGACTTTTTGAGTAAGAGGAGTAAAAATAATTTTGTTTCTAATTTTCTTGCAGTGGATGTCGTTGATGCTGACCGCCAAGGTAATTATAAAAACAGATCGTATGGAAATAACATGTAGTAACAAGGAAGATATTTAATTATAAGACTGCCTCGTTGCCTCGCAAGCGCTACTGCTGAGCATGGGGTTCGATTCCCGGGTCGGGCAAAGTGTTATTGGGTTTTTCTATGTGGAATTTCTCAGTAGCAGCTCGGAGTCTGGATTTGTGCCCAGTTGATGGCAATAGGCTCGCCCCCTATTACATGGGACTTAAACATAACTGGCGAAATATGGGTGTACCTGCTACAGGTACACCTCTACCCAACCCTTCGGGAAAACAAGGCGTGATGTTATGTATGTAATGAAGGAACGTAAAAATGTTCAGTGCCAATAATCACGAATCAGGAATAATCTAGTTCATAACGGGAATAATATCTTCCTTCATCATGTAATAATATTTATATAAAATATTGGTCAGGCAGGGGCCATAGGTTTTTTCATAGCTCTAGACAAGCTGCCTACCTTATTTAGCCACCCAAACCCATAATCCAATATCTTTGTTTGTTCCACATCCTACACCAACCGGGGGTTGTCCTTGGGTGTACTAACATAGTACAAACAGGGATAATAGTCGGTTGGTGCCTCATTTAATTAAAAAAAACCGGCCAAGTGCGTGTCGGACCACGCACAATGAAGGGTTCCGTAGTTGGGATGAATTTATCCCAAAAACAAACTTAACTTTGTAGTTGAAAAATATGTTCTCCCATACGGAATGTATGGGAGAACATGTTTTTGCAACTGCAAAGTTAAGTTGGTCGATTATTACTCGTTAACCTGTAAAGCCTACTTAGTTGTGATAGTTTTTCTTTTAATTTCGTTATATCAGCTACTGTTGTGATTTTTTTCATACACCCAAAACCAACCATTTAGCTGGCAGGGGGGGGGGGACACTTGACTTTAACAAAAATTAGCACTTTAAAGCTTAATATTTCGCAAATGAATCCCTGAATCCAAAAATGGTTTTCACAAACTCACAATATTTTTGAAGGACCTTTCCAATGATACCCCTCACCATGGGGTAAAAAAATAAAAAAATAAACATTACCACTTTACGTGTATGAGAGGTACCGTAAAAAAAAATGTTTTTCATAATTTTGTTTTACCACTTTGTCGGCGTAATTAATATGTATACCTATGCCAAATTACAACTTTCTAGTACTAAGGGTCTCGGAGCTAGACCGCGGACAGACAGACAGACAGACAGATAGACAGACAGACGGACAGACAGACAGACGGACATGACGAAACTATAAGGGTTCCTTGTTTACTACGGAACCCTAAAAACGTCTAATGGGCCTCTGCGAGTTGGCTTCGGCCCCTCGTACACCTTCCAAAAGACCGGGACCCTAGGGTCCCGAGAAATATCAAAGATCATAATGACTTTATCACTGACATGAAATGTATTTGCATGCCATAATCGTGGCATTTTGGTTTCAGCATAATCCTTCCACGATATGGCCATGGCAGGATTATGCTGAAACCAAAATTACTGTAATATCTATTGTATCATATTCTGGCAAATAAATGTTGTTGATTTCATTTCATTTCATACTCTATCTACGGGAATATCTATCAGGCTAAAATGTGGCACAAATTATGTACAAACTTTTTTTTTTTTCTACTGTGTTAATACAGATTTATTTTTTTGCAGTAAACGTCGTTGACGGTGACCAGCAAGGTAATTTAAATTATTTTAATTTGATGTCTACATAGAGTGGCAGGGACATCGACGCGAAAACTGTTACCATGGATTCAGTAGGTACATGTTTATGAACCTCCCTTTTTTTCTTTTTTTTGGGTCGGAAATTATCAAATAACTTCTCCCGCTCTGGGTAGAGCGGGAGGGCGTGTCAGACTCTTACTGACTAAAACCCACCCGTGTTCCTTCAGTTGCCGTGTTGCCAGGGGGGCCACGATTTCCCTTTCGGTATTCTTCGAACCCCCGGCAGGCATTGGCCCTAGCGGACCCCGTCAATTCTGCTGACATCTCTTTGAGGCGCGCGTGGAACACAACGCGCCGTCGACCCGGGCTTGGTCCTTATCGGACGGCGAACTGCCCATTGCTCACCGTCCGCAAGCCCGCGCCTACGGTGGCCGGAAATCTTCCTGTGATTCCCGACGCCCAGGGCGTCTCCTCCTGCGGCGCCTCCTCACGCGCTCCGTCTCCTCCTTCGCGAGCATTACTGCTTCGCAGAAGGAGGTGACGGCCTCCCATTTCCTCTCGCTCCGTAGCATGACCCGAATCAGGGCCGGACGCGAGAGATCACCGCCGTTATGAACCTCCCTGCGTTGAAATTTTTCGACGTTTATGAAAAAAAAAAATTGTTCCATACATTTTGACCGCGTAGGTATTGCACTTTTCTATGAAACAGCAGATTAAAAAAAAAATATACGAGGAAAAATTTCAACGCAGAGGGGTTTCAGAATCATGTACTGAATCCATGGTAAAATTTTTCGTGTCGATGTCCCTACCACCCTGTACAATTCTCTATTTTATGTAATTAATCTATGAAAGCACGTACTTGAAATTACCTTATACTTTACTTGATTTTTTGAGCCGGGAACACTAATTTGGTATTTATTTATTTTTCAGTGAATTTTGTCGACCCTGCTAATAACAGTAAGTACCTACCTCTTAAAATGTTCAATGATAAGACCACGTTCTTATACTTACTTATACCTAATACTTAATTGCATAATTACAAAAAAGTGCTCACTCAGACATACGTTTCGTTACAGTAGACATAATTAGTAGGTTACCTATTAACATACAGTATTTCAATAGTTTATGTAGGACGTATTCATAAGGCAAAGACCGCGTCCTAACCAAAGCGATCGTCGATCGTCGTGCGAATATACGACCATTGCGTTCATTTTGTTCGCCGCACCCTAACGTGAGAGTGTGTCGATAAAGGGCGTCTTAAAACAAATGAGTTTCATAATTTTATTATGAACGCGATGATTGCATTATTTGCGCGAACGAACTTTTGAGGTACAAACGCGACATGATTGATCGCACGACTAATATCATATTAATAAAGAGCGGGACGATTGCGTACTCGCGCTACGTTCACTTTTGGTTAGGACGCGGCCTTAGGCTGTGCGATGTCTGTCAGTGAGCAAATTTGAAATTTTTGAGATGGACAAGCCGTATTTTCATAATTATCATTTCAAATAATCATGATTCTAAGCTGAGTATTATTTGAAAGTGAAAATTTGAAATTTCTAATGACTATTCAATCAATAATTGTATTCATTTTCATATACAATGCAATTTAATGATAACATACTTAATATATTTTCTTTATTTACAGTTGAACCCCGTGGACCAAACAACAAATGATAAATAGTACCTATAATTTTCTACTAAAAATGTTAATACAATTTTAAGTACTTAAACAATAAGAAATGTAGGTACCTACTGTGTAAAGTACCAACCACACACCAATTATGTATAATAAACCATATTTTAAACAAGTCTGTGTCTTAATTTATACAATAAACTATGTACCTATTCATTATTTAAAATAGCTGTTGAAACCTAATACTGTTAGGTTAGGTTGGCGTCCTAACCAAAAATGATCGTCGCATTCATATTGTGTCACTTTTTATTCGGTGTTAGAGGTGATGGACGGGCGAAAATTTCTCTGACTTCCGGTTTTCCGAATGAAAAGTGACTTAAATGGGTAGGACGTTTTTTTTTTGGCTAGGAAATTATCAAATAACTTCTCCCGTCCTGGGTGGAGCAGGAAGGCGTGTCAGACTCTTACTGACTAAAACCCACCCGTGTTCCTTCAGTTGCCATGTTGCCGGGGGCCACGATCTCCCTTCGGCCTTATTCTCAACCCCGGCAGGAAATGGGTAGGACGTGGGGTTACTGTTAAGTGTTAATAGGGATGATGCCTGGGTAAAAAAAAAGAAATTCTATTTAGTCCGTCAGTCAGAAAATAAAAAAATAACAGACACGTATTTTTTGCTTTATCATAAAAAAATGACAGTTAGTATAAAATCTATAATACTCGTGAGGTCATGGCACATTTTATTTCAATATATCGCCATAATCTTTTGATTACGTAAAAAAATTAAAAATACGTGTCCAATATTTTTTAATTATCGAACTGACAGACAAAAAATATTTTTACCTATTATAATAATGCTTATCTATTCATCCATGTACCTGTAGTAGTGTAGGTATGTAATTGTGTCACCTGGAAATAAATATACATCCATATATCTATTTCTATCATGGTTTATTTTTGTATGATAAGCAGTTTATTGTAAAAGATCCGACCGACCTCTTCGATTGGCTAATGTGGGTCAAGTTCAGGCCAGCTGACCACTTATGATCAATGTCATGATGATTATAGAAAAAAGTGACCGAAAAGAGGTGCCCAACATTCGGCCGCTTTTGTTGCTTTAACTGGCGTTATTCAACTCAGCAGTGTTGTTTGAAATAAATGAAATTGTAGAAAGTTTAACATAATATTACATCACGCTAGTAGTATTGTCCAAAAGGTTGGGTACCAATGCGTATGCCCACATCGCACCAGTTATGTTTATGTCCTATGCCTTAAGGGACGAGCCTATTACAATCAACAGGGCACAAATTCAGATTCCGGAAGGTTCAAGGTTTAAAGTTGAAGGCTAACTCTACCTCTAGGAACCTAAATAAGTCCTACTCAATTAAACTCAATACACCGCCCTTCTTTGTAGGATAATTCTTCTTTTTTTGTCTTGTGAACGGTACTTCAATTTAACAGTATGGTGCCGATTCTCTTGTCACAAATGCCTCTTAACTAGACTAAAAATCACCAAAATGTAGTTTATTCCTGTCAAACGACGATTTCCCATTCTGAAATAGACTAAAGTGACACAACTTAACTATATTTTAGTTTGACAGCACTAAGATGGCACTGATATATTAATTTAGTTAAAATGACAATTTTGCTATTCTCAATTTGACGTTTTTCACCTAAAATTTTGATTTTCTAAATAAATCTGAGTATTTCTAATCGAAATTAAAAAGGTGTCGAATAAAATTGGTTGTCATGAACTTGAAATTTACACCAACACCTCGACTTCAGGTGCAAAAACAGTACTGTATATTTTTTTCTTTCTTTTGCTTATGACTCGAAAATGGTGTGTCCTATTCCTATCGCAAAAATAGTGAAAATTTTGACCCCCTTTATGAAACACATAAACCCCAAAAACTCAATATGTAAGAAATATTTTTTCTTATTTTCCATTCAAAAAGTGAAAAGTTCCATGTAAAACACGTCGAGGCTGCCCCCACTGCACGCCGCCGGCTCTAAAAAAGAAATCTCGGGGTAGGGTAAACAAGTACCACGTGTGGAGTCGCGATTGTCAAATTCGATTTATTTGTGTCAAAATATTTTTTTAAATTTAGAAAATTATTTTGCAGAATATCTTTACGATTCTCACTCCCATAGTAAGAAATTTTAGTGATAGTTTAGTTCGGTGTACAAGAGAATCGGCACCAATGTTTGAGCCCAGTTGGTGTCATCAGTGGCAGTCTTTGGGGCATAACAGTGCAAGTGAACGGCCACTTAGGACACTTCAGTAAGTGGGACATGATTAGATCGGAAGCACCTCACTCGCACTGAGTTTTTGATGGGTCAGTTTTCCCCTCTTCGTCAAATTGTGTTTGTAGCGGCAAGATAACTGCGATCCCATGTCTCATATAGGTAGGTACACCTACCTCGAATAATTTTGACCTTACAACTCGTGAATGGTTTTGACTTTTGAGATCCCGATTACAAAAACCAGAATTTTGTTTGCTTTTGTTATGTATATGGTAAGTGGGGCAATTTGCTATTCATCAAAATTTCTTGGTCCCGGATGTGTAATAACCACCTTGTTAGGTGTTGCCCGAAATAGAGTAAGTACTTATTTTGTGTTAAAAACTTTATAAACAATAGGTAATGATGAACCGCATGTAATTTAATAGCAACATTGCTCTCTTAGAAAGGTTGCTATTTTGATAAGAAATCTACGAAACACTGACGGTAACTAAGCTATAATTTTGAATTGTCCTGGATTAGCGCCAAATTTGTCGATTCTGGGCCATTCTAATTCAGAATAAACCCTCGATTTTAAAAAAGCAGATTCCAAATTTACCTCTGCTGTCTGCAATTTTCGGCTAATTTCGTAAGTTAGCGAAAGTTGATGGCTGAGTAGGTGCGGTATGATGAGAGAACAACGAAAATATAGTTAAAAAGTTTCAAATACGAGCCGCGTGGTCAGGCATCCACTTTCAAATTTCCAAAAAGGAACAAAAATAACGTGATCTTCAGAACCGTTGATTTTCGTGTGATTGTGTGCAACCTGACGCATAATAACTTAATAGGCAATCTGAAGAAGAAATCTGAAGACATTAAAAATTGATTTGGATAATTTTTTAAAGGTATTCTGTGCGCTAGTATTACATGTCCTGATATTGAATATTATATAAATCGTCACATAAACCATAAGCCATTATAACTGCCCTTAAACCATGGAAGTGGGCACAGAGCTGAAGCATAAGTAATGAAAATTGCAACATTTCGACCTATTTTGTTTCCAACCAGAACTTTACAATAACTGTATTTGTCCTCAACGTCCTTTGGGCGCGTTAGGGGAACATTAAATTCTGCAAACTATTCTCCTTCAAAATTTAAAAACCTCTTTTTTACAATTACCAAACGACGAAAAGATATGATTTGTATTGTTCCACAAACTCAGTTAAAATAAAAAGACTTTTCTACTATCTACAACCCTTGCTTGTACAATAAAATTAACGCAAGTAGATATATTATGTTGTAAAAGTGTTTTAATAATACAATATAAAGAGTAACAGGGACATCGACGCGAAATCTGTTATCATGGATTCAGTACATACATACATGATTCTGCGTTGAAATTTTGGGCGTTCAGAATGACGGTGAGCAATGGGTAGCTCGTCGTCGGATAAGGACCAGGCCCAAGTCGACGGCGCGTTGTGTTCCACGCGCGCTTCAAAAGAGATGTCAGCAGAACTGACGGGATCCGCTAGGGCAGATGCCTGCCGGGGTCGCGGGAAAGTCCGAAAGGGATACCGTGGCCCCTGGCAACGTGTCAACTGAAGGAACACGGGGGGTTTAGTCAGTAAGAGTCTGACTCGCTCTCCCGCTCTGGGCGGAGATGTATTGTGGGAAGTTATTTGATAACTTCCCACAATACATGGTAACAGTTTTTTGTCCCTGCCACCCTATATATGTTATTAAACCACAAAAATCTTTTTTACAAAAAATACAACCGACTTCCAAACTACAAAGTGAAAAATAACTTTAATTTCGGAAATCGGTGTCTTTGGATCAGTATTTAAGTTTTTTGACACCGACTTCCGAAGTTAAAGTTATTTTTCACTTTGTAGTTTGGAAGTCGGTTTTATTTTTTGTAAAAAAGTTTTTTTTTTCACTTTTTAGTGGGTTGATTTGTAATTTATCTAAGTTACAATAGCCTGATGTCAACTGCTCATCAAAAATACCCAAATCGCTATAGATGTGCCTTTAATGTTTGAAAAGTTCCCTCGATTTCTCCAAGATTCCATCATCAGATCGTGACCAAATGACAATGGGACCAACTTGAAAGTATACCCTTTCAAACAAAAAAATAATTTTTCAAATCGGTCCAGCCGTCTTCGAGTAATCGGGGAACATGCATAAAAAAAAAAATATCCCGACGAATTGAGAACCTCCTCCTTTTTTTGAAGTCGGTTAAAAATAACAATAAAACAAACAAGTAGACACATGGAATGCGATCCATGTAGTGTCTAAAAAGGACCATCTAACCGGTCCGCTATTACTTTCAGAATGCTGTTGGAGCTTGCTCGGATACGATGCAATATGAAGGCCGCTCTCTTTCTCATGATGGCCTGAAAGCCATCATTCTGAGCTTCCATAAACATGCCGGACGCACTACAGCATCTCGGCAGCCCCAACAACAGCGTAAAAGCGTTATTAAATTGTACACGAAGGGCACTGAGTGCCCGCTGAGGACAGCTGAATATAATGAACTTTATGCCTAAGTTAAGAAGGTTTTATTTAGTTAGTTGGTTTAATACCTAGTTCAAAACAGTTGGGATAAGGGCAGAATGATGGTAATAAAGAGCATAAGTATTTTTAGTACCTAACTCACATGATGTAAGTGACATCTTATTGATTGAAACTGAATGTATTGATGTTTCCAACTAGGATATGCCAATAGTTAGGCACCTGTCCCACCGCCAGCGAGTAGAGTTAGCAACTTATAACGAGTTGGCGAGCAGCGAGGCGCGACGGCGGCGGCGGCATTGTATAGAATTTCCGTACAATGAGAGGTCATCTTATACTAGAAATGTATAGATAGATAGATAGAATATTCTTTATTATGTACACTATAAAAATTACAGACATTTTAGAATATTTACATTGGGTGACACAATGGGCGGTCTTATCGTTAAAAGCGATCTTTTACAGACAACCTTTGGATGGATTTAAATAGAAAAGGAGAGACAATACTGCAGGTAGTCAGTGGTGTACCATTTACATATATATACAACAGATACACATATACATAAAGCATATATTTACCTACATAAATATATATATTAGATAAATAACAGACATGTATAGCTAGATATATAGCCGTGTATACCAGGCGCAAGTCAGCGCGAGTGTTCAGCCTGCCAAGCGAGCGTCGCTGACCGAGTACTTCTCTTTGATAGCTCTTGTCACTGCGACTAAACGAATATCGCCGGTGATGTGATCAGTCAGCGATCAACAAATAATAATAGTTACACGTATATCTTTAACCTACACGGGACCTACAATATTTTGTATATTCCAATCGTTGATAGAAAGAAAGAAAGAAAGAAAGAAAGAAAATACATTTATTTAGCACAGACAAAAAGGCACACAACACAACATAATAGCTAGTCGCTTCCTCGTTGGCGGTGGGACAGCTGCCTTAGACTACATACTTAATTATCACGTTTGTGAGAATGATGCATATTGACAAAATATTCTAAAATGGAAGTTTACACGTAATTGTTGTCGCTGCGTTTACATTTTACAATGTCAGCGACAATGATATAATAACCAATGCTGACTGGTTGTTTACATTCAATTTGTTAGGATTTCCTTAGTTAAAATCTTGATATATAAAGAGACTCATTGTAAAAAATAGCACAGTTTTGTCAGGACTACTCAGGACCAAGGAACTACTTATCCAATGTAAGTAATTTTGTTTATTTTGTAAACTTTTTATGTCGTCATGTTATCGAAGTGCAAGAAGACTTAAATACATACATTATCTTCTAGCCTAGACTTTTTAGGGTTCCGTACCCATAGGCGGCGACGGGTTCTGTCAGCGGGCTGTATCTCATGATAGTTTGAAAGTTGAAATGTTTACAGAAGATGTATTTCTATTGCCGCTATGACAACAAATAATAAAAAATAAAAAACTTTAAGAAACGCGATTTTTTCGATTATTTTTGCTAAATATTGTACGGTGGTACGGAACCCATCGTGTGCGAGTCCGACTCGCAATTGGCCGGTTTTTTGTAACAATAATTATTTGGAAGTTTTATAAATAGGAACTTCATTTCCCTCCGCCATTGCCAGAGTTATTTTCATTAAAATATACGGAAACATCTGACCCTTCTTAAAGGAAAGTGATGGTTTCCTTTGCATAAGACTTTGTAAAACTATTAAGGTTTTGTCGATGCGATAGAGACAAAGCTGAACTCATACTCTACTTTCCTAACAATATTACGAAAATAGTACATTACTGCCGCGGTCTATAATGACTACTTTGCTGGTCGCGCTGATGATGGCCGACAGCGCAGCGTAGCGCAGCTCCAGGCCGACACAGCGCGGTCAGCGTGCAGCACTAGATGGACGAGCTGAGATAAAGGCCGAGGCCGTAGGTCGAGGCCTTTACAGCGAGGACAGCAAGGGCTGCAATGATGGCCAAGCTGGAAGGCCTAGAGCGTAGCTAGGCTAGCTCGAGGCAATCATAGCGTGACCAGCGAAGTAGTCATAGTGGGCCAAGGCTTGTATAGTGCTTTACTCAAAAATGCAAGTACCTAATCTAAATAAAACCAGCAAGTAAAGATTTAGATGTCCTACTGATTTTCCACAGCACAAATTTTTCATATGCAAACTTATATTTTTCCTTTGAGTTTCGCGGTATTAAATTTTTAACCACTAATTTAGCTTCATCTTAAATGTCTGGCGGTGTTAAACACATTGAATCGGAAGAATTTTCGCTTTGATAGCTCATTTTTAGCAAAAAAGTCACTAAATAAAAATAAAATTTTCGATGAACCGCGCTTTTGTTACTTCTTTGTTTTTTTTTTAACAATGGTAGTTGAAACTATACAGCCAAATATGGAATAAAATCTTTTTGTACCTATCTCTATAAATACAAACAGCTGTGTTTTTAAGTAAATTCTTTTTGCAATTGATTTTTTATAACGTTGAAACGTCAAAATAGCGGCCGGCAATATTTTGCCGGCCTGTTAGAGCGACCAGCAAAACTTTGCCGGCCGCTCCTTGAAACAGAACGGCAAAGTCGACTTTGCTCAAACAAGGTTGTCAAAATAATGACCACATTACATGCATTTTTGAGTAAATACATATAACATCATATCTATAATCTCCGAAGGGTTAGGCAAAGTTGTAGATATTTATAGTGTATCCACATTTCGCCAGTTATGTTTAAGATCCATGTAATATCCCATGTAAATTAATAAACTTCCCATTATTTTCAGAGAAACATGAAGACCATTCTAGTCATATGCTTGTTGATCGCAGCGGTGTGCGCAAGACCCGAATCTACCTACGACACCCGATATGACGACTTTGATGTCCAGTCCTTAGTGGATAACGCTCGTCTGCTGAAGTCTTACGGACACTGCTTCCTCAGCACAGGGCCTTGCACTCCTGAGGGTTCAGATTTTAAGAGTGAGAAGACAGTTTTATGTTTTGTAACTTAAAAAGGAAGAATGAATATGTCACCGTATAATTATAAACTTCGTTAGTTTATAATCCATCGGTATTATTTCCGTTAGATTATAAACTGTCGAAAAATTGAGAACTGTGACAAATCATTTACAATTTAACGCATAATTTTTCGATAATTTATAATGTATCCATAAAAAACTGACAAATTGTGAACTGGTAACCAACTTGTTTGCGACGTAATGCACCTTGCGCTAATATTAAATAGCCTGCGTGGTTGCGAGCAACTTGGAAGTAGCGCTCGCCGGCCGCAACCGCGGCATCGCTCGCTTCGCTCGCTCAGCTCGCGCGCGATTTTGTCACAGTTCTAACCTAACCCACTTCACCCAGTTCACAATTTTTCAACAGATTATGATCTAACGGAAATAATACCGATAGATAAACTAACGGTGCTCACAATCTTATGGTGATAAATACACAAAATACAAATAAAAAAAGTGAAATGTTTTAACAGTGAGCCTTACGGCTGCACCAAAAAGGTCAAAATTCAGCTTTAATGCCAGATAGATGCTGGTTTTCTAATAAACTTGGGACAAGTGACGGATTAGATTTAACAGTTTCAACTTCGACATTTCATTCTTGCCATAACTATGGTCTTATTTCCTCTGTAAGCTGCGATGGCTTGTCCAGATTAAAATGTTAGGATTGACTGCAATGGACCGAAATTTAAAATAGAGACACTATTTACTATAGTCAACTAGAGTATCACATATCATTTAGCATAAAATTTATTTATATGTGCACAATTTATTACACCGCTCAAGGCCCGCACCACTATAACGTATAGGTACTGTTCGTCGTGTCGCCTTTAAAACTCACATTAAAGTATTGTTACTAGTTAATTATTACAGTGGGGTACTACATTACGTCTATATTCGCCACAGCGTAAGGCAGGGGTGTATGAACTGCCTTAGATGCCTGCGATAGTAGGTTCTTAATACCGTCATTTTTAGGGGGCGAGCCTAAAATGCCATCAAACTGGACACAAATTCCTTCTGCTACTTAAATATTCATGCATTATAGTAACATTTTACAATATTTTATTTACAGAAACTATCCCCGATGCTCTTAAAACCGGTTGTGGTAAATGCTCACCCAAGCAGCGCCATCTGATCCGCGTCGTAGTCAAGGGCTTCCAGACGAAGACCCCCGACATATGGCAGCAACTGGTGAAGAAAGAGGACCCCAATGGAGAGTACAAAGAGATATTCTCAAAGTTTATTAATTCCTCGGACTAAACATACCAAAAAGTTCCATGACCAGAAGCTTCGACCAAAATGAGAATAAAATTACGTGTTTAGAAATAAGTTTAAATTAAAATCTAGATATTGTACATTCGTGCAGCTGTAGCGTTCAGTTTATTCTGCGATTTGTTTTAACGTATCTATGTATAAATTTTTAAAATTAACAACTATACTATAGATACTTTATGGTCAAGTACAAATACTTGACCATAAAGTATCGAAGTTGATGTTTACGTATAAATATTCTAGCTAACCTTGGCTTGTCATCGTCTGAACAAACAATACTTAGATTTGTTAGGATTATGGTTTATGTTGAAACATCACATTTTATTGTTAACTAATACCTAAGTACGTAGTTTGTACATGTTTATATCACGGCTATCTGAAATATAATTATTAACTCAAACTCAAGTATTTTATTGACGCGGGAAAGTCCGAAATGGATACCGTGGCCCCTAGCAACAAACAGGCAACTGAAGGAACACGGGTGGGTTTTAGTCAGTAAGAGTCTGACACGCCCTCCCGCTCCGCCCAAAGCGGGAGAAGTTATTTGATTATTTACCAACAAAAAAAAGAAAAAAGATTACGGAACTCATGGTGCTAAGTAGATGTTAAATTCTAGGGGTTAAGAAAGTAACAAGAACCCTGTAAAGTAGCGTGCAGATTAAAGCCGCGGCGGCGGCGCGGCGCGGCGGCGTGTCGCAGCACTCGCAACGCAGCGCATAGCAAAATTGCGCCTGAGCACATTAGGAGTTGTGTTGGACAGCGCTGTAACCAAGGCTTGAAACTGGTACCAAAAGTACAGGTTCTGTATCGGTATTCTGTACCTACCGGTTCCAGATAGGTACCGGTTCCAGACAGGTAGGTACATGTACTCTACCTAACTAGTATCGGTACCAAATTCAGGTACCTACCCGGCTCGTACCACAAATCCTTTATTTCAAATTCAAATGCAAATTCAAAATCATTTATTTGCTAATAAGGGTAATTACATAAAGTTGTTAAAAAAATAGAGCATAGTTCAACCATATTACGCCTTGAGGCATGCAAATCTGAAGCTTTAACTGTATCACAACATTATACGAACATACACAACAACAACATATACAACATTATTATTTGTACGAGGATCCTCGTACGGTTGGCAACCTTGAAGTTATTTTTCTAATGACTATCCTTTTTACTTACTTACTACTTGTATCTGTTTTCTCACTCTAAGTTATAGAAATATTTGTTTGGTACCGGTACGGTACCGATACTGATTAGAAATACCAATAGTACAGGTACTACGTCTGGTACCGGTACCAATAGTACAGGTACTACTTTGGTACCGGTATCACACCTAAGCCAATGGTACTGGTTCCCAAAAATACCGGTATTTTAAGCCCTGGCTGCAACACAGTTATTGCAAAAATCATCTTAGATCACTTTCGTATATTTCATTTGGACCATTGCAAACTACAGGTGGGAAGCACTGGAGTGCAACGCACTGGCAGATCGGTCGCCAGGTGTATTTTTGCGGCCGCTGTTATGCGTTGCGATGCGGCCCGTCGATAGTATGCGATGGTTGATCGCCAACCATGCACTTAATAGACTTTCTCACACACACTTCGTACTTTCTTTTTTCAAACGTTGACCACCCGCTGCCGAAGTCGCAATCTGAGCAAGAGCAGGCCTCTGGTGAGTTCATCAAACGACATCAACAGAAAAGTATTTATCATTGAATACACTAGAAGCAGAGTTTTAGTTCTGACGGAATTTCTTACCCATTCTTCTCCATAGCTATTATACTTTAGAATGGGCTGCAGCTTTCTGACTGACCGACCTCTTGACAATTCAAAAGTGCCTATTTTGGTTTATTAGAAATAAATGCTTTGAGTTCGAGATTGAGTTTGAGTTTGACCACAAGTTGAATGTAGATCCTGAGGCCTCCCACAGCCCTAAGATGTGAGAATGAGCCTGGCTTTAATTAATCACCGAGTAAGAGATACTCAGACTGTTGTATTAATTTCGAAATTGGATTCAGACAGAAAGTGAAGCTAATGGTTGTCCATTCCAAAGCGTAGTAAGTTCCTATGGAAAATAAACTAATTGGACACTTTTAAATCCTGTCACTAAAACCCAAGTCATTAAATAAATATTTCCTTTTAATTTTAACTATAGTTTCAACTAAAACATCAAAAATAGTTTTTATTTAGCTTTTAGCAACACTCGCTGAGTTAATTTTCACAAACAAGCCAGTAGATGGTGCTCATCTCAGCAATAGATACTAATATTTATGTTGTTGGATCATTCGGTTCCCTACAAAATGGTTGAGCTGGATGGTGCTGATTGATCCACGCGTCATGTTCGTGAAAGGGCGCCGTCAGTTGAGACTGGGCATCTCTTATCTGCCAGGGCTTATTTTTAATCTTATATTTTCAATTGCTTTTGATTTATTTTTTGTACATTGTTCTCACATATTAGAAGCAACAAGAATAATGTACCCACGACATTGTAATATCTATATTTAAAAGAGTGTCCTTGGAGTTTCTTGCCAATTCTTCTTCATAGAGATCTACGTTTTGGAATGGGCAACTAGCTTCAACTTTCTGACTAACTTGCCGACTTTTTGACAGTTAAAAAGTGTCTGTAAATGGTTTAATTGAAATAAATGCATTGAGTTTGAGTTTGAATGCACTATGCTAAGCGTTACAAATGTTGTAATGATTGTAACAATATCCCATTTATGGATTATCAATATGATGAATAGGAATTATAATAATTAGTTAGAAAGCAGCAGCTGTGGCTGATTTTAGAAACTTGAATGAATTATTTTGTACAAACCTTATGAAATAAATCAAAATGATTAATGATATTAAGTATAGGAGTAATAAAAAATAACGAAATAAGTGTTTTTAGCCATGCGTTTTTATTGTGGTTTTAAACAAGTGTCAAATGAATGTTTTAATGATGGTCGCATCATTAATTTATTATGTTTAAACTTACCTATACTACTTTGTCTCCTTTGGTGTTTCTTTATTTTTAATTTAAAATAAAAATAATAATCTTAACTAATTGTAATGTTTTTCAGTTATCATTAGTTAAATGTAATGTACTCAGGTATTTACCTACTGACTTAGTCCTTATACAGTGACTAACATATAATAAGTCACAGCATTCTCAGAACTGTTTATGAGTTTTCCACCTAATACACATAAATAAATTGCTAAATAAAATGGATATGCAATGGCATTTAAATGATCTTGGCCATATCCTTGGATCCATATATATCCATATATCAGTAAAACCATATATTCCATATAATTTAATACATATATTATTATATATTATACTGCCTCGTTGGTCTAGTGGTCGCAAGCGTTTATTGGGTTTTCCATCAGGAATTTCTCAGTAGCAGCCCGGAGTCTGGTTTTGTGCCCGCTTGATGGCAATAGGCTCGCCCCTATATACATGGGACTTAAACATAACTGGTGAAATGTGAAAAAAAAAAATGCTGTTACAGACAGACGTGACACGCGTCGCGACACAAAGACACCGCTCGTCGCGCGACGAGCGGTGCCTTTGCGTCGCGTCGCGTGTCGCGCCTGTCTGTAAGAGCCTTAATTATATGATACGAATGAATGTTGCCCATGCGCCGCACCGCCGCCGCACCGACGCCGCACCGACGCCGCACCAGCAGCGCCGCGTAAATTGTACACTCATTCTGAGATATTATAATTTTTTTTCATCTTGCAGCCACGCCGCGTGGCAGTGCGGCTCCGGTGCAGCTCCAGCGTCATGTACAGGAAGTCTTAATGTTCTACGACTTTCAATCCGAAATTAATAACAATCCGAGTTCTTAGATCGCACGATTGAGTGTGCAACCAGTCAATACAGAATCGATTCTTGCTTTTCCTTATCAAATTAAAATCAGCCAGAATAAAAACAAAAAATGAAAAACAAAGGTACGTTAATTTTATTCAATGTAGGTAATATACCTATAGTTTTCTCTAGGCAGCCTATTCCGTAAAATCTCTTTGCGAAAACTTAGGTGAAGTGAGCTTGAACTGAACTTTCGATAGTGTCAATCCCTCGGCTAAAAAGACCAATCCTGAGTCTTTTTTTTGTCCCTTTGCTGAGCAAAGGCCTCCAAATCCTTCCAGGTATCCTTTTCCTGGGCCATCTCGATCCAACCCTTGCGGTAAGCGACTAGGTCGTCCCGTCACCTCTTCCTGGGCCGGCCTCGGCGACGCTGTCCATCCTCAGGCACCCACCAGTGGAGTGACAGTCTTATTCAAACCTCTTCCTAATAGATAAGTAGACACAGGAGTTAGGTACATCCAAAAAGGGTGCCAACAGCGAAAAGCGGCTAGCTTAATTTTATACTGCGAATACCTCATGATAACCTAATCTTAAGGTGATTAGTAGGCTCACTGACCTTGCGTATTCGGGCGGAGCTAAACCCCCACCCTTGGAAGCGCGCGGTGGCGCGCTACACTAAAACGACGGCCAAAGAATATGCAGGGGCGCAGACACGCACGCGTGGGTCGCTGTTTTTGCCTACGATTCCAGAAGGGAATGGTGGATGCAAGGTTGATATTTTTTATAGATAGATCAGGGCTTGAAACCGGTTTATATTGTTCTTAAAACCGTTATAATACCGTTCATTGATTAACCGGTTAATTACAAAAACGGTTTCGACTAAATCTAATTAATTTTGGTTACTGGTTACAGAGAATATAATTTTAAAAACTCGTGTTAACCTGAATAAACCGGTTTTATTCAGACACGCCCGCCGTCGCCGGTTGTCACATTCTCTCGCGCTTATTTATTTATGTTTTTTTTTTCTTTCATCGTTCGCCGCAGAGAGAATTGGGTTCGAATTTTTCATACAAGTGTCATGCGGTTGCTATTTATTTCATGTTTTATTAAGAGCTGATTTTTCAATCCTCAGATAAAGAGTCGTAAAGCGTTTATTCCATAGATATCATGATTCTGGATTTTTCAATAGTCAGATAGTCAGTGTCTGATGATTATGTCTTTATGTTATGATTATGTCAAAATGTCAAACATAAGTTTTGTTTCTATTCTTGTCTAACACGTTGAATACTGTATCTGTGCATCTCACTTGCACATGATAGTGTGAAGTTGATGGTTAACAAAGACCACAGATAAACTATTCTTCAGCTATTATACGATTGAAAAATTGAAAATATTAATTCGCCTTATAAACAGCCAAATAATTGCATACGCTAGATAACTATTCAACGACTTAACTGAGGCTTGAAAAGTCGGCCCTTAATAATAATAATAACGTAAACTTATAATAACATCTATCATATGAAAAACGAAGGAGAATAAAATATATTCTATGTTCGATTTTATCGAAAAGAGAAAAAACATTTAAGGCTCCGTGCCGCCGCACCGCATGAAATCACTGATTTTGATAAATTTTGATCATTCGTTGTGAGAAAGGGGACCAGAATTTAAACAAAACTTTTGTGATTTGAAAAGTCCAATTCTTTGTCTTGTACATAGGGGAAAGGGATTTTTCAAATAAATTAAGGATTCGTGGAAAATCACTAAAATTCGCAACAAGTTTTCCAAAAAATGACGCGAGACTGGCGTTTTCGAAAATGGTGTGTCCTATCGCTAAAATAATGAAAATTTCGACCCCCTTTATGAAACCCATAGAACTCAACATGTAGGTAATCATTTTTCATGTTTTCCATACAAAAAGTAAAAAACGAAGACGGACGGATGGTAGACGGTGTATCTAGTTTCTTCTTTTTACTTTTAGTTACTAACATTAGTCATAAGCGAAATTATTGTTACTAACAACCTCAAATTGCCTTGGCTATGGACTTTTTTGTCTGAAATACATGTTTTTTTTATAGCTTTTTTATGTTGATTGTTATAAATATAAACGTAAACGAATATACACAAACATTCCAGACTTGTTTCTTATGCGTACCTACGTAACTTAACAAAATACCATCTATAGGATCAAAACTGTTTAGCGGTCACTACGTTCAATGTTTAGGCGTGTGTGTGTGATCGGTGCACACAAACATTGCATCGCAAGAGTTTACCTAAACTCTGTCGAGTGAATTTTGTGCACGGAGCCTTAAAATATTCGGAAAATAATTTAAAAAAAAAACATCAAAAAAATAGTAAGCCCACGTCCGCACGGGCGTAATAAAATCGCGGCTATTTTTTTTCGTGTACTTGATTTTTCAACGTGCTGGGACGAGAGTGAAAGAAAGAAGAAAGAAAGAAAGAAAATACATTTATTTAGCACAGACTAAAAAAAAAGCACACAATATAAGTAACAGCAGATAAAAATAAAACATAAATAAAAGTGCGTTCCAGCGCGTTGGATTCTCAACGCTCGGCTTAACACCGAGAGTTCAAAATCCAGTGCGCGATAAAATCCCGCCGCGATTTTATTACGTCCGTGCGAACGTCGGCTGAGTGACGGTCGATCTTTCAGCTTGCGTATCGTTAGGGGCAGAGGACTTATTAAATTTACGGATATTTTTTTGAATAGAAATAGGCAAAAAACGAAAATTCAAATATCTCGAAAACAGTGCGTCCTAGGCAAAAAATAACCGAAATTTTACCTCCCCTGTGTCACCCCCGTGCAAACAGCATCCCAACATGAATTTGAGAAAAAAAAAATTTTTTTTATTTGTCAACATGAAAAACCAAAAATCTCTGGTTTTTTGTTACACCATCTCATGGTTTTCGACTAGAACAACAATTTATTTCTTGAAAAGATTTTCATCCGAGCCACCACTTCGGAAATATAGAGATTTTTATTTAAAAAAAAAATCGAAAGCTCCTAACTGGAAAAGGTGCATCATAGGGCCATATTTCTCAGAACCTACATGTTTGCCATGGTCAAGCTTACGATACTGCAATAAAATTGGGTATTTCATAATTTTATTATTTCCCGAATAATAAAAATCCTCGCTCCGTAGGTTAAAAGGCTACACTCTAACCGGTAAGACTTTCTTTTTGATAATAAGGATTTATTTTTTTACGTAAGTCAATCACAATATACACCTAAAATGAAAGGGTTAAATTAGCACATTTAAAAATACGTATAAAAAAAAAATCCCAAAAAAACCAACCCCAAAAAAAAATCAATAAAAATAAAAGTTATACAAACTAAAACCCAACTACGACAAAAAATTCAACTAAAAAGGTATAAATAAGACAAAACAGACAGACAAATTAAAAATCCGGAGTCACGCGTGTTATGATATAAATTGAACAGATCACGTGTGACGCAAAATGGGAATTGTTAGAGGTTATAAAATACAGTCTTATCATTTTAAAATTCAATCAATTTTAATTCTCATTCATAGTCCCGATTGCAGTGCTTGATATGCCTTGCCATTTTTATTTATTTATTTGCACAATATTTTAGGTCAACGACTGCGCCGTTGTAGCGTTACTGCAGACCATGAGGTCCTGGGTTCGATTCCCGGGTCGGGCAAAGTGCTATAGCGTTTTTCCCTCTAGAATTGCTTAGTAGCAGCCCGGAGTCTGGATTTTTGGCAATAGGCTCGCCCCCTATTACATGGGACTTAAACATAACTGGCGAAATGTGGGTGTACTATAGATACAGTCACGAGCAATAATATGTATACACTTAGCAACTTTAAAAAGTGATTTTCTCCTACTGTGATTGTAATATTATGCTGTAATGAACATAGTATTTTGGAATCCATACCAATATGAAATAGGTATCCCATCAAAAACATAAATGTGAAAATGGGAGCCAAATTCCATAAATATGGTTGTCGACTTCGCCGACAAAAGAATTGAAATCTAAATGGGTGCCAAGTTCTGTAGATAATCCTGAAATTTATTTATAAGAACATGCAACTTTCTAAAATAAAATTAAAACACAAATTCTTGTTTTTTCTGCTATAACAATGTTTGCTATTTAAAAATATAACTTCTTAAATTTGAACAGTCGAATTATTTACACAAAGCACTTAGGATAAATTGAAGCTCAAGATTTGACTTGGCTAGTTTTTACATACAAGTTATCTTATATTTGGCTAATCAATTTATCATCTTTATATTTGTCTACAGTGTCGCGGTGCAAAAGAACTAAAACAAACAGGGTAACTTTTTTATGCTGGTGTGCATTACAGCTACGTCTTACACTCGCGCCACGTCATTGTGCTGTAATTTTACTTTTTTAGTGTGCGTGCATTAAGCGGCTAACAGTTGGACGCTATTTTTTTTATCGAGTTTACAGCTTTGACTGTCTACCTAGGCATATTTAATTATTATTATTTAATTTTAAGTAGGCACTCAACATCAAATAAGTAATTCATGATGTGCTTACCTGTAAGAAATTTGTACACTAGTCTATAAGTTTATTGCATGTATCTCATATCTTTGTATCGGTGTACTTAATTGTTGGTGAGCCAAATAAATAAAGTAAAATATTCATATCTTTGTTCTTTATGTTATGCGCAAGTTACTGTTTCTTATTGTAACTGTTTACAGCTTTGACTGTCTACCTAGGCGTATTTATATATTTGTTCTTTATGTTATGCGCAAGTTACTGTTTCTTATTGTAATTGTAAGGTCAAAATATCTTCTTTCTCTAAAATTTCAGCTTGCTGGTAAAAACTAGCCAAGTCAAATCTTGAGCTTCAATTTATCCTAAGTGCTTTGTGTAAATAATTCGACTGTTCAAATTTAAGAAGTTATATTTTTAAATAGCAAACATTGTTATAGCAGAAAAAACAAGAATTTGTGTTTTAATTTTATTTTAGAAAGTTGCATGTTCTTATAAATAAATTTCAGGATTATCTACAGAACTTGGCACCCATTTAGATTTCAATTCTTTTGTCGGCGAAGTCGACAACCATATTTATGGAATTTGGCTCCCATTTTCACATTTATGTTTTTGATGGGATATCATTACTTTTTGTAAAGAAATTATTATTATTCGTCAATCAAACGTGATCTATTAAATTCTTTTTGTAAATATGCGTAGCAATATTGTGTAAGAATGTAGGTATTTCTTTCGTAACAATTGTTACAATTTTCCGCAATGATGTCAGATCGCTGAGCCGGCGTGGCAAGTATTATTATTAAAAAAAACGTGTACAGTCGGGGAGCCTTATGTCGTATGGTATTTTACTGTGGGGTCGGGCTGCTGACATTGAATCCATCTTTATTTTGCAAAAGAGAGCTATCAGAGCCATTTATAATCTACGTCGCCGCGAATCTCTCAGAAAACTTTTTAATAGGATTAATATTATGACGGTACCTTGCCAATTCATTTATGAAAATATTATGTATGTAAGGAAAAATCCACATCTCAATAATAAAAAAAGTGATAGACATAATTTTAATACTAGAAATAAAGATAAACTAGATCAACTATTTTTTAGATTATCTTAAGTACATACATCTTTTATGGGGTACTGTGTTAAATGTTACAACAAAATACCTTGTGACATTTTGCAATTAAATGAAAGAAAATTTAAAACTCATATTAAAAATACACTTTGTAAACAAGCACATTACAAATTAGAGGATTATATCCAAGATAAGAGTGCTTGGAAACATGCTGGTCCTGTTCCATAGGACAATTTAGAATCAAGACAAAATCAAACTGTTTGCTAATTTAATTGTAAAATTTATTACTTTGTGTTTTATGACATTGATTTTACATTCTTTGATTACTTCCTCACACACTGACTTATTAATTGTAAAATTTTAGTTAAATCGTCTACTTTTACAATGTTTGTAAATATGTGAGCACCATGTATCTATCACATATTAAATTATCTGTCGTTGTTTCATTTTTAATTCTTTTTACCTATTGTGGTATAGTAATTTTATTCTAGGTGCACCGTCTTCACATATAATTATTATTTAACAAATGTACGTACATATACAAACAATTGTAAAACATTTTAAAAGGGTAACGGTGGAGTTTCTTGCCCATTCTTCTCCATACGAAAACTACCTTTTGGAAGGGGCGAATAGAATCAATTTTATTATTTTATAATTTTTGACGTTCAAAGTGCCATACATGGGCCTATTTGAAATTAATGATTTGACTTTGACTTTGACCCCGTCAGGAACAAAGTTCCTTCTCACGTATGATTTAATTATTTAATTTTTGCAGCCGCCCCTTTTTTTTTTAAGTATCTTCTCCCGCTCTGGGCGGAGCGGGAGGGCGTATCAGACTCTTACTGACTAAAACCCACCCGTGTTCCTTCGGTTGCCCTGTTGCCGGGGGCCACGATGTCCCTATCGGTTTTCTGCGAACCCCCGGCAGGCATTGGCCCTAGCGGATCCCGTCATTTCTGCTGACATCTCTTTGAGGCGCGCGTGGAACACAACGCGCCGTCGACCCGGGCTTGGTCCTTATCGGACGGCGAGCTACCCATTGCTCACCGTTCGCAAGCCCGCGCCTACGGTGGCCGGAAATCGGCTCGCGATTCCCGCCCCGGGCGTCTCCTCCTGCAGCGGTTAGGGGCGTGAGGGCGCGAACTTTGCCTCTACCTCACGCGTTCCGCCTCCTCCTTCGCGAGCATTACCGCTTCGCAGAAGGAGGTGACGGCCTGCCATTTCCTCTCGCTCCGTACCATGGCCTGAACCAGGGCCGGACGCGAGAGATCACCGCCGCCGTTGCAGCCGCCCCTTGGATTTACATTTTGACCTCACTATGGACTTAACTATTCGTAAGTTTATATAAAAATTAAACGACAATAGTCCCTAAAACAATAGTCATACGATCTATCAATTCAAAAACGTCTCAAGCATAGTACCAACCTACCAACTACCTTGAACATACCAACCTGACGTTTGTAACAACGTTTTTCGAGATCAGAGAATGAATGAAATGAATTCACTGCCGCCTAACATTAGGGACCAAGATTTTGACACGTGACACATCAGTTGACTCGACGGGGTGTTTTGAATTCAGTCATGAAATTCAGGAATTTACATCAACTTTTGGCATTCGAATCAAAAATGTATAGTTAGCTGTCAAATTATAAGACGCTGGAGATCAGCGCCATCTGAAGTGAGCAAGTGGCAGTTTTTAACCCCATTTGAAAATTTGTCGTCATGACTGTCATTTTCATAGTTTTCGGGAGATAGTGCTGATATCGAATTAGATGGACATTCTGGATTTTAAGATGGCGGCTATTCCAAATAATAATAATATTGTAGATCAATTGTCATAGACATCAATTTCATGCCAATTGTAAACTTGATAATCAAAATCCGTAAAAAAACGGACCTCTAAATTTCGTCAAGTTCGTCTGTCCGTGCGTCCGGATATCATACAGTCATTTAACATGGAGACTATTTACACTCTATCGATGAAAATTTTGAAAAAGGTGTATTTTTTGCACCGTTAAACAATGGTGTAGTGAAATTACGATAAACATAATAGTGGGGGTGGCATTCTCCATACTTACATATAACCGAGAGATGAAAAAAATCTATGCATATAAAGCGTGTATTGTTGGATCTCATAATTAAAATGTTAAGATGTTTCTAAGTGACTTTGCTTTTGAAGTCAATAATTTTTGAGATACAGTTTATTTTCGGTTACAACCGCAGAATTAACTTTGTTTGTTATAGTTTTTTCGAGAAATACAAACGTATTTTTGCAGTCGATAAAATTGATACTATGCAATGTTTATGCGTAAATATTCATCCCAATTACGGAACCCTTCACTGTGCGTAGTCCGACATACACTTGGGCAGTTTTTTTTTTAAATTTCGTTTTGAAACTACCTCAAAAATAAACAATTTCTATTAATCGAGTAAGATTATCCTATTAAAAACAAATATGTACTATCAAACTCATACAACTAAAAAAAAATGATTGTTGGTTTTATGAAACCACGGTAAAAGTGAAACTTTACACGGTCAGCTGCTGCGAACTATAGGCGCCGCCATATTGGCCTTGGCTGCTCTGACGATCGCCTTTCACTTTACTCTATTTACTCCGCGGCCGACCGACACGCGACATGCAACACACAGACGAAAAAGTTTGAGACGATGTAATAAAAGTTTCAATTTAAAAATATAGACGTCATTTAAAAGTGTTTGCGGAATACCTACCTAATTTATATAATTAATTTAACATCATTCCCAAACAAAATTTTCTTAAGCCTACCTAAAAAATGTATACTAGGCATTCTATATCAGAAAGTATCAAAAATAAAATCCACAGTAAATAATTGTCCAATAAATTAAAAATAATTTTGAACAACGTTCCGAATTTAAATTCAAATAAATAGAAACAATTCGGCGCGAAATTCAATAAATGAGGTAAGTATCTATCCTCGTTCTATGTGTTGACTCGTTTTATATTGAATGTCCTAAAAACGATTAAACACTAGAAAAGTATAAATAATTATTTTAAACAATGTTTATTGTATTTAATGCTTAAAACAATTTTATTTTAATTTTCAAGTATAGATTTCAGACATTCGACATAATTATAAATTAATCGAGACAATCAAAATTGAAAAAAAAAAAAACGTTTGGCATAATCGTTTTCGCACATCATTACAATAAAAAAAAAAACAATGATCGACGATTTTTAACACAAATTGAGTAGTAGTAATGAATATTACGTGTTATTGAACATGTGTTCGTATAATAAGTAAAGATCTGGGCATTTTCTAGTTACTTATAATATTTTTAATCACATTTGTCACATTTAAAGTCGTATCAGATATGTGTATGTGTGTTAATTGTGAAAAGTTAAAATGTAAACACGCACGATTGGCGCGAATCTTCGACTTTTGATATCAAAAACTTCATTACTACTACTTATTTAACTTGAAAAATGGATGAATTCGTCAAATAATTAAATGTTGTAATAGTCACTGTCCTTATGGTGGAGTTTGGATGTTCGAAATCCCCAATTTTTATGTTTTTTAGCCTCGACCTCGACTGTCATCAAAATGGCGATTATCGCATTTACAGACTTGAATTTTATAAAGGTAAATTAATAATCTTGCGCGCTAAATATGAAAGATTTAATGGCATAAACATTATTTTAGCCAACTCTCTTAATTAAAGATGAATAATCTCATTGGCAGCAGCATTTTCAGTGCTTCTATAGGAAGGTTTACTTTAACAAATAACACAACAATACCTATATACTAAAAACATTTTATTTCTCATAGAATTTAAAACGGCTTCAGCTTCATTCACATAAGGTAGGTACGGTAGGAGGTAGGTGTACGCTTTCCCACAAAACAGTAATAAGCAATGATGATCTCTTAAACGATTTGTCCTATTTTGCTCACTTATCAATAATTATGTACATTAAGTCCTGCTGCTCACATGTCACGATTTGATTCTGGCCCTAACCAGATTATTGTTTTGATCTATTATGGGTAAATCTCTTACACTCTAGGGTGGCTCTGTTTTTATCATCACTTGCTTGCCTATAAACATCTCTGGTAGCAGCCTCTCTCAGTAAGCATGACAAACTTTATCCAAATGTATACCTAACCTAGAAAGTAAGAAAATACTCTTATTGTTGTTTATTTACTTTTGTATAATAATTATATCACTCATAGTAATTCTGCCATTTTAAAAACACTAACCTGATGACTTCTGTGACTTGCAATTGACATGCCACATACATAACATAATATGCTTAGATTTTCCTGAGCAAGTAATACTTGGGATAGAGTTGTAGATAATATAATCAATAATGTCAAGTCTTGCAATAACACATGTCATCGTCATACCTGAAAAAGGTAAAAAAATCAGTGTATTTACTTATGCTATATAATTACATCATACTATAGACATTTACAGCTGACGACGCGCGACGTACCCCTGACTGAACATAGGCCTTCTACTAATAGGCTGCTAAAATCAATGAGGTTATACAATACGACGGTGTTTATAAATATTTAGAGAACATAATAAACTTACCCAGGGCCATGGAAAGATAAGCAATAGTTCCTCTGGCTTCAATTTAAATTGACAGCATTAAATCGTAACGTAATATAAGTATAAAGTAAATACGGAAAAATAAATTCAAATCAACGTAAAACAAACAGCCAACAATGCCATTGATCTGACAGATTATTTTTGACAGTTTGACATTATGCATGGTGTCAGTGTTACCAGGTTTAATTATTTTGGTAATCGATTGACGAAATCGATTGGGTGATTATCAGTGATCGGAGTAGGTAGATTGATTTTACGTACTCGCATCATGAATAGTCATAGAAATCATAACATGGATAAGCCTTTTTTCCGGGATTTCATTTTGGTACTTACGGGATTGAATCAAATATTGTTAAAGTAAGGATTTTTAAACTACTACATTAGAAATTATAGAATGCGATAGATAAATATTTAAAATATTTTATATTGTTTTATAGTATATCTATCCTTATCTTGGAGTCCGATCACCTATATACTATTAAACAGACAGCAAAAGGGTTGAACATTTCTTATTCATATTGATGTATTCTTTATTCTACACATTACAACATTTGAAATTCCTTAAAAAATCTTAATAATTTCAAAATCCCGGAATCCCGGAGGCGTATCCATACTAATATACGTGCCAGTTCATTGACCTCAAATCAATCTACTTACTCTGATCACTGGTAGTTTATAAAATAACATTACTGCCTCGAAACACTTTTAAGTTGTTGAGTATATTCAGACCATATAATATTTTATTTATTGTAAAATCATAATTTTACAGTATTTGAGTATAATAAATAGCATTTAAAACATACTCGTGTAGTGGATACTCCACCTACTCCATGTGGGTTAGTATCGATATTTTCAATCGATTACAAATTATTTTATTGGATTAGTCTGTTATCTCGTGGTCGTTGATAAAAATGCCGATTTTTATACGTTAATATCTCAATAACCGTTTGAGTTTTATTTATGAAATTTGGAGTTCTAGTTAATCTAAGGGGTTTTTATAAATAAACCAAATTTCATGAGTCTATGTTACATAGATTTTGAGTTATTAAGGGGTCAAAAGTGGCTCCAAATGGTTCGTGTAATATAACACACTGCAGCCGTGTCTTGCCTAGTACTTGGCTCGACACGCTGCCGCGTGTCTAGATAAAGTTGCAGACGTTATTCCACGAGAAAATCGCTTTTTAATTTTGCTATGTGTATACATATTTGCTCGTGACTGTACACCTCTGCCTAACCCTTTGGGGAATACAGGCGTGATGTTATGTTATATTTACATATTTTTTTTAAATTTATATTGTAAATTGTTAATTTGTAAATTTAAAAAAGTATTAAGAATATTGCACATAAAAAATACTCAACAATAAAGCGCCTACGCGCACAATCGAATTGACTCTCTGCAGCGCGAGCTAGTCTATAGACGCACATTAATACAATAAGTTCGTAAACATTCGCACTAACACATACGTATGCGCATAGTCGACGATAGCCGGAGCGGAGCAGCGAGCGACACAGCCTTCCCGTCTCAGTGCTAACGAACGACTGCCGCCCGCGTCCCGCGCAGAGCGCCTCTGACCCTCTATCTCTAATTGGGGACATTTTCTTTGCAAATATTGATTGATTTACATTTGCAGTTTCAAATTTGTAGTACTTTTAATCACCAATTTTTCAGTGTAAAAATATTTACAAACATCAAAGCCGTTTAGAAGTAGTAGGGAATATTAGCTAAAAATAGCGTTTTGCTAAATATTTTTTTAAGGCTAAAGTATTAGCCATACGAAAAAATCCAGTTTCAAAAATGTTGTTCATGAATCTATAGCAAACATATATTTTTTTCAAGTCTTTTAACCAAGCCGTTTATGAGAAGATTCCTTTTTAAAGTGACCGTTTTACGGTACTAAACGGGACTAAGGCCCTTAACGTATCTTCTTTTACATCTTTAATAATAACTTTATTTCGAATGCAAAGTCAAAGGCCTCCAAAATTAGGTTATTGACCGAGGCCATACAAATCTAAGATCCCATTGAAGTGTAAAATCATACGGTGAAATCACGTAAACTACAAAAATGTAAGCCATGCATCCGGCGATTTACCGTGAGCGGTCACAGCGCTTGATCACATGGGACTTTGAGTAACTTTGTATGGCATCTTTTTTTTTTTTGTGGCCCCTTATATTTTTAATGTTACTGCATAGTGCTGTTTTAGTAATACTTTAAAAAAAATCGTCAATGTAATCACATCAATTGTTTTTACACGACTGCCCAAAAAGGAGTGTAATGTTTTTCATGTTGAAAATAGCCTTATTTTTATGCTCCTTGGTTCTCACCAATGATGAGATGGATGAGAGATGAGGGATGAGATCCTCCGAGCCATTAATGGGTGGGATATAGATAGAGATGATGACCAGTCATGCCGAGCCGACAGATAGAGATCTCCAGGTGAGAGAGGAGAGGAGGTGGGTCTATTATAGGGATGCAGTACAGTGACTTTCTGTAGTATATAAGGACACCGCTCGTGTGACAAAGAGACCCACGAACTATTTTACAGTTAGCAATGTTTGGGGCTCGATGGTGGGGGGTGGGGGGGTTTTCAGAAAGGTCTCCTGTATAAGGAGGATGCGGCACGCATTAATAATCATGATCAAAACTGTGATCCAGCCCGTTCCATGTTTGACGTCCTCCCCCCCAGCAACGCCCTAAGACCCATAGACTTCTTATAGGTTTTCCTGTAATCTATGAGTAAAGAACTAAACTTTGTTTTTTTTGTTAACTTTGGTTCAGCAGTTTCGGAGATTAGGGGTATACAGGATATAAGGGAGAGATAATGGTAAATTGTCATCTATTTTCTTAAATATCTTTTAAGTATTTATTTTAAAATTATAAAAAAATACATTTATGATCCTCACAACAAGCCCTTTCATTTGATTTGTCACACGGCACAGTTTGCAAAACTTGTTTTTATTCCTATATGCCCCCGAAGTGACCCCCATGTTCAAAATTCATTTATTTACGTTGCACGTCCGTGTTTAAGTCACAGAAATTCATATATTATGTGTACCAAATTTCAACTAAATTGGTTCAGTTAATTCGCAGCAAATTGGCTGTGACAGACGGACAGCCAGCGTCTGGCTAGCAATCAGACACACGAATGATCCTATAAGGGTTCAGTTTTTTTCCTTTTGATGTACCCTAAAAAGAACTAGTTACCTCTATTTTTGTTCATTTGTAAGACGGAAGTCTTCGTATTACATTTTTCCAAATAATCTTTCTAAGTAAGTAGGTACATCATAATTATAATATTAAGTATGTGCATACTATAAAAATAATAACAAAAGAAGTATCCTGCTAACGTTAATGATAAAGTTAGGTATCTCCTCAGGTGATGTAATTGTATTATTCCATGAAACATGCATGGAATACTGGTAGAATACAGAACAGTTTATAGGGTCAGATTAAATTACCGAAACTCTACAGACGTAATGGGTATCGATTTAGTTACGTAGTTTTTGTAAAAAACCCCTCTTTTGTTTTTTTAAATTCTACTATTCCAACAAGTCATTACATCTGTTTGTTTGTTTGTGTTGTTTTGATTACCTAGTGTACTTACTAATAACACTGCAAACACGATAAGTTCGGTAGCAAAGTTCTTTGACCAGTCGGCATTATGAGATAGTAAGTAATTGTATAATTTTTACATCAAAGTGGTCCAACTGACGATTGTTAAACATAAACCGGCAAGGTATAAAAATAAATTTGGTGCAAATGTATGTAATTTGGTCGTTATAAAAATGAAAAAGCAAAGATTTCTGAACTGTGTGCTGTGTTTATTGATGATGATGCAGCTTACAGGAGATGCAGAGACGGACAAACAGACAAATCAGATTTTAACCAATGTGAATACAATACCTTTACACGCACCCCAGGACAGGGAAATCAGACACATCTGACGATGTCCTAGGGTGTAACATATTTATCGCCTCAGAAAGCGATATGCTACATCGCTTAAAATGGAATGAATCAATATTATTGCGATTGGTATCGATGCTACTGATGTTTGATCCGTACTTGCTGACACGAAAAATGAGTGAGCCTCACAGTAGTCCTATATGATGTGTAACATCTGACATCTCACCTTAGTAATAAATAACAATAAAGGGGCAAGGCCTCGTCAAGGTCGTTTCTGACAGCCAACTCTAGCACCGCGCGCGCTCATTGGTCAAAACAAATAGCGCGCGGGGCTTCCTGTCTTGTCCGTCCCTTTTCACGAAATCACTCCCACAAATTGTAGGAAAGCGAGATGAAAGATATCACTCATTAATAATACATTTCTTATTACCTACTTGATCCGTGCTTGCTGATACAATACTTTTTATTATCAATTTACCGCCCTTACGGGTTACGGGCATCAGAATGATCGTCAGTTTAGATCTACTTGACAAATACTGGCTTCCCTCGAGGCAATTGACCCCCGCTACCTATAACATTTTGTGCTGAGACCGGTCCATTCAGGAAACATCGTTGTAAGTTGATCACGAAAAAAATTGGAAACAGACACAAATTTGAGAAAAACATTACGTGATCAAATGGCAAGATATTACAATTTCATCCAATCTCAAAAATCAAATATCCTTTCAACTGTCACTAACGAGACACAATAGAATTTTAATTGTTATCCACCTCAATGAGGCGTCGTAACAGATGATCGAGTTATGCCAATAGCAAAACCTTAGAGAGATACTTAGTCAGTCATACAATATTCTCGTCACTACTCATGCACTGTTTTTTTTGGATTGTAATAATATTTACATATTGCTCTGAGAACAATACTGTGTATTTTTTTATTGATCCAATAATCATGTAGGTACATCTGTAAGTATATGTGGGCAACAAAGAAACGTATAAAAGGCCGATCCATTTCAATGAGCATTGTACTCGTTCACCGCTCTTTAATCTGCAATAGGGTAAGTCGCTGCAGTTATATTTTCGTGTACTTCTTTAATTATTTATTATTTATTTATCTTCATTCACATATGGTAAGTGTAACTAATTAGCTAACCCCAAAAAACCGCAGTAGTGTTTTGACTGTGGGGTCGGTGAGTCTCTCTCTATACATTCAATAAAGTTTGTACTTAAAATTAATTATTATTTATAAGTAGCATGTTTAGCATGTTTCTAAAAATTTTTTTTTCAAAGTTAGTTTTAAAACGATTTTTGTTCAATTCACTCCTTATGTCTGCTGGCTGACTGTTCAATAGATATGGTATTCGTTTTTTTAGGGTTCGGTCACCATAGTAATTAATGACTCTGGGTACATTGAATTTAGCAGCAGCCATAGATCGTGTGTTATGGTTGTTGATTACATATGTTAAGTTATGCTCTTGGATACCATCATGGTTAACCGCTAAAATATACTTATGTTTGTAACTAATCGGTAGAATTTTACATATTTTAAATAGGTTCCTATAACCTCCTTTACATCTGTTTTTAGTTTTTTGAGTAACAAGTAGTTTCAAGAATCGAATTTGAAGAGCTTCTAATTTATCCAAGTTAATTTTGAATGTTAATCCATAGCTGTCAAGAGCATAACTCATAATAGAATCTACTAATGACATGTATACACATTTTAATACGTTAATAGGAACCTTAAAGCTTACATAGGTTACATTTTACTTAATAATATTCTTAATTTACCACAAATATAGTGAGAGTAGTAGTATAGTTTAATTTACTCACCAAAATAAGAACACGTATTACAAAAATGGAATATTTGACAATATACAGTACTTAAATATTGTCTTAAAGTTTGTAATATACAAAGTTTAGGACTATCTGCAGTATAGTGAGTATTTCTGAGATATACTGTAAATTCTGAGTTTATCTTAGACATTATTGACATCGGTGAAGGAAATACATCGCGAGGAAACCTGGACTTAGTTAATATAGTCTGAAATTGCCAACGCGTCTTGAGTAAGCGTGGTGATCAATGCTCGTGCCTTCTCTGTATGAGAAGAGCCGTTTGCCCTGCAGTGGGGTAATAATAGGCTGATATAATATAATAATTAAATAATTCTTCAATTTGTGAGATGGTATGGTTCCACTAAGTTAATTTAAATGTGGTATAGTTGGTAATTATTAATAAAATCATAACCGGAACGAATCTCGAAGTTTTTTAGTAGTTTATTGTTATTTTATTTTAAACATGCGTGGTGCGGCAAAAAGTTTCCATGTTTTTTTACATTTTAATTACTATTGTGCTAGCCACACCAAAACGATTACTTAATTAAATCAACATAATCAAGGTGGATTTATTGTCGGTGCACACAAAAAAGGCTTCAATTATTTTTAATAAAAATTTAAAAATAGACTGGACGTGATTTACTAGTGGTTTTACCAAGATACTCACAATTTTGTCATAATTGTTCACTTCGACTCTCACATTGCCCATGATACGTAAGTTTCCATATTATTTTCTTGTATTGCTAAAATCTTGAATTAATATTTACAGAAAGACTAAGCTGCCAATATGAAGTGTATCTACGTAATCCTCCTGCTGGCTTTCGCCGCTGTCCATGCTGAGGATAAGTACAGCACTGAGAATGATAACCTGGACATCGATGCCGTGGTGGCTGATGATGACTCTCTCAAGGGCTTCGTGGGCTGTTTCTTGCGCACAACGACTTGTTCTGGCGTCGCTGCCGAATTCTTAAGTATGTATCGAGTACATGTACCACTTTAATATCATAATTATTAAGTTTTCGCAATCGCGTGTCATATTTGCAATCGAACTCTGTTTTTTTGTCTGTGAGATTTTTGTTAGTCCTAAAGTAGGACGTTAACGATCGACTTAAAACCATTATTAATTCATTGCAATGTAACTCCTACCTTGGTAAGGAAAGGTTTAATTATGTATAAGGATTGCCGTGAGTTAGATGAAACTCTCGGCAATCATACTAATTTCTAAAATTATTTAATCATTTAAATCAACTACTTAATGGTTTTACGTCATTCAAATATGATCGTGAATGTGTTAATTTTCTTCTTAATTTCGTGTGGTTAGTGACTTATCTGGTGTCAGAGTTTTAAAGCCGCCCATAAGCCTCTGACTTGGCTTCACATGCCGTCGAGAAATATCTCTCAGGTATTTTTACATGATGTTTATTCCTTCACCGTCGATGAAGCAAGTAATAATTTATACAATACACACATAAATCTGAAAAGTCAGAAGTGTGTGCCTTGGATTCGAACTCGAGACCTATGACTTGGCAGTCTGACGGTCACACCACAAGGCTATCACTGCTACTAATGAATGAAAATAAATAAAAGTGCACTGTTGGATTTTCAACTCTCAGCGCTAAGCCTAGCGTTGAAAATCCAACAGTGCGCTTTTATTTAGGGATTCATTTAAGTGTCACTTAGTGAAGGTTCAAAAGCAAAGCAAAGTAAGCATTGAGTTGAATCCAGCATACCATGTCCAGTGATATGGATAGCTGCATGATACGTCGAGCAGGATACGTTCTAAGGCAAAATGTTCTTCCATAATTATTTAGCTTGTTTGTAACATAACATAACATCACGCCTGTGTTCCCCGAAGGGTTTGGCAGAGGTGCATCTATTATAGTACACCCATATTTCGCCAGTTAGGTACGTCCCATGTAATAGGGGCGATTCGGGCCTATTGCGCAATCGTGTAAAAAGCAAGCTTGTATGTGTGGAGAATCTAAGGAATTTATACTCCGTAGGCTTAGGTAGGATAAAGGTAAACAAATCATTTAAAGGGTTTTTATAGATGACGCTTTCATGTTCAGAAATACGATAAAACCAAATCAAATTTATTTTAAATTTTTACAATAGTTTTCTCTTATATCATTTATTATTAAACTACTATTCGTAAATGTAACTGCTTGAGCACATTTTTCTAGTTAGATTTATACTAATAATGTAATATTTTGCAATCTGTCTATTGTAAAGAGCCCAAACTCTAAACGTCAACGGATTATAACGTTGCTAAATTGAAGAGTACAACTGTGACGTAGCATGACAACTAAAGTGACAGGTATTACGTTTAGTCGGTTACTTGACAGCTGTCTCGTCACGTGGTATTTTAATATTTTGTAATCTGTCTATTGTAAAGAGCCCAAACTCTAAACGTCAACGGATTATAACGTTGCTAAATTGAAGAGTACAACTGTGACGTAGCATGACAACTAAAGTGACAGGTATTACGTTTAGTCGGTTACTTGACAGCTGTCTCGTCACGTGGTATTTTTTGTTTACCTTTATTTAACTACCTAAACCTTAGTAGTAAAGTTGATTATTATTAACCTGCTCTAAGACAAAGAGTGCTGCATAACGATGTTATCATCAACCAGGTGAATGTAGCAAATTTTAACTGATTATTATTCTAGTTACCTATTACAAGTATTGCGACAGAGTCACCGGTGTAAGAACTGGTTGTTATCTCATGTGTTTTGTAGATATGTATGCAATTACGTCATAACTTGGGCCCAAATCTTACATAGGTATACTTATAATGAAATGAAATGTTTGTCCAATGTCTATTTGTTTGTCCGTTAATGCGCAATTAATGACAGTTGAGCTCATATAACATTACTAAACAATAACTTTATTCAATTAATGTACCTATGAGTAAATTCTGATAAAGATGGAGGTATAAAATACATGTTTTCTGGCTACAGTCGTGAATAATTTAGTCCTTAGCCCACATAGGTGGACCCACGGGTACAGCTAGTTTTGTAATAGGTTTGGGAAACCACAAATATGTTCTTATAATGAAGAAACATTTTTTTCGAAAAAAAACTACTGACTATTTCGAAAGTCGGTGTTTTTGTTTTGTATTTTCGTAAAGTGTTTTATTTTTCACTTTTTATTTGTGATATTCGTAGATCTTTGACAGTCGTTACGGGCAGTCAGAATCCCAAAAGTCTGACAATTTACGTAAATAACAATGACAGGAAGTTGTAACGTCATCAACATACGCTAAGTTGATTAAATACTTATTCATTCAAATTCAAATTCAATTTATTTGCCATAAGTGTTGGTACAATTTTACTGTTAAAATAAATAATGAACCTAATTCAAAAAGTGCGAGCTTCCTCTACCAAATCAAAAAGAATCACGTCAATCAGCTCAGTAAACACGGAAACATCTCTTTAACAAATTATGCATTCGGCGGGTGTACTTTAAAAAGAAAACCCGCCGAATGCTTAATTTCCTCTTCCTGTTAAAATCGGTTAAAAACATATCTTATGCTTCGTGCTCTAAAACAATAAGGTTCATCGTAATACATGCATTTTATTTTGCGGTATATGAACACTTGGAGCATAACTGAGTACTTACTGATAAGCTAATCAATGATTCAATGAACTTTGTAGTCTTGCTTCCTTGCATAACGACTGCATTGCTGATAAGACGGAAATATTGCGAAGGGGAATGATCATATTTATTTATATTTTTTATATTTATTATATTCATTATTTTTTTAACTGTGTGTTCCTTTGCGTGTCCCAAATAAAATATTTTTTATTTCTTTCTTTTTTTATTTCTTTATTTATAATTATAAATATAATTATTATAAATTAAAGTCACTTTACGTGTCTGTCTATCCGCGTTGTTCTTTTAAACTATGCTACGATTTTGATGCAATTTTCACGTATGTGTGTTTGTCGTATGACTATTCTCAACACACTTAATATAATGCTGACTTCTGCTAATTTTCTATTGTCCGTATGCTTAAGTAACTTGATATATTTAGCCTCATCTGAATTAAGTGTTGAAAAACATAGTAAGGAAACTAGAACTTATCAATTTTAAATCGTTTACCTACCTACGAGCTTGGCAATCACTACTCACAAGAGAAGAGAGGCTTTTGTCCCAAGGTGGGAAAATAAGCCGACGTTCGTACGGACGTAATAAAATTGTGGCAAGATTTTATCGCGCACTGGATTTTCGGGTTACTCCCGTGTGGCAACGTTCCCGTTTGGCAACGCTACATATACATTGGTTATGTTTGTAGATATTACGTACCTGAGCACACGTTAAAGTACAGTCAGAGTTAAAAGTTCTGGTGTGCCGAATTTATTTAAGTAATATTTACTATGTTCAGTTCAAATTTTATATTTTCGACTTGTTTGTATGTCAAATGTCATGTCACTATTCATTCCAAATGTCATTTGGAATGAATTGAATGAATAAACAAAGTTTGCATATTCTAGTAACGTACATTGTTGATTTTGCTTTGCTTAGTTTAAATAATTCCTTGTCTTTTTACATTATATTTTTATACAGGGTGGCAGGAACACTTAAAAAATCTACTGTTCCATACATTTTGACCGCGTAGGTATTGCACTTTTTTTATGAAACAGCAGATTTTTTTTAACCGACTTCAAAAAAGGAGGAGGTTCTCAATTCGACTGTATTCTTAAAAAAAAAAAATTACCGCATAACTTTCGACGGGGTGAACCGATTTTGATGATTCTTTTTTTTATTTGAAAGCTGGTGCTCCTCGTGTGGTCTCATATAAATATTTTCTTTATTCCTGTCACTGTTATTTACATAGCAGGTAGTGGTGTTCGAATTTGTATGGGGTAGGTACCACAACTAAAAACTGAAAAATAAAAAACTTTTACAAAAAAAAATCAACCGACTTCCAATAAAAACACTACGAAGTGAAAAATAACTTTAATTTCGTAAGTCGGTGGCAAAAAAAAACAAAAATTTTAAACCAAAGACACCGACTTCCGAAATTAAAGTTATTTTTCGCTTTGTAGTGTTTTTTTGGAAGTCAGTTGATTTTTTTTTTTTTGTAAAAAGTTTTTTTTTAATAACCGACGAAAAATTGTTCATAACATTTGTATTTAATCCATGGTAAAAGTTTTCGCGTTGATGTTCCTGCCACCCTGTTAATTCGTCACATAAAAAATTACACTACAAAAATCTTAAATAGGTATCCTTTTTTCATTTCAAACAAATATTTTCATTCCTTAAAAATTTGACTAACTTACTGACTGTACCTGGTGCACACGATACATCGGTATAGGTAAGTATATGTAGCATTGCCAAACGGGAACATTGCCAAAAAACGGGAGTAACCCGGATTTTCAACTCTCGGTGTTAAACCAAGGGTTGAGAATCCAACGCGTTGGGACGCACTCTCGTCCCAGAGCGTTGAAAAAACAAACAACGCTCTTTTTCAAATCACGAAAAAAAATCGTTGCGATTTTATTACGTCCGTGCGAACGTCGGTTAACAACTTGGTAATAACATGTAACAATGTAACAACAGGGTTCGAAAGTCGTGGCCTTTAATACAATAATCGTACATTAATACTCAATTATTTCTTTCTCTTCAGAGGACATCCCCGAGGCGATCAACACAACCTGCGCAAAATGCACAGACGCTCAGAAGCACATCTTCCACAAATTCCTGTTGGGACTTAAGGAGAAGCTGCCTTCAGAACACGAAGCCTTCAAGAATAAGTTCGATCCCGAAAACAAACACTTTACTGATTTAGAAACCGCCGTCGCTAGCTATTAAGAATATTAAATTTAACGGGGTGTTATCCTTGCCTGTTTTAAAATCAATTTTGAATTTCCAAATTGTATTTTTGCTCGATCAAAAAATAGAAGTGTTTGCCTGAATAGCTTGAGAAGCCTGAATACATGTGATTCCTTGAAATAAATAAGTCTTTTTCATAAATGTGCATTACTTAAATGTGAGTGAGGTTGTAATTTATCATTACGATTGTCAGTTTTTTGTCGACTCACAGTTTTAATATTACAAGAACGATGAATTTGCATTTAACTTATATTTTGTGAGGTGGAAGAACATTGGCAAAAAAATTAACAGCTTTAAATAATTTGCTGGTTTTTTTGGCGATGAGCTTCTCGAATACACTTCCCTAATAACTATTTAGTTGTTTTTTATGACACGTCCAATGACCTCAATATGTTTAATTAGAGAGCGTGTGATACACCTGCCGACATATCGTCACCGAAATTGAATATTGATTGAATTTGAGCATTGCTATTCAGTAGTTCTAACACCATAGCGAAAATTGGTGATGATTATAGATGATGGATGAAGAGAGACAAAAAAGAAATGGAAGGATTGTGTGAGGGATAATCCTATACTATTAAATGAGCAATATTTGTATTTTTTTGTAAATTGTAAATATATTTGTACTCACGTTCTCAAAATCGGCTCTAACGATTTCGATGAAAGTTGCAATATAGGGGTTTACAGGGAAAAATCGATCTAGCTAGGTCTCATACCTGGGAAAATTCGTTTTCTCTATTTTCACAGCCTCGGGAATGTGATATAGTGTTGGTATACCTGGATGATACATTTATTTCTATTTTCACCCGAACAGAACTCGGTCGACCAGGTGTACCTGTACCTAGTCATTCATTGTAATGAATGAAAGGGGAGTGAATGATAACGACGTGACTGCCGATAAGGGAAAAATACAGAAAGCGCCAGACACCAAGTAACATGGGAGTAGGTAAGAGGCAGAAGAGGCAGATTGTGAAAGTTATTCAACTTATCCATTTTTCAAGTAAGGGCTGTGATGATGCGTGGGTTCTTAAACGCAGGTCTGTTTTAGATTTTGTTGGGGATTATTAAAAAAAATAGCGTAACTGCACAGAGGAAATTCAAGCAATTAATGTCGTCATTAAAGATTGGGCAACCATTCACAATATCTGCTGTTTACAGTCCACCTAAACATAAACTTAAGCTAAAAGACTACGAAAAGTTCCTTTCCATACTGGGTCACAGATTCATAGCTGGAGGAGATTATAATGCCAAGCATCATTACTGGGGCTCACGTACAATAAGTACGAAAGGTAGACAGCTACTAATGACTTGCTAATAATTTTCTAACAATCAAAACGAGCACCAAAACTCCGATCACTCTCCAGTAGAAATAACACAAAAGAAAAGTTACAGTAACACCTAAACCATGCAAGCTACACACAAATAAAATTAACTGGGAGCTCTTCAGACAGTTACTGGTAGAAAACTTGGATTTAAAAATTCCTCTAAAGCCTAACAATGAAATAACAGAAGCAGTTGAACAATTCAATAGCTGTGTTCAACAATCTGCTGGGCTTGCTCCTCCAGTTGCCACAGATTTGCACCATAAACAAGAGTATCCTAAATCTGTTCGAAAACTACTAGCTGAAAAAAGAAGAGTCCGCAAAAAGGTGCAAAAAACAGGATATCCTGCTGATAAAAAAACATCTGAACTATTTACAAACTAAACTAAAATGACTACTACAAGATAATGACAACCAAAATATCCAAAAATCTTTAAAAAAAACCTAGACGCAACAGCAGAAACAAATTATTCTTTATGGAAAGACACAAACAAACTTAAACGTCCTGTTTCTAACCATCTTCCTATCCATAACTCAGAATGGGCTTCCAGTGATGCGGACAAAGCTGAAACATTCGCTGAGCATCTTCAACAGGTCTTTATACCAAATCCAGATATAGGCTCTTCTAAAATTCACTATGAATTTTGAAGAGCCTTATGAAGTCACCCAATTATTGAAACAAACCCACCAACTAGATCCTCCCATTAATAAGTTCACAAAAGAAGAAGTAAAAATAGCGATTAAGGCGCTAGAACCAAATAAAACTCCTGGATATGATCTCATAACAGGCAAAATCCTAAAAGAACTGCCAAAGGAAGGGATTAAATTTCTCACTTTCCTGTTCAATGCTATCCTGCGAAGGGGTATAGTTCCATTTCAATGGAAAGTAGACCAAGTTATAATAGCTGTCAAGCCGAGTAAGAATTCTGTTGAAGCGCACGAAGCGCAATCATATATACCTATTAGCCTGCTGCCCATACCCTCGAAAATCATGAAGATACTTATCCTGGATAGATTGTTTCCAATTATTTCTTCGAATAAGCTGTTACCTGATCAGTAGTTTGGCTTTCGCCGAAAACACAGTACCATAGAACTAGTACATATATAAGTGGAACATATTAACAAAGCTCTTGAATTAAAACAGTACAGTGCTGCAGCCTTTTTGGATATATCACAGGCATTTGATCATGTGTGGCATGACGGACTACTGCTCAAAATAAAACAGGACCTGCCTATAAACTTCTACACCTTATAAGGTCATATGTAAGCGACAGACCCTTTTTTGTAAAACAAGGAGAATAGCTAACTTCCTTACATACTATCCAAGCTGGAGTATCTCAAGGCAGTGTAATGGGTCCAACGTTGTACTTGCTTTTCACAGCCGACTTCCTAACGACCGAGAGCGCTGTCACTGAAACATTTGCTGATGACACAGCAATTCTTTCAGTGGACGCTTCACCGGACGTTGCAGCACAAAACCTTCAAACTAGTCTCGATCAGGTATATAAATGGCTCCAAGACTGGCAAATCAAAGTCAACGAAACTAAATCCATCAAGGTGACATTCATTTACAGGAAAGGAACATGTCCCCCAGTCAGTCTCAACGGAATACCTCTCCCGTAAGAGGGTTACGCCAAGATATATTGACAGATAGAATATTCTTTATTATGTACACCATAAAAATTACAGACAAGAAACTAAGAAAGAATAAACGAGAGAGAGGCTGTAAGAATAAACGGGGTAGTCACTGGACAGCTTTTGTACAAACCCGTCAATAATTTCAAACATATTACTGAATATCTACAAAAATGACAGATAGCAAAAAAAAAAACATAACTTCACGTCTACATTTCCCGAAGGCTTAGGCAGAGGTATATCTATACACCCCACATTAAAAGTGATTTTCATATTGATCCCGTCGTGTAGAATAGTTACAATCTTAAAATGGACCCATTCTCAAGTTTTAAATGCACTCTGATTTAGGATTTTAGAACCTAGAAGTAATTGCACCTTTACCTAATAATACCGTTTGCCTAAAGCGAGATTTAGATTGTTTTGTATGTGAAGAGCTATAATTGCGTTATAAGAATTCCTACATAACTATCGACAATTATTAACGACTTCAACGGATCCTAATAAATTACTCAGGAAAAAATGTTTTTTGATACAAACTGGAATTTAAAAACTAGAATAAAAACACAAACTATACGTCAATCGTTTGGTATTTGCTTAGATCATTCCACACCCTCTAAAGCACTAGGCTCAGTGTGCAAGTTAACATCAAACAATATTTATTTAGATAAATCTTTATACAGAAAAACAAACGCTCATGGGAAATACTGTGCATCATTAACATTTACTATATTACAAATCTTGAAATTAGCTTTTAAAGTAATTCTCCATGATCACACAAAAACATTAATTGTGTTCTATGCACAGAGTATCTACACTGATAAGATTTATATAAAGACGAGTCATATCGGAAGCATCACTTCATCTGTCCGTACCTCTTCTATAACATTCAAACGCATATTATCAAATAATTACTGTACGTCCATAATTACGGACATTGTTCCGAATATTTAATAAAGCACTTAATTTTTTGTGGGTCTCGTCCTTATAAATAATAGGTATGTTTGATGAAGGTCAGTTTAAAAGAGGCTTTTAAATAGAAGCATTTGAGATGTGCACGTCATTTGCTGTAGACATTACATCAATTTCGTGACCTATTCATAGCTCCACTGTAAAGCTGCTGCAGTGATGATTAATTTAAACAAATGCAGTTTAAGAGTGTCGTTAATTTTTACATATTTATTTGTCGTGACGGTGCTTGCTCAAGAGAAGTTTTATGATCAAAGATATGATTATTACGAAATTGATACTTTAATACAGAATCGTAGGTTGCTAAGGAAGTATTTGGAGTGTTTCCTTTGGAAAGGACCGTGCACGCCTATAGGAAGAGTGTTTAGACGTAAGTACAAATATTTACATCATCTCATTTTGCAAGTTGCGTAATTGGAAATATTGCAATGTCATGCTTTTATAATGTTTCACTGAAACTCGGCGATTTAACACTGGGTCGTTGCATTATACAATTATTAGTAAAACTTTACTTGTAATACGCGTAAATACCCAGTTCATTTGGTTCTTTATTCGATGTTTATACAGGGTGTCAGGGACATCGACGCGAAAACTGAAACCATCGTTTCAGTACATGATTCTGAACCCCCTTACGTTGAAATTATTCGTCGGTTATTTTTAAAAAAATCTGCTGTTTCATAGAAAAGTGCAATACCAACGCGGTCAAAATGTATGGAACAGCAGATTTTTTTAAAATAACCGACGAAAAATTTCAACGCAGGGGGTTTCAGAATCATGTACTGAATCCATGGTTTCAGTTTTCGCGTCGATGTCCCTTCCACCCCGTATGTAATTTGAAAAAGATGATTTATAATTTACAAGTCGTGTGCCCGACGGGATTTTGCAACGGCAAAAATGTCGAACTTCCGCCAATCTGTTATTCTCAATTTAAACCCCTTTAGGCGAAGTTTTTTTTTTTTAAATCCTTCCATTTGCCATCAGTTTTCCTTCTTAAAAAAAATTGTGCGTTGTTGGTTAGTGAAATAATTAATTTAAGTTTTTTAACTCATAATATCAATATACCTATTACTGTGTCCATAAGAAGCCGTACTTCCATTGAAAGAGTTGGTTATTTGGTTACGTATATAACTAAAGTTATTCTTACTATTTTCGAGATAATTACAGTCAAAAGACCTACTGTTTAAAATACCTAACGATAGTTTCACAGATTTTTGTACTACCTAATGAATGAAATCCATACAGGACAATTTTATTAACCTACGGTTTATTCAACTACAATTAATTAACCTAAGGTTGATTAAATTAGTACCTGTTGTGCTCAGCTTGGTCGCTGGAAATCGTTGGATGCGAGAAGCACAGAATTGGTCGAAGTGGCGATGCTTGGGGGAGGCCTATTAATTATTTCAGTCAGCGTAGTCGACGGAGCCCCGCTTGGCGGGGCTCCTATTTCTGTGCGGTTTAAAAATCCTAATCCTTCCGAGTCGGGCTGCCCCAAGTTTCGAGCTCGCTTCGCTCGCTCTTGAAAATATCGAAATACAGAGTATCAAATCTCCTAAATATCGTCTAAAGACCCCGCCATCCCCTTCGTGGTTATTTTTTTAAACCACACAGAAATTGGAGCCCTGCTAGGCGGAGCTCCGTCGACTACGCTGACGACAAAAAATATTTACCCAATAAAATTATAAATGTTATAATAGACAATACAGAAGACATTGACATCATAATTACCCACCACTTTAGAAATCAATCCAGCGCGTAGTATTAATAAACTGTAGGCGAGTCGTCCATTAGGTATTTCATACGTACCTAATTGAAATATCCAATATCTTAAAAAAATCATTAGATTAGTCGTTCGTTAGTGCGATTAATTTTAGTTTAATCAAAATTAAGGGACTTTATTAGTGTCATCTACAAATTGAAAACTGAAAAATAAATCGAACAATCAATCAAGAAAAGGTGTGCTTCTTTGAGAATCCATAAGTGGTGACTATTTAAACATCAATTGCTGATGAACTCTTGTGGCAAACCCACTTCAACCCACTTCACTTCATTGGTTTTCCCATATTCAAGTAAAAAGTTAACCGAACTTAGAACAAGGTAATATGTACATAAGTACCTACACTGTAATCTGTGGTTCAAGTAGCTTCTGTTGCGTCAACCTAGGTCTATAGTAAATTCTAGAATCTCTTATAGTTACGTAATACAGTTATTGCAAGCTGCCCATTACTAATGATGCAAGAGGTATTGGGAACTGTGAGAGCTTGGTAGTCACATAAAAGGCAGGGAGGTATCTAACGATGAACGAATGACTGAAGCTTTTGCTGTAGTATTCGTTTTTTATTTTATTTGAATGTACAATAAAAATATCATGGCCTATGATGAAGAGCTTTAAAAGAATAGAGAGAGGAAGGCAAATCTGATAGATATATGGATTGTGCTAAGGCTGGTTTCACAGCTGTCCGGGAGACCCGTACGGGTAGCGCCCGCAGTGCTCTGAAAAGAAGGAGTTAGTACGATATGGTTGCTAGCGTTATACGGGCTCTACCCGGAGCGGGTCGCGTACGGACCAATCCACGTCGCTATGAAACAATGTTCTAATGCCTCACATGTGACTCCGTTCCGGGAGCCCGTACGGGCGGGCGGCCCGCATGGGTCTCCCGGACAGCAGTGAAGCCAGCCTAAAGATGATATGGCTAGATGAGATGTGAATACTAAAATTATAGACAATTAATTATAGAGATAGGTATATAAATGGCGACATGTTTGCTACGTAGACCTCAGATATAATGTCATGAAAAAGATTGGAGGCTGATGATATACAAGACTAAAATTTAGCTTGATATCTTGGTTAGATCACTGAAATCACATTTATGAAGTTACTGTTATACTATGATCCCAAAGAGTTAAAGAGTCGAATATGCCATCTATGCTATCACTGGTTACTGTTTCTCCCGATAAAAATAATTATCAAAATAACCGAATACGTATTATAATAACTAAAGTTATTCTAAACATTTTCGAGATAACTACGGTTGATTCACATAATTATGTTCATAACGCATATTGGTCGATTCAACTACTACAGCAAGTAACGAATCATGATTTTAAGTAAGTTTTACTTTAAAAAAAAAAAAAAAAAAAATTTAAAATTTTGGAGATCTCTATTTTTGTGGCTTAATTAGCCTTACATTTTTACTGGTTAGTTGAAGTGTTTTAACATTTTTGTTTTTTTGTCTGCAAATATTTTATTTTGGGCACTTAAGAACCGGCTGCCCGCCGGGCCGAACTCGTTGGTGGCGTGGCTAATATGAATGTAATTTAGTAAAGTTATTTATTTAGTTTTATTTAATAAATATTTATTTATCTAGTTTTTATTTATTTATTTATTTAGTGAAATGCACGATGGTTTATAACGAAAACGAGCGCGTAAAATTTCAGGAACAGACCTTTGGGCGTTTAGATATTATGGATAAACTGCTGCATGTATCTACTCAAAATAAAATTATTTGAACCTTTGAATAAATTATCTATACCTGTACGGTTTTTGTTTTTCCATTTTTATTCTCTATAAGTTACTTATTTACGCCCAAAGACGAGTTATTTTTTTTTTTTATATAGAAGTTTCGGTGCTCATAATTTCCAAACCAATTTTTTTTCGATTCTGCTTCTATGCAGGCCTAGATAATGATGAGAAAAATTGATATAATTTTAAATTTCGAATGTACACCGTCAAACAGACGAGTAATCACCAAACTACGTTTGTATAGATGAATGACCGGGAAGCGTAACCTTAAGTCACAAACATTGTTTACTATATTACATCATTTTCTATATGTAGGTACATAATATTTATGGCTAATATTTATACAAAATAAGTTATATACATTTTTAATGTAAAATTACGAATCTTAGGTATTCTACTATACATATTCTTACAGGAAATGTATAAAACCTTAAATGTGAATTTACATTCCAATAATTTGCTAAAAATAACAAATATAAAACAATTACTAAAATAACTCTTTGGTTAAGCTATGTATTCATTATTTAAATTTCATTAATTTTATTTATTTATTAACATTATATTTTAATGTTGTCTTATTTTCCATTTAACTTAGTTAGAATCCCTAATAAAATGTAATTTTGCACAAAAAATGCGAACAACTTATTTTGTACACATCATTTCGAGAGACGGACCCTGTATTTTGTTTTATTCCATTTTTTTAAACCGTCTTACTGTGTATTAAAAATTAATTTAGTTACTTCAAATTATTTCAGAAATACTGCCCGAGGCTGTATCAACAGCATGTAAGAAGTGCACGCCGTCACAGCGCAGACTGGCCCGGAAGGCGTTCAACGCGTTCAAGAGGTTCTTCCCGGAGACATACGAGGAACTGATGAAAAGGCTCGATCCCAAGAACAAGTACTATGAAGCCTTCGAGAAGGCTATCGCGAATGCTTGAATTAATTCAGTGTCCACTTGGCGTTTGGTGAAGCACTTATGTAAGTACTGCAGAGGTTCTGCTTGAATGGCTTTTGTAAACGACCTCCACGAATCTATAACTTTACATTGTCATAAATAAATTAACGTCGCTTTTCGTGTCTGTCTGTGTGACCATGTTATTGTAAACTACGAAACGGATTTTCGGTTTCAACATCATTTGGAGAATTGATTCCGGAAGGTTTGTGTGTATAATACAGTAATTGAACTTACATACTTTTTACCCGACTACAGCGAAGTAAAAAAACTTTTTACAAAAAAAAACAACCGACTTCAAAAAAAACACTACAAAGTGAAAAATAACTTTAATTTCGGAAGTAGGTGTCTTTGGTTTTGAATTTTCGTTCTTTGTTACCGACTTCCGAAATTAAAGTTATTTTTCACTTTGTAGTGTTTTTTTTGAAGTCGGTTGTTTTTTTTTGTAAAAAGTTTTTATTTTTCACTTTTTAGTTGTGATACCTACCCCACACAAATTCGAATACCACTACCTGCTATGTAAATAACAGTGACAGGAAGTTATCATAATATCATCCACATACTAAGTGAGGTAAAAATACGTATTATTGAAGCTAACTCAAAAACTACCCAAGTAAAGTTAATAAAATTTATATGGGACCACCTCTGAAGTATGATCTACCAAACAAAAAAAGAATCATCAAAATCAATTCATAATTGACGGAGTAATCGAGTAACAAATATACAAAAAAAAAAAACATACAGTCGAATTGAGAATCTCCTCCTTTTGGAAGTCGGTTAAAAAAGAGGGTCAGGATGGTGATGAGGTATGTATGTATTGCAGTGTTCCTCTGCAAAATAAACCTTTCCGCACGAAAGACACCGATTAAATTTTTTTGATGGAAGAAAAAGATTGAGAGGTTTTTGGTTGTCAACAGTCAGTCAGATATACGGAAAAGATATTTAAAATTTTATCCAGTTGTATTTAATATTTTATCGTGAACAGCCATGCAAAGAAGCCCTTACTGGTTTATGGTGTGAGGTGGTTAAGTCCTTACTGCTTAATTGTGCCCATTCCCGTGACCAATCGGGGATATTCTCCCCGAAATCCATATTTTTGGTATATATTTGTCAGTATTCCAGTTTGTCTATCACCTAAACCCCTACACAATTTTGCCTTTCTTTATGGTCTAAAATGCTGTTTATCTTGGATCCAGTTAGAAAAGGCCAATTTCGGCCACACCCCTGAGCCAGAGCCGACCTGCCGGCCCTATTCGTCGTGGGGCCCCTGGCATCCGCGGATCTGAGCAGAACCGTAACGCGCATCTGCGCTCCGCAAGCGCCCCGGCAGATCCATTCGGTCGTGCGGAGCCGGGCATCAGGACAGCGAACGGTCCGAAGCTACGCTCTGCAGAAAGCCTCCCTCGAGCGGACCAACAAACACAGTTTACCTGCTTTTTTTAACTAATTAGATTTGAAATTTGTAAATTTGATGTTGGTGCTATTTCGTTTTTTTAAATTTGTAAATTAGTTTCATCGCTACCGATTTCGTGCTAATACAATATAACGGCACGGAATCAACAATAGCTATTGGTCGGATCATTTAAATTACTTAAACCGATGGGCCTAAGCCTAACTTCGTTCAACCATTCAATATTATTTTTTATTTTTTAACCAACCTGGACGGCTAGTTTTTTTATGTTAACGTGTTCCCTTTTTGTTTTTCATTTTAATATACAGTGTTGTTTTACTCAAATTTCATTTTTCTTTCATTCCTTATCCTTACAATGCCCGGGTTCGATTCCCGGGTGACGTTCGACATGTGGCAAAATCAATAATTTTTGCTACAGTATGTATGTTCATCTCTTACCTCATAACTTCTAAACTACCGATCATAATTTGACAAATGAGGTATCATTGGAAGCGTCTTGATTGCTTGCTGGTTATATATATGACGTCACATTAAATGCTATATGGCGCCCTCTAGAGAACATAAAGTCATGAACTAAAAAAAAAATATTGTGCCATGTTTTGGGCATCAAATAAAAAGACTTGACGAGTACATTACAAATATGTATATATATCATATTGTCTAAGTAATTAAATATGTTTAAATTGTTAAAAACAAGCAAAAGTTAAACTGTGCTAAAAATGAAACTGTGCTGTGTAAAATTTTTCTGTACTATAAAACCCAAACAAAAAAATTTTGTTGTTCTGCAAATACTTTATCACGAAATTATGACCACAAAATAATTTAAATAAAAAGTAAGTTCAAAAACAAAAACTCGACTACCCGACTTGTTTCATACTTTTCAGACCGTGATACTTCAGTAGTCAGGTTTTAGTTTTTGAACTTATATCTAACTAGCTGCGCCCCGCGGTTTCACCCGCATAAGTCTCGATCTCGTGGGAAAAAAAAAAGTATCCTATGTTCTTTTCCAGGCCATCATCTATACATATATGTGCCAAATTTCATCCAAATCCGTTCAGCCGTTTTAGCGTGAAGGCGTAACAAACAAACTTACTTTCGCATTTATAATTATTAAGGATAAAGAAATCTGTGTTTTGTCGAGTCGTAAAAACCTTATAATAATACTAGCTGACCGAACAGACGTTGTCCTGTTTCCTATAACTCGATCGCAGCGCCACCTACCGGGTCCAATTGTGAATCTAAACCACCCAGGGACTCATTCAAACACACACCAAAAATTTCATCAAAATCGGTTCAGCCGTTTAGGAGGAGTTCAGTGACATACACACTCACAGAAGAATTATATATATAAATATTACGAGTATAAATGCGAAAGTGAGTTTGTGTGTTTGTTTGTTACGCTTTCACGCTAAAACGGCTGAACAGATTTGGATGAAATTTAGCACATGAGTAGACTATAACCTGGATTAAGACATAGGATACTATTTATCTCAATATTCCTACGGGATCGAGACTTATGCGGGTGAAACCACGGGGTGCAGCTAGTATTGGAATAAAACTGTGAGTGGTCTTCGATGTCGCGCCATTGGATTCAGCGGATTTTTAACATTCTTTGATCGTAAATGTGCTACTTTAAGTACTAATTACCTACGTACTAAAACGATTGCATGGAAGACTTTACCAAGAACTGCGAAATAATTGACCATTCTCCTACTCTTCAAGGAAATCTTGAAGAGTGACGTCTTAATTTCGGGAAACAAGTATTTGCACCTTGACAGTTACTGAGTTGTACATTTCCGTAATAATATGGCAATGAAAGCAAAACATTTTAATGAAAATAATACCAGCCTATTATTGTCCTACTACAGAGCATAAGCCTCTTTTCGTACAGAAAACCGGCCAAGTGTTGTCGGACCACGCACAATGAAGGGTTTCGTAGTTGGGATGAATTTATCCCAAAAACAAACTTAACTTTGTAGTTGATAAACATGTTCTCCCATACGGAATGAATGGGAAAACATGTTTTTGCAACTGCAAAGTTAAGTTGGTCGATTATTACTCGATAACTAGTAAAGCCTACTTAGCTGTGATAGTTTTCCTTTTAATTTCGTTATATAAACTACTGCTGTGATTTTTTTCACATATCCAAAACCAACCATTTAGCTGGCAGGGGGGGGGGACACACTTGACTCTAACAAAAATTAGCACTTTAAAGCTTAATATTTTGCAAACGGATCCCTGAATCCAAAAATGGTTTTCACAAACTCATAATGTTTTTGTAAGACCTTTCCAATGATATCCCACACTATGGGATAAAAAAATAAAAAATAAAACATCACCATTTTACGTGTATGGGAGGTACCCTAAAAAAAAATGTTTTTCATAATTTTGTTTTACCACTTTGTCGGAGTAATTAATATGTATACCTATGTCAAATTACAGCTTTTTAGTACTAAGGGTCTCGGAGCTAGACCGCGGACAGACAGACAGACCGACAGACGGACATGCCGAAACTATAAAGGGTTCCTTGTTTACTATGGAATCCTAAAAAGAACGAGCATTGATCGCCACGCTTGCTCAAGACGGATTGGCGATTTTAGATCCAGGTTTCCTTACGATGTCAGTAAAGTCCAAGATTATCTCAGAAAAACATATGAATTTAAAAAGTCACATTGGTACTTGCCAGGATTTAAACCAGGGTTGTAACGGATGTCGTATACCGGATATCGCGACTTTGTCGACGAGAATTTTCTTGTTTTAACATAAAATATATCTATGGCACTCATGAATACTGCAGCTTTCCATCAGTAAAAAAAAATCGGAATTGGATCAATAACTACTGATCCGATTCCGATTTTTCGAGAGTGAAAAAAAAAAATTGAATTTGTGTTTGTTTTTTTTTTGTTTTTGATTTGTATTTTTTTTTTTTTATTTGTGTTTTTTTTTCGAATTTGTGAGTTTGTATGTAGGAGGTAATCTTCGAAACTTCTAAGATTACCTCCTACATACAAACTCACAAATTTTACCTCTTTCTAATAATATCAACGCAAGGGGCTTCAGAATCATGAACTGAAGCCATGGTCGCGTCGATGTCCCTGCCACCCTGTATATTATAGTAGGTACCTATGGATTAAAATGAAAACTCATTGGTACCACCCGTATCCTCAATTGTTCTTTGCCTGGCTTTGGTGGCTGAAACCTTAACAGGCTCAATTTGGTTTTATGATGCTGTAATGGATAAACTATGTATAAATTGATTTTCTGGAATTACCTACAATCTAGAGCCAAGTTATCCAACGAACTAAGATTTATAAGTATAGTTAATATTCCCGAGCTGATTACGTAATCTTTAATGATGTATTGTTAAAACATGATCATATTTTAATGATTTCTATACCTACTAAGTGTTAGATTACCTAAGTAGGTGCATTAGAAAATAGAGCTTATTTCGCAGATTCAATTACAGCAAATGAGCAATCCAATGAATCATTAAAATGAGGAACTTTCGAGACTCCATTGTTTATATTTACATCTATTGATTGATGGCCATGACTTACAACATTATTATGAATAAGTACTTAGAATTATGATGAGCACGATTTGTTTGTGTTCAGTATATTATTGTCATTGACTCATCAAGAACCTCTTCGATTGTTGAATCAGTGATTCAGTAATTTTATTCCGTTTTAGGAAGGCTCTATTCAAACATTGTTAAGGATAAAACATTGCAAAAATCAGACATTTCCATACTACACAGATTTTTATTAAGGTGTTCCCATCACTGCGAGCATTCATAAGCCTGTATTGTATTAAGTGTATGCATGACATCAGTGGCCAACCGAGCATTCCAGTTCGCAATTACGCTCGAAATCGAATCTGAAATGTTACCTCATTACAAGCGAATGCTCCTCAGTCAGGGAGGCAGTATTGTAACGTAATGCTCAAAATCGAATCTGAAATATTAAATTACAAGTGAATGCTCCCGATGAGGGAGCACCTTTAAACAGCAATACCAAGAAATAAAACATGAGCCAGATGAGGTATTAGCTCTAATACTCATATCATTGTAGGTATAAAAATAAAATCAAATCAAAATACTTTATGTCACATAAACCTACACGGGGCACATTAGGAAATGTTAGAAGTTGGGTGCACGGTTCCAGTATCTACTAGACTATGCAGCACTTCATATCTTTTATTCTCCTATACGATCCGAATATAACCAATCTTCGTCGATGAGAAAAAAAAACAACAAAGCACTTTACAAACTGTACAAGTGTACAAGCATACTACATCGTTTTCCTTATACAAGCGACAAAACTTTGAGGTTGCTTAATTTTCCCGGTAGGCCAGCAATCTATGATATGTTTTGTTTATATCCACAAGTTGCAGACCCATTAACATTTCACTAACAATACACGGAGGGTTTTATCAAAACTGTGCAGTCAATTAATTAAAACCCCTATGCGTTTTAGTTAAAGGTTCAATTTTGACTGTTATGACTACGTAAGCGTTGACCCATGTGCCAATGAAGGTAGTGGGTATACCGTCGTCAATATAAACCACTGTCGCTTTCTGCCAACGCTAGTTCTTTAGGTCGATTATAGAGAGTAAAAGGTGGGTGAATGAACTGCAGACTGCAGTCAGTGACGAATTATTTTGTGACTTGTGATATGAAAACTGTGTACCTATAAGCTGTGTGCCCTTTAATTTTAAATTTACGAGAGAACTATAGATACTTAATATAATTTAAAAATTCTCCTCGTTGCCTCTTGTGTTTAACTTATTTAATACATTGATGTAGTATTCAACAAAGATCATCAATCAAAATCTTTAATGTTTTAGATTTATGCATCTAATTCGTGTGACATGTTACTCATTCGTATTCTAAACACGTCCTGTGTTTGTTCAATGTCCATGGAAATGGCTCGCTGAATAGATTTCATCGCTTGGGTACCATTCGGGACAAGCCACATTCTTTGTTCCATTGTGAGCGTACGAAGTTGATTAATTGAAGAGAGGAATTAAATTCAGTTATTATTTCCAGAATTCAACTATCACAATGAGGGTCCTGATTGTATTGGCGTGTTTGGTTGTGGTGGCATTCGCTGCTGAGAAATACAACGCTAAATATGATAACTTTGACGTGGAGACCCTGATCTCCAACGACAGACTCCTCAAGGCATATATCAACTGCTTCTTGGATAAAGGACGGTGTACACCAGAAGGATCAGATTTCAAAAGTAAGTGAACTTATAATTTTCGCTTTAAATAATGTATTTTATCGTGCAGGGAAATATTGCCAATAGATAGACGATAATAATTAATCCATCCATGTGTCTCTATTTTGCAAAGACAAACAAACTACGACATAGCCTTAAACCCAAAACACGAACAGTAGTTATTATAAACAGACTACTAGAACATAATAATTCAATGTTAAGCAATACTAAACTATCGATATATTTTTGGATTAACAAGCGGAGGTGTTGACATAGACGTGGCGTAGCATTTAATACATATTTACGCAACTCCGGATAAACCCAATACTGGCCACTCGAAGTGTTTGCACAAACCAGGTCGAGGTCAAGGTTTACAAGAAGGAAAATATCGTGACGTAGTGTCAAAGTACAATCATGTACTTATACAAATGCAGATTTTTTCATTTCCTTGGTGGTTTTTCCTTTTATAAAGTTGCATTTTCACACTCATGGTAGGTTTATTTTTTGGACAAAAATTCTTTATTATTAATTTATTAAGCTGCACTATTAATTAATTAATTTATTTTATTTTTTGGAAAACTTACAGCTAAACAGCCACAATAAGTAATAGTTGTAAACAAAATATGGCCAATTACAAGTTTCCACATGTAGTAGTTAACAAGATAAGCTTAATCATAATCAGCCTATAATGTTCCCACTGCTGGGACACAGGCCTCTTTGTGAGAGGGAGTGGGCCGTAATCCACCACGCGAGCCCAGTGCGGGTTATTAGATGATGAGTCTTTGAATTTTTGGAAGATTAGCTTAATAGTGCGTTATAATTATGCCTTTTGCAAATAATTATGAAAAATTCTCCCCAATTCGAAAAATCTGTTTAAAACCTTTGCTAACCATGAAATTAAATTTTCCAGAGACCCTCCCCGAAGCGATAGAGACGTCATGCGCCAAGTGTACTGACAAGCAAAAGGCTAGCATCAGGAAGGTGATTAAGGCGATCCAGAAGAAGCATCCCAAGGAGTGGGACGACCTGGTGAAGAAGAACGACCCCAGTGGCAAGAACCGTGCCAACTTCGACAAGTTCATCCAAGGAAGCAGCTAATAAACTTGACCATGTACCAACATGAGTTACTTTAGAATAAGATATATAGGGTCCTAGAATATACAAATTATTTGCCCGAATACAGTTGGACTTTAAACAGCTCTCTAAGATGCTGCAATACTTTGAAGCAATCTCATCTCCCGCAGGATTCGACCCGCAGTCCTCACATTTTTCTACTTCCCGGGATCGTTATCCTTGTGATTTTATTTATACGTAGGCTTTAAGATTGTAATCGGATGACAAATTGTTGTGTTATTTATATCACGATGTTGACTGATATTTTGTAATTAAATATTTGATGGTAATATGTTTTTGCATTTATTCCTAAAATTTAATTCATACTATTTTAATATTATAAATGTTAATGTAACTCTGTCTGTCTCTTACCTTTTCCAGCCTTGCTGAACAGATTTAGATTAAACTTGGCATACGGATAGACCATGACCTAGGTTAGGACGTAAGATACATTTTTATCCCGGTAGTACGTTCCCATGAGATAATTTCTGACATCCACGCGGGCAAAGCCTCGGTCAAAAGCCGTAGAAAATAAATCCTATCCGGTTCTTGAAAACAGCTCTAACGATTTCGATGAAAGTTGCAATATAGGTTTATGGGGCGAAAAATCGATCTAGCTAGGTCTCAAATGTGGGAAAATTCGTTTTCTCTATTTTCACCCGAGCAGAGCTTAGTCGACCAGGTACCTACTGTTAAAATATGAGAAAAAACTTTATATTAAGGTTATCAGATAGTAGTCATACATGAACACTTGAACAGGTTACCAAAATTTTACTAAATGCCAAATTTATCAATTATGAAATTGCTATTAAAAACTGAGTAATGTGCTAGTTGCATGTGGGTTTTTGTGTCAGGCAGGGCCGTCGGTGCGGCGATGCGGTGGCGTAGCTCACCGTTGCGCCAGCGCAATGCCCACGCCGCTGCACTCTGATGTAACTTCATAGATTGTGTAAGCCCGTCACATAATCTTTGGTACAACGCAATCGTTCCGCATCATGGTATGGGTTTCACGTCACTGGCTCTATGAGACCCTTTACTTTTTTTTGTCTGTGAGCTATTTTGTTTTCGAAGCTGCTGGGTTACGGTAGAATACCTTTGGCTTTCCCTTGCTTCATTAATTACAGTTGGTATAAAAAGATTACACTGATTTATGTATAATACTGTTCCTAACCAAATGGGATAATCAGTCTGTTATCTTCAGCTGTATCAATGAGCACAATTATGGTAACCTAGATACCTACTTGAACAAAGTGCAGTATTTTTAATTTATAGTCTTGTCCTAATAAACCATAATTTAGTTTGAAATCGTGATATTATTTATTCTACTGACGTTAGAAGGAAAATATTGCAACTGATACATAACCCGCACCTACTCAAGCAAGTGTTACTATCTGCGTCAGTTCTTTACCAACGCATTAACGTAACAGGTCAGCAGAGGCAGAGAGACCTTGCGTGACAATGTTATTTGCCAATAAGCCAATGAAAAGATAATCGGTTTATTTTTACATCTTATTATGATAGCCTTCAAATAAATCATGCGTTAAAACGGTGTAAGCAACAGGTTTTGTATTGATTCTATAGATGTAAACAAGCCATCGAATTTGGGAAAACTACTGACAGATTTTTTTGTAGACGGGGCCATGTTATCGGCTAAAGCCATTATTGATGCTTTGCAAAAAGGAATGGTGCTATTCGTGCTGTAACTATAGCTCCCTCTATCGCACTAGACCGGTAATGGTTTTAATACCTCACAAGACCGCATTTGATCTGATACCGGAATTTCAGAAAGATGATATTATGGATTGAACAGAAAAGGCAAAAAACGTTTTCAAATTTGCAATTTATTATATTAACTATTGTAATGCTCCACATAGTTTAAATCAGTTCCATTAACAAAATGAGCCAGTATTCTCTGAGGGCAATATTAATTCGGTTCATCTTACATTCTATTTAATCTGTACCAAGGACAAAAGCGGAGAAATCCTTTTCATATTCTCCTTTAGGGTCGAACTTGGCCCGGAATGCGACGAAGTCATCAGGTTTCTTCTCACTGAGGGCCTTTACAGTCTTTCTGACGTTCTGCCTCTGAATGGCTGTGCATTTTGCGCATGATGTTGCTATGACTTCTGGGAGTAGCTCTGAAAACAACACGGATAAAAATGAAATAATTATTTAAAGATTATTGAGAACGTAGGTACAGATCTCCCACGAAAAGTATGTGCACCGGCAGTCATCGGCTATCTTCGGAAATATGAACATGCACTGTGGAGGTCTAATAAAGAGATGTCACCCATGATGACCATGGAAGTACTTGCATATTTGTTTTAGAGGTGCTACGCACATGTTCGGCTCGGCATGATTCGGGCCGCAAAATCGAATATTTTAATTATAATTATATAGTCATAATCATTTATTTGCAATAGGTATTGGCACAGTGTTTTAGAAAAAAAATATGCGTATATAGTATATTAATTTATATCCAATGGCCTGCTTTAAATACCAGTTAGCCATAATTTTAACTTTATAAAAATCTAGCTGCACCCCTCGGTTTCACCCGCATAAGTCTCGATCCAAATATTCAAAATTCAAATTTAAAATATTTTATTGCACATAAACCTACATGGGCACTATGAAACATCAGAAGCTAGGTGCACGGTTCCAATTGGTCGTTTCCTATGGAGAAGAGCCGGCAAGAAACTCCACGGTTACTCTTACCCTTTATAAGGTATAGGGAACATTATTACCACCATAGGTATTACCACCATGGGTATTACCACCAAGATATCCTATTGTCTGTATTGACTGCCTCGTTGGTCTAGTGGTTGCAAGCGCTACTGCTGAGTATGAGGTCCTGGGTTCGATTCCCGGGTCGGGCAATGTGTTATTGGGTTTTTCCATCTGGAATTTCTCAGTAGCAGCCCGGAGTCTGGATTTGTGCCCGGTTGATGGCAATAGGCTCGCCCCCTATTACATGGGACTTAAACATAACTGGCGAAATGTGGGTGTACTATAGGTACACCTCTGCCTTACTCTTCGGGGATTACAGGCGTGATGTTATGTTTGATGTTTGTTTGATATCCTATTGTTTTACAAAGGCTATTTAAGACTTATCAATATTTTATTTATGATTTTTCGTTTTCTATTAATAATACTTATAACCTCGTATATTTGGCATTGTTGTCCGATTGTTAAATCATTATGCCCGTTAAAGGGTTAAAAATAATAGGCTTTTACAATATTTTCACATAACAGTGTTAATAGGTAGGGAGGACAGTGTTGGTCTTTCAACAAGTACCAGGTTCTTAACAAAATAGAAAATGGTCAACAAATCTACAGTCTACTAAGCCTACAGCGTTCTCACATTCACAAAATAGACAGGAATCTATATCAAAGACAAAATAAAAATAAAAACCTATTTCAAATAAACTCACTTTCGCATTTATAATATTAGTTAGGATATGATGTGTGTCTTCGAGTTGGCTTTGTTATTCAACGAATTTTTATATGCATCAGTACTATTTTGCCATGTGTACTTACTTCTAAAGTCGGCAGAATGTTCCACAGAACAGTCTCCTTTGTCCAGCATGCAGTTGATGTACGCAGAGAACAGCGCATCATCGGCCAGGATCTTATCTACGTCGATCTTGTCGTACATTTCATCGTAGGCCAGTGCACTGGGTGCAACCAGGGCAAACACAGCTATCAATAAGGCGTTCATGTTTAATTGACTCTGAAATAGTACCAATTATTAATTGCTTTGTTAAATTTTTAGACACATTAATTAAATTTTTGAATATATTTATTAAAAAAACATCATCATCAGCCTATAATGTTCCCACTGCTGGGACACAGGCCTCCTCTCTGTGAGAGGGAGTGGGCCGTAATCCACCACGCGGGCCCAGTGCGGGTTGGTAGATGTCACATGTCTTCGAATTTTTGGTTCTAGGACATGCCGGTTTCCTCATGATGTTTTCCTTCACCGTTTTGAGAGCAGTGGTGATGAAATAATTTACACAAAGTAAAGCGCCTGTCCGCGCGCCGCGGGATGAGCTAGACTCCTTTAAGAAAGATTGGTCCTTGGAAGCTCTAGACAGAGAGAGGTGGAAAGAGAGTAGGGAGGCCTTTGCCCAGCAGTGGGACAATAACGGCTAAGAAAAAAAAAAAAAAAGCGCCTGTCTGGTTTCGAACCTACGACCTACAACTCGTAAGTCGAGGCTGTTACCACTGGGCCACCACTGCCAAAAAAACATATAAAAATTAAAATATTGTGGCCCATCGGCATCAGGAACAAGGTCCACGCTGGTGGCGGTTAGGACTCTAGATAGAGGAACCTCCTCACTATGCGTGCCGTGTCTAGGATTATTGCTTTCTGAATCAAACCCTTGATCCAGCAGCGCAATGAGAGCCTCCTGAGGTGTTGGTCGAGGGTCTCTGCTGTTACGCTATTAACCGTTACGATTATCTGTACAATGATTGCAGAGTCCACGTCCTACATGTCGACAACCTCGTGTGCTAAGTCATACTTATTTTTTTTAAATTGAAATAGGACAAATTATTATTTATGTATGGGAAATATTTAACTGATCCTCTAAAAACTTATAGACTGCTTTTTAAAACCTAAAGTTCATTTTTGGTTAGGAAATTATGGAAGCGGCTTCTTAAAACATATTTTTTAAAATATACCTAAATCCCGGGATTCCAGAAAATTCGGGAATGCGAAACTAGTCTGTAAGGTGGTGAGGAAACGTCGTCTTTAGCATGTGGTATATATTTAAAAAAAAAAAAAAAAATGCTAAATAAAAATAAATAAATAATAATAAGTACGTTAATAATCATTACGAGATTGAATGGTTTTTCTTTGTAATTCTTATTTATTATTCGTTTGAGATAAATGTTTTGAAAATTGAAGAAAAATTAAGAGGAAGTTATTATTTCTAGATTTTTTTTTAAATATAAAAGTTAAAATAAGTAAATATACACACGATTTCATTCTATAATAAAAACAATAAATTTGTTGATTCCGAAATCCCGGGATTTTTTCGATACAAAAGTGCATTCCATAATTTTAGCCAACACCTTAAACTAAGTAAATATTCCTACACCCAATTTGAGTCTAAAGTAAAAAAAAAAATTGTCGATTCCGAATTCCCGGGATTTTTTCGATACAAAAGTGCATTCCATAATAGCCAACTCCTACATTTTAGGTAAATATGCATCCGATTATCCGATCACTGCTTATGACAATTATTTTAAAAAAAAACATAAAGGGAATGAGAGCGGATTGGCACAAGCATAGATAGGGCTATTCAAAGCAGTGGACGAAGACGGGCTCTGCATGAATGAATTTGGTGAGTTAAGTGGAAAAAACAAAAAAAAAATTGTACTTTATTTTGATCTTAAATGGGGGAAGGGCCCTTGTCAAGCTGTAGCAACAGCTAACAGATAATGATGATCCAAAATAATATATCAAAACTTTTCCTTACCAAGATTCTTCTGGATTGTCCTGATGATCTCCAGTGGACTCGATGCCTGTAGAACCAAGCGCTACATTTTATACCATACAGTACGGATACAAACAATTATTTTAATTTCCAAAAATTTTAAAAATTGAATTGTCTACTCTAATATAATTTTGATGTAATTTTGCAGATCTAATTACCCGATATCACGATAGGTACTGACATTGACCTCGTTGACAATTGACATAATTATGATACATAATGCAAAGGACATTAAATAGATATCAGGGAGTTATTATCAATGGTTGATCTGTACATTACATTACATATAAACATACATACAAATAAATAAAATTGAAGTGTCTGTTTGTAATGTCAAGATAACAGCTATTTAGTAAAAAGCAATTTTGAATTTTTTTATCTGTCTTTCTGTTTGTTTGTTCCGGCTAATCTCGGAAATGGCTGGACCGATTTTCACGGGACTTTCACTGACAGATAGCTGATGTTATATGGAGTAACTTAGGCTTTGATTTTAGAAAAAAGGTTAGGGCCCACGCAGGCGAAACCGTGGGCAGCAGAATATCATATATTTATATTACGACTATTTATAGAAAATCGTTCAGGCGATCAGAAAATGATTACTGTGGCTAAATGGACGGTAATCGAGGTTGATGCATCGAAGCTAATTTATGGTCAATGTTAGCTTGATGGAAAAATCATTCAGGCAACTTTGATGTCAGTTTGATTTGATTTGGATCGAGGTCGACTATGAGCTTAGCATACAGGTTATATCGAGACCAATCTATTCACGGTTAGAGCGTTTGCGCACTGCATCCGATTAGAATCCGAGAAACATCGGTTTGAAGTAGCCATAGTATTATGTGTTGATAGATACAGTATTATGCGTAGATGTGAGGGTACTAGACGCGAAATTCTATCCTTTCGCTTTGAACTCGGATTCGGATCGACTGCAATGTGAAAACGCTCTTACACTTTAGTATAACCATGTAAATAAAACTATACAATTCTTTATGGACTCATTTACCGTTATGGACCATTGAGTACTGAAGAAATATTTGAAATCAGTCGTGCACTGACATATCACTTTTTATAAGAATTTTAAAGGAACTGTGCAGTCACTTTTTTCATAACAAGCCTAATAGTCCGAGCGGTTGACCAAGTTTATTTATTTACTTGCTTCTGCCCGCGACTTCGTTCGCGTGGAAGTCGTAAGACACCACAATATATTAAAATAACTGTGCTTGCGGTTCCCATGTCAGGATTTGGAAACCGTCATTGTTTTAACGTAGACACATCCACAATAAATTTTAAACAACCATATAAAGGATTTTGAGAAAGAAAAAATGCGCCAAGGGCGAGTCGGGCTTGTAAAATTATGGTTCCGAACCGAACTACACTGAGCACTATAGACTATCTATATCTACCTATACGATCGCAAACAGCTATAACTTCTCAGTACGTATAGCTCAATATTTGTTTATTATTATTTGAAAGTCAACAAAAAATATTAATAATAATCACAACAATGACACCTAGTTTGTCAAAATACGACGAGTAGTTTTGGAGTTATAAGCAAACAAATGAGCATACATATATAGCCAGTTAAAATCATAACCCTTGTTTGGCTTTTCCGTAATCGGGTAAAAACAATAGGAACGTGGAACTGATAATTTGTTTGCTTAGCTGACAATTTGACTAAAATAGCTGTTATTGATATAACTTCTACCATTTTTCTCGTCTAATCACAATCTCACGGTAAACTGTTGAAGAATACGAACATAATGCAATATTTCTATTCGACCAGACTTTTAAGGTTTTTTTTGGGTTGGAAATGAGCGGGAGGGCGTGTCAGACTCTTACTGACTAAAACCCACCCGTGTTCTTTCGGTTGCCCTGTTGCCGGGGGCCACGATTTCCCTTTCAGCCCATATTCGCAGCCCCGGCAGGCATTGGCCCTAGCGGACCCCATCAATTCTGCTGCGTGGAACACAACGCGCCGTCGACCCGGGCCTGGTCCTTATCGGACGGCGAGCTACCCATTGCTCACCGTCGTCCGCAAGCTCGCGCCTACGGTGGCCGGAAATCGACTTCGCTACGATTCTGATTTCGCTACGATTTTATTAGGTACTAGCTGCGCCCCGCGGTTTCACCCGCATAAGTCTCGATCCCGTGGGAAAAAAAAAAGTAGCCTATGTTCTTTTCCAGGGCATCATCTATATATGTGCCAAATTTCATCCAAATCCGTTCAGCCGTTTTAGCGTGAAGGCGTAACAAACAAACTTACTTTCGCATTTATAATATTAAGGATAATAAATATAAGTAATAGATATTGATTTATGTAACACTTAAGTGTATATATGTTACGGGCAACGTGATTAACTGGGCATTATTAATAAGGACCGGCCATTATTAATAACGCCCAAGAGCGTCGGGCAAAGTGATTAATTTATCACATTGACCGGCCATTATTAATAATACCCGACGGCCCGTGGTCCATGTAATAAGTCAGTGTTTAAAATAGCTTGAATTTATCACTTAGACCGGGCAGTATGAATAATTCCCTACTTGTAGCCGGGCAATGTGATAAATTGGGCCGCGGCCGTGCCTAGCAACATGCGAGGGGCGCGTACAAGCGGGGGGAGGGCCGCGCGCGGACGCATCGACGTATTAGTTCGCAGTAATACTTCGGAACGAGAACACGTGAGTGCATTGAGTACGTTTATCTCGCAAAATGGCGGCATCCATGGATATGATAGATATGAAAAGACGAAAAAATTCATAAATTAAAATTAACGAAGGGGAAAAACACTCAGTTATTTTCTCGCGATGAGTATTATTTATTTTTAACCAAAGTGCAAGTGACAAAAGACAAAATCGCATGCAAAACTCCGGAGGAATATCAGCGATTGTCGAGGTATGACATAGTAAAGATCGGAACAGTTCAAAAATTAATCGTACCAGTGAAAAATGACAGAGAACCAATTCAATATTGGGTGAATATTTCATTTCGTGCATATTACATGGCAGACGATAAAGAATATATGAAACGCTGAAAGAATTTGAATCTAACGTTGTTGTTGTATAGTTAATATGGTGTTCTATTAGGCACAAGGCTTAGAACAACTTTTTTTAAATTAGAAATGCACTAAATTTAAAACAAAGAATCTAAAATCTAATTACCATCTGTGTCCCTTTTACCAGATTTTACCAAATTGGCACATCCTGTTAAAAACTGTGTTTGAAGAACGACATTTTTATTACTTATAAGGATAACAGGACAGTTAAACTATACATAGACGATTTATGGTTGAAGGAAGATCATATTTAATCGGTTTCATACAACTTTGAAAAATGTCCCTACACTTTCCCATAATTACCATTCGACGGTATGTTCGATCAGATATTTTAATATTTAGGCGTCACTGTGCACTGCGCTTTGCACAAAATATTCGACGACGTCAACGCTCGGCTACCGAGCCGAACACACGCATGAAAGAGTGATTTTAGCTACGTAAATTAAAGTTCTCCTGTCCAAAAAGTGACGTGGTTCGGAATATTTCTGCATACCATTCGTGTTACGAAAGATAGTTATATTTCTTTTTATCAAAGAATTATTTGCCAGATGTATTCGGTATAAGTCTCTTTTTCCGCTGATAACCTTAACAATGATGTACCTGTTCCAAATAACGGTCATTTATAGAAAATATTTACAAATCTAATTACCATCCTTCTAATTACCGTCCTTTTTTATTCGAATGGTAATGAGAAGAAACGAACGGTAATGATTATATTCTGTGATTCAAAACTGTATACATTGTATTTTTCCTTACTTGTCTTATTTGGGATATAACGAATACGTTATGATAGATTATATTAATTCAGTCATTATATTAAATAATTTCCCAATCATATCAGTTGTCTTTGGTTACCAGTACACCATTATATTTTTCAAAGTAAGACAAGTAAGAAAAAATGCACAGGGTTTGTTAATTTAATTAATAACGGACTAAAAGGGACTTACTTACATATTGTGATCGTTTGTCGTTCGTCATATAATGTCTCTATAAAAACAATAATATTGTTTTAGACCAAAATGACTCGAAGAAGACGTACAAGAGAAGAAATACTAGAAAGGGCAAAAATAGCACGCAGAAAAAGATATGAAAATAATAAATCAGATCCTGTTCTTTATGCTTTACAAAAAGAAAAAGAACACCAAAGATACCTAAAAAGAAAGGAAGAAAAAAAAATTCTGTCAATAGGCGATATGATCCCAAGAGCCAGTAAAAACAGCAAAGAAAAACCTACAATAATAATAAATAATAATAAAGAAAGCTACAATATCAAAGATTATTTTAGAGTTTTTGTATGATTAAGTTTTGTTCCTGTATTATTTTATAGTTTTATTATTATATAAAAAAAAGAAAGAAAAAAGATGTACCTATTTCGAACTTTAATTATAGGTTTGTTTTAGTGCAATTAAAGGCTGATTTATCGAACTGTTGTTGTATTATTAATTACCATTTTTCTACCTCAGTACCATAAATAGATATCTATCTAATTACCGTTAGTGTTAAATCTCATTACCGTTCCTTCAAAATAAACAAACGCTAATATCTTCAAAACTAAAAGTCTGATTACTGTCCCTTTTATATATTTCACATAACATCATTAAACACTTAAAAAAAAACAAATAATTAACATGATTAGGCACATTTTTTTAACAATTCTCCAAAGATCATAATGTGCACGAAATGAAATATTAACCCTATTACTGTTATTTGGAAGAAACGTTTGATATTATTCACGAAACTCACATTTCTATCGGGCATGGAGGTAGAAATAGGATGATGAAAGAGCTCAAACCGAAGTACAAAAATATTACTAAAGAGTTTGTGGCGTTGTATTTGGCTTTGTGTGAACCATGTCAAAAAAAATTAAGTGTTCCAAAAAAGGGCTAGTGGTTAAGCCTATAAAAAGTAGTGAATTTAACTCACGATGCCAAGTCGACTTAATCGACATGCAAACACAAGCAGACAATGATTTTAAGTTCATCATGGTATACCAAGACCACCTCACCAAGTTTGTGATTCTCAGACCATTAAAAACAAAACGAGCCGAAGAAGTCGCATATCAGTTGCTGGATATCTTCACAATATTTGGAGCTCCATGCATTTTGCACAGTGATAATGGCAGGGAATTCGTAAATAAAGTTATTGTCGAACTATGCCAAATGTGGGAAGAACTCAAAATAGTACACGGCAAACCCCGTCATAGCCAATCTCAAGGTTCAGTAGAAAGAGCAAATCAGGATATAGAAAAAATGGTATTTACATGGTTGGAGACAAATGAAACCACAAAATGGTCGGAAGGGTTAAGATTCGTACAGTTCATGAAAAATAGAGCTTACCACTCCGGCATCGATCGCAGTCCTTACGAAGCTATGTTTGGCTGCAAACCCAAAGTAGGTTTAAAATCAGTCTTCCCATCATTTGACGGGTTAACGGAGATAGTAAGTGAAGATGACCTTGAGGCAATATTAAAAGATGGTGATTCCGGTGAAGGTCAAAACGTAATTGTGGACAGAACGGATGATGCCGAAAAAAAAAACTCAGCCGCTGTTACTGGTTCTATTTCTGTTACGATTGAACCTGAACCCCGTTCCAAACTGGAAAAACATTCTGCCGATATTCAACCAGAAAATCAGCAGCCTACTGTGGACATAATAAATGGAAACCCTCGACTAGATGATCAACAGCCTTTTTCTGCCGACAACAATAATTATATCAATGAAGAGGAAAATTGTGATGATATAAACGCTGGATCTTTAATAAATGAAGTATCGAGCAAAATTCAGGAGGCTCGTCCCGAACTGGAACAACATTCTGCCGATAGTATACCAGAAAATCAACAACCCACTGTGAGTGTGGACATAATAAATGAAAACCCTCGAGCAGCCGATCAACAGCCTTCTGCCGATATGAGCAATGAAAAGGAAAATTCTGATAATGAAAAGGCTGCATCTTTACTCAACGCAAAATCAAACGAAATTCAGAAGGCTCGTAACGCGGCGCGTTCAAATGCAAAATTTCCTATTGCAGAAATAGGCCAAAGCGTTCGAGTAAGGATACCAGATGTAGATCGAGCCAAGACGGATAGTCGTAATATTATTGCTATTATTATATCTGTCGAAAAAGAAAAACTTTACAAACTAGGAACTAAACACGGTATTTTAAACCAACTGTACTCCAGAAATGAGTTTACTGTGTGTAAAGAAAAGTTCATTTCGATCAACGATGTTCCAAAAGTTGATATTACTCTTCGAGAATGTGCTCGAAGAGACTCTCGTTTTGATGGACAAGGCTTCCAGCATTGTAACTGTAGTGGTGACTGCAATTCAAAACGTTGTAAATGCAAGAAATCAAACATTCTTTGCAATTCAAAATGTCACAAAAGCTCATCTTGCAAGAATAAATAATTCTAAACTTAATAACTTTCTTGCTCAGTCCTTAATTATTAGATATTTCAGTTGATTTTTCTCAGTTCACTAATTTTTAAACTATTGTTTATCAAAATAAAAGTAGGTAACTACTGATGTTATTACATTGTTAACTGTTTATTTTTTAACTACTTTGTTCAATAGTTTATTTTTTGTTAACTTTTCATGAAAATTATGTAAGTTTAATTTCATTTAATAAACAAAAACACTACAGTTCACCTATTTTATTACTTTGCCCAAGATAGGGTGGGCATTATTCATAATGGCCGGGAAAAGTGATTAATCATGCTGTTTTAATCACATTGCCCAATTGAGTCGGGCATTATGAATACAGACCGGCCGTTATTAATAGTGCCCGGACTTATCAAATTGCCCGTAACATATATATGTCACCGTAAGATTGTGAGAACCGTTAGTTCATAATCTGTCGGAATTATTTCCGTTAGATTATAAACTGTCGAAAAATTGTGGACTGAGTGAAATGGGTTAGGTTAGGTTAGAACTGTGACCAAACGCGCGCGAGCCGAGCGAGCGAAGCGAGCGGTGCCGCGGCAGCGGCCGGCGAGCGCTACTTCCAAGTTGCTTGCACCCAGGCAGGCTATTTAATATTAGCGCACGGTGCGTTACGTCGCAAGCAAGTTTGATACCAGTTCACAATTTGTCGGTTTTCCATGGAAAGATTATAAACTAGCGAAAAATAATTCGTTAAATTGTAAATGGTTCGTTGCAGTTCACAATTTTTCGACAGTTTATAATTTAACGGAAATAATACCGATAGATTATAAACTAACGAAGTTCATAATTATACGGTGACATATACACTACATAACTTTTTAACATAAAAATATAACAAAGTCAAAAACAAGTCTCTGTCTAAAGACACCAAAATAAAAAAAAGAAACGACTTCCGAAACTAAGGTTATTTTTCATTTTGTAGTATTTTTGAAGTGAATTGTTTATACAATGCTTTATTTCGTAGTTTTTTTAACTTCATATTTCTAAATAAGACATTTCTATGCAAATCGATAAATTGAAAAAATGAACTAGGTATATGAGTATTTGACTCAAGGGTAGATGGGTGAGACACGACAGAAAATGACCGTCCATGGAAGAACCCGAACTTTTAAAATTATTATACAATCGTTCGAATCGTTGCATTCAATAAATAATATTTAAAAAATTATGAAGGGCTACCTTTTCTTGTTGTCAGTACAATTCAAAGATTTTAACATAAATAAAAGCTGTGATTGTGACCAATAAAATTTATTTACATAATTATGTAGCAAATTTACAAAATGATTTTTTGATGACCAAATTACAATTCAAAAGTTGTGAATATTAAAATAAGTTATTAATATGGTAATACTTATCTTAGTTCATCATTTTTATCTATCTTGTTTATATTAATAGATTTCCCCATCTTATGAAAAGGATCTATTGTATTCATCATTGTTTCAAAGGTAAAATTAATACGAATAATTTTTATTGTAACTAAAAATGCACTTTATATTTTTAGTGTTAGTTCATTATAGTTTTCCGTTCAAGTAAGTCTTAATCACAATAATAAAATTGACGTCTCCCATATTGTGTCAAGTTTTGTGTTTTCTACGTCCAGTCTGACTCAACTGCCATCCAAAGGTCTGATCTGCAAGAAACATTTTGTATTTTGTTAATTAAGTTCTTTAATTATTGTTTTTCCAATGCTAGTGCACAATATCCTTATCTTAACATAGGTACTATAAAAAAACTATGTTGCTGTGTCTAGGTCTCATTTGATACGATCCAGCCTGTCCCTTGCTGCTGTCCTCCAGCGACGCCCTAAGTCGAGGTCCGGACCCCACTGGGGCTGCCCTTAGCGTGTTATCACTTAGTTTATACGTTTTATGCCCTGGCTGGAGGTCTTAAATTTTTAAGACAACCACGTAAGTAGACCTGCGAGTTCCGATAAAAAAAAAAACTAGTGCCTACACGGTGGAAATTTCTGAAAAAAAAAAAATAGGGTGGTAAAACTTAAGGCCTTATCCTACTTCTCATTGCGAACATTTTCTTAATGTGGTTGGCTGATGTATCAATTGTACTGCAGCATCCATTTAGTAGCAAATAAATGGTGAAGTTGAGGACTACTTCTAAGTAGTATTTGTCCTACTAATGTCCGTGGTCTTGACCGTTTTATGTTAAATAAATATGTAATCTTCGTCGAAAATACGTTTCAATAAAAGAAAGAAAGAAAGAAAGAAAGAAAAATAGGTTTATTTGTCACAGAAATACGTGCATACATAAAAGACAAGAGTAATCGGAGAACAACACAAAGTACATAACAAATCACAAGCATAGAACAGAAATTACTTAGGCGGCAGCTGCACGACATGACTGTGACAAGAAGGCTTCCACTCAGCATGATGCAGTGCTATGGGGGACCCACAGCACAGCGCTGATTTTCAGTGGTCACCCGAAAAAAGAAAAGATGTACGGAAATCAAGTCAGGTTCAGTGATTTTGTAACAAAACAAAATAAAAAAAAATATCTCGATATAAAATAATCTCAAAGTTACTGTAAACCATACAATAAATTAATATTAAACACAAAAAGATAAACAAAGTATCAAATTCTTTTTTCGTAGGACAGGATGGTGTTGGCGTCTATGGATTTTCAAATTCCACCGTTTTTTTACTTATGCAGACTCTATAAAATTTTAACCTTTAATTCAAACATTTATTTCCAGATCCTATAAAATCTGAAGATGAAAGTACTTGTAGTGTCATCAGCGCTGGTAGCCTTCGCGGCTGCAGCTGCATTATCACCGTCAGAGCTGGAAATCATTAAAGCTTTCGACTACGATGTCTTGTTAGACAATGATGAAGAGTCAAAGATAGTTTTAAACTGTATGCTGGAGAAAGGGGAATGCGGTCCCTACAAACAGGTGGCAGGTGATTTAATAATATAATTACCCACTATCAACTGCAAGACCCGCAGTTACTGTTGATAAAAACAACACACAGAACAAGAACAGGCAGCTTTATTGGTTTCCACGATCCATATTAGACCAATTTCGTTTTAACAGATTTGAATGCTATAGGTACCTATTTCGACTGTAGCAATTAACATTGTCGGATCTACATTTTTGCAATTTTTAAATTTATAATTTATTTTAAGACCTTTAAAGCAATAATTTAAAAATCGCAAAAATGTAGATCCAACAATGTTAATTGCTACAGTCGATTTGTTTTTAATAATTTCAGAACTATCAATGAGGATATTGATACATCAATGTGCAGAGTGCTCTCCTACACAGAAGGCAGAATACTACTCTGTCCTGAAGCATTTGCACGACAAATCTATGCCCTTTTACAACGAACTTATGAAAAAGGTTGCCGCCAAAAAGGAATAAAGCTATTATATGTATTCGTAATCATTCTATTTTATTTGAAATATCATTGGCAATAAAAATTATTTTTGTATTGTGTACGATTCAATTTATTTTAAACTAAATGTCAGTCTGCATAATCCCACTACTTGGCGAGTGGATAAAGCTGCCCATCCTGCTACTGCATCTGCTTACTGTTGGTAATTAAATTAGCTATTCGGTAACTCCCACTCGCCTGATAATTAACTTGCTGCATCATTTGTATAGTGACCTTGCTATTGGGCATAAGAAGGCGCTTTAATTTTAACAACGTCTTCGAACGGAAACATTGACTTGATAGGTGAGCGCGTGCCAATCCCATGTAAATCTATATTGGTGCTGATTCCCTTGTTCACAAACTAAACTAAATTTAAGTTCAGTGCATCTTTTTCTTTCTATTTCATTAAGAAAAGGACAGAAGATAAATTTTAGTTTAGTCCTGTCAAAGTAATCAGCGCTTGACGTTAATTGACGTGATTTTAGTCGGCAAGTTTTTAATCACGTCTAAACTTGTAAGGAGAGTGACAGGCGCTGATTAATTTGACAGGACTAAACTAAAATTTATCTTCTGTCCTTTTCTTAATGAAATAGAAAGAAAAAGATGCACTGAACTTAAATTTAGTTTAGTTTGTGAACAAGGGAATCGGCACCATTGCTGATCGTCTACCAGTAAGGTCAAGATAACTCTTTTATGCTCGAAAATTTGCCAAATCTAAGGCATTTCAATATTGCTGGTCGACTGATGGGGAAAACCTCCTCCGAAAAAAAGAAGCAGAAAAGCCTACCTATTTGTATAGGTATATTCATCCTATTCAGTCTGAAAAATATGTTTTCTTGATATATTCCATGTACAAGAGTAATCTTTCTTCCGTACTTATATTCCGTTTTTTAGTATTGATCTTATTGCATTTTTCTATCGTAGCACAATAATTTGGAGTATGCTCTCTTGTAACGCAACAATTGCGCGCGCGCTTTGTCTACTTTTATGAAATTTAATCTAATTTTATGATTGTATGTGTAATTATAATTACTAATAGATATTGACCTATAACTTGTATGTGTGGAGCAAACTGTTAGTATACGTTGGTTTTTTAATAAAATAAATAACACACAGAACACAGATCATTTCACCAACAAAAAATGCATAATTACCTGCGCCTTGTGACAATTTCTCTTCTACACAATATTATATAGGGTGGCAAGGACATCGACGCGAAAACAGATACCATAGATTCAGTACATGATTCTGAACCCCCTGCGTTGAAATTTTTCGTCGGTTATTAAAAAAAAAAAATACCTACGCGGTCAAAATGTATGGAACAGCTGATTTTCTTTTTAATAACCGACGAAAAATTTCAACGCAGGGCGTTCAGAATCATGTAGGTACTGAATCCTTGGTTTAAGTTTTCGCGTCGATGTCCCTGCCACAAAAACAGGAAAGATGTATTATTATTATTTTTCTCAGATGTCAAACATACTCGTGCTGTTATAATGTTCAAATGTTAATTACCTATGTGTTTCTATTTAATAACTAGTTTTCGCCCGCGTGTGTCGGAATAAATTCCACGGGAACGTGCCAACTACCCGTATTAAAACTACTTTGGGTACTTGTAATATCCGAATCCGTTCAGCAATTTTTGCGCCACTCCGGAATATAGACATTCAGACAAACAGACTAGTGGTATGAGGAACAGGATGTAAAGTTCACTCATCCACCATAGAAAAGGGAGGATCATCCGACCAGACGGGTGTTCTGGCGGGCAAGTGCCCGACGGTTGAAGTTGGATTCTTGTATAATATGTCGATCGCTCGGTACACTCAATTGCGAGAGTGACGTGATGTCTATGATGCGTAGTTTGTATGTGACGGTGTAACCGCTACACAAACGGATAAAAATTCTAAAAACTATATTTTCGACTCAGTCCCACACTTTGTGGCAATTACTTTTTTACAAAAATATTCAATGTACAGTTTTGACTTTGTTACTATTTTATTATATCTATATATGGCGATAATGATAGATAAGTAGGTAAGAGATGTAAAGATAAAAATTAATTACATTAATGAAATTATGAATCAACCGGATTCGTTGGGTCAAATGAATGTTATAACTAACCAGACAAATGCTCTCAACAATTAGGTAAACACAAATAAATAAATCAAATGCTGCATTTTAATAAATGTACATAGCATTAACAAAAACTTTATAATTGCCCTATTTTTATATTCCAGATTGCAGACTTATAGATACTATGTCGTTATCATTTTCTCACGGTGATTGTTCAGTAAAACTTTGTCTGTTCCGCAACTTCAAGGATATTCGGCTTATTCTATAAGTAACAGTCATCTACTTACTCTTGGTATGTAAATCGACTGTAGCAATTAACATTGTCGCATCTACATTTTTGCGATTTTTAAATTATTGCTTTAAAGGTCTTAAAATAAATAATAAATTTAAAAATTGCAAAAATGTAGATCCGACAATGTTAATTGCTACAGTCGAAATATTTGACTAAAGGGTACGTAAGACACGACAGAAAATGGCCGTCCATGCAAGAACTTGAATTATTAAAATTCTTCTACAAAAGTTCGATTCCCTGTATCAAAAAGATAATATTAAAGGGGTTAGGGCATTTTGGTCCATATGACCAATGGAATTACCTGAAAATCAGATAACAACACTGGAGAGGGTTATACCTTTCATTTACGATCTAAATAATTAAAATTGGTTCAGCTGTTTAAAAAATTTATCAAAAATACTTAGAGATATAATCACAAAATGATTTAATATTCAAAGTACGCATACTCCGATCGGACAATATATCAGGACAAGCGCGATACCTATTCGTGCTCTATGAGAATATACCCTTCTAACGATATACTATTTATATCCATTGTGCCCAGGACCAGAGTCCATACATTTGTGCCCAAGGTCCTTATATGCTTCTTTCCCAATATGCTTTTATTTCATGCAGGACTACCTTCAATGATTTTGAACATAGAAAAGCTGTGACCAATATTTACTTACACAGAATAAATGTACATGTGACCAATTAACATAATATGACTTTTTTATGACAATTTACAGTTGTGACGAAATTACAATATCCCTGCCCAAATTGCAGATAGAAAAGAGATTAGAAACGGATTCGGTTATTTCAGAGCAATTAACATAAAAACATATTGTAGACTATTATTCTGCCTAAATAATGGTACTCAGCAATAGGAAAGCTTTCTACCACTGAAAGATTTTTTGTAATCAGATCAGTACTTCCAGAGATTACCTTTTACAAACAAAAACAAACAATTTTACCTCTTACTAATATTAGTTTAGATTTTTTTTTTATATTATGTTAATATATATCACCAGATTCGACGAAGACAGAAAAGCGTTGATTGAGAAGACTGTTCGTTTTTTTATTTGAATAAATGACGGTCCTAGTCCGTCTAATGAGGAAATTAAAAAAAACCGGCCAAGTGCATGTCGAACCACGCACAATGTAGAGTTCCGTAGTTGGAATGAATTTATCCCAAGAACAAACTTAACTTTGTAGTTGAGAAACATGTTCTCCGATACATTCTGTATGGGAGAACATGTTTTTACAACCGCAAATCTAAGTTGGTCGATTATTACTCGTTAACTTGTAAAGCCTACTCAGTTGTGATAGTTTTCCTTTTAAATTTGTTGTATAAGCTACTGTTGTGAATTTTTTCACATATGTGAAATCAACCATTTAGCTGGCAGGGGGGGGGACACTTGACTCTAACAAAAATTTTCACCTTAAAGCTTAATATTTCGCAAACGGATCTCTGAAATCAAAAATGGTTTTAACATACTCACAATGTTTTTAAAAGACCTTTCCAATGATACCACACATGGTGGGATAAAAAAATAAAAAAAAACATCATCACTTTACGTGTACCCTAAAAAAAATGTTTTTCATAATTTTGTTTTACCACTTTGTCGGCATAATTAATATGTATACCTATGCCAAATTACAGCTTTCTAGTACTAAGGGTCTCGGAGCTAGACCGCGGACAGACAGACAGACAGATAGACAGACAGACAGACAGATAGACAGACAGACAGACAGACAGACAGACGGACATGACGAAAGTATAAGGGTTCCTTGTTTACTACGGAACCCTAAAAACTGCGTGTACGTAGTGAATGTGGCCTCATTCACCACGCCCCCGATACCCGGAGAAAAGGTATGTATAAGCAGCAGGCGAATCCGCGGGCAAAAGCTTGTTCCCTCATAATTGTTTTAGTCTTCATATTTGATATAGTTTCATTATCGTATCTCTGAATTTTCCTCATCTTATGTAATATTTTTTATTTCAGTCTCACGCGCAATTATAAAAACATGAATATAACTAAGGAACTGTTGTGTTCTTCATCAGAATTCATCATTGTTTCGAAGGTAAAGTTAATACGTAATATTATTTTTGTAACTTAATATGTTCTTTATTTATTATAATGTTTAACAGCAGTGTGTTAGTTCATTGTAGTTTTCTGTTCAAGTAAGTCGATCGCTATCCACTGATAGAATTGGCTTTTTTTTTTGGGTGGGAAATCATCAAATAACTTCTCCCGCTCTGGGCGGAGCGGGAGGGCGTGTCAGACTCTTACTGACTAAAACCCACCCGTGTTCCTTCAGTTGCCGTGTTGCCAGGGGGCCACGATTTCCCTATCGGTTTTCTTCGAACCCCCGGCAGGCATTGGCCCTAGCGGACCCCGTCAATTCTGCTGACATCTCTTTGAGGCGCGCGTGGAACACAACGCGCCGTCGACCCGGGCTTGGTCCTTATCGGACGGCGAGCTACCCATTGCTCACCGTCCGCAAGCCCGCGCCTACGGTGGCCGGAAATCCTCTCGTGACTCCCGACGCCCAGGGCGTCTCCTGCTGCGGCGGTTAGGGGCGCGAGGGCGCGAGATTTGCCTTTCCCTCACGCGCTCCGTCTCCTCCTTCGCGAGCATTACTGCTTCGCAGAACGAGGTGACGGCTTCCCATTTCCTCTCGCTCCGTAGCATGGCCCGAATCAGGGCCGGACGCGAGAGATCACCGCCGCCGATCGCTTCCACGAGGACACGGCGATGCTCTGCCCAAGCCTGGCAGACCTCCACCGTATGCTCCACCGTGTCCTCCGGGCGATCCACACAGTGATGTAGTTGACCTCTGAGATCTACTTAGCCGGACTTTCCTGTGGGTGCCTTAAGCTACTCTACACTTAAAACCTCCAGCCAGGGGTTATTCAACTATACTATAAAACTAGGTGAACGCTCGCTAAGGGCACCCCCTGTGGGGTACGAACCTCGGCTCAGGGCGTCAACCGGAGGGAGGACATCAATGATGGGACGGGCTGGAGTTCCTAATTGTATCACTAACTCTAGTTTTATGTTTTCTACGTCTAGTCTGAACCAGTTGTCTTCCAAAGGTCAGTTCAGTAGATCTAGCTTATTCCCAGGTATCGCTTTTCAAGATTATCCTAGTGTGTAGGTATAACTAATTAAGTTTTATAATTATTGTCTTTCCAATGCTAGTACAATTTATCATTACAACGTATCATCATCATCATCAGCCTATAAATGTTCCCACTGCTTCCCAGAGAGGAGGCCTGTGTCCCTCTGGGCCGTAATCCACCACGCGGGCCCAGTGCGGGTTGGTAGATGTCACATGTCTTCGAATTTTCGGTTCTAGGACATGCCGGTTTCCTCACGATGGTTTCTTTCACCATTTTGAGAGCAGTGGTGATGAAATAATTTAAACAAAGTAAAGCGCCTGTCTGGGTTCGAACCTACGACCTACAACTCGTAAGTCGCGGCCGTTACCACTGGGCCACCACTGCTCTTACAACGTATATAATAAACTATGTATTATAAAAAACTATGTTGTTGTGTCTAATATTCGTATAACTAAAAATCGGCCAAGTGCGTGTCGGACCACGCACAATGTAGGGTTCCGTAGTTGGGATGAATTAATCCCAAAAACAAACTTAACTTTGTAATTGAAAAATATGTTCTCCCATACGGAATGTATGGGAAAACATATTTTTGCAACTGCAAAGTTAAGTTGATCGATTATTACTCGTTAACTTGTAGAGTCTACTACTTAGCTGTGATAGTTTTCCTTTTAATTTCGTTATATAAACTACTGTTGTGATTTTTTTCACACACCCAAAACCAACCATTTAGCCGGCAGAGGGGGGGATACTTGACTCTAACAAAAATTAGCACTTTAAAGCTTAATATTTCGCAAACGAATCCCTGAATCCAAAAATGGTTTACAAACTCGCAATGTTTTTAAAGGACCTTTCCAATGATAACCCTCACTATGGATTATAAAAAGAAAAAATAACATCACCACTTTACGTGTATGAGAGATACCCTAAAAAAAATAGTTTTTCATAATTTTATTTTACCACTTTGTCGGCGTAATTAAAATATATACCTATGCCAAATTAAAGTTTTCTAGTACTAAGGGTCTCGGAGATAGACCGCGGACGGACAGACAGACAGACAGACAGACGGACATGACGAAACTATAAGGGTTCCTTGTTTACTACGGAACCCTAAAAAGTCCTGAATTCCGCAAGAACTACTTGTGTAATTTATTTTCCCAAGCCAAATGGCAAAAACCTCCCCTCCCTTACTTTTTAACCAACAACAGAGTGTAAAATTCAGAAAAAAAAATTGAGCTAGTAAAACTTTAGGCTATTTTTGTAGCATGCATTGGTTGTTGTATCAATAGTACTGCAGCATTTACTTTGTAATAAATAAATGGTTAAGTTGAGGACTTCTGAAGTCGCCTACAACAGGGGAAGAGCGCAGAATGTCCGTAATACAGATATTTTATAAATCTAGTTCAGACACAGATGTTCAGAAACAAGTGTCATAAAGTGAACCACCATAGAGTCTAAAACGGTGGAATTTGAAAATCTATACACGGCAACACCATCTGTTCTACGAAAATCTTTAACCTTTGTCGAATGTATATGCTGTTGGTGTTCTTTAATAAATAAATAAAATAAAAAACAATTTGATACTTTGTTTGTCTTTTTGTTTTTGATAGGTTCATTTATTTATTTTATTTTTAGGAAAACTTACAACTAAACAGACACAGTAAGTAATAGTTTAAACAAAATATGGCCAATTACAAGTTTCCACAAGTAGTATTTAAGTACTTAAAACAAATGAACACGACAAAAAAAAAAATGATAATAAGACTATGCATAACAAAAACAGAAAAAAGACTATTTACGCTCGAAGAAGCCATTAGATAAAATTTTCTTCAATTTAGCAACACTAGTATTGAAAATTTCGATTTCAGTTCCCTGGCAGGTTGCGTTGTACATGCGACTCGCCCTCATCAAGTACGGGTTCCGTCTGTACGTAGTGGCTACCACTGGGGTGTGCAATAAATAAGGTCTACGCAAGAACACAGACGGCACTCGCAGCCCGATTCTGTGTAACAACTCTGTAACACCAGTTGTTCCATTGGCAATCTTGAAAAGAAACACAAGATCTTTTCTTTATATCCTGATTTATTTCTGGTAAAGAATAGTCAATTTAACACAATGCCATGTGAATTTGATACATTTTTATCGTCGTATGAAGGTAGAGCATAGGTACGTAGCATAGTGTTTAGGCAAAAATCAAAAGGCAAAAATATCAAAATCATAAGATCAACTTACTCGTCAACTTTTCGAAAACTTGTAAATATTGTTGTTTTTGGTTAAGGACGACATCGTTGTGCTGTTCCTTCACATCTTGGAATTTACATATCATAAATTATATAATAACTCCTCACTTTTTTCTTGTTATTAAACTTTTTACCCGACTGCCCCAGAAGGAGGGTAATGTTTTTGAAATGAGGCATCTATTTACGTATGAATTGAAAGAGATCACATAGTTGCTTGTCCGGATTTGGACCCACAACTTCGTACAATCAACGACATTTAAATAAAGACAAATGATAAAATGTTTACATTTTTATACCAATAAGACCACGCGATAAGAGCTCGCGTACTGCTAGTTTACAAAAACTTGTCAAATACATGTCGGACCACGCACAATGTAGGATTCCGTAGTTGGGATGAATTTATCCTAAGAACAAACAACTTTGTAGTTCAAAAACATTTTTTTTCATACGGAATGTATTGGAGAACATGTTTTACAACCGCAAATCTAAGTTGGTCGATTATCACTCGTTAACTTGTAAAGCCTACTCAGCTGTGATAGTTTTCCTTTAAAATTCGTTATATAAACTACTGCCGTAATTTTTTTCACATATCTAAAACCATCCATTTAGCTGGCAGGGGGGGGAGACGGACACTTGACTCTAACAAAAATTTGCATTCAATTCAAAAAGTGGTTTTAACAAACTCACAATGTTTTTGAAAGACCTTTCTAACGATATCCCACACAAAGGGATAGAAAAAAAAAAACATCAACACTTTACGTGTAGGGGAGGTAGGTACCCTAAAAAAAATGTTTTTCATAATTTTATTTTACACTTAGTCGGCATGATTAATATAACAGATAGACATACAGACATGGCGAAACTATAAGGGTTCCTTGTTGACTACGGAACCCTAAAAACAGCACATCTCGTATTTAATTGGGTACCTTTAAGATTTTAACCTTTAATTCGATAATTTATTTCCAGATCCTATAAAGTCTGAAGATGAAAGTACTTGTAGTGTTATCAGCGCTGGTAGCCTTCGCGGCTGCAGCTGCATTATCACCGTCAGAGCTGGATGTGCTTGACGCTTTCGACTTCGATACTTTGTTAGCCAATGATGAACAGTCAAAGATAGTTTTAAACTGTATGCTGGAGAAAGGGGAATGCGGTGCCAACAAACAGGTGGCAGGTGAGTCAATAATAGGTATAAAAACACTTTTGTTAGATAACTTATCTATCCATAATATACCCTGCAAAATTTCGTGTGAATTGGTACGGTAGTTTTATCAGAAATCGACAAAACAATGAATAATAGAAGCCACAACAAAAACGGGTAATAAAGATTAGTAAACGTTGATAACAAAGACTGTAACCATATACTAACCACTGTAACCATATCTATTCGAGTAGCAAAAAACATAAACAATACTACTTGAGACGTTATAAACTCGAGAGTTTGTTTATTCAAGTGCGGTCGTAAATCTGTCACGACGCGGACCACCCGCGGTCCTCTAGCGGTTAATATTATCTACTATCAACTGCAGGACCAGTTGACAGTTGATAGGTAGATTTATCCGTTTCCGCGATCCTTATAACACCAATCTATATTCCATTTGAAATAAGATAAGACATTTAAACAAACCTTTTTTACAATCCGTTCAACCGATTTTGACTTCTATACCGTAGGCATAAGGATGGCATTAAAAGCAAAAAAAGTGGTTACAATACCAATGTGTACTGCAGCTGCCATTTGTCATGCCACCAACGCAATAGAAGTCAAAATCAGTTGAACGAACTGTAAAAAAAGTTTAGTTAAATGTCTAATCTTATTTCAAACGGAGAATAGTTTGTACAGAATCTAATGCAAATACCTATTTGTTTTTAATCGTTTCAGAACTAGCAATGACGTTAATTATAAATCAATGTGCAGAGTGCTCTCCTACACAGAAGACAAGATTCGACCATGTACTGAAAACTATTCACGACAGATATGCGCCCTTTTACATCGAACTTATGAAGAAGGTTGCCGCCAAAAAGGAATAAAGCTATGGCTATATTTAAAATATCATTGGCGTATAAATTGAAAATAAATGTACCTTTTGTTAAATACCGCATCAGTAAAAATAATATTTGTATTGTGTACTATTCTGTTTATTTTGAACTAAATGTCAGCTTGCATAATTCCACTGGTTGTCAAGAGGACAAAGCTGCCCAGCTTGCTACTGCGGCTGCTTACTGTTGCAGTTTTTAGCAGTTGGTATTAAATTAGCTGTTCGGTAACTCCCACTCTCCTGTTATTTAAATTGCTGCATCATTTCTACAGTGACTTTGCTATTGAGTATAAGAAGGCGCATTAATTTTAACAATGTCTGCGAACTGAAATAATTCTCTTAAATGGAGTCTGCTGCTATGTATATGCTTGTGTATAAATACTTCTTCATCCCAACACTTGTACGGGGTTGTGCTAAAGAATCTTTTGGGCAAAAAAAATATGTAAATACGAGTTACGTACCTATGCTTCTTTAACACAACACGTGAGCTGGGTCGAGGCGAGGAAGGAAATGCGTTCGCAAAAAAGCGAATCAAGTGAACTCACGATTTGGGATAAGATGTTGGTTTGATTTTGCCCAATCTAAAGTAGTTTAAATGTTATTTTAAACAGGTTTGATTTATAAAATGGCTAAATTCGCAGATAGCATTGGGAACGTTATATAAAAGGTGTTGGGCAGACGGTTGAATATACGAAAATTACGGATCCGTGACAAAGTCAAGAATTTCATTTAAAAATAACAATACTGGCAACCTTTTTTTATTATTTTCATCTAAAATCATTGTAGAATCTAAAATATTAAAAAAATGTAATAAGTGCTTAATTTAAGTAATTAATATCACTTTTCGCAAATCTGAAAAAAGTTCTGTGAAAAAAGGTTAAGGCAGTTAAAATTGGCAAATTCTAGTTGTTTTAAAAGACATTGTGCATATTGCATACCATTAGAACGGGCATGAAACAAAGATGTTTTCCTAGTATTAGAACTGCTCTATCACTCTTATATTTTTTTAACGCAGTTTTAAGTCGGGCTTTCGGTAAGTATTTTTTATTTGTTTGTAGTTTAAGGGCTCGTATTTACCTCGCGCACATCTGGGAGTGGCGCGAGGAGGCGAAACGCCGGGGCTTAGCTCCGATGCCGCAGGAAATCGCGGCACAGCGGACAGAGCTCCGGCGGGATCTCATGGCGTCATGGAGAGTGCGATTGTCGCAACCCCGCGCTGGGCACGCCACAATTGCGGCGATAAGACCCCTCTTTGAGGAGTGGCTTGAGAGACGCCACGGCGTCCTCACCTTCCGCCTGACGCAGGTCCTCACCGGACACGGCTGCTTCGGGAGGTTCCTGTTCAGGGTAAGGCGGGAGGAAACACCCGGGTGTCACCATTGTGTGGATCGGCCTGAGGACACGGTGGAGCATACGGTGGAGGTCTGCCCGGCTTCGGCGGAGCAACGCCGTGTCCTCGTAGAGGCGATCGGCGGCGGTGATCTCTCGCGTCCGGCCCTGGTTCAGGCCATGGTACGGAGCGAGCGGAAATGGCAGGCCGTCACCTCCTTCTGCGAAGCGGTAATGCTCGCGAAGGAGGAGGCGGAACGCGTGAGGGAGAGGCAAACTTCGCGCCCTCACGCCCCTAACCGCCGCAATAGGAGGAGACGCCCGGGGCGGGAATCGCGATACTAAAGAAGTTTTCACTTCAAAAAAACTACGAAATAAAGCACTGTATTAATAGATAAAATAATCAACTTCAAAAATACTACAAAATGAAAAATAACCTTAGTTTCGGAAGTCGTTTTATTTTTATTTCGATGTCTTTAGACAAAGACTTGTTTTTGACTTTGTTATATTTTTATGTTAAAAAGTTATGTAGTGTATACAATTAAGTGTTACATAAATCTATAAATCAATATCTATTACTTATATTTATTACTAGCTTCTGCCCGCGACTTCGTTCGCATGGAAATCGTAAGACATCACAATATACTACAATAACAGCCACATTTTTATAAAACTTCCCTGTATACTACGTTTGTAGTTTTATTCTCAGCAGCCAAAATATACAGAGAGTCAGGAATGGTGACTCGGGAGCAAGCGACGTAACAGTTGTCCGTGTGAGAAGCAGCTTATCCTGAGGTCGACACCCGCAGCCTTCAGCCTTTAGTGTCGGCCCCTGTGACTTGTTGATCGCAAAGCATACACTCCCAGAGAACTGCACGCGCTTTAACTGGTAATGGTGGGGAATTTGTACTTTATACGCGCTATAAACACTGTCTCACCATCGCCACAACCTGTTAGAATTTCCACCTCGATGACGTTTCTCTGCAAAGACATGACTTTGAGCTGGTTTCCGTTACACAGATATACAACCGGAAGTCCACTTGCCATTTAATGCTGAAATGAACCTTTTTGGCGCAGCCGTGAGGCACACACTATTGTTTTAAAAACACTATTTTTTATTTCCTCTGTAATTTGTGTTTTGTGTTTCGCGAACTGTGTCCAAATAAATGTTTTTTCTATCTTTCTTTCTTTTCTTTCTATTTGTAAATTGAGAAATTCTACGGGGTGATATTTGGCATCATCTTCCTCCACATCACTATTAATGGAGGTGTATATCACTTCACTCCCTTCAATTTGTGAGAGAATACTGTGGTTTATCGCTGTAGCTTGATCATCTTCGGAGTTAAAACGGAAACACACCTAAGAATTCTCTTGGTACGGTATTTGACTGATATCCCCGTATATCAGACAAATAAGATCTTCTAAAGTGGGATCTACTCTACCAAGAGTCTCTGGTAGAGTGCTTTCACCAACTTTTAGAAGAACATCGGAGAATTCTTGAGCATTTGAATTACCGCCAAGCCGAGCTCGTATGATGATGGTCAAGCGCAGTTTATGAACTCTCGACCATAGAGTCGACCTTTTCAACGAAGTTTTCACTTTTTTTGTCAAAACTGTGACACCACCCATCATATCTTGGTTTCTGCGGATGTCCTGCAGGGTTCTGTTTACAGTTTCCACTGCTTTCCTTTTTGCCATAACGCATTCATCCCATACGACGAAGCGCAATCCCCTAAGCACACATCCCTTGTTACTGTTGCGTGACACCCCACAAACAGGTGTTTCGTTGCTCTCTAAATCGATGGGAATCTTAAACATGACGTGCGCTGTTTTGCCACCAGGAAGCAGTGTGGCAGCGATTCCAGAAGATCCACATACATATTATAAAATCGCTAGGACAAATCTGCTGTCAAAATCTGTAAAAAAACATTTTATTCCTACAGTCTTTTGCTCTAAAATGATCAGAATACAACCTTGAATGTTTTGTGACTGTAAAGTACTTGTAACTTAGTAGTTTCCCATAGCTTACGAAGTTTTCCATTTTTTGTGAATTAATACATTCTATGAACTATTACATACACAATCCAAAAAAAAATCGTTTTACAAAAAGACTTTAAAAAAACAGATGTAAATCGAACTTACTACCCCGGGCGGCCTACCACCAGCTCATAAAGCAGTATTTTTTTAATGTTACTTCAGTGGGAGAAAGAGATGGAGCTATACATCCTGTAGAGCTTCATCTCTTTCCCACACTGAAGTAAACTAAAGTAATATTAAAATAATACTGCTTTTAAGCTGGTGGTAGGCCCTCAGGACTTCAAATCATTCGTCCAATCGCTTACTTATTCGCTTTGTTGAAAGTTAGCTAAAATAGCCGTTCCTATATAAAAGGTAGCGTGATGATAATCATTTAAAAAGTTAAATCGGTAACTACCTATCTACAATATCCCAACCTTTTGGCGCGTCCTTTTACAATTTGCAGAGAAAAATACGAACATGATGTAATATTGTTCATCCCCCATAGCAAATAGCGTGATAGTTTATGCCCTACGGTTGGTACAGACAAACATTCTAAAAACTTTATTTTCCGCATAAGAATCGATCCCAGACCTCTTAGCAATAACTTTCTTTAAAAAAAATTAACTTCGTTACGATTTTATTATATCTATAGATTATAGGTAGATTATCAAAAAAAATAATAATCGTATAACAAAATGTGAAAAAAAAGAAAAAAAAACCGTAGGTGGGAATCGAACTTACAACCCCACGTTTACAAAGCAACCGCCCAACCGCTGAGCTAATTGCTTTGTTGAAACTTGTCTAAAATAGCCGTTCCTATATATTTTTTGATTGACTGCTTAGTTCCATAAAGGTATAGCGTGATGATAATCATTTAAAAAGTTAAATCGATAACCATCTACAATATCCTAAAATTTTGGCGCGTTTTTTCCCAAAAATACGAACATAATATAATATTGCTCGTCCCCCATAGTAAATAGCGTGATAGTTTATACCCTATAGTTTGACCAGACTTATAGGGAACACCTATGCAAAATTTTAACAGAATCTATCCGGTAGAATTTGCGTCATGCTAGAACATAAAAATACAACATAATGTAATATTGCTCGTCCCCCATAGTAAATAGCGTGATAGTTTATACCCTATAGTTTGACCAGACACACAGGGAATATCTATGCAAAATTTTAACAGAATCTGTCCGGTAGAATTTGCGTGATGCTGGAACATACATACAGACAAACAGACAAACAGACAAACAGACAAAAATTCTAAAAAAAATATTTTCGGCATTAGAATCGATCCTAGACCTCGTAGCAATTACTTTTTTTCAAAAATATTCAATGTACAGTTTTGACTTCGCTACGATTTTATTATATGTATAGATACTTACCTAATAAAATCGTAGCGAAGTCAGAATCGTAGCGAAGTCGATTTCCGACCAGCGTAGGCGCGGGCTTGCGGACGGTGAGCAATGGGTAGCTCGCCGTCCGATAAGGACCAAGCCCGGGTCGACGGCGCGTTGTGTTCCACGCGCGCCTCAAAGAGATGTCAGCAGAATTGACGGGGTCCGCTAGGGCCAATGCCTGCCGGGGGTTCGAAGAAAACCGATAGGGACATCGTGGCCCCCGGCAACAGGGCAAACGAAGGAACACGGGTGGGTTTTAGTCAGTACGAGTCTGACACGCCCTCCCGCTCCGCCCAGAGCGGGAGAAGTTATTTGATAATTTCCCACCCAAAAAAAAAAAGGCTCGTATTTAATTTTCTAGCAATTATCTGCGTCAAATACGATTTCGAGTCTACAGTTACACATTAGATGAATATATAATAAAAATGAAGCCAGTTTTGTTATTTTTAAATGACATTACTGATGTATGAATTTTGAGAACGACAAACTAGGTTTTTTTTTTTTAAGGCTTTTAATAAATCCGTGTGGCCTGGATCTTGTTATTGGGCCTAAACACGTAGCAGACGGCCTCACGGATTCGCAAATTTATATGTTCAACCGTCTGCCTAACAACCTGTATATGTGATTCTGATTATGCTATGGGCATAAGGGAACTGCTCATTCTGTTGGGGTGATGTTTTCGCTCAACGTATACAATTTGCTCAATTTAAAGTAGACCAAAAAATATAGTTGATTAGCTGTTGCCCGTAGCTTTGCCCGCGTGGAGATCGGAAATTATCTAAGTAGTCCTAACCCATGTGCCAAATTTCATCCAAATCTGTTAAGCTGTTTTATTGTTTAGGCGTAACAAACAAAAAACTCACTTTCGTCCTATAATATTATATTAATTCATGATTATATTAATTAGGATTCAGATTTCTAATATCTAGGCAAAAGATTTGTATTTAATTTACTAAAAAATACATTAGTTTATAACAACATCCTGGATAAATCGTAACTACTAGTGACAAAATCAAGTTTGAAAATATGTATCATCAGAAACACCATCATTTCTCACTTTTGGGAAGTTAGTTTTCGGGAAAAACTAAAAAAAATCTTTCTATGGGATTTTTGTATAAACTATTGTTTGAATACGATAACGTTTATCGGGTCAGCTATTTTAATAATAAAAATTAATAATCATCATCTGCCTATCCTTTTCCCAACTATATTGAGGGCGGCTTCCAGTCTAACCGGATGCAGCTGAATACCAGTATTTTATATGGAGCGACTGCCTATAGTGCCTATTTGACCTCCACAACCCAGTTACTAGGTAATATGATACCGCTTGGTAAGACCGGTTGACAGACTTTCGAGCTTCTGACGACCCGTAACTACTGTTAAGATCCACGAATGACAGCCGAGACACAACGGCTTAAAGTGCTTTCCGAGGCACGGAGGGGTCTCGGTTTGTAAAGATGGTCACCCTTCCATGACCAACCGCAGCAAGCGTAGGTTAACCTGATCGACCCGTGCAGCAGTCATTACTTCGCCACTGTATGACATTATAAATCAACTGGATTAATATGGCTCACTTAATAAATAATATAGATATAATTGCTCGCCACACAAATACTTTTAACTATTAGGTAAACACAAACAAATAAATAAAATGCTGCATTTTAATATCACTAGCATTATTCGGTTTTTCTATCTAAAATTTCACAGTAGCAGATGCTTGAACAGGAAACCTCCCCGTGTGCTTGTTTATGGGCTGGAGTTCCCTTATGGATGCATCCGGGGGGAAGGCCAGTCTCCAGGACGGTGCACCCTGGGGTGCGGGCAATGTTTCCCCATTAGGCACTGTGTGCCTAAGGGGTCTCGTTGTCCGTATGCCAATATCCTGTCGGAGGAACGTTCTAACGTGTACTATGTAGAGAGCACACGTTGAGCAGCTTTGGAGGAGGAGCGGGCTCGGCGTGCACAACTCTGCCGTCGGGCAGGCAGGAGGAAGCCCTTTCTTCTGCCACCGTTGTTGGTCTCGTAGCCCCGAAGACTGTCAAGATCATATCTCTAGCATTTGACGGGGTCGAGGGTCTTGGCTTAACCGCCCGGGCCGCTAGGTAGAAAACCTTTATAAAAAAACTTTTTACAAAAAAAAAAAACCGACTTCAAAAAAAAAAACACTACTTTTTAATTTTCGTTCTTTGTCACCGACTTCCGAAATTAAAGTTATTTTTCACTTTGTAGTGTTTTTTTTTTTTTTAAGTCGGTTGTTTTTTTTTTGTAAAAAGTTTTTATTTTTCACTTTTTAGTTGTGATACCTACCCCACACAAACTCGAATACCACTACCTACTATGTAAATAACAGTGACAGGAAGTTATCATAATATCATCCGCATACTAAGTGAGGAAAAAATACGTATTATTGAAGTTAACTCAAAAACTACCCAAGCAAAGTTAATAAAATTTATATGGGACCACCTCTGAAGTATGATCTACCAAACAAAAAAAGAACCATCAAAATCAATTCATAATTGACGGAGTAATCGCGTAACAAACATACAAAAAAAAAAACAACATACAGTCGAATTGAGAACCTCCTCCTTTTGGAAGTCGGTTAAAAATCACCCCAAACCTCCAAGCGGCGCGGTGGCGCACCGTGAGCGAGGTTGATAGCTTGACTAATGGGTAGCTAAATTAGTCACTAGTGCGAAACACAATTTTTTGAGCCAATAAAAAGTATAATACTCGTGGGAAAAAATATGGTGAACAAAAAAAAACAAAAGATGGTCACCCTTCCATGACCAACCGCAGCAAGCGTAGGTTAACCTGATCGATCGACCTGTGCAGCGGTCATTACTTGGCCACTGTATGTATGACATTATGAATTAACTGGATTAATATGGCTCACTTAATAAATAATATAAATATTGGTCGCCAGACAAATACTTTCAACTATAAAGTAAACACAAAGATATAAATAAAATGCTGCATTTTAATATCACTAGCATATTGGGTTTTTCTATCTGAAATTTCTCAGTAGCAGCTCGGAGTCTGGATTTGTGCCCGGTTGATGGCAATAGGCTCGCCCCCTATTACATGGGACTTAAACATAACTGGTGAAATATGGGTGTACCTTCTACAGGGACACCTCTGTCCTACTCTTCGGGGAAACAAGGCGTTATGTTATGTGTGTGTAGCATTAACAAAAACTTTAGCAAACACTTTGTTTTATTTTTCACATTGCAAACTAGGTGTGACGTAGATAATAATTTTCTCAGTGTGAGTTGCAAAACTTTGTCTATTCCGCATCTTCAAGGATATTTGAATTATTCTACAAGTAATATTAACCAGAACGATGGATTAGTGATCTCCTGACTCTCAGATCTGCAACATAATGTCATGGAGCTACAATTTATTGAAGCAAACTGTCTTGTTTGTAAACTTAATTCCAATGCAGTCACTGTAGCAGTGTAGATCACCATTTCTTAGACAAATAGATTACTTTAAAATTGCCTAAATAACATATTAGCTTCAATGTCTACGTATAAACATAAAATTCTGGTGGGAAACATAATATGTAGTTATTTAAGCAACTGTGGCAATGAGGCCAGTCTCTTGGGCACATTACCAGTCGACAGCGTCTTTTTCGATGCTATCTTTAAGTTTGTGAATAGTTTTAGTTAAGTTAGTATATACTTTTGTAATTTTTATCAATTAATTGAATATAAGTTGTTACTTACTTATTTATATTATCTTTTTTGATTATATTAAAGTTTCAATAAACACTTATGTGATGATAGTATCACATAAACCCTCATTCGTGTTTTAATACCTAATTATGTACAGTTGCGTACAAGACATTATCCACACCCATGATATGAATCCTCTATAAAAGGTTCTGAAACCATAGGGTGTTGTACAGTGTTGTAAGAACTCTGTGTAAATCCATGGAAAGTTTAATTGCTGAGTATCTAATACAAACAAACTAAGGGATAGTGAAATTTAGTACAACATTATAACACTCGTTTGGATGATATTACGATTACTATGACACTGGTTGTTTTAATGTTGGCAATAAGCTAACTGTTTCAGAAACTTTTATAGAGGATGTATAGCATGGGTTTAGATAAACATAAATATATTATATGAACTTGACTGCATCACATGGGCTGCGATACACAGCACTGGACACACATCCACTAGGGAAAACAACTGTTTGGATCATAATATGATAAACAACAGAAAGATTTTAACAAAAAAAAAAAACAACCGTCTTAGTCAGTTTTTTATTTTTTCATACTTTTTCTTTCTCTATTTTTTTCATAAAATACAAGACAGTAACTTATTTAAATGTGTATTTCTAAAGATGATATTTTTATGCGAATCGACTACTCGAAAAAATAAACTGGGTACATTGACTAAAGGGTAGAAGAGACACGATAGAAAACGACCGTCCATGCAAGAACAAGAACTTTTAAAATTCTTCTACAAAAGTTCGATTCCTTGCATAAAATAAAACAATATTTAAAAAAATATTTATTTAATGCAGGGCTACCTTTTCTTGTACTGTGCATTTAAAATATTAAGAACATATAAAAGCTGTGACCAATAAAAATTTCTTGCACAGAATAAATGCACATGTGACCAATTAACATATGATTTTTTGATGACCAAATTACTATTGAGACCAAATTACAATATCCTTACCCAAAATGCAGATAGAAAAGAGATTACCCAAGGTGAGACGGGTTTGGTTATTTCAGAGCAATTGTTTGCAGACGGTACATTTTTAGCCATTACAGTTTTAACTATGTTACAGTGTTCCTCGACTTATCCAAAGCCTTTGACACGGTCCCTATTTGATTGTTATTACATAAACTCGATGAAATGGTGTCAGAGGTCTTCCATTCTAACTGTTCAAGGACTACTTAAGTAATAGGAAGCAACGAGTGAAAATTGACAACTGGACTAGTGACGAAGTTTCTGTGCACTATGGCGTGCCGCAGGGCAGTGTCCCGAGTCCTAGCCTTTTCCTTGTGTATATTAATGACTTGTGTCAACTCCAACTTTAACAAGGAAAATTGCTATCTTTTGCGGGGGCCTGGTGACCCGTAACAGATATTTTATGCTTTTTTCGAGCACCAATGTCTCACAAATGTTAACCCAATTTTTAGATTAAGCACTTCCTGTAAAAATCAACATTTGTGATGATAAATAAATAAATTATACTATATTCTGCCCGAGAAATGGCACTCTGCAATAGCGTAGCTTTCTACCTGTGAAAGAATTTTTGTAATCATATCAGTATTTCCAGAGATTACTTTTTACAGACAAAAACAAACAATTTTATCTGCACATATCTACTATTAGTTTAGAAATAATGTTCAAATTATTGTAACATCATATCATCAGATTCAACGATGAAAAAAAAAGTGTTGGTTGAGAAGACTGTTCGTTTTTTATTTGAATAAATGACAATCTTAGCCCGTCTAATAATAGGGAGGAAATTAAAAGAACTGCATGTGATGCGATGTAGTGAATGTGGCCTCATTCATCACGCCCGACACCCGCAGAATAAGTAGTGGGTGAAGCCGCGAGAAAAGCTTGTACCTCATAATTGTTTTCCTAGTAGTCAACTTATTTGGTATCGTTTCACTATCGTATCTCAGAAAGTCAGAATTTTTCGTTTTAGGGTTCCGTACATAAAGGGTGCCAAACGGAACCCTATTACTAAGCTTCCACTGTCCGTCTGTCTATCAGCGAGCTATATCTCATGAACCGTAATAGATAGACTGTTGAAAACTTTACAGATTATGTATTTCTATTAAACAATACAATAAAGAATAAACTATTAATTTTGAAAAAAAGCCCCTGGCATGTGGGGTATCATTGTCTAGAGCTCATTGAGTTGAGAACAATTATTTTTTTATATCTTCAAAAATTAAGAAAACAAGTTAGGAAGTTAAAACTTCTTTAAATCATGTACCATTTAGTTACTGTATATCAACAAATACTAAAAAACACCGATCCATAAAATATTTTATTTAAACATGGGTTTTCTGCAACTGCAAAAAATAACTTTGTAATTCAAAGTATCATTATGAAATATTTATTATTTATCTTTGCGATTTAAAAAAAGATGAAAAATGATAATATTCTTCGTTTAGTATTTTCATTTATTTGCTAAATATGGTACCGTACTACGGAGCCCTTCGTGTGCGAGTTCGACTCGTACTAGGCTGGTTTTATTTTTATATTTCAGTCCCACGCGCAACTATAAATTCATGAACATAATCAAGGAACTTTTGTGTTCTTCATTAGTATTCATCATTGTTTCAAAGGTAAAGTTAATAAGTAATATTTTTTTTTAACTTGCACTTTATTTATTATAATGTTTAATTGCAGTGTCAGTTCATTGTAGTTTTCCGTTCAAGTAAGTCGATTGCAATCCACGGATAGAATTAGCGTCTTCCAAATTGTGTCACTAACTCTAGTTTTGTGTTTTCTACGTCTGGTCTGAATCAGTTGTTTTCCAAAGGTTAGTTCAGTAGATCTAGCTGATTCGCTGGAATCGCTTTTCAAGATTATCTTAATGTACTATAATTAAGTTTTATAATTATTGTTTTTCCAATACTAGTGCACATTAATTATCATTATAACGTATGTATTATAAAAAACTATGTTATTGTGTCTAATACTCGAATAACTAAAAAAGTCCTGTACCCTAATTGCGTAACTTATTTTCGTAAATAATTATGCCTAATTTGTTTCATTTTGACAGTTCAACAACATTCATTGCGTTATTTACGTTGTTGAGCAGATTTTTTTTTTCCAACTTATGAAGCAATGGATTAGCAATCTGCTTCAAATCGAAACAGATTGTGACTTTGTTGTATTACGCACTCAGGGTACTGAATCCCTCAAGAACTACTTGTGGAATTTAATTTCCGTAGCCAAACGGCAAAACCTCCCCTCTCTTACTTTTTAACTAGCTACAAGGTGGAAAATTAAAAAAATAAAATTGAGGTAGTAGAACTTTAGGCTATTTTTGTAGCATGCTTTGGCTGTTGTATCAATAGAACTGCAGCATTTACTTTATAATAAATAAATGGTACAGTTGAGAACTACTGAGGTCGCCTACAACAGGGGAAGAGCGCTGATGTCCGAAATACACATGTTTAATTAATTTCAGACACAGATGTTCAAAATCTGTTCATAGAAACAAGTGTCATATTGACAAGTGTTGTATATTTTTGAAGAAATAAATTGTACTTAGGTATACTTGATGCGGAGGAATGAGGAAAAGGTCGTGAGGAAGGTTTTGAGTATGAATGTCGATGGCTATAAGAGTAGGGGAAGACCAAAGAAAAGATAGATGAACTGTGTGAAAGATGATATAGCTAGAAAGCGAATGACTACCGAGATGACGAATAATAGAGAAGTATGGAAGAAAAAAAATGTTGCATCGACCACAAATAAATTGGGATAAGGGAATGATGATGATTTAGTAGGCACTAACTTCGTCGAAATCTCGATTCCATAACATTTTCTCTATAGAAAATAATCCCAAAGTTACCTACCTGTAAACCGTAAAATAGTACATGTAGTAAGTACTAAAGGTACATAGATGTACCAAGGTCCATGTGCCAAATTGCATTCAAATCCGTTCAGCGGTATTAGCGTGAAAGCGTAACAAATAAACAAACAAACTCACTTTGGCATTTATAATATTAGTTAGGATAAGTCAGGTCCCCACGATGTTTTTTTTACACGCTTTTTATTAGCTTCACCTGTATGTATGTTTGTTTGTAACCGACTCCTTTGGTCGCGATTTTGACCCACTTTAAACGGCCAGATTTCGTTCAAACTTTGTAGATTTATCGAGGACCGATGACAATACATTAATTTGATAAAATTATTCCATTTTTCAATTTGCAAAATAAGATTTTTGTTAGTGAAATAAAAGAACATAATAATTGTAATTCGTTTAATTCAAAACTGAATCGTAAACATCGCAATATTTGCAAAAATAATTTTGGTAGCTCTTGTCACTGTCAAACACAAAGTAGGGTGACCATGAATTTTCCGGGACAAAATACAGAAATTGGTATACCGTGTAGGGCGACCATGATTTTCTCAGGACAAAATCCGGAAAGCAGTTTACCGGGTAGCGGGATTACAAATTTTGAGTATGAGCATGCGTTCCTTATTTTTTTTGACCAGGCATGGGGTCATAACCTACTCAAAAGGGGGAGGATATAAGCGATCTCATTTCAAACGGCTCCCGCCATAATCCGCAACTTCTAGAATGTTCTAGAACCCGTCAAAAAGATAAACGACGCGCACCTTTTTACACGCTTTTTATTAGCTTCACCTGTATGTATGTTTGTTTGTATGTTTTTTACACGCTTTTTATTTAGACAAGTAGTCTGTCATCCGTCAGCTGTGCAACGCATCAGATTACATTTTTTACGAAACGTGTTCTTCGCCCCGAAACCCTATTGTATTCATATTTATATTATTATATTGTGATATCTGTATGTTAAAATTTTTAATTATCTTTAACCGATTCAACGATCTAATATTAATAAATTTTTCAATACCAAAGAGAATTTTAATTCAACAAAATAAGCAAGAATTTGAAAAAACACGCTTTTAAAGAAAACCAAACGAAAAAATTATATGCAGAAGACATTCCATCAGTACGTATCGATTTCGGTACAGATGGTGTTCAAGTAATTAAACCAATATCGGTACAGTTCCCAGCAAAACACAGCTATGGAACTGCTGAGAGGCGTATGTTGCCATTGATTCTGAGTTGGGCATCGACCGTCCACAAGATGCAAGGCTGTACAGTTGATCATGCAGTCATTTATCGGCTCTCGACTGTTTGCAGCTGGACAAGTTTCTGTAGCACTTAGTCGTGGAAGATCTTTGGACGGAATTCGAATTGAAGAACTTGATTGCTCAAAGCTAACAGGTAAAACCCCTTGTAACAGAGATGCATTAGATGAAATGATTCGATTACGAAGTAACACGTAGTAAGACTTGTCATTATCACTTGTTCGGCAATAACCCTATACCATTAAGTCTCACTGTATATATTGACAACGTTAAAATCTTTGAATGACTTCTAAAATCGAGATTTAATTTTTACCATTTAATACAGCCGTACACATGAATAATTTGGAAAATAATTAGTTACTTACAGTTATCACGGAATTAATAGTAGAACAAATAATAGTTTATAATTAAAAAACAAGCTATTATAAATAAACAAAACTAAAAAAAGAAAATAAATAACAGTTTAAAAAACTAAAAAACACGCTTTTTATAGAAAACCGAACTAAAAATTGTTTTTTTTTTTAATAAATTTATATTAAGAATAGTGTTAAAAATGTTGATAAATATAAATTAATAATAGTGTAAATAAGAAAAAAATATATTTTATTTTAATAAAAAAAGCGTGGGGTGCTTTTTAAAATAATATCCAAATGATAATCCTTCTACTCATATCTGTCAATAAAATATTTATAACTATTGACACCATGCACCCCATGCTTTTTTTATTAAAATAAAATATATTTTTTTCTTATTTACACTATTATTAATTTATATTTATCAACATTTTTAACACTATTCTTAATTTAAATTTATTAAAATTTTATTTTCACCGATGTCAGTAATATTCAAGATGAACTTAGAAAAACCCAATAACACCGCCTGGAGTTTGGAAGTTGGCGGTGTGATACCCCCCATGCCTCGGCCCTGCCCTGCGCCTGATCTCTCTTCGCTTGTGTCTGATTGCCATCCCATCGGACTATGAGAATAAGGGAAGAGAGAGTGCACCTGTGTGTACACACACACGTCTTGTGTACTATAATATCTCTCGTGCAGAAGGCTGGTCTCCGCTGAGATTGGGCGGTCTGGAGGACTACATTTGTTTGTTAATAAACTTAGAAAGTAGGTATCTATTTACGTATGAATTTAAAGAGATCACATATCTGCTTGCCTGGATTTGGACCCACAACTTCGTACATCAATCAATCTGCCTAGCCTTTTCCCAACTATATTGGGGTCGGCTTCCAGTTTAACCGGATGCAGCTGAATACCAGTATTCTACATAGAGTGACTGCCTATCTGACCTCCACAACCCAGTAACTGGGTAATACGATATCCCTTGATAAGACTTTCGGGCTTCTGACGACCCGTAACGACTGTCAAAGATCCACGAATAACAGCCGGGACCAAAGGTTTAACGTGCTTTCCGAGGCGCGGAAGGGTCTCGGTATGTAAAGATGGTCACCTATCCACGGACCAACCCCGGCAAGCGTAGCTTAACCTGATAAATCGACCCGTGCGGCTGTTAATACGTAGCCACGAGCTTCTCCACAACACAACACAACTTCGTACACCAACGACGTCTAAATATAGTTTTTTTTTTCTGCTAATTTACTCATTAACAACAGCGCATCTCGTGTTCAATTAGGTACTTGCCTAAAAGATTTTAACTTTTAATTAGAAAATTTATTTTCAGATCTCATAAAATCTGAAGATGAAAGTACTTGTAATGTTATCAGCGCTGATAGCCTTCGCGGCTGCAGCTGCGTTATCACCGACAGAGCTGGACACGCTTGAAGCTTTCGACTACAATGGTTTGTCAGACAATGATGAACTGTCAAAGATAGTTTTAAACTGTATGCTTGAGAAAGGGGAATGCGGTGCCTTCAAACAGGTGGCAGGTGAGTCAATAATATTAAAATTACTACTATCAACTGCAGGACCGGTACTGTTGACAGTCGACAGGTAGTTTCATCGGTTTCCAGATCCATGCTAGACCAATTTAGTTTAAACAGAATCGAATACAAATACCAATTTGTTTTTAATCGTTTCAGAACTATCAATGAAGCTAATGATAAATCAATGTGCAGAGTGTTCTCTAAGACAGAAGACAAAATACGACTTAGTTCTGAAAAAAATGCACGACAGATATGAGCCCTTTTACAACGAACTTATGAAGAAGGTTGCCGCCAAAAATGGATAAAGCTATTATCTAATCACTCTATTTTAAAATAACATTGGCAGTTTTGAAAATAAATTACCTATTGTTAAATTCCGCGTCAATAAAAATAATATTTTCATTGTGTAAGATTCAATTTATTTTAGACTGCATAATCCCACTAGTTGGCAAGAGGACAAAGCTGCCCAGCTTGCTACTGCGGCTGCTTACCTACTGTTAGCAGTTGGTATTAAATTAGCTGTTCGGTAACTCCTACTCGCATGTTATTTAACTTGCTGCATCATTTATATAGTGACCTTGCTATTGGGTATAAATAAGATGGCGCATTAATTTTAACAATGTCTTCGAACTGAAATATATCTCTTCAATGGAAACTGCTGCTATATCCTATAATATGCTTGTTTTATATGATTCTTCATCCCAGTGCTTGTACGGGGTGGTGCTAAAGAATCTTTTGGGCAAACAAATTGTAAATACGAGTTACGTGTGCTTCTAGGAAATGCGTTCTCAAAAAACAGAATCAAGTGAACTCATGATTTAAGATTTCATCCAACCTAAAGTAGATAAAATTTTATTTTTAATAGATTTGATTTCTAGCATAGCAAAATTCGTAGATAGCATTGGGAACGTTATATTATGTGATTATGCTATGGGCAAAGGGAATTGTGGTGATGTTTTGGCTAAATAATAATTTACTCAATTGATAGTAGTTTTAGCAAAAAATATAGTTGACTAGCTGTTGCCCGCAACTGCGCCCACATGGAGGTCGGAAATTATACCGCTGAAACATACTACCGGGATAAAAAGTATTCTATATCCTAACCCATGTGACAGTCTGCCGATGTGACAAATTTCATTTAAGCCGTTTTAGCGTGAAGGCGTAACAAAAAAAAAACTCACTTTCGCCATATTATATTTTATATAATAAAATAATTGGGATTCAGATTTCTAATAGGCAAAAGGTTTGTGTTTAATGTACTAAAATATTACATTATTATTTTTACCAACATCTATGATACATCGTACTGACTAATGGCACAATCAAGTTTAAAAATATATATCATCATAAACTCCACCATTTCTCACATACCTACATAATTTTGGCAAGGTAATTTTCAAGAGAAACTGAAGAAAGTTCTTTTTTCTGTAGGATTTTTATATAAACTATTGTTTGAACAGAATAACGTTTGTCGGGTCAGTTAGTTTATTAATAAAAATGAATAATCATCATCTGCCTACCCTTTTAATAATAATAATAATAATGTAACTCACCATCAGCCCCCAAGATGTAGCTCGTGCAGTCCGTCCGTTACCTAACTGGAAATCACCAGGGCCGGACGGGCTGCACAATTTTTGGATAAAATGGCTCCAAAGGTCGCACGCCCGTTTGGCATCCCAGTTCCAGTCGGCTCTAGAGTCAGGGTCGCTGCCCCAGTTTCTTACAACAGGAATAACCCACCTGCTCCATAAATCAGGTAGTACTGCGGAACCCAAAAATTATAGACCGATCACTTGTCTACCGACGGTCTATAAAGTTTTTACATCCATTTTGAGAGCTAAAATTAACAAACATATAGACACCAACTCCATCATGTCTGCCTCTCAAAATGGATGTAGGAACGGGTCCCGCGGTACTAAGGAGCTACTCCTCATCGATATGGCCATTAGCCAGCAGGTTCGTCGTTCCCGAAAGGATCTGTCGACATGTTGGATAGATTACAAGAAGGCCTATGACTCGGTGCCACATACATGGCTCATGAGGGTGCTGGAGTTGTATAAAGTAGATGCAACCCTACGCACCTTCCTGATGTCATGTATGGGGCAATGGAGGACGGTGCTTCGCTATCCAGGATGTCGACATACCCTGAGGAATAGCGAACCGATAAGGATCGAGCGAGGTATATTCCAGGGTGACAGTTTGAGTCCACTTTGGTTCTGCCTAGCCTTGAATCCTCTAAGCACACTGCTGGAGGATTCAGGGCTGGGCTATCGATTGAGAAGAGGTGGTCAGGTTATATCTCACCTCCTTTACATGGATGACTTGAAACTCTTTGCCCCCAACAATTTGCAACTGCTGGAGCTACTGAAGGTAACCGAAACTTTCAGTAGTGCCATCAGGATGGAATTTGGTGTGGACAAATGTGCGGTCATGCATGTAAAACGAGGGGAGATTGTGGAATCCGTGGAAACCCACCTCTCGGATTCCATACACCTAAGATCCCTCTCCTCAATCGAAACCTACAAGTATTTGGGTATGTCGGAAGCGTTGGGTATCAACGCTGCTGACATGAAGCAATCGCTGAAGGAGCGCTTCTTTAGCCGCCTGAATAAAGTATTAAATAGTCTTTTATCAGGCGGAAACAAGGTGCGCGCCTTCAACGGTTGGGTCATGCCGGTTTTGATGTACTCTTTCGGTATACTCAAATGGACTCAGACGGAACTTGACGCCCTGGATAGGAGGGTCCGCACACTGCTGACCGCAAATCGGATGCATCACCCACGTTCATCGGTGATGAGACTGTATATCCCGCGGAAGTGCGGAGGCCGAGGCTTCTTAAATGCTAAGACCCTGCATAACCGTGAGGTATGCAGTCTCAGGGAATACTTCCTAGAAACCGACGTGGGGATGCACCGAGATGTGGTCTCAGTGGACAAGGGCCTCACCCCGCTATCCTTGGCTAACGAGAACTGGCGCAAACCTATAGTATTAGATACTAATGACCGCAGGGAGGTATGGCAGAGCAAAGAGCTTCACGGGCGCTTTTACCGGGCCTTACATGGGCCCGATGTAGACCTTTTAGCGTCCGTATCCTGGTTGCGATTCGGCGACCTCTTTGGGGAAACCGAAGGTTTTGTCTTTGCGATTATGGACGAAGTTATGATGACGAACAACTACCGGAAATATATTGTGAAGGACGGCACGGTTGACATCTGTCGGGCATGCCACCGTCCCGGAGAATCAATCAGACACATTATTTCTGGCTGTTCTCGTCTGGCTAACGGAGACTACTTGCATAGGCACAACCTTGTAGCCAGGATTATCCACCAGCAACTTGCTCTGAAATACAGTCTTGTGGAATCAGAAGTACCGTACTATAGATATGTGCCCGACCCAGTCCTCGAAAATGGCAATATCACGTTGTATTGGGATCGATCTATCATCACTGACAGGACTATTGTTGCCAATAAGCCAGACATAGTGGTGATAGATCGATTAGAGCGCCGCACAATGATTATTGATATAGCGGTCCCGCATGACGAGAACCTCGTGAAAGCTGAAAAAGATAAACAGATTAAGTATCTTGATCTAGCTCACGAGGTTGTCGACTTATGGGATGTGGATACAGCAATCATTGTGCCGATAGTCGTTACGGCCAATGGCATAATAGCAAAGAGCCTCGACCTACACCTGAGGAGGCTCTCGTTAGGCAGCTGGATCAAGGGCTTGATCCAGAAAGCAGTACTCCTGGACACGGCACGTATTGTTAGGAGGTTCCTCTCTCAGGAGCCCTGACCACCGGTGGCTTGGACCCTGTTCCCGACACCGGTGGGCTACTATTTTTTATATTTTTAAATGTTTATTTAATTAGTTTTTATAAGAATATTTAAAAATGTAAAAAGTATGTTTATAAATGAAATAAAAGAAAATAATAATAATAATACCATTTATTTCAGGCGACACAGGCCCATAGAAAAATACCTTAACCTAAACATACATATTTTAATATAAGAGAACTTGAAAAATGAATGAATGAATTTTCCCAACTATGTTGAAGTAGGCTTCGGGTCTAACCGGATGCAGCTGAATACCAGTATTTTACATGGAGCGGCTGCCTATCAGCACGCGTAGCATGACCACCGTAGAAACGAGTTTTGTTGACGGAAGAATAGACAAAATGACAGATAAACAATCACAATCTGTCATTTTGTCTATTCTTCCGTCGACAAAACTCGTTTCTACGGTGGTCATGCTACGCGTACTGACATCCACAACTCAGTTACTGGGTAATACGATATCGCTTGGTAAGACTGGTTGTCAGACTTTTGGGCTTCTGACGACCCGTAACGACTGTCAAAGATCCACGAATGATAGCCGGGATACAACGGCTTAAAGTGCTTTTCGAGTCACGGAGGGATCTCGGTATGTAAAGATGGTCACCTTTCCATGGACCAACCGTAGCAAGCGTAGGTTTATTATTACTTAGCCACTGCATGAAATTATGAATCCAACTGGATTCGTATGGCTCACTTAATGAATGATATAATTGCTCACCTCTAGACATAAACTATTAGGTAAATACAAAGAAATAAATAAAATGCTGCATTTTAATATCAGTAGCATTAGCAAAAACTTTAGCAAAACCCTTATTTTTTTCCACATTGCAAACTAAGTAGGTGTGACGTAATAATTTTCTCAGTGGTTTAAGTAAAACTTTGTCTGTTCCGCGGCTTCAAGGATATTTTACTTATTCTACTAGTAACATTATGAATCAGAACGAATAAAATGATCAAATTTATCAAAATTGTGGCCCTCCGGGACGTGTCCCTAAAGGATACGAACCCAAAAAAACAATATAAAATACAAGTAACATAAAGCTATGTATTTCTAAGGATGATATTTTTATTCGAATCGACTAGCCGAAAAAAATACTAGGTATGTATTTAGTATTTAATTAAAGGGTAGGTAAGACACGACAGAAAACGGCCGTCCATACAAGAACTCGAACTTTTAAAATTCTGCTACAAAAGTTCGACTCCTTGTAGTGTTCATAAAATAATATTGAAAAGATGAGTATTTCAACAAAAAAAGTACAGTCAGCAAAAAAGCTACCTCTGCATAAAAAAAAGATGTGTATTTATTTAATGCAGGGCTACCTTTTTTACCATTTTAAAGATTCTGAACATAAAAAAGCTGTAACCAATATTTACAATGCACATGTGACCAATTTACAAAGATTTCTTGATGATCAAATTAAAGTTGTGACCAAATTACAATATGTCTACCCAAAATACAGATAGAAAAGAGATTAACCAGGAGGGAGCGGTTGCGGTTATTCACCACGTCTGGCTCTCTCAGACGGAAGGCACAGCACTTCTTTTAACTTCCTCCTTATCATTAAATGGGCTACGACCGTCATTTATTCAAATAAAAAAACTAATGGTCTTCTGAATCAATGCTTTTTTCTCATCGTCGAATCTGATATGATATTTATTACAATTTCTCAACTAATATTAAAAAGAGGTCAAATTGTTTTTTTTTTATGTTCGTATATAAAAGGTAATCTCTGATCTGATTACAAAAATTATTTCACTAGTAGAAAGTAACGCTATTTCCGAGTGCCATTTGTCGGGCAGAATAACAGCACCCTAATTGTGTAACACACTATCAATGACAATTCAAGAGTTTTGAAGGATATTGCCAAGCCATTACTTCAAAGGTTTGAATAATTCGTCTGCTTAACAACGTAAATACGCGTACAACGTAAATATAATAGACGCTTTTAGATGACGCTTACGGCAGTACCTCATAGAAGCGCAACGGAAACTGGATATGGTCATACTTTTTTATTTATTTTTTTGTGTGGGAAATTATCAAATAACTTCTCATGCTCTACGTGTCCGATTCCTACTGACTAAAACCCACCCGTATTCCTTCGGTTGCCCTGTTGCCGGGGGTCACAATTTCACTTTCGGTTTTCTTCGCAACCCCGGCAGGCATCGGCCCTAGCGGACCCGTCAATTCTGCTGTCACCTCTTTGAGGCGCGCGTGGAACACAACGTGGTCACACTTAGGCCCGTATTACAGAACGTCACTCAATACTCAAGCATTACTTAAAACTAGATTCAACCAATCAAATGGCTTTAATCTAGTTTTAAGTAATGCTTGAGTATTGAGTAACGTTCTGTAATACGGGCCTTAATGTCTCAAATGATGTATGTACCTGACATTTACTCATTTATCTGTCAGTCTTTGTTTGTTTTGTTTTGCAATTCTAAGCACAATCACACTATTTTGGTACCTACGTATTCGTATTATTTTTTTATCTGACACATATTTATTTAATTTAAGTATGCATACACACGTTACATTATAAAACTGATTTACATCCGTCACATCACACTTTCAGGTTCAGTTAAAAACCAGCGTCAGGCACTTATTGTTATCTGGCATTTTTGCTGAACTGGGCCTTTTTGGCGCAGCCGTGAGGCACACTCCCCTTGGGCACGCCACAATCGCGGCGATAAGACCCGTCTTTGAGGAGTGGCTGGAGAGACGCCACGGCGTTCTCACCTTCCGCCTGACGCAGGTCCTCACCGGACACGGCTGCTTCGGGAGGTTCCTGTTCAGGATAAGGCGGGAGGAAACACCCGGGTGTCACCATTGTGTGGATCGGCCTGAGGACACGGTGGAGCATACGGTGGAGGTCTGCCCGGCTTGGGCGGAGCAACGCCGTGTTCTCGTAGAGGCGATCGGCGGCGGTGATCTCTCGCGTCCGGCCCTGGTTCAGGCCATGGTACGGAGCGAGAGGAAATGGCAGGCCGTCACCTCCTTCTGCGAAGCGGTAATGCTCGCGAAGGAGGAGGCGGAACGCGTGAGGGAGAGGCAAATTTCGCGCCCTCACGCCCCTAACCGCCGCAGGAGGAGACGCCCGGGGCGGGAATCGCGAGCCGATTTCCGGCCACCGTAGGCGCGGGCTAGCGGACGGTGAGCAATGGGTAGCTCGCTGTCCGATAAGGACCAAGCCCGGGTCGACGGCGCGTTGTGTTCCACGCGCGCCTCAAAGAGATGTCAGCAGAATTGAAGGGGTCCACTAGGGCCAATGCCTGCCGGGGGTTCGAAGAAAACCGATCGGGAAATCGTGGCCCCCGGCAACAGGGCAACCGAAGGAACACGGGTGGGTTTTAGTCAGTAAGAGTCTGACACGCCCTCCCGCTCCGCCCAGAGCGGGAGAAGTTATTTGATAATTTCCCACCCAAAAAAAAAAAAAAAAAAGGCACACTCCCTTGTTAATTTCTTACATCGCACTTTACACTTTTTATTTGATTTTTATTTTTATCTGTACCCAAATTGCGTAACTTATTTTCGTAAACAATTTTGCCTAATTTGTTTCATTTTGACGGTTCAACAACGTTCATTGCGTTATTTACGTTGTTGAGCAGATTTTTTTTCCAACTTATGAAGCAATGGGTTAGCAATCTGTTTCAAATCGAAATAGATTGTATTGTATTACGCAATTAGGGTACTGGTGTTAATTATATTGTGTGCTTTTTGGTCTGTGATAAATAACTATATTTTCTTTCTTTCTTTCTTTCATTCTAAATTACGCAACGAACGAGGCTGAACTATCAAAATGAAACTCATTGCGATCAATTGTCATTTTATGTGTATTACGCAATTACCTCGCAGAAGAAAAGATAATAGTTATGGAACATGTGCCTCTTATATCCGATCTATGAAATAGGAATACAGCAACGTAATTATGCAGCAGGATTGTGTCTAACGGCGAGTTCTGTCTTGTTTTTACCGACTACGGCGAAGCAAAAACGAGGGTTATTGTCTTTGGAGTAGTTAAGAGTTTCATCACCGAGTTGTATGCAACTAGGAACCAATACATACTAATAATAAGTAGGTGAGTACAAACAATCCATAGTAATAATTAAAAATGCTAAAGTAACTCTGTCTGTCTGTCTGTTACCTTTTCAGGCCTCGAAGGCTGAACTGATTTGGATGAAATTTTGCACACGGGTAGACCATGAACTGGTTTAGGACTTATGATGCTTTTTTATCCCCTTAGTATTTACGTTCACGTTCCCGTGGGATAATTTCTGAACTTCACGCAGCTGAAGCCAAGGGCAAAACTAAGGGAATTTAATTGATACCGTGTCATTAAATTACCTACCTCGGAATTTTCCTCATCTTATGAAAGCCTGTTATAGGTATATTTGAGTCTCACGCACAACTATAAAATGATGAACATAATCAAGGAACTGTTGTGTTCTTCATCAGTATTCATCATTGTTTCGAAGGTAAAGCTAATACGTAATCATTGTTTTTCTAACTTAATACACACTTTATTTATTATAAGGTTTAATAGCAGTGTCAGTGTGAGTTTTCTGTTCCAAGTAAGTCGATTGCAATTCACTTATAGAATTGGCGTCTCCGAAATTGTGTCACTAACTCTAGTTTTGTGTTTTCTACATCTAGTCTGAATCAGTTGCCTTTCAAACATCATTTCAGTAAATCTATACTCCATTTGAAATAAGATTAGACATTTAACTATTCCTTTTTTACAGTTCGTTCAACCGATTTTGACTTCTATTGCGTTGGTGGCATGGCAAATGGCAGCTGCAGTAAACATTGGTATTGTAACCACTTTTTTTGCTTTTAATGCCATCCATAAGCCGTAGTATAGAAGTCAAAATCGGTTGAACGGACTGTAAAAAAGGTTTGTTTAAATGTCTAATCTTATTTCAAATGGAATATAGCTGATTCACAGTTTCAAGATTATCCTAGTGTGTAGGTATAACGAAAAGTTTTATAATTTTATTGTTTTTCCATTTCTAGTGCATATTATCCCTAACATAGGGTAGGTATTATTAAAAAAAACTATGTTGTTGTGCCTAATATACTCGTATATCTAAATCTCCCGAATTCCTCAAGAACCGTCTTGTGGAATTTATTTTCCGTAGCCAAATGGCAAAAATATCTGTCTTTTACTTTTTAACTACGTTTACGGTAATTTCTGAAAAAAAATTAAGGAAGTAAAACTTTAGGCCATTTTTATATCATGATTTAAATAAATAAATTCTTTATTTCACCAAAAGCCATCACAGTACAAGAACCATAGAACTAAGAGCATATTATAAGGCTTATAACTAGGTCACAATAATTTAAATACCCTGACTCCTAAACTAGGTGTATGTGCCTGTATCTTAGGAGTCAGTCAGATTGGCTGTTGTATCAATAGTACTGCAGCATTAACTTTGTAATAAATAAATGGTTAAGTTCAGGACAATTTCTTAGTAGGTACTACTAGGCTCTATGCGGGGATTGTGCGGTCCATGGCCCTTTACGGGGCGCCGGTGTGGGCGCGTTCATTGAGGCTGCGGCCAGCCCGCCGGTTGAACGCGTCCCAGAGGGTCATGGCCATCCGGCTGGCCCGAGGATACCGCACGGTCTCCTGCGAGGCGGCGAGCCTCCTTGCCGGATTACCGCCATGGGATCTGGAGGCAAAGGTCCTCGCGCACGTCTGGGAGTGGCGCGAGGAGGCGAAACGCCGGGGCTTAACCCCGATGCCGCAAGAAATTGCGGCACAGCGGACAGAGCTCCGGCGGGATCTCATGGCGTCATGGAGGGTGCGATTGTCGCAACCCCGCGCTGGGCACGCCACAATCGCGGCGATAAGACCCGTCTTTGAGGAGTGGCTGGAGAGACGCCACGGCGTTCTCACCTTCCGCCTGACGCAGGTCCTCACCGGACACGGCTGCTTCGGGAGGTTCCTGTTCAGGATAAGGCGGGAGGAAACACCCGGGTGTCACCATTGTGTGGATCGGCCTGAGGACACGGTGGAGCATACGGTGGAGGTCTGCCCGGCTTGGGCGGAGCAACGCCGTGTTCTCGTAGAGGCGATCGGCGGCGGTGATCTCTCGCGTCCGGCCCTGGTTCAGGCCATGGTACGGAGCGAGAGGAAATGGCAGGCCGTCACCTCCTTCTGCGAAGCGGTAATGCTCGCGAAGGAGGAGGCGGAACGCGTGAGGGAGAGGCAAATTTCGCGCCCTCACGCCCCTAACCGCCGCAGGAGGAGACGCCCGGGGCGGGAATCGCGAGCCGATTTCCGGCCACCGTAGGCGCGGGCTTGCGGACGGTGAGCAATGGGTAGCTCGCCGTTCGATAAGGACCAAGCCCGGGTCGACGGCGCGTTGTGTTCCACGCGCGCCTCAAAGAGATGTCAGCAGAATTGACGGGGTCCACTAGGGCCAATGCCTGCCGGGGGTTCGAAGAAAACCGATCGGGAAATCGGGCCCCCGGCAACAGGGCAACCGAAGGAACACGGGTGGGTTTTAGTCAGTAAGAGTCTGACACGCCCTCCCGCTCCGCCCAGAGCGGGAGAAGTTATTTGATAATTTCCCACCCAAAAAAAAAAAAAAAAAAGTAGGTACTACTAAATTCATTGAAAATACGATTCCATAAAATGGTCTCGATGCAAAATCATTTCAAAGTTACCTGTAAACCGTTCAAAAAATGGATAGTATTGAATAAATCCATTGAAGGCATGAGCATTGCTCACCACACTTGCTCAAGGCGAATGGCAAGTTCAGACTAATATTATTTATAAGTCGGGATTCCTCTCGATGTTTTCCTTTACCGATGATAATAATATCCAAAATAAACTCAGAAAATAGGTAGGTAACTACTTACATATGAATTAAAAAGGTCACATTGTGGCTTGCCCGGATTTGCACCCACAAGTTCGTGCATAAAGACGCGCAGCGTAATAAAAGACAACATAACATTTTTTTTTTTTTTTTGTTATAAGTTACCACGCGATCGGAACTCGCGTACTGCTATTTTACATACAAAGAACAGTGCATCTCGTGTAAATTTTTTTTACCTTTAAGGTGGATCCGCAGTTTGAACCCGCGAAATTCAAGTTTTCTTACGTTTTTTTGCAATTTGCAGGTCAGTGTTAAGTTGTATCGTGATCAAAATATAATTTACGACTATAACAGATATATATTTACAGAATTTTAATCATTAGAATCATTAATACATCTCTTAAAGATAGATTTGTTCCATATGAACAAGAACAAATGTAACTAAGAGAATTATAATTGTATAAATAGTACATACCTGTTATAGTTGCGAATCATATATTTTGATCAAGATATAATCTGACACTGACCTGCAAAAAAAACGTAAGAAAAGTGAATTTCACGGGCTACAACTGAGGATCCACCTTAATTCGATCATTAATTTCCAGATCCTATAAAGTCTGAAGATGAAAGTACTTGTAGTGTTATCAGCGCTGGTAGCCTTCGCGGCTGCAGCTGCATTATCACCGTCAGAGCTGGACATGCTTGAAGCTTTCGACTACGATTCCTTGTTAGCCAATAATGAACAGGCAAAGACAGTTTTGAACTGTATGCTGGAGAAAGGCGAATGCGGTGCCTACAAACAGGTGGCAGGTGAGTCAATAATATTAATATTACTACAATAAACTGCAGGATCAGTAAAATGTTAGGTACTGTTGACAGTTGATAAGTAGCTTTATCGGTTTCCGAGATCCATAATAGACCAATTAATTTTAACAGAATACAGACACAGAATAATACAGAATACAAAATAATAGAAACAGAATACTATTGCTAAGCATGAGGTCCTAGGTTCGATTTTCGGGTCGGGCAAAGTGTTATTAGGTTTTTCTATCTGAAATTTCTCATTAGCAGCTCGGAGCCTGGATTTGTGCCCGGTTGATGGCAATAGGCTCGCCTCCTATTACATGAGATTTAAACATAACTGGCGAAATGTGGGTGTATCTGCTACAGGGACACCTCTGCCCAACCGTTCGGGGAAACAAGGCGTGATGTTATGTGTTATTACCTAAACTTATTTGTTTTCAATCGTTTCAGATCTATCAATGAAGCTAATGATAAATCAATGTGCAGAGTGCTCTCCTACACAGAAGACAAAATACGAATCTGTTCTGAAGCAGTTGCACGACAAATATAAGCCTTTTTACAACGAACTTCTGAAGAAGATTGCCGCCAAAAAGCAATAAAGCTATATCTAATCACTCTTTTTTAAAATATCAGTGATATTTAAATTGAAAATAAATGTAATTGTAAAATTCCGTGTCAATAAAAATATTATTTGTATTGTGTACGATTCAGTTTATTTTAAACTAAATGTCAGTTTGCATAATCTCACTGGTTGGCAAGTGGACAAAGCTGCCCAGCCTGCTACTGCGGCTGCTTACTATTGTAAGTAGTTGGTATTAAATTAGCTGTTCGGTAACTCCCACTCGCCTGTTTTTTTTTTTTAACTTTCTGCATCATTTGTAAATTGACCTTGCTAGAATGTATTATTAAAATTAAAGCGCTTTCATATACCCATATAAAAGCGCTTTAATTTTAATAATGTCTTCAATCGGAAATATTTCTCTTAAATGGAATCTGCTGCTATATCCTACAATATGCTTATTTATAAATGCCTATTCATCCCAGCACTTCTCCCGTACAAGTGTTGTTGTTGTGCAAAAAATCTATTGGGCAGACAAATTGTAAATACGATCTACGTATACTATGCTTCTTTAACAGAACACATGTCATGAGCTGTGCAGAGGCGAAGAAGGAAAAGCGTTCTAAATCAAGCGAACTCGTGATTTTAGAAAAGGTTGGTCTGATTTCACTAAACCTAAAGCAGCTTCAAAGTTAGAGTTTGATTTTTAACAATTTTGATTACTAGAACATTAAGGCTGATTATGCTATGGCCAAAGGGCTCATTATGCTAGGGTGCTTTGGCCAAACGTATATGTCACCGTAAAATTGTAAATACCGTTAGGTTATAATCTATCTCGCGAGATTGTGAACTGTCGAAAGATTGTGAACCATAACATATTGCTTACAATTTAACGCATTATTTTTCGATAGATTATAATCTATCCAAATGCAACCGTCAAATTGTGAAACGGAACGCACCTCGCGTGCTTATTGGTTGAACGGCATATGCCCCGCGCTGCCATATTTGTTTGCTAATTCGTTTGTTGTCGAATGTAAACAAACAGTGTTTTGGTGATTGTAAATTAATTTCGTGTTGAAAATAACTCACAACTTTAGAATTAGTTGTATAAATTTGTTGTGGAAGTAAAATGAATCTGTGATTAATCAAAGAAGTGCAATTTGAATGATAAATAAGTTAGTGTTAGTCACCGAACATAGCCTAAATTACATACATTTTCCGTGTTTTAATATTTTTTATGCGCGTGAACCTATGTGATCTCATTTGATAGCATTTACAATGTCAAATGTTGAGCCTGTCCATCAACAAAACTCAGAAATACCAGCTATTGTTAATCAGGATGAATTTACCATAGAGTTACAAAACTATTACAGCGGGCATAATAAAAATATTAAAAAATTACAATGAACAAATCAAAGAATACAAAGTGTGATAAAATTGTTAGACGAGTACAACACAATAAAATCTCAAGGAAGGCGATCAACAAACAAGCATTACCATCATGCAAGAAAATATGATGTAATGAATATTGGTAACCAGAAAGTTTTAATAATGAAGAGAAAAGATATCTCATATCCTGTAGTACAAATAATTCCAACGGAAGAGTATTATCAAAAGATACTCGACGCACATATTGCCACTGGACATGGACGTCGAGACAAAATTGTTCACGCCTTGAAAGATAAATATGTGGTGCCAATATTTGCGGTTTCAATATTCCTAAATTTGTGTAAAACATGTCTATCAAAGAAAAGCTTTCCAAAAAAAAGGAATTGTCGTAAAACCGTTGATTTCCGACGACTTCAATCGAAGGGGACAAATAGATCTTGTAGATTTCCAAACATCTCCAGATCAAGAGTATAAATGGTTATTAGAAAATGTTGTTTCTGATTTATTTTTTATTTTGATACAATTTTTTCTCACCATGTGATGTCAGAATTATTGATTACCTACTAAATAATAAATAAATACTTGATGTCACAATTTCTTGAAGTGCATTTATTTTATTTGACTGACACCTGTGTTTCATTCCTAACTCTATGGACAAAGAACGGTCTACTGTAAGGCCGACCAATAAGGGATAGCCTTCGGACAGTTGACAATTTGACAGTTTTAAGATTGTGATATAACAGTTTCATTTCGATAGATTACAATCTACCGAATAATAATACGTTAAATTGTAAGCAGTATGTTGCGGTTCACAATCTTTCGACAGTTCACAATATCGCGAGATAGATTATAACCTAACGGTATTTACAATTTTACGGTGACATAATATAATTAGCTCAGTTGAAAGTAGTCTACCAAAAAAATATACATAGTTGTTGCGGATTCCTAGTATGCAAAAGGTTTGTATTTAATTTCATAATAATTATATTATTACATTTGTACCTACATCTTTCTTGACTTGCTTGACTTCCTTGATCCTTGACAAATTGTAATAACAAGTGACACAATCAAATTAAAAAAATAGATACGTAGTCATCAAAAAGTCCATCATTCCTCACATGTGAAGTTTAAAATATACTAATCAAAACAAAATAAGGGCAACTAGGTATTTTTGGTGTAACATCTACTTTATTAAAATCATAAATTAATTTATTCACCAACAGACAATGCATAGCCTAAACCGCTGGGTCTAGGGTATAGAAGCATAAAATGTTGCACATAGGATAGAATAGAATTTTTCTTTATTAGAGTAACCAAGACTCAATAAGATTGTTAGTAAAACTTACGACTATGTTAGTAAACACAGACACTAAACAAAAACAAGGAAAACAAAACAAAAATAACGGTTGGTCACCGCTGCGACATCTCATGAGAAACGGCACAACAGCGACCCACGTATTCACAGTCCAGGCGACTCACAACTATGCTTAAGACACTGTTGGAGCTGCCCCACACCTTGCGCACCAGGGAAGTGCACCTTTTACTCATTGTTGCATAAAAGCAATCTACATGCACATCTGCGAACATCCCTGATGCACTACAGAAACGGGGCAGCCCCACCAGTATCCTAAACGCATTGTTAAATTGAACGCAAATTGAAATTGAATAGAGCGCTATACGATCTTGGCACAAGCACAAGAGGCACAAGTAAGAGTTCCATAAACATAATATATGACGAAGGTGAGCGTAATGGTAGGATTTTTAAATATTAATCCCCTAAAAGAGTAAAACATGGGATAAAAGTTTGTAATTGTTGCCGATGTGAAAGCCCATCACACGGCTTGTTAATATAATAAAATTAATACATTTTTGAATCTACATAAAAATTAAATGATGTTGCTGTTTGCCGTTTAGGCCAGTAACTGTTTAAATTTATTCCCAATAAACATATTTATTTACCTTTTGTTCAAAATTTACAATTTAGGTTAAAAACACAAATAACGGAATGTCACCGAAAACAAAAAAAACACTTCACTTTTTACTTGTTAACCGACTTCAAAAAAAGAAGGTTGCTCAATTCGACCGTATAATTTTTTTTTATGTTTGTTCGCGGATAACTTTGTCGTTTATGAACCAATTTTGAGTATTCTTTTTTTGTAGGATAGGAGATATCTCGAGGGTGGTACCATGATAAGGAAACCAGGATCTGATGATGGCATCTCAGAGAAATCGAGGGAACTCTTCAAATATTATAGGCAAACCTGTAGCGATTTTGGTATTTTTTTATAGTACTTTGTGCAGTTGCTCTTGGAAAGCACTATTTAGTTAAGTGGAACTGATGATGAAGACCACAAATAGCCACCGGAACTACTCAATAATAATATTTCACGGGTTGCGATTCGATTACTTTAATATGGTTGCAATGCAATTTATGCTCGTCACAATGCATATGGAGAAGTGGAGCTGATGGTAAAGTACCAGGAGAACTCCTCAACGATGAACGTCCCTACATCGGGAAAAGCAATATTTTGTAAAAGGTGATGAGCAGTTTGGCATTAAGCTAATGTAATTTAGATAAATTACAAATTGACTCACTAAAAAGCGAGAAATAAAAACTTTTTACAAAAAAAACAACCGACTTCCAAAAAACCACTACAAAGTGAAAAAAACTTAAATTTCGGAAGTCGGTGGCAAATAATGAAAATACAAAACCAAAGACACCGACTTCCGAAATTTAAGTTTTTTTCACTTAGTAGGTAGTGGTTTTTTGGAATTCGGTTGTTTTATTTGTAAAAAGTTTTTTTACCATTGCCACTCGAAAAAGGGCATTTTATTCATCGATAACAGTGAATAAAACTCTCTTTTACTCACTGAGTGAATAAAAACATTTTGAATTTGGAACAAGCACGAATTGTACGAATTATGTACATACGATGAATAAAACGTGCTGAAAGTATATACTGACTGGCTAAATGGAGCTATAGAGCTGCACAATTTTTCTTTTTTTTTTAAACCTGCCAATTTTAGTTTTTCTATCTGTTATCGTGGTTGTTTTATGTTATTGGAAAATCTATACATAATTAATTATAATAAAATGAGTTCTTCCAGTGACGAAAATGAGATACTGACTTCGGAATCATTTCGCTCTGCAGCAGCAATTCAATCAATCTGCCTAGCTATCTGTGTAGTTGGGAAAACCCAACTACACAGATAATATAATACTACGTACCAACTATGTTGGGACCGGTTTCCAGTCTAACCAGATGCAGCTGCTTGTCTGACTTCCACAACTCAGTAACTGAGTATTAGGATACCCCTTGGTTATTCTGACGACCCGTAACGACTGTTATCCATCCATGAATGACAGTTGGGACCAACGACTTAATATGTTTTCCGAGGCTTGGAGGAGTCTCAGTATGTACCTAAAGATGGTCACCCATCCAAGGACCAACCCCGGCAAGCGTAGCTTAACCTGATGGATCGACCCGTGCGGCTGTTATTACTTATCCACGAGCTCCTCTAAAGCAGCAATTATAGTAGATAATTTTGCTATCGCCAAAAATGTGATTATAAAATACTACATACTACTATTTATTTTCTCACAGTCAATGGTAAAAAGTAGAGTACACAACTCGTGAAAAAACAATTTTACTCGGTCCTTTTATCCCTCGCTCCGCTCAGGATTCTAATCTAGAATCCCTCGCTACGCTCGTGATTCTACTGTAGAATCCTTCGCTGCTCTCGGGATCCAACTTAGTCCCTCGAATTAAATTCCCTTTTTTTTCACTTGTTGTATAATCTACTATTATTCTGTTTGTTAATAACGGGTATGATCCTCCTCTTTTATAGCTATGCATTGCACTCTCGAAGCCGGGAATGCATGCTGTCGATCAAATTCCAGACGTTTTCAGCTGGAATCACTTCCCTGGCACATTTCAAATCGCGTCAATAAGTTGCTGCTAGTTGTAGACCTTTTACTCTTTCTCTAACCCTTTGTATCAATTGATCCCCACGTGTACTTAATTGAATTTAAGTCCAGCTTTTAGCAGCCCGCCACGGCAATACTTGAATGTGAAAATTTTCCAATTCAGAATGGGTCGCTTAAGCTGTGTGCAAACGGGCATTGTCTAGCATCAGGACGAACCCACGAGCTGTGCAAATGGGATCACATGAAGCCTGATGATTAACTCAATGATAGTTGTGTAATGTAAATTGTAAATATTCGTATACCACTATTAGCGGCAAAATGTGTCCTGAAGATACCTTACTTACCGATAATCCAACTTTGTACCGTATCCTACGAATAATATCTTTATCTTTGTCAATGTAAAACTGAACAATTAGATAGATAAACAGATAGATAAATCGTTTATTTAGTGCACATAAAAGACAGCACAACATACAATAGAACGATAAAATAATAACAAATTATCTATTAGAAAATAGCCGCAAGGTGACAATATACAAACAAATTAAAAAAATAAAAGGAAGAAAACAAGACATTTTGATGACACTATTGGCTACGGCACCCTCATTTATTTTAATGCTTAGTTTTTTGTGTAAGCTAATCCTACCCCAAATGATTACGTTGAGATCATCGATTCGGTCAACGTCATGAAAATCTCGCTCCGTTTTTTCTACATACCATAAAGTGACGACAGTCATTAAAAAAAATCGCACTCGTCGGTAAACGCCCCACTGATCTATGTCCCAGTTCAAATATTGCCGGGAGATCCCTATGAGAATCTAACATTGATTGAAAATGTACCTACCTAGTACGATGGAACTTATCATCATCAAATGCAGTGAACCCGAAAAGACATCAGAAGCGCCTCAGGAGCCGATATGAACGTTAAGCCCTGTACCATAGATAATAAACTCCCTGGACAAAGGAATTCGAACAACTTGTCGTTTTGAAGTTTGCTTGTCGTCGTGCAATGGATTTCGGATCATTTGACCAGCCGTAGTAGCCAGCTTTTTGTCGCAATCACAACATCAAAGAGTTAGATATCAAAGAGTTAATAACATCAATATTTTACTACTTATTAATTAGTACATCTATAAACTACACCAAATGTAAAATACCTATATACATATAATTGTACACATATAATGTAAATAACATAGATATGTACATAAAACTGCAGATGCACCGCAACTTCATGATTTGATTTATCCTCTACATCTATACACCTTCCGATCAGTTATTATATAGTCCACTCAAAAAAAGATTGGGAAACCAGTAACGTACAACTCATGGTGTTAAAGAAGCATATACGTTGCTCGTATTTACAATTTGTCCGCCCAAAAATTTCTTTAGCACAGCCCAATACAAGTATTGATAAGAATTTGTAAACACGCATTCTATACAGTGGTCTCGAACCTACCGATTTTTCGGTATTTCTACCGATATGGACTCTGTCCTACCGAAATACCGAAATGTAACAATTTTTCCACGATTTCCGAGAATAATAAAGTCAAAAAATTTCTGATGATTTAGAACTATTTTGAGATGAATTAAGTTTATTAAATCGTGGCAATGACACTAAAATGTTCCTTTGTTGTCTACTTTCATTTTTAATATTTTATCACTGCCCCATTTATCCGCCAAAGTTGAACGCATATTTTCGCATATTAATCTTATGAAAACAAAACAGTGAAATAGGCTGTCCACTGATTCAATCACTGGTCTATTACATGCAAAACGACTCTTTAATGACGGTAATTGTTATGACTTAATTCAAAGATGACCGCGGCTATGGCCAAAGAATATTAGTATGATCCTAAAGATTGTAAAAAAAATATTATATTTAAGTGTGTTTGATGTGAAATAAATTAGACTGATAGTTTTTTTTTTTGATAATTAAACGAATTTGATTGAATATTGTGTTTTTTTTTTTGTCATATACCGATTTTGAGTACGAATCTACCGATTTTAGTGGGCAGCTCTACCGATCTTGCACGATGACGTTCGAGACCACTGATTCTATATCCTTTAAACTTATATAGGTACAATATTATGCTGAAATTGACACATCTTAACAAAATATGAACATATTAATTACTGAAAGAAGGTTCAAGCGGAGAAATATTATTCTCAAAAATAAGATCACTTGATCTACTTAACACTATAGTAAGTATACACAAACGAACCATTAACACTTTCAACTGTCCATCATGATACCTTTCACGTTATCGCTATTTCAATCATAAACGGGTACCTGTCTGTAATTAATTAAGAAAAACTTCTCGGGATTCAGTTTATAAATCACTAGCGTGAGCAATAATTCTAAGTAGGTGAGTACTATGAATATTAAACAGTAGGTATCTGTTTGTTTGTGTCTAACAACGTGATAAACTAATGAACCAATTAAACACAGTAGGTAAATCTTTCTACGCATTCGATTCACAGTAATATAACCAAGGTAACCGATAACCCGAAGTATTGGCAGGCACATTGCTCGCAGAACTGATGGCCGATGGGGTCGAAAGGTTCTGGAGTGGCGACCGCGTTCCGAAAGACGTAGCGTTGGAAGGCCTCCAACAAGATGGACCGATGACCTTGTGAAGGCCGCAGGAATCCGCTTGATGCGGGAAGCACAAAACTGGTCGAAGTGGTGATGCTTGGGGGAGGCCTATATCCAGCAGTGGACGTCTTTCGGCTGAAATGATGATGATGAAATTCACAGATTCACACTTTGATATTTACCCCATAAAGCTTGTGGTAATTTTGTTAATTACTACTAATTTGATTCATCTTTATCCGAAATATTTCTCTTAGTTTCTGCCCACGACTTCGCCCGCGTTGAAATTCCTTGTTTTAACATAAAATCTCTTCACAATATTATATGTATAGTACTAACAGTGCCCCGAAGTTTAACCCGCATAAATCTCGATCCCATGGAAATATCGGGATAAAAGTTATCCTATGTCCTAACCTAAGTTATGGTCTACCCATGTGTCAAATTTCATCCCAATCTGTTCAGCCATTTTAGCGTGAAAGCATAACAAATAAACATACAAAATAAAATGTTTTCTCATTATAATATTAGTTTAGATAGATTTTATCAATATTTCACACTTTTTTTCACTTTTCTTTCCGACCCATAAATTGAGTAAGTAAGTAAGTAAGTATTTTTATTTATTTGTATAAACATGGTGTACATACATTGCATGCAAGATATTAAATACAGAAATGTTCTATCATGTTCAGCTCAAATTGGTAAGAAGAGATGGTGCACAAACCGACTATATTTATCAAAATTACATTATTAAATTATTACTTATTATACGTTATTATTACAATTAAATGTCTATACTTATTATTAAGTCACTGCAAATGTTAATTCCATCAACAATAAAAACAATACATTATTTATGGAGTGATTTTATTACACAGTGGAAAACAACATCAAATAAAAGACAACATCATCATTTCAAAAACGAAGAAAAATTGTCCTCTTTCATAAACTCTGAAATATTGTAATAAGTTATTTCAATCAATAAAGTCCTTAATTTGCATTTAAGAGCAGATATACCCAATGTTCTTCATAATTTGGGCAGGTCGGAGCCATGAAAAAAATACTCTTGCGCACAAGAGCTGTTTTAGTACCGTGAACAAAGAGATTGGAATTATCACGTCTATTCCTTGGGAAAACATCAGACAAACGAGGTTTTACTAACGAGTGAATCTGCGGTTATCAGTAGTATGTGTACGTTTAAATTACATACTGTTACAAATGCCACGCTATTGGCAATACTTACTAAAGACACTGGTGAGCTAGTAGCGAATTTACCGTTTTTGGCCGGCAAACAAACCTATAGACCTACTTATTCAGATACATTCAAATGTACAGGCAGCCGAATGAGTTACAAAGTAGGCGCTTTGTTATGCCGTGTGTCCACCGCACCGTGAACGGGACGTGAACTAGTAACGAGATTACGTAGCCATAGTAAATATACTGTCTCTACTTCGGCGTCGCGAGTCGTCATCTTTCTCGTTGACGTCCTGTTCACGGTGCGGTGGACAAACGCCATTACTCGTACGTACAATCTAACATGAGGGAACATATTTTTATAACACCATACATTTTTCTATGATCGGGATCTCTTAACCCTTCCTGCCTTTATCATGGATAAAGAATACCTTAATAACATAACGGTGGGTATGTAATGCACGAGTGCTGCGATGTTTACGATTATATAATATAACAAAACCGTTATGTTAAACCCTAACATAATGTTATTGACATTGCATCCCAAACCAGTTCTCACGAAATCAATGCTTTTATCTCTACATACTCAGGAAGGACTTTACTTTTTCTTAATCTTTTACACTCAGTTAAAATAACGGGTTTGGAAAAGGATAACGGTTTAACATTACGTTGAGACATTCTACGGCGGAGCTAATAAGATGTCGACCGCTTAACTGAGTCCGTTTCTGAGGTAGCTACGCGGTGCGGGAGGGGTGTGGTGTCGTGATACGAGAACTCAGTGATTTGTCAATTTGCGACTACTGTCACCCCTCCCGCACCGCGCATGTGCGGTAGACCCATGGTACATTTTGATGCAAGTGTGCCAAGTTTGTCATTGCACTCACGGCGGAATTGTATTTTGGGTTGGGCTAAATGGGGCCGAGGATGCAATGAGAAAAATGCTCACACGTATCAAACGCCGATTTTCAAAAAACTTGCAAAGGAAAAAAAAATCTTATCATACTATTTTATAACAAATATTTATGATAAATGTCAGATGAGCTCGAACATTTGTTTTCATCTATTAGCTCGAAGATGTTTTTTTTCGTAGCTGACTCGAATCCGCGAAACAGTATTAAAATTAACAAACGAGACGCTAACAACATTGCTTCTACTGCATCATCAGCTAGCTGCTCGTTCGATCGCTAGCTATCAAACATGGCCGCAACAGATAAATCCAACTTATGGGCAGATCATGATTCCAAAGAATTTGAAGATGAGCATTGGCTCATGACCAGTGACGAAAACAGTTCTTAAATGCAGTGATCGAAATAGCGCTTGATATTCTTAGAGAGCCAAATCTGCAAAGAAATACAAATATTTTGAGTACTGGTATTCGTCACCTTATAAAGTATTTAGGCTTGCAGCAAAAAGTTTTATCAGCGCTGCCTACTAGTGTAGCAAGTGAACAGCTCTTTAGCAGAGCTGGTCAGGTATACGACGAGAAGCGACCCTCTTTGATGGATGAAAACGCCGGAAATTGCTTTTATGTACTACAACATCATGTTGTTTAGTTTTGAATACCTATTAAAACTATTACACTCTTAAATAGGTAAATAATATGCAAAATTACCGCGTTTTCATTATTTTTTTCACGATTTTTATACTATTCTCGGTGTCGACTCTTGGACTCGGCCGAAATTTTATTTTATTCTAGGTCTTGGTTTCGGTCTCGGTCTCGGCCGGGAACGAAAAACCTGTTATAGATATCATAGAGATTGGGGCTGATTAAATTTTATGAGATGTTATAGGAAACGTTTGTCACTTAGTTATTTTGACAAATAATCATTAAACCCGCCCTACATTCTCGGCGGGACGTCTCGACAAGAACATTATACCGAGATAGGAGGAGACGAGAGCATTGCTCTACATCTACATCCTGGCACAGTAGTATTCTACTCTCGTACCAAGATGGACGTCTTGAAAATATCTACCGCTGTAACATTATGCGCTGCTGCAGCCTATTAACTAGCCCAATAGGCTTTTTTATTGATTCGTGAAAAAAAGTTACGAAAAGACATTGGATAAGCGAAGGTGGTGGTTGACTGTCATACACCGTAACAGATGATGATGAGATGCACTCGGTAAGTGACTGGCGGCCGACTGACAATGAGAGCGATCAAGAAAGTAGAGGAATGGTTCACATAAACATAAAACTATTCGAGAGTCCTTTGATGTACCAACACGGAACGGAGATAATACGAATATACACGAGACAACAAGAATATAGACGAATGTTCCCTCTACACTCTCGTGATCGGCAAGTCTCGTGTAGTTTTACAGAGTGTGGAGCAGGCTTTAAAACGGTAGCAAAAGCGTATAACATTCAATAATAGTAGATTGTTTACCCAGGGAGCAAACAACTATTTTAAAGGTGAGAGTGTTTCTTTGAATCCAGAGCGCAGCGAGGGATTCAAAGTACGTAACTCGAGCTTAAAATAGTGTTGCTCCCGAGGTGAACACTCTACTTTTTATCACCCTCTATGAGAAAATAAGTAAGTGCAACTTATGAATTAGAATAGTACGTTTATTTATTTACATACAATTAGAAAAATAAGACATAACATACATATAATTAGAGAGTAATGTTTATATTTGAACAATTATGGAGGTGCATCGTAACAATTTTAATATTACCGTCCGTTACAGTTGTAGATTTATTTACAGATTGAGAATTATAAGTAGTCTCAGAAAACGGTATCTCAGGATGTAGTTTTTGAGAAACTTGATTATTTTCTGGCATGGGTGATGGTTCACAATATTCTTTAGACGTAGATGGGCGCGGAGAAGGCTGTTTTAAATTGATATTTTCGACAATGCGATGGCAAATTTTGGCTTTGTTTTCAATAAATAGATTCTTCTATATATCCTTCAGCTACCGTAGATTATTTCCATCCTCCATGTCTCTTAAAAACAGACATGTCCACTCCCGAATCTGCTAAGAGAGTGGCAGACGTTCTCCGGAAACAGTGGCCTGTATACAGCTTAACATCAGGTAACTTTAAATAAGTAGCAATTTCCTGAGGCATAACTGAAAATTTATTTTTTCCAACGGGTTGTTTTGTACATTTGCCGTTTTGGTAACGGATAAAGAATCGATTGGTTTTCATATCAGAAGGGCGAAGTTTCTGGTATTTTTCAACAATAAGTTTGTACACTCCTCGGATAATAAACGATCTGTCGATTTTAGTTTTAGTGTCTTTCAAGTTTATCAAAAGTAATTCATTTGAAAGGGTCACAATGTTATCGACCGTTAGATTAAGAAGCTCGTTACTACGACAAGCCCCATGAACTCCAAAAATTAACACAACCTGTAACAAAGTAAGACTCCCAAAATTAGATACGCTACTGCTATTAGCAACTTAGGCACTATAATACCTACTTAGTACAAAATTGTTACGTAAGTAAATACTTACTTTTATCAGGAGATAGATTTCATCGGGAGCGTCATTTAAAAAAGCTTCGACGTTTTGGCAGGAAAACACCTTCGATTTCTTCGGTTTATGGCCTTCGGATTTTCGTTTCAGATAAGCTATTAATTTTGAGTATGTTTCTATTTTAATGTCGTTATTAGTACTAACTGTAGATTTTAACATTGAATATGTACTCCAAAGAGTTGTAGATTGTTTAGATTTGGCTAAATCTTGAAAATAGGCCAAAAACACATTTTCTGAAAAAGATTTCACTCTTCTTGCATTTTTCCAAATGATGAAATTGTCATATGCTTTCATATATTGTTCACGGGATTTTGTAGGTAAAAAACTTTGTATAACATTTTTAGCGTCCGATACAATGTACTCTGGAGTTAACATAATACTTTCATTCTCACTACTTGAGGAAGACATTTTTTATAAATCTATGTAAAATCCGAATTTGAGTAAACAATTACGAACGAAAGCGGAATGCATTACGCGCGTTTTTTATTTTTTCACAAACTTTTTTTTTTATTTGGTTCGCGCGCGGTTTGCTGTTTGCTTTATCATCAGCCAGTTACTTGTTCATACAATGTTCGTGATAGATCTCTATGGTGCTTGTAACTTTTACTACCAATATCCACATTCCAAATTCAAATCACTTTTAATCCCTAGGGATTAAAAAGCTATTTTAGTCCCTGTTTACGAAGAACAAACAAGCACTTTTTGAATAGATGATAAAAAAAACTTTAAATATACGTGATGAAATGAAACAAAAACAACAAAATGATGCGAAAAAACATTACCCTCCTTCTGGGGCAGTCGGGTAAAAAGAGAATACGAGACTGTCAGATAATAAAAAAGTAAATATTCTTGTTGTGAACGTTCTAACTTTAGAATCGATTTAAGTTGTTTTATTTTTTGAGGCTTATAGAAAATAAATATTGTTAAATTACCTAGTTATCCCGTTTCATGATTTTACACATAATTACTGATTACTTAATTATTGTAGGTATTAGTCAACCTTCTCTCGTCCTAGGGTAGATTGACTAAAGCTTCTTGTTCTGCAAAAACCAGTAAATAACAATAACTACGATAAATTATGATGTATATGCAGGGTTGGCTTAAAACAAACAAGTTGTTTTAAACACGTATTTAAAACACAATACTGCGGTTCAAAACAAAGATAGCTGACATGACTCAAAAGGCTGCCCAACTTAAGTAGGTAGGACTGGGCAGAGCTAGTGCCCTGAGACAGTTAGGCGGGGTCGCGGCAGACCACGTGGGAGATGGCAGGACGAGCTAGATAGGTTCCGTCAAAACTGGAAGGGGGACGCACAGGCTCGCAAAAGCTGGAGGAAGGCCTTTGCCCAAGAGTGGTACAGTGTAGGCTAGATTTTTCTATTATTATAAACTTAAATATGATACCTATTAGACGTGTCAACCTATCGGACGGTTGGTCTGTCTTTGGTTGGTAATCGAAGATTGGTGTCAGTCAAACTTGGTTAAACTTGGCTATAATGAAGTTTTACTATATAACGCTAGATGGCGTCATTGAGATAATTGTGATTGTGATCACAGTTTTTTCCATGACATTTCTTCAGATTTACCTATCCTATACTATTACAAATATAAATAAATAATAAATAATAAAAAAGCATTTATTTCTTGTGGATCATACTGCAGTTTCCATAATTACATATCACTACTCAATACAGATGATCTATATTATTGTATATCTATTATAATAGTTCCTATACTATTAAACGAGCAATATTTGTATGTATATGTGTTTGTATATAGATTTCTACTCACATTCTCGAAATCGGATTTAACGATTTCTATGAAAGTTGCAACATAGGGGTTTACAGGGGCGAAAAATCGATCTAGTTAGGTCTCATATCTGGGAAAATTAGTTTTCTCCGTATTTTCACCCGAGCAGAGCAAGGTCGCCCAAAGTTTAGAACAAGAAAATGAATAATGACATGACATTATTAGCAGTAGAATAATGATCATGGCAGCATGGAATTAGCAAGTACCTACTATCATGGCAGTATGGAATTAGTAGGTACTATACTGTGGGTGCGCCAAAGTTCACCTAAATGTTCAACTCCGATAATTGGAAATCCGAAAATGTTCTTCCTAACATTTTTCATCCTAACAATCACAATTCCTAACAACTCTGTCTCTAATGTTCATAATTCCGAAGCATTCAACTTCATAATGTCAGTAGCAATAAACATCTATTATACTTTTATTTGTTTCCCTATATTTTCTCAACATAACCATCTTTTATACTATTATTCAAAGTCATATCTTTTTTGTTTAGATTTCTTTTTATTCATAATAATCAGTATTATATACATTAATTTTGAGAACTTTATTTTCACATAACATATATAACGTTTAACAATAATAGTACCATGGTACAAGTAGTTAAATACATGTTGTCTTAAACTCATTTCAATTAAATTAGTTTAATATTAGCGGCTATAGCTTTCAAATAATCACTTTTATTGGTGTATTTTGCTTTAAAATTCAATATATATTTAATTCTATTATATTCGTCATTGTATTTTCTTTTCTTGGCGGCAGGGGGAGCCCCGTTAAGATGTTTTTGGATTTCTGCAGCCTGATGTTGTAATTCTAGAATAATTTTCTTAGATAACAAATAAAATCCTGCGTGGTGCTGATCTACGAACTGTTGAAAACGATTATGCCATGATTCAGTACTATTTTGAGTACGTGGTACGTTTTCCTCGTTTAAAACATACGTGCTCCATAAGCATGGTTCATATTTAGGTGGTGAAGAACTGGTACCCCATATATAATTTTCACCAAACCATTCTGCTATCACTTTTGCTTCGGGAGAGATATTTTGCTGCCATTCGTCAAAATATGTGGGAATTTCTTCTGCTGGTAGGTATGCAAGTGCTAAAATGCATTTGATTTCTGATGAAAACGATTCGCTTGATCCATATAGTTTTTGGAAACCTCGACGTTGCACTTGTCTATATAAAATTTGGCCCAAGTAAAAATAACAACCCTTTAACACTGCGTTTTCAAAATTATACTTGGCACTTAACTGTGACGCCTTTTCGAAATCCATTAATATGTATTTTGGCGATAAAATCAAATTTAATGATTGACAATACTCGATCAAAGATGAGAACAATTTGTCGTATGTGCTTTTGTCTTTATTTGTACACAATGCTATAACTAAAGGAAACGTTTTCGTGTTTATACAGCCGTGTATTGTGTTAACTTGCTGAAATAATTTTGGGGCGACTTTAAATGTTCCGTCCATTATTAAATAAGTGGAAGCACATAAAAAAGTAAGAAATTGTTTAGTTGTATATAATACTATTCTCTTTGTTTCATGCCATTTTTCATCAATTAAGATCATATCGTTGTCCAATTGTAGAATATTATGAATTATTTCAAAGTTAATAGTATCAGGTTCTGTAATTTATTCTTTTTTGTTTCTTTGACGATATATTACTTGTCTCAAGTTCAAGTTTGTTGGCATATTAGCACGTACACTTGAGGAAGTGCTTGCTTCGCACTCACTAATTATATGAATTGGTTTCTTGTTTTTATTAATTAAAGCGTCTTCTTTAATTTTATTTATAGCGGTGTGTACCTGCAAAGATATCCATAGGTTAGGTTAGGTTAGAACTGTGACCAACTACGCGCGAGCCGAGCGAGCAAAGCGAGCGGTGCCGCGGCAGCGGCCGGCGAGCGCTACATCGAAATTGGTCGCGAAATTTTTCTAAGTATTTTTTTCATAGTGCCCCCAAGAAACGAATCGTTGCAAAATCGACTCCACGTAGTCTTGTTTGCCCTACCCCTAGAGTGTTATTTAAAATCGCGAAGGCGCGGAGGGGCGAGGCGGCCCGCGAGCTGAGGAGCAGGTGGTTTTAACGCCCGCCGCCGAGGCTGAGGCTGGCCGGCTATGCCGGCCAGCAAGCCGAAGCTACGGTGGTGAGCGTTAAACACATCTGCGACGAGCAGCTCGCATGGGATCGCCAGAGCCCCACAGCGCCGGAGCCGTGACAGAAACCATGCCTGCTGCATGTTGCATGCTGCATGCTTGCTTGCATGCTTGCATGCTGCATGCCTGCTGCATGCATGGTCATGATCATTAAGCGTAAACAAATTTATGCTTTAGAATATGATTAAGTTATGCGTACATATAATTAGGATAAACAAAATTATGCCATGTTATATTATGTCTAAAGTTTTTATGCAAATGGATAGGGAACCGTTTTGTAATCACAAGAAATAGTTTAAAAACAAACCTTTTCCTTTAAAGCATCTGGTTCATGATTATGTTCTTGGTGCGGACCTTCCAGCAATTTATACTTATTGACTTCCTTATCGAAAGTAGTGATTAATCTCGCCTTACACTTATACTTTTTGTTGCTTCTTAATTCACACGCCCAATATTGTTTATCCACTGTTATTCGGTTTTTTTCATATATAAATCCATGTACGTCTAATTTTAATCCTCCGCGACTGGTTTTAAATGATTTTAAATAATTTTCCTCCATATTAATAAAGCATTAACACAAACATGCACGTAATAATGATAATACACCGACATGAACTTAGCAATAGACACAACACAGTACGTTACGTAAAGCATACCCCCAAATAATAAATAATCAAACCCTCAAATTAAAACTATAAATATCATCTATAACACTTGGTAAATGTTTCTTTCTGAGTATGAGTGAAAATATTATGGTAATTATGTTTAGGGATAAAAGCGTTATGATAAAAAACAGTAGGAGTTTAAATATATTTACATTAATGATATTATTAATTACAATTTTCGGAAACATGAGTGTTATGAACATCGCCGGTAGCACTACAAATAGTATGAATGAAAACTTTAGGATGAAAAATTTTAGGAAGAGTGATCATTCGGATTACAAATCGTTAGGAAGAACAATTTCGGGTAAAGAACTTTAGTTGAGCCAATATGGACCCCTATACTGTACTATTAAATGAGCATTCTCTATTTTCACCAGAGCAGAGCTCGGTCGCCCAGGTACTTGTTGTGTTATAATATTTGTTATTTCATGTTGCATTGCAATATTTGTTCGTTTTAAAGTATGGTACATTTTATGTTACGTTTCGCACAATATGTTTACTCATCATTACATACACAACAAGATCAAAGCCACCACGCATTATGAATATCATTATCGGTGGCGCGGGCGCACTGCTTTCTTCGTCGCGTTTAATATGCGGTCCGTTACATCGACCCCGGGCCGACAGGTTTGAGAAGTGTTCGCGCCCCGCCGTGGGGGCTCGGGACCAAGCCAGGGGCCCACAAGCACACAAGCCAACATTGCGACAGTAGACGCCGCAAGAGCAGCACTTATACAACTTTCTTCGGTGAGTATTTTTCTATTAAAAGCTTCTTAGAAAGTGTTGTGAAAGTGAGCGGACGTTCGCAGTTTGTTTTAGAAACGTGTTAGTTCAACTGCGTTTTTTTCTTATTTACCATTCCGGTACATTGCTTGTTGTTTTTTGTTGTATTTCGAGATTATTTATGCGTTCGTTTTTGTTTAAAATCTGATCGTGATAAAAATATCGACGTAATTCCCCTTTATTAGATTGATCTTTATGTTTAAGGACCGTAACCACAACTGACGTAGGTAGCTGATATTTATAATTTATTTATTCTAACTCATTTGTAAACAAACCTCAATTCTGAGTAAAATTAACATCAATAAAAACTTTTGTACGTCCAATCATTTCCCACATCGTTTCTTGATGTTTGTATTTTTTGTAAATAATATCGAAGTAGGTAAGTAGGAAATATCTTACATGCAAACTAACTCTTGTGGATCCTTCTATTTTTACCGGTATACACGAGAAAGTGGAATCTATCGTCCGTCTGCTGGCCTTGACTTTGTTGCGATGCCATTGTTTCTTTTAACTTTCTTTGATCTTAATTCTAAACGGTGTTTCATACGTTCGTTCACGAGCTGCATTTGTACAGAATAAACAGTTTTTCTTTCCAAATTACTCGTATATTAGCCGTAAGATTTTTGGTCTAATAAACTGAGCCAGTAACACTGCGGAAACAGCCATGATATTATTATTGGGACTTCCACTATGACTAAGACTGGTCTTAACATATCCGTTAAAAAAAATATCTTCTTTCATGTCTGCTCAGCAAAACCCATAGGTACAATTTTTTTAATAATTTCCTTTCAGCCACCCGTCTTGTTGACTACCCAAATTGGCTCCAATTAGATTTATATCGCCCTTCGTGGAGACAACTATAACGGCTAAGCAAATACTTATAAACTTTTTCAACTGTAATGTTTAATCTAAACTTTTCTTCTACCAGATACCCTATAACAATGAGGAACTGGCTGCTATGTCTGTGCGTGCTGACGGTGGTGGTGTCATGCTACTCTCAAGGCCCCAATCGCTACGAGAACTTCAACGCAGATGCCATTGTTCAAAACGACAGGATCCTACTTGCATACTACAAGTGCGTAATGGACAAGGGACCCTGCACGAGGGATGGAAAGAACTTCAAACGTAAGTTGTTTATTTATCTTTTATCGTGGAGCTCATACCATTCATCGTAACTCAGGTTCATAATTTCAATGAGCTGTCTATCCGTGGATTATGAAAGACTGTTCAAATAGATAAATTGTAGTTCCGGAGAGATTCATCATTCTTGAAATGTTTTTCTCAGTTCTGTTTGTTGTCTTATCAACAGCAACTGAACGGAATGGAGTTAACAGCTGAAAGATCAATCCAGAATCCTCTCAGTTTGTCATATTATTTGAAATCATAGCTTTTACACGAAGAAGGCTGCTATGGAGAGCTACTCTTTGCGAGATTTGTATCTCGTAGATGTATTTACTATTTAACTATGAAACTCAATTTGCGGTAAGGTAATCAAAGGGGTCAAATATACACAGATACAGATACGCTGGACTGTACCCGACGCGAGCGCCTGCGTGTTAAGAGTTAGAGAATTACTCTACCTACATATACTTTTTTTAATCAGTTCAGCCTAATCTGGTTACGCTGAACTACTAGAACCTAACTCCAACCTTGCAAAAGGAATACTGATGACGTTGCTTTTAATAGTATGTAGGAAAACTTCAAGCCCAGTATAGATTCTACTCACGGAAGTAGCTAAACAACGCCATTTTTAAATAAAACATTACAGAGCCGCTTCATTAACTACCTCAAAGTATTTGTTTACATCTCATTTACTGTATATTTCTCAATAATTGAATTAAAAAAAATATCTTCGGTTCTAAACATTTAAAATCTATAAAATAGGTAAATTAAGGGAGGGAATTGAGGAGCTTGTGGCTAAGTACTAACAGCCGCTCGGGTCGATCTGTCAGGTTAAGCTACGCTTGCCGGGGTTGGTCCGTGGATGGGTGACCATTTCTACATACCGAGACTCCTCCGTGCCTCGGAAAGCACGTTAAGCCGTTGGTCCCGGCTGTCATTCGTGGATCTCTGACAGTCGTTACGGGTCGTCAGAAGCCCGAAAGTCTGACAACCAGTCTTACCAAGGGGTATCGTATTACCCAGTTACTGGGTTGTGGAGGTCAGATAGGCAGTCGCTCCATGTAAAATACTGATATTCAGCTGCATCCGGTTAGACTGGAAGCCGACCCCAATATAGTTGGGAAAAGGCTAGGCAGAACGAAAATAGGTAAATTAAGAGTAGATTCTATAACAACCTGAGCGTTGGATTTTGGATGGCATAAATCTACTATTCATGGGGGCCTTCCCTAGGCTGAAGTTAACACATGTATGCAAACAACGCAAGTTGAACAGAAATGGCTCCATTTCTGTTAGACACAATTCTACTGTGACCTCTTCTCACTTGGATGTCTGTAGTCAACAACGATCAAGTGAATGCAAACAAGCCCAAGTGAATTACTCGACGACCCAGAACCGAAACATCTGACGAAGAATGACGAGGAGAGCCGACCCTAAATAAAATGGTATAAAGCTAGGCAAAGAGAGTAAGAGAGAGAGAGAATCATCTATAACTCAAACCAATGCTTACGTTTCTCTGACTCTAACCCATGATTTGATATCGAGAATCTTCTTCTCAAGAACATAAATTAAAGTCTTCCAATCACTATTTTTCCAGGTGTACTGCCAGAGACGTTGTCCACCGCGTGTGGTCGCTGCAATTCTAAACAGAAGACGATCGTCCGCCAGCTGCTCCTTGGCATCAGATCCAAGAGCGAGCCTCGCTTCCTGGAACTACTCGACAAGTACAACCCTGACCGCTCCAACAGAGATGCACTTTACACCTTCTTAGCTACTGGCAATTAGTAAACGAACTATTTCCGGATCCCCAGTGAAATTATCTATAACGTTGCTTAATTTCTGAGCAGTTAAATGTTAATGAACGTTTTTCATTAGTGACAAATAATCACTGTCTATCAGGTCAGGACAGACCAGTTTGGTGATACCGTTATGTTATTTAATATAATATTTATTAAAATGATCGATAACCTAGATACTTAAGGTCCGCTTGCAACACAAAACACAATTAACGCCAAATGAATTTAAATCATTGTTCTGTCTCTGTCATCTTTATACAATTGACGTTTAGCACTAAACGCTTTGGTACAAGCGGGCCTAAGATTATAAAAATTTGAATGTTTTAAAGTACGTAACATTATGAACCTCGCAAATTGTGACTTTCTCTAATATATTCACGGTTTGGATCATAATCAATGGAATTGTTTATTGCGAACATCGCTAAAACCTAGAGAATGCATTTACTATTTATTAAAATTGGTTTCAATTTCTATTAGTATAAGGATTAGATTAAGCTAATAAAGATATAACAAAACTTTTCACAGTTTCACTTGTTTACTATTTCTCTACACCTGCGGTCCTGACCCTCGTAGAGATGCTTGAGTCATGAGCGTAATAAAAGGTTTCTATTAAATGCTTGCTCGTTTGATAATTGAATATGCGGGAAAACAATCTTCATTGAACTGATAATTATTGTGGTAATATGCCCATGCATAATCACTACCGACATAATTGTCATACTGTGGTCTGTTCTAAGAAAAAAACATTTTAATTCGTTGGTATAAATACGAGACATATCGACGAGTAAACCACTCAACTGTTACACTGTGCTCGAGGTTCACCTGTGTGTCTTGTAAAGCTAATAATAATGAGAGTAGTTCTGCTCACCCTCTGCTTCGCTCTCGGAGTGCTCGCAAAAGACAAGTACGAATCTGCCAGCGATGAGTTCGACATCTCAGAAGTTCTGACCAATCATAGACTACTGACCTCATATTCCAACTGCTTGCTGAACAAGGGACCCTGCACTCCAGAAGTAAAACAACTTAAAGGTAAGGAAGCAAGTTCTAAGTATCATATAATTGACATTCATTTATAAACAATGGTGCCGATTCTCTTGTCACAAATGCCTCTAAACTAAAAATCACCAAAATTTAGTTTATTCCTGTCAAACGACAATTTTCCGTTCTGAAATAGACTAAAGTGACACAATTTAACTATTTTTTAGTTTGACAGCAATAAGATGACACTGAGATAATAGTTTAGTGAAAATGGCAATTTTGCTATTCTGAATTTGACGTTTTTCTCCTAAAATTTAGATTTTCTAACTAAATATGACTATTTTTAATCGCGACTAAAAACGTGTGGAATAAAATTGGTTGTCATGAACTTTAAATTCACACCAACACCTTGACTTCAGATGCAAAAACAGTACTGAATCTTTTTTTTTTCTTTTGCTTATATCTCCAAAACGGTGTGTCAAATCGCAAAAATAATGAAAATTTCGACCTCTATAGAACCCTGAAACCCCTAACACTACATGAAGGTAATAATTTTTCTTATTTTCCATACAAAAAGTGAAAAATTCCATATAACACACGTCGAAGCTGCCCTCTCTGCTCGCCTCCGGCTCTAAAAAGATTCACGTGGTTAGGTATCACGTGTGGAGTCGCGATTGTCAAATTCGATTTAGATTTGTAGAAATTATTTTTAAATTTAGAGAGTTTATTTTGCAGAACAGCTTTGAGATTCTCATAGTCAAAAGTAAGGAATTTTAGTGATAGTTTAGTTCGGTGGACAAGAAAATCGGCACCATTATTATGTTCTACAAACTAAGTATAAACTTATATTTGTTTTTGATCCAATAAATTGTGAATGCAAATCATGAATCAAACTTATACAAAGGTTTTCTAAATGTTGCATTAGAAACCTAACATCCTTGAGAATGAAATTTCTTTTGGTACCTCATCCCATATTATATTGTAGTTTTCTTCGGTTTTGGGCTCGCCGACTCAGACTTTTCTGATTACTTCAGGGGATCGCTTGGCATACTTATATCAGTGCCAAGATGTGTTAAATAAATTACCTAGACTTAAACAAGATAATGCGTCAGAATTAAGATAAACATCGTGTCTGCTTTACAATAACCAGTAGAGTTTCGTAACCATGGAGTTTCTTGCCGGCTCTTCTCCATAGGAAGCGACCAATTGGAACCATGCACCCAGCTTCTGACATTTCATAAGTACCCTTGTAGGTTTATGTGAAATAAAATATTTTGATTTGATTTGAGAGTATCACCGGATAGTCTCTGTCAAAATATATTTCCAAAGCCAGACCTGCCATGAGCTTCTTATACACTTTTTGACCGGGTTCTACCATATCTCTTTATTTACGTAGGTAGTAGAATGCTCAATGCATTCGTCCGGTACATTTTGTACTTTCGGCAAAGTAAGTGATGATTATCTATAATTACTCGAGTCTTCTTCTTTTTGTGTGGTTAGTGACCTGGTGTCAGAGTTTTCTGACTTGGCTTCACATGCCGTCGAGAAATATCTCTCAGACATGCCGGTTTCATCAAGATGTTTTCCTTCACCGTTTTTAAAGCAAGTGATAGTTATACAATTACTCGAGTAAAAGTTTTATATTCTATTTGAGTACTGTAAAACGCGTGCCATGTTTGACTGCCTTGTTGGTTCAGTGGTCGCAAACGCTACGACTCAGCATGAGGATTCAATTCCCAGGTCGGGCAGTGTTATTGGGTTTTTCCATCTGGAATTTCTCAGCAGCAGTCCGGAGTCTGGAATTTGTGCCCGATGATGGCAATAGACTCGCCCTCTACTACCTGAGACTTAAAAATAACTGGCGAAATGTGGGTGTACTATGGGTACACCTCTGCCTAACCCTTCGGGGAAACAAGGCGTGATGTTATGTTATGTTTCCAAAAGAGGTTCAATTAAGGACGATAGTCGTTCATAAGTCATAAACGACGTCTTTCGGAAGCCATCCTGATTTAGTTTAAATGTAAGTATATAAAAGTCATGAAAAAATGTTGGTTCAAAATGTTTAGATAAACATTTTCGCAAAGTGACTAAGTGACCAAGATATTTTAAAAAGAACTGTATCGGCACACGGTAAGGCATTCGGGAAGGTTGTCAGGAGATTTCAATACCCTAAACGCAAAACATTCCGGCACGCAATAATTAATATCGTTTGGTAATTTTCAGGGGCTCGTGGCTAAATAATAACAGCCGCACGGGTAGGTCTTCAAGGTTAAGGAATGCTTACCGAGACCCCTCCGTGTGTCGGCAAGCACGTTAAATCGTTGGTCCTGGTTGTCTCAGTTATAATTTGTAGATCTTTCATAGTCGTTACGGGTAGTCAGAAGCCCGAAAGTCTGACAACCAGTTTTACCAAGGGTATAGTGTTACCCAGTAACTGGGTTGCGGAGGTCAGATAGGTAGTCGCTCCATGTAAAATACTGGTTAAACTGGAAGCCTACCCCAACATAGTTGGGAAAATGCTTGGCATATTTATTTATTTATATATTCATTCAGTAGTATCCTTATATCTTTATACATAATAAGTTGGTGCAAAGATAAACTCATTAGAGTTTTACCGTGCACCAAAATCATCGACCACATGATTTAGACAATTGAAACAAAAATATAAAATGAGACAATAACAAAAACACAACGAGGGTAATAAGCGAAATATTTATCTATTACTAACGAGCGAACATCGATGACCAATCTACTGACCGTCCTTAAAACAAAAAGTAGTGGAGGAATGTGATGATATGATGATGGTGACTTTAACAAACCAAGTTCTGTATTAGATTTTATGAAATTAGCTTTTAACACTGCAACATGAGTATGGTGGGAGAAACCCAGTCACTCTGTCGTCAGTCAAACAAAATGTTGGATTTCTGCCCCGTGTATCAATGTAACTTTTGTCGCCAAAAATATGAATAGGGTCAAAGGGTGGTCAGCAATAATTGCGATCTATTTGACCACCAACGCGGTTTGATTGATACTCGTCGGCCACAATGAGATCTTTTGGCATTACTACATCATAATTATACACTATCAGTTATCACAGCTTTGTTCCCAACAGCCTTCAGGTGATATAGGCACTTGATCGCGTACCCTTCCTACTTGTTTATTCCAATATGTATTTTTTTAAATTGTTCTTTGTTTTATAATATTTTGTAATTTGTTTTTTTATTTAAAAGAGTGTCCGTGGAATAACTTGCCCGTTCTTCTCCATATGTACCTACCTACTACGCTTTGGAATGGGCAACTAGCTTCATATTTCTAACTGACCGATTCCTTGACAATTCAAAAGTGCCTGTAAATGGTTTACCTAATTGAAATAAACGCTTTGAGTTTTGAGTTTGGGAACTACAGATTGTATTTTTGAATTCTTGCATGAGCCATTGTTCCGTGATTGAAGGCGGATTAATAAGACTAGCAGCTTCAGCACACTTTTCAGCAGTGTTTCAAATATCTTTCAGTTTCGGAGGATTTGCAGTCAAATTTTCTTTCGTGACAGGTATAATTACATCATGGATGAGCGCATGTAGGTACTTCTTCTTGTAATAAAGAATGTATGAGAGTTCTGTCAAGTCCGTGGCGCAACCACTATCTTTGGATCTCTCTCAATAAACATTACCATTACTTTGGGCGCCTTGCCTAACACCTTTCATTCAAATTCGTACACATGTCACAATTTCATGCCAAACACTATTAGTTACTAATAATAATAAATGTCAATAAATTAAGACGGCACATAAACAAATAGGCGTTTAGTCACATTCTCATCTAAAATAATAAATTAAATAAAAAGAATAAAAACGTCAATATGAAATAATTATTAGAATATAAGCCATAAGGGAGCAACATTTCAGCAAAAAAATTCTCTGATAAAAACTCAGTCACACTGTAGTACGCCTTATCCTTAAAAAAATTACGTAGTCTACTCTTAAACAGCACTGTTGTCAAGTCTTTCCAACCACTTGGTAATTTATTGTAAATAATTGGAGCCATACAGTATTATTGACATGATTGTTGTTTAATACAATACTTTATATTAGTAATTTGAAAATAAACTTGAAAAACCCATCAATCGACTTGAATTTTGAGCCTGTAATAACAGCTCCAATGGGGGTTTTCGTTTGCAAAATATGGAGGCCGCATTCTGACTTCTGTGTCGACGTCAGAAACCAGGCTTCAATATGATTGATGTTGCCAGTGACTATTGTGGTCAACCGCCCTTCGCCCCCTGTTAACATTGTTAGTACGCGCTTTTTGCCATTTTTGGTGGCAGGCCCACTGACAAGCCAATGGCAGATAAATGACATAACTCTAGTTTTCTGTAAAAGCTATTATATATTTCTACAATCTAGGTTTCATTCAGCATTATTGTAATAAGCAAAATCGGCTTTACCCCAATTTTGATTTGCCTTTACAGAAAAATTGCCGGAAGCCCTGGAAACTCGATGTGCGAAATGTACGGACAAACAAAAGCAAATGGGCAAGACGCTGGCTCAAGAAGTGAAGAAAAATCACCCTGACATCTGGAAGCAACTAGTGGCTACATACGACCCTGAAGGCAAATACCAACAAGCATGGAAGGATTTCCTTAAAGAATAAAAACAAACACTTATCTATTTTGACATTAAAGATCTTTATCAATTTCCAATGAAAATATCAAATAGTTTTTTAAATTATTACAAGTGATAACAAAATAAAGGAACATTTATAAATATTTATTCTTCGGTTTTTACTTTCCCTTCGGATTCAGAAGTACGTTTATTCATCGTCCGACGAAATGTTTCATAACAGACCCACCCTTTGGAATGTAATTGTTTAGCTTCATCCCAAATAGCGTTAAATGTTTCGTCTGTAAACTTTTCTCCGGCTGCCTCGAAAACTGTTCTTATAACGTTTGGTTCCCGTTGCTGGTACATATCGCGGTGTGAAACAAAGAGAAGCGTCAAAACGCTTGGACTTAAACAAGACTTAGCATCGGATTCCTGTGGGAGGCAAACTCTGTCTGCTTTACACATTCTTTCAGGAGATATTGGAAAATCTAGATCAAAATATCTTCCCGAGGGTAAACCAGCCATACGACTAGTATCCGAAACTTGTCCTGGTTTTACCATTTCTGAATAAGTAGTACGAAAATCAAGGCAGTCTTGTGGTAGATCGGGTATTTTGGGAATTTCAGGAGAAGGCACTCTGTAATTAATAACACGTACAAAGATTTTATATTCAATTTTAGATCCGTTAAATGCCCCCCACATTGATAAAAGAGGTTCTATCAATGCTGGATCGAATCGTATCAGCTTTGAACCACAAATATTATAAACTATATCTTTTGAGAGCCAACCTGACCCTTCTTTATCAAAATACTTAAGGTTTGAGTAAAAAGTACTGAAAAAATTTGGTAAAACACGTTTAGACAAACCCTTCCTTACAGTGTTAAGATGTTTCAAGCATGTTCTGAAAAACTCCACTCCTTTATTGATTTCGCAGTATGCCATACATTCCTTGATATTATCGGGAGGTTTCAGTATCCCGAAAGTATAATCTTTGGGCACTTCACTAACATTATCATTCGGAGCTAACACCTCCCCAATCCTGGGCTGGTGGGTATCTACAAAGTTGGAGTCTATTGAACTCACTATCCCCATTTCTGCTTTTCCAAGTATAATTCTATCATCAGTGACAGCACATCGACCGCGAGTACCTCGGGGGTCCGCGGTAGTGCGATGGCCGTATGTTACATCTGATCGATAAGGAGGTGCACAATAATTGCGATTTACCTGAACGCCAGCGCGTTTCGACTCCGGTGTTTTATCAGGTAATGGTACTTTAGGCATTGCTATATCATAGAGTCGGCCATGATAGGGCGTCGGTTTACCAAACGTGGTTCCTTTATCAAAGCCTGCTGGTAACATTGGCACAGGATCCTTTACTTGTCCAAGATTCTTCGTCCAATAAGATCCGTACGCCGTTTCCTTAAAATCCGTAACAAGACATTCGAATTTAGTTTTATCTGGTGGATTGATTAGTTTGGCAACCAACCCGTTGGGGCCTGCATTCCGCATATCTAGCGGTATTGGATGCCGGAGTCGTGGAAGCGGGCGCGGCTTAGGCGTTGGTAAAATGGCATCACCTAATAAAGCGTCTGCTTCATCTTTGAGCAGGTAATGTTGCAATGCAGCACCCACAGTTTCTGTGGCCTGAGCACTTGCTATACCAGCAGCAACAATCTTTGGATCTCTTTCTATGAACATCCCACGGTTCCCCTTTCCCCCCGAAGTTGCTCTATTACACTCTAAAGGCATATTAGTTAATACGTTTATTCAAATATAACCATTAATAGAAATATCTCCAAAAATCTCGCCAAACAAAAATGTTGACTTGTGTCATTTTTTTACATTTTCACGTCGCCTTATAGCATAGATAATAAACTATCCTTATATAGATCAAAGTTTATTAAAGAAAAAAAGGTTTTTTTAAAAAGAGTTCTTAGACGAAATAAATGTTTCCAGTATATTTTTTTTTTTTTGAACAATCAATTTCATGATTTCCTATAATCAAACGAATTACTCATAGGTACATTTACACAGAAAACAAAGTGATTTGCATGGGCTTACTAAAATAGAATGTACAGGAAATGTTGAGAGAAATCAGGTACATTTTTTATCATCATTGAAATCAAGGGTCATCCGGCAGTAGGCATATGCGTCTCACTGACGCTGTATCTGATAATGCACCTATTACCAATGTACTCACGTCTACAGATTGTAATAATCACTTGTGTTTGCTCTGTGCGCACTTATGGACAATGACAAACAAGGCTTTATATACTACTACGTATGTCACTTCCTTTGCAGTTGTGTTCCATCTTGACCTGGCTTGACATAGTTAGCAGGTATTTAAATTAAAGTATTTATTATTCTCGATATCCACATACATACTTAATTTCTATCTATCTGTCTGTTACCTTTTCACGCCTTAACGGCAAAACCGATTTCGATGTTTGTCTTACAGGTAGACCCTACCTGGGTTAGGACATAGAACGCGCGCTTTTTATCCCGATAGTACGTTCCCGTGGTATAATTTCCGACCTCCACGCAAGTGAAGCCGCGGACAAAGGCAAATCCAATGAGCCACTTTCTTGTCTCACGATGTAACCGTTCAATCATTTGTAAAAGTGATGCTTGTATACCTAGCTTTAGTGCCTAAATTCCTGTTAACAAGGCCTATTTAGAGCGGTCTATAATAGACTGATTTGATAAAATCACCGCTAAGTTTGCTTTAAATATGCGTTTCTCCGTTGCTATAATTACTACAGGATACCTCGCTATTTCCCATAATTATTTTGAAAGTGAATTAGCGCAGAGAGAGCAGTGAGACAGGTTATTTATTTATTACGTAAACGTTATTAAAACTTCATGGAAAGCTATACTCCGTTTGAAATAAAATTAGACATTTAAACAAACCTTTTTTACAATCCGTTCAACCGATTTTGACTTCTATACCGTAGGCATAAGGATGGCATTAAAAGCAAAAAAAGTGGTTACAAACCAACTGTTTACTGCAGCTGTCATTTGTCATGTCGCCATCGCAATAGAAGTCAAAATCGGTTGAACGGACTGTAAAAAAGGTTTAGTTAAATGTCTAATCTTATTTCAAACGGAGTATAAGTTATTTCTCATTTAATTTTGAAATGAGGAAAAGCTGTGATAAGTCAATGTCTTAGTCGGTTTTCGTAGTTATAAAATAATTTTGTAAAATAATTATTCTTAGTCACCTGTCCCACCGCCGAAAAATGTGTTTCTTTATTACTGGCCCCCCTGAGCCACAGAAACTAAACCGGTGTAGACTTTGCTAAGAGACTTGCAAATATTGGACATACTCCTTTCAATGTACTTTCCAAATTATGTATTTATTTTTTAAAACCTTTGATGGTATAGCAAGTACTGTCGCTGCGACAAACGAGTACTCGGCAGCGGTGTGAACAGTCAGCGATCAACTATTAATGTATGTATTTCTTTTACCTACAATCTTTTGTACGTTTCTTGAGAGAAAGAAAGAAAAAGAACGTTATTTTTACTATTTTAATCTGCACAAACAAAACGCACATTACCAAAAAGAAAGAAATAAAATACACACATACAAAGTAGCCAAGCTTCGTAGAGAGAAAATCGTTGATAGCTATACTCCATCACTACATAGTATAAAACAAAGTCGCTTTCTCTGTCCCTATGTATGCTTAAATCTTTAAAACTACTTAACGGATTTTGATGCGGTTTTTTTAAATAGATAGAGTGATTGAAGAGGAAGGTTTATATGTATAATAACCCGGTTTATACCCGTGCGAAGCTGGGGCGGGTCGCTAGTTTGAAATAAGATTAGACATTTAAACAAACCCTTTATTGTCTGTTTCGATTTTTTATGTAACGTCACAATTAATGTAATATTGAGGTAATAGCTTAAGTGTTAATTTTCTTGACGAAAAGAAGATTGAAACTAAAAGTCCGTTCAACTGATTCTGACTTCTATACCGTAGGCATAAGGATGGCATTAAAAGCAAAAAAGTGATTACAAAACCAACTGTTTACTGCAGCTGCCATTTTTCATGCCACCAACGCAATAGAAGTCAAAATCAGTTGAACGGACTGTAAAAAAGGTTTAGTTAAATGTCTAAAGTTATTTCAAATAGAGTATAGTCGCTTCCACGTCGGCGGCGGGCGGTGGGACAGCCTAGGTGCCTTAAGAGGGCCCTTCCCGATCCATCTATCGTCAACGCAAGCATGATCGAAAAGCATGTTGTTTCATCTAGCGCAAGTGAAAACTGCTAGCAAGCAAGTGAGAACGCGATAACATTGTACGAAAAATAGTGTACGGAAACTTGTTTCAGGAAATACGGTTTTTTGAGTGAGCTTTACTAGTTTGTAAAATAAATGTTTGTCATTTAGAATCTCCATTACATGTGCAAGGTTTCTATGCAGATGTTTTCTTTACTTTTACAATTTATGAGTACATTATGAACGGCCAAAGTTCAGGTAAAAATTGTGCAAAAATGCAGATTTTCGTAGGCTTGTACTGAATTTATTTTTCGAAATTTTAATTTTTTGGTTTCATAGAAACCTAGAAATAGTGCACAAGACACCTATTAGTTTAAAAATTTCAAAGAAAAATGTGTTACGACGCCATAATGACGTTCGAGCGTTTGTATGAAAAGTATGCCGGGTTGGCCCCTCTTAAGTACTTACATTACTGTCGTGTGTGTGTTGCTAGCTGTGTTAATAATGTATTAATTGGTTGTTGTTAACGTAGTAAATGCCCGCGGTAATGTCACATAAGTGTGTATGATTACCAATGGAAATACTGCATCCACTTAAGTAGGAATTGGTTAGGTACAATTAACTCCTTGTTTATACCCACAATAGAAGTTGTGATACTTGTTTTCGACAAGCCTTGTAGGTTAAAGACTTGTCAAAAATAAGTCTTGTACAAAACATGTTTCACATAATTGACGTTTCTTCAGACATGTTTTTTTTTTACTAGGTATGGCAACTCGCAGTTTTGACCACTTAAGATCATGGCTGCTTAACCGGGCTTTCCTGTGGGTGCCTTAAGCTACTACACTTAAAGCCTCCAGCCAGAGGCAAAACTATTCTAAATTAAAATTAAGCGAGTACTTGCTAAGGGCACCCCCTGTGGGGTACGAACCTCGGCTTAGGGCATCGCTGGGGGAGGACAGCAAGAAGGGACAGGCTGGATCAAACTTTGGTTTTCATCATTTATTTATTTATTAAAGAACACCAACAGCATATACAATCAACAATTGGATTAAAGATAATCATAATAATTCAATAATCATGCTTACTATGCGGGGTATTTAAAGCTACGTACTCAGCTGCAACAACTGCTGGCACCTCGTTTTTGGGGGGGAGTATCATTTACTCGGGGACGCGGTCGCAACGGACCTCGACGGCGAGGTCGGAATGAGTTCAGACATGTATTTGTTAACAATTTTTCAACACTTGTTCGGAAATTGACTATTACTGCACCGCTTTTAGGTTCACAGTGTCTTGAACAAGTGTGCTCTTTAATTTGCATTGCTACCCTAGTACGGGAAAGTACGTCAAGTACTAAGAGATGTACTTACGATTAAAAAAATCTCTGCCACGAACTTTAATGCTTTTTTATGCCTTAATTTTTTTAAATATATAAACTGTCTTAATAAATAAAATAATATGGTAAATAAACATTATATTTCATCAGTTTATTTAATATTATCAACAAATTAACAATGATTAGTGATCTTTATATAAAAACTAGCTGACCCCGGCAAACGTTGTTTTGCCAATTATTTGTTAGGGGTGGACAACCCTTATCACTTAGGGGTATGAAAAATAGATAGTAGCTGATTCTCAGACTTACTGAATATGCATATAAAATTTGGTAAAAATCAGTAAAGCCGTTTCGGAGGAGTAAGGTAACTAACATTGTGACACGAGAATTTTATATATAAGAAGATAATTGGTTTTGCGTTTTAATATTAGGCTGTTTGGCGGATTCTATAGAACTTGTTCTAAATGCGGGGTAACCGCAAATCAGTGGTAACAATTAGACATTGATAGCGTCTTTATGTCATAGTTGTAAGGGCTATTGTCATAGTGCAAGTGTGACCACTAATGTGTTGACTGTACCTATAGTTTAAACACTGTAGGTACGGAAGTAGCACAACCACACATTGCCAAAAACTCCTTCGTTGTTATATTTCTCTATTTCTCTCAATCATTTAGTGTGACAACTCTGATCAATGTTTCTCTCAGAGCAGAAAGATTAATTGATTTTCAAAGAATGGTCATCCTCCTCGGACATGGATTGCTAAACTTTCTTTACAAGGTCTTTTTTTTTTTTTTTTGGGTGGGAAATCATCAAATAACTTCTCCCGCTCTGGGCGGAACGGGAGGGCGTGTCAGACTCTTACTGACTAAAACCCACCCGTGTTCCTTCAGTTGCCGTGTTGCCAGGGGGCCACGATTTCCCTATCGGTTTTCTTCGAACCCCCGGCAGGCATTGGCCCTAGCGGACCCCGTCAATTTTGCTGACATCTCTTTGAGGCGCGCGTGGAACACAACGCGCCGTCGACCCGGGCCTGGTCCTTATCGGACGGCGAGCTACCCATTGCTCACCGTCCGCAAGCCCGCGCCTACGGTGGCCGGAAATCCTCTCGTGACTCCCGACGCCCAGGGCGTCTCCTGCTGCGGCGGTTAGGGGCGCGAGGGCGCGAAATTTGCCTCTCCCTCACGCGCTCCGTCTCCTCCTTCGCGAGCATTACTGCTTCGCAGAACGAGGTGACGGCCTGCCATTTCCTCTCGCTCCGTAGCATGGCCCGAATCAGGGCCGGACGCGAGAGATCACCGCCGCCGATCGCTTCCACGAGGACACGGCGATGCTCTGCCCAAGCCGGGCAGACCTCCACCGTATGCTCCACCGTGTCCTCCGGGCGATCCACACAGTGATGACACCCGGGCGTTTCCTCCCGCTTTATCCTGAACAGGTACCTCCCGAAACAGCCGTGTCCGGTGAGCACCTGTGTCAGGCGGAAGGTGAGGACGCCGTGGCGCCTCTCTAGCCACTCCTCAAAGAGGGGTCTTATCGCCGCAATTGCGGCGTGCCCAGCGCTGGGTTGCGACAATCGCACTCTCCATTCCGCCATGAGATCCCGCCGGAGCTCTGTCCGCTGTGCCGCAACTTCTTGCGGCATCGGAGTTAAACCCCGGCGTTTCGCCTCCTCGCGCCACTCCCAAATGTGCGCGAGGACCTTTGCCTCCAGATCCCATGGCGGTACTCCGGCAAGGAGGCTCGCCGCCTCGCAGGAGACCGTGCGGTATTCTCGGGCCAGCCGGATGGCCATGACCCTTTGGGACGCGTTAAGCCGGCGGGCTGGCTGCCGCCTCAATGAAGGCGCCCACACCGGCGCCCCGTAAAGGGCCATGGACCGCACGACCCCCGCGTAGAGCCTCCGGCAGGAGGCGTTTGGACCTCCCAGATTGGGCAGGAGCCGCTTCAAGGCAGCCCCGGCCCGGTCCAGTCTGGGAGCCAAACGTCGGAAATGCTCCACGAAGTTCCACCGGCTGTCGAGGTTGAGTCCCAGATACTTCATCGTCGACTCGACGCCGATGTGAACCCCTCCCGCCATTACCTGGGAACCCGGCGGTGGCGCACTACGAGGACCATAGAAACCCATGGCCTCGGACTTGTGCAGGGCCACCTCGAGTCCCAGCTGCCGGATTCTGTCGACGATTGTCGCAACCCCGCGTGTCGCTAAGTCGGCCGCCGCCTGGTACGACCTCCCCTGCGCCAGGACCAGCGTGTCGTCAGCGTAACAGACGACGCTGACGCCAGTAGGGAGATCGGCCGTGTATTCCTTTTTCCGGATACTAGATCATATATTCAAAAATCATACACCAAAATTTGAAATCCCTATTCCAAATACTTTGAAAGTTACACGATAAAGAAAAAGCCCATTTATTTCAATATATCACCTTAAGCGCGTTGGGCAATTTTGAGATGGTAAAAAACAATTGAACTCGCGACACTGTTACCGACACCAGCTTTTGACCATTAAAAAGACATCAACGCGTGATACATTTTCTTTGGGATTAATGACATTCCAAACATTGAGACATGAAAACGACATGATTGACATTTCCCTTTTTTACCGACTTCAAAACAAAAAAGTATTTCCTGCACAATAAAATTGTTCAAGTTTTCACTTCTGTCGGCACTCCCGGAGTGCCACTGTTTTTTTTTTTTCTGTTTCAGTTTACTATGAAGGCTGACTGTGTGCTCCTGGCTATTTTAATGGCTGTAGTGGCAGCAGACTTCTACGACTCCAAGTATGACAGCTTCGATGTGCAGCCCCTTTTGGAGAATGATAGGATACTCCTCAGCTATTCTAAGTGTTTCCTCGACCAGGGTCCCTGCACGCCTGATGCTAAGGATTTTAAGAGTAAGCTTACAATTATTTTTCTTTCTAAGAAAGTATACAATAACAAAAAAAACATAATGTCATTGCTGTAAATTGAATTTTAGAAGACCAAAAACGGCCTGCCCTTCAAAGCAAATTTTCTACCAATAGTAATTAATATTGCTTTATGATTTTCAGCTAGCATTGTCTTTTCTTACGAAAGATTGTGATTATTTGAGATAGGTCAGTAAGGAGTAGGTGGTCTTAAAAACATTGCTTTAATTTATCCTAAAACTGCAAGTAATCAATCTTCCAGTCTAACCGGATGCAGCTGAATATCAGTATTTTACATAGAGCGACTGCCTGTCTGACCTCCACAACCCCCCTCCCCCTAGGTAATACGATACCCCTTGGTAAGACTGGTTGTCAGACTTTCGGGCTTCTGATGACCCGTAACGACTGTCAAAAAGTCACGAATGACAGCCGGGACCAACGGCTTAACTTGCTTTCCGAGACACGGAGAAGTCTCGGTATGTAAAGATGGTCTCCCTTCCACGGACCAACCCTGGCAAGCATAGCTTAACCTGATGGATCGACCCGTGCGGCTGTTATTTCTTAGCCACGAGCTCCTCCTTAGTCACGAGCTCCTCACGTAATGCATACGTGAATAAAATACAATTATTATTAGAGAAATTGTTGAGGCTTTTCTATGGAATTTGAAAAGCTACTTTTACCTACTTTGGTTTTCTTTGCAGAAGTAATTCCAGAAGCTCTAGAAACCACATGCGGCAAATGCAGTCCTAAACAAAAGCAGTTAATAAAAGCGGTGATTAAGGCAGTGATAGCCCAGCATCCAGCGACGTGGGAGCAGCTCAGCGAAAAATATGACAAGGACAAGAAATTCAAAGAATCCTTCGACAAGTTTCTAGCAGAAGAAGACTAAACGTGACTTTTAGTTATTGGGATTTGTGCAGGCGTTTCTTATCTTTTTAATTGTTTAATTTACTACACTCTGATTCAAATTTCCAGATTTTATGGGTTTATATGAAAAATAAAATTATTAGTAAGAAAAAGTGAGATTGCAATCAGAATAACTAAAACGTTAATTGACTTATATGTACAAGTACAATAGGATAAACCACTTATTAAGTACTTAATTCTTAATTAGCATTAAGGAGAAAATAAATTCAAAATATTTAATAAAAACATAATATTTATTACAATAAACTCCAATTAAAGCTTTGGTAACTGCGTTTCTGATAGGTCGATAATTTAAATTGCCACCACCCGTTCTTCACCAACTAAGCGACATCCTCGACAGCACTTCTCGGTGGCTTACTGCTTCACGGATTCAATCTGAGTCTTGTACTTGGCTTGGTAGATATTGTCGGGATCGTACTTGGTCGACAGCTCCTTCCACAAGTCTGGACGCTTGTTCACCAGGTGCCTGATCACTTTGTCCGAGCCAGACTTTTGCTTCTCCGTACACTTGCTGCACTCGTTTTCTAAGGCGTCAGGTAGTGTTTCCTTGAGGGCTTTTCCGTCAGGAGTGCATCGTCCTCGGTCGAGCAGGCATTCAACGTATGCTTTCAAAAGCCGCTGCGATTCCAGGATCTCGTCAATATTGATGTCGTCCCACTTGTCTGTGTAGGTAGAGGCAGGCTGTCCCCAGGAGACCGCCACAATGCATAATAAAGCAACTGCGATTATTAGTTTCATTTTGTTTGTGTTTGTTCTGGAAAAGACAATTCAATTAGTAAACTCTTTATAAAGCAAAAAAATAAATTGTCGAATAGTCTCCTTTAGAGTAGATGAGAAAAACTTTTGTGTTTTACTGTCCATTCAGGGTTGAACGTCGATTAAAGACATTCAAAAATAAACACACATCAACATTTAGGGGTTCAACATAGTCAGTGGTAAAGATTATGGTGCTTGAACATGGATTAAACCATCTGGGACCTGCAATGACAATTTTATTTATCTCTTTAGTCAACGAGTAAATAAGTGACCTTACGCTTTATTTACACAGATTAACTAATACAACTTGTTTATTACTTTTAGTTCATTTTTGGCAGGGCAGTTGTGATTTTTTATTAGGTATTTATTTTATTTTATACATTTTAGTTACAAGTTTTATTTTTATTATAAAACATGTCATACTAGGTACCTTTAATATTTAAGCACTAAAGGTGGCTTTTTTTGCTCTCACGGCAAGGCGAGGCGGGGTGTGGATGGCGTGGGTATGAAATGTTTATTTTGCATGCACCCTACCTATGTAAAATGTAAGCTAATAAATTATAATGAAAATAGTTTTGGATTGTGCTAATTAAGGCCTTCACATATTGTAATAAATGAAGAAATTTTTATATGGAGCCATACTGCCACCATTTTGAAAATTATTGCCTATGTCACTCGGAATGATGTAAAGATTCTAACGATATCCCATGCATCCAAATTTGTTCAGGCATTTAAAAGTTAAGGTGGAACAAAAAAACTCACATACATACACGAACCCTAAAAACAAAACATTACACTCTTTTTTGGGCAGTTAGTGTTAAAAAAATATTTGTATGGTCGATCATACACATCTATCCTTACTTAGTTGTTACCTACACCCAATTATTACCTGTGATGTTTTTACACACAGCATTGACGCAACTAAAAATTTTATCAAGAAAATACAAAACTGGCTGTTGCTACAGCAAATTAAACTGAGTCCACAGCATCGGATCTAACTGCAATTAAAACAGCTGACGCAATTACCTAGTACAAGTAATTAATACATCAATTCATGCATACAGTGTATTTAGAATCAATAATTTTTCCGCTGCATAATTATTATGAAATCATCTGACAATGGTTGGGAGCGACAGTAGGTAATTGTTTGTCGAGGTTCACGGACAGGCAGCATTGTTATTAATTACTATGATTACCTATTGTCTCATTGTTACGCTGATAATGGAACGATAGTTGCGATCCTTCGTCTGTACGTATGGGTTTTTTATTCAGATTTCGATTTAAGTTGTTTTTGACTACTACCTACTAGATTGCGCGCCACGTAAACGCCGCGGAAAATTGTGGAACATTTTTTTTTAATGCAATGTGATGCAATGCCATTAGACACTAGCGCCGTGTCAAATGGACGTCAGTGGTGGCACGGACTTTACCACAAAATTGAATAGGAGTTTCTTAATTTACTAACAGGCAACGCGCAGTAAAGCTTAGTTCATAAAAATAGAAAAATGATTGTGCTATCGTTCTTCACAGATTAAAGAGGGTAATAGGCGATAGTTGATTAAATCGCACCAGTTTTTTAGTTGGGCTCGGATATATTAGTAAAGAAACTTACAAGTATGAGTGAATATGCATTTCAAAGTTTTATATCTTGGCTATCTCAAACAGAAAAAATTAAATCAGTTTCTTAAGATTCAATTAATATGACCAAAACCGGTTTTCCCGAAGGTCTGCCAATGTTTAGTCAACGAGAGATTAAAAATAATTAAAATCAACTGTCAATTTTTGAAATACGTCAGTTGGAGACGCCACTAGAGCATACATATTTGACCGTTGCCATTGTCGAAAAATATACCGTATTTTAGGGAAATCTAGAAGAGGTACGATTACTTTAATTTTTTGAGTCTTCAGTCTTTGGTGGTGTTGTTATACTTGAAAAATGAGTTGAGAAATCTTTTCTTTTTTTGTTTTATCTTGTCTAGATATCGATACCGATCACGTCTGTGAAATTTACAGAAAGAAAACTGTTTTTTTAATCTGATATTTAAGTGTCTACACTACCTGCGGTTGATGACCCCAAAAAACTCATAAAACTAATTTATTTTTTATTAGATCATATTTATATGTATATCGATACCCACCACGTCTGTTGAGTTATGCTAGTTATTTCAATTTTACCCTGTAGATAACTCCTTCCCTAGCGAAACGCCAAGCAGATCTAATAAGAGATTAGATAAGTTTGATGAACACGAATAAAGTCGTAGACCACTGCTAAAGTTGGATAGGTATAGGACGTTCATGGATAGAAAGTATGATATCCAGTAGCATAAGTCCATGGATAGTAAGGTTGACACCTCGATGGTGGTCGTTGGTATGAGATCGAGGTGTCAACCTTATCTTGCATGCATTATACAATACAGATACATAAATGCATTATATACCATAGTTAGCTCTAAGTTATATTGTAAACAAGTTTACACTACTCATGCGTACATTTACATAATGCAACCAGTCGGTTAGTACTGGGTACCTACTCATAGGTAAGGACCTACGAGTACCCAGTACTACAGCCACACAAAAGGCATTAGGGGGCTCTGTTGCAAGTACTTATTACCTAGTTACAGAATGTCCCCATAAGAATAGATACTTGAAGCAAAGCATAGATACAATACGGCCGTTAAAACTTGGCAGTTCCGAAATTCGCGCAGAAGGGTACGCAATAACATTTTTTAGGATCCAAATGGTGACATGAGGCGAGTGTGAGTGAGAGAACATGCGCAAAAGTTCGCAGAGCCTATGTTCAGACCTGCCAAGTTATATCGGCCGTATTCTACCAACGTTGTTACCATCAACTCAAAGCATTTATTTCAATTAAACCATTTACAGGCACTTTTGAACTGTCAACGAGTCGGTCAGTTAGTCAGAAAGTTGAAGCTAGTGGCCCATTCCATAACGTAGATCTCTATGGAGAAGAACGGGCAAGAAACTTCAAGGATACTGAACTCCATATACCAAACTCTATAGACGAGTTGGATGAATTGTTTCTACAAGATCATGTGATGATGACAATCGCATGAGCATCCTTTGACAAGCCAAGTCTATTAGCAAAGAAGTCGACAATGAGCAAAGAATATAGTTCTTAGTTTCAATGAATATACAACAAGATGCTAACGAGTTTAGCAGGAAAACGAATGATTCGCTAATTATTTTGAACGACGCATGGCAAGTTACTACCTACCTATTTAATTTTTCCTATTAACAAGATGTCAATAGTTTGCACATTATTTATTTGTTAAAACTATATGCAAATTTAAAAAATAACTACAGAAAGCTGAACTTAATGCACTAGGCATTTTCTGCCAGTCTACTAAGAGGTGATGCAGGACAAAACAAAACAAAAAACAAGAATAAATGCATAGATACCTAGATACATACATAAACTCACGATTTCTTCCCATGGGGGTAGACAGAGACTACAAAACGCCACCTGCACGATCCTTACATACTCCTTTTCCTAAGATACCTACATACACACAAACAAAATATACTTTGTCATGAGAAATTATGAAAGCTATTGGTCAATGAAAGATCTTTTAAAAGGAGATCTACCTACCACTGTCTCAAACGGAGAATTATGGAAATGTCTATTCTTCCCATTCTTACATATGGTGCTCAAACCAGTACCCTAATTGCGTAATGCACGATCAATCACAATTTGTTTCGATTTGAAACAGATTGCTAATCCATTGCTTTATAAGTTGGAAAAAAAAATCTGCTCAACAACGTAAATAACGCAATGAATGTTGTTGAACTGTCAAAATGAAACAAATTTGTCATAATCGTTTACGAAAATAAGTTACGCAATTAGGGTACAGGTCTTTGACACTTCAGCAGAGGTCTAAGCTCGAGGTTTGCCAGCGAGCTATACAACGCAGTATACTGGGGGTTCGAATTTCGGAAAGTATAAGAAATACAACTCTGCGCACCAAAACCAAGGTCATGGAAGTTACCCAGAAAGCCGCTAAGCTTAAGTGGGACTGGGCCGGACATGTCAGATAACAAATGGGCTAAAAGAACCACTAATTGGGTCCCACTAAACGCACGACGACATAGTGGCTGGCCGAGACGAAGATGGCGGGACGAGCTTGACTTCTACCGAAAGGACTGGCCGACACTAGCAATAGACAGAGATTGTGTGGAAAAGGAAGAGAGAGGCCTTTGCCCTGCAGTGGGACAATACAGGCTAGTTAGATTAGATGAGAAATAAAGTTATGTAGAGAGAGAAAAGCGAATCCAACAAATCAACGGTGGGATTATACTGCCAACTTTTTGCGCATGTGTTTGCCCCACTTGTAAAAGAGAACCGATTGGTTGCCGTCCTGATGTTCAGAGGTAGCACTTTATAAATGAAGACCGCCTAGACCAAGAAGGAAGAGTGAATGAAACCAGAGCGATGAGACGGACATCGTAGAAGACGATTGTTAGTGGTCGTTCAACCAACAATAGCATAACAATGAAATATGAGAAGTTAGATGAGAATGAGTAGTAGGTGTCGAGAAAAGAAAACAGGCTAGCTAGTCAGCGCCCTGAGTGCCCTGCGCTGGGAATGGGTCACCATTTTCAAAAGCGATCGATGCGCGGATACATGATCGAAAACGAATCCAATGCAATTATTAAAAACCGGCCAAGTGCGTGTCGGACCACGCACAATGAAGGGTTCCGTAGTTGGAATGAATTTATCCCAAAAACAAACTTAACTTTGTAGTTGAAAAATATGTTCTCCCATACGGAATGTATGGGAAAACATGTTTTTGCAACTGCAAAGTTAAGTTGGTCGATTATTACTCGTTAACCTGTAAAGCCTACTTAGCTGTGATAGTTTTCCTTTAAAGCTTAATATTTCGCAAACGAATCCCTGAATCCAAAAATGGTTTTCACAAACTCACAATATTTTTGAAGGACCTTTCCAATGATACCCCTCACCATGGGGTAAAAAAATAAACATCACCACTTTACGTGTATGAGAGGTACCCTAAAAAAAATGTTTTTCATACTTTTGTTTTACCACTTTGTTGGCGTAATTAATATGTATACCTATGCCAAATTACAGCTTTCTAGTACTAAGGGTCTTGGAGCTAGACCGCGGACAGACAGACAGACAGACAGACGGACATGACGAAACTATAAAGGGTTCCTTGTTTACTACGGAACCCTAAAAAGGCGATCAAGTTTATTAGGGAAATCTACATTCTACATTAATCAGCCGTAAGGGAAGATGTTGCCTTCGTTTTTTGAATGCTGTATGTAGATACCAACTCTGATGGTACCTACTATTTAGGTAGACAATGGTCAAGAAACCCAAAGATAATATGATAAGTTCTAATTTTATATTCAAACGTTTTATTAACATAGAAATGATCATAAACTTACTGAGCGGAAAAAACTAATATTACCTAAGTACATACAATGTCGCTACGCTTGGCCAATGTACCTAACTTATTATAAACGCTACTTATTATTATGAACCGCTGACTTATGTGACACTTAGGATAATAAAATTATTATAATAATAAAGTGTAATGACTGTAATCTTTACGATCCATTACTTTGCAAGGATATCCAATAAGGCGCAAACAAATGACATCCGCCATTTAATAAAACAAAACATCGATATAGGATAAAGACGATTAAAATTTAATAATTCTTGAAGTAGAAAGTGTTTTTGAGTTTTTCTACGAGGAATTACTCAGTAGCAGTCCGGAGTCTGGATTTATGCCCGGTTGATGGCAACATTCTCGCCCACTATTACATGGGACTTAAACATAACTGGCGAAAAATTTGGATGTAGGTACTATAGTTACACCTCCGCCTAACCCTTCGGTGATTGCAGGCGTGATGTTATGTGATGTTATAGGTACACAATGTTATGTTATGTTATACATAAGAATTACAATTCTTGATGACTCTATGTCCTGCAGTGAACGCCTTTTGGCTGCAATGACGATTGACGAAAATCTAGTTTAGATGCGCCAGCAAAAAATTTAAGTAAGCATGTCAGTCACAAATAGGCTCATATAGGTTATCAGAAACATTATGGAAGTTGTTTAAGGCGAAAGCATCAGGGTAGTCCCCGAAATTCAAATTTTCTTACGTTTTTTGCAATTGGCAGGTCTGTATCAGCTGTAACTATGTTTATTTAAATATGATTCGCGGCCGTATCAAATATATATTTATAGAATGTTACAATCTTTTTTGCAGTTTTTTTTGCTTTTAATTTCTGCTTTTTGTATTCTGTAATAACATTTACTTAATAATTTACACACACGTATTTACATTATTTAAAAACTATCATACTTAAAATAATAATATGTACAAGTATATAAAAAAGAGGGGGGGAAATAATCATAGGGCATCAAAAAATTCGTCCGCATCGCTGTCAGTAGGAAAAGTGCCCAAAAGGCTGGCAGCATTGCCACGTTGTATGGCAATGCTGATTCTTTGACCAAAAAATAGGCCAGCCCTCTGGTCACGTGAAGAGCCGACCAGCCGCTTGGCGATGTCTTGAAAAACAAGGTGGGCACTTGGACCCCATGGCCCTAGTGTTTCAACCCCAAACGACTCAAACAATTTTAAAAATCATCATCAACTCTCTAAGTTCATATAATCCTATTGAATAACAATTTCATGAAATCATGACAGTTTAGGATTATTCTAATATAAGTTGTATTGCTGATTCTAATGATTATAATTCTGTAAAGCCATATTTGTTATGGTTACGAATTATATTTTAATCAACATAAAACCTGACACTAATCTGCAAATTGCAAAAAAACGTAAGAAAATTTTAATTTCACGGACTACCTTAACGAATCCCCTTTAAAGATAATATCGATTTTTCAGGACGTAACAGCTCTTTGACATGTCTTATCCATCCTGACTAGCAGTTGCTGATAGGTAGGTAGGTACTGTGGTCAAACAGGGTCAACAAAACTCGTAAGTTAACAGATGCGTAACTAGAGAATGTCAACATTGGCGCTGATTCCATTGTTCACAAACTAAACTGAAATTAGGGAATTGACATCTGTTACTGACAGACAGTTCGAGAAAAGGACGGTAACTGATAAAACTTAGAGACGTTAGAGGTGATTTTAGTTTATGCCTTGAACTTCGCCATATTTTAAGGCACACTGGTACCACAAAGCACTAATAAAATTGTCGCTAAACATTTTTAAAACATCATTCTGTCTCTGTCAACTTCAAACAATTGACAGAAATAGAACGATATGTTAAATTCGTTTAGCACTGAACGTGATTTAAGGTGCGGTGAACCTTAGTCTATGCGTTCTGATTTGTTAACTATTCATGTACAATCTACTGCAAGTATCTAAAAACTGTTTTTTGTTTTTTTTTATGTAAAAAGTTTTTATTTTCTCTTTTTAGTTGTGGTACTTACCCCACGTAAATTCCAATAACACTGCCTGCTATGTAAATAACAGTGACAGGAACATATCATATCATCTACAAACTGAGTGGTAAAAATACGTATTATTGAAGCTAACTCAAAAACTATCCAAGCCAAGTTAATAAAATTTATATGGAACCACCTCTGAAGTACGACCTACCAAACAAAAAAAAAACATTAAAATCAATTCATAATTGGCGGAGTAATCGAGTAACAAACATACAAAAAAAAAAATATACAGTCGAATTGAGAACCTCCTCCTTTTGGAAGTCGATTAAAAAGTTGATAGCTCAAATATATCTATCTGAAATATCCTTTCGTGGTTTATTATAGAGAAAAAGATGGAAATAGCTTCAAATTATAATGAGCTTATGCCCAAAAGAATCGGCACCGCTGTCTCAAACAACCAATAGATTCAGTAAACTTTAACACGGAAATAAATTAAGAAAATATCGACAAAGAATGATTGGAAACAGAACACTGAAGTAACAACAACATGAAAGTAAACAATAATCTGAATGTCAACAAAATATTTTTTGTAAAGAACACTTATTTATCTATCTTCAATCATTTAATTCCTACCTAAACAAACAACACTGCACTCCCAAAGAAAGTAAACAAAAATACTTAAAGAAAGATAGCTGAAGCGTAGTTAGACTCACCGATCTTCCGTGAGCTCCGTTCGACCCTTGGCTGGGCAGTGACGCATGCATCTCGCCCATAACACAATTTATACTGCATTCACCTCTTGAATTAATCAGGCATTGTTGCGACATTATGCAAATAATAGCCACCGGGATATCATAAACAATGGTGTTGTATTACGAGGTAGTTTTAATTAGAAGAATTAAACGCATTAGTCAATGATTAAGATGGCTTTATTGGTGTTTGATGTTTGTTTATAGATCCTAGGAAAATGAGAACATACATAATTACATATATATATAAACTCACCCCTTCTTCCCATGGGGCAGAAACTAAATAAAGCCGCCTGCTACGATCCTTACATACTCCTTTTGCTTCGTTTACATTCATACAGCGCAAACGCATGGGTTGAGAGTACTGCGCATCTGACCATTCTTAAGAACATGAGAATGAGAACCTTTCATCATAATGGTGTCTCCAGAAACCATAACGGGAGCATCCCAGCTAAATAACAAGGCAGGTATAGTAGACCTCGTGATTATTTTACAACTAGGTTGAACGCCACTTGCACCGTGCAAGTTGCATGATAAAACGTCACGGTCCATTTTGCCTTCAAGACCAACATAATCAGCCAATAATGTTCCCACTGGGACACAGGCCTCCTCTCTTTGAGAGCCACGCGAGCCCAGTGCGGGTTGTTAAATGTCACATGACTTCGAATGTTTGGTTCAAGAACATTTGGTTTCCTCACAATGTTTTCCTTCACCATTTTGAGAGCAGTGGTGATGAAATTATTTGCCTGGTTTCGAACCCAAGATCTACAACTCAAGTCGGGGCCATAGTCACTGGGCCACTAATGCTCCTATACCAATGTGACCGTTAAATAGTTCCAACCTTAGTGGAGTTTCATGTTAAGGGGCTAGATGATCCGATGACCTTTTAAAGGTGGCTGAGATAGACAGGATGCGGAAGGCGGAGGACAGGGTGTTGTGGTGCAGCCTGGGAGAGGCCTATGTCCAGCAGTGGACTGTGATAGGGTGAGTTGATTGTTGTAAAAATGGGTAAAGAAGTTACGAGATCTACTATACCACAACACAAAATATTGTAAATTGATCAACTGCATCCTTCTTGGTCAGTCGGTTATACAAGCGATAGTTCCTGAAGACTTAGGCATTCCTGAAACTTGATCGATGCCAAATCAGAACATTTTCGAGTACATTCACGCATGATCATGATGATGATGTAGGCTGTAGACTTGTGGATCATTTTCTATTTTACTAAGTACCTGGTACTTGTTGATATGCTTACACTGTCCTCCCATACCTATTAACACTGTAATTTGGAAACATTTTAGAAACCATTTATTTTGAAAAGAGTAATCGTGGAGTTTCTTGCCGGCTCTTCTCCATACGAAGCGACTAATTGGAACCGTGCACCTAGCTTCTGACGTTTCATAAGTGCCCTTGCAGGTTTATGTGAAATAAAATATTTTGAATTGAATTGAATTGATCGACAACGGAAGGTAAGTTTTTTTATGAAAAACATACTTAACGCCGCATTTTGTAAACTCACAGTAGACAAAAAAATCCCTTAAAATTCGACTAAATAATTCAAATCATTATTCGGATTACAGGGATTATTATTCAAAGTGGGGTAAATGGGACCACTGGGACAAAGTGGAATGTTTGCAATTTTGTCATCCACTGTGCCCCCACAAATTGATTTTCGTGGGGCAAACTACACTCGTATAAGCTCCGAGTTCACTTTTTCTCACTTTTTTTATAAAATATTTAATAAAATATTATGGCGAAAATTAAAAAAATTATGCATACTTAAAAGATTTTTTTTTTTAGAAACTATTCGTACGAGATTAGGAAGACTGAATTAGTAAGGCGCTGAATAATGATGAAATTAGGGCCTTATTTATTTCTATGTCAACGTTAAGCATAGGCTTACAACGAATTAACTATTTAAGAAAAATCAATCTGCCTAGCCTTTTCCCAACTATGTTGGGGTCGGCTTCCAGTCTAACCGGATGCAGCTGAATACCAGTATTTCACATGGAGCGACTGCCTATCTGACCTCCATAACCCAGTAACTGGGTAATACGATATCCCTTGATAAGACTGGTTGTCAGACTTACAGACTTCTGACGACCCGTTACGACTGTCAAATCACGTCACGAATGACAGCCGGGACCAACGGCTTAACGTGCTTTCCGAGAAACAAAGGAGTCTTGGTATGTAAAGATGGTCACCCATCCACGGACCAACCCCGGCAAGCGTAGCTTAACCTGTCGGTTAAGAGTTAGTTAACCTATCCATTAACTATTAAAGAGAGTAAAATTCTAATATCATCTTACTACCTAATGATAGATCGCCCGGAGTCCTGCCAGCATGGCTTTAAAAGTACTTCCGGAAGGACGCAACTTTTTTCGGTCACTGTACCGTAATGGTATAAAGCAAAAAATTCAAATTTGCACAAAAATATAGACTACTTTTGTCTCTTTCACATTGTACAAGAAACGGTTTCTAAACACAACTGACCTTCATCAGCACGCGATGGCGCACGGAGGTAGAGCGCTCGCGCTCGTGTGACTTCTTTCGACGCCCCGGTACGAGTACCTCAAAAGCACGGAGTCGTCAACATTTCGGTATTCCAGCGTAGAAAAGTTTTTTTTACTTTTTCTGATTTTAATTATTTTGTGACTACATCGTCACTAGCTCCTTTTTGTTTATTAATTGTTAAATATACAGGCACAATTTTTAATTGCTTAATAAAACCAAAGTGACAGATTTATAGTTCCTTAAATAGGTTCTTTCCTATAAATAATATTAGATAAATGCGCTCCAATATTAATAATTGGTGATTTGTCAACTACGAATACATAATATTATTATTATAAAAAATATGAAAGTACTTAAACATAAGAGTTTTATTTTAATACACGCTCTTGCCAAATTTTTAAAACTTCTGACGAGCGTAAGTTCAAAATCAAGGTCACCGTACCTACTGCTGGAAGGACCTGCAGACAAATCATACAAAACTGCGTACTGCTAGCAAGACTCACTGAAGTCTTCCGGCAGGACACAAACCCGTCCTTCCGGAAGAGCTTTTACCAACACAAGTCATCGGGCGATTTATCACTAATTACTATTCTAAAACTGTTTTCCTGGGGATCACACTCAAATCTAAGCTTCAATGGAGTCCTCTCATTTAAAATCCTTTGCCGGACGGCTAAGTTCAACAGCATACGCTGTAAGAAAAATCCGTCAAAATCCTGATGTTGATACCGCGAGACTAGTAATTTTAGTTACTTTCATAGTACAGTCAAAACCATGTATAACGACTTCGCTCAGAACTGTTTTAATTTTCACCACAATATTTTATTAAATTCAACAGTGCCAGCCCTAGTGGGAAAAAGTGAACTCCGAGTTTGTGCGAGTGTAATTTGCTCCACCAAAATCAATTAGTGGGGCACAGTGGACGACAAATTGTGAACATTCCACTTTCTGCCACTAGTCGAACAGATTGGTGGGGCAGAATGGAATAATCCTATTATTCACACTCGTATTACTATTTATGTATGTTACAATGCACAAAAACAACACGTAGGGAAAACCTATGATGAATCATGTACCTAATAATATTACCAAAAATATAAAACCAGATCGTTAGATGATTTTAATAACATTGTTACTATCTGCATAGAAATAGAACTAGTTTTGTGTGTTGTTCCAAAACGTTCTCTTTACAATCTACAAAAACAACACGTGTATAGGAAAATCTTAAAATAATTATGATGAATCATGATGTACCTAATAATACTACCAATAAAAAAATAAAGTTTAGTAAAAAACTGTAACCCGACTACGGGAAAATAAAAATGATCTAAAAAGTACGAAACAAGCAAATATTTCAGACAGAAATCAAGACATAGGTACAAAAATGGTCAAGGTAAAGCCGTGGTCGCATGCCTGTATACCATGTTGGTGCCAGGAACACCTACAAAATTATAATGGCATGCGACGACGGCTTTACCTTGACCATTTTTGTACCTATGTCTTGATTTCTGTCTGAAATATTTGCTTGTTTCGTACTTTTTAGATCATTTTTATTTTCCCGTAGTCGGGTTACAGTTTTTTACTAAACTTTATTTTTTTATTTTATACTTTTCCGTGTTTACACTTGATAAACGTAAATAAGAGTAATACAATAGTGCAGTAATTAACCTATTTTAAATTCCAATAGCAGTGCATAGTGCTTTGGACGAAACCATAGAGCGATTTATTTCGACGCCAACACCATATATCGATATCGAGCTTCGAAGAAATCCAAAATATAAATATTTCGTTGTACTTGTTTTTCTTCATAAGAGTGGAATTACAAATCGTTACTATTTATTAAGATTTGATTAACTGCACGTTGGTAACATCTTGCGATACTACGTAGTGTTAAGAATTTACATTATTTACTATTTATGTTTCTATTGTGTTCATTCATATCGACCAGG